>OW121851.1:123303623-128303623 GCA_933228895.1 Platycnemis pennipes | reverse complement strand
TTATTCCGTACTATTTTTAACTCATTTGATGAAGAACTAAATAGAAAAAGAAATTGTTTAGATAAGGATTTATTTTTCTCAAAATAATTTCTTCCCAATTAATTTATTTCTACCTCTGCAATTCCACTGAGATTAAAATTTTTACCTCTTTGCAGTATACTTTACCTAGTTTTTTATTCAATGAATAATTCAGAGAGAGGGGAGTTTTTTAAAAATTATTTCTTCCTAATAAAATCATTTCCCTAAGTGCTAGTCAACTAAAATTAAATCTTATGCCCTTTGTGAGTATTTTTCACCTCATTTAATGCTAATCTTAATAGAAAAACAAATTGTTCAGATAAAGATTCTTTTTTTTTTTTTAAAGTTAGTTCTTGCTAATAAATTGATTTCTAATATTGTTATTCCAGTAAAAATAAATTTTTCATCTCCTCTCTGTTATTTTTATTCATATTACGCAAAACGTTATAGAAAAACAAATCGTTCAGATAAAGTCTCTTTTTCTCAAAAGTTATTTATTCCTAATAAATAGAGATCTACCACTACTATTCTACTAAATATATTTTTTCACCTCTTGTTAGTACTTTTCATAACAAATTATGCGAAACTTAATAGCAAAACAAAAATTTAGATTGAAAGGCGTTTTCTCAAAAGTTAATACTTCTAAGCAATTTTATTTCTTCTTACGTTATTTCCTAAAATTAAAATATTCGCATGTTTTCTGCTATTTTCACGTGACTTGATGCAAAAGTCAATGGACAAAGATAATTTTATGATAAAGATTTCTTTTCTCAAATGTTCCAAAAAAATTATTTCTACCACTGTTTTTCCACTAGAAATAAATTTTTTGCCCCTTATTAGTATTTTTTACATGATTCTATGCAAAGATTAATAGCAAAAAAAATTCAGAGAAAGAGGGGTATTTTTAAAAGTCAATTTATCCTAATAAAATCATTTCCACAACTGTATTTCCACAAAAATTAACATTTCGGCTTGTTTTCAATAATTATCACGTCATTTCAAAAAAATTTTAGTGGAAAAACAAATTGTTCAATTAAATATTTTTTTTTCAAACGTTATAACTTTTTATAAAAATCATTTCTACCATAGTTATTTCAAATAAATTAAATTTTTTCAGCGCTTCTCAATTTTTTTTCCTCATTTTAAGAAAGCTAATTAGATTAGCTAAAATAGTTATTTCTTCCAAAAAAAATTATTTCCACCAATGTTATTTCAATAAAATTAAATTTTTTCAGTTCTCTTAGTACTTTTTACTTCATTTTAAGAAAAACTTAATATAAAAAAAATTCAAATCGTGAGGCGTTTTCTCAAAAGTTATTTCCTTCTAAGAAAATTTTTATTGCTTCTAATGTTATTTCACTAAAAATAAATTTTTCGCATGTTTTCAGCTATTGTCACATCATTTGAAGATAAACTCAATAGAATAAGAAATATTAGAAATAAATATTTTTTTCTCAAAAGTTATTTCTTTATAATTAATATAATTTCCCCACTGTTATTCCACTAAAATTAAATTTTTTGCCTCCAATCAGTATTGTTTACCTGATTTTATGCAAAGATTAATAGCAAAAAAAATTCAGAGAGAGAGAGGAGTTTTTTAACAGTTAATTCTTCCTAATAAAATTATTTCCACAACTGTTTTTCCACAAAAATTAACATTTTCGCTTGTTGTTAGTATTTATCACGTCATTTCAAAAAAAAATTAATAGAAAAACAAATTGTTCAATTAAATATTCTTTTATTATAACATTCTATATTTCTATAAAAATCATTTGTACCATAGTTATTTCAATTAAATAAAATTTTTTCAGCTCTTCTCAGTAATTTTCACCTCATTTTAAAAAAAAGTTATTAGAAACAAAACATTCATGTAGTGAGGCGTTTTCTCAAAAGTTACTTTTTCTAATCAATTTATTTCTACCTCTGGTATTCTACTAAAACAAACTATTTAGCCTTTTCTCAGTACTTTTTACGTCATTTTATGCAAAGCCTAATAGCAAAAAAATTTCCAAAAATAGAGGCGTTTTCTCAAATGTTATTTATACCAAAAAAATCATTATCACCATTGTCATTCCACTACAATTAACTTTTTCGCCTGTTGTGAGTACCTTTCACTTCATTTAATGCTAAAATTAAATTAAAATTTAATTTTTCACCTCATTTCAGGACATTTCCACTTATTTTTGCAAAAATTATCCGCAAAACAAATAATTCAGATAAAAAGAGGTAATTTTCTCATCAGTTGTTTCCATCCTAATTATCTTATTTCTACCACTGTATATTACTAAAATTAAAATTTTCGCCTTTTCTCCGAAGTTTTTATTTCATTTTATGCAATAGTAATAGCAAAAGTAAAAATTCCGAGACAGGCGTTTTCTCAAAAGTTATTTCTTCCTAATAAATTTATTTCTTCCAATGTTATTCCACTAAATTAAATTCTCCTCTTTTTTCTATAATTTTTACCTCTTATTAAGCAAAGCCTTTTATGAAAAAAATACAGATTGAGGAGTTTTTTAAAAATTATTTCTTCCTAATAAAATCATTTCCACCACTGTTATTCCACTAATATTAACTATTTGGCTTGTTTTAAGTACTTATCACCTCATTTCATGCAAAACTATCTAGAAAAACAAATTGCGGAAATAAAAATTCTTTTTTTCAAATGCTATTTCTTCTTAAAAAAAATTATTTCCACGAATGTTATTTCAATAAAATTAAATTTTTTCAGTTCTCTTAGTACTTTTTACTTCATTTTAAGAAAAAACTTAATATAAAAAAAATTCAAATCGTGAGGCGTTTTCTCAAAAGTTATTTCCTTCTAAGAAAATTTTTATTGCTTCTTATGTTATTTCACTAAAAATAAATTTTTCGCCTGTTTTCAGCTATTGTCACATCATTTGAAGATAAACTCAATAGAATAAGAAATATTAGAAATATATATTTTTTTTCTCAAAAGTTATTTCTTCCTAATAATGTATTTTCCCCACTGTTATTCAACTAAAATTAATTTTTTTGCCTCTTATCAGTATTGTTTACCTGAATTTATGCAATGATTAATAGCAAAAAAAACTCAGAGAAGGAGGGGTATTTTTAAAAGTTAATTTTTCCTAATAAAACCATTTTCACAACTATATTTCCACAAAAATTTACATTTTCGCTTGTTTTCAATAATTCTCACGTCATTTCAAAAAACTGTTAATAGAAAAACAAGTCGTTCAATTAAATATTTTTTTTCAAACGTTATATCTTTTTATAATAATCATTTCTACCATAGTTATTTCATTTAAATTAAATCTTATCAGCGCTTCTCAGTTATATCACCTCATTTTAAGCAAAACTAATTAGAATGTTTGTAGAGAGTTTAGCCTTTTCCAAAAAATTTCCAAAAGAGAGAGACATTTTTTTAAATGTTATTTCTATAAAAAAAATCATTTTCACCATTGTCATTCCACTAAAATTAACTTTTTCGCCTGTTGTGAGTATTTGCACTTCATTCAATACTAAACTGAAATTTAAATTTAATTTTTCACCTCATCTCAGGACTTTTCCACTCCTTTTATATAAACATTATCAGCCAAACAAATAATTCAGATAAAGAGGTTATTTTCTTAAAAGTTTTTTCCGTCCTAATAATCTTATTTCTACCTCTGTATGTAACTTAAATTAAAATTTTCGCCACTTCTCAGTATATTTTCTTCATTTTATGCAATAGTTATAGCAAAAGTAAAAATTCTGAGACAGAGGTGTTTTCTCAAAATTTATTTCTTCCTAATAAATTTATTTCTACCAAAGTTATTCTACTAAATTAAATTCTCCCCTCTTTTCTATCTTTTTTTACCTCTTTTTAAGAAAAGCCTGATATAGAAAAAAATACAGATTGATGAGTTTTTTTTAAATGTTATATCTTACTAATAAAATCATTTCCACCACTTTTAATCCACTAAAATTAACTCTTTGGCTTGTTTTAAGTACTTATCACCTAATTGCTTGCAAAACTATCTGGAAAAACAAATTGCTCAGATAAAATTTCTTTTTTTCAAACGTGATTTCTTCCTAAATAAAACATTTTCACTACTGTTATTTCAATAAAATTAAATTTTTTCAGTTCTCTCAGTACTTTTTACCTCATATTAGGCAAAAGTTATTAAAAAAAAATCCCATCGTGAGGCGTTTTCTCAAAAGTTATTTCATTCTAAGTAATCTTATTTCTACTTATGTTATTTCATTAAAATTAAATTTTTTGCTTATTCCGTACTATTTTTAACTCATTTGATGAAGAACTAAATAGAAAAAGAAATTGTTTAGATAAGGATTTATTTTTCTCAAAATAATTTCTTCCCAATTAATTTATTTCTACCTCTGCAATTCCACTGAGATTAAAATTTTTACCTCTTTGCAGTATACTTTACCTAGTTTTTTATTCAATGAATAATTCAGAGAGAGGGGAGTTTTTTAAAAATTATTTCTTCCTAATAAAATCATTTCCCTAAGTGCTAGTCAACTAAAATTAAATCTTATGCCCTTTGTGAGTATTTTTCACCTCATTTAATGCTAATCTTAATAGAAAAACAAATTGTTCAGATAAAGATTCTTTTTTTTTTTTTAAAGTTAGTTCTTGCTAATAAATTGATTTCTAATATTGTTATTCCAGTAAAAATAAATTTTTCATCTCCTCTCTGTTATTTTTATTCATATTACGCAAAACGTTATAGAAAAACAAATCGTTCAGATAAAGTCTCTTTTTCTCAAAAGTTATTTATTCCTAATAAATAGAGATCTACCACTACTATTCTACTAAATATATTTTTTCACCTCTTGTTAGTACTTTTCATAACAAATTATGCGAAACTTAATAGCAAAACAAAAATTTAGATTGAAAGGCGTTTTCTCAAAAGTTAATACTTCTAAGCAATTTTATTTCTTCTTACGTTATTTCCTAAAATTAAAATATTCGCATGTTTTCTGCTATTTTCACGTGACTTGATGCAAAAGTCAATGGACAAAGATAATTTTATGATAAAGATTTCTTTTCTCAAATGTTCCAAAAAAATTATTTCTACCACTGTTTTTCCACTAGAAATAAATTTTTTGCCCCTTATTAGTATTTTTTACATGATTCTATGCAAAGATTAATAGCAAAAAAAATTCAGAGAAAGAGGGGTATTTTTAAAAGTCAATTTATCCTAATAAAATCATTTCCACAACTGTATTTCCACAAAAATTAACATTTCGGCTTGTTTTCAATAATTATCACGTCATTTCAAAAAAATTTTAGTGGAAAAACAAATTGTTCAATTAAATATTTTTTTTTCAAACGTTATAACTTTTTATAAAAATCATTTCTACCATAGTTATTTCAAATAAATTAAATTTTTTCAGCGCTTCTCAATTTTTTTTCCTCATTTTAAGAAAGCTAATTAGATTAGCTAAAATAGTTATTTCTTCCAAAAAAAATTATTTCCACCAATGTTATTTCAATAAAATTAAATTTTTTCAGTTCTCTTAGTACTTTTTACTTCATTTTAAGAAAAACTTAATATAAAAAAAATTCAAATCGTGAGGCGTTTTCTCAAAAGTTATTTCCTTCTAAGAAAATTTTTATTGCTTCTAATGTTATTTCACTAAAAATAAATTTTTCGCATGTTTTCAGCTATTGTCACATCATTTGAAGATAAACTCAATAGAATAAGAAATATTAGAAATAAATATTTTTTTCTCAAAAGTTATTTCTTTATAATTAATATAATTTCCCCACTGTTATTCCACTAAAATTAAATTTTTTGCCTCCAATCAGTATTGTTTACCTGATTTTATGCAAAGATTAATAGCAAAAAAAATTCAGAGAGAGAGAGGAGTTTTTTAAAAGTTAATTCTTCCTAATAAAATTATTTCCACAACTGTTTTTCCACAAAAATTAACATTTTCGCTTGTTGTTAGTATTTATCACGTCATTTCAAAAAAAAATTAATAGAAAAACAAATTGTTCAATTAAATATTCTTTTATTATAACATTCTATATTTCTATAAAAATCATTTGTACCATAGTTATTTCAATTAAATAAAATTTTTTCAGCTCTTCTCAGTAATTTTCACCTCATTTTAAAAAAAAGTTATTAGAAACAAAACATTCATGTAGTGAGGCGTTTTCTCAAAAGTTACTTTTTCTAATCAATTTATTTCTACCTCTGGTATTCTACTAAAACAAACTATTTAGCCTTTTCTCAGTACTTTTTACGTCATTTTATGCAAAGCCTAATAGCAAAAAAATTTCCAAAAATAGAGGCGTTTTCTCAAATGTTATTTATACCAAAAAAATCATTATCACCATTGTCATTCCACTACAATTAACTTTTTCGCCTGTTGTGAGTACCTTTCACTTCATTTAATGCTAAAATTAAATTAAAATTTAATTTTTCACCTCATTTCAGGACATTTCCACTTATTTTTGCAAAAATTATCCGCAAAACAAATAATTCAGATAAAAAGAGGTAATTTTCTCATCAGTTGTTTCCATCCTAATTATCTTATTTCTACCACTGTATATTACTAAAATTAAAATTTTCGCCTTTTCTCCGAAGTTTTTATTTCATTTTATGCAATAGTAATAGCAAAAGTAAAAATTCCGAGACAGGCGTTTTCTCAAAAGTTATTTCTTCCTAATAAATTTATTTCTTCCAATGTTATTCCACTAAATTAAATTCTCCTCTTTTTTCTATAATTTTTACCTCTTATTAAGCAAAGCCTTTTATGAAAAAAATACAGATTGAGGAGTTTTTTAAAAATTATTTCTTCCTAATAAAATCATTTCCACCACTGTTATTCCACTAATATTAACTATTTGGCTTGTTTTAAGTACTTATCACCTCATTTCATGCAAAACTATCTAGAAAAACAAATTGCGGAAATAAAAATTCTTTTTTTCAAATGCTATTTCTTCTTAAAAAAAATTATTTCCACGAATGTTATTTCAATAAAATTAAATTTTTTCAGTTCTCTTAGTACTTTTTACTTCATTTTAAGAAAAAACTTAATATAAAAAAAATTCAAATCGTGAGGCGTTTTCTCAAAAGTTATTTCCTTCTAAGAAAATTTTTATTGCTTCTTATGTTATTTCACTAAAAATAAATTTTTCGCCTGTTTTCAGCTATTGTCACATCATTTGAAGATAAACTCAATAGAATAAGAAATATTAGAAATATATATTTTTTTTCTCAAAAGTTATTTCTTCCTAATAATGTATTTTCCCCACTGTTATTCAACTAAAATTAATTTTTTTGCCTCTTATCAGTATTGTTTACCTGAATTTATGCAATGATTAATAGCAAAAAAAACTCAGAGAAGGAGGGGTATTTTTAAAAGTTAATTTTTCCTAATAAAACCATTTTCACAACTATATTTCCACAAAAATTTACATTTTCGCTTGTTTTCAATAATTCTCACGTCATTTCAAAAAACTGTTAATAGAAAAACAAGTCGTTCAATTAAATATTTTTTTTCAAACGTTATATCTTTTTATAATAATCATTTCTACCATAGTTATTTCATTTAAATTAAATCTTATCAGCGCTTCTCAGTTATATCACCTCATTTTAAGCAAAACTAATTAGAATGTTTGTAGAGAGTTTAGCCTTTTCCAAAAAATTTCCAAAAGAGAGAGACATTTTTTTAAATGTTATTTCTATAAAAAAAATCATTTTCACCATTGTCATTCCACTAAAATTAACTTTTTCGCCTGTTGTGAGTATTTGCACTTCATTCAATACTAAACTGAAATTTAAATTTAATTTTTCACCTCATCTCAGGACTTTTCCACTCCTTTTATATAAACATTATCAGCCAAACAAATAATTCAGATAAAGAGGTTATTTTCTTAAAAGTTTTTTCCGTCCTAATAATCTTATTTCTACCTCTGTATGTAACTTAAATTAAAATTTTCGCCACTTCTCAGTATATTTTCTTCATTTTATGCAATAGTTATAGCAAAAGTAAAAATTCTGAGACAGAGGTGTTTTCTCAAAATTTATTTCTTCCTAATAAATTTATTTCTACCAAAGTTATTCTACTAAATTAAATTCTCCCCTCTTTTCTATCTTTTTTTACCTCTTTTTAAGAAAAGCCTGATATAGAAAAAAATACAGATTGATGAGTTTTTTTTAAATGTTATATCTTACTAATAAAATCATTTCCACCACTTTTAATCCACTAAAATTAACTCTTTGGCTTGTTTTAAGTACTTATCACCTAATTGCTTGCAAAACTATCTGGAAAAACAAATTGCTCAGATAAAATTTCTTTTTTTCAAACGTGATTTCTTCCTAAATAAAACATTTTCACTACTGTTATTTCAATAAAATTAAATTTTTTCAGTTCTCTCAGTACTTTTTACCTCATATTAGGCAAAAGTTATTTAAAAAAAATCCCATCGTGAGGCGTTTTCTCAAAAGTTATTTCATTCTAAGTAATCTTATTTCTACTTATGTTATTTCATTAAAATTAAATGTTTTGCTTATTCCGTACTATTTTTAACTCATTTGATGAAGAACTAAATAGAAAAAGAAATTGTTTAGATAAGGATTTTTTTTCTCAAAATATTTTCTTCCCAATTAATTTATTTCTACCTCTGTAATTCCACTGAAATTAAAATTTTTAGCTCTCTACAGTATACTTTACCTGGTTTTATTTAATGAACAAGCTGACCCGGCCACGCGTTGCTGTGGCTCAATCTGGTTAAATGGAAAGCGCCCGTTTATAGTATGTTTAATTTCACAATTCTTATGGGTATACAATATATCTCAGCTGATCGATTGTTTTTCAGCTGGACACGCATATTTGTATATAATTTTAACGTCTTTACATGTCGTCACAAAGTAGATAATTTCAGGCAAGCATTTATTTCATCCGCTAGTGTCAATCGAGGAATTACAGGTAATATTTGCCTGAAATGTCGTGCAAGCAATATTAATGCGTTCTCAAATGGTCTCAGGATTCAACGGAAATCTTGCAATGATCGATCCAGAGCCTCGAGCGATGCTTTGTGCACCATTGTGCATTCATCCCAAGCAATAAGTTGGCATTTCTGAAATATTTGTCCCATGCCGGTTGATTTGAATATGTTGCACGTGAGTGTTTCAATGAATTGCAAGTTCAATGGGATGCACATCCCGTCTCCAGTGTCGATTTTGTATTCTCGATATTGTACAAACCTTCAAGGAGTGAACAAAACAACTAACCAAATCTTCATGGAAATTGGATGAATATTGTGGTAATGCATGAAGTTATCAATATTGTATCGATAAGGTATCGATTTTGTAATGATACTTTATAAAACTTTGATAAAAAAAAACAACTAAATAATTTCACCTCAATTTTGTATCAACAATGTATCGATGTATCCATATTTTATCGATATTATATCGATACAGTATCGCCATTGAATAATCGATTTTGTAGAAACCTTCGTGGACGTACTCAATAACTGTCCAAAGTTTCATGGCGATCCGATGAATAGTAATGCATAAAGGACAAACACATTGTCCTTTATGCATTACTATTTTGACATACATTCATTCGATACAGTATCGATATTGCAACGATATATTCCTTTTAAAAAACTAAATAATTTAACCTCAATTTGTATCAATAATGTATCAATTTATCGATACTTTAGCAATATTATATCGATAAAGTATCGATATTGAAATATCGATTCCGTAGTCCTCTTTTCGGGAATGTACTCAACAACTTCCCAAAGTTTCATGGCGATCCGATGAATGGTGTGGTAATACATAAAGGACATACACACACACACACACACACACATACATTCATTTTTATATATATAGATAATTCAGAGAGAGAGGAGTTTTTTAAAACATATTTCTTCCTAATAAAATCATTTCCCTAAGTGCTATTCAACTAAAATTAAATCTTTTGCCCTTTGTGAGTATTTTTCACCTCATTTAATGCTAATCTTAATAGAAAAACAAATTGTTCAGATAAAGATTCTTTTTATTTTTTAAAGTTAGTTCTTCCTAATAAATTGATTTCTTATACTGTTATTATCCATACAAATAAATTTTTTATCTCTTCTTTGTTATTTTTATTCATATTATGCATAACTAATAAACTCATTTCCCTAAGTGCTATTCAACTAAAATTAAATCTTTTACCCTTTGTGAATATTTTTTTACCTCATTTAATGCTAATCTTAATTAATTTTTTTTTTCAAAAGTTAGTTCTTCCTAATAAATTGATTTCTTATATTGTTATTTCAGTAAAAATAAATTTTTGATCTCCTCTCTGTTATTTTTATTCATATTACGAATAACTTTATAGAAAAACAAATCGTTCAAAGAAAGTCTCTTTTTCTCAAATGTTTTTTCTTCCTGATAAATTGACATCTACCACTGTTATTCTACTTAATATACTTTTTCACCTCTTGTTAGTCATTTTCATCACATATTATGCGAAACTTATTAGCAAAACAAAAATTTAGATCGAGAGGCGTTTTCTCAAAAGTTAATTCCTTCTAAGCAACATAATTTCTTCTTACGTTATTTCACTTAAATAAAATGTTTCGAATGTTTTCTGCTATTTTCACCTCACTTGATGCAAAACTCAATAGAAAAAGAAATGTTAATGATAAAGACTTTTTTTCTCAAAAGTTATATTTTCCTAAATAATTTATTTCTATCACTGTCATTCCACATAATTAAATTTTTGGCCTTTTCTCAGTATTGTTTACCTGATTCTATGCAACGATTTATAGCAAAAAATATTCAGAGAAAGACGGCTTTTTTTAAAAGTTAATTCTTCCTAATAAACTCATTTCCAAGACTGTTATTCAACTAAAATTAACATTTTCGCTTGTTTTCCATACTTATCACGTCATTTCTTATAAAATTTATAGAACAATAAATTGTTCAGTTAAAGATTCTTTTTTTCAAACTTTAAATCTTCCTATAAAAATCATTTCTACCACAGTTACTTTTTAAATTATATCTTCCTAATTAAATCATTTTCACCACTGTTATTCCAGTAAAATTATTCTTTCGATTGTTTTCAGTACTTATCACATCATTTCATGCTAAACTTTATACAAAAACAAATCGCTCAGATAAAAATATTTTTTTTCGAACGTTATTTCCTCTTAAAAAAATTAATTCCGCCACTGTTATTCCAATAAAATTAAATTTTGACAGCGATTCTCAGTACTTTTCACCTCAATTTAAGGAAAACAAATAAGAAAGCAAAAAAATTCGGGTAGAGAGGCGTTTTTTGAAAAGGTTTTTTTTATTATAATAACTTCATTTCTACCTCTGGTATTCCACTAAAATTAAATTTCCGCCTATTGTCAGTACTTTTATCTCTTTTTATGCAAAGCCTAATATAAAAAAATACCGATTGAGCAGTTTTTTAAAAATTATATCTTCTTAATAAAATCATCTCCACTACTCTATTCCACTAAAATTAAATCTTTGGCTTGTTTTAAGTACTTATCACCTCATTTCATGAAAAAAACTTACTAGAAAAACAAATTGCTCAGATAAAAATTCTTTTTTTCAAACGTTATTTCTTCCTAAAAAATCATTTCCAACACTGTTGTTTCAATAAAATTAAATTTCTTCAGTTCTCTCATGACTTTTCACATCATTTAAGCAACACTTAATAAGAAAACAAAAATTTCAGATCGTGAGGCGTTTTCTCAAGTTATTTCCACCTAAGTTATCTTATTGCTTCTTATGTTATTTCACTAAAATTAAATTTTTCACCTGTTTTCAGCTAATTTGTCATTATTTGATGCAAAATTTAATAGAAAAATAAATATTAAAGATAAAGATTTTTTTTTCTCTAAAGATATTTATACCTAATAAATGTACTTTTCCCACTGTTATTCCACAAAAATAATATAATTAATATAAATTGTTCAGTTTATGATTCTTTTTTCATACGTTAAATCTTCCTATAAAAATCATATTTACCACTGTTTCTTTTTAAATTATATCTTCCTAATAAAATCATTTTCACCACTGTTATTCCAGTGAAATTAATTTTTAAAAGTTAATTTTTCCTAATAAAATGATTTAACAACTGTATCTCCACAAAAATTAACATTTTCGCTTGTTTTCAATAGTTATCACGTAATTTCAAAAAATTGTTGGTAGAAAAACAAATCGTTCAATTAAATATTTTTTTTCAAACGTTATATCTTTTATTAAAAATCATTTCTACCATAGTTATTTCAATTAAATTAAATTTTTTCAGCGCTTCTCAGTTATATCACCTCATTTTAAGCAAAACTAATTAGAAAGCAAAAAATTCATGTAGAGAGGCGTTTTCTCAAAAGTTACTTTTTCCTAATTAATTCATTTCTACCTCTGGTAGTCCACTAAAGCAAACTATTTAGCCTTTACTCAGTACTGCTTACCTCATTATATGCAAAGCTTAATAGAAAAAAAATTTTCAAAAGAGAGAGACGTTTTCTCAAATGTTATTTCTAAAAAAAAATAATTTTCACCATTGCCATTCCACTAAAATTAAAATTTTTTTCCTGTTGTGAGTACTTTTCACTTCACTTAATGCTAAAGTTAATATAAATTTAATTTTTTTCACCTTATCTCAGGATATATCCACTCATTTTATGCAAACATTATCAGCAAAACAAATAATTCAGAGAAAGAGGTTATTTTCTTAAAAGTTTTTTCCGTCCTAATAATCTTATTTCTACCTCTGTATGCAACTAAAATTAAAATTTTCGCCAATCTCAGTATTTTTTCCTTCATTTTACGCAATAGTAATAGCAAAAGTAAAAATTCCGAGACAGAGGCGTTTTCTCAAACGTTATTTCTTCCTAATAAATTTATTTCTACCAATGTTATTCTACAAAATTAAATTCTCCTCTCTTTTCTATAATTTTTACCTCTTATTAAGCAAAGCCTTTTATGAAAAAAATACAGATTGAGGAGTTTTTTAAAAAGTTATATCTTCCTAATTAAATCATTTCCACCACTGTTGTTCCCCTAAAATAACTCCTTTGCTTGTGTTCAGCAGTTATCACCACATTTCATGCAAAACTAAATAGAAAACCAATTGCTTGGATATAGATTCTTTTTTTCAAATTTTATTTCTTCCATAAAAATCATTTTCACCACTGTTATTTAATTAAATTTATATTTTGCTCTTGTCAGAACTTTTCACCTCATTTTAAGCAAAATTAATATTAAAAAAAATATTTAGATCGAGAGGCGTTTTCTCAAAAGTTATTTCCTTCTAAGTAATCTTATTTCTACTATTGTTTTTTCATTAAAATTAAAATTTTTGCTTGTTCTGTACTATTTTTAACTCCTTTGATGAAGAACTAAATAGAAAAAGAAATTGTTTAGATAAGGATTTTTTTTCTCAAAATAATTTCTTCCCATCTAATTTATTTCTACCACTGTTATTCCACTAAAATCAAATATTTGCCACTTCTCAGTATATTTTACCTGATTTTATACAAAGATAAATAGCAAATAACATTCAGAGAGAAAAAGTTTTTTTTAAAGTTATTTCTTCCTAATAAAATCATTTCCACCTTATTCAATATTCCACTAAAATTAACTCTTTCGCTTGTTTTCAGGAGTTACCACCTCATTTCATGCAAAACCTAATAGAAAACTAATTGCTCAGATATATATTCTTTGTGAATATTTTTTTACCTCATTTAATGCTAATCTTAATTAATTTTTTTTTTCAAAAGTTAGTTCTTCCTAATAAATTGATTTCTTATATTGTTATTTCAGTAAAAATAAATTTTTGATCTCCTCTCTGTTATTTTTATTCATATTACGAATAACTTTATAGAAAAACAAATCGTTCAAAGAAAGTCTCTTTTTCTCAAATGTTTTTTCTTCCTGATAAATTGACATCTACCACTGTTATTCTACTTAATATACTTTTTCACCTCTTGTTAGTCATTTTCATCACATATTATGCGAAACTTATTAGCAAAACAAAAATTTAGATCGAGAGGCGTTTTCTCAAAAGTTAATTCCTTCTAAGCAACATAATTTCTTCTTACGTTATTTCACTTAAATAAAATGTTTCGAATGTTTTCTGCTATTTTCACCTCACTTGATGCAAAACTCAATAGAAAAAGAAATGTTAATGATAAAGACTTTTTTTCTCAAAAGTTATATTTTCCTAAATAATTTATTTCTATCACTGTCATTCCACATAATTAAATTTTTGGCCTTTTCTCAGTATTGTTTACCTGATTCTATGCAACGATTTATAGCAAAAAATATTCAGAGAAAGACGGCTTTTTTTAAAAGTTAATTCTTCCTAATAAACTCATTTCCAAGACTGTTATTCAACTAAAATTAACATTTTCGCTTGTTTTCCATACTTATCACGTCATTTCTTATAAAATTTATAGAACAATAAATTGTTCAGTTAAAGATTCTTTTTTTCAAACCTTAAATCTTCCTATAAAAATCATTTCTACCACAGTTACTTTTTAAATTATATCTTCCTAATTAAATCGTTTTCACCACTGTTATTCCAGTAAAATTATTCTTTCGATTGTTTTCAGTACTTATCACATCATTTCATGCTAAACTTTATACAAAAACAAATCGCTCAGATAAAAATATTTTTTTTCGAACGTTATTTCCTCTTAAAAAAATTAATTCCGCCACTGTTATTCCAATAAAATTAAATTTTGACAGCGATTCTCAGTACTTTTCACCTCAATTTAAGGAAAACAAATAAGAAAGCAAAAAAATTCGGGTAGAGAGGCGTTTTTTGAAAAGGTTTTTTTTATTATAATAACTTCATTTCTACCTCTGGTATTCCACTAAAATTAAATTTCCGCCTATTGTCAGTACTTTTATCTCTTTTTATGCAAAGCCTAATATAAAAAAATACCGATTGAGCAGTTTTTAAAAAATTATATCTTCTTAATAAAAGCATCTCCACTACTCTATTCCACTAAAATTAAATCTTTGGCTTGTTTTAAGTACTTATCACCTCATTTCATGAAAAAAACTTACTAGAAAAACAAATTGCTCAGATAAAAATTCTTTTTTTCAAACGTTATTTCTTCCTAAAAAATCATTTCCAACACTGTTGTTTCAATAAAATTAAATTTCTTCAGTTCTCTCATGACTTTTCACATCATTTAAGCAACACTTAATATGAAAACAAAAATTTCAGATCGTGAGGTGTTTTCTCAAGTTATTTCCACCTAAGTTATCTTATTGCTTCTTATGTTATTTCACTAAAATTAAATTTTTCACCTGTTTTCAGCTATTTTCTAGATTTAAGGTCTATGTTTATGATAAAGACTTTTTTTCTCAAAAGTTATATTTTCCTAAATAATGTATTTCTATCACTGTCATTCCTTGCAGGTGAAAAATCAAAAATTTTTCACCTGTTTTCAGCTATTTTCTCATCATTTGATGCAAAACTTAATAATGTACTTTTCCCACTGTTATTCCACTAAAATTAAATTTTTTGCCTCTTATCAGTATTGTTTACCTGATTTTATGCAAAGATTTATAGCAAAAAAAATAGCTTATTTATAGCTTATTCCGTACCATTTTTAACTCATTTGATGAAGAACTAAATAGAAAAAGATATATTTTAGATAAGGATTTTTTTTTCTCAAAATAATTTCTTCCCAATTAATTTATTTCTACCTCTGTAATTCCACTGAAATTAAAATTTTTAGCTCTTTGCAGTATACTTTACCTGGTTTTATTCAATGAATAATTCAGAGAGAGAGGAGTTTTTTAAAAATTATTTCTTCCTAATAAAATCATTACCGTAAGTGCTATTCAACTAAAATTAAATCTTTTGCCCTTTGTGAGTATTTTTCACCTCAATTAATGCTAATCTTAATAGAAAAACAAATTGCTCAGATAAAATTTCTTTTTTTCAAACGTGATTTCTTCCTAAATAAAACATTTTCACTACTGTTATTTCAATAAAATTAAATTTTTTCAGTTCTCTCAGTACTTTTCACCTCATTTTAGGCAAAAGTTATTATAAAAAAAATCCCATCGTGAGGCGTTTTCTCAAAAGTTATTTCATTCTAAGTTTACCTTATTTCTACTTATGTTATTTCATTAAAATTAAATTTTTTGCTTATTCCGTACTATTTTTAACTCATTTGATGAAGAACTAAATAGAAAAAGAAATTGTTTAGATAAGGATTTATTTTTCTCAAAATAATTTCTTCCCAATTAATTTATTTCTACCTCTGTAATTCCACTGAAATTAAAATTTTTAGCTCTTTGCAGTATACTTCACCTGGTTTTATTCAATGAATAATTCAGAGAGAGAGAGGAGTTTTAAAAAAATTATTTCTTCCTAATAAAATCATTTCCCTAAGTGCTATTCAACAAAAATTAAATCTTTTGCCCTTTGTGAGTATTTTTCACCTCATTTAGTGCTAATCTTAATAAAAAAACAAATTGTTCAGATAAAGATTCTTTTTTTTTCAAAAGTTAGTTCTTCCTAATAAATTGATTTCTTATACTGTTATTCCCATACAAATAAATTTTTTATCTCTTCTTTGTTATTTTTATTCATATTATGCATAACTTTATAGAAAATCAAATTGTTCAAATAAATCCTCTTTTTCTCAAAAGTTATTTATTCCTAATAAATTGAGATCTACCACTACTATTCTACTAAATATATTTTTTCACCTCTTTTTAGTACTTTTCATAACAAATTATGCGAAACTTAATAGCAAAACAAAAATTTAGATTGAGAGGCGTTTTCTCAAAAGTTAATACTTCTAAGCAATTTTATTTCTTCTTACGTTATTTCCTAAAATAAAAATTTTCGCATGTTTTCTGCTATTTTCACGTGACTTGATGCAAAAGTCAATGGACAAAGAAAAATTTATGATAAAGATTTAATTTCTCATAAGTTCCAAAAAAAATTATTTCTACCACTGTTTTTCCACTAGAAATAAATTTTTTGCCCCTTATTAGTATTTTTTACATGATTTTATGCAAAGATTAATAGCAAAAAAAATTCAGAGAAAGAGGGGTATTTTTAAAAGTCAATTTTTCCTAATAAAATCATTTCCACAACTGTATTTCCACAAAAATTAACATTTCGGCTTGTTTTCAATAATAATCACGTCATTTCAAAAAAATTTTAGGAGAAAAACAAATTGTTCATTTAAATATTTTTTTTTCAAACGTTATAACTTTTTATAAAAATCATTTCTACCATAGTTATTTCAATTAAATTAAATTTTTTCAGCGCTTCTCAATTTTTTTACCTCATTTTAAGAAAGCTAATTAGAAAGTAAAAATTCATGTAGAGAAGCGTTTTCTCAAAAGTTACTTTTTCATAATTAATTCATTTCTACCTCTGGTATTCCACTAAAACAAACTATTTAGCCTATTCTCAGTACTGCTTACCTCATTTTATGCAAGGCTTAATAGAAAAATCTATAATTCAGATAAAGAGGTTATGTTCTTAAAAGTTATTTCCGTCCTAATAATCTTATTTCTACCTCTGTATATAACAAAAATTAAAATTTTTGCCACTTCTCAGTATGTTTTCCTTCATTTTATGCAATAGTAATAGCAAAAGTAATAATTCCAAGACAGAGGCTATTTCTCAAAAGTTATTTCTTCCTAATAAATTTATTTCTACCAATGTTATTCCACTAAATTAAATTCTCCCCTCTTTTTTCTATAATTTTTACCTGTTTTTAAGCAAAGCCTTTTATGAAAAAAATACAGATTGAGGAGTTTTTTAAAAATTATTTCTTCCTAATAAAATCATTTCCACCACTGTTATTCCACAACAATTAACTCTTTGGCTTGTTATAAGTACTTATCACCTCATTTCATGCAAAACTATCTAGAAAAACAAATTGCGCAAATAAAAATTCTTTTTTTCAAACGTTATTTCTTCCAAAAAAAATTATTTCCACCAATGTTATTTCAATAAAATTAAATTTTTTCAGTTCTCTTAGTACTTTTTACTTCATTTTAAGAAAAACTTAATATAAAAAAAATTCACATCGTGAGGCGTTTTCTCAAAAGTTATTTCCTTCTAAGAAAATTTTTATTGCTTCTAATGTTATTTCACTAAAAATAAATTTTTCGCATGTTTTCAGCTATTGTCACATCATTTGAAGCAAAACTCAATAGAATAAGAAATATTAGAAATAAATAGTTTTTTCTCAAAAGTTATTTCTTTATAATTAATATAATTTCCCCACTGTTATTCCACTAAAATTAAATTTTTTGCCTCCAATCAGTATTGTTTACCTGATTTTATGCAAAGATTAATAGCAAAAAAAATTCAGAGAGAGAGGAGTTTTTTAAAAGTTAATTCTTCCTAATAAAATTATTTCCACAACTGTTATTCCACAAAAATTAACATTTTCGCTTGTTGTTAGTACTTATCACGTCATTTCAAAAAAAATTTAATAGAAAAACAATTTGTTCAATTAAATATTCTTTTATTATAACATTCTATATTTCTATAAAAATCATTTGTACCATAGTTATTTCAATTAAATAAAATTTTTTCAGCTCTTCTCAGTAATTTTCACCTCATTTTTAAAAAAGTTATTAGAAACAAAAAATTCTGTAGTGAGGCGTTTTCTCAAAAGTTACTTTTTCTAATCAATTTATTTCTACCTCTGGTATTCTACTAAAACAAACTATGTAGCCTTTTCTCAGTACTGTTTACGTCATTTTATGCAAAGCCTAATAGCAAAAAAAATTTCCAAAAATAGAGGCGTTTTCTCAAATGTTATTTAGACCAAAAAAATCATTATCACCATTGTCATTCCACTAAAATTAACTTTTTCGCCTGTTGTGAGTAAATTTCACTTCATTTCATGCTAAAATTAAATTAAAATTTAATTTTTCACCTCATTTCAGGACATTGCCACTTATTTTTGCAAAAATTATCAGCAAAACAAATAATTCAGATAAAAAAAGGTAATTTTCTCATCAGTTGTTTCCATCCTAATTATCTTATTTCTACCACTGTATATTACAAAAAATTAAAATTTTCGCCTTTTCTCAGAAGTTTTTATTTCATTTTATGCAATAGTAATAGCAAAAGTAAAAATTCCGAGACAAGGCGTTTTCTCAAAAGTTATTTCTTCCTAATAAATTTATTTCTACCAATGTTATTCCACTAAATTAAATTCTCCTCTCTTTTCTATAATTTTTACCTCTTATTAAGCAAAGCCTTTTATGAAAAAAATACAGATTGAGGAGTTTTTTAAAAATTATTTCTTCCTAATAAAATCATTTCCACCACTGTTATTCCACAACAATTAACTCTTTGGCTTGTTTTAAGTACTTATCACCTCATTTCATGCAAAACTATCTAGAAAAACAAATTGCGCAAATAAAAATTCTTTTTTTCAAACGTTATTTCTTCCAAAAAAAATTATTTCCACCAATGTTATTTCAATAAAATTAAATTTTTTAAGTTCTCTTAGTACTTTTTGCTTCATTTTAAGAAAAACTTAATATAAAAAAAATTCAAATCGTGAGGCGTTTTCTCAAAAGTTATTTCCTTCTTAGAAATTTTTTATTGCTTCTTATGTTATTGCACTAAAAATACATTTTTCGCCTGTTTTCAGCTATTGTCACATCATTTGAAGCAAAACTCAATAGAATAAGAAATATTAGAAATAAATATTTTTTTTCTCAAAAGTTATTTATTCCCAATTAATGTATTTTCCCCACTGTTATTCAACTAAAATTAATTTTTTTGCCTCTTATAAGTATTGTTTACCTGATTTTATGCACTGATTAATAGCAAAAAAATTCATAGAAGAAGGGGTATTTTGAAAAGTTAATTTTTCCTAATAAAATGATCTAACAACTGTATCTCCACAAAAATTAATATTTTCACTTGTTTTCAATAGTTATCACGTCATTTCAAAAAAATTTTAGTAGAAAAACAAATTGTTCAATTAAATATTTTTTTTTCAAACGTTATTACTTTTTATAAAAATCATTTCTACCATATTTATTTCTATTAAATTAATTTTTTTCAGCGCTTCTCAGTTTTTTCACCTCATTTTAAGCAAAACTAATTAGATTGTATGTAGAGAGTTTAGCCTTTTCCAAAAATTTCCAAAAGAGAGAGACATTTTCTCAAATGTTATTTCAATAAAAAAAATCATTTTCACCAATGTCATTCCACTAAAATTAACTTTTTCACCTGTTGTGAGTATTTTCACTTCATTCAATACTAAACTGAAATTTAAATTTAATTTTTCACCTCATCTCAGGACTTTTCCACTCCTTTTATGTAAACATTATCAGCAAAACAAATCATTCAGATAAAGAGGTTATTTTCTTAAAAGTTTTTTCCGTCCTAATAATCTTATTTCTACCTCTGTATGTAACTAAAATTAAAATTTTCGCCACTTCTCAGTATATTTCCTTCATTTTATGCAATAGTTATAGCAAAAGTAAAAATTCTGAGACAGAAGTGTTTTCTCAAAATTTATTTCTTCCTCATAAATTTATTTCTACCAAAGTTATTCTACTAAATTAAATTCTCCCCTCTTTTCTATAATTTTTACCATTTTTTAAGCAAAGCCTTTAATAAAAAAATACAGATTGAGAAGTTTTTTTTAAATGTTATATCTTACTAATAAAATCATTTCCACCACTTTTAATCCACTAAAATTAACTCTTTGGCTTGTTTTAAGTACTTATCACCTCATTTCATGCAAAACTATCTAGAAAAACAAATTGCGCAAATAAAAATTCTTTTTTTTCAAACGTTATTTCTTCCAAAAAAAAGTATTTCCGCCAATGTTATTTCAATAAAATTAAAGTTTTTCAGCTCTCTTAGTACTTTTTACTTCATTTTAAGAAAATCTTAATATAAAAAAAATTCAAATCGTGAGGCGTTTTCTCAAAAGTTATTTCCTTCTAAGAAAATTTTTATTGCTTCTTATGTAATTTCACTAAATATAAATTTTTCGCCTGTTTTCAGCTATTAACACATCATTTGAAGCAAAACTCAATAGAATAAGAAATATTAGAAATAAATATTTTTTTCTCAAAAGTTATTTCTTCCTAATTAATATAATTTCCCCGATGTTATTCCACTAAAATTAAATTTTTTGCCTCCAATCAGTATTGTTTAACTGATTTTATGCAAAGATTTATTTATTTCTTGCAAAACTATCTGGAAAAACAAATTGCTCATATAAAAATTCTTTTTTTCAAACGTTATTTCTTCCTAACAAAATCATTTCCACCACTGTTATTTCAATAAAATTAAATAATTTAAGTTCTATCAGTACTTTTCACCTCATTTAAGCAAAACTTAATATGAAAACAAAAAATTCAGATCGTGGGGCGTTTTCTCAAAAGTTATTTCCACCTAAGTAATCTTATTGCTTCTTATGTTATTTCACTAAATTTAAATTTTTCGCCTTTTTTAAGCATTTTCACATCATTTGATGCAAAACTCGATAGAAAAAGAAATACTTAAGTTAAAGATTTTTTTCTCAAATGTTATTTCTACCTAATAAATGTATTTCTCCCACTGTTATTCCACTGAAATTAATTTTTTTTCCTCTTATAACTATTGTTTACCTGATTTTATGCGAAGATAAATAGCATAAAAAATTCAGAGAGAGAGGGGTTTTTTTAAAGTAAATTCTTCCTAATTAAATCATTTCCACAACTGTATTTTCACAAAAATTAACATTTTCGCTTGTTTTCTGTACTTATCACGTCATTTCCAAAAAATTTAATAGAAAAACAAATTGTTCAGTTAAATATTCTTTTTTTGAAACGTTATATGTTTTTATAAAAATCATTTATAACATAGTAATTTCAATTAAATTCAATTTTTTCAGCTCTTCTCAGTTATTTAATCTCATTTTAAGAAAAACTAATTAGGAAGGAAAAAATGCATATCAATGCTCAAATGCTCAAAAGTTACTTTTTCCTAAATAATTCATTTCTACCTCTGGTATTCCACTAAAACAAACTATTTAGCCTTATTTCAGTACTGTTTAGCTCTTTTTATGCAAAGCTTATAAGAAATTAAAATTTCCAAGATAGAGGCGTGTTCTCAAATGTTATTTCTATAAAAAAATCATTTTCACCATTGTCATTCACAAAAATTAACTTTTTTGCCTGTTGTGAGTACTTTTCACTTCATTTAATGCTAAACTTAAATTAAAATTTAGTTTTTCACCTCATCTCTGGACATTTTCACTCATTTTATGCAAACAATATCAGAAAAACAAATAATTCAGATAAAGAGGTTATTTTCCTAAAAGTTATTTCCGTCCTAATAATCTAATTTGTACCTCTGTATGTAACTAAAATTAAAATTTTCCCCACTTCTCAGTATTTTTTCCTTCATTTTATGCAATAGTAATAGCAAAAGTAAAAATCCGAGACAGAGGCGTTTTCTCAAAAGTTATTTCTTCCTAATAAATTTATTTCTACCAAAGTTATTCCACTAAATTATATTCTCCCCTCTTTTCTATAAATTTTACCTCTTTTTAAGCAAAGCCTTTAATAAAAAAAATAAAGATTGGAAGGTTTTTTTAAAAGTTATTTCTTCCTAATAAAATCATTTCCACCACTGTTATTCCACTACAATTAACTTTTTGGCTTGTTTTAAGTGCTTATCGCCTCATTTCATGTAAAACTATCGAGAAAATCAAATTGCTCATTTAAAATTTCTTTTTCAAACTTTATTCCTTCCTAAAAAATTCATTTCCATCACTGTTATTTCAATAAAATTAAATTTTTTCAGTTCTCATAATACTTTTTACCTCATTTTAAGCAAAACGTAATAAAAAAAAAATTCAAATCGTGAGGCGTTTTCTCAAAAGTTATTTCCTTCGAGGTAAATTTTTATTGCTTCTTATGTTATTTCACTAAATATAATTTTTTCGCCTGTTTTCAGCTATTGTCACATCATTTGATGCAAAACTCAATAGAATAAAAAATATTAGAAATAAATATTTTTTTTCTCAAATGTTATTTCTTCCTAATAAATGTATTTTCCTCACTGTTATTCCACTAAAATTAAATTTTTTGCCTCCAATCGGTATTGTTTACCTGATTTAATGCAAAGATTAATAGCAAAAAATATTCAGAGATAGAGGAGGTTTTTTTAAAGTTAATTCTTCCTAATAAAATCATTTTCACAACTGTTATTCCACAAAAATTAACATTTTCGCTTGTTGTTAGTATTTTTCACGTCATTTCAAAAAAAATTTTATAGGAAAACAAATTGTTCAATTAAATATTCTTTTTTTCAAACGTTATATCTTCCTATAAAAATCATTTCTACAATAGTTTTTTAAACTAACTTCAATTTCTTCAGTTCTTCTCAGTAATTTTCTCCTCATGTTAAGCAAAACTAATTAGAAAGCAAGAAAATCATGTAGAGAGGCGTTTTCTCAAAAGTTACTTTTTCCTAATCAATTCATTTCTACCTCTGGTTTTACACTAAAACAAAGATTTAGCCTTTTCTCAGTACTGTTTACCTGATTTAATGCAAAACCTAATAGCTGAAAAAATTTCCAAAAGTGAGAGGCGTTTTCTCAAATATTTATTCTTCCAAAAAAATCATTTTTTCCATTGTTTTTCCACTAAAATTAACTTTTCGCCTTTTGTGAGTACTTTTCATTTCCTTTATAGATAAACATAAATTAAAATGTAATTTTTCACCTCATCTCAAGACATGTCCACTTATTTTATGCAAAGATTATCAGCAAAACATATAATTCAGATAAAGAGGTTATTTTCTCAACAGTTATTTTCGTCCGAATAATCTTATTTCTACCACTGTATATACCTAAAATTAAAATTTTCGCCACATCTCAGTATATTTTCCTTCCTTTCATGCAATAGTAATAGCAAATGTTAACATTCTGAGACAGAGGCGTTTTCTCAAAAGTTATTTCTTCCTAATAAATTTATTTCTATCGCTGTTATTCCACAAAAATTAAATATTTGCCTCTTCTCAGTATTGTTTACCTGATTTTATACAAAGATGAATAGAAAAAAAAATTCAGAGAGAAAGGGTTTTTTTTAAAGTTATTTCTTCCTAATAAAATCATTTCCACCACTGTTATTCCATTAAAAACAACACATTTGCTTGCTTTCGGCAGTTATCACCTCATTTCATGCAAAACCTAATAGGAAACAAATTGCTTAGTAATAGATTCTTTTTTCAAATATTATTTCTTCCAAAAAAATCATTTCCACCACTGCTTTTTAAAAAAAATTAAAAATTTTCAGCACTTTTCAGTACTTTTCATCACATTTTATGCAAAAACTATATCAAAACAAAAATGTAGATCAAGATGCGTTTTCTAAAAATTTTTTCCTTTTGAGTAATCTTATATCTACTTATGTTAATACACTAAAATTAAATTTGTTGCATGATCTCTACTATTTTTAACTCATTTGATGCAAAACTTAATATAAAAAGAAATTGTTCAGATAAGTATTTTTTTCTCAAAATAATTTCTTCTCAATAAATTTG
Source organism: Platycnemis pennipes (assembly GCA_933228895.1). NCBI lineage: Eukaryota > Metazoa > Arthropoda > Insecta > Odonata > Platycnemididae > Platycnemis > Platycnemis pennipes. Next base: position 128,279,080 of record OW121851.1, on the reverse strand, counting down.
TTTCTACCTCCTGTAGATCCTGTTTCTACCTGTAATTCCACTAAGATTATATTTTTTGCCTCTTTGCAGTATTATTTACCTGGTTTTATGCAATGAATAATTCAGAGAGAGAGATGTTTTATTTTTAAAGTTAATTCTTCCTATAAAAATCATTTCCACCATTGCTATTTCACTTAAATTAAATTTTTGCATGTTCTCTAATATTTTTACTTCATTTGATGCAGAACTGAATAGAAAAATGCAAATGTTCATACAAAGATTCTTTTTTTTTAAGTTAGTTTTTCATAATAAACTGATTTCTTATACTGTTATTCCACAAAAAATAAATTTTTCTGTTTTCTCTTTTCTGTTATTTTTATTCATTAACTTAATAGAAAAACAAATTGTTCAAATAAAATCCCTTTCTCTCAAAAGTTATTTCTTCCTAATAAATTGATATCTACTACTGTTATTTTACTATAATAAACTTTTTCACCTCATGTTAGTACTTTAAACCTCATTTTAAGCAAAACTTAATATCAAAACAAAAAATTCAGATCGTGAGACGTTCTCTCAAAAGTTATTTCCTTCTAAGTAATCTTATTGCTTCTCATGTTATTTCACTAAAATTAAAAATTTCACCTGTTTTCAGTTTTTTCACATCATTTGATGCAAATCTTAATAGTATAAGAAATATTAGAAATAAATATTTATTTTCTCTAAAGTTATATCTTCCTAAAAAATTTATTTCTACCACTGTTATTCCACTAAAATTAAATTTTTTGCCTCTTCGCAGCATTGTTTACCTGTTTTTATGCAATGATTAATTCAGAGAGAGAGGGGTTTTTTTAAAAGTTAATTCTTCCTAATAAAATTATTTCCACAACTGTATTTTCACAAAAATTAATATTTTCGCTTGTTTTCAGTACTTTTCTCGTCATGACAAAAACATTTTAATAGAAAAACAAATTGTTCAATTAAATATTCTATTATTATAACATTCTATATTTCTATTAAAATCATTTCTAACAAAGTAATTTCTAATAATTAAATAATTTCAGCTCTTCTCATTAATTTTCACCTAATTTAAACCAAATTAATTAGAAAGCAAAAAATTCATGTAGAGAGGCGTTTTTTTAAAAGTTATTTCTTCCTAATTAAATCATTTCCACCACTGTTATTCCGCTAAAATTAACTCTTTCGCTTGTTTTCCTCAGTTATCACCTCATGTCATGCAAAACTAAATAGAAAACAAATTGCTCAGATATGGATTCTTTTTTTCAAATGTTATTTCTTCCCTAAAAAATCATTTCCACCACTGTTATTTAAATAAAATGTATTTTTTTTGCTCTTCTCAGCCCTTTTTACCTCATTTTAAGCAAAAGTAATATCAAAAAAAATATTTCGATCGAGAGGCGATTTCTCAAAAGTCATTTCCTTCTAAGTACTCTTATTTCTACTTAAGTTATTTCACTAAAATTAAATATTTTGCATGTTCTCTACTATTTTTAACTCATTTGATGCAAAACTTAATAGAAAAATAAATTGTTCAGAAAAGGAGTTTTTTTCTCAAAATAATTTCTACCTAATAAATTTTTTTCTACCTCTGTAATTCAACTAAAATTAAATTTTTTGCCCTTTGCGAGTACTTTTCACCTCATGTAATGCTATTCTAAATAGAAAAACAAACTGGTCAGATAAAGTCTCTTTTTCTCAAAAGTTATTTCTTCCTAATAAATTGAGATCTCTTTTTATGCAAAGCCTAATATAAAAAATACACAGATTGAGGAGTTTTTAAAAAATTATATCTTCTTAATAAAATCATCTCCTCCACTGTTCTTCCACTAAAAATTACTCTTTGGCATGTTTTAAGTACTTTAAGTTAACTATTATTCCAGTGAAATTAACTCATTCGATTTTTCTCATTACTTATCTCCTCATTTCATGCAAAACTTAATAGAAAAACAAATCGCTTAGAAAAAAATATTTTTTTTCAAACGATATTTCTTGTTAAAAAAACCATTGTGCCACTGTTATTTCAATAAAATTAAACTTTTACATCTCTTTTCAGTTATTTTCACCTCAATTTAAGGAAAATTAATTAGAAAGCAAAAAAATTCATGCAGAGAGGCGTTTTCCAAAAAGGTACTTTTTCCTAATAACTTCATTTCTAACTCTGGTATTCCACTAAAATTACATTTTCCGCCTCTTTTCAGTACTTTTATCTCTTTATATGCAAAGCCTAATATAAAAATAATACAGATTGAGGAGTTTTTTTCTTTAAATTATATCTTCTTAATAAAGTCATCTCCACCACTGTTCTTCCACTAAAATTTACTCTTTGGCTTGTTTTAAGTAATTATCACCTCATTTCAAGCAAAACTTACAAAAAAAAATTGCTCAGATAAAAATTCTTTTTTTTAAAACGTTATTTCTTCCTATAAAATCATTTTCACCACTGTTATTCCACTAAAATTAAATTTTTTGCCTCCAATCAGTATTGTTTACCTGATTTTATGCAAAGATTAATAGCAAAAAAAATTCAGAGAGAGAGGGGTTTTTTAAAAGTTAATTCTTCCTAATAAAATTATTTCCACAACTGTTATTCCACAAAAATTAACATTTTCGCTTGTTGTTAGTACTTATCACGTCATTTCAAAAAAAATTTAATAGAAAAACAATTTGTTCAATTAAATATTCTTTTATTATAACATTCTATATTTCTATAAAAATCATTTGTACCATAGTTATTTCAATTAAATAAAATTTTTTCAGCTCTTCTCAGTAATTTTCACCTCATTTTTAAAAAAGTTATTAGAAACAAAAAATTCTGTAGTGAGGCGTTTTCTCAAAAGTTACTTTTTCTAATCAATTTATTTCTACCTCTGGTATTCTACTAAAACAAACTATGTAGCCTTTTCTCAGTACTGTTTACGTCATTTTATGCAAAGCCTAATAGCAAAAAAAATTTCCAAAAATAGAGGCGTTTTCTCAAATGTTATTTATACCAAAAAAATCATTATCACCATTGTCATTCCACTAAAATTAACTTTTTCGCCTGTTGTGAGTAAATTTCACTTCATTTCATGCTAAAATTAAATTAAAATTTAATTTTTCACCTCATTTCAGGACATTTCCACTTATTTTTGCAAAAATTATCAGCAAAACAAATAATTCAGATAAAAAGAGGTAATTTTCTCATCAGTTGTTTCCATCCTAATTATCTTATTTCTACCACTGTATATTACTAAAATTAAAATTTTCGCCTTTTCTCAGAAGTTTTTATTTCATTTTATGCAATAATAATAGCAAAAGTAAAAATTCCGAGACAAGGCGTTTTCTCAAAAGTTATTTCTTCCTAATAAATTTATTTCTACCAATGTTATTCCACTAAATTAAATTCTCCTCTCTTTTCTATAATTTTTACCTCTTATAAAGCAAAGCCTTTTATGAAAAAAATACAGATTGAGGAGTTTTTTAAAAATTATTTCTTCCTAATAAAATCATTTCCACCACTGTTATTCCACAACAATTAACTCTTTGGCTTGTTTTAAGTACTTATCACCTCATTTCATGCAAAACTATCTAGAAAAACAAATTGCGCAAATAAAAATTCTTTTTTTCAAACGTTATTTCTTCCAAAAAAAATTATTTCCACCAATGTTATTTCAATAAAATTAAATTTTTTAAGTTCTCTTAGTACTTTTTACTTCATTTTAAGAAAAACTTAATATAAAAAAAATTCAAATCGTGAGGCGTTTTCTCAAAAGTTATTTCCTTCTAAGAAATTTTTTATTGCTTCTTATGTTATTGCACTAAAAATACATTTTTCGCCTGTTTTCAGCTATTAACACATCATTTGAAGCAAAACTCAATAGAATAAGAAATATTAGAAATAAATATTTTTTTTCTCAAAAGTCATTTATTCCCAATTAATGTATTTTCCCCACTGTTATTCAACTAAAATTAATTTTTTTGCCTCTTATAAGTATTGTTTACCTGATTTTATGCACTGATTAAAGGCAAAAAAATTCAGAGAAGAAGGGGTATTTTTAAAAGTTAATTTTTCCTAATAAAATGATCTAACAACTGTATCTCCATAAAAATTAACATTTTCGCTTGTTTTCAATAGTTATCACGTCATTTCAAAAAAAGTTTAGTAGAAAAACAAATTGTTCAATTAAATATTTTTTTTCAAACGTTATTACTTTTTATAAAAATCATTTCTACCATATTTATTTCCATTAAATTAATTTTTTTCAGCGCTTCTCAGTTTTTTCACCTCATTTTAAGCAAAACTAATTAGAATGTATGTAGAGAGTTTAGCCTTTTCCAAAAATTTCCAAAAGAGAGAGACATTTTCTCAAATGTTATTTCTATAAAAAAAATTATTTTCACCATTGTCATTCCACTAAAATTAACTTTTTCACCTGTTGTGAGTATTTTCACTTCATTCAATACTAAACTGAAATTTAAATTTAATTTTTCACCTCATCTCAGGACTTTTCCACTCCTTTTATGTAAACATTATCAGCAAAACAAATCATTCAGATAAAGAGGTTATTTTCTTAAAAGTTTTTTCCGTCCTAATAATCTTATTTCTACATCTGTATGTAACTAAAATTAAAATTTTCGCCACTTCTCAGTATATTTCCTTCATTTTATGCAATAGTTATAGCAAAAGTAAAAATTCTGAGACAAAGGTGTTTTCTCAAAATTTATTTCTTCCTCATAAATTTATTTCTACCAAAGTTATTCTACTAAATTAAATTCTCCCCTCTTTTCTATAATTTTTACCTCTTTTTAAGCAAAGCCTTACATAGAAAAAAATACAGATTGAGGAGTTTTTTTTAAATGTTATATCTTACTAATAAAATCATTTCCACCACTTTTAATCCACTAAAATTAACTCTTTGGCTTGTTTTAAGTACTTATCACCTCATTTCATGCAAAACTATCTAGAAAAACAAATTGCGCAAATAAAAATTCTTTTTTTCAAACGTTATTTCTTCCAAAAAAAATTATTTCCGACAATGTTATTTCAATAAAATTAAAGTTTTTCAGCTCTCTTAGTACTTTTTACTTCATTTTAAGAAAATCTTAATATAAAAAAAATTCAAATCGTGAGGCGTTTTCTCAAAAGTTATTTCCTTCTAAGAAAATTTTTATTGCTTCTTATGTTATTTCACTAAATATAAATTTTTCGCCTGTTTTCAGCTATTAACACATCATTTGAAGCAAAACTCAATAGAATAAGAAATATTAGAAATAAATATTTTTTTCTCAAAAGTTATTTCTTCCTAATTAATATAATTTCCCCACTGTTATTCCACTAAAATTAAATTTTTTGCCTCCAATCAGTATTGTTTAACTGATTTTATGCAAAGATTAATAGCAAAAAAAATTCAGTGAGAGAGGGGTTTTTTAAAAGTTAATTCTTCCTAATAAAATTATTTCCACAACTGTTATTCCACAAAAATTAACATTTTTGATTGTCGTTAGTACTTATCACGTCATTTCAAAAAAATTTTAATAGAAAAACAAATTGTTCAATTAAATATTCTTTTATTATAACATTCTATATTTCTATAAAAATCATTTATGCCATAGTTATTTCAATTAAATAAAATTTTTTCAGCTCTTCTCAGTAATTTTCACCTCATTTTTAAAAAAGTTATTAGAAACAAAAAATTCTGTAGTGAGGCGTTTTCTCAAAAGTTACTTTTTCTAATCAATTTATTTCTACCTCAGGTATTCTACTAAAACAAACTATTTAGCCTTTTCTCAGTACTGTTTACGTCATTTTATGCAAAGCCTAATAGCAAAAAAAATTTCCAAAAATAGAGGCGTTTTCTCAAATGTTATTTAGACCAAAAAAATCATTATCACCATTGTCATTCCACTAAAATAACTTTTTCGCTTGTTGTGAGTAAACTTCACTTCATTTCATGCTATAATTAAATTAAAATTTAATTTTTCACCTCATTTCAGGACATTTCCACTTATTTTTGCAAAAATTATCAGCAAAACAAATAATTCAGATAAAAAGAGGTAATTTTCTCATCAGTTGTTTCCATCCTAATTATCTTATTTCTACCACTGTATATTACTAAAATTAAAATTTTCGCCTTTTCTCAGAAGTTTTTATTTCATTTTATGCAATAGTAATAGCAAAAGTAAAAATTCCGAGACAGAGGCGTTTTCTCAAAAGTTATTTCTTCCTAATAAATTTATTTCTGCCAATGTTATTCCACTAAATTAAATTCTCCCCTCTTTTCTATAAGTTTTACCTCTTTTTAAGCAAAGTCTTTTATAAAAAAAATACAGATTGAGGAGTTTTTTTAAAAGTTAATTCTTCCTAATAAAATCATTTCCACCACTGTTATTCCACTAATATTAACTATTTGGCTTGTTTTAGGTACTTATCACCTTATTTCTTGCAAAACTATCTGGAAAAACAAATTGCTCATATAAAAATTCTTTTTTTCAAACGTTATTTCTTCCTAACAAAATCATTTCCACCACTGTTATTTCAATAAAATTAAATAATTTAAGTTCTATCAGTACTTTTCACCTCATTTAAGCAAAACTTAATATGAAAACAAAAAATTCAGATCGTGGGGCGTTTTCTCAAAAGTTATTTCCACCTAAGTAATCTTATTGCTTCTTATGTTATTTCACTAAATTTAAATTTTTCGCCTTTTTTAAGCATTTTCACATCATTTGATGCAAAACTCGATAGAAAAAGAAATACTTAAGTTAAAGATTTTTTTCTCAAATGTTATTTCTACCTAATAAATGTATTTCTCCCACTGTTATTCCACTGAAATTAATTTTTTTTCCTCTTATAACTATTGTTTACCTGATTTTATGCGAAGATTAATAGCATAAAAAATTCAGAGAGAGAGGGGTTTTTTAAAAGTAAATTCTTCCTAATTAAATCATTTCCACAATTGTATTTTCACAAAAATTAACATTTTCGCTTGTTTTCTGTACTTATCACGTCATTTCCAAAAAATTTAATAGAAAAACAAATTGTTCAGTTAAATATTCTTTTTTTCAAACGTTCTATGTTTTTATAAAAATCATTTATAACATAGTTATTTCAATTAAATTCAATTTTTTCAGCTCTTCTCAGTTATTTAATCTCATTTTAAGAAAAACTAATTAGGAAGGAAGAAATGCATATCAATGCTCAAATGCTCAAAAGTTACTTTTTCCTAAATAATTCATTTCTACCTCTGGTATTCCACTAAAACAAACTATTTAGCCTTATTTCAGTACTGTTTAGCTCTTTTTATGCAAAGCTTATAAGAAATTAAAATTTCCAAGATAGAGGCGTGTTCTCAAATGTTATTTCTATAAAAAAATCATTTTCACCATTGTCATTCAACAAAAATTAACTTTTTCGCCTGTTGTGAGTACTTTTCACTTCATTTAATGCTAAACTTAAATTAAAATTTAGTTTTTCACCTCATCTCTGGACATTTTCACTCATTTTATGCAAACAATATCAGCAAAACAAATAATTCAGATAAAGAGGTTATTTTCCTAAAAGTTATTTCCGTCCTAATAATCTTATTTCTACATCTGTATTTATTTATATTTATATCTTATTTCTACATCTGTATAGTTTATTCCACAAAAATTAACATTTTCGCTTGTCGTTAGTACTTATCACGTCATTTCAAAAAAAATTTAATGGAAAAACAATTTGTTCAATTAAATATTCTTTTATTATAACATTCTATATTTCTATAAAAATCATTTGTACCATAGTTATTTCAATTAAATAAAATTTTTTCAGCTCTTCTCAGTAATTTTCACCTCATTTTTAAAAAAGTTATTAGAAACAAAAAATTCTGTAGTGAGGCGTTTTCTCAAAAGTTACTTTTTCTAATCAATTTATTTCTACCTCTGGTATTCTACTAAAACAAACTATGTAGCCTTTTCTCAGTACTGTTTACGTCATTTTATGCAAAGCCTAATAACAAAAAAAATTTCCAAAAATAGAGGCGTTTTCTCAAATGTTATTTAGACCAAAAAAATCATTATCACCATTGTCATTCCACTAAAATTAACTTTTTCGCCTGTTGTGAGTAAATTTCACTTCATTTCATGCTAAAATTAAATTAAAATTTAATTTTTCACCTCATTTCAGGACATTTCCACTTATTTTTGCAAAAATTATCAGCAAAACAAATAATTCAGATAAAAAGAGGTAATTTTCTCATCAGTTGTTTCCATCCTAATTATCTTATTTCTACCACTCTATATATTACTAAAATTAAAATTTTCGCCTTTTCTCAGAAGTTTTTATTTCATTTTATGCAATAGTAATAGCAAAAGTAAAAATTCCGAGACAAGGCGTTTTCTCAAAAGTTATTTCTTCCTAATAAATTTATTTCTACCAATGTTATTCCACTAAACTAAATTCTCCTCTCTTTTCTATAATTTTTACCTCTTATTAAGCAAAGCCTTTTATGAAAAAAATACAGATTGAGGAGTTTTTTAAAAATTATTTCTTCCTAATAAAATCATTTCCACCACTGTTATTCCACAACAATTAACTCTTTGGCTTGTTTTAAGTACTTATCACCTCATTTCATGCAAAACTATCTAGAAAAACAAATTGCGCAAATAAAAATTCTTTTTTTCAAACGTTATTTCTTCCAAAAAAAATTATTTCCACCAATGTTATTTCAATAAAATTAAATTTTTTAAGTTCTCTTAGTACTTTTTACTTCATTTTAAGAAAAACTTAATATAAAAAAAATTCAAATCGTGAGGCGTTTTCTCAAAAGTTATTTCCTTCTAAGAAATTTTTTATTGCTTCTTATGTTATTGCACTAAAAATACATTTTTCGCCTGTTTTCAGCTATTAACACATCATTTGAAGCAAAACTCAATAGAATAAGAAATATTAGAAATAAATATTTTTTTTCTCAAAAGTTATTTATTCCCAATTAATGTATTTTCCCCACTGTTATTCAACTAAAATTAATTTTTTTGCCTCTTATAACTATTGTTTACCTGATTTTATGCACTGATTAATAGCAAAAAAATTCAGAGAAGAAGGGGTATTTTTAAAAGTTAATTTTTCCTAATAAAATGATCTAACAACTGTATCTCCATAAAAATTAACATTTTCGCTTGTTTTCAATAGTTATCACGTCATTTCAAAAAAAGTTTAGTAGAAAAACAAATTGTTCAATTAAATATTTTTTTTCAAACGTTATTACTTTTTATAAAAATCATTTCTACCATATTTATTTCCATTAAATTAATTTTTTTCAGCGCTTCTCAGTTTTTTCACCTCATTTTAAGCAAAACTAATTAGAATGTATGTAGAGAGTTTAGCCTTTTCCAAAAATTTCCAAAAGAGAGAGACATTTTCTCAAATGTTATTTCTATAAAAAAAATTATTTTCACCATTGTCATTCCACTAAAATTAACTTTTTCACCTGTTGTGAGTATTTTCACTTCATTCAATACTAAACTGAAATTTAAATTTAATTTTTCACCTCATCTCAGGACTTTTCCACTCCTTTTATGTAAACATCAGCAAAACAAATCATTCAGATAAAGAGGTTATTTTCTTAAAAGTTTTTTCCGTCCTAATAATCTTATTTCTACATCTGTATGTAACTAAAATTAAAATTTTCGCCACTTCTCAGTATATTTCCTTCATTTTATGCAATAGTTATAGCAAAAGTAAAAATTCTGAGACAGAGGTGTTTTCTCAAAATTTATTTCTTCCTAATAAATTTATTTCTACCAAAGTTATTCTACTAAATTAAATTCTCCCCTCTTTTCTATCTTTTTTTACCTCTTTTTAAGAAAAGCCTTACATAGTAAAAAATACAGATTGAGGAGTTTTTTTTAAATGTTATATCTTACTAATAAAATCATTTCCACCACTTTTAATCCACTAAAATTAACTCTTTGGCTTGTTTTAAGTACTTATCACCTCATTTCATGCAAAACTATCTAGAAAAACAAATTGCGCAAATAAAAATTCTTTTTTTCAAACGTTATTTCTTCCAAAAAAAATTATTTCCGACAATGTTATTTCAATAAAATTAAAGTTTTTCAGTTCTCTTAGTACTTTTTACTTCATTTTAAGAAAAACTTAATATAAAAAAAATTCAAATCGTGAGGCGTTTTCTCAAAAGTTATTTCCTTCTAAGAAAATTTTATTGCTTCTTATGTTATTTCACTAAATATAAATTTTTCGCCTGTTTTCAGCTATTAACACATCATTTGAAGCAAAACTCAATAGAATAAGAAATATTAGAAATAAATATTTTTTTCTCAAAAGTTATTTCTTCCTAATTAATATAATTTCCCCACTGTTATTCCACTAAAATTAAATTTTTTGCCTCCAATCAGTATTGTTTAACTGATTTTATGCAAAGATTAATAGCAAAAAAAATTCAGTGAGAGAGGGGTTTTTTAAAAGTTAATTCTTCCTAATAAAATTATTTCCACAACTGTTATTCCACAAAAATTAACATTTTTTCTTGTTGTTAGTACTTATCACGTCATTTCAAAAAAATTTTAATAGAAAAACAAATTGTTCAATTAAATATTCTTTTATTATAACATTCTATATTTCTATAAAAATCATTTATGCCATAGTTATTTCAATTAAATAAAATTTTTCAGCTCTTCTCAGTAATTTTCACCTCATTTTTAAAAAAGTTATCAGAAACAAAAAATTCTGTAGTGAGGCGTTTTCTCAAAAGTTACTTTTTCTAATCAATTTATTTCTACCTCTGGTACTCTACTTAAACAAACTATTTAGCCTTTTCTCAGTACTGTTTACGTCATTTTATGCAAAGCCTAATAGCAAAAAAAATTTCCAAAAATAGAGGCGTTTTCTCAAATGTTATTTAGACCAAAAAAATCATTATCACCATTGTCATTCCACTAAAATTAACTTTTTCGCCTGTTGTGAGTAAATTTCACTTCATTTCATGCTAAAATTAAATTAAAATTTAATTTTTCACCTCATTTCAGGACATTGCCACTTATTTTTGCAAAAATTATCAGCAAAACAAATAATTCAGATAAAAAGAGGTAATTTTCTCATCAGTTGTTTCCATCCTAATTATCTTATTTCTACCACTGTATATTACTAAAATTAAAATTTTCGCCTTTTCTCAGAAGTTTTTATTTCATTTTATGCAATAGAAATAGCAAAAGTAAAAATTCCGAGACAGAGGCGTTTTCTCAAAAGTTATTTCTTCCTATTAAATTTATTTCTACCAATGTTATTCCACTAAATTAAATTCTCCCCTCTTTTCTATAAGTTTTACCTCTTTTTAAGCAGTCTTTTATAAAAAAAATACAGATTGAGGAGTTTTTTTAAAAGTTAATTCTTCCTAATAAAATCATTTCCACCACTGTTATTCCACTAATATTAACTATTTGGCTTGTTTTAGGTACTTATCACCTTATTTGTTGCAAAACTATCTGGAAAAACAAATTGCTCATATAAAAATTCTTTTTTTCAAACGTTATTTCTTCCTAACAAAATCATTTCCACCACTGTTATTTCAATAAAATTAAATAATTTAAGTTCTCTCAGTCCTTTCACCTCATGTAAGCAAAACTTAATATGAAAACAAAAAATTCAGATCGTGAGGCGTTTTCTCAAAAGTTATTTCCACCTATGTAATCTTATTGCTTCTTATGTTATTTCACTAAATTTAAATTTTTCGCCTTTTTTAAGCATTTTCACATCATTTGATGCAAAACTCGATAGAAAAAGAAATACTTAAGTTAAAGATTTTTTTCTCAAATGTTATTTCTACCTAATAAATGTATTTCTCCCACTGTTATTCTACTGAAATTAAATTTTTTTCCTCTTATAACTATTGTTTACCTGATTTTATGCGAAGATTAATAGCATAAAAAATTCAGAGAGAGAGGGGTTTTTTAAAAGTAAATTCTTCCTAATTAAATCATTTCCACAACTGTATTTTCACAAAAATTAACATTTTCGCTTGTTTTCTGTACTTATCACGTCATTTCCAAAAAATTTAATAGAAAAACAAATTGTTCAGTTAAATATTCTTTTTTTCAAACGTTCTATGTTTTTATAAAAATCATTTATAACATAGTAATTTCAATTAAATTCAATTTTTTCAGCTCTTCTCAGTTATTTAATCTCATTTTAAGAAAAACTAATTAGGAAGGAAAAAATGCATATCAATGCTCAAATGCTCAAAAGTTACTTTTTCCTAAATAATTCATTTCTACCTCTGGCATTCCACTAAAACAAACTATTTAGCCTTATTTCAGTACTGTTTAGCCCTTTTTATGCAAAGCTTATGAGAAATTAAAATTTCCAAGAAAGAGGCGTGTTCTCAAATGTTATTTCTATAAAAAAATCATTTTCACCATTGTCATTCAACTAAAATTAACTTTTTCGCCTGTTGTGAGTACTTTTCACTTCATTTAATGCTAAACTTAAATTAAAATTTAGTTTTTCACCTCATCTCTGGACATTTTCACTCATTTTATGCAAACAATATCAGAAAAACAAATAATTCAGATAAAGAGGTTATTTTCCTAAAAGTTATTTCCGTCCTAATAATCTAATTTATACCTCTGTATGTAACTAAAATTAAAATTTTCCCCACTTCTCAGTATTTTTTCCTTCATTTTATGCAATAGTAATAGCAAAAGTAAAAATCCGAGACAGAGGCGTTTTCTCAAAAGTTATTTCTTCCTAATAAATTTATTTCTACCAAAGTTATTCCACTAAATTATATTCTCCTCTCTTTTCTATAATTTTTACCTCTTTTTAAGCAAAGCCTTTAATAAAAAAATAAAGATTGAAAGGGTTTTTTAAAGTTATTTCTTCCTAATAAAATCATTTCCACCACTGTTATTCCACTACAATTAACTTTTTGGCTTGTTTTAAGTGCTTATCGCCTCATTTCATGTAAAACTATCGAGAAAATCAAATTGCTCATTTAAAATTTCTTTTTTCAAACTTTATTCCTTCCTAAAAAATTCATTTCCATCACTGTTATTTCAATAAAATTAAATTTTTTCAGTTCTCATAATACTTTTTACCTCATTTTAAGCAAAACTTAATAAAAAAAAAATTCAAATCGTGAGGCGTTTTCTCAAAAGTTATTTCCTTCGAGGTAAATTTTTATTGCTTCTTATGTTATTTCACTAAATATAATTTTTTCGCCTGTTTTCAGCTATTGTCACATCATTTGATGCAAAACTCAATAGAATAAGAAATATTAGAAATAAATATTTTTTTTCTCAAATGTTATTTCTTCCTAATAAATGTATTTTCCTCACTGTTATTCCACTAAAATTAAATTTTTTGCCTCCAATCGGTATTGTTTACCTGATTTAATGCAAAGATTAATAGCAAAAAAAATTCAGAGATAGAGGAGTTTTTTTTAAAGTTAATTCTTCCTAATAAAATCATTTTCACAACTGTTATTCCACAAAAATTAACATTTTCGCTTGTTGTTAGTATTTATCACGTCATTTCAAAAAAAATTTTATAGAAAAACAAATTGTTCAATTAAATATTCTTTTTTTCAAACGTTATATCTTCCTATAAAAATCATTTCTACCATAGTTTTTTAAACTAAATTCAATTTCTTCAGTTCTTCTCAGTAATTTTCTCCTCATGTTAAGCAAAACTAATTAGAAAGCAAGAAAATCCTGTAGAGAGGCGTTTTCTCAAAAGTTACTTTATCCTATTCAATTCATTTCTACCTCTGGTTTTACACTAAAACAAAGATTTAGCCTTTTCTCAGTACTGTTTACCTGATTTAATGCAAAACCTCATAGCTGAAAAAATTTCCAAAAGTGAGAGGCGTTTTCTCAAATATTTATTCTTCCAAAAAATCATTTTTTCCATTGTTTTTCGTCTAAAATTAACTTTTCGCCTTTTGTGAGTACTTTTCATTTCCTTTATAGATAAACATAAATTGAAATGTAATTTTTCACCTCATCTCAAGACATGTCCACTTATTTTATGCAAAGATTATCAGCAAAACATATAATTTAGATAAAGATGTTATTTTTTCAACAGTTATTTTCGTCCGAATAATCTTATTTCTACCACTGTATATACCTAAAATTAAAATTTTCGCCACATCTCAGTATATTTCCCTTCCTTTCATGCAATAGTAATAGCAAATGTTAACATTCTGAGACAGAGGCGTTTTCTCAAAAGTTATTTCTTCCTAATAAATTTATTTCTATCGCTGTTATTCCACAAAAATTAAATATTTGCCTCTTCTCAGTATTGTTTACCTGATTTTATACAAAGATAAATAGAAAAAAAAATTCAGAGAGAAAGGGTTTTTTTTAAAGTTATTTCTTCCTAATAAAATCATTTCCACCACTGTTATTCCATTAAAAACAACACATTTGCTTGCTTTCGGCAGTTATCACCTCATTTCATGCAAAACCTAATAGGAAACAAATTGCTTAGTAATAGATTCTTTTTTCAAATATTATTTCTTCCAAAAAAATCATTTCCACCACTGCTTTTTAAAAAAAATTAAAAATTTTCAGCACTTTTCAGTACTTTTCATCACATTTTATGCAAAAACTATATCAAAACAAAAATGTAGATCAAGATGCGTTTTCTAAAAATTTTTTCCTTTTGAGTAATCTTATATCTACTTATGTTAATACACTAAAATTAAATTTGTTGCATGATCTCTACTATTTTTAACTCATTTGATGCAAAACTTAATATAAAAAGAAATTGTTCAGATAAGTATTTTTTTCTCAAAATAATTTCTTCTCAATAAATTTGTTTCTACCTCCTGTAGATCCTGTTTCTACCTGTAATTCCACTAAGATTATATTTTTTGCCTCTTTGCAGTATTATTTACCTGGTTTTATGCAATGAATAATTCAGAGAGAGAGATGTTTTATTTTTAAAGTTAATTCTTCCTATAAAAATCATTTCCACCATTGCTATTTCACTTAAATTAAATTTTTGCATGTTCTCTAATATTTTTACTTCATTTGATGCAGAACTGAATAGAAAAATGCAAATGTTCATACAAAGATTCTTTTTTTTTAAGTTAGTTTTTCATAATAAACTGATTTCTTATACTGTTATTCCACAAAAAATAAATTTTTCTGTTTTCTCTTTTCTGTTATTTTTATTCATTAACTTAATAGAAAAACAAATTGTTCAAATAAAATCCCTTTCTCTCAAAAGTTATTTCTTCCTAATAAATTGATATCTACTACTGTTATTTTACTATAATAAACTTTTTCACCTCATGTTAGTACTTTAAACCTCATTTTAAGCAAAACTTAATATCAAAACAAAAAATTCAGATCGTGAGACGTTCTCTCAAAAGTTATTTCCTTCTAAGTAGTCTTATTGCTTCTCATGTTATTTCACTAAAATTAAAAATTTCACCTGTTTTCAGTTTTTTCACATCATTTGATGCAAATCTTAATAGTATAAGAAATATTAGAAATAAATATTTATTTTCTCTAAAGTTACATCTTCCTAAAAAATTTATTTCTACCACTGTTATTCCACTAAAATTAAATTTTTTGCCTCTTCGCAGCATTGTTTACCTGTTTTTATGCAATGATTAATTCAGAGAGAGAGGGGTTTTTTTAACAGTTAATTCTTCCTAATAAAATTATTTCCACAACTGTATTTTCACAAAAATTAATATTTTCGCTTGTTTTCAGTACTTTTCTCGTCATGACAAAAACATTTTAATAGAAAAACAAATTGTTCAATTAAATATTCTATTATTATAACATTCTATATTTCTATTAAAATCATTTCTAACAAAGTAATTTCTAATAATTAAATAATTTCAGCTCTTCTCATTAATTTTCACCTAATTTAAACCAAATTAATTAGAAAGCAAAAAATTCATGTAGAGAGGCGTTTTTTTAAAAGTTATTTCTTCCTAATTAAATCATTTCCACCACTGTTATTCCGCTAAAATTAACTCTTTCGCTTGTTTTCCTCAGTTATCACCTCATGTCATGCAAAACTAAATAGAAAACAAATTGCTCAGATATGGATTCTTTTTTTCAAATGTTATTTCTTCCCTAAAAAATCATTTCCACCACTGTTATTTAAATAAAATTTATTTTTTTTGCTCTTCTCAGCCCTTTTTACCTCATTTTAAGCAAAAGTAATATCAAAAAAAATATTTCGATCGAGAGGCGATTTCTCAAAAGTCATTTCCTTCTAAGTACTCTTATTTCTACTTAAGTTATTTCACTAAAATTAAATATTTTGCATGTTCTCTACTATTTCTAACTCATTTGATGCAAAACTTAATAGAAAAATAAATTGTTCAGAAAAGGAGTTTTTTTCTCAAAATAATTTCTACCTAATAAATTTTTTTCTACCTCTGTAATTCAACTAAAATTAAATTTTTTGCCCTTTGCGAGTGCTTTTCACCTCATGTAATGCTATTCTAAATAGAAAAACAAATTGGTCAGATAAAGTCTCTTTTTCTCAAAAGTTATTTCTTCCTAATAAATTGAGATCTCTTTTTATGCAAAGCCTAATATAAAAAATACACAGATTGAGGAGTTTTTAAAAAATTATATCTTCTTAATAAAATCATCTCCTCCACTGTTCTTCCACTAAAAATTACTCTTTGGCATGTTTTAAGTACTTTAAGTTAACTATTATTCATAACAGTGAAATTAACTCATTCGATTTTTCTCATTACTTATCTCCTCATTTCATGCAAAACTTAATAGAAAAACAAATCGCTTAGAAAAAAATATTTTTTTTCAAACGATATTTCTTGTTAAAAAAACCATTGTGCCACTGTTATTTCAATAAAATTAAACTTTTACATCTCTTTTCAGTTATTTTCACCTCAATTTAAGGAAAATTAATTAGAAAGCAAAAAAATTCATGCAGAGAGACGTTTTCCAAAAAGGTACTTTTTCCTAATAACTTCATTTCTAACTCTGGTATTCCACTAAAATTACATTTTCCGCCTATTTTCAGTACTTTTATCTCTTTATATGCAAAGCCTAATATAAAAATAATACAGATTGAGGAGTTTTTTTCTTTAAATTATATCTTCTTAATAAAGTCATCTCCACCACTGTTCTTCCACTAAAATTTACTCTTTGGCTTGTTTTAAGTAATTATCACCTCATTTCAAGCAAAACTTACAAAAAAAATTGCTCAGATAAAAATTCTTTTTTTTAAACGTTATTTCTTCCTATAAAATCATTTTCACCACTGTTATTCCAATAAAATTAAATTTTTTCACATTCACATTATTTTAAGCAAAACTTAATATGTTAACAAAAAATTCAGACCGTGAGACGTTTTCTCAAAAGTTATTTCCATCTAAGAATTCTTATTGCTTCTTATGTTATTTCACTAAAATTAAAATTTTCGCCACTTCTCAGTATTTTTTCCTTCATTTTATGCAATAGTAATAGCAAACGTTAAAATTCAGAGACAGAGGCGTTTTCTCAAAAGTTATATCTTCCCATCTAATTTATATCTACCACTGTTATTCCACTAAAATTAAATATTTGCCTCTTCTCAGTATTGTTTACCTTATTTTATACAAATATAAATAGCAAAAAAAATTCAGAGGGAAAGAGGTTTTTCAAAAAGTTATTCCTTCCTAATAAAATCATTTCCACCACCTGTATTCCACTAAAAAAACTCTTTCGCTTGTTTTCAGCAGTTATCACCTCATTTTAGGCAAAACTAAATAGAAAACTAATTGCTCAGATGTAGATTCTTTTTTTTAAATGTTATATCTTCCAAAAAAATCATTTCCACCACTGTTATTTAAATAAAACTTAATGTTTTTAGGACTTCTCAGTACTTTTCTCCTTATTTTAAGCAAAATTAATACCAAACAAACATGTAGATCGAGAGGCGTTTTCTCAACAGTTATTTCCTTCTAGGTTATCTTATTTCTACTTATTTTTAAATTTAAATTTTTTATTTTTATATAAAATTTAAATTTATATTTTTTGCATGTTTCCTACTATTTTTTGTAGTATAGTTACTTAAATTTTTATTACCATTACTATTCCACTAAAATTAACTTTTTCGCACTTTGTGAGTACTTTTCACCTCATTTACTTCTAATCTTAATAGAAAAACAAATTGTTCACATAAAGATTCTTTTTTTTCAAAAGTTATTTCTTCCAAAAAATTGATTTCTTATACCGTTATTCCACAAAAACTAAATTTTTCATCTCTTCTCTGTTATTTTTATTCATATATGCAAAACTATATAGAAAAACAAAATTTTCAAATAAAGTCTCTTATTCTCAAAAGTTATTTCTTAGTAATAAATTGAGATCTAATAGTGTATTCTACTTAAATTAACTTTTTCACCTCTTGTTTGTACATTTTATCACATATTATGCGAAATTTATTAGCAAAACTAAAAATTAGAACGAGAGGCTTTTTCTCCAAAGTTATTTCCTTGTAGGTAATCTTAATGTCTTCTTATGTTATTTCATTAAAATTAAATTTTTTGCCTCTTCGCAGTATAGTTTACCTGATTTTATGCAATGATTAATTCAGAGAGAGAGGGGTTTTTTAAAAAGTTAATTCTTCCTAATAAAATCATTTCCACCAATTATTTAATCTTATTCGAAAAACAATTGTTCATATAAAGATTCTTTATTTCAAAAGGGTGATCTTTCTAATAAATTGATTTCTTATACTGTTATTCCACAAGAAATAATTTTTTCCTCCCATCTCTGTTATTTTTATTCATATTCTGCACAACATAATTGAAACACAAATTGTTCAAATAAAGTCTCTTATTCTCAAAAGTTATTTCTTAATAATAAATTGAGATCAAATAGTGTAATTCTACTTAAATTAACTTTTTCACCTTTGTTAGTACTTTTCATCTTATATTATGCAGAACTTAATAGCAAAACAAAAATTTAGAACGAGAGGCGTTTTCTCAAAAGTTAATTCCTTCTAAGCAATCTTATTTCTTCTTACGCTATTTCACTAAAATTATATTTTTCCATGTTATCTGCTATTTTCACGTGACTTGATGAAAAACTCAATAGAAAAAAATATTTATGATAAAGATTTTTTTTCTCAAAAGATATATCTTCCTAAAAAATTTTATTTTACCACTGTTATTTCACTAAAATTAAATTGTTGCCTCTTCTCTGTATTGTTTACCTGCTTTTAAGCAACGAGTAAAAGCAAAAAAAATTCAAAGAGAGACGGTTTTTAAAAAAGTTAATTCTCCTAATAAAATCATTTCCACCACTGCTAAACCACTAAAATTATCATTTTCGCTTGTTTTCAGTACTTATGACGTCATTTGATATAAAATTTATAAAAAAATAAATTTTTCAGTTAGATTCTTTTTTTCAAACGTAAAATCTTCCTATAAAAATCATTTCTACCACAGTTTCTTTTTAAATTATATCTTCCTATTAAAATAATTTTCACCACTGTAATTCCACTAAAATTAACTTTTTTAATTGTTTTCAGTACTTTTCAAATCATTTCATATAAAACTTAGTAGAAATACTAATTGTTAAGTTAAAGATTCCTTTTTTCAAACGTTCAATCATCCAATAAAAAGCATTTCTACCACAGTAATTTCAATAAAATTAAATTTTTTCAGTTCTCATAATACTGTTTACCTCATTTTAAGCAATACTTAAAATAAAAAAAATTCGAATCGTGAAGCGTTTTCTCAAAAGTTATTTCCTTCTAAGTAAATTTTTTTTGCTTCTTATGTTATTTCGCTAAAATATATTTTTCGCCTGTTATCAGCTATTGTCACATCATTTGATGCAAAACTAAATAGAATAAGAAATATTAGAAATAAATATTTTTTTTCTCAAAAGTTACTTCTTCCTAATAAATGTTTTTTCTTCACTGTTATTCCACTAAAAAATTAAATTTTTTACCTCAAATCAGTATGTTTACCTGATTTTATGCAAAGATTAATAGCAAAAAAAATTCAGAGATAGAGGAGTTTTTTTAAAAGTTAATTCTTCCTAATAAAATCATTTTCACAACTCTTATTCCACAAAAATTAACATTTTCGCTTGTTAGTATTTATCACGTCATTTCAAAAAGCTTAATAGAAAAACAAATTGTTCAATTAAATATTATTTTTTTCAAACGTTATATCTTCCTATAAAAATCATTTCTATCAAAGTTTTTAAAATTAATTCAATTTTTTCAGTTAGTCTCAGTAATTTTCTCCTCATGTTAATCAAAACTAATTAGAAAGGAAGATAATCATGTACAGAGGCGTTTTCTCAAAAGTAACTTTTTTCAATTCAACAAGTATCAATTATTTTTACTGCGGGTATTTCACTAAAAAATATTATTTAGCCTTTTCTAAGTACTTTTTACCCCATTTTATGCAAAGCCTAATAGCAAAAAAAATTTCCAAAAGAGATAGGCGTTATCTCAAATGTTATTTATTCCAAAAAAATCATTTTCAATATTGTTATTCCACTAAAATTAACTTTTTCGCCCGTTGTGAGTACTTTCCACTTCATTAATACTAAACCTAAATTAGAATTTAATTTTTCACCTCATCTCAGGACATTTTCACTTCTTTTATGCAAACTTAATCAGCAAAACAAATAATTCTGATAAAGAGGTGATTTTCTCAACAGTTATTTCCGTCCTAATAATCTTATTTCTAGCACTGTATATAACTTAAATTAAAATTTTCGCCTCTTCTCAGTATTTTTTCCTACATTTTATGAAAAAGTAATAACAAAAGTAAAAATTCCGCGTAAGAAGCGTTTTCTCAAAAGTTATTTCTGCCTAATAAATTTATTTCTAACATTGTTATTCCACTAAAATTAAATATTTGCCTCGTCTCAGTATATTTTACGTGATATAATACAAAGATAAATAACAAAAAAAATTATTTTGATAAAGGTGTTTTTTTAAAAGTTATTTCTTCCGAATAAATCATTTCCACCACGATTACTGCACTAAAGTTAACTCTTTTCCTTGTTTTCAACAGTTAACACCTCATTTCATGCAAAATTAAATCGAAAACAAATTGCTCAGATATAGATTCTTTTTTTCAAATGTTATTTCTTCCAAAAAAATCATTTCCACCACTTTCCTTTGAATAAATTTAATTTTTTCAGCCCTTCTCAGTACTTATCAACTCTTTTTAAGTAAAGTTAATCACAAAACAAAAATTTAGATCGAGAATCGTTTTCTCAAAAGTTATTACTTCTAAGTAATATTATTTATACTTATCTTTTTTCACTGAAATTAAATTTTTTGCATGTTCTCTACTATTTTTAACTCATTTGATGCAAAACTTAATAGAAAAACAAATTGTTCAATTAAATATTCTTTTATTATTACATTCTTTATTTCTATGAAAATCATTTCTACCATAGTAAATTCACATTAATTAAATTATTTCAGCTATTCTCAGTAATTTTCACCTCATTTTAATAAAACTAATTAGAAAGCAAAAAATTCATGTAGAGAGGCGATTTTTTAAAAGATATTTCTTCCTAATAAAATCATTTCCACCACTGTTATTCCGCTAAATTTAACTCCTTCGCTTGTTTTCAGCAGTATCATCTCATTTCATGCAAAACTAAATAGAAAACAAATTGATCAGATATAAATTTTTTTTTCAAATGTTATTTCTTCCCTAAAAAATCATTTCCACCACTGTTGTTTAAATAAAATTTAATTTTTTTAGCTCTTCTCAGCTCTTTTTACCTCATTTTAGGACAAAGTAATATCAAATAAAAATATTTAGATCGAGAGGCGAGATCAAAAGTTATTTCCTTCTAAGTAATCTAATTTCTATTGATAATATTGCACCAAAATTAATTTTTTTGCATGTTCTCTACAATTTTTAACTCATTTGATGAAGAACTTATTAGAAAAGTAAATTGTTCAGAAAAGAATTTTTTTTCTCAAAATAATTTCTACCTAATAAACTTTTTTCTACCTCTGTAATTCCACCAAAATTAAATTTTTTGCCCTTTGCGAGTAATTTTCACCTCATGTAATGCTAATCTTAATAGAAAAAAAAATTGTTCAGATAAAGACTCTTTTTCTCAAAAGTTATTTCTTCCTAATAAATTGAGTTCTACCACGTTTATTCTACTAAATATACTTTTCACCTCTTGTCAGTACTTTTCATTACATATTATACGAAAGTTAATAGCGAAACAAAAATTAACAACGAGAGGCGTTTTCTCAGAAGGTAATTCCTTCAAAGCAATCTTATTTCTTCTTACGTTATTTCAGTAAAATTAAATGTTTGGCATGTTTTCAGCTATTTTCACATCCTTTGATGCAAAACTCTATAGAAAAAGAAATACTAAAGATAAAGATTTTTTTCTCAAAAGTTATTTCTACATAATAAATGTATTTCTTGTAAAGAAATGTAAAGAGAGACGGTTTTTAAAAAAGTTAATTCTCCTAATAAAATCATTTCCACCACTGCTAAACCACTAAAATTATCATTTTCGCTTGTTTTCAGTACTTATGACGTCATTTGATATAAAATTTATAAAAAAATAAATTTTTCAGTTAAAGATTCTTTTTTTCAAACGTAAAATCTTCCTATAAAAATCATTTCTACCACAGTTTCTTTTTAAATTATATCTTCCTATTAAAATAATTTTCACCACTGTTATTCCACTAAAATTTAATTTTTTGCCTCTTATAAGTATTGTTTACCTGATTTTATGCAAAGATTAATAGTAAAAAAAATTCAGAGAAAGAGGGTTTTTTTTGAAAGTTAATTCTTCCTAATAAAATCATTTCCACCATTACTATTCCACGAAAATTAACCATTTCACCCCTTGTGAGTACTTTTCACCTCATTTACGCTAATCTTAATAGAAAAACCAATTGATCAGATAAAGATTCTTTTTTTTTCAAAAGTTATTTCTTCTTAATAAATTTATTTCTTATACTGTTTTTCCAGAAAAAAAAATAATTTTCATCTTTTCTCTGTTTTTTTCATATTATGCATGACTTAATAGAAAAAAAATTGCTCAAATAAAGTCTCTTTTTCTCAAAATTATTTCTTCCCAATAAATTGAGATCTACCACTGTTATTCTGCTAAATATACATATTCACATCTTGTTAGTACTTTTCGTCACATATTTTGCGAAATTTAATAGCTAAACAAAAATTTAGATTGAGAGGCGTTTTCTAAAATGTTAATTCCTTCTAAGCAATCTTATTTCTCCTAACGTACTGTTTACCTCATTCTATGCAAAGCTTAATAGAAAAAAAATTCCAACAGAGAGAGGCGTTTTCTCAAATGTCATTTCTAGCAAAAAAATTCATTTTTACCATTTTCATTCCACTAAAATGAGTTTTTTTGCCTGTTGTGAATACTTTTCCCTTCATTTAATGCTAAACTTAAATTAAAAATAATTTTTTCATCTCATCTCTGGACATTATCACTCATTTTATGCGAACGTTATCAGCAAAACAAATAATTCAGATAAAGAGGTTATTTTCTCAATAGTTATTTCCGTCCTAATAGTCTTATTTCTACCACAGTATATAATCTTATTGCTTCTTATGTTATTTCACTAAAAGTAATTTTTTTTCATTTTCTGTACTATTTTTTTAGCTCTTCTCAGTAATTTTACCTCATTTTAAGAAACACTAATTAGAAAGCAAAATATTCATGTGGAGAGGCGTTTTCTCAAAAGTTATTTCTTTCTAAGTTATTCTATTTCTACTTATGTTATTTCTCTAAAATTAAATTTTTTGCATGTACTCTACTATTTTTAATTCATTTGATGCAAAACTTAATAGAAAAAGAAAATTTTCACATAAGGATTTTTTTTCTCACAGTTATTTCTTCTTAATAAATTTATTTCTACGCCTGTAATTCCACTAAAATTAAATTTTTTGCCTCTTTGCAGTATAGTTTACCTGATTTCATGCAATGATTAATTCAGAGAGATAGGGGTTTTTAAAAAGTTAATACTTATTAATAAAATCATTTCCACCAATGCTATTTCACTAAAATAACGTTTTCGCCCTTTGTGAGAACTTTTCACCTTATTTAATGCTACATTTAATAGAAAAACAAATTGTTCATATAAATGTTCTTTTTTTCAAACGTTAGATCTTAGAAATAAATTGATTTCTTATACTGTTATTCCACTAAAATAAATTTTTCATCCTTTCTCTGTTATTTTTATACATATTCTGCATAACTTAATTGAATAACAAATTGTTCAAATAAAGTGTCTTATTCTCTAAAGTTATTTCTTCCTCATAAATTGAGATCTACCACTGTTATTCTACTAAAATTTACTTTTTCACTTCTTGTTAGTACTTTACATCACATATCATGTGAAACTTAGTAGCAAAACAAAAATTTAGAACGAGAGGCGTTTCTTAAAAGTAAATTCCTTCTAAGCAATCTTATTTCTTCTTACGCTATTTCACTAAAATTATATTTTTCGCATGTTTTCTGCTATTTTTACGTGACTTGATGCAAAACTCAATAGAAAAAAATATTTATGATAAAGATTTTTTTTTCAAAAGATATATCTTCTTAAAAAATTTATTTTTACCAGTTATTTCACTAAAATTAAATTTTTTGCCTCTTCTCTGTATTGTTTACCTGCTTTTATGCAGCGAGTAATAGCAAAAAAAATTCAGAGAGAGACGGGTTTAAAAAAAAATTATTCTTCCATATAAAATCATTTCCACCACCTTAATTCAACAAAAATTAACTTTTTTAATTGTTTTCAGTACTTTTCAAAACATTTCATATAAAACTTAGTATAAATACTAATTGTTTAGTTAGATTCTATTTTTCAAACGTTCAATCTTCCAATAAAAAGCATTTCTACCACAGTAATTTCAATAACATTAAATTTTTCAGCTCTTCTTAGTTATATTTACCTCATTTTAAGCAAAACTAATTAGAAAGCAAAAGTTTATGTAGAGAGGCGTTTTCTCAAAAGTAAATTTTCTCATCTCAGGACATTTTCACTTCTTTTATGCAAACATTATCAGCAAAACAAATAATTCAGATAAAGAGGTTATTTTCTCAACAGTTATTTCCGTCCTAAAAATCTTATTTCTAGCACTGTATATAACTTAAATTAAAATTTTCGCCTCTTCTCAGTATTTTTTCTACATTTTATGCAAAAGTAATAACAAAAGTAAAACTTCCGCGTAGGAAGCGTTTTCTCAAAAGTTATTTCTGCCTAATAAATTTATTTCTAAAATTGTTATTCCACAAAAATTAAATATTTGCCTCTTCTCAGTATATTTTACGTGATATTATATAAAGATAAATAACAAAAAAATTAATTGATAAAGGGTTTTTTTTAAAGTTATTTCTTCCGAATGAATCATTTCCACCACGATTACTGCACTAAAGTTAACTCTTTTCCTTGTTTTCAACAGTTAACACCTCATTTCATGCAAAATTAAATCGAAAACAAATTGCTCAGATATAGATTCTTTTTTTCAAATGTTATTTCTTCCAAAAAAATCATTTCCACCACTTTCATTTAAATAAATTTAACTTTTTCAGCTCTTCTCAGTACTTATCGTTTTCTCAAAAGTTATTTCTTTCTAAGTTATTCTATTTCTACTTATGTTATTTCTCTAAAATTAAATTTTTTGCATGTACTCTACTATTTTTAATTCATTTGATGCAAAACTTAATAGAAAAAGAAAATTTTCACATAAGGATTTTTTTTCTCACAGTTATTTCTTCTTAATAAATTTATTTCTACGCCTGTAATTCCACTAAAATTAAATTTTTTGCCTCTTTGCAGTATAGTTTACCTGATTTCATGCAATGATTAATTCAGAGAGATAGGGGTTTTTAAAAAGTTAATACTTATTAATAAAATCATTTCCACCAATGCTATTTCACTAAAATAACGTTTTCGCCCTTTGTGAGAACTTTTCACCTTATTTAATGCTACATTTAATAGAAAAACAAATTGTTCATATAAATGTTCTTTTTTTCAAACGTTAGATCTTAGAAATAAATTGATTTCTTATACTGTTATTCCACTAAAATAAATTTTTCATCCTTTCTCTGTTATTTTTATACATATTCTGCATAACTTAATTGAATAACAAATTGTTCAAATAAAGTGTCTTATTCTCTAAAGTTATTTCTTCCTCATAAATTGAGATCTACCACTGTTATTCTACTAAAATTTACTTTTTCACTTCTTGTTAGTACTTTACATCACATATCATGTGAAACTTAGTAGCAAAACAAAAATTTAGAACGAGAGGCGTTTCTTAAAAGTAAATTCCTTCTAAGCAATCTTATTTCTTCTTACGCTATTTCACTAAAATTATATTTTTCGCATGTTTTCTGCTATTTTTACGTGACTTGATGCAAAACTCAATAGAAAAAAATATTTATGATAAAGATTTTTTTTTCAAAAGATATATCTTCTTAAAAAATTTATTTTTACCAGTTATTTCACTAAAATTAAATTTTTTGCCTCTTCTCTGTATTGTTTACCTGCTTTTATGCAGCGAGTAATAGCAAAAAAAATTCAGAGAGAGACGGGTTTAAAAAAAAATTATTCTTCCATATAAAATCATTTCCACCACCTTAATTCAACAAAAATTAACTTTTTTAATTGTTTTCAGTACTTTTCAAAATATTTCATATAAAACTTAGTATAAATACTAATTGTTTAGTTAGATTCTATTTTTCAAACGTTCAATCTTCCAATAAAAAGCATTTCTACCACAGTAATTTCAATAACATTAAATTTTTCAGCTCTTCTTAGTTATATTTACCTCATTTTAAGCAAAACTAATTAGAAAGCAAAAGTTTATGTAGAGAGGCGTTTTCTCAAAAGTAAATTTTTTCCTAATCAATTCATTTTTACTGCTGGTATTTCACTTAAAAATATTATTTAGCCATTTCTCAGTACTATTTACCCCATTTTATGCAAAGCCTAATAGCAAAAAAAATTCCAAAAGAGATAGGCGTTATCTCAAATGTTATTTATTCCAAAAAAATCATTTTCACTATTGTTATTCCACTAAAATTAACTTTTTCGCCCGTTGTGAGTACTTTTCACTTCAGTTAATACAAAACTTGAATTAAAATTTAATTTTTCACCTCATCTCAGGACATTTTCACTTCTTTTATGCAAACATTATCAGCAAAACAAATAATTCAGATAAAGAGGTTATTTTCTCAACAGTTATTTCCGTCCTAAAAATCTTATTTCTAGCACTGTATATAACTTAAATTAAAATTTTCGCCTCTTCTCAGTATTTTTTCTACATTTTATGCAAAAGTAATAACAAAAGTAAAACTTCCGCGTAGGAAGCGTTTTCTCAAAAGTTATTTCTGCCTAATAAATTTATTTCTAAAATTGTTATTCCACAAAAATTAAATATTTGCCTCTTCTCAGTATATTTTACGTGATATTATATAAAGATAAATAACAAAAAAATTAATTGATAAAGGGTTTTTTTTAAAGTTATTTCTTCCGAATGAATCATTTCCACCACGATTACTGCACTAAAGTTAACTCTTTTCCTTGTTTTCAACAGTTAACACCTCATTTCATGCAAAATTAAATCGAAAACAAATTGCTCAGATATAGATTCTTTTTTTCAAATGTTATTTCTTCCAAAAAAATCATTTCCACCACTTTCATTTAAATAAATTTAACTTTTTCAGCTCTTCTCAGTACTTATCAACTCTTTTTAAGCAAAGTTAATAACAAAACAAAAATTTAGATCGAGAAGGGTTTTCTCAAAAGTTATTACTTCTAAGTAATCTTATTTATACTTATCTTTTTTCACTAAAATTAAATTTTTTGCATGGTCTCTACTATTTTTAACTCATTTGATGCAAAACTTAATAGAAAAATAAATTGTTCAGAAAAGATTTTTTTTCTCAAAATAATTTATCCTAATACATTTTTTCTACTTCTGTAGTTACACAAAAATTATATTTTTTGCCTCTTTGCAGTATAGTTTAACTGGTTTTATGCAATGAATAATTCAGAGAGAGAGAGGGGGGTTTTTTTGAAAAGTTCATTCTTCCTAATAACATCATTTCCACCATTGCTATTCCACTAAAATTAACTTTTTTGCCCTTTGTGAGTACTTTTAACCTCATTTAATGTTATTCTTAATAGAAAAACAAATTGTTCAGATTAAGATTCTTTTTTTTTCAAAAGTTATTTCTTCCTAATAAATTCAGATCTACCAAAATTATTCTACTAAATATACTTTTTCACCTCTTGTTAGTACTTTTTATCACATATTATGCGAAACATAATAGCAAAACAAAAATTAAATTGAGAGGCGTTTTCTCAAAAGTTAATTCCTTCCAAGCAATTTTATTTCTTCTTACGTTATTTCCTAAAATTAAAATTTTCGCATGTTTTCTGCTAATTTCACGTGAGTTGATGCAAAACTCAACAGACAAAGAAATATTTATGATATAGATTCCTGTATTCAAAAGATCTTCCTGAAAAAATCATTTCTACCACTGTTTTTTCACTGGAATTAAATTTTTGGCCTCTTCTCAGTATTGTTAACCTGCTTCTATGCTACGATTAAAAGCAAAAAAATTCAGAGAAAGACGTGTTTTTTAAAAGTTAATTCTTACTTATAAAACAATTTTCACCACTGTTATTCCACTTATTTTAACTTTTTCACTTGTTTACAGCACTTACCACGTCAATTAATGTAAAACTAAATACAAAAATAATTTTTCAATTAAAGATTCTTTTTTTCAAACGTTAAATCTTCCTATAAAAATCATTTCTACCACAGTTTCTTTTTAAATTATATCTTCCTAATAAAGTCATTTTCACCACTGTTATTCCAGTAAAATTAACGCTTTCGATTATTTTCAGTACTTATCACCTCATTTCATGCAAAACTTAATAGGAAAACAAATCGCTTAGATAAAAATATTTTTTTTCAAACGTTATTTCTTCCTAAAAAAATCATTTCTACTACAGTTTTTTTTTAAATTATATCTTCTTAATAAAATCATCTCCACCACTGTTCTTCCACTAAAATTAACTCTTTGGCTTGTTTTAAGTAATTATCATCTCATTTATGCAAAACTTACTAGAAAAAAAAATTGCTCACATAAAAATTCTTTTTTTTTAAACGTTATTTCTTCCTAAAAAGCTTTTCCACCACTGTTATTTCAATAAAATTAAATTTTTTCAGTTCTATCAGTAATTTTCATATCATTTCTATGATTCTATAACGCCTCACGATCTGAAAAAATTCAGATCGTGAAGCGTTTTATGTTCCTAATAAATTTATTTCTACACTGTTACTCCACTATAATTAAATATTTGCTCTTTCTCATTATATTTTACCTGGTTTTGTACAAAGATTAATAACAAAAAAAATTCAGTGTGAAAGGTGTTTTTTTATTTCTTTCTAATAGAATCATTTCCACCATTGTTATTCCACTAAATTTTCCCATTTCGCTTTTTTTCAGTACTTACCACGTCATTTCATATAAAACTTAATAGAAATACAAATTGTTCAATTAAAACTTCTTTTTTTCAAACGTTATATCTTCCTATAAAAATCATTTCTACCACAGATATTTCAAAAACATTAATATTTTAGAGCTCTTAACAGTAGTTCTCACCTAAATTTAAAGTAAACTAGGAAGATAGCAAAAAAATTCATGTAGACTAGTACTGTTTACCTCATTCTATGACAAGGTTATTAGAAAAAAAAAATTCCAAAAGAGAGAGGCGTTTTCTCAAATGTTATTTCTACCAAAAAATTTATTTTTACCATTGTCATACCACTAAAATGAACTTTTTCGCCTGTTGTGAATACTTTTCACATCATTTAATGCTAAACTTAAATTAAGATTTAATTTTTCCCCTCAGCTCAGGTTTTTTTCACTCATTTTATGCAAACATTATCAGCAAAACAAATAATTCAGATAAAGAGTTTATTTTCTCAACAGTTATTTCCGTCTACATATCTTATATCTACCGCTGTATATAACTAAAATTAAAATGTTTGCCTCTTCTCAGTATTTTTTCCTTCATTTTATGCAATAGTAATAGCAAAAGTAAAAATTCAGATACAGAAGGTTTTCCGCAAAAGTTATTTCTTCCTAATTAATTTATTTCTAACATTGTTATTCCACAAAAATTAAATATTTGCCTTTTCTCAGTATATTTTATCTGATTTTATACAAAATAAATAGCAAAAAAAAATTCAAAAAGGAAGATGTTTTTTTAAAAGTTATTTCTTCCGAACAAAATCAATTCCACCACTGTTACCTCACCAACTCTTTTACTTGTTTTCAGCAGTTTTCACCTCATTTCATGCCAAACTAAATAGAAAACAAATTTCTCAGATATATATTCTTTTTTTCAAATGTTATTTCTTCAAAAAAAATCATTTCCACCACTGTTATTTAAATAAAATTTAATTTTTTTTTAGCTCTTCTCAGTAATTTTCACCTCATTTTAAGCAAAATAATATCAAAACAAATATTAAGATCGAGAGGCGTTTTCTCAAATGTTATTTACTTTTAAGTTATCTTATTTCTACTTATGTTATTTTATTAAAATTAAATTTTTTGCTTATTCCGTACAATTTTTTACTCATTTGATGAAGAACTTAATAGAAAAATAAAATGTTCTGATAAGGATTTTTTTTCTCAAAATAATTATTTCCTAATAAATTTATTTCTACCTCTGTAATTCCACTAAAATTAAATTTTTTACTTCTTTGCAGTATATTTTACCCCGGTTTTATGCAATGAATAATTCAATTAGAGAGGGTTTTTTTAAAAATTATTCTTCCTAATAGAATCATTTCCACAATTGCTATTCCACTAAAATTAACTTTTCCGCCCTTTGTGAGTACTTTTCACCTCATTTAATGGTAATCTTAATAGATAAACAAATTGTTCAGATAAAGATTCTTTTTTTTTCAAAGGTTAGTTCTTCCTAATATATTGATTTCTTATACTGCTATTCCACTAAAAGTAAATTTGTCATCTCCTTCCTGTTATTTTTATTCATATTATGCATAACTTTATAGAAAAACAAATCGTTCAAACAAAGTCTCTTTTTCTCAAAAGTTATTTCTTCCTAATAAATTGAGGTCTACTACTGTTATTCTTCTAAATATACTTTTTCACCTCTTGTTAGTACTTTTCATCATGTATAGCAAAAAAATTCAGAGAAAGACTGTTTTTTTAAAGTTAATTCTTCATAATAAAATAATTTCCACCACTGTTATTCCAGTAAAATTAACATTTTCGCTTGTTTTCATTACTTATCACGTCATTTAATATAAAATTTATAGAAAAATAAATTGTTCAGTTTAAGATTCTTTTTTTCATACGATAAATCTTCCTATAAAAATCATATCTACCACTGTTTCTTTTTAAATTATATCTTCCTAAAAAAATCATTTTCAACACTGTTATTCCAGTGAAATTTAATCATTCGATTTTTCTCATTACTTATCTCCTCATTTCATGCAAAACTTATAAGAAAAACAAATCGCTTAGAAAAAAATTTTTTTTTTCAAACGTTATTTCTTGGTAAAAAAAACCATTGTGCCACTGTTCTTTCAATAAAATTAAACGTTTACAGCTCTTTTCAGTACTTTTCACTTCAATTTAAGGAAAACTAATAAGAAAGCAAAAAAATCAAGCAGAGAAGCGTTTTCCAAAAACGTACATTTTCCTAATACTTTTTCTAACTTCTTCCACTAAAATTACATTTTCCGCCTCTTTTCAGTAATTTTATCTCTTTATATGCAAAGCCTAATATAAAAATAATACAGATTGAGGAGTTTTTTTCCTTAAATTATATCTTCTTAATAAAATCATCTCCACCACTGTTCTTCCACTAAAATTTACTCTTTGGCTTGTTTTAAGTAATTATCACCTCATTTCAAGCAAAACTTACTTTAAAAAATTGATCAGATAAAACTTCTTTTTTTAAACGTGATTTCTTCTTAAAAAAATCATTTTCACCACTGTTATTACAATAAAATTAAATATTTTCAGTTCTCTCAGTACTTTTCACATCATTTTAAGCAAAACTTAATATGTAAACAAAAAATTCAGACCCTTAGGCGTTTTCTCAAAAGTTATTTCCACCTAAGTAATCTTATTGCTTCTTATGTTAATTCACTAAAATTAAAATATTCGACACTTCTCAGTTTTTTCCTTCATTTTATGCAATAGTAATAGCAAATGTTAAAATTCCGAGACAGAGGCGTTTTCTCAAAAGTTATTTCTTCCTAATAAATTTATATCTACCACTGTTATTCCACTAAAATTAAATATTTGCCTCTTCTCAGTATTGTTTACCTTATTTTATACAAAGATAAATAGCAAAAAAATTCAGAGAGAAAGGGGTTATTCAAAAAGTTATTCCTTCCTAATAAAATCATTTCCACCGTTTTCATATAAAATCATTTCCACTACTGTTTTTCCACTTAAAAAACTCTTTCGCTTGTTTTCATCAGTTATCACCTCATTTCATGCAAAACTAAATAAAAAACAAATAGCTCAGATTTAGATCCTTTTTTTAAAATGTTTTTTCTTCCAAAAATATAATTTCCATCACTGTTATTTAAATAAAATTTAATTTTTCTATCACCTCTCAGTACCTTTCACCTCATTGTAAGTAAAATTAATATCAAAACTAAAATGAAGATCGAGAGGCGTTTTTTCAAAAGTAATTTCCTCCTAAGTTATCTTATTTCTTGTTATTTAACTAAAATTAAATTTTTTGCATGTTCTCAACTTTTTCTTTAACTCATTTAATCCATAACTTAATAGAAAAATAAATTGTTCAGAAAAGGATTTTTTTTCTTAAAATAATTTCTACCTAATAATTTTTTTTCTACCTCTGTAATTCCACTAAAATTAAATTTTTTGCCCTTTGCTAGTACTTTTCACCTCATGTAATGCTAATATATTTTATTCACCTCTTGTTTTTTACTTTTCGTCACATATTTTGCGAAATTTAATAGCAAAACCAAAATTTAGAACGAGAGGCGTTTTCTCAAATGTTAATTCCTTCTAAGCAATCTTATTTCCTCTTACGTTATTTCACTAAAATTATATTTTAGGCATGTTTTCTTCTATTTTTACCTCACTTAAGGCAAAACTTAATCGAAAAAATAAATATTTATGATAAAAAATTTTTTTCCTAAAAGTTATATCTTCCTAAAAAATTTATTTCTACCGCTGTTATTCCACTAAAATTAAATTTTTTGCCTCTTCTCAGTACTGTTTACTTGATTCTTTGCAACGATGTATAGCAAGAATAATCGTATTCTTTCCCAAATAGAGAATTTCCCAAAGAATAAACCCAGGTTTTCTGATATTTTCACGTGACTTGATGCAAAACTCAATAGAAAAAAATATTTATGATAAAGATTTTTTTTCTCAAAAGATATATCTTCCTAAAAAATTTATTTTTACCACTGTTATTTCACTAAAATTAAAATTTTTGCCTCTTCTCTGTATTGTTTACCTGCCTTAAGCAGTGAGTAATAGCAAAAAAAATTCAGAGAGACGGGTTTTTTAAACAGTTAATTTTTCTTAATAAAATCATTTCAACCACTGTTATTCCATTAAAATTAACATTTTCGCTTTTCTTCAGTACTTTTCCCGTCATTTAATATAAAATTTATAAAAAATAAATTGTTGTTTAAGATTCTTTTTTTCAAACGTTAAATCTTCCTATAAAAATCATTTATACCACAGTTTCTTTTTAAATTATATCTTCCTAATAAAATCATTTTCACCACTGTTTTTCCAATAAAATAACTCTTTCGATTGTTTTCATTACTTATCAATTATATGTTTTCATTACTTATCAATAATCATTTCATGCGAAACTTAATAGAAAAACAAAACGCTTAGATAAAAATATTTTTTTTCAAACGTTATTTCTTCTTAAAAAAACAATTCCGCCACTGTTATTTCAATAAAATTAAACTTTTACAGCTCTTCTCAGTACTTTTCACATCAATTTAAGAAAAACTAATAAGAAAGCAAAAATATTCATGTAGAGAGGCGTTTTCTAAAAAGGAATTTTTCCTTAATAACTTCATTTCTACCTCTGGTATCCCAATAAAATTAAATTTTCCGCCTCTGTTCAGTACTTTTATCTCTTTTTATGCAAAGCCTAATACAAAAAATATACAGATTAAGGACTTTTTTAAAAATTATATCTTCTTAATAAAATCATCTCCAACACTGTTCTTCCACTAAAATTAACTCTTTGGCTTGTTTTAAGTACTTATCACCTCATTTCATGCAAAACTTACTAGAAAAACAAATTGCTCTGATAAAATATCTTTTTTTCAAACGTTTTTTCTCCCTAAAAAATCATTTCCAACACTGTTGTTTCAATAAAATTAAAATTTTTCAGTTCTGTCATTACTTTTCACATCATTTAAAGCAAAACTTAATATGAAAACAAAAAATTCAGATCGTGAGGCGTTTTCTCGAAAGTTATTTCCACCTAAGTAGTCTTATTGCTTCTAATGTTATTTCACTAAAATTTAATTTTTCACCTGTTTTTAGCTATTTTCACATCATTTGATGCAAAACTAAATAGAAAAATAAATATTAAAGATAAAAATTTTTTTCTCAAAAGTCATTTTTTCCTAATTAAATCATTTTTACCTCTGGTATTTCACAAAAACAAATTATTAACCCTTTTTTTCAGTACTGTTTACCTCATTTAATGCAAAAGTTTCCAAAAGAGAGAGGTGTTTTCTCAAATGTTATTTATTCCAAAATAATCATTTTTACCATTGTTATTTTTATTCATATTATGGATAACTTAATAGAAAAACAAATTTTTCAAATAAAGTTTCTTATTCTCAAAAGTTATTTCTTCCTAATAAATTTATTTCTACCAATGTTATTCCACTGAATTAAATTCTCCCCTCCTTTATATATTTTTTACCTCTTTTTAGCAAAGCCTTATATATATAAATTACAGATTGAGGAGTTTTTTAAAAGTATTATCATCCTAATAAAATCATTTCAACCACTGTTATTACACTAAATTTAACTCTTTGGCTTGATTTAAATACTTATCACCACATTTCATGCAAAACTATCTGGAAAAACAAATTGCTTAGATAAAAATTCTTATTTTCAAACGTTAATTCTTCCTAAAAACATCATTTCCACCACTGTTATTTCAATTAAATTAAATTTTTTCAGTTCTCTCAGTACTTTTCACATCATTTTAAGCAAAACTTAATATGTAAACAAAAAATTCAGACCCTTAGGCGTTTTCTCAAAAGTTATTTCCACCTAAGTAATCTTATTGCTTCTTATGTTAATTCACTAAAATTAAAATATTCGACACTTCTCAGTTTTTTCCTTCATTTTATGCAATAGTAATAGCAAATGTTAAAATTCCGAGACAGAGGCGTTTTCTCAAAAGTTATTTCTTCCTAATAAATTTATATCTACCACTGTTATTCCACTAAAATTAAATATTTGCCTCTTCTCAGTATTGTTTACCTTATTTTATACAAAGATAAATAGCAAAAAAATTCAGAGAGAAAGGGGTTATTCAAAAAGTTATTCCTTCCTAATAAAATCATTTCCACCGTTTTCATATAAAATCATTTCCACTACTGTTTTTCCACTTAAAAAACTCTTTCGCTTGTTTTCATCAGTTATCACCTCATTTCATGCAAAACTAAATAAAAAACAAATAGCTCAGATTTAGATCCTTTTTTTAAAATGTTTTTTCTTCCAAAAATATAATTTCCATCACTGTTATTTAAATAAAATTTAATTTTTCTATCACCTCTCAGTACCTTTCACCTCATTGTAAGTAAAATTAATATCAAAACTAAAATGAAGATCGAGAGGCGTTTTTTCAAAAGTAATTTCCTCCTAAGTTATCTTATTTCTACTTATGTTATTTAACTAAAATTAAATTTTTTGCATGTTCTCAACTTTTTCTTTAACTCATTTGATCCATAACTTAATAGAAAAATAAATTGTTCAGAAAAGGATTTTTTTTCTTAAAATAATTTCTACCTAATAATTTTTTTTCTACCTCTGTAATTCCACTAAAATTAAATTTTTTGCCCTTTGCTAGTACTTTTCACCTCATGTAATGCTAATATATTTTATTCACCTCTTGTTTTTTACTTTTCGTCACATATTTTGCGAAATTTAATAGCAAAACCAAAATTTAGAACGAGAGGCGTTTTCTCAAATGTTAATTCCTTCTAAGCAATCTTATTTCCTCTTACGTTATTTCACTAAAATTATATTTTAGGCATGTTTTCTTCTATTTTTACCTCACTTAAGGCAAAACTTAATCGAAAAAATAAATATTTATGATAAAAAATTTTTTTCCTAAAAGTTATATCTTCCTAAAAAATTTATTTCTACCGCTGTTATTCCACTAAAATTAAATTTTTTGCCTCTTCTCAGTACTGTTTACTTGATTCTTTGCAACGATGTATAGCAAGAATAATCGTATTCTTTCCCAAATAGAGAATTTCCCAAAGAATAAACCCAGGTTTTCTGATATTTTCACGTGACTTGATGCAAAACTCAATAGAAAAAAATATTTATGATAAAGATTTTTTTTCTCAAAAGATATATCTTCCTAAAAAATTTATTTTTACCACTGTTATTTCACTAAAATTAAAATTTTTGCCTCTTCTCTGTATTGTTTACCTGCCTTAAGCAGTGAGTAATAGCAAAAAAAATTCAGATAGACGGGTTTTTTAAACAGTTAATTTTTCTTAATAAAATCATTTCAACCACTGTTATTCCATTAAAATTAACATTTTCGCTTTTCTTCAGTACTTTTCCCGTCATTTAATATAAAATTTATAAAAAATAAATTGTTGTTTAAGATTCTTTTTTTCAAACGTTAAATCTTCCTATAAAAATCATTTATACCACAGTTTCTTTTTAAATTATATCTTCCTAATAAAATCATTTTCACCACTGTTTTTCCAATAAAATAACTCTTTCGATTGTTTTCATTACTTATCAATTATATGTTTTCATTACTTATCAATAATCATTTCATGCGAAACTTAATAGAAAAACAAAACGCTTAGATAAAAATATTTTTTTTCAAACGTTATTTCTTCTTAAAAAAACAATTCCGCCACTGTTATTTCAATAAAATTAAACTTTTACAGCTCTTCTCAGTACTTTTCACATCAATTTAAGAAAAACTAATAAGAAAGCAAAAATATTCATGTAGAGAGGCGTTTTCTAAAAAGGAATTTTTCCTTAATAACTTCATTTCTACCTCTGGTATCCCAATAAAATTAAATTTTCCGCCTCTGTTCAGTACTTTTATCTCTTTTTATGCAAAGCCTAATACAAAAAATATACAGATTAAGGACTTTTTTAAAAATTATATCTTCTTAATAAAATCATCTCCAACACTGTTCTTCCACTAAAATTAACTCTTTGGCTTGTTTTAAGTACTTATCACCTCATTTCATGCAAAACTTACTAGAAAAACAAATTGCTCTGATAAAATATCTTTTTTTCAAACGTTTTTTCTCCCTAAAAAATCATTTCCAACACTGTTGT
The DNA here is from genome assembly GCA_933228895.1 of Platycnemis pennipes. Taxonomy (NCBI): domain Eukaryota; kingdom Metazoa; phylum Arthropoda; class Insecta; order Odonata; family Platycnemididae; genus Platycnemis; species Platycnemis pennipes. The sequence goes on along the minus strand of OW121851.1, from coordinate 128,241,505 downwards.
TTCAATAAAATTAAAATTTTTCAGTTCTGTCATTACTTTTCACATCATTTAAAGCAAAACTTAATATGAAAACAAAAAATTCAGATCGTGAGGCGTTTTCTCGAAAGTTATTTCCACCTAAGTAGTCTTATTGCTTCTAATGTTATTTCACTAAAATTTAATTTTTCACCTGTTTTTAGCTATTTTCACATCATTTGATGCAAAACTAAATAGAAAAATAAATATTAAAGATAAAAATTTTTTTCTCAAAAGTCATTTTTTCCTAATTAAATCATTTTTACCTCTGGTATTTCACAAAAACAAATTATTAACCCTTTTTTTCAGTACTGTTTACCTCATTTAATGCAAAAGTTTCCAAAAGAGAGAGGTGTTTTCTCAAATGTTATTTATTCCAAAATAATCATTTTTACCATTGTTATTTTTATTCATATTATGGATAACTTAATAGAAAAACAAATTTTTCAAATAAAGTTTCTTATTCTCAAAAGTTATTTCTTCCTAATAAATTTATTTCTACCAATGTTATTCCACTGAATTAAATTCTCCCCTCCTTTATATATTTTTTACCTCTTTTTAGCAAAGCCTTATATATATAAATTACAGATTGAGGAGTTTTTTAAAAGTATTATCATCCTAATAAAATCATTTCAACCACTGTTATTACACTAAATTTAACTCTTTGGCTTGATTTAAATACTTATCACCACATTTCATGCAAAACTATCTGGAAAAACAAATTGCTTAGATAAAAATTCTTATTTTCAAACGTTAATTCTTCCTAAAAACATCATTTCCACCACTGTTATTTCAATTAAATTAAATTTTTTCTGTTCTCTCAGTACTTTTCACCTCATTTTAAGCAAAACTTGATATAAAAAAAATTCTGATCGTGAGGAGTTTTCTCAAAAGTTATTTCGTTCTAAGTAATTTCTTTTTGCTTCTTATGTTATTTCACTAAAATTTAATTTTTCGCCTGTTTTCAGCTATTTTCACATCATTTGATGCAAAACTGAATAGAAAAAGAAATACTAAAGATAAAGATTTTTTTTTCTCAAAAGTTATTTCTACCTAATAAATGTATTTCTCCCACTGTTATTCCACTAAAACAAATTTTTTTGCCTCTTATCAGTATTGTTTACCTGATGTTATGCAAAGACTAATAGCAAAAAATATTCAGAAAATGAGGGGTATTATTTGAAAGTTAATTCTTCCTAATAAAATTATTTACAAACTATATTTCCACAAAAAATATCATTTTCGCTTGTTTTCAGTACTTATCATTTTATGCAATAGTAATAGCAAATGTTAAAATTCCGAGACAGAGGCGTTTTCTCAAAAGTTATTTCTTCCTAATAAATTTATATCTACCACTGTTATTCCACTAAAATTAAACATTTGCCTCTTCTCAGTGTTGTTTACCTTATTTTATACAAAGATAAATAACAAAAAAAAATTCAGAGAGAAAGGGGTTATTCAAAAAGTTATTCCTTCCTAATAAAATCATTTCCACCGTTTTCATATAAAATCATTTCCACCACTGTTTTTCCACTAAAAAAACTCTTTCGCTTGTTTTCAGCAGTTATCACCTCATTTCATGCAAAACTAAATAGAAAACTAATTGCTCAGATGTAGATTCTTTTTTTAAGATGTTATTTCTTCCAAAAAATCATTTCCACCACTGTTATTTAAATAAAATTTAATTTTTTTAGCACTTCTCAGTACTTTTAACCTTATTTTAAGCAAAATTAATATCAAAACAAAACTGTAGATCGAGAGGCGTTTTTTCAAAAGTTATTTCCTTCTAAGTTATCTTATTTCTACTTATGTTATTTCACTAAAATTTATATTTTTTGCATGTTCTCTACTTTTTCTTTAACTCATTTGATGCAAAACTTAATAGAAAAATAAATTGTTCAGAAAAGGATTTTTTTCTTATAATAATTTTTACCTTATAATTTTTTTTCTACATCTGCAATTCCACTTAAATATAATATTAATACCTTTGCTAGTACTTTTCACCTCATGTTATGCTAATATATTTTATTCACCTCTTGTTTGTACTTTTCGTCACATATTTTGCGTAATTTAATAGCAAAACAAAAAGTTAGAACGAGAGGCGTTTCTCAAATGTTAATTCCTTCTAAGCAATCTTATTTCTCCTTACGTTATTTCACTAAAATTACATTTTAGGCATGTTTTCTTCTATTTTTACCTCACTCGATGCAAAACTAAATCGAAAAAATAAATATTTATGATAAAAAAATTTTTTTCCCCAAAGTTATATCTTCCTAAAAAATTTATTTCTACCGCTGTTATTCCACTAAAATTAAATATTTTGCCTCTTCTCAGTACTGTTTACTTGATTCTATGCAACGATGTATAGCAAGAATAATCTTATTCTTTCCCAAATAGAGAATTTCCCAAAGAATAATCCCAAGTTTTCTGCTATTTTCACGTGACTTAATGCAAAACTCAATAGAAAAAAATATTTATGACAATGATTATTTTTCTAAAAAGATATATCTTACTAAAAAATTTTTTTTACCACTGTTATTTCACTAAAATTAAATTTTTAGCCTCTTCTCTGTATTGTTTACCTGCCTTTATGCAGCGAGTAATAGCAAAAAAATTCCGAGAGAGACGGGTTTTTTAAAAAGTTAATTCTTCTTAATAAAATCATTTCCACCACTGTTATTCCACTAAAATTAACATTTTCGCTTTTTTTTCAGTACATATCACGTCATTTAATATAAAATTTTTAAAAAATAAATTGTTGTTTAAGATTCTTTTTTTCAAACGTTAAATCTTCCTATAAAAATCATTTCTACCACAGTTTCTTTTTAAATTATATCTTCCTAATAAAATAATTTTCACCACTGTTTTTCTAATGAAATAACTCTTTCGATTGTTTTCATTACTTATCAATTATATGTTTTCATTACTTATCAATAATCATTTCATGCGAAACTTAATAGAGAAACAAAACGCTTAGATAAAAATATTTTTTTTAAACGTTATTTCTTCTTAAAAAAATCAATTCCGCCACTGTTATTTCAATAAAATTAAACTTTTACAGCTCTTCTCAGTACTTTTCGACTCAATTTAAGAAAAACTAATAAGAAAGTAAAAAAATTCATGTAGAGAGGCGTTTTCTAAAAAGGAACTTTTCCTTAATAACTTCATTTCTACCTCTGGTATCCCACTAAAATTAAATTTTCCGTTTCTGTTCAGTACTTTTATCTCTTTTTATGCAAAGCCTAATACAAAAAATATACAGATTAAGGACTTTTTTAAAAATTATATCTTCTTAATAAAATCATCTCCAACACTGTTCTTCCACTAAAATTAACTCTTTGGCTTGTTTTAAGTACTTATCACCTCATTTCATGCAAAACTTACTAGAAAAACAAATTGCTATGATAAAATATCTTTTTTTCAAACGTTTTTTCTCCCTAAAAAATCATTTCCAACACTGTTGTTTCAATAAAATTAAAATTTTTCAGTTCTGTCATTACTTTTCACATCATTTAAAGCAAAACTTAATATGAAAACAAAAAATTCAGATCGTGAGGCGTTTTCTCGAAAGTTATTTCCACCTAAGTAGTCTTATTGCTTCTAATGTTATTTCACTAAAATTTAATTTTTAACCTGTTTTTAGCTATTTTCACATCATTTGATGCAAAAGTAAATAGAAAAATAAATATTAAAGATAAAATTTTTTTTCTCAAAATAATTTTTTCCTAATTAATTCATTTTTACCTCTGGTATTTCACAAAAACAAATTATTTAGCGTTTTTTTCAGTACTGTTTACCTCATTTAATGCAAAGCCCAATAGCAAAAAAAGTTTCCAAAAGCGAGAGGTGCTTTCTCAAATGTTATTTATTCCAAAATAATCATTTTTACCATTGTTATTTTTATTCATATTATGGATAACTTAATAGAAAAACAAATTGTTCAAATAAAGTTTCTTATTCTCAAAAGTTATTTCTTCCTAATAAATTTATTTCTACCAATGTTATTCCACTGAATTAAATTCTCCCCTCCTTTATATATTTTTTACCTCTTTTTAAGCAAAGCCTTATATATATAAATTACAGATTGAGGAGTTTTTTAAAAGTATTATCATCCTAATAAAATCATTTCAACCACTGTTATTACACTAAATTTAACTCTTTGGCTTGATTTAAATACTTATCACCACATTTCATGCAAAACTATCTGGAAAAACAAATTGCTTAGATAAAAATTCTTATTTTCAAACGTTAATTCTTCCTAAAAACATCATTTCCACCACTGTTATTTCAATTAAATTAAATTTTTTCTGTTCTCTCAGTACTTTTCACCTCATTTTAAGCAAAACTTGATATAAAAAAAATTCTGATCGTGAGGAGTTTTCTCAAAAGTTATTTCGTTCTAAGTAATTTCTTTTTGCTTCTTATGTTATTTCACTAAATTTTAATTTTTCGCCTGTTTTCAGCTATTTTCACATCATTTGATGCAAAACTGAATAGAAAAAGAAATACTAAAGATAAAGATTTTTTTTTCTCAAAAGTTATTTCTACCTAATAAATGTATTTCTCCCACTGTTATTCCACTAAAACAAATTTTTTTGCCTCTTATCAGTATTGTTTACCTGATGTTATGCAAAGACTAATAGCAAAAAAAATTCAGAAAATGAGGGGTATTATTTGAAAGTTAATTCTTCCTAATAAAATTATTTACAAACTATAATTCCACAAAAAATATCATTTTCGCTTGTTTTCAGTACTTTCATTTTATGCAATAGTAATAGCAAATGTTAAAATTCCGAGACAGAGGCGTTTTCTCAAAAGTTATTTCTTCCTAATAAATTTATATCTACCACTGTTATTCCACTAAAATTAAACATTTGCCTCTTCTCAGTATTGTTTACCTTATTTTATACAAAGATAAATAGCAAAAAAAAATTCAGAGAGAAAGGGGTTATTCAAAAAGTTATTCCTTCCTAATAAAATCATTTCCACCGTTTTCATATAAAATCATTTCCACCACTGTTTTTCCACTAAAAAAACTCTTTCGCTTGTTTTCAGCAGTTATCACCTCATTTCATGCAAAACTAAATAGAAAACTAATTGCTCAGATGTAGATTCTTTTTTTAAGATGTTATTTCTTCCAAAAAATCATTTCCACCACTGTTATTTAAATAAAATTTAATTTTTTTAGCACTTCTCAGTACTTTTAACCTTATTTTAAGCAAAATTAATATCAAAACAAAACTGTAGATCGAGAGGCGTTTTTTCAAAAGTTATTTCCTTCTAAGTTATCTTATTTCTACTTATGTTATTTCACTAAAATTTATATTTTTTGCATGTTCTCTACTTTTTCTTTAACTCATTTGATGCAAAACTTAATAGAAAAATAAATTGTTCAGAAAAGGATTTTTTTCTTATAATAATTTTTACCTTATAATTTTTTTTCTACATCTGCAATTCCACTTAAATTAAATTTTTTGCCCTTTGCTAGTACTTTTCACCTCATGTTATGCTAATATATTTTATTCACCTCTTGTTTGTACTTTTCGTCACATATTTTGCGTAATTTAATAGCAAAACAAAAAGTTAGAACGAGAGGCGTTTCTCAAATGTTAATTCCTTATAAGCAATCTTATTTCTCCTTACGTTATTTCACTAAAATTACATTTTAGGCATGTTTTCTTCTATTTTTACCTCACTCGATGCAAAACTAAATCGAAAAAATAAATATTTATGATAAAAAAATTTTTTTCCCCAAAGTTATATCTTCCTAAAAAATTTATTTCTACCGCTGTTATTCCACTAAAATTAAATTTTTTGCCTCTTCTCAGTACTGTTTACTTGATTCTATGCAACGATGTATAGCAAGAATAATCTTATTCTTTCCCAAATAGAGAATTTCCCAAAGAATAATCCCAAGTTTTCTGCTATTTTCACGTGACTTAATGCAAAACTCAATAGAAAAAAATATTTATGACAATGATTATTTTTCTAAAAAGATATATCTTACTAAAAAATTTTTTTTTACCACTGTTATTTCACTAAAATTAAATTTTTAGCCTCTTCTCTGTATTGTTTACCTGCCTTTATGCAGCGAGTAATAGCAAAAAAATTCCGAGAGAGACGGGTTTTTTAAAAAGTTAATTCTTCTTAATAAAATCATTTCCACCACTGTTATTCCACTAAAATTAACATTTTCGCTTTTTTTTCAGTACATATCACGTCATTTAATATAAAATTTTAAAAAAATAAATTGTTGTTTAAGATTCTTTTTTTCAAACGTTAAATCTTCCTATAAAAATCATTTCTACCACAGTTTCTTTTTAAATTATATCTTCCTAATAAAATAATTTTCACCACTGTTTTTCTAATGAAATAACTCTTTCGATTGTTTTCATTACTTATCAATTATATGTTTTCATTACTTATCAATAATCATTTCATGCGAAACTTAATAGAGAAACAAAACGCTTAGATAAAAATATTTTTTTTAAACGTTATTTCTTCTTAAAAAAATCAATTCCGCCACTGTTATTTCAATAAAATTAAACTTTTACAGCTCTTCTCAGTACTTTTCGACTCAATTTAAGAAAAACTAATAAGAAAGTAAAAAAATTCATGTAGAGAGGCGTTTTCTAAAAAGGAACTTTTCCTTAATAACTTCATTTCTACCTCTGGTATCCCACTAAAATTAAATTTTCCGTTTCTGTTCAGTACTTTTATCTCTTTTTATGCAAAGCCTAATACAAAAAATATACAGATTAAGGACTTTTTTAAAAATTATATCTTCTTAATAAAATCATCTCCAACACTGTTCTTCCACTAAAATTAACTCTTTGGCTTGTTTTAAGTACTTATCACCTCATTTCATGCAAAACTTACTAGAAAAACAAATTGCTATGATAAAATATCTTTTTTTCAAACGTTTTTTCTCCCTAAAAAATCATTTCCAACACTGTTGTTTCAATAAAATTAAAATTTTTCAGTTCTGTCATTACTTTTCACATCATTTAAAGCAAAACTTAATATGAAAACAAAAAATTCAGATCGTGAGGCGTTTTCTCGAAAGTTATTTCCACCTAAGTAGTCTTATTGCTTCTAATGTTATTTCACTAAAATTTAATTTTTAACCTGTTTTTAGCTATTTTCACATCATTTGATGCAAAAGTAAATAGAAAAATAAATATTAAAGATAAAATTTTTTTTCTCAAAATAATTTTTTCCTAATTAATTCATTTTTACCTCTGGTATTTCACAAAAACAAATTATTTAGCGTTTTTTTCAGTACTGTTTACCTCATTTAATGCAAAGCCCAATAGCAAAAAAAGTTTCCAAAAGCGAGAGGTGCTTTCTCAAATGTTATTTATTCCAAAATAATCATTTTTACCATTGTTATTTTTATTCATATTATGGATAACTTAATAGAAAAACAAATTGTTCAAATAAAGTTTCTTATTCTCAAAAGTTATTTCTTCCTAATAAATTTATTTCTACCAATGTTATTCCACTGAATTAAATTCTCCCCTCCTTTATATATTTTTTACCTCTTTTTAAGCAAAGCCTTATATATATAAATTACAGATTGAGGAGTTTTTTAAAAGTATTATCATCCTAATAAAATCATTTCAACCACTGTTATTACACTAAATTTAACTCTTTGGCTTGATTTAAATACTTATCACCACATTTCATGCAAAACTATCTGGAAAAACAAATTGCTTAGATAAAAATTCTTATTTTCAAACGTTAATTCTTCCTAAAAACATCATTTCCACCACTGTTATTTCAATTAAATTAAATTTTTTCTGTTCTCTCAGTACTTTTCACCTCATTTTAAGCAAAACTTGATATAAAAAAAATTCTGATCGTGAGGAGTTTTCTCAAAAGTTATTTCGTTCTAAGTAATTTCTTTTTGCTTCTTATGTTATTTCACTAAATTTTAATTTTTCGCCTGTTTTCAGCTATTTTCACATCATTTGATGCAAAACTGAATAGAAAAAGAAATACTAAAGATAAAGATTTTTTTTTCTCAAAAGTTATTTCTACCTAATAAATGTATTTCTCCCACTGTTATTCCACTAAAACAAATTTTTTTGCCTCTTATCAGTATTGTTTACCTGATGTTATGCAAAGACTAATAGCAAAAAAAATTCAGAAAATGAGGGGTATTATTTGAAAGTTAATTCTTCCTAATAAAATTATTTACAAACTATATTTCCACAAAAAATATCATTTTCGCTTGTTTTCAGTACTTATCATTTTATGCAATAGTAATAGCAAATGTTAAAATTCCGAGACAGAGGCGTTTTCTCAAAAGTTATTTCTTCCTAATAAATTTATATCTACCACTGTTATTCCACTAAAATTAAACATTTGCCTCTTCTCAGTATTGTTTACCTTATTTTATACAAAGATAAATAGCAAAAAAAAATTCAGAGAGAAAGGGGTTATTCAAAAAGTTATTCCTTCCTAATAAAATCATTTCCACCGTTTTCATATAAAATCATTTCCACCACTGTTTTTCCACTAAAAAAACTCTTTCGCTTGTTTTCAGCAGTTATCACCTCATTTCATGCAAAACTAAATAGAAAACTAATTGCTCAGATGTAGATTCTTTTTTTAAGATGTTATTTCTTCCAAAAAATCATTTCCACCACTGTTATTTAAATAAAATTTAATTTTTTTAGCACTTCTCAGTACTTTTAACCTTATTTTAAGCAAAATTAATATCAAAACAAAACTGTAGATCGAGAGGCGTTTTTTCAAAAGTTATTTCCTTCTAAGTTATCTTATTTCTACTTATGTTATTTCACTAAAATTTATATTTTTTGCATGTTCTCTACTTTTTCTTTAACTCATTTGATGCAAAACTTAATAGAAAAATAAATTGTTCAGAAAAGGATTTTTTTCTTATAATAATTTTTACCTTATAATTTTTTTTCTACATCTGCAATTCCACTTAAATTAAATTTTTTGCCCTTTGCTAGTACTTTTCACCTCATGTTATGCTAATATATTTTATTCACCTCTTGTTTGTACTTTTCGTCACATATTTTGCGTAATTTAATAGCAAAACAAAAAGTTAGAACGAGAGGCGTTTCTCAAATGTTAATTCCTTATAAGCAATCTTATTTCTCCTTACGTTATTTCACTAAAATTACATTTTAGGCATGTTTTCTTCTATTTTTACCTCACTCGATGCAAAACTAAATCGAAAAAATAAATATTTATGATAAAAAAATTTTTTTCCCCAAAGTTATATCTTCCTAAAAAATTTTTTTCTACCGCTGTTATTCCACTAAAATTAAATTTTTTGCCTCTTCTCAGTACTGTTTACTTGATTCTATGCAACGATGTATAGCAAGAATAATCTTATTCTTTCCCAAATAGAGAATTTCCCAAAGAATAATCCCAAGTTTTCTGCTATTTACACGTGACTTAATGCAAAACTCAATAGAAAAAAATATTTATGACAATGATTTTTTTTCTCAAAAGATATATCTTACTAAAAAATTTTTTTTTACCACTGTTATTTCACTAAAATTAAATTTTTTGCCTCTTCTCTGTATTGTTTACCTGCCTTTATGCAGCGAGTAATAGCAAAAAAATTCCGAGAGAGACGGGTTTTTTAAAAAGTTAATTCTTCTTAATAAAATCATTTCCACCACTGTTATTCCACTAAAATTAACATTTTCGCTTTTTTTTCAGTACATATCACGTCATTTAATATAAAATTTAAAAAAAATAAATTGTTGTTTAAGATTCTTTTTTTCAAACGTTAAATCTTCCTATAAAAATCATTTCTACCACAGTTTCTTTTTAAATTATATCTTCCTAATAAAATAATTTTCACCACTGTTTTTCTAATGAAATAACTCTTTCGATTGTTTTCATTACTTATCAATTATATGTTTTCATTACTTATCAATAATCATTTCATGCGAAACTTAATAGAGAAACAAAACGCTTAGATAAAAATATTTTTTTTAAACGTTATTTCTTCTTAAAAAAATCAATTCCGCCACAGTTATTTCAATAAAATTAAACTTTTACAGCTCTTCTCAGTACTTTTCGACTCAATTTAAGAAAAACTAATAAGAATGTAAAAAAATTCATGTAGAGAGGCGTTTTCTAAAAAGGAACTTTTCCTTAATAACTTCATTTCTACCTCTGGTATCCCACTAAAATTAAATTTTCCGTTTCTGTTCAGTACTTTTATCTCTTTTTATGCAAAGCCTAATACAAAAAATATACAGATTAAGGACTTTTTTAAAAATTATATCTTCTTAATAAAATCATCTCCAACACTGTTCTTCCACTAAAATTAACTCTTTGGCTTGTTTTAAGTACTTATCACCTCATTTCATGCAAAACTTACTAGAAAAACAAATTGCTCTGATAAAATATCTTTTTTTCAAATGTTTTTTCTCCCTAAAAAATCATTTCCAACACTGTTGTTTCAATAAAATTAAAATTTTTCAGTTCTGTCATTACTTTTCACATCATTTAAAGCAAAACTTAATATGAAAACAAAAAATTCAGATCGTGAGGCGTTTTCTCGAAAGTTATTTCCACCTAAGTAGTCTTATTGCTTCTAATGTTATTTCACTAAAATTTAATTTTTCACCTGTTTTTAGCTATTTTCACATCATTTGATGCAAAAGTAAATAGAAAAATAAATATTAAAGATAAAATTTTTTTTCTCAAAATAATTTTTTCCTAATTAATTCATTTTTACCTCTGGTATTTCACAAAAACAAATTATTTAGCGTTTTTTTCAGTACTGTTTACCTCATTTAATGCAAAGCCCAATAGCAAAAAAAGTTTCCAAAAGCGAGAGGTGCTTTCTCAAATGTTATTTATTCCAAAATAATCATTTTTACCATTGTTATTTTTATTCATATTATGGATAACTTAATAGAAAAACAAATTGTTCAAATAAAGTTTCTTATTCTCAAAAGTTATTTCTTCCTAATAAATTTATTTCTACCAATGTTATTCCACTGAATTAAATTCTCCCCTCCTTTATATATTTTTTACCTCTTTTTAAGCAAAGCCTTATATATATAAATTACAGATTGAGGAGTTTTTTAAAAGTATTATCATCCTAATAAAATCATTTCAACCACTGTTATTACACTAAATTTAACTCTTTGGCTTGATTTAAATACTTATCACCACATTTCATGCAAAACTATCTGGAAAAACAAATTGCTTAGATAAAAATTCTTATTTTCAAACGTTAATTCTTCCTAAAAACATCATTTCCACCACTGTTATTTCAATTAAATTAAATTTTTTCTGTTCTCTCAGTACTTTTCACCTCATTTTAAGCAAAACTTGATATAAAAAAAATTCTGATCGTGAGGAGTTTTCTCAAAAGTTATTTCGTTCTAAGTAATTTCTTTTTGCTTCTTATGTTATTTCACTAAATTTTAATTTTTCGCCTGTTTTCAGCTATTTTCACATCATTTGATGCAAAACTGAATAGAAAAAGAAATACTAAAGATAAAGATTTTTTTTTCTCAAAAGTTATTTCTACCTAATAAATGTATTTCTCCCACTGTTATTCCACTAAAACAAATTTTTTTGCCTCTTATCAGTATTGTTTACCTGATGTTATGCAAAGACTAATAGCAAAAAAAATTCAGAAAATGAGGGGTATTATTTGAAAGTTAATTCTTCCTAATAAAATTATTTACAAACTATATTTCCACAAAAAATATCATTTTCGCTTGTTTTCAGTACTTATCATTTTATGCAATAGTAATAGCAAATGTTAAAATTCCGAGACAGAGGCGTTTTCTCAAAAGTTATTTCTTCCTAATAAATTTATATCTACCACTGTTATTCCACTAAAATTAAACATTTGCCTCTTCTCAGTATTGTTTACCTTATTTTATACAAAGATAAATAGCAAAAAAAAATTCAGAGAGAAAGGGGTTATTCAAAAAGTTATTCCTTCCTAATAAAATCATTTCCACCGTTTTCATATAAAATCATTTCCACCACTGTTTTTCCACTAAAAAAACTCTTTCGCTTGTTTTCAGCAGTTATCACCTCATTTCATGCAAAACTAAATAGAAAACTAATTGCTCAGATGTAGATTCTTTTTTTAAGATGTTATTTCTTCCAAAAAATCATTTCCACCACTGTTATTTAAATAAAATTTAATTTTTTTAGCACTTCTCAGTACTTTTAACCTTATTTTAAGCAAAATTAATATCAAAACAAAACTGTAGATCGAGGGGCGTTTTTTCAAAAGTTATTTTCTTCTAAGTTATCTTATTTCTACTTATGTTATTTCACTAAAATTTATATTTTTTGCATGTTCTCTACTTTTTCTTTAACTCATTTGATGCAAAACTTAATAGAAAAATAAATTGTTCAGAAAAGGATTTTTTTTCTTATAATAATTTCTACCTTATAATTTTTTTTCTACATCTGCAATTCCACTTAAATTAAATTTTTTGCCCTTTGCTAGTACTTTTCACCTCATGTTATGCTAATATATTTTATTCACCTCTTGTTTGTACTTTTCGTCACATATTTTGCGTAATTTAATAGCAAAACAAAAAGTTAGAACGAGAGGCGTTTCTCAAATGTTAATTCCTTCTAAGCAATCTTATTTCTCCTTACGTTATTTCACTAAAATTACATTTTAGGCATGTTTTCTTCTATTTTTACCTCACTCGATGCAAAACTAAATCGAAAAAATAAATATTTATGATAAAAAAATTTTTTTCCCCAAAGTTATATCTTCCTAAAAAAATTATTTCTACCGCTGTTATTCCACTAATATTAAATTTTGCCTCTTCTCAGTACTGTTTACTTGATTCTATGCAACGATGTATAGCAAGAATAATCTTATTCTTTCCCAAATAGAGAATTTCCCAAAGAATAATCCCAAGTTTTCTGCTATTTACACGTGACTTAATGCAAAACTCAATAGAAAAAAATATTTATGACAATGATTTTTTTTCTCAAAAGATATATCTTACTAAAAAATTTTTTTTTACCACTGTTATTTCACTAAAATTAAATTTTTTGCCTCTTCTCTGTATTGTTTACCTGCCTTTATGCAGCGAGTAATAGCAATAAATTCCGAGAGAGACGGGTGTTTTAAAAAGTTAATTTTTCTTAATAAAATCATTTCCACCACTGTTATTCCACCAAAATTAACATTTTCGCTTTTTTTCAGTACATATCACGTCATTTAATATAAAATTTTAAAAAAATAAATTGTTGTTTAAGATTCTTTTTTTCAAACGTTAAATCTTCCTATAAAAATCATTTCTACCACAGTTTCTTTTTAAATAATATCTTCCTAATAGAATCATTTTCACCACTGTTTTTCTAATGAAATAACTCTTTCGATTGTTTTCATTACTTATCAATTATATGTTTTCATTACTTATCAATAATCATTTCATGCGAAACTTAATAGAGAAACAAAACGCTTAGATAAAAATATTTTTTTTAAACGTTATTTCTTCTTAAAAAAATCAATTCCGCCACTGTTATTTCAATAAAATTAAACTTTTACAGCTCTTCTCAGTACCTTCCACCTCATTTTAAGCAAAACTTGATATAAAAAAAATTCTGATCGTGAGGAGTTTTCTCAAAAGTTATTTCGTTCTAAGTAATTTCTTTTTACTTCTTATGTTATTTCACTAAAATTTAATTTTTCGCCTGTTTTCAGCTATTTTCACATCATTTGATGCAAAACTGAATAGAAAAAGAAATACTAAAGATAAAGATTTTTTTTTCTCAAAAGTTATTTCTACCTAATAAATGTATTTCTCCCACTGTTATTCCACTAAAACAAATTTTTTTGCCTCTTATCAGTATTGTTTACCTGATGTTATGCAAAGACTAATAGCAAAAAATATTCAGAAAATGAGGGGTATTATTTGAAAGTTAATTCTTCCTAATAAAATTATTTACAAACTATATTTCCACAAAAAATATCATTTTCGCTTGTTTTCAGTACTTATCATTTTATGCAATAGTAATAGCAAATGTTAAAATTCCGAGACAGAGGCGTTTTCTCAAAAGTTATTTCTTCCTAATAAATTTATATCTACCACTGTTATTCCACTAAAATTAAACATTTGCCTCTTCTCAGTATTGTTTACCTTATTTTATACAAAGATAAATAGCAAAAAAAAATTCAGAGAGAAAGGGGTTATTCAAAACGTTATTCCTTCCTAATAAAATCATTTCCACCGTTTTCATATAAAATCATTTCCACCACTGTTTTTCCACTAAAAAAACTCTTTCGCTTGTTTTCAGCAGTTATCACCTCATTTCATGCAAAACTAAATAGAAAACTAATTGCTCAGATGTAGATTCTTTTTTTAAGATGTTATTTCTTCCAAAAAATCATTTCCACCACTGTTATTTAAATAAAATTTAATTTTTTTAGCACTTCTCAGTACTTTTAACCTTATTTTAAGCAAAATTAATATCAAAACAAAACTGTAGATCGAGGGGCGTTTTTTCAAAAGTTATTTTCTTCTAAGTTATCTTATTTCTACTTATGTTATTTCACTAAAATTTATATTTTTTGCATGTTCTCTACTTTTTCTTTAACTCATTTGATGCAAAACTTAATTGAAAAATAAATTGTTCAGAAAAGGATTTTTTTTCTTATAATAATTTCTACCTTATAATTTTTTTTCTACATCTGCAATTCCACTTAAATTAAATTTTTTGCCCTTTGCTAGTACTTTTCACCTCATGTTATGCTAATATATTTTATTCACCTCTTGTTTGTACTTTTCGTCACATATTTTGCGAAATTTAATAGCAAAACAAAAAGTTAGAACGAGAGGCGTTTCTCAAATGTTAATTCCTTATAAGCAATCTTATTTCTCCTTACGTTATTTCACTAAAATTACATTTTAGGCATGTTTTCTTCTATTTTTACCTCACTCGATGCAAAACTAAATCGAAAAAATAAATATTTATGATAAAAAAATTTTTTTCCCCAAAGTTATATCTTCCTAAAAAATTTATTTCTACCGCTGTTATTCCACTAAAATTAAATTTTTTGCCTCTTCTCAGTACTGTTTCCTTGATTCTATGCAACGATGTATAGCAAGAATAATCTTATTCTTATCCAAATAGAGAATTTCCCAAAGAATAATCCCAAGTTTTCTGCTATTTTCACGTGACTTAATGCAAAACTCAATAGAAAAAAATATTTATGACAATGATTATTTTTCTCAAAAGATATATCTTACTAAAAAATTTTTTTTTACCACTGTTATTTCACTAAAATTAAATTTTTTGCCTCTTCTCTGTATTGTTTACCTGCCTTTATGCAGCGAGTAATAGCAAAAAAATTCCGAGAGAGACGGGTTTTTTAAAAAGTTAATTCTTCTTAATAAAATCATTTCCACCACTGTTATTCCACTAAAATTAACATTTTCGCTTTTTTTTCAGTACATATCACGTCATTTAATATAAAATTTTTAAAAAATAAATTGTTGTTTAAGATTCTTTTTTTCAAACGTTAAATCTTCCTATAAAAATCATTTCTACCACAGTTTCTTTTTAAATTATATCTTCCTAATAAAATAATTTTCACCACTGTTTTTCTAATGAAATAACTCTTTCGATTGTTTTCATTACTTATCAATTATATGTTTTCATTACTTATCAATAATCATTTCATGCGAAACTTAATAGAGAAACAAAACGCTTAGATAAAAATATTTTTTTTAAACGTTATTTCTTCTTAAAAAAATCAATTCCGCCACTGTTATTTCAATAAAATTAAACTTTTACAGCTCTTCTCAGTACTTTTCGACTCAATTTAAGAAAAACTAATAAGAAAGTAAAAAAATTCATGTAGAGAGGCGTTTTCTAAAAAGGAACTTTTCCTTAATAACTTCATTTCTACCTCTGGTATCCCACTAAAATTAAATTTTCCGTTTCTGTTCAGTACTTTTATCTCTTTTTATGCAAAGCCTAATACAAAAAATATACAGATTAAGGACTTTTTTAAAAATTATATCTTCTTAATAAAATCATCTCCAACACTGTTCTTCCACTAAAATTAACTCTTTGGCTTGTTTTTTGTACTTATCACCTCATTTCATGCAAAACTTACTAGAAAAACAAATTGCTCTGATAAAATATCTTTTTTTCAAACGTTTTTTCTCCCTAAAAAATCATTTCCAACACTGTTGTTTCAATAAAATTAAAATTTTTCAGTTCTGTCATTACTTTTCACATCATTTAAAGCAAAACTTAATATGAAAACAAAAAATTCAGATCGTGAGGCGTTTTCTCGAAAGTTATTTCCACCTAAGTAGTCTTATTGCATCTAATGTTATTTCACTAAAATTTAATTTTTCACCTGTTTTTAGCTATTTTCACATCATTTGATGCAAAAGTAAATAGAAAAATAAATATTAAAGATAAAATTTTTTTTCTCAAAATAATTTTTTCCTAATTAATTCATTTTTACCTCTGGTATTTCACAAAAACAAATTATTTAGCGTTTTTTTCAGTACTGTTTACCTCATTTAATGCAAAGCCCAATAGCAAAAAAAGTTTCCAAAAGCGAGAGGTGCTTTCTCAAATGTTATTTATTCCAAAATAATCATTTTTACCATTGTTATTTTTATTCATATTATGGATAACTTAATAGAAAAACAAATTGTTCAAATAAAGTTTCTTATTCTCAAAAGTTATTTCTTCCTAATAAATTTATTTCTTCCAATGTTATTCCACTGAATTAAATTCTCCCCTCCTTTATATATTTTTTACCTCTTTTTAAGCAAAGCCTTATATATATAAATTACAGATTGAGGAGTTTTTTAAAAGTATTATCATCCTAATAAAATCATTTCAACCACTGTTATTACACTAAATTTAACTCTTTGGCTTGATTTAAATACTTATCACCACATTTCATGCAAAACTATCTGGAAAAACAAATTGCTTAGATAAAAATTCTTATTTTCAAACGTTAATTCTTCCTAAAAACATCATTTCCACCACTGTTATTTCAATTAAATTAAATTTTTTCTGTTCTCTCAGTACTTTTCACCTCATTTTAAGCAAAACTTGATATAAAAAAATTCTGATCGTGAGGAGTTTTCTCAAAAGTTATTTCGTTCTAAGTAATTTCTTTTTGCTTCTTATGTTATTTCACTAAAATTTAATTTTTCGCCTGTTTTCAGCTATTTTCACATCATTTGATGCAAAACTGAATAGAAAAAGAAATACTAAAGATAAAGATTTTTTTTTCTCAAAAGTTATTTCTACCTAATAAATGTATTTCTCCCACTGTTATTCCACTAAAACAAATTTTTTTGCCTCTTATCAGTATTGTTTACCTGATGTTATGCAAAGACTAATAGCAAAAAAAATTCAGAAAATGAGGGGTATTATTTGAAAGTTAATTCTTCCTAATAAAATTATTTACAAACTATATTTCCACAAAAAATATCATTTTCGCTTGTTTTCAGTACTTATCATTTTATGCAATAGTAATAGCAAATGTTAAAATTCCGAGACAGAGGCGTTTTCTCAAAAGTTATTTCTTCCTAATAAATTTATATCTACCACTGTTATTCCACTAAAATTAAACATTTGCCTCTTCTCAGTATTGTTTACCTTATTTTATACAAAGATAAATAGCAAAAAAAAATTCAGAGAGAAAGGGGTTATTCAAAAAGTTATTCCTTACTAATAAAATCATTTCCACCGTTTTCATATAAAATCATTTCCACCACTGTTTTTCCACTAAAAAAACTCTTTCGCTTGTTTTCAGCAGTTATCACCTCATTTCATGCAAAACTAAATAGAAAACTAATTGCTCAGATGTAGATTCTTTTTTTAAGATGTTATTTCTTCCAAAAAATCATTTCCACCACTGTTATTTAAATAAAATTTAATTTTTTTAGCACTTCTCAGTACTTTTAACCTTATTTTAAGCAAAATTAATATCAAAACAAAACTGTAGATCGAGGGGCGTTTTTTCAAAAGTTATTTTCTTCTAAGTTATCTTATTTCTACTTATGTTATTTCACTAAAATTTATATTTTTTGCATGTTCTCTACTTTTTCTTTAACTCATTTGATGCAAAACTTAATTGAAAAATAAATTGTTCAGAAAAGGATTTTTTTTCTTATAATAATTTCTACCTTATAATTTTTTTTCTACATCTGCAATTCCACTTAAATTAAATTTTTTGCCCTTTGCTAGTACTTTTCACCTCATGTTATGCTAATATATTTTATTCACCTCTTGTTTGTACTTTTCGTCACATATTTTGCGAAATTTAATAGCAAAACAAAAAGTTAGAACGAGAGGCGTTTCTCAAATGTTAATTCCTTCTAAGCAATCTTATTTCTCCTTACGTTATTTCACTAAAATTACATTTTAGGCATGTTTTTTTCTATTTTTACCTCACTCGATGCAAAACTAAATCGAAAAAATAAATATTTATGATAAAAAAATTTTTTTCCCCAAAGTTATATCTTCCTAAAAAATTTATTTCTACCGCTGTTATTCCACTAAAATTAAATTTTTTGCCTCTTCTCAGTACTGTTTACTTGATTCTATGCAACGATGTATAGCAAGAATAATCTTATTCTTTCCCAAATAGAGAATTTCCCAAAGAATAATCCCAAGTTTTCTGCTATTTACACGTGACTTAATGCAAAACTCAATAGAAAAAAATATTTATGACAATGATTTTTTTTCTCAAAAGATATATCTTACTAAAAAATTTTTTTTTACCACTGTTATTTCACTAAAATTAAATTTTTTGCCTCTTCTCTGTATTGTTTACCTGCCTTTATGCAGCGAGTAATAGCAAAAAAATTCCGAGAGAGACGGGTTTTTTAAAAAGTTAATTCTTCTTAATAAAATCATTTCCACCACTGTTATTCCACTAAAATTAACATTTTCGCTTTTTTTTCAGTACATATCACGTCATTTAATATAAAATTTTTAAAAAATAAATTGTTGTTTAAGATTCTTTTTTTCAAACGTTAAATCTTCCTATAAAAATCATTTCTACCACAGTTTCTTTTTAAATTATATCTTCCTAATAAAATAATTTTCACCACTGTTTTTCTAATGAAATAACTCTTTCGATTGTTTTCATTACTTATCAATTATATGTTTTCATTACTTATCAATAATCATTTCATGCGAAACTTAATAGAGAAACAAAACGCTTAGATAAAAATATTTTTTTTAAACGTTATTTCTTCTTAAAAAAATCAATTCCGCCACTGTTATTTCAATAAAATTAAACTTTTACAGCTCTTCTCAGTACTTTTCGACTCAATTTAAGAAAAACTAATAAGAAAGTAAAAAAATTCATGTAGAGAGGCGTTTTCTAAAAAGGAACTTTTCCTTAATAACTTCATTTCTACCTCTGGTATCCCACTAAAATTAAATTTTCCGTTTCTGTTCAGTACTTTTATCTCTTTTTATGCAAAGCCTAATACAAAAAATATACAGATTAAGGACTTTTTTAAAAATTATATCTTCTTAATAAAATCATCTCCAACACTGTTCTTCCACTAAAATTAACTCTTTGGCTTGTTTTAAGTACTTATCACCTCATTTCATGCAAAACTTACTAGAAAAACAAATTGCTCTGATAAAATATCTTTTTTTCAAACGTTTTTTCTCCCTAAAAAATCATTTCCAACACTGTTGTTTCAATAAAATTAAAATTTTTCAGTTCTGTCATTACTTTTCACATCATTTAAAGCAAAACTTAATATGAAAACAAAAAATTCAGATCGTGAGGCGTTTTCTCGAAAGTTATTTCCACCTAAGTAGTCTTATTGCTTCTAATGTTATTTCACTAAAATTTAATTTTTCACCTGTTTTTAGCTATTTTCACATCATTTGATGCAAAAGTAAATAGAAAAATAAATATTTAAGATAAATTTTTTTTTCTCAAAATAATTTTTTCCTAATTAATTCATTTTTACCTCTGGTATTTCACAAAAACAAATTATTTAGCGTATTTTTCAGTACTGTTTACCTCATTTAATGCAAAGCCCAATAGCAAAAAAAGTTTCCAAAAGCGAGAGGTGCTTTCTCAAATGTTATTTATTCCAAAATAATCATTTTTACCATTGTTATTTTTATTCATATTATGGGTAACTTAATAGAAAAACAAATTGTTCAAATAAAGTTTCTTATTCTCAAAAGTTATTTCTTCCTAATAAATTTATTTCTACCAATGTTATTCCACTGAATTAAATTCTCCCCTCCTTTATATATTTTTTACCTCTTTTTAAGCAAAGCCTTATATATATAAATTACAGATTGAGGAGTTTTTTAAAAGTATTATCATCCTAATAAAATCATTTCAACCACTGTTATTACACTAAATTTAACTCTTTGGCTTGATTTAAATACTTATCACCACATTTCATGCAAATCTATCTGGAAAAACAAATTGCTTAGATAAAAATTCTTATTTTCAAACGTTAATTCTTCCTAAAAACATCATTTCCACCACTGTTATTTCAATTAAATTAAATTTTTTCTGTTCTCTCAGTACATTTCACCTCATTTTAAGCAAAACTTGATATAAAAAAATTCTGATCGTGAGGAGTTTTCTCAAAAGTTATTTCGTTCTAAGTAATTTCTTTTTGCTTCTTATGTTATTTCACTAAAATTTAATTTTTCGCCTGTTTTCATCTATTCTCACATCATTTGATGCAAAACTGAATAGAAAAAGAAATACTAAAGATAAAGATTTTTTTTTCTCAAAAGTTATTTCTACCTAATAAATGTATTTCTCCCACTGTTATTCCACTAAAACAAATTTTTTTGCCTCTTATCAGTATTGTTTACCTGATGTTATGCAAAGACTGATAGCAAAAAAAATTCAGAAAATGAGGGGTATTATTTGAAAGTTAATTCTTCCTAATAAAATTATTTACAAACTATATTTCCACAAAAAATATCATTTTCGCTTGTTTTCAGTACTTATCATTTTATACAATAGTAATAGCAAATGTTAAAATTCCGAGACAGAGGCGTTTTCTCAAAAGTTATTTCTTCCTAATAAATTCATATCTACCACTGTTATTCCACTAAAATTAAATATTTGCCTCTTCTCAGTATTGTTTACCTTATTTTATACAAAGATAAATAGCAAAAAAAATTCAGAGAGAAAGGGGTTATTCAAAAAGTTATTCCTTCCTAATAAAATCATTTCCACCGTTTTCATATAAAATCATTTCCACCATATGTTTTTCCACTAAAAAAACTGTTTCGCTTGTTTTCAGCAGTTATCACCTCATTTCATGCAAAACTAAATAGAAAACTAATTGCTCAGATGTAGATTCTTTTTTTAAGATGTTATTTCTTCCAAAAAATCATTTCCACCACTGTTATTTAAATAAAATTTAATTTTTTAGCACTTCTCAGTACTTTTTACCTTATTTTAAGCAAAATTAATATCAAAACAAAAATGCAGATCGAGAGGCGTTTTCTCAAATGTTATTACCTTCTGAGTATCTTATTTCTACTTAGGTTATTTCACTAAAATTTACATTTTTTGCATGTTCTCTACTATTTTTTGCAGTATAGTTATTTAAATTTTTATTACCAATAATTTCCACCAAAATTAACTTTTTCGCACTTTGTGAGTACTTTTTACCTCATTTACTTCTAATCTTAATAGAAAAACATATTGTTCACATAAAGATTCTTTTTTTTCAAAAGTTATTACTTACAAATAATTGATTTCTTATACCGGTATTCCACAAAAATACATTTTTCATCTCTTCTCTGTTATTTTTATTCATACATGCAAAACTTTATAGAAAAACAAATTTTTCAAATAAAGTCTCTTATTCTCAAAAGTTATTTCTTAGTAATAAGTTGAGATCTAATAGTGTTATTCTACTTAAATTAACTTTTTCACCTCTTGTTTGTACATTTTATCACATATTATGCGAAACTTATTAACAAAACAAAAATTTAGAACGAGAGGCTTTTTCTCCAAAGTTATTTCCTTGTAGGTAATCTTATTGCATCATATTTTATTTTTAATTAAAATTAAATTTTTTGCCTCTTCGCAGTATAGTTTACCTGATTTTATACAATGAATAATTCAGAGAGAGAGGGGTTTTTTTAAAAGTTAATTCTTCCTAATAAAATCATTTCCACCAATGCTATTCCACTAAAATAACTTTTTCGCCCTTAGTAAGTACTTTTCACCTTATTTAATGCTAATCTTATTCGAAAAACAAATTGTTCATATAAAGATTCTTTTTTTCAAAAATTAGATCTTCTTAATAAATTGATTTCTTATACTGTTATTCCACTAAAAATAAATTTTTCATCCCTTCTCTGTTATTTTTATTCATATTCTGCATAACTTAATAGAAAAACAAATTGTTCAAATAAAGTCTCTAATTTTCAAAAGTTATTTCTTCCTCATAAATTGAGATCTACCACTGTGATTTCCACCGTTTTCATATAAAATCATTTCCACCACTGTTTTTCCACTAAAAAAACTCTTTCGCTTGTTTTCAGCAGTTATCACCTCATTTCATCAAAAATAAATAGAAAACTAATTGCTCAGATGTAGATTCTTTTTTTAAGATGTTATTTCTTTCAAAAAATCATTTCCACCACTGTTATTTAAATAAAATTTAATTTTTTAGCACTTCTCAGTACTTTTTACCTTATTTTAAGCAATATTAATATCAAAACAAAAATGCAGATCGAAAGGCGTTTTCTCAAATGTTATTACGTTCTGAGTTATCTTATTTCTACTTAGGTTATTTCACTAAAATTTATATTTTTTGCATGTTCCCTATTATTTTTGCAGTATAGTTATTTAAATTTTTATTACCAATAATTTCCACCAAAATTAACTTTTTCGCACTTTGTGAGTACTTTTTACCTCATTTACTTCTAATCTTAATAGAAAAACAAATTGTTCACATAAAGATTCTTTTTTTTTCAAAAGTTGTTTCTTCCAAAAATTGATTTCTTATACCGTTATTCCACAAAAACTCAATTTTTCATCTCTTCTATGTTATTTTTATTCATAAATGCAAAACTTTATAGAAAAACAAATTTTTCAAATAAAGTCTCTTATTCTCAAAAGTTATTTCTTAGTATAAAATTGAGATCTAATAGTGTTATTCTACTTAAATTAACTTTTTCACCTCTTGTTTGTACATTTTATCACATATTATGCGAAACTTATTAGCAAAACAAAAAATTTGAACGAGAGGCTTTTTCTCCATAGTTATTTCCTTGTAGGTAATCTTATTGCATCATATGTTATTTTATTAAAATTAAATTTTTTGCCTCTTCGCAGTATAGTTTACCTGATTTTATGCAATGAATAATTCAGAGAGAGAGGGGTTTTTTTAAAAGTTAATTCTTCCTAATAAAATCATTTCCACCAATGCTATTCCACTAAAATAACTTTTTCGCCCTTAGTAAGTACTTTTCACCTTATTTAATGCTAATCTTATTCGAAAAACAAATTGTTCATATAAAGATTCTTTTTTTCAAAAGTTAGATCTTCTTAATAAATTGATTTCTTATACTGTTATTCCACTAAAAATAAATTTTTCATCCCTTCTCTGTTATTTTTATTCATATTCTGCATAACTTAATAGAAAAACAAATTGTTGAAATAAAGTCTCTTATTTTCAAAAGTTATTTCTTCCTCATAAATTGAGATCTACCACTGTGATTCTACTAAAATTAACATTTTCACCTAATGTTAGTACTTTTCATCAAATATTATGCGAAAGTTAATAGTAAAACAAAAATTCAGAACGAGAGGCGTTTTCTCAAAAGTTAATTCCTTCTAAGCAATCTAATTTCTTCTTATGTTATTTCAAAAAATTGAATTTTTCGCATGTTTTCTGCTATTTTCACGTGACTTGACTCAATAGAAAAAAAATTTATGATATAGATAAGTTTTCTCAAAAGATATATCTTACTAAAAATTTATTTTTACCAGTTTTTTCACTAAAATTAAATTTTTTGCCTCTTCTGTGTATTGTTTACCTGCTTTAATGCAACAAGCAATAGCAAAAGAAATTCAGAGAGAGACTGGTTTTTTAAAAAGTTAACTCTTCATAATAAAATCATTTCCACCACTGATATTCAACTAAAATTAACTTTTTCACTTGTTTTCAGTATTTATCACGTCAATTTATGTAAAACGTAATAGAAAAATAATTTATCAGTTAAAGATTCTTTTTTTCAAACGTTAAATCTTCCTATACAAATCATTTCTACCACAGTTTCTTTTTAAATCATATCTTCCTAATAAAATCATTATTACCACTGTAATTCCACTAAAATTAACTATTTTAATTGTTTGCAGTATTTTTCAAGTCATTTCATATAAAACTTAGTAGAAATACTAATTGTTTAGTTAAAGATTCTCTTTTTCAAACGTTCAGTCTTCCAATAAAAAGCATTTCTACCACAGTAATTTCAATAACATTAAATTTTTTCAGCTCTTCTCAGTAATATTTTACCTCATTTTAAGCAAAATTAATTAGAAAGCTACAAATTCATGCAAAGAGGCGTTTTCTCAAAAGTAACTTTTTTCTTAATCAATTCATTTTTACCTCTGGTATTTCACTAAAAAAAATTATTTAGCCTTTTCTCAGTACTGTTTACGTCATTTTATGCAAAGGCTAATAGCAAAAAAAATTTTTCCAAAAGAGAGAATCGTTTTCTCAAATGTTATTTCTTCCAAAAAAATAATTTTTACCATTTTTATTCCACTAAAATTAACTTTTTCGCCTGTTGTGAGTACTTTTCACTTCATTTAATGCTTTAATTAACATAAAAATATTTTTTTCACCTCATCTCAGGATATTTCCACTCATTTTATGCAAACATTATCAGCAAAACAAATAATTCAGATAGAGAGGTTATTTTCTCAACAGTTATTTCCGTCTTCTTATCTTATATCTACCACTGTATGTAACTAAAATAAAAATGTTTTCCTCTTCTCAGTATTTTTTCCTTCATTTTATGCAATAGTAATAGCAAGCGTCAGAATAGTCAGAAGCGTTTTCTCAAAAGTTATTTCTGCCCAATAAATTTATTTCTTACATTGTTATTCCACTAAAATTAAATATTTGCCTCATCTCAGTATATTTTACGTGATATTATACAAAGATAAATAACAAAAAAAATTAATTGGGAAAGGGGTTTTTTTAAAAGTTATTTTTTCTGAATAAATCATTTACACCAGGATTACTCCACTAAAATTAACTCTTTTGCTTGTTTTCAGCAGTTAACACCTCATTTCATGTAAAACGAAATAGAAAACAAATTGCTCAGATATAGATTATTTTTTTCAAATGTTATTTCTTCCAAAAAAAATCATTTACACCACTTTCATTTAAATAAAATTTAATTTTTTTTAGCTGTTCTCAGTACTTATCAACTCTTTTTAAGAAAAATCAATATCAAAACAGAAATTTAGATCGAGAAGGGTTTTCTCAAAAGTTATTACTTCTAAGTAATCTTATTTATACTAATGTTATTTCACTAAAATTAAATTTTTTGCATGTTCTGTACTATTTTTAACTCATTTGATGCAATACTTAATAAAAAATAAATAGTTTAGAAAAGATTTTTTTCCTCAAAATAATTTTATTCTAATAAATTTTTTTCTAATTCTGTAGTTACACAAAAATTAAATTTTTTGCCTCTTTACAGTATAGTTTACCTGGATTAATGCAATGAATAAAACAGAGAGAGTGGGGTTTTTTTTGAAAAGTTAATTCTTACGAATAAAATCATTTCCACCATTGCTATTCCACTAAAATTAAGTTTTTTGCCCTTTGTGAGTACTTTTTACCTCATTTAATGTTAATCTTAATAGAAAAACAAATTGTTCAGATTAAGATTCTTTTTTTTCAAAAGTTATTTCTTCCTAATAAATTGGGATCTACCACAATTATTCTACTAAATATACTATTTTACCTCTTGTTAGTACTTTTTATCACATATTATGCGAAAGTTAATAGAAAAACAAAAATTAAATTGAGAGGCGTTTTCTCAAAAGTTAATTCCTTCTAAGCAATTTTATTTCTTCTTACGTTATTTCCTAAAATTAAAATTTTCGCATCTTTTCTGCTAATTTCACGTGAGTTGATGCAGAACTCAATAGACAAAGAAATATTTATGATATAGATTTCTTTATTCAAAAGTTATATCTTCCTGAAAAATTTATTTCTACCACTGTTTTTCCACTACAATTAAATTTTTTGCCTCATCTCAGTATTGTTAACCTGCTTCTATGCTACGATTAAAAGCAAAAAAATTCAGAGAAATACCTCTTTTTTAAAAGTTAATTCTTACTGATAAAATCATTTCCACCACTGTTATTCCACTTGTTATTTGATTATTTTCTATATTATTAGATTTTAGATTATTTTTAGTACTTATCACCTCATTTCATGCAAAACTTACTAGAAAAAAAATTTCTCACATAAAAATTCTTTTTTTTAAACGTTATTTCTTCCTAAAAAATCATTTCCACCACTGTTATTTCAATAAAATTAAATTTTTTCAGTTCTCTCAGTACTTTTCACATCATTTTAAGCAAAACTTAATATAAAAACAAATAATTCAGATCGTGAGGTGATTTATGTACCTAATAAATTTATTTCTACACTATTACTCCACTATAATTAAATATTTGCCTCTTCTCGTTATATTTTACCTGGATTTATACAAAGATTAATAACAAAAAACATTCAGTGTGAAAGGGATTTTTTTATTTCTTCCTAATAGAATCATTTCCACCATTGTTATTTTACTAAAATTTCCTTTTTCGCTTGTTTTCGGTACTTTTCATGTCATTTCATATAAAATTTAGTAGAAATACTAATTGTATAGTTAAAGATTCTTTTTTTCAAACGTTCAATCTTCCAATAAAAAGCATTTCTACCACAGTAATTTCAATAACATTAAATTTTTTCACCTCTTCTCAGTAATATTTACCTCATTATAAGCAAAAAAAAATAGGAAGCTAAAAATTCATGCATAGAGGCGTTTTCTCAAAAGTAACTTTTTTCTTAATCAATTCATTTTTACCTCTGGTATTTCACTAAAAAAAATTATTGAGCCTTTTCTCAATACTGTTTACGTCATTTTATGCAAAGGCAAATAGCAAAAAAAAATTTCCAAAAGAGAGAGGCGTTTTCTCAAATGTTATTTCTTCCAAAAAAATCATTTTTAACATTTTTATTCCACTAAAATTAACTTTTTCGCCTGTTGTGAGTACTTTTTACTTCCTTTAATGCTAAAATTAACATAAAAATAATTTTTTTCACCTCATCTCAGGATATTTCCACTCATTTTATGCAAACATTATCAGCAAAACATATAATTCAGAGAGAGAGGTTATTTTCTCAACAGTTATTTCCGTCTTCTTATCTTATATCTACCACTGTATGTAACTAAAATAAAAAAGGTTTTCCTCTTCTCAGTATTTTTTCCTTCATTTTATGCAATAGTAATAGCAAAAGTAAAAATTCCAACACAGAGGGTTTTTCTCAAAAGTTATTTCTTCCTAATTAATTTATTTCTACCATTGTTATTCCACAAAAATTAAATATTTGCCTCTTCTCAGTATATTTTATCTGATTTTATACAAAATAAATAGCAAACAAATTCAAAAAGAAAGATGTTTTTTAAAAGTTATTTCTTCCGAACAAAATCAATTCCACCTCTGTTACTCCACTAAAATTAACTCTTTTGCTTGTTTTCAGCAGTTTTTCATTCAGTTCTTTTGATGAAGAACTTAATAGAAAAAGAAATTATTCTGATAAGGATTTTTTTTTCAAACGTTAGTTATTCCTAATATATTGATTTCTTATACTGTTATTCCACTAAAAATAAATTTTTCATCTCCTCTTTGTTATTTTTATTCATATTATGCATAACTTTATAGAAAAACAAATCGTTCAAACAAAGTCTCTTTTTCTCAAAAGTTATTTCTTCCTAATAAATTGAGATCTACCACTGTTATTCTACTAAATATACTTTTTCACCTCTTGTTAGTACTTTTCATCACATATTATGCGAAACTTAATAGCTAACCAAAAATTTAGAACGAGAGGCGTTTTCTCAAATGTTAGTTCCTTCTAAGCAATCTTAATTCTCCTTACGTTATTTCCCTAAAATTAAATTTTTTGCCTCTTCTCAGTATTGTTTACCTGATTCTATGCAACGATGTATAGCAAAAAAAATCAGAGAAAGACTGTTTTTTTTAAAGTTAATTCATCCTAATAAAATAATTTCCACCATTGTTATTCCACTAAAATTAACATTTTTGCTTGTTTTCAGTACTTTTCACGTCATTTATTATAAAATTTATAGAAAAATAAATTGTTCAGTTTAATATTCTTTTTTTCTTACGTTAAATCTTCCTATAAAAATCATTTCTACCACAGTTTCTTTTTAAATTATATCTTCCTAATAAAATCATTTTCACCACTGTTATTTCAGTGAAATTAACTCATTCGATTTTTTTCATTACTATGGGTCTGTCCACCGTTACTCTTGTGACATTTTGACGCATTTGACTCCATTAAAACTGTCAGGGTTATAGAAATATTAGATTTTTCAAAGTAAACACTTTTGAATGAATTAGAATACATAATGTTTGTTAATTACATCCGGATATTAAGGACTCAGGTCATCAATTTAGTATTTAAAAAGCCCATGGAAATAGTGTTATGTCTTGTGACCAAAAAAAGACAGTTGAAATACACTATATAATATAAATCAATTTTCTCTTCTTCAAATCACAATATACCATTAAAATATTTTTTTCTATTTTACTCTAGTGTCTTAGGAATGAAGTACAAAAATATATAGTGCATAAGTATATAAAGAGACAGACAAAAACAGGGTTACAAGTAGAAAAAGTGGTTACTCTTGTGACCGTTACTCTTGTGACGGATCGTCAAGCATGCAATGAAGGCACACACAGCGAATTCAAATTTGTTCGTGAAGTTTAAATGTTAAGTTATGTTTAAGTTTAAGTGTTAAGGACTGGCTGCATTCCTCCCCAGTGCCCATATCATGAGGTGGTGTCTCTTTACTCTCCTCATTTTCTTTGAGATCCCGCAGACTGGCCAATTCTCCCGCTGATTGCTGAGGATACAGTCGCCAACATATGGCATAAGGGGACACAGCCTGTACATGGTGAATATTCAATGTGCCTTTCACAGATTTGGTACCTTCCCAGACTGTGTCGAGTTTAGCACGGGATAGGTTTATCTCTTCAATCGGAACATAGATGACATTTACTTTTAATGGTTCACAAATTTTGGCAAATGTCTCAGCATTTCGAATGACAGCCTTTTGGGACCGAACAGCGTTCCAAGCATGCCGTTTTACAACTGCTCCGATCCCATCGACTGCCCCTTTGCCGTGGGAAGTGGCAAAGTACGACCAACTTACACTGTTTAATTTGTAATCATTTTTTATAATAGTAGTGTTTACAAAGTTATATCGCGACTTAAATTGAGCTGCACATCCGTCAGAAAATGCCTGAAGGGTTTGCATTTTACAGCCATTTATCTTCTGATGTTCATCCAGAATCTTCCGAATGAAAACATTGACGCAATACCTGTCATGGCTTATGTCGTCAGCCACTACAGCATATGACGTGCTAGCATCTTTTCCAAACCAGATGACAGCAGTAAATACTGTAATCTGGGGATTTGCCCAATGAGCGCTCTGTATCTCATCTTGGTACATAGCAGCATAGTTCTCAGCGAAATCCATTTGAATGACAGGGTTATCGCTGCTGGCCAAACTCTTAGATTCCTCAAAATGGGCCTGCACTTGCACCTGGAGAAATACGTGGAACATGTAGCCAGGGAGCTGGTCTTGAAGTTCTTTAACAGCCTCAAATAAATCTTGCACGATAGTTACATGCTCAAATTTTTTGTTAACCATCTTCCACTGGCGATATTGAATTTGGTGGTATTTTGAATCACTTACATCAAGGAGTTCACTAGAACGCATGTTGCAATTGGGGCAGTTGAATCCAATGCATTCAAAGCTCTTTGTAGTACAAACAATTTCCGAAACAAACTCTCGAGCATTGGATGGAAGTCCTGGACGTGTAATTGCCACAGCTTCAAATACGGCTTTAAAATTTTCATGGTAGCGGCAGACACATACATTATGCGGAATGTCTTTGTAAGGTTTTACATGGGCAGGCCTCAACGATGCAAATGAAGAGCGACCAATGCTTGTATTAGGATTTTGATCCCGGAATAGAGCAAAGGCCTCCGTAATCGTAAAAAGTAAATGACGACGTGCCTGCAAAATAATAAACCAACATTAGATTGGTCATTTTATGACTGGGCCTATTACATATATGTAGCATGCAATAATGAT
Source organism: Platycnemis pennipes (assembly GCA_933228895.1). Lineage (NCBI taxonomy): Eukaryota > Metazoa > Arthropoda > Insecta > Odonata > Platycnemididae > Platycnemis > Platycnemis pennipes. The sequence continues at coordinate 128,211,067 of OW121851.1, read as the reverse complement.
AACTACCTGGATAGCTTCCATTGATCTTGAGCGACTCACTCTTGCGGTCTTCATTCCTGGGTCGACACGACTTACGTCGTCTCTGTTGAAGAAATCGAGTACTGTGGCCACAACTGCAGGATCTAATTTTTTTGGGGCACCTGATTTAGTCTGTTCTTTTATTTGTACCCCAAACCTCAAGGCCATTTGGCAATCACTGCACTTCGTTTTCTTGGTGATTTCGGCAAAGCTTTCACAGCACGACTAAATGCTTTACCAAGCACTGTAGGCGAAATTTCGGTTGGTGTCCTGGCATTTGCTAATTTTGCTTTTTCTCTGCTTTTTTGTTTACGTAGACGTGCATTTAGTCTAGCCTGAGCCTTTGCTGTAGGTGACTGTAATTGCTTCTTTTTGTTAATATAAGCCTTATTTATTTTTGACCGTGTTGCCTTATACTTCTCGTCATTTTTATGGCGAGCTCTCCATTCTCTTTGCCTTTCAGCATTACTTTTGGCTGGTTCCATGCCTCATGAGATGATATCTATGAATATACTTTTATAGATTAGGGCAAAATAAGGTGCCCATAGTAAGCTGGCTATTCATATTATTATATTTCAAATTTATGTTACAACTTCATTTATTATCTTAAGTTTAAATAAGAAGTTAGCCTGTAACTTTTACTATACATCAAATCAGTACTTACCTTATTTTCAAGTAATAAGGACCCCAGAAATTTATAATGATTGGCTCTGAAACATTTACCATGTGTTCCAATGAGATTCAGAGAGAAAGATATTCTGCTGTTGTTACTCTTGTGACAAAGGCCTTTGTTACTCTTGTGACCAGTAAGAAATGGAAACCATTCAGCAGTGGAATCATCTAGAAATGTGACACTTGGCCAATCTACTGATGGTATAGTAAAAAAACAGTACTGAAAATTTGGTTACCGTGGCTCCATGAGTATGGGTACCACCAAAACAAATGACTGTTTCTGTTATGTCTTGTGACAAAAATTACTTCCATTTTTTGTTATTGATTATTATAAACACTATATTTCACCCATAATGTGACCACAAAATAAAAATATAACCCTTGTAGAAGATATGTACATAAGTAGTAATTTCTTTACACCTTTTTTAAAATATTTTATGACATTTTAAAGTTGGTGATATTTGACGAGTATTCCTTACTTCATTAAAATCCCACTTTAAATACATTTTCTGATAGTTCATGAAGGAATATATAAATATATTATTTCCACAAATTATTTTCCAGTCTATCCATTTCATTATACAAGAAAAATTTTCACTCTACCATGAAAATCTTTTTTTTCCAATTTGTCCACTTTCTACTGGACGTACCCTTATCTCCTCATTTCATGCAAAACTTAATAGAAAAACAAATCGCTTAGAAAAAAAAAATTTTTTCAAACGTTATTTCTTTAAAAAAAAACCATTGTGCCACTGTTATTTCAATAAAATTAAACTTCTACAGCTTTTCTCAGTACTTTTCACCTCAATTGAAGGAAAGCAAAAAAATTCATGCGAAGAGGCGTTTTCCAAAAAGGTACTTTTTCCTAATAACTTCATTTCTAACTCTGGTATTCCACTAAAATTACATTTTCCGCCTCTTTTCAGTAATTTTATCTCTTTATATGCAAAGCCTAATATAAAAATAGTACAGATTGAGGAGGTTTTTCTTTAAATTATATCTTCTTAATAAAATCATCTCCACCACTGTTCTTCCACTAAAATTAACTCTTTGGCTTGTTTTAAGTACCTATCGACTCATTTCATGCAAAACTTACTAGAAAAAAAAATTGCTCAGATAAAAATTCTTTTTTTTAAACGTTATTTCTTCCTAAAAATTCATTTTCACCACTGTTATTCCAATAAAATTAAATTTTTTCACATTCACATCATTTTAAGCAAAACTTAATATGTAAACAAAAAATTCAGACCGTGAGGCGTTTTCTCAAAAGTTATTTACACCTAAGTAATCTTATTGCTTCTTATGTTATTTCACTAAAATTAAAATTTTCGCCACATCACAGTTTTTTCCTTCATTTTATGCAATGGTAATAGCAAATGTTAAAATTCCGAGACAGAGGCGTTTTCTCAAAAGTTATTTCTTCCTAATAAATTTATTTCTACCACTGTTATTCCACTAAAATTAAATATTTGCCTCTTCTCAGTATTGTTTACCTGATTTTATACAAAGATAAATAGTAAAAAAAATTCAGAGAAAAAGGGGTTTTTCAAAAAGTTATTTCTTCCTAAAAAAACATATCCACCACAGTTATTCCACTAAAAACAACTCTTTCGCTTGTTTTCAGCAGTTATCACCTCATTTCGTGCAAAACTAAATAGAAAACAAATAGCTCAGATGTATATTCTTTTTTTAAAATGTTATTTCTTCCAAAAAAATCATTTCCATCACTATTATTTAAATAAAATTTAATTTTTTTAGCACTTCTCAGTACTTTTCACCTTCATTTAAGCAAAATGAATATCAAAACAAAAATGTAAATCGAGAGGCGTTTTTTCAAAAGTTATTTCCTTCTAAGTTATCTTATTTCTTCTTATGTTATTTCACTAAAATTAAATTTTTTGCATGTTCTCTACTATTTTTAACTCATTTGATGCAAAACTAAATAGAACAATAAATTGTTCAGAAAAGAATTTTTTTTCTCAAAATAATTTCTACCTAATAAAAGTTTTTCTACCTCTGTAATTCCACTTAAAACTAAATGTTTTGCCCTTTGCGAGTACTTTTCACCTCATGTAATGCTAATCTTAATAGAAAAAAAAATTGTTCAGATAAAGTCTCTTTTTCTCAAAAGTTATTTCTTCCTAATAAATTGAGATCTACCACGTTTATTCTACTAAATATACTTTTCACCTCTTGTTAGTACTTTTCATTACATATTTTACGAAAGTTAATAGCGAAACAAAAATTTAGAACGAGAGGCGTTTTCTCAGAAGGTAATTCCTTCAAAGCAATCTAATTTCTTCTTACGTTATCTCAGTAAAATTAAATTTTTGGCATGTTTTCAGCTATTTTCACATCATTTGATGCAAAAATCTATAGAAAAAGAAATACTAAAGATAAAGATTTTTTTCTCAATAGTTATTTCTACCTAATAAATGTATTTCTTCCACTAATATTCCACTTAAATTAAATTTTTTGCCTCATATCAGTATTGTTTACCTGATTTTATGCAAAGATTAACAGTAAAAAAAATTCAGAGAAAGAAGGTTTTTTTTTTGAAAGTCATTCTTCCAAATAATATCATTTCCACCATTACTATTCCACTAAAATTACCTTTTTCACCCCTTGTGAGTACTTTTCACCTCATTTGTGCTAATCTTAATAGAAAAACAAATTTATCAGATAAAGATTCTTTTTTTTCAACTTATTTCTTCTTAATAAAAATATTTCTTATACTGTTTTTCCACTAAAAATAATTTTTTTATCTTTTCTCTGTTTTTTTTCATATTATGCATAACTTAATAGAAAAAAAATTGTTCAAATAAAGCCTCTTATTCTCAAAATTCTCGCGGCTGAGCTTAAAGCCACCTTCGCATCTTCTCAATACATTTAACCTAATTTTATAAATAACATATTTGCAATAGACTAAATTCAGCTAGAGAGGTGATTTCTGAAAAGTTATTTCTTCCTCATAAATTGATTTCTAACACTGTTATTCCACTAAAACTAACTTTTTCGCCTCTCCTCAATACATTTCACCTAATTTCATAAATAACATAATAGCGAAAAAAATTCAATTCAGAAGTGTCTTCTCAATAGTTTTTTCTTCCTCATAAATTCATTTCTACTACCTTTTTTTTTATAAAAATTTACTTTTTCGCATCTCCTCAATATTTTTCGCCTAATTTTATAAATAACCTTTTTGCAAAACAAAAAATTCAACTACAGACGCCTTTTTTTCTAAAGTTATTTTTTCCACATAAATTCATTTCTACAACTGTTATTCCACTAAAATTAATTTTTTAACCTCTCCTCATTACTTTTCACCTAAATTTATAAATAACATAATTGCAAAACAATAAATTCAGCAAGAGAGGTGTTTTCTAAATAATTATTTCTTCCTCATAAAATCATTTATACACTGTTATTCCTTTAAAATTAGATTTTTCGTATCTCCTTAGTACTTTTTATCTTATTTTATGAAAAACTTCATTGCAAAACAAAACATTTATGGGAGGCGTCTTCTCAAAAGTTATTTCTTTCTCATAATGTCATTTCTACCACTGTTATTTTATTAAAATTAATTTTTTCGCATCTTCTCAATACATTTCACCTAATTTTATAAATAACATATTTACAATAGACTAAATTCAGCTAGAGAGGTGATTTCTCAAAAGTAATTTATTCCTCATAAACTCATTTCAACACTGTTATTCTACTAAAATTAACTTTTTCGCATCTACCTAGTACTTTTTATCTTATTTTATGAAAAACCTCATTGCATAACAAAACATTTATGGGAGGCGTCTTCTCAAAAGTTATTTCTTTCTCATAATGTCATTTCTACCACTGTTATTTTATTAAAATTAATTTTTTCGCATCTTCTCAATACATTTCACCTAATTTTATAAATAAATAACATATTTACAATAGACTAAATTCAGCTAGAGAGGTGATTTCTCAAAAGTAATTTATTCCTCATAAACTCATTTCAACACTGTTATTCTACTAAAATTAACTTTTTCGCATCTACCTAGTACTTTTTATCTTATTTTATGAAAAACCTCATTGCATAACAAACAATTCAGCTAGAGAGGCGTTTTATCAAAAGTTATTTCATCCTCATAAATTCATTTCTAACACTGTTATTCCACTAAAACTAACTTTTTCGCCTCTTCTCAATACATTTCACCTAATTTCATAAATAACATAATAGCAAAAAAAATTCAGCTGCAGAAGCGTTTTCTCACAAGTTATTTCTACCTCATAAAATCATTTCTGCCACTGTTATGCCACTAAAATTTACTTTTTCGCATCTCCTCAGTACTTTTCACCTTATTTTATGAATAACATAATTGCAAAAGAAAAAATTCTGCTAGAGGCATTTTCTCAAAAGTTATTTATTCCTCATAAATTCATTTCTACAACCGTAAAAACACTAAATTTAATTTTCCCTCTCCCTTGTTACCCTTCACCTTATTTTATGAAACACATAATTGCAAAACAAAATATTCAGCTAGACAGGCGTTTTCACAAAAGTTATTTCTTCTCCATAAATTCCTTTCTACCACTGTTATTCCACTAAAATTAACTTTTTCGACTCTCAAATTTAGATAATAATAATACATTTACCTAATTTTATAAATAACAAAATTGCCAAACGATAAAGTCAGCTAGAAAGGTTTTTTTTTCCTTATTAATTCATGTCTACCACTATAAGTCCACTAAAATTAACTTTTTCGCCTCTCCTTAATACATTTCACCTAATTTCATAAATAACATAATAGCATTAAAAAAATTCAGCTACAGAAGCGTTTTCTCAAAAGTTATTTCTTCCTCATAAATTCATTTCTACCACCGTTATTCCACTAAAATTATTTTTTTGCCTCTCCTCAATATTTTTCACCTATTTTTATAAATAACATAATAGCGAAAAAAATTCAGCTCAGAAGCGTCTTCTCAATAGTTTTTTCTTCCTCAAAAATTAATTTCTGCCGGTGTTAGTCCACTAACAGTAACTTTTTCGCCTCTCCTCAGTACTTTTCACCTTACGTATATGAAAAACTTCATTGTAAAACTAAAAATTTAGCTAGAGTCGATTTCTCAAAAATTATTTTTTCCACACAAATTAATTTCTACCACTGTTATTCCACTAAAATTAAATTTTTCGCCTCTCCTAAGTACTTTTCACCTAAATTTATAAATAACATTATTGCAAAACAGAAAATGCAACTAGTGAAGTGATTTCTCAAAAGTTATTTCTTCCTCATAAATTGATTTCCAACACTGTTATTCCACTAAAACTAACTTTTTCGCCTCTCCTCAATACATTTCACCTAATTTCATAAATAACATAATAGCAAAAAAATTCAGCTCAGAAGCGTCTTCTCAATAGTTTTTTCTTCCTCATAAATTCATTTCTACTACCGTTTTTTTATAAAAAATTACTTTTTCGCATCTCAATATTTTTCCCCTAATTTTATAAATAACCTAATTGCAAAAAAAATTCAGCTAATCAGGCGTTAATTCAAAAGTTATTTCTTCCTCATAAATTCATTCTACCACTGTTATTCCACTAAAATTATGTTTTTTGCCTCTCCTCAGTACTTTTCACCTAATTTTGCAAATGACATAATTGCAATACGAATAATTCAGCGAGAGAGGTTTTTTCTCAAAATATATTTCATCCTCATAAATTCATTTACACACTGGTATTTCTTAAAAAAATAGCTTTTCCGTATCTACTTAGTACTTTTTACCTTATTTTATGAAAAACTTCATTGCATAACAAAAAATTTATGGGAGGCGTTTTTTCAAAAGTTAATTCTTCCAGAAAAATTCTGTTCTACAACTGTTATTTTATTAAAATAATTTTTTCGCCTCTCCACAATACATTTCACATAATTTTTTAAACAACAATTTTGCCAAACAAAAAATTCAGCTAGAGAAGTGTTTTCTCAAAAATTATTTCTTCCTCATAAATTCATTTATACACTGTTATTCCTTTAAAATTAGATATTTCGTATCTCCTTAGTACTTTTTATCTTATTTTATGGAAAACTTCATTGCAAAACAAAACATTTATGGGAGGCGTCTTCTCAAAAGTTATTTCTTTCTAATAATTTCATTTCTACCACTGTTATTTTATTAAAATTAATTTTTTCGCATCTTCTCAATACATTTAACCTAATTTTATAAATAACATATTTGCAATACACTAAATTCAGCTAGAGAGGTGTTTTCTCAAAAATTATTTCTTCCTCATAAATTCATTTATACACTGTTATTCCTTTAAAATTAGATATTTCGTATCTCCTTAGTACTTTTTATCTTATTTTATGGAAAACTTCATTGAAAAACAAAACATTTATGAGAGGCGTCTTCTCAAAAGTTATTTCTTTCTAATAATTTCATTTCTACCACTGTTATTTTATTAAAATTAATTTTTTCGCATCTTCTCAATACATTTAACCTAATTTTATAAATAACATATTTGCAATACACTAAATTCAGCTAGAGAGGTGTTTTCTCAAAAATTATTTCTTCCTCATAAATTCATTTATACACTGTTATTCCTTTAAAATTAGATATTTCGTATCTCCTTAGTACTTTTTATCTTATTTTATGGAAAACTTCATTGAAAAACAAAACATTTATGAGAGGCGTCTTCTCAAAAGTTATTTCTTTCTCATAATTTCATTTCTACCACTGTAATTTTATTAAAATTAACTTTTGTCGCCTCTCCTCAATACATTTCACCTAACTTTATAAATAACATAATTGCAAAACAAAAAGTTCAGCTACAGAGTCGTTTTCTCAAAAGTTATTTCTTCCTCATAAATTCATTTCTACCACTGTTATTCCTTTAAAATTAGCTTTTTCGTATCTCCTTAGTACTTTTTACCTTATTTTATGAAAAACTTCATTGCAAAACAAAACATTTATGGGATGCGTCTTCTCAAAAGTTATTTCTTTCTCATAATTTCATTTCTACCACTGTTATTTTATTAAAATTAATTTTTTCGCATCTTCTCAATTCATTTAACCTAATTTTATAAATAACATATTTGCAATACACTAAATTCAGCTAGAGAGGTGATTTCTCAAAAGTTATTTATTCCTCATAAACTCATTACAACACTGTTATTCTACTGAAATTAACTTTTTCGCATCTACCTAGTACTTTTTATCTTATTTTATGAAAAACGTAATTGCAAAAAAAAATTCAGCTAGAGAGGCGTTTTCTCAAAAGTTATTTCTTCCTCATAAATTCATTTCTACGACTGTAATTTTATTAAAATTAACTTTTGTCGCCTCTCCTCAATACATTTCACCTAACTTTATAAATAACATAATTGCAAAACAAAAAATTCAGCTAGAGATATTTTTCTCAAAAGTTATTTATTCGTCATAAATTCATTCCTACCACTGTTATTCCACTAAAATTAACTTTTTCGCCTCTCCTCAGTACTCTTCACCTAATTTTACAAAAAACATATTAAAAAACACAAAATAGGGCTAGGGAGGCGTTTTCTATAAAGTTATTTCTTCTTCATTAATTCATTTCTACACTGTTATCCCACTAAAATTAGCTTTTCTCCTCTCCCCTGTACGTTTTACCTTATTTTATGAAAAACCATATTGCAAAACAAAAAATTTAGCTCGGGGCGTTTTCTCAAAAGTTAATCGTATCATTATTTTGCTTAGAAATGCTGCGCATTTGATTATGAATTTTAACGAGAAAATGCAAAAAAGATAATTTTACATGATTTAAACAAAAAATAATTAATAGTATGAATGGAGAAATTAACTGGCCTATCAAAATTTTATATTAATTTCATTATATTTTATTATATCTTATCTTTTATTATAGGTCAATTTCAGATGAAAAATAGCCGAAACAAAACGAAATTAGTTGCAGGCATCCAGAATTGGTAACAGGTCTCAGAATGGTATAATAATTTTCCTTTGAAATACTCTATAATTTATTATGTATTTATCTTAAAATAATTTATAAGAAATTACCAGAAAAAGAGGTAATTAAGGATAAAAAAGGGAAAAATAAATAATAAATACAACAAAACAGGTAGTATAAATTGAGAATTGAAATTTCTTATCCAAGTTGTATTTTTATTAATCTATGAACATCTGCAGAAATTACTAGGCAGTATACAGGGAAGAAGCTTAATATTCGTTTTTTAGATTTAAAAAAATGAGAAATGAAAGCAAAATTTGCACATTAAATTTGGAATGGAAAATAATTCTCGGAATTGTATGATTATTTTGCTTGGAAACATGGCATATTTGATTGCGAATTTCTAGGTGAAAAGACAAAAAAGATAATTTTAAATAAAATAAGCAAAAAATAATAATTTTGCTGCATTAACGAGGAATTAAAATCACTTATCAAAATCCGATTCTTATTTTTCTATCAATCACTGCACAAATTCCAAGGAAGTGCACAGAGAATAGTATCAAAAGTCGTTTTCAGATGAAAAAAGGAGAAACAGAACAAAAGTATAACCATCAATTAAGATTGATAACACGTCTCAGAATTGTACAATATTTTTGCTTTGAAATAATGCGTAGATTATTATTCAGCAATAGTGATATAATTTATAAAGAATTGCTACGCAAGAAAGGCAAAAAGTTAATTCAAGATGTATGTACAAAAGCAAAAATCAAAAAAATTGCCACGGTTAACGAGAATTAATATTGCTTCTCAAAATCTTGTAATTATTTTGCTTTAAAATTCTGCACAGTTTGCAAGGAATTAAAACGATATAAGGAAGGAAAAATAAGTAAGAATGACTAAAATAAAAAATATTAGCAGAAAAAAGCAAAATATTAAAATGTTTCTCATAATCGAATGTTTTTTCTATCGAATTCTGAAAAATATCAAAAGTAGGAACACAACTAAAAGGCACAAAAGTCAATTATAGAAATAAATGCACTAAAAACAATTCAAAATTAATTCCAGAAATACTGAATTTATTACTCGTCTCAGAATCGTATAATTATTTTGCTATGAGGTATTGCATAATATATTAAAATTTAATCGTTAAATAGTTTTTAAGGATTTATACGAAAACTGGCAAGAAAGTGAATTTGAGAAGAAAAAAATAAAAAATAAAAAAATTAGCAGCATAAATGGAGTTTCAATAGCTTTTCAATATCGTTATACTTTTTATGCTATGATATACTTTATACGAAAAATGGCAAGAAAGTGAATTCAAGGTGAAATATATAAAAAAATTTGGCAGTATCAAAAGATGTTATATTGCTTTTTAAAATCGTATGAGTTTTTAGCTATGAAATACTGTACATATTAAGGAAATTAAATCAAGTACGAAAAAAGTCATTTTAGATGACATAAGGAGAAACCAAAACAAATTTTTTAGGATTAACCTTAAATATAATAAGCGTCTTAGAATTGTATTATTAATGGTGTACTGGTATTGAATGGTTTATTACTTTGAAATGGTGCATAAATTACAAGGAATGACAAGGAGATTTAGTGCGTTCAAAAAGAACAGTTTCATGGGAAAAACCACGAAAATCATTTGAATTACGACTCATTTTTTTATCAAAAATTAGTAAAGTGATTATTTACTAAAAAAGGAAAAATAAGAAAAATAGTAGGATAGTTCTAAAATTGAAAAAAGGTCTTTCAATAATATTATTGTTTTACTTGAAATGCTGCAATATTCAAGGATTGACCACGAGATGAGGCCAAAAAACACTTTAAAAGAAAAAAAATCATAGGAATTAGTGGGCTTTATCCACGTTAAATCCTTTTAGTCTCTAAAATATTTATGCTATAAAACACTTAAAAATTACGAGGAGTTATACCGAGAATAGGCAAAAACATTTAGATTCAGATGAAATTAAACAATAATGGACCAAATTTTTAGGATAAATCAAGAATTGAATACTCGTCTTAGGATTGTATTAACTACTTGCTATGAAAACTTGCCTAAATTAAACGAAATACACTGAAAAGAGGCAATTAAGTCCATTTTAGGAAAATGAAAGAATAAATCAATGAAAAAAATCCAGAATTGAAAACAAGTCTCCAAATCGTGTTATTATTTTGCTATGAAATACTGAACAAATTGCAAGAAATTAAATCGAGAAGAGTAAAAAAGGACAATTGTTGATGGAAAACAGCAATGACCACTAAAATTAGTAATATATATAGAATAAGTTATATTGCAAATACCTCACTTGTTATAAGGATATACAACGATAAAATACGTTAAAAAAATTAAGTCGAAAAACATCAAGGAAAAATATTAGCAGAATAAATCAAGAATTTAATTCTTCTCTCAAAATATTGTTCATATTTTTCTATAAAATATTGCAAGAAATTAAAAGGAAATACAAGGAGAAGAGGCACAAATCATATTCCAAATGAAAAAAATTAAAAAAGAACAAAATTTGTTCCTAGTATCTTCATGCATAATTTTTAATAATAGAAATATAATTTAAAAGGAATTACAGAAAAAAAGTAAATTCAAGGTGATAACAACAAAAATAAAATATTAAATACAAAGTTTATCAGTAGTATAAATCGAGAATTGTAACCTCTTCTCATAAACGTATTCCTGTTTTTCAATTTAGTGTTGTGGACAATACAAGGAAATACACAAAGAAGAGACACAATAGTCAATTAGAGGTTTGAAATCAGTTTATAAGGATGTACACGAAAAAAAGTTAATTCAAGGTGAAAACATCAAAAGTGAAAAATGAAATACAAAAATTATTAATAGTAAAAACAGCAAAAATGAAATATCAAATACAAAGATTTTCTACTTTTTTTACACTTTATCACATTAAATGTCCTGTTCAGAAATTTCAGAATTTCATCGTATCATTATTTTGCTTAGAAATACTGCACATTTGATAAGGAATTTTAACGAGAAAATGCAAAAAAGATAATTTTACATGATATCAACAAAAAATAATTAATAGTATTAATGGAGAAATTAACTGGCTTATCAAAATCTTATATTTATTTTATTATATTTTATTATATATTACCTTATATTATAAGTCAATTTCAGATAAAAGAGCAGAAACAAAACAATATTAGTTGCATACATCCAGAATTGGAAACAGGTCTCAGAATGGTATAATAATTTTCCTTTGAAATACTGCATAATTTATTAGGTATTAATCTTAAAATAATTTATAAGGAATTACATGAAGAAGAGGAAATTACGATAGGATAGGATAGGCAGTATAAATTGAGAATTGAAATTTCTTATCCAAGTTGTATTTTTATTGCTCTATGAACAACTGCACAAATCACTAGAAAGTATACAGGGAAGAGGCTTAATAGTTGATTTTTAGATTTAAAAAAAATGAGAAATGAAAGCAAAATTTGCACATTAAATTTGGATTGAAAATAATTCTCGGAATCGTATGATTATTTTGCTTAGAAACATTGCACATTTGATTTAGAATTTCTAGGTGAAAACACAAAAGAAAGAACTTTAGATGAAATAAGCAAAAAAAATAAATTAGCTGTATAAACGAGGATTTTAAATCACTTATCAAAATCTGATTCGTATTTTTCTATCAATCACTGCACAAATTCCAAGGAAGTACACAGAGAAAAGTCCCAAAAGTCGTTTTCAGATGAAAAAAAGGAGAAACAGAACAAAATTATTACCATCGATACAGAATTGATTACACGTCTAAGAATTGTACATTATTTTTTTTTAATAATACGTAGATTATTAATCAGAAATGGAAATATAATTAAAAGAAATTACAATGTAAAAAAGGCAAAAAATTAATTCAAGATGAAAAAAGCAAAAATAAAAAAATAGCCAGAATTTTAGATGAAAAAAATAAAAAAAATCAAAACTAATTCCTGAAATCCACAATTTATAACTCGTCTCAGAATCGTATTATTAGTTTCCTATGAAATATAGCATAATTTATTATTTATTAATCGTAAAATAATTTATAATGATTAATATGAAAAATAGCAAGAAAGTAAATTGAGGATGAAAAAAAAACTAGCAGCATAAATAGTGCATAAGTAGCTTTTCAAAATCGTTATACTTTTTATGCTATGAAATACTTTATATATTAATGAAATTAAATCAAGAACGAAAAAAGTCATTTCAGATGAAGAAAGGAAAAATCAAAACAAAATTAGTAGGATAAACCCAAAATATAAAAAACGTCTTTGAATGGTATTATTAATGGTATAATGGTATGGTATGGAATGGTATTTTACGTTCAAATGGTGCAGAAATTACAAGAAATGGCCACGAAATTTAGTGCGTTCAAAAAGGGAGGGAAAAACAACGAGATTCATTTGAATTACGGGTCAATTTTTTAGTCAAAAATTAAAAAAGTCATTTTTTACTAAAAAAAGGGAAAATAAAATATAGTAGGATAAATCTTAAATTGAAAAAGGATCTTTCAATAATATTAGTTTTACTTTTATATTTTTACTTTGAAATGCTGCAATATTCAAGGATTGACCACGAGATGAGGCCAAAAACAACACTTAAAAAGAAAAAAAAAGCATTTTAATTTTGGATTTTATGCATTAGTTTCGTTGATTTTTGCTGTCTTTGATCTAAGCTTACCTTTTCGTAAATCTTCTTGTTGTTGTTCTGTTTTCTTTGCGAGGTGTCTCATTGAATAGTTTAACCAATTCCTAGGCACATTTTCAATTATGGATTTATGCTACTAGTTTTATTAAATTTTTATATTTTTCATCTAAAATTGTCCTCTTTTCTGCTTCTTGGAGTACTTCCTTGTAATTTGTGCAGTACACCATAGCAAAGTAATAATAGGATCCGGATACGCAGTTTTTATTTTTGAATTATCCTAATAATTGTGTTGATTTTTACCGTTTTTTTTCTATAATTGACTTTATTCCTAATTCTCGGTTTAATTTCTTTCAATTTCTTCAGTATTATACAGCAAAATAATAATTGGATTATTAGATGAATTTTCAATTCTGGATTTATGTTACTAATTTTGAGATTTTTGCTGTTTTTAATAATATTCGTCTATTCTCTTATACTACGTTTAATTCTATAAAAAATATGCAGTATCTAATAGGAATATAATGGCACGATTATAACCTACATTTTCAATTATGAAATTTTCCCTCTATTTTTAATGTATTTGGCTGGTTTTCATCTAAAATTGTCTTCTTTTTCTTATCTTTGGTGTAATTTCATGTAACTAGTTCTGTATTTCATAGGAAAATAATTACCCAATTCAGAAACATGTTTTCAATTCCGGATTCTTCCCACCAATTTTGTTGATTTATTCTTTCTTTCTCCTCTATTGACTTTATTGCCTCTTCTTGGTGTTATTCCTTGTAATTTACGTATTATACGAATAATAATTCATTTATGGCATAATGCTTCTAATTTTGTGGCCAATAATAATATGTGAATCCTGATAGGCGTTTTCAATTATGGAATTATCATATACGTTTTTTTAATTTGTGCTATTTTTCGTCTTAAATTGGCTTATTTATGTCTTCTCGGTGTAATTCCTTTTAATTTAAGCAGTGCTTCATAGCGAAAAGGAAATATGATTTTTAGACGTTTTCAATTCTGGAATATTTATTATTATGGACATTATTGCCTCCTCTCAGTGTATTTTGTTTAACTTAGGCAAGTTTTCATAGCAAAGAGGTAATACAATTCTGAGACAGGTATTCAATTCTTGATTTATCCTAATAATTTTGTCCATTTATGTTTAATTTCATCTCAATGTACATTTTTTTGCCTATTCTCGGTCTAACTCAGTGTAATTTGTGAAGTATTCCATAGCATAAATATTTTATGAGACTAAAAGGCTTTAATTAACGTAGATTAAGCCTACTTATTGCAATGATTTTTCTTTTTTTATCTTTTAGTGTTTTTTTTGGATTCATATCGTTGTCAATCTTTGAATTTGTGCAGCATTTCAAAGTAAAATAATAATTTTATTTAAAGACCCTTTTTCAATTTTAGATTTACCCTATTATTTATTTTCACTTTTTAGAAAAGAATGATTTTTTAATTTTTGATTAAAAAATGACTCCTTGTAATTCAAATGATTTTCATTGTTTTTCCCTTGAAACTGTTCTTTTTTGAACGCACTAAATCTCGTTGTCATTCCTTGTAATTTCAGCACCATTTCAACATAAAATACAATTCAATACCAATATACCATTAATAATACCATTCAAAGACGTTTTTTTATATTTTGGGTTTATCCTGCTAATTTTGTTTTTATTTTTCCTTTTTTCATCTCAAATGACTTTTTTCGTTCTTGATTTAAATTCCTTAATACATACAGTATATCATAGCATAAAAAGTATAACGATTTTGAAAAGCTAGTGAAACTCCATTTATGCTGCTAATTTTTTTATTTTTTCTTTTTTCTTCTCGAATTCACTTTCTTGCCAGTTTTCGTATAAATCCTTATAAATGATTTTATAATTAACGATTAATATTTAATATATTATGCAATATTTCATAGCTAAATATTATACGATTCTGAGACGAGTTATAAATTCTGTATTTCTGAAACAAATTTTCATTTGTTTTTTAATTTTTTTCATATAAAATTGACTTTTCTGCCTCTTACCTGTGTTCTATCTTTTAATTTATTTCAGATATTGATAGAAAAAAAGAATACGATTTTGAGAAACTATTTAAAACCCCGCTGTTAACTGCTAATATTTTTATTCCTGTCATTCTAACTTAATTTTTCTTCCTTATATCGTTTTAATTCCTTACAAACTGGGAAGTGTTTTAAAGCAAAATAATTACACGACTTTGAGAAGAAATATTAATTCTCGATTATCCCGGCAGTTTTTTTATTTTTCCTTTATTTCATTTTTAATTAACTTTTTCCCTTTTATATGGTGTAATTCCTTATAATATATATCACAATTTTTAAATAATAATCTTAGCATTATTTCAAAGTAAAACAAATGCACGATTCTGAGACGTGTTATCAATTCTGTATTGATGGTAATAATTTTGTTTGTTTCTCCTTTTTACATCTGAAAACGACTTTTGGGACTCTTCTCTGTGTACGTCCTGGGAATTTGTGTGGTAATTGATAGAAAAATAAGAATCAGATTTTGATACGTGATTCGAATTCCTCAATAATCTGCTAATTTATTTTTTATTTCATCTAAAATTATCTTTTTTGCCTTTTCTCCTTGAAATTTCTAATTAAATGTCATAGTTTCTGAGGAAAATAATCATACGATTCCGAGAATTATTTTCAATTCTAAATGTAATGTGCAAATTTTGCTTTCATTTCTCATTTTTAAATCTGAAAACCGACTTTTGAGCCTCTTCCCTGTATACTTACTAGTAATTTGTGCAGTTGTTCTTAGATAAATAAGAATACAATTTGGAAAAAAAATTCAATTTTCAATTTATACTGTCTATTTTGTGGTATTTATTATTTGTTTTTGTATTTATTATTCATTCTTCTATGTGTACTTCCTTGTAATTTGTGCAGAATTTGATAGAAAAATAAGAAATCGATTTTGATAAGCGAGTTAAATTCTCCATTAATACTGTTAATTGTTTTTTTATTTTTATCATGTAAAAATAACTTTGTTCCCTTTTCTCGTTAAAATTCGTTATCAAATGTGCTAAACAAAATGATGATACGATTAAATTCTGAAATTCCTGAACAGGACATTTATTATGATAGTGTTGAAATAGCAGAAACTCTTTGTATTTAATTTTTCATTTTTGCTGTTTTTACCACTAAGAATCTTTGTATTTCATTTTTCATTTTTGCTGTTTTCACCTTGAATTTACTTTTTTTTCGTGTACTTCCTTATAAATTAATTTCTGAAACTTTTTAAACCTATAATTGAGAATTGTGTCTCTTCTCTGTGTAGTTCCTTGTATTTTGCACAGTATTTAAAAGAAAAATAAGAATACGTTTTTGAGAAGAGGTTACAATTTAGATTTATACTACTAATAATATTTGTAGGCATATAATTTTTTATTTTTGTTGTTATCACCTTGAATTTACTTTTTTCGTGTAGTTCCTTATAAATAATATTTCTATTAATAAATATTATGTTTGCAGATATTTGGAACAAATGTTGTTCTTTTTTAATATTTTTCATCTGAAATATGATTTGTGCCTCTTCTACTTGTAAATCCTTTTAATTTCTTGCAGTATTTTATAGAAAGATATTAATAATATTTTGAGATATGAATGAAATTTTCGCTTTGTTCTGCTAATATTTGATGTTTTTCAACAAAAATTTTTTTTTAATTCTATTGTTGTAATTCCTTATAAAATGTGCAGTATTTGAAATATAACTAATTCTATATATTATAATAATTTGGGTGGTATTTGCTGTTTTTCATCAATAATTGACTTTTTTACTCTTCTCGTTTCATTTCCTCTAATTTTTTCAGTATTTCATAGCAAAATAATAACACGATTTGGAGACTCGTTTTCAATTCCCGATTTGGCTCATTGATTTTATTGATTTATTCATTCATTTTCCGTAAATAGACTTTATTGCCTCAACAAATATTAACAAAATTAGCAACATAAATCCAGATTTGAAAATTCATCTAATAATCCAATTATCATTTTGTTGTAAAATACTGAAAAAATTGAAGTAAATTATACCGAGAATCGGGAATAAAGTCAATTATAGAAAAGAAACAGTAAAAATCAACACAATTAGTAGGATAATTCCAAAATAAAAAATGCGTATCCGGATCCTATTATTACTTTGCTATGGTATATGTATGCTATAAGAGTCAATAATATCCTTGATCAATTTCAATCCGGTTTCCGACATGGACACAGCACTACCTCAGCTCTTGTGAAAATTACTGACGACACTAGAAGATCAATGGACAAGAGAGAGTTATCAGTTCTTGTACTTCTTGATTTCAGCAAAGCCTTTGATTCAATAGATAGAGATATCCTTAGAGCAAAAATGAGGGGTATGGGCTTTTCTTCCTCTGTAGTGAATTGGATTAGATCATACCTATCCCACCGGAAACAGAAAGTTATCTCAAATGACTCTTGCTCCTTGTGGGCCGATGTATCTCGAGGAGTACCTCAAGGCTCTATCCTCGGACCTATTTTATTCTCTCTTTATATTAACGACTGTCCATTATCACTCAGAAACTGCAAACACCATCTTTACGCTGACGATTTTCAAATATATCTAAACTCAACTGTTGACAACTTACGTAATAATTTGGAAAACATCAATAATGATCTTGTAGAAATTAATAATTGGAGCAAAGCCAACTTGTTAACAACTAATCCTGACAAATCACAAGCCATCATAATTGGATATCCGAGAATTATTGCATCAATTTAAAAATGAGCTTCCGCTCTTACGAATAAATGGTGATCCAATTCCTTATTGCGAGGCAGTTAGAAATTTGGGAATATTAGTAGATGAAAACCTATCATGGTCGTACCATGTAAATAATATCTGTAAAACCGTCAATTATTTCCCCTTTTCAGATTGAAACATGTGATCCCCACATCTCTTAAGGCACAGCTAGTTTCGGCGTTAATATTACCGCACTTTGACTACGCCGACACAGTTTATCAAGATCTATCACAAGAACTGTCACTAAAACTTCAACGCTCTCTGAATGCATGCATCAGGTTCATTTTCAATCTACAGGTATCAGATCATATCACCCAATACATAAATGAACTATCTTGGTTAAAACTTAGTCACAGACGAAAACTTCACACCCTCTCTCTTCTTTACCAAATTCTGAACACTAAAACGCCTCATTACCTCTATGAAGAATTCAAGAAGCTGAAAAATGTCCACGAATCCAATACGCGAGGAAATCATAAGCTGGTAATACCTCTCCACCGGACTACTATCTTCAATAAATCATTCATTGTCTCTGCATGTCGTGAATGGAATAAACTTCCCTTATCCTTAAGAAACTCTCCATCACTCCCATCTTTTAAAAGGGCGCTACACAAAACACTTCTTAAAGTTCAGCAGACGGGCACATGAGTATCACAAGTCACGGGCACTCTCTCAATACACATGATAGATTAGAACACGGATGGCAAGATAAACGGCACACATTTAACACCATGCTGATGTTTGTTTTTGTCTATTAATTTTTCCTTAATTCCCTTTTACCCTTTTTTTCTATTTTTTTATCTCCCTACCTTTTGTATTTATCTTTTCTTGAATTTCATTATAATCTACATATTTTCCTATGTACATGCTATTATATTTGAGTTATTCTTAAACACTAGCTTTACTGTCAGTAGGATTTCGCAGGTTTTTCACACCCCCCTCCTTGTGTGGGTGTTTTCCTGCAGTGGGTTTTTGCGTAAAGGATGTAAGCATAATCATCCTCACGTTTTTCCCACATTGTAAATTCTCTCACACACTATTAGATATGTAATATTGATATATTGTGTATATATATATTTCTTTTGTGTTAATTTATCATTATTTAATTCCTATAAGTGTATTCTTTACTTTTTTTTAACCTCAGATTGTAATTGATTTAAGTATTGACCACTATTTCTTTTATATATTTATTTTGACAAGGGGTTAGATGGCAGAAGAGACAGTTTTGTCTCAATCTCGCCCCAATAAAGACCTTTTATTATTATTATTATACTGCACAAATTACAAGGAAGTACACCAAGAAGCAGAAAAGAGGACAATTTTAGATGAAAAATATAAAAATTTAATAAAACTAGTAGCATAAATCCATAATTGAAAATGTGCCCCTGAATCGGTTAAACCATTCAATGAAACACCTTGCAAATTAAACGGAACAACAGGAAGATTTACGAAAAGGTAAGCTTAGATCAAAGACAGCAAAAATCAACGAAACTAATGCATTAAATCCAAAATTAAAATGCGTGTAAATATCGAATTATTTGCTCTTAAGTACCGTACAAAATAAAGGAATTAAAGCAGGAGGGAAAAAAGCCATTTTTAGATTTCAATAAATAGAGAAATCAAAACAAAATTTGTAGGACAAATATAAAATTGACAAAGCGTCACAGAATCGGATTATTATTTTCCGATGGAATACTGTACAAATTATAAGGAATGACAAGTAAATGACGTAAAAAATTGATGAAAAAGCAGCAAAAATCATTTGAACTAATAGGATTAATCCATATTTATTAAGAGTTTCAGAATCGTAATATAATTATATTTTTCAACACTTCACAAGTTAAATGGAATTAGACCCAGAATAGTGAAAAAGGCAATTTTAGATCAAAGAGAGAAAATCAACAAAACTAGTATAATAAATCAAGATCTGTCATTCATGTCATGGCTGTCGTAGTGAACGGACGTGTTCCAGTGGCTCTCTAATTTTCGTTACTTTTATATCTGTTATTGGAAACATTTAGCACATGGCCATCTCTCCATCACCTTAGATCTCACACTACACACACACACCTTTGTTTACACTCCAACCAGGGTGGCCAACCGAGAAATACGTGCAATAAGTACTTTTCGTGTGCAAAAATTACCCAAGTTAAACACCTAAAATACTTGGGAATAGTTTTAGATGAAAAATTTAGTTTTAGTAATCATATTAGCTATATATGTGACAAACTAAGGTGTATTTTGTTTCAAATGTCGCACCTAAAGCACTATTTGCCTAATGAATTAAAAAAACTAATGTATCAAGGCTTAGCTGAGGCCGTAATACGTTATGGTTTGACGATTTGGGGTAGCACAAACTCCACCTTGCTGAATAAGGTTATCACTTTACAAAATAAAATTGTTGCGCATATGATGGTCAAGGAAAACAATGTGAGAGAAGTATATAAGAATCAGAGTCTGTTACCATTAAAAGAATTGTATAAATATGTGTTAATTTGTGACAACTTCTTTGACAGCAAATTTATAAAGCGACGTGTGATTAATACTGACATGCAACTGCGGCGAATAAATAAGTTGTCTGTACCTAAGTATTTTAACCTCCATGGCAAGAGATCTTTGGCACATGTAGTCCCTGTGTTGTTAAACCACTTACCTATGTCAATGCATGATATTAATAGCATATCTATTCTTAAAAAATCACTAAAAGAGTGGCTCATTGGCTAATACTGTTAAGCTCTTTATTGTCCAAAACGCTACACAGCAAAAAAAATATATTTTCACTAAAGGCACCTGGTGACAAGCCGCTTTGGCTTAGCAGGACCTTAACAGCACTGTTATTTTTTTATTATTATTTATAAATGATAACTCGCTATTGTGATTGCATCACTACATTGTAAACTGGGAACCTGCTGATAAGCATCAGCTTAGCAGGACCATACAAGATAATAAATAATTCATAATGACTAGACACTAGAAAGTATGCTTGAACTGTTGTAAGTTGTAATATTTTATTTTTTTGTAACCCATCCATAGGGAAATTACAACATGTAAGCTTTTTTTTTGAAAAAATAAAATTTATAAAAGAACTTAAAATACGTGTCAAAATCGAATTATTATTTTATTATAAAATACGGAATTACAAAAAGAAAAGGTAAAAAAGTTAATTTCGACATTTTTTACCTTTTAGATATAATTAGATACAATTTAACGATAATTTAAAAAAGTTAATTTAGTGGAAAAACAACTAAAATCAAAATAATTAGCAGTTCCTAATAATCGAGAATTGCTTCCCAAAATCGTATTCTTATTTCTCTATCAAATTCTGAACAAATCACAAGGAAGTACACAGACAAGAGGCAATGAATCATTTTCAGATAACAAAAATGGAAAAATCAAAATAAAATTAGTAGAATAAATCTAAAATGGAGTAAGCGTCTCAGAATCCGATTTTTACTTTCCTGTGTGATACTGCACAAATTACACGGAATAACAACGAGAAGATGGAAAAAAGGGTAAATATCATTTGGTTTAGTAGGCTTTTTTAATAATTAATAAAGCGTTTTAGAAACGTAATATAATTGTGCTATGCAATGCTTCACAAATTACACTAATTTATTCCTAAAGAGGCAAAAAAGTTAATTTAATATGAAAAAAAGCAAAAATCAAAACAATTTTGAAAAAAGAATGCACCCTGTATAGCGAAATATTTGCCATCCCTCCGTTCGGGACGACTCGAGTGGCAAAGGTCGCTTCAACAACTTCTCTCTGAAATTCGATGCCCCATCAATAGGGACACTGAAAAATGGTAAATAAAATCATCAAAAGCGGTGTTTAAAATGACAAATGCGGTAAATAAAATCGTTTTAAAATGGTGAAAGCTGTGTTTAATGTTGGGAAAAAGGAGTCTTAAAGGAAGGGTTTTTTTAAATATTATTAATAAATACTCCATACCAATGTGAACAAACAGTTAATTACATACATTTGAGATCCAATACAGAAGTTATGGCTACCCTACGCAACATAAAATATACAGTAGGCAAAATTAAGTTAAAGGCAAATTAATGAGATAATGGTAATAACAATAACAGAGTGGAGTAGTGGACTGCAGGTAATGAAGTTCGATTCTTACGCTGTTTAAAATTTTTCTTTCAGCCATTGAATAAAAAACATTATCATCCTTCATTTCCAACCTTTGTGTGTGGATACTGACTTTTTTGTACTTCTATCGCTTCAACTAGATTTACAAATGCGTCACTCAAAAATACACTGTAAAGTTAACGTAATGATTCCACGATTTAATTCTGTAATATAAATTTTTTCCAATAATTTCCTTTCGCCTAATTTAATTATTTTTTTTACTTATAATTTGGCATGAAATTTCTGATAACTTACTTTTTTTAACAGCCTACTAGCATTACCCTAGGTATACAGCACGGCTGTATTCTTAGGTAGTGTTAAGGATCGAACTCGCGACTGGCAGTACACTAGCCCTCATTTTTAACAACTACGCTCTCATAGGTTCACGGGAATCTGGCGAATGTAGGCGACCCGCATGACATTTGGCTTAATTTTTTTCTCGCACATCCGAGCCTATGGAGAAAAAGGTCAATGCGAGTATTTTTTTATTTTGTTTTCCTCGTTTGTGGCACGGAAAAAATCTTCTTCTCATTTCGTGACCCGAGTTACTTAACTCTCCTTGTTGGTATCTACCATACGTGCATTCCATTCGCGGGGCGTATCGATCACGAGGCCGCGAGATGTTAAAATCTCCGATCCGGATCTGAATTTTTACTGTCTCTGGATATGATTTCAGTAGCGAATGAAATGAAAGACCCGTGGTTCTTTGGATCCGACCCGACCATCCTTAATTTATGAGTGGTTCATTTGTAAATCTAATTTAAACAACAAAGTCTAATAAAGTGTGTATTCAGATGAAATGGTTTGAAATTGAATATGATAACATTTTCGATGCAGTGACTGAAAGAAAAAATTAAACTGCGATTGGGATCGAACTTCGCACAGTACACTGGCTCTCGTTATATGCCTGATCCCGGCGAATGTAGGCTACCCGCACGACATCCTACGTATTTTTTTCCCGCGATACCGGGGTAATAGGGGAAATAAGTCATATATCTTTATTTTGCTTCTAGTTGCACGGGAACGTTTTCATCTAATTACGTGACCTTAGTTACACATCCTCTTCTTGTCAATATCTACCGCACCTACATTCCATTCACGGGGCACTTCGATCGCTAAACCGCGAAAATTTAAAATCTACGATCCGGATCCGATTTTACTCCGTGTCTTTGGATTCGAATCCGGAACCGAGAAAAATGAAAGATCCGATCCGGTCATCACTAAAGAAAATATTTCATGCTACAAAAATTCGGCATTTGCAAAATATCTCAAATTTCGTTAAAAAAATCGTGTTTCAAAGAAGACACGGTTATTTCGCGATTAAACCCAAAAAGTCGCTTATTTCGTGAATCCTGTCGCAAAAAACGTTTCGCCTAAATGTCATGTCCCTACCCATCAACCATCGAGTTCCCGAATCGCTCGCCAGTTAGCGCGTCCTGAACAGATACGCCCCCTCCAAAGAGCGCATGCGCGGCTGCGGTATGGTTGATTTGGTCGTCGCGGCCTCGTTAAACTCGTCCTTCCGTCGGCCTCGCAGTAGCTTCCAGGCGTTGGAGGCGCTTAACTCGTGGTGGTTCCAGGGAAATTTACTTTCGGCGGCTCAAGGAATTACTCTCCGAAAGGTGAGAGCTTTCTTTCTATAACATTTCCATTTCGCTAATGAATCTCTTGTTAAGCCCCACCAACGAGTATGCAGTAAACAACATAAATCATTTAATTTTGTAAGTTTAATCCATAGTTAATAAAGCGTTTCAGTATCGTAATATATTTATGCTATGAAATACTGCAAGCATTACAGGGATTTACACCGAAAAGTGGCAAAAAAGTCAATTTTAAATTTAAAAAAAGCAATAATCAACAAAAGTTATTAGGATAAATCCAGAATTGAAAACGCGTGTAAAAATCATATTTCCTTTTTGCTATGACAAACTGCTCAAATTAAAAGGAATTACACCGAGAAGAGATAAATAAGCCAATTTAAGATGAAAAACAGCAACAATTAAAAAAACGTGTATGATAAGTCCAGAATTGAAAACGTGTAAAAATCATATTTCCTTTTTGTAAATCGGAACAGGAAGCCGTGAGAGAGATGGAGGTTATTTAACTTCCGAGACTTATTTAGCTTTTTTTAATAAGGTTACTTCCTATTTTATTACTGTCGTCATGAAAAGTTTGTAACCTCTTTGAGTACGTGAAGGGGAACGGGCACAATATTTTATAACTCTTTGAATGAGAATTTTATGAAATTAAATGTACCTACTTGGTGAAAATGTTTGCTGAAGAATTAAGTCGTTTTACAAAGATATTACTCTTTAAAAATTGTGCTTTAAAGAAAAAAACTACTTTTTCTTTAAGTAGTTTAGATTGTGACGAGATAACCGTCCATAAATCATATAATACCTGAATATAAGTTTATCTTCACTCCAAGAATCCCTGCTACGACAAAGCAGTCGTTGTTTTTAAGAAGGCAGCCAGCAGAAGGGAGTCCGACCAGAGGCAATTTTTCGGATTGTGCTGTTTTAAATCCCTTTGCCAGTCACGGTTACCAACAAGGGACGGCTAAAAACCTCAAAACAATATTTTCGCTTCGTTTTCTTCTAAAATAAACGTCTGCTTACGTAGCAATATGGAACCTATACCGAACACTAACGTCAGAAAGCGTGTCAGGTAACGCGACTTTCGTCAAATGCCGGGAACATTTTAATAGATTTTTAATAATCTTCGTGGTTGACATAGAAAATGGTGGCTTACGTATTTAAATTTGTGAGAAAATTTCGCAAGAAGTAGGTACATCATCAATAAACGATAAACAAATTTCAAGCATGTTCTCCAAGTAATGAGTTTAATTTCAAAATGACGAGTGATTTTTCCTCATCAATTAAAAAAGTGAAAATTTTTAAAACCGCAACGGCAAACTATTGCATACCGGTCGGTTTTACGTGTTACGTCAAACTCACGTACGAACTTTCCTCTCCCTGTCGGTAGGTGGTGCTGCGGACGCTTCTATGTAGACGGCGCTCTCCGTGAAACTTATTGACAAGGATCTGAGGATTCAGTTTACTTATTAGGTTTTGCTTTTATATTTATAACTATGTATGTATATGTTACACTGCTGTACCTTGTTATTGGTCAGTAACAAGACTTCCCAAGTCCCGCATTTCTGAGATCTTTCAAATGAACGTAAAACTGACATTTAATTTTCTAGTAACCTGGTATTTTGCAGTCCAAATATTTTGCGTATAATGCGTATATGAGTTCGTTACCTTCGATGAAGGAAACTGGCTTATTTGTAATATTCACCCCGCCCTCCGCGAGCTAAATAATGCGATTCTGAGCAGTCCAATTGTCGTCGTCGAAGAAATAATCAAAATCCGGTTCATCAAAATCATCAGGATAAAATGTGTTTTTAGCAGGTGTTTTGAACTTTTTAATAAACAGCAAACGACGAAAAAATCTTTCCCCAAGTCTTTCAAAACCTTTCAAAGCATTTTTCTTTTCACTTCCTCATTTGCCTTCTCAACCTTCATGATGAAGTAAGAACGCCTTCTTATGCTCATCCGAACATAACTCAAGTACTTCTTATGCAGATTATCCATACACACCCTATCAGGTCTAAAGCAGGAACAACACCAAATTTTTCGGAAACCATCACTCTCGCTCTTAAATCTAAATTTTACCAACTTGGAAAATTCAGTGGAATGACTAGATTGTCTTTCCTACACTCACTCCTTATAAATCCCTCCTGAATATTTATAAGCGACGATTTGATTCCAGCAATTTGGTAATAATATCCTTAACAAACTGAGCAACAACGTACAATATTTCTGATATTTGTAGTGCAAAATATGGTAAACGACCCCATTGCTGAGCACCCAATAAAAATTGTTGTAGGATCAATAAACACGTTTTTTCCTTCCGGAAAATGTACACAAGATATACGTTACAATTTATAATAGGGTATGCAATGCTACTCTTTAAAAATTAGTTGTGCGGAGCGGACAAGGTAATGAACTAAACGTAAGACGTTAACAATACAAGGTTCTACCTGAACGTTCCCGAAATGTAGTGATAAATAAAATAGCAGAATGCCTGGATCTTATTTACAGCTGTCACCTTCAAATTAGTTCCATTTGTAGTGCAAACACCCATCCAAGCACTTCTGCCACGAACGGAAGGGATTCTGAAAGTGTTGTATCGTTAATGTGTTCAGTACTGTGCTCTCCTACAATTCAACTTAAATCTCATTTATCGCGACAAATTTTCGTCAATTCAACTTGATTTTCATTTTTGGAAAGAGAAAAGAGTAGCAAAACGCCAAGTCGGGAGAGTAAAACGGATGAGGAGCAACGGTCAGGTTGTTGTTATTGCTGCCTAAATTATTGCATGATAAAAGCGCTACGGACATGGTTTTTGACCATCGCTGAAGAGTCGTGGCTCGAACCTTGTCGCTATACTTCAGTTCAACTCCACTGGTTAAAATCCACTGGCATTTTAATTTACCTGTCGTGTTTTAATAAATTCATGTGGAACTATAAAGTTAAATATTCTTCTCTATTGACACACTTACTCAAAACAAATGTACAATACTCCACCCAGATCCATTTCACGGTAACTGGATCCGTTTACGCGTGTGATTAGAACTTCGGGAACTAAGTAGATATCCTGGAGTCTCTTTCCAGTATCCTACACGACAAATCTGTCTCCACGGTGTAAATAATGTATTCTACCTTCCGTTTCAGTCACCGCGAGAGGAGGCAATGGCGTTGGGGTCAGCAAAATGCGTGCTTGTCGGTGTCTTCCTCGCTCTCCTGACCGCGTCCCTGGGTTCGACGGAGTCCTGCCCGCCATGGCAGAGGAACAGCATCTCCCACGCCTACTTCCACAGCAATGGAAGCGTGGAAGACTTGGACACGAACGACCTCTATCCACCTAACACCTACTGGACGGAGATGGAGAACGGAACCGGCCGTACCTACGGCTGTCCTTGCAAACTCGGCAAACCCTGTCTGAGGAAATGCTGCTCCTGGGACCAGGCCATGGACAACGTGACCTTGGAGTGCACCCCGCACCACAGAGAGCAGCACTGGTTCCGTCCGAACGTCACCGTGGACCCGGAGTTCCGAATGTATCAGGTTGCCCAAGAACATCAATTCAGAATCGTGTACGGCAACTACTGCTGGGGTTACCTTCTAGAGCCGTTCAACTACAAGGAAGACATGTTCTATATCAACTTCAGTGATGCAACTTTGTTCATGCCACTGTACAAAATGTTCGCGCTGGACACTTCGAGCTACTGTCTCGAGTACATCCCACAGTTCGACGAGTACCTCCCATACGTGTGCTTCAGCCAGTTAGGCCTCACGACAGCTGACGACATTTGTAATTCTCTACGTTACAACATCTATCCCCTGGGAATG
This sequence comes from Platycnemis pennipes, assembly GCA_933228895.1. Classification (NCBI taxonomy): domain Eukaryota; kingdom Metazoa; phylum Arthropoda; class Insecta; order Odonata; family Platycnemididae; genus Platycnemis; species Platycnemis pennipes. The sequence goes on along the minus strand of OW121851.1, from coordinate 128,183,443 downwards.
GTCATTTCAATTATCTTCCTGATAATTTCTCTTGTCATTTACTCTACGACAGCAGAATTGAGAAATTTACACGGCAAATGTTTGATGTGCCACATAGTGAGCTTATTGGTCGCATATTTGTTCCTCGCTATCGTCCAAAGCTCTGGAGGGACGTTGGGCGATGATGGCTGCACAGCTTTTGGTAAGTAACAGACAACAGCACTCACTTTTATTTCGAATATGACTACCTTGCACAGGTGGAATATATGGTGACCCCTCACCCCCGAAACTAAATACATTTGGGACGTTAGAGACCAGTCACCAATACATCATCTAATGCATTTGCATAAGTCCGTTTCACACACTAGCCGTTGCCTGTCACAGTTGCGCTATCAAACAATCAGCGTCATACAGCTCCCGGGAACGGGTCTCGGTTGAAGAATTGGAGGGTACGTCTATCCGGCTGGTTATCCACTAGGGTCTTGCCTCTCGGTCACGTTCTGTTTGTGTTTACATTTTGCGATAGGTTGATTTTTGAGACCTCAATTTCTTCCCACTCGCCACGCCATGCCAATATTTCACGGTGGTTTTCCTTTTCCTAGTCCCCAGCTGGAGGGTGTCTACCAGGAGTTTCTCAAACCTGTGGTGCTTGCTAATTTTTCGCTTATTGAGTCATAAAATGGCAGAAAGGTGAATTAGTCGTGGGTGGGGTATCCACCGGAGGTTGGGACGTTAGAGACCAGTCACCAATACATCATCTAATGGGTCATTCCACCTCAATTCAACAAACGTTTGTCCCTTAGGGTCTCAGATTTTGATAAAAATTGGTGTATGGGAACAAAATCAACTCAAACTGAATATACTCAAAGAGTTTTGTGAAAAAAAATTTTTTGAGCGAATTATGCATATTTTAATTTTTTCGCATTTTTAGCAAAAATCCGTGCCTTAAATCATATTATCACTTATATCTCCGCTCATAATGGTCATACCGCAATGATTAATAGCTCTTTTCAAAGCTGAATCTTTATTGAATACGAATATATCAATAAAAAATTATTTTCTTCTATACCCTATTGTTGTTAATTACTAATGTTTAAAAAATTGTTAATAAACTTTTCTCAAATACTCCATCTCAGAATCGGCCGAAACTTTTTTTCCGTAATCTAAACATACCCAGCTAACTATTACAAAAATAAAATTTAGTGGCAATTCATAAATGCGTTTTTTATAAATATTTAAACATTTACAATTTTCTCTTGTCCGGCCCCTGAGCTCCCCCATTTGGAATGCATGCAGCAGACACGCGATGCAAGCCTAAAAATTTCCAAATTGCTCAAGGTCGTGTCTATATGAGATAAAAATATATTATAAACTATACATGTTAACAACAATTGTTATTTGTTCTGTTAAATGCATGTTTGCAGAGAAATTTACCATTGAGCCCCACTTAAGTTTCCAGGCGGATTAGCTTTTATTTGAGCTAAAAATCTGTGACAATTAATATGAAAAAACTTTTTTAGAATCATCAAGTATAGTTTATTGATGAAATGAAATGATAATAAATTACAATTATGGAAATTTTTCATCATTTGTTCTAGCAGAAAAATTTCATCGTTTTTGCTATCTCACACTTTTTATCTCTATAGACAAATTTTGTGCAAACTCCGATTTTAGCGTCAAAATATTTTTTATCCATGCCAAAACGTTTCATTTTCAATTTGAGTCGAGAACCTGCAGCTGTGGCTTTTCGTGCATTGAGACGTTTTCCTTAAACGTAGCTCTCTCTAAAAAGAAATATTTAATGGCACCTACCGATTAGGGCAAGAGGGATAAACCTTTCCACTTCCTTTCAGAACCCTATTTTTATGACCCCGTTGGTGGCTAATTCTGCCCATTGCGGTATGTGCCTAAAAGCTTGAAGGAAGAGCACCTAGCTGCACGTGTTTTTGTTGACAGCCGTGTTAATTCACCGAAGAAGTCTCACTTTGTTTGTGTCTGTCACCGCGTGTGCATCTTCTTATTCGAGAGCTATCTGCCTTTTCTTTTTTCTCGTGCACAGTTTTTTTAAACTAATTTCGGAAATTTCATCGATACCTGCATATGAAAATGTTTTGTGTCAAAATTTTCTCCATCCAGTGCAAGGAGAAAAGTGTTCGTGAGACAGTGTATTTAAATGTATCGAAAAAATCTGCAGCTCATCGAGGATAGAAGAGGTGTCAAAGTGGAAACCGTGTGCGTTAACCATGAAAAATCGTTTCTTCCTTTCTATTCAAAGCATCAAAAACAGTGTTGTAATCCATTTAAGCTGCATTTCAATATCCGTAGTGTTAATTCATATACAATTACTGCCAATTACAAATCGAAAATTTTCAGCACTAGAGCGATGTCTTTGGTCGAGGGCAGAAAATTGTGTCGTCAGTGCAGAGTGTTTCTGTATAAGGGAGTCGCGAAAGGTGACACTCCAAGGCCTCCCATCAGTCCTCAATAAGACGTTCCTGAGCAGCTTGTGACTGCAGAAGATGTACTGCCACAACTGGGGCCTTCTGGTTTGCAATTTGCGGAGGCTCAAGTATCCCAACCTACAAACAACTCCAGCAATGACAGTGACGCACAAGGAGAGATGGTGCAACTGGTGCAATGGTGCACCTTATTCACCTGGTCAAGCTGTGCTAAAAAAATCAACTTGAGTTTATCCGAAATCAGTACATCACCAGTAATTAGAAAAAAGTTGAGAAGTAGAAAATACTCTAAAGAAAAAATTCATAAAATTACTTCTGTTTATCGAAGAGTAATCGGGAAAAGTAAAAACTTCCTTCGGCCCATAAGAGTTAGTAGGGTGTGAAATTCGAAGTCAACTCAAGGAAACATTTGCTGAAGCTAATTCCTACAGTGAAAAAATTTTAGTCCTGTCTACACTGCCTAAAAGCTGGAGCGTGGCAAAAATTCAAGAGAAATTTGGATCAACTCAATATTTAGCTCGAAAAGTGAAAGAACAAATGACAATTGTTGTTAACATTTATAGTTTATGATATATTTATATCTCATAAAGACACGACCTTGAGCAATTTGGAAATTTTTAGGCTTGCATCGCGTGTCTGCTGCATGCATTCCAAATGGGGGAGCTCAGGGGCCGGGCAAGAGAAAATTGTAAATGTTTAAATATTTATAAAAAACCCATTTATGAATTGCCACTAAATTTTATTTTTGTAATAGTTAGCTGGGTATGTTTAGATTACGGAAAAAAAGTTTCGGCCGATTCTGAGATGGAGTATTTGAGAAAAGTTTATTAACAATTTTTTAAACATTAGTAATTAACAACAATAGGGTATAGAAGAAAATAATTTTTTATTGATATATTCGTATTTAATAAAGATTTAGCTTTAAAAAGAGCTATTAATCATTGCGGTATGACCATTATGAGCGGAGATATAAGTGATAATATGATTTAAGGCACGGATTTTTGCTAAAAATGCGAAAAAATTAAAATATGCATAATTCGCTCAAAAAATTTTTTTTCACAAAACTCTTTGAGTATATTCAGTTTGAGTTGATTTTGTTCCCATACACCAATTTTTATCAAAATCTGAGACCCTAAGGGACAAACGTTTGTTGAATTGAGGTGGAATGACCCTAATGCATTTGCATAAGTCCGTTTCACACACTAGCCGTTGCCTGTCACAGTTGCGCTATCGAACAATCAGCGTCATCCAGCTCCCGGGAACGGGTCTGCCCGTTCCCGGGAGCCGTTGCTACTGGGGTTTTCTTTCGAATATAATAGGGAGGACACTACCTGCCTGGCACGTAAACACGTGCCAGGCAGGTAGTGTCATCTGCATGGAGGAATAATTTGGTTCTGAAACTCAAAAAATTCAGAATACAATGGTAGCAAATGAAGGGGAGAAGGGCGTATTTAGGTTGTTTGTGTTTCAAGTGCTCAGAGGGGACATAGGTGGTCCCATAGATGCATCAATAGTTCGCTATCGGTTCGAGCAAAACTTATCTTTGAATTTAGAAAGGGATGCTTTACGTTGATAAAGAAGGGCAGAGTGTTTAATATCCTTTCGTATGCCCTAATTTCTTACGAACCAAAAGGATCTTAAGATTTTCTTCACTATATTTTGTTCCGTAGATTGTAATCTGTTCATATGAGTTTTAGCAGCATGGAGCCCGACAGGAGAAGCATATGAAAGTAGCGGTAGCACGATAGATTTGTGGAGATCAATCTTGGATTAGAGGGAGAGCCTGGATATTGAGAGAAGAGCCGATGCAACACCTTTCGCCCTGCCTTATTCTTTCCTTGCATGTGAAGCCCTAGTAAGGCTAATGTATGCGTACCTAGTAAGGCCATGTTACTCCCAGATAAGTTACTTCGTTCGCTTTTGGGGTGACAGTGTTACGGTATAAAATGGGAGGACCAATGCCTGCTCGTGGTCGCCGCATGGAGAAGACAATGTATGAGCACTTTTTAGGACCAATGGACAATTTCCAATGGGCCGCGCACTCTTCGCATACATCGAGCTGTTCTTGTAGTTTAGCGGTTGTATATTCGGACGTGGTACCCTGAGCCAGGCAGGTAGTGTCATCTGCATGGAGGAATAATTTGGTTCTGAAACTCAAAAAATTCAGAATAAAATTGATGCAGAATTTATCTACCTTTCATTACCTTTCTTGTGTGAAGGATGCAACATAATAGCATAGAGTTTATTGACGTGGGATTAAATTTACTTAAGTCAATTATATCTTGAATTTTGAATGGTAGCAATGCTGTATTTGAGGCAACTTATGTTAGAAACGTAAACACAAACAGCACGTGACCTTGAGGTGAGTTCCTAATGGTTCGTATGGTTGAAAAAACCGGCCAGTGAGATTACCGGTCTGTATCCGAACCGTTTATAACAACCGTACGTAATAACGGCAACCGACATACGATAGTATGATACGGCCTTTGGAGGATGCGTCAAAAACAATTACATTTTAGATCTTTTGTCGCGTGAATTAGCACGGAAGGAAATAAGCACCATTTGCCAGGGACACGTGCCCTAGTTTGCGATATCTAAGAAATTCAACAAACTGCCCCTTGAGAAAAGGTTTTTTTGCATTGAAAGCTGGTTCAAGTTCAGCCAACTGTTGGCTGTACGATTTTTAATTGATTCGGTTTCTCTTCCCAACAAAAGATTTTCCCATTCGTATTCCGTAAAGCACATTTCTGAGATATTTCATGCACAATTTCCTTTTCTAATAATAGTCGTTGGATACAAACTAACGATAGCCTGCCTCAATACACAGAAATTAGACTAAATTTTACGTAATTATTATTTATATTTTTAAGTTGATAAATTATCCCATTAGCAACCAACAGTCACGGCGCTAAATTAAGGACGAGTTAAATTCAATCACCTTCATCATCAAACAGTCTTAAGCTAGGTGGGACGCAGCTTAGTTCTAAAGAAATTCAATTGATACTAACCTTCATACGCTTCAGAAACTGCGCGTTTCTAAATTACTCACATTTAAATTATTATAAATTTTAGTCGCTGAAAGTAACTTATCTCTTTCCACTGATAAAATTCCATGAATAAAATGAATAAAAATTCTGGACTCTATTATGCCCACTTCCACTGAACTCATATAATTTATGCATGATTTTAATATAAAAAATGAAAATTCCAACAATAAATCAGATTGGCCAATAAACATCAACATCTACATAACTGTACAAGCCACCATAAGGTGTGGGAAGGTGTGAGTTCACACCCAAACATGCATTACACATCAGGCGTAGGAAGGATTAATAATAATAATCTAGCCTAACCTTCACCATTTGAAAAAAGATAAAGAATAGTAAAGCAAGCATGCAATATTATGCTGTCAGTTGGGTTAGCTTAAAGACCTTATACCAACATACAGTTGCATGTTGGTATAAGGACTAAGAACTAAGGACCTATGCTATCTAGGATACACTCGTATTTATGCTATTGGATATATTTACAGCTATTCATATCACCAATTTTTCGAGGAAAGAAGGACATTTTGAATTTGACGGTCCGGCAATCAATTTCTCTTATTTTATGATTATGGTCCAGTTTACCATAGTAAACACGTGCTTTAGTAGCCAACATTATGTATAGTGGCAGCTGCTGACCCAGTCATCGACTTCTGCCCCTACAACAAAGTGTCAGTGCCACTATTAATGATTTTTTGTTGATGTCAGTGAGACAATGAAGAATACAAATAGCATTATTGAAATGCGTGTCTGTATATATCCATTGTCTATGGGAATTGATCACTATTTGTACACCTACCATATATCCCAGTCCCCTAACAAACACAAAACTGCTCTTTTTGCATCTGAAAGGGCAACATTAAGACTTTATAATTCAATGAATATCTATTTCTTAATCCCTATCTCACGTGGTTTAATGAAGGTTAAAAAGTAGTATAATTGGAATGCGTGTCTGTGTAGGCCCATTGCTCGTGGGAATAGAGCACTGTTTTAACACAGACCATATCCCCCAATATCCCTTAGAAACACAAAAAATTATTTTTTCACCTAAAACAGGGTGGCTATTGATAGCTATCCTATTTTCAAATTCCCTGACTATTCCCTGACTTTTCCCTGATGGCCTTACCAATTTCCCTGACCGATCGTCAAAAGGTCTGCTATTATCGGAATATTTTATTTCTGCTGAATTAAATTTTCATCAAAACTCAGAAAATGTTAAAAGCTGAAATCAATACATTAAAAGCTATAAGAATGAAAAAATACATTAAACCTTCACAAGTTAAGCCCTCACTCAAATTATACACACTTTTAATACATTTTTCACAGCCACGGGTACGCGGCCGCGTATCATACTTCCGTGGCCGAGTATATTTCCTTCGGTAAAATTACAAATTGACAATGTTTAATTCTTCAAGGAAGAGGTAGCGTTTCGTGGTAGTTCTGGAAAGTTTAAGATTACTGAAAAGGCATCGAAGGGAAAGTTAATGGTGGACTCCGGCACTGGTTGCGCGAAAAATACAAACCAAGCCGAAGTTGTTAGACTGAATCAAAATCGGATGGCACGATTGACGTTTAGAAGCGAATAACAATTTGATTAACGTGGTTATAACCCCTTGATTGTAATAGGGAACCAAAAATGTAAAAAAATGGCATAAAGAAACAAAATGTAATGGCGCCACTGCGAGCGAGAACAGGAGGCAATTAGCAACGGCAGCATCATATTCAGGAATATCATATTTGAGGTGGTTTGTAACCTGATGAAATTGCTTCGAGAGGGAGCTAAGGGGGCCATTCAATAATTACGTCGAGCGTGAAAAGTGGGCAGGGGAGGAGGACTCTTCTTAATGTCTCGCGAAGGGGGATATGGGAATCGAAGGATGCTCGAAGGATGAGGGATGATCTTACATAAGATTTTGTTTACACATGTGTTCGTACTTATGTTACCGTTTTAATAATCATCGTCTCGTATTTTTAGAACTGCAAGCACGTATTTACTACAAGCTAATGTGCTGCAACTACCTCTTGACCTGAGTCTCGTAAGTTAAAAAAACGCGATGCAAAATCTTCCGAGCAACATAGCCTCGGATTCCTTGTGATGAGCGGAATACATGGTGATCATGAATTAAAACGCCACTAGGCAAATATCGCATTTAGGATACATAGTACGACTGATTCACAGCTAAATAACTAATATTCACAACTGAATGTTCAACGAATTGAAGGGGCTTATTTTATGCACTTCGGCGACGGACATTCGTTTTAGTTGGTGAAATGTTTTGGTGAAATAAAGGGCGGGAAAAGACTGCCCGATAAATGTAATGGTAGAAAAATAACGAGAATTTCCAAACCCGGTTTCTCCCTGATTGTTACGAGAATTCCCTTACTTTTCCAGATTTCCAATTTTCCCTGACAATTCCAGGTTTTCCCTGACGATCGCCACCCTGTAAAAGTACATGCAACACTAGGACTTTTTAAATCAATGCTTTTATAATTTTTAAACCCTGTTCCACATGGGCTTTTTTACCTCCGACGAAACCATTTTTTCCAAATTTCTCAACTGATATTTTCTCAGTGAGTAAAGCTCACATTCTAAATTTCTTCATTCATACACTAGGTACGTATGGGTACTGGTATGGTATGGTACAGTGAGAAAAATCTGATTGTTTTTTGAAATTCTTTCTTGGTGTAACTTTAGACTCAACTTGTGAAAATATGAATTTTGAAAGTGACATTTGCAGCGACAAAAAGATATTTATTCTAGGGGAATCTGGATATAAACTTATCTAATTATCAAGTACACTCCGTATAAACTTTCAAATGACACCTTTTATATGAGAATATCACATAAAGCCTGAATGCTGTAACTTGAAGGAAAATAGTGTAAAAAGACGTTTTTCAGTACGCAATGCTTGTCTGCCAATATTTCAGGGTCGAAATGTTTTTCTTCGAAAACAGGAAATAGCTCTTGGCTGGAGAAGTTTAGCATTACATATACACCAATTTTCGTTGAAATCTGAGAAGGCGAAGCAAGATATTTCTGAAAAGTTGTCGATTTAAAATGGAATGACCCATATGTAATCGAAAGTCAATCGTGCAAGTAGGAATGATTTTGTAGACGTCAATATATATAGAGGAAAAATAGCACAGATAAATACAATGAAAAAATTTTTTGATTGAATTTATCATATTTTGATAATTTTATCAAAAAGTTCAGTTCATATGGAACATTGAATTACAGTTATTTCTATGAATACATTTCGGTAAAACAATTTGGTGAAAATTATCAAAAGTACGATATATTTTATCAAGAAAAATTTACCTTCTCGGTTAATTTAACCAAACTCGTTAGGTATTCTGGAGGGCATAATTAAATTTATCGAACAAAAATTAGCCTTTTTCGTTTATTTTACCAAACTGTTTGATAGTCACGGAAGGACTATGGTTAAATTTATCAAACAGAATATTCATCGTGATTTATCACACCTAATTAGTGTCTAGCTAATCAAACATATTTAATGTTCACATGTTATCAAATTTGAAGCAGTGAATGGTAATTAAATTTTATGACATTGTTATAATATAAGATACCAAACATTAATAACCTAAGAAAGACTTCGCCAAGTCCAGGGAACCCCAGGACTTCAGCAGGCTTCGCAGCTCTTCCTCCATCGTTCACAACTTCGCAGACTCCGAACAAACACAAAACCCATGCAGGAAATTCACGTCGTTCATAGAGTAGACTGCATCTGATACATCGAATATCATACACTCAAAAAAACGTTGGATGAGGCATCTAATTTTAATTGGATAAGAAATAATTGGCACGAATATCAATTGTAATGGATACGATACCAATTCAATTTCATGCTCTGGCAAAGAGTCTAGTTCCAACTAGATGGATTGGACAGCCACTGATATTGGGTGCTTTCCAATCATCGACGCAAGTCGACACTAGTCAACTTGTGTCGCGTGTAGTGCTTTCCAATCAGTGTGTGTCGCTGTTGTGTCAAACGCGAGTCGACACACGGTGACACACCGGTAATGGTGAGTTACTGAAAAAAGAAAGAAGGACGGCGCAAGCTCCAAATCGCAATGCGTCTGCAAGAGGCATATTGAAAATAACCGATAAATCAGAACAAATGTTTAAGTTAAGTATTTTCTTAATTAATCATCCTACAACTAATTTTTTTGTTCATTGGTAACGATCTTGCTATAGCAAGAAGGAAACATCTGTGGATTCAATTTCCTACCCACAAAAACGCACCAATCACGAGTCCCCGTGAAAGTCCTTAGCGCATCAGCTACTGCGCATCTAAAACTCGCTTTCCATTCGCGAAGACACAAGTCGACTTGAGTTTCCGCGAGTTAACTCAAGACGACGCATGAGTCGCTTGAATGGAAAGCACCAATTGTTAACCCGTTCTGCAGAGCAGTACCTATTTCCGAAGCGCACGGCTCCGTTTCTATAAACAATGCAACAATAGACATTTCTGTAAACAGCGCGACTATCATGCAAGATAGTAAAATCTATTGAAGAGAATCTTGACGAGTTAGATGTTTTTAAGCAAACGCTAAGTCGGATCTTGGAATTTACCGAAAGCTTGGTAAAGATGATCAAACTCTTACAACCTTCGAGCCGATTCAGTAACTTTAGCCGACATGATTCGTGTTTTCAATTCAATTCTTAACTACCAAAATTTTTAATAATCGGGTACCAAATTGTTCAATAAATTTTATTTTACGCATAGTTATTTTCATTGATAACGTAATAATTTTAATCGAAAAGTTTCCTATCAAACATGTTTGATTGTATCTGGCAAACTGTATTTTTCCGTGTAGAAAGTCTACGTCTACGTAATATCCTACGAGCTACCGCGAGGGTTTGTGGGAGGGGGAGAAGATCACCAAAATTACACTACTAACATGTATGCTACTACTTCATGGACACGTGATATGAAAAATCCCGGTTTCAAACCGAAGGTTGGTTTTTTGAAAGGTGAAGGTAGACCTCCTCCCGTACTAAGCCTTTTGCGTGTTAAATTCACATATATGCAAGGTAGGGGGGCCAGTTCCTTTTTCTGGGCCACCTGCGATTTCCTACAAGTTCTCACACACTGAAAATGGAACCTCTAGAATTTTAGGTGGCGGTGTCCAGAAAGACTCCTGTCCGGGAGTTGAATTCAGGTCGGTAGCTCAGCACTCTACCCACTAGGCCACCACGACCGCAAAGTGAGGTACAAGTTATAATAACACAACAAATAGCTCCTCGGTGATTGTGATTTAAAAAGTTTCCTATGACAGAATTAGTAGTCATCATGCATTTTCTCATGTCATATCTATCTTTTTTTACAGGTTTCGTGATATACTTCGCATTCCTGTGCACCTTCTTCTGGCTGAACATCATGTGCATCGATATTTACGTCACTTTCAGGTACCTATTCCTTCTTTTATGCTATAACTATTTTCACTTGTAGGATATCAAAAATAGCGATTAATGTAAGATCTGGTGTTTACCCGGCGAATAATATGTGTGAAGATCTCTGGGGTTTCACACCGGGTCAGGTTCTCCATATCTTCCTCCGACGTTTCGATGCGCGACTCGCCCATCGTCTTCAGGGATCCAGGAATCCAAGTGACATTCCTTCCAAATTGCCTGCTTATATATCCTCCGTTGGCGGGTCTTTTAGATTAGAAATCTCTTTTCTCCCACTCTTTTTAAGACTTCTAGGTTTATCAATCATTCGTTCTATTTTATTTTCATTATACTTCGGTAGCACCGCATTTAAAGTTCTTCCACCCTTGACTTCTCTACTGCAGTTATTGTCCATTCCTCACTGCCATAAAGAAACATGGTCCAGATATACGTTCTGATGAATTGTTTTCCTAATTCTATGCTTGTATTTGCAGCTGTAGGCAGAATCTTATTTTGGTAAAATACTCTATTCACCTGGGCAATTCTGCTGGCAATTTCTCCTGTACTTCTTCCATCGATGGCTATTCGGCATCCCAGGTAACGAAACTCTTCCACATCCTCGGTTTTTTGTTTTCCTATTTTAACATTTTTCCTGGCTTCTTTTCTCCTGCTGCGTACCACTGCCTTAGATTTCTACTTGATATGGTAACAATCGTAAATGTGTTTTTTCTGTCATTTGATTCCTCAGATTTGTTATCCTCTAAGTGATTTAATTGCTTTCCAGCCATTTATTGTTCATAATCACCGGTCATCAATCCTAGGATTGGTTTGACACAGCCCTCCACTCGTCAGTTCCATCAGCCAATCTCTTCATATTAACGTAATTCCTCTCTTCCACGTCCTTCCATATATCCATATATCTCATCAGAGGCCTTCATTTGCCGTTCTTCCCGTTCACTTTTCCTTAGACGATTGTCTTCATCAGTCCGTCGTGTCTCAAGATATGGCCAATTAATTTGTCCCGCTTTCTCAGAGAGTTTTCAGCAGGTTTCTCTTTTCTTCCACATTTCTAAAGACTTTTTGGTTTGTCACTCGGTCGATCCATTTTATCTTCATCATTCTTCGGTAGCACAACATTTCAAATGCTTCCACGATTTTCTTCTCCTCTGTTGTCATCGTCCATGCCTCACTGTCGTAAAGAAACATGCTCCAGATGTACGTTCTTATGAATTGTTTCCTTACTTCTACGCTTTAGGTAGATTCTTCTTTTGATTGAATGCCCTCTTTGGCTGGGTTATTCTATTGACTATTTTTCTTTTGCTTCGTCCATCGTTGGTTACACGGATTTCCAGGCAACAAAACTATATCAACTCTTCCAGTTTTTGTTTTCCTAGTTTGACATTGGTTTTGGTCTCTTCTCTCTTGCTGCACACCAATCTCACAGTCTTCTCTTTAATGATCTTCAGCTGACATCTGGCCATTGTACTTTCCATGATTATTAGAATCTTATTCAGATCCCTCTCTGTCTCTTCTATGAGTACTATGTCATCAGCGAATCGCAGCATGCTAACTTATCTCTCCGTGAATATTCACATCAGAAGGCTTCTCTCTGTTTCATTTATTGTTGGGAATATTTTTTAAAAGAATTAATTTCTCTATTTTGGTATATATTCCAGTCTAATGAGTTTTATAGTCAATTAAGTAAGATGCCAGTGATATCTGAGGTTCAAGAAGAAGTGAACACTTTGTAATTTTCTACACTTTTCCGATTCTTCTATCGGCCAACCTTTTCAAAATAACGTAATTCCTCTCTTTCACATCCTTCACGACCTATTCCACTTATCTCATAGGCCTTCTTTTGCCATTTTTCCCGTCCACATGTGCACTATCTTCATCAGGACATCATCATGATGATGACAATAGTGTGGAAACTTTCTAAGTGTTCACTTCTTCTTGAAATATGGGGAAATTCCACAAAGTTAACTCGTCGACGATTAATGACATCTGAGGTATTGTTAGACATTCTTGGTTGTTGCGTTATCAATTGGTTAATCACATGATATTCCAGCACCAAGGACACCTACATACTTGACAAAAGTTTGATGCATCCCAGTATTCATGTGAAAGTTGGGTGATCCCAGGTAATCCGATTTTCACGCATGGCATACTGTTGTTGACCAGTTCTCTTCTACCTGCCTTAACCTCCAAGAATATCAACGCCGTGTGCCAATTTCAGTCTCTTCTGCAGAGTATCAGTGTCATTCAGAATGTCAAGCAGATGTACAGTAAACTCCCGACTATCCATGCTAATGACTGGTTAAGGATGCACGAATAATCGGGAAAAACGAATAATCCGCTCTTTGGTTCCTTCCGGATTCATTTCTCTACGGTACTCTGCAAAATAGATAAACTCCCTAAGAAAATAACACAATCTGCTAATGAAAAGGTCCTCGCTGTACATAATAGCGCTTTATGAGGAAAAAGAATCTAGTAGATCTGTCCCGGCGACAATTAAACGTTCGAAAGCCTCGGGTGGCGGCACGAAGCCTGGCGTAAGGCATCGGACCAGTCGGTAGGACCGTAGTAAATGTCACAATTGGAGGAAAACAACAAAGGTTTACTTACCATTGAGACCACTGCCGATACATTAAAAAGATTTGCGACACACTGATAATCCGCAGCCTGGATAGCATTAGCATGGATAATTGGGAGTCCACTGTATGTTTCTTTTAGTGACATGAAAAAGGGTAAATTACATCGCGTATATTGTGCATGGAATATAAGCCTATGTTTAGTTCCGTTACCAGGGTTTACCGCTGTTTTTTTCCACAAAGTCCAATTATTCCGATTTCGCCCAACCTATGAATAAACAACATGATTATTTTTCAAGTGAAAGGACAACAAATATTATTGATCAGTGCTACAAAGATTTTTAACTTCTGTCCCAAATAGAAGAATTTACCCTCCATAAAAACATCTCAAAATTTTTCAATATCCGAGGGACATAATCTAGGTGAGGGATTCTCAAATTCGGTTTAATATTTCATTCATACTATGCATGTGCGTGTGGGTGTAACAAAGAGAAAAATTAGTTATTTTCTGAAAGTGTATCTTGGTGCATATCAAGTCTAAACTTGTAAAAACATTTATTCTGGTAGGTACCTTTTAAAAAATAGTTATTCTTTAAAAAAATTAAGGCACATATGCTCAGCACGTTCTTTTAAAATTCCAATGAATTTTTTTACTCGTCTGCACCATTTAAGGCCATCCTGCTGGAGTATGTAGAAAAAGTTGTAAAAATACGTTTTGTATGGGTGCGGGTTTGCCCGTATCTCTCATAAATTTTTGGAGATTTCCTAAAATATCTTTCTAGAATTCTCTACCATAAATCTTACGATTATTATATTTGACATCAAACTTATTTAACTCTTCAAAAAATCAACGCTATCAGTGATAAATCGCTTAAATTTGACGCAGTTACCAGGAAATTAATACATCATATAACCTTTCACATTTCTTTTTGCAGTACTTTCACGCCTCCGACAATTCATAAGAGTGAAACGAAGAAATTCCTTTCCTATGTCGCGTACGCTTGGGGACTACCGTTGGTCATCATCATCGTTACTGCAATCATGGAGTTTCACCCTGGAATATCTGATAGCTTCCTGAAACCGGAATTCAAGAACACGTGCTGGTTTAACAGTAAGTACGAAACACGAAAGTACATGTTCGTATTGCACGAATATTGTTCGTATTTTCATATATTTACCATGAATGCCTTAAAAATAAAATGTACGTAAAGAAAGACGACTGGCGATGTGTTGATTTTTTGGGTCGGAGTCAGTGGAAATGATTTTAGGAGGATGGAAGATAAAATGAGGTAGGAAGACAAAATTTATATTGATTAGTATGTAAAAGGGTAGGACATTTGATAATCTGAAGATTGAAAGAACTTAGGGAAGGAAATACAAAGTTATTAACATAGTACATTAACTGAACCCGTCATCCTTTGATTTTATAAGGAAGGAAGCCTTCGGAGAATGTGATACAAAGGGTGTAGGATTACTAGAGTTGGTCTAATTTTTCTAGTATTAAATTATAATAGGGGTCAGAAGTTGCGTATTCACATGCTTATCGAAGGAAAAAAACTGTTCAGGCAAAGTTTTGTGCCTTTTAATCTCAAATCAATAAGGTAACGTTTTTTATTTGGCTTTTTATCGCATCGAAGTGCTTCACTAACCTGCCTAATAACAGAAAAACTTCATTTAAATTCATATTCCAAATTTTAGAATTGCGCACACAACCATTTTACAAAAAGACGCATTTTAATTTATTACATCTTCCTTAAAGATTCGTTCATAAAGGTGATATGATACATT
This sequence comes from Platycnemis pennipes, assembly GCA_933228895.1. Classification (NCBI taxonomy): domain Eukaryota; kingdom Metazoa; phylum Arthropoda; class Insecta; order Odonata; family Platycnemididae; genus Platycnemis; species Platycnemis pennipes. The sequence continues at coordinate 128,168,169 of OW121851.1, read as the reverse complement.
CGATGAGAATACATCATTTGCAGCTCTTCATCCATGACACATTTTTTACATGACTCCAAACTCACTATGAGATAGCTGCAACTATAGAAGTCTCACCACAAAGGGTAAAACTGTTTTATATGTTGGACGTAGTACTGTATGGTTTCCATAGATGGCGATGGAAGAATTTTTCGCGTCACATCACATACGATATATAACGCTTCCATTTCTTTCGTTTTTCTAATCTACTTAAGTGGGACATAACATGTGCTATGGATGTAGTTTTGTTATTTTATTACATTGGTGCGATATGCCTTTACCTAGCGTCCACAGTCACATGGATAAGTTAACATTTCTCTCACTATTAAAGCAAACATATCTTCTTACAGGAAGGATTCCTTGCTGTTTCTTTAAAAACACATAATCCACCCCTACAAGGAGCAGACTACACGAAACTTCTCGATTGTGCTGCTTAAGTCGATTAGAAGAAGGAAAGCAGTGACGTAAAGCGAACAATTCTTCCATTGCCATCTATGAAAACCTTCCAGAACTACATCCAAAACGTATACCTATGAGTTTTGCCCTATGCGGGAAGCCCTCTGCAACTAAAGTTCTACCCACACCCTACCCAACCAATTAGGGTTTGTTAAATTATATACCTATATTTTTCAAGGGCATAGCCTTAAATTCAGATTTTGTGTAATTTCGACATCGTGAAATTTGGGCGCAAATATGCTCTAGTGTAAGATGCTCGAATCTCTGTTTTCTTGTCCTCGCACGCTGAGACACAGACTCTATGACAGGTTTTGCGCATCTTACAACAGCTCGGGTGTGGCAACGAAGATTTAAGAAATCAGACTCGGACAGAATTTCATCTAACATAACTGACGAACTAGTCTATTGTCGAGCTGAGGTTTTTGAGCAGTTCCTTGATCATGACTACTTTTGAACTAAGCATCAGTTACGCAAATGCGCAACTTTTGAACCCTGTTATTATTCGATACTTAAAAAAAAATCAATTTATTTCGACCCAACCTAAGGTTGCGTTTACACGTAGCAGTTGGCTTCTATGACAGTCAACTGTTAAGCCCTACTCATGTGATAAGACACAGGAGCTCCGCGGTCTTAGTTGTGATTGGACGAAGAGGATGTCGTACGAGTCTTTTGCAAGACCACTTTTCCGAAAAGGTTGAAAACATCAGTCTTTCGCCACTTACAACTCGAGAACTCGAGGCCGGTCGAAGAACGGAAAAATATGGGTATTTTTATTTAACAAACTCTATCAGATTCAGAAATTAAAAATATGGTAAACGACCCCATTCCAGGCATCCGTCCGGTACACAAAAAATGCTCTAATAATGCTCTTCATAAACAAATACAGCGATGAAACAAATATGTTAACTTTTTGCATACAATCAGTAAAATTAGGAATAAATTATCTTTTATTTCATTTAGTTAATTTCAATATAGCAATAGCCATCTTTGTAAAATTGGTATTCAAACTCGGGTGACGGAATTTTAGCAACAGAGTAAAGGCCGTTTTGCGCCTGAATGATCATGCGAATGAATTCATTCACGAATGAATTTAAGTGATGACCTGAAATTGCTTCCGCTTAGCGTGAATGATCATTCGAATTAATTCCTTCAATGTTATGCGCAAAAAGGATGCGCAGTGGTAGGCCTATCGATAATACATATCGACTCACGGGATATTTCCGACCAACGCAGCTGTATCGATGCTCGAAATTGGTCGGAATGGTTTGTTTACGCCGTCTGATATACGTGATAGATCAAATAAACTATGGTGTACATTTAGTTATTATAATATTCATTTAGCGAAGCTTTCTAGATACTGAGGTTTAAGTTGATCTGAAGTGAAGTAGAGCTATAAATGATGGCTTAATTTTCACATCTACTGCTACAGTTCCCATTTAAATGGTGGCGGCCACAATTTTTCCGGAGAAAGCTAGAAGAAGAGAGGAGAAATAGAGGTAAAGGTATGCTAGGCATGATTAAAAATGAACTGTTGTTATAGGACTGTGAGACATATCGTAATTTATTAAGAAAGACGCTGGAGCAATTTCATACTATATTAAATCTCACCAGGCATGATTATGAAAGATCGGACACGACGACGAGAGAAGCAATTACTGTGACAAGAGATCCTTATTCAACCTTTGATGTACATGTTAGTAATTATATTGACATTTTGCAATTCGTTTCCGGCTGGCTGTAACGCTAAGATTTTTTAGCGACGGGCGAATCGTATCCATGTCCGTTTACGGTTATAACGTTCCCTGATAACTCAGCAAGAATTCATGGGGGTAAAATAAGTTTAATTATGCATGAAGTGTGTAGGAGTATCTATCGGAATAGATACTGTACTACTTAAAGATTAGATACGTGCTTTTTGTTCTAATTTATCCCAGTTCGTGGTAGCTGTGATAACAAACAACAAGTCACATCCTCATGAGAGACAATGGAAAAATACCGGTGGATATATTTCAATGTAACGTTTTCAGGTATAATTTTATGTTCTGTTCTAATACTTTATTGCTCTATACCTACTTGTCACAAGAATTATCAAAATCTTAGAATACCTACATGATACATTATTTTCAACTCAACCTTCGCCCAAAACGTGATTAATTGAAAAACTTCACCAGGTGAATGCCTATATAAATTACCTATAAGAATTATATACGATTATATATACTCCATGGGCAAGTCAATTAATTGTACGAAAGTATAAGTACGAAAAGTTCCGAAAACCAATTATAATTGCATTTCGTCCGGCACTTGTTTAATTTGAATCCTCTTCTACCCGCTCATAAAACAAAGACGGACGCCGTACGCTCGTATCACATCATCATTGAAGGAATCATGCGAATGAATTCCATGCGAAAAGATTTTCGTATTACACGAAGCATGAACTTCATGCGCATGACTTCATTCGCATGATCATTCACCGTGTAAAACGGCCTTAAGGCTCTTATGAAATATGAGGATATGCACAGCGCAATATTGCACCAACTTAATATGGCGAAAGCAACGAAAAATCGACTTAGTGATGTAAAGCGACCGCTTCGCCTAATATCCCACGGTATCGCGCGTGCGTTTCAAGTTTCTCCACAATCCTTTCAAAAGCCATAATTATTTACACATTTTAATTATTTCGTAGTAATAATAATAATACTTTTATTCCTCATATAAATGCATAAAGTATGCATTAGTAGCCATTCATTTATCCGAGGAATATAGGTACCCCTTGGAAAACAAAGCTTCCTGCTTTGGGGTCGACGATTCTTTATCACAAGTTAACATGGATTATCACACAAACTAATATAAAATATAAAGATCAAAAACACACTACGTGCCGAGTAGGCACACATAACATGGTGACATGGTTGTATTTAAAACTTCACATGTACGTATGCTCAGAAAGTTTTTATCAATATTTTGTAATGTTGACGAACACAATAGAAAAATTATGTTAATCTTGTAAAAACTTACACAATATTTCTAATTAGGTATTCTTCCTCTCTATGTTTGAACAACAAGGCCCTAGCATTTTACAGAATTTAGCATTCATTTTTTATTAATGCGATGTTGAGAGGGTATGTCCAAAACATTTTGGGAGCAGGTGTAAGTAAGAGTGTTGGAACAATTCAAAATTTGATAATAATTAATGATAACTAGGTACTGGCCGAGTAACTCAAAGCGGTATCGTCAGCGAAAGCAATTAAATTGCCCTTGAATTTTTCTGACCATAGGTTATTTACGTAACGTAAGAATAATATGGGTCATAAAAAAGACTCTACAAAAAAACTCTAAAGAGACTCGGAACGCCACAGGTCGTATCTGTTATTTGCATGTTAATTAGTGCGTGTTTGGTCATATTCACCCCCTGCCACACACCCTCGCGGTGGCTCGCAGGGCTTTGCGTGGACGTCGATTAATATTTCTCTCATTCCAGGTAAAGAGAGTAGGATGGCCTACTTCATCGCCCCCGTTGGAGTCATTGTGGTCTGCAACATAATTTTGTTTGTCCTGACCGCTTTCAATATTCACAAAGTTAAAAGAGAAACATCGATTTTACAACGAGGATCGTCATCTAAAAGTAAAGAGGACAAAAACAGGTACTGCAATGCAATGGAATGGAATGATTTGCAATTTTACTAACTCTGGATGCCTCGTGATTACTTAGCGTGCATGCTCTCGACTAATTGCAGGATGAAGTTGTACATAAAACTCTCCATCGTCATGGGCGTCAGCTGGGTCTTGGAGATACTTTCGTACATCGTCGGGGGTTCGAAGTGCATTTGGCTCGTCACGGACACCCTTAACACCCTGCAGGGTTTATTCATATTCCTCATCTTCGTCTGCAAGAGGAACGTGAAGGATATCATGAAGCCGAGGCTGCGACGTCTGATTAGCAAGATCGGGATCGCGCTAATCTCGTCGACGGACTCCAACGTGGAGCAAGAAGTGGATGTGGAATAGTCCACTTTGAAGAGCGGGGAGACAGCTTCTTTAAGTTTTCCCTCCATGGAGTTGCAGAGCAAAGTCGGAGGGGGGCGCCTTGGGAATAAGTTTGGGGAGGATCAATAAGGGATCGGGGGTTCATTACAATCAATTCTGAGAGAAGTTGGCGCCTCGTTGGTGCGGCAAAAATAGAATACGTGAGTGCCGCAAGGTTTTAAAGCGTGTGACAATAGTGTCATATTCAGAATATCAGCTACGGTCGCATTTCTACCGTCATAGAATCTTTATTACGAGTTCAAAATGGGATACAGATCTTCCTCAATACGGTAAAGCAGACATCTAAGGAGCAATACCACCTTAAACGTCAAAAAATCCCTACGACGAGTCAAATCCGTGTACGGATTCTAACTGCAGAGGTGATATTGCTCCTTAGGTGTCTGCTTTACCGTATTGAGGAAGATCTGTATCCCATTTTGAACTCGTAATAAAGATTCTATGACGGTAGAAGTGCGACCGTAGCTGATATTCTGAATATGATGGATCTGGATTAGAATCCGTACACGGATTCGACTCGTGGTAGGGATTATATGACGTTATCCGTGGAAGTGAGGCTGTAGTTGAGTTTCTGAATACGACCCATATATATGGTGTCCACAGCTTGCTAGCCCAGGGGCACCTGGGGGTCGCAGGCGAGGAAAGCAGAGACCATTCCCCCCCCCCCCAATCTCCACCCCTTAGTGGCAGGGCAGGGTAGGGCTGGGCGGTGCAGGAAATGCTGAACCGGTTCTCGGTTCTGAAAAAAACAGTTTGCGACGGCGATGCGCCGGTTCAATAGATCGAACCGGTGTTTTCTACTGAACCGGTGTTTTCTGCTGAACCGGTTTTTTCTACTGAACCGGCGTTTTCTACTGAACCGGTGTTTTCTACTGAACCGGTGTTTTCTACTGAACCGGTGTTTTGTACTGAACCGGTGTTTTCTACTGAACCGGTGTTTTCTACTGAACCGTGGTTTTCTACTGAACCGGTGTTTTCTAATGAACCGGTGTTTTCTACTGAACCGGTGTTTTCTAATGAACCGGTGTTTTCTACTGAACCGGTGTTTTCTAATGAACCGGTGTTTTCTACTGAACCGGTGTTTCCTACTGAACCGTTGTTTTCTACTGAACCGGTGTTTTCTAATGAACCGGTGTTTTCTACTGAACTGTATTTTTTCTAGTGAACCGCGTTTTTTCTCATCCAAAATTTTTTTGGTGAAATTTTTATTTAACCAGTTTTTTGAAGATTTGTTTTTTTTTTTCTTAAAGATACTTCTTAATAACGCGGGTATGCTTCCCTAAAGTGAACAGTAAAATGTGAGAATGTTTGCGAGAACCAATGGTTTTTGTACGATGCCTGGGCGTACACATAAATTGGTTTTATGAAGTGTTAAAAAATGCACCTAAATTTGTTGTTTAAAAAATGCACCTAAATTTGTTGTTTAAAAAATGCACCTAAATCTGCCGAATTCGAACCTGCCGCGTGAACGGCGATGAAATTCACATTATTTTTTAACGAAGAAATTGCAAAATTTCCTCGGATATTTATTTATCACGACGCGTTTCGTTGTTATAACAACATTAGAAATTGGCTTGATCAGCCTCGATGATAATGCTATTGTAGCAACAAAACGCGTCGTGCTAAATTAATAACTCATCGTTGGTGAATGAAAAGCTCCCTAGAGGCAGAGCGACTGGTGCCTACGTACGGACGAAATCTTTCCACTTAATCTGATCTGATTTACGTGCTTCCAGAGAGCTGAGATGTGTGGAGAGGCTGATTCCTTTCGTCTGTGATTCATAGTTATCTGCCTTTCTTAGTCGACATTTCTTTTCTCTTTCATCATGGCAACGATTACGAGGCGAGGGTCTTACTCTGACGCCTTGTGTTTTCTTTGGTGGCTTTATTCTTTTCCGCCTCGGAATCGTCTCTTCGCTGATTCCCTCTTAAATTGGCCATGACTTGTAGCTCACGTGAGTTGTCCGACAAGCAAATGCAAGGCGCTCTGTTAGAGAGGAGTGAAGTCAGTTCAGATACAATTTCCAAGGATTTAATTGGATACCCTCTGATTTCCTGCTCCTAGCAGGAAGTGAAAAAATGTCTCAGTTAATTTTTAATGCAAGAAAATAATTGGGAAGATATCGATAATGCTCATCATCCATTGACTTTCACGTGTGATTTAGTTAGTAAATAAATAGTGTCAGTTCAGCGTTCTGAAATATTTCGAGTTAATTTTCCGAGACGGTTTTATTACAAATGAGGTTGCTGAAACAAAGTGATCGGAACGGTGGGTATTGGAAAAGCTCAAAGGATTACCGAAAGTGCCTCGATTACCGAAATTGAATGCAAGAGATTGACAAGCCACCAAGAAAACCCAATACTGGAAGTCGCAAGAGCCATCCATCCGCTAAGACGTTTGCGTCAAATTTTGCACTAAGTTCCAATGCCTTCCCCATTAAAGCACCCTGAGCAATTAAAATACCTTTGATTAAAGTTACCCAGTTACCCGAAGGCATGCAATTGAGTGGACTGCGTCGCATACTCTTGAGGGATTAAAACGCAGGAATCGTTTTCTAAACTGAACAGTAGTAGAGCATGTTTGGGGAGCCAATGGCTTTTAGGTGAGGCTGGGCTTATATTTATCTTCACATTTTTAAAGTTCCAAACGATGCCCCTACATGTCTGGTTTTAGTTTCGGTAAACATCCCAGTGACTTCTTCAAAGAAATAAAATGCTGTTCTATTAATGACACATGGAGCTGTATTTTATCAATTACTGGAAGGATGCAAAGGATGCTAGGGGAATCTGGATATAAACTTATCTAATTATCAAGTACACTCCGTATAAACTTTCAAATGACACCTTTTATATGAGAATATCACATAAAGCCTGAATGCTGTAACTTGAAGGAAAATAGTGTAAAAAGACGTTTTTCAGTACGCAATGCTTGTCTGCCAATATTTCAGGGTCGAAATGTTTTTCTTCGAAAACAGGAAATAGCTCTTGGCTGGAGAAGTTTAGCATTACATATACACCAATTTTCGTTGAAATCTGAGAAGGCGAAGCAAGATATTTCTGAAAAGTTGTCGATTTAAAATGGAATGACCCATATGTAATCGAAAGTCAATCGTGCAAGTAGGAATGATTTTGTAGACGTCAATATATATAGAGGAAAAATAGCACAGATAAATACAATGAAAAAATTTTTTGATTGAATTTATCATATTTTGATAATTTTATCAAAAAGTTCAGTTCATATGGAACATTGAATTACAGTTATTTCTATGAATACATTTCGGTAAAACAATTTGGTGAAAATTATCAAAAGTACGATATATTTTATCAAGAAAAATTTACCTTCTCGGTTAATTTAACCAAACTCGTTAGGTATTCTGGAGGGCATAATTAAATTTATCGAACAAAAATTAGCCTTTTTCGTTTATTTTACCAAACTGTTTGATAGTCACGGAAGGACTATGGTTAAATTTATCAAACAGAATATTCATCGTGATTTATCACACCTAATTAGTGTCTAGCTAATCAAACATATTTAATGTTCACATGTTATCAAATTTGAAGCAGTGAATGGTAATTAAATTTTATGACATTGTTATAATATAAGATACCAAACATTAATAACCTAAGAAAGACTTCGCCAAGTCCAGGGAACCCCAGGACTTCAGCAGGCTTCGCAGCTCTTCCTCCATCGTTCACAACTTCGCAGACTCCGAACAAACACAAAACCCATGCAGGAAATTCACGTCGTTCATAGAGTAGACTGCATCTGATACATCGAATATCATACACTCAAAAAAACGTTGGATGAGGCATCTAATTTTAATTGGATAAGAAATAATTGGCACGAATATCAATTGTAATGGATACGATACCAATTCAATTTCATGCTCTGGCAAAGAGTCTAGTTCCAACTAGATGGATTGGACAGCCACTGATATTGGGTGCTTTCCAATCATCGACGCAAGTCGACACTAGTCAACTTGTGTCGCGTGTAGTGCTTTCCAATCAGTGTGTGTCGCTGTTGTGTCAAACGCGAGTCGACACACGGTGACACACCGGTAATGGTGAGTTACTGAAAAAAGAAAGAAGGACGGCGCAAGCTCCAAATCGCAATGCGTCTGCAAGAGGCATATTGAAAATAACCGATAAATCAGAACAAATGTTTAAGTTAAGTATTTTCTTAATTAATCATCCTACAACTAATTTTTTTGTTCATTGGTAACGATCTTGCTATAGCAAGAAGGAAACATCTGTGGATTCAATTTCCTACCCACAAAAACGCACCAATCACGAGTCCCCGTGAAAGTCCTTAGCGCATCAGCTACTGCGCATCTAAAACTCGCTTTCCATTCGCGAAGACACAAGTCGACTTGAGTTTCCGCGAGTTAACTCAAGACGACGCATGAGTCGCTTGAATGGAAAGCACCAATTGTTAACCCGTTCTGCAGAGCAGTACCTATTTCCGAAGCGCACGGCTCCGTTTCTATAAACAATGCAACAATAGACATTTCTGTAAACAGCGCGACTATCATGCAAGATAGTAAAATCTATTGAAGAGAATCTTGACGAGTTAGATGTTTTTAAGCAAACGCTAAGTCGGATCTTGGAATTTACCGAAAGCTTGGTAAAGATGATCAAACTCTTACAACCTTCGAGCCGATTCAGTAACTTTAGCCGACATGATTCGTGTTTTCAATTCAATTCTTAACTACCAAAATTTTTAATAATCGGGTACCAAATTGTTCAATAAATTTTATTTTACGCATAGTTATTTTCATTGATAACGTAATAATTTTAATCGAAAAGTTTCCTATCAAACATGCTTGATTGTATCTGGCAAACTGTATTTTTCCGTGTAGAAAGTCTACGTCTACGTAATATCCTACGAGCTACCGCGAGGGTTTGTGGGAGGGGGAGAAGATCACCAAAATTACACTACTAACATGTATGCTACTACTTCATGGACACGTGATATGAAAAATCCCGGTTTCAAACCGAAGGTTGGTTTTTTGAAAGGTGAAGGTAGACCTCCTCCCGTACTAAGCCTTTTGCGTGTTAAATTCACATATATGCAAGGTAGGGGGGCCAGTTCCTTTTTCTGGGCCACCTGCGATTTCCTACAAGTTCTCACACACTGAAAATGGAACCTCTAGAATTTTAGGTGGCGGTGTCCAGAAAGACTCCTGTCCGGGAGTTGAATTCAGGTCGGTAGCTCAGCACTCTACCCACTAGGCCACCACGACCGCAAAGTGAGGTACAAGTTATAATAACACAACAAATAGCTCCTCGGTGATTGTGATTTAAAAAGTTTCCTATGACAGAATTAGTAGTCATCATGCATTTTCTCATGTCATATCTATCTTTTTTTACAGGTTTCGTGATATACTTCGCATTCCTGTGCACCTTCTTCTGGCTGAACATCATGTGCATCGATATTTACGTCACTTTCAGGTACCTATTCCTTCTTTTATGCTATAACTATTTTCACTTGTAGGATATCAAAAATAGCGATTAATGTAAGATCTGGTGTTTACCCGGCGAATAATATGTGTGAAGATCTCTGGGGTTTCACACCGGGTCAGGTTCTCCATATCTTCCTCCGACGTTTCGATGCGCGACTCGCCCATCGTCTTCAGGGATCCAGGAATCCAAGTGACATTCCTTCCAAATTGCCTGCTTATATATCCTCCGTTGGCGGGTCTTTTAGATTAGAAATCTCTTTTCTCCCACTCTTTTTAAGACTTCTAGGTTTATCAATCATTCGTTCTATTTTATTTTCATTATACTTCGGTAGCACCGCATTTAAAGTTCTTCCACCCTTGACTTCTCTACTGCAGTTATTGTCCATTCCTCACTGCCATAAAGAAACATGGTCCAGATATACGTTCTGATGAATTGTTTTCCTAATTCTATGCTTGTATTTGCAGCTGTAGGCAGAATCTTATTTTGGTAAAATACTCTATTCACCTGGGCAATTCTGCTGGCAATTTCTCCTGTACTTCTTCCATCGATGGCTATTCGGCATCCCAGGTAACGAAACTCTTCCACATCCTCGGTTTTTTGTTTTCCTATTTTAACATTTTTCCTGGCTTCTTTTCTCCTGCTGCGTACCACTGCCTTAGATTTCTACTTGATATGGTAACAATCGTAAATGTGTTTTTTCTGTCATTTGATTCCTCAGATTTGTTATCCTCTAAGTGATTTAATTGCTTTCCAGCCATTTATTGTTCATAATCACCGGTCATCAATCCTAGGATTGGTTTGACACAGCCCTCCACTCGTCAGTTCCATCAGCCAATCTCTTCATATTAACGTAATTCCTCTCTTCCACGTCCTTCCATATATCCATATATCTCATCAGAGGCCTTCATTTGCCGTTCTTCCCGTTCACTTTTCCTTAGACGATTGTCTTCATCAGTCCGTCGTGTCTCAAGATATGGTCAATTAATTTGTCCCGCTTTCTCAGAGAGTTTTCAGCAGGTTTCTCTTTTCTTCCACATTTCTAAAGACTTTTTGGTTTGTCACTCGGTCGATCCATTTTATCTTCATCATTCTTCGGTAGCACAACATTTCAAATGCTTCCACGATTTTCTTCTCCTCTGTTGTCATCGTCCATGCCTCACTGTCGTAAAGAAACATGCTCCAGATGTACGTTCTTATGAATTGTTTCCTTACTTCTACGCTTTAGGTAGATTCTTCTTTTGATTGAATGCCCTCTTTGGCTGGGTTATTCTATTGACTATTTTTCTTTTGCTTCGTCCATCGTTGGTTACACGGATTTCCAGGCAACAAAACTATATCAACTCTTCCAGTTTTTGTTTTCCTAGTTTGACATTGGTTTTGGTCTCTTCTCTCTTGCTGCACACCAATCTCACAGTCTTCTCTTTAATGATCTTCAGCTGACATCTGGCCATTGTACTTTCCATGATTATTAGAATCTTATTCAGATCCCTCTCTGTCTCTTCTATGAGTACTATGTCATCAGCGAATCGCAGCATGCTAACTTATCTCTCCGTGAATATTCACATCAGAAGGCTTCTCTCTGTTTCATTTATTGTTGGGAATATTTTTTAAAAGAATTAATTTCTCTATTTTGGTATATATTCCAGTCTAATGAGTTTTATAGTCAATTAAGTAAGATGCCAGTGATATCTGAGGTTCAAGAAGAAGTGAACACTTTGTAATTTTCTACACTTTTCCGATTCTTCTATCGGCCAACCTTTTCAAAATAACGTAATTCCTCTCTTTCACATCCTTCACGACCTATTCCACTTATCTCATAGGCCTTCTTTTGCCATTTTTCCCGTCCACATGTGCACTATCTTCATCAGGACATCATCATGATGATGACAATAGTGTGGAAACTTTCTAAGTGTTCACTTCTTCTTGAAATATGGGGAAATTCCACAAAGTTAACTCGTCGACGATTAATGACATCTGAGGTATTGTTAGACATTCTTGGTTGTTGCGTTATCAATTGGTTAATCACATGATATTCCAGCACCAAGGACACCTACATACTTGACAAAAGTTTGATGCATCCCAGTATTCATGTGAAAGTTGGGTGATCCCAGGTAATCCGATTTTCACGCATGGCATACTGTTGTTGACCAGTTCTCTTCTACCTGCCTTAACCTCCAAGAATATCAACGCCGTGTGCCAATTTCAGTCTCTTCTGCAGAGTATCAGTGTCATTCAGAATGTCAAGCAGATGTACAGTAAACTCCCGACTATCCATGCTAATGACTGGTTAAGGATGCACGAATAATCGGGAAAAACGAATAATCCGCTCTTTGGTTCCTTCCGGATTCATTTCTCTACGGTACTCTGCAAAATAGATAAACTCCCTAAGAAAATAACACAATCTGCTAATGAAAAGGTCCTCGCTGTACATAATAGCACTTTATGAGGAAAAAGAATCTAGTAGATCTGTCCCGGCGACAATTAAACGTTCGAAAGCCTCGGGTGGCGGCACGAAGCCTGGCGTAAGGCATCGGACCAGTCGGTAGGACCGTAGTAAATGTCACAATTGGAGGAAAACAACAAAGGTTTACTTACCATTGAGACCACTGCCGATACATTAAAAAGATTTGCGACACACTGATAATCCGCAGCCTGGATAGCATTAGCATGGATAATTGGGAGTCCACTGTATGTTTCTTTTAGTGACATGAAAAAGGGTAAATTACATCGCGTATATTGTGCATGGAATATAAGCCTATGTTTAGTTCCGTTACCGGGGTTTACCGCTGTTTTTTTCCACAAAGTCCAATTATTCCGATTTCGCCCAACCTATGAATAAACAACATGATTATTTTTCAAGTGAAAGGACAACAAATATTATTGATCAGTGCTACAAAGATTTTTAACTTCTGTCCCAAATAGAAGAATTTACCCTCCATAAAAACATCTCAAAATTTTTCAATATCCGAGGGACATAATCTAGGTGAGGGATGCTCAAATTCGGTTTAATATTTCATTCATACTATGCATGTGCGTGTGGGTGTAACAAAGAGAAAAATTAGTTATTTTCTGAAAGTGTATCTTGGTGCATATCAAGTCTAAACTTGTAAAAACATTTATTCTGGTAGGTACCTTTTAAAAAATAGTTATTCTTTAAAAAATTAAGGCACATATGCTCAGCGCGTTCTTTTAAAATTCCAATGAATTTTTTTACTCGTCTGCACCATTTAAGGCCATCCTGCTGGAGTATGTAGAAAAAGTTGTAAAAATACGTTTTGTATGGGTGCGGGTTTGCCCGTATCTCTCATAAATTTTTGGAGATTTCCTAAAATATCTTTCTAGAATTCTCTACCATAAATCTTACGATTATTATATTTGACATCAAACTTATTTAACTCTTCAAAAAATCAACGCTATCAGTGATAAATCGCTTAAATTTGACGCAGTTACCAGGAAATTAATACATCATATAACCTTTCACATTTCTTTTTGCAGTACTTTCACGCCTCCGACAATTCATAAGAGTGAAACGAAGAAATTCCTTTCCTATGTCGCGTACGCTTGGGGACTACCGTTGGTCATCATCATCGTTACTGCAATCATGGAGTTTCACCCTGGAATATCTGATAGCTTCCTGAAACCGGAATTCAAGAACACGTGCTGGTTTAACAGTAAGTACGAAACACGAAAGTACATGTTCGTATTGCACGAATATTGTTCGTATTTTCATATATTTACCATGAATGCCTTAAAAATAAAATGTACGTAAAGAAAGACGACTGGCGATGTGTTGATTTTTTGGGTCGGAGTCAGTGGAAATGATTTTAGGAGGATGGAAGATAAAATGAGGTAGGAAGACAAAATTTATATTGATTAGTATGTAAAAGGGTAGGACATTTGATAATCTGAAGATTGAAAGAACTTAGGGAAGGAAATACAAAGTTATTAACATAGTACATTAACTGAACCCGTCATCCTTTGATTTTATAAGGAAGGAAGCCTTCGGAGAATGTGATACAAAGGGTGTAGGATTACTAGAGTTGGTCTAATTTTTCTAGTATTAAATTATAATAGGGGTCAGAAGTTGCGTATTCACATGCTTATCGAAGGAAAAAAACTGTTCAGGCAAAGTTTTGTGCCTTTTAATCTCAAATCAATAAGGTAACGTTTTTTATTTGGCTTTTTATCGCATCGAAGTGCTTCACTAACCTGCCTAATAACAGAAAAACTTCATTTAAATTCATATTCCAAATTTTAGAATTGCGCACACAACCATTTTACAAAAAGACGCATTTTAATTTATTACATCTTCCTTAAAGATTCGTTCATAAAGGTGATATGATACATTCGATGAGAATACATCATTTGCAGCTCTTCATCCATGACACATTTTTTACATGACTCCAAACTCACTATGAGATAGCTGCAACTATAGAAGTCTCACCACAAAGGGTAAAACTGTTTTATATGTTGGACGTAGTACTGTATGGTTTCCATAGATGGCGATGGAAGAATTTTTCGCGTCACATCACATACGATATATAACGCTTCCATTTCTTTCGTTTTTCTAATCTACTTAAGTGGGACATAACATGTGCTATGGATGTAGTTTTGTTATTTTATTACATTGGTGCGATATGCCTTTACCTAGCGTCCACAGTCACATGGATAAGTTAACATTTCTCTCACTATTAAAGCAAACATATCTTCTTACAGGAAGGATTCCTTGCTGTTTCTTTAAAAACACATAATCCACCCCTACAAGGAGCAGACTACACGAAACTTCTCGATTGTGCTGCTTAAGTCGATTAGAAGAAGGAAAGCAGTGACGTAAAGCGAACAATTCTTCCATTGCCATCTATGAAAACCTTCCAGAACTACATCCAAAACGTATACCTATGAGTTTTGCCCTATGCGGGAAGCCCTCTGCAACTAAAGTTCTACCCACACCCTACCCAACCAATTAGGGTTTGTTAAATTATATACCTATATTTTTCAAGGGCATAGCCTTAAATTCAGATTTTGTGTAATTTCGACATCGTGAAATTTGGGCGCAAATATGCTCTAGTGTAAGATGCTCGAATCTCTGTTTTCTTGTCCTCGCACGCTGAGACACAGACTCTATGACAGGTTTTGCGCATCTTACAACAGCTCGGGTGTGGCAACGAAGATTTAAGAAATCAGACTCGGACAGAATTTCATCTAACATAACTGACGAACTAGTCTATTGTCGAGCTGAGGTTTTTGAGCAGTTCCTTGATCGAAACATTGAATGCAAAGGGATTTAAAAAAAAAGCAGAAACCAACAATTTGCCTTTGGTTCATTCCCTTATGGTGGCATTCCGCCTACTCAAAATGTAATGTAAATTTTAAAATTTTATTTTTCTTTATCACCAGGCAGCTTACATGAAGTATTTACGCTATAAAAGGCCTAAAATTGTCACCTGTATATTTTAATAGAAACTGTAAAATTTTGTGTTATTGGAATTTTTTCCTAACGTTAGGCCGTTTTCGCGAACTGAAGATCCAATGTAAGATATTTTTTCAATATTTTTCCGTTGCGAAGTACGCAAATGCGCAACTTTTGAACCCTGTTATTATTCGATACTTAAAAAAAAATCAATTTATTTCGACCCAACCTAAGGTTGCGTTTACACGTAGCAGTTAGCTTCTATGACAGTCAACTGTTAAGCCCTACTCATGTGATAAGACACAGGAGCTCCGCGGTCTTAGTTGTGATTGGACGAAGAGGATGTCGTACGAGTCCTTTGCAAGACCACTTTTCCGAAAAGGTTGAAAACATCAGTCTTTCGCCACTTACAACTCGAGAACTCGAGGCCGGTCGAAGAACGGAAAAATATGGGTATTTTTATTTAACAAACTCTATCAGATTCAGAAATTAAAAATATGGTAAACGACCCCATTCCAGGCATCCGTCCGGTACACAAAAAATGCTCTAATAATGCTCTTCATAAACAAATACAGCGATGAAACAAATATGTTAACTTTTTGCATACAATCAGTAAAATTAGGAATAAATTATCTTTTATTTCATTTAGTTAATTTCAATATAGCAATAGCCATCTTTGTAAAATTGGTATTCAAACTCGGGTGACGGAATTTTAGCAACAGAGTAAAGGCCGTTTTGCGCCTGAATGATCATGCGAATGAATTCATTCACGAATGAATTTAAGTGATGACCTGAAATTGCTTCCGCTTAGCGTGAATGATCATTCGAATTAATTCCTTCAATGTTATGCGCAAAAAGGATGCGCAGTGGTAGGCCTATCGATAATACATATCGACTCACGGGATATTTCCGACCAACGCAGCTGTATCGATGCTCGAAATTGGTCGGAATGGTTTGTTTACGCCGTCTGATATACGTGATAGATCAAATAAACTATGGTGTACATTTAGTTATTATAATATTCATTTAGCGAAGCTTTCTAGATACTGAGGTTTAAGTTGATCTGAAGTGAAGTAGAGCTATAAATGATGGCTTAATTTTCACATCTACTGCTACAGTTCCCATTTAAATGGTGGCGGCCACAATTTTTCCGGAGAAAGCTAGAAGAAGAGAGGAGAAATAGAGGTAAAGGTATGCTAGGCATGATTAAAAATGAACTGTTGTTATAGGACTGTGAGACATATCGTAATTTATTAAGAAAGACGCTGGAGCAATTTCATACTATATTAAATCTCACCAGGCATGATTATGAAAGATCGGACACGACGACGAGAGAAGCAATTACTGTGACAAGAGATCCTTATTCAACCTTTGATGTACATGTTAGTAATTATATTGACATTTTGCAATTCGTTTCCGGCTGGCTGTAACGCTAAGATTTTTTAGCGACGGGCGAATCGTATCCATGTCCGTTTACGGTTATAACGTTCCCTGATAACTCAGCAAGAATTCATGGGGGTAAAATAAGTTTAATTATGCATGAAGTGTGTAGGAGTATCTATCGGAATAGATACTGTACTACTTAAAGATTAGATACGTGCTTTTTGTTCTAATTTATCCCAGTTCGTGGTAGCTGTGATAACAAACAACAAGTCACATCCTCATGAGAGACAATGGAAAAATACCGGTGGATATATTTCAATGTAACGTTTTCAGGTATAATTTTATGTTCTGTTCTAATACTTTATTGCTCTATACCTACTTGTCACAAGAATTATCAAAATCTTAGAATACCTACATGATACATTATTTTCAACTCAACCTTCGCCCAAAACGTGATTAATTGAAAAACTTCACCAGGTGAATGCCTATATAAATTACCTATAAGAATTATATACGATTATATATACTCCATGGGCAAGTCAATTAATTGTACGAAAGTATAAGTACGAAAAGTTCCGAAAACCAATTATAATTGCATTTCGTCCGGCACTTGTTTAATTTGAATCCTCTTCTACCCGCTCATAAAACAAAGACGGACGCCGTACGCTCGTATCACATCATCATTGAAGGAATCATGCGAATGAATTCCATGCGAAAAGATTTTCGTATTACACGAAGCATGAACTTCATGCGCATGACTTCATTCGCATGATCATTCACCGTGTAAAACGGCCTTAAGGCTCTTATGAAATATGAGGATATGCACAGCGCAATATTGCACCAACTTAATATGGCGAAAGCAACGAAAAATCGACTTAGTGATGTAAAGCGACCGCTTCGCCTAATATCCCACGGTATCGCGCGTGCGTTTCAAGTTTCTCCACAATCCTTTCAAAAGCCATAATTATTTACACATTTTAATTATTTCGTAGTAATAATAATAATACTTTTATTCCTCATATAAATGCATAAAGTATGCATTAGTAGCCATTCATTTATCCGAGGAATATAGGTACCCCTTGGAAAACAAAGCTTCCTGCTTTGGGGTCGACGATTCTTTATCACAAGTTAACATGGATTATCACACAAACTAATATAAAATATAAAGATCAAAAACACACTACGTGCCGAGTAGGCACACATAACATGGTGACATGGTTGTATTTAAAACTTCACATGTACGTATGCTCAGAAAGTTTTTATCAATATTTTGTAATGTTGACGAACACAATAGAAAAATTATGTTAATCTTGTAAAAACTTACACAATATTTCTAATTAGGTATTCTTCCTCTCTATGTTTGAACAACAAGGCCCTAGCATTTTACAGAATTTAGCATTCATTTTTTATTAATGCGATGTTGAGAGGGTATGTCCAAAACATTTTGGGAGCAGGTGTAAGTAAGAGTGTTGGAACAATTCAAAATTTGATAATAATTAATGATAACTAGGTACTGGCCGAGTAACTCAAAGCGGTATCGTCAGCGAAAGCAATTAAATTGCCCTTGAATTTTTCTGACCATAGGTTATTTACGTAACGTAAGAATAATATGGGTCATAAAAAAGACTCTACAAAAAAACTCTAAAGAGACTCGGAACGCCACAGGTCGTATCTGTTATTTGCATGTTAATTAGTGCGTGTTTGGTCATATTCACCCCCTGCCACACACCCTCGCGGTGGCTCGCAGGGCTTTGCGTGGACGTCGATTAATATTTCTCTCATTCCAGGTAAAGAGAGTAGGATGGCCTACTTCATCGCCCCCGTTGGAGTCATTGTGGTCTGCAACATAATTTTGTTTGTCCTGACCGCTTTCAATATTCACAAAGTTAAAAGAGAAACATCGATTTTACAACGAGGATCGTCATCTAAAAGTAAAGAGGACAAAAACAGGTACTGCAATGCAATGGAATGGAATGATTTGCAATTTTACTAACTCTGGATGCCTCGTGATTACTTAGCGTGCATGCTCTCGACTAATTGCAGGATGAAGTTGTACATAAAACTCTCCATCGTCATGGGCGTCAGCTGGGTCTTGGAGATACTTTCGTACATCGTCGGGGGTTCGAAGTGCATTTGGCTCGTCACGGACACCCTTAACACCCTGCAGGGTTTATTCATATTCCTCATCTTCGTCTGCAAGAGGAACGTGAAGGATATCATGAAGCCGAGGCTGCGACGTCTGATTAGCAAGATCGGGATCGCGCTAATCTCGTCGACGGACTCCAACGTGGAGCAAGAAGTGGATGTGGAATAGTCCACTTTGAAGAGCGGGGAGACAGCTTCTTTAAGTTTTCCCTCCATGGAGTTGCAGAGCAAAGTCGGAGGGGGGCGCCTTGGGAATAAGTTTGGGGAGGATCAATAAGGGATCGGGGGTTCATTACAATCAATTCTGAGAGAAGTTGGCGCCTCGTTGGTGCGGCAAAAATAGAATACGTGAGTGCCGCAAGGTTTTAAAGCGTGTGACAATAGTGTCATATTCAGAATATCAGCTACGGTCGCATTTCTACCGTCATAGAATCTTTATTACGAGTTCAAAATGGGATACAGATCTTCCTCAATACGGTAAAGCAGACATCTAAGGAGCAATACCACCTTAAACGTCAAAAAATCCCTACGACGAGTCAAATCCGTGTACGGATTCTAACTGCAGAGGTGATATTGCTCCTTAGGTGTCTGCTTTACCGTATTGAGGAAGATCTGTATCCCATTTTGAACTCGTAATAAAGATTCTATGACGGTAGAAGTGCGACCGTAGCTGATATTCTGAATATGATGGATCTGGATTAGAATCCGTACACGGATTCGACTCGTGGTAGGGATTATATGACGTTATCCGTGGAAGTGAGGCTGTAGTTGAGTTTCTGAATACGACCCATATATATGGTGTCCACAGCTTGCTAGCCCAGGGGCACCTGGGGGTCGCAGGCGAGGAAAGCAGAGACCATTCCCCCCCCCCCAATCTCCACCCCTTAGTGGCAGGGCAGGGTAGGGCTGGGCGGTGCAGGAAATGCTGAACCGGTTCTCGGTTCTGAAAAAAACAGTTTGCGACGGCGATGCGCCGGTTCAATAGATCGAACCGGTGTTTTCTACTGAACCGGTGTTTTCTGCTGAACCGGTTTTTTCTACTGAACCGGCGTTTTCTACTGAACCGGTGTTTTCTACTGAACCGGTGTTTTCTACTGAACCGGTGTTTTGTACTGAACCGGTGTTTTCTACTGAACCGGTGTTTTCTACTGAACCGTGGTTTTCTACTGAACCGGTGTTTTCTAATGAACCGGTGTTTTCTACTGAACCGGTGTTTTCTAATGAACCGGTGTTTTCTACTGAACCGGTGTTTTCTAATGAACCGGTGTTTTCTACTGAACCGGTGTTTCCTACTGAACCGTTGTTTTCTACTGAACCGGTGTTTTCTAATGAACCGGTGTTTTCTACTGAACTGTATTTTTTCTAGTGAACCGCGTTTTTTCTCATCCAAAATTTTTTTGGTGAAATTTTTATTTAACCAGTTTTTTGAAGATTTGTTTTTTTTTTTCTTAAAGATACTTCTTAATAACGCGGGTATGCTTCCCTAAAGTGAACAGTAAAATGTGAGAATGTTTGCGAGAACCAATGGTTTTTGTACGATGCCTGGGCGTACACATAAATTGGTTTTATGAAGTGTTAAAAAATGCACCTAAATTTGTTGTTTAAAAAATGCACCTAAATTTGTTGTTTAAAAAATGCACCTAAATCTGCCGAATTCGAACCTGCCGCGTGAACGGCGATGAAATTCACATTATTTTTTAACGAAGAAATTGCAAAATTTCCTCGGATATTTATTTATCACGACGCGTTTCGTTGTTATAACAACATTAGAAATTGGCTTGATCAGCCTCGATGATAATGCTATTGTAGCAACAAAACGCGTCGTGCTAAATTAATAACTCATCGTTGGTGAATGAAAAGCTCCCTAGAGGCAGAGCGACTGGTGCCTACGTACGGACGAAATCTTTCCACTTATTCTGATCTGATTTACGTGCTTCCAGAGAGCTGAGATGTGTGGAGAGGCTGATTCCTTTCGTCTGTGATTCATAGTTATCTGCCTTTCTTAGTCGACATTTCTTTTCTCTTTCATCATGGCAACGATTACGAGGCGAGGGTCTTACTCTGACGCCTTGTGTTTTCTTTGGTGGCTTTATTCTTTTCCGCCTCGGAATCGTCTCTTCGCTGATTCCCTCTTAAATTGGCCATGACTTGTAGCTCACGTGAGTTGTCCGACAAGCAAATGCAAGGCGCTCTGTTAGAGAGGAGTGAAGTCAGTTCAGATACAATTTCCAAGGATTTAATTGGATACCCTCTGATTTCCTGCTCCTAGCAGGAAGTGAAAAAATGTCTCAGTTAATTTTTAATGCAAGAAAATAATTGGGAAGATATCGATAATGCTCATCATCCATTGACTTTCACGTGTGATTTAGTTAGTAAATAAATAGTGTCAGTTCAGCGTTCTGAAATATTTCGAGTTAATTTTCCGAGACGGTTTTATTACAAATGAGGTTGCTGAAACAAAGTGATCGGAACGGTGGGTATTGGAAAAGCTCAAAGGATTACCGAAAGTGCCTCGATTACCGAAATTGAATGCAAGAGATTGACAAGCCACCAAGAAAACCCAATACTGGAAGTCGCAAGAGCCATCCATCCGCTAAGACGTTTGCGTCAAATTTTGCACTAAGTTCCAATGCCTTCCCCATTAAAGCACCCTGAGCAATTAAAATACCTTTGATTAAAGTTACCCAGTTACCCGAAGGCATGCAATTGAGTGGACTGCGTCGCATACTCTTGAGGGATTAAAACGCAGGAATCGTTTTCTAAACTGAACAGTAGTAGAGCATGTTTGGGGAGCCAATGGCTTTTAGGTGAGGCTGGGCTTATATTTATCTTCACATTTTTAAAGTTCCAAACGATGCCCCTACATGTCTGGTTTTAGTTTCGGTAAACATCCCAGTGACTTCTTCAAAGAAATAAAATGCTGTTCTATTAATGACACATGGAGCTGTATTTTATCAATTACTGGAAGGATGCAAAGGATGCTAGGGGAATCTGGATATAAACTTATCTAATTATCAAGTACACTCCGTATAAACTTTCAAATGACACCTTTTATATGAGAATATCACATAAAGCCTGAATGCTGTAACTTGAAGGAAAATAGTGTAAAAAGACGTTTTTCAGTACGCAATGCTTGTCTGCCAATATTTCAGGGTCGAAATGTTTTTCTTCGAAAACAGGAAATAGCTCTTGGCTGGAGAAGTTTAGCATTACATATACACCAATTTTCGTTGAAATCTGAGAAGGCGAAGCAAGATATTTCTGAAAAGTTGTCGATTTAAAATGGAATGACCCATATGTAATCGAAAGTCAATCGTGCAAGTAGGAATGATTTTGTAGACGTCAATATATATAGAGGAAAAATAGCACAGATAAATACAATGAAAAAATTTTTTGATTGAATTTATCATATTTTGATAATTTTATCAAAAAGTTCAGTTCATATGGAACATTGAATTACAGTTATTTCTATGAATACATTTCGGTAAAACAATTTGGTGAAAATTATCAAAAGTACGATATATTTTATCAAGAAAAATTTACCTTCTCGGTTAATTTAACCAAACTCGTTAGGTATTCTGGAGGGCATAATTAAATTTATCGAACAAAAATTAGCCTTTTTCGTTTATTTTACCAAACTGTTTGATAGTCACGGAAGGACTATGGTTAAATTTATCAAACAGAATATTCATCGTGATTTATCACACCTAATTAGTGTCTAGCTAATCAAACATATTTAATGTTCACATGTTATCAAATTTGAAGCAGTGAATGGTAATTAAATTTTATGACATTGTTATAATATAAGATACCAAACATTAATAACCTAAGAAAGACTTCGCCAAGTCCAGGGAACCCCAGGACTTCAGCAGGCTTCGCAGCTCTTCCTCCATCGTTCACAACTTCGCAGACTCCGAACAAACACAAAACCCATGCAGGAAATTCACGTCGTTCATAGAGTAGACTGCATCTGATACATCGAATATCATACACTCAAAAAAACGTTGGATGAGGCATCTAATTTTAATTGGATAAGAAATAATTGGCACGAATATCAATTGTAATGGATACGATACCAATTCAATTTCATGCTCTGGCAAAGAGTCTAGTTCCAACTAGATGGATTGGACAGCCACTGATATTGGGTGCTTTCCAATCATCGACGCAAGTCGACACTAGTCAACTTGTGTCGCGTGTAGTGCTTTCCAATCAGTGTGTGTCGCTGTTGTGTCAAACGCGAGTCGACACACGGTGACACACCGGTAATGGTGAGTTACTGAAAAAAGAAAGAAGGACGGCGCAAGCTCCAAATCGCAATGCGTCTGCAAGAGGCATATTGAAAATAACCGATAAATCAGAACAAATGTTTAAGTTAAGTATTTTCTTAATTAATCATCCTACAACTAATTTTTTTGTTCATTGGTAACGATCTTGCTATAGCAAGAAGGAAACATCTGTGGATTCAATTTCCTACCCACAAAAACGCACCAATCACGAGTCCCCGTGAAAGTCCTTAGCGCATCAGCTACTGCGCATCTAAAACTCGCTTTCCATTCGCGAAGACACAAGTCGACTTGAGTTTCCGCGAGTTAACTCAAGACGACGCATGAGTCGCTTGAATGGAAAGCACCAATTGTTAACCCGTTCTGCAGAGCAGTACCTATTTCCGAAGCGCACGGCTCCGTTTCTATAAACAATGCAACAATAGACATTTCTGTAAACAGCGCGACTATCATGCAAGATAGTAAAATCTATTGAAGAGAATCTTGACGAGTTAGATGTTTTTAAGCAAACGCTAAGTCGGATCTTGGAATTTACCGAAAGCTTGGTAAAGATGATCAAACTCTTACAACCTTCGAGCCGATTCAGTAACTTTAGCCGACATGATTCGTGTTTTCAATTCAATTCTTAACTACCAAAATTTTTAATAATCGGGTACCAAATTGTTCAATAAATTTTATTTTACGCATAGTTATTTTCATTGATAACGTAATAATTTTAATCGAAAAGTTTCCTATCAAACATGCTTGATTGTATCTGGCAAACTGTATTTTTCCGTGTAGAAAGTCTACGTCTACGTAATATCCTACGAGCTACCGCGAGGGTTTGTGGGAGGGGGAGAAGATCACCAAAATTACACTACTAACATGTATGCTACTACTTCATGGACACGTGATATGAAAAATCCCGGTTTCAAACCGAAGGTTGGTTTTTTGAAAGGTGAAGGTAGACCTCCTCCCGTACTAAGCCTTTTGCGTGTTAAATTCACATATATGCAAGGTAGGGGGGCCAGTTCCTTTTTCTGGGCCACCTGCGATTTCCTACAAGTTCTCACACACTGAAAATGGAACCTCTAGAATTTTAGGTGGCGGTGTCCAGAAAGACTCCTGTCCGGGAGTTGAATTCAGGTCGGTAGCTCAGCACTCTACCCACTAGGCCACCACGACCGCAAAGTGAGGTACAAGTTATAATAACACAACAAATAGCTCCTCGGTGATTGTGATTTAAAAAGTTTCCTATGACAGAATTAGTAGTCATCATGCATTTTCTCATGTCATATCTATCTTTTTTTACAGGTTTCGTGATATACTTCGCATTCCTGTGCACCTTCTTCTGGCTGAACATCATGTGCATCGATATTTACGTCACTTTCAGGTACCTATTCCTTCTTTTATGCTATAACTATTTTCACTTGTAGGATATCAAAAATAGCGATTAATGTAAGATCTGGTGTTTACCCGGCGAATAATATGTGTGAAGATCTCTGGGGTTTCACACCGGGTCAGGTTCTCCATATCTTCCTCCGACGTTTCGATGCGCGACTCGCCCATCGTCTTCAGGGATCCAGGAATCCAAGTGACATTCCTTCCAAATTGCCTGCTTATATATCCTCCGTTGGCGGGTCTTTTAGATTAGAAATCTCTTTTCTCCCACTCTTTTTAAGACTTCTAGGTTTATCAATCATTCGTTCTATTTTATTTTCATTATACTTCGGTAGCACCGCATTTAAAGTTCTTCCACCCTTGACTTCTCTACTGCAGTTATTGTCCATTCCTCACTGCCATAAAGAAACATGGTCCAGATATACGTTCTGATGAATTGTTTTCCTAATTCTATGCTTGTATTTGCAGCTGTAGGCAGAATCTTATTTTGGTAAAATACTCTATTCACCTGGGCAATTCTGCTGGCAATTTCTCCTGTACTTCTTCCATC
Source organism: Platycnemis pennipes (assembly GCA_933228895.1). Classification (NCBI taxonomy): domain Eukaryota; kingdom Metazoa; phylum Arthropoda; class Insecta; order Odonata; family Platycnemididae; genus Platycnemis; species Platycnemis pennipes. The sequence continues at coordinate 128,143,037 of OW121851.1, read as the reverse complement.
GATGGCTATTCGGCATCCCAGGTAACGAAACTCTTCCACATCCTCGGTTTTTTGTTTTCCTATTTTAACATTTTTCCTGGCTTCTTTTCTCCTGCTGCGTACCACTGCCTTAGATTTCTACTTGATATGGTAACAATCGTAAATGTGTTTTTTCTGTCATTTGATTCCTCAGATTTGTTATCCTCTAAGTGATTTAATTGCTTTCCAGCCATTTATTGTTCATAATCACCGGTCATCAATCCTAGGATTGGTTTGACACAGCCCTCCACTCGTCAGTTCCATCAGCCAATCTCTTCATATTAACGTAATTCCTCTCTTCCACGTCCTTCCATATATCCATATATCTCATCAGAGGCCTTCATTTGCCGTTCTTCCCGTTCACTTTTCCTTAGACGATTGTCTTCATCAGTCCGTCGTGTCTCAAGATATGGCCAATTAATTTGTCCCGCTTTCTCAGAGAGTTTTCAGCAGGTTTCTCTTTTCTTCCACATTTCTAAAGACTTTTTGGTTTGTCACTCGGTCGATCCATTTTATCTTCATCATTCTTCGGTAGCACAACATTTCAAATGCTTCCACGATTTTCTTCTCCTCTGTTGTCATCGTCCATGCCTCACTGTCGTAAAGAAACATGCTCCAGATGTACGTTCTTATGAATTGTTTCCTTACTTCTACGCTTTAGGTAGATTCTTCTTTTGATTGAATGCCCTCTTTGGCTGGGTTATTCTATTGACTATTTTTCTTTTGCTTCGTCCATCGTTGGTTACACGGATTTCCAGGCAACAAAACTATATCAACTCTTCCAGTTTTTGTTTTCCTAGTTTGACATTGGTTTTGGTCTCTTCTCTCTTGCTGCACACCAATCTCACAGTCTTCTCTTTAATGATCTTCAGCTGACATCTGGCCATTGTACTTTCCATGATTATTAGAATCTTATTCAGATCCCTCTCTGTCTCTTCTATGAGTACTATGTCATCAGCGAATCGCAGCATGCTAACTTATCTCTCCGTGAATATTCACATCAGAAGGCTTCTCTCTGTTTCATTTATTGTTGGGAATATTTTTTAAAAGAATTAATTTCTCTATTTTGGTATATATTCCAGTCTAATGAGTTTTATAGTCAATTAAGTAAGATGCCAGTGATATCTGAGGTTCAAGAAGAAGTGAACACTTTGTAATTTTCTACACTTTTCCGATTCTTCTATCGGCCAACCTTTTCAAAATAACGTAATTCCTCTCTTTCACATCCTTCACGACCTATTCCACTTATCTCATAGGCCTTCTTTTGCCATTTTTCCCGTCCACATGTGCACTATCTTCATCAGGACATCATCATGATGATGACAATAGTGTGGAAACTTTCTAAGTGTTCACTTCTTCTTGAAATATGGGGAAATTCCACAAAGTTAACTCGTCGACGATTAATGACATCTGAGGTATTGTTAGACATTCTTGGTTGTTGCGTTATCAATTGGTTAATCACATGATATTCCAGCACCAAGGACACCTACATACTTGACAAAAGTTTGATGCATCCCAGTATTCATGTGAAAGTTGGGTGATCCCAGGTAATCCGATTTTCACGCATGGCATACTGTTGTTGACCAGTTCTCTTCTACCTGCCTTAACCTCCAAGAATATCAACGCCGTGTGCCAATTTCAGTCTCTTCTGCAGAGTATCAGTGTCATTCAGAATGTCAAGCAGATGTACAGTAAACTCCCGACTATCCATGCTAATGACTGGTTAAGGATGCACGAATAATCGGGAAAAACGAATAATCCGCTCTTTGGTTCCTTCCGGATTCATTTCTCTACGGTACTCTGCAAAATAGATAAACTCCCTAAGAAAATAACACAATCTGCTAATGAAAAGGTCCTCGCTGTACATAATAGCGCTTTATGAGGAAAAAGAATCTAGTAGATCTGTCCCGGCGACAATTAAACGTTCGAAAGCCTCGGGTGGCGGCACGAAGCCTGGCGTAAGGCATCGGACCAGTCGGTAGGACCGTAGTAAATGTCACAATTGGAGGAAAACAACAAAGGTTTACTTACCATTGAGACCACTGCCGATACATTAAAAAGATTTGCGACACACTGATAATCCGCAGCCTGGATAGCATTAGCATGGATAATTGGGAGTCCACTGTATGTTTCTTTTAGTGACATGAAAAAGGGTAAATTACATCGCGTATATTGTGCATGGAATATAAGCCTATGTTTAGTTCCGTTACCGGGGTTTACCGCTGTTTTTTTCCACAAAGTCCAATTATTCCGATTTCGCCCAACCTATGAATAAACAACATGATTATTTTTCAAGTGAAAGGACAACAAATATTATTGATCAGTGCTACAAAGATTTTTAACTTCTGTCCCAAATAGAAGAATTTACCCTCCATAAAAACATCTCAAAATTTTTCAATATCCGAGGGACATAATCTAGGTGAGGGATTCTCAAATTCGGTTTAATATTTCATTCATACTATGCATGTGCGTGTGGGTGTAACAAAGAGAAAAATTAGTTATTTTCTGAAAGTGTATCTTGGTGCATATCAAGTCTAAACTTGTAAAAACATTTATTCTGGTAGGTACCTTTTAAAAAATAGTTATTCTTTAAAAAAATTAAGGCACATATGCTCAGCACGTTCTTTTAAAATTCCAATGAATTTTTTTACTCGTCTGCACCATTTAAGGCCATCCTGCTGGAGTATGTAGAAAAAGTTGTAAAAATACGTTTTGTATGGGTGCGGGTTTGCCCGTATCTCTCATAAATTTTTGGAGATTTCCTAAAATATCTTTCTAGAATTCTCTACCATAAATCTTACGATTATTATATTTGACATCAAACTTATTTAACTCTTCAAAAAATCAACGCTATCAGTGATAAATCGCTTAAATTTGACGCAGTTACCAGGAAATTAATACATCATATAACCTTTCACATTTCTTTTTGCAGTACTTTCACGCCTCCGACAATTCATAAGAGTGAAACGAAGAAATTCCTTTCCTATGTCGCGTACGCTTGGGGACTACCGTTGGTCATCATCATCGTTACTGCAATCATGGAGTTTCACCCTGGAATATCTGATAGCTTCCTGAAACCGGAATTCAAGAACACGTGCTGGTTTAACAGTAAGTACGAAACACGAAAGTACATGTTCGTATTGCACGAATATTGTTCGTATTTTCATATATTTACCATGAATGCCTTAAAAATAAAATGTACGTAAAGAAAGACGACTGGCGATGTGTTGATTTTTTGGGTCGGAGTCAGTGGAAATGATTTTAGGAGGATGGAAGATAAAATGAGGTAGGAAGACAAAATTTATATTGATTAGTATGTAAAAGGGTAGGACATTTGATAATCTGAAGATTGAAAGAACTTAGGGAAGGAAATACAAAGTTATTAACATAGTACATTAACTGAACCCGTCATCCTTTGATTTTATAAGGAAGGAAGCCTTCGGAGAATGTGATACAAAGGGTGTAGGATTACTAGAGTTGGTCTAATTTTTCTAGTATTAAATTATAATAGGGGTCAGAAGTTGCGTATTCACATGCTTATCGAAGGAAAAAAACTGTTCAGGCAAAGTTTTGTGCCTTTTAATCTCAAATCAATAAGGTAACGTTTTTTATTTGGCTTTTTATCGCATCGAAGTGCTTCACTAACCTGCCTAATAACAGAAAAACTTCATTTAAATTCATATTCCAAATTTTAGAATTGCGCACACAACCATTTTACAAAAAGACGCATTTTAATTTATTACATCTTCCTTAAAGATTCGTTCATAAAGGTGATATGATACATTCGATGAGAATACATCATTTGCAGCTCTTCATCCATGACACATTTTTTACATGACTCCAAACTCACTATGAGATAGCTGCAACTATAGAAGTCTCACCACAAAGGGTAAAACTGTTTTATATGTTGGACGTAGTACTGTATGGTTTCCATAGATGGCGATGGAAGAATTTTTCGCGTCACATCACATACGATATATAACGCTTCCATTTCTTTCGTTTTTCTAATCTACTTAAGTGGGACATAACATGTGCTATGGATGTAGTTTTGTTATTTTATTACATTGGTGCGATATGCCTTTACCTAGCGTCCACAGTCACATGGATAAGTTAACATTTCTCTCACTATTAAAGCAAACATATCTTCTTACAGGAAGGATTCCTTGCTGTTTCTTTAAAAACACATAATCCACCCCTACAAGGAGCAGACTACACGAAACTTCTCGATTGTGCTGCTTAAGTCGATTAGAAGAAGGAAAGCAGTGACGTAAAGCGAACAATTCTTCCATTGCCATCTATGAAAACCTTCCAGAACTACATCCAAAACGTATACCTATGAGTTTTGCCCTATGCGGGAAGCCCTCTGCAACTAAAGTTCTACCCACACCCTACCCAACCAATTAGGGTTTGTTAAATTATATACCTATATTTTTCAAGGGCATAGCCTTAAATTCAGATTTTGTGTAATTTCGACATCGTGAAATTTGGGCGCAAATATGCTCTAGTGTAAGATGCTCGAATCTCTGTTTTCTTGTCCTCGCACGCTGAGACACAGACTCTATGACAGGTTTTGCGCATCTTACAACAGCTCGGGTGTGGCAACGAAGATTTAAGAAATCAGACTCGGACAGAATTTCATCTAACATAACTGACGAACTAGTCTATTGTCGAGCTGAGGTTTTTGAGCAGTTCCTTGATCATGACTACTTTTGAACTAAGCATCAGTTACGCAAATGCGCAACTTTTGAACCCTGTTATTATTCGATACTTAAAAAAAAATCAATTTATTTCGACCCAACCTAAGGTTGCGTTTACACGTAGCAGTTGGCTTCTATGACAGTCAACTGTTAAGCCCTACTCATGTGATAAGACACAGGAGCTCCGCGGTCTTAGTTGTGATTGGACGAAGAGGATGTCGTACGAGTCTTTTGCAAGACCACTTTTCCGAAAAGGTTGAAAACATCAGTCTTTCGCCACTTACAACTCGAGAACTCGAGGCCGGTCGAAGAACGGAAAAATATGGGTATTTTTATTTAACAAACTCTATCAGATTCAGAAATTAAAAATATGGTAAACGACCCCATTCCAGGCATCCGTCCGGTACACAAAAAATGCTCTAATAATGCTCTTCATAAACAAATACAGCGATGAAACAAATATGTTAACTTTTTGCATACAATCAGTAAAATTAGGAATAAATTATCTTTTATTTCATTTAGTTAATTTCAATATAGCAATAGCCATCTTTGTAAAATTGGTATTCAAACTCGGGTGACGGAATTTTAGCAACAGAGTAAAGGCCGTTTTGCGCCTGAATGATCATGCGAATGAATTCATTCACGAATGAATTTAAGTGATGACCTGAAATTGCTTCCGCTTAGCGTGAATGATCATTCGAATTAATTCCTTCAATGTTATGCGCAAAAAGGATGCGCAGTGGTAGGCCTATCGATAATACATATCGACTCACGGGATATTTCCGACCAACGCAGCTGTATCGATGCTCGAAATTGGTCGGAATGGTTTGTTTACGCCGTCTGATATACGTGATAGATCAAATAAACTATGGTGTACATTTAGTTATTATAATATTCATTTAGCGAAGCTTTCTAGATACTGAGGTTTAAGTTGATCTGAAGTGAAGTAGAGCTATAAATGATGGCTTAATTTTCACATCTACTGCTACAGTTCCCATTTAAATGGTGGCGGCCACAATTTTTCCGGAGAAAGCTAGAAGAAGAGAGGAGAAATAGAGGTAAAGGTATGCTAGGCATGATTAAAAATGAACTGTTGTTATAGGACTGTGAGACATATCGTAATTTATTAAGAAAGACGCTGGAGCAATTTCATACTATATTAAATCTCACCAGGCATGATTATGAAAGATCGGACACGACGACGAGAGAAGCAATTACTGTGACAAGAGATCCTTATTCAACCTTTGATGTACATGTTAGTAATTATATTGACATTTTGCAATTCGTTTCCGGCTGGCTGTAACGCTAAGATTTTTTAGCGACGGGCGAATCGTATCCATGTCCGTTTACGGTTATAACGTTCCCTGATAACTCAGCAAGAATTCATGGGGGTAAAATAAGTTTAATTATGCATGAAGTGTGTAGGAGTATCTATCGGAATAGATACTGTACTACTTAAAGATTAGATACGTGCTTTTTGTTCTAATTTATCCCAGTTCGTGGTAGCTGTGATAACAAACAACAAGTCACATCCTCATGAGAGACAATGGAAAAATACCGGTGGATATATTTCAATGTAACGTTTTCAGGTATAATTTTATGTTCTGTTCTAATACTTTATTGCTCTATACCTACTTGTCACAAGAATTATCAAAATCTTAGAATACCTACATGATACATTATTTTCAACTCAACCTTCGCCCAAAACGTGATTAATTGAAAAACTTCACCAGGTGAATGCCTATATAAATTACCTATAAGAATTATATACGATTATATATACTCCATGGGCAAGTCAATTAATTGTACGAAAGTATAAGTACGAAAAGTTCCGAAAACCAATTATAATTGCATTTCGTCCGGCACTTGTTTAATTTGAATCCTCTTCTACCCGCTCATAAAACAAAGACGGACGCCGTACGCTCGTATCACATCATCATTGAAGGAATCATGCGAATGAATTCCATGCGAAAAGATTTTCGTATTACACGAAGCATGAACTTCATGCGCATGACTTCATTCGCATGATCATTCACCGTGTAAAACGGCCTTAAGGCTCTTATGAAATATGAGGATATGCACAGCGCAATATTGCACCAACTTAATATGGCGAAAGCAACGAAAAATCGACTTAGTGATGTAAAGCGACCGCTTCGCCTAATATCCCACGGTATCGCGCGTGCGTTTCAAGTTTCTCCACAATCCTTTCAAAAGCCATAATTATTTACACATTTTAATTATTTCGTAGTAATAATAATAATACTTTTATTCCTCATATAAATGCATAAAGTATGCATTAGTAGCCATTCATTTATCCGAGGAATATAGGTACCCCTTGGAAAACAAAGCTTCCTGCTTTGGGGTCGACGATTCTTTATCACAAGTTAACATGGATTATCACACAAACTAATATAAAATATAAAGATCAAAAACACACTACGTGCCGAGTAGGCACACATAACATGGTGACATGGTTGTATTTAAAACTTCACATGTACGTATGCTCAGAAAGTTTTTATCAATATTTTGTAATGTTGACGAACACAATAGAAAAATTATGTTAATCTTGTAAAAACTTACACAATATTTCTAATTAGGTATTCTTCCTCTCTATGTTTGAACAACAAGGCCCTAGCATTTTACAGAATTTAGCATTCATTTTTTATTAATGCGATGTTGAGAGGGTATGTCCAAAACATTTTGGGAGCAGGTGTAAGTAAGAGTGTTGGAACAATTCAAAATTTGATAATAATTAATGATAACTAGGTACTGGCCGAGTAACTCAAAGCGGTATCGTCAGCGAAAGCAATTAAATTGCCCTTGAATTTTTCTGACCATAGGTTATTTACGTAACGTAAGAATAATATGGGTCATAAAAAAGACTCTACAAAAAAACTCTAAAGAGACTCGGAACGCCACAGGTCGTATCTGTTATTTGCATGTTAATTAGTGCGTGTTTGGTCATATTCACCCCCTGCCACACACCCTCGCGGTGGCTCGCAGGGCTTTGCGTGGACGTCGATTAATATTTCTCTCATTCCAGGTAAAGAGAGTAGGATGGCCTACTTCATCGCCCCCGTTGGAGTCATTGTGGTCTGCAACATAATTTTGTTTGTCCTGACCGCTTTCAATATTCACAAAGTTAAAAGAGAAACATCGATTTTACAACGAGGATCGTCATCTAAAAGTAAAGAGGACAAAAACAGGTACTGCAATGCAATGGAATGGAATGATTTGCAATTTTACTAACTCTGGATGCCTCGTGATTACTTAGCGTGCATGCTCTCGACTAATTGCAGGATGAAGTTGTACATAAAACTCTCCATCGTCATGGGCGTCAGCTGGGTCTTGGAGATACTTTCGTACATCGTCGGGGGTTCGAAGTGCATTTGGCTCGTCACGGACACCCTTAACACCCTGCAGGGTTTATTCATATTCCTCATCTTCGTCTGCAAGAGGAACGTGAAGGATATCATGAAGCCGAGGCTGCGACGTCTGATTAGCAAGATCGGGATCGCGCTAATCTCGTCGACGGACTCCAACGTGGAGCAAGAAGTGGATGTGGAATAGTCCACTTTGAAGAGCGGGGAGACAGCTTCTTTAAGTTTTCCCTCCATGGAGTTGCAGAGCAAAGTCGGAGGGGGGCGCCTTGGGAATAAGTTTGGGGAGGATCAATAAGGGATCGGGGGTTCATTACAATCAATTCTGAGAGAAGTTGGCGCCTCGTTGGTGCGGCAAAAATAGAATACGTGAGTGCCGCAAGGTTTTAAAGCGTGTGACAATAGTGTCATATTCAGAATATCAGCTACGGTCGCATTTCTACCGTCATAGAATCTTTATTACGAGTTCAAAATGGGATACAGATCTTCCTCAATACGGTAAAGCAGACATCTAAGGAGCAATACCACCTTAAACGTCAAAAAATCCCTACGACGAGTCAAATCCGTGTACGGATTCTAACTGCAGAGGTGATATTGCTCCTTAGGTGTCTGCTTTACCGTATTGAGGAAGATCTGTATCCCATTTTGAACTCGTAATAAAGATTCTATGACGGTAGAAGTGCGACCGTAGCTGATATTCTGAATATGATGGATCTGGATTAGAATCCGTACACGGATTCGACTCGTGGTAGGGATTATATGACGTTATCCGTGGAAGTGAGGCTGTAGTTGAGTTTCTGAATACGACCCATATATATGGTGTCCACAGCTTGCTAGCCCAGGGGCACCTGGGGGTCGCAGGCGAGGAAAGCAGAGACCATTCCCCCCCCCCCCAATCTCCACCCCTTAGTGGCAGGGCAGGGTAGGGCTGGGCGGTGCAGGAAATGCTGAACCGGTTCTCGGTTCTGAAAAAAACAGTTTGCGACGGCGATGCGCCGGTTCAATAGATCGAACCGGTGTTTTCTACTGAACCGGTGTTTTCTGCTGAACCGGTTTTTTCTACTGAACCGGCGTTTTCTACTGAACCGGTGTTTTCTACTGAACCGGTGTTTTCTACTGAACCGGTGTTTTGTACTGAACCGGTGTTTTCTACTGAACCGGTGTTTTCTACTGAACCGTGGTTTTCTACTGAACCGGTGTTTTCTAATGAACCGGTGTTTTCTACTGAACCGGTGTTTTCTAATGAACCGGTGTTTTCTACTGAACCGGTGTTTTCTAATGAACCGGTGTTTTCTACTGAACCGGTGTTTCCTACTGAACCGTTGTTTTCTACTGAACCGGTGTTTTCTAATGAACCGGTGTTTTCTACTGAACTGTATTTTTTCTAGTGAACCGCGTTTTTTCTCATCCAAAATTTTTTTGGTGAAATTTTTATTTAACCAGTTTTTTGAAGATTTGTTTTTTTTTTTCTTAAAGATACTTCTTAATAACGCGGGTATGCTTCCCTAAAGTGAACAGTAAAATGTGAGAATGTTTGCGAGAACCAATGGTTTTTGTACGATGCCTGGGCGTACACATAAATTGGTTTTATGAAGTGTTAAAAAATGCACCTAAATTTGTTGTTTAAAAAATGCACCTAAATTTGTTGTTTAAAAAATGCACCTAAATCTGCCGAATTCGAACCTGCCGCGTGAACGGCGATGAAATTCACATTATTTTTTAACGAAGAAATTGCAAAATTTCCTCGGATATTTATTTATCACGACGCGTTTCGTTGTTATAACAACATTAGAAATTGGCTTGATCAGCCTCGATGATAATGCTATTGTAGCAACAAAACGCGTCGTGCTAAATTAATAACTCATCGTTGGTGAATGAAAAGCTCCCTAGAGGCAGAGCGACTGGTGCCTACGTACGGACGAAATCTTTCCACTTAATCTGATCTGATTTACGTGCTTCCAGAGAGCTGAGATGTGTGGAGAGGCTGATTCCTTTCGTCTGTGATTCATAGTTATCTGCCTTTCTTAGTCGACATTTCTTTTCTCTTTCATCATGGCAACGATTACGAGGCGAGGGTCTTACTCTGACGCCTTGTGTTTTCTTTGGTGGCTTTATTCTTTTCCGCCTCGGAATCGTCTCTTCGCTGATTCCCTCTTAAATTGGCCATGACTTGTAGCTCACGTGAGTTGTCCGACAAGCAAATGCAAGGCGCTCTGTTAGAGAGGAGTGAAGTCAGTTCAGATACAATTTCCAAGGATTTAATTGGATACCCTCTGATTTCCTGCTCCTAGCAGGAAGTGAAAAAATGTCTCAGTTAATTTTTAATGCAAGAAAATAATTGGGAAGATATCGATAATGCTCATCATCCATTGACTTTCACGTGTGATTTAGTTAGTAAATAAATAGTGTCAGTTCAGCGTTCTGAAATATTTCGAGTTAATTTTCCGAGACGGTTTTATTACAAATGAGGTTGCTGAAACAAAGTGATCGGAACGGTGGGTATTGGAAAAGCTCAAAGGATTACCGAAAGTGCCTCGATTACCGAAATTGAATGCAAGAGATTGACAAGCCACCAAGAAAACCCAATACTGGAAGTCGCAAGAGCCATCCATCCGCTAAGACGTTTGCGTCAAATTTTGCACTAAGTTCCAATGCCTTCCCCATTAAAGCACCCTGAGCAATTAAAATACCTTTGATTAAAGTTACCCAGTTACCCGAAGGCATGCAATTGAGTGGACTGCGTCGCATACTCTTGAGGGATTAAAACGCAGGAATCGTTTTCTAAACTGAACAGTAGTAGAGCATGTTTGGGGAGCCAATGGCTTTTAGGTGAGGCTGGGCTTATATTTATCTTCACATTTTTAAAGTTCCAAACGATGCCCCTACATGTCTGGTTTTAGTTTCGGTAAACATCCCAGTGACTTCTTCAAAGAAATAAAATGCTGTTCTATTAATGACACATGGAGCTGTATTTTATCAATTACTGGAAGGATGCAAAGGATGCTAGGGGAATCTGGATATAAACTTATCTAATTATCAAGTACACTCCGTATAAACTTTCAAATGACACCTTTTATATGAGAATATCACATAAAGCCTGAATGCTGTAACTTGAAGGAAAATAGTGTAAAAAGACGTTTTTCAGTACGCAATGCTTGTCTGCCAATATTTCAGGGTCGAAATGTTTTTCTTCGAAAACAGGAAATAGCTCTTGGCTGGAGAAGTTTAGCATTACATATACACCAATTTTCGTTGAAATCTGAGAAGGCGAAGCAAGATATTTCTGAAAAGTTGTCGATTTAAAATGGAATGACCCATATGTAATCGAAAGTCAATCGTGCAAGTAGGAATGATTTTGTAGACGTCAATATATATAGAGGAAAAATAGCACAGATAAATACAATGAAAAAATTTTTTGATTGAATTTATCATATTTTGATAATTTTATCAAAAAGTTCAGTTCATATGGAACATTGAATTACAGTTATTTCTATGAATACATTTCGGTAAAACAATTTGGTGAAAATTATCAAAAGTACGATATATTTTATCAAGAAAAATTTACCTTCTCGGTTAATTTAACCAAACTCGTTAGGTATTCTGGAGGGCATAATTAAATTTATCGAACAAAAATTAGCCTTTTTCGTTTATTTTACCAAACTGTTTGATAGTCACGGAAGGACTATGGTTAAATTTATCAAACAGAATATTCATCGTGATTTATCACACCTAATTAGTGTCTAGCTAATCAAACATATTTAATGTTCACATGTTATCAAATTTGAAGCAGTGAATGGTAATTAAATTTTATGACATTGTTATAATATAAGATACCAAACATTAATAACCTAAGAAAGACTTCGCCAAGTCCAGGGAACCCCAGGACTTCAGCAGGCTTCGCAGCTCTTCCTCCATCGTTCACAACTTCGCAGACTCCGAACAAACACAAAACCCATGCAGGAAATTCACGTCGTTCATAGAGTAGACTGCATCTGATACATCGAATATCATACACTCAAAAAAACGTTGGATGAGGCATCTAATTTTAATTGGATAAGAAATAATTGGCACGAATATCAATTGTAATGGATACGATACCAATTCAATTTCATGCTCTGGCAAAGAGTCTAGTTCCAACTAGATGGATTGGACAGCCACTGATATTGGGTGCTTTCCAATCATCGACGCAAGTCGACACTAGTCAACTTGTGTCGCGTGTAGTGCTTTCCAATCAGTGTGTGTCGCTGTTGTGTCAAACGCGAGTCGACACACGGTGACACACCGGTAATGGTGAGTTACTGAAAAAAGAAAGAAGGACGGCGCAAGCTCCAAATCGCAATGCGTCTGCAAGAGGCATATTGAAAATAACCGATAAATCAGAACAAATGTTTAAGTTAAGTATTTTCTTAATTAATCATCCTACAACTAATTTTTTTGTTCATTGGTAACGATCTTGCTATAGCAAGAAGGAAACATCTGTGGATTCAATTTCCTACCCACAAAAACGCACCAATCACGAGTCCCCGTGAAAGTCCTTAGCGCATCAGCTACTGCGCATCTAAAACTCGCTTTCCATTCGCGAAGACACAAGTCGACTTGAGTTTCCGCGAGTTAACTCAAGACGACGCATGAGTCGCTTGAATGGAAAGCACCAATTGTTAACCCGTTCTGCAGAGCAGTACCTATTTCCGAAGCGCACGGCTCCGTTTCTATAAACAATGCAACAATAGACATTTCTGTAAACAGCGCGACTATCATGCAAGATAGTAAAATCTATTGAAGAGAATCTTGACGAGTTAGATGTTTTTAAGCAAACGCTAAGTCGGATCTTGGAATTTACCGAAAGCTTGGTAAAGATGATCAAACTCTTACAACCTTCGAGCCGATTCAGTAACTTTAGCCGACATGATTCGTGTTTTCAATTCAATTCTTAACTACCAAAATTTTTAATAATCGGGTACCAAATTGTTCAATAAATTTTATTTTACGCATAGTTATTTTCATTGATAACGTAATAATTTTAATCGAAAAGTTTCCTATCAAACATGCTTGATTGTATCTGGCAAACTGTATTTTTCCGTGTAGAAAGTCTACGTCTACGTAATATCCTACGAGCTACCGCGAGGGTTTGTGGGAGGGGGAGAAGATCACCAAAATTACACTACTAACATGTATGCTACTACTTCATGGACACGTGATATGAAAAATCCCGGTTTCAAACCGAAGGTTGGTTTTTTGAAAGGTGAAGGTAGACCTCCTCCCGTACTAAGCCTTTTGCGTGTTAAATTCACATATATGCAAGGTAGGGGGGCCAGTTCCTTTTTCTGGGCCACCTGCGATTTCCTACAAGTTCTCACACACTGAAAATGGAACCTCTAGAATTTTAGGTGGCGGTGTCCAGAAAGACTCCTGTCCGGGAGTTGAATTCAGGTCGGTAGCTCAGCACTCTACCCACTAGGCCACCACGACCGCAAAGTGAGGTACAAGTTATAATAACACAACAAATAGCTCCTCGGTGATTGTGATTTAAAAAGTTTCCTATGACAGAATTAGTAGTCATCATGCATTTTCTCATGTCATATCTATCTTTTTTTACAGGTTTCGTGATATACTTCGCATTCCTGTGCACCTTCTTCTGGCTGAACATCATGTGCATCGATATTTACGTCACTTTCAGGTACCTATTCCTTCTTTTATGCTATAACTATTTTCACTTGTAGGATATCAAAAATAGCGATTAATGTAAGATCTGGTGTTTACCCGGCGAATAATATGTGTGAAGATCTCTGGGGTTTCACACCGGGTCAGGTTCTCCATATCTTCCTCCGACGTTTCGATGCGCGACTCGCCCATCGTCTTCAGGGATCCAGGAATCCAAGTGACATTCCTTCCAAATTGCCTGCTTATATATCCTCCGTTGGCGGGTCTTTTAGATTAGAAATCTCTTTTCTCCCACTCTTTTTAAGACTTCTAGGTTTATCAATCATTCGTTCTATTTTATTTTCATTATACTTCGGTAGCACCGCATTTAAAGTTCTTCCACCCTTGACTTCTCTACTGCAGTTATTGTCCATTCCTCACTGCCATAAAGAAACATGGTCCAGATATACGTTCTGATGAATTGTTTTCCTAATTCTATGCTTGTATTTGCAGCTGTAGGCAGAATCTTATTTTGGTAAAATACTCTATTCACCTGGGCAATTCTGCTGGCAATTTCTCCTGTACTTCTTCCATCGATGGCTATTCGGCATCCCAGGTAACGAAACTCTTCCACATCCTCGGTTTTTTGTTTTCCTATTTTAACATTTTTCCTGGCTTCTTTTCTCCTGCTGCGTACCACTGCCTTAGATTTCTACTTGATATGGTAACAATCGTAAATGTGTTTTTTCTGTCATTTGATTCCTCAGATTTGTTATCCTCTAAGTGATTTAATTGCTTTCCAGCCATTTATTGTTCATAATCACCGGTCATCAATCCTAGGATTGGTTTGACACAGCCCTCCACTCGTCAGTTCCATCAGCCAATCTCTTCATATTAACGTAATTCCTCTCTTCCACGTCCTTCCATATATCCATATATCTCATCAGAGGCCTTCATTTGCCGTTCTTCCCGTTCACTTTTCCTTAGACGATTGTCTTCATCAGTCCGTCGTGTCTCAAGATATGGCCAATTAATTTGTCCCGCTTTCTCAGAGAGTTTTCAGCAGGTTTCTCTTTTCTTCCACATTTCTAAAGACTTTTTGGTTTGTCACTCGGTCGATCCATTTTATCTTCATCATTCTTCGGTAGCACAACATTTCAAATGCTTCCACGATTTTCTTCTCCTCTGTTGTCATCGTCCATGCCTCACTGTCGTAAAGAAACATGCTCCAGATGTACGTTCTTATGAATTGTTTCCTTACTTCTACGCTTTAGGTAGATTCTTCTTTTGATTGAATGCCCTCTTTGGCTGGGTTATTCTATTGACTATTTTTCTTTTGCTTCGTCCATCGTTGGTTACACGGATTTCCAGGCAACAAAACTATATCAACTCTTCCAGTTTTTGTTTTCCTAGTTTGACATTGGTTTTGGTCTCTTCTCTCTTGCTGCACACCAATCTCACAGTCTTCTCTTTAATGATCTTCAGCTGACATCTGGCCATTGTACTTTCCATGATTATTAGAATCTTATTCAGATCCCTCTCTGTCTCTTCTATGAGTACTATGTCATCAGCGAATCGCAGCATGCTAACTTATCTCTCCGTGAATATTCACATCAGAAGGCTTCTCTCTGTTTCATTTATTGTTGGGAATATTTTTTAAAAGAATTAATTTCTCTATTTTGGTATATATTCCAGTCTAATGAGTTTTATAGTCAATTAAGTAAGATGCCAGTGATATCTGAGGTTCAAGAAGAAGTGAACACTTTGTAATTTTCTACACTTTTCCGATTCTTCTATCGGCCAACCTTTTCAAAATAACGTAATTCCTCTCTTTCACATCCTTCACGACCTATTCCACTTATCTCATAGGCCTTCTTTTGCCATTTTTCCCGTCCACATGTGCACTATCTTCATCAGGACATCATCATGATGATGACAATAGTGTGGAAACTTTCTAAGTGTTCACTTCTTCTTGAAATATGGGGAAATTCCACAAAGTTAACTCGTCGACGATTAATGACATCTGAGGTATTGTTAGACATTCTTGGTTGTTGCGTTATCAATTGGTTAATCACATGATATTCCAGCACCAAGGACACCTACATACTTGACAAAAGTTTGATGCATCCCAGTATTCATGTGAAAGTTGGGTGATCCCAGGTAATCCGATTTTCACGCATGGCATACTGTTGTTGACCAGTTCTCTTCTACCTGCCTTAACCTCCAAGAATATCAACGCCGTGTGCCAATTTCAGTCTCTTCTGCAGAGTATCAGTGTCATTCAGAATGTCAAGCAGATGTACAGTAAACTCCCGACTATCCATGCTAATGACTGGTTAAGGATGCACGAATAATCGGGAAAAACGAATAATCCGCTCTTTGGTTCCTTCCGGATTCATTTCTCTACGGTACTCTGCAAAATAGATAAACTCCCTAAGAAAATAACACAATCTGCTAATGAAAAGGTCCTCGCTGTACATAATAGCGCTTTATGAGGAAAAAGAATCTAGTAGATCTGTCCCGGCGACAATTAAACGTTCGAAAGCCTCGGGTGGCGGCACGAAGCCTGGCGTAAGGCATCGGACCAGTCGGTAGGACCGTAGTAAATGTCACAATTGGAGGAAAACAACAAAGGTTTACTTACCATTGAGACCACTGCCGATACATTAAAAAGATTTGCGACACACTGATAATCCGCAGCCTGGATAGCATTAGCATGGATAATTGGGAGTCCACTGTATGTTTCTTTTAGTGACATGAAAAAGGGTAAATTACATCGCGTATATTGTGCATGGAATATAAGCCTATGTTTAGTTCCGTTACCAGGGTTTACCGCTGTTTTTTTCCACAAAGTCCAATTATTCCGATTTCGCCCAACCTATGAATAAACAACATGATTATTTTTCAAGTGAAAGGACAACAAATATTATTGATCAGTGCTACAAAGATTTTTAACTTCTGTCCCAAATAGAAGAATTTACCCTCCATAAAAACATCTCAAAATTTTTCAATATCCGAGGGACATAATCTAGGTGAGGGATTCTCAAATTCGGTTTAATATTTCATTCATACTATGCATGTGCGTGTGGGTGTAACAAAGAGAAAAATTAGTTATTTTCTGAAAGTGTATCTTGGTGCATATCAAGTCTAAACTTGTAAAAACATTTATTCTGGTAGGTACCTTTTAAAAAATAGTTATTCTTTAAAAAAATTAAGGCACATATGCTCAGCACGTTCTTTTAAAATTCCAATGAATTTTTTTACTCGTCTGCACCATTTAAGGCCATCCTGCTGGAGTATGTAGAAAAAGTTGTAAAAATACGTTTTGTATGGGTGCGGGTTTGCCCGTATCTCTCATAAATTTTTGGAGATTTCCTAAAATATCTTTCTAGAATTCTCTACCATAAATCTTACGATTATTATATTTGACATCAAACTTATTTAACTC
The DNA here is from genome assembly GCA_933228895.1 of Platycnemis pennipes. Classification (NCBI taxonomy): domain Eukaryota; kingdom Metazoa; phylum Arthropoda; class Insecta; order Odonata; family Platycnemididae; genus Platycnemis; species Platycnemis pennipes. The sequence goes on along the minus strand of OW121851.1, from coordinate 128,125,854 downwards.
TTCAAAAAATCAACGCTATCAGTGATAAATCGCTTAAATTTGACGCAGTTACCAGGAAATTAATACATCATATAACCTTTCACATTTCTTTTTGCAGTACTTTCACGCCTCCGACAATTCATAAGAGTGAAACGAAGAAATTCCTTTCCTATGTCGCGTACGCTTGGGGACTACCGTTGGTCATCATCATCGTTACTGCAATCATGGAGTTTCACCCTGGAATATCTGATAGCTTCCTGAAACCGGAATTCAAGAACACGTGCTGGTTTAACAGTAAGTACGAAACACGAAAGTACATGTTCGTATTGCACGAATATTGTTCGTATTTTCATATATTTACCATGAATGCCTTAAAAATAAAATGTACGTAAAGAAAGACGACTGGCGATGTGTTGATTTTTTGGGTCGGAGTCAGTGGAAATGATTTTAGGAGGATGGAAGATAAAATGAGGTAGGAAGACAAAATTTATATTGATTAGTATGTAAAAGGGTAGGACATTTGATAATCTGAAGATTGAAAGAACTTAGGGAAGGAAATACAAAGTTATTAACATAGTACATTAACTGAACCCGTCATCCTTTGATTTTATAAGGAAGGAAGCCTTCGGAGAATGTGATACAAAGGGTGTAGGATTACTAGAGTTGGTCTAATTTTTCTAGTATTAAATTATAATAGGGGTCAGAAGTTGCGTATTCACATGCTTATCGAAGGAAAAAAACTGTTCAGGCAAAGTTTTGTGCCTTTTAATCTCAAATCAATAAGGTAACGTTTTTTATTTGGCTTTTTATCGCATCGAAGTGCTTCACTAACCTGCCTAATAACAGAAAAACTTCATTTAAATTCATATTCCAAATTTTAGAATTGCGCACACAACCATTTTACAAAAAGACGCATTTTAATTTATTACATCTTCCTTAAAGATTCGTTCATAAAGGTGATATGATACATTCGATGAGAATACATCATTTGCAGCTCTTCATCCATGACACATTTTTTACATGACTCCAAACTCACTATGAGATAGCTGCAACTATAGAAGTCTCACCACAAAGGGTAAAACTGTTTTATATGTTGGACGTAGTACTGTATGGTTTCCATAGATGGCGATGGAAGAATTTTTCGCGTCACATCACATACGATATATAACGCTTCCATTTCTTTCGTTTTTCTAATCTACTTAAGTGGGACATAACATGTGCTATGGATGTAGTTTTGTTATTTTATTACATTGGTGCGATATGCCTTTACCTAGCGTCCACAGTCACATGGATAAGTTAACATTTCTCTCACTATTAAAGCAAACATATCTTCTTACAGGAAGGATTCCTTGCTGTTTCTTTAAAAACACATAATCCACCCCTACAAGGAGCAGACTACACGAAACTTCTCGATTGTGCTGCTTAAGTCGATTAGAAGAAGGAAAGCAGTGACGTAAAGCGAACAATTCTTCCATTGCCATCTATGAAAACCTTCCAGAACTACATCCAAAACGTATACCTATGAGTTTTGCCCTATGCGGGAAGCCCTCTGCAACTAAAGTTCTACCCACACCCTACCCAACCAATTAGGGTTTGTTAAATTATATACCTATATTTTTCAAGGGCATAGCCTTAAATTCAGATTTTGTGTAATTTCGACATCGTGAAATTTGGGCGCAAATATGCTCTAGTGTAAGATGCTCGAATCTCTGTTTTCTTGTCCTCGCACGCTGAGACACAGACTCTATGACAGGTTTTGCGCATCTTACAACAGCTCGGGTGTGGCAACGAAGATTTAAGAAATCAGACTCGGACAGAATTTCATCTAACATAACTGACGAACTAGTCTATTGTCGAGCTGAGGTTTTTGAGCAGTTCCTTGATCGAAACATTGAATGCAAAGGGATTTAAAAAAAAAGCAGAAACCAACAATTTGCCTTTGGTTCATTCCCTTATGGTGGCATTCCGCCTACTCAAAATGTAATGTAAATTTTAAAATTTTATTTTTCTTTATCACCAGGCAGCTTACATGAAGTATTTACGCTATAAAAGGCCTAAAATTGTCACCTGTATATTTTAATAGAAACTGTAAAATTTTGTGTTATTGGAATTTTTTCCTAACGTTAGGCCGTTTTCGCGAACTGAAGATCCAATGTAAGATATTTTTTCAATATTTTTCCGTTGCGAAGTACGCAAATGCGCAACTTTTGAACCCTGTTATTATTCGATACTTAAAAAAAAATCAATTTATTTCGACCCAACCTAAGGTTGCGTTTACACGTAGCAGTTAGCTTCTATGACAGTCAACTGTTAAGCCCTACTCATGTGATAAGACACAGGAGCTCCGCGGTCTTAGTTGTGATTGGACGAAGAGGATGTCGTACGAGTCCTTTGCAAGACCACTTTTCCGAAAAGGTTGAAAACATCAGTCTTTCGCCACTTACAACTCGAGAACTCGAGGCCGGTCGAAGAACGGAAAAATATGGGTATTTTTATTTAACAAACTCTATCAGATTCAGAAATTAAAAATATGGTAAACGACCCCATTCCAGGCATCCGTCCGGTACACAAAAAATGCTCTAATAATGCTCTTCATAAACAAATACAGCGATGAAACAAATATGTTAACTTTTTGCATACAATCAGTAAAATTAGGAATAAATTATCTTTTATTTCATTTAGTTAATTTCAATATAGCAATAGCCATCTTTGTAAAATTGGTATTCAAACTCGGGTGACGGAATTTTAGCAACAGAGTAAAGGCCGTTTTGCGCCTGAATGATCATGCGAATGAATTCATTCACGAATGAATTTAAGTGATGACCTGAAATTGCTTCCGCTTAGCGTGAATGATCATTCGAATTAATTCCTTCAATGTTATGCGCAAAAAGGATGCGCAGTGGTAGGCCTATCGATAATACATATCGACTCACGGGATATTTCCGACCAACGCAGCTGTATCGATGCTCGAAATTGGTCGGAATGGTTTGTTTACGCCGTCTGATATACGTGATAGATCAAATAAACTATGGTGTACATTTAGTTATTATAATATTCATTTAGCGAAGCTTTCTAGATACTGAGGTTTAAGTTGATCTGAAGTGAAGTAGAGCTATAAATGATGGCTTAATTTTCACATCTACTGCTACAGTTCCCATTTAAATGGTGGCGGCCACAATTTTTCCGGAGAAAGCTAGAAGAAGAGAGGAGAAATAGAGGTAAAGGTATGCTAGGCATGATTAAAAATGAACTGTTGTTATAGGACTGTGAGACATATCGTAATTTATTAAGAAAGACGCTGGAGCAATTTCATACTATATTAAATCTCACCAGGCATGATTATGAAAGATCGGACACGACGACGAGAGAAGCAATTACTGTGACAAGAGATCCTTATTCAACCTTTGATGTACATGTTAGTAATTATATTGACATTTTGCAATTCGTTTCCGGCTGGCTGTAACGCTAAGATTTTTTAGCGACGGGCGAATCGTATCCATGTCCGTTTACGGTTATAACGTTCCCTGATAACTCAGCAAGAATTCATGGGGGTAAAATAAGTTTAATTATGCATGAAGTGTGTAGGAGTATCTATCGGAATAGATACTGTACTACTTAAAGATTAGATACGTGCTTCTTGTTCTAATTTATCCCAGTTCGTGGTAGCTGTGATAACAAACAACAAGTCACATCCTCATGAGAGACAATGGAAAAATACCGGTGGATATATTTCAATGTAACGTTTTCAGGTATAATTTTATGTTCTGTTCTAATACTTTATTGCTCTATACCTACTTGTCACAAGAATTATCAAAATCTTAGAATACCTACATGATACATTATTTTCAACTCAACCTTCGCCCAAAACGTGATTAATTGAAAAACTTCACCAGGTGAATGCCTATATAAATTACCTATAAGAATTATATACGATTATATATACTCCATGGGCAAGTCAATTAATTGTACGAAAGTATAAGTACGAAAAGTTCCGAAAACCAATTATAATTGCATTTCGTCCGGCACTTGTTTAATTTGAATCCTCTTCTACCCGCTCATAAAACAAAGACGGACGCCGTACGCTCGTATCACATCATCATTGAAGGAATCATGCGAATGAATTCCATGCGAAAAGATTTTCGTATTACACGAAGCATGAACTTCATGCGCATGACTTCATTCGCATGATCATTCACCGTGTAAAACGGCCTTAAGGCTCTTATGAAATATGAGGATATGCACAGCGCAATATTGCACCAACTTAATATGGCGAAAGCAACGAAAAATCGACTTAGTGATGTAAAGCGACCGCTTCGCCTAATATCCCACGGTATCGCGCGTGCGTTTCAAGTTTCTCCACAATCCTTTCAAAAGCCATAATTATTTACACATTTTAATTATTTCGTAGTAATAATAATAATACTTTTATTCCTCATATAAATGCATAAAGTATGCATTAGTAGCCATTCATTTATCCGAGGAATATAGGTACCCCTTGGAAAACAAAGCTTCCTGCTTTGGGGTCGACGATTCTTTATCACAAGTTAACATGGATTATCACACAAACTAATATAAAATATAAAGATCAAAAACACACTACGTGCCGAGTAGGCACACATAACATGGTGACATGGTTGTATTTAAAACTTCACATGTACGTATGCTCAGAAAGTTTTTATCAATATTTTGTAATGTTGACGAACACAATAGAAAAATTATGTTAATCTTGTAAAAACTTACACAATATTTCTAATTAGGTATTCTTCCTCTCTATGTTTGAACAACAAGGCCCTAGCATTTTACAGAATTTAGCATTCATTTTTTATTAATGCGATGTTGAGAGGGTATGTCCAAAACATTTTGGGAGCAGGTGTAAGTAAGAGTGTTGGAACAATTCAAAATTTGATAATAATTAATGATAACTAGGTACTGGCCGAGTAACTCAAAGCGGTATCGTCAGCGAAAGCAATTAAATTGCCCTTGAATTTTTCTGACCATAGGTTATTTACGTAACGTAAGAATAATATGGGTCATAAAAAAGACTCTACAAAAAAACTCTAAAGAGACTCGGAACGCCACAGGTCGTATCTGTTATTTGCATGTTAATTAGTGCGTGTTTGGTCATATTCACCCCCTGCCACACACCCTCGCGGTGGCTCGCAGGGCTTTGCGTGGACGTCGATTAATATTTCTCTCATTCCAGGTAAAGAGAGTAGGATGGCCTACTTCATCGCCCCCGTTGGAGTCATTGTGGTCTGCAACATAATTTTGTTTGTCCTGACCGCTTTCAATATTCACAAAGTTAAAAGAGAAACATCGATTTTACAACGAGGATCGTCATCTAAAAGTAAAGAGGACAAAAACAGGTACTGCAATGCAATGGAATGGAATGATTTGCAATTTTACTAACTCTGGATGCCTCGTGATTACTTAGCGTGCATGCTCTCGACTAATTGCAGGATGAAGTTGTACATAAAACTCTCCATCGTCATGGGCGTCAGCTGGGTCTTGGAGATACTTTCGTACATCGTCGGGGGTTCGAAGTGCATTTGGCTCGTCACGGACACCCTTAACACCCTGCAGGGTTTATTCATATTCCTCATCTTCGTCTGCAAGAGGAACGTGAAGGATATCATGAAGCCGAGGCTGCGACGTCTGATTAGCAAGATCGGGATCGCGCTAATCTCGTCGACGGACTCCAACGTGGAGCAAGAAGTGGATGTGGAATAGTCCACTTTGAAGAGCGGGGAGACAGCTTCTTTAAGTTTTCCCTCCATGGAGTTGCAGAGCAAAGTCGGAGGGGGGCGCCTTGGGAATAAGTTTGGGGAGGATCAATACCGTATTGAGGAAGATCTGTATCCCATTTTGAACTCGTAATAAAGATTCTATGACGGTAGAAGTGCGACCGTAGCTGATATTCTGAATATGATGGATCTGGATTAGAATCCGTACACGGATTCGACTCGTGGTAGGGATTATATGACGTTATCCGTGGAAGTGAGGCTGTAGTTGAGTTTCTGAATACGACCCATATATATGGTGTCCACAGCTTGCTAGCCCAGGGGCACCTGGGGGTCGCAGGCGAGGAAAGCAGAGACCATTCCCCCCCCCCCAATCTCCACCCCTTAGTGGCAGGGCAGGGTAGGGCTGGGCGGTGCAGGAAATGCTGAACCGGTTCTCGGTTCTGAAAAAAACAGTTTGCGACGGCGATGCGCCGGTTCAATAGATCGAACCGGTGTTTTCTACTGAACCGGTGTTTTCTGCTGAACCGGTTTTTTCTACTGAACCGGCGTTTTCTACTGAACCGGTGTTTCTACTGAACCGGTGTTTTCTACTGAACCGGTGTTTTGTACTGAACCGGTGTTTTCTACTGAACCGGTGTTTTCTACTGAACCGTGGTTTTCTACTGAACCGGTGTTTTCTAATGAACCGGTGTTTTCTACTGAACCGGTGTTTTCTAATGAACCGGTGTTTTCTACTGAACCGGTGTTTTCTAATGAACCGGTGTTTTCTACTGAACCGGTGTTTCCTACTGAACCGTTGTTTTCTACTGAACCGGTGTTTTCTAATGAACCGGTGTTTTCTACTGAACTGTATTTTTTCTAGTGAACCGCGTTTTTTCTCATCCAAAATTTTTTTGGTGAAATTTTTATTTAACCAGTTTTTTGAAGATTTGTTTTTTTTTTTCTTAAAGATACTTCTTAATAACGCGGGTATGCTTCCCTAAAGTGAACAGTAAAATGTGAGAATGTTTGCGAGAACCAATGGTTTTTGTACGATGCCTGGGCGTACACATAAATTGGTTTTATGAAGTGTTAAAAAATGCACCTAAATTTGTTGTTTAAAAAATGCACCTAAATCTGCCGAATTCGAACCTGCCGCGTGAACGGCGATGAAATTCACATTATTTTTTAACGAAGAAATTGCAAAATTTCCTCGGATATTTATTTATCACGACGCGTTTCGTTGTTATAACAACATTAGAAATTGGCTTGATCAGCCTCGATGATAATGCTATTGTAGCAACAAAACGCGTCGTGCTAAATTAATAACTCATCGTTGGTGAATGAAAAGCTCCCTAGAGGCAGAGCGACTGGTGCCTACGTACGGACGAATTCTTTCCACTTAATCTGATCTGATTTACGTGCTTCCAGAGAGCTGAGATGTGTGGAGAGGCTGATTCCTTTCGTCTGTGATTCATAGTTATCTGCCTTTCTTAGTCGACATTTCTTTTCTCTTTCATCATGGCAACGATTACGAGGCGAGGGTCTTACTCTGACGCCTTGTGTTTTCTTTGGTGGCTTTATTCTTTTCCGCCTCGGAATCGTCTCTTCGCTGATTCCCTCTTAAATTGGCCATGACTTGTAGCTCACGTGAGTTGTCCGACAAGCAAATGCAAGGCGCTCTGTTAGAGAGGAGTGAAGTCAGTTCAGATACAATTTCCAAGGATTTAATTGGATACCCTCTGATTTCCTGCTCCTAGCAGGAAGTGAAAAAATGTCTCAGTTAATTTTTAATGCAAGAAAATAATTGGGAAGATATCGATAATGCTCATCATCCATTGACTTTCACGTGTGATTTAGTTAGTAAATAAATAGTGTCAGTTCAGCGTTCTGAAATATTTCGAGTTAATTTTCCGAGACGGTTTTATTACAAATGAGGTTGCTGAAACAAAGTGATCGGAACGGTGGGTATTGGAAAAGCTCAAAGGATTACCGAAAGTGCCTCGATTACCGAAATTGAATGCAAGAGATTGACAAGCCACCAAGAAAACCCAATACTGGAAGTCGCAAGAGCCATCCATCCGCTAAGACGTTTGCGTCAAATTTTGCACTAAGTTCCAATGCCTTCCCCATTAAAGCACCCTGAGCAATTAAAATACCTTTGATTAAAGTTACCCAGTTACCCGAAGGCATGCAATTGAGTGGACTGCGTCGCATACTCTTGAGGGATTAAAACGCAGGAATCGTTTTCTAAACTGAACAGTAGTAGAGCATGTTTGGGGAGCCAATGGCTTTTAGGTGAGGCTGGGCTTATATTTATCTTCACATTTTTAAAGTTCCAAACGATGCCCCTACATGTCTGGTTTTAGTTTCGGTAAACATCCCAGTGACTTCTTCAAAGAAATAAAATGCTGTTCTATTAATGACACATGGAGCTGTATTTTATCAATTACTGGAAGGGTGTGCTGAAGGTTGAGAACAAATTGATTGTCAAAATTTACATTTTAATACAAGAGCAGATGCTAAATTACAATTTTCAATTACTACTAATTTAAATCTAGAAATCGGGTGGCACATGGCGCTGGTTCATGGAAATGAAAATTAGTTCTTTGGAGTATTTGCCTAGTAAACACGTTCGCAATTTATTTGTGACAAGTCCTCCCAAACTGAAAATTCTTTCGGATTCTGCTGATGTTGCTGGTATAGCAAGATATTTCCTGGCCATCCCTGCAAGCAAGGGAAAGGTTGCCTCATGAAGGCTCCACCAACTGGGAATGTCTTAATTACATTATTGTGCATTAATAATCAACGTCAATGTGTTCAAATTTTGTTTGCATTTGGCGCTTCTTATGTACGTGTGTCAGGGGTAGATAGGAACATGAAACAATGCTCCTTCCTCCACAAAGTCTCCCCAAACCAACAGCATTGTTTTAATAAACAATGATACTGCACTAACTTGAATGATTATGAACTGTTTGGTTGTTCTACTGAACGTACTTATTCGTTGTAATCGTCGACAAAACAAAATAACATAAAATACGGAGAATCCCGTTGAATTACTTATGTGACGATGCTTTAGATGGACGAGTGCTCGCTCTGGGGGGCGATTGTATAACTTTACGTTCGAACGTAAAGAGCCGTATTCCGTGGTGTTGTGGGTAATTCTTCGAAAACAATTGAAGGCGCGATTGTGTAACTTTACGGTCGAAGGTTTTTCGGCTCACGATCGATGGAAACCCGTCGACTGCTATATACTTGACGTTACGGCCATTTTCAATCGTTGGAAGGTTTGTTTTTGTTTGCATTTTCATGTATAAGTGATAAATTATCGTTGTGAGGAACGTTGTTTGAACTATTACGGAATAAGAATGTAATTTGAAGTATCAAATTGCTTAAAAAGCTGTGTATGATGTGACAGAGTGAATTAATTAGAATAATTATAGCAACGTTAGGTGGGTGAATGTAATGAATAGCAATTTAAAACAAGCTATCGGACTGTTACATATAATTTCAACTTTTAATTTCAGCATTGGCATCAACAGTTTCACTTGAGCAATGCCACTTACGGTGAGAATAATACATAGTGAAGATATAGCGTGTGTTGTGACTACACATTGTGGCAATTCAGCGATTGACAATGTTTTTAGTAAACTGTGATGGATTGCATGTATTATAGTATCTATACAGATGTCAGAGAAAATTGTTGTCGGCAATTATTTCGTCGTTTCACCTATTGCCTTAAATTAAGATTTGCAATCTATGTGAATTGAAGTGAGGGGGATTTCTCTTGTCTTGTAAGTGTGATTGTTTACGTCCCAGTGAAAGTGGTGAAAGGATAAACAGTGTAGTGCTTTGTTATTCTTCATTCAGTAAAATTTCCCACCCCAAGTGACATATTTTTATTTCATTGCATAGTGGTGTCCAATGTTATTGTGTTGAAATAATTATTCCGTCTACGTTTAAGGCAGGTAATGTCTAATTATCAATAAGCATTACGATTTGCCCTCGTAAGGGATTACTGTGTTGTTTGAGAGTGTTTTAAATTATGACTGTTGTTGTTTACTTCCAAGTGAAAGGGTGGTGATTTTTGTCGCCTTATGCAACACTTGCTGTCTCGTTATGCTTTATTCATTAAATTTTGCCTACTCAAAAGATAATCTTTTCATTCACTCGCCTTGATGTCATTAGCCATAGGATTGTGCCTTTATTTGTGTGCCGCTGTGTGTGCCTGGAGAAGTTGTGTAAATTATTTAATGCTGCCTTATATATCTCACGGTAGGTTATCGTGTACCTACGTACAAGAAATCTGGTTATGGGAAAATAGGTATGCTACAAGAGAGACAGGCGGCACGGAATTTTAAAAGTGAGTTTCATAGGTATTTATCTTTGATGTGATGGAGAACGCTGTGAAAGTGTTTCAATAGTAATAAAGGTTGACTATTGCTTTAATGCTGGGGACTAGATTGAGGATAGTATTTAATTGTCTACCTATAAATAACCTAATTAATTTCTGTCTGAAGATGCATATATATGTGCCAATACGTTGAGCGTAGTTTTGCTAAATGATATTTACAGTGAACCGTAGCACATTAGTTAAATTACATGACGAGAATATCCGGAGTGATAATATAGAATTTCAACATGACGTACCATTTTTTATGCATTATCAGCAATAGAGAACAAAATTTGAGTGATAATGAAATATTATGAGTTGCGAATTAAGCAGACGTTTTTGATAATTATCTGTGAAAGTCAGGGTATGACAAGTAATTATGAATTAATTTATCAATTGGGAACGCATTGAGGCCACTGTATAATACTCGTGAGGAAGTTATCTTAAATTTTCAGGCATTGTAATGTTTATCATTAATTCTTGATATTCAAAACAAATGCAACTACTTCAAAATAAGCTCTTTGCGCATGCGTACAAGAGAAACAAGTGCGAAATATGCTGTAAATCTGACAACATCGTAACTTTCGATTGCCTGCTGACGATCGAGCTTATACAATCGCACTTTTCATCCTCGTTCGAAGACGGTGAGCTCGATCGAGAGTGAACGGGTCACTAACGATCGAACGTTAGCCGAGTTACACAATCGGCCCCCTGCACTCTTAGCGGCCGATTATTTGTGAGACGATAGGCAGACAAATTATAACACAGAGGGGATAGGAAAGTTCACAGGCGTGGACGCAAGCCAACCCGGCTACGAGCAGAGACAGGGAGGGAGGCGGTGGCGTGATGGCCGATCAGCGAACGATTATCGGTGTTTCAGAACCGCTTCCCAGTGCACCGGTTCAGAACCGCTTCCCCGGTGCGACGGTTCAGAACCGCTTCCCCGGTGCAACGGTTCAGAACCGCTTCCCCGGTGCGACGGTTCAGAACCGCTTCCCCGGTGCACCGGTTCAGAACCGATTCTCCGGTGCACCGGTTTTTTTGCTAAATCTGAACCGGCCTGCCGGTTCTGCAAAAAACCGAACCGCTAACCGGTGCACCGGAGAACCGCCCAGCCCTAGGGCAGGGGCTCGGATGACCGGTGGATATTGGCGACCCTGGCTGAGGATGCAGCGTTCGCCTCCTTTAGTGGGGAAGATGTTTCAAATGACCTCCTCTAGAGATGCATAGTACAAGATAAATGTCGTAAGTCACAAAAAAAAATATTTCGGCAGGAATAAGGTCAAAAATCTTCCGCGACTGTGGTTTTTGATGTGTGTGAGTGATTGGTGCCTTGCTCTCGTTCCAGTGGAAAGAAAGTTCGACAAATGAATTTCTAACAGAAGACGAACAATGTGCCTGAGCTGAAATACTGTTTGCGATTGACGGAAACGCTTCGTCAACCGCTTAGTCGTCTGAAGAGCTTAGAAGACTTTAGCTCACAGTTCGTGACACCCAATAGTTAAGTGACCTTATGGAGGAAATAATCTCACTTCTCCAGACAGTAAAGAAATCGTTTTCAATCCACCGATCTCTCGTTTAAAAATATATTTTTTCTCGGAACTCATGAGTGCTTCGAAATGAAAAGAGTATCTAGCGATAGAACACTTGTCGAGAATCATTTTGCACGGCACAACACTAAAAAATTGAACTTGAGGATCGTATTTTTATACTTTTCCTCAAATAAAAGCAGGAAGATTTTCAGCGATAATGGCTTCTTAAAATTCAGTATTCGGCTCAGCATTTAGTTCAATAAACATAAAAGCTATTAGCATTACATTGTCTTCATCATATGTATTTGATTCATTTCCATGGCAGGATTCACTTGGTATCATCATTGTATGTAAATACCACGCATTACCGGCTCAGTGTGTAATATGTCTGGTGTTAAACGTTCATAATTCCCATGTATTTAGAATCGTTCATTATCCAGCAATATTATTATGCCACTGAGTAAATAGATGAATTCCTGAGACGTGGCCACTTGTATCCAAACAAAATGGGTTAATCAACCATTATAAATCTAACTTTCGGAGAAAGATGATATTTAAAACATAATGTCTTTTTTTCACTAAATAAACAAGTTCTTGATATGATAGTATATGACTTTTTTGCATGACTGGGAGATTCAAAGGTCCATGCTCTTTTTTAGATCTTAGGAATGAATTTGGTGAAAAAAGATTTAAAAAATTCTGTTTCCAAATGACGGACGAGGGCCCAAGTACAATTCCTCCCAAACCCTAATTGTAGGGATTTTTACGACACAGGGTCTGGGAATGGTGTTCAAAACTCTCTGGGGCCATATTCAAGCTAACAATGGGAGATTCCTGGTAAGATCAATCAAAATAAATACATTTTTCAGCTCAACATTTCTGATTTTGACAAAACTTGGCACGAAGGACACATATGGCAATGTAAGTAAATCTTTAAAATTTTGATTTTCAAATAAATAAATGTTCATACAAAATTGAAAACTAGCACACCTATAAATATATATATATTTCTAAATACAGTAAAGTAAATATTTAAAGACCATTTAAAAGCTAAGATATAACTTTCCATTGATACCCTATACGACCTCCTTTCGACAGATTTAAGTTTTGAGGTCATACACTCTGACTTTTATACGACATTTCAGAAAATTATGAAAAAATAAATGTTATCTCCACAACATTGCACCACCCATGTTCCAAATATTTGACTGGCACCGAAAATGGCAAGGCATTACAAGATTTACGGGAATGTCATGCTGCACACCCTTCTGTCTAACCCCTCAGGTCTGAATAGAAAATTTTGACCAGGAAATGAGCTGATTTAAATCCTGATTTGGCAACCCTGATCCGGTCGGATCTCTCTCTCTCTCTCTGATTCCTACAGTAAAAACCAATCTGACTTCTCATCCCACACAGCTGAGCTTAAAGCCACCGGGTTGCGGATGGTGGGGCGACCTGTAGATATAGAGGTTAGCTGCGAGATAAGCGAGTTTACTCGTCGAATTCGTGGACAAAAAGTGACCACACACCCGAGGGGGTATTAGTCGATAGTCTATCGAGTATAGTGGGCCGTTAAATAATACAGAAACCTGTGAACATGCAGCTACTCCACGCACAAGATTGGAGTAACTGCATGTTTTTTCACACGTTGTCCTGCGCTCTTCCTGAGTTCTATGCCTACCCCAGCGTTACCTACAATTCAGTAATCCAAGGTGAATATTTCTGTAACTTTCTATCAAAATTCTCCTTATTTGGGCCATCCCATTTCACTGATTCTTAGTATGTCGAGTTCCATTCTCCGCATTTCCACCTTCAGGTTCGCCAATCTGCCGCAGGTCCGAAGTGATCGCAACATATATAACACTATAAAAATTAATTTTCTTAAATATGCTGAACATTCACTTTCAAATCAAGGATTTGGAAAAGGGCTCAAAGATTTCATCAATACCCCTGTTCAAAAACGAGAAGTTTTTTATTACCTCATCCTCAGAGGGTTTGACGCGCTACTCGCGTGGATTGCATTATCTTGTTTAGGGTTTGTTGATTGTTATTAATATTTTGTTTTTTTTTGTGCATCACTTTCTCTTTCCCTCTTCCTAAACCTACACAAGGGTACCGATGGATTCAAAATATCATTTTTTCCCCGTACTATAAGGGTACACAATAAATAGTGTACCAAGGGAATAACTAGAGTAGCAAACTGTAGACTTGTGAAAAGGGTTCTAGGCAAATGCGCTGAGAGTGTACAAGAAAGTAGCTAATTTAAAATTGTAAGGCCTCATTTAGAATATGCTGCCAGAATTTGGGATCCATACGAGGTAGGTATGATTAAGGATAGAGCATGTGCAAAGGAGATCAGCAAGATTTGCTAAAGGCGGTTATAATAATTATATTAGTGCTAAGGCTAGTGCTACTAGAAGAACTACAATAGGAATTACTATCAGAACGCTGGTTAAAATTTAGGTTGAACCTTTTAAGCAAATTTGAACCTGATTTGTTTAAAGATGACGTTTGATGAATATTAAGACACCTGCGTATTTTTCTAGGTTTGATCAGATTAACAAGATAAGAGAATTGATAGATTGTCGTAATGATAGATATAAAATGTCATTTTTCCCACGTACCATAAGATAGCTCAATAGGAAGAATAGGAGTTTAGGTAGGTGGGTGAAATAGTGTTAGAATAGTCTGTAGTGCACGATGTATATATTAACAACCAATCCCTTTTGTTACTATGTAGATACTAACCATATAGCTGCATGTGACCCTTTTATCTAGAATGTCGCCATTAAATATCCTAGTTGCATATCAATAGTGCATGAAAACGCCTCTCAGAATCGTTTTATTATTTTGCTAATAAATACTACACAAATTAAGGGAATTACACCGAGAAATGGCATAAAAGTCAGTTGAATACGAAAAAGGTCAATAACCAACAATCTGAGTAGTATAAATGCAGAAGTCGAAAAGCGTCTAACGTTCGTATAATTATTTTCCTATTAAATAATGAGCGAATCATAAAGAAATACACCGAGAGTTGGAAAAAAGTCATATTTATATAAAAAAGCAAAAACAGAACCAAATTAGTAGGATAATTTCAGAATTGGAATAGCATCTCAGAATCGTAAAATGTTATTGCCATAATACTTTTAAAATTAATAGGTAATACAGCGAGAACAAGCAAAATGTCAGTTCATTATGAAAAAAAGCAAAATTCACAAAATAAGTAGGATAAATCCGGATTTTAATACGCGTCTAAGAATCCCATTATTAATTTGCTATGAAATACTGCACAAGTTACAGGGATATTCACCGATAAGAGGCAATAAAGTCAGTTTTCGACGAAAAATAACAAAAGTCACCTAAATTAAGAGAATGAATCCAGAATTGGAAAACCGTCTCAGAATAGAATTATTATTTTTCTATGAAATACTGTATAAATGACTGGGAAATACACCGAAAAAGGACAAAAAAGTACGTCTTAGATGAAAAACAGCAAAAATGAACAAAATTTCTGTGATAAATGCAGAACTGAGGCCTTTTTGAATCGTATTATTATTTTGCTGTTAAATACACTAAAAATTATTGGGAATTACATGGAGAAGGAGTAAAATATCAGTTTTAGTTGAAAAACAGCAAAAATCAACAATATAAGTAAGATAAAATTACAATTGCAAATGCCTCTCAGAATCGGATTGTGATTTCGCTATCAATTACTGCACATATTACAAGGCTTACGCCTAGAAAAGACAATAAAGACAATTTTACATCAAAATGAAAAAATCAACCAAATTTTTGGGAAAAATCTAGATTCCAAAACACCTCTCAGAATCTCATTTATTATGTGCTGCGTAATACTGCAATAAATACTAGTAATTGCACGGAGAAGTGTCAAAAAAGGTGTTATTAGAATAAAAAAAGCAAAATCAATAAAAAATAGTAGAATAAATAGAATCAAGAATGGAAAATACGTCGCAGAATCGTATTTATATTTTCCCATTAAATACTGCACGAAATTGAGGATATTACACCGAGAATTATAAAAGAAGTCCGTTTTTGATGAAAAATTGGAAAAAACAACAAAATCATTAGCATAAATGCAGAATTGAAATATCGTCCCAGATTCGTAAAAATATTTCTCTTTGAAATACTGCGCAAAATACATTGAAATGCAGCGAGAAGAGGCAAAAAGTCAGTATTAGATCAAAAACTGCAGAAATCAAAACTAAATAAGCAGGATAAATACAGGATGGTAAACACGTCACAGATTCGTATTATTATTTTTCTATGAAATACTGCTCAAATTACAGTTAAATACAACGAGAAGCGGCAAAAAAGTCAGTTTTAGATGAAAAACTGCAAAACTAAATTAGTATGATAAATGCAGAGTTGAAAACACGTCTCAATATCATATATTATTTTACTATGAAATTCAGCACACATTACAGATAATTAACGTCAAATCGGTGGCGGCGGGGTCAAGTCCTATATGAGTATGATATGAGTACATATTCCAGAATTAAAAAAGCGTCTCAGAATCTAATTATGATTTGGCTAAGAAATACTGCACAAATTACAGGGAAACGCACCGAGAATAGGCAAAAAAAATCAGATTTGGATGAAAAACAAAAAATCACCAACATTAGTAGGTTAAATGCAGAATTAAAACAGCGTCTCAGAATCGTATTATTATTTTGCTCTTAAGTACTTCACGAATTATAGGGAAACACACCGATAATAGGAAAAAAAGTGTGTTTAATATAAACAGCAAAAATCAAAATTAGTAGGATAAATCCAGAGTTGCAAATGCGTCTTAGAATGGTATTAACCTTTCCAACGAAATATTCCACAGATTACATGGAATTACACCGAGAAGAGACGAAGAAGTCAATTGTAGATGAAAAACAACAAAATTTGGAGAATAAATCCAGATTTGATAACGCGCCTCTGAATTGCATTATTATTGTGCTATGAAATAAGGCACAATGGCGTATTGTGGCATCTCTGTGGTTTGGGTATTGACTAGCAACTAAGAATTTGAAATATCAAAAAAATAAAAGGGGAGAAATATGTGATGTTATGTTGATGGGTGTTTCTCAACAGTGATGGAAAGGAATAATGACATTGAGAATTTTGGTAAAAAGAATAATTGAGGAAAAGAGGCTGAGAAACACTGCAGATACCTGCCACAAACGCTACCTTATTTATGCCCACCGTATCTTTAACATTCCGATTCAACAGCCAATGGAAAGGATGGCAGAAATCACAGGGATTACTACTACCATTTCAAACACCTATCAGTGTAAACGCACCGGGTAACGCCTCCGTGCCCACAGGTTGACTTGATTGGTCGATTCATTTTTGACGAGAACTACTTTAATGGTCACGATAAGTACTAAAATTGTAATAATTCACAATGTCCCTAAAGGAATGTAAACCTCCCTCCTTTGTAAGCGGAAATCAATCTTGAATTTGACGTCACTATTGGCCCTTACGATTTCGAAAACGCTATGCACTCTCTGCAGCCTTTGTCCTCGTAATGGTAAGTTCATCACGGAAAAAAGAAGGTCCTCCCTTAAATGATCATCGTCCACAGATTCTTGGCTTTCACTTCGGTGCCGCTTTCTGCACTCGTATCTGAATCATCATTGCTACTATTACTACTGCATATTTCTTCCATTACTAAAGCGATAATTTGTTCCTCATTCATCTAAAAGAAAAGAATTTTCCAGCATATGCAGTATTTTAAAGTCTCAAGAGAATTTACCGAACGGCCATAGATAAGCACCTTTTTTGTCAAGAACCAAGATTTTTAAGGAGATTCTTTTTGGAAAAGAAAAACTCAAAACAAAAATATTCCAGATCATCATTCTGAATTACTTACATTGTCCTCTTTTTTAGATTTCGCACGTATATAAATAAATAATTGTAGAAACGTATGACAATTCAATTATGATGCACGTATTGCCAACTGATTGTTTGGAATATCAATTAAATGGTGTACAGTGATTATCCTCAGCCCTGATATTCAGGTGGACCATATGGTTTCTCATATTTCTTATGTAGGCTTCCGTGGTGCATCAGTGTTGAAGATGCTAGTCTTTCGGGATTTCTGCTGCGTAGATCCATTTTCTTAGATGATGGTTTCTCCGGCGTGGCAGACCGCACCTTCTTGACCAAAAAATCTATCAACCAACGAGAATGCAGCATGGCTGAACATGGGAAGTACATAAGATGGACAGAAAATGAAGCATCAAACACTTCTAGAAAGTGCCGACTGCAATGCTGGCGACACCGTCATCGAAGAATATTGGTATACACAGCAGAAATCCCGGCATGCTAGCTACTTGGTTTCTCATATGACTATCCGAGGTGGAAGTACAGGTCTTGCTTGCTTGCACAAACTTTCTAGGTGATGGCACAAATTGTTCTCTATAATTTGTGCCTGCAAAATCAGTGGTTAAAGGGCTGTTTATACATTTAAAATTTACACTTCCTTCTTGGACTGGGGATCTCTTTGCCGCATGGGTCTTGACCATGAAAAAAAGAGACACGCTACCAAGCCGATAACCAAGGGGCGTCGGAACTATTTTCGCTGGGAGGGGCCAACTTTGAAAAGGGCCCGGCTCCTATGAAAAGGGTCCGCATTTTTTGCGGATAGGAGGGGGTAGAGACTAGAATTCCGCTAAAAGTGCATATGAAGGTGGTAGAATAAGCGTCAGAAGGGAAAAGGCAAGCTGGAAACAAGTGAAATTTAATTTTTATTAATGAAGACTCATTTCTGAAGGGCCCGGGGCCAATTCTGGGGGGGAGGGGGGGGGGGCGAATGTCCCCTCTGCCCCCCACTTCCGACGTCGCTGTGATAACCTCCTGGGTGGGTAGTGGAATAATCAGCCCATTGATGATAACTCCTCAGGTTTTACCAACTAGTCCTTTGTAGACAGAGGCATGAAATGGACAGCTCTAAGCATAGTTACTTTCCTCGTTATCTTTACTGTTGCATTAGCCTTACTTGTTATGGTCTACCTCACGTAAAATTAATGGTACTTAAGCATAAAATTCTATGAAATGACATTTTTCTTTCCATTGATTGTTTTGCAGGAATACTTTTTGAAGAGCTGATGAGGAGTGCTGACATTCAAATTACTCTATCAATTTCTTAAATGTAGATTTGTGAAACATGGAAACTATTGATTGACTTCATAATCCATTCATTGATTTTGTTATTAAACTGAAGTGTGTAACTGAATATGGAATTAAATGAATCTTTGAAATCAGTTTTTTTATTTGCTACCCTTTGTTTCAATGATCACGAAGTTGACGTACCTATTTTTTGTGTCTTCGCGTATGTGGTCTTATTTCGCCGTTTCGGTTTCATTCAGTTTTATGGGAATGATGCAGATGATGCTTGTGAACTATCACTGTGACTTCAAGGAATTTCGTGATATGGGTAAGGAAACGATCATCAAATGAAGAGAATGACAACATGAAAACGTATCCGAGAATTTGAATCATCGGGTGTACGTAATAAATATGAAATTTAAAGAAAAGAATAATAAATAAAAGAAAATTTTAAAATATTAGTATTTGAAGGGTGTTTGCGATTAAAACCTAGGGAAGTGATAAGGGATGGGCTAGAATCTGGTACACAGTGAGCACAGTGAAACAGAAAAGCTATTACTATGAAGTTTTCGCCTCTACCGCTAGATGTCAGGATGTTCAGTGATGCTTAGTTTGGAGTGTTAGCAGACCAAAGTTCAGGTGTGCATGTTGTGTCTTTTAGAAGTTATGGAAAAAAAGTAATTTTTCTGACTTGAAAGTTACTCATTTTACCCAATTGCATATCATATATCTTAAACATATTTGTATTTAGCATTTGAATTAATAAATCGCACATATGCTGCACTATTTTCTGCCCAATACCGAGGATTGAACTCGAACAAAGCTGAAGGAAGGAATTACGTCGACAAATTGAAAGCACCCGGTATAGCGAAATATTTGCCATCCCTCCGATCGGGACTCTGAGTGGCAAAGGTCGGTTCAAGAACTACTCCACAACAACTCATCCATCGAGTTCCCGAATCGCTCGCCAGTTAGCGCGTTCTGAACAGATACGCCCCCTCCAAACAGCGCATGCGCGTCTGCGGTTTACTTGGTTTGGTCGTCGCGGCCAGTCGCGGCTTCTTCCACCTCGTCCTTCCGTTGGCCTAGCAGTAGCTTCCAGGCGTTGAAGGCGCGCCTGCGGTTTAGTTGGTTTGGTCGTCGCGGCCTCGTCATCCTCGTCCTCCCGTCGGCCTCGCAGTTGCTTCCGGGCGTTGGAGGTGGTAAATGACGAGTCGTAGTGGTTCCTGGGAAACTTACTTTCGGCGGCTCAAGGCATTCCTCTCCGAAAGGTGAGAGCATTCTTTCTATTACATTTCCATTCCGCCAATGAATCTCTTGTTAAGCCCCACCATTGAATATGCAGTCAGTGTATGGGATCCGAATGAATTAGGTTTGATCATAGAAGTAGAAAGTGTGCAGTGTGGAACAGATAGGCTTGTTAAAAGGTGTTACGACTTTGTATCAAAAATAACATAATAATTAGGTTGGCGATCATCATCACATCGTCGGTTAAAACACTGATTAAATATCATGCAGAAATTTAAAACGGATAGGTTGATTGAAGAGGTTCTACCGATTGAATGTCATTTTTCCCGCGCACCATACGAGAACCTAATAGGCAGCATAGTACATGGACAGGTAGGTGAAATACTCGACAACTCCGAAATACTCCACACACAAGTGCATGAAGCATGTTTTAACAATACTAACTCATGTATGCAGGCCCGGTGACTGGATTCTCGGGCCTCGAGGCAACCGAGTGGTCCGGGCCCCTAAATCCCGGTAAACCCACCCTCATTCAATTCGGACCAGAACTGCGAACTTTCAGGTTATTTTATAACCAAGACTGATTATCTGCTTTTTTTCTGCATAAGAAATGTGCACACTGTCACGCATAATCTTTTGATTTACTATAAATTGTACTTTTTATGTAAAATAAACGAATGTTAGTGGGAAGGGATGGGGAAACAATTTCGAAATGAAAACTTTTTGACGGTTTAACACACTTTAAACTTTTATCATACAGTAATCAAAACTAGGACTTACTTGAACTTGAACATTTTATAAAAAGTCATAATAAAACGTACTTTTTCTTTTTTTACTTTGTGAAAATATAATTGATCTAGCCCTCTTTCTTGCAAAGCCAACAATAATATTTCAAGCTCAATTAATAACGGGTAAGGATTAGGCCGATCGCGAGCTGAGACCCTTGCTAATGGCCGTATATCTGCTCTGCCCCCCAGAAAACTACAATGAACCCACGTCTAGGCTACATAAAACGTTATCATTCATATTCTCAATGTATTTTCAATAACTCGCCAATTTTTTTAACTTTTGATTGTACATTATATGGATCCGAGCAATCTCTTATTGGAATTTCTTCGAAATCTCTCATGCTGCCTATCCTGGCGCGGCGAGTAGTTTTCGAGTGTCGCCTGTGGCCTTCTTAGGCCGTTTCCACTCACACCGGCAAAAAACGGTGCCTGCGCCGGATGCAATGTAATCAAATGGAAGCTCTCACATGATGTCCGGCCCGGAACTACAGCACCATATGCACCGGCAATTGCAGCCGGCGATGAACTCGACAAATTTGAAGCAATGACACCGGCTGTCGGTTTCAGTGTTTTTAAACGTGCACTTTCACACACATACCGATTTTGCCCTTGCCGGTGAGGAGATAGGTTCAAATTTCAGTCGTGAAGTTTGAGTTCAGTACAAGTTCACATGTCACTAGGAAATCAAATGTATGGATGTTCAAACAGAAAATGATTTAAAAACTTGGATTCATCCTTTCTCATTTTATCATAAGTGGTGTAGAAACTTCCTGGTTGGTTGGTTATTCAAGGGAGGCGACCGACAGCTGAGGTCATTTGCGCCATTTTAGGATAGGTGGGTAATTGGGTAATGGTAGGACTTTTCAGGGAACGGAGGAAGGGTGGAGAGAAACCCGGCGTCGGCATTAGCCTACTCTTAACGAAAGGCGCCAAGGGGACCACGGCTTAACGTCCCATCCGACGGACGGAGTACTGAACTTGAAATGCTATCTAACTCTAAACACCGATCCTATATAGCGCAAATGACCTCAGCTGTCGGTCGCCTCCCCTAAATAACCAACCAACCCGAGGTGCAACAGCACAAGCATGCAACATCTTTAGTTTTCAGACCTCTTCTCTATCACGTCCAAAATGTGTAGTAATGAATATTTGGAAAAGAATACTTCTCCTCCTAGCACTAACAAAATAAGTAATATTTAATTAACAACGTGGAATCCATTTAATATTTTGGAATAAGACTGGCACATGATCTTTCCTGGGGTAAACACATAAGTACGTGAAATATTGGGTCAAGCTAATCGTAAATTGGGGTTCATCAAAACAGTACTGGGTAAATGTGACGATCTTGTACGAGAAATCGGCTATTTTTCCCTTGTTATACCTCATTTGGAATATGTAGCCAGTATATGGGATCCATACGAAATCGGTCTAAATAATGAACTTGAACGTGTGCAACGAAGACCGGCAAGATTTGTATAGGGACGGTAAGATAACTATATTAGCGTAACCAGCTATTCAATGAATTAAAATGGGAATCATTGTCAGATCGCAGGTTGAAATTTAGACTTAATCTCTAAAATAAATTCCAAGATAGTATTTTCAGCGATGACGTTAAAAATATTCAGCGAACCCCAACTTACTATGGTAGACTGGACCATAATCACAAAATTAGAGAAATTGATTGCCGAACTGACAGATTCTAAAGGTTGGTATAAGGACTTGAAGGTAACCCAACAAAGAGCATGTTTTTGCATACTTGCTTTGCTATTTTTATCTTTTTTAATGGTGAGCTTTAGACTAATATTTTATTACTAATCATTTTTTATGCATGATATGCAGTGCATGTTCGGTGAGAATTCACCCCATGCCATACAACTTTATGGTGGCTAGCAGGGTATTATGTAGATGAAAATGAAACTGGCTACTTTCCGGTACTGCCGGCGTGTAAGAAAACTACGCTGGATCGGTGCCGGCTCCGGCACCGGTTTTGCCGGCATGTGTGAAAACGGCCTCGGAATTGTGTGATGTGGCATGGCCTCTTGCATAGGCAACAAGTGAATGAATTACGATACAATGTAGACGAGGGCGAGAAACGTCGCTTCCCCTTTCTTGAACCCCGCCGCCGCCGCCGAACTCTTGACCGACGCGAGTACGCGGCATTTGTCCACCATTGCCGCCGGCCCTGCATGTATGCCAGGGAAATGCAGATAAATATATATATTTAGAGTAATGCTTTTTTTTATCAGTAATCAATTCATTACTATGCAGACACTAACGATCTAGTTGCACCTGAATCTTTTATTCAATATCATCATCATCAAGTGTCAACAACCTTTGATTGGTGTGACGCAGCCCTCCACTCAATTCTTCTATCGGCCAACCTCTTCATATTAACGTAGCTCCTCTCATTCACGTCCTTGACGACCTGTTCTATGTAACACATACGAGGCCTGCCTTTTGCATTCTTCCCGTTCAACTTTCCTTCGACGATTGTCTTCATCAGTGTCTTAAGATGTGGCCGATCAAGTTGTCCCGTCTTCTTTTTATAGTTTTCAGCAGACTTCCCTTTTCTCCCACTCTTCTTAGGACTTCTTCATTTGTCACTCGGTCGATCTATTTTATCTTCATCATTCTTCGATTGCACCATATTTCGAATGCTTCCACCCTTTTCTTCTCCGCTGCTGTCATCGTCCATGCCCTACTGCCATAAAGAAACATAATATATAACCATATGTATGGCCCTAGGCTGCTTATAGAGAAGAGAATGGAGAAGAAGAAACCGACTTTCATTGCATTTGTGGATTTAGAGAAGGCTTCTGATAACGAGGATTGGAATTTAATGCTTGGAATTCTGAAAGGAATTGGAGTGTCGTACAATGACCTAAGAATTATCCACAGTTTGTATAAAAACCAAGTAGCAGTGATAAAATCTGGACCAAACTGTGAAGAAGCAAGAATAAGGAAAGGAGTGAGACAAGGCTGTGCACTGTCTCCCGTAAATTTTTAATGTTTGCATCGAAAGAGCCATCAATGAAGTCAAGGAGAAGTGTTCTGGAGTAAACATCCTTGAGAAACAATCAGTATGCTACGATTCACTGATGACATAGCTCTCATAGCAGAGACAGATAAGGAGCTGAATAAGATGCTAACAACCATGGAAAGGACAATGGCCATACATCAGCTGAAGATCAATAAGAAGAAAACTAAGATATTGGTGTGCAGCATGAGAAAAGAGGCAAAAACCAACGTTATACTAGGAAAACAGAAACTGGAAGAGGTGAAAGAGTTCTGTTACCTGGGAAGCAAGGTAAATAACGATGGACGACGCAAGAAAGAAATAGTGAGTAGAATAGCCTAGGCAAAGAGGGCATTCTATCAAAAGAAGAATCTACCTACAGCTAGAAATACAAGCTTGGAAGTAAGGAAGCAATTTATCAAAACGTATATCTGGAGCATGTTTCTTTTCGGCAGTGAAGCATGGACGATGACAGCAGCGGAGAAGAAAAGGGTGGAAGCATTCGAAATGTGGTGCAACAGAAGAATGATGATGATAAAATGGATAGACGGAGTGTCAAAAGAAAAACCATTAAGAAGAGTGGGAGAAAAGGGAAGTCCACTGAAAACTCTAAGAAGAAGACGGGATAACTTAATCGGCCATATCTTAAGACACGATGGCCTGATGAAGACAATCTTTGAAGGACAAGTGGATGGGAAGAATGGCAAAGAGAGACCTCGAGTGAGATATATGGAACAAGTGATGAAGGATGTGAAAGAGAAGAAATACCTAAATATAAAGAGATTAGCCGATAGAAGAACTCAGTGAAGAGCTGCGTCAAAAATCTGACTAATGATGATGAGGGCAAATTCAATGAATGAATGAGAATGCCAAACCAAAGAGAATGTTATATTGGAAAATATAAGCACCAAGAAAGATATGAAGACCCAAGCTAACATTAGAAGTTGTTAATAAATATCTCAGCAGGATGAAGTCTGGAGGAGAAAGATGAACGGCATTCTATCAAAAGAAGAATTTACCTACAGCTGGAAATACAAGCTTTGAGGTAAGGAAGCAATTTATCAAACGTATATCTGGAGCATGTTTCTTTACGACAGTGAAGCATGGACGATGGCAGCAGCGGAGAAGAAAAGGGTGGAAGCATTCGAATTATGGTGCTATCGAAGAATGATGAAGATAAAATGGATCGACCGAGTGACAAATGCAGAAGTCTTAAGAAGAGTGGGAGAAAAGAGGTCTGCTGAAAACTATAAAAAAAGACCTAAATCCGCCATATCTTATGACACGATGGTCTGTTGAAGACAATCGTCGACGTAAAAGCGAACGGGAAGAATGGAAAAGGCTGGCCTCGTATGAGGTATATGGAGCAAGTTTTGAAGGATGTAAAAGAGAGGAGCTACGTCAATATGAAGAGGTTGGCCGATAGAAGAATCGAGTGGATGGCTGCGTCAAACCAATCCTAGGATTGTTGACCCTTGATGATGATGATCCAGTCTATTAGATGAACCGAAATAAGAAACACTATCGGACAATTGTTGAAATATAGACTTAATCACTTAACAGAATTCCAACACGACATTTTCACTGATGACGTTAAAAATATTTGCTAACTCCAACTTAATATGGTAAACTGGACCATAATTATAAAATTAGTGAAATATATTGCCGAACTGACAGATTCAAAATGACCGTTTTTTTCTCGCGCAGTTAGGGATATGAATAACTGAAATCATATAAAATAGTATGTTTCCCAGTGAAGCACGACGTTAGACTCATTCGCAGCATTTATAGAACTCAGTTTTTTTTTAAGACAAGGATATGGTTCACATCCGTCCCATCAACTCCGCCGGGACAGTCCCCTTTTTCATGAAAAAGTCCCGGGTTAATTTTTAGTCTTTTATTTTTCCACTACCATTCAGTGAAAAATTAATAAATGGATTTATTCTCGTTTTAGCTCTTTTTTCAATACTATCGATATCGACTATCTGTTAAATTACACATTAAATCTATAAAAGAAATTTAAAACGGATAGCTTTACTGAAGATGTTAGATATATATCAAAATCCCCTGCGTATCATGCTAGATTTTACCAGATAATGAAGATTACAGAGATAAATTGTCGTGCCGACAGATTCAAATGTCATTTTCCCCCTTACTACAAGATAACACAATGGGAAGCATAGCAAAGGGATAGGTAGGAGAAATACTGTTAGAGTAGTTTTTAGTGCATGAAGCATGCACAAACATTATTCATTCTAACATTACTCACTCATGTAGGAGATTTCAAGCCTGCCGCGTGAACGGCGATGAAATTCACATTTATTGCCATGCGAAACAATTCACCTGCGGGGTTGTGTTTGAAACCTTCGGAATATCTCGAATAGGTAACCAAGGAGTCACGTGGTACAAACACGAATGTTTTGCAGTTTTTATTTCTCTGAATCGCTCGTTATATTATCAAATAATTTTTCACCTGAATTTTTCTCATCTCCCTCGACTATAGATCCCACGAATGAATTAAAACACAAGTTTAAACAATGAATGAGGTTGTAATCAGCGGTTTTAACACATCAAATTTGCGAGCCATTCTTGTTTATACCGCGTGACTCCTTGGTTACCTATTTGAGATAATTTCGACTGTTTCAAACACAACCCCCCTGGACTGGGACATCGAACCACGGACCTTTGGCTTTCCGGGCCACTGCGCAGACCACTACGCTACCCAGGATCCCTAATTCGCATGGAAATTTTACCGAGGTTCAAGGTACTTGATATATAGATTCGCGGTCCATTAAGGATGGCAACGCAAAGGAGAAAGGGCTTCAAGGAAGCCACGACCAAAGGTGAACCCCATCCAGCGCTGAAGCCGCGCTTGGCGGTAAATGTAGGTAGATCTTCACCCCCTGCCACTCACCCTCGCGGTGGATTGCGAGGTATTGCATTGATGTAGAGTTATACAGAAGTAGACTCGGAAATTCTTAAGAGAATCTACAGAGGAGTTGCAGGGGTGTTGATAATCCCATGGATGGAGAAGACTGGATGATAGTTTGATCAGAAAAACGAGATCAGAGAGATAGATTGTCGTACCGATACATTAAAAATATCATTTTTTCCGCGAACCATAAGAGAACATAATAGGAAGCGTAGTAAAGGGATAGGTAGGTGGTACATATATTGCGAGAGTAGTCTGTAGGGTATGATGAATGCATTAATATTACTAGTCTATGCATGCTAGGGAAATACCTACAGATTAATATATTTAGATGAATGCGGTTTGACCAATAATTCCTTTATTTCCATGCAGCTGCTAAACTTCTAGCTGCCAGTGACCCTATTATCTGACATGTTTCCCTGTAGTAGCCTATTTGCATGTCAGTAGTGCATGTTTGGTGATATTCACCCCCTGCCACACACTCTCGCGTAGGCTTCCAGGGTATTGTGTGGATGTGGATGTAAATGTAGAATCCAGTGGAAGCTTACATTTAATTCGCAATGGATCGATATAATCACTCTATGATAACACATGCTACGTTTGATCAGATAAACAAGATTACAGAGATATATTGTCGTACCGATAGATTACAAATGCAATTTATTCCCGCGCATCTCGTTAACTTGGCCGACAGCCATGCGTTTGCTGTGCAAAACAGCTGCTAAGTATATGGGGTTAGGTTGTCCACTATTTTGTTTTTTTTAAATTTAAAAGCATAGAGCCTTGTCGCCGCAGCCACGACCTCCCACCATCCTTGTCTTCAGCCATCCTCTTCATTTCAGTACACGAGTCTCATCCCATTTCTGCCGCCATAACGTTTAAATAGCAAGTTCCTGGTCGCTTTTTCAGTTTTTTCCCCAGAACTTTGTTCAGAATATGGTTCAAAATCATATTGTACAGTGGCGGAATTGAAAGGATTCGTTCAGTTCCAATTTTTTGCTACTTGACACGTCATGACGTTGTGCGTACAATAAGCAGACGATACTACCGATACTTGAATCTGCTGACGACCACGTCTTCTATGTTTATGACGTTCAACGTCATGACGTTGTGCGTAAAATATGCAGACCTTACTACCGATACTTGAATCTGCTGACGACCACGTCTTCTATGTTTATGACGTTCAACGTTATGCGTTGTGCGTAAAATATGCAGACCTTACTACCGATACTTGAATCTGCCGACGACCACGTCTTCTATGTTTATGACGTTCAACGTCATGACGTCGTGCGTACAATATGCAGACGATACTACCGATACTTGAATCTGCCGACGACCACGTCTTCGATGTTTACTACGCACGGACATTCGCGGACGACTGCACAAACGGAAGCGACGTATCAATGGCGCAATATCAATGTCAGAAGAGAGAAAGAAGATAGAAATTAGCTGCCGAATCATCGCACCATAAAATATTGAAGCATTTGGAAATCTGAAGACGAGGAAAAGTTCACATTAGGTTGTCCCGTGTGATTAGTGGAACGGAAATTCGAACTTCACCCTGCTACCGCTCGAATGAAAGGAAGGAAGTCAACGGCAGTGACGTATACTTGTATGGCTAACCGCGACTTTCAGGCAAATATTTTTCTACTCACAATATGCCCTCGATATTCCTCAAGGAGAACGAGCGTCTCAACTGGTAAACAAGGTTGCGTGTAAAATGGCCCAAAATTGGGGAAAGGACCCGCTTCTCATTGAGTAAGTGGGAATATACCTACTTAATAATCACTCTATGATAACCCATGCTAGGTTTGATCAGATAAACAAGATTAGAGAGATAGATTGTCGTACCGATAGATTAAAAATGTCATTTATTCCCGCGCACTATATGATAACATAATAAGCAGCATAGTAAATAGTTGGGTAGGTGGAATATTGTTAGAGCATTGTCAATAGTCCAGATTTACTTGAATAATTTCCTTTTAAACATTTCCACGTCAATTCGACCAGAATATCGGCAAAGATGACCCTTAGGGTCACCGATTTTGAACAAAATTTGGCATAACGGCTCCATTTGATAAGTAAATGAAAACCCCAAAGTCGTTTCCAAAGACGTTGCAAAAATCGAATTTTACGTAAGTTGCTACACATTTTACGGTATATCTCAGAGACTATTTGAGCTACAGACGTGATTAAGGCCGTATTTTGAAGGTCTTGAATTAAGTAAAATTAATAAGGGATTATATTGTGAAATACATTGTTGTCCTTA
Source organism: Platycnemis pennipes (assembly GCA_933228895.1). Lineage (NCBI taxonomy): Eukaryota > Metazoa > Arthropoda > Insecta > Odonata > Platycnemididae > Platycnemis > Platycnemis pennipes. The sequence goes on along the minus strand of OW121851.1, from coordinate 128,096,852 downwards.
ATTAAATTACTTGTGCACGACTTCTTATGATTAATACCGCCTCCGCATGACATCCTCTGCTTTAATCCTCTTGCTTTTACTGATAAGTGGGTGAAATTTAGAATTTTCACCGATCAGATGTCAGTTAGCAGTGCTCATCCATTGCGAATGTAGCCGAAAAAGCTGTTACGAAGTGATTCATTCCTAGCATTGCTTCTCTTATGCCCTTATTTTTCCTGAATCCGAATTGATCTTCATCCAGGAACTCCTCTGCTTTTCGTTCTATTCTTCTGTAGATGATCCTGGTCAGTATCTTCGATGCATGTGTCGTCAGGCTTATAGTCCTAAATTTTTCGCATTCTCCGCTCTCTTCTTCTTGGGAATAGGAATGATGATGTTTTTCTCGAAGTCCCTTGGAATTTCTCCTGTTGAATACATGTCGCAGATGGTTTTGTAGGTATACACATTTGCAAATAATTCAGGTTTGAAAACACGATTCTAAAGGTTGTAAGTGGTACGGGCTTAAACATAGAAACCAAAGGCCCACTTCACCTCAACGTTGCAACGTAGTGATTATACTTATTTAAATTTTTTTTGTTGGATTCAACTCATGAATGTAATAATATGAAGAATTGTATTTCAAAAATTGATGTAAAAATGGTAACTGTCTAAACTTTTCAAATGTTCCAAGTGGAACTAAATTAAACTTCCAATTTATATTCTAAAGAATAGGTTAGGAGCGCTCTACCCGGCTCCACCTTAAAAGCAATAATCAAACATATTTTCAATTTTTTACACTCAATTGTTTAAATAAATGGCATTGTAAAAACCACAATAACAACAATACATCAAAAACTGACTTCGAATTCAGCACATCATAAAACAATTATAACATCCTTGTAATATAGTGATCATGTAGAAATAAAAGCGGTATTAATTTTGGCCACGATTTTGGGTTTTCGCCCCACTGTGCGGCGGCGTGAAAGCCGAGCAGCGAACGATCATCAGTGTTTCAGAACCGCTTCCCCGGTGCACCAGTTCAGAACCGATTCTCCGGTGCACCGATTTTTTTCCTTCTCCTGAACCGGCCTGCCGGTTCTGAAAGAAACCAAACCGGAAAACCGCCCAGCCCTACTCTGAGGAATCCCTCCTCCTCGAAGCAAAGTGAAGACATTGTGGCGTCTTACCACTTCCTTGTTCTCGGCTGCTGAGGTGTGGGAACGAGTCGCCAAGGTCATCGCGGTCCAAGGCTTCGGAAGGCTCTTCGTCTCGAGGACGCACGTGGCCCCGCAATGAGGAACATGCCTTTTTTTTTATAACTCTTTGAATTATAAGTTTATTAGCTACAAAGCGCTAAATTTTCGCCAAGCTTTTAAGCTGTGTTGCTAACAAATTACACTTTAAAAACTGTACGTTTTCGGCACATAAACACGACGTCACAGCACGGTATCACTATGGGCGTGGTTTACATCTATATAATAACCTGAAAGCCACCGTAAACGTGTGTGGCAGGGGGTGCATTCAACCAAAAATGCATTACATACCATGCATAAAAGGTATTAGTAATTATATACCAGTCTAAACTTTACGATTAAAAAAAGATAAAAATAGCAAAGCAAGCATGCAAAAAAATGCTGTTAGTTGGGTTAGCTTAAAGTCCTTATAATATAATGCAACTACATATGCAATCCATTGAGGCACTTATACTTATGGATACATTTACAGCTATTCATATCTCTTCTTGTGCGAGGAGAGAAAGACATTTTGAAATCTATCACTTCGGCAATCAATTTCTTCAATTTAATGATTATGGGCCAGTCTACCATATTAAGTTGGAATTCGCAAAATATTTTTAACGTCATCAGTGACAATATTGTCTTGGACTTTATTTGACAGATTAAGTCTTAATTTCAACCTAGTTTATCTGTTGTACGAGGAGGTAAGTTTTGTAACGAATAATTGGCGAAAAGTACGGAATTCGTCTCATTTGTTTAATTCAATAAACGAATGTATTTCGACGTTTTGTTTAGGTGTGGATCGTAATAATAAAATCATTCATAAATACATAATACCTGCCTGTTTGTTTTCACTCCGCGAATCTCTGCTACGACAAAGCAATCGCTGTTTTTTTTAAGAAGGATGACTATAAGGGAGTCATCCAAAGGCAAATTGTTGGATTGTGCTTTTATAAATCCCTTGTCAGTCATTGTTTCGATCAAGGAACTGCTAAAAACCTCAGAACAGTATATTTAGTTTGTATTCTTCTAAAATAAACGTTTGCGCAACAATATGGGACCTATACAGTGCATTGACGTCAGAAGGTGTTTCAGGTCATGTGACTTTCGTCCATTGTCAGCAATATTTTTAAAGACATTTAATAATCTGTGTGGTAAGCATAGAAATTTTGGCTTATACATTTAGATCTGTGAGAAAATTTCATATAAAGTGAAACAAATTTCTTGCATGTTCCCCAATGCTTCCGCTTCGGTGACTTCATCTGGTGGTCCTATTCAAATTATATGGATTTCTTTCTTTCTCATTGACGAAGTCCTTAAAATGTTCCGAAGCTTATCACCACAAAAGTTTCCGTCACGCGAAGATAGATGTACAACGTACGCCGAAGTACTTATTTTACGCTAATATCGAGTGATAAAACATTATGTATTTCGCATTAGAATAGAACAAGCTGTATCGGTAGAATATTTTGAGAATACTCGTCTCCCGATGGCGTTAGAACAATTTTGAAGTTCGCAAGCACTCTATGGTTGATGCAATCACGCGAACAAAATTAGAGGCGTTTAAGGAATACCGTACTCCATAAATTTAAAATACCTAATCTCCCGCGATATTCCAGTGGTGTCATCTTGGCCGGACTTGTAGCTTAACTTGAAGTACAAACATCTGACAAAATTGCCAAAACACAACTGATTTGTGTTACATGCATCTCTGCATGCATAAAATAAATAATACCGTACGTGTTAAATTCTACCAAGCGTTTAAATTATTAATAAAATATATATCCCTTCGTGATTCGAATAACTTTGCAATCAAATCAAGACGCAGCAGTAGAGAAGCAAGCTTAAAGAAAGAGATGAGACAATACTGTGTAATGTCTCCCGTATTATTCATTAGCTATATCAAGAAACCATCCAAGAGGTAAGAAAATTCTCCAGGAAGGAAAATCCACGGGGAGAAAATCTGCATGCTACGATTTGCCGATGACATGGTAGTCATGGCAGAAACAGGCGATTGAAAGAAGGCAGTAGGAAATATGGAAAGGATATTGGCCAGGTATCAACTGAAGATCAATAAAAAGAAAACTAAGATATTGGTATGCAGTAGGAGAAAGGAAGCCAGGACAAATGTTACTCTAGGAGAACAAAAAATCGAGGAGGAGGAAGAGTACTGTTACCTGGATAGCCTAGTAACCAGCGATGGACGAAGTAAAAGAGAAATTGCCAGTAGAATTGCCCAGGCGAAAAAGGAAATTTAATCAAAAGAAGATTCTGCTTACAGCTGCAAATACAAGCGTGGAATTGGGGATACATTTCATTATAACATACATCTGGAGTATTTTAATATATGGCAGCGAAGGATGGCAGCAGCAGAGAAGTCAAGGTTAAAAGCATTTGAAATGTGATGCTACCGATGAATGATGAAGATTATCGTGCCGGATCGACATAGCTCGGCCGAGTGACAAACGAAGAAATCTTAAGAAAAGTGGGAGAAAAGAGATGTCTACTAAAAACTCTAAAAAGAAGACGGGGAAACTTAATCGGCCATATCTTAAGATACGATGGCCTGATGAAGACAATTGTCGAGGGCAAAGTGAACGGGAAGAATGGAAAAGGCAGGCCCCGTATGAAATCATATGCATGGAGCAAGTTGTGAAGGATGTGAAAGAGAAAAATTACGTTGATATGAAGAGGTTAGCCGAGAGAAGAATAGAGTGGAGGGCTGCGTCAAACCAATCCTAGGATTGTTATTGATAGTCATTTAGATGAGTTATAGTAAGCGTAACCAGTCTATGATCTAAACTAATATGGGAATCATTGTCAGTTCGCACGTTGAAATTTAGATTTAATCTCCTAAATAAATTCTAAGATAATATTTTCACTGATGACGTTAAAAATATTTTGCGCTGCCCAACTTACTACGTTAGATTGGACCATGATCATAAAATTAGAGAAATTGATTGCCGAACTGACAGATTCACAATGTGCTTCTTTCCTCGTACAATTAGGGATATGAATAGCTGTAATTATATCCAATGGTACAAGTACAAAAGTATCAACGGATAATATGGGTAGTCGAATGTTTGTATAAGGATTTGAGCTGACCAAACTATCATAATTAATTGCATGCGTGATTCGCTTTTTTTATCTTTCTTTAGATTGCGAAGTTCAGACTATTATTACTAATTCTTTTCGAACATGATATATGATGCGTTTGGTGGGAATTCACCCCCTGCCACACATCTTTATGGTGGCTTGCGGGTATTACGTAGATGTAGATTTAGATGTCATCATCAAGTAATACCTTGATAATGGCAACGTCCTGCTGAAACTAGGCCGGTGAAATAAAGTTACTTTGGAAATTGGCAATGTGTTTCTGAGATAATGCTGTCTGTCACACATTTCCGTAAATTATCACCTGATACTTTAAGAAGGTTGATCCGAAAAGTGAAAGTCACGTCATTTCTTTTTTATTTTCAGCACTTATAGAACCAAGGTTCCTCTATCTAATAAAGTAAAGATAATTATACCAACCCATACTCCTTTTTGCACAAATTGTATTTCAAATTACATACGATTAACGGCGATAATGGCCATCACATGGGAATATAACATTTAAAAATACCATAGTGACATGTCATTTTTGCAAAAAACTGATATTTTATGCGTAATTTTACAAGGAATAAAATGTCACGAAAAAAAAGGCATCAACCTACCGTATTTTTCGCTAAATCCGCCAATTTATGCTTATAGCAGACGAAATGCGTTAGTTGACTTCAAGTGGCGCTGCAGTCGCTGTTACCAAAATGGTTGGCGTATGAATAATATCATTACTGATGAGATATTAAAGAACATTTCAATAAATATTATAACACAATGTTTGATAGTAATAGTCTGGAGTTATACATTAGTAAATTCATTGAGTACATGAATTTATTTCTGAGCTGATTAAAATTATCATAAAAAATAAATCCTTCGACTTTCCATCGTATTTCTTGTGATACTTATGATTTTCAATAGGTTAGGTAATTTTCTTTTTGAAGTAAGGATCACTTAGCAGGCATATACTCGTACTTAAATTAATAAGATTCCTTAGACAACTTGACACAAGCAGTCGCGAGCCAACCTCCTAAAAAACAAAAACTACTGTCTACTGTCAAGTCTACTGGGCCACGATGACTGTAAAAGAAGGAAAAAGTGGCTCACGCAGGCCGAAGGGCATGTGCATGAGATTTTCGTCTCCAGAGACAACGTTTTCCTCCTAAGTCGCTGACCTCGAAGGAGTCAAAAGTGTGCCACGGCGAGTCATCGTGTCGATCAACAATTCACCAGCAACTCGCGGCGTTGTATTTCATTTTTCATTCCAAAGCTTCGGTAGGGCTCTGATATACTTTTCATTACCCTACATTGTATATTTACCAACTAGGAGGCATTTGTCTCAAATGTTATTAAAAAAAAGAATGGAGTCAAGCGCTGAGGTAGAAAATGGAAGCAGGTGGAGAAGAGCCTCGGGTGTATTTTGAATGAATCAGATATGCAGCTAAGAAGCCGAAAACAAGAGCTTTACGGAAAGAATGAGGGATTCACCTATCATTTAAAATTCCTTCAAAGGAGAAAGGGAGGGTAGCCACAGGAAAACAAAAGTATTAAGTTGATGAAGAAAGATTAGCCAAAGCGCTGAATTTGGAAAGTGTGTAATGAGCCGGAAGAGTAATTTTAGAATGTAAGCAGCTCTTTACGATCGTATCAAACTAACTGTTGCTGGTTACAATTGTCGTTTGCGGTTGTACACAATAAAATGTTACCACTTTGGAGGCCGAGTTTTTTCTAAGTCCCGAGTTGAAGGAGATTTGACAACACTATGCGGAGAGTTTAAATGCCCAGACCGCTTGCCTTTTATTGGGGGTACCCTTCCCTCGAAGGATTATTGCCCTTATCGCCCTTCCTCAAGTGAACAGCTCGTGGAAACCGCCTTCTCCGCGATTCTGCCAGAATACGAGTCGCCCGAGCCACATAGGTCCCTGTGGCCACAGATCGGGAGAAGAGGCACGAGATAAGTTCCTAATGCTGCTCACCACATTTCTATTAGTAACATCGTCGATAATGGGGTCGTTTACCATATTTTTTATTGCCGAATCTGATAGTTTGTAAAATAAAAAGACCCGTATTTTTCCGTTTTTCGATCCTTCAATTATTTCTCGAGTTATTAGCGGCGAAAAACTGATGTTTTTAACCCTTTCGGAAAAGTGGGCGTGGTGCAACCTCTGACGTATATCGACATCGTCCAATCACAACTGAGCCCGCGAAGCTACTTTGCCTTATCGCAATGGGGGGGACACAGCTGACTCTGCCAATAGGACAGTTGCGACAGCATCTGTGGGAGCAGACCTTCCGAGAACCCCCCTCCACTCTCTTCCCTTCCTCGAAAAGCAGTCAAGGGCGGGAGGAAAATGACGTCAATGTTATCACAGCAGCTTTTTCGGTGGGCGTCATCTTTTGCTTATTTTAATTTTTGATATATGAGTGAATGGTTGTGGTTAGAAGATTAATTTTTTCACTAAAATTGATTTTTGTTTCCATTTAACGATTTCGTGTACAAAATTGCGATTTCGGTTCCGAGTAAACGCCCCCATTACACTCGCTTTCTCTACCTCCTCCGAAAATACTTAAATTTATGCCCATGTCACTGTGGACTTATGTGACAAGCGTACGATTTTCCGAGGTTAATGATTAACGTGCTGAAATGTCTTAGCGTTTCCACAGATATTATAAGGCCTTCAAATAGTTCAATGTCCTGGTTGGCATTTTATATCCTGTAACCTTATTACTTCAAAAGGCGTACATTATTGATCACCAAGTCACCAATTCTCCCCGATTCAATCGACGTTCATATCGCCAAGTGAGGAAAGTGTAAACATAAAGTCATAGGAAATATTCCATTGTTTTTTTTTCAATTGATCACTGCTTCAGCTGCTCATGTATTACGCCTAAATGACATTAGATCAACTGCTAATATGATCTTGTGTGTTTTTGGAACGCTTTAGTAAGAACTCCTGGAACTTTATTCAAAAGCCATTTATTTCTAATAATCAACAGTTGTGGCTTACGTAAGGCGAGCTTCTTGCAAAGGAGAAGTCTCTAGGTTTTCCCAGCCTCCTTACATTCCTCTGTCCAAAATAGAGTTGCATAATCAGAGAAGGGAGAAGAGTGGCTGTTGAGCACTTTGCCGATACCCTACTCTTCCGAAATAATTCCGATACGTTCGGAAGTCGGTCGGCATATTTTTTCACCTACAGAAACATTCCCGACACGTTTTGTGCCACCTGCAACCCCGAACAGTAAGCAGGTGGTGAAAAAGAAGCAAGCCTGATCACAACAGAAAAAAACTTGACTCGTGCGGGACTTGAACCACGGATCTCCAAAGTTGCTCTACTGCGTGCTATTTGAAGCAAGGGTTGACGTGCTATTTGAAGCAAGGCCAAAATCAACTGCGTTCAGTTAAACCCAATCAAAATGCAAGCAATTATTTTTGATAATATTAGACTTTGAAACAGTATTGATTATGATCGCCTTCCAGCTTTGCATGAAAAATCTTCCTTTTCCTACCAGAGTTATGCTTGTAACTTCACTCACATTTCCAATTATGGATTACTGTATATTAGTCTATAGTGGTTTAACAAATGCTCTTGATATGCATCTTCAGCGATTACTTAACAGTTGTATTATATTTATATTTGATCTTCGCAGAGATGATCATGTATCTAAGTACGCAGTTGAGCTGAAATGGCTACCACTTGACTTCCGAAGGAAATACTTCTTGGGGTCTTTCCCCTTCTCCCTCTTCCACAATCGAAATCCTGACTACCTACTTAACCTCTTTACTCCTAGGTCATGTGTTTCTCAAAGAATAACCCGCACTGACATTAGCATTCTTCACATCCCATATGCCCGTACCAAGATCTACCTTAATTCCTTCCTCATAACGGCTTCCAGATTTTGGAACTCGCTGCCCCTCCACATTAAATCCTCCTCCTCCCTCCAATCCTTCAAAATGAAATTGTATTCCTATTTAAATAATCGACACTAATTTGTGTTAATATGGTTAATTCATAAATTTTGACGTTTAACTGGTCAAATTTCTGTATGTATTATGTTAATTATGCATGTGTAATTTTTAATTGTGTTTATTTGAGCAGAATGTGCATTTTATTATAATTTATTTGCTCTAATGGGTTACCCCAGAGCTTTATAATAAATATTTCATTCATTCGTTCATGACGTTCGATTCGTCTTCTCTATTCTTATTGAAATCTATAAGTACCAGCTGTAGCATAAATATTTTTGAAATTTACGTTACAAGCGCATTTTTAGAGCTCATCGCGTAATCAAATAAAATTCATCGATCGTTAACAGATACATTAATTTTGATAGCAATAATCATCTAAGTATGTCATTAGTATTGTAAGATCAAATTATTTCCTACGACGAAATAAAGGCAATAACTGAGTATTTTGGAACGTTTTGGGAATGTAATAGACTAGGAAATATCGACGGTTTTAATGGCAACTTTCGCTTCGAACTGCGTTTAGATTTGGGCTGTCACTCTCTCAAGAGTCGTAGCCGCGGAAACCTAGGCGACCCATCTTCAAGGGAGTCACTCCGAGCAGCAATCGAAAAGAAGGCCTTTTTTTCGGGAGGCCTCTTTTCTTGGAGCCGACTAATTGCCAAAGGGCACCCTTTAGGCTCCCTCCCCCTCCAACACAAAAATTCCTATCCCGGTCATTGGCAAGAAGGGTCTCACCCCAAACCATGGCAAGGGGCTTTCCGTCTGCTCCGGTCTTGCGGGTGTTTCGTGGTCGGGGAATTTAAAGCAGGGATGTGACCCGAAAAGGCACTTTACGTTTCGTGCCGTACCTGGGAGGCACCCGAACTCGGAGTCCGAGCCTCGACGTTGAAGGAGACCCAACCCTTCACCACGGGTGGTTTATAGCGCCAACTGACCTGTCACACTATAGTTTATAACTTCTTAAAGTTAAACATAAATCAAAGCTATGTTCGTCTTTGTGTTGCACTAGTCACGCTGATGAAAATGGTTTTTTTCATCGCAGTCATACGATAGATATTAACCAATTTACACCCTTTAGTAATTTAATGTACATTAAACTGGCTTGGTTTACTAAGTCTCCGGCCTCCGAAGTGGTAATATTTTATTGTGGACGGGTGTACAGTCGACCAATCAGCGCCAACCAGCTGTCAACGGTTGGATGATAGGAGCGCGTCTATTTCTAACTGGCCGGTTGTGCAACCGTATAGCCAATAGGAACTCATCTCGCGGTCACGGGCTATTTGCGTTTACATTTCAGGATATTTTGATTATTACCATTTCGACTGCTGCCTAAACCCTAAAAAACATTAAAAATACAATAAAAATAGCATCTTGCATCACCTATTTTTTGTGAAAGAGATATTATAATAGCATGAATTGTATTGAGGTGAGATTAAATTTGCTTAATTAATTTGATTCTTGTATTTGAGGCGAAAATGATGTATTACGAGGTAGCATAGGAACAAAATGTGAACAAAAACAGCAGTTGACCGTGAGGCGAGATCCTATTGGCTTCGATTGAACAACTGACCGGTCAGTTTGATTGGAACTGATTAAACAAACCGTAACCAGCAGCGGCAACCGTAAACCGGCAACGGCTAGTGTGATAAGGACATTAGGTGAAACAATGTTTGGTTGAAATGGCTTAGGACGAGGATTGCCTTGTTATCTTTGTTGCTTAGGAATAGGTTTGCATCTAGTCTCACAATGTTTGGTGATCTTTACCCCCTGCCACACACTCGCGGTGGTTCGCAAGGGAATTGCATAGATGTAGATGCTAAAATAGCGTTTCCAAATGTCAGAAAAAGTTTCCAGGTATTCCGAAATTTCATGAAGGAATAACATAAATAGTTTCAGGCTTTACCCAGTGGAACTATATCATGTTGGGAAAGAGATAAAAATTTGAAATAGTATAGTCCATACCATTTATTACTAATCGTCAACGTCATTAATGACGTAATATGACAAGTAATACACCGCATAATAATCATCATCATCGGTAAACGATCCTGGGATTGGATTGACGCAGGCTTCCACGCGATCTACTATCGACCAACCTCTTCATGTTAACGTATTTCTTCTCTTCACGCCCTACATCACTACATCTACATCTACATGATACCCTGCAAGCCACCGCGAGGGTGTGTGGCAGGGGGTGAAGATCACCAAGCATGCACTACTAACATGCAAACGAGCAACTATAGTGTCTCATGCAACTAGATTGTTAGTATCTATAGTATTTAACGGGTTAATACATGCATCATGCACTACAGAATACTCTAAAATATTTCCCTACCTATCTCTTTGCTATGCTGCCTATTCTGTTCTCTTATAGTACGGGGGAAAAATGCAATTTTGAATCTATCGGTACGACAATCTTTCTCTCTAATCTTATTTGTCTGGTCGAATCTAGCATAATACGCTGGTTTTTTTAATGTGTGCCTAACATCTTCAGTAAAGCTATCCGATTGAAATTTCTCCAATAGATTTAATCTGTACTTTAACCTACGCTCTGGTAATGATTCCCACCCTAGTTCTTGTATTAATTCTGAAACGCTACTCAACCTATCGTAACACCTTTTAACGAACCTAGCTGCTCTACGCTGCACACTGTCTAGTTCTCTCATCAAACCTAATTCATTTGGATCCCATACACCGGCTGCATACTCAAGGTGGGGCCTAACTAGTGAAAAGTAAAAGCTATATATCCCATTAGCACTATATATCCCATTGAGGCCTTCCTTAGCCATTCTTTCCATTGCCGTGTCTTCCAAGGATTGTTTTCATCATGTATCATGATATGGCTCAATAAGTTATTCCGTCTTCTTTCTACAGTTTTCAGCAGACTCCTCTATTCTCCTTATAAATTGAGAGAACTGTACTATCTCAAGTTTTTCTCTCGTTTTCGTAATCGAACGAGGCATTGAACGGTGATGAAACCTTAACTGGAGGATAAGCATGCATTTTTTTAAATGACGGTTTGGAGAAACCTATAAAGTAGGTTGGTGATCTGAATAGAGTGGAATGCAATCGAAGAAGTGCTAACAAAAGCCACGGAAATGTAGAATTTGTTACCAAAAGTTCGAAGAAAGCAAATAAAAAGGTTATAAAATATACCCAGAGGGAAGGAATAAGTCAGCATGTAGGCTGTTGGGTGAAAAAAGAACATTGGTTCCCACGAAACGAGAAAGAATGCGTAAGGTACAGTTATGCGACAGTGACCAGGGAAGTCACTCGGGTGTACGTTCGGGTACATGAACACGACGAGTCGTGGCGAGGTCGTGACGAGAATGCGAAACTGATATACCTACCGCACAAAACGCTACGATTTTCAATAAAGTGGACATTCCTGCGACTTTATTCCTAAAATCCTTCACGTGGAGCGAAAAGGTAGCTGCCTAGATGCACTTGAACAGTTGGAGATTATCAACAGCGTCATTTCGAAGTGGACCACTGTAAATGACCAATTTTTTTTGTTACCTGCTAAACCCTCCGTGACATTCCTGCTCCGATCAACCCCATTACAAAGATAGCATATATATATCGGTGAATTTACTACACCTGATGGAGTAGGTGGAATGGTAGAATACAACCTACTAGGCTCTCACTGGAAGGGACCGGGTTCGAATTCCGGCCAAATATTATTTTTTTAATTAGTAAACCGGCCCCTACTTAAGTGTTTTGTTGAGAGCATTCGAGTACAGTACTCCGTCCGTCGGATGGGACGTTAAACCGTGGTCCCCTTGGCGCTTTTAAGAGTAGTCTAATGCCGACGCCGGGTTTCTCTCCACCGTTCCTCCGTTCCCTTCCATTCTAATCCTTATACCTTTCCTCCCGGTCTGAAGAGACTATTAAATGTGGTTACAGACTTGAAAACACACATGATAGGTGGGAGCCGTTAGTGCTAAGTGATAAAAATTGTTGCAAAAACAAAGCGTTTACTGATTTATAATGAATCGTTTCAACCACGTAACGACCGATACTTTTGATTATAATGTACACTACCTTATTGCACAACTTATTCGCGACAACCATGTCAGTTTGATCGCATAGAAGCGGACTCCAGCATGTACGCACAGCCGTAATTCATTCTCATAGACAAGCGATGAAAGTTGTCTGAGAATAAAGATTCTCTGGACCAAGAATCGAACCACAGGCCTACAACCAGCCGGGAAAATGCGCCCGGAAGAAGCACCACACTACCCTAGATTTCTGATCCCAAACGGGTTTTTAGGAGTAGCTATAGGAGCTACTACTAGTAGTAGTAGTTCTCATTCGTCCTTAATCATCAAGGGTCCATCAAGGATGTCGCTCTTAAGGCGAAATAGGACAGTTCCCTATTATCTTTTTTCTTGATCAAAAGCTATAACCTCTGGAGTGGATATTTTAAGTCGTTCGATTTTAAAATCACATAAAGTATTTATCCTAATTAATTAAAAAGTGGAAAAATTCAATGGCGCGAAAACGCAACGACAAACGATTGATAAAAGAATTTAGAGCGTGTGCAAAGGAGATCTGCTACATTTGTTAAAGGCCGTTATGATAATTGTATAAGTGTTACGAGTTTGATGGAAGAAGTGGGATGGGAGTTACTATCAGAGCGCGGGTTGAAGTTTAGGTTGAACCTTTTAAGTAAATTCGAAACCGATTTGTTCACAGATGAAGTTACAAATATATTGAGAACGCCTGAGTATGCTGCAGTAGCAGAGGACTCCAAGAACAGGATGCTCTGGAGCCTATGAAACGACTATTAATACCATGGAGGATACTTTTCAGACTTTGACAGTTTTCGTGCTGCATATACGACTTGACAGTTTTTCATACATGTTTACAAGAGCTGAGAGGCTCTGAAATACATGATAAGTTCAGGATATGAATACTTCCTATGCCCTGCAACGTAAACAACGTATACCTTTTACGTCAGCAAGAAGGCAGCGCATCCCGCCATTTCCGAGTTTTTTCAAATGAACTTAAAAATAACATTTAATCTCAAGTAAAATGGTATTTTATAATCCAAATTATTTTCACACAATGAATACATTTAGGATGGGGCACTATCGCAATAAATGATTTCAGTTTTCTTTGATGAAGCAAACACTGTCCACGAGGATTCATAGATCCCATGAATCAGAGTCCTCTGGATTGCCAAATAATAACTATGACCTGGTGAGGAAGTAGTAGTGAGAATGCCATTCAGAGGACTCTGCCATGAATTGTCGTATAGCGCCATAAGATTTTTGCTCTCCATGATCTACCACGTGAGATCTTCCGCGGTGACGGCGAGCAAGATGAGGTAGAGAAAGTTACCTAAGTGCTCGTTGGGGTAGAGGATGGTGATGTTGCTGTTGAGTCCGGCGCCGGGAATGAGGAGTGGCCAGGGAATCCCTGGTGGGAGGGGGAGAGGGACTTTCCCCAGGAGGGGAAGCGTGGGATTCCCCTCCCCTCTCTCTCAGTCGGACACACCACTCAGAGAGAGGAGAGAAGGCGTACCTTTGGCACGCGGCGCCTCGCGCAGAGGGATTACTTCACGACTTCGGTCAAGGGTAATCCCGAGAATAGGAAAGACGCTCAAACATAAATGCCGTGCGACAACTATAGGCCACCACACACCGAAAGCGATGCTAAGCGAGAGAGCTGTTCTCGCTACGTGTCTTGAAATCTCTCCAACGTATTTCCTACTGTCCGCTCACACCAAATGCGAGACATGCGAACCTATGCGAGCTTCCCGAGTACTAGGTCGCTGCACATCGCTCTGCCGGCAATTTTCTCTTCGCTTAGCTTTCGTAGCGCATGCGCAGTTCCGTGGATCCGATTGACACCATAATTACTTATTTCCGAAGTGGAAAAATATCCATGCCTCTACAATATGTTCTTCATATGAATTTCTTCATCTTCGCTGTCTGACAGAAAACGTAAACATTCCGCCATCTTGTTACGTAGCTCGGTTTGCTTAGCTGCTGGTGTGAGGGCGCGCGTAGCGGACGTCTGCTGCGAGAACAACTCTCTCGCTTAGCATCGCTTTCGGTGTGTGGCGGCCGTAAGACGCATTCCTTTTAAGGCCGGCTTTATAGCCCGGCGGCCGCGGTGATGACAATGGATTTCGCTAGGGCTGGGAGGTTTTCCGGTGCACCGGTTCGGTTTTTTTCAGAACCGGCATGCCTGTTCAGAAGTAGGAAAAAAACAGGTGCACTGGGGAAGTGGTTCTGAAACACCGATGATAGTTCGCTGCTCGGCTTTCACGCCACCGTCTCTGCTCTCAGCCAGGCTGGCTGACGATCACGCCTGTGAACTTCACTGTCCTACAAGTTGTCCGCCTGTCTGTCGTCTGCTAAAGCCGCTAGAGTGCAGAGCGAGCACTCGCCCATGTAAATCATTGTCACATACGTACCCCAACGGGATGTCGCGTTTTTTCACGTCATTTCTTTTGTCGACGATTAAAACGAATGAGAGAGAGAGTTAATAATTCTTCAAGTAGGTGAGTAGCAATTTTTATTAACCAATGTTGTTGGTTTTGGGAGACTTCGTGGAGGGAGGAGCATTATTTTTGTAAGTTCCTATCTACGCCTGCCACACGCAAGGAGGAGAGGAGGAGGATGAGAGGATAATGCAACGGCTTACGGCAGCCTCAAAATTCACGTCCGGAATGCATAAACGGATGGGAATTACCGTGCATAAGATGCGCCAAATACAAACGAAATTTGAGCATTTCTTCGTTGATTATTAATGTTCAATATTGTAAGTTGTTTCCAAGAATTATTTTATGTCAAAGGATGGTTGACATATTTTTAAATGAATAATATTTTACATAATGGTAATTATAAGGAAAATACGGGTTCCTAAGGGAAAATTTGGTGTGACACCCTATGTCGCCAGAAAATTTCGGGTGGTTTGCGGGCTGTCAATTTTTAACAATGTCTCAAAAAAGGGGTCATAGACCCTCGCCCCATAATCTTTGCCAAGATAAAAGATAAAGGAAATGTTGGCTAAGAAAGGCAGATAGCTATGAGCCACAGACGAAAGCAATCAACTTCTCCACACATATCAACTCTCTGGAAGCATGTAAATCAGATCTTAATAGGGAGATTTCGCCCTTATGTAAACACCAGTCGCTCTGCCTCTAGAAAACTTTTCATTCACCAGGCATAAGTTAGTAACTTAGCACGACGCGTTTTGTTGTTACAGCAGCATTATCATCAAGGCTGATCAAGGCACTTGATAATGTAGTTTTAACAACGAAAAGCGTCGTGCCAAGCGAATTATGTAATTTTTTTTTCCATATCTATGGATATTTTGCAATGCCTTCCTTCAACAATAATTCGCCATTACAAAAACAAAAGGCAAATCATATGTACGCCCAGGCCTAGCATAAAAACAATTGGCTGACGCAAACATTCTCACTTTTAAGATTCAGTTTATGAAAGCGTACCCGCGTTATTAAGAAGTATCCTCTTATAGGAACAACACGTCTTAAAAACCGGTAGAATAGAAATGTTTGCAAAAATCCTTTTGGATTGCAAAAAACGGATTGAAAGGAAAAAAAAGTTAAGTAGAAAAAATGGTTCAGCAGATCGGTTCGACCTATTGAACCGGTGCACCGCCATCTCAAACGATTTTTTTCAGAACCGTGAACCGGTTCAGTATTTCCCTCACCG
Source organism: Platycnemis pennipes (assembly GCA_933228895.1). NCBI lineage: Eukaryota > Metazoa > Arthropoda > Insecta > Odonata > Platycnemididae > Platycnemis > Platycnemis pennipes. Next base: position 128,080,881 of record OW121851.1, on the reverse strand, counting down.
TCCATCCCTAGATTTCGCCGCCGACGGAGAGCGGTGGAACCTTTATAGCTCTGCGGCGCGGCATGAAAAATGAAGAGCGCAAGGCGTGGCAAGACACCGGAACTTGTCGCCTTGTTCCTCTGATCACAGTTGATCCGAACTTGTTGAGTTTCATCTCCTATTTTCCTTGTGCTGAGCTCATTATGGTTAGCAGTAGTTTACTTTAGTTGGGAGCAGTAAAGCTTGTTTTCGTTCGGAATTGTTTAGTTAAAAAAAACAGAACCTTCAGCAATATATCAATAATTTGCTGTTTATTAGTTATAAAACTTGAAGATGGCATGCATGCGCCAATAAAACATTAAACGACATCGAGGAACTACTCCACGTGTGTACGCGCAACGCAATAGCTACATTTTCACTAGTATTATTTATGGGAAAGCAATGATTTCCCTGCCTCAATAGTAATTTTAACACTTAATAACAACACTAATCATTCCACCCATGGGATTTCTCTTGAATGTATCTTTCATGAATGCGTATGGGATGTATTCTATACTAACAATAAGTACCTAATAGAACACATCCATCAATGCTGTGCGCCTCAAATTAACCGGGACGCCGCCGCAGAGAATGGGGTCGTTTACCATATATTTTTTGTTGCCGAATCTGATAGAGTTTGTAAAATAAAAAGACGCGTACTTTTCCGTTTTTTGATCCGACAATTATTTCGTGAGTTATAAGCGGCGAAAAACTGATGTTTTTAACCCTTTCGGAAAAGTGGGCGTGGTGCAACCTCTGACGTATATCGACTTCGTCGAATCAGAACTGAGCCCGCGAAGCTACTTTGCCTTATCGCAATGGGGGGGACACAGCTGACTCGGCCAATGGGAATGATTGCGACAGCATCTGTGCGAGCAGACCTTCCGAGAATCCCCCTCCACTCCCTTCCTCTCCCCTGAAAGCAGTCAAGGACGGGAGGAAAATGACGTCAATGTTATCACAGCAGCATTCTCGATGGGCGTCACCTTTTGCTTATTTTAATTTTTGATTTATGAGTGAATGGTTGTAGTTAGAAGATTAATTTTTTCACTAAAATACTTTTTTCGTTTCCATCTAACGATTTCGTGTACAAAATTGCGATTTCGGTTCCGAGTAAACGCCCCCATTCAGTCGGAGTGAATTTTTGCGGCAGTCACCAGCGCCAGCTTAAGCGCTTGTCAGCGTCGCTCAACGGTCTGACGTCATGATTTCCAAAGGCGCGTTCTCATCGGTTGGTTCAGGGATACTATATTATTTACACACTCCTTGGGTTGGTTACAGCCTCTGAAACTGAATGTGGAAGAGATGAAAGCTCAGGATTATGAAATGCAGTTCGGAGGTCATTAGGCAAGAGAAAGATGCCTACTATAATGTAGGTCAACCTGTTTCTGAAAGTCCAACCAGGCATTGAAATAAATGTGTGATTGGTGAAAAAACAGGAGCATGTTTATGCACTTAGGTGTCTTCAACTTCCGAACACTCATAAGGCCCCCTTCAAAAGAAAAATTCTGAGAATTTCATCGATCATCAAACACTTCAAAATTTGCTATTAATTAATTCGCAACATCCGTAATGTATCAAATATTAGTTATGATAGTAGAACCAGTTATTTTTATAGATAAAAAACAAGTACATGTTTACCTACAATTATTGCATATTAGGTGCGTGGTTCATAGGAATAACTGAAATCACTTTTACGTATTTATGTAATTTTTAGATTATTTTCTTATTTTTATTTATTTTTATAGCCGTCCATTTTTTTAAATTTTGTTTCTCATGTTTATTACCCTAGAGTTGAGATTACCATAGTAATGTGTGGACAAATTTACGAGGAGTCGTCATGGAACCAGACGTGCTAAAATATGACGGATAACAAGACATAATCCAGCTGAATTGAAAATAAAAGAGTGGCGAAGTTATATAAGTTATATAATCTAATCACGTGATGCATCACAATACAGATAAATATTTCCTTTAGAATAGAGTTCTTCAACTTTCGAATACTAGGTACTTCTTCTTTCAGGGATTTCGGATCCCCGAAGTTCGGATCCCCCCCCGATCCCACTAGTTCGAGTACCCAGCCTTCAAAAAGACATTTCTAAGAACTTCTTTCATCAAATAGTATTATTATTGATTGATTCCCAATATATATCTGTAATTCATCACAATGAGAAATGGAACTTTTATGATGTACTTTAAGAAGTCGTACAGCTTTCATTTGTGAGCAAAAAAAGAAAGCCATTATCTCCACGGAATCCTTGGAAATGGTTAATGAACCTCCTGCTTCGGAGGAACACCCCGTAGATGTCACTGCTTTTAAGTCTCCAAACACGGCCATTCACTTTATTTGGATACGATACCTTAGCTAAAGAAGGATCGATGATTATCCTTGGATGTTTTTTGTTAAAGAAGTCTCGAAGCGTACCAACACATTTGGAATACACAACTGAAGTTCATTCGAGGATGCCTCGTCGACCTAAATGCTAGCAATTAGAATTGGTATTCTCTCTCACAAATAACTACATACTGACTAAAGAATTTTTTCGCTGAATTCATCGGAAGGAGGTTCTAAAAACGCATCGCCATTTCTCACCTAGAGAAGGTTGTCGTGTGCTTAATCGTTTTTTTTTCACAATAAAAGGTCGCTTTACCAACTTGCATCTGAAGTGAATAAGTGGGTGGGTGAATAAGTTTTCTTGAGAGATTTCTTTTCTGCACGCTGATTTTAGAAAGGAAATAAAGCTGACTGGAGAAACAGCATGTCAAATCAATTGCCAGTATACCTAAAAGCGTTAATAGCAACTCGTCATTTCATATTGATTCTCCTAGATATTTTCATTTTTCATAGAATAAAGAAAATCTCCATATTTCTGGGCATGCTGCTGCCATATTCCACTGTAAATATTGCGTCACAAATGTAAAGAACAAAGATTTTTACGCACATGTGAAGAAGGGGTTTGATGTACTGCCCATTAGAGTGAGTACTAGCCTCACATCTCGAGGGCCCGGGTTCGAAACAAGATGGATTATTCATTGGTATATCCTGGCCCCTACTTCAGTGACTTGTTGAGATCAATTCCAGCACACTACTCCGTCCGTCGTATGGGACGTTAAACCATGGCGCCCTTTGACGCCTTTCGTTATTGCCGACGCCGGGTTTCCCTCCACCCTTCCCACATTACCTGAATTGTTCCCACCAGCTACTTTTCCCTTGTTAGACCTCATTTGGAATATTTTGCCAATACATGGAATCCTTACCAAATGCGCTTGAATAATGAACTTGAACGTATGCAGCGAAGATCGGCAAGATTTGTAAAGGTATGATATATTACATAACTATATTAGCGTAACCAGTGTGTGAGATGAAATAAAATGGGAATCATCGTCAGAAATTTAGACTTAATCTCTCGAATAAATTCCAAAATAATGTTTTCACTGAGGAGGTTAAAAGTATCTTGCGAACTCCAACTTCCTATGCTTACACGAATGATTTGGAGTCAAAAAGCACTTCCTCAAGTTTAAGTGGGGATTAGAAACGCATATTAAATTTGACCTTCGGGATCTGATTTGCTAAAAAGTGTTTATGATGTGTCCGTGGAACGGTAACATGCGCCATCTTTTTTCCCATTGTATAACCTGAAGGCTTCTCTAAATCTTAGCCACATTGGGTGCTTTCCATTCAAGCGACTCATGAGTCGTCTTGAGTTAACTCGCGGAAACTCAAGTCGACTTGTGTCTTCACGAATGGAAAGTAAGTTTCAGATGCGCAGTAGCTGATGCGCTAAGGACTTTCACGGGCACTCGTGATTGGTGCGTTTTTGTGGAAGGAAATCAGGAGCTTCCTTCTATTTGACTTATTGTTAGCAGTGCAAATCTTGAAATAGCCAGATCGTAACCAATAAACAAAAAAATGAGTAGTAGGATGATTAATTAAGAAAATACTTAACTTAGACATTTGTTCTGATTTATCGGTTATTTTCAATATGCCTCTTGCAGACGTATTGCGATTTAGAGCTTGCGCCTTCCTTCTTTCTTTTTTCAGTAACTCACCATTACCGGTGTGTCACCGTGTGTCGACTCGCGTTTGACACACTAGCGACACACACTGATTGGAAAGCACTATACGCGACACAAGTTGACTTGTGTCGACTTGCGTCGATGATTGGAAAGCACCCATTATCGTTCACTTTTTTTGCGGAGCCCTTTTTGCATTAAATGTTCATTGTAACCAATGGTTGTAACAATTGCTTGTTTCCATAGTAATTACTGCATTCAGACGTTCATGTCATTTCAGGAGTGGAATCGAGGGTGAACTATAGAAATTAATAGCATCGGCCAACTTAAGGAAGATTTTCATGAATTTGAATGAACATCTTTAGAATAGATCAACAGGTAGTTTTATTCCATATGGGGTGGTTGCTCGGAAGAACAGGAGCTATTTCTTAGTGCTCTTTCGAAGAACAGGAGCTCTTTCTCGGCATTTCTTAAACTGGAGGCGTTCTACTGGAGGATCGAAACAAAATTGCTCTTGGAACTTTTACTGAAGAATTAAACGTGGTGTAGAATTTTATAGATGGAAAATTGACGATATACAGGTATAATGTGAATTAACAGAATAAACCAGCTTATTAAGTGAATTGAAATGGGAATGATTGCCAGATCGTACGTTGAAAAATAAATTCCAAGAAAATTTTCACTGAAGTCGTTGAAAATATTTTGCAAAATATGTTAGACTGGACCATAATTACAAAATTAAATAAAAAGAATCAAAATGTCCTTTTTTCCTCGTACAATTAGGAATATCTATGAATAGCTGTAAATATATCCAATAGCATAAATACAAGTGTATCAAAGGATAGCATAGGTAGCTGCATGTTGTTATAAGCTAACTAACTAATACCATGTTTTTTACTAACTAACCAAGTTTAAGCTAACCTAACTAATAGCATGTTTTTTAGATTATGAAGTACATAGAAGTATAGGACCAGTGTATTATTACTAATTCTTTTTTATTCATTGCATGTAATGCATGTTGATTGTTAATTTACCCCTTGCCACACACCTTTATCATGGCTAGCAGGGTATTATGTAGATACAGATGAATAAACGGGAGTAAAATTGTAGGTAAACACTGTCAGTTTTTGAGAGAAGTGATGCTCGGTGTTGGTGGGGTTAAAAGTACTTTTTCTGTCAATCGATAAATGTTGTTTTGCTACTGTTTGCAGGGTGGCGATCGTCAGGGAAAACCTGGAATTGTCAGGGAATTTTGGAAATCTGGAAAAGTCAGGGAATAGTCAGGGAATTCTCGTAACAGTCAGGGAGAACTGGGATAGGAAATTTTCGTTATTTTTCTACCATTACATTTATCGGGCAGTCTTTCCCACTCTTTATTTCACCAAAACATTTCACAGACTAAAAAGAATGTCCGTCGCCGAAGTGTATTGAATAAGCCCCGTCAATTCGTTGAGCATTCAGTTGTGAAACTTAGTTATTTAGCTGTGAATGAGTCGTACGATGGTTCTCTTTTGTATATCCTTAATGCGATATTTTCCTAGTAGCGTTATAATTCATGATCACCATGTATTCCGCTCATCACAAGGAATCCGAGGCTATGTTGTTCGGAAGATTTTGCATCATGTTTTTTTTTAACTTCCGAGACTCAGGTCAAGGGTAGTTGCAGCACACTATCTTGTAGTAAATACGTGCTTGCAGTTCTAAAAATACGAGACGATGATTATTACAACGGTAGTACAAGTACGATCACACGTGTAAACAAAATCTTATGTAAGATCATCTTCCATTCCCATACCCCCCTTCGCGAGACAGTAAGAAGTGTCCTCCTCCCCTCCCCTCCTTTCACGCTCGACGTAATTATTGAATGGCACCCTTTGCTCCGTCTTGAAGCAATTTGGTCAGGTCACAAACCACCTCAAATATGATATTCCTGAATACGATGCTGCCGTTGCTAATTGCCTCCTGTTTTCGTTCGCAGTGGCGCGATTACGTTTTGTTTATACAAATATTTTTACATTTTTGGTTCCCTCTTACAATCAAGTGGTTATAACCACGTTAATCAAATTGTTATTCGCTTCTAAACGTCAATCGTGCCATCCGATTTTGATTCAGTCTAACAACTTCGGCTTGGTTTGTATTTTTCGCGCAACCTGTGCCGGAGTCCCCCAGTAAATTGGCCATTAACTTTCCCTTCGATGCCTTTTCAGTAATCTTAAACTTCCCAGAGCTACCACGACGCGCTACCTCTTCCTTGAAGAATTAGTCAATTTGTAATTTTACCGAAGAAAACACACGGCCACGGAAATACGATACGCGGCTGCGTACCCGTGGCCGCGAAAAATGTATTATAAGTGTGTATAATTTATGTTAGGTCTTAACTTGTGAAGGTTTGATGTATTTTTTCATTCTTATAGCTTTTAATGTATTGATTTCAGCTTTTAACATTTTCTGAGTTTTGACGAAAATTTAATTCATCAGAAATAAAATATTCCGATAATAGCAGACCTTTTGGCGATCGGTCAGGGAAATTGGTAAGGCCATCACGGAAAAGTCAGGGAAGAGTCAGGGAATTTGAAAATTGGATATCAGTAGCCACCCTGGTTTGATAAATGATGCCAAATTTTGATGTGTTACCACTCCGTGGTGGCAGGTCATCTTTCGTGCGCCCACAGACGGAATTGCGGCCACAAAAGCTGCGGGTGTAAAGAAGTCCTCCTGCACAACCCGGATAGAATATATCTGTATTCGCCTTCGAGAAGATTTTTCGAAAATTACCCGCGGGACTGGGGGTCACCAACCTGCAATACGTGTGACGAGAGGAAAGTAAACACTCACCTTTTGGATGGAAGCTCGGAAAGGCGTCAAATCAAAACAGGTTTCATACAGAGAAGAGTCCTTCCGAGGATAAAAATTCCAAGGCTGCAGACCTGTATGGGAGATTCGTGGATTCCATTAATTGACGGGAACAAAATGCACCCCTCGCCTTGACCTTCGCCCCTTTCCTTGACCTCCCCCTACCTCTTGCTGAAGGCACCTCACTTTATGTCGTTTTTACCGCGTACCGTGAGAGAGCACAATATGCTGCATAACAAAGGATTAGGTATGTAAAAAATTGCTAGCGTAGTCTGTAGTGCATGATGCATGTATTAACATACTTAACCATGCATGATAGGGTAATACAGATAATTTGTATAATTTAAATATTTCATTGGTTATTTACATGGTGTAATTAATACCAATTCCTTCCAATGGTAGCAGCGTCATTGTTGCCAAACAAATTTCAAAAATATATTAGGTAATAAAATTCAAAACAAAGGGTTATATTTGCAAGGGAATAGTTTAAAAACTAAGTAAGAAATATTTAACGTATTTTAGAACACGCAATAGCAGGAATGAGCATGCATTCTCATTTTGTAAATTAAACGTGGCAACAACACGTCATTCACGTTCCGAAGTCAAAATAGCTGCAATTTTAAAGGACAAAATTATTGGTATTAAATAACATTGGTATTAAATTTTGAGTGAAATCTCACTCAAAATTTAATACCAATGTTATTGTGTGTCCCAGATAATGTCCCAGTGCCAACACGTTTTAGGCTCCGACGGACGGAAGAGCGAAGCAAGCGATCAGCAGGAAATAGGAACAGGAAGCCTTGAAAGAGATGGAGGTTATTTAACTTCCGAGACTTCTTTAGCTTTTTTTAATAAGGTAACTTCCTATTTTATTATTGTCGTCATTTAAAAGAGCTGGTGAAAAAAAGAATACAACTACAACGCGCTATATAATAGCATGCTCATAGAATTACTGTGTATGCGTTATCACCCTATAGATGATTTTCCATTTAGGCGTTTTTCTGGATCGGTATTTATTCATTAAATAACATAGTTCTTTCACGGGAGTTTGAATCGCGGAGTCACGGAGTCAACCTCCTTAAATTCAAATAATTTTTTCGTTCGTCGGCAGATTATGCCCATCACAGTGGGCGGACCGAGCAATTAATTATCTTTCAATGAAAAGGCTAAAGGCTGGGACAACATCGACATAAACGGGTGACGTAAGTCGTTTACCGTCAAACGTGAAGTGATGAAGTGAACGTGAAGTGGAGAACGGAAACTGACCCAACCAACACGTAACGTGAGACCGTGTACGTGGGAGATGGGCATCTCCTATCTCTTACGTTTCACGTACACGGAAAACCAATGAAAACTTTCCCAGTGTTTGGCGATAAGGAGCCACCTGTGGGGATATATAGAAGTAACAACTGGATGCATGTCTCTTGAACTCAAATTTTAGTCTCAAATACTGTAAAACTTATTTGAGTCTTTGGTTTTAGCATAAAGAATTTCCTGACCTTTTTTTGGGAATCAATGAAGGAATAGATTTCAAGTTATTGTGTTTTAGTGAGATTTCACAAGGTAACTAATGACATGATAAAGCTTGTTTGCGACTGTTGCCATCGTTGGATAGATCGTGAACATTTAGTCAGGAAGGATTAAACACAGTTTTCACGAATTAATTCTTGTAAATTATAATAAACTTACGCGATCTGGTAACTTAATTTTGTGTATGGAATACGTAAGTGCCTCTACAGTCTTGAAAATTATTTGTTAGCTCCTTTTATCTTCACTACGGATTCCCTCTTCGCGCCATCGTCAGTCAATTTTTTCCCGAGGGTCGCGTACGTCGATTGTGTCCGCTGGAGAAAACGTAACCATTTCACGTTTCCCGTGAACGACTCACATCACCCCTTTACGCTGATCGTGTGTCCCAGCCTTAATTCAAAGCACTAAAGGGAGACGCGCTAAACGCCTCACGCGTCCTCAAATCATTAGCTACGATCGTCGACGATGTCAGCAGCAAGCGTGCCAACACGTTCCAAGCTCCGACGGACGGAAGAGGAGCAAGCGATTAGCAGGAAATAGGAAGAGGAAGCCGTGAGAGAGATGGAGGTTATTTAACTTCCGAGACTTCTTGAGCTTTTTGTAACTTCCTATTTTATTACTGTCGTCGTCAAAGTTTTGTAACCTCTTTGAGTACGTGAAGGGGAAGGAGCACAATATTTTATAACTCTTTGAATGAGAATTTTATCAAATTAAATGTACTTGGTGAAAATGTTTGCTGAACAATAAAGTCGTTTTACAAACATATATTACTCTTTAAAATTGTATGTTTACGGCAGCGTAAAAGCAAGACGTCGTCGCATTACGTCACGGAACGGTATCAATATTGGCGTTGTTCATTTGTTTACACGGGGTGGTAAGTTGTTAATGATGAATACTTGGCGAAAATGTATGCATTTATCTCATTTGTTTAATGTGATAAACGAATGTTTCGATTTTTTATTTGAGTAGTGTGGATTGTGACGAGCAAACCGTCCATAAATCATATAATACCTGCATATAAGTTTGTCTTCGCTCCAAGAATCCCTGCTCCGATAAATAAATCGCTATGTTTAAGAAGGCAGCCAGCACAAGGGAGTCGTCCAGAGGCAAATTTTCGAATTGTGCTTCTTGAAATCCCTTTGCCAGTCACGGTTACCAACAACGAATGGCAAAAAACCTTAACACAATATTCTGCTTCATTTTCTTCTAAAATAAACGAATGCTTACGAAGCAATATGGAACATATACTATATATACACTGACGTCAGAAGGCGTTTCAAGTAACACGACTTTCGTCAAATGCTGGGAACATTTGTTTGTTTGTTATTCAGGGGAGGCGACCGACAGCTGAGGTCATTTGCGCCATATAGGATAGGTGGGATAGGGAATTGGGTAATGGTAGGAGTTTTTAGGGAACGGAGGAAGGGTGGAGAGAAACCCGGCGTCGGCATTAGCCTACTCTTAATGAAAGGCGCCAAGAGGACCACGGCTTAACGTCCCATCCGACGGACGGAGTACTGAACTTGAAATGCCCTCCACTAGGCACTCAAGTGGGGACCGGTTTTCCACTGATCCGCCACTGCCGGGAATCGAACCCGGGCCCTCGGGATGGGAGGCCAGTACTCTAGCCACCACACCAACCCGATCCCCGCCGGGAACATTTCAATAGCATTTTTAAAAATCTTCGTGGTTGACATAGAAAACGGTGGCTTATTTAAATTTGTGAGAAATTTTCGCATGAAGTAGGTACCTATATCATTAATAAACGAGAAAAAAATTTCAAGCATATTCTCAATGTAATCCGTTTAATTTTAAAATTGCGAGTGATTTCTCATCATCAATTAAAAAAAGTGAAAATTTTCAAAAACGCAACGGCAAACTATTGCATGCCGGTCGGTTTTACGTGTTATGCCAAACGCACGTACGAACTTTCCTCTCCCTGTCGGTAGGTGTGCCTCGGACCCTTCCATGCAGATGGCGCTCTCCGTGAAAACTTATTGACAAGGATCTGAGGATTCAGTTTATTTATTAGGATTTACTTTTATATTTATAACTATGTATGTATACGTTAAGTCAGTAACCCAAGTCCCGAATTTCTGAGCTCTTTCAAATGAACTTAAACTTAGATTTAATTTTCTAGTAAACTGGTATTTTGCAATCCAAATATTTTGCGTGTCATGCATACTTTAGTTCCTTACCTTTGATGAAGGAAACTGCCTTATTCGTAATCTTCACCTCACCCTCCGCGGGCTAAATAATGCGATTCTGACCAGTCCAATTGTCGTCGTAGAGGAAATAAACAAAATCCGGTTCTGATCATCAAATGTTTTGAACTTTATAGTAAACAGCAAACGACGGAAAAATCAATGGGTCATTCCATGCCAAATCATCACAGAAAAGTGGACTTTTCAACCCGACCATCTCAAATTTACTTTAAATTTGGTATGAAGTTAAAGCACATGAAATTGTACTCTTACACAAAATTTTAGCCCTCAGCTATTCACGAAATTCATACAGCAGGGTTGCAAACATGACAAAAAATGCTAAATATTCCCTCGCATGCTCTACAAAAATGAATCATTTCTTAGCTAATAATTGTGGTAGAATATTCCTGTTGGCCCTATTTTAAAGCACAAGGAACATAGCTTCAATGAAAAAACTGTTAGATTTTATAATACTGACTTTTTAAATCCAGGGTCACAAGATGTGACCTTTGACCTTGAGTATCTAAAAAAATGTATCTTTAATTTTATTGGGAAAAAATATATGTTAAACAGTTTAATGCAGTCTATCTTTGGCATAAATTTCATTTTGGGATGGCTTTGGGAACAGGAGTAAAAAACTCATGAAAACAACATACTTCACATTCAATGGAATAACTTAGCATTTATGTATGGAAATTACCAGATAAAAGAATGAATTTGTCGTATTTCTTATCGATTATTAGCCTACACTTTAGTCTAAACAATTGATATGGGTTGTGGTGGCCTTCGGGGTAGAGCGATTGGCTACTGGCCGGAGGGTCCCGGGTTCAAATCCCGTGCAGAAGCCATTCTGAACACCTTCACCTAAAATCCTCACCGATTCGACGCAAATAAACAGAAAATTCGATTTTCTATTTGACAGAACTCCGCAGGAAATAGCAGGTGGCCCAGGGAGAGGAACTGGCTCCCCTACCCTGAATGTGTGAATTTCACACGCAACTGAGCTCTACTCTCACCTATTAAAAACCAACCTTCGAGTGAACACGAGTTTTTTTATTTCGTATCTAACAAGTGACAATGAAGTAGTAACAATGCATCTAATAATTACACATGAAAAGAGCATGTTTAGTGCTTTTAACCTCCTGCCACACTCCCTCACCGTAGCTCGCAGGATATTACGCAGACGTAGACTTTCTATTTATATATGCGATCCAGAAAGATCCCTTGGGCTCTTACGTTTCACCCTGACCAATAGCTCTCGATAAAACTTTCAAATTTTCTCCGTTTCTACACCAAGGACATTCCTCGAAACATATATACATATATACCTATATCCTTATAAATACCTATGAAGGCATTAAAAAGGCACGTTGCCATAATGTTTCGCTGCTTTACAACCTTGCGTATATATAAGGTCTCTTATTAGCCCTCATTTTATGACTTTCAACCTCCCCAAGTCTTTCAAAACCTTGAAAAGCATTTTTCTTTCCACTTCCTCATTTGCCTCCTCAACCTTCACAATGAAGTAAAAACGCCTTCATATGCTCACCCGAACATAACTCAAGTACTTCTTATGCAGATTATCAATACATACCCTATCAGGTGTAAAGCAGGAACAACACCAAATTTTCGGAAACTATCACTCTCGCTCTTAAATCTTAGTTTTACCAACTAGGAAAATTCAGTGGGATAACTAGATTGTCATTCCTACACTCACTCCTTCTAAATCCCTCATGAATATTAGTATACGACAATTGTATTCCAGTTATTTGGTAATAATATCATTAACACACGGTGAGCTATTCGTTTGTAGCAGTTAATAATAATTTGAATACACCTGCAACTATATTTTAGACGTTCCAATATCTCCACATTTTTCATTTGTCACTTTCTCTCTTTCACCTTCACATATTCACGAATTCATTTAATATTCTTTCCTTTCTCTATTTCTTTTTGTAAATGCAAAGGAAAAATACGGGTCTTTATATTCTACAAACTCTATCAGTTTCGGAAATATAAAAAATATATGGTAAACGACCCCATTGCTGAGCACCCAATAAAATGCCGTAGGATCAATAAACACGTTTGTTCCTTCCGGAAAATGTACACAAGATATACGTTACAATTTATAATAGAGCTTATAATGCTACTCATTAAAAAAAGACGTGCGGAGCGTACAAGGCAATAAACTAATTACGTGCGGCGTTAACAATACAAGGTTCTACCTGCACGTTTCCGAAATGTAGTGATAAATAAAATAGCTGAATGCCTGAATCTTATTTACAGCTATCAACTTTCAACTTAGTTCCATTTCCAGTGATCAGTAGTGATTGTGTAGTGTAGTAACGGAAGGTATTGTGAAAGTTTTGTATCGTTCATGTGTTCAGTACTGTACTCTCCTACAATTCAACTTCAATCTCATTTATCGCGACAAATTTTCGTCAATTCAACTTGATTTTCATTTTTGGAAAGAAGAAATAGTAGCAAAACGCCAAGTCGGGAGAGTAAAACGGATGAGGAGCAACGGTCAGGTTGTTGTTGTTATTGCTGCCTAAATTATTTCATGATGAAAGCGGTAACTATGGACATGGTTTTTGACCGTGGCTCGAACCTTGTCGCTATCCTTCAGTTCAACTACACTGGTTCAAATCCACTGGCATTTTAATTTACCTGTCGTGTTTTAATAACTTCATGTGGAACTATTAAGTTAACTTTTCTTCTCTATTGGCACACTGACTCAAAACAAATGTAAAACACTCCACCCAGATCCATTTTACGGTAACTGGGTCCGTTTACACGTGTGATTAAAACTTCGGGAACTTTTTGGTGGATATCCTGGAGTATCTTTCCAGTATCCTACATGAAAAATCTGTCTCCACGGTGTAAATAATGTCTTCTACCTTTCGTTTCAGTCACCGCGAAAGGAGGCAATGGCGTTGGGGTCAGCAAAATGCGTGTTTGTCGGTGTCTTCCTCGCTCTCCTGACCGCGTCCCTGGGTTCGACGGAGTCCTGCCCGCCATGGCAGAGGAACAGCATCTCACACGCCTACTTCCACAGCAATGGAAGCGTGGAAGACTTAGACACGAACGACCTCTATCCACCTAACACCTACTGGACGGAGATGGAGAACGGAACCGGCCGTATCTACGGCTGTCCTTGCAAACTCGGCAAACCCTGCCTGAGGAAATGCTGCTCCTGGGACCAGGCCATGGACAACGAGACGCTGGAGTGCACCCCGCACCACAGCGAGCAGCACTGGTTCCGTCCGAACGTCACCGTGGACCCGGAGTTCCGAATGTATCAGGTTGCCCAAGAACATCACTTCAGAATCGTGTACGGCAACTACTGCTGGGGTTACATCCTAGAGCCGTTTGAGTACAAGGAAGACATGTTCTACATCAACTTCAGTGATGCAACTTTGTTTGTGCCGCTGTCCAAAAAGTTCGCGCTGGACACTTCGAGCTACTGTCTCGAGTACATCCCACAGTTCGACCAGTACCTCCCATACGTGTGCTTCAGCCAGTTAGGCCTCACGACAGCTGACGACATTTGTAATTCTCTACGTTACAACATCTATCCCCTGGGAATGGTCATTTCAATCATCTTCCTGATAATTTCTCTTGTAATTTACTCTACGACAGCAGAACTGAGAAATTTACACGGCAAATGTTTGATGTGCCACATAGTGAGCTTACTGGTCGCATATTTGTTCCTCGCTATCGTCCAAAGCTCTGGAGGGACGTTGGGTGATGATGCCTGCACAGCATTTGGTAAGTAACAGACAACAGCACTCACTTTTATTTCGAATACGATCACCTTGCACAGGTGGACTATATGGTAACCCCTACACCAGAAACTAAATACGTTTGGGACGTTAGAGACCAGTCACCAATACATCATCTAATGCATTTGCATAAGTCCGTTTCACACGCTAGCCGTTGCCTGTTATAGTTGCGCTATCGACCAATCAGCTCCAGCCATTAATCCCGGTAACGGCTCTAAAGGATTGGAGGGTACGTCTATCCGGCTGGTAATCCAATAGGGGCTTGCCTCTCGGTCACATTCTGTTTGTTTTTACATTTTGCGATAGTTTGATTGTTGATACCTCAATTTCTTCCCACTCTCCACGCCACGCCAATATTTCACGGTGGTTTTCCTTGTCCTAGTCCCCAGCTGGAGTGTGTGTACCAGGAGAATCTCAAACTTTTGTTGCTGGCTAATTTTTCGCTTATTGAGTCATAAAATGGCAGAAAGGTAATTAGTCGGGGGTGTTTAGGCTGTTTATGTCTCAAGTGCTCAGAGGGGACATTAGTCCCATAGATGCATCAATAGTTCGCAATCGGTTCGAGCAAAACTTATATTTGAATGTAGTAATGGATTCTTTACGTTAATTAAGAAGGGCAGGGAGTTTAATATCCTTTCATATGTCATAATTTCTTATGAACCAAAAGGCTACTAAGATTTTCTTCACTATATGTTGTTCCGTGGATTGTAATCTGTTCATATGAGTTTTAGCAGTATGGAGCCAGACAGGAGAAGAATATGAAAGTAGCGGTAGCACGATTCATTTGTGGAGATCAATCTTGGATTAGAGGGAGCGCCTGGATCTTGAGAGAAGAGCCGATGCAGCACCTTTCGCCCTGCCGTATTATTTCCTTGTATGTGAAGCCCATTTACGGCTCTGCATCTAAGGTTGCTCCCAGATAAGTTAGTTCGTTCGCTTTTGGGGTGACGGTGTTACCGTAGAAAATGGTAGTACCACTGCCTGCTCGTGGTCGCCGTTTGGAGAAGACAATGTATGAGCACTTTTTAGGACCAATGGACAATTTCCAACGGGCGGCGCGCTCTTTTAGTTTAGTGGTTGTTTATTCGGACGTGGTACCCTGAGCCAGGCAGGCAGTGTCATCTGCATGAAGTAATGACTTGGTACTGAAACTCAAAAATATTAAGAATACAATTGATGCAAAATGTATCTACCTTTCATTACATTTCTTTTGTGAAGGATGCAACATTGTAGCATAGAGTTTATTGAAGTGGTATTAAAATTACATAATTATATCTTGAATTTAGAATGGTAGCAATGCTGTAATGGAGGCAGCTTATATACGAAATGTAAACACAAACAGCACATGACCGTGATCCTAATGGTTCCTACGGTTGCACAACCGGCCGGTGAGATTACCGGTCAGTATGATCCGAGCCATTTATAACAACCGTACGTACAACGGCAACCGACATCCGATTGATATCCGAATCTACCTTTGTAGGATGCGTCAAAAACAACTCTCATTTTAGATATTTTGTCACGTGGCATAGATAGCCCGGAACAAAATAAACACCGGGACGATTTTCCAGGGACACGTGCCGTAGGTTGCAATATCTAAGGAATTCAACAAACTGCCCCTTGATAAAAGGTTTTTTACATCGAAAGATGCTCCAAGTTCATCCAGCTGTTGGATGTACGACTATATGATTCGGTTTCTCTTCGCAACAAAAGTTTTTCCCAATCGTAATCCGTAAAGCACATTCTGGAGGTATTTCATGCACAAATCCGTTTTTTAAATAATAGTCGTTGAATACAAACTTAGCCTGCCTCAGTGCACATAAATTAGATAAATTTGACGTCATTATTATTTACGTATATCCTTAAGTTGATAAATTATCCCGTTAGCCAACAACAGTCATGGCGAAGTGAAGTGAAGGACGAGTTAAATTCCATCACCTTCATCATCATCTAGTCATAAGCTAGGTGAGACGCAGCTTAGTTCTAAAGAAATTCAATTGATGCTAACCTCTACACGCTTCAGAAACTGCGTGAGCTTCTAGATTACTTACATTAAAAATTATTTAAAATTTATATGCTGAAAGTACTCTTATCGCTCTTATTCTTCCATAATTATATAATTCCAAAAAGAAAATGAATAAAAATTGAGGACAACATTAACGTCCACTTCCACTGAACTCATAAATTTATGTACGATTTTAATATAAAAAATGGAAATTCCAACAATAAATCAGGTTGGCCAATAAACATCCACATCTACATAACTGTGCAAGCCACCATAAAATGTGTGGCAGGGTGTGAATTCACACCAAACATGCATTACAGATCATGAGTAGTACGGATTAATAATAATAATCTATACTAAACTTCGCAATTTAAAAAAGATAAAAATAGAAAAGCAATCATGCAATATCATGCTGTCAGTTGGGTTAGCTTAAAGACAGTTGCATGTTGGTATAAGGACTAAGAACTAAGGACCTATGCTAACCAGGGATACACTCGTATTTATGCTATTGGATATACTTACAGCTTTCATATCCCCAATATTTCGAGGAAAGTAGGACATTTTGAATTTGACGGTTCGGCAATCAATTTCTCTTATTTTATGATTATGGTCCAGTTTACCATGGTAAACACGCGCTTTAGTGGCCAACATTATGTATAGTGGCAGCTGCTGACCCAGGCATCGACTTCTGCCCCTACAACAAAGTGTCAGTGCCACTATTAATGCTTTTTTGTTGGTGTCCGTGAGATAATGAAGAATATAAATAGCATTATTGGAATGCGTGTCTGTTTACATCCATTGTTTGTGGGATTTGAGCACTGTTTGTGCACCTACCATTAGGGTGGTCCAAAAAAAATTTTTTTTTGAAAAGTTAAAGTGCGGATGCATTTTCGGGTGCAATTTTATGAAAAAAAACACCTCACAAAAATTCAGTTCCATCGCACAATATTTGACCCTGCCGAATCGCGTTTAAAAATTTTTGCTCGGATGTAGACACATTTGCCTACCTTACAGGGGAGTTTCTACTATTTTTCGAGATTCTACCGCAGAAATAAGAGGTTACCCGAAAGAATCTTATCTTATCTTATCTGTGACGATAAAGGTTTTTATTTCAAATGAGTTTCTTAATTTTAAATGCGTCAATTTAACATATATTGACTAAGGTTCACATTTTCTTTACATTTTCCTTAACCTTTTTTCTTCCGACCTTATCGAAAATTTGCCGGTTTCTGTGCCACAAGCAGCAAGAGCCGTCTCTCACACCCATCTTTAGTGAGTTTTTCTTCAAAAGATAATCCTTGATAAGTGACACGCCCCTTTCGGCAGTGTCATTAACAACATTAATGTGTTTGATTATATTGAAACCTTTCATCCTGTAGCCATTCTTCAGGGTCCTTGGACAAGAAGCCTTGGTCAATGCCCGTAATGTCGAGGAATCGTCGAGAATTACTGGACACAAAGTCACTCAGTTCCAGGTCCTTAATACAATGACTGGGAGGAAATTGCGCCCGGGGGCTGCAAACATCCAACCCTTCCTTTCCAAAAGAGCTAACCATCGCCCTCTTATCAGCTAAGGAAACCTTGCGGTCAAACAAAGATAAGCACACTAATGTTTCTGATAATTAGCACGAATAGTTGTAAAATTTGTTGAAAGCTGCAAGGTAGTGTTTGTCTTTGTGGCTGGCCAGGATTTTCAGAGCTCTAGATCACGCGCTGGTGCACTAGATGCAACCGGACATGTGTACCAGGACTTAATATACACGGAAGCTACAAAGGACTCAAATTTAATGTTCATCGAAGGCGAAAATAGATTTTATAGCGTGGGGTAGTTTCTCAACTTGAGTTGATTGCTGCAAAACATAATGATTTCATCTGCGTCTCGGACCTTCCGCAAACTACCTCGGTGTTGTTGCAGCAGTGCGGTAATGCCCTGCAAGTATAATGAACATAAAAGTTTTGTTTAATGCATGGCGTCATGTAAGTTCCAGAATGTGTGGTAACGTATTAGTTTGCGACATACCTTAGTCCAATATTCTCCAATGATATTGTGGGCAATCAACAAATGGTGAAGTCGGCTTCTTCGAAACACCAATTAATTAATCAAACACTGCATCGAGGACAAGTTCAAGCATATGATGCCTGCAAGCAAGTTCCAGCAGCTGTTTCCCAAATTTCTGTTGAATAAGAACACAGGATCCATTTACTCGTCCACTATTTACGTTTGTGGTGTTGAAGACAAGGCCTATGACTCCTTCCTGAAGTTCCCAACTAGTCAAAAGTTCAACAACTGCAGTAGCTTCCTGAATCCCAGTGCCCTATTTGAACTCCGGAACGCCAAGAAGCTGCTCAACCTCTTCTTACTAAATATACTAAAGATTCTAAAATTAGCATACGATCAGTATTGACTTCTGCATATAAAAGATGGATTTAATATCCAATACATGGTCGAAAATGCCCACAGACTATGCAGGAGACTGTTAATGAGCAAGAGAAAAGAAAAATAAATTACGATAAATTTCTTTTCTGCTGGACAGTAGCTTTCCATCCCAATGGACTACCAACGGAACGTCCGGATCAATCTCTTGCTTTATAAGTAGGGCAATTTCTTCTCTACATTCTGGCCGTTTTCTTTACAGTTGTGAACAGGAAGCAACTATTTGTACCCCTTGTTCCTCAAATCCCAACGATGTCACAGTGGCCGATATACTGCTTTTATCAACCGTGTCTCACCGTGTGCCTGGCGATGCCTTTGAAATTAGCGGTGCCAGGCGTAGAGTGTCACCTTGTGAAGAAACTCTTAAGAAGTTCTTTGGTAATTGGTAGTTTCCCATTCCTCGTCAGGTTTTCATCAAAGCAGCCACCAACAAGCCACACATTCGCTTTTCCCCGTGTAATACGCACATTACTCTTCTTAACCATTCCAACGTAAAATCACACTACCTTGTGGAAAAATAATTCACAAACACAGCTGTCTGACTCAAAAACGGCGTTCACTAATTCACCACCGCTGTTACCGCTTGCCTTCCACCATAGTCACCCGTACCGGAAGATCCGCGCAACAATACAGTCGTTATCTTGCACTTTTGTTACCGTCTTGCGCCCTTATGGGACAGTGATGAAGACTTACATCATTTCAGGTCAATGACGCAATCTCACATTATTTTGGGGCATGATGCCATATTGTCCTACTGATGCAAGGACGGAGTTTACTTAGTCGCCAAATGATAGCATTACCGCTTTGAACGTTAATTCTGGATTTCATCCTGTTATTTATGAATATAAGCGAAATATATCACGTGGTAGAAGGTTTTTCGTCCCAACATGTGGAAACTACTGTCTACCTACGATATATCTACTATTTGTCTTGGTTTTCTCATATAATCTTAGAAGGACGCAAACGGAATCCCCTGTGGGGTAGGCAAACTGACCTACGTAAAAGCTGGAAATTTTAAAACGCGATTCGGCAGGGTCAAATATTGTACGATGATACTGATACTTTCTGAGGTGTTTTGTTTCATAAAATTGCACCCGAAAATGCATCCGCACTTACAACTTTCAAAAAAATATTTTTTTTGGGCCACCCTAACCTACCATATCTCCCAATCCCCTAACAAACACAAAACTGCTCTTTTTGCATCTGAAAGGGCAACATTAAGACTTTCTAATTCAATGTATCCTTATTTCTTAATCCCTATCTCACGTGGTTTAATGAAGGTTAAAAAGTAGTATTATTGGAATGCGTGTCTGTGTAGGCCCATTGCTCGTGGGCATTGAGCACTGTTTGTACACAGACCATATCCCCAAATACTCCTTAGAAACACAAAGAATTATTTTTTCGCCGAAAAGTACAAAACTAAGACTTAATAAAGCAATGATTTTATAATTTTTAAATCCTGTCCCACATGGGTTTTTTTTTATCTCCGACGAAACAATTTTTTTTCAAATTTCTCACGTGATATTTTCTCAGTGAGGAAAGCTCATATTATAATTTTTTTAAATATATTCATACACTAGGTACGTATGATTGTTACAGTGATAAAAATTTGCCCGTTTTTTGAAATTCTTTCTCGGTGTAACTTTAGAGTAAACTTATGAAAAATATGAATTTTGAAAGTTATATTTGCAGCGACAAAAAGACACTTATTCTAGGGGAATGTGCATATAAAATTATCTTATTATCAAGTACACTTTCTAAACTTTCTATTGACACCTTTTAAATGAGTATATCACATAAAGCCGGACTGATGTAGCTTGTAGGAAAATAGTGTAAAAACACGTTTTTCAAGCGTTTACGCAATGCTTGTCTGCCAATATTTTAGGGTCGAAATGTTTTTATTCGAAAACAGGGAATGGCTTTCGGCTGGAAAAGTTTGGCATTACATATATACCAATTTCAGTTGAAATCTGAAATGGTGAAGCAAGATATTTCTGATAAAGTTTTCGATTAAAAATGGAATGACACATATGTAATCGAAAGTCAATCGTACAAGTAGGAAATGATTTTGTAGACGCCAATGTATATAGAGAAAAAATAGCGTAGATATGATACTAAGTTTACGTAATACACTACGAGCTATCGCGAGGGTTTGTGGGAGGGGGTGAAGATCACCAAAGATGCACTACTTACATGCATGCTACTATTTCATAGACACGTGTTAGATGGACACATGATATGAAAAAAACCTGTGTTCAAGCCGAAGGTTGATAGGTGAAGGTAGAGCTCCTCCCGTACTAAGCCATTGGCGTGTTAAATTCACACACAGGTATGCAAGGCAGGGGGGCCAGTTCCTTTCCTTGAACCACCTTGGATTTCCTACTAAGTTCTGACACACTGAAAATGGAATCGCGAGAATTTTAGATGGCGGTGTCCAGAAAGACCCCTTCCGGGAGTTGAATCCAGGTCAGTAGCTCACCACTCTACCTACTAAGCCACCACGACCCCAAAGTGTGGTGCACGTTATAATAACACAATAAATGGTCCTCGGTGATTGTGATTAAAAAACTTTCTTCTGACAGAATAAGTAGTCATGGTGCACCTCTTTGTCTTTTTCTCATGTTATATGCAATTTATTTACAGGTTTCGTGATATACTTCGCATTGCTGTGCTCCTTCTTCTGGCTGAACATCATGTGCATCGATATTTACGTCGCTTTCAGGTACCTATGCCTTCTTTTATGCAATAAATATTTTCACTTGTAGGATATCAAAAATAGCGATTGTTTGATTCTAAAACTCAGACGCTTATAAACATGTAAACTTTTTGGTAAACATTTGAAATTGAGAATCGTACGACAGTATTGTTTTACTTACTGAAAGAAAGCTTAAACGATGTATTGTAGCCTAGCTTCCCTGTTCAGCCCTTTCTACCTTTTCCTGTAGTTGCACCGGCTGCTCAGGTGCAATTAATCTTGGGCAGAATCAAGGTTGTTCGGGGCAGATTTTCAGGGTTAGGGTACATTGACATACAATATTGCTATATACTTATTCACTCATATATTCAATCAATACTCAAAATAATTTATGCTCAATGTATGTTCACCTTAATTTTTCGATACAAATCGTCACATCACTTATCAAGACCGGAATACCTGCGCGTTCCCGTCGTCCCGAAACAGCCGACAGCCACCCCTGGGCAGTTTCCCCTTTATTCATGAATATTCACTCTTCGTCCAATCGGCTCTCCCCTTTTCTTTCACATCGGCTTCAGTAAACCACACCGCCTCAAGTTTGTGAACCGTCCGCTACAGCTTCCACACACGTCCGTACACACCTTACCCTTCCTTAACTATTCTCTTCCCACACTTGTTTATTTTTCTTCCATTCTTGTCCCCTCCCGTCTCCACCGACGCTCTTCCCCCACTCCCTCTCTCCTATTGTTGATTTGTTTATCTTTCTTTCTCGTGTCCTGGAACGCGCAAACTCTCACCTCCCGTAAATGAGACCTTTGCATGCCAATAATGGCGGCCAATTGGCAATAGGACCGTGGTGAATGAAATGATTTGCCACAGTATTTTTCGAACAATTCAATGAAATACTAAACCCTACTGGTTTCGACACTTTCGTGTCATTCTCAAGGGTACTCTGACATTTTTCACAAATTATCGCCGGCCTCGATTCGAATTTTGATTTTACTTGTTAAGAGAGTGTGGTCGTCAAGTTGGAAGAGCATTGGGCTGATAACAAGTGGTCCCGGAGGACGTGTGCCTGAAAAACCAAGCAGAGTTCTTTTATGGGTACCAGGTATATTTCCAACTTGAAAAATATTAATATCCAGCATATTTTACGTTTCTGATCACTTGATATGGTTACCATCATCAGTGAACAATCCTAGGATTGATGTGACGCAGCCTTCGTTTCGATTCTTCTATCGGTCAACCTCTTCATAATAACGTAATTAAACTGGCCGATTAAACCGTCCCTTATTTTTTTATGGTTTTCAGTAGACATCTCTTTTCTCCCACTCTATTTAAGACTTCTAGGTTTGTTAATCAGTCGATCCATTTTATTATCATTATACTTCGGTAGCACTGAATTTAAAATTCTTCCACCCTTAACTTCTTTACTGCTGTTATTGTCCATTCCTCAGAGCCGTAGATAAACATGCTCCAGATGTACGTTTGATGAATTGTTTACCTACTTCTATGCTTGTATTTGCAGCTGTAAGCAGAACCTTATTTTGGTAAAATGCCCTTTTCGCCTGGGCAATTCTTCTGGTAATTTCTCCTTTACTTCGTCCATCGATGGTTACTCGGCATCCCAGGTAACGGAACTCTTCCACCTCCTCGATTTCTGGTTTTCCTATTTTAACATTGGTCCTGGCTTCCTTTCTCTTACTTGATACCAATACCTTAGATTTATACTTGAAATGGTAACAATCGTAATGTGTTTTTTCTGTCATTTGATTCCTCAGATATGTCATCCTCTAAATGATTTAATTGCTTTCCAGCCATTTATTGTCCATAATCATCGGTCATCAATCCTAGGATTGTTTTGACGCAGCCTTCCACTCGACAGTTCTATCAGCCAATCTCTTCATATTAACGTAATTCCTCTCTTCCACGTCCTTCCATATATCCATACATCCGAGGCCTTCATTTGCCGTTCTTCCCGTTCACTTTTCCTTCGACGATTGTCTTCATCAGTCCGTCGTGTCTCAAGATATGGCCAATTAATTTGTCCCGCTTTCTTAGAGAGTTTTCAGCAAGCTTCGCTTTTCCCCCACACTTCTTAAGACTTTTTGGTTTGTCACTAGGTCGATCCATTTTATCTTCATCATTCTTTGGTAGCCCCACATTTCGAATGCTTCCACCCTTTATTTTCCTCTGATGTCATCGTCCATGCCTCACTGCCGTAAAGAAACACGCTCAAGATGTACATTCTTATGAATTGTTTCCTTACTTTTACGCTTGTATTTCCAGCTGTAGGTGGATCCTTCTTTTTATAGAATGCCCTCTTCAGCTGGGCTATTCCACTGACTGTTTCTCTTTTGCTTCGTCCATCGTTGGTTACACGGCTTTCCAGGTAACGGAACTATATCACCTCTTCCAGTTTTTGTTTTCCTAGTATGACATTGGTTTTGGCCTCTTCTCTCTTGCTGCACACCAATATCATAGTCTCCTATTTATTGACCTTCAGCTGACATCTGGCCATTGTACTTCCCATGATTATTAGAACCTTATTCAGATCCTTCTCTGTCTCTGCTATGAGTGCTATGTCATCAGCATCGTCAGCGAATCTCAGCATGCTAACTTATTTCTCCGTGAATATTCACCCCAGAAGACTTCTCTTTGATTTCATTTATTGTTGGGAATATTTTTAATAGAACCCATTTCTTTATTTTGGTATGTATTCCAGTCTAAAGAGTTTTATAGTCAAGTAAGTAGAATGCCAGTGACATCTGAGGCATTTTTAGACATTTTTGATCGTTGCGTTATCAATTGTTTAATCACATGATAATCCAGCACCAATGACACAAACATAATTAACAAGAGTTTGATGCATACCAGTATTCATGTGAAAGTTGGGTAATCCCAGTTAATCCAATTTTAACGTATCAGGCGATAATTTCTGTAATAATGTAGAGTATCCCAGTTAATTTAATAACATGAAGATGACACCAATAACGGCATACTGTTGTTGACCAGTTTTCTTCTACCTGCCTTAACCTCCAAGAATATCAACGCCGTGTGCCAATTTCAGTCTCTTCTGCAGAGTATCTTTGTCATTCAAAATGATGTGCTGTAAACTCCGGATTATCCGTGCTAATGACTGGTAAAGGGTGATATATGTATAAACTGTATAAACTGAACGAAATTGTGTGTTTGAATGGAATTAGAACAGGTTCTATTTTCTGTTCACACATTCGCACAAACGTTCACACAATTTGCCGCTTTTCACGGTACAATTTCCTCATACAAGCATTTGTACAAGAAATTGCACAAAACATTGTATCGTGGTTGGTTGGTTATTCAGGGGAGGCGACCGACAGCTGAGGTCATTTGCGCCATATAGGGTAGGTGGGTAATTGGGTAATGATAGGAGTTTTCAGGGAACGGAGGAAGGGTGGAGAGACACCCGGCGTTGGCATTAGCCTACTCTTAACGAAAGGCGCCGAGGGGACCACGGCTTAACGTCCCATCCGACGGACGGAGTACTGCCCTCCACTAGGCACTCAAGTGGGGACCGGTTTTCCACTGAAAAATCCACCATCCGCCCGGTAATCGAACCAGGGCCCCCGGGATGGGAGGCCAGTACTCTAGCCACCACACCAACCCGATCCCCACATTGTACCGTGTAAAGCGGCCTTAAGACATCGGACCAGTCGGTAGGAGCGTAGTGAAAGTCACGATTGTAGGGAAATGACAACGGTTTACTTACTTCTGAGATCACTGGCGATACACTAAATAGATTTGCGATGCACGGATAATCCGCAGCCTGGATAACATTCCCATGGATAATCGGGAGTTTACTGTATGTTTCTTTTAGCGACATGAAAAAGGTTAATTTACATCTCGTATATTGTGCATGGAATATAAGCCTATGTTTAGTTCCGTCACCGGGGTTTACCGCTGTTTTTTTCACAAAGTTCAATCAAGACATTTCGCCAAACCAATGAATAAACAACATGATTATTTTTGCACGTGAAAGGACAATAATTATTCTTGCTAAATCAGTATTTCAAAAAATTTTAAATTCTGTCCCAAATATAATTATTTGCCTTAAAAAGAAACACTCTTCTCAAAAATTTTCAACATCCAAGGGACTTTTTCTAGGCGAGGGATGCTCAAATTCGGTTTCATATTTCATTCATACTTTGCGTGTGTGTACGTGTGCGTTACAAAGAGAAATATTATTTATTTTCTGAAAGTGTATCTTGGTGCATTTCAAGTCTAAACTTGTAAAAACATTGGTAGGTACCTTCTGAGCTTTTAAAAAATACTTATTCATAAAAAAAAATAAGGCACATATGCTCAGCACATTCTTTTAAAATTCCAATGAATTTTTTTACACGCCTGCACCATGTAAGGCCATCCTGCTGGAGTGGAGTAAGTAGAAAAAGTTGTAAAACTACGTTTTGTATGGGTGCGGATTTGCCTGTATCTCTCACAAATTGTTGGAGAATTCCTAAAATATCTTTCAAGAATTCTCTACGATAAAGCTTATGATTATCATATTTGACATCAAGCTTATTTAACTCTTCAAAAAAATCAACGCTATCAGTAATAAATCGCTTAAATTTGACTCAGTTACCCGGAAAGTAATACATCATATAACCTTTCACCTTTATTTTTGCAGTACTTTCACGCCTCCGAGAATTCATAACAGTGAAATGAAGAAATTCCTTTCCTATGTCGCGTACGCTTGGGGACTACCGGCTGTCATCATCATCGTTACTGCAATCATGGAGTTTCATCCTGGAATATCGCATAGCTTCATGAAACCGGAATTCAAGACAACGTGTTGGTTTTACCGTAAGTACGAAACACGAAAATACATAAATTCAACAGTCTTGGGCGTGATATGGTGGAACAGCATTTTAAAACAAAAATGCGGTAATAGTACTGTCCACTTGAATTTTTAATGTAGATGGTACACAACACGTGTTTCATTTACATTAAAAATTCAAGTGGACAGTACTATTACCGCATTTTTATTTTACGAAAGTACATGTTCGTATTGCACGAATATTGTTCGTATTTTCATAAATTAACCCTTCACCATGAATGCCTTAAAAATAAGATGGGCGGAAAGCAAGACGAATGGCGATGTGTTGATCTTTTGGGTAGGAGTCAGTGGAAATGATTTTAGGTGGACGGAAGATAAAATGAGGTAGGAAGACAAAAGTTATATAGATTAGTATGTAAAAGGGGTAGGACATAGCTATTTATAATAGTTCCGCTATCATCGATAATCTGAAGATTGAAAGACCTTAGGGAAGGAAATATAAAGTTATAATATTCATTAAGTGAACCCGTCATCCATTGATTTTATAAGGAAGGTTCCTTCCAAGCCTTCGGAGAATGTGATACTACAAAGGGTGTAAGATTACTAGAGTTAGTTTAATTTTTCTAGTATTAAATTATAATAGGGGTCAGAAGTTGCGTATTCACATGCTTATCGAAGTAAAAATATTTTTTTAAATAAGTTGCAACTTCAGTTCGCGAAAAGCTATATGATACGTTCTATGAGAATACATCATTTGCAGCTCTTCATTCATTTCACATTTTCATTTTTTTATGACATGACCCCAAACTCACTACGAGATAGCTGCAGCTAGCAGCAGCAGTCCTCTGCAACTGCAGAGGACTCACCACAAAGAGTAAAACTGTTATGCATTTTGGACATAGTACTGCATGGTTTCCATATATGGCGATGGAAGAATTTTTCGCGTCACATCACATACGATATATAACGCTTCCATTTCTTTCGTTTTTCTAATCTACTTAAGCGGGACATAACATGTGCTGTAGTTGTAGTTTTGTTATGTTATCATAATGGTGCGATATGCCTTTACCTAACGTCCACAGTCACATGGATAAGTTAACATTTCTCTCACTATCAAAGTAAACATCTCTTGTCACAGGAAGGATTCCCTGCTGTTTCATTAAAAACACATAATCCACCCCTGCAAGAAGCAGACTACACGAAACTTCTCAATTGTGCTGCTTAAGTCGATTAGAAGAAGGAAAGCAATGGAAGCGATAGATATCGTTTGTGACGTAACGCGAACAATTCTTCCATCGCCATCTATGGAAACCTTCCAGAACTACATCCAAAACGTATACGAGTTTTGGAGTATATGAGTTTTTCCCTATGCGGGAAGCCCTCTGCAATTCAAGTTCTACCCACACCCTACCCAACCAATTAGGGTTTGTTAAATTATATACCTATATTTTTCAAGGGCATAGCCTTAAATTCAGATTTTATGTCTAATTTCGCCATCGTGAAATTTTGGATGCAAATACGCTCTAGTATAAGATGCTCGAATCTCTGTTTTCTTGTTCTCACACGCTGAGACACAGACTCTGTGACAAGTTTGGCGCATCTTTCACTCGAGTATGGCAACGAAGATTTAAGAAATCAGGCTCGGACAGCATTTCATCTAACATAACTGACGAAATAGTCTCTATTGTCGAGCTGAGGTTTTAAGCAGTTCCTTGATCGAAACAACGACTGAAAAGGGATTAGCAGAATAATAGCAGAAAATAGCAGAAACCAACAATTTGCCTTTGGTTCATTCCCTTATGGTGGCATTCCTCCTAAAAAAAAAGCAGCACCTGCATTTGTCGTAGCAGACATTGGCGGAGTAAAAACAAATAGAGCACTATACAGGTATTACATATTTTATGGATGCTTTTCTGGTCACAATCTCCACTACTTAAATAAAAAATCGAAATAAATTATTGTATTAATAAATTTAATAAATTAATTAATATTAATAAATTAATTAATATCAATAATATTCATAAATTTAAAAATTATTATAAATTATTGCGTTGAAAAAATGAGATAAATGGTACTCAAATTTTGAGTCCTATTATAAATTGATAATCGAAAAATTGATAACTATAATGAAAACCATAAATTGCTATTCAGGATGGCAAACATAATAACATGCAATTGTCGTCAATTTGTTAGATTTAGAAAAATACCGCGACATTTGCTACAAGGTAAAAGAAACCCGAATTTTTCATGAAATTTAAAAATTTTTATCCCTTATAACGCCTACTCAAAATGTAATACAAGGTTTAAAATTTTAATTTTTCTATCACCAGGCAGACTAAAGCCAACCAAAAGCATACTACGTGCCGTATAAGTATACATAACATGGTGAAATTGTTGTATTTAAAACTTCACATGCACGTGTGCTCAGAAAGTTTTAGGCAATATTTTGTAATGTTGATAAACACAATAGAAACATTTTTTAACTTTGTAAAAACTTACACAATATTTCTAATTAGGTATTCTACCTATCTATGTTTGAAAAACAAGGCCCTACCGCTTTTACAGAATTTAGCATTAATTTTTTAGTAATGCGATGTTGAGAGGGTATGTGCAAAATATTTTGGGAGCCAGATATAGGTAAGAGTGTAGGAACAATTCAAAATTTGATAATAATTAATAATAACTAGGTACTGGCCGAGTAACTCAAAGCGGTATCGTCAGCGAAAGCAATTTATTTACGTACATTAAGAATAAAATGAGCCCTAAAAAGACTTGTGGAACGCCACAGGTCGTATCTGTTATTTTCATGTTAATTAGTGCGTGTTTGGTCATATTCACCCCCTGCCACGCACCCTCGTGGTGGCTCGCAGGGTTTTGTGTGGACGTCGATTAATATTTCTCTCATTCCAGGTAAAGAGAGTAGGATGGCCTACTTCATCGCCCCCGTTGGAGTCCTTGTGGTATGCAACATAGTTTTGTTTGTCCTGACCGCTTTCAATATTTACAAAGTTAACAGAGAAACATCGATTTTACAACGAGGATCGTCATCTAAAAGTAAAGAGGACAAAAACAGGTACTGCAATGCAATGGAATGATTTGCAATTTTACTAACTCTGGATGCTTCGTGATTACTTAGCGTGCATGTTCTCGACTAATTGCAGGATGAAGCTGTACATAAAACTCTCCATCGTCATGGGCGTCAGCTGGGTCTTGGAGATACTTTCGTACATCGTCGGGGGTTCGAAGTGCATTTGGCTCTTCACGGACACCCTTAACACCCTTCAGGGTTTATTCATATTCCTTATCTTCGTCTGCAAGAGGAACGTGAAGGAAATCATGAAGCGGAGGCTGCGACGGCTGATGAGCAAGATTAGGAGCGCGCTGACCTCGTCGACGAAGGACTCCAACGTGGAGCAAGAAGTGGACGCGGAACAGTCCACTTCGAAGAGCGGGGAGACAGCGTCTTCGAGTTTGCCCTCCATGGAGTTGCAGAGCAAAGCCGGAGGGGGGCGCCTTGGGAATAAATGTGGGGAGGATCCCTAAGGGACCGGGGGTTCATTACAATCAATTCTGAGAGAACTCTGTTCCGAGTAGGTGCGGAAATAAAAGAATACGTGAGTGCCGCAACCTTGTAGAGCGTGTGACAATAGTGTCATATTCAGAACCTCAGCTACGGTCGCACTTCTACCGTCATAAAATCTTTATTACGAGTTCAAAATGGGATGCAGATCTTCCTCAATACGGTAAAGCAGACACCTGAGGAGCAATACCACCTCTGCAGTTAGAATCTATACACGAATTGGACTCATTGTAAGGATTTTATGACGTTATCGGTGGAAGTGAGGCTGTAGTTGAGTTTCTGAATACGACCCATATATATGGTGTCCACAGCTTGCTACCCCAGGGGCACCTGGGAGTCGTAGGCGAGGAAAGCAGAGACCATCCCCCTACCCCCCCCACACTTCCTCCCCCTCACGTGACAGGGCAGGGGCTCGGATGACTGGTGGATAAAGGCGACCCTGGCTGAGGAGGACGCAGCTATTTCCAGCGTTCGCCTCTTTTAGTGGGGAAGATGTTTCAAATTACCTCCTCAAGAGATGCATAGTACAAGATAAATGTCGTAAGTCATTAAAAAAAAAATATTTCGGCAGGAATCAGGTCAAATACCTTCCGCGACTGTGGTTTTTGATGTGTGTGAGTGATTGGTGCCTTGCTCTCGTTCCAGTGGAAAGAAAGTTCGACAAATGAATTTCTAACAGAAGACGAACAATGTGCGTGAGCTGAAATACTGTTTGCGACTGACGGAAACGCTTCGTCAACCGCTTACTAGTCGTCTGAAGATGTTGACTTCAGCTCACAGTTCATGACACCCAATACTTAAGTGACCTTATGGAGGAAATAATCTCACCTCTCCAGACAGTAAAGAAATCGTTTTCAATCGACCGTTCTCTCGTTCAAAACTACATTTTTTCTCGGAACTCATGAGTGCTTAGAAATAAAAAGACTTTATCTAGCGATTGAACACTCGTTCGAGAATTAGAACATAAAAGCTATTAGCATTACATTGTCATCATCATATGTATTTTGATTCATTTCCATGGCAGGATTCACTTGGTATGATCATTGTATGTAGATACCACGCATTACCGGCTCAGTGTGTAATATCTGTTCTGGTGTTGAACGTTCATGATTCCCATGTATTCAGAATCGGTTCATTATCCAGCAATATCATTACGCCACTGTGTAAATAGATGAATTCCTGAGACTTGTTGTAAGTTTCACTTGTTTCCAAACAAAATTGCTATTGCTATTCAAACAAAATTTCCAAACAAAATTCACTTGTTTCCACTTCACAAGTTTCACTTGTATCCAAACAAAATGGGTTAATCAACCATTATACATCTAACTTTCTGAGAAAGTTGATAATTATATTTAAAATATAATGTGTTATTTTCACTAAATAAACAGCATTTCTTGGTATGATAGTACATGACTTTTTTTCATGACTGGGAGATTCAAAGGTCCATGCTCTTTTTTTTTAGATCTTAGGAATGAATTCGGTGAAAAAAGATTTCAAAAATTCTGTTTCCAAAAGACAGACGAGGGTCCAAGAACAATTCCTCCCAAACCCTAATTGTAGGGGTTTTTACGACACAGGGTCACAATGTTTGTGCAGGGAAATTGTCTTCAAAACTTGCTAGGGCTTATCTATTTATTCAAGCTAACACTGGGATCTTCTTTGAGGATTCTTTCTTTCTTCTGGGAGAGTAAATCTTTAAAATTTTTATCTTCATAATTATCCGAGATAGACTTAATAAAAATATACATGTTCATAAAAATGGCAAACTAGCTCACCTATAAATATATATAGGTCTAAAGGTAAGTATATTTCTAGGTCTGAACAGAAAATTTTGACCAGGAAAATAGCTGATTTAAATCCTGATTTGGCAACCCTTATCCGGTCTGATCTCTCGACTCCTACAGTAAAAACGAATAAATCTGACTTCACATCCCACACAGCTCGCGGCTGAGCTTAAAGCCACCGGGTTGCGGATGGTGGGTCGACCTCTAGATATAGAGGTTAGCTGCGAGATAAGCGAGTTAACTCGTCGAATAAGCAGTCGTGGACAAAAAGTGACGACACTCCGAGGGGGTATTAGTCGATGGTCTATTGAGTATGGTGGGCCTTTAAATAATACAAAAACCTGTGAAGTTGCCGTGACTTGGTGACTGGAGACCGCCAAAAATTACGCTTCTCATCACACGGAGGAGAGGGCAGCAGCTCTTCGGAAGTGAAGATGGGGATATGAGTGAAGATGGAGAGACCACAGCGACTCTCATTTCACTACAGGCGTGGTAACATTTACTATAAATTCTGTGGTACTGCGATGTGGAAGGCAAGTGGAAACCACCGCATTATTATACCGAGGAATCGCAGCTACTCGACTCAAAAGAGTGGAGTAGCTGCGCGTTTTTTCACACGCTGTCCTGCGCTCGTCCTGAGTTTTATGCCTAATTCAGCGTTACCTACAATTCAGTGATCCATGGTGAATTATTCAGTAATTTTCGATCCAAATTCTCCTTCTTTGGGCCATTCAATTTCACTGATTCTTAGTATGTCGAGTTCCATTCTCCACATTTCCACCTTCAGGTTCTCCAATCTTCTGCAGTTCCGAAGTGATCGCAACACATATAACACAAAAAAATTATTTTTCTTAAATATGCTGAACAGTGAATTCTAAAGACATTCAATTCAAGAATCTGGGAAAGGGCTCAAAGATTCCATCAGGCAGCAGGTTTTAATCATGAATAACACTGTTCAAAAATGAGAATTTTTTTACTATCTCATCCTTAAGAGGGATTGACGCACTACTCGCGTGGATTGCATTATCTTGTTTAGGGTTTGTTGATTTTTATTAATAATTTGTTTTTTTTGTGCATCACTTTCTCTTTCCCCTTCCTTACCCTACACAAGGGTACCGCTGGATTCAAAATGCCATTTTTTCCCCGTACTATAAGAGTACACAATGACTAGTGAAATAACTAGTGTACCAGGGGAATAACTAGAGTAGCAAACTGTAGATTCGTGAAAAGGGTTCTAGGCAAATGCGCTGAGAGTCTACAAGAAATTAGCTAGTTTAAAATTGTCAGGCCACATTTAGAATATGCTGCCAGTATTTGGGATCCATACGAGGTAGGTATGATTAAGGATAGAGCGTGTGAAAAGGAGATTAGCAAGGTTTGCTAAAGGCGGCTATAATAATTGTATTAGTGGTAAGAGTTTAATAGAAGAACTAGGATGGGAATTAGTACCTGAACGCTGGTTAAAATTTAGGTTGAACCTTTTAAGTATATTTGAAACTGAATTGTTTAAAGATGACGTTTGATATATTAAGACACCTGCGTATTTTGCTAGGTTTGATCAGATTAACAAGATAAGAGAGATAGATTGTCGTACCGATAGATATAAAATTTCATTTTTTCCGCGTACCATAAGAGAGCAAAACAGGCAGCATAAAAAACGGATAGGTAGGTGAAATATTGTTAGAATAGTCTGTAGTGACGAAGAAGTGGATGACGCGTATGAGGATATCACGGAAGTAATAAAGCATGTAAAAGGGGAAGAAAACTTAATTGTGTTAGGAAATTGGAACACCGTCGTTGGCGAAGGTAAAGATGGAAGAATGGCTCAGGAAAATATGGATTGGGAAATCGAAATGAGAGAGGAGAAAGACTTATAGAATTCTGCACACAACACAAGCTGGTGGTGGCAAAGACATTGTTTAAAAACCACTCATGGAGAAGATATACAGGGTGTCCAGCAGCGGGGCATTTGATAATTCCCTGAGATATCCAGGTTTTCCAGACATAAGTTTTATTTTTCCAGAGGAAATATAGATTTTTTCTCGTTAAGTATAAGAGAACGTTGGGTATGTTTGTTGTGTGAATAAAAGTAAGTATTATAGCTAATCTTGCATTTTGGGAAAAATAAACCAAATCCTGCGTATTTGGAGGAAAATAAACAAAAAAATCCAACATCATACAACACTTTCATTTAGTTCGTGAGAAATTACATCACCTTCTTAGAGTTAAACATTATTATGCTGGCGCTCGGGAACAAGTTTACATACAACCAGACTTCGCTGAATATGAATATCACTGATAAAAAATGATCAATAACTTGCACCTTCAGGATCCAGGCATGAAATTCCCTTCTTCACATGTAAGGCCAAGGGCCATCTTTCAATGAGTTTCCCCACCAATTTCTTTAGGTTAGTAATCCATACATTATTGAAGAGAAGAATATCCTAACATATCTGTGTGACTATAATCTCTTTAGGCTATCTTGGTTCCAATCCTACATTAAGATATTTTGTGGGGATCAGATTTACAGCTTTACTCAAGTCAATGTGCTTCGCGATTCCAGATGCCAAAACCTCCGGCTTTACTAATCTAGTCATCACAGCTTAAAAAAATTCAGTAATTTCCGAAAACGGAAACCGAGCCATAGGTTTGCTGGATTGAAATTCCAAGAAAAATTGTTCCAGCTCCGCTGCAGCTGTGGCAAAGGAAGCCAGTTTAGGACCCAACATTTTGTCTTGGATGATGAACTTTATTAATCTGAAACTGTGACACATAGGCTTACATTTCTTGCACTGATGATCGCTTTTCTCTTCAACCTGAAAGCTCTTGACATACCTGTAATTTGGCAAGGGTTAAAGAATATCGAGGGCTCAGAGAGCACAGTATTTTCATTGTCTAAACACCTAACTACAGGCAGTCCCCGAGTTACGTACGTCTCTACTCCCTTAAAATCCGTACTAGCATAAGTGAAAAATTATCTAAAGGGATGCCGTAGATTTACGAACGCGAGAACCAAAAACTAAAATGTTCGTTTTTATACTTGCAGGAGGAGAAAATATCGAATAGCTGTAGAGGTTTTAAAGAGGTACACAGAAGAAATTGGTCCATTTTTATCATTCATCTACAGTATTTTCATTGCTATTAATAATTTTTTTCGCAGAGTCGCGTAAAAAACATCTTATCTTCTACGCAACTGACCAATCTTCGTAACAGTTCATACAGTCGTAGCGATATCGCTACGACTGCATCAAATTATTGCGCTCACTCATTTACGATACGGATTACTATGTAGCACGAAGCTAAGTAAATACACTGGCCCCAATTGTCATCAGTTTTTAAATTGCAGCCAAAGCCATGTTGATATAAAAGAAAAAAAGTTGGAACAGAAATTATGTCGCAGAAAACACTTGGTTAGTACCGTAAATGTTTATTTCAGGACTTGATGAATTGTGACTGATAGCTGCTGTAATCCGCAAACCGCTGGATTGAGATGCTATGATTATACGCCAACACGAAATTCAAGGATGCAGGTTTTACGTAAAGAAAGTGAAATTAACGATCCACTTTAATAATACCTCTTAAATATTAAGTACCATGAAAGCGGCAGTCCGTTGTATCACGGAGTATTGGAATGTGACTTATTGAGAAGGAATGGACTCGTACATTCTCCAACCACGAACGTATACATCGTCCTGAACTCTTAAACTGCATTTCAATGAGAACCGCTTAGTCTTCTGACAATTCTAAAACTTTCTACAAATTGGTGAAGAAAGTAACGGGAGGGTCAATCGATTTAAAAATAGTTTGAATTCGCATTGCAAGAAGAATGATGCATAGCAGCAAAAACAAGCAAGCATTAAAAATATTTATAAATCCTTTATACCGATCATTTGGAAATCAAACGCAAAATCTCGGGTTACATCTGCCTTATTTGAGGACTGGTACTGCATCTATTTTATACCAGAGTTCAAGTAGTACTGCCTTAAGGAAAAAAATTCCATTTAAAATATTGTTGTTGCTTGATAATGCACCCGGTCACCCAACACACAATTGGGAGGATTTAAATGACTGCATTCTTCGGCCACCAAATATAACGGCACTTCGCCAACAATGATCAGGGAATCTTTGCGTCCTTCAAAGCTTATAACTTGCGCAAGACAGTTGATGATGCTATTGCTGCCACAGATGGGGATGGTGGAAAGACACGTAGTGAGTTTGGAACGGCTACAAAAATGCACCATGTAATAAAAAACATAGCATCATCCTGGGAAGAAGTAACCACGATTCACGGTCATATTCGCATAAGGAGTTGACAAACGAAGAAATGATAGAGATGGAGTGACGCTGGGCAGAAGTAGGTGATGGAGATGGTGATGGGAGATCTCAAAAGGACGTGTGTGGACAAAAAAATGCTTTACAACTCAAGGATTGTTGGAGGTCTTCGCGTATATTAATTCGGCGGTGGAAAAACTTGAGCAAACGGATTGTTACATCAGCAGGTTCACTAAGGTCATCAGGGCACTTGGCATGGCACAAGGTGCCATGTCTTGCTATGAGGAAATTTATCATGAAGAAAAGAAGGCCCCCATACAAACCTCTCTGTACAGTTACTTCACGAAAATGTTGAAGCCACATCACCATCAACTTCATCAACAGCTGACGCAGAGGGCGACGCCACAGTGCAGCGTTCGACCTCGCAGTGAGAGAAATAAAATGTCTGCGTGCGGGCAGGATGAAGTGTGCATGTTGGCGTGATTGTAAAGCGTTAATGTGGACGTCGCAGTGACCTAATCCTCTGCCCTCCTCTTATGAGAATAAACTGTGACAATGAATCCACCAGAGCCATTAGTCAACTCAACTTAAAAGGCAAAAGATATAGTAATTATTAAAGGCTAGTAAATTACACAATACTAAATGGCTCCTTCAATGGCATGATAACATAAAACATTAATATTAGTCGTCATTATAGTGAATTAACCTTAGATACCGTGCTTTCGCAAATCCGTGCAATTGGTCAATTCGGACTAACAATATTACGCAATTTGCTGTACAACTTCCAGGCGGCATTATCGTTTACTTATGCAAATAAATTAAAGATAAAAATAAGAATTATTGAATTTCGCAGGAAATAACTGAAGGAAATTTTTCGAAAAATTTCCCACATTTCTCCGCATCGATTGAAATCTCCGGAACACGGATTTAGTTTTGGAGAACGGACTTAATTTTTGGCTTACTTCGTAAATTTCGACTTACTAAGATCCATTTGCTGTTTATTAGCAATCTTATTGAGGCTTTCATCAAAACCCACAATAAAATGCTGGCAACTCTCTACATGTTTCATTTAGGGTTTCGTTCGAAATATAGAGATCATGAACAACTACTTTGTTTTTGTTGTTGTTGAAAGCCGTTGCGACGGGCCGAAAGCACTCGGGCGCTTCGGCGAGAAACGACATGGCCACTAAGAACAAAGATTATATATACACGGGACGGGACTATGTATCGTACACAGTGTATGGAGAAATCATTGCACTCTCGGTAATTGCAGAAATGCTAAATGCGACCACACATTTCACTATGCAACTGCCGAAAATGGCACATTATTTCCGTCGCTGTTTTACACATTGACACCACCGAAAATTCCAGAGTCGATTACATATTTACCTGAGATTTCCCTGATATTTCCAGTGAAAATAAAATTCCCTGAGATTTCCCGGTCTTCCCGGTTTTCCAGAGTGCTGGACACCCTGATATACATGGAAAATGCCCGGAGACAGAATATTTCAAATTGACTACATTTTAGTGAAACAGAGGTTCAGGAACCAGGTGAAAAACTGCAAAAGCTATCCGGATGCAGATTTCGACAGTGCCCACAACTAAGTGATGATGAAATTCCACTTAAAACTCGAGAAATTGAAGAAGTCAATAAAGAATTCTTGGGAAGTAGAGAAACTACAGGTGCCTCAAAAACGGCTGGCCTTTCAGAAGGAGGTGCAAAACAAGACAGAAGAGGATCTGACTGTGAAATAAGTGGAAAACAGACGGGAGAACATCAAAATCGGGCTACAGGAAGCAGCAAAAGAAGTTCTGGAGAGAAGAAAAGCTGTCAAGAAGAAGCCATGGATTACAAGAAGTCTAAAGGCCGCTTTACACGATACAAAATGTTTGTACCATTTCTTGTACAAACGCTTGTTTAAACTGAACGAAATTGTATGTTTGTCTGAATGGAATTAGAACAGGTTCTATTTCTCCTTCAGTCATTCAAGCATTCGTACAATTTGCCGCATTACACGGTACAATTTCCTCATACAAGAGTTTGTACAAGAAATTGTACAAAACATTTTATCGTGTAAAGTGGTCTTTAGAATTGATTGAAGAGAGAATAAAATATAAAAATGTGGAAAAACAGGAAGGGCAACTTCGCGACAAAAGAATTAGGAATTAAATAAACCGTAAAGCGGGAAAAGCAAAGGAAAAGTGGATGAAGGATCAATGCGAAAATGTACAAAGCAACCCTACAAATGGAAAATTGGAAGCTGCCTACACGATGGTAGTGAATCACTTCCAGGAACGGGCTATACGGGTACGATGAAATACCATCAGGGACAAGAATGGAGAGCTTCTAACTGAATATGAGAATAAACTGAAGAGAAGGAAGGACTACTTGGAAGAGTTGTACAATGGAAGCTATCTTAGAGCGGAAGAAATCAAAGAGGAAAATAAAGTCGATAAGGATGATTTGGGAGCCCCGATCTTAAGATCAGAATTTGACGCAGCAGTAAAGGACCTTCTAATGAATAAGCCCTCTGGAATTGATGATATTCCTGCCAAACTAATTAAAAATGCGGGAGATAAAACATTTACCCAGCTGTACAAAACTATCTGATACATGTACTCTACAGAAGAGATACCCACAAACTTTGAGAAGAACATCATTATCCCTATTGCCAAAAAGAATAGGGCTGAGAACTGTGAACATTTTAGTACCATAAGCCTGACGACGCATGCCTCAATGATATTGACAAGAATCATCTATTGTATAATAGAACGAAAAGCTAAGGAGGTCCTGAATGAAGACCAATTTGAGTTCAGAAAAAAACAAGGGCACAAGAGAACCAAATTTGGCCCTCAGGTTACTCAAAGAGAAGAGAATAGAGAAGAATCTACCGACCATTGTTGCATTTGTAGACTTGGAGATGGCGTTTGACATCGTGGATTGGAACTTGATGCTCAAGATTCTGAAAGAAGCTGGAGTATCATACAATCAACAAAGAGTTATCCACAGCCTGTATAAAAACCAGGTGACCACATTCAAATCAGGATCAAGCAGTACAGAAGCAAGCATAAAGAAAGAGGTTAGACTAGGCTGTGTACTTTCTCCTGTATTATTCAATGTCTATATTGAGAAAGCCATCTAAGAAGTCAAAGGAAAGTCTCCGGGAGTGAATATCCACGGGGACAAAATCAGCATGCTACGATTCGCCGGTGACATAGCAGTCATGGCAGAAACAGAAGAAGATTTACAGAAGACACTAGGAATTATGGAAAGGACAATGGCCAGATATCACCTAAAGATCAATAAGAAGAGAACAAAGGTAATGGATGCAGTAGGAGAAAGGAAGCCAAGACCAATGTTAAACTAGGAAAACAAAAAATTGAGGAGGTGGAAGAGTTCTGTTACTTCGGAAGTCGAGTAATCAGAGATGGACGAAGTAAAAGAGAAATTGCCAATAGAATTGCCCAAGCGAAAAATTCATTTTGCCAAAAGAAGATTCTGCTTACAGCTGCAAATACAAGAGTGGTGGTGAGGAAACAATATTTCATTAGAACATATATCTGATCCATTCTACTATATGGCAGCGAAGCATGGACAATAACAGCAGCAGAGAAAACAAGGCTGGAAGCATTTGAAATGTGGTGCTACCGGAGGACGATGAAGATAAAATGGATCGATCGAGTGAGGAACGAAGAAGTCTTAAGAAGCGTGGGAGAAAAGATGAGTCTACTGAAAATCCTAAAAAAAGATGATGGGACAACTTAATCGGCCACATCTTAACACGTTCACTGCGGAGCTGTTTAAAGCCCTACTCCTCACAGCGCGGCGTGACCCACCGGTGGGTCACACTCAGCCTTTTGCATGGGCGGTGTGACCCACCGGTGGGTCACAGTCCTTCCGAGCTTCTGGCCACTGCCGAGGGATGGTGGTTGAAGCAGCAATATTCAGCTGTTTCCTGAGATTAGAGGAAGGCTGGGGGAGGCTACACCCAGCTTCGCCCCCAGCCCACCCCTCCCCCGGCCACGTGGGGCACGCTATCAGCTAGACCCTGGGTTGGGATGGGGGAAGAGAGGGCCAAGAATACAATGCATGTGGTAAAGAATTGCTGACGTTCGGAAAACCCAGGAGACTCCCACCCGTCTCTGTTTATTGCGCCTGCCCTTGTTCGCGCCCGTCTGTGAGACGTAGACGCCCGTCCGTGCGTACCGATTCCCCAGTCTTGCTCACACTCTGAGAAAAGGGAAGGGGGAACCTTTGAAAAGAGTACATAGTGGTTTGTCTCACTCAGAAAAAAGTAGTGTCTCTGCATTTCGGAAGACGTTCACCCGGCAAGGGCACGGTCACTCATCCACCACTGAGGGATTGGCTCAAGAACGCTACGCGACCCTTTCCCAATTGCCCATTCGTAGAAGGGGGGGGGGAGGAAGGGAAGAGAGAGTCTCAATCTCTCACACAGCGTGGCGAGTGCAGTTCGGGCTGTTTAGTTTCGAGCAACTGACGGACAGCCAAGAGGTTGAGGAGAAAAAATTGTCCTAAACATTTTCATTATTTTTAATAAGTTGATATGTTTTACTATATCGAGTATTGTTCATCCTTATGTATAAACATCGCATAAACATGAAAAAAAACAAAAAGAAAGCAAAAAATAAACGTATTTTGGATATATTACGCTAATATGTAAATTTGTTCGTGACCCACCGGTGGGTCACACCGCTCACGCTGAAAAAAGTTTCAGGAGGGGCGGCGTGACCCACCGGTGGGTCACAGTAAGTGACACATAGCAGTATGTTATTTGAACTGTGACTAACCTCTGGGTGAAGTCACTCGAGAAGATCTCGATTCCTACTCTCACAATACTCCTCGCAAGTTGAGACAATTCAAAGAATTAAAAGGCCGCGGCGCTAGAAGGATTAGCGTGACCCACCGGTGGGTCACGCCGCAGCGAACGTGTTAAGACACGATGGCCTGTTGAAGACAGTCGTCGAGGGAAAAGTGAACGGGAAGAATGGAAAAGGCAGGCCTCGTATGAGATATGTGGAACCGGTTGTGAAGGATGTAAAAGAGAGGAGTTACGTTAATATGAAGGGGTCTACACGAACTCGACAACTCTACCTGTTTCAAGTATACAGCCGCACACGAACTCGCCAACATTCTTATCACGGACCCCATACCGTCGCACACGAACTCGCCAACTGCTGACCATAGGTAGGGTCCCTCCATACTCCAGGTATACAGCCACGAACTCGCCAACAACGACTCGAGTGGACGAGCCACCGCAAGGGTATGTGGCAGGGGGTGCAGATCGGCAAGCATGCACAATTGACATACAAACAAGCTACTATAGGGTCGAATCCTAATATTAGGTTTGCTACACTAGTTAGTGTAGCAATTAGCAAACTTTTTCCCATCCCAAGCTAAAATATCATGAGAAGAGGGTTCAAGTTGAACCGTCTCCTCTTTCATATCGTCGTAATTAGCCCTGCCAAAAAACCATACCCTCCTTGCTACCCTACCAAAATATACTCTGGAAGGCTCACTGATCCACTACTGACAGGTGAACTTAGGGCGAGCAAGTGGCCACTGCCAAAATTACTACATCATGGCAAATTGGACAAAGATAATTTCCAGTTATTGATTCATTCTTTAGCAGATGCTTACGGGGTTTGCATCCTACCCTCCCTTTCTAGTTTTTACCTGAAAGGGTAAGTTGTCCAGTTCGTGTGTAGGGATTAGCGGACCTTTTCCCATCCCTTCCTCGCGGTCGAAAAAGTTAGCGAGTTCGTGTGTGCCCAATATGAAGAGATTGGCCGATAGAAGAATAGAGTGGTGGGCTGCGTCAAACCGATCCTGGGATAGTTAACCGATGATGATGGAGTCTTTAGTGCATGATGCATGTATTAACATTACTAACCTATGCATTGTAGGTAAATACAGATATATATGTAGATAAATGCCATTATAACCAATAATCTTTCATTGCTATGCCCTATACCATCTAGTTGCATGTGACCCTTTTATCTAACATGTTTCCATGTAGCAGGCTAGGTGCATGTCAGTAGTAGTCAACTCGTATAGCACGGAGAAATGCCAGATGTTTTTGAATACGTTGACTTATTTAACGAGGTTACTCGATCTGGCTTTAATTCTAAAAAAAATATTCCATCACTTATCTAACGGCACTTACCACCCTCATCCCCTAAATATGAATATATTAAACGCGTTTAAGCCGCACACATCTGGAAAGAATTTATCTTATTTCCCCAATATTTTTCCTATCAGCTTTGTAAGTGACACTGAAATACAAACCTCCCCGACACAAAAACGAACGCCACAACGCCGCAGTACAACATTTCCTCCACATCTGAAAAAAGTAAGAATTTCTTTTTACACACCAACAATTATTGCTTTAAAAGCACGCAACAGAGTTAATAATTGCATTTTTCGACGCGCTTAAGTAA
Source organism: Platycnemis pennipes (assembly GCA_933228895.1). Classification (NCBI taxonomy): domain Eukaryota; kingdom Metazoa; phylum Arthropoda; class Insecta; order Odonata; family Platycnemididae; genus Platycnemis; species Platycnemis pennipes. The sequence goes on along the minus strand of OW121851.1, from coordinate 128,038,432 downwards.
AATTTACTTAAGTAGACCATAAAAATAGTTTTTGATCTACCTTAGCTTTCCAGTGCATTTTTCCATTTCAAGCTCGTTCTGCTAAAATGCGTAATGTTAAACAATATTCATTATTGACTGTTTATTTTTTCGGGATTCATTCCGCAATGTTTAAAATTGCAAAAAACAATATTTCGCTGGTCCTCCTGCCAGCTTCATCACGTTAACTGAACTGATTCTTTAGTCTTGCTCGTCTTTATTTATGTGAGGACTCCCATTGTTGCTGGAATTTTTTAAATTTGAAAAATTCGTTTAAGCTTTTTACTCAATGTGTAACCGTCTTCTCGGTTGACGTTCTCCGGTCTCTTCGCAATTTCTATTGCTTCCCTGATTAATCTTGGGTAATAGCGTACCTACCTCCTTTGATATTAATTTTGTCTCCTCAATATTGAAATGATGAGTGGGCCATCCATCCATGGATCAATGAGTGGGCCATCCATGGATCATCACCCAGTCATCCATTACGGAAGAAAAAAGACGTTGGATTCTTCAAACTGCACCTAAACCTCCAAGGTTATACGGCCAAGGTACCCAAGGTACACAAAAACGGCATTCCACTGAGACCGATCGTAAGTGCCATCGATTCCCCTACTCATAAGTTAGCTAAATATCTTGCTGAGGAGCTCTTTCCATTATCGGGAAGAACGGAAACTTTCGTTCAAAACTCCATGCATTTCATTGAAATCATCAAAAGAGCCAAGGTCACCAAGGAAGATATTCTTGTAAGCTTTGATGTAGTTTCCGTTTCCACCAATATACCAACGGATGAAGCCATAGAAATCATCAAGTCTCTCACATCCAATGGCCTCCCAGAAGACGTCCGAAAAATGGACGAATTTGGCCTAAATTTCCTGTGGAATAAAACCTTCTACAAACAGAAATTTGAAGCTACCATGGTTCGAGTTCACCTCTTTCTCCCGTGATAGCTAACCTATTGATGGAGGTATTAGAACAAAAAGTGATACAATCTTTTGACAAAAAACCAAAAGTATTCGTAAGATACGTAGATGACACCTTCGCTATCTGGCCTCACGGAAAAGAAGAACTGGAAAAGTTCCTGCAACATCTAAATGGACAAAGAAACTATATTAAATTCACAATGGTAATAGAAAAGGACAACCGCCTTCCATTCTTAAACATTATGGTCCAGAAGATAGAAGATGGGACATTCGGTCATTCTGTGTACCGGAAATGTACCCACACTGACCGCTACCTACATGCCACATCGCACCACCACCCTCAACAGAAAGCCTCAGTCATGAGAACGCTGTATCATCGAGATTTTACGATCTCTGACGCCGATTCCATCGCCGGCGTAAAGCAGCACTTATTAAAGGCATTAGATAAAAATGGTTTCCGCAGTGACTACATCTTGAAAACTGCACGGAAAGAAGAAAGAAATTCTCTCGTGATCCGAAATAAAAATCCAAAAAAAATAGAGAGAAGCCAAAGGCATATGCCACTCTCCCTTATGTGTCTGGAACTACGGAAAAAATCTCCAGAATTCTATCGAAATACAACGTAGTTAGCAGATTCACATGCGCGACAAAGACAGGGGACGTACTTCTGAAAGTCAAAGACCCGCTTCCACGAAACCACTACGGAGGAATATAAGTTTTGAGCAGCTGTGGACATCCATATGTAGGCCAGACATGCAAAGCCCTAAAAATACGCCTCCAAGAGCATCAACGGGCAATTAAAAATAATAATTACCGCATTTCTGCAATAGCCGAACACCATCTCAGCGGCCCCACTCATCATTTCAATGTTGAGGAGACAAAATTAATATCAAAGGAGGTAGGTACGCTATTACCCAAGATTAATCAGGGAAGCAATAGAAATTGCGAAGAGACCGGCGAACGTCAACCGAGAAGACGGTTACACATTGAGTAAAAAGCTTAAACGAATTTTTCAAATTTAAAAAATTCCAGCAACAATGGGAGTCCTCACTCACATAAATAAAGACGAGCAAGACTAAAGAATCAGTTCAGTTAACCTGATGAAGCTGGCAGGAGGACCAGCGAAACATTGTTTTTTGCAATTTTAAACATCGCGGAATGAATCCCGAAAAAATAAACAGTAAACGCAACAGTCAACATCCGCGGAAGCCTACGAGCTAATATGCATTATTTTTACATATGTTTGGGTACACAACTTTTTCGTCAGGGTAGCTTTCTCCGGCTTCGTCGTGTAAAAATCTCTCGCTTAATTAAATTTTTATAAGTGTTATCGAAAATCAGAACAAGCGCAAAACATAAATATTGTCGTAAGCAAAAGTATGGTCAATTATGCATGGAGTTGGACACTTCATTTAGTTCTGCATGAGTAACGCTGCGTAATACTATCGCTAATAAGGTTTTCTTAGTTAAAAAAGTTTTCGGCAGCCATTAAACCACGAATACAAAATGAATGACAATGGTTCTAAGAAACTAAAAGAAATTTACCTTTCAAGCTAAAGGTAAAGAATACCGAGAAAATACGAACACTAATAAAAAAAGTAATACTGAACAACGGCTATGAGGAAACTGAAAGGAATTTAGTCGCAACCTAGCACGCTAAGGTAGGTGATGAAATAAGTATGTTATTTAACTGTCCAATGTTGCTTTTCCGCCGTGCACCTCACCACCTTAGGATTCCAAAACCACAAACAAGCACATAAAAGATTATTATTGTTCAAAAATGCAAATAAACGAAACTATAAACTATTAAAACAGTACGTTTCCTACTCCCAACTATAAACATACAAATATCAACAATACGAGTAATCTTACGAGTAGCCGGGAAACAATTGAGCAACGACTTTCGTTCGGATTTCTTTCACGACGTCACACAAATTTATTTGTCCCATATAGCAGGCCTCTATATCGAGACGGCCTTGTTCGAGCACAATATACATTAGATTGAATTAATAACTAACAAAGTTTTTCTCGGCTAAAAGTAAAATTCACGGCTGGTGACCTACCACGCCCTGCCGGTGGATCGCCTTAGGGTAAATTGTAGACGCAGATCCTCACAGGTCACCTTTTCCCTTCCTTCTGATTCAACCATCGCGATATAAAGCATATCTACGATCGATGACACTCCAATCGTAATGACAGTGCACCGGTCAATGGATCTCCGACACGATTGGGGAAGGTGATCGATATCTATTGGCCTTGGCAGAAAAGAATACGGCGAGGATCGCAACAGTGGACGCGTAGTCCTAAATGGTCACGAGATGTAAACAAACCAGGTGGGTTGTGTGGTACAGCTGCTAGATTATTGTTGTAAGCACAGCAATTGATTCGTTTACATGTGCGAGTGACATGTATGAATCTCAGAAAATATTGCCGGTAATAAACGCTGGATTGTCAAGGACGAATTCAACATAGAGGTAGAAGACAACAGGATAAAGGAAAGCTGCTCAGGTTCGTTAAGGCTGGGACAAATTCAGCGAAAACGGGTGACGTGAATCTTTCACGTGAAACATGAGATGGGACCGTTTTCTCTAGCGGACACAATCGACGTACGCGACCCTTAGGAAAAAATTGACAGGCGAAGGCGCAAAAGGGGATCTGTAGCGAATGTAAACAGGAGCTAGCTATTAATGCTTGAGACTGTAGAGGTACTTACCTATTCCATATTGTAAATGAAGTTACCAGATCGCTTACGTTTATTATAGTTCACAAGAATTAATTCGTGAAAACTGTTTAATCCTTCCTGACTAAATTTTCACGATCTATCCAATTGCAACAATCGCAAACAAGCTTTTTCATGTCATTAGTTACCTTGTCAAATCTCACTAAAACATAATGGGGAATATGCATGAAATTCTATTATCCAGTCTCCTCATCAGAGCGAGGGATCGCCTCCCGCCCGTAATCCACGAAGACGTTTACGAGGTTATCTGCAGCTGTGGAAAATCCTACGTAGGGCAAACAAAGAGAGCTGTACAATGCCGAATGAAAGAACACTCACGGGCCCTCAAAAACGGACAAGGGGAGAAATCGGCTATTGCGGAGCACGTTTCGATGGAACCAAACCATTCCGTGAATTTAATGGAACCTAAAATCCTCTCGAGGGAAACGCGATATTTCCCTAGAATTATAAGGGGAGCAGTTGAAATTTCCAAGAGGCCCAACAATTTGAATAGAGAGGATAGCTACCCACTCTCCAACACGTGGAAACGAGTATTCACGCGAACATCAACAGCCAATCAGCGAGCAGCGGCCACCTCAGAAGACAGGTATAAATAAGCGTCAACTTCGGAGCATTTTCACTTCAGCCTGGCCTGAGGAATCCCGCAGTAGAGTGGGTGAAACGTCGCCATTTTACACAATGACAACGAGGAAGAATCCCGAAAGCTTTTTACAATCATCGGAACGCCGCGAAAACCTTCGCCAGAAAATGCATGAAATTTGTTTCTCGAAGATTAATGATGTACTTGATGCAAAATTTTCTCACCAATTTAAATATAAGGCATAAGCCAAATTTTTCTACGCCCACCACAAAGATTATTAAATTAATTGAAAATGTTCCCGTAAATTGACGAAAGTCACGTGACCTAAAACGTCTTCTGACGTCACTGCACGGTATAGGTTCCATATTGCTACGGAGATAGACATTTATTTTTAACAGAAAACGAAGTGAATACATTGTTTTGAGGTTTTTAGCCGTTTCTCGAACGAAACGATGACTGAAAAAATACTTAAAAAATAAATTCCGACAATTTACTTTGGTTCACTCCCTTATGGCGGCGTTCTTCTTAAAAAACCAGCGATTGCATAGATGTAGTAGAAATTCTTGGGCACTAAACAGGCATTATATAATTAATGGACAATTTGCTCGTTACAATCCATACTACGTAAATAAAAATTCGAAATACAATCGTTTATTGCATTAAACAAATGAGATAAAACCATACGTTATCGCCAAGTATGTATTTAACAACTTACCTCCACGCATAAACAGATAAACAACGCCCATAGTGATGCCGTGCCGTGACGTCATGCGATGACGTCGTGTTTTTAAGTTGCCGAAAAGGTACAATTTTCTAAGATTAATATCTTTGTAACACAACTTAATTCTTCAGCAAAATTTTCGGCAGGCATATTTCAGCTAATAAACTTCACATTCCAAGAGTTATAAAAAATTGTGCATGTTCCCCATTACTTCAAATAGCTACTCATTCATTGAGTCTCACATTGCCAGAAAAAAAAGTCAGGAAATTCTCTATTCTAAAACCATGGACTGAAATAAGTTTTACGGTATTTCGGACTAAAATTTTAGTTCAGAAGAGGCATGCATCCACCTGCAACTTCTATAACTCCGCACAGGTTACCGCCAAATCCAGATATATTTTTCATTAGTTTTCCGTGTATGTGAAACGGAGATGACCATCTATCTCTGAGGTACACGTAGAGATGGGTAAATTACCGTAATTTTCAATTGAGGTAAATTACCGTGGTAAATTACGGTAATTTTCGAAAATTACCGTAATTTTCCGGTAAGTTCAAGTTTTGAGCTGCAAATCCTTATCAGAGGACTCCAAACGAAATCAAATAGCATTGAGATATAAATGCCAACGCTTATATCAAACATATCACGACGTTTTATCTATTATAACTCATTAAAAAATTAAAACGAAGTTGGCAGCAACACGCAATTTGCCTCTCTTTTGTCACGCTATGAGAAATTTTAGTTCCAAATACATACCTCGGCGCAATGTGCATTTGTTATTTTACTCTGAATTAATTGGAATTAATCATGGACACAATGTAAACAAAATCGTTTTAGCTTCTTAATTTATAATATTACCCATTCCAATGGTTTCTTCCTGAGGAATAAATTTTCTGAAAAAGAACTTTTCTGAAATTTACCGTTTATTACGGTAATTTTGAGGGGTGTTGGTAATTTACGAAAAATACCACGGTAATTTACGAAAATTACCGCGGTAATTTACCAAGTTGCCCATCTCTGAGGTACACGTCTCACGTTACGCGCTGGTTGTGTCTCTTGTTTCCGTTCTCCCACCCATGCGCCATCTCTTCACGTTTTGCGGTAAACGACTCGCATCACCGTTTACGTTGATTATGTCCCTTTTGTGTACCTGTGCCTTGCGTTGAATGTGTCCCTGTGCCTTTAAGTGCCATCAACACGAAAGCCATGTACGCACATGACCAATGAATTACAAGGAAATTCTAATTACATAAAATACGTCATTGTTACACAACAATCCCGGAACAGGGCATTAAGGTATCAACGTTCTTCTGCGATAAAGACAGGATAGTTTCTAATAGATCCAATTGAAATTGACGGTTTAAATTTAGGCGCACTGCGGCAAAGGAAGGGGAAAACAGCGGTAGGAAGAGATAGCGTCGCAACTAATTTCTCAAGAGTTGAGGCAAAACAGGAAATGGGACATGTGAAGGTTTTATCTTCATGAGGAAGAGAAGCTGTCGGAAGTGTCGGATGAAATCACTTTTGACTCTTTCCAAATAAAATTTCAAAAAACACATGGGGATTAGGAGAGCACTGGTTCCTAGAGCCTCAGTCAACAATTTTACTCCTTGAGGTTGTGTTTGAAACCGTCGGGATTATGACGAATTGGTAACAAAGGAGTCACGTGGTATAGATGCGAATGGTTCGCAAATTTGGAGTGTCAAACTGCTGATTAAAACCTTACTCATTGCTTAACTTCTGTTTTGTCTCATATGGGAATTCTATAGTCGAGACGGATGAGAAAAACTAAAGAGAAAATAATTATTGATATTGTAACGAGCCATTCAGACACAGTGAATTTGTAAACCATTCGCGTTGGCACCACGTGACTACTTGGTTACCTATTCGAGATAATCCCGACGGTTTCAAACACAACCCCCCCGGGTAAGATCGACTGTGGATATAGCGAACTTCTACTACAGAGTAATAATAATGATACAAGTATGTAGTATCATTAGCAAAATAAGGATGGTTCAATTTGGTTCCGACGATTGATGAGGAGCGAATGGGAGACAACATTAGGCAGGGGCGCAGCGAGAAGGTGGGGTTTGGGGGTTAAGCACCCCCAGAGGAACTAAAACAATTATGACGAACTTGCTTAAAAATCTCGTAGACTTAACATTTCTTTGCAACTGTAAATAAACGGACTTTCTTTCCGTTTGAACAACTTATCTTTTTTGCCTACCAACAATCTCAGTATTTAAATAACACATACTAGGGGGCTATTACAAACCGCTCACCGCATGCGGTAAGACGAAAGTGGAGGGATACCTAGAGATGGGTAAATTACCGTAATTTTCAATTGAGTTAAATTACCGTGGTAAATTACGGTAATTTTCGAAAATTAGCGTAATTTTAAGTTTTGATCTGCAAATCCTTCTCAGAGGACTCCAAACGAAATCAAATAGCATTGAGATATAAATGCCGACGCTTATATCAAGTACATCACGACGTGTATCTATTAAAACTCATTAAAAAAATTAAAACAAAGTTGGCAGCAACACGCAATTTGCCTCTCTTTTGTCAAACTATGAGAAATTTTATTTCCAAAGACATACCTCTGCGCAATATGCATTTGTTATTTTACTCTGAATTAATTTGAATTAATCATGAACACAGTGTAAACAAAATCGTTTTAGCTTCTTAATTTATAATATTACCCATCCCAATGGTTTCTTCGTGAGGAAGAAATTTTCTGAAAAAGAACTTTTCTGAAATTTACCGTTTATTACGGTAATTTTGAGGGGTGTTGGTAATTTACGAAAAATACCACGGTAATTTACGAAAATTACCGCGGTAATTTACCAAGTTGCCCATCTCTAGGCATACCGCCCGAAGCGATTACGAACGAGCTAGAGACGGTATCGTACCACGGGAAGGGGTGCATCACGGGCAGGGACTGCCTTTGAAACTCCGCCTAGTGGTATAATCAACATGGAAACAGTTTGTTTACGTTATTTGGCCTAGTCTGACGTATTTGTAAGTGTTGTATCAATTATTGAAGGATATGTAGGAGGCTCCAGCGAATTATGAAGTAAAAGTGAAAATTTCAGAACACATCATTTTCTGGCCCTTATATCGATTGGCAATAAAATAATGTGCCCTTTCCATCATATATTTGAAGAACAAAGACGTTGAAAATCAGCGGTTTTATACGGTAGAGCATGGATGTTGCAGTAAAATTAGCAGATTATTCATGTAAAGAGAAATGGCGTTTTGACGAAAAAATAATATAAAACGGGCAATTTTATGTAGAATTTAGCATTGTAAAAATTTTGGGAAAACTACAATTGTTTAATTGACATTAATCAATGCTTGCTCGAAAAAAAGCAGAAAACCCTTAGTTACAAGAAAGTGGCGCTACAGTATGTTGTTAACATTGGCAACGGTACTTTGACAAAACATGCTTACGAGCCTATTTACTCACCTAATTTAGGACTATACCTTAACAAGGTCCTTCTTAAATTTGTTATGTAATTTAAATATTCTCATTAACTATTGATATCGTGTTATTAATACCAATACTTCCAAATGGTAGCAGCAGTAGCAGCGTCATTGCTGCGAAATATTTTTCAAAATTATGAAAATGAGTAAGAAAATATTTGACCCATATTAGAATATGCAATAGCAGGAATGAGCATGTCTTCTCACTTTGGAAATTAAATGTGGCAACAACACGACAGCCATGTTCTGAAATCAAAAATAGTTAAAAGAGCATGTAAAAAATAGAATGCTACTAAGACGTGCTATAAAATAGCATACTCATACAATTATTGTGTACGCGTTAGGACACTGTAAATTAATTTCCATATTGGTATTTTTCTGAATCGGCATTTATTCATCAAATAACAGAGCTCTTTTACGGGATTTTGAAGCATAGAGTCATAGCGGAACCTCCTTAAACGCCGTTGTAATGCGTGAAATGCAATTAGAAAATCTGAGCAAAGTTAAGGAACGTAAATTTGGTGCAGTTAGCTGGCAAAACTTTTTCGTTGTGATTCTGATAGTAATGTCCATTGTAAAAAGACGTAACAGATTATATTGCTTTATGACTTTAATGGCGTTTGTAAATGGACACTTGTCCGTATTAACGTCAGATTTTCATAATTTACTTTTGAACGGTAGCGTTTTGTGTTTCCAGCCGACCTCTCTATGTTGAATTTTTGTGATATATGCATCTCACTTAAGGTATTGTTCTTGTCGAACTCGAGAAAACTGTTACGGGAAGGCTAAGTAAGAACGACCCCTTCGAATGACATGGCCATGTACTCCACAATTAGCAGCCTTTTATACTTCATCAATTAGCCGACTCAAGGTGACTTGGGAGACGAAGAAATTCCTTCGTCGAAAGGGATATAGCAATCGATGTAATGAACTCAAACAGGAATTTATTATCGAAGAACGTGCCTCATACACTGTAACTGAATGCTTTCCTTTGTATTTCGCAATATTCATATACAACTAAATTTATAATGGATAGTATGCTCATACGAAGTGCAACTCACGATACCCAAAGTTTGTGAAACTTCTACCAAGTTAAATCGTACTTCGAAGTGCATGCCATTCGAAACTATTTCCCGGGGATTGCGTCTGAGGAAATTTGCTAATCATTGGTTGATTCAATTTCTTGATACCTCGTTATTTTACGTAACAACGCAACATCCGCCGCATGTAATCACACCGACCCCTTTGCCTCGCTCTCCGCTGAGACTCCGACCACCCTTCTCGTTAATCGCACCGGGCGGAGTTTGAATTTCGGCGGAACGGAAACTCTGCCTGAAGGAACGAGACCGCCCCTCAAGTTCGTAATAGCCAGAACACTTGTCTTTGGGCATGAAAAATTGTTTGTACATGCACCATAAAATTTTTTCAGTGTGATAGATATGTATTCTTTCAAGGTGCATTTGAAACTCGTTTGTCAAGATTAAAATGAATCTTCTTGCATTTCAAATTTAAAATAAAATTCTTTTTTTTTAAAGAACTATACTTGGAGTTTTCCTTAAGTTTAAAATGAAATACTACTTTAAAATATTCTATTTTGAAAGTCAAAAGATCAATATTATAGGTATAAGAAGATTAATAATATTAATGAGATAAATATCTGCTAAATACAAATATATGTGCAAGGCACATATTAACCCTAGGTAGAGGTAGACCGCATTTGCCGACTATCCCCCGGGTGAAGCCCCCCAAAAAGATATCCCTGGCTGCGACCCTGCATATAGGAAATGCTTTTAGGCTTAACTTTAAGGAAATTACGAATATCCATATTGAAAAAGATCACTTGGTAAAATATCCACACTTTTAGTTCAACACCGGTCCATGTTTCAGCAACTAAGTACCATTTTAACAGTTTTTTGTACAATTTCTTGTACGAACGCTTGTATAAAGTGAACGAAATTGTATGTTTGTCTGAATGGAATTAGAACAGGTTCTATTTCCCGCTTAGTCATTCAGACAATCACACAAGCGTTCGTACAATTTGCCGCTTTACACGGTACAATTTCCTCATACAAGAGTTAGTACAAGAAATTGTACAAAAAATTGTATCGTGTAAAGCGGCCTTCATATTAACGTAATTCCTCTCTTTCACGTTCTTTACGGCCTGTTTCATGTATCTCACACGAGGCCTGCCTTTTCCATTCTTCCCGTTCACTTTTCCTTCGACGATTGTCTTCATCAGGCCATCGTGTCTTAAGATGTAGCCAATTTTCAAAATATTATCTAAATGGACACTTTGAACATATAGGTGGAATTTAACTCATTTCACCAGGTAGAAGATGTGTGCGTCTAGCTAGCTGTTTAATAAAGAATATTTCAGACCAATTTATGGCATTTTTGGGTGATAAAGCCTTCAAGAAAGCTTCTCTAAAAGTCTTCTGGAGTGCATATCCACAGAGAAAAATTAGCATACTACGAATCACTGATGACATACCACTCATAGTAGAGTCCGAGAGGGATCTGAATAAGATTCTAATAAGCATTGAAAATACAAAGGCCAGATATCGTCATTGATATTCTTGGAGGTTAAGGCAGGTACAAGATAACTGGTAAAAAAACAGTATGCCGGTATTGGTGTCATCGTTATATTACAGCATCAACTGGGATACTCAGAATTATCACAGAAATCATCGCCTTATACGTTAAAATCGGATTAACTGGGATTACCCAACTTTAACATGAATACTGGGATGCATAAAACTCTTGTTATTTATGTTTGTGTCATTGGTGCTGGAATATCATGTGATTAAATAATTGATAACGCATCAAAAATGTTTGAAAATACCTCAGATGTCACTGGCACGTTCCTTACTTGACTACTAAACTCTTTGAACGGGAATGCATACAAAAATAAAGAAATGGGTTCTTTTAAAAAATATTCCCAACAAAAAATGAAATCAAAGAGGTCTTCTGGAGTGAATACTCACGGAGAAATAAGTTAGCATGCTGCGATTCGCTGATGACATAGAACTCATAGCAGAGACAGAGAGGGATTTGAATAAGATTCTAATAATCATGGAAAGTACAATGGCCAGATGTCAACTGAAGATCATTAAAAAGAAGACTAAGATATTGTAATGGTTGGCCCCATTACACCATGCTCCCTTGCTTAATCGTATTCCCCTCCTTATACCTACCTTCCACCGACCCGACCATACCCTTACCCAACCCTCTCTAAACTCTACCGGTGGAGGATGGTGAGACAGTGTGCGAGCGTGTGTGTATGAGTACGGCGTCGAATGATAAGGAAGTGAAGTGCTATGGGCCTTTGACCAGATCCACACCCCTAATCCTCCCCCCCCCCCTACATCGAGAACCCCACCCTGTCAACAACCGGGGGTATAAAGGCAGGCGGCAGCAACGGCTAGGCTTGTGCGATGAGTCGATTAATCGAAGTCATTGACGATGATTTCAGTCATCGCGCCGCGATGACTGAAATCGATGACGATAAATGTCATCGACCATCGACTGCGATATGTCGATGAGTATCATCGATGTCGATGAGAATCATCGATGCCGATGAGTTGATACGAATCATTGATGTCGATGAGTCGTGATGTGCTGCTGACACGAGAAACGCTACCACTGCTGACAACCCCTTCCTGGCGGAGCTCCACAAGTACGAGGAGGTCCCAGCTTTATCCAAATCTTCGGACGTCTTACATCGATATAGCAACAGGAAGGATGTGTATCCCCGCCTTCAGAAGTACGCGAGGAAATACCTCTGTATTCCTGCCACTTCAACGTCGTCAGAGCGGTTCTTCAGCGATGCAGGAAACGTTGTGTTGGACGACCGACATCTACTCACCGATGGAAATGCGGAAATGAGAATTGTATTACACCACAACAAAGAGTTGTTGCTTAATTTGTAACTTGGTGCTTGTTTCGCTCATTAATAAATAGGCCTTGTCCTTCTCAAATAAGTTTGACCCAATTCAATCTTCACTTAATAGCCACAACAAACTGCCATCCGAGGCAAGCGCACCGATCATCGATAGTCCTCGATCATCGTAATTCATCGATCATCGACAGACATTGATCATCGACCATCGATATTCATCGATAGTCATCGATCATCGTGTACACTCTATTCGATGATCGATGACAACCATCGTCATCGAAGCATTTCGATAACATTTTTTCATCGAAAATCGATGGCCAGAATCGGTCATCGCACAAGCTTAGCAACGGCAGCTAGAGAAACTAAAAAAACGGTATGCGAGCGGAGCTTCTGCCCGTCGCCAGGCCCAAGGAGTGATTGATAGTTCGCGGACATTCGAGAAAGACGTCCCGGAAGGAGAAGAGGCTACGCTGACAGCAATACATGGTCGCTGAATCGCCACGTATGGTCCACGACAAGGAGACACCCCCCATTTTTGAAGAAAAGCACGCCCAGAAGGAGAGTCCAGAGCATCGTGTGCCAGACGTCGCACAGTGGTCGGAAATCGAAAATACCTGGCCAAAATTCAATAAGTGATTTTTTCAAGCCAGGAAGCTGAAACTTTGCATTAATATTTTTAAAAGACCTGTGCATGCGATGACGCAAAGCATTTTTCGTAGTACACAGCACTTAACAATTAGCATGAGGTCAAAGTTGCACAAATTTCGCAAAAATTGTCTACACTCAATTTTCTCACAAAATCTTCAAAATCAAGCCCATACTAAAGCATTATGTGTAAATAATTGGAATAAAAAGTCATTTCATTAGATGAAACAGTTTTTTGTCTTGGTTGTCATGTAGTCTGCTTACATTTTTGTAATTATTTACCAAAGATATTAAACAAAATGGCAGACCCTCATTTTTGGTCATTTTTTTAATATATGTAGAGAAAAAGTAAATTGCATCGCCGAGCATCACGGAGTAAGTTATATGGGGAAACTCTACAAAGCTTCCACAGTGCGAATCCGATGAATGATGCTGCGACCGTTTGCGACGCCGAATTTCACATCAGTTTTTCGGTCGCGCGGTCGAGTCTGGTTGAACCCGCCTGCAGCGGGGAGTAACGTGGCGCGGCAAGTGTGTGGACTGGATTGTAGTCGCATCCACTCCGCTTTGGAGATTTTCGAGATACAAACATTGACAAGATCCTCCATGCATTATATTTGGCAGAAATCGCGGAAAAAATTACGCATTTTATCACGTGGGGTAAAGGTCTAGGAGGTACTGAAAGACTTCTTTCTTCGGGTGCACCGCGGGAGTTTCTCTTCTTACCAACTTGACATCGCCTACCGACGAATACGTACACTTTTAACGGAGACAGCATGCATACCACACAGGATTATTGTCCATTCGAGGCCACCCACCCACAGCTGGTGTCGCACGGCTGCAATTCCCCCGCCCCCTGCACTGCGGTTGGGCTTTCGGCGAAGGGCGAAGGGAAAAATCTTATATGACGATGCAGTGTAGATATGCCAAAATTGTAAGTGTCCTTATTAATTGATCTTTGGGCCAATTCATTACGTTTATTCATACTTGAAATTTTTGCCCCACAAATACAGCATTTCATGCTACCACTCTCCGTCAATGCGTTGCATACCTAATTTGGAAGTTTTCGTTTAGTTAATACATTAAAATAAAATTATGACTTTTTTTTGACAATTTTAAACGTTGTACCTTTCCGTTCATCGTGGTGAGAAGCAGAGAAAAATTAATGGAGTAGTTTTTCCTTTGAATGTATATAAAGTATCACATTGCCTCTTTATATACATCTCCTCTGCCTTCGCCACTTCTTTCGTCTCTTTGATCCATTGAAGGCGGCAGAATCTTGTTGACGATAACCTAGGGTTCATCCAAATAATTGCACTTTAAGTATAAGGAAATGTCTTTAAACATCAGAAAATATTATGAGTAATAATCAAATGTTTTTACAAGAGAATACGGAAAACATCTATTATTCTTTGTCATTGTTACCTGTCTCGTCGTTCACTAAACGCCTTTAGCCTTACCCATGCATGCGGGGCTCTGTGTGGGTGGACCCCTTTATTTCCCTAGCTACTCGTGGGACCAAACATGGATACCAACTCAAAAATAACCAAGGAGGGAGCTATGGAGGGAGTTATGGAGGGAGTTATGGAGGGAGCTATGGAGGGTGCTGAAAGGCACACTCTCAAAATGGACTCTTGTAGTCTCACTTCCCTTGTGGAGGAAGCGATACTGTTGGAGAGCCCCTGCGGGGCTCTCAATGAGGACGCGGCCTCCACTACCTCATCCCTACCTGTGGGGGAAGCGATACTGCTGGTGAGCCCCTGTGGGGCTCCCGATGAGGACGCAGCCTCCATTGTTCCATCCTCACCCACCCACCTGGAGGAGATGGGCAACCTTTCTGACTCCTCGGAGTCGACCATCAAAGAGGCACCGGGTCGGGGCTCCCCCCCCCAAAGGGGCAGACTCTGACTCGGGGGCCTCCATTAACACCCTAGGGAGCGTTTCTCAAAGAATGGAGGGGTGGTGTGCAGAAACAGGGCTGACTGTAAATCCGGAGAAAACCAAGCTTGTATTGTTTACCAATAAAAGGAAAATGGAGGGCTTTAGACCTCCCTCCTTGCAGGGAAAGGTTTTACATCCCTCACCATCGGTCAAGTATCTTGGAGTTATTCTGGACTCCAAGCTTAACTGGGGAGAGCATTTGGAGACCAAGGCAAAGAAAGCTTGTGCCTCTTTATGGATGTGCAGGAGGACCCTTGGTAAAACATGGGGACTTCAACCAAAAGCCACTAGATGAATTTATACGGCAGTCATTAAACCTAGTTTCCTGTACTGCTCTATAGTGTGGTGGAAGAGAGTCCGGCTCAAAACTGCTGAGAATAAACTGAACCACCTTCAGCGAATGGCCTGCATGGGCATTACGGGGGCTATGAGAACAACCCCAACTCTAGCTCTGGAAACACTGCTGAACCTCCCTCCACTTCATGTGGAAGCTGAGGTACAGGCAAGGACAGCAGCCTATCGTCTCAAATGTATGGGACAGTGGTATGACAAAGGAAGTTCCTATGGTCATAGACAGGTTTGGACGGAGCTCATGAAGTCGAGTCCCATCCTCGGGATGGGCAGTGATGGAATGATAGCCAGATTCAATCAAACAACCCCCTACTTCAAAACCCACTTCCCGGATAGGGAACAGTGGGCTAGAGGAAAGGGGAAAGAACTTCACTCTGGGGCCGAGGTATGGTATACGGACGGCTCTAGGAAAGAAGGAAGAGCGGGAGCGGGCATCTACAATTGTAGTACACCAAGAAAGCTCTCAATCCCTTTGGGAAAATATGCTACGGTGTTCCAGGCGGAGGTATATGCACTTCTGACCTGCGCGTATGCTATTAAGGAGATCGGGATGTTTAACAGACCGATACACATATGCACGGACAGTCAGGCAGCTCTAAAGGCATATATATAAAGAGGGAATGTGATACTTTATATACATTCAAATGGAAAAACTACTCCATTAATTTTTCTCTGCTTCTCACCACGATGAACGGAAAGGTCCAACGTTTAAAATTGTCAAAAAAAAGTCATAATTTTATTTTAATGTATTAACTAAACGAAAACTTCCAAATTAGGTATGCAACGCATTGACGGAGAGTGGTAGCATGAAATGCTGTATTTGTGGGGCAAAAATTTCAAGTATGAATAAACGTAATGAATTGGCCCAAAGATCAATTAATAAGGACACTTACAATTTTGGCATATCTACACTGCATCGTCATATAAGATTTTTCCCTTCGCCCTTCGCCGAAAGCCCAACCGCAGTGCAGGGGGCGGGGGAATTGCAGCCGTGCGACACCAGCTGTGGGTGGGTGGCCTCGAATGGACAATAATCCTGTGTGGTATGCATGCTGTCTCCGTTAAAAGTGTACGTATTCGTCGGTAGGCGATGTCAAGTTGGTAAGAAGAGAAACTCCCGCGGTGCACCCGAAGAAAGAAGTCTTTCAGTACCTCCTAGACCTTTACCCCACGTGATAAAATGCGTAATTTTTTCCGCGATTTCTGCCAAATATAATGCATGGAGGATCTTGTCAATGTTTGTATCTCGAAAATCTCCAAAGCGGAGTGGATGCGACTACAATCCAGTCCACACACTTGCCGCGCCACGTTACTCCCCGCTGCAGGCGGGTTCAACCAGACTCGACCGCGCGACCGAAAAACTGATGTGAAATTCGGCGTCGCAAACGGTCGCAGCATCACTCATCGGATTCGCACTGTGGAAGCTTTGTAGAGTTTCCCCATATAAGTTACTCCGTGATGCTCGGCGATGCAATTTACTTTTTCTCTACATATATTAAAAAAATGACCAAAAATGAGGGTCTGCCATTTTGTTTAATATCTTTGGTAAATAATTACAAAAATGTAAGCAGACTACATGACAACCAAGACAAAAAACTGTTTCATCTAATGAAATGACTTTTTATTCCAATTATTTACACATAATGCTTTAGTATGGGCTTGATTTTGAAGATTTCGTGAGAAAATTGAGTGTAGACAATTTTTGCGAAATTTGTGCAACTTTGACCTCATGCTAATTGTTAAGTGCTGTGTACTACGAAAAATGCTTTGCGTCATCGCATGCACAGGTCTTTTGAAAATATTAATGCAAAGTTTCAGCTTCCTGGCTTGAAAAAATCACTTATTGAATTTTGGCCAGGTATTTTCGATTTCCGACCACTGTGCGTCGCTCCGATCCCGACGAGGAGGAGCCTGCAGTCGGAAAAGCCGAGGCCGTGATATCTCCAGGACGTGGCTGTCGCCGTGCGGTCACATAAGATTGTCACCGCCCTCAGATTTTCACCACAAAAAAACCCTCCCGTGTTCAGCTACAGCACTCGCCCCTCTACGAATACCCTTTGCCCCTGTGTCATTAATCTTACTGATGTGGGCCGAGTGTTTAAAGAAGATAGGGAAGCTGACTGATAATTACCTCCCGCCAATTGGTGTAATTGTTAGAGGCCGAGGTAGAACAAACGTAATTCACAGGTTCAGGTAATGAACAGTACTTTAATGTAAGTACTTGGATTACAAGAACGTGCACATCAGAGCGTGTACATCGAGAGACTGACAAAAAGACAGAGACAGCTGACAAGGCATGGGCCGAGTAAAGAACAACAAAAGAATAAGGATAGTAGCAGTAGAAAACAACTGCACAACGTATTGATGCTTGAGTTATATCACAACAAGTACAAACACTCAACAGTAATAAGTTAACTTGTGCCGCTTGCTCACCGCCTACGACGGTGTCTTTTCCTTTTGTATTGTTATTTTGCATTCTCTTTTGCCATTAATGTTCACAAATTCATTTCATCCATTCATCCATCATTAGTTTTAAAAAATGGTTATCATCTTTTGTAAAAACGTGTCGATTTATGCAATAATAATATGTGGTTAAATGAATGGGACAGTCTGTGTGCTTCATCCTTATCTACGGGTTGGGAGGCGAGGCTCCTTAACACCCCCTATAGTACCTACATCCTTTTCCTACCCTCAGTACGCCCTGCCCCGGCGGTAAAGCCAGGGAACATGTAAAATTGCACAAGGTCGGGGAACCCCCACCCGCTTATCCTCTCTTAAAACGGCCTCTATTTTTTTGTGTTTGTCAGTGACGCAGGTTGGCCCCGCGGATCTCGTGCGGGAAAGGTTCGCGAGGTTTTTTTTCATTGTACGTGTTTCTCTCGGCCCAAAGTTTTATCCGGGCGGGCCGTGGACCACTACAATATTACAATTGGTGTGCAGCAAGAGTGAAGAGGCCAAAACCAATGTCAAACTAGGAAAACAAGAACTGGAAGAGGTGATATAGTTCTGTTACCTGGAAAGCCATGTAACCAATTATGGACAAAGAAAGAGAGAAATAGTCAGTAGAATAGCCCAGCCAAAGAGGGCATTCTATCAAAAGAAGAATCTACTTACAGCTGGAAATACAAGCATACAAGTAAGGAAAAAATTCATCAGAACGTACATCTGGAACGTGTTTCTTTACGGCAGTGAGGCATGGACGATGACAGCTGAGGAGAAGAAAAGGGTGGAAGCACTCGAAATGTGTTGCTACAGAAGAATGATGAAGATTAAATAGATCGACTGAGTAGGTAACGAGGAAGTCCTAAGAAGAGTGGGAGAAAAGAGAAGTCTTCTGAATACCCAAAGAAGTTCTGAATACCCAAAGAAGAAGATGGGACAACCTAATTGGCCAAATCATGAGACCTGATGAAGACAATCATTGATGGACAAGTGAACGGGAAGAATGGCAAAGAAAGCCTCGTGTAAGATATGTGGAAAAAGTGATGAAGGATGTGAAAGGGAAGAAATACGTAAATATGAAGAGATTAACCGATGGAAGAACTCAGTGAAGAGGTGCGTCAAACCAATCTGAGGATTGATGACTAATGATAACGATGATGATAACTTAAATGAATGATTGAATTGATGATGGACATTTATACTGAATAGAAGGCATGATACACCAACAAAGCCTGTTATATATACGTAGATATATTTGGGTTGGTTGAAAAAATATGCATATTTTTAGTATCCAACTCTAATAGGGCTCAAAAGTTGTGTATTTTCCTGCTTGTCAACTAAAAAATATTTTTTTAAATTATATGTAGGATCTTCAGTTCACACAAATGATCCAAATTTGGAAAAAATTACAAAAACACCAAATTTTACAGTTAACCTAAAAATATACAGGTAATGTTTTTTGGCATTTAATAGCATCTAAGTACTTCATTTCAGCTGCTTGACGATAGAGAAATTATATCTTGAAACTATTCACCCCAATTTGATTTCATCCATTAGGGATTAAATGTTGGAAATTTTGTGAAAATTTTGGGTTTTAATCTTGTTACAAGAAGACGCATTGTGGTATTTTAAATTGTAAAAGGCACTCTTCCCTACCAATTAGTTCATGTAAGTGATTACATACATACTATATTAATACATCATTTGCAGCTCTTCACTCATCTCACAATTTTTTTTCAGGTGTGACCCAAAACTCACTACATATCAGTGGAGAATTCAAATGAATGACAATTTGAGTTACACCCACCCAACTATTGGACTCGTTCAATTATGTTAATTTTTTTCAAAGGTTTTGTCTTAAATTTATATTTTTGATCTAATTTCGATCCATTGCGAATTTTGAGCGCAAAAGTTTTCTGAAGTAGGTACCCATCTCATTTTTCTTGTCCTCACAATTTGACACAGATGCTAATGACATCTGTGTCAAATTGTGTTTGACGAATTTTTAAATAGCTTGGGTGTGGAAAATGTAAGACCAGCTGATAAATACATCATCTCAAATGGCCCATGTTCCTGCCTGGCCATTCAAAAATGAAGGACAGAAGACATTATTAACCCAACTGTAAATAATCATTTGCAACATGTATTCAATGGTAGTGATACTCACGTACCTGGAGAGAAGAACATCATAACTTATATTCCCAAAAAGAAACAGAACTGATAGCTAAGAGAATTTCAGGACTCTAAGCCTGACAACACATGCATCAAATATACTGACAAACTTCATCTATAGAAGAATGGGATTGAAAGCAGAGGAGTTCCTGAACGAAAACTAATGTATGGAATCAGCAAATGCCAGGGTGCAAAGGAAGCAATGTTTACCTTAGCTACTCACAGAGAGATAATGGAGACGAACAAACCGACATTCACAGTGTTTGTACACTGCTTCCTGTGATTTCCAATACTTACATCAAGACACCCACCAAAGAAGTCAAAGAGAAGCCTTAAGAGTGTACCGTACTGGGTTAAAATTTTTGAGCGGCGGTGACGATTCAACTTTATAATCTATCAACATGAAACTTCGTATCAATATAGACTAATCAGTTTTTAATCCACTGAAAATATCAATTTTTCATAATTGTTTATAACTTTTATTTTGTTATTGTGTTACAACGAAATTAACGCAAAATTTCAAAAAACAGTATTGTCATTACGCCGGGAATGTTACCAAATATTCGTTTAAGAAAATAATAATGTCATACCTCTTATTGTTTTCGTGCCACCGAAGGTCAAACATTTAGTTAAACAACGACCTTTAGGTGCTGCGCCCTGGCGGCAGAAAGAGAAACCACTACCCCAAGCGCGACGGCTGACCCCGCCTCTATCTCAGGCCACGCCCCTTTTGGTAGTCTGGTCGCTGGTGACTCATAGCAGGGTCCGATTTCAAGAGTTACTCTGAGGGTCCGATGACATTTTAGCTGTTGGCGACTGACTAGAGGAAAGCTTCTCTCGCTTGTCTTCCGTCGGGAGACGCGTGGGTTCTCACTCCCGTAAGCTCACCCTCTCGTTAGTCCAGTCGCTAGATCGAGCGGGACGCGTCACTCCCCGGTGTAACGCATAGACAGGTGATGGGACATCTGACTGCTGCAATATGCGCACGAGGATTGCACGTTTCACACCGGGCAGTAACTTACACTAAGACTTACAGTGACTTACAGCAACTTACAGAACTTGATTCGGGCCCTTGCCTCGCTACCTGAGGATAGAACAGACGAACCATCAAGTGAGACTGCCGCGGTAGGCGGCTTGGCAAGGTAGTCTCACTCTCTGTATACGCGGCAGAATATTTTAATTAGTGTTCTATTATACTAGATGCTTTTTCACCCTTATTTTCGAATGCCTTTTCCACTTCGAAGTCTAACACTACTCGGCTTAGATTTAGCCACGAATTATTTTTCCCCGTAATCTGAATCTTTTCTGCTTCTAATAATATTTTCATATCTCATCGTTACTGTTTTCAACCGTTTTATCTTTCTTATTTCCTGGCAACACGTAACTATTTCTTATCCTCCACCATATAATAGTTTTTCCATTTCTTATCGTTGTTCCTTACACCTCACCTCCTTTGTTTTATTTTTTCTTGACACATTCTTTCATACTTTTGCGTTCCATGATTTTTACTTGTCTTCACTCTCTTATTCTAAATATTCCTTACCATTCCATCTGAGACTCACAACATTTTTATTCAGCTAGTACCTGGTATTCCATTTGTTTTTTCTGCTCTCGTTTTTCCCAATTTTTTATCCTCCTTGATTTCCTCATCAGATCATATGTCCTTTTCTTCGTCCAAAGCTTCTTCCAACAAAACCTGGTATTATTTACTTTTTACGCCAATTAATGCCTCCAAATTGTGGATGCGGTTGACAGTTCACTCACGGAATATTTTTATCTTATCAAATGTTAAAAACCTTGGTATTGGGGCTAATGCTTTCGAGGACAAATATAATGAAAAATCCCTGTTTTCGAGAACAGAGTCTTATCATCAATGTAGCGGTTGAAGTTCTCAGCCAGTCTGATCTCACCCAACAGGAAATACAATTTTATGTCTTAATCATATTCAAGGTTTCTTTCAACTAATAATAGATTTTAGTGACATATCTCATTTTTTCGACCTATTCCGTGCTATTAACACGTCGCGGTTTGTCTCCGAAAATGTGCCCCCTGTTCAATTTTGCGTTTTCTATTTTTATCGCTACCCTCTCGACTCTCAACGTGTTTTATCCTTCATTGCTCCTGTTGAGTAATGGGCAGCCTCCCTCAATGGGATAGATAGGCTACTAATTTTCCCCATGGCCCCCTATGTTTGCTGGAGAATAGTCTTTCGAAGACCGTTTTGCTTTTTTTCCTTTTCAGTGAAACTCTTGGCAACAGAATAGCACGCAGGTCCAGAGATATATTTAAGGTAACGGTAGTGATTTCTTTCTTTCCTTATCTTCTAGAATCTTACCCAGTTTCTTGTTTTTTTTGGTTTCTTTGTTGTTGTGGACGTTGTTCTTTGCCATTTTTTCGTCTAGCTACCAAGGTTTAAAAAAGGTTTTACTTTATCTAGAAAGCGAAATATGAAGGTGCAAGAATTCTGTAAATAGGTGTTATACGGATGTTTTTAAGCGAGAATGAAATATAGGCGCTTATGAAATATATGCAAACCGAAATGTTGACAGCGATGAGTCTAGTGCTGACGGTGGCTGACGGCTCGGGCGTGATACTCATCACAGACCCCTGCCGAGCTCTGTGTGTGCGGTGTCATCACGACTTCGGATGTCTTCGTCCATCTTCGGAACTTTTAATGCCACCTTCGCAAGCGTGACTGGTCACTCATCCTTGGAGGAACGTGCGTTCGACGTATGAGAGTTTTAAAACGACCATATCTATTTTTAATGGTAGATTTTCATTATAGAAAATTAAAACTGAAATTTTTACCCCTTATTGTCGCCGATAGCGGCGTGAGGTGGCAGCAGTAACCCATATTTATGACTCATAGGCGGTGACTAGGCATTTAATTCAGATGTCAGAGCAGTCTCTTATGATCATCAGAGAAAGCATTACGCGGGTGGAACAGTGTCAGTAGGGAAGTGCAACCTACATGTACTTGGGTTGAGTGTCTTTTTTCTGCGGAATTTCATTGGTTTCTTCATTGGTGACTGGTATGGGTCGAAAAGGTGTCCCGCCTTCGAAAACTCGAAAGCGGAAATCTCCTAATCCTAGGAAGAAGAAGAAGTATCCCCCAAAGAGTATCGACCATGATAAACCGATCGAATCACTTCACCCGATGGTTGAGTCACCTGATGTAGGCAGTGTCGACGGCGAAGATACAGACCTTATCACTGAGATAGGACATGATGCTTGCAGTAGCAACAACGGATACGTGTTAAGTGGAAGAAGAATCGTAGATATTACTTATTTCTTCATGCAGCTAGCCAAATTGGACAATCACAGCACACTTGGATGTAGGTATGCAGATCTGAAAATAATTTCAGAAAAACAAGAGGGCATGCGATCTGTCTTTGCCCTGAAATGTAAAATGTGCGGGTTTGATGGTTATTTATCCACGGACAACCACAAGAAGTCAGCAGAGAAAATCGACATTAATACTGCGACAACTGCAGGGATTCTCGCCATTGGAGGTGGGCATTCTCAACTGGAGGAACTCTGTGGGAACATAAATATGCCGTGCATGAGTAGTAAGACGTACCTCAAACACGAAAGCAGGGTCGGTAAGGCATTGTTGGACACAGCTCTTGACGAGATGAAGATAGCAGCGGCGGAAGAAGCTCAATTAGCTCGAGACATCGGAGACGTGGACGTCGATGGTGTGCCTCTCATCCCCGTAGTAGCGGACGGAAGTTGGGCTAAAAGGTCTTACCGCACGAAATACGACTCTTCATCCGGATTGGTGAGTTGATATTTCATACTTTTAGCAAAAGTAAAGTCCCCGAGGAAATAGTCTTGCCATTCTCTTCTGGAATGACTCTAGTCATCATTTCCAAAAGCTTTTACCGGTCACGATTTTGCAACACTGCATTCACCCTCTCAGTCGGCCACGAATTCGTGAAGCACGACAATTGGTTTCCCGTATATCTACTTACGTATTTTCTCCAAAATCGCAGATCGTTGAACTCTGGGGGTTATTACGGATCACTAGTCGTCGGGCGAGAGTTCTCTTTTGGTCGATTATAGAATGATTCCTCTCTTAGCAATTACGTACCTTGAGTCGGCGGGTGGTAAGGCGACTCGGTTCTCGGCCCGAACGATTACGGATCACCGTTTGTCGCCGCTGAACAGGGAATCGGTCCCGATCTCGCCCTTACTGTGAAGGGGTAATTCGACGAGTCGCACCCTTGATTTGCTTGGCAATAGTCAGCTGTTTTTTTACTCGCTTGGCGATAGTTCCCTGTGTTTACTTTGAAATATGCAAACCACGAATGTAAAATTGCATAGAAATTGGAATCGATTGAAATGGAGTATTCAATTGGCTGCGAGGTCTACCGTTGAACAGGGACTACTGACTAGTCTTTGGATTTACCAGGTTTATGAAAACTCGTGTATTAGTAAAATGCTCATTGTTGTTGATGCCTCAACTTAAAACTGTCACACGGAAATAATTAACTGTTGTCTTGACTTCCGTCATCTGTAAATGTTCTATGATTGATCGCTCCTTTCATGCCTGCGGATTCAAAAGAATCATCGAGGGAATATTAGAAATATAATTCTTCCATTGTCCTCATTCTCTGTCACTTCTACTACTAGACGGATTTCAGTCGGCCGTGGCTTATGTTCTGACGTATTCACATTGTCGTCTTTTTATTTAGTCTTTCTATGTTTCCGCATCGCTAACTACAAATTAATATATTGAATTGAAATACTTGATATTGGTTAAATTGTAACTTCACCACTTCATTTCAAGGACGAAATTCCTGAATTGTGAAAGCAGCGGACTGTGCAAAACAAAACAGCACACCACAATATGTTGTTTTCGGTATAATTAAACAAAGTGATTCATGAATATTTATATTCCTTTTTCCAGTTGTGATACGTGCACTATTTAGTAATGTTAATTTTGGGTTCGTACTTATAACTTCATAGATGAAATTCAGCTGACGTTATGAATTAGTCATTTCCGTGAAGAATGGCGAAATTTAATAGTTTAAGATACGTATAAATGCGCATATTTTGTTTTATGTATGCACGGAATATGGTGCACATAGCGTATGCATAATAAAACGTGATAGTAATACTCCACACTAATTTATTGATCATTGACCCGGGTTTAGGCAACCTTGAAAATAGCACTGAGCTGCCGAAACCCGGGTCGATGATCAATAAATTAGTGTGGAGTATTACTATTATGTTTTATTATGCATATTAAAAAATTCCAAAAGGTTACGTTTGCAATGACTTCTTATATTTGTAAATAGCGTAATTGTAAGTAGGTAATAAAAATTGCGAAAGCCAACACTTATCACAAAAGATTTAAATTTCTAGTTACGGGATAAAAAGGACTAGGTATTACTAATAACAAACTTTTGAATGGAAAACTGTGATGATTTATAATGTAATATGCCCGCAAAAAATTAGAGACACTACTTTCTCAATGGCCATTTCATCTTGCCTCTCAAAGAATTGCCACAGCAAACAAGCTGGATTACTTATGGCATGCGAATGCAGTGTTGACAGATCATATCAGTACAATAAGTTGGAGCGCTAATTTTCGCTGTCTGGAAGTGGTATGGATTAATTACTCCGTGACGGTACTAGAAATCATTCTGATATTATATCACTATCATTTTCATGTTAGCGGTAGTCAAATGGTGAATTAAATTTGCATATTGTATTGCAGGCAGCCATCATTGGATACCGTACCAGAAAGGTGCTATTCGTAGGGATCAAAAATAAATACTGTATGGTATGCCGAAGAGCAGAAATATCCCTCACAGAAGCAAGTGAGCACGTGTGCTTCAAAAATTGGGAATGCACAGCCTCTTCCACAAGTATGGAGTCGGCTATAGTTTTAGAGGGGTTTAGAGCTAGCGAACAGATGTATGGAATCCGATACAATAAGCTGATTGCTGATGGTGACAGCAGCGTATATGCCACGTTGGTTCAATCTCGGCCCTATAAAAATACTCCGATTGAAAAAATTGAATGCAAAAACCACCTCCTGCGAAATTACTGCACAAAATTGAGGGAAATCAGCAAGGATAAGCGGAATGGACCTGCCTGCCTTAGGAAAAAAGTTTCCTCAAGTGTTTTACGCTTACGGACTGCAATTAATAAAGCAATTGCCTACCGCAAACAAGACGACAGAGCCGGAAGCCTTGATGAAAAGATATCGAGATTGAGGAAAGACATTTTAAATAGTCCAAGACACATATTTGGAGACCACTCAAACTGCGCTGAATATTTCTGCTCTAGAAACGATAGTGAAGATTCTATCATCGATGAGCTCTGCTCCTCTGGGCTGATGGAGGAACTGAATCGAATCGTGGGATATTTAGCACGCCACAGCAGGAGTTTAATTCAGGATCTCAACAGTAACTGCGCGGAGCACTTCAATGCTATAGTTGCACAACTGGTTGGGGGAAAACGAGTGAATTTCTCTGGCAGAGGCTCCTATAAAGCTCGAGCAATGGGTGCTGTTGTTTCTTTTAATACAGGGATGATGCATAGTAAGTTGCATCGAAAGCTGTATTCATGCAGTCCTGGGCAGTACGCCAAGAGAATGGAAGCTCGGAAAAAGCGAAGAAGGCTTCTAGTTCGAAAGAAAAGAGTACGAAGGGCCCTATTTGTTAGCAAGTCAGCAGACGCTGATTACGGACCCGAGGCTGCTAAGCCTGATGCTGATGACAAAACTTTTGAGGTCGAAAAAGATGAATTTTTAGCTGCCCTAAAGTTGACCGCTGAGGACGCGGAGAAGCTCCAGAAGGCTACAGTTGATCAAAGCAATTGTACACAGTGGAAGGAAGAGAGACGAAAGAGATTGACATCGTCCCACTTTGGAACAGTTTTCCGAATGCGTTCTACGACTTCGTCAAAAAGTTTGGTGAGCAATATTTTATACAGTGAATTTTCAACTGCTGCAGTCAAGTATGGGCGAGAGAAGGAGCAGCATGCCCTTGACCTTGTTGAGCTAAGTGAGGGCATCAAAGTGGTACGTTGTGGATTGTTCGTCGATCCTGATCTACCTTATCTGGGTGCTTCTCCTGATGGACTTATCGGGAATGATGGGGTTGTAGAAATAAAATGTCCCTATTCCACGAGACATCTCAGCCCCGAAGATGCCATACCCGAGAGAAGGTTGAAATACTTCACGCCAGAGGGATGTATCAACAAAAATCATGTGTACTACTTTCAGGTCAGTATTCCTTACAATACTTAAAAAACATATTGAAATCGTTTAACTATTAAATTACTAACGTTCAGCAATGGCAATTCATTTTTAAAGTTTAGTCTTGAACTTTTAAAAAATGAGATTAGGACTCACCTCTTTTGCTTTGAGGGTAGTAGTCACTTATCGCAGGGATTTTAGTTTGGTCTACGCCAAATTGAATCTAAGCGATCGATGTAGGGGATTGTAAATTCATTCGAATGATCTTTCATTATGATCCATGGCGACCTCCTCATGAGAGAATGAGCTGCTCTGGTCGCTGATAATGAAAAGGAAAATTAATGGTCTTATCACATGATTTTTAAACCCATGAACTCTTAATCGGACCCGTGTTTCGATTAAAAACAGCATTATTTTACAGATTCAAGGCCAGCTCCATGTGACAAGGAGACAATTCTGCTTATTCGCAGTATATACCGAGGTCCACCCGTATATTAAAACGGTGAAGGTGATGAAGGACGATGACCTATGGAGAAAGATGGAGCCAAAGCTGACCAAATTTTATCACCTGTGCCTGCTGCCAGAGCTTATAGATCCTCGACGGAGCAGAAATATGCCTCTTCGCGAGCCGACGCATATTATTGATGCACAAGAAGAAGCTAAATTGAAAAAAACTTCCCGTAAACGGAGAAGATCAGATTCCGACTTAGCATGACTACATTCGTTGAGCTTGTAGGTACATGTATCTTTAATGCTATTAATTATCCTAAAATGTTTACCTACATAATCCATTTCATTTATAATTTTGAGATAAACGAAAAGGAGACGTGGTATTACATCACTTTCGTTCTTTACTTTCTCTCAAGTAATTACTCTAACTCAAAATCTGTTCATTAACCCCACCTATTCCTTTCTCCGAATTTTGAATCCATTCTTTTGCATCTCATTTCAATCCTCTTATCCTCATTGACGTCTTCCACTTCTTCATCTTCGTAGTCCGACGTAGGCATGGAAACTTGTACCACAATGGTATCTGTAGGATTGGTTTCAATCTTCATCATTATAATCCTCTCACTGTACTGCAGGAAGCTCTTCACACGCATTCCTGCTTGCTTGCTGAATATTTATGCATACTCCAGCGTTGCCATTCAGTGATCCTGTGTGAATAATTCTGTAACTTCCACTCCACAAGTTCCCTTCTTCGAGCCATCTCATGTCACTGATTCCTAATATGTCGAGGTCCATTCTCCGAATGGAGATCACAGGTTCTTCCTTCAGATTCAGCCACCTTAAGTTTCTCCAATCTCCCGCAGGTCCGATGTGATCGCAAGTTCCAAATTCCTACCCTAAAATGTCTATGACGCTTGACTGATGTACTCTCTAGGGTTTTCCCCGCCCGGAGATCCGAATGTGAGAATATTTTACTCGAGAGGGCTCCATCATGTCTTGATATAAAGAAAATAATGGAGTAGATGCGAATCCTCTGGATAATAATGTGTTGGTTTTCCCTTGCCTTCCACATCGCAGTACTACAGCCGTGAAGAACGATTCTTCTAAGAATCCCCCTGCCCATCGGGTAAAAAGGGAGGGAATTGGAAGTGTAGTGAATCGAGGAAGATTCTTTAACATACATGTATTGAATGACAATCAAGTCAAAGCATGATATATCTCGCAAGGTGATATATCACGCTAACTTCGTTATTTAGCTGTTTCAATCTCCGCGGTGAGGTTTGTTCGTGTTTTGTATTTAGGTAGAAAGGGCATTTCCAATGGAAATTATACCGAGTGATGTCTTCTCTTCTTCCTCTAACGACCAATTGACGCAACTATTCGGAATCCCTCATCAGCAGAAACTCTACGCGGCCGGCCATGAACAGCAACCTCAAGGCTGACGCGGTTCGCCAGAAGCTCCCCAGCGGGGGATATTCCTTACAATTAGCCAAAAAAAAGTCTGCTAAGCTACACACTACGGCCACTACGCTACTATACGGCCGACCAAATGGGCGGAGCTAAAAAGCTACATCAGCTCACGAACTACGGCGACAAGATTAACTACGTCCACCTGATCGGCCTGTCGTCAGAGTCATCTCGTACAAAAGGTTGCGAACAGCTTTGTCTACGGCATACTCTTAAGGGTTAAATATCCACAGGAAAAGAGTTAGCATGCTGCTTCGCTGATGACATAGCAATCAAGACAAGATCTGAGACAGATTTAAGGAAGCAATTCTGTTAGTGTAGAAAAGATATTGACCAGTTATCACCTGAAAGGTGTGTAAAAGTAAAACGTAAAGGTGTGTAAAAGGAAAACGGTATGTACGAATAGTGGGCCAGAAAAAAATAAAAGGCCAATGTGAGTCAATGGGCCAAGTCAATGTAAGGAAACGCTTCATTAGAGCTTACATCTGGAGCATGCTTCTACGTGGCAGTGAGGCATGGACAAAGAGTCAGGAAGCAAAATCTAGAACATGGAAAAATAATAGGTCTGTGCTTCATCACTTTGCATTTACTCATTTCACCAGTAGGCCATGCAAAATATGGTACTAATACTCTGAATTATGTACTCATAATTATATACCCGGAATACGGATCCAGTACTCTACTAATTGGAGCTGATTTTTCCGTGCATGGATGCCTTATAACTATGACATTATGATGTATGTATGATGGATGTGATTATTCAGAATACATGCTTAGTTTTATTACTCTGTTCTTGGCACTAACAATAAATACTGAAAGTTCTCATTTAGTAAAGCTACCCATTAACCCTTTGCACTTGGATTTCTTCACCCTCTACATATACCAGTAGTCCACTCAGAATTTAATTTTAAATGCCCCTAGATTTTGCGTGTCAAGTGAAATTCGACATGTGAGTTGATAGCAAGCTATAGTGTGTCAAGTATCACTCGACAACCGAGTGGAAAAGATTAAAGAGCTTTCAGTTCATGTCTCAATCAGCATTGGGAAAGTGCACATATTTTTCATACACTTATGTTTCTTAGGTCTTTAAGTATTTAGGCATCTTTATAAACTCTATACATAAAACATCTATGGAAAATGGTGGGCTTTACATCTACAAACACTCCACTTTTTGCCGTGATTCTGTGGAACCTAATGGGATGAAAAATCAAACTTTCGGTTTTACTATCTAGGAAGCTGAGTAACTAGCGATGGGCGAAGCAAGAAGGAAATAGTGAGTAGAATACCCCACGCGAATAGGGCCTTCCAAAGAAAGAAGAATATACGAACAGGTGGAAATTAAAGTGTCAATGGAAGGAAACACTTCATTAGAACTTACATCTGGAGCATGCTTCTATATGGCAGTGAGGCATGGACAAAGACCGCAGTAGGGAAGTCATCAGTGGAAGCATCCGAAATGTGGTGATGCATAGGAATGATGAGGGTTAAATGGATTGACTGAGCAAGTAATGAGGAAGTCCTAACAGGAGGCAAGGAGAAGGAAAGAGAAGTCTGTTGAAATCCTAAAAAAGAAGATGGGACAACCTGATCGACCGTACTGAGATATCTACATATATGACGGTTCATCGAGGAAGACGTAAATGGGAAGAATGGCAAAGGAAAGTCTTGAATGAGATATATGCAGCAAATTGTAAGGGACATAGAGTAGAATTATGTGCATATGAATAGGTGACCTGATAGGAGACACGTGTGGAGAGTAGCATCATATCAATCTTAAGATTGTTGACCTATGACGATGATCATGAACATATTTGAAGGTGATGTGTATTGTCAATGTGTTATTTAACTGATTATTTTGTATATTATGTTGGTGTGATTGTGTCGTGCAATTCATTATTCAATTGTCATACATTAGTGGTGCCCTCTGCCAGGACGCCATGTTCTTCAGTTGGCATCAAGTATTCCGGGACGACGTATGCATCCCTGGCCACAAGCAGTTGTACACTGTCTCTATAAGTATCTAATATACTCGTTCATTGTTTATAGTGTAATTATTATATGCTCCCAATCCACTAGTGACGGCACACAGAATCCAATGTCATGTCAGTAAGATATAAATGAGGAAATATGTACTTAGCAAACAAACATATTTGATTTCGTACGACCATACACTTGTGCCAATCAATATCATTTGATATCTTGTTTCTGTCTCCTTCGACATTGTGGAAGCAAGCCAAACCATATTCATATATCCTACTGCCTTATGAACTTTAGTCTAACATTCCACAGGGAGTGTTGTGAGGCACTCAATGGTCATGCATGCTTATCTGGCTGATGAGCTGGCAAAAGTTGGATCCAGGCTCAATGTGACTTGACCAGAGCCAATAATACCTATTGAAACTTCAGTAGAGGTAAAGGAAATTAGAATGTGGGGCTTAGCCCTGCATTCTGAGATCTGGCAAAACATTCTAAGTCTTAGACAGCCCAAATTACATATAGGAGAACCTAGGCCTGGGCTAACTAGAAGACTTCTGTCACTGAGCAGAAGTCAATTACAAATGGTAGTGGGACTCCTTATTGGACACTGCCAAGTGATTAGGCACCTACACCTCCTGGGAATCGTAGATTCACCCAGATACAGGTGGTGCGAAGAAGAGGATGACACCACATCCCACATACTATGTGAGTGCCCTGCGGTGATATGGGATCATCATAGATACCTGAGTACAACATTTTTGGAACCAAGGGAGGTCCCCATAAGAGACCTATTGGCCTTCAGCAAGGTGATTGTCCTCTATGGGTGATTTCTCCAGAAGGGTGGTTGGCATAGTGGACCAATATGTCTAGGTGCCTTAGGGCCTCCATTTTGAGAAACTCCACCAATCATAATCTATCTAACATTCGGCAACATAATATTGATTGATTGGAAAGCTCCTTGTCTGATATCCAGAGTTGATCAGGTAAAAGTATCCAAGCAATGAGGAACAGTGCACTACATACTTAGGATATACAAGTGATCTTTTGTATGCAAAATCACTGAAATTTATGGTGCTTGTAAGGGAAATGCATGGTTACACAGTCCCCCCATGGTAACTGCTTTGTTGAACCATGCCAAGAAGCCAAACCATATGGACAAAATGCAATATTTAGCATGAATTATAAATATCATTCAAAGATGTTCATTGAATAATTTATTTTTTATTGTCCAAAGTAACTTACTTAACACCAGCATGAAGATTTTTATCACTAGGCTCAACTATTCCACAGGTTGTCAAGTTTGCATTCAACAAATATTTCGTTTTTCAAGAAAGATTCACTACTCATGCAAACATAATGACCATCACTCTTTAAATATGTCTCTAATATCTATTTCTTTTGAAGTTGGACTTTCTTCTTGTCTTTCCCTTGCTTTCCTGAAACTCGACACAATCGTCTCCCTCTGCAATCTGCCCAACGAATCACCATCTGCCACTTTGTCACTTCTGGCCATTGTTGCCACCTCCCTCGCAGTTTTTATTCCTAACATCTCTGCGGCTTTATCAAATATTTCTTCTTCCTTGAGATCACCCTGTTCCTTTAGTGAATAATATGTTTCAATAAACCGCTGGCATTTAGTTCTGCTTCTATGGTCAGCTAAGTTTTCTCTAACATGTGCTCCATACAGCTTGTGGAATCGGCTGAAAAGAATAAAAGTTTAACATGTTCCAGCAATTCATCAGTTTTCAATGTCACAATGTAAATATAGGTAAAACCCACCTGAAGATTATCAATAAAAATAATAGACTTGGACCGATACCGATAGCAAGTATCAGGTATCGGCCATTTACCGATACTTCGATACTTTCGGGTATTTGTTTCTTTTGAGATACTTTCCTTCGAAAGTATCCGAAAAAATGAAAAAATCTATTACAAAAATCATCTAAAAACAAATAATTTTGAAATCCCGCCTTCAACTAACTAACCAACGTAAGTTAGTTCACTTAGCTGCAATCTTTGTGACAGTGAAAGTGAGACAAGTGCTTAAAATTGGCTATGGGAAAGCCTGAGACGATAACCTCACCCTCCTCTGAAAAGTAGACGTAAATCCACATATGAAGAAAGTTTGCTAAAATAGCGGCAAAAATTAAAGTTCTGTCATTAACTCAAGTTTGTTATGCTCAATGCATATGTAGTTAGGTACCTACATTCCAAGCTCGTGTTACAAAATTATAAAATTCAAATATCGTGGCATGGTCAAGTGTTATGACTTTAATGGATTAGCATTAGAAATTTTAAAATGAAGACAAAGGTGTAAAAACATGCCTCAATAAATTATTATTAACAAAAGCCTCGTACCTGCATTAAATGAAAGGCTAAATTATCTACACGCTGATATGCTCTCTATGAATTTCACTTCTTCCTTTTTTGGGACACCAAACCTCAAAGTCGAGTCTATACATAAATTTGCATGAATAGTATACACAAAACATGCCATTTGGTCATATAGTCATCATTAATTATTGAGTGCACATCAACGAAAGGTATCGTACATATTTTTTTGGTAGGCGTAATAATTGAAAATGAAACTTTGTTACTGTAAATTAACACCAGAAATGAACTAATTTGATGGAATGCGTAATGGTCCCCTCGAAGTTATGCAACCCACACACACCCTAGAAGGCCTAACCTGTTCAGCAAGTTTTCCTCGTTACCATGTTCAGGATTTTGGGTCCCTACAAAAACGTGCTAATGAGAGTCCAGTGTATTTGGGTGTACCTGCAGGTTTAGAGCTTCCTGAGCAAATGTTTTCAGAAACTAGTGCTGTGGTCCAGATAGGAGAACCCTCTTAACTACTGATCATGTTCAGCAGCCGTGTCAATAATATGTTAATAAGCAATACATTCAAATATGAGCTGCTGAGCAAGTTCAGCAGCTCTTATTCCTTAAGGGGCCCTGGGACATAGCTGTTTTTCAGACCTATTTTTCAAGGAAGATTGCTCCAACAGGAAGCCAGATATCGGAATGCGGTTTTCAGTACTTAAAAGAGAAAGTATCAAACTATTACTCTATAATCCTAGATTTTACGTAATAAGCCTTGTTAAAAATATATATCGATGTAAAAATAGACCTTTTTGTTGCAAATATTGGGAGACAGAGGAGCTATTTTTTTAACTTTCGTTATTATAGAGTACAAGATTCAAGCTTAGTCTGTTGGATCCTTGAAAATTATTGATTTTTATTAAAAGACACGCTATTGAGATATTCTGAAAGTAATTGATGTTTTTCGCCAACTCCAGCCCAGGGATACGCCTCGAGCGTCGTGCAAATCACTAAACAGTTCACACATTCTCCGCCTACTGCGCTACTCAAAAAGTGGCACGGTCCCTCTACCCTATATCCTAAAACGGTATCCTTGAGGTGTTGGAGCTTAGGGGAAGGGAAAGTGCAGGCGGGCGGGAAGCAGAGGCGAGGACGGAGTGTCTGATTTACTGACGGGTTGTTTCTTGAGTCTCTGTTTAGGTTGTCGCTCTCGGGGTGTCTAGTAATAGTCAAACTGACTAATAGTCAAGTCTCAAAATGTCATCGGAAGCGTACCGATATCGGAAAATTAAAGTAGGCAGTCGCTTGACATTTTCGATGGCGAGGAAAAAAAGAAAGGGTGAATTTTTGGTCAAGCGGAGGGAAGAAAAAAGGTAAATATTGTCATTTTTTGTGAAAACACTATCTTAATGTAGTGATATATTCATGTGTAAGTATGCAAATTTCTATTATCCGAAACAGGCGTCTCAAAATAATGGGAACAGAGTCGCACGTAGGAGGAACTTCTTGCACTATTGAAGAAATCCCGTCCAATATTGACGATTCAGTAGCTGACGAAACTTTGCATTATTCATTTGACGATATGGCAATTGCCGAAGAAGGGAAAAACGAAGGCATACCTATCCGGTGGAGTAACGGGAAGAAGAATTATCGACTTAAAATATTCGACAAATCGGTTTCCAATTTACTGAAAAGGTTTAACCTAAATTTCAACCTGCGTTCTGATAGTAATTCCCAGCCTAGTTCTTCTATTAAACTCGTAACACTTATAGAATTATCATAGCGGCCTTTAACAAATCTAGTGGATCTTCTTTGCACACGCTCTAATTCTTTTATCATACCTTCCTCGTACGGATCCCATATACTAGCGGCATATTCTAAATGAGGCCTGACAAGTGTAAAATAGCTTCTAGTACTCTCTCATCGCATTTGCCTAGAACTCTTATTACGAATCCTGATATATGGTTTGCTACACTAGTTATTTCCCTGATGTGTTTCCCCCACAGCATGTCTTCAATGTTGGTGACGCCTAAGTATTTAATAAATTCTACGTTAGATATTTTCTTTTCTTTGATGCAATAATTTTTCTGGGGAAAGTTATTCTTTTTCCCAAAGTTCTTTATCGCGCATATCTTCAAATTTAATTCTAGCTGCCAACTATCACACCAATCATCAATCGCATATAAATCCTTAGCTAAAGAATGACTATCCTCTTAATTTCTTATTTCCTTATACACTACTGCATCAGAAGAAATACGTAAATATGAAGAGATTAGCCGACAGGACTCAGTGGAGAGCTGCGTCAAACCGATCTGAGGATTGATGACCAATGATGACTGCTGCATCATCGGCAAAAAGACGGAGCTTGCTATTTTTAGCTACTGTATTCAAGTCATTTACGGAGAGAGGAAATAAAATTGGGCCTATCACGCTGGGGAACACCCGATGTAACTTTTACTTCGCCTGAGGTGACACCATCTAATACCACCCTTTGAACGCGTTCATGTAGGAAATCTCCTATCCAGCCTACCATATTACTGTCTCCCGTATGATGCTAACTTCGCGAGTAAATTACAGTGGGGAACCTTATCAAACCTTTTCTAAATTTAAAAACGCTGCGTCTACCTGTACGTTACCTTCTCCGGAAATTAAAATATCATGAACAAAAAGACCTATTTGATTTTCGCAAGATCGTCCCTTTCTGGACCCATGCTTATTTGTTATCAATAAATCCTGGCTATCGAGGTGTCCCCTTATTGATGTAACTATCATATGCTGTATAATTTTGAACGACAGTGACGTTATTGATATTCGTTTATAATTCGATGGATGTTCCCTATCGCCACTTCTAAAAATTGGGATCATGTTTGCTATCTTCCAGTCTTTGGGAACCGCGTGTTCTTCGAGGGATTTGTTAAATATTACTTTAAGATACGGTGCCATTTCGAGAGCTATTTCTTTATACACACGAGCAGGAATTTCATCAGGACCTGAGGACTTGTTCGGGCTATCGTATTTTAGTAAGGATACGATTCCGCTATAAGATACATTTATCGATCGGGGGCATTATTTGCTGAAATCGGTCTGGTATGGTTTCGAGCAAACTACGCTTAGATTGATTAAAAACGCTCTGGAAAAATAATTCAACAAATTAGCCTTATCTAATTATTTCGCCCCTATACCCTTTCAAGGAATTAACAGTTGAAATTTTAGTTCACTGTACTTCCCTAACATATGATCAAAATGCTTTCGGATTCCCCTCTAGTTGTTCTCCAAGTACTTTTCTCTTGAAATCACTTTACGCTTTTCTAAGGGCTGTTTTTGCGGCTGCTTTATATGTAACGTTCGATAATTTTTTAGATCGCTATTAGCTACATTTTTCTTAGTTTCGCGTGGATAACTCGTTGTCGTTTTAAACATTTTTTTAACCTCCGCGTTGGACCACCTTGGTTCCCTATTCTCACTCTTATACTCACTCACCGTGTAATTTGGAGGAACTCTTTCCATGTCTGCATCACTATTTTTTCTGATGTTTAGAATTTTTCAAAAGAAGTCTGTAAGTCACGCCTAAATCCGTTAAAATCTGCTTTACTTAAAAGGCAAATCTTTCTTCTTAATTTTACATTTTTGTCAGTATTGAGGGATAATTTAACGTGTACTACCTTGTGGTCACTTATTCCATGGACATTTTTAACTTCAATAACTTTTTCATGGATGTTTGAGGCAAGTAAATCGAGAACATTCTCCCTTCTATTATGCAAATTTACTATTTGATGTACTGCGTATTATGCGAACAGGTTAAAAAATGACGAGCAGATTTCTTTTTCCCTACCCCCAGACTAATGACTACATGTTTTCCAATCTATCGATGTTGTATTGAAATCTCCA
Source organism: Platycnemis pennipes (assembly GCA_933228895.1). NCBI lineage: Eukaryota > Metazoa > Arthropoda > Insecta > Odonata > Platycnemididae > Platycnemis > Platycnemis pennipes. Next base: position 128,001,203 of record OW121851.1, on the reverse strand, counting down.
CCTTTCAATAATCTGTCGTTCGTTGGTATGAGAATTAATGTGCCTGATCTGTTTCTCGAGTTCTAATACTGAGTGTACATCGGAATGGGGTGGTCTGTAGTAGGCACAAACGTATATTACTTTCAAATTACCACATTTAGACATTAACACGTGCAAGCCAAGCTACCAGCTGAGACCACCTCCTATTTGTTGCAGTTCTTACGGCTAAACTGTTGTCACAACAACCAATCAACCTGAAAAATGAAGTCTATTCATGACTTGGACCGTGGACGCGTTCTCCTGCAGCTACGAACCCCACTAGGACCAGACCGGCTCGGTTCTTAGAAAAACGTAGCGAACGCATTTCCGCGAATTCCACGTTGCCACATGGTATAATGTGGAGTCTGCCAAACAGTTTGGTCCCATCGTATGTTGAAATGGCAACATTGCGTCTAGTGGTCAGCAATGGAAAACTCCGCGGACGGAAGGGATGAGAGGGAAGGGTCGTTATTGCCTCATCACCTCTGCGCAAAGAATTAAAGCGTAGAGGAGACACTGAACATAAATATGGCTGGTTGGGTAGGCGCCGACTCTGGTAACTCTACCGGTCGACGGAAAAACTATCTCCATAATCTCAGCACTCGAAAGCGAAAAAATAATCATGTATCACGGCCCCTTAATAAGAATTTTCTGTATTCACAAATGCAAGAGGGCTAAGTCTGAAATCTAATTCCAGTGATAATTTTAAGAGTAGCAAAATAAAAGAGTTGTCACAATGTCATTTCTCTCAGTAATTAGGTGCTCTTTTATAACACTTTTGATTACTGAGTTGACTTCACCAGAAGGAAAGCACTTATTAAATTTTTTTAGAATAATAAGTAAGGTATCGGCAAATAATACAATCGGTAACGGCCACTGGTATCGAGGTATTGGTTTGGTATCAGAAAAAGTGGTATCAGTTTAAGTCTAAAAAATAATCAAAAAGTATTAGTGAATATGAAAGCTATTCTGCAATTTATTCACCAAGGATGAGTCACATTCTTCCATGTACATAGATGAGATAGTCAAAGGAATACTATGAGATGTTATGCTGGGTGGAGATGTTATGAACTATTCAATAAACAAGGTATTATTTTAAACAAAAATAGGGAAAAGGAAGGCAAAGATATTTGGCATAAGTTAGCAGGAGGAATCACCAGGGTAAGCACCTTTGACAACAGATGTCACTGACTCTGAGACAAAATATCATGAAAAGACTGATACTGATATGGAATAATTTAAATGATGAAGTGAATATGGTCTGGTTACATGATACAATTTCTAGTATGCTTGGATGAATGCAAGAATGAACATGGAAATGCATTGTGTCACCACACCGAATTGTAAGATTAAACGAACAAGTCGCACTGGTAGAAGATTACTCTATAGATCTCAGAATGCAGATCTGAAATGTAATGTACTGTTCCAAAATGCCCGTTTGACTAGTAGTTTTCTAATCGCTTCCAAAGAATCGCCTAAAATGAAATAAGAAAAGCTAACATATATTGGGTGTCAAAATGACACACCCTCCGGCATTTATGGTAAATTTTAATTTTTAAGATGAAAAAAAGGTGGGGGTCTAACTCTCACACAGAGGTCTTGTTAAACCCTTAAAATGAGTAAAAGTTAGGAAAGAATTTTTCTTTAATACAATTTCATGGGCAGCTCTGCAAACAAATGTAGGTATACGGTGTCAAAATGACACCCTTCGGCATTCTAGTGTTAAGTCTCAGCAAAGTAGAGTAACTTTTAGGGCTAAGTGCCTACTTGATTCATGAAAGTTATCAAGTTATCTTAACATTGTAAAAAAATATTTAAAAAATGGTAAAGTCTCAGCAAAGTAGAGTAACTTTTAGGGGTTTGCTAGCCCCCACTTGCCTACTTGTGTCATATAGGTAATTGTGGCACGATACATAAGGGTTAAGAAAACTTTCATTATAACCACAAATTTAATGATAATTTTAATCAATATTCTTTAAGCAAAACATTTTGATTCTTGGGGATAACACCTTTTCTTGAGAGATATCGACTCTCATTATGGCGTTCCACTTCCTGATATCACTTTTGATTAGGTTAAGGATCAGGAAAACTGCTTCTCAGTCACCTGCATAAAATTTCAGAAGGCAGCCTGATCTTCAACTGCCCACACCACATTCAAAAGGCCACAATCTCTCTCTCTCCTCTGAATCCATGGCCTGGTCCGAATCAATCACCTCCTCCTCCTTTGTCAACCATTTCTATGGCCTCAATTGTAATGAATGACGACTTCTTTCCTTCAATCCACAGGACAAAAATTCAATATGAAATATCTGGAATCGTGGATCTGTGACAGCCTTGATTCAATTATTCCATAGGATAATATTTGTGTTCAACCCAAAGTTTGGTTTTTGATAGGTGAGTGTATGCTCACCTCGTATTAAGCCATTGGCATATGAAATTCACATATTCAGGGCAAGGGGGCCAGTTCCTTTCCCTGGGCCATCAGCAATTTCCTGCAAACTTCTAACCGCAGAAAACCGAATCGCGATGATTATAGCATCCAGAAAGGCTCTAGCATGGGATTTGAACTTGGAACCCTCCGGACAGTAGCTCAGCGCTCTACCCACTAGGCCACCACACCCCTTAAGTGTGCTGTATGCTATAATATGGCAATAAAGAACCCTTCAGTGTTTGTGATATAAAAACTTTCTTGTGACAGAACTTGTAGTCATGGTGTACTTTCTTGTCTTTTTCTCATGGCATGTCTATTTTCCTTACTGGTTTTGTGTTATACTTTGCATTGCTGTGCTCCTTCTTCTGACTGAACATCATGTGCAGAGCCGAAATCAATGTTACAAATCAAGTCTCATGAAGACAAACCAAATCCCACCAATCTACTAACCACCAAATACACTGTTCTGTTATCTACCCCATGATGCCCTCATGGCAAACCACCTACGAAAAGGTGAAAGTGCATTTTGAGATGAATATCGCCTGCTTCCTGCCTGCTTCGAAATTTAAGCATTTAAATAGCCCTTTAAGGAAAAAAATGCAATCACACTGTACTGGAATACTGTACGAAGATTGTATGAAATCTTCCACCTTGTAACCACTTGTTCCTAATCTTGAACATGTGAATGTGCAATTATCAAGACAATAAAAGAGACAGCCAACAAGACAATAATTTGTTCAAGAATATGCATTGTGTAACCAAGCCGTGATATTATATTAATTGTAATATAATCACAGGTGAAAGTGTAGAGCATGCATTAAAACAAAACTTCAATTAACAAACATTTTGTAAATATTGACCAAAAATTTCAATGGCGAAATGTAAATAGTTTTACACAATTTAGAATACCTATAACATGACTGAGATAAATCAGAACTTCATAATCTTTGTCTAATTCAATTGAGTAGACGAATAGATGTAATACCTGTCAATGAGAACTATTTCAACTGACTGAGTCAGTTGAGATTGACCTTTAGTGAAAAAAAACGGCTGGATTTCAACAGTTGGTCCAATTTACCATTGAAATTTTCGTTTTTTCGCATATTGGAGTTACGCATATTTTTCAAATTTATAGGGATTACGATTGAACTGAAAGAGTGCTATGGTCATTAGCACCGATTCTTTAGAAAATCGATGGGAAAATGATTATAGAAGGCAAAAATATCATGTAATATTATGAAATATAAGATAAAGCTGTTTACTTTCTGTTAAAAGGGTGTCGAAAGTAAGTACAAAGTTTTCCAATGATTCGATTGCTTAGTGCTCCTATTTCTTGTCGTGAATGGAGCCAAGTACAGATAATATCAAACATTTACCACTCTTTTTTTCTCCTAGGATGCGCGATACCCTATGCAAAAAAAGTTGAAAATTTCAACAGCAATTTGGGCCAACAGTTATATCCAATCGTTACTGTGTAAATATTAAACAGTAAATTGGGCCAACTGTTGAAATTCTACAGTAACTGTTGAAATCTAACAGTTTTTTCGCAAAGGGTAGTACCTCATAGTTACATTATACTCTAAAATAGTGGACTTACTACACACAAGCATACTTTAAATTCCAAAATTAAACCAAGATTTACGAGAAGAACCTCCTTACGCTCTCACTACATCTTCCGGGTAGAAGATTTTCCTTATTGTTACATCCTTCGCCGGTCGATCATACCTTGGCTCATCAATAGGGGGGAACCTTTTGTACAGGTCATACCATAAGGGCTTGTCTTCTTCCTTCAGCGCCCCGGCTCTAATTAATCCATTCACCCTAAAAGTTATCAGAAATATCAATCAAACAACTATCTTTTATGACTATCGACTTCCCTAACAAGAACTCAAATTTTGAGATCAAATTCAAAACTACTTTTAAGTCGAGGCATTCTAAAATATTAGCAGGGCAGTTTAGTCCCGACTGAAAACATTATTATGAGCATTTAATCATAACCCTTCAGACAATTAACCTGGAAAATATTGTTCCAACTTTTTCCAATCGACTCCACGCCATTGGTTCCTTCTCACAATATGAAAGCCTCCCTTTTCACCGAACCTTATATGGTCCCAGATCACTTTCTTCGTAGTCTTACACTGACCTTCATTAAAACTCAAAACCAAGCTGAAACGCAATCTTTAAACGAAAGTTCATTGACCGTAATCACTCCAAATTATCAAATACAACCACTCAATCATCCCGCAAGGACCACTACAAATACGCATTTCAGGGATTTTTTTCTGTGACAAATGACTTCCGAATTGCGATAAATGAGTCGTTCCGAACGGAAGGGCGGCAAACATTTCGCCAAAAACAGTAATTATTTCGCTGTAATAGAGGCACTGTAATTGGGATCTCAATACAGTGCCTCTACGCTATACTTATTGCCAAGAAAACTGTATAAATGTTTTCCCTCAAAATCGAAGATGGCGGTTAGTTTAACTGACTGGAAACAAAAATTACAGGAAAGTACTCGTGTGATACATAAATGTGAAGTAATGCCGGAAAACATAAAGGTAATTGATTCAAAATGATGTATTATATAATTATTAAATAGCAGTTCAGTGATATATTTTGCATATTTATCAACAATATACCTCGCAATGGATTGCAAATTTTTATCTACTATCTTTAATGGCTACTGAAATATGTCACAAAGTGAATGTCAAATAATCGTATATACGTCGGTAGCGATATGGTTTGAGGGATGCTATTAACTTCAGCATGATTATTTTAGGGGAATAGCATACTTTCACAGTTACCTGGTAAAAGATCACCAGAAGAGGGATGGCAAACAATCATATATACCTCGGGGACGAATTGTTTAGTGAGATGGAAACCAGTCATATATACCTCAAGGACGATATGTTTTGGTTCAGAGCAAAGTTTCATGCATATGCCGGGAAAATATCTTGTGATAGAGATGGTAAACAATGGTATATACCTAGTAGACAATTATTTGATGGCCAGAGAGGGCTGGCAAATGTTAATATATACCTGGTGAAATCTCACGAGAGAGATCTCAAACAATCATATATACCCCAATAAGAAATTATCCTTGTGAAGGCAAACAGTTATTGAAAAACCTAGGGAAAGTTTATTTGACATGGATGGCAAACTTTTACAAATACCTGGTGCAATCTCACGAGAGAGATGGCAAACAATATACCCCAAAAACTAATTATCTGAGTGAAGGCATATACAGATTGAAAAACTTGGTGTATGATTATTACAGTTAGTCTACCAGTTCCATATCGCGACCCACTGGTATCTCTCCTTCCCTTTTCTCGCCAGACTTAGAGAGACGATCTGTTATTGTACAATCTTTGAACCCTCTCAGTACCAATCCCCAGCAGTGCCGCAATAATTCTCACGAGATTTGGAACTGGCCTGGACCAGCCCAATTGTGGGAATATTTTATTTGAAAGATTTTGGGTTATCACCCAAGTTCCCAAAATATAATAATCACTGAGTAAAATATGTAGGCAAATATATTGGTCACAAATATTAGTACAATACATTTTACATAATGCTGTACATTGTTTTTTTGTTCAATTTTTATTTTTAAAAATGAGGTTGACATTTATATTCCCAATGTTTTTCCATTTTACCATATTTAAGTATGCTGAAAAGTAAATCACTAAAGTTGGATTTAGCAAAATAAACTATGCCAGTCAAGTAAAATAATAAATTTAGCCAAGAGTACATATCTCTCTCTCCAGGTAATTCAACAGTTTATGATAGCAAGGTAATTTAATTTCTTGAAAATTTAAATTGATGGTTTTCAATCATTCAATCAATGAATTTCTTGATGGGATGAATTTCAATTAATACACTGCTTATAAAAGTGAGGCTATAGAGACTACTTGAATACACTAATTATAGAAAACGAAAGTTGTGATTCCCTTTTAGCAAGATGAAAAATTCATCCCCTTCAAAATGTTTACTTAGAAGAGGGTTATGTGTAAACTGATTATTTGGAGAAGTAATAAGACTTACCTTTCTAATAATAAGATTGCTTGCAATATTCAACAATTCACACCACTGTCTAGATGATATGAAGCATTGTAAAAGTTTGAGGCAAAAAATCTCCTTGAGGCAAATTGGAGTTCATCCACGGTGGAATGGCGATCTTCGCGAACAGCATTGTCGACTTTTACCACAAGTTTGTCCGTGACAATTGAGGGTCTGCCTCTTCCACTCTCGTCCTCAAGTGAATGCCTTCCCACCTTAAATTCACGAACCCATCTCCTCACCATCGACTCACTCATTACACCTTCTCCATACACAGAAACAAGCTGTTGATGAATTTAAACCGATTTGAAACCACGGGCATGAAGAAATTGAATCACTCCGTGGACAGCAACTCGAGATGGAACAGGCACAAGGTGGCGGGACGCGACGTCGAGGGCTCCATTTCAACGACATGCTGTGACCGTGTTTTCAAGGCTACTGCGGCCCTTCACCTCTCATTCTATTCAGAAGGTTCCCCTCTTTCGTACAACGTTGCCAAAATTTAATAAACAAAAACCCTAGCAACATACAGACCAAAACGGAACTTATTTTCTGGATGACCCTCGTATTCAACTCGTACCTACTGATTTATGAACTCTTTCAACCTGGCTTACAGTTAAATATTTTATTGTGTATAGATTGTGAACTTTCAAAAGTTGGTAAAATTCGGTTAAAAGAGTTATTAATAATAGCTTCCCTCTGACTATGCCACATTATTAGTGTGACATATTGTTTGGCCCTTTGTGAATGTAGTGTCCACAGGTGGCTTCCTACTGACTTTTGGTTTGCTTCCCTCGTAAAGCTATGTACGTTGCTACATGCGCCACCTGAATGCTGTTTTGTGCTTCACTCCTAACATGCCACATATTATTAGTGTACATGTATATTGCTTTGCCCTTGGTGATAACAGTGTCTGCAGATAGCCTTCTACTGACTTTTGGCTTGCTTCCCTCATCAAGCCATGTACGTTGCTACACGCACCACCTGAATGCTGTTTTGTGCTTCCCTCTGAACGTGCCACTTATTATTAGTGTACATACTGTTGCACCCGTGGTGATAAGAGTTTCCACAGTTGGCTTCCTACTGACTTTTGGTTTGCTTCCCTTGTCAAACCATGTACGTTTCTACCCGCACAACTTGAACGCTGATTGTGCTTCCCTCTGACTCTGACACATATTACCATGCCTACAGTTCATGTGAGTGTATTGCTTTAAATTTTTTCCTTTACTGCCAAGATACGGATGATGTTAGTTATTTTCCAGATATATACAGTAAACTCTCGACAATACGAAGCACGAAAATAAAAAGTTTCGATTGTACGAAGCAAAATGGCTGGTCCCAACGAAAATCCTATGGTAATAACATGGCAATATTCGAAAATACAAAGTTTCTAAAATATAAATTTTTCGAAATTACAAATGGAATTTGTTTTTAAAAACCTTGGAGAAAAATTGCTTCAGCAAAACTATTTTTGACTGCATAGACATCTAACAAATCAGTGTTGCCGATTGTGGTGCATCAAAAATGAAATGCGTGACTAGTAGTGCATTCACCTCCCACATATGCCAGTATCTTCCAATCATTTTCCGCATGTAACTCCGCGTATCATGTAGACCTTGAGTATGATATGTACCATTTGATCCGTTGGGATACTTTGAGAGCTTCTCAATCAGTCAAGCGCAGACCTAAATCTATAAATGTACACTAAGGTGGTCCAAAATCGCAAGAAAAAAATAAAAGTTAAAAATGTTCATCTCCACATTGATGCCCTTGTTCCACTAGGTAAACTGAAATACCATGCCGAAATTTGGATCAATAAGATGATGTTTAGGGGTCCCTATGATTTGAACGTTTTGAAGAAATAAGCATTTTGTTAGTAATCGCTCCTAAAAGTTTGCCATTTACAGGTTCCTGTTAGAAAATTACTGGACTATTCCAATGTACTGTAAATAGACATGAAGTTTTACTTAGTTATATCATTGCTCAATAGTTAACAGCAGCACGTTCCAGTGTTTACTGAGAAAATATTTCCATAGAACAACACTAGAAAGCAGTAGCAGAAGAGAACCTATAGTATTACCCAGGTATTCTCATCAAACTAACAGCCAGCCATTCTGTGCCAGCTGTCAGTGTCGTTGTCATACTTTGTAAATCTCTATTCTATGGTCAGTCTTTTCTAAGGCAAAAAATGGCGGGGATCACTGAGAATGCTCCCCTCCTATGGAGAGCCTTAATATTAGTAACAGTGCTATGTTGATTTCAGCAAAAGCTGTGTATTGTTTATTTTTCTTCTGAATATTGAATCTTTATTAATTGCATTTCAACTTGTTACACTTGTTGAGTAAATATTAAAGTACATCTAGATAGTTCACAACTGAATAGTACTAGATTTAGGTTAATTTTGTTTAGCATGTTGTATGTTGTTACTTATGTACTCCTTGGAAACATAGCCTAAAAATTTGTTCTAACTAATCTGAAATGCATTGCTCATACTTGCACATACATTCACATTAAAAAAACCAAGGGGTACATAATTAATAATACCTAGATTTTAGAATGAATCACACAATATAAAGGTAGAGTAATAAATATTTAAATTGACATATCGAGTACCTACCAGACCTACCTAACCTACCTTTTGGAGCGCATGTTTGCTAAGGTTAATATGGTAGATCTTATACCAATCTCTTGGTTGCAGGCAGATATATAGCCATGGCTACCTTAACTACTAGACCTTCCACTGAAGTTGTAAAGCCTACGGAGTCGCTGCCCAAATCTATAGATTAGAGAATCTATAGAGTCTATAGACTTCCGTCAAAACGAAACATGTTGCAACGACTTGTTTTCCACCACATTAACCAAAATTTGGGCTTAATATAAGGAATAAGAGCGATTGTTGAGGATGCACTGGAAATGTGGGGTATTGCGAGAATTTGTACTCAAATAATTAATGTGATTGAAATAAAACTTGATAAATTGTACTCAGACAAAATGTGCGGGCTCTAGTATTTGACACAACAGCTGCCAATACAGGCCTGAAGAGTGGAGCATGTACTATTCTCGAGGAGAGTTTAGGAACTAGTCTTGTGTGGATTTCTTGCAGGCACCGTGTACTTTAAATCATGATGTCTTTTTTACCACAGCATTTGGAGTTAGTGGGGGTCCAGATGTCGCAATATTTAAGTGTTTCCAGAAACAATGGCCTCGTATTGACAAGCTAATATATTCTCAAGGCAGTGATGATCTGTATGGTTCCAATGAAATCAAAATGTTAAGAGGAGAAATGATGGGATATTATGCTGCTATTATAGAAGACCCAATTAAGTCAAAGCAGCCTCGAGATGATTACCTCGAGCTTTTAAAGTTGTGGTATACCTTTCTTGGTGGCCAAAGTCCTATTGGATCAAAAGAGAAATTCGAGTCTGTGACTCTACCACAGTTAAAATGGTTACTAACCTACAGCGCCCACCAAAAGCTAAGGCTCTTAAGAGAGTTGAGAGTAAAACATTTAAACATGACACTCCTCTGGAAACACATGTGACACAGTGAACTACAGAACTGTTTGACATTCTCCATAAAGATGGGAATAAAAGTCTGCTTCATTTCTTTGCAAAGAACCTAAGTTGTGGTATTCGGATCCCGATTACATACAACTCAAACAGGCTGTTCACAAGATGAAAGTAGTTAATGACTGTGCTGAAAGGAGCATTGCCCTGATACAAACATTCAATATGTGTATAACCAATAATGAAGGCCAGTTTCAGTATCTTCTTCGGATTATTAAATCACACCAAACCAAGTAATCAACTTGTAAGAAGGCATTATTCATGGCTGCCAATGATGACGGTAAAGGCTCTTAGTGAAAAAAACATATTATAATCTTGTATTTAACATACCTTTTACCTTTTCAGAGACTTATTTATGGTCACAGTAAATGCATCATGATCATTTAGCATTATTTATGTATTCAGTTACGTCACCAACAAATTTTTTTCATTAAAATACTATTGTTTTAGTTAAAAATCCACATTCACCCAAAAAGTGCTCAATCATAGGGACCTCTAAATATTAACCAATTTGCCTGAATTTTTTTTCATAGCTTTCTAACACCAATTGGAACAGGGGCAAACATGTGGAGCGGGTGTTTAAAAAATTTTTTTTTTGGACCACCCTAATGTACACGTTAGAGATAGGTTATATTTAGCCTCAGACATATAATTTTAGACCATGAAAATGTAATCTACATAATTGTGAATGATTGATACCTGGTTAATACAATGGGACCACAGCATATATATAACTATGAATTTCCACTTCTACATATTTATATCATACAGTTGTTAAATTCCAAAGCCATCATACATGAAGTTCAACAATTAACTTCAAATATGCAGAAATATGAACTCATATTGTCAGCATTCTGAGCACTGCTGTTTTACATTCAATTATTTTATTTTTACCTCTTGAAATATATACTGTTAGTAGTGAGACTGTGGTGCATAGTTATGTATTACTTACAAGCATCAATACCCAAAATCACACACAACTTATAGTAAGGTACAGATGTTATTAGTGAGACTGCTGTGCATAATTATGTATTACTTACAAGCATCAATACCCAAAATCATACACAACTTATAGTATGGTACAGAATTTGTTAATAGAATTGAAATCATAATTTTCTTAAATAGTATTTAGAAATTACAGTACCATTATACCCAAGTACAACAAACAAACATTTTTCTCTAGGCCTTCTACAAAATTCCTCTCACAGTTAGTTATCTATCCACAGTCCAACTCCCTAAAAAAAACAGAAAGAAATAATTTTCAAAAGGGTTATATGTTAGAGTCATCAAAATATTAATTTACATACATCAATAACTGTTAGTATTAACCATAGTTAGTGTTAACCATCTCTATATCTGTGGTATTAACAGAAGAAATATTTTTTATAAAGGCAATTTATTCCCAAGCAGCAGAAAATATCTGATGGACATCCACAGATGGCCACCAATATCCAAGAGATGTCGTATCCAACTTACAACATTACATGGATATCCTTTGGATACTAGGTGCTAATATCCCGACCAGGATATCTATATATATATATAACATCAATATAATATTTCCACAGGATTAATGTAAGTTAAATTATTTAGAGATTATTTCCCTGGTAGCACAGTGGATATTCCTTACAGATATAGAAAAGAAATCATAGGGAAGGCACGTCACTCTTGAACGCTAACTAGTATTTTAAGGAAATCTCTTCCTCGGCTTTTCTATTTCAGGGGTCTCGAAGTTCAATTACGTTTAGTAGCATTCATCCATCGCATATGGTGCTAAAATAAGATAATGATGATATTAAGCTGTTCGAGTAATAATCGATTATTCGTTCTCCTGTGCAGAAAACTAATGAAAACATTTATTCGGACACCAGTAATTCGCTAAGTGGATTCCTTCAGGCCGGAACATGGAAATGTGGCAACGCTGAGTGGTGGTCGTGTTTGGAAGCATGGCGACTATGTGCAACATCAGTCCGTGTGATTAAAACGCATAATTTCACTGGTTAAAAAGACCGAACTCGGCTTTCTTTGTGCATGCTGTGGTGGCTTAAGGTAAGTAAAATAGCTTTAAGAACTTTTCGATAAGTTGAGGGTGGAAGATCAAGATTATTTCTTCTAAAGCATTATGGCTACGAGCCGGCCGGCCATTGCCGGAGGGAAATTGGGAGTACGAAAATGCAATGAAGATTATTTCTATGGCATTTATACGATAGTATGTGTTTATGTTATGGTTTGATATTATTATTGATTTAGCAGTTATCGTTATTTATTCATTTGGTGGGCCTTACGAATAACTGGTGTAGTTATGTGGCATTATGAATTTGGTTTATTGCTGATTAAACAACGGTTACCTCATTTCTCTTGAGTATTGATATTAGCCCAGAGTAAGAATCTATGGTATTACTAATATTTTTTAGAAAGAATCATTGATGTCCTGCATTTAGCTTTGATTAGATAAACGATTTTTTATTCCAAAAACTTCTCTTTTTTCAGTTAAAGATGCATTGGCGTTGTTGCTATGTACATTGGAGGATACTGTGCATTTAAAGCAACACAAAAACTTTGTTGCCGTTTGTGTTCCAGTGCATTGAATGACAGTGAGAGGTTAAAATGTGCATGCTATGATGAATTTAATCGGGGTGGTTTGACAATACCAACGACAATAGTGGTTGATTGAACAAGTGTGCAAAGGCAGTGAATAATATACTTGTAGTGCAATAAGGGCCATTGTGTGCAAAGTATAAACTTAGTACATTGAGGTAACTAATTGCAAAGGTAACGTTAATGTTGTTTTAATTTATTGCATATATTTCTTTGCATTGCATAGATAGATCACCATTATTATGTAATTTGGACGTTAGTGCAATATTATTTGTTTCTGGTTATAAAACCTGTTTTGGTCTCCAGTATTCTTAAGTTTTGTGTTTATTTGATTGAATCAAAATGTTTGTTAATAAATTGACTCTGCAAGTACTTGTATGTGTTAATGAATTTCAGTTCCAATCCTTGTTATATAATTATAATCGTAAAATAAGTGCCATGGTTAGCCGCTAGGTGCGAATTAATTTCAATTTAGACTGATAGATGGCGTTGTCATCGCGCCATCATGTTCACTCTTAGTTCACTTATAATCCGCTGGGTGCGCTACAATCGTCCGAAGATAAGGGATTTCTGTTCGATTGCCGAAACCCATACATACGATTTCTGTCGCATTTCTCTTCACTTTCCCAAGTATATACAGAAGGTATTTCCCGTCAGGGAAGTGATTTCTATTCGATATCTGAGTACTATCTTGAAAACTAAAGGAAAATCCTTACAATGTGCTACCTGGGTTGGATAGTTAATGGATTATCTAACATTTACAGCAACATATCTCCTTGCCCAAATGTATATAGGTTGTAATATCATTATAATTGCACTTTGATATTAGACTGGGATGCCATATATATACAGCTGCTGGTTGGCATTAAGTCGTTTGTGATTATTAACTTTACTAAAAGGGTGACACGGATAATTTGCGCCATAAAAACATTTCCCTAATAACTATTTTCTGGTTTAAAATGAGCATGACCATTGTAAATATACATAACTGATATTCTTTCAACTCCAGGAGAGATAAATAAGAGTTTCCTCAATAATGCTGAGAACATGTTTCCCGTCGAGCGCACCAGTATTTTCTCCAAGTCCATAACGTCTACGAGGGACTGAGAAAAATCATCCGTGGACCAATGTTCAATCACTTTTAAAGATCGTAAATCGCGTTTAAAACCACATTTCAGATGTACTTTCACTCTCACCGATCCTCCTGGCCTTAGATATTTCCGGCGAGCGCACCCGTATTTTTTCTAAGTCCAATACCGTCTACGAGGGACTGAGAAAAAGCATCCATTCATAGATATCCATTTGAATGGATATGAGATGAATATGACATTTGAATCCATATCAGATGAATAAAAAATTAAATTTTCAGATTTAGGAGATGTCTAAGATATTTTCCAAACATCTTGTAAATATTTAAGATATTTAAGACATTGAAGATATGCTGTAGATATCTAGTAGATATTTTGTACTATGTGGGTACTAATGATGACAGTGATAAACACATAATGTATATACATTTGCACAGTACGTTCGTTGAATGGAATACTCCCTCGTTAGGTCAACGAGGGAGGAAAGCTATATAACAGATGCGTAAAAATCCAATAATGGATTAATGGATGGATGAAGAGAAACATGCAAAAAGGTGCATAAAAATGCAGTACTTAAAGGGTCATTATTCAGAGTTGTTCCTTACGGATTTGCTACATCTCGGCTAAAACTCTTGGATAACAAACGCCATGTAGCTGAGAATGTGCTGTAGCTGAGAAGTGAGATAATATCCAGCTTGGCTGCGCTGTAATCAGGCAGAGTCCCCTTACACCATCTCCCAACGTTGGCCCAACGATTCATTAATCACCGTGCGAATGGCACCGTTTCCCAACGTTGGCCCAACGGTCGTAAAGTAACCGAACCGTTCCCCAACCGTGGCACCATTTCCCAACGTTGGCCCAACCGTCAGTGCTACATGGGTAGAGTGTTTATAGGTAATATGAAAACTACTTTTACACATAGCATCAACTGTATCATTGCCAAATGACTCTCGGGTTTCAAGCCGAGTAAGATGCCATTATTTTTCGAATTAACGGTTTCCATTCCCTGCTGAGGATGTACCCTGAGTCCTGACTTAAGGTGTTATCTTCCAGCATGATTTCAATGGCCTCTTTAAGGAGACATCGAATCATGAAGAGGGGTGGTGCCGCTCTAGTTCGGGAGCATATTCACGACAAGAGAAGAGCCCTAGATGAAATTGCAAGGAATTTGATGCTGTTACACCTACACCTCATGACATTTCTCTCTCCTTTGGACTGGAATTACATCAATATGACCACCACTGCCCAATGGACATCCAATTTTGCGAAGATACTCAAAGGCTGAAAAATAAATTTCTTCGGCTTTTACCAAAAAAAGAATCTGCTCCCAAGCCAGTGGCGGATCCAGAGGGGGGGGGCACAGGGGGCGATTGCCCCCCCCCCCCTGAGAAAAAAACAAAGAGGTAGTCAATCAAGTATGTACTGAACGTCTTCGTCAAGTTACCGAAAATCGTGAAAGGCTGAGGCCTATTATCAAAACCATTATCTTGCTTGGACGTCAGAACATACCTCTAAGGGGTATAGGAATGACGGCCCCATTAATCCTGTGGCCTCAGCTGTAAACCAAGGTAATTTCAAAGCCCTGTTGCAGTTCAGGGTAGATGCAGGTGACAAAATACTTGAGGTATACCTAAAAAGTGCATCTTCCTGTGCTACCTATATTAGTAAAACAACTCAAAATTTATTGATAGAATGTTGTAGGGAATAAATAAGGGAAGAAATCCTAAAACGAATTCATGAAGCTTAATATTGGTCAATACTGTTTGACGAAACACCTGATATGTCTCAACAAATTGCCTTAAATGTAAGGTATCTATACAAAGAAGCTATAAGGGAAGATTTCATTACATTCATTGATGCATACAAGTCTGCTGCAGATACGACTGATGTGCGATTGACAGAAAAGACGGAAACAAAACTTACTGGGAAGACTCTTGGTAAAATGGTTTTAGAAAATGTGAAAGAACTGGGTTTACATATGAGTCTTTGTGTAGGAATCAGTACAGATGGAGCATCTGAAGAAGTCGGTAGTATTACAGAGAGGTGGTCAATTCAAAACGGCTACCATGCTACAACCATGCCTTGAATAATTTTCTTTCAAAGTCAACCAAAATCGAAACCTTCAAAAATGCTGTTGGAATAATAAAGGAAATTATTTCGTTTTTCAATCACTCATCCAAAAAAAATGCCTTTATGAATTCATTCTTAGGAGGTCAGCCTTCGCAGAAATAAGTGAATGGAAGGAGTCTGAATCGGCCAAAAAGGCTGCACTTTAAATTAACTCAGTGACTAACACAGATTTTATTTTTTCATGTATTTCATTGACATTTTGAAAAGAACGCTTCCTCTGAGTAAGTTACTGCAAATGCCAGCCATAGACCTAAACAAGGCTTCTAATGCTGTACAAGATACCCTGACATCTTTGAAGGACAGTAGAAAAAACTGTGATGAGTCCCTTACAGAGATATATTGTGAGGCCAAAACCACTGCGGAAAAGCTGGGAGTACAGCTAATAAAGCCAAGAATCGTGAAGAAGAAACGTCACAGAGAATGCCATGACGCTGACACAATGTGGGCGTTTACTCGGAACCGGAATCGCAATTTTGTGCAAGAAACTGTTAGATAGAAACAAATAAAGAATTTTAGTCAAAAAATTAATCTTCTAACTACAACCATTCTCTCATAAACAAAAAATTAAAATAAGCAAAAGGTGACGCCACCCGAAAACGCTGCAAACTGATAACATTGACGTTATTTTCCTCCCGTCCTTGACTGCTCTTAGCCAGCTGTTTCCCCTCCTTTGCGATAAGGTAAAGTAGCTTCTTGGGCTCAGTTGTGATTGGACGAAGTCGATATATGTCAGAGGTTGCACCACACCCACTTTACCGAAAGGGTTAAAAACATCAGTTTTTCTCCGCTTATAACTCGAGAAATAATTGACGGACCAAAAAACGAAAAAATACGGGTCTTTTTATTTTACAAACTCTATCATATTCGGCAATAAAAAAATATGGTATACGGCTCCTTTGTAGACTACTACAGAAGATCCATGTACAATCCACTTCTGGACAATGTAATTGTTCATCTTCAGACACAGTTTTCCCAAGACAACTTAATGTGTTTTGATCTAAATATATTGTATGTTGCCTGTACGCATTCTGAACTCCAACACCACTGCTGCAAATGAAAAAGTAAATGTCAAAGATAGGCTTCAGAAAGTTGTTAGGAACTTAAAGCATCTTCTACCTGTTCAATCTGAAACTGTAATTGATGGGGAAATTAATACTTGGAAAACAAAGTGGTTGAGAGAGAAAGAGGAAGGAAAGAAAGTTCCGGTTACTGTAAGTGGTTGAAGAGCTGTGATGAAGATATATTTCCCACCGTAAGAAATTTATTGAAAATTCTTATCACACGGCCAATCAGTGTTGCAAGTGCTGAAAGGTCATTCAGCAGCCTTAATCTTGTTAAATCATGGCTACGAACCCGAACGGTTAAGGAAAGATTGTATGGCTTATGTCTTTTATTTATCCACAAAGATATTGATGTAAATGTTGACAAGGTGCTTGAACGATGCGTTAAAGGAGGAAAAAGAAGATTACAGTTACAAGTAATTATTTAGAATGCATGTAGTTTGTAAAAGAGTTGTAATTAAATTTCTGAATACTAATTATTTTGTGCTTTTACTTTCTTAGTCTTTCATGAATTTAGGCATAATTATAAATTATCGTTGTAGGATAAGTTTATTACTTATATCAGAACCTTTGTCCTAAGTTCTTATTAACTACAAAGTATTCTCATAATCATGTTATTTTGCTTTTTAGTGAATATCACAAAGCATTAAGCTCAAGTTTCCAAAATTCAGACTACTTTACTGTCGATGACAATACCTTTTTAAGTAGTTCAGAGTAGCGTAAAACAGTGTATTAGTTTGGTCATATTAACTACAAGAAAGAGTAAGATTTCCAGGAAAGAAATCAAAATGTCTCTGAACGAAGGTAAACCAAAGTTTTTTGCTGCCTAAGTCATAAGGCAATTGTCAAATAGTATAAATATTTATTATGTGAAAATATGCTGAAAACCAGAAAAACTTGCATGCAAATTCACCATTATTTTTAAAATTTTCTGGGTGAGAACCCCCTCCACCCCCCCCCCCCAATTAGGTGATATTCCATGCCACCAATAGAACATCATATAGCATATTGGCAGATATTGCCCCCCCCCCCCCCCCGAGATATGGGCCTGGATCCGCCACTGTCCCAAGCTGAACAAAAATAGCATTGTGATCAATCTGATGGATGAAGTCCTTGATGAATCTACATTATCGGTCCTCTCGAAAGGGCTAAGCTTTGCTCCTGCTTTGAGATGAATTTCATTTACAGATTTCATAGGAGGAATTGAGCCAGCCATTTGAAAACTTCCATCTGACACCGCTGAGAGGAGACCGAGGAGAGATCTCGATGGTTCCGAAAAAAAACTGCTCTCCCAAAACCGAATTTGACCAAAGAAGAGAATTTGCCTTGGCTAATCTATGGGAAAATGCTTACTTTGCCATCCCTCCAGCTGACAAAGGAAATGCTACAGTGGTGATGAAGATCAATGATTACAAGGAAAAGCTTCAACAGATCCTCCAAGGCATATCATCCTTTAAACCGTGACCCTACAGCCTGCAAAGTCTGAAAGACTAATGAGCTCATTAAGAAAAAAAATTTCTCGGAAGAAACCGGAAGGAATCTTGTGCCACAAGCTCTGGTACCACCAAGGCTATACGGCCTGCCAAAAATACACAAGAAAGAGATACCCTTGAGGCCCACTGTGAGTGCCATTGACTCTTCTACTTACGACTTAGCCAAACATCTCACCGGTGTATTAGCTCCCTACGTGGGAACATGTGAGCATCACATGACGTACTCGGCACAGTTTGTGAAGATCCTACAAGATTTCCACCTGGCTCAAACGGACATCATGGTAAGTTTCAATGTCATGTCCTTATTCACTCGAGTTCCATTGAAAGAAACGCTTCAGCTCCTGGAAGCCTGTTTTGACCAAAAGACAGTCAGTCTATTTCATAATGTGCTGACTTCTACATATTTCCTCCACAATGGAAAATATTACGAGCAATTAAGTGATGGCGTCCCAATGGGATCACCACTCTCTCCTGCCACTGCTAATTTCTATATGCAAGACTTCTAAGAAATAGCCCATTACGTAGACGACTATTTTATTGTTTGGCCACATGGGCCTAAGGAACTAGGAAACTTCCTTGAACACATGAATAAACAGCATCAGATCATTCAATTCGTGATGGAGGTGGAGAAAAATAATAGCTTACCATTTCTCAATATTTTAATCCAATGGAAGGAGGACGATACTTTGGGTCACCGAGTGTATCAAAAACTACACACACTGACTTGTAGGTACCTGAATGGCCAAAGTCACCACCATCCATCCCAAAAAAGAGCTGTTATCTCTACCCTTCTGAATCATGCAAACACTGTAGCAGACAAGGAAAGCCTGCCAATGGAAATAAAACACCTATGGGAAACATTCCGCCAAGATGAGTTTAGGGAGAGAGAGATTTTGCAGGGCCTGAAAAGAGCCAGTCTGATTAGAAGAAAAGCCGCATTGAAAGTCTCCTCGGTCCTGAAATGTCTCCCAAAGAGGAAAAACCCATTGCAAGACCTTTCTGCCATATGTTTCAACCGTCGCTGGAAAAATTTGTAGAATCCTAGGTGAACGGAACATCGAAACAATTCATAAACCACCAAAAAAACTGCGTGGCGATTTAGTGCAAGTCAAGGACGAATTGGGACTCAAAACACCTGGAGTTTACCGTATCCCATGTCAGTGCGGAAAAGTATACATCGAAGAGACAGGGTGCACGATAGAGACCCAAATAAAAGAGCACAGGAGGTGTATTAGGTTGTTCCAGCCAGAAAAATCTGCCTTGGCTGAACATAGCTTATTGGAAGATCATATCATCTCCTTTGATGAGGCTCGACTGGTCTCCAAAGCAAATGGGTACTGGGCTCGTCTCCTTATAGAGGCCATTGAAATCATGCTGGAAGAAAACACCTTAAGTTGGGACTCGGGGTACATCCTCAGCAGGGAATGGAAACCGTTAATTTGAAAAATAATGGAATAAAGGAGACAACAATGCCCCCCGGATTAGACGGCTATATAAGCGCAGGCAGAATGCCCTGGAAGCTTTATTGCTCTGAGGATGATGGTGGAGTGTTCCATCAAAACGTCAGCAACCCAAAATCTTACTTAGCTTGAAACCTGAGAGTCATTTATTAATATTATTCATCGAGAAAGAAAGAAATCCTGTATCATTGCCTTTTATCATAACAGTGTAGCGTATGTTTGGAATCATACGGTAGCAATTTTTATGGAGTGGAAATAATTCTTGTATATTCATGCCTAGGAAAGATATATTGTTCCCATTTACTTGATACAACATTTGTCTCAGTGAGGCAGCTCTAAGCAAATATCTGACCACTGAGGTATGGCATAGCAAGAACTTTTGTCACTGTTAAAGTCACTTTAATCATGGGAGTGGAAAAACACCCTGATGATATTCTTGCCTGCACTTTCATGGGCATATGAGGAGTGAAAAATCACCAGAACTCACCAAAAATGTTTTGAAAAGCATTCACTAATTGCCTATGTTATAGTGAATTAATCAGGCACAGAATATTTGACAGGAAAACATTCAAAGGGGAATGGTGGTACTAGGATTTCAAAATTAGTGGGACCTCAAAGCACTGGTAGCGAAAAACTCAAACATCCATTTTGATCTTCATCTTGGTACAGAATGTTTGATGTTGTTGTTCAAGTGCGATAGTTTCTATGTTTTATTGCATGTCTGAGTTGGAGGAATTCATCGCAAAGTTTAATTGAAAGGTAACAAATAGCCTAATATTCAAGTTAATTTTCAATCTATATATATAAAAATGAATGTATGTCTGTGTGTCCTTTCTGCATTACTACACCATTCATCGGATCGCCATGAAACATTGGGAAGTTGTTGAGTACATTCCCGCAAACATTATTACGAAATCGATAATTCAATATCGATACTTTATCTATATAATATCGATAAAATATCGATAAATTGGTACATTATTGATACAAAATTGAGGTGAAATTATTTATTTTAAAAAAGAAAGTATCGTTACAATATCGATATTGTATCGAATGTATGTAATGTGTTTATCCTTTATGCATTACTACACCATTCATTGGATCGCCATGAAACTTTGGAAAGTTGTTGAGTATGCTCCCGCGAATGTTTCTACAAAATCGATAATTCAATATCGATACTTTATCGATACAATATGGATAAATCGATACATTATTGATACAAAATTGATGTGGAATTATTTAGGATAAAAAAAAGTTTTATAAAGTATCGTTGCAATATCATACTGTATTGATACAATATTGATAACCTCATGCACTACCACAACATTTATCCAATTTCCATGAAGCTTTGGTTACTTGTTTAGTTCACTCCCATGAAGGTTTGTACAATATCGAGAATACAATATCGATACTGGATACGGGATTTGCATTAATATATGTCAGGACATGGGTTCGATTCCTGGTGTCAATTATGTATTTACATTGGTTGATATGGACTTTTTCAATTTATGGTAGCGCAAGAGTTTATTCTTTCACTCAGTAAAATGACTAAATATTAATTTATTTCTTTCATTCTTTCTGTATTTAATGGGAGGATGTTTAAAATTTCTTATTCTCTTAACCGATTTACAGTTTGTCCTCAAGATTTCTTAGCAATTTGTAATTTGCGTTGAAATTTACTGTTTTTTCTTCGGTTCTTTTCTGATAGTTGCTAAGGCCTTTGCCATTGTCGTCTCCGAAATGAAAACATCGTTGATGCCTAAACAGTTCGTCATAGAGGGATGCTGTTTACGGAATCGTGATTTTCGTGAGGATATAGGAAGGTACTGAAGGCATTGTAGGCTATTCGTGAAGCAAGGTTAGCCATTATTTACCGCACAAAAATACGTGCTAGCACTACTCACGGATATAGAAGGTTTGCATTCGGTTAAAACTAGGAGTGTTGAAAGGAATGCTTCAGCGGTTTTAAAATTTTTGAATGTTTTATTTTTATTTCTTTACGGGTTTGTGCATTTGAACCAACTCGGGCCATGAAGAGAAGAGATGGAACATTTCGGAATTGTCGTCGATTACGATAGATGTAGATTTCAGAAAGTTTAATAAAAACCAAAAACAGAATAAGTATAGGTATCGGTGGGCTGCGTCAAACCAATACTATACGTGTTGACGGATGATGATGTTTCCGATACTGACTTGGAGCCATAGCTAACTCCATAACACAAGTTTGTTTTTGCCGCTTCATGAAAAATGTTTGAATTTTTTAATACAATTCATATTTATTATATTTCTCCCCCTCCCCCCAATTGAATTTCAATGGATACCTTCAGGTAGTAATCAATAAAATTCTATTTTATATCATGCATAATTAATGCTTTCAGGCTTGCCTTTGTGCAATTCATCTATCATGAGGAGAATGAATAGACTTTGTTAACCCTTTAAGCACCAACGTCACCCACGGCGACGTTGGAAAATTTTCGTTAAAATGCCGGTGTCACTCTGAGCGACTCTTTTTCCGATAGCTGTAAATGTTAATAAAAATTAAATGATTCATAATTTTAGTCTTTACTCTATTTTTACAAACCTCAGGTTACGTTCTATTTAACTTTTTCGCACATGAATTTATTTTCAAATTTTTAAGCTTAATTATTTATTGTCATTTTCTTTCTGGTGATAATTTTCTGCGAAAGAGCCTGCTAATTTTAGCACGAAATTAGGCAATTCTGCATGTCACTCAAAGTGTTAATATGTGATATGTGATTGTATAACCTGGGTTTTGATACGTAGTATCAACATCAGGTAAGAATGCACAAAACTCCTCCAATACATATACCTTAGTTGGAATGGGAGAGGGGGAGAGAGGTTGGTGGAGGGGGGTATAGAAGTGTGGTGGGATTGGGCAGGAGAGGAGGGGAAGGCAGAGTATACTTAGAACTCTGTATTGGCATTACTGATTCTGATGGTGTTGATGATAA
The DNA here is from genome assembly GCA_933228895.1 of Platycnemis pennipes. Lineage (NCBI taxonomy): Eukaryota > Metazoa > Arthropoda > Insecta > Odonata > Platycnemididae > Platycnemis > Platycnemis pennipes. The sequence continues at coordinate 127,978,330 of OW121851.1, read as the reverse complement.
TGATGATGGCCATTGAGAGGAGGAATCGTTGGAAGAATTACGAAAGTTGAGTGGTACATTATGCATTGAACTTAAAGTTTTTTGGAAAATTCCATCAAGTGTACCACCATCAAGTATACCGTCAAGTTATACACTACACAGCAATGGTCACTATCTATGTCAACTACTGACATGGGTGTTGTTAAGGGAGGAAGGAGGGAATTGGGGGATAACTTGGCACCATCTTGGTCTGGAATAATGGCAACAAAAATTATTTCTGTGGGATGGAGAATAAGGGCAGATATCAGCTGCATATCAATAAGAAGAAGACTAAGATCTTGGTGTGCAGCAAGAGAGAAGAGGCTAAAACCAATGTTAAACTAGGAAAACAAAAACTTGAAGAGGTGAAAGAGTTCTGTTACCACTCCTCCTCTAAATCCAAAATCATTCCACTCCACATCGACCGTGCCAAAAAAAATGGGATATTGGTTTGCACCCAAAGGGTTAGGAGATATACCATGTCATTATACCATAAACTGCCCCAAAAATTAAAATAGCATCACATTTCCTAATGTTTCAAGTACAATGAGGGTGAGGTGCCCTCTGCCATATTTAATTCTTACCTGCATTTCTCTTTCCTGAATTAGAAGATACTGCTGCATCCTCTAGTGGTATAGTGGCAGAGAAGAAGAGCAGAGGCAATAAACACAGATGCCAATACAGCTGAATAGGATCCATCAATTTTGAAAATTTCCATGGTGAAGAACCTTGAATTTTGTTTTGATGATTTCTGCCAATAGCTGGGAAAAATCAAATAATAGGCAATTTATAACCATCAGTTGTGAATTAATTGGTATATAACTGTAAGTTGAAAGTTGCATTTTATAAAAATCTATCAATACTGCAGAAAAGTTCACAGTCACATCATACACCATGACTAGCAATTAATTTGCAAAGCTTTTTCAGCTAAAACTAATTTTCATAACTATAAGTGACTTACTATCCCCTGACAAATGCCCTTTAGCAGCTTAAAAGGTAAGAGGATCACTTCATTTGTCAATATTAAGAAAAATCTACCCAATATCTCCTGCTCCTTGGGGACAAGTGTTTATATTTTTTCTCCCGACTGTCTGCATTGTCCCTGCCATCTTTTAGAAATGGTAGTGAAACTGAAATCACTTTGTAACTGGCAGTGAAACTGAAAAAATATTTTTGACAGTTGACTGAATTTGCTGATTTGTCCTCAGGTGTTCTAGTAGTACCATAAGACATTTAGTTCATGTCACAATTTAAGAAATTCCCATAAAATTCCTTGATAAAACTCCCCTAAGTCTGCACTGAATGTCTTAACTGAAAAAATTCAAACATGTACACATTCCCGTGATTTCTTCTCCTTCCAGTGATTCTATGTTTTAAACTGCATAGACTTGTAACAGTGATACTGAGATGGCAACTATGGCAAGAATTTGAAAAGTAATTGACTGAACACAAGTATTATAGCAAATGTGAACTGAATGATGAAATCATCGAAATTTTCAATTTAGAGACAGAACACAAAGGAGAAAGAACCTATGGGTCATGAAGGAGGATTTTAAGGTTTAGAACTTCTGCTAATATGTGTCAATGTAACCTGAAGCTATTCCTAGTTATTTTCCTGTCGAAAAATATCCAGTGACCCAGACATGATATAGCCAGTGGTTAAACAAATTCACTGGGTTTGTCACTTGAAACTCACTGTCTACTAAATTAAAAAAAACTTAGGTATTAAATTTGGAGTGCCTTAATTCTCTACTTTTGATTGAAAGTCTAAATTTGATAGTTTCAACAGTTGGATCATCTATTGAATTCAGTCACTGGGCACCCATGGGCGCGAAACAAGGGCAAGGGTCGCCCCCCTGTGTGTGAGGGATAAAGAGAGAGGCTCAACCCGAAGACATTTGACCAGGGATGTGATCCGAAAAGGCACTTTACGTTTCGTGCCGTACCTGGGAGGCACAACTCGGAGTCCGAGCCTCGGCGTTGAAGGAGACCGAACCCTTCACCACGGGTGATTTATAGCACCAACTGACCTGTCACACACGGTGCTTCTCAGGTACTTACTTTACTATTCTAGGCTTTACTATTCACGCATTTAATTTTTGATGCACCACAATCGGCAACACTGATTTGTTAGGTGTCTACACAGTCAAAAATAGTTTTGCTGAAGCAGTTTTTCGCCGAGGTTCGTAAAAACGAATTCCATTTGTACTTGGTGACCGGGCCCGAAATTCGTAATTTCAAAAAATACGTATTTTCGAATATTACCATGTTATTACTATAGGATAGGACCGTCCGTTTGGCCTCGTATAATCGAAACTTCGTATTATCATGCTTCGTATTATAGAAATTTATTGTATATCACTGTCTGGGTCCCTGGATATTTTTCACGAGGTAGGTACTAACTAGGAATAGCTTCAGGTTACTTCAACTTATTTCAGTGCAAATTTAGACTTTAAATCATTTTTCATGGATCATAGGTTCTTTCTCCGTTGTATTCTGTCTCCAAGTTTAAAATGTCAATGATTTCACCATTCAGTTCACATTTGATATTATACTTTGCTATATATCCAATCATTTACTTTTCAAATGCTTGCCATAGTATACTATATTGCCATCACATTATCTCCTGTAACAGACTGTAACAAATGAACTGCACAGTTTCACAAACAAAGGAGGGAAACAAGATTTCCTCGAACAATTGGAAATTAAGAAAGCATCAAACGACCTCAACGTAAGCCTTTTAAATGAATTTGTTTCCCAGTTTTACTCACCGTTGTGTTCCATAGCCTTCCCTACTTCCAACGGATCCTGTCCTTGGCCGTAAAAATTATGTCTCCTCACCAGTTTTCCCTTAACATCCTTCCCCTCCCCATACCACCCTCCTATACTACCCCACCCCCTTCCAGTTTACGTATATAAGAGCTTGCTACTCTCTGTCCTGTTACCCTGATAATGTCTACGGAGTAGACGAAACCCGGGTCGGCAAATTAAAAATAGTGTGGAGTATACAGAGTATTTTATTTCATTTATACGCAGACTGTAACAAGTTGCTATGCAGTTTAGAACATAGAATCACTGGAATATGTACTTATTTGATTTTTTCAGTTAACTGATTCATTGCAGACATACTGGAGTTTTGTTAAAGGATTTTATAGGAATTTCTTAAATTATGACATGCACTGAATGTGTTAACAGTAGTACTAGAAGACCTGAGGATAAATCAGCAAATTTAGTCGACTGTCAACAAAATTTTCAGTGTTTCCAGTTTCAATACCATTTATAAAATAATGGAGGAAACAGGGGCAATGGAGTCGGTCAAATGAAAAAAATATTTATATATACCTGAAGCCTAAACTTGTAGAATGACACAAATTTTTTTAAAGATGACTCTTCCCTGATAATGAAAAACGATGATTATGAGGGCAGTTAGATGTGATATTATCCTGATTGAGTTCCTGAATTGTTACCAGAAATTTTTATCATACTTCACTCCCTACCAAGACCTTTTATCTGTTTTTAATATGCCTACTCTAGCAGAAAGGATAAAAATTAATGACCTAGTTTTATTGTATAATTTATTAAATGACCGTGTAAACTTATCCAAAATTGACTTTAATTAATTTTTATGCACCTAGTCATGAATTTCGATAAGTTATTACGTTTCAAATAAGTAATCACAACAATAATTATGATTCAATAACCCTGTCTTGAGAATACACAGGTTAGCAAATGAAGTTAAAGTGATTGACTTCTGTCTATCATTGACCAAATATTAAAAAAAATTAATCTATGAAAATACTGTATACACTAAAAATACACTCATCTATAAATAATTTGTTTCGTAGTCATGAATTTTATATAAATGTAATTTTTTATCTATTTGTTTATTTCACATTACTTTATTATCAAGCTCAATTTTTGTAATTCTTCTAGTACTTCTATAGTGGGTCTAGTGCCCGTAAATAAATAAAAGAAATGGATGAAAGAGTTTTTTTTTATTTACTGGAAAGCCAAAAACATTATTTTGATTGAAAATAATCTCATCAGTTGCTTTTGTTTCATTCTCATTCACGAAAAAGGAGAACATCAGCAAAAAGTAAACAATTACAGTGCCTCGGTGGCAAGGGAGAAGTGGATGTCACTAGCCATGTCATTCTGTCATCCTACTTACCCTTTCTGACTCCTTTCTTCTGCGTTCGGGATTTGCGTGAAGGTGACCGAGGAGGAGAGGATGAGGCCTTCTCCATTTTGAGGTCCACCTCTTCCTCCCAGCCGCTGTCTGCTCCCCTCGAACCTGCAAAAAGGTCAGTGAATTATTGAGTTACCATTCACTCGCTCTACTAGCCAACGAATGAGGTTTGTCTTGGATCCATAGAGTAATATGCATGCCGATCTTTATTGCTAAACTAGATGTGGCTATCCGTTGAAACTAAACCGGTAGTTTATCGTTAGTTATTCAGGGGAGGTGACCAACAGCTGAGGTCATTTGTGCCATTCAGGAATCGTGGGTAACTGGGTAAATGTAGGCGATTTCAGGGAACGGAGGAGAGAAGAAAAACTCGGAAGTAAGAGGAAAAAAGAGTCAGCAGTAGCCAATTTTTAGCGACATGCGCCAAGGTGACCACAGCTCAACGTTCCATCCGACGGACGGAGTACTGAACCTGAAATGCCCTCCGCTAGGCACTCAAGTATACTTGATTTGATAAGTCAATCTTAGTCTCGAAGTCCATCTTAAGCTCTGCAGCTATCATTAGCTCAAATTCTATTTCTGAATTCAAAATTTAATTAATGCCAATGGAAATATAAGTATAACTAATGCCATAAATAATTGAATCGGGGCCTTTGCAAAGAAAAAGAGTAGTTTTCCGGAATTTTCATTCGGAGGTAACAAATTCATTCCTAGTAATAAGGAGAGTGAAAATTATGAATTCCACTGGTTTTATTATTGGTGCAACCGGTTTCAGCCGTTAGGTCATCTTCAGGTACATAATGGAATACTTTCCGTCGAGTGCCTTTTTATACACCTAGGGAACAGGCAGGGGCGGGGAGGGGGAAATAATGTTAGGGTGAATTGTGGGAAAGGAATTAGGGGCAGGTTGAACAGGACGCGTTCGTAAAACAACTGAAAGTAGGGGTGAGAGGTTAAAAAAGGTGATGTCGTTTAACAGTCCAGGGTCCTTGCAATGGAGGCCAATCTCTCGTTGCTTCCAGGTATCCAGCTTTTGGCCTTTGGGGGCCAAATGGAGGATTTGGGGTTCAAAGGAACTGTTGTGACCCTCTTCAATTAGATATTGTGCGAAGCTGGAGGTCAGGTCACCGTTTCGGAAGCAGTTCTTATGCTCGTCCATCCTTTTGGAGAAGCTTCTTCCCGTCTGTCCGATGTAGTAGCTGGAGCAGTCGTCACACTTGATTTTATACACTTCGCTCTTCCGATTTCTCCAAAAGGATGAACGAGCATAAGAACTGCTTCCGAAACGGTGACCTGACCTCCAGCTGTTGTAGCAACCATCTCGAACTGAAGCACCTATCAATGTGGATACAGACTTGAAAACACAGATGAGGAGAGTAAATCTTTAATTCAAGTTCAGCGTAAGTGGGACAGCCCTATTACGCTATTTACACCGTGCTTGTGAATGACCATATTATTATCATCATACTGTATGTAAAAATGGCTGGAGATAAGCGTAGAATCGGAGATGAGTTTCCGCAGAGGAAATCAGGCTCTAGAGGACGTCGCGACGTGTCGTTCGTTCATCTCTTTAGCAAAATGAAATAAAAGAGTATTAATATTAGATTAATTTACCTCATTTATGACCTTTGAAATTTATTTTCAGTGCGCGTAATGGCTCGCAAAATTTTGGATGATTGTCTTCCCAAAAATATGGCCCGTTGTGAAAGATACATCCCGTAAGAGACACATCTTTACTAAAACTAATTAGCAAAAGTATCGGCGGGGATCGAGTTGGCGTGGTGGCTAAGCCTCCCATTCCGAAGGCCCGGGTTCGAATTCGGGCAATGGCGGATTTTTTCATTGTTACACTGGCACTCGAGTGCCTTGTGGAGAGCACTTCGAGTTTAGTGCTCCGTCCGTCGGATGGGACGTTAAACCGTGGTCTCCTTGTCGTCTTTCGTTTAGAGCAGGTTAATGTTGACGCCGGGTTTCTCTCCACCATTCCTCCGTTCCCTGAGAACTCCTACCTTTATCCAGGTACCCAACCGATCCTCTCTGTAGCAAATGACCTCAATTGTCGGCCATCTCCCTCAAATAACTATGTACAATGAAAAGTAATGAGCCTTACATTTTCGCGCAAACATGAAATTCGACTGCATTGTTTCAAGTGACATAAAGTTATAATGCATTGTTCATCTAGCGCACCCTGAAGTTTTCAACTACCATTTGAGGAAACAAATTGTCGGTTAATGCCATTTTTATTTATGAATCAACCCCTAAAAGCTCAAGTCAAGGTTCTATCAACAAAAAATTTTTAAAACAACCGCTGAAAACCTTGAAAGTCTTATGGTAACACGACTTTGGTTAGCATTTGTGGAAATTCATATTTTTTGAGCCACCCATATACAACCATCTGCTCGGTACCCTGGATGCCACCTGAACGGTGTGTAGCATGGGTGGAGAAAAACCACTAAACATTAATTGTGAACAAGTAGCTAATTATTACCGTCCAAGGTGGCATTTTTAATAAGGGAGACAGTTCAGGCCCGCGAAACTAAATGGCAAGTATCAACAAAAGATGATTGATATTTTTAATGAGTTATTCAATTGAGGGAAGATATTAGATTAATTTCCTAAAAGTCATTAGCATAAACGAGCTATGGTATGTTTACCTTCAAGAACATGGCCTCTTAAAATCTTTGAATAACATTTTTGAATTCGCTGGTACTGAAAACACTGGAGTCTTGGCCGTAAGTTCAAATTGGCAAGTTTAGCGACCAATTACATCTTGAATATACGAAAAGGAGGCAGATATAGGTCATCAATGTATGAATGTTCATTAAATTCAATGTTTTCTATGCAGGTCTAGGGTCTGACTTACAATGGTTGATACCTCTAGGCTCGTTAAAATTAGAACTCATCCTAGTTGTGCCGTAAAATACACAAGTAACACTGAAAAAAATATGACGAATTACGAAATGAAAGTAGGGATCCGGCGTAGTCCTTAAGTTAAAAGGATATCGGTTTCGCTATGAATAATTCATGTCCTGTCCACGGAGTTGCATGAATAAATAAATTCTACCTGATTCGAGTACGAATCGTCGGCACTAAATCAAATTTAGATCCGAAGGCGAGCTCGCGATTCTAATGGCCACGTTAGCGATCAGATCACGGAAATGAGGGTATCACAGTAATAAAACGTATCCAATACCCATTCGGAGGTAGATATGTTTAAAGAGCATCCGATTGTGCAGTTTGAGGTTGGTTTATGATCAAACATTGCTTGCCTTGCCTGCGAATCGTACCTCGAAAGCCCTTCCATACGGGCATAACCCATGAGTAAGCTCATCTCTACACTGATGACTTTAAAAGACTTCGACTAATCTGATAGCTTGCCTACGCTACTTAACTGGATGGTTAATTTTCAATCATCCTGTTAAGTTTTTTAATTTTTTAAATTAACACGATGGATACAGGGAAATGCTTATAAGTCGATCGACTATATACGTCATTTTCTTTGTTACTTATATGCTCTTAAAGTTTGATTTGTTAATTTCTATTTAGATCTTTATCTCAGTACCTATATCATTAGCAGAGCTTTCTTTTTCTCAGGAATGACGTCGCCGGTAATTTTTATTGCTTCACTAATATGTATATTGACAAATAACTTGAGATGGATTTTGTATCGTAGTATATTCTAGTCTCTAGATATAAACGTAAACATTTTATTAGAACATACACCTGGATTAGAACATACATCTACTATATGACAGCGAAGCATGGACAATAACAGCAGCAGAGAAGCCCAGGCTGGAAGCAGTTGAAATGTGGTGCTACCGAAGAATGATGAAGAGAAAATGAATCGATCGAATGAAAAATTAAGTAGTGTTAAGAAGAGTGGGAGAGAAGAGATGTCTACTGAAAACATTGAAAAGAAGACGGGACAACTTAATGGGCCACATCTTGAGACACGATAGCCTGATGAAGACAATCGTCGAGGGAAAAGTGAACGGGAAGAATGGAAAAGGCAGGCCTCGTATGAAGTATATGGGGCAAGTTGTGAAGGACGTAAAAGAGAGGAGCTACGTCAATATGAAGAGGTTGGCCGATAGAAGAATCGAGTGGAGGGCTGCGTCAAACCAATAATATGATGTTTGACCGATGATGATGAGATATAATCGTATTGAATTTAAGTTTTTCACTAAAATACTATACTTAATATAAACAAATATTTTACTCTCCTGTGACGCCCATTTTAGTGCAATGTAATTGAAAATGTCACCGGCAGAAAAAAGCGAAAAGTAAAGTCAGGATTACTGTTGACGTGATGGTAGTAAGAGTGCAATTTTAGAATTACCACGAGTGCGATCATCATTCACTTCGCGAACCGATCCCAAAAGATGTCTTCAACTCACTTGATCGCCACGGCCATCAGGAAGTTGGAAGCGGCGAACTCGTTGCCGCTCGCGTCCGAGGAGGCCGTGTCTTCGTACAGCACGTGGATGGAGACGTGAGAAGGCACGCCGCCGCAGTAGATGCTGCTGTCTTCCTCTTCCAGGCTGCGGGGGAGGAAAAGACCAGTGAGGCTACTTAAAACAATGCCGCCTTCGAGATGGAACTCGGACGATTCATTTAACACTCAAATACCGTTTTCGTCTCGCATTTAAATCCATACAGAGAATATGGTAGTTTCCTTCACCAAAGAATACAATATTAATTAATTGCGATTCGTGCTCCACCTCAAATGTTTTCATTATACACAAATAATTTAGATTGAGCAATCCTAGTTTACTAGATAATTAAAAGTTAATTTAAGCTCATTTGAAAAAGCTCACGATGTCGGGAATTGGCAGCCATGTTGATGACGTAACAGATCTAGCTTACGTAGCGAGACATAGGGAACATTCGTCTCCTGAACTTACTATTGTATTTCAGAGCCGCTCAGCTCTAGTAAACATGCTTTTAATAATCGCCTATGAAAACTATCAAAGCTCGGAGTCACCTCCGTCAAACATGGCATCAATAGTTGCTTTATTGGCTCCAGGGCATCCTGCTCGTGGAGTCCTCTGGTACTGCGAAAAATGGCGTGAAATTCATGCTACTGAGGACCAACTTCACACAGACCTTAGTAAAATGAATACTGTTTTTAAATGAATAAATAAAATAATTAATTTTTAAATCAATAAAAGTAAATGACTCTGCACCAAACAACCTCTACGAGTGCAGCATTACATTTCCCCAGTGAGTCACATTAGAGAGTTGTCTCTAAAGGGATTTAGAAGTTGCGTAAAAATATTTGAATAGTTGCAGCCAAGTTATTTCAAAAACTGAGCAAACAAAAAGAATAATTACGTTGCAACTAGCTCAATATGATATTTCATTTTAGATTGAAATCATGCATCTCATTAAAGTCCGTAATGTTCGGCTCATGAAATAAATAATTTTAATAGCCCTCTGTAATAAATCTGATTAGCGCATTTAACAATGCCCAAACGTTTAGACACTTCACGTAAGGCAATTAGAACTTTTAATCAAAATTCACTTATTATTTTTCACTGAATTGTTTTTGATGGACAAAAAACATGCCACTTTCTTGCTACGCCAAATTAGAAAAATTTATTTTAAAATTTAAAATGCATTGGCCAATTTAATTAAAAATTAAATTAGCCAAAGTCATTTAACACCAATGTTGACCTTCCTGTCGTGCCAAACATATTTTGCTGTGGAATATCCGGGTTAACTTGTATTAGGAAAAATTGTGCAAAGTGCAAACCTAATATTTAACTGTTTTCATATTGCGTTGAAAAATATCTTCGAGTGGTAGCCCATGATGTCCTTGGGATGGCTCACCCACAGACATACGATCTAGAGGCGGCTCGCATGGTGCTCCATGGAAGTACATAGGATACTTCACGAAGTTGCCATAAAACAAATATTACGCCTGTTTTTGACAAAAAAAGCACAAGAAACAACACTACTCCATCTGCTTTGGTTTAAGCCTTCATTCTTTATGAGCTCATTGGTTTTTTAAAGTCTATAAGTCAATGAAAATCACAATACCCGTAACTCTGTAGATTTATGCTCCAGACAGCCAAAAGATCTAGTCTAAAGTAATAAGACAGGGAGAATTCTCTTTTTTGCAGGGGAGACGGCCGGAGAGAATTTCAATAGCAAAAATTCCGGCAAAGACGAATGTTAAAGCGGAAGTGACAGCGTTGGACAGAGTTCTTAGCGAGAGGAGGTGGGGTCCATTTTGAGAGTGAGGAGGGAGGAGGGGGAGGTGAGAGGGCGGACCTCGATCAATTAACTCAAAGAGGGTTTTCCCCGGATAAAGAAAGGGCATGGAAAGTTTTTCTTTCGGAATTCAATTGAAGGCATTTGTGTTTGTTCAGAAAGCTTAACATTTTCCAGGGGAAGAGAAGCACGGAAACTCAAATGGCATTCCACGGAGATGAATGGGAACAATTTTTTTATTTTCCCTTTTGAGTTTCAAGGAGGAGGTGAAGATGGGTTTGGGGTGAATGGGGAAGATGCCGCGGAGACGAAAACAGCAAAATAGGAAGTAAAATAAGGGTGAGAAACGAGAGGGGGAAGAAGGAAATAGGGGACAAAGGCAGGAAAGAGACGTAGAAATAAAACGAGAGGGAAACAGGGAATCGACCACAAAATGACTGTCAATAAAACATGAGTAGGACTGGAAGTATTGCACCAACCAACGCAACGGCAGTTATTGATGGACAACTATAAAACTTCAACTGTTGCAGGCTCTACTTTGTGGAATGACGGCATGATGGGAGAAATGATTCACTTTGTATTTATTCCACGATGACGTGCTAACGTCGAAACCGGTTGGGTTAAAATAAATTCGTGGAATGAGTACAAAGTCAATCATTTCTCCCTTGATGGACAACTATGTTTCTACGCGTCATGAAAAACTAAAAAATACTAACGGCTTTTAATTTTTTGTCCTTTAGTTCGGAATAGTTTACTTGCCTTCAATTTCACTGCCATCAGGTATCTCCCCCTCCTCTATTCCATCCCCGTGCAGGTAACACTATGTTAGCAGCCACGATTCTCAACTTCCTTTTGCATTTCATTCGATCCTCCCTCCTCATTTTACAACTCAATTGTTCAATTTTCCCAGCATTTATATTATTTTTCTACACTCTACACATCACTTTTCACGCAGGTATCTATCTGTATAATGCAACTTTTCCATTCTCCTTCATCAAATTTGCACACCAATCTATTTCAAATTCTCTTTTTCTTCAGAGACCAGGGGGCCAATTCTGGTTCTCGTAACCTGCCCCGTAACCAGGGTGAGTCGCCTGATTCTCGCAAAAAGTGAGACGTTGAATTCTCTTTCTTAACGCATTGCAATCCGTGTTAAACTCCCGCTCACAGGTTACGCTCCGCCAATCAGAGAGCACATTCTTATGCCGGTTCTGCTATTGGCCGGTTACAGCCTAGGTTAGCTATCGCAAGATCTATCACCCAAGTCAGTTGCGTGATACCAATGCGTGATACAGTTCACAGATTTGGAAAGTACCTACCAGAAAATCCACTCACGTTAAATTTTTTCGTCTACCCATCACACTATGTTTTGCTTTCCTCCTCAAGCAAATGCTTATTGACAGATAAAAAACACAAGCTCTCAACTTCTAGTGGTAAAAAAATTCTTGCCTTTTTAAAGCTGTCAAAAAGTTTGATTGAATGGGCTTCCAAATACCTTGAACTATCAGTAGAATGGTTGGTTGGTGATGATTACCTGAAGGTATTCAAGATTCCCAAAAATCAGGCTGTATATGCCTTAAAATTAAACGTGTTAACTCCAAATAGAACTGAAGATTGCTAACAATATTTTTCTTCGGTTTCAGACTCCCATTTCCCATGCATGGGTTCCCCTCAAGGATTTTAGCGAGACCTAAAATCAACGGAAGAGTCTGCAAACAGCCGTGCGAACGTGAATCCATGTCACCAGCCATCTGTCTCCGAACCCACGAGAGTTTTTGTACGACCGATTATTTGTTCAGCGTCCCACAAGTCCGTCGTCGGGACGCCGCCAGAGGGCGCCGCTGTACGGCCGCCCATTAAAAGACGCCGTTCCAAGTGGCGCCCCCTAAATAAATCGCCCCGAACCAAACAGAAAGAGGAATAAAACAAAAGCCGAGCGCTTCAAAACAACAAAGCGCTTTCCTCGGCCGATCGTAAAATACATGAATACTACTCAAATCTCCTCGACCCTCTTTGCTTCGATTGCGACCCACGAAGTCGAACGCATGGGCAAACACAACACATCAGACAGCAGGGAAAGTTGAGATTTCATTGGTTGGAGGCACAGGGGAAAAGTAATTAATGGCTATTGTGGCAGTTTTTTTAAAGGAAGAGCGTGTTGAAAATCTACATACATGCAGCAGCCGAAACTAGAATGCCAAGAAGATAAAACGCGAAAAGGCATGTTGGCATGCCAACCCTTGGTATGCTAAAGTAATTTTATCGGAAAGGAAAAAATAGAATTTAAGCCGGATATATGCGACGTTAGAAAAGAAGGGTGATCGCCAGGGAAAAAAATCGGTTAAGAAGCTATGAAATAGTTAAGAAACGAACAACTACGATATTCGCCAAAACGTGGCTCCAAAAACCATAATAATAAAGAAGAATAGTAAAAAAAACCTCTATCAGGGGAATAAATTATGTACAGCATGACAGTTTTATAAAAGTATAACCAAAATGAAAGGCTGTAACAGGGAATGAAAAATTATACATGACGGCAGATACGAGAAGACAATGTAGTAAACTAAATATATCCTTTTTTACCATTAATGATGAAGTTTGTTAAACTGATCAGTGAACAAATTTTGTATATTAGGTAATTATTTCCAGATATATGTAGCAAAGGGCTTTCGCTTTTAGATTTTTCCAAAGCATATCTCGTAAGAAATACTTTTTCATAGAGTGAGAAATAAGGTATGAGATAAATTTAATCTGGCTAGTACTTTATTAAAATCAATGCTTCCTTCAATTCAATTTCCTGCAGAAAATTAAATCCAATTTAGTAATTGGCACTCCACCTCCAGCCTTCTACTCTTGCTAGCTGGAAGCACGGTATTTCTAGTCGGCTCGAAAAGACACTCTTCATCTTAACACGCTCAACACTTTAATATCATTATTCAAATTAATTACTTATATGATAATGTATATATCATTTTTGTGGCTAAAACCAATGCTAAAAGATAATGTTCATCGAAAAATAATTAAAATGGTGAAAAAACGCTATTAACGAGAGAAACACGAAAGCAAAGAAATTTGTGTTGGGACAATTATATAATACCTCCGGCTCTGCTCATGAATTTACATCCTAATTAAATAAGTCTTTGAAGAAGTGAAGTTAAAAAGGGAATTCAATTACACATATCACTAAAAAAATTCACTTTAGGGTGGATAATTCTTTTATTTATTGATGCTAATTATGAGCAAAACAGAAAACATGGGGAAAAATTACTATCAATAAGCTGATTTATAATAGAAAAGAACACCAGGCAAAGGTAAAAGTTACTAGAAAATACAAAATACGAATACAAAATATAATACAACGCTAACTAATGAATACAAAATAAAAAACATGTATATTCATACAATTTTATTTTGCTATCCCAAAACCTTATTAGGCGAAAACCAGGATTTGAAGCTAAATATAGTATATATAATTTTCACTTTAAAACAAGCATAGGCTACAGATATTTCACCCTCTTCACCTCTCAAGAAAAGTCACCCTCTTCTATACCAAATAATGACTGCCCATTCTCAATTAGCCTCAATTATTAAGATTAATATTAGACAATATAAGGCACAAGTACGTCCAATTCTCTCTTTAACTCACAGCATGCAGGCGAATTTTATTTCCTGTAATTTCAAGATCATTGAACGAAGTATTCAACTTATTTTTTATATTTGAGCGATTATAGGTAATGACAATAATTAGTGAAAATAAATTGAAACATATAGGCTCATTTTTATCAGTACAAAATTTTTTTATAACACAAGATAACGTCTAATTATATTTAGTTTATGCTAAAATCGTTTTTTTAATATTTGTGATTAGTAAAAAAAAGTGTTAGGTCGCGTTAGCCCAAGAAGCTGTAACGAGGAAATAGAGGTTAAGACTAAGATGGACCTAAAATCACAAGGTGGCTGAGAATTTAGGATACAAGGGTTAGGTAAGAGAGGATACCCAAGAAGGAGAGATACGGATGCAAAGGATAAAGGAAGGAACCCCATTTAAGATAGGAATAATAAAGACTAAGGAAAAGAAGAAGTGGTAGAGTCATGCTTCAAAAGCTGAGGTTTTAAACACATTATCACACAGACCACCTCCACACATAAAGATGATAAAACTGAGGTCAACACGGAATCGATGTCCAAGGCAGGGCACGAACCTGATATATTTTAGTTATGAGGTCACTGCATTCCCTCTCTAACTACGAAAGCTCTCAATGAATTCATCACCATCGGTCAACAATCCTGAGATTGATTTTACGCAGCTCTCCACTGAGTTCTTCCACTGCCTAATCTCTTCATACTTACGTACTTCCTCTCTTTCACATCCCTCGTCACTTGCTCCATATAACTCACACGAGACCTTCCTCTGCCATTCGTTTTGTCACTCCAACCACTTGTCCTTCAACGATTGTCTTCATCAGGCCATCATGTCTCATGATGTGGCCGATTGGGTAGTCCAGTCTTCTTCTTAGGGTATTCAGCAGACTTCTCTTTCCTCCCACTCTTCTTAAGGCTTCTTCATTTGTCACTCGGTCGATCCATTTTATCTTCATCATTATTTGGCAGCACCACAATTCAAATGCTTCTTGCTTTGACTTCTCTGCTGCTGTTATCGTCCATGTCTCCCTGCCATGTATTCTCCAGATGTACGCATAATAATAAAAATGTTTCATTCATTGAAATTCATGAGCAGAGCCGAAGGGAATATATAATTGTCCCAACTCAAATTTCTTCGCTTTCGTGTTTCTCTCTGCTAGTGACTGATTTTATTTCAAAATATTAAACAGTGACAGCAGAAACATTGGTTATGAGTATTTTCATTGATGTTTACCCTATTATTTTCAAACCACATTTTTGTAAGTTTTAGCTTATACTAGATCTGGCACATTTTATAACAAAGATTTTTTATCACTGATATTTGTTGCGTGATTGATAGTTATTGATACTTCTGTAATTATTGCATGACATTAGCAATTTTCTTTTTTTCTGTAGGTGATTCAATAATAATCCTATTCTAGTCAAAATAAAAAAACACTCGGCAGTCATACTCATACGAGGCCTGACTTCTACATTCTTCCCGTCCACTTCTCCTTTGACGATTGTCTTCATCAGGCCACCGTGTCTTAAGATATGGCAGATTAGGTAGTCCCGTTTCCTTTTTATAGTTTTCAGCAAAATCTCTTTTCTCTCCACTCTTCTTAGGACTTCTTCATTTGTCACTCGGTCGATCCATTTTATCTTCATCATTCTTCCGTAGCACCACATTTCGAATGCTTCTAGCCTTGACTTCTCTACTGCTGTTATCGTCCATGCTTTTCTGTCATATACGCTCCAGATGTACGCATAATAATAAAATGTTTCCTCCTTTCTAAGCTTGTATTTGCAGGTATAAGCAGAATATTCCTTTGGTAAAATGTCCTTCTCACCTGGGCAATTGTACTGACAATTTATCTTTTGCTCCATCTTTTGCTAGTTCTCGGCTTCCCAGGTAACAGAACTCTTCCAACTCCGCAATTTTTTGTTTTTCTAGTTTAACATTGATCCTGGCTTTTCTCCTACTGCTTACCAATACCTCTTTTTATTAATATTCAGGTGATATCTGGCCATTGCCCTTCCCACATTTCCTAGCGTCTTCCTTCTGTTTCTGCCATGACTGCTATGTCATCGGCGAATCGTAGCATGCTGATTTTCTCTCCGTGGTTATTCACTCCCGGAGACTTTTCTTTGACTTCTTGGATGGCTTTCTCGATGTAGACATTCAATAACATCGGAGACAGTGCACAGCCATGCCTCGCTTCTTTCCTTATGCTTGCTTCTTCACGGCTGGGTCCTGATTTGATGTCATTTACGTCAATGAGTTATATTCAAAAAACAAAAAAACGCGAAAATCAATGGGGATAATCACCTTAACCTTGATCTAGTTATTAAATGTTCTAATTTTCGAGGTCAGGCAGCAACTTTGAAATGGACAGCCACGTTGGTGCTTTCAAATATTTGCGTCAAAAATGTTGCACTCATTAAAGCATCATCATCTCAAATGAATTTCTCAAAACACTGTACAGGATAAAGTATTTCAGGCATCTAATCGCATTAACATTGCGATAGAGGTTGGTTCAGTCTTACATATTTTCATATTTTGATTACTAGTTGTTTACTGTATTGTAAACAAAGAACCAAGCATAAAATTACACACTAAAAATTCCTGTTTACGATGCATTTTTAATATCAATTTTGACGATCATGTAACTCTCTAATATAAAATTTGGATTGTCTAAAACTAGAGCACAGATAAAAGTTTCAAAAGGCCTTACTATTACTTCAAAAACTCCATTATATTTACATTTATTAAAAATCCATTTTATTTATAGGAAAATTTTGTTTTTAATGCAAAAACTACCAAAAGATAAACCCATTTTACTACGAAATTTCACATCCCTAAATACTGCACAGCAAAATGTGAAAAATCCTTCTTCAAATGTTCCTATAAACTATGAAACTCCTTACCAAATCATCTAAAGACGTCTCACAATTCAAAAGGAGTTCAATATGTACAATTAAATTCGTTTTCTTCGGGCTCCTGACCTTCATTTGAGTAAATTGAAAATTTGTCATTAGTTATATCGGATAATTATTGCTATTTGTTATCACGTTTATTAGCTGTCGTTTGATTCATCCACGACATTTGTTCAATTTTTTGCCCAAGATCATAATATTTTTTGCTTTAATGTACCCCTGTTAGGAAAAAAGTTGTATTTAACCTCCACTATTAATTAAGCCCTTGCGGCCAGCAGGGTGGGAAAAAATGGGTCCTTTCAAAAACTACGCTATTCCACTCTCGTATTTCCTCGTATTTATCTGCATTTATTCCTTTCAACTTCTGCCGTTATAACATTCACGCAGCCATTACGCCTTCGTAGTGAACCGTTATTAATGTCCGCAGACGCTTCCCTATTGAGGTTTTCGTTGAAGTCATTCTGAAGTCAATATCAACGTAGTTGATGACGGCTCTTGAGTTTAGCCCCTGCCATACACTTTATGGTGGCCTGTAGGGTATTGCGTAGATGTATAGGGAAGCCAGAGGATATATTCAACTCGCGTGACACGAGGCACCACCATCATTCGGCTCGGGCGTTGCGTGCCGTAACGGTTTCTCTTCATCATTCGGGAGTAGTAATTTTCCCCCCTCTTTAGAAGCTGGGTGGCACAAAGAAAGAAGCCTTAATTACATAAGTTACGAGCATCCTACTGATTCAGTGAACTATTTACTTTAGCAGCTCGTGCTCCCTTAGGCGGGAACTGCGATGCCAGACATTCAAGGGGATAACCAGTTCCATTTTATCGTAAAATACTAGTAAATTATCTGATCAATAGTTTCCAGCACTAATAACAGAAATAGAGAGGGACCTGAATAAGATGCTGATAACCATGGAAAGGACAATGGTCATACATCAGCTGAAGATCAATAAGAAGAAAACTAAGATATTGGTGTGCAGCATGAGAGAAGAGGCCAAAACCAACGTTATACTAGGAAAACAGAAACTGGAAGAGGTGAAAGAGTTCTGTTACTTTGGAAGCCGAGTAACCAACGATGGACGAAGCAAGAAAGAAATAGTTAGGAATAACTCAGGCAAAGCGGGTATTCTATCAAAAGAAGAATCTAATTACAATTGGAAATACAACGGTTGAAGTAAGGAAATAATTCATGAGAACATACATCTATGGCATTCTATCAAAAGAGGAAACTACTTACCGCTGGAAATACAAGCGTAGAAGTAAGGAAACAATTCATCAGATCGCACAGAAGTCTTCTGAATATCCTAAGAAGAAGACGGGACAACCCCATCGGCCATATCATTAGGCACGATGGCCTGATGAAGACAATTGTTGAAGGACAAGCTGGTTGGTTCGTTATTTAGGGGAGGCGACCGACAGCTGAGGTCATTTGCGCCATATAGGATAGGTGGATAATTGGGTAATGGTAGGAGTTTTCAGGGAACGGAGGAAGGGTGGAGAGAAACCCGGCGTCGGCATTAGCCTACTCTTAACGAAAGGCGCCAAGGGGACCACAGCTTAACGTCCCATCCGACGGACGGAGTACTGGACTTGAAATGCCCTCCACTAGGCACTCAAGTGGGGACCGGTTTTCCACTGAAAAATCCGCCACTGCCGGGAATCGAACCAGAGCCCTCGGGATGGGAGGCCAGTACTCTAGCAACCCGATCCCCTTTGAAGGACAAGTGAAGGGGACGAATGGCAAAGGAAGGCCTCGTGTGTGTTATATGGCGCAAGTGATGGAGGATGTGAAAGAGAAGAAATACGTAAATATAAAGAGATCAGCCGATAGAAGAACTCAGTGGAGAGCTGCGCAAACCAATCTGAGGTTTCATGACTAATGATAATGATTATTTTCTATTAAGGCCAAATATGTGCATGTTATTTCGCATCAATTAGACTAAAAAATCGGCAAAAATTGGCCCTTATCGTGACCGATAAAATAAACAACCCAATGCCGTTTTGCATTACATGCAACCGTTTACGAGAAATTGAAACGTCGCAAAATTTGATTTTGCAAAAGTGACTACACATATTGCGGTATATCTCCGAGAATTTTAAAGCTACAGACGTTCAGTAGAATTTTTTCATTTGTAGAATTGGGTTGTAGCTATAACATAAAAAATGAGCAAAATCGGAGGCACAGTTACATCGTAAAAAATCGATTTGAATAAAAAATTGTTATAAACCAAATGAAATTGTATACATTTTATAGTATACCTTATGCCTTATTACCTTTTTCCAATGATTTTTAATAAGCCGTTTTGGCTTTGGCCATAATCAAAAACCTTTTGGTTAAAATCACAACGAAAAACTATGCTAGCGACTGGAGGAATTAAGATACCTACTAATCCCTTTAATGGCGAATGAAAAAAGTTTGCATTACATTTTTAAAGGAGCCTGAAGCGAAACTTTTCCGCTTGCTACTTTATTTTTAATGATTAGAGCTGACATTTAAAAAGGCAATAGCCTTCACCATCCATTAGCCAGTAAGTTGTGATTATCAGTCTCAATTCGTCTTATTAGGAGTTAAGGATAACAAAATTCAGTTTGACTTTCCAAAATAAGGTAAACGAAACTGTAAAAGACTGAATTGGAAGAGGAACTATCGAAGACAAATGGAAAAAAATAGCATTGTGGACGCAACCAGAAAAGAAATGGAAAAAGGAGATGTAATGTCGGGGAAGAAAGGAAGAAATACGTCTAATTCAGGGAATTAGAGAACAAAAATATATCAGACCCAATAAAGGGTGTTTGAGATAACCAATTGTCAAGTACTAAATTTATCATTGATTAAAGTAGCACAGAAACTGGATTAGACCCTTAAGCCATGGAAAGAAATGCCATTCAGCACAGGAAATACTTGAAATGATGATTCTAGTTTACTACTTTTTCATTGTGCAGGTGCCTCAGTATCTTGCATAAGATGTTACGATCACTAATTGGATGTTTTAAAGGCAAACTACATTGAAGAAATACATTATTTAATGATTAATGCTTGCAGGTAGTACTTTAATTCCCGGAAATTCGGACTTTTTCTCTTCCTTATCAGACCCGTATCAATGTATTAAAGCTAAATTTTGTTTGTGGTACGCATGTTCTTAGGTTCTTATGTTATTAGTTGAATTAGATAATGGATATTCACCTTAGTGTGCTCCACCATTAAAAAAGGAATCCATTTCTATATGACTTTGCTGCTATTCATCTCATTTGGGGGAGGAGTGAAAGTATAACATACTTTTACCTAATTAAGCTTTCATATTTTACACGCTCTGGTCATATATGAGAGGCAGGAAAGACATTTCGTAATTATTTTTTCAAATGAGGTCGTTTTCAACTTGTTCGCTATTTTTATCTAAGAATAATCCTGATGAGGGATGTATAATATAATTTCTTTTGTTCTAGGTATTATAAAAATGTAGGAACAAAAAAAAGAAACTTATCCTATTATTAAAAAATAATTAAAGAAGACGCCGAAAAAAAATTATCTAATATAAGTTAAATGTCGCCTTAGCCAAAATTTGACCACACACTGTCTCATGGAGAATATACTCTCATATCACACAGTATCACACGGTATCAGCCTCCACCATTCATTTCAATATACTCTCATACTGAAGGAAATATTATTTAGGCTGTAAATCTTCCCATATAATATTGACCAAAAAATTAAGTATACTAAAGCCATAATGGGGTAACATTCTGATGTTCATTGCAATCGTATCTTTTAGAATACACACTGTGACAAGGCCACGCATTTACGATACTGCATGAAATATAATGAAGGCAGAGCATAGGCTATATATTGTGTTGTTACGTTTGCAAGTTATAATGAATAGAAATATACGACACATTCACTCACGAGAAAGCTTTAATTTTCATACTTACTCGACATAAGAGCTCTTTTCAGATCTTATCGCCACTAGAAGGGAGATCAGGGAAAAATCTTAAGAGCCTAGAGTCTAATGCGATATTATTTTGGCGAACACACTGAACAGCAGCTCTTACACAATGATGAAAATAATATACACAAATGAAGCCATGCTCTATTCTGTATGACGTGAATTCTCTGTTTCACGCCGCTGTTTTTGCCTTCCATCTGATCTGCGTGAACTTTTGACCTTAATTTCAAGAAAATACGCACACGATACTGAGTCTGTACGATTTTAATGCCCTGTAGTAAATCTGTTTCCTCACTTTAGAGGAAAAGCAAAAAGTATAAGTTTGCGAAGTTGTTAATTTAATTGCATACTAAATTTTAAGAGAACTTACTGCAGGGAAGAATTGTAATTAGGCTTTAATCACACCATTCAAAGCATATTTTCAAACAGCTGACGAAATAGCTTTCGAATTCGCCCAAAAGGGAAATTTCAGTAGCTCCTTTAGGAAGATAATTTCCATAGCGCCATAGTATCGTATACAGTTGGAAGACAATTTTGTCAAATTTAAAATGTGCATATTTTAGAAATTTTCATGAAATATCTTATCCATAAAAAGAGACGTTTCAGGCGTTATATGGTGGAATAACATAATAATAAACTCTTTGCCAAACTCATTTAATATCTTATCCATCTTAAAATTTTTCCGCCCTATGCATAGTCACCAGCCGAAGCACGCTATTTGTAGGAGACTTGTTTTTCAATGCATGTGAATTTCACACAATGCTCACAAACGATCTTCCACTTTTATACGACATTCCTTGAAGAATTGCATTTCATCCCATCCCCGACTTTATTCATGTAAATATCTCCAAAACTAGTATTTCTCAGGAAAAAATACGACAAATCATTAGTCTCAATGCTAAGGAAGGCATAAAAGGCTCATTCGTAACAGAAGAGAGTAAGATAAACACTACAATTCCACAACATATTTAACTTATTTCTCTCACGACCATGTTTTTCGAACCTTTGATGATGCAAAGCATCGAAACCATGGTCGTCAGTGTAACAAATTAAATATTGTGTGGAATTGCAGCGTTTTTCTTACCCTCATCATGTAGGAATTACACGCAGTCAATCCGGGCACCGTCAACTTCATTCGTAACTGGCAAAGGACTTTCATAACAAAATAAAATGATGGATATTTTAATAGTATTTATGATTCATTTTCTTAAAAACAATAAATGATGAAACCTTAGACTCATGCTTTTGTACTTGGCTCTATTGTATTTCATTAGAAATGGCCCTTTTTTTAGCGCAAGTGTCGGGAAATTCCTCAGAGAAGGTAACAATTTCTGAGGTGCTCGTGAAAAACTTATATACAAAGGAGAACATGAGTTGTGGAACTCCCTAGGACATGCGTCTATACCCTAAAGAGGATTTAGTTTATTCTTCCGAAG
Source organism: Platycnemis pennipes (assembly GCA_933228895.1). Classification (NCBI taxonomy): domain Eukaryota; kingdom Metazoa; phylum Arthropoda; class Insecta; order Odonata; family Platycnemididae; genus Platycnemis; species Platycnemis pennipes. The sequence continues at coordinate 127,955,972 of OW121851.1, read as the reverse complement.
AGATATGTAGTAGCATCTGCCTGTCGAGACGGCGGCGGTGGGAAACCACCTTCGGCTTTTGTTTTTTGTTAAAAAAAAAGTCGCCACTCCGCATCGTCGTTTAGACCATTCTCGTTGTAAACAATCTTATGAGAGCTAAATTGCTGTCATTATTCGTTATTTATGCTCGCGATGGGGTGCGCAGGGCTTCACTTTCGAACGGGAGGGAGGAAAAGTGAAGGGAGGAGGGATGGAGGGTAGTGGGAGAGATAGGGAGGTTGGATGGGGAACCGCATTAAAACTTCAACGGGTGCGAAATAAAAGGATACTAGGGTCTTAGGGTCTGAGATATGCGTGGTGGAGGTGGGAGAATGGGTTAAGGGGGATGTATTGGGGAGAGAGAGAGGATTTGAACGAATGGATTTGTGCGTGTTCCGCCGCAGAGCACAAAATTTTACCGAAAATGTAGAGTCACCGTCATCAGTGCTCCAACCAAAATATTCCCGGGGCCCTCCGCGTTAAGGCCCGTGAGCATGTATTTAGTTTTTGTATTTTCAAGTTTTCCACGCTGTCCCCATATGGATAGAAGATCGCGTTCTTCAGTACTAAAACTGTGTGCTTTTTCCATATTTTTAGTCTGATTTTACTAGAATATATGAACCTATAAAAATGAAAATTAAATAAATTTTTGGTTATAACTTTTTTTCTTTAGGCTACATGAATATCTTTTACTTTTGTATTTTTTCTTTTCTTTTTTCAATTTTAATGGTCAGTTATACACAATTGTGCAAATTGATTTTTTGTATAACGTCAAAAATGTCATCCAATAGGTTGACATTTTTGTTACTCGTACAAAATATTTGTTGAAAAGTCCCTAACTGGCGCTGCCAGTCGTCCTGCTCGGGTTACAAATGGATTTGCTGGAGGAACAACTGAAAAGCGCAATGACAAATGCATATGTCGCCCCTACAAATCGTATTCGTTGGCGTAACAGTAGTAATTGTACGGTCAGCCTATGTAATTTGCGCGGCATACGAATAGAGCCCAACATATGGCATTTGCTACGGTAACAATCCACTCTGCTGTCACTATATTGACAAACGCATTTGGCTGGGGTAGCATAGGATAGGTAACCTCCATAAAGTTTTTCTCTCAGTATAAATTTCAAGTTTCGTCCCATAATTAAGGCAAGTTGGGTCTATATTTCAATGGACCTCTTTATGGGAAAAATCCGTAAGGTTCATGGGCATCTGTTAAATGATTCTCAATATCCTTAGCAAGTAGATATATCTGTGGCATAACATAATGAATTATAGCCCTATGCTACACTATTCACATCTCACCGTGGTGTGCAGTAGTCTAGTCGTTAAAGTACCCCCATAGGAACCTGACGGTCGTAGGTCCACATTAGGAATGGGAGTTTCATTAGGCCTTAGGGTAAGGTTTCGGATTAAGATAGATTTAGCGGTAAGATACAGCATTAGCAGTTTGAGAACCTACATAAACCCATTGCTAAAATTCTCTCTACCGTCTGCCCCTCCTCATACTGATCAAAATATTATAATTAATTCCCCAAAATTCTCCCATAAGCGTATCTCACAGTTCTTGAGTACCTACTTTCTCCACCAAATATTCCGGTCTCAAATATCTGGAAACAACTGCTTCACCTAGCACATCTTCAATCGCCTGCCTCTGCGGTCCATTCCCTTCCAAGCCCATATTTCCATAGCCCACAAGGATTTTTTCGTCACCGTTCATCAACGACTGAATTTCTCAAAGATGCAAGGCCATATGTACTTCAAATATCTGCATTTTGTCGAACATAAATCTCAACGTAAGAGTATGAAATGCAACGAAAATGCTTCATTTTCTACAAGCACAAAAAATTGATTCAAATTTCCGATTTGATGCATTTTATGAGTAATTGAAATTTAAAATGGTGTGTAAGTATGGAGATGTATTGAAGCAGTGGAAGCAGCTAGGTTTCCGGGTTATCCTCCGCGCCTATACCACTCCAAGGAAGCCTTCAACGGGAGATTTTTTGATGCGTTTCCTTATATACATTAGAGGTGAATAATTTTATTGAGTGCGTGTTAGACAGTTTAGCTTACTGAAATGAATTCACGGATAGCAACGTAAATTTTCTGCACATAAGTTGATTTATAAATTATATTTAAGCCCAGTTTTAAGACGTAAAACGATTACTAAACCATCAGTTGGTCAGAGCTTCACGCTGAAGTCACAGATTCCAATAATAAAGGATTCTTAAAACAGGTCAGAAAGAAAATTAATCTACTATTCATTACGACTACAGGACATATCATTAGTGCATTTGTAATGCAATTATCAATCATCCTTACATAAAATTAAAACATTTTGAATGCTCTTGAATAACTTTTACGAGGGCATCATGTTTATGCAAGAGTAGACGTCACTTCGAAAGTCATTAATAATTCCATTGGAAAAGAAAACTGAGGCAACCTGGGAAAATTGTGTCCATCTTGCTGTGCTACCAAATTTATCGATTTAGAATATTATTACATGTATTCGTTTTAAATACTGAATAAAGGTAAATGAATAATTTCACATTCACCTGGATGTGTAGACCATCTCAAGGGATCGGAACCGATTCTATGTACGATATCATTCATGTCAAAAGCCTAGGAGTCTCTTCCTGTGTATTGAGTGTCGATATTTTTATTCATCGTCTCCTCAAAACGGATAAAGGTTAAAATTCATGAGCACGTTTCTTAAAATTTAAATATAGTTAGATAATAAGAGTACCAGCCTATTCCTGAAACTAATGTCTCAGAGAAAAGAAAGTAGAGAATGGAGCAAAAAGATTAACTGAGGGATAAACATACGTAAGGGTGGGTACCTTCAAGTGCCCCTAGTCACGGTTTAAATTTAACCTGGGGAAATTTGAAATAGCTATCATGAACAATGAGTGCAGTTAAAATACTAGGGAACTGCAAGTGTTTAAATTTTGCAGGAGAAAAATTATTTGTGTAAATATGGTGATATAACTTAGCGACTGCGTACTTATTTTGTGGAATTTTTCCACAATGATACAGAGATATAGACTTATGAATTCCACTGGTTTATTGCTGATTACTGTTACAACCGGTTTCAGCCATTAGGACATCATCAGGCATAGTACATCAAAGATTTTTTTTGGTCTGGTGTCTTTATATATAATCAGGGAGCTGGCAGTGGAGGGGATGGGGAAGGAGCATGAGGGTAGGATGCTATTAAGGGATTAGGGCCACGTTGAATTGGTCGAGGGTTTTTCGTAGATGCAACAACTGAAAGCAGTGGAGGGAGGTTAAGAAAGGCAATATTATTCAGTAGTCCTGATTCCTTAGAATGAAGGCCGATCTCTCGCTGCTTCCATGAATCTGTACATGAAGGCACTCGGGATAAAAAAACTCTTTCTATTCACCTGATAATGACCTAAGGGCTGAAACCGATTGTGCCATCAATAAATCAGTAGAATTAATAAGTCTATATCATTATAAAATACTAGCTGAAGTGGCCCGTTGAAATTCAATGGGAGGGAGAAATATAATAAATATAAATTGTGCTAAGAAATTTAAACATTTTTCATGAAGGGGCGAAATATGTGCGGAAGGGAAAAAATAAGGGGAGAAACTTTTGCTATGGAGTTAGGTCCAAGTCGGTATCGGAGACATGAATATAATTTAATCCAATGTAAACATATATTTACTGCCTGGACTCATGCCTGGGGCTTTACAAAAATAAGAATATTAATTAGTAACTTTCAGGTCTGATGAAACATGGCATGTTAGAAGGGGAGGTGAATACGAATGTCTCTCTATTGTTAACAATGAGGCCAGATCCGTTTTTTTTAGAATGTCAGGACTCAAATCTTCGGCAAAAAAATTTTCTCTGACCTTTCATATATGTTATGTTTGTCTCAATTCTCCAACTTCATGACAGTGGCGTCAATGAACTTCCTACGTATCAATGCCTTTTATTCCAATTAGATTAAATTATTTTCTTATAACCCAGTACAGATTTAGAAGAGTGGAAAAGGCAGGCCTCGTATGAGATTCATGGAACAAGTTGTGAAGGATGTAAAAGAGAGGAGTTACGTCAATATGAAGTGGTTGGCCGATAGAAGAATAGGGTGGAGAGCTGTGTCAAACCAATCATAGGATTGTTGACCGATGATGATGAAATCAAGTACTTGTCGCTCGGTTACCTGTGCTCAAACTTTATACGGGATATTTGATGTATCACTAAATTACAATTTTTTTCATCTTGCTACTCCTATTTTTGGTTTGGCTTCATTTAGATTTCTTAACACATTCTTGTGTCTCAAATTACAACAATTTTGAAAGCGGTCCACTTCGGAATACGGTATGAATACATAAAATATTCACTTTTTGAACCCCACAGAAACTGTCATTTAAATACTTTTAGTTTTAACGAATGCACACCTATTTAATCTGGGAGTAGCACAAAAGTATGATTTGCTGCATGAAATAGCCGATGTTGATTCAAGAAACAGCTACGATATATTTTTTAATAACTTTAAACATATTCCCGAAAAGAGCAACACAGTTCACGGCATCTCTTTAGGACGAACGTTTTAGCATCATTGAAATGACATTAATAAACAACCCACGGAAATGTAATGAGACATTATTTTTCATTGAGATTTCAATTTCATTCCCTGGTTTATGTTAAACTATCTCAAATCTCAAGCTATTTGAATTGATGACTATTTCGAAAGCGTTCCAAGTCTTCTCTCCACGTACCAGGTTGCTTCATATTCACAAACCCGTAAAGAAAAAAAATCACAATTTGAACACCGCTGAAAGTTCATTTAAATACTCCTAATTTAGACCGAATGCAAACCTTCTAAATCTGTGAGTAGCGCTAGCAGTCAGCACGTATTTTCGTGCGCAAAAATATGGCTGACCTTGCTTCACGAAGAGCCAATAATGACTTCAGTACCTTCCTATGCCCTCGCGAAAAGCACTATTCCATTTGCGGCATCCCGCTATGATGAACTGCATCAACGATGTTTTCATTTCAGAGACGACTATGGCAAGCCGAGACATTTTCCGAGCCTTAGCAACGCTCGGAAAAGAACCAAAAAAAACAGTGAATTTCAACCTAAATTACACAATGCCAAGAAATCTGGAGAACAAAGAGTAAATCGGTTGAGCGAATAAGAAACTTTAAACATTTTCCCATTTAATACAGAAAGAATAAAAGAAATCGACTAATATTTAGTTATTTTGCTGATCGAAAGAAAAAACTCTTCTGCTACCATAAATTGAAAAAGTCCATTTAAACTAATGTAAATACCTACACAATTGGCGCCAGGAATCAAACCCGGGCCTTGAGCCTTTTTTGTGTAGCCTATAGCAACCTTCTTGTGTATACGCTCGAATCATACAAAATTTCAGCTCAATCGGTTGAGTAGTTTTTGAGGAGATGCGTAACATAAATCTGGCAGACATACAGACAGACACCTCTTCATTTTTATATATTAGTATGATGATGAGGTATTAGGCCTGAATGATGAGGCCTTAAGCCTGAATCACACGATCATTTTTTACGCGTCTTTTCAGGGATAGCTCAAATGATAGCTCAAAAATGATCGTCTGACTTGATCACTTCACGGATAGCGGCAATGATAGGGATCGCTATCCCTTTTTCGTCATTTGAGCTCGTCCTTTTTTCCGTCCCTGGGTCCTTATTCTCTTTCTGAAACTCTCGTGGTATCCAAGGGATACCATACGTTTTTCGGGACTCGCGTTAACTTTTTGTAAACATTCTAATGAGGAAATCAATGAAACGCAACCTCGGTTTCGTTGCTGGGGAGATAACCGAGGTTGCGTTTCAAACGAGAATACGGGCCCTGGGTCCTTATTCTCTTTCTGAAACTCTCGTGGTATCCAAGGGATACCATAGGTTTTTCGGGACTCACGTTAACTTTTTGTAAACATTCTAATGAGGAAATCAATGAAACGCAACCTCGGTTTCGTTGCTGGGGAGATAACCGAGGTTGCGTTTCAAACGAGAATACGGGCCCTGGGGCCTTAGGTGTTTCCGTCATTTAGCCAATCGGAGCGCACGCTCGGAAAGAGCGGAGTAATTTTCCGTATTAAAAGGTAATATCTCACGAACAGAAGTGTATTCCTCCACAAATTTTAGTAAATAGGATTAATACCATACCTATGCATTCCTTGGGACTGTACCGCCATTCCAATATTCACAGATATCAAGGTAATGTTTATTTACGTTTTGTTGATATTGACGATGAAATAAATACACAAAAGTTATGGACTTAGAGAACTAAAGCCGAGTTTACACGATGCATTTACCCGCGCAAGTACGTTGCTGGACAGATGCGTGAATAGATGTCTGGACAGATGCGCGTTCTCGTACTTGAGGAGTGTTTACACGATGCTTGTGTTTGCGCAATGAGCAACTTGCCAACTTTTGCTGCAGGAATATGGATATCAGCATTATATAGATTGAAATGAACCTTGAATAACTATATTTTTAGTTTTTCTCAAATGCTTATACTTATTTTGCAACAATTAAAAGAAAATACGATATCAGTTGAAGAACACGGTCGAGCGCGCCATCTTGAAAAAGAGCTGCGTGACGTCATTTCTGCCGTTCTCCTGGACGTCCTGAGGCTGCTGTTCACGTTGTGATTAGTGTTTCGTACGTGAGTGCAACTACTTCCCTTGAGCATCTGCCCGTGAGTGCTTCAAGATACTGCTCTGTAGTGTTATAGAATAAGTGTTATAGAATAAGTGTTATAGAATAAGAATAAGTTAAAGAAGTAAGAATAGTGAGCCTTAAATTGGAGGTGGAATACGTTCGGGGAAGGTCGGACAATTTACCTGAGGTTGACGCTCTAGTCATGATGGAATACCTTATGAGCAGCGATAGGTATACATCAGCGGAAATAAGGAATGTAAAAGCCCATCGGTATGTATTTTACTTAAATCGTATTGAAACCAGTTCTTATAATAATTAAAAATGACTGTGCATTAGAATTAACGTGATTTTTACTGTAACGATTAACGTGATTATGTTAAAATGCTTGTGTTACATATAATACCTGCAATATTAATCTTTGAGGACTTTAAACATCATTCTAGATCCATGAGGAAGGATTACATCAACTGTGCGATAGGATGTGTGTGGTTGAAGAAATCGCGGAATATATGTACATTGAAATACGAGGTATGCCCCGAGCATAAATTGAGGGGAAAAATTATGAAGTAAGTCTCGTCATAATAGTAATACAAATTGATGGTATCCAACTATGAGATTTAATATTTAAAATATATAATAAATTAAAATGGTGTGAGTGTATACTTGTTTATCTTACTTTGCGATGACATCGATACGTTAGCATTAAAATTAGATTTCTCATATGCAAATGGGCTATCAGAGTTCACCGATAAAATCTGTGTGATTAATTATAAACTATAGACTTGAAGCATCTGTTCCACTTTACGTTGCAGTTTTTCGGAACCTAATATGACGTCAAAGTGGCGTATATATGTTACAAACACTTTAAAATACAAATAACCTTATTACGTATCATTAACCATGCCATGGGTAACAGCAAGATGCTACCGAATAACAATTGGAGCCACTTTAACAAAGTCTTAGGAGGCAGGTGCCTGAACATTGATATTTTTCGATGCTAATTTTATAATTATCACAAACTAATTCAATTTCTTTTCTTTCGAGCTTGGTAACATTGGTAAACAGCCAAGTATTAAATACATTTGCCTTTACCCTGGCATTACTGCATTGTTTCCTTCAGTATTATGGATTTCATTATGATTATAAATAAATGCGAAAGTGCATTTATGTAAAACGAATGGTTTATAATTACAATGAAGTGATCCTCACAAACAAAGCCGACAGTTTTCTTTGAAATGTCGCCAGAATTTCTTCATGCAGCCTTCAACCACATACAACGTAACTTCACATCATTCGGTAACGACAGAAATACTTTCTTCCGATTAGAAATCGTTGTGCTTTTGCAACCTGGCACTAAGCAATATTTATACCGTACATCACCCGTATTTTAACACGCACGTGCTTGAAGTGTAGAAACAATCAACGCCTGCAATGCGTATGACAATCAAAAAATGTCGACTGTTGACGATGACGATATTTCGACGAATAACTTCCATTATTGAAGTTTAATTGATGACTGTAAAATGTTTCGAGTCCCATAATGCCAGAGAAATAAGTAATTTATAACTAATCGTATAAGTGCTTTTGTACATACGAGAAAAAATAGTTTCATCAGGAATACATAGGTTTAACCTACCGGAGGTATATATGACATAACCTTTTGCTGTAGATATTCATTCGTATATGTTTTTTTTTTCAAATAGAAATATATGAGGGTGTAACGTCGACCCATTAAGATGCATTTTGCTTCTTGTTTCGTTTCTTTGCTAAAGCAAGTATTCCTGGAAATTTGTCACACGCGTCACGCTACCGAGTTTGTACGGGACCTAGCGAGGAAAAGGGATCTTGCCAGCAACCGACTGCAGAAATGACGTCACGCAGGGAAACGCCTCCTTGCAGGCCTTTTTTCGCGGCGTTCAAATTTCATCAACTTTGCTAATTTTTATCTCCGAAACTAGGCTTCATATTGAACTCGGGTTTTTAGCGTTGTGCAAGAAATTACACCCTCTATCACCTCAATTTTTTTCAAAAAATCGGCAAGTTCCTCATTCTAGATACGCATTACGCGATTGCTTTTGTTGTACTAGTATCAAGCGCCACTTCTACGAAACAGACGACATGGACGACATCATACCTGAACTTCAGTTATTGTTATTGACTTCTTCACTGCTCGACGTGTTTTCTTGTGATTTCTGTTGTTTACATACGTCGACCCCTGCTTTTTCACTCAACCTCTACTCTACCTGTTTTGACTGCAGCACGTCCTGGACTATCCGAACGGATCTTGTTTATTTCCCCGGCCGTTATTCTGCCGTAATGTTTGTTAACCACCTGGTTGAAGTATATAAAGCAGTAAGACGCACATAAACACACCGAAGAGCAAACGAAAATCCACCAACAATCGAATGAATGTCGTTTATGATAGCTACCACCAGATGGCACTGCGAAACGACTAAAAATTGCTCGCACACATTCACCAAAATAGAACAGGTGCTATTTTCTGTCCACGCATTCACGCATTTGCGCAATTTTGAGTGTTTACACAGTGCAATTTTGATGGTGAATGTGTTCACGCATCTACCCGCGCGTGTAAATGCATCGTGTAAACTCGGCTTAAGAGAAGGGACGGTAAAAATGGTCGTGTGAGCGGCGAAATCATAGCTTGAGCTATCATTTTTAGCGGGCCCTGAAAGCTATAGCTTAAATGATCCCTGTAAAGGGACGAGAAAAATGATCGTGTGATTCGGGCTTTACACTTGTTTCATGCGATCATTTTCACATGGCCAAAAAATGCGAATCGAAATTTTCCGACACTTCCTGGGACGTAGCGAAGATGCTGCGGGTCACACGGGAGGAAGTGACCAAGGGCCAGGGTACGAGATTTGCAGCGGAGGGAAGGTTTTTCATTTCAGGAGGGTCAGGACGCGGTGGGTGTAGCGGCGACGGCGGGCGTGAAATTATTGCCAATCCGAATTCCGCAAAGAGGGTGGAGGATATGGGGCGTCGCGGCGGTCGGCGTGGTCCGTGGATTAATGTGTCTCCGCTCGTAGAGACGGGGGAACCCAGGGGCCGTTATTCAGCCGCAAGGCCCAAACACGCCTCCTTTCTGCGGTGCTCTGGAAATTCTGAAATACTGCGTGTATTTTTTCTTTGAAGCGGCTATAACTTGCTACGGTAGACTGAACCAAAACCATAAAATTAGAGGAATTGATCACCTAAGTGAGATAGGTATTCAAAATGTCCTTGTTTCCACGTACAATTAGGGACATGAACGGCAGTAAATATATTCAATAGCATAAATACGAGTGTACCAATGGATACCACAGGTGCGTAGTTGCATGGTGGTATGAGGAGTTAAAGCTAACCCAACTAACAGTATGTTTTTGCATGTTTGCTTCGCTATTTTAATTCTTTTTCTTTAATTTTGAAGTTAAAATAGAATATAATTGCTAATGCTTTTTATGCATGATATGTGATGCATGTTTGGTGTGCCGCACTCCTTTATGGTGGCTTGCCCTCTCTAAATAGCTCTCATTTTCCTTCACTAATCAATGGTTTCCATGCGGAAGCACATAAATCCTATTTATATGGGTAAAACACGATTTTATACAACTATATCCCGAGGACGAGATAGATATTGAAATTTTATTCTATAATTGCAAATCTACGTTAATTTCACACACAGGAGGCAATGAGGTTACACATTTATTTTTGCTTTAACAAACTCGCAAAATATTAGAGTTAATTTGGTTAATATGGTTCTCTTGGGATAAAAAACAATTTTGTACTGTGGGTCATCATGTTTGAGTAGGGAATACATGAAGCAGGCCAATTTGAATTTTCTTCTAGTTTTTATGCCCATCCAAGAGAGCTTGTTAAAATATGGGGTTATGAGCTCTTCTTTCCACAAGTCGTAAATGAATCTGACGGAGGAATTCGTTAGACGCTGAAGCTTAGCATTAAGTTCTGCTGTGAGAATATAAAATATAAGACAACAGTAATCAAAATTGGGAAAAATTAAGATGGAGACAAGTTGCTTTCTTGCATGGATGGGCAGCAATTTTTTATGAATTTTCAGTTGATGTAATGTAGCATTAATTTTATTTGAAACGTACAAAATATGATCTTTCCAAGACAAAGTATTTCTGAAGATGACCCCTTAGTTTTTGGCCGTCTTGGAATAAGGTATACAATTTTCACACACAAAGAAACAAGTATTAAATTATTATTTTTGTTTACGACGTTTATTGCATACATTTGACATGTAGGTTTTTTATAATATCAAATTGTAATACTTTTTTCTTAAATTAATGCTTTGGACACAAAATTAATTGAATTTTGAGCTCAAATAATACTTAGGAAAATATGTTCATATCGGATGTAAATCCGTGAACAATAAATTACATTATTATTATTAGAAATAAAGAATTTTTTGCGTTTGAAGCCACATTGCTCACCAGGTCTATTTACTAATTTAACAACAAATAGAACGTCATAGTAATGGAACATATGATTGTGTGCATGACGCAATGATGACTCGCAGCATTCTATGGACACGTAAAGCTGTAATACCGAGTACTGGAGTACCTTAGCAAGTGCCCTGAAAGAGTTAGACGTCAGCAATGCCGCAGTGAACGCACAAGAGCCAATTCCGCCCTGATGCCATCAATTCTTGGGTTAGAACGGTTAGGACATAACCTTGTTGCGTGGCGACGGAGCTTCACGGTAGAGATCCTCTCCTATTTGCAACAGTCCTGGTTGAATTCAAACCCGTAAACAGCCCTGAATACTCTGGGCGTCGTTGTTACCCTTGCCGTACGAGATTTGGGCTACTAAGGCGAGTATGAACCAATGTTGTAATCACAGTTCCGGGGAAGCATTAGAGAAATAAGTTCATTAAGGAAGAAAACATGACTCTTCAACAAAACAATACAAAATTACCTATTATTACTAACATTTCGCAATGTAATGTGATTAGCAACAGGTAGTTCTGCCCTGGCAAACCCTATTTCAAATATTTATCTTCTGGTATCTGGAATATAATTGCCATGTTATGGAGTGGAATTCTTAGATCTATGTCTCAAGAGTCCCGTTAAAAGTGCCCCGTTCTTAGTAAAATGATAATGCCAATTCAAAAAGAAAGTGCCAAAAACTAATGCAGTGTGAGACAAAAACGTAAAAAAATTGATAAATCTTCAAATTTGGAAACTTATTATGAGGGAAAAATCATTGATAATAATTTGAGCATCCTAAAATTAAATGGCTTAGGTAATCAAAGCTCTAGTTTAGCATAAAAAGAGTCGTTTTAGGCGTTATATGGTGGAATAACATAATTAAATAAGATTGGCAATTTTCCTTAAAGAAATCTTTACTGCGACCGGTTTCGACCTGATGATGATGTATCACATCGAAACCGGACGCAGTAAAGATTTCTTTGTGGAAAATCGCCAATCTTATTTAACTCTAATTTAGCCTTCCAATCCATGACCAGAAATGTTGATCTAAAAACTTCAATAGATAGTAGTGCGAAAGTATTGTAATTTTAAGCAGCGCATGATTCTACCAAGAATAATCATGTAATGAGTTACTCACAATGGTGAAAAGGTCCAATCACGTAAAAACTAAGCACATCACATAAAGCGAGACAGTAAAAATGATTTACAATCAATGCGTGTTTTCAAGGATAATTTATATAAATAAACAGGTGATTGCAAAATGAGAATAGCCCAAAACATATTCAAATTCACTCCGAATAAATTTCTTACCAACCTTTCAAACTAGACTTGGCACTTGGAAAAAAGGTCTCTCTAATTGTTACCATAAACGTACTTTTAGGAGTGTGTCTTTCGTATTACTGACTTCTTTGGTAACTTTTATCTTATGTTCTATTAAACTTTGCGTAACTAAACATCTCAAAAGGTCACTTTCTTTTATCCTTAAGAATTTTGCTATCGAAGTCAATGAGCTTAAGATTTCATAAAAATGGCGCGTTATTGTCACATTATTGTGGTTTAATACTGCTATACATAAGAAATTGGCGCATTGTGTTTATGTGATATCCTACAAGTTGTACAAAGAGTTCTGTTATCTAAGAAGCCGAGTGACCAACGATGGACGAAGTAAGAAAGAAATAGTCAGTACAATAGCCCTGGCAAAGAGGGCATTCAATCAAAAACAGAATCTACTTAAAGCTGGAAATACAAGCTTAGAAGGAAACAATTCACCAGAATGTACATCCGGAGCAGGTTTCTTAACGGCAGTGAGGCATGGACGATAATAGCAGCGGAGAAGAAAAGAGTGGAAGTATTCGAAATGTCGTGCTACCGAAGAAAGATGAAGATTGAATGGATCGACCGAGTAAGTAACAAGGAAATCCTAAGAACCGTGAGTGAAAAGAGAAGTCTGCTGAGATATCTGAAAAGAAGACGGGACAACTTAATCAGCCACATCTTGGGACACGATAGCCTAATGAAGACAATAGTCTAGGGAAAAGTGAACGGGAAGAATGGAAAAGGCAAGCCTCGTAAGTAAATCTTAATTTATATGCCCCTAATACTGTATATATTGTCCCAACATTATTTTATACTTCTGACGAGTCACCAACTTACCACAGTCATAATTTAACTTTTGTGAGTGCAATTTGACAATGAACGATATTTTTATTATTATTATGAGAAATATGAGTGTGATCACATGAGATAAGGTTGTGAGGGATGTAAAAGAGAGAAATTACGTTAATATGAAGAGAGTGACCGATAGAAGAATTCAGTTGAGGCCTCGTCAAACCAATCCTAGGATTTTAACAGATGATGATAATGCTGATGATCCTACAAGTCACCGCAAGAGTGTGTGTCAGGGGGCGAAGATCGGCAAACACCTTTTACATACAACGAAAAGCTACGAAGTTACTACTTGATGGAGTTATATTAGATATATGAGTCTCGGGAAGCTAGATGATTAGAATTTGCACAGTAATGAAGTGATTAGTGGTTGTAAAGGTGTTTCACCAAATATATTCATGTTTATTATCCTACCATGGGTTAGTAACGCAAAAACATGCTTCATGCACTCGAGTACCTACCCCTTTGGGATGCTGCCTATTGCGATCTCTTATTTATTATTTTCTTATTATTCTCGCTCTCTCCCTCGCACACACTACTCTTAGAACGAACGAAAGGGAAGATAAAAATTACTCGCACCAAGAAGAGTGCATTGATTAAAGTTTGTGGCGTACCTAGTAAGCTCCTCCGCCATTCATGGCTAACATGTTTATATTTTGCTGTTTATTATAAGGTAAGACGACAAGACATCTCCTCAGATGCTTGATCCTGGATCGTAGATAATTATCTGTAGGAAGCTTTAAACTTGCAATTTCTTTTTTTCAAGTATCAGCCTTGTGGCACCTGAAATATTATTGGCTTATGAACTCGGATACTTAGATGTACGACTCGGGGTTCCCCTAAAATGGGTTCATCTGTAGATCCTGGTAGAAATTGGATCGTCCAAGAAAAAAATCCAACTGCTCTTGAAACCCACCTTCAAAAACAGTTTCGGAATGAAGAATCAATTTTTGACTCATTTTGTGAAGTTCACTTGAAACCGGCATGAAGAATTGAAGCCTTTGAAACATGGTGCCGGAGGAGAATGTTGAAGATTAAATGGACAGATAAAGCGAGGGACGAAGAGGTGTACAGAAGAGCAGATGAAGAAAGGACAATATGGAAAACCCTACGGCAAGGAAGAACCAGATGATTGGACATACAGTCAAACTCATTTATGACGAGCACGGTGAAAACGAGATCTTGGCTATTGCGAGGAAAGAGAGAAGGGTTTTTTGGAAATAATGCATTTTATGAGCAATATATAACGGTTAAAACGAGACTGTATTAGAGAGCCTTACGGTCATTACGAGCAAATTATTAGTCCAAATTAACGAGCAGTGGCTGTACTGTCGTACCAAGGACTTTTTCTTGTAAATTTAGCATGCATGTGGATAGTTATATGAATAAATTGTTCATATATAATTTCAATCAATCTTTGTTATTTTATCACCTCTGCATCACAATAGTATGTGTGTGAGCGCACATGTGTGCGTGCGAGAGGGAAAGACAGTGAGTGACAGTACATGTTGCTACTCGTAACAGATATAACGAATAACGGATATTACGAGCAAAAGCATTTGGTCCTTTGGATCTCATTATATCAGAGTATTACTGCACTTTGAAGCACAATGAATTATGCAGTTAGAAATATAGTAGAAGGGAATATTAAAGGGAAGGTCCCGCGAAGAAGACCAAGGGACAAATATATAGGGCAAATAAAGAAGGACGTGAAAGAGAAAACCTACCAGGGCGGGAGGGACTTAACACTGAATAGGGCAGAATGGAGGGCTGCAGTAAACCAACCCTAAGACTGAAATACTGATGATGACTTGACGGATGCGCGAAAATATTCAATAGCCACTTATACATTTCCCCATGATCTTGTTGATTTCATAAAAAAGAAAAGGTTCTATTTTTATACCACACTCTTTGGCATAACTCTCGCAGAATGAAATCGAGGAGGAATCCTACTATCCACCGCTCCCCACTCGCCGATTTCCATCTCCACCGCTACTTTGCATAATTGCAGCCGAGAGGGCTCGAACGACCGTATTAATGCGCTGCTTGTACTTCTCCCGCGAGGAATACGACGTGCTGTGGTGGTTCGGCATTGGCTCGGGGCGAACGAGTCATTAAGATAACGAGAGAGAGAGGCAGAGAGAGCCTATTCCGCGGGAATGTTCACGTTTTTCTCGTGAATGACGCGATGGTCAGCTTGTAACAGCAAAAAATAAAAAAAAAGCATAAGCTTAGAAAAAAAAGTCGTGGTATCTTCACAATAGAGGGGAATGTTCTCTTGAAGCTATGGCCATTGCAAGCGTGAATGTAACCGCTGCCAAAAGAACGATTCAGTAGTAGCTAAGTCGCGGCTCACATTCAGAATAATGGAGTATTCATTGTATCCTTTGCATAGGGATCATACGCGGATTGGCTTTCACTAGCCTTAACCTTGAGGACTAATCAAGAGACTTGAACGGCAAGAATAATTTCAAATTAAAATTACGATTAAATGAAAGCAAAGGCTTCAAATTAAAATCTCCGAGGTCGGAAAACAATTACACACGCATTATTGTATTACTTAGGCCGGGATTACGATGAAATTTTTCTGACGTAATGGAAACCGACGGTGGCATTGTTGAAGTTAGGAGAATGGGAACGCAATGAGGCTAATCACGACCGATGGAAGTTGACGCGCCGCCGACGTACGTTGAGGAAAGCTGGCCAAGGTCTAACTTTGCCGTCGCATTGGTTTCCGTCAGCCAATCACGAGTGTTTTGAAAATCAAGTGGTAAATGTTCGGATGGGGGTGACACTCTTCAAATAATTTTTTTCGACCACTGAAAATCACCCTTTTTCGTTGAAATTTTCGCAACACAACCTGCTATGTTCATACTTCACTCACACTAGAAAAATGTCGAAAAAGGTAAAAACTTACGGTTTTACACCAATTCGAACTCAAGAGGTGACTGTTCGCCGCGCCGCCATATTGGAAAACGGCAGTGATTCCAATCTGCCATCGATCGTGAAATACTACCAACAAGTATTCCGCTACGTTGGCGTTCACCGCCACCATCTGTTTCCGTCACGTCAGAAAACGTTCATCGTAATCCCGGCCTTATTTCCATGCTTCACATGTAATGCAATTCTATACAATGGGGGCGTTTACTCGGAACCAAAATCGATATTTTGTACACGAAATTGTGAGATGGAAACGAAAAATGAATTTTAGTTAAAAAATTAATCTAACCAGAGCTATTCGGGCATCAATCAAAAAGTAAAATAAGCAAAAAGTGACGCCCAACGAACCAGCTGCGTTAAGGATATCTACGTCATCCACCACGCCTACTTCACTGTGTTGAGGAAGAACGGGAAGGGAGCGGAGGTGTGTATAGGGGAGGTCTGCTCGCACAGATCCTGTTGCAACTGCTTCCATTGGCAGAGTCAGTTGTGTGTCCCTCATTGTGATTGAGCCAAAGAGCTTCGCGGTCTCAGTTGCGATTGAACAAAGTGGATAGAGTACGATTTCTTTACATGCCCACTTTTCCAAAAGTGTTAAAAACATGTTTCTCGTCGCTTATAACTCGAGAACTAATTGTCAGATCAATTAGTGGAAAATTTCGGGTCTCTTTATTTTACAAACGCTATCAGTTTCGGCAGTATAAAAAATATGGTAAACGATCCCATTCCTCGGTACCCCAGTATGTAACCTAGCCTTGGGCCGCTGACCGGGTATCTCGAATTCAAGTTCAAGAACTGCTTTTGGACCCAATAATAGGCGGTGTTAATATATGATTACCTGGTGTTTTTTAAAATCGCAGAAGGCAAAGGTTAAGGATTCCCAATCCCTGAATTCGTATTCTTTGGGCTTAGTATACAAAGAGCTCTACCCCCATGTGAAAGACTAACCTTCGAGTCGGCCCACAACTTTTAATGACCATATATTCAACTGTATCTGGCGTTACGTGGTGGAACAGCATTTCAAGAGTTAAATTAAACACAATAGTTTTACTGCCCACCAAATTTAACATACGACCAGATAAATATGATTAGAGAGATAGATTATCATACTGATAGATTCAAAATGGCATTTTCCCCCGTACTGTAAGAGAACAGAATAGGCAGCATAGCAAAGGGATAGGTAGGGGAAATATTTTAGAGTAGCCTGTAGTACATGATGCATGTATTAATCCCTTAAATACTATTGATACTAACAATCTAGTTGCACGAGACCGTATAGTTGCTTGTTTGCGTGTCAGTAGTGCATGCTTGGTGATCTTCACCCCCTGCCACACACCCTCGCGGTGGCTTGGAGCGTATCGTGTAGATGTAGATGTAAAATAATGCACTGCAGGTGTTTCACAAGGCCATGGATAGTTAGGCCATGGATTCTATCCATGGCCTTGGTGTTTCAACGCCTGGGGCGCCATCAGCAGGTGTGCTCTGCTATAAGCTCCTTGAGTATGTATAGGAAAGAATACGGAATACAGAAAGGGAGGCGGAAAGATTGGCCAATGAGGGAGGTAGTATTAAGGAGGGGCTTAAACTAGGTCTCATTAATAGAAGCTATGAAGGTAGTGAATGCTTGGTGATCTTCACCCCTGCCTCACACCCTCAAGGTGGCTTGGAGGGTATCGTGTAGATGTAGGTATAAAATAATGCACTGCAGGTGTTTCAACACCTTGGAATATGCTGCCAGTGTGTGGGATCCCTACGAAATCGGTCTAAATAACGAACTTCAACGTGTGAAGCGAAGATCGGCAAGATTTGTAAAGGGACGGTAAGATAGCCTTATTAGCGTAACCAGTCTATTAAATGAATTAAATTGGGAATCATTGTCAGATCGCAGGTTGAAATTTAGACTTAATCCCTTAAACAAATTCCAAGAAAATATTTCAGTGATGATGTTAAAAATATTTTGCGGACCCCAACCTACTGTGGTAGACTGGACCATAATCACAAAATTAGAGAAATTGATTGCCGAACTGAAAGATTCAAAATGTTATTTTTTTCCTCGTACTATTAGGGATATGAATAACGGTAAATATATCCAGTACGAGTGTAGCAATGGATAACATTGGTAGCTTCATGTTGGTATGAGCACTAACTAAACTAACCCAACTAACAGAATGTTTTTTCTTGCTTGTTTTGCTATTTTTACCTTTTTTTTAAATAGTGAAGTTTAGAACAGTATATAAATACTGATCCTTTTGTATGCATGATGTGTAGTGCATGTTTGGTGAGAATTCATCCCCTCCCACACACCTTTATGGTGGCTTGCAGGGTATTATGTAGATGTAGATGCAATTAAAAATGAGACAAAAGAAGTTAGCATTTCAACATATAACTCCCACCTTGGAATGTAAGGAGAAAAAACAAAACGGGCTAGGTTACCTTATATCGGCCGAGGTCGTACAACGCAGCTAAAAACTTCCCCAGAGACAAATGCAAAGTCATGTTTTGCACCCTGCTGACATTAAGGGACATCCATACTAATATATAAAAATGAAATGGTGTCTGTCTGTCTGTCTGTCTGTTGCTCAATCACGCAAAAACTTCTAGACGGATTGAGCTGAAATTTGGTATGTAGATAGGAAATTTTTCTGAACAGAGGCTATGTTAAAGGATCCCCAAAAGCCCCTTAATAGGCCCATAGATGGATCCTGGTGGTCCCTGGCATTGAGTTCGGTGCAGTGGTCTCATTTTTTGCTTATTTAAAGTACTTCCATTCAAGACAGAGGAGTGGAATATTTTTTTATCGGATGGCTGAATAAATGAATTAAATAATGAAGTTTCTAGAGAAAAAAGGGTGACGCCTGGACACACTGGAACAGCAGGAGAACATCAAGGGAAAAAAGAAAAAAGTCAAACTTTTTAATTATGTTGAATTTGACGTTCCTTCCTCTATTCTATCCCTATCCAGCTGACAATACAAACTACTGCTCCCCCACTCCCCTTCTTTACTCCGCATCACTCTGGAAGGTCACCTGTCAAAAAAATCCGTAGCAATTCCCTTTTAACCTAACGATCATCAACTCCCTTAATATTACCTCCCCCATTGGTCTATCTTCAGACAGATTACACGTGATGATGACACCCGAGGCATTGAAACGAGTAGTGCATCATTATAAAGTTAATTACGTGGACAGTGCAACTCTTGTGTTTAATTTAATTATTTAAATGCTTACTTTTGCGTATTCCATTTCATTAAGTTAACTATATTGTTATTACCTACTGCATATTTTATGATAATTTTTATTCCTTGCCACATGTCCTCGAAATGGGTTGCGAGTCACTCTGTACATTTACGAGAATATATCGATCTGGTACCCTGATACCTCTACCACTCAAGCCACTAAAAACTGCTCGTTTACCTGTACCCGTGGAGCGAGGAGACGACGTTGTGCAGGCTGCACACGTTTTACCTAACCATCACATATCATTTTTACACTCTCCTAGGCAACAGGCACATTTCGGAAGTCGGATAATCACCGTTAATCACTCTGCTACGGTGAGACCACAGCATACTGACGTTTTCGCTGCAGTTAATGTCTCCCCTTATTTATGCCTTCGCTAATTATTTCTCACCTTTTACAAATCCGCAAAGCCTCAGGGGAGGACGAGGAATTAATATCTTCCCTGTTCCCGCGCGGCTTCAAGTCTTGCATGTAGCACCGAGACAGAGCGTCGACGAAATTTCTCTCAGATAGCGAACCCTAAACCATCGAGTAAAGAGACTCTTTCTCATCCTCTCGCCTTACACCAAAGAACTGGGTCAACGAGGAATTCGCGGTAAAAAAGGAGAGGCTAAATTATTTTGAAGACATTCAGAAACAACTGAACTGATTTTTTGAATACAGGGTAGATTTTTTTGATAAAATTAGAATCTTTTAGATAGAATTTTGTAGAAATTTAGGTGGATTATTTTTATGAGACGCTAATAAATACTTTGACATGCTATCGTGCTCTGGCAATTGAAATAAATAGGAGATGCAGATAGACGTACGGAGAATTTGTTGCAATATCATTATTTTGCATGCTACATTTCAATTGCCTGAGAGCTGATAAATTAGAATACGTGAATATTAGTTACATGCGAATTTTAATGCGCATATTTAAATGGTAATTACTCATCTGTGTTTTCAAATCTGTTTCCGCTCTTGCAGGGGCTTCAGACCGGGAAGAAAGACAAGGATTGGAATTGAAGGGAGAGGAGGAAGGGTGGAGAGAAACGCGACTTCAGCCTTAACCTGCTTATAACGAAAATGCGCCAAGGGGACCACGGCTTAACGTCCCATCCGACGGACGGAGTACTGTACTCAAATGTTCTCCACAAGATACTCTAGTAGGGGCCGGATGACCAATATCTTCCACGGTCGGGACTTGAACCCGGGCCCTCCGGGTGAGAGGCCACTACTCTAACCACTACACCAACCCTGCCCCCAGTGTTAATTGCTAGTTAGACTTCCTTGGGCACATAGGTAGCCAAAACTATTTTATTAGTCTTCTACAACGTCTATTTCACATTGTGATTATATATTACAACATTTATTGCATGTAAAGCAGATTTTTTCCAAAGTATTTTTATTTGGCGTGGCAAAAAACAGGTAATGTAGCTATCAACGATAACTTGGGATGGAAGAAGCTCGAAGGAAATTAAGCAAAGAAAAGCATATGCTCAGGAGGCGTTCATGAAAAAGAGACAACTAGGTACTGTGCTCAAAGAACCTACGGCTGCAAGAAAGGAAGCACTTCATCAAAACCTTCATATGGAGCGTGGCACTCTATGGATCAGAGACATGGAGCATTAGGAAAGCAGACCGGTGAAGAATTGAAGCCTTCGAATCATGGTGTTGGAGGAGAATTTTGAAGATTAAATGGACAGTTAAAGTGAGGAACGAAGAGGTGTACACAAGAGCAGATGAAGAAAGAAACATATGGAAAACCCTGCGGCAAAGGAGAACCAGATGGAAGAAATACCCTCAGGCGTTACTCTGTGGAATTGAAGCATAATGGAAATAATGCGTCTATAAATTAATCATTATCTATAAATCTATAAAAGGTATGGAATATACCAAGTCATTTTTATTTACATGCGAACCAGATGGATTGGACATACTTTGAGTCACAATCAATTAATTAGAAATATAATAGAAGGGAAGATTGAAGGAAAGATTCCGAGGCAGACTAAGTGACAAGTATGTAGGTCAAATAAAGAATGAGGTGAAAGAGAAAATATCAGGGCGTGAGGGATTTAAAACTGAACAGGGCAGAATGGAGGGCTGCAATAAACCAATCCTAAAGGCCGTTTTACACGGTGAATAATCATGCGAATGAATTAATTCGAGAATGGATTTAAGTGATGACCTGAAATTTCTTCCACTTAGGATGTTTTACATGAATGATCATTCGAATTAATTCCTTGAATGTTACTTGAATGTTACTTAGGCCTTGAATAGGCCTACCACTGTGCAGAAAGGATGCACAGTGGTAGGCCTATCGATAGTACATATCGATTCACGGGAGATTTCCGACCAACGTAGCTGTATCGATGTTCGAAATTGGTCGGAATGGTTTGTTTACGTCATCTGCGTCGTCGGATATACGTGATGAAGTGTGTAGGAGTATCTATCAGAATAGATGGTGTACTACTTAAAGGTTAGATACGTGCTATTTGTTCTAACTTATCCCAATTCGTGGTAGCTGTGATAACAAGCAACAGGTGACATCCTCATGGGAGACAATGGAAAAACTCCGATGGAGATATTTTAATGTATTGTTTTCAGTTATATTTTTGATGTTCTGTTCTAATAATTTATTGCTCTATATCTACGTGTGACAAGAATTATCAAAATCTTAGAATACCTACATAATATATTATTTTCAACCCAACCTTCGCCCAAAACGTGATAAATTGGAGAACTTCACCAGGCGAATGCCTATGTAAATTACCTATAAGAATTACATAAGATTATATATACTTCATGGGCACGCCAATTAATTGTATAAGTACGAAAAGCTCCGAAAACAAATTATAATTGCATTTCGTCCTGCACTTATTTAATTTGAATCCTCTTCTACCTGCTCATAAAACAAAGACGGACGTCGTGCGCTCGTATCACGTGATCATTCAAGGAATCGTGCGATAAAAATTAGAACATGTTCTAATTTTGATCGCATGATCATGTGAATGAATTTCATGCGAGGAGATTTCCGTATTACACGACGCATGAACTTCATGCGCATGACTTGATTCGCATGATCATTCACCGTGCAAAACGGCATTAAGATTGAAATACTGATGATAATGGCAGCTACCAACAACAGTTTCTTTAGTGCAAGAGAGATGTGCAATGCACGTAGGCGTTGCGCACTGCTCAAAACTAGTAACGGCAATCCCGCGGCCAACGATCACGTCCCGCCCAACCAGGCCATGTCATGTCGTGCTTGTCGGGTTGCATATCCTCAATTTTATTAATAATTTTTTTTTAGTGTTTCTAGGGGTTTTAACGACTTCAAAGCCCCTTTTCACTTACCTTCTGACAATATGTAAGTGTTTGTTACAAAAAAATAGGCGGGGCACGTTCTTTCGCTAATTTCAAATTTTTACCAAAATTGCCTAAAACTGCTAAACTTTAACCGCTTGGCGGAACCTCAGGACGTTCGACAAAAAATCTGAAAAAAATCCTGCAACGTTGAACCCACATAGAATGCTAGCACCTTGGAATCTTTCAGCTCACCTTTAAAAGGTCTGCAAATTTTCGAGCGTGCAAAAATAAAGCAAACATTTAGCCCTCTAAGTTGGTTATGAGTCTCAGGTGGCCACTTATGGGCAATAACCCCCGCTAGCAAATAGGTCCTTCCCAATTCTCATTTTGCAAAGGCCTCTTGCACGACACATCGACACGTGGGTTGCATTAGAGGCCGACGAAAATGATGAGGTCAGAGCGAGCCCCCTCGACAGTATCTACTGCGAAGTTTGCTACAGCAGCAGGTGAAATTTAAGGCTGTATCAAATACATTAGCATAAAGATTCTCTGCTTGCGGAGACCTCGTTAGAAGGCTCTCCGGCCGTTAATGCCAACAGCATTTCACGATGCTCCGTATTCTCTCGTTGGATTTCCCCCGATTCCTTCATTTTGCACCAAAACCCTAACATATAACGCACCTTATCCTAGACTGAACGCCATATTTACCAGGAGTGTGAGATTTCCTGTCGAAAGTTATGCGATACGAGCAAAGAAATGCAATTCGGCAGCGTTGCCTGCGGCGAATACAACCCATTTCAGCTCGTTCAGCTAGGAGCAACGACGCCATTTTTTCATTATACTCGACTCTCTTTTCACTCCACGTGGCAAATAAAGTTGCATATGAGCGGGTGAAATACGAATATTGATGAGAAATAAAAAAAAGGAAAAATAACGAACAGTATGAACACCTGACGTGGAGATACCAGGAAGACGCATAGGATGTGGTAACAGATTTCAATTACGTAATATCAATTACCGTATCTTAATATCTTGCGAGGGAGTAATTAGTTAGACAGCTACTCGTTGCCGTGAGCTTAGGTCTAATAAGCTGGTGTAGTCCTTTAAAAAACGAAAATTCTCATCAGGGCTGAGCTGAGGATTGAGAATATTTATTCCAAATTAGGATGAAAATCTCTGTCAAAAAAGTAAGCAAGAAAATTATGTGACTTATTATTCCATACTTCTCGTATTAAATGCGTCAAATTACTTTCCAAAAGGTTTTAAGAGAGTGATAAAGATAAGGAAAACAAACGCAGTTAAAGTTGGGAAATATTACTAACATTAGCATGACGGTTTACATCGTTAAGTAAATAGCTCAAGGATATATAATGAATATGTGGTTCTATTTGTCTACGGGTTGCGTGGGGTTATTACAGATAACAGAACTCCACGATATTCTTTCCGAAAAATGCTGGAAATGACTCTCAGCATCCCGAAAAACTACGTGCCGAAATCAACTAAAAATACGCCTTATTTTGACCGCTATGATGCTCTATAGTCTCACAGCTGTAAAAGTTTGGCATGCACCTCATTGTTCCTGCATGGATTTACCGTATTTTTAATTGCCGAATCTGATAGAATTTGTAAAATAAAAAAAAAACATATTTATCCGTTCTCCTATCCGTTGAGTCGCTCTCTAAGTTATAAGTAGCGAATCGCAACCCTCGCTTAATCACAATGGGGGACACACAGCTGACTCTGCCAATGGAAGTG
The DNA here is from genome assembly GCA_933228895.1 of Platycnemis pennipes. Lineage (NCBI taxonomy): Eukaryota > Metazoa > Arthropoda > Insecta > Odonata > Platycnemididae > Platycnemis > Platycnemis pennipes. The sequence goes on along the minus strand of OW121851.1, from coordinate 127,931,440 downwards.
GTTTCTAAGACTCCATTCGGATTATTCCGAAAGGCATCGACTACATCGTAATTTGTTAATAAGCAAATAAACTTCATCACACTTTTAGCCACCAAAATGCATGCGGAAATATTTTGTTGCAACGTTGTTTTGGGTTATTAGCAGAATTCGAAAGGATCTCTTTAGGCAGACCTACCCTACCCACCTCCGCTCCTCACCCGTTCTTCTTCAAAACAGTCAAGGACGGGAGGTGGAGGGGATCGGGTTGGTGTGGTGGCTAGAGTACTGGCCTCCCATCCGGTAGTGGCGGATTTTCCAGTGGGAAAACGGTCCCCACTTGAGTGCCTAGTGGAGGGCATTTCAAGTTCAGTACTCCGTCCGTCGGATGGGACGTTAAGCCGCGGTCCCCTTGGCGCCTTTCGCTAAGAGTAGGCTAATGCCGACGCCGGGTTTCTTTCCACCCTTCCTCCGTTCCCTGAAAACTCCTACCATTACCCAATTATCCACCTATCCTATTTGGCGCAAATGACCTCAGCTGTCGGTCGCCTCCCCTAAATAACCAGCCAACCAACGGGAGGATCGTTCCTATTAGGATTAGCTTATTTTAATTTCTGATTTATCAGCAAATGGCTCTGGTTAGAAGATTAATTTTTTCAACTAAAATTCATATTCCCTTTCCACCTAACGATTTTGTCCACAAAAGAGAGATTTTGATTCTGAGTAAACTCCCCCATTACTTGGTGGAACAATGTCAGCGGGAATCGAATTTAATAAAAATTTATATTCAAAGTGTGCGAACGGCTAAATAATTGCAGGTGAAATAAATTAAATCCTGAATGAAATTCAATTGATAAACTCGAAAATAAAAATAAAATTATAGATTACCTAAGGTCGTCTGTAAAGGTGGACGATGACAGCAGGGGAGAAGAAAAGGGTGGAAGCATTCGAAATATGGTGCTATCGAAGAATTATGAAGATAAAATGGATCGACCGAGTAACAAATGAAGAAGTCCTAAGTAGAGTGGGAGAAAAGAGAAGTCTGCAGAAAACTATAAAAAGAAGACGGGACACTTAATCGGCCACATAGGCACAATGGCCTGATGAAGACAATCGTCGAAGGAAAAATGAACGGGAAGATAGGAAAAGGCAGGCCTCGTATGAGTTACATAGAACAGGTCGTAAAGGACGTGAAAGAGAGGAACTACGTTAATATGAAAAGGTTGGCCGATAGAGGAATCGAGTGGAGGACTGCGTCAAACCAATCCTAGGATTGTTGACCCTTAATGATGACGATGTCCGTAAAGGCAATAATGTATTCTAATACTTTTCATCTTTGCCTCTCGCATTTCATCCAGGGATCAGGAGCATTTTTTCACATAAGATGCTTGAGGTATTGATTGAATTATTACAACCTTCAAAGTGTCGATTTTAAGGTTTGTTAGAGCCGGTCATTATGTTCTCAAACGAAAAGCTACAAAATTGGAGATACTGCCGATCGGAGAGCTGCCTTTTTTTCTGTAGGGCTGAGGACAGAAAAAAAATGACACGCTGAACCAGTGGTTGGAGGAAGAGAAAGTAGTACTACAGTAATCCTCATTTATTTATCCCATTTTTGAGCTAGTATTATTATTTCAGAATGCCCAGACAGTCGGTCTTACTACAAGAATTTTATAGCCTAGGGAATAACGCAGCCGTATACTAAGCCCAAAGTAGCAAAAAAGGGTGTCGACAAGACGCCTGTATTTCTTTCCGTGGCCTACTATAACCTTCGTATATTTTCAGCAACAATTAGTTACACCACTGCATTTATTTCTTATCAAACTCGTAAAAAATTGTAGAGTGTTCCTATTTTATGTATCCTGTACAGTGAAATATTGGATTTTTAAGCTGAATGAGTGTGCTTCCAAATAAACGTACTGTATATTTTATCCACATACTCAGCGGAATACAACGATAAAAATTAGTTTATCTTATACATTTTTAAGCACTTTGACCCTATGACTTCATTTCTCTCAGGACAATTTTGACTCAGAATCAATTAAAATAATTGAGAAACTTTTATTTGTAGCTTTGCTACTAGCATTTTTAGTTACACGCTCTACATTTTTGTACGATTAACGTAAATAAAGAAGCAAAAATATTAAAGAGGGCTATATATTTGACGAAACATAATGAAAATTCCCAAAATAACACTAGTAAAACAAACCACGACAAATGCAGAGTAAATTACTGTCTGAACTTCATAAAATTTCGTCCTTTCTGCCAAAGGTGAAACGTATCTTGAATTTGCTTACATAAAAATTATAATACAAAAGATTTGATGCTATCGGCTGGCGTGGTGCCTAATGTGCCTCATATTGATTGTCAAGGTTCGATTTCTGGTTAGTGGCAAAGATTTTTATTTGTTACACAATATACTGGTCCCTGCAAGAGTATTATTTGTGAAATACTTCCAGTTCAGTACTCGGTCCGTCGCATGGGTAGTTATGCCGTCGTCTTCTTAGCGCTTTTCTTTAAGGGGCTGGATACTGGAGTAATAATTCATTTCCAGGCTTCCGATTTTTCTTCAATTCGTCTGCTGATATGTGAGTAATATTTTATAGTTTGTAGAATAGTTTAAAGAAAAAAACAAGGATGCCACTGACGGAGTTCGACGACAATAGAGGGCAATTCATGCAAGAAGGTGCTGCCACCTCGTAAGGTCGTCGATTATGAAACAACATCGTTTACACTTTACCAGATTGCTGAGTTTCTATGATATATTTATGCATAAAAAAGTGTAGGTACTTTTAAAGATTAAAACTTTTCTAGGTCATAAACGTTTTTAAAGAGTAATTTTTCCTCTCATTTCAAAGGACTGCTCCCCCAAATATGGGTGCTCTTAGGATACTATTATTCACCATAATTTTATTCAATTTTATTTTTCATTTCCGACGTGCTATGCATCATGGGATCATTTGCGACATCAAATTATCTTTATGGCATCAAATTGCGAACATTTAAAATTTTTACCTTAGTACCAGTAGACATAGCGAGGGAAAAGCCAAATATCTGAAAACGCAATTTCAGCCGAGGTGTACAATCTCCTTAAGAAAAGGCTAATGCAGACATGACGCCGAGTTTTAAATCCATCCACCCACCCCACTTTCCTTGAAAAATTCTTAACCATATCCAATTAACCGCATATTGTAAATGGTGCAAATTACCTCGGCAGCTCTCTCAGGCCACCGCTCCCAAATAACTGCAACTACTCTTACGAAGCAAACAAAGTGACCTCCCGATGAGGTTTTACTGATGTTTTCTTGTGTGCAAAAACTAAGCAGGAAACGTCCCTGTAACGACCATTTAATTGGGAATAAAGAGCCGGAAACGGGTTATTAGCCCTCTCCTTGGACTCAATGGGGAAGGGCGGCACCTCCAAATCTAACGTTAGAGTGACTGGAATGACCTCTCATCACGCAATGACGGACGAAAGTCAAATTGCCGAGTGGAAGAGGAGGGGGAGGGTCAGAGAGTGATAGTGGGACAGCGGGTCCTTGCTGCGGGATATCTTTCAGCCGAGCAGACGGCGTTTGGCACGGTCATTGAAACTGCGCAAGTTGCTGCCGCTTCCGTTTGAGCAGTCGTCTGTGAAAGTCCGCGAGGAAGTTAATATCGAGATGGAATCCTTGACAGCTTTACACGGAGTAGTCGTCGGCGCAGTATTTCAGTGACAATATATCAAAAAGAAGCGGCATCACCATCAATATTAGCATACGCATGACGTCAAGATAGGGATGTCACATCGACATCGATGTATCGGACTACTCGATGTTTTTTGCCGATACATCGAAAACATCGAGTGGTAAGACAATCGATGGAACATCGACTCGATGTTTTCAAAACACTCAACATCACAGCGATGTTTTAGGAAACGAATGGTATAATAAATGTATATGGTTGGCCAATAATTCATTTTTCTGATTATCATAAGCCTTTTAAGAATACGAACGAACCTTCCCTGATTATGCCATCTATCGTTCGTATGCAGGGAAACAAGTGAAGGTATAAAATCGTTCATGTTTTCATCCCAGTGTTGCCTTCCAAGAACATGATCCGCCATGACTACATCAGTACCTTCTGAGAGGATTGTATCAGCTCTCAACTTGGTGGTACAAGATAACAGGAATAGGTTGGGGTTGCTGCATATTAAGCAAAGAGTGTTCCTTACCGATACTGGGAGGTTTTAACTTTTAAACCCACTGTTTTTCAATTTGATTTTTTTTAATATTACCAAGCTTAGAAAATTTTTAGGGAACAGGAACACCCACTTTATTGTGTTATTTGTTTTTTGTTGTACTATGTTTATTTATCTTTATTTCATTATGAAACAGTGATATGTTTTCTATGTTTAAAAATAAATTCAATGGAAAACTATTTGCGTATTATTTATCAATGTTTTACTAAATAAGGTCCGATTTCCGAATAATTTTCAAAATTGCAAGTTTTTAAGAAGATGCAAAATTTATGATGCATAATACCTAATACATAATACCTCTATGATAATACAGGCCCGTTTGTAGATATGAAGGCATAACTCGATGCATCGAAACATCGATGTTTTTTGGCGATGAATAATGAGTGAGTGGTGAGTACTTTTATAAACATCGAAACATTGACCACTCTATGCTTTTTAGCCGATGTGGCATCCCTACGTCAAGATCTCTGAAGTAGCAATTATATGGACGCGAATATATTACCTCCACTATAAAATATGTTTTAGACCATTTTCTTCGCAAGTATTGGACACCCTAATCCCGTATACTTAGTCCACATTTTGCACAGTAAACATATGACTGTGAGTCATGATAACTAAATAGGGTCCTCTTCATAGCACAGAAAGAAAACACACACGAGCCAAATCCACAATACCACTCATGTTGTCAAAATCATGTTTCGCTCCCACTCCATATCACCTGAATCTTCAGAAAGGGTCCTCTTCCTTGAGAGGGAAACTTATAAATTCACGTGATCAATCAACAAGCTATTGATTATTGCACTTCCGAAGGATTTAAGTGTAAATATAAAATTCATCTCGATTGTCAACAACTTATTTAAATACTCGAAGACCGGAGGCAGTTGTTGACGCCAGAGTCCTCTGCATTGCCATATAATAACTAGAAGAGGAGGTGTAGCAGGTGAAGTAGTGATGAGAGTGCATTTCTTAGGATTCTGATTGCAACTATAAATCTACCCAATCTAGAGAGAGAAAAATTTGTGCATTAGATTAGAACATGTTCTAATTTTCTCGCAGCTGTTCACGCACTGGCGAGGTCTCCCCTCGAAAGACGTGGCTTTAACACGGCGCAATATTTCTTGGGCAAGTGTTCTCGCAGGACCCTGCGCAGTTTCACTGACCGTGTAAAACGGTCTTACCACTCACCCCTGGCCGTCTTCAAACAGGATGGGCAAGAGCGAGTTGGCCGACGTGAGGTTGACGCGGTCGCCGCCCCTGGCGGCCCACTGCGCACGTACCAGCCGGCTCTGTCTGTTCATCACGACTTCCCTGCAAATTAAAGGAGTAGATTTAGCATTTTCTGAGGTGCTGCCACTGCTACGGTTATCGATATGTACACATAACCAAACTTAATAGCGGTCTTAGTTTTTAGACAAACACTGGTTGGTTGGTTATTCAGAGGAGGCGCCCGACAACTGATGTCATTTGCGCCATTTTAGGATAGGTGGGTAATCGGGTAATGTTAGTAGTTTTTAGGAAACGGAGAAATGGTGGAGAGAAACCAAGCGTCGGCATTAGCCTACTCTTAACGAATGTGCCAAGGCTTAACGTCCCATCCGACGGACGGAGTAGTGAATTTGAAATGCCTTCCACTAGGCACTCCAAGTGGGGACCGGTTTTCCACTGAAAAAATCCGCCACTGCCGGGAATCGAACCCGGGCCCTCGGGATGAGGAGGGCTCTATCCCGAGTGAACTACCTTGAATGAACTTCGTCTTATTCTTAATGGCTACTGAATCCAAATACGTCTTTATGTTGTTATTGTATTTAAATATCTGGAGAACGCTATTGTATGGCTGAAAATCATGGACAATAACAGTAGTAGGGAAGTCAAGGCTGGAAGCGTTTAAAATGTAGCGCTAGTGAAGAATGATGAAGATGAAATGGATCGACCGAGTAACAAGCGAAGAAGTCTTAAGAAGAGTGGGAGAAAAGAAGAGTCTGCTGTAAACTCTAAAAAGAAGACGGAAAGAATTCATCTACCCTGCAAGTTTTGTAAATGTATGGGGTGAATTCACACCAAATACGCATTAAAAATAACGTATAAAAAGGATTAGTAATTATATTATAGCCTAAATTTAGCAATTTAAAAAAATGTGAAAATAGTAAAGCAAGCATGCAACATGCTGTTAGTTGGGATAGCTTAAAGTCCTCATACCAACATGCAACTACCTGCGCTATGATACTCCGATACACTCGTATTGGTATATTTACCACTATTCATATTCCTAATTGTATGAGGGAAAAAGGACATATTGAATCTGTCAGTTTGGCAATCAATTTCTCAAATTTTGTGATCATGGTCAAGTCTATCATGATAAGTTGGAGTTCGCAAAATATTTTTAACATCATCAATGAAAATATTTTCTTGGAATTTGAGAAAACGAACGGATTCAGGGGTAACTTAGTGAAATTTTTCCATGGTGGAAATAAACGAGTGGAAATTTCCATGTTTCCTTGGTGGAAATTTGCAAGGTTTGTTTATTTCCATCTTGGAATTTATTTAAGAGATCAGTTTAAATTGTCGAATTAGAATTGTCATAGGTGATACAGAGAAGTAACGGTATAACTCTTTGAAAGGATAGCATAGTTCTTACAACTCTGTACTTTTCCGATTTCAGCATGTATGGAGGAATATACTGATTCCATGAATCGTATTAATGACTTCAGCATTTTTCATTTAGCGCGCGCCAAATGGGCTTCAAATTCCCGTGTTGGGGCGTCGAAGGGACTTTGACGGTTAATGCACAGTTAGCTCCGGTACGGTGGAGCCCCTCGGCGGATAAGCAGTCAAACTCTCGGTCGATATCTTCGGGAGTGGAGGGGAGAGGTGTTGGCGGATGCAAGGTGCGTCTCCAAGCTGCAGGTGAAGAAAGTGGCGAGGGTCCGCGGATCTAAAACAGGGGTGTAGGGAGGCATCTTTACTTCTATACGGTGACCTTATCTACCTAAAAATGAAAATTTAATTGAACATTTTTTATTTTTGTTCAAATTTACCTCAACGGGAAAATAAAATTGCTCATCTGTTAATGCGGAATCATCATCATCATTGGTCATCAATCCTCAGATTGGTTTGACGAACCTCTCCACTGAGTCCTTCTATCGGTTAATCTCTTCATATTTACGTATTTCTTCTCTTTTATAGCTTTCATCGCTTGTTCCATATATCTCGCACGAGACCTTTCTTTGCCATTCTTCCCTTCCACTTGTCCTTCAAAGATTGTCTTCATCAGGCCTTCATGTCTCATGATGTGGCCGATTAAGTTGTTCCATCTTCTTCTTTGGGTATTCAAAAGACTTCTCTTTTCTCCCAATCTTCTTAGGACTTCCTCGTTACTCTCTCGGTCGATCCATTTAATCTTCATCATTCTTCTTTAGCACCACATTTCGAATGCTTCCACCCTTTTCTTTTCCACTGCTGTCTTTGTCCATGCCTCAATGCCATAGAGAAACACGCTCCAGATGTACGTTCTAATGAATTGTTTCCTTACTTCTACGCTTGTATTTTCAGCGGTTAGTAGATTCTTCTTTTCATAGAATGCCGATCCTGGGCTATTCTGCTGACTATTTCCTGGGCTATTCTGACTATTGCTTCGTCCATCGTTGGTTACTCGGCTTCCAAGGTAACACAACTCTTTCACCTCTTCCAGTTTTTGTTTTCCTAGTTTAACGTTGGTTTTGGCTTCTTCTTTCTTGCTGCACACCAATATATTAGTTTTCCTCTTATTGATCTTCCGAAGATATCTGGCCATTGTCCTCTCCATGGTTATTAGAGTCTTATTCAGCTCCTTCTCTCTCTCTGCTACGAGTGCTATGTCATCAGCGAACCACAGCATGCTAATTTTTTCTCCGTGGATATTCACTCCAGAAGACTCTTCCTATTTCATTGATGGCTTTCTCGATTTAAACATTAAAAATTACGGGAGACAGTGCACAGTCTTGTCTCACTCCTTTCCTTATTCTTGCTTCTTCAGAGCTGGCTTCATATTTAATCACAGCTACTTGGTTTTTACACAGACTATGGATAATTCATCGGTCATTGTAGGACACTCCAATTCCTTTCAAAATTCCAAGCATTGAATTCCAATCCACGTTGTCAAAAGCCTTCTCTAAATCCACGAATGCAATGAACGCCGGTTTTTCCGTCTCCATTCTCTTGTCTATGAGAAGTCTAAGGGCCAATATTGCTTTTCTGGTCCCTTACTTTTCCTGAATCCGAATTGATCTTCATCCAGGAACTCCTCAGCTTTTCGTTCTATTCTTTTGTAGATGATCCTTTTCAATATCTTAGGTGAATGTGTCATCAGGCTTTTAGTCCTAAAATTTTCGCATTTCTCTGCTCTCTTCATTTTGGGAATAGAAATGATGATGTATAATACGGATTAATGAAACAAATCAAAGAAAGGAGTGAGACAAGCTGTGTCTGAAGTCTGTCTCCCGTTTAATTCAATGTCTTAATCGAGAATGCCATCCAAGAAGACAAAGAAAATTGTCACAAAGTGTTCGGCATTGAATATCCACGGGGAGAAAATCTGTATGCTGCGATTCGCCGACGACATAGCAGCTATGGCAGAAACGAAAGGAGATTTAAAGAATACACTAGGAAATATGGAAAGAATATTGGCCAGATATCACCTGAATATAAATAAAAAGAAAAATAAGGTATTGGCATGAACAAGGTCCCTATAAAAAGGCAGGACAAATGTTAAACAAGGAATACAAAGTTGAGGAGGTGGAAAAGTACTGCTACCTGGGAAGCTGAGTAACTAGCGATGGACTAAGTAAAAGAGAAATTGCCAGTAGATTTGCCCAGGTGAAAAGGGCATTTTACCAAAAGAAGATTCTGCCTACAGTTGCAAATACAAGCGTGGAAGTGAGGAAACATTTCATTAGAACATACACCTGGAGCATTCTACTATATGGCAGCAAAGCATGGGCAGTGCCCATTGGGCATTGGGCACTAACAGAAGCAGAGAAGTCCAGGCTGGAAGCATTTGAAAGGTGGTGCTACCGAAGAATGATAAAGATAAATTGGACGATCGAGTGACAACTGAGAAGTTTTAAGAAGAGTGGCAGAGAAGAGATTCTACTGAATACCTTCAATAGAAGACGGGACAATTATATAGGCCACATCTTAAGACACAATGGCCTTACGAAGACAATCGTCGAGGGAAAAGTGAACGTGAAGAATGGAAAAGGCAGGCGTCGTATGAGGTATATGGAACAAGTTGTGAAGGATGCAAAAGAGTAAAATTACGTTGATATAAAGATTGTGGCCGACAGAAGAATCGAGTGGAGGACTACGTCGAACCAATCTCAGGATTGTTGACCGATGATGATGACGAATGAAACAACCATAGATGAAATTAGGATTCTGAATTTTTTATTTATATTTTATTATTATTATTTAAGCATGCCTACATGTAGCATTAATACGTATAATGCATGTTTGTTGTACATCTCAACTATATATTTGCATATTTACAGTGTGTAGCGTAGAGCTGCTAGGTTTGTTAACAGGTAATACCATAGGAATAGTAGTGTATCAGACTTGATGGAAGAATTAGGTTGGCAATCATTATCACATCGTAGGTTAAAGTACATATTAAATCTATTGCAACAATTTTAACGGGATAGAATCACAGATAAATAATTAAAACCCCAGCTTATTATGTATTTTATTATACGACCAGAGAAATAAGATTAGAGAGATGGATTGTCGTACTGATAAATTCCAAATATTATTTTCCCGCGTACTACAAGAGAACTCAATAGGCAGCATAGGAAAGGGATAGGCAGGTTTAATATTTATGCAGTAGTCTGTAGTGCATCATAAATGTATGATCAAACAACCCTTTATTAATATGTAGATACTAACCATCCAGCTGTATGTGACACTATTATCTAGCATGTTTCCACGCTGTGGCCTAGTCAGTTGTGCATGTTTGGTGATCTTCATCCCCTGCCACACACCCTCGAGGTATTTACAGAGCATTGAGTGGATGTCAATGACTAGATGAAAAGTAGAACTTGTAATGTGTGTCCCACATGTTAAATATATAAAACTCTCCTTAGGTAGGCAATATATGCTAACTTCAATGTTCATATACGTAGTGCATGTTAGGTGGCAACTCAACGCCTGCCACACACCCTCTAGGTTGCGTTCAGGGTAGTCAGTACATAGATATGTATATACCCTGAAAAAAACCGAAAGGGTATGTGGCTGGGGGTTGGTTCGCACAAGTCATGCTTCCCAACACTCACGGACTTTTTGTTTGCCAAAAAAATCGAAATAAGCAACTTCAAACACAATACAGTTCCGATACCTGCATCTACATATTACCCTGGAAGCTACCATAAAGGTGTGTGACGGGGTGAATTCACACCAAAATGCATTACATATCATGCATAAAAATAATTAGTAATTATATTCTAGTCCACACTTCAAAGGAAAGAAGGACATTTTGAATCTGTCAGTTCGGTAATCAATCTAATTTTGTGATTATGGCCCAGCCTACCATAATAGTACGTTGGAGTTTGCAGAATATTTTTAACACCATCAGTGAATATGTATTTAAGAGATTAAGCCCAAATTTTAAACTGCGGTGTGACAATGATTTCCATTTTAGTTCACCTAACATACTGTTTAAGCTAATGTAGTTATCACAACGTCCCTTTACAAATCTTGCCGTTCTTCGCTGCGACTCCATTACATAATGTAAGCCTACTTGGTAAGGATCCCATATACTGGGAGCGTATTCCAAATGAGGTCTAACATGGAAACAGTTTTGGTACGAAATTCTGTATTCAAACGGCTTTTGTTGAGATAACAACAATTCGTAAATTTAAAGACTACGCTGGAAGTTTTAGTACGAAAGATGAACACAATAAAGTTTTTACAACGTGCAGAAGGTTTACTGCAGTTTACTGGAAAATCGGTTTCAATCATTTATTTACACCTTACACAATAATTCACTCACTTGATTTTTGAGTGAGTAATTGTTTAGTATCAACGTCTGATGTATCCGGGTGGGAGTGGATGGTAAAGAGAGGAGGGATTTTGGTAAGCGGTTGTCGAAGATTGGAATCATCGAAGCTTCACTCCCTTAAAAGGAGAGAATAGGTTTTCTGTTCCCTGTATTTCCCTTTCACTCTTATGACAAACTACGTCGCGAGCGGTATTCAAACGGCCTTTGTCGAGATGAGAGCCATTCGTAAATTACAAGTCTGCGCAGGAAGCTGTGACAGAGCTGAAGTCTTTGGTGCGTCCCATCCGAATCTACGCACGTTCTCCGCTACAAGCACTCAAGCTGAATGCGTATGAAAGAGAAAGAACAAATGCAAAGGGGAAGGAGCGGAAAATACAAAACTGAAAGCGGTCGAACTGTGACGTTATGGAGAGAAAGGGGATGGTTCAAGTATAAAAATGTGAGATTTAATGTGAAGAGGAGTGATGTCAAATGAAAATTCTAAATGAGAGGATAGCCTGGTTGTAAGTCGACGAGGAAAACATAGAATTGTCGAACAACAGTCATGCCAAAGATGGCCAAAGGAATAAGTCCGTCTAAGTCCAGTTAACTACGAAATAATAAAAAAATACAACATTAACAATGTAAGAAAACATAAATTATGTTTCATTCAGGAGGGCAGCGTCGAACAAATCCTAGGATTGTTGACAAATGATGATGCGGATGTTGTAACTGAGATGAGACCTGATGACGACGCCTTAAATCACATATTGCGTATTAGTGTACAAATTAAATGGAAGTGGAAAGTGAAACTCTTGCAGATTAATGTGGCAAAGAGATAGTGTAGGGCGGGGAATACTCTAGAAAAGTAATGAAAAAGTATCACGCGGCGATTATCATTAATAAAAAGAAAATTTCGTGAAGGGGCTACATAGAAATGGTTATAGAAAATAAATGATGCTAAAAAGGGCCTTTTGGAGGGAAGACAAAGGGAAAAGAGCAGAGGTCAAACCTTCACGTGAGAAACCCGCAGCATATGCCACCATTCCTTATGCTGCCGGAACCACGGAGAGAATCGCGAGAGTCCTCTTCAAGCATAACGTAAAGACGAGATTCACCTTCTGTAAACAAAAGTGGGTGACCATCTACCCAAGCCTAAGATTGAGGCCTCCCGTCTGGTATACGATGGGGGTCTACCAGCTTCAATGCTCGTGTGCAAAATCATACTTCGGGTAGACGGGAAGACCCATGAAGGGCAGAATAAGAGAGCATGTACGCGTCACGGAGAAGAAACGGTTCAGTCTGTCTCGCTGTATGTAAGGCCTGAACCGGGCCACACAGTGGACTTTGTCAAAGCAAAAGTTATTTATGACGACAGCCACTACTATCTAAGGCTAATCCAGTAAGCTATAGGAGTCATAAAAAAACAGCAAATTATAACCGTGAGGATGGTTATACTCTGTCTAATAGCTGGAAAAGAGTATTAAATTTTAACTGACATGATTGTTGATAGTTTAATTCATTGACCAGACAACCAGTTTGACCAATCAGCGCCAACCTAGGGCTCACATTTATATACATAATACTGCCAACAATCAACGCATCGTCACTTCAGACCTGAAGACGCCGGACGCCTGCAGTATGACTGGAGAAACTGTCGTCGCTAAAAAAACACCATAACGCGGAAGAACGCCCGAAAGAAATTATTAACAAGGAAGAAGTAGTTAAAGAGTATTTAATTACTTCATCAAAACCTATTCTATCTGTTAAAATTTTCTTCTCCTTCTGGCTTTTCAGGTTTAGGCGATTTGCCTTTTCCGGCTTCACCATTGCAATCTCGGTCTCCCAACACTTCCTCTCCCTAAAGGCTTACACTCTTAAGACCTTTCTAGGAATAATTTCTAGAGACATACGCTCAACATGTTCTTTTCATCTTTCTTTGTAGTTTCTTGCTACTTAAGTCACTGGTTGTACTTCTAATTCTTGCCTCATTTCTTCGTTTATAATATGGTCCCGACGTGTAAGTCCAGCCTTTCACAAATCTAAGGAATTTCATTTCTGACGTTTCAATCTGTTTGACGTCTCTCGTTCTAGGTGCCCACGTTTCTGACCCGTATAGTAATGTGGGGACAGCCATTATTTTGTGAAATTTTATTTCAGTTTCTTTTGCAGCTTTTCCCTTCAGTGATCTCATAGTCCCACATAATCGTTGGTAATTGATCGTTTTATTTATTTAAATTTAATATTAAATTCAATTTGGTAAAATAACGAGTAGTATTAAAAAAACGAGAGTGCAAATCAAACGTGGTACATTTCTCACTCTGCGAGCATACTTCCCTTCAAGCGCCGCCGTAGGGAACATTCGTGGGTCGACACGTAAAAAAGTGGTCGGCATGTCCCGAAATGTCGACAGCGAACGATCTCTTCACCGGAGAAGTGTTTAATCGAGAGCCCGTGGACCATGCACGGAGTAAGTCGCCGAATCGCTTGGGGTAAGCAGTTCCTTCACTCTGTGACGCCAGCGTTATGTAACCAGAGCACGCAGCACCGCAATCGTAAAATTCGTGCACGTCGGGGATGCAATTCAAGCGGGGGACGGGTGGAAAGGCCACCCGAAATGCAGTGCGGTTCGGTGGGAAATATAACAGCACAGGGGAAGCTTTAGGGAACTCTTTTCCTCTCTTTAAGTCTTCGCAACGAGCCCAACTGTTTCGCTTCTACTTTCCAAGTTATATAGAGGCGTAGGGGGTTTTGGATTCTCTTTTTAGAATAATCTCCGGAAAAAATAGGGGAGAAAGAGGACCACAAAAAGAATATCGTCGATTTGTCCAACTTTGTAGGTAAGAAAGTTCTAAAATCATCACCCACGGATGTTCTGCTGCAGGTTTCGTTTTAAATGCTACATGCAGCCACATTATCATTCAAGAGTACAATAACTGCGTTACCTATTCGCCCGCAAACTGGAGGGTGAATAGGACCAGGGGGGTCTGTGTATGAAACCAACGGAATTATCTCGAATAGGTAACCAAGGAGTCACGTGGTACAAACACGAATGGTTTGCAAATTTAGTGTGTCCGAATCGCTCGTGACGATATCATTAGTAGTATTCGCTGGGAAAAAATAGATTACATAATATCATTAATTCTTTTCATTCTAGTTTTTCTCATCCGTCTCGACTATAGAGCCTCCAAATGAGATAAAACACATCTGCAAACAATGAATGACGTTGTAACCAGCGGTTGTAACTCCCGTTCACTTGGATAATGATATATTATACATAACTTGGATATTATTGCACTATTTGCCTTGGACATAATTGCCCTCCAATGTACCAAATTTGCGAACAATTCGTATGTATACCACATGACTCCTTGGTTACTCTTTCTGAATAATCCCCACGGTTTCAAACACAGCCCCTAAGATGAAAAGCTGAATATGGCCGTTTCGGCAATGGTGAGCATGCACTCACTACTTTTTATAGATCTTCGAATGTGAAGTCTATTTGCTGAAATGTAGGTGGCAAAAATTAAAGTTGACAAAGAAGTAATTTGTGTTGCAAAGATGGTTCTCTTTCTAAAATTGTACGTTTTCGGATGCTTAAAAACACGACGTCATCTCGCGATGTCACGGCACGGTATTACAATGGGCGTTGTTTATCGGCTGTACTTGGAGTTTAGTTGTTTAATGAATACTTGGCGAAAACGCATGTATTTATCTCATTTGTTAAATGGAATAAACTAATGTACTTATTTAGATTTTGTATCTAAGTTACGTGGATCGTACCGAGCAAATAGTCCATAAATTATGTAATAACTGCATAGCCCTGTTTGTTTTCACTTCACGAATCTCGGTTACGACAAAGCAATAGTTAATACTTTCAGAAAGATGCCGCCATAAGATTGTCAACCAGAGGAAAATTGTCGGATTGTGCTTTTTTTATCCATTTTCAGTCATTGTTTCGATCAAGGAACGGCTAAAAACCTCTAAACAATATATTTGCTTCGTATCCTTCTAAAATAAACTTCTGTTTCCGAAGCAATATGGGACCTATACCGTGAAGTGACGTCAGGAGGCGTTTCGGGTCACGTCACTGTAGTCAATTTTCGGGAATATTTTAGTCAAATTTAATGATCTTTTTGGTTGACATAGAAAATATTGGCTTATATATTTAAAATTATGAGAAATTTCGTGTCAAGTACATCATCAATATAAGAGAAACAAATTTCATGCATATTACCCATTCATGCAAATATGAGTAAATTTTAAGACTTAGAGCAGAACCCACAAAGTGTGTCATCAGTTGATCATTCCTCATCCTCAAGATTATATTCCCTGTCTGAAGATGATTCCTAGAATACATTTCTGTAAGAACCACTAGTACTGAGCAATTATTTTTAAAATGTCAGTTGTAAATACTAACGTTTAAATCGCTAAAGAAACTTTTCATGGGTTCATTGATATTGGGAATGATTTTATGCTGTGGCAAGGAAGTGAATACCCGCGAATATTCTGGTCCTTTTCACTATTCATTATGATTTTTTGGGTCATTGGCAACACCAGATGCCATGGCATGACAATAATTGGTAACTACGGTAATAGATATGAAATTCATTTCACATGTAGTGAAATAGAAAATGACATCCAAGCAATAAATTCCTTCTTACCATGTATTTTATCGATACAAAGTTTTAAAAAGAACCTATTTCCGACCTACCTTGCGTAGAAAACCTACATACTATTGACATGCTAGTTGTGTCCTATTACTGGAATGGCTAAAATCGATTCAGAAACTGCTACATTCAAAAGACCTCTCTGAAAGTGCATATTAATTTGCTTATTCTGCCTTTAATTTAATATATAGTCAAAATAATTTTAAGAACAGTTTATGAGTCCATCAGAATAAATTTCGTCCAAATTATCTACATAAATATGCCTCCCTGCGAGCCATCACAAGGGGTTATACATCAACTTTGAAATGAATTTAGCTAAAATAAGGAAAGAGTTTCCTACAAAACCTACGAATAAAATGAAAATATTTGAGGAATAATTGTAAAGTGTATTTCGTATTTTTAGTATAAACGACGGTTTATTTGCGTTTCAGGTAATGGTGAATTTTAAGGGGAAAGAGAATCTTGTATTTCTCGGTCCGGCTTAGGCATTACCCTGCTCTTAATGAAAAGCTCCAAGTGGAAAAGCTCCAAATTCAAAGAGCTTAACGTCCCATCCTGATGGGTGCTATTCTCGAAGTGCTCTTCACCCGGCACTGAAGAAGAGGCCGATAAATCAACGAAATATCTCTTCCACTGTCGAGATTTGAACCGGGAACCTTGGAATGGAAGGCAAGTACTGTAACAAACCCAATCTCTGATGTTCTCGACTGCGGTGGAAAGGGGAATGGGGCTAAAATCGGTCGAGAAAAGAACTTCTTTATATTGTCTTTGTGATCCTACCCACACGAGACATTCTTTTGAAGAAGACATTTGCCGAAGAAAATCTCTAGCAGCGAAAAAACCCTCGTGTGTCAGTGGAGAGAGAGGAGGAACTCCCACGGGCCAACTCAGCTCAGCCTTACTTCCTCCACCAGACTTCCGGCCCCTCCTCCGATTATAAACGTGCATCCGCTTGAAAAGCATTTCGTCACGACTCAGTTGGCTGCAATCGAAAAAAGCTCGTTCGACCTCAATTGATTGGTACATTTTATTTCTCATACCATTTGTTCTAGGTATCGCGTATCAACAATTTTTCTTGGGGAAAAAGTTGATCAATTTTCGCCAAAAGTGACCTCATTGAATTTTTCATGAAAATGCATAAACTCAAGGCGATGCTGAGCCTCGAAATATATCACTTCGGAATCAAAGGTAAAACTGTGATGTAGAACAGTTCCTAACCTTTAAGTGAGTGTAATTAGCATGCCCAAATTTTAATATTTTCCAAAGATGTAAAACAAAATGTCGGACCCTATTTTCAATCAATTTTTTGTCTCCATGTAGGAAAATAGTTGAAAGCTACCTCAAGCTACAATCAATCACTTATATCACGAGATTCTGCAAAGTATCTTGAGTTAGGATCCTATGAGAAAGTTTGCGACGGCCAAAGTAAATTCGATTTTTCGAAAGCTGATTTTTTGCGAAAATATGTAAAATCTGTACCAATGTTAATTGTTAATGCGCGATACCTAGAACAAATTGCATGTAAAACGAAATGCACTAGCCAATTGAGGATGAACATGCAAAGTCCGGGCTGTAAAAAAAACTACTTTTGACTTTTGGCCACCTTTTTTCGATTTCAACCCAAAGTGGGGCAAAGTGGGTGATTCACTCAATCGCAGAGGAAATACCGTCTAAGTAACCCGCACAAATTAAATTTCGCATAAAATAAATCTTTGTACTTTTACACAGAAAGACTTGCCAAGAACTAATATTTCTTTTTACATTATCAAAATACGTTGCATATGCTGTTGAGCTCATCAATCATGCTGCGATTAGTTCTATTGAAAATAAGGAAGATAAATCTATCAACAAAATATTGTTTCATCAATATTTTTTCTACGCATATTACCTACTACTAGAACGTAAAATAGATAATGTAACGGGGAAATCTATTTTATCAACCCAGAATTGCGTAAAACACCATCTACTAAGGGTACGTCTTAAAGGCACGCTATATTAAATTATATAAAACCTGTGCATTGGATTTTCACGCACAAAATATTTTTTACAAATATATTCAGCCACTTCTGTGTACACCCAGTCGAAACTAAACTGAATAATTTTCTCTCCCTATGAAATTTTCCAGAGATCAACCGTGGCCAATTGAAATTAAATGGCTGTTCTTATCTCGATTCGTGTAACCCACATACTACTGGGCATTGTACATACTTTGAACCCAAACCTCACTTTTCAGTCTTACATTCGATTTGAACAACGTTATGGGATACGATCAGGTAAGCAAGGATCAAATGAACTGATGGAGCATTAAGTTCATAAGCGCAGGATGTTATGCAATTCCTTATTTGTACTATTTACATTTCGCACTAAATTCATAATAGCACCCCTTTAGTTAAATGTATTTTTAAATAGGGTATGCTAAACGCCATCTAATTCATAGGATCTAATTATATTTCCTTATCGTCTATTCGAAGTGGAAACAGGTCTTTTACTAAGCAATACATCCTTTCATACGCTATCCGCCAATACTGCCAATGAAATACAATTTTAAGATTACTGAATAAATTTTACTCAAATGTAGCTGATAATTTCTTCCATTAGAAAGGAGATAAAGAAGTATATTAGTCATACTCCTTCATAACTGTATTACAGAATTTTTTAAGGAATTGCTGCTTTTTTCTCCTTAATTAAAGCTGTGGGACAATTATTTCAACTGCTTTCAAGGAATTGATTGTGTCAAAGCTTTTTCTATCTCAAAACAAAAATCTTCCAGGCTACAGCTAATCGTTTCCGAGTTACATTCCCTTTGTATCTTTAAGATGGCAGACAATGTCTTTGGCCTTAAATTCCTTTACGTATTCCTTCCACGTGTTTCCCTTTGTTCCAACTCAAACTTTACTGTCTCCACCGCTACGGATGGCATCGTATTACCTCTCAGCTCCTGAAAGTTTTCCCACTCACTCTGCACGGCGGCGTCTGCTTTACCTTTTCTAGAATGTTTTGGTAGTCCAGCAATGCCCCTGCAATGCGTTTTATTCATATATAAGATTCTTTCTCAATGTTTATTCCCTACTCAATTCATTAGTATCTCAAAATATGCATATGTTATTCTACTATTTATATTCTTTTTCTACCATGCTATATATGTCTTATGTCATTATCTCTTCAACATCTTCATCGGTCAACAATTCTAAGTTTGGATGACGCAGCCCTCCAATCGATTCTTCTATCGGCCAACCTCTTCATATTGACGTAATTCTTTTCTTTTATATCCTTCACAACTTGCTCCATATACCTCATATGAGGCCTGCCTTTTTCATTCTCCCCGTTCACTTTTCCCTCGACGATTGTCTTCATCGTGTCTTAAGATATGACCGAATAAATTGTACAGTTTTCTTTTAAGAGTTTTAAGCAGACTTCTCTTTTCTCCCACAGTTTTTAAGACTTCTTCATTTGTCACTCTGTAGTGAAAAACGATGAAACTATGTACTATTTATGTTATTTCTTCCATGCATATTCTACTATTTTATTTATGAAATCATTTCCACTATAATTCCAGGCTGTGTTTTTTTTTGCAATCAACTTCCATAGTACGATATTACTCGGAAACGAGTAGCTGTAGCTCCTACTATATCCATTGTCTGAGTGAAATTTTCGCGAACAATGTCACAGATTACAATACTTTGTAGTACTTTAAGCTGTTTTACTGCTAGAGAATTAATTGACTAACAAGGTACCCCCTATATGATTAATGTTTACTTAAGGCCCCTTTTTCTACTTGTAACTCATATACCCACGTGTATAGTCGCTAATCTATAGGCATACTACAGGGTAGGGATGTCACATCGACATCGATGTATCTGACTACTCGATGTTTTTTTGCCGATACATCGAAAACATCGAGTGGTAAGACAATCGATGGAGCATCGACTCGATGTTTGCAAAACACTCAACATCACAGCGATGTTTTAGGAAAGAAGCGGAATAATAAATGTTTATGGTTGGCCAATAATTCATTTTTCTGATTATCATAAGCCTTTTAAGAATACGAACGAACCTTCCCTAATTACGTCATCTATCGTTCGCGTGCAGGGAAACAAGTGAAGGTATAAAATCGTTCATGTTTTCATCCCAGTGTTGCCTTCCAAGAACATGATCCGCCATGCCTACAAAAGTACCTTCTGAGAGGATTGTATCAGCTCTCAATTTGGTGGTACAAGATAACAGGAGTAGGTTGGGGTCGCTGCATATTAAGCAAAGAGTGTTCCTTACCGATACTGGGAGGTTTAAACTTTTAAACCCACTGTTTTTCAATTTGATTTTTTTTATACTACCAAGCTTAGAATATTTTTAGGGAACAGGTACACCCACTTTATTGTGTTATTTGTTGTATTATGTTTATTTATCTTTATTTCATAATGAAACAGTGATAGGTTTTCTATGTTTAAAAATAAATGCAATGGAAAAATATTTGCGTATTATTTATCAATATTTTACTAAATAAGGTCCGATTTCCGAATAATTTTCAAAATTGCAAGTTTTTAAGAAGATGCAAAATTTATGATGCATAATACCTAATACATAATACCTCTATGATAATACCTAACCTCGGATATGAAGGCATAAAAACTCGATACATTGAACATCGATGTTTTTTGTCGATGAATAATGAGTGAGTGGTGAGTACTTTTATTACCATCGTTTTTTAGCCTATGTGGCATCCCTACTACACGGGCTATTCATTATCAAAATCACGTCATCTAATGTGGATTTGACGTAGCTCTACAATCAATACACATATCCAATAGCCTGATGATATTTACATAAGTCTTTTCTTTAGCATCCTTCACTTCATGCTCCATATGAGGACGAAGCTATTATATATGTAATTTTGGAATACCATTGCAGACAAACCCATTAGTCGCGTGAAATTTTTGACGCCTAATTTATTCATTTTCGTTAGTGCCACGTTGATTAAATTTAGCGGACAGGTAGAAAAAAAACATGCTTGCTTTGTTGCGTGATAGCATCATTTTATAAATTTGATCTTTTGACCCCCAAGGATGGCGGCCCATTCTAAATCCAAATTTTGCCTTGTTTGGTTGAATTTCCAAAATATTTGTGATGTAAATAAAGTCATATTTTCTGAAAATTCCAATAAATTGATTTTTGGACACGATAAAACTACAACAAAACTTTATTTTTAGAAAAACCAACTAATACCCATGAAAGGGGATAGCTAAGGCTATAGGGATGATGAAAAGCGAATTGGTGTAGCAGACGTGTCAAATCATTGCTTTAAAAGGATGTTGAAGTCGAGGAAAAGGGTGGGCGAGCAACCTGGTCAACATGGATCACTTTCTTCTCTAGAGCGGTAAGTTATTCCCAAAGGCTTTGAGTTATGGGCCCTTGAGGTATCACCAACTTTCGTGGAGTGCAAGTGCTACCATGCGAGCTCCATGAATACCCAGACCGATTTTAAATCCGTGTTCTCGTCCAAACATTAGCTGCTCAAGTTTTATGTTACAACTTGATGAATGATGGAGTGGCAAAAATACCAAAACAACTATTTTAACTAAACTCTTGTGCTTAACGAGGTTCGGCTATGACTCCGCACATTAAAATCCCGTTAAAGAGCTATGTTATTTAATAAATAAATGCCGATCTAGAAAAATACCTGCATGGAATTTCATCTATAGTGTAATAACGCATGCGCAAGGATTGATGATTGATTGTATGCTATTACATAGCACGTTGTAGTCGCATTCTATTTTTTACAGGCTCTTTTAACTCATTTTGGCTTTGGAGCATGGCTGACGTGTTGCTGCCACGTTTAATTTCCAAAGTGAGATTACATGCTCATTCCTGCTATTACGTATTCTAATATGGGTTAATTATTTTCTGAATTAGTTTTAAACTATTCTCTTGCAAATACAACGCTTTGCTTTGAATTTCATTAATATTAATATTTTTTTTAATATTTGGCAACAATGACGGTGTAACTGCTACTACCATTTGGAAGCATTTGTATTAATAACACTATTGGAATAACCAATGACCATATTTAAAACCAAATAAAAAATACAAGAAGGACCTTGGTAGTGAATAGTCCTAAATTAATTGAGTAAATAGGCATTTAATCACGTTCCGTCACAAGTACCGTTGCCAATGTTAGCAACATACTGTAGCGCCACTTTCATGTAACTACGTATTTTCCCCTTTTTTCGACAAAAATATTTATTAATATCATTTAAACAAGTGTAGTAAGGCCATTCATTTTTTATAGTGCTAAACTCGACGAACAATCGCGCATCTTATTTTATTTTTCGTGAAAGCGACATTTCTATTTAAAATGTCGATCTGCAAATGGTACTGCAAGAGCCATGCTCTGCCGTATAACTACTGATTGCTGATTTTCAACGACTTGATTCTTTAAATATACGATGGAAAGACCACATTACTTTACTGCCAATTGATAGAAGGGCCAAAAATGTCCTGAAATTTTCACAAAAATGGCTTTTACTTCATAATTCGGTGGAGCCTCCTTAAGATGGATCATATTGTTTGCACTCCAGAAGGGGTATGTTTGAAACTGTCGGGAATACTTCGAATAGGTAACCAAGGAGTCACTTCAAGCGGCATGAACACGATTGTTTCGCAAATCTGGTGTTTTAAAACCGCCAATGGCAGCCTCATTTATTGTTTATATTGTGTTTTATCTCATGTGGGGGATCTATAGTTGAAACAGATGAGAAAAAATGAAGTGAAAACAGTTAATGACATTGTAAAGAGCGATTCAGACACGCTAAATTTGCAAACCTTTCGTGTTTATACCAAGTGACTACTTGGTTATCTATTCGAGGTAATCCCGACGGCTTCAAACACAACCCCCCAGGAAAACTTAAAATTCTATTGCGATTGCTTAGTTTGTGTATCTCGTTTTTACTTCTAATCCCCCATAGTTTACTTGTGCAATACTCTCATTAATATATTCTAATTATCAGAAATTTAGACTAGTCTGTAATGCGTGATGAATGTTTAAAATTACCAACCCATACATGCTAGGAAAATAAATGAATGTAGAAAACTGGCTTTATAATCAGTAATCTCCTCATTAATATGTAGATACCAACCATATAGTTGCACGTGATTCATACATGCTTATATTACAAAATGATTCCATGCGGAGGTACCACTGTAGGTCTTAGTTTCATGAAAATAGTGCATGTTTCGCGATTTTCACCTACTGCCAAACACCTTCGATGTAGATGTTAAGTCGCCTCCCATTTCACACACTTCTCTTTAACCTGAAGAAAAACTAAAGCTATTAATTTATTCCATATTCTCTTCCAGCGGAATCATTCGTGCAATTCATTCGGTCATTCAACTCTACCTCGTAAACCTCATCATCCGGTCCATATCTACATTTATGTAACGGATTATCCTTCGATCTTTTCTTGCGTAGCTTCTAATCTACTGGGCACAGGTCTTTTTCTCCTGCTAAATTTATTCAACGAGTTTTCAACTCCATAAAGTAGCTCTTATCCACGTATACCCTTCATCATTGCTTCAATTAAAAGATAACAATTTGTTCACGGATTGTCACATGAAAAATGAGTTAATTATGTTCTAATAGTATGCATATAAATAAACTGTAAAAGGGTGACTTAGTCACAAATGCAATTACTGTTGAGAATACAAAAGCCAGTATGGAATTAGGTGATTGTGTAAATAATCCATCACAATTCGAAAGTAAAGCAAAATAGAAAGAAACCAATCTAAACTCAAGTTTCAAAATATCGTTCGGGCGTCTCTTTTCATTTGAAGTTGAAATTGATTAGAGGCATGGAAATTATAATCAAACTCGCTGCATCAAAAATGAATGAACAAATCAATTATTAAAACAATCACATTAAATAACAATTCATTTCCTATCAACATCAAATCAGTATGAGTGTGGGATTATGCTGTGAATGTTGATTAAGCTGCAATTAATTATAACAAGGGGTGAGATCAGAGAGGAAGTTCTTTAATCAATAACATCATATATTAATTCCTACTATGGTTCAATCTCCTTAATCAGACCAAAGCAAATGAATTCATTAATTAATTTTGCGTGCGTAAAGCAGCTAAAGTATTGAAGAAAATAAACAAATTTAAGTGTCAAAATTTTACATGACCAGATAAGGAAATATCCCAGCCAATTATCAACGCGAAATTACGAAAAAAAATTCCCTATTGTTCACACAGGATCCTCTTTATTGGTTTCAATTCCGTCTGCTGTGTCGGCTTCCCCACATTCCACTTAAGGTTTGATGATGTACTGCTGGCTTTAGTTTACGTACGCTAGTTTAGCTTTAGTGTACATCCGCTTTTCGACAATTATGTTTGTTATGATGATTTGAAAAAAGAGTTCAATTTTCAGGCCTTACTAAATATAAGAAATATAAAAAATCCGCTATTTCTTCATGATGTTATTAATAAGGGACCATCTAATGAGTTAGTGAAAGAAATAAAAATCATAAATCATAATGTTAATAGTAGGTTAAAAGGACCTTTTACATGCCAATGCTAATTATTGCGGGAATTCCCCAATGCAAAGGATATGTGTTACTTGTAACAAGCATTGTATTGAACTGAACTTATATGTAAGGAAGGAATAAACAGATAAAATGTAGATAGAAAAAGATAACATTCGTTTTCGGAGTGACTCGGACTCAGCATTGAATTTCAATCCAAATTGTCAACAGCCTTCTCTAAATCCACAAATGCAATCAAAGTCGGTTTGTTTTTCTCCATTCTCTTCTCTATGAGAAACACATTTCCTACTAAATAAGGTACCAGAGCATACACCACATCATACTTCTTAAAATGTATTTATATCTCTGAACGAGAGTGGCTAGACTTAACAAAATTCCTTAGCATAGTACATTTATCATATTTTTATAACAAATAACAGCAACAATTTCTTTCTCCCTAAAGGCTTGTACTCTAATCCCTTTCTGGGAATCCTTTCAAGAGGAATGCACTCAACTTGTTCTTTCCATATTTCTTTTTAGCTAATTCTTACTTATGTTACTGGTTGTACTTTACTTTAGGACTCTACTTTAGGGAGAAAAAGTGTTGGGAGACCGATAATACGACGGTGATGCTGGAACAGGTAAATTGTTTAAACCTGGAAAGCCAGAAAAGGAAGAAGAAGATAACAGCCAAAAAATCCATCAAAAATAGACACTTAAAATTTTTTTACTATGTCGTCGAAAAACGGATGGACGTTGTAGTTGTGAGAAGGATTAAATCAATTCAATCTGGTGTCTATAGATGGGGAAGCAGGAGAGTTTTTCGTCCTTTTTGAGCCATATTTACCTTCACACTTTTGACTCCAATTTTTTCACGGAACGCATATAATTTTATTTCCAACACAATTTACTTGAATCCTTTGCCAACATACTTTTATTTTGCATAAATATTTTCTTTACACGAATAATCGGACTTGAGTACTTAATATTAAAATAATATAACTGAGTATTCCATTCATAAATCTTTCTATCTATCCAAATCTATCCAAAAGAATGCCTCATCATCATCGGTCAACAATGCTAGGATTGGTATGACGCAGCTCTCTACTCGATTCTTCTATCGGGTAACCTTCAAATCAACATAATTTCTCTTTTACACCCTTCACAATTTGCTGCATAAATCGCATCTCACACGAGGCCTGCCTTTACCATTCTTCCCGTTTACTTTTTCCTCGACGATTGTCTTCATCGGGCCATCGTGTCTTAAGATATTGCTAATTAAGTTGTCCCGTCTTCTTTTCAGAGTTTTCAGCAGATTTCTCTTTTCTCCCACTCTTCTTAAGACTTGTTCGTTTGCAACTCGGTCGATCCAATCCATCTTCATCATTCTTTGGTATTTTTACGACATAGGCACAGTTTTTATCAAATAGAGGGATAGAAGGCATATTTACCAATAGATGACAAGGGACCATGTTATTTTAAATATGATCAGGTAATGGTTTACAGTTTGTACAAGTCGACCTCGGAAAAATAATATTCAGTGGACTTAAACACAAAGTCTATGTAACCGTGGGGTTAATAAAAAAATGGCCTTCATTATTGCAAAGTACTTCCAAATCTCATTCATTGTATTTCATGCTATGGTTACCATAAATCCAAGAGAAAAGTTTCAATTTAATGAACTTGAAGGGATTACTTTTAATGCTCCCTCATCCATATATTATCTATATTATCACCCCCTGCCCCACACCCTCGCGGTGACTAGCAGGGTATCGTGTAGATGTAGATGTAAATTTGTGTATCATATAGGAGAGTAAATAGGGCTTGCCGTGGGGCATAAACGTACACAATTCCCTTCCATTAAAAATGTTTGGGAACGAATTCTTAAAAATAATAATCATGTGCAAGATAATTAGGACAACCTCATGAAACAACATGTGATTAAGAAGACATTCTGGATTCGTTCTCTCGTAGCTTAATCAGATCAAGCAAAAAAAACTAAACAAGATGACGGGAAACTCTTGGATTTAAATAAGACTTTCAGTTAAATACAACGTAGGAAACCCTTGCTTCAGCTGTAGCAATACGAAATTAAAATCCCGGATATAAACTTATCTTGGAAATATTAAGTTATTAATCATTTCCACTCGCTACTTCGATGACTTAGCGTCATTTCACAGTGAAATATTATCCAGTACACAGCTATTTCTTCTCATCATATATTCATGCTAATTCCACAAAGATACGACCAAAATCATCGATTTTATCGAAGGTGTAAAGACGATTAGTTCTTTCTCACTTAAATTCAAGAAATACGTAGTGGATAACAGCCACAGTGCTACGAGAAATCCATTGAAAATACTTGAATTTGTCTCTCAAATGCCAGGGAAGTTCACCAGCGGAACGTTTTTCTACAAAGGCAGGAGAGTTAAGCTTACAAGATTATTTTTTGGATTCTGGAAAAAATATTTCACTCTCTAGCTAACCAAACAAGAAAGGATGGCTTCGCGTATAGTCTACAATTTCTTCAAGTGAGCAGAAAGTACTACAGAGCTGCATGAATACCAATACCATTGATAGCTAAAAGCCTGAGCTCCAAGAAAAGGACAGACCTCACAGTCCATAGGTGATAACCTCTAAGGCATAAATTCCTCTTCAAATTCACATTGTATGAGAGCCCACATGCGGTATGAAATGGAACCAAGCAAATGAATATTTAACCACAGATATGCGCGACCACACTTGTATAAACATTAAAGGAACACTGATTGAAGCATCATATAATTAAGCACCAAATAAATAACACTAAGGGAGTTTCTCGCATCCTGTTGCCACTTTTTTTTTATTAAGCATGTAATACATACTGTTCATAGTGCCCAAACACGTATTGAAAGGGCTAACGGCCGTGTTACCGGGGATCGCGTAGATGAAGAGTGTTGCGTTTGGAGGGATTGTTTATTCTATTGCTTGCTAATAGGCATACATTTTATTTGATGTTTCTATGGTTTAGGTGTAGCGAAATACCATTATGGTGTATTTGATTGATTTTTTTCGGTTTATTCCACAGATGGAATGGCGGGTTTCTGGAAGGGCGAGTAGCAGTTGCAATCAAGATACAAATTTATTTTTTGTTGATTGATTAGTAAGAATCTTGCGCAGCAGACAACGGCATTAGATGTGGGTTAAAAACAACGCTAACAGAAGAATTGATTTCATTCGATCAAATAACAGAAGCCTCTGGTAAAGACGGCGAGAAAAGAATAGTATGAAGTAGGATCGCAAGGGTGGTATTTTACGTTTCTATGTACATATATATTATTTATTTTTACATCTACTACTACTGACTACCCTAAAAAAATCACCTCAAGGGTATGTGGCAGGGGATGAGTGGTCACCAAACATACAGTACGTATCAACACTAAAGTTTACTTATGCCTAATGAGAGAATTTTATGAATATCATACGGGACACATATTACGAGTCCTACTTTTCCTGCAACATGCAAAGAAACATGTGTAAAGTTACTCAAATATGTATAGCACAGAAGCAATAGTACCTCTTGCAGGCATGCTTAAATCATGAAATTTACAAAAAATCCAACATTTTAATCCATCTCTGTTTGTTTCATTGATCCGTACTCATCTAACCTGTGCAATTTCATTTTCATGCTAGGGAAAATGTATTCCAAGAAGGTATCATGGTGTGAGAACTCGTGAAGCTATTATGGCCACGAACTGATTGAGAAAAGAACGAATATTTGAATCTATCTATGGTGCAGTATATATCTCTTATCTTATCCTTATGCTTCTCTGCATCAACTTAGTGTGGGGATTATATTATTAACTCGATGTCGGAAGTGAACTCCTCTGCTCTCATTTTTGTAAAAGCCATACACTTACCTCCTTATCATAACAATTGTTAGCTAATATAGCTAATCTTCTCTGAATATTATCTAATTCTTTTATTGATAATAATTGATAATATTTTATTGCTCCAACAAGTTACAATAATACAAAAAATGATACAACAAGAATTTTGGAGCTTTAGGTGAACCCTAAGGCTTTTGCCTGTTGTTAGGTTCACCTTCAAATTAAAAATACAGCAATACTGGCCTACATGCTCATAAAACAAATGTCACCAATTGAACATAAAATAACACTGTTAGAAGAAATTACTTATAGTAAGTATTATGGAACGTGATATATGCACAATACAATTACAGTTATAGGTTGCTTTAAGGCATAACAACAAAGGATATATATTTAGAACAACTACTAGATTACCTCTATATTTATGTATTCTCTCGTGAATAGCCAATTTAGCCTAGAATTTTACTTGCTTCAAAAAAGTTTTGAAGTGTATGGTATCTTGGATACTCTGTGGCAAGCTATTGAAAATTTTTGGCCCCAAGTAAAGAAAGCATCATTTGAAATGGGATGTATCTGTTGAATATTGATCCCATATGTGGATGGAATAACTATGGGTGATGGTTTATTGAAGGCCGTAAGAGGGTAAGGAACGCTGGGAGAGAATAGAATGGTGTAAATAGAAGGTGAGAATAGAATGGTGTAAAATGAAATAGAATATGTAGCATTGATTAAGTAATCAAAGTTAATGAGA
The DNA here is from genome assembly GCA_933228895.1 of Platycnemis pennipes. Classification (NCBI taxonomy): domain Eukaryota; kingdom Metazoa; phylum Arthropoda; class Insecta; order Odonata; family Platycnemididae; genus Platycnemis; species Platycnemis pennipes. Next base: position 127,902,412 of record OW121851.1, on the reverse strand, counting down.
CTTGTGTTGCGATTATAGGTTCATTAGTATATCAGAATTACTAGAAGAATTAGGTAGGAAATCATTATCAGATTGTAGGTTTAAGTACAGATTAAATCTATTGCAAAAATTTAAAACGGATCGATTTACTGAAGATGTTATATATATTTTTAAAACCCCTGCGTTTTATTCTATATTCGACTGGATAAATAAGATTGGAGAGATAGATTGCCGTATCGATAGATTCAAAATGTCATTTTCCCCGTATAATAAGAGAAAACAATAGGCAGAATAGCAAAGGGATAGGAGATGAAATATTTTTAGTGATTGGTGCATGGTGGACGTGTTAAAAAACCAATAATCGCTTTATTGCTCTATCGATACTAACCATGTAGCTGCATGTAACTCTATCATCTAACATGCTTGCATGTAGTAGCCTAGATGCATATAAATGGTGCATTTTGGTGATTTTCACCCCCTGCCCTTCACCCCCCCTTGTTGACTTGCAGTATATTGCGTAGATGTAGATGACCAAACTTACAAGTCATAAAAGACTATTTACCTCGAAGAAAGACAATTCAACCTCAACAAGGTAAATAGACTTGGCTTTAAGGTGCTCCCACGGTTGATGTTACACCATACAGCTTAACCTACGATCTTAATCCTAGGACTAGCACAATATACATGCACTATAAGAGATTGGTACTCACAAAAATTGGGGTGTAAAACACGATTTTCAACAGCCTGGCTGGTATTAGAAAGGTAGCCAGGTAGACAACCTGGCTGTATCCAATGGAAAACTATTAGGTAGGAAATATTTTGATCAACTGCGGTTAAGAGCGTTGGATAAGAAACGTAGAGAAGCTTCGGATTGAATAAGAGAGTAATTCATGAAAACCTGCCTTGAATATATCGATACCCATTTTCCTTCTTCCTCCTATTTGCACGCCATCGTACTACCTGTCCCTTGATACACACACCAAGTGGGTTGCCGCCAAGTTCCGTCTATAACAAGCATGGGCGCCGGTAGAAAAATTGTCAGGGGGGTGCATTCAGTGCCGCCCCTGGGGCGTTATGTTGCCAGGTGTGGCGTGGTATTGCCAATTCGATTACTCTCTCTTGATGTTGGTTTGGTGATTAACTAATCATTTAATTTTTTCAATGATAAATTTTTGGTGGTTTGAGGTATTTCTATAGTTCCAGCCTTTAAAAACCACATACCTAGGGAATACAATGTTCACCGAATGTGAACACCATTATGTACTGTTCGAATGTGGGAAAGCCGGAACGCTGGCCACTGGAGATACTTTGTCACAAACTGGAAAAAATCCGGCGTAGATATGGTGCTCCACGGGCCTTAGTTATGCCAAAAATAACAGTACGTATTGTCTCGCAATACCGGCACCATGATTACGTCGATCCGGCTCCAGCTGAATAAAAAGTGCGTCGACCCTGCAGAACCCTCGGTGGGACAGTGTGTGCGCCGAAGCTTTTTCAGTGTTGTAACAGTTATCGCTCTGTGTTGCTTTTAATTTGGAGTTCGGTAGTTTTTGTGCATGATTTTATCTTAAAATTATTTGAAGTTGGTATAAGAGGATTTTCGTTTTTTTCCATTTAGTGTTCGTAAGATGAGTGACATTAGGCACTTTTTTTCACGACGAAAGATTGAAGATTTATCTTCATCAACCGATGACCATTCAGGCACTAGTTTTCAAGGTTTGTATTAATGTTGAATTATTTCTTTTCCTTAAGTCCGTGAATGTAACCAATTAAGTCTTATATTAATAGTTAAGTCGCTTAAACGAGCCAAAAAGAGCAAACCAGCCACGGATGCAAACCAGCAGCGGCGGAGAAAATGAGACGTAGCACACGATGAGATGCAATTAAGGCACAATGCGTAGTTATACATTTTATTCTATCGAATATTAATATTTTCAGCAAAAAAAACACTACCTACTTATTTCAGATGAAGTCCATTAAAATCCTCTGAAGAGGCCTGCAGTGAAAATTACAGGCAGTGTAACCGCGTGTGTATGACTTTCATTTTTTACGACTAGCCCCAGTAGTATTTTGTAGTTAATAGATATTATCACTGAATTCAATTTTTTCGCGAGTAACGCGCGTATCGAGAGAGAATGGCAAAATACTGGGTCGTGATCTAAGATTTTCATCATTACTAACACGATCGAAAAGCTCGCTTGAATGTTATTTTCAATTTATTTTTTTCAACTGATAGAGCGAAAAAATAGTATATGCAAAACGTGGGTAGAGTAGGTGATTCTGTACGAGTTTTTGTCACCCTCGTTACCTTCGTGTGATGAAATCGACTCGTACGAGAATCACATACTTGCATCGTAATGTTATATTTCATGAATTTCATTCGGCCTAACAAATAAAATAATATTACATAGGACAAGACATTATTTCTTACTTCGATATCCATGAACTGTTGTATTATTCGGCTGTCGCCAGAGGACCTTTATGTAGATTCTGTGTGGTTTCGGCCTCCGGTTCAGCGTGGTGTACAAGAACAATTCGTAATATCTCCCGGCCTTATACATATAAGTTTTCATATAAATACTTATCTAACTCTAATTTCGACGAAAAATATATAATTAAAAGGGCAGATATTTTTAGTGTTCAGTAAACCGAAAAAAAGGTATTCCTAAGATTAAAATTTGTGTTAAAAATTTGTAAGAATAATGTTGCGTCAACGCATCACTGGGGATTAATGGGTGAAGCTGCTCAGTCCCACGCAGAATCCCAGTGGCATCATGAAGCTGTCTCATCTTCCAATCATTTCCAGAATATTATGGATTAAAGACAGCACTTTAGTGTTCATGAAGTTTTTGATTCAGCATATCATAAGGAAGTAGAAGAAAACAGAGTAAAACTTCGTTTAATAATATCAACAATTTTGTTTTGTGGGGTGCGTGAGCTTCCTCTTTGAGGAAAATTAGACGCAGGCTAAACAGGTTCTGTTCTTACCGATCTGCTATCTGTTCTTACAGATCTGCTATATTTCAGAGTCGTATCTGGTGATAAATTTTTGAAAGGCCTTTTGGAATCTACGGGTAAAAACAGCCTGTATACATCGCATCAGATCCAAAATGAACTCATCCAAACATGCTCCGACATTGTCATTTCGGAGATCATTGCGGAAGTAAACCGTGCGACAGCATTTTCCGTGTTAGCTGATGAGACTGTTGATATTGGAGGGACAGAGCAGTTATCAATTGGAGTAAGATATGTGAAATCGATGGAAGGAAATACACCAATTATTCATGAAGAATTTCATGGGCATGAAAAATTGAATGAACTGAACGCTAAATGAATATCAGAAACAATAGTTTAGTTCTTGATCAGAAATAATGTCGATTTCAACAAGCTGGTTGGCCAAGGGTATGATGGCTGCTCTACTATGGCTGGTCATCATGGCGGAGTCCAAATGTTAATTAATGACAAATACCCGATGGTATTGTTCTTCCATTGTGCAAGTCATGTCATCTTGTCATAAATGATTTTAATAATGTTGGTGATGTCAGAAATACTGTGGGTGCGACAAAGGAAACAATAACATTTTTTAGAGGAGCACTTCGTGATGGCACAAGATTCCAAAAATCCCCCTTTTGTGAGAAACACGATGGTCCTCAAATATATGAGTATTAGAATATTTTTTGAAAACTTTCTGATGATAGTGCAAGCTTTAAAGGATCTCGCACATGAACCCAATCCACCAGTCGTGAAACAAATCAACAAGCCAGGACCACAGCTTATCAACTTGGCGTAGCAGCCACTACCCCAAACTATATAGGAACACTAGTAGTGATTTCTACGTATTCCATGAAGCTAGAAACTGTTTGTAAACAACTTCAGGCAGTTAATATGAATTTTATATTCATATTAACTCCCTGAAGTTGTCCTTGAGCATGAAGCCATGTTTGAGCACATTAATAAGTTAACAATTGTGTTTCAAACTCACCGAGAAGATGCTTCTACAGAATTTGCCACAATTTTTCAGAAGGCAGAAGATATTTGCAATGAGCTAGGCATTGAACATCGCGAGTTTATACAGCAATCTCTTACCGAATTTAATAGCTGAAGCCGTAACATGGTTTGAAATGTGGAAAAATGAATTAGAAGCAGATGCAAACCAGGTTGATTATGGTGACTTGATTATACATGCCTCTCCATTCTTCCCAGCTATAGTGTTGATTATGGTGACTTGATTATACATGCCTCTCCATTCTTCCCAGCTATAGTGTATGCAATAAAGATTGGCCTGGCCCTGCCAGCAATAACCAGCACAATTGAACGTTCGTTTAGCACCCTAAGGTGAGTCAAGACTTGGACCCGAAATACAATGGGAGACAGCAGATTAAGCGGTCGTTGTATGTTCAATGTTCACAGGAAGAGAATAGATTCAAACAAAAACTTTATTGACTCAGTTATAGACAAATTTGGTGCAGAATCAAGAAGGTTGAAGCTTTTGTTCAAACAGTAAAACAATAGTAGTTTTGTTAAAAAGGATTTATTTTAGTTGTTCTTATTTGTAATGTTTTCCTTTTCTACATAAACTGTTCCTATTTAAATTTCAAAAGTAGTCATTTCCCAAAATTTTTCGTGAGCCAGGGGGGTGCAAGTGCACCCCCTTGCACCCCCCTCCCGGCGCCCATGATAACAAGTCGTGACACGCTCATGTGATCCGCCATATTGGCTCGGATTTGCGGCGGGAATTCGAAATTACCATGCAAACATACGTAAGTTATTTCTGCAAAGAACAATAATTTGCCGTTTAATTATACAAGATACGGCCATATATTTTTTGTTGTTTATAAACGACATTAGGATGCTTCAGAAACCGTTGTTGTATTACACCAAAACATAGTTGGTTTCACTACATAAATCCTAGAAAACTCTTACTTTACCTTGCAAACATACGCTGGTTATATTTATAAAGAACCATGATTTGCCGTGTAAATAATAAACACCGGTGGATGAATTTTTTGTGGTGAGTAAATAACATATGGAAACTTCGGGAACCGTTGTTGAATAACACTCAAAGGTCATGAGTTTGACTCCAGAAATCCTAGAAAACTCGATTTTACAATGCAATATACTTAGGTTATAGCTGGAAAGAACCATAATTAACCGTTCAACTACGCAAGATAGGATGATGATTTTTTTGCTAATAAATAAAATGAGATTGAGAGAGAAAATGGCGGATTACATCAGACAAATGCGTGTCACGACCTGATATAGAGGGACCTTGGTTGCCGCACCAGGCGCCTGGCGCCATCTATTCGCCAAATTAAGTTCCTTCATCTTCCGTCTCTGCCTATTCAGACGTTCCCTTTCCCTCACCTCCCCTGCGAGGAACGAGTCCCAGGTGTGCTCCCGAGAGATGACGTGTAGAAGACGAGTCTTTTTCTTCTTCGTCTTCATTATTGTGAAAGCAACACAGTTTGCTTTGCATCTTCGCGTTTGCGTTCGCGAGAATTCGCCGTGGGACCCTAGGATTTTCCACGGTTGACTCTTGCCGCTGATTATCACTTTCATACCAACGTGCTCTTGGATCGGCGAAAGAAGCATATTTGATGCTTGCCTTCACTTTACATCCAGACCTTTTCATTAGCGCTTTGGTCATCACAGAAAAAACCCACATAAATGGAGGGCAACTAAATGGTGATCCTCGTGAGTTTGTCAATGCCAGGTAATTTTAAACCACAGGCGGAGAAACAGGCTAAACCAAAAAAGTGACGCTAATAGCCCGGATTGGGGCAATACATCTTTAAATTCTTTTACTATTTCCTTTCTATCATTCGTGTTTGGTGTTCACTCACTCAGTGATTCAACCCGAAGGTTGGTTTGGATAGGTGAGGGTAGAACTCACCCAGAACTAAGCCACAGGCGTGTGAAGTTCACACATTCAGGGTAGGGGGGCCAGTTCCTTTCCCTGGACCACCTCGCACACCGAAGATTTTTCGTTCGGGAGCGTCCAAAGGCTTCACCCGAATTTGAACCCTTCGATCAGTAGCCAACCGCTGTACCCACTAGGTCACCACGGCTGTGGTTGGTGTAATCAATGATTATACGGTCCTAATAAACAGCAATGATGAATAAGAGCAAGAGTTACCACAGTAGCAGGAATTCCACGGAGAAAAATCATTCGCCCTGACCGGGACTCGAACCTGGATTCCCTGATTTCCGTTGCTCCTTCTTGTTCCATTAAGTCCTCTAAATATCCACAGAGAAAGAAGAAATCTTGGTAGCTTAACTGGTTAAAGCACCTGGCCGGAAACCAGGTGATCCGGGTTCCAATCCCGATGAAGGAAACTGATTTGTTCTCCGTGGAATTCCTGCTGTTGTGGTTATCGATTTGTGATTATCCTCGTGAAAGTTTAGAAGATAGCGCCGTAAAGGTTTTCGTAGCAAATTCGCGACCCTTCAAGAGTTACCACAGCTACTACATCTCGTCATAGCAACAGCAAGGGATTTTCATTTCATTTACATAAGACCCTGCATCTCACCGCCAGGGTGTGTGGCAGGGGGTGAATCGGGCATGAATTATTTATCGTATACAATAACTTCACACCAGCTAACTTTCAGGTATAAAAAAAATACTATTCGACGAGAATCGTAATATTGTAAATACTTTCAATCGCTCCAAATAGCATGGTTTCTCGGACTGTTGGACTAACACGAGTCTTAAACACTACGTATCACTGACCTAGGCAGGATTAGAACACACAGCCTTCGAGATCAGTGCTTATGTTAGAGTTTTGATCTCAGCCTAATCCTAAATTTAATATGGCTAATAATTTAGATGTATTTAACTTTTCTATGAGGTGCATACTCCTTTAATGACCAAATCCGCATTATAACTCAGTGATTTCAAAACCTATTCTTACACGTAAGCATAGAAACATATAATTTTACACGTAAGAAAGTGAGTTCTTTCACCAAGAACATGACCATGTTATAAACACTTTTAAATTCCCTGAATTTATCTTCTTATGGCATATTTCCCGTCCATAACTTCAATTTACAGTTTCATATTTAATTCCCATGTTGCAATAAGTCACATGCATATGTAAGTAGAAGATTTACATGTCTGATGATAAATGCAATATTTAATCATTAGTTCCAATCGTCATGCTAATCACAATTGCAATATTGTACCCTCTCAAACTCCACTACTATTTGAAGATATATAATTCCTAACTGTAATGCGAGCTGATCACCTTTCCCTCATTATTATTTCATCAACGCCATAATTCTTGCAAAATTTTCGGAAGCATCTTTTTCTAGTCAAATCCTATTTAAATTATTTATACACATATGAGCTGAAGTTAGGACCCTTTCTTCTAACGATTAATTTTTACAACTGGAGACTGTGATGGCTGGGAGAGTAAAACATTGAGGTGAAAATGAAAACTAATGCCATTTAAAGGAAGGTGCAAAGCATTAATTTTATTTTCCATCCAGTAAAATAAGTGGTTAAAAGCAATATAAAGGCTGTAGAAACCTCAATGTACCGGCTACATTACGATGCATCTTTAGCTAAAAATTTACCAACTACTGCAATACCTTACCAATATTTGCCCTCACATTAGTTACACTCAAATTCAATATTTTGCAAATTCTATGATTTATATTTTTTGAAATACGGTAACTTTAACACAACTGTGCTATGTAGTCATTGTATTCTCTTCGCACTTAAATAGAAGGTATTAATGGTTTCCTAAGCAAACAATCATTATTCCGCACTGCGAAGAGAAAACACTCAAATGTAATGGGCCTACCCAAGCCAAGTTTTATTCTAAGGTACTAATTAACTGTAAGAATTTGTGTGTTTTATTTATATATTTGTCAGTTGGATACATAGACGTCGGTCATTACACAATTATACATAAAAAGGTGAACCATTACTGAAAATTGTCTAAGGAATGAAGCGCACAGAATATTCAGAATGTGCTTATGGTTTACACACATACTAGTAAATTGCGAGGAATGGAAATTATTTAAATGATTTTCTTGCTGATTATCAATTTCTACAAAAATGAATTTAAAAAACGTTTTATATTCCACACTTTGGTAGTAGGGTAGGGTATGTCCATCAAATGAAGAAGAACTCTCGCTGCATTAATCCGGTACTGCTGCGTTTCAATCAACGTTAGTAGTAAGAGTGATTCCTTAGTGAGTGGTGGCCGAATCACGCAGCATATATCAGCGGTATTAACAGTTGGGAATTCCTCTGAAACAGTTAAGGTAGTTGCACAAATCAATTCTTAGATGTGCATGTAACTTTCTGCCCTACTGAAATAAGGTGTGGCTTCCTCAACTTAGAGCATTCCCATTACTGATATTTCTTTAACGTATCCCGAGTGCACCTAAAATGACCTGGGATAAGCTTAAGTGTCTACTGCAATCTACTTTTGATGAATAAATTAAACAATAAATAAATGACTCTCGGGGCTTATCTGATCACTTGAGGGGCTGTTTCGATCATAATTCGGGTCATTATTCTAAAACATTTAATTATTGTAGCCTAATTCCTAATCTGAGTGGGGTTCATTCTATTTGGCAAATGGTTCTTAACTACAAAAGAAGGAGAAATATAGCAAATGTAAGGAAGAAGTACGTAAAACTAGCGACAGTGAAAGGTTGCATCGCACCACAGGAGCTTCATGGATGTACACTGTACTCTATCAACATTTAGAATAAAGCAAAGTAAGGGCAATAAACGAGGAAAACCTTTCCACAAGAAAATGACAATGAGATGATATTCCAAACTAACCTTGTTTTAAACATGGATGAAACGGAATTCCCCCTCGTCTAAAGCCGTCAAAACCTATCAGTGAAAAAGGTACAAAGGAGGTAGTCGCATTAACTAGTTTAGAGAGAGGAGGAAATGTTACTGTGGTCTATTGTTGCAGTGCCAGTGGGGCTTATATTCCTCCAATGTTGATCATTAGAGCGCGGAAAAAAAGTCTTTTGACTTTTTGTAAAAGTGGGACTTTTGTGTTTTTAAATGCAATTCTTCACCAATCTCATCAAATAAAACGATTTTTAATGACTTTCTTAGAGACTTTTTGGGACTTTTTTGGCGTGTCGGGACTTTTCTGAGTAAAAGAGACTTTTATGGGCCTTTTTATTTAAACCACAGGCCTAAGTTAATATTTGCCTGTTGTGATCACATTTGTTCAACTGTGTGTTGGACGCATCTGTGTTTTTAATACGGTACTACACGGAGCAGAGATGTACGGTAAAATGTAAGCTCCTAACAATTGTTAATGCGAAATTTTAATAATAGCTCCAGAAACTGCAATGAATTCTTTCTATTGCTTCACCGTTCATGAAATAATCACACTCACTCAGTGCTTCAACCCGAAGGTTGGTTTGGATAGGTGAGTGTAGAGCTCACCCCGTACTTATCCATTTGCATGTCAAATTCACATATTGCTCCTTTCCCTGGGCCACCTCGCACTTCGAGTTTTTTTGCTGAGGGTGTCCAAAGACTTCACTTTGATCTGAGAGAATACATTGATCTGAAAGAATACATTGATCTAATTATGAACCAGCTTATTTGAACCCGGGTGGTCTGCTGAAAAGCCGACAGCGCTACACTGTATGTTAGCACTCCGCTTTTGTTTAGGAGATTAGTGGAAAAATGATACAATTATATGAAAGATCATCTAGAATTTCCGACGAGGTGAACACGTCACATTGTGTGCAGATGATCATTAAATGAGCCTACATTGTAGCGAGGCAAGCATGACGTAGATGAACCTGGACCCTCGGCTGCGATCAAGCGGAGAAGAAGATTTTGATATTATCGCGAAAAACAAGAGAAAAAGGTCCTCAGCTTCCCCGAAAATAGGGGTCCTGACCTGTACAATGGACAACAAATAAGTACTTTTTTCTCATTTTCGGTTTTTCTTGAGCAGAAAACTAAGTTTTGAACTATTAAATCATGTTTCATCTGCCTTATAACATTATTGATCCTATGTAAAAATTTGTTTTGTATTGTATATTATAAAATTTTCCACTTTAAATTTGAAAAACCCCGTTTCCAAGGTTTTACAATGGAGTGTACTTCCACCCTCTTTGTCATCTAATGCCTTTTTAGTAAGAGGTAGGGTTCTGGGGACTTCCAGATATTGAAATAGAGGAACAATGAGATGGGAGGGTGAGTTTTGAAGAAAGTGAACCATGGGGAGACGGGAGAGCGAATATAAACGTGAGTGGTTAAGCGGGGTTGCATAACTTGGAGCATACAGCCCTGCGACGCCGCGGCGCCCCCCCTGTTCGTCCTACGTCAAAATGTTAGGAATACCTTTTTGTTGCTTATATTGTCTACTTTCCAATTATCTGATTAGTTTTTCCCAAATTCAAAACTAAACGATTTGGGGAGGTATGCGGGGGGAAATTTTGATGGGAAGTTAGAAATTCGGATTCAGCGATCCAAAAAGCATAGGATAAATCAATTTCCAGAACTACCTCTAATTTTTCCATGTAAAATCCCCTAATGCCTGGACTAGAATCTCTAGTAGGCTATTTTCTCCAACAATTCAGTTAAATTCAGCAACTTTCTCACGGAAATAACTCTTTTTGAAAGACTTTTGAGAGACTTTTTTCGAAAATATTGGTGACTTTTTAGGCGACTTTTTTTTGCAAAATTGAAGACTTTTTTTCAACGCTCTATTGATCATCAAATGTGTTCGTTTCAGATCCGAGTACGCAGAGAGCATGCCACAATGTACGATTGACACAATGCCGGAGACTGGCTACACAAACGAAGAACTTTCTTTTACGTGGCTGCAACATTTTCAGTGGCACCGCCCGGCGCCCACGCGATAAATGTATTTTGATATTCAACTTGAAACATTATACCTAGTCAACGCCATTTTGTGCTAATTTAGTCTCAATTGTTTTCACCTTAAACCGAATAATAAATACATGATATTATATATGGCTATATATGTAAAAACTAAATTGATCAGAATAGCCCCGTCATTTTTGATATTTAGATATTTTTGTTACGTCACATAAACTACTCTAGATCCCAAGTTTCATTAACTTTACAAATTATTCTTGTCGAACTCTTTTGAGCAGTGGATAAACTAAAATAAGGCGCAAACCAATATTTCTGCAAATAGTTCAAACTCTGGCTATGACGCAATGATGTTAAAATGATCGAAATACCTACAAACACGACCAGTTTCATCCACAAGACGACATCATAAGGTTATGATGCCAAAACTGATAATGTTCTCTTGTTGATGAAACTAGTCTTGTTTTTACTACTGAAGCGTGGAATACACAAACTTTTATATTTAGTGAAGAAGCATTCTCACAAAGTTGAGAAAACAACTTAGAGTTTAGGTCAACTATATTCATGCAACAGAATGATCTATAAAGAGTATACACGTTCCCACGTTAAAAGAAACATAAGAATTTACACGTATATTTACTTGGAATGAGATATGAACGTAGCACTAGAATTTTTTCAGCCAATGAAATAAAATACCTCACCCAGAGAACCCGATTATTTTGTGTAGTAGGTGCAACAAAGAAAAAATACAGGCCTTTGAAAAGTGGTTAAGTACCTACATAACCAAAGATCTTCGTTCTTTCTACAAGAGGAAGATGATATAGGTCTATCATAGCGTCTAGTATCTCGTTATTTATCAGGATAAGGCACAAGCTGATCGATAACCCATTCCGAGACTAGATTATTTTATTCATTCGCCTGATATTCTTGGGTGGAATCCTTCGGCATTATTTTCCTTTACCGAAGGTGAATTCATTGAAGAGGAATACAAATCTTTCTATGCTTAAAAGACGAAAAAGGGGGTTTAAAGAAAGTTGAGGCCTATGCTTTCCAGATAAGTCATGCATTTGAAGGATGTTCGTGCTCGAAATTTAGCCCAAACAAAAAGGTATTGACTGTGGCGATGGAGCCCAATTTTTGCTTTGAATTGAGCATGATACTCCAAGAAGGGAAGGAATCTGAATTCATAATATTTTCCTCAAGAGATAAACTGACAAAAAATGTTTAAAAACTTCCCCAATCATTAGATAAACTAATGCTGAAATGTGCCTAAAATAATTTATACCAGCCATTGCAGTGAATAGAATACCTTGCGCTGCCAAAATTGTTGCATTAATAAACTCCCTTGCTTTATCATGTTTTTTTTGTGCCACCCGTGACAAATTAGTGCGTATCAACGTGAAAACTAGTAATTCCATTCCGAAAGTGCATTAATCTGATAAATACCTACGAATGGATATCTCCCGCTTGGATTTACCAATGTGATGAATGATTCATTAATTTCCATTGGCTTTCTTTGATGTAAAGTGGTGCGAATAAACAGAGAAACTACAGGTGGATGAAAGTATCCGTCTGAATCAAATACCTACGGAACGATCTCTTATACCCCTTAACTGGAAGCAGTTTTGTCTTCTCTCTTTGTGATACCACTATTCTTATAAAATTCCATAACCATTTGATGAAAACCCCATTTGATGAAACCTCCTTTTTTGCTTCATATCACTAGCCAGTTCTCGGTTACTATGAAGTAAATATTAAAACTGAGCGCGAAGATACTGTAGCTATACATTAAATCAAAGATAGATACTCATCATTCAGTAACTCAAGGAATAATATGCTGTGAATAACGCGCTATGCGTCTTCGTCTACAGGGAAAAACAGACAGTTAAAACATCTTTTACTTGAGGCAATTTGAAACTATAGCTGTACAGAAACTCTTTTATTAATCACGATTAAATTTACTAATCTCACCAAAAACAGAAAGAACTCTCCAACTCTTCAACAGCAGGCCAAAAGTGATTAGAGGAAATCAAGCACATGTTATGACAGAGTTAGTTTTGGTGTTTAATACATATACAAAAACAATTAAAAATCCATGCCCGAAGGAGCATCAAATTCTGTGACCCTACCTGGGCAGACCCGCACGTTGCCGGCCAGACTAACGTGGCTGGTATAAACCTTATATTTATGTAGGCATCGATAAATAAGTACCTGAAATTTCAGGCAGTGTTTGCCACAACTTATTTGAATAAAAACATTTTCCTGATTAATAACTTTACAGTAATGGTTCGCTTCTTTTGATTTGGCGATATGATGATATGATGCTGATGATGATATGATGCTGATGTTGATGATATGATGATGATGATGGCGATATGATGGTGATGATACTGGCCCAGGCGAAGTAAAAGTTACATCGGGTGTCCCCCGGGGAAGCGTGATAAGCCCAATTTTATTTCTTTTTTGAATAGATGACTTGAAAAAAGTAGTTCAATATAGCAAGCTCCGTCTTTTTGCCTATGGTGCAGTGCTGTATAAGGAGAGTAGGAATGAACAGGATAGTAGGTCTTTAGCAAAGGATTTAGATGCGGTTGATTAATGGTGTGTTAGTTGGACGCTAGGATTAAATTTGAAGAAATGTGCGACAATGAACTTTTGGATAAAGAATACCTTTCCCCGGAGTAATTACTACATAAATGAAAAGAAAATATTTAACGTAGAATTCATTAAATACTAGGGCGTCACCATCACAGAACACATGTCCTGGGGTAAATAAATACACCAGGGAAATAACAAGTGTAGCAAGCCATAGATTTGGATCGTACAAAGGTTTATAGGCAAATGCGATGAGAGAGCACAATAAAGAAGCTATATTGAACTTGTCAGGCCTCATTTAGAATAAGCCGCTAGTATATGAGATCCGTACGAAGAAGGTATGATAAAGGAATTAGAGCGTGTGCAATAGAGATCAGTTACATTTGTTAAGGGCCGTTATGATGATTGCATTAGCGTTACTAGTTTACTAGAAGAACTAGGATGGGAATTACTACCAGAACGCAGTTTAAAATTTAGGATAAATCTTTTGAGTAAATTCAAAGCTAATTTGAGTACAGATGACGTTACATATGTATTAAGAACCCCTGAGTATTATGACAGGTTTTGATCAGATTAACAAGATTAGGAAGATTGATTGTCGTACCGATAGATTAAAAATGTCATTTTTCCTGCATACCATAAGAGAGAACAATAGGCAGCGTATCAAAGGGATAGGTAGGTTAAATATTGTAAGAGTAGTCTGTAGTGCATGATGCATGTATTAACAAATAATCCCTTTATTACTATGTAGACACTAAGCATCTAGCTGCATATGACCATGTTATCTAGCATATATCCATGTAGTAGCCTAGTTGCATGTCAATAGTTCATGCTTGGTGATCTTAACCTCCTGCAACACACCTTCGCGGTGGCTCTCAGGGTATTACGTAGATGCAGAGGTAGGAGTGGATATCTCTGTCTTCCGGTGTAGGTGTGCCTGTGGTGGAAGTTGCGGTGGAGGAGGGAGAATTGGAAGGTGCGGAGGAAGGAGAGGGTGTTGGGGAAGGGGTTTAGGGATGGGAGGGGGGAGGTGGACCATGTGGAACGTGAGAACTCTTTTAAGGCTCGGCTCGGGAAATGAAGTTGGATGAAGATATAATGGGGCGTGTGTTGAGGGTTGGCTTGGAGGGTCTGAGGTTTTGCCGTGGAGAGGTCTCGTCCCCCCTACCCCCCCCCCCCCGCATCGGGGGAGATGGTCCAGCCCAGCGAAGGGGATGCTCCTGTCTCGGCGAGGGTCGTCAGTGCACGTACGAGCAGAGTCACGCGAGGAAACAAACAAGGGACGTCTGTTTGGGGTTGAGGAGGTGGACCAAGCTGAAGTAGATAGAGCAGAAGATGGAGTCTGAAGTGGGACTCGTTATGATCCTAAAAAAGCCCCAATAGGATAGGGTTAGAGAAGCAGTTAAGAGTACCGACCTCGAAGGCTCGGGTTCGAATCTCGGCAGAGAAAGATACTTTTCACTGCTAAGTCGACCTCTAATTGAATGCATTTAGAGAGCATTGCTAAGTACTCCGTCCGTCCAATGGGACGTTAAAACGTTTTCCCCTTGGCGCATATCGTTTACAGCAGGTTAATACTGACGCCAGGATTGTCTTCACTCCTCCTCTTCTCCCTTGCATTTCTATCCTTGTGCCTTTCCACCCGGTCTGAAGCGCCTTATACCGCGACACCTACAGAATTGAACTTGACTATACAGATAATGAGACTCATTATACGGAACGAGGATGTCTCTGAGGTGGACGTAAGGATTTACGGAACGTTGCCTTTTAGCCCAATTATACAGAAGTTTAAGAAATAACAAAAGTAAAAGAACAAACAACTGCCTGTTCCTTAAAAATTAGTCAACAAACTTATTTTTACTACCCACCATACAAGAACAATGCACATGAAAAATCTTTTGTTGTTTATGCCATAAAATTATGGAATTCCCTACTCATGAGCCTAACCTGTACGCAATCCATACTTTCTTTAAAAGAAAATACTGGAAATATCTATTCAAAACTTTGTATTTTTAAGTCTTTCCCACCTTTGCATATACTTGTAAAATATAATATATAATATAGAACATTTTCACTTATGTATATATAATACTTTATGTAATTGTTTATTGTCATGTTAAATGCCGACTGGAGCACAAGTTTCATTTGTATTGTTTTTCTAAGGTGGCATTGCCACAGAAAATATATTAAATGTATTATTATTTTTCCTTTTGGATATCAGAACTGCATATTACGATGGATTATCTCTATAAGAGATTAAATTTATGTTTTGATTAAATGCATGAGATATATCTTTTGCATGTCGTCGGTCTCAATGTTATTTACTCTCAGTCAGTTTGAGGGCTTCAGAGGATGAGCCTCTCATCCATAGCTCACTCATAAAATCAGCTCATCTGCAAGGGTATTGGATCGCTTAAAATTGGAATTTTAAGCAGCAAACGTTCGTTTGACAAACTCACGACACACTTATAAGGGGGAGGTAAATGTATTCTTTCATTTAATTGCACTTCAATTGAAAGTTTTCTCCCTCGAGTCAATTCTTTCATTCCTGATAATATGTTGATGCACTAAAACTTACGCTCTCTCTCTTATACCCTTTTTTTGGTATCTCGGCCAACCGTTCAGCTCAAGCAGGTGTTCAGAAGTACATTAGATAAAAACAATACGTATATTGTTTATATATATTGCCCTTTATTTTTTTTCAATAACGCAGAATCCGAGAGTAACTATTTCTTTTCTTTTTATAATCTGTTCTTGTCATTCATTATTTTTGTAACTGCTCTTCCTGTACTGTACCAAACTGTAACTGGGAGAGTGCATTTATTCCATTAACTGTAAACTACTGGCACCTAGAGTTCGAAGGACTAGGTTCTAGAAATAAATTCTATTCTATTCTTTCTCTACTTACATCAACGATAGGAAAATACCAGTTCAGAATACGGAGTATTCATTGTCTCTGGAACGACGTTTGAAGGGGCGGATACTTTCATAATACTGAAAACGTCTTTTCAGTTTCGGAATGACCTGAGTCATTTGCAAATTTTGCAGCTAAAATTTATTTCTAGCGATCGAGCAACAATTAAGATATACGATAAATGGGGCTGTATTTTTCAACTTCCATCCATCCAATTTAAACAATATTCATGCATATAAAGTCATAAAAACGTTTGATTCATTCGGAATTATTCATTAATTGGTTCACCTGTACATGTTCAAAGAACAATAAACAAAAGATGCCAAAAGTTGCTTCGCGGGTCTAGAAATATTTGCAAAAAATATACTCTTCGTTGAAATTGCAAATTATTATTTGCCAATAAACATTTAAAGCAGTGGACTTTGTAGCGATGAAAAAATTCGTAATGTGACGTCTTCATTACCTTGCGGATGACGCCAAAATATAGCAAACCCCATGTTGTGGTATCACCAGGGTGGGAACTTGATACCACAGTTTAACTTAGTCTAGAATTGGGTCAATATTTTTTAAAATCGATTCATCAAATTTAAACAATATTTATGCATCTAAAGCTCTGAAAATATTTTGAAGGCGCGATTCATTAAGCGATTCACAGTAATAATAGTATAATATTTATTTTTTCCTCATATATATGCTTACAGTTATTATTTCCATTCAAGGTAGTGAGGTAGCCTAAAAGGAAATAAGCCTGTAATTAGGCTAACTTCAAGTTTCTAATAACCGATACTTCCACTAAGCACTTACCACAAAGAAGGATATACATCGAACACCTCAATGGAAGTGGCTTCTTTCAGCCCCATAATTATTAAGAACCCAAAAACCCTTAGGATAGTAAATCTACATGTCAGTCTCCAGGGTTTGGAAGAACTATAATATGATAGCTTTTTAACCCTTTTACTGCCTGATTGTTGTATTAACGCCTAGAAATTCTGATGAAAAAAACTGCAGCAAAAATCAATGCAGAAAACCCCCATTACTTCTGCGGGCAGAAGTTTGATCCCGTACGTAGTCAAAAATAAAACAGCATTTGAATCGGCGGTGCAACGTACGAAGTCTCTCCTTGTTAGTTCAACGTGAGCGACGTGAGATTTTGGACTTGATGCAACTTCGAGTTGAGACCTCGAGTCCAATTTGTGTCGGGCTTCAGTTCGAGAGAGAGATGGGGTGGGGAGGCGGAAGGAAAGACGAGGGCCCGCAGGAGGGGGAGGGCTAGGGGGAGGGCCCTCAGAGGAGGACGAAAGAGGGGGAAACGGGTGCGGGAAAGACCAAAGGGTGTGGGAGGGAGGGCCCGATTGCGGAGGGCGGTAATCAATAGATGGACCATTCGTCTAGCGTCATATCTTGGTCTAAACTCCCTTAAAACCCGATGCGAGCCTTGAGAGGCACAGTACCAGTGAATTTGCACGACTTGGCAACAATATTTCACACCAGGAAGACACCGGAAAGCGATTCGAAAGTCCAATATTGCATGCTGGTTGAGAGGAGATGACCGGTTTCATGCGACCACTGCATGTTTGTTAAAGGGCGTTGCGATAATTGTATTAGTGCTACAAGTTTAATAGAAGAACTAGAATGGGAATTACTTTCAGAGTGCAGGTTAACATTTTGGATGAACCTTTTACGTACATTCAAAGCTGATTTGTTTACAGCTGACAATAAAAGTTGTGTTAAACCCGGAGGCTGGTTTTTGATAGGTGAGGAGCTTACTCCGTACTAAGCCATTGGCGTGAGAAATTCACAAATTCAGGGCAGGGGGGCCAGTTCTCTCCCTGCGACACCTGCGATTTCCTTAGAAGTTCTTCGAAGTTCTTCGAAGCACGCAAAAAATGGAATTGCGAGGATACTAGGTGGGGGTATCCAGAAAGGTTCTTGCCCGGGATTGTCCGACTATAGCCACTAGGCCACCACGACAATTACAGATGATGTTAAAAATATATTAAGAACAACTACGTATTATGCTAGGTTTCATCAGGTAAAAAGGATTAGAGAGGTAGATTGTCGTATCGATAGATTTAAAATGTTATTTTTCCCGAGTACCATAAGAGAGCACAAAAGGTTAGGTAGGTAAAAAATTGCTAGAGTAGTGTGCCGTGCATGCTGAATGTTCAAGCATTACTAAAACATGCATGAGAAGGAAATACAAATTAATGTATTTAGGAAAATGTTTTTTCTATTCGGTAATCAAACCACCTAGTTGCACGTGACCCTTATATTAACGAGCGCATGAACTAGTAGCACTGCATCTCATAGTTGCATGTAAGTAGAGCATGTTTGGCGATCTTTACCCTCTGCCACACCACCTCGCGGTAGCTCACCGGATATTACGTAGATGTATGTAAACTTGACTGTGCACCACATTGTACACTCAATGCGAAAACGCACTACCAGATAAAATGAGTGAGGAAAATTCCTTATTTTGTCTTAGAAGAGATGAGGGCAACCGGGTGGAAAGATGGTTGGCCAGTGGATAAAGGGGATAATAGGCTACTGTCGACCAAAGTATTATGTGCACTAATTTTAAGGGTGTTTTTGAAATAATCAAAATACAGATATTTCAATTATATCATTTTTCATCGATTAATTCTACGTGAATTTATGTATTCGATAAATTTTCAAGCTATATTCTACCATTTTTTATGACAATTGGAATGCAAAAAAGCTCTCTTTTCGCGTGTTCAAGAATTCCTCTGCCTTAAAAAAAATATTTCTCAATTATGTGTAGGTCAAAAAATACGATTTGGAAGTAATATAGATAATATAGGCAGATGCTTTATACATTTTTATGAATTTTGGAAAAAATATCTGTTCAAGAAATCTGTCAATAAGGTGATTGCGTTATATTATTAACATACTCTAATTCAAGGACTACGATGCAATTAAGATTTTTCAACCAAGAAAGACGCATCTGATAAAAATGCTAGCAGTGTTTTTTCTACGACAGAAAAATATCTGAAAAGTACATGAATGAACGTAGAATTAAACACCTAAAGAAATTAAAAATTTCTGCAGGCATTTTGGTTACTTCAGAAACACCTGTTCGCTGTTCTTATTAAAAAGAGCTTTTTCTTGCAGCACTCAAATCAATCGATATTCACGTTAGCAATAGCCCTCACAAGTAATTGAAATTAAAAATGGCGTAAATAATAAGATCATCATCAAGATGGATAACGTTTTTGAAACCTTTTAGTTTGTTACTTTCGCGTTGTTTCCGTGATAATCTATTTAACCCTAGCGCCTCCTTGGTGCTCAAACTTTTATGCAAAAAGGTTCTCCTCTTCAAATCTCCACAGAATTTTCAGCTCTCAGAATCAATTCAAATCTGCATTACAAATTAGTTTGGGGCTAAGCTTGAAACAACTGAATGCAGTCACCAAGCTACTCATGGTAGGTGAACCACGAGATGTTGAGCATTATTAGGGAATTAACGAAAGAATAAAAACTCAGATTAAAAGTAATCAAGAGCGATTCATTATTCAACCAAAAGGGGTATTGATCTGCCTTCGGGTATCTGCCATCTGCCACTAGTCAAACGTGACGGATAAGGAAAAATATGCCACGATAAAGTGAGCATTCTATCAAAAGAAGAATCTACGCACAGCTGGAAATACAACAGCTTTTTCTTGCAGCAGTAGGTGCAAGATGGAACTTAAACCACGCATCTGATATGCTCACCGGTCTACTGAGGTGAGGAAACATTTCATTAGAACATATCATGGTTGTCAAACTATGTCATGAAGTTGATAGGAACTACGCAACTTCCCTACCGTGAGAGATGGTACCGGCTTAAAGTTGGAAACCGCATTGCTCGTACATTTCACTTCAGGCCTGCCATAGTAGGAGAATGCTACTACATGGCAGTGAGGCATGGACGATGACAGAGCGAAGAAGAAAAGGGTGGAAGCATTTGAAATGTGGTGCCACAGAAGAATGATGAAGATTAAATGGATCGACCGAGTAAGTAACGAGGAAGTCCTAAGAAGAGTGGGAGAAAAGAGAAGTCTGCTGAAAACTCTAAAAAGAAGAAGAGACAACTTAATCGGCCATATCTTGAGACATGATGGCCTGATGAAGACTATCGTCGAGGGAAAAGTGAACGGGAAGATTGGAAAAGGCAGACCTCGTATGATACATGGAACAGGTTCTGAAGGATGCAAAAGAGAAGAATTACGTCACAGTGAAAATGTTGGCCGATAGAAGAATCGAGTGGAAAGCTGCGTCAAACCAATCCTAGGATTGTTGACCAATGATGATGATGATGGTTACACGTATTCAGTTTACTCCACTTTTTTAACCTTTTTAAACTTATGGAATGGATACATAATTTTGAAATTGCAATGACTCTTGTAATAAAATATGAAACCTTTGAAATTAGTCAGCAAATAAATGGTATTGATCACTCAAATATGAATCTAAAATGATCCATGAAGGCATCGTTTCCCAGGTTCTCAATTCTAATACCTCGCAAAAGTCCTAATATATATAATTCTGTCAGATATCACCATGCAAAGATTGTGCAAGTAGTGATTAACTTCAATGATAAAGAATGTGATCGTCTTGTGATTATGGAGAACTTCGTGAAACAATCAACCACATTATTCAGAGCTGCTTGCCGACGGCGTATCCAGATACCGATCCAATTTATCACGCTCCAGATACTATGCTGAACTGAATCAATGACCAAATGAACATCACACACACACAACACTTGTGTTCAACCCGAAGGTTGGTATTTGATAGGTAAGGGTAGAGCTCAACCCGTACTAAGCCATTCGCGTGTGAAATTCACACATTCAGGGTAGGGAGAGCCAGTTCCTTTCCCTGGGCCACCTGCGATTTCCTACACACAGAAAATCGAATCGCGACGATTTAGGTCGGGGTGTCCAGAAAGACTGTTCTCAATATCTCTTTTTCTGCAAAGATTTCATGCCTTGTATGGTGATATCTGGCAGATTTTCATATATTGGGACCTTTTCGAGCTATTTGGCTCGAGAGACTTGGAAAAGATGCCTTCATGAATAATTTTAAATTCATATTTAAGCGATCAATCCCATTTATTTGAAAACACATTTCAATGTTTATAAATGTTTTGCATGAGTCAATGGAATGTCATAGCCCATAGCGATAAGGTATCAGTTGATAGGGATTATCAACCATTTATGACAAGGTGAACTCAGATTACGTTAAAATATATTGTACGTTTATCAGAAGCGTAAAGAAACAAGACGGCCTATATGTAAACGCAGTTAGTAGCAATTCAGCAATCGATGCAACAACTTTATTACATACTGAAGTGATATAACCGCGCATATAGCCGGAACCTACATACAAAAAACATCACTTTTCCAAAAAAATGACATCAATTTGAAATTGTCGTAAAGATAAAATATTACAATAAGAATACAAAACCACAACAATAATGAACCAGCAACGAAACAAGATGAAAAGATTATTGCAGGCAGGAGATGTGTACTAAATCAATGGAGATAAAATAACTCAACTGTCGTTTTGACTACTAACTGAAGGGGAACAATCCTATGGCTGTAAATAAATATGAAATAATAGTCCTAAAATTGACAGATCACGGGGGAAAAACTACCAAGTAAAAGTAATACGCCTAAGTTTCATCGTTTTCCTTTCTATTGACTGAGAGTAACCACGGCGCCTTTTACTCGCTGTATCTCAGATGCGAGTAGCCAAAGTTGACTTACTCAATAGAGCCGAATGTCAAGTACACGCCCAATCAAGAGAGTGAACAAGCAGTCCTTTATTCAAGCAATCAAGGAACTAGGCGAAACAGCTTTTTGATGGCTACGCCCAGGCTTCGAAAGCTATTCCTTAAAATGATCCAGCGAAAATTACAGTTTATTTATTTATTTATTTATTTAAAGCATTATTCACATACAGCAGTAGTGCCAATTTACAGTGAAACATTTAACAATGAACATGAAAGAGGACAAAAATACAATAACAACATAAAGATCAACAACGCTGAGCCCAACATGGATAGGGGAAATATTTAATTTGTTGACAAGTGGGACATAGCTTGGGTGGTGAAAATGTTACATGATAAATAAAAAGGATCGACGGTGTGAGGGAGTGAATTAAGAAGGGAGGAGAGGCGAAAAAGCGGTGAGCGCTGAGTGAGAGATATCCTGGGAGTAGGCAGGTGGAGTAGTGAATGCGTGCGGGTGGAACGAGTTGGTATCCTAAAGTTGAAGAGAGAAAGCAGTTCGGGGCAGTCAATGATCGAGTTAAGGGTATTGTGGAGGAGTTTTAAATCAGTTTTAAGTCTATGGTTTTGGAGAGTAGAAATGGAAAGAGAAGACAGAATAGCATTTGAGGACATATTGCGGAAATGTGGGACTCTGTGTTTGACTATTTTGGCAAAGAAATGGGGGATGCAATCAAGGGATTTTAGATTAGTCGGGGCTGATATGGACCATATAGGGGAGCAATATGAAACTACGGGAAGAACGATTGTTGAGAAGTAGGAATGGAGTGCTCTGGGATCTTTTATTTCTGTGAAGCGGTAAAGAAGGCCTAATAGGGACATTGCCTTACTTTTTACAGTCTGAATGTGGTCGGAGTAATTTAGTTTTTGGTCGGTTTTAACACCTAGGTCTTTCATAGTAGTCACTCTGTTTAAGGGAGTTGAATTAATGGTGTAATTGAAATTCAGGGGTTTTGTTTTGAGAGCAAGAGTCATGATGCTGCATTTTCCAGGGTTTAGGTTAAGTTTCCAGGTATCACACCACAGGGAGGTTTGATTTAAGGCAAGTTGAAGATTAATACAGTCAGAAGTGTTATTAATTTGCTTGTAAAGCTTGCAATCATCAGCATAGAGAAGGGTATGGACTTGAGAGGAGTGGAGTTGAGAAGGAAGATCATTTATGAATAAATTGAAAAGATATGGTCCAAGGACACTGCCCTGGGGAACTCCAGACGTCACAGGAGACCAAGAGGAGGAAGCACCTGCGAGTGTTACACGCTGGGTTCTGTTGGAGAGAAAGCTAGAAAGAAGGCTGAGGAACATACCATGTATGCCAAATTGTTGGCTGAGTTTATGAAGGAGGAGTTGATGATGGAGGGTGTCAAAGGCCTTGGAGAAGTCAAGGTAAATGGCATCAAGTTGAGTTGACTTATCTATTGCACTGACGGCATGGTGTTGGAAGACAGCAAGATTGGTTAAGCATGATCTTCCTGGGAGGAAACCATGCTGCTGAGAAGATAAAAAAGGAGAGGTGAAATAGTAAATCCTGTTCAGAATAATACGCTCACAAACGGAAGAAAGGATCGGAAGCAATGAGATGGGGCGATAGTTTGAAACATCATTCTTGGGACCTGTTTTATGTATCGGAGTAACGTTGGCGCACTTCCATTGAGGAGGGAAGGTTCCTAGGGAAAAACAGTGATTAAATAAGATGGTTAAAGGTTGTGAGAGAGATGAAGCACAGTTGCGAATGAATTTAGGGTTGAGACCATCAGGGCCAGGTGAGCGGTGGAGGGGTATCTTGCAGAGATATTGAAAAACCTCCCGAGAGTCCGTCTGTATGTGGGATAGGCAATGATTGGAATTAGGAAGGAGGGACTGGACAGGGGTCATTTTATGGTTGGAGGTAGGCTGTAGGCAATCGGAAAAGAATTTTAAAAAGAGGTTAGGTCTCGCCGATCCAGTGGCATTTTTGGTGCCATAGGAGACTGCTTCAGGAATTTGAGGACGATTACGGCGTTGATTTATAAAGGACCAGAATTTTTTGGGGGAGGAGGAGATAGCAGAAGAGACAGTCTGTGCGTAGCTTTCATAGTCACGGCGAATGAGGAATTTGGAAAGTCTGCGCAGATCAGCGTAAGATCGGCGAGTTTCCTCGTTTGGGACGGTCTTTTGGAGGTACCAGGCGCGATTTTTGTTTCCAAGAACATGTATTGTCTCCGGTTTAAACCATGAGGGGAAATTTTTTCTCTTGGGCTTAACTAGAGGCACCAAGTCTTTTATGATGGCCTCGAGGACAGCGTGGAGAAAGTCCACTCCTTCCTCAGGGGATAATGTGGATAGGACACTCCAGGGAATAAGGTCGAGGGAGCGGTTGACGTCCTCCCAGCGAACCTTCGACCAGGCATGAAAGGGTTTGGGTGGAGTGGGGGGAGCCCCGTGGCGTTTCCACGAGCCACGGAAGAAGAAAAGAGCATCAATGGACTGGTGGTCGGATTCGAAAATATTTCGGCCGGGGGTGATCGCCTCGGGCGTAGCGGTGGAGAGGAGGTAGTCCAGGGTTGCCGTATCGCGGGTGCTATGGAGACAATGTTGAGGGAGTTGGAGTGCATTTATAAAATGCTCAATGAAATATTTATCATGGGCACTGACTGGATGACCGTTCATGGGAGATTCCCAGCGAATGGACAAATTAAAGTCACCAACAAGAATCACAGGTCCTAGGTTTATGGTCCGTAGCACTGAGTCTAAGCAATTTTCTAGTACACATAAGTCACTTGCGGGGGGACGGTAAAAACAGCCTACAAAGAGTTTGGAGGTTTTTGCGGATTTCACACGAGGTAGTGTTATTTCACACCACACGATTTCGGTATTAGTTTCCAAATCTTTTCTTCGTTTCGAAGGAAACACAGATTTAATGGCGAGTAACACTCCGCCTCCTCTAGAATGACGATCTCGTCGGTAAATTGAGTGGGAGCGCGAAAAGAACAATTCACTGTCGCTGAAAGATGGAGTCAGCCATGTCTCGGAGAGAGCAACAATGTCAAACTGCGAGAGCTCATGGTCGTGGGAGTTGCACGTTGATAGTTTGTTTTTAAGACTCCGGACATTTTGGTAATACATGCTCATGGAAGGGCCGGGGTTAACACTCACATCACCCGAAAGGATCACCAGGAGTAGCAGGATGAGACCGTTCATGGTATAGGGCGTCGAGGCTGGCGCGGAGAGGTCGGTGGATCGCCGGGACCTTGACGACGAGGCGACGGTGTACTGGAGGCTGGCAGGCGACAAACCACACGATGCAAAGGCAGAAAATTTAAATTTTCTGTAGCTGAAGCAGCTGATGGGAACCGGATCCACTAGTAACTGGGGCAATTCACACTGTAAATCCTCACCCATATGGGCAGATAAAAGCACGAGGAGGGCAGAACTTATCCCAAAAAGGAGCAAAAACACAAGAGAGAGAGAAACGCGTGTCTTCACTCTGGCGGCCATGTTGAACTGGAAATAAATAGGAAGCATCAATTAAAAGCGATTTATTTTCCTTCATTTTTATACCCCTGATCAACATAGTGCCTTTCTATTGCTGGTGGTTTCCAAATCTTCACGGTTTTTTCTCGGATTTATGCTGCCCATGCATCTTGTTGTGAAGGAGTATAAGGAGGTAAAAAAGAACATAAAATGAATTATATGGGTCTGGCTAAAAAGTTTATGTCCATCGAAACCTTATTCAACAGTGAGATAAATAGTAATAATTAAGTTGTTCTCATTAACGTCACATTCCAAATAATAACAGATGGAAAATAAAGATAGGTCGATGAAGATTATTCTAATTATTAAATTGCTGAGAATTTCTCAGAATATAAAAGTTATATCACTCAGGTTTATGGTTTTACTGCGGGTATTTACAGTGTTGACGACATGATAGCCAAAAAGGTACGACTATTGGGTCAAATACGTAACTAGTAGACGGATATCCCGGGTTCAAGTCTAGGAAAGAACCCTGGCCTTGTCAAGCTAAGCCGTCTTTACTCTGAAGTGGATTTCACACGCCGTTGGACTTGGGTTGTCAGACTGGATGGTTGGACAGATTGGCAGTTTGCCGTATGTGACTAATGCTATGCGCAGTGTCCCCATTCCACTCAAATAATAAGTCAAATGGCGACTTGACTTCTGCCAAAAAGAGCAACCACCTTTGGGGTATATCCGCGAAGATCTCACCACTGGGACCATCCTGCCCTATATCCTGAAGTTCAACCCCTCTTCGAACCGATCACACCCTGATTCCCCACCCTCATTCTTTCTCCAGCAAAACTCTACTTGTAAGTCATGCTCATGACCTAGGTGTGGAACATTAATACTGTATTAGGAGTAGCAATACCAGGTAGTAACTTCATCTAATTTGTGCGTTGGTGAAACGAAAGTCTCTTATGAATGTATCGTATTGTTTGCGACTTATTACTCACTAATAAATCATTTGAATGAATAAAACGACTTTTCATTCTTATTTCAAGGATAATACCAGTTGTTCTTTTCCCTTCATCCCCTCTTGTCCCTTTTTCACAGCTTTAGCCAGTGCTTCCATCAAACTTAATTCTCATGCGCTATCATTAGAGGAAACTTCCCGACAAACTTCCTAGCAACTCCTATCTCCACGTTGGTCCCGTTGGTAGTATTTATTAGAATCAATTCAATACTTCGTTTGCAAGCGATTCCCTGAAAATTGGGGAGAATGCAGCTATACAGCAAGTTCTACCAAAAAACAACAAATATTTTCCACGCATCGCTTAAAAATTTATTGGCTATTTAAAATATTTTGAGAGATTTTCAAGGGCACAACATGAAACAATGTTAAATTATGTTTACTTACAGTCATACATTTTTAAGTCTAGCATGGAATTCACTTTTGGGTTATAACGACTAGCATTCTTTTCCGTTTCTCCTGCCATCTCAAATTATTCTGTAATAATGTAGAAACTATATCACTTCTAAGATCCCACTTCATTTACTTAATTTTTTTTACAGCTTGAAAGAGCTATTCCATAAAATGGAACCTGGGATAGTTAATGTTATTCATTGCTACTTGTTACGTAATTTTTTTTCGAGCATCAATTGGGAAATGTCCGCGCTTATGGAGATGCAGAAGACGGTTGTCTGATTCCAAGCAAACAGGAATCAGATTCCCCTGGGTGAGGAAATGTCCGCGCTTATGGAGATGCAGAAGACGGTTGTCTGATTCCAAGCAAACAGGAATCAGATTCCCCTGGGTGAGGAAATACAACTGCTGGATGCAAACGGGTGCGGCTGACAAAGGCGCAGACGTAACGAAATCCGAGCGGGGCCATCACTGAGGAAGGAGTGAAGGCGGCAAATGCCGCATACTCAAACGGAACGAAGGTTTGAAAATCGTTTCCAAGAGTCCGGATCACATTGAAGTGAGAAGTATCTCGCCTCTCCCCTCCTCCTAGCAACCAATATCCCTTTCATTTGCCTAATTTTCCGCCTTAAGGGACTCTGGATCGCGGCTTTGAGCCCTGGGTGGAGAGGGATCAGAAGCAGGGTCGGCAACCTGTGGCATGCAGACGAGTCTCATTTGAAACGGCTGGGAGGGGCATTCTCTAACTCAAACACGAGAGCAAAGATGAGCGAGGGATGAAGTTCTTCCAAATGAAGTGGAGCCCAGTTGAGGATTCGCTCGGGACGGAATCTCGGAGGAAAGGGCGGTGAGTCGGAATGGAATTGTAAACGCGCTGAAATGACTCAGCCTCTCATTTGAGTCTTCAGCCAGTACATCCATTATTCTTGATATCTTGGGATAAGACTGACACATGACCATTCTTGGGGTATACACATGCGTGAAATAATGGGTCAAGCTACTCGTAAAACTGGCTATTCATCAAAAGAGCACTGGGAAAATGTGACGATCATGCACGTGAAGTTAGCTACTTTTCCCTCGTTAGACCTTATTCGTTTACCCTGCCAGTATATGGGATCCTTATGAAATAGGCGTAAATGAAGAACTTGAACGTGTGCAGCGAAGATTGGCAATATTTGTAAAGGGACGGTATCATAACCATGTTAGCGTAACCGGTCTATTTGTTGAGCTAAAATGGGAATCAATGTCAGACCAAAGGTTGAAATTTAGGCTTAATTTCTCATATAAATTCCAAGATAATTTTTCCACTGATGACATTAAAAATATTTTGGGAACTAACTTACTATGGTAGACTGAACAATGATCACAAAGTTAGAGAAATTATATGCCAAGCCGACAGATTCAAAATGTCCTTCTTTCCTCGATTAATTAGGGATATGAATAGCTATAAATGTATCCAATAGTATAAATACAAGTGCCTCAATGAATTGCATACGTAGTTGCATGCTTGTATAAGGACTTTAAGCTAACCCAACTAGCAGCGTGTTCTTGCATGATTGCTTTGCTGTTTTTATATATTTTAAAATTTGAAGTTTAGACTAGAATATTATTACTAATCCTTCTTCTGCATGTTTGGTGTGAATTCATCCCCTGCCACACACATGGTGGCTTGCAGGGTAATGTGTAGTTTGTATAATTCTAATATATTTTATAATTACTATCCACATCCATATCATGGTACTTACCCAGTGAGCCCCTGCAAGTGTGCGTGGTAGGAGCTGACAACACACACCAAGCATATATCACGAAGTACACACAATCCTAACATGCTTAAACTGGATTTACTACGTTAACGGTTTCGATATAGAATTCAATAAATGGGAAATGAAATAAACTCGATATTCATTACGGCATAATTTAAACCATCATCTTTCAAGTCAGATGGTGAAAATTTTTTTTGATGACATTGCAGAAAAGGCGAAATAAAATACCATTTATGTCACGTGCATTAAAAGTCTCGTGAAATCCCGAATAGGTACCCAAATATTTCCAAAACTTATCCACAAAACATAAATAACATGCAACTTCCATCACGCTTATTGCTGTGCCTTATCGTAAGTGTATGAAAATAATGTAAACCCATCCATATCGTCTACCAAAATTTGCATCTATAATAAAGGTACCATACCATTGCGTCTGAACATATGCTCGATGAAGTTTTACTATGGTTTGTGAAGTTCGTTACCAAAATGGGGAAAACAGTGAGAGAGAGGTGGGGGTTGGTGGCTTTGGGATATGCCATGGTGTAAAACAGTTAAAAACATCTATGAACACTTAAATTCGGTCAAATCGTTTAAAAGTTTTCATCGGGTGACAATGATAGCCTAAGGTAAAGAGTTCTAGGATTTCCATCCGGGTGAAGGTGTTTAGCGTTGCAAGAGCGTAGTCTGCCATCGCCTTCAGGTAAAGGGAATTAGATTCATTTCTATTATTATCATTATTAGTATTCTACCGGTGAAGGTAGGTTTAAATAGACATTTAATGCTTCCCACCCCCTAAATTTCATACGATGTCCCTCTTCAGCCCTTCATACCTCCTGCCACCCATCATTCCATCCAAGCTACCCGTTCTTCTCCTCCCTCTTCCCCGCTTACCCAACGCTCTTCCCTGAATCACCTCCTTCAAAACACCATCCCCTTTTATTACCTTTTCCATCCACACCTTCTGCCTTCTAATTTCGTCTACCAAATTTCTTTCCTCTACTACCAATTCTAGCACTTCATCGTTCGTCTTCCTTTCAACCCACTTTACTTTCTCCATCCTTCTCCACATCCAAAACCTCTAAGTCTATTTTCATCTTCTTTTCGCAAAGTCCACGTTTCCGCCCCATATAGTGCAACGCTCCATACTCGACGCCCCTGTCATTAGTTCACACCTACGAGTAAAAGCTTCTTTTGCAAATGCAATTCTCCTTCTCACTTCAATGCTGCTATACCCTTTTTCATCTAACACACTACCTAGATAGCTAAATTGCTCCACCTGCTCTAGCTTCTGACCTACTTTCATCGTTTCACTGGCCCTTTTTTTCTTGAAAATCGCATTAATTTCGTTTTCTTCTGGTTTATCTTCATCCCGTATCTTTCGCACTGTCCCTGCAACGCATTCAGTATTTTTTTGCAAGCCACGGGCTGACTGGCTTACTAGCGGTTGGTTATCCGCAAATCTCACTGATTTTATCAATTTCCCCCCGACCTTTACATCAGCCTCCAGCTGATCCCAAGCCTCTCTCTCCCCATTTCCTCCGAGTATATGTTGAAAAGTACCCGCGATAATGGACAGTCATGCCTAACTCCCCTCCCTATATTGGCCCATTCGGATTCTCCATCAGCTACTCTCACTTGCGCCTTCTGCGCCATGCATAAATTCCGGATCAGTCTCCTGTCTCTCCAGTCTACTCCTATCTTACGCAATATTTCCATTAACTTGTCCCACCTCACTCTGTCGAACGCCTTTTCTTAATCAAAAAGGCACGTGAATACATCCTGGTTGTATTCTAGATTTCTTTCCACTAGTATTCTCATCACTGCAATCGCATCCTAAGTGGCCCTCTCCTTCCAAAATCCAAACTGTTCCTCCCCTAGAAATTCATTTGCTCTCTTTTCCATTCTCCTATTGATGATTCTAAGCACTACCTTTGCTGCATGACAAATCAAACTTATCGTTCTATAGTCTTCACATTATTTTGTCACCCTCTTTTTCGGTATAGGTATCAGCACGGTTTTTACAAAATCCTCCGGCCAAGCCCCCTCCTCGTATATTCTATGAACAAGTTCATAAAAACCGTCCATTCTCCCCTCTTCCTAAGTTTTTCAGAATATCAGGGATGCTATCTATTCCCACCGCTTTTTACCTGCCTTCATTTCTTGCAGTGCCTTCTCTATCTCACTATCCATTATTCCGGAGTTATTGTCATTAAACATGAAAAAAATAATAATGTTCATTCGCCATTGTCTTCATACATAAGACGATGGCAGACCTACGCCCTCGAAATGTCGTAGCCATTAAGCACCTTCACCCGAGGAGTTTACATCTTAAGCATTTGCCGGAAAAGTCTCAGATCTTACAATGGTAGTCTAGTTATTTTAAATGTTTCTGATTTTTTTAAAGACGTTTAATCATAGAATATACCATAAATCCAATCAACTTTTATCTCCACAAATTTCTAATCAGCAGATCTTATCTTAATGATACATAACGTCATATCAGATTAGTTTTGAGTGAAAGATGAACAGTTTGTATCCCAGGAGCGTGTAGGAGTTAAAAAAACATGTTTAACTCTTTCGGCTACGGTGGAATTCCATGTAAATACTGCCTACGCGCGTGTGAGGATAGCCAAGGCGGAGAGAACGAGAGATCGGCAGAGAGGCAAGCAGCAGTCGGGGTAAGACTACACCCGAACCAGACTTCCTTTCTTCTCTCCCAACCCTCACTGCATTTTTCGGTGTTTGCGTGAGTGGTGAGGTTGGGATCGGGATAAAGATACGGCCCCTGAATAATGTAGCTCGAAAAAAAGGTGGTGGTGGTGCTGGGGAATCGATGGTTCGGTCGGAGTGGAGTGGATGTTCGTCGCAGGGGATTCGGGGAGCCACGAGAAAGGAAAGGCGAAGATGTGGAGATTTCCTGCTCTCGCGAGGCAAGGCGGTGCACGAGGCCAATCCTCGGAGGGACTCGTGGGAATTACTTCCAGGGCGCATGCGTTGAAAGGGCCACGAAGGATTGAAGAAAGAAGAAAGTTTGGAGTGGATTAGTACTGAAATTCAATGATGACATTTTTTTGCCATTTTCGCGAGTTCTTCACGTAGCAGGAGAAAAGGTTTTGGCATTCATCATCATCGGTCAACAATCCTAGGGTTGGTTTGACGCAGCCCTCCACTCGATTCTTCTATCGGCCAACCTCTTCATATTGACGTAGCTCCTCTTTTTTACATCCTTCACAACTTGCTCCAATACCTCATACTATATACACATACATAAATAAATTCATCTATGGTTGTTTCATTCATCATCATCATCACCGGTCAACAATCCTGAGATTGGTTTGACGAAGTCCTCCACTCGATTCTTCTGTCGGCCAAAGTCTTTATATCAACGTAAGTTTACTCTTTTGCATCCTTCATAACTTGATCCATATACCTCATACGAGGACTGCCTTTTCCATTCATCCCTTTCATTTTTCCTTCGACGATTTTCTTCGTCCGGCCATCGTGTCTTAAGATGTGGCCTATTAAGTTGTCCCGTCTTCTTTTTAATGTATTCAGTAAACATCTCTTCTCTGCCACTTTTCTTACAACTTTTTCGTTTGTAACTCGATCGATCCATTTTATCTTCACCATTCTTCGGTAGCACCACATTTCAAATGCTTCCAGCCTTGACTTCTCTGCTCCTGTTATTGTCCATGCTTCGCTGCCATATAGCAGCATGCTCCAGATGTATGTTCTAACGAAATGTTTCCTCACCTCTACACTGGTGTTTGCAGCTGTAAGCAATATCTTCTTCTAGTAAAATTACCTTTTTACCTTGGGAGTTCTACTGGCAAATTCTCTTTTACTTCGTCCATCTCTGGTTACTCGGCTTGTTTTGGCATTGCAAGTATTAAATGCGGTGATTTGAGACAAGTGAAAATAGAAATTCGCCAGACCCCTGTAGAAATTTGAAATTTGTGGAATACGTCATCATTATTATCAATCGTTATCAGTCCTAAAATTGCTTTGAAAGACCTCCCACTCAATTTTCCTCTTGGTTGTCTTCTTTTCCACACAATTTCCTAAGAAGCATGGGAGAAAAGATAAGTCTATTCCCAGGGTATTCAATAGACATCTTTTCTCCCATGCTTCTTAGGACTTCCTAGTTGCTTATGCTTCAGATATAAGCTAAATAATTATTTCCTCACTTCCACTCTTGTTTTTCCAGCTGT
This sequence comes from Platycnemis pennipes, assembly GCA_933228895.1. Lineage (NCBI taxonomy): Eukaryota > Metazoa > Arthropoda > Insecta > Odonata > Platycnemididae > Platycnemis > Platycnemis pennipes. The sequence continues at coordinate 127,869,467 of OW121851.1, read as the reverse complement.
AAGTAGATTCTTCTTTGGTAGAATGTTCTCTTTGCCTAGGCTATATTGCCCAGGTACTTCGTACGGTTCGGTTCCACCTCCTCAACTTTCCGTTTTACTCGTTTAACATTGGTTTTAGGCTCTTCTCTTCTGCTGCGTACCAATACCTTAGTCTTCTTTTTATTGCTCTCAAGCGATATCTGACCATTGTTCTTTCCATATTATCTAGTGTCTTCTTTGAATCTCTTTCTGTTTCTACTATGACTGCTATGTCGTCGGCGAATCCCAGCATGCCGATTTTCTCCCCGTGAATATTCACTCCCAAAGACTTTTCTTTAACTTATTGGATGTCTTCATCGATGTAGACATTGAATAATACGGGAGATAGTGTGTAGCCTTGTCTCACTCTTTTTTTCATGCATGCTTCTCTATTGCTGGGTTTTGTTTTGATTACAGCCACCTGTTTTTTATACAAGCTGTGGAAAACTCTTCGGTTGTTGTATGATATTCCAATTTCATTCTGAATCCTCACCATCAAGTATCAACCCACTTGGTCAAATGCCTTATCCAAATCTACAAACGCAACAAACTTTGGTAGATTTTTCTCCGCCCTCTTCTCTCTAAGTAGCCTGAGTGCCAACTTGTTTATTTCTGAACCAAAATTGGTCCTCATCCAGGAACTCCTCAGCTTTTCGTTTTATTCTTCTATAGAAGAACATAACGAAAACATAGAACGAAGAATAGAACATCTTTGTTTTTTTAGTGGCCTTCAGCTGATATCTGGTTGTCCTTTCCATGCCCACTATAATCTTATTCAATTCTTTATCAGTCTCAGCTATGACTGCTACGTCACCAAAATTAGTTCATGAGTTAATTTTTAAGAAATGAAAGATTTCTTAACATCTATTACGCACAGACTTATAGCCAGTGTACGCTCTGCTTTATGAGTTAATTTAAGTGAAAGTAATTTTAACTGATTCAGTACCCTGAGTCGAACACATCTACTGGAAAGCATATGAGTTAATGACTACATCTTAGGCACGGAAGGTAAGGTTGAGAAAGAAATGATTGAGAAAGAATGAAGAAATGAAAAAATTTAGGATAGGAAAAGTAAAGTTAACCGTAATCTGTGCTGGATGAACTCTCCAATACCAAGAAAAGAAAATTAACTCTGAAATATAAATTAATACCGAAAAAGAAATATAAATTAATTAAGGTATGAACTTTAGCTACCTTTCGTGAAACTCAGTTGCCCTTGGAAAAATTTAATGCTAGTGTGGGCAGGTATTTTTAAGTCATCTTATTCTCCCATAATGCCCTTTCGTAGTCAGAGAAAAACGATTGCGACTGTGACAATAGACACTTGGCTACCATACTAAAGTGTTTCATAGTTAATATTTCCAATGAAGCGTATCTCGAGAGTTTTCGTGTCGATGTAAGATTTTAAAAATATCTCTCTTGGAAAATATGAGGAAAGCAACGAATTATGCTTTTGAAAACGGCAGGGGTGATTTTTGCTCTGTATTTCCGCCATATCTTCTCGCCTTCCGAGAAGGAAGCCTAAGAAGAGCTTATCCATCATCGGATGCTGTCTCGGACGGAAATTCATTATGTGATGGGAATACGAGTCGGGGGCACACCATGCGGCTTCCTCCTTAGCACCCCCCTCCCAACACCGTGACCGAGAGCTGTGATTGGAGGAGTGGGAGGATCCATTTTCCAGCCAATGCAAAGCCGAAATTCATTAGGCGGTCGGAGCGGAAGCCTGGCAAATGTTGAGATAACGTCTCTGCACAACCGTAGGATAACGGACACTACGCCCGGGGAAATGCCAAAGGTCATGGCAATCATATTAGTTCCAGAAGTAGCTTTTTTGGGACACAGGATCCTCCTCGACTCAAATCGCAAGTCTAAAGTTGAAAACGTTTCCAAAAATAAGAATTCGAATAGTCAGGGTGATTTAATTCGCAGTGCTTCATCAACACGTATCATAATTTCCTCTGAGTTATCCAAATGTCACATGCAGTCTTCGGGCCCATTCATTGCATATGAAAACGTAATACACGGTAATGTTTTGATAAAAAATTAAGTTTCAAAGCTGCGGTGATGGAGATTTTCCCAAAGAGAAAGTGTAAGAGATTATTTCACGTGAGAATATTAGAGTGGCCGTCAATTTTTATTAAAGGAAGCCAAAATGAATACACTTTGATAGAATTTCGGACAGATTAAGTGCTTGCTACGTGAAAAGTACATACAGTCTCCAGAGCGGATGACACAATTCCTCCATCAAGTAAAAAATCATTAAACCGGTAAAATGATATTTTATCGGCTAAAGAGTAACTAAATATTAATTACGCATTAAAATGTGCTAATCAGAGGCATCAGTATCTGTCATTTAGCCCTCAACCAGGTAAATTCGATGAACATACACACAGTTATGGCAAATCTCAGGCTGAAAGCCTTAAAAAATAGAAGAAACTGTACATCAATCGAGCAATACAGAAAAGAAAACATTTTTCTTTAGGTGTGTGTTAATAGATATTCTGCAAAAAAGAGAATGTTACATTTAGCCCTGGTTAAAAATTTTAGCATTTCATAATGAGGCTTATTGTTATAGGATTTTAATCCATTCATATTGCTAGTTTTCGTTTTCAATTAGACCCTATTCGAATTCATTATTGAGCCGTATTATCTGGTACTTTTAATATCTTGACAACAAACGTTACTCCATATTTAAAAGGTTAAAAATCAAAACTTCACCTCGGTTAGCCATAGAAATTGTCCAAATTTGCAAAGTTTTAGCAAAACTAACAAATATGTTCATATTTATATTTTTTTCAGTGGTTTGTAACCAACACTTTCTCTCCTTCATCACGTATTGGACATCGATGGAACCAAAACTAATTTTGAAACCGGTCCTATCCAGGAAAAATTGAGTTACATTCAGTAGTAGAGATATTTTTTGTAGTGATCTAGCTTTATCACGGTAAACTTGCAGATAATAACTACCTTACGAAGTTATAGTTTTATTTTCAGTCACTGACATAGGAGACATGGATGGCATATCATTGAGCCATTCGTGAAATGCAATATGTAAGGAGTTACCAACAACGATACTGTAATTTGGAATCTGAATAGTAACCTCGGGAAGAGAGACAAAGCAGAAGAGTTACTATCGCATTGGAGACAATTAATAGCACCAATATGAAAACTATTCATTCCGTTACCGCTTCTCCTGAAATTATGGAGCGGACGTTAATTGATTAGTAACAATTATGCTTTCGCGAATGTTACTTTGACTTTAAGTCATAAAAATAGGCGCATTTTCTCATACCATCTCCATCAACAGAATATCCTGGTGCGCCACCTATAGAGGGCGTAGCTAGGGATGAATCGTCTAATAACATGAACTTGGAACATGTAGCCAAAATCTATGTTGCCAAGAAGTAAAAAAAACTTATGTTAAGCAATCACCTGTCATATATCGCCCGTCAACATTAACTCATATGAGAGGAAAATAGATTTTAATGACGGATTAAGTAACTAGGTACTAACATATTTCAGCAACCATGCTACGGTGCAGCAGAATATCTTTGTCGATTCTTTTAAGATTTTTTAATAATTCGTACTCTACAATATACGCTACAATCAGCACTCACCATTCAAATCAAAATTACTCTTTTTAAGATCTATGTTTGTTTGCTTGAATTTATAAATAGAAAATAATTACATTTGCTTCAGTGATACTCATTGAAAAAATACCTTAGACGGTTTTATTAAATGAGTTTAGTAAAGAGCCAAGACTAACTTTCTTCGTCAGCGGACGACGCTATAATTAAGCAAAGAATTTGAAGTGTTTTAAAATGCGTATTAAGTTGAGCAGTTATAAAGAAGATTTTGTTGCAACAGTCTTATTCACCTACCCCCATAGAAATTTTCTCACCAAAAGGGTGGCGATTAGGATTTTTTTAAGGTATAATAGGTGATTCAATGTCACTATAATACTGGAAGAATAAGTTCAATAATATAATATTAGCCCTAGAAACGCAAGGATGCTCATCGTCTTTTTAAATGGCGTTTCGCATTATAAATTGGAAAATATAAAATCAAATTGACCCAAACTAAATTTTTGGTGTCCCGCGCACCTATTTCCAAGTTCCATTTTCTATTGACAGATCGAGTTTTTAGAGAGGAAGTCATGGAACAACCATTTTCAAATGACCCGTTCCTCACATGGTGTAAATACATATTAAAGTTGGTTGGCGATTTAAGTCAAAGCAGACCACACAAGGCATGTAAAAACTCTATCAATGTGTTGCGCTGCACCGCGCAGCATTTCAAGTGTACTTGTGAGCATTGTGGGACACAATTCATGGCCATCAATATTTATGGATTAATTCAAAACGATTTATTGGAAAAATGAAACTCAAATATTTTGGCTGATCGACGTCTAGAGCAATGGGAAACCATAAGTGATAAAGGAATTATTTGAAAAAATATTTTGGCTTGGATACTTTGTGACGCTGTAACATTCTATCGCTTGCACCTTTCAAGTGTACTAACGTCTATCTGTCTATACTCACGCCACTAAAAAGAGAATCACAGCAAAACTGTGGTTGTTGCTTTGCAAGAAAAAGTAACTCGAATTATAGTAGTTTTACATTTACAGCTTATATGTCAATAGGCTTGGATCGTTACCATGATTTTCTTCAGTTTATATGCTATATTTCAGGTTCATTTACGTAAAAATTTATGTAATATCCGCAAGCTACCGCGAGGGTGTTTGGCATGGGTGAAAATCGCCAAATATTAACTATTGACATGCAACTAGGCTACTGCATGGAAAAATGTTCGATGATAGGGTGCCATGCAGCTAGATAGTGAAGTATTTACATAGAAATAAAGGGATTATTGTTTGTTTACACATGCATCAGGCACTTCAGACTACTCTAACAATATTTAACTGATCTATTCCTTTGCTATGCTGGTTCTTCAAGTATAGTTAAATATATAGTTTTTTTTATGTCTTCTTGAAAAAAAATATCTTTGAAAAACATGTATAACTTCTGTTATGAGCATAATGTAATTTTCTACCATATAAACATTTGTGTCATAAGTGTCCTGATCTTAGCGTTTTTCGGGAGGTGATTGGCATTGCGAGGGTTAGGAATATTCTTAGATCAGGTCTACCCTCGTTATTCCTCCAATCACGGTCTAATAATTTGCTAAATAATTTCAGTATGAGAAGGAACCCAATCTCGAATAAAAATAATAATTTCCGCGACACTCTTACTCGGGAAACTACACATGATGAGTGGGGCTTGGAGGAGGATGACACTCACGTCACGCAACTTTGACTTTTGTTCGGGTGGCTAATTTGTTTCTCCACTGCTCCTTAAATGAAAGCTGGAAGTCTTCTACCTTGTAAAGTTTTTCGAAGGAGATTACCAAAGTCTGAGCCATACATAATTTCAATGCTGCGGAAACTTCAAGATTGAACGCTTGAGATATCATTTGTGAAGATGAGGTTGAAAATTATGAAAACCACTAATGAAACCTTCTGATCATCGTAGCGTTTAAACTAGCGCCTGAACTTATACCACTATTAAAAGTTTCAATGAAGTCCCATTTTTAAAACTTTGCCCCAAAACATGGCTTAGAACATATTTGTCAACTCAAAAGTTACTGATACAAACATTAAAATGGACATAATAAAACCATTTTGCAAGACACTTTGCGGTCTCGAGAAGAATAACAGGATGTGGATCCAAAGAAAACTGGGAGAAATATGCGAGAAATACTCGTTTTTCATATCAGCCAGGCTTATTTTTGCATATATCCGAGATTTTATACAAAAGGGGTTTTCCAAAATTGCGGAATATATCCAAATCGCTACCTAACTTTCCCCTGGAACCGATACACCAGACTGATTTTCTTCTGACTTCTAGCTAATTAGAAGTCTCATTGAATTGCTTTAGTATATGAGAGCGTATTGGCATTTACTTTGTGTAAACAATGGATATCCATGTTAAATAAAAATATCACAGGTAATATTTCCACACTTAAATCCCTTCCACACCTCGGACCATGGTTTTGGCTAATTATGCCATCATCCCTGATGATCAGGAAGTGTGGAAGGGATTAAAGTGTGGAAATTGGACCAGTGGTATTTTTATTCAACATGAATTGCTTTAGGTCCAAAAAGTCCCTACGTATTGACAAAGTTTCTGTCTGTGATAAAAAAGAACTTAAATTCGAAAGAGCTTGTTAGCTTATAAAATTCAACAAAATACTTGAATACATTAAAATACATGACCCTCAAATACTTGAAAAGAGCAAATATGGCAAATTTTAAGCACCCTTTGAGAGCATATATCCATGCCACTCCTTCCACTTTCGTGTAGAATTCGTACATGAATGAGTCATCTTACTTAGGAGGCACTTTGGACTGCTACGATTAGTCACAAAGTCCAGTAATAGGTCAGAATAGATTTTTAAAAACTAAGTGGTTTTTATACATTTTTTGATGAATGTAATCTTGAAATGGATGAAATATTTGTAGCTTTGAAAATAATTTTTCGAATATAAATAAATTTATATTTACTGATTATTTTGAAACCTAATAAAAGTTTTCACCCGCACAGCTTTCTGAAGCTTAGTTACAGGTATCTAATTAATATATTATACATTTTATTATAAACCGAAGCACAATTGATGCATACACCCAACGTATGTCTGAGGATAGTGCACTCTCTCTCTATCACACGTATAAAGTGGCTTGTTGAATACTCAACGGCGTTCAGGAATTATCTTTGCTCCATTTCCTTTCACAATATTCAAATCGAAGCATTCAATCAGACACATCTCCAGGTGGCTAGAAGGGTGGTCAGTATATATAAATATATGTATGCATAGAAGAACCACAGGTAGATTATAATGGACTATTAAACGAGATAAAAATATACCATAAACAAATGCTACTTCGAACCACTCCATTCGCCCTTCAATGCTTCTAGAAGGCATTTAATTTTTCCTCCTCTTCCTCGCAGAATTCTCCATTCCATTCAAATCATTTCCCCCAGATCTGTTACAGGATAGATGAATGAATGAATGAAATATTTATTAATGCTCTGGGGTAACCCATAAGAGCAAATACATTATAACAAAAATGCACACTCTGCTCAAATAAACACAATTCAGAATTACACATACATAATTAACATAATAAATACAGAAATTAGACCAGTCAAACGCCAAAATATATTAATGAACGAAATTGACACAATTTAATGTCGATTATTTAAATAGAAATACAATTTCATTTTGAAGGATTGGAGGGAGGAGGAGGATTTAATGTGGAGGGGCAGCGAGTTCCAAAATCTGGAAGCCGTTACAAGGAAGGAATTAAGGTAGAGGTTGGTACGAGCATATGGAATGTGAAAAAGGCTAAGGTCGGTGCGAGTTATTCTTTGAGAAACACAGAGCTGGATAGATAGGAGCTGTTAAAGGATAGATTACACACCACTCTTTTTAGTGAAATAGTTAATATTTCATCTAATTCCTCATTGATTTATTAAAAATATACGCATAATTTGCTCATCCTCATATACATAATATTTTATGAGGTATCTTACCTATTACCGTATTTTATGAGGCATATTTTGCTCTCCGGGCTTCTAATATTAAGCTATTGCATACAGTTATCTCCTTGCTATGAGAGACCGTGCTGCCTAAATGAATATTTTGCTTAAGGGAATGAAAGCTAGGGAAACCATAGTATTGAAAACAGGAACACCTATTGAACAAAAAATTAAATTTCCGATCTTTTAAGCTCCTTTTCAAGCGCGTATTTGGTTGTGTATTTTTGATGATTTTCACGGTAAAGTCAACAAATATCCAAAAAAAGCCAACTTTAAAGATTTTGGAAGACAATCACCCGGATATGCTGAATTGAGCATGCAAATGCAATGTTATTACCCACCGGGTTTAAGGCTTGTTTAATGAGCAATTAACAAAAGATTTCGTGCAGCTAAGGACTCATAACTCTGATGTTCCGGTTTTTAACGGTTCATACCTTCCACTATTCTTCACCATATTCGAAATAGCACTTTTCCTCTACTAGTTTGGTTAATTAAAATTCTCCCTCATATTATGGCCTTCAGCATCCAATTAAGTTTTATCTCATTCTGCAGATACTTAGTTTTCCTCCTTGCATTACCGTCATTAGCGTCCCTTCTCCCTTCACCAATTTTCTTAAGCTTCTGAACATCCTTACGTGTGTTCACCTTACCCCATCTGTCGTCCTATCATTCTCTTCCCGAAGCCCTAGCTTCGGACTTACCGGAGCATTAAGAAATTAAAAGGAATCTTTTTCTAATGTTTTTACTCAAGATTAAATACTGTCATTCCTTTCGCGAATGTCTATTTTATTACCGATGTTCCATTCACGTTTTCAGGTGCCGTACTGCAGGGTAACATTTAGGCTACGGATCAACTAGAAGTGGCTTCAAACCTAAATGGGGCATCAACGGACATCCATCCTAAGTTCGTGATGGTACAGTTTTTCTACAGTGTGAACTACGTGGGGAACTGTACATGGCCTGTTGAACGTGAAACGTGGATTTCACATGCCTTAGTTAGTTTGGGTTAGTTTGAGTACAGTTCTCACTTCACCAACTACTCTCACGGATGTCCGCCAGGCCAGACATCCAACTCCATCGAAGTAGCTGCTCAAGTAGTTTTCCAGCTTGATCTTGGACTTCTCAGTCTGACGCGATGGTCATCCCATTTTAAATCTATAAATTTTTCAGAAACACTTTGCTTCACTATCTCAAATTTCCGTTTTAAAGTAATTTAGCACCAAGTACACTCCAAAGCCTTTCCAATGATCCATTTTGCAAATCTTCAGCAAGCATAGCTGGTTGAGTGTAAAAAGATCTTTTCAGGCATCCTGCAATGCAAGTCTCAGGGGAAAAAATTTTCGTGCGAAATCAGAGAACGAATTTAGGCTAAGGAACCTAACATCTTCCATACACCGATTTTGGTCATAATCTGAGGTGGTGATGCAAGGTCCATTTGTTTGTTTAAAATGAAATGACCCACAAGCAGGCCAGAGAATTTTTTCCCCCTATTCCATGTGCCCATGTGCCATGCTGATAACTATTTCGTTTCCATTACACATTTCATTATGAATTATTCAAAAAAATTGGTAATATGTGTGTACAAATATTATCATACCACTATTCATATTCATCAAACTGTAAAGCATACTGAGAGGTGATTAAACGATGTCAATGTAAAGTAATTACTACATTTTAATAAGTTATTCTGCAGTTATTATATCAAATACAAATAATTAAAGGTCCTGCAGTTATTATATTAAAATTAAAGAAATTTAAATGTTAAGGTAGTGTGATGCTTTTCAAAGTTCAATGACAAATAGATACTTTTTGCAAAGATGCAACATTTTACACCTATTATAGTTGCTTAGCATTTGTAGGAAATATATTCTATGAATATAATCTTGAATTCAAATTTTAAAATGATGATTTACACAAAATAAGCTTCTATCCTTTGGTACGCTACTGCTTCCCATTTTGCTTGTCCCATAGCGTGAAAAAAACCACCATCACCGCATTTAGGGGGCATAAGTATGGTAATGCAATATTTTAGCGTTAAAATTACTTAAGCAATATTTTGTGCACATTTTGCATCCTGAAAGACTTTGGCCAAAGAAGGGGGAAAACTACCACAAAAACCGTATGAGGAATGAATATTGATTATTGAAGTAATACGCTCATTACAGAAGTTCTACAGAGAAAAAAATCTTTCACTTTGACCGGGTCTCGAACCCGTATCTCCTGATTTCCGTCGATGTACTTAAACCAATTAAGCTACCGAGGCAATATCTTTTCCTGTGGAATTTGAAAACGGCACCTGACCGGAAATCAAGGGATCCTGGTTTGCATCCCGGGCAAGGCAAATGATATTTTCTCTGTGCAACATCTGCCATTGTACGATTTCAGCGGATAACCTCGTTAAGGTTCTCGCAGCCAGTTCCCGGTCCTTAATTTTCGATATACTGAACAACACCGTGTTGAAATTTTAGGTTCAAAATCAGGCAATAACGATAAATAAAATGCAAATAGAACGATACCAGACAATAATGGGAATGTAACGCCGTTGCTGATTGTAGTCCATGTCGCATTTTTCCAACAATAGGTTTAAAGAATCTGGTATAATTTAAGTTCCCATCGTTTACAATAGGCTCATAAAACTTTGTTAAGAATTCATTATTTACCATTAGTTTTCCTCCTCCGATATTTTCTTCTATTTCTTGATGTTTATGAATTGATTTTTCTAAACGAATGCTTTATGCCTAAACTTGATTGCAAACATTGTGACTCCGTCATCTTGTTCCATCCTTTTCCATTCTATTTTCTACTCCTACCTAAAAACCCAGAGATTTGCGCTGCACTGCCTGCTGACAGCAGGTCTTAAAGCATAACAAAGGGAGTTATCTGCATGTCATGCCATTTCAAAGAGAGGGTCGGTCTCGACATTCAGTTTTGACCGAGAAATCGGTTCAAGTTCGAAGTGGTCGCTCGGTCAGCAAAAACAACACTCTCATCATATGCCCGAGTTCCGCTTTGAATTGGAATCATGCGCAGGGGTGTCCTTGGATGCACGAATGAAAGGCCCCGCGGGGCGGCAGCAAACGCAAATATTTTTGCGACAACGATTGCAGTGCAATTGCGGGGTCGAATGACACGAGTGCTCGTTACCCCTTGGTCTAGCATGTTTGCATGAAGTGGTGACATTGTGCCTCTTATTTGCATATCCATGCATCTACATCTACATTATACCCTGCAAGCCACCACTAAGGTGTGTGGCAGGGGTTGATTTATCACCAAACATGCCCTACATATCATGCATAAAAAAGGAATAGTATTAATTTACTAGTCACAACTTCATTATTTAAAAAAGATAGAAATTGCAAAGCAAACATACAAAAACATTCTGTTAGTAGGGTTAGCTTTAAGTACTCATACCAACATGCAGCTACCAATGCTATTCATTGTTACTCTCCGATAGGACATATTTACCGTTATTCGTATCTCTAATTGTACGAGGGAAAAAGGACATGTTGAATCTATCAGTTCGGCAATCAATTTATCTAATTTTATGATCATGGTCCAGTCTGCCATAGCAAGTTGGGGTTCGCAAGATATTTTTAACATCATCACTGAAAATATTGTCTTTGAATTTATTTAAGAGATTAAGTTTAAATTTCAACCTGGGATCTGACAATGATTCCCATTTTAATTCATTTAATAAACTGGTTACGCTAATATAATTATCGTATCGTCCTTTTACAAATCTTGCCAATCTTCGCTGCACACGTTCTAGTTCATTATTTAGACCGATTTCATAGGGATCCCACACACAAACATACTTGCAGTGCATGTCAGGTGAACTTCACCCCTTGCCACAAACCCTCGCGGTGGCTCGCAGGGTATTACGTAGATATAGACGTGTAAAAGCCAAGGAGTATTGAGACACATGAAGACAGGGAAGAGGAATTACCGTGGAAATCACTACCAGAAATATTACAGTTCCAACATTGGAAGATAAGGCTGGACCACTTGCTGTAATTAAGGGGGGATTAACTATCCGGCAGCGCTAATAACTTGCAAAAGAACTCCTTCACAGTGCCGGAGACAACTACTGTTACCATAGATCAAATAATGAAATTCCGGATGCATAGACAACAGGATGAAGGGATTGACCATAATTTTCCTAAAGTAATAATTGGAGTTGTCTAGAGAAATAACTACTTAAGAATTGTATGTACTTTATATTTCTCACTACTTAGCCGATTGAATGGCACCATAAATATATGAGGTGTAATTGAAATATTTTTGCATCGATAGAATATTTAGACAGACAATTAATTTGCGAGAAGTATGACTGCAATGTTAGAAGAGGAACGTTCTGTCCAAGAACCTACCATTATTAGCAGAACACTGATGATGAAATCCTACGAAACAATTTCCTACGCCGAATGGTTCTTCAGCGGCTCTAAAGTCCACTTTACACGATACAATTTTTTGTACAATTTCTAGTACAAACGCTTGTATGAGAAAATTGTACCATGTTAAGCGGCAAATTGTGTGAACGCTTTTGCGAATGTCTTAACGACTGAACGGAAAATAGAACCTGTTCTAATTCCATTCAGACAACCATACAATTTCGTTAGGTTTCATACATTCGCTTGTGCAATAAATTGTATCGTGTAAAGTGGCCGTAAGAATAATGAACTAGTTCGCATTACTTCCGTAAAAGAATATCCATTGCAACCGTTCTAACTCTCATGCATAATTATAATATTTCGGGAATTTATTTCACAAAATATGCTCCAGAGAGTGGATTTCTTGGAAAAAAAGATTATGTGCTCGTATTATGTTGAGTATGCCAATCAGCTATCGATAAATCCCAGCATTATTATTTTTTAATTGGGTGTTAAAATATGTATATATCAAAAGTTGGGGTGTCGAAGAAAGTTGTTCTCAAATCACAGTGTTTGATATATTTCAAAGACAAAGTCATAAACAACACTTTACCCTCTGATATGCAGAAAGGATGATGATAGACATATACTAAAGTAGATCATGCACTCCTTACAATTTATAAGCAAGAGCAACCTTCCTACTGAATACCAACATAGAATGATAAACCTTGAAACGGTCATATTCTTTTTAAGTTTTTTATGACTTGATATTAAGAAGTTACTGTAGGAAATGGAAACACGTCCCTCGACGAATGAATTTATTGCTTTTTTTATTTATGCCCTTGGGTCTACTTCAACGGATTTATTTAGCTCCTCATAATACCTCCCCATGTCTCGTGAGGTGAGCTCTGTCCTAAATCTTTGCCAAAGGCTCTCTGCTTTCCTCTTCTCCACGCTAAATCCGTCGCAGCTTTCATTCCGAGAAAGGATTTACGCGAGTTGGCATTCAACATGTGGAAAGCTTTTGCGCGATAAGCCTAGAGGTGCCGCTTCAATACGTCTCGTGGGACCTTCGCAAACAGATTTTTTTCACTTGAATTTCAAACCAATTAGACCTTCGTACGACAGTAGGTTTTCAATAATAAGGTGGAGATATTTTTTACACTTATGCAAAAATGCAATACAAAAATCTAGCATAAAAAATTCAGAATCAAACTGAAAAAAATCTATCACGCAATACTAATGGAGAGATTAATTGGACAACTCTTATAAAAATAAATAATCATTCTTTTAATCAATGTAATTGTAACGGTCAAACTTTGGTCAATGATTTAGATTTAGATGTCTAAAAACACTATGGTATTTGGTGAGGTGGGGCAAGTTGCGTACTCTAAATTTCAAAGTTTGTGTTTACTCCCATTCTATAGGTTTTCAAATGATCATACCAACTAGTAACCAGCAAAAAATATAGCTTTCAATTTTAACTGTACTTAATAGATGCATAAGTTGTTTTAGGAAGAAAAATAAAAGAAGAGAAAATAATCTAACTTTAGAAAATTCCGTTTCGGAGTCACACTTACTCGACTATAAACTCACAGCATTCAAAATTTGCCAGAGACTCATTGCAGATTTTTCATGATCTTCCTCGATAAAGGGTAAACTGGCATGATATTTGTATCTATCATTGATAAATACATATCACTTGCACAAAATGACCCTTAAGTTTTTTTTGTACTATTAGTTGTTTACTGTCGGACTGACGTTATTAGTTGACATCCGCACCCACCTTGGTGGTGAAAATTTGCTCTGTTGAATCCACCTAACATACCACTACAGCTCTCTTACAAACCGCTACAACCCGCTTGCCTTATAGCTACACCCCTGCAATGCTAAAGAAGCCGAAGCCTCTCTTACCCTGAGTGGGCACTTGGCCCAACTCACATCAATTTTCTACGTAAACCCTCATCATATTTACCACTAATGCAAGAGAATTATGCTACATGTGTGGTGCCTATGCTATATTGTCTTAAATCAAGCTATTAACTTGCAAACCTACAGTCACACACCACGGTTAAAACCACGGGTTGGCATTAAACCCGGCCAACAATAAGCATTAGGTATTGGACACTAGATGTTGGCATTACACCCGTCCAAATAATAAGCTGTGCGCCCGGCGACAATAATGAACAAGAATGCGGGAGAGGAGAGCGTCGTCAGTTACGAGGAGTTCGGGGATTTATAGTTGCGAGGACGCAGCGGAATAAGACGCACGCTCAGAGAGCAAGGTCGACGTTCCGAGAGTAAGAACGCGTCGGGGAAAGTAGGGAAGATGATCCATGAGAAAGGACACGTAGGCGGAATAAGGCCGAGATTAAGACGGACACCCCGAGAGTAGGATACATCGGGCAGATTTAAGAAGCGAAGACGAGGAAAGGAGAGTGACGACACGCGGCAGTACGGGTGAAAGCGAGAAGGCGTCGACGGGATTCTGATACGGAAAGGCGCACTCCGGCCCGGTCTCACGGAGGGAGGTCCAGACGTACCAATTACGATAAGTGAAAAGGAACCGGGACATTTAATATTTTATTCAAAGAACTTACGCCAACTTCATAACACAATTCAAGGATATTTTAAGTGATTAATATAAGTGCATTTGGGTAATGTGAGCTTAACAGACACGAACTTCGAATATTTATCCTGAAAAAACTGTGTTTATTAACGCTTTTATTTTAACTGTGTTATATAGAGGAAGGAAGAAGATTTATGATGACATGACTTTCATTGCTCCAATACCATTATTTCATGAGATATAACACTTCGAAAATCGCCATTTTTCACGTGAAATTCGATGTTTCTCTATTATGCACGAATGACATTATTAGTATTCTTTTTTCAACTGATTATTATTTATTGCATTGACGCATGTATAAAAGTATATGTATGTGATTCATGTGTATATGAGTGCGGGAGATAAGGATAATTGAGCCAGGAAGACCACGTATACATTAAGGTAACCGGGGCAAGGGTTACAAACTTAAATAATTCACATCCTATTTCAGTTTTTCAGATTCTCAAAATTCAAGGAATTATAACAACGATCGCCGTACAGTACCTCTCTCTAGGCGTATTAACTTCAGAGATAGTTGGGGAAAAAACATCATTTCGAATAATGTGAGACAAACTGCTCTAGCAATATTTCTTAGGCTTTATTCTGATGAAAATTACTGCATATTATAAGGAGTGTATCAGAAAGACCATTGGTTTTAAGAAATAGAGAAATGTACATCAGTTTCACCACACCTCTTCCACACTCATATTTTTGTTCCCTAGGCAAAAGAGGAGACGCACACAACAAAATTCACTAATATACTCCATATCTTATAATATCACAGCCTGAGTACATTTAAGCTTGGCAAAAAAAACATTGGCGACCTTCCCATGGTTTCCAGTGCAAAAGTTAAGCAATAATCAGCGCGACCACAGTGGTGGAAATGAGGTCGATTGAAAAAAAAAACAGAATAACGAAATAATCATGACGGCGTCATTTCATTTTGTTGCCTTTCACTATGAAAAGGCTTGGATCTATAAAGAGAGAGGAGACGAGCAGTAGGAAATCCCATTCGGTCATTTCATTCCCAGGATTTAATCCTAACTGTGCCTCCGGGCGCGGTCTCAGGATATTAAATCGGGACGTAAAATAAAAAGAATCACGCGCTCCTTGGTTTGAGCGTCAAAAGTGCGGAGTAAGATAAGGATATGCTGCGCTGGGGATGATAACTGGGAATAATAACCGAGGGGAGATTTGGCAATGTGAGAACAACTAGATCAACCAGGGCCATATTCAAGGATTCCCCCATGGAGCGAATAAAAAAAAGAGCTGTGTATTTAAGTACTAGGATTCGAAATTGCATCGATCGACTACTTAAGGAACCACTATTAAGGCCGTTGTACACGGTACAATTTCTTGTACAAGATCTTGTACCATAAATTGAACGGCGGGATTTGACCAAGATATTGTACAAGATGTTGGTTCACGGTCGTACACGATCAAATATTTTCATGCAATTTGCGCGCCAATAACATGCGCAGATATCGCTTTCTGTCGAACAGCTGAATCTGATGACGATAGTACTTTGAAAATACTGCAATAGTTACTGGGTTACAATGATTTGCTACCATTAATAAAATGAAATTATACGATTGGTTACTTGCACTCTTTCATCGGCTCATGAAACCCATCATTTATCGTCCAATCATCATGTTTTTGCTTGTTGCATATATTTATTTTTGGTTCAATAACGTCATCTTAATTTCATTGAGGTTTAATGTTTGCCAGTGTGTCCAACTTTTCTTTTGAGAAATAGAACACTTCCGACGCGACCGACGAATATCACAATATGGAAGCAACAACGAATATCAAAATATGGAAGCAACAAAGAATATCAAAATATGAAAGAAAGAAATAATATCAAAATATGCAAGCAACAAAGAATATCACGATATTTACAACAAAAATGGAAGTTTTTCCATGGTTATAGGAATAAAAGTGATAGCAAATAGAACACCAACTTTACGAATACTAAACGAACGCATCACTACCGTCACATGTCATGCGCAGAAGCTACGGAGTGGATCTTGGACAGTTTCATCCAATAATATAGAGCATGCTCTAATTTCTTGTACAAGAAATTGTACGAACACCTCGTACACGATACAATTTGCGCATTGTACAAGTTCTTGTACAAGAAATTGTACCGTGTACAACGGCGTTTACAAAATGAAAATCAGACGTGAAGGAATAAAACAACAGACAGTTGGGGGGGATTAAATATTTAACCAGTCTTTCACA
This sequence comes from Platycnemis pennipes, assembly GCA_933228895.1. Classification (NCBI taxonomy): domain Eukaryota; kingdom Metazoa; phylum Arthropoda; class Insecta; order Odonata; family Platycnemididae; genus Platycnemis; species Platycnemis pennipes. Next base: position 127,852,629 of record OW121851.1, on the reverse strand, counting down.
ACTAAAGTTAACCACTCCCAATTAATATCACTGACTAGAATTTTTAATTCAGAATTATTAACCATGCAATTTATTCATGATATTTATGAAGTGATCCTTTTTTTAGTTTCTTCAGAAAGTTCTGTTACATTTCCTCATTTCATTGAATACCCTGTTCAGATACGAGCTCTCACAACGCAATGGGCGGATGGTTTAGCAAAACACAGATGTGAAATGTTCTCAATCAAATTCTGCATTTTCTATTGGTTGTCATATTTCATTGAGTTGCTCTTTTCTACAAGCGTTAGACTGCTTGAGAAATAAAAATCAAATAGCAGCTTAGAAAAACAACAATTCCTCCATAATTAATGCTACAGAATGGAAATAAATGCCCCTCGGAACCTTCCGCGTCTGATGACTGACCCACTTTTAAGCGGTCTAAATTTCACTCGCACCACATTCGAGGACGTGGAAATTTAATTCATTCTCGTTAACGATGATTTTAGTGTTAATGAGCGGCAGTCACTGGCCCATATACATCTACCACGTACTTAAGCGAAAGCATTTGTCCCCATAAATAAAACCACATCCATAAGCGAAACTCATGACTCACTCGTGAAAGGTTGATGCGTTGAATAGGTTTAAAGCACGTCAAGAACAAATTGCCGTGATATAAATACACCACTAAAAGTGTATTCCTTTCATTTTGAACAGGGCACCACAGTTTCAATCAAGTTGCTTCCCTGATGAACCTCCATTGGCCACAATGCTCATTTGCATCCAATAATTTTCACACCAAAGCGATGGAGTTTCTACAATGCGATAATTGTGTGACCAGGAAAATATTAATTCATATTTTAAAAGTTGTGGTAGAAATGGGGGAAGAAATAAGGTGAACAATTTGGTAAAATTATTTTGGTTTTTAAGTTGTTCTTCTGGAACGAATCCTTTGTAATTTTCAATCTAAAAATCGAAACTATTGCTGGGGATTCAGAACGGTCTCAGAAAAAGGCATTGAAAACACCTCGCAGACTCAGTTTTAGGAGTTCTCAACTTAAAATTTAATTATAAGCTCAAATTGGAAGGTATGGAAGCTCAGAGGAGAGCGGAAGTCGGTTTCGGAGTCAGGCGACGCTCTCATTGGACACCAGCTGAAATCAATCCGTGTGATTTTATGGGCAGCAGATGGGCAGCAGGAAACCTCGGGCAGTGCAGGACATATATCTCCATCCTGATTTATGTATTCCACTCGGTGTAGTGCTCTGGAGAAACCTCTGACCTCGCCAGCTAGACCATATTCTTCAGGTTAAGGACTACCCTTAGTATTCGTGTTTATTCATCTACATCTGAATTCTGAATTCTTTTATCCGCTAATCTCTTCATAATTCATAGTAGATTTTGCCTAACCTCTTAATTCATCGGCTAATATCTTCGTAATTTATAATTGAATCTCTTCATAATATAATTCAGTGGAGAGCTGTTGTAAAATCAATCCCAGGGTCACTGGCCAATGATGATGATGATCTAAATCTACGGAGCACCGTGCCAGCCATTTTGAGTGCCCAGTAAGGACTTCACACCTTCACACCAAGCATGCATTACACACTGAACAATATATTAATGCAATTCTCTTGCCTCTTTCATCATCTATCTTTTACTAATTTCTTCTTTAAACTAACCATTCCCAGTTCCTCATTTTTCTTCCGCTCCACTCTTATCTTTGCCTTCTCCATTCTTGACCATACTTATCAAAGCTGGCCGTCTAATTTCATCCTGCAGAGCATTACAAATATTTTCAGTCCCATGCGTTATGAAAAAGCTTATTATTGTACAGGCTCGTGCACTCAATCAAATGAAGCCTGGAGTATCCGAAAACCAAGTATGCTTTGGCAAAGGATTCTTGGGGATGATGTATTGCTGACGCACAATGAAGCATGCTTGGGAAAGAATACTTCATATTCGGACAGTCTACGGTAAGGAGCGACGTTAAGCAGTAGTGACAACATAAAAAACTACTAGGTATATTGAAACACGATAGAGGGCAACATCTATCAAATGTTTAGATCGGAAGAAAAAGAGCGATTATATGTATATTAGTCTTATCATTGATATGTATATTAATAATTATGCAAATGTAATATACGAAGTAAAAAAAATAGATACTATACGCATTTATAAGTAGACAACGGCTCCGCCATATTTTTTTATTCTCGTGAAGCTTCAAAGCCTAAATGGAAGCGTGCTTCTGTGCTTTGGCTTCATAGCATGCTTCCTACGCGTTTGGACATACTTCGGGTGTTTCCGACGGTACCCCCCTCCACTTGCAAGCAAGCATTGCACTATGTTTAGCGCTAGAAGCACACGTTTCGGACAGGGCTTATATATCCCAGTTAATACTCTTCTCGGCAACGTCAATTACATTATGTGTAATTCGTTCCATTGCAATTGAACAGTTGGTAATAATTGCATCCACGGCTGTAAACCATGTTCAGCGTTTGCATCAGAAATTGACACAAGGCATACGGTGACGTTATGATAAACTTGGGACGACGTTTTACTCGTGATGAACACAACGCGCACAATAATAATATAATAATAAACATTTAATTCACTCAAAAAATATGCAACAAATAATTAAATAAACATAAAAAGAGAGTGAAATTAGGCACCCCTGTAGGAAACTTCCTGCTGGGGTTGCCATTCCTTGATTAAGACGTTTTGCGGCAGTCACAAGAGAAATTAAGAAAATGAAATACTAAGGGCTATACAACTAAACAGAAAGTGTGTCCTTGAATATTTAAATTGTCTATAGCAAGAAGTTCCGCAGAGAAAAAATTCATTCGCCTTGACCGGGACTCGAACCCGGACTCCCTGATTTCCGGCCAGGTACTCTACCAGTGTTCAAATTTTTTTTATTGCGGTGGATTTCTTTCGTGTCCAGAGGACATACAAGTACATATCTTCAGAAAAGTAGCACACTCAAAAATTAGTTTACAGTGACAAAGTAAGAACAAACAGAAGGTGAAATCTTAAAAAGAAAAAGGGGGAAAAAACATGAGAGTGACTTGGTTGAGGTCTCAAAAAGAGGGGAGGTGGCGGGCCGGACACCTCGTCTCCTTGCCGCACCCGACCCGCGTCATTCTGTTGGCGACCAGTGCACAGTGTCTTTCACGCTGATGCTGCTCAGTCCCCGAAGCTGGCCCTGAGGTGCTCACGCACCTGCCTCTTCACCTCCTCGGGCACTTCCCGGAGCACTGGAGAGTGTAAGCATCGCAGGAGAAGATGGTGACTAGAATATGGGAGTCGGTTTAGTCGGGCGTGAACCAGGGAGGACACTAGTGCGGCCAATGTGACCGCTTTAAAAAAGGGGAAAAGCCGGAAGTTAAGGGTAATTAAATTTTGCAGTGAAATTACACAATTGCCAAAGATATCAAACATTTTGTAGATTTTCTTTAGCACCTCCCATTCGAGTAAACGCTCATCGCAGCCCACTACGTAATGAACCAATGAGTCCACCCGCCGGCAAAGAGGACAGCGGGGAGAGTCGGAGAGTCTCATTTTGAATTTATTCTCGAGGGTGGGCAGCAGGTTGCCAATAACCGCGTACATCGTACTCCGCAACTGAGCATCCTTACACGACGCATTCCAGTTGCGGAACGAAGGCGCCGATCCTGTACCCGCCGCTACTACATGAGGACGAACCATCCGCCGGTACATCACCCTCGAGACGAAGGCTTCTCCAGGCATCAGGGCGTCCACGGCTCGCAACATAAAGGTTTCAGCCCGCCTGAAGGGCGGACTGTGATGTGCGAGGTCTAGTGCATCCTTCGCCATCTCCCTCCACGCCGGCCGATCGTCACCTAGAGCGCCGGCGTGGAGTTTCGCGTACATAGTGTGAGCCTTGATTAGAATATGAGTGAGGCCTAGTCCGCCCTGTACTGGGGGACTGTAAAGCTGCACCCTCGAGATTTTCTTAACATGATTTTTCCAAATAAACCTATTCGTAGCTATAATCAACTCGGCGTGCACCCGGGGGGATAACGGCCAGATGTGGGCCACGTGCCAGACCCTGGGCAGTATGAACTGCTCCAGGAGACGAACCCGGGCCGTGAGCGGGATGTTCGGTGACGAGTACGCCGCCGCCATCCACTTCACTTGCCGGGCCGCCTCCCCCCAGTTCCGATCCAAGGCTACCTGCAGGGAAGGATCCCAATGGTAGCCAAGGATCTTGATGGGGGGCGCGGCCAGCCGCCAGTTGTACGCGGATGGACTCTGGAGACTTCCCTCGAAGGGGAGATAACATGATTTTTCGTTGTTCACGAAGAGGCCACCGGACTCGTACCCGGACAAGACTTCTCTTATCACGCGAAACTGATCCCGGTGACCTACAAACAGAGTCAAATCATCCGCATACAACACCCCGGTGTGCAATGCACCACGGAGTTCCACCCCCACCCCCCGCCCGGCCAAAGCCCGGATCACAGGATCCATGGCGAAGCTAAACAGGAGCATGGAGAGCGGACACCCCTGACGCACCGAGTTGGATATAGCGAATGGTTGGGAAATTTCCCCCTGGAATCTAATTCGAGACGTGACGTTAGAATACAAAATTTTGAGTACGCGAATGAAACTTTCCGGGAAAGCCATCTTTCGAAGGATCAATATGATGAAGTCAAAACGGACGTAGTCAAATGCTTTTGTCAGGTCAACCGCAAGCAAAGAAACCGGAACCGAGTGCTTTTGTGCAGCGAAAGTAGCGTTTTGGATATACAAAGCCGCGTCCAAAATATTTCGGGACGGGGAGACCGCATGTTGGAGATCAGAGAGGACAAATTTGGAGACCGAATAGAGGCGTGCACGGAGAACATGCGTGAATATTTTATAGTCCGAGTTAAGAAGGGAAATCGGCCGGTAGTCGTGAAGCGATGCCGGGCGTCCCTTCTTCGGGATCAACGAGATCAGCGCGTCTCGTTGACTTTCAGTCAGAGAGCCGCGCGAAATAATCGCGTTAAACAAGCGAGCCAAAAGGGGGCGTAGAGATTCCCAATATGCGGTATAGAACTCGAACGGAAGGCCATCCCAGCCGGGCGCTTTTCCTTTCGGGAAGGAGCTAGAAACGGCATCCAACTCCGATTCCTGAATTTCCTTCGTCAGGTCATTAATCGCGTCAGAAGGTAAGGTAGGGAGATTTGGGAGGGAAGGGCAGTCCTCCTCCCTCCACGCCCCGTATCGGTTGAAAGTCGCTCGATAATAATCAGCGGCGGAAGACAAAACGTCTCCCTCCGCGGCAGTGTCTTGTGGCATGGAGCCGGGATCGCTCATGCGGAGAGACCGCTTGAGTTCTGCAAGCGTAAGAGGACCCCAGATATCCGGGTCCATCTCCCTCTGCCAACGTTGCGGAGCGTGCCTTTTCAACTCGAACTGCAGAAGTCCACATTTGAGACGATGCAATTGCTCATAGTATCTCGGTGGACGAGGGTCCAACTCGAGAAACTCAGAGAGAGCAGAACGGATAAAGGCCACGGTGTTCGAAAGGCTAATTTGCCACTGCCTCGTCGCGCGGCGGAGGGACCGTGCGATCTCACGTTTGAAGACGCGGTCCCACCAATCGACGAGTTCAGATGATCCCGAAGGCGCGGTGGCAAGAAGCTCGCCGATTCTCGCGCCAATGCTCTCTCTGTGAGCTTCCTCCAAGAGGAAGTTACAATTCAGACGCCAAAGCTTACCGATACGAGGCGTATACGAGGGGGGTTGAGGCGCCAGGGAGAAGCGGGCAAGGATAAAGTGGTGGTCGGATAGGGAATGGGGAGAGGTTTGGGTATTTTGGAAAGAGGGTGTAAGGGATTTGGATAGGAAGAGGTAATCAATTCTCGTCCACGAGGAGTGGCTGACTCTGGTGTAAGGAATCACGGGTGCAGGAAATAAAACTGCAGCGTCCGTCGCGCGAATCGCGTCGAGCAAATGCTCGAGCGCCCGGCTGGGACGGTAGGTCAGGCGGTCGCGATTTGAAATACTGTCCTCCCGTCGATAAATTGTATTAAAGTCTCCTCCGAGGATGGCTTTCCCGGAGAAACAGTGCAAATAATTCAAGAGCGAGACCGAGAAGAAAGACTCCCTCTCCGCTCGACGTCCCTCACCAGCGGGGGCATAAATGTTGATGAAATGAATACCCGCTGCAACAAGCGCTATAATCCGGCCGTCAGGGTGGCGCCGCACCGCGCGCACAGGAATTGTGCGACGCACAAGGGTGGTGACGCCACCCCTTGGACCGTAGAAATTGCTGAATTCATCGTAGACGGCGTCACGCCAAACGACGCCGTCTACCGTTTCCTGAAGTAGGATAACGTCTGCCTGAAGGGCCAAGAAACAGGATTTAATGACGTTAATTTTCGACGGCGAGGAAACCCCCGCCGTGTTGAAAGTGATGACACAAAGACTCATAATGGAGGGAACTAAGCGTAAGCTACTTAGCACCCTTGTTCACACCCGACCCGCGTGGCCGGCCGAGCTTCGTCCTGTTCCGGGTCTGTGGTGTCCTCTGCGAGTCGGTCGTGGACGCGTCCGACTCGGCCGTCGCGGCGTTCCCCATCTCCACGGACCCCGCAGCAGACAAAGGAGGCGACGGAGACGGCGCGCAGGGAGACGAGGATGGAATGGAAACTGTTAGGGGCTGATATAGCGGGAAGGAGAGTGCTAAAGGGGCCATGGGGTCCAGCTCCTGGCGCTGGCCCGCCGCAGACTCCACCGAGGACCCACCCTCGCCCACCTGGGTACATATCAAAACAGATCCAGTACTAAGGGGGCCAAAGGCCACTTGTTCTCCGGCGGGGATTATCTCATCAGGGAGATCGGGTGCCAAGGGGAGCACCGCTTCGACCGTCCCCTGCTCCGACAGGATGTAGGAAGCGGCGCTCGCGCTGGCCGTTGTCTCCGGGTCCTCCGGTTCCCTCCCGGCTGTGTCGGCTCTCAAGCGCTGTCCGGGTGGGGCTCCGTCATCTTCTCCACTGCTGCTGGCCCGAGAGTGCTTACCAACAAGGGGTTGGGCCGTTTCCAGACTGGGCCGTAAGCAGGGGGGCGCACTCGGTCTCAAAACGTCAGCCGGCGACTTTGTCACCGGAACAGGAACTGCTCGTGTAACGGGCATCAGTAACGATTCCGTGGAACCGATCAGCTGTGCACGCGCGGAGGGAAGTTCAGTTGTTGTCACGACCCGGGTGGGGGCAGGCGGGGCGGAGGCCCCCTCACCCCGTGGTTCGCCTCCCCTCCCCACCGTTTTTCGATGCGCGCGCCGTTGCGGCTGAGGCACGGTGGGCGGGGAAAGAGGGGCGGGTTCCCCTCCGACACGCTTCGATGAGGATTGAGTGATCGGCCTCTCCCCCCCACGCGTGGCGTGGGCGGGGGGCGGTCGGGAGTCGAACGGCGCCCCCGCTCCTTCCGGTAACTCAGGGCTCGGCACGTGGTGCGGCGTTGTAAGTTTCGGCGCTTCCGGAGGCCCGGCCGCGATCAGAATCTCCTTAGGTGTTACGCCGTTCGGGACGGTGACAGGGTCAGGGGGCGGGGTAGCCGTTGATGCCGGTGGCGTCGGGGGAGGGGGAGCCTCGAGGTCGGCGATGGCGCGTGCTCGCAGTTCCCGTTCCTCCTCGTCTTCTGGTGACTCGGGAATCGGCTGGGCTGCGTCGGCGTAACGACGCGGTTGGTTGTTCCTGGGACATTCCTTCCGTTCATGTCCCGTCATCCCGCAACGGGCACAGGTCCTTTTCTGCCCGTGGTAGACCACAAGTGCTGTCTGACCCATTATCTGTACATACGAAGGTATGTCTCGTTCGATCACCATTTTCACTACTCTTGTTCCAGTTTTTATGGGCATCAGCCGATCGCCGTGCCACGTGCTGTGCGTGAGGTTCAATGTACGGCCATAGTTTCTCATGGTGTCGAGGATTGCCATGTCCGGTACCTCCTCAGGGAGACACTGGACTCGAACATTCACTGGGGACCCCCCAAGAGCTCTTCCCAGGGTTACGGTGGTGCGCGGGTTTTCCGCGGACGGGAACGGCATACTGGGCGATAGCTTCGCCATTGCCCGGTTGAAAGTGTCGTCATTCAAAAATTTCACATAAACTTGAGCACGGTTGTTACCAAACATTAAACTACTGAGGTCATCGTATCGTAGGCCCAACGTGTCTTGGCAAAAGACGTGTGCCTCGTACGGTGTCGCGTATTTCACTCCATGGTTCGTTTCTATGCACAACGATCGGGTTCTCATATCAGGTATGACCTGCGTCATTTCAAAAAGTGATAGAACTATATCCACTATCACTAGAAGCACAGTACTGAAGCAGGCCGCCGAGACGGCCTGCGCGAGGGCGATTTAAAGGTAGCCTCTCGGAGGGCGGTCTGCACAATGTCACAGGTAAAGTCACAGAAATCAGCGGAAAGCGTAGGAAGTCACTGATAGTAACTATAGCAGTACACTATGCAGGTAGCGGCAACACCGCACAAAGTCACTGGTGGGGGCCTCCCCCCTCCACCGACAGCGGTTTGGAGGAGCTCCACGAAAACACGTCCGTTCACCAAGGCGTCCTCTTTCTCTGTGGTAATCAAAGATTTTTTCTCTGTGGAACTTCTTGCTATAGTGCAATTTTCAGCGGGTGACGCCGCTAAAGTTTCCGCGACCAGTTCGTGGTCTTTGAATTCATTTAAATTGTCCTTAATTGCAAATAATTTCTTATCCATTATGTGTTACTTTTAATTCAGGTACATATTTCACAGCACATTCCATATTCAATAAATATAATACTGATTACCGTTTGACTCCGCGGACACCTTTACGGAAGCACTCTTTCCTAACAGGCCAACAAAACTTTCAACTTAACTCACACAACACCGATTACTTTCAAATGCATGTTCGGAAATCTAATTCATTTCAGTTTCGCCGGCGCAGCCAGATTGAATTTGCACCGGAGGTCATTCACGCTAAGTAAACGGTGGCCTAGTTACACAAATGCACGCGAATGCGCTGGAAGGAATAAAGGGGGAGAGAGATGATGATGATAGTGAGTGGGTAGCTGGCTGAGAGAGGAAGGAGGTGGGTTGTTTTTACGAGGAGCGTGTTGCCGTTTCATTTGCCACTAATTAGAGAAACGGGAGAAGATGGAAGGAGGGGAGGGAGGGAGGAAGGGGTGAGACGCAATAAGGCACGGATGAGGCGAAGCCACAAGCAGAGGAGAACGAAACATTGGGGAGAGGACTACCCTATACTTGAACACAATCCTCTCTTCCCCCCCTCTCTCTCTCCTCTCAAACCCCTAAAAAAAACTCCATCAACCCTCCTCCCCCTCTCTTCAGAAGGCCTCGACCGCTTGACTTACACACAGGTGGTGGATACGGCTAATTATCCGAAGGAGAGAAAACCACTCCGAGCTGCCTACCCTCCTCACGTGGTTGAGTTACCTGTTACACACCATTGAAGCAATCTTCAGATCTTATATGCCGAAGAAAAACATTATTTGAAAATATATGCCTGCGTCCCCACTTCAAGTGAACACTATAATGAACGCGTCTCCTACTAGTGATGCGCGTGAAATTCTCATAATATCCTGAACCAAGTACCGAATAGGCTGCATTTGTGGCAAACAAATCGCATTAAATATGTATAATCCGCATGCTGGCATTGACCCGTCACGGCTGGACTTTCAAGTGCATCTACATCTACGCAATACCCTGCGAGCCACCGTGATGGTGTGTGTCAGGGGGTAAAAATCGCCAAACATGCAAATGAGTGCTCATGATCATCATCAAGGGTCATCAATCCTAGGATTTGTTCGACGCAGCCCTCCACTCGATTCTTTTATCGGCCAACCTCTCACTGTAAAAAGTTGATCTGATTTTCAGTGCGATCTGAATTTAAGCGTTGTCTGATTTTAAGGTAGTGGTCTGAATTTAAAACTCATGATGCGTGAAAATCAGACACACCTCCGAGTTATTTTAAGACCATAACCACTGCATGTTGAAAATAAGATGGTTGTGATCTGAAATTCAGATCACCCGGGCTGAAAATAAGCACGCATTGGTTGGCTCCGCAATTGGAGCTAACCAGCGAATAGCAGAGACTGATGGGCGGAGCGTAACCAGGGAGCAGGATAAACAAAACGCAGTGTTTTTCATTCAACCTCAGGAAGCAGGATGTCAACAAGAATTACGAAGCGTAAGGAAGTAAAATTCGAAGTCTAGTCAAATTTCATTGTAAGTAGGTGAAATAAGTTTCGTGCGATGAATTAATAGTGTGAGAATGTGGCAATGATACTTAGTTTATTTGCAGAAGGGAGCCAGTTGTGTCTGAGTGACGTATCCTGAGAGTAAACTTCCTTATTTTGTCTACGCGGCAGGGTTGTAAGAACTAAAAAATAGTCGCCCCCATCAAGTGACAGTTCCTGCTTCGGTTTGAAGATACTGGCACACATCTGTGGTATCGAAGACTTTGTATGGATTACTTTGTTTCCAATAAAAGTACACATTTTCATATTATCTTTGAAGTGATTGTCCATGTGCTCCCATTTCAGTCCTGGAATCTCTTTCAATGGAAATTCTATGACTTACGTTTGCTCTATTGAAGAATTTAGTCAGTGAAACAGTATCATCGAATAAAAATATGAAACGTTATGATTTTGGTTTGTGTTCGTGTGAAGTGTTTAAATATCTAGTATTTATAATTAGACATCGCATAAAAGTAGGCTTTGATTTAATAGCCACCCGCATTGTTACGTGGTACTTATTTTCAGATAGGCCCATGCTGAATTTAAGACAGCCCTGGTCTTAAATTCAGCATGGGACTATCTTAAAATAAGTCCCACCTGGTGTGATTTTCAGTCCTGCACCTGCCTTAAAATAAGACATCCCCTCAGAGTAGGCTTGAATTTCAATAGCAACCCGCATTATTACCAGACCAGGGCTGTCTTAAATTCAGCATAGGCCTATCTGAAAATAAATCCACTTGGTCTGATTTTCAGTCGTTCAACTGCCTTATTTTTAGACAAGATATTACTGCTGAAATTCAACATACCCTGTCTTAAAATTGTTGCATCTGAAATTCAGATCACTTTTGTACCTTAAAATCAGATCTACTTTTTACAGTGCTACATGCTAACGTAGTTCCTCTCTTTCACGTCCTTTACGACCCGTTCTACGTAACTCATACGAGGCCTGCCTTTTTCATTCTTCCCTTTCACTTTTCCTTCGACGATTGTCTTCATCAGGCCATCGTGTCTTAAGGTGCTTAAATAGTCCCGTCTTTTTTTATAGTTTTCACCAGACTTCTCTTTTCTCCCACTCTTCTCAGGATTTCTTCATTTGTCACTCGGTCGATCTATTTTATCTTCAAAATAAGAGGTAAAACGCTATTATTACTCGAAAATATGATAGATATAATGGTCGCGTGCAACTAGATGGTTAGAATCTACATAAAATCAAGGAATTACTGGCTACAAAGGCGTTTCTCTCATTATGTTTAGGGGAAGTCCGTGTAATTTGGACCAGCAAACTTCGATTGCATATAACTTATTCCATTAGTGCACTACAAAAGCAGCATATTTTCATTAAAACTATACCAAATGAGAATGTAACTGATAGGTCTACGTTTCAGCGTTGTTTTCAGGAATGGCCTTAAAAAATGTTTTTAGGAAAGATTCAGTTCCGTGTAATTTGGACTGAGGGCGTGTAATTTGGTCCAGTTAGTCGTGTAATTTGAACCTTAACCCAAAATTACGTTGTCATGAGAATGCTTACAAATTAACATGCTTAATTTCTTTTTACTTATTATTTAATATAAAGGATTTACAAACCGTTATTTTGGTCAATATTCTCCATCAAACATTTCATTTATATATACCACAATTTAAGTGGTATTTGCTATTTCAGCAATATATGTTAATAAATAATAAAATGGTCAATGAATTTAAAAAAGAACCTATACGTTTTCTTTGGCTCTTGGGATACATTTAGATTAAGATTTCAGTAGCTTAAGGCAGCTATAACTAATAGTATTTCTAATCACTTATATTAGCACATTATTCACGTACTCCTTGTATTTTTCATACCTTATCCAGTCATTTTAGCTTTTAGCAGTTTAGCAGTTTAGTTTTAGCAGCATTTTAGCAGTCTTTTTAACAGCTCGAGGTTTTGATTCATTTACCGTAAATTCATATTTTGCTGCAATTAGTCTTCTCCATTTATTACTCACTCTAGAAGGACCTGCCTTGGCAGACATCATTAACGACTCGTTATAAGGTGTCCTGTTTAAAACAACCCGAGATGTACAGTTCGACCTTTTTGCTTCTGCCACAGACCCTCAGATGGGGTTGAAGAAATTAAAGCTAATTTTCTCAACAGGGTGAAAGCCATCATTTATTGAAGCTTACTGATAGGTTTCACGATTACACGAGCAGCATGAATTTTTAGTTTCCGTTCCCGTAGATTCCTCGTCCATTTTAACCTAACCTTAAATCAGAAATCTTCTAGATCGTCATTATCGATAAAGAATTCTGAGATTGGTTTGGCGCAACACTCCACTCAATTCTCCTATCAATCAACCTCTTCACATCGACGTATTTCTTCTCTTTTACATCCTTCACAACTCGTTCCGTACATCTCATATGAGGTTGACTTTTCCATTCTTCCCGATCACTTTTCCCACGACGATTGTCTTCCTTAGGCCGAGTAAGTTGTCTTCTTCTCAGCGTATTCTTTCTCCCACTCTTCTTAGGACTTTCTCGTTACTTACTCGATCGATCTATTTAATCACCAACTTTCTTCTACGATATAGCAAAACATTTCGATCCTCTTGATATCTATACTATTTTCAAACAAAGCAAAGCATCTATTCACCACGGCTTGATTAAACCCCCAATCACCTGGCGGCGATTTTGGCTTGGATTAGGCTTAGCCGGGGTTCATGTGTCATGAATCCCGAAAACCTCTTTTCCAGCTAATTTGCTCTTACAATTGAAGCGAGTTTTGAACGGTTTTCGCTCAACTATTTCACAGGCAAGCTGAGCTGCTTCGCTCCGGGTCAAAATTGAACAGCCACATGCTGAGATATTTATTGTGATAATGATTCGATTGATTTATAAAACTTATAAATGTTGAATTGGAAATAAATAATAAATATCCATAATCGTTTATAAAGCATTACCCGAGATGTGACGTAATTTATTTCGTCAATGAATACAGGATAATATCAATTTTAAAATATTTTCATAAGAGCTTAGCTGCAGCTAAGCTCTTATGAAGATATTTTAGGCCATGGCCTTTGGAAGAGTGGAAGAGGCAGTGAAAAAGACATTTTATAATAGTTTTTTAACACGACTATTACGTCATGGGTTTGTTAAATGCGTTTTTGGCTCACTTTTCTAGTTGAACTAAGTTAAAAAGGTTGCATGTAGCAAACAAAAATATTCCGGCTTGTCTCTCAGCCGGTGGGGAGGAGTTCAGGCAGTCTGGGTCGAGTAAATATTATTTGGTAATGAAGCAATGCCGAGGTAAACTAGACGCCTCAGAAAACACTTCCTGTCTTAAACTTGTTAAACAGGAACTGGTTAATTTAAATATTTTAACGTAGGAGGAGAAGGAATATGGTGCGAACGCATTTATAATGCAAGTCCATGTAATTTAGACCGGTCCGAAATACACGATAGGGAACAAAATTACAAGTGACTGAATTTCACAGAAGCATCTTTAGATATATTTAAGAGACTAGCACGTCACTTATCTAGATGTATTATGATAAATGCCTGTATTTAAACAAGCCAAAGTAACTTTATAGTTCTTTGTCACCTTAGGAGGAAAAATTACATCGATACTCACGATTTCGCTCATTTCACCTTTATGCCTCAAGCACTCGAGCTTGATTGATAAAAATTGGTGATAACGCATTCCAAAGATGCATCCTAGCGATATTGCATCAAATACGTCGCTACCCCTGATGAATACAGAGTAAAGCTATCGGTCCGAATTACACGCTGGTCCACATTATACGGACTTCCCCTATCTGTATTTTCCTACAATGCATGGATTAGTGATGTTAAATATTTATCATTCACTGCAGACTACTCCAACAATATTCCACCTACCTATCCCTTTGCTATGCTGCCTATTATATTCTCTTGCGGTACGCGTAAAAGTGCATTTTCTGAGTCACCATGTAGCGCTGAAAATTGTTAAGCATCATACCAAATAACTAGGGGATTGATGCCATAACGATTCCCTTTGGATAAAACAGTTTAATAAAAGATAACGCCTCTTTTCACTCTTGCTGAGGAAGCAAGGTTCATATGATTTTACCATAAATTCTGCTCTTAACCACACCTAATGTTATATTATTTGTATTTCCCACAAAAGGTTACTGTATTTTACTATGTTAACAATCATGAGGATGCCTTCCGTCAATACTAGTTTCGTCCGCTTTATACTATAACGTCACAAATTCTCCTTTCCAGCAAAATGCTATACTTGAATTTTATATGAATTCAATTGTTCTCTATCCGGTAATTGTCGCAATTGTTAATTATTCCATTCGTGACATATAGCCATGGCAAATATTTTCGCTTTTTACAGTCCACTAATTTTAGTGTAACATCTCTAGCGTGTAATCTGGCATTTATGCTTTCAAGTAAATTAGCAGAGAACAGTGGTTTTACACAGAAGAGTTGAATCAGATTTCTAAATCCACATTCATGCTTCTTCATTTTTACTGCTTTATCACATGCACATGAGATTCCTAAGAACAATTATAGGTCTTCTTTAAACTTGACCGTTTCTCAGGCATAGTTTCTCAAAGGATATCAGTGCTTGTATAAAGAGATTTCAACGACAAAAGTACAGTTTTAAGTCCAATCAAGTTGCTGAAAAATAAACCTATTTGTGTTCAATGTAGCCAGTTATTGAAAACGATCAGAGCTGCAATAATGCATTTATGAGAGTATTTTTACCTAACGGAGGAATTTAAGACGGTTTTCCTTTCGGCATCACAGAGAATATTAAATTAATGCTATTAATTTATTAATACCATTGAACCAATGCCAAGACACCAATTGCATATTATGAATATGCAATTGGTGTCTTTAAGGTGAAGATTGAATTCCACCTTAAAACAATGGCTTAGGTAAGGAAATTTCGGAGGGGGAGGCAGCAAGGCAGAGAAAGCAATTCAGTTGGAAATCTCACTTCTTAGTTCTTTTCAATTAAGGGAAAAATTGAATCATAGCCCGCATGATAAAATCTCATATGGATCTGAAAGAACCATAAAAATATTGATTTGGATCATTTTTTTAAGTATGCTGGTTTGTACTCATTGGCTGTTCAAAGACGTAATTGGGCATACTGACTCAAAATACAGTTTTATACCAGGTGGGCTTCATTTATTTTGATTGAAAGTTTAATGAGACAAGTCAACTCTGACTCTGGTCGCTCCAGTGGCTTAAGTTCTTCACCGCTCCCTAAAACGTGGTGACTGGTCGAGGTGACGAGAACATTTCTCCCTTTTTTCGCCCAATTAGCGTCTCCTCTCAGCGTAACAATGGCAACGCCGCTTCGCAAGACACGATTTTGAGGAGACTTTGAGAGAGAGAGATTCGAGAATGAGTTTGATCGATTCCTGTAAATAATCCTTAATCTCCTGGAAAAAGAGAGATTTACGCACAAGTATATTAAAGAAGAAACGTTTGGATAATGGTGTTAGCATGGCCTAAAGCTTGGACAAATCACCCATCATTATTCACATTGGAAACGACAAATTCTCTGTTACTTTTTAAAATCAGAGTCATCTTGATATTTTGTCATGACTATCATGTACTCGCTACCTCCTGTGAGTTAAGAGTGGTGTTTTTCAAACAAAACACTTGGATTTACTTACGAGGGGTATCACATCTTCGCATGGATTTAGATCGGCGTTGCCCTTAAATACACATTGGCCACTTGGTTATTATAATCAAACGTTTCTGCAAATTGATTGGTTAATGGTATCGGAATATTCAATTTGCGAGGTTGTTTTTCGAATTTTTGAGTTTATTCTGGCTTTCTCTTTAGGTCCTATTAATTGAAAAGGGTTTTCTAGGTCCATTAGCAGCATTTTGATTGAACAGCAAATAGGGTAATTAGGGTTACACGCTCATGGCTAAAACTTAACGCTTGGCGGGACCAACCACTAAATAAAAACCCACCAGTTTAAGCGTTAAGCCCCGACATTGAAACTTTGGTAAATGTTCAAATACTATGGCTAGCGGTTAGCGGATGCGAGGTCATTTATTGAAAGAGAAACTGTTCCATTTGCCTAACATTTAATTTAATCGACGTATATTTCTATTCATGCACATGACTTGGGCACGCAAACAATAAGGTAATGCTTCACAATAAGGTAATGCTAAGGTAAGGTATTGCTTACACATTCACTATAGGAATTTCGATCGGTATAATAAAGTCCATGGTTTGATCCTCAGTTCGTTATACCTTCTCTCAAGCAATTTTCAGCGAAGGGAAGACAAAGCCGATGGTGTACTCACTCGCCTCCTGTCTCCATTCAATTAAATCTTAACAGTAGTCCTTCTCTGTTCTCTCATTGTTGTACTACTACCTTGCCTTGTTTTTCGGGAACGATGGCCTATTCCAATGTATCTTTCCCACTTCAGGGAGTCACTTCCCGCAGCCATTTTCAACGCATTAAGAGCCGTTCATTCCAACAGCGGAAATAACTTGCTGTCTAGCCTTATTGTACCTTATTTGAGTAAAGAACAGAAAATGTAATAAATTTTATGTTTAAGGTTTCGAAACATTTAAAAAGAATACGTTTCATTTTATCGTTTCACAACGTGAAAATATGAGACAAAAACAGATTCACTAGCGTCACAACAGGGGACTTAAGGTAATATTACTTGAAGGGCTTTTTCCTATTTTATTTTTATCTTTGATCATTCTGTAATACACTAGCTACTTGATTGGCTCGTAAGTACTATTTAAAGTTTTTACCTACCTACCAGATGATTTTATTGCTGGAATATTATTTGCTTTGTTGGGCCGCTTAAAGCCGTCCTCTCCGTTGAAGTTTCGCGAGTGTTTGGAAATCTCAATGGCTCCACGTATTTAGCCAGGGCTGCCATGTGATTCTTCGGACATCACTCTACTACCTTCCTCCTACCTTTTACAATGCGCTGGTTCTGTAAAGGCCGTTTTACACGGTGAATAATCATGCGAATGAATTTAAGTGATTACCTGAAATTGCTTCCCCTTATGGTGTTTTACACGGTGAATGATCATTCTCATTAATTCTTTGAATGTTACGTGCAGAAAAGATGCGCAGCCCATTGATAGTAGATATCGATTCACGGGAGATTTCCTACCAACGCAGTTGTATCAATGTTCGAAATTGGTCGGAATGGTTTGTTTGCGACGTCTGTGTCGTCGGATATACGAGATAGATTAAATAAAGTATGGTGTGTATTACGTAATTATATTATTCATTAAACGAAGCTTTCTAGATACTGAGGTTTTTTGATCTGAAGTAAAGTAGAGCTCTAAATGATGGATTGGTATGGTTTAATTTTCGCATCTACTGCTACAAGTGCCCATTACAATGGTGGCGGCCACAATTTTGCCAGAAAAAGCTAGAAGGAGAGAGGAGAAATAGAGATTAAGGTATGCTAGGCCTGATTCAAAATGAAATGTTATTATTGGACTGTGAGGACTATCGTAATTTATTAAGAAAGACGCTGGAGCAATTTCATACTATATTAAATTTCACCAGACATGATAATGAAAGATAAGACACGACGACGAGAGAAGCAATTACTGTGACAAGAGATCCTTATTCAACCTTTGATATACATACATTTATAATTATGTTGACATTTTGCGATTCATTTCCGGCTGGCTGTCACGCTAAGATTTTTGCGACGGGCGAATCGAATCCATGACCATTTACGGTTATAACGTTCCCAGATTACTCAGCAAGAATTCATGAGGGTAAAATAAGTTTAATCATGCATCAAGGTTGTAGGTGTATCTATCGGAATAGATAGTGTACTATATAAAGGTTAGATACGTGCTATTTGTTCTAATTTATCTCAGTTTCGTGGTAGCTTTGATAATAAACAACAGGTGACATCCTCATGAATGGCATGAGAGACAACGGAAAAGTGCGGATAAAGATATTTCAATGTGTTGTTTTCAGTTATAACTTTCATGTTCTGTCCTAATACTGTATTTTACTTACCTATTTGTCACAAGATTTATCAAAATCTTAGAATACCTGCATAACATTTTATTTTCAACTCAACCTACGCCCAAAACGTGATTAAGTGAAGAACTTCACCAGGTGAATGCCTATATAAATTACCTATAAGAATTACATAAAATTATATATACTCCATGGGCACGCCAATTAATTGTACAAGTACGAAAATCTCCGAAAACCAATTATAACTGCATTTAGTCCTGCACTTAATTTGTTTAATTTGAATCCTCTTCTACCCGCTCATAAAACAAAGAAGGACGTCGCGTCGTGCGCTCGTATCACGTGATCATTCAAGGAATCAGGCTAATAAATTTCATGCGAGGAGATTTCCGTATTACACGACGCATGACCTTCATGCGCATGATTCCATTCGCGTGATCATTCACAGTGTAAAACAGCCTTAAGAGCGTGTTCGGCTACGGAATTCAAAACTATGACATGTTAAATATTCCTACGCGGTAAAAACGGTAAAAGGAACACATCGCACTTAATAGAATTCATCGCGTGCACATGAGCTGTAATTTTATCATTTAAAAGTTGAGAGTGACCGAATTATTAAAATTTAGGAATTAGTATCGGTCATTGGCACGGCAGATTAGCGATAAAACTCCTAAAACCAACCCTGCCGGGATAGCAGACCTCAGGTTCAGATAGTCCTCCTTCGTGAGATCGGAGGGTGAGTGGGTGGGTACAGGAGAGACTGACAGGTCAGCGTTGTTGTGCGGGGGTGGAAGGGAGAGCAGCATTAGCTGCCAGGGTGATCTCCGAGCGTTTTGACCTTTGGCCTCGCATCCCCGTTTGACGGGCGGGCTTCACTGGTGTAGACAGCTCGCCCCACGAGGGCAAGGGGCTGTCCGCTGCAAGGGTTAGCATCCGAGGGGGGATGAGGAGGTGGTCCATTCAGTCTCGGTCGCTTGGGGGGTAGGGTGGGGGTGATAGTGGGTGTAGAACGGGCGGCGAGGGAGAGGCTGGTCTCTACGTCCATCGCCCTATCCCCTCCCATATCTAGCGCAATTTGGCACGGACGAACTGCTGGCGTCACAAGTGACGTGCTAAGACGAAGGCTTGCTTCCTACACTTGGCAATCTATTCGGGCAAATTTTGTATGTAATCGCCACTAGCGTGTTTTCAAGTGATTATTATGTGTGGCCAGGCCCGTTTTTCTTTGGCTATGCGTGCCTTTGAAACGCACTGATAAGTGATAACTCTTTCAGATGCATGGCTCCTTCTCCTTATTGACTTCCTCTTGGTGGTTTTTTTTTCTATCCTCTTCTCGTGGTGAGGGAAAAAACCAGAGTCCTCTGGATTGCCGAATAATAACTATAAAGTGGATTAGTGTTGAGAATGTCATTTAGAGGACTCTGGAAAAAAACTACCTTCGCGCGTCATCTCTTGGAAATCGGGCGGGGAAAAAGGAGATTTCTGGAATACATTTTCGGGAATATTGTAACAGCACTTATTAATTTTTTTTTTTTTGGTCCTTGGCCTATGTATTCAAATCTGTGAGAAATTTCGTATCAAGTACATCATCACAGGGGCGTCGGAACTCTTTTCGCTAGAAGGGGCCAACCTTGAAAAGGGCCCGACTCTTAAGAAAAGGGCCCGGCTGGCCCATCCCTTCCATCCCCATCCTAATACCTTACCTCCCGGTCTGAAGCGCCTATTAGTGCGGAAACAGACTTGAAAACACCCATGAAAGAGCCCGGATCCTATGAAAAGGGCCAGCATTTTTTTGCGGATAGGAGGGGTAGAGACTATAATTCCGCTAAAAGTGCATATGAAGGTGGTAGAATATGCGTCAGAAGGGAAAAGGCAAGCTGGAAACAAGTGAAATTTAATTTTCATTAATGAAGACTCATTTCTCATGGGATCGGGACAAATTCTGGGGGGGGGGGGGCGAATGCTCCCCCTGCCTCCCACTTTCGACGCCGCTGCATCGTCCAAACACGAGAAATTGATTTAATGCATATTCCCCATTAGAACTGGGTAGGAATTTCTCAGTTAACGGAGAAAGGGCGTAGAAAAACCAGCGTCAGCATTAGCTAGTATGTTCTTAACGAAATGCGTCAAGGGGACCACGGTCTTACGTCCCTTGCGGCAGACAAAGCGCTATATTCGGAGTGCTTTCAACGCACCACTCAAGTGGGGACCGGCATAATAATGAAAAAAATCTGTACTACTGACGGAAGTCGATCACTGGTCCTAGGGGTGGAAAGACAGAACTCCAGACCATCCAGGCATAACATAAGCACGATCTCTAATGGAATTATATGGTACTTATGATTTTTGTCCAGCTGTGGATCACACATAGTGTTACTTCCAAAATGACAGAATATTATGGTGATTGAGTATTTTGGGTTAAAAGGAGTCAGCTTACGACAATGATGACATGAGGAATTTTCCAGAAAGAGGGCTATATATCCTCACGTCATGAATGAAATCTTTCTTGCAGACAAAGACTGATTTTCCATGAATTATTTTTTTAGAGGAAGGTTCGTATATTCGTCTACCTTAGGCCTCTTATCTCGTTTGCCACCGCGTGATATATTGAAAACTTTAAACTCAAACTTTGGATTTTCGCAATTTTTTTAAAGTTTGTCCAACGTGAGGATTCTTCCTCATATTCACATAAACACTAATATGCACTAATACCATAAACGTCAGCATTACGAGCGCCCACGCCGGAGGCAATCTCCATCAACTCATTTCGCAGCCTCCAACCAAGTTTGGAGAGAATTAATTGGCCATCAGTAAATTATCCTCTTGGAGTCTCAGCATTCGGGTGGAATGAAATCTTGTTTGGGTTTAACGTATCAAAACACTTGATACGAGGTGGTAAGTCGATATTTCTAATTTTCATGTAACCGTTCATTTTTCAGAAGTGATGAAACACATTTAAAGCAGTTTATTTCTAGCAAAAAAGTGGAATGGTCACAATTTCTAACTAAAAGAAGTCACAAGTCCTGGTGGCTATTACTCTTGCCTTTTATGACAACGGCACCAAAATGGGAGTGAAATAGCAGGTCCCAGGTGGATATACGGGAGTCATAAAGGGAATAATTTGCCAAATATAATGCCATTGGGATAACTTTTCATGATTTACATTTGCTCCAAGCCATGCGTCTTATGAGTCTCAAGTTTCGTAGTTGGAAAGTTTTAGCCGTGGTTAAGCTCAGAGAAGAAACATTTTCAGGGACCCAAAGGAGGCCAAAAGGAGTCAATTAATTAAACGAAGAATAATAAGAGATATTCCTTAAATAGTCCACAAAAATGTTTATGAACCGCTTGATACAAAAGGCGCTAGCTGTATTTCAGTGCTATTGCTAACAATAGAGCGGGAAGATTTCATTTGAGCTTCGGGATAGCAAAGGAGATGCTTTTGGCCAATAATTGCTAAAATACAAATACTGTACGGCTGGACGTAACTAGCGACATAGCTTTCTGTAAGGAAAACTATGAAAACTTTACATGGAAGAATGCTATGCTGGGTGAAAGTACTTTTGAAGTAGTTTTAAAATTTCCATCCCATGGAGACAGTCAGTGTACTGATAAACTGGTGAATTCCTTCGTGCAATTCAGACCTTTTCCTTCTCTCGCCCCACTGGTTACAGAAGACACCAGCACCACTGAAGATCCACCGCACCGGCAAAATGAACCAGAACAGTCCTAGCAAGAAGAAGCAGAACCCTCTCACCCTATCTCCCCAGCAATCACCCTTCCTTCTACTTATTCCCACACCGGCCTGGGGCAAGGAGCTTCTTAGCTCCCCAACCTTCAGCCACCCGAGCCTGATTGAACCTCTTCCCAGCTTTCCAGACCCTAATATAAAACCTAAACAAAATAACCCCTCCATTTACTTCCCTAATTTCTTCCCATAACAACTAGGTATCCCTCAAACTAAATTCCTCTACAATGATTCGTTCCCAAATAAAATAACCCTTCTTCCCTCCGGATCCTACCATATATTGATACCCAAGCAAAATAACCTTTCTCTCCTGGATTTTCCTTCACAATATTCCCCAACAAAATAACCCGTCGAGCTACTACCCTAATAAAAAAACCTTTCTCCTTCACCGTTAATTCCTCATTTATTATTCCTACCACGACCATAAAGGGCAAAGAGCCCGGGATGGTGAAAAAGGTATCCTGAAAAATAGTTGCGAGTGCTTCACTCCTATCATCAGCCACTTCGAGGAATGCCTTGCCATAAATCTTCACGAATACAACCTAAAGTTTTTTTTTTAGATCACAGAGATACGAAGTAGG
This sequence comes from Platycnemis pennipes, assembly GCA_933228895.1. Lineage (NCBI taxonomy): Eukaryota > Metazoa > Arthropoda > Insecta > Odonata > Platycnemididae > Platycnemis > Platycnemis pennipes. Next base: position 127,830,107 of record OW121851.1, on the reverse strand, counting down.
ACATATGTTACATAAAAGTATAGTTCAACGCAAAGATTGTTCTGATTGGTACGGGTTAAACTCTCCGAAAACTGTTAAATGGCGTGTTATATTCACGGAACAGAGTAGAGGACCCTAATTCCTTTCCCTTAGCCAAATGCGGTTCACAGAAGGATCTAATAATTATAAAATAAGAAAGATTAACTTTAGCTAGACATGTCCAAATGCCAATGCCAGATTGGAACCCAGGACCTTCGGTCGGCAGCCCAACAATCTGCCCACTGGGCTACCGTCTCAATGTCCTATAGGTTGTGAAAAAGTAGAAAAAATAAATGTGTCCATTTAGTTAAACAAAGGGAAAAATGAGCAAGCTTCCATCAAATTGAAATAACATTCAATACAATTATCTGATATAATATAGACCGAAAAATAAAACTAATTTGGCACTTAACTACCCTTTTGATCTCTTTCAAGCAGTTTGCTGAGAAGTGTCATGCAGATATCTGACATAAATCTTCAAGAATTAAATCTATTTTTTTAAGTTTTACATCAAAAACATGATGGAATTAGCCAATTGATAATTATTGAAGGTTCTCAATTCATCGGTGATGGAATAGGATAAGAAATTTCCTGGTAATTAAAGAATCTAATGAAAAATCCCTATTGCCAGAAACAAAACCTTCTAGGATTTTTATCTCCATCCGCACATTTTATCTCCATTCCCACTTTTGGATGTATGGGAGCCTTGATATCCCACAGAGGAGAAAGCAGAGAACAGGAGCATTGAATCCACAAGGTGTATGTCGACGAGCCTCTCAGGACAAGGGGGCTTTGATGAATGGATTAGGGAGATATTGGGATTCGCTTAGAGCCTATGCTTCGAGTTCTGCCATACTCGCAGAGGATTTTGAGCTCAGATTAAGCTGGCGATATCAATGCAGATGGTACCCTAGGACGGATGGGGCCACGATGGTTTTGTGTCGATTCGCGAGGCATAAATCAAGAGCCCCCTTGAAGTGAATGGGAGCGTGAGTTACGGGTCGGTGCTGGATTTGCAACGGGTGCACCAAAATCGCTCAAATGTCCACTGCACGGACAAGGTACTGTTTAAGGGAACGTATCACTCCCGCTCAATCGGACGCATGTCGTCATGATATCCGGGCCCAATTCATTGATATCAACGTACGTTATTCACAAGAAATGTTTAGGACACAACAAATAATTCTTTGCTAAGATGTTTCATGTTTCTCAAACGTGAAAATTTTATCTCGGTGTAAAAATAAACTGTTGGAAAATCGTCAAATGATAAAGGATATTTTTACGAAAAGCAAGAACTTTATTAAATAACAGCAAACAGAGAGCAATGTAACACTCCCTTTTCTATAAGAGTGTTAAGTAACAGCCGTCATGATTGATAGGTTAGCTCTGCAAAAGTTCCTTTTCTATAAGCGAACTGCGTGATTTTCAACGAAGAAATGATTGGGTGGATACGCAGAGTTCAAACCTTTTTCATAGACTTTCGTACAGTGCTGCCTTTATCTACGTGATGGACAAACAGCAATGTCGTACAGGTGACTGTTGCCGTTGAATGATAGAGGAAACATGGGAAAGGAAAACCCAAGGGAAAGGGTAAAACGTGGGAAACCCAATTTTCCATGCAAGAGAGGGGAGAGGGGAGGTATGGGGCGAGAGTGAGGACCGCTGAAAATATGATTTGGATGCTGTCCTTGAACTCCCAGAGCTACCGTCTCAATAACGTGTTCTCTCGACGAAGTGTTTTCTGTAGATATAATAGGGTACTGTTACCTAGGAAGCCGAGTAACCAACGATGGACGAAGCAAGAAGAAATAGTAAGCAGAATAGCCCAGGCAAAGAGGGCATTCTATCAAAAGAAGAATCTACTTACAGCTGGAAATAGAAGCGTAAAAGTGAGGAAACAATTCATCAGAACGTACATTTGGAGCATGTTTATTCACGGCTGTGAGGCATGGATGATGAGAGTAGCGGAGAAGAAAAGGGTGGAAGCATTCGAAATGTGGTGCTACAGAAGAATGCTGAAGATTAAATGGATCGACCGAGTAAGTAACGAGGAAGTGCTAAGAAGAGTAGGAGAAAAAAGAAGTCTGCTGACAACTCTAAAAAGAAGAAGGGAAAACTTAATCGGCATTATCTTGAGATATAATGGCCTGATGAAGACTGTCGTCGAGGGAAAAGTGAATGGGAAGATTGGAAAAGGCAGGCCTCGTATGAAATACATGGAACAAGTTGTGAAGCATGTAAAAGAGAAGAATTACGTCACAATGAAAAGGTTGGCCGATAGAAGAATCGAGTGAAAAGTTGCGTCAAACCTAGGATTGTTGATCGATGATGATGATAATAGGGTATTTCCCTATTATTCTTTAATTGTCTTGAACAAAAGTTCATAACCTTTGATTTTAGGTCTTTATGCCGTTCCATTCCAAAATGGCTTTAAGCATTTTCCCTCATCAATGAAAAATATGACAAAATTCAACGGTCCGAAAACACGACGGCCAACTATTGCATTGCATGCTACTAACCACTCTTTTAACAGTCCTATTACATAGGTACCAGAGATAATTACTTAAGGGAAATATTTTGCAAGAGCAGCATAAGAAATTACTGTTGTCCAATTGGACGCCCTTATTTGAAAGTAAACTGCTTGTGAACTTTAAGCATTACTTTACACTAAAAGTATGTGCCTTGCCGGATTTTACGCGTTATTTTTCACCAATTCCACAAGGTGCAGCGTTTCTCGGCGAGCGAACGAAAAAGGATTTCATGAGATGCGCTCGTTCTTGGGACAAAATTATTTCCAAACTCGGGTGAGCAAGATGAGGTCACAATAGAATAAAAACAAAAGTATGAGAATCTAGCTATATCAATGTATTTCAACAAAATAGACAGAAAGTACAAACCAACAAATTGAAAATACACTTCCCAATTCAAGGAAACCCTAATAACTTGCAACGATAGACCATGGCCCCTAGGAGACTCTCGAGAATGACGAAGTCTCCCAAAAACTAACTCGAGACCGACGGACGTAGCCAAGAATTGAACTCGTTGCCGTCTCGACTCGAACAGGGGGCGTGAGAGGGGAGGTATTTTCTGGCATAAAGAGGGGGTGTTTACGGCAAGGTCAAAGTGGAATGGGGTTTAACGTGGAAATCGTCGATAGGTACATATTGAGGGGAGGGAAAGTGGTATGGGTGGAAGTTGGAGCATTGGAGCGTCAAGAACTCTTTTGTGACTCCGGCAACAGAACACCAAATAACGGCTTGTACGATGGCCAAACTTCTGGTCTTCATCCGCAGTCAGGGGGCTATATAAACGACGCTCGGATTGGAGAGGGATAGGAGCGGCTGAAAGTAGCGGATGAAAGTAGCGGATGAAAGTAGCGTACGAAAGGATGCAGATGAAATCGATGCATTTTGGAATCGTAGGCATTCCTGGCGTCGTTGGCTCCGCCTGTCGTGCAACGACAGGCAACAGACGTTTCGCAACCGGTGTAGCTAAGTCCTTCGGCTAAGTCCGGAGGGTAAATATTCCGCCGAGGGGTAATGTCCAACGAGGGGAAATAGGGGGGGTATCTAAAAATGCCACAAAGGATTTGGCAAAAAGTGTCAGTTTTGCCAGAGGTAGCAGGGTTACTATTACCCTGAAACAAAAAAAAGAAATGTCATGAGACTTACTTGAATCCAGCGCGTCTCGCAGTCATTCATCAAGAGTGGAAAAGGCTCTGTTTACGAGGGGGGGATGTGAGTCGAAGTGAAAGTGCTGCCCAAGGCTAAGCCCACATTCCCCCCCCGCCTTCCCAACTGCTCTTTCCCTCCGTACTCAACATTAAATTCGCGGTGCCCCCCCCCCCCCTACCCTCTCCAAGCACATACGCTGTTGTGTCCTCCAAGATGACGACGCCATGAATCAGCTGCTTTTTTATGGACGACGCCGCCCGTCCTCACACATAAAAGAGGGACTCCGTCCTAGCATTCAAATCTCCTCCCTCCCGAGAGCTGCGGCCACAGCTTTTAATTAATATACACACACAAGGTATTTCGAGGCACTAAAGTGACTCACTTCCCGAAATGGAAGGAGAATTATTTCGGCCGTTAACTTCAGCCTATAGCTGAGAAGCCTTGGTCTTACTTACATTCCCCAATTATCCTAAATGAAGGCTTTCATCAAGTTCCTTCCGTGACGAAGTCGTCCTCACAACCTTATGGAGACGCTCCTCCATTATAAATGATTACGATAGGGTGGGAATGACAGGAAACGAAACATTCGTGCATGAAATATAATATTCCAGTTGTGAAACGTGTAATGATTGCGAGGTATATTATTCCTCTCAAATATGGAAGAATGATGACAGTCAAAATTACATCGTATTACACCATAACTACGCCTGGAATTTATAAATCTTTCAATTGTCAATTTTGGCATAATAATATAACTTATATAGGCAAATTTCAGTGTTAAAAGCAGAAGCAAGGCGTTTTATTATGATATAATGTGCAGTAGATCCAGAATTTTCCTGAATCAACACATAAGATGCTAAATGAGTTAAATTTAATGACCAAAAATTAAAAGTAATGGAGTAGAAATTGGACTACAAAAAATATTTGTATGAACTATCTCCTGAAATTAAAAGCACCATTTTCTATGCAGAATCTCCTTTAAAAATTGCTGGTGAACGAAAATTCCTTTTCTTTCGGCACTCCCAAAATGCTATCTCTCCACTTGCCCTAGATTGAATCCTCACATGATGCAGGTATTTAATGATTTAATTTAATTTGGGATCCACTGCTCAGGAAATCCTTTTTTTCGCATAATTTATCAGCTCGGCACATAATTTGCTTAGGTTTTGCAAAGCGTCGTGCGATGTTAGATGAGTTACGAAATATTAGAAGATAATAGAATTAAGTTGCCAGTGTTTAATATGTCGGTCTGCAGAAGAATGGAGTCGCTTAGGTATCTAAGAGGAAGACGAATGCAGATGTGCTGGAGGCTGTAAGGGAGAGGAAAAATTGGTTTTAAGAAACGAGGAGAGGTCAGGTTGAATCGATAGAATAGACAATGAAAGGTTACGACTGCTCTAAAGACGTTGTAGTGGGGTAATGATATGAACAGAGAAGGGGGATCACGAAAAAGGGTGTTTAGATGAAATATTGAGAGTTAAAAAGGAGTTCGTGTACAAGAAAAACGCCATGGGAAGTACTTCACACCATGTAAAAAGGACTACCGTCTTGAAGAGGACTCAAGTAATTAGAGGATGTATTATAAAGGGAGATGCTCCTCCTCTTTACCATGTAATACATTGTTGGATGATTCAAAGTAACTGGAACAGAGTCTAAACGGGTCTAAACTAGAGATGAATGTACTTATTGAGTGTCATTTACGTATCAATAAAATCAGAAAGATAAAAAAGATTATTTTTTATAGTACTTTCACTTCAAGAAATTAAACTTTAATATAAGAATAAAGTATAAAACTTTAGTTAGCCACTTGCCAACACACCATTGTGGTGGCTCGAAGGGTTATGTGCAATATATGGCTCTAAATTGAAAAAAAACGCGACCGCGTCAATAAATACGAAAATAATATTGCATGTATTTCTAATATACCTACTCGAATTCATTTCGTCTATTAATATAGTATGTTAGAGTGATTCAATGAGCATATTTTAACGAGTTCCTGTTTGATTTAATAACATAATGTTTCAAAATACGCCGTCATAGCTCTGTTTACATAATTAGCTGTATTGTATATAGCGATATATATTTAGTATATTTACAGAAATACATAGATGCTGTTTACCTCTCAGAGCTTGATCTTAAGTATTTCTACCGGATACGGTAGCTTTTGATGGATTCTACTTTTTTTTCTGCCTTTTGTCTTACCTATTGCTCTTAAGCTCTTCACAGCTGAAATAATATACAGAGTGTATGAGAAAGGACACAAACCTTAGATGGGAATCTCGGAAAACTCAAATCGAACTAATTCTACAATGAAGCGTCAGGTATACCTACTTTTACCCTCACATAACAGCGGAAGATCAGATAGAAATGACAAAATTAGAGAGGAAGACGCCCCTATATAAGAATTCAATTTGGCTGCGGACAATTCGTGATCATAACTTAAATACGTTAGGACAAATATCAGCATTTTCAGCTACCCCAAATCCTATTCTCTGTACCTTGTCCCTTTCCTATTAACCTAACTGCTGGCGACCTGGCGACTCCCTGCCATACGGTTTTCTGGTGTCTCGCAGCGTATTATTTAAATGTAGATGTATAATGTCACAAAAACTTAGTTTAATATTGATTTCATTAGGTAAATTAAGGAGTGGATTAGGTCACATGGTTCTAAGTCCATAACCTCTTTCACACATATAAAACTAGTCACATAAATATGCATTATGAATCGAGAGTAATTTAACAAATATAAGTGAATATATTAGTAATAAATAATAAGTGAATTAGTAAATATTATAAGTAAAAGTGTGACCAAATGAATTGAGAACTGTTATAGTGTGACATTTGACAGGGACAAAATAGTCACTGCCAAGGCTAGAGTCATTTCAAAGAGGATGAAACTCATCACCATCGGTAAACAAATATAAAATTCATTTGACGCAGCCCTCCACTTCATTCTCGATTGGCCAACCTCTTCATGCTGACGTAATTCTTCTCTTTTACATCCTACACCTCTTGGTCCATATATCTCATACGAGGTCTGCCTTTTCCATTCTTCCCGTTCACTCTTCCCTCGATGACTGCCTTCATTAGGTCATCGTTTGTTGAGATATGGCCGGTAAATTTATCCCTTCGCATGATTTGAGTTTTCAGCAGATTTCTCTCTTCTCCCACTCTTCTTAAGACTTCTTCTTTTGTCACTCTGTCGATCCGTTTTATCGTCATCATTCTTCGGCTGCACCACATTTCAAATGATTCCAGCCTTGACTTCTCTGCTGCAGTTATTGTCCATGCTTCGCTGCCATATAGTAGCATGCTCCAGATATATGTTCTAACGAAATGTTTCCTCACCTCTACACTGGTGTTTGCAGCTTTAAGCAAAATCTTCTTTTAGTAAAATTATCTTTTTACCTGGGGAATTCTACTGACAATTTCTCTTTTACTTCGTCCATCGCTAGCTACTCGGCTTCCCAGGTAATAGAACTCTTCTATCTCTTCAATTTTTTGTTTTCCTAGTTTATCGTGGGTCCTGGCTCCTTTTTTACTACTATTGTGTACACTTTTGTGTACACAATTATATTACATATTGTGTGCACCTCAGTGTTCTTACGATAAAACTAGTAGTTTCGATGTAGTACTACAGAGTACTACAGCGCAAAGCATATCTAAGTAATGCATACTTCAAGAAAGCGGATTTACACCGTTGAAAAAATAATACGTTTCGAAACTGAAGGAAAGGCGAATACTTGCGAGACGATTTGGGAGGCAAATGATTGAATTGGGGAAAATTCTCCGAATCCAGCGCTTTCAATTAGGACAAAAGAATGAATTGAGAGAGAGGGAAGGGGAGTGGGAATGTAAGAGAAAGGGGCAGAGGAGAGAGCGAAAGAACCCTGAGTTTGGGAAAGAGATTGATTGTGAGAGGGGGGTGGGGTTTAAGGTGCAGAGCCGATTTGAAGGAATGCAAAGAGGGAGTGGGAGGAAGAGGTTAATGATATGATGGAAGGAAGAGGGGTCCAGATTGAAAAGGAAATCTCAGGGGAGATTAAGGAGATGGAGAAAGAAGATTGCACGGTGTCACCGGAAAGGAAACATACACTGGAGGTGAAGTGATCTGATTGAATGAGGAACGGAAAAGGGCCGATGATGAATGAAATGGACGAGGAAAATTGAGGATGGTTGGTGAACTGAAGCACATGAATTTAAAAAAATAAAAGCGTTTGCATTGCGACAACACGCAATTATTTAAACTGAACGTTTTTGAGGGGGCAAAACAGCTAATCCTAAGATTAAATTTCACATGAAGCTTTTGATTTTTTATATAATCCAATGATTTACCTCTGCTATGTAAGTACATCGTTATACCTATTCAAAAAGTCTAGGTTCCTTAGTTTTGGTACCACCTACTTTAAATAAGGACATGATAAAAATTTAAGATTCTCATCACACGCTGATAACATCGAAAAATCCTTTGGCGGTCTATACAATTTATGCAACTTATGTACGTGAAATTCGAAGAGGTTTAAAGCATTACAGTTTATTGTTACGAGTTTACACATTCGAATTTTATGTTTGCGTTCTTACTGTAAATTATTTTGAAATTACCTTAAAAGGAAAACAGCTAGGGAAAATAGACTCTAATATAAATACATTTACAAGCTCATTCGAGAGGTTTTATTTATTATTTACGAAAAAAAAATTAAAAAAAAAGATTTTTTGTCATTAAATCATGAATAAAGTTGTGTTCAACCCGAAGGTTAATCGAATTAAGCCTATTAACAGGTTATGCCATTTTTTAGGCAATTTTAAACCCATAGCGACGTCCCTCTCTAAATGCTGAATCCTAATTATGACGCATATATCGTATGGTACTCTTTATAGACTAAATAGCCCTCATTGTTTCTTTGGTCATTATTTAACAATTTACTGATACGACAAGAGATTCAATAATCAGCTTTAGGAACGGGTTTTAAATATTATGTTATGGCGCCACAAATCGGCCTCCATTATATACGATACTACAGTTTTCTCCATGAAAAGCTTTTTCTTTTTTTCATCCGGACTGTAAAGATAGCTTTCATGAAATATATTTTTGAGAATCACTTATGAAATAGGCGTCTGAATGTGAAAATTAGCTATTGAATACGTAGCTGAGGGATTGCAATTTGATGGTACAGGCAAATAATCAGGGATTATTTTACCAGAGTTTACCAATGAATTTTGTGGTATTGTTTGTTTAATGAGTAGCACGTAGAGAAAAAAAAGTAACGTGAGAAATATTACTCATTTTTAGCCCTAGGTGACTTAATTCTCGAAATAATTAGTCTCTAAAAATATGACACTCCCTTTAATTCCAAAAACAGGGAGCAATGTAATCAGAAGCATCAAAGTTAAACAAACTTAGAGAGAGAAGTGAGGCAATCAAATGAGCGACGTAGTCCATGAAACTAGAGCCAAAACATTAGCAATTTCAAATTTTCTTCTTTCCCTTCAGTAGGTATATCGTGTTTTCGCGAAAAATTCCCTTTCGTAAATGCCTGTAGCGTTAATCGCTTAAAATAATCACTCCTGCCAAAGCCGTCCAAAATTGTGGTGCTAAACGCGTTCACCAATAGCATCACTTCAAATACCTATGTAAGCCAAAATTTTGTATACCAATCGCAAAAATAATTGAATGCTGTTAAAATTTTCCTGAAAATTGACGAAAGTCACATGATCTGAAACGCCTTCTGACGTCACTAAACGGTATAGGTTCAGTATTGCTACAAAAAGAGACATTACTTTTAGAAGAAAACGAACCGACTGTATATTTTCGAGATTTTTAGCCGTTCCTTGATCCAAACGATGACTGAAAAGGGATTTATAAAAAGCAAAATCTGACAATTTACCTTTGGTCGACTATCATATGGCCGCATCTTTCTTAAAAATATAGCGATAGCGTTATCGTAGCAGAGATTCGGGGAGTGAAAACGAAAGGGCACTCTACAGGTATTATGTTAATTTATGGACGATTTGCTCGTTAGGATCCATACAACTCAAATAAAAAACAAACATGAGATAAATACATAAGTTTTCGTCAAGTATTCATTAAACAATTTAACTCCACGCATAAACAGATAAGCAACGCCCATAGCGATACCGTGCCGTGACGTCATGCGATGATGCAGTGTTTTTAAGCTGCTGAAAATTCACAGTTTTTAAAGAGAAATACCATTGTAACACAATTTATTTCTTCACCACAATTTTTAGCTTTCTATTAAGCAAGTTTATTAGCTATAATTCACATTATAGCTAATAAACTTTCCATTGAAAGAGTTATAAGAAATAATGAATGATCCCCATTGTCACGTAAAACGCGTGGATTATCCGTTCACCGGTAGCTTGACTACAGGTGGGAATGTTAATAAGAGATGAGCAATTCCTGTTGATGAGTCGCTCCCGTTATCCCCCCTTGCCCTGCACTCAGCCCACGTTAAAACATCACTTCCAGCACCTTTCCCTAAAGCCCGTTTTTTAATTATTTCTCTCCTCTGTAGTATCGTTCTTTTCTGGTTTCCCACTCTCTTCTTTTACTTCTCTTACGCTCACAACGTTCAAGTCTTGCACAAAAATGACCAACTTTAGCCTGTGCAAGCCCAATGAATGGCCAGCTGACATTAATTTCACAGGATACTTAGATGCACTAATAAAATGCAATGCATTTTCCATTATTTTCTTCCTTCTGCAACAAATTAAAACGTGTTGCTGACAGAAAAAGAGCAGCAGGGACTATTTTAAAGGAGGAAATTGATATTCCTTTGACCCGAAATTCCAAATGGTGGAATCTAAAAAGTGTCCCCCTGAGTTGAAAAAGGATAATCGATTTTACGATTTTAAAAAATGTACACCATTGATTAGACTCCGCTAATGGCAAGAGATGGACTGAAATTACAAGGCATCGAATTTTCTTATCAATGGTTTTCATTGCCCAGCTAGCTAAGTTAGTAAAAACTGAATATCAAACCTAGGCTCATTTTCACACAATGGGGTCGTTTACCATAATTTTTTAGTGCCGAATATGATAGAATTTGTAAAATAAAAAGACCCGTATTTTTCCCTTTTTGACCCGTCAATTATTTCTCGAGTTATAAGCGGCGAAAAACTGATGTTTTTAACCCTTTCGGAAAAGTGGATGTGGTGCAACCTCTGACGTATATCATCTTCGTCCAATCACAACTGAGCCCGCGAATATACTTCGCCTTATCGCAAAGGGAGAGACACAGCTGACTCTGCCAATAGGAGCAGTTGCGACAGCATCTAAGCGAGCAGACGTTCCGAGAATCCCCCTCCACTCCCTCCCCTTCCCATACGAACAGTCAAGGACGAGAGGAAAATGACGTCAATGATATCAGAGCAGCTTTTTCGGTGGGCGTCACCTTTTGCTTATTTTAATTTTTGATTTATGAGTGAATGGCTGTGGTTAGAAGATTAATTTTTTCACTAAATTTCTTATTTCGTTTCCATGTAACAATGTCGTGTACAAAACTGCGATTTCGGTTCCGAGTAAACGCCCTCATTGAAGAGAATTTCGGTGTTTTCCCAAATTCTTAACTTGTGCATAATTTAAATGTCAATGCCAGCTACAATCCTGGTAAATATTTAATATTGTTATTTACACTTAGCCCAGAGCTCGTTATCGTTATTGAAGAAGAAATAGATTAAGTGAATATTAAAAATAAAATTGGTTAAACTATTGAATGGTACTATCGTTGAAATGCTTAATATTATGTAAATAACTCCATTAAGAATGCAAATTACAGCAATAAATATACAGGGAAATTCTTGTCTCCAAAGGCAAAATATCGTTCGTGCCCCTCAATGTACCTCATCATTATTATTCCGTTGACTGTTTTCAACCGAAGGCAGACATCGGGGTTCTCACGTTGGAAGGCTTTCAACGATGTGCCCAAAATACGTCTTCCCCCAATCGGTGAATCAAATTAACATTTCAGCAGCAGCGACAACACGACGGAACCTAAATGGCAACAGAAGGGAATCAGGCGACACTCGTCAAGTTGCGTGTCGCTTGGAACATTCAACCCTTTCGCCATTCTGCGTGGCCCTTCCCATCATGCCTCAGAGATTTGGTCACGCCAATGCCCGGTATATGTGTCCATCTACGCAACAGTAGGTCGACCAACGGTGGTTGTCATCGGCACTTTCGTCGGACCACATCTTTTCTTTACCCTCCTTGTAGGGCGAGAATCGGAACATTTAGTGTACGTGCAACAATAGGCTAAGCTTAGATAGTATCCGGAACAGATGTATTAAGTTAGGGTATTTTTTGCGTAGCAAGCATAGGAATATTTATGTGTGGATTTTGGCTGACACAACTGATATCTTAATAGATTTCACAGTAAATATATCTAATAGGATATATAAATTTATTGTTCTTACCTCTGGATCCGCCCATATGGATGCAATCGAACAGCTGCTGAATTATTGTTTGATAATTGAGTCACATATCATGACACGTTTTCTGTTGTTTCGTAGATGAATTATTCAGTACTTATTATTTTAATACTGTGGTTATAAATATATTACGTTAAGTACTCTGGCTCAAAATGATAAAAATAGGGAATACTTTGTTTTGTTTCAGGCACCATGCATACAGGCAGATATCGCATTATCGCATTTAAATACCTCTTGCTAAAAGAAATATTTTACGATTGGTGATATAAAATGGTTAATCAGGATTGATAAGGTGGCTTACTTCAATTTCACAAAAGCATAGGATAAAAAATAATCAATTTCAATGCATTGAAGATACAATAACTCTTAATTTATGCCGAAATATTAGCATTGCGAGAAGAAAATACCACCTAGCAGCTATAAGGGCGGCCATAAAAACGGACTCAATAAAATTCAATCTCCTACTCGGCTTAAAATTAGAAAGGCAGAATTTTTGTTCTCGAATGCATTCAAATGACTATTGAATTTAAATTTGAAAATTGAATAAAAAGTAAATAAAATAAGTAAAATATCTATTTACAATGATATTAGATAAATTGTTTAAAAATAACTCTTTTTTGCATTTTGCAAGCATGTAAATAATAGCCAGTCTTCTCCGCTAATAACGTATATTGAATCCCAAAATAAACGTTGGAATCCAAAGGAAAACCTTCGTCAATATTGGGTATTATGTATCATCAATTAGGGACGCGTTAATGATATTCGAGATTTCTCTTAGAGAGGAGGTCATTAACCAAGAATAGCAACTGAGGGTGAAATCGTATACGAGACCACGGAGAGCATTATGCTTTATGGAGAGCATTCGTGTGCAGTGCTCTTTTCGATGTCACGATTAGACGCGGGCAACTTGGCCCCTTTCGGTAAGGCCTGCTGCTGACACCAGGTTTCTTACCATCCTTTTTTCCCCATTACCCATCTATTCACGTCCTTGCATCTCTTACTCCGCTCTTAAGCGCCATTAAGGGTAGATTAGTGTTTGAAAACACTGATAACACAGTCGCTAAAATTGAGAAGTAGAGAAATGAGTGATGACCAGTAATGCCTGTAAATAGCACATTAGCGATAAGGATCATATTGGAGAGCTTCATAGAAACAATCATAGGGTTGAAGATTGGTGCTGATAATGATGAGTCACCGATAGGTAACAAAATTGCCTTCAGGAGGTTCCACTGTGACTCCGCGATTCAATATCCCGTAAAAGAGCTATGCTATTTAATGAATAAATACCGATCCAGAAAAAGTCATTATGGAAAATCATCTATAGGGTGATAACGCATACACAATAATTGTATGAGTATGCTAATATATAGCGCGTTGTAGTTGCATTCTACTTTTTACAAGCTCTTTTAACTCATTTTGACTTCGAAACATGGCCGAAGTGTTGTTGCCACGTTTAATCTACAAAGTGAGAGTACATGCTCAATACCGCTAACACGTATTCTAAAATAGGTTAAATATTTTCTAGCTTAGTTTTAAACTATTTCCTTGCAAAAACAACTCTTAGTTTTGAATTTTATTAAAGTTATATTTTTGAAAACTGTTTTGCAACAATGACTCTGCTACCATTTGGAGGTATTTATATTGTTACACCATGTCAATAGCCAATGAAATATTTGAATTACATAAAAAATATAAGAAGGACCTTGGTAAGGTATATTCTTTAATTAAGTTAGTAAATAAGTTTGTAAGCACGTTCCGTAACAATTACCGTTGCCAATGATAACAGCAAGGCCATGGATAGAATTCTATCCATGATTCTATTCTATCCATGATTCTATCCATGGCCTTGGATAACAGCATTCTGTAGCGCCACTTTCATGTAACTAAGGATTTTCTGCTTTATTTCAAGCAAACATTATTTATTAATATCAATTAAAGAAGTGTGGTAAGGCCAGCACTTTTTACAATGCTAAATTCTACATAAAATTGCGCATCTTATAATTGTTTTTCGTCAAAGCGACATTTGTCAGATAAGGCATATGAAAAAGCTGATTTTCAACGTCTTTTTTCTTCAATTATATGATGGAAAGGCCTCATTATTTGATTGCCAATCGATTGAAGGGTTTCGATTGAAGGAATCGTTTAAATCTCCTTTGCTTTTGCATTGCAGTGCTTCTTTAAATATTTCAAATTAACTTCAAGATACACTCAGAAGAGCCAAGTAGTAGCAGGTGCCTACGAAACGACACGTTCCGGACCGAGGAGGACCAACCTGTCCAGGAAACCATCTACACTGAAAACAGTTTCAAAATCCTTCTTAACAATTTTACTTACACCTGTATTTTATTAATCTCAGAGTTGTATTTTACTTGTTGGCGAGTTTAGTTTCTTGAATATAGTGATCACGTGAGGTTGATTTTTCAGAACTGTGATTTACACTCTCACGTGTGCGATTTGCACGTTATTTTAGTGCATTATAAGCATTTACTGCCACAGTAATTGATAATGTAAATTGTAACCATGTGTGAGAATTTAATGTTGAGAACTGAATTTAAAATGTATATGTGTTAGTTTTAAAACAATATTTGTTTCTTGTTTTGTTTTAGAGGGTAAGATTTCCATATCAAGGCCAAATCGGAAGTGAAAGTATCAAAGTTGTTAATAAACTCATCATTTTGAACTGTTGTATAATTAATATTGATTTATTCAAGCCAGTTTTGCGAAGCAAGGACAACTTATGCAATACGAAGTTCAAAAGTGCTCAGAAAAGTAAGGAGAAATGAGTAAGAAGGGAATGGGAGTCAAGCCGTATTACATCCAAGCACATCCAAAATATATGTTAATATAATCATGGAGTAATTGAATTCAATGTGTTTTTATTTTTATAGTTGTAGATTTTTATAGCTTCTGCTCCTAATATTATGTCCAGTTTGAGTTCCAGTCCATTATTACTAAATTTTTTACGTGTTTTTTATGACGGTTCAACTAATTTTTGACGGTGATTACAAGAATTTAAGGAAAGTATATCTAGGTATCAAGGTTTACACTGCGTAAAATAATGGCTATTTGCTCGAATAATGTTATTTGCAGAATATTGGTCTTAGTCCATTGGTTAACATGGCCTGAGCATTTAACCTATAAAAAGGTTGAGTTAGTCTTCTTAGCCTGAATGAGAATACATTTGAAAGTATATAGTTGAAATAAATAAACTATTGAGAGTCAACAACGGATCACGGTCAATTGTTACGGAGTGAAGAAAACAATCATGAACGCTTTCCTGCGATATATCGTACGTGGCTAATTGAATATAAAGAATAATTTGTAGGAACAAATTAGGAACTGAAGGACACTCAGTACGTGAGCGTCCGTTTGTAAAGATATCATCTGGGCAGAAATCCTTTTGGAAAGGGCGGATTATCCAAGTTATTAAAAGGGATTGTGGAGGAGTAGGTACTTTCAATGGAAGAAAGGTAGGAAAGCATTGGATTACAATGGGTAGACATTTTTACCATTTCTGTCTACGTGTAGCTAGTTAGGCGCCAATTCGTTTTTTGTGCAACTTCTGCATACATTCACCCTGCAAGGTTTGATTACAGCCATTAAGTTAAACTGTCAGAAACCTGAGGCTATTTTAACTTCTGAAATAAAAGATTGCAGTTCATAGAGTCGAATTCTTGGGATAAACTGAATATAACAAGCACGGTATGTTGTTTATTATCATTGGCATTGTTAATGTCTTCAGTTAAGCAAAGTAGTGCAGTTTGGATGATATAATAAAAAAAAATAGATTGCTCTGGATCTAGCAGATCTTGTTCAGTAATATACGCTTTGGTTTGGTCGCAAAGTATCCGTTCAAGTATTTCCAGTTTGATTTTTATAATATTAAAAGAAGCAAACATGTCATGACTTATTTATTTTGTCGGTGGTGCAATTTGTTTTGAATGATCTACATCCATTTATAAATGTTGAGTAAATGACGGATTTAATGACTTCTTAATGGATCTTGATAAGCATTCAGTGAGGCAGACTAATAAGTAATAGACCTGTACCAATAAAAATGCTAACACCATGCGTATGTATGCGTGGTTATTCATTATAGCTCTATCGTGTGCATACGCTTTGATAATTCGTCGTCAGGGAAGAGGCTACGGAGGAGGTATATCATTAAAATTTTCCAATGCATATCGGATGATTACCTTTCAACTTCCCCGCTTTCCAGCGGTATACGTGACTAAGTAACTGTAAATATTTTAGGACCGCAGGCATAAGCCAGGAAATGAAAGACACGCAGTGCGTAAGCGTCCCGTTTGAAAAGATCTCGTCAAGTCATAAATCCATTTTTTCGCACAGAAGAAAGAGCGCATGAGTGAAGTGCTCAATAGGGATTATGGAAGAGTACTTACATTGGAAGAGAGGCTGGAAAGCACTGGTTTACTAGGGCGATGTTTAACAAATTGATGGAAACATGACCATTAAAGATAAAATTTAAGATTTAGGATATTGATACAGGTGGATAAACATCAGGGTCTTAGGAGAAAAGTCATGGACCGAAAAAGAAATGTGGTGGTAGATGAATTGCGAAAGCATGGTAAAATTATAGACTATTAGTGAGCATATAGTGAAGTAATCATGAGAGAATAGAGAATATGTCCCAGGAAACATAAAACGCAAAATGTTAATGGATAGAACTATATTAAAATTCAGTAACTGTCCAATTTGGGAATTTTATCATTTTAAACGTTAAGTAGCATTAGCATGAGAAACTTTCCCAATTTGCCGAATGACTAGATTTACGGTTCGTAAACACAGAGATTTCTTAATCCAAAATATTGCATTCTGTCGACTGAGCCAAAAATTGTCTAAGACACTATTTGGCGCATTTTAACCACGAAAATTAATCATAAATGGGTTCTCATAGATATTATTTCTACTATCCATGTCACATAAATATTAATAATTTCTGTAATGATCACAGGTGCCCCCAATTACGATCATTTTAATATATACGGACAACACATTTAAAAACACCCATGCCCTGGATAGCTAAGTTTTACCTAGGCGGGACTCGAACCCGCGACCTTCGGGCATGGCAGGACTTAACCCCGCCGCCACCGAGGCCGGCACATTAAGCATACCAGAACGCGCATCAATGATCTCACGTGTCATGCCCCACCTCAGCCACCATGACTGTAGTCGTCAAATGGAGAAAGATACAGCTTCGCTCACAATTTTGGATGGACGGGAAGGATTTCGGAAGACTACCAGGTCCCTACGTGCCGCTGACAAGAGAAAAGAGTCAAAGCTCGCGAAGAGAAGCTTCAGTAATCCATATGAAGGCATGTCCCTGCAAGACTCACTCGCATTGAGGCCATTTTTCGATGCCGAGCGAATGGAGACAGTTAAAGGTTTTCCGGATGGAGAGTGAGAGAGGGAAGACTGTTGGGGATTTTATTAAATTGACAAGAGGGGGCAGGAAATGTCTACGGGTGAAGGGATGGCATTGAGAGAGAATGAAGCGAGACGATCCAGCGGAAGGGGATAATAGGGAGGGGAGGATATTTCGGGGGATGGACGATCGCGGGGGTGGAGGCCCAAGGGAGATACCTATTTTTTTATTTTGCCAGTTTAACCTTTTCACGGGCGGGAGGAAGGCTTGAAAGGGCGGCGGAGTGAAAGTAGGAGGGCATCGCGCGCCTTGAAATCGACTGAGAGGGAGGAGGAAGGGATGTCAGAGGGAAGGAGACGATGAGACGGGAAGGCAGCGAGGAGACGTTGAAAGGGTGGGTGAGGGGGGATGAGGAGGGGGTGGAAAATGGGGCCGAGGGGTGAAAAGGAGAGGAAAATAAGACATAGTTAAAACAGGAAGCCTGGCGCCGGGATGTCTCTCCACCCTCGTCGGGTAAGTTCAGAGAAAAAGCGATGGAAATGCGATAGCTGAGTGAAAAAAAGCTCCGCGACAGAATTCTTCTGGTAATGGAAACGTTTCAACATACATCCTAGTGGATCAGAGTTAAATTTGTTCCTTTTATCATTCTTACACTACATCCAATAAAATTTGGCATGCATAAATATCGGATTACTTCTCCAAGGAAAGTTGATCCCTTCCAGCAGTGGAAATTTCCGACTAAACATCCATCTAGAATATTATGATTCTATGCTTATCTTTCTTCGTACTACTAATTTTATATAATGTTTTTTAAGCATTCGTATCCACTGGTAATCAAGAAGTTACATATGATACACATTGATATCGTTTTGCGGACTAAATTCTGGAAAATCGAACAATTCGAAGTTAGTAAGGAAATAAATGTGCGATATTACGCGACGTTTTCCAATACAAACCGACCTTTAGGTACTTTTTAATAGGTTACTTAGGAGTTAAAACGCAATATTTCTTACAGCTCTATTCCTGTATTACATTAAAGATGACACTACCGGTGTTTCTTGGGATATAAGCCGAACGATTTTTATCCCTTAGATCATGGTGTAACTACTCATCATCATCATCGGTCAAAAATCCTAAGACTGGCTTGACGCAACCATCCTTTTGATCCTTTTATCGGCCAATTTATTCATGATAACGTAATTCTTCTCTTTTACATCCTTCACAACCTGTTCCATATTTTTTAAAAGAAGCCTGCCTTATCCATTCTACCCGTTCACTTTTCCTTAGACGATTGTCTTCATTAGACCTTCGTGTGGTAAGATATGGCCAATTAAGTTGCCCCGTCTACTTCTTAGGGTATTCCGCAGACTTTTCTTTCCTCCCACTCTTCTGAGGACTTCTCGTTGCTTACTCGGTCGATCCATTTTATCTTTATCATTCTTTGGTAGCACCACATTTCTTATGCTTCCAGCCTTGACTTCTCTACTAATGTCCATGTCTGTACTAATGCCCATGCTTCACTGCTATGTAGTAACTTACTCCAGATGTAGGTTCTAATGATTCCTCACTTCCACGCTTGTATTTGCAGTGTAAGTAGAATCTTATTTTGGTAAAATGCCCTTTTTGCTTGGAATATCCTACTGACTATCTCTTTCTTGTTTCGTCCATCGCTGGTTACTCGGCTTCTCAGGCAACAAAACTCTTCCACCTCTACAAGCTTATGTTTTTTCTTAGTTTAATATTGGTTTGGGTCTCTTTTCTCCTGCTAATGTCTTTCATATCTTTTAATGGTTCTTCAGGTGATATCTGGTCATTGTACTTTCGAAATTCCCAGGGGTATCTCCTTCTGTTTCTGCCATGACTACTACATGTATGTCTCTGGTGAATCACAGTATTCTGATATTCTCCTCGTGGGTATTCACTTCCGAATACTTTTCTTCGATTTCATAGGTGCCTTTCTCGATGTAGACATTGAGTAGAACGGAATACAGAGCACAGACTTGTCTCACTCCTTTCTTTATCCTTTTTTGGAGGACTAAATTTCTGAAACGTCAGTCAATATCACCTAACACTCCAACGGACATAAAAACATAGAGAACGGAATACAGTACATACTGATAGTGTTATCTATTTACCATTTTGATAGAGATAATGAAAAATAAATGTTGAGTAGGCAGATAAATGGGGGAAATTAGACAAAACAAAGAAAACATGAAGAGTCAGAGTGCTAAAATGTTGCCCAGAAATTGTGCTGAAAGTTTAAACTTTAATCCGGGACTTTATATTTTAACGTTCATCAAATTTATTGAAAAGTAGGAAATATACTTGTACATTTGATCCGTAAAAAGTTCAAGTTTTCAACTAATTCTGAAGATTAAGGCGATATTGAGTAGAAACGAAACATGTCTGAAATTAGAAAAAAATTAGCAAAATCCATAGGCTAAAAATATATATTGTGACCTACGCTTTGTTTATTAGAGCATTATGACCGAGTGTTCGTCATCATGTGTGGGGAGATGGAAGGGATTGAAGATACGATAGTGGTAGTTTAGGGCAGGGGAGGAACCTGGTCACATCCCTGCTCCCTTAACCCATTCCTCACACCCTCCCGCTGACCTACAGCGATAGTTTACTCCAAGGTTTCTCCCGTTCCACTCAATTCCCACCCCGCCCACACCATCTCCCCACATATGGCGCCGATCACCAGTTATAAGTTTTTTAAAAGTTAGACTGATTATGTTTTTAGATATAAAATTATATTTCAACCACATTTAAAAAAAGATAATTTGACAAAAGGAAACAAATTAAATATTTTTGTTACAAACAAATTTTTCATTTAATAAAACACACCAACACCTGATAAGGCTATAATAAACCGCCGAGGTCGTAATATATATTTTTAACTTATTATGCCCATTTTAGTGATGTATGGTTTAATTTTTTAATCTATAACCTTTTAGAAGGTCTCATGCATGCAGGTTTAGGCAGATGAGAAAATGATCATTTTTTTATTTATAGTAACTTCATTCAAAAAAGAGTTAGCTTTAATAGGTATCTACCTACTACACAATTATGATAACACGCTTCCTTTTTTAAACTAGGGTAATAGAGTTCCATTAAATTGAATTAACTACCAGACAGGTATTTTAGCTCATCCTTCCTGGTGTAAGAGTCATTAAATGATGGTGATCGAGAACATTCGCATCCTTAGGCCAAGATAATAATGAGGATGTTTTAAAGAGGAAAGAAGGAAAGAAATAACTGGTTATAGCATTCAAATAAGATACATGGAGTTTTAGGATGCAAGAGAGATGAACAATGCCTATGGGAAGATTTTAACATAAAAGAGTAACAAGAAACGAGCTGAGCCAAATATGTACCCATTGATCACCGTTGGTTATGATGGCAAAATCGCATCATCTGATCTAAAACAGCTGACTTATTTGAGAGATAGAAATTGCTCGTGAACATTCGAAATGGGACTTGTTTATTCTCGCATGTGCTTCTTCTTTATTGATTGAAATGGGTAATAGTGACTCTGAATACTTGCTTCGTTATATTATTCTTCAATATCTTCTCAAACTACCGATAAATTGTGAATAAGGTTAATACTGCTCTTATCTTTAAATCATTCATTCTTCTTGTTATGGTTTCTTGTTTTGAAAAAAAATATAAGCTATTTCCGAGAGTATACAGAAAGTTAGGTCTTAAAGATTCAAAAAATTCCATTAAAAAATAGATAACGCTTCCAGGTATAAAAAGGATTATTTTTTACGGATCGATTCTTAAAGCAGGTGACTGAAAAATGGATTATCTCTTACACAATTACCAACTTCAATTTCTCGCAATCGTAGAAGAAACCTGTATAATTCATAATAATTCCTGTGGTAATAATGGAACTATGATTCTATTATTAGAGAGTAATTTAATATTTACCATTTTAGTGGAAAATATTCTGTCACATAGATATTATATTCTTATCAGTTTCTTTGATGCTCAGTAATACAAATTCTCATTTATCTCAAAAGAAAAATCTCAAAAGAAGTGTTAAGAAGAGTGGGAGAGAAGAGATATCTACGGAAAACATTAAAAAGAAGACGGGACAACTTAATGGGCCACATCTTGAGACACGATGGCTTGATGAGGGCAATCGTCGAGGGAAAAGTGTACGGGAAGAATGAAAAAGGCAAGCCTCGTATGAGGTATATGGAGCAAGTTGTGAAGGATGTAAAAGAGAGGAGCTACATCAATATGAAGATGGCCGATAGAAGAATCGAGTGGAGGGCTGCGTCAAACCAATCCTAGGATTGTTGACCGATGATGATATATATTTTATAGTAGCCATGCAAGGATATGGCTATCATGTTATGAGTTAAGAGAAGTTAACAGTTCAGATTATTAGCAAACTGGAATACGTGCATAACACCTACCTACTCAGTCTTTAGGAGAATCCCACGAGAGAGGAATGGCCCAAGGTGTAGAGTGTGTGTGCTACCACGGTA
Source organism: Platycnemis pennipes (assembly GCA_933228895.1). Lineage (NCBI taxonomy): Eukaryota > Metazoa > Arthropoda > Insecta > Odonata > Platycnemididae > Platycnemis > Platycnemis pennipes. The sequence continues at coordinate 127,808,079 of OW121851.1, read as the reverse complement.
ATGAATGCCCGGCGGAGGGCAAGTAATCCTCCCACCGAGCGGGGTCAGAGAGAGAGGAGAGCTTCTAGTGGAAGTTGGCAAAACGGGAAGGAAAGATGGGCGGAGGACCGCCGTGAACCCAAACTTTTGAATTAAGTACAAGCGTTTAAGGTTATTACATCACATGGGACGCCACCTGGAGGGGAAGGCAGCAAGGATCTCCTCATCAAGTTAGTGCGGATGAAAGAGAAAAGAGCCAAGGAGAATGAGGGTTCGGCAAGAAGAAAGCGAAGGAGTATCAGAAGTGGGAGTTGAGGAAAATGAGAACCTAAGATGGATATTGAGTACGGGCGAATAGGTATGCTGGGTAAGAAAGAGTCTAGGTCAAGATCTTACATTTTCCATTCGACAATATGTAAATGGGGGCGTTTACTCGGAACCGATACCGCAATTTTGTACACGAAATTATTAAAATGAAAGAAAAAAGAATTTCGGTGAAAAAATTAAACAACCTTTCACTCATAAATCAAAAATTTTAATAAGCGAAAGGTGAAACCCACCGAAAAAACTGCTGTGATAACATTGACGTCATTTTCCTCCCGTCCTTGACTGCTCTTATGAGAAGGGATGGGAGTGGAGGGGGGTTCTCGGAAGGTCTGCTCGCACAGATACTGTCGCAATCGCTCCGATTGGCCGAGTCAGCTGTGTCCCCCCCATTGCGATAAGGCAAAGTAGCTACACGGGCTCAGTTGTGATTGGACGAAGTCGTTATGCGTCAGAGGTTGCACCGCGCCCACTTTTCCGAAAGGGTTAAAAACATCAGTTTTTCGCCGCCTATAACTCGAGAAATAATTGACGGATCAAAAAACGGGAAAATATGTCTTTTTATTTTACAAACTCTATCACATTCGGCACTTAAAAAAATATGGTAAACGAACCCATTGTAGCACACGTATTGGAATATAAAAACATAATCTCCTGATACAATTAGCTATGTTTACCCAAGTTTCACTTGCCGTGAGTTCTGGCGTGTGTACGTCTTTAAAATCGGTCTGGGGTATAGAACCCGAGTACGATGGGCATATACCTACAGAAACTTCAGCGTCGCGGGAAGTGGTGATACCTTAAATTCTCATAGCTCCAAGGGGAATCAATCTTTGGGAATGAATGCCCAACTACACTGCAGAGGTCGCTAACCCTTATTCTCTATCCGCTTTGCATCGTGTGGTGAGGGAAATAAGTTAAATTTAGGGCATATGCAGGGATATTCAATAGCTGTAACTTCAGTTCTAATAGACGCATGTAAGCGAGTTGGCACTTAAATTAAAGAGGACGATAATTTCAAGAATTTTATTTCAATATATTAATGTATAACCTCTATTTCTGTGGAAATTATAAGGAATGGAAAGTGATGATTTATCGAAGATTTCACTATAAAACCAAAATATAAAACTGAGTTAATTTTCGGTATAGGAAACGTGAACTGTTTTAAAAAATATTTTATGATGAACAAAATGACGGCGATAATTAAAAAACTATGACAAGTGTAAAAATTTAGAGTTCATTGAAGACACAAGAAGAAGCAGGCTGAGCGGAGGACCTGAGATACCCATATTATACCCAGATATACATTCGAGAACAAAGCGTATACGCGGTTATCTCATGTTTAAGCTGCCACAGACCCATTATGTCCTCAGAATACTAATCATTGTTCACGCTAAAATCACTGATACCCAGTATAACTGGTTAAATTAAGAACTATCACACAAACACCCACCGTTTTATTTCACCAGCACCCGCTTGCCAAGTTTTCCGTCCAAAAGTATTCACAAGCCAAACTTTGCGTTAAGGTCGTGGCTGTACCCTCAAGGCCTTTTTACTGTTCATTAGGGTGGGCCGAAAAAAGGTTTTTTTTCCGGATCAAATTTGCCCTATGCGGGAAAGTTGTGTACTGATATCAGGATCTCGCATGCAAAATTTTTTCGAAATCGGATAATATTAACCACTGCCGCCCGAGCTCTAAAGTTTAAAATTTTGCGAAAATTCAGGCGGAAATGGGAAACAAACGGTTATGGAGAATAATTTGTTGCGAATATTGGAATATTGGTAAATATCAACGATAGATACATGTTTTTAGATTACAATACTGAAATGTGAAGTTTATTTGACGAAATCTATGGTTTATACGATGCCTAAGAAGAAACAGCTAATTTAGAGTGTAGGCAACCCGCACAACGACAAAAATTTTTACACGCTCCAAGCATCACTTCAAATAGATCACTTTTGGGAGCCGTATTTTGGATAAATTAATATTATTTTGACTGCAGTTCCTTTATAAATGTCTCATGCTTCATTTGGGTATAGATAATACATTAAAACAGACGAAAAAGCGGTACGTTTTGAAACTAACTTAAATTATGGCGTAGAATCACGGCCTGGTATCCATCACAAAGGTGATTCAAACATTTAATTTCCTCGATATATACTGTAATATCCAATAATTGGTTCTTGCCCCCGTGAGCTGCAGATATTCTTCGCAAATCCAGCGAATTCATGTGTCGTAAATGCCTGTGAATTAGATTGCAAAAGGAGTGGGTGTTCACTCGGAGACAAAGCGGGCTGCGCGCTGGGAAAGATACTACGAATCAGACATTTTAATACACTAGTGGAGTCCAAACGAATTCTTTTGTTAAAAAAGGCTGATATAGCTACGATCTACTCATCAGAAGATAGTAGCTTTTTCTAAGAACTTTGATAAATTGTGGTGGTTATCTGTAGGAAATGATTTATCTCTGTGTACGGCATATACGTGCTCCTCCAACCGGCACTTTCTTGGAAAACCGGGAGTTAACTAGTCCCTAAGCGATAGTAGGTACAGCTAGTTCGACGTGAGTCAGGTATGATAAAGGTAGCCAGTGGTAGAGCTAAGGAAAGTATGAATGAGACGGAGGACGGAGGTTATCCTTATCTGGCCCCAGCGATGAGTTGATCGTGAATACTTCGGTGATAAAATGGCATAGAATTCTCATACAAGACATATTCCATTGTAAACCCCTATAACTGATGTTAAACTCCTTCATCTCATGCTGTTACTATCGTTACTCATTAACTCACCATATTCGTTGCAATATTTTATTTTCCTTGGGGATTCCCATCCGTTGTCGGACAAGATGCGTATTTCACTTCATAAGCTTGAGGTAGTCAGTCAGTTGGTATTCATTGCTGTGAGTGAATAACTACATTGTGCAGCGTACTGTGGTTTCGGTTGCAAGAAGATTAAAGCAATGGCAAAAATACAGAAAAAGCTTGAAAGGTGTGGATAGGAGTGCCTGATATTTGGTGCACCCGTAAAGTTCGCGGGTAATGTTTTGCCTTCTTATGAGGAGATGATGAAAATGTATTTGTACTCTCGGTACATTCAAGAAGAAAGTGGAAATACCGATACATCTGTGCCGGGAATCGCGGAGACGGTGGCTTATGCCATTGAAGACATTTGGAATAGATCCTCTATACCAGTTGTCGGACAAAAGCAAATTGTGAGACGAATTATTCAATACTATGGAAAATACCGCAATAATCTTCGATCTGTCAACAAGAAGACTTTCGTTGATCTGAAGCAAGACTTTCCTCGTCACGCGTATCAGCTGTTTGATGTTGCGGCATGTAAATTCTCTAGTGGAACTGATTGTGCTTGTGATAATACCACCAAACTACCATTTTTAGAACGTGTATTCCTTCAGGACCAGAGAAGTGATAGAAAACTGAATATCAATGCCATTGAGGTACAGGAAACTAAAAAGAGGGAGAGGAAATAGAATAGGTTAGAGAGAAAAAGATCATCAGAATGAGCCACACTAACTGAGCAAGAAGTTCGTGAGATTTGGAAATACTCAAGTGAAGAAACGTCTGCAGATGAAGAATTACGCGACGCAAGTGATGCTGATGATTTTTTTGGAAAAAATGTTGGTGTAAATAATTTATATTTGTCTAGATTTGCGTCTGCCTGTGAAAGATTCTGTATATCGAAACGAGCTGCTGCAGCACTCGCATCCGCGCTTCTAGTTGATGTCGGGATTGTTTCTCAAGGAGACCACGTGCTTTTTCAAGTGGAGAATGCCTGGAGAGTCTTTCAGCGGGAAGTCCGGGGAAAATGTTTCATTCCAGGTGGACCACTACAGCAATTCGTATTCTTCGATTTTATGTTTCAACCAAAACTCCTTCAAAAGAACAGATGACATTGGCAACTTCTGTGATGAAAGTATAAACTCCTATGTGGTTCGCGATAAAATTAAGACCACAGTGCACGGAAGGCTCGAAGAATATCATTAACATGATACATTTCATGAAATATATGGATCGAGACATCAAATTACGCCTTTACTCAATCATTCGGTGAAACGCTTTTTTTGCTCGCCCAGAGAATGTTCTGCTTGTAATGCTAGTCGAAGAGAGAAGACCGATCCGTGAAATGGCCGTCGAAAAAATATTAAAATCAGAAGAAGGAATTTAGGAAATTCGAACTTCCAACTATGAATTTTGATGCACAAGATTACGTCTACTTAGTTGATTGGAAAACAATAGCGGTAACTCAACCACCTTTAATAGCTGATATCATAAGCAAAGATTTGGGAGATATTCTGAAAGAAGGGGCTTCGTTGAAAGTACCCCCATTTGCATGCCACACACAAACAGTTGAAGGGATGGTACAAATGATCACGGTGGCGTCAAAATCCGTGTGCAGTCCAGAAAACAGGCATGGATGGGCATTATCATGCATAAAAGGCCGAAAACTTCAACCAAAATTTGAAAATAAAGCACAGCATAAGGTATAATAAGAACCAGTGATAGGCAGATACCTAAAAACGTGCCCTATGGAAGGGTGGTTTGGGAGGGAACGGGTGGAACTCGATAGTAGCCACCTCCTCGTGGTGAGTTCTGGGTAGTTTCTCCACGAAAATAGCAAAGAGCTACTTAAATAAATACTTGGTGATCAGGCTGTGCCTTTATCCTACCTTGATTAACTGATTTTTTTGTGATAATAGCTCAACATGCATAAAATTCTTCGTCGTAATTGAGGTTAGTTTAAAAAAATTTAACTTTACCTTCTGTTTTAATGTATTATCTATTCCCAAATGAAGCATGAGACATTTATAAAGGAACTGCATTCGAAAAAATATTAATTTATCCAAAATACGGCTCCCAAAAGTGATCTATTTGAAGTGATGCTTGGAGCGTGTAAAAATTTTTGTCGTTGTGCGGGTTGCCTACACTCTAAATTAGCTGTTTCTTCTTAGGCATCGTATAAACCATAGATTTCGTCAAATAAACTTCACATTTCAGTATTGTAATCTAAAAACATGTATCTATCGTTGATATTTACCAATATTCCAATATTCGCAACAAATTATTCTCCATAACCGTTTGTTTCCCATTTCCGCCTGAATTTTCGCAAAATTTTAAACTTTAGAGCTCGGGCGGCAGTGGTTAATATTATCCGATTTCGAAAAAATTTTGCATGCGAGATCCTGATATCAGTACACAATTTTCCCGCATAGGGCAAATTTGATCCGGAAAAAAAACCTTTTTTCGGCCCACCCTACTGTTCATGTTAAAAAAATAGCTACTGGAGGAATGTATAGAAACTCTAACGAAAAGGAATTAAATCTAAATTTAATCCCTATAAAATATTCCTTAGTCAATAGAAAACTATTGATAAAATGTGGTTTTGGAAATTTGTCACAAGTGCAGGATGATACGCACGTTTTTTGCACATAAGGATGAAAAATCCAATACCGACAGTCAAAATTATTGTCAATAACATCAAAAGTGAATCCAAAATAATTTTGAGATGTATTTTCAACTTTTGAGATGTAAATAAAACAAATAACTATTTTTAAAGCCATTATTGTGGCAAGTATATACATGACATGAATATATGACAACGGTTTGGCTGAATGAGCACCATAATTTTGGCATTTTTTAAAGTATGAAAGGTGGGGTCACATGGGATAGCAATGACATTTCTCGGAGTGCATGGTCTTCATAACTTACACGTGAAGTACCTACTTTCAATGCTATTTCTCCTGGGGAGGTCGAAAGCAAGAAGGAGGGAGATAAAAATGTGAGGAAATTTCCGTGATGTCGGCCTGTGTCATAATGGCAGCCATAATGGCGTCTTGCTCAGTAGTGACTCTCCTACCACTTCCTCTTTTCGTTGTAAATTGTATGAATTAGAATAATATCATGCATCAATTTTGCTTCTCTAAATGCTTGAAAAAGTACCGAGTAACTGAAATAATGCGCGCCTCCGGTGTTCCTGTACGTACACTATGGATCAAGGACCACGTTTACCCTCGAGTTCATTCATAAGTTGAACGAGCTGTGCTTCTACCTGAAGTTAATGCAAGCAACAGTCAATCTAGGCTCCTCTACTTGGGGAGATTTGAGTGAAGGAATTGCGAGGAGGAAGAACGGACGGGAGCAGGTAGAAGAGGAGGGTAAAGAGAGGAGAGTAAGAGCAAAAGAATACGTCTAGAGGGACAAAATGATGGACTGGTGAATAATAAATGGGCGCCCAGAGTAAATAAAAGGGGCCGGGGCCCTTGAGAATACAGGTTAAGACGGGAGATTCGGGGACCTGGACCCTTTCAGAGAATTCAAAAGGATGATAAGCGAGGGTGCGTCATTTTCCTCATCTGAATGCGAAACACTTGACCGCAGTCTTCAAACTTTTGGAAAATTTTATTCGGACACCTTTAAGAGCATGTTTTCCCCCGTATTTATGTGCCGGCCTTTATTTTGGTTGCCACAACAGTTGTCAAATTTATTGCTATTTCCCAAAGACTTACTTATTATATAAGTAGCCACTGGATTCATGCTGCTGCGCTGCTGATTTAGCATTATTTGCGGTAACCCGCAGCTACGGGTGCCGACTTATGATGCACTGGCTTAACCTGGGCTAGTATTGCTTTCATCCAGTTTTCACAGCAACATTTCACTTGGCGAAAACCACCGCAGAATGTATATGAATGAAATATTCTGCTATCCTTTGATTTTGAGAAATCCGTTGAAAATTTCTTCATTAGTCCAGTGAAAGACACATAAAACGGTGATTAATGGGTGAGTTGTCAACAGTAGGGCGCTGGAAATACGAAAGAAAAAAATTAGGGGTTGAAAAAGAATAGATTAGTTAGAATCCATGGAATGTAAACTTAAGGGGCATGGCTCTTTCAAAAGATTCTACTTACAGAAATGAAGTCCGCGAGCTAGTTATCAGATAGAGTAATAAAAACATCACTGATGTTGGCTGAAAAGTTTTTCTTCATTTTACATGACAGCATTAAATAAAAAAAGCAATTAAAACAAGCGATTAAGCTCATATTCTTCGTTTTTCGGAAACGAAGAATATGAGCTTATGTACGTTATGTAGGTTAAGTAGGTACTTTATGACAACATCAATACCTGAGGACTAAAAATGTGCTTGATTAAAAAGAAACCCTATCTACCTGCATACCATATTCGAATGGCCGAAATTCTGAGGTGGGCATTCTTTACACCAGTGATTGATACGTGGGATATACAGATACAATAAATAGGATAATTACTAGGCGTTCTTAAGTCATTTCCTCATGAGTACAGCTTTCACACGACATATGTAAATGATCATTTATGAGCTGCGCCTGCAAATAATAACCTTTTATATATGAAAATTAAACCAATAGCTTTCAATATCCACCAGTCAAACTGGAGAAAGGAAATCTAAGGTGGTGAGTGATGACAGACAGGGGTGAGGGAGGGTAATGTTTTGAGTAGAGGTTGGGAAACTGATCGTGCGATCAACTCGCGGATCTAACGTGGGTGTTACCACGGGGGGAGGGTTGGTGGCGATTGGTGGAGGGTGGGGTGGAAGTCGGCGGGGGACATAAATGAGGCCTTTAATGAAGAGTGAGCGATGGAGGAAGAGGGAGGGGGTGGATGCGGTTCTGCAGATCGCTGTCGTCATCGAACAATGGACGTTTTGAATACCAAATGGACCGGGGTGAGGGGGTGGAGGGTAAAAGGGGGGGGGGGGAAGTGGTCGGTGGAGGAAATGCATTACACTCAGTGCTGTTTTAGATGAAATTGGCTGGGGGATCACAAAATTACTCACCACCTGAACGTATAAAAATAAAATATCCACAGTGAAACAAATTTAGATTAATATAGCTAAATTTGCATTTCAGTAGCGCAAGTTTGGTGATCTGCATCCCCTGCCGCACTCCCTCGCAGAGCATTGAAGAGTATTGCGTTAAGGTACATAGATAAAATGTAGAAATGCTCTTAATAATTATATTGAAAGAGCAGACGGACGTGGAGTCCTGCATCTGGAGAAGGCAGGGGAAAAATTGCCGTAAAATGGCATGTATTGAATTTGTAATAATTGACCGATGAATAATTGTTCGGGGTAAAAATCAGCATAATACCAAAATTACAAAATTGATACGATTCTTTTGAACCTTTACTCATTAAAATACGCTCCTCCCAGTAGCTATACCGCCACTCGGCTACTTAAATTTCACCTTATGAATTTTATTTTCATCATCATCATGGGTCAACAATCCTAGAATTGGTTGCCCCCAGACAAGTAAGGCCCCACAGGGATAAAATAAGGAAAGGAGGCTGGCCTTTAACGGAACAAACGAAAAACTAAAGAAAGAAAAACTGTCACCAAATAAAGGGGGTGAAAGAGAAGGAAATTGCCGGGCTTGCGCTCGCATACCTTATCCGACGTCTTCCGAGGATCGGCTTGGTCACTCACACATTCATACATGCATACCATTCAGGCAGGTCACTGCTCCGTTCACTCGCTCGCACAGGTCTCTTCGTCTTCTGGGCCTAGCCCACACAAATCTCTCCCTCCCTCTCGAGCGCCCTCGACGGCCAAAATCTTACTCACGAAACAAAACACGGTCGCGGACACTTGCCACGGCAAAAAAGGGAACAGAGGGGGGGAAATCAAAAGAACAAAAAAAAGTGGCCAGTCCTCGTGCGAACAGGTTTCATGCAGCCCTCCACTCGATTCCTCTATCGGTCAACCTCTTCATATCAACGTAATCAGATAATTCACGACCTGTTCTATATAACTCATACGAGGCCTGCCTTTTCCATTCTTCCCGTTCACTTTTCCCTCGACGATTATCTTTATCAGGCCATCGTGTCTTCGGATACGGCCAATTATGTAGTCCCGTCTTCGTTTTAGGGTTTTCAGCAGACTTCTCTTTTTCCCACTCTTCTTAAGACTTCTCATTTGTCACTCGGTTGATCCATTTTATCTTCATAATTCTTCTGTAGCACCGCATTTCGAATGCTTCCACCCATTTCTTCTCCGCTGCTGTCATCGTCCATGCCTCACTGCCGTAAAGAAACATGCTACAGATATACGTTTTGATGAATTGTTTCCTTACTTCCAAGCTTGTGTTTCCAGCTGTAAGTAGATTCTTCTTTTGATAGAATGCCGTCTTTGCCTGGGCTATTCTACTGACTATTTCTTTCTTGCTTCGTCCATCGTTGATTACTCTGCTTTCCAGGTAACAGAACTCTTTCACCTCTTCCAGTTTCTGTTTTCATGGTATAACGGTGGTTTTGGCCTCCTCTGTCTTGCTGCACACTAATATCTTAGTCTTCTTCTTATTTATCTTCAGCTGATATCTGGCCATTGTCCTATCCATGGTTGCTAGCATCTTATTCAGCTCCTTCTCTGTCTCTGCAATGAGTGCTATGTCATAAGCGAATCGCAGCATGCTAATTTTTTCTCCATGGATATTCACCCCGGAAGACTTCTCTTTGATTTCAAAGATGGCTCTCTCGATGTAAACATTAAAATTTACGGGAGGCAGTGCACAGCCTTGTCTCACTCCTTTCCTTATTCTTGCTTCTTCTCAGCTGGGTCCAGATTTTATCAAACCTGCTTGGTTTTTATACAAACAAAGATGATCTTTCGTTTTATTGTACGACACTCCAATTTCTTTCAGAATTCCAAGCATTAAATTCCAATCTACGTTGTCAAATGCCTTCTCTAAATCCACAAATGCAATGAAGGTCCTGGTTGTTGTTCTCCATTCTCGTATCTATTAGTAGCCTAAGGGACAATTTTGCCTCTGTTGCACCCTTACTTTTCCTGAATCCGAATTGATCTCCATCCAGGAACTCCTCAGCTTTTCGTTCTATTCTTCTGTAGATGATCCTTGTCAATACCTTCGATGCTCACATATCATCCATTTCGACTTCGCTTTCCTCTTTAATTACTTCCGTGTTAGAATGTTTCCGTAATTTTATTTTACCGATTCAATTTCTCCCAACAGAATGGAAAATGGAATTAATATAATTTTTTTAGAACATGTTCAACTTAACATTTATTTCAAATAAGTAAATGCCAGTGCACTATGTCGAGCGTGCAATAATGCTTACAGGTTAGGTAAATTTAGGTTTGTCGCCGTCTCAGAAATAAAAACCAGGGGAAAGCAAAGCAAGTGAAAAATAAGCAACCAGGAATATATTTGCTGTAAATAAAATACATTTTCTCAATTTTCACGGCGATGAAAACTCATGTTACTAAATATAAAAACTAATAAAAAATTGAAGCAAAATGTGATTTGCATATAAACTGGATATTATTTGAATATATTCTTCAAGGTAAAACCTGGTCAACTTAGACTATCTAGGTCCTTTAATACAGTCTAAGAATATCTACCTACTTGAGCTTTCAACTTTCTATAACCGTCATGAAAGTTGTTATTACTTATATCAAAGGGAGACTTGAGTGATATAAGTATATATATGTAAACAGATGTTGTTACGACGTGATATAAGAGTAAGGCCCTCATCTATAAAATAAATAAATACTTTTTTCCTATTCAAGAATTGAAGGAATAAATTTAGATGCACTTCAAAGGAACTTGAATCTCTGTTTTATACTAGTGCGCAAAAAAGTCCAAATTATCCATAGAGATGCAAGTAATTCGTTTTGGTATTTTACAATAAGGATAAATTTTTGGTAATCTATATAGGAATCAGAAGAAAATCGTCCATCCCAATTTTAAAGCATTCGAGAAATTAATAAATACCTATGCATGGGCGAATTTAGGCCTCGCTGCAACATAGACTACAGCTAAAATTTGAGATTAGAAAATAGATCAGATAAATTACTATGGGATAAAACCTTATGAATTTGTAAATTTTGACTTGTCCCATTAAAAACAGTAATTTTAAGTTGAAATGGACGATAAAAAGATCACCATGTCTTATCAAATTTCCAGGGCATTGAACTTCTCCAGTAAAAATTGTCGATGTGAATTATGCCTACGTTGTTTGCATCGTAGGGTAATACTGCGTGTAGAAAGAGCGAGTAATTGTAACCATCGGCTCGAAAGTAAATCTCTATAAGGTATACTCTATACTATCTCTATACTAATACAGGTGTAAAATGAGGGTAAAAAAATGAATGCAGTTCCAGTCTCAAACCCTTTTTATTTGTTATTTTTCTAGTAACTTTGATCTTGTGAGCAACCTTCTTGAATCCAAATATTTAATATTAAGTCTCCTTCAATAGCCGAGTGACTCTTCCGGTAAGTTCATAGAAGTTTGCTATAAATTCGCTGCCTACCTTTTGATCTTATTCAGTCCCCGCATTAAAGAATTATTCGTTAGAGATCTTAAAACATATCCCAGGTGAATTTTTACCAGTGAGAAACAGCAAAATAGTATCATCATCATCATAAAATAATATATAAGAATATCTCTCATGCATAATATAGCAAGGCCTTTACTTTCTCCCTCGAACAATTTCTCACAATTCATGTAATAATTTCTTACATGTACTAATTTCTTCACTACAAGTTCAACAAGTATATCTAATGTAGTATTTAATAAATTAAGTGGTACCTAAATGCTTTTTGAATACACATGATTACTTTTAAAATGTAAATAATACTGAAGTCACAATAATATAAAAAAAACATATCACGAGAAAAACGTGCGCCTCTGGCACCACCAATAAAAAAATATAACAATGGTAAGGAATGATCATTTATTACTAGCCGAAAGTGACCGTTGAAATTCAACGGGGGGAGAAATATAATAATTACAAATTGTATTAAGAAATGTTAACAAACTTGTGTTATGGAGCTAGGTATGGCTCCAAGTCACTATCGGAACCATAAATATAATTTAAACCAATGTGAACATACTCCCTGGACACTTTTACAAACTCCCTGGACTCACCTGGGTCTTCAAAAAAATAAGAATATTATTTAGAAACTTTCAGGCCAGAAGATACAAAGGAGGTTAGAAGGGAGAGTGAATACGAATGTCTGTCCATCTATTGTTGACAATGAGGCCAGATTCGGGTTTTGGGAATGGTAGCACCCCCCCTTTTTGTCAAAAAAAATTTTTCTAGCCTTTTATGTATGGTATATTTGTCTCAATTCTCCAACTTCATGACAATGGCAATCCTAAGGATACGTATTAATGCATTTTATTCCAGTTAGAGTAAATTATATTCTTATTACCTAGTATATATTTAGCCTACTTACACCAGGTACTTGTCGCTCGGTTGCATGTATTTAAACCTTCTACTGTATATTTGGCATATAACTATTTTACTATATGCCTTTAGTCTTTCCGAATGCAAAACTACTTGATCTGGGAGTAGCGCAAAAGGTATGCTATTGCAATTTTTCCGAATGAAATGGACGATCTAGATTCAAGAATTAGTTGCGATACCTCTTTCAGTATCTACCTTTCAATATCTTAGGGCCAGTTTCACCATCAAAGATAATCTTTTTAACTCAGCCAATTTTGGGATTAACCGAGTAATTGTGACTTTTCTTTTTCACCAGTACTTTTAACTCGATTTTGGGGAATTATCCCGGTTAATATTTTTACCCGAGGTTTTCACGAGGGGAAAACTAATTATCCGAGATAATACTGTGGAAGCAACATGGCGCGCAGGCGATTTCGTGAGCTACTTTTAGATATTAGTCGGGACTTGTGTTAATAATTCGGAGTTCAATTATCGTTATTTAAGGCAATTAATAGGTGGATTAAGGAACGCGCTAATTGATTTGAACCCAAAAGCTGAGATTTTATTTATTCTGAGTTAATAAACGCTACGAAAAGCACTTTTAGCTACAGTTCAGGTGAAGTCTCCTCGGGATTTCCACCGGGTTAAATATTTATATAACAACCACTTCCCTCAACCTGAGCGTCTCAATCACTCTGAAGACGAGTCGTCCGTGAAAACGTTGGCGTTATATAAAGTATACATAAAAGCAAATAGCACGTATCTAACCTCTAAAACTCTATCTTATTAAAATGTAAATAGTACACTTCTCACGATCGATACTGCTACACACTTCAATCTTTATTAAAGATATTTTACAACCCTCATGAATTCTTGCTGAGTAATCAGGGAACGTTAGAGCCGCATACAGTCATGGATACGATTCGTCAGTCGCTAAAAAATCTTATCGTGACAGCCAGCCGGAATCGAATTGTAAAATATCAATATAATTATAAACATGTATACCTTCTAGTAAGGTTGATCAAGTATCTCTTGTCACAGAAATTGCTTCTCTCATCATCGTGTCCAATCTTTCATAATCACGTCAGGTGAGATAATGTAGTATGAAATTGCTCCAGCGTCTTTCTTAATTAATTACAATAGGCCTCACATTCCTACAAAAACTGTTTATTTTGTATCAGGCCTAACGTACCTCGACCTCTGTTTCTCCTCTCTCCTAGCTTTTTCCGGAAAAATTGTGGCTGCCACCGTTGAAATGGACATTGCAGTAGACGCGAAATTTAAACCATACCGATTCATTATTAATAGCTCTACTTCACTTCAGATAAACTTAAACCTCAATATCTAGAAACCTTTGTATAATGAATATTATAATTACTAAATATACACCATACTTTATTTCATCTATCACGTATCACTTCTGAACATGGAAGAAGACGTAAACAAACCATTCCGACCATGGATACAGCTGCTTTGGTCGAAAATCTCCCGTGAATAGACATGTACTATCAATAGGCCTACCACTGCGCATCCTTTCCCCACGTAACATTCAAGGAATTAATTCGAAAGATCATTCGCCATGTAAAACGCCCTAAGAAGAAGCAATTTCAGGTCATCACTTAAATTTATTCGCGAATGAATTCATTCACATGATCAGTCACCGTGTAAAACAGCCTTGACACCAATGACAACGACGAAGGAAATGCTAAGTTTTAAGTGATCAAAAGGTACCTATAATAACAGTTACTGTACGTTTTCGAGACGCTGTAAATAAAGGAAATGTAATTTAAGTTCATTCCAGTATTTTATTTATGTATCTCCTAAACGTAATAGTTAGGAAAATAAGTGATATCTTAGGGGAGATGTTCAGTAGAATTAGGAAAAGCGGGGTTTGGAATATCTAATAAACATGTAGACGATTTTTGAAAGTGACTATAGCTGATTTCTAGATATACGTAGAAGATATGGTATAGATATTTCGTGAACGTTTGGTCAATATTTTGTCCTTCATGGGTCCATTGGAAATGCCTTTAGTTGAAATAAGCACGAAGTTAAATCAGCTGAATTACAAATCGGTTAGGCACTTTTATTTGTTTGTTGACGTCAGGAGTATGAGAAATTTACTAACGTAAACTTCTTTCTTGTGTAATTTCACACGATGTCCCTCTTCAGCCCCTCATACTTTCTGCTTCCCATCATTCTATCCGAGCCACCCGTTCTTCTCCTCCCTCTTCCCCGCTTACTCAACGTCCTTACCTCGATCACTTCTTTCAAAACACCATCCCCTTTTATTACCTTTTCGATCCACACCTTCTGCCTTCTCCTAATTTCATCTATCAAATTTATTTCCTCTCCTAACAATTCTAGCACTTCATCGTTCGTCTTTCTTTCGGCCAACTTTACTTTCTCCATCTTTCTGCACACCCACATCTCAAAAGCCTTTAGTCTATTTTCATCTTCTTCTCGCAAAGCCCACGTTTCCGCCCCATGGAAAGCAACGCTCCTTATTAAACTTTTCACTAGTCTTTTCTTCACTTCCCTACTCAACGCCCCTGTCATTACTTTACGCCTACGAGTAAAAGCCTATTTTGCCAATGCGATTCTCCTTCTCACTTCAATGCTGCTATATACCCTTTTTCGACCAACACACTACCTAGATAGCTAAATTTCTCTACCTGCTCTAGCTTCTGACCTCCTACTTTTCTAGTTATACTGGCCCTTTTTGTTCATGGAAATCGCATGACTTTCGTTTTCTTCTGGTTTATCTTCATCCCGTATCTTTCGTACTGTCTCTGCAATGCAAAGGAATGATTACTAAAGATTACTAAAGGAAATTACAAATACATAAAACTATCCATATTGCCTATGAACAGAATATATTATTTATTTTGGAGATGTTTTCATACCTGAAATTGATTTACACATCATTTGAAGCTACCAAGAACTCCAGAATCCTGTGAGTTGGAAGTTTTCCTAATTTTTTTTCCCTCCGGAATAGGGTATTTTGCTTCCTTGGGAACTCTTACAGGAAATGGGGTGAATATCAGGCTCTTTCGAGATCTGTTATTTTTCATTAATTTAAGCAAAAACATTTCATAAATTTCCTCGGTTCTATCTCTGGGAAGCACTCACTTTATGCACTTTTACCACCTGAGTTTACTAACTTTCAATAGTCTAGTATCTTGAGTATCTAAAGCTTTTTGTGCCTTATAAAAAAGGCCACATTCCATTTAGCCCGAATCTAACATGCAGCGGACGTTAACGGCTCTCCATTATATATTCACTTCTGCAAACATTAACAAATATATGTTCTTGTCTTTCAATAATCACGGACCATTCTGTTGGCGGAAACTGCACGACCGGAGCTAGCAACCTGATGCCGAGGTGCTCGAATCGATCTAATGCAGCTCCCGTCGCCAACACCGTGAAAGCCCAAACTGATAAATATCTGTGATAAATCATCCCGCTGTCTTTCTAACTGTGATACTAATATTTATAAATCATGTCCAACTAAGTAAACAAGGACTACAAAAAAAAAACCAAAGACAAAACCAAGGCCTGCGTGCCAAATGCTATGAATTGATTAAAACTCTGTACTAACCATAGAGCCCTGGATGGGTGGTAGAGAGGACGAAATCGTCCTAACCCATCCAGGTAAAATAAACAAAAGGTCAAAGGTCACTCTCCTTAATGCTAACGAAGTAGCTGCCTTACGGCCGTACCCAACAGTGAACATTCATTTCTTCACCTCCTATAGACTTCATGATATAATATTAAGGGAGGAATTTGGCCAACTTTTGTGCCTCCCATTTAGGACTAAGATCTTTTGTGCATAATCTAGGCAGCTTATCCTTCGAATTTGGCATTTCACATAGCCCTGAAAGTGCCAATTAAAGTTGAGAGAGGCAATATGTTGGAAAATAAGTATTTAGACGCCCATTTGTGAATATAAATTTTAGAATAACGACAGCATAGTTTACTCCGAAGGGCAAAAAAGGCCAGTCCTTCTCAATAAAAGGTTCAAACTGTGTACTATGAGAAATAAAATGTGAAACTTTAATTATCATTTCAGCCATATATAATCTCCTGTGATTGCAACTATCCATTAAAACAGTGTAAATATATTCCAATGCACCTCCGAATCTCTTGGATTTTTACCGAGAGCGGAAGCAGGCACATGTGCATATTGGATTTAATTATAGATAAATTCTTCCAAATATAAAAAAGAAGGTATATTGAAAATGAAAAATATTCATCACTGACAGTAATCCTATATTTTCATTATAAACGTGCTATTCATTAGCTAACGAGACTAAAACTTATTTCAGTGGCGAAATTTTAGCATAATTTTAACGAATATTTGCAGAATTTCTTTAAATCAGAAAAGGTTAAAAATACGGACCATCAATGCTAAAATGTATTTTACTTATTTATAGCTTTATTTCCAGGCTTCAGGCAAGAGTATTTCCATATTTAATGACTATGCTTAAAACTAAAGACTAACTTTATCATTATTATCTTGCTATTATATTTTGTGGAGAAGAAAACAACATCGCTAAATACAGTTAGCGTGTACTTCATTGATTTATGTTAATATTCTATAATAAAGTTAATTTATACGTAAAAAACACAGAGTATAAAATATACACTCAGGAAGAGCGAAAATTATTCAACGAGTTCGTGAATTGCACCTTAAGAAAAGGTGTACTTAAAATTCAAAATGTCCCAAGAAATGAATCAACCTTCATTTTTTAATTCTGCTGAATACTACGAACAGCTTCAAGCTGAAATACAACCATAAGGAAAATTAATATTTAAAGTTTACTCTAGTAATCTTCACAGTAAAGCCTTCGCTGAGAATGCCCACGTTTAGGGATTAGCAAAAATGATATTGATGAAAACTGGTTTTATATATTATCTACTGAATTCACTAGGGATCGTTGGCGTTGTAGGTAGTGTGCTGGGCAACAGACCGGAGGGTTCTGAGTTCAAATCCCGGGAAAAAGCTTTCTGGAGACCCCCACCTAATAACCCCCAAGATTCTTTTTCCTGTGTATCAGAACGTAAAAATCGTGGGTGGCCCAGGGAAAGGAATTGACCACCCTACGCTGAATGTGTGAATTTCAAACGGCGATGGCTTGTTACGCGGTGACCTCTACCCTTAATTATAAAAACTCCAACCTTTTGATTGAACACTGATTTTTTTTCACTCCTACAGTTGAACTTCAACGATAGGGAGATGAATAACTACATTATATATCAATGGCATTCTATGAGTCTTTACAACGGCCAGGGAACTGTACCTTTGAGCTTCGTTTTCACAACTTAATGCCAAATCGACAGAAGTTAAATCGGAAGTAATGATTCCGGTTTATCAAACTATGCTGGGAAAGATTAAAAAGCATAATTTGCATACTTTGACACATTAACGCTTGTAAATTTAGTGTTCACTAGCATATCATGTTCTTCAAAAAATTTAATTTGCTGAATGATTCTATTAGACTTCCATCGTTGGCTACTATTGGTTATATTGCTTTGCATAGCGCATTTAATTACACTAAAGTTCACTTTTTCAATGTAAAATTAAGTTTAAAATATTCATTAAATTAGCTTATTAAAGAAACTTCTTAGTTTAATGGAGTTAATTATGTACAAGAAAAGAGGGGTTATGACAGCTATTGAAACACGGAAACACGCTTTTTTATAACACATACAAAAACGCTCTTAGAAACTCTGTCCACAAAGCCTACACATCTGCGTTGCGCGTAGTGCCATGCAACGAATTCCAAATTATATTAAATACACATAATGGAATCATTTCGGCTACAAACACCACGGGTTCAAACCAGTTATGTTTTTATAGATAAAATCTTTGCGATGAGCAAATGGAGATGTTTTTAAATCCAAATTGATAAAAAAGAGCTACTGCACAAAGAACGTTATCAATAAACCCGCGAATACTTCCCTTGAAAACATAACTAACATACTACATAAAATGTTTAGCACTAAATTATGCAACTCATTAAGAAACCGTATGAATCAACGTAAATTAACCAGGAGCTCTTTTCTGCTTTATAAGAATTATTGCAGATAAGGGAAGGTAGGTAATGCTAAAAACTGTAACAAATATTGCAATGATATGTAGGTGAATAGTTTCCGTCACATAATATAATATTAAACATAATTTCCAACGGAATGCCAGTGTTCTTGGACTACTTGGACTTCTTCTTGTTCTCGGAATGTACAATTCACAAAGTACTTAACCTACGGTGTATGAAATTCACACTCCGATAAATTGGGGGAGGGAGTTTTCAAGGAAGATTTGATGAAAATAAATTTAGGCAATATGGGTTAATCCGGTTGTGCTCGAAGGTTATGGTAGCTCTCTCGGACTTGCATTCGGGACTACTGGGCAGCAGTTATGTCGATCTCTGTGCCCACAAAAGGTTTCCAGAAGAAACATAATGTATTTTAATAATTTGTAAACGGAATGACGAGTAAACATACAGAACAGCCATTTGAGATTCGGAAAGAGAAGAAAGGTGATGATAAATGGAAATTTTCTGCCAGAGCCCCAGGCCGTCAATTAGTCTGAATAATCGATTTTCGCCTCAATAGGAAGAGTAAAAATCGATATATTCATAATATTTACTCGAAGGAAATAGCAAATGAGAAACATGCTAATTTATGTAACAGATAGAGAATTTCACGGTTGGATCCTTCGCTACTAGGCAAACATTCAATTTCTATTAACCAATATGATTGGGGAATGAAAAAAAAAATTGGGAAATGAGATAACTCGTAATTCAATGAATATTAAGCATTGTATTTCTAGAAAGTTCAAATTGTTAACTTCCTGGAATCAGACTGAAATATTAAGAAGAGACTTGGTGATACGAAGGAGAGTTCACGCATGACATCGTCAAAGCTGAAAAATATGGAAATCTTCTCGTCTTTTGGCAGGAAAGTAAATGAAACAAGCCATTTGGTATGATATACTTCAAATACAAGCGTTTAATGAAAACATTTGTGCAGACTTTTTTGAAATAAATGATAATGCAACAGTCGCATTGCTCTATGAATTTTAGTGCATGGAAGTTGAATCAGTAATTCGTCAAAACGAGTTATTAACATTAATATCAGTCTTTCCTATCCTTTCTTTATATTCTATTAATATCCTTTCTTTCGCGTCCTTTACGACCTGTTCTATGTAACTGATACGAGGCCTGCCTTTTCCATTCTTCCCGTTCACTTTTCCTTCGACGATTGTCTTCATCAGGCCATCGTGTCTTAAGATGTGGCCGATTAAGTTTTCCCGTCTTCTTCTTATAGTTTTCAGCAGACTTCTCTTTTCTCCCACACTTCTCAGAACTTCTTCATTTGTCACTCGGACGATCCATTTTATCTTCATCATTCTTCGATAGCGCTTCCAGTCTATGTATAAAAATTCTTCAAGAAAAGTAGGCAAACAATTGTTAATTCACTGCATCGAGTAGAAGAGTGATTGGACGACAATTTTTGCTGTCGCCACATATATCTCGTATAATCCATTAAATCTTTAGGCTGGTAATACGTAAGGGTGGCATTGTTAACATCATATCTTGTGGTGGCAACTCTAACTACACATTTGGCGGCCTAGGCGAACGAAATGTCAAAGGTAGAATTACAAATATTTGTCAATTGCAGTCTCATAAAATCTCAGGGATTTGAAATCCTAAAAAAATGCAATATTTCAATGGCTCAATGTAACTTTGCCCAATTAAACAGTCATCCATTCAATGCCTCCTCCGTCACCAGCTTTCAACACCTCAGCAAACCCATGCCCGAGAGACAATACTTTTTGTTCTAATTGTAACATTTAAATAACATGAACGAAAATTCCAATATGAAGAAGTACCATATCATATATTTCTTAAGTAGATAGCATTAGATAGATGTTCATTGGCAACCAAATCACAGTCCGAAATCGTTATCAAATAAACCAAAATATATTGTCTTGCAGTTTTCATATTTCAATGTAAAAATTAACCATTATGTTGAGGCATTAAAGAACTACTAAAGTGCTAGAGATCAGTGTCAGGAGAATCTCAGTAATTCATCATTGTATTTTTGAAGAATCGCCAATAACTCTACAGCGTAAATAAAATTGTTTTCACTCCATTCCTTCACATATGATCGGAAAAATCAAAATTGCCGAAGAGTTACCAGTTTTTAAGTAACGTTAATTGACCTAGAAAGAGAGGACAACTTTTTCGCTGCATATTACAGCTTAAATAATGTATAATTGATTTTAACCATAATGTACTCCTTCTTGAGTAATTGTTACATTAAGTGAGGGTCATCATCAAGGGTCAACAATCCTAGGATTGGTTTGACGCATCCATCCACTTGATTCTTCTATCGGCCAACCTCTTCATATTAACGTAGTTCCTTTATTTCACGTCCTTTACGACCTGTTCTATGTCACTCATACGAGGCCTGCCTTTTCCATTCTTCCCGTTCACTTTTCCTTCGACGATTGTCTTCATCAGGCCATCGTGTCTTAAGATGTGGCCGATTAAGTTTTCCCGTCTTCTTCTTATAGTTTTCAGCAGACTTCTCTTTTCTCCCACTCTTCTCAGAACTTCTTCATTTGTCACTCGGTCGATCCATTTTATCTTCATCATTCTTCGATAGCGCCATATTTCGAATGCTTCCACCCTTTTTTTCTCCGCTGCTGTCATCGTCCACGCCTCACTGCCGTAAAGGAACATGCTCCAGATATACGTTTTGATGAATTGCTTCCTTACTTCCAAGCTTGTATTTCCAGTCGTAAGTAGATTCTTCTTTTGATAGAATGCCGTCTTTGCCTGGGCTATTCTACTGACTAGTTATTTCTTGCTTCGTCCATCGTCCGTACTCTGCTTCCCAGGTAACAGAACTCTTTCACCTCTTCCAGTTTCTGTTTTCATAGTATAACGTTGGTTTTGGCCTCCTCTCTCTTGCTGCACACCAATATCTTAGTTTTCTTCTTATGGATCTTCAGATGATAACTGGCCATTGTCCTTTCCATGGTTGCTAGCATCTTATTCAGCTCCTTCTCTGTCTCTGCTATGAGAGCTATGTCATCAGCGAATCGTAGCATACTGATTGTTTCTCCGTGGATGTTCACTCCAGAACACTTGGGTAAAATTGCAAAATTCATAAGTCGCAAATGGATTATGCCGATATTTGGAACGTATCACTTAAACGTAAATGCAGTAATCACGGTGCTTTTTGGAACACGTAATCTAACTACTTGAGCATACATTGTGTACCATGGAATGAATAACTTGTGAGTAAGTGTAATTGGATAGACATGCAGGGATAACATGACTCCTTTTGGCCGATCAGAGCGCCGAGAACAAGAACCTCAAGATCCTCGGCGTCTGAATTCTTCCTGCGCTCCTTTGCCCACCCACAACCTCTCTCTTGAGCTCTAGTCAAGGTCTCAGATTCCATAATTCAAATCAAGGCTTTTAGGATTGATGTCCTCAGGGGCTTTTATCTTAAGATGCGAGAAAGCCCTCCCCGGCCTTTAGTCTCAATTTCTCGGCGGCGTCTCTCATCTTAATCCGTTCATCGCGAGGATAATCCATTCTCTCTGCGTTCTTCACCTAAAGGTGAGTCATGAGTAGAGAAAGGGACGAATCATGTGGCATTATCATAATCATGTTAAAAAAACAGTAAACTAGGACCTTTCCTTTCCCGAAAGCACGTCTTCGCCTAGCAACCGCTCCGTCGTGAAGGGAGGGAGGGTGAGAGAAATCACCACTCTCCACTCGACGGCCACTTACGCTAAAAGGATATTAATAATGTTTCCAAATTATGATCAATCGAATTTTTGTTGACTTACGAAAAACTCAAGGAGGGAATTGAAGTCTTTTATGATGTACCTACTTAACAACGAGGAAACATCCAGGAATTTGATGATAGTTTTGCTTCACATATAATTTGACGTGATGCGGAAATCATGGGCCGATGACATTCATGGGGATTATGGGTAAATCCCTCCTAAGGTAAGCTGCGGGAACATAAAAGAGTTATGTCAACTTCTGAAACGTACCCCATCTTAATCTCACCGTCTTTGCTTTAATGCTGCTTCGGAATTTGGAGAAATTAACTCGTGAGTTGAAATTGGGCAAAAATACACGCAGTTTCTGGAAACCCTAAAGCCTTTAACTTAACATCAACCTTCAAATAGTGCAAGTCCTCTATTTGATGCTTGAGCATAAAAATTAGTGCATCCAGATGAATCTTTCATGAACGGCAAAATTCAATGGATTTCCAGGTTTGCACAAGTGTTGCACAACGCAATGTGACAAATACTTTGAGTGTGTAGAATTTTGTGGGGCACTAATGAAGAAAACATTTACAGGTTTATTTTGATATTTCATGTTTGGAATCTAAACAAATCAGTTTGTATGAGATTTATACAGCTGTTTTTTTCAGTATGATGATAGTTTAAAATTATTTGCTCAATCTGTATAGAAGGTGATTTGATTCAGAAATGAATAAGTTTCGATGAACGGTGACTCCGATCACATAGTTAATAAAAACATTTGCAATATGCTTGAGGGTATTATGTGCTTTGAGTCGAGTCACAAAATAGTATGGGTGCTGAAATGGCACTAATTCGTGTCATACTCGACCTTGACCCATAGGGTGGAGATTGTTTTGTCCAGCCCACAGTAAATAAGAGGTGCTAAGGCGCTAGTTTCCTCTTGGCCCCGGCTCGATGGCTTACAAGAAGGAGAGTCATTCATCGGGAGTGCGGGAGTAGAGCAGTGACTTACTCCCATAAAACCCCATAAAGAAGGTCGAGGGTTGTTCTCTCTCCCTTCCTGCTAGCTGCGCCTCTTCCCGAGTTGAGATCCCATCGACGCGAACCCTTTCATTGCCCCGTTGTGGGACCTTCTGCCCCAGGGAGTGAAGCATGAAACCTCCGCCGACCCTTTAAACCACTTTAGACCGCGTACCACGACCCTTTGGAGGAAGGGTCACATAAACCCTGGCTCTCTCTCTCTCTCAGTTAACCCTAGCGAGAATAGGGGCCCGCCAACATTAAGGGGAGTGTTGGAAAGGCTTGGGGGAGGAGAGAAGGGGAAGGTGGAGGGAGAGAAATCCTGGCTCGTCTCTTGCCCTCTGCTCCAAGGATAAGGGCAAGGGTTTGGCGTTCGTGCGTGTGCCAGCGGTACGTGCGTTTTCTCCCCCAGGTAACATTTTCACGGTCATTGGATCCACTACCCAGCAAAAGCCCTTGGATGTTCCTCCACAAGTCTTGCACCTAGTCTGTCAATCCGAGGTCTAAATCAGATAAAATTGACTGGGGCAGGCGAGACGTAGTGGAAAGTATACATATAGATATTAATCAAGATGGCACTTTTTCCACAAGTTTTATGTCGGTATGACACGTTTCAACCGTTAGGTCATCTTCAGGTACAGGTTTGCCTGATGATGACCTAACGGTTGAAACGTCGTACCGACATAAACCTCTTGGAAAAAGTACCATCATGTTTATCATCAATCGAAAACAGATATTGGGATCATTACGATAGGAAACTTTTTTACTTGAAAATTAAATCTAGCATTCCTACAGTGCACTGTAAAATGCTCCGATGAGACGCAGGGAGAGAGAGGGAGACCTATACTTCTCACCCACGAATTATTTTTTTCTTACCTCTCATCATCGCTCCAAATAGTCAATTATCCACCCTCTTTCTCGGTAACACAATGTTTTACCCTATATGACGTTGTTTAGCCCTCATATGGATTTATGACGTACCCTCAGCGCTTTTAGTTCTGGGGTTCACTGAAAAAAATGTATTTTTAATATGATGTCTTGAAATCATTTCTTTTCTACCATATTGTGAGAAAATATAAACTGCCGAAAGAAAACGCCACAGGTGACCGCTTCTTTTATTATATTTTGTATTCATGGGAAAAATTACACAAAACCATATTCCACCACGGCGCTGGAAAGTTAAAAGGTGTTAATTATTACTCACTCACTCAGTGATGCAACCCGAAGGTTGGTTTTGATAGGTGAGGGTAGAGCTCACCCCGAACTAAGCCACAGGCGTGTGAATTTCACACACAGAGGGTAGGGGGGCCAGTTCCTTTCCCTGGGCCAAAAGTTCGGGGCGGTCCAAAGGATTTGACCCCGGGACCCTTCAGTAGCCAAGCGCTCTACCCACTAGGCCACCACGCTTCCCGTGTTAATGATACCTTTCGGTATTTTAAACAGCTGAATGATTCATGTTCATATGATTTAAACCAACGTTCAATTAATATAATGCCAGTTAAATTATTTTTAATTTTAATTGTTGCACATTGATGTTATTGCATTGATAGGGTTATATTGTTGTGAATGAAATGCAGTTGAAATATTCTTTGGAGGGAAATACGTTGTTCTAACAGATATAATTATTGCATATCACCATGGAATTACTAGTGCTAATCACTACACCGCTATCAGCCAATTTTAGCTACTAATCGGAGCTACTTGAAAAAGTGTAATTACATTTAAAACAGTATCATAAGGTGAATCAAAACAAATTTGAGTGCAAATGAAGTATTTAATTCACTTTTACTCTAATTCTGTTTACATTTACTCTGATGGATAATACTCATTATAAAGAATAAATAAATTTCTCTTATCTATATAGGTATAATGTTCTGCATCACAACATGGTTGACTTACAGAGCCGCCTTCATTTACTTTAAATGATACTTATGATTACTGATAACGACTTCAGAACTTCAAAACTTTTTTATTCATTTAGGACGTCATTCCTGTAACTACCTTCCATGAAAAAATAATTTTTTTTCAAATGAAGATATAATGTCTCAATCCCAACAGAGGAAGATTCCCACAGCCGAAAATTATTATATTAGTACGCGGATATTAATGCTCTTGCCAAATATTTTGTAAATATTGCTCTGCAATATTATTAATTAATGCAGTTCGTTGAGTTATATCTAGAGATACCTTATGCTTGTACAAAATACTAGGCAAAATTGCGTTCAAAATATATTGTTTGAATATTATGTCAGGTGAAGTAGTTTTTACTTGTTTCAAAAATAAATCTTAGCAATAATTTCATTTGCCCTTATTAACAAATTAATTATCAAATTAAATATTTCCATTACCCTACGCCCACCATGATCCAGAAAAGTTATATTCTTAGTAAGCCCGTATTTCTTGAATCACTCAATCATTTAAAAATACACTGATTAATACAAAATTTGTTCTGACATCGTGCCATCAGTAATAATTTGTGTAATGAATTTCTCTCCCGAGTATCGCGTCAATTTACTTCTCTTTGCCTACCACTGAGAGCAAATTGTACCTTCTTTCTCGAGGCCAAGAATAAATTCCAATTTCTCGCACGACCAAAATGGACTGGAGTGTAGTAGTACGTAGAAATGTATTCCATTCCATTTCACGTTCCGGTGACTGACCAAGAGACTTACTTCCCTTTTCCCCGTCGGCTCCTCCTTCACCCAACGTCCCCCTTTACAACTCCAGAGCATCTTTTCTTCCTCCAAGGAAGCAAACGGATCTCCTCAAAGGGGAGAGGCGAGCGCAAAGTGGGGGCGAGGGAGGAAAGAAGGTGGGTCGCCGCCACGTCGATTATTCCGCCCGGCTCGGATATCGAGGGGATGTTGGGGGGTGGCAAAGGAGGGAGGGGAGGTAAAAGAAGGAAGGCGGGGAGGGGGGCAGCAGGGAGGAAGGAAAGGGGGATGGGAAGGAGGCCGTAAACGGAGGCTAGGCAGGTAACACGATCCAGAACGATTCCTACTTCGCTTACCTCCGATCCGAGCAAAAAAAATAGGTTTTCCCCGGGGCTTTTTTATGCTATGGAAATTCTTTTATCCTCTCACGTCCCTTAGGGCGTCAAGAGCGGGGGTGGGTTAGAGTAAGAGGGTGAGTTTGAGGAAGGCAGGGGGGGTGGGGTGGGTGGGAGCGTTTCCCGGTCTCGCCTTGAGCGACGGAATTAAACGGGGGAAAGCGAGGGAGGAAGAGACGTGCATGAAATACGATCGAACGGTGGAGAGTGGAGTGTGGGAGGCATCGGAGGTGGGGTGAGTGGCGTTTTTGTCGCCACAGCAGGCCCCAGGTGAAGGTGGAGGGACCAGGGGGGCCTCTACTTCCCCAATGGCCGTTCGAACGGAGCCGTTGGTTTCCATCCCTGGAGTTGTATGGCTTGGTGCGGTCATTCTCTCAGTTCGGAGGATAGGAAATGGACAATAGCTAGGAGCTAGGACACCTTCAAGACAGTGCGAAAGAAGAGAACAACCGAAGCCCAATGAAGAATTCGGATGCCACGAAGTGGATCAACGAAGCTCGTAAAAAAACTCAAAGAGCAGAAAAAGGGCATCAAAAGAGGGCATTATATCAAAAGAAGAATTCTATCATCTACTTACAGTAGGAAATACAAGCGTAGAGGTAAGGAAACAATTCATCATAGCGTACATCTGGAGCATGTTTCTTTATAGTAGTGCGGCATGGACGATGACAGCAGCGGATATGAAAAGGGTGGAAGCATTCGAAATGTGGTGCTACAGAAGAATGATGAAGATTAAATGGATCGACCGAAGATCGAAGATGTTCCCTGAAATGGTAGCGAAAGCTGGTGACAAACGAAGAAGTTACAAGAAAAGTGGTAGAAAAGAGAAGTCTGCTGAAAGCTATAAAAAAAAGACGGGACAACTTAATCGGCCGTGTGAGACATGATGGCCTGATATAGACAATGGTTGAAGGTAATGTGGATGGGAAGTACGAGAAAGGAAGGCCTCGTATAATATTGAATATAGAACAAGTAATGATTTATATATTAAGGAAAAAAATACGTAAATATGAAGAGATTAGTCGATAGAAGAATTCAGTAGAGAGCTCCGTTAGACAATCCTAGTATTGCTCAATGATGATGATGATGAGGAAAAGGGCTTGCGTCAAATTTTGTCAAGAGCATTGGCGGATATACATCTGAGACTGGTTTCGAATACCGTAGAATTTTAATTGGGATCCTTAATTAAATTTCTTGTGGCGAGCATTTTAAGTTTCCGTCCGTTGGATAAAGCGTTGAGCCGTAGATCCATTGAAGCCTTTTGGCAAGAGCAAGGTTCAGTCAATGCTATGATTCTCTTCACCGTTCCCTTTTTCGTTCGTTCCCGTTTCCCTTGTAAACATCTCTAGAGCTGCTATTTTGGTAAGATGTAGCTTTAAATGCAAGATAACATATTCATCTCCGAAAATATCTTTCGTTAAATTTTGAAAATAGGACGATCGACAGTCAATATGACAGATAACAGCGAAACAGTGGGCTAGAAAATAAATCACAGCATCTTTGAATACTATATACATTTATAAACTACTTATAAATAACCAACAGCAATGCTTAGTTGTAAAGTCAGCCTTGATGGTCTGGAAAGAGATCATCAAGAAAGAGAAGCTCAACGGAATGTGAGTGTGAGTGTTTGGAGATGGCTAGTGTCGATGGAGTGGCGATGAATCCTTATGACAATGCATATACTTGGAGCGAAAATTTTCGCTGCGTGACGAAATCTAATGCTTTCTTGAAGTTTCGGGCTTCTGCTGCTATTTCTTGTCTCTAACTTTCGCCACCGTTGCAGGGAGCATCTCCAGGAGGGTAGGCATGGAGCATCTTCAATCTTGAAGGTGTTCCCTACAATGGTAGCGAAAGCTGAAGACAAGAAATCATCCGCGTCGCAAAAACCCGGAACGTGAAGGCAGAATGAGATATAAGATATGCACAAGAAATTAGTTTTGAAAAATTGGAGGAAAATAACAATTTAAAATGAGGGAAAGGGTATAAATGGGCACATTCAATTTGGAAAACTGCGAAATCTGCTAATTTTATAAAAGGTAAACACTAAAATTATAATTGTGTCGATCTTCAATCTTGATCTCTCCCCAGCAACATACCAGATGTAGCAAGAAATTTGAAACAATGTATTAACCCTCGCTACCTGTTACTAAAAAAATCACGTCCTCCCTACTTGGGGTCTTTTTTGACCCCATCGTGAATTTTAATTCTTTTAAGTGATAATATTATTCCCATGACTCATATTCATTCGTATTTTAATTAAATACATTTCAGAAAAATTAACAGAAAAATACCACAGCATATTATACATTGCATAATTTTGAAAAAAATATTATAATTTTTTAGATCGCACTCATAGTATAGTTTTGAATAATGAGGATTAAATTTACCTAAATACGTATTTAAGTACATAGTTTAATTATCTGAATACAATATAATATTTAAAATATTTAAACATTTGCAACATAGTGCCAAAACGTGATGACCAATTACAAAATTTCATGACTCAAAAGAATTGTGCCAAATTTTTAATCTGAAATCTCCATCTACACACTCACTAATGTCACATTGCATACAGACGCTTCTTTGTTGAACATGATCACCTTACACGTATCTGTTGCAAACTTTATAAAGATCATTGGATGTTTGTCTCTCTTACGAGGGCAAATGGAACATCTGCCACCCATTTTCTGGACACAAGATCTCTGTCATTTACTAGCAGAATACCGCCAATCCCAGCATTTTCGATCGCAGTCCGAAATATATTTTTTTGGCATTGGGTTCCTTCTACTCAGGGATGAATTTCAGGTGCTAACATTTCTTTTGCTGATTCTACAAGTAATTGCCGCCTAGAATTTTTTTCCGCGGAAAGAGGGGTATTTTCTCGAATATATTTGGTATGCATTTATACCTGCAAGATCCACGATATCAAAAAAAATAGCCAATGGCCATCTTCTAGCCCCTCTTTTTACAGAATAATTTGATCTACAGTATGCACACCGAATTTTGCGGAGTTGTAATACAGAATCACTTCCCGTTTATTCTTTTCAGGGCAACAAATTTCAAATGCCTTATAGTATGAGGCATTTGAAAGCAGACCATAAAACCACTGATTTCCCTTTGCTAGGGGCAACTCTTTATACTTCATATGAAGTCTAAATAGTGTTATTGTAAAATTCAAAATTTGAGGATTAATCTTCCGGGTTTTTGCTGTTGTTGGTGGCAATTACGTGCGATTTTTTCCGCGTAGTACCCGTGAGCGTTAGGGATAATTTTAATAAATCTTGGCCAAGATCAAAAGCTGTAAAAAAAAATATTGTGCTGATGTTTCGACCAATCCCACTCAAGTGACTCACAAAATCAATTGCTACTCGCTTCCCTTGCTGTATTTCACGAATTTTTACCTGCGTACACTTGCAAATTTACAGTGTACATATTTTCAAGATCAACAGTTAACCCAATTTTAATGCCGTATTTTCATGGTTTCAAGGGAATATATACTTTAAAATCACACCTTCCTCTACAAGTACGTAGATGTTCATCAACAGTGATGTTGGGACCTGGAATGAATGAACTTTTACAACCACAGGAAAATAAGTTCATGATATCCGACACAGCTTCTGCCTTGTTTTTTGTTTCCTTTTTACGTGCTTCCCGCTTCACTTTATCATCAAGTCTTAAACAGCTCAGAATATTCACAAAGTGACTTCTTGATATAGTTGCTTTAAAAATCGGAAATCCAAATACATCCGACCAAAGTTCGCTAAAAATTTTTCCTCGCCCTTTTTGAACACCGTAAATGATACACAGGCCAAGAAAAGCTATTATGTTCAATCAAATTCAATGGAATCGCGGATATTCCATTTTCTCCAATCTTTTTCTATTATTAAATTGATTTGCCCGTTGATTTGTGTATTGACAGTTTTTTATACCATTAACAAACATTCTACATTAACAAACCATCAAGAAAACTCAGCCTCTTCCACACACTGAACATGCCCTGGGAAACCGGCGTCCTACCTGATGATATTCCTGGATAATATTTTTTCCAGTCGACTTTGGATCTATAGCATCCCATTTTATTTTTCCTTTCTCACTCCTCGTGGATCGTCTTGTTTGATACATACGCCTAGGATTTCCTCATGAAGCTCGTCCTGCTCCTGGTCCCTTATTTCCACCTCCCTGTTGCCTGCCTCTGCTTTACTTCCATCACTCTCATTTTGAATTTTTTCTTCATCGTTAATCTTTCGATTCTAATAAATCGTTAACGGCTTCGATCTCGCTGTATCCAGGAACAAATTTGACTCTAAAGGCGGCCTGTCAGTTATTGTTCTTGTATGACCGCCAATAATTCCCCATCGGGATCCCCAGTGCGGGATGTACGCTTGATCAAGGAAAGATGTGACTTCTACAGTCGTCGGAGAGTGACCACGAGTGACGATTCTCAGCGTAAAAGCCTAGCTAGTATCAGAGGTCGAATACTACAAAGTCAAAATACAAGTGGAGAAAACACTGACTTATTTCGGACTTATTGCTGATTACAAAGAAAACACAGCATTGATGACTCTGTTGATGAGCTCTGCGAAGATAACAGTTAGATTAGAAGTTGGAGAGCAATGATGGCTTCAACAATCGTCGGAGGAGCAACCACAAGTTACTAATTCTCTCTATATCAGCTAAGCTCGTTACAGAGGACAAAAATTACGAAGTCAAAAAACGTTGACTGTTGCTGATTACAAAGAAAACACGCTGTTGACGACGAAATCGCTGACCGCAGATAATAGTTGGATTAAAAACTGCAGAGCAAGTTGAAATCATAGTACGCTAGCAATCACTTACCAGTATTCAGCTTCTTTTATGTGATGGGGTGAGGTGAATGTGATCGACTTATTATGCGTTAGTCTCCAAGTTCACCCATTTGGAAACTGCTGACATTTAATAGATTTTGCACTTGAATAGCTAAGCCTCTATTTGATTCACTAAGTTGTAACGTTGATACGACGGTGTATATTACCGGAATATCTATCTTGGTGTCACATGCGAGGGAAATACTTCCATAAATCAACAATTTCTTCTTTTCTAATAATTTTAACACTCAGTGCATTACTCATTTTATGACATAAATTGCTAGTATTCTTTCCTTTCATGACAAAGTCATGACAAAAGCTATTATTTTTTCAATTTTTTCTAAAGGAAAATGAAAATTCATCTCCTTGTACAAAAATACGATCGGGTATATTTTAGTTCCACATACCCTACATGGGGTCAAACTTGACCCCAAGCAAGAAATTATTTTTTTTAAGGCTTATTGTCAGAAATATTTTTAAAATGAAACATGGAGTCGATACAAAAGTGTTTAATTGGAGAATTCCTAAAATGTGATGCATAAAGCCTTAAACATTAATGAGTTATTCAACTTTTTCTATGAGCTGGGGTCAAAAAAGACCCCAGGTAGGTAGGGAGGGTTAAGTGTATGATCGTGATGGTGAAATAGAAGAAATCTATGGCAAATAATAGCGGATATTCGATTTAAGATTCTTATCGCCACATCTACATCTATGTACTATGAATCTATCCAACTAGCCACCACGAGAATGTGTGGCAGGGTGTGAAGATCACCAAACATGCACTACTTACATGCAAATAAGAGCTATAGCGCTACTACCTCATGGAAAGGTGTTCGATATCGTGATCACACTATGGCACAACACTATCGTGATATTTAAGGTGTTGTGATGGAAAGAAATAAAAGAGTTAGCAAAAGCATGCTACCAGAAATTAAAAACCGAAATTATGATGCTTCCTACCAATAAAGTATGTATACCGATTACATCTATGGCACAAAGGAATCCAATGTTTCTAAAACTTAAAAGAAAAGCCTTTAATGGCTTTTTTGTAATTTCCATTTTATATTTTAATCAATATTAAAAATGAATAAAATTACACCAGGTATTTTCAAATTAAATTTCGAATTTAAGACCTAAAAGAAGATAACATATTAAGTGAAGAAGATAAATATTTGTGAAGAGCTGCACCAAACCAATTTTAGGATTTTTGACAAATGATGATGAAGACTCTTCAAAGTTATTAGCCTATCTATTCATTTCTCAGGTGAATGATTCGTCAGTCTTACGATTTTCTAACATTACGCTGCTTAGGACGATAAGTAATAGTAAAAATAAAAGTACTTCCGCAATTTATTTGGAATGACTACCGGTTTCAACCTGTAGAGTCATTCTAAATAAACTGTGGAATTAACAAAGTAATTTTATTTTTACTATGTCTAAATTCCACCCAGTAAACTTGTCGACCATCGATTTTATTTGATAAGTCATAGTTTATAAAGAATACACTTTAAGAGTTCCTGTACACTTTTTCGGCATTTTAATTCCATGAAATATAGTTGGCTATCTTTTGCGTGTTATATCGCAAAAAACGCTGCGTTGTCATTACCATGGTTGCATTAAGTGTAAGAGTTTATTAATGCCCTTTTTGGTGATACTTCTTCCAAGCTGCACAACTTTCAGATTTTTAGAGCTCTCTTACTTGTAAATTGGTAATAATTTAAATTTCATATATAATTGTTATCTTCTTCTTCGAAAGATGGAAAAGCGAGATTGTAATACTCTTTTAAAAGCAGCTTTCTTGGCTAAGCCAAGTTAGACATTTATTTACACTTTAAATATGCTGAAGTGAGTGTTTTCAATTTAATATTACCAAGTAGTGTATATAGCGGTGATAGGGTCCTATTTTGCACGAGAAACACATTTCCACCTTAACGTAATTGATAAGTTGGAGTTGATGTGTTCCTAATGCAGGGAATCAGAGAGTAGGTACTAAATTCATTTCTGCATATTCCTTCTGGTGATAATGACAAGAATAGTAGGAAGTCTATGGCCATCTGTTTAAGAACACAGAATTCCAAAAATATCGAAAGTATAAAGTTCTCCAACCGTCTCTTGAGAGGACAATTTTTGAACCAGTTTGGTTCTGACGTCATCTGCATTGCATATACTTGTAACAAATACGATACCAAATGGGAATTTTGTATGATACCTTAGCATAAAATTCACGTAAAATGCGATGTGTAAAGAATCCACGTACAAATTTCACGTCACCTAAACCTCTCTCAGAAGAAAAATATAACTACACATTAGGCCCAAAGTTAAAAAAAATGTGACCATATGTTGAATGAAAAGATTGTGTGAAAATGTTTTTAGTTAATACAGAGTAGATTAGTTAACGTAGTTTTTTAACAGCATTTTTATCGACCTTTCACTCATACAGAGAAGTTTATCTGTATTTAAATCACTGTCAGATGTATACAAACAGATTAAATATTGGGCGAATATTGCACATTTACTAATAATTAGCTTGAAAGATGCAGCACAAGTAATCAATCATATCAATCACTGATATCCCGATAGCAGATGTGAAAATATTTTGATAGTTGGAACGGGTTTGGTGTATTGGAGAATCCTCGTTAGGATCGCTCTCTCGTTACTTGCAATCACGGACGCAGGTTGCAATTGACCACTGCGGTCATTCCGCTGAGTAAATTTGAGATACATGAAAATTTGTGATCATTCAGAGTGTCGTCAGCCTCAAGGTCAGTGACTGAAATCAGGACCCATAGTATCGCTGTGCCCAGTCCGTATCAAGAAGAGATTGGTGAGGAAATGGTAGCTCAACCTAGGCTTAGATGTACGAGTATGTTGCCACTAACACAAGCCATATAATCAGGACCCGTTACTCAATCAAAAGCTTCAATCTTCGGCCCAATCGGAAAAAAAACTGTGTGCCAATCTGGCCTTGCTTATTTTAGAGGACATTGGCCGAATCAAGAGAATCGATACAAATTGATAGCTGGAAATAGTCAGTAAGTAAATGGGTCAAATAATTGGCCTTGTTGGACGATAAGAAGTTTCGATTTCATCCACTAAATATCCCATTATCTACAATTATTTTGAAATAACGAATGACGGAAAATAGCGTTGGATGATGCTTTTAGACCTTTTGTTCTGCCATTGGTTGCATCCCTTGATTGAAATAGATACTATCAGCTAGATTCAAACTGCAAAGTTCATGAGTCGAAATTCACCAAGCTAAATTTCCCAAACAGATGATAGTAAGCGTCATAAAATAAATTCTAGTTAAGAACAAAATCATCATCTAACGTATTTATTGTAATAAAATGTTAAAATTCACATTGTTATTTTAAGTAGTGGAAATTTCAATAATCACGACTCATTTCCAGCATAATGATAATTGTAAGCTATAAGATATTAACTCAGGACTACTTCACTCAAAGCTCATACATAAGCTTGTTTGCATTTGCAGTTTTAATGATACCAAGATATCACCTTAGTTTGAACATTCTAGTCTTACGGAATGTCTTCCGCGTAGATTCATTCTCTAAGACGACGGTTTCGCCGTCGCTGCAGTCGGCGTCTTCAGGTCAGAAGTATTCGATTCTTACTTTCTGTCCGTCTTATATACCTCCCTGTTCAAGCCCGGTGTATTCTTGTTGGTTGACAGATTTTCCAGTCGAGCGGGGTGCGGTTTGACTGATCGGAGAAGTACTTTTCTTTATTACCCGTTTCCAAGTGCTGGAAAGCGTAGAACTCTCCTCTCTGTTGAAATTCTTTTTTTTCTTCAATCACTGCCCGAATGAGTCGCGGAAAAGAGCGGTCTTCTCTGGGGATTATTTTCATCTCCTCGAAATTTATCTCGTGAGTTGGACCAGACTAGGTATGCTCAGCGATGACGGAAGCGCGTAGTTGTCCATTCTTCGTCGCTCTCTTGTTTTTCCTATAAGCAACATTTAATTGTGGGAGGGGCATGCCCACATTAAATGTCGCCACATTTTTGACCTTCCCGACGGGGCACCCAACGGATGAGGAGCTGTGCTGCTACCAACGTCCAGGGACTGAGTCTTGTCTTCAAAAGAACCGTTCGAGACCATTGTTTTATATTTGCCACTCATTTGTAACTCCCTCACCCGTAGTCCTTCCCACACCTCCCACACTTCTTCTCCCCACACTCTTCTGATTACCACCAATAACCGTCCACTCCCTCGCTCCTCCCATTTACTCCCCTCTTATTTTGTTTTTCACAAAGGTATAAGTAGGTGCATCTTAGATATACTCTACCTGATGATGCTGTAATACAGCGAAACCCGAGCCGTAGTAGAATTTATTATTTTTGTGGATTTGGCTCGTGTTTTCTTTCTATGTTATCATGTTTCGCATCCACTCCATATCGCCAGATTCTTCAAAATTAATTTAAGCGGCTTTATAAATATGGTGGACTAATGAATCGTCGAAGGAAAAGTGAACGGGAAGAATGGAAAAGGCAGGCCTCTTATGAGTTACTTAGAACAGGTCGCAAAGGACGTGAAAGAGAGGAGCTACGTTAATGTGAAGAGGTTGGCCGATAGA
Organism: Platycnemis pennipes; assembly: GCA_933228895.1. Classification (NCBI taxonomy): domain Eukaryota; kingdom Metazoa; phylum Arthropoda; class Insecta; order Odonata; family Platycnemididae; genus Platycnemis; species Platycnemis pennipes. The sequence continues at coordinate 127,772,230 of OW121851.1, read as the reverse complement.
AGAATCGAGTGGAGGGCTGCGTCAAACCAATCCTAGGATTGTTGACCACTGATGATGATGAATGAAGACATTCGTCGAATAACAATTGAACGGGAAGAATGACAAAAGAAGGATTGCACGTGATATATAGAGCAGTTATTGAAGAATGAGAGCCAACTAATGATGTGAGCAAACTGAATTAATCCGTAACTCACCTTCTGTTTCATCTTACGGTTCCTAGTGAAATATTATTGAACGTAAGGATTATCAACTCTCGACAACAACGACAAGAGACGATTACGTCATGGAGGAGAATCAATTGAGAGTTGAAGTCCGTTAACTACTGCACCACTGAAACTTTATCGTTTTAAATTTAATTTATCCCTCCAGAATCGCTATCTCTATCACAGCCAAGGCACAGTCTTCCGGAATTAAGATACGCGTCTCCCGGGTGCGGGATACACATATCTCTCGGCCTTTATCTGATGATCTGTCTGCCGCTCTATTTTACTGCTTTATTTGTCGGTACCTCACATTCCCTTTGCTTTAAGTCGTAATTAAATGAGCTTTAACAGTCTTATTACCCGGTGAATATTACACTGAATTTTCTGGTTTAATAACTGCAACATGGATTCATTTCTAGTCTTATTCTCAAGAAATTTTCACTAGCTGATTAAAACCTATCAGATTCGACTGCTGATGAGGTCACAGACCTAGTCATAGCCTTGGGACTGGGAAATTTAAACGTATACTTAACATATTCGTAGCTAAATTCTTGAATCTAGTCCTCAACATATTTGAGATCATTATGACTGAGCCTTATCGATGTCCCTCCGTATAATTAAATCGTATGTATATGACGGAGTCTGTAGGTAGATGATTTACTAGATTGCGTGAACACCGAATTATATTTTATAAAAAGAGTGGGAAAAGGTTTGCCCCACATTATACTCGTAGAAGAGTAAATAACATTAATATGCAACGGTTTGCAGCCGTTTGAAGTGGACTTGTAGTTTAACCGAATACAAACACCACGAAATCTAAGTAGTTTCACAGACTTGGTGACCAGGCAGCTCTGACTGCAGACTCATGCGCTAAGGTCGCTAATTTACATCTGCATTTCAGCGTGCGCAGTGTCGCAGCGACGATGTGTGGCAAGAGGTGGCAAGATGTAGGCCACCAGCAATTAAGTTGAATTTTAGCTGAAAAAAAAAACTTAAGTGAATTAATAATGAAATATGGTGTGCGATGCGTTGTATTAAATATTTATACTTTGTTTTTGTAACTTACGTCTTCCTGCTGGCGGGGGTAGAAAACAATCTGCGGTGTCAAATTGGAATTTGCAAAATTTGAAATTTTCAACTTATCTACCTTAGTAGCTGTAAAGTAACTACAAACCACCTTCTTGTCTCTATGGCCGTGTTTCAATTCGTCATTATGCACCCTTCAAACTCTTACCCGCTCTTTTCGATTGTCAACTTTCGGATGTGACGTCAAGTAGTGCGGTGCCAATCTGTTTCAGAGCGCATCAAGAAGAGCGCCAGGGCCTAGTGCACGTAAGGGTACATCCATGCGCACTATGATAATAGCAGAGGGGATTTAGGAAAAAAACAGTTAATAATGAACTAAGTTAAGATTAAAAGGATTTATATTATGCAAACTATTATTATTTGACGCTTTTATGCCATGAGAACGTCATATATTTCGGGAACACGAGTAAAATTTTAACGAAATAGAATAGTTCTACTAAAATTAAACATGGTTGCAGATGAACTTTCTTAAGGTGAAGGAAGTTGTGAACAGTAATTCGTAATGTATTTAAGAAGTATTTCAATGTAAAAAAACGTTTAAAAATTCTACGGCAGAAATGGTGCTCACAAAATGAAAGAGTATTTATTACTTTCTATGGTGTGAGGACTACGACAGCGAAGTGGAACTTACGTGTTTTACATGCTGAAATAATTATTTGGTTGTTCTTAATCATTGGTATATGAATTTCGGACGATCTCAAGTATTGAAAATTAACTAGCAATACAATTTTATGTCCATGGATTATTAATTGGCAATATGAAAGAAGAGAAAACAGAGTAATTGATGTAAAAAGTCCATATCCAGGCATCAAATTTAATATTACTTACAGGTAGGTGCGTACTGTTAATACTAATGCACTGTACTTTATCAAGAGCAGTATAGAGTACAACTAATCATGCTCGTAATTTTTTAATGAATGCTAATCTTTATTTACTTAGTTATTATTCAAATTTCATTCATACAATCAGTTATGTAATTTCTTTGGATTTCATAATTGGACAGTATTGATATATTCGCAATGGATCCTACATGGATAAAATTTGTTTAACGAGAAATAAATAACATGTTTAGCTGTTCTTGGATATTTCAATTAATTCCTTGTTTAGTAATAATATGCGTTGCGAATTGCGCCTGTTTATTATTTTGCGCACCAACGTTTGTTGACATAATCTTAACACTATTGCGACTTCGTATTCTTTAACCAAACATCATGAACAAGGCCTCAAAAATAGGGTTAATTATTACCTGCAGAAGCAGCACAGGAAAGTCGTTTACTTTCACATCCCGATTGTGCTTACAGAGAAATCTCTTCCGACATTACACGATACGTGCTCGTCAACTTTTTACAGTCAACACCACTGCCACAAAGTGTCCATGGCGCTAATATCGGAATAAAGCAAGTAAATACAGAGGGTGAAAGTGCAAGAAAGAGCGTAGTGCACGCCCTTGTGAATTGGAACACGGCGTAAGGCTTCTAACTCATGCTCAAGGTCAATATAAGGACCATGCTCATGCTATTCGAATAGATGAGTAACACTTTCTGTACGCTCATATGAATTTAATACGGAACTGCTGCTGCTTTTCTTTGGATCTCATTTAGTTCCTGATTGAAACGATATTAATTAGATCCCAAGTAAGTGTGATTGCACTTACCTAAATCATGGAATGCAAAATAAGATAGAGTAACGCATGAACAAAAAGATTGATAGTATCTACTCTCACATTGGCATTGAATTGCGACTCAACGATCATTAGCAGTTGGCGAGTTCGTTTGAACCCAAGGTGAGTATTTTCCCATTTTCAGTCAACATGAATTTGAATGGCTCTTACGCTTGTTTCTTTAATTTAAAAATGAATTGTTTTTATTGAAAAACACATTTATAATAAAAGTATTTAAGTCAATCACAGCTAAATATCTAAAATGTTGAATAAATAAATAATTTTAACAAAAGAAAATATTACCATTTCAAAATTTCATATTTAAACGTTTATAGGTAACTAGTAGAAAGCAACTTTATTGAGTTTCGAATGGCAACGATTAAACCAGTGGCACAAATAATTCAATTTACTGATGAAATCGAAATTAGAGGACACTGGGATATAGTCAGGAAGAGAGAATGATAATAAAATTATCGCATTAAAAATGTAAACAATCATTATTCAATATCCTTTAGGAATGAAAGCGCAGGGTCTCGAAATAAAACTGTAAATATGCTGAAACATCTAATCAATGACGAATATTCAATCAGAAAAGCAGACGCAATATGCCACTAAATTTTTGTCAAATCCTACATTCAAGTCCTAATAATTCCAATTATTTTTTAAAAATCCCAATATCAAGTATTCAATCAATGTTTTTTCACGACAAATAATTTTGTAAAACTTTTAAATGCCCACAGTAACCCTCTGGGTAGGGTTCTTTACCTGATTTCTGCCCTTGCATGTCCACATATGAAATCTTCAGATTAGTCAATGAGCCTGTGTATTTCGGATTATAGTAATTTGTATTTGGATAGCTGTATGGCATAATATATGTCATCAGGAGTTTCGCTCAGTTAACTTTCAGGACAGCAAGGATAGGTTTCGCGTACTCAGCAAATAATGACACGAAACTTCCGATATGGCTCTTTCAATTCTATAAACAAAAGCATTTAAAACCTTTCTAACGGGGACGTCTGATTTTTAGGAATCTGTCAAAATATAAATTAACCAGAAATGTATCCGAATTCACCTTTCAGTGAATCCCACGACTCTTAGTATGTCGAACACTGAAAGAGGGTAAAATTTTTCTACTCCGAGAATCTAAAAATGGATATTTTTTCACAAAAAATAAATAGATAAAGAGAATGTACGCGTAAAAAATAACTAAAATAGGTACATAAAATTATATTTCGCCGCAGATAAAAACTTATGGCAAAAATTGCAGCATTGCCAACTGTGACTAATATTCAGAAAAAATATTTATATACGGATTTGATAAAAGTGGCTTCAAATTTGACTGACATTTATTGAGAATGGACCATTATTATACTCAAAAGATTTATTTTGTGAATTTCACAGGAAAAATTAAATAAATATTAGTATTGAGGATGTTATTTTTATTTAGTTAATGGTGATTATGAAAGATTTAGATTAGCCAATTTTTCGGTCACTTGAGCCTTCAGTAAAAAACTTGCGGAAATTGCGGAAAACGAAGCTTGATTGTGTTTCAAAGAGAACTGAACTCTGAAACTGTCACAAAATAAGGTATGTTTTCTAAATGCGATCATAAATACAGGGTGCGGCAATATAACTTCCTTTTTTATATAGATATATCCACACAAAAAAGGAAGTTTGCTGCCTCACCCTGTATAACTGAATTAAAAAACTATTAATGCAACCTTTAATATTGGTGAATCCAGGGCGCCATAAAGCCAAATATCAATTTCATTCACCTAAAACTCTTAATTTTAATATTTTTTGGAAATTATTCTTTTGACAATTATAAATGTAAATTTACAATCGGTATCTCTACAATATTAGGAGTTGTTCGTTGATTATTTACTGCCTGCTCTTTATTATCTTCATTGATAGCTTGATTTTTCCCCGTCAAATTTAGGTTCCTTACAATTTTGTTCTTCATTATGGAGTGCAATTTACAGGTATATTAAGCTTAATAAAACGCACTGTGCTTAATTTTGAGCCGCTACCTTTTATATTTTATTTATTTAATTAAATTTTATTAACTAGATCAAGCATACTTGATTTAGTATGAAGTTCTCATGAATTGTGCCGTCCGCAATTCCCTTCATGTCTAAATAATTTCCTCTCCAGAGTTTTTGCCAGGCACATCCTTGTAAAATGTACTATCAACAACTATCGCGCTGCATTTGAAAATAAATCTAAAATGTATCGCGCATACTTGGAGAAAATGAGGTGGATGGCAACCAAATGATTATTTCCTTTTAATTGTAATCTATGAAGCAAGAAATAAAAATGAATCGATGTAGAGCATAGTTGTCTTGAGAAAGGAAGGCGTATAAATTATAGCTACAATTTATAAAATACACATAATCATCATCATCGGTCAACAATCCTAGGATTGGTTTGACGCAGCCCTCCACTCGATTCTTCTTCGGCCAGCCTCTTCATATTGACGTAGCTCCTCTCTTTTACATCCTTCAAAACTTGCTCCATATACCTCGAGGCCTGCCTTTTCCATTCTTATATAATACAAAGAATACATAAAAAAAGTAGTGAAGGATGAAAAAGGAAAGGTAATAAATACGAAGAGGTCAGTCGATGGAAAAATGCTTTACTCACCCACTTTAATTAGTTCGTATAAAACTAGCCTACCTATTGAAATGCATTTAAATTCTAGTTGATGTACATGGCACGTAATGGAATCCGCTACATTCACGCACGGGGCAACGCCTGCTTAGTAGGCTCCAGAGGCCCTGATGGCCGCAAAGGGATGTAGAGGGTGCTGGGGTGGAAAGAAACATGTGAGACAGCGGAAGTTCGGCGCTGCAATTTCTACGCCCCACCCACATCCTCCTCTCTGCCCCACCATCGTTCCCCCTAATTTACCCGGGCTCATTTTTAAAACTCTCGAAACATGAAGTTCGCGAATGCCCTCATAATCGAAAAAACTTTAAACTTATAAAAAGCCAACGAAGTTGAAGGTGGACGAGAGTCTTATCATTTTTTTTCCTCCAGGAGCTTATAAACTGGGAAGTTCCCTAGACTCTGAGGGTTGGATAATGGAGAAGGAACAAAGAAAATAAAATAATAAAGGGCGAACTGGAAGTTAGGCTTTATTAAACGATAATCCCAAGGTATTTAATCCGAGAATACCGGGTGGGTAGAAGGAGGGAAATGTGGGGGAGAGAGAAAGAGGGAGAAAAATGTTGTTTCTTTGTTTCCATTTGCAGAGAAGGCGGAAGGACGGTGAAAGTTTATACGGATGTATCTAATCGTGATACCATTAATTTGCCCTGATGGCACCATTCTTTCCTTTGCATATCCACGCACAAAAGCTACATATTAGTTAATTAGCTTGTGATTACTGTGGTCGGGGTTTTCCGTGCGGAAGTACGTCATCGAGAGATTCGGTTAGTTTACTTTCAGGGACTTTTGTACACAAAGCTGATAAACGAACAAAAGATTATGACAAAACCAAAAGAAATAACTTAATAAATTAGCACAAAAGCAACATAATTGTACATGAACGTGGTTTTTCCGTGTGTTCTTGAATTAAAATGAATATCGTTAATAAAATACAACCACTACTTTGCATGGTATATGAAAGAGTTTTTTTTAGTGCATCTTCAGTATTCTGCCGAGTTGTTATAGACGAACCCATCCAATTAATCAAGGCCGTATGGTAGTCCAATAATTTAATTCAATATAGCATAGCACAGGAACATTAACAGGGATGCAAAAAAGAATATATCTGTTACTGGAGGAACTGTTCAACTGTTCTCTCCAGATCGGAATTAAGGGAAATAAATATGGGGCCGAAAAGTCAACTGAAATTCCAGAAATGGGTGAAATGAGAGAAAGTTGCAGAGATTTGAGATTACAGAAAATGAAGCATGAAATATTCAGGGAAAGAGTTAAGATGCGCGGGTATGATTGGTAGGACAGAAGGAAGAAGATTTTCTTGTATAATCCTTTAATACATGGAACTGGAGACCCCCAGGCAAAAGATAGAAGGGAATAATTTGGGAGCAAGGTGTGAAGAAATTCATCGCTTCGCATATCGACACACAGTGAGCCATTTAAATAAAGTGCGAAAAAAATTTGGTTTCTTTTCGTTGAGGAATTTTTGCTTCCAAATTAAGTACGTGTAACAAGTAATTACATTTTATTTGAAAAGGGCCAATACTTGATTCAGTAATTAAGTATTATAGTGCAGAACGAATGAAAAACGAGAAAATAAAGATATTGAATGGCTGTGAATGGCTTCGGATGGTTGAGCATAAAAATCGCTCTCGGTAAATTTTAGCTATTCATTCATGCTGTTGGAGAGATAGTATTTAGAATTACAGGGTACGTCAGGAAAATAAGTTGAATGATTTTTTCCTGCCAACCCGGAAGTTTGCAGTGTTGGGATTTGTGGGGGAAAAGTAGTTGGAGGATCTGGGGAAGGCAACGCCCAAGGGTGCTATTTTGAAGAATACTAAATATTTGCACTTTAATTTTCAATAAATTGTTCTTTACGGATTTATTCAACTTATTTTCCTGACATACACTGTGTTCGGTTAACTATTAATAATATACATTTCCACATTTAAAATATTGTTATTATTTATGAGGGGAATGATAGGATTTAAATAATTCTTTGGTAAAGGAATAAAAATCAAATGCACTTCAATACGCTATGGAATAATTAAATAAAAATTACCAAAATTATAATTGCGTAAAAACTTATCTTACATGTTGAATTTATCAAACGATGCGTTTGCTAAAAATGACAAAAATTTCCTTGCCCAGCAGAGCACACTTTTTTGTCGGGCGCTTAAAATAGCTTGATATAGCTGGATCCGACGACAGTAGGAGAGCATTCATTAAATCTTCATTGGTATGGACTCGCAAAGTTTTCCTTGCATGGAATTCCCTAATATGGTTGAGGTCTAGATGCAAGGACTCTTGCGCGTCTTCTGATAGCAGGCCGACCAGATGTGTTAGGTAATTAATTAATTATCCTCCGTGGATTAAAACCTTATGTACCTACTGCCACTGGCAAATAAATCAATGTAGAGAGCTCAACATATAAATGGACTGTATCATATGAACATTTTTGGAATTGTTTATCATCTATTTCAAACCCTGAAGCTATTTACTGCAAAATTTCACCGAACATCCAAATCAAGTCGTTATTTACTCCAGTTATTTCTGATTTCTGACGAAAGCTTTGGATTTTGAAATAAACGACGCGCAGCATTACCGTCATTGGTTGTCCCCATCCACTGTTTCGGTATGTCCACAAGTAACCCCACCTTCGTGCGCAATTCCTGCCTTACTGTCTAGACAGTAACATGAAGGAGACATCCAAAACAGAGATGTGAGAAGAATAATGAGGGAAACGACAAATACGGTAAAATGCTACGATTAAAGTAAATAGGTTCTGATAAGGGATATTGTGATAGTTGTCAAAAAAGGAATTCGGAAAGGTGAATGTTAAATCTCGATGTGATTTCTAATTAAGTAAAAGAAACCCCCATACGAATTAGTCGAGTGAATCGCAAAGAAAAAATACGGTTTTTTGTATCCACTTACAAATAATAACGTATTTGCATACTTTTGGGAAGCGACGTCAATAAAATCTATCGATCTTCAGACACTAAATTTTCATTCCGACGTTCGATAGACTGATCGTTAATTTTTTATCAGCAAACAAAGTCTAATAAATTAATCTGGTCTAATCAATTTAATTCTTAATCAAATTCTAATAATTAACATTGGTCCGCCATGTTTAGTGGGCTCTGACGTCATCTCCCATTCTCGAACATTTTTTTATCTGGAGATAGTGTGACTTTGTAGCCTTGGCATGCGACTGTTTTGTTTTTAATACTGCTAACGTTATTGGGGCCATTTCTGTTGCTGTGTGAAATACATTGCAATGGAAAAAGGCAAAAAGTTATTCTAGCAATGAAATTACAGCTAGAAAGGTGAGAGACGATGAGGCACTGTGTTAGGAGTTCGAGAGTGACAACACCCGAAAAGATTTTCGTAAACGCTCCAGATAACCCGCTATGAAGAAGAAACTGGTTAATTTCCGCTCAAAGAGACCTGAAAACCATGTCATTTCTGGATCATCTCATCTGCGCTGTTGTGCTGATCACTTTAACGTAAGTGTAGCAAATTTACTTAAGAAATAAGTTGTTAGTAGTTTTATAGGCATAATTATGCTACACAATTCGTTGTAACACTTTGCTAAAACTGAAATTATAAACTTTTTGTGCTATACTTTTGTTGTTCTAATTGAAATTGCGGAAAATTTAAGGCAATTTAATCGTTCATGAAAATATTATTGCGGCTGATTAAACTGATCAGTATCGTTTGGACCGATGGTTTTATTTTGGATTTCTATGCCGTATTTAAACGACTTATTATGTTGTATTACGATAATTAGGTCGTGCATCTTTTACTTGTCATTTTTGAACTGTTTGCATTGTATCTTTTCCTTTTTAAGTGGTTCAAAATATCGTATTATTACCCTTATAATACCATTTATGCAGTATTCAAATGGTTAATTATGTCATTTTTAAATGGATCAAAATGTTTTATTACTACATTATTCTCATATTTAAAGTAATACATTTGTTTTTCTATGCATAAGGATCTGTATTTATTTGACGTGCGATATTTGCGTATTTATATAATTTATATTATGACTAGTGACAACGGCTAAGACTTGGGGAAAAGTAGTTACATTAGTAGTGAAATAAGGGGGCTAGTAACACTTGAGAGTTAGTAGTTACATAACGATAATATCTGTATTTATTTGATGTGCGATATTTGCCTATTTATATAATTTATATGAAGACTAGTGACAACGGCTAAGACTTTGGGAAAATTAGTCACATTTCGTTTGATAAATATATATTATTCCGTTTTCAGCTGGAAGAGGATGCTGACAATTATATAAGATGGAAAATAATGGGTGGCCTACTCAGAATCAAAACAAGTGTTGTGCCTCATGTGTTTGAGTGCTATTCTAGGCCTTCAAATGTGCCTTTGACTGAGAAGCCTGTTCTTAAGAAGAGGAAGGTGATAGGACTACTTAGCACTGTTTCCAATGCCAGCACATCAACTACGATAGCTGTAGAGTATTTGAACTTTCCTCCAAATGAAGATGCATCCACTCCAGTTAGGCACTAACAGCTAAATGATAATATGTTTAAATAATGACAAAATAACTCACTACCGTTACCGATTGCTGATAGTACTCAAACGCGCTCTCCTTATTCTTTTTTTTAAGTTGATTCCCTTTCCTTTAAAGCTAAATGATACTAAATGTAGTTTCCTAATGCTTATGGAAAAGGGAAACTTAAACCTGCGGGGAAATATGATTTATATATTTAGTGATCACAACTCTGTAAAACAAATTTGCAATAAAACGAAGGGTTTCTTCAATAAAATACAGGCCACTTCCTGTAAAATACAAAAATGAAGGATATGAACTTCGTTTATCGGTACCAACAAAAGCAAGAACCATCCCATAATTAATAAATTAAATTGAAATGAATGTCATTCACGTCATGCGGTATTACGCTTTGGTATTCAGAATTATTATGTATATATATTTCTTAACTACATCTTTACAGGAACTGAACTGACTTGGCTCTTCTCATAAGAACTATCTACTCAGAAATGACAGGTTTCCTTTGAACTTCACTTAGGATATTTTATATTAACTACATTCCAAAAAAATACATTGCTATCATTAATCACTGGTATTTATAAAAATTTCAACAATGGATTAGATCACAACATTAAGGTTGATTTGTTTACGAACTCATTGCAAATAAAGTATATAATGACAAGAAGGGGAATAAAACAAGTCTAACATAGTTAAATCAAAGTAAAATTACTCACAGGGCTCATAAAGATCCATTAACTGACAAACCATATATTTACAGCACTTCGTGACCTCAATGCCACTCAATATTACGAAAAACATTTCCAGTGGTAGAAAACCACTTTGGATACAATGCCACTGGAAAACTCATTTTGGAATTTGAATGACTTTTGACATATATCTACATTAAATTACTACCCCTCGTACAAAGCGTATCAATGCTTCTGAGCGTCTTCTTAAGCTGAAACAACCATTGAAAGTTTTATTGCCATGAAACGTAGGATAATTGAGGCCGTGTGCGTAGAGCGGTGAGGTGCTGACCTGACATACTAAGGGAATCCCGGAATCCCGGAAGGGGTCCGTTGATTTGTTCACCCAAACCGAAGTTCGGCTATTTATTCTTTTGTGAAACCAATGCTGGATAGGGAAAAGAACTGGCTTCAAAACGCTATTAAATGAATTTCATTCGCTGCTGGAAATTGAGTTTGGCAATCTTTAACCCCACCAACATCCCACTACCTCTGGGCCTAACAAAACATTATATTAGTGGAAGGAAGACTTAAGAGAAAAGTATGAGAAAAAATAATGCGCTAATTTAAAAGAAGAGCACATCAAGAGGTAATGTCATAGGAAAAATATATTGGAAATAATATAATTGCTGTCGCTTAGGGAACTAAACCGAAAGTTGTGGAGATACAATGGGAATGAAAGGAGAGGAAAACCCTTTAAAAGCAATATCATTTAACAAAAATTTCGACTCATCTTCTGGTGTTTTTAAACTTCCAGTTCGTGTCAAATATCTTTTATAACAACTTCTACGATACAAAGTTTTTCGTTTGTAGCCACAGTAATGCAAAGTGAGCATGAGTTGTTAGTCTGTTACTGAAGTTTCATCTTCTTTCAGATCACCAATTTTCTGTTCATTTGTCGTTGTTTCAAAGTTTCTCCCTTTTGACCGATTTAAATTTTGTTCCATCCGGCTTTGAAGAAGTTAAATGTCCTCATAGATTAATAAAGTGATTAATACTGTCGGAAGTGCATAAAAAGGCTTTTTTTGGGAAGTTCTTTACTATTTCATAGGGATTTTGTTTCGAAAAAACGTTACTTAATACAGTAACGCTGCATCATTCTTGCCCACAGTAACAGAGGTAAAACATGCCGTTAGTTCTTTCTCTACGCACTTTTAAAGTAGGTATTTCCGTGTTTAGTAATATAGAATATTCGTTCCCAAATAAGAAGTAATTTATCATAACACATTTTTGGTGGAATTCATGCAGACGGAGGAGAAGAATAACGTTAATGTGAATCAGAGAATAATTTTGCAAATCTCACTGCCATGAATCTCGAGTAATGAATACGTGGTTTTTGACTAGATTTCATTAGCTCTGCCATTCACGTCCAAACGGTCTATTTTAAATTGAAATATTAAATATTTCTTGATTTTATATTTCAATTTTGCAATATTAAAACAAGAAAAGAAAAATAATTCAAGAGTCTTTAATTTCCTTCTATATAAATGAAAACACCAACGATGAGAACTAACTCCCGACCAGTAGCCTGTGAGAATGTTATATTCCTGTTGAGGGACAGAGAAGGTACGTAATTTGCGTTTCAAAACTATTAAAATATTTTTATTTACTTTGCCAAACAATACATAATACTGTGTTACGTAGACTGAAAAGGGATTTTAAATAATCGAATTACACCTTGAATATCAATTTTCAGCCGATGTGTAACCAATATAAACAACCCATAAAGAAATGAATGAGTCAGAAAGCTCGCATTCAGGAAGCCAATGACTGGAATCATAAAACTGCAGTTGTTTTCCTTAAAAGCATTTGATAAGAAGAGTCGGGTATCAATCTTTGGACTTCACATCAAGGTGAGGTAGGAAATAAACCGACGCCTGCGGCCGCGGCGGGGGCCATGCCCTTCCACATCAATTCATGTCCAGTAGATGTTAGGGGTGGGGGAGGAAAGACGTATTTCAAGGGGATGGGGGAGAGCAGTTGAGACGGGGAGGAGAGGCTAAAGGGGAGAGAATGCCTCACCCCCGAGAGGAGTTCGTAATCGCGAGATTTCGGAATTTTATTCACGATCCGTCGCTCACTTTTTTCCCTCTTCCTCCTTCCCACGTCTGCCGCGAGCTGGCTCTGGGATACGCTACGTGAGTAGAGGGAGATATCAGAGGGCAGGCGGGGTGTCAGAGAGGGAGGGGGGGCAACGCATCTTCCCAACCCCCTCATCTTTCCGAGGGTACTTCCGTGATGGAAGATCCAAGGTCTCTGCGTGAGGATTTACCCAATCTCTTGCCGCCTCAATCCTTCTCACCCGACACGACGCTCCTCTCCGCTTCACCTTCCCGCCCTGCAAACTCGATTTGCCCGCCCCCCTCCTCCCAACAACCCTCTGTGTGTCTCACCCATTGGTCAGCCACTACAGTCAACTCCCCCTACTCTACGCGCTCCAACCCACATCCACACCCCTCCCACCAAAACACAGGCCCTTCCGACGCCTTTGTCCGCCCTCTCACCCCCATTCATTCCGGGAAAAAATACACCCTCCCTCCACCCCTCTAAATCGCTTCGATATTAGATACGTCATGGAAGTCAATCCACAATCCCCTCTTAGGAGTTCTTTCACACGTGAGCTGAAATTGTGCTGGGTAGCGGATAACTTGCGATGATTAACAGTTCTAGATAATTGAAGTGGAGGAGAAATACTTCTCCTTTTCTCAGCGATGAATCTCTCAGTGCTATTACGATTGTGAATTCATCACCTATGAGGATTATGCATGTGGTTATAGAATAAATATTCTAAAAAAGCGAGGAAGAGGGAGAAAGACAGCATGCCAATCGGAAAATAGAAATAATGAAGTTGAAGAAGTATTCATGAAAATAGAGGAAACGTAATGCAGAGTAAAATACTCAGCCAAAACCTATCTTCATTGTTAAAATAATAAATATTAAACGAGCCTTGAGTGATTAAGTATGCACTTGTATCATTAATTCATTTTAAACACAATGTTAAAATAGTAATCGGTTTTAAAAAGATATTAAAACCTTTAGATGACTTTTTAGGGGAATACAATTCCAAGACGCATTTCATAGTAGCGGAAACCGATATCATCAGCAAGCATGTGTAATGACAGTAAATAAAAATAGTTCACCATTATTGAAATACCTCGATCCCCGATCCGTTTTATTTCCATTTCTAATTTCAAGATAAATGTGTTACTTTATCATCTTCCTTGAAATACAATTAACTAGAAATTATACATTCTATGACAAATAACTCCAACTTATAAAAAAAATTTTTTTTCTTACTATGATGTGCAACTATCCGTAAACTACACAGTTCAATTAGATTTCTGCTAAGTTTTTCCTAATGCTTCAGAAGTGGAAAGATATTGAATTCATTCTAATAGACACTCCCGTACTTGAGGAGAGAACTGTATATGATTGTAATGTACGAGAAAATCATTGTTATGAGTGGTTAATTGCACTTCACATATATAAAATGGTATCTTATTATTTGAATAAACCATTCCATTCCATTATAGGTATGATTCAGCGAGATATACTTATGGTTTCAGATATCGTTTTTACTTCAAATCACGTGAAAATGTACATATCACATATATACATAGTTTGACCTTGGAAGAGTTGAACTATTTTACTATAAACTAACTTACTACCCGAAAGGCCTTAAAGAAGTAAGTTGCTGATATGATCACCTTGACCAGGAATGAAACCCGGATCCCCTGAATTTGCGTTAAGCCTGAAAAAGCTTTCTCTATAGAATTCCTGCTATTGCAACTCATCTAGTTCAGCATCTTTACGAAGATACCCAGCATTCTATCAAGAGAAAAGTTAAGTCCCATTACGTTACAGTATAACTGGCACCAAACCACTTACGTAGATGTTTCCCGAAATGGTAGGTGTAACCGGGATTGTACAAATTTATGAGTGGAAGAATGAGACCTACTTTAACAATTGGCAATAAAAAATGAAAAATAAAAATTTCAGGTATCAGCCATAAATATAATCTCTCTTAGGAAAGAATCAATCCTTTTAATTTTCTCTTATATCCATGAATCATTTAGAAGTAATTCGGCGTAAAAGTTCTCGCAAGATATATTAATTCTTGAAAAAATATGGACATTGAGAGTTACTTCGCGGAAATAGGATAAGCTAGTAGTGACCTGAGTCTAATGGGAGATAAAAGGCCCGGTCATAACTGCCGAATCCTCACCAAACGGTCCCACATTCTTGTCACCTTTTTCAAGAAATTTTGGCCACTTAGCAGAACCATGCGGATTGCATCAATCGTCCCAATCGACTCATTCCAGGTCTATGATCACCATGATGAACCTGGATTAAGCTGATTAAACAATTTACATTGATCGGCGAGGTAACGATCAAAGCTAGAATGCATAATAAATGAAAAAAAGTTCATTCAAAATTGATATTATCCTATAAAATTGGGTTTACTTGGTTTTGGAAAGCTAAATCAAAACAATATACAAATAATATTTAGTGAAGTAAGGGCCAAAAACCAAAACTTAATGCTAACATGCGGTATGAAACGGGTACACAGTCAATGAAATAAGTTGCACATAGCGTGAATTTGAATTTAAATTGGTGTCCAACGGCTCCCTTATCTCAATATCATCGTTATATTTCTTATTATGCCATGAAAAGTATTTGTAAATTATTTCTTCGATAATTTTCCTTCAACTATTCCTCAAATGCAGTGGTTGTAACCTCTTTATGTCCTCGTACGTCTCATGTTTATTTAAATCATTCGATACTCCCTATTTATTATTATACGAAATAAATTTTAAGTTTACCATACACATGTAAAGAAGAAAGGAAAAGTATCTACAAATGAGACTAAATTTCGTAATTTGTAAGAAATTTTGAATGGCCTATCATCATTATAGTCTATCTATTTACGGTGCAATCCATATATGTAACTTTCATATTCACTGGAGAAACGGTATTTTATTGAGGAATACTTACGAGAAGTGATGAATCTGTGATGAAGAAAGCTGCCTTTTTCCCGCAAACAATACTTTTCAAATCCATTTTTACATGAACTTAAACAAGTTATAATTAAATGTTCAATCATTGGAAAACGAAGCAGTCTTAGATGAACTATGTAGTATTTTTCTTATAATGTATCCTTATTTGCATGCAAAAATCCCTATGTTTCACAGAACTCGTTTTATACAATGGATCTCACATTTACCCCTCAGTTGATAGGGAAGCAACCAGAGAGAGAGAGACCACATAAATATTATTTTATGAAAAGGAGGATGTTAGACTAAAGAGGGGCGATGAAGAACACGATGTAAATGAAATTTTATCTTTATTTAAGGAGAAAAAATATAAATTAATTTAGAGGGGGCTAGTTCATGGGGGAAGTATCAAGTAAGTAAAGCAACAAGTTCGTCTTAACACACACATATATATATATATATATATATATATATAATTCATTTTAGATTGAATTTAGATTAAAAAATGATTCAATGCCATCTCCTACCATAGATCAGGACGTCATATTTCATAACACTCACACTTTAAGTTATATTCAATCAATTTTTACTCAGCTTCACTAAAAAGTTTAACCTAAGATGGTTTGTAATTCGGAAGCCATTCCAAATCTATATTTAAATATAAAAAATCGTCGATCATTTCTTAAAAAATAGGTTTTTATTGGGCTATTCATCATTCAATGACAACGTAGCTTAGTAAAAAAACTATATCGTTTTATTTCAAAATCGCAAAAATAAAGACTCCCTTGAATCAAACCCTAAAAAAATTGGATGCCTGGCCTGTATGCAACAGGGATACTCAAGTGTTTCGCGTTTAGCATACTTTCACGGCGCTTAAGGCATTTATGATTTCTTCTAATACAGGATGCCAAACGTTGTAGTGATTGAAGGGCAAAATTTATGAAATAAGTGTATCTCGCGTGCTTATCATTAATTAAAGTAGAAATATTGGTTATACGTTTTGTCTGGGATAAATCATATGCTTTAATAATAAAGAACGATTACTTTTACTGGTTATAGACAATTTTTTATTTTAAAGTTTACAGTAGCGCTTTGATTTTTATATGAATTATATGAGACAAATGAAATATCGTGGCAAATCTCTGTGTAAAATGGCAGAAGTCACTAGCGTATATGGCGCTTCTCTTTGGTTCCCATCTGAAACTCAAATCACATCAATTTTAGTTGTTTTTGCGACAATTTAAGCGAAACTCTCAGTGGAATTGCTCTTGACACCGCCTAAATACTTCATCGACGAGTCACTTTGGTCTCACGAGACATAAATTTTACACCACCGTCCTGATGCATTTAAGCAATTCTTGTTTTAATATTTTTGTGAAATACTTATCGCAATGAACTTTCGATGTGCTCAAAATTATTCTTTCCGCATTTATTAATTTGAACTTCTTAAAAACAGTCATAACTTTGCAAAGTCGGAGTAGTAGACTATTAGATAGATAGTTTGGATATGGCCCTTAGGTATCATGAAAAAAATAGAGATGCCTTTAAACATGACTTTTCATGTCATGCATCTTTCTGGGCACCAGAACCTTATGGGAAACTAAAGGTGGCAGCGGGAAAGGAACTCGTCCCCCTATACTTTTGTATGGATTTCAAACGCTGTTGTTCTTGACACTTGTTGACGCACTTTCATCAATCCGACAGACCTTTGAGGGAAATAAGCTGGAGCTTAGGCATAAAGTTGAAATTGCCATCCAGGCGTTTAGATAATCAAACTATCTTCACAAAAATGGCAAGAGAAAAGGGGAACGATGACACATTAAGGTAGGAATATAATCCATGGAACACCGAAGGCATTGAGACACGAAAATTACAAAGTAAGGACTAGTGGAAAAATCTGCAAATGAACTGAAGGATAGAAATAAATATGCCAGGGTAAAAAATTATTATAAATGAATAAATACACATCTGAAGCATATGTGAAGCTTAAGAAGAATACATTCAGAATCCTTGAGGTTGCAGATTGATTGAATCTTTGATAGATTGTAACCTTGAAGTCATATTTCGAAACGTCACTGTGATCAACGTCACGAAAATGATCAACGATGATCACTCGGTGAACGACCTAAGAAATTTTCATTCAATTGATACGACAAATTAGTAGATGTTTTTGGATTGAACGTCGTGAAAATCCAAATGGAATTTTCCAGACACTTATTACAAAACAAAAAGGATCCGTGATGAAAGTTTTCTACATAAAAGATTTTTTAGTCAGTTCGATTATGTATCATGGTAAAATTTATTTCTGAAAACTAATACGCAATAGACAGAATATTGGCAGTAAGGAAATTTTTTGTAAGAAAATCTTAGTGTAGATAAAATAGTATTTAACATAAACTTCCTTATTTAAATCAGACGAAACAAGTTTATGTCCCTCATAGTATGAGGAAGATAGGTTCAGGATTTTAAGGCGTGAAAAAGTTTTAATGTTATTTAGAGTATTTGAAGTCATTCAATGACTTTGAAAATAAAAAAAATCATTCAAATTTTAATAATAGGGTGAACAGAATTTTTATTGTTGAAGAAATATAGCATGAAAAATTTTGGCATTTCGTTTTTACTGTGTACGATCGTAATATTGATTGAAACCAATCAAAACACATTTTTTGCATGAAATGACAGTTTTCACAGTTTATTTATTCAGCGCCATTGAGATTCTTATCTTCCGGATGGAAATGGTCGAGGTTCGCCACGCAGGAAATACCTTTTCTTGCCTTTCACTCTTGCTCGCAAGTTTGGCCGGTCTGTTAAATATTGTGAGTCGGTCTTTTTTATTTATGGTAAAGTCACGTACCTCGAGTACAAAATCAAATCAGAAAGTAGGGACTCGTGAACGTCCTCGCAGGAATATTTTTCATTTATGGTTTTTTAAAGATGTTTTTTCTTTAGACATAGTTCGTTTTG
Source organism: Platycnemis pennipes (assembly GCA_933228895.1). Lineage (NCBI taxonomy): Eukaryota > Metazoa > Arthropoda > Insecta > Odonata > Platycnemididae > Platycnemis > Platycnemis pennipes. The sequence continues at coordinate 127,753,385 of OW121851.1, read as the reverse complement.
TGACGCATTATGGTATATGCACAGTAAAAACGTGTTCTAGCGCCAAATATTAACACATGGCATAAATTATTTCAGCTCATATATATTTCGATGAGTAACTAAAATCTAAGCAATTAGTAATCTGAAACTAGAAATAGAGAACGAAAATTTTGGTTATTAAGAAAAAATATGAATAAAAACTGCAAAAAAACTTAAACATCCTATTAGATGAAGAAAAATGTCAATAATTACGATTACGAACGAGTAGTCAGTAAGTTTTCAGAAACTAAATTGCTGTAAACATAAAAAAAGAGGTTAACACTCTATTCAATTAGGAATCTCTTCTGCCTTCTAAGACAAAAAAATAATAATTGGTAACTAATTAATTAAGAATTTGTAGATTACAATTTTAAGAAAACAATGAAATAAGGTGAAAAAAAAGATGATTATAAAAGGAAAAGAGATCATGAATGGGTTTCTAATACTATATATTTGTGGCTAATTTAATGTCATCGTTTAGCACCCTCAAACAACGTTGCATTTTATCATAACAGCCATGACATAATTATATCATCGCGATTTCTCCATAAGTCATATAATTTTCATTTCAACTATTTGGCAACTTTTGAAAAAAATTTTTTTTTCATTTTCATGTACAGATTTATGTCCTCTACGACATTATATAATACGAGAGCTATTTATGTGCGGTGCAAAATTCTTAAGGGTATTACATGTTATGCTTTGTAACTGTGACTTTAAAATCAGTAGCCGTATTAAAACAGAAATCAGATTTTGTTATAAGGGGATTGGATCAGGCTAAACCAAATGGATAGCATAGCATTACTAATTGTGGATAATCTTAAATTTATGGCTGTAAAACATTAAGAATAAAAAGTTAAGAAAGATCTCTGTTTCGCACAAAGCATTCTAATTATCTCCTGGTGAAGATAAGGAAGACACCTACACGTGAAAAACAAAGCATGAAGGTCGGCATAAATCACATTTCTCGTATCCAGCTCAGCGAAGTCGATAACGTTATATTACTCTTAAATATTACCGACCTTAAACTCGTAGAAACCATGCACGATGGAAGCAGTATAATAAAATAAAATTATTTATATTACAGGGCACTAAATATTTTGATATTTCCACCTGTTATACGTTATTAAGGTTGAAAAATGCAAATGACTTCAGTTATCGAGGCATCCATATAAACAAAATCCTTCCTACCAATGATAATTTACCATTCAAAGGTTAATTTTATAATTTCTAATAGCATGTAAAATATAATTGGATGCAATAATTAAGCTTCATGACATACTTACTGCCGAAAGAGAAATATCACTATGCTTTTCAGAAGCCATCACCCTTATGATTCCTCATTAAATGGAATTACCTCTCCCAAATTATAGAGGTTACGACCCTATTCATAATTTTTATCGTCTTGAATGTCATTAACAACTTAACTGAATAGAGCTGCACATAATTAAGATTTATAAGTAATTAAGAATGTATCACATAAGTACGTGGTCATGAACAATTTGATTTATAAATCAAAAGTGAAATCTCAGCAAAGATGATTCCCTCATATTCATGCGAAGAAGATATCCTTTTCATATTTTAAGGATTGAAATGTCACGTATGCTTAGTAGAATTTAATAATGAGAACATTTAGCTTTGAATTATGCATTATGACTTCCATTCTAAGTGAGAAAATTTATATTTTTACGGTGGACTCAAAACAACTAATGATGAAACATTTTTTGAAGAACCCACTTTTGAATCTTGCTCCATGATGACACCAACCTATACTTATTCGCCTCGGTGCTTATCGCCCCGCCTTATGCCGGCCTCGGTGGCGGCGGGGTTAAGTCCTCGCCTGCCATTCCGAAGGTCGCGGGTTCGAGTCCCGCCTGGGTAGAACTCAACTGTCCAGGGCATGGGTGTTTTAAAATGTGATGTCCATATATATTACAATGATCGTAATTGGGGGTACCTGTGATCATTACAGAAATTATTATTATTAAGATTTGACTTCAAGGAAAAGTTAGAGTGGACGAAGCGTTATCTCCTTTACTTATATAAATTTGGAGTAATAAACTAATGGCTAAAATAACTTTTCCTTATCTGATGTAGGTTTATGCTAAATAAATATAAATGGCAACATGGAATTTAATAAATAGAGAATAATATTCATTTATTTATTAAATTCTACTGCAGTGGACGATAATTTAAATCACATGTATACACAGTAAACATATTTGGCGGATTCATCAAAAAGAGATTGATGCGATATAGTTTTTTTTCAGATTTGCGATTATGTTACTCTATATTTACTTATCTAAGGTTCAAGTTAAATCAGTTCCAGGAACTCTTATTTAGCTTTTATGCTTCGAAAGGAGGTTGGCTATGAAATAAAGGAAATGATCAGAGGGCATAAATATGATCCACATATGCGTTACTCACTACGGAAGAAATTTATCTAATGGCACGCTATTTTGGGATAATCTCTCTGTCAATAAAAAATGAAACGCTCGAATACACATATAAGCAGTTTGTAAATACGAAGAAAGGTTTTGACACTCCGGGATATTTTTCCGACCGTAGTTCCCTTATCAAAGGAATAAAAGTAAATTCCTATCCAGCAATGCATCAGTCATCTTAGTAGTCACATTTAACGTTAGACACTCTTTGTATTGTAAAAAGTTACCAACCAACATGCTTTTTATGACAGATTTGGTTTAATTTTTTGTATGAGAAAATATATAAAACATTTTTACCAGCTTAACTACGCTTCTTTCACCCCTGTCCACCTGGGAATAGAATTCAATAAACTAGCAACCCTTGCTACTTTTTGATCCATAATTGTCAAATGATTGCTTCTGCTTCGACAAACGCGTTGAAAATGGTGGGTATTTCGAAGGGAAGGCGGGAGGAAATGGTATCTCGGAGCCATTTATAAGATCCAAATATTTTCCAGCGCGCCACCAATCCCCATCCAAATATCTTTCATTGTTTCGGATGGATTTGGCGCTTTTATTGGCAGAACTCAAGGGTCTCATTGGATTTAATTTTCTCCTTATCTCTCTTAAAGAGCTCGTAGGGAAAATTAGCTAATCCCTTTGCAATGATCAGAGCATCGTCATAAAATTACAAGCCATAATTTGAACAATGGAACAATGGCCTCCTTTGAGGAACAAGTAGGTTTGGCATTTTAATTGGCCGAGATCGGAAATATTTGGAACTAACAGTGACCTCCTAATTTGGATCTGTTTAAGCGACCTTTGTGGATGGGAGATGAAAACAGCTGATGTGGGGTGGCGAAAGAAGTCCAACTTATTTCACTACCTCCAGTACCCGAATTTCAAGCAATGTCAAATAAAATTCATTTGAAGTTGCGTGAAAATAATGAAGGGCGTAGATCAATCGGGTAAGCACAAGCCTTTCTTGAGCACTTTGCTGGTAATCGTGTACGTCATCTCCAGCATTTCAGAGCACTGCTTTCGTACCTGCTCTTCATTTAGATGAAAATACGCCTCAGATTCCAGAGCAAATGTATTTCCTTCCAGTTTCAATCCTTGCCATTTCTTCCCCGTCTCCATTCACCTCCCTTCCCTCCCCTCTTTGCCCGGGCGTCACATCCAGCCACCCTTTCTCGGTACCCGCGGTCCGCTGTCAACTAACCTCGGCGCTCGGGGAGCGCGACAAGCAGCCTGCCAGACGACTGGACGGGAATCGTGGCTAATTAGGAGTAAGGGGCAGAGGAGGGTTGATTCCCCCGCTCCCCTCTTTGGAATCATTGCAGTCGCGGGAGGGTGAACATTTATTAATTAATTCATTCATTTTTTCATATTTGGAAAGGTGAGGGTTGGAGGAGAGCTTAGCCAGAGGGCTGAGGCGGAGCTTTGATTTGTGAATTGGGAAGGGAGGAGCGGCAGGTCCGAGCAGTCACATCCGAAACTAATCCGTCGCTGGAAAGTGGAACTGCGACCCGAGGCGTGGCTAATGACACGCCCAGGCGTACAAAAGAGGTCCTCTTTGGCGAAGGTACAAGCGCACTCAGAATGATATTTTAGATTACAGGGGATCGGGTTGGTGTGATGGCTAGAGTACTGGCCTCCCATCCCGAGGGTACGGGTTTGATTCCCGGCAATGGCGGATTTTTCAGTGGAAAACCGGCCCCCACTTGAGTGCCTAGTGAAGGGCATTTAAAATTCAGTACTCCGTCCGTCGGATGGGACGTTAAGCCGTGGTCCCCTTGGCGCCTTTCGTTAAGAGTAGGCTAATGCCGACGCCGGGTTTCTCTCCACCCTTTCACCGTTCCCTGTAAACTGCTACCATTACCCAATTACCCACCTATCCTAAAATGGCGCAAATGACATCAGCTGTCGGTCGCCTCCCCTGAATAACCAACCTTTAGATTACAGCCGTCACAAAATAAAGAACCAAATCACGATTCGTGCCGAGATTACATTATAAACAACTAAATATTCTTCTGGATTCTTTTTCATTACACTGGATGGTCAACTGGAACACCTTATTTCATTTAGTCATCAATATTCGCAATGTTTCCCACATCTTCTCGTTATGATTCATATAATATACCTAAGGTTCTGCTATAAGTAAACACAGATAGTGCCTAAAATATGTCACTTTTCTATGATTTACAGAGGATAATTCTTTCTATCCAGAAATCATTAATTTTTGCACTAATGGATAAAAGCCTAAACATTTTAATGCTATATTTGAATATTCAGTGGCATCAAACGTCTAATTAAAGCACATATCTATTTGAAAATATTTTCACTTCGGCTTTTTGACCAGGACATTGTTAAAATTCTTGATTAAAAAAAGGAAAATCCCATGGGCAGGTTCAGTAGGTAAAATCAAAGAAATAAAGTCTTTCTCAGTTCAATATGTGGTCCCTGAAAACAATTTGAATTGGTGCATGTCAGCCAATGATTAAATGTTAATTGAGCTTGAATTTGTTGACCAATGCAATTCCTGGACATGGAACACCAAATGGTTTTAATTCATTCGCATTCAAATCAAGTGTTGAATGGGAAAAACGATGCTGTTACTAACCGCAGCAGCTCTGGTAGCCAGAATCACTGCGGTTTCAAGTTCATGAAAACGCACCCCGGAAACAGCACAGGGATCACAAGGTTCAAGCAATTTGATTATCGCAGAGGTTTGCTGGTATTCTCAGAAGCCGAATGAGTTACCAAACTCGACCGTGTCGGAAGTTACATAGGTCATGAGTTTAATGACCGGACTCCTAGAGAGAGAAGGCAAGATCCTTAATATTAATTTAAGAATAGTTCTAATACTTCTATGGTTATCACATCACCCGTTCCTTTAAATGAAGTAGCATCTTCTGAGTTGGAATATACTTCTTTATTATTTGATTTCATCTCCAAGAGATAAGACACTGGTATTAGGTCACATATCGAACGCCTTAGATGGATATACCAAAAAAGGTTAATTGAAAAACTAAACCAGGGGTCGGTTGAAAGACCAAGAATAAAGAATAGATACAAAGATTTAAAGAAATTATCCTGCACTAAAAATATCCGCGATGAGCCTCTGGATCTGTAATGACCTCCATTTCCATTTTCTTCTAAGTCTAAATTAAAACTCAGAAACCCCTGGACAACAATCTCAGGTTATAGGAATGGGAAGTCAGCGTAAAAAGGCTTCCCACTAATATTCTTCCTCAACTGTTACGTTAATCTCTAATCACTTACGTTGTATCTAAGGTGATTTCTAAAACGGACACAGGAGAATATATTTTTCTAAAGCCATGAGCAATAACAGGTTTCAGAAGTTAAAATAGAATTTGAGGAGAGCTACCAAAGGAACAACTGAATTATTTTGAAGTTGCATACACGTAATGGACCCAATAAATTACATGCAGCTTCGCACATATTTTTCAGATATGAAAATATATAGTAATCTATGGCGAAAGAGATGGTGTTATGGTTTTATTTCCCACGGGGTCTGTTTCAAATCCCGGCAGTGGAAGAATGTTTTTAGTGGTATACCGGTCCCCACTGAAGAGCTGATAAAGAGGATTTCAACCTCAGCATTGTTCTTTGGATTGGAATTTAAAACAGTAGATTCTATGGCCAACTTTTTTTCCAAGACTAGACTAATGCTGACGCCGGGTTTCTCTGCATCCTTTCCCCGCTCTCTATTTCCAATAAATTCCTAGCTTCACCCTACTGCCCACCAACCCTAAATGGCTCAAATGACCGCAGCAGTCATTTTACTCTCGGGAATCTTCCCGAGCTCGAGAAGAGCTCAAATCACTTTTATTGGCATATGAAATGAACGACTGGATATGCGACAAACTTCAGGAATGTACGAAAGACATGCAGCACTGATTCATGCCCCTGAATACTTTGCTGAAATTCTAGAGCTAAAATTTCAATGATGGAGAATGTTAAAAAAAAAAGCACCAAAGAGAATGAATTGAATCACGTTGAATTTTTATACGATTCTTTCTAAAATTAACAGCAGGCATACTACGATGAATATGAGCCTAATACATGACCTGACGTAAACTGTGTAAAAGTAATGAACTAGCCTCTTCAGATAATTTTTTTACTTGCGTAAAATTTTCGCACAGGCTAAAACCAAGCCCTTATAGATTATTTGCTCTCGAATAGAGTATTATTCTTTTTACGAGAGAAATGGTGAAGTTTATTTGTCAAGGGTCCACTTCCCTTTCGTGCCGAGGGATATAAAAAAAGCCCCAAGGGGACAGCGGGTGAAAGGTTTCCTCCTCAACAGTTAAATTTGAAACATTAATGCCCAAAGCAAGAAAAAATTCTCACGCGCGCCTCTTTTTTTCCGAATTTTTTGCAAAATTAAATAAGCTTTGAAATTTCCGTTTCCCAGCAACTTCGTGCGGGAGCGTGAGTTTCCCTTGAAATGGTGGAAGGGGGTTGGTCCAAGTAGGGGGTGGGCGTCTGTTTGAGGAGCGGGGGAGGGGGAAGGAGGCCTCCCCCCCCTCCATCTCGGGGTGCCTGCTAATTACAGACTTCGCCTCCGCCCGAAGGGACGGCACCTCCATTGTCAAGGATTTGAGGAACTGTGGGGGATTATAAATGGGAGGTGGGGTTAGGGACAGGAAGGGTTTTAGGGTTCTTAGGGGGGAAGGGGGGAGGGAGAGGGAGAAAAACATGGGATCTGGTTTGGGGGCGTGTGTTCTGGATGTGGGGGAAGGGGTTTGTGTGGGGAGAGGCAGAGTGACAGAGTATGGTGCGCAACTCTGCCACCAGAGTGCGTGTGCTGCGGGGAGAAATTTAGTTAGGCCGACAAATGACAGCAGATGAGCGGTCAGACGGACGTGTGAAGAGGATTAGGGCACCAAACCACCCCCCAGCCCCTTCCTACCTCCACCAACTCATCCAAAGCACACACCCGCTAGACATCCCGTCTGCATCGCTGGCTTTCAAACAAGAGAGAGAATTTGTACGCGGTCACAAATTCATGAGTCTCATCAACTTCAATTACGCACTGTCGCTTCGTCTATTTTTTTTGCAATTGTCCTCATCAATGCCCCGCCATCTTCACGCCATGTAAGCGAGACTAGTTTCAAAGATTTTCTTTTTTCCACACAATCCAACCAACGCATCCACAATAGGTAATTTTCAATGTTGGTTCGAAATTCGAGAGAAGTGAACTCTGTTTAAAAATAACGCCATAGAATGATAAATGTTTTCAAATCAAATTTCATTCAATATAATCGAGGGTGAAAAAAAATTTTCGACATTCAGACTGATGGGAGTGGAATCTAGCGGGAAATAAATGCAAAAAATAACTCAATAATTCTTCACACCAGCCCATCTACACATGCTCATTATATTGTAAACCCAAAATTTTTTCTGTGCAGCCACTCCCACTAAGGCCACTCTCGGCCTGTAGATGTTTAAATGTATGTACCTGCTTATTTCGCCAATAACCTTCATGCTAAGATAATGGACATGTGCAACAAGGTGGACGTTCTCATTTCCTTGTAACCTAAGCCAAAGGCAGAACGTTTTAAAAATGCTTAGCCACACTGGAATGAATCAATTATGCAAATTATGTACAGGAAATATGAAAATAAATTTGGATAAGTATGATACCTTCAAATTACGACCCAATCTTAGTGTTAAATAGTTAGGTATAGCTTGGATAATGAAACATTAAGGCATCATAGGCCTTGGCAGTTATGCATTGAAATGAAATAGGAATAACAACCAGAATGAGGTAAACACACTAACTGAAACAAAAATACGTAATCTCTGAGGGAAACTGGTCAAAATTTTCAGGTTGCAGAGTTGTAAAACAGCCACCATAAGCTTGATCAGCACTAAATTTGATAAAATGTTATGATTTAAATCCATAATTTTAAAATGCTTATTGCCTTAACAGTGTAATTTTCTTTGTTTTTAAGTGGATGAAAATATTCCCGATTCCACAGTCATTTCTATCAAAAAATTATATAATCAATATGAATTTCAGATTCTCATATTTCTAATGTTGTTCTAATGTTGAGAATATATTTCTACTGAACCTATAATTAGTATTTCAATTGGACAAAAAAAGCGTATTTTTGATGTGAGAAATAAGAAAAAAGGCCAAGAGCTTCAATTCTGTTTTCATTTCCTAGTTCCAAAGTTCATTCCGGACAAGAGCCACACTTTGTAGCATATCTACTGCATCTTCTCTAATTAATTTACACAAAAAATGCTTTGTAGCTGTAATTTAATGCACATTTAGGGAATAAAAATTACTACTGCACACACAAAATAACAGAAAAGGCTAAACTAATCTGCTCTAGTTTATCATATATGTGGTAAGATCGCGAAACTTTATCGGTACAATGGTCGACATTATAAAACATACATACAAGTGGTCGTTTAAAGTACTTTAATGCTTAATAAAGTCCATCAAAGGTAAATTATAAACTTTTTATCTTCGCAGCAACTCATGCGCATTTTAGGAAAAATTCAGTTTGTAAAAAATTAAAAGGAAACATATTATTAGTACAGCATATGGGGAAAGAACGCATTGCGTGAGTGAGGTATGGACAATTTAAAAAGTATTTATGTGAATATCTAACTCCTTGAACGCATTTAAATGTCTACTAAAACATAGACATTTTATCCTGATAATTATGCCACGGAATATACCTAAAGCTTAATTGGGAAACAATAAGCTTTTACTATGTTTTTGGATCCTTAAGAGTCAAGATATAAATTAAGTCAAACTATTCATAGTTGTTTTACTCGTAATCGGAAACTGCAATCTGGTTCAGCAGGTGTAGCCTTTACGGCAGTGAGTTAGGCATGGTAACACTTGACGAGAAAAGCCAGACGGGAAGCATGGAATACACGAGAGGTACGTATTGAAATGATAGAGAATGGATGTGAAATGAAAATTAATGTATTAAAAGACTATTGAAGAGTAAGAGCAGAGCAAATATAAATATCATGGAAATTCTAGAACGAGGACTCCTTAACTTGTCACATGGTAAACTTGTTGTTGGCATTTGTTAATATGTAAAACTTAACTCGCCTTTCTTGTTCGAAGATGCGATAGTCGCAAGGAAGAAAGGTATGGTATGAATATCGGCTAAGGGCTGCGTATAACATTATTGGACTAAGTAATAAGAAAAGGAACTATATGATACGAGGATACGTGATATTTGGCCAATGCAATAAGTAATTGGAGACTGGTGTCAAATCAATTTTGGCAATGATAATGATGATTGCCATGCTTCACATTGTTTCATGATAGTTCAGTTTTTATATCTATAGTTACTTTGTGAATTCTTAATTGTATAACTAAGGCATGAAAATATCGTTTGATATATTAAAACAAATTTTATAATTTTATAAATCTAAGAATACAATTTTAATTTTGAACAAAAATGAAGAATGTAGTGGCAAAGCGCTGTGATTGAACCATTACGTTGAAAAATTTTAGAAAAAATATCAAGCTTAAGATGGATAGAATGTATAAATATAAAATGAAAGGAATAAGAATTTGCTAATTGGAGACACACATACCTAGGAATAAATTTCCAACATTAAAGCATATACCTGGGAATTTAATTCTGAGGTGTATGATGTAAACCATGATTATGAAATATGAATGACTTGTTAAACAATGTTGATGCAAGTATATATAACACGTAGTATGTGAAGTAGTTTTACTTATATCATTTAAAAAATAATTTCCAAGAAAATGGTGGTGCTAAAAAAGTCACCTGTTATTAAATACGAGATAAAAAAACATCAAAGCTCACGAATATTAAAATACGACAATGCATCTGTTCGGGAATGACTCCGATTACGAAATAAGGCAAAACGACTCAGTTGCACAGGCTAATTAAATTCAACGGGAAAGAGCCGAAGATTAAGTTAAAAGAATAATTACTTTTTAAAACCCAGATTAAAAAGGTTTACCTTCAAAAAAGTTGTTTTTTCGAACAAATTAAATGCTTCTGCAGAAGCAAGGCCTCACACAGATTGTACCTTTGCATCGCGAGAATAAAAACCATTTCATCAAAAACGAAAACACCCTCAATTTTGTACTAAAATTACAATAACCATCACTTCACCCTTAAATTATGGAATATATCATTTTAGCAGTATAATAAATAATCAGACTCTTGGCAGAAAAGAGATAAGCTCTCTTGAAAATTCAACTGAACTGAGGTAAGAGAATATCCTGAGGCAATCTTCAGCAATATCTCTCTACAGTTGGCCGTTCAATTCCCATGGGTGAAGGAGAAGAGCTCGAGTAAGAAACGGAGGAGGAAAAGGAAGGTTTTTCCTGCGCAAAGGAAGAAAAGTATCCCATGAACCTCCCAAATGAGTTCCAGCGGCAGTTTCCCCAATGGTAGGCAGCCCTCATCCAAGAGCGTATCGAATTGGCTCGAGGGGAGAAAGCAGAGTGGGTTTCCGGGGTGAGCGGGTGGAAGTGACACTTCACATTTACCCCTAGCGTAATCAGATTTATTGTAACAACCGGGGATCCTAGGAGTTAAGTAAGTTATGTGATGATCGGGAATGCTCGGAACGTGGTTGAGGAAGCTCTCATACAATTGCAGGATATTTCAAGCCTGCCGCGTGAACGGCGGTGAAATTCACAATAACTGCCATGCGTAAAAAATCACCTGGACCGCGAATCGAACTACGGACCTTTAGCTTTCCGGCCCACTGCGCAGACCACTACGCTACCCAGGATCCCTAATTTGCATGGCAATTTTACCTGGGTTCAAGGTACTTGATGTTGATGTCAATTATTGTGAATCTCATACTATTGATAAGTATATTATTTTAATACTTTTATAAATTGGAATTTTAAAAATGATATGGCTTTCAATTAGTACAAGTGATTTACGCATAAACTTCTCTCAGCCGTAAAGATATAACTCTTCCATGCATCTTGAGATGTGATTAATATTTTTATGCGATTCAGACAATTGGATTTGTGATGAGCCATAAATCTGTGTAGCAGCAACAATGCTTAAACGTGAGAACGCTGATTCCATACCAACAAAGAGAAGGGTAAAACGTTTTTAGATGGTCATTAGTGAAACTGATCTATTTCATATATCTGGTACGATAGTTTAATGCTTGAAAATTCATTGATTTCCGTTTTTTATCACTCCCATACGTGATACGCGTGTAAGTTGAATTCCCATTTTCTCAATAATATCAGTAAAAACGCTGGCCTTGAAACCTAGGTCAGTTTCATTCGCTTGGTTTCCGCGTAATTTAACTTCATACGAAGGAGGCGAGGCTTAATGCGGAGAGAAGAAATGTATAGGATCAGTCGAGCCTGAAGGAATTTTGAAGAACGACCTTCATTGAAGAGTGTTTCGACAGACGCTCCAATGATAGTTTCTGAGGAACGCACCCTCATACTACAAATTCTATATTCACACTCAGCGTAGTGAATAAAGTAGTTACTTCATTACAATTTATGTTTTTGGTGTTCAAAAGTCTGCTTCACACTCCATAGCTCAGCAATGCTAGAATATTCCAACACGAACCATAAAGAAATCGGATACGATGAAAATTAAATAGACGCTAGCCTTCTATCTTCTGAAGATGAAAACAGTTCAACGGATATAGTATGAGAGAGAGCTTCACAAATGACCATCTTAAACTCTGAGATCAATTATAGTCAAATTATTAGTCAAATAAAGAGCCCCGTTTCCATCATTATCGTCCAAACAAATCAGTGTTACCCATGATATTTAGTACGAAGAGCATTAGAAATAATGCAAAATTTAAGCCACAAATAACAGAAATCAAATTGGCAGTAAGACTTTATCGCATTACCGTATCTCTATAACTCCTACATGGTCTGCCAATGTAGGATATATCTTTTCTCAAACGGCAAAAATCATTTCCTCATACGATTTGATTTTTGCCTCGAAAGACGCTCATACTCCTCCTCATGTCCCATGGAAAACCCTTATTTATTCCCCACTTCCTCGCACACCTTATCTCTCAATTTCACAGCCGTCAGCATCCCAAGATATTTTCTCCTCATCCACGCAAAAGCTTCTTGACAGCATATTACAGCCAGTAGCAATTCTACGCATATCATTATTTCTTCATCGATGGCTTTCTCCATCTCATGCGATTTCAATCTTGTCCACATCTACGTCCACTAAAAATCTCACAAGCCATTGCGAAGGTATGTGATACCTTATACATGGTCTATGGACACACCCACACTAATGTTTTAATACTTCTCAATAAGGATTCCTATTGATGTCATACCGGACACAACAGACCTACTACAAAAGTTATCTTATTACATCACATAATTCTTATTCATCTACGTTATACCCTGTAAAACAACACAAGAGTGTGTGGCAGGGGGGAAGATCACCAAACATGCACCGCTTGCATGCAAATAAGAGCTACTAACAGATTCAAAACATGCAGCCACGTCATGGAGAGATGTTAGATATAAGAGTCACGGGAAACTAGGTGGTTAGAAACTACTTTTTAATAAGTTGATTAATGTTTTTATAAAAATTATTGTAGCGATGCTCAAGCATGCATCATAAACTTCAGTATACTCTAACAAATTCTTACCTGCCTAACCCTTTGCTATTCTGCCTGTGGTGCTCTCTTATGGTCCGTGGGAAAAACGACATTTTAAATCTAGCGATACGAAAATCTACCTCTCTAATCTTGTTTAGCTTATGAAATATAGCATATATGAATTTAGCTGATGAAATATAGCAGGCGTTCTTGATATATTTCTAGCGTCATCTTTAAACAAATAAGCTTCGAAGTTACTTTAAAGATTTAGCCTAAATTTTAACCTGCATTCTGATAGTAATGCAAATCCTCGTTCTTCTATTAAACTCGTAACACTAATACAATCACCATGTCGGCCTTTAACAAATCTAGCTGATAAACTTACTGATATTACTCAACGTGCAAAGAGAAATTCGAGATACAATTCCCATATGTGTTGTAAAATTAATGGTTTATGTACACATGCACAACCCTTATCCATAAATACAATCTATCTATTCATTTATCTGTGTATTTGTATTGTAGACGATCGTATCATCATGTGAAGGAAGACGAAGGCGTCGTGGAGTGACTCGCGTATGTGTGAGGTGAATATTTATTTATGTTTCGGTAACGGGATTCTCAGAACCACCTAGGCGAGTGATTCGACAAATACAAACCTCAAAAATTTCCGATAAGCCCACAAACGCCCTTCCAATACCAAGTTCAGAGAGGAGGCTCACTTGAAACTGAGCAGTACAGAAAGCTAAGGCAGGAATCCCTTTTTATCAAGTTAAAAAAAGAAAATTAAAGAGAATTGTCTATGAGCATGAAAGATATTTATTGGCCAGTTTTTCAGGGAAGTATAAGGAGTGAGGTGTGGAGGCTCTGTGGTCAGTGACCATTGGTAGTGTTGGGTATGCTTTCCTGTTTTTCTTGTTTTATTACTGAAAATGAAACACAATGCGATTTTACTTGCAGACGGTTTGGGTTGGGCAGAATGAGTACCATGCTTGAGACTGGGATACAAGCAAATGTGGAGAAGGATGAGAATAACCAGAAAGTGAATTCTTAGCAGTCTGACGGCGAGGCAAAGGATCACCCATTTTGAAAACTCCTAACCTCTCTCTTCTTCTCTTGCTTAATTAAGCAACCGAATACGAAGCACGGTTGGCGCGGCTTACGGACTTCATACGGTACGTAGGGGGACGTTCAAACAAATGGATAACCTACATCAACACTTTCACGATAATGAAAGAAACGTATTAATGGAGGAAAGAATTAAGAAATGAAGAAGGTAAAGATTGACTAGTAAAAAGAAAACTTTTTTTCCTCGTCCAAGACAAATATTTTCCACTCATGGAGTATTTTCAGGCAGAAAATTCTTGAATTTTTAGTGATTGATTACTACGTTTAAGGGAAAATTAGATTCATGCTAGGAAATATTAAAAAATTATCTGTTGCATAAGTAGTTTGAGAACCTAAAATTCCAGGTCTTAGACTAAGTAATTTAAAATCTTTCTTTCCTAAATAGGTAATGTCAAAATAGCATATTCTTTTCCAAAACAATAAAATAATTGCTTAGTTAATAGCTGACCAGTAATTTTACAATGTATTTTTTATGAGCCTCCAAATCTATTGGCTCAATCGTTCTGCAGCTTTATAGATAGAATACCATTATCATTAGGTACAAAAAACTGCTGTATAACATTTGAGGTTGAATACTTTTCTGCATATTTATGTCCACATATGTAACAGTAATTTTACCGCGGCCGTAATGCGAGGAATAGTACTCACGATCGGCCTTAGGTTCTCACAAGCCCTTTGAGGGTGAGTAAGTGAGAAGAGCAATTGGTAATATTATTTCAGAAAACTTTGAGCGAGGAGAGCGAGGGAGTATGTACAAGTAGATATGGTTTATTTTATTGTTCTATATAAAATTTTTCAATGTGTGTTTCAGTGTTTGAGCCTCTGCGAAGTCACTACTTTCACTGTGCTGAATACAGTTTATTCGTGTTTGGGAACCCTCATAATCTACTGTCAATTGTTATCGTAACCTCTTTATTATATACTTTACGCAAATTATTGTAGCTTATTTTGAAGCCTCTATTGAAGCGGATTGGTGAGGCCAAAACTTTGTGGAATTCCATAATTAAAAAGAACATGATAAAAAAACTTGCGTGTCCCACATAAAAAGTATGCTTTAATGCTACAGTGTACTGAAATATGTCTAAAGCGTAAACCTGCTAAGCTTACCGCTCAAGTTTTCTTTATGGTTTCTTTATGTGATACCAATTATTTATTATATTGTGGTACCAATTATTTATGTTTCATGAATTTCACCTTTTAGATTTCACCAATTAGAAGGGAACATAAGTGAGAAGAGAAAAAGGCAATGTTTTTTAGAAAAAAATTCGAGCAAGGGAGAGTGTGTACATGCAACATTTTCACACTGTTTAGAATACGCTGCCAGTATACGGGATCCTTATGAAACTGGCTTAAATAATGAACTGGGGTGTGTACAGAGAAGATCGGCAAGATTTCCGAAGGGACGTGATGACAACTATATTAGCCTAACCAGTTTTTTAGATGAACAGAAATAGGAGTCACTGTCAGAACATAGGTTGAAATTTAGACTTTATGTCCTAACTAAATTCCAAGACAATATTTTCATTGATAACGTTAAAATATTTTGCGAATTCCAACTTACTTTAGTAGACTAGATCATATACATAAAATTAGAGAAATTGATTGTCGAGCTGACATGTACGAAACTTCCTTCTCTCCACGTAATATTGAGGATATGAATAGGTGCAAATATATCCAATAGTATAAATACGAGTGTATCAACGGGTAGCAGCGGTAGTTGCATGTTGGTATAAGGACTTTAAGCTAAACCAACTAACAGCATTTTTTTGCATTATATCTTTTTTTAAATTGTGAAGTTTAGACAAGAATATAAATAGTAACATTTTCAGTGCATGATATGTAATGCGCGCTTGGTTTGGATTCACCACCTACCAAACACTTTTATGGTGGCTTGCAGGGTATTATGTAGATGATATACTTCTGACTTATTTCACCGATTTTGGAATGTGCCACTCATCAATTTAGCAAGTTTATTCCATCTGTTGATTTATCATCTAGTGAGTTCAATTATCTAGTCTGCTGATTTGGTTGACGTCTAAATTACTGCTCTCCATTTATGTACATAATTACTTAAGCTAAAGCTATTGACTTTTTTAAATCCATTTAAGGCAACTCAGGCAGAAGGATCGCAATCAGATCTAGTTTCAGTCCAGTGCAGTTTCACGTCTGTTTGCACGGCCTATTCATTCTCTCAGCCAGGAAGTAGACAAAATATTGTGACTAGAACAAAGTGTTGTGGATGATTGCGTCTGAGAATGGAGGTGAGAGGAACTTTCAGAACGTCGGAAAACACTTTCTCTCGTCCACCCCTGCCTCCGGGGGATGAAAGTGCTAAGCCGAATGCCAGCTCCCCCACGGGAGCCAGAGGGGAGGCCTTTACGGTGAGGTTCGCAGAGGCGCATCTGCCTCCCTTTCAAAAATAATGAAAGCAAGGGCATAATCGGCGAGAGGAGGAGAATGGACGACGGGTGGCCAACAACATCGAGAGGCTGAAAGCAACGGGGAAGCGTGTGACCATCATCAGGCGCCCAACCGATTACCTTTAGCTCGTTTCTTCAGCACTACTTAAATGATATTTAGTGTAAGAGAATACGTGATAACTATTCAACTGTTGTTCAAATTCATTTGGCAACACTAGCCTTAAGGGTAGTTACTCAAAGTAGCGCGCTTCTAGACAAGATTGAATATTGATAAAGATAGTGACAACGCAAAAGAAGGATTCCGTCACAGGTAAACAGGCATTCCACTCTCGTGAATCACCGCCACTGTAACGACAAGGCGTGCATTTCATCCATAACATCCAGTGCGCATTAGTAATGTATTCTTTAGAACGATTAAGATCAGACTCTTACCCCATGTTTTCCCGTTATTAGGGTAGGTATCCCGGTAGGAGGAAATATAACAAATCGTAAATTTTGCAAAATATCCACTGGCATTGATTTTTGTACACCGAATGAATCAATTTCATTTCAACATTTGACACAATAGATTTGGAATGACGAATTAACACAAGACTTGAAATCCTAATGCGAGAGTGGAGGGATTTTTTTAGAAAAAAAGGCGGCAAAGGGAATGGTAAAATTAGAAACAAATTGGATAAAACAGATAGTAAAATTTTGTTATCTAGCGGAATATTGCACGAATGTTGAGCGTTGTACTAAAGATGATAGAGGGACTGCTTCGGCTAACATAGCATTTACCAACAGAAGAGAAAATCTGAAGTGAACTCTGATTAAATATATAAATTAACTGCTATAATGTAAAGCTTGCAATAAATTGTGGTGCTGCAAAGACTACAGAAGCACACTTTAGGTAAACATTTGTAATACTACAATAGAGGTTTCTGAGATGCGCGAATGGGAAAAATTTAAACTCCTTTAAATAAAGCTTAATTCACATTTTAATTCCTAAATGATGCCAACGGCCTTTACTTGAGATCCTGCACGCAGATTCATTGATTATATACCTAATGCATGGTTCATGGTATATTCGAAGTAAGTATTCAACAAATCATGAATTTAAAGAAAGATTTAAGGTTGAATGAAATGAAAGAATGAATATGCTGCATTTTAGGTATGCATGCCTGCATGGTATTAAATTTTATCCCTGACTGATAATTTATGCCTGGTGTAAATTCACCCCATGCCACTCTCCATTCTGGAAGCTTGCAGCGTATTATGTAGATGTAGATATGCATAGAGAGGGTTAACGATACAACAGAAGTGAAGTATTCATATGGCTGGTTACTGGCCAAATATTTCACCATGAATCCAGAGGATATAAATATGCAAAACTATTTTAGTCTTTCATGGAAGATTTTTGCAAGAAAATTCTTCCTACTGTTTCTTTTGGTTTCACAACAACCTACGTCTCCCTGAGGCAAGCCATTTGACGTAAAATACTGCCACTATATTCTTTATATTTTTATTCAGAATGCCCTACCAGCATGACTGCGATACGATGAATCCACACGAACCTGCGTTCAAGTGAATTCATTCTTTACAGAAATAAAGGGTTGGTCGTTGATCCACCGGGCATTTCCCTTAGTCATGCTGGGATCGTTACGCAGGCACACTAGGAACTTCCGTAGCAAGGATCTCCATGGTAACGGGGAAAGGGAGGGAAGGGGTGGGAGCAAGCTAGCGGGTTGAGAATGGAGGAGAATGGGGATTTGGATAACTCACCCTGAATTTCTCTCCCCCAAATTAAGAAGAAGCCGGTCATTTTATTCATTCGCGCAGAGCTAACACGAAGTGATGAAACATTTTCACTTTCCTCTGAATTTCCTCCTCTTCTCTCACTTCCCCCTTTCTTTTTGAATTTTCATATCCCTTAAACAGACAAGCTTCTTTTTTTATATCTCCCCAAATCCAGTCGTTATGTTGGTAACGCGTAGGAATGCTACTTCTTTGGTCGTAGGTTTGAATCCTGGAAGGAGCAAGGATGTTGAGTTTCTTTATGGGTTTAAGTTTAGGTTAGACCGTTGTGAAATAACTAACCAATTAGCACACAAATATTTTCACCAAACATGAAAGAAGCTTACAATGAAATCTCACACCAAAATAATGGATTAATGAAAAAAATAGTGATGAAATAAAGTTTTTGGATTTTTTCATTTTAAGATATACACATGACTGATTGAAAAAACAATATTTATAAAGCATTCTGTTGTAATTCCTAGGTGTTTCTTAACATGCGGTATCGTATGTAGAACTGGTAACGTGTGACTTGCATGATACTCACTGAAATCTCTTCTGATGTACATGATATAAGTGAACGTGCATTAACGTATGACATTAACCCACCGCCTATCACCCACTCTCGAGATAGTTTGTAAAGTATACGAGGTGCGTTAGAAAAAAAAGGTGTGTTAAAAGTATCCGACCTTTGGCCAGGGAAAAAAAACTGGCATGTCTGGAGCATTTGAAACCTAATAATAATAAAGTAGTCTCCTTGGGACTCCACACACTTTTCCCAGCGTTGCCGCCATTGCTGGAAGCATTCTGAGAAAGCCTCTATCGGAATAGAGTTTTGCTCGGCTGTCGTTGCAGCCATAATGTCCTCTCTTGTCTGAAATCGAGTGCCTCTTGAGTTTGGGAAACAGCCAGAAGTCGCAGGGGGCCATATCAGGAGAGTAAGATACCTGCTAAACCACAGGAGTCTGGTTTTTCGCCAAAAAAGTCTGAATCGAGTGTGAGGAATGTGCTGGTGCATTGTGGTGATGGAGGCGCTAATATCCTGTAGACCACAACTGCGGTCTCTTGCGCTGCACAGCATCACGTAGGTGGTGGAGGTTATCTCTGTGGTACTCTTTGGTGATTGTTGGACCCTTTGGTGCGTACTCGTGGTGTACCACACCGTGGGAGTCAAAGAAATCATTTTTAAGGCCATTTTGATATGTAGATTGATACGTATAAAAAACTCAGGTTCCAAGTGATATTGAAATTTTATTTAGTTAATCGCTTTGACACATTAAATTGGCCTCTACCTCAACAGCCATAGTCACCATCACCCGGCACAAAGAGTATTAGCGACACTGTTCAACAGTGCCAAATCGATTGCAGACGATGAGAGCATTTCGTCGGAATTAAAACATCTAAACAAGACCCTCCAAAGGGTAAACAAAGTGGAAATAGCAGATGGCAAATTTCGATGGCCCTGAAAGAGTCTGAGTCTGAAAGAACATCGCTGAGGAAACGGACAAAAAACCCGCTGCCAAGGCCTTTCTGTCGTATATTTCCACCACTTCGGGAAAGATCGAACGAATCCTTCGTCGCTTCAATATGGAAACGATCCACCTACCTCAATCTAAGATTAGAGACTGGTTGGTGAAGGCCAAGGATCCCATCGGGCTGCAGACTCCAGGGGTATACAAAATTCCCTGCGCATGTGGTATGGTGTATGTGGGAGAGACCGGTCGTACCATAGATTGAACAAAGATTGAAGGAACACCGAAGACACTTCCGACTAGCCCAAATGGAGAAATCAGCTGTAGCGGAGCATAGCATAAAAAGAGACCACGCAATACAATGGGATAAGGCAAAATTACTTCACCGATCACATTTCTATTGGAATGGACTCACCAAGGAGGCCATCGAGATCCGTCTCGAAAAAAATAGAGACACTGGTTTCAATCTCAGTACCACCTGGAGCCCAGTTATAAATTGCATCCGAGAGATAAGAAAGAGTGGCGAATATTCAAGGAGGCCAATAATCGGGTCCGTTGAATTTAAACCGACGTCTCGACCAATCAGGAGACATCTGACCCGGGCGATAGATACACATATATAACGGCAATTATGTAAAAACCGGCACTCAGAAGCCCTGAAGATGAAGAGTCAGTCGCTCTTTGAAACGTTGGCGGTAATGTAGCCTATTAACCGGTGGGAAGCCCGAGAAACATTCCTTAACGACATTTCTTGCTTTACAGCATAAAATAAATGTAATAACTACGGTAGCATCTTAAAGAACAGGCCAATCTTACAATAGTCTTTTTAAAACATACGTTTTACAAGTCATGTACCTTTAGACATATATGAATACGTGAGGAAACAAGAGAAAATATCACGTAGAAAATTAACTTTTTACCTCATTTTTCTACTCTGATCGTTTTACTCAACCGTTTTTCAGTTCCAGACTGCGTGAAACTGAGCGAGGTAGGTAATTGGGTGGAACGACTTTGCAGCCAGCAAATCAAAATCCCACCCAGCGTTTAAATCAAGGACGGCTCTCGGCGACGGACGTGAGGCGCGATGAGCCCGAGCGGCCACACAGCTAGGCTACGAGTGACGCGATTGCAGAAATCATTTATCTGAGAGACCAAAAAATAATCTAGCCCAAGGCAAGTAACAAATTTGAAGGTATTATATCGCCGAGATCAGTCCAAACGTTTTAGAGTGGAGATAAATTCCCGAGGAAGACTTTGGAAACCTTGCGCGCATTACAGGGTGACAGAGATTGACGATGAAAGTATATCATCTATAAGGGAGATTGGGAAGGAAAAGATATGCTTTAAGTTTATAGAATCCTTACGGGAAGAAGAAATTTTTTAGCTGTTAGGCTATTTGTTGAATACTTTAGTTATTCGAGGTTAATTTTAATATTGAGTTAGATTTGTTATGAGGTAACTTCTTAGAGATGCATTGACGTCCTCACCTCACCTTTTCCATGACAGGATCACAGCCGTCAAGTTACGCTTTCCAAACCCTCCTTTATCTAGCTTTTGCCTTCACCCAATCTTTGTCTACTTTTTTAACCCTCATCTATTTTGCCCAGCCGCCTCCCCTAACGATTTCCCGGTATATTCAATTTATCTCCCTCCAGCTCTTCGTTGGCTTCCCTCCAACCACCACTGCCACAGGGAATAAAATAATGTAAGAGAAAAATCTCCTGTAAATAAATTAAAATTTTGCTAACCCGTGCTACCGGGGACCAGTTGATGCATCACCTCTGCCATGTATTTAACTTAACGAGAGATGTTTTCAACAACGATACGGGAGATATAATTATTTACAGCGATTCAATTTTGCTCTCTAGGCGTTAGGCGTAGGCGTCTAGGCGTTAAAAAAATTAACTGGCAGCTATGAGATGTCAGGAAACTCACATTTGCCTTACCTTATCTCTGAGTTACTTATCCCAGTAATGTAATCAGGGAAAGCTCACCACCTTTCAACTCCAGAGAGAATATTATAAAAAATTAAATCCAAGAAAATTTAAAAACAGAAAAAATGATGGATCAGAGGGATCATAGTAGAAATGAGGCACTTAAAAATGTAATTTTAGGAACAAAAATCAGGATTCTCCAATGTACCATATATTTATTTATTTTGAAATTAATTAACACTCTACTCTTGATTAATATGTTCCGGGAAACCGGGCAGCGCATTAGTATTTTTCTCCTTTTCCAGGTGAACTGGTTCTCTCAACAACTAAACTATTGGGAATAGTCGACCAACGCCATGCAAATTGAAATATCAATTTATCCTGCTTGGATTCAAACGAAGGCGTTCCCGACGTTCTTCAACCACCCGCAAAATCTCACACTCACAGTGCAGCGGCGGAAAAGCCTCCATCACTCAGCAACTCCTCCCGGAGAGCCTCCGGTCGATTCCTGACACTAAGTGTCCTCCTACCGTTTGGGAAACCAAGCTCTCTACGTTATCCGGAGCAACCGGACCTAGGGATTTCCAGAAAAACACCTAGATGGAAAATCATCTATAGGGTGATAACGCATACACAATAATTGTATGAGTATGCTATTATATATCGCGTTGTAGTTGCATTCTATATTTTACAAGCTCTTTGAACTCATTTTGACTTCGGAACTTGCTGATGTGTTGCTGCAACGTTTAATTTATAAAGTGTGAATACATGATCAATCCCAATAATACGTATTCTAAAATAGGCTAAATATTTTCTTTCTTATTTTTTAACTATTCCCTTGCAAATACAACTCTTTGTTTTGAATTTTATTAATATTGATATTTTTGAAAATTGTTTGGCAAAAATGACGCTGTTACTATTTAGAAGCATTGGTATTAATTACACCATGGGGCCTATTCTGTTAAGTCGAAAGAATTTCGGCTCATATGGAGAGTCGTGAGTCACGGCGACGAACGATTCGCGAACATCGTTCACCGCCGAAATGACGTCTAACAGTTGACTGTTGTCCAACGTTATGTTTATCCAGCGCGCCATTATTACAATGGAAGGAACAAGCTGAGGTAATTCACAATAGTTTATCAACATGACTTACTGTTGATGTTTGTAATCAATCTATTCGCTTTAAAATATAACAATATATGCTGGTATGGAATAACGGCAGACTAATTAAGAAAGTGAAACTTCTGAAAATTAAAAGTGATTACACCTTTGGAATTAAATCACGGAATGTTTTGGTTTTATCAATTGATTGTGTCGACAGCTTCTGTAATGATATTGTTTTCTCGAGTGAATCATTACACCTTCGTGCATATAATACTCCGTCCGCTATTGTTTCTATTTATGTAGTACATTGATTTGGAATGGATGATATCACAGTAGCAAATACAAATATGCAACAACCGTTCAATATCCTGCGATAATTTACGCGTCCGAAGACCAAAGGTCGTCTACATCTACATATACCCTGCAAGTCACCAGGGAGACGTCCATACAATATCAGAATTTGTCGGTAGAACACAACCACACAAAGAAAGGTTCTTATACAATGCAAGGCAGCATAATGATATTTGCTCAAACAATGTGATTTCCAACATGATAACATCTCCTCTCAATAATATATATTGCCCCTGCAGTAGCATTAAAATCTTACGCAGAAGTTTTACACGAATAGCAATCCTATATGTCTACTCTACCTGACAATTTATTAATCAAAATTAAACAAAAACATTGCACGGCGACATTTGAAAACAAAATCAAATAGTTTTATATACTTCTAACTGTATAAGCGGCAAGGACACGGAGACATGAAAGATTTAATCATTAGCTAGAATTAGATACATTCTCACCTTATAATCCGCGCGATTATTATCAACAAGTCATCTGCTACAATCGAAGCTTCTATCGGTGCCCACTGCGATAGCAGTGCCTGCTCGCCAGTAAATATTTGGCGACGGATTATGAACGAAATGATCCGAATCCGTCGCCTTCAACCGGGGCGACCGTCGCGGCATTAAGGGAGCACGGTTTCTACTGCAAACTATGACGTTTTTTCCATATATGGGTATTGTTGTGACGTCGGAATCTCGAATTCGACTTTACAGAATTAGTCCCCATGTCAATAACCTCTGAAATATTTAAATTACATAAAAAATATAAGAAGGAACTTGGTAAGGTATATTCATTAATTAAGTTAGTAAATCGGCTAGTAAGCACGTTTCGTCACCAGTACCGTTGCCGATTATAACAACATACTGTAGTGCCACTTTCATGTAACTAAGGCTTTTCTGCTTTTTTTCGAGCAAACATTTATTAATATCAATTAAACAAGTGTAGTAAGGCGAGCACTTCTTTACAATTCTAAATTCTACATAAAATTGCGCATTCTATATTAGTTTTTCGTCAAAACGACATTTCTCTTTATTATAAATCTGCGAATTTTACTGCAAGAGCCATACTCTGCCGCATAACCACGTATAAAATAGATGATTTTCAACGTCTTTTTCCTTCAAATATATGATGGAAAGGCCTTATTATTTTATTGCCAATCGATATAAGGGCCAAAACGTTGTGTGTCCTGGGGGCCTTATCTGTAAAGTCGAAAGAATTTCGGCTCATATGGAGAGTCATGGGTCACCGGGACGAACGATTCTCGAACATCGTTCACCGCCGAAATGACGTATAACAGTTGACTGTTTATCCAACGTTTGTCTATCCAGCGGGCCATTATTACAATGGAGGGAACATGAATATGGAATATGGGAGGGAACAAGCCGAGGTAATTAACAATAGTTAATCAACATGAATTACTGTTGATGTTTGTAATCAACCTATTCACTTTAAAATGTAACAATATATGCTGGTATGGAATAACGGCGGACTTATTAAGAAAGTGAAACTTCTGAAAATTGAAAGTGATTACACCTTTGGAATTGTTAAGATGTAAGTGAAAATTTTCTTCGGTTGTTAATGTTCTTAGGTTGTTATGTATTTCCAACAAGATGTTAGATAAGAAAATAAAGTTGTGGATGTATGGCTTTCAAGTACAATCCAGTGCAATTATTCAATTACCAAAAGTACCGCATATAACCCCAAAAGGTATTAAATCGCGAAATGTTTGGTTTTATCAATTGATTGCGTCGACAGCTTCTGTAATGATATTGTTTTCTTCTCGAGTGAATCATTAAATCTTCATGCATATATTCCTCCGTCCGCCTGTTTCTATTTAAATAGTACATTGATTTGGAATGAACGATATCACAGCAGCAGATATCTGCAACTACCGTTCAATATCCTGCGATAATGTACGCGTCACAAGACCAAAGGAGGTCTACATCTACATATACCCTGCAAGCCACCATAAAGGTTTGTGGCAGGGGGGAGATTGCCACACGGGGGGTGGGGGTCCATACAATGCCAGAATTGGTCGGTAGAACACAACCACACAAAGAAAGTTACTCATACAAAACAAGGCAGCATAATGAGATTTGCTCAAACAATATGATTTCCAACATGATACCATCTCTCTCTATAATATAGATTGCCCCTGAAGTAGCATTAAAATATTGCGTAGAAATTTTACACGAATATAAAACATATATGTCTAATCTACCTGACAATTTTAAATCAACATTAAACAAAAACATTGCATGGCGACAATTGAAAACAAAACAAATAGTTTTATATACCTCTCACTGTATAAGCGGCAAGGACACGGAGACATGAAAGATTTAATCATTAGCTGGAATTAGATACATTCTCACCTTGTATTCCGCGCGATAAATATCAACAAGTCATCTGCTACAATCGAAGCTTCTATCGGTGCCCACTGCGATAGCAGTGCCTGCTCGCCAGTAAATATTTGGCGACGGATTATGAACGAAATGATCCGAATCCGTCGCCTTCAACCGGGGCGACCGTCGCGGCATTAAGGGAGCACGGTTTCTACTGCAAACTATGACGTTTTTTCCATATATGGGTATTGTTGTGACGTCGGAATCTCGAATTCGACTTTACAGAATTAGGCCCCTGAAATCTTCACAAAAATGACATCTAACTCATAATTCGGTGGAGTCACCAGAATCATAGAATCAAAAGTGACTGCAAGCAAAAAAATGACCAAAACCTAAGGTTTAGTACCTGCAACTATGAAATAGGTTAATAGTTTAGTTTTCCGTATACTTGTGTATGCATTGATGCAGCATCCCTGCTCGGCATGATATTTCATGATGCAAAGATTCCATACGTTATTTCTTCCTACCTCGGTTAATCTTGAAATAATTTCGGCTGCTGTCACCTTGAAAAACTACATTTATGTCAAGCATCTACGCTCAGGTACCTCCATCCTTTTTTAAGGGCTGAGTATCGCGTGGAAAACTTAAAACAAGAGAAACCATAAAAAAACAACAAATGTTTATTGGTTCGCCAAGTGGATCAACGTTCACCAACTTTTAAGGTCACAAATAGATGAAATCATTAACACAGCCAGAGTGATCTAGGTCATCATGAAAATATTTGATTTTTGATAGTAAGTTAAAAGAAGAATCCCTGGGGTCAAGTCTATGGCTGTGTGAGCAGGGATTTTTTTAAGTCGAACGATATTGAGCAAGATTCGAGCGCACTGAAATTGCACTACAGACTTTATTCTATGTAAGTACTAATTTTCTACTTACACAAATATAAGTTTAAGCTTAGGCATTATTAACCAAATTCTGTTGAGCGTAACTTAAGCACTTACTGTTAGAGATCAACTTCTACGTGGAATAATTAGGATGAAGGTATCCTGTATTTATGCGATGATAGGCCTCCATCGAATTATGAATATACCGGCCCCTACTTTCACCACTAATATTTAAAGTTTTTTTTAGTATAAATACCATCACCCAATATCTAAGCATAATGATCTCACCCCATATTTTAACTTGGTATTTATTTATATGCCTGGCCTATATTCACATAAACACATTTCATACAAATTTTAAAAAACAGGGTTTGAAACTGGAACTTGTTCTTTATAAAATTAATACTTTTTAGTTACTTAAATTATTTACATACTCGCTAGCTCAGATTGTCGGTCATGGAAATCGTGACAGGTTAGGCCTAAATTAGATAGATAAAGTAAAATCTGGTTATAACGCGCCCCACTACACCGTGGGTCTCACCATGGCCCCCAAAATGATTACATTGACTATTTTCGTGCGAGAAGTAGATAACTTTTTCGCGAATTTTATCCCGACGTCCCACGCGGTCGGCGGCATGTCTAATACAGTCAAACTCGTCTCACCATGTCCCCCTAAATGATTCCATTGACTATTTTCATTGAAAGTGGAAGGTTACTCTTTAGCAGATTTTATCCCGACGCGTCACAACGGCGCTACTTCAGGCGCTCATACCGCTGTAAGCTATCATCAAGATCACACCAACTCAATCGGCGACATCTTATATGTAATTAGGTACGAAAGAAAGACAAGCGCGATAATGTAAGCATATACATTGTTTCATAACAAAATTAACAACCCAGCAAATCAGGGGCGTCGGAACTATTTTCGCTGGGAGGGGCCCGCATTTTTTTGCGAATAGGAGGGGGTAGAGACTAGAATTCCGCTAAAAGTGCATATGAAGGTGGTAGAATATGCATCAGAAGGGAAAAGGCAAGCTGGAAACGAGTGAAATTTAATTTTTATTAATGAAAACTCATTTCTCTAGAGCCCGGGGCAAATTCTGGGGGGGCCGAATGCCTCCTCTGCCCCCCACTTCCGACGCCGCTGCTACAAATCGAAATTGGTCATTCTATCTTGTGTACTAGAGCTGACTATAAGTGGAGTGAATACGCATTACTCCCGCGCTGGTAGATTTCCAAGTTCCTGCCACGGCGCTAAAACCAAGGTAATTACATTTTTACAGTCTTAGAGCATTATTGTGATGAATGTGCTGTTTACCTCTACCTTTCGGCATAATTCATATGAATATGTAAATTATGTATTTTTTTATTTTAGGGGAAACGATGTCTACCAAAAGGAAAATAACTTATTCATTAAAGGAAGAGTTGGGCATACTCGACAAAGTGAAACGTGGTGATATAAAATGAAGTTTATTCCGGGAGTTGGGTTAGACGCCTAAAATAGAAAAAGTTCTCAATCAAATCGGTGAACTGAAGAATTGGCTAGAGAGACAGAGCGATTGTGATCATTTTCATCTGTCACACTTACAAAACATTAAGACTTATGTGACAAAGAAAAGATGTCAACTACCGCGGCAAAAGAAATATCAGAATATTTTAGAAACTCCCGTTAAAGTACGGTGTGCATTTAAACCATAAAACATCATTTTAAATTGTATTCTGCAAATAAGTTAGTTATAAAATTTAGTTTTATAGGTTTTATTTACTGTTTCTCACGAAGTTTCCGTAAATATGGCTGGTTGCCGATAACACGGGCGTAAACTCCGTCCCCCTTGACCCGCGTTATAACCGGATTTTTCTGTATCTTGTTTTAGTTTATTGAGTTTATGCTAGTTCTAGAAGTATCCTACGTTCATACGTGTCTATTTATGCGTAATTTGTTCGTAGGCACGAGGCCTCCGATCACGAAATGGAGCAGGGACTCGGTTAGGTCCTACCCCGAGGCCTAGGCTCTCCTAACTTCTCGAGTCTAAGCCTAAGACTAAGAGATTTTTCAACGTTTAGTGGCATGACATCATTAAATAATCATGCAAAAGTAAGGGAATAAATATTAATTTACTACGTCGCATTATAAAGCAAGGCCCCGTATAACTCGAGACTTTTTTCGAGCGTATTGACATAGAAATCGAGCGAGATTGGAGCAGTACTTTTATCTCACTCGAATCTCAAAAAGTCGAGACTCGCACAGCCCTAGTCCAGTATAATACAGGGAAATAACTCATGTATTTGATTTTTCAAATCGTCACCCTGGCCTATTGTTAAATTCCACTCTTTGGAGGGTAAGGGAAAAATAATAGATTTCGGTCTACAGCTACAGCTATAGATAAAAAAGCTGCGAAAACCTTCAAGCAAAGATTTCGGTCTACTTTTCCTTCATTCCTTATCGAAAA
Organism: Platycnemis pennipes; assembly: GCA_933228895.1. Taxonomy (NCBI): domain Eukaryota; kingdom Metazoa; phylum Arthropoda; class Insecta; order Odonata; family Platycnemididae; genus Platycnemis; species Platycnemis pennipes. The sequence continues at coordinate 127,724,481 of OW121851.1, read as the reverse complement.
CACAATACACCTCATGAGGTGGACGCATTAATAGAGTGGTATAAGATAGAGTAGTAGAGTGGACCTAATGGGAGAGTTATCGTGAATGAAGGAGCGGGGGTCAAGGATGGGGCCGAGACGGAGGAAGGTATCTCCCGGTATCTTGTTCTTTGGCGGACAACAATGGGCTTCGCCCCCGCCGAGCAAAAACAAACCCCAACCAGTAAATGCACCTTATTAAATCAAGGGCCTTTCTTTAGACCTCAAGACTAACCACATTACTAGACTCCTAGACCACAGACGGCAGGGTTCGCCCAGCTATCCAGCGTTGCACGAGTTTGCTAGACCCAAAATCCAAATTGTATGCCTATGTTGCTTTGATTTGCAAAGGGTCAAAACATTATCATAGAGCCGAGGCATTTGTTTTTCATTCCCAGGGTACTTCCCCAACGTGAGGTCTGTAGCTATCCTCAGAAATAAGATTTCAAATGACAAGGGAGGAATGAATATCTTGCTCACCTCACAATCATTTTGCACCTCTATATAAATTCAAATACAATACTATAGACACATTAATGAATAAAAGGCATTTAAAAACTAGGTAATACACTGTCCTATTCATTATTATTATCCAGTACTTATATATTGTACATTCCCAAGGTACAGGAATATACTCTCTGCATTTCAATGTTAGTGACTCCTAATCTATTTAAAACGTTGAAAGAACGCCTTATTCCATACCCACATGCGAGAAAAACATCTTCCCCGTAAGTTAAGTCTTGTTCTTGCGTTTGAAATAGATTTGTCAATGTCAAAAAGATCACTTGCAGTCTAAAAGATCAGTTGGAGTTTAAAAGAATCAGTTGCAAATCCAATAAACTGCACGAAAGTGTTGAAAAGAGAGGCCACTGTAAGTATCGTAATCAACTCTTAAAATAAACGGACTGTTGATCTACATTTCACATGCCTCCTCACCTCACAATCAGAATTTACAATTTATTTATAGCCTTCAAGCGGGAATATGGGTATTAGCAAGAGGATCTTGATGACAAATGATTCAGCATGGAAAAAGTGGAAACTTTTTCCCTATCCCACGCCTCTTTCCAGCATGGACGGCGTTTAATCACTGGGTGCCTGATTTGTACCAGGGTAATACGGAAAGACCCGTCGAGGCAAAAAATTCTTTTTCGATAAATTACAGCCAAGTGCTACTGAAGAAATACTGATTACGGTGAATCTTTACAACTTAACGGTTAACCAACCAATTTTGTACAGTTTAATATTAGAATTCAATGTCCTTTCTCATTGCAAGGTAGGTAATACAATAATGATACAAATCTGCGATCAGCCAAGAGAAAATTAAAATCTTAAAATGATTTTCATTGAATGTTTGCTGTGCACTGCAAGCTGATGAATACTAAATTTAGAATTTCCAGTCCCCTAAGAGGAAATGATAAGTTTTCAAGTAAATATTAATAGAGCGTCAATTCTACGCCCACTTACAAAAACACATCCCATGGGATTGTGCAGTGTGAAATTAACGCAGTACCCAGTCACCTGGCCAACGTAAACCGTTGACTAGGGTCAGATAGGGATTTGGCTACACTGCAAGTAGTACTGGTAGTACTAAGTAATAAGTTAAGGTCTAGGTTTAAGGTCTAAGTACTAAGTAATAAGTTAAGTAGTAATAAGGAATAAGTTAAGGTCTGCGTCAAATGAATACTATATGAGCAAATTTCAAGAATTTCGCGGTAATGTTGGACAACAATGGAATTTGTTAAAGGAATTGGTGGGAGAGAAAACAGCATGTCCTGATACTTTAGAATTGAAATTAAATGGTAAAACAATAAAGAATTCACTTGATTTAGCGTCTGAATTTAATGATTACTTTATTAGTATCTTTGATTCAAGTAAAACCCGTATAAACATCAGTAAGCAATTGAAAAAACCCTTGTGCTACACAATCTCCCCCCGGTTCTTTTTTCCTAGAGCCAGTTTTACCCACTAATATTATTAATATAGTCAAATCACTTCCACAGCGGAAATCTCCAGGTCCTGACGGGATAAATACTAAAATGTTAAAGGTTATCATCCAAGATATTGCACCAGTATTTGCTCACGTATGCAACCTGAGCCTGTTAAATGGAGAATTTCCCAGTTCACTTAAGAAGGCTATTGTGATTCCGATTCATAAAAAGGGTGACAAACCTGAAGTACGGAATTACAGGCCTATTTCATTGCTGTCAATTTTCTCCAAGATATTAGAAAAGCTTGTTAAATCTAGGTTGATTAAATTCTTGAACAAGTGCAACTTTTTTAGTCAAAATCAGTTCGGCTTTATGTCTAATAAGTGCACAGAAGATGCACTTGCCTTACACTTCAGTCAAGTGTATTCGGCAATAAACTCCCATAGGAGGGTGATTAGTTTATTTATTGACATTTCGAAAGCATTTGATACTTTGAACCATAACATTCTTTTAAGTAAACTGTATCATTTGGGTATACGTGGAGTCTCACTAAAATGGTTCCAAAGCTATTTACATGACCGTTCCCAGTGTGTACGAGTAAATGATCATCTCAGTGAATACAAAATGATTTGTTCTGGTGTACCTCAAGGTTCTGTATTAGGACCAATCCTTTTTCTAATATATATTAATGACTTATGTGATCACACATTCAAAGGCAAATCAACTGCTTTTGCGGACGACATAGCTTTTTGCTATGCTTCGTTGACGTTGGAGCAGCTAGAAAACAATGTGAACATGGACTTGTGTACCTTACGTGATTGGGTCGACTATAATGGACTGGAATTAAGTGAAAAGACTAAGTTTATATGCTATGATTTATCTAATAGCTGTGTGCACAATTGGAAGATAATTTATCACAACTCTGATTGTGATAAAATATGTTGTTTCTGTCCGAAAATTGAGAAGGTAGACGTGTATAAATACCTTGGTGTACACGTAGACCAATGTTTAAAATAGAAAAAGCACATTGAAGATGTTACTAAGGTGCTACGGTCCTGCTTATCCAAAATGTATTTTATTCGCAATAAATGCCCATTAATCTTTCGCAAGGCGATTTACTGCACCCTTGCCCAGTCTAAGTTGACATATGGGTTGATTTGCTGGGGAAGTGCTTATAAAAATGCTTTGTAACCAGTTGTTGTGTTACAAAAGAGGATTGTTCGAATTCTAACTTTAAAAACCCGCTATGAGCACTCATTTCCTTTATTCTTAAAATTGAACTTACTTCCAATAAGGCATTTGTACTTGTACAGAACATTAAGGATGTTTTTCATCCGATCTGGTGATAGGCCTATATTGTTTGGAACGACTATCCAAAAAACTGGTTATAATACAAGAGACAATCACTTTATAAGGTATACGGTTTTTTTTACTTACGATTTTTGTTGTAAAAAAACAATTAACTTTATGTTGTCTTGTTCTTTATTTTCATAAATTTTTGCTTACCTAATGTTGCGAGGAATATGTTCCCTGGCAGTGTTAAAAACTAAAATTGTTTCATTTTTTTCCATTTTCTTCGATTTCACATGTGCCAATGTTTGTAAGGGTGTCATATACAGGTACCCTTCTGACACCCTAAATTATCTCCACGTGCTAAGTGTATGCATATATGCCTTGTTATATTTTATGTAATGCTACTGGAGAAAATAAACTCATTCAATTCAATTCATTCACTTGAAATTAGAGAGTTACATCACAAACAGAGAAGTCGGAGTCGGTCGGTTGAGAGCCGGAGAATCGAGGAAGTAATATCCAGAATCAATGCCCAGCTTCACCGTACCGCGTTATGGCGAATTTATTACGTGGCGTTAGGCGTTTGAAATTGTATAGTAAATACGTGGAGGCAAGAAGGTAACTGCGTGGTGGGTACATATAGAGTATGATCGTCATTTTGCATTTCAATATGCAATCAAATTCAAAACTATTGACACGTTGACACAATAAAGGCACTTATAAACTAGATAATACGCTGCCCCGTTCATTGGTATAGTCCAGTAATACTATATTGCGTATTTCCCAAGGATCATGAATAAACTCTCTACAATTCGATGAGTAATGAATAAATATAACATAAATAGTAAAATTTCTACTGCCTTCAGGGGAAATGTCAAATTATCAGCATAATGAGTACTGGGCTTTCACATACAAAAAGTGCGCCTCATTTCCGCATTCCATTCAATCCCTCCACCAAATATTCTTTGTGCGACCATATTAACCATGATTGTTCTTTTAACTTGGATTCTAGGATACATCTCTATTCTTTCTGATTGAATTTGTCTTAATGAAAACGTCTGAAGGAGAGCTAGCCCCATTGCGAAACAAAAATGATCTTGCCTTTCAATACTTTGTGGGATACGCTAACGCAGAATCACTACCACCAGTTGGGAACCCTTTTTATCTGACACTCTCGAAATCCCATAAATTTTCTGTCATGAATATCCAGTCTGTAGCACAATTTTTCCCAAGTTCCCTTGTTGAAAAAAAATCATTACCCGGAGATGATGAAGAGATGCTGAGATAGCGTAGCTGGGTATAAATAATGGCCCCAAAACATTCCGCAGCCGAAGAAAATAACAAAATCTAAGCGAACCCGTACAGATAAATCAAAACGCTCTCAGCGCTGCAAATGATCGCTCGTTTGGAGAGCAGTTGTTTTCGGAGAACGAAGGGTAACTCTCCACGGCCTTCTTTTGTTCTCCCCCACGGCCGTAAAAAACACACCGGATGTTCTCGCCTCCCCGGCAGTGGATGATGTGCAACTGCTACGGATCCTGACGCTTTTGACACCACTTACGACTCAAATGAGGAATGAATGCGTGAAAAAACAATGACAGTTATCATTTTTCTATCGCGCAAGAGAAAAATTGGACAACGGAAGGAACATTAGGGACAGTAAGTGGAGCGGCAGAAACGTAGTTAGACTTAATTTATTGCATTTAATGTTGCCAAACGTTTACAATTAGACCTTGTGTCTTTGAAAAGTGTTAAAACTTGGCAACACCCACTGGCGGAGACATGGTTTTCATATGTTGCTGCTCTACCGGAAGTTTCCGAGCGAAAATATCTTTAAGCGGAAGTAGAATTAGGTTTTACAGATACTTCAACGGTTTTGTCATAATGCTATCATTCCAAACTGGCACACTTTCGCATGAATTTTCAGCTTTAGAGATAAATGCTACCCGGACTTACACTGAAAGACGAAGAGGAAGGGGAACCACTTCTACTAATTTTTTATCGCGTCGTTTTCAGGAGCAATGGAGCCCCATGGAACATTATGGAACAGGAGCCTTGCAGAAGGGACTCTGTCCTCATACAAAAATATCTATTGAAGTACATACAAGAACCACTCATTGATGTCTTCAGGAACTCTACCGTGAACACTTTCAGTATTTCTAAGCATTTTAATTACCACAGCCCGTATGAAACGACTATATTTTCGTTCAAAGCACTGTACGTGATCACAGTTTTCTCTTGAGAAAAATATTATTCGGGAATAATGACACCAAAGTCAAGAAAAAGGATGCAATATTATCCAATTTCTTTTATCTGGCAACTTACATACATTTTTTATAAGCTATTGGTGATTGGAGATAAGCTATCCAGTCTTAGAGGGCAAGAAAGAACCCCATCTTATATTACATTGAAATACAGCTTGTGATGAGCAACGGATTCCACTACTCCGTCATTTGTGATCCCTCTGACTAAGTAGGTGCTAAAATTACATGGTGTTGTATGTTTAGAACAGGCTCTGGCGGATCACCGATTTCTTTTGACACTTCTTCACTTTCCATCCAATTCTATCCTTATCACTGTCATTCAGGAATAAGGGGTTGCAATTACGGGAACAATTTAACAATGAAAAAATTCTTACATTCCCTCTGGTATCCAATAATAAGGTGAATGATTTAATTGGATATTCAAAAATTTGATCAATGAAATGGCATTTATGAACAATTTTTAAAATATCTACTAACTCTAATGAATGTCACAGTTCCCCCCGTTAAAAAAATTATAGCATTTGGAAATTCAGTATTAATCCAGAGCAAATACAGTTAAATTTAGTGCACTAAACTGCAAGATAATAGGCAAAAATTTGGCCAAAAAAGGGCATCAACATCTGCTGATTAAATAAACATTGCTCTGAGAACCGCCTCGAGGTTGTGCGGTAGGATTTTAAGGCCAAATGCCATTCAAGGTCAATTAAGGAGAGGAAAATAATTCAGGAATGGAATGAGATGAAAAAAATTGTGTATAAAGAGCCCTACTATTTTTATGCTCGAGAATGATCCATCAGAAAAAAATAAATTCTGGAATCAATTTCAATAATGTTATCACTTTTCTTAAAGCCACTGATATAGTGTGAGGATAGAATTAATTGAGAGCGATTAAACTATTTTGATATTAGAGTAATTTCAGCATAATACTAAATATTTTAGCCTACAGGAATTCCAGCCCTAAGCCTTCCAGAAGCTTACAAACTTCTGGAATTTGATGTCTGGAGTGGAAAGTGCACCATTTCGGCGATAGTATAAATGTAATATACGATATCGTAAGTACCTCGTCTCAATGGTTAAGAGCATTTTGAGCTTTGCTATCAATTTGTAACCTTCAAAGCAGTATACTGTATTTCCCTTACCGGCTGAAAAAGTGTCTGCCGTAGAACATGCTGTATTTCCATAGCATTCGGATACTGTACTCTTTGCACAACAGACTATGATAGCAAAAAAAATTGTATTTACTAAGGTTTACTTAGTCCGGTGCTGCACTAAAAATAACATCATATTCTTATGACAAACTTGCCTTCTCATCACAAAATTAATTGCTAGGGCCACTGAATTATACATACAACCATTAACAATATATATAAAGCCATACAACAATGAAATAAAAATTAATTTTTCGCAAATCTTAATTACGTCAAGAAATACCCTATTATCAATGAATTTATTTCTCCCTCTGAGTAATTGGAACATGTTCGCTAGACAGGCAATTAGGGAGGTTGGAATAGGGTAAATTTCCCACCCAGTGTGAATCCGCTCTAGAGCGGCAAGGGTCTGGCCTCGGTGGCAACTGAGGAAGGACGTGTAATTACCGGTCGCGATAACTGCGATGGATTTATACGCCACACAAGACCAATTGACGCGGATAATATCGGCAAATTGAGAGAGATAATGCAATCATAAAATGATTGCAAACAGCACTGTAAAGTTCATTGCATTGTAAATTAAAGATACGCGATAAAATATACCAAACGGTATAAGGGCAGCATATTTCTCTTTTCTACTTTTAGTATGCCATCAGCAGAAGAAATATTAGGGTGGGTCTACTTATTCTGACTACCCGATAAATCTATGATGAATGATATGAGTGAATTCGACGGAACCGATTTCCAAGTGTTTAATATGTTATGTTATATTTTTGTTATATTTTTTCCTCACTGTATAAATGTGCTATCTGGCTACACTTCCTTCGGGTTACGTCCAATTTATCCTAGTTCAAATAGGGCAAGAGGAAAATTTGCCTACCGGGAAGGAGCCATCTAGAACGTCAAGTGAATAATGTAACCTAATAGAAAGCATTATTTGTCGTCGCAGAATATTTGAATTCGCCCAATGAGACGTGCAAATATTTCAAATCTCTTGACTGAATCAGTTTAAATATTCAAAAGATTTTGCATACTCAATGTTATAGAATGGAGATGAAAGGCTACAAGGATTTTTTTATTAAATACAAACGTGTATAAGAATTTTTAGATCGAATCCATGTTCGAGCATTCAAGGAACATCCAATGGAACTGTGACATGTTGTCGAACATCAGTGGGGGAATAGAAAAACTGGCTTTGAAATCCAAAAATACTTCAGCAAAAAATATTCATATCGAGGCGCTTGGATATTGTCAAGCTTTATTACGGGAATAATCATAAAATGTATCAACTGCGTTAAACGTGGGATTATTTATTCGCTTGGATGAATGTAGAACTGAATTGCTTGTACTTACCGGAGCGCTGTGCAGTTGTCGAATCCTCCGTCGTTGAACCTCAAAATGCAAGACGAGTAGGCATTGTGGCCGAAGAGAACTGGTCGCCCAGAAACACAAGGTCCTCCTACGCCGGAAGAGAAAAAAATGTTCCCGTATCATTTATTTAAAAAAAAGAATTGCAAGCTGCCCATAATCAGTATAGTTATAACCTAAAACCAGTTCTATAACTACTCTCGTCTACCACAACTAGTAACTACATAACTTATGTGAAGATAGGACCTACCTATTTCAGTTAACCTAAGATTGTTGCATCGAACCTAATATTACCTCATGACAATCTTTATCTAGTACTTTGTGGCATCAAGTAATACTCCACATTTGAATCTTACATAACGCAGTATAGTGAATTTAATACGTCATTAAGTAAAAGGTTGACTGAATTAATATATAGAATAATTAATATATGGAAAATAAATGCTCATAAATGAATAATTCAATAAAATCATAGAGTTGAATAGTAACTTACGAGTGGAGTGGAAATATAATATCTTTACTATGAGGAGAAATTAACTAAAATCAGTTACTATTTTCACACTACCTTCAAAAACTTCATGGTTTCGACAACTGAGTGTCATTGTAATGGCCAAAACAGAGCCTCAGGGCTCAGGACATTGACGGTCACACTCATTTGAGGATACTATGGTCGACCGGCTTATAATATTAGTGTGAAAATAGTAACTTGCATTTGTTCATTCCCTATCATTAATATTAATAACATTCACAACGTGACACCTGGTACAATTATTTTCGAAACATTTTCATTACTGGGAAATTCTTTTAAGAAAAAATGTTTCTATTGTGAATCCTTGAAATATCTGATGTCATTTGTTTTAATTCTGTCACATTTCGGAAAGGTGTGGCTAGCCGAGTTCAGGTCACCTATCCCTCCAGGGTTTGTGAGGCATGATTTTCACTCTGGCGGAAATATCAGTTTTACATTATTTTCTACAAACATCAAAGAGGATTGAAATGGTATTTTTCAGGTGTATTTTACCCTGCACGCTAATTGAATCGAGGTCAAATTTAATTTTTCCCCCTTCAGGAAAATGGATTTTCCCCAGCGCCCTTTGCAGGTGGCGTTGGTGATTTGCACAGAGACCAAACCCTCGCACGCAAGCCTCAAAAGACATGCACGCATGTCCCGCTGCACGGAATTTAAAAAGATTTTAACTCATAAAGTGCCTCGCAAATTACATCAATCGAGCAATTAGAGGCCCTTCACCGTTTGTCGGTATCCCTTTTCAGACGAGGGACAGGGATTAAACCATCGTCGTCATCAAAAGGCCAAGGGAAGGTTTTTCGTCGATAAGGTATGGAACAAGCGTGAATCATAAAGTCCACCACGGCACGGCGGCTTGGGTGTCCTTAACCACGATGTGAAGTGCATTAGTACACTTCTTCAGGCAAGAGGAATTGTCATAATTCACGTAAAATAAACTTGGATAAGTGAGACTTAAGACCTAGTCTCCGCGGAATTGGAAAAAAAGTAAAAATATTGGCAGCCTTTGAAATTTTGAATTAAGAGAGGATAAAGAAACTGAGACAGGAATAAAAACGAAGTAAAGAGTGAAGGATGCGAGAATCAAGAGCGAGATGCATGAAGAAGTTCAAAGTAAGCTGATTCTTCGATGGCAATCCAAGGTAGAATATAATGAAAGTGAGGAGGAAGAGCATAGGAAATTTAAGGGATTTAAAGGGAAATGTTAGGGTAGGGAATTAATAGGGATCAAGAATGATATCCTGGGGAAATAAACGGAATAAAGACGAAGTATTTATTAAAAGTGTGCGACAAAAAGGAAACCACAGCAGAAGTAATTCATCGAAGCCTGCCCTAGCCGAAATAACGTCAAATATGAATAAAATTAACTATATTATTGTTGCAAAAAAGTGTTACGCGAACATTTATAAGAAATTGAATTTTTTAAACACGTCTTTAATAGTGACACTGGGAAATAGCTTCCCTTTGAGAATATCAGGATTTGCTAAGCAATATCAGAGGATTTATTGAATAAAATAAATATGAGTCTTAATTATTTGTCCTTGTTAAAATAAGTTAGATATCACATGCATTAAAATGTCCATCCCTGATCAGCTAAGCTTCAACACTCGGAGAAAGTCATGATTTGAAGCTCGCAGGATTCGCTGAATTGACCACTCGTTCAATGAATGTCTGATGAGGTACCCTGAGACTAATTAGAAAGCAAACAACTTTCTTTCATCAAAATGTAAAAGTATGATGAATAAAATTCATAAAACTAACGTTGACGATACTGAATTCAGTAAGATTGGCTTTGAAAGGAAATATTTTAAAGAACTACTGATAATTTATATCATATCATTTTCCATTTATGTATGAATAAAATGTGTCTAGGTGTAGAAATATGGACATTAGCTTTAGTAAATATAGGTTGATCTTTGTAAAATTTGCAAGTCAAATGATATCGAAAAGCATAAAAATGCTATACCGGCCTCCCCTCCTCGAGGCTACTTGTAGGAGACTCAGCAGATATAGATTTTCCGTGTTGTTTATCAAACTCATTTATCTTCCTCATATTGGTAGGGGTTTCGACTAAGTAGCGTGCAAAAATAAAATCAGATTGGAATCACTTGCTACCTGATCGCCTGAAGAATTGCATTCCCCTGTTTTTCAGTAAAAATTAGATTATTGCGTTACTAATATAAGTAAGACCGAAAATTACATTTTGTGCTTCAAATATACAGGGTGCGGCAACATAACTTCCTTTTTTAAGTGGATATATCCATATAAAAAAGGAAGTTATTTTGCCGCACCCTGCACATCCAGTGAAGTTTTCTAAACGAAATTCTTGGCTAAAAACATCCGCATTAGCACTTGAACTTATTTTCTATAACAACAAATCCTAATGATGGTGCACATATTTTCTAATCTCATGCATCCATCAAAGAATTAAAATATTTCCTTAAACATGTTCAAAACTCTTTGAAGAGTGACGTGAATGGTAGACATAAGGGCATAGTCTGCAGTAAAAGAGTACGAAATGCGGCGGCTGAAACAAAATGCATTCACTAAGCACCAATATCTCGTATCCTCACACTTGAAGGCAAAAACGCCTACGAAGAAGGAGATGCTTTGAGATTCAATCCACCCTAGCATTCCGTCAACGCGGTAAAACGATTTCACTGACGTCCTTAGAAAGAACAGTCCTCACGTCGGGAATCCAGCAGAGATGGGTTTGTTGGGGGAAGGGTTGGAAAGGAGAGACAGGGATCCATTAGGAGGGTGGGTCTGGCCGACGCCCCCCTCCTTCACCTGAGATTCTTGGAGACCCGCACGTACGACGAACGACTGTATTAGTCCCATTGCTCCCCCCGTCTCCTCCCTGGCGGGGGTAGAGCTCTTATACCCGAGGTCGTCACACTGTGTGACAAATGAGAATTCCCGTAATGGATTCACGGCACGACGGTCTCTGCATCCCCCGCTCTACGGAAATCAATTCAATGAAGCGACTTGTCCCCGTGCCGCCCGCTGCGTCCGACGACAAATTAAAAGCGCCCGTAGGGACGTGAGCCAGGAGCCGGGCGGTGCGAGCGGACGAGCGCAGAATGGACCAATTCAGGCAAAACGCGGGTCATGTGTGGGGGCACAGATTTAGGGACTTTGGACGTTCCTTATAACAGCTGGGTGCCTCAGTGAATATTGCCCAGGGAAACTGAGAAGCACTCTTGATCTCTTTTCCGGCGAAAAATATTCGTATAATCTTCTCGGGATATCCTACCAATCTGCCAACGTTTCGGTTGATGACTCAAATCAAATCAGAACAAGTATCAAGTCAGTACTCCCAGGAAAAAAGCAGTTTGAACAAGACTTGGAAATCGTAGGATTACACCTGCTATTGCTAAAAAATATTCCATAGATCAAGTAAACAGCCAGTTTAGCAACCAAAGACGAGATGAGGTTTGTCTATTGCTCTCGGAGGCTGACCGCTGTAAGTCCTGGTTCCGCCCTCGTGCATTCTAGAGCGGTGGTCACATCTACGGGAAGCGAATGGGGAATAGCACAGGCAAAGGGGGTTTAAGAGATTATTTACGGTTGAAATTGGTGAGAAAAAGATGAAAGAGACAGTGTGCTGAGATCTGAAGACACCAGAGTAACATCGGCCTGACGCCGCGGCCACTGACGGGCGTTACGCCTACACTAAAAATATTTTTCTTTCTTAAATGAAATATTACTCCTAGCTTACTTTCTTAATTTATAGAGGAGGGTTTTGTCTACAACATATATAAAATAAACAAAATTTTGTCAAAATCGGTCTCCCAAAAGGCAATCTCCAGGTCGATTTGACATGGAATGACCCAGGTATATTAGATGATATCACTGACCCAGTTTGAACTCAAGAAACACTGAAACAAAGAGTCAAACGTAAATATGCATATACTTAATATGAATTAAAAAAAGTAATATTGCAGTTTTACTATAGTTGAAACAAAATACTTTGATAATAAGCGAAGCTCCTCAAGCAGCCCATTATCTCTCAAACCGAATGCTTTAGAGTTGATGCCGAAAAATAGCGGGGTGAGAAGAAGAGAGAGAAGTAAGTATAAAAAAAAGAAACCTCTAAAAATGTACACCAAAAACCTTGTTATTTCACTTTAATTGATGACTGCAAGAAAATGCAAAATGCTAAATCGCTAACATTTCCATAATTTAACTTAACTTCAAAAATTTCCTTCAATACACAGGTTTATTTCTTCAGATGATCAAGAATTTTCACATCAAGGATTGCATTGAAAATATACTCGTACTATCCATAAAAAATATATGAGATAAACACATTGTAACCAATTCCATATTCCAATTCCAAGTTAATAAGCACGATATGGAGTAGTAAAAATTATCTTTTTAATTTAATTAATGCATGAAAAATGTTGTTCAAAATCTTTGATTCCCCACAGGCAAAAATATTTCTATAAATAAAAATGAACATACTTCGCATATCCCTCATTGTTCATACCAGCAAAAGAAAATATACGGTCTGTGTTTGAGGGATAATTTAAATATAATCCACTTATTAAATATAATATACTAGCAACTATAACAGCGCGTAAAGAGGAAAATGCACCCCACAATTATATTATAAGGCAGTTCTGACAGAAAGTAGAAAATGATCGCAAATGACTAACGTTGCATTGCGAGGACTATTTCACTAGAGAATACACTTAAATGCACAAAATAATCAGTAAAGCCATTGAACTGCGTGATTATTACAAATAAGAAAAGTTTATTTCGCTAGTCCTGTTTACATTAATGTAAATGCAACGATAAGTACCATTACACTTGATTAAACATAAATGCAATTCAAACAGTTACGTAAGCATATTTTTAAAAACTAGAATGTCAATAACCAACTCTAATTAATATGACTATGAAAATATTTGTGAGACGTACTTCGCTGAAACTCGGAAAAAAATCTTCATTTCAAATAGTCGAATCGAATCCCCTTTGCGCATACACAATTTTACAAAAAAATTGATAATATAAACTAAACAAACAAAGGAGAGCACTCCAATGGCCTCTCAATTTTCTTCTGCACACACATGAGAGGAAAATTCATGAAGAATTAGCGGTAATGGAGCTCACTCTGTAAAGGTTCCACCACGCTAGAAAATCAAGCGTCCTTCAAAGGTGCCTACATCAAAATCCCTATACGAGTGGGCCACCCTAACGCTAATCCTCCACGTGTTTTCCTTTCACGAGCGATGCTTCGCTTCCTGCAAAAATCAGTGCGCTCATGGGAGCTTTTTTTCCTTTGTTAGTTTATTCAATGGCCAGTAGAGCTAAAATGCCCATTTCCTACTTTATTTTTATTGAGTAAATATTTATAATTACCATAATAATAGTTTACTTAAAGCTTTGCTTCAATAAATTGGGCTCTCTATATTTTCGACGTGCCCTTTCAGAGCATGACTACAGTAACCACTTTTTAAAGGAATTATTATAAACCAAACTAAAATTGTACAGCTACTTTCACTCACTTAGTTGCTGCGATGAAATTTTTTTCAAATCTTTTATTTACAGTTCCTGCGTCTGATAAAGTTTCGTATGCATGTGAGGCTTTTATTGACGAACCAATATAATTGAAAAATAAAATGATTATGAAATATGCAGAACTAAAGCTTATCATATCTACTAATATATAAAAATAGAGTGGTGTCTGTCTGTCTGTCAGCCAGCCAGATTTATGTTACGCATCTCCTCAAAAACTACTCAACCGATTGAGCTGAAATTTTGTAGGATTCTAGCGTATCCACTAGAAGGTACTATAGGCTATACAAAAAAGGCTCAGGGACCGGGTTCGATTCCTGGCGCCAATTATGTATTTAAATTGGTTTAAATGGACTTTTTCAATTTATGGTAGCGAAAGAGCTTTTCTTTCGCTCAGTGAAAGAACTAAATATTAATCATATTCTTTCATTCTTTCTGTATATAATGCAAAAATGTTTAAAATTTCTTATTATTTTAACCAATTCACTCTTTGTTCTCCAGATTTATGGGCATAAGGCTCGGATACGAGGCAGTAAAATATAAAATGAGATATATCTGTGTAAATCTGTAGAAATATCTGTGTAAAGATGCTCAGAGCCATGATAAGATAGAAGATCTTTTGTGACGCAGGAAAAAGATTAAAGATGAATATAAGGTCACGGTAGAAGATATTAAGTGAAAAATTCACTTAAAAATTTGAGTTTCACTTCGTAAAAATAATATGCAATACCATCGGTAGGTAAATATTGGAGGGTAATGGCAAAAGATGGACGGTGCTATTTGAAACATACTATGATCAGTTAACGCGACTTTGATGTTACGACTGTTTTTCAAATACTTTTCTTACTCTTCTACCGTATATAAACCTACCCAACTCTTATTTTTACTGCTGGTTGCAGAACTATAAGAACATGGGACCGATTTACAATTTACTAGCAAATGCGACACCGTTGCAAGCTAAATTGACACATACTGCAGTGCGTTGACATTAACGTATATTCTGCTAATGAAAATTATGCGGCTTTGCAATTACTATTCATAAATCTCCAATTTCCCGATATATATGCCGAAATAACTCCAGATTTTACTATCAAAGAGTGATATTTCTATTGGAGTAAAATATGTACGACATATCCATTTCCATGCATTAACACACACATTGAGGCAATTTTATAATAATATATAATTGGTTCAATTGCTCATTTAGCAGGAAAATTGCAATAGTAGTCTGCCTAGGTCCTCTTTTGGAAGGGAAAAATGTGGAATAGTATTATCCACACCGTTTATTAATTAAGCTTCAGTCTTAGAATTACGAATTGCCACCAAGTAAGGCCTAAAACTGTCAGTTTAATTAGTGATCCTCTTTAGAAGTCAAGTACTCGCTTTTATGTTACATCCACATGACAGAAGATTTGAGTCTTATGATATTTGACTTTCATAACTCATGCAATAATATCACTAACAGGGGGAGGTTTAATTAAATTTGATTTATCTTTTATGCAGGCTTCCCAGCCACTAACAATAAATCCTGAAAATATATCTAATGAAATGTGAGTAATTTCAATTAACAGACACCGGCATTTTGAACGAGAAGCCTAATACGAAAGATTTAATTCATGCTTGATTTTGCTCTCCTGCGTAATCAGATTGCGTATAGGAAATGGTGACGAGATAATATGATTTTTTCTTCCAAAGGGTAAGAAATGGGAACTGGTTGAAGCAAACCCACCATTTTATGCGTTATGTGTGAACTTAAAGAGAGTCGATAAGAGAGCTGAAATATTAATGGAATTATGATCTCAACGGAGAAATCATACAATACCTGGAAAAGTACCAAATTCCCTTACTGCATATAACACACGACAGAAGATGAAATATTATGTTAGCAGTAGAGAGAAAAAATTACCTTAATTGTCGGTCACCTCCCAAAATGACCAACTCAAGGCTTGGTCATGTCAGGAAAGGTACATTTAATCAAGCTCTAACCAAAATGGTGAGTGAGAGCAACTAATTATAAACTAATTTTTAGCTAACTGATATTATCTCCCTAGTTAGACCTCATTTTGAATACACTGCCAGTATATCGGATCCTTACGAGATAGGCTTAAATAAAGAACTGAGGCGTGTGCTGTGAAAATAGGTAATATTAATTAAGGGGAATGTACGATAACCACCTTAGTCGACCCTGTGTATTAGATTAACTTAAAAGGAAATCGTTATCAATCCGTAGGTTGAAAAATATCTCTTTGTAATGTAAGACGTGAACTGGTGACTTTTAAAAATCGTTTTGAACTGGTGACGTTAGGCCTGTTTTGCGAACTACGACTTACTAAAAATGGACCTGATCATAAACCTAAAATCAGGAAAATCGATTGATGAACCGGCAGACGTCATGTCTATGGTACCTTCTTTCCCCGTACAGTTAGGGATCTGAATTATAATGAATATATTCAAAACTATTTTCACAAATGTATAGATAATTATCACAGTTAGTTACATGTCCGAATAAAGCCAAGCAGTAGTGTTAGTTGAACAGGCCTTTTACACGTATTGACTCTGCTTTTAAATATTTTTTAAAAATTGTTATAATTTAACGAAAAATAACTAATATATTAATATTTAAAAAACATTCTCGGGTTTCTAGCCGAGTAAGATGTTTTGTTGCTAACGTTTCGATGGAATACTCCTCCATCGTCCTCAGAGCAATAAAGCTTGCAGGGCATTCCGCCCGCGCTTATATAGCCGTCTTATCCGGGGGGCATTGTTGTCTCCTTTTTTCCGTTATTTTTCGAATTAACCGTTTCCATTCTTTGCTGATGATGTTCCCAGCATCACGATTTAACGTGTTGTCTTCCAGCCTGATTTCTACGGCCTCTTTAAGGAGACGATCCCAATACCCATTTGTTTTGAACACCAAGCGAGCCTCATCGAAGGAGATGATGTGATCTTCTGATAAGCTGTGTTCAGCCAAGGCAGATTTTTCGGGGTGAAACAACCTAATACATCTCCTGTGCTCTTTTATCCGGGTCTCTATTGTGCGCCCTGTCTCTCCGATGTATATTTTTCCACACTGACAAGGTATACGGTAAACTCCAGGTGTTTTGAGTCCCAATTCGTCCTTGACGCGCACTAAATCGCCACGCAGTTTTTTCGGTGGTTTATGAATGAAACGTTAGCAAAAAAACATCTTACTCGGCTAGAAACCCGAGAATGTTTTTTAAACATCATTCGCCGAGAAAGAACGAGATCATATATAATATATTAATAGTTAAAAATTTGCATGATAGGTAGCGCGTATTTGGTGAGGATTCATCCAATGCCGCACACCCTTACCGTGGCACGCAGGGAATTATGTAGAAATGAATTTTCACCTTTCACGGTATATTCAGAACAAAGTGTTATAAAGCAAAGAAGAGGAAAAGGGAATAAAAGAGATTAGTCACAAAGAAATAAACTTCCCTTTTCGAACATATGGCTCGGCAACTTAAAACGAAAACCAAAAGGACACGTAAATTATGCTAACTACAATAGAACAGAAGAAAAGAGAATCAATGGGAATTAAATGAAAACATCAAGTAAAAAACTTAGGGAAATAATGATTAGAGCGCGGAAAAAAAGTCTTTTGACTTTTTGTAAAAGTGGGACTTAAATGTGGTTTTAAATGCAAATCTTCACCAATCCCATCAAATGAAACAGTTTTTAATGACTTTCTTAGAGACTTTTTGGGACTTTTTCTTCGTGGCGGGACTTTTATGGGCCTTTTTATTTAAACCATTTAAACCATTTTATTTAATGACTTTCTTAGAGACTTTTTGGGACTTTTTCTGCGTGGCGGGTCTTTTATGGGCCTTTTTATTTAAACCACAGGCCTAAGTTAATATTTGGCTGTTGTGATCACATTTGTTCAACTGTGTGTTGGACGCATCTGTGTTTTTCATGTGGTACTACACGGAGCAGAGATGTACCGAAAATTGTAAGCTCCTAACAATTGTTAATGCGAAATTTTCATAATAGCTCCGGAAACTGCAATGAATTCTTTCTATTGCTCCACCGTTCATGAAATAATCACACTCACTCAGTGCTTCAACCCGAAGGTTGGTTTGGATAGGTGAGTGTAGAGCTCACCCTGTACTTATCCATTTGCATGTCAAATTCACATATTGTTCCTTTCCCTGGGCCACCTCGCACTTCGAGTTTTTTTTTGCTGAGGTTGTCCAAAGACTTCACAGTGGGATTAATTGATCTGAAAGAATGCATTGATCTAATTATGAACCAGCTTATTTGAACCCGGGTGGTCTGCTGACAAGCCTACAGCGCTACACTGTATGCTAGCACTCCGCTTTTGTTTAGGAGATTAGTGGAAAAATGATACAATTATATGAAAGATCATCTAGAATTTCCGACGAGGTAAACACGTCACATTGTGTGCAGATGATCGTTAAATGAGCCTACATTGTAGCGAGGCAAGCATGACGTAGATGAACCTGGACCCTCGGCTGCAATCAAGCGGAGAAGAAGATTTTAAAATTATCGCGAAAAACAAGAGAAAAAGGTCCTCAGCTTCCCCTAAAATAGGGGTGGACAATGGACAACAAATAAGTACTTTTTCCTCATTTTCGGTTTTTCTTGAGCAGAAAACTAAGTTTTGAACTATTAAATCATGTTTCAACTGCCTTATAACATTATTGATCCTATGTAAAAACTTTTTTTGTATAGTATATTATAAAATTTTCCCCTTTAAATTTGACAGAAAAAACGCCCTGTTTCCAAGGTTTTACAATGGAGTGTATTTCCACCCTCTTTGTCATCTAATGCCTTTTTAGTAAGAGGTAGGGTGCTGGGGACTTCCAGATACTGAAATAGAGGAACAATGAGATGGGAGGGTGAGTTTCGCAGAAGGTGAACCATGGGGAGACGGGAGAGCGAATATAAACGACGTGAGTGGTTAAGGGGGTTGCATAACTTGGATCATACAGCCCCGCGACGCCGAGGCGCATGTTTCAGGGAGCGCTGGCGCCCCCCCTGCTCGTCCTACGTCAAAATGTTAAGAATACCTTTTTGTTGCTTATATTGTCTACTTTTCGATTATCCGATGATTAGTTTTTCCCAAAATCAAAACTAAAAAAGCTATTTTTGGAGTGTTATTTTCAAAATTTGGGGGAGTTGCGGGGGGAATTTTTGGTGGGAAGTTAGAAATTCGGATTCAGCGACCCAAAAAGCATAGCATAAATCAATTTCCAGAACTACCTCTAATTTTTTCAAGTAAAATCCCCTAATGCCTGGATTAGCATCTCTAGGCTCTTTTCTCCAACAATTCTGTTAAATTCTGCAAGTTTCTCACGGAAATAACTCAAACTTTTGAGAGACTTTTTTCAAAAATATTGGTGACTTTTAGCAACTTTTTTTGCAAAATTGAAGACTTTTTTTCCGCGCCCTAATAATGATTAAAGTAGACACACTGGTAAGAATGCAGCGAATGTATATTGAGGCATGTTCACCACGGCAGGGGTACATCACGATGAGGATGAAGCATGGAAGTGAGAGTAGCTCAAAAGGAAAAGCACGGTGGGAGTGAGAGTAGCTCAAATAAAAAAAGGGCATACATAGAACAGTTCCTCCTCGCTCAAAGTAGACGTGGTAAAATAGTTTAACAGCGAGACGTGTACAAAAGGTAATACTTCATCCATCGGAGACGTTGACCCGATGACCAAGACCCCCAAGACCGATGTCAAAGAAAAGTAGTTGGATAAAATAAGAAAACAAAAAGAGACTGGCTGAAGAGAAGAAACGGCCCGATGTGTATCCCATTAGGTCTAATACATTGTAGGTTTTGAGTTTCCGGATTTCTCTGCTGCGTTATTCCAATATTAGGAAGATAGCGTTTCGTACCCATCGCAGGATGCCGTTGTTCCACGCCTCCTGTCTTTGCAGCCAATCAGAATTGAGGGGTCAAGAGCTAGCGCACTCCCATTGGCTTGAGACTCCCGTTTCAAAATTTGCCGTATCCAATTGTGTATGTATTACAAAAATAATTTTGATTTTTGATAACTTTGAAATGGGAGTCTCAAGCCAATAGGAGTGCGCCAGCTCTAGTCCCCCCAATTCTGATTGGCTGCAATGACAGGAGGCCTCCCTGAAGACACTACGAGTATAAATACCCCGGCCGAATAGCACGGATCATATCCATTAAATAGGAGCATGCTTTAAAATAGGCAGCATTTTTTTCTATGAAATGCATTAAAATGATGATGTATCCTGCAATGGGTACGAAACGCTATCTTCCTAATAATGGAATATCGCAACAGAGAAACCCAGAAACTCAAAACCTACTATCATATCGCTGCCAAAGCCTTCAGCAGAAATTTAAATAAAACGGTCCAATATATAATTATTTCTCGCCCTTTTCTGAATTTTTCCGCCATCCTGAACATTAGCTTTCCATTTATAAAACTGGCCACAAAAATATTCTACTTGTTATTATTCGTTTTGGAAGTAAACTTAAAAAAAAACTCAAATTCATGTAACGACTTCATTTTACAAATGAAGAGACATGTTTTCATTATTCCAAACAGTTTATTTTAGATATTACCATAAATATAAAAGTCAAGGTGGAAAATTAAAAATGTCTAAGAATAAAAAAAATCGCACATAAAGCTAATACACTACAATACTCCCCCTCAATTTAAGTCTCGGTAATTGATGGAAAGAAAAGTGATGGAAGCTCTAGCACAACTCAATGCATTCCATAATTTTACATGGGAAGATGCTGAACTATATTTGGGTTTTTATAGCAATAGAACCCGGCAGTAGAAAAAGATTTTTCAAAAGAGGATTTTCACATTTAAGTGGATTGTAAGCATAGGGAACTAACTGAATTCCCACCCATAGGAACCCATTGTTAAAATAAAATCAATAAGATCAAAATAATTTATAAAAATCCTAAAACCCGTGAGGTTCTAAAAAGGTCCTTTATGTCTTTATACATGAGATAGTGAAAATAAATAGACGGATCAAATATTCTGTATTGCTTCAGCGATAAGAGAGGGGAAATGGCAAAGGGGATGGTGAGGTCACAGGCGGTGGAAGGGGACGATTTCGAGAAGATGGGGAATAAAATGGGGAGGGGAAGTGGGGGTGTGATGGGGTAGAGGGCCGATCTCAGGGAAATGGAATCGCCAGCGGGAGCCCTTGTGACAACAATGGGGAACGTCGTCCGTCCCTCCCAACCCCACCCTCTCACAAATCTCCCCTTCCCTTATCTCCTTATCTACCCTTGGTTTGTTACTCGGGTACCAACACAAAGGTTCGCCCCATTGTTTTCAGAGTTAAATATTTCCCAGCTATCAATTTTTGCAATAATAATCCATTACATAGGAGCATGCTTTAAAATAGGCAGCATTTTTTTATATCAAATGCATTAAAATACATTTGGGAGAACTAGATATTGTAGGGTCCAGGATTAAACTTTTTGTAGTTTTAGTAAACTGGGCATAGTTCTGTTAACTCAAAAACATGTACTTTAATGAATGGGAAACAATAAAGTCGTCAATCAACAATAAAAATCATATTTAAAAAATCAATTAATCAGGTGATAGTAATAATTTCTCGATTACATGAGTTCATATGATAGCACGAAAACTTGATGGAAAAATAAATTAACACGTTTGTTAATTGGATGCATCGCACGTTACAAGGTTGTTAAAAATCAGGTGTTATGCTATTGTAGGATAAAATCATGATCAGATACTTAATGATAACATTGTGAGTTCTAACGCATCGTATACAAATATATTTTTTATTCCTCAGTTTTAACAATCAACTTATAATTAACAGAATAAAGCTTCATTTATCAAGAATAGCTCAGTAAAAAATGTAATTTCTTACGGAAAAGAAGCATGGAGACTGTAGAATGAATAAAGAGTATCAGAAACCCTGACTGAGAGAACTATAAAGTTGACAAAGAGTTTAGTCCTGATAAAACGATTCTTGCTGGTGGAGAAATAAAAATGGAATGTGAATTCAGAACCTATATAAGATTAATAAATTCTATTATAGTGGCTGTCATACACCATGTACTAACAAGGAAATTGAGTCAGGGAACGTGAACTTGTTTTCAGAGCACTCTTATTTTGAAACTATAAGCATTCGGTCTATTAGCTTGTTTCTGTAAGGAAACTAAAATACTCAACCGGGGATAGATCATTTTAATCAAATAACTTGGCCTTGATTTTCATGCTGCTTTTTATTTATTTAAACCAAACGCAACTAAACCCACCTGTCGACTGAATCCTCTTCGAGAGAGGTTTAATCGATATCTTAATTTCATAAACAATATTATAAACCCCCAATCACAGTTTTGCTGAAAAAACTGTATAAGTTATGAAGTTTATATAAAGTATATCATGGAGTATAATTTTATCTCCCGATATATTATAAACCTACAAGAATTTGGATTGACTTATCAGAAAGATTGAAAAGCCCTTGATATATTTCAAGGGAAGACCTTAGTAAGAAATATATAACCTCCAAGATAGCTATCAAAAACATTAAAGTATTATTTTCTGCATTGGGGAGGGGGGGGGGAGAGTAGGGAATTAAAATAGTCCACCCGAGGAAATTTAGAGCCCATTCCAAATGGCATTCAAATTTTGATGACAAGGTTAAAAAAATTGAATTGTTTTAGTTTATTTTTGCTTCTTGGTATAACTCTGTGTGTCTTGTTCTTCTTATTGATTTAATTTTTATATTTTGGTTATTAACAATTTATATTACTCCCCCGCCTAGTGGTCGACTTGTAATAATTTTTAAAAAATTTCACAAATATACACACAGCTCTCTTTCTTGGAAATAATCTTCCTTTTCTTGGTCCAAAGGAGAAGATGACTAGTGCACGTCATTGGTCCCGTAGTCGGTAGTCAAAGCTCTACGCATCCGAAACCACGGGATGATATTTCCACCATTGGGATAAATAAACACTCTCTATTTCCCGGCCATCCGTCTCCTCAGAGAGTTGAGGATGGGAGGGAGGATGTGTGGAAGAGAAGGAAGGGGCAGTCAACTCCCCGCGACCCTCTCCTTCCCTCCTCCTCCGTTCCACCTGTTTGCTCGACACGACCATAAGGACCCTGACAACTTCCCCTTCCTCCCTTTCTTTGCCCTCCCCCACCCTTCGCGCATCCCTTCTCTCTCTCTATCACGCCCTCTACACTCCCCCTTGTTCCCACGTCTCCATGGAGCTGGATGGGGGTGAGTTGGGTGGAATGAGAGGTGGTGTCAGAGAGCATGGACCCTATAGAAAAGGAGACGGCCCACAAGTGTTCACACTGTGCACCCAGTTCGGCATTGCCAACTTGTGGATTGTCATGATTCATCCGCTTTCATAGTCACTGGAGTGCAGTCAAAATTCATGAAGAAGCATTGTTTCAAATATTGTCGTCAATACGTAGTCAAACGGAATGCAGATAATCAGGTATTATGTGATCTGGAAATGAAACTCTCCGATTTTTTTATCCAATGCTAATTTTAATTAAAATAATATATAAATCCCAAGTGAGTTTGGAGTTATTACGTTACTTCCGACCCAGTTTGTAAAATACTTCCAGATAGTGAAGAAATGCTTTGTAAAAGAGTTTGGCGTAAAATTTTATTTAACTATGTATTGAAATAATTTTGAATCTCTCTTCAAGTGGTTGATCAGTCCATTCCGCAGCCACATTCAAAATCGTCGTCATGATTGATGAAACAATCCTAAGATTGGTTTGACGCAGCCCTCCAATCGATTCTTCTATTGGCCAATCATTTTATTTTAACGTAACATTCGTTTCTGCATTAACTAAGGATGGATTAAGAAAATAGTCGTAGTCG
Organism: Platycnemis pennipes; assembly: GCA_933228895.1. Taxonomy (NCBI): domain Eukaryota; kingdom Metazoa; phylum Arthropoda; class Insecta; order Odonata; family Platycnemididae; genus Platycnemis; species Platycnemis pennipes. Next base: position 127,700,549 of record OW121851.1, on the reverse strand, counting down.
ATTGTACCAAATTAACTATTCATACTAGTCTATTTACTTAAGTAATCTACTACAACACTAATAGGCTACCAAAAGAACTAGTTATACCGATTGCAAAGATCCAGGCATGGAGTGATTTGAAAATGATACTCTCCGATTTTTTCTACTTGGGTTTTATTTAATACTATAATTTTTAATTAGAGTATTACATAACACCCAAGTAGGTTTGGAGTTATTACATTACTTTCGACCCAGTTTGTGAAATATGTGCTTCCCGAGAGTGAAGAGCTGCATAGTAATACAGATTGGAGTGAAATATTACTCTAGTACATATTTAAACAATTATGAATCTCTCTTCGGTTGGTTGATCTGTGTCTCCACCAGCAACATGGATGAAGATAATAGTCTTTTTCAAATATAATCTACCAATACAAGGCGTGTATTTTTTCAGTCTCCGAATGGCGTGAAAAATCCTTACGCTTCCTAATATTCGACCATACTTTACCTTTACATGCATTAGTTACCCTGATTTCGCAACTCTTTCAAATAGCTTGTATGTTCGAGCCAAACACAAATTTTATAAAATTTGTTTTCTATTATTTTATTTCTAGTTTATTCAAACGTATCATTCTTATAATATGAACGAAACTGCAGGATATGAAAGATGATTCTAGAATTTTCAGAAAGAAGTAAATTTTTTAACTTGGTGAAGGCTATTAAAACGAATCTCTCTCCCAAAACATACTCCCTATCTTTCCATTGTATAGTAAAAATCCTAAATAAAGAAATGGAAAAATAAATAGACACTTGAAATCAAATGCTAATACATCTCAGTTCACCAAAACCAAGAGTACTTTGTCTTTCAAATGTAAAGTCACAGCCCTACTTGACAGGTTTAATCAAGGCTCATGATGGCTACGTTTACCACAAGTTTAAGTTAATGAAAACCAGTGATGCAATCACTAACTTTAGAGGGTCAACATCTATTTTCCCTTATCTTTCATAATTTTTGAAAAATGATGCTTTGAGATAAATTGGCATTCATAAATTGGTACTATGTTCCTGAATTTTTATAAATAAGATATTATGCTAAAAGTTCAAAGAGAAAGCTATTACTTCCGCATCGAAATTCATTGTGATAGATTGAAAGTGCTTTGAAAATAAGGTGCTACCTACTCTAGATAGGTACTCAATATGCATGAGATCTTATGAGCAATAAAAATTTTGGTAGAATGACAATAGGGGTACAGCACATTTTGAATAATTAATTCTGCTACTTAATAATTAAATAAAACCAATAGCCCATTTTCAGAAGAGAAAATGCTCATAAATAGACCAAATATTTTTAAGCATGCGTCTCTATTGTTTCGCTCCTTTTTAGTACATTCAAAATATAAAAAACAAAGCGTTGATCATAATTTTAAAGGTCATTTTTTGGAGAATATTCAGTCCATGATAAATTACGTGTATTCCTGATGCTATGCCTACTCTCGACCGAAATATTATATTCACTCGTGTTTGAAGGGGGCTTATGAAGTAACCAAAAGATCTACAAAAAATTTAATTGCATCATATTTTTTCGTCGTTCAATTCTACGTTAATTGTACACATAAAATATTTAAAGTCGCGTCCTGTCCATGATTCTCAGGTTCCAAGATCCGCCCCACCTGTAATGATATCTCAGCTGCATTATGCTAACAATTTCTTTGTAATGTATCTTGTCAATTGCGATTCATAATTAATCATGCTCCTCTGCCTCCTCTGCCAGTAATATGACGATATTATGCTGTAAAATCTCGTGCAAATTTTCAAAATCGTTTTGCTTTCAACTGGTTTCAAAATACCTTAAGATATTTTTTGCTTTGCATTACGAAATAGATTTTTTCTTTTCATGTAATAGCAAAGAAGATCTTTAATCCAATGTTTTTATTATTTTATTTTAATCGAGTATTTTAACCGAAATACAGTTTTTTCTGTACAAACCCGGGTCGTGATTTCTCCCACATATTACGTACCTCTTACCTCCCTTACGGGTTCTCCCACATAGTCAACTAATTTTTTTAATAATAAATATTCATTTTCCAGACAATTCGTAAGAGAATGAGAGTGGTAATGATTTTGATGTCAGATTATTTCGAAAGGTTAATAAAATGAATTCCGAGTACATTCGCTCATATCTCTCAAACTTTGTAAAATAATGAAGCTTTTCTATTTTTCTATACGATATCGTCCCATTACCGTTGCTGGTAATTTCCACCATCAACGATGATTCTTTCCAGCTGGTGATATCATCTTCGACCAATTTCTATCGCAGTTTTCCGTAGTGGAATGCGAAAAACCCTTACAGCTTGCCGAATATCGGTTGTCACTCCAATTTTTCGACTTTTCTGACCTCACAGCAAGAAGCAAATTATGTCAACAGGACCAAGTAGGACCTTGAAGGCCTTCCTATTGCTCTTTATACTTGTGCGTGAGAGAGCGAGATGACACAAAGTGTTGTTGTGGGATGACACAAAGCTCGAAGGGTACGACAGAGGAGAAGGAAGATTTCACCAAGACTCCTCTCAAACGACAGCAGAACAAATAAATATTGAATTTGAGCAGTAAGACGGAGACAGAACGAGAGAGAGAGAGAGAGAGATGATAAATACTGAATGCCAGATGAGGCAGGGAGCGCGGGGGCGATATGTGCGGGGAAAGTCTGCGATAGTGAGGGGTAAATTGGCGATAAAAAGATGTTCCCCAACGAGACTTATGGCGTACAGTTGGGACGAGAATATTTGTATCGTTGCATTACAATCGAAGAATCGATGGACGAAAAAGGTCCGCAAATCGCCGATTTGGTTTTCAGAACGGAGATAAGTAGACTTTGTTGAAACAAAGCTTTTGTCATGTGGGATGAATATTCAACCGCAACATATCTTGAACATGACTTCTTTTCTACTTATGAGCATTGCTATTTGTTGATTTTCCCTTAAAGAGATGATAGGTGCCATATTTGTGCATATTTGACTTCCCCGAAGGAGCATAGGACAGTGTTATCCGTATTCAAATTGAAGGGATGATGAATACACTGCCTGTTAAGACAAAGTTATTGGGAAGTGAAAGGAGTTATTAGGATTGCTAGATCCTTGCAAATTAAATAGATAAGTTAAAAATTGTGTACCGACATATGGTTTATGAGTGACATAGCACTGACAAAAATCCTTGCTTCAGGTTTCAAACCTTCCTGCGAAAGGAGAATAGGGAAACTAATTTTAATGAAAAAGCGAACATATAAACCACAAAAAAATGAAAAAAATGAATGAATAAAATATGCGTTAAAGTTAAAGAGTTATGCCTCACATGTGCACGTTATTATACAAATTCAAATGGTTTAGATGAAATAAAATAGGTGAAATGGGGACAACAGAATGTAGAATGGAGAGGTTATATCAAAAAATTTTAATTTAATTCAAACAAATGAGGTGAATGAGATATATTAGCCATTGAAACCATAGAAAGGCAACGATTTACAATGTAAAGATGCAATATTACCCCTACCCCTGAATCATATAAATGAACTGACAGCATTAGCATACTGCTCGATAAAGTGGCGCACCCAGAAATTTTTTATGGGTAGGGAAGGAGGGCCGCTATCTTCCCGATCTTTTGCAAAGTGTAGCTAAAAAGTTCTTTTAATCAGTATATTTTGTATATTATTATAGACCATATAAGTTATTATACTAATGTATCCTATGTATAGAAATATAAGATTTACAGACAAAAATAGTCATAAGCTTTTAGGCCTACGCTAAGTAGGTTGTATGTCACATCACAAATAAAAGAGCCTTTCTACTATATTCAGTCTTGTCATACTCGAATAAAACGATGCTACATTGATGTTGAGTTTTTCCTATTTTTCGAATTGCTGCTACCATGTGACTGTGGCAATACACTGTGGTGATACAATTTAAGACTGGCCGTATAAAGTCACTGGCCCTATAAGGTAAATAAAATTTTTGCAATTTATTCTCATGGTAAGGAAAATAAATCAATTGGTGGCAAGAGTGAAGACGATGGAGGAAAGGGGATGTTTGGTTGGAGGGCTGAGGGGAGGGGAAGTGACCAGCCGGGCTCCACCAACATCTTTGACCTGTTCCTCCTCCTGTTCTCTTCCGAGAACGTCAAATGGTCACTGCCGTATAGGACCCGGAGGCACACAGGTCTCCCAAATGCGAGCGGGGAGGATTGGAGGAAGTAAACAAGCGAACAAACATGCAAATACACGCGGGGAGGGTACGTCAGGCGTCTGGGGAAAGGAGCGACAGGACGGTGCATTGGGAATCGAGAACCCTCGCAAAGGACAAGCTGGCATAACTCGAAACCACTTCCTTCCACGCTCTCTCGCATAGAGGGTCGCCTCTGCTTGCCTAAGAAACTTGCCGGTAAGAGCTCAAGATTTTTGTCTTCTTTATTTTTACTTTTATATGATCCGGATGTTTGAGATTTAGCTATTGTCTGTTGCAGTTTCGGTATATGCAAATGACGTGCCCGTTGTTTTGTATCCATCCCTAAGCCATTTTACTGCATTTAATATCTTCAACATATCATTATATGTATGACATTGTATATTATATACATATATGACTTTAATAATAAAGAATTAAAATTTTTCTGCGGTGGATTAAAAAGGGCTTTACGATTCTCTAACTCCTGCGGTAATAGAGCACCATCTTAGGTGAACCTAAAATAAGTACAAAATATTTACACGAGTTATAGGTCGTAGCCTAAATATTTGCATGTCGGTATAAATGATTTAGCTTATCCAACTAACAGCACGTTTATCCATGCTTTCTCCGCTCCTTGTATTTTTCTGAAATAGTTATAGCACGACTAAAATGTAGCTTTTTATTGTCTTTAAACATGAGACGTAGTACAAGATTGGTAAAGATTCACCCACTACCAACCACCTTTATGAAGGTTTGCAGGATACTACGTATATGTACATCGAAAATAAAGTAAAACAAAAGATTAACGCCCAAGGCTGTACTCGAACCAAACATTAGTTTCCATTTAGGTTAACATTTCGATACGCTACTGGCTCGGCTACCACGGAATCACTGTCCTTAGCAAGTTCTAACTTAATTAAATTTTACGATGTCATTAATATTTCACTTATATGCTACTGGAGCATACATGTTTATGGTGAGTGGCAGTTATCCTTGGCTAAGGTATAAATGATTCAGCTTATGCAAATAATAGCACGTTTATCCATGCTTACTGACATACATTAGGCATACATTAAGTGAGCAAAATTCTTGGCTTTTATTAGGAGCTGAATTGTGTAGACTGGTTAATCTCTGTCTACAATCCGGTGACACAACAAAAATTATTATTTAATTCCAAGGAACAAACTGACACGAGAGATAAAAGTGGGGTATATTTACTCAAGTGTGATACTCCCTATTGTAATTCTGTTTATGTCGGCCAAACTGGTCGAAAATTAAATATTAGAATAAAGGAACATATAAAATTCAGCCTGAACGGTGATAATAAGTCAAATTTTGCGGAAAATTTGATTAATGAGGATCACACATCCAGTTTTACCCCCAAGCTGGTTAATGTTATCAACAGGAATACTCTCACTTGTATCCCAGGTAGTTTTTGGAGAGACTCAAATATATGCTTGCAATAAACTAATTTTTTCATCTAGGGTAGAAATAAATAAACTGCCACCGGGCACTATTCCCCAACAATGACCAAAATTATTCCATGACGCGGAATAGAGCAACAGTTATATAGCACCATCCATAAAATCACCAAATTCCGATCATACTCCTTCCAGAGTAAAGAAAACGTTTTTATCTGAAATATCCTTTTTCTTAGAAATAATAATCAATAAAACCCTTACGAATAACACAGTACCCCTGGAAAGCAGTAGACATTCCTCAGCAGACGTCACAACTATGACTAAGGATGCATCTGTACAGTGTTACAGCACAGCCAAAAAAATACTATCACCTTGGCACACCTCATCCTCCAACTTTCAGTAGATAACTCCTATGCGGGAGAGTCTGGTGGCTGCTTCCACAAAAAAGGTTGATTCAAAAAAATAGAATATCTCGCGCATGCGAGGCAATATAAAATGACGAGTGGAATGTACCAGTGCCTTTTTGAAATAGCGCAATTCTTATCTTGAGCATGATCGCGTCAGAGCGTGAAAGAAATCCGTTACATTTTACTCAACCCTTGTTCTGTCTTCGGGAATCCATTCACGCGTTCATCTGACGCCGTCGGCCATTTATTTCTGGGAAAACGGGCGGCGGTTCTGAGGGAAGACAGAGGGAACCGTACGTATTGGGGAAGTGCCCGGCGTTTCTCCTCCCTCGCAAGTCCCCCTATCCGCCTCACCCTCCACACACCCTCGATCGCTCAGCTCCACACCCCCTCCACGCCTCCGGGACCCTTCTGCACCCTGCCCCTAGAACCTCACCTCCCCACTCCCTCTTCCATCCAACCATTTCCGTCCACCCGCACTTCCGCCTCCCTCCCTACCCTCTCTCTCCTTCTCTTCCACCCTATTTATCCCCTTTATCTCTCCCTCTCTCTTCTCTCCCCTCCGTCCTCACTCATCGTCCTCACTCCATTAAGCGCGAAACGTTCCCTTAATTTTCTCACAGCAATTCCCTTTCCTGTGTCTTTCTCGAAGGCGTCCACATGTATGTTTATGGATGGAAATCCAATTCCGCCCGGTGCCCATCAACCCAAAGGCCGGTCCCTTTTTTTTCATCCTTCCACAACGCGCCGTGTTCGTCTGTCCTTTGGATCTCCTTTCTTTCGAAAAAATGGAGAAAGATATTTTTATTCTCTTCCCGCAAATATTTGTTCCATCCACCTTATTAAAGAAACCGTTTTGTTTTTGCTCACGCTTCAGTAAGTCATATTTTCACCACGCCATTGAAGTTTCATTACTGAGAATCGACTCGAAAATTTTTCCCTTATCGTTTTCCGGTGATCTAGATGTGAGTGCCACAAATGCAAGTACCCTAGTTTGCGAGGAGTAAGCAGAGTAAAATAGTAAGATCCTTTTTTATACACAAGAAGCAGTAGTACCAATAGAATGTTTTCAGCCTGGAAAGAGTTTCTGTTAGTTTCCGCAACACGCGGCTCTCACACGTCAAAATTATTTAAAGAAATGGAAATTTAGTTCGGGGAAGAGTGACGTCTGTAGTGTGCCCTTCAAGTTTTGTATAAGGCGTGTGCTATGGTTGAAACATCTTCATACATGCTCCCCGTGCATGCCCAGTGGGTTAAATAATTAGTTTGCCCTTAGGCTATGATGATAGGTAGTGGTGGGAAAAAGGATGCTACGGGAGAAATCTCAGCCGTGCTAGAAGCCTGCATCCATATCCCACCCGGATGCCAATCAAATACTCTACACGACTCTCTAACGATACTCATTATACCATCTGGAGACTCTCACAACCACACGAATTTTTTTATGTAAAAAACCAGTACTTTAAGTAGAAACTCAGGTTGTTTAAGCAGATTTCAACTAGTACTAGTAAATCTAGTTAGCATAACTATATGCATTTTGAAAGCTACCATCATGAATCACTGAACAGCATGACAAAAAACTGAAACTTATCGTTTAGAGAAAAAGGTAATATTTTTAATGTACAGCAAATATTTAAGTGCACTTTAGTAGAAGTAATGCATAAGTATGCACTCAAAATTATTTTGAGATTATTCTCTAGAAACACTAACCGAAAGTTTTAACTCTTCTAACCTCTCTGTTGGCTGAGAAAGAGTTGAGTAAGATTAATTAGAAGTTGTTTTATCTCATTAATGAATTGCTAAGTAAATGCCCAGTGGGATTAAAAAATCAACGAGTAGGCTTAACAAATCAAATTTGAAAAATTTTGTTAAATTTCTCAAACTTTATTTATTTTGTCTTTTATTTCTTTCTCATAGTAAATAAAATTTAAAAAGTTACCTAGCTGAATGCTGATTGTGCATGTTCTTGAAGGCACACCCTAAAAAGTGTCAACGTCAGCATTTCATGCAAATGAACGGTACATATTTCTCAAAAAGCTTCATTTCTAGCCAAATCGATACTTTTAAAAAATCCGCAAATGTATCTATGAATCGTTTACCTTGAAAATTTTGCGTTTACTCTCGAGCGCTGGAATGAAATAATTTAAAAAGCTATTGCGCACACTCTTGGAAGAACAATAAAGGATCCAGAGTAAAGGATAAACATTTTAAAATTTGTACCTTTTGCTTAAGAAAGAAAGATGATAATACTGCAAGTGACATAATGTAAGATTATCCAAGAAGTGGAGGTCATTGGGGCCAGGATGCCGAAAAGTGATACTACAGCATCATCAATCAAATGAGGTCAAGGTTAATAGGCATAGAATGTAAGAAACAGCGTGTCCCCAGTATTCAGTTTGGCAACAGTTTTTGAAAAGATGCACCATTCATTTACATAAAACGTCTCGTGCACATCAGGTCGGTGATTCTGGCCTGGTAAATAAAAGGTCCAGATACGAATCCTGATCGAGGGCATGTGTGTTATTATTGTAATTTAAATGTAAAAAAAAGTAATCGAAGCAAGTATAAAATAATAAATAAAAGTATAATTCAACTGTAGAAGTCGTGGAGTCGATACATAAATGCTTTAGCAAAGTTAATTGAGTATTACTGCAGGATCTCCAAATTTGCATATCTCACAGGCTACACGTCGAATCATCTACTAGCTCTACGATGACCGAAAAGGATATGGCTCTAATGTTTAAGAGAAGCCCATGAAAATGCATATCCTTTTGAGAGAAAGGGTCAGAGTACTCTCGCAAAAGTATAGCTCATATAAAAATGTAAAAGGGTTTGTAATATTTGGAAAAGATATCAGCTTTGCATTAATTCATAGGATCCAACGCATACTTTAGCCAAGACTCTTAAAGTTATTTCCGTTTGAGAAATTTCAAACAGATCATGGAAAATATCGTTCCTAGTCCTTGATTGGAATTTATTTCCATAGTTTTGCCTCCAAGGTCACAAGAAGAGCCTTTCATTCTTCAAAGCGTTAGGCAGCCCCGCTCGGCTTTCATCTCCGAACGATATCCCCTCCTGAGCGCTGAGGCGCAAATAGTAAGGTTTGTCATCGCCGCTGGCACGTGTAGCGTAAAGGTAAGACCCAGACTCCAGCAGCCACACAAAATGGCTTCCCAAATGGATTCAAGCTCACCACTAGGACGATAACATCGCGGCAGCAAGTGGAAGAACCGTCTCACACCTAAGCAGTGGTTTCATGTCTGTAACGCCCTTCATGCTGCCATAGGAAGAGAGAAGAAGATTTGGGAATGAAAAAAGGGTTGGATTGGAAGGGGGGGTATAAAGCGTGGAGATCAACTAGGTTGTCATTATTCACCTGCTTTAAGGAAGGTCAACAAGGAAGCCACAGATATTAATTCCATTCGAGGGATAGAGTACTTATATTACTTATGGAGTACTCTCCGTACGGCATGCAAGTGGAGATTCATTATAAATCTCTCTCTCAATAGAGCTACAGCCTTAGGTGGGCCTTGGCCTAGTCAACAATCTACCACCAGCATTCTTTATTTTAAACCCTTCTCCCCATCCTTCAACACTCATTAACTGCAGGTTTGCAGTAGCATCACATTTCAATATGTGGGTCACATTCAGAATCTCAGCTGCAATCTCGCTTCTACTGGTTACGTCATTAAATCTATGCTTCGAGTCAAATTGGTGTGCAGATTCTCCCCGCAATGTTGGCATTACCACACTGTATACCTATTCAAACCACATCGAGGAAAATCTGTGAACACTTTTGAACTCGTAATGGAGATTTATGATGTAAATACTATAAATGAGACAGTAGTTGAGATTCTGAAGGTAGCCCAGCCATAATTAGAACATCAACTAAGTCTTCTCAGCATCACGCTGAAAAGAATGACCATCTTTACCGGTATATACTGTGCACCAATTTTATTCTTAGTAGGAATTTTAGGAGATAAGCAGTGGAATCTAGATTGTAGTGGAAATTCTGAATATGGCCCTGAGTTTCGGTCTGCCCTTTCTTATTTTGTAATCAAACTTTTCCTCAGTTAATTTTTTTGAGCATCTTTTATTCCATCATTCTTTCTGCATGGCCCAGCCACTTCAATCTACAAACTTTCATAATTCTGACTATGCCTTGTCTTTCAACTAAATGACCTAGCTCTTCATTATGAACATCTGCCACACTTTGACCCCACGCGCTAATGCTGAATGCAAATACTTCGGCCTCTTGCCTCCAAATTTTCCAAACATTCAAAAAACTTTTAACTATGTTTTTTCGCCATTTAAACTACATATTGGCGCTGACAATGGTGCATTCATGATGATGGAAAAAGGATATAATTTTCAATTAAAATGCAGTTCTCAGTACTGATTTCAAATGTAGAGGGTCATTAGATTTCCATAAACCGGTTAAAATCTCGAGGAATAAAAGGGAAAAGAGTCTCATGATAACGCTACCAGTAGGAGGAGTGAAACGTCGAGTCGAAAATGAATCGCACGCAGCATTTCCCGAAAGTAACGGCTACAGCTATAGATAAAAGAAGCTGCGAAAACCTTCAAGCAAAAATTAAAGGGGAAACGTACATACTTCACTGGTGATTATGGCAACATGTACCAAAAAAATTATACATACCTATATAAGAGTACCAATCAAAATAAAAGATGTAGGTGATAGACGAATATGCCCAGATGAAGTAGAATGCATAAATGAAAGACGAAATTCGTTACGGGTATACGACTGCGAAGACACTGTGCTCGGAGGTGTCTCAGATGATTCATCTCGTAATCCAATATTCCTTTCAAAATTATCATTTTTCCATTTTATACTTCTCCAAGATTTGCTTAATACGTTACTTGGTGATCCATTTAATCTTCATCGTTCTCCAGTAATAATATCCTTCAAATTCTGTCATCAACATATTTGTTTTGTGACTCTCGAAGCCGATGTCAAAATAATTAAAGCATCTTGGTGATAGATTTAATGTGCTTTTTATTAATTAACTACAGAGAGCACGTTAAAAACTCAGAAGTGGAATCGATCCTTCATCCATGGCAGTGAGATATTTGGGACAAGAATTTCCCTCTGATTTCCATCAGATGATATGTTTTAAATTCTAAATAAATAGAAACGTGTAGGAATCCAGAATTTCTACTCTACCTCCATAATCTGTTCCAAGGTTTCGTAAAAACGTGCTTAAGCTCAAAGTTATTCAAGAAGGAGCAGATATGAGAGTTGTTTTCAATTAAAAACTGTGAATTTTCATTTAAATCGATTACTCTCACGTATATACTTCAACACCTTTTCTACTTATCAATTGATGGTTGATCAGAGTGATAATTCTATAACGAGCTATATTCTGCCATTTGACAAATCCCATGATTACGTCCACATCGTACTAGTCCCTTTGTTAGACGGATGCCATACTTTGACACTACGTGACACTCATTTGCACGTTGTAGCTTCTAACAGCCGCCAAGAAGACGCGGAGACTTCCTGTCTGATAAACGGATCCCCCTGTCCCTTGCCACCCCTGCTGCCCCTGTTATGCCCCTCGCGTGTTTGTCTTCCTGGCTGCTCCTGCAAAGGCACACAAACCCCGCAAATGCCCCCCCTCCCTGGTATCGTCTCCGGCCTCCTCTCTCTTGAGAGAGGGTCGAGGGGGCTGTATGGTGGAGAGAGAGAGAAGAGGGTTGTTTTCCTTACCTTGATCGATTGCAGGGAAGCAAACCATGGTAGACGTACTAACGCACACACACGCTCGCACGCAATCCCCCGTGAGAAGGGACAAGTGGGGTGGGGGACACTCTCCCGCCTTCGTGCCGCTCCTCGCTCTTCAACTGTTTATTCCTACCTCCCCGCCAATCCCGTCCTCTCCCGGGGTTCGCCCGAAACTCAACATGAGGGCCGCCCCCGACCTCCTCTGCTTCACTAGTCGCCCCGAATTCTCCCTACCTATCTACTCTCCATCGGTGGCCTTCTCCATCGAAGCTACACAACCATATAGGTACTCTTTTCATTGTTTTTCCTCCGAGCACAACGTTTTGATACAATTGTTAGTAATTACGGATTTCAATCGACAGTGGGATTTGTAATTCAAAACTATAACACATCAAAATGTGAAATAATATGTATCTACTTTATTGGATTGCTTTTACATGTATCAAGATTTAATTTAGAAATAATATAAGCAATGCATTTAATAAAAGTTTGACGCATGTATAATTAACTAATACTTGGATTTCTATATAATTTTTATTGGTGGAATATTTTCCACCGCAAACTTGATGTTTTTCATGAACTCTGTGAGCTTATTTCATGAATACCAGAGAAATCGAAACAATGTAATTGCTTAAACATTTCCTTGCATGAAAAGTGACATATTTGTCCCTAAGATATTCAGACGTCTACATCTACGCAATACCCTGAGAACGACCCTGAGGGTGTCTGGCAGGGGATGAAGATCACCAACATGCACCTATGAGATGAAATGCTACTACGTCATGGATACATGCTAGATACAAGGATCACGTGCAACTAGGTAGTTAGTAGCCACATATTATTGAATTGATTACTGGTTAGAAAAATATTTTCCAGAATATATTTTATGCATATTTCCCTATCATGCATATGCTAGTAATGCTTAAACATGCGTCATGCGCTACTAACTACTCCAGAAAGTTTTTACCTACCCATCCCTTCTGCCAATTGTGCTCTCCTCTGGTGGGAGGCAAAAATGACATTGTAATTTTATCGGCAAGACAATCTATTTCTCTAATCTTTTTTATCTGATCAATTCTGATCAATATTTAGAACCCCGGTGTATTACACGCAAATTACATTAAATTATCACATGTAAATAACGTCATCTGTAGAAAACTCAGCTACGAATTTACCTACAAGGCTAGGCCAAAATTTTAAGTGACTTTCAAAAGTAATAATTTTGACAAAAGCAGCCTAAATTTTAGCAGTTTCAGAGCACTCGCTCATTTAGCAGTACATGTATTAGAGCATTTATGCTGAGTATGTTAGGAAATAAGTAAATCCCTGACAAGAACCCTCGTTTGGCAATGTAGAATTTTTTAGGCTCTTTTTTTGAAAAAAATCGGGAACGAAGTTATGCTAATTTTTTTTGGATGAATTTCCGACTATTGCTCGTTACGCGAGCGGAAACCAGGAAAGTGAATTGATGACGACGGCACTGATGGGAGTGCCCGCCATTTGGGCGCTTTCCTCGGCCACGGAGACGTCTCCCCCCCCCATCCTTGCCCTTCCCTTTCTTCCTTCCCCACCCACCCTCTCCTCTTGTCACGCACTCCTCCCCCTCCACCCCCCACCCGCCCAATCACTCGAAATCGCCCGATCATGCGCAACTTGCCGTGACTAGCAATTCGAACGAACCATCGTCGCAGCACGCCGACACGACCACCTCTCTCGGACATTTGTTTGCCCAACGTCGGTACTTTCCATAGTGAGGCTCGTCCAACACTGGTAGTACTTGAGCGAAGCGAAAGCAAAGCAATTTGCGATTAAATGAAGAAAACTCCTCATGCAAACCCTCAACGGGATGTTATCAAAGGGCTTAAAACCTTTTCCCTTTCCCCCTTTTCAAATTCCTGCTAATACATTTTCTTAGTATTTCCTAAATATATTCCTCGCGAGAAAAAAGACACTTGAATCGTGCATCTCTAAGATATTCTTAGTAATCTCCCATTCAGCAGTACATGTATCAGGGAATTTATGTCAGGTAATAAGTAACTCCCTGCCAATGACCCTTGACCTTGGTAAGGTAAGTGAGTAGATGTAGATCAAAGAATGTAGATTTTTAAAAGGTTTAGAGGGGACAAAAATGACAACAATGATCACACAACGTTTATTGCAACACATTTTTGTTACACTTGAGTTGGAATACGCTGCCCGTATGTGGAATCCTTTCTGAACAGGCTTAAATAATGAACTGTAGCATGTGCAGCGAAGATCGGCAACATTTGTAAAGAGACGGTATGATAACTATATTAGCGTAACCAGATGTACTAACATGGGAATCATTATCAGACAGTAGGTTGATATTTATACTTAATCTCTAAAATAAATTCCAAAACAATGTTTTTACTGATGACGTTAACATTATTTTGCAAGCTCTTAACTTACTATGGTAGACTGGGCAACAAACATAAAATTAAAAACATTGATTACTGAACTGACAGATTCAAAATGCCCTTCATTCCTCGTACAATTAGGGATATGAACAGCTGTAAATATATTCAATAGCATAAATAAGAATGTATCAATGGATAGCATAGGTGGTTGCATGTTTTGTGTAAGGACTTAAAGGTGAATTAACTAACAGCATGTTTTTGCACGCTTGCTTTGCTGTTTTCATATTTTTTTAAATTTGAGAAATTTAGACTAGAATATAATTGTTAATTCTTTTTATGCATGTTATACAATGCATGCAATTTGGCGTAAATTCACTCTCGGCCACACATCTTTATTATGGCTAGCTGGGTCTTTAAATTTAAGATTGAAAATCTCGAAAGGTAGTGCGTGTTTAAATGAAGGTGAAGTTCATTCTGTGTATTTTCTCCACACCCAAGCCTCACTTTGATTTGTGTTTTCTCGTATTTCGCTGTTGTAATTGGCCTCAGACAATTGTTTTTCTTGGTATTCATGGGAGATGACCAACAGTAGAGGTTATCTGCAATATAGGGGAAGGAAGTTTTAGGTAATCTTAGGATTTTCATAAGTGTTAGAAAGCTATCCAACAAATCCGCTGACGGCATCACTCTTTAAGGAAACTAGTCGAATGTTCTATAGTTTAGAGTCTCATTCAGTGGACTTCAGCATCAACTTTTAGCTCTCCACGTAGAGAAATCAAGTTCGGACCGAGCACCAATGAAAGAACTCCACCACTACTAGGATTATCCCGTCACAATGAGAAACCATTACTCAAGCCATTATAGCTACCCGAACTAACTCAAGCGGTAAATTGTTGACTTTACTTTTTTGGAGCAAGTTGCTTGAGCGTGTAATTGATTTGTTTCTTCATTTTGGCACCTCTTCAAGATAGTAGAATAAGTGAGAGAGTGAGCTGAACTACCACAGATCGCGTTTAATTGGGTATGGTTAGGTACTCATCAGGGAACGGAGGTATGGAGGGCAGAATTCCAGCATCTGCATTAACCTGTTTTTAGCGAGGGGCCTCTAGAAGCCAACGATATAACGTCCCATCTGACGGACGGAGTACTGAACTCGCATTGCTCTAAATACAACACTCCAATACGAACCGATATCGCAATGAAAAAGATCTCCCAGTACAGTGATTTGAATCCATGTGCATGGGACGGGAATTCTCTAACCCCCACATGAACCCGATCCAATCGTATTTCTTACCAATACACATCTGCATCCACGTAATACCATAAAACACACCGCAAGGGTTTGTGATATGGGGTGAACTATCACCAGCCATGCATTATAAATCATAGAGGTCACTTACTACCATTCAGACATGTAAAAAATACTAATTACTCCGTGCATACACTAGTTTCATGATACCAAGGGTGACAATGCTACCAATCCGAGGAAAATATGAAGGCGTGAGAAGACACGTGACATATTAGATGTAAATTACACTAAACGTCACGTAATACAAATCAATGCAATATTTACTTAGTTATTTTTTAAAATACATAAAATAATGAACTTGTATTTCTTAGAGAATGAACGAGTTAGCAGTGTTAACCCTTTTACTGCCAGCCCCTTTAAAGTAGACTGTGCGAAAAATGCCAAGCCCATTATGCCCAGCCAATGGGCAAGTTCATTAAGATATATTATAAGCACTTAATATTAATATATGAATTTTTTTTTTTAATTTTGATCATATATTTTCACTTTTTAAGATGATGAAAAAATTATTCATGCTGTCTCTGATTTGAACGAATTGTAACCATTACAAATACATGATGATGTAATGTAGGTGGGCCGATATATCGGCCCCTTGGCAGTTTTCGCACAACCATACAGGGCCGATATATCGGCCCACTGGCAGTAAAAGGGTTAAAAGATGTATGCATCAATAAAAAAATCCTGTACTCTAATTTCTCTATCATAATCTGTAAACGGTATCTATTTTGATATTTTCACGTGTGCCTTTTTTGCAATCCGTTTTTGATCCTAATCATGCGCGGAAAAAAATCAATTCTTGAGCCTCTCTGTCTTACCGTATAATTATTTTCTAATATCATCTTCGTGATCTATCATGCCATAGTACGCTGGTGTTTTTGATATAGGTACTTACTCTAAACACCTTCAGTGAGCCTGTCCGTTTTCAATTTCTGCAGGAGATTTAATCAGTTTATTAACTTACAATCGGGTACTGATTTCCAACCTAATTCTTTTAATAATTTCGATACATTGCTGCACCTATCGTAAAACATTTTTAACAAACATAGCTGCTCTATGCTGCCCAGTGTCTAGTTCTGTGATCAAACCTCATTTGGATTCCATACACAGGTTACATATTCTATATGGGTTAGGGCAAATGCAAAGTGCACGGATGACTTATTTTCCAATCTCCTCTTGAATCACACTTAAAAGAGGAGCACTCTGGTGACTGGTGATAAAATGCAGTGAAAACATCTGCAGGGATGAAGTTTTCAACTCCTTCAGAAGATTTAATCACCTACAATCAGATAATGATTCCCTACCTAATTCTTCCAATAATTGTGTTACACACTACACTTATCGTAAGACCTTTTTAACAAACATATCTGCTCTACGCTGCACTGTCTAGTACTATGTTCAAACCTTATTTGCATCCCACACACTGGCTTCATGTCTTATGTGAGGCCGGGCAAGTTAAAAGTGCACAGAAGTTTCATTTTCGACTCTCCTCTTGAATCACACGTAAAAGAGGAGCACTCCGGTGACAACATGCAGTGACCCCATTTGTCGGGATGAAATGGGGAATATGCATGAAATTTGTTTCTCAAAGATTAATGATGCACTCGATGCGAATTTTTCTCACCAATTTAAATATAAAAGACAAATTTTTCTACGCCCACCACAAAGATTATTAAATGATATTAAAATGTTCCCGAAAAACGATGAAAGTCACGTGACCTGAAACGCCTTCTGACGTCACTGCACGGTATAGGTTCAATATTGCTACGGTTATAGACATTTATATTTGTCAGAAAACGAAGTGAACATATTATTTTGAGGTTTTTAGCCGTTTCTCGAAAGAAACGATGACTGAGAAAATACTTGAAAACGCATATTCCGACAATTTCCTTTGGTTGACTCCCTTATGGCGGCGTTCTTCTAAAAAAAACAGCGATTGCATAGACGTAGTAGAAATTCTTGGGCACTATACAGGCATTATATAATTAATGGACGAATTGCTCGTTACCATCCATACTACGTGAATAAAAATCGAAATACAATCGTTTATTGCAATAAAAAAATGAGATAAATACATAAGTTATCGCCAAGTATTCATTTAACAACTTACCTCCACGCATAACCAGATAAACAACGCCCATAGTGGTATCGTGCCGTGACGTCATGCGATGACGTCGTGTTTTTAAGCTGCCGAAAAAGTACAATTTTCAAAGAGTAATATCTTTGTAACGCAACTTAATTCTTCAGCAAAATTTTCGTCAAGCACATTTTATCTAATAAACTTCACATTCAAAGGTTATAAAAAAATAGTGCATGTTCCCCATTGGCGACAGTGATACCGATCGCCAGGGCAACCAAATGGGCAAAAAGGGAGTGAACGTACAGCGCGAATCGGACACCCAGCGTGGGCGGTCGCCGAATACCTACTGCCGAGCTATATATGTCACCGTGCCAGAGGGGTGCTATACCTCATCCCTCGCTCCAGTATTAACTGCCCCTGAGAGACCTGGGTCCGCTTATCTCGAAAGGAGGCCCGAAAAGGCGCTCCAATCCCACGCTTCCGGAAATTCAAACTATCTGTCTCTCTCGATCGTAGGTGGTCCTTAAAGTGAGCAAACGATCTCAAAGACATTTCCCAGTACACACCAGACATGTGCGAGTTACGAATCAAAACGTTCTTTCGCGAGTTACGTTTTTATGGCACTCATTAAGTAATATTTCCCGACACAGCTTAAAAAAGGAATTGCATGAGGTTATGACTGAAAACTGCATGATACTTGACAGTACCTATCATATCATTATACCCAGGTTTAACGGCTTGTTTTGATTTAATGGTCAACATTATTTTCCAACGCTCCAGATCAAGATTCTGAGGCCATATAAAAAAAAGCCTATGTAATTTTCCATTTTATAACTCATTTCTATTTCTTGGCATTATCTAAAATCAACGGAGAGAAACAGCTTTTACATGATAGGGTGAAGAAAACTGGTATTTAAAAAAATAATATAACTCTTACATCATAATCTCCAATCAATTAAAGTCGACAAATAGTGTGGCCACCTTTCGTCAAGAGTTGGCAAAACACGAAAGTCGCAATAGCCTCATTATAGGTGCAGAACCACAGCATATTTCACTTACATATCGCCAATATAGAGAAGGTTTCACTCCGATTCGAAGAGTGACACTTCCGCGAGAGCATATTCTCTGTGCGATGATATCGGGATATATGAGAGCGGCTGAATATAAATAGATATTTATCCAATTTTTTTAAAAGCTGTACAATGGATTTTCTATAAATTTCATGGTGTTTTCGATTAAAAAATTATATCAATTAATACTTCTCAATCTGCCTCGCACTTGCATTTCTTTCTCATGCACCAAAAAAATTATTGCCGCGAGGACAGAAGTAATAGTGTTCTAATGACGACTTCTGTCGAAGCAACTTTTAAAACATATCTAATCTAATCGTCACATTTTTAATCGTTAAGATCTTCCCCTAGCGTATCACATCTATTTTATCTGTTTTGATAAAAAGTTCATTCATAAAACTCAGTGGAGAAACACTAATTTATCTCCTCCGATATTATATTTTTAATCCTGAATTCTCTTTGTTTTTCCGTCTTTAAGGAACCATCAACAGCATTGTGAACAGCAAAAATATGAAAACATGGTTCTCGAGATTACGCTCCCACCTAATAAATATTAGAAGAACAAATTTCAATCTTTTCAATTCGTATAATAGTTTTTGCATAGTTATGGAAACCTGTTAGATTATGGTGCTTGTTTACTTTCTTAATTATTGATTTTAATCTTTGAAATAAAATTTGATGTCCACGAATCCTTTAAAGTTTTGGATGGGAGTGAGGAAAGGCAGCTTTCCGGATTGTTTGTTTTTCTGCGGTTATTGACTTTGGTGGGTATGCTCTCGCCAAAATCATTTAGTCATATCCATCAACTCGATTCAAGTAACATGAAGCAACAGTTGTTCGGTCGAAATTTGAATCGCTCAATAACTCTAGCTGGCCACAGGATTTTTGAGCTGCAAAAACTGTAAAATTTACATTGTTCTTCGGAAAATCGAAGATCAGGTCAAATTATGCATAAAATAAACAATGATCCAAAATCCAAATGTTCAAGTGCAGCAGGGATACCTTACGAGCCGTAGGAAAGCCTTGTAACCTAAAATTGAAGCTGTGAAAATAGTTTTAAGGTAAAACGGTTTTTAGATGAGATTGGATGAATAGAGAAATGTAGTTTATTTGCATCAACACTGGGGTTCGTATAAACTTCTGTCGAAAAACATTCTATAATCTTTCGTTCTGAAAGAGGGTTTAATTTTTTACCAATAATGCTCCGCTGATGAAACAAGGAGTATAAATAAATATCTACCAATTCATCATCCAACCTGATCCTTATCTAGCTACTACTGCTGCAGTACAATCTATAGGCCACTCGTCTCCAGTTTCTTAACGAAGCCCTTCCATCAGCCAACTGACACTATATCCAAGGGCAAACACAATATGCATGACCAGAGAGCCTAAAATTGGGAAGGTTCTCTTTGCCAGAGGAATGCAATTATCGACACTTTTGCTTGTCGTGAATAACGGCAAGGTAAAATCATACATCAACGCCAAGCGCTATACCCGACCCCTCGGCCTATAGGTTGCGAGGCCGACTGGTTACCAACCTAACTACTTGTTAGAGTCTAATCCAACAGGTTTACATAAATTAAGATAAGTTAATAATTTAGAATAGAGAATTTTTACCTGAAAATCTGATTTTTTAACATTTCTTCAGAGTGTAAGAGAATTTAAAATATAATTGAAGTTAAAAAATGCAAACTGCGAACTTCCGGAATAAATTCAAGGTGGATACGTTCTCTTACGACATTACAAACACTCAAGTATCCTCTGGTTCAGTAGATCTTGACGATAAAATAAAGAAGTAGATGGTAAGGCAAAGAGGCTCTAAGTCACGTTTCTCACGTAAAGGAGGGTTTTTCCTCAGTAATATTGTCAAATCTACCAAAGGAATGAATAGGATAGACAACCCTTATGGTGGCATGCAGACTATTATACTATGGACGAAGATGAACTGTTCAAGTCCCACTGAAACACCTCCAATTGTTCGAAATAGGATTAGCTAAACGTTTTATTTTATTCTCGCGCTTTCCTTATTTTCCAAATGGAATTTTGAACTTGTCACATTCCTTTCGCGTGGACACAATACTCATACGCTTCAAACCCTTGAGCATTTTCAGACTCTTGACCACTTCTCTCGGTTCCATTTCTCTCATTCTCTCTCCCATAGCCTTGATGCAACAGAACGGCGCCTTTCCCCGTTTGTTTGTCTCCGAGACCCTTTTGCTGTATTTTTCCGCTCCCGTAGGCTCATTCTATCTGGGGTAAGTGAGCAATGCGCGCCATCGATTCCCGTCCTTCGGTCCTCACAGTGGAAAATATTTTCCCTCGACAGTGTAACCAAAGTGAACGGGTAATAAAGTATATACTGACTAAAATAAGTGTTAAACATCGATGGAGTTCTATAAAACTAACAAATTCATCGATTCTGTTTTCTTCCACTTTTCTTATAATTACTTCGTTTGTCACTTGGTCGATCCATATTATTTTCATCATTCTTCTGTAGCACCACATTTCGAATGCTTCCAACCTCTTCTTCTAAGCTGCTGTTATAGTCTATGCCTCACTGCCATAAAGAAACATGCTGCAGATGTACGTTCTGGTGCATTGTTTCCTTACTTATACACCTTATTTCCAGCTGTAAGTATGCCTACTCTTCTTTTGATAGAATGCTCTCTTTGTCTGGGGTATACTATTGACTATTTCTTTCTAGGTTCGTGCATCATTAATTACTTGGCTTCTCAGGTCTCTTCCACCTAGTCCAGTTTTTTTTTCTAGTTTGAAGTAGCTTTTCGCCTCTTCTCTCTTGCTGCACACCATTATCTTAGTCTTCTTCTTATTGATCTTCAGCTGATATCTGGCCATGTTCTTTCGATGACAAATTTTTTTTCCACATTATAAGATTTGACCAACTATACGAGCTGTGGCTTTCACATTTCTAAGGAGAATGGAATATGATTTGTCGTGTATCAACTGTATGAAAAAGTATCACTGCTGTATATCAACTTTCAATGTTGTAGATGTTGGGCGTTTTTTTATTTGAACAAAATGGTATGATTCATTGTCCATTATCATGACACTGTGTAGATGAAGATTTCGTATTCATTAAAAACGTATTCATTTCATCATGGAAATATCCAATTTTCTTCTGCGACTTGAACATTAGCAATGCATTTTTAATAAATTCTGCTTCACCTGCGTAAAACTCGTGAACCTTCCTACATTTTGCGAAGTCATCCAGCTCTATTCGCTTCTTTCGTTCACCCTTTTTCCCCTTAGGCGTTGAGAACGACAACTTTCCTCTCTTCTGAGACAATTTCCCTTCCTTTAAAACTCTCTTCACCATGGAGATGCCAACTACCGCAGCCTGGTTTTTAGCTGACACAACGTTTAAACTTAGTTTTTCCTCCAATTTTAAATCGTTCAAAAATCGACTAACTTTGTACATGATTTCTTGAGCCTGACTTTTGAGTGGACTGCCTCGGGCAGACGAAGATTTCGACGAGCTGGCCATTGCAAATAAGCAATACGAGAGTTTAAGGACTCAAGCTCTGTAAACAAGAACCAAAGCCGCATAGCATAGAATAACCGAAACGGAAGCGTAAGTCAAAATATTACAAGAAATAAATCCAAATCAAAATCCAAAAAGATGTGTCTTAGTGTTAGCCTTAGGTTTCAGTTAGGTAAGACGGTGAGATTTGATCTTTGTAATTGGAATACCTAAATTCATTACACCACTTCTTCGTATACTATAACTTTCCTGGGTCTCATTCATCCAAAAAAAGGCGGGACCCTCAGATCATTGCCCTTGCTTTTTCACTTTCCTGTAGGCTAGTTTCATTTGTTAGTCTTCGGAAATATTGAGCGATGGAAGAAAAAACAGGATATTATGTATACGGTTAGACTGATGATTACCACACAGTGATGAAGAGTTCATTTTTTATTCAGTACGGAACGAAGCAACACGATGAAGGCCAGATCAATGTAGGATAGGGTATGCCATTGAGAGGGAAAAATATCTGTTCGGGTGAGCGAGCTCATTAGCAGAAGCCCTTGACGGGTCATGCTGCCAAATGTCCCGATCGGAGGAACTCGCGACATGCACTTGACCTGACCTCAATATGACACGAAATACGTTCAAGTGCAACGTTAACCGTCTGTACCAAGTCTATTTCCGCACTAATAGGTGCTACAGACCGGGAAGAAAGGTACAGTCACTTCCAAAAAATGTTAACACTTCAGAGCCGAAATTTTTCTAAGTCCCCAGTTGACAGTGATTTGACAACGCTGCGTCACGGCTGAATCAGGACGGGGGAGGAGGGAAGGGGGTTTGTTTTCGGTTAGAACCTCGCGAGCCGTGGCGCAGCGTTGTCAAATCACCGTCAACTCGGGACTTAGAAAAATTTCGGCTCTTAAGTGTTAACTTTTTTTTTGGAAGTGACTGTACATGGTTAGGAATAGAAGGGAAAATAAATGGGTGGAGAGAAATCCAGCGTTGGCTTAGGTCTGCTCTTAACGAAAGGCGCCAAGGGGATCACGGCTTAAAATTCCATCCGACGAACGGGGCACTGTACTCGAACGTTCTCCACAGAACACTCAAGTGAAGGCTGGTATACTGATGAAATCTTCCACTGCCGGGATTCAATCTCCCCTAGGTGAGATGCCAGTACTTTAACCCCTACACCCTCGCTCCTGGGTCAGTTGACGACCGAACTCAGCTCCGTCAACGCTCGATGGCGCTGGGGACTGAGTTGGGCCAATCGGAACCCTTGGAGGACACCTTGTGTGACCCAAAGGGGGCGTAGGAGGGGGTCGCAGGAATCACCGCTGGGAGTCGCTAGTCCAACATGGCGCATCCACGGTTTGACATCCCCTCTTATGCCAAGCCCTCCTCCACCCGTCCCATTGCGCTTCGGTGCGAAGCGTCATGGCCACATCCAATCTGCCGCGGTTTCCAATCTGCTCCTCGGATGAAGAAGAGGTGGCAAAAAGTGCAAATGGAAAGGAAGGTCAAGTACGAAGTATAAAGGGAGGAGAGGGATACAATTATGAAAGTTTCACCAAAAAATGAACATTATGCCACTTGTAAAGATAAACGTCCTCTGGTCGCTATAAACAAAGTGGTCATATATTTCAACACTATGGCTTGGGAAAGTGACACTTAAGTTACAGATTGTCACTTGAAAACCTTAGGTTAATTAGGAAAAGAGATTAGTTACTTAGGAAAACAAATCTTTTTCATTATTATCCAAAAACGTATTCCAAAATAATTATTAAAATGATTTCTGGACCGGCACAATGATTGGAACTAACATATGCATATGTTGATCCTGCATCAATGTAACAACATAAATGGTTGCAATATAATGCCTCCAACTCAAGTCCGTATACTTTCAGTGCAGACAGTATACATAATATTTCCTAATATAATTTTTCAGAATTTTAAAAGATGCAAAAAACATTTACCATAATTTACTTCACATATATCATCTCAGGAAAAATAATCGATTTTTCAGAAGTCAAACGAGAATTCACCAAAATCTATGCATGGTGGTGCAAGTGGTAACTTTCAGGTACCACTTACAGAAAAATAATGATCTAAAAGATCAAAACCCTAAGCCTACTTCATGTTGGGTAGCCTTTTTAAATGGGAGGATCAATATTCGTTTCAATTCTCATCATACTGCATTTTGCGCTGCGGGTTACATGCATACAGATGTTTCGTTTAGAACAGGGGTCTCCAAACTACGGCCCGCGGGCCAGATGCAGCCCGCGAGGCAATCTCATCCGGCCCGTGGAGACCTTTTTATGTGCAGAAAAAAATACGGAAATTCACGTGTATCCTGCCAAGATCAACCGTCGCTTACCGAGGCGTGCAGCAATGGGTAATGTTTTCCAACCGTTCACTGCATTGCAAAACCTTAGTCTTTGCTTACGTTTTCTACTTCTGTTCACAGTCAATGACAAGAACACTTAATAAGTGTTATACAGTGTTCTTGGTCAATGAGATGGTATAACGCCATCTAGTGGTCGAGTCTTTAAATGATTTACTGCTTGTTCAAGACTTGATTATTTTGATCTCTGTTTGCCAGTTGCGGTTGACTGCAGCGATGAGGAAGTGCTGGTGTCAGTCAGCGAATTCTAATTGCGAAACATGTTGCACTCTCTTCTATTTAGTGATAATTTCCTTCGCATAATTACTTACCAGTGTGTATAAAGTATTGGGAGTGTTGTTAGTTTAGCAAGACTTTTCCGAATATTCCGAAGAGGGAACATTAAAAGCAACAATCTTTCTACCATACGTGGATATATTTTCAGATTGTATTCAGGTATGTTTAATTTAAGAATTCAAGAAAGAGTGAAAAAAACTTTTTTCGGGCCATTTCCAGCTATAATTGCAACGAAATTAGTTCGCATAATCAGGTTTTTGAGCGATATTTTGTGCAACATACTTTCCGTTGCACTATATATTGATGTTGAAGTCTCTTTATTTTAAAGCCCAACGATGTCCAAGAAGAGGAAAAGAAAAATAGACGACGAGTGTCGGCAATTTCAAGAAGAATTGAGTTTGAAATATTTCTATACCAAATCCGGCGAGAAATATTGTGTGCGATTTGCAACGAAACCGTGGCTGTGATGAAAGAATACAACCTGCGCCGTAATCATCGAAGCAAGCATCAGGAGAAATATGCACAGTTGGAGGGTAAAGTCCGTGCAGGAAAAATTGAAGAGATTATTATCAATATATGTGTACCATTACATCTCAAAATGGCGGACGCTTTTTTCTGACAAAATTTACATAAACTATGTCAATAAAATTGGCTTTATGAAAATGGCCTCAGATTTACTTCACCAGAGTAGTAATTGAAGACATTTAAGGTGACTCCGAAACAACCTTCGAAAAATGTTTGCGGTGCTAAGCATAAATTCAATTTTTCAATCGCACGTCGTGGCCTGGCTCCGTGTAGTGGGGCCTGGAAATATGAAGTTGTGCACCTCGACTCCTCATATTCACCATTTTTAAGCTATAAATGTTGCCACTGATTTCCAATGATTCCATTATAAAGATATTGCAAGGATGTCATGAGAATCAGTGCTCGCGTAACTGCGGGAAATTGACTGTTCTTTGGTGACTATAAGGAATCATGTGGCAATTTATGAACGTCTTTTCAACTCTTGAGAAAGGATGAGGGTTCCCAGCGTACTATGCAGGGTTTCTAGCTAAGGTAACATTAGGGATTCATCTTATTTTATTTCACTTTAGATATTTTTCCCCTCTGCCCATCAATCTTTCATAGATGTTGTTATTCATTTCGGTCGATTTTGCTTCGCATGCGAAACACAACATACTTACACTCTCTCTCAATGCATAGCATGCATGAAAGAATTGTTTGTTATATACGTTCGTTATGCATTGAGCTCAGAAGATGCATATGAAGCATGTTTCTCTATGGCAGCGAGGAATGGACGATGGCAGCAGCGGAGATGAAAAGTGGGGAAGCATTCGAAATGCAGCGCTACAGAAGAATGATGAAGATTAAATGGATCGATTGAACAAGTAAGGAGGAAGTCCTAAGATGAGTGGGAGAATAGAGAAGTCTTTTGAACACCCTAAGAAGAAGGCGGGACAACTTAATTGGCCACATCATGAGACACGATGGCCTAATCTACATTTACATCCACACGATACTCTGCAAGCCACCGCGAGGGTGTGTGGCAAGGGGTGAAGATCACTAAGCATGCACTACCGACATACAAACAAGCAACTATAGGGTCTCATGCAACTAGACTGTTAGAATCTATAGTATTTATGGAATCTATAGTATTTATGGGATTAATACATGCATCATGCACCACCTACTACTCTAAAATATTTCCCCTACCTATCCCTTTACTATGCTGCTTATTATGTACTCTTATAGTACGGGGGAAAAATGCCATTTTTAATCTATCAGTACGACAATCTATCTCCCTAATCTTATTTATCCGGTCGAATGAAGCATAATGCGCTGGAGTTTTTAATATATGCCTAACATCTTCAGTAAAGCTATCCGATTGAAATTTATCATATAGATTTAATCTGTACTTTAACCTGATAATGATTCCCACTCTAATTCTTGTATTAATTCTGAAACACTACTCAACCTATCGTAACACCTTTTAACGTACCTAGCTGCTCTACGCTGCACACTGTCTAGTTCTCTGATCAAACCTATTCATTCGGATCCCATACACTGGCTACATACTAAAAAACGGGGCATAACTAGTGAAAAGTAACGTCGCTCTTTTGTCTTCTCATCACATTTCCCAAGTACTCGTTTATAAATCCTAGCTTTCTCTTCACTAGGTTGCATATTTCCCAGATGTGTCTTCCCCACGATAAATCTTCAGTGATTATTACACCTAAATACCTTATGGTTTCAACGCTTTCAATCTTTTTGTTATTAATTTTATAGGATCGCTCTATCGAATTCTTCCTCCTCCAAAAATTGATAGCTACCCTCCTTTTAAGTTCTAATTGCCATTTGTCGCACCACTCTTGAATTGCATCTAAATCCTTGCTATGCGATTTACAGTCTTCTTCTTTTGATATACCCCCATAAACTACCGCATCGCCTGCAAAAAGTCTAAGCTTACTACTAACTACGGTACCCAAATCGTTTATGTATAAAAGAAATAGGAGCGGACCTACTACGCTACCCTGGGGAACTCCCGACGTGACTTTGATTGTGTCCGACATGATACCATCAAATGGTCTAATGGTCAAATGATCAAATGGTCAAATGACCTAATGAAGACAATCGTTGAAGGTCAGGTGGACTGGAAAGTAAGGCCTCCTATTGAGATGCATGGAAGAAGTAATGAAGGATGTGAAAGTGAAGACATACATAAATATGAAGAGATTAGCCGATAGAAAAGTCAATGGACAGCAGCTTCAAACCAATCCCAGGATTGCCGACTAATGATGGTGAGGTACTAAGTTTGCACTTTATTACCTATGTCAATTTGGAGGTTGAACTTCAAGCTATTGACGCCGTGAATAATATAGACGTTTCAAATGGCATTACTCGAGTTGGTAAGTTTCCTGGGAGTCTTGTATGGCTCGTATTCAAAATTTCCATTCAGAGCGAAATCCCAGAGCCATGCATTCGGTAGGGAGGAGGAGAGGTCGTTAGGTAGAGTGGGGGAAGGGCGTGAGAGGCGGGGGAGCGGGGGGGGGGGGGGGTCGGAAGGCCCAGAAGGCCCATCCGCAAGCGGGAAATCTCCCGCGAAGCCCACTCTGCACAACAGAGCCAATTTGGATGGCCTTCCATATTTAATGCGGAATTCTTCTTCGGGAAGTATGAGAACGAGAGAGGGAAATGCGGGCGAACTTTCGGGACGGGCACGAGAGAGCGGTTAGCATGCGAATGACAAGCAGAGCAGTTAGGCTGTTGCGCCTTCGCTGCGTGGGATTGTGGGCCGTGTGAATGCAGAGGATTTCAGGTTTGGCGCCCGTGGTGGAGCGTGGAGATGCAGAAGTGAACGGTACACCGGGTGACCAAATAAAGACTCATAATTGCAGCATTTTCCCTTTTGAGCTTGGTACAAGTTCGAATATTCACTTGTTGAAAGAAAATTCTGCAGATACAGAAGTAAAACTTGATCGTAAATATCAGTTATCTCGTGCACATCAATCAATGCTCATCAATCAACTTATTTCCTCACATATTTTCTAATCTCCGTCTCTAAGGCAAATACTTCGATAGTACCTACAGATACAGTAAAGACTAGGTGTAGTACTAAGTACCAAACGACCCCATTAATTGCTCTCTCCAATTCCAGCCTGCACCTAGTACAGAAGTCTTTGCCTGTACGTAGTATATATCCATATATATTACGTACAGGCAAAGACTTCTGTACTAGTTGCAGGCTGGAATTCCAGAGAGCAATTAATGGGGTCGTTTACCATATTTTTTTAGTGACGGATCTGATAGTTTGTAAAATAAAAATACCCGTACTTTTTCGTTTTTTGATCCGTCAATTATTTCTCGAGTTATAAAAGGCGAAAAAACTGATGTATTTAATCCTTTAGGAAAAGTGGGCGTGGTGCAACCTCTGACGTCATTGACTTCGTCCAATCGCAACTGAGCCCGCGAAGCTACATCCCCTTATCGCAATGTGGGGGACACAGCTGAATCTGCCAATAGGAGCAGTTGCGACAGAATCTGTTCGAGCAGACCTTCCGAGAACCCCCTTCACTCCCTTCCCTTCCCCTAAAAGCAGTCAAGGACGGGAGGAAAATGACGTCAATGCTATCAAAGCAGCTTTTTCGGTGGGCGTCACCTTCTACTTATATTAATTTTTGATATATTAGTGAATGGTTGTGGTTAGAAATTAATTTTTTCACTAAAATCGTTTTTCGTTTCCATCTAAAAATTTCGTGTACAATATTGCGAATTTGGTTCCGAGTAAACGCACCCATTTGGATTGAATTTGAATGTATATATATTCACCTTCTTCTGAATGTATTTCCATTTTATGCTGGAATAACATCGGCCTTTAGCATAGCCAAAGGTGCAAATAGCTGAACCATGGTCTTTAAAGGTTGGAATGCGTAAGCTTTAAGCTAGGAAAATAAAGTTAGAACGAGTGCGTAAAAATAGCAATGGAATGATATTTCGTCAGGACGTGACTATTTTTGCGACACGCCATTCCACCCTACGACATCAACGCTTAAAGACTGTAGCTTTGGGTTAGTTGGGGCAATCTTAGGCTCCTGCTTGGATCATGACCCTTCAGACGTCTCTCCTAGTGATCGCCACTCATATATTTCTATTAATCGGTGCTGCTGCGGACATTTCTATGGGCAATGTAGACGGAAATGGCTCAACTGCCATGACTTTGGTAATTGTTTTCAGTAATTTCTTACGTTACCAAATGGTATAAAATATGCATAGATGCTATATATATGATGTACTTATAATAACAAATCAAAAAATAATACAAAATAAGATATAGTAAAAACAATAAACTATTTAATTTATTTGAAAGACGAATCGCTACTATATTAATTCGTGTTGCAGTATAACATCTGCTACATTAAAAACATCCATACTCAATTAAACACCATACGACCTGATAACACAGAAAGAAAAACACGAGCCAAATCCACAATAATTTTTGTGGATTTGCCTCGTGTTTTTCTTTCTGTGTTAACATGTTTCGCTTCCACTCCATATCGCCTGAATCTGCAGAATTTGACCATACGACCTTTAAAACCTTTCTTTACTTTTTTACATCACTACATTCACAATTACAAATTGAAAACCTACATTTACAGTCTTTTTTTGGGCCGTGAGAGAATATCAATCGACCTAACATGCTTTTGGCTTCTAGAGTATAGAGTTTAGCTATTAGAGGAAAAGTATGAAATGAAGTGTAGGCCGAATGATTAGAACACGAATGACGTAACATAAAATGTGGTTGGAGAATAAATGAAAAGTTATGAAAATTTAATAAGATAAATGAAGGAGTTTTGGGGAGATTGTCGAAGAGGATGACAGAGTAGGGAACGCTAGATAAACGAGAAAGAAGGAGGAATACAATACATCTACATAATAACCTGTAAGCCACCATTAAGGTGTGTGGCAGGGGGTAAATTCTCACCAAACATGCACTGCATATCATCATAAAATAGGATTAATATTAATATATTAATCTAAACTTCACTATTTAAAAAGATAAAAATAGCAAAGTAAGCATGCAAAAACATGCTTTTAGTTGGGTTACCTTCAAGTCCTTATACCAACATGCAACTACCTATGCTATGGATTGATTCACTCATATTGGACATATTTACCGCTATTCATATCCTTAATTGTGGGAGGAAAAAAGGACATTTTGAATCTGTCAGTTCGTCGATCAATTTCTCTAACTTTGTAATCATGATTCAGCCTACCATAGTAAGTTGGGGTTCGTAAAATATATTTAACGCCATCACTGAAAATATTATCTTGGAATTTATTTAAGATATTAAAATAGAATATAATACAATACAATACAATAGAAAACAATAGATGTACTTGAAGACATTAAGGGAAGAAAAATATGGAGTTTTGACGAGAGATATGGAAACTTTGTATTGGTTAAAACCGGTCCATGCGTGGGAAATAGCAGGTGTGCGCTATGCATAAACCAACCAGTGTAGGAAGGACAGGTAAGAGATATAATTGAAAAAAAAGAGTTAGAGGATAATAATGATGTTACGGGTGAGATCGCTTCAGCACGGGTGCCCTCATAGCCAACTGCGAGCAGTAGGGCAAGGCTGGTTCCATCGGCAAAATAGGGGAACGGGTGTCTGGTGTCGGGTTTGGCCAAAACTCGTGACGGTAGCGATCAGGTCAATCGGATTTTCAGCCATCACCTCTACCAGCTGATTGCAAAGAAACCTAATTTTAAATTAATTCAATTTTTGATCAATGGTAAGATTACCAGTCCACGCATTTCAGATTGATGCAACATCTCCAATTAATGACAGACATAATTTATTTTCTATTTATTTATGTTATGATATGCCATCGAGTTGAATTGAAATAAGTCCTCCGCAGAAATACACCGTTTATTCCCAGATTATGATGAAATTGGAGAAAACGAGGCATTAAATATTTATGTACAATATTTTTCAGTGGCATCTCTATATTTTTGTAGTGAATTTGGCAAAATCAGGAATTATTTTGGCCCAATAATGCCAAATTTTGGTTCATTTTTCCTTAATTCATCCAATTATTTTACAAAAATTTTTTCTCAAGTGGAAAAAAATCACACCTCTTCCGCATTCAAAATGTGCTGCGGTAATTCAAAAACAAAATGGTCTGGAGCTGAGTAATAAATTTCCGAGAGATCTCGATCACAAGCCTTGCTCACTGACACTATTGATTCTCTCCTCCATTTCATCCCAGGCGAACTTCCTCAGCCCCACGAAGCAAATCACCCCACCGCATGACTACACCCCCACGTCTGTACTCATGGCAGAGAAGGAAATCATTTTGTAGCAATTAATGTGGTAGTTAGCGACTTGAACGGATGACACCAGTAGATATGCCTTCTCCCGCAAGGGAAAGAGGACGAAAACAAATTATAACAACAACAATCTAACGATGCGTAAAAAGTTCTCGATTTTCTTCCGGGTCGTCGTTCATCCGATTACTAATATTTTTAAAGTTAAATCGACCCGGATCTTCAGCGTTCACAATCGGGGAATGTATACTTTACCCTGAAGATGGTGGACTTAGTCTCCGAGATCTCAGTACTAACAATAACTACTACCAGAAAGTACAGTATTTGCCAAAAAATCTGATATTTATCGTTGTCAAACTAATCTGAAATTCAGGATAGTAGCAGCAACATAGAACATAATTTTTTTACAATTATGTTTGAGCCAAAATTGTTTTCTTTCTGATGTTTTACCAGCATAAGGCGGGTCTTACTGACAAAAATGAAATGTCAGGGTACCAGTTTTATGACGGCTAAATAACCATTTATCCTGTCAAATTATTAATGGCATCTCCTTAGGTCTTAGTTTTGCAATAAAACCACGATTGTCCACATATGTCCAGGTGAAAACCTAGTCAGACCATCAAATGTGTTTTATGTATTCAATGGTTCGGAGGAAAACACACAGGACAATTTATTCTCTCTGCTTAGAACCGCGTAGTCTGCAATGAATTTTTCTACTGATATGCACTGGCGTATTGGGCTTATCGATGCATAAGATGCACTCAAAGGAAGCAGTTTAGTGGTGTAAATAGAAGCGATTACATTAAAAATTGTTAGGATTTCTTAAATAATCAGGATTTAGTGATACTACTACGAGACCCTGAGGAAAATTTCCAAAAGCATAATACTCTGGCAAAATGTAAAACTGTGATAACTGAAACTGATAGTTGGAGTCTACTACGTATGAACCCATTACCACCCAGATTTTATGATCTTTTTAAGATCCATAAGCACAACACACCCATCCGAACCATTTTATTGCATGTCACAGTACCTTGTTGTAAAGTTGCCGTAAAGGTGAATAATTGGGAGTAATTATTCTGTATTCTGCGCTAAATGCTCAGAAACTCAGTCGAACTGGCCGATAAACTGCCTGTTATAACTGCCCCCACTCCGTGAAAAAACTGTTATCTTTCGATGAAAATAATTTCTTTACTTCACTTCCTCCTGCTGCGGCCTACAACACTGCTCTTGTCTTGGTTAATAAGACTACTATCGACCCGCAAATTGCCTAAGACTCCAAGCTCTTTTACAATTATGTTCGAGCAAAATTAATTTCTTTTTAACTGAGGTTTTAGCAGCATACGGTGGGTCCTACTATGGGGCCACCAATATTGTCTATCCTGGCTGAAATCTTTACGAGCAATTTAGGATTGCAGCTGTTCAAATCATCACATCCTCATAATAAAAACTTAAATTACTAGTCTCGATACGTGGATGATATTGTTGTATTGTATGTGAACACGCATGACTTGGAAGTTAAACGCTTTTTTGATTTATTGAGTTCTTTGCATTAAAAAAATAATTTTATAATGGAATTGGGCGGTAATTATATCACTTTTTAGGCAACTATTAATGTTACCAAAGGCTACCACGAATTTTCCATCTATCAGATTTACTGACTTTATAATTCTAAGTGATTCTCATCATCACCATTGGCACAAGCTAGCCTCCTTGAGCAATGGCTCGAAGACTTGTAAATATACCTCTTCCTCGGTATAACTGTAATTAAGAACGTTTCATTATCAACATTATTGCCACCAGAAACGGTTATATAACTAGGCTTGCGTCGATAACGTGATACAACAGCTTGAGAAATCAAAATGAATGCAATCGCTAACTATGCATCCCCGGGATAATAGATTAAATTTAAATAAGAGGTATTCATTGCCATTTTTCCAGGGTGGGGCCTATAAACTAGAGGAACTTATATCTGACGAAGCACATGGAGCGTCATTTTGAACTCAAGTACTGTGGATAAAATGCTTTTTAAATCCAAGGACAAATATATGAAAACAGACAGAAGTGGAAGGCACAAACTTTTGTTACATCTGTTAATTAGGTCCAATTGGACGTAAATTCAAGGCACAGTGAAAGAACGCCGAAACAGTTCTGCTATGACTAGGATTGGTAATTAAAACTATGCAGAAAATATTTATTTAAACAACCATTTTAGCGATTCCAAACATGAACTTTTACATATAGTTGACAAAAGGTATTGGCAGGAGTTTTTAGAACAATTTGAAATAGTTAACAGCCCAAATATTTTATGCTGTAACCAAACGTTCTCCGCCCATTCTCCTCTCCTAAAAATCAGTTTCCCCCAACGACTTCTGCCCTCCTAGTCGCCAGACATCGTCCTTCACCTTGTTGCTCTCAGTCCTCCGCATGAAAGAACCCTTACAATGACTCTGCCTTCCTGCTTCCTTCTTTTCAATTTCACTGTATTACTCCAACCTCCCCCCCCCCATCCTTACCCCCACCTTTGCAACCCCTCCTCACTCATTTAGTCATTTTTTTCCCCTTCCACCCTATACACCCGGTCACCGCAGGAATCTGTGCCTCGAAAATGGCACTGAGTTGACCAAATCTAGATCGGATCGGTTTTCATCAGGCAAGTACGGATTTATACCGAGTAATTGTTTCAATATGAATATTTAAGGTGGAGGGGGGAATGTATCGATGGATATCATAGATAGTTGCACTCTGGTATAACGACTTTAAGCTAACCCAATCAACAGTATGGTTTTACATGCTTGTTTTGAATTTTTTTTGAATTGTGAAGTATGGACTAGAATAAAATTTCTATTCCCTTTCATCCATGATATGTGATGCATATTTGGTGTGAATTCACCCCCTACCACACATCTTTGTGGTGGATTTCAGGGTATTGTGTAGTTGTAGATTCGCAAAAAGTTACGCCGGAAATGATTTCTTATAGTCTTCAAAGTGCTTAAAAAATACATAATTCATTTCAAATTCAGTTTTAAAGAAACGAAAAGGAGATAACCAAATTGATAGTGATGACATTTCCATTATCATACGGAAGAAAATGAACCATATTAAATTAAAAAGTAGAAACTCACAGGGTAGAGGGAGAAATTCAGTTACTTAGATAGCATATTGAAGAAATGAGGTATAATAGGATTGAAGGGAAGGAATGGAACTGATTACAGGGTCGTTGGGTAGGGACGAAAAGGAAAGGCAAATAAATAGTAAAAATATGGAGCATGGAATTTAACAGCGCATAAACATAGGGTTAAAGCAAAGAAATGATAAAGATGAAAATAGACTTAGGGCTTTTGAGAAGTGGATGTGGAGGAGGATGTAGAAGATGAGATAGGCAGAAAGGGAGGTGAACATGGAAGTGCATGAGTCAGTGGGAAAGAAAAGAAAGTTGTTCGAGGAATATAGCAGTAAGCACAAGGGAGCAGGAATGAAGCATCTTTTTAGGGCAGAGGGTGTTGGGAGGAAGTAACGGGAGGAAGAATTTAGGTTGGTGGGGAAGAGAAGACAGGCTTATTTGTTTAGATGAATGACCTCGTGTTTTCCCGGTGAATAATCCTGGTGAAGTCGTCAGGAACTTGGGTTCTCCACCAGGTAAGGGATTCGGTGGTTACCGAAGTTTTGACGGATGCCACTGCCGTCGTCTCCCAGGCAATGAGAATGCCTCTCATTTTCATAAGAATGACGGAATTGTCAGCCATCAAAATGTCGGCAGTCACCCATGAAGAGGGGCTGAAATGAAATAGGGCTGACGAGGGACATTATGTAAAATGTCTTGAGGAAAATGTAATGCCCATTTAGACCTATCTTCATCTTCAGATACTAGAAAAGCAAAGCATTGAGGAGGTGGAAGAGTTCTGTTACCTAGGAAGCCGAGTAACTAGCGATGGACGAAGTAAAAGAGAAATTGACAGGAGAATTGCCTAGGCGAAAAAAGCATTTTTCCAAAAGAAGATTCTGCTTACAGCTCTTCAAATACAAGCGTGGAAGTGAGAAAATATTTCATTAGACCATACATCTGAAGGATGCTACCAGTGGCAGCAAAGATGGACGATAACAGCAGCAGGGAAGTCAAGACTGGAAGCATTTGAAATGTGGTGTTACCGAAGAATGATGAAGATGAAATGGATCGACCGAGTGACAAACGAACAAGTCAGTCTTGAAATACAAAAAACATCGGTGCATATACCATTAATTAATTTGTAAAAAAACAGGTAGGATACTTCATTACAAATCAATTCCTTAAGGTTGCTGCCAATATCATTGATTTCATCAGAGTGATAATAAGAATTCTTGAGCTCATGAAATGACAGATCCGTGGTAATAGTTTCAACTTATATTTCTAAACGCTTCTATTAATATAATCTCAGGTTTGCTGATTAATGATAATGAAAGGCAGCACAGCAGAATAAAATTTTATATTGACATTTTATGCATTATGTGACTGTTATGAGGGTAATTTGATGCCTTATCTAGGGTCCTGACCCATTTATCGATCGATTGACGAAAGTAAAAGGTCTGGCACAAACAAATCTTTTATACGATGCATTTTTATCTTTTAACACCCCAAGCCTCTGAGCGCTTAACTCTTGCAACATTTTGGCCAAGATGAGCATGTAGTTAACACGAATTATCTTCACCTATATACGATTCGTCGATCGACGTAATTCAATATCCAACACGCACCTCTTCATGGATGAAACTCCATATGACAAGCCTGTTGAGAATGGACTTCAAGAATAAAATAAAAGTACATATTTATCTAAATATTCTGCTCAGAAAAATATCACAAATAAGAAAAAAAATGAAACATCATTAAATATCTACTACGTATAACAGCTTCTAAGTTGGCTAGCTACTTTGAACGAACGACTCCCTCTTATCTCGCTGTCGCGGGGGCTCTCTCAAAATTTTCCGACGGCGGTTATGACTACGAAACCAGGTTACGATCTGCATTCCATCAATATTAAATAGATAAAGGTGACAGACGGCCAGAATGGTCCGGGCGCAGGTGTTTCGCCGGCGAAGGAGGTCGCTCGACGTGGCTGCGGAGACCGCGTCATCAAATTTTCACCCATCGCTTGTTCCGAGGGCACATCTTTTTTTACGTGGGAGAGGTTTTAGATGATAGTTCGAGACTGCACGAGAAATTGTTCACGTCCAGTGAACCTCATGAAACAATTTGTAACTACTGTTTCAGAAACAGGAAAGTTATGACGACGTTAAAATAAACATCGGTGTAAAGGCGTCACTTCTAAGTAACATTGAGAGCCCAAAAATAGCTGAATCTATAAAATTATCACATTTTACAAAATAGATTTATTTACAAAATTTATCCAGTACAGAACCAAATTAAATTAGATCAGGAATGTAAGTCATCATCAATCTACATCGTAATTTCATAAATGGTCTAAGAGTCCCTAAAATAAACGAATATAGTTTATAAATATGTTAATCCTTTGGGCCAAATATAATCATATGTTTATACAAATCCTATGGCAAAAAATAACAAAAAGCACAGTAACTAAACAGAATGAAGTGGAAATCAAGCGAATTAACTATCAAGGTCAGTTTTTTATGCAGATCCTTAAAGAGTAAATAAATGTAGTTGTAACGTAAATTTTGAAAATAATGCTTTACCTCTTTATAGCCTAAGGTGTCGTTGCAGATCTTTTCATTCCGCAAACTTAAACTTTGAAAGTAATTCAGCCAACCGAACACCTATACGAGAATCATAAGTTACCTGCTAAACATTTAACTCGGCAAGATTTTTTCTCAAGCAAGGGTGAGAATTGCAATAAATAGTTTCTCCATAAGCGGAAACAGCGGGTTCAATTTGCGCATCTGAGAAAGAGCCAATTCCTTATTCTGCGCTGCCCTTAGCCTCAACAAAATGTTTTGTTTTCATAAAATCACTCGCCTTGGATTTAGCAGCTCATATCTTGAAAACCTTTCACTGGATTTGAACGCTAGAATTGTGATCAGTTACATAACGGGACGAGGCTTAACATGGGCGAAGAGGAATCCTTTGTATCCCCTTATTGTACAATCACACCGAAATATCGTCATCTCGTGCATTTTTGTTACGCATCTCAATAAATTCTCGGAGGTTTTCAATGAGATATATATTTAAAGAGAGGTATAGAAGTGTTGATGCTCTTGACGAAGGTAATGACTGAAATATTAATTACTTATTGAAATAAAATATCCTTTCTTAATGAATTAACCACCCGTTCCCAATTTTGTTAGTATATTTTTACCACGTTATAATTTCGTAAATAATATTTTATTATTTGTTACATCGGTGTGCAATCGAATGTGGCGCTACTAAAAATGATGAAGATAAAATGGACCGAACGAGTGAGCAACGAAGAAACCTTAACAGTAGTGTGAAAAAAGAGAAATCTACTGAATACATTAAAAGAAGACGGGACAACTTAATCGGGCATGTGTTAAGACACGTTGGCCTGATGAAGACAATCGTCGATGGAAATGTTAAGGAAAGAATGGAAAAGGCAGGCCTCGTATAAGATATGTAGGAACAAGTTCTCAAGGATGTAAAAGACAGGAATAACGTAAATATGACGAGGTTTGCCGATAGAAGAACCGAGAGGAGGGCTCCGTCAAACCAATCATAGAATTGTGTTACCGATGAAGATGGTATTGAATTTGTTACCAGTTTAGAGACTTTTTATTTAATTTATTAGATAAATATTTTTGCAATGCCTGTAGAAAACGCGTCATTTATAAAGATTGAAAATTTTCAAGCAGAAAAAAAATCATATTTTACATTAATAGTATTATTACCATATCATAAAATATGGTAATAATACTATTCTGGTGGTAGTACCAAAATAATTCCATCTAAAACCACATAGTATGAGTAAAATAACTACAGGAAATTAATTGAAGGTAAACATTAAAAGATGGTTGATAGAGGAACAAAATTATAAAATGATGTCAAGGAAAAGCTGTGTAGCGTAGTTCAATAAATCCAGAAAACAAATTTCAAAAAAATTATACAAAACGGAATGAAGGAAAATACAGTTGCCATGCAGTAATTTTATTTTTCTGTTGAAGCCTGCTAACAAGTCCTTGTAACTTAGCAAGGATTAGATGGTACTCTTTTTCAATGTGTATATTTGAAAATACCGTATTTAATATGGACTCCTTATCCTACTCTTAAATTACCGGACATAGGATTTCACTCATTGACTTAATTCACATAAAATACAATTGTTACAAAAAAGCACCAAGTTTGACATACAGTCAACGAGTAGGAATCAATCACGACAATTAGGATTCGATCAGGAAATAGACGGAGAAGATGAAAATAAGTGTAATCAAACTGACATCAAGTTCCTTAAATATACTGAATCAGCATACAAATATGCTATTAATCTAAAATGCTGAAGAACCTATGCAAATTGGAAACTAAAGAAATTTGGATTCCGGATTCGATTCGTGGAGAGATTCGCCACTCGAGAAATGAATTGCGTGTTTAATCACAGCCAATATCGTGGATAAACTAGATATTCGGAGTAAAATCCGACAAAATGTGCACAACTAATGATCTCACGTGACAAAGTTCAGCACAACGTTAATCTCCACAGCGCAAATTGGCCATTAATCCTGGTGCACTTTAGCGCCCGGGGAAATTAATTTACGGCGAGCGGCCTGGGATTCGCGGAACGCAGCAGGGAGATCGCAAAGCCGGCGAATCGATCGGGGGCGCTTGATCGGAGAGACAACGGCACGGCGGCAGTAGACCCGTAGAGGCAGCGAGGTGCTAACGGCCACTGCAGGAACGGCGCACGAACAACTTAGTGCCATTCAGAGCCAACAATTCACGTGTCTCCTTGCCAACTGCATGCGTTATATTTACCTTAATGTGGTAGTATTGTAACTCAAGGTTTCACAAATTATTGTCTGCACGGGGTAGTATTATTTTGCATGCTTGTATGGTGAGTTAAGTGCTCTCCTTGGTTGATGACGAATGCGAGGTGATGGGTCACCCTCTGCCACACAGCCTTGAGCTGATTTGCAAGGTATTATTTAGTTGGAAGAAGGGGGTGGTCCTCTCGCCTAATCAAAATAATGGGCCACCGAGAAGTGATCCCACAAAATCTACATTTACACAATGCCCTACTATAAACTACATGGGTGTGCGGCATAGCTACGGTGTACAATCAAAAGGCATGGATCGATGTCAATAGGTTAAAACTTATTTTAAGTACACACCTATGAGCTTTATTGCTAAGTTAAAATTTTAAAAATTAATTTAATCCCACGAAATAAATAAATTATTTTCGCATGCAATGCTAACAAAAGACGTCACCTTAACGGCTTAAACCGCATTTTTACAAATACTTAACTAATGTTCAAAATCGCATAAGA
Source organism: Platycnemis pennipes (assembly GCA_933228895.1). NCBI lineage: Eukaryota > Metazoa > Arthropoda > Insecta > Odonata > Platycnemididae > Platycnemis > Platycnemis pennipes. Next base: position 127,660,519 of record OW121851.1, on the reverse strand, counting down.
AATTAAATTGCTTACATTTAATGTAATTCAGGAGTTCAATACATAGATACAATCCTAAATACCGATCCATTTTTTCCCCACAGGAAGATTAGATGTTACTGCCTATAATTTGCACCGAAAAAGTAAAGTTTTGAACCAATTTGTCTTTATATCTATCTATATAATTTTATCTTCATTATCCTCCCTACCAGAGTGCGATAAAGTTTTAACGTAAGATGAAGATTTCTCTTATTTCCATCCAGGTGAAGGTGTTTAAGTGCACCGGCGTTTTAGTCTGCCATCATATTCAGGGTGAAATGCTACCAGGGTATTCAGGGTCATTTAACCCTGAAGAAGATGGTAGACTACGCTCTCGAAACGTCGGTGAACTTAAGCACCTTCACCCGGATGGAAACAAGAGAACTCTTCTTTCAATAATAGTTGATCTCAGTTTCAGTTTCTCGAGAGTTTACTTTTATGAGCTGTCCTTCTATTTAAGTGATTTACATTAAAATGAAGCGATCAGCCTACACTCAGGTCGATTCCATGGAACTGATTATGAGGTCATCATCTATACCAGAACCGAAAATTTAGCAAGCATTGGGGCTATCCTAACTATGAGTGCTTAACTGTTCTTCGAACGATTTCTACATCTTGCCCATAATGATTGGACGATGAGAGCAGCGGAGAAGAAAAGGGTGGAAGCATTCGAAATGTGGTGTTAAAGAAGAACGCTGAAGATTAAATGGATCGACCGAGTAAACAACGAGGAAGTCCTAAGAAGAGAAGGAGAAAAGAGAAGTCTGCTGAAAACTCTGAAAAGAAGAAGGGACAACTTAATCGGCCATATCATGAGGCATGATGGCCTGATGAAGACTATCGTCGAGGGAAAAGTGAACGGGAAGATTGGAAAAGGCAGGCCCCGTATGAGATACATGGAACAGGTTGTGAAGGATGTAAAAGAGAAGAATTACGCCACAATGAAAAGGTTGGCCTATAGAAGAATCGAGTGGAAAGCTGCGTCAAACCAATCCTAGGATTGTTGACCAATGATGATGATGATGACCATAATGATTAGAACTTATCGTAGAAGAAAGGGGACGTCTATTACAGCGATATAGAGATTAACATAGGTCTTGCAAAGTAATGCCACGGCCGATTGTTATGAGTCATGGCTTAAATGCCGATTCATGTACTCGCAATGTAGTAGATCATCACGGCAGAGGTTTTTGATTGCGGGTATCAGAGATAGCCTCATGTGTTTTAGAGATATTGCTTTCGTTAATATAGTTAATAGTTTCAGGCTTAACACTGTGGAAATCTTTCATCGTAGGAAATAGGCGATGAAGATGTTGCCCTGCAACATTGCAGGTATCATCAGGGGGAACAGGGGATGATGATGTTGTCTTGCTACGAAACCATGGTCGGGAACAATAAAACTGTGTGTGGAAATTGCAGTGTTTCAATTTCAACTTCCTTCCTACGATTTTAGAGATATGATTTCTCTCAGGAACAGACGATGTGTTATCTACATTACCTCCAATACGATTGTTAGATCGAAGGTTTCCGCGGCGTTGATTAATTGCTCTCTGCATGGTTCCGGCTCCTTCCGCGTTAGTTGGGTTGATGACAATAGTTTCGCTGACAATCAAGCCAACTAACGCGAAAGGAAACCCGGGACCATGCAGAGGGAATCCTAAGATTTGCTTGACGCAGCCCACCACTCGATTCTTTTATCAGCCAACCTCTTTATACTCTCGTAATTCTTCTCTTTTTCGTACTTAAGAACTCGTCCCATATATATAATCTGAGCTCTGCCTTTTCCATTCTTCCCGTTAACTTTTCCCTCAACGATTATGTTCATCAAGCCATCGTGTCTTAAAATATGGCCGATTAAGTTGTCCCATCTTCTTTTTAGAGTTTTTAGCAGACTTCTCTTTTCTCCCAAACTAAAGATTTCTCCGTTTGTCAATCCATTTTACCTTCATCATTCTTCTGTACCACCACATTTCAAATGCTTCCTGCCTCGTATTTGCTGCTGTTATCGTTAATTCTTCGCTGCTATATAGTAGCATGCTCCAGATATATGTTCTAACGAAATGTTTCCTCACTTCTACGCATGTATTCGCAGCTGAAAGCAGAATCTTCCTTTGGTAAAATACATTTTTGCATGGGCAATTCTACTGGTAAATTCTCTTTTACTTCGTCCATCGCTGGTCACTCGGCTTCCCAGGTTTCAATACTCTTCCACCTCTTCAAATTTTTCTTTTCCCTGTTTAACATTGGTCCTGGCTTCCTTTCTCCTACTGCATACAAATAATAGAGTTACTTTTTATTGATCTCCAGGTGTTATCTGGCCACTGTCCTTTCCATATTTCCTATTGTCTTCTGTAAATTTCCTTCTGTTTCGAACACGTGATCGGATAATGATATTGACAGAGATGGTACATAATAGAACCATAGCTTCCTGAATTATAAACCTTGCTATGGATGAAAAATATTCAGTAGTATCATCGTTGAACTTTTGCATGTTTTTTTCGATGCTGTGGTCCAATCTTAAATGGATGTTTGAATATCATATCATCCAGCTGACATCGTTGTATTTTGAAATTCTATTGAATTAAATTATATATTATAATATTAGAGTGAGACAAATAAGCAAAGAGTTTTTAATCGATGGAGTTTATGGAGAGATAAATAGCAAAGAACTTTTTAAATCTAGTGATTGCTATGCACTACTGTCGAGAAATTTGAAACAGGTTGACTTGCAAACGAGCTATAATTTTTTTAAATCCTTTCCACCAGGTTATATATTTTTCCTCTAACTTTACATCAGGACGTAACTGGTGGAAATCCGGGTAACACGTGGCATAAAGCAAGCCGGAAAAGAACCAAATCATAAGTTATAAATATTCAATGAGTAAGCCTGAAAATGGCGAAGTCTCCGAGGAAAATATAGTTTAATAGCAGCGAGAAAGCATTATTAAATATGTGAGGTTGCGAGGTAGTATCTATACTCCTCTCCTGTCAACACTAATAATAGCTACTTAAGGCTTTGTTAATTTTAAAGATTTAGTATTGTAAAGCGAGCATCTTGGAGGCACTTTTCTACGAATAAAGTAATTATCCACGCCACTTGGCCGCGGATGAAAGAGAGAGGGAGCAAAGGAGTTTCCTTTTCTTCGGGCAGGGTCTTTATCAAGGCGGGAGAAGAAAGAGGCTACGGCTAATTGACTCTAAAAGGGTTCGCGTGGAGGATCTCGGACCAGGAGAGGGGCAGAGACGGCTCCTTTAAGGACGAGTGAGAGAATAGAAAGGCGGGCAACGGAGGCTCACCAAGCGAGGGTGAACTGGCAACGGAGAAGGAGGTGGCGCCTAGTAGGAAGTGGCTGGCGCCGCCGCTCACCAGACGGGAGTGACTACGGCAGTGGAGCCGTTTGAATCCCATAGAGATATTCAGAAGCTGAGTAATTAAGAGGACGAGCTTCCCTCTCGTAGTGACTGGATCAGTCCACTGCATGAAAACCATAACACGTCTGAGGGGCCGTAAAGCGTGACTTGAAAGGGTCTAGGCTGGGACCCTGTGTGAGCTACGGGGTCCACCAAAAGGACTTGTAGCATACTACGTTCGAGCCCACCCATTTCCCGCATCGCCAAGATTAGATTTTTGACTGGGATAGAAGGTAGAAAAAACTGTATTTATCTCAGGAAACGAAGATTTAAAAAAAGGAGAGATACACAATAAAAAGAGCATTAAGTATAGAGTCATAAGCAAACCGGGGAAATTAAAGTTTCAACTAAAAGTTAAAGGAAGTATTTCTCAATAGTGACGTAAGGAGAAAACATTTATTTACTCGTCAGTTAGCCAAACGGATTAGCGAAGGGTATAAAGCTGACTGACAAGTTAGCCAGTAAAATATAATCAAAGATAAAAGTGCAGATTTAGCCTTAGCAAAGGTGTATGTAAATGAAAAATACCATCCAATTAATGGTAAATAAATCAGTAGAAAATTTACTCAGATGGCAGGCATTTTGGTTCATATTCCATAGTGTTTAAGAAAGTTTACCTCATTTCAAGCTTATAGTTGAAGTTAGTTAAGTTTAGTTGAAGATTATAGCTTATAGTTGCTCTGTTAGTGTAACCACATCAGTGCTATTGCGAGTATGGCATCGTTTCATTCATCTCTATCTAACTATTTATATCGCTATATCCATACTATATTATCCTGAAAGCCATCGCATAGGTGGAAGGTTAGAAAAGTAATATAATCAGATTAGTTTTTGTTATTTAGGAAATTCTTAGAATACACATCCTTTCTCGGGGCAGAATATAAAGCTATCGACAGCGTCCACAGAGTTGCCGATGGTGGGTCAACCTCCAAATAAAAACGTTTAGATACATAGCGCTGGCGGATTTGGTAAGCTCGATCTACTCGAGTTTAGTTATATAGCACGGCTACCAACCACGGGTAGATATCTGCAGACTATACATTTCAAATACCATTCAAGTGAGCGTAATGGCAGATACCGACAATTGAGCAGATGAAGAAAAATGGCAAAAGTGGAATCATGTATCTTCCCCGGAATCAGGAAATACATTTAACATAAATTAAGAGAATTGCACGGTTACACACTCATGATTAATACTCCGTTAGGAGCTGATTTAATTGAATGAATCGATGGTGTTGGTACGGAAACCTGTCATCATCGGTGAATCGGAGAAATCGGGAGGAAAAATCTTGTATAGTAGTTAAATGTCGTACAAATGTTGTAACTTTGTAAAATTCCAGCCTGAGAAATTTATTCCAATCAAATTCAAAGTCTTGGGGTCATTTTGAAGTACATAATTGTCGCCTTGACAATGACGCTAAAAACATTGATACCGATTGGTAAAATAAACACTTTACACCTAAGCACGTTTACTCTAAGTGGATTCGTACAAAGTACGTAATTTGATTCTTGCCATGTACAACACCAGGCATTCCTCTAAGTAATCGCCCGCCTCCAAGCATTTAATTCTATCCTCGTTAGCCCTTTGTTTTTCAATGGCCTTCATCTCTGGTATTTTAATCGCCATTTTCAATGGGAAAGCTTGGATTTCTAGGGAGTGAGCAAGAAGAAATATAAACTATGTATAATGATTAAAGGTAGGGAATTATTTTTCTGAAGACTACGCCGTCTTATTCTTAAAGTTTGGCTGTTTTTGACAGTAATTTATTTTTTCCAAGTTTCATTCTAATTATTTTCTGGTGGATTTCTTGCCAATCCTATGTACTCCTCTCATTAATTTCTGATTTGATTTAGTACTTCTCTTTGCTCATTGATCCCAGCTGCCTTAATAATATTCATTATTCTTTCGGAAGCATGCAACATCTTCTTTTTTTCCATTTAAATAGAAGAGAGTTAAGTTGCAAATGCACCCATAGAATGTACTGCACTTCAGTAAATATCATGATAAAACTAAATAAACTTTGTGCTATTCCACAAAACATTTTATGACTCTTACGTGCTTCAATGTGGATGAAGGATCTATACGAAGATGTATAAAGAAACCTCGCAAATGGAAATGTGGAAGTTGCCTACATGAAAGTGAGAAATCACTTAAAGGAACGGGCTGCCAGATGTAAAAGCATCAGGGACAAGAATGGAGAACTCTTAATTGAACATGAGGATAAAGAGAGGAGATGGAAGGAATACCTGGAAGAGTTGTACAATGGAAGCTATCTTAGAGCGGAAGTAATCGAAGAGAAAATGAAGTCGATAAGGATGACTTGGGAGCCCCTATATTAAATCAGAATTAGACGCAGCTGTAAGGAATCTAAGGATAAATAAGGCTTCAGGAATAGATGATATTCCTGCCGAACTAATTAAAAATGCCGGAGAGAAGATATTTACTCAGCTATAGAAAACCATCTGCGACATGTACTCTACAGGAGAACTTTGAGAAGAATATAATCATCCCTGTTGCCAAAAGAAGAGGGCTGAGAACTGTGAACATTTTAGGACCATAAGCCTGACGACACATGCCTCGAAGATATAGACGAGAATCATCGAAAGAAGAATAGAACGAAAAACTGAGGAGTTCCTCGATGAGGACCAATTCGGGTCCAGAAGAAACAAGGACACAAGAGAAGCGATTTTGGCACTCAGGCTACTTAGAAATGGAAAAGAGAATGGAGAAGAATCGACCGACGTTTGTTACATTTGTAGATTTGGAGAAGGCATTTGACAACGTGGATTGGAACATAATACTAAAGCTTCTGAAAGAAATTGAAGTATCATACAATGACCGAAGAGTTATCCACAGCTTGTATAAAAATCAGGTGGCCATAATCAAATCAAAACCCAGCAGTGCAGAAGCAAGCATAAAGAAAGGAGTGAGTATAGGCTGTGTGCACTGTCTCCCGTATTATTCAACGTCTATATCGAGAAAGCCGTCCAAGAAGTCTCCGGGATTGAATGTCCACGGGGAGAAAATCAGTATGCTACGATTCGCCGATGACATAGCAGTCATGGCAGAAACAGAAGGAGATTTAAAGAAGACACTAGGAAATATGGAAAGAAAAATGACCAGATATCATCTGAAGATCAATAAAAAGAAAACTAAGGTATGGTATGCAGTAGGAGAAAGGAAGCCAGGACCAAAGTTAAACTAGGAAAACAAAAACTCGATTAGGTGGAAGTATTTGTTCCCTAGGAAACCGAGTAACCAGCAATGAACAAAGTAAAAGAGAAATTGCCAGTTGAATTGCCCAAGCGAAAAGGGCATTTCATCACAAGAAGATTCTGCTTCCAGCTGCAAATACTAGCGTGCAAGTAAGGAAACATTTCATTAGAACCTACATCTGGAGCATTATATTATATGGCAGCGAAGCATGGACAATAACAGCAGCAGAGAAGGTCAGGCTGGAAGCATTTGAAATGTGGTGATACCGAAGAATGATGAAGATAAAATGGAGCGATCCAGTGACAAACGAAGACGTGTTAAGAAGAGTGGGAGAGAAGAGATGTCAACTGAAAACCTTAAAAAGAAGACGGGACAACTTAATAGGCCACATCTTGAGACACGATGGCTTGATGAAGACAATTGTCGAGGAAAAAGTGAACGGGAAGAATGGAAAAGGCAGGCCTCGTATGAGGTATATGGAGCAAGTGGTGACGGATGTAAAAGAGTGGAGTGTAAAAGAGTCAATATGAAGAGGTTGGCCGAAGGAATATAATACAATGGACTTTAATCCGACAAACCATTGAGATATTTATACTTATATAGTCTGTTACCATCAATAGTGTTTTTTTTGCGCTTTCACCAATGCCCGAAACTGTGGGTTTAAATTAACCAGGATGCCTCAGTCAAATGTATTTATTCCCAAATGTTCTCAATTCACCAAACATCAGTCATTAATGTTTATAAAGGAAGTGAGTAGTGTGACGGTAACGGTTGTACCGTCGCATGACGATTTTGGATCCCCTCGCGTCCTTCTGCGCTTGGCGCTCATCGTTCGTTTTATTTTTTCTGTGTTCCTTTGTTTGCCCCCCATCCCCTTTTGTCCCAGTGATGTGAACTCCCCTAAAAACGTGTTCGTGGTCAAGGTGAGTGACGTCGCCGGCCACGGGAGGGTCTGTCCCCCCCTCCCTCTCCATTCGCCGACGACGTCCGGTGAATCTACGGCCTAGTCAAAAGTGCTTCATGTCGACGAGTGGGGATTTCCCTACTCACCCCACCCCCCATTTACCCATGTGGTGTGCCCCCGAACGACCCCTCCCACATTTTGTGGGGTATTTAAGGGCGGTGAGCGCGCCACGAGAGTGAGAACGAAATTGGCAATTGGAGGCAGGAGGCTATGCCACCCGGGAGAGAGTACCGGTGGATATTGTAGAGAGGCTGCTGGTGCACGGGTCCCAAGGAGCGACACAGGGCTGGAGAAGGAGATCCAGCATAAGCCGCGGCGATTCCACCCACGGGCAGATAGCCCCAATACGTGGGGATAAGATCGCGAGCAGCTGGCCCTTCCAGGCGACACACGGCCACAACGTTTCAAACCGGGATCAGGACGCAGAGGAGCCACGAGCCCCCCGTCATTCCCGGAGAAATCGGCGCGCCCATGGTCGGCCATTGTTCCCGTCGTCGTCTCGTTTCCGGACCGCCAAGTAAGCTGGCACGAGCCATTCTACCCCCTCCCCCCCCCCTTTTGTCACCGTGGGAGAACCTCGTCGCCCCAAATTCAGGAGTGGTTGGACTTTTGGGAGCAACCCTTGAACCTATCGTCATAAAGTAAATCTTTGTAAAGTGCATTTGTCAAGGCGCTCATGCCACGCCAAAGGGATTCTCAACTCTCGCGGTTCCTTCAGAACGCGAATTATCAGCTGTAATCTTGACTCCATGTATTTTTCTTATTGTATCTTCATAGCGTTTCATGTTCATCCATATCATTTGTAGCAATCACCATCACTTTCATATCATGCTCATCAGTGCTTTCATTTATATTATGTTCTAGTGTTATATCAAAAACGTTGTGTCTTATGTTCACTTTTGGCCAAGGGCCTCAATAAACTTGTGCAAAGAACTGGTGTATGTTCCGTCCCAGTTAATGGGAAGGCCAGTCCCCATCATTCCCTGTGCGTGCGTCAGAACATCGAACGACTCGGGGGGATCCTTAATTATAATTTGGAATTCGCGGAGTACGTCCCTCGTGGGCTCAAACGCGGATCCCTATGTGTGCGGCCGTCCCCTTAGTGAAACGCGGGTTAGGGGGGTGGATCCGTCACATATAATGGCGCTGCGGACAGGATCCCGAGTGTCTTAGTTCATGGAATGTTCTTTTGTTTCGTGGGGAATTATTTTCTTGTGTGCCTTTTCGTTGAAACTGAAAATCATTAATTTAAAATTTTGCTTTGTTAGGAGACGACGTCCGTGCCCTCGAAGTTTCTTTTCTGTTTCGGTGTGGACCCCTCGCCCCGCGCAAGTCAATTTGAATAATTTACTCAATCTTTTGCTTCTGTGGGTAAGCGTTCGTTCGTTATTGTGTTCATAGGCTCACGTGACACCTCAACCACGGTTGCTCAGGGGCGTTCGCGAAGCCGTAATTTGGTCACATGCCTTTTGGCTTCATTAAAAAGTGTGTGCGCGTGATCAGTCCAGCCGGCGGTCTAGAAAAATGGCTACGAAGGGTAAAGTTGACAAATTGGTGGAGGAAATAACGTTGTCGGACTCCGACGAGTACGACCATGAGTCAGCTCACGCTGCAGCGGAGCAGGAGGGAGCGGAGGCGAAGGCCCCCCCCCCACCTGCTACCGGCTCAGCGAGCGGGGGTTCGATAGACGCCCTGTTAAGTTGGATGCAGGCCAAGGAAGAGGAGAAAGAAAGAAGGGAGAAGGAGAGAGAAAGAAAGGAAGAGGAGAGAGAGAAAAGGGAGAAGGCCGATAGAGAGGAGAGAGAAAGAAAGGAAGAGGAGAAAGAAAGAAGGGAGAAGGAGAGAGAGGTGAAGCGGGATGAATATTTTAAGGAATTGATTGGCGCTTTAAAATCAGAGGTCAAAGTCACAGCCGGCCAAACCCGACAGGAATTGGAGGTAGTTGAAACGAAGGTCCAAACTGTGGGCGCCCAAGTAATTGATCTTTCGAAAGGTATCGAAGAAGTGCGTCAGAGGGAACGCGTAATAGCTGATAGAATGCAGCAGGTGGAAGATCACTGTAGGCGAGTGGAGCATACGGGGTTCCAGCCCCCGGTTTTCGCCATGCCTTCAGCAGTTTGCATAGACAAGCCGACATACGAGGGCGGAGCTGGGCAAAACCCCGTGGGTTTTGTGCATGCCGCGGAAGATTACATGAGATTGCTGGGAATCCCTGCGTCTGCTCAGTCCCTGGTGTTTCTTAGTATGTTAGGAGGTCCGGCGGGATTGTGGAAAAGTATGCTGAGACCAGTCCCACAGGCTTACGAGGAGGTTAGACGGTTGTTTTTGGCAGAGTATTGGGATGCCTCCGCGCAGTATGAGTTCCACGCCAGCGTTTTAAATGGGACGTATTCACGTTCGAGAGACGGAAAGATGAAGGACTACGCCATGAAGAAAGTGGCGGCGGCGAAATCTTGCGAACCTCCCATCGAGGAGGATAGATTAATATATTCTCTAGTGCGACAGTTTCCGCCCCTCATACAAAACTTGCTTAAGAGTGCGGAACCATTGTCGCTAAAAAGAGTGCTGACCTTATTAGGTCGGTATGATGACACGAGCGGAGGAGATAGGAGGGTTGGATTCGGACCTAGGGAATCCCACCCGCAGGTGAATTCTACCCGGGTTTCGAAGGGCCGTCCTTCTAATGGGGGACGGGATGTCCGTGGGAATGTTCCGAGACGGAGTGGTGAAGTCTCGCATATGGCTCCGACTTTACCACGCGATCAGAACGCGCTATGTCCCGGAGACATTCAATCGCATGGAAATCCCCATCCACCTCAAGACCGCCCGAATATAGCGACGCCATTTTGTTCCGAGGTTCGATCAACCACCCCCATCGAGCCCCATGCCGGGTTCTTTAAACTCCTCGCGTCCGTGCCGTTAGATCCCCGCGGCTCGGACGGGCAGTGTAGCGCGGCGACACGCGTCTCCGCCACCTACGCATTAGAGGGGAATCTTCTCGAGGACTTGCTCGAAGAGGAACAGGAGCGAAGTATTGTCAAGAGAGCGTGTCCTGAAATATCCTTATGGTGTCTCGGGCACGAAGTATCCACTTTGATAGATACTGGGAGCGAAGTTTCCGCCATAAGCGAGCAATTCTTTGAGTTAATTTATGCGAAAGAGCCTAATATCCCAATATTACCATTAAACAAATGTTTCATAATATGTGCTAACAAGAAGAGATCGAACCCAATTTCTCGACAGGCCTATGTCCCGATTGAAGTAGGCGGTAGGTGCATGGACGTCGCATGCCTGGTAGTCAGGGATCTCGTGAAAGATTTAATCTTAGGAACGGACTGGCTATCCGAGAATGGAGTCGTGATCGACTTTAGCGAAAATAAAATTGTGTTCGGAAATAAAGGAAGTGGGTTGGTGGTAGAGTCTTTTGCCACCCTCGGACCGACGGATGCGTCGGGCGGGGGGGAAAGAGAATCCACGGCGATCAACGTCTCAACGGTTGAATCGATGGGCGATTCGAACCATCTGAACAATCCGACCGCGAAAAATTGCATTCGCGTTCTGAAAAATGAATACTTTAAATTATGTGGGACGCCCCGTATAATCTTGTCTGATCACGGTACTCAGTTTACGAGCGCTCTGTGGAGGGAATCGATGGAGGAGATGGAGGTGAAGGTCATCTATTCGTCCATCAGAAGACCCCAAACAAATCCCAGTGAAAGGGTAATGCGAGAATTGTCTCGCGTATTCCGGGTCTATTGTTCTGATGACCATCAACGCTGGCCTGAAGTACTTCCCTGGATAAATCGCTGGTTTAATGAGGTGACACATGAGAGTACGGGTATGACGCCCACAGAAGTGCATTTTGGTCGAAAACCAATTAGGGTCGATTTAGGTGTTGAATTCCCCGACCCACCAGGAGGGTCCACACGCGACGTTCAGCAAATAGCTTTGAGAGCATTGGAGAAAAGCGGACGCCGTAGGAAGGCCAACCAAAAATCGCGGGGATATGAGTTTCGTGTAGGAGATCGCGTTTTACTAAGATTCCCGAAGGCATCGGATGCCCGCTCGAATCTTTTTCATAAATTCTTTCATTTGTACACGGGACCGTTTAGGATATCTAAATTATCAGGACCTAATTCATGTTATTTGGTAAACGACGTGGACGGTGAGGTCGGCGTCCATAATTTTGGAAATCTAAAGCCATATCATTCGCCGCTCACATAAGGTCTGTTTTGCTTTCGTTCTGTTTGTGGTTTCATTTTATTTTGCGCGAGGAGCGCTTTGTTTTGACTTTTTGTAAACTGCGAGGAGGGTGTTTTCATTTCTTTCATCCCCCCCCCTCACAGTTTAGCGGGGGGCTATGTGACGGTAACGGTTGTACCGTCGCATGACGATTTTGGATCCCCTCGCGTCCTTCTGCGCTTGGCGCTCATCGTTCGTTTTATTTTTTCTGTGTTCCTTTGTTTGCCCCCCATCCCCTTTTGTCCCAGTGATGTGAACTCCCCTAAAAACGTGTTCGTGGTCAAGGTGAGTGACGTCGCCGGCCACGGGAGGGTCTGTCCCCCCCCTCCCTCTCCATTCGCCGACGACGTCCGGTGAATCTACGGCCTAGTCAAAAGTGCTTCATGTCGACGAGTGGGGATTTCCCTACTCACCCCACCCCCCATTTACCCATGTGGTGTGCCCCCGAACGACCCCTCACACATTTTGTGGGGTATTTAAGGGCGGTGAGCGCGCCACGAGAGGGAGAACGAAATTGGCAATTGGAGGCAGGAGGCTATGCCACCCGGGAGAGAGTACCGGTGGATATTGTAGAGAGGCTGCTGGTGCACGGGTCCCAAGGAGCGACACAGGGCTGGAGAAGGAGATCCAGCATAAGCCGCGGCGATTCCACCCACGGGCAGATAGCCCCAATACGTGGGGATAAGATCGCGAGCAGCTGGCCCTTCCAGGCGACACACGGCCACAACGTTTCAAACCGGGATCAGGACGCAGAGGAGCCACGAGCCCCCCGTCATTCCCGGAGAAATCGGCGCGCCCATGGTCGGCCATTGTTCCCGTCGTCGTCTCGTTTCCGGACCGCCAAGTAAGCTGGCACGAGCCATTCTACCCCCTCCCCCCCCCCCTTTTGTCACCGTGGGAGAACCTCGTCGCCCCAAATTCAGGAGTGGTTGGACTTTTGGGAGCAACCCTTGAACCTATCGTCATAAAGTAAATCTTTGTAAAGTGCATTTGTCAAGGCGCTCATGCCACGCCAAAGGGATTCTCAACTCTCGCGGTTCCTTCAGAACGCGAATTATCAGCTGTAATCTTGACTCCATGTATTTTTCTTATTGTATCTTCATAGCGTTTCATGTTCATCCATATCATTTGTAGCAATCACCATCACTTTCATATCATGCTCATCAGTGCTTTCATTTATATTATGTTCTAGTGTTATATCAAAAACGTTGTGTCTTATGTTCACTTTTGGCCAAGGGCCTCAATAAACTTGTGCAAAGAACTGGTGTATGTTCCGTCCCAGTTAATGGGAAGGCCAGTCCCCATCATTCCCTGTGCGTGCGTCAGAACATCGAACGACTCGGGGGGATCCTTAATTATAATTTGGAATTCGCGGAGTACGTCCCTCGTGGGCTCAAACGCGGATCCCTATGTGTGCGGCCGTCCCCTTAGTGAAACGCGGGTTAGGGGGGTGGATCCGTCACAGTAGTAAAACGTTACATTTTCTCGATTTGGTTATTTACCTATAGCCCGTGTTCTGATTTATCACCTTGAATGATTCAAGCATTCTCACTCACATTTACGAAGAGTCTTTCACTCTTTTATGCATCGTTTGACTGATATGGAATGAATTTAGACTTTAAAGAGAATTTCTCCACTCTGTGGTTGGCAAAAAAAAACAAAAAAGTATCGCAAGTAGCTAAATTGATATAAATCCTTGCCATGAATAAATTCCAGAAGTATCATCATGCTTATGTGGAGGTTTAGACATTTATGAAGATGGTAGGGGTGGCATTTCTATTATAAATCACAATTACAAATAGATTACGTCGTGTGCATTTCAATAGACACTGAGAGAAAATCCATGCTGTTTGCTGGCGAGGTCTCATGAGTTTACAATAAGGGTACTTCAGTCATTTTAAGGATAAAATAGCCTTCCCGTGCAACTATTGAGATGTACATACACCATAAAAGGAAATTTTAAAATTTTTCAATTATTCCTTCTCAAAAAGTTCCAACTCACTTTGGTAAAAATAAACTGAAATTAATATTTTTTCAAGCGGCGAAAAAATGAATCTTATTATAATCTATTTTTTGATAGCTTTAGAAGTAAAATACAGGTAAGAAATGCATAATGTATGATGAAACATAATAATTATTTTTTTCAGTAAAGGGACATCATCACGCGAATTCATCACGCGAAATTGTTACTTTATAGAATGATCGAGATGGCACGAGACATTTGTTTTTACGATTAAGCTACGCATGCGTGGTCCTTGCATCCAATGTCTTAAAGGGCTAGAGCACAATTGTGCAAACCTATTATGATGCTGTCCATATGACCTACACAAAGAGGATCCAATCTTGCACGTCAAGTAACCAGTAACTCAAGGGCTAAGAAAGAAAAAACTCCCGGGGAAGATCCTCCAGCAATCACATACACTCTTACCCCGAAATGGGATTGGGCTGGTGTGAAGTCTAAAGTACTGGCCTCCCATCTCAAAGTCCCGAGTGCGATTACCAGCGGTGACGGAACAATTTCATCCCTGAGTGTAAAGAGTACTTCATGTTTAGTACTTCGTTTGTCAGATGGGAATTTAAACCGATACCCCACCAGTGCCATTAGCTTAAACTAGACTTTTTCCCCTTTCATTAATCACTTGAACGATTCCTATCTCTACTCGACGGCCATTCTTGGAGTTAGATGAACATCACATCATCTTCCGATCTTCTACCATAAAATAATACTTGAAATACAAGAGTGAAGTAAAGAAAAACGGGAAAAAGATGAGAGCATTTTTTTTACTGTACTGACCCATCGCAATATTCAAAGACACTCTTCTTAAACTCTTGATAAAATGGTGATATTTAAATATAAACAAACTACTTTATTACCTTCAGTTACCTACCAATTAGGCTCGACTTCTTTTAAACAGCCGGAGAATCACGAAACAACCGCGGGTAAAATCGTAGAAGAAATAGAGCGTTTGTACGTGCTATAAATACGGGGGAAGGTCGATTTTGCTCGCCGGATGTTCTCATCCTCGCCTCTGTCACGTCCCACCCCTCTGCTCTCCCGGCTACATGCTTTCAGGGCCCCGTGGTCAGGGGCGGCGCTTGTCGTCGCGGGCAATGACTCGCGATTAAAGTGACGATCACCGTAAACGCGTCGCCTGTTTGCTCTCGGCCATTTCCGGCAGGAGGCGTCCCTCGGCCATCGCCGAGATGTTGTAACGGACAAATGCGCTGCCGGACAGGACGCCTGCTCGTAAAATGGGACTCCACCGATAAGCTCCATTTTGGTGGAACAAAAAAAAATGCTCTTCAAAATGACTTTGCAGAGGCTTATCTTGGAAAAAAACAGCGTGCGTTGAAGAAGTTCAAGCCTTTTTATGAAATAAATAATATTTGCGCAAGATTATATATTTTACAAGACAATTTTTTGCAAAAAATAAAAGACAGTTACGAAATGTAAGCAATATACAAAGTTTCTTAAGCTATATATTTTTCTTTATAGTAGCCACCTGAATGACGACGTCCACCAATATAAAAATGCCAAAAAAAAGTCTATGAATACATACATCACATTAATAGAAAATCATCAAATTATTGCATTCCATACGACCAAAGCCAGCGAAGAAAAAAGATACTGTTGTGACGATGCATTAACTCTACTAGCATACTGAATTCCTATAGTCCCTTTGTGAACTCGAATATTTAAAGGTGAAATAATGAAACAAGTGAAGAAGTTATCTCTAGAACCCTGGATAAACTTCTGGCAATTGAATACTTCTTTCTTTTTGGACCTGGTCCAATTCACATTAATTACATTTTAACCTCGCAACTTTATTTTAACCTTCACCCCATCTGGAGCGCGGAGTCTTGAAGCCCTTTGTCCTGGAATCCAATTGGCCACCATTACAGTATTCTTGCGGTGTTAGTGTAAACAGCCAGAGTACAGTGTCCGAATATCTCCAGGAAACGTCCATGAAAGAATACCACATTTGTCGCGTCAAGTTCACGCAGGAAACATGGATAATTCTTCAAATGATGATAATAAGGTAAATAGTAAGAGATCCTCATTTAGAAAAACAGACAAATTCTTAATATTTGTGTGAAATAAACAATAGGTATTAAATGTAATAAAGTACTATGTTTTAAAGCCCTTTTTAGTGAAGGCATTCAAAAATAGTTGGTTATTCATCCGTGGAGATATATTTCAATGTTTCATGTGGTGAATTTTGCTGAAGAGAAAGTTTTCATTACAGCGCATATAGTGACTGTTATGATAACCAGATCAAAAAAGTATTTATTGGACTCTGCGAGCGGGAATGTTGGAGATGTTTCTCATGAGCGAATAGCGTTCGCAACTCCGTGGGGAGTTGAGATTCTGTGGTGTGGCTACTCGTATCGCTCGTCCTGCTGCAAACGAGAACGTTATCATTTTCTGCTTGCGATTAGAACGCGACGCCATTTCACGAATTTGAAACCAGGAATGGGAGAGAATTGAGGCAATCAACAGTGGCAAGGGTTGGAGGGGTGGAACGTTTTCACCCGTGGGGCTTTCTTTCGTTAAAAGATGTTTTATTCATTCCTCTTTCCTAAATATTATTTATTAATTATTAACCTTCTCTCCGGGGCCCTGAAAGGCAGCGAAAGGCAATTTAGGGAAACAAAAAGGGACTTCCCAGGAGAGCATGCCCTATTGCCTCTGCGACTGGGAGGGGGTGGTGGATGCCTTCTCCGGCATCGGCACCATTTGTAGTGGATCCGGAGGGAGAGGGCAGGAGGGGGTGGGAGGGGTGTGGTGGGGGTGGATTGGAACGGGAAGAGAGAGAGAGAGAGTGAACGCGCAGAATGTGATGGAGGAGAGTTTCCTTCCAGCCGGTCTGTGGCTGGAACCTACAACCCCCTGGGCTCCGTGGGACAAAAAATAAATAAAGATGCCGATAATCTAAATGTTTGTTACATGACTGTTTAATTAATTACTTTTAACAAAAACTTGATACCTCATCTATAATGCGTTGAGCAACTAAATATCACAGGCCCAAAAGAGATACCTTCAGCTAAACCCTACATCATTGATGTTTTACTCGCGCACATCAGATGACGTAGTTTGGATTAGTAGTCAATGCGATCCACTCTCACCAGCCAGAGTTCGGGATACACACAGTATACCGCCAAATGAGATAAATATTAAAATTGAATTATCATGCATGGATGAATTTCGGTAGTTGCGACGTGATACACGAATGGGTAGAGTGCTTAAAAATGTTATAAAATTTAGAGAAAATGAATTCACGTTACTGTTCTGAAATCTAAAGTTATTAGAGTGCATACTCATGATCTTTACTATGATTGTATAGGTACCAGATTTCTCTAGAAGCAGACTATGATAGCAGGGATCATAATGCTTCAACGTGTTTACCCAAAGTTAGCTACTTTGAATTCCGCTTTGGGCATGTGTTCGTTGTTTATCTTAGGATTAATCTAAAAAGGCATGTAAGTTAGATGGTGCTATATAGTCCTAGCAGTTGGAGTACCTGAAAATCCAATTATAATGCGTCTATCCTTCCTGTAAAGTTGACAAGGATTCAACCCCACCAGGAATTTTGACTGTAGGGCTGAGTATCCAAGTTATAATTTAATACGTATTTACATATTAACAAGCGTTTAAATTCACAATTAAAAAAAGAGACTGAGCCCTATTCACTAATTTTCTCAGCAATTTAAATTTCTGAAGTTCATCCTACTGAGCTTACTTTGCCTTCATTTTACTACTAAAGTTCTATAATCCCTATCCGGAACAGTATGCTTCATAAAATAATGTTTAATCAGATGAAATCTATTGTTGCATCATTTATGCCCTAATTACAGCTCAGTTGTGCTCGCATGGTACAATCCTTTAGCTCTTATTGTTCAAAATCCCATTTTTAAATTAAAATACAATGATGCCGGGATCTCTTTAAAGGACTCTCTCAATCCTTTGGATGAATCCATGCTTGTAATCCACCCTCGTCTCAATGGAAAGTAGGAAAGGAGGGAAGTAAATGGTGAGAAGAATTAAGAAGAGCGAATATGAGAGAAATAAATGAGAAAAATAAGCGAATAACTGACTCGACTAAAATAAACATTGGAAAGGAAGAGACTTCTCTGCTTAAGCATCGTCAGTAAAGACAAACTGAAATTGGGCTCGGAAATGAAAATAACGCTGAGAGTAACCCCTCTTCATAGCCAAGGAATCATCCGCAGTAACTGCATGCCTCAGTTTACTTAATCAGGATAAGTCCCCAAGTAAAACCATTGTTTGCTCGGTAGCGTACTTATAACATGTATTACACATGGGAGTATTTCAATAAAAAATCAATGAAAATATTCTGAGAAATATAACTAGTTTGTTACTAAAGCCAAATCAAATTCATTAAGGATACTATATGGCTGAAACTGCATAAAATTAGTTTCATATAAAAGTCGAAGACTATTCTTCCTGTAAAGTCGACAAGGATACAACCTCACCAGGAATTTTGACTGAAGGGCTGATTATACAAGTTATAATTTAATACGTATGTATATATTAACCAGTGTTTAAATTCACAAATAAAAAGAGACTGATACCTATTCACAATTTTATCAACCATTTAATTTTCTTAGAGAAAGAAATGAGAAAATTAAGCGAATAATTCACACGACTAAAATAAACATTGGAAAAGGAAGAGACAACTCTTCTTAAGCTGGGGTCTGGGGTCTATGCTTGACTATCCAAGATCCATTCTGGGGTCTGTACAAATTCTCCACTCTATCCTCCTATAAATGTCTCTTAACGCCCCAAAACATCCCTTTCACATCATTACGATTTGCAAAGAAGCATATTCCTGATATATCTTCTGACGAATTGTTTCCTTAGTACCACGCTTGTATTTCCAGCTGTTCATAGATTTTTAAACGGTAGTATTCTCTCTTCTTCTGAGCTATTTTACTGAGTATTTTCTTCTTGCTTCACCTTTCGCTAGTCACTCTACTTACAAAATAGCAACACTCATCCACCTTGCATGGTTTCATTTCAACGAATTAAACATTGATCTTAGCCCATTCTCTTTCACTAAGCTATGTTGCATTTGGTTTATATTAATTTTAATTTGATAACTGGCCAATGTCAGAACGTGTTTACCAGTCTTCTTTGAATCTCTTTCTATATCTTTCATGAGTGATATGTCATCTGCAAATGACAGCATGCTGATTTTTCCACAGGGATATTTAGTCCTAAAGTCTTCTTTCAATTCTTTAATAACTCTATCGACGTATATATTAAAACTTAGGGGAAACAATGCAAAACTTTGTCACACTCCTTTTTATACCCTTGCTTCTTCACAGTTGGGTCCATGTTCACCATTTAATCACAGCCCCATGGTTTACATACAAACTGGATAATTCTGGGGTCTGTGCTTGACTCTCCAACGCCCTTTAGTAACATGAGCTTTGACTTCCAATCCACGTCATCAAAAGCCTTTTTCACATCCACAACCGCAAATAACGTCGCTTTGTTCATCTCCATTACCTTCTCTATTCATTGCCTACTCTTGTACCCTTGCTTTTTCTGAATACTATTCATTTTCATCCAAGACTTACAATGGTACCTCGCTTGATGAGAACATGTTGCAGGTGCCACTGTGTATTACGATTAATGCCGTTTCTGTAACATATTTAATAAATTTATTGGGCCAGACGAATCCGAAAATTTCAGAACTCCTATTTGACCGCAGGTCCTTACTGCTAAGTCACAATTTTGATCTCCTGATAGTGTGTGTGGTAATCATTTCTTTCCACTCTATTTTCCTCTTCTACAACCTTTGCGATTACATTACTTCCATTATATCATTTTTCCATATATTTCGTTCCATTCTTTTCATTTTATTTCCATGCTAAATTATAATTTCCATAAGCAATCCAATCTTTATCTTTTCCTCTAATTGCGTTACTCCTTACTCTCCGGTCTTGAAGTGTGTCCTACCCATCCTAGAGGCAGTTTTCACCTATTCACGTACATAGTTGTTTTATACGTCTTTGCGGAGATAATTCATCTTTTTTAACTTTTATCTTTCTTTTCTCACTTTACGAAATATTTAATTCCTTTTTTTTGACAGTAATTTCCTTTCTTCATATTTCCCTTTCTGTATTACATTTAAAGTTAGTTGGATTTAATACTTATTCTTTGATCCATGGATAATGCTTTGATACTTTCCTTCTCCAAAGAACTTCATTAGCGGTTTACTGTAGTCCACTGTAATATTCTCTCATTTCTTAATAACTGATTAAAGTCTGGCACTCCTAACCTATTTAATGCTGCCTTTTAAAATACCAGTTGATGTTAAGCCTCCTTCAATTTCCCTACTTGCCATATTTTCTTAATACTTTCTTCAGTTTCTTGAATTTTAGATGTCATTTCATCACTTTATGTTGTGTCAGTGTCAATATCGCCCTTTGAGTAACCTTTTCAGTCCTCCACCTGGTTCCTAAATCTCTAATTTACTAATATGTAGTCAATGTGAACTTTTGAAATTATTTTTACCGTGAGTATCTTGAACTCTTAGTTGCGTTATACCAAAATGTGTCATAAATATTTGGAGGTACTCTCGTCATAAGATAGAGGCAATGTTTCCTAAACAGTATACTTCTATTTTTTTTGATAAATCCATTTCATATAATCTCACTTCCGCTTGGGCTTATTTCAGATATTACTCTTAGTCTAAGCTTAGATATTTCTTTTGCGTGAATTACGAGGGAATACTTTGCTTTCCATCACGACTATTCTGTCTTTAAACCCCCTAATATTTTACGGTGTTGCGGCTGTGTGGTACCCATCTCGGTTATGTGTGTTGAGCAATCAACTAAAAATAATTCCAGGTGTGACAAGCCTGATCAGTCAATTTATATATGCTAAGTCAGCATAAAAATTAATTTTTCCGAACTTCATTCTCTTATCAACTTCTCTCGGCATGGGATTTGTAACTAAACTATTTCTGGCCTCTGCAGCATAATCGTCATCTTGTAACTTAGGAACTAATCTCTAAAATGGCAAGTAGATTGTTTTATGCATGCTCTGTCTGCATCTCTAACTATTCATTGCATAGTGGGTAACGGAACGGCGAGCGCTGTCAACAAGAATGCTATTCGAATTTCATGGGCATTTTGCATAAAGTACAAAATCTGATTTTGCCCCGTGTAGTATGTCCTCCAGGAGTACTTTGTTGAATTTGAGCGTTTTATTCTACTAGTGAAGGAAGAGTTGAAAATCCGTTGTAGAATGGTGGTGTGTGTGATCACCACCTAACAGTGTGAGGTCGCTGTGAATCACTCCAGACGGGTTAGTGACGAAAAATAACATCGGCACTATAAGAACACGAAGTCAACCCTCATGATAGTGTTTACAAAAAAATTAAAGATTACCCTTCACCTTAAAAGATCTGTAAGCTATGCACAGGCCAAAAAGACTTGGTGGCTGTTAAATGAATATTTATAAATGTTGAACACTACACACTGAGTGTTTAACTCATAAATAACCTATAAATTTCTTATTTATAAAACATAAAATAAGCAATATATGACGTAGAAAGTGATGCTAACGTGATTTAGCATACCAAAAAGGCGCCTAGCCTTGGATATACAAAGGATCCACCAATCCCTTTTCCAAAATTTCCCTAGCACTCTACCATCCATAACGGTCTTTTCAGCTTTTAATTACTAGGTCGATCCATCAACTGCGCCTCAAAATTTCCTCTAGAAGCTTCCTGTTTATCCAACCGTGTCCTTTACATCCTCTTTTGCCTTCCTTACCCTTCATCACACCTCCATTCTTCTCCGTACACGCATCCCAAACGCCTTCAATCTCTTATCGCCCTCCATATCCAAGTTCTAACTTTCGCAGACACATTACCACACGTTCACGATTAAATTTATTTCAGCCGCACTGGAGCATGCACTTTACTACGATTTCCTATAGTGATAAATTTCGTAATATTAAGAACCCTTTTGTTCTCACGATCCTACTACGCATTCTTTCGTAGTTTTGCCACAATTCGCCAAAAATAATACTCATATAACTGAATTTCTTAGCCGTCCAGTATTCCAGCCATGAATGTTGGTACTTGCTTCCGCTGATGTATATGGAATAGGCTACTTCTTTCCAAGGAATCACATCTCACTTGTTTTCTCATTGTTCATATTTACTCCATGTTACAAATATAAATGACTTATATCCACTATACTCAAATCTTATTGCCAAGTCAACCTCCTCCTACGCATAAAAAGAGACGTTTCAGGCGTTATATGGTGGAATAACATAATTAAATAAGTTTGGCAATTTTCCACAAAAAAAAATCCTCCTACGCATGTGAATATTTGAAATCAGATGCCCACAAAAGTTTCACAACTTAAAACTAATTCGGATTCGGTTTTCTAATTTATGGTGATGCTATTTGCCGGTTTGGAGAGTTAAAGGGAAGAATGTAAGGGTGACATGCACCCCGGTATCATTTGTATCCAAATATCTCCAATGCTAGCTCAATCATAAACCCAGGAAAAAACGCAGATGACTTTGCCCGCGATACAAGAGACCCTTGACCGCCTCAAGTTTCTCAACATTGATCGTCTAGCGGTCTAAAACAGCAGAATTTCAATAAAAACAAGAAATAATTGGAGAAACAACGAAGGTATCCATGGATGCGATGGTCATCACCGCAAAACACCATTAAGAAGGCTTACCACATCTGAACGCCTCAGGGTAATTGAGGCTCTCTTCTGCTTGCTCTTAAAGGGAAGGCCTTAAATCGTCTCGGATAATTTTGGAGAAGCTGGTGAACTGGGAGGTACATAGAGGGAGAGAGAAGTGAGAAAGGAAGGAGGGGGGAGGAGACCCTTAACGCGGGTGACCTCGGGATCTCATTTTCCCGGAGATGCTGCACCTCTCGGCGGATATGAGACCCGGGTCGAGGGAAATGAGGGCTTTGCGAGAGGGCACACGATATCGTGAGGGAGCGCTTTTTATTTTAAGATGCCATTAAAGGCTTCCCCCTCCCCGGAATGGGTGATGTGAAAAAGCTACAACGGAAATACAGCAAAGTTCTCAGAAAAAACAATCAAAAAACGGAATGAGCATAAGAAATGAACTATTCTATCAATCCTTCACGAGAAGTAGAGGAAACTGACAAGGAAACAAAAGGATAAAATGGGAGAAATAATTTACATTTTGAAAAATTCAAACTGAATTTGGCGGAATAAAATTGTAATTCTTTACATACAAGGCGGAAATACAAGGGCTAAGTTTTTCTGAATATTCTACCTTTGGCGTATCCCAGCGCAGAGAAAAATATTGATGATTTGAACGGGACAACTGGAAACACACCAGTCTATTTACTTCAAAAATAAATAGGCGTTAAGTATTATGAGTAATTTTAGGAAATTTCTTCGGAAATTTCAGTCTAATTGTAGATACATTTTAATAGTTATTATTTTTACCTTAACATTCCAATAAAAGAGACATTACTGTTATTTGTGTTATCACAACGGAAATGTATTTTAGGGTGGGATAAGCGAAGATCATAGCTCAGTAGCCAAGAACTCTACTTCTGGAGTACATCGACTAATTACGAGGGTTTAATTGAGTCGAATCTCTCTTGTTATGCGAGATTACAACTTCGAAATTAACCGGCTCGTACTAATGACCATAAAAGCACAAGTTTTGATCCTTGCTAAATTATTTCCCTCTGGCCCAATGCTTACAAATTATTAAGTAACTGCGTTTTACAAAGGATGGACTCTATTAATATGTGAGATATAATTGTGATACGAGTTCTCTAAGCTAAAACTATTTTCCCCATTACTATCAACCAGAGAAAATGATGCCGTACTGAACGAAAAATGTCGCTTAATTGAAATCTTGTAGAAGTGCTTCGTGTACAAGTTTACAATACTATATAAATGAGGATCATTAAATGTAACAAAAAAGAATGTATGTATTCTACAAAAATGCAAATGAAATTCAAATAAACGGACAAGGGATTAATGGAAGTTGAGGGCAAGCCCTCTACTGTAAATACTTTCAGCTTGTTAATGTTGCTTATTAGATTGTTCGTAGCTCGAGAAACCGTAGGTATGTAATTCAAGACATTTTGGCTAAAATACGTTTGGGTAGATGGTGATAGAAATGCTCCTGACTCTATATCCCACAGTTAAAGAAAACAGAAGACTAATTCCTTAATTAGTGCGACAAAATCGTATAGTAAATTAGATTCATGTAAGAATGAACAAAAACGAATGAATATGGATTTTTTTTTATCTCTTGTAATATATGCAACAGAAAAAGCGCATACCAAAAAATTTAAAAAAATTCATTTTAAGGTTCATTCATTCATTAAAAGGTTTTTCTACTTTAATGTCTCGAACTTAGGATTAAATTCAGTTATTCAAAACAAGACTTGCTGCAGGAACACTCCTCCTTAAATTTTTCTTTCATTACGCGAAGGTATCTTCTGGATTTTACCCGATTAACCTAATGTAGCCGGAATTGTGAAGGAAATCAGATCAACAGGAGGGAGG
This sequence comes from Platycnemis pennipes, assembly GCA_933228895.1. Lineage (NCBI taxonomy): Eukaryota > Metazoa > Arthropoda > Insecta > Odonata > Platycnemididae > Platycnemis > Platycnemis pennipes. Next base: position 127,636,097 of record OW121851.1, on the reverse strand, counting down.
TTACAAGGCAGGAGGTGCGAAAGAGGCAAAGCGAGTCAATACCTTGGCATCAGAAGAGTAACTTCTCCATAAACATCACAGAAACTTCTACATAAATTTCTATTTGTTTCCAAATAGCATTATTTTATATCTTATCTTCAGTTGCGAATTAGAAAAACATGAATCATCACTGTCATACATTTATCCCATCATTAATGACTTACCAAATCAAGCCCTTTTTCAAATGGAATGAACAGATGTAAATATTTTAAACTCAGCAATTTATAATTTATTTTTTAAAAACTTGGGAAGGTGAAAAGTAACTTTATGCAAATGAAATTGAAATTATATACTCATTAGTATTTGTACTTTCTGAGACAAAAGCTCCTTTTTGGGACAGATTACATCAGTACGTATTTAGCCTTATTTAATATGTAATGCACGTAGTTCGGAGTTGTTTGCGAATTATAGGGATGAAAATATAACATACGGGAGGTAGGTACTTGGTCGTCAAATGAATGAAATCTTCTTCACGATGTGAGGAAATGTAAACGAAGGTACTTTTTGCTTCGTCACTATCAAGAGAAAGGCAAAAAAAAGCTTTGACTTGAGAAATACCGAGGCATTGCGCTAACAAAACCTGTTTGCCATCGGAAAACCAAATACCCTTCCTGACATCTTCTTATGAGCAAGTTATTTGGATAAAACGTCCCAGTTTTACTGCGGTAGTTTTCATTAAGACGACACAAAAATACATTGCCTTTACAGTTTTTAGATTAATTACACCTGTGAATAAAATCTTTTTATGGGAGCAGAAAATAAGAAAAAAAACTAGCTGAACGGATTTCCTTTCTCCATTTCCAGAGAAGTATTTCTACATAAATACATATTAGGTGTCCTCTTTAAGGCTATGTACTCTCTACCATCGATCATGTATCCAGAAAATCTAATCGTATTATCCCTTTCCTGCGCTTGCCCTAGCTTCTTCCCTTCATTGCCTTATCTTAATATCCTTTAGCCTCTCGATGTGCGCTCCATTCACTCAGGTTGCATTTTTATCTAAAAAAATTATAAATCTTTTATATTATATTCTTCTATTCTTCCTCATTTGTTTTCGTCTTAAACAAAACTTAGTCGATTCTCTTCTCCGACCACATCTCATGTTCCATCAATTTCCGCTCATCCTTCTTAACACAGGCACTGGTTTTGTGAACCATGCAATCGAAACATTTTCACAAGAGCTTTCACTATTTCTTAATTTCCGATTTTCGTCATTTCCCAATAATTTATTTATCTTTGTAAACGCTTTCTTATGCAGAACGAATCGTTGTCACATATTTATACCATTTATTCCTTCTTATTTATCGTTAGAATTTTCATCTAGTGCACGTTGGTAGTTTTTTATATTCACTTTTATTTATTTCAGCGACTTAACTCTTCAATGGGGAACATGCACTACTTTTTATAACTCTTTGAATGAGAAGTTTATTAGATAAAATGTGCTTGGCGAAAATTTTTCTGAAGAATTAAGTTGTGCTACAAAGATGTTACTCTTTGAAAATTGTACGTTTTCGGGAGCTTAAAAACACGACGTCATCGCATGACGTCACGGCACGGTATCACTATGGGCGTTGTTTATCTGTTTATACATGGAGGTAAGTTGTTAAATGAATACTTGGCGATAGAGTATGTATTTATCTCATTTGCTTAGTTAAATAAACGATTGTATTCTTTTTTTATTTACGTAGTATGGATGGCAACGAGCAAATCGTCCATATATGCTGGTAAGTATATTTTCAGTCATCATTTCGTTCGAGAAACGGTTAAAACCTCAAAACAATATGTTTACTTCGTTTTCCTTTAAATAAATGTCTATCTACGTAGCAATATGGAACCTATACCGTGCAGTGACGTCAGAAGGCGTTTCAGGTCACGTGACTTTCGTCAATTTATGGTACAATTTTAATATCATTTAATAACATTTGTGGTTGGCATAGATAAGTTTGGATTATATATTTTAATTGGTGAGAAAATTTCACATCAAGTACATCATTAATCTTTGAGAAGCAAATTTCATGCATATTCCCCTTTGTGATGAAAATCGGATAAAAGGTTTTTATAAGTTGGAGAGATGGCTAAGTTGACCACTTTTAAAACTTACGTTGGATAAACATAATTAATGTTTTACGGATACATAATTTACAATAATTTCCAATTCAGTCGCGTCTGTCAGTCAGGTTGGTGGTGAAGCTGTGGACACCCTAGTGACTTGCATCAACAGCAGGTTCACACCGGCGCTAGGTACAATCCGCTCCGTCCTCCTGATTCAGAAACACCGTTTCCCCTCTCTTTTCAGGCTTATAGGTCTTCAAGCGCTGGAACAGGCTCAGAACCATTAATGGCACAGGAATGCCAAATTGCGAGCGTGGTACAATAGATTTGTTTTTATGTGCGCGCTAAAAAAACAAATTAGGAGAATGAATATTAACAAATTTAATGAAATGATAATGATAAAAAATAACAAGGTAGCAGATCAGAAAAATCCTACTCTTTGCTCAATTCTAATTACTCTTACACTTCATCAAACAAAAAGAGGTTAAATAGTGGAAATTTGCAATGGTGTAGCATTTAAATGGCTTAAATATCATCAATGACCTCCAAAGTGAGATAAAGGTAACAACAGGACCCAAAGGCTGAACTAAATAATTTTGAAGCACAGGTGAAAATATTGAAGACAATACGTGGATGTGCGTGAAGTTACGATGCTCACTTTGTTCACCCGGCCAGGATATAATTATTCCAAAATGAGGGCACAAAATCACGCAAGTACTAACTCAAGCCATCGTAAGTGGCTGGAAAATCATACACGCTCATCTAAGATGCAATGCGTAGGTGCAAATCGCTTAGAAACGGTTTCCTTAAAGAAGTTATTTTTCTGTTGGCGTTGGTGGGTGGTATAAGTATTTTTTGTCATTACGCACCTTATACAACTATGCACCTTTGTAATTTATTCTTGTGGTGCAAAAAATGGCATGGGTATTGGAGTTACACTTCTTACTATTTCTTATAACAAGACACATAAACGAATTCTTATTGATAAAGCCCAAAGAGTGGGCTGAGGTACACATTACATTCCCTGGCTCACAGCCAGCAAAATGATCTGGAGTCCATTCCAGACCACGTAAGGAAAGGAAAAGGACGAGGTGAGGAAGTGCAGCGAGGCTTAAGTGTGTGCGAGAGAAGATAGAAAGAGATTTCTCCCGCGACTAAGATACATGACTAGTACGTAATGGGAGGCGGAGGAAAGTATTAACCCGAGTGCTGAGCGCCGAGGTGATAAATTTCATAAACATACTTTTTTCCCCACTTCTTAAGACATAAATTACACACTTTTACGGTGTTTCTCGTAAAATAAATTTGCACGAATGAAAAATTGCGCGGAATTAATGCCATAGAAGCACTTTTAATACCAATATTGGTGGAAAGATCCAGAAGAGGAACGGATGTCTAGGATTTATGGACATCAAGTTGGAAAGCACATTTGATGTGTTGCACTGAGACAATCTATTCATTAAAAATTAATGACTGAAGCAGAAATATGAAGAATATTGCCATAAATGTGAAGTCAGTGTTGAATTAAAGCAACAAATTGCTTAAAATTAATTGAATTAAATCATTTCAGCAATTAATCTGCTCGAAACCCAATTAAAATGTCCCATTTAATCTTGGCGTGAGTTTGTGCCTCATGATTTAAACCTTTCCCAGTTAATAATAGTCGTAAAATCTTCTCGGATTTGAAGTATCCATACTTGCCGACATGTAAGGTGATAACTCGTCACCTATCCTCAAGGCAAGAAGGTCCTTGCCTTGAAGCCCTACGCCAAGCCAACATGGAACTATAAGAACTTCAGCTTACCTACTTAATTTTTGTTATGAATAAGCACATGAACTAAATACCAGTAATTTTTCCTCTTTATTTAGAAATGCTCTTCACACTATAACGGTAAGTATTGAGAAAATTACCTTCATTGTTCTATTTACTGCATGGATTTGAGAAAAACATAAAATGCCATTCTAGCCATGAGTACCTATGAGTGACGATTCGCAAGATGAGTGACGTCACACAAAACGTTGGCAAACAGATAATTAAAACCAGTGGAGAACCCGAGAAGTCCTCTGAATACTCTAAGAATGAGATGGGACAACAAAATCGGCCACATCACGAGACATGATGGCCTGATGAAGATGATCGTTGAAGGACGGCAAAGTAAGTCCTCGTATGAAATATGTGGAACAAGTGATGAAGGATGTGACGGAGAAGAAATACTCGAATATGAAGTGATTTTATGATAAAAGAATTCAATGTAGGACTGTCTCAAACCAATCCCACGATTGCTGTCTAATGATGATGATGGAAGACCCGAGAAGATTTTACGAAGAATGTATTTTATTTAAGTTCATATTAACAAGCTCATATTGGTCTTCAGGTTTCACATTTCCCCCGGTAAAAGGAAGGTTTTCACGGATTTTTGCAAATATTGGGCGGTTACCAAGAGAATGAGTATTCGATGAGAAACAGAAAAATTCCTAGGTTACAACTCTGATGCAATATTTTGATACATCAGCATCAAAATAACTTCACCACTATATCGTAAGTTTAAAACATACTTCCCCAAGTGGGCAACGGTAGTATCCATCTCGTAATATGTACACAAATAACTTCGTTGAGTTTTAAAAATAATTTAATAGCTTGTATGCAAACGCATAGTGGGGCCAAATAGGTATTTAAAATTATATTGAAATTGCAAATATAAACTTTCTATTTTCAGGTTTCCTTACCTTAATTTGTCTACACTGATGCGCGCCGGTAAATGCATGCTCAATTAAGTAATCACTTGTGCTGAGCATTCAGAGTGAAATTGACAGGTGGGCTGATCTCTAGAGCTACTGACATAATCGTCGAGTGTAGAGTGTTTTTTCATAGCCTTCTAGTAATTCGTCTATTGCATCGCTTTTAATTTTAATAAATTCAATATATACTGGTGAAAGTATGTATTATTTAAGTCTTTACTTTTTTATATCACTGCTCCTAAAATTGAGTGGGCTATTGTTATGCAAGTGCACCGATAAAAAAATTAATTTTCTTACAACAATTTATAGAAAAACCATGAAGTTTTAATTGCACCGCATCGTCTTTTTATTATGCTCTGGTATAGTATAGCTGCTAGTAGTACCTATTATTTCCAAAAAATGGATTTTCGCCCAGTTACCCTAACGTGAGCTATGCATTAAAGAATCACAATATCTCTAATAGGTACTGTAAGCTGCAGGTAGCAGACGTAGGTGTGTGATGTTTAAATGACGGAAATACGTCTACACGATTTAAAAAAATATATAATTCGTCTGCTGAAATTATTGACTCTGATGCAGGTCCTCTCCTCAGGATATATTTTATTCTTTAGGTGCTGCCAAGTGGGCATGAGATCGACGTGAATATTTATGATAAGTACGCTTTGGAGACAACATGACTCTTGGTGATTCACGAAGAGTGAAAACCACATGGAAGACGTCCTCGGAAGATTTTTAATTTCGTATGACGCGGTGATCTTAGACATAAGAGGCTTGCCAAAAATAATTGCAATATATTTGATACAGAGATAAATTTGAATATGCTAACGATGCTCATGAGTCATAGCAAACAGTTATTTGAAAATGAAGAACGCGACTGTACATTCACTAATAGCTCTGACGCGGACGAAATCGCCATATCTGACTCCTTCAATTCATACACATTTTTTATACATTTGAGATTTTTTTTGTAATGTTAATTATTATTTTCTTTATGCATTGTTACTTTTAGGCTCCATATTTAGTATATGTATGCTTATAAGCTTATAATCTTAAATATCAATGTATATTTAGGTGTAAATATTTGTGAATACCTGGGCATCCAATATATAATCCATTAATATATACGTTAAATGACTTTATTTCTTTAGTTTTGATGAAAAAAATATAGGTTGTTCTCGTTAACAAATATATAAATGTTTACCTATTTTACAAGTACTTTTCTGAAGGTTTAATACTCTTTTTAACTTTTTAGTGAAAATATTAATTTTTAAAAACATTTGTTTATATTCGTAATCATACAAATACTATAACTTACATAACGCAAAATTCAAAATGATTCGAGGATTTTCTCATGTAGTTTGTAAACGTTAGCACTACTTTCCATTGTGATTTTTTTTATAGTATCTTTTAATCTTCATCAATAGCCTACGACTATGACTATCTTATGACTACCTAGTGTAAAAACAAAAATTGTTCGAGGGATTTTTTATGCTGTTCACAAATCTTACCACTATTTTATGCAAAAATAATTATTTCCTAAAATTATTTTATTGCATAATTAGCAACTTAAAAAACCTGTGTTCATCAAATCAAAAATTGATTCGAAAACATGATACATTCATTATCGCCTTTCAGGCACATGACCCCACTGCGGAACGCTGCAATACGACCGCGTTTGTCAAATCAACTCATTAACCCAAATACTCTGACAGCTATTAATTCTACTTCAGGTAATGGACAGGTTTCAGTTGGTAAATTGGCAAAAGGGAAGTAAAAATTTCCATGTTACTGGGAGCCTAATGCCTTATATTTGTAGAAAGATTTGGTGCATTCCTGGCGTATTATCTGAGTGAATGTCTCTCGCGTTCCCCACTTGGATAGGCCCTTCAAGGTCACCGCAAAAGGTGATGATAAAATAGATTTTCCTAGATAAACTAATTTCACCTTTCTTACTGAGTGTACTTCGGTGCTCTTAGTATTGTAAGGTGTCTAGGGAGAGTACATATTATTTAAAGTAAACTAAGATACGACTGGAATGCTTGCGTCTTAAGCAGCTAATGACATTACAGTGCCTATAGTCACATTGCAAAAAGATAATTAGTTACGTGTATAACGTGATGATTCAAAATGAGGACCTATCAAAAACATGGCGACTTTATAGCAGGAAATTGGTTCCCTCATCCTAAAATGCATCGTAAACTATACTATAATGCAATTTCACCTAAAACGTCTCCAAAACTTAGTAGAAACAAGAGTCGTGACGTATTAAAGGATCCGAGTCTAGGTTACTCATTGTAAGCTACAGTAGCTATACCATGTAAATTTATGTAAACCGCCAGCTTTGAACAAATAAACATATACAAATCAGTCAATGCTTTGAGGCGTAACTATGTGGAAATTCATGGTCAAATAAAAAAACAAAACAACCATATATATTTCCGCTTATAACAACTAGTAGGTACAACTAGTTTCAACGCATATGCGTCATCTTCAAGTACATGTTAAAATTTCAGTGTCGTTGGTATATATGCCCATAAAGGTGGGGGATTTGAAATTAAACTGAAACCCCCTTTTCGGGTATATACACCAACGACGGTGAACTTTTACTTTAAGATGACACACGTGTGTGAAACTAGTTGTACCGAATAAATTTTAAGTGGAAACAAACACATTTGTTTTGTTTGTTTCACTACAAATCACTTATATCATTCCAAAGAAACCAAATGCCATAGCTAAAACTAGCAATATAATCTCATGGTTGAAGCCATTTCCACGTTAAATTTGCCCCCCACCCCCCCCATGGGGGTTCAACGCTCAATGAGAAGAAGGCTACAAACTTTTTTCCTCCATACGCTCATCAATCTCACTGTTGCAATGAATAATGCAGAGAAACATCCTCAATTAATTAGTGATTCGTACTGAAAACGAATTCCTGGAAACAAAATGGTACCTATTGTATTCGAGGAGGAAAAAGGTCTCCAAGGAAATATCTCCACAAAAGTGGAAAATGAGTTCTGCATCATCCCTCGCTCCAAATTTTTTTCTGAACACGAGTACCTACTTACTTCACTACAGGCGAAAACCAGAATTTTTATGAATCTAGGAGGCAAGTACATCCGACGTTGCAAGGGAAATAATGGAAACGCATCTTCAAAGTTTTCATCTCACTTGGAGATAATTCCTTTAAAAAAATCGAGCAATATCTAAAGAAAGGCCTCTGGGTTAACACTTATCTACATTAATTCTGGGGATAAGCTGACCAAATATATTTAAAAAATAAGTTTTCAACTTCTGTTTCTATAAATACAGAAGAATAATAAAAATTTAATGAATTTCAATAGAGGTTGCGTTTATCACGTTTATTAGCTGGACTTATTTTTTAAGCTGCAAATTAACGACGATTTTCCACTTTGTGCTCAACGATGAGTTATACGAATATTATATTTAAAAGGAGCTCTCAAATTCCATAAAAAGGTCATAAACCCAACAAACTGTTTTTTCCTTAATTTTCAGGTGAAAACGAGACAAAAAACAGACGAAAAAGTTTATCCAGTTATTTTAGAAAAGCTGCGTAAATCTCTGTACCTCTCTAATTTAATATTTTCTTTTCGGGTCTAGTACAACTCGGCGCGGCCACCTCGGCGCGGCCACTTCGGCGCGGCCGCCTCGGCGCAAGCCACCTCGACGCAGGCCCAACTCGGCGCAGGCCCATCTCGGCGCGGGCCACCTCGGCGCAGGCCACGTCGGCGCGAGCCATCACGGCGAGGCCAATGTATTTAATACTGGATGTTTCAAAGTGTGGGCATATATATGGACCACATTTAAAATGAAGTGTAGGAGGTAGTTTGTTACTTGGGTTTATGTCTTAAATGGAAATGGACGCAGTAGGAGGGGAATTTCTTTGACGAAAGAGGTGTTTACTAATATGAGAGAGCTTTTGACGAGAAATTTGAGCATAGATGTATATACTTTTACATCTACGTGGTACCTTGCAAGCTCCCGCGAGGATGTGTGGCAGGGGGTGAGGAACACCAAACATTCACTATTGACTGACTATGCAACTGGAGCTACCATGTAATGCTAACTATGCAACGAAGAGCTACCACTACAGGCTACTCTAACAATTTTTCACCTACCTTTAAATATGCTATGCCGCCTATTATATTTTCTAATGGTAAGAGGGAAATATGACATTTTAAATCTATCGGTATAACAAGCCATCTCTCTAATCTTATTTATATGGTCAAATCTAGGAGTAGGAGTTCTTAATATATACCTAACTACTTCAGTAAAGTTTTCCGTTTTAAATTTCCTTCTGTACATAAATGATATCAATAACGAGGTCAAAAGTAAGATTCTATTTGCCGATGATGCAGTGGTCTACAGAGAAATTATTAGTCCAGCGATAAAGAATCTTTGCATGATGACATATTAGCAATTGAAAAATGGCGTGATACATGGCAGTTGGAAATAAATTTTTTAAAATGTGTGGTAATGAATTTTTGGAAAAAGTCTACTTCTCCCCTTAATACTTATTGCATAATGAATAGTAAATTTACACACATGGAGTCTGCTAAATATCTTGAAATATTACTAACATATGATCTTCCTTGGAGTAAACACATAAGAGAAATTATGGGTCAAGATAATCGTTAAACTGGGATTCATCTGGGTAATATAAATTATATCTGGGTAATGTAAATATAGACTGGGATTCAGCAAAAGAGTACTGGGCAAACATGACGACTATGTACGAGAAATTAACGACTTTTCCCTTGTTAGACCTTATTTAGAATACGCTGCCATAATACGGGGTTCTTTATCTAGACGTAACCCTCTAATTTTATTTTCATGGCGTAACCTGCTATGTTACGCTGGTGTTAATAAAATAACTGCGGCTTCTTCTGATAGCCCGTTAACCTTATATTTTTGCTGTGATTTATTTTGTATTTCAACTTACGATTTTATAATGATTCACAGCTTCTATTACTTTTAATATTTGTAATACTTTAGATACATTGATAAAAAGTGTAATAATTAAATGAACATTACCTTTTTGTCAAGACAATACAGCTATATTTTTCAGTTCAATAAGCAAAATTCTAAACGCTAATGTAAAATATAAAAAATGTAGTAAATTACGGGAAACAGTAACTGAATATTAGTATCGGCACGTCCTTATGAATAGTTTCATATAATTAAACTCACTCTTCTATATGTCCCATAAAAATAGTCGCAATATACTTTATAATTTTTAGCATTAAGGTATGCTGCCTGGCAAGGCATGCTCATTTTCAAAAATAGCTTTTGAAAAGTTGTCTGTTGAAGAAGCAGATACTCGGTGCCTATAGTATTTTTACATGAGCATCTGTCCCGGTACTTAACATCTCTGTTCTCCGCGCCGAGGTGGGCCTGCGCCGAAATGGCCTGCGCCGAGGTGGCCCGCGCCGAGATGGGCTTGCGCCGAGGTGGCTTGCGCCGAGACGGCCGCGCCGAGGTGGCCGCGCCGAAGTGGCCGCGCCGAAGTGTCCCATTCCCTTTCTTTTCGTACACTCAAAAGAAACTTAAAAAGTTATTCACCCTAAGTTCTCAGTAATTCCCAATTTAATTTTAAACTGGGTATAAAGCCACGTTTTGCATAAAATCATCATTTCCATAATGAGAGAGAATGATAAAATTGATTAAAATTATACTTACAATTATACTACATTTACATTACTTATACTACACCTTATATATTATATTACCTATTTTTACTTATACTACAATTACATCGTACAGTTTACGATGACAAGTTAGTCTTAGCGGATAAAATGCTGGCCTATGTGCATAAGAATTGGTGCTGACAATCGAATTGAATGTTTTCCTTTTACTCTATTCGAAGAGTTGGCTTTGCAGAAGAAGAGTTGCAGAAATCCTTTCTGCATTATACATTTTCTACGACCGGAAACCCGTCATACATGCAATTCCACAGAGTGTTCTAAAGAGATTGCACCCGCATTTTCGAATTGGAAGAATAAAGTCGGAAAAAGCACAATATTTTTCATGTGGCATACAATATGCGCTTGTCGTGAGCATTGCCGATAATATCTTAATGGATCCGAATGACTGACATCCAGAGTAAGCAAGCGAACTTTCATCACCGATATGGCTTACGTAATAGTACAAGGTGATAGGAAAGTCGCCACGAATGCTTTCCATGTAGTGGAATTAAATGGAGATAATTCCTTTAAAAAAATCGAGCAATGTATAAAGAAAGGCCTCTGGGTTAACACTTATCTACATTAATTCTGGGTTTTACTTAATGAGTATTAATACTTCACATCTATCATCCCTTGTTATCATTTTATTATTCAGTTATCCATTGCTTAGACTAAAAAATATGAAAAACTGAACTTTTCTCTCGGCTACTCAGAAAAAATTTCCACAGTAAAATATTAGCAAAATATTTCAAAGTAAGCTTGTGCTATCAAAAACCAAATAACGTTAGGGTATCGTTGATCGAAGTGAATCAACGAAAATAATAGAGGTCATCATTTTTTTAGCCAATATGCCAGTGACAATCGGAGAAGACTACTTTAAAAAATGTTTTGGAAACTGGAATAAAAGGTTGGTCAAGCGTATTCACTCTAATAGGGAGTGCTTTTAACGTGACTAATGCTAGTATCACGAAAAACTAGAGCGGTTAAAATGACGAATACCGATTTCTTTTGGTTTCTCTCTCCCACATCCCCCTGGGTAGCTCCTCGCTCTCCTTCACTCGCGAGGAGGAGGGATGTAGAGTTCGGGAGAGAAAATCCGGGGTTAAAACTTTTGTGCGATCCAGACCAAGCCAGAGGTGGCTGCCACGGTCATGTCAATATTTTAGTCGATAAACATTAAACATTTAAGAGTTAAAGCGCAGAATGAAAGCGCAATGAGCCAGAAAGAGCCCCGCATATCGGTTGAAAGGTTGTAGATCCCGACCTACGCCAAGCGTTACGTAACGCAGGGGGACTGGTACTGACAGTGTAAAATGAGTATTTAAGTGACGTAAAGGTACAGCGTTCATTGAAATTGAGGGGAATGATAGAATTTGAGAGGATGGTTAAGATGTGATGAAAACTTACTTAGAATGAGCAGAGTTCACATTCAATTCATCCTGAATGTCTTCTAACGACGTGAAACTGATGATAAACGGGATTCGGCGTCAAAGAAAAACAATCCGGAAGAAATAAAATTGTGAGTAAATGCCTTTTTAAAAATATAACATCTATATGAAAGACCTTCGATAGATAACTTGCATATACAAATACACACCTATATTCTTTCCACCCCGAACAACAAGAACCATGGAAGAATGTTACCTATTTGTTGGTCCATTATTGACTTACGTCTAAAAACATTCAGGGGTCTTTTTGCTTATATCTTGATATATTCTCTGGATAAAATACCTAAAAATAGTTCCAAGCCAATAATTTACATTTTTTCAGACTACAATCAGCATTATGCCAGTCAAAAGTCGTTAGTCACGTGAGGCGATTCACACTCTCGAAGCCTTCTTTCTCAGGATTGAAATTAAAGAAATACCAAGTTATCTCCCCACTCCTCCGATCACGATCTTTCCCTCTTTACCCAAGTCTATTCGTTCCATCTTATCTCAAATCCTTAAATCCTACACCACATGCGCTAACTCCATGCTTTCTTGAGAACCTAGCTATCGAAATTACAGGAAAAATGCAAATAGAATGCAATGCAGGCTATTACATCTAGTTCAGCCGATAGTAGAATTTTATTGTATCCATCACATTTAAGCTACTTGGAATGCATAAATCTCTAATTTTTGAGGTTGGGACGAAAGGCACTATCCTGCCGCTTAGTAAATTGCGGGAGGCTTGGATAATAGACGTTTTAGCGTCTTGATAGCTGTTCTTATACAATCTTAATCACCAACAACATCTTCCTCTCATATTTCTATCTCTAACCTCCTTCGTCTAAAACTTCCAAATGACCTTTGTGTCATGTATTTGGCATTACATCACATGACAGGCTTGATATTTTTTGCAGATATGAGTATACATAGTATGCTAACGTAAATAAGCCGTTTGTTTGCTTGTTAGATACGACGGAGAATAATGCACTACCCCAGAAAATAAAGCAAAATATAGAAATCGGTCTGAGCTGTTAAAATTGTGTAGAATATGCAAATTCTATATCATTATTAAATATTTCCAACGCATTTATTAGGACATTTTCTATAAATCACTTCAGAGATATATGTAGGTTCTTTCACTACATCAGGAACACACTAATGCGCTGAGAATTTTATACGAGGTTAGCAGACCGCTTGTTACATTAAGCACAACATTTATACCCTCTTATGTATCGGTTCACCTAACACATATTAAACGACTTATACATCCTTCATCGAGCAGTAACAATGAATACGTTGACAAAAGAGATAGGCAGCATATCATCATCATAGTGGTGAATCTAAGGAACATATCTAATGATCTAGTATTCTTTAGTTAGTTAGGGGAGGCGACCGACATCTGAGGTAATTTGCGCCATTTTGGGATACGTGGGTAATCGGGTAATGGTAGGAGTTTTCAGGGAACGTACGAAGGGTGGAGAGAAACCTGCCATCGGTATTAGCTTATTAGTAACGAGAGGCCCCAAGGGGACCACGACTTAACGTCATATCAGACGGACGGGGTACTGAACCTGAAATATCCTCTACTAGGCACTCAAAAAGACCGGTTTGCCAATGAAAAATCAGCCACTGTCGGGAATCGAACTCGGGCCCTCGGGGTTGGAGACTAGCACTCTAGCCACCACACCAACCCGATCTCCTAGTATTCGTTACTTTAGAGAATACATCACGGAATTTGGGTGATAAAAAGGTGCCTCATCAACCATTATTACACCTCTGTCTCTTGCGGGAGGTTCAAAACAGGCATCTGCCTCTTCTCCGCCGTCAGTGATCTAAACTCTAGCCCGAGAGGCTCTCAAGACTTTTTCCCTTTTTCCGAAGAGTGGGTTTATCCTCCCTTCGGACACTACTACACCCTCGCAACAGGAGTGCATGATGTATCCATTTCCCCTCGCGTTCCCTGATAGGTTTCCGAGCATCCCAGTCCCTCATCAAAGAGTTCACGTGAAGACCACCCAAACTTCTGTTGGAGAAGTTTTTCGCTCTAATTCGGTTACGAGCTATCAGATTACTTTCCGCGCCAGAAGGAAGTCGGTTACTCACTACTTTATGTTCGGCGAAGTCTAACGATTCCTGATGCTTCCACCAGAGTCAAAATTAGTATTTATCCGCTCTCTACTATTTTACGCTCGATATTACATTGCTTTCCAAAAATACGGTCTCCGAATCACATAAATATGAATGAAGTGTAGAAATTAAATTTCACGGTGGTTATATCATCTGTGGTTATATCCTCAAAGTAAGTCTTCTCACGCCTAAATTATAAGTGACCAACACTGTTGACTCAGCTTCATAAATTACTGCTGAGTACACAAAAATTCGCCTTGTAAATCATTAATGCGAATATCCTCCAGTCAAATTGTAGAATTCACCACAGTAAAAGGAATTTACTCAACGTAAATGGACTAAGAGCAACTTCAGAATTGCATAGGGAGAGATAATCTTATCATAAAAAAGAGAAATTCTTATTTAACTCGTACAAGTGACACTCAGGATTCTAAATTAAAAGTGCCACGATAATTTGATAACAATTGCTCATCTTATTTTTCATGCATAGAGCTATGCTAAATTCCATTATGAAAATCTGGTATTTTCACAAGGAGTTGATTGCACTACATTTACGCATTTTCATAAGTTTTTCTAACTTTTATTAGGGAAAGGGATATCTGTGCTTGGCTGATAAAATATCATTGTTTTACTGGAAAATTTGCAGTCGCCGAAGATGAGGCAAGAAATTTTCAATGGCTCTTTTTAAGTCTCACTCAGAGAAACGATGGCATTCAAATGCTTTGATTCTTCCCTGATTTTTTTCATAGAAGGCTCTCGTCCAATCTTTAGCAGCTGCCAGTTACCATGAAAAATGCTCACCAGTAATGAGGAAGTTGATCTGTATTTGCAAACAGGTTGAATCCCGACGGCATAAAATATTAGATGAAGCCGCACTCACCTGCAAATGAAAGAAGCGAAATATGCATAAGTAAGGAGCTGGATTAAATTTGATAAAGGTGCAACTGAAAGACAGTTGCATTTTTTTCAGGGATTTTTTCCTACGCCATTGATTGGATATTATGTAAAAAAACATTTCTCTTCGCTAAAGCACAGAAAGGATTATCAATGCATAAAATAATTGGGAGCCTGAGTCATTTAATTATGATCAGTGGTGAGCTCAGCTGTGCGTCGCCGCAATTTATAGTTATGACCAAATGCCACCGCAACGTCTGATTAAAGATCATGGTGCGAAACTGAAGTGTATGCCAAGGTCTATCCTTCCAACAATATCAAGATTAAGAACGTAGACAAAGCAGCAATGCGGCCTTCGAACAGGCCACAAGCGGTCGCTTTCCACTACTTACATAAATAAAGGTGTGCATTTTTGCAGCTTCGTAAAAGAAACGATGAATCGGACTCGTTGAATTCTCATGGAAACATCTAATACAACATTAGAAAGGAGACTTTAAGTGGCTGATTGGATGACATGTAAGTAATTTATCATCCCCAGGCGGCATCTATCAGTAATGATTGCAGTTGAACTTTAATAATTAGGAATATTATATTTTACGGAAATACGCTATCACTGAAACGCGATACCCGAAAACACCTACCATTGATTTTATGTGAATGAATGTAAAAAACTAACCAACTTGTATTGCACCATGACCCCCTAAATTTAGAACACGTGGAAAGGAAGGATTATAGAAAAAATATTAGCATGCATAGTAGTAAAATAACACCTGTATAAATAGTGAATGCAATGGCAAATCATGCAACAGGAGAAGAGTTCAAAGATTGAGTCATTAAAGTACAATAAACATAGTCTGTCATAAATAGAGCGAGATTTAACTTTTACTTCCACCTTATTCCAGCGTACTAGAATGAGTGACCGAGCGCAATTTAAAATTTGTTGGAAGAATACAATGATATTTTATGCAAGCCGGTGTCCTAATTTTCCAATTATATTTGCAGTGAAAATTTCAATAAAAATTTTCATAAGAATTATTACGATACGATAACCTTATTAGCGTAACCAGTCTATTAAATGAATTAAATTGGGAATCGTTGTCAAATCGAAGGTTGAAATTTAGACTTAATCTCCAAGACCATACTTTCAGTGATGATGTTAAAAATATTTTGCGAACCCCAACTTACTACGGTAGACTGGACCATAATCATTCGTCCTAATATTGCATTCGTCCTAATATTTTTGGGATATGGGATCCAATAGAAAAGGGGTCGGTAAACTTTTGAGAAAGAAGGGAAACTGCAAAGATAAAAAACGCAAACCACCTCATCGCAACGGATTCCTATATTTCCTTTCATGCCAACATGCAAACCCTAAGGACCCCCTGTATATGGACGTTGCATTACACCTAGGAAGAAGCCTCGTGTGAATGTGGAGGAACGTTGCTTTTCATCTTTCGACGCGGAGTGTACCTCGAGCGTAGTGTGCTCAGGGGTAGACTGCGTACCCAAGGGCCCTGGCGGCGACGAGGTGAAAGGGCCCCAACTGACATTCCAAAAAAATGAGAGAACACATTAAAGTTAGCATGTTTATTGATTTAGCAGTTCAAAACAACAACAAATTTAAAACAACAATATTGTCACTTCTTCTGATGCTCGAGCAAACATATCTACAATTTTATTTCCGTCTACTTTAAAAGCTAAAAATCTTTCAACGCTCATAAAAACTGAGCGCGTCCTTTCAGTTTACTTTTCACATAGTTGCTGGGTCTTAGGAAGACCGAAGATGCTGTAGGGGCCTAGGGGACTCCGAGGCAATCCTGGACCCCATATGGCCAGGGGCCCCTGTTCAGTCCGCCCCAGTGTGTGCTGGGCAGTTATATGGGAGGGGCGACCAACAGATCAGGTCGTTACCGCGTCATTCCGGGTATGTGAGTGATTAGTTAGCGATTTTTCTGGAAATGAAGGATGGCTAAAGCGTCGGCACTGGCCTTTCTCTAAACTAAACGAAACGAACTGTACTCGGTTGATCGTCCCTTCGAAGGACAGAGTACACGGAAGAGATATACGCATATTTTTCAAGAAGGGACCAATACACTGATGTACGGTAAACTTTTGAGAAAGAAGGGAAACTGCAATGATAAAAAACGCAAACCACCTCAGCCCAGGGGGGCCTGAGGGGGTCATTTACCATATTTTTATTGCCGGATCTGATAGAGTGTGTAAAATAAAAAGACCCGTATTTTTCCGTTTTTTGATCCGTCAATTATTTCTCGAGTTATCTCGAGGCGAAAACTGATATTTTTAACCCTTTCCGAAAAGTGGGCGTGGTGTAACCTCTGACGTCATTGACTTGGTCCAATCACAACTGAGCCCGCGAAGCTACTTCACCTTATCGCAAAGGGGGGGGGGGGGGGGGACACAGCCGACTCCGCGAATAGGAGTGATCGCGACAGGATCTGTGCGATCAGACCTTCCGAGAACCCCTCTCCTCTCCCTTCCCTTCCCCTAAAAGCAGTCAAGGACGGGAGGAAAATGACGTCGATGTTATCACAGCAGCTTTTTCGGTGGGCGTCGCCTTTTGCTTATTTTAATTTTGATTTATTAGTGAATGGTTGTGGTTGAAAGATTAATTTTTTTCACTAAAATTCGTTTTTCGAATTTAGTTAAAACGATTTCGTGTACAAAATTGCGATTTCGGTTCCGAGTAAATGAGACGTTTACTTTAGCCCCCACAAAAACTCGATCGCCCAGAAATTTTTCATTGCGTTATATTTTTAAAATGCCTTTTTTTAAATGTAACTTAGTACTGTGTTCTGTTTTATATTTTTTCCCGTGAAACACTGAAAAAACGAAGGTTCTAATTGGCCTCGGCCGCAGAAAGACCTTTCATAAATAACCTGAATTCAACCTGGATGAAAATTGAGGCCTCATCACACCACCTCGATCACCCAGAAGTACTTTTATCCCGTGTGTGAATAAAAAATTCTTTATATAAATGCAACTCATTATTCGGTTCTCTTTGATACGCCTTGAAGTTGAAACACTGAAAAGACCAAGGCTGTGATTGGCCTCGGACGTAGAAATACCTATCACAAATAACTAACTAACTTGCACGTAGTAATTGTTGCAGATCAATGGAGGCGTTTACTCGGAACCGAAATTGCAATTATGTACATGAAATCGTTAAATGGAAACTAAAAATGAATTTTAGTGAAAAAATTAATCTTCCAACCACAACCATCCATTCATAAATCAAAAATTAAAATGAGCAAAAGGTGACGCCCACCGAAAAAGCTGCTTTGATACCATTGACGTCATTTTCCTCCCGTTCTTGGCTGCTTTTAGGGAGTGGAGGGGGGTTCTCGGAAGGTCTACTCGCACAAATCCTGTCACAACAGCTTCCATTGGCAGAGTCAGCTATTCGCCGTTTATAACTCGAGAAATATTTGACGGATCAAAAAACTGAAAAATACGGGTCTTTTTATTTTAAAAACTTAATCACATTCGGTAGTAAAAAAATATGATAAACGACCCCATTGGCAATATTGAGTTTCATTACAGGAAGAGTGTTTCGCAATGTTAATTTTCACAGCAGTGGTGATTAATTCGGCGGGTGAAAATACAGCATTTGCCCAGACAGAGCGAGGGAGCTTTCCCTCCGCCCAAACCCCCCCATACGTTGCCCAGCTCCGTTTTCCAAGTCAGTGGCCAGAATAGAAGGATATAAATCACGGCATCTCTTTCTGGAAAGAGAATTACTTCGGCTCAAGAAGTATGATAATGAGCCCCCGTTTTTCCCATATCCATTTTTCAAAATAATATTTGTTATAAATCCAACAAAAACGGTAGTTAACTTTTTTTATAGCATATCAGTATTTCAAATTAATAACTACCCGCAGAAAAAAATACACTGAGTGGCGAACGAGTGCAGAAACTTAAAAATTTAGTGTGTCTTGGTAAGTGAAGCTACCGGAAATCTCCACATTCGATATCAAGTTGATAGGGATACTCATATGTGCACAGTAGGGGGCGATTTCATCAAGGCTAAAAAAAAATTATACCCCTTAGTGCTTGACGATATATATTTTAAGTCCCTTAAAATTATATCGTCCAGCACTTACCTAACTTCCAATATTACTCTCCGCATCAATATTCCTGTTATACCCATTTGCGTCTTTAAACAATTGTTGCAACGAATGCTATGCAGTGAGCTAGATATAAATATGCCCTTACCTAAAAAGTTGTAATTTATTTAAGCTTTTATTCTGATCAAAACGTTTTACCAGTTTTTTCAAAGAATTTAAGTCAATAAATTTTATGGCTGTTTTAGCCACCAGACCTTATTATGAGGGAAAATAAATCAAGCCATCCTTTTTTTAATCCATGCATAATATTAGCAGAGAGAAGTAAGAAGACCATCAACTGGGATCACTTCTTGCACCGTAAAAGGAGTGGGTTTATAAAATAGAAACGATTTTAGTAGAAAGATATACTTCTTCTGGAAAATTCACAGGGAAAATGTAGTATCTGCATAAGGAAGGATCAACCCTATTATTATTATTGTATATTAATAATACAAAATAAAAAATATACAATATAAATTATAGTAATAACTTTTTAAGTAATTAAATGTTTACCTGATGATGGTGTAATAACCAAAACCAGTAGTATTTTATATAATAAATCAGTGGAAAACCAAGGTTGTATCCTTCTTTAAAATGTTAGATCAACTTCATAGGAAGAATCAACCCTGAAGGAAATTGGTTTGTACATGTTTTTTTGGGAGTTTAGGTCCTTGAGAAAATGAAAAAGTTGAAATTTTAAGCCAACGTTTCGGAAAATGTATTTTTCCTTCTTCATGGCTATAATGTGATGAACCACCAATGAATATAGGTGACATGAATTACAGTATATTTTCAATAAAAAATGTTTTACAATATAAATTTGCTACTAAGTTTAACGCCAAAAAATGCATACGAAATAAATTTTACATACGTTTAAGTTTTTTTGAGGTGAATTTGTTTATAATTTGGTTAACAGGACGATATGTCATAATTTTTTTTAATTTTGATGCATTACATTGTGGTATATTTTACTTAAATTAGACATATGTTCTTTTATTACATGAATTTTGATCTTTAGCAATATGATACATTTCTTAAAAAAACCTTTTTGGTAAATTTTCTTTTGTCTAAAATTTGTGTTTGGTCGAAATTAAAAGTAAGGTTATTTTCGATTGCATGATTTGTCAACGCACAAAATTGGATTCTATTTTTCATAGATGTAAAAAATAAATTATTTTTTTGGAAATTGGTTTATTCCTGAATATAGCAATAATGATACTACAAGCACATTATTGGCAAAATGGATCCTTCTCCATCGATCCTTCTGCTCTATTAATGTTTTTCATTCGCTGCGTGCGTTCACGAATGAAGATGAGAACGCCAAACCGCAGAGAAGTGTCTTAGCACTTAGATGTCTTAGCTCAAACTCCTCCCTCTGCTTCGCACGCTCAAACTCGTTCTCATGTCACTACATTCCTTTCTCCATTTTACTTCTATTTCCATTCCTCCCTGGATCTATCAAGGACATAGACTGAAACACACTTATTGAGGCGGTTTCCCCAGTTACTCTTCATTCGCAGATCCCGCCTCGAGATTGTACAGGGAGATCGCTGGAGCAGAATGTGAGATAGCGGAGTGGGAGAAGACCATCTCAACCTCAAAGAGAAGGGAGGAGAGGAACGGAATAAATGGGAAAAGAGGGAAGTAGAATGGGAAAAGGGAAGAAACTTTGGAAGAGTGATCCTGTAGATTATGCCACACCCTCCCAAAAATTAATAAACATATCTCCGGGCACACTCTGTCCCGACGGTAAAAATTAATTCGGGCGGATCTTCCCCTAACTACTAATTATGTCCCTTCCCTCTTCCACCCTCCGCCCCCCTCTCCTTTTTGCTTCTCCAGGGACTTGGAAAAAAGGCAAGAATGAGAGCGAGTCTGGAGCATCGGTGCAGAGGAGGGTGATTCATGCAAAAGAACGAGACAAAATTTCTAAAAAGGAAGGAAAACAAGAGCCAAAAAACACTGAGTATGTTCCCAGTCTATGACTCCCTTACCCATCCCTACATTTCTTCATTTTTCGCTCTAACCCCAAGAGATATAATTATAGAGTCCCATAAAAAGTCATTGGGCACTTCCTTGACAACACGCAAATAATAGCAGATGCTAATATAATGCCGGATATATCCTATATTGAGAATAATATCTACCTTTAATTCATCAATCACCATCTTCGTAATGCTTGCCCTAAGCTACGAAGTGCTTTACTTAAGCCTGAATTTTAAGGAACGAAAATTGCATGTTTTTCAATGCATGAATGCCAGACACATTATTTTTAAAGGGTTACGTAAGGAATCTCTTTCTACCAAAGCCTTCTAGTAGTTCCTATTATATGGGTCACTTAGTTCTTAAGGTTTGATTAATGAAAAGAAAACATTAAGTCTGAGAAGGTAAGAAAAATTTCCCGAAGCAAGGTTATTCAATATAGAGATATTTCCCAATTATTCGACTAGAATGCAGTCTTGCAAACAAAGTTCAAGTTTATTGAATGAAGCAGAATATCACTTATATAAAAAATCCAAAAATTTAAAAATGAAATAAGGCTGAGGATTATTAAATGGGAGTACATATTTTCCATTTTGTGTTTTAAGGACAAGATTTGAGCGCTGACGCTGGTAAAAGGAAAAAATAGATTATCTTCCGTCACTTTGGACTGCGCTATAAAATAAAAATCGTAGAGTATTACACACATTGAAACTATTATTACTTCCTTGTAAGCATATGTGTTGTGTCCCTGCATTACCATTTTCAGACTACTCATCTGTTTAACCCTTTAAATAAACAATGAAAATACCGTTGTGTATCTTGGTTTACTTTGGGATATAAAGCAATCTTTTGGAAAAGGTTCACGAGATTTGAATGGGAAACACTTGAAACGCTTTCTTTGATCAAAGGAAATATGTGCCTCAAAAGAAACTCATCAGAGGATATTTGATCTCAAAGATTATTAAGAAGGAATCAAACAAACACTGCGGAAAATAGGCTTCTTAGGCTTCTAAAGTTATTTTCAAAATTACGTCACCTTTTAGGCCCAATTGTGGAGCATAGAATTTCAGTTAACTTACCGAGAAAGGAGTGGAATCTGCACTTTGGGACCGCAAAAAGTAAGTTCCTCTGTTAGTGTTGCCAACTTTTCGAGCAAAGAGCTCGGTTTGCCTGTGTCTGAACAAACGGGTTGCAAGTAATTTGTGATGCATGCCCTTCCATTGCAGAAGAGAAGCAGGTAATTTTACCCTCTTGACGGCAATATTATCCAACGCAATTCTATCTTCTAGTAGTGCTTCTGCAATGTCGAGCATGCTTGTTCGATGGGGAAAACATGCTAGCAGTAAATCTTGACGTAATTAAGAGTTAATTCTGATTTGAAACTAATTGCTAGTAAAATCTATTAAAGCTACATAAGAAAAATTATGGAAAATCATCACCATAATATTGTGAATAAGGCCTTGGGAAGAAAAATTAAAAATTGCAGTTTCATGCCATTCATTACTCAGTAAAAAATTGGCGTTTGTGAAGAAACTAAATGGACGCTAAATACCGTACGCTGAGATGAAAGCACAATGGATTCGTTATGTTCATGCTTACGTCTGTAATTCCTATGTTGAACAAAAAGAGTAATACGCAGCTGCTCGGTGGGGGATCATATTGACTCCCAATACATATACAATGACATTAAATGCAATGCAAAGCATTAGTACATCTACGCGATACCCTGCAAGCCACCGCGAGGGTGTGTGGCAGGGGGTGGATATCACCAAGCATGCACTATAGACATGCAAACACGCTACAATAGGGTCTCAGGCAACTAGATTGTTAGTCTCTAGTTGCCTCAGATAGTATTAGTATCTAGTAGAATAAAACTTGCAACATTTTCCTCTTAGAACAATAGGTGTTTTTATTCAAACTTAATGATTGAGGAGCATTAAGTTATGACGGAAAACTCAATTTAAAATGCACAAAAATGCTATCAGAAAAAAATATTTTTACTTGCCCGAATCTTTAATTTAGTTCCATTCACCTTTGGTGTAGAGCAAATTTTATAACTCTAGGTTTCTGTCCAGTAGTTTTCCATTTTTCTTAGCTCTTATCGGCTCAGGGCAGTCCGCCATAAGACGTGTTCAATTAAATTTTTTCGACCAAACGTGTAAAATTTGCTGAATTACATAAACAAATGTGAATTTAAAGCACATTCTCACACTCATATTTGAAATTTATTCTTCAGGGAAATTAGAATTGATACTCATTATCCAAAATATATTGTTCAATTCAGGTTAAATCAACCATTTATGGTTTATTTCAACTGGCTTAAAGGTTTTGCAAAGAAATGCAGTCCGATATGTGAGCATCTTTAATGAATTGATGGGTGAATCTTACATTCAACCCATACGATTTTGAACAAAGGAGCTCCCTAACCTCAATTGGTACATTGCAATCGTTCGCGAAACTGGAGTGGTGGCGACGACGCAGTTTGACCTTGCCAGACTGGTACCAGCCAGATTAGATTCCAGAGTCATGCTCCTGTTTCTTCTTCCATTATTGACTCGAAATTTCACTACTTAGTGCTTGTTCAGCATAATTAATGTTATCTTTTTATCTTTACAGAGCGATGTATTTGCAGGAGGTTGGGTATTGCCTCAAGGCTGGCATCCCAGCTCCATTCCAATTTCTTTTGTCAGTAATATTTATTCGGTAATTGTGTTTCATACTAGACATAAAGATACACAGAGTTTACGTTGCTCTATTTGGGTATTTTCTTGTTGAATTAAATTATCTAAATGCAGATATTTTCATAGAATTTCATTTTTCAATTTCGGTACAAATATAGGATATGCGATCATTCAGCTACATCTTGCATTAATTAGACCTACAATGCTATTACTGAGCACCTAAATACTAAAGAAATCCAGAGCTCATGCTAAAATACACCTTAGAACTTTACAGAGATTAATCCACTTACTTGGGAGAGTATATTCGAAAAGAGGCGGTGACCGTCACCCTTTGGAGTAAAGCAGAGGTTTGCATGTTCCCTTTTGGCGTCAGATTCGCGAAGCAATCTTCTACACGGACAAAGCTACTGCCACGAACCCATGCATCGGAGAAATGCAGATGAAAAGAAAAAAAAATACATCATTTTTTCAAACGCCCTCAACTTTTCCGGGTTAAATGGAAAAACACCCTCCGCCGCCGCCCGGAGGAGGAAAACAAAAGAATCGCCCTCTCCGAAGTGGGAGAGCTCTCAGGGGCGGCGCCGGTGCTGCCGCCACCGGAATGAGTACGAGTGGTGTTTCAGCTTGTTTCGACGTGCGACCGACTCGGCGTGTTTTGAAAGGAAGGATCGTGGGGAAGACGGGTGTCTTGTTACATTTCTCCTTTAATCCAATCCGGAGCAAGCACGTACGAGGAAGCTGGAAAGATGTGGGCCTAAATTAGCCTCTCCCGTTGAAGTTAAAGCAAAAAGTAAAGAGAAGGGAGTAGTATTCTCCAGACTCCGGGATTCGGTCTCCACCAGACTTCATTAGCACGTCAAGAGTCAGCGCCAGATTAGGCAACCTATACCAACGTTAGAAAGGCGTTGTTTTTATGCAGGGTTTAAATAGGATATTTCCACGAAGCAATTAAATTAAGGATGTAGATAATTCAATTTAGCACAGGGATATAAGCAAAAAGTGTTTTAATACACCGTTTTTGAATATTTGAATGTAATACGTCCCTTTAGCACCAGTCGTAACTTGTAATACTTGTATACGCTGACGCGTACCGATTTAGCTGGAAATGAGATAAAAGCATGTGAATTAAAAACAAAGCTTACGAGTTGCAACCATAGTTGAATATCAATAAGCTTTTCATGCTAAATTTTCCATAAGAGAGCTATGCTTGTGAAATTACCAACACAGCCCGTTTCATATTTCCCGGAATAAATTTGCCCTTGCAAAGTGTCCATTATGATTACAATATTTCCCATGTTCATTTGGCGCTGATATACCCACAACTCCGTATTTCCAGCCGAATTCAGTACAAAATAAATAGTTCATCAAGCCAAATGAAACTATTTACATCCACATTTTACCCTACAGACCACCACAACGGCGTGATGTCAGGGTTATATGTATATGCGTAGGGATTAGTTATACTTATCTTTATTCAGCTTCTTGCTAATACCGATTGTAATTTAAAATTACTTTAAATATCGATAAAGAAGCTGCAGATAATACTTATTACCCCCTTTCTCATTCTTAAAATCTAAATCACTTCCATATAAAAATATCAAATTGAAAAAGGTATAATGCTTATTACACGTATTCAACATGTAAAATCACATTCTACTATTTACAATTGGATTTGACGGAATATCTACTTCTCTGCCTTCTATTTTCCTCCCCAACGTGTCTACCAAAACTCTACTCTTACTCTCTTACATCGAGATTAAAGCTAAAAATCCTTTATTCTATTCTTCAAAACTATTCTCTTTCTCCCTCTTCATCTTTCCTTGATGAAAATTTGAATCCCTAAGCCCCAAATTGCTTTACCTATTATTTAATGGCATAGAGGAACGAAACAAAAAAAATATCCGAAGAATCCAATAGCCTGGTGCATAGATTGCACGACTAATTTCCTGGAGACATAGGATATTTCGATTCCCAAGAAACCCTTAGTGCCTTGAAGAACAAGAGCTGACTTTTAATTTTACCACAGGTACATACGCTGAATGTGATTGATGTGAGATGAGTTGTCTCTAAACCAAACACAATCAAGGGCTTCATCTCAACTTTTATCCCTCTTTGAAATGTTGGTGTTTTCCGTTTTATTTTAGGAGACAAATAATGAAACGCTGCTATTTCAACTGATTACAATGAAAATAGGAACAATTCATTTTTTTCAAACATGCCATCAAAAAAATGATCTAAGAGCAAGTTAACTACTTATGCATGTATTTCAACATAACATTTGAGAGATTTGACTTATTTGGGGCAAGAACTTATGTCAAGGTTTTCTAGCAGTCACTCGGAAATTGGAAAGATAGTGAGTTCATTAATAAGGAGTTTAATGAATGACCTTGTGGAAAGTAACAATGCTTTCGGACATTTATAAGACACGCATAAGAGAAAATGACGGGTTATAAGAGTTACGTGAATAATTTCAACTATGGCAGCTTATTTATAGAAAGTTAAGCAACTGAGATAACATCTTATCGATATTTATAAATTGGTATAAAATTATTTGTATGGTCTAGTGTACGATGTGGTGTAGGGATTGGAAAATCGATTTCGATTTTAATCGATAATTGATTATCACACTCCGATTTTCGATGTAATCGAAGTCGACTTTTTTGAAAAATCGATCAAAATCGATTCTAGCCGATCGATTTTCGATTTTCAGCTTGCTACAGCATTAAAATTTTTCCGCCTCGCTTTACTCCGCGCCGCAAAATTTCACTCTGCATCGCTGGTGGGGGAACCTTGGAGGGGAGGCAAAGCGCTTGGTGCACCGGCAGGTTGGAGTAGCCCAAGGTCCTTAAAGTGAGGAAGTGAGGATGAGGAAGAAGAGCTCGATGCCGATGAAGAAGTTGAAGAAGCAGATACAGGAGATTCCTCTCCGCTGAGAAGCCAGCTGATGCTAATAAAAGCGATTGTTCGCTTCTTCCGCCAGGGTGAAGTTTCGACCGCCGAACTTATGGAATATCAGAGGGAAGTCGGCCAGCCGCATCAACTACAATTTCACAGCCAATTAGGAAATTGAACAAATTTCGCAACCATGAGAGAAGACCCTTTCATTAAGAGAGAGAGAGCCTTCGCCATTCTTGAAAGTCAGAATTGGGATCGTCAAAGTTTTTGTACCTTGCCCAGATAATTGAATCTTCACTTCATCTTTCTATGCAGCCTAACAAATGTTTGAAACTGGATTGCAGAGGATTAGCATACATTTGTTTGGTACCGAATGTAATTGAATGTGAGTGGTAACTGCTAACTCTGTCATATAGTACTCTCTATACATAATATACTACATTGAAACTCATTCAAGAAGTCCGCACTCGCTGGAATTCATGCTTCGACATGCTTGACCGAATGCTTCACCTCTCTAAAAGTTTTAACCGCGTGCTCTTCGAAATCCAAAAAGATAAAAAATATGAAGAATAAATCTCCTACTATGCTCAAAGTAGAACATTTGGAGAGTTTAATTGAGGTTAAAACAATCCTGAAAGCTTTATGCGTAATCACATCGGAGATTCCGAGCCAAAAACTAGAATCGCCGAATAAAGTTATTCCTCTGACAGCATACCTGAAAAAGGTAAGCACAGTGGTTGTAAATTACAAACTGTCATTTTCTACTGGAATCACTTAATATTTTTGCTCCCTCGGCCCTCAGAAAACAAAAAACTTTCAGCCGGCCACGCGTAAGGGAAAGCATGTTAAAAGAAATCTCCTTGAAGAAATAAATAAGAGATTGGATACAGTTGAATCCAATGTATTGTATGCTGCAGCCACTTTGCCGGATCCTCGTTTTACGACGGTTCCCTTTGAAAGTAAATCTGCTGCTGACGCAGCTTCAATGTATGTCGGTAAGTTAATTTAACATAAATGTTAACTTATTCCCTGTGTTTGCACTACTACAAGTCACCGTCCAGTAGCCGCGTGCCACGAATGCTTTCACTAGTATTTTTGATTTACAGGGTCATTGGTTTCTCGTGAGATTACTACCACACGGGCCGGAGACCGAGCTGCATTTCAGAGTTCTCAGGAGGAGCACAAAAGCAGTCACGACCAACCCGATTCAGACGACGATATTTGGGCCTCCCTCGACGAGCAAGTGCGTCGCTCCAACGCTAATGCTGATCTGATATGGCTGGTGGCGTGCCAATCGAGCTGCGCCAGTTCGTAAACCGTCTTCCAGTCGACTGCAAGTCCAACCTCAATGCACTAAAAGCCTGGCATTAAGGGAGAGTATCCCTAGATATACAAAGTAGCCGGCGGGATTTTACCGATAGTTGCCTCTTCCGTGCCATGTGAACCACTATTTTCTCACGCCGGGTTAATTGCAACTCAGGTGCAAAATCGATTATCTGGAAAACATTTAAATATGTTAGATTGTGATCCACAATCTGATCTAATCTATCATAATACGCTGGTGTTTTAATATATGCCTAACATCTTCAATAAAGCTAATCGGTTTAAACTTCTGTAATAGATTTAATCAGTATTTTAACATACGATCTGATAATGATTCCCAACCTAATTTTTGCATTAATTCTGATACAGTACTCAACCTATCGTAACTCCTTTTAACAAACCTAGCTGCTCTACGCTGTACACGCTGTAGCTCTCTGATCAAACCTATTTCATTCGAATCCCATACAATGGCTATATATTCAAGATTAAGTCTAACTAATGAAAAGTAACATCGCTCTTTTGTCTTTTCATCACATTTCCCAAGTACTCTTTTAATAAAACCTAATATTTTTCTTGGCTCAGCCGCATGTTTCCCAGATGTGACTTCACCATGATCTTTAGTGATTGTTACACCTAAAGCACACCTCTACACCATTCTCCCCTTCGTTAGTTTTGCGTATTTCTTTTGCATTGCAAAATAAGAAAGGGTAATAAAGTGTATGCAAAATGGTAAAAAAACAGTATGCATAAAATGAAAGCATTAGCCAACGTACGCGACATGAAATTTCAACATCCAAGCATCCGAGATATTTTGAAAGCTTAAGAACGTCTTGTAAGGATAGACAGCACGGCAGTATAGCTGTAACAAAATCGGATCTCAAAAGAAAGCACATCAACGGGAGCATAGTCTTCATATTAAATTTCCAAAGAATACCTTGCCTGGAAAAATATTAGCGTATCCATTACATCAATAAATAAATAGTTAGGATACAATCGAAGGTATTTCGACTAATTATAAACTAAATTATTGTAACTAATATGAACGTCAAGCATAGAACAATAATGATTGCGATTCTGTTTCAATAAACACTTTGCTGGTTTGGCATTGGTTAAAATCATTTCCTGCGGAAAAGATAGATACGGAAGATATTCCCTTTAGTTTATATGGAGAGCAAAACGTTGGCCAGAACCAGCAAATTAAAAAATCATAAATCACTATATTTTACATAAAGGACTTCTTTGTATTCCATAATTAACAGCATTGCCATAAAACATAATCAACATTGTGATATATCAGCTAATGGCTATAAGTGATCCCAAGTTTTTTTTATGTATTTTCCGGCAGTATTTCTTTGAAGTTTCTGGAAGGTAAATGGCACTTCACACATTTAAATTTCTTCAAGAAAGACTTCCCTCGAAGAAATTCTAAACGAGGGAAGATTAATTATTTTACCGAGTAAATTTAGGTTGAAATGCCTGTATCTAAAGTAATATTTGTACTAGATAAATTTATTTCATAAACACTAATAGTGTTTGGTGCAGGTAAATTTAAAAAAGGTTCCTGAATTCACAGGGGAAAACACAATAATGAGCGGATAACATTTCTAGCTTTTCGGGGAAAGCAAAGGTCAGAAGGATATTCAATGATCTTTACGCCCATAATATCATCAAAACGAAATGCGTGCCTACTTGGCGATGATTAAATTTTTTTCCCTTTAATGGCACATGAAAATGATATCAAAGCAGTATTCTTCGTTCGCTGGGGATATATGCTTGAAGCTTTTCCATTTAAGGGTTCGTCAACCTCTGACCCCATAGAACGATGAATCAATGTCCCTAAGTGAAGGTACTTTATGATGGGATATTTATGGTGGTGAAGGCACAAACACGAATATCACCAGAACGATTTTGCGACTGGATTTACCCCGCTCCGGCGACCTACAATCTTTCGGCAATCGTAAAGTAAAACGTAGGCAACTTTTATGTCATGACTTAAGTTCTTACTGGTACTTAAGTTATGGGGTCATGTCATTGTTATTCATGTACATTTTCCACCATTTTCCAAACGTGATCATTTTTATCGATATTCCTTTGCTAGATACATGCGTCAATCAATGCACTTGAAGTCCAGGTGAATTTTTTTGCATGTCAATTAATGTGAATTTCACCGCCGTTCACGCGGCAGGATTGAAATATCCTACAATGCACTTGATATGAAATTCTAATTTACAACGATATGTCCATTGACCCGCTTTATATTTCTGTGACAAAATGGCGTTAGCAGTTATTTGAGTCAAAAGTGACCAGAGAGAAGTATTGCAATGGTTTTCCATATTTCATCATCATAATATGTATTAGGTTGTTCAGTTTTATGTTGTATATAATGCAAAGTATTGCAATGGTTTTCCATATTCCATCATCATAATATGTATTAGGTTGTTCAGTTTTATGTTGTATATAATGCTTAACATTCGTTTTTTCAACGCCTCTACAAGCGATCTAAGTTTATAGTTTTTATGAAGCATAAATGTTTTTCGAGCTAAATTTTTCATTAGAAATTGTTAACTTTTCCCCATACTGAGGGCAACTATCTTGAAAAGTTTATGGTATTTGTATAAGGACAACTAGCTATATTACTCTAGAACGGAGTAATTCTCAGGTATTCCTAAAACTTCTGAAAATGAATTTGTCTGTTGAAGATATTTGAAATACTAGCTGGTGAGAAAACTGAAGACTATTGAATCAGAAAACTAAGACTTCCACTGTCGCAAAAAAGGCCAAAACTTCAGTGAACGTTAATATTGGATAGCTTTCATTATATATTCTCCTCCTTGTGTCAAGAAAATTGTACAATTAGTAATCACACCAATATTTTTTTATTAAAATGTCAAATAGATGACTATGTTGCAATTTTATCCTAAATATTAGCCGTTTTCTATTTTATCTGCCAAACAGAATCTTCCACTTTAGAAATGCTTCGTGCTGTCCCGGTCCAAAAACTTTACGGTTACCTGGGTGTGGTTTGACATATCCTAATGGTCCGGTTTTAGCCATCAGCCATTGAACATCCTTTACTTTTAAAAAATGTTTAGTCTTAGCCCAAGAAATTTATAAATGGAAATATTCTAATGATTACACCTACATTTACACAATACCCTACAAGCCACCGCGAGGGTGTGTGGCAGGGGGTGAAGATCACCAAGCACGCACTGCTAACATGCAAACAAGCAACTATAGGGTCTCATGCAACTACATTGTTAGTATCTATAGTATTTAAGGGCATATGGTATATACAAGTATATACATGCACCATGCACTACAGACCACTCTAAAATATTTCATCTACCTATCCCTTCTATGCTGCCTATTCTGTCCTCTATTTTGAATCTATCAGTACGACAATCCATCTCTCTAATCTTATTTATCTGGTCGAATCTAGCATAGTACGCTGGCTTTTTTAATATGTGCCTAACATCTTCAGTAAAGCTATCCGATTGAAATTTCTCTAATAGTTTTAATCTGTACTTCAACCTACGCTCTTATAATATTCCCACCCTAATTCTTGTATTAATTCTGAAACGCTACTCAACCTATCGTAACACCTTTTAACGAACCTAGCTGCTCTACGCTGCTACGATTATTTTCAGATACCTCACTTACAACCTCGAGCATAGGTGCATTCCTATTCCTATGCCTCTAAGGGCAACCTGTTCGATAATACCTTTAATAAATGGAATCGCCAGCGTAAAATAGCTTTGTGGTAAAAAACCAGCGATTTTTATGGAGTAGCCTGCGAGTTTCAATGCATCAATATGGAATGTTTGTTTTATCTGAATTGAATATTTTGTTATAATGATGAAACCACAGGCTTACAAATCCCTTTCGTGTTTCTAGTTGCCTCATAGTCAGCGCAAACACAGATCCATTGCCGGCCTCAGTGGCAGTGGGTGAATTCCCCTCCTGGAGGGGGAAGCAGGGTCACGGGTTTGAATCCCAACCGGGGAGGTTTTTCACTTCGAGGTATTAATGTTTATCTAGTCCAACATACAAATTGCAAGAGTTCATAATTCTTAATTTTCTGAATAAATTAATGACGACGTTATTTATCATGCCAATGCCTTTTCAGTGAAAAGTTTTGATGATTTTGTGGGTCGATTGCCATAAAACCTGTAACCAAAAGTATAATGTTGGTGCGAAATCAATTAATACAATCACCAATTTGATATGCCTGACATTTTCATCTGGTGGTTATGATGAATATAACCTCATAGGAGTGGATCGGGTTGGTGTGGTGGCTAGAGTACTGGCCTCCCATCCCGAGGGTCCTGGTTCGATTCCTGGCAGTGGCGGATTTTTCAGTGGAAAACCAGTCCCCACTTCAGTGCCTAGTGGAGGGCATTTCAAGTTCAGTACTTCGTCCGTCGGATGGGACGTTAAGCTGTGGTCTCCTTGGCGAATTCCGTTAAGAGTAGGCTAATACCGACCACCCTTCCTCCGTCCCTGAAAAATTATACCATTACCCAATTACCAACCTATCCTAAATAGCGCAAATGACCTCAGCTGTCGGTCGCCTCCCCTGAATAACCAACCAACCAACCCCGTAGGAACACACCGGACACGGAGGCTAGGTCCTTAGCGTGCCGGTCTGGTAATTCAATGTCGTGTATTCGAATCATGTCCAGCGCATGGGCATTGTGCATTGTGTCATTCTATACAGGTACTAAGTTAGATAATGCGAATAACTAAGTCGTTGGAATCACTAAGATCTCAATTCTATTACTTATGGGAAAAATGGGAAATGATGAAAAGTCGAAAAAGAAGAGGAGTCAACATAATCGGACATATTTTGAGACATTAAGGCAACGTCTGAAGGAAAATTGCAGGAGAGCATTGTAAAGGAAGACCTAAAGTGACATAACATGGAAGTAATAAGGCTGTTGCTGAGATACAAGGTACCTTGAGAATGACAAAATTTGTCGAAACCTAGGTCGGTTATTAAAAAAGTGTGGAATAGTCTAAAAGTTTTTATTTTATTCGTTACCATGAATAATGGAAGCAATATTTCTATTACGATGGAAGAATCGACTGTGTTGCTGCATTGAATCAATCGTTGGATTCACAATAATTGCCATGCGAAAAAATTCACCTGGACCTGGAATCGAACCACGGACCTTGGATTTCCGGGCCACTGTGCAGACCACAACGCTACCCAGGATCCATAGTTCACATGGAAAGCTCAAGGTCCGTGGTTCGATTCTCGGTCCAGATGAATTTTTTCACATGGCAATTATTGTGAATTTCACCGCCGTTCACGCAGCAGGCTTGAAATATCCTGAATCTTCGGATTGATAAATAACCGTTGACAATGAGATAAACTACAAGGTGGATATCACTTTTATCCAGCAAGAGGACTCTTAAGACTTAAATGAAACGTAATTATTCACCAATTTAAGATAAACTTAGAAGTAAACGCATTCATGGTTGCCCAGAAGAGCTTGAATAGTGATGACGATGGAGCCATATTGTGAGAGCTTTAGTTTGAAAGAGAAGGCGATGCAAAGAGGAGAAGGTTTTCTGAGCGCCACCTGGTCCGACTCACGGAGAGGATGACTGCGGGAAAGCCCTCGAGAGTAAGTGATCGATCCTCAAGTCGACTTGAGCCGGTCGCGAGGAACCGAAGCTGTTTCAACAGGGTTATTCGACTCTCAAATATGCACGGCATGCGGAAGTGGACACAAGTACGAGTCACGAGGTCACGTGCAGCGAAGATCATCCCGAAAATAAAAGTCGTGTCCACCACGTCCGATAAACATTACAGATATGGAATTTTAAAATTTCTCTGAAAGTGTTCAATGAGGATAAATAATGAATTAAACACGGATTGAGTGCCATGAATTTCTTATCACCATGCATATTACTCCATACATCTTCGCATCGTTTGGTAGCAGGATCAATGGGGCATACCCTAATCAAGCTCTATCTTTATGTCAGCTACGTTTTTCTACTAAAGTGCATATAAAAATGCTCCCTTCTATAAGTGACAAAAATTAAGTATAGGAACGGCTTATCGTGCCCTCAAGTGAAATTGATTCAGAATTAATGCATTATTAAATCTTCTTACTATATATAAGAATAGTTAAGGTATATTGATAAGAGTTTCAAATTCATTAGGTTGAGATTGAGTTGAGCTAATTTTTAGGTGCACGGAGTTAACTATTTCATTGGCGTAAGTTTAAGGGCAAGGTATTTTGATATGAGAGGGATATTATTGTTTTCACACAGGATTTAAGTATGAGTAAAAACTATGAGTTTTACTCAAGGTTTGGAACGATTTGGGACGAGATGAAAACTTTACTCGGACGGAACGGGACGACGATTTTGTGACGGAAAAAAGTACTTGGGCGAGATGAGACGAAAGTTTTAGGATGAAAAAAATATCGGGACTAGACTGGACGAAAACTTTGAGACGAAGGAAAGTGTTGAGACGAGGCGAGATGAAATTTTCAGGACAAAACATTTCGGTATGATACATTGAATATCATGGGACGAAAAATTGTGCAGGATGAGAATAAATGGAAGTAACGGGACGAAATACGCTGTAGAACGAGAAAAAATCAGCACAAAGTCCCCTAATTTTTCTCGCCTCTGCTGAAAAAAAGTAAAAGAGAATAGCCTTTCCTAAGGTAAACAGCGATAACATCAATGATATTTGAAGATGAATTGTTTTTCGTAGTTTTTACAGTCATGCAGAAAAAAGCGACATTTATTTTATTAGCTCTTTATTAATTCAAGAGTTATACTCAATGCTTCATTATATGCGTATATTTAGTATATCCCAAAATAATTCTTAATTAAAGCATGAGAGACGAAACAAGAATGATTGTTTGCTTTCAATTACCATCACAATAAACCTTATTTTACTGACTGAGGAAATTTGACCGAGTTTTTCTACTTTAATACACCGAATGGAAGGAATAAACTGAATAACTTTTATGGAAATACGTAAACGATACAACCTCGATTATCATTAGATTGGGTGCTTCTAAAACGGAATACGTCCCTAATGTGGAAAACATCAGCTGAGGAAAGTGCTACTGCTAAAAAGGACGCTATTGAACTCAAAGATAATGCTTCAAAAATGTACGTGGTTGGTTAAAGCAATGGTTATGCTCTGTTTTTGTTATAAAATTTAAAAACTCGGTCAGGACAAAAAAATTGATGAATACCGAAATCAACCCTGTCGACGTCAAAAATGATATGGCGCTACACTTTGAAAATTGATATCTGGATAAACGTTCATGCTAATACAATGAAATATTCATCATTTTAGCGATAGTTTATAGCCACCCTTGTTTTTATTTTTAGTCAATATCGTATTTAAATATTTAGACACGCAAATGAAATAGTTAACTCCGTGCACCCGAAAATTAGCAGTTTTCTCATCTTAATGAATTTGAAACTCATTCTAGGGAAAACTACTATGTCTACATTATTCATCTTTTATCAAAAGTTGAAACAATAAACATAGATACATATGAGTGCAAACACATAATTATAAAGCACATACATTGTTGTCAATTAACGAAAATGTTTAAACATAATCTAGTCGTAGAATTTTTCCCAAATAAAAAAATTAAAGCTATATTATGACTTTTCAATTTATTTCCCATTTTTCCCAGATCCCCAAACCGTAAAAATATTATTATTTGAGCACGTTAATAATTTCGATTAATGCTGTGTTGCCAAACTGTTTGGCGCCAGACGCTTGTCAGTCCCTCGAAAGCAAGGCCGTCGAACAGCGAGCATTTTTTGACCACGGCGCAAACAAATATAATATTCCATTCCTTGTTAATTTATAATACACATGCCTATGCATTACAGTATACATTATAGCATACACAGTAAATCTCAATAAACACAAGATCAACTCTGTAAAAATGTCGTTCTCATATTGGTATTAATGCATGAAATATTTTACCACTGAATATCTTACTATGCTAACTCATAAAACTCATAACTCATGTCTCACAAGAAGCACGTTTTGATAGAAAATATTGTTGGGCAGATTATTCAAACCCAAAGAAGTTATAATTGGTTTCATCAAACATTTTCTTTACTGATGCGCATTACTCAACGTCTAATGCATCAACTTCGATTACGCAATACAATGCTTTCTAGCGTTTATCACTACAAATACATTACTACATTAAAGCCTATAAGGAACATTTAAAAACGTATCGCTCCCACTGACACTCCTACGTTGTTTAAAAGAATGAATATTCAATCTCATTAATGAAAATTGGAGAAATATTGTCGTATCTTAGTGAAACCCATTTAGGAGCAGTCCAGGGGGTAGCTGTGTTTGAAACTGCTGGGATTATCTCGAATAGATAACCAAGGAGTTGCGTGGTATAAACACAGATAGTTGGAAAATTTGGTGTGCTAAAACCTCTGATCACAACCTCATTCATTGTTAACACTTGTGTTACATCTCATCTGGGCGGCTCTTTAGTTGAAATAGATGAGAAAAACTCAAGTGAAAGCCATTAATGATGCTGCAACGAGCGATTCATGTACACTAAATTTTCAAACCGTTCGTGTTCGTACAACGTGACTCAATTTTTAGGAGTTAGGATGAGTATTAGAAATAGGTACTGTTGACGGTTTCAAACGGAACTCCATAGATCGAAGGCCGTACGGAAAACGAACGGGTGGGTCATGAAGAGAAGGGAGTGAGTCCATGGTACAGATTTATTTTAGCCGTTCGTACATTGACGTGCTCTTTATCAGTCTCTTGGGATGGGGTCACAGACTACTTGGGAGCTAGTGCTCCCAAGGTTGCATGTTCTAATGTTGGGGCAACACTGACAATTTTATGGGAATCCGCTCTTATTTTCAGAGTATGATTGAATTATGTTTTACCTCTCAGATAAATTGGAGCCATTCGTTCCTGTCACCCTAAAAACCACTGCCCTCGCACAAGTGTCATGTGGACGCACGATAGATGCACCTTGCGGGATTCACAATATATATCTACATAATACCCTGCAAGCCACCATAAAGGTGTGTGACGGGGGTGAATTCTCACTAGATATGCACTACATGTCATTCATGAAATAGGATTAATATTAATATATTCGTCTAAACATCACTGTTTAAAAAGAGAAAAATAGCAAAGTAAGCATGCAAAAACATGCTGTTAGTTGCGTTACCTTCAAGTCCTTATGCCAACAAGCAACTACCTATGCTATGGATTGATTCACTCGTATCGGACATATTTACCGCTATTCATATCCCTCATTGTACGAGGAAAAAAGGACATTCCGAATCTGTCAGTTCGGCAATCAATTTCTCTAATTTTGTAATCATGGTTCAGTCTACCATAGTAACTTATACTCAGATGCCTTGCAAAAGCGCTCGGCGTGAGTACGATAGCCGCAGTCGCATGTGTTCCGCGAAAGTATTCAGAGGATAAGTGTATGTTGAGCAGTCGTCCAGGACGCATGAACTAGGACCAAGCGCGAATGACGACGTTAACTTGGACGGGACACAGCAATATTTTTCCAGGGTAGTCACGTGATTTTCTCGGATAACAACATTAAAACTACTCCCCTTAAGCCTGCTGTAACGTACGTTTGTGAAATATAAAAACAAATTTAAAAATGAAATATTGTCGTTTATAAAATATTATATATATATAGAAGATATTATGAGTACATAGTACGTAGGTATTTTATTTTGCAGGAATTTGATGGGTTAATA
The DNA here is from genome assembly GCA_933228895.1 of Platycnemis pennipes. NCBI lineage: Eukaryota > Metazoa > Arthropoda > Insecta > Odonata > Platycnemididae > Platycnemis > Platycnemis pennipes. The sequence goes on along the minus strand of OW121851.1, from coordinate 127,598,346 downwards.
ATTGGTTAACCAAGGATATATTTGAAGAATTCTGCAAATTTGATTCCAGGTCAATATATGCATTATAGAGAAATAATTGACTCGCTTTGACCTTACCATGAAGAGAAAAATTTAGGGCGCTTAAAATCAGAGTCAAAAAAATTTAATCTCAAGGACATGAAAGTTATCCATTGAACGACAGATAAACCCTAGAACAGCGCTGCTAACTGCCCTTAAGCTTAAGCTGTAAGCCCTTAAGGGAACACCATCCTTTTCGAACCTCAACAGGTACGTGACCCCAAATTGGATTTGTGTGCCTTACCTGCTCGGTTATCGAACGTTTCGCAGCGAGCAGTGCTGCTGAAGGTGAATAACTATTGTCTTCTGAAGGTGAATAACTATTTTCTAGATTGCCTGAACAGTGGCAAACAGTCCATCAATTTTTGTAGAAGCTTCAAATCGGCGTTTTGCATGATGGGAATATGAGTTGCCTTTCACTGGCGTGGATGTACAAGTAAGCCTTAGAGCAATTACCAGTCACTAAATACCACCAAAAATTTGGATAGTAAATGCAGAAAATTTATGGGGAAGTCATCACGCATGGAATAATAATTGAAAACACTACAAATGAGACACGATTGTAATTGGGTATTCCTTGGCACACCATTAAAACAATAAATAAGGATCAATTTCACAGCCATTTGGAAATTGGACAAATTTCACTAGCATAAGAGAAACGATAAGACCCTTTCATTAAGAGAGAGAGAGCCTTCACCATTCCTGATAATCAGAATGGGGATCGTCAAAGTTTTTGTACCTTGTCCAGACAAGGGAAACTTCACTTAATCTTTATATGAAGCCTAACAAATGTTTGAAACTGGATTGCAGTGGGTTAGCATACATTTGTTTGGTAACAAATGTAATTGAATGTGAGTGGTAACTGCTAACTCAGTCATAAATCTGTACATAATAAAATAGAGTGAAACCTCTCTACAACGAAATTTTCGAAAACCTCCCTATCTCGAAGTCATAGCCCCAGTCCCGTGGCCTTCCCATGCACAATTCACGCAGAACAACCTCCCGTAACGATCCCTCCGTGCTTACGAAACCTCCATGGAACGAAGTCTCCTGGGCCCAAGAATAGAGGTGACCTCTATTTAGCGAAATGTTTGCATTAAAATTATTTTTCTCAGCATTTATAGTTTTTCATTATCGATATGGTAATAATATTCGGCGTTTCTGATATTTTTTCCGCGGTAAATAAGAGCATTATCTCAGTATAAACATTCGTGAACATTTCTTCCTCTGTAACCATCGACGATATCTTAATGGGGTCGTTTATTATATTTTTTATAGCCGAATAGGATAGAGTGGGTAAAATAAAAAAAATCGTGTTTTTTCCGTTTTTTGATCCGTCAATTATTTCTTGAGTTATAAGCGGTGACAAACTGATGTTTTTAACCCTTTCGGAATAGTGGGTGTGGTGCAACCTCTGACGTATATCGACTTCGTCCAATGACAATTGAGCCCGCGAAGCTACATCGCCTTGTCGCAATGGGGGGACACAGTTGGCTCTCCCAATGAGACCGATTGCGACAGGATCTGTGCGAGCAGACCTTCCAAGAATTCCCCTCCACTCCCTTCCCTTCCCATAAGAGCAGTCAAGGACGGGAGGAAAATGACGTCAATGTTATCACAGTAGCTTTTTCGGTGGGCGTCACCTTTTGCTTATTTTAATTTTTGGTTTATGAGTGAATGGTTGTGGTTAGAAGATTAATTTTTTCATTATAATTCTTTTTTCATTTCCATTTCACAATTTCGTGCACTAATTTGCGATTTCGGTTCCGAGTAAACGTCCCCCATTCCTGCGAGCAATTGGAAATTATAAAGAAAATGGGAGACCCTGGGGGAACACTTTAAAGAGTATTTGTTTCCCGCCTCCCCCCCCATCCTGAAGGCAGTTGCTTCCCTTTCCCAATCCTCGAACCTCCCGTCGTCTTTCTACTCGCCATGCAGTTCCACCCACAATCCTCTCTGATTCACCGATCCCCCCCTCTAGAAACCCCCACCTAAAATTTTCCCCAATAATTTTGTTGTTCTGATTTTAGCAGAGAACTTTGCCAGTGAGAAGAGCTAAGTATGGGCACTGTAAAAGTAAATACCAAGCACTGAAAATTAATGGAAGAGATTTGTAACATGTCAGCGCCGAATGAGCAAGGCTGATTTGTTTCAAGTTACGCAAGACTTAGCCCCTCCCGAAGCAAATTTCTGGCTACGTGCCTGCTCACAACCCTCCCCGCTCGGGTTGTTAGCGGCTATAACATCGAGTTCGCACCACGTCTTATCATCTAACGATGACGATAACTCGTTCAAACCCGGGTCGTGAGAGAAGTTAATATATATTTTTGGTATTTTTGTAAAGGTTTGTTTTTAATAAATTTATCAGAAATAATAATAATAATAATTTTTTTTCAAAATTTCATTTCAGCAGTCCCATATGTGCACAAAAAAGCAAGGCAATATTTTTCATAGACCAGGTACTTTTCAGGACTGAAAAGGATACCTCACGGCTAGGTAAATTGTAATCAAATGTTGTCACCCCTACTTCAATCAATTTGATAAACAGTTTCATGGGAATTAAGCCCAATTGACTGCTGTTACATATCCTGTGCACTGCAGTCCACTGCCTACTTTCGCAATCCGAGGATTAAATCGTAGGGCGAAAAATATTCAGAGTTCACGATTCTATTCTCCTCCCCCTAGCCAATCCAACGTAAAACGGTTCATAAAACATTTCCGAATCGGGGCACAGAAGAAAACACCAGTGAACGAAATTTTATCGTAACGAGGTCTTCCCGAGCGGATGTCGAATAGCTCATGGGTACACTCTGATATTATCATCGAACGAGGGGAAAGATTGTGTAAGAGTAGGAGAAACACCATCTTGGAGGGGGGAACTGGATGTGAGAAAATAAGAAGCCCATTAAAGGACCCGTCATCCTCGGAATGGAAAGGAAACAGAAATGGAGTCGTTGGCGGGAGGATGTGTTAAATTTGATAGCGTCGGTCGCATCTCGAGCGATTCAGGGCCGAGAAAAAGAGAGAGAGACGTTAGGAATGAAAGAAAAGGCCCCACCTCTCCCACACAAAGGAACCTTTTGATCCATCAGTATTCCCAAACCCTTCTACACGCCTCCCCCACCGCTACGGGCGGGGAAGAGAAGCCAATCGGGGGAGGGGGTGGGGAGCGGAGGGGTTCCCTCCCCTCCGGAACATCCCTTCAACTCGCGAACGAAATGACGCCTCAGAGCGCAGTAGGCGGCTGTGACGGAGATAAGTGGGTGCGGGTGAAAAAAAGGCCCCCACCCAACAGATCACGCCCTACAACCCGTCCCTGCCCCCCTTCACTCCCCGCGTGCCCTCCTCCTCCAGATGGAAATCAAGAGACGAGAATCCAAAGATATGCATACCGAAGGAGTGATCGATGCTTCTCTCGCTTCCTCCAAAAGAAGTTACAAAAAACAAGACTGATATGCAGTTATCTCACCCTCCCTTACTCCAAATGCTTCTCCACGTCGTCTCCAACACCTTTTTGACCCATCTTTAAGATATCTTCCTCAAGACATTCCTCACGAATCATAAAATATAAGGAAGGGGGTGGACAAAAAATGTGATGAATAGATAGGTAATCAAATACTGATGATGCTTTTTCCAATATATAATTATAACAAGAGATCTGAACACTGTATCCATGTCATCAAGAGAGTGTTCAGAAATTAATCGGGATATAGTCATTGAAATTTTAATTGAAAAAGATCCCACAATGAACTCAAATCACTATCAAAGAATTATTGATAATCACGCAATGGATTTTGAAAGTGCGGTTAATTGAACAGGACATAAGCTCCAAAACCCTGGAAATACAATAATCCATCAAATTATATGGTTTCAATTATATGATATGCTCAATCACAAAAGCGGTAACGATCATAAGGTTGTTACGATCACGAAGAGGTTACCTTCCACAGATAGCTTATTATAAAGCAGATATAGGTACTTCAAGGAACTGATAAAATGACAAATACCTACTGAGAAATATATGGAAACCACAAATCAAGAAAATTACGAAACAGTTGTAGCAGAGTTTCACAGTTTAAACCATTCATTAACCTACGCTAATCAAGGTGTATCCCATTTTCGTTAAACTATCATTACACAATTACTAGATCTCCCACTAAACGGAATTAAATCTCTGGAATGTACGCGTAGTGAAATGGGTTTAAATGATCGCATCTCCTCCCCTCCATTGGGCTGAGCCAAAGTCAAAGGCACTCACGAATCTTCTTCCACCCTTGCTCTCTCAAACCATTTCCCACGTAGCTTTAAATTCCTTCAGGGAAATTGGGTCGTAAAATAACGCAATCAGAGAAGGAACCTTTATCATGATCGAAGCATGATGCATCGAATAAAACCCTTTCTATCACAAATAACTTCGGTGATTGACTTCCGATTAAGTTTCCCATTCTAACTCTGATATTTTGACGATCATGTAAGTCATAAATTTAAATTTTATGCTGATCTCTCGGCTAAATAAATATTATTTTAAATAAAATTTTACCAATAATGCCAATTACTAAGTGTAATACCGATATATATTTCATATAACTTTTCATTTCATATTTTATAAAATATGAAACGTTAAACCTAGGTCGCATTAAAACCAATTTTATGTGGAATAACAAAGTTTTGTTTCATTGTTATTCTTTGTAAAATTTGTTAAAAATATTGAATAGGTTCATAAAAATAATAGATGCAAATTTTATCTAAGAACTATAATTTATAACTAAATAATAGTATATTATATACATTGTGGGTCATGATATTTCAATAATTAGGCATTAAAATTAATGAGCGAAATGTTTTTCACTACAATGTCAGTGACCTCTGCCACCACAGGATTACAACACCACTGACCTATTGTACGTGTGGGTATAATACGCTATGCATATATTATTATCAATCATGTCGCCAAATGCAGAAAGTTGACGACTCTGTAGCTGTTTTGCCTTCTTGCGAGCCAGTTTGATTTCTGGCCATGGCCATACTTGCAAATGCATTACCGTAATACAAGAATTACTTCTGGCATTCAGGCAGGATGATTTCAAGATACGATTGTATACCCATCAATTCAGCCGAAACTGGAGTATCCAAGAACGGTAACCCTCCAGTTTATCAACGTAATCGTCGTAGATTCATATCCTTCCTCGGAAATATGCCTGTCAGATGCCAAGGTTGTTGTAGGATTGATGTTAGAATAAAGAGCACCACACAAAAACAATAAGCCGAGAACACTGAAAGCTACCTATGCCACTGCGACAGTAATGTAAGGCTGGAAATTCAGAATCATTCGCACGGAAACTGAGATCGTTAACGTTCGGTGAGCACTGCTATCAATAAATTATCCTTCTCTCACTGTAAAGGCCCACGTCTTCCAGATAACTTCAGCCACACTAAAACCAGTGAAGTGGTTGAGCAGAGCATAAGTTTCGGAAGAGCCTCATTTCACACACTTTCAAAGATCGATTCCAGTTGTGAATCAGAATTAATGCCTATGCATCTCCCCAACGAATCGCGCTTCATCCAACCCGAACCAACCTGCATTTATTCTGGTCACAGCTTCCATGAAGAATTTCTTTTCTTAAGCTGTAACGGATGAAACTAAATCAGGAAAAATGCGTAAGGGAATTATTATATTTTTTAGCTCAAAGGACTTTAATTTCATAGGAAGAATTCAATGTGCCGAAAATCTATCGCGATATTCTCCGGCATACTTCAGCCATTCAGTGAATTTTCATTCATTATCTCTTTCTTTGTAGGCTGAGTCGCTGGTGACACAAAGTTCGTGGAAAGCGGAAAGAAATATGTAATAATAAATTGGTACTTTCTTAACGTTCTGTTTGATGTAAAGAGCGTTGTGTGCAAGAAAAAGAAGTGTGATCCTAAGGGCATTAGGTACTCATAATTGACCGTAAATACTTTGGTATCTCATTTTCCGGCAAATAAGACGCATAGTTTTAACAAATTATTCTGGATAAATAAACAACTCTTCTATTGAAGGATAAAAAGATGAAATAGAAACACTGCAATTTCCACTCTCATATTTATTTCTCACCAAAATGTTTTTATTGCCAATCGATATCGTCAGGTCAGGCATAGCGATGAAACCATGGTAATAATAAATAAATACGAGTGCGGAATTTGTAGTTTTTCATTTTCATCCCTCATTCCCACAGTGAAAGATTTCCACAGCGATAAGCCTTAGAACGTTAACTCTTCAATTCTCCTATGTTTGTTTACATCCAAGATTGAGAGCGATATTTTTTTAATAATGCAAAAATGATTAGCAAATATGGTGAGCATGTGTGAGGAAATATGCCGAAAATGCAGACAGAGACAACGGGGATGTGCTGGGAGCAAGTAGCATCAGACGATTCAACCATACCAGTGCCTTAATTAAGTACCTTAATTGCATTGTTAACCACTTCAGTGTCATAAAAATGCACTTTAATTCACAAGACATAAAAATGGCATAAATTTCTGCGGTCCTCCTTGTGACTGCTTTTGATGCAACGCACTTACTTGAACTGCCAACCAAATGGGATCAGACGTCATCGCAGCCACTTTCACGGAGACTGCTCGAATTACCCTCTCTCTGACCTTTGAACTTTGGCCAATTTAACCATGGTGCGATTCAACCGGGTGCTATTACCGTGGAGACGACATTTGATTATTACCAAAGTTTCGTGCAATGAATCATGAAGTTTTCATCCATGGGCTGGAGTAAAATGCATTTCGTAAGAATTATGACCAATCATTTGCATCCATATCTGCATGTTAACCCGGAAAAAGCCAACAACGCGTGTGGAGAGAGGTTGCAGTTACAGCAATTTTTTTCATTCACTAATAATTGTGCAACGTATTTTTTTCTCTATGCTCAAAGGGTGGTTAAATGTAATTTTTTCTCCTTCCAAACCCTTCAGATAGACTGAATGACGAATTTGTACAACATCTATATCTTTAATGTCATTTTCTCTAGTGATAAAGTAAGCGTTTAAATAATTGTGAATTTATCATTCCATAGCTCACTCAAAAGGACATATACATAATTTTGCCAAGTATGGCAAAACATCCACAGGAATAAATGTATCATCTGGCTCATATATGCACATCAAACTGGAATTACATTAGTACCGAATTGGCTATTTCTGCCCATTATTACATTTAGCTCTTCTTTTAATTACGCTGAGACGCATGTGAAATGTAATCTCTGTTGAAATGTAATCGATAGCATGAAAGAGCAAATTTCATTGTCCCACAAATGCACTCCGTTGAGCATTAAACCAACCGTTTCCACAAAGCAATGAGGATAGGATTTATTTCACGGATAAAAGTTAAAACAATTTCATTACGTTAAAATATTTATAAATTCCATTTATACCCAGTGTGCGTATACTAATAATAATTTTAATAGACTTCTGCTGCTATTGTTATATTATTAATTATAGGGGTGTGTCAACTCTTGTATCCAAAATACGAAATCATTCAGTTCACATTGCAGTTGAAAATAAATCTTAATTAATGAACTTCAATTGTGACCCGTTAATAAAGGATAAAATTTTTGACCCCCCCCTTAAACATTGTTGGTGATCAAAGCTATCCGTAAGTGCAAAGATGACCTGAGCTGTTTTTATGCTCACATCATTTCTCAAAACCCGCGTTTTCCTGTTTGTTTAGCATAATCGTTAAAGTTCCCCCTGTAATTATGTGGATGTGTACTTTTATAACGTTACCGCATTGTTAAATTTTACATGACTATATTATATCCTATACCATTTACGATTGACTCCATTTAAAATTAGAACTATGGTTTTATTTCCCCGGTTTCAAAGTGAACGTTTTTGTGCACTTACTATGAGGAGTAATTTTGATAAACGAACGAGAAGAAATTACGTACGTTGCAGTATAATATTTTATGCTCTATTTTTATCAAATACAGAACGATAATTGCTCTGATAATCCTCAGTGGTATGATAGAATTCGATATTATTTGGGTGTAATAATTAATCTTTTTTTGGTATTTTCAGCAGTTTTTATATAAATATTATAACTACTACACCGTGGTGTAGTAGTTACCGATTCTAGCTCGTTATCCGACCATCAAAAACCTCCCGTGAAAAGTAAGAAACAACGCATATTGAACCCAAAATGACGTATAAAATTTTAATTATTAAGATAAACACATTTAAAAACGGGTTAAAACCAAGGACCACAGCCGATGACTTATTCCACTCTCAAAAATCAAGTCATTATATTGTTGTTTAGCAGTTAGTAAAATGTTTTGCATTATTTTGTTCTAGACATATGATTGTATTACAAAGGAATAAATGCGCTATTATTAATACTATCCATGGTAAAAATGACCGGGGCCTACGATGCACCTATTTCATTCGTAAATTTAGAATGTTCTACTACGATGAAAAATTTTAGCAAAATGAGAAAAATAGTATTAATATCTACAAAATATTCGGAAAATAATAGAAAAAAATGAAACTAATTCTTGGAATAAATTCCGAGAAAAGGAAATTTTGAATAGAGAATAAAAATAATGTAATCCGAAAGCAACCAGTTCGTCTCCTTAGGAAATGTTATCCCTCTACATCGAATTTGTTGACATATCTCGTTGATTGGTGTCGAAAAATCAGCTCCCTTCTATTGCTACTCTTTTTTACCCTAGGAGGAAGTATAATCACGTGAAATATTCTGTCATTTGCTGACCCTAATGATAACACTTGAGATAAGGTAAAGGAATACTTAATGGGGTAAGATATATTTGGATAAAAAATAATAATTTTATGCGAGTAGCTGATAAGCTCATAACTTACGGTTGTGAAGATAAAATTGTTAATCTAATTGAAAAATTCTTTTAATAACTCAAGTCAAAATTTTAATCGATAGTGTTGTCTCCAAAGGAGCAAAAAAAAATTATGAGATGAGCGTCAAAAATACGTGATAAGGCATTTTTGACGTTCTCCATACACCTATTTGAATGAGGTGTGCTCCCAAGAAAGTCAATACAATACCAAATATATCCACAATAAATCAGCTGTTAAAGCATTAAAAACAGGATGTAACGTTTTACTCACAAATTTCCAAAGAAATTTCGAAACTCATGAAAGCACATAAATTAGGATATTATCGCAGAAACAAACTGTAACCACTAAAGACCTTGGAATAAGTACTTCAGTGTCGCTTTTTAAAAAAAATCATCGGTATGCTCTATAACACAGGTCATAAGCAACAACATTTTAGGCGTAAATACACGAGAAATTACCTGGAATAGACGGAATAGGCATGGTAAAAATTTGAGGTGCTATTTCGCAACAATGAAATTAAAATAAACAGGATGTAATCAGGATACAACTGAAAACTTAGGTTTTTGGTAAATTATTGTGAAAATCTGCTTCATAACTAAAAAATCTCCATAAAGGCCAGGAAGTACCAAGCAACTGAGATACAAGTCAGTCTTTTCACAAAGGCTGCTAATAATTTTATCAAATACATAACAATAGGGATTTAGATCAGGGGGAGGGAATTTCCATTTAATGCAGAGACAATTACTCTCTCGAACCATTATGGAAGAGTTGAATATCTGTTTAAATAAAGGTTGCATAAGCCAAAGGAATTGGGTTTTTCTGCAACATTTCACACGCCACAACAGAATCAGAGCGAAGGGAACTTGCAAATTGGAATGTAGAATTTGATAGCAATAGCTTTGAAGGCTAAATATGAGTGAAAACAAGCATTGATAAAGTTGGGCCAATTGATAAGATGCCAAATAATTATTTCCTGATGGAAACTCCTGATCGAAAACATCATTGAAATGATGTCGGCGAAAACGTATAGTAATGAAGTTTTCTCTTCCGATTGACCGCCACTAGCAAGAAGATGACTATTATTATTATTTTTTTTATTTAATGTTCTGGGAAATGAGAAATTTATACATTTGCCTCAAAAGCAAAAATACCATGCATAATTCAATTATTTTACACAATAGCAACACGACACTAGGAAAACACTAAATTTTAATATTTCAGGCAAATGTTGAAACAGTATTTTTACAGCATCAGAAACAGTATATAACTGTAGCAGTAGAAACAGTTTAACAGGAACAGACACCAATTTCAGTGCGATTATTTACGTGAATTTAGGTTAAACATGAGATTAAAACATTTGTTTTTAAAGGTGTTCACATTACTGCAAGTTGCAGTAATGTTGTATGACTAGGTTGTTAGTACCCAACTTTCAGTTTTATTTATCTGTGGGCCTTTCCCATTCCCCTATATAACTTTTTCCAATGGTGACAACATCCACTATCAAGCACTAACCGTTAAAATAAGTCGCGCAGGAGCACGGGGGTTAACACCACGTCTTTAATGGGACACCACATATTTCTTGAGTATTTAAGCCGGTGAGTTCAACCGCACTGAGGTCGCATATGGTATTATCACTTCAGTTAGATCATAAATAAGATATGGAAAATGTGTTCCATGGTTCCACAGCCACATAAAAGTATTCCAATCTTTTCGAGGATAAAATTGTTATGTATCATAAATTTATATTTCCAATTGACGATCAATAAAAAATGACATTGCTTTAATTGTGGCATTACTTTTATGCTAACGCTACAATGGCATGATGAAAACTGATATAGAAAATAAGTTCCGAACCTTGGAAAATTGAGAAACGTTCCATCTACTCGATTTGTTGTAACTCAACCGGAGGTAAATTAGTGCTGCGAAACACATTGTTTTGGTCAGATTTTTCAAGAATACCACTTTTGCCTACTGTTTTCTGATGTCTGCGATAAGGAACCAATCATGTCAAATATACTGGAAAGTAATACCCCATTATGCATAGCATTATTAATTTCCACTCTTATTAGAACTATTACTTTCCACAATACTGAGACCTACTGAAATCAAATTAGCTTTATTCTAGCAATTTTCATGAGGTCATGTGGGGAACCAAAATGTCAAAGACCAACTAATTTTTATCGAGACGTCAATAGCCAACTTAGTCTCAACAGTATTTGATGGGCATAACAAAAGTATTTCAAAGCCCGTAAAATATTTCAATTAAAATTTCTCTCAAGTTTTTGGCTTACTTGAGCAATCAAATATACTCAATATTCAAAGTTTTTAAGAGCTTGATGTGAAATCGAATTTATTCGGATACAACGTCTGAAGTTGTGGTACGAATGAAGGGAGTGCTTGAGAGAGGTTTGACACTTAGGTAAGGGGGGAGTTCACATCAGTACAACCGGCGGACAGAAAAACGAATGACGGCGTGTCAAGAGCACATCAGGAAAGAAAAGAAAGTTTTGGTGCAAATATAAATACGCAGTAATTGAATGGAACAGGTAATGAGGGACGAAGTCATACCGCTGTCGGAAAAAGAATGCAGTACAAAGGGGAAGGGAGGGGACAAGCCGTTTTATAAGACATGATAATTAAAATAAAATTTAGCGAAAAATATAAATAAATGAAAGTTTTGTTCAAGCATGCAAACTTTCCGGGGTATTTCCGTCAAAACTTGGCCGGCTGGGACACAGTTGATGTACATGTAGCGTGTACACGAAACGCAGCAAATATAACAACTCGTGAAGTATAGACAAAACAACCGTGTACGTGGGGTAATGGGCAACTTTCATCCCTACATGTCTCACGTTTACGGAGAGCCAATCAGAGCCGAGCCTTGTGGGGAATTTTTCAGGTAGTCTGTCATTTGACGCTGTGAACTTGGCAAAACAATTCACAGCTTTTCAATTCGCACCTCCTCAATTACCTTGGAAAAGATATAGCTTTATAAAAAAAATTTAAGGGCGGTCGAGTACGAATTGAAAATTTATCCACTCTCGGTGTACATGGGTTGGGTGGCCTCATATTGCGAGGACCCCAGTATGAAGCCATCAAAAGCAATAGATATTATATACTCAACTTCAAAGGACTGTTTGGAGAGCACTTTGAGTTTAGTAACCCGTCCGCCTTTCATTAAGAGCAGACTAGTGCCGACACAGAGTTCTTCACCACAATTCCTCCATTTCCGGTAAAAATTCCTACCACAACCCAATTACTCTCCTATCATCCTAATGCCATAAATGACCGGATCTACCGGTTAACACCCACGAAAAACTATCTGTAAAAATATTGAAAAAAAGAGTCTTTCTTCAGTTGATCAGGCTTATAGCATTCCATATAAATACACTCCACAACAAAATCGATCAAATAACTTCTGCGTAAACCGGCCTTTCTACAAATCCCCTTAACCTGCAAGATTCTACGCATGCAGCAGCTTTTAAGTATTTTGTAAAAACTGATCATGAAAGTTAGCAACAGGCTGTTTGAATTGAATTATCCAATCACCTTCAGAATTCAATGCACATAGACTTTTCGTTTCACCATTTGCACGAAAGACAGGACAACGTAAATGAAAATAGGTTACCATCCCTTGGTCAAAAATGTTTTGGAACTCCAACTTTTTGTGGTAGACAGGGCCAATATCATAAAACTGGATAAATTGATTACCGAACTGACAGATTCAAAATGTCCTTCTTCCCTCTTACAATTAGGAATGTGAATAGCTATACATATAGCCAATGGTATAAATACAAGTTTATCAATGGATAGCATAGGTAGCTATATGTTGGTATAAGATCCCTAAGCTAAACCAAATAACAGCTTCATTTTCAATTTGTTTTTTATTTGTGAAGTTTAATGTATTATATTATTAGATACTAATACTTTTTATGCATGATATGCAATGCATGTTTGGTGTGAATTCACCCCCTGCCGCACACCTTTATTGTAGCTTGGAGGGTATTATGTAGATGTAAATGGAGCTGCTTAAACTTTTAAGGATTGGAGTTAGCACAAGACTAAAAGTACGATAGTGGGCGAGGGGTTGATTCCAATGCTATTTTCTGCCGACACGGGGGCGCCACTGTCACAGCCAGGATTCCCGTCACGACAGTGCAGGGATGGATTTTCGAGAACGGAATATTTATGCACCCCTGGGAACGTGGCCAAGTGCCCAAAATGCTTGAGAATGGAGAGGGAGCGGAGGTGTGAGGTAACCATGTGAGTTTGTGTGTGTGTGTGTGTGTGCAACATGCACGACCTCTCAGGAAGTAGGACATTTCGCAAGGTAAAGGCCAAGAGTCACGTAGCTCCCGAGTTGGGTGGACACTGATCCCCAGCTTCAGACCACATATCCCTATCCCTTCTATCCCTTCCATCCCTATCCTTATACCTTTCCTCCCGGTCTGAAGCGCCTATTAGTGCGGAAACAGACTTGAAAACACCATGAGTGACCGAGTTGGGCAAAAGAGTGGTACTTGATGTTTCGTTGAACGGGGACTTTGGATGAGAAAGAGTTGCTGAAGTGCCGGACTTTAACCTATTGAGAAAATAATGTCATTGCTAATAATGTTTGACGGCGGTAAATAAAGACTTCATGCGCAGCGTAATGGTGCGGTTATTATCGAAATTCACAGACGTGGGAGATCTTCAAATGTGTCCATTGTGTCAGCTCGTACGTTGAACGTTTGTGTACCCGTGTGATAATGATTTGAAATTGTAATCTGGATTGAATACGAAGCATATTATTGTGATGGTATCACAAACTTAGAAACCGAACTCTAGCAAATATTCAACACTTAAGATGATAAAAAATCAATCCTTCGAGCAACAGTTATTGCTATATTGCCACATTTATTTGTAAATGACTCTGTACTTTCCCAAAAAAATCGACTCATTGTCAATAAAAGAGTAAAATCAATTTTACCTGCATGAAACGTTCAAATTCTGTTAATAGTTATTATTGATTCTAATATCGTATTCTCGAGATTAAGATCTTAATATTTTAATTACATAAATGGAAGATAATAGCAAAAAATGAGTACAGCATATGTAAAATGATATCTCCACAAAGAATCCAAAATTTTACCGAAGAGGCCACGGGTCGCAATTCTTTTGCCAAGTTCAATGTGTTTACCGAAGTAACCTTTTCTCCAGTGCATCGCGTGCAAGAGGACGACGGTGTTGAACCTGTTCGTGATCCCGTGCAAAGGGGGCTTGAGCTATTTTGTGGGTTCATTCACGAGCACGAGATAGAAGACTCTTCATTGTACGCTTACGAGTACAAACGGGGCCTTTTTGAGGGTTTTCCGTCCATCAATCCCACAGTACTATGCATGTCATGCTAAAATAACCCTTTTTATACAATTTTACTTCACATTCTAAACAATAAAGTAAGGTGCTGCATACAATACGCGCATATAGCAGAAGTTCTGCTATTTTTTTGGTCCGCGCTGCGCTGTGTTGCCGGCGGAGTGTCCTGCTCTGTGCTCGCGCGTTATTTCAGGAAACATACAATTTTAGATTAAATAAGTTGCTAACTTCAGCTACATGATAACATCTGATTCGCTCTGGAAATTTAAAGAGAAAGAAGTTATAATCTCGTGGCGCCATGATACATAGTTGCCGAGAAAAAGTGCAGTTATAAATGGAATAGCATACCAATAAGTACTATAGTTAAAACCTTGAAACTTCGTAGACGCCATAATAAAGATATAATTCACCTTGTATTAAAATTTTGTCTTAGCCAAACTCTTTTATTGGCAGTTGTTAGACGTCAAAGTGACGCATGGCGCCGTAGCGCTAAAAAATGGGCTCTTTTTTTACTCTAACGTAATAAACAGGTCCTAAATTTGTTTTTAAAAATTATTATAACAATGTATTCAGCCAAGAACAAAATTATCTAAATGAATATGTAAATAATATGAAAATCCGATTAACGATTTCGGAGTTATTTAGGTTTAAACTCGAGTCTACAAGATTTTCGCGCGGACAGTAAGTGCTTTAGGACTCCAATTCAGTATTTTAATTGTACATAACATGAAAATCATCCACCAGCCATAAGTTTGAAAATTAAAGCACTGACATAGTGACGAGCATTGGGTTTTCCAATAGCCTTACATAGCTGGACTGGCGAAACCATCGATGAACGTACGATTAAAGCAGGCTCACTCCTCAGTCTAGTTTGAAGAGCAGCAGCGAAGGATAAAAGTTGTAAAACATTATCGCTGATTATCTGCGGTATCAATGCACGAATAATGAGTTAGATAATATTTTGAACGTAACATGGTTAAACTAGTAGTTTAGCAGCAGACCAGCAGTAAAGGCACATCATGCCTGGGTAGCATTTAGAATGAACTCAAATACAGTCAAATCTAGAGATACATCTGCATATTACCCTGCAAGCAAGCATAAAGGTGTGTGGTAGGGGGTTAATTCACATCAAACATGCATTACTTATCATGGTTAAAAAGGACTGGTAATTATATTCTAGTCTTAACTTTAAAAAAAAAATTATAACAGATAAGCAGACATGATCAAACACGCTGTTAGTTGAGTTAGCTTAAAGTCCTTATACCATCATGAAACTACTTATGCTAACCGTTGATACACTTGAATATGCATACTTTTGAACATATTTACAGCTATTCATATCACTAACTGTACGAGGAAATAAGAACATTTTGAATCTGTCGGTTCGGCAATCGATTGATACACTTGAACCGTTGATACACTTGAATATGCATACTTTTGAACATATTTACAGCTATTCATATCACTAACTGTACGAGGAAATAAGAACATTTTGAATCTGTCGGTTCGGCAATCGATTTCTCTAAGTTTACGAATATGGTATAGCATACCAGAATTAGTTGGAGTTCGCAAAATATTTTAACGTCATTAGTGAAAATATTGTATTGGAACCTATTTAATAGATTCAGTCCAAATCAAAAACGACATAAGGAAAGAAAGCCAACACACAGGGAACATTAGGGAGGAGATATAAACGGAAATGGTGACAGTAAATACTTGAATAAGTTATTTGTAAAGACAGAATTATTAATATATATAGTGCTGATGAATGCTTTCAAATCCTGGTCATGGAAAGTGTGCAGTTTAGCACCTTAGGATGGATGATTGATTGTAAGAAGGTAAAAGTAACGACCACGCAAATTAAGTCACCATTATTTCACTACAAAATTGCATAGTGTAAATAGTTATATAAAAAATAAAAGAAAATGCATTCATAATATGGAATGCGAAAGTGTAGCAGCGTTTGGGAATCAAGATTAACCGGGATAATTAGCAGAGTTGAAGCTGGGTCACAACCAAACAAGCTGTAATTGTATTAAAGTATAAATATAATATCAAGACTAAAAAAACCAAAAATGATTCAGCTAATATTAAATTTTGCATAGCCAACTGCAGCATTTATTGCTCAAAAGTATTTCTCTGCGAAATAAATACAACGTAATTGATTTCATTGTACGCATTAAGGTACGTAAGGTTTTGTGTATAATCTTTCCTTCAGCACTTCGCATAATCCTGGGACTTAAGTTTTTGGATAACTCCTCAAAAAATGATATAAAAAATAATAATTACCGCGTATGCCGGCTTTTAAGTCTGCATTTGAGAAAATATATTTTTAAACCCAGGAATCAGGAGAAAATATATTTCTAAAACCAGAACTCATCAATTCATGGAAAAAACCAATATTATGCTGGTATGAGCCCTCATTGTTAGGAAACACAAAGAGGATATCGTTCTCAACCAGAGTAAGCTTGTTCGCAAAAATATGGTTCTGCACTAACATCCACGTTTAGTCAAAAGTATGTAGTTTTATAGGCCATACACCTCAATTCATTCATAGAGAGATCATTTTATTACTGATTTTAATGATCCCTCGACGCGTGAAGTATTATCCAATATTAGTTATAAAACCTTATACTCAGGAAACGAAAAAATGATATCGTTCTTAAAACAATCTATACAAAAGTAAACCATCTATACAAAAGTGGTGAAAACAATGGCTTCAGTGGAAATAGGGAAAATTTTCTTCACTCCTCAAAGTATATTTCATGACAAAATTCTCGTTGGAAATTTTGTAGGAAAATACCCTACGGCGACCAATAGAACACTTCACTAAATTACAATGATGTACGGATGCCGTTTCCACGTAAGACCCAGAAAAAATACCAATGAATTTTTTTGTCTTATTTTATCTGAATAGAGAAAAGGAAATCTGTGACAAAATTGCTGCTTTTCACTCAACAGGGCTTGAAGAAATGAGGTTTCGTAAGAATATATACAGCTTCCTACTTTGCTTCGCTGTCAAATCTGATAGAAATCAAAGCGCTATTTTTCACCCTCTTTTTTATAATTTCCTCAGACCCAGTAAAAATATTTCAAGTATTGCTGCCTATAAAATTGTAAATTAATTGTACGGCACTACATTTGGATGCGTCTCAGAAACATTAGTCATAATTATTAATTGTTCGCTGCACAAAAGTATTTCTAAATAAATCACAGGGCAATTATATTTCGAGCTGTTTACGGAACGGAATGAAAAAATACGCAATGAGCGGTACACAACGACATTATTTTATTATTATTACTTTCCTGCACAAGGGGGTAGAGATTTAGCTAAATAGAGATTTAATTCTTCCCACCCTTAAATTTCGCACGAAGTCTCTCTTCAGCCCCTCCTACCTCCCATCATTCTATCCAAGCTACCCGTTCTTCTCCTCCCTCTTCTCCACTTACCCTACGTTCTTCCCCAATCACATCTTCACAACCATACCACGGTATGATACGTTTTGGGGGTAGGAAACACAAAAATCTTACGTTTCCGTTGCCTCCCCTAGGACGTAGAAGGCATGACCCGGTAGCTGCGGATTGGGGGGACAAACAACACCGTGCAAAACACAAGATGCAAACTTAGGGGATGAGGGAACCGGCCATAAAAGCCCTGGGCACAAAAGGTCATGGGGGGGGGGATGGGAGGAAAGAGAGGGGAGGGCCGGAACAACTTGATGCGCGTTGTCGTTGACCCACTTCGGTCGGATGAACCCTAGCGCGGCAAATATTGCTTCGCCTCTCAGCGCGCACGGATACACATACATGCACCTCCCACTGAAAGGGAGGAACCGCTGCGAAGTTTCTTTCCGCTTGCGCAGCAACGTTTGATTCTGTAGAAATAGAAACGACGATTACGTAGACGCGAGGTCTCCCTCGACTCCGGAAAGCAAAGGAAATGAACGAGAGAGAAGACTCGAAGAATCCAAGAAGACAAGGGACTTAATCATGCGAGGACAATAGTGGATATCAAGACTCCACCGAGAGCCAAACTTTAAAATTTTTTTGATATAAAAATGCGCTAGACTAAACTAAATATTTTTAAGATGAAGCATAGTTGTTGGTCGGATCCACGGATTAATATATTACCACGGATTAATATATATATAATATATATACCACGGTTGGTCGGATCTAATAGCAGCATCCTAACGCAATGGAACCTTCTCAGGACTTGGTTATCGAATCTGAAAATATATTGAAATTCGAAAAGTCTTCTTTCAGCCGAGACATCTTAGTATTTTTATTTCCCATTTAATAAGGTACTTGTCTTTGCATGAAATGTTACCTTGTTTTAGCAAATGATCAATTAACACAAGGTCAATCAATTCACGCAAGAAACGACCTCTATTAATTTTCACTATAAACCTACAAAATCGATTTAAATATGCGAAAGGAAATCTTTGAGAAAAGAAATAAATTGGTAGTCTGGATGGCTTTCATTACCTATCCACATGAATTGGCATTATGTTAATAATAATAATAATCTCGTAAAATACTTCATTGGTAAGGATTCAATTTGAAGCAATGCTTGTAACAACCTTTCTTATAGAATCCCTTTCATGTACAGGAAGGTTTTTATCTCAGTGAGCTTATTAGCATTTTTACTAAAATATTCACGCAATTTGAACTCTTGAAAACGCAATTTGAAGATTCACAATTCCATTTCGTTCATGAGCAGCTGAAAAATATTCAGTTCCAACAGGGACCTAACTGTTACAACAGTCTGATAAATTATACCAATGTTTCAATCAGGCAAACGTTGTTTTATTTCAATTAACTATTCTTAAAGGTATTTTTATTAAATGATTATTATTGAATTACTTGCATAGATTCTTCAATTATTCCATTTCTTCTCGTCACAATTGGAAGATGAAATTATTGTCAGTGAAAATTTTTACTTAACCTGGGTTTCATTACTGAAAACACTACCTTTCTCTTTGAGCTTTCCCAACATGGACTCGTCCGGAAACAATTGAAGTTGAAATTGGTATTTCAAAGTTTTAAGTCATCATCGCCATCAACATTATTTTCTTCTTGTTTTTGAAGAATTAGTGAAACCAAAGATTCATCATTAAAATTCATAGTTGGATTCTCAACATCATGACACAGATTAAAAAGGATAGCCTAATAACAAAAGGAAATATCTTATAAATTCAAGCTTTAAATCTTAGCCTTATGAAAATTGTCATCAGCGTAACATGTAACAAAAATCCGCATTTTACTACTCATCTGCTCTGAGCAAATTCTCATTAAAAATCTCCTTTTGTGATATAATCCTGAATGTAATGGTCAAAAAAATTTACATACTCAGACGATAATAAGTTTGGCAATGACATTCTATTGACATCTGTATACACAAATTTCATAGGCGAATAATAAATCAGTGGCACTGAATGGAATCTATTTCTCGTTTGATGAATACAGAAACTATTATTTTAGAGACTTCATATAAAATTGAGTACGGACGAAATGAAGCTGATACTTCAACCCATGCTATGATTTTTTTTCTGACTGGGACAGTAGTTTTTTTCCATTTTAATAGTTTTCTATACGGGACCTGCAACCTTCGATTCCAGAATATCATGCGTGATCAAGCTCATTAAGTATAACTAAAAAATTCCTTCGGTTTAGAACTTAATCTGGTCTAGAAATCCCGACTGTGCATCGAAAGGGGATCGGGTTGGTATAGTGGTACTGTCTCCATCCCGAGGGTCAGGGTTCGATTCCCGGCGGTGGCGTATTTTTCAGTGGTAAACCGGTCCCCACTTGAGTACCTGTCGGAGGGCATTTCAAGTTCAGTACTCCGTCCGTCGGATGGGACGTTAAGCCGTGGTCCCCTTGGCGCCTTTCGTGAAGAGTAGGCTAATGCCGACGCCGGGTTTCTCTAAATCCTTCTTTGTTTCCTGAAAACTCCTACCATTACCCAATCACCCACCTATCGTAAATGGCGCAAATGACCTCAGCTGTCGGTCGCCTCCCCATAAAAACCAACCTACATGCGCATCGAAACGTTGGCCAGTATTGAAGATCACACCCGGTGGGAAACTCAGAGAAACTGCTACGCCTAGTGCGCCAGAAAAGTACCAGATCTTATTTTAACACTTTCGGTTACTTACGGGAGAATAGTATTCCTTCAAACAATTAAATATTGTGATAGTATCAGTATGTGACTGAAGGACTGACCTCCCCTCTCGTGAAAAGGAGTTAGAAGTTCAAGAGTGGCAGCATTTTCAGTGGCATTCAGGGTCCAGGTTGAGTGAAGGAAACAACAAATATAGCCCTGCGGCCTTAGGATGCTAGACTTTAAACCACTACGAAACTTCAGTTAACCCTTTTATTACCATCTCCTTGCATGAAGACTGCGCAGTGAACTGTCATGGACATTTCCATTAAATTGGCAAGGTTATTGATTTTACATTATTTTACATCAGACACGTAGGAAGGTGCTGAAATCATTCAGGCTGTCCCTAATTTGAAGGCAATAAAAAATTACAAATATGTAAAAAACGTAATACATGCTGACCAATAGATCGGCCCGCTAGCAGTTTCCTTAAAACCTTATAAATCATACAAGACTCCTTTCACTCCAAAACGACATGACTCGACATCTGCTGGCATTCTCCCCATGACAACTAACTAAATTGAAATCAGATGAAAAATGATTTTCAATAATAAATATAATAAGGAAGGAAGTATGAAAATGGCTAAGTGGAAGTTCAATGAGTGGAGTGCTTGGATACTGACTGGAGTTCCGGGAGATATTGTACGACCTTGTATAACTCTTTATTTTTGCGTCTGCGCAGCTGGGTCCAGATTTTATGACATCCACTGGGCTTTTACATAAACTGTGGAAAATTCTTCGGTCATGGTAGAACACTCCAATTTATTCATAATTCCAGCACTGAATTTTAATCCACGTTGTCAAAAGTCTTCTCCAGTACCATCTAAATATCTGCCAATCCGCCGAAATTCGAGCCCTGACCCTTGGGATGGAAGGGGAGCACTCTGGCCACCACACTAACCTGATACCCGTCAGGCTTCGTGCTTGGCAATCCTTACAATCACTTACCAATCCGATATTCAGTGAGGATATAATGAAGCTTACAATCAATGGGCTAAATATTTCCTGAGATATTGGGATGATGGGATAAACGTATCATCAATACCACCCTCAAGCATAGCAGAACAATATTTCCAAGCGCTCAGAAATTCCAGGAAGGAGCACCACTATGTTTGGGAGCGTACAGGAATTCTAGACGTATAGTCTGGTTGCTATTTATTTCTTGGCGATCGGATACGCCCTTTCAGTGGTCAGTTACCTTTCGGATTCCACGCAGGTGCCTTTTATTATTCTGCGGCGAAACCTAACGCGGCAGAGCACCAGTCACCGCTACTCTCCTCTATCCCCGGCGCAGACGCTAAATGTGCCTGCCTGCTTGGGGCCGCTGCGCGCTCAGCCATGATCTCGCTTCGTCTTGGGACCATCGCGCATAAAAAATTCAACGAGCTCTTACCCGGTGGAAGACGGGGGGAGAGTTAGACTGGGAGGCGTTGGGGGGCCTCGGAGGTGGGGGGGGGGGCGCAGAGCAAGAGTGTGGCGAGGCGTGCATCACGGACGCCTCCGGGGTGCGAGAGATATTGAAACGGCGGCGAAAACGAAAGCGGAGGAGGAGTGGGAGGGCGGGGTGCAAAGAGAGCGCCAAATGATTTGCCCTCGCCAGACCCTCAAGCCACAAGTGTTGTCGCGGATGTCGCCGGAAAAGTCCCAGGAAACGGCGGAGCGGATGATTTGGAGCGATATGTTGATCAGATACGCGAAATTGAAGCGCAAGACCCGAATGTTTGATACTGGGAGGTTAAATCAAAATCTACATCACACCCAGCCAGCCACCATAAAGGTGTGTGGCAGGGGGTGAAATCACACCAAACATGCTAGACATAAAAAGGATTAATACTTTCTTACTAGCATAAACTTCTCAATTTCAAAAACATAAAAGTGACACAGCAGCTGTTATTTGGTATAGCTTAAAGTTCTTACACCAACATACAACTATCATTGATACACTTGTATTTGTACTATTGGATATATCTACAGCTATTCTTGTCACTAATTGTACGAGGAAAGAAGGAGACTTTGAATTTGTCAATTCGGCAATCAATTTATCTAATTTTATGGCCAAGGTCCAGTCTACTAAAGTATGTTGGAGCTAAGGAGTTCACGGTGTAATGTTTCATCCGACGAAAGGAGTTCTGTACTTGAAGTGCTTTCCACTTAGCCCACAAAGAGGGAGCGGTATTGTAACGAAAAAGTATCTGCAACTGCAAGGATTAGAACCCGGGTCCTCGGAATGAAAGAACAGCTCTCAATTCATCACACACACCCTCATATCTGATCAATTTTTAACTAATCAGAATTAAAATCGCTCAAATTCCCAAATGGTGTAGCAATTTTGATTTTCTAAGAAAACTTTATTCCAAAGGAAAATTTCTAACTTGCTAATTCGTATGTAACGGTATTTAGGAACCTGTGGCCTCTTTATAGGTACTTGTTACGTGCACAAACCTAACCAATTCCTAACACATAAATTATGTTTCCGGAACACAACCTTATCCTATCACATTGTCATCATAACATCATAACAAGCATATCCATCCATTTCAATAATCATCCTCTTTCTCCATGATCTTTGTTCAAGAATTCATATCACATTGAACTTAATGAATATAGACACACACCTCTATTGAGGAATTTATAAATTATATTTTCTTTTAAATCTTACTGTTTGCAAACCGTCCATAAAGGACGTAATTACTTGCTTTATTCAATGTTTACGCAATATGCATTTAGGACTCGTAGACGAGACTGACAGAGATTTGGACTACCGTTAACCTTGGGAAGATTTTCACAGTCACATGAGAGCAGTTACACGATAAAAACACTTACCCTATGCCCTCTGCTAACTTATTAGCAAATACAACACAAAACCGCCTTAAATACCTCAAAACTATAATGAGTTCCGGAAATATACCTCATGTGTCTTGCAACTCAGGATTGAGTTCCGGCAATTTTGCAGTGTTTTTCAGTCCATTGTATCAATATGTTGAGCGGATCGCTTTCATGCGATACCCCTCACGGCTTTTCCTGGAACATGAGAGAGAGGAAAATTTTCCCCATACCTCCCTCAATTTGAGCCAGCCAGTTAAAAATAAATATCCCCTTTACTATATGGCCTCATACCAAGAGAAACTCAGGAAACTGGATACATCTCATGTTCAGTTATTAATACAGGATAATAATATGTTTCAAATTGGTGGAGAACCAAGTTTTACGTTTAATAGCATTCTCTTGTATATTCTTGTGGGATAATTAAAAAAGCCAAAACCGTAAAAATTTCAAACCTTAAGGAAATTACCCTTAATAATATTCCATAATACCGAGGGGCTCTAAATAATAATATATAATAAAGAAACAGCATAAAATGGGCTCAAATTCAAACACCGCTTCGTAATTATCGGTAAATTAAAGACAAAAAATACCTTAGCTCAACAGGCTTCATTGTGGGCAACGTACGCAGCGGAGATCATTAAATTGTTTGGAATTCACTTCGAGCACTTGTTACACCGACGTATAAAGACGGAACTTCGAGCCGCGGTCCGATTCCTGTCTATCGCTCGAGAAACTTTTTGGACTACTTTTCCAGTTCGACTCTAGGCACAGTTTCGCACTTTGAAGAAGAAAATAAAACGCAACACCTTCGGGGAGCGGTTTGGTGGGGGAGGGGGGTGAAGGGGGTAGGTTGAAGAAAGGGGTGCGATTGGAAAAAGGAAGGATGAAGCGCGGGGGTAGGGTGGTATTGACCGTGCCGGGTCGCGGGGTTAGGTGCCTCCTGCAGCCGCCGTTTGGCGGCGCTACTGGGGAGGAATGGGAGACGGTTTGGGGATCGAGGAGGGGGAGGGAGGAGCGGAGTGGAAGGGGGAGGGTGGGAGGGACAAGGGGGGGAGGGAGGAGCGAGAAAGGGGAGAGAGAGGGACGCCTCGCACTCAGAGAGCGACCTCTGCCGGGAGAGGACACTCTTGCGTCGCGTGAGCCGGGAAAAGCGCTGCAACTCACCTCGCCGTCGCTCGGAGGCGCTGTCATCGCAGTCGCCCCGGAAAACAAGAGAGAGGAGCGACGCGCAAGCACGACAGAGAGAGAGCGGCCCGCTAAGCCCGGACGCCGTCCCGCCCCCTCCACACCCAAGCACCGCGGAGAGGAAGGAGCAGCATCAGGACTACCCCCGCCCACCCCCGTCTCCAATCCACCCCCCCCCCCCTCTTCCCGCCCCCTTTCGGACGCTTGTTGCTGCGTGGGAGGAGGGCGCCGCCGCTCTCCAGGTGCCAGTGGGTGCGGGGAAGGGAGGGCGCGAAGGGGTGGGCGCAGGTGGGGGCGGGTGGGGGGAGCGGCCGCGGGTGGATAGCAGCGCGGCGCCGCTGCGGATTCTGTCGCCGGGGGAGGAAGTCGTTGCGCGGGAGACGGCGTTGGAGGCGGCGGGGCGGGGGGCTGCTCCCTGACGGGGCGGCGATGGCGGAGGCCGCTTCAGCCCTCGTGCGACCGGCAGGACTCCACTGAGGAAAGGCGGGCCAAGGGATCGACGGGAACTGACACAGGTGAGCCGAGTCCCAGCACCCGTCCCCGAGAGCGCATCCGTCCCTCGTGTCCTCTCCTCCCAAGCGATGTCCTCTGGTCGGCGACTTCCCGTCCCGCTCGCCTCATCATGGCTGCGTTCCATCTACTCTCGTCTGTCGGCCCGCAAATTGCCTACTTGTAGCTTCGCGAAAGGATTCGTGCGGACCAGTGACGTCGCCCGATGGAAACATGTTCAATGGCTCCCGTGTTCCTCGCACGCGTCACCCGAGCCATTCCCCATAATTCTTCTGCGCACTTTGTGCAAGAGTGTCAATGCGTCCCCTAAGAAAGGAAACGGTGTACTTTCGTGACCAAGAAAACCCGAAACGACTAATATTTTTCCCTAATTATTTAAGCTTGTGACAATTCAATAAAATATGAAACGATTGATTTTATAGTAGGATTTGGGAATGACGTAATTTTTCCTTTAGGAAATTGTATTCATAAGAACATATCCCTCCGCTTTAATTATCCCCTTTCTCTCTCAGTTTTATATGTTTTCACAGCCCATATTTCTCCGCAAGGGGAAGTGGCAGAGGGCGATAGAGTAACGACAAAGGAATATGGAATTTTAGCGGAAAAGACTGGAAGAGAAAAATGCTGATCAACTGAAAGAAATGACTTTTTGGAAATAATCAATTTTTGCCTGCATTTTGATGTTGCTTTTCGAGATGGAAGACGAAATTTGGAATCTTTCGATCCCACAGTTGATCTCTCCTCGTTTTCCGCTTCCGACCGCCTGGATGTGGTGCGGCGGGGATGAAAGTGCGACATCGTGTATCCAAAGCGTCAGCCATAACCTCAAGCGATTGGAATTTCTCAAGTAACTGTAATATGACGAGCAGACTACTAATATCAGGTGTTTCTCAACTAAACCTTAGCAATATGAGAAGCACTTTTTTTGCGCTCAATAGAGAATTTTTCAGAACGTGCTGCTTCACATCGTATCTCATTATGTTCCATTGCGGATTGATTGAGCGCTGAAGCGACTTAGGATTAATGTGGGGAAGTTAGTGCTTAAATATGATTTCAATGGTTTTTGACGACTACGAAATCATAAAAATTCCATCGACAGATTTCGGGAGTTTGCGAGATTAATTAAATTTTATTTTCTAGGCGTTTCAAAAACGCGAATTTACTTTTTATCGTTATAAATTTTGATAGTCATCAGAATCGTACAGGTTTTGATTGTTGTCATTAATTGAAATAATTTCTGCAGAAATGTTAAAGATTTGACCCTAAAATTAACTGTGTGCATTTTTCAAGAGATGATGTAGTCCTTGCCGAGAATTGAGTTTTAATCAAATAAAAAGGTTTTGGAAAGATTTCCGGATTTTCTAACGAGTGGAAATAATTTACTTGTGACGTCGTGTGCATCGCAGGAGAGACTAAGACGCAGTTGCCGCACAAATGCTTTTCCTCGGCGAATCCAACTGAAAGCGTCGCCATTGCGATGGAACTTGGGAAGTCATGAAAATACGGCTTTTTCTTCGTTTCTCTCCATAATTCTCATCTTCATCCGCAGCTTCTCCTCTATTTTCCCGCAGTTGTGAAAGGAAGCAAGATGACGGAAGCGTTTTGCAACAAAGCTTTCCCGCAGCTAAATGAATAAACGTTTCCCCGAAATTGAATTTCAAGGGGTAGTCAGCGGAATAACCCGGGATAATTGACTGCCAAGGTTTGATTATTATTAGCCATAGGGATTTCCCAGCTTTTCCTTTTTCCTTCTTTTATCTCATTCTATCTCAAGATGGATTAAGATTAAAGTGTTGATTTTTTGCTCAAATCTATCCGCGCTAACAAGGTGTTTCTAAAAGAGATTCCCCTTTTTTTTCAAAATCGTAGTCCTTACTTTGCACATGAGGGTTGAAAAAATTGAAATTTTTCATTTAAAAAATAGGCCCAGTTAATTAATAATTTATACTATTTATATTAACCAGTAATATATGTTATTTAAATTACGCTTTTTCTGTTTGGAGTAACCTCTCTAAAGTTATTCACGTGCAGTTTCTTTCTCTCCGTGACTTATCTCACCATCTGACGATTAAAGATTGCCTACTGATCTCTTACAGTTCATGACGAAATTATGCTTGGCATAAGGCATGCAATATCTAATTGGTAACCTCAAGATGTATCGTAACACTGAGATTGCATGCAATCTTATTAAATTGCAATCGGTCTCCCAGCAAAATTGGTTCTTTACAGAAGGATAAATTATTTTCGCGAGACTACAAAGAGGAAAATATGCAGAACAACAAATTATGAAGTTGCACCAGTTTCTCCAACTGAGATTCATTAAATGCGTGTGTCTTATCAAGTACACTTATTACACAACAGCGAATGATTTTCAGATAACCGTTGGCTAAATGAGAGAAAATGATTGCATGCGAATAAAATTTCCGCTGAATGCTAAATGAGTCTCATTCACTGTACTTCCCTTACGGCTTCACGATACATAATTGATTGAAATGGAGTAGAAGAGGAGGATTACGTGGATTTTATATCGACGCTGGTGGGTTCAGTCGGCTGATCAACTAGACTACACTGTGGGAGAAGTACTCTACCCAATGAGATATTTGAGTCGGGAGAAACATGGGAATCTTTTTCTCTTCTTAGAGCGGCGGATGAAGCCATGAAGGCTGAAATGGACGGAGGGAACCATTAAGGGGAAATAATAAAGAGGATCATGCAGTGATATCTGTCGTGCGCTAGAGATTCACATTCATTGGTCCAAAAGAAGGCCGAGATGTTTTTATCATTCGTAAATGTATTCTGACGTCGTCTGATTATAAGCGGGAGAGAGAGCAACGGCGCGGGCATTTCCTGCACCCACTGCCGCCCTCTTGAGCTGTTCTATGAGAAATACCGGTTATTGAACTCCAGAGGAGCCATAATTCCCTATAGAAACGAGATCTTGAAAAAAATACCACGGGAACATAAAATGATATATTTTTATTGGCTCCAGTTGGATAAATAATATAGTGATCGGTAGGTTTGTAAGAGACTAAAATATCTTGGCAACTGCATCTATCTCAATTAATCATGAATTGCAATATATTTATTAAATTTGAAAAAAACACCTAAAATTTCCTGTTTACATTTAGTTAGAACATTCCGTAAAAAGTCCTCAAACACGTGATATTTAAGCAAAGTTTAGTCACGGATACAGTCAGTGTAGATAGCATTTCAGATTTTATTAAACCATAGCAAAATATCAACCGAAAAATTCATAAACGAGATGATTCCGGAATAATATCAAATCTAGGAGGCCAATCGCAATGAAACCAAGGACTAAAGTCGTAAAAAAATCAGACTTTTAGGATTTTAGCAGTCTTCGCGGAACACGTTGCATTATCTACGATTATTCAGTAATAATTACATAACTACTTATAATATTGCCTCTGTTACTTGTATACTGGTTCTGAATGAAGCTCTACCAGAGGTAAATGGCATACCTTTTCCAGATTTTCCCACGTTTTTCTTTTTTAGTGAATTCTATTCTCTGTAACGCAAAGTTTCTGCCCTTAGAAATGATGCTTGCTCGTTGGCTTCCGCGATGATGGGATAGTGATAGCTGCATTTTCTGGGTTTCACACGCGTATTTTTGAATTTATGATGGGAGTTTCATTGGATTTCTTGCGAGTGCATTCAGGTTGAAAGTATTGGGTGGCGGAATCGCCAACACTCAGGAAATAAAACCTCATTTTTAAACGATACGATTTCTGAGACAATTTCCCTACTTAATGTTGCATTTATTTTATTTAATGTTCCCTAGTAATGGTATACTTCCCTTTCGTTATGATTTATCATTTTCGTATATTTTTATTTCTGTACATAGTATTTGCTTTCATTAACTACATTTGTTATTGGCTCATTCATAAAAAAAGAAGTCCATGCTTTCTTCGTCGAAGACTGTCTTTATGGAGCTGTTTTACTTCTCTGCGATATTAATAAATGTTAGTTTATTCTTACCTGTCGCTGCCGAAATGGATGAATAGCTACCATGAAAATCTACGCAAATCTAAGGCCGTAAAACCTTAAGCATTGGGTGTTGGTGTTATTTGACATCTGTATCACGACTAAATGAGTGGTAATTTTAACATGAGGATTTTCCTTCAGACTTGTCAATGCTCACATCAACGCTGTAGCTATCAACTCATTATTATGATTATGTTTATGCAGCTGATCTGCTCGTAAGACCAGATTTATCTTTTCTTAAAGAAACCGGAGGCAAATGAATTGAAAAAGGCTTTGTTACGCTCACACTCCATTGCTTCGTCAACTATATACACTTCCCTCTCTTCGTAGTTAGTGCCACCAATTTGACAAGATAATTTTTTAGGATTTTTTCCTAGTTATATAGAAGATATCGGTAAAGTCACGATCTATTGTAAATCAAAAAAATATGAGAATGGTGTCAAAAATTAAAAAAAAGAAAAAAATATGAAAATCTCTAATAAAAGGTTATCGGCGAATTACGAAAGGCTACTAATATAGGTACCACCAAAAGGAGAAGTGATGCTGATTCTTTATTTTACTTACTAATTTTTTTTATCGTCAGCACTTATAGGTTATAGATCTTAAGGTCACTACTCCGACAAATGTTTACTCCCCAATCGAATTTCTCAATAAATATATAACACATCCTCCAATAAAAGTGATGTAACAAACTTTAGTGGAATGTGGAGAGGAAATAGAAGCCTGATTTGGTGTAACAGGTGTCGACCCTCGTCTCTAATAAAGCTTTAAATAAATTCTACCTTATTTCTGTTCCCACGTTTCAATTTTTCTGAAATGCAGAATATGGAACGAAAGCTATGAACTAAACTTATTGGCGCGTTATTTATTTATTCACCGTTTTCCTTATTGCCTTCAGTTTTGAAGCTAACGGCGAGTTTTTGACTTATGATACATGTTTCTATTCCCTATTCTACGCAACACCACTGTCAGGAATGATACCAAGTTTATGTTCTCTATTGTATGCAATACCACTGCCATAATATTCCAAAAGCCACTCAGATGATTGTCATTTCCAAGCTACACTCAATTCACCAAAGATATATTCACTCGGTTACCTTTCCTCTTCTTTTCTCCTCCGACAACCCGTCTCCAAATGCACCCCTGAATCAGTGAAATTCCTTTAATAGTCTTGAGTAGTCATTTTTTGGAATATTATTTTGCAGTAAAATTTATATTCAGTTATTTTGCTTCATCACTCTGCAATCACCTGACGAAGGATACCCTGAATTCGTAAAATTTTGCTCCCAAACCTTAGATGGAGATTCTCTTTCAAGCTTAAGGTGGAATGAAAAGGAAAAAAAAAACTGCAGCTTTTTTGTGCGACGAAAAGTATTATACCATGGCTGCCCTTATTATTACCATACTGTTACTTTTTAAAGGTAAGCATCGGTGAAAAGTGCACTTTATACTGGATTGACGATTTTAATCGAATCGAACGCCGTAAAGAGCCGATAAGATGGAAGAGATGCGACCCGTCGTGTGAGGTCAGGGATCATCAAGATGGCGTCGTCGGTCAGCACTGCCTCACTAAAGGACTCGTACAGTAGTACTGAGGACCAGGGAGTAAGAAAAGGAGGCCAGAACGGAAGGTTTTTAATGGGAAAATTCTAAAAATGAGGTACCTACTCCATAAATGTGTGCTCTACTAATTATATCTGATCCACAATTTTATAACAGGTTAATGCTACGTTGTCGAATGTTTGAGTAAGTTGAAAGTCAAAAAAGCCGAACATCTGTTAATCTGCTCTGAATATTTGTCAAAATAATTGAATTAACATAAGTTACTGGATGAAATGATTTTTAACAATGAAACCTATAATGCTATGTTTTAATTAAAATAGAAGTTTTCTTAGCATACTACTTTAGGATGCGAGTAGATATGTAGTTAAGTGGTATTATCACTTCCCTTGATACCTTCATTTTGAAGCTAGCCACGAGTTTTTGACTGATGACACATGTTTTTGCTCCATATTCTACGCAATACCACTGTAGAATTATAGGGACGAATGCGAATTTAAATTAGAATATGTCAATTACTTCTCCGAATGCATTTGTAATCCTTGCATACATTCCCGAATAACATCTTGTAGTTTTGCATATATTTCAGAGTAATTAACAAAAAAATTATATAACAATAACATTCCTCTTGCTAAAATCTCATTAAGTGGAATAAATCTTTATGCAACTAATAGCTAAAGCAAACAGCAGGGGGATTGGGTTTTTACGGTTACCGGGGTAATTATTAGCTCCTAATTCCGAAGTTCTGGGTTTGTGTCCTGGACCTTGATAATGAAACTTCATAAGGCGTGCGCTAGCGTTATCGTTATTTTTTTGATTTAACTTATGTCAGAGAAAACGTGATCTCCGTTCTTGATTTTTAGGACAGCACTTCAAATCGCTTATCACAATCAGTGGAGCGAATTTTATAGACGGCTATTGTCAACCCTGAGCTACTCTATGGGTAAGCGTTAACGATAAATATTGCGATAACATGAAAGATACATCCGTGATTCCACACCTGGTCGTGGCCAAGACTCTAAACTGGTATAACACTCCGCACATAAATGTTGTGCGAAGAGCACTTTAAAAACAGCACTCCCATGACGGATACTAGGTGGGAGTCGGTTAATGCCAACGCCGAGCAATACTCATCCCTCAATTTGTAGTAAAAATGTGACTTTTATCCATCTATCCACCTATAATTGACGGGAAAAAGAGCATAAATATTTTGATCGTCTCCCTTCTTAGCAATATTATTATGTTGTTAAAGGGTAGACATATCTAATAGTCTCATTTTCAAACGACTTTGCACCTTTCACTTGTCAGTTTTAATATGGGTTAGTTGGATACCCGTATTTAAAAAGATTACGAGTTAATTGGAATTTAAATCTGGACAGTTGATTGGTCCGCGCGCGCTGAGCACTGCTATAAAGGTCGAAGTTGGAATTTAAATACTTTTTCTGCAGGAAAAGAAGGTTCTCTGTGAACTAAATATTGCAATGAAAATTTCGTGGTAGAGCACTTATCAGAGCAACACCACAAAATCATGAGAGAAACTGTTTGCGGGGAGGGTTGGTAGGATTCAAATTCGAGGAGGGCGGAATTAAGGACTTGGATGGAGCAAGAGAGCTCGGTCAAGGTCGGTTACGAGGTCACAAAATACGTAGTGAGAAAAACTAGTGGTTGTTTTTTTAATGGTGACTGCAAGTCGAAGTTACACTTTTAATCGATAGCTGTTATAATGTGAAGAACACGTGATAAGAAGAATTTAAGTTACCTAACTTTATCATCATCATCGGTTGACAATCCTAAGATAGGTTTGACGCATCCCCCCAATAGATCCCCCCTATTGGCTAACCTCTCCCTTTTAACATAATTTTCTCTTTTAAATCCTTCACAACTTGCTCCATGTATCTCATACGACGCCTGCCTTTTCCAATCTTCCCGTTGTTCACTTTCCCCTCGACGATTTTATTCATCAGGCCATCGCGTCTTAAGATATGGCCGATTAAGTTGTTCCATCTTCTTTTTAGAATTTTCAGCAGATTTTCATTTTCTCCCACTCTTCTTAGTACTACGTCGTTTTTAACTCGGTCGATCCATTTTATCTTCATCATCGTTTGGTAGCACCACAATTTGAATTCTTCCAGTCTTGACTTCTCTGCTGCTGCTTTCTCTACTGCTCTTCACCGCCATATAGTAGCATGCTCCAGAAGTATGCTCTAATGAAATGTTTCCTCACTTCCACGCCTGTATTTGCATCAGTAAGCAGAATCCTCGCTTGAAAAAATATCCTTTTCGTCTGGGCAATTCTACTGGAAATTTCTTTTGTACTTCGTCCATCGCTGGTTACCCGGCTTCCCAGGTAACAGAACTCTTCCACCTCCTCAATTTTTTCTTTTTCCAGTATAGCATTCACCATGCTTCTTTTCTCCTACTGCATACTAATACTTTAGTTTGCTTTTTATTTATCTTAAGGTGATATCTGGCCATTGTCTTTTCCATGTACTTTAATATTATTTACGAGGTAACTCAAAGTCGTCATTTAAACAATCCACCAAACTCAACTTCATCTAGGCCATTGACCATGAGTATTTTTGTGAACTCGTTCATGATTAAATCCCGACGCAATTTCACTAAATATTTAGAGTTGACTGTCTTAAGACAGTCTCCAATTGACGAACAAATATTCTTAGGACATCCGTTTTCATTTTCTCCCAACCAACGTTTCTTCTGCCTCTAAAATACCTTCTGCTCCTCCACCCCATCCTATGGCCACGCTTGCTTCCCTGATAAGCCTTCTGCCTTCCCTCTTCAGCTCTCCGAGAGAAGTTTCTTTTCTCGAATCATCCCACACTTCCCATACTCTCTCTCTTCCGTTAGCGTCGTTCCCTCACGGCGCCTCAGAGACCCGACCCCGACCCAATCCCTCTCCAGTAAAACGCGAAGTTTGTCCTTTCTTCCGTGGACTGCTCCACTCGGCGTCTCATCCCATGTGACCCTGACGATAATAAGGCGCACACAGCCTGTTGCTCCAGTCCCACCCCAAAACCCTGAATGGCTTTTCTTTCTGGAAAGGGGCCAAAAGAGTGAGGCCCTGCCTGCTTGCTCCCCTTTTTTTACGACGAGTGAGAACGATCCCTGAACACCCTTCCATGCCCATTTTGGGTACGTCTGCCGAGGTTGGAGACGGGAGAAAGGGAAGGAAGAAAAATGTGGGACCCTCCAAACAGGAAGTGTTTCTGAACTCTCGGCTGAATCAAACAATTATGACTACATTAATACGGCTACTAGCTTATCTTTATTTATTCAATGGTCAATATTATCTTGGCAGTTAGTTCTCTAGTGAAAATTCCTACAGCTACAAAAACTGGCAAAAAAATCGTGAAATGAGCTACGTTAAGAAGTAGCCTTTTCTTTAAATGGCAGGGAAGCTATCGCCTTGGAATTACGAACTGGAACTGGAATTCCTGCAGGATGCTCTGGTCGTCTTTACTATTGTAATTTCTCTTCCTTTCTTCCTCATACCATCGTTGGTTGCTCGGCTTCCCAGATAGAAATTCTCTTTTTACTCCTCGATATCTCATCCTTGAAACTTTTTTAAATGACAGAGTGAAATCATTGAATTTACTGCGCTCCACCGCCAAATCTACATCTACCTCTATATCTATTTAATACCCTGCGAGCCACAGTGAGGGTGAATGGCAGGGGGTAAAGATCACCATACATGCACTACTTATAAGCAAATAAGAGCAATAATATGATACTGCTTCATGGAGAGGTGTTCGTTATAAGAGTCACGTGCGACTAAGTGGTTAGAAACTAAACGTTAATGAATTGATTACTGGTTAGAAAAACACTATCCTAAATATATTTATCGGCATTTCCCTAGCATGCTTGTGCAAGTAATGCTCAAACATGCATCGATCACTTCAGACTACTCGAGCCATTTTTTACCTACACAACCCTTTTCTATTCTGCCGATTGTGCTCTCTTATGGTTCGCGGGAAAAATAACATTCAGTATGACAATCTCTCTCTAATCTTGTTTATCTGATCATACCTGGCATAATACGTAGGGATTTATAAAATATACCTAACATCTTCAGTAAAGCTATTAAATTTAAATTTCTGCAGGAGATTCAATCTGTACTTTAACCTACGATCTGACAGTGTTTCCCCATTTTCCAAATGATAAGAGGCACACGATGGGAAAGGCGAAAATGAGAGGAGTGGATGGAAGTGGCTCAGGGCGGCTGGTTTGGTTCAGGAGATCGTCGGCGCGGGCGAGGAAGGTAGCCGGCGTTGCAGGTAGCGCAATAAAGCAAGAGCGATGGTGGGGTGGGGGGGGGGCATGGGTGGTGTCGGAGACAGAGCTGGGGCACGTGAGGGGAGAGTGTGTGCCCGAAATGGGATCGCAGGCAGTAGCGTAGTTAGAGGGCGGGGATGCGCCATCGCCGAGGCCATTGCGAGGATTAGGGGGCTAAGGGCGGAGCGGAATCTTGAATTGTGAGGTCGAAGGGGGGAGCCAAACAAATTGCCTTAATTTTCATTTGCGCGAGATTGAGACTTGCGATCCTCCCAAACCCCAGCAAGAAGATGGTGAATAAATAATATAAAATGTAGCAGCACGAGGGGCGTAAGAAAAAAATAGAAAGTGAGTAATAGGAAACATAGATCACTTAAAAGGGTAACGTTTTCAAATAGCGTCATAGTGCGTCCTATATAATGACTAATTTCAAGAAAGAAAGACCCTGAAATTGAATAAAATAAAAAGTAGACTTAGTTAAAATGTTCATCATCATCATCGGTCAACAATCCTATGATTGGTTTGACGCAGCCCTCCACTCGATTCTTCTATCGGCCAACCTCTTCATATTCACGTAATTCTTTTATATCCGGAAAACTACGGATTTCAAAATTAGGCTATTATATGACGCTCGTTTTCGCTCCAAAGGCTTAAACTCATATTATCAATAGCCGATAAATGTCGGCAGGAATAATTTAGCACCAATGTTAAAATATCCAGATTGATGAAGATAAAATGGATCAACCAAGTGACAAATGAAGAAAAAGTCTAAAGAAAAGTGGGGAAAAAGAGAAGTCTGCTCAAAACTTTAAAAAGAAGACGGGACAGCTTAATCGGTGATATCTTAAGAGACGATGGCATGATGAAGACAATTGTCAAAGGAAAAATTAACGGGTGTAAATGGAAAAGTTGTCGTATGAAATATATGGAACAGGCTATGGAGGATATAAAAGAGAGGAAATACGTTAATATGAACAGGTTGGCCGAAGGAAAATCGAGTGGAGAGCTGCTTCAAACCAATCATAGGTGACCAATGATGATGATTAAAATATCCTTTTATTCAATGAAGTAAACTAATGGTAGACGGTGATATTTCAGTATGTTTTAATAATAGATGTACTGAAATTTATAAATACCATGTACTGAATGTAATAAAGGGCCATGTACTGAAATTTATAAATATTTATCCAGATTATTTCTTTCCTCGAGTATCTTCCCACTGTTATGTTATTAGTTTACTTGTTCAATTCAAGAATTAAGGGTAATATGAGTGTGAAAACGACGTTCGGTTACCTCTCCCTTTTCTATGCATAAAACAGTGTAGTTATTATTGAATATTTGAAGTCCAATATCTTTTTTATTACGGATGATGCACTATATATGTTGGGGGAATCAAAGGGCTAACTCTGTTCCTTAAGGGATTCAAAGCACCAATCATAAGTAAGACTGTTAATTACTAAAGTTGACCAGCTAGCTACGTGTATCTAGAAGCTGCGAACTTTCTAGGTTAAACTCGCAAGAGAACTCTGGCTCCACTTTCCTCCTGAGTGAGGATTTTGTTTGCCTTAAGGTAAGGAAACTTTGCTTACAAGACGCATCCACCATACGTTTTTTTGTGCAAATACTATAAAAAATATATGTGAGAGCATGGTTCGTGGCCGCATGTCAAAAGAGAAAATTTTGTTGGCTGTAGTCGGGTGAGCGAGTACCTTAGGCCTTGAATCAATTAAATTCTACTCTGTAAGGGCACTTCCGGAGAATAGCACCACACAGAAAAACATTTTCCTTTGAGCTCTATATTTAAGGAAGGTATTCGCTCAATCCTTGAATTTGTTCACTTTATTTGCCCATTTCATATTGAATGCCCGCCTTCGGATCAAGTCCTTGAGGATTTCCGTCATTTTAGCTTCATTATTCCCAATTCATTAGCTTTAGCTTCATTATTCGTGTGCCTCACTGCATCAGAAGGCTTTAAACCACTGCGTCATTTTTCTTAAGCGCATTTTCTTTTAAGCAGAGTAGTGGCCTCTTCATCACGAACGGCTTCTTATCTTACACTACCTCACTGTTGATATCAGTTGATCGTCTTCTTTGTATTGCTGCTTCCAAAGAAGGTGATCCATACCACCAGGCCATTTACTCCCTCCCTCCATTAGTACTGTAAAACCCCTTTTGACTTCAATCCTCTTTCATATTAGGACCTTAGATTTCTTCTGATTGTCTTCCCAAGTGGCATCCTTATTAGTGGCTCTATTGCAAGCACCGCAGCGCTTTTAACTCCTCTTCCGATGATGTCCTCATTACAGTCGTCATGCACACATTTATTCCGTATTTCGGTGCCATCATAGACCGCAAAAAAGGCATGTGATAAAGAAAATAACGCTCGTGAACGACATCGCGGTGAAAATAATTATTTACAATGGGGGTTGTAGCTGTTTTTCTTACTTTGCTTCTACATAACAGTCTCAATAAGTATTTAACGCGTTAGTGCAATGGCCAACTAGGATAAAAGTTGTGGCTTACAAAGTAAACTATTTCTTCGGAAGCTTTGTGTTGCCTCATATGCACTTTATAGTTGCTCCGCACAAAGCGTTTCTGACCGGCATGAGTGGAGTCGTTGTTTGAAATAAATTGCAATGAACCTTATTCTGAATAAATGCATTTAACTGAGCAAAGAAATAGTATGAAAATAACCAGGATAAATAGAGTGGCAATGCAAAAAAAACTATAAGAAGAGTGAGGGAAAACAAAGTGTGTTAAAAACAGTCTGAGAAATTTCCGCGAGCAATTAGAAATCTTAAAGAAAACAGGTGACCCTGAAATCAGATCCATCAACTAGCAGGTGTTAGTTTCTCGCCTCCCCCGCATCCTGAAAGCAGTTGCTTCTCCCTGCAAAACCCCGAAACTCTTGTAGTATCACAACTCAACTTCCGGATCGACCCACAGTCACCCATGATTGACCGATGACAATAAACCCTCCCCTCTCCACCCACATCACCTCCACTCCGGTTACTAATGGCTACATATAGAGAGTTTGCACCACGTTTTATTCACCTAGTGATGACGGTAATTCGGACTAAATCCGGGTCTTAAGAGCTGTGTTTTATAAGTTGTATTTTTTTAAAGTCTTTTTGTCTTAATAAATATATTGAAATTATTATAATTCCTAATTTAGAAACCTTTAGGAATTATTCACTGGCTTAACCCATTTATACGTACACTGTGTTATTGCCAAGATACCTCTTGGTAATGACTTAAACGCACTTCGAAACTTGCAAAGGAAATGAAATATAGAAGTGTACTTATTACGGCCTATTATGTTTCCTTCCCTATACCAACATTCCAGCGATTTTATCATTCAACCAGCACCCTTAAGATGGCCGTCTGGAGAAAAGTTAGCGGAAAGATTTCATTAGGTAGGTCTCCTATGAAATCAATATATAGAGCAGGGGTTCCCAACCGGTGGTGCGCGTACCACTGGTGGTACGCGAGAACGTTTTAGGTGGTATGCGTGGGTGATACGAGCGATTACGAGCGATAGATTAGTCAGAGCCACTGTGTGTGTGAGCACACAAACTTTACTGCCCGTTTTCCAGG
Source organism: Platycnemis pennipes (assembly GCA_933228895.1). Lineage (NCBI taxonomy): Eukaryota > Metazoa > Arthropoda > Insecta > Odonata > Platycnemididae > Platycnemis > Platycnemis pennipes. The sequence goes on along the minus strand of OW121851.1, from coordinate 127,559,943 downwards.
TGCTGGCTACTCCATATATTTTTAAAATATAAATTAGCAAGAAAAAATTGAAAAAATCTATATATGGGTCATTCCACGTGAATTCGACCAGAAAATCGGTAAAAATGACCTTTAGTTGAATGGTTGGCATCTGATGATGAGATACATCTACATAATACAATGCAAGCCACCACAAAGGTGTGTGGTAGCTTGCCTGCCGAACCTCTGCCGAACACCATTGCGATTGCTTGTATACTTGGACATAGGTTTAAGTGAAATAAACTATAGTACAGAATTCACAGAGTCCAATCCCGATTTCTGAAACCGTCTCCCCTCAGCAGAAACCTTTCTGCATTCAAAGTGACAAATTGGAATCCGCAAGCTCCAAATTCTATTTTAATGAAGGCGACCACTCACCCAGTGACACAGCCTTCTCCTGAGTGGAACACCTGATTCTTCGATGATCCCCCAAATCACATCCTTACGGGAGGGAGGAACGGGAAAGAAATCGACGGACTCGAATAATACTGATATTTTTCCCGCAAAAATCATTCACCACATTCCAAACACACTTCTTGGCTTTCCTCATTACCTCTCATTCGCCTTCCCCCTCCTCAATCTCCCGTTCTCCTAATGGTCAAAGCTTTCATCGCGAAGCGAGTCGAGTAGGAAAGTATGCACAATATCGGAAATATTCGGCCTCAAAGAAGGGGTTAATTAACTTCGCGGTGGTGAGGCTGCAAGGAAGGTTTGAGAAATAAAAAATAAATGTTGCGGTCGATAACAATGCATATTGACTATCGTTGAGAGGAGGTAGGTGGGACAAATTAATTCCCCGCGATGTGGAGCAATGACCTGTTAATTTTGGAAGGTGATTAAAGAACGAACGCGTTACGTATGCATGACCTCTGAGGCGGGAAAGGTTTCGACGCAGAGTGGGGACGAGGTGGGAGGGAGAGATACCGTGGGAATGCTGTGGGAGGAAGGCGATTCGAACTCGAGAACCGAGCGAGCGACCAAAATGAGAGTGAAACGGTGATTGCGCGTGAGGAAACCACTCCACCGGAACGAACGGATGGATGAAGCGGCTAATCACGGCTGGTGAAAGCAGTTTGCGTCTCGCGGATTTAATCAGAATATTGACTGGGTGCGCGGTGCTTTCTGCACTAAATACGTCACCTTTTTTTCCAGTCGAAGTTGAGCGCACCGCATCCGAATTAATTATAAGGAACTTTACCAGCACATTTCATGCGAGGTTAAGTCCTAACTATATTAACCAGTCTCTGGAATGCTGGCGGTAATTACTTTTTATAATCCTTCGACCATATAGCTATTCTTTTAAATAAAACTAAGCCCATAAACCTAAAAAGCAGTTACTCCTTCATTTATACACATTTTAACGAGCATGGAAGGATACAATAGACAATCGAGACTAAATACTTTGGTTTCATGAATTAGGAGGTAGGGAAGGGGTATCATCTGAGTTTAAAAGAATAATAATAATAATAAAAAAAGGTCTTTATTGGGGCGAGATTGAGACAAAACTGTCCCTTCTGCTATCTAACCCCTCGTCAAAATAAATATATAAATCATATAGTGGTCAATACCTAAAACAATCACAATCTGCGGTTTAAAAACTCAATGAAGAATATACTTATAGGAATTAAATAATGATAAATTAATACAAAAGAAATATATGCACACAATATATCAATATTAAATGTGTAATGGTGTGTGAAAAAATTTAAAATGTGGGAAAATGTGAGGATTATTATGCTTACATCCTTTACGCAAATCAGAGTAGGACAGAGATGCTTAAGCGAAGAGAAATAATCGGGAAAAAGCAGCTAATTAGGCGAGTAGATTGAGAAAACCATGTGGCCTTTCCACTGGGAAAGTCGAAAGTGGGTTCATTGGAGACTCGGTAGTGGGATACAGATCTGAAAGCGGGGAAGTGAGTGAGGACACAAGGCAGAAGGGTCTGTGGTAGATGGGAGAGGGTTGTGAATCGGAAGGGGTAGCGAATTACTTCTTCATTCCGTCGCTCTGAAATGCCTGATGAGATGCTGAGGTGGGATGGGGTGGGGGGTGTCTCTGTGAGGACACAAAATGAAACGAACTCCTGGAGGAAGAAATCTCAGAGAGAAAAAAGTCATAATTAGCTTCCATCCCCAAAAGCCGCACACGAGCCCTGTTTTGGCGGTTGGGGGAGTAGGGGGAGAAGCGAGAAATCCCTCGAATAAATTACACCAGCGAGCAGAGGGGAGGACTGAGGGGTTGGGAATAAAGCCAGGGAGACAACGAGAGGAAGCCAATGCATGATTGGAAGGTTTAAAAATCATATGCACACATTGGGAGCGAAAATATTATACGATAACCTTTTTATACAGATAGTTTCTTTCCTAGAAATCTCGTTTTTGAGGAATCACTAATTTTTTACTCGTATCGATAGAATCAGCCGTAATATTAGTGTTCAACTCGGCTTGGCCATTACGGTAGCGAGGTAGCTCAGAAGGTAGAGGCTACTTACTTTAAGTCCGGGTTTGAATTCCCGGAGAGGCCTTTTGACAGCTAAACACATGTTACGTTATTTTCTGGGTACCACACCTTACTTGGAAACCGCACGTGCCACAGGGATTGCAACTGCCCCCCTATTCTGATGTGTGAATTAAACTCTCTGTAGAAGTTAGTATTTGGTGAACTAAACTGTCATCAACCAGGGGGGGTGTGCTTGAATCGCTAGGGATTGATTCCGGTACGTAACTAAGGACTCACTCGTATGTTTTTACATTGTGTTCGGGATTATTCCGTACCGAAATCAATCTCGAACTACTCAAGCACACCCCCCAGGCCTACCATCAAGCAGACGGCAAATAAACTACTAACTTCACATAATATAATAACAATACAAACGGTAGGATTTGAACCGAAGCAACGGAAGAGTTTAGTAACTAATGCTATGGCGTAAGGAAATTCTAGACGTTACTGATTTCAATAATAATGAACATTTTATAAATGACCTACCAGCTGAGTTAATCAGGTGTATAACGTGCCTAACTGGAAACTGAATTTCACCTCAGGTAGGGGTGCTGTGTTTTTCTTCATCGTGTGTCACGTCGCATGGGGCCACAAGTAGGCTAAATCTCCTTGCTACACATCCTCGCGATAGCGTGTATGGTACCATGGAGACATAAAAATGCAATACATGCTAATGCTTGAGAGGTGGAATTAACCTATAATAAATTTCAATTACAATTTTCCTCAGTTTTTCAGAGAAATTATTTATAAATAGTTTATTTTTATTGCATAATATTCAATAATACTTAAAAGTGGCGTGTTACAATGAAACTAGAAATTAATTTCTCTTAAAAATAGTGTGAAATATCAATTATGACTCGATATAGGGATGTAAGGTTGGAAAATGGATAATGGAGAGAAATATTTTAAATAATCGATTGTATGTACTTAAAAGAAAATAAGATTTGAAACCTTTTACAATCTAGTGGTAAGCGTACATTTGCATTTGGCTTGACCTTGTGTGAATTTGTGGCAATAGTAGAGTTAAGAAGATGGGTGGCGGGAGTTCCCAAGCCGGGGTTGGGGGGGAATGAAGGAGAGAGGGGTGGGGGCGCTAGTTGAGGCGCCGGGAGAGGGGACGACAGGTTGCAACGAGAAAAAAAAATGAGAGTAGAGCGTTGGGGAGCGGAAGGGCTCCGTGTGTCCTTCTAATTGGTCGGCGACCAGTTTCGGATCGATGTCGCCTCGAAGTGTGAGAAGGGGAAAAAGTGAATGAAAAGGAGCGAACGGCAGAAACCCGGACGATATACACTCCGTCGAAGGGCTGGAGTTAGGAGGGTGGGGGGAGTGGCGGGTTGAAGGGTCGCCTGATTGGTGTGTTATAGGGCGCTAATGGGTAAAACGGGAACTTTTTTTTTATCCGCCGGTTTGGATTTATTTGAAAGAAGAAAGAGACCAAGGTTGTCACGGTAAGAGTTGGAACTGGAAGAAAAGAACACCGCGGAGGCGGAAAGAAATAACACAGCAGTCATTTTATTTCTGATCAATTCGGCCGAAAACTCGCGAGGTAAGATTGAAGCTGAGTGGAAACAGACCGTAGAAGAAAGAACGTTAGAGCTGTGGCCAAAATTCTAGATAAAGCGATCAATTAAATTACTTTAAGTAGTTCATAGAAAAATGGTAAGGTAATTTGTGCTTATCATGTGTGCGTCTTCAAGCGAGAGATATTGGCGGCATGCACGAAAAATATTTCATTTCTGACAGTCATTTCTTATTGATGACGTTCTCTCTGTTTCAACTACGATTACAGGTTCATTGCTGGAAAATGATTGCATTCAGATATTTATCAAGCGTTACTTAAGTATATACATTTGTATACTACTGTATCATCTACACCTACAATTATACATCTTTGCCACAGCAACAGGGCCCAACTACTGCTACTCCCTTTTCTTGTAAACGTTGGCAAATACAATTCAAATCAATTAGGTTGCAAATTCTAACGCTACTACAAGGACGACGACGAGCATGAAAATAACCATAGCAAAATTTTCTGATACCATAGCACATAAGCATGCTAGCCTCGACTTTGTATGCATCTCCATCTACATAATACCCTGCAAGCCACCTCAAAGGTGTGTGGCAGGGGGTGAATTCTCACCAAACATTTACTACATATCATGCACTTAAAAGGATATAATTAATATATTAGTCTAGACTGCATATTTAAAATTGTATACCCGGTTGCCAACGGACAGGAGCGGGCTACTCCGTGCTATCAAAAAACCGATTTTACTTTCGGCGTCGCAAACGGTCGCAAAAGTTCTCAACGGGTTCTAACTCAGGATACTTTATAGAGTCTTGTGATGCAAGTTACTTTGTGTAGTACGATGCAACTTCGTTCAATGTCCGATGCAATATGATTTTCCTGCACGAAAACAAAAATTGACTGAAAATAGGTTCCACCATTTTGTTTTATATCTTCATTCTACATAACGGTATTGTGTTTTGCCCCCAAGTGTGTTCCAAGGTTCATCATCAGGTTGATTTTATACATCTTCATAGAAAATTGAAGGAGGCAGATGTTTGTAAAAATTGATCAAATTTGATCCCATATAAATGGTTAATGCGTGATACCCAGAAAAAATGGTATGCAAAACCAAATTTACCAATCAATGGAAAATCAGCACGTTAAGTGTCAAAGTCCGGGCTGAAAAAAACCAATTTTGGAATTTTGGCCATTTTTTGCGATTTCATCCCACTGCACAGCGAGTAAAATCCTTTCATCAAAAAAGGGGTGGTAGAATCTTTCTCAGTGCTGCAAATTATTTTTCCAAGAAGGCCTGGTGCCCGAAAAATCACCCACCTGTGACAGAACCACCGCTCCCAACGCAAGACCCACATGTCTACCACGCCGTCGGATCTTATAAGTGGGAAATCAGGTTCATATTACGATTGAAAATCATAAATACTGATGACGCCTTACACAACATGTCACATCCCCCTGCACTTGAATGAAACTCACAGTAATCATTTATAAATATAACATGCTTTAAAAACGAAGCTGAGTGTATTAAAGTAAATTCTGGCATATTTCCGCAACACCGAAATTGAAGGATTTTAGTGATCTGCTTCCAAATATCACGTGTCAAAGTCGAATGTACTGCGACATAAAAATATAATGGAATTTGGAACAAAATAAATAGAATCATCTCCTTACTCGAGACTTATAGAACCAGCGTTTTCGTTTTCATTGTGTCATTTTTGTTGCATATAGCACATTTTAACTACCATTCAATTTTGACGCAACAATTAATATTTCATTCCAATCTTCAGACTTTCCGTAGCAATTGAACCGTAGTTAAGTGGTTTTAGCCGAGCTCATTGCTGTAAGAACCGAAGCGAATCTATTTGCAGATCAGTGTCATATTTATAAAGTAACCTTATTCAAATATTTTAGGGGTATTTTAGACCAGTTTATTTCATTATTACTCTTTTCTGAGAATTACGGGAAGATAGTAGAATTTGCCATACAGAATATAGCATACTGGCCTCTCCTGAATTCAATATTACGCATGTATTGAATAAGACATTTTTGCCGGAAATGAGTATGTGATGTTCACGAAATGATTGTGTTATGTTCACAAAATCAAACCAAGGCCTTGCTTTCAAATAAGTGGAGTAATGTGTGGCCGCAAACCTGTGTTGTTACCTTCCTCCGTAGATGAGAATCATAACAATTAATCGTCAATATGATGTGGTTTACAAGAACTGTGAGCGCTCATAACCACCCTTTAGCATAACGCTCAAAACGATAGATGAGTAAATCTCATATGGCAATACTATTTCAAAGAATAAACCAAATAATAAAGGCGTTTTAATAAGGCATACGGATAAATATGGCGTTTGGACGAAAAGAGAACTTCCTTTTCTTTGTAGAATTAAGATGATATATTTAGGATACAAAACATTATATTTAAATAAAAACTCCAAACCATTACGTCGGACTTTCATAATTAAAAAACAACTCAATAAACCCAACACATAAATCGCTGAATTATCAATATATTCTCTCATTTAATGGAAAGGAATTTTTTTTTAACCTTATACTGTGCAGAAAAAATAATGGACTGAATAACAGAATTGTTTACTTTGGAAAGTTGTTCAAACAGCAGGTACTTTTATGCACCTTATGCGTATAATGGGATAAGGTTAAAAATTGTCTCCAAATAAGGCATTTGAAATTGCCATTGCGTAGAAATAAAAGTCGAGTAGATGCATAACCAATTTAACCTATTAAGACTAGCATTTACATCTATAAAAATGAAACACAAACGCATTTTTGCTAAGACTAACAGAAATTAATGTCATCAAAAAAGTAAAAATGAAAAAATTGCCTTATACGCAAAAACTATTCCCTTAAGATAATAAATAAATTAATGAAGACTAAGGGAATTAGAGAAAACTCTACAGATAATGACAGATCCTTAGATTGTTAATTATGATAAAGAATTTGTAGAGTAGAGCAACAAATATCTCGCAATCCATTTAGCGTTTAATATCTTGTATTTATTCCAGTAATTGAGCAACATTTGGCCTCTTAATGAAAATATTTTTTAATAAATCGTTGGTTACATCTACGCACGGTATTCAAAATAATTCATGGAATCGTGTCGCCGTTTTTTCCCGAGAAAAAAATTAAAAAGTAATCAACAAATTATCAGCATACGTTGCGTGACATTGCAAGTTCCAACAAGCAAATACGCCGAGCTGTTCGACTAGAGGAGGTTATCATTCATTATTTCATTACGTCGTTCTCTTAATTGGAATGACATGCCACCTCAATTAGGACCCAGAAATTTTCTGCGGTCCCAACTTTAATTAATTTTGCAGCCAACATTCAAAGAGTAATTTTCTTCCAGTTCCTCGACATTCCTCGCAATTTAATCAAAAAATGATTTCCCACCCATTTGGCGCAAACCCTAGGGATTGAATGCGCAGGCACACGCTGAGATAAGGGCTTCCCGGAAAGGCACTCCTCGGCTCGGGGCCCGAGACGCTCAAACGGGTGCAGCACATCGAAAGGCATGAAAGAGAAGACTTCTCTACCGCTCCAGGGCCTGAACACAAAGACGCTGAGCTAGAGAGACAAGGAGGGATTCGGCGTTCTCCCTCCGATGAAAACGGCGGCGATATCATCTCAAAATCACTCCTTCTGGACCACAATTCCCCTTCAACAGCGTGCCCCGTGTCGTTAAAAGGGCAATTCAATTTGTGTGTCCCTAAGAGCCGACCTCGAAAGAGAACAAGAGGGTGAGGTAAGAGGACAGGTGAAGTCGCTTTTTTTACGCAATTAGCGATCCTCCAGCGACTCAAAGACGGTGGCGCTCAGTCACTACAATGCACTTTGACTCCACCATCACGGGTTCCTCCAGGAAAACCGGCGTGATAGCGGCGAATCAGTCAAAAGAGGAAAATGTAGCCGCAAATCGGAACTGGGAGGTGAAGCATCTTCCGCTTCTATGAACTAGGTAGAATAGAACTCGCAGCCTTCTACGCCCCTTCCCTCTGAGGGTTTAATCAGGCGAATATTGTACCGATGAGCCTGAGCACGTACCAGCTTTTGAATTTTACACCACGAAAGCGCCAATTTCATACACTAGGTTCTCTTTTACCTTTTTGTTTTTCAAAAATCAATATGGCGGCCACAAATAAAGTGAACTGTATATCAACTATTTATCTCTAGCCCATTTTGCATTTTTTTTGTTCATGTGCAAAAAATGAATACTTAAGGTGGTACTTCATAATTACTCATGCAATAATGAATTTTTTACTATCCCTCAATTAACAACTGAACACGTATGTGGACTATAAAAATATCCTACATAAATAACAGAACATAACATTTTTAACAGAAATATCCTACTTAATAATAAAAATATTTTTCTTCATATAATTTCAGTAGTCCCATATGTGCTCAAAAGTGGCAAGAAGAATTGTTTTCATAGCCCATGTATTTTTCACAACCTATAGATAGTTCCCCACCATAAATATACCTGGAAGGGGGAAGTTTCACCAAATATGTATTACACCTCATACAAAAAAAGGATTAGTAATTATATTCTAGTCAAAATACAACCATTTAAAAAAAATTAAGGGACTAAGAGGGCATGCAAAAATGCTGTTAGTGAGGTTACCTTAAAGGGCTTACACCAGCCTGCAAATAGCTAAGCTATCCATTGACACACCTGTATATATACCTAATATTGAGTATGCCTATTCATATCGATTGAGTACACTTATAACTATTCACATCCCTAATTGCACGACGAAAGGAAGGAATTTAAAATCTCTCGGTTCCGCATTCAATCTCCTTAATTTTACGTTCATGGTACATTCTACCATTGCAGACTAGACGTAGTAGACTAGGTTTCGAACCAAGGACCTCGGGGTGAGAGTCCAGTTGCTCTAGTCACCACACTAACCCGGTCCCTCCCACAGTTTGGGCTCAACATGATTGGTATTCGAACAAGAATCATATATGTATTTTCAAACTTTAGCCGTTAATACGAGTATTATGGATACGATGAGAGAAGTGGCAGAATTAACCGTTATTTTAGTGAATATCTTAATCTTACTGAAATGTAATGCAGTCAGCATGCGAGTTTAATAATAATATTCGTTTAATGTGGGTTACTATATCCATTCATGTAATTCCGATGAATAAAATAAATTAATAAAGACTGGTAATATCCTCTACCTTTTATTACCTACAACATCATATGGTTTTTACGCATCTGCGATAATAATATATCTGCATAGCGAAGTGCAATTCAAAATCTATTCGTATAAAATGTTACACTGTCCGCGAGTAAGGCCACCTCTTAACCCTTATTAATGTCAATTTCTCAACATTGAGAAATGTTATACGAATGTAGTAGTACGCATTCAGTATTGCATTATTAAAATATCACCAACTGCTGAAAAGCTGCTTTTACTAAGAACTCATATCGCAGTGTCAGACGATAAATACACCTTCTACAAATCAAAGAGCCACTCATCAAGATACATTCGCTAGAACCGTGATTTCCTTCCACAGCAGCTCGCGAGAATTCACTGAAATTGATTTGAATATTCATCTCGTTTTCGCATCGGAATCTGCAGTGTTCGGGAGGTGCATTACGCTTTCAACTCTTTGCCTTCATCTATTATTCATGACAATACAAAAAAAATACTCCGTTTGGGATACTTTGACAGTTGCAAAAAAAATGTTTTCCGATGCTACCTAACCTCCTGGCCATGAAGCATCAAAATATGAGCCGAGCTTCCTACTTTTTTCTAAATTTTTTCTAAATGAAAAAAGCTATTTGGTTCTGTATTTCTTGTTCAGTGATTTTATTGCACTCTTGCCAATTCAGGAATGGAAATATTTAAGAAAATATTCTTCTCTATTACTCCCCACCCTTCATTCACCACATTTTACTTTGTTGGCTATGTCGCAAAAGTGGAGAGGAATCACATGGCTTTATCCATCTTATTGCCGATTTTACCATTTGGACTGAACCAAATAGTTAGGAAATATGGATATGGTGAGCCTGTGTGAAAGGTGTGGGCTGTGAAAGAAAAAGACACCGAACTATGCCGGGGATGAAATTCTCCCAGAGGCACCGTATTCACTGGTTGTAATGAAGGCTAGGCTCTCAAAATGTGTTCATTAGCGATTGCAGCGACCGAATGGACTCACTCCAGATTGTGTATGAGACCACGCTATTTTCTCGAGGATGCAACCTGTTTCACAGGGATAAAAACACATTTTCCCGAATGTTTACCCGCATAACACTCTCCAAAATATAATTTGTTTATTATTGTAAAGATACAATTCTCTTATAGACATTATGACCTTTTGAGTGCTGGATTTTTTTACCTTGGGCCACCCCAAGGGTTAACTGTGATCGATATCGGAAGCAGCTGCGCGCGGATGTTTTTTTATAAATAAATAGAGTATGTTGCATCCCGCATCATCAAGGATAAAACTTGACTGCTAGAGTAACTCCGAGCATTAACTTAGGAGACGGTACTTACCTCCTGCCACGATAATGAGGGCGTTTACTCGGGAACCGAAATCACAATTTTGCACTCGAAATCGTTACATGGAAACGAAAAAAGAATTTTAGTGAAAAAATTAATCTTCTAAACACAACCATTCACTAATAAATCAAAAATTAAAATAAAAAAAAAGGTGTCGCCCACCGAAAAAGCTGCTCTGAAAACAGTGACGTCATTTTCCTCACGTGCTTGACTGCTTATCGTGGAAGGGAAGGGAGTGGAGGGGGATTCTCGGAAGGTCTGCCTGCACAGATGCTGTCGCAACTGTCCTATTGGCAGAGACAACTGTGTCCCCCCATTGCGATAAGGCGAAGTAGCTTCGCGGGCTCAGTTGTGATTGGACGAAGTCGTTATACGTCAGAGGTTGCACCTCACCTCACCTCACTTTTCCAAAAGGGTTAAAAACATCAGTTTTTCACCGCTTATAACTCTATAAATAATTGACGGATCAGAAAACGAAAAAATACGGGTCTTTTTATTTTACAAACTCTATCAGATTCGGTAATAAAAAAATATGGTCAACGACCCCATTCGGTCATTTTTTCATCATTATCTTTCTTATCTGTTACCCTGTAACCCATGGTCATGACAAGATACAATTTTATTCTGACAAATGGAAAGGGGTGCAGAATGTTCACATCGAATGTTTCATACATCATCGTTAAACTTTATGAGCGCAGAGCGGAAGCTTTCGAAAAATGAGTACATGAAGAAGAGCAAAGAGTCAAGGTAAGGTGGAGGGGTCGAGATGAAAGGAAGCAACGACTTGTTGATGATGTTACGAGAGGAAATACAACGAGATATTACTTATAATGACTGGATAAAATTAATATGTAGCGACGACATTGGATGGAAGATACACTGCAATACACATGGATTCTAAAAATGATGCTAAAAGAGAAAAGTCCAGGGAAATTGTGAAAGAAGACGGAAAGTAATAAAGATTTTGTAATCTTTATTACTTTCTTTCTCGGAAACAAAAACGGGAGGTCAGGGTAGAGGGAGAATCAGAACCTGTACAAATATCTACCAACTTTTATGTAACAGATATTGCAACTATATTATCGATATGAATAGCTGTAAATTAAATTGCTCTGAAAACAGTGACGTCATTTTCCTCACGTCCTTGACTGCTTTTCGTGAAAGGGAAGTAATATGAAATAGTATAAATACAAGAGTATCAATGGGCATAGGTAGTTCCACGTTGGTATAAGACTAACCTAAAGCATGTTTTTTCATGCTTGCTTTGCTGTTTTTCTCTTTTTTTTGTGTGAAATTTTGGCTAGAATATATAAAGTAATCTTTTTCATGGTATGTAATGCATGTTTGGCGAGACTTCACCCCCTGCCATACACCTTTATGGTGGCTCTCAGGGTATTGTGTAGATGCATACGATACTCCGTTCTACTCGAAATATATTCGAGTTTAGGAATTCAACAAGTTTTTAATGCTTCGCACACGATTCTCGAATATCGAAGCAACAGGGCTTAAAGGGAGTTGATAATTTAAAAAATAACGGAAAATAGAGGATTGCCTTTTTTATTTCTCAGGAGAAAATTCAGTTTTTTCAAAGTACTAAATGGCAAAATGTCACAATGGGCAGTTCTTGAGGAACGCAGAATATAGATTGCGAAACCAGCTTCTTTTTGTACTTTGCATGCCATCTGATGAAAAATCCACGAATGACGGAACATACTCTGAATGAGTGATAGCGTGATAATATTCTCAGTTTACTTAAGTTTTATTCTACCAATGGAAATGAACGGAAGGAATGGGAGGATTGCAGAGTCAACGGACATCACCAGTGAGATTGCTTACGTTTCATTCTATCGCCGGGGATAGCGAATCCCGCTCAGCGGAAATTCACTTAAGTCCGATGACTGGGTTTGCATGTGAAGTTTACCAGCGGAGCAAAGAGGCTAAAATAAAGTAACCAGTGGTCCCCATGTATTTTATTTTACATTTTGGTTTTAATCTCAACACAGAACGGCGTATTTCCAAGCCGTAAAAAAACTGTGCAATACCGAATTTGCCTGTATTCACATTTGCTACTGTAAAAATACGATGCTTGGTAATAAACCAAGTTGGATTAGAATTTCACCTTGGGAATAGAAATTTATTTCAAGGGCACTAAAAACCACTAATTGAAATTCCCGTAGATGTTACCCATAAATTTCCTGTAACCCTTTAAAGTAGATGATAAATATGACAGGAAATTATTGTAGAAATCCTCTTCCGATTAAAAAAAATTTATGAAAAGGAAGAAAAACTTAGCAATTCCACTTAAGAGTAAACTTAAAGGATCGTCCCATCATACTATTTAAACCATTAAAATTATATTACGTGCACGGTAATTATTTTCCAAACGAAAATAATTACCGTGTGTAGATTATGTTATTATTATTAAAGTTCAAGGTGCTTTTTTACTAGCATCATATTGGTTGTTATCACCTGAAGAAACATCGTGACTTAACTATTATAATATCCGTGAATAACTTTTAATCCCGGGATCGAGTTGGCGTAGTGACTTGAGTACCTACTGGCCACCCATACTCCGTCCTACTCGAGATATATTAGAGTTAAGGAATTTCACAAGTTTTGAATGCTTCGCACACGATTCTCGAATATCGAAGCAGCAGGGCTAAAAGGGAGTTGATAATTTAAAAAATCACCACCCATGGTGAACTCGGGTTCAAACCCCTCCAATCGTGGATTTTCAATTGTTATGCCATTCACTACTTGAGAGCCGTGCTGAACGCACTTCGAGTTCAGCACTCCACCCGTCGGATGAGACGTTAAGTCGTGGTCTTCTTGGTGCCTTTCGTTTAGAACACTTCTGGTAACTTTACCTAGTTACGAACCAATTCTCTCTGGCGCAATTGGTCTCATTTGCCAGTCTCCTCTTCCAAATACAGCAACAAAAACATATCCTCATGCCCTCTCAATAGCATCCATGATCACTGTTACGTCACTGTAAGGAAAAAAATGCATCCATTCCATCCCTTGATGCATCACAAACTTTCAGCGTTGCATAATATGTCATTTTCATCAATGGTGAGAGGGTTTTCTACTCGGCTAATGGAATGAAGGCATGGTATCGGAGCACACGCTTTATTTCCACGCCCGTTGATGGCTTCCGTTAGATGCCCAACCAAGTGGCGGTGCAGAAGGACGCATGTGGAAGAGGCAGGGAGCAAGAGAGACGAGCGAGAGCGGCAAAGAAAATACTCTGGGTGCTGGAATGCGGAGTTTGTTTCGTAATGCGGAGAGGGGAGGGGGAGCGTGGGAGAGGGGCGGAGGGGAACGATGGGAATTCTCCACCAATTAGGACGCAGAGTGGCTGACGTGGGGGTATGAGATCGGAGAAGGGGGTGGGGAAGAAGAAATCTGCTCAAGGCATCAACCCAGCCTAAACCCCAATCAGAGAAGAACGAATAACCAAACTTAGATTTATGCTTACACGATATTTAAAAATTCCAAAATCTCAGTTAGCTACTCCTTCTTATATGCTGACAACTACGTGGGCAAATTTTACAAATGGACCTGATATGAATCAGTACAGTTTTATTCAAGCTAGTATATTTTTCTCTATGGTGTATTATAAGTTTTGAAATATTTGAAGGGATTATATTCAGAATTTTAGTGACATCAAATACGGCAGCAGTGAAGGGTTAATTGTGTTTTTTTATATTTACTGCAATTTTTAGTTTCTTGTTATTTCTATAACCCATTTGACATGATTGCCCTTTTAAGTAAAGACATCATTCATAGAACAGCAGAAGTTGCAACAAAGATTGTAGATAAAAGAGAGCGTAGATCATTCTTCACGCTTGCGGATCTATACAAAAATGTATAGGTACTCTGATCAAAAGATAAATAAAGGCCAAATTCTAAAGAAGGGTGTCAGCAATTGGTAAGGGCGAGGAAACATTCCTCAGAGAGAGGTTAAGGCTAGAGGTTTGTGAGTCGATAAGGGAAGGGGAAGTTGCAGGGGTTGGAGAAAAGGAATGAGGGAGATGGGTCGCCAGTTGGAAGGGCGACAGAATCCACGGCAAAAGGGCGGGGAGTTGAGGGAGAGGGAAGGACAAGATTGGAGAGCAAAATAGGTATCAACATGGCCCTCATCCCCGCCAATTCAAATTCCTTCCACTCCCGTAAGGTAAGTCCTGAGAGCAATCAAGGCTCTCTTATTCGTAGAATATTCGTGGAATGAAATGGAAAAAAAGAGGAAAATAAAAAAAACGAAACGAGGGTTGATTCCTTTTCCGACTCAGATCATCATCCCCTTTTACGACGCGTATAAGAGTTAGGGTAACGCCATGGTGAAATCAAAGGGGCTCGCCGTCTTCATTTTTCTCCCTCCCTCCAACCTTCCCGTATCGTATCGCTAATGCAACGTCCTTCTTTCATAAATTTTATATTTTTCTATTGGATTAAATCCTCGTCGCGAGAGGCCTTCCATTAATCCGTAGAATTAAATGAGGGACGCGGTGGATGAGGAGGTTGGGGGGAGACGAAGGGGCGTATCCCCTCCACTCCTCCTGGGACGGCAAGGGGAGATGTCGACTTCGAATTTTGGAAGGCCGGCTTTATAACTTGCCATCAGCTATCCGGATCACTCTCAAGGTCTCTCTGATCTTTGAGGCAGGACATTCATCCTTACTACCACGCTAATAAACTACCCAAAACCGTATAGTAGAGAGTTTAAAAAAGTATATATAGTCTATAAGTATATATAAAGTATATATAGTCTAATACTATTATAGTCACAAAAAGATTGGGTCATTTTAAGTTTCCAAAATAGGAAATGATTCAAAGACCCGGAGAAAAGCTTCGATGAAGCTCATATCTCATGAGAACGATGGAGAGTTAACTCGCAATGGAGTCTCTTAAAATAGAGATGACTTAAGTATGAAATAATGCATCTTGCGGAAACACGAGTCAGTCACTGATTGTAAAGCACCTATGGCGGAACCACAACTGATGTTTCAGTGTAGTTCTTGATGTCTGATTTCAAGTAGCACTAGACTTGGGTTTTAATGAGCTCTGGTAGCGAAGAGTATGCTGGATTAGACTAGGTAAATAAGATTAGAGAGATAGATAGTCGTTCCAATAGATTCAAAATAAAATTTTCCCCCGTACCATTGGAGCGAATGAGCTCTAAGAGCGCCCTAGGCAGCATAGCAAAAAGATAGATAGGTGAGATACTGTCTGTAGTGCATTAATCACGTATTGACATTACTAACTCAAGCATGGCAGGTAAATACAGAAACAAAATGAAAATATTTCGCAATAAAATACACATACTTATAAATGCCATTTTAACCAATAATTCTTTATTGGAATGTAAATATATCTAGCTGCATAAGACCCTATAATCTAACATGCTTCCTTTTCAGAAGCCTAGTTGCAAGTCAATAGTCCATGTTTGGTGATATTCACCCCCTGCCACACACCCTCGCGGTGGCTAGCAGGGTATTGAGTGGATGTAGATGGGTATATCACTCCAACCAACTTGGGATTACGAATTACCAGAAGATGTAGAAAAACCAATGCGTTAGTGTATTTTATCAGCGAAACTTGGAATGAAAGGAGCCTCAGCATGGCCACTAATTAGTTATCACTCAAATTCAAGCTATTCTGCAGCAGTAAAACGTGTCGAGAGGCTTGAGACCCGCTTGGTACACTGGCTCTTAGCATTTAAGTTTAATAATTGAATGGAATTTAAACCGAAACTCAGGAGGCTGGGTCTCCTCAATTAGACATGGGAAACCGCATTAGAAAAATTAATGCCCGGAGCCCGCCCGCCAAGGGGGAGGTGGGGTGGTGAGGAGGAATTTGAGCGGACGGCTCAGTCGGAAAGATCTGAAGGATGAGGAAGAAGAAGACGACGACCACGCGGCCTCGCTTTGCATGCAAATTGAGCGCCAGGGGTGACCCACTTACTTAAGAGCGTACACCCAACACAAGCCCACACACAAACGGGCGTCAGGGAAGGCTGCGGCGAGGAAACCATGTTAACTGGAGATGATGCGGCGCGGATGGAGAACAAAGGGTGCGGGATGAGTGGCAGAGGGTGCGGGAAGACGATGCATTAAGGCGAGGAAACAAAGCAGGGAGATTGCCTCCAGACTTCCGGGATACGCCACGCGGCAATGAGACACCGCGGTTGAGGAAGACCTCACTGTAGTATTCATTAGATTGAGGCACACCAGTGCCAGGGAATCACTGAACACAATGGTGCCGCCATATATCCACTGAGAGTTGCAAATAAGCAAATTAGACAGCACAATGAGCAAATTAGACAGGATCCCCGAAACATTATTCGAGTGTGCATACATATTTGTCATCTAAATAGTATACAGGGAACTGGCTTTTTAGGTCACAGATATATCCTATTTTCCGATAAACCAACCTACCAAGGCCACATATTGCTCCTACCCCATGAGTCAAAACCTCATATAGCTCATAAAAGGAAGATAAGAAATAACACCACACCAGACAGTTGGAGAAACGTTTTCAAGTAATACGACAAAACGTGTAGGTAACGTGTAACACGAAAACATGCATCACTCGCTGTCAGCGAACTACTTAAGTTTTCGTGCGAACGCTTTAGTATTATTTGACTCAATGCTGCTATAAGTAGCTCGTGCAAATCTTGCATTCGATAATTTGAGAATTTAGATGCAATTTATTTGTTGCTCATTTACGGTTAACTCAACCCGCACATCCGTATAATCCTTGAAGTTAATTATTAGGCACTTCACCACCCAATTAGTTTAAAAAAAGCTGTTCGATAGTGCGCACAAAACGTTCGTGGACTCCTGGGATGATAAATGTCTCTAATTTACGCTCGCCTTCTACATGGAATATCCCACTAAAGAAAGATTCACCTCTCTTTCTTACCGTCAATTGTAGCTATAATTTTCCTCTCGCTTTTCTACTCGACAGCTTTTTTCAGTCAAGTGTCTGCAGCACTAAGCTTTTCAGTGGACCTTCCACACTCGTCTAGGGTATAGTGATCGGGAAGAACGGCTAAGGAAAGTCACTACTGAGGCATAAGGAGTGAAATATGGTAAAGAAAAAATTCTGTGAATGGGAATAGGTGATCAGATGAACGAATTGAGTGGAGGGCTGCGTAAAACAATTCTTAGGATTGATTATTGTTGATGATAACTATGATGATGTGTACAATTTAAAAGCCACTCTCAATGGTTAGGTTATTGATTCCTACAAATATCAGCCTTTGCCTGAATTAACTTTGCCTGAGCATTTTTAATAAACTATTCTAAAAATCGACATAATTCCGAATAGATATAGCTTTGCTTTTCGGTGCAACCACAAGAATCAGGATTAAGATTTAGGGTGCTCTTATTACCAATCTCATATTGCATCCTTTAACCTAGCATAATCCTTATCAAGCCCCACAAGCAATGTAGCTTATGCGGAATTCAAATCCATAGTTGGGTTTCCAGAGCAATGCTTTACCGACCTTACTATCGTTGCCAAACGCAACCAAGACTTCTGTACTTCGAACAAAAAACTTTTTTTGCCCAGTTGCTCAAAAGGGACTTCGGGGTCAAATATTCGATAGATTACAGCAGCAAAAAAATGGGAATTCTCAACCTGGTGCTGGGATTATTTGAAAGAATGTCTTTGGTCAAAATTCCGCTTTCATAGAAGGATATTTTTCATGACGGACGCAAACAAATTGATGCAATCAACTTTTTTTGGCTTACCCTTTCTAAAGGGTGTGGCGACCAAATGATGATGCCATTTTCTCATGTAAAACTTGAGGAAGGCTCCATTAAACCATTATATTGAAGTGCAGAGGGGATATGATCAGTAAAGGAAGGGGTAGGAATAGGATTCCTTTAAAAAGATATTATTATTTTACTGAAAGGTTAAATTCTGAAAAGCACTGATTACGTGAGATTAAATCGCAGCAATCACATATATTTTATGATTGCATGCACAGAGGGTAGCTGAAAAATCAAGACTAGACAGTAGTAGAGGGTCGATTATAGTGGCCGTTTGTAAACAAAACTTCACCGAAGAATAATTTCATTGATGACGATGATGAACTACGCACCCTAAACGATCGTTTTCTCAGAAAAAAGAACCCCTTCGTATATTTTACCCGTGAGGTTAGGTTTCGTGTTTTTCTCCGTTTAGAAGGTACTAATTAGTTCTCATACACGTCACCTGGGGTTCAACCGATTCCCACTTTTTTATATTATCAGCAAATCAAAAACATATCCCTAAAAAAATTAAATCTCACGTATTTTTCTTACGTTGAAGGACATTACCGAATCTTATTGGTAACCTAATGCTAGCTTTACCAACAGATTTAAACGCATCAGGCGATGATTTGTGGAAATGTGTGACGCGTAGCATTATCACAGAAATATTTACGAGAGACAATACGTATTGTGTACATTTACAAAATATTTCTGTGATAATGCTACCTAGCTTTACAAATTACCTACTGCACTGCCAATAGTAGGTGCTGTTAATCCTGCTAATCGCTTTGTCAAGTTTACAAATATCAATTCTGCAGGGAAAAATGAATAGCACTATGGCGGTTGTGTTTGGGAAAACAGACGATTTATTCCTCGGATGGAGCAAACTGCAAACAAGATTAAAGATTTGCTGCTACTTGCAGGTCATTTAAAAATTTCGACGAAGCAAGTGCAACAGGCACAATTCGTTCTAGTTACCGCAATGGCAACAAAAAAGTTGCGCATCGCCATCATCGTGTTGGATACCTAAAGAAAGTTTATTACTTCTCCATCTTGACGACACCTTTCAGTTCCCGCATTTATCTACACCTGCAAAATACCCTGCAAGCCACCATAAAGGTGTGTGGCGGGGGGTGAATTTACGCCAAAAATGCATTACATATCGTATGTTAGAAGGATTAGTAATTGTATTCTTGTATAAAATTCACAATTAAAAAGAAAGATAAAAATAGCAAAGAAAACATGCAAAAACATACTGTTAGTTGGGTTAGCTTAAAATACTCATACAAACACGCAACTACCTATGCCATCCATTGATACACTTTTATTTATACTATTGTTTTATACTATTTATAGCTATTAATATCCCTAATTGTACGAGGGAAAAAACATTTTTATTATATCAGTTTGTCAATCATTTCTCTAATGTTATGATTATTGTCCAGTCTACCATAGTAAGTGGGATATTGCATAATATTTTTCATGTCATTCGCGAAAGTACACTCTTGGAATTTATTTAAGAGATTAAGCCTAAATTTCAACCCACGATCTGGCAATGATTCCCATTTTAAATCATCTAATAAACTGGTTACTTTACTGCTTCTTTTGTTCAACCAATTTCAGCTTTTCGTGACTTCCCTCGTTTACAAAGACATTCCTCCAATGCGCGCGTTCACTTCGAAGCACGGCGATAGTGGAGTGGGGGAGTGGAACAGTGGGTCTACACCAATTTTTCGGGTCAAGGCTCACTACAGTTTGGGCCATTAGCCCCACTTAGCGATTATTGGGTAATTGCGGCATTAACCTAGGAGCTAAAGCGAAGAAGAGATGAGGAGAGAGAGAGAGAGGGAGGAAAACTATGGCAAGGCCAGGCGTCGAAATCAGTCTCGTGTCAGCAGCGGTCAGAACGTGATGCATGTTCCTAACATCACTCTCTATAGACATTATTCTGCACTATAATAAGATCCTACCAATTAATATCAAATCAGTTTGAATCAGCCTTTTTCTAAAGTATTTACTATACTTACAAAATATTACTTCAGGGCTCCCATTATTTATTTTTAAGTTAGGCATTTAAGGGTAAAGAAAGATCTGGTTCTCTCCCGGCGTAGATGCTGCGTGAAGGTTTCTCGGTCCACTTCCGCCGACGTTTCCATTCCAGACTCGGTCATCGTCTTCAGGGCTTCTGAATGACTTCAGGGCATTCAGAAGCCCTGAAGACGATGACCGAGTCGGGAATCGAAACGTCGGCGAACATGGACTCAATAACCCGGTGGAGGACCCGAGAAACCTTCACGCATTTAAGGGTATTTTTGAACATATAAAAATATATATTTTACTCAAGAGGCGACTGGAAATTCAAGAGCCAAATTTGAAAATAGCATTTTTATAGCTGGTTTCAGTTAAGTGGATAGTTGCGATAAAACACTTTTACGAAGTCGCAAGGGGGAACTATTTTGTTTTCCATCTACACCTACATAAACCTACACCTACACCCGCTGCAAGTAAACGCAAGGGAAGGGGTCAGTCTTATTACCATGGTCCTTATATTACTGGTTGCTCAACTCTAGACGTTTTACATAGAATCCGCTAGATGTCGCTGTTGCCGCAATCCTCCGACCCCAAAGAGTTCATTTTTTTAACGGGTGGTGGCGCTACGAACCGATTAGTTTTCCTGTTCTTGAAAATTAACATGGCAAGTGATAGGGAGAACGAAAATGCGTGATGTTTTTTTCACGTTTTCAGTGATAAGGAGGCTTTCTAGAGGTAATATTTTTTGACAGTACGATACTGTGCGTAGTGGCAAAAAAGTGGTGCTATTAGCACAAGCAAGTCAGCGATGGTTTAGGAGTAGTGACGGAAAGTAAATCCCTTGCCGCCGCTCATTGTGGAATCCCAATTACATCCCCGTGAACGCCATGGTTTGCGACAACAGGACGTGTTTTGTGCATGGGTGTAAGTCGGGATACAAGGTTACGAGTAAAGAAAATTCCAGACTGGGAATTAAAAAGGCCCATTTGTGTAAAACAGCGGCGGCATAGCATTTTTGATATAGTTGTTTTATGTGCTTGAATCTAAGCTTTGATATCGGTAGAGTGCCGAAGTCTCTTTAATCTTAGCAACAAGTTTAGGTACATAATACGAATGTTGCAGCTACGTGTCCATAATAAGTGTATTTATGTGTAGATGAAACTTCTTTTTCCACTCATAGTTTTCAGTTGACTTTATTCAAAGATGGCCGAAGGTGGTTTGTACCGTGTGTGGTAGACGCGTTGATTTTAATTATGCTAGTAATCTTTGCCCCCTATTGTCTATCACAAGGCACAAAGAGTATTCATATTGGAATTGAATATTTTTAAAAACAATTTTTTGCTCAATCGGTTGTAGAATTAAACTTAAAGTTATTAGGAACCTCAATAGTACTTTTACCAAGAATGGTCTGATATCGTGGTTCGCGTTACATGTTTATTTATTACTAACTGAGAACCCAGTTGATTTTCAGCAGGAGGGTGAAGAGTAAGACATGTGGTACCTAGTTCTTTCTGTGCATAATTAAGTCGGCCGTTGTGCGTGAAAATGCTGTTCTTCATTTCTCTTCGTCTTAAGATTCGTAAGTTTGTTCATCGCAGCCTGCAACACACCATTAATAGACCTTCAATCACAATATAATTCTTATTTTCACTTAATCTGCGGCGTAATTACAATAGGTAAAGTCCCCATTTGTAGAGCCAAGGCCGTGCGTACCAAGGGAATACGGAATTGTTGACATTCAAGACGAATGGGTGATTTTGGAGTTACAAACACTATGATCTTGGAGAGACTTATCGTAAATAGAAAATCAAATGATGGAATAAGAAACTTTATTCTTTTATCCATCTGCCTGTGAAAATTAAAAACGAATGTCCCAATCGTTAGTAAGGAGCAATTTAAAGACCACAGCATTGATTTTTTTGCTTTTCTTTTGGGGATGACCCTTAGGTCTTTTAAGGACCCGGGGACTTTTTCAGGAATTAATATGTAGACGTTGATTTTTCTCAGATTAATAACTATTTGTCCACATTATTTTAGCTCGATCGGATAAAAACTAAAATTAGATTTGTATGAGCGTCAAACAGACAAACATTCACTTGTATGTACCTATAAGAGATAAAGCGTAACAGATATCTCGCATGGTCGCGCAAAAGGTTTCCTTTGCTATATTTTGCCAACATTCTTGCAAAACGGTCCATCAGCCCTTGGACGTATGGCAGGAAGGACCTTTTCTCTGGTTCTGTTACTTTCAGCGGCGACTTCAGTACCGTCTGCTTTTCGTTTTTCCTGATGTTCCTGTCAGTATTGCTTGTTCTGTAGCCTTTGTTACGTAAAATCCTTCTTAATGTTTTTAGTTCGCTTGATCGGTGCTCATTATCGCTTACAATAAAAAACCGGTGTACCATTGTCTTCAACACCTAATTTATTTGTCCCGTGTGGTGGTGCGAGCTGGCGTGGAGATAGGTAGGAGGTGGATAATGTAAATGAGCTACTTTACTCTCATATTTCACTTGTAATTCATAACGTGTAATGACTTCGTATGTAACTGACAAGGGGTTACATGTCATGTGGTTTTGTCTTGATATGCCTCAATAAATATGAATAATCTGACTTATATTTAAGCTTCTCGATCCCGAGTGTTTCTTTTAGTTTCTGGCTGCACTAAAATGTGGTAACTAATTGCTATTGCATCCTTTCTCGTACTTGCTTTTTTTATTAGCGTTCAACTTAAAATTTATTTACAAAATTATCTTTGCCGTAAGGTCTTCCTTGATGCCTTTGATTTCCATCAAATGCCATCAAAGACTGTTATCCAGTTCATCAAAATATCCATAAGATAAAATAGTACCCTCCAATGCTAAATACGTCCCAAAAAAAAAGAATAGAAATATTTGTTATAACAATCGTCTACAACGTTCTTGGCAACATGTAAAATTAGGAAATTAAGGGTTCACGTAGCTTCCAAATTATACTTCTGTCGTCGATTTGACGACTTCGAGTTCATTAATTGTGATTGTGGAGTCAGTAGAAAGCGTTTAATCTTCAAATTCCGAGAGGTAGGAACAACCCTATTGGAGAGTAGAATTTCTGATTACTTCAGCTTTACTTGATCTTATTTACTCGCCGATTTTAGAAAACTTACGATTTATAGCGGATTTCCATGATGAAATTATTCAGTTCAGTCAATCTTTTCTCTTATAAATCGTCCAATTCAGACTCGTTCTCGTCCCGACATATTTTCGAACCGCCGCCGCGTTAGTTCCACATTTCCCCACGTGGCGGCGCCACCGTTAGATGAGTTGTGATGCGTCGTCACAGGCAACACTCCCTAGGGGGAGATGGACGACCATTTTATAGGGACCTTGCTTATTACCTATCGCTCAAATTTTATCTCCATGATCTAACCAGTCAAAATCCGCTGTGATGGAATAGGCATTTATGTAACAAGCTATGTGAAAATTTGAACTTAGCTCAAAGAAAATACATGTAAATATACATTTAGATTGGCTCTATGCTTTACGGAATTCGTTTTAGTCCTGATAATTATTTCCTCAAGGTAAAATAAGATGCTGAATTTTACTGCAGCAACGTGCACATGAATACGAAGCTGTCCCATCCTCTATCCATTTCTTTTGCGAGACATGGAAATTCAAAATTCACTGCGTCGCAATTCCCCGTCGCATGCATGTAACTTCAAGTTTTCATTTCGCCTGGAGCTATTTTAGACTCGGAAGGCCACCCTAGCGATATCATCGAGGGCGGGGGACGCGAGAGAAAAAAAATAAAGAGAAGCAAAAATAAATAGCAAGGGTAAGCGGATGAATGGCTGCGGTTGAGGATTTGGGTCACTGCCACAAGCTACAGATCACCACGGACCGAAATATATTAAAGTACACGCACGCGCAAGGGTAATATACCCCCTGCGCCACTCCACTCACATTGCAAATTCTCATGCAAATCCAAAATTGCGATTCCCATGGTCTTGCTGCCACAACCTAAGGCATTGCAATTCCGACCAGCATTGAGCGTGATGACGGTGTATGACTGCATGAGCTTATGTCACGAGGAATATTTTTCCTTCCTTCGATGTGCGGGTACAATCTTATAAATTAGGCATATTCGCGTCCTCTGTGGCGAAGGAAATCACGAAAGAAAATGCAGTCACGGCTGGAACTTGACGTCTAAGGGATCGGAACAAGAAACGGCATTTAAGCTCCCTCCAAAACATGTCGGGTGCATAAAACATTTCCAACGAGTCGAGAGCAGAATGAACATTTTGGAAAATACATCGGACGCGAAAAAAATAGGGCAAGCAAAATAATGAGAGCTCTCGAGTCAATTCTAGAGTAGAGAATTCTAATATCCATTTAGAATTCTTCTCTTTGGGTCAAGGACAAAAAACTGTTCTCGAGGAGAGACGAATGCAATGCCAACCTAGCTAAGCCGAAATATAAGAACTGCGGAACTATAATGCCACAGAAATTCTCCAGTTCTCAACGATTTCAGACGTATGTACAAATGCATAAGCTATAAAAATTTTCGCGAAATAATCAGGTCAAAATACCAAGCAAAATACTAAAATACCAATGGGGAAAAATCTCATTTAACCAAAGTCACTCCAACTTTGTCCTTGCATTGGGGTAAAGAATATAATAGTGATAAGGCGTTGAATACTTGGCTTTTTTAATACATTTGATGACGATATCAAGAAAATGACGATATCAAGAAAATGACGATATCAAGAAAATGACAATTTTCATATCACCAGCATCTTGTGTAGGTAAACAATCCTAAGATTGGTTTATTGGTTTCACAAAGCTTTCAAATGATTCTCCTTTCGGCTAACCTCTTCATAATAAATAATTCTTCTCTTTCACGTCCTTCACTACTTTTTCCACGTACATCATGCAAGGCCTCCCTTTTCGATTCTTAAATTCACTTTTCCCTCGACTCTCGTCTTCATCAGACAATAATGTTTCAAGATATGGCCAATTAAGTTGTTTCGTTTTCTTTTCAATTTTTTTTGCATATTTCTATTTCCCCCCCGCTCTACTCACGACTTCTTATTCGGCCAATCCCGTTTATCTTCATCATTATTATTTGGCACCACATTTCGAATGCTTCAACTTCTCAGCTACTAATATCGTCCATGTAGGAAGCATGAATGTGAAGTGAAAATGAAGTGTTTTCTGAATTATAAGCTTTTATTCCCAGACGTAAGTAGTTTTCTTATTGTAGTATCCCCTCTTCGCTTACGCTTTTCCACTGGCTAATGTCCTTCTTGCTTATTCCATCTCTATTGATTCTCCTTCTGAATAACAACGTTTGCTCACTTCGTCTAGGTTTTGAATGCTGAATGAAAAACTTAAACGATGAATTTTTCACCCACTTAAATGAATTATTAAACCCTACCGGTTTCGCCACTCTCGTGTCGTTATCAAGGGTCATTGTCTTCGAGGGATATAGGAGCACCCTTGATAATGACACGAAAGTGTCGAAACCGGTAGGGTTTAATAATTCAATAAAGTGTGTGAAAAACAGTACGTTAAAGTTTTTCTTTCAGTACCTAAGTCACTTTTTCACAAAGTATCGCCTGGTTCAATTCAATTTACAGCTTTTGAATCCAAAGTTTACCATTTATTTTGGTATTCTCTCTTCTTATACAATCGCCTTCGTTTTCTTTCCCTTAGTGGAACTTAATGGTTCACTATTTATAGTGGACCCTTACAAAGTGTAATTATTTTATTCTCGATTTAATCAAAGCTCAACCTTCATATTTCTCATGGTACTCACACCTCGACCCTCTTTCTTTACAGTGATTTCTCACCATCCTGTAGGCAATTTCCCCTGGCCGTGGTTGTTTTGTAATTATCCACATACGTAATTCCATCATCTATATTTCTCTTAGATTTCTCGCTTTGCGAGTTATTTCATTCTTATGCTTTTGTAGTTTATCTGTAAAAGCGGTTCTCTTTCTTCAGTTTTCCCATTCTTACGTTTTTCAATCGGGTCTAATACTTCTATGATCCATGACTTCGCCTTGAGAAACCTTTCTTCTTCCAATACCTTCTTTTTCGACTTCGTGTGGCTCGTTTTTAATGCTTGTATTCCCACGTCTTCCCTTGATCTTTCAATCAGGTCTCTGGCAATACCTCTTCTTGCCATAAGTTTTTCATTGCTTTCTTCAGTATATTGTATTTTAAATGGCATTTCTTGGAACCACTTCGAGGTAGTCACTGTCCGTACCCCTGAGCAGATTTTGGCGTTTTTCACTTCGTTTCTGAATCCATTTACTAGTGTATTCAATTTTAAAACTTTTTATATTTCCTGGAATTTTCCATGTTTGTTCACTTCGGTTTTGGTACTGAAATGTATTTTCCACTACTAAACTGTTTTGCATATAATTCTAAGAGATTATATCCTCTCTCATTTCGATTTTCGAATTCATATTTTCCTGTTATTCTTCCATCTCTACCTTTGCTGACGACAGAGTTCCAATCTCCTAAAATAAGTTTTTTCTCCTTCTATCTGTTTTGCTACTGTTTGATATCATTTTTGAGTTCTTCCATTTCTTCATCTTTGCAGTCTGATGTAGGCATGTAAGCCTTCACCAGAACCACATCTTTAGTCTTGATTTCTATATTTCTATATTCATCACTACTATTCTTTTGCTATACCACAAAAGCTCTTCACACTCACTCTTGCAGTCTTCCTAAGCATCACGCCCATTGCAGCATTAACCATATAGTGACACCCTGTGTATAGTTCTGTGAGTTCAACTCCAAATGTCTCTCTCATTTCCAGTCACTTCATTTCCCTGATTCCTAATATGTAGAGGTCCAATATTCACATTTTCAACTTAAGGTTCTCCAATCTCTAGCACTCCCGAAGTTATCTTGCGTTCCATGTTCCTATCCCAAAAACGTTTATCATATTTAAAAAAATTCCTTATTCCGAAAATTTGCCAGAAAATATAAAATTTAACATAAATTTATTCGCACAATTCGGATTTTTTAAAATATGCAATAAGTCAAATATGCATCAAGTACACCTTCATGAGATTAGGAGGAGATAAAAATCCTACTTGAAAATATTAAGACTAAATAATTATTCAGGAAGAGTTAACAATATCTTTAGCTCACTAGTAGGATATTGTAAGGTATACATCCTTTCTATCTCTTAAAATACCCTGAAAATAGGAATCATTACTGTATTGAGAGCCAAAAAGCACGATATCATAAAATATACGATATATACAATCTCATAAAATAAATTGATGCTAAGACAAGGCGGTCTTTAAGAGTTTCTATCGTATTGGGAACAAGGTGGAAACTGCACACACATCATTCCATGCTTCTCCCTTTATTTTCATTAAAAACCAACAATAGACGAGTAGCAGCCAAGTAGGTAGAACGTTGGGCTATTACATACCTAGAGGTCCTAGGAGCGCATCCGGGAGAGATTTTTTGACACGCTCGTGAAAACTCAAGCCCGAGTGATTTTTACGGTACAACATCTTGCTGGTAAACGATAGGAAGCAAGAAAAAAGAACATGCCACCTCCCCTGATGTGCGAGTGTTATTCATCGTTGAACATCGTGAGCTTCACCCATCATCATTATCATTATTAGTTAGCAATCCTGGGATAGGAGCTCTCCGCTGAATTCTTCTATCAGACAACCTCTTCATATTACCCTTTCACCCTCTCGGTGGCTTGCAGGATATTGCGTAGATGTAGATGCATTAACGTATATTTCATCTTTTACATCCTCACGACCTGTTTCATATATCTCATTATATATGTGGCCGATTAAGTTGTCACGTCTTCTTCTAAGGGCATTCAGAAGACTTCTCTTTTCTCCTACTCTTCTTAGGACTTCTTCATTACTTACTCGGTCGAGTCATTTAATTTTCATCATTCTCCTGTAGCACCATATTTATAATGCTTCCACACTTTACTTCTCTACGGTCATCATCCATGCCTCACTGTCATAAAGAAATATGCTTCAGATACACCTTCTGATGAATTGTTTCCTTACTTCTACGCTTTTATTTCTAGTTGAAAGTAGATTCTTCTTCCAGTAGGAGGCACTCTAATCCTGGGCTACTCTGTTTACTCTTTTTTTTGCATCGTCCATCGTTGGTTACTCGGTTTCCCAGGTAAAAAAAACTCATTCATCTCCGCAAGTTTTTGTTTCCTTAGTTCAACGTTGGTTTTGTCCTCCTCTCTCCTCTCACGCGAGTTTCACCCACGCAAACAAAATCCACCTTCGCACCGAGCTCTGTGGTTCTGGCATTGACAATCCAGTAAGAGCACTAAAGGAAAAGAAAATGACGACTGAAACGAAAGCTACATCCTCTTTGCTTAAGAAAGACGATCTTGAAGCAATCAAAGAATTTAACTGCCTCCGAACTTTTCCCATATCTGACGAGGGAATGAAAAATTTCCCGTCATTCCCATCGGCCCTACCGCCCCGAAGGGGGTCCTAACTCTGCCCACGCCTCGAAATCCTTCCTCCCCCAATTCCCGGCCCTAATACGACTCCCTGTTTTGGGGCCTTTCCGAGAGAGGACGCGAGACCACAAAGTCTCCCTCCAACTTCCGCAACCCAAGCGATGACCCCCTGGTGGCAGGCGACCTTTCCCGCCCCACCGCCGGGCCCCGAAAACTGCGGTCCTCCCACTCAAAGACCCTCTTCGCTCCGGGAGAATGGGGGCGGAAACAAATGAAGGGAGAGGGGCCCCAATTGAGAGGGTGCGCTCCATCAATCGACGCGCGTTGTTTAACTTTTCCACTCCCAGCATCCCCTCACCGACGTAAAATAACGAAGAGAAGGCCCCGCGGTTTTTACCCCCCTTACGCTAGCCACTAGAGTTTACAGATGCCCGTCATCGTGGAAGTATAGGCATGTGCAATATATACAGCTATGCATCTACATCTACGCAACAGCCTGTGAGCCACCGCGAGGGTGTAAGGCAGGAGATGGAACCCAAACATGCAACTAGGCTACTACATGGAAACATGTAAGAAAATAGGGTCACATGTATCCAGATGGTTAGTATCTACATAGTAGTAAAGGGATTATATTGTGTTCATACATGCATCATGCACTACAGACTACTCTAGCAATATTTCACCGACCTACCCCTTTGCTATGCTGCCTAGTGTGTTTTATTAATAGAGACGGCAAAAATAAGACCTTTTGAATCTATCGGTACGTCAATCTATCCTTCTAATCTCATTTAATTGGTCGAACCTAGCATAATATACAGTTTTAACATATATCTAATATCGTCAGCAAAGCTATGCATTTTAAAGTACTTCAAGAGATGTAATCTGTACTTTAACCTACGATCTGATACTGATTTCCAGCCGAAATTTTCCATTAATTCTGATACTATGTCTACTGTGTACCCTGCAAGCAACATAAGCGTGCAGAAGGTGAATTTTTATCAAACATGCATTACATGCTAAAGTACTAAAGTTTACATATACTACCTATCTAAGGATAAATATCTATGAATATCATGCGAGACATACAATACATATTTGCTATATGTCGTCTGCAGAATATTATATGTCATCGCGACATGTAGAAGGTAGGATGAGATTTATCGGTGCACGTTAGTCTGTGGCCTCAATCGATATCATACGATAATATACGATCAAATGAATCACTCGATATCATGCAGTATGGAATACAACTAGATTTAAAACAAGACAACTTTATACCATAGAATGAGTATTGTATCTGGATAGCTGGATAACCAGCGATGGAGGGAGCAGGAAGAAAATATTCAGTTGATTAAATCCCGTCAACGAGTGCTTTCTACCAAACGAAAAATCTAGATACTTACAGCAGAAATACAAAACTTTTTAGCATGAAAGATAACAACAGCAGAGAATTCAAAGATGGAAACATTTGAAATGCAATGCCTTAGCCAGAATACTGTTAAATTCAAATGTATCTGGCGAGATGTAGTGGTACACACCTTTTGAATGAATGAAGAACAAAGGTCAAGTTCGTACAACCCACAGTTACGACGCCGAAGAGTTGAAACGCGGCAAAAATAAAAAAGAAACTGTGGGAATTGCGAAATTGACCTTTGTTCTTTATTCATTCACTGAATACTGTTTTTTTTATGGTCACGTTTCGGTCTTGTCGATCATTGCATTATTTTTACAGACAATACGTATGCACGAGTATTCCCTGTCCCTACTTGAAAATTGCGTTGAGAGAACACTTTAAATTCGGTATTCCGTCAGTCATATGGGATTTAATATTATGGATTTCTTAGTAACTTTCGTTGAGATTACAGTCATGCCGACAACAGGTATCTGTTCACCCATCATTTGCCTTAAAAACTCTACCTACAAAAAACGGGGCAAATTACCTCAGCTTAGATCTAATTATAAAAAGTGACTGCATGAATCGGTTTCATGTCGGTCATTATAATATATTTTCAAGTCTCGCGTGAATCTATCTCTCGTGGCGTTGATGCATGGCAAAATAGTTCTCTTTGCTGTTAATGACGATGCATTCAGAGGAAGACCGGACTTTCAGTTCTTTCCTGTGCTTGGTGGCACGGCGCTTGTGATTGAAGATGATGTATATCTATATCCACGTAATGCCCTGCGAGACACCGCGAGGGAGTGTGGCTTGGGATAAAGATCACTAAGCATGCAGTTATAATATTCAATTAGGAGCTACAATGCAACTACTTCAAGGAGACATGTTAGTTTAAAGGGTCGCGTCAACCAGATGATTAGTATCTACACTGTAATAAAGTGATCATTGGCAAGGAAACCTTCTTCTAAATATATCTATCTTTACTTCCTTAGCATGCATAGATAAGCAATGATAAAATATGATTCATGCACTGCAGACTACTATAAAATATTTCACCAACATCTCTTTCTATTTTGTCTTCTTATGGCACGCGGCAAAACAGAAATTTTAAAATGGCAATTTCAATCAGTACGACAATCTTCCTCCCTAATATTATTTATCCAATCAAACCTAATATAATACGTAAAGATTCTTAACATATTAATACCGTCATCTGAAAACTTATCAGCTTCAATTTACTTATAAAACTCTAGTCGTAATTTTAATCTAAATTCTAGTAGTAGTAGTCGTAATAGTAGTCCATTCTAGTTCTTCTATTGAACTTGGAACACTAATACAATTATCATAACGACCTTTGACAAATATTGCTGATATCCTTTGCACACACTCCAATTCCTTCATCATACCTTCCTCACATGGATCCAATCTCCCATCTCGTATGTGCGATGAGCGAGTCGCTGTGTACGTCGCATCCAGCTCCCAACTTCGTCGGCAGAGCCGGATGTTTAGGGGACGCAGCCTCCCTCCCAGTGGACGTATATTTCAAGTGGATTCATCGCGCCGCGATCGCCTACTCGTAGGCTCTCAGGTCGCTATAACAGCCGTTCTCATTCATGCACTGCCCAAAGCCTCGTGCTGATTATACAAACGACATTCGTTGCGAATGTACTAGCCGCAAACTAATGAAGACATTTAGTTTAGAAGGCGTGAAAGAAGGCCCGCATATCCTTCAACACAAAAAATAACACTGAATAACATATCCGTACAAATAATCAATTCCATTGATAATTGGGCTCAAAACCAAAATGGAAAAATCAACGGATAGGAAAGTAAGGAGATGAACTCTA
The DNA here is from genome assembly GCA_933228895.1 of Platycnemis pennipes. NCBI lineage: Eukaryota > Metazoa > Arthropoda > Insecta > Odonata > Platycnemididae > Platycnemis > Platycnemis pennipes. The sequence continues at coordinate 127,527,871 of OW121851.1, read as the reverse complement.
ACCGATAGGAATACAAATCTCGTGCCTGTTCCGAAAAAGAATATCCATATTTTTAACATAGCATTCAGTAATATTTTTGAGTGCAAGAGAAAGACTGACTTCTCTTGGTGTATCTCCAAGTACATCAGTTTCCTCTTCGCTCATACATAGTGTCCTCGCGTGATCTATTTTTACTGTTATATTCATGCCACTGAGGCAATTGAAGTCACTTCGGGTGTGCCACAGGGCAGTGTGAAAGGTCCACTCTCGTTCCTTCTGTTCCTAAATAATATCAATAAGGTGGTAAAAAGTAAGCTTCGTTTATTTGCCGATGACGCAGTAGTGTACTGGGAAATTCAATGCCAAAATGATAAAGAATCTTGGAATGTTTACCTAGATGCAACTGAAAACTGGTGTGATGCATGGCAGTTGGAATTAAATTTGAAAAAATGTTAAGTAATGAACTTTTGGAAAAAAAAATATTCTCCTCCTATCAAATACTACATACATAAGTAATTCATTAGTATTAAATAGAAAATTGCCCGTTTACAAGTTTGGTGCCACCAGGGAAATTCATTTCATGGAAATCGCCAGAGATCTGCATCTGCATCTACGTAATACCCTGCGAGCCACCACGAGGGTGTGTGGAGGGGGTGAAGATCACCAAACATGTACTATTGACATGCAACTAGGATATTTAATGGAGACATGCTAGATAATAGGGTCACATGCAGCTAGATGGTTAATATCTACGAAATAAGAGAGGGATTATTGGTTGTTATTAGATGCATCACGCACTACAGACTACTCTGACTATATTTCACCTACCTATCCCTTTGCTACGCTGCCTATTGTTCTCTCTTATGGTACGCGGGAAAAATGACAATTTAAATTTATCGGTACGACAACCTACCTCTAATCTTGTTAATCTGATCAAACCTAGCATAATACGCAGGGGTTCTTAATATATATCTGACATCATCTGAGAACAAATCGGTTTCGAATTAACTTCAAGGTTTAACCTAAATTTTAACCTGCGTTCTGATATTAATTTCCATCCTAGTTCTTCTATTAAACTCGTAGCACTTATATAATTATCATAACGGCCTTTAACAAATCTAGCGGATCTCCTTTGCACACGCTCTAATTCTTTTACCATGCCTTCCTCGTACGGATCCCATATACTAGCGGCATATTCTAAATGAGGCCTTACAAGTGTAAAATAGCTTCTTTCTCGTTCTCTCTCATCACATTTGCCTATAACCCTTTTTACGAATCGTAATCTACCGTTTGCTACACTAGATATTTCCCTGATGTGCTTCCCCCATGACATGTCTTCAGTGATGGTGACGCCTAAGTATTAAATAGATTTAGCGTTAGAGTTGGAGCACGGGAGGTATTCAGGGTCGTCTAAATGGCTACTTATCAGTAAACATTAATTATTTTGATTGACCATTATTATGCATATTAAATACTATACGCACAACACACATCGTTCAAATTCAAATAGGTGAGCATTGGGAATTGCGATTTTCGTGTACATGACGGGATGAGCATAATCTACACAGAATAGGATGAGCATCTGAATCTAAAACAATTCTTCAAGATCATTGTCCTAGGGAAATCGTTCACTATTGGCCATTTAGTGGATAAAATTTTTGTTTAGACGCATCATTGCAAATATCAAGTTTTCCCAAAACGCTGAACCGTGAGGAGCTAATATTGAACATTTCTTCTCTTTGATGTCTTTGCTTATTCCCTTCATGAAGGGAGAATATTTTTCCCGAGTGCGATGAATGTAGCACGAAGATAAATATTAAGCTCTAGTACTCTCAAATGATGACGTTGAGAAGTCGAGAAGATAACGTGAACGCGTTTCATCGTACGTATTACTGCCAACAATCATGTGCTGTTTACCATTTCTGCAATGTTTCTGGGAGATATGCCCATTCGGACGGAGCATGAAAACATCCTGTTGCTTACTTGTTGCCAAGTCTGCCGCTACGAGAGTCAAATGACCTGCTGTGTTCACCCTCCATGAAAATTGGCCACGAGGACTTTCACTGTACATTTCACGGCAGAAGTCCAATCACCTTGGTGTGCAAAATGGAAGTGTTGACAGAGCAAGGCACAGGGCAATGAAGTCCCCGGGCCCATTTCGGTAACCATCCCATGCGATGCATCGCCAGTTTTAGAGTTACGTTTGAAGAAACAACACAATCCCGTGACCCGCTACTTCCTGTTTCTCAATAAACGAGCTCCAAATAGAAAAATATATTTAGATAGGAGTAAGAATGAAATTCATGTAATCCACTTGCAAAATGTTTAGGGATAAACCTAACCAGATGATGAACAAATATATCCCGTACTATATGCACTCATGCACGAAAACACGCTCTGAGGCGAATACAAATATACCTAGGATAGAATAAGGAAAAGTAACACATAAAAGGACTAACAAAAGGAAGGTGGTGAAGATTGAATCAAGCCAGATCACAACAGAAAAAAGTTTGACTCGGCCGGGAATGCAGGTATATATTTTTAATTACTCATTCCAACATCTTTTCTCAACATTGGTACTATCAATGGAGCAACTAAAACCAAAATGGAGGGTTAAATGCCTCAATCACGTCATGATCCTCGAATATTTTATGCAGAAAACTTATAATAAATTATTTCTTAACTTCAGACAGTAACAGTTTTCCTATCTTTAGGCTATACTTTAGCACTTTTGAAGCAGTAGGTATTTGTACACGAGTAGGATATAAAGTATGTAATATCACTACTTAAGTGGTGCAAGAAAATCACTAGTACTTGCACATATAGATGCACATAGGTACCCTTAGTTTTAATGAATGTTGTCAAAGCTCACTAACAGAGATTATAGTAATCATCAATACTAAACAGCAAAAAAAAAGAAAAACATCGAACTGTGCAGGATTCCTGCGCACATTTTCAAAAGTGAATTTTAAAACAACAGGAGTACTTAAAAATCATCCATTAGAGTTTGATTAAGCAAGTAACATAAGCTCTCACAATTCACTCATCACAAATAATAACCTATATTTGACTGATACAAGCTATAATTTCTATGCGTTACACATATATATGATTTTTAGAGTTAAATTTTTGCTTTTTGTACCACTAAAACTAATTTATAAATTTTACACGCGCATCACAGCGTTCTGATATGGTTCTCGTCTTTGGTAAAAACCACCCGGAGGCACTTGTATGAAAAACAAAAAATGTTAGCATGAAGTTTCCACCCCACCTTCTATTTCCTGCTAGGAGGGGCACAGCTTAAGGCATGGAGCGATGCACTCAACACGAGTCTGTTCAAAGGAAAATAGGGAATCCCATTTGGGCTTCCCACATGAACTAGGACCGAGTTGGTGGATATTTTGTCAATTATACGGCACCGCAATCACTCTAATTCCATGGATTTAGACGCGGCCGTTTCCAGTGCCCGATGTGTAAATGACTGCCTGCCAATGACGACGTCAAATCATTGTGGCCTACGAGAGGCGCCAAAACAATCACCACCTACGATGATCACACCCTACACATTGGTATATGACGACTTCCAACGCTTATTTTGAATTTGTTATCTTCAAATTATTCCAAGTCACCACTTTTTAGTAAGTCAAATCTCAAACCTGTTACACAATATTTTTTAAATTAACTTCCGAACTTTCAACAGAAAACAAATGCATTCCCTTGCATTGTTTCCAGGGACTGCACAATACATTATTTGCTTCAATGTTTTTGAGCTTGTCATAAAACTTGTCATTAATCTCCTTAATTATTCGTTGTAACGTCTTTTATTTGGGGGAACAAAGATTTGTAATTAGCATTAGTGAACACATTTTTGGGAGAATGATTCCTACTTTTGGTCCGTCTGCTACGGCAGAAACAAAAAAAGCGAAAAATGAAATGGTTGACTTGAAAACAACACTGACGAGTTATCATTTTAAAATAAGCAAAGTAAAAAGTACTGCAGGTAGATAATAGGTAAAGAAAAACGTAAATTTAGAGAGCCAATAGCTTTTATAAATTGAATTTTTGTGGCTATAGAAGTGTAATTGTGGGAAAAAGCAAGAAGAAAATTATCAGTTGAGTATATTACCCCAAATTTATATTGTAAAATAAGTAAAGTCTAATGAATTCGTACTTCAATAAAAGCAGTGAGGATGGTATGAGTGTATGATAAGAGGAGCTAAAATGGATCATTTTCCACAATGGAACTGAGGTATGGACGATACTACTACGTGGAAGTCAAGATTTGTGGCGAGAGTAGGAAAGAACAGAACTTATTTTTTTTTCCTTTTCACCTTGTTATTTAGACACCGTTTTATATGGACAACAAAAACCTTAAGGCAACAAAGGGGTCGACATAAATGGCTATCTATTCACTGCTATTACTTTACTCGAAGATTACGATTTTTTATTTAACGCCCGAATGCTATGAAGGCTTCACTACCGCCGCAACTATTTTCCAGGCAGTCTGATCTGAAAGCAGGGAAAGGTACCACCGGCGGAGCTCGTTCGTTCGCTCGTAGAGGTGACTGGGAACCGTAATTCTCGGCAGATTGCGACGAGATGGACGCCTCAACAGCCACTCCCCCTAGGAGGGGGGCGGAAGAGCGAGACATCCCTCGGGGGTACATCGAGTGGGAGGCCAGGAAAGTGGAGAGGATAAGGCGACCCAATCAAGGCGTTGGGGCGAGGGGGCGGAATAATTCTCTGCAGACGACGGCATCTTTTGCCTCGAGACTTCCTCCTTCTCGGTCGCCTCCCCCAGCCCCCGTTGACCCCCCCTCCCCTCCACCCTGCTTCATTGCGTCCCACGTGAATTCGACCAGTATCTTGCTGTCCCACCCACACACAGGGGAACGTGCAAAGTTTCCACGGGACACCCAGGTTGTACTTACGACATAGGAGGCACGCGTGGTCGATTTATGAGCTTATTTCTACTATACTCAAGCAAAGCTACCTACAAAACACCTATTTCGTTGCCTATTTCCCTAACGGGAGGAAAACAAATTTAAATCTCATCCAGCTGAATATGACAAACATCCAATCATAAGCTTGAGAGTTTTAATACACCTACATCTACATAATACCCGGCAGCAACCATAAAGGTGTGTGGCAGGGGGTGCATTCTCACCAAAAAATGAGCTACATATCATGCATAAAAAAGGATTAGTATTTATATATTGTTCTATACTTCACTATTTAAAAAGATAAAAATAGCAAAGTAAACATGCAAAAACATGCTGTTAACTGGGTTAGTCGTAAGTCCTCATACCAACATGCAGCTACCAATGTTATCCATTCCTACACTCGTATTGGATATATTTACCGTTATTCATATCCCTAATTGTACGAGGAAAAAAGGACATTTTGAATCTGTCAGTTCGGTAATCAATTTCTCTAATTTTGTGATTATGGTCCAGTCTACCATAGTAAGTTGGGGTTCGCAAAATATTTTAACTTCATCACTGAAAATATGGTCTTGGAATTTTTTAAGAGATTAAGTCTAAATTTCAACCTACGACCTGACAATGATTCCCATTTTAATTCATTTAATAGACTGGTTACGCTAATAAGGTTATCGTACTGTCCCTTTACAAATCTTGCCGATCAATGCCTTATACAAAAAATATTAAAGTGGACTTTCATCTTTAACATTAATGATTGAAGAATTTATTACAATATAGCTATTTAATCCAAGTAAGAAAATCATCCTCTTCCAATAAAGTAGTACCTATATCAAAAAATGAAAGTTAAATACCAGACCACTTCATGTATTTTCAGTGAGAGAGACAATCATGCACGGGGTTGCAAATCAGATGTTTTCATAAAATGTGTAGTATTTGTACACGTTTGAATCAAAAATACTAGCAATACTGTGCTAATTGACTCATTTTTCTATGTCTATCGTGAACCTAACCGAGTTGTGTGACTCAAGAACACATAATTGATCAACTAAAATACAAATAATGCACCACGACTTTTTCCTTAATGTAACCAATTATGCCAAATATACGCCAAAGATATGATGTAGATATGCCAAAGATATATTCATCCATTCAGCACCTTATTCATGCACATATATATACTACCCTCCAAGCCACCGCAAGGGTAGATGGCAGGGGGATGAGCTTTCACCAGAGCAGCAATTTTAATCAGAGAATAGAATTTAAATTTTTAAATTTACACTGACTATCATTTATTGATACCCAGAGAGGGAAGAATTAGGGCGAACTGTCTCCTTTAAAATCAGATGCTGAAGACTATACTATCAAAATATAGCTATTTAATCCAAGTAACTAAATAATTCCCTTACAATAAAGCAGTAAACCACAAAATGAATGTTGAATACTAGATCTATGAAAAGCTTATAATAACAGAGTCGCTTTCCTGGAAAACTCTGAAGCCTACGGTTGGATATTTTTCAGCTGGATGTGATTTCAGTTTGTTTTCCTTTCGTGAGAAAAATTGGCAACGGAATAGCTAAGTGTTTTGTAGGTAGCTTACTTGAGTACAACAGAAATTTTATTATTATAAGTCAATAAATAAATAATAATAATAATAATATTATAAATCTACCAACACATATTAGCTGCCTATTTTCTTGCCCAATATTAAAAAAATGTCGCAGTCAGTTCAAATAAGAGCATTGACATTGATAAAAATTATATTTATATGTGGCCACTAATCTTTAAGCTGCACATATCTGGAGAATTACTATCGCCAATTCGCTCTTGGGGAGTTGTTTGAAATCTTCAGAAAATATCTCGAATAGGTAACCAAGGAGTCACGTGGCATAAACACGAATGGTTTGCAAATTATATTTCTCTAAATCGCTCGTTACATTATAAAAAATTGTTTTCACTTGAGTTTTTATTATCTCTCCCGAATATAGATCACACAAATGAGATAAAAAAACAAGTGTAAACAAGGAATGAGGTTGTAATCAGCGGTTTTAACACATCAAATTTGCGAGCCATTCTTGTTTATACCACGTGACTCCTTGGTTACGTATCCAAAATAATCTCGACTGTTTCAAACACAACCCCCCTGGTGGTTTGCAGGTTATTCGCAAATGTACTCCAAACTAAAGGTGCAAATAGAACCGGATCTGTACACGTGAATGTAAAACCCACCCCCTTTCCACATTCGTTGAACCCTCCCCTCCAATAGCTCCTCGTTAAGTTCCTCCCCCAACCCCCGTCACCGGCCGCCCGGGGATCCGCACACGGTAAGAGTGACCCCTCCCAGCAGTCGTCCCTCACCAACTTGCCCCACCTCCTTATCGCCCTCCTCCTCCTCGTCCATTCCGCCCACTTTGGACGCCTTCCCTCAAGTAAGACCGCAGAACGGAAAGACCCGTCCCTAACTCTGCCGTTGCCCGGCTCTTATCTATTGTCCCTCGCCAACCGCAAGAAACCCCTTGCGAACACAGCGCCAACTTACCCCCCAAAAACAACCCTGGCTTCGGATGCAATTTTCGGCAATCGGCCGACGGTTTATCTCGTGGCTCGAAGCTGGTCGTCGGGAAGCAACACTCTACGGATATAGACACTCTCCGGAGAGTTCTGGAGTATTCGACGGCTGTCTTCCCACAATACACCGCGATTCAGCTGCGTAGATAGTCTGATTCACAAATATTTATGGTTATTATCAGTCGATTCTGGATGGTTATTAGGTCTTTCACTCACTGATTGGGTGAAATAAAACATATATAAGCTCAGAAGTCAATAATCAAATAGGAGATCATTCAAACTGCAGAACATCGGTCACATGGTAGCAAACTTAAGCTAAGGATTTCGAAGCGTTCATAAATTAAGGGTCATATTCACAACCTCAACTTCAGTCTCTCATCCACTACTTCCGTCCTAAGACCTCCACATCGACTGAAATTGGTGCAGATTCACCCTGCAAAGCTGGTATTACCACGGTGTACACCGCTTCGAACCATATCGAGAAGATACTGTATACTCTTTTCAACTCGCAATTGAGATTTTATTACTTAAGCAATAGAAGCGAGACTGTAGTTGGGATCCTGGGCCATAATCAGAATCCTAACTCAGTTTGGCAAAAACGTGTTTACTCACTTTATCCGAGGTCGATTAAAAGTACGCTTATTTAATTCTCCTAACGTCAATTTCTCAGAGACGAATGCTTGAATAATGAGATGCTACAATCGACCTTAGAGAAATTCATTTGGATTGAATATGATGAAATGAGAATCAAAGTGGAGAAGGTATATAGAACATCTTTTATGAACAATTGAGAAAGATTTATCAAATAGTTATTTTAGATATATCTAAACTAATGAATAATTCGGCTCAAATTATTTCTTTTCAAAAGAAAAACAAAAATAGCTCCTATGGCTGCAGCGAGTCCAAGATATTTTAAGGATTATTACTCTCTAAAGTTTACGATATTTCTATCATTTAATTAAGCTCTGAGAGCTAATGTGTTTGCTATTTTCTCTTCAATCATGAAAACGTTTAGGTACAGAATAAAAGTTAATAACTTCCACTCTTAATGGAAGAGCATTCAATCATATTTCATAATACAGCGTGAGGGCAGTCATATATATGCCTAGTTCGAGACCCAAATAAAGACGTTTTGGCGCACAGACTTCAGCAATGTCGCATCAGCCTAATTGTTGGATGACCACTGCTCGTACATTGATAACCCAGCTTTGGCATCGGGAAAATATCCACTTATTGCTCCGATGATTATGGTAAGTACGATGCTATAATTCATTTCCCTCCAAGATTCTATGCAAAGACTGGTAGTTTTTATCAATGCCCTTAATTAGCGGGGCCCTTACAAACCCTTGGATGCAAATTATGGTTTTCCCGTAACTTTAGGCAGTATTTAATCTAGTGAACAGACTTCCTACTCTGTGTGGAGGTTGCGAGGTATTTTATCGGACATTACAACTGTCGTTATGGTAATATTGCGAAAGCTCTGCATGATGGGTGACTTCAACACCGTCAATGTGATTTGGAGATCAAAACTAAGTTGCTCGTCACATTTAGTTGATAACAGTATCTCTGCCAATCGACACAGTGAAGAGGAAGAAAATATAATCATGGTATTACACCACTGCGTTCATCACAGAATTTAATTTGCCATGGACACAGTATGCATTAATTAAGGTGAATTGTTTGTAGAGGGCAAAAAGTATCCATCCGTGTGTGATGTGCAATAACGAACAATTATATGCTGTACCCCATTATATGTTGTCCGAAAAAACATTTTTTTTTGGCATGAATGAATTTTTCAAGCTTCTAAATAAATTGACATCACTTGTGCCGAATAATACGTATTCCGTGTTCCTCGATTAGATTATAAATTTTATTAAAAGCTCACATCCCAGTTTATCATTTTTATAAAAAGTCCTATGTTATTTTTTATTACTTGAAAGTGGAATTGCACTTTTTAGGACAACCTATTCTAGAGAAGTGGAGTAGCATTCAGTGTCTATCATTACAAGTACTTATCTTTCACAAGCCATTGTTTCCGGGAATATGAAATGCCTTGATTGGCCCATGACACGAATATGTGAAGGTGATAATGCCAAAGGTGATTCAAACTTTACCCCATACTGCGCGGGCAGTGATTTTTTGCGGTCACGAAAAACGGCACCGGTACCGACATCGTTTTGACGCAGCAAAACACTGAAATTTTTATCCCTCCAAGGACATTGGCTGCGAAAACGTTTTTTAAACTTTAGAAATGTCATGAATTCCCGCGAAGTATGGCAATGGGAATGGCAAAAAAACTAATTAACCAATCCCTCCTCATTTATGGACGGGAGTACTAGAAAATCTACTCCTTAAAATTCTTGGTCGTTGGAAAAAATGGCCTACTTTTTTGCGATCCACTTTTAATTCGAAGCAGCATGTAATATGCAGGTTTAATTATTTCTTCCTTCGATCCAAGACGTTTAAGTAACATCCACCCAAATAAAAATTAAACATTAATAGTGAATGACTTGATTATGATTAAATTTTGCAAGATTAATGATTAAATTTTACAATCAAGGAGTCACTAACACGCGACTTCCAACTCGAAATTTTTAAAGCATAGCATAATCTTCAAAAGTTACAAAAGGCTATTTTGAATTTGGATTGCTTTGAAACCTTGATTAAAATGTATTCCTTATATTTCAATGTGTATTGTCAGCAAATAGAATAGCGTGCTGAATTAATGGCATTGCCTTCATATCTAGTTGCATTATCAATTCATGACTAGCGATAAAGTAAACTAAACTCTATTGAATTAGTATTTATTTTAGGAATATCGAATTGCAAAGACCAAACACTCAATGCATACAATTAAAACACATCACAATTCAATACAAAAGACTAATACATCTTAACCAGTTGTGTTTGTGCCTGTATGATATTGCGAACTTATTTTTTACCGATAGCGATAAAAATTCAAAGAACAGAAAAATGTCTAAAGCCATAAATAATCACTCATTCGCCAAGAGTTTATAAACGAGAATACTTTTCCAAAATGAAAGCCTGGAATATAAATGAGTGTAGTAAGAAAAGATTACTCTAATTCTGCTTCCTTATTTTCCTCACATGCTAAGGAAAATAGAAGGATAGCACAAGGAAAATTACGTATGAAGTAGCTACGGGGAGTATTGGGGGGTAATATAAATTATAGCACACCCAAACCTTTTCATACAGGATAATGATGTAAAAAAAAAGATCTATAAATATCCAAGTGTTCAAGACTACATCATTACATTACATCTACATCTACATCTACATAATACCCTGCAAGCCACCACAAGGGTGTGTGGCAGGGGGTGATTGCTCACCAAACATGCACTACATATCATGCATAAAAAAGGAATAGTATTAATATAGTAGTCAGAACTACACTATTTAAAAAAGATAGAAATTGCAAATAAAACACGCAAAAACATTCTGTTAGTAGGGTTAGCTTTAAGTACTCATACCAACATGCAGCTACCAATGCTATTCATTGCTACTCTCCAATAGGACATATTTACCGTTATTCGTATCTCTTATTGTGCGAGGGAAAAAGGACATTTTGAATCGGTCAGTTCGGCAATCAATTTCTCTAACTTTATGATTATGGTCCAGTCTGCCATAGTAAGTTGGGGTTCGTAAAATATTTTTAACATCATCACTGAAAATATTGCCTTGGAATTTGTGGAAGAGATTAAGTCTAAATTTCAACCTGCGATCTGACAATGATTCCCATTTCAATTCATTTAATAGACTGGTTACGCTAATATAATTATCGTATCGTCCCTTTACAAATCTTGCCGATCTTCGCTGCACACGTTCAAGTTCATTACTTAGACCGATTTCGTAGGGATCCCATACACTGGCAGCATATTCCAAATGAGGTCTAACAAGGGAAAAGTAGCTGATTTCTCGCACATGATCGTCACATTTACCCAATACTCTTTTAATGAAACCCAGTTTGCGATTCGCTTGACCAATTATTTCACGAATGTGTTTACCCCAGGAAAGATCATTTGTCAGTCTTATTCCAAGATATTTAATGGATTCCACGTTAGTTAATTCATTATTACTTATTTTGTAAGTGGTAGGAGGAGAGCTATTCTTTTTCCAAAAATTCATTACAAGACATTTCTTAAAGTTTAATTCTAACTGCCATGTATCACACCAAGTTTCAATTGCTTGTAGGTCAATATTTAAATATTCTTTATCGTTCGGGCATAGAATTTCCCTGTACACTACTGCGTCATCGGCAAATAGACGAAGCTTACTTTTTACCACCTTTTGGATATCATTAATATACAAAAGGAATAGGAGTGGACCTATCACACTACCTTGTGGGACACCCGAAGTGACTTTAATTGCCGGTGAGGAAACACCGTCCAAAACAACCCTTTGAACCCGATCATGCAGAAAATCATTAATCCATGATATAATGTTACTGTCTAACCCATAAGATTTTAACTTCAAAATTAGTTTGCTGTGAGAAACCTTGTCAAAAGCCTTCTTGAAGTCGAGAAATATAGCATCCACTGAAATATTATTTTCGCCAGAAACTAAAATATCGTGGGACATGTTACGTCTTCCTAATTAATAGCGCTATAAGCCATTGTGGTAAGCGAGTACGCGGAAAGTAGGTAACGGGTAAAATGAAGCGTAATGCATTACTTCTCCAAAATGTACTTTAATGTAAATCGATTTGGATAATATTGTCTCCATAGATTGATAAGTAAAGGAAGAGAGGAGGGATTCGAACAATAAAATCAGAGAATGTTACCAGTAATAGAGTTTAGATAGGGAACAATAACGTTTGAGCCAATGAAAAAGAGGAGGTATTTCATTTCACGAGTCATGAATGACGCTTAGTCTTCGAGGAATGGGAAAGAGAGAGATGTAAAACTTAAAAAAAGAGACTATCCATGAACTTCGGGGATTAGTGGCCGTGGCATTCAGAAGCCGAGTCCGTGACCGTGGGGACGCACGACGAACGAAACGGGAAGAAACCACCTCGTTCATCCGGGGATCCCAGCATCACGGCTCACTTCGCTAACCCACGCCGAACATCAAACGGAGGGGAAGAAATAAAAAAAAGAGCGCTTGGGCCTCGAATAAAAAAAGAAGATAAAAAAGGGTCCAAACCGGATGCATCTCTGGCAGGCGACGAGGCGTGAGTCGATGGGGGGGAATGGGTGCGGAATTTGATTCTCTTTTTTTTTATATTTTTCCACCCCTTCTTCCGGGATTCAAGGGACGGGAGATCCGTCCCCATGAGAGGGGGGGATTTCATTGAGTTTATCCGGGGGATTAGGAGGCAGGTCAGGATTGGACGAGAATAAAGCTAAGCAGCAAGTGGAGTAGGCCTGAATCTCCTTTTGCCCATGGGGTTAGCGAACTGGGATAAAATCATGCCGTGTGGTGCATATTAGTCATTTAAACTCTCCGACTTATTATGGTAGGCTCGATAATTCTAATAAAATTAAGGAGATAGATTGCAGGACGGACAGGTTTAAAATGTCATTTTTTCCACGTATGATTCGAGATCAGAACGTTAGACATCTCGTAAATCGGTAATAATTATAGAGGTAATATTCAGAGTAGGTCGATAGTTTTTTTTTATTTCGTGCATGTTCAAATCAAGATGTGACTCGCATGCATTGCTTTTTTTTGCATGCATGAGTATCTATGAAATTGGTGTTGGGTTTCAAGTCATGCATGGTATTCGTGGGTGTGTCCTGCATGATTGGGATTTGGTAGTTTTTCTTCTTTTCTTTCCCCTAATTACTTTCAAAGGTGTGCTCTTTGTTTTGTGTTGTTCATTTTTGTTTGTTCTGTCATTGTTCCTGGTGTGAATGCACCCCCTGCCACACACCCTCGAGGTGACTTGCAGGGTATGTCGTAGATATAGATATAGAAACATCACAACATTAAATCCGTGAACACATCGGAGTCCTCATTAAAGAGCAGGTTGATGCTGGCACAATGTCTCTACTCTCTACTCTTCCTTCTTTCCTTTACAATCTCATTATTATAGGGAAATCTCATTTTATAAGAAATTAGAGGGTGTGCCAAGGATATCAGATACATTTGCTAAAGTCCATTACGAAAATTGCATTAACGCTCCGAGTTTAATAGAAGAACTAGGATGGGAATCAGAACGCAGGTTGAAATTTAGGTTAATTCTTTTCAGTAAATTTGAAGCCTTTTTGTTTACAGGTAACGTTACACACATATTAAGAACCTCTGCATATTATACTACGTTTGATCAGGCAAACATGATTAAAGAGATCGAGATTGTTGTACTGATAGATTTAAAATGTCATTTTTCCCGCGTACCATAAGAGAGAACAATAGGAAGCATAATAGCAAAGGGATAGATGTATGAAATATAATTAGAGTAGTCGGTAGTGCATATTGGATGCATTAAAAACCAATCCCTTTATTACTATGTAGATACTAACCATCTAGACACTATTATCTAGCATATTTCCATGTAGAATCCTAGTTGCATGTAATTAGTGAATGTTTAGTGATCTTCATCCCCTGCCACACACCTTCGTGGTGGCTCACAGGGTATTAGGTAGATGTATATGTAGCTGTATTAGTGAACCTGTCCTTCCGGGCAGAGGTTCCTGTATAGACCTGACGATAATGAACAGCTAATGATGTTGAAAACTTGTTCAACTCTTCAAAGCGTGAGGTATAACTATAAAATAATTTTTTGTGAGAAGCAACGATCTCACATGACTAACTCAATCGAGGCAAAAAATCAGCCTTATTTAGACTGATACGCGTACAGTTCCCATATCTATTCTAAATAGCATGGAAAAGCGTAATACTGGCTGTTTTTCAGAGAAAATTGGATGCATGAAATTCTTCCTCTTATTTTTTCCGCGCTATTTGCTAATACCATTCTTCTATCTCTCCACCTCCAACATTCATTGTTTTAACGCATGCTTCTGTGTTCCCGACGGTGATCATATTTGTCCACTTGACTTCACTTGGCAAAAACTCCATCAACCAGCCCCCTCTCCTCACATTAATCACCCTCATAACAAACTTGCGAGACCCGTGATTTGACCCTCATCGGATAAAGCCCACCGGCAAATTCCAAAATTCGCGGTTTAAAAGCTTTCTCTTGCAGTTATCGTATTCAAAATCCGCAACCGCGTAAACAGTCACCGCCATGAAATCAGACTATCTTGAAAAGTGATCGAAACGGGATTTCCCACACGAACTATCCAGAACGCGTATCTACAACCGACGACTGAAATCCTTCAGCCGGATAATTTTGCATGGAAAATCACCCGTCATCTCTTCGCGTATCACAATTGCATGGAGAGAGATATATAGGCTTCTATTATGCGCACAGTTGATGCATCAAACTACGTGGAGGGTGAGTTAGGAGAAAACTGTTCGAGAGCGAGGCCTGCATTCTCATCAAAGTATTCCTTGTTTTTCCCGTCACCATGACACTGCTGAATATTGCGACCGAGTACATTTTTTATGGCGTCCGCTAAAAGCCATTAATCCTCAAATATCCCGCGGCACCAGCTCACGCGAAAATTAACAGTTTCGCGTCAAAACGCTGCCGAGTTACTGGCACCTAAAGCTTTGCGTCTTGCACGCGGGGAAATACTTATTTTTCCCACTCCAATATTACAAAGGGTTCGCTGAAGGAATATCCGACCGTAAATGTCAACCGCATTGAGTCGTGATCGTTAAAAAAAGCGATAAAGTTCATTTATGCCCTGATAAAGAAGTGTTCGGCGTGTATTCGACGCCATATGACATTACATTCAAAATGTGTACCAAACACACATAATTATGTGAATTGAGTAGTAGTACGGGTTAGGTACTACGGTGCTCAAACTTCTTATGTTGCTTTTCAACGTAAAACCAGAGTTAATCCTACGCCTAATGCAAATATGAACGAAAGAAAACCTATTCCCGATGTGGGATTTGAACTTAATGTCTTTATGCTGTCAAGACAACGCTCTATCTTCCTGACTATAGCTGTCAGCTTGTGAATAGATTTCATTTGCAACGGAATATAGGGAGTAGGGTTGGAAATATACCTTAAGATCGTGTCAGCAAAATCACGTTTCTAGAATGTTCTTTCGAGACATACATTCACGCAGCACCCTGCATGACACCGCGAGTGTGTGTGGCAAAGGAACATAAGTATGTGCTGAACTTGCTCCCTCAGAATATGCTGAGATTTTGACAAATTGCACTCGGCATAGTATACGTATGCTCAAGACAGGGGCTAGGCGTGTATGTTCAAGCAACGTTGACATTGCAAACCTTGCTAGCATAAGATCGCTTCCACTAAAAGTTTCTAACTTCTTTCATATAGCACATACTGCTTTTATATTTCTTAAATAACTTGTTTTTTTTCACGAATTTTAACTGAATTTGTTCTTTCATACCTGCACAAGAAGTCAAAAACAAATAAATTGATATATGTCTCATGATATGGTAAGTTGGATGCGATTTCTTGATACATTATTGTCAGCTATTTAACATGTGTCTAACTGTGTTACCTATACTCAAGTCCTACCAACCTTTACAACTTCCAAATATGATATTCCTATCAACGTATGTCTATCAATTGCCACACTAGTTACACTATATATTTTATATACGGCGAGAAATTTTACATAGGGCTATTCACTGGCAACGATTTATCACGATAACTAATTTTAAAAGACTAACACGCAGTGATTTCCGACCCAATAATTCCTTTATCATACCTTCAACGTATGGATCCCATATACTAGTGGGTTACCTACTCTAAATGAGGCTTGACAAGGGTAAAGTAGCATCAGTCTCGTACTATGCTAGGATCTGAGGATTCCGCGGGGTTTATTATCAATGAAGAGGGCTTCCGGGCATCATCCGCGCTGGCTTGTTCTTGGGCGACAACAGTCTCTCCAACCATCCTGCTGGCGTCTTCAGGTCAGAGGTGTCGATGCATTGAATCCGCCCATGTTAAATGAGAGACCAGGGGGCCCTAGGTTGACTCTGTTTGGCTGAGGGTCGCTGTGTCTCCCGACTGGAAAACTCTCTTCCAGGTGTGACCGAGTACGTATCCATCCTCTCAGTTGTAATTTTCCGGGTGTTTCACGATGTCAATCGCCTCCCGGATCAGCCTGGGATAGTATCGGCTTTCATTGCAAATGGTTTTTGTACTATCGAATTCACTTTTTGGTCAGATTCTGACCACACGCACTCCGAGACAGCGGATAGCACGAACACGGACGCACCACGGAAAAAATAAACAGAAATGCATTAAGCGTATATCATGCAGTATATAATGCAGGCATGAACAAAATAAACGAATTAATAAAAATCCAACATCTTAATTTCATCTTTGTTTCTTTCATTAATCCGATTCAACTTAATGTGTGCAATTACATTTTCGGGTTAAGTTCAAGTTATTTTATGAAGGCATCATCGTGTGTGAAGTCTTGAAGCTGCTATGACTATGTCGTAGACCACGTTAAAGCAGATTAGGCAAAGGAAATGTAAAAAAAATGAAGTAGGATAATAGCAGGGCACTAGGTCTCTCGTCTCACACTTCAACCGTGATTCAAGGCGCTCCAAACTCAGGCTGTACTTAAGTGTGACAGCTCATTCCACTGCTCACGGCGCTCTGTCGTCCCGAACTCGTGAGTAATGCCCCGGGGGGCCCTTTGGGGCTCTCGTATCGAGCGGGGCAATAAAGACGTGAGCGGGACCGGCAATCGCACTTCAGTGCTCGGATTGCAGTGCCACTCGCCGTCGTAATTGCCCCTATCTCACTTGACGAATCAGTTGGGGCAGGAAAACCTGCGGACGTAAACATTCTTCGCGATGAAGAAGGAAGATCCTTTCACAGGATAATTTCCGAATGAGAACTCGCATGCCAATTAGGCACTCATATATGGAATAGTGAATTTTTTCAATTTTTGGCCGTGAAGAATCCAACATGAACACAATAAGGTGGTATCTACCATCGTATAAGACTGGCGTTTACGATTATAACACCTTAAATCGTATCGTAAAGGGTCCCCCAACACCATAATCTGTGTGATTTCATAGGATAAAAATTCCTCCTAGTACGAGATCTATAACATCTAATCAAAACAGACACTGGGGGTGATACTTCAATTAGAGAAGTACAGGCCATAGAGGAAAGGAACCTTTATCCAAAGAGCATCTACATCTGCATCTACATTTACAGACACTGGGAGTGATACTTCAATTAGAAAAGTACAGGGCATAGAGGAAAGGAACCATTATCCAAAGAGCATCTACATTTACGCAATACACTGCGAGCGCAATGATTTATGGCAGGAGGTGAAGATCACCAAGCATGCACTATTGAAATGCAACTTGGCTACTGCATGGAAACATTTTAGATGATAGAGTCACATGCAGCTAGATAGTTAATATATACATAGTAATAAAGGGATTATTCATTATAATGGCAATTATCTAAATATATATATACCTATCATGCATGAGTTAGTGATGTTAATACATGTAGCATGCACTATACACTACTCAACATAATTTCAAATACCCATACCTTAGCTATGCTGCCTATTATGTTCTCTTAAGACTTAACAGAGTAATTCAGTGTTGATTACTCACACATACTTGCCGCTAGAAAGTAACGTATTGAGTTCCCGACAGTTTTTTAAACATAAACATGCACATGGTGGAGATATTAGACGATATGTAGCCCTTCGACATCCCCAGAACTATGCAGTTAGAATTTAACTTTAAAAATGTCTTATAATGAATTTTTGGAAAAGGTATAGCTCTCCTCCCAGCACTTACAAAATAAGTAATAAAGTATTAACAAACGTGGAATCCATTAAATGACTTGAAATAAGACTCACCATGATCTTTCCTGGGGTAAACACATACGTGAAATAATGGGTCAAGTGATTCGTAAACTGGGATTCGTCAGAAAAGTACTGGGTAAATGTGACGATCATATACGGGAAAGCAGCTACTTTTCCCTTGTTAAACCTCATTTGGAATATGCTGTCAGTGTATGGGATCCCTACGAAATCGGTCTAAATAATGAACTTGAACGTGTGCAGCGAAGATCGGCAAGATTTGTTAAGGGAAGGTATGGTAACCTTATTAGTATAACCTCTCTATTAAATAAATTAAATTGGGAATCATTGTCAGATCGCAGGTTGAAATTTAGACTTAATCTTTTAAACAAATTCCAAGACCATATTTTCAGTGATGATGTTAAAAATATTTTGCGGACCCCAACTTACTATGGTAGACTGGACCATAATCACTAAATTAGAGAAATTGATTGCCGAAGTGACGGATTCAAAATGTCCTTTTTTCCTCGTACAATTAGGGGTATGAATAACGGTAAATATATCCAATACGAGTGTAGCAAGTTAATGTTTTATATACTCTGGAAGGAATTATGTCGGGACCTGGTGATTTGTTTTTACTAATGCACTCACTTCCACGCTAGTATTTATAACTGTAAGCAGAATATATTTTTGGTAAAATGCACTTTTCTCTAATGGTATGCGGTACTGGGACCACAAAGTTCATCACCACCGTTTCCCAAGTTTCCCCGAGTGCCGAAGCACAATTCCTCTTCCGACGCCCGAGCACCCAACGCAGTTTATCGGGCAAGAGGCCACGGAGTAACATTCCGCGGCGATGACTCAACTCCCATTCGAGGGGGGCTCATCATGAAACTCGCTCTCACGCCGCGAATGACGACGACGTGTCTTGCGTGCGACAGGGGGGAGTGAGAGGGCTGGGTGCTGCTTCCTAAGTCAACCGAACGGAAGAAACATTCCCCCTCACGTTCAATTCTTAAGGCATTCATACTGGGCGGATTACCACATTCACTCCATTTTAGACAGGACCACGGGGATAACAACGGGCATTTACCCCTGCCACACACTTATATGGTGACTCTCAGGGTATTATGGTATACATGTAGACGTAGTGGTTAGATATATATTCAAAACCTCAGCGTAATATGCTAGAGTCGACCGGATAAATACGATTACAGAGATAGATTGTCATACCTTTATATTCAAAATGTCCCCCGTACTATAAGAGAACACAATTGCAGCATAGCAAAGGATGGGTGGGTGAAATATTGTTTGAGTAGTCTGTACATCTATCTACATCTCCATAATACCCTGCAAGCCACCACAAGGGTGTGTGGCAGGGGGTGATTTCTCACCAAACATGCACCTCATATCATGCATAAAAAAGGAATAGTATTAATATAGTAGCCAGAACTACACTATTTAAAAAAGATAGAAATTGCAAGGCAAACATGCAAAAACATTCTGTTAGTAGGGTTAGCTTTAAGTACTCATACCAACATGCAGCTACCAAAGCTATTCATTGCTACTCTCCGATAGGACATATTTACCTTTATTCGTATCTCTAATTGTACGAGGGAAAAAGGACATTTTGAATCGGTCAGTTCGGCAATCAATTTCTCTAATTTTATGATTATGGTCCAGTCTGCCATAGTAAGTTGGGGCTCGTAATATATTTTTAACATCATCACTGAAAATATTGCCTTGGAATTTGTTTAAGAAATTAAGTCTAAATTTCAACCTGCGATCTGACAATGATTCCCATTTCAATTCATTTAATAGACTGGTTACGCTAATATAATTATCGTATCGTCCCTTTACAAATCTTGCCGATCTTCAAGTTCATTACTTAGACCGATTTCGTAGGGATCCCATACACTGGCAGCATATTCCAAATGAGGTCTAACAAGGGAAAAGTAGCTGATTTCTCATACATGATCGTCACATTTACCCAATACCCTTTTGATGAAACCCAGTTTACAATTAGCAAGTAGTGTATGATATATGTATTAACAACCAATCCTTTTATTTCTATGTAGATATTAAACATCTAGCTGCATGTGACCCTATTATCTAATATGTTTCAATGCAGTAGGCTAGTTGCATGTTTAGTGATCTTCAATTCGTGCCAACACCCTCGCGGTGGCTTGCAGGGTATCGCGCAGTAGATAAGATAAGAGAAATGCACTGCACAACAGATGGATTTAAATATGCATTCGTTTTTTCCAAAAAACTTCCTGAACACACCAACTTTAAGCCTTCTCACAGCACCATGCGTACAAAAACTACTTTCCTCTGACATGAAAACGAAATTGTTCACAATAGGCTGATACAGATTAGCAGAACAAACAGAGATGAAATAATATGTTGGATTTAGTTTTCATTTCAGGGTTTAATCATGCCTTCATGAAATACTAATGTGTGTAATGCATTTATGCACAAATAAATTTACATAAAACCCTGGAAATAACCCTAAAGGTGAGCGGCATGGAGTGAATTCACACCAAACATGCATTACATATCATGCTTAAAAAGATGACAATTTAAATGTATGTATGTAGTATCATAGAGTAAGATGTATGTTTGCAGTACTTCTTAAAAATTTCTATGCTCACTGAATGAATAGCAGACATGGTATTGTGTGCCTCGTATGATATTAATAGATATCTCTTTTTAGGCACGTTGCATAAGTAAACTTTGCTGCATGTACGTAGTATATGTTTGGTGATAAGTCTCTCTCTCACATACCCTTGAGGTGGTTTACAAGGTAGTCACTAGTTATATCTAATAGGTGTCACAATGTACAGGGGAGGAAATGAGGCAGAATTCAGGAACTGTGATGACTACAGTAGTAGCAGTTGTTCAAGGGAGACCAGTTGAGGCCATTTGCGAAATTAGGGTTCGCTTGGTCGAGGTAAGCATTTCCCATGGAAATGGGGGGGTGCAGTGAACTTAGCGTTAAATAATCCAAACCAAAAGGTGTCCACGGAATAACGTCCCTTCCTATGGATCGGAGAGTTTGAGGTTCCCTTCACACAGCACTGATGTAAGGACGAGTATATCTCGGACGGAAACATATCCAATACATAATTTTATGAGATATCATGCCATCACGTGATATAGTTTCAGAATCTTCAGAAAAGTCATCCGTCTTAAACTTTCACAATAGATTTGGTCTTTTTCCGGCCTTCGACCTATTTTGACTTCATTCTAATATTTCTGAACTCGGAGCTAAATATTTTTAACTTCATTTTCAACATTTCGTAGCACTTCACCCCACACCATCTTAAACCGATAGCAAGATATTCCACAGAAAAAAAATCATTCACCTTGACAGGGACAGGGGCCCCCTGAGTTTCGGCCAGGTACTCTACCAGTTGAGCTACCAAGACGTCCTCTTTCACTGTGGAACTTTTAGAGGCTTAAAAAGGAACAAGATGTTACCGGACTGCTGGACATATTATGTCACAGAGCAGCCGAAGTCGTGCGCATGGCGCCACCGTCCACGAGGTTAAAGCCGACATTTAAACACTAAGGTGCTTACTTATAACGAATTCAAAGATCGCGAGGTAGCCGCGAAATCTTTAGCGGAGTCACCCGCTGAATCGCACTATAGCAAGATATTCCAGAGAGAAAAAATCATTCACCTTGACCGGGACATTGCAGAGCAACTGGCCGGAAATCAGGGGGTCCGGGTTCGGGTCGCGGTCAAGACGAATGATTTTTTCTCTGTGGAATATCTTGCTATCGTGCAATTCAGCTGGTAACTCCGCTAAAGATTTCGCGGCTAGCTCGCGAGCTTTGAAGTTATAATAAACCGAAGTCACGACTGATTTATACAGATCCCACGTAAGTGAAGAGTATTGTAAGCAACGTACGGTCTGCTCTAATCTCTTAATCCTGGGTAATCAAAATATTAGGGTTAGAAATTATTATCAGGACGCAGGTTAAAATTACGACATAAAATTTTCAGTAAAATTTAAGTAATTATGATTGTATACTTTTGACTTTGAAATATATAAAGATCCCTTGGGTGTTTTGCAGATTTCATCGGATGAAGAAGTACCTATAGAAAGATAGTTTGCCGTGCCGATAGATTTAAAATATCATTTTTCCCAACTACCATTAGGGAACATATTATAGGCAACATCGTAAATGAATAGGCAGGTGAAATAATGCTAAACTAGCCTGTAATGCACGAAGCGTATTCTTGCATTAATGAACCATGCCTGATAGAGAAATTTAGATGAATATATTCAAATAAATACCCTCCTAACCAGTAAACTGTTCATTAGTATTTAGATATTAACCATATAATACACATGACCCATATCTAACATGTGTCATCAAGTAGTAGCATTGCAGTTCTTACTTGAACTGAACACCTCTTTAACGGGCCGTATATTATACAAAGGATATCCGTGTTTCTTTTTACAAGCGGATTAAAAATAAACTTTTATCACGGTCAATTTATTTTCAAATTTTTTATAGACTGCGTATTTGGAGCAAACAGCCGCTCAACGGACCAAAGGTGCCATAAATCATGAATCTTTATTTTGTCCCAAAGTTGGCCATTGGGGGTGAAGATCGCTAAACATGCGTTACCGAAATGGAAATAAGAGCTACAATGCAACTCTCTTTGCATGCTCACCATGAAGGCTTAATAGACTCTTCAGTTTGATATGCCAGAAATTGGGTAATTATAAAGTACGGTATATGGACGTTTTGAAGTTGTAAATATTATGATTATTAGCCCATTAATTAAAAGACTAACGATAGCATAAATTTATATCCGCAAGCTCTTGCATCATTTTACTTTTAAAAAATTAGTTTTACTTGACATATTTTAGGAAAATACGTCGGAACGGTTTAACTTTGAGCTGATGTATGCTTATGCTAAAGCTTAGTAAATAAATTGTAAAGTGGAGGGGCGGGCGGGGGCTTTCTAGAGCCCCCCTGGCACTTAGACCTCTTTAGATCCATTGTGCCAACCCACATTTAACCTGCCAGCCACTTTCAGACAGGGGACAAGAGCACAACGGTAGAGGTATGGGGGGGAGGGGGCTACCCATCTAACCTCCGTCCGGGCCCAGCATTGCTTAACTTCGGTGATCTGACGGGAACCGGTGTTTCAACGTGGCTAGTCCCTTGCCCAAGCTTAGTAAAAACGCCGTATGTCTAGTCAATTGAAAATGGATAATTTTTGTTTTTTTTGCTATTTTAAGCTACCGCACTGAAAATGAACTTCAAAAGTGATTACAAACTTCTGATAATGACAACATTTATGTGATGAAAACATTTACATGCGCACAGAAAGAAAACATTCTTACAAGATTATGCTACACCGGCCTGCTGCCAAATTAATTTTGATTATGAAATCTACACCTGGTCACTAATTTCCTTCAAAGCACTCCATTAGATAAAAATGTTAATATAACATTAATACCGTTAACTACCATTGCACCAGTTTAAAGGTCAGTATTGCGTTGGTTGGTTATTCAGGGGAGGCGACCGACAGCTTAGGTCATTTGCGCCATTTTAGGATAGGTGGGTATTTGGGTAATGGTAGGGGTTTTCAGGAAACGGAGGAAGGGTGGAGAGAAACCCGGCGTCGGCATTTGCCTACTCTTAACAAAAGGCGCCAAGGGGACCCCGGCTCAACGTCCCATCTGACGGACGGAGTACTGAACTTGAAATGCCCTCCGCTCAAGTGGGGACCGGTTTTCCACTGTTAAATCCGCCACTGCCGGGAATCGAACCCGGGCCCTCGGATGGGAGGCCAGTACTCTAGCCACCACACCAACCGAATCCCCCTCTCAGTATCGCAAAAGAAATAATAGTAATGATTTTCGTGTATGTGATTACATTAACAACGAACTGAGAGGCAAGTAAGTAGGTAATTGTGAAAACCCCATTTTTCTAATTTCACCCTCCACAGTTCATTCGTCAGTTTTACGATGGGGCACCTTACTTCTCTGTGATTTTATTGCCACAGCTCAAGCCTCATGGCTAATTTTCTTAGGTGCTGAGGTCATTTGAAAATGAAAAAGCGATCCTCAAACTTCATTTGCGTGGCAAACTGGGTGAATCCTCTCCTACGCGTGAGGTTTCAAGACCGCAGTACAGGTGGGAGGGTTATGAATATGTAGGCGATGCAACGGAAGCCTTGAGTCTCTGTAACTATGGAGAGTTGGAGCGAGGGTGTTGTAACAATGGAGCGAAGGGAAATTAGAGGCGCCGGCGCTACAGCGGCGGACTTGAGAGGGAGGCGGGGATGGAGCCTGAAACTGTTCCAATTTGGTGAGGCGCAACAAATACTGTATTGAGCCACCAACACCATCAAGGAACCACGGCGTTACACAACCCTCCCAACCCCGTCAATGACTCGCAGCGTTGGCTGGCTGAAAGCACGTCCTCCCAAGCAACAAAAGATCCTCCAACACAATGAAAGGGTTCCCAGTCAATGCATTGGGAAACGCACGGGACGACCTTGCGCAAAACAAGGTGATTAGAGGTGAATTTTAAAAGCAGCTCCAGGCACTTCTCAACATGACATCCAGAGGGTGCTAATAACTGATACAAACTTAAGGACCTGTGAATGTTAAATACAACGTACATTCGGGTATGCCCGTCTTAAATATTTGAACACACCTTAAAGATAAACAGGGTTTCATTAGGTTTTGATTTCACAAGTAGCTAGAATACTATTTTACACAGTGGAGTCCACTTTTACACATAGCGATATTTTGTTGCCATTGTGAGAATCCTCGTATGAGATACATGGAACAGGTTGTGAACGATGTAAAAGAGAAGAATCAGGTTAATATGAATAGGTTGCCCGATAGAAGATTCGTGTGGAGGGCAGTGTCAAACCAATCTTAGTGTTGTTAACCGATGATAATGTTGTAGGCATGTTCCTCTAGCTCATGAATGGAGAAACTTTTACACAATATTAAAACTGTATTGGCCAAATGTTTTCGTTGCATTTTACGTGTTTTTAGAGAGAAAATGAAACTATAAAAATATTTTCAAGCTTAAAATTACATCAGTCTCATGAGAGTTGTAACAAGAGTGGTTCCCAACCGGTTCCGGCACTTCAAGGTCTGGGTAAACAGCTGGAGTTAGCCGTGACATTATTGCTTGCGGGAAAACGAAAACTATTTTGCGGCACTAACTTCTGAATTGTTTACTATCTTGCCCGACAGTTGGCCACAGTAATGGAATTACTTTTACCGACCTAAGGACTGATTACAGTAAATTTCTAAGTATCCGTAGTAATTGCGAGGAAAGACTAATCGGTTAATTGAAGGTGATGAATAATCCGTTCATGTTTATTTTTCTTGTAGTTTTGATCTTGGCTTCAATACTATGCTTTATCCTAGCCTCATCCGCAAATTTTATTAAAAAACTCGTTATTTCTTCTCATTTCGGCTAATCTTACAGGTGTACTGTAGTCCGTGACTTCAGAACACTCCCGAAGTTTCAACAAAGGGAGGGTCTTGAAGCGTATTAAAGCAGACGAGCGCTTCTTGTCTTTCGAATAAGAAGCGCTATCAAATTGTGTGCTGCGCGGGCACAGGTAGCATCGGAGTTTTTGTTACATTGGTTTTATGTTTCATTTATACAAATAAACCCTTTTGAACTGAATTTATTCTAGTTTAACAGTTTTAGAGTGACATTGTTTCGCTAAATTTGTCATTTGAAGCTTCTTGTAAAGATCAAAAGTCCAGAGAATTGAACGCGAAGCGTCGACTTTCTCTGTTAGTGTAGTATCTTTTAGTGTAAATGTTAAAGTTTCCACTAATAAATTAACATCAAAAGACGACATAGGTAACCAGGATTACATCTATGTAATACCCTGAGAGCCACCACGAGGGTGTGTGGCTGGCAGGGAAAGACCAAGGGAAGAAAAGAACGTATTTGGACCCTTATTAAAATATGCATTGTTTTAGAAAAACCACCGCCTTTTCATTGGAGTTTTCTGGGAAACATTCAGTAACGAAGCCGTGGCACCCAGCAAGCTTGGGCGTCACCTCACTACCAAGCATTCCGGTGAATAGCAGAGACGGGTTCATCTCGGTTTTCACGTATATTATAGTAACAGAGGAATTGGGAGCCAGGAAGCGTGATTGAGAACTGGAAGGGTGAATAGGAATCTCACATACTCTAAATATTGATCTTAATACACCCTCTTAATCTTGTTCTACCCAATGAACTGAAGAGCTGACACATGGAAAGTCTAACAGCATGGTCACCTCACATCATCGCTCTTCAGCGTTCCTCGCACGATATTAATTCTTGTGCCATGAATACTGTTGACTACATATGAAGTTGCATAAAGAAAACTTAGCTTAAATTTTGAATAAAACTTGAAAGAATGTAAGTTAAGTTTTATTTCTATAGTGAAGCGGTACCATAAAGTTAGATTGGATGAAGTTAGCTGTACAAATAAAGTCATACTCTTAGGATTTTCTAACGGTGAAGTTGATATTAATGAAAATTTAATACCAAATTAATGCATCTTCAAAATAATCGTCGCACTTCATCTTCTCTCAAACCATTTTCGCTCAACACATACCCTTAGGTTTTACTCCGAGTCTTCAAAAGATAAGGGTAAAAATAAGCACCAAGGCGAATTCTGAAGTTTAACCACTGCCATGGATTATTAAAAACCAATACGTCAATTAAATTTGGCATATTCCTCATGCTGGGAATAAGCGTGAGTGACATAAAATTGACTCCCTCAGCGAGGGGTCTGAGTATAATTTCGATTTTCCCGAGGATTGCGTAATACGCTGGTTAGATAACCGATGCATCGCTGTATTAAAGTTAAAAATTAGCTACAAAATATTGAATGAACGTATAAGTCTGCAGCAATATAGGTTATTAATAAGTTGAGCAGTAGATGAGAGAGCTAATGTTTAATAATAAATAACTTACATGTAGTTAGCTTAGTATATTAGCTAAAATTATTCATATTGGTACCATAAAATGCATAATTTATTCCTTTAAGGTTTTTTGTGTAGTTTGTACCCAATTATATTCTTTTTTTCCTATTATTTTTTCCTTTCTTTCAATGTAAATAAAAATTAATACTTTGTTTACTATTCATAAGTACACTAATGCACTACCCATTTCCCCCTATAAGTGAGGACACTTTTGTATAAGAGTGGAAATTTTTGACTCTCTACCTGAAGATGACGCCAAGTGGAAACAATGGCCGTATCATATTAAATTTATGTGGAAAAACAAAGTATTGCTTTTTTATTCACAATTATAAGTAAATTACACAAAGTCAATCCGGAAACCACCAACCTTATTTTTTACAATTTTCTTATTATTTCATATATATTTCAATTGGAAGAATTGCAAAGAATAATCTTAACTTTCTCACCCCTGTTACAGTTAACGAAGGGAAAAATATTCTCATACTCTTGAGAATACACGATCTGCATTCAATGTGGATGAAATATTGTACGATAGTAGTTGTTAAAAGATTTGATTTGAACGAATAATGCCACATATGAGAAAAGCGATTCCGATCTAGAATGCTGCGAAAATTTCATTTCGTTCTTCTTTTTTATTTCAAGTGTATTCTCTGTAGTAATTAGATGCACACGACCCATTATAATTCTAAAATTTAAAATTAATCGAAGTAAAAAATAGTTAGTGTATTTTGAATGGAATAAAACACTGTTTTTCTCAACTTTTGGAAAATATAGAATTCATTTCTATACAACTAGTGAGTTTACGCAAGACTCTTAATCAATTAAAATGCGTAAATAATTATTGACTCAACTAGACATTGATGGACTTTTTATTTCACTTCTCACTGAGAGGCTGGTTATAATCTTGATTCTATTAGTATGTTATCTTTTTCTTTCCCACAAATAACCACCCCTTGCATGAGAGTTGCGCATAAATCGTCTCCCTTCACACGAATTGCAGGTTGCATGCCATGTGCTAGCATTTCATCGACGAGAAAAGCAATTTTGTTAATAGACATTCATAAGGAACCAGCTTTTACTACCTCAAAACTATTCAAAATATCATCAAATTTCATTAGAGGTGGTCGAAATACGGGCTATGGTCGAAATACGGGCTGGTTGATGAGTGAGGTACTATCAGATGCTGCAAGCAATCGCTTGGTGTATAAAGTAACTGCTTATTGATAAGAAAGAAGAAATGGAGTAGTTTAGCTAGCGCTGTCGTCCATG
Organism: Platycnemis pennipes; assembly: GCA_933228895.1. Taxonomy (NCBI): domain Eukaryota; kingdom Metazoa; phylum Arthropoda; class Insecta; order Odonata; family Platycnemididae; genus Platycnemis; species Platycnemis pennipes. Next base: position 127,499,272 of record OW121851.1, on the reverse strand, counting down.
TTGGAAGCTGTAGTGTTTTTTGTCCATAATCCTCATTACTGAAGACTCGAAAACTTTTTCAGGTAGATGGTTTGCAATTTTTAAAATTTTATCGAATAATTTGGTGTCCTTTTGTTACTATTGCATCAAAGCTGACATTTAAAAGTATAATTTGGAGAGGTTGAACAATGGATATAGCTTATTCGTAATATCTGCCGTTCAGTGTCCCTCAAACATGCAGTTGGTCTAAATAGTCTAAAATGGTCTAAAATAGTCTAAAAATGGGCTAGCCCATATTTGGACCGTTTTTCAACCTCACATATAATTTTGTCATTCCTGCCATCATTTTTAAAATTTATTCGGGTCGTTCTAATTTATTTATCTCTTTTCATTCCTGTGTGAAACTTTTTGATAAACGCTTATTTTCAATTATTTCAGTAAGTAATAGGAATTCCTAATGAGTGCGAATGAGGATTGTTGAAAAATTCAAAAGTTTTCCAATTTTTTATGTCGCCTTCTAATTCGATACCAAATGACTAGAAAACTCTTAAAGCAAAATATTAGCTATTAAAAGAAAATAGGAACTCTGAAAGTTTCCAAGGAGTTCAATGTAACCCGCACCACTCTTAAAACTCTCAGCAATAAGAGTGATTAAACACCTACTGCACCAGGCTTGGACGAAAGCTGTACTTGGGATATGATCTTGAGGAAGCACTTGTTTCATACCTACTCACAATGGAGCAGGGTATTTTTGGGTGCACCATCAACGGTGTGAAGCAAATGGCGTACCAACTTGCGATGAGGAACAATCTGCCCGTTCCACTTAAAAATGAAGCTGGAGGAAGGGTGTGGGTGGATCTGAATCGTCATAAGGGTCGTCCCTCACTCCGGAAACCATGCGGAACTTCCTACGCCAGGGCTTTGGGATTCACTAAAGAGACTGTGGGCCCCCCCTTCACCATTTTAAAGGAAGTCTATGATAAGTATAAACTTCCAGCCTCAAGGACACACAACACGGACGAGAGGTTTGCCCATTGTCCAAAGTAAAGTTCCGTGCGTTGTTGGAAGAAATGGGAGAGGCAGATTGTTGCTCTAACTTCCATGGAAAGAGGCGCAACGGTAATCGTGGGAAGAAAAAGAGGCTTATGCGTGCGATTTCGGCAAATAATAACTCTAGCATCGTTTGAGAGCATATATTTTACCTTCTTTTCGCTACCTTTATTATTTTTTGGGATAACTATAATTTTTCAACATTTTGAGATATTTTTGTCTTTTTTTTAACGTTAACATTATGAGTGGCCCACTATCCCATATTTAGACCACTTTTTGATATCGCTCCATTTTGACAACTTTTTGAAATCAACTCATCTGAAAAAAAGTTGAAGGCATTAAGAGCATATTACCACCCTATATTATGTACGATTTGTTGTAGGTTGAATCACAACATTATCATCTCAAAAAATAAATTAAGTTAGTACAGTAGGCCTCAAAATAAAACATGTAGCCCATATTTAGACCACCTCCTCTACTGTTTTCGAACGGTCTTGAGATACACGTTTGCATGATACTTTTATAAATATACAAGCTCAATGAGATATGCATTCCCAGCGTAAAAGGTAACGCAGGAATCACCTCTTTATTCCTCCCAGACTTGTGTTAAAATTGATATGCCTTGATCAGCAAAAAATTGCAAAATAATCGTATCAACTCGAAATGTCCACTTCTGAACTTGAAGTGCTTTCGAATCAGTACTCAAGCAGAGAACATTGTTCCATCCCGTTTGAAAAACTTCCGTTATTTGAACCGATGCCAGTGAGTAGAGGATCCAGCTCAGCAATCACATTTCCTCAAAATAAATTTCCTTTGATAAACAATTGTAATATATCACTCCATCGCTTTTGACTCCTCTACCACCTGGATCTCGCCCTTCATGTATTTCACAATGCCACTCTATATTTTCATATATTATCCTTATATTCATCGGCTTTAAATCCTGAAAGAGTCGTAAATTTTAACTAATTGGATGGTGTGCAAAAAATATATTTTAAGTCGCAAAACTTGATGAATTCGTTTTTATAAATTATATAGATTAAGATGGATTAGGCCTCTCTAAAGTTGTTTTTTTGCCAGCAAAATAAAATTTCACCGTTATCTCCATATCCAGCGTGATTATCGGAGGTATGGTAAGTCTGTAGCCAGAAGCGTATTCACATATATTCATGGAATTTGGAACAAGATTCGAAAGCAAAGGCAAAAATCCTTCCCATTTATAAAGATAAACATGATACCATTTTATCCAGAACCTAAACTACGATATTTCTCAACATGATACAATTTTATCCAGATCCTTTACCAAGATATTCCTTGGAAAAGAATAATATTCAATATTTTATCCTTACTATCAAGCGGAAATGCATATTAGCGGTCTTTGACCCCCAAATGTTCCCGAATATTGGGTGCAGGTAATTATAAATCTAAATAATTAACAATGAAATGAGCATTTACAATGAGTTTTTAAGTAAAACACAATGGCTCATAGTTTATTTCAGTACACACATAAAGAACACGCCGAGAAAGAGAAACAGATTAAGGGATTTGTGCAATGCTCTGCCAATTTAGCAATATGGATTTATACTTTTATGATCATAGAGCACAATTCCTTTACTAAACAAACTATGTACATGATGATAAAAACCAGTGAGTATATTAATCATAATATACTTGCAGAAAGTCCGACTAGAAGGCTCTCTTGATCAGTAATCTTTGAGGATACTTCGTAAGGAGACTGATGGAGAGTGAAGACCACGCAATCCAGTGTTCTCAGACAGTATCAGTCATAAACAAAGGTCCTTGCCTAGAGAATATCACTTTCATGGCAGTTTCAATTTCTAGATGAACTTACGCGAATCCGGTGTCTTTTTCTAGGCCCTATCGGTCTATTACACTGCCTCTACATTATCCTGTAGGCAATTTTAAAACGATTAAGTAACTATTTCACAATGTACACAAACGCTCATCTGCTATATTGTTATCATCATATATTGTACTGCCATACTAAGATCTGAAATATGATTTGTTCACGAAATCAATCTTCCCTTTAATTCTAAAAATGAAATGAATCTTTCTTTCCCCGTATCAGCACTTTTCCATTAGAAACAGTCTCCACCGTGGAGTTCACCACAAATTTTCTTATTCACCTAAGTATATCATAATTAACAACCCTTTTTAACAGCTTCTAGCCGTGCTCTCCTTTCCGACATTTGGCGGCACATCGCTCACATTATCCCAGGCGTTTCTTACTCGTTCCACTTACTATCCGCAGTTTTGCATTTTTGATGTGCTTTCTTTCCCAATTTACCGAATTATTTCCGAAAACACCGAAATTATTTCCGATACACCGAAAAAGGTGTATCAATTATTGATATACCTTTGAACTATCATGCTAATAATCTTTATTTGCACATCTAATAAGGGATTAATTAATAAACACAGAATGAAAGAGCCTCAAGAGCCTGGACTAAGGCTTCGCAGACACATTTTAAAGAGACCGGATCCATGAATTAAATAGATTGTTATTTAAATGAGAATATATGACAGCATTATTTTTTTAATGTAAATGTAAAGTTAAGTAAAAATTATTGCAACTGAAATTCATAACAATAATTTACAATTGTTCCTAATGGAGGAATTTTATTATGCATAATTTAATATAAAATTCATTGCATAACATATAAAGAAAATATTATAAAATCTCTCTTTCTATTACAGGTGAGTGTCTGATCTATTAACCCCAGCCCACATAGAGAACTGAGGCAGAAGTTACAGGAATTGGAGGTGAGACCTGCTGACATACGCGGCAGAAACAATAAAGAGATATTCTTTGCCTGTCACTGACTCTTCAAAGCAAGTATTTCGTACTCCCTTAGGACAAATGTTGTGGTTTACTTTGTTTTTCCTGTGCACCCCCTGTATCTTAATATCAGCTCGTGGACACATACTAATTCGTTTTCTGCTTCAAGCATAGATTAAGTTTGCAGCTGTGCGTTCCACGACCTATGAAATTTGATGAAGACTTGTAAATGATTCTTGGACGTTTATCTGGGCATATATACTCTCTCTGGAACATGGGGAATCATTTATGTTTAAAACAGTAGAGTGCTCTTGTTTTCTAACCATTAATATTCCTACGCTCCTATTGGCAGTCAATTAACTACTTATTTTAAGTAGTAGAGCTTCACGACTTTAGTAAATTAACATTTCTCTCTCCATTAATAATCTTTTTCTTACCAATCCATCCGCTTTTGTAGAAAGAAGGCTATCGCAATTGAATCATATTTTCAATCGTACGAGAGACCGTGAAATATGCTTTTCATCGCACAAGTACGGAACGAAACCTTCGAAAAAAATGTAACCATGGTATTAACTTCAATTTAGAAATGGCTAGACGAAAAAAGTCCCTTCTAGTGCGTGAATACATTTGAAAGTGACAACATACAAGACGATAACAGGGGCTTTCCGCCAATGTGGCGAAATATCCGCTGGGGTCCCCTACCGGACGACCAGATGAGAGAAACGACAAATCCCCTCCAAATCCCTTGTAGCATCCAGCCCACGCACATCCAATTCCCATTCATTGATCGAAACCAGTGAACCTGGCAAAGGCACGAGCGTAACGAGAGTGCTTCCCCTCTAACTTAGAGAGTGAAAGTACTTAGCAGCAGGTAAGGTAATCAAAAGCGCTTGCTCCTTAGGCAGTGCAGCCTTATCACCATGCACCAAGAGTAATAATAGAGTAAATATGTTAAAGAGTGACATATCAGTGTAAATATACTAAAGGTAGGAAAATAATAGACTGATAGGTAATATTTATAGACTGACAACAACTTGTGTCTTTTTAATAAAGTTCGAAGTGAATAAGAGATTTTAAAAATGGAGTTGCTGAAGTAAATTCGTTCTGCTCCTCAAGGCAAAAACTGATTGAGGTGATTTGGACCTGTCAGGTCGCTTTCTACAATCAATTCCACGTTAACGGAGTTTCTCACTCCATAATTGGATAGAGATGAACCGTTTTCTATTTCAACTGAGCTGGTGAACAGACACAATTGAAGAACGGAGTAGGAAGTGCTAAAGGAGTTAGTAGCGTTATTGCAATGCAGCAGTTACATGGATTACGAGATGTGTTTTATAGTTATAGAAATGCATTTAGCCGTAGATTCAAATGCCAGAGTTGAAATTTCTGCAATGGAGACATTTTAGCGCAATCTACTTTTCAGAAAACTTCCCACCCGGTCCTTATTTCTTCCGACAGAATAGTTTGTACTATGTTAAACCACATAAATACAGCTAATTTCGATTACGAGTCATCTCCAATTTTTTTTATTCCTATGAATGCTAGTAGCGAAAAAGTGATCCACGCAAGAGGTTAGAGGGAACTTATTTCAAATGTCTCAAATCTCACGGGCACAAAACTACCAGAGATTTTTTAGTAAATTTTAAGCTACACAAAAACTCAATCTCCGGACCGATCGTGATGTTGAGTTCATTTCCTATGGGTTTGAACAACCATAACACAGGATATCATGCTGCTGTCTAATCTCCTGCAACTCTAACATTTGTCCAGGTCGATGTCTCAAATTGGCAGAAACAAAAAGAAATTTTATATTGATCCTTTACTCAGAATTACCCAGAGAAAATAGCCAAATTTGTTGGAATGGGTGGTGGTTGTGATAATTATTTTAAATGGATCCTTATATTTGTAGAGCATTACACGCACACCGTATTAATTACCTACAGTGCTATAAGTTAAATTGTCACTTTGCTAAAATTATTAACATTTTGAATAAATAAAATCTAATAATTTAATTATTAATGACGAGAAAATTGAGTGATTAGAAGAGTACAGAAGAGCAAGATCACCTATCTCATAATTATAAATTTACTATTAATGAAGCTTCGTGAATTTCACAATATTGTGCATGTGAAAGTATTCGCAATAACTATGAAATAAAGTACTTACGTATCTACGATCCAACGTTAAATAAAGCCAATGCTCTCACCTGAAAAAGAAATTTGAAGGAATTAATTATAGATTAAAGAGATTCAATGCATATATAAAGCTCTCAAACTGAAAATTAAAACATAAAAGATTCAAGCCACCCAATTCCATCCCATAAGAGAAAGGTTCTTTAAGCCTATATTACGCCCACCTCACTTTCATGCATCAAATTAATTAATTTTTTGGCTTAAAAAGTCAGACTATATCTCTTAGAGAAAAAGTTATTCACATTCCACGTTAGGACAGAATCACTAATTAAGATGACTAAATTATATTTAGAGGAGAATGTTGCAAATCTTCTGTATTACTGCCTCGAAACCAGTTTTGTTGGACAGTTATACTTAGGTCACAATCTTCTCTGTCAAAAAAGTGAATATACGTCCAAATAATTCTTTGCCAGGTATTTCTCCCAGAGTAAAGATTCCGATCCATTCTCTGTACAGACCCTATCATTTTATGCAGTCACCGAAATGTTGACGCATTTGCTGATTTCTGTTTTAAAATATGGTGAATGCTTACTTACACTCGGGCCCTGCCCAGCCCATCATCATAATTAACGATTGGTAACCTTGATTTCGGTTCAACACAACTTCAAAATAAATGATTCTCTCCAGAAACCTCTTCATTTACGCCTTAATGTTTTATTCCAAATCGTCCGTTGCTGGAGTTTTAATTGTTTATTTGCTTAGCATAAAATCACAAAATTTACCCATAAAGATATTTGCATGATAGCATCAGGCAGTAACACACTTTTAATCAACTTTTTGTAATGTATCTCTAATTTTTACCGTTTTTATTTAAAATAACGATGATATGGGTATAACAAGGCAATAATATTCTGTATAAAAATAAAAACAAGTCTGTCCCATTTCCGAAGACAAAATGCTACGATCTGCGTAATTCAAATTTATTAAACAATATTTTAGGGGCTTGAGTTATGAATGTTAACATTGCTTTACTATGGGAGGTAATGCCCTCAGAAATATTAGATACTTTCAGCGCGCACTAATTCACGCCCTGACGTGGAATTCAAGAGTCTTAATGTCACGCCTGTCAACTCTCTCCCGACTCCAATCCACCGGACGACGAAGGAAGGCTTTCACCAGAGGAGAGGAAAGCAGCCTGTTCAACTGTTTTTGCGAGATGACAGGCTGCGACTTGTCTTCCTCGAGGGTCGACAGAGTTGCAGCCGTCGGCGGCTGAGGAATTATTCACGCGTCTTCTCACGGGGGGTGGAGGGGGTAGTCCGTTCATGCGACCCACACCCCCTCTTTTCATTCACTCTGAAGGGAGCAGGACCGCATTCGGCTTCCATTGCCGCGTCCTTAGCAGAAGGGGGTGGGATTGTGAGAGAGGTGGGGTGTCGAGAGCGGTCCCCTGTCGAGAAAGAGACGCAGTGGCGGTGCTGGAGCGCAGGGATGTTTATTCTGCACGGACATGAATGAAAGGCTCTTTCAACGTCAACGGGGAGAACTGCCGCCGGAGTAAATCTCTTGAAAGAAAAATCCCTCACGAGAACCAGCGGTTCTTGGATCTAAAATAGAAAACAATTCGGAGGAATAATACACAACCAATCAAATCCCGAGTACATTGCACCTGTCCTTCACCAACATTTTGGAATCATATCCTTCATCTCTTGTCCACACATGGGGACAACCGGTAATACGTCCATTCGAGGGTAGCTTCTTCCAGTGGATGTGCTGACGTACCCATCTGTGAAAGTACCTCATTTTGAATTTTCACCCTTGACAGCGCAAATTTCATACACTTGAATCTATCTATTTTAGCTTTCGTTTTTCAGAAATCAATGGTGGCCACAAATAAAGTGAACTACATTTCATCTATTTATCTCTTACCCATATTGTCTTTTTCCTGTTCATGCAAATAATATTAATATTTAAGATGGTACTTCATTATTATTGTTGCGGCCATCAATTTTTTTATGCCTCAAAAAATAACTGCCCAGAATTGTAGACTATATATATTGCAACAAGAATAATAAAAACAACAATTTTTTCAATGTATAATTTGAGTAGTCCCGCATCTGCTCAAAAGAGGTGAGAAATTTTTTTTTCATAGGTTAGGTATTTTTCAGAGCCGAAGAGGTTAATTAAATAATAACAGAAATTTAACACTCCCAAATGATGGAAGTAAATTACAACCCTTGATTACGATGTTATTGCGTAAAATATACAGGACTGACTCGACAATAATTAAAAATTTCATTCTGTGTCCCCTTCAGAAAGATTTGCTACTCAAGAATAGAAACACGTTTTTGAAATTAAATACATACACGACCCGCTTTTCTGACCATAGGCATCGAATAAAACAACTCTATAATGAAACTTTTGGAAACAATTGTCGGAATTTACAAACAAATGTGAAAATATTCCTGATGATAATGCTAGCGCGGTAAAACGCCGGCCAAAAATTATATTGCTATACCATAATTGTATACCATGCTGGTATTTAAAATTTAATATACTACATTGTTTTGACTTTTAGCCTTGGCTCCGTGGCGAGTTGAAATAATCTACCTCCACGACAAGAATTACTTCCATGAGGAGAACATTTTAGTTAAATTTCTAACAAAATAAAAATACTTAAAAAGGAAGTCACCAAACACGCCACCTTTTAGCAAACTCGTTTCTTTCACATTTCTTTATGCCTCTATAATTCCCCATAAATAATTCTTCTCACTAAATTTCCCGTCCAAGTGCTTTAATAAGTATAGTTAGCAAGCCTCTTTTCCCTCTTTATTCATTAAGACCGCAATTAGCCTTTCATATAATTGATAGAACAGAAGTCAGCCCATGTTTCCTAATACAGCTTGAGGACATATCTTTTGCCAATAAAAGAGGAATCTAGCACCATCGGCATATCCAGTCCTTTTAAATACGTACAATTTACAACATTTAGATACTAAACCCTTTCTTTTACGTTTTGACGTCTTTAACGCATGTCATGAAAGAAATGACTGTTTTATAACTAATTTCCTTTAATTTACCAATGTAAATCATTGCAATAAATACGCCAGAAGCGTAACTAATAGACATACTTCCTCAGAAAAGGTGCATTCAGTGGAAATGAAATTATTCTGAAATACACTTAGTCAACCTGGGAGAATTGGGTTCAAGCATTGAAAAGTCTATTTTTGACGTATAGGTATTACATCGTTTCTACACTATGATTAAAAAGATACTATTTTTACATAGCGACGATATTTAGATATTCAGACCACCAACACACTGTAACACGCTTTTATTTGTAATTCAATATTTATGGTTGAGGATAATTTTGAAGTGCAGGCTAAATTTCATGTAAAAATTCAAGACAGCGTTTTCGTAGAAAACATGATTAACTTCCATTTGGTTAGATAATAAATACAGGTATCTAGTGCTTTGAAGATTAGATAAAGAAAATTTATAAAATCGCTTTTCTCCCACAAACAACAATTTAAAAAAAGATCCGAATCAACCGCAGGATACTATTGAGAACTAATATGGTAGTGTTTAGGCTCTTTTTGCGTGACTGAGAGAGGCTATTATTGTGCAACAAAATGCATTTTTTGTTGATATTCTCTCACACTTTCCCTAGTAACGTCTATCTTTTCTCTCATAGATATTTCTGCAGTACTGTCCTGTAGGTGTATAGTATAATAGTATATTATAAAATCAGATATGGCATATGCTTAGAATTAAATACTATTTGATTTGACATGCAAAGCTACGAAATTTGCAATGCGAATTTATTTTAATTTGCGATAAAAATTAACAATGCGCTCACACCAGTATAACAATGTTTGCATGACAGTAGTGCATGCTTGGTGATCTTCACCCCCTGCCACACACCCTCGCGGTGGTTTGAAGGGTATCGTGTAGATGTAGATATCAGTCATTAATAATACTATTGTAAGCGCGACGGTGGTTAATGAGTAGTCGCCTACGGCGAAATACCCGACTCACATGCCACTGTAAATATTCAGTTAAAACAAGGATACTATGTGGAAAGGTTTTTTTCTCCTCGACTTCGTCTTAAAGATTTCTTCTCTCCCTCTTCGTCTGTCCCCGCCACACTGCGATCCCCTGCCCTCAAGCCCAGACACGCACGATGTGACGAACCCGCACACACACACCCCCTTGGACCCAATCAAGAACCCTTTTCAAGGTATATGTACACCCAACCAAGCAGTCCACCCCTGATTCAACTCATTCAAATGTCCGTTCCGGCGGGGGTACGGAGCGCAGGTGCCCGCTTCCGTCAGTACCCTTGATGCTCGCGTCCACCGCCCCCTACTGTTCCACCCACTCCTGCCTGGCGTCGTTTCGGACGACTCTCCACGCAATCAGTGTTCCGGAGTGTAGGAACCCTCGGCTCTCACCCACGCAGTGCCCAAAACCGCTTCCCGAGTCGCTGGCGGAGTGCACAGCGCTGTGACAGCCTCTCCAGAACTCACAACACCGTGCGACGATACCTAAATTACACACGATTCGTTTCCTTTTGGAACCAGCCAACCACGCTCGAATCACTAACATTAATTCCCTCTGATTTCAACGTGATACTTGAAGAATTAAAGCTGCTATGAGAGTACAAGCAAACTGTACACCGTGCAGTACGAGCAACGAGTACATCGTGCTTACGAATGTATTGCTAAAGTGGTAACGTAAATGAAATTCTGATGAGGAAGAGGGGACTAACATATGGTACAGTCAGATGGGAGATTATTTAAGCAAATACTGAGTATAGAAAAAAACTAGGTATTACTTTTTGCTATTATACTGCCATTGCTAGCATGTAATTTAATAAAATGTATAACACCATGAATATTAACATTTTAAAGTGTATCATGAACAGATACACAGAATGAATGGACAATAAGAGAAATAAATGTACACGTCTACATATACACACGAATAATACACTACTGTCCGTCATAAGGGTGTGTGGAAGAGGTGAATTCACTACAATCATGCATTATATATCATTCTTAAAAAGGATTAGCTACTATATTCTATTCAAAACATAACAATTTGAAAAATGATTAAAATTGCTAAACCAGCATGCCTAAATTCAACTACCTATGCTATCCAGCGATACATTTGTACATATGCTATTAAATATACTCACAAATATTCATATTCCTAACTGCACGAGGAAAGAAAGATATTTTAAATATGACGTTTCGAACACAGTTTCCCTGATTTTATACTCATAGTCCAGTCTTCCATAGTAAGTAGTACGTGTTAGGAGAAGAACTATTTTTGAATCCATTACATACATTTTTTCGAATTTAATTTCAACTGCCATGTAACACACCAGCATTCAATTGCTTCTAGGCCATCATTCTTTATCGTTTACTCAAAAAGACTTTATCATTTGGGCTATTAATTCCTTTGTAAACTACTGCGCCCTTAACAAATAGACGACTCTTATTTTTTACCATCTTATTGATATCATTTAATGCACAGAAGGAGAAAGAGGAAACACCGTCCAAAACAATCCTTTGCACGCGATCACGAAGAAAAAGCTCTTAATCCTCCATATAACATTAAGTACTGTCTGACCAATAATATTTAAATTTCATTATAAATTTGCTTTGGGTCATCTTGTCAAATATTTTCTTGAATTTCTAGTAAATTAGCAACCATTGGAATATTATTTTCGCCAGAAGCTAAAATATCCTGAAAAAAAGTGAGAGTTGTGTTTCACAAGACCTGTTCTTCCAGAAGCCATACTCAACTTTGATCAATAAATCCTGGCTACTTAGGTGTTCGATGCAAAACTTGCAAATAATTCTTCCAGGACCTTGCATGAGGTGGACATCACGGATAAGGTCGCTATCTGAATACTCCTTATCGCTACTTATACATATGGGTGTGAATTGGCAGTTTTGGCACGCGAGTACGCGTGTAGTGTGGCTAGTAACTGAAGGAAAAATGATTATTCAAAGATGAAAGAGCCGAATAGCGTTGATAGCTGATCATATTCAATACCTGAAGACTTGCAAGTAGTCCAGAAGCAACATTTCTGGATGGACGTGAACGAAATAATAAAAGGAATTTAGGTCCAGTTATTACCTCTAATCATTTTGTGACTCAATAATATGACGTTAATATTTCAAAGGATTTTATGTCGGATTTGCCTTGGTTTCACGTCAATTCGCTTTAGGAGATAGAGAACAACGAGAGGCGCTAAAATTTATGAAAACATGATAAAAGGGAGCAAATAGTCGGCGAGAGAAAATTCAGGACTCAGAATATCACACTTCCCGGGCAAGGAAAGTGAAAAGAGCTTTAGGAACCCGACGGAAGGGGCTTTATTCACGTTCCTACGAAGGATGAAAGGTCGAAAATGGCGGAATCGGAGCGGAGAAAAACAACCGAAATATACAAAACACCACGTCAAAAAAATATGTGCAGCACCGCGGAACCAAAGGTGCTGTAGAAGAAGAGAGAGAGAGACATATAATGAAACACTTTTAGAAAATTAAATGGAGAACATGTGAATAGGGAATTGCATCAGAGTAGACGAAGCGTGATAAAGAAACCAGGAAATTGGGATTGGGCACCATTTAATTTGCTGCATGCACTACGGGTGACTTTCGACATTCACTGAACATTGCAAAATATATCAAGAAAAAGGTACGGATTGAATTTTGCCACCTGAAAGGAGAAATATCAAAGGTGTGAAAGGAAGATATAAATGAGAACTGTTCTCGCAGAGGCCTATACAACTAGATGTTGCTCTCAAATGCGTCGTTTCATACACTCTCGTCAAAATAAATTGGGAGTCGTCTCTTCTGCCAACTCCCACAAAAGTATAATAATTAATTCGGTTAGAAAGTATGTTTTGAGTATTTAAATACGTAATTCCTTCATTACGATTCATTCCGGCTTACGTGGCGCCAGCGCATGCCGGTAATTTACCGTCACCCCTTTTTGTGTCTTTTTCACTATGCTCTTCATCCTTAATCTTCAAAACCGGTATACATTTACTGAATAACATCTATCACATATTTACACTAGATAAAAAATTGCTGCAGCTTTAACACTGCAATAAATACTAAAGTTTTAAAACATACGAGAACACTATCATATTCCACAGCAGGAAATTCGACCAGTTCAAACTAGTAACGGAACAAGCAGACTTTTGAGAAACTAGGAACTAATCGGTACTGGTATAATGAAAATAATTAAAAATGAAAACAAATAAAACGCAAAATATGCTCAGTCTCTTAGTCTTTTTGTCACAATATGAAACAAGTACATCTGCTTACTGACACAAAGACAATATCAAATAAAAATGAATAATCTTTAGTCATTTGCCAATTTTCTCCCTTTGGTCTTCTTGTAGTTGTCACTCTCATTCTTCTTCCGATTCGTAGTCCAACTCAAGGAGATTTGGAAAATACCCTCACGTGCCCTGAGAAATTACCATGTGCACAGACAAGAGTAACCTAGTATTCCTTAGGATTAAAACCCATTTGCTTTATTTAGTAACATAGCAATATGACAGCGAACATGTTCACAGCAATGAAAAACTTGAACAGCGACATTATGCCTAGGAAAAATCTGAAATCGTTAATCACATTTGCCCCAATTTCCAATGGAAAGAAACTACGTTTCTGGGCGTGCGGCGGTAATCTATCGCCGGTTAGTACTCGCATATGTTTGGCGATGACTGAGACGAAAGACCGACAGAAAATAACAAGGCCTACTCTGTAATTTTGTATCACATTGTGTAACTGGAGAATACATTTCCCTGACACTCTACTGCACGCCCCCAGGCAAAAGTCCAGCGAGTTTTTAAGAATGTGATGGTAAACTACCGTCCGCTCTCCCGGGTGAAGGTTGCATCAGAAAAACTTCATTGTACAAGTAGCTTCATTGCTAGGATACGCCGACTCTATATTAACTCTTCATGAATGGACTGAAAGAGGGTGAATAAGACAAAATTATAAAATCTCATTAAAAACAATAGAGTACGAAACCGTGATTTTATTGATTATCTCCTATAAAACGATCCAACTTTCTACCGTTTACGATTCGGATCGCGGGAAAATATTTCGTGAATTTGACAAAAACAGATTTGATGTGCTGAGTCCAGCCTGTTGAGTAACATATGAATTTCAAAGAACCTCTTCATTCCATTCACCAACATAACTATCATAACACCAACATTCTATCAATATTGGATTGAATTAATTTGTGGATATTTTCCACCTGCCTTCCCGAAAAATGTTGCTCGTATCTAACCTTCCCTTATACACATCTACCGCAATTTTAAACATTGTATACCCTTCACCTGACTCCATCCATTCGTAATAATTATTCTCTTCCTTCATTAGCCAAAAATTCAATCTTAGACATCCTCATCAATATTCCGTATCTCCTCAAAGTTTCTTCCATTTCTTTTTTCGCCTAATTTTGAGGTGTTTTTCAAGAAGACCACGAGCACTTTTTACCGTGATATAACTCTGAATAAATGGATAAGAATGCATTTCTATTGAAACATAAGTATAAGCGAGCACGACGGTATTTTAAAAATCCGTTTGAGAAATTGTTTCTACAAAAACAAAACACTCCTACCCTCAAACAGTTGTGCCGCGCTTGGATCTCCCAACAGGTCCGATCCTTTCTCGGAAAAAATAGAGGCTTTCACCGCGCCATAAATCCCAAACAAACAGCGGCGTTCCTGTTTTTTTTAATGTTCGCTTCGCCGTTGACGCCGTGCTCTCCTCGCTCCCCCCTCCCTCCTGGCATCCCCTCACGACGACTTGTTCCAGACTTTATCGCTTCTTGCTCGCGGAATGCCTTATGACGTCCGCGTACATTATTCATCACGTTAAGACCACCCTAAGCCGCAGGGATATAGGCCCGATCCCCCTTATCATTCCAGAGATTGGGAAAAATAAAAAGAGGGAAGTCGAGCCGCGACAAAAGAATTTTATCTCATTTGCCTCCCGCGACGGGGTTACGGCAATTTCATACAAAGACAAGCATACGAAGGGCGGGGGATAGGAAATAGCACCGCCACCCACCGCTTGCGGCGCCTAATAAACGTCAGTTAAATCCGGGAGTCATCCATCTACCTTATAGGGGGTGGAGTGGAAGGGTGGTCTCGCGTGGTTGAAACAAATGCTTGGTTATCATAATGAATTCACCTCCTCAGAGGCTGCTTCGGATTGCGCACGACAATTCCTTTCACAGAACCTGAATCGGAGGAAACCCAAGGTTTATTGCTGTCTCTGGAGAAATGGGAATGACTACGACAGGATGCGTTCCGGAGCGCGATAATATTCCTTGTTGGAACAGTCGAGTATTTCAAGGCGAGGCAAAACTGGAAGAAACACAAGGACAGTGATTTTTTTCCAGCTACAATCTGAAATAAATTCTCTCGAAGGGTTTATACGCGAAGCCATAACATGGGCTCGGTCGTTACTTTTGTCGATAAATTCCCTCGGTGCGTCTTTGAAAACATTGTCCAACGCTATTGACAAAAATATCACAAAATTACTGCAATAAAATTGGCTTTTTCTGAATTTGAATTTCTAAAGTAAAAGTTCTGAAGTCAGAATGTGTCCTAGTAAATGAGATGAATTTCCACCATTTTAACATTAATTTATAAAATATGCGCATATATATACCCATAATTGTTGAGGATTTTTGTCATTTTGAAAGGCAGTTTACTCTACTTAGTTGTCTTAGTGATTTAGGCAATACAGAAACGCGAAACTTGGACGAAAAATATCATGTACAACAACTGCGCAAATTTATTAAAATGTGTAAGTAAAAATCAGTCATTTGGTGGAGGTTATTTCTTTAAATCACAGTTCAATTGTTATCAACAAGCCACGATTTAGGAAGTGTTATGTGATACACTGATTGCTCAACATGAAACATATAATTGCATAAAAAAATATTTTTCTTCAATAAAATTACATACTTAACTGAATAATATGTTTTTCCTATGAATCTGCTTTCCTAGTGAATAGTATGTCGTCATATGACGTCTTTTCAAATACACCTTATGGCCGGGCATTTCAAAATGAAATTTGAAATCTACCCCATTACAAATTTCCTCAACAATTTTTTCCAAGTAATAGTTTAATCAATACATAAAAAGCATCAACTCACAAAACACGCTTGCACGAATACGAGAGATGAATTTGGAAAAGTTAGTTATGATTGTCCACGGAAACCATTTGTTCGTCGCAAGCAGATTACATGATTCATAACGACACTTACATAATATTACATTTCAATCCCAGAGCCATTAATATTTAAAATATAATTTAACCAATTTTCCGCTGGAAATTGTTGGGGGGAGGAATCCAATCGAGTCAATTAGCATCTTCCAATGAGTTACGCCGCACGTTTTTCGATATGACACTTTTCATTCAAACGTACGAATTGAATGACTTCTAAAAATACCAGAGCCTTGTATTTTTTAATGTAATTGGTTTTCGTGAATTAAAATTTCAGAAAGTTTATCATTTTAGCCTTTATCTATTTTAATACCAATCACGTTCGTAATAAATGAGTGACCGATTGATTAGGGAATACAGAAAATAAGAGAAATTACTTCAATCACTTTAACTGTACCACAGTACTCACAGACTTGACAGTCCAAATACTTTCCTGAGGAGGAATAGTACGTCAGTAACAAACTCAGACACAGCCCTCAATGATTTCTACTGCCCTTAGTTTGGCCACCCTGAGCTCCATGTGCCGTCACCTCTAGCGAGCTCTGTCTAAGCTCACCCAGGTGTTTGCATAGTTTGTCTCAGATCGGCATAAGCAAACGTCAAATCGAATCTTGTTCATTTTACAAGAACTGTCGGCAATACATTTATATCCACGTCAGTGTACCACCAACTGAATTTACCTAGATTAATGCCAATGTGGATATCTAATTGGCATATTGCTGGAATAATCCAGGCTGAACGCAAAAATTACCGTCTCCAAGAAATCCGTGAACCTTTGGAATTCTACTCAGCTCTTTGCTAAGGCAATCATTTTCAGTGCTTGAATTTTATAAGATAGAATATAAGTACAAGTGTCGAATACCAATGAATAACCATTGGAAAACATTACTCCGATTTAACCATCACAGATGACTTCATTTAGTGGGGTTGTAACTTCTCTTTCTCTTGGCACCATCTTGCCGCTCCCAATCTACATCTACGTAATACCCTGCAAGCCACCACGAGGGCGTGTGGCAGGGGGTGAAGATAACCAAACATGCAATATTGACATGCAACTAGGATACAAGCTAGATAAAAGAAAAAAAGATCAAATATTCAATATGCCTGCGGAGGCGCCTTAGCCCACTTGGCCACGAAGGATATTATAAACAACTGATGCATTATAAAGCATTTATACGGAGGATAATTCTTCAGTAGCGTTTTTCTTGCGAACCCGGGTCTATGGGGAAGAAAGCCGTGTCACTTTTCCCGCATCCCCTCTACGGTTCCAGAAAATAGTTTCGTCATTTGGATCCCGAACATCAGTCTCGCGATGTCTCCTTGTGAGTGTACATCGGAATGGAGTGGTCTATTGTAGGCACAAACGTATATTACTTTCGAATTAGCACATTGAATCGAACACCATACACTTTCTATTATATTATCGAGAATCACTTATATTTTTCTGGCTATTGTGTTCTTAACTGCGATAAATACTTTGTAAACAGCGATAAATACACTTTAGCAATTTGCCCTCAACCGCTGCTGCATCCCCGCCTGCTTTCAGCTCATCACCCTGGCACCTAGCATCACACCTTCTACCCTTCCAACATAGAATGTTTGAGCTTCCTTTCCCCACTTCCGCATAGAAAACGGGCTCTCAGATCTAATGCGCAACGTATGCATCTATCATCTATCTATGCCTTGAATAACACCTGGAAACGTTCTGTCAGGGAGTGAAGTATTAGAGGGTTGTGAATCCAAACCTATTATACCAACCCCTATATGCAATGTGTACAGGGACTTCTATTCATCTCTATCCACAATTTTAGGGTCGCGAGTAAAATAACGTTGGGAGCCCCTGGTTTATTGAATATCCTTCCAAGTCTGCATGCCTGCCGCATGCACGGGAGGATATTTCAGGCATGGCTGAAGCAGAGGTAGATGTAAAGAGAGACAGCAAGATGTTTCAGTTGCTCCTACCAGCGCATAATATATATCGGAGATATTTAAGGAGAGGACTTGATCCGATTTTACAAGATTAATGCATTCCAAATTGAACACTCACGCATGCATTCGTAATTTAAAATTTGTGGACTTCATCTGCGCGCATTGAAATTTAATGATGGGCCTAAATTCGTAATTTTTTTTTTCGATTCCATATTGGGAATAGCCAGGCTGTGAAGGAAGTAAAAGTGAAGAATTACGTCAATATGAAAAGATTGGCCGATAGAAGAATCGAGTTGAAAACTACGTCAAACCGATCCGAGGATTGTTCACCATGATGATGATGATTGAAAAAAGCACCGATAGAAATAAAGTTAATAAACATACGAAAAAAAACACTTATCATCACGGAACAGTTGACAATTTTAGACTCTACTCCATGTTATGGGTGTCTGATGATGAATTTAAAATCCCTATGCAGCTCTTGAAAATACTTTGTACCGCATATCCTATTGCTAGACTTCGTTATTTCTAGCGCTGAAATACAGAAAATCTACTGGCTACTAAAGAGAAAAGAACTCATTACACATATGTGGTAAGTGAATAAGTTATTCCCCTTTAACGTCTAATATTTAAATTAGAATAGAAATATTTTATAGTCCTTGAAAGTCTTCCTCCACTAAGATAAGAAAAGATACTTTTATAAGAAAAAATACATAAATATTTGAGCTCTAAAACACATACATACATTTTTGAATCGGTTACATATTGATCAACAGGAATAAAAAAGCGCATTCAATAAATTTTTGCATATATTTTAAATTAAAACCCTTCTTGGTTGAATAAATGCTGAAAAAATCTTTTTTGAATGCAAATATTGAACTGGATTCCTTGATGTCGGCGGGAACACTATTCCACTATATAAGGAAACTCTGGAAACCCACCAAGCTTAGCAAATAATATTAAGTGAAAGATAAATATAGCACAAGAAAACCGCAGTAACAAATTCTTTTCCTTAATTCATAAGTGTTCTTTATATTATTATTTTATACCATTGCTAAATACCATATATTAACTACAAATAATTACCCTCATACGCACAATGTACTCATCAAAATGACCAAAATTTCTTTCCGCTTTGCTCAGAAATTTGATACAGTCCATAGTTTATGGCTTCTTCTATGTTGCAGTTGATCAGTGCAAGGAACTGATCATTCAATTTATGTACTGATATTTGAAAAAATTTGGAGAAAAATCAAGACTGCTTCAATCAGTTAAGTAAATATTCCAGCTACCTTTGAAACATAATAAATGTAGATTAGAGGAAGTTTCTAAACAACTGAGTATATGAATTGAAGGTTTAAAACTACCCGAAGAAAAACCTTAACGGAGTTAACCACTGATTTGCATTATTTACACATAGTTGGCGGTTGGCTCTTAACTCGTGGGCGATGCTACAGTTTTTTTGATTAAGACAGCTTTGTGATACAGTTTGTTCTCCAGTTTGTAAACATTTTATTCCTTTCAAGCTCATAGAAATCCACAGAGAATGATAAAAACTTGGTAGTTTAGCTGGTTAAAGCACCTGACGATATTAGGATGTTCCGGGTTGGAGTCCCGTCCAAATTGAAAATAAATTTCTCTTTGTAACATCTGAATTGCGAATAAAATACCGCTACAACTATAGCATCTCTAGGTAATGATCGTAACATATCTACGGCACTGAAAGGACTAGGAAAGAAGCAATTGTCTTCTCCAAAGAGTGCCACCATGACCTCATGCTTGAGAAAGCAAACTTCACCCGAGTATGAAATGAAATTTTATTTCCAGGAGAACTTTCCATCTCAGACGACGCACGCAAACTCCTCGAGAATGGATCGATGCTTCCGCTTAAAAACAAAAGAGAAGGGTTAATGAGAGCAAAGTGGCAAACCCTTTATCAAAGAGGACAATACACACCAAGGTTTTCAAACCACTATTTCGAAATTTCCGCCGTTTCAGCCCTAAATTACAGCCGTGAATCGCCCGATACGACTAGAAATCAAAACACGAGCGAAGGTCCGCTCCAAATGAGAAGGAAATGTCGCAAGCTGTCAAGCTGAAGGAGGTACTACTGTTTTTCCCCTCGCTCCAACAACCCCTCCTCCCAACTTTATCTCTCATTTCCGTATCAGTCTTTTCCAAAAAATATTTATCCATACGAAATTCGTGATTTCGACTTCCCTAACTTAATGGGCCTCAGCTAAAATATGACGTGTGATCACTCGTTGCAGCATATTATAAAAAAAGTATGATTACCTTCACGACCATTAAAAATATTTTATTTCAGAAAGACTTTGAAAGGTTTCCAGAAAAGAGCAATTTATTAAATTTTTTCGTACAGTTTCCATTCTTTATTGATAAAAGATAACTTGATACTTAAACATTTGATTTCTCCGTCTACCATCAGGTCTCATATTTATGAAACTTTTAATAAGAACAGGGTCAGTACTCACAATTTTCCTTACTCACCACTTCGATATTAATTTGTAAACTAATAGCTCTGCTATATATTTAAGGTTGCAAACTATCCGCAAAAAAAAGCCTAACAGAGTTACCGCGAGACATGCACAAAGCATAATTTAGATGGATAAATATAATTAATCTTGGCAGAGACCAAAACTCGGTAGCCCCTTATTTTCCTATTAGTGTTTTTAACATTTAACCTATCCAAGTGTCCACCCTCTCTTCGAGTTTTATCCTGGTCATCTCTGTGAATCGTCCCGTAGACCAATGGAGAAATTTATTATCACTCTATCTTTTTATAATCTACTCGCATTTTCTTACCCTCATGGAGGAGTTGAAAATATAATGAAGTAAAATATTTAAAAAATGAAGTACTAATTTTTCAATTATTTTTACGATATTAATGCACAAAATGACAATTTTTCGAAAATAAATGGATTGAAAAGTGCATGTCATTACGTGACTTATTGAAACATTCTACACGCCTTAAAACAGGAAAGGGAACCTAAAATTTTCTCGTCACTTGCTGATAACATTACCACTTGGTGAAGGATGTGTTAAGGCTTCTAAGTAATTCTGGAGCTCAAGAAGACGGAGAAATTATTAATTGGGTTCAGCAAATTATTCTTTAGTTAGTGAACAATACAAACAGTTTCATTTCACTATATTGATATCCTGTTCCTTGACATCTTGCCTAATACAAGGGCTTACTACTCACTTCCTTTTGCTTTTACTTGCACGATTCACTGCATTTTATGTGTTTTACTAATTTTACTATTCACTAACACAATACCAGCAGTATTATTATTTATTCTCCTTGCCGTCTTATCAACCAAGTTTCAATAAAGCTCTTAAATTAATTCTTTTTTACTTAAACGTGGGGAAAATGTCGCATGATGAATATAAATATGAATCATGCATATTTCCGAGAAAAGGGAAAACTTTCCTCTTCGTGTGGATTCAAGGAATCACAGTTCTCCACAAAACCATTTCTCTCCCTTTTTCTCTCCGTCCCTCAGGATCCCATCAGCAGTATTCCCCGTTGACCTTTCCAGGAAATCTAATCTCTATGGTCCAAAGGGTGATGAAAGAATAATATTATATCAGAAGAACTCCATTAGTCCTGCAAATTTTTTTCATTTTGTTTTTGCAGCTAAGCATTTAAATTAACTAATATATCGTTTCATTTGGTTCGAAACTTAAAAATATAGGTGACTTCATTGAATGAATCCGGGTGCTGATTAGAAATTTTCCTATGAATAATCTGAAAACCTCTCTTACGTGATTTCAACAGGGATCCAAGGCAATCATATACGGGTCGAGGGTCGAGGATAGTGAATGCAATAATTCATGGCCAGAGAAATTAATATTATCATACAAATATACGAGTTAATTGTAGGGAAAGCATTAAAAGATCCATTCTTTAATTTATTCTCACACGAAGTTCATTATTTGAAATTCACTGAAATTTGTGACAAAGTATTAAATTTTAGACTCGTCAAAAATGGATTTGATGCAAAATTGCTGTGGTTCCTCCACACACTGAAAAAAATAGATGACTTGATTTTCGTCCGGAGCGGCAAGAATCATATTCCTCAGAATGAGATGTAGGTGATGCATGGTAATTTTCATCCCATTCTGCACATCATAACAGTGGCTCGCAGGGTATTGCGTATGTGTAGATACATATAAGTTACTAAATTAGTCCGCTTCATTGCAAGTGTTCCAACATCGTACGTTCTTAAGCCACCCGGTCTATTGTGGAAAGAATAGGAATTGGCACGGAGAGATGGACTCGATTTCAAGGGCGATTTTGGATTCCAGTAGCCTAGAAAATCTTATACTTTCCCGCTGGCCTACAACAGGTGGTGAGTTTTTCGCGCCATTCTCTGAAAGCGATGGACACGCAAACCGTCAATCGTTTCCTTACCTTATCTTTTTTTTTAGTGAGCGGAAATTAGGTACGTGAAAAGAATGAAATCATGAAATCTACTGGCAAACCTTTACAGAGAAATTTGTAATTTATTAAGGGAAACCAGCTCTCCTACTCACTTTAATGAAATTTGGCCTCAATATGACTGTTTTGATTATTTGTGTGTTCATTAGACACTCTATAGGCAAACTCTCATTAGATACAACGTGGTAATTATATCGCGGCATTTGCCAATTATATATTAGGCGAAAAATCTGCTTCCCTTCCTTTAATCTAAAAAAACATCCAATATCGCTGCCTAATGTGATACCCTGTGAGATTTTTATTGCATCAGAATCTTACCGAACAAAAGGCATTCAGATTTATCATGGTATTAAAACTACATCAACACATACTCGGTATGTTCGTGGTCAGAGAATCAGGAAATTCGGTGTATTGGATCCGAAAATGAATACTAAAATTCACAGGAGAAGGAATAACCTCGTTCTAGAAAATAAAAAGAAAAATTTTGATTTTCAAGCCACTCTACCTAAGAATATTTTGATTTATATCTTATATGTACACTATTAGCTCCATTTTTCGTGTAGTACCTTATTATTGCTCAAATTTCAACTCTACTTTTCGTATCAAATAGAAATTATTTTCGAATCTGTAAGTAGTTAATCAATAAAGTTAAGCGTTTCTCCTCACGGAAAATGATTAACTCATAAAATGAAGAGGTGCTAGCCCAGAAGTGCAAGGGGTGCTAGCTTAGTTCCTATCCTGGGATTTATTGATTTTAACATTTCTCTTACTTCCAGGAAATGCCAAGACATTAGTCCTCTAGTCCATCTAATGCACACTATTGTGTCGCCTTTCGCAAGATAAATAATCACATAAAATACTTTAAAGCAAATATATCATTTTTAACCTGTTACTGCTTGTTTTTGGGTGACTGCCCCCTTTTTCGTTAATATTACCTACTGATTTAAAGATAGTCTGGTACCCTTTTGATAGTGTCCAATAACATGATCCATTTCAGCCATGTATGAAGTATTCCTTATTTAACCTTTATAAATTAGCTATTAACGTCATCTAAACGATTATTTTGCTAAATATTCTGTCCTGGCATCTTTTTAAAATTATTGATAGCTTAATAAGGAGTACATATTCTCTTAAACATCACATGCGTTGAGCTTGATGAGGATAGTTACTTGTACATACATGCAGCTAAATTGGTCTCATCAAGTGGAATAAGGTTTCATAAGAATTTTAGAGAAGCTTTGAAAATGTTCACAGAGCCATTTCAATGATCAAAGCAAATGGAAGACTTTGTGATCAAGCCGAGGGCCATCGTAACCATGCTAACCAATCAATTGATAGTGTGTAAAATGACTACCCCTTAAGCCTTTCTTCAATAAGGTCCGGCGCCATATGATACTTCAGTCATATATTTTCGTAATTTACACGATAATGGAATAAAAAGGATATTTTCCTTGTCCCCCGTGTCATGCAGATGACTTGAGAGAAATCGTTAACATTTGGGGAACTAGAACAAGGACAGGGGAATAGCTATGATGAACTTTCTTTCTGAACTCCTCGACAAGATTGTTTTATTGCAGAATTTACAACCATATTGCCACAATTCAACACTTATTAGTAATTATTCTTCTTATATTATTGTGAGAAATAAGACAGAAGTAATTTACATCGTCAAGAGCAGTAACTTGCAATAGGGAACATGCACTATTTTTTATAACTCTTTGAATGCGCAGTTTATTAGCTAAAATATGCTTGTCGAATATTTTGCTGAAGAATTAACTTGTGTTACAAAGATATCACTCTTTGAAAATTGTATCTTTTTGGAAGCTTAAGAACAAGATGTCATCGCATGACGTCACGGCAAGGTATCAATATGGGTGTTGTTCATCTGTTTATACGAGGAGGTAAGTTGTTAAATAATTACTTTGTGAAAACTTATGTATTTATCTCATGTGTTTAATGCAATACACGATTGTATTTCAATTTTTTATATTCGTAGTATGGATGGTAACGAACAAATCGTCCATAAATTATATAATTCCTGTATAGTGTCCAAGAATTTCTGCTAAGTCTACGCAATTGCTGGATTTTTTTTTAGAAGAACGCCACCATAAGGGAGTCAGCAAAAGGAAATTGTCGGGAAAGCGCCTTTTTAAGTATTTTTTCAGTCATCGTTTCGTTCTAGAAACGGCTAAAAACCTCAAAACAATATATTCGCTTCGCTTTCTTTTTAAAATGAATGTCTGTCTCCGTAGAAATATGGAACCTATACCGTCCAGTGACGTCAGAAGGCGTTTCAGGTCACGTGACTTTCGTCAATTTTCTGAAACATTTTAATATCATTTAATAATCGTTGTGGTTGGCATAGAAAATTTTGGCTTACATATTTTAATTGGCGAGAAAATTTCGCATTTATCTTCGAGAAACAAATTTCATGCACATTCCCCATTGTAAGCCAAGTTATCGTCAACCACAGGTTAACTAATTGAAAGCTGGCGCACTAGCCGCGATAACTTAAACTGCGTTTCCCGCTGAAATCGCAAGTCAAGGCGGATGACTTTTTCTCTATGGGATAACTGCTAGGTTGAAAGGTTTACTCCCAGCAAATCGAATAATTTAACTACTCAAAGTAGACTAAAATTCAGTAGCAGTACTATCTGGGACAAAATATACATTTGGCATATTAACTTCAAGTTACTTGTGCCACGAGAAAAAAGTCATTTATTCATGAATACTTCAATAAATACTCACCCAGATTGTACTTATACTGGTGACATTAATCTCGACGTATTATCAAAAATTGACATAATCGGTGGGATTTGTTGTGAAAGAATTTATGAAATATTTTGAGATAAAGAAAGTAAGTACAAGCAATGCAAAATTTAGGTAACGAAGTTATGGAAAGAAAATTACTGCAATCTTTTTTCTGGCAAAAAACGCGAGATAGAATGGTGTATAAAATGAACAAAAATAACCCATTCGCTGTACTTTTTAGTCAAGGGTGTCGCATTAATTTAACTTTAATACATATCGTATTTAAAACCACTCTGCAAAAATAGTTATCTCACTATTTTGCAATATTATTTAGCGTCTTGATGGAAAAATAATTAAATACTCGGTCCTATGAATAAGTGTACTTAGAGTTTTCCTATCAAAATATCTAGAACAAAAATTTAACATTCCTATTAAGGTCTAAAGAAGGTAAACTCTCAAAAGGTGCTACTGTATTCGAATCGGCACTGGAGACGATAATCAGAATAGAGAGGATAAAAGCCCGTTTCCCATAAATACAGTGTCTGTTTACAACGGGGGAAGCGGCAATCAACTGGTGATACCTTAAGGACAGTTCAGGAGCACAAACGCAGTGTTCCGTAAAATACCGTTGTGAGAGAAGCAGTTTTTATTTCCACGGTTTCCTGTTTCGAAATGGGGGGCGGGTACAAACTTTTAATCGCTGTTTGCAGAGTAGTCACCACAAAGGAGCAGAGAAAGAGTTCTCGTCGTCATCAGCGCCGGAAACCTCTCTCCACCAATGGGAACGCTCAGAGTCGGCTGGACGGACACTATGCTTAATGAAGTTTCCACGCTAAACATACGCGCTCAGCGAAGTATGCGTTCACCCTCATCTCTTCCTCGAAAGGCTCGCTCTGTGTTCGGACCCACTGCCTCCTCATTGGAGGAAAGCTTGAGCAGAGGCCCGTTTAGATTTGAGCAGAGATGAAATAGTCAAATGCGGAATTCTACGAAACTCAAGAGCCCAAATTAATAACAATCTATATAGGTAGGTATATTAATTTGTAGCGGGTCAGTCCGTCATTCTGTATCCGTTTCTTTCTCTCCCAATTTTTGAAATAAAAGAGTGTGGTTTGGTGCGTTGAGTGCGTCTGTATGATTTGGTTGTAGTTTTGGATTTTTAGCAGTTAGTAGTTCAGAGAAAAATGCAAAAGAAAAATCTTTTAACATGGGGATCCAGTTGCTATGAAAATTTGTTTACGTTTGTAAGTAAATGTGTTTATGTTTTTGGTAAAGGGACAAAAATTGGATTGAAGAATTTGAAGAAAGTGTAATTAGTTTCATCATTCAAATTTGTAAGTACTAAAATATTAATTGACGTTTTCGATGTGCAGATAGTGAAATAAAACAATTTTTGCCTACCGGCCCCGATCTTGTGTATGAAATGTGAATTTCAAAGCTTGGCGTTTTGAAGTACCTACTTTTATAATAGTTGAAAGAAGGTTATAAAACGATTGTTATGTGTTAATGTTCGTTGCTAAAATTCGAAAATACACTCACCACTTTAAAATTAACAATAGCTGTCCTACACCCAAACCATTCCGTTTGTTATCAATTTAAAACAAAACATTCACTTGGGTATATCTCCACCTACAAGATAGTCATCTCGCACATTTAATAAACCAGATTTAAAAAAATTAGAAAAACAATACTTGGTAAGTATGTAGATTATTTAAAAGTAGTGTAAACTCTGAGTGGACACAATAGGCTCAACTCTGTATTGGTCATATGGAAAAAGTGTTGCATTTAGGTTGGGCAGATTACAATGCGTCCTACATTTTGGGAAGTATTTCACTTCATGAAGAAATTTTAGAACGCAATCACCACGTTTGAAATTGTCACCCAATACCTTTCTCAGATCCCCAAATATTTCGTGGTGTTTGTGTTCCATCCTATATTTTACACAGTCGACAAGCAGGTGTTTCACCTAAAATATTTCCAAAAGCTCAAAAAACCAATTCTAAAATAAATCTATCGAGACGATTCCAGAAATATATTACACCAAACTTTACACCGCTTTGGGTAAAATATTTACCAAATATTAGGTCAAAGCCATTCGATCGACTACATTAAAACCTCCTAGAAAAATCCTTTTTTCATCAATTTTAAAAAAAATATTCACTTACATACCCACCTAAAATATTTAAAAGGCTAAAAGGACCAATTCTATCTTTAAACCTCCCAGACGATCCCAGAAAAATATCACAGCCACCGTTGCATTGGGTGAAATTCGGGTGAAATTTTGTAGCGTGTCAGTCATTCTGTATCTGTTTTGTTTTTTTCTCTCCCAAGTGTTGAGCTGAAAGGGTGAAGTTTGGTGCGTTGAATGCGGATACTCTGTCTATATGATTTGGTAGTAGTTTTGGATTATTAGTAGTTTGCAGGGCAAAGAAAAATGCAAAAAACGTGGTTTTTGAGAATGGGAGACAACATATAATTAAAATATAGCGTAGAAAAAAGTACAAAAACATAGAGGATAATTAGAGTGGGACACATTTCTCTATTTATAAAGTAGCCAATTTATTCTCTCTGCATACGAAATGCTTATGAAAAGTTGGTGCACAAAAGTGTAAAAAAATGCAAAGACTACTTCGAGTAGTGAAGCAGTAACGGCCTGATTGAAGGACAAGCACTACTGCCACCTATTGGTAATGTGTCATCAGTAGTTTCCAAACACTTTGTAAAAGCTCATTTGACACCAGAACACAAAGTTCACCTCAAGGGCACACCAGACAGACTGCCTGAAAATCAGGCCGCAGGTCTGCTTTGCCGTCACTGGATTAGGCTAAAACCAAAGGAGCTTATGGATGCTTTACATGAAAAATTGACTTTACGGCTTTTTTAACTGCTGCTTACTGTTTGAAACCAGATCTTGTAGGCGTTCTGTCCCAGTGTTAGTTTCCAGCAATTTTGGTTCAATGAATTACACCTAAAGGATGGAAAATTAAGAGGAACGCTAAAAGGAGAAGGACTTATCTACAAAAATAGATGTACTCGCATGTCACAATTCGAAAACATTTAACCAGACATTCTAAAACTATAATCGTATGAAGAAAATCTAACATTTTGGAATCTTAACGTATTAAAAGAAGGACACAAATTGTGTTTTCCACTAATTTATTATACAAAATACTGCCGGTCTCTGTTATTACACCATCATCGGGTAAAGTTATAATGTCTTATACTGGTAATTATAAGTTTACCTGATGATGGTTCAATAACTGAAACCGGTAGTATATTATATAATACATCAGTGGAAAACACAAAGTTGTGCCCTTATTTTAATCATAAAACTACTCTAGAGTGAATAATAGTGTATTAATTATAAATTTACTACATAAGTCAACGCAATTACTCTGAGAGTAGTCAAGATGTTAATTAAGCGGAGATCATCCAAGGACGTAGGGAATCTCACCATTGCTACGAACATTTAGATGAATGATGAAGGAGCTGTTGATCAAGGCTTTAGAAATGAAAGCTAAATTAAATCGCGTCATCTTGTAGCCACCTCAAATATTCCAACCTTGATGTAGTGAGATTTGCAGGGTTTGATAAAAAAATCACGGTCCGCAGAAAGGAAAAGAGCCATCAACAACATTTGCAATGCAAATCTGTAGTAAATGCGCCGACCGTTTTTCCACGCACGACATGACCCGATGCAGCATAGGATTCCTGTAAAATATAACCACTTATCTATCTTCTCCTAGCACAGTACACAATAACAGGCTTTGAATTCAACTATAATTATCTGATCGAACATATTAGGGAGTCTACTAAAAAACAGGTAATGCATTCAAAACACTTTGAAACATCATTATATTTCAACATAAACGCTTAGCAATCATGGTTTATGTGAAGAAAAATCTCTTTTTTCTTTATTATGTAATTAACTACGATGTTACTTAGAAAAAACTTTTTCTTGGTTTACAGTTAATGGTAACAACTCATTTCCTTTTATGCATGCAGGTCCTCCACCTTTAAGCTACAATGAACACACTAGTGGCATTATGAGGACCCCAAATTATTCGTCTTAGTCTTAAAATTTAAGTATTTATGGTGATCAAACAATTTTAAAGAAAATAAGCTATCCTGAAATAATGACTGTACTTATTCTAAATTTGTATTAATTCTCAATTTTTTATATCGGTATTTATATATTATTAATTATCTGTTTTAATGGGAATTATATTATGCAAGAGCCTACTACTGGTGAAGATTACGTCCATAAAGATTTCATTCGACATTTGGTTTTTGCGGTGACTATATAGTCGACATTATATATCCAGGGTACAGATACGAATCCTAAGAGAGACTGTTAGTGCTAGTATTGATAGCTGATTTTGAGGAGAGAATTCTAAGCTCAGTTCACCTTCCTTTAGGTAGGACGTTAAATAAATGACCACTTGGTCACATATACAGTAGTTATTGCTGGATTCCTCTCTATAAATCATTCACTCCCCGAAACTCTTACCTACTCTCTCTTATCCTCCTCCTAGCCACAAGAATCTCTGCTGCCGGTCTCGTCACTTGATTAACAACTACAATTTGCTAATAATTAATCACAAGGAAGTAGGAGAAATGGGTAGGGAAAAACAGAAAGGTAGGTCAGTGCACACGCAAGTTTTTATGGGATGAAGGAAGAAGACACGGTTGCCCATTATGATGAAAGCTTCCGAGTAAAGAACCATTCGACAAAACTGCATTTGAATAATGAGCAATTTCCGGTACCAAACTGTGATTTGTTTCAACCGGGTTTCGCTTTTTTACAGCACCTTCAGGCAAAATAGCAAGCCTGAAGATGTTGTATAAAGCGAAAACCGGTCACAATAAACCTTATCACAGTCGAATTGCTAATTATTTATGTGTAGTTATGTCCGTTTCCACATAATCACACCTGGAACCTCAGATTTTTACCTTTCGGTAGTTGAATAAGACCAATGCTGTCGAGTGCCATACTGGTGTAGAGGGCGTTTCATTCAGTAGGGTTCGGTCTGCAAGATAGGGAGCAAGATAGGGATTGGTGTACGCAGAGTATTAAGAATTTGCGTTAAATTGACTACCCCGACCTGATGGCTCCATGTATACCAGGGGTTATTTTTTAATATCACTTTAGTGAGAATACGTCATAAAATGTCACTTTTTCGTAGTTAAACTCCGCCACCCAGGCGGCGTGACCATCTTTGGATCTCAAACGGTGAACTGCCGGTCATGTGCTGGTCTTGTAGACGATTCATCCGCTCTGATCCGTATCTTTCGTTCTTGATCCGTTTCAGTATCCACGCCTGCCATTAGTTCCCATCTTATCTTCATAAAGAACTGGAAATGGAGCCACCATCGTTTCCACTTGAGGCTTGAGTTGGGGAAAAAGCAAGAGCGTGAAAGATACAAACGATTTTAAATTGTATTTTTGGAATTTGCACAACGTGAAGAACTTCAGCACACCGAGATCGGCAACAGATAGCGCTACCGACATAAGCTTCGACAATTCACGAACCGTTCGTGAGCCAATCATTAAGAGAGCGAAACGGATCTCCCGCCTTCCCGCAAAGAGTCATTAAAAAGGTGAGATTACAAAATAACGCCCCGCCGCACCGTGCCTCGTGACAAGTAGTCACGGCCGAAGCAACGGCCTCTCCACCTCTACCACCCGCTCCACTGCGTGGATCGATCCCTCCCCTCGCCATGCTACACCCCCCACAAAACAACCCTGCCGCGACAATCAGGCAGGAAATAGGACTCGCGGCTCCCCGTCGCCACGGACACAACCGACAATGTCCCGCCTCCACCCCCCTCCTTGCCCCCCACCCCTCTCTCTCACCCTTTCCGACCGAATTAACAAATCGCTCCCCCGCCCACGCTGCACCTGCAATTATCCAGCGTCAGCCAGTGTAGAAGACTATCTCTGCACTTTCATCCGGCTGGAAAAGTAGGTATTATTTCTTAAAATGTCTGCATCATCTTCAATATTTTGAATACATTTGAATCATGCTGATGAATGCAATGGAAAAGGGTCAGTGAACACGTGAGTGAACCAACAAAAAGACGGTCTCGAAGATAGAGGAATGCAGCAGCATATTAGCAGCAGAATAAACTTAAAGATAGCTGGAACTCTTGCCTATCTTACATTACATTAGGAGTCCATTTTTATATTATGTAATGAGAAGGGGTCAAATCAACTGATATACGATGCACTGCATATAGGTCGGAGGAGGTCAAACCTTCCTGTTAGCATCATCATTAGTCACGAATCCTTAGATTGGTTTGACGCAGCTCTCCAATTGATTCTCATATAAGCTGACCAATTTACGTTTACTTAACTCTTTCTCTTTTACATCCTTTATTACTGCTAAATATATCTCATAGGAGCCCTTACTTTGCTATTTTTCCAACTCATTTGTCTCTCGAAGGTAGTCTTCCAGGTAGAGAAAAACATTCATTTTATGTTCAAATAATCTTGATTTAGTTTTTTAATTTAATATTGAAAAATAAATTAAATTCATACACAATGTTTTTGTCAACTCCAAAACATAAAAGTTATATTGATAGTGATAGATGAAGGGTGGTCTTCGAGAATTTAATGGGGCGTTATAAAGGTGAAGAAAGGATGTAAATAGGTGGGTATTAAGGTGAGTACAGATGTGGTTAATAAATGATAATATCATGATGTAAAAGTATAAAATTATATTATCATAATTCTATTGTCAATAGAATAAATATTTGCAGTGCGGAGTGTAACATGAACGGGTTAATGGAATATTTTGGACACAAAGCCCTATGAATCTCTCGGCACATAAGAGTTAATGAAGTGTCATCAGGTAGGTCCAAAATATTAACTAAAAATGGGGTGAAAAATAATAATGCTTAATAAAAACATCGTGTTTAACAGATACCTGAGAATTATATTGGGATGTAAAGTGGTAGAGTAATATTCCACGTGTGAAGCCAAAAAAAGTAAAAGAATTGTTAATGAAATACCAAGAGAGATATTATGGAATAACTAGAAAATATCTAGGAGACTGTATTCATAGGATATAATAAAGCAGCCGTTTTGTGTTCGCATACTTTGTGATCATTTCTAATAGGGGGTAACTAGATGTATCTTTCGGATAGCTAACTAAAAGGTATTTTAGAAGTTTTGAAGGTATTTTGAATCTAGTTTATGCTTTAAGAGTACGGACTGAAAATGGATTCCGCATAAAATATTTGAGTTAGAATGATTTAGGAGGAGTTTTGTGTAAATAATGTGTGCCACCAAACCAAATTAAGGCTTCCGAAACAATCAGATGTACATTCATTATTCAAACACAGCCAGTGCCTCCTCCACCCAACCACCTCCTTCCGAACTGATAAGTTCAATCGATGCGTCTCTCCTTATAACTCCGCTCCTATCTCTTGCATCCCCTCTGAATCCTCCCGGCCATCAATCTCAATAACACACGCGCCCACCACTTAGTGGCCCATTACCCCTACCCCACCGCCCCCCCCAATTCCCCCTCCTCACTCCTTTCTCCCGACCTCACTTTCCAACACACTCACCCTTCTCTTTTTCTCCATCACTGTTGCATCCCGCTACCCTTCCAGTTCCAATTCGATTAGACCGTCTACCCATGGCTCCGTTGCGATTCGCCCCACAACTCTTATTTCTCCATTAAACACTCTTTGATACCAGCAGATATCCTTGCTGGTGGATATCCCTGATATCCACCCCTATATGAAAAACTGATTTTGCCTTCACAAGTCTGGTAAATATTGAAGTTTAGCCGTCTTTCCTCTCATGAATACTTCATGAGTAATTTAACCCCATTTTTGTCGTTGCCCTTACTTCAGCTTTATATAGCAGTTTTCATTGCAAGCATCTTTTTATCATCATTATCCGTTTATGAGTCATCTAAACCATTAAGCAGTTATACTCATTTCTTCCCGTTTTTTTGATAATTAGGACCATGGTATACGTTGTATCGCATGAATAGTATGCTAAACCAGGCAGAAACGAGTACATCATGAGACTTAATGTTTAGTCAGACTTCCAATTTTTAATTGGAGATGCCTTTGGACGGATGTAATAATGATTATATGATAGCTCAAAATGTTTGAAATATTAAGATTACAAGTTCATCAACATCAACGCTTGAAAACGTTTAATTTCTTTTAATATTTATCATTCGTAAAACGTATTTTCCTCCCCTGTGCTGCGATGATTTACCCAAAAAACGGAGCAAAATGCGTTCCAAAATTCTCCTCACCTAACTGCTTTCTCTCATACTGCGCAGAATATTGCCAGCGAGATTGCGTGACGTGTCCTCCCAGCAAGAGAAGAAAAAAACATGAGTATTAAGAGAAAGTGCCAAAAAAAAGTTTCTGCATTTTGTTTTCCAGGTTTTTAAGCATACTTACACGCTCAGTACCAATAATTATGATCCACATCGCAAACCAGAGTTGATATTTTGGTATTACGACCAAACATGCAAATAAAGCACGCACATGACGTACTTATAGTAAAATTATGGTTTTAAACAACCGGAGAATTCATTTGTTACTTTAAAAGCAAATTAAGGTGAGTAGAGTATTAGAACTTTCTGACTTTTCTGACTGATTTTTCCAATAGATTGCTTACCCGATCACTCCTAATAAAAAAAGGCGTCCATCACTTCTTCAAATGCTACCTCCACCATTTCAGCATCACTGACAACAGGCCACCAAGAGATCGTGGAAAATAGACGAAAGGCTAAGTTTCCAATATTTATAAATATTCTGAGAGCAGTAAGTTATCACTTTCCTACATTACGAATAAATATCATTCAATGGCATTTTGGGAATATATTTTGTTCCCGGCAGTGTGAAGAGATCCTTACGCCATTAAATAAATGTAACTGTCTGCTAACTTTCACCAAATATATAAGTCCCTCAATATCATTTAAGTAGACTTGAATGGATATATCCTCTCCATTTTCTCTTATTTAACCTACAGAAGATTTGCAATCGAAAGAAAATAATACAGAAATGGAATAATATTACAGGATTCAAATTCAACTCCGCTTTTAACTCAAATGAAAACTCCCTCGTCAATAATGATGGTAGATAATTATATTCACTACACAAGACGTATTTTTGGAAATATACTGCTATGGAATTGATGCTATTATGGTATGGCCTTGGATGAGCACTAGCCATGTTAAGGCTCTACACCAAGTATGTTACTGCTAATGCTCATTGCTGTTGGATAAGTTAAAATCAAGTTTGAAATCGAGCGAATAATGCCGAATGGAGGATCCAAAACTTCATATTCACCTCCTAAATTGTAACAAACGGAGCATTTTTTCGCATATCTGAGATTTCAAACAAAATGATGTACATGTAATCAACTTTGTTTACTCGCCATGAATATCACAAATATATATTTTTGTAGGTTTAATAAATATAGTTTTAGCTGGACAGAAAAATCGCTCAGCGTTTCTAATCTCTTTGATTCTGTAGCGAAACCCTCCCACTTCCAGCATTTGCCATTTCCCGTCACCCCCAACAGATTGACTCCTCCCCGGAGAATCCCCTCCCAACTTCTGGTCTCCAAAACTGCTGACATGCCACGTCCGCGCTCCCCTTTCCTGGCTTGGGACGTGACTATGGTCTCACGAGTCGCCGCGAAATAAATTGTTTCCTCCAATCCGTCGCGCTCCTCACCCCTACCTACGCATCTGCCTTCTCGACGACGACCGCCTGCCTCCCCCATTTCCCCCCGGCTCCGTGGTTAACCCTTGATTGCCCGGATTTCGGGGAGGGAGCAGATTTTCCCCTCCTCCTCCGGTCATTAATTGGCGCTCCACGCATACCCATCCCGTCTCCAAAGGCAATAAGGCGGGCGGCAGGTACGTCGCCGACCTTCCTCCCCCTGTCCTTCCACTCACCCTCTCCGTGAACCCACCCCTCTTGCGCACACAAAATAAAACGGCGGCTTTCAATTTGCCCAAACACGACCCTCACCCCCTCCCTTTGGGTCATCAGTGGATTCTTTCCCATTCCAGAATGTATTTCCTCGTCGGGACATTTCTCACTAATACCCTAATGTCGTGATTGATTCTAACTAATGCCTTTCGGGCATACATTTCGTTAATCCGATTTTTTTAAATTGCCATACCTCTGATGACAACGCTAATATGCATGTTGCTTCGGACAATAATAAATTTAGATAAGAGTACGAAATAATTTGAACTGTATTTAATTTAAAAGTAATTGTTTCAAGCGTAATATACGTTTCGCTTTCCATCATAGAAAAATAGAAAAATGAAGAATAATTTTGAGACCTCCACATCAAATGTTTTGCGAGATCCGATAATTCGATA
Organism: Platycnemis pennipes; assembly: GCA_933228895.1. Lineage (NCBI taxonomy): Eukaryota > Metazoa > Arthropoda > Insecta > Odonata > Platycnemididae > Platycnemis > Platycnemis pennipes. The sequence continues at coordinate 127,463,516 of OW121851.1, read as the reverse complement.
CTTAACGTCATCTACACATGAAGATCATTCATCATAGTTTTATTGCAAAATTATTCATTCACATTCGAATCGAATCCGTTCCGATGCTGGAGATCTGCGAGTGTATTTAGAGTCGTCAATGAGTCTCCATATTTCCTCGCAGCCGGAAATTACTGTGTGTAACAATGGAAGGGGTCAAAATGGAAGGACATATTGAATAGGGCGGGGACGGAAGAAAAATGTGCCGTGGAGAAAATCCAGTAACCGCTGCGAATAGATTTACCGTAGGGAAACGAATTCTCAAGAAAGATTCTCCAATGTCAACAGATAATTTCATTTATGCCTAAAATAATAATTTTTAACCCCAGCCAAATTTTAAATCCAATAAGTAATTATCCTAGAGAGACATTATTTTCTCAACAGCGCTAATGAAAGATGTACTCAGGAATCTCTAACAATTTTATAATTAGTCGCATATTCTAAGCTTATCTTCCAGCGCATCTATCTATCCACTGCTCTAGCGCGAACAAAAGGAGTTATGTCGGCGGCTGGAAACAGATGGCACGTATGGACAGCAAATTAGGAACGGAGAATTTCTCAGTCTAAAATTAAGATGGAACATGTTCCTACACTATATTAAAACATACGTTATTGCATAAAATTGACTTTTCGAATATCAATAGGAAATTCCTCTGAAAACTATAATTCTTTCTTCAATTAGAAATCAATGTCATTAAAAATGAATTTACCCCTAAGTGGTACTGACTGTTCAAAAAACATTCCTCTCTTATCTACTTCCTCTCCTCTTTTCCCTCCCGTATCTCTTTCCCCCACTCTTCTCATTTCCACCCCACCCCTTAGCCACTCACACACATCCCTCCCCCTCGACCACCTCACCTCCCACCCCCTCCGTCCGTTCCATCCGGAGAAATTTACGACCGCGGAGAGAGATAGAAGCCTGGAACAGTGTCCTTTAATCACTTTTGGTGTTTGTTGAGGTTTTATGGCTGGCATTACTTTTTTCTTGGGAAAGAGGAATGAAAATGGATGAATTTCTATCCCCCAGACTTGTTTAGAGACTCCGATTGATAGATACAGAGCTTTCGCGTATCGTCCCTGTGCTCATGAGGATTAATTCTATTTCTAGCGTTGTGCGAGGGTTTCATGAGGACATTTTCTCCATTTTTTTTTACCTAAGCTTGACTAGAATCGGAATTTACCTGCCATTGGTCCATGTTTCTTAGCACGGACGCAATTACCAACTCACAAATAATGTCCGTGACTGAAGGGATAAATAGGTTAAGTACAGCCGTAAAATCTTATACACATATATCATCTTACTTTCAAACCAAGAACATAGTACTTAATCAGTAATTCATTGAAGATGGCCGTAAATTATTAGCCAAATATTATTTCCCAAAATTTAGAAAAAGTTGTTATTTGGATATGCAGTTAGGAATTTTTCGAGAAAGAGATAAACTGATGGGTGGAGAAACTTGGCGTTGGTACACTCTTAATAGAATGAGCTAAGGCGTTGACGATCCCGACCCGTGGGACGGTAAGCGCCCCACCCTTACGCACTGGCGAACTCAGGGTGCTTCACATAGCAATTGAACCGGCACACCGATGAAAAGTCTGTAACAAATGTTTGGCTGAAATCCAATCCCGGGCCCTTGGAAAGGGAACTCGGTACTTTAGCCTCCACAATTACTTTATTAGTTATTCATCACCATCATTACTCAACATTTCTGAGAGAGATTTGATACAGCTCTCCATTCAATTCTCCCATCAGCTTATCTCTTCATATTTACTCATAACTTCTCTTTCACATCCTTCATCGCTTGTTCCATATATATCTCCTACGAGGCCATCCTCCACCAGTCTTCCCGTTCACTTGTCCTTTAACAACTGTGTTCATCACGTACTTATGTCGCTTGACATGGTCGATTAAGTGGTCCCGTCTTCTTCTTAGGGTACTAAGATGATTTTTCCCCCACTCTTCTTAGGACTTCCTCGTTATTCACTCGTTCGATCCATTTAATCTTCATCATTCTTCTGTAGCACCACATTTCGAATGTTTCCACCCTTTTCTTCCCTGCTGCTGACATCACCGATGCTTCACTGCCATAAAGAAACTTGTCCTAGATGTACGTTCTTATTAATTGTTTCTTTACTTCTATGCTTGTATTTCCAGCTGTAGGTAGATTCTTCTTTAAATAGAATGCCGTCTTTTCCTGTGCTATTCTACCGGCTACTTCTTTCTTTCTTCGCCCTTCGTTGCGAAGCTACGCAATTAAAATACGTAGAGAGGGTAATTGAGGTGGTAGTTCAATGTTTAACAGAACAGAGGTATTTATATTTCTTGCAACATTTACAAATTTACCATTCTGGGCATGGACCGCAACAAACGCAATGCGAAGGAACTACCTGAGGGAGGCCCCGCGATTGAAGCAAATTGCAAGCATTACCGTATTGCGTGTTGCATACACTCGAGGATCTTTTCCGGAACGTGAATGAACACCAAGGAGATTATCTCATCCTTCCGCCAGCACAGCTCCAAGCGGTCTGCAACGGTTTTCCGCTTTTGCAACGGTTTGCATTTCAAATTGTTGACTGATTAATTCACAGTTCACGTTTATAACTTCAAATTTATATGTCTACGTCCTCTCTTACAACGGCTGTACTTCTGTACTGTACTTATTTTCCTCTACATGTAGATGAAATAAACCCGACTGTGGCTGCAGCCACAAATACTTTAAGATCCCACAAAGAAAAAAATAATATTTTAAAACCACACCTTCAAAGGCGTCGTCTTTGGATTACCACTTTGAACCTTTTGAGATTCAAAAGATGGCATTTTTCGGCAGCTGAATGGAAGATGAGAAACATGTTGTGACCTATGTGCTTAAAATACTTGAGGGATAAACAAAGAGCCTATTAGGAAACTACCATATTTTATGATCCTCAGTTTTAAGTGTCAATCTTAAATGCTTTAGTCAATAGACATCGTATTTCTATTTTTCATTTATAATGCAAATGTCAATTTACTTCATTCTACGAAAAATAAATTTTAAGTGCCTAAGGTGATTTTCATTCAAAGCACCACCACTTATTTTTGCTATGGAGAAACATATTTCTGTTTCTCCATAGCAAAAATGCATACGCAATATATACTAACTCTACTACTATTCGTCTATATATACTAACACCATCCAACTCTGAGGAGACCGTTTCCACTTCTTGTCAGACCGAACAAAGCTTTGATAACTGTTAATATCCAGTGACACAAAGAAATTATCATGATAACAACGCTCTGTATAATTCTTTGAAAGCGTCCGCAACAATTTTATCTCATTGACAGCCATGGTGAATGAATAGTAATAAGTGAAATAAGTCTAACTAATTGCAAGATGCACAAATGAATATTCCATTTTTCCGCAACGATTGCAAAATATAGCTCTCCCGTTCCACAGATTGCCCCTAGAGTGATGATTTTCACACTCGGAGGCCAACACTCATCGGCAATTGCAGAGCGATAATGATTTCGAAAAAGAAAGCCAATGGAACACTGAGAGTGGGCGTGAAGAGCGACAAAACTCAACAATCATACCAAACGGGAGTAAAGGTCATGATGCCAATCCCTGTACTACGCCTCTGCTTGCCATGAAACGTAATGTTGCGTGACGGAAAACTTTTGATTTCTCGCGAGGCAAATTATTCAGAGAAAGATGTCGCGTGGGCACGGTTCGTCATGAGAAGTAAAAAGGGCAATCTGCGTGGGAGGACGGAATAAAAAGGAAGGGTGGGTTGAGGGAGGGGAGTTGGGCGGTGCGACCCGAGAGAAGTGCGGGGGCACGAAAAAAGTAATGATTGCACTGCCTTGTCATGAGCACTGATGGAGGGGCGTCACCGCTTTCTGTACTCCGTCTCGCAGGTTCCGCAAAAAGGGAGAGTCAACTTGTCTGCTATGACTTTAAGAAGCAAAGGAAATCACTCGTATAAGATTTCGAAACGGGTTTTTACATTTCAATCTATGCTTATGAATTAAATACCCGTGAAAGTCGAGGCACAGCGGGTTTCTCTCTCGTCTCTGATCTGCTACGAGGGTTTTTAGCCCTTTTCTTTCCCACTTGCGGCACATCCCCCGATAGGGAAGCTTTTATGGGAGTGCTTTTCTTTAATATATTTCTATGTAGTTTTTCTTTTATTTCGCTAAGTGTTGCTTTTAAAGTGGCGTCTTTAAGTGTTTTGGTGAGTGTAAATTTTTAATGGGGTTTACTAAATTCTGGGGTAAATTTATTTTTAGAAAGGTTGATCTGCATTCCATTTTTCTTATTAAAGATTAGGAAAATCAAGAAGTTTGTTGATTAATCGGGATCTGGCAGGATGTGATGGACATTTTTAGTTTTGTTTGTAGGTACCGTGGTAGGAGCATCTAGATTGTTAATAAAGAGATGAGTTGTTTGGGGAATCTGAGTTGTTGATAGTAGGTGTTGGGTAACTGGTAGGTTGGGATCAAGGTGGATGATGGAATTGTGGATGGTTACTTTTTTATTTTGTGGGATGAAATTTTCGATGGATTCGAGGATAATTTGGGGTGGGCGAACTACTGAATTTTGGATAGGTTTCCATAGGATTTGGATGAGAGGGTTAGGGTGACGGGTGATGGATTTTTGGAAACTGACGCATTTTTGGAGTAGGAATTGGGTAATGTATTCAATGCCGAGTTCTGCTTGAAGTAGGATGTTTGTGTGGGTTTAGATATTAGCATCACATCTAAATCTTCACTACACCCAGCAAGTCATCATAATGGTGTGTTGCAGGGGGGAACGGTGGAATTCACATCAAATATACATTATATTTCATGCATCAAAAGAATTAGTAATTATATTCAAGTCCAAACTTCACAGTTAAAAAAAAATATAAATTGCAAAGTAAGCATGCACAATAATGCTAATAGTTGGATTAGCTTAAAGTCAACATCAACAAGTAACCACCTATGCTATCCATTGATACACTCGTATTGGATATATTTACCGCTATTCATATCCATAATTGTACGAGGGAAGAAGGGCATATTAATCTGCCAGTTCGATAATATATTTCTTTAATTTTTTGATTATGGTTCAGTCTACGATAGTAAGTTGGAGTTTGCAAAATATTGTAAACGTCAACAGTGACAATATTATCTTGGAATTTATTTAAGGGTTCAATATAAATGTCAACGTATGGTCTCACAGTTAGCAATAGCACGAATCATTGGATTTATTTACCAAAAATCTATGCAGTGAATAAATAAATAATTAGGAATGAACACTTCATATTATTTTTCTTGGCCATACCGATTAGAGAAAAATAATATCAGTAAAGAATCTATTTATTTTTACTCGTATTATCCCGAAAGATGCTTTCCAATACCGGGTCTAAATCCAATAGCTAATAGATTTCCAAGTATCGGAAGTGAATATTTGGACGAATAATGTTCCCATAATTGTAATGCCAGAAGCTACACTACACTGAGTATATTTATGCGTAAATATAGCATTAAAGCATATTTTTACACCTTTTAAAGCATATTATTACATGAGCTTAAAAATTACATTTTTTTAGGATTAAAAACTTAATAAAATGTACATCGGTTATACGGTCACATACATTTAATCAGTCACGTATATTTTGAGATGCTAAATACATTTTGAACTAAAATTACGGTACTATTGAACCAAATTATATCCTTATATTCAGATTTTGAAACAAAAATATTGCCTCAACCGTGGAACCAGAACCCGGAAAAGGAATCATTATTTTTGGCATCAAAGAAGGAAAGAAAACAGTTTCGTGGGACAGTTAGAGTAGGTAATCAAAAGGATGCGCAAAAGTGCATTATTCCTGAGAAGTTCGCAGAGAAAAGCAAAGAGGGGAATTATGGCCCTAAACGACGCGATGAAAATTTTAGGTTATTCCTACGTTTGGCGCGGGATTGTACGGGAAGCTATCGGATGAATATGGCATGGCGGTGGAAGGAAACTCCCCCACCCCCCAACCCGAAGCAGCGCCACTCCACCCCCTTCCCCACTCTCCATTCCGTGCCGAGAGTGGTCTGACTTACTTCCATCCTCCAGTGGCTGCCCGTCCCGCTCTCACTGGCCGATCATCACGCAATATCACGGGGGCGAGTGACACGCCAAGCCTCCATTCCGTCGCACGCAAAGGAAGGAAGCAGAAAAAATAAATCCTTTGGCACACATAGAGCGCCGAGCTCACGGAAACTCTTAGCTTTTTAGAGGGAGACGGAGTGGTCGTTAAAAATGAGAAGGTAGAGGAAGACGACACATCCGGCGTCTGAGATTAATGCCGGCGGCTCGAAAATAAAGGAGAGAGTGTACGGGAAGGAAAGGGGAAAAAAAGCTCCTAATAAAACGAAATTTAATGCCCGAAATCAACGGAAAAATCAGTGCAAACGAAACAAAGCAAGACGAACCAATTGCTTCTAGTGTTGTATCCTGGCCAATATGGTTGAGTAAAATATGGAGTGATTCATATTGTCTGTTCAGTTGGTAATAGTTCTCTTTTATATATTATTTATTAGAATCATTTTATGAACCTATAATTTTATATATCTGCTAAACATTAGCATTAAAAACTAATATTAATACTCTTAATCCATATTTCTTTTTATCTTATTCACAATGCAACAGCATACATTAAAAAAATCTAAAATGATGTTTTCACCTCATAAAAATACAGCATACATATAAGGTATACAGGGTATAAGGGAGGGTACATATACTTGAGCATTGAATTATAACAGTACCTAAAGGATGATTGAAAATATTGACAGTTCATTGAAACTCAAGACTCATAAAAATCCAGGAGAAATGGCAACGCCGAGTGTTTTATGACTGGTAGTGAATTAATCAAACAGACCTACTGAAGAATGGATACTCATCTGAAGATGAGTGCATGGCACTTTCGCAAAGTCCCTTTTACAAACTAAACTCTTATTCCTTTATTTTTTCTTTTATTTTTCATTTTCCTTAGAAATCAATCTGAATAATATTAAGAAAGTCAAAACGCATAAGACTATTAGTATGCATTCCCAATACCAGCTGTCAATAGTTAGGGTACTGCACATGGTGTTAAGTATACTAAGGGAATAATTATTTATCAACATATTTCTATGTAAGTATCAATAATCATTGGAAACCTAAATCTGGAAATAATATATAACATTAATAAAAGCACTTTCCTTATATTCATGTTGCACTTTATCAAGAGCTTGATGGTAATCCGGGCTATTCCCCTTAGCGGAATATGGAATGAGGAAAAAAAAGCTTTTACTTCGGCAAAGGAAACATAGTAGGTAGCACGGTCGTAGAGAAGACTAGGTAGTAAAAGAGCAGCTACTTAACAAGATGCTTTAATAGGTTTAGTAGTCAGTAGTAAGTTGGTGAAAACACGCCAGAAATTATGACAATATCATAAGTTGTATCTCAGCCAGAATCTCTTTAAGATATTTTAGACGGATTGCAATCTGAATACGATAAACACCTTTGCTTCATGCACCTACGGTCGCCCAGAAGAGGCTATCCATTTCAATTATTCACTCCACTTTCAATAAGGGACAATAAGCTATGTGAACAAAACGCCAGAAATTATGACAATATCATAAGTTGTATCTCAGCCAGAATCTCTTTAAGATATTTTAGACGGATTGCAATCTGAATACGATAAACACCTTTGCTTCATGCACCTACGGTCGCCCAGAAGAGGCTATCCATTTCAATTATTCACTCCACTTTCAATAAGGGACAATAAGCTATGTGATCAAAACTTCTGGAGAAATAATAGAATAAGGGCGTATATTCGGAACCGAAATAGCAATTTTGTGCACGAAATTGTTAGATGGAAACGAAAAAAGAATTTTAGCGAAAAAATTAAAATAAGTAAAAGGTGACACCCATCGAAAAAGCTGCTGTGATGACATTGACGTCATTTTCCTCCCGTCTTTGACTGTTCTTGTGGGAAGGGAAGGGAGTGGAGGGGGGTTCTCGGAAGGTCTGCTCGCACAGATCTTGTCGCAATCGCTAGCAACCTATGTCCCCTTTGCAATAAGGCGAAGTAGCTTTGCGGGCTCCATTGTGATTGGACAAAGTCGATATACGTCAGAGGTTGCACCACACCCACTTTTCCGAAAGGGTTAAAAACATCAGTTTTTCACCGCTTATAACTCGAGAAATAATTGACGGATATAAAAACGGAAAAATACGGGTCTTTTTATTTTACAAACTCTATCATATTCGGCAATAAAAAATATGGTAAACGACCCCATTGGGATTGGATCGGTTATGTAGTTTTTAGCTTATTCTTATGATTATACGAGACTTGAAATACTGCATAAAAGTTTAACTATTTTCAATGTGTGAAGCTACATTATTGCATTGGTATGTTTATTTGAATTGAAATCAAACCCTATGTGAATGGCAGGGATAGTTCGAGGCTTTCTGGAGCCCCCTGGCGCTCAGACCCCTTTGGATTCATTGTGCCAACTCCCATTTAACCGACCCACCACTTGCAGATAGGTGGAAAGAGAGCGCTGCTTAACCTCGGTGTTCTAACAGGAACCAGCGTTTAAACGTTGCTAGGCCCTTACCAATAGATAAACCTATATCATAAGGAATGACGATTGTATTCTATGCGCGGCGTTAATTAATCCGGAGTGGAGTCATGAATCTCCCTTTCTCGTTATCTCTGTCAAAAATATGAATCCCTCTGGAGGCACTTTGCTCGCATTATTGTCCTTGATGATTCACTCTACCTCCTCTTAACCCAATCAAAAACTTAAAAATTACTGGAAGGAATTCGTTATGAAGATCCGAGCCCCTCTAATGAGAAGTTACCCACCAGTATGCAAACTCAGAACGCTTTCAGGGTTTTCCGTTGAAGTAGATAAATAAATGGGGCTTACCATAGCAAAGAGAGAGACCCTGAGGGCAGCGGAGTGAGGCGATTGTATGTGTTGGAAAGAGTAAATGTAAAGTGATACCCGACATGGAATGAGGAAGAACGCTACTTTTGGCGGTAGAGACACACAAACGAGGAAGACTGCCACAAGGAAGTTGCGCTCAAGGAAGGCGAGCGAATGAGAGAGAAGATTTGGAATAAGGGGAAAGGGTTGCGATCAAATCATTCAGCTAAGATATGGGATTTGACATCTTGATTTAAAATGCATGCCTGATGAAGATTGGATCGGGAGAATAATAAATGATCATATGATTACACACTCGTCATTACTCATCAACAGCAATAAGTTAGTATGCCCATTATCTAAGGCAGTATTCGAGACGAAATTACATGGGGCAAGAGATCTATAGCCGTTATTCCTAATAAATTCTGAGGATATGAAAGGAAGAGGCAATTAGAGCCACATAATTATATCATTTGAAACCAAACCGAATTTTTATCATGAAGCTGGCTGGAGTGCTGGAGAACTGTTGTCGATTGCTACTTAAACCAATGCAAGAATTGCAAACTAATCGCGAACGGCTTAGTGGAGTCACTCGCTGAAAAAGCACAATAGCTGAATTTCCACCAGGAAAAAATCCACCTCGACCGGGACTATGCCGGTCCAAGTTGATTTTTCCTTGTGAAATGCATCTGATGCTGATAGGCATAAACCAACCTGGGAGAAAATCCAAAAAACCATGGCCAAAAAAAATGGCCGTCGATATCCGAACTGGGTAAAACTGTGTACCATAAATTCAGATTGCAGGCCCTCGATCTTGAATAATAATAATGCATACGTTTTACAGCGAATAAATACACCACTAACCTACGTAGGAACAACGATAATGGAGAGGAGGTAATGAGATAAAGAAGAGTGAAGCAAATAATTTCATTATTCCTGGGGTGAAGGAGTTAAGAAAATAAGGCATAAATCTTCAAATCATCTCGATTTTTGCTTCAGCAAGTTCTATGGATGCTGAGGATAAATCTTGCAAAGAGGGCAGAACATAAAAAGAGGATCTTTTGAAAATAAATATTTTTGCATATTTCATACAACCTAATTGACCCCGATCTGTTTGAATAAGACTTTTCAACATGCACTCCTCTTGAGAGTCAGGTAAATCAAATTCGATCAACATGGAGATGAAAAACACTGAACTGGGAGAATACCGAACAATGTGATTAGAGAATCTTCATTATTCATCCACAACAAATGATTAGTTGCCCATTCTGCAGCAACAGTATTCAAATATACACCAGAATGATTAAATGAACACAAAATTTCAGTAGAATACTGTATTCGAACACAGCAGATGATCTCATAATGCAAATGATCTAATAATGAATAATTCAATAGCTGATTCGATGGGTATCGAATTATTAAATTCGATAGCCATCGAAGGATCGAGGAGTGTGCAAAAACATTTCTTAACAGACTATCTTCAAAGCCAACAGTGCCTCTTTGCAACTTGTTTAAGTTATGGTAAGAAGTAGTGGCGGTTATTTAGAAGGGGAAATGACTCTAGCAGAATTTCCACGAAGAAAAAGAATCCACCTACTTACTACCAGTATCCGAACCCAGAACGCTGAGAGACTTCTGGCCAGTTGCACTATCAGACAAATTAATAAGGCATCCTTCTTTCCTAGGGATATTTTTGAAGCCTCAGGACAAGATTTGGTTCTTTGTGGCAAGTCGGCTTTAGTGCATTTCCGTCGATGGCTCCACGAACGTATTCGCGGCTAATTCCCAATCCTTGAACTTGTTCTAAGTAAGCATATTAGTGTGGCACCGTCCGTACGACTACGGCTTATCTGTGACAATTGTATGAACGGAAAGCCGGAAAAATCCTGTCATTTAAAGTCTCTAGAAATCCATAGGGCTGAAGGAATCCTTGGTAGCTTAAATGGTAAAGAATATGGCCAAACATTCAGAGGGCTCTGGCTTCAAAGACTGGTCGAGATGGATTTTTTTCTTTGTGGAAATTTTACTATCGTACATTCAGCGGATGACTCCACTAAGATATTCAAGGCTAGTTCACAATCCTTGTAGAGATTCTGCCATTGACTGCCGGCTGCCGTCGAAAATCGAACCACTTTGCGAGGACGGCGATGAGCCACGAGATGCGACAGTCACCCAAGTCGGATTCCTCCCCTTCGTTCCCAACGCCCTCGAGCTCCCCCCGTTCACACCTCAGCGTCACTCTTTGCGAGCGGATTATCAAATCGTTTCCGCTGAGATGAGGAGGAAAATTACGAGGACAAGAAGCGGGTGCCGTGTTGATTAAGCCCCGCCCGCCTGAACTCCCCTGGATGGGATTCCCCACGGGGCGGTTCTACAAGGAAAGAAACTCCGTAATCGGATGCATTCGGGAAGTTCCAACGCCAGAGAAATCAGTTTGGGAGGATAAGATCGTGTTTAGGGAAATTTAGAGCATATTCCAATTCAAATGATGCGAAATTAGCGAAATTAATGGTCACATATATAATGTTCAAACAAATATAATTAGATAAAAATATATTCACAGAGAATAGTTAGAAACGTTTATAACTAGACTTTGGACAATAAGATCATTGAAAACATTACTGCTACCCATGTTGCTGCGGTTTATTGTTTTCTTCACGTACTTTGCTCAGCATTAACCCACATCTAAAGTGCAGGGGGTGTTAGGTTTGGAGTCTCCAAAAGTGTGGAGGAAAATAAAATGTGCTTGTAGGGTAACGAGATGAAAAGGAGATTATGACACGTGTATATTGCCCCTCCATTGAGCTATCTTCACCGATGAACAGCACAAAATAAGGCTTACATCTCTCTCTGCGATAAACAATTTCTCATGTCTTATCACTTTAATCAATTCTGTCAATGTTGTACGGGGATAGAATCATATTCCGTATGTAACCCTCGAACACCTGCGAATCGGATATATCAGATAAACTTTTCCTGGCAATAAATATTCAGAACTCTTGAAATTCCAATCCAAGCTCTCCCAAATGCTGCATATTAACAGAATGTGTAATTATAATTTCAGATTTTCCAAATATATTATTAGAGTCCCGTAGAACCCTATGCCCTGGAACCCAAATTCTGGAAACATCCGTAAGAAAATGCTACACTTAGGTAATATAATATATTTTTATTATTTCACAGAATACGTTTGTTTTATAACTCCGAGTCTCATTAAATCAATGAAACATATCATGAAATGAATGATTGTTTATCGGATTACGCTACTTGAATAAGAGCTTCAGAGTATTAGTATTTACAAAATGCGAAGCTATATGATGGACAACGCATGCTAAATAACCCATTTGTGCCAGCATAGTCTTTGTCATTTTGTTATCATTGGCGTACTCCGATTGCCCCTTTTCCTACCTTTCCAAAACCTCTATTTCACACAGAATTTAGAATGACTATTTCAATATTTTATATACTCAACAGACAACTTAGCAATAATTCTGGAACGCTCATTTTTCTCTGCGTGAGCACTGGCGTCCCGAACACCTGCAAGCCACGGAAAATCCAGACATCAGGGACTCAGAAGTAGAACAAGTAGGGTAAATTATGTAAAATTTGGCTCCCAACAAACATTGAATATATTATCTGTAGTAATGTATTCCCTAGCCTATAGTGTCACAAGTAACTTACTTCAAATGTCCAGAAAAAGCCCAACTTTGCACTTAAATTGCCCCTCGAGAACATTCTTCATAGGTTCTTGTGCAACAAATATGATATCATCTATCGTCCAGTGGTTTTAAAATATGCCACCGATGAGATATGTTATACTTTTCGGGTGGTTAAACTTAAAAGAACACTCTTAGAAGAACATATGGAATGGAAAAGACAGAAGAAGGGAAGAGACATGTTCCATCAACATTAAAAAAACCTTTTTAAAAATAATTTTACGGATCTACAATGAGCATTAGAATCAATAGAAGATGGCGCAGTATGAGTGCGAATACGATTTTTGAGTAATTTTGTGTTCACTCATACCTTCAATAAGGCTTCATTCATCGTGAGAGAAGGGAAGTAGCTTACCTACATTGAATCATCCAACAACATTAAGAAAACCTTTTTAAAAATAATTTTACGGATCTACAATGAGCATTAGAATCAATAGAAGAAGGCGGAGCATGAGTGCGAATACGATTTTGAAGTAATTTTGTGATGTCATAACCTTCAATAAGGCTTCATTCATCGTGAGAGAAGGGAAGTAGCTTACCTACATTGAATCATCCAACAACATTAAGAAAACCTTTTTAAAAATAATTTTACGGATCTACAATGAGCATTAGAATCAATAGAAGAAGGCGCAGCATGAGTGCGAATACGATTTTGAAGTAATTTTGTGTTGTCATAACCTTCAATAAGGCTTCATTCATCGTGAGAGAAGGGAAGTAGCTTACCTACAGTGAATAGGAAGAGATATACTACAATAGAACTCCTTTCTCATACGGATAGTCAATCGTGATAGGCCCTTTGCACTGAAAGGGGAATTCCTTTCAGAATCCAAGGTGGCTCATGTACCTAGCAAGGGAAGGAGAGATCGATAATCCCTCGACAACAACACGGGGTGAGGGAGTTGCCACTACAAACGGGAGGTTGGCGCGAGGGAGGTAGGGAGGGGGTGGCTGGGGAGCGAGGCATCTTCCCATTTCGGCGAAAGGAAATCATGACGGAGAAGAGGGGACACGGGCGGGCGGGGGAGGTCGACTCGGGTCGGTGGTGGGAGTTCGATTAGCATCGGGGGAAGGAACCGAGAAATGAAAATAGGAAGCCTTAGCAAAAATAATAACCCCGACAGAGGAAGGGAAATTCAGATGGAGGAAGAGAGAGAGATTTTCCTGAAAGGTGTATGTCACCGGGAAAGTAGGAGTTGGTGAAGATAACGGGAGAAGAGTAGGGATGAGGGCTTCGAACGCCTTGGAAAAGGGAAGCGGGCGTGATTGAGTTCTGCGGGAAGCCGTACACCCTCCAACGGGCAAAACGCTATCTCACTGGCCCATCATCCCATCCGCCACCCCAGCCCACCACAGTTTTCCTCCCCATCCCCTCTGACAGACTTTCCCTCCACTAGCATCCCCATTTGGCCGCCCCACACTCCCTCAACCCCCAATCCAACCTACCCCCGCCCTTCAATTCTCCCTTCATCGTCCACCCGTCAGCACAGGATCCTCTGAAGTGCGGAGAGTATTCGTGGCGGCGGTCCAAGGTGCTCCTTTGTTTCTTCGTTCGAATTACGATTTCCACTCGCACAATCAGCTAAAAAAGAAACACACTCGAGCTCTATTTTAACCATCAAATTTTATTTTCGTTGAACTCTTGACTTCGGATGAAACTACATATTTTTAGAACTCACCGCCTGAGTGTCATGATATAATCTCCAAAACATTCATTTTACGGCGGGGAAGGGGGGAAGTATTCATTGAAATTTATTAGAGAAGAGGCAATTTTAAGTTAATTTGCATACTAATGAGAATACGTGATATCTTTCCAATAAAAAGATATCAGATTTTTGCTAAAGTATAAAAAAATAAGTTATCCAATACTTATTTCACATTCTACGTCAAAAATGGCTACAGTGTTTTAAAAGCTTATCCAGTTTGAGTGCCGTTAACATTCATTTAGCACGTTTACATACATTTAAGCACTTTATCAAAGCGAGAAATCATCCAAAATAAGTTTAACCAACATAATCATGATACAAGACCACTAAATCAACCACGTAAAAACAGCCCAAATGGAGAGAAAAGTGAGAAAACTGTTGGCTGTTATTATTTAAGATTTGTTATCAAAACCGTTTTTATGCTGACATTTTATTTTTTTCATTCTATTTTTCTGTTTATTCTATTTTTTTATCGGTTTTATACCGCGATTAAGCACTGAATTTAATTGAAGAACTCGTAGGTATAATCTTTTAGAGGGAATTGAATCTCGAATATAAAGAGAATATTTTAAAGGAAAAACTTGTACTTTCAGTTAGTCCTGATTTAAAGTACGGCATTATTGTGTTATATATTATAATATTAGTAGTACCTAGTTTAAATATGAATTGCAGCCTCTGAGGAGGTATTTTATATTTAAATGCTGCATCGTAAATTAATCGAAACTTAAAAAAATGTCTATGCACGTAAAAACAAAAGAACATCAAAATACCGTAATTTGGAATGTAATTTCACATTTTGCTATAATATGAACCATTTAGGTAATTCAAATTTCCACAATAATGATAGTATAACTTTAATGTCAGGATATTATTAAGTTAATAAACTTAGAACTTTACTGACTAAAAATTGAAAATTCCATTTGTGATTGAACATGGAGAAGTGCGAGAAACAATAGTTTGTAGAAACTACATTAAATGTCAAAGCAACGAAGCTAACACCATATCTCTGCCTCAACATTTTCTAAGGTGGAAGGATGGACAATTTTTTCCTATATAGTTACCTATATATAAGAGTAAACATACAAACATTTGAAATTATAATATTATTCCAAAGTGTAATTTGGTTGCAAAATGTATTTCTGTATTCTCATTTTCGTTCGTCAGCTTCATTTACGTACAATAATTTTTTTAATTTAAATTTAATGCATAGGTATATCTTTGCCTCCCATTTGGGTGTAATTTTACCATTGCTGTTTGGTTAATTATTCATGGCTAACAGCTGGAAGTAAATTTGCGGGCACTGATGACGCTGAACATCTCATGACGTTTAATTAATCACACTGAGTAGTTGAACATGCCCAGGTTGGACAGCGACTCTAATTAATTCCACGCCTACAGTAAACGCACGGAACACTTCCTAACAATTATCTGCCTGTTACCCACTATTTTGGAAGAACCGAGGACATGAGAAATATTGGTTAAAGGAGAATTTACACTGCAGGAATTTTCACGTTAAATATATACTGATTACTTAATTTTGCTATTGATTTTTCGAGCGGATGATAAAATGGTTATGAGTAACGTAACCAAGAGAGATCTTCGCCATCGTCTTGAGAATTTTATATGATTAAACCTCGTTGTTTTCTACTCGTTTTTTTCTTAGATATTTAAATCGAAAATTTTTGAAACCATGAATGATGAAGCCCAAATACTAACGTGAGGCTAAATATTTACACGGCATAGTGTAGTAAAAAACCACCAAATCTATTACTTTTCATCGTTGGCTACGTATAAATATAACGCATTTGCTTTAAAGTTAGATTGCGGGAATGGAAAAACGATATAATGAAGTAAATTTGATGTTTTATAAGAGTTTATAGATTGACGTTTATGGAGCTAGGTAAAATAGGAGGAAATGGGATGTGAAGCTTTGAGGTTAATTTTTTACCCGAATTTTTTCCGAAGTCGATTAAACCAGCAGAGGAATTTGTTTCGTCCATGAAGAGCTTACTTTAAAGAAAATTAGATTTTAGGAGTAAAGATGCCAGAATTTTCTCCGATAAATATCTGAATGCCAATCGCCAATTGCCCAACGGAAGAAGATAGGTATTTACCCAAGTGTTCGCATCTTATGTCACGCCAAGCGATATTAAAATGCTAAGATATCTGCAATAATATATACCAGTACCCATTTATAGACCTCAGCAAGAGCCAATCGGACTTCGACACATGGAGAGATAGGAGAAACGATTACTGGTTTCTCATCCTCAAGGCCTCAGATTCGAATACCGGCAGTTATTACCTTGGGATACCTACTTAGATGACGGCGTTCCAAGTTTAGTGCTCCGTCCTTAAGGTAGAGGAAACAATAAAACGGAGGTCAGCTTCCTGCCTTCCGATAAGGGCAGGCTAATGTTGACTCTGGATTTTTCGCAACTCTTCTAATCCCATCCTAATCCTTCTCTTTCCGATTTGAAGCACCTTTACGCAGGTGGAGGAACTTGAAACCATTAAATTTATAAAAGTTTTAGCCACTGAATGTGTCGACATTTAGCGCGAATTCTTCACCGATATTTATCTACTTTTGTTTGCTTTCACACAACTTCCTAGGCAAATGACAAACTATACCAGAAGAGACGTGATGAATGGAAGAAAAGCATACAAATTCACCAGAAACTGCCCAAAATTATATCGGAATCTCCTCCATTTGACCAAGATATATTTAGACTACCCCTGTTGTTTGTCCGTATCCGTACAAGGACTAATATATTCCAAAGAAGGACGAAATGCAAAATCCTCGTGAAACGGCTTACGACAGGCACACACTAAACGCAGCCGCGTCTGAGAGGGTGTTTCTCGAGAGACATAAACGTGGTTCACAAATGTCCCCGTTACACATTCAATTATAATGTAACTATTGCTATCTTGCTTTCTGATGACGCAAGGGAAATGCTTGAAGGGCCTTGAAATTCTCCTTCGAATGATATCTCACTCCTTAAGGAGGAACTCAGTTTTTAAAACTTTTCATTAGCCTTATCACTCAAATAAGGTACTTATCCTCTGCATGGATAATTGGAGAGATCAAAACTCGTAAAATATTCAAACATCTGAAGCATTCATGGTAAATGGATATTTAAAAAATACCGCCTATTCTTCTACTATCTTATGAAAAGGTAAGAATAAAATAAAACAGTATATACATTGAAAAATAGTAAGAAATATAAAAATAAAATATTTCAACGATTGATCTGAAGAATTGTGCTAGTCCGATAAAAAATTTCAATTAGCTATTTGTAAAGTATGTTTGCAAATTATTATTATATTAAACGAGAACCAAACACAATGTGGACCAAAATCTTAATAGAAAATGAGAATGATTTTTTCTCTGTGGAATATCTTGCTATTATGCAATTCAACGGATAACTCCACTGACGTTTTCGCGGCTATCTCACGAGCTTTGAGTACATAGAAGGGATTATTTATAGAGACGGTATCAACAATCGTAAATGAATTAAAATGCAGTGGATAAAAGGGCATCTTTAACTGAAAACTGAAATAAGCTTTCTCAATAGCCCTGTCACAAAAGTATCAAAAAAGAAGTGTGAGGTCACTTCCAGCAACGTATGAAATTACTAACTAATATAAAGGGAATGCAGAAAAGGTGAGATGATTCTCGCAAAACTAAGCGAAAATAGGAAACATGATTACAGTTGGATACATGATCACAGTTGTCCACATTACAAACCCCCAACTCCAACCACCGGCTTTAAAGCCTGTTTCTACATCGTTCGTCCTCTATAAAGAAGTTGATCGACCCATTTTACAAGCCTCATAATAAAATAACCAGCTTATAACACAGCCTGGGTATCCGTTTCACGAAGAAGAAAGAACCGAGTAATTCTCTACACTTCTTTTAAGGAAAGGAGACGAGACCTTCTCTAATGTCCACGACCCTTCTATCTCAACGTCGAAGAAGAATAGGACTAAGTGGTCGTTGAGGGTGATGCTCTCACCAACCACGTCTCCAACTGCCTTTTCTCCGCCTATCCGCCATCTTGCTCACCAGCCTTTTTTTTCGTCGCCCCAAAATGCTCATCAGCACATCAAAAGTGCTCATCTGCACTTCTTCCCCTCGTCTATTCAAGGAATTGCATGAGCATTGACAAAGAGGAGAATTCTTGGTGCAGGCCAAATAAATAAAAATAAGCAGCTCCGACTCAGCCTAGAAACTACAGAAAATGTCATCCCAGGTCTAGATCATGCTTCAGTGTCACCTACTATGAAAATCATGAATCATAACCAGGGTATGGAATTAAATTTCACAACGCCTATACTAGAAATAATTTTTAAGACTTGATTCGAGTTGTGAACTTAGGAGAGGAGAAATACAACATAACTCTCTTCATGAAAAATAAACCTCATCGTTTTCGTGAAGTTAGGTGTAACAATTTCAGAACTCTATGCCTGTAGCTAGCAGATGATTCATGTGCAGTGTAGTAAGTTCAAGAATACGTACTCCGGGAGGAAACTATGCAATCCTTGATATGAATACTTCACTGGCGAATACAATGTTGCCACTAGAATGTAACATATATTGCGATAAGTATCAGTTCAACCATTTAACTATCCTCACTCAACTCAAAAAAAAGTTACTTATGCCATTGAAGAGCACAGATATTCCTGAAGGTGCAACATTTTTAAGGAGAAAAGGTGTAATTCAAGAGGGTATTTGAGATGGTCATAATCTTTCCTTTATCTCAAGAGGACCTAAATTCGATGATTCCACGCCAGCACGAGGATAACGCTGGTTGGCTGAGAGTAAATTCCCTTTCTCTCTTTCCGGCATTCGACTCTCGAAGAAAGGGGTAGTATTTCAACCCTCTGTCCACTCCCCTTAGTGCCTGCCAAACCACAAGCAGAGCCCCCTCTACCCCTCTGCCTCCAACCATCACCCCCATGGGTGTCCTCCTTCACCCACCTGCCCTACTCGCTATCCGCCGTAAATCTCGTGTAAAACCCCGAGCATTGCGGATCCAGCGTCCCCTCCACCCTTCCATTGCAACCACCCCCGCAATACTTCCCTCAGCCACACCCACTTGGGCCGCCTCTTTTACGGGCACTTTCGAGGTTTCCCGTTCTGCGGCCCTATCTTCTTTTTCCCTCCACCCTCCTGGCTGGGACCCTCCTTCGACATTATGAAGACACCAATCGAAATGGCTCAAAGTGCTTCAATGGTCGTCGTCTTCCCCTAAAGGTTTATGGTCCCAACAAATGGGCCCCATCAAAACACAAAAACGTGACGACTCCGTCCGAATGGGAGAATCGAGGACCTAATTCCCCTCGCGAGGATGATGGGGAGGTAGAAGAGGAGGATCTTTGGACGCACATACATTCCCTCTCAATACTCAGCGGAGCCCCTGAAACTCATATTTTGAGGCAGCAAATTTCAGTGTAGAGGTTGGTATGGCCCGATATCTCTATCAGCTGCGTAACGCATGTGATACGGACCACAGAAAACAAATACGATAGAGGCACCAGGGGAAGTAAATAAAAGACTAATGGAAAGTTTAATATCGTGCGTTGCACTACATGGGAGCGAAAACGTGGGCTTTGCGAAAAGAAGATGAAAATAGACTGTGGCTTATGAAATGTGGGTGTGGAGAATGATGGAGAAAGTAAAATGGGTCGAAAGGAGGACGACCGATGAAGTACTAGAATTGGTAGGGAAGGGAAGATATTTGATAGATGAAATTAGGAGAAGGCAGAGGGTGTTGAAGGAAAAGGTAATAAAAGGGGATGATATTTGGGAAGATGGGATTGCGGGAAGAACGTTGGGTAAGCGGAGAAGAGGGAGGAGAAGAACGGGTAGCCTGGATGGAATGATGGGAAGTAAGAGGCATGAGGGGTTAAAGAATGTCATCGTGTGAAATTCGGGAGGTGGGAAAAATGAAATTTCCATTTAGACCTACTTTCACCAGTAGAAAACAAAAAATAATAAATAATAGAAGTAATAAATTCCTTTTCCTTACGATACCTGGCACATATCCTATGCAATACAATACAAATGTTATACCATGGCAAATTGAGGAAAGCTTGATGTTGAAAATTCTTTACAGTTTACATGGTATTGAAAAAATGTTTCTTTATTTAAGATTTCATATTCTATCCAATGGCTGCGTCCATATTTGCTGCATTTTAAGTGTTCCCCTCATAGCCATCAAGTAAGGACCGGTACGTTACTGAAAAAATTCTTCAAATAATGTGCTGGAACGAGAGATCTCGAGATGGAAAGCCAGTGCTCTAGACCCATCACTAATGCGATAACGATATTTCCTTTTTATTACTATGCATGTATAACGTTCTCATGAAATCGCCTAAGCTATTACCGCTCAACTTCTTACGAGGAGCTCGAGGGAGAGGAAGCGCATCGATAGTATATGTACATCATATCCTGAAAGCTCCAATAGATAACTCCAGACGAAAGCAAACGAAGTTAAATACACCCAGGTATTCATTAAGGACGATAAAAAATCGCATTGTTTGTTACTTCACCTGTGACTTCACTTTCAAAACTAGCTGACCAAGGAAATACGATTGCTTGACAATCAACATAGCCACTTACATCATAGTATCATCCATCGAAAATGCACATAGTCACATATCACAATAATTAAAAATTATGAATATATACTTTCATCAAATAGCAGCAACGCAGGAAAATAATAAAACATCCTGTATAAATGACCCTCAATAAAATTGAAATATGTAAATATAAAAATTAATTCTCTAAACAGCCAAGAGATGAGCATGCTCTAACTAATGTCACAAACATGAACATCAGTCAAACAACTCACACAACAATATTAACTGAAATAGCAAACTATTAGATGGATAAATAACGCTTAAATGAAATACCTGCCATATCTTATGCTTCTTTGAAGAAGAGCGCTTTTAGAAAGAGAATCGTGGTAAAATGAGGACAAAAAATATGGCAAGATGACCCCTGTGCTTATTAGAGTTGATAACTAATTAGTGGATTCTCCTCTCCAAGCCCAAGATGACTTTTCCTCCTGTCCTCCACAGGTCAGATTGCACAACAACGGGCTTTCTCTCCTTGCCCTTTGGAGTTTCTTCATCTATCTTTTCAAATTGCATTTGGATTGGCCAGGGAAAATAAATTCGTATTACCAATTAAACATACACTTACACAAAAACAAACTACTTATCAATTGGCAATGTCCATTTTACTCGCCCGAATAAATAATATTTCATGCCTATATATAATCCAAAACTCAAGAGAAATATAATATATATCCATAATGACCCAAATAGCTCTTGTCTTAGTCTTTGTTATAAGTCTTGGGAATACGCACAGTACGAGGTCTGTACAAAAAATACGCGGACTGTTTGAATTGCCCGGCTCCAGTTGGTTTCAGGGAAATCCACTAGGTGCTGCTAGATTTGTACAGATCAGCTGATAATAGCGCCGTTTCCCGAGTGGAGATATCTTCATTTGTTGATTAGAACCGCGGTTTTTAGTAAAGTGCGATTGTTTCGTTTGTCAGATTTCAGAGTGAATGACCTGAAGGAGCAAAGACTTGCAGTGAAATTTTGTGCTGAACTTGGAAAGTCTGTGACTAAAACATTTACTATGCTCAACACGGCTTACGGTGATGTTGCTATGAAGCGTATGGCATGTTTCAAATGGCATGAACGTTTTAAGGGTGGTCAACAGTCGATCAAAGACGTCCTGGACGTCCTCCCAAGTCAAATGACGACCCAATGTCGACAAATTCAACACCTTGGTGCGGACAAGTTGACGTGTAACCGTCAGGGAGCTTGCTGAATAGTGAGGGATATCAGTTGGATCTTGCTACAAGATTTTGGCCGCAATATTGAATTGCAATGCGAAGTTTTTACCACGCATGATGACGGACGACCAAAAAGCCAATCGTGTCCAGGTTTGTCAGGGACTGCTTGATCGTTCAGAAGAAGATGAAAACTTCTTCTAAAGAAACATAACAGGCTTTCCCACCCCCCTACTGAACTGACCTTGTTCCTTGTGAATTTTTCTTGTCCCCCAAACTCTAAAGACCCTTGAAAGGAAGAAAATTTGGGACCATTTCCGAGATTAAGGCAAATGCGACGAGGGAACTGAAGGACATTACAAAAGAAACGTACCAGGACTATTTCTACACTTGGTAACACCATTGGAATAAGTGTGTGCTTTGGTGAAGAGAGCACTTTGAAGGGAACCCAGACATGTAACTTCTAAATAAAGTACATTTTGTTTTATGACGTCAGTCCGCGTAATTTTTGAACAGACCTCGTATTCTTTGTAGATAACTGGTCGTAATATTATAGTTTACAAATATCACTTCGTTTCTCTACGATGAAGCTCTCGCGGCTCACGGTGAGGCAAAATAATTTTCGGATACACGCTATCTTGTCTTGTCGTCTTGTCTAACGGCAGCCCGTGGTTTTGACCCCGGCTACTCCATTTTCAAGGGAAGTGGAAAATTCATTTCCCTTGAAAAAGTGACCAGAAGGGGTCACTAAACGTTGGGCAATTATTATACAAGATATGGCATATACCCACAAGTTCCTTTGCCGCATTACTTCGCTTCTATCGGAGCAGGTTAATAATGTCCGAGTACAAGAGCATAAAAACCATGCTTATGAACTGGTTGAATAAAATTCTTATATAAATTAATAAGTCCTATATGACTCCGTCTGCAAATTATAAAAGTTACGTGGTAGACTTGTTACGATACATCATTATCTACCCATCAACACCCAAATTTGCTAATGCCCTGATAGCAAATCTCATCATTTATCCAAAGACTCTTAGAAATGTTTTTAGGTTCGAATTTTTCATTTAATTTGAATTGGACACTGACGGCCCTTCGGAAAGGGAATACAAAATAGAGGCTTTGTTAGCAATACCACGGCATGATAAAAATTGGCTTCGTCTCAGGAAACTACAATCAGCTGGGAAAGGCAACGCCCAAATTGTATGCATATGCTTAAGGTTACAGCCCAAGCAATAAAAAATAAACATATCTTGGCTCTTAGGGTAAAGGTTGATGAACCCAATAACGCCTAATACCTATACATCTACACAATACCCTGAAAGACACCATAAAGGTGTGTGGCAAAGGGGGGAATTCACACCAAAAATGTATTGCATAAAAAGGATTAGTAGTTATACTCTAGTCTTAGCTTCATAAAAGAAAAAAGAAAAATAGCAAAGCAAGCATGCAATAGCATGTTGTTAGTTGGGTTACCTTAAAGTCCTTATTCCCACATTCAACTACATATGCTGTGCATGCATACAATTTTATATTGGATATATTTACAGCTATTCCCATCTCTAATTGTACGAGGAAAGGAGAAAATTTTGGACCTCTCAGTTCGGCTATCAATTTCTCTAATTTTATGATTATAGTCCTTCGAAAGTTGAAGTTCACCAAATATTTTTAACGTCGTCAGGGAATATATTATCTTGAAATTTATTTAAGATATTAAAGTCTAATTTAAGCCTACGGTCCTACAGTGTTTGCCCTTTTAGTACATCTATTAAACTGGTTACGCTAATATAGTTATCATTACGTCCCTTTACAAATCTTGCAGATCTTGGCTGCAAACTCCCAAGTTTATTATTTAAGCCTATTTCGTAAGGGTCCCATATACTGGCATCATATTATATAGGTCTTAGAAGGGAAAAAAAGGGCATTAATGTACAGTGGTAGCTGACGGCTGTACAGACGTACTGATATATTTTATTTTGAGAATCCGAAAAGTACTGATCCGGAAATTTGATCCCTCGAGGAATAATGCTTGTCTGCTAAGACATGGAAAAAGAATAACGGCCATTGCACGTGATTCGGTATACGTGAAACGCGAATAAGACTCGGGACGTGATCTTCCCGGGCGATTGGACGGGGAACGGTCGGCGTATCCTACGCGGGGACCTCTGGGAGATTCTGAATCCCCACATGTTCCCCCCCCCCTCCCACCGTATCCACTCTCATTCCCCTCCCGCTTCCCACCCCCTCCCTGCTTCCGAGGTCCGATGCTAACTCCTCCGCCAGCCACCTCGATAGCACACACACACGAAGACACACACACTCCTCCAATCCCTCTGGGAATCTAAACGCACGGCCAAGCTGAAGGTCGCTCTCGAGCTCTGACGTTTCATTTGTAGAAGGAGATACCAGGGGTTTGTGAAGGAAGGGGATCCTATTGTGCTGTCCTGGAGTAAGCGAGAAGTGAATGACAAAGTATGGTGAAGGAAGGAGATCAGACCGGCGCGGAACTATCTCTCGATTCAATTTCTCCAACGGATCGCAATTTTTCCCACGATGTTCCAAGCGTTTGCTTTACAACGGACTTGATTTCTTACAGGTGTCACCTTGTTTTTATCCCAAGTCAGACAGAGAAATGGCAAAGTGGCTATATCTATTCAGAATGTCCTTTCTTTGGTTATAGTAACAATGAGAGAACCGTCCTTTTCATGTAAGGGAGTGTACTCAAAAAGTTAGCGTCAAATTATAAATGATTTTTCCAACTTTCAGAACCACACCAGCATTTTAACTTCCACCTCCGCTCACTTACACGCTTTAAGATTTATATAGACAGGGAAATTGTGACAGTCTATCACATTTAGCTTTAAACTTGAAATCAAATGATTTTTTCCATCTTAATACACTTTCACACTGCGCTTGAGTGGAATTCATCGCTCAGATGTATGTCCAGGAGGGACATATATCTGAGTGACTGTATACATAAGACCTCTGTACTCTGTATGCCCGTGAATTCTGGTATTCTAGTTTCTGCAAGTTTGAACCACCTACGGTATGGAGGTGTTTTGACCTGGTGTTGTATCAGCTGTGTAATTTTTAATTTAAACGTTACTACATATTCATCATAACTCGTCTAACAAGGTCAATTCACTATAACAAGATGTTCCACAGAGAAAAAAATCATTCAATCAGGCGAATGATTTTTTCTCTGTGGAACATCTTGCTATAGTGCAATTTTCAGCGGGTGACGCCGCTAAAGTTTCCGCGGCCAGTTCGCGGTTTTTGACTTCGTTCTAAGGTCAATTCAATTTGCATGAAGAGTTCTTAAAATTTACTAGCTATCGGCAATGAATCCTAAATTTTGATCAATATCCGAACTGTTCTCGCACATAACACACAGCCGTCCCTATCCAGCGTACCAAAAAATATAGTGAGAGTTTTTTAACAATTAAGTCTCCCCGCAATTACTGGTAATCTGCCAACAATTAGTAATCGGTAACCAGCGTTGCTAAAAATTCTACGATCCCTGGCTCATTGTCCACTGAAGACGATTTATACTCACCATAACCTTTGGAAATACCTCTGTTATTAACAACAAAGTCTCCCTCACACAAAATCCTTCCGTAACGTTATTTATTTCTATTTGCACTGCTAGCGTGTACGGGAAGCTTTGAAACTGATGGGATTGATTTGAAGATCATTTGTTTAATTATATTCTTAAGTATACAGTAGTAGAAGGAAGGAAGCCAGGACCGATTTTAAGCTAGGAAAACAAAAAATCTAGGAGGTGGAAGAGTTCTGCTACCTGGGAAGCCGAGTAACCAGCGATGGACGAAGTAAAAGAGAAATTGCCAGGAGAATTGCCCAAGCGAAAAGGACATTTTACCAGAAGAAGATTCTGCTTACAGCTGGAAATAAATACAAGCGTGGAAGTGAGGAAAAATTTCACTAGAACATATATCTGGAGCATTGTACTATATGGCAGCGAAGCATGGACAATAACAGCAGCAGAGAAGTCCAGACTTGTGGTGACAGACAGAAATGTGGTGCTACCGATGAATGATGGAAGATAAAATGGCACGATCAAGTAGCAAACGAAGAAGTCTTAAGAAGAGTGGGAGAGAAGAGATGTCTGCTGAAAACCTTCAAAAGAAGACGGGGAAACTTAATCAGCCATATCTTAAGACACGATGGCCTGATGAAGACAATCGTCGAGGGAAAAGTGAACGGGAAGGACTGAAAAGGCAGGCCTCGTATGAGGCATATGGAGCAAGTTGGGAAGGATATAAAAGCGAGGATCTACATCAATATGAAGAGGTTGGCCGATAGAAAAATCGAGTGGAGGGCTACGTCAAACCAATCCTAGGATTGTGGACCGTTGATGATGTTGAAGTCCGTAAATCTGTCTTTAAGCAATATTTCGGTACTAACTCGCTGACATCATTTTTCTGCATCTCATATGTTATTTTCATAGTTCACAAAACACTACCTTCGATTACCAGAGACTTAGATACGAGTGCTGTGACTTACTTATGTTCACAACAACATTCACACAGAAAACCACGCTTACCATAAACATAAATACTTATAATAAGAAATCGACACACGCATTTTCAAAAACTGTGACCACCCTCCTCGTTAATGACTAAAAAACTTTGGCAATTCTGCACCCAAGAGAGTTTTTCCGGAATTTTTTTTAGCCGAGACTACAACAATGGCGGCAGTAGTTCTTCCTGGGTCGCTTAATTTACGGGGAGTGAAGTAAGGGGTGGTTTTCATAAGCTCTGCGAATGATGGGGCAAAGAGACACGTGGTGAGAGAAAGTGGGATTTCCTGCAGTAGAGACGGTGGCCGTGCGGGAAAAGGGAGGTGGGGGAGGGCAGCCATTTGTTTCCGGAAAGTCACGTGAGTGATGGGAGCAAACACTCGTTAGCGACTGTAAAGTGAGCGAGAGAGAGAGAGAGAAAGAGAGAGAAAGAGAGAGAGCGAGGGGAGAGAGACCGCGATCTGCGACCCCTTCCCTTCGAGCAGCACTCACCTCCCCCTTTCACACCCCCCTAACCGACTCCTCACCCCCCTCATCCTCCTACCCTCACCCTACGGGAGAAAGACAGGGGCAGTTCAGGAGACCCTCTCTCCCCATTTCTCTCGCTCATTGTATGTGACGTGAAAATCCCAGGATGGAATTGGCGACAGGGTTTCCAACAGCCTCCGTGGATTAGCGGCTCCAACCCCACGAATTCCTTCATATGACGCTCGGCAGCCCCGAGAGCCACCGTAAATCAAGACCGGACGAGTTTTGTCCGCATATAAAGAGTATAAGTAACAACCACCGAATTATCCATACGATAAGTTCACTCGAGAGCAAAACCGTTAAAGACATCATTATACCGAAATAAATAGTTCACGCTTGATAAATAAACAATATTGCTTTTATAAGTAGTTAATTGTTAAATTGGCTATCTACGCAATGTTGTTGGTTGGTTGGTTATTCAGGGGAGGCGACCGACAGCTGAGGTCATTTGCGCCATTAGGGATAGGTGGGTAATTGGGTAATGGTAGGAGTTTTCAGGGAACGGAGGAAGGGTGGAGAGAAACCCGGCGTCGGCATTAGCCTACTCTTAACGAAAGGCGCCAAGGGGACCACGGCTTAACGTCCCATCCGACGGACGGAGTACTGAACTTGAAATGCCCTCCACTAGGAATTCAAGTGGGGACCGGTTTTCCACTGAAAAATCCGCCACTGCCGGAAATCGAACCCGGGCCCTCGGAATGGGAGGCCAGTACTCTAGCCACCACACCAACCCGATCCCCTGCAATTTTGTAATGCTGATTTTTACTTTTCCACCCCATTTACCCAGAACATTCCGTTATGTCCTCTAGCAAATACCGTCATCAAAATTACGTAGCGCTGCCGATGAGCAGTGAATGATAAAACAGGCATACTTTATAAATATTTTGTTATTTCTCAATACTATAATATATTCACTAGTGATAAATTGTGTTGTCATTATTCATGAGCAAATAATGAATGTATAATGCATCATCTCCATCCAATCGTGACGCGAAGGCTGTATCACTCCCTTCCCTGTGCATAGTGACCCGCAACAGTTGGCCCGACCCCCTCCTCTCCCCCATTAGCGTCACGTGATACATATCCTCTTCGGTTTCCTTGTCTGCATATGTGGACAACCGTTCATGCGTCCCTCAGAGGGTAGCTTTTCTCCGTAGAATATTGCACTGATGTTACCAACCGGGAACATACCTGGTTTTGAATTTTCCTCCTTGACAGCGCCATTTACATGCACTAGAATCTCTCTTTTTTAGCTTTTGTTTTTTTATAAATCAATATGGTGGCCACAAATAAAAATAACTATATTTCATCGATTCATCTCTTACCCATGTTTCATTTTTTTCTGTTTATGTACAGAATATTAATACTTACGCTGGTACTTAATTATTATTCATACTAAGATCAAATATTTTCTATCCGTCAATTGACAACCGAACATATATATGGACTATAAATATTTTAACTAAAATAATAATTAATATTTTTCTTCAACGTATAATTCCAATAGTCCCACATGTGCTCAAAAGAGGTGATAGATTTTGTTTTCATAGGCCAGGTATTTTCCAGGACCGAAGAGGGCAATCACAGTCCTTGACCTTTTCGGTTTATAATATAAAGGATGGCATGATATCTGAGGAATGAAATCCCAAAAACCAAAGTATTCACAGAAAAGTCCCAGCGGAAGTATTTACGCGTGGAAATCTAAGGTTTCCTATCTCTCAAAGTTACTATGAGCATTTTTTCTGTAAATTAATCCAGTAACTTGACCAGTATTTACCTAAAGCATACGATAAGGATTGCATAAAATTTACTTTGATATCTCTCGTACGCAAATCCGTAGTTCCATTGTAGGGGTGTCTCTTTTATAGGAAAAGATAACACTCTGAGGACGTGAATCCATTTCATATTCAGCGAGCATGGTGCAAAGTAGCATGCCATATTCACATCCGTAAGAGGATAATTTGTAAGAAATAATGTAATGACACTCGTGTGAATCGAATTTACAGAAGCTTGACCTACACCATAACATTATTTACATTAAACACCAAATTTCAAAAGGGCGTTTACTTTAAAAGCTTTCAACGCGGGGTGTAGAGCTCTTGTGTCCATAAATTTCTTTGACGGCCCTCTGCACCAAGAAAAAAAGGAAGAGGAAAACTCTCTCAACCGGGCCATGAATCCTTGTTAAAGCAAGTTCTGCTTTGAAGAATCTCTCGTGATGAGGCCGACGAAAAATAATAATTTCAGGACTTTTTGGGCTCACCAAAAATACAAAAGACCGTGGGCATCATAGGCGTTCGCTTCTGCGAGAGAAATTTATGAGAGGCAGGGGTGGGAACGTGGGAAGGACGGGCTCTTTGACCTGCGAGACGAAACTACTCCCACGTACGCCCTCGCACCCTTCACAGCTCGGGAGGAGCGCTGAAAGGTTGACGGTTGAGCCGGGTCCTCACGGCTATGCAGCAGGCGGGGGTGAACAGAATCGTGGCGTAAAATGATTGATCACAACGTCGGCTAAAGTAAAGACAGCATTTTGGGAAGAAAATATCTTCAGCAAGGAATGCCAAGGTAAGGTATTCCTTCAATCCGGAGGAAGAAAATAGGGGAGACGGCAGATCAACCCAAAGTTCACTGAAGACGAAGCTCGGGGCGATCTCATAAACGCTATTGTGTTAGGAAACATAACTGTAGTGGAGGACATACGAAAATTTCAAAACAAAAAAATAGTATCCTAATGCCTCTTCTCGATGAGGTGTGTGCAGAAATGTCAATTCTGTATTGACTTCATCTATCCGCAAATGCATCTCACTACTCACCAGGAGATGGCTCTTTACGTTCACTGTGTTACGTATTACAACTATATTCATTAACGTTCACTTAGACTATCCTTCCAACGTTCGTACTGTTTTGCGACTTATGGACGGTTTGTCAAGAATTCGTCATGTTTCTACCCTGCTGAATTGCAATCAGTTTAAACTCTCAGGTATGAAATAAAGCAGCGATAAAAAGAAGATTAGAGAACTGATAGGGTTAAGGTGAAAGCTGAATATATACATATATATATATATAGAGAGAGAGAGACTCTTCAGCTGCCTCGCGGCGACGGTCAAGGATTGAAAAGATGCTGTTTGCATGGGGAAGTAGATGGAGTACACATTGGGTGTCTTTCCACTGAAGTCGTATCGCTCTAATATCCAGCCATGGAAGAGAGAAGAAAAACTACGAAATTTTGGTTTAGAAGTAGAAATTTAGTGAATAGGAGGAATAGAGAAGTTTTTTTGGACGGACTGAGGGAAACTATTGTAGAAGAGGGGTGTAAGCGAGGTGTAAATCAAATAGAGTCAGGGTTTCATTATCTGGGAGTTTTATGTGAAGGAACAGTTAATTTTACTCAAGTCCTGACCTCCACACCCTTCCCTTTCGTTTCTAATGAGTGTAATGATTGGATAAAAAGCTACTCTACGAATGCTACCGATGGCACAATAGGATTTTTTTTAATTCTTCAAAAGACGTATTGGAAATATTTACTCGCTATGTTACTTAAAACGTCTTTGCGGACGTTGCTTCAACATTTATTTAAAACATTAGTGCCTGATTACGAATCTTCGATAAAAAATAGAACACCAACAGAAAAGAGCCATAAAGGTAACAGATAAGAGAGCACTATGAATATTTTAACTAGAATGCATCTGCATATCCGGTGGATAATATTTGTTTAAGCATTAAAGCCAATGACCATTCCGGAAAAAAGTACAGAGTCAAAATTTTGTTCCTTACTCCAAATGCAATCAGGGATCTGGTTACTGAACTCAGACAAGGTGGATTCTGGATTTAATATTTACAAAGCGTTTTTTAAGCACCACAAAATAATTTTTGTTTAAATTTTACATATCAATACACAAAATAGTTCTGTATTTCACCCATATCGGTGTCTTGTGTCTTACTTCAGTGTAGTGACACGAACTTGTGCACCTCGAACCTCAAACTGTGAACCCCGATTTCGTAGTTTTCTGGAGTGTAATTGAATTTTTTTCTTTGAAAACAATTTCGTCAATTTGGCTTCAACTTTCTTCTACTAATAGACATGATCACTACTATTTGGTAAACAAAATTCATGGTGAATTTCCACTTCATGATGGTGACACCTTCGATTTAATTCGGTTGATCTGAACATATTGTGGACCTATAACCGCGCAGTTGATGACTGAATATTTAAAAATTATTTTCCACCATTCTGCACTTTTAAAGTTCAGCAAAACGCAACACGCCTTTTCAGACAATTTTGCTTCGTCAAAAACTTTCATTTCTTTATTATTCTTTATAGTGTATGGCCATTACGTGCTGTCTCCCGAAGCACGAATAACTTGAAAAAATGTTCTTACATTATACATTTTCAGCTGTAATACCAGACCACATGTAAAAATAGTTTTCTGGAATATCATTACCATAGCACTGCCATCATCAGGAAGATATATGAAGAGGATTGTTTTTCCGTCAGCAAAGGTGCTGGTAAACATTAACTGGGGGTAATAAGTGATAGTTAGTCACCTACTGTGTATGGATACAATCTAACTGAAGCATGAGCTCGCTGGTCAATGCCATGAATAATTTTATTGAAAAATTATAAGAGTCTGGTAAACCTTAACTGGAGATAATCATTGATTATTAGTCACCTAACTGTGCATGGATAGAACCTAACAGAGGTATGGGCTAGCTGGTCAATGCCATGAATTGAAAATATTGAAAACTTTTACTTGCTTTGCAGCTGTATGCCGTTGCATTAACATCAAACTTTTGGGGAAAACATTCACTGCTGGTGCTAAAAGTGTTCATTTTAACCATTTATGGTCAGCAGACAAATTAAATGGCACATTATTAAAATGTGTTCACAGAAGGATTTTAAAACCCTAGTTTTCATACCATGAATTTTTAAATCAATTTAAAAGTCTTATTTACATAATCATCTTATATAAATATAAGAAAAATGACGCTTGACTTTTCATGAAAAATCATGATTTTTATCAACACTGTGGGAAAGAAATTGTATTGAAATACAGGCCACAAATATATTTTCAATAATCATCTTGTAATTCCGCTACTCTAGCTCTTTAACTATTTATGATGAAAGGTCAAATTGGCTTTCTATAATTTATCCAATCTAATCCTCTCTTTATCGTCAAGAAAAAGTTACTTCTTGAAAATGTGCTTTCTTCTAAACTGCGCGATTGCCAAAAAACGACAAAGAATTTATATCATATATTTATTAAAATTTCTCTGTTGAGTTTAATACAAGAGGTATTGATGACTTAAAGTTAAATAAAAGATTTGAATTTACTTTCTCTTGACCTCATCCTCCTCTAGCTATTATTTTGGGTGGTTACATTAAGAATCATAGATTTAACCCCCTGCGTTGTTCGTCCAGCAACTTAATGACCGCGTCCTCTATGCCGAGCTATGATGTAAGCCGATGAATACAGCATGCATTACCGGTACATTAAAGCAACATATGTTGCTTTCCTTTGCTGATGGATGATGAAGGTAAAGATACGTTAGCCTGGCTCTTTCATTCCGGAAAATGATACGGGACATTAATCGCACGTCACGACGCGGATGATACGAGGCTCGCGGTAAACCGTCTCCTACAAATGGACACGGACGGGGCCATATGTTAGCTCCATAACCACTGCCGTCGCGAATTAAAGTACGGAAGCGATAGTAGCAGCAGCAGTCGGGACTTCAAAGGGAGGGGCGAGTGGATCTGCGGGCGCTGAGAGCGTCGTCTGCTCTCTCTAGTTGGGGAGAGTTGAGTTCAGGCGGGACGGAAAAAAATTCCAGAGAGAGAAATGACGAGGGTAACAACGAAAAGAACGCCAAAATGCGAAGCGGGGAATTTCGTCCCGCAACGAATCAAGGATTTTTTTTCCCGCACTGGCCGAATTAAATTTCCATCGTCATCGTCCGTCCCGAGGGAAATGAAGAGACCTCCCTCTCTTCTCTTTCTCTCTCTCTGCGTCAATCTCTCCCCCCCCCCCCCCCCCCCCCTTCCGAGGGAGGAAGTGGCCCTCGATGTCTCAGGAGGGGTTGGGACACGGCGATGAGGGGAGGAGAAAGAACGGGAAGACTAAAGGGGCGGAGAATGAAATGTGACGGCGGGAGACGCCGCAGAGGGAGGCGAAAGAGACACCCGATCCTTTTTGCCTCCTCAGCGAGGGAGGCTTCCCTTTTTCCAAGTCGCCTGCCACCCCCACACCTCCCTCCTCAAACCCACGCGAATCCCCCAACCGCCGCTCACCCCGACAAATTGAGGAGAATGATGGGAAAGGGGGGAGAGGCGGGCAGAAGAAGGCTCGACCCGGGATCAGTTTTGTGGTTTTGAGGAAAGCGAGAGGGAAAGAAAAGCTACCACAGAGCCATCTCTCCCCTTGGAGACGTTCCTTTTATTTCGTCACAATGCTCGGACCTATGGACATATTTAAATGGAAGATCTGATTACTCACTTTCTCACGAAAGCTAACTCGAGTGGATTCAACCCTTAGTGATTTATTAAATCCAGTCACTAACGTGTTGCCTGTAAAGTCGCACTTCTGTGATACATTAGAATCGATCATTTTTTGTGCTTTAGATACATTCTTTAGCAATTTTCAGTTTACTGCAATATTCACCGTGAATTATCTCAGATCCGGGATGAGTTGAGTAAGTTGTGGGGGCAGGAGGTACCAGTTAAAGAAAATATCCAGTCGATACAGAACTTTTGCCCCATTATGCTCAAAAATAGCAAGCATTTATGGCACTTCGACAATCGTTATGGCGCTATAATGGCTATGGTCCCCTGGTTGTACGTAAGCAAAACTCAATGTGGCCACAATGCAGCTAAATAGAATATGGTCGCACTGGATGGTTACAATATTCTCACGCTCTACCCAACCCAAATTTGTGGTGCTTGTTTATAATTTGCTGCAAAGTGAGTTTTTCCATGAGTTTGCATATTTACACTCATTGATATTGTTATATACGGAAAAATGCACCAAGTCATGAAAAAACGGAAAACATTTCTACTAGTAGCGAACTAGATAGAGAAATTTCAACGTAATAAGTACTTTATTAGTCAATACGGGATATTTAAACACAGCAAATGGAAAATATAATGCATATTTTAATTAACAATTGTTAAAATTTGGATGCTTTCCCTTATATGCCTAGTTTTGGCATGGTATAGCCGATCTTTTACATTATTTTCTTCTGCAAAATCTCTAAAGAGACCATCCATCTTACAATTTACAAGAAAATCTGTAAGAATAGAATGATACCCCATTGTACTATAGTATAGCAGCTAACCAGTTAATTATGCTTCGTCCTTGTAAGTATGAAAAGCTACGCTGAAGCTTTATATTCATAACAATAGTGACACTTAATATCATTAACAAATGATTGATATAACAAATACGATAATACTTCAAATTACGTGACGTGTTTTTCTTCAAAGTTATTTGCTACCAATATTCTGTTATTATTTGGTTCTCTAATTCAAGAAAGGTTTTTCTGATGTAACACACCCTTTACATTTTCACATAGCTCAAAGTCACAACCCTAGCTCTATCAGCAAAAGAGATTTATAGTCTCAATAAGTAACAGCTGCAGGGGCTTGAAAATTCTGGCAAAATTACATTATTTTAAGCCAAACATAACTCACAATTGGCAGACACTAGGGAAAGGTCTTACGTGGCCTTAGCCATAACAATCATATAAGACCCTCAATTAAGCCAGAACATGGTCATATTTGCTGACTGGTAAATGTTCATTGCTGGAGAGTAATGATATCAATCGATGTTGATCAATTGAGCAATCGATAAAAACTAAATAGATCCCAATCGATAATCGAGAAATACTAACGTGTGAGAATTCTGGATAAGATCTTTGGCCTTGTCCGAGAGCAAATTATATTTCTGACGCAGAAAATAACAATAAAATGGGAAACTTGGTCTATCGCAGAAAAAAATGTAAGGAACTTTTACACAAGGCTGATAATGGCGGTCAGGTAAGATTGATCGAACGAAGATTAAACTACGTCTAAAGATTGGTGAGCGACAATGAAATGCAACAAAAAATGACTCTAGTTCCCTGCTGTCAATATTTTGAGAAAAATGATTTATGATGCCACAACAAAATCCACACGACTACTGGAAATAAGAAATAGGAATGACACTGCATTAAATTAACAAGACAGAGCAATCACAATAGGATCCCTGTGTTTCTTTGAGAGATACACCTTCAAAAGGGGGCCGATGAACGGGGTTGTTCTGCGGGGTGGTTGGCAAAGGGCAATGAAGAGAAATAATGGGACAAATCATCCACATTTAGTGATTGGAAGACCAGTAATAATGTCTAGTGCTTGAAGTTCGAAGTTTTACTATCCATGCATCATTGATTTCTCAAAATCAGACTATTTATGATGAAAATTCCATTTAACCTTGATAAAAATTTATATTGTAAGTCATGCTTCTTAAGAATTGAGAAATATAACTTAGTATTATATTTCCTCAAGCTATAAATAATATGTAGATCAGGATAAGGGACATGCAACATTTGACCCTTAGTAAATTGAACCAAAGTCGCAAGCATATGGTCACTATTAGATTAGTTGCGAACATTTTTTAGGCATAACTTTTTAAATTTATTGAAAAACTACCCCATTTTTCATTCTATGTCCCCACAGAGATTTCATAGCATTGCTTGTACTCCTCTGATTTGGCTATTAACATCTCTTTGAAAGTCAAGCTTTCCCGTAATAACTGTATAGGATGAAAACGTTACGCCATGCATATAGGAAACGACCTTGACTCTTCCCGCAACTGCTCGCGAACTTTCTTCCATTGCGATTCTACTATCGGCCAACCTCTTAATATTAACATAATTCCTCTCTTTCACATCCTTCACAACCTGCTCCACACCCTACTCCTCATACGAGGCCTGCTTTTACCATTCTACCCGTTCACTTTTGCCTCGACGATTATCTTCATCAGGTCATCGTGTCTCTAAGATAGTGTACTTTAGGTTGTCCCGTCTTCTTTTAAGAGTTTTCAGCAGACTTCTCTGTTCTCCCACTCTTCTTAGGACTTCGTCGTTACTTACTCTGTCGATCCATTTAATCTTCATCACTCTTCTGTAGCACCACTTTTTGAATGCTTCCACCTTTTTCTCCGTCGTTCTAATATAAAATTCTCACAGAATCCGAAGAACATACGAGTCAGATGCAATAGATTAAAAAATGAAATCACGGAAGCAGGTCGAGATTTATTCCTTCTTTCTCTGCTTGCTTTTTCTCCCTGAGCGGCATGGGGGACATATTCCACGACCCCTTTTCTCATCATCCATGTCAAGGACGGCCATTCTTCGCCGTCACTCTCTTCCTCTGTGAGCGCCGGAAGCGGCCCACTGGGGCTTCTCCACCGCGGATGGCCCGACTACCAACAACCCCCACACCCCCTTTCCAACCTCGTCACCTCAGCGAGAAACCTCGGGGGGAGCGGAAATGCCGAGACGATTTTGGGTGCTTTGATTGCGGAGAACGAGCGGCAAAAGATGTTTCTTACCGAATGCAAATACCACCGCTGGGCCACCAGGTGCTTTGTGCCACGAAGATCAAAGTGAATAGTGCATTGGAATCTGGGGAGAAAATTTCCCCTATTAAAGAATTAACGCTCGGAACAAAACTTTTTTTAAATATCATCGCAGGTATTTTTTTTCCCACGCCTTGTAACGCTCTTAATCAACAGAGCCCTATAATCCCTAATTGTAATACTTGTGCCTTATATTTAACTAGGGTCATTCTGCATCGATTATTATCTGAAAAATATTCATATAAAATGCATGATAACAATTCCGCACATTATCGAGTCTAAATATCTAATTGCACTTATAGCTCTTATACCATAAGAATTTAAATTATGTTTCTCATCTAATACTTAATGATCGGCCATACTTGTTCAGAAACTTACAAAATTTAGATATATCAAACTGAAGATGAAATATTACTGAGCTAAGCCCAAAATTTTCAGAGAAAATAATGTAATTTATACAAATACATCATTACGTAGTTGTTTGATTGGTGTAACAAAAATTATAATAAGTCACGCTTCATTGGCGTGACTATTTTGAAAAGAATTCTAACTTTATAACTAATGTGGGTTTCTCTGTTTATGTGTTTTACAGGTGAGGTCTACACTCAGAATCGTGTTCATGGCAGCTTCAAATTTGCTCCCAACAACAATGACTGTAAACACTCCCTAAAGGTAGGTGCTCAAGAAAAAGGAAAACTATATAAGTTTCCATTTTTTAAGGCACGATCATGATTTTTCGTTAGCTTTCCAAGACCCAATACTGGCTGGCTACTTTGGGTCATTGCTTGTATTTTGACCCACACTCTTCTACGACATAGCCAAAGAGGGCTCAACTAGAGTGCACAAAACGTTCTCAAGAATACAGTCCGTGTGCCTTAATACGGACAGCAATATCTAATCTCAGAAAACTTAAAAAAAAAACTGCATGACCTTACCAGCCCCCTTTCATTTCGAGGGACGGTTTTCTGTCTCGGAAGGGTGAAATGGATGCATCGAATGCCAGGAAAAACTATCGCGTCCCGAGAACAGCACCTAGCAGCGTCATCCATCTTCCCAGGTGTGACTCGCGCCTCTCCGGATGTAGTCCGTCCCTCCGGGGACCACTGCGTCATCGTCCAAGTCATTCGTTACCCCTTCGGCGCATCGGATGTCCTGGATTCACCTGGATCGGGACACTTCCGAACCCTCTCCCGGATCCGAGGACAGCCCTTGGAGCGGAACGAATCGATCCACACGCGGAACCGCATAAATTTCCCGCCATTCGAAGCGATAAGAAGAGATCCGCTCCTCTACAAAATGGGTCTGAGGAGAGTAAGGGGTTTATTGGCTTCTCTCATTAGGCGAAGCTTCCTCTGACACTATCCGCCAATTCATTCACGCATGGATGTGCATTCGTGCACTCCATTTTGGACAATCACTTATAATTGAATTGATTCACAGGGAGAATGACATTCGATGGAAGTGGGTAGAAGAGGGGATTCGCGCTTGCCAACATTAAAATTACGTGTGTGTGGCTCTTATTCCTAACACGATATTCACTATGGCATATCACGGCGTATTCAATTCCTGAGTGATCAAAATCCAACATAGCTTAACTCTTTCATTCTTCCGTCGTGTCTTTGCATACGTAGAAATTTTACCCGCACTTTTTAATACTTCCTGGACTCTAAATTTCCAGAAAACCATATTTCCTCTTTTCACAACATTCTTTTAGAACTCAATAGAATTTATTGAGTGGAGAAAGACTTTCTTTATTGAAAGAATCAAAATACTTGCTTAGTTTTCGTTTACACGCAAAATATTTCCATCTGGTTTCCTATAAGCAGAGAACGTTATCTGTTTCAGCCACATAGACGTTAAAGTTCATATATGGAAGAGGCCTTGAGCCTATACCCAAGATCTTGCTGTTTTCTGAGTTCCATTTTTTGCTAGGTAACCATAGGTAGCACAGGAAAA
The DNA here is from genome assembly GCA_933228895.1 of Platycnemis pennipes. Lineage (NCBI taxonomy): Eukaryota > Metazoa > Arthropoda > Insecta > Odonata > Platycnemididae > Platycnemis > Platycnemis pennipes. The sequence continues at coordinate 127,424,698 of OW121851.1, read as the reverse complement.
TGAAATGCACCACAAACTTCAGATTGATTGGGAACTGAAGATTTTCACGCGTCGCATTATGAGCTCTACTCTTACGAAAAACCTTTGCTGGAGTCCGATGCATTTTTTATTTTCTTTTCTTGGATAAATCACGGTGGTGGTTTGGTCCAAGAAAACTCTGGGTGAAAAAGTGACGTGAAATCAAACGCAGACTTCCGAATTACATTAAAAGGAAGGGTAAAAGGAAGCGAATGATGAATCTCAGGATCCATATATTGGAAACACCAAAACTTCTCTTAAAAACGAAGGTCATTTTCATTCACATTCAATACTCAACCACCATGCAGTAACCACAATAGATTTTTGGGAGCTTCTAGACTAAAAATCGTTCTCGCTTCGAAAATTGGTTAAATTTCTTATGCTCAGTTTCACACGATACTTTATCCAGCACAAGACCTAGTGTGTTGATATTGATGACGGAATCTAGTACGATTGGAACTTTCCTGGGAGATTCCACACCATCATCGACCTTGTTCTTACTATGAATCGGTTATTCCATATGATTCCATACTAATTTAAAAAAAGAGAAGTTCGCACAGAGTCTGTAACGTGACTTGATTGGTCGATGACTACTGGGCTACTAGGTCCTACTAGAAATCTATTACCGCATCAAGTATTATCCAGTAGCTCAGCGAGTATACTAGCTAGGATGCTTGCCAGCCAGTATACTGGTTCTGTTCACACGATACTGGAAAGCTAGCATATTAGCGAGTATACTAGACCTTGTACTGGGTCAAGTATCGTGTGAAACGGGCTTTATGGTCAGTTTCCAGTCTTGCATACTAAAACTGGTAGATTTTTTGACAAATGAAGGAAAACATCATAGGAGTAAAATGGAAGTTTGTCAAAAATATAAGGAGTAGAGTCTTTCCGTGACAATGAACAAGCGTTGATGCCTTAGGTCAAACTGTCACCATCATACTCTATACAGTATGCGCTACGTAAGCTGAGTTGCTTGGAGAACTCTCCCTTCGAGGAGCTGACCTCTCACAAGAACTAGTTGGGAGGGGGAGGGGAGAAGGGTGCGAAACACCTAGCGAAGATCCCCCCCTGGACCCTCGTTCCCCAGCTAGGGGTCAAAAGAGGGGCAGTCTGTTGGTCTCACCGACGTCACGTGTTGATGTAATTAGCGGCCCATCCGAGAAGGCTCAGCCGCCCGTGGAAGACAAAGGGATGAGGCATGGGGTCGAGAGAAAGTGAAGAGTGGAAAGAACAGGTGGCTTAAAAAAATTGAAAACTCCCTCACCTTCTTGCTCTCTCCGTAGACCATAATTTCCCAGGTTGGTAGGAAAAGAATTGCACCTAGATGAATAGGCTCTTATCCCAGAGTGTTCAGCACATAACGTTTGAACTCGAATGCATTTTGAAACTGAAAAACAATCATTAATGATGTGAAATACGGTAAAGCACTCCAAAGTTATTCGCGCATCACACAATGAATAGGAAAAAAAACATGGAATCCACTCTGTAGCAGATAAATTATGAGAATACGTATGATATACTGCAATTATAATTAGCTTTGCATTTAAAACTTATTTGTCCCTAGGATAATATGAAGTTTACATGTCAGAAACGTTGTCAAAGCCAATGACATTTCTATAAACAATAGGGCTATATACGTCACGTTATTACATGCCTCTGGTGGATTTTGCCATACATCTTTGCAATTGCTGTCAGAGTACATCATACTTACTCTACAGTTAAAGACTACGCGACAGACTACATATACAGTGTACACTGGAGTGCACTGTAGAAATTAATTAATGAAATTGATTCCATTTAAGGAATAGATATCTTTCTACTTTCATTACCAGAAGGAAGGTCTAATTGCAATTACCTTCAAGAACCCTTGCGAAGAATAAATCGTTTACGATATTTTTCAATAAACGGAAATATATGCAATTATTACAAGTGAACCTAAGGCTAGAGGAAAACAATGAAATCGGCGGAAAACAAAGCGGAAAACAATGAAATCGGCTCGATGATACTCATCCCACAAAGTTTGAACAAGTAAAATAAAGTCTAGTTTCCGCAACGTATACCACTGTACGTATGGCGATACGAGACCGGCGTATGTTGATCCCATCGACAGTAACAGTGTGTAGTATACACCTCATTACTTCGGGTATTAGAGTAGCCAACAACACTCGAATAAATATTTTCAAATTCTTATTAGATCACTTGAAATTTCTCTCCCTTTGCTTCCCATTAGCTCCAATTTCGCGCCAAAGAGGAAAAAACACACTCCAATTCACAATGAAAGCTATAATTAGGTTTTTTTATGGGTACGGTACATGTCCGTAGCCTGCAGCAGTCTTCCCACACTCAGGTAACGCTAAGCGTAGGGTACCGATCACGTTATTTGGAATGTGTTCGCAATTGTCTTCAGGGCTTGTTGAGTTGAGACTAAAGAAGATTAAGCCATTCAAAAAGCCGCACCGATATTTTATTAATCTCCTCTCCTATTGTGAAGAGGAAATTAATGAAATTTTTGGAGGAGGAATAATTCGATAGAGCGATTGTATAAAATTATTACACGAAGATCGAAAACGTTGAAGCCATAAGATATTTAGGTGTAACAATCACTAAAGATTTATCGTAAGGAAGACAAATCCGGGAAATATGCGGCCGAGCGAAGAGAATTCTAGGCTTTATATGAAGAGTACTGTGGAAATGTGATGAGATAGATTGTCATATTGACAGATTCAAAATGGCATTTTTTCCCCGTACTATAGAATAGGCAGCATAACAAAGGGATAGGTAGGGGAAATATTTTAGAGCAGTCTGTAGTGTATGACGCATGTATTAATCCCTTAAATACTATAGATACTAACAATCTAGTTGCATGAGACCCTACAGTTGCTTGTTTGCATGTCAGTAGTGCATGCTTGGTGATCTTCACCTTCTGCCACACACCCTCGCGGTTGCTTGCAGGGTATCGTGTGGATGTAGATGTAGATGATTGTGCTATGGCTTTCACAAGATGATGAGCCATCGGAGAGCTGGAATAATTCCCCTTCTTCAAACCACGTTCCTTGTACATTCTAACCAGGCATTATGGCCCAAAAAACTGGAAACTCAAGTTCACCATATCATTGCACTGTATTTACGGAAATAAATCCGATAATTTAAGCTATGGTCCGATTACGTAAAAAATAATTCAAGGTATTGTAGAATAAGCTGCTTAATCCGTTCTAGACCGTCCTAATGAGGAGTACTTCTCGTTTGCTAACTAGTCACAAAATACCGGCCCCATCGGCTGGGCACCGAATTTGGAAAGGCATTGTCCATTGCTCAACCTATACCGACTTCTTACTCACGTTCCCGATCCAACGGTGGATAACAGATTGAGGGGGAGGTTGCGCAAATAACAAGAGAAAAAAAATGTTTGCAAACTTGCGCTCCCAGCGGACTCCGCTCACGTCAAAACAAATTATTTCGTCCGGTCCCTTCGCCATTCAAACATTTTTGCCGATGCCGGATCGGTAGTGGACGCAGGGAGCGGAAATTGACATTGGAGGGGCATGGAAGGAATAAACGAATGCATCAACAGAGGCCCCTTTCACCTGGGCGAGCATTGAGCATTGTACTCGAACCGAAAGCACTGTCGGGGACTCTTTCAGCCCGTTCCAGGGGTAGAAAGGGAGGGAGAGGATCTTTCCCTCCTAGCCAGCGCGAAGAGGGAAATTGATTTGCGGATGGAGCAAAGGGACGAAGGGAGGACGATAAATTGGAAATGGAGGGGACGCGCGATTCGCAGACGATTTCCGCCCGTTATTTTCTCGCAATCCGCTCCACGTAGGGGTGGCGCGCGCGCAGATTTTCATTTTTTTTCTTCGGGCGGAAAAAGTGTAAAAGACTCGATAATGGTTCGTAAATATATAGGAACGGCATTCGAATGGGGTATTAATGGTGAAAGTGAAGTTATGTATTTGTTCAAGCGAGGTGGATAAAAGCACTCAGATAACTTCTGAGTCAAATTTGAGGACAGTGAACAATAAGGCGATTAGATTTCAATTCGGCTTCCATCGTCATCTTCTAGCTGTTTTAGGTGAAAGTTTAAGTGAAATTAAAGCATAGACTTTCATTTTCGCTTGGATATCTGGTTTTAGGTTGAGGAGATCTTCTATAATAAATACATAAGGCTTTCCTTGTTTGCATGTACACCTCTAATTAACAAAATCGATTCACAGTTTCCATAGCTTTACCATATGATCTAAGTCTTCATCAGAACAAGGGAAGCTATGCAAATTGATGACGTCTTTATAAATATAATTAATATTATTCTGTCCTCAGGCAATTTTTGCGGGTGTATCAATGCCTTCGATAGAGCTTTGTGAAAGGTATTTGCCTTTAATAAATTTTTTCTCTGGCAAAGCTGTATTATTGTCTTGTAATGGCCTTCCCTTAATCTTCACCCATTCTTCTTTCCATCAGTTTTCTCCCTCTCTTCGACAACAACCGGGAAACAATATTCCAATGCCATTAAATCGTTCTTTCTCTGTGAATCGTCCTACTTCCTCCCCAAATTGATCATAAAAATTGTCAAAATCGTCCCATTGAAACCCAAGCATGATCCACATGAATGTTTGAGAGCAAGACCCAGTGAGTTTTAACACAATCACAACTAAAACAATTCACTTCTCTTCTTGGCTAAGCACATCGTAAAATGTTGATATAATATAATTCTCTGCCCCAAAAGTATATTTGGCGTGACCATCATACTAATGGCTGAGATGAGACCCCTTTTTACAGCCATCTCTCTGAGGAACAGACGTGGCTTAGGCTACCTTTCACCACGCTCCTGCACTAGGGTAGCCCAACCAGGAACAGGCTTTGATATTTCTAGCATTTCAGATCCAACGGCCACGTGAACTCGCGAAACTTCGCCATCACGTGAAGGTCGTAGTCAAAAACGTGCGTCTTTCCGAGTTGATGAAGGAGAAGAGGGGAAAGGAAGCAAGATTAGATGATGCGGGAAAGTGAAGGAGGAGAAGCTAGAGGAATATCCAGACGAAGAGGAATAATGGCTTACTTTAGTCTATTGTCTTCTAACGCACAGGCATTTACGTCACTTTTGAAGATTTTAAAACAACAACCCTCAATTAAAAAAACGCCTGTATTTGATACGATACTCCAGAATTGCCATTCAAGTTTTTATAAATAATTTTGTAGCTACCTTGACCACTGACAAATATACCACAGAGAGATTTATTTGTAAATAGATTTTCCATAAAATATTTCAATGCAATTACAAATGCTTTGAGGTGCAAGTTTATTGAACAGGGCACCTTGAGCAGCAGATCAACAGGAATCGATACCATGAGAATCGTGGATACTTTTAATATTTTGTGGTGAAAAAAATCCCAGAATTCTCTTGTCTTAATCTCCAACAAAATTTATATTTGCTCCTAAATTTTCTGGATTATATTGCAATAATTAAGAGGCTAGCGCCAAAATGCATTAAGGAGTTTCATTCCAAGAGAGATCCAGTTCATCCATACCTGCTTCAAAAGTTTTCATTCCAACCTCACATAATCCGTTAAGCCTCCGCGGAAGGAGACGAATTTACTCGTGAATATTTTAGTGTTTTCCCTTCTCTTCCCGAGGCACTGGCTGCGCCGCCCTTTCTTTCACTTTAAAAAAGCTCTGCTCTCGTAGAAATTGTAATGAGGCATGTTGGTAATATTTTTAAAACCAATGCGCGTGACTGTTCCCATTTTACACTTTCGATTTCCAGAAAAATGGGAATCTTCACTCGGTTTCATAAAAAATTGGCAGGATGCTACGAAACTTTTTTTTATTGCAGCGACACCTATTATGCTATGTTGCAATGGACTATCCAAATTTCTATATGTGACCCTTCAGCCAAATTCATCTTTTATATTATTAATGCCTTTAATTTGGCGTGATTTCTACATTTCCTCGTTTATAACTATAACATTTTGAATTTATTTTTCTTTCTAGCAAGAAAAATAATCTTTCTTTCACCAAGACCCTCAGAATGACACTTGGGCTTATCACCTTCTATATCCAATTGCATTTCCTCCTAATTTCATATTTTATCCTGTCATTCGTAACTTTTCAACATGTTTCCACCCATTATACTCCCGACTTCTTTGCCAAGCCCACATCTCAAAAGCCACTTTTCCATTCTAATGTTCTTTTGTTAATGCCTACGGTTCAGCAATTCTAAATTGATCGCTCCATTATCAATATTGTTTTCTAATTAACTACCCTGTCATTATCTCTTACCTACGAGTACACTCTTCTTCTACAAAAATAATCTCCGGTCATCTCATTTTTGAACAAAACACTCAAGTTATGGAATTGGAAGTTCAGATACAATTCTGATTTTTAAGTAATTTCCCTTTGCCTCCTCATAACTATAGTAAAATAGCAAAAAACAAACTCATCAGGTTTTTTACAATTAAATTTAATTCCATATACCTTGCCTCAGTCTTGGTGAAAGTGATTTTGAGAGTGATTATACGTAGGTGTGCTCCGATGGAGCCAAAATCTGGTAAGAGGAAATGAAGAGAAAACAAAAGGTTTTCCTACACGCGAAATAAATCGTCTCTCGACGCATCCTATTTAAAAAATAACACTTCCTGGAGAAGGTGGGCTTTTGTTCATGGGAAGGGAAGGAAAAGTGTGGGGTAAAAAGAGATAGTGAGGTTTAAAGGGTGGGAAGAGGTGGAGGAGGAGATGAAGAGGCGGAGAAGAGAGGAGCGAGACGAGAATAAAGAAGGAGAGAGGGTGGGTGGTTGGGGTGGTGAGGGGGAGGGAGGGGAGGGAGCGAGATGAGGTCATCATATTCCCGGAGGTGCTCTCCACCGCCCACCCACCCACCCCACTCATTTGGAGGAGGTGTTCATGGGAGAGGAGCAGTTTGCTCGAGGAGGGAAGAGGTCGATACGTAGCCAGGGGAGTGCGTTGTGCATTGGGGACAGGAGAAGTGAGGGATACGGTGGTTAGTGCGGTCTTTACGGGCGACAGAGGAACCACATTTACGTACCCTACATTTTTCCCTTCCGAAATTCTAAGTTTGGCAGTATAAACCCATTTATTGCAGTCACTACTCAGATAAGTAACCGGCAACCGAACCAAAAAAAAACCCGCTCCCTCAGAATGAGAGACCGAAACTCAGGGACTTGCACGAATCCGATACATCGGCCCTTCGCCACCCAAAATGATCCAAGCCTTCCACCCATTCACGGTGAAAACTTGAACGACAACAGGGATACTCCCTTATTTTATTCAGTTTCACAAACATGTGGAAGATTATTTAATATTTTTTACGCATGGAAAGATATGTTCATCGGTTATTATTACAAACAGAGATTTCGGAAAATTGCAATTGCACTTGTACATTCTCAATGGCAAGAATGTCTCCACCTTTAGTAGATAAACTGCTTTCTACGTCAGGATAAAATGCTATTCTTCCAAAAAACACTGACATGGGATGAAAACTTTTCCGGAAATATAATATTCACGCAATGTAAACGCCATTTCACTCTTTTTAGGAGTTATAAGAGACGCATTGAAATTGTTTAGTTCAAAATCAGCTGTAAAGGATTTGAAGCGGATTTTGACTCAAAGGGCTGAGAAATAGTATAACTGCTATAATAGTTGTGAGAGATAATATAATAAAAATAGTAGTAAATGTTATTGCTTAGTAAACTTTATATTTATGACATTAATTTCCAAATCGCAGCCACGCTACGAGAGATAGCAGTTTTTTCTCAAACTCATGCTTAAATGCCGTAATTAATCATTCACACTGACTCATGCAGCAGCGATAGATAACAGGTTAAACATTAAATAATAAAATTGATGGAATCGTGCGACGCAAGAAAACAGGCATCACAGATGAACGAACGGTTGACTGGACGCGGCTTAGTCTTAGAGTCATCGTGCAAAGTTTGTGGCTACATGGGAGGAATTGAGGTAATTCCACGAAAAAGTCACCTAAATATGTAATCAAATATTAAAGATTCAATAAAAAATGGAAAGTAGTATGATTTTTTACAACAGTTGAACCATACCGTGCCATGTTGCCATGATGCCTATGTCTTTATCGTTTATTGCTCACCAAACAGGCTTATATCTCATACCACCGTCCGCCTTCTATTTCGTTAACAGAGAAGGTTTCTCTCTCTGTCTCGTGTAGACAAAGCTAAAATATAAACTACCGTAAAATGTATCTTGTTCAAAAGTTCGAATGAAGAGTAGTATATGCATTCAGAAGAGTGTTTTTGAAATTTTTACTATGTCCGGATAGTTTAAGTACTCACATCTATTCTACATAAACGTTATCATTGTATAATATGTGCAATAACTATTTCGCATTAATGTGGCTAGGAAAAATTTCATTTTTCTCCAGTCGTCAATTTTCATTAAAAGAGAGACACCATGCCTCAAGCTTCATCTTCCATTTCATTTCCTCAGCCTTAAATCTGGTAGTAATACAATAATTGTGTTAGCAGACTATTTCTCGTCACTTAGTAACCCTTGATTTTGACGCATTGGATACATTGCTCTCCTACATTGACACACACTTCGATCAGTCCTAATTAATGATGCGACATTAATGGCCAATAATAAGCCATATTGGTGGCGGCTTTTGGCCACGGTACACCCAATTCATGCACTTTAATCGCTTCCTGCGATGGCACAGCAGGAATTCCATGAGTGATATACGAACCTTTGATATTAATCATAAGTTCAAAACATTACCCAATCCTGGTAATTCGTCAAAATGCCGCATAAATGCAACATAAAATGCCATCACGAAACATACATACAGGTGATTTTGTTTCATTTCAATTCATTTCATCAACAGAGGTCGAATTTCAAAATGGAATTCCTATTAACTACTAGCACTTCTTACGGGGAACAGACAGCCATGATCACTTATGCCACGATCAGATTCGAGGGTGATTAGGTAAAATTAGACTTTTGCAGGGAACGTAGAAAGGTTGGAGGGAATCCAAGCGTCATAATTAGCCTATTTCAAACGAAATGCGCAAGGGGGCAAGGGCTATAATGTTCACTGATGGAAGTAGCCGATACTTTGTGGAACTCCATTGCTATTAGGTGAAAATATACTTTTCAATTCCTGTTTTTAAAAAGAATTTAGTCACAACTAGTTTCGTTACACTGTCCAGGATCGCCTTTGAATTAGCTTCTCGATATAGGCACTTAAGTTAAATATTACTAGAGGATTTCATTGAAAGAGTTATACCAGGAGTCGCCATGAAAAATTATAGTGACACTAGTTTTGAATTAATTATTTTTTTAAAACAGTGGAATTGAAAAATATATTTGCACCTACAAGCTATAATGTTCCATTCGACGAACGGAGTGCTAAGGTCGAAATACTCTTAACTCAGCATTAAGGTATACCACAAAAAATCCCTACCATAGCTCTCAGTATGGTCAGCCAATACTTTAGCCACAACACTAACTGGATCGCATTTGAATTAGCTTCCCAAAATACTTAAGTTAAACGTCGCTTGAAGATTGAAATGGTTGTATCATAAGTCTCTATGAAAACCGGAAAGGGAAAGTATCGAGAAGCAAGCAGGTTTTAAGTCATTTCCGCTGAACTTCATTATTTTCATTCACAAAAGGACTTTTCAAAGAATATTTTTCCGCGTGAGAATTAGTATTAACGAACCATAGCATTGAGTCTACTTAATGAGGAAGATGACACAATACAGAGGCGAATCACATTATCACCCTTCTCACACATCACCTACGATCGCTTGACGTATGAATTCATTTATGGATCGCGGTGTCATTTGATGTTACAAACATAAGGAATTCGGCTTTAATTCATATAATACTTGAAATATACTAAATGAGTAAATAATTTATTTAACCAATATATGCCATTCATAAAGTTGAGTTTTATTTTTTTCATACTGCTGGCATTAAAATAAGTTATTGCCGTTATTAATTTAATGCAAATAATCGTTAGACGAAATTAAATTGAAAGTCTTTCATTTTCAGCATTAAAATTGGAGAGACTTAGAGAAGCGGAAATTGAGTTGAAACAATTTTACACTTTCTATTTGTGATATATATTGTAATATGCTGCTTAATCTGCAAGAAATTATGAAGGTAGGATTCCTGTTCATTTCCTTTCATCGGTAATAGAGTTAAATAATTACTCGTTCAAGTACAATGCAATGAATTTATATATTCTTTTGCTCACTATAAAATAGATTTATTTCACCAAGAAAAACTTTAATTCTCATGGTTTATGTATTGGGTAGCAATAAAAATGCAAATTAAAATTGGCATGGACGAACAAATAAAAGCTTATGATTTCGTGAAATAAAAATATAAAAATCTGGTTCTCATAAAAAAATCTACGAATATTCTTAGGCATAGAAGAGAGGTAGACACAATTTTTCTCTAGCCTTTGAGGGCTATTTGATTTCATCCATCCCATACAGCATGCTTTACTAAAATCATTTGTTCACTAATCTAATCTATTTTCAGAAGATAAACGCCAATTTAATTTATTATTTAGCCAAGCAATATGTGCAAAAAGGAACTACCATCCGGAACGTTTGTTAATTTTACAAGTCGATGATGAGGCCACAAAGATAATGACACCCTTCGTCCTACGTGACCAAGTGGCAGAAGAATCAAGGTTCGTTATGAAGGGCATACGGAGAAACCTTCTTCGTCAACATTTCCCACTTTCCTTGCTTACCCTAACGGTCACGCCACACAACCGCTGCGGAAGAGGAAATGCGCGGAAACGGAGTAGAATGTACAGCAGGTGAAGTATAGGGCCGGGGCTATGAGTAGGAGGAAGAGCGGGTCGCGATGTTACCGGCGACGCAGTGTATTATGGGAATGAGGTGGTGTTGCTCCGAGTGGCTGAGTGCCGGGGAGGATAGTGGAAGTAAGTCACGACATATATGCAAATATATGCATACTAAGGATATTAATTGCAAAAGGATAGGAATACGAACAGATGAACGAAAAACCCCCTGATTTCACTGACATTTCGCTTCGTCTTGGTGGTGTAGTAGTCTGCACGTTCGCTCGAAAAGCTTCGATTCCCGGACAAGGCGAATTGTTTCAGTTGAAATTTGGCTTCTTTCTATCTTTCCCGACCAATGTGCGTTCGTTCATTTATGTGTTTCTATCCTTTTCCAATTACTATCCATTGTATGCTTGAATACGCTTGTTAACCAATTTTCATGAAAAATTTATATACATGCATTTTTTCATGAAAATTATGTTTTCATGAAAAAATTTGTGTGTTCCTATCCTTTTCAAATTACTATCCATTGTATGTTTGAATACGCTATTTAACCAATTTTAATGAAAAGATTATATACATAAATTATAGGCTTTCTGATACATCCTCTAATTTATGCTTTGTATATAATTATATTATGCATGTATAAAATGCTTCAGAAGAGGGTGAGCAACGGGAAGAGGGGGTGGGGATAGGTAAGGGCGGCGAAATATAGGATAAGCGAGCATGGGTCCCAGAAGTAAATAAATGATGCGCGAGAATCAAATTCACGACCTAAAGGAAAAGGGATTTTTTCTCAGATCCCACAAAATTCATTCCTGGGCTACACTCCCTCTTTCGAAACAAGATAAAAACCATTCGTGGAGGTCCTCCTGAGCCAGAAACCCCCTCCTCATCACTCAACGCCGAGAGAGAGAGAGATAGAGAGAGGGAGGAGGGTTGCTGAGGGTTGGCTGGGAGGAGGGCCTCGCAGTCCCTGGCCGGTTCGTGCCAAGGGGAAGGGGAATCCTTGCGTCTTGAATTTTAAGGAGGAGCGCGAAATGTGCCCCAACCACTTGTCGCTCGGCACGAGAAGAAAGGAAGAATAAGAAAAAAGAGGTCAAATTCGCAGCTGGCCGTGTTTCTCCCAAGCTTGGTTTATTAATAAGGATTGAATTACGGCGTCCGCCGTTTGAATATGAATATTTCAATGAGAAGCCCCTTCCTCCCTTTCGCGACCTTTTAAGGCCACAAATAGAATGTAAAGTTCTGTGCGGATTTCCCTGAAGAACAGGGGTCAAGATGGTCACGTGAATTATATCACTTGAGCACAAGAGAGGCAGTACAGTGCGGTAAAATATATGTTGTCGAGGTTACTACACGAAATACGTTTTGGGTACAATACAGTACAAAACTACGGCACAGTTTTTTATCTTATCTCCCAAAATTTTCAATAGCCGAAATTTTCACAATATTCACGTTTTCCTATAATACTCTCTATCACCTTAGCACGTCTAGAGCTCCACTGTTAGGTCACTATATATTTTCAAATGAAAAATGCGAATAATTTCGCCTTGGCCAACTATAGTTTTTTCATTACATATTTAAATTTTTATTTCTCCTCGAATTATTTTAGCTATCCTGTTATATTGTAAATATAATAATTTTTATGAGGTTGGCATTACTTAAAAACATCCTGACAACATATTTAAATAATTATGTGAAAACCCAATCACAACATCACTTTTCTGAAAAATTCTCCAAATCAGCCCAATAACAGGAACAAGAAAATTTTATATTGGTTGACCAATATCTAAATATTAACGTATTATAAACTACCTATCAGTCGCGAAAAAAGGAAACTACTTAGTTAATTCCACGGTTTATTTTGGAAGACTCAACCGGTTTCAACCTTTGCAGGTCATCATCAGGAGTATCTTAACCTTATTTGATAGTCTGTTATGAAGGAAAATCAATATTTGAGACTGAAAAGATTTCCTAGGTACATAATCGTTGAAGTAATAGCATGAAAATCATAACCAAAGTTCATCTATGGTTAGCATTTATTAATGGATATGTACGTACAGTTTTTATGTAATAAGTAGCTCGACTAGACTCCTGATGATGACCTGCAAAGGTTGAAACCGGTTGAGTCTTCCAAAATAAACCGTGGAATTAACTAAGTAGTTTCCTTTTTTTCGCTATGTCTAAATTCCACAAAGTCAACTTGCCGACCATCGATTATACCTATCAGTCATTACTAACCAGTGTACGACGAGTATATTTTTTATGAGAAGCAAAAGTACGGTATAAAGAATACCTACCGATGATTTCCATACCATTAAGTTGCGGTAATATCGTTGGTATTGCCATGCATTATACATTTGTAGGTACAGTGCAAATCCCGGCCCAAATAGATTTGAAAAAGCGTGAAATACTGAAGAATGTTCGAATTGAACCGTACTACCACTCTTAAATAAGGAAGTCTGCAAGAGTCAGATGCTTTGGTGACCAGGAGCAAGACGAATCATTGGAATTCTATTATTGAATGTGAGCAAATTTTCCAGTGAATTAAAAGATGACCTTGCTTGACATGAATACCTAGCTGCAGACGTTTCTTGATTTTTTTACATTAGATTTGACTAAAAATGTTACAATTGTTTTACCGCCAGAAAATATATACATGGCTGTGAATTGAAGAATAAACGTTTATCTTGTCATCTTGGCAATGTGAGGCGTGTCGGCCACGGTGATTAGGCCAGTATTCTGGCAGCAAAAAGATTGCGCAGTGGCTACAGCCAGTAGGAAAATGAGAGTAGTTTTCTGGATACGAGTACATATCTGGAAAATAATGCAGCTTTTATTTTTCTGAAAAATAAAGCAGCTTTTATTTTTCTGGACATGTCCAAAAGCGTTCACCGGGATTCGAACCCACGATTTGCGGTCAGAAGCCCTACGCTCTACCTACTTTTCCATAGACATTTTTTGAATGTCAACAGCATCAATTTTTAGGCTTGTTAACACTTAAGTTAACACTAGATAATTTGAAGAGTGGATGGGCAAAAATTATGGTTGGAAACTAGCATATCTCCACGTAGTATCCTAGTTGCATGTCAATAGTGCATGTTTGGTGATCTTCATCCCCTGCCACTCATCCTGCCACGTAGTGGCTCACAGGGCATTACGTAGACGTAATTTTCAATGCATAGTTAATTAAAGGGACCTTTTGTTCCACTGCATAATATTTACGTACGTAAAAACTTAAAGGTTAAATTGTACGCGCAAAACCACAATATACTTTGGTAATTAATGTAGCCACTTTGTCATGACGTACTGAATTCCTTAAAGGATTATCATGGTCGCTTCAGTCACTCACATGCTTACCTAATTCATGACCTTGATCATGATTATATCACTAAAACATGTCGTTTGAGGAATGATAAATGGGTTTTTGAGACAATCGATTCAATATTACTTGAAAAGAATCATTTTGCGCAACAGTTAGGCCAACAGATAAACATCAAATAGGATAATATGTTAATGAATGTGTTGCTATGAATGTTATAGACTAAAGAATTCCACTCATAACGCATTCGTGAACGCTCCTAGCGCCGTTTCGTGAGTTTTGATTGCAAACTTCGAGATTTTCGTGCATGGAAAGATTTTTTTTCCTGGCAAGCGAATGTATGAATATTTAAGAAGGATCGTGATAAATTCGTTGCCTGCGGATATCCACTGCGTGGTCACGCACACAGAAGGAGCACTTTGAAAAAAATGAGACATGAGAGAGAAAGATACGAAAAATGACGGTTGTGGAACCTTTTCTTCTTTATCCAACTTCCCTACGATCAGAAAAATCCTTCCCTTCATGATGAGGGCAAATCAATGATAAAGTCAACATAAAATCAGGAAAAAAAATGCACTTGCACATCCCCTTAGATGGCTTGGTAGCTCGCCTAAGGGGTGTCGATCTACTGGCCGGACGTCCCTGTTTCGAATAAGGGAAGGTCCTTTGAAGATGAGGAATCAAACTCAAACTCTTCAATCATTGGTAACCTGATTTTTTTCGGACACTACAGGAGGCTCAGGTAAATGAAATGCCCCGTCAACGCTAATGTGTGAATTTCTCGTACCGTAGAGCTTAGTGCTTAATGAATACCACCCTAAACTAAGTGCTTTCCGAACTCCTAGGATTAATCGGTTTGCTGGTGGTATAAAAAACTTAAAGCGGTTAGGTATAGGGTGCTGAATATATGAACCTCTAAAAATGTGGAAATGATATCGAAGATTTTTTCATGGCCATTTACTCAGTTATTTGCAATGCGGAATTTATAATTCGAATACAAAGTACATAAATATGACATCTTCCAGGACAATTACTACACGGAGATAACCCAAAAAGAAGGCAAGACAACATTTCTAAATTTACAATGCCACAGCCAATGTCTCCAATAGAAAAGAGTTCAATTAGTAGAGTAAACGGTTTCAGGATTAAAATGATAGAAGTTATCCATCAATGGTAAATGTGAAATATTTTTGTGTACACCACTTTCAGTAAATTCAATAGGGAATTATAAAGTTACTTCGTATTTTTCCGTAGTTCCATTAGCTATAATGCCCATTATTCAACACATGCTTTTACGTCGATGTTTATAACTCACCAAGGGACACAAAAACCACGATGGATTCTATCGAATGGATGGCTTTCTGGAGTTTGCTTTTCATCATTCACAATTACACAAGCACGAACTTATCCATCTCGCATGAAGCAGTGCCAGCCACGTTCTAAGGCTTGAGAAAAATGCCTATGTTGAAGCTAAGGGCCAAATTCAGAATCTCAACTGCAGTCTCGCTACCACTACTTACGTTCTGAAATATCTATTTTGAGTCAACTTGGTGGGCAGATTCACCCTGCACAGTTGGTATCACTTCTTAGCACCTTAGAACCATATTTAGGAGAATCCATGAGCTCATAGTAGAGACTTTATGACATAAACAATTATAGAAGTGAGACTGAAGTTGAGATTGTAGGCCATATTCAGAACCTCATGGAAAATAAAAGAATGAAACGTTCAGGTTCCTGTAGATGTAACTACGTTATGAAACCCGGGCCGTGCCTATTTAAATATAAAGTGAACCTAACAAAGTTTCATTCTTTTATTTTCCACTATTGAAAGGTCTAACACAGTTAAGTCTGAAGTTATCAGCTATATTTTAGAACTTCAACTCAGTTCTCAGCGTGCATTGGGTAATACCAGCTTTGGGAGTAGAAATTTTGCACCAATTTAACTCTCTGTAGGAATTTTAAGGCGTGAGCAGTGGAAGCGAGACTGCATTCGAGATTCTGAATATGGCCCTAACACTCAAACATTGTATATTGCTGCGAGGTCGTAACAAAGATATGTTGTAGAAACTAATAATTGAAAGATTTTTTCAAACTCGGCTGGCCGGTAAAATGGATGTAATGATTGTGAGGCAGTTCTGTGTAGTACAGTAGTGTAGTACAGGACACAAACAAAAATAGAGCAACTTTTGGCACGTGTCCGGGTGGGAAAACAAAGACGGGACAGGAAGCGACACTTCTGAGGGCACGAGTTTATTTGTTCGGGTGTTGGCTGGGAGAAGAGGGGAAGAAAGAACGGGGCAAAGGTGTGTAAGCGAGGGTGGAGATCAGTCAAGGGGTTTATTATTTTAGAAAGTGACACGGTTGGCAGGAGCGGAAATTAATGATGGGAGGGAGGGAGCTGAGTGGGGTGATTGAGTGAGAAGTAGCGAGCAGTGTCCCGAATGTAGCAATTGGATACTGCAGGTAGGCGCGTGGAACTACTTGGGAGGATGTTGACAGGCACAAGACTCCCCGGAGAGTCAAGAGGACGTTGACGTCGAAGGAAGACGTCTCTCGCAGATGGATGGGAATGGATGGGGATGCCCTTAGCCGGTGACTGACAACTGCCACCGCTCCGATTGGCATTGTATTTAGTTAAGGGAGGTCCCGCACGATGCCGCACAAAATAGTCGCCGACTGAATAGAGAGGCATGCCACAGAAACTAACCCTTTCGTATTTTTTCAGAAACTCATTGCCATTTAATGCTAACTAGAAGCAGCAGTATCGAAATGTAAATGATGCACCACATCTAAAGATAAGAGAAATTGGCAAAGAATAATTATCGAAGGAGTGAAAACCAAGATCAAGGAATACCGCCTCATCAGTAGACCGAAACATGTCCTCCAGAATACGAAGATCACCTGAATAAAGAAAATAGCTGCAAATATGTAATCAATCAAGGAGAATAAAATGAACTATGATATTTTACTTTAAACACAACTTACGTGTTCTTGGAAATGAAAACTAACTGTGTATGTTCCAAAAAAATGTTTCATTGGTTTCGACAATATATGTCATTATCAAGGACGTATATAGTCGACACCAATAAAACATTTGTGTGGAACGTACAAAGTGGATTTTCATTTCCAAAGTAAATCCTCAAACTTTGAACTGTGTTACGTGTTCTTAATCGCATCAAAGTTTACTATAAGAAGCAGGCACTCTTATAATTAACGCACTTTGCATTCCATTGCGACACTATTTCAGTTCTTCCTCCCCAATGCGGTATGAGGCATATGAAATTATATTTTCTACTTTTAACCGAATGGTGTATATGCTTATGCATTTGCTAGTAGATAAAGAGTCTACATTACACTTCATTCTGTCACCGTCACCGTCACGTCACCGTACTCTTATCAGGTTTTTCCTTGAGGAGGTCAACGAAATAGAATCTCGCGTTAATAATTTCAGCTCCGCTTTTCTCGCAGACATTTAGCACCCACAGCGCACAGTGGTCGATTTTCAATTATTAGTGGGACAAGTTTACTTTTTTATGCAAGCGATCTAATAGCCTTATTTTGAGGAAATTTCTGGAATCATGAACCGAAATAGAATTAAAACATGAAAATATAGCATTAACTGTGGGCTCATTAGTAATTATGCATTGCTACTTAATTTTCATAGTATGTGATATCTTCAAAAATTGGAGTAGGAAAAGTTTCTGCCTGGTTTTGAAATAGAAAAGCAACAAGTTGTATTAGAATACACCTTAAACAAATATTAATACAGGTGTTCCATTCTATTTTTGTGATATTGACATTTTTTTCTTGCAAATTGTTTGACGCATAAAATATTTTAATCAATTTTATCACATTAAAAATATTCATTCACTCTCCGTATCCATTGAGTCGTCATATCCCACATGTTCAGAAGTTTTTAGTAAACTCATCACGGTAATAGACAGTTGACTACACTTGGTATTGGAAAATTGGTATTTTTCTGAGGGCCGAAATTAATGGGTCGGAACTTGCTAATAATAGGTTCATCAAGTCTTCATTAGTGTCCTCTCTTGACATTTTTCAAGTGTGATGTTCTAGGAAAGCTCTACACTCCTTATCGCAGGTGGAGAGAGAGAGAGATGGATGATATATGTCTTGCCCCTCACATATCCTCTGATAGTCGGCCAATTGGTAAAACCATGTTTTCAATCACATCAGCCCCAGGACACTAGTGGGCATGTAAAACCACTTGTAAAGGCTAACACGTAGTTGAGCTGTGTCACGGACATACTTTTTAAAGGCTTCTGCGTTGAGGCCATATCAACTTGGTATGACTTGCAAAATAACGAAGAACCATTCAATCAACGTATCGTCGACTCCAGTAATTTCCGCAGCTTTCCGCATTTTCTGGGGCGTAAAATAATGTATTTTCCATTGACGTATCCTATCATTATAAATAACCTTGAGTGGTAGCAAAAGTCCCTCTGCACATTGGAAATAAGAATACAGAACTCAACTCAAAACTTACTCTCATTTCCTCCATTATAAGGCAAAAAACCAGACGTTCATCAACAACTTAGGGATACGTTAGAAACATTTTGAGGAAAAATTAAAGTGGAATGAGAAATAACAAAATGCAAGAGGAGCTGAATTTGGTAAAAGGGATTTTCATTTCAATGAAAACAAGATAAATCTAGCAACGTGGGTAAAATATAGAATCGATGTCATCTACCATCGAGTGAATGCAAAGCAACACTGAAAGCATGATGTTACAGCGCTGGGACTCGACGGGCCACTCGAAAAAGAGGAATTAACTACAAGAGGTGAGGGTGAGAAGAGGGATGATGAGGAAGAAGAGCTTGCATTATTTGTCCTGTAACGCCACTCTGAGCACACACACACACAAGGGCGCTGAGGAAACAAATTGTCGAGCCGAGAACTTCCATTCTGGTTGAATCACACAGTTAATGGCGCTCCATTTAACATGACACAACCCGGTGTAACTCCGTGCGCTCCACTGCTAATTAGTCCCTTCCTTGTCTGATGCATGCGGCAGGGTTTTCGAGGAGGAGTTACTGCCACCAATGCATCCGTAGAAGCTTTTACGGCCCCTTTTCAGCAATGCGTGGCGAATACATAAACATTCCTCATAGACCAAAAAGGTTCCCAAAGTGAGCAAGTTTTAATGCACTGCGAAAACAAACGCCTCTAAAAAAATAACAAACAGTTCTCCTCCTCCAGGCATTCGTCCAAATGTTACATCATTTATGGAGTGACTAACAACATTTTCATTTCCGAACATCGTTAATTTACAGGTTCTATCTTTCCACGGTTTGTTTTGTCGACTGGAATTGCATTCCCATTGCCTGTCACTGCACCAAAAGTAACGACAACCTCTGTTTTATGTTTTTGTAATATTTTTATCCTTAAAACACTAGTTATATGATAAATAATTATTTATTGCCCACGAACTGATGATCTTCCAAAATATTATTATTTTATTGATGATTACATACCTGCTGCTTTATCGATCATAACCCTCGTGATTTATCATACCCACTGCTGTATGGAATGCTATTTAAGCTTTTCTGTTTGCCACTGATTCAATTATTCCATTAGGCTCATTACGTGATTTTCGTCCATTAAATAGTTCTTTAGGTGACTAACTCCTGTGATTCACGCCCTTCTTTCTTTCATTAATTCCTTTTTTTATTCCCTTACTTCTCCTCTGAAGGCCAATATCATTTATCCTCTTCATGTGTCGTTCTTGGGAGATTGATATTCAACGATGATCGATATTCCCCATTCGTCATTCCATTAGCCTAATTTATTCATGAATTACTACATACCATTCCTGAGGTGTTCTCGACGCTTCAATTATTTAGAGCTTAACTCCTCCATCATCTTCGGTCGAAATATCAAGCGTACCATTACTATCCTTTTCAAATAAAAGTTCCACGTGCACCGATCTGTCACTTATATATGCATCATAAAAAATAGACGCAAACTTTCTATTTTATGTAACAATAAAACGTGTTTGCTCATTTGCTCATAGGTGTTTTCAAGTCCGTTTCCGCAATAAAAGTCGCTTCAGACCGGATAAAAGGCGCTTGAATAAAATATGTCCGGATATAAAATATGACCGGATAAAAGGCACAATTGAAGGGAATGGAGGAAGGGAGGAGAAAAACCCGGCGTCGGCATTAGCCCATAAAAGGCGCCAAGGGGACCACGGCTTAACGTCCCATCCGGCAGACAAATTACTGTACTCGAATTTTCTCCACAAAACACTTAAGTGGGTTTACCAATGAAAAATATCTTTCACTGCCTGGGATTTGAACCCGGGCTCTCCCGGTGAGAGACCAGTATTCTAACCACCACACCAACCAGACCACCACTAAACATGTCCTCATTGTGAAAGAGAGGGGCAGTGTCATTTTTTATGCAAAGGAGACATGTTTTTATAAGAATGAACAATCAACATGCCATCATGTGCTAAGATATGATGGTCTGAAGAAGATAGCTATCAAGGGGAAAGTAAATGGGAAGAATGGCAAAGAAAAACCTCATATGAGATAATAAGTAGCTAAGGAAATAAAAGAACTGAATTAGGTAATGAAAGATCTAAGCGGAGATATCGACATCTGGTGGAGAGCTATGTCAACCCAACTTTAGGGTTGAGGACTAGTGATCATAATGTAGCTTTCTATAATACGGCGAGCGGAGCGATAGTTTGTTTACTGGAAAGGAAGACAGAAGAACACTCGGAAGTAATGCTGGAGAAGAGCGGCTGAAATAGGGCCTTGGACGCTATAATATCGACCAAAAGGGAAACAAAAGAAGATACATATTTTGATTCAGTGAAAGTGAAAGAAAAGACAGTAAATCTCGGATATGGTCATTAGCCTTCAGTGGAACAATTAAGGTTCTATAGGTCTATACGTAACTTGGATAGAGAACAGTTATAAAACAAGCTATGCAGAAAATTTAATTACCATTAGCTATTCACGATTTTGAAAGACTTAAAAAACTGGAAAAGCTAATCTTTTAGGGTCAAATTAGCTATTGTGGAATTTATTATTACTTTTGGGAATCTTTTTAGCAAATAGCTGAAGTACATTAAAAAGTTTAAACTGAATTTAATCAACCATGATCAGGAATGTTTACACAAGGATAAAAAGCTGTTAATCAAAACAAATTCACTCCATATCCTCGGAGTGAGTGGTTGACAAATGTAGAACAACCATTTTTAATAATAATTCTTTTCATAATTGAAATACGTGCGTAATTCAGGCATAATCCAGGTATTCGACGATGGTGCCAAATTCTGCTAGCATTAGTGATGTACGAGTGTACAAAGGCCCAGTTTCTGCTGTAATTGCTTTGTGTTGGCATGAGTTCATATAGAGCGAATACAAGTCGGTCTCGCCAAGATGCGAGCGGGTGAATTGGAGTTTCGTTTTTCCTAGGTAAAAAGAAAGTAGGTCATGCATGTAGATTCGGGACACCGTTTTTTCTTCATTGGTCAAAGGATCAAAATCCTCTTCTTTACGGTATACCGTTCAAAAAGAAATGCGTGGATAAAGAATCGAGAAGAAGAGAGGCAAACATTCCATTAAATTATGTACAAAGAATACTGCGAGAAAAGAAGTAATGAAATCAATATCCTATTCCAATTAAGGGAAAAATATATTCCTTTACGCCCAATAGGATCGTGATTTTGCAACTTCTATGAATTCATTTGAAGTCCTTGTAGCTCCACCAGCGCGAAAGTATCGCAACTTTTTAATGTGGGGCTTATCTATCTCATATATTTTCAAAAATTCGATAAAAATGGAGCCCTAATTATTTTCTTTTCCGTTATCAGGAAACTGGAAGGTTTTTTTTCTGAAGTAAGAATATGCATGCATGAATAAACACAAAACATGAACTCTGTCGGCATCAATACAGTTGCTGCCGTAGGAGAGATCCATAAACGAGGGAGGATTTCGTTTGACGCGTACACTTGTAGAAACTGCTATTGGTAAGTACTTATAAATCTTAAATAGTCTACAACGTCTAGTAAAAACCAAATCCAATAAAAATTGAATTTCATACGGAGAGAGCTAGGCTTTACAAAGCAAATTCTGTGCGGAAAATAAGTATCAAATAATGCGCATAAGATAGCTGGAAGAAATATTTACTATGGTTCTCATAACCTGTTAATCTTCAAAATATTTTTTTAGATGATCATAATTCAGGATTATTCATTACATTTCTACTGCAATATCGCGAACAACTTTAAAGGAGGATTAAGTAGTAGATGACTACATCAATGAAGTTTTGATCACATTTCCGAAGTCCGTGTATGAATTTTTGCTTCGGTAGATATTCCTGAATGAAATCACGGTCTCTTATTGAGTGCTGGTACCAACGGTCAATTGATACCCGCTCGTTGGATCGAGAGTAAACTACGAACGCGCTTATCGTTAACGGTTGGCTAATGCCGGCTGGCGCGGGCTTATTTTCTCCTACTTTCTAGTACCCTACCAATATCCAAATTCTTTCCTAACCAATGGTGAAAATGAACTCAGCTGTCAGTTATCTCATCGAAATGACAGGAAACCCAATTTTAAGCATTAAAAATATTGAAGATATTGACAACGGATCGTAAAATGTGAAAATACTAAATGGATTCAGAATTATTCATTAATTTTAGTGAAAAAAGTGTGATAACAATCACCAGCCTTTTCTTTTGAGTTAATTTCTACAATATAAACAAAATATTTACACTGAAATCAAAGAAAATCGAACGTTTCGTGCCTCTGTAGATTGTCAGTTCTCCGGATGCACCGACGAATGGAAAAATAAATATAGGGAAAGAAACGTGAGAAGAGAGATAAAAAGCCTCATACCAATGACTGAGAAGTCTCCAAGCATATTAAGTCTACGCCTCGCTTGATACACGGACCAAAGCTGGGGGAAGTGGTGGAGGAGAGAAAGATAGGTGCAGGCCAAAGGGAAGATAGAGGTCGTCATTATCGTTACGATTGTTATATGGACAACTTCGCGGACTCCGTCTTCGCCCATCGGTTATCCGAGGTTCGTTGAGGAGAGGTCACCAAAGGTTTTAGGTTCAGCAAAGCGCGGCCGGATCCACCCCTCCACACCCCCGCCGCCCTAATCCCTGGGCCATTCGCGCGCGGTTGAATCTAAAACGGGGTTGGCAGCGGAGATGACATGGGTGGCCCGACAGAAGAAGAAAATCCAGGGGAGCAGGGTATGGAGCGTAGGATGGAGGCCGCTCTATGCGGTGGGGAGAGGGCGGGTTGGGGGTGCCGATGCTCCCTTGCCGCGCACCTCGGCAGCTCACTCAAAGACCCGCACCCTTATCTCCGAGGGACACAATCGAGGGAGGAAGGAAGTAGCGAAGGCAGGCAGGCGAAGCAGTAGGGATCGCGGAAAAGGGTTTAATGGTCTTGTTCCTGGGGTGAGGAGAAGGGGTGCGGCGCTAAAGGGGACAGAGAAGAAAGGGGGGCCAAGGAGGGGGGGGGGGCGAAGGAGTGCGGGAATGGGATTCAGAGAAGGGAGAGAAGTCGCCACCTTTTAAATCCAAGGAAGGTCCGCGTTCTCGCAGGGAGTGCCGGAAGCTATTATGTGAGGGAGACGGAACGGAGCGGAGAACGCGTGTGCCTCGAATACCACCGGGAATTTTGTATAGACGAGACCTCCGCAGCGTCATTAGACTAAATAACGACATTTCAGGCCCAGCTGAGGACTTTGACAAAATAACAACCCCACTCTCAGAGCCAGACCCATACAATACCGTATAAGGAATAAAGGCATGGAGGGTGGGCAATTGTGAAAAGAGAAGCAAGGTTACCATCCAAAGTAAAGACTAAGTTTCCCAATGGCATAAGAGAATGAATGTCAGGAGCATACTCCTAAGAAATGATGAAAATGGGCAATTTCCAAAAGTAAACTATGATCTAGGTTCCGCTTTTTACATCACCAGATACTGATCTAGGTCTTACTATTTAGTTTAATTGTGGTAATTAACCATTTCCGCCATTTCCAAGTAAATTCCGATACCACATGATATCATCTGAATCTCCTGAACTTACTTGTATATTCCTTCCTAATAAACCAAATGAAAATAATTCCGATTTCCGACGACGCACATGGTAAATCAAATAATGATTAATAATAAATCTCAAGCTTTTTTCCCATAAACATCGAGAGAAAAAGGATACACTAATTCGACGACCGAAAAAAATCCATAAGACAGTCATCATCATTTCAAAGTATTTTCATTCAGGAAAAATACTTCGAGTGCGGAGATCACTTCCGGTAACTTAAGGAGAAAAATGTGAGGGCTGTAGGCGAGTAGAGGTAGAAGTGGCGAGTTATCGCGGTAATGTTGATGTACGTAAAAAGCGATGAAAACTTGCTCATTCAGTTTGATTTGCTTCAAAAAGGCGATTATAGGTTTATATTTAACCATTAATTGCTTTCAGGCACGACTTAGTGAAACCACGGAGTATCAGAGAAAGACACACCAGTGGCTTAAAAAAAGCTCCACAGTAATTAATTGAATTACATTTTTTGCCTGATAATGTCCCAAGGGGTGAAACTGGAAGTGTAGTTCTATCAAATATTGTGAAACTTGGCTAATATTTTTTTTTTCTTACAATATACTCATAAAATAAAAGTCCCTGTAATGGAAGATCACAAAGAAAACTAGATTGAGACAGAATTTGAATCAAAATACTCATCATCAAGGGTCAACAATCCTAGGATTGATTTAATGCAGCCCTCCACTCGATTCTTCTATCGGCCAACCTCTACATACTAACGTAGTTCCTCTCTTTCACGTCCTTTACGAACTGTTCTATGTCACTCATACGAGACCTGCCTTTTCCATTCTTCCCGTTCACTTTTCCTTCGACAATTGTCTTCATCAGGCCATCGTGTCTTAAAATGTGGCCGATTAAGTTGTCCCGTCTTCTTTTTATAGTTTTCAGCAGACTTCTCTTTTCTCCCACTCCTCTTAAGATTTCTTCATTTGTCACTCGGTAGATCCATTTTATCTTCATCATTCTTCGATAGCACCATGCTTCGAATGCTTCCACCCTTTTCTCCTCCGCTGCTGTCATCGTCCATGCCTCACTGCCGTAAAGAAACATGCTCCAGAAATACGTTTTGATGAATTGCTTCCTTACTTCCAAGGTTGTATTTCCAGCTGTAAGTAGATTCTTCTTTTGGTAGAAATCAAAATACTAACATGAGGAAAAGGACAATGCCAGTTTAAGAAGAATAAGAGGCGTATATATACATCATGAAAAGGTCTGCTCCGCTAAGGTCCTTCGACATAAAGGGCCAGAAACGTAGGCAGTGGTGACGGTCTCTCACGTTGGAGGTGTCAACATGTGTCCTCTCCCTGCCTCGACGAAGGCAATCTGCGAGATAGGAAAACGGCCTGAGGGCCTTTCTCTTTCAGTGCCGACTGCGCGCGACTCAGCAGAGGATTGGGGAGAAGTGAGACTCTCACGGAATAGGAGTCAACAGGGCTAAAGTGAGGGGCTATAAGGGTATATCGCATTCCTTCCGAAATTCAATCCACCTTGGATAGGGGAGGCTGTAAGCAGCATGGGGTTGGATTGAGTGGGGTAAGGGCCGGATGAAACAAAAGGGGGAGGGGGATGCTCTGAAAAATGCAGGCACCCTCCTCTCCGTCCCTTCTTCCTTCCTCGCTCCACTCGCGTCTTATTCTGATTCGGGGGAAGGGATGAGCGAAGGGAAGCTGCCTTTTCTCCCAGGGTGGACGGCTGCACGAGGAGAGTAAGTAGAAGGGTGAGTGTTGCCTTGGAGAGGGGTAATGGAGGGTAAATAACGGAAGGAGTAAGAAAATTTCGGTGGGGGATGCATTCTTCAGCACTCGCTTTATTCCCTAAAACCCCCGACAACGAAATCTCTCGGCAAGGGACCGTAACCGAAACTCAAGAGGGTGAGCACGGAAGTGGAAAAATAGACTGAATAAATTTGATGATCCGCTCAAAACTACAAATTGGCGCAAAACCTTGCGACCAAACCGCTTAAAGGCAGTTAAATGCGCGCATTCAAGGGGCAGTAAGTTGTCTGCCAACTCTTAAGGCCGTTTTACGCGGTCATTGAAACTGCGCAAGTTGATGTTGCTTTCGTTTGAGCAGTCGTCTGCGAAATTCTGTGACGTAGAAAATTGCGAGGGCGCTTGCTTGACAGCTTTACACGGTGCAATCGTCGGTGCATTATGTCAGTGACTATATATCAGTTCGTACTGGCTGTGGTAGCAGTAATACCGTCAATAGGTACATCGCAAGATCTGTTATGTTGCAATTAATTGGACGTGAAAGATGCGATAAATTACCACCACTTTAAATTATGTTTTAAGCCATAGTCTAAACATAATAGTGGAGACCCTAAACCAGTATAATTACCCCAAAATTTGTACTATGAACAAACAGCTGTAGGCCAAGGTAACGAGTTATTCATTTACAAACGAAATTTAAGCTTCCACGTGATTAATCCCCCAGCTCATCATTCTTGCACATAATTCACTACCTAAGGAGTTGAGTGCAAACAAAAACACCCAACTCAATGGTCAACAACCTATTTAATTGCTATTATTCCCGTGGCAGTTCGTTGCCACCACAACTGCACCTTTCTAGAGAGAAATAAACTTCAAACTTGCCCGGACGCATGTATCAGATTATAACATGTTCTAATTTGCTCACAGTCGTTCACGCAGTGGCGCTGTCTCTCCTCGCAAGTCGTCGCTTTACACGATGCAATATTTCTTGTGCAAGTGCTCTCGCAACAGCCTGCGCAGTATCAATTACCGTGTAAAACGGTCTTTAGAAGAATATTCTTTCATAGTTCTTTCATTGATTGTTGCTTTTCCTGTTCATACAAAGCTTTTATAGGGATTGGGTTGCTGGTGTAACTAGAATACTGGCCTCCCATTCCCAGCAGTGGTGGATTTTTCCGTGACAAACCGGTCCCTACTTGAGTGCCTAGTGGAGGATATTTCAGGTTCAGTACTCCGTCCATCGGGTGGGACGTTAAGCCATGGTCCCTTGGCACCTATTGTTAAGAGTAACCTAATTCCGACGCCGGGTTTCTCTCCAGCCTTCCTCCGTTCTATGAAAACTCTTACCAATACTCAATTAGCCACCTATCCTAAAATGGTGCAAATTACCTCAGCTGTGCGTCACCTCCCCTGAATAACTAACTATAAAGCTTTATTCGTCATTTAACGTAACAAGAAAATCATGTATGATTAATGTAGATACAAAATTCAATAAAAGAGAGTTGAAAAGTTACTTTGTGATCGTGTTAAGATGTGCACGGTATAGGTCTTGGCTAGGTATTAGTTCTCGGTATTGTCTCTTGACAAATTTGCCTTGAGAATGAGCCCTGCCTTGGAATATTTGAGATGCTCTTCGAGATAAGACCACCACTGCAAAGGACCACGGGCGGATCCACTGCGGTGGATTCCAAGTAAACTATTTTTAAGCTAAATTTCTATAAGAGAGCATATAAAAACAAATAATAAATTAGATTAGTCAACCTTTATTATGCTCAAACACATCTTCTCTCATACACCTATAGTTACAAAATTACAATTCTTTCACATTAAAGATGGACTTCATACACACCCTGTTGATCTTGTATAAGAAAAGAGTTAAATGCAGAAATTAGTTAATAAAGAAGGCATTAAACAAAATGGAATATTAACTATAATCCTTTTTAGATTTTCTTTCGCTATTCTTGGATTTGGTACTATCAAATAATAACAGAAAAATGTTTATTATGCGAAGTCTACCCTGGCAGTGATATCACTAAATCTGTAATAATAATTAAGGAGATGATAACGAGCGCTCTAAAAAAACATCATCACTTCATCATATATGCATCTGGGAAAAAGTTTGCATAACATTTTTGCAGAAATGAAGCATACACATATGGTCGTGGAAAGATATGGAACCGACAGAAGACGCTCAAGGTGAAGTAATCTCAAAGGGCGTGCTTTTTTTCGAGGAAACCCATTCATCTGAACGTTTTTATGGTTCACTTTGGACTGGCTTTCCGGCTGCTAAGTGCGCATGACATCCTGGATTCATTTTATTCTGAGTATTATGAGTTTGAAACGGCATCAAAGTTGTATAACTCTTTCCAGATTTCTAACTAACCTAACCCAAAGCTAACCATTTCAGCTTTGTGCATCAAAGCTGAAATGGTTAGATTTTTATCGCAAATGTTTAACAATAAATGACAGTGAATAACATTAAATGGAATTATAGAAGTTTAACTTCTCTCATGTTCCATATCGGCTGGAACGAAAACCAATATTCCACTGATTTGACAGATTAACTTATTTGAGAATCAAAACCCTAAGAGATTTCAAAGTCCATGCAATTGATTAGTGGTTTTCTTTGCTGCAATTGAGGACGAGATTTTTTACGATTGAATCACAACAAATATAGCAACATTGGAATTTGTAACCAGAAACGATGAAGCAGCATAATCTGCATTTAAACCATCCTCCGATTAAGACCTTTTAACTGATTCGAATCTTTTCTCAGTCATGAATGTCATGAACGTTTTAAGATTGAGGTGGTGGTTAGACTTGTCATCTTAGAAATAGAAGTATCTAAAAACCCTAATTTTTCCACAAAACCTCAGAATAGGCATGCAAAAGTAATTTGAAAATCGTATTACATTTAATTTTATTCAATATATTGAAATGAAATTTAAATATATTTAAAAATTACCAGTATCTTTTCCCAAATGTTTAGGTTTTTTTATTGTCCAATAGTCATTTTTAACGGGTTTCGTTTGTCATTTTGATGGATATTAATGTATACAGATAGTGGAAGAGTCATCACAACTCAATTCATTAAGAGGAGTATCAGATAACTTTGCCCCGCAAAATTTTGAATCATGCACAAATGCTTACATAAAAATAGAGATGATATGTGAGCGGAAAATGATTTAATAGATACGCTGAAACTGATTTAAAATTACGGGACGCCAGGGATATTAGCAACCGACAGAAAAGCCACTAATGATGGATTAAGCGGCTACATTTTTTTGCATTTTTTAGTTACAACTGGTGTACAAAATTTAGGTGCATTAAAATGGGCTGCGTGTGCTCTTATGTCTGGGAAATGTAGAAAAAAATAAACGAAGGCCTGAGAACTCACAAAACTCGGCGTTAGGTCAAAAATTGCGACTGTGTCAACCAAGCTCTCCTATGATGATGACCAAGGCGAGCCCTGTCCTTTCTTCCTTCCATGAACTCTATCAACTATGTGACGAGGGTCCTCCTATCCCTCCGCCCACCGCGGAGCCCTCTCGGCCTTATTCAAAGGGCATAGGCAGCCCTATTACGCGCGCCGGGGGGGATTGTGGGAGGCTAAAAGAGAAGGGAGGGAGTCAGTTGGGTGGGACTAATTCCAGAGCGAGGGTAAGGAGAGCGGAGACATCGGGAGGAGAGGATGAAAGGGAATCGTCAAGGTGGGATGAGGATAAACGCGATTTCCTCCCTCTTGCACTCTTTTAACGGAGTGCACCCAGACGATAATTTGAGCGAATTTAACCTAAGTGCCCCGTATATTGAGTTAAAACTGAGAAATGCCCACCTCGCTGCCCTTAGAGGATAAAACTACCCTTCCAATGGTAGGTTGAGTAATGACATAACTTCATCACAATCACTGGACATCAATCCTCAGATTGGTTTGCCGCAGCTCTCCACTGAGTTCTTCTATCGGCCAATCTCTTCATATTTACGTATTTCTTCTCTTTCACATCCTTCATCACTTGTTCCATATACCTTAAAGATGTATAAATACACAGGAATTTGGATTAACATTTCTTCCGCTTACTACACCGGAGAGTAGTAGATGAGTTCGAAGTTACCATGGACATAATACGTAAGCATAGGTAATGACGAATTGAGACTTTTTTGCTTGCATGCAAATGTAATAACCAGACTAAATGAACAGCGTAAGACTGTTCTTATTCCACACACTTCTTTGCGAATTTGACATGCAATCACACATTTTCAGACCTGATTCAGATTCCATCGGTAAGGTGATTGTATGAAATAGAAGCTGTATAGTAAGTGAACCTATACTGCTTCCTTCTGTTGAATTTCATTGCTTTAGCAGTAAAACCGGGAATGTACGAGCGATTGGGTTGTTTATTCTATGCTAATGCATGCCTAATGTGGAGAAATCCACTGCCACGCACCCTTGGGGTGACTCGAAGGGTACGTACAGGTTTTAGCAACAGCAAAGAGCTTTTCAAAATGACAGAGCTGGGAGAACAAAGACCTCAAATTTGTCACCAGCGCGTATCGCTCCTTTTGTGCCGGGAAATGACGTCACGTGACGGGTGGGAGGGGGGATGTGGTGATTGTCCGCTGAGTCACGTGACCGTCATCCTCGGCAGCGACCTTCCTTTCCCTAATTTGAAGCCGTCTGTCCGTCCGTCGAGAATGCAATTACGCGGAGAAGAGTTTTTAACGCCACCAAAGTTTGTTGGAGGTACGAAACATGATTCGCTATTGTGGAAGACCTTCCAAGGCAAGTTTAAAAAATTGATTCGAAAATGGGGGACTCAAGAAAGGGTTAGTCCTGCTTCATTTAATTAATGCACTACTTTGAGTTACTCCAGGAACATACCCGTCTCCTTTAACAGCTCTATTTTTCCTATCCTGTAGTGTAAATTAGCGAATTCTGCTCTTTTTTAAAAGTGAAATAATCAGTAACAATAGTTTTCGGAAGAAACAGAGAAGTATCTCATTGATCATTAACTAATTAGTGCCCACGTATTTTTTCAAGAATCTCAAAGGCTGCCAATGATTATATTACAGCCAAAGGACAATTGGTATTACAAAGAATTATCACATTAATAATAATTTTAGAGCTCGGATAAAAGATCATTTTAAAGAAGACTACCACAACAGTCAAAATGGTTTAGAAACTGATTCGCATTCTTTAGCCGCTGACTTTACTGCCATTAGACTAAAAACGTGATGAGGATTCATCAGCTAACTATCTATAAAATCAACTGTTAGAACGATTTGCAAATACTTACTAGCAAGAGAATAATTATAACAAAATGATCAAAGTTTATTATCGGATACAGCAATCTAAATAATAAACAATGACAAAATACTTAAAAATTTAGAACAAAATAAGACATAAAGGCTGGACCATAATCGACGTAAGTGGGTGACATGAGTCGTTTACCGTAAAACCTTAAGAGATGGGTGGGAGAACGGAAACGGACACAATCGTGAGACTGTGTACGTGGGAGCTGGTCATCTCCCATCTCTTACGTTTCACATACACGGAAAACTAATGAAAACTATATCTGGATTTGGCGGTAACCTGAGGGGAGTTATAGAAGTTACAAGTGGATGCGGCCTCTTCAGGACTAAAATTTTAGTCTAAAATAGCATAGAACCAGCGGCGTCGGAGTGCTCCCCACCCCCCAGAATTTGCCCCGGGCCCTTGAGAAATGAATCTTCATTAATAAAAATTAAATTTAACTTGTTTCCAGCTAGCCTTTTCCCTTCAGACGCATATTCTACCACCTTCATATGCCCTTTTAGCGGAATACTAGTCTCTACTCCCTCCTATCCGCAACAAAAATGCGGGCCCTTTTCATAGGAGCCGGGCCCTTTTCAAGGTTGGCCCCTCTCCGCGAAAATATTAATTAAATAGTTACTACGCCCCTGTTTATTAATTAAAATTTAATTATTTATATTATTATTATATTATTTAGTTATTATATTTTATTAATTAAATTAAAAAATTAATAGTACCGACGCCCCTGTATAGAACTTATTACTTCGGTTTTATTGTAGAGAATTTTCTGACTTTTTTGGAATGAGGGAATCAACGAGAGAATAGTTATTGGAAGTTATTGCGTTTTATTGAGATTTTAAAAAGTAACTAATGACATGAAAAAGCTTGTTAATGATTTTTGCCAATAGTAAGATAGTGAAAATTTAGTTAATGAGGATTAAACACGGTTTTCACGAATTGATTCTTGTGAATTATAATAAACTTAAGCGATCTGGTAACTTAATTAACGGCATGGAATAAGTAAGTACCTCTACAGTCTTGAAATTCAATTGCTAGCTCCTGTTAATATTCGCTACGGATTCCCTTTTGCGCCTTCGTCAGTCAATTTTTTCCTGATGGATTTTCGTAGGTCTATTGTGTCTTAAGGGTTGAATACAGTCACGTGAAATAAAAAATTTAATTTTGACAGAATTGCATTTTTTATCGTGCGTTTTACAGAAACTTAGGTAGATAGGGACATCTACATCTACATAATACCCTGAAAGCCACTGTAAAGATGTGTGGCAGGGGGTGAACTCTCACCAAACATGTACAACATATGCATAAAAAAGGAATAGTACTTGTATAGGTATCTAAACTACGCTATTTAAAATAGATAAAAATAGCCGTAGTTGGGTTAGCTTTAAGTCCTTATGCCAACATGCAGCTGACGTGAAATAATGGGTCAAGCGAACCCATTACCTCTGCCATTTAGGAACAAAGGAAAGATAAAGGCTCCCAACAAAAGTTGCATCGGAAGAAAATAAATTTACCGGAAATTCTTTAGATTAAAAAGCTACTACAATATACAACAATCTAGATGCGCTAGGAATAGCAAAATCCTTAGAGGGAACTCTAATAAGAGGATGGTAAAATGAATAGGAGACAGTTAATGTAGGTATGGCTTTTTTCCTTAGTTTCCGGAACAATCGACTACCAGTAAGTCACTCGTCCTTTATCGTGGGAGTATTGAGAAAGGAAACTAGAGCAAAATACCTCCCTTCACCGTCCCAATCTCATCAACGCGACCCTCCGACCCCGCGCATACCCTGTCGCTCCCCAGGACTGCCGCCACCCCCGCATTCGTATCCAATTCCCTCAGGGCCACCGCCCACGCGCAACCCTGATGGATGATTTGCGGTCCAGGGAGAGGCGAGAGATATCCGAGGTAACGGATGAAGAGGCACTTTGAACTCCCACGGCAAAAATATCTGCCTGAAAATTCCGCGGAGGTGGGCGCGTGCAAAAAAAGCCCCACGCCTTTGAAACCCACTGAGTATTCATTCTGTGCCTCGCAAGAGAGTGTGGAATGATTATCGCTTACGTCCGTATCACAAAGCGCAGAATTTGATCCTTAACGTCACCAGTAGTATTTTATAGAGAACTTGGCACTTAAAAGAAAAGCACTTGACCCACTGAGGGAATTCGGGAGGGAATCCTTTGAGCATACTTTGATGTAAATGTTTCCTGATGACTTTTAAAAGTGTCTCGTAGACACCCGAGATTCACGTTAGATACGACAATGAAAAAAAAACAGTAGATGGTTTGTCATAAGAATGTGTTTAAAATTATATTTTCCCGGGGGAAAAAGGAATAATAAAAATCACCAGAATATGTGATAATTGCAAGTACTTTAAGACATTCAGTAAGTTTAGGCATCATTCGATTATTAATGATATTAGTTGAGATAGTTCAATAAGATGCCGTTGACAGTCCCAATCCTTAACACTACAATAATCAGCATGCGGCAATAAAGACTATATTATGGCCCATGACCAATTAGCTCTGCATATTCCGTCTTTGAGTACCTATATTAGAGTTTCTATGCGGTAATTAAATTATGAGCCCTTACCAAGGGAACTCCAACGACTAAATGCAAGGAATTAAATTCACTGGCCTTGACTATGATCCAATGAGAAAATCTCTTAAAAATGTTCCCTCTTCAAAAGATTTATCCTTTATGACAAGTGGCCTTCCAACTGCTGTGATTATTTTTAGTTGTTAACTACCGGAGGATCACGTCTTTTCCCTGAGGGGAAAGATAGAAGATCAGGTTATTAAGTAGCTCAATTCCATGAACTATTTGTTGTGACAAGTGAATTTGCTAAACATTGTGAAATGAAAGCTGCAAACTTGTAGTTCCATATAACTAACTTAACGACCTAGGTTTCAACTTATGAAGTCATCATCAGGTGTCATGAAGTATTCATCAAGGATTTCATTAGTCAAAACCTAGGTCGCCAATAAAGTTTATGTGTAATTGCAAGGTTATAGCTTTCATTGCAAAATCCTTAAGCTATGTTAACGAAAACCAGGTAGTACAACACGTAAGTAAGCCAGGTACGTGGCCTAGAAGATACTGTTAGATGCGCAAATCACAGACAAGAGCTCCGTGCCATGGATAATGCCAGGGATACTATATTAATTTATTTAATTTACACACTCCCAATTTTATTAATTTACACACTCCCTGGATAATGCTATCGCAGACAAATGATTAAAACCGACCAGCAGCTTTTCAACCAAGGCTTTCCGTATCACTTAAAGCTCCAACTCTGCAAACGCTTCAACATTTTGGAAAGCAGTCGCAATAACGTTCAATTCTCCCCCTTTTCCCCCAACCTTCACACCGGGTCACGCCATTATTTTTTTGTGCACTGGGGTCAGAGCAGCAGTTTCCACGGGAAGGAACCCTCAGCACCGTTAGCCCTCCGCCACTTCCTCTCTCCCTCCCTCCGCCACCGTTATTCTTTTCTCACGAGCCCACTTGTCACCCCCGCCCTTTTGTGTCACAGTCTCATCCCTGCATTTATTCCGGTGGCACAATGAAGCCACGAGGGGAGCTGGGGGAGGAGAGAAAGGGAATAAACACAAGGCAGGGTCTCCTCCTTAACCTTTTGTTTCTCCACTCCCCTCTCCCACTTAGCCCTTCCTCTTTCCTTGAAACTGTTAGCAAAAAAAAAATCCTTGTTAACATTTTCCCCTTCTCATTTTTAGTGGTAAAGTCCCATGTAAGTACAGTTATGCTCTAAATAAATACCACGCCTTAAGCAACACTTCCTTGAAAGTATTTTCCAGTATCCTTACTCCATTGTCCTTCTTTTTAAGCAACTTCACTTGCAAGCATATTACCGCGACTACCATTCACGCACTAACCCTATCGCCGTTTCAAATAAAATTCTGATCGTGGAATAACCTATCCCAATTTTTGGTCAATTGTAATTAAATACTTCTGAGTGCACTCTTCGCATTAATTTATACCTTAACTTCCAGCAGTCGCAATACATTGCTGAATGAATAAAAATAAATCATACATCCTACATAATAATAAATTGGAACACGGTTTGAAAAAAGAGAGTTGGATACTTAGCATTTTACTTCAAGTGTAACACATTCTTACCTATTAAACATTTGTTCCTCTAGTGAAAGGAAACTTTTAAGGACTAGGAAAGATCAGAAAGAAGTGCAAATGGAAATATGACCTCCCCAGGTGAAAAATGGAATGAAAAGGTACTTGATAACAATTATACTCAAGAGTGTGAAATTTAAGAGCAGAAAAAACTAAGCTCCAAACGTAAGATTATGTTTGACCAGAGGAGACTCGCAAGGCACTCGTGACTCTTTGGATACGTACAACGATAGGCTGAAAATGAATGCTAAATTCATATTGAATAATATATTTTTTTAAATAATAAAATGTATCTCCTATCCGACACCTTTAATAGGGACAGCTATAGTCTAACCAGCCCCAGATCAAGAGTATTTCCATTTTGTAATTCTAAACTAACTGGAGACAAATATAATTCGAGATTTATCGAGAATATTTTAGTTATGCTTTTCTAAAATAAAAATTGAAAAATAAGGACGAAAGTACTTAAGTAAGATTTATCATTTTCGTCTTTCTTGTAAATATATTAAACAGAGCCTAAAAAATGTCTATTTTCCAAACCATATATTGAAAATTTTTCCCAGAGAATATTTTTTTTTGACTACCCTAAAAAGTATGCATATTTTATTAAGAGACCTCGAGATGAAAAACGAGGAAGTATTGGGCATGATAAGGGAGAAAAGGTCGTTGGGAGTAGGCAGCGCAGGTAATAAAAGAGGGTAATTGTAGGAATGTTGTGGGAAGCTTTATTGGAAAGAATGTTTGTCTTACTAGGAAGAAGAAGAAAATGGAATGGCATTTCAGTTTATATGAAGGGGTCTGAAAAACATGGAGAAAGAAACAGGAAATAATGGAAATATACGCTACCAAGTAAAAATAATTGGCTAAGAATGTTTATTGTCCTGAAAGTGACCTTTGTAAGTTTTAGCGCACACCCAACGTATCTTAATTGGCCAAATAATCTTATTATTGCTTCCAAGTCGTCACCATCCCATAGAAATACTCCATTGGGAACACTCACAAGAGTTTCAGCGCTGGATTAGAACGAAATTGAGTCGATGGAAGGAAAAATTTCAAGTTAGAAGGATTGACACTGCGAATTAAAAAAAGAGGGGGAAATGGAACGAAGGGCGTGAAAGTCACCGCCGATTCAATTCTGGTTGAAATCTTGGGATAGGCTTGGCCCCTCGGTTTGCATTACTCACGCGGCGTTGAAATCGAATGCTTTTTATTTTTTTTTTTTTCCGTCGAGGGGGAGAATGGCCCCCTCCGGCAGTTCATTCACGCGAAAAGGCCCTGAATTCAATCCAAGGAAAGGAAAATGTGGCCTTTTGGATGAGAGAAAGTGAGAAGCACTACGAGAGTGTCTGGAAGAAAGGGAGGCCAAGGATCTTGCGTGGAAGCTTTCGTACTTTCAGGCTGCCACTTAAGCGACGCGCCCTCATCAGGGACCTGAATGGATATCCATCGCGAGTCGACTTCGTCCGCCTCTCAATTGGAGAGAGCTGCTACCTCCGTCTCATCTCTGCGCGAGGTCCAAGGACAAACACTATGAAAGTTTTGACTAGAATCCTTCCTTGGCGATTAACTATTTGTCCACTAAGCAGTAAAAGCCCCGTGGCTAAGTTTAGAACCCAACTTCGAATGCCGGAAAGATCAGTGCCCTATGTCAGTGTGATGGATATCATTTGTAAGAAGAAATTGATCCATAGTTATAGACTAAGAGAGAAATATAAAAAACATAGTCAGTAGAATAGCTCAGGCAGAGAGGATATTCTATCAGAAGAAGAATCTACTTGCAGCTGGAAATACAACAGAAACAATCACAGAATAAGGTAATGGGGTCATTTACCATATTTTTTTTATTCCCGAATATGATAGAGTTTGTAAAATAAAAAGACCAGTATTTTTCCGTTTTTTGATCCGTCAATTATTTCTCGAGTTATGAGCGGCGAAAAACTGATGTTTTTAACCCTTTCGGAAAAGTGGGCGTGGTGCAACCTCTGACGTATATCGACTTCGTCCAATCACAACTGAGCCCGCGAAGCTACTTTGCCTTATCGCAATGGGGGGGAATCAGTTGACTCTGCGAATAGGACAGTTGTCACAGCATCTGTGCGAGCAGACCTTCCGAGAACCCCCCACCACTCCCTTCGCTTCCAAGAAAAGCAGTCAAGGACGGGAGGAAAATGACGTCAATGTTATCACAGCAGCTTTTTCGGTGGGCGTCACCTTTTGCTTATTTTAATTTTTGATTTATGAGTGAGTGGTTGTGGTTAGAAGATTAATTTTTTCACCAAAATTCTTTTTTTGTTTCCATCTAACGATCTCGTGTACAAAATTGCGATTTCGGTTCCGAGTAAACGCCCCCATTATAGACGTAAGGAAACAATTTGTGAGATCGTACATCTGGAGCATGTTTCTTTTGATCAGTGAGGCATGGACGATGACAACAGCGGAGAAGAAAAGGGTGGAAGCATTCGAAATTTGGTACTAATGATGAATGATGAAGATAAAATGGCTCGAACGA
The DNA here is from genome assembly GCA_933228895.1 of Platycnemis pennipes. Lineage (NCBI taxonomy): Eukaryota > Metazoa > Arthropoda > Insecta > Odonata > Platycnemididae > Platycnemis > Platycnemis pennipes. The sequence continues at coordinate 127,386,775 of OW121851.1, read as the reverse complement.
GTAAATAACTAGGAAGTCCTAAGAAGAGTGGGAGAAAAGAGAGGTCTGCTGAAAACAGGAAAGCTGAAAACTTTAAAAAGAAGACAGGACAACTTAATTGGCCATATCTTAAGACACGGTGGCCTGATGAAGACAATCGTTGAAGAGCTAGTGGACTGGAAAACGGCAGAGGAAGGCCTCGTATGAGATATGTGGAACAGGCCTTGAAGGATGCGAAAGAGAGGAATTACTTTAATATGAGGTTGCCGATAGAAGAATCAAGTGGAGGGCTGCATCAAACCAATCCGAGGATTGTTGACCAATGATGATAATGAGATTTAGACAATTTTTTGGGGAGTGTCTTGCTGCCTTTTGTGCAGCTTAAATTAGAGGCATTATTCGGCTCTGTGTTATTTTTCTTGGCCAGCCCGTCCATATTATTTTGTCATCTGAAGTAGTCTAATATACCCGTCATGAGAGTTTATTTATTATCGTATACTTCATTGATTTACTGTGTCCGTTCTTACTTGACTCGACACGTGTTTTTCAATACTACTTTCAGGTTTTCTAATGACACCCTTTTGTGTATTTCCGCATATAAATGTTACGGGAGAATTGCTGTCTTACAAGTTTATTATTTTTGATGCCCAGTGCGGGAGCTTAATACCTCAGTATCGGAGCTTTCTGAGCTTTCATTGCACACACTCTCTTTTTTTAATTGTATTAAATGGCATTTGAAATTGAGCCGGACATGGATTTAAACTCCAAAAACGAGCCTTCCTCCGTCCACATTAAGGATGCTTGATTCCGAGACAACTACATGCCTACGACTCAATTCTGGTCGGGAAAATACATCTGTCTTAGTTTGAGCTTAAATTACCTCAGTTCCTTTTACCTCCAATACTAATCGATGTATCGTCTACAATATCAAGGGCTCTGTATTTTTTAATACTAATGTTTTTACCCGTCACTAGTATATTTGCACCATTTATTTCCAGTCAATTTCTCTTGTAATGTCCTCTGTAACAAGGTTTGATAGCCCAAGGAGCGAGCCTTGGGGAACACCTCTGTTCTATCCTTCTTGGGCCAATAGTGGAGTTTCCCTACTTGCCCTTTATTATCCTTGGGTCGAAGTAGGCGTTTATTAATTCCAATATCCCGGAAGTTCCATCTTCTCGGTTTTCCATTAAAATGTTCAAGCAATAACTTATTAAAGTCTTTGGTTACACCGAAGAAGATACTGATAATTTATCCCTTTCAGTAAAATGTATCGCTCACATTGTCAACCACGCTATGGACTTGTAGGGTAATAAAACTGTTCTTATCAAATTATGACGTTTTGCCAAATTTGGTCAAAACGGGTTACCCAAAGGGTCATTTTTGCCGATTTTCTAGTTAAATTGACGTGAAATGACCCTTATTTTTTTCCTAAAACCGAACTGTTTGGGTGTAAGCATGTTTTCCTATTCATTATAGCTATTTGAGAGTCATAAAATTAATACGCCCAATTTCAAATCCCGCATCTTCGAAATTTTGCATTTTCTCGGAGGTAAACGTAATATTTTGCCATGCATTCCATTACATTTCATCGTAAAAACTCAGAATAATATTTGAATAACTCTAATATTAATTGCAAAAGAGAAGAAATATGTGGAAGTTGAAAATGTAATCCGATAGAAGAATTCAGTGGAGAACTGGGTCAAACCAATCTAAGGGATGTTGACCGATGATGATGAGTGGAGAAAAGGATGAAAAACATTTTTTGTGGATTCAACAGTTTTTTAGGAGTACGCATTTCCTCTTATCCACATTTCAAAGTGCAAGTCTTTGAGTTGAGTATCTTTCATAAAAATGGAGAATATAGGTGAACCGTTGGATTTTACAGCATTCATAGGAAAAGATTAAGCTGAGAGGGCAGACGAACTCATCTTATGACAGTAGTCGGTAAAATTGATGAACATGCAAGTTAAATAATTAAGATACGCGGGTTACTAACTCACCATATGCCACAATCCCACAGTCTGGTAGTTTTAATGCAGCCCCAGGGGATATATATAAACTCTTACAAAGTAAAAATATTCTTTTATTTCCTCACGAAAGACGCTTTCCTTTGGAGTCACGAACAGCTCTCGTTGCAAGTCTCGAGGCCTTAAAGTCAAAGTCGTTAACTTATAAGACTCATACTTAGAGAAACCACTTGCAAACACTCATTCTGCTACCGAATTCTCCGACTATCGGGTAACTGGCGTATCTGAAACTTTAAAGAAGTCGTGCCCAGTTTTCTCTCGGCCGATCGCAATCCTTAGGCTGGAATTGGCGTCGGAGTACTAAATTCGCTTGCTTCCCCTTCCTCAAATTGCGGGCACCATCTTATCCCATTCTTCCAGGCCACCGGTGGCAGAAAATTGCCGATAGATGTGCGAAGGACGACTTGAAAAAGGCAGTATCCGAGACGACGCCGCCGGATCTTATTATTAGGGGAAACGACGACAGCCTGAGTTATCTACGCTAGCGAAACCAACCCAAACAAACTGTTTTACCCGAGGTAAGGGCAGGGACGTATTTACGACCTCTGAGGCCCCCGGAGAAATCCAGAATGAGGCTCCCACTGTTATAATCTTGCAAGCTGGCAGCTTGACATACACTTTTCCTTGCATATTGAGAAAATGCATAATGTAGTTTAGAATAGTACATAAATACTAATCCTTTTTTATGCATGTTTGGTGAGAATGTAGTGCATGTTAGTAAGAATTCACCCCCTGCCACACACCTTTATGGTGGCTTGCAGGGTATTATGTAGATAGATATATAGAAAGTGTAAAAATATCTATCACTATTAATATTCTGCTCGTAGGCGCCAGGTACTCACAATTATATTTAAATTTTCTCTCTCGCGAGGCCCCCAGCGCTCGCGAGGCCTCCGACGGCCGCCGGGTACGCCATATGGTAAATAAGGCCCTGGGTCAGGGGCCAAATTTTAAATATCTACTACAGTCTCGCTTCCACTGCTTACTCCCGAAAACTACAAGTAAAATTTATGTGCAGATGCACCCAGCAACATTAATATTACCACGCTTCGAACCATATTGAGGAGAATCTGTATACTCTTTGGAACTCGTGATAGAGATTTTATGACGGTAGCAGTGGAAGTGAGAATGTAGTTGATATTCTGAATATGGCTGGGCCTCATTCATCACCTCAGCTCGGTTCTCAGGGTCACGCTGAGAAGTAATACCACATTTGCTGGTAGAATCGGTACACCATTTTGACCTTTTGTGGGGATTTTAGACGTAAGCAGCCTAAGACTGTAGTTGAGATTTTGAATATGGCGCTTGGTCAACCGGTTGGTGAGTTGAGATCGCTAAATGTGTTTTGAGTTCACATAAAAGAGCAGGGAGCTTGTTTCTTGCCATTTGACGCCTGTGGTAGAGCCAGTGCCTAAATAATCAAACAGATCGTGTCTACTTGGACGCATCGAAAAGAGGCCTCTCCTGGATAAAGTTAGTTGGATAGAAATGGGATTACCTGGAGCAGAGGAATAGTGGAGAAAAACCAAATTCCGGCATTAGTTTCCGCTCAGCGAAAGCCACCAAGGATTCTACTGTGCAACGTTTCATCTAATGGATGGAGCGCTGAACTTAAAGTACTTCTATCACAGAATGCATGACATGAAAGGCATTCCAATGAAAAATCTCTCCCACATGTGGGATTGGGATTCCGGTACATTAATGAGAGGCTAATACCCTAACATCCACGGCACTTACCTCTACTTTGAAATTATCTTAGTTACCTGCCATCTTCCCTTTTGGCAACTACATTCAACTCAAATTCTTAAATGGGCTATCTTATTGTAAAATATCTTTTTAGGATCCTTTCCCTTCAATTCCTATCCTTATACCTTTCCTTCCGATGAAAAAATCCTATTGAAAACACCAATGTAATAAAAACATCTTTTACTTTCTGAACGATTCCTGTGTAAACAAAGTAAAAACAGACCATTTTCATAAAACAGTATTTTTTATAGGGCATTTCTTGGACGAGAGCAGTGTTATATTATTGATGAATCTAAATTAAGCTTTGATGCATATGACTACGTGATTTTCATCGGCAGCAGAAGTCCATAAAATCTAAGTTGCTGGCGAACCCTTCTTCCATAAACTTAAACATCTAAAAAAAGCATCAATACGTATAAAGTCGGGAGAATATGTCGGGAGAATATGCAGAAGAAAGAGAAAAATAGGAGGATGAATAAGGGTTATGCGTGGGTGTCAGTGACGTCGGTGAGTGGGCGGGGAGTGTGTGCATGCACGTTGAGGGATAGGGGGAGGGATGGTGGTCACGTGATGCGATGCACTGGGGGAGGAGGCGAAGAGACGGGGGTCGGCGACTGTCGCGACCAACGCCTCACAAGAGTGGAAGCGGACGAAATCCAGGTCGAGTTGAACGCGTTATATTATAAATGGGACGGAGGTGTTTTCGCGAGAAAGGCTTTCTGTTTTCCGGGCTTAGCATCGGTGGAAGCACAGAAGAGGAAAAGGATGAATGGCCGGTAAAGCGTTTCCTTTGAAAGGGGAAGGAAAGGACATTCGAGAAATTGAATTTTTTTTATCCTCTCCGTCACCCACTCGAGGGGGGCGGATGGTGGGGTAGGGAGTCCGTGGAAAGGAATGAGTGAGAAGGAGCAGAGGCAGCAAAGGACAAGAAAGGTGAGGGGTGCGTGGGAGGGCAAGGTGCGGAAAATGGAATGGATAATAGTGCCAGAGGAGCGGGAAGGACCCGTTTGGGGATCCCAGAGAAGTTTTTGTGGCGAGGGAAACGGAAATGACATGCAAAAGTGAGTTCAAAGAGAGGGAGCAAAGGTTAGGGTTTCCATGCCTCTTTTCCTTTTGTGGAGGAATAAGGAACCGCTTCCGCACACGGTCGTATAAGAGACACTGCTTCATGGTGAATGAATAAAAAGAGGTCCGAGTTGCGGACCTCTAAGAAGGTCGGGCTGTGATTGATTGGAAAGGAACGTTTGTTTTGCTATTTGTGATTAAGGTGGAGGATTATTCACGATAAAAAATACAGCCAAAGATTATATCTGACATTAAAATATTTCCAACTCTTCGGGTAGGGTAGATTTAGTGAAGGTGGAAAGCCTTCGTTGCCTGGAGACTTGTTGTGCTGCTAACTACGGACATTATTTTGGTGCCTTCCGCAACTGAAGACTCTTCTTGCGTGTCTGAAAACTTCGCGTGTTTCTCTACCACCTGTCGCGGACAGCCTGTCGGATCTGTTGTTTATAGAAATTAATTTCACCCAAGACTGTGAATTCTCGATATGCTTAAGTATTCGGTTTGCCTCGGTAGGAATTTCCTGCGAAATTGTGTTCACCTCCGAGGTTTCCACATTTCATCAACAAACCAAGAGTTTTCGTGACATTACAGGCATTTCACAAGAGAAGTAGTTCACGGAGGGCAAGAACGGAGAATTCCGTTCTTAATCGTGAACACATTTAGCACAGTAGGGTGTAACCTGTCACGGATATCTACAACCGCGGATATCCCATCGCTGCTTGCTATCAAAATACCACCGTGGTGTGGCGTTGCGAAAGTTCACAATATTTTAATTCAGTGGTGCCTCGGAAAGTGAAATTCAGTCAGTCTGTTGGTCAATCTCCGTTGCAGATTCAGTATTATAAAGATGAGATAAATATTATTCACAATAAAAAAGTGGTTGTACATTGCAGAAATATAAGTATGAAATTACATTTAACAGCAGGAGATTTAAAGCTAGAGCAGATGGAGCAAATTAACCACTTTGGCAGTATGTTGGTGGTACAGAGGCATAACTGCCTGGAATTGTTAAAGATAATCGTTTAAGCAACAAAGGCTTTAACCCGTAGAACCAGGCACGTAGCCAAAAATTATAATTTTCAAAGGATGGTATTTACTTTCACAGCGCCCATTCTTATCTCTTCTCAATGGTAAAGTTCAATGCTTAACTTGTTATGAAGCAGTTAATTTCACTGGTCACAGAACAGAAGTTCAACGCATACATGCTTAACAGATTGAAAAGAACAATTATTAGCCACACACATTAGCCACACAAACTAGTGATCACGTTTCAAGATACTTAACACTTGAATTAAACGCAGTATTATCCGGATTATCATGCCCAGTTAAAATCAGAACAACAAAATTATTGGAAAACAATTTCCGGGGGGGCTGAAGCCCAAGAAGCTCCCCCCCCCCCCCCCCCCCCCCTGGCTAAGTGCCTGCGTAGAAGAAATGTTTGTTAAATAGAAATGTACAGAAAAGACTAGTGAAAACTCTAATGGAATTTTATATCACCAAAACATGGAAATTTAAGGGAAGAGAACAAAATGGACTAGATAAAAAGTTTTTTGAGATGAGAATATGCAGAAAGATGGAGAGGGTCAGGTGGGAGGAAAGTAAGGCCAGCGAGGAAGTTCTAGAAATGGTAGGGGAGGATAGAAAGTTGACTGAGGAAATTAGAAGGTGGAAGAACTGAATAAAGCAGGAAATGAGGGAAGAGTGTTTGTAGAAGGACGCGATAAAATGTTGGGTAAACGGGGTAGAGAAGGGAGGAGAATGCGGAGTGTGGGCAGAATGATGGCAAGAAAGAGGTATATTGAGCTGAAGAAGGGTATCACATGAAAGATAGGGCCATGGAAAGCATTGCATTTGCATTTAAACCTATCAAAACTGGTTAAAAACTAAAAATAAATAACAGTAATAATTTTAGTGAAACATTCTGGAGAGTTTTATTACATCGGATAAACCATCTGCCTTAAATTTCGGCCAGTGACTTGACCAGTATTTCTGATTTGAAATGGATTCCCAATCCAATTCTTCTAGCAAATTTTTACTCACTGCTCATTATTGCATCTTTCACAAACAACTCCATCGCACACTATATAATTTCACAATTATATTACACGGCTCAGCAGAGTTTTTCACGGTATCATGGCATATATAGGTGAAGGATTTTGCAACTCTTCCAATCGCGAGAGGCCACTGTCCCTTTCCTTGGGAAAATAACAGTTCCGAAAAGTTCTATCTAAACTCACAATTCTTGTCTTTGTCTACAGTACAGTCTATAAATACTCATTCCAATTTTTTTTCCCGAAACACCTCCGTGCGTGAAGAAATGCTATAACCGCGAAAATACCAAAGGGCATGAATAATCCACGGTTTTAACGGCATTTATATGTTGCCACTGGTGCATTTAAAGCAGAGATATGAAGCAAAATGCAACGTTTGAAAAAAACAAAAAATTTAAAAAATTTACGAACCTCAAGTATCAAATACCAGAACATTATAACATTATGGCATTACTTACTATCCTAAAAACATCTAAATAAAGGTTACAGTGAAGATACAGAACATTAAGCTTATATTACCCATTCCTTATGGATCTTCCTCAACAAAATTTCATTTTCAGGTTTTTTTTATAATTCCACCAATCATATTTTTAATATTATTACAACCCCAGTCTTAACATAATTATTTTCATTTCAGGTATGGATCGTTAAGAGAATCTGATTAGCTGTCAGCCAACCTCGTGAGTACAAATTGTACCCAGAATGTCACAGAACCCCTTGGTTTGGGAAAGCATTCCAAGCGATAAGAATGCCTTGATCGTCAACATATTAGTATAAAAATGGAAATTCTGGTAAAAATGCGAAGGATAAGCTGTTCCTGAGAATTCCTGAAAATATGGTGGAGTTTTTATATCGATAAATTTTTTTAATTTCACACAGATACATCGTTGGTTGCGGACTTGATGTTATTTTAGTGAAAATATAGACAAAATCATTTATTTTTTCTTCAAAAATGAACTTTCTGGCATTCTTCCGAAAATCGTGTGAAAACGATATAAATCGATATTGTTCGATATTCCTTATTTCCTTGCCGGCCCCGGTGGCGGCGGGGTAAATCCCTCGCCTGTCATTCGCAGGGTTCGAGTCCCGCCCGGGGAGGATTTTTCACTGTCCGGGGCATGGGTGTTTGTGAATGTATAATCTGTTAATTGTAAGAGAGGACTAGACAGTCCTAAATTCGCAGATCAATAAAGACAGGTTTAATTTAATTTTAATTTAATTTCAGAATCTTTTCAAAAGCTGAAAAACAATTTTTCCGGTGCACTAAATCCTGTATTTTGGTACGAATATAATTTTACGCGAAATTTGCAAAAAAAAAACCTTCCCCAGTTAAATTGCTTCCATATTTACTGATTAGATGCCAGGACACTGACGTCCAAGTTTTTTTCTATCGATTTGGCATCATATGTTGTAAATTTAAATACGTGCTATTTTTTTGTTTTAATTTTTTTCTACCCATACGGTATTGGAGAATTCCTAGGCCATATGTTTTATAAGTATCCTAAAGCGTGTTATTAAGTAAAAAAATTAAAAGAGACTCATGCATGAACCCTACTATGCATCCCTTTACAACCACGGACTTAGTTTTACAACACGGTTCAACGTTTGAGGCTTCACTTGGTGGAACCACGAGATTGGAAAAGAAAATTCAATTTGTACATTCCACACTAAATTTTTATTGACTTCGACCATGGTTTAGATAATTTTATCATGGTCATTATCATGGTAATCATGGTTTCGACACTTTTATGTCATTATCAAGGTAAGTTAACGGCTGTAGTACTGCGATGTGGAAGGCAAGGGGAAACCACCACATTATTATCCCGAGGAGTCGCAGCTACTCCACTCCTTTCTTTCTTTATGTCAATATGAATAGGTTGGCCGACAGAAAAATCGAGTGGAGGACTGCGTCAAACCAATCCTAGGATTGTTGACCGATGATAATGATCAAGATAAGACCTTGATAATGACATAAGAGTAAAAACCATGGTCGAACACAATGAAACTTTAGTGTGGAATGTACAAAGTGAATTTCCTTTTCCAATCCCTTCACAACCTACGCAAGCCGCCACATGCTGGTAATTCTCTTCATGGAATGTGGCAGATATGGGCAAAGTTGACTTTTAATCCAACGAAAGGGAATATTTAAGAATGATTTAACCGACGAGGTAAGAGTTTTAACGGGGGAGAGAGGGTTGTTTTTACTACAGCGAAAAGTGTTTCCTGCGTCTTCTTTCCCACAGGAAAAATTGAAAGTCCATTTCCAATCATATTTTCATTATTTCAGGTAATGCTCTCTCTCTCCCTGTAATGAAATTTTTGTGATACTCAATGGTAAAGACCTTTATCTTTAAAATGCAAGGTGAAATCAGGCAAAAACGGAAATGGCAGACACTAAGGAAAGATTAAGATAATTTATTTTGCTTAATCCGCTTAAGGAAAATTAAAGAAAAATAACATCAAGTAAGGAAAAAAGAATAGAAACCGACTGATCTTCATGGGTTGAAAAACTATTTTAAGGGTAGCATAGCATTAGGGGCATTTGGGAGAGGCAGCTAAGACGAGAGCAACCAGATAAGCAGCGAGAGAGTCACTCGACGAATAAGAATTCAGGTTACTAAAGCATGACTGCATTTAAATCCATCAAGCACTAATGGAGGTCATCGTACTTAACGACTCAGGTAAAGAAGCACAGCAGTTAGTCTTGGTGAAACTCAGTTACTGTTTTTGGAAAGGATAAGAAGCTTGCCAGAAGTGACCTGAACAATACGGCCATTACTTCTCATCATTAATGTCAAGGGTGGATTAATAAAGACCGATTTTGATTGCACGTAACAAGTTGTTTTTTCCTTGCTCAAAGTGTATTGCACTAGCTAAGTTGATCGCCCTGAGGATCATCCTTGTACAAAAGCTATAGATTTTCCTTCATGGCTTTAGAGCATTGATATATAATTCAATCATTTTAGATGAGTTCAGTTTATATCAACAATCGGCCTCTTAATCTTACAATATCTTCAACATTTATATCTTTCTTACATTTCAATTTTTCAATATCTAGGTGTATCATAATCTTTCCACACTGTACACAATAATTCATTTCGGCCGGAGTTCCCCCAGAATTTTCTAAGTAATGCTTTCTACCGATAAATCTCACAAAATTATGCCATTATAGAAGGGGATCAATACTCAACATCAGGCTCACAGTCTCTGAAATCAAAAAATATGGTCAAAACGTTGTCATTTATTAATAAACTCCAATCGCGTACTAAATCTGGAAAAGTGGAAGCGAGAGATAACGGAATAGTAGTCTTAAAATGTCACGCTTCAATTCCAAACAATTTTACATGTTCATAATTTCACAAATGCTAAAATAAAAGTGAGTAAATCTTTCCATTGATGAGGAGTAACGTATGTTGTTCATGCATAGGAGAGGTAGGATTATACTGCGCAGATATAGCCAGTGGATAAGGAAGTGATAATGGCATCGTTGATTTTCGAGTCATACTAACGTTTATATTTTTGAATGCTTTTCAAGACACATTTTTATTGGATTATTATTCAAATATTTTGTGAAAGTGCATATTTTTTACCACCTGTCGCTTTAAATGTTATGCAAATAGAAATGGGGGCCACTAAGCGTGCTAAAGCCAACCGCAATGATTGGCCATGTCGAATCTAATCTTGAATGGAATTGACAAGCATAATCTCAAAATATCCTTGAATTTTGGGGAAATCGATCGATGAAAATGGCTCTTTAGGGGCACGCGATCCAAATGACTCGAGGACTCTATATATTCCTCACTGGGGGCCGAATGGAATAAACATTTCTCCAGGAAATAATTTCCTCCCCGCAATCGATTTGACTGTACGTCGAGAACACCGACGACGAATTCCCTCGCTTCCCTTCATTGTATTGTTTTCCAGTGTTAAGGAAACAAAACAGCAAAAGGGACAATTGGTATGGGCCTCTGCATTTTCCTTATTGCTCGGGATCCACTCTCACGTCATGACAGCCACACGTGGGTCAGCTGTTGAATGAAGGAATATTCCTCGCAGAGATGGAACGCCATTTCGCAAGAGGCTTTTCGTCGCGCAGTCTGATGCATAAAGTGTTGAGCAGTGAAATTTTCATCCTGAAACGCAACGAAATACGCGGAAAACTCCGTAAACGCAGGGACCAATGTTCGTAAAGACTCCCCGTTCTACTAACATGATTTCATCCATACTGTGTACACAGTTTGACGATGATTCATACATCACAGTTAATTACTTCACACCAAAAAAACAGAAGAAGATTGCTTTATCAATTACTACACAGAAGCTTCCCTAGAAAAAGGGCATAGTCCTCTACAAAACAAAGCATATTTGTAAGCAATAGAACTACAATTTTCTGATACTAAATTTATGCAGACCACAATCCACAAATATTTATAGTTACACAGAAAGCATATTAAAAAAAGTAAAAAAACAACAAATACTACAATGGGGAGCAAGCATTATTATGTATAACTTCTTGAATGAGAGGTTTATACGCTGAAATGTGCTAGATTTTGTTGAACAATTAATTTGTGTCACATAAATATTGCTCTTTCAAAACCGATGACATCGCATGACGTCATATCCTACCAATAACTCCACCACCCTTTAATACTTTTTGCTTCAAATGACCTAGGCTATCGGTGGTTTCCTCTTAATTGACGCTACTGATGTAAATTAGCTTGATGGCTTTGCATATTAAACTAATCTTAAACTAGCCAGGCTTTTAATCATCCAGTTAGCTCTTTACTGCTTAAACCTGGCTCAAATCCGGAAATTTTTAGAAAATAACAGGATAAGTCCTGAATGCTATTTTTTCATATCACCTACGAATTTTTGTTACACTCCCATCGTCATTCAAGTTCATAAGTGGTATTTTACTTTCGGTATACTTTGAACTGGATTACAGTTTATATTTAACGAAATACTTAAGTTATGTACTCCGCTAATAATTCAAGAGTAATGGCTACTTCTAAGGTACACATGTATAAACTGGATGCTTTTACACACTGAGGACAGTATTTCTTGCTATGAGGTTGAGCAATGTTTTCTTTCCTACTAACTCAGGAAAAATTAATAACTTTTAGTCTCTCAATTAATTATGGCAAATCTTCACCTGTGATGGCCCGGTAACATGACAATTTCTAAGTCGTTTAGGTAACTAAAGTTTAGTTCCCAGTGAAATTTCTTGTTACCCTCCCTATTCCAGAACATAAAGGTGGTTTTGAAGTACTTAAAATGAAACGTAAGAGCAGTTAGTCGCCGAATATGCTGTTAAATAACTTTTTTTTTAAGTTGAAAGTTGTGGTGCATCACCAAGTTTGTCCCCCTTTAACACCCACCAAGTTCCTTCAACCCCAAATTCCATTTAATTACCACAGGAAATATATAAAACAGAAACGCGCGCGACGCTTTCTAACCGTTTGGTTCATCTTCTCACCCTTCACTTTTGGGGAGGTATCTCATTACCACTCGTGAAATTCGATTCAATATTTGACGACGCGTTTAGCGGTACACAAAACATCCGCCCTCGTTCTCTTCCTCTACCCACGTCACCATTATCAAAGTCCTGCTTATAGAGTGCACTTATTCGCAACCTAAATTGATATTTTGTACACTGTATCCTTAGATGAAAATGAATTTTAGTGAAAAAATTAATCTTCTAACCAGAGCCATTCACGCATAAGTCCAAAAATTAAAATAAGCAAAAGGTTGCACCCACCGAACGAGCTGAGTAAAAGATATCTACGTCATCCACCTCCTCTCCTTGATTGTGTTGAGGGAAAGGGAGTGGAGAGGGAGGGGGAGCGGAGGCGGAGCGGAGGGGAAGTGGAGGTGGGGACGGAAGATTTGTTCGCAGAGATCCTGTCGCATCCAGTAAATAATCCAAAACAGCTGAACAACAAAGTATTTTTGGATGCATTTTGGTGTGGCAAAAAGAGCGTTGAAATTTATTTACGAATTTGTGTTGTGATTGGACAAAGTGAATGACGTACAAGTCCTTTATACGCCCACCTTTGTGAAAGGGTTAAAAACATTAGTTTTTCGCAGCTTATAACCGAATAACGACTCGATAGATCGAAGACGGAAAAATACGGAATTTTTATTTTACAAACTCCGTCAGATTCGGAAATAAAATATATGGTAAACGACCCCATAAGGGCTGTGACTGATACTTTATCGAAGGAAATGGGAGGTATAACAGGACCCCTTAAATTGGTAAAATAGGAGGAAATTGGAAAAAGAGGTTCAAGGTAGGATATTTATTTTCATCACACACACTTATACAACTAGTGAATGTTGCTGATGAGAACATTTGGTCATGTAAAAATAAAATAATCCAACTGCACCCGGCTTTTCTCATTCGCTTTGGAATCGAATAATTATCATATTCCCCGTCAACCCATTGAATCCTTAACCTTGAGATGTTACATGAATATCATTTCATAATTATTTCGGATTGAAGATATTTCATTGACTAACTATCACTCCAATTTTTCCTCTCTCAATTTCTTAGCGGTTTCAGCGAAGACGAAATTACCCGACTCTCAAGCCGTAACAAGAAAAATCACATTCCGAGATTAAAGCCAGTTTTCCTATCTCGCATAAGACTTTCACACAGAAGCTTTGATTCATAGCTTTGATGACTCTCCATCTCAGTTATTAAGAGAAAGTTTCTTCAGAGGAAAGTCATGTCACCGATTGATGTCATTTACAATTTATTTTCTATATCACCATGGTCACTATGCACTATTTTATTTTCAAAAGACTGTAAATATTTGTTGATGATCAGTTCAATGGATTATTCTATTTTTTTTCAAAATATAAAGGGTATGGCTCTTCCGTTCCGTACTCAATTATATTTTTCAAGAGAAATTTCATTTCTTCCTTGAGTAGATTTCCTGCTCATTGATATCTGATGCGGAAAAATCAACCAATCCAAATGACACCGCCGCTTCAGAAGTTATGAACTGGTTTCATATCGGTAAAACTGAACAGCTTGCTTTAGGTCCCGATTTCGCGGAATGGATGGCGCGCATGCGCAGAGGATGATTCACGACATGAGCGCCTTGGGCCACTCCCCCTGAGGCGTCAATTAGCGGAAGAGCAAGTTGACCGCACTCTCCACTATTCACGGGGTCGCTCCTCGCTGCGTCACGTCAAAGGCTCAAGTCACGTGGATCCATGCAAAAGAGTACGGCACCGAGCCCCCAGGCCAACGCCTCCGGAAAAGAGCGTCCTTTGCTGCTCATTCCTTTACCAGGCGCCCGTTTCACTTTACACGTCATTGGACATGAATGGTTGAATGCCAGCTCGGAACTGCAAATGAGCACTCAAGGGAAAAAATAATACTGTTTCAGGTGAATTATTGATTGGTAGATGATGTGGTAACCCTCTGAGCGTTTGTTCATGACCGGTAGTCCCGGGATCTGTTCAGAAATAAGTCTTTGAATTCACATCTCCCTGCATCCTAGTACTGAGATTTTTTTACGCCTTAACTTTTCTGTAAACCGCCGGTCGCTCTAGTCAGGATGGTAACGCCAAAAGGTCTCCGAGCTGAATCCCAACTCAGGGTCATATTCAGAATCTCCGCTACGGTCTCGCTTCTACTTCTTGCGTCCTAAAAACACTACAGCAAGTCATGCTGATGTGCAGACTCTACCTGCAAAGGTGGTATTACTTCCCTTCGCGATGCTAAAAACTGAGTTGTGAACCTGAATTGGGTCGTATTCAGAATCTAAACTACAGTCTCACTTTTACTACATACGTCATGAAATCTCTATAAGAGTTCCAAAGGGTATGCACATTCTTTTAGATATTCTTCGATGTGTTGTACAGCGTGGTAATATCAACTTTTCATGAAATCTCTATAATGATGTCCAAAGGGTATGCACATTCTTCTAGATATTCTTCAATGTGGTGTATAGCGTGGTAATACCAATTTTTCAGGGTGAATATGCACACCAATTTGACTCGAAGTAGATATTTTAGGACGTATTATGCTGTAGAAGCGTGACCGTAGTAGAGATTCTGGTATGACCCTCAGTCATGGATATTTTGGTATTCTTACTACTACTCACTCTTAGGGTTATATTCAGAATCTCAACTAATGTCTCGCTTCTATAGCATAATGCGTCATAAAATTTCAATTCCGAGTCAAATCGGTGACAGATTCTCCCTGCAAAGTTGGTATTACTTCTTAGCACCACCCTCTACACCTCTTTGACCTACATCGAGAAGAATATGTACGCTCTGTTGAACTTGTAATAGAGGTTTTAGGGCGTAACAGAAGGGAGACTGCATTTGAGATTCTGGGCCATATTCAGAATCTGGACTCGGGTCTCAGCGCCACGCTGAGAAGCAATACCAACTTTGCAGGTAGAGCCTGTACACCAAATTGACTCTGTGTAGGAATTTCAGGGCGTAAGCAGTAGACGACAGACTGTAGTTGAGATTCTGAGCATGACCCTTAGTGATACGTTAGATTACAGGCTGGACAAAGGCCTCAGGAATTGATCTCCTTAAAAGTTTGATGCTACTGATTTCTGGTATACCAGAAGCTGTACAGGTATCCCTCGTCAACCGCGGTTTTTCATACCACGGCTCATGGTTATCCACAGTCAACGGTTTGGGAATTACTTTTTCTCAACCGCGGCATTTCCCTTCCGCATGCGCGGTTCTGACCTATCTAATGCCTATTTTTTAACATTCAAAAACTTCACTAAAGATTTTGTTCACACATACGCGTATGAGTGCTAATATGTACGCATCAAGGAATGAAATTTGCTTACAAAAAATTATGTGACTTGACCGGGCATCGAACCCGGATCTCCAAGTTGCCGATTAGCAACACCAATATGCCATCTTCCTTCAAGGCGAATTTTGAACCAATCGAGAGCATTTAGTACCAAACTTTCAACATAGATAGAGGTGGTGCTGTATTATTTTTCTACGCGGATATCAGCTACAGTACCTACTTTTGCATTTATGAATAACATTTGAAAAAAATAAATAAATTATGTGAACCTTAACTGAAGTGTAGTGGAACATGACAAGTTACCCCTGATGTGCCGTATAATTCGTGGTTTACCAACTGCGTGATTATTCAGGATCGTAAGTCCCGCGGTTAACGTGAGATACCTGTATATGGTAGAACAGTGGGGGGCTTCAGACCACATATCCCTATCCCTTCTATCCCTTCCATCCCTATCCTTATACCTTTCCTCCCGGTCTGAAGCGCCTATTAGTGCGGAAACAGACTTGAAAACACCATGAGTGAACGAGTATATTTTATAAATGAAAAGATTCATTTGGAACATATTTCGTTGTAACTAAACTAAAAACATTTTCCACGTCAACCTCAAATTTATATGTTATGATAATATTTGTATATTATGTATGCTATATAAAATATTTATATATTATGCATTGTATTGTCGTATATTATGAAAATATTTGCCATCGATTACCACAAACCCCTTATACACTTATTTTCAAAAGGCTAATATTTTTTTATGCTTGATATCGATGTGTCACAAGTAATGAAGAATGTAGAAAGAAGACTTGCTATTTGATGTTGAAAAGTTTATTCGAGTTATTCGATTGATGAATGAAGTGGAGAGCTGCGGAAATTCAACCGTAGGATAGATGATTGGTGATGAAAACGATGATGCATAATCGATAATGATCCGAAGTGTCATATTCTCGTAGTTTAAATATTTCCTCGGAAAGTACCACCATTTTTTTATTCCTGAGCATAATAGACACTTAATCTAGAATGAGGCCCCCAATCTTATAGTCTTTTACAACTATATTTACAATTATTCTCTCGTTACGCCCCCAGCGTTCGTGAGACCCCCGGCCGTCTGAAGGATCATTATTATCATTATACAGCCGCAGGCAATGGCCCCTGGCCGTCGGGTACGCCATGTTTCAAGTACGGCCCTACTTAGGGCTCTAGATACTCAAAGAATATGACACGAAGCTACTTCTTCGAAGACAATTAACAGGTTGTAACACGCTTCGTCTCCGATATTTTTTTTTGCTCTCTATCTTCCGCCAAATTTCTTTCGACTCTTTTTGATCCTCCTTAATTAAACATTTTTATTTTTGATTTACTTCCCTGCATCCTTATCAACGGCAGTAAAACATTTCACTTTGATTAAGGTCGTACCAGGTCGTACGTTACAAGGTTTACATTTTTTGGACAGATACAAATTCCTATTCCGTTCCAAATATGTATGAGTCATGAGTCAAACCATTTTGTGCACTTTGATTGCGGTTGGACAATTACATGATATGGTCCTCGGCACAGCGACTAGTTAACATGTTTTGCTTCATATACAGCGAGATTGGGTTGAAATAGGGAGAGGAGGGTGAGTAGCTGACTCCCCCCTCCCATTCGGTGGGTTGACAGGGAGAGGAATAATAATGTTTGAGGAGCCTCCGCTTACGAAATGCCCCAAAGGTAGCATCCCAGACGAGAGAGAGGTAAACACGGAAAGGGAAGGGGAGTTTGAGGGTGGTCTGAATCGGAAGAGAGACTGGAGAGGAAGTGAAGGTTCTGCCGCAGTTAGGGAGTCGGCCGCCCAGCAATGGGGGTCGCTTTGCTACGCCCTGCGGAGGATTTAACCAGGCATATCAAATTGACTCGCGGAGAATCACGGGAAATTTCGAAACCCGAGTCGCTGCGACTCCGCAAACACGAGGCGGCGCTTTTAATGGAACGGGAGCTCAGCGTGCGTTTCCGAGGTTATCTACGCGGAATAGTGTCGCCGCTTCGAGCCCAATTCCCGAGAGGAGTGCGATCTTCGCAGGCAAATCCACTCCCCACCGCCTCCTTGGTCCATTTAAATGGCAACCTCTCCCCCAATGACCTCGGGTCATTCAGACAAAACAACTCCACCTTGCGGAAGTGATCCTGCGGCCACACTGTTGTGACCGCAGCCACCGTGCCCAGTGATGTCAGATCGATAAGACAAGCGATTCCAATTGGCCAAAGAGGTATTCATTTTCAGTGTTTCCGAGCGGTCAGTGCGGCTTGAAATCGCAAACAATTCCAACAGGACGGGTGGCGCAATGAGAAATCTGGTGTGTCAGCGCGACCGAGTGTGGCAATGTATAGGCGCAGCAGATGGCCAAAGCAATTCCCTCTAACGGAATCCACGTGGAAAACAAAAACGGTTTTTTTTCTCATCGACTTAATTATTTTTAAAAATGTGATGGAACAAGAAGATTAACCTGCAATGTCGGGAAAGAGAAAGAAAATGATGAAGGTGAAATAATGATAGCTATAGTATCAAACCGCGTTTATCGAAACGAAGCTCCTAACATTTTAGCTTTTAATTTCAAGTGTTACCAATATACAAACGGTAATAGTATCAACATACACAAAATCTAAATCTGAAGATACTGATGAAAGTACTTATTGCTCTTGAAGAATTACACATTTTTAATGCCGGTAGTTGTGCGGCAAATCGTCCAACAGCATCATGAAATCATGTATCGAAAAGTAACGGATGAACGTAAAATATGTAGAGCCAAAGGCAGTGAGTGGATTGCTTCGACAACTGATGACTCATTTTGCAAATTTAAGAACTTGTTAGTTTGAACATGCTTAAGGGGACATACATTTATTTCCTTCAAGTTAGGAGTGTGTTAGAGTAATTTAACGCCTCACATTGTCTGGAGAGACGAGGGAAGTAAAATGGTACAGGAGAAACAAACCCGCAGACTCGGAACTTCTTTGCGTATGGTTGCAGACCATTCCAACCGATTCTCTTAAAACCATATCGTAGTTCACTAAAACGTTAATTAAATCCACTTGGAATAATTGAGAGTAGTATCATTTTTAATGAAATATTTGCCTACATTACGGGCTATAGCTAATCATAATACCGAAATTAAAAGATGCGCATTTACGCAATTGAACTGTAGAACTTATTTTAATCTGCCAATTAAGCAATCAAATTGACTGAATCAATTCTAAAAGGATAGGTTCCCATTACAAAAATGAACTTAAATTATTTTGTCATCATATTTTCTTCCTTCTTCACAGAACGCAGAGAAAATAGTTGTAAAACGTATAGAATCCACTTTATCACTTATGAAACATATGTTAGTCTACCCCAAATTATTCGGCTCCATACAACTGGCGAGAAAAAAGATGAATACCGGCTTAGTTGAATTTAACGTAGAACGAAATAATGTCTCGATTGACTTTGTACCATCACTTCTATGGCAACTACGTCTGCCCGATAGCGCTCAAAATAGTCCAAGAAGGCAGTTTGTAGATTTAAATGAATGCATGGAGGGGATAAAAGGATAGAGCTATTAGAACGTAGCGTATGGGTGGGGGGAAAATATGATAAACGAATTACCTTAATTCAATGGCCGAAACTTTTCGTGCTGATTTAATTATTAAGAAGCAAGGGATCTGAGGAGGGGTTGGAGGAAGGAAGGGCTACAGAAGTGCGGGGGATTGAGGTATGTGATTAACTATTCATAAAGAGGTCCGCAAAAAGGCGGAAAAAGATTACTTCAGACATGGAACAAGTTTCACTCTCGTCACTCCTCACGGAAGTTCTTAGAGCCGAAGTTCTCTCGTTGGCACGCTGGTGGATAAGGGGATGAGAGAAGGAAGGGAGGGGGTAGGAGGGAAAAATGCTTCCCTCAAATTCCTATTTCCCTCCTCTTCTCATCCTTCCCCACAACACTATCGATTGATCATCTACGCAAATTTATTTTCATGTACATCTTATACATAATACCATGCAATCCACCATAAAGGTAGGGGGTGAAGCACACTAAACATGCATTATATACCATGCATTAAAAGGATCAGTAATTATATTTTAGTCGAAACTTCACACTTTAAAAAAGATAAAAATAGCTGCGCAAGCATGCAAAAACATGCTGTTAGTTGGGTTAGGTTAAATTCTTCATACCAATATGCAACTACCTATGCTATCAATTTACACACTTCTAATTTATACTATTGGGTATATTTACAGCTATTCATGTTCTTAATTGCAAGAGAGAAATAGGACATTTTTAATCTGTCGGTTCGGCATTCATTTTCTCTAATTTTGTGATCGTGGTCCAGCCTACCATAGTAAGTTTGAGTTCGCAAAATATTTTTAGCGTCATCTATGAAAATATGGTCTTGGAATTTAGTTAAGAGAATGAGTTCAAATTTAAACCATTCTAATAAGGATTTAAAAAAATATTTTTTAGCTTAATGATTTTATCTCTGCATTTTTTTTCGGACTTTCTGCCTCGTCAGTTGGCTTGTGGACATTTGGCCTCATACCGTTACAGGACCCTCTAAAGCAAATATAATGGCAACGTTGTGGTCATAATATCGTATTCAACGTCATAGATTATATCTAGGAAGCATTGGTGTCCGCCCCTGTTTCCAATGTAAAGAGCTATTCCAATCTCGTCAGATTTCTACCCGCCTAGTAACGAGAAATTACGTAATTTGAAAAAAAATATGATGTGCTACTAATTAAAAATCGATAATATACTGTTTTGAGCCTAAAATTGATTTTTAAAATTCCGGAAAAAAATTATATAGATATATTGTTTTTAATAACCGGCGTTTTTAAGGTTCCAGCGGTGTATTATTTGAGAATAAATAGGTTATCATTAACATTTAACCGTTCATATGTTGCTACAATTTCCATTTATAATGCCATTTCCTCCGGTAACACTGAATAACATTTTGACAATCACTCGCCAACTTCTGCCCACAAGTCGGTCAACAAGCACTGATCCTAACTTACTATCGTGAGTCATTCACAAATTAAAGGGTTAACCGGGCCTGCCCCTTTCCCTGTCAACTGGTGGTCTCTCCAAACTACAAAATACCCGACACCACTCGAATCCACAAGGATTGGTTTAATGACACGTACCTATTCAAAGGCCTCTCCTCGATTTTAGGCCAGGGTTTCAAGTCAGTAGCTAAGCGCCCTACCCACTGAGCTACCACACCATCGTTGGACAAAAATTTGAAGAAAAAAAAACATTTCATATTGATCCAATAACACGTTTCTTGATTCCTCTTAATGAGAATAATACCCAGAATTGCATCCTAGCATAACGTGCTGAACAAGATTTCCACGGTGTATAAATTCCGTTGTCAACGACTATTTTTCATGCATTGAATTGTGGCGTAACTTAATTGCTAACTCAATCTGCATCCAAATAAACATATTTTCCTTACTCCAACTAAGTATCCAAAGGTGGTCTCGTTCAGAGAAATATTAGGTATCTTGAAGGAGGATGTAATTACAAGTATAATTACAAAACCTGTTCAAACAGCGAATATAAAATAATACTTAAAATAAAGCATTATTCTCTTGAAAAACGTCTCCTTGATTTAATTAGCGACTACACATAATAAACACAATTAAACCTGAGGAAATAAACATCTAAAACATTGTTACCGTCATTTTTAAATGCTTCCATTCCCGAACTATATAGTTGCGTGCTGAAATAAAATTTCTCTGATTATAGCATTCCCAGCATGCAAAAACAAACAGGAAAATGTTCACCTGCGTTAAGACACCTGGCAGTGACAGCAAATTAGAGAAATAGAGACAAGTCAGGCTCACTTCAGTAGCTCGAGTGCTTCAACGAAGAAATTTTCTCCTCGACATTATTCCCGCCATCAATATTGTCGGAAAATTACACCCCACCTTTCCGGTTAATTACAACTCAGCTGTAATTAACTAATGGCAACCAGCACCTTTAGACTTTTAAATTATGTTTTCTCTCTATTTTCCTTAAAATGTCCCTCATTTCACGTAGGTATTCCATATTTCACGCTCTCGTCATCAGGCAAAACGTCCCGCCCATTGTATGGCGAGACAATATTTAATCTCAAACAAAATTTTATTCCGATTCGAAAAATCGATTTATGCCAGTTTTCTGAAAACAAAAATTATAAGTGTTATTGAAATCATATATCCTATTCCTGACGTTAGCATCAACGCGTTGATGCTATGTGAGTTCAATAAAGAAATTCACAAAATTATGTGGCAAAATATGATAGAAGTATTAAACAAAATTATACGAATAAACTCCATTTATTTTTGAGGTATTCATGTAAATTTGAACTTCATTTAATAAATATTTTTAAAAATTACCATGGTTTCGTATCTATATGACAATGACAGCAGAATATGGGACACGACAGGGATTTTTAGCTCTAAATTGACGCTTGATCAGGGCTTCCAAGCAATGGATGTTGTGACCAGAGTTTTTGCCTACCTGAGATATCTCGCAAGAAACTTTATCACTAGTCAAACCCGAAAATGAAAGTCTTAATAAGCCGGCATTGGTGTTAAGATCGAAGAGGTAGGTACTTTAAGAAAACCTTAAGGTCTTAGATTTGAAGCCCGCCATATGCATGGCTGTGATTTTTATTGTTGGATTTAGTTAGTGAAAATGGAGAGAAAGGACTTTGATAAGTGAAGCACCTTAAACCTTATTCTACAGCTGAAGACTTTAAATTGCTACTGTGCCGTGGCCATTCTGTATTTGTAATGCTAGGTTATTTACGCCTCATTTACTTACAAAAACTACTCGGTAGTTATTGTAAGGTAACGGTATCGAACGGTAACGAACGAGCGGTAACGAACTTGCAAAACAACTATATAGTTTTTTTGTTAGTTCGTTTACTCCTATTTATCCTAACAAAAACTACCAGAGGAAGCGTTCTCAAGAACAAGGAGTGTAACGATATGTACTTACTAAAAAATTAAATACTAAAAGGCATCAGATATGGGAGCTAGGAGCATCCAAACCATAGTGTGGATTTTTGGTGGAATGAAACCAAAATGGAATACTACCGATGAGGGACATGAGATATGTAAAAGAGGAAAAAGGTAATGAGTCGAAAGGAGAACGTGGATATGCAGCATCGCAGCACAGAAAAAGAGAGCAATCATTCAAATAAATCAGCCAACTTTTAAAACGAACGGGGATGTACATAAATTCACAAAATTTAAAGATTCTGCAGGGTTAGAATCATCATAATCAGAAGTCGAAAATCCAAAGCTTGACACAGCTCTCCACTCGATTTTCCTACCAGCTAGCTTCTCCGTATTTACATAATTCTTCTCTTTCACATCCTTTACTGCCTGTTCCACATATCATCATACAAGACCTCCCTTTTCCAGTCTTCCGATCGTGTCTCAAGATATAGCCGATTATGTTGTCCTATCCCTTCTTTAATTTTTTAGAATACTTCTCTTTACTTCCATTCTTCTTATCAATTCTTTGTAAGGTAGTCGGCTGACCATTTATCTTCATCATTCTTCCATAATACCATATTTCGAATGATTCTAGTTTTGGATTCTCTCCTGGTGTTACTGTGCATGCTTCGCAGCCATAAAGAAGCGCTCTCCAGAGGCATTTTCTGATAAATTGTTTCCTTAGTAACCCACTTGTACTTCTAGCCTCAAGTAGATACTTCCTTAGATAGAAGGCCCTTTACGCCAGAGTTATTCTACTGACTATTTTCTCCATACTTCGTCTATCACTAAGCTTCCCAGATATCAATAATCTCTCATCTCTTCCAGATTTTGCTTTCCAAATTTAACATTGGTCTTGGCCAATTCTCTCTTACTGCATAGAATAAAATAAGTTTTTCTTACTATTGATCTTTACGTGATATCTTTCAAATATACTTTTCGTGTTAACTGGAGTCTTATTTAAATCCCATCCGTCTCTGTCATGACCGCTATGTTCCAGGCGCATCTCAGCATGCTAATTTTTATGCATGATATTATTCCTGAAACTTTCTATTTTATTTATTCTATGATCTCCTGGATGTATCCATATTAAAAACAATCCAGGAACACTGCAACACTTCGACTAAATCTTTTCTTTGTTCATTCTTATTTATTCTCTGGATCCATTTTTAATCGCAGTGTAAGGATAGAGGACCATGTGACCGTATAAATACATCCAGAGAGTCCTTCAATGACGGAACCAATTGAATTCCATTCTCATCAGAAAGACGCAGTGAATCTTATTAAGCATTCTTCGGAAGATTCTTCCCTCGCCTAATTGAGCACTTTTAGTCATGTCACTTTCACCAGGCTCCCCTTTATTAGGACAAATCTATCCACGACACCGCCAACGTCTTAAAGAGGGTGTAACTCTATGAGTCCCACGAGGACCCTAAATAGGGGCTCGGAGGGGGGAGAGAAGGAAAACGTGTCAGCTTCCGATGGGAAAATGAAAAGCCATTTAATTCAGCAACGAAGTTGATGGGACAGTTAATTATTCAATAATTAATGTGGTTCCCCCTCTTCCTTACCCTCATTCCCTTTCCAAATATCCCTTATCCAATTTTTGCCTCTTTTGTCCGGAGAATTGTGGCTGGTCTCCCCTAATTCAGTCCCTTCTCTCCCTCTACACTGTCCCTTCTCCCATACCCCCCAATCTATAGATTACCATCGCTTAAATGCCCGACAAATGGCGTCATCCACGAATAAATGGAACCAACTCTCTTCCTTCCTTTTTTCCGACAGTCATTTTTTCCGTCCTTCTCGTTCCGGGTCTGTCTCGCTTCGCGCTCCTCTTTTGATTCCTTTCTTTTACTCAACTCCTTCCCAGCCTACCTTAGTACACCTCGCGGAGAACAAAGAAAGCTTTGCTAAGATCAGGGACTCTTTTCTGCCTCAATAATAGTCATTTTACGTGGGAGTGCGACCAGCAGCTGAGGTCACGAGTGAACTACATTTATTCATTCATAGATTATTGAGTGTCCGAAAAAATATCTACATTTACGTGGTACCCTGTAAGCCACCGTGAGGGTATGTGGCAGGGGGTGAAGAACACAAACATGCACTATTGACATGCAAACAAGCTACTACATGGAAACATGCCACATAATAAGGTCAAATGCAGCTAGATGGTTAGTATCTATATAATAATAAAGGGATTGGTTCTTAATACATGTTAATATATGGGTACTTTGCGAATATATGGGTCACGTATGAAATCGACGGTTGGAGAGGTAGAGTTCTAGATGTTTGGCGAGTTGGTTCGATTTCATACGAATCACTAGTTTGTTGAAGAAGGCGAATCTTTTTAGGGATATATGGGTGTCTGAATGAGTACATGAATGCATAAGAGAAGTAACCGAAGAAGATTAATTACTTAAGAAGTCCCAGCGAATACTCAGTTGAATACAAGACCAAAATGAATACTTCGGAGAGTAGAAGCTAAACCTAAGTTCATGGAACTGATGCGCATAAAAGAGTGGGAAATGTAGGGCAAGTTGGGGTGGGGAGGCTTATGGGGAGGGGCAACGATAATTGGAGTAAGGGGAGTTAACGGCCAGCGACCGGCAGAGATACTAATGACCCCAGTCTTGTATCTTTCGCTACGGACCGAATGAATACTGACGTTTTCGTTACGAACGAAAACTTCGTTAGTCTCTTAACGAATTTCGATTCCAGTAAATCATATAGCGAGTCTTTAAATTATTCGTCAACAAATCAGCGAAAAACCTTCGTCTCGTTCATACCGATCGTTCTGCTGTGACCTCCGTGACGGAGAACAATATAAAACAAATGACTACACAAACGCAACAATATCCATGCAATAGTTTTGCATGTACTACGTGAGTCAAGAAAGTTTTGGATGTTTCGTAGATATTTTTATACACGATGGAGAAAAAAGAAGTTTTAGGGTGAAAAAGATGACATTAGGATATTTTATTTAACACTACTTATTTAAAGGAAGAAATGCATGAATATGCCACAGGATGGACTTTAATAACAGACTTACTAATAATGTCCTTAAATTAGGTTTTAATATATTATGGACTTAACAGAATTATTTGTTTGAAAAACATATTGAAATTTAAAGAATGATTCAGTTTTGTAAATTTTAACTTAAATATTTAACAAACAAAGGTCATTTGCTGACCAAATCTATCAGGAAAGCCGAGTTCGAGTAATTTAGGGGCGGAGTTTTCGGACATGTTTCATGCTCTAGATCTCCCCTTACATTTTTCTCAGCCATGTATACAGGGGGCAGTTGAATATCACCCTCTGCCAATTTATATCTTTTTTACATATTTTGGCGCCTTTTTCTCCAAATGCTCCTCGTGACTACAGAAAACGTCTTAGGGCCATCATATTCGTACGCCAAAAACAACCTAAACGTAAACCTAAACCAACCTTACGTTGAGCCGTAAACGAATAATCTTTGTTGTTCGTTACGCAAACAAAGGAAAACACTCGTTGAAAAATACTCCTTAGCAACGAATATTCTCGAGACTCGAGCTAAGAACTTGAAACGAATGACGTCATCATAGCGACAAATTTCATTCGCTATAGCGTAACGAAATATTCCTGACTCGGACTGAAAGGCAGTTAATTTGTATTTTGATCTCGTGAACATCTCCGTACACTTGTACACACTAACTGAATTGATTTGAGACCGTGATTTTTGGATGATAGGTACTTGGATGCTCTAGATCAGTGGTTCCCAATCTGTTACGTTCGCTTCACCTCTCAGACTGGGGTTACAATCTTGGGGCACCCTTTTCTTGTTTTTTTTTAAAATACAAGTGGGATTTACTCTCCATTAACAAGGATAATCGGCACTTCACAGTCATTAGTCTTCAGGTTGGAAGAAGTGCTTCGATTACTTTCGTACCCCTAGAGTGTTTTCCCGGTACCCTATAGTATCTCAGCATACCGGTTGGAAACCACTGGTCTAGATTAATATTATAATTTCCATTCCACAGAAATTGTATGCTTAACTCACACATGGCTATCACTAACTTCAGTGCCTTAATTACTTGTAATCCTAAAGGAACCAGTTCAATGCCAAGATTTTATGGATGTGTAGAGAAAACAAAAGCTTGTGACGTTCGCACAGTAGATTTCCCTTCATTAATTGAACTCCTTAGTTTATTTGATGACTGTTGAACTGCTTGTCGCCATACGAAATGGTAGCTTATCTATATGATTTATCGAATTTGATGAAAACACTTGCTGCCACAGTAAAAAAACTTGCTAGAAGTTGACAGCTTCCGGCTTGACTGTGTGGCACTCCTTTGTGCTGAGGATCGAAAAAAACTGCAATACCGTAAAAATATTTAATTTATAGCACTCTTGGCCATAGTTTTGATGCTTTGCATCATTATCATGTGTCAAATACAGACATGGTTGGCCCTTATGTGCAATACTGGCTATTACAATAGATGATAAGAGAGGCAATCCCGAGCTAGATGGTTAACTTCCGGTAGATGCTAGCCTTCTTTGCGTCGCTGGCGCACTTGTTGAAGTTAACGGTGTACGGCTTGACTACGTGAACGTGCCCTCACGACCATGGTTTCCATTGTATCACGGGACTATTGAATTTAAGGCCAACCATGTTTGCATTTGACACCTGACGATGATTCAAAGCATCGGAACCGTGAGTGCAGTAAATAAAATATTTTGTGGAATTTGATTGTTT
This sequence comes from Platycnemis pennipes, assembly GCA_933228895.1. Classification (NCBI taxonomy): domain Eukaryota; kingdom Metazoa; phylum Arthropoda; class Insecta; order Odonata; family Platycnemididae; genus Platycnemis; species Platycnemis pennipes. The sequence goes on along the minus strand of OW121851.1, from coordinate 127,359,378 downwards.
GTCTTACCCTCATCAATCTTGCTCGGCTTGGCGACGTGGCTTGCTCCGCGAAAAATGTGACTTTCTGTTAAAGTAAAGGACTTTTACTTCACAATGTAATTCCTCCAGAGCCTATAGAGTGATGCGTAATGCAGGTAGTAAACTTGGAAGCTTATAACAGTGACTCAGCAAAGCCAGCAGTTCAAATATAAAACTTATTAAAGATCAAAAAATAATGAGCGTTAATTTCATTTCAAAAAAATAATAAACACATCTATCAATGTGTTTCCAACACTTTGGAACGATTGTTGAGGCAGAAAATATCAGTTACTCAATACAAACTATAAACTCAAAATGAGCATAGGGCTACATTGCCAAGTAATAAAAAGCACTGCGATGAGGCATAGAATTGTATTTCCTTCGGTTCCTATATTCATAAATAGACTTAAAATTACTTCAATTCATGAACATTTATGACGTGCATAATGGTACGAATTGCTTAATGACCTTGATAAAATTGAGGTCATCAAAAATATAACTCGTTTTAATATGGCTGTGCATATTTCTATCGAGGCGTAAGAGAAAGGTACTGCTAGCGGTTCTTTTAGCATGGAGTTTAGTTAACCCGATAAGCATTGGTGACCCATCTTTTTACTCCCTGTAAACGGATGTTCACCACTGAAGCCCATTTCAGGCATAAGAAAGAGAAATGATAGATAAAACCGTCCACGTAGCAGCACTATGGAACGTATTACTGTAAGTTACGGAATTTCGATACGATAATTATATTAGCGTAACCAGTCTATTAAATGAATTGAAATGGGAATCATTGTCAGATCGCAGGTTGAAATTTAGACTTAATCTCTTCCACAAATTCCATGGCAATATTTTCAGTGATGATGTTAAAAATATTTTACGAACCCCAACTTACTATGGCAGACTGGACCATAATCATAAAGTTAGAGAAATTGATTGCCGAACTGACCGATTCAAAATGTCCTTTTTCCCTCGCACAATAAGAGATACGAATAACGGTAAATATGTCCTATCGGAGAGTAGCAATGAATAGCATTGGTAGCTGCATGATGGTATGAGTACTTAAAGCTAACCCTACTAACAGAATGTTTTTGCATGTTTTCTTTGCAATTTCTATCTTTTTAAATAGTGTAGTTCTGACTACTATATTAATACTATTCCTTTTTTATGCATGATATGTAGTGCATGTTTGGTGAGCAATCACCCCCTGCCACACACCCTTGTGGTGGCTTGCAGGGTATTATGTAGATGTAGATGAAGTGCCAACCCTAGTTTGCTGTCCTTTTTTTCCATAACTGGTCATATTCAAATGTTGTCCCATTGTGTTTTTGCTGGCTTAAGACACAGAGTGAAGATGTAGAACTGAGTCACTGCGCTAACAAAAAACTCTGTTTCCAATTTACGGCATTGAATTAATTTCACTAAACTCGCAAAAGATTCCAACAGGAGTATAGGGCTATTACATCGGTACAATAATGAACAGTATTACCTAACAGTCAGAGAAGGTCCGGACCTTAATTAATCACAAATTCCTTCTAGTAAATCCATATCTTACATAAAAGCTATATTCACTTTTCATTCCTTTTAGAACATCCAAGTTATGTAACATGGTAACTGGAATTTGATGAAAGCAAAAATAAATTCCTTCAATTTTCATTGCTCAAAATTGTCTTTGTCTTCATAAATTACTTTTTTGCCGGTTCGCTTCATGTCGGAATTAATATTAAAACTTGTTTTTGACCAAATTTTTCTATGGTTACCAATTTTTAAAATTATTTTCCAATGAGCAATATTCCCTTCACAAGAGTATCACTTCCATTTAAGTGATGCACTAGTATCTACTTATGTGCACTACCAAAATTCACTGAATCTTGGTAATGCACAGTAGTAATTCATTGAATTTTGGCACATTCATAATTTTACGAAATATTCGTCCCCGTAAAGCAGTAACCAGGACTAATTTCCCTAATTAACCTTCATTAGGATCGATTTCGGTGTTTTTCTCAATCAATGCACACTTCACATCCGTGTTTCGTATTTATCGCTTCCATTAAGAGCACATTATATGCTCTCAAAAGAGGCACGTTATATACACCCAGCCATTCGTAAGGTTCTAACAACACGCGAATTAAAAGAAAAAGAGGGAAGGTAAACGGAAGGTTCCGTGAGAGGATAGTCCACAATTCCGCTCGATATCGCAGGAAGGAGGAGGGAGAAGGAAACAGAGGAAGGTAGACAGGGCGTGTGTTTGGACTGATGGAAGGTTTCTTGGAGAGGGGTGGTTGGGAGGATGGAAGGCGTAGGAGGGGGAGGGACAAAAAACAGTGGCCACAGGATTATTGCGGACGCGCGACACGTAAGGGCCGAGCGGAAGATGATGGAGTCCCGACGAGGGGCGTCGAGAGGAAGGAGAGGAATGGGCTCCCCTTCTGCTGTTTGCGAACCGGGGAGGGAGTTTACGTCTTCTTGATGGCGAACCTTACGTTCTCTCCAGCCGCGTGTGTGTGTGTTTTACTTCCATTAGGCCACGGAGGAGGGTAGTTTTAAGAGAGAGAATTCGAAGAGAAACAGAGGAAGAGAGACGCGCGCCCACACGGGGGTGGAAACACAGAATGGGAGTGGGGTGGAAGAAAAATGTCGTGGGAGCCAGAGGAGTGCCCGGAGAAGAGGTTGGGGCAATGAAAAAGATGGGGAGACTGATGCTGGTAACGATAACAGCGGGAGCGATAAACAAGGGCAATAAACGCAACATAAAATGGCCGAGTGGTCGAAATAAAAAATGGAAATGTTGAATAGATTTGAGCAGAACCACATCAAAAAGACCCTAGTAAAACTCTCAAAGGAAATGGAAATCAATTCAGTAGTTTCCAGCAATACTTAGTGGTATTCGAACATATCGAAATGAATACAAAATTTGCAATTTACCACGCATTAAAAACAAACTTTATTTCGGCCCGGGTTTCGTTGACACTGCAACATCATCAGGTCTCAACGATGCGTTGACAATGCAAAATCATCATCAGACCTGTAAAGTCAACGAAATCCCGGATCGAAATAAAGTTGATAATGTTTAACCTGAAAATGTAACTACGTTATGAAACCTGGGTCGTGCCTATTTAAATATAAAATGAACCTAACAAAGTTTCATTCTTTCATTTTACATTATGGAAAGGTATCACAGAGTTAAGCCTGAAGTTATCAGATATATGAAATAAAGTTTGTTTTTAATCCGTGGTAAATTGCAAATTTTATATTCATGCGGAAATAAAATCATTTATTTTCGCATACGCACGTGTGATTGTATGTGGAATGGATTTAACATCTAAAATCCACCTTACCACAAATATACACCGCAGAAATACCAAAATTCAAACCGAAAGATACACGCAGTAGATATACTTCGCCATAGGATTCATATTACGGGGTCAAATTGGGATCAGAGGGAGAATTTTCGCGTCAACATAGTCACAGAAAGGAAAGCCCGAAAATTTTATGGTGGCTTATGTTCCTGGAGATGCAAAATAAAACATTCAAAATACGTCCCACAATGGTAGCTTAGACCATAGAGATGAAAATTGGAGACAGAACGCAAGACGGATATTTTTAAAACGTCTTTTTTCACCTCACGATAAGGAACAATACACATAATATCAAAGTCTGCGGGGATATTTGGATAGGTTACATAGTTCTGGATTCATTTTTCAGGCTTGCATGAGATGTTCAACAAATGCGTAACTGTTTCCGCTACCTCTGACGCAACGACAATAATTTGCATTAGAAAACTTTTTGTCTCGCATGATGATGAAATAAAAAATACCTCAAATAAATTAAAGGAGTGGGAGCCTTTGGAGCCTCCTTGGCACTTAGATCTCTTTGGCTACATTGTGCCAACCCACATATAACTTACCCGCCACATGTAGACAGGGGACAAGAGCACCACGGTAGAGGTGTGGAGGAGGGTCACCCATCCAACCTCCGTCCTGACCCAACGTTGCTTAATTTCGGTGATCTGACGGGAAACGGTGATTCAATGTGGTTAGGCCTTTTCCCCCGCATGATGATAGTTAGATGTTAGAAGCTGTACGGCTACTTTAGTCCAAAAGTAAATTCATGTAAATAAACACTTTAGCTGGTAATGTAGCAAAAGCATTACGTTCATAAAAGATTAGCAGTTGGCTCAAGGTTAACTGATTAGAGAATAGAATGCACCACAGGTCAAGAGTGCACATGTCAATACTGCATGTTTTGGTGATCATCAACCCCTGCCACACACCCTCGCGGTGGCTTGAAGAGTATCGCGTAGATGTAGGTGTAGAAATTATACACACGGTGATTTATAGCATTCTCTAGATCATCACCATCTCTGCACCATGTAGCTATTTTACAAAGAACAAAAAATCGTTACCAGATAATTTATCTTGATGAGAAGCCCTGGTTCGAAATCGGATAATAGGGTAAGCAATGGACCTGAATTGTACTGTTGTTCTCCTTTCTAGATGCCCTGGCATTTCTTGAAGACCACTCTTGCTCATCAACTACCTTCTCCTATCCTTCTTTGTCTTCAACTTTTTTCTTTCTCCATCCGTACGATCCTGTCTAGTAATTATTTTTTGCACATACCCGACGCCAGAAATGGATCCCTAGCTGTTTAATCACTTCTCATTCTAAGAAAACTGCTTACTCAATCTTGACCTCTGTCATTTACACCTTCGCTGACGTCAAAGCCTGGGTGTTCATTTTTCCACCCGAATATACATCTGACGATGTATTTCTTGAATGGATTTGCTCAGCAGCCTAAACATTAATGTTATCGGTTATCACCGAAAGCAAATATTTTCATTACTGGCCCGTAGAAATAGGAGTTCTCTAGATATATGACGGATAATTATTTAACCTAAAACATTGAATGTCAAATTATGTAAGATATACCTCGTACTACCTACCGTTCATTCAATTAACGAAAGGCAAGCAAGTGTGAGATATTACATACGTAGTTAGAGAATGTAAGACTGATACAACGTTTTTGTTATCAGTGAATGAAGCACAAACGCTAGAAAAGGTAAGGGTGAGATTCAATTTACTCTAAAATATTGTAATTAGTTTTATGCATTTAGTAAAACATTAAACAAAATGCCTCGGTCATATAGGATGAATTATGGTTAATATCACAACATAAATCCAAATTCAAGGCGCTGAGGAGTTATGTAACTTATGGGAGGAGAATAAATTGATGAGTGAATAGAAAGAAATTTAAACTTTGATAGTAAATAATGTCGTAGGTTTCGTTTCTAAGACTCTCAGTAGGCAGGATATTACTGTTTATTTGAGATAACAATGTATGGTATTGACATTAACGACTGGATATTTTTATACAAACCGCTCTGATTTTACCATTTTTATAAAAGCGAAGCCTCCATTAAATGTACAATCATAAGGGAATGAAAATTAAAAAAAAACCTATGGCAGTATCATTGGGCAAAGTTTTAGTGCTAAGTGTTCCATTTATTTAATGATAACTCCACTCAAAAAGATGGCAATTAAATAGGTCGCGGCATCAGGTCTCAATCAATATGAAAGTGGAGCCATTTACGCTTTATTTTCCACTGAAAGCCTTCACTGTTATCATATCCCGTGTCTTTCAAAGCATCACAAAACGTTATTTACAAACTACGTCTACACTGTACAATGCAATCCATCGTGAGGTTGTGTTGCAGAAAATGTCTCCACGCCATCAATGCTCATCTGCTGCGCACAATATCCCATTGCTTGAAAGTACGTAGCCACATTTATTGCCAAAGCTTAAATCATCATTGAAGATACAAAGAAGCTTTACATGCAATACATTTCTCAATTCTTCCTGTGGGAACGACACTACCTTAATCCTATACAATTACTTATATTTTCACTGCCAAAATGAGAATTGATGCCAATACAATTATTTTCATATACTGTTCGTTCGAATGGGATTGGTTTGGTGTGGTATTTATAGTTCTTGCCTACCACCTTGAGGGCCCAGGATCAAATCCCGGTCTCAACTTAAGTGCAGTACTTCACATTGAGATGTAATGTTAAACGAGAACCATCTGCCACCTTTTGTTCAATAGCAGATAACCGCCAAAGCCAAATATCCATTCTTACTCTATTCCTGAAAACCCCTCCCACTCTTTCCAATAACCAATCCATTCTTAGTGACGCAAATTCTCCTAGCTGTTGGTCAACTCTTTTGTATAACTACTACTGCGCATTTAGTACCTCAGACAAACGTAAAATTATTGTAAAAAAACTAAATTACTTGCCATGATTAATTTTTTGTAAGGAAACATCGATCAGATATATCAAGGACGTGTGATTTTATTCAAATGAGTATCGATCTTGGATGGTTCGCCATCAATATAGTGCGGTGTCCAGCGCAGAGGACGTTATGCGATCCAGAGGTCTTACCCACGAGCGCTGAGCAATGTTCATGTGGATAGTGGACGAGAAGTGAAGGCGTGGACGCGGACAGTTCGCCCTTTGTGGCCGTTGAACCACACGCTGTTGGGCGGTCAGCCGCTGGCGGCGCTAGCGGTCTGAATCGCGGAGTAGAAAGCAAAGGTATCAGCCTCCACAATCTGCCGTCCCCACTTCTATCCCTCTCTCTCTTCCTCCCGCTGTTTCCACATATCTGTCACACACGACACCAGGCGTGCGGACACGCACTCAGCTGTTACCCTAATAAGAGCTGGCTTATCCATCCACTCGAATACAGGGCAAGAACCTCTTTGAAATGTAAGTCTTGAGCTCTCGGGGAGAATTTCACCGTCTTGACTCGAGAATAAAATCTTAGACACTAGAATACACAGATTTTAGGACAGGCTGAAACTTTCAGATTAGAAGATAAACTTGAAGAGGTGCAAGAGTTGCTACCTAGGAAGCCGAGTAACCAACGATGGACGAAGCAAGAACGAAATAGTCAGTAGAATAGCCAATGTAAACAGGGCATTCTATCGAAAGAAAAATCTAATTACAGCTGGACATACAAGCGTAGAAGTAAGGAAACAATTCATCGGAACGTACATCTTGAGCATGTTTCTTTACGGCAGTGAGGCATCGGCGGTGACAGCAGCGGAGAAGAAAAGGGTGGAAGCATTCGAAATATGATGCTTACCAAGAACGATGAAGATTAAATGGATCGACAGAGTAAGTAACGAGGAAGTTCTAAGAAGAGTGGGTGAAAAGAGAAGTCTGCTGAAAACTCTAAAAAGAAGACGGGACAATGTGATCAGCCATATCTTAAGACACGATGGCCTGATGAAGACTGAAAAGTGAACGGAAAGATTGGAAAAGACAGGACTCATATGAGATATTTGGGTGTTTATTCTGAATAACGCATTTTAAGTGAAACACACTCTTCATGCCACGCCAACACTGCCTTAATAGTAAGGGGGAAAATATACCTCATTTAAGTGGGAATTTTGGTTGCGAAAGGAGAGCTGGCTTCCCTTTGCAAAGCAAAAGTTTAAACCCCAGGAGAAGTCTCAATGCATCTCCACTTGATGTCAGAGAGATTCCAAGTTCAGTAGGTAATCCGTCCGTAGGCTGGAAAGCAGAATATGGTCCCATGGCGCTTTCGTTAAGAGCAGGCAAACAGGTTTGTCTCTCCACACTTCCTCCTTTTAATTACAATTCCACCTTCACCCCCCTCCTCACGGTCTGAGGTGCCACTGAGTGCGGGACATGAAACCACAGATAATATTAAAACACAAACTAGAAGTTGATATGCATTGATATAACACCTTAATGGTTTTAGGACACGTTAACACTTTCAGATTAAACTATTTCCTTATAACAAGGACTGGGTCATCTATCTCCTGTGGTCCGGATAGCTCTAGAACAGTCTCTTCCATCTCCAGAGTTATGTACCCAAGGACACATTAAACCGTGAGCCCCTATACGCCTGACATAAACCAAAATAAAAAGCTTCATTTTCCCTCCATTCTCTATCATCATCACCAGTCAACGACCCTAGGTTTGACGCAGCCCTCCACTCGATTTATATCGGCCAACATCTTCATATTGACGTAATTTCTCTCTTTCACGTCACTCACAACCTGTTCCATGTATCTCATACGAGGCCTGCCTTTTCCATTCTTCCCGTTCACTTTTCCTTCGACGATTGTCTTCATCAGACCATCGTGTCTTAGGATATGGCCAATTAAGTTGTTCTGTCTTCCTTGTAGAGTTTTCAGCAGACTTATCTTTTTTTCCACTCTTCTTAAGATTTCCTCATTACTTACTCCGTCGATCCATTTAATCTTCATCATTCTTCTGCAGCAACACATTTCGATTCTCGTGTCAACTATTTTCTATCAATATTGCCAATATCCCACCAATCGTATCAACGTTTTAATATTTTGACTCACTTGACAAGTTAGCTCATTTGACAATAAAAAATACCCTCTTGATCGAACGCCATTAGATCGGGCCGTTTTAAACGCCATTTTTCCTACTCCCTCGACAAACGCCATAAATTTTAAATTGGTACTTCTGATAAAATATTGATATAACAAGCGCACAATGATTTTCTGTCCGAAATTTGCTCAGTTGTCATTTCTACTAACGTGCTGCATAAAATAAAAACTGAAATTTAGAGCTAATTTTACTGTCAGGGTTTACTCCTAGAAAGAAGGTGTAATATACAGACATTGGGTCCTGGGGCAGTTTTAAACGCCGTTTTTTGTACACCCTCGACAGACACCATAAAGTGGGCTCGAATCCCAATTCCTCCGTTGAAACAGAGTACTACAATTCCTTGATAATAATCTTGGCAATAAACGTTCGTGAAGACACGTAATACAGAATGGCCTATGTGTAGCTATATAATTTATTAGTTCTGGTAAATGAATGAACCTCGTACGAGATATATGGAACAAGTAGTGAAGGATGTAAAAGAGGAGAATTACGAATATGAAGAGATTGGCCGATAGAAGAATCGAGTTGAGGGCTGCGTCAAAAACATACTTTGGATTGTTGACCGATGATGATGATGACGATAACAATAAAATGGAAGATCCTTTGTTACTTTTTGTAAAGAAAGAGGACTGCCTATAGGCAATCTAGCATCACAACTGAATGATTAAAAATAAATGCCCGAGACTTTCTCTTCACAAGAAACGGCAATTAGTAAGTGAATAGATACATTACTGTTTAGTGGCAAAAGACGCTGTAGAGTAATCTCCTCCCATTCTTGGAGTGTGGTATGATTCATCAGAATTCATCCATTGCCCTCGGAAAGTGAACTAATTATGTAGCACTCACAGGTGTACTTTCATTATATTGTAGGAAATTGTCAAATAAATTTGTTTTGATTATTGATACAAAAATTAAACATACAGATACGAGTTATGCTTGCTTACAAGCGAAGGATGGTGCTGATGGTGCTGACTACCGAAGCATTGGAGTTCAGAAAAAATAAATCCAAGGATTCCTAGACTATTCATCATTCTCCGGCTTTAGGAAAATGACAAGAAAATAAAGCAATCATTGACTTGTGAAGGGAATGAGACGTAAGACACCGAGAGGGAGAAGGGCGAAGGAAAACAAGAGTAAAAATTTTGAGTTGTCATGGACTAACGCGTACACGGAGAGGCCAAAAGTTGGAGATGGTGCACGTTCGGTCATTTTGTGGGCGTAAGTTTGGAACGAGATGGGATCTTCGCACCGTACCAGGATGAGAACGCTTTCAGATCGCACTGACCCGGCAACTCTGACCAGCAAGCCAAAGAGAGACTTTACGCTTCATTAAATTCTGGAAGAGGGAACGAGAGGATAGAAAAATACGAGCCCCATGGGAAGTTGAGAAAGGGGGGTCCTAAATTATAAAGGAAGGAGTGGAGAGAAAAAAGAGTCGAGCAAAGAGATGGATGGGATAAAAGAAGCCAGAGCCCTCCAGCGGTGTAGTGCCGAAACGACGTCGATTGCGGCGGCCGAAGGATACACTCACGGGCGTAAATCCTGCAAGACAGGCAGAGGAGAGCTACTGCTTGAGGAGCCAGCCTCTTTCTTCTATTACAACCATCACGGATTCCGGCAATGCATTTTTTTTACTAAAAATATAGCTCAAGAAGCTGACTGGTCTCAGCCGTCTTTATAAAATAAAATTTCAAAATCTCACTGCAATAAATATAACTTCTAGTTAGAGCAACCGTCCAGAACCTTCGAAACATATGCTCCTATCATCTAATTCATCGCATTTTAAAGTATAATTCCACAATTTATTGCGAGGATTCAATGTTAGCGTGCTGCATAAATGCGTACGCATGTGGTCATTTTCATTTAACATTGATTGAAAACGTAATTTACATGCGGTTAATACAATTTTCTTCTCAATAGTCAAAGAGCATTTTATGTTGAGCTCATCAGGTTCGGTGATTGGTAATTGACCAAATACTAGACTATTAACAGTTGTATCCACTACAGATGCTGATTCATGATAAAATGAGATCTGCCCAACATACTCATGCCTCCTTCCACTGGTAATTGTTTTAATTTAGGGATATCACCGGCATCTATGGTCACTAAGGTCACAAGGTTTTCACTATTTAGAATGGATAAGTTTTTGAAAAATGTGAGGAATTTGAAGAAACAATTTAATATGTGATTTCTCTGATATTAAACAGGGCGTATAAATTGACGGAGAGAGCTCCGTGAATGCAGTTCTCCGGCGTTTAATTGGGAAGAGTTATCGGCCTCCTTTGGTTCATTATTTATAGTGCCAATATGAGCAATGAATAGCTAGCAAAAAGTAGGCTATCAGCCTTCGATATCTATAATGAAATGTGATCTGATTAAATTATTAAAAAAGCAAACTTTTATACTCTCATTCGGTCTTAATATACAAATTCTTGTTCCAAAACAGGTATTAAATTTAAAACAGCAACCTTGTTTACGTACTTCTGTTAGGGACTGCTACATTGGCACCAGATTTATAGGCAATGTTAGAGTAATGTAAGAGAAACAATTGCAAAGTCTTCTCGGGCTTTCCACCGGGTTAAATATTGGTATAACACCAACGTTTCCAAATTGTTCCATCACGCACTGACGTCTACATATTTCAAATACAATGGCGAATATTTTGAACAAACGGACGGAGTTCCTATGGGATCCCCTCTGTCTCCAGCAATCGCAAATTTTTATATGGAATATTTTGAAGCGAAGGCACTTTCCACAGCTCCTCTACGTCCAAGGTATTTTTTCCGATATGTGGATGATACCTTTCTCATTTGGCCCCATGGGTCTGATGCTTTAATGAAGTTTTTTAGCCATATGAACAACCAACATGAAAACATACAGTTTACAATGGAGATAGAAAATAACGGCAAAATTCCATTTCTCGATATCTTGATCCATCGGAAGAGTAATGGCGGCCTGGGACATAGAGTATACCGCAAGCCGACGCACACAGATCTATATCTGAATGCTCGCAGCCATCACCACCCCTCCCACAAAGCAGCGGTACTATCAACCTTAGTACACCGTGCCAAAGCCATAGCTGACACCGAGAGTCTTCCTGATGAGTTGAGTTATCTGAAGACAACTTTCTGGAAAAATGGATATAGCGACCGGCACATTTCTTCAGCAATTAAAAGAACCTTCAATGCTCGTGAGTCGGAAGAGGCTGAAAAGTCAAAACCTGTAGCCAGGGCCGTTTTGCCGTATTTGTCAACAGTCTCTACCAAGATCTCGAGAATTCTCAAGAGATATAACATAGATACGGTCCATAAGCCAATAAGTAAACTGAGAGACCAACTAGTTAAGGTGAAGGACCCCGTAGGCCTAATGACCCCTGGTGTCTACCAGATTTCTTGCGAATGTGGCAAAGTCTACGTAGGGGAGACTGGTGCCCCTGTGAACTATTGCCACCAGGCTTAAGGAGCATCGGAGGCATTTTAGGCTTGGACAACCTGATAAGTCTGCTGTGGCGGAACATAGTATTACTCGGGACCACAGGATAAAATGGGATAGCGCAAAATTAATCTGCCGCTCGAACAACTTCTGGGACAGGCTTGCTAAGGAGGCCATTGAGATCCGGCTAAACAAAAACAATTTTAATAGAGACACAGGCTATAAAATTAGCAATTCGTGGAATCCCATTTTATATAAAATAAAAAACGATAGAACTCCTCCTTATCCAAATTTCGAAGATCCTTCCGGCCAATCAGGAGTAACCTGATTGTTGCAATCGTTTATAGATACGCCTCAACGGCTTTAATTTACTTACTCACCCTGAAGACGATGGACGAGTCGTCCGTTGAAACGTTGGTGTTATACCAATATTTAACCCGGTGGAAAGCCCGAGAAGACTTTACGAAAATAATTCGCCGGCAAAGAATTAAATCCTATTTGAAACAATTGCACTTTTCCACAAATTGCTTTAATGCAAGGGGGAAAATGTAGGGGGGGGGGGAAAGAACATCTTCCCCTATATTTTCCCCCTTGCCGTTTCTTGGCCTTTCCCTCACAGTTTAGTCCTTTCCCTCCCTCCTCTAGTTTCCTCCCACTACCCCACCCCTCCTCTGAAAAGATATATATGTGATGTACACTCTTACAACTTTGTCTTGTACCTGATGGTGGCTCTGTGAGCCGAAACACGTTGTACGCATTTAAGCAATATGTGGAAAAGTGCAATTGTTTCTCTTACATTATGAAGAACCTCCACGATATCTCGCCTGAATCTGTTTAATTTATTAGGAATGTTAGAGTAGTATGCACATCACTTCCAATATTAAAATATAAAATGAAATAAAATTATTACACATTAAATCACAATAAAATATATAAAATCATTCATGGAGGAATCACAGTTGAAATATTTTCGGCGCAGTGTTAAATAAATTAGGAATTTTATACGAATCGTGAGTTGGAGTGAAAAAATTGAGCGAGATTTTACTTCGCTCTGGAAAGACCGCGTCTGAAGAATGCACCGAGGATTCGGGGTCCAACTAATAAGTCTATCCACGATTCCCTTTGCCAGCAGCTCCCAGAATCTCGCAGACGACGGAACGGAGAGAGGTCAATGTGGATCTCTACTGGCAGGCGGGGACACTTTTGACCTGGCGCTCCTGAGAACTTGCTGACCGAATTTCTGAGTGGCGCTCTCTTCCGGACGGACTGCAAAACGTTCACGTCGCGGCAGCAGAGCGGGAGAAAAGCATTCCTCCTTCCCCGACGTAAAAGACACACAAACAGACCCCTCCCACCCATCACTCTGTCCACGCGAACCAAAAGGGGCTCTCCCAGTGGGAGGAGAACTTCCAGTCCCTTCCTTCGCCCAGGGAACGGCAAGAAGGATCGCGTTACCCTTCCAACTCGACGCAAAAACTTTATATCTATCCCTGAGGAGAATATATATTAAGACCCAAAATAATTTAACAGCTCATGGAGAGGAGCCAAATCCTTTACTCTTATTATGTATTTGAATTTCCTATGCCATGGGGCTTACTTGGTGAGCTCCGCTCTTACCAACCAAAATAAACCACGGATTGAATGTTGCTGTACTTGCTGGTATGGAAATTTTGGTAGCAGTAACGAAAGATGTTCAAAATAGTGTTTGCTAAGCAGGGATTACAAATCGTAATCAAACTGGTGATAGGAGACAATGAGAGATAATAGACAATGAGATTCCAAGTTAAAATATTGAAAGAAGACCCCTGATGATGATAACGATAATACACGCATTTTTTTATTTTAAGCAATTAAAAGTCAAGAAGAGGCGTCATTTCGTCAATAATGTATGTTGTTATTCCTCAGGTAAAAAACATTTTAATACACAGCTAATTTTTTACTATGTTCAATTCACCATAAAGGAAGCTTAATTACATAGGTTAAAAAAATAAAAGAATCCTAGAAAGTCTGTTTCTGTGACCTGGCGATGTCGTATTATGTGTCCTCATTCAAAGCAACATGAATTATGAGTAAAGGGTCACAGTTTCGGCCTTTATATCATCCTTCTCATCTACTCCCCTCTTTTACTACTCGAATCTTTGGTTTAAGAGCCCTTCCTGATCACATTAAGTAAAGCAATTTCCCCAGCAAATTATAAAAAAATGTTACTTTTTTGCAAACACGTATTTTAAATTCATGCCAGGTACACTGGAATACAAATTTATTTTTCTCAAGGACGAAAATATGAAAGTAATGCATGTCAATTGGAGTGACAACACGCAAATTCAATTATGAACCGATAAGAACTTTCATCCCACTGCCATAATTGAGGAAAGTGCTTAACTACAAAATGCTATTATTTAAAGGAAAATATACAGCTCCGCAGAAAAATGTTAATCAACATATCAAATGAAAGACTTCCGCTCAGTGTCCCCAGAAGGGGACTTTGTTATATTATTGTAGTTTTGGAACGCAAAAGCTTTTCTTCCGAAATCCCACAAAAGACAATTTTAACCTTGATTAAACTCTGGAATAATCTCGATAAAACGACGCTTAAGAAGAAATTTCCATCTCAGAAGCCTCGATTCCGTTTAATGGTAATTACCCCCATCCGGCATCGTTCAAAGGGTATTAAGAGCTATCGAAGGGATCATGCGCCCCAATTAAATTCTCAGATATCGGCACGCTATTTCTTGTGGCTTTCGGTCACACGTTATTCGGGGACCCACAGCAATCTGATCAATAGATGGAGAGAAAAAAGACTTGTCATTGATCCAGAAACATAAACGAGAACTATGTTGATACAGGTATTTTTTTCTGAAAGTAAATGACTTAAGTCCACGTTTATTCCAATATGCATTCAAAATAAATGGAGCGCATGTTTTACACATTTTTGCCTTTGTACTAAGTTTGCTCCACTGAACAAAAACAGGGTTTTAACTAAACTCAATTTTAATGCGTGAGTATTTTAACTCTCTTCGATACATGTAAAAATGCACTGGGCTGAAATTTATTCTTGAGCAATAAAGAGATACGTATTATTTATCAGTGTGTGCAGGAAAAAATGGACCGAAAATCAAATCTATAAGTATTATTTCAGATATTCACCGACTTTTCTCGCGACACCATGAAACCTGTTTCACGGAGTTCAGGGCACCTGATTGACACTATATCACCAATGTCTTTTAATAAGTACCTATCTAATGGTAGGCAAGCATAGATGACACCTCTTATATAATAATTTATTCAGAAACTTAAGAAATTCAATATTTAAGACTCTTGAAAGTGGGAGTTTAAACATCATTCCTAATTTCTTTGCGACATCAGAATTTGAGGATATTTCGAACTATCTAAACTTCATATATTTCTCCACTCCTACTTTTGCTGTACGATGTGCTCCAAAATGTGAAGTTTTGACAACATAGCCACACCACAAATATCTCAAATCGACTGAATATAGGTTTGATCCCTTGAAAGGGATTAGGAGAAAAATGAACTTTTCCACAAAATAAGGTATTACTTGGACGTAAATAATTAACAGCAAATCCTTTTTCATCCACAAATGATGAATTTAAAACTTGTTAAGATAAGATAAGTGAAATTAGTGAAAGTTATAAATAGAGTGTTAGTGCCTCAACCTTTACAAAAGATCTCGAGTCGGATGGGAAACGCCATCTTATTGTATTTTCATACAATTTAGCCTAAATATCCAAGAAATATTAAGTCAAATCTCATTCTGATATAGATGAAAATATTTTGAGATCCGTTTATTTCACGATATTTGATGACGAAAAAATATTGCTGCATTGATAGTTAGAAAAAAACATTTTCCAGGAATAATTTGGGGCCATTATGGTCATCAAAATAACAGGATGTGAAATGAGTGTGCCGAGCGTGGTAGTCAGGTTAGTAACGCGCCGACACGACAAACAAAAGATTGTAGGTTTGGTGATGATTGCCCTTTCGGCTTTTGGGTCGCAGATCCTTCCTCACATACCCTAGCGGTGGTTTGCAAGTTACCATTTATGTAGATGCTATCATAACTCACTATGAAGAGGCAAGGAAAAAGTGAACGGGAAGAATGGAAAAGGCAGGCCTCGTATGAGATACATAGAGCAAGTTGTGAAGGATGTAAAAGAGAAGAATTAAGTTAATATGGAAAGGTTGGCCGATGGAAGAATTGATTGGAGGGCTGCGTCAAACCAACCCTAGGATTTCTAGGATATTCCAATCCTGCCGCGTGAACGGTGGTGAAATTCACATTAATTGCCATGCGAAAACATTCACCTGGACCGGGAATCGAACCACGGACCTTTGCCTTGCCGAGCCACTGCGCAGACCACTACGCTACCCTGGATCCCTAATTCGCATGGCAATTTCCAAGGGATCCTGGGTTTCGTAGTGGTCTGCGCAATGGCCCGGAAAGCCAAAGGTCCGTGGTTCGATTCCCGGTCCAGGTGAATTTTTTCGCATGGCAATTAATGTGAACCCTAGGACTTTTGACCGATGATGATGATTATCTCTAACTGTTAAGAGTTAGTTATTCCATGAGAGGTAAAGAGAGGTTATCCCATGAAGTAGTAGCATTGTAGCTCTTAGTTAGTTTTTCCCTCTCGCACGTAATTACTGCATGTTTGGTAATCTGTCACACCTACCTACCACACACCATCACAGACGCTCGTAGGGTATTACATTTATGTAGATTTGAAGGCTATTCTTACCCTCCTTAGGGTTACTTATTGAAAAGATATCACCTGCTGGGTAAAATTACTCGAGTTTATTACCAATGCTGGATGTGTTCCTCTGTCACGCACCATCTCGGTGGCTTGCAAGGTAATCAGAAGATGTAGACGGGTACGTTCATTGCATTTCAGGATGTCCCAACGCTGTTCAAGGGTCTCCCCTCTCCGGACTTCAATCCGGTACAGGCCAGCGTTAAGTAGCGTCCGAACATAGCCGAAGTAGCAATCAGCCCGAGAGTGAATGGGGGTGGGCGGTTTTATATTCCCTCTCGCAAATTTCCCGCAGTGCGCCGTTTTATCCCCGAGGGATAGAGGGGGGTGCTCTTTCCTCCCTTCAGTCTTGAGGCCTCACGTGTGACCTCCAAAAAGGCGCTCGGATTACGCAAAAGCATCACGTCAGGGCACAAGAGGTGAGCGCCACTCGTCGTCAATGGCTGCCAAAGGAGAGGGCCGAGTGGGGAGGGGTCAGGGGGCGCTGACATGACGCTCACCGCAAGGTTCCCTGGAAGAGGGCACCTCTGCCCCTCCCTCTCTCTCTCCACCTTGCCACCCGGGCCGATCGTCTTGCAGGAGGCGGCGAAGGCCTCACGCGCCGACGAGCAAACCACGCGTTCTTTTTGCGTAAGCAGGACATCAGAGAAAGAGGGAAGATTGGAGCCTTTCCACCGAGAGCGTTTCCGCACAGACGACTGCCCATCGGAAACCTCTGACACCACCCAGGGAGCACGTCACCATCGGGAAAATACATAAAAGGAAAAACCACTCACCAAAAGAATAACCCTGAAGAGGATGTTTAAATCCTAGAACAGGGCTCCCCAATATTGTTAAATTAGTTATTGTTTGTTATTGTTATGCATATTTATATTTTTGTTATTGGGAAAAATAAAGGATTGGATTGATCTTGAACTTGAATCAAAAGAATAAGTTCCTTCTCCCTCACCTCTCTCTCTCTTAACATGAATAATGCGGAAATATTGTCAAAATTATTCATTCACCTACAGGTTAATGAAAAGTCTTTCAAATTCATATTTCGACAGGTTTAGCAAGATTTGACATGAAATCTGAAAGAAATGATATAGTGAGACGTTTTATCGGGTTCAAAAAATTAGTGCGTTGATAACCATAGACGGATCAACAATGCGCCAGTATTCCAACGGTCATGGGTTCGAATCTTGTACCGATGGTTAGTGTCAGATCAGCTTCAGGAAAGACCAGGGTTGGGGAACCTTTATAAGTCAGAAGGCCGAAATTTATCCCAAGAAAATAAGAACAGGTCACACACTACATTATGGATCATATACACACGCACAGCTACATTTACTAAAATACATGTTTAAGATCAAAGCTTAACTTTTTTACGACTCAAAAAACTACATATTTACAGCTCCGACTACCAAGTTTGGCGTTTAACGGTGAATCCCTTGAAATCTTTCGTTTAGGGAAGGCGAATTCCGACTTAACAATCCCCTTTCCAATGTAAAAAAAACTCACTCAGGCCTCACTTTATGGAACTACGCCCTATTCAAAGTTTTCGTTATGGCATTATGTATCCATGTTATTCATAAATAGCGTGAATGAAATGTTCAGTTAATGATTAGACTATTCATTTACAACTTTTTCCATTCCAAATAAAGCACACCCACACCTCATCACCGACGTATTCTTTAAGGCCAGGTCTCTCCTGTTGTCAGGATGACTTTACCGGTCGTTCGCTTCCTCTATAAAAACTTCTACTGAAACCCCGAGTTTTTTTCGAAAACAAAAAAGCTGAATAATTTGATTCCAGATTGAAGACTTTTCCTCTTTGTCACTACTGTGCGCCTATAACTATATGAATTTTGTAGGTCATATAAGTGAAAGCAAGGATTCTAAATTAATTCGTCGAAAATTTACATAAATTAATCATCGCAATGGAGATTTAATTCCCTATATTAACAATATTTCTCTGGAATAAATAATTTTTCCTTTATGTGTGAACTTTATCCAATGGATTTTTTTTGATTTCGTATTTACGATGTATATTATGATATCACACGGTCATAATTTTCTTTTGAGTATAATATCGCATGCTGACTATTTGGGACTGGTGACCCCGTAGACGGACATTGCAAGACTACTCCAAGGTTACATAGGAGTTCTTCGATAGCAGTTGTAACTTTCAGCTATTCTCGAAGCAGGAGTCGACCACTTGTTTCGTATATTTAATTGCGTAGTAACATTTTGTACGAAATTTCATACCGGTATTGGGATCTATCTCTCAAAAATTTTCATGGAGAACTAAAATTTCACACTTCAAGACTGTACTCAATTTACAAAGATCGTTAAATTATTGGGAGAGGAAATTTTATTTGATTTGATATGAATCATTTAATTTTACATATTCATGATGCAAGAAAAAACTAAGTATATGATTCAATTCCGCCATTGGTCATCTTAGATATACATCAAGAAAAATATGCTTGTATATAATTTGTTTTCATGCAGGCTTTTTCTAATACTTTTTAAAATATCCAATGTCGCCTGAAAGAAAAACATAGGAAAAATGATATTTGGTGATTTCATTGAAGTTTTGCTTTAGCAGTATATCCTAGATACCAGAGAGGAGAATATGGGCGACAAGTCATCTGATTTCAATTTCTCATCGGAACGTAAAATAGCAATAAGCTCACACTGCCAGAAATGAGCCCACCCATCTGTGACTCGGCACTTACCCCCGTTTCGTCCTCCCGTTTCTAGGGCGATAGAACCCCATAAGCCTCCAGTACAATAAGAGTTTCCCTGGATTTGAACTGTACTCCTTTTCAGCCGATCTAAATTAAATGCGGTAAACGAAATATCCCTAGCGCCTAAATCTGCTGCGGGAATTAACGGTGTTTTGCATTGACAAATATGTTAAAAACATTAAAAACTACAACATATTACGGTACCTCATATACCTAAGTAGGGATATTGTCGATAGAACCAGATGGCGTGGAAGACCAGAACGTTGCCCTAGCAACCCAGGTTCAAATCTGGGAGGGTCCTCTGTGGACTCGCATTTCTGATTGTTATGAGAATAAAACCTTTCCTGGAAAAATATAAAATATATGAGTGTAATCCGTTTTCTCTATTTATTTGCACGCTTGGCATGTATCCATATGAAAAAAATAACTCCCCAGTAAGTGCAAAAATGAATGCTCGGAACCAGAGGCTGTACGGCGTAATACCATCCATAGAATATATAATATGATTACCGAATCAGTGAACAGTAATTTAGAGCCTCAAAAAGTCCGTCTACATGCTTAGAGGGGTAATTTAAGTTTTTAATATTAAGAAAATTCATTCACAAAGGAAAAATCTGCATTACTGAGCACCAAACAAGCGTTTGAAAATCATTTTTTGGCAAAAGCTTCTACAAGACGTGTTTCGCGGGTAAAGTGAAGCAATTTTCTAAAGCTCCCTGGGTCGGTCGCAAAAGGGATCGAATAAGACCAATTAGTCACGTCTATCCCCTCGGAGGACGCCTGAAAAGGAAAGGAGAGTCCCACGGCCCCAAGTCGATGGAGCGGTTACGCCTCAACCCCATCGCCCGCACCATCCTCCCTCGAGCACTAATTACCTCCGAGCCGCGAGGCAACTAGAGTTCGCAGCATTCCATCACCACACCGCCGCACTTGGCCGCAACGGTGCACTAACATGCATCCATTACTCTGAAACCCAACACTAGTGTGTGAGGCAGGGGTTACTCCACAACAGACAGCCGCTACCATCATTTTTACAATTGTCTTGCTCGTAAACTCTATCTATCTACATCTACACGATACCCTGCAAGCCACCGCGAGGGTCTGTGGCAGGGGGTGAATATCACCAAGCATGCACTATTGACATGCAAACAAGCAACTATAGGGTCTCATGCAACTAGATTGTTAGTATTTTGGTTGTAAACTCTATATTATGAAGTAACATAACCGTGGGAATAAAATTGCTTCATGTGCAATACAGCCTCCAATATCAAAATATCACGATACTGGTCATGTCACTCGAGGCGTGCATCAAATTTCTGGGACTCAGGGTATTTTATGCGTGCCTAATCAAACGACTCTTCACCCCATATCTCTAATATATCCTATTGCCTGGCGAGTTTACCAAACCTACCGCATAACATTATCCCTAGTAGAGAGCCACCTCCTTAATATCACGACAAATGCAAAATAAGGCGGCCAACCATTTTCCCTTCCATCACCAAGCATTGTATAAATTAATACTTCACAATGTATGCTCCATAACAAAGAAGTTTTCATTTCAGCATTCGTTCACCTTCAACTTAATAGCCTTCATATCAGCTACGCCTACCTTTTTCAAAGATGCACAAATTCACCCAGTATTTCTACCATTTCATCCATCGACTTCTTCAGAATTAATACTTCCGCTTCCTCTCGTTGAACATTTCCTTTTTCCGAGATGGATGCACTGAATTTTAACCGTTACCATAGAGAGGACTATTTTTAGATTCTCTGTACTTTCATTAAGCAACAGAAATTTCATATCCTCAGCAATAGCACCTAAAAATATATCAATCAACAGCTACAAAAACAATAAGGCATAAACCCTCTTATTTCAAAACGGCTAATAACGGATTCAATGGTGTTCCTTTCGTTTTGTCATTACAGGCACCATCGTTTTCAAAAGTACCTTGCTGTAAAAACAGTCGTCCATTGCCTTTTGCTAAAAAAAATCATTTCCCTTTCTTGCAGAAACACGCTAAATGCTACGCTCATCCATACATTCAGCTACTTGTTGAAATACAGACGGGTAGGCCTTTAATACAACATTGGTATGAATCCATACTGCGCTCTGATATCATTTCATTGCCCGCAAGCAGTGAAAAAATTAATTTTTATAAGCTAAGTGTTTGTATCAAATGATCATTGGCCGTGTGCACTTTTGAGATAGACTAGCCGGTGTTATAATAGCTTAACAGGGTAGCGTTATAGAAAATCAGCAATATTTCTATATTTTATCCCTAGTAACGTAATTAATACAGAAATAATAACAGTAACTCAAAAATTCCAATAAGGACTTATAAAAACTCGGCCGAACTCGAGGCCAACATTTTGACATGTCACCGTTAGGTGCATCGTGCAGCATCGATCCCGGTGACGTTTGACGCCAAAATTCGGGTAATGTTTTATCAAATCTATACATGAATGACTAATTCACGGATTTCATTTTAAGTCTATACCAATATGGGAGGAAATATAAAGCAATGATGTTACGATTAAATTATGATCAGAACTAGTATTTTATAGGATCACTAGCTGCCTCCACTTCATTTATATGGGGTCATATTTTTGCACTTGCTTCTAGCAACGACAAGTAGCCATCAATCAATCATATTGACTAGTCGCCTCATGGAGAAAGACGACTCAGAAAGTTTTACAAGTTCAAGTGTGAGTGCTTCGATGGCCGCTCCAACCATTTTAGGCAAAATATGCGGCCGAGCGAAGAGAATGCTAGGATTTATAAAAAGAGTACTTGAGAAATGTGATGAAAAGACAAAAGAGCGATGTTACTTTTCAATAGTTAGGCCCCACCTTGAATATGCAGTCAGTGTATGGGATCCGAATGAATTAGGTTTGATCAGAGAACTAGACAGTGTGCAGTGTAGAGCAGCTAGGCTCGTCAAAAGGTGTTACGATAGGTTTAGTAGTGCTTCAGAATTAATGCAAGAATTAGGGTGGGAATCATTATCAGATCGTAGGTTAAGGTACAGATTAAATCTATTACATAGATGCCAATCGGATAGCTTTACTGAAGATGTTAGGCACATATTAAAAACGCCAAAGTATTATGCTAGATTCGATCAGATGAACAAGATTAGAGAGATAGATTGTCGTGCTGATATATTCAAATTCATTCATTTTCCCCCGTACTATAAGGGAACAGAATAGGCATCATAGCAAAGGGATAGGTAGGGGAAACATTTTAGAGTAGTTTGTAGTGCATGATGCATGTATTAACCCCTTAAATACTATAGATACTAACAATCTAGTTGCATGAGACCCTATAGTTGCTTGTTTGCATGTCAATAGTGCATGCTTGGTGATCTTCACCCCCTGCCACACACCCTCGCGGTGGCTTGCAGGGTATCGTGTAGATGTATATGCAGGCTTTGGTTTCACTCAACAGAAACAAGATCTTGTGCTGGATAAAGTACCGCGTTTTACGAGCTTAAGGAAAGGAACCTAGTGCATCACCACTTCTCAACTCGAGACAGGCGAAGCCGTTGCTTCATTCCTCATAAGTCGGGACTCCGGCGATGGAAATTGGAGGTGGTGAGAGGAGGACGCATCGATCCACGCCTTCACTCGCTCCCAGGCAAAACCACCCCCTCCTCCTCCACCGCCCGCCCCCGCAACATCCTTTGCGCGCTTTACCCAGCCTCCACGCCGCCCCTTACCCCCCACTCCCTCCCGAACACCCCACCTCCCCGACACCAACAGCACAAATGAAGTCATTAGTCTCGCTCCCGCCCTACCCAGCATTCCTCAGCCGCGCATCTATCGCCCGACGACCTTCCCCGCGCGAGACAGACGGAGGATGCCAGCGGCAATGGTACCTCCGACGCACAGTGGCGAATTTTCCGAAAATCCTCCCAGCATCCTCAACATTGAAAGTGGTTCTGAAAGGTTTTCGACCGATGCAACCCAAAGCTGGGTGACCTGGGATATCAATGGCACAGTCTCCGTCTTCCGATAGGATTTCACTGGCTGAAGTCACCAGTCTCTTTTAGGGAGTTATGTCGACAACACCCGTTTGCGGAAAAGTGAGGGAAAATTTCATTTTTTCATTCAAGAGAAAATCGAACATCATTGAGATAAAATGTCAATGAGTTCAATGACTAAATGTTAGTATAGTTAATTCTATTGCTACATTTCACATTTATTGTTTAATAATTTTATCAACTCTATATACCTATACGTAATTCCACTCATGAAAAGTAGTTTTTAAAATGTATGTAGACATAAAGTTGCGAATTAAGCTGCATTCAGTCTACCAACTGCGATCATAATAAAGCCTTTTATATTTAAAATGAAGCCATGAAAAAAACATTCTGCTTTTATCTGCTACCCTTGGCGTATATGGAATTTGTTATAACCAATATTTTGCTGATTATCCTCTGGAATCCTTATGCTTTCGACTTCTTTGAGACAATTTTCAGTTATAGTCTCCGGAAATTTAAATTTTCAGGTTCAAAAAGCAGCTGTCTTACACTTAAATAGATAGACATGGCCAATGCCCTGATGTTATGCCCGTCAGCTAGTTACGAGGAAAGGGGCTTCCAATTGCGTTAGCTTATCCAAAAGAACGAGAGTGTGTACCGAACTACCTAAGGAAACCAAAAATTTTCTGGCTAACTAACTTCTCAAATTGAAAGGTGGCAGTCATTTTGTAGGAATTAAAAGAGTATTAAGAGGATTAAGTGCCATCTAAATGAAAGTTTTAAGGCAAGTTTTGAATTGGTAAAAAAAAATTTAACACTTTATGATTTATTACGATTTAATCTCATATGGTGTCAATTATTAGAATCTATAAAGGTTTTCGAGGTTCAAGGAATAATTTTGGAGTTTTGGCAAGGATTTAGGCAAAGTTCGACACGGTGCGACGACAGCCAGTAGTCCTCGATGCAAAAACCCGAAATGCATTACAGCACAAAGTCCAAAGATTCGTGAAAAACAGGCTCTGGGATGCTTTGAAGGCTGTATCACACATTGACGGTTACGGTTTCCGGTTGCGGCTGTACAGTCGACCATCAGCGGTTGGAGGATAGGAGCGCCAATGGTCAATAGGAGCTCGCCTCGCGATCACGTGCTGTTTGTGCTTATATTTCGCGACATTTTGCTTGTTACCATTTCAACTGCTGCCTAAATCATAAAATCATTAAAACTACAATAAAAACAGCATTTTACCCTCTTGCATCACCTATTTTTGTGAAATATGTTTTATAATAGCATACATTTTATTGTGGTGAGATTAAATGTACTTGATTAATTTGTAACTTGTATTTGAGGCAGAAATCCTGCATTTGAGACAGTGAAGAAACAATATGTAAACAAACTTATAACGTTACCGTGAGGTGAGATCCAATTGGCTGCGGTTGCACAACCGACCGGATGGAGTGTGATTGGAACCGTTTACACCAACCGCAACCAGCAACGACAACCGAAAACGGCTAGTGTGATGCGGATTTTAAAGGAGTGGATAATTCGACTAAAAATACGTTTTCGGACATTGAACGCTTCCCCCGCTACGCCTGCTGGTACTAAGAGAAACATTTCCAGTTTTCAACACTTGGTGCCCAAAGGATACTTCTGCGTCGAAAATGTTTCCACTAACGCCTGACGCACAGCAGGTCGGAAATAAAATGAATAAAATAAGAGAAAAAAGAACAAAAAATTTTCCATATGTGAGAGAGTATTCCTTGAATATAAGAGAAAATAAGAAGCAATAAAAACTTTCACGATCAAGAATAATCTTTTGCCTTTTTCGTCACCTTCTTTCAAACTTCTTTCAGTCTCTACAAATATTGTGAAGAATCACAGCAATCTGGTAAAGCGCAAAACATGTTCATATTCTTATTTGGCTTCACTGTTGTATTGCACGGATGGTCTTTCGATTCCGTCGAGCTCTGTCACAGTTGTAACAAATTCGCAACTCGGCTACCACAAAAAACGTACAATCTTCGTAGCATCAAACAGTGAAAAATAAAACTTTTTATCTCTTTACAAGTAGGCGTTGTGACGAAAACTCCGAAGCCTCAATCAAACATGAGTTACTAACCCAACGATTATACTTATTTCACAAAGTGTCTGTGGCTACAACATCCAATTTTTAATGCAAATAATGGTGTTGGATTTTCTCTATCAAAGACCACCTATACCAATTGTTTCATGTCCAAAAAAATAATAATTTGAAGTCTTAAAGGATCTGTAAACTAGTAGAACTAATTAATATTTTATACTGAATCTAGTCACATAGTGTTGTAGACATTGATAGAACAATTAAAAGGCATTATTTAACCGCAGGTTTTTAGGTTGGATTATCAAAAAAAGTTATTTTGGAAAAACGTGATGTAGTAAATGAATTATTCATTTACTACGCATCCTGATACCAATCTGGAATAAGTTTAACCACAAAATTAATTTTTAACAAGTTGATAAATGTCTTCACTCCAATTGAATATGCATTCCTATGAAAGGCCGGTATGAAAAAGATAACAAAGGAAGAATTGATGTAAACGGATATTATTCCTCGACTCCAGACTCTATTTTAATCTTTCCTCATCCTACAGGACAGACAAGCTAAATGATATTTCCACGAACGTGAACACCTTGAAAATACAGTGGGTAAACGAATGAAATATATTTTATGGGTGTGGCATGAAGTGGAAGTAATATTATAAAACTAAACGTACACTATGATGAAAAGGAATAATTTTCTGGGTAGTTCAAAACTAAAGCCGAGTGAACTACTGGGCAATTTTATAGATACACTTATGGAGCTGAATTAATTAAAACAGTCCATCAACTCACGCATTTCAAATATGTTGGCTGTATGATTACTACCGTATGCCTTATCAAATTTGAGGTGAATTGAATCAATGCCGCTGGTTTTTTTTAACGTTTTTGTCTCACTGTAATGAACCCTCTAGCATGCAACATACGATTCACGTCAACCGATAGGATAATAGGAGCGTCTGTAAAACCGTTATTTTCGATGAAAAACTGAGCTCGTATAATAAGATAAATAGGGTAATCCGAGGGAAAGCAGCAACCAACAGTGCATATGTTTAATGTGATAGTACCTATCCCTCTTTTGGGCAGAAAAAAATTTCCTATCCACTTGAATGAAAGATGGCACTGTGTTACAAAAAAACTTTAGGCTCTGAAATGTCATAATTGTAATGATTGACAGGGATATTTGCTCTATTGATAGGACAAAATGCCGGACCCTATTTTCCACCATTTATTTTGCTCTTAGATAAAAAAATAGTTTTTCACGGAAGTTTCGTCATTAACTCATTTCACAGATTCACAGAAGCTTCAGGAGTGTGAATCCGTTAAACAAAACTGCTTCCTTCAGTGAAGCTGGAAATGTACTCGATTTTTCGATCGCACGGCGGGGTCTAGCCTTGCGCGCCAACCAAGAAAATTTATTTTATTTATAAAGCTGCTTTATTCCATAAAGCAGCTATAAAAGTTCTGTAACCACTTAATTTCGGACATTTTCAGCAAAAACCGAATTCCGGGGTTTTTTGTATATTCTGTTCAAATTTAAGTCCTCATATATTTTTAATGCACAATAGTTATGAAAAATAAATTCATTTATCCAATGCACCAATAAAATGAGAGCAACTACACAAAATTTCAGCTTCCAAACTGAAAAACACATTTTTGAAATTTTGGCCAGATTTTTCGATTTCAGCCCACAGTACGCCGAGGCAAATGCAAGGAGATAATAGAGCGTCAAACTGTAGTGATGGTATAATTATATTGCCCTTCTTGTAATGTATCCCACCAGATTGTCTTTTCGCCGGTCCTTCCCTTCTCACCGAAAAATAGCACGCCATGGGATATCTCAGCAGTTAACTTCTCTTCACGGGATACAACAATTTCCGAGAGATCACGCCTACATAGGTGGCGCGTCAAAAAGGAGGGAAGTAGGGTGGGGGGAGTTTAGGGGGAGGGAGGGCAAAAGAGGGTGGGTTAAGGGGTGGGTGAGGGGGGGAGGCTGCGGAAGGAGCAGCGTTGCCGGGGAAACAAAGCGAGCCGCAGTTCCGCCTATCCATCCTTTTCCCTTCCCACACATTTCTGCCCTCCGACATCCCTCAACTCGCGCCCTAATGACACCTCCTCCTCCCCCAACCACCCCTAACACCCACAATCTCTCTTCCAATCCATCCCCATCCAACCACGTCCCCTTCTCTCCGCCAAAGACTACTCCCCGGATTACTTTCCCTTATCCTATTACACATTGTTTGCCTTCACTTCAACTTTAATGCATGCGAAGCCCGACCGATTGATTCGCATGTTTCTGCAATCACCTCATAGACGAATTTTCAAAGAAACCAATGCGTGGCTATTGGCTAGGTTTAACATCTGTACGTACATCTTTCCAGAATGTTGATTGTTTACAACCATATCACCGATAAAAAGAACATAGCCCAGTTTTCTTGGTGAACAAAAGAAATATTTAGCACTATATTTTTACCATATTCTCAATTCTCATGGTTTTATCTATCCCAATCCCAGCCGTAATGTACTTTAATATTATTTTAATGCTTAATATTTTTACGACTAAATATTTTAGCGACTAAAATGAACTACCAGCTATGCTTCCTAGCATCGTACACTGTTGTACTCCTCAATTTTGTATAACTTTGATCATCCTCAGTATTTATGAGCTTCTGGTACGCGAATATTCAGAGGCTGGCGATGAATTTAATTTGCAGGACTCTTTTTGCAGTCTTTGGAAGGTAGTAAATAAGAACCTGTAGGAAAGTACAGAAGGAGAAATTATTTTTAAAGATAGATCAGGGATACATTTTCAATTTGAAATGTTATGCTAGAGATGTTCTCCATTACAAAAAGCAGTATGTTATGCTTAAACATATTATTAGGTGAATAGAATTATAAGCAAGTATGGTAATCAGATTAGAGCTAAATGCGCGATATAACTGCAATATATCCCCTTTATGAATCATCTGAGTCTGCGGGCTCTATAAAAAAAAACCGGGTGAAGAAGTTTTGTCTGTTGTTAGTTCCCATGTAAAATTAAGAGGGAGCGAAGGTTTATGTCCAGCGGAAATATATTACAGGTCAAAATACACCCTGACATAAATTTCACACATCCGAGCTATTAAGTTCCAATCCAAAAGCCATTTTGCTACGCCAATTTTGGCATTTTAGAGAGTATATTACAACATACATGACTTAAGCATACCTATGGAAGATTAAACTTGATTTTTACACTGTGAGGGAGCATTATTCCCCTCTCAACAAAGGTCATAATTTTAGGTATAGTGGCGTTTTCAACAGTTACAAATAGGACGTGGTGGGGAATAAAGATTACGAAGCGAAAGTTATAGAGACAAGTCTAGTTGCATAGAGTCTGCCATCACCTATTCGAAAGCCATTCTTTATTTTCCACCCGCCTCCATTCTTTGAAAAAAAAATGTCCGCACTGCATTTCGCCTCCAACCTTCCCTCTCCCCACAACCCCCGCTCCGAGGACACGTGGTTCGGATAAGGTGCAAGATGGCGTAAAGCGCGCCTCCTCAATTTGTAAGCCCGTTTTTCTACATCTCCCTCACCTTTGTCTTTTTCTTCCTGTCTCCGAGAGCAGCCACCAGTGCCACAGAGGGCGATATTTCACCACGCTCGCTCCCCACCTTCACACTTTAATCTCGAGGTCCGAGACCTTCAGCAGAAGAATCCGTCGCGTGCGAGGGAAGGACGGAAAACAGAGGAGAAGCACACTTATCGCACGAGTTCTTGACCGCCGCTTCCGAAAAAGAGACGTGCTCAGGAACTCACAGGGGGGAAAAAAACTAGATCACATGATAAATCTGTGACCCTTTCCATTGAAAATTATTGCGAGCAGTAAATCACGACTTTAACGACCGTGTATGCGGAGGATTTCCACGAATGTTCTTGCATTGCACTACCTGTTCAAAGAGCGAAAACTTAATTTGAGCCTTATTGAGTCATATTTGAGCTCAATCAAACACGAAAAAAATAACTTTACAAGACAAAATTTACATTTAAATTTTCAAGCACAAAGAGGTGCTAAAGTATGCGTAGAAGAAATTCCTCGAAGTACTAACACAAGAGATACGCAACCGGTAAGCTAGTTCCAAACTAGTTAAAGGGAGAGAGAAAACAAGACTAATAAAGAAGGGTGTAATCCGGTGTTAGTTCAGAGAGAGATTCCTGGAAGAGAGCTTTACAATTCCTATGGCAACACCCCGGTGATGTAATAACAAGAGGATGAGATTCTCGGGTGAAACTTCGAATTCAACGTGTTTACGGAACGAGGCCTCTGGCGCAGCTTGCAGGATAAGAAGCAGTTTTCCTAGCCCTATTTTCTGGATGCAGTCCCTACTTATTAACTTAGAATTACTGCTTTGGGCAAATAAATTACAATTTTCCTCCACAGCCACCTGCAGACAGAGGAACTGTAATTATGAGGGACCGAGATGGAGCTAAATATTTCTCGGTGCTCTCAACAGATGGAAAAGATAAAAACGGGTTGTACGAACGGAGTATTTAAAACACCTTCCCTCAAGAATACCTACAAAATGAAATGCAATTTATCTATTGCTCCCTGATGTTTCTGTCGATCCATATACCCTGGATCCTGGGATCCCAAAGTCATTGTCATTAAATCATCAAGTTTCCCAGAGGATGAACCAACAGAGCTTGACATATAACCATTTCCTGGGTAGGAGAAGAACCCACCTAGGCGGGACTCGAACCCGCAACACCAGGATTAGCAGGCGAGTGCTTTACCTCACCGCCACCGGGGCCTGCGGTCTTTTAAAAGAAGACTCCTGATAAAATGCGAAAGGTAGATGATGAAGTTGCAGAAGTGGATAGAATCCGCTTTCTGTGTCAAGAACCGGTTGAAAATTCACCGCCAGCTAAGGAACTAAAAATGGTCAGCATCAAAGTGACCACTGTAAAGCTATAAAGACTGTGAATTAAAACTTAATATAACAACCTATCCTGAAATAAATGAATGAACCGAATTTTTAAAAAGTTGGATCAGGGTAAAGGACTTTTTTTTAAGCTAAGACTAGTACATTATGGGGAAGTCGTGGTGGTGATTCGATTTTTTGCCGTTCAGAACTGCGTAGGAAATCGCAGGTGTCCCAGGGAAAGGAACTGGCCCTCCTAACCTGAATGCGTGAATTTCACGCGCCTGTGGTGAGCTCTACCCTATCCTACCCAAACCAACCTTCGGGTTGAATCACTGAGTGAGTGAGAGAGTATATTATGCAGAAAATTAGCTATTTTGTAAATTACCATATGGTTTTGAAATTTTGATATCTGGTATTCATTTCTTCACTCAGAAATTAAGTTTTTAATAGGATTTCACGAGTAAGAGATAAAAAAATGACGATCTTTCTGACCGCCTTAAGTAAATCTGATGAAATAAAAATGAGGCGAAATATCCTAGAGTGATCACATCTGTGAATTTCACTTTTATCATTTCGATTATGTATTTCCCTTAAAGCTATTGTCCAATTTTACAGCTTGTATTTTATTTACTCATGCTTCCATTTCAATTCTTTTACTTAGGCTCCTCTTTATGGGGAGTTGAAAAGATTTTTTTAAGGAATTCCATGCATAATAACTACCCATAGCCTGTCTACGAGTCATAATTAATAGATTGTAAAACGGTTATTACTAGAAAATTATATGCTGCACATGTAATAAATATATTATTGCCATATAAATGGCTGTAGAAATTCTTTGGTTCTAAAGGCCTACCTACTTTGTTTCTGTCACAAGTTCGTAACAACATCAGGTGTAAATTTTACATTTACTCGGTATAAACATAGGTAAGTTTTAATTTACAGATGTGTTCCCGACATAATTAACATCAAGCATTACGCTTTTAAGGTAAATATTATTTGCACAGCATGCTGATTTTATATTTGATACGGAAAATGTTGCCAATTTGAAAAACATGGGATGAGATTGAACGCATATTGCAGAATATAGTTTGTCAATAACGCAAGTAAATTATAAAACGTAACGTAAATGTAATTTTGTGCAGAGTCAGCAGCATGAAACCTTTTTCGGCGCAAAATCAAGTCAGACATATCTCCAAAGTACCCATTCAATCTTTGGTGCACCCATTACTATTTCACGCAACCAGAAAACTCTCACGGATTACCGAATGGCTTCGGATAGAGAATAGGGAGGGGTGGTGGATGTTTGTGTGAGTGTTTGTGGTCGGAGAAGGTGAAGAAAATGAGGATGAATGGGGTTGAAAGTGGGGGATGGGTGGAGAGTGTCTTGCCGGGGAAGAGGAGTAGGTGGCGGTCCTGTGTAACGTGAGTTTGCTGGCAGAGAGAAGGGTGGAGTATGGACAGAAGGCTCTCGGACAAGCAGAGTTCTCTGCATTGCAGTATAATAACTATTGAAGCAAAGTAAATTTGTTAAATAATAATCGCGGATCAAATTAAAATAAATGTTTTGTTTTTCCATGGTTGTCATGGGGGAAATAGTTTGTTGATAACGAGGATTCGGGGCATAACGATATTGAACACGAAAGAGAATGGTTGTATCATTGATTTGAATAAAAACTTAATCCAACAATTTGGTAGCAGAGCGTGGTTATAAGATACACGAGTGAAATTTCCAGGAGGTCAAGAAAAGTGACAAGGGAAAATGTCAGACTTTGGAGTTTCAAGAATCGAGCCTCTAACAAACAAGAATTATGGACTTTGGAGCATGAGATTGGTTGCAGTTCTTAAGGCGAAAGGATTGTATCAAGATATCATTTTCGGTGATGAACCAGAGAAGAATGGTGCTGATGCAGCGGCTGTGGCGAAGTGGGAAGCCTGGTCAAAGAAGAACGACGAGGTCAACATGCTGATCATTATGACACTTTCGGCGGAGCAGGCGTTAGCATGTCAAGGTATTTCCAATGCAAAAGAGTTGTGGCTTTTGTTAAAGAAACGTCATGACGGTGTTGAGAAACATAGAAAGACTCAGTTAATGATTGAATTGGCTAAATTAGAAAAATTAGAGAAAGAAAGCATTGACGGTTATTTAACTAGAGCTCAAACATTAGAGACTCAACTTAAGGAAATGGGTAATAATATTGAAGATTATGAATTAATTATGTACGTAATCGAGGGTCTACCAAAGAGTTTCAGTGAAGTTGCAACAGCGATTTCTTCCAATCCAACGGTGGATTTCGAATTCATGAGAGGAGCACTTTTGCGATATGAGGAGAAAAACAAGAAATCAACCAATGAAGGAGAGGTCAAGGCTTTTAAGGCGAAGGTGCAGACTAAGAAAAAATGTTTCTGTTGTGGCAAAATTGGACATTTTGCTCGTGATTGCTGGCACAAGGACAAGGAGAATTCAATTGAGACTAAAGAAAATTCAAAGGATTTTTACAAGAATAAGAGCAAATTCAAGGGAATTTTCAAAGGAGGCAAGAATCAACATGCATTTGAAGTGAGGGAGCATCACAAGATAAATGCAGAAAATGGAGTCACTTGGATGCTTGATTCGGCGTGCACATCTCACATGACTCATCAAGAGGAGTTATTGATTAATAAGAGGAAAGACAATGTGGAGATCGTGACGGCTGAAGCAGGCAGAAAGATTCACGCTGAATTTCGAGGAGAAATTGAAGGAACCAGCTATCTTGACGATGGTGAGGTAGCATTAACTATAAAAGACGTACTTTATGTTCCAGATTTAAACAGCAACTTGATGTCAGTTCCAAGTCTGGTCAAGATGGGCAAGAAAATAGTTATTGATGAAGATGGATTTGGAATTTATGACAAGAAAACAGGAGAATTAGTTGCACAGGGGATCTTTGAAGCAGATGCTTTTATGTTTCGAATGAGCACGGACAGCGATGAACGAGAGCTGAAGAAAGAAGTTTGCTTTAGCACAAGCGAAATAAATAGTAATTTATGGCACCAGAGGCTTGGTCACATTAACAATAATTATCTTTCTAGATTGGCGAAAGAGAATCTTGTCAGAGGACTCGAAAATGTGTCGATCAAGGACGACAACTGCGAGGATTGCATTCAAGGGAAACTGACGAGAGCACCATTCAAAGAAGTCGAAATCGAAGGTGCACAGCAGATCTTGGAAAGACTGCACGCGGATTTGTGTGGTCCAATGCAACAAGAATCAATTGGAGGGAGTAGGTACATGCTGACTATTGTGGACGAGTACAGCAGAAGATATTTCGTCGATTTTTTGAAGAGTAAAAGTGAAACTGCCGATAAACTGATCGAGTTTATTGAGAGAAAAGAGAACGAGACAGGACAAAAGGTCAAGAATTTTCGCTCAGACAATGGTACGGAATTTACCAACGACACATTGCAAGAATATTTCAAGAAGAAAGGCATCAAGCACGAGAGAACGACGATCTATTCTCCACAGAGCAACGGAATTGCTGAGAGAGCCAATCGAACGTTGGTGGAAATGGCTCGAACGTTACTCATTGCAGCTGGATTAACACTGATGTTTTGGGCAGAAGCCGTGTGGACTGCGAGCTACTTGCATGATCTTTCACCTACGAAGAAGAGGGATCAAGTTCCACTTGAGATTTGGAAAAACAAGAAACCATCGGTCAGACATCTCAGAGTTTTTGGCTGCAAGGTCTTCTACAGAAATGAAGATGTTCAAAAAAAGAAGCTTGACGTGATATCAAAGGAAGCTGTGTTCGTGGGATACTCGAAGAACAGGAGAGCCTACCGAGTATTTGACTTGAGTGACAGGAAGATTCACGAGAGTCGAGACGTAAAGTTCATTGAAGAAAAAATGGGTTTTCAGAAGAAGGAAGAAGACGTTGGTTATGACGAGACTAACTACGTTTTTATCCCAATTGAGAGACAAGAGAATCGAGACGAACGACACGAGGAAGAAAACAATTCAGGAATTATCCATGACGTTGTTGAAGATTTTCAAGGACAATTCGACAGTGATGATGATTCATCTCATAAAAATCCGTTGGTAATTGTTCAAGCTGGAGAGAGAAGAAGAGGGAGAAAAAAAGGTGACACGAACGATGTCCTGAAACAGAGACACCAAGAAGAATTAAAAGGAATAGAAGATGAATTAAGACAACAAGGAGTAAGAAGGTCAACGAGAGAGAAGAAGGAGCCCGATTGCATTGTCAATATGGTACAAGAAATCAATCCAAGGAACTACAAAGAAGCAATCGAGTCCAAGGACAAGATCAAATGGATTGAAGCAATGAACAAGGAATTGAAAAATATGAAAAATTATCAGACTTGGGAAATTGTTAACAAGCCAAAAGAGGTAAAATTAATTCAAAGCAAATGGGTTTTCAAGAAAAAGGGAACCAAAGATGCAGAAGTATACAAGGCTAGACTGGTAGCTGATGGTTCACGACAGCGAATGGGAGTGGATTACAAAAGCTCTTACAGTCCAGTGATGAAGCAAGAGTCATTGAAGACACTGTTGGCAATTGCAGCGAAGAAAAATTACAAAGTGGAGTTCATTGACGTCGAAGCAGCGTACTTGAACGCAGAATTGGACAGGCATGTGTACATGAATCCACCAAAAGGAGTAAACATTGAAGAAGGGAAGATATTTAGACTAAAGAAGAGTTTATATGGACTTCCAGAAGCAGGAAGATGTTGGTTTAAGAAATTATCTGGAATTTTGAAGGAATTGGGATTGAAACCATGTAAAGCAGATCCATGTGTATTTGTCGAAGAGTCAAAGAAGGGATTTTTGGCAATTGGATGCTACGTGGATGACTGTATAATTGTTGGTGACAGTCAAAAGAAGATTGATCAACTGGTGGAAAAACTGAAAAAGCAATTGAAGATTAAGGTGTCAAAGGAGGATGAAGTGAAGTTCCTAGGAATAAAAATCAAAGAAGAAAAAGAAGGATTTATCATGGAACAATCAAGCTACATCGAAGAAGTTATTGAGAGATTCGGAATGGAGAATTGCAATGGAGTGAAGACACCAGCAGCAAGTGGAGTCAAACTTGACGATTACGAAGATTCGGAGAAAGCAAACAAGGATTTGTACCAAGAAATACTTGGATGTATTGGATATTTGGTGAGAGGGACGAGGCCGGACTTGGCATACACCTACAGCAAACTATCGCAGTACTCAAAAGATCCAAGGATGATTCATTACGAGGCGTTGAAGAGAGTTTTGAGATATTTGAAGGGGACCAAAGGGTATCGTTTGAAGATTGGCAGAGAAGTTGGAAGACTGGAGATTAGTTCAGATGCCAGTTGGTGTACCACTTTGGATTCGAAATCATTTGGCGGATATTCAGTGAAGATTGGAGACGCATTGATCAGTTGGAGAAGCGGAAAGCAGAAGATGGTAGCTTTATCAACTATGGAATCGGAGTTGGTGGCATTATGTGATGGAGTTTGTGAGGGCATCTGGTTGACAGAGTTGTTAGAAGAGCTGGGACAATTTGAAGTTGTTGAACGACCAATAAAAGTTCGAACTGACAGTCAATCAGCATTGAATTGGAATAACAATGAGAAGATCAACAAAGAAAACAAGCACATCAGAAGAATGTATCATTTTGTCAAGGATGAAATCAAAAATGGTGAGGTGGTTCTTCATCACGTGGGTTCAGCAGACTTGGAAACTGATGTTTTGACCAAGGACGTCAGCGAAGCATTAATGAAGAAGCACATTCCAAACTTGAGTTTAATTATTTAAAATTTGTCACGCGAAAGGAGGAATTTGAAGCAAAGTAAATTTGTTAAATAATAATCGCGGATCAAATTAAAATAAATGTTTTGTTTTTCCATGGTTGTCATGGGGGAAATAGTTTGTTGATAACGAGGATTCGGGGCATAACGATATTGAACACGAAAGAGAATGGTTGTATCATTGATTTGAATAAAAACTTAATCCAACAACTATGAAGTGAGAGAGAAAGTACGATTTTTCAATTTTGAGCATATATGTTTTCCCACACATTATTCCCGTTAATGAGGAAAAGTATGATTCTTCAGCGATATAAATTCGACCATGGTATTTTCCCACGTATTTTGGACTTTAGACGATTTGGAAACAATATTTTCATTTTGCAAATGGCATAGATCAAGGACAGAACATATCAATACTATGAAGGTGACCAGGTTGATGCATTGGTATTGCCATATAATTTAATCGCATATTAGCGCATATTAGTAAAAAGAGCTTGTAAAAAATAGAATGCGACAACAATGCGCTATAAAACAGCATACTCATACAATTATTGTGTATGCTTTATCAAATATTTCAATCATGATTATGTTCCATAAAATGCACTGGTATTTCACAGGCAGGATCTGGATTTCCGGCAAGGGAAGATTTTTTCAGTGGACCCTATTTGATTTTTTTGTGGAGAACATTCGGGAACAGAACTCCGTCCGTCAGATGGGACGTTAAGACAGAAGCCGTTAAGCCCTTGGCACCTTTTGGCTAAGAGCAGGTTAGTGCCGACGCCTAGTTTCTCTCCACCCTTCTTTCCTCCTTGCCCTTCTATTCCCATCCTTACCGTTCCTCCCGGTCTGAAGCGCATATTAGTGCGTATAGCGAAATAAAAAACACAGATAAGAAGGGGACGACTTTGACTCGTATCTGGCCTCTTACGTACTGATTCA
Organism: Platycnemis pennipes; assembly: GCA_933228895.1. NCBI lineage: Eukaryota > Metazoa > Arthropoda > Insecta > Odonata > Platycnemididae > Platycnemis > Platycnemis pennipes. The sequence goes on along the minus strand of OW121851.1, from coordinate 127,322,301 downwards.
GAAAAGACAACAGAGCATACAAAAAAAATTATTTTCATGCACAACACTCCCTACTTGCGTAGACGTTGGAATGAAAACTTGACTTTGCAGTTTCGGTAATGTTGTAGTGTATATTTATAAATTTAGTGACAAACTACCTGACGTCCGACGTCATCACCAGTTGATGACGTCAAAACACGTGACGCTTGTAACTAAATTTCTGTGGTGATAATGACGTTGGACTTCGTATCCTGGGTTTCTCCTTACTAAATTTATGTGAAACTATGGCAATTTTCAATCATGATTATGTTCCATAAAGTCACGCCTGAAACCACCAGTTATTCTATTGCGGTTTAAAGTTATTTGTCATCCCAACATTTACTTAAAGAGGCTCCATCGAATTATGAAGTAGATGTCATTTTTGTAAGAATTTCAGGACATCATTTTTCGGTCCTTCTATCGATTGGCAATAAAATAATGAGGCCTTTCCATCATATATTTCAAGGAAAAAGACGTTGAAAATCAGCTATTTTATACGTGGCTGTACGGCAGATCATGGCTCTTGAAGTAAAATTTGCAGATTAATAATGAGAAATGTCTTTTTGAACAAAAACTAATATAAGATGCGCAATTTTATGTAGAATTTAGAATTGTGAAAAAGTGCTCACCTTACCACACTGTTTAGTTGATATCAATAAATGTTTGCTCGAAAAAAATCAGAAAATCCTTAGTTACATGAAAGTGGCGCTACAGTATGTTTTTATCATTGGCAACGGTACTTGTGACGCAACGTGCATAAAAGTCTATTTACTAACGTAATTTATGAATATACCTTCCCAAGGTCCTTCTTATATTTTTAATGTAATTTAAATAATTCATTGGTTATTTAAATAGTGTAACTGATGCCAATGCTTCCAAATGGTAGCAGCGTCATTGTTGCCAAACAATTTTCAAAAATATGAATATTAATAAAATTCAAAACAAAGAGTTGTACTTGCAAGAGAATGGTTTAAAACTAAGTAAGAAAACATTTAACCTATTTTAGAATACGTATTAGCAGGGTTGAGCATGTATTCTCACTTTATAAATTAAATGTGGCAACAACGCGCCAGTCATGTTCCGAGGTTAAAATGAGTAAAAAGAACTTGTAAAAAATAGAATGCAACAACAATGCGCTATAAAACAGCATACTCATACAATTGTTGTGTTTGCTTTATCACCCTATAGATGATTTTCCATAGAGGTGTTTTTTTCTGAATCGGTATCTATTCATTAAATAACACAGCTCTTTTACGGAATTTTGAATCGCGGAGTCACGGTGGAACCTCCTTAATCTCTTCCAATATGCCTGCGTCTTACTGGGCTCATGGATCTTATCATGGTCTCCTATCGTGTTTTCTAGTCAATTTGGTAACTACTCACGACTCGGGTTAGGGTGAATTTCTCTACTTCTGGGATGAGATAGGGGTGGGAATGTGAACGCAAGGGAAGTAGGTCGTCTAATTCCGGGGGACAATCGAGAAGTAAGGAGGCGAAGAAGTCTTAATTTAGCCCCCGAGGTTGTGACCCGAGATAATCGCGGGGCTCATTTCCTCCTTTCACGATCAACCATTCGTGCCCTCTCTCCCTTATGCTCCTCCCCCCCCCCTCGTCATCGCTCATGACAAAGGCAAACGAAATTGAGATCTCGCGATCGATGGAAGCTCACTGAGGCCACGACAAGCGGAAGGGCAAAGGTAGAATATCCTTTGACCCCTCCGTAACTATCACCCACACATGGGCTACATAAAATGCGAGTGGTTTGACCAAAAATGACAGATTCGAATCCTTTTACTGACATACATGACAATTTAAGATTATGTGTGGATTAGATCATGGCCAAGCTTTAGCGATAGAAGAGCCAAATCCTACTACTCAAAAACATTTTCACGTTTTGTCGTTTTAAAAAAAAAAAATTATTCGAGAGCCATGAATATATTTTTATACTTTAGGAAAACTTGAAGTTATATTATAATACTGCATTTAAGTGTAACTTTACTAACTCTTATTTTTTAAATGCAGTACCCTAAGATGGTATTAACAAAGGACACTACTAGAATTATTAATTGACAGCAATATATGCTTTAATACATAACACTAACAATAAGAGAGCTTTATTTTCATTTTCAATTTTACTCAAGAGCCACATGTACGCACCCAAAGAGTCGCATGTGGCACACGAGCTGCACTGTTTGCCGATCCCTGGGCTACACCATTTGTAATTAATCTTAATCCTCATACGTACTTCTCAACAGTTTGTTTCCCAAATCTGTTAAGTAATCCTAGGCCATGAGCCAACCCATTGCATAAATATGCTTGTAGCTTATAAAGCTGATTTTCATTTACAGTTGAATCCATAGTGCAGTCACAAACAATATGATAACTTACTTATTGATAATGCAATGACACCTGTTCGCCTATTCCTGGATGCATAACAAGTATGATAAGTATATTCTGAAGATCGAAAGTGCTTACTGTTATATGCGCCATTATTGAACCTTCTTCGCTTACCCCCAAAGAATCAAAAAAACAAGTTGGCAATGGTTGGGTTAGACAAGCATTTAAGCACCTAGCAAGTAATTTTCGGAAATATTACCAATCTGTTTTAAGTGGAAAATTGAAATTCCCGATTAAAAATGTGATATGTATTTTGCTTCCTTTATTAATCGATCTCAAAAGGTTCCCTAAAGCCAGCGCAAAATATATGTATGTAAAATAGGATGCGTATGTAAGTGGCGGTTATAGTGAATTTCCTTTAAGAGTTTAATTGAAATTCCAAAGTTCCCAGCAGTAGTACGAGCCCAAAGCGATCAACAAACGACTTTTAATCAAAATTCTACGTATCCCACGCCATCAAACCTCATTACACATTACACATAGTAACAGCTACCGCAAAAAATGTATGGGGCTCGAATGGTAAAAGGTCGATGCATCATGAAACAATTTTTTGAGGCGCTGAATTTAAGGGCTAATTATCACCCATTCATGACGTCTGCAATGATGGTAACAACAATCTAAACGTTGTCCTAGCTTAACATTTGTAATTTTCTCACGAGACATTACCCAAATCGATACAACGTGAACATATACGTTAGCTGGGCGAGGAAATAGCATCATCTCTCATACGTAAATCTTATGTCCTCACACAATTAAGTATTCGAAAACGAGTAGGATCTCCCGGAGCCGTAATTTCATCCAGCACGCTCGACAGCGAGAGCCGTTCATGCCGTTGGTCCGAGAGAAGACCGAGTTCGTGAACTCCAAAAAGAGGAAGGATGTAGGAATTGGAGGGAAGGGCCCTTTTATCTACACGAAAACACACACACACACCAGTCAATTTGCGATGTGAGGGACGTCCCGCTCGAATAACTTCCAAAGTGCGCAAATAGTTCTCACCGTTTTCACTCTGCTACGCTTTACGCCTCACCAGCGGATATTGGAAGAAGGATTCTATCTTTTAGCGTGGGAGGCCACCGATCCACCCTTCACATCAACTCATCCCCTCCCTCCACACCCACTCAATTTCCTCCCCCTCTGGTTCACTCCTTCCCACAAACTTCTCCGCATCTGGAAGAGTTCCAATCTCACGGGAGAGCCTACAGTCACACCTTGAACAAACCACAGCTTGCACAAACTGAATGAGGAAACGGAATGAGCATCGGGTCGGTGCAGAGGCTAAGGGACTGGGCTTTCACCCCGGCGACCCAGGTTTGAATATCGAGAGCAGTAAAGACTTTTGCCGTAAAATTTTCGGAAATCCCGGTCCTATTAGAGTGATTAATTTAGCGCATTACAATTTCAACTCCTGAGAAACGTTAAACTTCGGACCCCTTGGTGTCTTTCGTTGGAAGTGGACTGAAACCAACGTCGAATTTTTATACTCTAAACTACTTCTTACAGTACATTCCCACTTGAGATCCTAGCTCTGCCCAATTATCCCCCATTCATAAAACCTCATATGACGTAAGCCTTTAGTGGCCTCCCCTAAAAAAGACCAGTAACACCTTCCTGTAAAAGCAAATGCCATTCCCCATTATTTTCGTCCAACAACCTACACCACTTTCATAAGGAAGAAACAGATGTAATCATACTAGTCACTTAACTTGTACGTTACAGAGGAGAAAAGTGAGCTCCTCATATGAAAAATTCGTCTTTCCCAATTACATTTTCATTCCAGGCGATACAATTTTATTGTCCGATTTTAACAAACCATATCTGTGATGATGTGAGTGAATGCGGCTTCGAATATCGACTGGAGTATGGCTGCTGTGTGGCGCCTTTAGTACTAAGATTCTGATAAAGGTTGCTAGATAAGTTCAACTTCACTAACCATGTAACTACAACTCTGTCAGTTCTATTTTTAACTCTCCTATGAAGTCAAATACACCTATAGTCTTAAAATAGATGGATTCGTACTTTAAAATCCTCAAATTGTATCTTAAGCAGGCTGTTTTGCACTGAATTAATTGAGTCTCTCACAATTTTTCCTTCTGCTTGCGCCACTTTTTCCTGGAGACAGAATTCTTCATTTCCTTTCAGGGTGGTTATGCCGTCGGATATTCACAATTCAAGTTTAATTTCTTTATCTTTCGCAGTAGTCACTTCAATCACTCCTCAATATTTGCTACTACCAATTATCAAATGAAACGTATTTGCCACTAATGTTCTAAGCTACATAAATTCAGCGCTTAGGATTTTTAAACCCAAAACTCACTCTCGTAGAAATTTTCTGGCTCGAAAATTTCGATTTGCAAAACTAAAAAGAAAAACAAAATGTATTTAATTAGGTGTTGAACCAACAACTTCTTAGCTGAATTATCTCTGTGGCTAAGATTCGAACCCGGACTTTCGGGATAATAGACCAGTACTTCGGTCACTATATAGGTGGCTCCGATCCCAACATGTTGTCGGTTTTACCTTAAAATTTCATAACATAACGTCAAAGCTAGTTTTGTTTTTCTAAGCAGTACGTTGTTCATTAAAAAATTAGTATTCAACCCGAAGTTTAATTTTTGATCGTTGATTATTATTTCTCACAAAAATAAAAGGTAACAATTAACCCCATAACAGTGGAATGAAAGGGAAAAAAGATATTGAAACTTTTTTCATACTTTTAGATACATGATATTCGCTCATACGATGATTTTTTCAGGGTTGCCAGGCAGTAACTATCGCCTGAGCGGTAACAACGCTATTTACGATAAAATAACCTCGTTTCATTTTGACGACAGCAGGTGGTAAAATTTTACCGCAGTTTTCACTCGCAAGGTGGCCGTAAAACCATGGATTACAACCCGAAGTATGCACTTTCTGTGCGTCATTTTTCTCTGAAGACTCCCCACGACCAGCCCTCCCGTAAGCCGGGCCCCGGTTAGCTGGAAGAGGAGACTTAATAGCCTCAATCTCACCCTCAGAACAAGAAGTGAAGCCCGCTTCCATCCAGGCAACCTTTCATCCGCCTCTCACCCACCCTCTCAAAATATTTAACCGCTCAACCCGACCCCTCCTTGCCATCTCCCCCTCCCGCTCATGCTAACGACCCTCCCCCGCCCGCCTCCATGCCAGGGTCTCTCATTTATCAAAGCGAGGATTCCCTGGCAAAAAGGATGAGAGGGTGGGGAGGGAAAGATGGAGCCCGTATCAATGGCTGAAAAGTGCGGCGGCGGTATACTCCACCCCGCCCCTCCGTTTGAAGCTCAAACGAGCAACATGATCCGGGCATTCGAAGCACGATAGAGGAGGGTAGAAGGGAGAGGAAGGATATAGTAGGAGGAAGAGGGGAAGCTATGCGGTTGCCCCAACTCCTATTTATGTGCCCCAGGAAAGTCAGATAGGGTTGGATACGATGCTAACAGGTTATAATGCGAAACGCGTAAGAGAGATACGCTCACGGATCCGGGTCCATTCGTAGCCAACCAATGGGGTCGTTTACCATATTTTTTATTGCTGAATATGATAGAGTTTGTAAAATAAAAAAACCGTATTTTTCCGTTTTTTGATCCGTCAATTATTTCTCGAGTTATAGGCGGCGAAAAACTGATTTTTTTAACCCTTTCGGATCCCAACTGATCCCGCGAAGCTGATTCGCCTTATCGCAAAGGAGGAGACACAGCTGACTCTGCCAATCGGAGCAGTTACGACAGCATCTGTGCGAGCAGACTTTCCGAGAACCCACCTCCACTCCCTCCCCTTCCCATAAGAGCAGTCAAGGACGGGAGGAAAATGACGTCAATGTTATCACAGCAGCTTTTTCGGTGAGAGTCGCCTTTTGCTTATTTTAATTTTTGATTTAAGAGTGAATGGTTGTGGTTAGAAGATTATTTTTTTCACTAAAATTCTTTTTTCGTTTCCATCTAACAATTTCGTGCACAAAATTGCGATTTCGGTTCCGAGTAAACGCCCCCATTCCTACACGACAGGTTGCAACTGAATTCCGTAAACAGACAGTTCATAACCGCGACACTTCGTAGTTGTTGCGATTTGGGAAGGAATCCAACAGCCGACGTCATGAGGTAAAAGAGTGTATTAGGGAACAGGTAGGGATTTTGGGAGCGGAGCAAGAAGGGTGGAGAGAAGATGCTCTTAGCCAGCTTTTGATAAAAGAACAAAGATATCTGCCAGTTTAAAAACTCACTCGATACAATTAGCGCTAAACTAGAAGTGATGGCCACAAAACGCTCATTTGGGGACCAGAATTCTAACGCGAAATCCTTCACTGCCGGGACACGATCCCCGGCCCTAGGAATGGAAACTTGCTGGGATACTCTAGCAACCACAACATACTGAGACATTTCCTCATGACAATGATTCCTTAAGTAGACAAATCATATCTTAGGATTTCACAACTGCCACTTGCTGTCAGCGGCCGTCATGGGATTTTGGCTAGCAGATGAAAAAATTCCATAACAATGGATATTTGCCATTCGGTGCAGAATAACATCAATTTTTTTCACTAAACTGCTGTCTTCTGCACCATGCATACCTCATACTTCCAAAAATATACCTTTCGTAACTTCTTGTAGACTTAGGGATTTTGAGATGGGGGGGTACGGGGAAGGATGGAGAAGTGAAGGTGGGTAGAAAGTAAGACAAACTCCGAAATGATGGTTAAAGTGGAAAGGTGGTTTCATTGCAGAAATTAGGAGAAGGCGGAGAAAGTGGATGAAGCTGGTGTTAAGGGGCGGAAGTGCTTTGAAGGACGTGATAGAGGGAAGAATGTTGGGTAAGTGGATTAGGAGGAGGAGAAGAAAGGTTATTTTGGATAGAATACCTTATGAAAGAGAGGAATTTTGTGGCTAACTAAAGCTCATCGTTTGAGAGTCATGGGAAGAATATACTGTCCCTCGAAGCTGATCTTATCTAGTAGAACATAATTTTTTTTTTGCGTCCGGACGGTTCTATTGGCCCATATACCCCTGGAATCCCGATAGGCGTTTGCCTGTCATCAGGTTTCCCAGGGGTTGAACCAACAGAGCATCACAAACATCCATGCCCTAGGTGGAGAAAAACCCACCCAGGCGGGAGTCTCGAACCCGCGACCCTAGGATTAGCAGGCGAGGACTTTACCTCGCCGCCACCTTAATAATAAGGAACGTTTTGTTACAAAAGGTACGTATGCGAAAAGCAGAATTTACGAAATATTAAGTCGGAAGTTACGAGTATGCTTACGAATAGTCACGGGTACGAAATATCGCTGTTATAAACTGCCCGTTTATGAAAATTTAGTTTCGAGATGTATGTGAAATATTTATGTGCCAAATAAAGTGGAACATACACGGAATTCAAGGGGTAGCAAGATTCTACCGAAAATTAACCACCAAAACCATGTTTCAACATGGGAAACTAGTACTTTACTCCCTGAACAAAATGTATTCAGCAAACTCTCGCGTTTTGACTGCTACATCTACATAATACCCTGCAAGCCACCATGAAGGTGTGTGGCAGGGGGTGAACTCTCACCAAACATGCACTACATATCATTCATAAAAAAGGATTGCTAGTAAGCAAGCAAGAAGCTGAACACCATTAATGGCCAATCATGGGTGAAACTATTTCTGCATTTTTATATCGCCGATGGATGGATTAAATCGATACTGTACCGATGCATATAAATGGAAATGAGTTTTACCTTCATGCTTCCCGTGTATCGAAAAAAGGGGGAGAATGCGGCAGGCCGAGGTATTAAGCCTCTTTACTCGAAGATTGTGAATCCAAATTACGCGTAAACAATGTTCATATTGCATGAAATACCTTCCATAAAGCAACGCGAAATGTGTTAGCGTGCGCTAGAGATCATTCTGATGCCGATAAGCTGGAGATAAGCTATGGACTGTTTTCTTTTATGAGAGCAAAACTCGCAGTCATGAAAACGAGGCTACACAGAATCGCTGCGGTGAAACCCATGGCACAGAGAGAAAGAGATAAATCCATTCAATGAATTTGCTGCTGAAATGAATTGAATTACTTGGCAAGTTAGTTACTTAGGTTCTAAAAATTTAGGGCACTATCATACTTGTTCTTAGTTGTCGTCGTAAAAAATTAATTTAATACAGTTATCCATTCAATTCTTCTATCGATTACACTGCTTACATTTAAATATTTCTTCTCTTTTACATTTCCGAGTGTTTTTTTCCTTGATTGGGTATATATAGTCCTTCTGATTCACTTGTCTGTTTAGACACCGCATTAAGTGAGCGAGGTAAGGGACAACGCCAGACAAGAAGCGATCTTTTGAGGAGGAAGTTTTTGTTCATTGAAGCTTGAAAATTTTATAAGGATATACATATAATAGGAGCAATGATATTTTTTTTGATTTTGATGAAACTCGGCACTGTTTTGCAGGGTATAATCAAGTACCATAAGAATGCAGGCCAAATTAAGTTGTCTACAACGGTCTAATACTCGAGCATTTTTAAAATATTTCATATTGTTAATGATCCTGCATTTTTATTGAGTAATTAATCCACTAAATAATACCTTTACTGCCGATTTCTCATTAAGGTACACGCGATGTGGGTAATCCCAACTTACCTATATTATGGACATAAAATCAAAATTATTTAAATTTAAGGCTACTGCTTTTCTAATAATGTGAAGCTCAAATTAAAGTGCTGGTAGGCTCGTAGGCAAAGGCAAAATTTGGCTGGTAGGCTCGATTATTAAGTTAAAATTGGAGAGATATAGAAAATCGGAGACGCTTATAATATTATTTTTCTACGTACAATGACGACCACAAGTAAACTTATCACCAAAGTGGCAATAATACCATCTTAGTTACCAGAACGTAAGGTAATTACAACAGGTAATGCAACAGAATTATTACATTTTGTACGTGCAACAAATTGAATGTACAATATTAATTGCAATTACCTCGACAATTTTCCCAAATGAATGGCATGTTATCATACATATTTCTGTAAAATTTGTGTATTTTCCGTCCCGCATTACGAAAGTTTCAAGTTCGGTGTTTTATCATGTGTGAAACTGATTTACTTCCTAGGTTAGATCACCTTCACAGTAACACTAACAACATAAATGAGTGCATGACGGAAGAGCATACCTTAGCGTCCGTCACCCGTGCCACAAACCCTCGCGTATTAACGAGGCGAGTCATTTTTCACATCTGTCATTTAACTCGTAACGAAAAAGTAACCCAAATTATCCCTCATCCACTCTCCATTCTCGAAAATGAATAACTTGCTCTCTTTAGAGGCTCACCAAAGAAATCGGCTATGTTCCCCAACCCTTGTTACTTGCCTGGAGGCATTTTCAACTAATTTAAGTTACTCAAAATACCTTAACGTAAACATGAGCCAGCACTTCCACGAATGGAATTGATTAATAAAATTCTCTCTGTGTCTGATAGACAGGTTATTACGGGCATGGACTTTCGGCAGTCCGGAATGGATTATCGCATTATTTTAAACGAACTCGTTCCCCCATGGAGAGGGCGACAGCTGTCCCCGACGCGACAGCAACTCCCCTCGTCAAATCACAATCGCGTCTCCTGGAGCGACTTCTCAGCGGGTACGCAGTCACGCCAGGGTGATTGGTAGAAAGAACAAGAGATGGGGCGCCATTTGCTTTCGAAAATAACGGAAACGGACTGATAGGTGGGTCAGTGTCAGTAGAAGGTTGGCCTACTTGACCGGAGGTGCCTGGTTCAGGTCCGATAGAGAGGTATAATTTGGATAATTGTAGCCAACCGGAGTTGGGTGATTTTCAGGAAACTAAACCTTTCTAGGAGACCAATAGGGTCAATCACCCTGGCGTCTTTTTTCACGTGCAGGACTCTTAGCGTTTACGTTAGAGCGGTGTTTTCCTCAAGACGGGAGTTGAGGGAGTACCGGCTTCTCTACCCTCGGATGCCGTAGATTGGGATCCATCAAAAGAACACTGGGCAAATGCGAAGTTCATGAGCGAAAAAAAAGATACTTTTCCTCGTTAGAGCTCATTTGCAATATGCAGCAACGTATGGGATACTTACGCGATAGGGATAAATAACGAACTGGGGCCTTTAAAGCGAATATAAACAATGGATTCGTGAAGGAATGGGACAATAAACATACTAGCGTAATCCGTCTTCTAGAAGAACTTAAATAGGAGTCATTATCAGACCATAGATTGAAATACAGACTTAATCCCTAAAGTAAAGTCCGAGATGATATTTTTACTGATGATGTTAGAGACATTTTGTGAACTTCAACTTGTTGTAGTAGATAGGACCATGAGCATAAAATTCGTGACAATTAGGGATCTGGATGGTGGTGAATATATTCAATAATATACGTATACGCAAGTTTATCAATAGATAACATGAGTAGTTACATGTCGGTATAAGTTTCGGTTTCGGCTTAATAACTTTTCGTTCATACAACTAACAGCAATTTTACGACGTTTATTCATGCTTGCTTTACTTTTTGATATTTTTAAATTTCTATAATTCAACTATAATATAGCTACTAATCCTGTTTAAGTATGATTGGCAGTGAATGCGTGGTGGAGATTCTCCCCCCATTACACACGTTATGATGGTTTGCAGGTAATTATGTAGATTTAGATGAATAAAAAAAATGAAAAATGAGAGGTTCAATGTGCAGCGTTTTTTCCACGGCAGTTCTTAAGTTGTTAGTCAATAAAAGAACAATGGGGCTAATTCACTAAGTAATACAATCACGTTCCTTTCAAGAATGACATTTGAAAAATGCAAATTTGGTCAAAGAGGATACGTGTCCATTGTAATACATTAGCTTCAGTTTAACTCATAAAACAGAAAGCCATTGACCAAACATCCACAAATCATTGATTTTTCTAATATTAATGAATGCAGGATTCCTCTTCGGGGTAGTAAGTGAGAAATTATAAAGGTGTGAAGTACGAAGACTACCAAGGTAATCTGATGAAAACCTATCACGTTTACTACCGAAAGATTACAAAGTCGATTTGCGTCCTTTAGGAAGGCTATGACACGACCCTCCTGCTCGTTTGCATGCAATTCTGATCCTCCACATTAATGAAATCACCAAATAAGGATACGGTTAGAAAAATTACATTCATCAAGGGTAAAACTTCTTATAAAAGCGTTTTTTAACCCCTAAGTCAAGGACAAGTCTATCTTACAAAGACCAAATTGCCAATTGGTAGCGGGATCAGAGGCTAAGGAAGGAGGCCCTTTGCAAATAGACTCAAGAGACATCAAAGAAGCACGGGAGCATCGTTCAGTAACTACTGCTTTGCAAAGTGATTACTTGAACAACAATTGCCGTTACGATATATTAATTTAATACAGGCCTTAAAATAATGACAAGCCTTTCATTTTGCCTGGTTAAGCACCCAAAACTGAAAAATAATTACGGTTTAATACATCCAAATCAAAATTAATTTAATAATTGGTTTCAAATTCAATCTATTAAATAATGAAAATACGCTTTTGGGCGTGAATCTCTGGAAAAGTTTGACTTAGGGAACATAAGACTGATAGCACTGTTCACAGAATATATTTTATTGTGCAAAGGTGCATTTCATCACCCTATGTCATTTTCATGCTATAACTATACGAGATAATGACGTAAAGCATCGTATCGTCTTGCCTATTAGCACAAGAAAAAAATTGGAGAACAAAAGTGATAGTGTTTTTCGTTAAATGATCACTGAGAGATAATTAATGCTACAATCCAGTTGGGGAATAAACAAAATTGGAGAAATTGGGAAACAATTGATAATTTTCCACACAGTTCAGGATTAGCTAGTTTTCTAATTTTATTAAGGTATGAAAGCAGGCATGGCACAAACAGTTTAAAATATTTTAAGCTTCCAAATCAAAACTAGAAAATTTTGGCCAAATGCTCTCAAAGAAATTAAGACATCCTGAAAATCCTCCCCGAGGCTACGTGCCTAAGTGAGACAAAGTATTACGTCCGAAAGGCATTTTTAAGGTAATTACTTCGTTTTCTCACTCGGATAGACATTTCTATGCCTCTGGTGCATGACAGTACATTTACAATGTTGGTGAACACTTCATTTTCCTGCGTTAAAATATTTTTTTTAAATATCCAGAAATTCTCCAGAAGCGGAGGTCTGATGTCGCCGGGGGTGGAGAAATTCCAAAGAGTCCTCATTTACGAAATCGGCCTACTTTCCACCCACAGCTCTCCCTTCCCCCTCCAAGGCAAAGGGCAGAAACACACACCCTTCCCCCAGGAAACACTTCCTTCCCTTCCGGGCGCCCTCCGCACGTAACACGAGATTTTGATTAAAAGCTCCCTCCCTTCGCCAGTTCCCCGGAATCCCGCCAAAGGGAGGGTGCGCTTCGATCGCCGAGGAGGGTGGAGGCCGCGAACTGGAGAGGCGGAGGACAAACGACGGGAGGGAGGGGGGGAGGGGTGAGAGAACCCTTTTGCCAACACTCGCCCTCTTCTCGGGCGGGGGATGAAAGCTGGCCCTGGGGCGTCCTCTCGCGCGTCGAGAAGGTGGCTATCGAATTTCGCTCCGACGCAACTGGGGTGAAAAGTCAACGATGCTCCCCTTGCCCCCCACCCCACCACCGCCAGTACCACCCACCTTGCATCAACCACCCACTACACCCTAGGCATTCTCCTTTCCCACGACATGGGTCCACTCGAAATGCATGTCGAATTTCGCGGCAAGCCCGACTACTGCCAGTCGTGAACAAACGATCCTGCAACAGCTCCGACCAGAATACCTAAATCCACGACATAATACATTCTCCATAAAGTGCGAAATTCCGTAAAAGAGAGAGAGGAAAAACCAAAGTATTGATGTTTTTAGACCGCTAGTGATACCATGAAACTGCCTAAGCCCAGTGACACCATGAAACTGAGATCTCTGTGATTTCCTGCGCACTAGATCATGCTTGAAAACCACAGTCCCCCAGTGAATCCATTCGGGCTTAGTAGGTATTGAATGGCCTAACCAGTGACATAAACCTTCGCGTCAAACGACGTGATTGCCTGGTGAACGAATCTCCTTTCAGTAAAAAATATAATTACCGCAAGATTGATCTGGTAACGGTAAAATGAAATGGAGCTTTTTAAAAATACAAGAGGAAAGTTTTCTACGCTGGGAGGTGAATTTTGATTTTTGCTTCGCCTAAGAGAAGATCATTTTTTTCCTAAGATTTTTTATCCCAGAGGCATATATGAACTAAGTGCCATGTATGCGCTGTTACATTCTATCTAGGAGGGCACTCATATTATAACTATAAGATAAACCTCACGAGCACTACCCCTATCTGAACAGTAAAAGCGCATCACCTATGGTAGTATCACATGCATTCAATATCTGTTTAGAGGAGAAATTTTAACACATGAATATCACAGACTGATAAAATGCCTAGAAGCAAAACTAATACTAGTAATTAAAGCACCAAACTGATTACACAAACTCCTCGTTAACTTATAGTTCACGTAAACAATAACCGTTCTACAAATCTTAATAGCTGATCTAATATCCCTCAATTTACAACTTGGAAAACATTTCCACTATATATTTTAGTTAGCTATATGCATAGCTAAATCTCTCACCTCAGTGATAATCATTTTCTATACTAAATGCCACTGCAGAAGTCTGCAATGGCAGGAAATATATTTTTTTAATTCCCTTCACGGATCGATAAGTTTTCAAACCAACAAGGTCATGAAGATACGAAATCATTCATCTTTGCCCTATCAATTCCCCTCTAACTTCCTAAACACCTTGGTTTTTGTTCGTGTAAGCCTTCCTTTCCCCCCTCCGTCACTCTGTCTCCACCTTCAATCACTAGAAGAGATCGCTCGCCAACCAAGGAACACAATTCCATCTGCCTTTCCGGTCCCAAGCAATTTTTCTCGTGAATACAGTCTTCGAAGAAGCTTAAGCTGTGTCCACTCATGAATGAGAAATACGTGGAGACACAAGATGCATTTCTCCATCATAATAAATGCTCTAGCGCAATAAACGCTCTTACGCATAGCGAGTGGCAAAGGGTGGTCGGTCACTAGTTGTGAGCATGAAATTTTGTTGAAAAAACTTAGTTAACTAATAATGAAGCGTGGTTCATGTTTTTGAAAGAATTATACTATATTTGTTTTGTATCGTGTTTTATGCGAGGTGAAGGGGAATGCTTTTTATCTCGGTCTCATCACTCTTAATTTGTCGTTTTTGTCTTTTCCAACTGATGGAGTGTGGGAGAAGAAATATATCTGCAGCGTACGATTCGAACTAGAGCAATTTGGATTTTTCAACTAGCTTTAATTTTTGCGAACCACCTTCGAGTTTATTGGGATTCCCAAGTAAGCCCTTCCAACAGCTCAGTGACATTTCCTGTACATTTACTGGAATTTTTTAAATATACGCTTATTTCCATTGGGTCTCATTCAGTTCAAGAGTTGAATCTTCGTTAAGTATTTAATTTCATGTGTACATTTATTAAATGATGGAAACCTTGCATTCTGCTCTGAATATTATCATGTTCGGTTATAGAAAATTATTAACTGAAACGATGCTGAGATTCTTAAAAGGATAAACCACTAATTTAACGTTCCATTATGCTAACACCAAAATTCCCATTTCTTCTTGGTTTTAATGAGAAATAAATCTTAGGTTGAACCTTCGATTATTCACTAACTTTGTTAGGCTCTTCATAAATTTTCTCTCATATCTGTGAATTATCTTTCTATTTCTACAACCTCCTTTGAAGAGCAAATTCTCCGTCCCAAAATGTCAAGAGCGCATGGCTTGCTTTGGCATCTGCACGCCGGAAAAATATGGTGCTTCTATTTTTTCTCTTCACTGAAGTCCTTCTTACTACGCTCCAGTTACAAAGCTCGTGCACACACAAGTGCCTTCCCTTTAGACATTCTCTTAGATACTCTGATGCTGAACCCATCGTAAGGCATCTGATACTCCCAGCATGAATTTCTACCTCGAGAACTCAAGTTAGAGTTCATGAGAATTTGATCCACAGAGCAGAGTACACGCTCATCCACAAATTTTGGCGTCTGGTTTCACTTCGCTGATTCGTACACATACACACAATAGATCTTTCCTTTCCCCTCCATTATAATTCTAGCAAACTCCTTAGCCATTTATTAAGAGTCCTGACACTATTCTGGTGCTTTATTTTACTTTTTTACCGCATCGAATTCGAAAGATCTGTATTCTAGGATTCTCACCTTTCACGTCTTTAAAATTCTCAAAATATTCCAATTTCCATGAAAATTATGAAAAAACAGATAATATTCACTTATTTCTATCTAAAGACTCACTAAAAGCTCGAAAAAATAATTGAGTCAGTAATGCTGTTTTCATCTTTTATTGCGTAACTCTAATTTCATTCTAAGTGAGTGAGAGAGTCACTCATACGTAACTCTGAGTTCATAACTTATATTCTCTCTTTTTGTCACTAGTGGGTAATGCGTTTCAGGGCGTTTCCTCAGTAAAAAGTACATTATGGAGTCGACTAAATACAGATTTCCTCTAGTTCCCATTTACGTTAAGAATGACATTATTCACCAAACAGTGCTACGGCTTGACAACATTGACTGCATAAATGATATTTTCTCAGTTGTGAGCTCTTTGCTCACTCTTTTTTGAAGTGGGCAACACTTACAATAACCTCAGGACAATGAAGGAATCGATGCACATTATTTCTTTTAAATATGAAAATTGGACGGTCTGAATACCCAAAACTGGACATAGATTTTTGTTCTAACATCAACCGTCCGATTTAAAGATGTTATATCGTCACCGTCACCATATATTTACTCGGCAATTCATGAGGGCAGAATAAGTCCCAGAGTTCGTTGGCAAAAAATCTTATTTGAGAAATGTAACACGTTTCAACTAGGAACGACCACCGAACACAATTTAAATATCTTTTATTTGGAGTTTTAATTGACACACAAATATTTGGCTTACGGAAACAAATGTATGTTTACGCCAGCAATTAGTTTTAGACATTTTTAAGCTTTTCCGGCCAAAAATTGTGCTATCGTCTCCCAGCATTTTTCTGAAATTGTAAGTTTTCCATCCATACCGCTTCACAATCCATTAATGGGTTTCCGTACATTCACCGAATCCAATATCTCCCACCCCTTTTTCTCCTACGAAAAACGCCAAATAATGGTGAATTCCAAAATAGCATTTGCTTCTTCTCCAAGAGTAGGGACCCAATACCTTGGTAAAAGAAAGTGATTTCCAATAAAAACCCACTATGAGTAAATAATCGATTATTTTGCCCCATTATCGAAAGAAATAATAAGACTCTACCAATCAGCCATAATAGATGAAACGTAAATCGACTTATGAAATAACTGTACCATGAAAAATAACCAAAGAATACTTCCAGGCAAGTCAGCTGGCGACCGACATAACAGGAGTTAATTAACGTAATAATTACAACAGTGAAGCAGAACGAGGTGGTGAGCAGTGACACTTAACGCACTTGCCGTGCCCACAATTGTTATGTCGTGCTGTCACAAATGGTATCGCTCTAAATGACCCACCAGATTTACTCTCTCTGATTGCAACGTTTCATTACAACAACTCTACTTCGTTAACAATAGCATAGAACATTGTTCCTTGAGCTTAAGATCTCATGAACGCGTTCTGAACAATCACAACTACATTTTCAAATTAAACCCCTGCACGGGATGGAGAATTTCATGAAGCTCTTTCAACCTCAAGATTGGTACCCAAAAACCCCATATACTTCCTTTTATAATAACATTTACGTCTTGTTCCCGGTTTTCAAGGCTAGTAGACATCCTTAATATATCTATTAGATGAAGCTGATTTATCATCATTGAAAACTTCAAATGATGAAATATCGATTGTTATTTTGTGACTACTGGTTTCAAAAATTTTCACTAGATTGAGTGTAGTGAGATGAATTGGTATGGGACTACATACTCAATGAATGAGACATTCGGAATGGAAGAATTCCATATTAGTATTTTCGGACAAATGCGCGGAAGCGATATTAGCATTATAGCCGTAGAAAACGCATCTTAATTCCTCTTATGAAAGTTATGAACGGCTTTATGCATATTTATTTATGTCTCAGTGCTCATAAATGCTGATAACAACAAGAAAAACTGGTTCCCAAACTACCCTCGTATCTCTCAAAAATATTAATTCTTCTCTTACCCGAAAATGTCACAAGCCTAGGAAGATAACGTAAGTCATTTCCATATAACCGGAGTATTAAACCGAAAATAGAAAGCGTTAATTTCGCAAGAAGGAGAGGAAAAATGTATCTGTTATTGCATTAATAACGATAATTCGTACAACCCACACTAATTGAGTACAATATAATATATACTCAATACAATTCCATTCTAGTATTTTCGTATAAATGCGCGGAAACGATACTATAGCTGTTGAAAACACATCTTAATTCCTCTTATGAAAGTTATGAAATTCTTTATGCATATTTATTTATCATTTCAGTGCACATAAATGCTAATTACAAAAATAACTATACTCAAATATAAAATATATAGCAAGGCATAAAATGCTGTTGTGAGTCCATATTTATCGTGCCGAATAACTCGAACTTTTCCTACATGGGAAGACTCAAACGTACTTACGAATTGGCGCTCGATGAAATAGCACACGCTAGCCACAACTTTCCACGTGGGAAGTAAGCTGTTACTCACCTGAAAAGAGAATAATAGTAGATGAGAATCATAGCATAAAATCAAGAAAACCTAATTAACAAGTAATGAGGATATTTAAATCCAAGACAAACATTTGCTCGGGGCCAAAAGCAACGAGCTGTTGAGAGGAGGGTACAATGTGACGATCGGGACTACCAAGTAGTCGTGGTAGTATAGTTTTTTGGACAGCACCGCGTTGTCGCTGTCGACTCCCGCTGCTGGAGGCCTCATCAGGGTTGAATAGACCCTATGCGCATTTCCCAGGTATTTACGTGGGTTCGGGTAGGTGCGGTGGAGGGTTGGTGGGGGTGGAAAATACCACATGCCCAGAAGGATAACGTAAATTCCTCTCGAACATTTTGGGTTTCATAAATTTGAGGCCATCTAATGCTTATTTTCTGTCCTTGGTACCCGCTAAAATTGTTAGTGTTCTTTTGTACCTCTATCCCCTCCCGAATTACGCGAGTTCTAAAGTATTTATCTCCCGATAAGATATTTTCACCACGGATATCTATGGTGTGCCCATCAGCGACGTTTTCGGTGACTGCTGAGCGTTGAGAGTTCTGGATTCTAACCTGAGAGATACTTCTTACACCTGGTTTTGATGGTGCGATGGATGGTCTTACCAATATACACTTTATGACATGTTTGGCAATTAATTTCATAGACCCCCTCCGTTTCCAATTTATTGCGTCCTTTAACGCTGCGTATAATGTTGGCTTTTGGGCTTGTATGTTGTTTATATATATATTATATTCTTGCCTGAAGAGGCCTCCAGCAGCTGAGGGGAAACGTTGCTGGAAACCTAAGACAACGCAACGCGGATCTGCCCAAGAAACTATATTACCATACTGATTGACCGCGAAATTTTTAATCTACCAAGAAGTCAGCATGTTCACCAGATAAAATTTAGGTTCTCAGTCTGAATTTCATCTCCGTCATGATGCATTAATGCTCAACCTAGAATAAATGAATGATGAAGAGGTATGAAGATGCGACGTTGACTTCGGAAAAACTTGAAGACGACGTGTTCGTAGGTAAATATGCAGGAAAGAAGAGCAACACCTTAGGACATCCAAACTATTAATAAGTGAGCATGCAGATAGTGGAGAATGAATTTTTTCTAGTTCAAAGAAGGGGTGGACTGAAAACCATGCGTCAATATTAGGCTAATCTCATCGGAAATGAGACAAATGAGATGTACGCCAAACCAATTATAAGACTGATTCCCATATATAACAACAATGCGTGGCACCTGTCCAGATTGGTTTCAATATGACTTCATATGCTGTGTGACTCGATGGCTTGACTCCAATTTAAAGACTGACCAGCACTTTACACTATTGGTTCAAATTTCACCCAACTTAAAATACTCTACTAGAAATTACGATGCCCTTAAATGTGTGCGAGGATAGCGGGGAAGAGAAACAAGCCGTAAGTAATTAAACATCTGGATTATAGTCCTCCGTATTCCATCAAGGGCGAGTGCTTTGTCAATTAGCAGAAAGCATCAAAAGTGTTACACACACCTTCGGATTGAAATGGAGATGAGATATCTATATGTACTTACATCTGGTTAATTAACAATATGAAGTGGAGACCGTCCCTTACTGCCATTAAGCCAATTGCCAATAAATCAACTGCTGAGTGATAATTTAAAAAATGCAAATCAACGGTGAATTCACTTTGGCGATGACCGTATCCGCCTGATACGGTCAGGCTTGTGGTTACAGGGTTGAATGGAGCCATGAGGATTACGAATTACACTGGAGGATCCCTCTTCGACGAAATGCTTAACCACGTCAGGATAGATATGTCACGCTGTGATGACCAAACTTACTTAGGTCATTTTTCATATCATACACACTAACTACGATGTTATTGACTAAATTATTAGGTGAAAAAATATATTTTTATAATTTCAGTATATAATAATTTCAGTTTGTTCCATTCAAAATAAATTGTCTACCTGAATTGAGCTAATGTATTGGGTTACATTCATTATATTATTTTAATTATGGAGCTACTGAAAATCACTCCTTGTACTGTAAGTGATGCAGTCATCTCTCCTTTATTACTGTAATCTCCATTTCCACGTCTGGCTGAAACTAATCGCTGCTGATATCCTACTTGCTGATCTCGTTTCTTCATTTTGATTTGATGACGAATTCGATGTCACCTTGCCTTCCCGCGAGTATAACCTCACTTCCACTAACATCCTCCTCCAAAACTCAACCCATTTTCCTCTTCCGTGTGCCTACATATACCAAAGTCGTCAATTTGAAAGTAGTACAACTTGACGAAAATGGGTTGATTAAATGATTGCGGCAGCATAACTAGCAATTTTCATTTCCAAGTCTAAGGCATATACGTCCACTTTTCTGCTGAATGCGCTGCAATCTGCTTACGATTTTATTGCTAAGGTGGGCTAGAAAACATGCATTCATAACAACCATGGCCATTATCGCTAACTGAATTACCTATATGGAGTTAATATTGATACATTCCTCTCTAATATGGAGCTTATTCACAATAAACAGAGCTTCCGATTTGAAACAATAATCTTGCAAGACGACCACCAACCAAATAGTATGCAAGCATTTATAGATTAATTGCAAAAATGTCGGTAAATGCACAAAAAACTCAATTGGCACGGTGTACTTATACTTAGATCCTCATGTACCTACACATGCAAAATAAACCTCATACAACTCAACAAATCATAACCTCAGAAACTACCGTCCGATTTGTTGCCATTGAATGTTAAAAATGGAGAAATGGCAGAAATTCCAGTTCATTTTCCATAACATAAACTCCATCTACTGTGTGGTTGACTAAATTATTAGGCGAAAAACATATTTTTTATAAAATAATTTCAACTCGCTCCATCCAAAATGAATTGGTTACTCAGGTTATATTCACTTCAGCGTCACCATCTCTCTAACTTTTTGTTTAAAACATTCCACACTATAAGTGATTTAAAATGTGTTGAACAATGATGGAAACGTAATCTATCTTTAATCTATTCAGCTGAAATAGTATTTAAAAGAAAACATAAAATGCCTCCGCGCCTCATTTTCCAGTAATTTATACACAGGACGTAACTTGAATTGAAAATAATGAGCATTAAAGTAACGGCAATTTTAAATTTTGCATCATGACAAACTTTTGGCACGTTATTTAGATTGAAAGGACTCATCATAATGAAAAATGCAGTATTTCAACACCACGAAAACCTAAGTGTGAACAAATAGTGACAATTTTTGAAAAAATAACGCATGCGGCAAGGAAGCAGCAGGTATGCTGCCTTATCTGAATTACAGGCACGGTTTTCCAAACTCCAACCTCCAATCTCCAATAAATACACACTCTAATTGGTATTTAAAAATAATCATGAAACCAAAATAGAAGACCGAATAACATTAAATAAATTTCGCCGATTTGAGGGAATGATTTTTTAATAAATGACAAATAATACAAAAAATAAACTAACAATTACACGGCCATGGATTGTAATGGTTCAACAAGATTCAACATGCCATGAGTTAATACAAGTCACCATACAATGTCTTGTAGACTGAAAAAGTCGCAAATACCCTATGCGCTGACGGTATTATGAGTGCGAGGCCAACAAAACGGCAAATTTGGAAACAAATAACACGGGACTGAATGAATTCAGTGACAACCGTGTCAAAGGGAAAAGGATCAATATCGCTTTCTGGAAAGTCCAGAAGGAAGGGGACATTAATGGAGAGAGTACTTGTCACACAATGACGCCTCTGCGATGGCACTGTCAACATTCGGTTCGAGGGAAGGACTGACACACAAGTCTGAAGTGGAAACAACATCTCGGTCATAAATATTTCCCCCCTTCCCCCAGATGTCAAAAATTGAGAAAGAGAGCCGGAGGAATTAAAATTTCGCTCGCTTTGAAGATACATTCATTGGTGTATCGGTGTATTAATATTCATTCAAATATTCACTCACAATTTCAAGTCCTCTTTCTTTCCCTGGGCCAAAATTAGCGCAAGAGGCATCTCCAGAACAACGCTAAGTATCGGAAAACTCTACTTGATCGTTTTTATCAACAACCGTGGTCTTCTTTCTACACTTCACGACCCCAATATCATGCATGAGCTTAACTTAAGCCGAAAAAATTTTGCATTCGGGGTCAAATGATATTCATTTTCGTACTATTCCCCGGTTTTTACTTTCAAAGAGGGCTGAAATAAAAAAATCATGAGAGATAATGCATGGTTCAATATCAATATAAACGACAACATATATCCAATTTTTACGTACATTCCGATCTTTTTGCTAGACAGGCAAAAGTTAATTTAAAATTTAAAGTTAAAAGTTAAAGTCGCATAAGTTAAGAAAAACATCTCATCTGAAGGAAAACATCCACTATACGGTAACCTAAACGAACTTCATTGAGTGTTACTCCGTCAAGATTGTCTCCATTAAACTCTATGAAAAAACAAAAATCAGTTTATAAGAAGATTGAACGTTTTTAGTTTTACTATTTAACCTTCATTCATAAACAAAAACATTTTATACACTACTAATTAACGTGTATCTTCGTATAATAGACACGTGTTTGGTGTTTGGCGGGCGACAACTGAAATTTTTTATTATAAAGATAATATTTCTTTCAAAGTCCAAGAAAGAAAAGACTTCCTCAACCTCCTCTCATACTAAAGGGTAAGCTTCATGCATTTTTCACAGGCACGGGATAAATGTGGCGGCCATGGAGCACATGCCGCTGTAGAATAAGTGAAAAATTTACCCATTGTAGGAATCTGTGCCTGCCGAAAATTTTTCCAAGGTAAAGGCTCATGATTATAGGGGAAGGAGGCCTACGTATGCTTAATCCTTAGTGCTACTAGGAGCACTTAAATTTTTTCCTTGCGAAATCGCTTTTTACGCCTGAGATAATGAAACACATCAAGTTAACAATGTTTTTTGGGACTTCCATCATATATCCATTGAGCCATCATTTTTCCTTTGCGAGAAGAAATAATCCCCATTCCTTCAGTACGTATAAACCGTCGGGTCTCGGCTTGCTCTTTAAAGATTCGAGGGTAGTCACAGTTAGGTAAAAGTGTTAATTCTGTAATGTCCTATTAATTTAAGTACCGCCAAAATTTACATTCCTATCAGTTAAAATTTTAAAAAATTTGCAAAAGCTACGAGTGATTTATAAATATTTTTTAGTAAATCTGGATGATATTAACATGATAAGATTTACATTAATATTTAAGATTCATTGAAGAAGGAGAGTGCTCACTTTTGTTTTAAAATGGCTAAGGGAGGAGCAATTGGCACAATAAGAAAGTGTAAAAGGCAGTTCAGAAGCCCGGAAGTGAATATTACGCTGTCGACACTAACTGATGAAAAATTAACTCTAGTCTACATAAATTAACATAGTCTACATACCTATTCTGTAAGCATTGGAGTAAGATAACTAGAACTTAACCCACAGCAAGTGGCACCACGGTGTTTAACCTTCATGCAAAATCATATCGTTAGTAACAGGTTTATTACCGTTTTTTCTGTTTTTTTTTAATACATTCGCCTATAAAATAAAGCAAGCAATGTAGTAAAACATGTATCTACAGAAAAATAATCCAATAACTATCCAACTTATTACAATCAAATGACTTGCAGGCAATTTTGATCACATTTATTACTTTCATTGATTGTATTCATAAACTAATGGCGTTAAAATACCATCGTATACCTCATTAATTTACCTCACTAATGCTACATTTATTACTCGAAGTGGAGAATTTGAGGACGATGCTTTAGCTCAGAAAGATTACGCACACGGGATTCCTACCTGAAGTTTTTAATCAGCTGATGCTTAGTTTACCTGAAGCAATCAGGAAAAGGTGAGAAATAAAATCAAGACAGATCGTTAGAAATAAAAAAATTTCCACTGATTCAAGAGGAAAAAATTACAACGTTCCAACTGATTGGGAAAAAAGGCCAGAGGTGTAGAGTTTCTTTCCAAGATGGAATTTCGCGCATCCATATTATCCGTGAGTTCCTAAAATGTCAAAGGATGATAGTAGGAGTAAGAAGGTGACAAGGGTCACATGAATAGAATGACGAGAAGTAATCAGGCATGATGAGAGCTTAATGTCTTCTTCCTCCATAGATATCAGCATGGTAAATGTGCCTCACTATCAGTCTCCAACTACCGCATGGAAATCATGTCTCCTGGCGCACTCATTCTGCTCCATATGATGGCGTGAACATCACCCCTTTTTGGGGTGACTTCATTGCTTAGAACCACGATGCATGATGTGCACAAGTAGATCTCAGTCATTGGGGAAGATAGCCTTTCCGACACAAATACGCGAGGACTTCCAAGCATAGGACACGCCACTGCTTGCATCAGAGAGGGGTAGTGGCGCTAGTGCAGCACCGTCATCAACGATCTACGGAAGGCGTGTGTCATTTGTTCCTCTCCTCTCGCCGCTCCGCCCTAACGCGTACGTTTGCATAATGCACGCGGACCACTGACTACCAATTGAAATGGTACCTCAGCGTGATCGATTTATGAACCGCACACTACACATTCGGAATCGCGAGCGAATAACACTGTGGTGGCGTTTTAAATTATCTCATTCGGTTTGCTAATCTGATTGAGCCTGCGTGTTTTGTTTTAGTCAAGCCGTCACCGTTACACGTAGAGCATAATTTGTTAGGCATCCTGCCAGAGCATATGAGTTACGGATGAGAGGAAATAATTTTTTGTAGATTCAGTAAACACCTGTTTGTAGCCTCAATTTTCGCTCCTAGTATATCACTTTTCGTCACTCAACCAAGCAATCCATTAGTCTTAACAAGAGTTCATTGCCAGCTGGAGCCAAACAGTATCAATGTACATGCATTTCAATCGGGAAAAAAAATATTTTCTCGAAATGATCGATCATCTCGTTAACAAAGCTCAGTAATTGCATGGAATCCATGATAAATTACAAATAAATAGCAATTTCTGCGTATTTCATGAAACGTAAAACTTATCTCTGATTGATAAGTGAGAATACGAGGGACAATTTTGAAAAAGTCCCTATTATTTAGTGAAAGAAAGAAATTGCGATAACCATTGACCACACTCTTTCAACAGAACAGGGAATACAAGATAAGTGACGAGTAGTAATCGTGGGACTTAATACTGACGCTCGGTCGATACCCGCTTGTTACCCTCGAATGAAAATGGCCACTAATAAACGTGTAGAAATACACAATTACTGACGCGTCTTCAAAATTACTGTGAAGTGAAGCACAGTTTACAAAAGTTTGCAAAAGAAGTGTTTCGTCATTGTATCAAAGAGGCAATGGATTGGCTGGTTAAGACCTTTAAAAATGTGGGTGAGCCGATTAACTAATTTGATTTGGTCACCAATGGATTGTTTTCAAGGGACGTGAGGTCTCATTCACCTCCTTGGCTTCAATAAACACAGCGTAAATAAAACTAGCCTAGTGAAAATACCAACTGTTCATCAATAAACATAGTAACGAACTAACGACGACTAAGTTGAGATAATGCTACGTTGCATTCTCTATTTTATTTTTATTTTTTCATTCTCGGATTTTTCCACAAAAGTGTCACATTCGCTACTGAAAAAATGATCAATACTGCAATTCAACCAATTATTATAACTGCACGCATGTGTTAAAACATGAAGAGGGAAGAAATGCAATCACATTACTTGAAAACGTCACAATTTCACACCACTACGACCATGAGAGTTAAACGGCAGCGGTATTCAAATCTTTTTTTAAATTAGGCAATAAACTGCAAATGGTTAAGCAGCATTTAATTGTGGAAATCACGTGGATGAAAGCATGAATACGGAACAAGGGCTATTGTCTATGTACCCTTTACTGAATTTGAAAAGTTTTACATAAAAATCGTTAGTTTAAATGATACAACCTTCACTTCACATTTCTCCATACCTCAGACTGCGCAATGACATGCATCCTTTGTTGAATCTCATTTATCAACAGGGAGTGAAATTCCCTTGTCAAGTGCTCCCAACTTCTTAGGTTATATTGTACCGTCTATTTATATAATTAAACTTAAGGCAGGCTCAAATCTATACCAGAGGTGGGATTTGTAGCAACACACTTTTGATTACCAGGACGGTGCGTTACCTACCTATCCATCTCGGCAGCAATTCATCGCCGCATATATATTTTTTATTCTGTACAGTTATTCTATTTTAAATTTGATTGGATTTGGGAAAGATGGACATCATCTTTACCCCAGTCACTCAAATTGCGAAAACTAGAGGGAACAAGCCGACCGTGAGAGCCCGGGAAGAAACAGTAATTGCACGCTCCTTGCGGCGAAGGCCCCCAAAGTGAGCATTTGCCCTCTCCCCAGCACCGCCCCCTTCGTGCACGGCACGGCTGCGTGAATAAATCACGGCGCAATTAGGAAGAGATTTATCGCGGCACGCAGACCTGCGGGGCCGTCTCCAGGCAACTGAGGGAGGCCCTACGTTGCTTGAGAAACTTAGGGAAATGACTTGGTTGGTGTGGGGAGTGGAGAGGGGATCAAGGCAACAGTGATACGCCAGCTGTCACTGCAAAAGCGAGGCAATGGAAGTAATGGCGGTTGCCCTCGCTCGCCCCCCCACCGTGACGGATGGCCGAGAATTTCGAAAGAATATTAGCACGGCCGTAACAAGAATCTCTCCAAATCTGCCGTCCCGATTCAGTACACAGCGCATTTCGAGAAAAATATAAAAAGGTCACTTAAATTTTGCAGGGGAACGTCATATTCCTCAGAGAATTTTGAATGTGGGCGCAATGGAAAGTAAAGTGATTTATGGTGGACTCGCCACACATATTGATTTCGTCGCTTTACAGTCACTAATAGCAGTAGAGAATTTAGCCCTGTCCGAAACGTGTGCTTCTAGCGCTAAGCACACTGCAATGCTTGCTTGCAAGTGGAGGGGGGTACCGTCGGAAACACCCGAAGTATGTCCGAACGCGAAGCACTCTGGGAGAAGCATGCTAGGAAGCCAAAGCACAGAAGCACGCTTCCAAGTAGGCTTCGAAGCATTATTGACGAGAATAACAAAAGATGGCGGAGCCGTTGGCTACTTATAAATGTGTGTAGTATGTATTTTTTTACTTCGAATGTTACATTTGCATAATTATTAATATACAAATCAATGAAAAGGTTAATGTACATATAATCGCTCTTTTTCTTCCGATCTAAACATTTGATAGATGTTGCCCTCTATCGTGTTTCACTATACCTCGTGGTTTTTTTGTTGCCACTGCTGCTTAACGTCGCTCCTCAACGTAGACTTTCCGAATATGAAGTATTCTTTCCCAAGCATGCTTCATTGTACGTCAACAATATGTCATCACCAAGAATGCTTTGCCGAAGCATACTCGCTTTTCGGATACGGCGTATGTATTAACCCCCTCGGTCTCCCTCTCTGCATATCTGACAAGCGGTTACACGTCCCACAGAGGGTAGCTATTTCCAGTAGAATATTGTGCTGATGTACCCATCCGTGAGCATACATGATTTTGAATTTTCCGCCTTGACAGCGCCAATGTCATGCACTAGTCTCACTTCTTTCAGCCTCCGTTTTTCAGCAATCAACACGGCCGCCACAAAGGAAGTGAACTGTTTTTAATCTATTTATCTCTTGCCATTGTTGCATATTTTCTGTTAATATACAGAATATTTATAGTAAATGTGGTACCTATTTCATTATTATTCAAGCGATCATCAAATTGTTTTCTATTTCTCAATCAACAACTGTACACATATGTAGACTATTAATATTCCAGCAAAAATCATAATTAAAAATGTTTTCAAGATATAATTTAAGTATCCCCCATATGTGCTCAAAAGAGGTGCGAACATTTTTTTCATAAGCCAGGTATTTTTCAGGACCGACGAGGTTAATGGAATTAACGATCTCGAGCTCCACTTTGTACAATTGCTCAGTTAACGCATTAAAAAATTTCATTCACTTTGTAAATCCTACTATAAATATTTCGTTCCGTGAACTGGGCTTCAGCATATATTTGGCGATGGCATACACGTGTCGAAACCCGAGTCGCACACTACGATATTTTTAGTGGAATTTATAGAGTGACAGAGTTAGTTACTTTTTAAAGCGTATTATTATAACTTAATATTCCATCTACCCAAAACAATATTTTTGGTTGCTCAAATCTGGCATGTATTGTGAGAAATGGAAAGAGTCACATTCATATACACCCTTAACTTTGCCAGCTCTCACTCTATCCTGGTACATGGGCTGCCTCTCTCTATATTCTTAAATTCTTAACTCTCTAGCTTCTTAACAGGGGTGAATATCATGTAATTGTCACTGATCTTCAGTATTCTAATCAATAGGCCCTCATACTTGCTGCGTAAACTAATTACGACTTTTCAACGTAAAAATTGTCTTTGTAATACTGCACCATCACATTTGAGACGGCCTAACGAACGACAAATACCAAATACCATTCCGCAATACGCAAATACCTCGTTGCAGTGAAAAGCTCTCAGGAACTTCAACCAACCTTAGCTATGATGACTCCAATGATGACTCGTCCATCGTCATCAGGAAAATAATGCGAAATAAATAATGGTCCAGCGTAAATAATCAAATGCCTCCTGATTTTTTAGAGGGTGGATTTTGAATTGGGTGGCAACTGCATACGATCATACCTATTTCTCGCGATACGAAACATTTTCAAATGGGATTCCAAAAGATACTGCAATTGTATGCAGAATTGAGATTGAAATGGTTCACCTAATGCCAGATCCCATTTCTTTCTTTGCTAATCTATACCAATTCTTGGCCTCGGTGGCGGTGGGGTAGGCGTAAGTAAGCGAATATTTGCGGGTTCAAATCCCGTCTGAGAGGGTTTTTCTCCACCCACACACACACACACACGGGTGTGAGTGCACTTTTAATTGTACAGCATAATTTTTATAAAATTAATTCCATTCCCATTACCAATACTTTTTGGAGCGGCAAAGGATGATTTCAACGATGCTCTTTCAGTTTTGCGGCAATCGTAGTAGGCCGTATTTCTACTTGTCATATTTTATACATAGCGTTTCGGGGTTTGGGTGAAACCTAAGTTCATATTGCATCATTCATCGAAAACAATTTTCCATCCCTACTTATCACGAAAATACATATTACACATGCGAGAAGGATCCAAAAGTCATATAATTATATCTTCTAAGACACGTTCTCATTCTCGTCCCTCGAGAGATTTCAAAATCTCCGAATGAAATAAATTACGTAGTATTTTCAAAAAAATGCTTCAAATTCTATGCCTTCTTAGATACTATGAAATTAATTGCACATCCATGATAGATTTGCCCTACGGGTAGATTCAAATTGTTTTTCTACCCACGAACAAAAGAAGTTCAAACGACGCAAAAATATACAAGTTGGGTTTAATCCAAGTACCCTGCCTTGCATTAGGAAATGCTTTCTAGCTCCAGTTATGCATGTCAACTGACCTCTCGCTTACGTAGCGTAATGAATGCCTTAGTTAATTAAAACAAATGCTTAGCCTGGTCGATGTTGGGTGATGATCGATCCCTTACAGTATGCCCTCGTGGAGGCTTGCAGGGAACTCTGCAGATATAGGTGAAGTGCGGCGAGAGAAAAATGGCTGCCATAAAATTGGTGATGTAAAATTACCCCTGCGGACATTATTCGTATACATAAAAGTGGAAAATAACAGCACTCGCATTAGTATTTCGGGAAGGGTGGAGACTGACACCTAAGTTTATTTGCACCATTTTAGGTTAAGCGAATGATCATTTAGGGGTAGGAATTATTCAGGAAACGGAGCAAGGGTGAAGAAACATCGTCTTCGATATTAGCCTGCTAATAACGAAAGACTCCGAGGGGTCCACGGTTAAACGTTCCATCTGACGGACGGAGGGCTGAACTTGAAGTGCTCTCCACATAACATTCAAATGATAACCGATATACCGTCAAACATCTGCCACGGCTGGGAAGAGAAATTCAGGCCCTTGGCCCACAATGGACTATTTCGGACGAAATTGGATTTCGGACGAAATTGGTCTTACGCTACATTAATATCACAACCACTCAGATAAAATACAAGAAAAGAAGATGAGTGAGCCAAATCACGCCACACACAAAAAACTCACAGCTCAAAGTGGAAAAAAGTGAGCAATAGGTATTAGCATCCATCATCATATGACATGAAATAACAAAATTGCTCAAGGCGGTCAAAATGAGAAACTATGCGTTATGAAAAAAAGAAAACGAGAAGTGGAAGCAGAAATATGCTCGTTGGGTGCGAAAAGCGAAGGTGTTTAGAATTCAGAGCCAAATAAATGCTTTCACGTCGCGGAAAAGGAATAAGGAGAAGTCATAGCATAGGGAGCGGAGAACAGGGAAATGCAGACTTATGAACTTGAAGGTGTGAATAATGGTGTCCTGCGGGGGGACGGGAAGGGGAAAGGGTTGTGCGCGACAGGGTTTCAAAGGGTCTCGTCTCGGAGCGAGGGTGGGGTGCGGGAAGGCGGAGAGGGTGAGAGCCGACAATGTGGAATCCGTGTAACCGCAGCCGCAACACTGCCTCACCCAGCCACGGCGTCATAACTCACGCCGCTCCGTTGAGAAGAAGATGGAGTCGACCGAGAGAGAGGGCAGGGAGTCGGATTCTGGGGGCGTGGGAGAGTGGCAGGGGGTGCCTAGGATGAATGCGAGGATGGATGGTAACGAGAAACTGTGGGCGTAGAAATGTAGGCCACCAGCGTAAAGTTGGGACACATTCATGTTTCTGTCGTATTCCAATCCAATAAGCATTGGTTTCTACGAAGAGGCTATGGGGCTCTTTACGTTCATATTGCTACAGAAACAAAATAATCCGTCGATTTATTTAGATAACGCAGCATTATGATCATGAGAAATGTTACTTCCTGTAATTTAAAGCAAAACTATTAATCTAACTCCATGAACAATAAATTATAATTAAATTATAACTATCATGTCACCGGAAGGTAACTCCGTGTATAAATAAAAGACTTATATCGTTGAATAATGTCACAACTACACGCTGAAGCCCTTAACTAGTCTCTCGAGGGGACATGTTTCCAGCGTTATCTTCCTCGCCTGTATTTATTTCCTCGTCATAAAGGGCCGATAAATAATAAAAACGGCATTCCACTTTGATGAAGTTCGTCTCTCTCATGTCCTCCCGCGCACCCGATTCTGATTCATCCGCAGCGATTGATTCCGGCGTGACATTTGGCGTTCTCCCCTCTCCCCTTCCACATCTTCCCTCCGGCGTAGCCTCAGTCGCGCACAGCCACCCTCTCCGAAAACGAATAATTCCAGGCTTCCTGAATTCCACCGCTTTCCGTTAACGCAGAGAAAATGAGGGGAACTGGACCCTTCAAAAGATCAACAAGGACCCTGGGGGGCTGTGTTTGAAATCGTCGGGATTATCTCGAATATTTAACCAAGGAGTCACGCGGTACAAGCACGAATGGTTAGCAAATTTTGGTGTGTTTTAATCACTCTTAACAATCTCACTCATTGTTTTCACTTTAGTTTTCGCCATCTGTTTTGAGCATAAAGTCACCGGATGAGAAAAACTCAGGTGAAAACAAGGAGAGTGATTGTAATGAACGAATCAAACACACCAGCATTTGCGAACCATTCTTGTTTATACCACGTGACTCCTTGGTTATCTATTCGAGTTAATCCCAAAGGTTTCAAACACAGCCCCCCTAGTGATGCTTTGGTAACGGTGACGTGCCGTGGACATGGAGTAGAAGACAGTGAGGCTGGTGTAGGGTGCGATGGTCATTTCTCAAGATCACGGTGCCTAGGTCACGACATCTGCCCATGACGAAGGGTCAAAAGGAACACCAAGGGCCCCTAAATGTCGCATCACACTAGCGGTTGCCGGTTACGGTTGCCGGTTGCGGTTGTACCACCGACCAATCAGCGCCAACCAGCTGGCAACGGTTGGGTTATAGGAGCGCGTCAATTTCCAACCAGCCAGTCATGCAACCACGGCCAATAGGAGTTCGTCTCGCGGTCACGTGCTGTTTGTGTTTTCATTTCGCGATATTTTTATTGTTACCATTTGAACTACCTAAACCCTAAAAATACTGAGAATACAATTTTAACAGCATTTAACTCTCTTCAATCATCTATTTTTTGTGAAGGATGTATTATAATAGCATACATTTTGTTGATGAGAGATTTAAATTACTTAAGTGATTTTTATCTTGTACTTGAGGTGAAAACCCTGTTTTTGATGCAGCATAGGAACAAAATGTAAACAGGAACAACACGTGACTGTCAGGTGAAATCCTATTGGCAGCGATTGTACAACCGGCCGGTCAGATTTCGTGTTTATTTATTATTATATATCGTGAGATTTATTTCGTGTTCAGCGTGTTGGTCAGTGTGATTGGAACTATTTACACGAACCATAACCAGCATCGGTAACCGTAACCGGATACGGTTAGTGCGATACGGCCTTAAAGGGCCGCCCCCAGGTCCCCTACAGCTCCCTGGCGTAAAAAGGGTAAGGCTAAAAGAAACAAACACGTTTCTCGAGCTGACCCTGCCTTGGAACGAAAAAATGATAACAATCAGGCTTGGAGGAGGTTGAGAAATAATATACGACACCTAGACAGGCCGTAAGTGGTGGAACTGTTTCATAGTAATCAACAGTTTAAGAGTTAGTAATTGCTATCAAATAATATCGCAACTGCCTTCGTAAAGTGGTGAAATTAACTGGCTTTATGAATACATCTAATAATCACTGGGTACATGAACATGAATCCTCCCAAGGGTCCCGGAAAGAGTATTCAAAGTGCTCACATATTTCATTTTCTAATCATTTATTTACGATTCTTGATCTGATCAGTGAATTCTGATACCCGTTCAGCGGATGAATTCGCTGAAAAACTGCTATCGTTGCTTACAAGCATTTAGATATTTTTAATGCTCTAGAACTTGATAAACACATATGAAAGGCATTTACTGATATAAAAAGAATAAAGGCAAGGAAGGAGAAAGAAAAGACTATTCTACCCCCGTTTGCAAGGAATTCTCTTTTTAAAGTTTTCAGTGGGTATAATTAATGTTTTACAATATTATTTTATTTTCACATTTTCAAAACCAATAAAATGTATAGAACTTATAAAAGGAAAGTTAACGCAGAATATTGTACTTTAAAGAGGAATGGGCCGTGGGAATATTTTACATTAAATTAATCGGATGCGCATAATTCTTAAACCAAAACAATTCTAAAATCTCCTGGAATTGATTTCGTAGCTATCCCAATCTTTCCCCTGCTACATTCTTAAACAGTCACGCCTAAATAAACTACGATTGCAAGGCGTCAAAAAAATTAATATTTTAATAATGGCAACATTTGTGTTCACTCGAAAGTAACCTGTTTGGGACCGTCTATGCATTACTGAAGAATATTTCATGTAGATACGGAAATAACCATTGAAAAATCGAATAGATAGAGGGCACGTGGTTCTTCTTTTTTATCTTAGAAGGACGACCGTCCGCCTCCTAATTTGAAACCCTCCTCAAATGGACTGAAAAAGAAGATACGATCGCAATTGCAACTCTTCACGTTGCTTCCTCTGGACAAAGCAGCAACATCCTCTCGCATGTCCTTCGCCCCAATTAATAACGGACCCTGATCAATATCGGTAATATCCATGGAACGATAAAAATTATGCATTTAAAAAGAAAGGAAAAAATCATGACATTAAAATGTTATTTTCCGAAGAGCTCTGGCGATGCAAAATGGTCCCCACGGAACCTGCAATCAAGTGATCTATTCGGATTCGTGGAAAATTTAATTGAAATATAGCATCAGACCAGATTCGAAATGAGGCTGAAAATTCAAATGGGAAACTTGATATGGTTCAATCGGTCCTATCGGCCAAATCATATTTTTCCACTTCCACAGGGCCACTTTTGCTTCGATCGGATAAGTCACAGGATTGATCACCAGATGAAAAAGGGAAAAAAAGCTAACCGAAACTTTAGCGAACCATGTCACTGCAAGAAAATAATACTTTTGAGATACCTTTTACACCAAAGAATTGATTTAAAAGAAGTTCTTACCGTCCAAGTTACTCTTTTACAAAACCTGGCACAGGAAGGGAAACGTTAGTGCCAAGTCAACTTTTTTTTCACGGAAAAATATCCCACGATAATTATATCTATCATGTAGCCTGAAAGGGTGCCACAGGCGGTATTGGATAAAAAGAGAAAAGAAGATGATAAAACATTAATCAATTCCAGTGATGAAGCAATTTTGTGCGGTACAAAAAGTATGGTAGCAATCCCCTGGAGGCAAGTGAGAATTTAGGCAGTTCGATTTTATCATACACTGGCCTGGTTAATGAATATCCCGCGGTTAATATAATATTTTGAGCTACGAGATAAAGTTTTATGAGGCCTGGTCAGGAGAGAAAAACCGAGGCGTTAATATTCCTCCGTTTTTAACAATTTTCCAATATTAGTACGCAAGCAGATTACTTAAGGCCAACAGTTGCAGCTGTAAAATTTTTATACTGTGGCAAACATTTTATGCTGTGGCCATCAAACATATTGATAAGAAAATCCCATATTCATTATTTTGACGACTATCAGAAAATGATGATTTACTCTGGAGGTTGTCTAACCTTTTAGCCACAAAAAGGATGACAGCAAAACCGTTGCAGTATTATTGCATAGTGACAGCTAATTTCAGGCTTAGAAAAATTTAAGAATAATTCATACAAGTAAGTCTATATACAGCGTCCCTCACATGTATCTTATTCAAATAGCAGTTTCAAAATAAAAACAAGCAATTTAATGAAAAATACTGAAAATTTTGGAAGTGAAAAATACTGTATGTAATTCAGATATGGGAGGTTATTGAGGCAAGAACTCTGTGAGACTGTGAAAAGGGGAAAGGTTAAGAAGGCAATAGTTTCACATACAAGTTATACGAACAAAAGAAGTTTTCTTCTCGTGGGTAAAATCTTTGAAAACTTTAAGAAAAAAGCTTTGAGGCAGACTAAATCAGATTGTTGACCAATGATCATCACCATTGGTTAAAAATCCTAGGATAGATTTGACGCAACCCTCCACTCGATTCTTCTATCGGACAACCTATTCAAATCAACGTAATTCTGCTGTTTCACATCCTTCACAACTTGCTCCATATATCTCATACGAAGCCTGCCTTTTCCATTCCTCCCGTTCACTTTTACCTCGACAATTGTCTTCAAAAGGCCACCGTGTCTTAAGATATGGTCAATTTAGTTTTCCTGTTTTCTTTTTAGAGTTTTCAGCCTTCTCTTTTTTTCTCCCGCTCTTCCTAAGACATAAGTCTTAGGAAGACATAAGTCGTCTGTCACTCGGTCGATTCATTTTACCTTCATCATTCTTCAGTAGCACCACAATTCAAATGCTTTCAGCCTTGACTTCTCTTCCGCTGTTATCGCCCATGCTTCGCTGACATATAGTATTATGTTCCAGACGTATGCTCTAATGACATATTTCCTTACTCCCACGCCTGAATTTGCAGCCGTAAGCAGAATCATCTTTTGGTAAAATGTCCTTTAGGCATGCGGATTCATTCCTCCTGAAAAATATGTGGCAATTACACACTACTTTACTGGGATGAAGAGAGGCAATAAGCGTTTCGTTTCATTTTTATCCACGAAAGCTCATTCCTTTTAAAGGCAAAGGCTCTGAGTCAGTGCGGCTTTATCACTAAAAACCCTTGAGAGTCACGAAAATTTGATGTCACATCGAAAAGTTCCAAGCGCGGCACGGAAAATAGGCTTCGTTGAGAAACAGACTTCAAACCAAGTTATGTTAGGAGTAGGTATACTCTTTCAGACTATTAAGGGAAGCATGGCATAAAAGAAAGAAGATTAGTTGCAGTAAACGGTGGAGATCAACTTCGGTAAAATGTAACGATTAACTGCAGTAAAACAAAATAAAACTTCCGTCGAGTAGGAATGCCAGGCTCTAAGCTAGCGGTTGCAAGATGAGGACAAATTTGCGTATATGGGTTACGCTTTGAAAGAAACCGTGCTCAGTAGCAGGAATATAAAAGCAGGGAATCAAAGAAAAGATGAGAGGATTTGGGCAAGAAGTGTGGTGCTTAGTTTCCTTGAGAGAAGAAGAAAAACGTAGGTTTTAAGTTATCTTGATGAGGAGAATTGAGGAAACGAATTGAGAACGGAAAAGATGAACAGATAAGGATTATGTGTGTGATGAGTGAGGACGTTTCTGAGATAAATTTGGAGGTAGAAAAGGTGTACGGAGGAAATATTAAAAGAAAACGTTCTTAAAATCTGCGATTAGGAGGAGAATGATGGATCGCAGTGGGAGAGGTAGGAAACGAATGGAAATTTTTAAAAGCATGAGGAAAGGTAATTGGTGCGGAGAGCTTCAGACTACAGGACAGGGCGGAGGCAGTTTCAGCTAACAAAAAATAGTAGTAAGTAAAGAGAGAGTAACCAGGCACGATCGGTCATAAAACATATAATTAGATGCCTGATATGGGTAAGCATCAGGTAAGCGGGTTAATATGCCAGGCAGGATACCAACGCAACTAACTGTTATCCTAAAAAACAAGCTCAGTTTCCTGCTGCTAGCGTTTCTCCAAGTAAAAATTTCATTAAGTATGACCCCGATCTACATCTTTATCTACGCAATAACCTGGAAAACACAGCGAAAGTATGTGACAGGGCGTGAAGATCATCAAACAAGTAAGTACTCTTGACATGGGTCATGGAAAGATGTTAAAAAATGCGGTCACATAAAGCTAGATAGTTAGTATGTATGAGTAATAAAAGGATTATGGGTTACAATGGCATTTATCTACATATATTTATCTGTATTTACCTATCATTCATGGGTTAGTAATGTAAATGATTTCAACATGCACTACAGACTAACAATATTTCTCCTTCCGTAAAGCTAACCGTTTATGTTTTGCAGTAGATATTATCTGTACTTTAACCTACGATCTGATAATAATTCCCAACCTAATTCTTCCATTAATTCTGTTTCACTACTATCTCTTTTATATATATTACGGGGTAAAAACATTTTTAATCTATCGGTGCGACAATCTCTCTCTTGCTCTAATCTTATTTACCTGGTAAAATCTATGTAGGGTTTTTAATATGTATCTAATGTCTTCTGTAAAGCTAACCGTTTTCAATTTCTGCTGTACATTTATTCTGTACTTAAATCTACGAACTGATAGTGATTCCCAACCTAATGCTTCCATTAATTCTTATACTCTACTAAACCTATCGTAACACCCGTTAACAAACCTAGTTGCTCTATGCTGCACATTGTCTAGTTCTCTGACCAAACCGAATTCATTCGGATCCCATGCACTGTATGTATGTTGAAAGTGGGCCGTGGCAAGAGAAAATTAACATCGATCTTTCGCCTTCTCGTCAAACCCGAAGGCGAGCCACACACTATAAATCGAGTCCTCCAGTACTTATATGAGTTTAAGAAAATGTTCTGGGTTTGAGAAAATCCATCACGCGTGTTTTAATGCGTGGCCAATCTAAAATCATTCCTGCTGAAGGCTGCGGCACCCCCAATGTCCCAAAGCCCTACGGTTTGCACTCCTGGTGATGGATGCGGTCATGCGACAACGGGGGAGCGGGAGTGACGCCGCACCCCTCCCGTGAGGCGCCTCCCGCCTCACGGCGTGAGTGATTTCAGATGAAGGAGAGGTTGAGGATGGGAAGGAGGCGTACACGCAAAAGCACGACTGCCGCTCATTACAGTGAGATGCGCGGTTTGACATGGTACCACTGGGGAACCTGTGCAACATGCCATTCCCGCCCGTGTTCCCCACCGCAATTACTGACGACTGCGTATTCCCGGCGTTCATCACGAATACATGTGAGTTTCGCGGATAATGTCTGAAGTTGAAGTACCTGTACAACATACCTTCCCTATAAGTTAGCAAGGCCATCCCTCAAGCATTCTTCAATTACGATACAACCGTGGTGCTCTATGAATAATTTATGTAAGGATCGGAAAATACTAGGTAGGTACATATGCATCTACGCAATACCCTGCAAGCCACCGCGAGAATGTATAGGAGGGGGTGAAGATCACTAAGCATGCACTATTGACATGCAACTAGGCTACTACATGGAAACATATTAGATAATAGGGTCCCATCAGCTAGATGATTAGTGTCTACATAGTAATAAATGAATCATTGGTTGTTAATACATGCATCATGCACTACAGACTACTCTAACAATATTTCACCTACCTATTGCAATACTGTCTATTGAGCTCTCTTATAGTACGGGGGAAAAATGACATTTTGAATCTATCGGTACGACAATCTACCTCTCTAATCATATATATCTAGTCAAATCTAGCATAATTCGCAGGGTTTTTTTACTCGTCTAACATTTCAGTAAAGCTATCCGTTTCAAATTTCTGTACTTTAAGCTACGACCTGAAAATGGCCTACGATCTGAAAATGGCATCTACAGATAACCATGCAAGTCACCTCGAGGGATTGTGGAACGTAAATAGTTCTTTTTTATAGTCACAGAGTTGAAATATTTATATCTAATCCCAATAGTACTGGAGTGGGGTACCTTTTTATTTGGAGTTCTCAAATAGACACAAAATAACGGTCAAACGAACTCCTCCATACTCGAGTGGAATATGGGGTCTCTGAAGGTTGCTGCATTACTCACGGTTCGATTACGCCGTCTCCCCAAATGTTTGGAAGAGCTTCCAATGCTCATTAAACAGCACAGTCCCAATTAGTTCCTTCTCGTTGCTCTTCCTCACAGGGGGAATCTTTCTAAAACTTCTTTACTTTCCTTATTCGGCACATACTTTAATCACAGATGACTTTAATAGTACTATCCACAGTCTTTAATGCAGCTTTCATAGGATGGTATCATCCCTGCTGCCCTAATCAGTTTCACACAATAAGCCAGGAATGTACGAAGCGGACAAGTTGTTCATGATTTAGTTAGCAAAACTCATCAACATCATTGGTCAACAATCCTAATGTAGTATATTGTAGAGGCCAAGACTTTGTGGAGTTCCATACTATATAAATGAAAAGACAAACTTTAGCTATCCACAGGTTAGAAAAATTTATTCCGACATGTTTCGCTACACTGTAGCATCTTCAGGAACATGTTCCTGAAGAACATCCTGTCAACAACATAAAAAAATTTATTCCTATCGGAATAAATTTTTCTAACCTGTGGACAGCTAAAGTTTGTCTTTTCATTTACAACAACCCTAAGATTGGTTTAACTCAGCCCTCCAGTCGATTTTTCTATCGACCAACCTCTTCATATTAACGTAATTCTTCTCATTTACATCCTTCACAACTTGTTATGAACAAGACTGTAGCTCCCAATCCTTATCTCTACGCCTATAGGTACTACTCTAAATTTACCCTCACAGAGTTCTGATAGCCATTTCCCACGACAGTCTTATATCCTGTGGAAGTATCCCATTATCTACGGCACTATTTAATTCTACATCGCAATGTCATCACCCAAAATTGAAATATTATTTCGGTGAATGCGAAAACTGATTCCATCCGTGCGCATTGAAGATATTCCCTTGCCACATCACCCTAGAGGTGACATACAAGGTAGTCAGAAAATAGATATACCTTTAATAAGATATAAGAGATGAAAACTTTCATAAGTGAAGCTGAATGAAGTACATATTCGGCCAGCTGTATGAATAAAACAAAACTGGTAACTGGCCACGGAGCAGTGGCCGCTTCCTGAAAAGAGATAGACGGTCTGCTATCAAAGCTCTAGTACTAACTACTCGCTTCATAGTACATACAGCTGTAAGAATATAAGAGAATAACTTCCCAATTACATTTTAAAATGTGCTCGCGAAAGAAATTGTTCGCCACTGGCCGCGTAAGGATTGGCCGCTGGACGGAAACAGTGTGCCTGCTGGCCGTTGAAGGAGGAAGCCGCTGAAAAGAGGGAAAATAGACATTGGTTTCATAATAAATATATTTGGTTCCAGAAAAAAGTGGCCGCTTTAAGGAGGTGGCCATATAGGCAGGTTTCATTGCATTCACTTCCACCTGTCATGCAGCGATGGGTTCCACGTTCGACTCTATCAATCGCACTGCAATTTTAACATCTATTTTCATGTATTAACGAGTTGCCAAAATGTGAGCATGTGCTAAAAAAAGCAATATTATAGGAGAGATGGAATAAATAGCTATATACTGCTCAGGTCCAAGGGTGATTGTGTTACTTAATATTTTCACCGGCTTCAACTCAGCTTCGGTTTTACTACTAACATAAAATATAGGGTGAACCCATGTAAATACTGGTGATCGACGATTAAATTTAGTAGAAATCACTGAATTAGTGACACAGGCTATAAAAATTACAATCCTCAGCAACTGTTTACGAGGTCTGATACCCCCTTTTCATGACACAGGAAAATGATTTTCTAATTGTCTACCGACATTCTGAGGCAAAATTGGCTATTCTTTCACGCAAAATACGTATCGAGAAAATTAGTATTCGCACAAAAGTTTCTTTTTTTCACATTCCTGGGTTCTGCTGACCAAAATAAAACTCTGACCGCTATCGTGGATGGACAAAAATCTGTATCTTAGTGTACTTAGATTGGTATATGCCAGCTTCGTCCATTACCCTGAATCAATTTTGCATTTAAAGGTAAATTAAGTCGTCAATACCAACGATCCATAAAACAAAGCCTAGTTGTGCGTGGATATGGACCAATAAGCAGGAGAATAAAATGTCAGAAGCTTTAATTTAGGTATAGGCAGAACCTCGGCTAATGTCATTTTATGCATATCCACTATGTAAAAATTGCTTGTAATCTCATGCACGAGTGCGGGCTTGAGATAAACAAGAACAGAGAGAAGTGCACATTATTTTGATACGCTAAATTAAAAGCGCTACCTGAGAGGTTAACACGAAGCCAAGTGGTAATTGAATACAGCACGAAATGAAGTATGGTATCAATTGCCCATAAATGTTATTTTCAGCTAAATAAAATAAGTCGCGTATTTGCACATAAGGATTGCATTTGCAATGTGTTTAGCGACAATGACATCCGCCAATACGTATTCAACTCACCAAGAAATAAATCATATATTTATTGACAAGTGTATCCACAAGCGTTCATGAATATGCCTATGAGTATTCAATGCATAGGTTTGCCTTCACCCTAAAAATAGGCAAAACATGTAGATTTCTGATCAAAAGACTATTGATTGAAGTAAAACGTGAAGCGATCGAAAAATTATTAATTAACAGTAACAAAAAGAGCGGAGAGATAGATACGAGTGAGAGATTACAACATACGAAAGTTCCTGATTTGGGCATAAAAAATGCAAGGCTGCAAAGTTGTGATCTTACTCATGAATATATAATGATGCAGATCTTCATAAAAACTTTTATTTGTATCCTAAAAATGGAAAGAGCAGAAGTTTTCTAAGGCTATCATTAAGAAAAATGTAACATCAAAAGCAAGCGAATTTGTGTTTCAAATTATAAACAGAAAGTTACATAAGAGGGTCGATGACTTTCTGGGAGAAGAGCCGGCTGGTTTTGGCTGGTTGAATACGTGGTAAGAGGGTCGAAGTTCCTGCCGAGCATGCTAAAAATCCAGCACGTGGTGAACGGGATACAGAGGATTTACGAGATAGCTGAAACTATGGAATAGAATATTTGCCTGAGAAATACTAACGTAAGCAATGAAATAAAGACTTGTAGCTGGAAACGATGGAGGTTAATATCTCCTTAGGTAATATTCAGGACAAATAAGAGAGTACTCAAAGTATATTAAGAGAGGAATTACGGGGATTGAAAGAAGGTAATATGAAAACGAGTCAACTTTTGTCAGTAGTTCTTAATAATTACGTCTGAAAAAGGCAGGTGAGGAGCTTGATGTAAAATACAGGTTAATGGTTGTGAAAACAGAACATCCAGGAAATGGGATGAGAGTAAATTAGAGGCGTTTGAGGTGTGTCTAGAGATTATTGGAGAAAGAAGGATGAATGGGGGGTAAATCATGAAGTGCAAGGCAAGATTGGGGGGAGAAGAAAATTACTGGAGCTGGAAATTAGGAGCCAGCAGTTGGAGAAGATAGAACATTAAAGGTCATTACAGAAGGCTGAATGCTGGGTAAACGAGGAAGGTTGGGGAGAAGAAATAGTATTTTCGATGGGGTGAAGAGAGGCATGCTGAACAAGAGAGAGAGATTTAGTGCGAGGAAAAAGCGTACCAAAGAGCCGTAAAAGAGTGATAATGATGGTCCGCGGAAAATTAGCCAGATGGAAAAACACCACTAATAGTTGGTTGGAGGTATCTAACTTGTAAAGGCTTACCTTGGAAATAATAACGTGCGTCGAAGATGCTGCCAAAACGATTGCCACCCTTTAGGTATTCAAGATCAGTAGAAATTTTCACGAAAAAAAATTTCCCCTGGCTCTACACATTTGAAGGGTTTTGTTGTTTTCTTACCTAATTAAGGCTATTCGGATCCTGATATTTGTATTCCATTCAATGACTCGACAAAAATAACCAATCCAGCATTTCGGTAGCTTAACGTTACCATCAATTTGTGAGAGAAAACTAAATTTTTTGCCGCAGAGGTATATATCATTTGTAAAATTTTGATATTTTATATTCAGGAGTGATTTTCCTGTACGCTTAATATGAATGATTTATAATACATAAATTGATTTTTATTGGAATTCAGAATATTTATCCATTGTATTTATTGGAAAAAGAAGAGGTAAAAACACGCCAATTGCCCATCATTCACTCTCTTGATGGCATTAATTGGTGTATCAATATTTTTATGGAGAGCCTTCATCTGCCAACCCCAATTTTTTTCATTCGATAAGATTGGATCTGCGTTTTTTATGCCAATTAAAAAGTACCTATACATATATTTATAAAAAATATCATGAAATTCAAGTAAAAAATCATGGGTGAATCCATTTCAATATCATTGTAGTTTAAAAAAAATGGATCGTGAACATTGGAACTGAAAGAAATACAAGCACCTAGCGCATTAAATTGTTCGAAATAGGCCTTGAAACCATAATTCACCCAAACCATAAATATCTTTTCGTATATTATTAACAGCATTCCTCCTGGAATGCTAAAAATGTCACTTATTAGAGCATATAATTCAATTGATTTAACGCTGATACGCTGAATTAATATATACTATAACGTTATGTTTAATCACTAAGTTGTGGAATGTGTGTACGGGTTTATTTTCATGTCTTCCACTTATAATTCTGTTAAATGCACACCTGTTAAAAGAATCGAAAAAAATATTAGCATCTAATATATGATATATCGTATCTGTGAGATATGAGAGGACTTTTGACGTAGATGTTGGGCATTCAAAGAGACCATCCTAGATACAAAGAGATAATTAAAAATTTTCATTAAAAAATGGAAGCGAGCTTTGAGTACCGTTACGGATAAAATTGTTAACTGAGGAACACCCTTACAGATTGAGCAACCAATATGGTTTAGTGCTAAATTGTTTTAGTCATTTATTTTACTTATTCAGCAAGTACATTTCTTGATAAACCATTGGTGATGGCGTAACTGACGTTAATGAGAATTAATAATCTAGTGGAGCTATATTTATCAAATGAAGTCGCACTACGCTTCCAAATGAAAGGTGGGGAAGTAAGTGAATTTCTGAGAGACGGAAAGTTGTCGTGAATTGTGTCACTGAATTCTGATCTATGAGTTTTCCGAGGTCATCAATCAACTGGGATGCAAAGCGTGACAGACGGGGTTCTCTGCGAAGAGCAAATGGTCGTGGTCCACATCTCCAACAACTAGATCCCCCATTCGTGGAAAGGAAGGGCGTATGTAGCAAGGAAATAATTTCTCACGCCTCCTCACATATCAGAAGTAGAATTATCGTTTCCATAAATAGTGGTAAAAAGTCGGCGACGTGAGAAAATACAACGAATTGCAAAACAGACATTTTCTGCCAAATTTACAGTTTTCAATGCAAGTTAAT
Source organism: Platycnemis pennipes (assembly GCA_933228895.1). Lineage (NCBI taxonomy): Eukaryota > Metazoa > Arthropoda > Insecta > Odonata > Platycnemididae > Platycnemis > Platycnemis pennipes. The sequence goes on along the minus strand of OW121851.1, from coordinate 127,277,996 downwards.
CGCAAAAGTAGATAGATATATTTACCTTATGACCAGGCCAGTATGGAGAAGCCAGTTAGTAAGCGATGAGTACATGATCCTCACCCTAGCCTCGTTTCAACGGGTATATTTGGTTAATCCTTTATTTATTTAGATTTCAATGTGCAAATGAAATTGCATCAAAAGGAAATAACGCATCTTGTGCCAATCACCTAGAGTAATTACGCATTCAGGCAACTCATCACTGAAGAGTGTACTCCTGTAAAAACAAGTTCAAAATAAGAGTCGATGGTGCTCGAGATTTTTTAAAAGTATTTTCTTCTTTTCTTTCCTTGCCTTCACCACTATGGCAATATTTCAACGTGATTCATGATACGTAAATGAACAGCCTGAGGATTGGCTATCCTATTCACTTCCTTACATAAGAGATGGTAGGTTAGCAATAACATATATTGAAAGCAGTATTTTATCCCTAAGTATTCCAACACTCTCTCCATTTTCTTTGATTTTCATCGTGAAAAACTGTTTCAATTGATTCGATGCCTAGCTATTCCAAGTTATTCAAACATTAGAGAAACCGAAAATAAGTAGATAGGTTCCTTACAGCCTCTCCCTCTGCAATCACGCTGTTTTTTGGTAGAGTTGGAGAAAGAAGCTTTTCAATTAGGTATCTCTTCTATAAACTTCGCTTCATCTAACCGTATTACTACATTCGCGAGAGTGGCGAAAACATTGGTCAAGTGGCCTGGAGATTGATTTTCAATCCTGTAGCAACACTTTAACGATAATTCACGCAAGAAAAAATTACGGGTCAGAAACATCTGCGCGAGATTTTGGAATTTTCAAGAGTCAACTCTTACGAAGAACTAGACATATTCCAGGAAAATATTCTTAGGGCTGATGCTGGGGTTTGTAAAAAAATAATTACCCAGCTTCATATTTTATAATTACATCCCCACCGCTCACCATTGTATGAATAACAGTTAAATCCATGAGTAAGTGGGCAATTTTTAGATTCTTGAGCTCAAAATCGTTTAAATGGGAATGGAAATGTTTCACCTTTTAGCATAAGGAGTTCGGCTTTAATGCGTAATGTGTCTGAAATACTACATATGTAATTATTATGAAATAGTCGGAGAATAGAGATATACGCAGGAACCTATTATATTTTATGGACTTTATTAGTGTTATTATATGCGCTTCATCCAGAAATCCGAGCAATAGAACTAAGTGGTACACGATCGCCGCAAAATGGTACTGCTAGAAAGTTTTAACAGCAGATATCTGCGATTTTTGGCTCTCAGATTGGTCTGACATCTACTAGTCGCATGTATAAGAGCAATGGCTACCTTCATCATGGTCATGTATCGGACTCTATATGATGGCAACTGAACCTGAGTACATTGAACCGAACTTCAGCTGCATGGGTCTGACTAATCAGAATGAGCCAAATCGTTAATGATAGGTTGTTTTGGAATTTCACCATTCTGCGATGTAAGCTCTAAGGGGCTTCTCCCCTACACAACTTTTAGTCATCATACTTTTAGTGAATCGAAAATGTTCATGATTTTCCTCCAACTTTACAGGTTTACTGGAAATAACAGTAAACAGAGAAGTAACACTTGATCATTCGATCATATTTTTAGAGTGAATTATTGCATTTCCTCCACTTTCCTTCAAACCCATATCCCAAAAGGCCTAACGTTTCCGACTCATATTACATTTCGCGTATCTAAAAAAACGCGGCATTAAATTCCAACCTCTTGGCTACATTTTTCTTGATATCTCAAAGTTTCAAAAGCTTTCATCCGTAAATAACCCATAATAAATTCAACAGATTCAGGCGAGATATCGTGGAAGTTTTTCTTAATGTAAGAGAAACAATTGCTTTAATGCGTACAACGCGTTTCGGCTCACAGAGCCATCATCAGGTACAAGACAAAGTACACTCTTACAACTTTGTCTTGTACCTGATGATGGCTCTGTGAGCCGAAACGCGTTGTACGTATTAAAGCAATTTGTGGAAAAGTGATATTGTTTCTCTTACAATAAAACCTAAAATATTTGCAGCTGGTATCACCATAAAACCGCCGGTGAATAGAGATTTCTACGCAAGAACTTATTGCATTGTTTTTACTGATTTACTTTATCCTGCAATCTGATGCAGTTGAAATGAATCAGTACAAGGAAAATAGTCATCCATCAGTTTATCGAACATCACAAAAATTCCGTCGCTACATCACGAAATTAAATGGAAAAACAGACGATAAAATACAAGCAAAAGCATGCGGGGATTTTCGGATTTCGCACGGCTTGGCGAGAAAATTAGGAGATCACAGACACAATTAAGTGCTGGTTGGGATCAGCCCTCGGTGTCCACAGGGCTAGTCGGATCCATAGCGATCCATTCGACCGAGGAACATAAACCACGACACCTCCCGCCGACCTGCGGGCGTCCGTCGTCCCAATTTAGATTAGCGACCGCCGTCGAGGTAAGCGACGCGATCTCTAATTGAATCATCGCCGCTGCGTCGAAGGAAAAATCCCCGCGGGCCGCAGCGTCCACGGCGAAGGCCGCTCTTAATCATTTCAATAGATTTCCCCGCTCCACCCACGCGCTCTCTTCCGGTGACACCATGAATAATCAATCCGGAGCAGTCCCTCGTGGTCCAGCAGGCGAGAAAAGGAGCCAGATCGAAATGTATATACCCCCTGCATAGTGCGTCTTAGTTTTATGGGCTCCATTTTAATGCATTCCACCCTGAAATATTTGTTTATTTGAGGGTAATAAAACGTTAGTGCACGTACCTAATGCATGAATAGTGATGAGGGCCTTCCGCAAGCCCAAGAGGTGCTTTGTAGAGCACTTTGTAGGTGTAGATGGTTGAAAACCAGTCGGTGTGCGAGATTAATAGTATCTACTTCCATTGAGTACCTTGCAACCAACCAATGTGATGTGGGGTAATCGGTGAGTAGTCACCGATCATGCACTAGTATAATATATATCCAAGGGTTAATAAAAGGCTGGTGATATTTAGACAAGATGAGATTAAATTATTTTTTAATAGAATGGAACAAGATTATTGAGAATAGGCTGAGTATTTATGTGAATTTACTATATATTTTTACATAACACATGCAAAGTTGTGGTTAGCATGCGTCAAGAGAATCATGAACTTTTGTTTACATATATCACAAACTAGAATGCTTAATTAAATAATAAAAATAACTTCGTACGTTCAACAGTATAATTTATTGTCGACCCAGGTTTTGCCAGTTACGGCATCACCAGGAGTCATCATACAATAAATTATACTGTGGAACGTACAAGTTTTTTTTTATTATTTAATTTTGCAGTGGTTCCACGAAGAGACGCCGGAATTTTATTGATTTCATTAGAATGCTTAAATTATGCTGAATCATTGCCATTATTTTGTTACATTTATGAGCTCTCATTGCCCGTGGGAAGAAAGACTAAATCTAAATCAATCTCTTTGGTAGCCTATTGCACTAATCTCCTTATCGATTTATAATTCATAGACCACTTTTCTTTCAAAAACTTGTTTCATTTCATCTTCTTTGCCTCTATTATTATCGTAAGTTATGTGTCCATTTTCCATTCCTATGCTAGGTAAAGAGGATACATAAATATTTACATGCATGAAAAAAGGAAGACAACAGCTGACATGCATTCCTTGATCGCGTTAGCTTTTATAAGATATGGTACTTTAAATACGCCACCATACTTCATGGACTCAAAGATTAAGGCCCACATTAAATAAATAACAGAGGCTCTCGGATTCATTCGGGGAAGCAATTTTTTTGCTCGGGCAACATACTGCGTGTCAAGAGACAACCGGGGGCGAATCTGGGGCAACATGGTGCGGGAGAAATCGTGTTAGCGCCATTACAGGAGCCTCTGCCCGGGGCGGGGGCGAGAGGGCGTGGCTCCGATGGACTGTGGACGCGGCACGCTATCGCGCCTGGATTAATGCGCCCTCGACATCGGGAGAACAATCAGAAAAGACGCCGCGAGATAAGGCAATCAGGAACGCGGACTTCTTTTTATTGGGAGAGCGGAGATGGTGACCCTTCCAGGTGTAGAAAACGAGTGCGTCATTGTCGCTTAATTCTACCGTCAGTAGACTGACGACAAAGAAAGACGAGATGCGACAGTGGCTAAATTGTTATCTTGATTTTGGGCTCGAATCCACTATCTTTCCACGATTTCAAATACTAGGAGTGTTTCATTTGGAAGGCTTAATCCTCCTCTGTGAATCTGTAGCTCTCAGTAAAGGTAGTAGGTGATATAGGATGTTGAATGCAGGAGTGACGTAGATACCCAGTTGATCATAGTGAAACTGAGTGAGGAGGTCGCTAGTTTGAAATGATACATTCGAGTCATAAGCTCCGCACTTTTATATTAAAAGGAACATTTATCAGGACATTTACTAGACCATCACACCAAAACATGTAACAAAAGTAACGCAGATGAACGAGTTTTCTCCACACTTATGCAGGTGTATTGGATTTGATGCTGAGATCCACCCATATACCAGAATCACTAGGAAATAAATGAGTCGAGGATATCCAGCACGTCGGGGATGTGACTTAGTGGTACGCAGAAATCACATTTATGGCTCAACAGTGCGCTCATTACTGAGGGCGCGCATTTATGATCGCCCCACAAATTAAGCAGGACATTGTAAGTACCTCAATTTTCCGGAGATGGGATTATTCCACATCGGACGGTCAATCGAGGAACCTGCAATCAGATCAATGCGTTTTCCTCCCCTCATGTTTGCCTCGGTTATCTAAACGGTTTACATCGCTGACCGCTTGTGTGCACTTTTTTAATACCGAGGGCACCAACAGTTCTGATTTTGCAAATAATATCAAACAGTCAGCATACAAAAGTAACAATGACCTGTGAAAAACCAAAGTGGAATTTTTCGTCCTATTAAGATATATGTAACGAGACACTATTATAACTGGTCCTTAGAGATTTAAGGAACGGAATAAGCGATGTTAATGAATATGACTAATATTTTTAGGCTTAACTACATATGTGGAACTTCTCCATATCGGAAATGTTAAATTCTACACTTTGTAAGGTCCACTAGAGATCTAACATTTCCGATGTTAGTGAATTTTCGTGGAATGCAATGCTAAGGCTATGAAAGTTAGCAATAATGCAATTTACAGAATTGGAATCACGATGCCGTTTCTCTTCCTTCTTTCCCATCCTCCACTTGTAAATTGTTTCCATGTGCAATATACTTGCTCTTCATGAAGTGCTCCCATACGCTATCGACGCCAATGGAGGTGCACAGATTTTCGCTCGGGCTTCTTGACTCAGTTTACGCAATATTACACGTATCTTGGTTGGATAGCAAAAAATACCATTGGCAGGATAGTGATTTGCCACATTCCTACAATGGGCAAAGCGCAACGAGCTTGCGTTTGATTAAATATTTGTCCCTGTTGTCGATAAGCAGAACAAGTTTGACAACGCAAGGAGCTTGCAGGACAGTTACCTCCAACCCATGGTGATAATGATACAAATAATTACAACGGTTATCACAGGAGCCTCAGTCTACGAGGAATAATTTTTGAATTCCCCAATAATCTCCTCTCTATAATTAAATATAATACAATCTTTAACAATACAACACACAACGGCCGGCCCCGGTGGCGGCGGGGTAAATCCCTCGCCTGTCTATCGCAGGGTCGCGGGTTCGAGTCCTGCCCGGGGAGTATTTTCACTGACCGGGGCATGGACGTTAGTGATTGCATAATCTGTTAATTGGAAGAGAGGACTAGACATTCCTAATTTCGCAGATCAATAAACACTAGTTTCATTTTAATAAAATTTTAGTAAATAAATATTGAAATGTAATGATAACCCAACTTTGTAGTTCCACAAGAATTTCTCAACGAACGACTCGGGTTTCGACGTCCAATGTCATCAGAAAAATACAATAATCCTTCAATGATGGAAATATATGTAAATGTACAGTACGTGGTAATATACAATATAGTACCTATATGGTCATGATACAAGGTTAAGTTTTCATTTCAATCATGAATAGGCACCATAAAGTTGAGCCTAAAGCCACCAATTAATTAAATATTGTAAAAAAATTAGAAACCAATTGAACAGTTTAAATGCTAAAAATGTTCATAGGATTATGTACCAAAATATTCACCGCAGAGACCGCAGTAACTACTAGAAAACTTGAGTATTTTGCTGTTTTAGCCGCTGAGCTCTCACACAGGAATAAACGTTGAATGGCACCCCTCAAAACTCTCTCTACCCTAGAGAGTCATTCAGCAGGGCCAAAAGTTTTCGCAGAATCACGCGCACACCTATCCGTCCAATTGGCGAGGGAATAAAAATCCGGAAAACCAAAATGAAATGTTCCGGCCTCCGGAATGAAATTCGGGTCCGCCTTCACTCCCGCACCTTTCCACCAAGCCTTCCATCGAGCCTCCACCCACAAACCTCCACCCTCTTAACACCGTCCCACGAGGGGGCAACAGATGGGACTTGCTTAACAAACGGGAATCGGGTTTCGCAATCGGATCACACCCACCCTCGGCCGGCGAAATTTGGCGCCGGCGACGACAAAGGGGAGGGGAGGCGAGAAGGCCGGGATCAAGCGGCGATCGTATCCATGGCAACGGTGGGAGGGAGAAGGAGGGAGGGGGATGGGGGGGGGGGAGGGGGGGATAGTGCCAATAGGGCCGATCCCCCGGGGTCGAGTCGCCGGCCAAAGGACTCTCGAGGGTACGTCGCATACATACGCGGCGCGACCCCCTACGGTGCCTGCGGCGGCGGTAGCGGGGGTGGAGGGCGGGTCAAGGGTCGCCAGAGAAACCGGAGCGTGGCCCTCGGCAAAGCGCTAGCACCGAACTTGATGTATGTTCGGTGAAATCCAATGCAAACGCGCCTGAGCGAAGGCTACGACAAAAAAATCGGAAAATGAGTTAAATTAAATCAACTCGGAAATGATCCTAAATATGAATAATTAAGTAAAGTTGATAAAGCATGCTGTAACATGCAGAAAAGACACTTCTACAAAATTTTACTCTTCCCCATTGATTGACACTGGTATATTTATGACGCTAAAGCTTGCTGTTGTAGCTGTATCGTTTGATGACTCTGTGAATTGAAACACATCGGATAAAAATCAGTTGAAAAAGGCAAAATTTTGCTCTTATACTTCCCCAAAAAAACAGTTCGGCCGGGGTGGCGGCGGGATAAATACCTCTCCTGTCGTTCGTAGGGTCACGGATTTGAGTCCAGCCTTGGGAGGATTTTTCACTGTCCGAGGCATGGATGTTAGTGATTGTATAATCTGTTAATTGCAAGAGAGGACTAAACAGTCCTAAATTCGCAGATCAATAAAGATAAGTTTAATTTTTTCCATTTAAAGTAGTCATATGAACATTAACTGACGCCGCTGCGAAACATTAGTAGAACATTAACTATCTCAAATTATGAAAACTTTATTTCCATCTGTTAATTTAAAGAAAATTAGAACATAAAAAATATTATATGACAATGTGTGTAAGTAAGGGAGGAAAATTATATTTAATCTGATCATTTCCAGTACTCAGAGATTCTAATTCTTTGAAAATTCCAATGATACAATTGGATGTGCTAAAGTTCTAAGTTGATAGCTCAATGAATGTCATATTTTATAAGAGGAAATAAATGCAACATGAAGAAGAAATTGTCACACTCGAAAGCCCTTCATTGCAAAATCCCTTAAATGGTAAGCTGCTTTAAATATCATCGAAGCATGCATGATTCATAATTAAACAAAATTTACATTAAAACGGCACACACTAGGATACGACTGGAAAATGGAAACGTGTTGACGCAATACGTCATACTGCAATTATTTACCCTGACTTATTGACTCGCACACTCTGAAAACATATCCGTATTCAAAACGAAAACATCTACATAAAATGGAATAACAATAGAGAAAACGCCCTGGCCATATAAATACCCGATGGCAACATCTCTCGCTAAATGCAAACAGGAGGAGCAAATCATTTCCAATTCAGAAAATTAAATTTACCTGCCAGTGACATTCTAAAAAATCAAATTCTCGTTTGTATGTCCACCATTGCAACTGAATATCATTATAGACCGACATCACAAAATTACACTGGCATTTTATTCGCTTGTTTGTTACGTTTCTCGGAATCGTTGTTAGCTATTCCACGTGTCTTGTACACAGGGAATCCAATGGCAAGGAATAGGTACAACAGAGCATAAAAACTAATATCAAAGGACATTTTCCAATGTATTTATTATTTCCTAAGAATTTTCGTATGCCTACGGTTACTAAATATTATTCAAATAGGTAGTTCTATATTTTACGATAGAAATTTTAAATCCTTCTCCTTCATTGTTAAGTTGTAAGCTTTGGATAAACACAGGCATAAATACAATGGGAAGGTAAATAAAGCCTCATACAGCCAGATTTAATTTAACAATTTGTTACATATTTAGACAATGAAGCCCCCTTCTTGCGTGGTTTACTAGAAATGGATCGATTATATTATCTTTCAGGTGTATACGAAATATTTTAATGTATTATCCACGTCAATCTTACATTTCAGTTAATGATTAAAATGCATACAAATTCGACTATAGCGATGACATTTCACTATTGTTGAAAAATTTTCCGTGGGCCAAATCATATTTCAGGTTCTTCTTTACATCACAAAGGTAACGTTAAAATCCTTTATACCCAGGCACAATGATGAGTTACGTTCACCACGCCTGAGTAGGTACAATGACTCTTTTCCCCTCTTAATTTCCACTCTACCGAATGTATAAATCTAAAAGATGTCTTTTCTCTCCCTTATACCTGCTCCTCAACATCGTAAAGGCATCTAGCATAAACCTCCTTGAGCATTCGAGAGAAGAACAATCATCCCTCGGTATCCTTCCAGAGCCCACTTAATCTTTTCCTGCCAGATCTCCACCCAATCATTTATCTCATACCGACTCCTATTCATATTTCCCATTTGGCACCCACCTTCTCTGTCCTTCCATACTATCTCCTCATTTCCCCCTTTCCCTCGCAATCCACAATCTCGATCTACGCCATAACCTAGCAGCCCAAAAGACAATTATTCATTCCTCTTCTGTAAAGGCCACTTTCCCGAAACGCAATTTCTTAGTTAGTCCAATCCATTCCGTACCGCCGATCCAACCACCAATTCCTCTAGTTAACCAATGAAAAATCTCATACGAATGAAACGGTCTCCACAGAGAGTTCATTTCATTCGTATGAGGCAGAAGGAAAGTTCCCGGTCCTACCGTTTAGACGTCTTTCAGCTGTGCACTGGTCTCATATAAGCAAATGCACCCGAGGATGAATAGAAGGTTTCATCTCCGGATTGCAGCAGACAGTTATTTCGTGCTCATTGAGATGTTGCCGGGGATGAACTATTGCTTGAATACTTCATGAACTTCATAACCTGCCAGTTTCCTAGCCGTGTGCTTACTACTCAAACCACACGGTATGCGATGAGGAGAAAGGAAGACTCAAAAGATAAATCAGAAACGAAGACGACCAGGGGATACAACAACGTTACGTAACAATGCTATCCTCATCATTATTATTTCCACACAAGTATAGCTTATATCCTACGTGATTTAGTGAAGAACGTAGGGTAAGCGGGGAAGAGGGGGGGGGGGGGAAAGAACGGATGACTTGGATAGAATGATGGGAAGCAGAATGTATGAGGGGCTGAAGAGGGGCATCGTGTGAAATTTAGGAGGTGGGTTTAAATTGAATTAATTGTCCATTTAGACATACCTTCACTGATACACAACTAATAATAATAACAAAAATAATAGCTTACATGCTTTCATGGCAGAACTCAGTAGTGATATAATTCGCTATTGTATCTCTTAGCTTAATATTTCCGATCCCCAACAAAACACCATCACCATTATCATTTTCATACGAGTAAAGCTTGTATCCCTTCATACGATTAGCGCTCAGTAGTTGACATATTTCATTAGTACACCTACTAATTTACTATTTTTGAACCCAATCAAACCATTAGTATTCTAAAAGAAAGGTTATGATCTTTGAATGAAGGTGATGAAAGAAAACTTTGATTTTTAATTGAAGTTTGAAATAGAACCTAACCACATTTAAATACCATCATACCAAAAATAAAGTCGTTTTGACCAAACCTTCAAATCTCATACCCACCAGTTTATTCCAAGCACAATCATTAAGTGATCACATATACTTTAAAACGCATTTAATTACTTAGAGCATTGGTCAGAATTGCAACCGAATTTCTGCTTCCCTCTTATATCACTTAAAAATTCATTTATGCGCATTTTAATCATAACTTTACGTCCAATTCATGCACCAGTGTGAAATATTGAATGAATTAGGGGACGCTTCCTGAATTTGATATCGTGCTAAAAAAACTATATATCGGAAAATTAAATCGGAAACACCAGCAACGCTGCAAGTTAAAAAATTTTGCATGTTTGCACACATGAATTCTCATACTGATACCTTTTAAATGAATACCACGCACAAAAATAAACATGAACAACCTAATTTTAAGGAGCTAAATTAGCGCAAATAATGCATTAAGCCGAGAGTGAGCGGAAAAATGGAAAAAATATTTAAGCTTAAAAAACAGGAAAAACCCCATAGTTTGCAAAATTACATCCATGAGTGGCAACGCCCTCATCATCTCTGCCAAGAAACAAAACCCCCTTCATACATGACGTGTTGCCAGAACTCAGAAACAATACTGTTTACAATATTAAGTTATAGGTGAATGGCATAGCCGCAGAGGTTCCCTGATTTATCAGTCCGCAGCGCACTTACGGTATAGTAATTTGTCAGCCTGTCAAAATATGTGTATAGTGACATAAATCAGGCACAGAAATGACAAAGTCCGATAGTACCCTTTATAGGTCCACTAGAATACTCTAAACTCTTCACTTCAGATCCAAAAATTTCTGGAATATTCTATGTCCTTAAAAATTGTTCCATATCTTTCTAAAAAGTTCTACAAGTTATGGGAAGGATCTAGTCTAGACGTTTTAGAAAGTTCAATTAGCTTCAAATCCGTTTCAAAATATTCGTTCCAGAATATTCCAGACCGCTCGGTCCATCCGCGTTCACAGGAGTGAATTGCCGCGCCCCGAAGCACCGCGGCGCACACTTAGGGATTCTCTGGCGCATGGTTGTTTGCTGAAATCATTGATTTCACGATTAGCGTGGTCTTACTTTCGTACTTGCTTTTAGCAGGTTCCAGAAGCCTTAGAGTAATCTCTTCCTCTTCCAAGCTTATCGTGTGCTCTTCAATTGTCACAACCCGGGCAAAGACTCCTCCGAGTTTATTCATGGATTATGTGAATGCTTCTAGAGCAGCTAAAATCTTACTTTGTATAGGATAAACGTGAGCTAGATAAATCATCACGTGATTCGGGCTTAGGCCGGGACGGAGGCGGTGAACGCCAACGTAGGGGCTCAATTGTTGGTGGTGTATCACGATCGACGGCGGTCCAATATGGCGGCGCGGCGAACGCTCACCTCTTGGGTTCGAATTTCTGTAAAACCGTAGGATTTTACTTTTTTCCATAAATTTGCTAGCGTGAGTAAATTGTTAACATAGCAGGTTGTGTTGTGAAAACTTCATCTAAAAAGGACGATTTTCAGTGGTCGAAAAAATGTTGGAAAAGTGTCATTCTCATCCGAACATTTACCCCCAATTGATCTTCAAGTCACTCGTGATTGGCTGACGGAAACCAACGTGACGAGAAAGCTAGACCTTGACAAGTTTTCCTCAACGTCCGTTGGCGGCTTCGTCATCGTCCATCGTAATTAGCTTCATTGCATTCCCATTCGCCTAGCTTTAACAATGCCACCGTCCGTTTCCGTCACATGAGAAAACATTTATCGTAATCCCGGCCTTAGTCCTCCCCGTTTATTTTCCAACTCACGAAGACCACCGACTCCACTGGTCCCCTGTGCTGGGGGCAGACGTGAGGAAAAACTCGGGTTAATTACAAGAGAGAGAGAGAGGGAGGGGAGAAGAGGTGGGGCTTTCGTTCCAAGCACCGCCATTGCGTCCTTCCCGCGCGAAACGCACCGAGGGGGGGCACACGGGGAGGTCACCGGTGCACCGGTCGCGGCTAATGCGGTTGATTGCGCCAGGGGTGGCACGCAGGGGGATCCCTTTGATTTACGGCACGCACCCAATATCTTCTAAAAGCGGAAAAAGAGGGAAAACCACTGCGGGAAGGACAAGCAATGCTGAACATCCACATCTACGCGGTCAGGTACCATCTAGTATGCGTGGCTACAATAATGCATCACTAATCAGAACGATAGACATAAGCCATAAACATAAACAAAAAGTTTACATTGTGGGTGCACAGGGTGAAATTAACATGAATTTGTAGAGTTAAAAAATTTTTCTGGTTTATTTCAAGCTGTACAACCTACATCATACCAGCCTACCCAGTTGTATTATAATATATTGCTCAAGCTAATTACAAAAGTCTCTTTAACACTGCTTCACTATCGAATTCAAATCATTAAAATATATTCAAAGTCATTGGATTCAAAAACTGGAGAAAATTTGCTACCTCCAGCATAAAGCTAAATTCCTAGCCCTTAGCATAAGAAAAAAGGAAAACGATAAAGTTAAATTATATTTATATTGTTAAGTTTAGAACCATAAGCATTGGTATCCCTCGCATACTGACGTCAACGTTTGGCATAATTTCCTTCTTTCTATCGAACTGCTGACACTGATTAATGTTTCGTGCAAAGGAAATGGAAATATACCTTTGAAAATATTAACAGGTCCTACTGGTCAAATTCCGCATTTAATTATTTTAAATAAAAGTGAACATACAATGTTTAACACAACAACAAGCGAAAATACAATGTTTTTGCCTAAAAAAATGTCACAACATGAAGTCGAAAAAATTGGCCGAGGAGCCAAGGGAAAATGGGAAACATGGTTCAGCCAGATCCAAAAGGAAAGAGAGCGAAACGAGAAAGGGAGTCGTGGCATGGAGAATCATAAGCTAGGGGACAATGCAAGTTAAGACAAGGGAGGAACGCTCAGCGGAGGCTATAAATCTCGAGAGAGATTGCAGAGCCACGCTGCGGGAGACCAGCGAGATGAAGGGGCGGCAACCTGCAGAGGACTCATTAGCGGGGAAAGGAATTAATTCCAAAACCAACCCAGAGAGACGAGGAGGGGAGCTGGATTTTTTTCCTGTGGTTTTCAGAAGAAGAGAAAGGCCCCATTTGCGCACAAATGGATTCACGGGTATTGCATGGGCCCGCGTGCAAGAGTGAAGGGGTCAAAATGACAATTGGCCACCCTCCACCGAACAAATTAGATTAAACAAATTCTTTGTTTGTAGACTGAATTCCAAGATTGATTGGATTTGGATTTGATTTGAATTGAAAGGTTGATATAGCAGAGTTTAATAATTGCGGGATAACTCAAACTGATGCTTCCAATTACGTAGTAGTAACAATGGTAAAAGTAACAGTCGTCACTTTCAATTTTTTTCGAAAAGGCACATTGTCACTTGCCTGATGAAAAATTCCAACAAAGAAGTAGGTATACATAACCGTAATTTAAGCTCTATATGAAATTAATAATACTATAAAGGTCCCCAAGAATTTATCAACGAAACAAACGTGAGTCGGGATTGACATATGAACCCTTATCGACTGGAAACTTTTTTCAAATAGAGAAGAGGAAATGTGACGTGATACTTGGGTTAAATAGATGTCCAACGGCTAAGGCTATTTTGCACAGCCTAACCTAAAATAGATATCCTAGGAAAAACACAATATCCATGGAATTCCATCCATTGGAATGTAAATGACTGACTGCCTTTGGCAGAAAACGTATAATCGAAACGCAGTATTATCTACTAATAGTTTACGGGAAACTGGAAAAAATCTATCCATTAAAGTAATGGATATGTGTGCTGTTGCAGAAGACAGGACCGTATCCACGATGGAGGGGGGGGGGGAAGTACCTTTCCCTAGGTAAACTGCAATTTCCCACAACTACTGAAAATCGAAAAATCGCACGAAGATTTTAGTTGAAGGTGTCAAGAGAGGGTATCCTTCACCCAGTATGGATCCGGGACCCTCCGACCCGTTGCCCAGCGCTCTACCCACTATAACTCACTAGATTGCCTATCACAACATATGTTTCTGAATCATTCAATCATTCATGTGATAGTAAGCTTCCCTCGCTTCGGCATTAGAACATGTGAGTCCTTGAATAGGCGGGAATTTTTCTGGGAAGGGAAAAGGGAGGGAGTGAAACTTGAAAGTAGGTCTACTCTTGGAAGGGCGCCAAATGGTCTTTGGTGTTATGCCTCATTCCACATACAGAGGAATGAACATCCTAACTGTAATTTTCCTGAGGGAGTCACTTTAACATCATTGGAGGAAATGCATAGCGAAGTGATTCTATTTTTATCCTGGATCACTAATTCCCGATGTAAAAACTATAACTGTACCGTTTCTTAAATCAAGTATTATATATGATAAAGGGGCTGCAAAAGATGAGAGAGGGTAAAGCATAAAATTCCACAGTTTTATCTTTGTCCTTTTAAAATTAATGTATCAGATATAACACCTAATCACCAAATAAGCTACTAAATTCACATATACATCGACAGTATGATAAGGGACAAATGACAATTTCCGATGTTTTGAATACGCCAAATAAAAATATACTGCGAGCATCGTATATCGGTTTTCCGCTAAAATGAAATTTGGTACCGCTGTCAAAAACCTATATTTTCGGGATTTAAACCCATTCTCCCCTTCTGGCCTGTACTATTTGAAGCGTTAATACCGGAACGTTATCAAGAGCAAGAGCTATATATAGCTTCATGTAGCTATATATAGCTACACTTTTTCTTTTATTTCTAAAGTTCAAGAACGAACTTTATGAAAAACTGCTCAACTTTTATTTCACAGGTGAAGGCAATCACAAGCAAAGTGAGTATTCCAGTGTACCACCTGAGGTGAATTTTCCCAGTATTATGCCGGGTGCGGTCAACGGAGTACAGAGACTTTTAAAGGCCGAGTTATCTCAAGACCGGGTCAGATAGGAATGAGAGATTTCTCCAACGGATACGTGCGAAGGGTCAAAGTAAGAGACCCAAGGTCACTCTTAGGTCGCGCTTCGTCTTTGCAAAGGTGACCAGATGATGGAGGAAAATGGTCGGCAGCCATTCTTCACCGATATTAAACTCCGAGGAGGGTAGTCGCCGTCCAGCCGAGTGTCCAGCAAACCTCTCCCCAGGAAATTAAGGCGACCAGAACCCTGGAGGCAAAGGACGCCGTTTCGGCGGCAAATGCCCTACATCACTGGCGCCCTCGTCAGAGTGGCTTCTGAGGGACATTTCGCCCAGACACCGGCCGAAATTTGGACCGTAAGGGCGGAAAATCTTGCGGTTTCGTCGTTAGGGAAGGGTAAAGAAAGTGGGTAGCATGGTGTTAAAGGATTACTGCCGCAAAGACTTCTCTCCCAACTTATGTGATGGCTTCCACGCCAATGGGTTTCACGCCAAGGTCGAAATCAGGTCTGCAAGGACTGAGGCAACTTGGGAGAGGAAGGTTAAATAAAAGATAAGGCTAAAGTATTATCACGAAATGGTGCAATGGGACGTTTTCAAATTGAAAAAAAATTGAGAGCACCAGAAGCCTACTGTCGGCGTCAAAATGATGTGTCGCTGCACATTGAAAATTTATATCTGGATATTCGTTCAAGATAATGCAAAGTAATATTCATCATTTTAACGGTGATTTTATTGCTATTTCAGTTATCATTTTAAATCAATAACAAATTAAAAGATTTAGACAAGAGAATTAAATAATTAACTCCGCACACCCGAAAATTAGCAGTTTTATCAACTTGATGAACTTTGCCACCCATTCTAGGGAAAACTACTCTGTCTACATCAATCAACTTTTATCAAAAGTTGCAAGAATGAATATAGATACATATAAGTGCAAACTCATATTTATAAAACACATATTATGTTGTTAATTAACGAAAATGTTTAAACATTATTTATTCTACAATTTGTCCCGAATCGAAAAACTAAAGATACGCTAAGACTTTCAATTTATTTTTAATTTTTCTATGATCCGTAATCCGTAGAGGTATAATTATTTGAGCAAGTTAATAATTTCGACCATTGCTGTGTTGTCAAACTGCGGGGCGCCGGACGCCAAAGCCAACAGCAAAGAAATGTGTCTGAATTAAAATGAACTGGAACTTGAATGATCTTTGAGGAGAATCACAGATCATAAGATCACTTTTCCAAATCATGTTCTTTAAATTTATATTCATGGGGGGATGTGAATATACGCCTGACATTTTCAAAATATAAGTTTTGTGCAATAACATTTTTGCATACGCCTATTGACCTTGCAAGATTTCTCTAATTTGAAACATAAATAACGCAAGTATATGTTTAAAAGTTTATAATTTCGCTGAGTTATAGAAGTAAAATATGTGAGAGAACCAGTGTTTCATACAGTATTACTAAATTAGAGATGCATTCGCAAATCAATATAACACTCTTAAACTCATATATGACTAAGCAACGCCTAGCCTGGTAGATAAATACCTACTGACGCAAACAGAGTTAAAACCAATCTTCTTTAAAGTACCTATCGAGTAAACTTACACTTCTGGCGTCGTACAAAGCATCATTATGTATAATAAATGTAAACGAATGGAGTAATACCTCGATGATGCTCGCGGAGAATATATCAAGAGCTCCAAGGACCAGAGCATGAACTACAGAATTTCCTTCAAGCGTCTAACTTTAAAATAATTGAACAATAATGGAAAGGGGGCAGGCCACCGACGTTCAACCACAGAATGATATACTTAAAAATATTTTAGTATACTTGCGTGCTTCAAAATTGCCAAGGATACGAGTTTACGCGTTATATTAATTGCAGCAAACACGATTGGAGATATTTTTCCCAAAAGGGAAAAGACTGCATGGTCATTTCGTTCATTAGAGAGAGAATTGGGTAGAAAGTTTATACAAAAATGTTTTCATCAATAGCTATGCGCAGGGAAATGGGATCAAGTTTTTATAATCATGAATTAGTTATTGATTTAAAGGATTAGAGACATTATTTTTGCACTAATTATAAAGTGGAATGGTTCACTGATTATAATCAATAATTAGCAATAATCAAAATTAATATTTTTCCATTAAATCAAATTTTAAAGGGAAAAAAATCCGAAGGGCGTAAAATCCACCGAAAATGACGGGCGTGGATTGGAGCCGCTTAATTGCTCAGAATTTTGAAATCCATTAAAGCATTTGAGAATTATTGTGAGTTATTTAGATTATTTAAATTTACCACTGATATCCATACATTCACATTTTCAAAGACCATACTTTTTACACATTTTACTCTTTAATATTTCATAAACCTATCTGCGCAAGCTTCGCATATCTCATATCCATCAAGACACCATGCACGGTTACGATACGAACGAAAAACAGGAAATAATCGTTCCCCCAAACGATTCACGGTTTTCTGCTTTGCGGACGAACACACAAAAAAACAACTGCATTAATCACGAATAAATTCAAAGCACACGCCATCATTTACCGTGGAGGCGTAATTATGACAACCGCATATATCACGCGTGCATGGTGGTCATGAGGAGTCTGCCACTAAAAGGCATTAAAAATGAAATTTCCCGCTAATTTCCCAACCTTTTCCAGCGAGCGAACAATGAAATGATACCGGACGCGAGAAGCGAAATCCTCTCGCATAATTTGCATATCGAGGACATGGAGTTATCTATTTATGTGGGATCGGTACAGAGAGGAGGGTTGGCAGTTAACATCGAAGCTAGGGACTAAAGGGATGCGGTTTTTTGAAAACCCTTCGCCACAGAGGGATCGGAGGGTCTCGATAGGAACGTGGGTGCGGGAACTGAGCTGCCTTCCCGCTGCTCCGCCCTTTGAAAGCCCCATTCCCAACCCATCCGTTCATTTCGGAGCGCGAATAACCCTAACCCCGGACTTCCGTCTCACTTTGATCCAGGTAGCGCCGATACGGAGGATGGGCATGCAGGGGAAAATTAAACATCCAGCCTACGGAGTGTTCGCAGCGCCCTCTATTCACTCGCACACTATCCGCTGCTGCCTTCGGCCTTTTCAGATACCCTGCAAAGCATCCACGGTTCGAGGCTCGTGCCAACGGCTAATGCCAAAGTGCGCCACGTGTAAGTGACCATCCATTGATCCAGTATCAGCTACGAGGAAGAATAAACATATTGCGAGCGAATCACACGTAACTACGAAAGGAGACACAAAAAGAAATGAGATTTTTCGATATTTCCCAACCTTTTCCAGCGATTAGGGAAATTACAATAGGGAAAGTACATTATTTGAAATCGACAATAAGCGCGAAGTAACAAGAAAAGAATAAATATGAAAAAACGACGTGAAACTTTCTTGTGATGGCTGGAGATTAATTAGCACTCACATAAAGATAGATAATTGTACAATACATATTAATAAACCCCACTGAAAATGGCTTTTTAATTTTATCTCAGAAGTACACAGTACCAAAACTGTCTTTCCTAACCTCCAAAAATCTAAATTTCTTGATATCAAATAGACATTACACACCAAACCAATTTGAGCACGTAATATCAGTACTAGGACTATTGCTGATGGGTGGGACAGCGGGCCCACTGAAAAATAAACAGCATTCCAGCCGTAAATATTCAAATGGTAGGAAAAATGTTTTCATCCAATAAAAATAAGAAAGGCACAAGTAAGTAGGTCACAACCGGCCGAATCGTAAAGAATATTTGTGTGATTCCGCAAATTCCAACCAACCAAATCGTTGGATCAAAAATATATATAAATCCGTGTGTTATGGTAAGCCTTTGCGCAACTTAAGTGTTTCAGAGAAAGTTATATTTACGTCTTCAAAATACTCGAGGGTTTAGAACACTAAATTATCTAATAACATAATGTCTGTTGCCAGAAAAATTTCATCTATCAACTATTGTAGGGCTTGAAACATGCATTAATTTAACCAAAATCAGGTTGAACCTATCTTCTAATCGGCATCTGCACGGTTAGTATAAGTTTAATTACTACCCTCCCTATTATATTGTCAAATAGATGTGCCAATTATTTTTCCAGTCATCAAGTTATTGGATAAATAACTATGCTACTTAGTGTTTTCTTCGAATTTACTTAGGGCTACTTTCAGTATTTCTTTACTAATTCTTTGTAAATATAGGTAGTCAGTATGTCTCATTTTTGCACCTAAAATAAATGATTGATTACCAATTCATTTCTCAGAGTAAACTTTCATACACATATCATGAAAATGGGTACCCTTATAATTTGTGAAAGTCTAAACGCACTGTCACATGAGAGTGTATGTTTTGTGGAAAGCAGCACAGATTTTCATTAGGTTCACGTTGGTAAATGCCATAAAACTCCAGCTTTAATTGGAAGAAAGGATACCCTGTTTAATACAGAGCCATTTAATCCAAAAATAATAATTCACAACGGACGCCAGTAAATTCTCATATTCGAAAAGCTCGAAAGTCGTTATATTTCATAACTGGGAATTTCTCGTTCAATTCTTCGTTAATTCAAGTAATAATTTCCACAAATATCACACAATCCGTAGATTGCGCGTGTAACTGATATTCACACAAACACGGGTAAAGCGCAGTAGGTACGCCATTTATAAGTCTGAGAAAAAATTTCCCAATTAATGCAAGTTATGAGTATTTGAGACCTACCTCTTGGTGGTGTTTAGGGAAAAATTTTTGAAATTTATTTAATGCAGTTTTCTAATTAATAAATACCCAGCAAGAATTGTCATTCCAATAAATTAACGACATAATAATTCTGAATACTTATGAAATATAAACCCTTTTAACCCATGGAGTTATGAGGTAAAATTAGCAATCTACCTCTGGCCTCCAATATCTATTTTGAGTATCATGTACCTCCAAATAGGGTTAGGCAGCCATTTTGGGGTACACGGCGCATTTTGAACTAAATTATTCTGACGTCACTCCGAGAAATTTTTCATTTCATTATTTGTATTTATTCGGCACATTTTGCTCACCGACGTCATTAAAGTATTATCTTCTTCATACATGACATTTATATTCTATAGAGGGAGGGTCAGGACTGTGACCTTCGGGGGTTACACACCAGGGTTTCTCCTCGTTTTATCTCTTCTATTCTCCATGGCAGTGTTGTTGAATGCTGTTGTTGAATGCTGAATGTTGTTGTTGAATCGGTTGTTGCTATGTTAACATTTTCAGATTAAACACTTGTAGATATTAAAAAGATTTCGAAGAAAAAGAAGGATTCAAAGCTTCGCCAATTCAGCTACTCATGCTTAAATACGTATTTGTTTTAGGGCGTACATTTATAGGGCTTTTAACTCATTCAGTCCGTCACATCAAAGCTACTTAGCTCGGTTAGCTGCATTTGAAAACTATAGCTATACGGCGTCATGTTAATTGTATGTACCTAAAAAATATTTATTGTAAATATATGCCAGTTCATTAAAATTAATACCCGAGTCATAAACAATACTAATATTTCACAGGTTATAGTAATTTAGTTATCCGGTGCGTGCCAACCTCACACGCGTCGCCTATTAATAAAGTAACCAAGAGTGCCACACTGCTTTATTTAGATCAAATGGATTACGTGCATTGGGAATAAACCCATTGCATTGAGAGAATGTTTTTCAATCAGCTATTTCCCGATGCTGCATGGCTGGAGCTAGTCATAATTCGCTGGCCTGGAAATTTCAAAGCGCCATACACTTTGAGCACTCCAACGCCGCAAGCGTCCCATCAAAGCAGCTGGCGTCACCGACGTCAAAAATGGCTTATTAAACCCGGCTGTTGTTCTAACGCTACACCGATAACGCCCGGTCGGATGAATTCATTGCGAAAGAAGTGGGAATGAAAAATCTCTTCGATTCCTGCCCGCGAAATATTGAGCGTTGCAAGCCCTCCACCGAGTCTGCGGCACCCGAGGCCGCGCTTAAGGGGGCTCTATACCACTGAAAAAAACGCGTCCGCAGACGTCTACGTGTTCTTGATTTACGACTTAAATATACTAGTTATTGCAAATCTGATTGAGCAGGACTCTAGAATAAGGATTAATACTTAGCATAAGTATTGCAGCTATGGGCGTTTCACTTTCTATATAAATAGATCGAAAGCTGAAAAACGTAAATTTGTCCAAAATCAGGAGCTCGCCATGAAACCTTGGACGCATATTTCTTTAAAATCTTTTCATTCAGGCTATATAACCAACCTTCATCTCCATGTTGGAACGTGGTAATGTTCCATAAAGCGTATTTTAGCGTCATAGTGAACATTCTCGTGGACCTATGCAACGCATTTTTCACGACTCCTCGATCTAAATTACGTGTTCCATCGGCGGCGCTGCGATTTCCGCTGTCAGCCTGAGAGCGAGTGGCAGCGCTTAGGAGGGGGGAAGAGCGGGTAGGGGAGGGGTGAGCGATGAGGGGAGGTGTAGCTTTTTGGGACGCCCCTCGACCTTGTATTTCAACATGGTACGAGGCCCCCATGAAAATACCATGAGGGATAAGATTTCACAGCTGTCTTTGCTGCTCGCGCTTACTCCCAATGTGGATCGCTCGATATCGATCGATCCTTAGTAAAGGATCATATTCACTCTTCAACCAGTCCTTTTGTACTCGGATTTGTCAAATACTTTGTCGTAGTGATTGGCGTAGACAGTGGAGAGTGGAGGGGGGTGATCATCCGAGCACCTGTAAGTTATTACTACATTACGATAAATTGTAGGTGTGTCTGTTGCCTCAATCGCGTTAATGAATCTATCATTGCTTGTCCAGGAAACGTTTCTGGAGATTATTTATTTTTTTCCTTTGCAAATTTGCTTAAACGGTCTGTTCCTTATTGATCAAATGGTCATCCATTGCTCTCAACATAATGAAAGTACTTTATGTCTACGTTACGGTGATGCCATAATTTTGCCGGAATCTACGGTGACAAAAGCTTACGATCCAACCGGAAGACGAATCTTCGATATAAAACTTTTTCTTCTAGGGAGGAAAAAACATTTTTTTCCTCCCTAAAAACTATGGGAAAACATGCTTTCTTGCATAATATCAGACATGGAAGTGATAGAGGAAAAAAGGAAAGGGGTTTTCAGCAAATTTCGTCAGATGTGTAACATGGAAATATTTTTAAATACTGAAAACCCTAATGAAAAAAATCGTATCAGTTAACAAGGCATGGTTATACTGTAAATTCCTTGTCATATCTTGTATATCGCCTCTAAGATGTGCATTTCTTTGAACTTCTGAATTCGGTCTTCAATAGTTGACTCCTTTTTTGATAGCATTACGGGATGATCTGACCCCGCGCACATTGCTACCAACGAGTTTGTAAAATATCCCAAATACAATGATATTAAGTAGAGATCGTACTGTTAAAGTTTTCAAGTACTACCCTAATCTACTCAGACTAAAATTATGTATTGGAAATCCAATTTAATAACCACATTTCTAAAATACCTTGGGATATCATAGATAAATATCATCTTCTCAAGTAAATAACTTCATGGCATTCTCTCTCGAGACATGCCACCATCAAAATTCTGCTAATGTGCTTTGGAAATATATATGCGAAGCGGGTGCCATAAACTGTGGGATAATGACAAGGGTTTAATTACAGGTTGCAAATACGATATGAACTGACCAAGGATATTCACAACTAGCGGAGCTTAGTGCAGTTCTCGATATGCCGTGTATTACTCCTAGAACGTACCAAAAAATGCAATAATACTGCATCCTAGGAATGCATGATGCTGCGTGGGAGGTGATGAGGCGTGCCGGGAAGTAGGAATATGATCTCGCCGTGCAGGCTGGAGACGTGGATACCGATGGTATACCCTTGATAGCAGTGGCTGCCAATGGGTCTTTAAGGAAAAGATCGTATTGGACTAACTACAACTCACTTTCCGGAGTGGTACGCGAAGCTATTTCTACTTACTTTTTTTAATTGTAATGAACTAGCGGGGGGAAGGGGGGGGGGGGGGGCGTTGAATTTCAACAGCATGGAAAATATCAAAATCAATGCATTGCCTTTAAAAGCCATTTCTCCAAAAATCCTTGCATATTATTTTTAAATATTTTAGATAGCTGAATTACCCGGTGTTGCCGGAGATCATAATTTTTCATAACTCATATGAGGAGAGTGAGGTTGGTTCATAGTTGTCACTGTTGGTTTTACGATCTCGCTGTAGACGAAGCTCTCGTCCCTATGTAGATTGGTATTTATATGTATATTTGCGTAAAACTCTTTTCACCATTCACATCACAACTAGCTTAGGACAGTTTTACAAAGATGTCATAATATCTTGATTGGTACAATTTTACCTTATTTAAAATGCATATATCCAATTATATCAAAACCCTTTTACATGTGATAGATAACGGCAGTGCGACACAGAGGGAGAGTATTGAAAAAGTAGGAGCTATATAAAAATGGAGACTAAAGGAAAAATTGAAAATAGATTGCAGGCGTTCGAGATGTGGGTGTGGAGGAAGAAGGAAAATGAGCTTTGGACGGAGAGAAACGCAAATGCAGGAGTACTTGACTTCGTTTGGGAGGAGGAGGAGAAGCTGCTGGATGGGATTAGGGGAAGGCAGAGTAGGTGGCTTGAACAGGTAATGAGGGGCGATGGGTTGCTCAGAGTCGTGATAGAGGGAATAATGTTTGGCAAGCAGGGCAGGGGAAGGATGAGAATAGGTTTTATATACGGGATGAAGAAGGGTAGGACATGCGCGGAGAGAGAGAAAGATCCTATGGGTGCAGATCAGAACTCTGCGTGCATTGAGAGTGACAATCGGGAAGTAGATGAGCACTCCAAGACCAGCCTCCTGAAATCGCTCTCATTGAATGAGAAAGAGACAGAGGAATTAGAGGCACTAACCAGGAATCAGCGGTACTCAAGGCCGTTGATGCCTGAAAGCCTAAAAAGACTGACAGCATCCACATTCGGCCGTGTGTGCAAATTGAGGCCCAAAGCAACCAGGACAAATACTGTGAAGTCCATTTTACGCCCATCCTTCTCGGGAAGCAAATCCACAGAATACAGTAAGGCTATGGAACGAAGAGCCATTGAGGCCTACGCGGGGGAAAGCGGATGCACAGGGAATGTTTGTAGACCAGGAATTGCCATTTCTGGCGGCTCCCCCAATGGGCTAATACCTGATGGTAGAGGTGTTCTGGAAATAAAACGCCCTTGATCTTGTAGGGAGGTCACTCCTATTGAACGCATTAAAAATAACCAAGTTTTGCCATTTTCTTGAAGGGAAATTAAAACAAAAAAGAGATCATCAATATTATTATCAAGTTCAAGAACAACTGCATTGTAATAAGGAGTATTGCATTTTTATTTTTTGGGCCCCACGGGGCATTTTATATGAAAATTTAAGAGGGTTGACAGATTCTGGGCCAATCAAATGATGTGTAACTAACACAAGTTACACGCAGTAACATTAAAAAATTGCCTGTTCTAATATTCATGTTTTCGTGATTTGTGGAAAAACCGGAGGTGATGTAGGAATTTGAAGGTAATTTTCGGAATCCACAGAACAGTACGGCTCATTTCACACAACAAAATCTTGCATATTGGTGATAGTCACTGATTTTCGTAGCGCTTAGTACCTTTTCCAAATTTTTTTATCAATTTCCCGTGAAAACAGAAACAGCAATTTCTTCAACCGTCAATGTTATATAAAAATTGAGAGCGTAAACCTCAAGTAGATTTCTTTATTTAAAAATTAGTAATTTTAACTATACTGGCTACATATTCCAAATGAGGTCTAACAAGGAAAAAGTAGCCGATTTCTCGTACATGATCGTCTCATTTACCAATACTCTTTTGACGAATCCCAGTTTACGATTACCTTGACCCATTATTTCACGTATGTATTCACCCCAGGAAAGATCATGTGTCAGTCTTATCCCAGGAACAGGAGTGGACCTATCACACTACTTTGTGGGACACCTGAAGTGACTTCAATTGCCGGAGAGGTAACACCGTCCAAAACAACCCTTTGCACCCGATCATGCGGGAAATCATTTATCCATGATATAATATTACTGTCTATCCCATAAGATTTTAATATCAAAATTAGTTTGCTATGAGACACCTTGTCAAAAGCTTTCTTGAAATCGAAAAATATTGCATCCACTGATATTACTTTCTCCATAAACTAAAATATCGTGGGAAAAGAGAGCAAGTTGAGTTTCACATGATCTTATCTTCCGGAAACCATACTGAACATAGGACAATAAATTCTGGTTATCTAGATGCCCCATGACTGAACTGACAATTATATGTTCCAAGACTTTGCACGAAATGGATGTGAGGGATATAGGTCGGTAGTTATGTGGGTGCTCCCTATCACCACTTTTAACCTTAGAAATGCACACTTACTAAGAGAATCATAAAGTGCACACTGGTGTCCTGCGGACCCCATGAGTTATAATTTTTTTTATTTCAGATTTTTGCTATATTTCATTGAGGAAGATGGCAAATATCATTCATGTGAAGCCTTTTTAATATCAATGAGTTGAAATATTTTATTTTAAAAAATATATAACGCAGTAAAAAATACCTTTTTAATTTGAAAACTTAGAAAATCTCTCAGAAATACATCAAATCGAAATTTATTTTCTGTTGCTCATGTTTTGACAATACCGAGAAATGCCGTTAGTTACTTAAGGATAACACTTTGAAGTGTA
The DNA here is from genome assembly GCA_933228895.1 of Platycnemis pennipes. NCBI lineage: Eukaryota > Metazoa > Arthropoda > Insecta > Odonata > Platycnemididae > Platycnemis > Platycnemis pennipes. The sequence continues at coordinate 127,252,100 of OW121851.1, read as the reverse complement.
TGAAGACTATCGTTTTTAATAGTTTTTCTCCAAAAATATGTTTATTACAACATATGAAAGAAGCGTATTTTTCAAGTTTAATTTTTCAGTGATTTTTTCGAAAATTTCATAAACACTTATAATGTCAATTAAAATGCTTATAAATTTATAGTTCTTTGCGTAATAAATATAAATATTCACATTGTACTGGAAAGAAGTTGATTTTTCACTCCAGTACAGGCAGTACGCAGATAACTTCTATGCACATGGGAGTGCTGCACAATGAGCATAGATGTCTCATTTTTATTTCCCTTTCACTCGGGCATAAGTTACGTCGAACCTTCCTTCTCGTTGCTGCACTGCATGCCCATCAATCTGTAGAATTTTTAGCGTTGTTCGTCAACCGTGCGGTATTCATGGGCTGTGTAATAATTCCTACAATTATCCACCATGTCTTCTCAAATTTCACGAATTGGTGAACATTGATCGATCACCCTGCCCTGCAATCTTGAAGTAATCAAAACGCAGTGTTGACAACAGAAACCGGAGACACTGTAGCGGAGTGGTACATTGATATAGTGTATGCAAACTCAGTTTATAACAGCTCATACAGCATAATGTTGCACGTCTTCTGCACCCCAGAAAAATACTAAAGTCCAAAAAAAATGCCTCCATCTCCTCAATATCTACATCACTATGATACGATTGGGAACTTAAATCTCTAAGCGCTGCCGTTGTATTTCCTCATTTCTGTACATCGATATTAAATTTCGCAAAGCTCTATCAAATAATAACTGTCGAATTTGGTGAGGAGTCTATTGAAAAGAAATGTCTCCAAGCCGTAATGTGTGTCCTTTCGTATGTGGTATAAAGGGGGGAAAAAAGGAACTTTTAGGAAGTGAACAACAGTACCTCAATGTTTCTTCTGGCTTGAGAAGGTCTTCCGGTCAGCGACCAGCTTCCAGGAGTCTGAAGAAGATCTTGTTAAAAAACACAACACTTCTAGAATTTCCACACTGGACACTGATGCACTTCCACAAACGCTGATGTTGGCATGTGCCACTTGTCAAGGGAAGGTAAAAAAGGGGGGGAGAGAAGGGTGGAACGAAAGGTAAAAACGTATACGTATTTCAACCACAAAGTGGCCCTCTTCAGCGTGCTGAAGGTGTATACCTCGAGACAACACGGAGTTGACTGAGTAAGAATTGGTGCATCCGAAACCTTATACATATATTTGAAAAGAGTGTGTAGGGGAGGAAAACTGGACTCATTATGACGGCCAAAGGTGACCTTGGGGGGGGGGGGAACATATTAACGAAGGGACTGCCACTCCGGAGGGTAAAAGAGGAAATTTTAATGGCCTTGTTGTAAGTCATAGATGACAAATACCGCATAACGGTCTGTTGAAGGGAAATTTAGACTGATATGTAGTTCACCTAAAGAAGTGTGAACAAAGGGGAATGGGTGATGGGTCCTGAATCGCTGTTCAAAAGTTGTCCTTTATTTGTTGATATGAAAATGGTCTCATAAGCGTCTAACAAGTTATTGCTGCAATGTTTCATCAAACTTAAATTTTCTTGTGTAATTTGGTGTTCCGTCTTGATTAAATGTTGTGCTATGCTCGATTTGTCGGGATTGTTGTGTCTATAGTGAGCCAAATGTTCTTTGTACCTAGTTGATAGAGCTCGACGTGTTTGGCCGATATAGGAAGCTTGGCAGTTGCCGCAATTGATTCTATAGATACCAGATTTTTCAGTCGTGGGAATTTTATCTTTGGTGTTGCCCAAGAGGTGTTTAAGCTTATTATTATTGGTGTAGGATATTTTAGTGTTCATAGTTTTGAATACTCTATCTATACCCTTAGTTAATTGCGGGTAAAAGGGTAACTTTATATATTTCATTGTGCAGTCTTTTTTGTGTGTAGTGGAGCTATTGATTAGACGCTTGAATTTGTGCTTCTTAATTATGTTGTTTATTAGTGATTCATGGAATCCATTCTGTCTAGCAACGTTTTTGATGTAATTCAATTCTTTGTTATAAGCAGATCTGTCAAGAGGGACGTTATTTAATCTATGTACGAGGGAATGGAAGACAGCTGACTTGTGGTTCGGGTGGTCAAATGAATGATTGTGTGTGTAGTTGATGGTTTGTGTTGGCTTACGGTATATGTCATATGTTATTTTACTTCCCAACCTCTTGAGTGAAAGGTCAAGAAAAGGAAGGATGTTTTCTTTTTCTTTTTCATAGGTGAATCCTATGGTGGGAAATAGACTGTTTAGGTTGTTAACGAAATCGTCGAGATTGTATTTCGTTGTATCAAAAACTGCGAAGATATCATCAACATAGCGCAAATAAACAGATGGAAAATAGCTAAATTTTTCTTTGAAGAGGTTTTCAAAATGGGTCATAAAAATATTTGCCAAGAAGGGTGAAAGGGGGTTACCCATAGTTGTTCCAAATTCTTGTTTGAAAAATTTTCCTTGGCATTTAAAATAATTCTGACTCATCACTAAATTGGTTAAGCGGATGTACTCATCTATTGTTTGTGAATTCAGAGAAAGTGATTTTAGCCAGTTCTCTAATGCTTGGATAGCTATGTCCACAGGTACACTTGGAAAAAGGTTGGTTACATCAAATGACACCATAATTTCGCCTTGAGAAAATACGTGATTTTTTGTTCTTTCAATGAACTCAGTGTTGTTCTTAATCGAATGTGGGCATTGAAACTGGAGACTCGAAAGCTGGTAAACTAACCATTTGGATAAGAGGTACGTTGGAGAATCAATACCAGATACAATTGGTCTCATGGGGCAGTTAGTTTTGTGTACTTTAGGAAGGCAATACAGTCTTGGCACGGTAGGATTCGACACGTAAAGCTTGAATTTAGTCTTCTTGTCAATAAGGATGGGGCAATGATTAAGAACGGATTTGAACTGCGCAATGAGTTTGTTTATGGGGTTCTTTTTAATTTCAGTGTAAGGTCCGTCAGACAATAAAAGATTAACTTTCTCGAAATATTGTTCTTTATCTAAAATAACGCATAGATTTCCCTTGTCAGCTTTAACATAAAAACAGTCCTTGTTTCTTAGGCCTTTCACTATGTCAAATTGTCGTTTAAAATTACCTTGTGTGTGTGATTTAGGGGTTTGGAGATTTTTTCTGATTTGTTTTTCACAGCCCTTCCGGATGTATTCTCTCGACGTATAATCAAACATTTTAAGAGATCCCTCAATGTGGGCCACAATGTCAATTAAAGGAGGTGATTTAGGTTGCAAATTGAAATTTAACCCATAATTTAATAATTTAAGTTCTTCCGTAGAAAATGATACCTTAGACAGATTAAGAACATTTTCAAACTTGTCATTATCGTGGGTGTAAGGGATGGATTTCCGTAATAACCGTTTGAGTTTGCGGTTAGTGACTCGAGTCTTGTTTTCTAATTTCTTTCGGATCACTAAGTACATTTTCCTTTCAAAATCCTGCCAAAATACATATTCAGGGCAGGATAAATTCTTAGTCAGTTTCAAATGTAAATTGTAGGCAGTGACTTCTAGGTAGCTTCTCTTAGAGTAAAGGGAATTTATTTCATAGGTAAGAATTTTACGTCTAATGTGAGTGTCCACGTTCAAGTTACGCTTTTTATAAAGAGAAAGTGAATTTATAAAGTTGGGAACAACAAAATTATGTTTACAGTTTTTAAGGTATCGGATGTCCTCACCAATCTTAACAATTTTGGTTTTAAGCTGGTGGTATTTGTTTAGCTCAGGTGACTGGAAAGCCATAGTAATCAAGTGAAAACGGTGAGCTCTTACGGCTAACAGTATCTATTGAAAAGAAATGTCTCCAAGCCGTAATGTGTGTCCTTTCGTATGTGGTATAAAGGGGGGAAAAAAGGAACTTTTAGGAAGTGAACAACAGTACCTCAATGTTTCTTCTGGCTTGAGAAGGTCTTCCGGTCAGCGACCAGCTTCCAGGAGTCTGAAGAAGATCTTGTTAAAAAACACAACACTTCTAGAATTTCCACACTGGACACTGATGCACTTCCACAAACGCTGATGTTGGCATGTGCCACTTGTCAAGGGAAGGTAAAAAAGGGGGGGAGAGAAGGGTGGAACGAAAGGTAAAAACGTATACGTATTTCAACCACAAAGTGGCCCTCTTCAGCGTGCTGAAGGTGTATACCTCGAGACAACACGGAGATGACTGAGTAAGAATTGGTGCATCCGAAACCTTATACATATATTTGAAAAGAGTGTGTAGGGGAGGAAAACTGGACTCATTATGACGGCCAAAGGTGACCTTGGGGGGGGGGGGAACATATTAACGAAGGGACTGCCACTCCGGAGGGTAAAAGAGGAAATTTTAATGGCCTTGTTGTAAGTCATAGATGACAAATACCGCATAACGGTCTGTTGAAGGGAAATTTAGACTGATATGTAGTTCACCTAAAGAAGTGTGAACAAAGGGGAATGGGTGATGGGTCCTGAATCGCTGAAGACGGAACACCAAATTACACAAGAAAATTTAAGTTTGATGAAACATTGCAGCAATAACTTGTTAGACGCTTATGAGACCATTTTCATATCAACAAATAAAGGACAACTTTTGAACAGCGAAAACACATTACGGCTTGGAGACATTTCTTTTCAATAGATACTGTTAGCCGTAAGAGCTCACCGTTTTCACTTGATTACTATGGCTTTCCAGTCACCTGAGCTAAACAAATACCACCAGCTTAAAACCAAAATTGTTAAGATTGGTGAGGACATCCGATACCTTAAAAACTGTAAACATAATTTTGTTGTTCCCAACTTTATAAATTCACTTTCTCTTTATAAAAAGCGTAACTTGAACGTGGACACTCACATTAGACGTAAAATTCTTACCTATGAAATAAATTCCCTTTACTCTAAGAGAAGCTACCTAGAAGTCACTGCCTACAATTTACATTTGAAACTGACTAAGAATTTATCCTGCCCTGAATATGTATTTTGGCAGGATTTTGAAAGGAAAATGTACTTAGTGATCCGAAAGAAATTAGAAAACAAGACTCGAGTCACTAACCGCAAACTCAAACGGTTATTACGGAAATCCATCCCTTACACCCACGATAATGACAAGTTTGAAAATGTTCTTAATCTGTCTAAGGTATCATTTTCTACGGAAGAACTTAAATTATTAAATTATGGGTTAAATTTCAATTTGCAACCTAAATCACCTCCTTTAATTGACATTGTGGCCCACATTGAGGGATCTCTTAAAATGTTTGATTATACGTCGAGAGAATACATCCGGAAGGGCTGTGAAAAACAAATCAGAAAAAATCTCCAAACCCCTAAATCACACACACAAGGTAATTTTAAACGACAATTTGACATAGTGAAAGGCCTAAGAAACAAGGACTGTTTTTATGTTAAAGCTGACAAGGGAAATCTATGCGTTATTTTAGATAAAGAACAATATTTCGAGAAAGTTAATCTTTTATTGTCTGACGGACCTTACACTGAAATTAAAAAGAACCCCATAAACAAACTCATTGCGCAGTTCAAATCCGTTCTTAATCATTGCCCCATCCTTATTGACAAGAAGACTAAATTCAAGCTTTACGTGTCGAATCCTACCGTGCCAAGACTGTATTGCCTTCCTAAAGTACACAAAACTAACTGCCCCATGAGACCAATTGTATCTGGTATTGATTCTCCAACGTACCTCTTATCCAAATGGTTAGTTTACCAGCTTTCGAGTCTCCAGTTTCAATGCCCACATTCGATTAAGAACAACACTGAGTTCATTGAAAGAACAAAAAATCACGTATTTTCTCAAGGCGAAATTATGGTGTCATTTGATGTAACCAACCTTTTTCCAAGTGTACCTGTGGACATAGCTATCCAAGCATTAGAGAACTGGCTAAAATCACTTTCTCTGAATTCACAAACAATAGATGAGTACATCCGCTTAACCAATTTAGTGATGAGTCAGAATTATTTTAAATGCCAAGGAAAATTTTTCAAACAAGAATTTGGAACAACTATGGGTAACCCCCTTTCACCCTTCTTGGCAAATATTTTTATGACCCATTTTGAAAACCTCTTCAAAGAAAAATTTAGCTATTTTCCATCTGTTTATTTGCGCTATGTTGATGATATCTTCGCAGTTTTTGATACAACGAAATACAATCTCGACGATTTCGTTAACAACCTAAACAGTCTATTTCCCACCATAGGATTCACCTATGAAAAAGAAAAAGAAAACATCCTTCCTTTTCTTGACCTTTCACTCAAGAGGTTGGGAAGTAAAATAACATATGACATATACCGTAAGCCAACACAAACCATCAACTACACACACAATCATTCATTTGACCACCCGAACCACAAGTCAGCTGTCTTCCATTCCCTCGTACATAGATTAAATAACGTCCCTCTTGACAGATCTGCTTATAACAAAGAATTGAATTACATCAAAAACGTTGCTAGACAGAATGGATTCCATGAATCACTAATAAACAACATAATTAAGAAGCACAAATTCAAGCGTCTAATCAATAGCTCCACTACACACAAAAAAGACTGCACAATGAAATATATAAAGTTACCCTTTTACCCGCAATTAACTAAGGGTATAGATAGAGTATTCAAAACTATGAACACTAAAATATCCTACACCAATAATAATAAGCTTAAACACCTCTTGGGCAACACCAAAGATAAAATTCCCACGACTGAAAAATCTGGTATCTATAGAATCAATTGCGGCAACTGCCAAGCTTCCTATATCGGCCAAACACGTCGAGCTCTATCAACTAGGTACAAAGAACATTTGGCTCACTATAGACACAACAATCCCGACAAATCGAGCATAGCACAACATTTAATCAAGACGGAACACCAAATTACACAAGAAAATTTAAGTTTGATGAAACATTGCAGCAATAACTTGTTAGACGCTTATGAGACCATTTTCATATCAACAAATAAAGGACAACTTTTGAACAGCGATTCAGGACCCATCACCCATTCCCCTTTGTTCACACTTCTTTAGGTGAACTACATATCAGTCTAAATTTCCCTTCAACAGACCGTTATGCGGTATTTGTCATCTATGACTTACAACAAGGCCATTAAAATTTCCTCTTTTACCCTCCGGAGTGGCAGTCCCTTCGTTAATATGTTCCCCCCCCCCCCCCAAGGTCACCTTTGGCCGTCATAATGAGTCCAGTTTTCCTCCCCTACACACTCTTTTCAAATATATGTATAAGGTTTCGGATGCACCAATTCTTACTCAGTCAACTCCGTGTTGTCTCGAGGTATACACCTTCAGCACGCTGAAGAGGGCCACTTTGTGGTTGAAATACGTATACGTTTTTACCTTTCGTTCCACCCTTCTCTCCCCCCCTTTTTTACCTTCCCTTGACAAGTGGCACATGCCAACATAAGCGTTTGTGGAAGTGCATCAGTGTCCAGTGTGGAAATTCTAGAAGTGTTGTGTTTTTTAACAAGATCTTCTTCAGACTCCTGGAAGCTGGTCGCTGACCGGAAGACCTTCTCAAGCCAGAAGAAACATTGAGGTACTGTTGTTCACTTCCTAAAAGTTCCTTTTTTCCCCCCTTTATACCACATACGAAAGGACACACATTACGGCTTGGAGACATTTCTTTTCAATAGATACTGTTAGCCGTAAGAGCTCACCGTTTTCACTTGATTGGTGAGGAGTTTTGATATCACTCGTTGCGCCTTTTGGTCCGGGTTGTTCTGAAATCAAATTTTACTGTTTCCTTCTCCAAAATACAAAAAAGAAAGAAAAATAAAATAAGTGTAATATCAATAATATCCATCGACTTTCAGGGTCTTCGGACAGTATTCAAAATCGTGACATAACAAAAAATAATCATTGCACGGTAATTTTACCATTTAAGGTTTAGGTAAAGATGCTAAAATCAGAATTAAAGTTCATGAGAAAAAGTAGGTGCTAATTTAGTTAGAGGTATTCGGAAGCACGCATCGAAAACAATCGTTATGAACCGACCGGGAAATTCATTTACAGAGCGAAATCTAGCGATAAATAAATAAAGTATTTAGTTCTGAAAACATTAGGTGGAAAATAGTTCATCGTCTTTTGGTCTCTTTTTCCCGGCAACAAGAACCGTCTTTCCCTCGCAGGTTTGTAGGTTGCCTTTCTGCCTCTATTCGCCTGGCTCCCTCTTGGTCGCTTTGTCGCTGGTACACTTTCGTCTTATAAAGGTTCTCCGCTACTACCGCTGTCTCTATCTGCATCCGCGCAATCTTCCTCACTCTCCGAATCCGATTGCTCATGTGCGGAATCTACATCACTGCCTGACGAATTACCCCCATCCCTTCCTGCTCCTCCTCTTTTAACACCAGCAATGCCTGACGAATATCTTCATCACGCCTCATGTAGAATCGCGACGAGGAAGACATCTCTAACGCAGCACCGACTCGCTATAGAAATGTGCAGGCTACCAATTGGTCTCGAGCTGAAATGACCAGCAATTGACTTATCCTCTCTTTTTCCACAGATTTTGACGTATATGGGCTTCGGGTCGCCAGCCACTACTTGTGAGAAATGCCTACTCCCTTCATGAATTTTGAGGACATTCCCTTCCCAGCAAATTCCCGGGCCCTAGTTGTGAATTCCCTTGTGCTCTCCGAGGCGCCAGCTCATTGCCATTCTGTGACAAGTGCAAGTCCCGAAAAGGTTGCAGTCTATAGCTGTGTATATAATCCCCTTTACAGTTTCCAATACATAAAATATCCAAATGATGACGAACGCCAAATTATTATAAGGCATTATTTAGGATCGAAAAACCAAGAAATAATCTTCAATGCTGCTAAACTACGCTTCATGCACGTGAAGTTTTTCTATTCACATTTCACTTCTAAATTTCAAATGAGAATGCAGGAAAATTGGATAATTCCCGAAATATCTTCAATGGTACCAAATATCCTATAATAGTTTAAAAAATTATAAATATTGTTTTTAAATAATTAAAATGATTAAATACTATATCTACAAATACATTAACAGTAAAAAGGGAGATACACAATGCTATATGATTTATTCGATATGTCTCAAAATTTACCATGAAATACACATTGGGGTCCAGCGGACCGCAGACCATTTTCAATATTTTTTCATGAAGCACCAAGCATTTTAATTACTGCATCGCAAGCAATAGTCAGTTCCTAAGATGTAAAAAGGAATTTACATTAAATTAGATTTCTGTATTTCACGTTTTGTGAAAGTTACGGCGAATAAAAAAATGAACGACATGTTGGGTATAGCCTGGTTGGAGGGCAATTAGCTGTCGAGTGAGTCAGTTGTCGTGAGGCGCGATGGTAGACTAACCACTGTCTTTGCTAATATTGTTGTCACCCCCAGTCAGGGGCCCCTCTAAGCCGCCTCGCGCCGGAGGCCCTCGTCTATCACCGAACTAGCCAGACCGCCACTGACTTTCCCCTACTCTCGTCACCTTATCAGCAGAGCACGTTTTTCTGTGGGGTGGGGAATGGAGGGGAAGGTGGATAGGCTCGCCAAAGGCTGGCGGAGAACCGAGGGGATCTACAAGGTCGTGGCGGATTCGAGAACTAAAAGACGCTTTTCGCCCGGAGTATACAGCCCCCTTAACACTCGGCACTTTTGTAACGGCGCCGTTGAACTGCACCCGGTATCCCAAGCGACGTCATCTCGTCCAACATGCATGAAATTTGTTTCTCGAAGATTAATGATGTACTTGATGTGAACTTTTCTCACCAATTTAAATATATAAGCCAAATTTTTCTACGCCCACCACAAAGATTATTAAATGAATTTAAAATGTTCCCGAAAATTGACTGAATTCACGTGACCTAAAACGCCTTCTGACGTCCCTACACGGTATAGGTTCCATATTGCTACGGAGATAGACATTTATTTTTAACAGAAAATGAAGAGAATATATTGTTTTGAGGTTTTTAGCCATTTCTTGAGCGAAACGATAACTGAAAAAATACTTAAAAAAAGCACATTCCGACAATTTCCTTTGGTTTATTCCCTTATGGCGGCGTTCTTCTTAAAAAAACCAGCGATTGCATAGGCGTAGTAGAAATTCGTGGGCACTAAACAGGCATTATATAATTAATGGACGATTTGCTCGTTACAATCCATTCTACGTAAATAAAAATTCGAAATACAATCGTTTATTGCATTAAACAAATGAGATAAATACATATGTTATCGCCAATTATTTATTTAACAACTTACTTCCACGCATAAACAGATAAACGACGCCCATAGTGATACCGTGCCGTGACGTCAATCGATGACGTCGTGTTTTTAAGCAGTCGAAAAGGTACATTTTTCATAAAGGAATACCTTTGTAATACGACTTAATTCTTCAGCTAAATTTTCGGCAAGCACATTTCAGCTAATAAACTTCACATTCAAAGAGTTATAAAAAATATTGCATGTTCCCCATTGCTGACCCGCTCCCAAAACTTTCAGGTTTTCTGCTCCCGCCTTTGGGGGCCGGAAACCACAAATCGCTCGGTAATTCCAAGCACGCCCGCCAGGGGCAGGAGGGGGGGGGCGCATAGCGCTGAGCAGAAACATTCTCCAGTTTTGGACCTTCCCAAGGGAACGAGCGATTGGTTCGGGTGCTGTTTGGGGTGGGGGCATAAAGGAGGAAGGGAGCGCCACTGGGACCAGGGGCGGAAAATCTTTTAATGGAGCGGAAGCAGTTATACGCGGCGAAATACTCTCTCACTCCCTTTTCTCCGGGGACGATTCACGAGAGGGTGGGTGGCGGGGGTGGATGGCTTTTCACTTTCAGGTCGCCTTCGCCCGTATTGGGAGAAACGGAAGATGAGGGCGGAAGATTGAAGGCGTCTGGCTTTTTTTTGTTTGAAGTGCAGTGCGGATTGCGAACAGACGCCATGTTAGATTTTTACAGGGTTAATATTAAAGAATTAATTTGGAAAACACTATCAGATCGTTGTTTCCAGCACCGATTTCACCTCTTCCAGAAATTCATAACGGACTACTTTTCTGAAGATGTCAAAAACATCTCGGCTTGACCGAACATGAATACTTTGCCGGATTTTAGTAATTATTTTCCCCAAACCTTGACTACTCAAGAACACTTTGCCGAAACACCGACTATTGGGACAGATTAATCAAAGGGTCGATAGGTTATGTGGGAAAAAAATGAAAATGAACCGTGACTGAGGTGTGGTCATTTACCCTGGATGGAGATCCGAGAGACCTTCATCAATTTGCCAGAATTACTGCAAACCAATCACATTATGTTGTAGGTTAGGTTATTAAGATGAAATCAGATACATGGTAGGACTTCATAAGTATTAATTTTTCTTCTTACATAGCGAGATAATGGTAAATGTCGTCGTTTCAGGTGATAATAATTAATTACGAAGAGTAATGCAGATGTTGGCTTATTTTTCAAGCGTGCATGATACACTGTATGAGAAATGTAGATGAGTAGATTGTTGGTATTTGCTCTCGTGTTTGGGATGTAAATGTAAATATTTGTTTATGTAAAGAGTCTATTCTACATGCTGAGAGTTTGAAATTAGATTGCATGCGGAACTCGCGGGTGGATTTAATTAACTTAACAGTCAAACAGGTGATGTGATAAAAAAATAGGTCTGTGTGCGCAACGGTAGCGCCCGTCTGGGGTGGATACAGCCGTCCAGAGAGAACACAACATAATTGCTGCGGCAGTTGGGTTCTCTTTACATGCAGGTGGGGTATGAAAGCGAATGAGCTCATTCATTGCTCTGATATTGCGGGTAGCGCTCAATTGACGAGAGCATCACAGAAAGTTGAGGTATGTGCTCCCTGTACATAGTATCCTGCAAGCCACCGCAAGGGTCTGAGATAAATCGCAACGCCACACCAGGTTATCACTACCATCAAGCACTCAACCATATTGATCTTCACCAAATTACCGATTTTACTGTTAACTCACATACACCTAGAAAACGAAGCTGTTTCACATAAATTACAGTTAATAGTTACAAACGGTAACTACTCGGGACAGGCAACATACAAGTATAATGCATGTACCTATTCATAATGGAGTATCACACAAGGAAAGAAACACTGAACACTGCTGCACTTATGTTCTGAATATCAAAAATCTCTCGCAGTGGGTTTCGATCATCTTTAAATCAAAAGTGCTTGCACCGAAATAATCTATTCAAATATTATTTCTACGATGTCTCACAAATACTTTATGTCCTAAAATAAAATTATTGGTAAAGGGATTTGTGAAAAAAATTTTTTTTTGTTTTGCGCAGATTACCCGAAAACACTCTGCAAGACTTCATTGTATTATTTATGAATGTAATAGTATTCACTCGTTATAATGGCTATTTTTATCAGTACTGTTGTGATAATAAATGGTAAGCTAATTACTACTTAAAAGAGTTTTTATTCATTTAAATAAATTATTTTAATATGTTCTAAAACAATCATGTATTTAATAGTGGAGCTGTTTAATCTTACCCAACAATGGTAGTATAAGTAAGAACCGAATGCCATGCTGTAAGTGACTTAAAAACGTAACTCACCTCCTAGTTCAAGAAAAATTTAATCAATGGGATTTTTAATTCCTATTTTGGATCAATTTAATAACAAATTTAGGATCATATTGCTATTTTAACACATGCAAACCTGTTCCAAAATTAAAATTGTCATTACAGCAAAATGTTGATAAAAAATTAAGTATAACTTACATAAATTGACTTTTTAAACAAATTTTTCTACCGATTATTTTCTTTCGGGGCTTAAAATATTCATGAGGCATCATAGAAAAAAATTTGAAAAGATCCCATCGGTGCAAGAACTTTTGCTTTAAAGATGATTGAAGCCCACCGTGCTCATTTACACATGCTACAAAAGTTTAAAAATGTGGTACACGCCCTAATCAATCGCACCTGACAACTTCAACCCTAGCTGTCACATAATTGAGCTTATTTCTCCACAACAAAGCCATTATTTGAACAAAACAAACAGTGAGAGAAAAAAACATTCGGATAAAAATGCTCAAGCCATGTTATCTGAATTTCTTTGCAGAAACGTTTTCAAGTTCCTGATTCTACAGAAAGGAAATAAACCTCAGTTGGCATAAAATGCAACAGGGCGCGACCCATTCGTCCTGCCGAGCTGAATAGACTCCCGTGTTCCGCTGGAGAGTGAGAGATGCCTTCCCGAGTTGCCTCTGGATGAGGGCAGAACGCATTCAGCCACTTTCTCTTTCTTTCTTCCTATAATGCCCGAAGTCATTACTCCCATCCTGACTCCACTCAGTCGCGTTTTAGCCCTCATTTCATCTCCCACGAATGCATTCCCGTGTTAGCACATAAAAGACTGGCAAAATACTACGCTGCGAATGGCGGCATATAAAATCTTGAGGTTCCTAACATCGCAGGCTTTTAGTCTCATTTCTCACTTCTTGACAAGCAAACAATATGAGAAAAATCGCAGGTCCCATGAAAGCCTCACTACAATGAGGCTCTAAAGATAGTACGGCGATTCTCATATCTTGGTGGAACGTAATATTTAAGATGGGACCTTGAAAAAGTTTGAGAGAAGAGACGGTTAGGTCATTCTTAGAGACTTTAGAAATCTGCGCGATGGCACAAAACTTACGGTACGCCAAAGTGGCATCAATCATTACTTAGTATAGTGATTGGCTGTGGTATTTCAACCATGCTGGTATTTCTCTACCTACTCAATACATCACTCTTGTGGCAATCAGTGAACTAACCTTCTTACACTCAATAAGATAAACATCGCGTTAAAACATTCAAATACGCCGTTAAAGGTGATTCCACGTTACAACTATTAGCTCAAAAACTTTTCAATTACTATTTTAATATTTGAATAAGTATGTAAGTGGAATAAACTTGTTTACTTACTTACACACTTATTTACATTTATTTTTCACTAACCGTAAAATAACACCGTCTTTACATCGGACAATTTAAACTACGTATTCACTTATGGTACGCGGAAAATGAGATTTTAAATTTATCGGCAGAGGGAGGGAAAGGAAGAGGATACAAAAAAGTTAAGTGGAAAGCGTCAGAGAGTAATGCCATGTTTTCTACTGCATAAAACGCACATACGAAAGAGCTATGGTAACGAGCGAACCTTCCATTGTAACTTGTATTTCCTTACATGCCAAGTTACCATGGTAAGCTATGAACGCGGAGCGGAAACCAGGAGAGGGATATAAAGGGAGAAAAAGCATGAGGTGAATACGAGAATGACTAAGAAAACCCTAAATTTTTGGCAATAAATTATCGTCAACGATCGGTTAAATATTGGTGAAAATGGAAAAATACGAAAATTTCATAACTAATAAAATATTTTTTTTTAATATACTGCCCCAGACTTCGCTGCAATTTATCCAAGATAACGATCGACAATAAATTTCGATTCTACCGGAATATTTCATTTAGAACACAGCTTAGGTTTTAGTGCCAGGCGTCTTCACCAGGGTAGAAGTTAGCTGAATTCAAATTAAATGATCTTGGCTATTTGCAGAGCTTCTATACCGTTATCAATACAGTAGTTGATTGCACCATCCTTAATGCATAATATTTGAGATCTCACTTAAGTCTGCCAATATTATAAGGGAAGACAAAATTCTATGGCGATGAGGTACGCTGCATCCAAACGCTACGTTGTTCTTTAACATTTATCTGTTCATTTCACCTTTGCAAAGATGCAAATTGTTGACGTGATTTCATATGCTCAGTAGTATATTACCGTTGTCTCATAAACAAATATTCGTGGATAGGAACGCAAAATTTACATAAATTAATGTATATGTTGCCAAATGGCATGCTGCTACCTTGGAATATTTATACACTCGTCATAAAAATAGCAATGGCTTTCTGCCGTTTTTCCTTTTTGGTGGCACAGCAGTGTTGCGCAAGACACGCGTCCACTTTTCATTTTAGACCACATTATTCCCGCGGAGAGACGTCATCGTTGCCATGGCAGTGGGATGGAAAGAGGGGGAGTTCGTCAGGGAGATACGGGTGATGGGTAATGACGGCGGTGGTGGAGATGAATGAGCTTGGAGGAGTGAGGGGGGAGGTGGGACGCCTGGATAGATGACCGCGTTTCCTCCTCCAACGGCAGCGAGAGTTCGTCGACGAAGAGTCTCTTAGCTCGCAGAAATGCGCGAGATATCTCACGCTCGTCGCCCTCTTCCCTTCCTTATTGCCTTCGCCTTAACCTCCCTCTCTCCCCCCGCCCGTTTTCCCGTCTCCTTCTCTCCATCAATTACTGCTACTCTGCTCCTCCTATCCCACAGCATTTTCATACCGAGTGGCCCGCCCTTCGGCTAGCTAGCTGACTGATTGACCTCTGCTCAAACACGACAACTTTCCATAACACAAATACATCTACACAATACCCTGCAAGCCACCGAAAGAATGTGTGGCAGGGGGCGAAGACCACCAAACATGCCTGGTTGCATGTCAATAGTGCATGATCCTATTATATCACATGGAAACATGTGATATAATAGGGTCACATGCAGCTAGATGGTTAGTATCTACACATTAATAAAGGAATTGGTTGTTAATACATGTATCATGCACTACAGACTACTATTACAATATTTTACCTACCTATCCCTTTGCCATTCTGCATTCTGCCTATTTGTAACTCTTATCGTTCAGGGGAAAACATTTTTAATCTATCAGTATGGCAATCTATCTCTCTAATCCTATTTACCTGGTCAAATATAGCATAATACGCAGGGGTTTTTAATATATATGTAACATCTTCAGCAAATCTTTCCGTTTTGAACACTGCAATAGAATTAATCAGTAGCTTAACCTACGATCTGGAAATGACTCCCAACCTAAATCTCTTATTAATTATGATGCACTACTAAACCTATCGTAACACCTTTTAACAAACCTAGCTGCTCTACGCTGTCCACTGTCTGCCTCTCTGATCAAACCGAATTCATTCTGACCCCATTCACTGGCAGCATATTCAAGGTGGGGCCTAACTAGTGAAAAGTAACATCGCTCTTTTGTCTTATCGTCACATATCCCCAGTACTCTTTCAATAAATCCTAGCTTTCTCTTGGCTCGGCCGCATATTTCCCGGATGTGTCTTCCACACAATAATTCTTTAGTGATTGTTACACCTAAGTACCCTATGGTTTCAACGCTTTCGATTGTCGCGTTACGCTATAGAATCGCTAACGTTTGTACGCTATATATATAAAATAGTTTCTCTAAAATGAAGTTACTGGTTTTTTCTGGTGGTTAGCGCGATGCTATTTAATGTCATTTCACAGTTAAATGGCGTTTAATTTTATTTCTCTTTACTATTTGGTGAAACACTAACAATAATAAACTTTCTCTCACTCTTTATAGGTAACTTGCAGCTTTCCAAGAGAGGGCAAGCGCAGTTGAAGTTGATAAGCGGAGACTCCAGTCTAGAGGAGGAAACCGAAGGTCGGGCCTAAGAGATCACTGCTTCCCACAGGAGGTGATAGAGCATTTTCAATAATATTTCAATCACAAACCATATGATGTTTAATGATAATAATAGTCTAATTAATTTACAACTTGACGCTGGCATGATAAAATTAAAACCAGAGTCTAAAATACTTGCAGTCTCTCCAACGGGGCATAAGCGTAGGGAAAACGAAAGCTATGCCAAGGGGTGATGAATTTTAAACAAAACTTAAGTTTTGAAATTTATTAAAATAACTGAAATAACTGATTTGGAATGAAATCGTATTCAAGTTAATTAATTCTGTAAAACGCTATAGAGAATGATTTATTTACCCATCTGCACTTTTTTCAAACAACTCTTTTTAAGGCATGCCGTCATAGCTTTCGGCGCCTGATCTTTTGGAGTTTTGGGATCAATTGAACGGCATATATGAAATCAGAACAGAGAGTACAATACAATTGATCAATATGTACTCATATAGGGAAATAAGAGTTCAAGACTACATTTTCATTATCTGAAGCATCACGTATTGTAGGGTGGGTAGAACTTCACTCCTTTTTCATAAAGACACACCAAATTTAAACCATCTTTCATGAGCTTGTCACAGGCTGTGGCATTCAGACACGACTAGCCCGAAATTCATCCGAGCAGTACTCCAGGAGGTACGATAAGAGGGGGCCGTGGGTGGTTTGCGTCATTGGGACGGCGAAAATCTAGAAAGTAATGTTCTAAATTTAAAGGCATGAGATGGCTCTGATACACTGGGAAGGGGGCGAGTCTTGCGCCTTGAATGCCGCAGTGAATGGAAGTCTTGTTTCCACGCGAGGGCGGGAGACGGCGCACAATGACACCCTTTCAGAGCCTCTCCTCACCATCAACCCCCAGGGGAGATGGAGACACGTGCTGGAGGCTCCGTCCTTCGACGTGCACAAGGCCAAGAGGATCGAAGACTTGCGATAATGCCGAAACTCAAAATCGCAACTGCGCCCCTGGAGTTCCTCAAGGAAAAACTCCATGAAATTGCTTCCCGCACAAAGAACGCTTGCTCAAGTGGTCTTCCGAGCACTTTCAACGAGAGCGCTGGAAAGATTGCTTCCAAACCATCGCTCAGAAAGATTCACTCCCATAACGTTCCCTGGCGCTGATTCACATTCCCTTGTTTTAACGATACACGCCTGGCCATAAAGATGCAATCTCGCCCACAAGACCTACGAGCCTGGGTGCTAAACTTAGAAAACAGTGCTCAGGTAAGAATTATGGCGAGCTATTTCTCTATTCTATCTATATCCGAAAATAATTTTATCAGGCTTGTGATTACCAAGCATCGGAATATCCACGATTCCTTCGCATCTCTGTCTTGCTTGGACTGGTGGGAAATGTACATGTAGCTAGAAATTTGTTTTTCCTCTCATTATATCATTATAATTTAAATATAGGTATCCCTCGTCAACCGCGGGGGTTACGTTCCTGAATAACCCCGTGGTTATTCATAAACCACGAAACATACGGAAAATCAGGGGTAACTTGTCATGTTCCACTAAACATCAATGAAGGTTAACATAATTTTATTTTTTCTCAAATGATATGCATTTATATACCTAACTGTAGAAGTATTCTCTTCCCACCATTAGGTGGAGATCTTGGTTAGGTAGTACTGTAGCTGATATCCGCACAGAAAAACAAAACAGCGCAACCACCATCTGTGCAAAAATTTTGGAACTAAATACACTCAATTCGTTTGAAATTCGCCTTGAAGGAAGATGGCTTATTGGTGTTACTAATCGGAAACTAGGAGATCCGGGTTCGATTTCCGATCAAGTCACATGAATTTTAAGGCAAATTTCATTCCTTGACGTGTACATTTTATTACTCATGCGCGTATCAGTGTACAAAGGTATTAGTGCACGTGAACTTACCGTATTTTCAGTGGCTTCACAGTGCGTAAAAACAACACAAGGCTAGTTTGATTTTTTCATGAATATTTTACTTGAACATTTTGTAGAACATTAAGAAAGATATTCTAACGTCAGCTTTTTATAAAAAGACATTCACTTTCTTTCATAAATGTAAGGTAGTCCATTTTTCAGTAGAATTGTTAATTAACCATCTTAAAACTGGAAATGGCAAAAGTATGAATTAAGAAATCATGGAAATATTCTATTTTCCTGGTTAGCAAGTTTCATAATATTCCAAACTCACTTCCCAATCGCATTTGGATGTTACTTGGTAGATATTGCTAACTATCAATGAAAGTTCAGTTCAATTACCGCGAACTTTTACCGCCAAAAGCTCATTCATGAACATGAAGGGAATCAATTACATTTTTTAAATTTCTTTAATTTCTGCTCACATCAGATATATTGCTACGGGAAACAGTCCCCCACCCAGGAAAAGACCAACTGAAAACCTCCTCCCGGGGAATATAAAGTTTTCCTATAACGCCACGTGACCGGCCAATAGGAAAATGGGCGTGAGCGAGAATCTGCAAATGGACCGTGCATCCCATGCTCGCCGACATGCGCCGAAAGCATATCCCAATTAAAGAGAGAGCCAGGCAGAGTCTTTCCGCAGAGGAAATGTGAAAACATTTTCCGCTGGAACGCAGAATGCGGGGAATTAAAACCTCGAAACGCGGGAGTCTGTGGGGGTGAGAAGGGAGGTGTGAGGACTCGCTTCATCAACATGCAAACGGCAGGCACAGCCACGAAGGTGTAGATACCTTCCCCTTCGAGCGTACTCTGAAGTGGCCAAAACCATCATCGCATATCCGGGCTCGTTTTAAAGCGATTTACGTAAAATTTTCAGCCTCAAAATGTTTGCTACCAGTTCATAAACGAAACCGTTTTTCTGACATATACGAATTTCCTAGATGAAAATTTTTGCTCCATCGCTTTGTCAGAAAATATTATATATTGATTGATTGATATTTGCTCACTGGCTAGGATAGGTTTGATGGAGTGCCCCTGCTTTACTTCGCAAAATACTCAACCATCCTTGAACCCTATTTCCCTCCTCTAGTCGGCTTATCTCCTATCCATCTCCACACATCTATAATACATTATCTTTTACTGCCACTGGCCAGTGACCGGCTTACCTGGCCACTTATTTGATAATGGCCTACAAAATGCCATTGTGCCAAAGTGCATATACCATCCTCTTTCTCTACTTTCTCCTAATTTGTGCTATAAATCCTCTCTCCTCCCCAACCATGTTCAAAACCACTCATTTGTCTGTCTTCCGTTTTCTTTTTCCATTCCTTCCGTATTTTCCATTCTCCTCATTATCCACACTTCTAAATCTTCTAATCTTT
Organism: Platycnemis pennipes; assembly: GCA_933228895.1. Lineage (NCBI taxonomy): Eukaryota > Metazoa > Arthropoda > Insecta > Odonata > Platycnemididae > Platycnemis > Platycnemis pennipes. The sequence continues at coordinate 127,232,299 of OW121851.1, read as the reverse complement.
TCTTTTTATCCTTCCCTAGAATCCAGTTCTCAGATCCATGTAAATTCACGCTCTTACTTAACCTTACCTTCAGAATTATGAATAAAGAACGCAAAATAATAGGAAAGGCTAAGGTTTTTTCTTAGCGTCTGTCATAAACTTTATTTGAGAATTTTTAAGGATTAGTCAATCGTAAGAAATGCGAGTGTCTAAATTGACGTCCATGTAAATATCAACAAGGTTACAAGTGGAAAACTGGGATTAGAATAACAAGGTGGGACGGAAACGTGATAATAAGTAATATCTGACATTTATTTGGAAACGTCTTCGAACTACCATCGTATCCATAGTACAAGATCATAATAAATCCTTCACATTACTTAAGCAACCTATTTATTTGTATTTTTGTAAGAATTACTACCATTGCGCATTTGGATCTGAGGAATAATATCACATACCCATAATTGCATCAAATTATGAAATGAATGGTGAAGGTCTAAACATGAAAGTTGGGAATAATGGTGTGATTCACAGTAAAATTCAATATCTATGTCATCCTTCTGGAGTATAAGTTTAAGTTTGACCCCTTCTTCATTAAAATTGATTAAAAGAGGTCTCAAAATGGAAGGATAAATTACTGAATAGCATTTCAAGGGATAGGAGGCAGAGTAAAGACAAGCCAGACGTCCGCAGTAGACTAAAAATTGATCAGGGCTTCGATCATGGATCTTCATAAGGCGTGCGCTAGCGTTATCGTTTGTTTTTGATTTAACTTACGTCAGAGAGAACGTGATCTCCAATCTTCATTTTTCGCGCAGCACTTCAAATTGCTTATCACAATCAGTGGAGCGAATTTTATAGACGGTTACTGTTAACGGTTATCGATACTGATTGCGATAACGGGAAAGATGCATCCGTGATCCCACATCATGACAGCAGGCATTATAGGTCCTAACTGACGGATGGAATGCTCAACACCGAATTCTTTCCTCAAAGCATACAAGTAATCAGAGAGATGCTTGTAGAAATTCTCCAGCACCTTCGAAACCAAGTGTTTCGAGTCGAGAGCCAATATCCTTACCAATCGGTCCCATCGATTTCAGTTAGCAATGCTTTCAAGTCTATTCCACAATTAAAGGTGCCTGCCCCAGACTGGGAGGAATAGCACAAGGATTGGAAATTCCCTTTCTCCCAATTGGGCAGTTTACTTCATCAAATAAAAGAGAATTTATCAATTGCGATTCGTGTCCCACCACAATTATATTCATTTTACGCAAAAAATCTGGATTGAGAAACCCCATTTTACTAGAGAATTAAATGTTAATTTTAAGACCATTGGGAAAAGCTCATAAATGGCGGGATACGCTGCCTTCTTGCTGACGTAACAGCTATATAATTCACGTTGCAGGCATAGGAAATATCCGTCTCCTGAACTTATCATTGTATTTTAAAGCCCCTCAGCTCCAGTGAATATGTATTAATAACAGCCTGTGAAAACTTTCGAAGTTCGAAAAGTCTCCTCCGTCGAACATGCCATTAATAGTCGTTTTATAGACTCCAGGGCATCCTGCTCGTGGAGTCCTCTGCTACTCTGAAGGATGGCGTAAAGTTTGCGGGATTATAGGACAACTTCAAGGTGCGTTCACTAAAATGAGTACTGACTGCTTTTAAATAAATTAACTGAATAAATAATTTTTAAAAATAAAAAAAATTATCATTATAAAAAAACTGAATAAAAATATTCCTCAGATACTAGTCAATAAGCTTTGAGGGAGTGCTCTGTCTGCTTGGAAGCGTCCGCAACACCACCTGGTGGCAGGTAGAGGAAAGAGTTTCACGTCACACGTATAATTTACCAGCATGCAATAGTCTGCCGTCACCTTTTTGCGCTGCTGAATTTTTTCACTTTTTAATTAATGAGCAAAAATATTTAACGCCATTTCACAATCAAAAGGCTTCAAATATGAACTCCAGAGGTTAAAAAATGTTATCAAGACAAAGAAATAATAGGAAACTACCTTATTATTGGTAACATTAGCAGTCCCTCACCAACTTCTAAGCGAACAATGCATACAAGCATGCACATCTACGTTCTATCAATCAAGAACGGTAGGCGGAATATTTAGTTCGGATGACCAATGTTAGCGCAGTAATTACCCACACATATCGAGGAGGGATGGGTTATTACGGGAGGGAACGACCTTTCTAACCGACTCCCTTTGACAACGACATCTGTCCGCTACACAACCCATTCTCCGCATCTCACACCTTCCCCTCCTCATCCCCCGTTACCGATCTCTCACTTTCCGCAGACAATCCCACCACGCTGCAAGCAGAGGTTCTTCCTCCCCTCAGAAAGGAGACAGACATCCACGCCGCCGTCATTATCCCCGTCCCTAATTCCATCATCATTATCCGCTGGGCAGCGAGGGATAAGGGTTGTTGCGGAAAAGGAGAATGGGGACCGGGGAGGAAGGTTAAGATGGGGGTGAGAGATGGAACCACGGAGAGTAGGCCACAGAAGAGAGAGAGGGAGAGGAGTGAAAATAAAGTCGAGGACGAAATGAGCGAGCTGCGAAGAACAGACTATTGTGGCGCGGGGAGCCATCATTAACTCACTACTGCTATCTCCCTCTGATCCTTCGAATACGGAATTTTCATCCGGTTACAGTTGAGAATACGAACGTAATACTTCCCTCAATTACGCATAAGAGTCGAGTAGATTCATCTATAATTGGAGTTGAATAATGATGAAAATCATATTATTATTATTACAATAGTTACAAGTCGACCACTCGGTCGGGTGGTAATATGAATGGCTATGAACCAAAATATAAAAATTCAATCAATTTAAAAAAACAAGCTTGCAAGAAACATTGACATATGCCAAGATAGAAAATGAATAAAAAGAAAAAAAAACTACCACAATTCAACTTCTTTCAACCTTGTCATCAACATCTGAATGCTATTCGGGAAGGGCTCTAACTAGGCATGGGTCGGTTCGGTTCTTCGGTTATCGGTTCCACGGGTTCTTGAGCTTAGAACCGGAACCGAGGCCGAAAATAATCGGTACCGAAATAATTGGCGCGAAAGCCAGTTTGAAACCTGCTCACACTCTGAAAGTGGAGGCTTCACATTAAAATCTGGTGAAATAGTATACTTAGATGCTTCAAAGTTGTCGCGAATTATTCTCATTCAGTCGTTAAAATGACTATACACAAAAATATAATGAAGTATTCTTTTTCAAGCAGTATGTCTCTGAAAATGATTATTGATTACCCTATCTTACCAATGAGCAATGCAAAGTAAGTGGTAAATTAAGAACCGGAACCGAGAATCGGAACCGAGAACCGAAGTTAAGAACCGAACCGGAACCGAAAAAAAGTGGAACCCTAGTTCTAACGTTCTCTCCGGTAGACCCATCACCCCCAGGGACTATCACCTTAAGGTAAATACGGAACTGTCCCGCGTGGGTGCTAGTCTCCCAAAACCTACACAAGCGCCTTTTGTCTCTTTTCGCACAAAAGCCACCCCAAATTTATCAGTGTACATCGAGGGCCTTAAGAAAGCAGGAATACTCGTGCCATGGAGTATTAAATGTTCGTTTAGATGTTTTCTAATCCCCAAAACCGGCGGAGGAGCTAGAATGATCTACGATTTATCGCCCTGGACGAAATTTTACAAAACGCCAAAATTCTCCCTGCTCGGTCCGGGACGAGCAATAGCCGGAATACCTAGGAACAGTTTTCTTGCTAAATTAGACCTCAAAAGTGCATTTTATCAGCTACAGATCCATGTACGGCACTGGAAATTTTATGGTATCCGGTATGGACAAGAAAATCTAGCCTTTACGCGCCTACCCATGGGGCATTATTCCCTTAGCCCCGCATTATTACAGCGCTGGGCACAAGATTGTGCTTTATTTTTGCATGAAAAATTTAATGTTAATATAATATGTTACTTAGACGACTGGCTCCTGTACAGCAAGAAAAGATTTTGTGTATATACCATTGTAAAGTTTTTATTTGATGAATTCGGTGTACAGGTCAACATGGGAAAGTCAGTGTTAATTCCCACCAAGTGTATTAAATATTTAGGTGTAACTATTGACAGTGAAGATTTATCTGTGAAGCTTACCCCTAATTCAGTGCGCAGAGTCATTAGCGTTATTCCTGTTCTCCCCAAGCTGCGACAACTGGACATTCCCAAGGCAGCAGGATACCTTAGTTGGGTATGCTGGATCCTGAGGCTACCCACATTCTTAATAACTCAAGTGTTTCGCAGAAATAACCTCTGGTGGCTCCAACTTATGGAATCTGAGATTCTCAATAGGAAAGTGAAACTATACCGACCTACACAAACCATTAAAGTGTATACAGACGCCACACTAACACAGGGGGGAATAGTGATCCAGGACTGGGACATCTCAAGAAATTTCGTGATCCCAGAAGGACTCTCTTCTATCAATGCCGCTGAAGCCTACGCAGCACTAAAGGGTTTAGAATTAGTGTTGGATTTATTAACTGCTTTTAACCTACTATGTATGAACATTATTATGCATGTAGATAATACCACAGCATTGTATGCCCTAAGCAAAGGAAAGAGTGTAATATTTCATCTAAATCCAATGTTAATGAAAATGTACTTAAATATTCTCATTAAAGAACAACAGTCACATACCGTGACCTGGGTCCACGTACCGTCCGCCGCCAACCCGGCAGACGCGCCCTCGCGGGCCGTCCCCGTCTGATATGCCTATGTCCGCCATGTTGGCTGACTTGGTATATATATCAGGCGGGTGCGCGTCCCCAGAGGCGTTGTTTGCGAGAGTTGGAAGAGAAGGGACGGTACTGGGGCCCAGCAATGGTGGTATGCGGAGTGGAATACTTTAATGTATTTTATAAGCTGTCTAGGAGGCTCAATTTTGTAACTATGGTCTTTCCTTGAACTATAGCAAAAACTTTTCAATCTTTTGGATATGTCAATCGTCACGGGATCACCAATATAGGATTTATATACACACTTTAGGCGTGCATTCCTCCTCCTCGATGCAAGTGATTTCCAACCCAGAATTTTTATCATCTCCGTAATGTTGGCCTTTCTTTTGAAATTCCACATCACAAATCTTGCGGATAGGGAAGGAACCTTTGTCAGTTGCTTGATCTCCTCTTCCAGATAAGGATCCCAAACTGACGCTCCATTTTCTAAAATAGGCCTAGTTTTTTGTTAGTTAGCCTTTTGAAAGTTACAAAATTTAGTTTTTAGATTCAAGACATTCTATTCAAAACAATACATCAAAACAAAAAATAAAATAAATTTAGGTAAGGTTCACTAGTACTAGTACTTAGGTAGGTGAACTATTCAGAGGAAGAATTCATTCGTGGTTGGTAGAAATTAAAAACCCAAGACCACGTTCTTCGTAAATAAAAACTTAAGCTAAGCAATGACAGTTACAAGCTAAGAAATAACTGGAAGAAAACCAAGTTTTGAAAGATTTTCGCAAATTTAATGTTTCCGAGCAATCATTATCGGCCGTTTTAGCGATTTTTGTTATAATAGATGATTTATAAAAGGATTGTACGAAATGTGTCTGTCAATCCAACCATATTTTTAAACCTGAAAGTCAGCCTAAATGGTTTAAGGCAGAGCCAATCATGTAGGACGTCAAATAACATGTGAAGTTCACACACGAAGAAATCGGGTGAGTTCCTTTCCTTGCTTTGCCTGTGATTTTCCATAAAAGATCATCTAGAAATTAACGTAACTTGGGCGTACCGGGACGTATCTGAAGACGTCAGCTGAGGTCATATCTTATGGTCAAATCCAACCTCCTAGGTTGGATCTGACTCAACCTCCTAGGTTGCCAGGATATCTTATCCCATCCGTAGATAGCCTATCTATAATTAAATCGATATTTTATACTCTTTTTTTTCTAATATAATAGCCACTGCAATCCCTACACCATTATTTATCACACATTCCAGGTGGTTTTAAAAGATGGCATAATTTCTGATGACTCCACGACGATTGAAATCGGTTGTACCGAATGAAGAGGCAGACTGGAATCACTGAGTTTTTAGAGTCACTCCTTTTTATAACACTAAAACTACATAGATTTACGTCAAAAAATGTCAATTTAGCTATGATTAATCTACTTTTTCCCACTCTTCTTGCATGTACGCCAGAGCCTTTTGGAATACAGTAAATTGCAAATAACGACCGGTTGCAAATTAATTATTCAATTATGATAATTTCATCATCCTCCGGTGAAAACTCTTTTAACTTTCAAATCAATCCCCTCAAAACGTTGACAGCACATTAATGCTAATCCTTAAAAATTCAAATTTAAATGGAAATGGCCATATCTGAAAAATGTGATAAAAATAAGTTTGCTCAGAAATTATTTTCATAGCTGGATCAATTGAAAACATTTTTACCATTTATACGATTAAGTACACGGGGTGAAAGTAGTTTGGTTTTTAAATAAATTAAGGAGGAACCTGCGCTTCGAAATACTGTATTCTTATGATTTATATCATTTGCGGTAATGAGTGAATTTAGGCTTTGTGATGCCTCTTGTATTTTAAGATACGTATTAGAAAGATCCACAGGGTAAAATATCATGCAACAATATGTTAAACAAAAGTTTTAGGTACGTAATGAAAACTAAATATTGTATTGACTCCAGCATTCGTTGCTATGCAGTCATAATTTGATTACAATATTTATTAATGAACTGAAGAAAAGAAATAATTATTTTTTGTTGTAAAACGTTTGAAAATGTGTCTTTACTATTTATTTTCGTGATAAATTGCATTATGACTGTATAATAGAAGCACATGGCAACACCGAAATTGCATAAACAGCTGACAAGGGGAGTGTCTGAGTTTCGGGTCTAGGATTTTGACGAAATTTGCCAGGCAGGTAGTCCTTGATTAGTTATTTACGAATCACCCCCCATATAGGGTTACATATCCAGAAACTTCGTCAAAAAACGAGTTTGAAATATTTGATTGCAAATATAAAGCTAATAATTAGTTATCTTTATCCAGTGCAGTTTGGGTTAGGGGTGAAGTACTTGCTTCCCAATGTCGACGTCCCAGGTTCCAGACTCTTCATATTCAATTTTTTTTCATCGCAATTTCGTGGTACGACTTCCCTGGTTTTATATATTTTTAATCTGTTTACCCGAGATGCATTTTAACTATTTTACATACTAATTACGTAATTTTCTAAATTTGCTAAAATTACATAATTAGTACGTAAAATAGTTACGCGATTTACCTAAATCACGTAATTAGTACGTAGCGGAAATACTTCCGCATGCCCTGTCGTTTTTTGTGTATGAAATTAACGGAAGAGCATGAAGTGTGATCGTGATTTATAATTACCGTATCTTTGGCCACGCAGTCCCGACGCACGTACAACATTTGCTCTAATTTGCCAGGTGACGTGATTTTCCAGCGCTGTGCTTTTTTGGAAAAACTAATCGCAAGAGAAAAAAGAACTTAAGCTATGCAATCATATAATTGTAAGTATCTACCGAAATGTTCGGGTGATCGGGCGAAATGTTTGGTTGGGAGAGAGTTTCGAATCAGAGACGTCGCTTGGAAATTGATAAAAAACCAGCGGTAACAAATAATTTTGAAACATTAATGTATTGCATATTTTCAGGAGCATGTTAGAATCACCCAAACATTTCGGTAGATACTTAGGGATAGGGAATACTTACTTCAGGGATTTCTGATATTCTAAGTTTTCGCTACTGCCTGGAGCCTATTTCTTGTGACACCCGTTCGTCAATCATTATCCGGTTTTAGAAGACTGCAGACTCGTTATGTTTATCTGAATCTCGTCGAAATGCTAAACACGTGATTGTATGAATATGTACGTACATACATACATATAAAGGTGCATTTACATTACTGTATACAGATACCTTTACATTAAGACAAACGTCTACCGCAAGTGAGATCGATAAAGAAGTGGTGCTGCTAAACTCCATAAATTCTGAAAACATAGGTTTGAACATTCTGATTTGACGTAAGTTGGCAGCCGTAAAAAAGTAACCAACGTAGTATGTGCAAAGTAATCAATTTTACCAAAGATGTTGGAAACATTTGCTATGAGTACCACCTTATACATATTCCATATACATAGGCATTATGAAGATTAAAATTCAAGTCGTCTGCTTAATTTCTATACCCCATTTCATATTTTATTCATTTATTTAACTCTAAAAACAGCAATAAGGCCTTTGCATTGAGTTATATAAAATATAAATTATGAAAACAATTTATAATAATAACAAAAATGATAAGAAACAGAATTTGAACCAGAGTAATTAAATTGAAAGACCTCCTTAGCAACGTTGCCATGTTCATCGTAGCTTGCCGGCTCCTTCCTCGGAAGAAAACCGGAAGTATGTTCTTTGAACTTAAATACTAACGTTAAACATCCGATGACCTAGGCTGGAAAAAATATATTATGTGCTTTAATATCTCGTGCACGTTTCCTTAGTTTTTCAACGATTTTTTTCGGGCCAAAATTGAAATAGAAATTTTTATGTGAAGGAAGGTCATCATACTCCCATAAGGACAATGCATTTCAACGTGAAAAACCTTCATTTTCAAATCCATATATCTTCGTTGGATGGCCGATGACATATCAATATTTTTACACCATTCGATAGGGAAAGTGATGGACTATAATATATGTAAAAATCAGGGTAGGTTTTAGGGCATGCCTAAAATGATGGTTCCTCCTTAAAGTGAACGAGGTAGCAAAAACAATGGCTATAGTCAGATTACGTAGCGCAGATACAGTATGCCGACGGGATAACGTCTGATAAGCAGAGGTATCAGGGGCTACAAATGGCCACTATAGGGCAGCACGAACCCAGATGTTTCTAAACCGATTTGTCCTATAATGTAGGTAAAAAAGAAGCCTTCTATGAAACAAAAAATATGCCATGGAAATACTGTGCCTGCGCTGAGTAAACTAACTGAAGCCCTATTTTTTACTACCTCATTCTTTTTTCATTCATTTAAAAGCCAGAATACTTTCATCACATGCTCTTTCTGAGATGAATTTTTAAAGTATTTTCAATGTATTCAAATGAAAGAAAAAAGAAAAGTAAATATCTCATTATACCTCAAAAGATAATGAAAATTTGGTAGTTGCAACATTTATCTCCTTTTTCATTCTGAAGATTGATTAAGCAGTCATAAACCCACCATGTAAACTTGATATTAATGTCGACAAAGAGCAAAATTCGCTCATAAACAATTTAAATCAACTTCTTCAAATGATGGTTTCCAAAACCTTTCATTTAAATCCAAATGAGTCCCACACATTGCGGAAAATGTAGATGATGACTGACTAAATAGTTTTTGTTAGAGGTTGTTAATATTATGCTTGTAATATGTTGATGGTAGTTGCCATGTGGCAGATGTTTATTTATAGTTATATGTGGTGGCATTGTACTAAGTAAATGCTAGTACTGTTGATGGACGATCTGAAGCAGTAATAAAAAGAAAGGAACTGCTAATTTTATTGATTAAATCTGCAACACCATACAGTTTGTTCATGGACTAAGGTGAAAATATTGTTGACCTTGAGTAAGAGTTTGAAAGTAGTACAATGGAAAATTTCACAGCCTTGTGATAGTCTCAGAAACTCTCTTTCTCTCTGAGTTTACATCGTGCCTTGCCTCCCACATAAGAACACATACATCCGTAATGAATGAGAGCTGTAACCAACTACTGGCACCTTAACCTAACCCCACGAGCCCCCCTATCTATGCCCTTGGAGGTCACTTCAGCCTTCGAGGCCACTACGGCGGTCCCATTGCCCCTTGGCGGCCAATAATTTGACCCTTGCGGCACTCCTTCCTACAGCTTCCCTTCAAGTAAACTCTCTGGAACCCACATGACTCCCTCCATATTCCCTCGGAAGCTCACGGCTTCCTCATCGGAAATGCCGCCTCCTTCCCTTTCGTCCCCTGTCCTCTCTTCATTTTATAACCCACAGGTACGTGTCCCAAGTGCGCATCCTCCCTTTCCTTTCTCCTCCCCTCGCAGGGCTGCCAAACTCCAAAATACCAGCCCGCGATGGTTCACACCAGCAATCTCCCTAAGCGCCTGAACTGTTCACCTCGCCGTCATACGCCATCTACCCTGGAAAATTGTAAACTGTGGGTGGTGTTTCTCTATGTTAATTGAATCATAGAATATCATATTCTTCATTTTCATTTGTGCCACAAGCGTTAAAAGCACCGAACGATATATTACCCACGGTACTCAAAATAGTCTGGGATCCTAAAGAAACACAGCTATTCATGTTTTCCTGACGACAGGTATATTCAAAACCTGCTTCCACTATTTTATCCAATTTAAATGTTTGATTAAGTTAAAATAGATAAAATAAACAAGAAAAAGGGTAATCAAATCATCAATCATGCCTCGGGAGCTTGCTATTTGTGTTGATCATTTCAACAATTATCCAAGTGGGTGGCCTAGTGGGTAGAGCACTGAGCTACTGACCGGAGAGTCCCGGGATCAAATCCCGGGCAAGAGTCGTTCTGGACACCCCCATCTAAAATCCTTGCGATTCGATTTTCTAAGTGTCAGAACTTCGTAGGAAATCGCAGGTGGCCCAGGGAAAGGAACTGGCCCTACCCTGAAAGTGTGAATTTCATACGCCATTAACTTAGTACGGGGTGAGCTCTACTCTCATCTATCAAAGACCAATCTTCGAGTTGAATCACTGAGTAAGTGAGTGAAAATATAATCTTGTAATTTAGTTTTGATATTAAGTGTAAATTTCAAACCCTCACCTATCAAAGACCAACCTTCGGGTTGAACACAATATTATTATTGTTAATTTTGCGAGTTATTTTTAAAAGTTGGTCTAAATACAGATTTCGATAGCTTTTGACTAACAGTATAAGGGTTCACCACGTGGGGAAATAAAAATCAACAAGGAGGTCAAACATTTTAGGGTGCTTGCGAGACATGAAATTTGATTAATGAGATTGCAAGGAAAATAAAAGAATGAGCGTAGAAAAATATTCAAGAGTCATTATAATCTCTTCCACAGGAATAATACTTGAAAAATCCTTTCCTTTTAGCACTCCGAATATATGATAATGTAACAGCTACAATTCGAGTAGACCAGACAGAAATAGTATTTCATTATTTATATTACGTGCATCTCATACGTTCCTATTGCTAGAATGTCTCACGAATAGTTAGATGAATGTGTCGTATCTGAATGCTAAACTTTCTTGTTACTAATTCTACATTATTCTTCATTGAGGCATTATGGGACTAAAATCAAAAGGATGAAATATGAACTGTCAATATCCCATTAAGTTAATGCTGGATGTGTTGCGAAACTGATGGAGTAAAAATATTTAAGAAGTGTTTAGGTGAAAATATATTTCAACAAATCACTTTAATATTTTAGCAAGGGAAATTACTAATTATTGAGATATTATGAAACACCATCCTTACTCGATTATTGTCGAACACCCTCCACCCTCCTTATCTCTTTCTCATGCTAAAATACCCCGAAGGAGCTTAACGCACTCCGCGCTCCCATTCAAAGTTCATCCTTTCTTCCATACCAAACCTTGCAATTCAGCATTCTGCTAAACCCTCATTATCCAAACTCCAGAACCTCCTCAACGTTCCTTGCAACGTTTCTTTAGCAAACTTTTTCCATATCAACTTGTTCAGATGATACTCGTCACAACCAAACTCTCCTCTCGATGAATACCATGGAATATCATTTCGGAATCAAATGGGAAAGAAATTATGTAACTGAAAATAAATAATAACTATTTCTCTCTTTTCTTCTTACATATCCACTTTCGACTTTATGCACTCGATTTAAATCTTTTCTTCATCCTATTCCTTAATACGACTGAGGAATACTCGAGAATTCGGCTCCCCTCCACACGGCCCATCCGTTTCGCAAGGTTCTCACCCCAATTTCCCTCCCAACCCCTCATCTCATCGAGTGTTCCGTCCGTAACCACTTCCCACTCGGAACCACTCCCCTTGTCTTCCGCTTCGCTTGCGTCGCAATCCACCCGTAGTCACTCCCTCCTTCCCGTCTACGAAGCCTTTGGCAGCCGCTGCGAACTTGCATCAACGTCGGTAGACGGAAGCAAATTATGGGATAGAATTTGAGCGGTGGTAAATTTCTTCGTCTTGGATCGTGTAATTTCTCGGTAGAAATATTTCGGAGAAAAGCAGATACGCTCCGTAATTGTGCATAAATGGTCTCCGTAAAGATGCACAATTGACTAAATCGATGGATGGATGTCAAATTTCTTCCTTCCAGCGTGCTATTTTATCACTATTATTTGATCATAATAGGCAACATGTTTACGGGTAAGGTAGGGTTAACGCAGGTCTAGTTGCATGTAGCGCACCTCAAAAAAGTACTTCACTCGCCCAAGTAATGTCAACTGCAAGAGTGACTGCCTGACGAGAAATATAAATCAATTATTTGCCTATGCTTTAGCCTAATCCATTAGTAAAGATTGGATTTCTTGTAGCCATTAATCATATAGTTGCATAAAATTGACGTTTTCCAAATGATATAACATTGCAGCTATAAGAGCACGCACGTACTGCGTTATTGGTGATAATTCACCCTCAGTAACACACCCTCGATTTCGCTTGCTAGGAACTTTGTAGGTGTACATTAAAATATTAGACTATGCTACACACTACCAACTAGGGCCTCCAATTACCGATATTCTGAACCGTTTAGGAATGAGGTCGTTCACCATATTTTTAAAATTGCCGAATTTGATAGTTTGTAAAATAAAAAGACAGGTATTTTTCCGTTTTTAGATCCGTCCATTAGTTCTCGAGTTATAAGCGTGTTTCATTTCAGACTCTTTATTCTTTTTACATAGAGATTATCACTCGTGAAACACACATGGTTCAGCTCTAGCGCAGACTGCGTGTTTTAATCCCCCTCGACTCTGCTGACATCTCTTTGTACACAATTGACAGGTTCAATATCATCGATATATTATATAACACGGCGAAATACATGTTTTTATCCCTTTCGGAAGAGTGGACACGCAAACGACTAGTACGTCATCCACTTCATGCAATCACAACTGAGACTGCGAAGCTCCTTCGTCCAATCACAATGGGGGACGCACAGCTGATTCTGCCAATGGAAGTGGTTGCGACAGGATATGTGCGAGCTGACCTCCACTCCCTTCCTGTTCTTCCTCAACAAAGTCAAGGAGGGGAGGTGGATGACGTAGATATCCTTAACGCAGCTCGTTCGGTGGGCGTCACCCCATATTTTTATTTTAAATTTATAAGCGAATGGCTCTGGTTATAAGACTAATTTTTTCACTAAAATTCATTTTTCGTTTCCAACTAACGATTTGGTTCCGAGAAAAAACGTTACAATTGAGAACGATAATCCATTCCTGAAAAGATTTTTTTTATTTAAATGTCGTAATCATATGTAAAAATGACGGTGTCAAAAATATTAATAACCATAAATCCAGTAGAAATGGAGAAAATGTTCATTACCTCGGAGCTGTCTTCCAGAGATTTTCGTGGAATTTGGAAAACTCTAGCCCTGAGCATTAAACAGGGCTGATACACTATTGCATCATTTCGGCAAGACTCAAATTATTAATTAATTTTCTCGAGGAATAAAAACTGTAACTGGCACAAACTTTATTTTATCAAACCCTGATGTACACTTAGGCTTTTCACTCACCATATGGTATATTGACATTCAACCTCATTTATATATTGTATTTATTAAATCAAGAATTTACAAAAAGCAAATAAAAGTCTGATTTATACTTTTGAAAACATTAAAAGCTATTCATCCACTTTTTTGTCAAATTAAGATGAAACTTTAAGAATCTGACTATTTACTATCCAAAATTAGTTACCTGGTCAGGCAATCGATGGATCTTAGCTTTGTAGCCAATATACTTGATGTGGAAATATTTACTTGAACTCAAGTAACCGGTCGATTGATAATGAGTGCACCTAAAACCATTTTCAAGTTGAGAGCGAGAGAGTGCGTTCCTTCATTCAAGCTCACTTTCAACCTTAGACAAGCAAATGTATCAACCGCATGCATCGGAAAAGTTGACTTAAGCAATATCAATTCAGACATCCATGTTCTTTTTAGTCAAAATTGGTGATGCTTCAGCCACTTTACACTTCAGATCACGCTCTGGTTCACCATCAGAAATCTTCGTAAGGAGATGCTTTAAACACCCAATTTCCTGACCATCTTTACAATTACATCTACTTAATAACCTGCAGGCCACCATAAAGGTGTGTGGCAGGAGGTAAATTCACACCAAACATGCATTACTAATCATGCAATAAAAGGATTAGTAATTATATTCTAGTCTAAACTTCACAAATTTCAAAAAAGATTAAAATAGCAAAGCAAGCATGCAAAGACATGCTGCTGTTGGACTAGCTTAAAGTCATTACACCAACATGCAATAACCTACGATATCCATTGATACACTTGTATTTATACTTATGGATTTATTTACAGCTATTCATATCTATTTATCGAGGAATTTTCCTAGGAAAGAAGGACATTTTGAATCTGTCACTTCAGCAACCAATTTCTCTAATTTTATGATTATGGCCAAGTCTCTTGTAGTAGGTTGGGCTTCACAAAATATTTTTATCGTCACAAGTGAAAATATAATCATGGAATTTAGTTAAGAGATTAAGTGTAAATTTCAAATAACGGTCTGAAAATGATGCCCATTTTAAGTTCGTCTAACAGACTCGATACGCTAGTAATTATTTTATTTTCTTGAGATTCCAGAACAGGAAATTGGAAAAAAACCGAGAACGGGTGGGAAGGAATTTCCGTCCGGAAACACTACTATCCGCTAACTATAAAAATAATAGCATTATTTTGATGTAGAGTCCCCTCACGGGCCACTAATTATTGAAACATCTCCTTCCTTACTGCAATTTTTTTATGTTCGTTCCTCCCATTACCGACGGATTTATTTTTGCGAAATTCCCGCTTCAGCGTTATACTAGTATAGAATCAAGTCGGCGCAACCCAAATGCCGAGTATGAAAAAACGATGATGCTGGTGCTGCCTCTCATACGAATGATTATGACAAAAAAGCAGCAAGAGGGTCGCAGGGATGTCGAGTGCGGTTCCTAACGGCCGACTGAGCGAGAGAAAACGCCTTCCGCGCCAAAAGTTTCGCGCAACAACGCGTCCAGACATTCCAGGCACAGCATTCGTCCGGGGTACACGTAAAAACTAAATAAAAGTAAAAAATAAATAAACATTCCTTTCAAAAAGTTCCCTCTTTAAGATCACGGCGTTTATTCTTCACACGCCTCTCAGGTTACTCTTATCGCCCTTTACCTTTTTCCTCCCGTTATCAGCGTTTCTCCGTCCGAGAAACGCCGTTTCGGGCAGAAATAAATCCGCTTCTCTTTGATATTCCTTCCATCAACCCAAAGCATGATAAGAAAGGAGAGTGGATTCCATAAAGATAAGAAACAATGATTTCACGCTGTTTACAACGCGAGAACTCTTACTATTTAGGTTGTAAGATGAATACAAATTGAGATAATTCCAGGGTAATCTTCACGCACGTTAATGCTGCAAGATCTGATACCACCTGCATACAGAAAGTGCTACGTTCATTATGCCTCTGCCTCCATACCAGGATTTAGAATCTGAATTTTTTAATATAACACAATCTCCCAATGCGGAAATGGAGTCATGGACGCTTACTGAAAAATCAAGTAAGCAAGTAGCACTATAGACATGAACTATGAGTATCACTAATGCTCCAAATACTAAATGAGACAAGCTTTCTGAGAAGGGTAACATATTTTGCCAACAAAGCGTGAATTAAAACCACCACAAGACTCAGTATCTCCTGATTTTAAACTTAAACATTTAAAATTAGTCAGGCAGGTGAATTTATTTACAGCAACTGCCAACAAAATTAGACGAACTATAACAATAGTGAACATATACTGAGAATTTGACGCTCCAGTAAGAATGATGCGACATTAATTTCTACTAACCATAAGGAAAAAAGTAATCACCATAGCTATATTTTTCTATATCTCTTATCGAAAGAGTAATTTCCATTAAGTTATCACTGAATTGGATACCCTTCGAATCAAAAAATATGACAAGCTCTCTACGGTAATTCAATTCCTTTCCACAAATTTTGCCATTTTTTTCTTATTGGTAACAATTCTTTGATATGAAATCTAAGAATCTCAAGCGTAATATATTTCATGCGAACAAAATAGAATCCCAACAGTGAAGACCGAATTTTTCTCGTCCACTTCTCCTCAAAACATTTTCTTCCCTTGCTAGGCTCCATACATTTTTTTGAGTCTTCGGACCCACTCAAGTGAAATAAAAACACTCCAACTCTCCATAAATACTCCGCGCTCGGAATAAATACAGACTCTCCCGGAATGGCGAACGGAGAAATCAATCATCCGCGCAAAAAAATAAGCATCGAATGCACCAACAGCATCAGGGAGGGTCGTAAACGATTATTGGGTACAGTCGAAATTGGAACGATGGAGCTTGGATACATGGCATGGGCGCTCCACCAGTCGATGAATTGAAATATGGGATTCAGCGGCCGTAAACTAAATCACGCACCGATAGACCCCAACTATGCAGCAGCAAAAAAGTAAAAAAAATTACGAATGCGAAAAATAGCTATCGTAATATCCTTTTCCGAACCAGTTCACGTCAAAATGTTACATAAAGATTTCCAATTTGGAATATAAAGTTCAAACAAAAAGTTTCCAGGGTGGAAAACAACAGTCGTGAAGCATATTTCTCTAGCTATTTCACGAGGCTGAAATTTTTCTCAGTTCAAAAGAGTGTGATCGCTTTTGTGGGCAGTTATACGAATGGATCGGCATGATTACAGGTATCATGGAAAAATCAATACTGGAAACTAGCAACGAGAGCACATAGGGCCCTTCTACATGAGAAACACTCGTTTCCTAGTTTAATTTATGTTTATGAACGTGACATATCATATCATACAATTTATGAACGTGCTATCAACAGCTGTACGTCAATCAGTCAGTTGATATGGCGTTAAAAGTCATCGGCATTAATTAGAAGCTCAATTACCTAAACAATTTACCCATTTGAGTAACATTTCTAGGCTTCATTGCGTGACTACTATCCATTACATAACATTCGAAAGCAAGCTCATGAAGTAATTTCTCGGAAAAGGGAGCATAAAACACCTCTCCTGGGGAAAAATTGGCGTTTACCGGGATTTAAGCTCGGACATATACCAGAGGAATCATTTTTCCTCTATTCTAAATGACGCACATATTTAATTCTTGTTGGATGAGTTTAATTAAACCTAAAAATCTAGAAAATCTAGATCCCTGAGAGAATTTTCTGTGCAAGTGAGAGTATCCTTCTGCGAATTGAAAAGATTTCAGCATTTCACAAGACAGCTCCATCATGACTGAGTGAAACAAAGCTAACGATAAATTCTGATATTTTCTTATGTTGTTGAAAAATATACTACAGTAATATCCCATAGCATTCGATGAACGTAGAAAAAGCCTTAAATTTAAAGACCAATTAGCACTTGTATTTCATATTAATTACTTTTCCAGCACGAGGGGCCGACTGCAACACCTTTTCTACAAATTAAAGCACTGTCCGTAATAACTGTGCAGTTTTTCACTTATAACTCTCAAACAAATACGGGGTTCAACCTTGTTCTTACAGATATTTAATTTTCCGCAAATGTCCTCATTTTATCCCCTCTGCTTCTAGTAAACATATTATTTTGTTATGTTGTTACAAAGCCACATTTTCTCACCCATTTCATCCATGAACCCATGCAATTTAAAGTTTACTTTGGGTTTAGTGGTTGTAGTACTGGTCACTCATCTGGGAGCTGGGTTTCGAATCCTGGCAGTGGACGTTATTTTACATTAGTAAACCGGCCGCTACTTGATTGTTCTGCGGAGAACGTTCGAGCACAGTACTCCGTCCGTCAGATGAGACGTAGACGCCTTTCCGTTAAAGAGCAGGCTAATGTGGACGCCGGGTTTCTCTCCACCCTTCCTCCTTTCCCTTCTATTCTCATCCTTATATCTTTACTCCCAGTCTGAAGTGCCCATTAGTGCGGATACAGACTTGAAAACACTGAAATATTTTCGTGAAAGATTACGTTTCGAGAGATGCAAACATTCACAATACAGTACTTTTCATAGGCAAAAAGTATTTAAAGGATTACTAAATTTCCACTTTAAGGTGGAATTTCCGTAAACGGAGAAAGTTAGGATGCACGTTCTGTCTTAAAAATAATCGTGTCCACAGTAGAGGACGCAGCCTGGAAAACTGAATAGTCTACTACTCGCTAAAAAAGCATTTTTCGTGGCGGACGCCACCTCGCACCAGTGCGCCTCAAGTTCCGTGTCATGAATAAGGATTAGTTACAGCGCTTTGACACGCAGATGCCTCGCCCTGTCGGTTTTACCCATTACCTATCCATGCAATGAGTTTTACCAACATCAGTCACGCAATATTGGCCAATGGCTGAGCCAACTACATCCCACAGCAGCCAATCCGAAATATTGGTGTCGTAATCAAATTATACGCCGACACCTGGCGCTGCGCTCAACGGAAGATCCTCACCACAACATCTATCTCGGCCGCTTGATCTCCTCGACGCTCGCAAGCTTCCGACCGCTTACGACCAAAAACACCCTTATCCTCACCAACTACCAACAAGCTCCACCTCTTCCCCATCCTGTGTACTACAGAATCATTATGGCATATGTAATATCTCTATAATGTCATCAAGTGACATCTTTCTTACAGTGAATGGGGGCGTTTACTCGGAACCGAAATCGCAATTTTGTAAAGGAAATCGTTAGATGGAAACGAAAAAGAATTTTAGCGAAAAAATTAATCTTCTAACTACAAACATTCACTCATAAACCAAAAATTAAAATAAGCAGAAGGTGACGCCCACCGAAAAAGCTGCTTTGATATCATCGACGTCATCTTCATCCCGTCCTTGACTGTTTTTAGGGGAAGGGAGTGGAGGGGGGTTCTTGGAAGGTCTGCTCGCACAGATGCTGTCGCAACTGCTCCTATTGGCAGAGTCAGCTGTGTTCCCCCATTGCGATAAGGTAAATTAGCTTCGCGGGCTGTTGTGATAGGACGAAGTCGATATACGTCTGAGGTTGCACCACGCCCACTTTTCCGAAAGGGTAAAAAACATCAGTTTTTCGCAGAGAAATAATTAACGGATCAAAAGACGGAAAAATACGGGTATTTTTATTTTAAAAACTCTATTAGATTTGGCAATAAAAATATGGTAGACGACCCCATTATAGACACATTCTAGATTTCTACAAGATGTTTTACGTCTCCCATTCTCTGTACACCATTATTACATTCTAGCGACAAATTATCACAAAATCGAGTAACATCTGCAGTAATCAGGTATAAATATTTGCAGCTGCCTGCCAAACACGCCACGATGAGTCGAAATTCATTGCGCATATAAAGAGTGAGTAATATGCAGAACGAGAATGGAGGAAGGAGGCAAACGAAAACTACTTTGTTAATCCTAATTAATTTTCTCCTGGGTAATCCCTCGATTTAGATCTCGGGTCCACCGGTTTCGGAGCCACGACAGTATTTAAAATGCTGCACGAGGATTTCCTCCATAAGATCTCCTCAGCACTTCGCTAAAAAAAGTAACATCTTTTCGCCGCTCGTTAGCTTCCGATTTTTTCATAGTTTGAACATGGAGCCTTAATAACCCTTTGAGCATACCATGCAGATGATAACCCGTAAAGACTGGCACTCAAGCTAGCTACCGGATGGGTAAAGGACGCCTTTGAGGCTTTACCTTCTTCTCTTTAATCTTGTGTTACTTTTGGTTATTCAGGGGAGGCGACCGACAGCTGAGGTCATTGCCATTTAGGAAGGGTGGGTAATTGGGTAATGGTAGGAGTTTTCAGGGAACGGAGGAAGGGTGGAGCGAAACCCGACGTCGGCATTAGCCTACTCTTAACGAAAGGCGCCGACGGGACCACGGCTTAACGTCCCATCCGACGGACGGAGTACTGAACTTGAAATGCCCTCCACTGCGCTAAGTGGGGACCGGTTTTCCACTGAAATATCCGCCAATGCCGGAAACGAACCCAGGCCCTCGGGATGGGAGACCAATACTCTAGCCACCACACCAACCCGGTCTCTTTGTCTTATTGTTGTCACCTATATCCGTACCATAAAGAACGTAACAGTGTCCGGCGAGACGTAGTGGAATGATATCATGATAAGACACAAGATATAGCACTTATTCCATGGGTTTTTATTAGTGGTACAACGCGTTTTAGCGGTTAAGAACTCTTTGTACCACTAATAAAAACCCATGTAATAAGTGCTATATCTTGTGTCGTACCATAAAGATATTAATATACTTGAATCTAATTTACAAATCGATACACCTCCAATTTCTGCACCAGATTCAGTTATCTGCTTCCTCGTCTTACGCTTGAACCACAAGTTCCCTCTCCCCATTCGCAAATAAACTCACGCCATCCTCTTTCCAGTAGCCATTCCATGCAAACGAGAGACACCTGAGGCTCGGGTCACACCCCGGGAGAGAGGGGTCAGGAGGTAATTCCTGCGGGTCTCCTTCCATTCGCATCCGCCCGCTCATCCAACCACGACCCTACCTCGCCTCATTCCTCTGCTAGAATACATACCATTTGTAAGCAGAACGTAAATGGGAAATTATTCCATCCCGACTTCAGTCTGAATTTTTATTTTTTTCACTCTCGTTCCACTGTTCTTGCGTACAGCAAATATTATTTACTCGCGATCGGATTTAAAGTAAAATATCTTCATATATGTTCGTTCAATTCTACTCAGTAACTACACATTCTATCAGGTATTAAATCATTTTATGACGCTGTGAACTCATCCTGTCTTTCAAATGAATCAAAAGAGTGTTTTGGCTCTAATCACATGCTACACTATGTGAAAACAACCGTTGTTGTATAGTATAGTAATGCAAACATGCAACAACATATCATCTTATTAATGGGGTCGTTTGGTATTTTTTAACTGCAGAATCTGATAGAGTTTGTAAAATACCAAGACTTGTATTGTCCCGTTCTTTGAATTGTCACGTAGTTCTAGAATTGTAAGCAGCGATAAACAGATATTTTTTTCACCCTTTCGCTTGAGTGGGCGTGTGAAAGATTCGTACGTCATCCCCTCGTCCAATCACAACTGAGACTGCGAAGCTCCTTCGCCCAACCACAATGAGGGACACACAGCTGGTGGTTGTCAGACGGCATGCGGAGTATTTCCAAAGGCATAGCATATTCATCTTACATCGTAATTTGAGAATAAGTATATAACCTTCAGACCACTTTTATTAACGCCATGATTTACACGAAGAATCCATTAAATATCTTGGAGTACACTGACATATGATATTTCCTGGGGTAAACACATACGTGAAATAATGGGTCAAGCGAATCGTAAACTGGGATTCATCAAAAGAGTACTGGGTAAATGTGACGATCATGTACGAGAAATCAGCTAATTTTCCCTTGTTAGAACTCATTTGGAATATGCTGCCAGTGTATGGGATCCCTACGAAATCGGTCTAAATAATGAACTTGAACGTGTGCAGTGAAGATCGGCAAGATTTGTAAAGAGTCGGTATGATAACCTTATTAGCGTAACCAGTCTATTAAATGAATTAAATTGGGAATCATTGTCAGATCGCAGGTTGAAATTTAGACGTAATCTCTTAAACAAATTCCAAGACCATATTTTCAGTGATGATGCTAAAAATACGCAAATACGCGATGATGCGAACCCCAACTTACTATGGTAGACTGGACCATAATCACAAAATTAGAGGAATTGATTGCCGAACTGACAGATTCAAAATGTCCTTTTTTCCTCGTACAATTAGGGATATGAATGGTAAATGTATCCAATACGAGTGTAGCAATGGATAACATTGGTAGCTGCATGTTGGTATGAGCACTTAAAGCTAACCTAACTAACAGCATGTTTTTGCATGATTGCTTTGCTATTTTTATCTTTTTTTTAAATAGTGAAGTTTAGAACAGCATATAAATACTAATTCTTTTTTATGCATGATATGTAGTGCATGATTGGTGAGAATTCACCACCTGCCACACACCTTTATGGTGGCTTGCTGGGTATTATGTAGATGTATATGAAGAGTACTTGGTGAATTTCGGTGTTCAGTTATTTTGGGTTATTTGCTGGATCCGCCCGAGCATTGTACTGAGGCTTCTCCTCCAGTGTTTGCGCCAAAATAGTCAATGAGTGGGAGTGGATGACGTAGAATTGACTAAGTGCAGCTCCTTTGGTGGGCGTCACCTCTTGCGTATTTTAAATTTATGAGTGAACTGCTAGTTAACGGGTTTATTTTTTCACCAATCTTCACTTTTCGTTTCCATCTAATGATTTAGTGTATAAAATAACGACTTCGGTTTCCAATAAACGCCCACATTTTGATATTTTGAATCAAATCAGTACAAATGATGGTACATATATGAACCTATACTAATCTAAACATTGCATTTTTGTGTCAAAAATACCAAAAAAGAAGTTGGGCCTCTTTGGGTCTTCGAAAGCTGCTGTGAGAGATGCTATCGGAGGAAATTGAAACCAAAGCACTCACATAACAATTACTGATTGAACTACGGTAAAAAAACAAGTTGCTCTAAATTAAAATTCAAGCGACGACGAAATACTGAGAAGGAATTCATTAGAAGGTGGAGAATGTATGATTACCCGGCATACACCTCAATAATGTTTACACTATCAACTGAAACCCTACCGCTCGATGAAGACGCTCATTAGCGCCGAAAATCAATTAGAATCCCCGGCTGAAGGGAAAAAAAGGCAGTGGAAAAGTAAACAGTCCCAGGTGTCTCGAGTTCCCTCTTCCGAACTTCGGGTCTTCTCACCAATCAGGAAGGAAGCAATTTGGTCTCTTCTCGGGAAGCAATTTCGCCTCCTGCCACCCTCTTTTATCGTTTCGGGCGCTTGACCGAAAAGGAATTCCTTCCACTGCCATGCTCCGAACCGTTTTTCCAAACATTCCGAACATTTCTTTCGCATTAGGATTCTATAGTGAGCACATATTCATGATTCCACATTCATTAAAATGGATCTAAAGTTGAAATGAACTCTCTAATTAAGCAACGCATGGTTTCTCTGCTCTGCAATTTAGGCCATAAAAGGATACAAAAATACTCAATTGACAATTTTTGTCGGAAACAGAGGACTAAAATGTTGATGCCTTAGAATGCTGTTTTTTTGCAACCTTTAGTCCTATATCAATCACGTTATAAGGATTTAAATAATCAACACGCTCAGAATAAGAAAAAACCTCAAGTTAAAGTTAAATCAGAGAATAGTTTTCTACCCAAAATATGGAAAAGCTGGAAAGAAATAAATATTCTTTGAACACTCCGGCCAGCATCTTTACACCTTGGTGCTTTTATTACCTTCCTACAAGCAATCTATTAAATTACCTTAGCGATACTTTAACTTACCAAGGCCCTAACAAATGATAGAGGAAATAAGGAATTTGCGCATCACTCGTCCTCTCCAAACCTCACGGCAGGAATAGGAAAGGATTGAATTTCAGCGCTCCAAAGTAAATTGATCCGAACATGATAATGGATGTGTACTTAGACCATTGAACTTCGGTTACCCTTAACCCTTTCAAGAATGTAGGACCTAACATGCGACAAAACTTAAAATATTTTCGTGCGAAAGAAGTGATCGTGGAGAACATTACGTTGCAGGACACATCAACCACCCAACATTCATCTCTACGCCATAAATCATGAGCTCAAGCCAAATATGTAATTGTTTAACGACCACGCCGACTTTCAAATACTATGAAACCGGTTTTGCGTATTCACTTAACCTATTATTGCCTAAAGTTTTCCGCTGGCAGCAGGAATCAGGTCTGCAACGTACCGGCCTGGTGACCCTAGGTTTTTGGGTTGGAGCGCCGTCTCCGGTATAAGGTTTGACGGCATCTAAGGGGTAAATGCTTCCGATAAATTATTCTAACAGCTGGAGGATCATAAAAACTGATTATACTAAAACTTCTCATGGATTACATGTAACCATGCATTCAGAACCATAAGTGGAACTGAGGTATCCGCGGCGTTTAACCACAATGGCAACGGCTTTCGGGCGTTACCACTGCAGAACCATAATTACTCGAAAGTTAAGCAAAGAATCTATAATTGCCACTTATGTAAAGTTATTACATTTTAAATGACTATCATTCGATAAGAGTTCTTTATATTTACATAAAGACTCCCAAATTAATCTAAATACGTTTAACTGTAAAATAAGATTTATGAAATATCCCTTCTGCTTAGCTTTGAAGTGTAAAGTGCGCTATAAACAACATTTATAACAACTGAAACATCTTTCCATGCTACTTCTGCAGATACACTCACATAAAAATGGATTTTGTGGTGGGAAGGAGTGTATAATCAAAGGATTCAGTTTTTTAAGAAGAAAATGTAATTTTCTCGAAACCTAAAATATATTTAGCGTAATAGTCCAGGAAATACAATTGTTGGTAGTAATTTTACAACATTTACATGTTCAAATTATTTCTTGTGGGAAAAAAACGAAGTATTCGACTACGCGATCGAGTGAATTAATAAGAATGGCCATAAAATGAGTTCAGTTGAAGGATATAAAGCTATCTACCAACTAATGGCTATCCTAGGAAGAAATTATCAATATTCCTATTTCAAGCGCGCTTCTCTCGAATGACCGGAGCTGCACTAGAATATGCGAATCCCCACATTTTCCGGACAAGATCACCTTGAACTAACTCGCTTCACCCCCGGACAGAATTCCCTCCGCATTTTGCCCTCTCGCACACGAACACCCTCCTAAACCACCCCAATCCACACCGTCCACCCTCCTCGACATACGCACCTTCCCTCCGCGAGTTTATTCTCTTCCCTCCCCATTGGAACCCTCCGCCTCAATCCTGCATTTTAAAACGACCCCTTTCCCCCATTACCCTTCCTCTCTCAGCCCCATCTCTCTCCAATTATCTTCCCTTGCTGCTCGCCCGCCCGCCCTCCCCTTGACCATAAAACAAGGGCAGTAAGGGGCGCTCCAGCCGTTAACGTATTTTGGCCGCGGCTAGACGCACGCGCGCTCGCCGCCGTGGGCCGCGAAAAAATTTCCGAATCGTAGTCCCTCCACGACAAACTGACCGGCACCATGTGGTCCACCGCGTAGGCACGTTCATTCATTCATTAAAATAGTATTGGGTAAATGTCACGATCATGTACAAGAAATCAGCTACTTTTCCCTTGTTAGACCTCATTTGAAATATGCTGCCAGTGTCTGGGATCCCTATGAAATCGGTCAAAATAATGAACTTGTACGTGTGCAGCGAAGATCGGCAAGATTTGTAAAGGGACGATACGATAATTATATTAGCGTAACCAGTCTATTAAATGAATTAAAATGGGAATCATTGTCAGATCGCAGGTTCAAATTTAGACTTGATCTCTTAAATAAAACAAATTTTTCAGAGATGATGTTAAAAATATTTTTCAAACCCCAACTTACTATGGCAGACTGGACCATAATCATAAAATTAGAGAAATTGATTGCCGAACTGATAGATTCAAAATGTCCTTTTTCCCTCGTACAATTAGGGATATGAATAACGGTAAATGTATCCAATACGAGTGTAGCAATGGATAACATTGGTAGCTGCATGTTGGTATGAGCATTGAGCACTTAAAGCTAACCAAACTAACAGCATGTGTTGCATGTTTGCTTTGCTATTTTCACCTTTTTTTAAATAGTGAAGTTTAGAACAGATATCTAATAAATACTAATCCTTTTTTATGCATGATATGTAGTGCATGTTTGGTGAGAAATCACCCCCTGCCACACACCTTTGTGGTGGCTTTCAGGGTATTATGTAGTTGTAGATGTAGATGTTTAGTCCACCTAAGGGAATGAGAGTGTCTGAACGGCTGGTCGGAAAAAAAGGCGAACGAAGAGGAAAATAAGGGAAAAGTGTTTCCCACGAGGATTAGCTTGGGTCGGGAAAACATTTTTGGCCGGGTCAACGGACCCGCCTGTGTCAACGCAAGGCTTAGAAGCCCTGGGCTGTTGATGAGCCGCATTTAAGATGGACTTCTCCTTATTTAAGTCGTTCTAGCCAGCGACCTCGGTATAAAGCAAGCCAAAGTGCGTTACAGGGCATTGAACATATTATTTTAGTATCGATTTCCTAGAGATTTTTACACACCATGTGAGTTGAAGTATTCTTGAATTTGTCCTCGCATTCATCACATTTACTGCAAATTACTGCGTGAAATTCGTTCACTGACTCTCGTAGCTTGGAATCAGAAGTTGCATTGTTACCTGTATAGATGCTCTATTTCTTACTCGAATTTGTTGAACTTAACAGAAAAGCTGGAAACGCAGATGCTAGTACCAGGTTTGTGAACACGACAATGGATACTGATTGACCCCCCAGTCTCCCCTGCCAAACACTCATTTGGTGTCTTGAACAGAACCTTGTAGCAGTACATTATGAGTACACCATAAATGCCTTTCAACGGAGATCATTGGTTAAGTAAATAAAGCTTAATAGAGAAACAATTGAAGATAAAGGAGAATAAAGTTTGCTTAGACCCGACGCTCAATCCACCATATTCCTTCTAAAATATTAGAGAAGAATGTGATAATCAATCCAAAAAGAACACACGGCCCTCCGATTGAGATTTCTGCTACTGAGACTGTGGTTACGGGTTATGGTATGTCATGTGAAAATTTCAGGAGACACAATTTTTTGGCCCTAATATTGATTGTCAATAAAATAATGAGCCCTTCCCATCATTTATTTGAAGAGCAAATATGTTGTAAATCATCTATTTTATATGTGGTTATACGGCAGAGCATGGCTCTTGCAGTAAAATTTGCAGATTAATACTTAGTATAAAGAGAAATGTCGTTTTGACGAAAAACTAATACAAGATGCGCAATTTTATGTATAATTTGTCATTGTAAAAAAGTGCTTGCCTAACCACACTTGTTTCATTGGTATTAATAAATGTTTGCTCAAAAAAAGCAGAAAAGCCTCAGTTACATGAAAGTGGCGCTACTGTATTTTGTTATCATTGGCAAAGGTACTTGTGACGGAACGTGCTTACAAGCCTATTTACTAACTTAATTTAGGAATATACCTTACCAAGATCATTCTTATATTTTTTATTTGATTTAAATATTCCATTGGTTATTGGCATGGTGTATTTAATACCAATGCTTCCAAATGGTAGAAGCGTCATTGTTTCCGATCAATTTTCAAAAATATGAATATTAATAAAAGTCAAAACAAAGAGTTGTATTTGCAAGGGAATAGTTTAAAACTAAGTAAGAAAATATTTAACCTACTTTAGAATACGTGTTAGCGGGATTGAGCAGGCTTTCTTACCTAAAGCCGAGCTAAATCTGAATCGCTCGGTAATGCGAGTAGCGCACTTCGTTGAGAAATCACAGGTGGCATTGGTAAGCGGGGAGTTGTCGCGAATTATTCTGAGCATGAATCTTTCATGCAGCACTCCCGGCTCCAGGTGACATGATCAGACCTGATCCTTTACCGCCAGTAATTAAAATCTACCTTTAGGTTGAAATATACAAGAAAGGAAACTTTCCTCAACATTTGAAAGTTTGCTAATAAGATGGAAGACGTCTGCAAGTCACGTAATTCATTCCATTTTTCAGCGGGGAATACACGTTATTCGTTTACATTTGTGGCAATAAGTCAAACAGAAATGTATTCAACACCTCATTTCTTTGATTTTTTGATTAAAGCAATTTCCTTCCAACTTTAACGAAGTCATAAGATAGAAGGTTAAGGCCGAGACGCCAAGAAATAAAAACCGTTCTCAAGGCGCCTGTTAATAAATTTCAAAATGAAAATAACGCTTACAATGATCTATCCACCTCAGAGATAATGCCTAAAGTCGGTGTCGGTATAAATGAGAGGAGCAGTAAAAATCTAGCGTTCCAGGTCGCCACACAGACTTGGTACGTAACATACATATTATGCGTCATAACCTTGGTGGATCATGGGTTCTATCCTATGAGCGTACAGAAAGATCACTCGGTAATTGGAATGATTTGGTTGGGGAGCGCTAGAAACTAGAGTATGATTTGAGACTGGCACTGCAGATATATTTCTGCCTTCACACTACATCAGCAAGACAGACGGAAGCGATAAATTAAGATACATATAAATTGCCGGACAGATACAAGAATACATATGAGAATCAGTTATTCTTGCGCAGAGCAGCCGACAACAAATCAAACAATACCTGACGATGTTGAAGGGCCAACGAAACCCTGGTCGGAATAAAGGTTTTTTATCTGTAGTAAATTGCAAAATTTTGTATTCTTTTTGATATATTCGAATACCACGCAATATTTCCAGAATCTAAGGAATTTAAACTCAAACAAGCTCTTAAAAAAAGGAACACACTTTATCATTTTCCCCAAAGTTTTGGTTATTCCTTTCTCTTTCGCAAAATGTAATTTTCACGGCTGTTGACCCACTAACCCATACCTCACGCCCGTGGTTTCATGATCATATGTTGTTTCCCTTACGAACCTCGACTTTACATACTATTTTAAACGCACCTGAAAAAATGGCGGAGTGAGCGGCAGATATTAAAATACTCTGGTCCATTACAATCCCTGGGTGTATAATGCATCAAATTTATAATTCAAGCAAATAAAATGCATAATACAGCAGATGATCAACAATATGAGGATAAAAACCCCAGAGAAGTGAGAGAAAACACTAGAAATAGGTCTAAGGTCAGGTAACCAACCCGATAACTGCATTTCCGAAGTAAATTCCGAGGCATATCGATAAGAAGCACAAAATGGACACACACAACTGGCAACTACGTCCCCATATTCATATACCTAAAGACAACCGAATATCCCGAAATGCAGCGGTAACCCTTGATTTTCTATGCCCGAACTAAAGGTTCACTCTAACAGCCACATCATGCGAGGAAAACAACCTACAACCGGTATACTGCATCAGAACGAAATGAGACTGCCTACGGTATATACATGAGGCAGAAACCACATGCCAACACCTACTTCTAGAAGTTCTCTCCATCGCACTCAACCAGGACCGGTATTCCAACAAAAATCTGCCCATGATGAAATCCAATCCCGTGCCCGTGGGGTAAGACATTCTGATACCCACATCAACCCAAAACCATTTCTACTTCTCGTGGAAAAAGAATATTACCAGACGAAACTGTCAATGTTGCCCTCAAAGCATCCAGTGAATTCAGGTTCACCTTTGCGCTGTACCGCTTCTGAGTAACTGCCGATTTGTTTTTGAAAGGCCAGAAAATGTTTATGAAGAAACCTTTGCCACTGAAAACCATTAACTTCAAATTACAATCAATGATAGGCCCTGGGAAAACAACCGATGTGGCTATTTCGTACAATTCAAGAATTTTCAATTACTTTCTATCACAATTCTCAAACAAAAGATTAACCTATAAAAATGAGCTTTATATGTACAATTTGTGAAATGAACAATCTATGCCAGAAGTGATAGTAATACCATTCAGGTTATTACTTTTGCATCAGCCAATCCCCATTTGAAATTACACTGGTACTGTGTCAGAAAAAAATGTTGGTATTCATATACAAGACTTTTGTATAATAATGTATATGTAGGATGCATGAATCCTCATATCTATTCTGACCGGTGAAATTAAAATTTCATTTTAATGACAAGTAAATTATACATCGCAGTCTTTAAAAAATTATTATTTCTTGAGAAATCGCACCTCGCTGCATTAGATCTCACTGTTTCATTATTTATGTTCGAAATGCTCAAATTATTGTCTAGCCGCGGGTATTCGGAAGAACAAACGATAAATTATTATTAAAAACTATAGGGTCATGTTGTAATAATCTTGCCGTTTTAGTCACCAGAATAATATGCAAATGAATATCCATTAGCCTTTAAAAATGAATAACGATAAATGACCCGCGAGGAATAGAATGTTCGCCGAAGTTCTGTAGTTGGAGAGAACGCTAGATAATCGATACGCCGCATTTCATGAATGCATTTTAGAAAGCCTTAGATGGCATGATGAGGAATACTGATGAGTACACCCCCTCTAACGTATTCACGCCCATTCTTCTCCAAAACCTAATTAAATTATTTAACGGAAGAAAAACTCATTCCATATGCATTCTTATCTCAATGCAAAAGAGATATTTCGCGAAACGCCCGAATGAAATGTGGATTAATCTGCGGTGAGGGAAAAGCCCTTGACTATCGAAAATATTAGTAAAATGATAAGCACCAAATTTGGTAAAGAAATTACTGAAAAAATAAGCATCAAATAATAAGCTAAAAACAAATTAGTATCATTCGTCTGCTGTAAAACAGATACTCACATAAGATGGGAAAAATATTCGCGGAGATAAAAGCTCCCGAATGCGTTACGAATTTATTAAGTCTCGGTAACTGGAAGCATCAAAATTAAATAACACCATTGAAGTGGAACCGAAATTTAATCAGGCTCTTGCTTCAAAAATAAGGATTAACTTCAAGTAGCTTGCAAAAATCACTGTTTTGGCAAAATATTACTCAGAGAGACATTCAAGGATATAATAAAACATTGCGTTTTAAAAAAGCAGAAATTCAGTGGGTTCATTCTCCGGATGTTTCACTGGCAGATTTTACGGCAATTTTGCAGCTGTAAAGCGAAATCCGGGAGGATAACTTACAGTGAGCATTTTTAAGATACAAGATGTCTTTCGCAATTACTGCAAACTGGATGCACATGGATCATTGTCCATCAAAAGAGTGACCACCACCACTTTGCAGCACACAGTTTTCTCTGAAATGCATAAAAAATTTATGATTTTTCAGCAATTTTTTCGTGGATCTCTGTTTTTGGAATACGCCCATATTTTTGGAATCCAAAAGCCCCCTCTCCCAACTTTCATCTCCATGTGCTCCGCGCTATCTATCAGCGTTACCACGACAACAACGGGTGCATTGCAACCTCTCCTGCGACCCCGTGATCACCTCCTCTCTTTTCAACTCCTCGTCTCATCCTCAAGGCAAGTGGAAGCATTTGACGGATCGAGAGAGAGAATTCTTCGCGTCCGCTCATCTCCCTAGCTCCCTCGCGTATCTCGAGGATACGAAGCACATGGACGAGCCCGTGTTTTCATTTGGGGTACACAAATCCCACCGCCATTTCTTCCCAACCTCCAAGCTCCCCCACTTCCCTTACGCCTAAACCTTCGCTCATTGTACGGCAGCGACCCTCAGCGCGCCGTGATGATGAGAAAATGACGACTCCGGCCGAAAAAATTAAGCTTCGGTCCCCCTTTCTTGATAATATAATAATGGCGTTTACGTGTCCCAGCTTCGTCCGAGCCGGACCCATAAATGAAAATTAAGGCCGCTGGCATAAACCGCGTTGCCATGACAACAGCGAGGTGTTTTTTTTCCCTCGGTAATTAAGAGTCTTTCGACTCCGCGGGTGTTTTTTTACGGGTCGTTAGCGCGTCTGGGTTATTTAACCTACCGTTAGATTTAAAAATGTATGAACTCCAGTTTGTCATCAAAATACACTTGCATCAACACAAAATATATCCGATCCCTAGCGTTACCCCAACATAATTATTTATGGTCCAAAGCAATGTGACGATGATGATTGATGATTGCTGAAGCGAAGTTATTGATAACATTTTAATGGAGGAGGTTTCGATGGGAGTGGAGGAACCGGAATCACATATACACAGCGTGTTCCTCCATTAATATGCACATGTTGCGTGGCTCAATAAAAAGGAACTCTGCACCCATGATGATGAACAAAGCCGCAAATATTTTTCACTACAGCTTTCTTTAGGGCTAAGCCACGTTAAATCAATGACGTAGACCATCGTATTTAGTTAATGAATTGTCACTTAATATTAACATAAATTTTCTTAAATTACCAATGAGGGGAAAATGAGAGAACACTCCTAAATCAGGATGGTCTATTTCATAACGTCCTCGTGTGCAATAACAACACGGTACAAAAGTACGTTGGTATCTATTAACCCACACTTTTTTCTAATTATTTCCCTCGCGCAGACAAAAAGAATGAAACATTCTCTTGTTACTACCTGACACCTCTTGCATTTATTTCCTTCAAAATAGTCCTAAATACATCATCATCATCATTGGTCAACAATCCTAAGATTGGTTTGACGCAGCTTTCCACTCGATTCTTCTATCGGCCAACCTTTTCGTTGTGACGTAATTCTTCTCTTTTACACTCTTCACAACTTGTTCCATATATCTCATACGAGGCCTGCCTTTTCCAATCTTCCCGTTCACTTTTCCCTCGACGATAGTCTTCATCAGGCCGTCGTGTCTCAAGATATGGCCGATTATGTTTTCCCTTCTTATTAGAGTTGTCAGCAGACTT
This sequence comes from Platycnemis pennipes, assembly GCA_933228895.1. Taxonomy (NCBI): domain Eukaryota; kingdom Metazoa; phylum Arthropoda; class Insecta; order Odonata; family Platycnemididae; genus Platycnemis; species Platycnemis pennipes. Next base: position 127,199,684 of record OW121851.1, on the reverse strand, counting down.
CTCTTTTCTCCTACTCTTCTTAGCACTTCCTCGTTACTTACTCAGTCGATCCATTTAATCTTCAGCATTCTTCTGTAACACCACATTTCAAATGCTTCTACCCTTTTCTTCTCCGCTGCTGTCATCGTCCATGATTCCCTAAATATATATAATAATTAATGTTGGAAAACTTTCAATTAAAGTCAGATTTAGCAGATCTTGTTGAAAGATAACCCCCTAAAAAGTTTTTATAGCATCCACTCCTAAGCACAAAGCATAAAATTATATCGTAGAGCGCATTTCAATGAGTGAGAAAAACTAACCAAAATATAAATCTTGGCAAATCACTTTTTCTTTGGAACTTACCAGTAGAGTAAGTAGTTCCATTCAATAACGTATGTACAGTTATGGCGGAAATCATAGTACATTGTATAGAGTTTACAATGAAATTCGTGTGAGAGATGATCGATGTTTTTCGAGAGTGACCTCATAAAGGAGGAACTACCGTGAGGAAAGTTAATATGACAATCTAGAGAAAAAGAGAAAAACAAAGAAAGATGGCAAAGCATATAATGGAGCAAATAGCAAGACAACACTCAACATTGACTTCTTAAATGGAAAACAAAGTTCAATACGCACAAATATATTCATATATGTATAGGGAAACGTAAAGGGCATAGAAGGAATTGACTATCGAGAAAAGGAAAAGAGTAAATACAACTCTCCTATATCAAATGAATATTCATGAGACTAAACAATAAACATTCATCTTCCTCCCCCGGGGTAGCCAAAGCCATGCATGGCGTAACTCAAGCAAATCCAAACGTCCATCGTTGAATAAATAACAAGAAGATATAATTCAATATTCTGAAACTAACTACTCATCGAACTACGTTGAATTGATTTCCGTAAAAAAGTAATGAATATATGGGATTCCAATGCAAGGACAAAGAAAAGAGAACAATTGAGTCTCATCCAAACACGGATGACAAATGCCACATTGTGTCGGCAATCAACTTCTGCGGATGCTTTGTTCAAACTTATCCTTATACAGCACTTTTAAATTCCATTTCAAAAACGTAAGTAGCGTTTTAATTGGTCAAATTATTTTACATCAGAGGGTCTCTTCGTATACATTTGCTAACTCACCCTGATTTCTGCTAGCGAGATATGTTTATGGAATGAAAAACAATACCGCTTCAGAGAATCGATTAGTTTCCTCAGGGGATATATACGACATAAACTGTTTATAACAGCAAATATCAAAACAACAGAGGTTTAATTAGCGTACGCCTAAAAAATATAAATCATAGGTGTATTTCAGTTCTTCTTCTATTTTATCTTCATCCCTTCACTTCTTCAGTTGAGTTAATTCAAAGTAGCGTATTTTTTCTCAAACCGTAACAATGACTTCAGGAGTATTTTACAGTTGCAGTGTACCGACAAAATAAATAAATGCATGTTTTACAACCATCAGTAATATTTTTCGTTCTAGAGGTTGATAAGGAAGAGTTACATTCCGGTATTATTTTAAAAAAAATAACGTAACAATGTAATCAATCTACTTCTACTTTCACTTACAAGTGCGTAATTAGCCACTATCTGTGATGATGACGTCTACACATCACAATAGTCGTTTAAATAAAAGTTAATGGGAAATTCAAAAATTTTTACAACTTCATTCCCTTACTTTTTGTTTGAGTTAATTCCTAGTATATATTGGGTGTTTGCGGAGGGTGATTCTAGGCTTAATGGGATTTCAGAGAGGAAAATAACGTCCCTCGCACAAACAATTTTTAGGCGTGAAGCTTTAATTTCCAAGGAATCCACAGAAGACAAAACAAACATTTTTAACTATAAAGAAAATAAAATATATTTCATCGTAAATCAAAAATTTACCTTGAAATGAAAATTCTAAAAATACTCTCGGAACAAATCATTTTCCTAGTCGATATTTTCTTATCGGCCGCGATAATTTACCGTGTGATAAAATCGGAGAGCCATGATTAGAGAATTAATGTTTTTGCAGCGGCATTTCAGTGATCCGTAGCCAGAGGAACAGGACAAAAACCGCAGTGGAAGAATAAAAAGGTAAAAACAACGCAGAGGTAAAAGCACCAATCGAAGGGCGGGCATACATTTTCACTTTGTCACCAAAGCTGGAATGTAAATTAATGGCTAAATAGACCTCGCACCGCATTCATTAAAGGGCATGAAGCATTATTTTTAGAGTTGCCCTATACTCACTCATGATTACAGATTGTGTTACTTCATCTCAGCTAGTTTATACCTACGTAAAATATTCATTACTCAGGTGCTGAAAATATTTTGCTACCGAGGGCTGCTGTGTAAGTCTAGCTGATTATACAGCATTTAATGTGCAAAAAATATGCATATTAGTCTACCATACATTACATTCCTTTAACTAAACTCCAATACATTGTCGAAACAGATTTTCCTGGTGGCACTAAAAAATTATACAAACAACATACTGTGACACGAACACTGCGATATTTTAGGAAGGTAAGTTAATGCGCAATCAATATTTGTACCATATTGTGGAATAATATACCATTTACATCCCACGTACGCTTAACAAGCTATTTGTACTCAATAGTACTCGAGGTAATTACCTTCGAGAAGCACTTTTATTGCATAGTCACATCAGGTAGCAGAGTGTAATATTTGAACGCATAAAGGCAATGAGTTTACTCAAAGACCGTTTCACGGAGCACTCCACTTTTTTTAGAGGAACGTAGAACGAAAATTTGCCATACTAAACAGTAATGACCTGGAAATATTCATATTTTTAATGGAACAACCGCTCCTTGCTTTCCAAGTTTGAGATTATTTCTAGCGAGTTTTCGTAGGAAACTCTTACTGTTAATATATATATATTTTAGTCTTGACTCTTATATTTATCACGTTTGCAAAAAGTAGTAGCATTTTAGCCCTTAGTTACGTGTAAGTAGCGCATGCTTGGTGATTTTCACCTCCTGCCACACACCCACGAGGTGGCACACAGGGTGCTACGTAGATGTAAATGTTCGGTCTCCGTTTCGCAGGGTATTATATGCATGTATGTACATACATTCCTCTTAAGGTCCACTATTTCCAGTCCTGTCTCTAATGCTCAAGTATTGCGGACAACTAACTACACACAATATGCAGGAGGGAAAGAAACTTCCACAAAAGTCATCATATATATAAACCGAGACCAATCACATGCACTTGAATTTCAGTAGCTTCAGTTTGCAATTTAAGCCATCTCTTTATTCACCCAATTAAAATCCCAGTTCCCAACCTGCTTCAGGTAAGAAGAGCAAAGTGCTTGAACTTCGTGGGATGTGCGGACAACAGATGGATAGGTTAAAACTAAGCATCTCACGAATGAAAATTAACCACACGTCACCAGCAATTAGCTTGATTTGACAGTTAGTCTGACCAGAGATAAAGGTTGAGCCGAAATGGTGCTGAGCCCACGGGCCTAAGTATTCTGGTTTGGTAGACCTTCTACTTTCGTGAAGCAAGTTAAGGTTTACCAGTGATGACAAAATGCGAAACTGCCTGACAGAAATAACCAATTAATAGGGATGTTCCCCAAACACCATTCTCGACGAAAGTATGTACAAACAAAGCTCAACGATATCCTCAAAATTGCGCTTCCCTTTTCATTCACAGCTGGTATCACAAAGCCCGCAACCTCACTTCACTCCACGGTTAGAGGATTAACATCGAGATTTCAACGGGTTTCAAACCATTAATTACTTGAAAGATCTCTCATCCGAGTAAAAAGAGCTACTCACCCGCAAAATTGGATGAAGATGAGTTTAGGGAGAATGATTCGTTACATTATGCAGGCACTTGCATTAATTATTTCAACTTATCAACAGTATTCTTGAAGTATGTACCTACACAGAAAAAATGCTGTAAGTGTAGAAAAATAAAAGTGGAAATTTCATGCAAAATCCTGCGTCCATTCCTATAACGAAATCTAAACGCCATCAACTAAGTGTTTGAAATCTACAATTAAGCCATTTATAGTATAAAAAAATATCTGAGGGCACGTAAAATTCATAATAAAAATGTCTTTGGAGATGAATTTAGCTAATATTTAGTTTTAATCATTATTAACGCGCTTTGCATTTGACTTTCCCTGACTGATAAAATGTGAATTTTCCAAATTAATAAAATTTAAAAATCAAACAAGCGCGTATATAAGTTTCAAACCGGAAAAATTTCAAATTTAAAAAATATTATGACTAGAGAAATGCATTTGGTAGTCGTGGCAACGGTGGCTGAAGGTTTCAGCATTCATTTATCACGGGAATGGAGCCGGGTGAATGAATTCCATCGTAGGGGCATGATTACGAGCGTCACGATTTCTGAATCGAAATTGGCCTAATCTCTCGGTTTGCGACTCTCTCCCGAGGTGTCGCTACAGTCACCCAAGCAACCGCAAACGACTCTCATTATGCTGCGCTGATTCGCATCATTTCAGTAGTCACTTTCGGAGAAGTGGTAAACCGCGCTGCGCGGCCATTCCGCGGAAAGACTTAGGGAAAATCTTGTTAAAAAATTCCCATGAAAGAATGTCGACCTGTAGAGAAACAGGAAATCGAATTGAAAGATTGCGCGAACACCTTAGTGAAGTAACCTGCTGAAATTCAGAATAGAATGAGAGAGCCGAGAGGCCCGGGCCCGGGCCCCTTTCCGAGAGGCCCGGGCGCTTCGGACCTTATCCTATCCCCATCCCTTCCATTCCTATCCTTATACCTTTCCTCCCGGTCTGAAGCGCCTATTTGTGCGGAAACAGACTTGAAAACACCCATGATGAGAATAGAATGGAATGGAATAGATGATGTATGAATCCCCCATCCCTTCCATTCCTATCCTTATACCTTTCCTCCTGGTCTGAAGCGCCTATTAGTGCGGAAACCGACTTGAAAACACCCAAGGAAGAATGGAATATTTCCACAAAGAAAAAAATCCACCTTGAACGGAATTAGAACCCGGAGTATCCAGCCAGGCTTTATCACTTAAGCTACCAAGGCTTCCTTTTTCCCTGTGAATCTCTGGAGACCTCAAAGGACAAGATGTTGCCGGCATAAAGTTCATACAAATGTCACAGACAAACTGAGTGGTGAACACAGCGCCACCGTCCGCGAGGTGTGTACCAATTAGGGCAACTGTAAGGCCAACTTTAAACACTAAGGTGAACTAACTTTAACTCCAGGATTGTAAACCAGATACGAATATCTTAGCAAAGAAACCAGCTAAATATTTTCTCTTTTTTCGAAAGTTCTGCTACCAGTGCCACCCTCTAACCAAATATAAAAGTGGATAAAATTTTATATACATTCTAGTCGGGTATTTTCGTCCCCGTTCGTTGGTATGATGACAAAAGTTTAGCCATCTATCCTGCTGGTAGGTTATAAAAGCTGTGCTCAGCGTAGCAACAAACACGAACGAAAATAGTCGACGAGAATACAGAATTCACCGAAGCCACCGTGCGGAAACCTACGAACGAATAATGATTTACACTTTTTATGCTGCTCTGAATTTGTTTATTGTGATTTTTGGTTTTCCCTAATAGTATCTAAAGATTAAATGTTTTAAATGGTAGAGCTTAGCATGCCGGCGGATATGATTGGGCGAATTCATAATTATCCATGCACAAAAACAAATTTAATTTTTTTAATGCTGTGATTCTTTAAAGAGGACGGTATCTTTATTACGCACATATTTTTACATTTATACATTGGAATGTACAATTATTTGTTGTTCCATCTTATTGACATTTCATTCGAGAGATGAATAATTCAGAATAATTTTGATTAATTTTGGACTGCTGCAAAAATCAAGGTAGTCATGTGATAATTTATTGCTCTCTTGGTGAATATCATTTCATTTTGGCTTCATCACTAAATTATTTGGGATATATAAGTAAAACAGAACATGATAGTGAGGATTTTCTCTTATTACAGATACACAAAATCAAATTTTAGATGTTTTCTCCCATAATAAATTCTCGTTATCACTTCTATTTAGGCGATAGTCTGATGATGTGAAAGTAGTGTACCATGACATATATACCGGACAAATATCCATCAATTTATACACGAGCAGTAGGTACAAAAACGAATTATCTTCGCGTAATTAACGCTGCTGGCGTTCCAAAATGCAATTCTATGACGACTACTAACTGAATGAAGAAATTCATTGTGTAATAGAGCCTTTCTTAATTAAACCTATGCAAATTTTCATTATTCATTCGGATTTTAATTAATTTTGTGCATTTTGTATGACGCGCCGGGCTTTCTTTAGTTGATAATTGTATTTTACCCTTACTGTACTGCGTTATTTGATGCAAGCAGGAAATTAAAAACATTCGTGAACAGTTTTTTCTTAGGCGTGTTCTGCGGTTGAAAATTAAAATCCATACCAACACGGTGGGTCTCCGACTGGAGCGAAGGTATTAATTTAGCGCTCGGAAAGATTGACACTTCATTTTCAGCGACCAACGAGCGTTGGAGCACATATTGACGAGAACGGTAGCGCACGCAGGACAACCAACTAGGTTCCGCCACTCACACGTCATATCATACAAAACTCGAGTGTCACGGGTGTGAAAATAATTTGATAGAATGAGCTGTCAACCACCATTCGTGACACACGTTCCTAAAATATGAGTTAATTCGATCCGTAGCAATTACTCACATTAGCTTAAAGCTAATCAACTTGGGAGGGTGGGGGGAGAGATTCTTAGGTTCTTATTCTTAGGTTGTAAGTCACTCGACTAGCAGCTGACATCAGCTTATGATGAGAAACATAAGGTTTAAGCTCTCGATAATGTTGACTTGACTTACTTGATTTTTATTGACCACAAAAATCAAGAACATTGCTCTAATTCCAATATTAACTCCCCGAATAATTTAAATATTTTTACACGTCTAAATTATCTAGCTGCATGTGACCCTATCATATAACATGTTTCCATGTAGTAGCATAGTTGAATGTCAATAGTGCATTTTTGGTGATCTTTAGCCCCTGCCACACACCCTTGCGGTTTATTGCAGGGTATTGCGTAGATGTAAATCTAGACGTGTTTTCGCGCCGCAAAATCATAATTTTTGAAGGAGGATTAAATAATTACGATAGAAGTTGCAAGCTTTATATCCCATGTACCTCCTGAACGAAATTTTTACAATAGCACAGAAAAACACAAAAAGGATTAATGTTTATAAGCAATATACTACTTGAGCGTTTTTAATATGACCAACAAAACTCCAATTCAACATCCGAATGGTATGGTTGGTTATCAACAAGTAAGTCAAGTGAACTCAAACAAAAAAATTTTGAAAATATTGCGCGTCAAAGAAACCAGGTCGTAAATAAATTATATTGTATATGGAATTACATAGTGTGTTTTCTGATTATTTAATCACGAAGCAGTTCCATGAAGTCACGCTGAAAATCATCTATTATATCATTAGGGTTGTATTATTCCGCTATGCTACGGAAGGGTTAGTCTACGTCTAAGTAATACCCTGCGAGTCACCGCGAGGGTGTGTGGCAGGGGATGAAGAACACCAAACATACACTACTTACATGCAACTATGAGATGGAGTGCTTCTACTTCATGGACGCATGTTACAAATAAAGGTCACGTGCAACTAGTTGGTAAGGGTAAACAATATACCCCCGAGGAAATTTCTCTCCTCCGAGCTCATGATGAGAAATAGACAGAGCGTGACTGCGCGAGGAAGTTGATTTCCCCAGCCTCGGAGCGAGAGGTCAGGAATGTGTGCTAAGGCAATCGCCAGGGGCTAGCTTTGTCGAATGGTATGGCCGTCTGGACCGTTTTCGGCGACAGGGGACGAAGGAGATACTTCTCAGGCGCAGATCGAGGACGGCCAGGGGCGAGAAGGGAATGGGGGATGAGTTACTCCTCTGGGAATTAAGGAGGGCGGCGAGGGATGACCCCCTAGCGACGCCGCCGCCACATCACCCCGGCCACAAGAGGACACTAAATGTCCCGCCTCAGTCCTGGCACACGATATTGCGCGACCGCCAGCACGCTGCGGGGTAAGCCACTCAATTCCTTCGCCTCTCATGCACCCCTACAGCCTACAGCCTCTCCCTTGACCGCGATAGCAAAACAACAACAAAGCAATTCCAGGTGATGTCTTTCTAGGGTTCTCCACCGGGTCAGGGATTCGGTGACTGCGGCTTCTACGGCTGCCACTGCCGTCTTCTTCAAGGGGATGTGTGCCGGGTCCACAGAATTGTCGGGTTTATATGCTTTCCACCGGGCTCAGGTTACTCCTGATTGACTGATTCCAATTTTCCTTCTTTCCTCCCGTATTTTCCGGAGAACCAGTTTCCACGCGTAGCCGAGGGCTCATCCTGTGTCGCGCTTGGAATTTTTGGGTTGCAATAATGGGGAATATGCATGAAACTTTTTTCTAGGGTATTGATGATGTACTTGATACGAAATTTTCTCACAAATTGAAATATATAAGCCAAAATTCTCCACGCCAAACACAAAGATTATCAAAGGCTCTTAAAATGTTCCCTAAAATCGACTAAAGTCACATGACATGAAACGCCTTCTGACGTCACTGCACGGTAAAGGTTCAATATTGCTACGGAAACAGACGTTTATTTTATAAGAAAACGAAGCTAATATATTGTTTTGAGGATTTTAGCCGTTTCTTGATCGGAACCATAACTGAAATGGGATTTAAAAAAGCAGAATCCGACACTTTGTCTTTGGTTGACTCCCTTATGGCGGCTTTCTTCTAAAAAAAAACGATTGCTTTATCGTAGTACGACTCGCGGGGTGAAAGCAAACGGAACACTTTATAGTTATTATACATTTTATGGAAGATATTCTCGTTACGATCCACACTCTTTAAATAAAAAATTAAATACATTCGTTTATTGCATTGAAAAATAAGATAAAAACATATTTTTACACCAAGTATTCATTAAACAACTTACCTCCACGTATAAACAGATAAACAACGCCCATAGTGATACCGTGCCGTGACGTCATGCGATGACGTCGTGTTTTTAAGCTTCAAGAATCGTTTTAATTTTTAAAGAGTAATATCTTTGTACCACAGCTTAATTCTTTTGCAAAATTTTCAACGAGTACATTTTAGCCAATAAACTTCTCATTCAAAGAGTTATAAAAATAGTGCATTTTCCCCATTGGAATGAGGGTAATGAATAAACTGAGCTTATGTATCCCCTCTGTAATGGATCAATTCCATAAATTCAACCCTGAAACAATTAGTTACATCATAGAATGGAGTTGATATCGTCGATGATCTCCTATTTATGATTTATACAAAAATCTTAGACGGAGTTATTCTTGTGTAACTTTTGTTGTTTCGGGTACACAGCAAGAGTGCTAGCGAAATTGAGTCAAAATAAATGTATGTACAAACGAATAGATCCCGAAACAACATAAATTGTCCAATTTACGACAAAATTGCGATTAATTGCTGGTTTTACTCTTGATTAATGCATCGCCTCATAACAGAAATTCTTGTCTTGTGCCGATCTTTAAATTACATACACAGAGCAGAAGAAGATACTTCCTACTCCGAACGCGCACCGAAATAAGGTCGGATCTGACGAGGGACCACGCCCCCCCGTGAACTAAATTCAGTGGATGCCGATTCCTTTCGCATGCCGCGCCTTCGTCCCCGCCGATCCGCCACCCGACTGCCGCACCCTCCTCCGCCCCCGACTACACTCATTAACCTCACTCCCCGACAATGTGACCGCTTCCTAACGACGCTACCCGCGGATCTTTTGAAGCCGCGTTCAGAGGCGAGTGAAGAGGGGCGGGTGGACGTAATTAGAGCCATGTTTATGCTAATGGGGGCGGCCAGGGACTTTCGTGGCCGTTCGGATGGCCACACGCCATCAGCGCGGATTTCAGCGGGAAGTCGAAAAACGTTTAACGAGCCTTTGATTTCATGTCATACCTCTCCGTAACTCACTTCTGTTCATGAGTCTCATCCCGAGTTTTCACGTCCTTTGATGGGAATACAGAATTCATACATTAATCGGAAACCACCCATCTTGGTAATTAGGGAACGTTTTGAAGATCACCCGAATTATCACTCTGATTTCATAATTATGGAGAGCGTCCACTCTCTCCCACAAGCCACCGCGGTTAAAAAGTCTCCATCGAATAACCTGGAGCGTGTGCAGCGAAGATCGGCTGGATTTGTAAAGGGACGGTATGATATATATATTAGGTAACCAGCCAATTAGAAAACTAAAATGGGAATATTACAATACCGTAGGTTGAAATTTAGACTGAATCCCTTAAATAAATTCCAATATTATATTTTCAATGACGGCGTTGAAAATATTTAGCGAAATTCAACTTATTGGTAAACTGGACCATGATAATAAAATTAGAGAAATTGATTACCGAACCGACATTCAAAATATCCTTCCTTTTTCGTACAATTAGGGATATGAATAGCTGTAAATATATTCAATAGCATAAATACGAGTGCATCAACGGATAATATATGTAGTTCCATGCTGGCATAAGGACTTTAAGCTAACCAAATAATAGCATTTTTTTGCATGCTTACTTTGCTATTTTCATTTTTTTAACCGCGAAGTTTAGACTAGAATGTAATTACTAATTCTTTTAACGCATGAAATGTAATGCAAATTTTGTGTGGATTCACCCCCTGCCACACATCTTTATGGTGGCTTGCAGGGTATTGTTGTAGATGTAGATAATGGTGAGAGGTAGAGAGTAAATCTTCACCATACATGCACTATCTGCCATGTATTAAGCTAAATTTAAGTCGAACTATAACAATTAAAAATATTTAAAGAGGAGGTCATCGTCAAGTTCAGTGTCCAAATATTGAACAACTCTTTAGAAACTAAGATTTTGCCGAAAACACATTATTGTCATTACTTTTCCTCATATCAGAACAGGCCTTGATGGCTGATGTCTTCAATGCTTTACATTGTATTTTCTGAAAGGTTCTGCCTCATACAATTTCTTTTTCAGATAGCACGTTTCCTACCTTTTTTCACGATATCAAAAACAAAATTTTCTAACTCTCCTCGCTAACTTGATATTCTACTTTCATTAACGGTCTTCAATTGTCCATGAATCCTAACTCTAGTTCCATTCACCTAAAATCGAATCGATATCGAAAATTTGGGGATGTATTGGGGGCCATCTGTTTTGCATTCATTCGTACCACCTTAAAACGATGATAAACTAATAAGCAAATCGATAAAATCGATGGGTACCGAATGAAATTAGCAATTAAAAGAAGCTCACCCTCCTCCCACTCAACAGGAGTTGAGAATTTACTACGAGGATTTGGTATCCTTTTTGCTTTGAACCTGCGTGCACAAAGTCCGACACTTGTGCTCTTCAGAGGAAGGCTGCGGCCGGCGGTGCTTCTGTGACCTGCTGCACGAGCCATACGTGCCTGGAGCGCGCGCTTGCATGCACCACGTCTGTCGATTAACCGCATTAACTTACGAGGAAAAAACTCACCGTTAAGAAGCAACCTGGGCGTTCCAAGGATCTACCCTTAAGTCCGACAGATTTAGAGGACTTCAAAGGCATCACGTATGCAAGCAGCTCTAGGCACCGGAACAAATACTAAAGCATCCACTTGCGCAATTTTGCTCCAAATTTATACAAGCTGCATACGAACAAGTCATTAATCTCAGCCTTATACGGTTTTGCTACGAGTTTAAGCCGTTATGGAACTCTGTAATAAGCTGTTACAAGTTCTTCATCGACACACCTACACAAAACCCAGCAAGCCACCATAAAGGTGGGTGGCATTGGGTGAATTCACACCAAACATGCATTACATATCATGCATTAAAAGGATTAGTAATTATATTCTAGCCTAAACTTCATAATTTTAATATGATTAAAATACCAAAGCAAACATATTATTTGTCGGGTAAGCTTAAAGTCCTTATGCCAACATGTAGTTCCAATGCCTATGCTATCCAATGAGACACTTGAATTATACTATAGGATATATAGAGACAGTTATTCATATGCCTAACTTTTCGAGGAAAGAAGGACATTTTGAATCTGTCAGTTCGGCAATCAATTTCTCTAATTTCATAATCATGGTCCAGAGTACCAGAGTAAGTTGGATTTCGCAAAATATTTTGGACGTCATCAGTGAAAGAAAGATCATGTGTCAGCCTTATTCCAAGACATTAAGTTCTATTAAACGGAAGGAAGTGTCTTTTAATCTTAAAGGAAGTGGCGGGTTCAGGGATTGTGATTTCTATCCTCACATTAGGCTCGGACTTCTTTATGTTGTACATCACAACCAACATTTGCCGCTCGCATTATTTTACTTGTAGTAAAGGTTATTATGGGTTAATGGTGTAAAAAACGCCAGCTTTTTCACTTCCTTAACAAATTTCCGTTACGATCCCGTATGATTGAAGTGAGAAATCTTCTAGTTCATCATGAAAAATTTTATGATTCTGTACAGACAGTTCAATACAATCTTAACGATGACAAAATTGTGAGATAGAGCGTAAAAAAGAATGCATATGGGGTAGCCTCCAGCCCACACGTATTTGTCCCCCGAAGTAATGACGATAATGAATGCCAATGACGTGGTCTTTGAATCAGCATGGGAAGATTATCTTTTCCAAATTTAAAGGACTTTCTTTTTAATCTTAAGATGGTTAATCTCTTCGACGGTTGCTATTGAAATTGTCTTATGCTCATAGATACGGTCAATATCGTAGCGTTTTGCTTGATAGACGATATGATCAGAGGAGTGGACAAAACCAACAAATAACTACATCAACCTGCTGGCTACAGACCTACAGAAATCGCCTTCTGTAGATCTTCCAAACTACTACGTCACCCCACATACCCCTCACCGGAAGATGACATGGGATGAAGGGAATACGGTACACACTGTGAAGAATAAAACAGCCGTTGTTGCTTTTTATTGTATCAAAAAAGGCCCTTCATCGTGTCGGGAGTTTGTGCGGGAATATTCCACGGCCGTCTCCGTCCTTTCCTCATGGAGCCCTCGCGAAGTAAACGATAATAAAAGACTCAGCAGAACAGCCGCGAAACGTGCCACCGACTTCTTTTCCGTTGATGTCCGTTCCCACTCCCGAGACCCGCCCTCGCATTGAGGAGAGTGCTTTGTGGGCCAAAGGACGAGAGGCGAAAGCGGGAGGTCTTTAAGAGGTGAGAGGGCGAGAGACGGAAAGTGGAGCCAATGCAGTCTCTCCCGCCCCCACGGCTTAATGAGGGAGTGAAGCACACTCTTGGGCAGTCGACCCGTGACCAGCGCCCGAGGCGAAGAAATTGTGCAGCGGCAGGTGTTTGAAGCTCTGAGAACATACGTTGAGCCGACTCAGGATAACTATTAGCGCAGCACAGTGTGCAGTGCTTCTGTACAAATAGATTTGAAGTACTAGAGGGGTTAAGAGAACTGAAGAGTACAAAAACGTTTTCGCTCTAATATCTGAGAGACGCACCCGGTGGAATATCGTTCCGAAAAGTCTCGGTTCCTTCTCCTTACGCATTTTCGTACTCACTAAGAAGTCATCATTACAGTGCCATCTTATTTAAACAGCTTTTGTGAACCATTTCCACATTATCTATAATTATTCAATGGTATGCCAAGTACCATTATACCATTTTAAACTTACATCTAATTGATTTTAAAATAGGCTCAAACTTCTGCTTCTCCGCTCTCTTCTTTTTTGGAATAGGAATTATCATGTTTTTCTCGAAGTCCCTGGGTATTTCTCCTGTTGAGAACATGTCGCAGATGGCCTTGTAGAGATGGGCCAATGTCCTCTCTCCCGCATTCCTTATCAGTTCTGCGGGGATATCATCAATGCCAGGAGCCTTATTCATCCGAAGGTCCCTTACTGCTGCATCGAATTCCGACCATTTCGTTTATCTTTCCGAATATCCGCTTTTACCAAGTTTCTGACCCACCGCTGGCCCCTAAACATTGTAATTTGACAATCTCAGGAAGCTTAATTTACCTTAGTGCTTGATGTGCGTTCGCACTTGATGCGCGTAGCTACGCTCGTAATGGAAACGTGGCATATTAGCGGAGAGAATCCAGCAAAGCATGGAAATGCAAATTAAATTATCAACAATTCTACGACACAACATGGAGACCAGATCGAGTATTAACAGCAACTGAGCGACAATTCCCCGTCCTGGTTAATGTAAGAAGAAGAATAAAAGGAATGTATTGCTCTAGGATATATATCCTCAAGAACAAACACAACTTAAAGTAAGAGAAATGTAAGGGAGGGTAGAGGACCGCGAGCGGCCCTTCATTAATTGGTCGCGGGAATCTTGGGTGTGGGGGTATTCGAGGGAGGAAACGGCCCTCTCATTCACTGCAGCTCTGGAAATATCTAGAGAGATTCTCTGCTCTTCGGCCTCTGCCCTCGACCTTCCAAACACATCTTCGACCCCCACCTCCCCATCACTCCACCCCAACCATACCCCGAGCCCTCCAATCTCTCCTCCCCTCGCATAATAACCTCTCTTGCATTCACTCAAGATTTAAATAAGATCCCGTATCTACCTAATTGACCCGTTTCCTTGCTATTTATCGTCAGTGAACAACTCATTGGATCCCGCGTGATTTTGTTGGACTGCTTGATCATGCAATAACGCTCAGCAGCAATGTGTTTCCATATCTTATTTGCAAAATTATTCTACCCCCGTGAAATTTTCTCGGGTTGTCAACCAGGTGAGTGCAATTAATGCCATCATTTCGTTACCTAACTCAGCTACCTACCTCAGAGCTTCGGCCACGGTCTCAGATAGTTACATTACTTTTTACTATAATACATACAAGCAATCATGAATACACGCTCTGAGGCGAATACCAATATACCAAGGTTAAGGTAAATGGATAGGTAATACATAAAAGGACGAACACAAAGAAGGTGGTGAGGATGGAATCGAGCCAGATAGCAACAGAAAAAAGTTGGACTCAGCCGGGAATGGAACCACAGACCTCCAAATATCCAGTTCGGCGCGCTTACCATTACATCACAAAGCCAAAGTCAATTTTATGTGAAATCGGCGGTTTATATACCCATTACACAAGTGTGGAGAAAAGAGAGGGCGCGCAGTGTCTATTTCACCCAGAGTCCTCTAGACGGCATTCTCGACACTACTCATAGTCATTAATTGGCAATCAGGAGGACTCTGATTTCACTCACCTCAAGAATAATTGTCAAACATCCTTTTATGTGTTACTTATCCATTTTCTTATCATTTCCTTGGTATAATTTGACTATAATATATATTTTGTCGTGTTCTATCTGTGTGAGTAGAATTACAAGGGCAACTATTTTTATTACACCACTTTTAAGAGTTCCTTTTCTCTGACATTTGCCTCTTTAGTCCACCTAGTCTATTTCTATGTTTTTCTGTGAATATTTTTTCCAGAAAAATCTCGCTTGAATAATCTGGAGAATTAACTGCATCTCTACCCTAATCCACATATAGTACTTTCCCTCATTCCATCTTTGGAGAATAGTTTCCTTTCCCTTATTGTACCTTCCATAACGGCCTTCTATAAGCCGTTGCCTTTAACTATCTGGTCCATTTAAACGCTCAATCTTATATTCTCCTTTAGCCACTTTTCCTTCTCTCCAGCCGTACTCACATTTGAAGCAATCTCTCTTCAAGCATCAATCTCCTCTCATTCTCTTCCAAGTTTTGCTGAGCTCAAGAAAAAACTCCTCATTGCTTATTCGCTAATATCTCCACCGTCTCAATAAGGTCTCTCCTATTATTCAATGCCTACATAACACTCCTAAGAATATCTTTGGTACTAATCACGTCTTTGGCTAATTTACTAGCAAACAAATTTTCTGTTTCAGTGTGTATCTTCCTAGATTTACCTTTATGTTTTCATTTGACGACTTTTTTCAGGAGAATCTCATTTTATAATTAAATTATTATCTACGATAATCCATTTTCATATTAAAAAATATTGCGTTTCGTATTTTTACACAGGTTTGATGAAAACTCGTCAATTTTGATAATACTCGTATTCAATCTCTATATTCCGCACTAACATAGTTCCTTTGCAAGGAAATGTCGTCAGGTTATATTGCATCGAAATCATATCGTGAAGAATAAAAATATGTGCGGTTGTTTCGGAGCGTTGCTCCACGAAACTTCCCAAGTATGTAGAATTTTGGCGAAATGGCGCCCAGGACTGTCTCTTGTGTTCATTTTGCTGTTCAAAGAAGTAATAAAAGGTGGCTGGTAGTGATAATACCACGGCTCTACGGAAATTGAACATCTCACGCACTCTTCTTCACCAGAAACCCGCCTTCAGCACCGTTTATTCCGATTCCCATTTCATATGGGATACATGCAATACTTGTATCCAGACACGACTACTACTCTCAGATTTCTTAATTAAATAATAATGCAATAAGAGTAGCAAAAATAATTAAGAATACTTTAAACTCTTACCTGCTCACGAGAAACTCTTAAAAGAACGTGCTACAGCGATGCTGTATGAAAATAATTCATCAAAGTAGCTTAAGGAATTACCTTCAATTGTTTTAGAATTCTTTAATAAAACAAGTAATAAGTTGTTTTCTACAAAAAACTTCCTGAGATGAAAATTTTCCATTGCTTATTCACACCGCCATTCTCTTTGGATTTTTAATTTGGAAATCAGAAATACGCGGTGATGTCAGTGACTCTAAGCAAGATGGATGTAAAAATAATAAATTACTACAGAGGAAGCCTCTCCAACAGCATAAAGCGACGAAAGCCTAAGAATGACTCTCGAAAGCTACCTACATTTTGTTAGGAGAACGTGTTTATAAAAATAAATGACGTTTAAGTAGCATGTAGATGTAAGTATATTAATTTTAAGAGCATATGAATAAATGGAAGAAAGATATGAATACGTCACGGATGATACCGTAGAAATGACGGTGAAGACTATAAATTCTTGCGAACAGACATTAAAGCAGAGCTCGAAATTCAGTCAAGTTTTGCAATTATGAGAATCCACTTCGTGGTTGAAGGCAACGTTCGTCACTGAGCGTGACTCCCCGCAATGAAATCCTCCTTGCAGCACAGAATTATGAGCCCCACCATGATTCATTTACGTACTGAGCTTGTTGCATGACATGCCACCTCTAGCCAAGGTAGGGAAATACCTCACTACCAACAAGGAATGGTTATTAGCCCCAAACCGCTGCTGTTATATATCCCGAGGTGAGCTATCCATCGCATCGATTTAACGGCGGTTTGAAGCTTTGCTCGTATAATCGCATCAGACGCATTATTCAACGGCCTTAGCGTCTTCGATGCCCCTGCTCTCAATCAGATGAGGAGGAAGGGGGGTCAAGTTAGCACATGCGGAGAGCGGGCCAATTTTCATGTTATGGTGAGAGACGTTCATCCTCACTGTCAGCCAGACAGCGATTGCATGGGGTATCCCAATAATGATGAGGTAAGACAAGATACGTGCGTCACCCACTCGCTGTTATAACCACAGCGAGGGCTTCGAGCACATTTCCATCGAGCCATTCTGCTACGAAGGGAGCGTTTATCAATCCCTTTTCATAGGAAGCGAGAGGCGATATAAAAAAATCCATCGATATCGATAACGACTACGGAGGATTACGATAACGATCAATTCTAGCGGAATATTTCTGAATAATACCCCGATGAAGATATTCCGAACAAAAAGATGGGCTCATATTTATCCTGGAGGGTCTCGAGAATTTCTTTATCCGTCCAATATCCTCTCCTTCGGCGCAAGATCTACGAGGAAGGGAACATTTCCATGGGAAGTCGCGTAAAATGCGTATACGCACGTACGTACATATGTGGTCTTATGTGGGTATGTTGGGTATGTGTCTGGATGAAACTACTCATGCGGGCAGGCGTTTCTGAAAATCACACGCGGCGTAGGTTCAGGTAGTGATAAGAGCAGCGGCGCCCTCCTCTCCAAATCCCACGTCCACATCCCCGCGTCGGCTCCATATGCGATGCGAAGGAATTCCACACCCTCCGCGAGCATATACAAGGCGGAACATTCACCCCATGCAAAGGCAATGAAAATCCCCCGCCATTCGCTCGTGCCCCTTGATTTAAAGCTTTCCACGCACACGCGTACCCTTGGCGAATTTTTCCCCATCGAGTTTCGCGCTTCATATGAAGTGATAGAACATGTTTAAGAGCGTGGCAAGCTTTCATTTTAGCGAATATCACGCATGAATTTTGCCAAAAAATTATCTGGGGTACAGAGAAAAATATCAAATATAATCGTTTTGCATCTAATTTTATAAAGTTTAACTTTATGCCAACTGCGAACTTGTTTAATTCATCCCAAGGCCTCTAAATTGTTACTCAAATATCAGGTATCACATGATGCATTTTCTTAGATCCTCATTCTAAATATTTCGATAATTGGCCAGAGGGATTGTGTTTGAAACCGTCGGGATTATCTAGAATAGGTAACCAGGGAATCACGGAATAAACACGAATGGTTCGCAAATGCTGGTGTGTTTGATTCGTTGATTACAATCACACTCATTGTTTACACGTGTTTTATCTCATCTGTGGCCTCCAGTAAAGGTAGATGAGAAAAACTCAAGTGAAGACGATTAACGAAATTGTACAGTGCGATTCAGACACACCAAATTTCATACCATTCGAGTTTGTACCACGTGACTCCTTGGTTACCTATTCGAGTTAATCCCGAGGGTTTTAAACACACCCGCCCAGGGCTAGTCTTGAAGACAATCAATTTCAAAAAATAAAATTAGAACGTAGAAATAGAGGCGTTAAATATTGTTGTAATTCAAAGAATCATCCTCAGAATAAAAGAAATCCCCTAAGAAAAGTCAAGCACAAATCAATGCATTTTTAAGGTCCCTGACAATAACGCCACACAACTTTTAATTACAAAAACATTTTAAAAAATACTTCATATGCTAATCTAACAGAAACCTCTGTGCAAATACTGAAAACTTCTAGATATCCTATAAACAGGAACGGAGCTTTCTGGAAACAACCCTTAAACGAATCAACTTTACCCTCCCTGGAACTAACTTCACCTTTTAACAAGCTTCAAATCTCATACATGTAAGACATTAAGAAAAGTGTACACTGGTTTACCATAAAAACTAAATATAGAATGTGATTCAAGAACAACCCAGGCCGCTACAGTCATGAACAGTTTGAGAGGACAGCGAAAAAGCATTGAGTACAAAATTTCTTTTCGTTTAATAACTATAATCGCTGATGCGGAGATAACTATCGAAAATATATAATTTCAGGGATACGATGCAAACGAAATTCCTCCCTTTCCCCTTCACACGTTGGTTGCACGAAAAAAACCCAAGTACGGATTCGTAACTTGCGCTTTGATTAAGTATAAACATCAAAGTTATCCTCCCTAATGATGATTTATTCACCGTTCCCTGACACTCTCGTGAAACAGAGAGAGAGGAGAAAGTGCCCAACTACCTTTTGAACCATGTAGGATCGTCCAAAGCGAAAGATAAGTTTCGAACTCTTAATCCTCAAAGATCACTTGAGACTGGCGAAAGGTGCCCCCAATCCCACTCCGTGTGAGCGCGCGCCTGCGCACACGCGCACGCTATGGAAATAAGAGAAAACTCGGGAGAGAAAGACAGAATCGGCCTCTCGCTAATGAACGGAGAGAGGGTGAGCGGAGAGCAAAGACAGGCACCCTCGCAGCGCAAGCTGGCATCAAACCACCCTTTTCCACTCTTATTAATCTCAACTTTTACCAGAATTCTGCCAAATCCTTCTTACTTATTCAAAACTCAAAACTTTACCATTTTGCGCAATGAAGTATTCGGATGACATGATTATTCGTGCTGGATACGTTCTTAGATGAGATGAGGTAGATCCCCATCAAATATTATTAATATGTACATCGTTCCTAGCAAGCCACTGTTCAGATACATGTGGTGGAGTATACTAGGCATGTACTACCGTTGAGCATAAAATCCTATACCCAGCTATTTATTATATTAACGGAGTAATTGTTAATCACCCGTCAAAATTCCTATTAAGTTTGGTTTCATGAAGCTCTCCTCTCGATTCTCCTGTAGACCCACCTCTTCATTTTTGCATATTTCTCCTCTTTCACAGCCTTAACTCCTTGTCCCATGTATTTTATGTGAAGACCTCTCCTGTCCTTCCGTTTACATATCCCTCCACGACTGTCTCTATGAGATGATCATGGCTCAAGAGAACACTGATTAGGTTTTCTAATTTTTCTTTAATGATTTCATCAGAATTCTCTCTTTCCTAGATCTCCTAACAGCTTCTCAGTTAATTACCTACTCAGTTTAATCCTCATCGTTTTTCTACAAAGCAAAATTTCAAATGCTCCAGTCTCAACGTTTCCATGACTATTGTAATATTAAGTAGTAACTTTTGTCACAGCCAAATTAAATAAATTTAACTGGGAAACAAAGCATCTTCAATAGAATTGCAAATTCCAATTCCAAAATATCATCATCTGGGACACTTACTGAACTAATTTTAGGCATATAATTGTGGTTACTTGTCAAACGCATATGTTAATTTAAATATGTTGGTCAGCAAAACATACGTTAGCTAGAAACAAGGCTTCAGAGAGTTTATAACAGCTGTAGGGAACGGTTTTTCCGAGATGGATATCAACAAAAAGCTTTCCCAAAGCAGCAAAAACCGATAACTGGTATTATACTACACATAATGCAATGAGCATTTTCGATAACGTAAATCATAGCATAGAATAAGAGGACATGTATCATCAAAAAGTCGTAGGGGGGGAGGAGAATAACTGACTTTAACATAAATCGAGTTTTCGAAAGAAAAAATACATAGCTGGAAGATATATATTTGAGATTGTGTCGAGTAAGGATGTCACCATACCGAAGACGGAATTTGTGAATGCAATAAAATAAAAACTAAAAATCAATTCGTTTTCCAAAGCTAAGGAACTTTCGAGGGTGAGAAGGTTTCACTCAAGTTTCTAAATTTGAAGCGAAATGTCACTCCACGAACTGGCGAGGTTGAAATCTACCGAATCACGGAGCTTGAAACGTTTGACGCAGCAGGTAAACGTAATTTTACATAAAACACTTTTATCATAACAATTATTTCTCTCTAAAGATATAATTGATCAAATGTTCGAATACAGGGCACTAATTGGATATTTTACAGAAAAGAGCCGCTAGTGAAGCAAAAGGTACTCCCAATTCATGATAAAAATGCCTGCTTGACGTAAAACTTGCAATGAGAAAGGGGAGACTAATAAGTGAGTAAACAAAATAAGTTCTTCAACCATAAGAGTCACACAATGGCATATGAAACTGGAGCTCTAATAAAAATCAAATATTCGAGATGATAAGTTCTGTGTGCTATAAAATTAACTTAAATATGGGAATGAATAAAGCGCAGCATCCGGGTAAAACGATACCTGGAAAATTAACGTACATCTCATGTATAACTAACGTATTTACTATCTGTATTTAATATGATAAGGCCCCTACCTGCGCTCTTAAATAAGAGTTATATTCACGAATAAAAGCGTCTTCGCTTTATATTTTCCAGCGAGATACTGAAAGTACACTCACTTCAGATTCAAAACAATTTAAGATTCAATTACAACTCAGGCTATTACTTCGGTAGTTTCAGGAAAAGGATATAAAACCGTACACAAAGAATAAAATATTTGCTTAAAAGGCGTGAATTAAAGCACGCCATACCATATCGTAAAAAAAGTCTATTTGACTGGCATATAACGCTCCGAATTCCGCAATAAAAATGTCAATACATTATATAAAAAGAAATAAAGATGAAATCAAATTAATTATCCACCTTTCACCTTTCCCTTGCGTATATATTGTGGGGAAATGCAGCATTCATTTTTCAGACTCGAGTGACTTTTCTCCTCCGCCTGCTTCACGGAAAGTCATTTGCTTCTCATTCTTTTTCGTAAATTTTAAATTTAGTAGTAACTGTTGTTTTTTTTTATGGAAAGGCCATTCAGTGAGATACACTCTAAAAATTCTCAAATTATCTCCTTGAACTTCGCGAGGTGTGCAAGAAACGTTACTGGACAACAAATTAATACTTTTGACTCCTATGACTCACAGTACCATAATTATGGATAGTAATATTTTACTTATCCTCAAATTCACTTATGAAATACACTTTATAATCAATACATTGTATCTCTTCTTAACGTTTCATATATTTTACCTTTATACTAAAATGCCTGCATATTTGCGCTCTAACAGGCTTTCCAAACATTCTAACCTTCATACCCGCATCAAATACTCGTAACCTCTGTACAAGAAGCGGATTGATATGAGTTACTAGAGAGGCAAAGTTCTTAATCTACTTCTGTTCTCTCTTTCTAGCTTCTTAAATAAATTCAACCTCTCTCGTTACTTGCCCAACATTCTTTCATGCCTCTTTTTCTTCACAGAACTTATAGAACTTAAATTGTTAAATTTCAACAAATACCTAGAATATAAGTTTTTATTGTAAAATCATCACTTTTTCCACACTTTAAAGCCAAAAGCAGTGGAAGCAATTCTAGGGTCAAATCAAATGAGCAATCATGAATGTAGATTTTAATAAAGAGGAAGTAGCTTATTGGATTATTGGGACACGAACTGACACTTTGGTCTTATACTCTGCATCAAATAAGCCAAAAGTACCAACAAATAAAAGTTAAATAGTAAAGTTTTTAGCATATTCCCAATTTATGAAGTTTTGCATCACGATCATAAACTACGGGAAAATTATCGCTTTCAATGTCTCCAGCCATCTTTGAGGATGAAATAGCACATTTCAAATAGTGCTAAGACAATGAGATTCGTTACTCCTTGTATTGAGCTAGATATTACCATATTAAGAACAAGGATAATTTGATAATTTTAATCCATTGAGATGCGCCATTTTAAATGTTCCTCTGATGTATGATTCGAATCCTTTGCATCGATGTTTTTGAATCTAATAAATAAGTCTATTTCAGCTGTTAAAGAACAGATCAAACAGATGCTCGGCAGTCATGTCCAAGAATTGACGCAAACTTAAGTGACTTCTATTTCTTTAATTCTTCTGAGACAGAAAATAACTGTAAAAGGTTTTATTAATAAATATGATCCTTTTAAGAATTCTCGAAATGCTATACATAATTTCATACTTATTTTTAGGTACTTCGGATGCTGAGGATTTAATGCAAGAGCTCTATTTCGAACTTGGATTAAAAAGAATGAGTTCCTACTTAATTCATTATTCGTATCTTGATTCAAATATCTAAAAATGAGAGTGATTACATATCTCCCCGTTTACCACAACTTAGGTATTCTAAAGGTTTTGTGGCTATAAATAACCACAATCTGCAAAGTACCTAGGTATACCTTTCTTCAAAACTAATTCTCGTCATAAATGTACCAACTAAAATCACATTTGCATTGAAAAACAAAGGGGACACCCTATAATTCCATCTATGACATACTTTTTTTAATATTTAACTTTAAATATAATCGTAAATTCACTCTCCATCCTCAAATGGGCTATAAACTTTTCCATTACTATGATAACGGCCCAGTTCATATGACGGTTGCTCGACGATGCCAGTTTAAATGGACACATTTGGACACCCTTGAAGCCAGGTGATAGCCAGAAAAAAGTCTCATTAAAATCGCCATAGAAGCAAATGTTGGCTATGGAGCCTCATTAACATCAACTGTCTTTCTAATTACAATTAATATTACTGCCCTGATCCTTAACAAGACTTCTTTTTAAAGCCAAGTGAGTGCTAATATACCTTACCCTTGCCATCACCCCAAATTAATTAACAATATTGCGGTGGTATTCAGCATGGTGCACCTCTCCCTAACCACACGTAACTGCAGGGCTCTCGAGGTAAACTGAAGATGCAGGTAGAGAAGAATAGACTCTTTGTCATTAAAATGAGTAAGTATGCCAGCAAATGAGAAGGAAGGAGTTTGAGAAGCGACGAGATGAGGGCGCAGTGGCGAACAACAAGGGCTGCAGAGAGACGAGGGGGGTGACGGGTATGAGCAGGGGAAAGAAGGGGATTGAAATGAGGAGCCAACGACAGCCGGATGAAGGGGGAGGAGAGAGAGAAGGCGAGAGTGAACGAGGGAAGTGAAAGGGAGGAGGGATTACGAGGGAGAGGAGCAATAAAAAAGGCGTAAAAGATAAGGACTTGGGAGACAAAAAGCGGAGGAAAAATCTAGCAGATGCAAAGCGGGAGCTATGGTGCAGGGGCGGACTTGGTTTTAACAAGGGAGCCGAAAGCAGCGATTGGACGCCAGGCCTGCCAGTCTAGGGTTAGTGAGTGTGCTCCCCTTAGGCGTATTACGGTGCACACCCACATCCATGTAATACATACATGGCAGGTCACCCCGATAGAGGAGTGAATCTTCACCCAATAAGCACGTTCCTCTTGATGTCACCTCGGAACGAGAAAAACTGGTGCTGCTAAGCATTCACTAGGCACGTGAAACTTAAGTATCTGGAGCTGATAAAGGATAGAATTTTTATTAATCTTTCAAGTATTTGAATGAATCCATTGAATTATTTAGATGACATAGTTTGGCAGTGAGCCATCCATGCCTTGAAGGTCATTTCCTTAAGGGTACGACGTGGGCGTTAGGAGTGAAATCTCCCGCGTTCTATGCATCAAAAGGGCAACTTAGGCCACGGCAAAAAGTGACAACTTTTAAAAAGGAAACCCTCAGGCTTCACTTGGTGGAACCGCGTGATAGTAAATAGGAAAATCACTTGGTAAGATTCCACAAATTTTTATTTTACCACCGACCTAGGTTTCGAGACCCTCGGTGATGATGCAATTGTTCTCAAAAACTCTGTCCCCGAATATGTTAGCATGGAACGAGCTGAGCGTTAGATTAGACCAGGGGCCGGAAAACTACGCTGCTCGCGAGCCACATTCGACTCTTTGGGTGGGTACGAGTGGCTCCGAAGTGAAATTGAAAATGCAAATGAAATAATGTATTTTCACTCATTGAATCAAATATTGCCGTTAATAAAAGTACCTATAATAGTATAATTTGCTGATGCCAACTTGTTATAGCACTTCAAAGTAAAAACCACCAGTTAATAAAGATAAAATGATGTATTTTTAAATTTTCCTTATTTACAAAAATGGCTCCTGAATAATTTTTAAACGTTTTGAAGGGATAGATTTTGGCTCTTCCGACTCAAAGGTTTGCCGATCCCTACGCTTGACGACTGTTCTATATAAACCTCAGCCGCAGGAGCACCTTGCAACCAGATTGCACTAATACTAGGGATTCCTTCCACACAAATTTTTGAACGAAATATCGTTATAAATTCCTATGATCTGTTGAGAGAAAATTTTCTTCGTTCAATCCTCTCAAATCGCTATCTAAATATCGATTCAAGAGTTCCTTGCAATAAAAGTGTTCTCGATCACCAGTGTCGATTAAAGATGGTTTTTTAATACAATTTAGGTCACGCTTAGTATAGCCTTTCAAGTGTGGAAAAATTACATCTTTCTACATGCAGTCATTCTTTCATTTGGAAACTGAGTATAAACGAAAATTCGCATGAAAGAAGTTCGCTTTCACGAGGAGAACTAACAATATATTCAGAATAAAACGATGTTTTATTTTTCTTGCAATATTAAATCTAAACACTAGCGCCAGAGCAAGTATGAGCGTATCCGATCGATTAAAAATAGGGTACGACTTTGGATCCATTCATCGAAAAGTGACTGCAATATCTCCATATTGAGTTGATTATCTTGCTGGCAAAACGGGCAATAAAGATAAATTTCACCATTTGATTTATCTGATATTTATTGAATTGTAATAGTAATCAATTAGATACTCCAATTTTCAATTCATCATATTTATAATATAAATTTAGTGGCGAGGTAAATATATTATTCAATGTTATTCGGAGAGCCATTCCCATAAAAGTGTAGCTATCTACAGGCATGTTATGAACAAAACGTTGCGCGTGTTGAAATTCACTGGAACAACTAAATAAAAATTGAACGAGCTGACTCAATAAAATAAAGATTTCCAGAATCACCACTTTATGGATTAATAGCACATATATTTACAATATTTTGCCTCTATAACAGTAGCGAAGATAAAGTCACGATTTAGATTGTTCTGGCAGACCATTGTAAAATGTTTCATCAATACCCTTGAACATAATGTTTGGATAAGCGTAAAAGGTTTGTGAAGAGATGAGTGAATGCGAATATATCTTAATTTTGTAGGTACCTCGGAATACCTGTGGAAGATGGTGCATAATAAATGACAAATTCGCGGTTATTTACTGCACCAAAAAAATCACTAGCGCTAGAAATTTCCTGGGTAAATTTGTTATTCCCCAATGGTTAGAGAATTTATACCTTAATCTCACTTCCTCAGAAGTTTCAAAACGGCACGGGCAGCAAAATTCCAGAAAAGAAAAATGTTATTTCGATTAGATTACTCAGGGGCGTAATCATTGCAGTTAAAATGGAGCTTATGCGCCCATCCGGAGCCAAACGAGCAAGACTTGGTTACTTAGTTACCTTCCTCGTCCGTTGATTAACAGCGTTCCAGGGATTAGTGATCAAAGGACATGACGAAGTTATAAATAGGCACTAAATCAAACCAATGCGTCCGGACGCAAAGCTAAGGCAATGTAAATGGCACAGAAATGTCATCTTAAATATACGTTTGATAAACCAGCGGGAAATAGGACAGCTAAACATTTACTTCACGCACGAATACATAACTTAATATCGTTTGGTTTAAACCTAATTATCATATTTAAATAATTAATAAAGTTAATTCTTAGAAATGGCCTCAAAGAGTCAAAAAATATCAGTATATATCCGTAGTTTACCATCTAAAACGCTAGTTCTTTATCGCAACATTATTTCCTTTGTGATTTCATGTTTCCTTCCTTCTTCCAACGAAAAAGCTAATCACCCGTTTTCCTATCGTCCTCATGCTCAGCATGCACTCTTCTTACGTTATTTTCTATAGCTAATCCATTTTTTTCATCATCAAATAGCCATAACTAATTGCCTTCATTACTCATCGTCCTCTTCTTTTTCTTTTCATCTAGTTTATTTTCTTCGCATACCGTCCATTTATCAAGTATTATTATATTCATATATCTAAAGCAACCGCAAAAGTATTACTAACATTTAATCCTTCCTCTCAATAATTTTAGCTTTCCGAATTCCGGAAATCTTATTCCCAATGCTTTCATGTACTACGCCATATTACTGGTACGCACATTAAATATTGCTCACTCTCTATATTGTCCATCAGGAGGTTTAAAGTCTTGCAAGATTGTAAAATAGCATTCCAACATTAAAACCAAGAGATATATCTCAACTATACATCCACAAAAATGGCATCAGAAACGGTACGGAGATGTTGATTATAACATTCTTAAAAATACGCATTTATTCCGCCGGACAGTGAAATCTCCCAAGACCCTAAGATTAAGAAAATAAAATACACAATCAATAATAAACTTACAAATTAATCAAGGAAACAGGAAAACACTGATTTATGATTTAACTCTTATCCGAACTCTTCTTCCTCTTTTCAATTCCCCTCTTTCAGATGTCCTGACTTTCTCCAGCCTTTTCTGGTCCTCACACAGCCTTTTCTTCCATAAGTATTCAATTATAAATACTTCTTCGACCTACTCTTTGCGTTTAATTAGTGCAATCTTGTTTGCGAAATTTATTGAAAATGTATTAAAATATGAGGAATAGTGCTACCTAGTTTAATGTGTGATTACGATATCCTTCCACTACGTCTATCATAGGATACAGTTACCTCCTCTTTGTCTCTTTTTCTCTGGCTCTTCCGTCCCCTACCTTTAGGATGAGTACCCTTCCAACATCATGCCTACGCCACTTTCTGATAAAAATACCTACCTTAGTATACCTTTCTTTCCTCAGGCTCCTTCAACTCCACCACAACTGCAACCTTATCAGGGATTCATTTTCGTATTTAGGCATTTTACACGACACTTATTTAGATATTGGAAATCGAACCGAATTCAACGCACTCAACACAGTATCGAGTTAATGGTTCAGTCGTATGTGATAAATGCATCGGATTCGACTTCCTGTACTGGAAACAGAAATGAGTACGATACTACATTGTCATCTCAGTCTTCCATCCAACTATCAATTACAAGCGAGTCGAGTGTTTCAAATAAATACCGGTGGCGGAGCTGAAGTCAATGAAGAGGTGCGATATCGTGCAATTCACTGCATGCCAATACTGCAGACATTCCTTCGTCTCATCTGAGAAAGAATTCTTCCAACATCACTCCGGAACGATTTCTGATGGGGCGTTAAAGTCAGGCTCCAGTAATAGCTTCTGCACATTCCACAGTCAAAAATGGAAGCAAAGAGTTGCATCGTTTGAAAGAGTTCATCCAAGACTTTCAACATACAATATCGAATTTGAGTTTGATTTCCAATACCAAAATAAGCGTCATGTAAAATGGGCTTTAGGAACGAACAAACAATGCTGAAAGCTTGAGAGATGGGTCTTAGTGTGTGGTGTGTTGGTCATCGAAACATCGGAGGAGATGGAGAATATAATTTGGATAAGTACCCGAGAAGAATTTACCCTAGTATGATCGCTATCATACTTGCTGAGCTACTTGAATTCATCGGTACAGTACTAGTTTTTAATTAGCATGAAATACTGCTTTGTAGTAGGTATAAGATCAATAATCCAGAGAACTTAGAGCGAATTTGTATAAATTAGGCTCTTCTTATTTTGGATGGGCACTTGAAGTTGCTTGGAACAGGTTTCTGGTAATGAAACTCATAAAAAGAAACAATTGTATTTGTGGGATAATTCAAATGCTGGTAAGAGCAGTTATATTGAAGAGTAAATTGGTGAAAAGAACTTTCCCCATGTTTATTACCCAGATGCTGGCAAGTTTACATATCAAGGGCTTTTTCCAAGTGTACATGAAGAAATTTTGTTTATAGAATTTGATATAAAGTTTCACGTAAAAATTTATGTCGAAGACACTTTTGGTGGGTAAAGAGTTTACGGCCCCAGTTAAATGCGATGCTGGGAGAGTGGTAAAATGAACAGTTTTTGTAATATTTAGGACTAATTTTAACGATATAGATGAGGAGGCGATACGGAAAAACGGAGGCCAAAACGTGGCCCTACCAGAAGCAACTTTTGCTGCCCCTGCCAAATCTAGGGATTGTATGAACACGCCAACCCTTCCTATTCCGTTATTGCCGTAGTCCAAGAGAAATAAATTCTAATCGTGATCAGCAATGTTCTCTTCACTTACAGCACTAGAAAATTCACAGATTTTGGCGATAATTTGTGGTACATAATGACGATGTTACTGAAAATAAAATTTCGCATTGGTCCATACTTTTATTTAATATATGATGCACTCACTGCACGATTCGGCGCTCTATGCCATATTCATACACTTTATGGCATTGAGTGCCAAACCGCGTAGTGTGTGTATCATATACTAAATAAAAAACGTGGACAATTGTGACATCTTATTTTCATTTTACATCCAGAACTATATTTGTCTACTTAGAGAAGTGTAATTTCTTAATGGATAGTGATAAAGAAAAGAAAGATTAAAAATGTAAGTGGATGCCAAAAAAAATTGATCAAGGTCTTACGACGACTTCTAGTTCCCCCAAGCAGTTACAGCCGCTTTTGCAGCGACGGATACATAAAAAGCACACGAAGTTCCTGCTTTCGATCTTTGAAATCTAGTTCGGGCGAGAAATATCCACTCGAAGATGAAGGTCGGATGAGAGTGTTGGGCTTCAGTAAACTCCTCGAGAACAGCGCGCTTTACAAAAAATAAGCAAGTAGGGATCGGCGTGAGTCAATGATGTCACGGGCCCTCGAGCACCCGGTCACGTGATGCGGGGGATGAAGTCATTCCGCGGTAATAACCGTAATAATAACCAGGGTGAGGAAGGTAAGTGAGAGGAGGTTGAAGAGATCCCGGAGTTAAACAGCATCAGAGTTTTGTAAGTCTCTAGGTTTCTTCGGTAAAGAAGAATGAAGGGTAAGGGAGGAAGTAGAGGATCCACCATTGCAGATGGGGCAGGCGAGGATTATTAAAGGATTAAAATCGGGGGAAGGGAGGTTGCACGAAAGCCCTCTGGAGAATGGGGAGTAGGAAAGCATCCATGAATACATGCATAAGCCGCCTCCACGCCCGCGGGCACTTCCAAAGATAAACATTTGCACTGGGAGCTCAACGGCTCACTTTGAGGATTCCGCCCATTAACCTCCTCACTCCCTCTCTCTCTCTTCTCCTCCTTTCCTCTCTTTCCCTTCTACCGCCTCTTACTCTCTCCCCGCACCATTACTCCGTGATCGTACAGAATATCGCAGCAGTAAGCATCGTCCGCGTCGGGCCAATGAGAGGAGCAGTAACCGTCGCTTTTAATCACCAGCTCTTTTATAACTCCGCAGGAAAAATTGAATTCCAAATATTCCACGGCAAAATGCAATTGCAGGCGACATAGTTTCTGGTTGTGCACCAACGCAACAAAATGGCCTCTGCGTTATGTTTTCTCTGTGCGACGCTAAGAATATCTCTGCTCTAAATTAAATACACGTAGGTATATTAAAGCTTGAACAATTATGTCCCTTCCGGTCGTTCGTAGCATGTTCTACAGTTTTATCTATTCTGTTTACAATTTTGTTCAACTTTCTTCCAAAAACATTCTCCATTACACTTGAAACTTCAACGCGGAAACTGGAACAGATGTTAATTCCCTGCGTCCCTCCCTTTATATCGCCTTCCATCACTGGAAAATTCGCTTCTATTAAGCGATCTTATGGTTGCATACACATACCTGTCAAGCTAATACACTCTATTAGTGTTCTGTTCACTGATTTCTCAATTACAAATTCTCCAATTCCAAGAAGTAATCGCACTCCGGAGTCATCTCCGTTCATGTCTCTTCTTAGAAAGAAATGTTAGTTGTCGTCATTATTTACCGCAACATCTATCATGCCCAAATAGAGATATGTTCCCAAGTACTAGCAGTAGACTATTTTGGATACCTTTACGCTCTCAGGCAATGTCAATTCAACCTAGTCCACAAACTATTTCATCGTTAAAATTGGAACCTGTGGTTTAAGGAGAAAAGATAAATTCGACATGTTGGGGAATAAGTCACAAAAATATTGGCCTCGGGCTGTTTTAACATAATATTTCTGCCCTTTTTCATGTCTTGTGAAGCTAAGAATTAAGCTTGCAAAGGCGTTTTCACCCAAGTACAACTAAGTCTAGTATTCTGTATACAAAAAGGAAAAATATGGCATTTCATTATCATACTTATACATAAAAAAGGAGTAGTGTCTATCGGTCCGCCGGTTCTATGTTCGTTACGCATCTCCTCAAAAATTACTGAACAGAATTAGCTGAAATTTTGTAGGATTGTAGCGTATACATTATAAGGTGCTTTAGACTATAAAAAAAAAGGCTCAGAGCCCGGGTTCCAATCCTGGCGCCAATTACGAATTTACATTGGTTTAAATGTACTTTTTCAATTTATGGCAGTGTAAGAGTTTTTTCTTTCGCTCGGTGAAATGACTAAATATTAATCTATTTCTTTCATTATTTCTGTATTTAATGGGAAAATGTTTAAACTTTCTTATTATTATAACCGATTTACACTTTGTCGTAGAGGTTTCTGGGCAATGTGTAATTTACGCTGAAATTTTGTGTTTTTTTCGGTTCTTTTCCAAGTGTTGCTAATTGTAAGACCTTAGCCATTGTCGTCTCCGAAATGAAAACATTGTTGATGCAGTTCGTCATAGAGGGATGCCGTAGACGGCATTGTCCTTTTCGCGAGGATATAGAAAGGTACTGAAGGTATTGTTAGGCTATTCGTGAAGCAAGGTCAGCCATATTTTACCGTACAAAAATACGTTCTGACTGCTAGCGCTACTCATGGATTTAGAAGGCTTTGCTCGGTTAAAATTAGGAGTATTTAAATGAATGCTTAAGCGATGCTCAAATTGTGATTTTTTTTTATTTCTATTCGGGTTTGTGCATTTGAACCGACTTGGGACATGAACAGAAGATATAGAAGGCTTTCGAAATCTTCGTCGATGGAGATAGCTTGAGATTTGAAATAGTTTAACAAAAACCAGGGAGTAAAATTCAAATTCCAATGGAGCATAATGTCTCATTACGTATCCGCGGGTTGTTTATTGATGCCATTGCAATGATGCTAAAAAAGTTCGTCCAAAAGCGATACCATAAATAGAATTGTTCTTTTCGTGAAGATATTGAAAGGTACTAAAAGAGGCATCGCTTCTAATTCTTGAATCTAAACCGGCCATTTCATTCGCCATAATCATACGGGCTTACTTTTCGCGCTACTCCCAGATCAAATAGGTTTGCATTCGGTAAAACTAAAAGTATTTAAATGAAAGCTTCTGCGGGATTCAAAAGGTGAATATTTTATGGATTTAGACCGTATTCCGAAGTCGTCCGCTTTCAAAATTGCTGTTTTCTGAGACATAAGATCGTGATAAGGAACTTAATTGAATTGAAGGAGCGCAAACTGGGCGCGAGATCCTTAACGGCGTTACCCGCTGAAATGCACAATAGCAAATTCCGCAGAGAAAAAAATCATTCGGTCGAGGGGAATGATTTTTTTCTCTGTGGAATTTTGCTATTGAACTTAACTGAAGTCTAATCAAAAATAACAGTAGCAAGATGAAAAAATGTTTTGATGTACTTCAAACGTCAAACATTCGGCAGAAGGTGTAATTTTACGCAACCGAGCGACAA
Source organism: Platycnemis pennipes (assembly GCA_933228895.1). NCBI lineage: Eukaryota > Metazoa > Arthropoda > Insecta > Odonata > Platycnemididae > Platycnemis > Platycnemis pennipes. The sequence goes on along the minus strand of OW121851.1, from coordinate 127,166,767 downwards.
GTACCTGGTTTAAGTAGGCTAAATCTGTACTGAGTTAAAAGAATAGATTTTACTCTAATTGGAAAAAAATGCATTAATAAGTATACTTAGGAAGTTCATTAACTCCACTGTCATGAATTTGGAGAATTGAGACAAAGATAACATACATAAAAGTCCAGAGTAAATTTTTTTGCCGAAGAGGTGGATCGTACCATTCCCAATAACCCGGTCTGGCATCATTGTCAACAATAGCAGACATTTGTATTCACCTCCCCTTCTACCATCCTTTGTTTCTTCTGGCCTGAAAGTTACTAATTAATATTCTTATTTTTGTAAAGGCCCATGTATGAATCCAGGCAGTAATTATATGTTTACATTACTTTAAATTATATGTATGGTTCCGATACTGACTTGGAGCCATAGCTAACTCCATAACACAAGTTTTTTTTCGCCCTTTCATGAGGATGTTGAAATTGCTTCATACAATTTGTATTTAATATATTTCTTCCTCCCGTTGAATTCCAACGGACACCTTCAGCATGTTTTGAAATAAATAAATTCAAAATAATGAAATGCCACGCCGGCTTTGACAGATTATTGAGTAATTATCTCAAACTTATAGCCAACAAACAGGATTATCAAATAAATGGTTAATACATAAATCGTACTTAAACATTTTCGAATTACACAAGTCGGCGAACGCAATAGCAAAAAAGCCATCACATATTATACAGTGAATACCCGTGTCCATGATATGCAGTAATTATTTAGATAAGAGAAGAAAGTGCTTAGAGATAGATTATGGAATGGTAACCATAGAAAAGCCTGTAATCAAAATAAAGCTGAACTAAAAATAATTACAATTGCAAGAATCACCAATGGGGTCTCCAGTCAGAACATAATATCAGAAAATTGCGCTATATTTTGAAACCTTTACAATGTGGCAGTCAGCTAAATTTCAGCGCTGATACCTAGAGAATTAATGAGCCTCCTTTTTTCATCGGTATGTTTGACCATCAAGATAATTAAATGAAATAATAAATCAGTATTAGTAAATATCGGGATAATTAACCGCAACTTCCAGTGCTTAGTAATTCCAATATCCACTAACATGTTACAATCCAACACAGTATTGCCGAAAAGCTCGAACTTTGATAATAAACCAAGGCTTTTATATTTGAGTTGTTCTTTTTCACTGGCACATCGGAGAACGCACTGTCACCGGGATGCAATTAGCTTCCTCCGCAGCTTAATGGTTAAGGAAATCTTTAAATCCCGGTCAAATATAATTACATTCATCTCTACCAAATCATTTACTGAACGTAATCCTGGTGTGCCAACAGGTTTTGACCAGATATCCCTCCCTCTTACGGGTTAAACAAAGAATTACAGTCCTATAGTTCAAGTTAACGTAGTAGAAGTAAAGCTGTAAAGCAACTTTTTGGTATCGGGTAGTGCATGGATCACTTCATTTCGACATCCACACTAAATGCCAGCAAATATTTACGGGCGAGAAATTATTCATCCGTGAACCTTGACGGATGTTATCTCAATTGCAGAATCATCCCCTGTTCGCCATCTTAACCCATATTTTTCAAAACCAACGAAACCACCAAACGAACGAGAAATAAGAACTAAAAATGAATCAATACAATCTAAACTAGATAGGACTAATGAGGTGGCTAGAGTACTGGCCACTTATCCCGAACAGCAAGTAGCTCGAGTCATGGTAGTGACCGATTTTTTTTCAGTCAAGTATCGGTTCCTTATTTACCGCTGTAAGGAAGACAAAATAAGTGAAGTAAGCCGTTCTCCGTATACCTAAATCGTCGAACGGTTGGCCTCGTATAACCTTTCCTTAACTGTAAATAGTGACACACCATATTCTTCTCCATCCTTTCTACGTTGTCTTTATTAAATCCTCGCCTATCGTATGTGGTAAACTGACCTTATCTTCGGGTCACCAATACAATAGCAACAAAAACAATTAGAGAAGAGTTTAGCAATCATCCGCAATTCATTTCGATATTTCCCAATTCTCGCATGAAATAAAGAGATGGCGGAACACAGATTACTCAGTAAGAATCTGCAGTTGGACTCTATTTTCCATCATTACTAACATATTCAGTTTTTTAGCATTTCACTCGGCCCTCTTTCGTAAGAGTGAAGGGTGTACCTGCGCCTGTCTAAACACAGTCACATATCTGTTCAAGGTTTCTTCACACGTTCGGCCAGTGTCCTTTCAATGTAGATTCTGGGTAATTTCGAGGAGTCCTGCAGTTACTGTGAAGAGAACATTTCTAAGTTCCAGGCATTTTAAACTCGAGTAGTAATAAAAATTTTAATTTCATGTATGCATGTTCACGTATTACGCAGATATTTCACCCTTGATGATTAATATAAGCATTTACCTTGTTTGCCATTAAATATAATTAAATACACAAGTAGTAAAAATATGATACACCATCACCAAAAATACGCAAATGAGTCAAAACTAATACGAAATTGAAGCTAAAATATGTCCAAGTAAGTAGAAAAAATTTCGCATTAAAAAGATTAAGAGAAACAATTAACATGCCACCGTTCAAACTGAATGTAGGTATTATGTTTGGCAAAATATTTATGGAATAATGAATACTAATGGAGCAATCGATTAAAATGCGATTTTTAGTAGGATACTCTGTAGGTATATGTATGTGGGGTGATTCAGTTATCATGGCCTATATTTAATTACATAGCTGGGGGATTTCCAAATCTCCAACCCGAACATTTCCTCGAGCCCGGTTTCCATGAGGGGGCGGAGACGATCGAAGCCAACTGGGCCCAATTTGACTGGAGGGACGGAAAGAGATTGCGTCTGCTGCATTCAAATGGATTCAGTGCGCTTGCTGGCGTATCAATGAGGCTGGGCAAGATCCCAATGCCCAAAGTGCATTCGCACACACTGTCGGCAATTGTTCTCCCGTGAGGGAATGACGTTTCCAGAGATCTCAGAGGCAGCGGTGGGCGGAAGGGAAATCCGGAAATGGGTTATATCCATCCATATAGCACCATGGAGGGCAGGTCAAAAAATTAATTAAATATATAGACTCAAACGAGTTCACATCTTTCTTGTACGCGTACGATAAGGTACAATAACAAATGAAAATGTAATTACCTAAGGTTTAATCAACAACGATCGGTATTCTAGTTTCCAGGCTCATTGGAACGTCTAGCCTAAAGACCAATAAATTTGTTAAATCTACGGCAATTAAAGGAGTATTTAGAGTTGCAGGGTGCATCAACCCAGACAGAACACGGGAAAATCTCCACAGTAGCTAGTTTATTCTACAGTAATTTATATGGGCACACGTTTTTATGATTTTATTGCAATCGCTTCCAGAGCTGTGATTTTCAATTTTTCATTTCACCATCATTTTATGAAGGGCTGTCCTCTGTCGATATTTCGTCTACTTATGAAAGATGGGGTGTTGTAATGAGCTTTACTCTCGTATTTACGGGTAGAAAAACTCTTTTCGTTTGCCACATAAAATGAACCGAAAGAACACAATATAATTTTTTCGATATAATATCATCATCATCATTGGTCAACAATCCTAGGATGGTTTGACGCAGCTTTCCACTCCATTCTTCTATCGGCCAACCTTTTCATTGTGACATAATTCTTCTCTTTTACATCCTTCACAACCTGATCCATGTATCTCATACGGGGCCTGCCTTTTCCAATCTTCCCGTTCACTTTTCCCTCGACGATAGTCTTCATCAGGCCATCATGTCTCAAGATATGGCTGATTAAGTTGTGCCTTCTTCTTTTTAGAGTTTTCAGCGGACTTCTCTTTTCTCCTACTCTTCTTAGGACTTCCTCGTTACTTACTCGGTCGATCCATTTAATCTTCAGCATTCTTCTGTAGACCCACATTTCGAATGCTTTCGATATAATATAACAGACTGAATGCTGGTTTTTTTTAACCATCGAAAATATAACAAAAAATAGACGAACACGTAACAAAAATTGGATTCCTTTCCTTCGTTTGTGACAGTGACTGAAGCCGTCTACGCCATCATCTGGTAACGTTGGTCCCTCCAACCCAATCTGTCCGACAGGAAAACTCTTCCCACGCCGAGGAAGGATATAATAAATTGACCTTGAACCTGAGCGGCGACCCAATACTGAAAATGGAGAGGCACTCCCGGCTTCCCCCTGCTCTTCCACCTCGATCGGAATTCTCCCCACCCACTTCGTTTGTGCCCAAGACAATTGAAAGGGCCGCGGCGTGTCGGCCGAGGGGGTAGACGAGGGAGAGGGTTGGGCACGGCGTATTGGGTCCGCCGCCGTTCCGTACCGCATATTCTGTTCCGACGGAAAAGGTGAACTGTGGACAAAGTAGTCCACTTCTCCCGTCAATGGGGGCGTTTACTCAGAACCGAAATCACAATTTTGTACACAAAATCGTTAGATGGAAACGAAAAATGAATTTTAGTGAAAAGATTAATCTTCTAACCAGAGTCATTCACTCATGAATCAAAAATTGAAATAAGCAAAGGGTGACGCCCACCGAAAAAGCTGTTTTGAGACCGTTGACGTCAATTACCTCCCGTCCTTGACAGCCTTTAGGGAAAGGGAAGGGAGTGGAGGAGGGGTGTCGGAAGGCCTGCTCGCGAAGATTCTCTCGCAACCGCTCCCATTGGCAGAGTTAGCTATGTGTCCCCCATTGCGATAAGGCAAAGTAGCTTCGCGGACTCAGTTGTGATTGGACGAAGTGGATGACGTAAGAGGTAGCATGCACGCCCACTTTTCCGAAAGGGTTATAAACATCAGGTTTTCACCGCTTATAACTCGAGAACTAATTGACGGATCTTAAACGGAAAAATCGGGTCTTTTTAATGTTAATTTTATTTTAATTCGGCAATAAAAATATTTGGTAAACGACTCCATTTCCATGATCATCCGGACGACCATTGTCCATCTTTCACCTGCATATTAAACACTGAAATTTCCTTGCTTTTATCGTTATTTTGGAGAGGACTTGACTGCCAACCGAGGTAATTTGCGCCAGAGGGGATAGGTGGGCGACTGGTCAAAGTTTGGAGTTCTCAGGGAACGGAGGAAGGATGGAGAGAACTCGGCGTCAGCTTTAGCCTGCTCTTAACGAAAGGCGCCTTGGGGACTACGGCTTAACGTCCCATTCGACGGATGGAGTGCTGAACTCGAATGCTCTCCACAAACCTCTCCACTCCTGAAGTAGGGACTGGTATACCAATTGAAATCTCCCATTGCCAGAATTCGAATCCGGGCCCTGGGATTTGAAGGCCAGTACTCAAGAGTATAACAACAATATCCAACCATTACAATAGTAATGCTAAGGGTATATGTTAAATCTCATTCCCTTAGTCATAGTTAAATCTTTAATTTGTACATTGGCTCGATAAAACCCTATGGGGACAGGTAAAAACTTCCCAATTCTCGTTTTATTTTGTGATATCAGTAAGGGTGAGCGAACATTTAGTATGTTATCCGGACGAGTTATAAGCATCATATAAGGACCCGTTCACAGAATCTATCCACGTCACCACCAGATTCGTGTCCACAAATTTCGATTGGTCAAGCACACCTCGTCATCAATCTTTGATAAGCGCATATTGACTTTATTCTACTTCAAAAGAATATTTTACAGAATGGAGAGTTAAAAATAATAGGTAAATAGTTAGGTAAACCTTTAGTAGATAGGACGTAATAGGTAAAAATTCAGCGATAACACGCGTGTAAAATGCATACTATTTGGGTTAAAATTTAAAATGTGAAAGAAACTATTAATTTTCCCATCTAGAATGGACGCCTTAGAAGGCGTATGAGCAAGCCAACCGATTCAGCCATTGATTTTGAAAGCAGGGGCGATAGGTCGTCAACACCGCTTGACCGGATGAACCCTGGCTCCCTTCCCCCCTCTGGCTTCCTGACCCCCTTCACCCTTCCCACCCTTCCTGAAGGGAGGACGAAAAATGGGAAATCACATTTCACGCTCAGGAGTTATTCCAGTCCCAGGAGCACGGCAGTGAATGGATCGCTGGAGCGAGCTGTTATTCGGCAACGTCGGAGCCTTTACTCTTACGCGCGAGGGTGGGTCGGCTGTGACCCTCCTATTTGGCAATGCCGCCGCCCAATTTGACCACCCCCCCCCTCACATTCCCCGTGCCTCTCGCTCCTTGTCTTAGGGAGAGGAAGGAAGATTGAGAGAGAGAGAGAGCGAAGCGTGATTGAGGGGCAGCGTCAAGTGGTCGTCGGGCATTAAGTCCATGATTGGGAGACTCTCCCGATCCGGGACCTCGTTTTGTTCTTACAAGGGGTCGTCGAGGGACCGTCCCGACCGACGCCTCCTCCCTGCGAGCGATGATCATTTCCGTGTGTACCCATCCTCTACCAGCACCGTGGTAGGGGGAGTGTAAACGAAAGGAGTAGTGGGAAATACGTTTGGAAAATGGTTGATGGATTTCAGAAATTCAGTTAGGTTATACTAAAACTTCAATCACCTTATGGTGACGCTTAAAATGTCTCTCGGTGAACTCTGGCTGGATAAATAAATTCGTAGCCATTTAACTACGCGATTGACGAAGAGTAAATTGAAAATAGATGCTCTAATGCGTGGGTAAACCACAGCCCAAACTGTTTCTCGTTTGCGTCAGAGATTCATTATTAATGAATAAGATGACCGGCTGAAAGGCCGAGGGAAACGTTTGAAAATCCGAATGTGACGAAGTACCTCTTTTTAAATAAACCTGGGGTATGAAATGTATCATACGAACATGCGTTATATTATAATACACCAAGAGGAACAACATACTCATCATCACCAAAGAAGGCAGGCGACATCTTGGCTGAAAAATGACATTTTGTTTTTAAAAAAATCCCGAGAGACTGGCATCAAATTTCCAACTTCAAACTAATTAGAGCAGCGGCCGATAAGATATTAATTAACTTCCGCTGAGAGGATACGGCACGGAAAGAAGAAACCTAAGGAATGATGCACTACTTTGGAATTTCACGTGTCAAAAATTCAGAACGCCTCACTTATTCAACAAAAGGGTATTATCATAAGAACTTCCGAAAGGCACCGAACCGAACTAAATCCTTTATAAATCAGTCGAATCATTTCGGAAAGTTTATGAATTACGCCCGCGGAATTAACGAGAGAATCTTCGGTCAGTCGAGAATACTACTTTACTAGGGCAAAATTAAGACCTTTTAAGGATCTTTCATTCGTACGTGATGAGGGTGATCATCAATGGAGATGAGCCTTCGGCGCTGCCTGCGCTACACAGCGGATGCTCCGCAAGGAAGGGGCGGCTGTGCTTTGTCTTGGAGTTCACGACAAGGCGCCCTCGCCGTCAGCCATTCCCCCAACCTCTCTCTCCCATCACTCTCTCCCTCCCTCAATTGACATTCATGGGCTGTGCAGCCCTCTTAATTTCACCCTGATAGGTATTAATTCCTCTCGTATCAAAATGGCCCACGTATCTCCTCCCCCGGCACTCCCGAAATAATTGCCCCGTTCTACATTTCTTATCGTAGTCGATTAAGAGATCAGTTAAGCGGAGAGTTGGGAGATGAAGGGTGCTGGCATATCCAGGCAAGTACATCGGATACTACTCCTTAAAGCGTAATTGGCCGTGGGCACTATATCTGTTCCTAGCCATGGGGAAGGTCTCTATAGAGTGGTGTTTATTCCGCAAGAAATGGCTTAAAAAATTAGAACCTAGATTAAATACGTGAACTTACTCTCAACTGGTTGTCAATTTTGTATCACGCTACGCGGATTTAGAGAAGGTTTTTGGTAATGTAAACTGGAATTCAATGCTTGGAATTCTGGAAGGAAATTGAGTGACCTACTATTGCCGAATAGTAATCCATAGTTTAAAAAAAACAAGTAGATGTGATTAAATCTGGACACAGCAGGGAAGAATAAAGAATAAGGAAAGGAACGAGGCAAGACTGTGCACTCTCTCCCGCCATTTTTAATGTTTACATCGAGAGAACCATCAATGAAATAAAAAACAAGTCTTCTGGAGTGGACATCAACTGAGATACAACCAGCATACTACGATTCGCTGATGACATAGCACTCATAGCAGAGACAGAAAAAGCTCTGAATAAGATGTTAACAACCATGGAAAGGACTATGGCCAGATATCAGCTGAAGATCAATAAGAAGAAGACTAAGATAATTGTGTGTAGCAAGAGAGAAGAGGCACAAACCAACGTTAAACTAGGAAGACAAAAACTTGAAGAGGTGAAAGATTTGTTACCAGGGAAACCGAGCAACCAACGATGGACGATGCAAGAAAAAAATGGTCATTAGAATAGCCCAGGCAAAGAGGGAATTCTATCATAAGAAGTATCTACTTACAGTTGGAAATAACAGCGTAAAAGTAAGGAGACAATTCATCAGAACGTAAATCTAGAGCATGTTTCTTTATGGCAGTGAGGCATGGACAATGACAGCAGCGGAGAAGAAAAGGGTGGAAGCATTCGAAATGTGGTGCTACAGAAGAATGATGAAGATTAAATGGACCGACCGAGTTAGTAACGAAGAAGACTTAAGAATAGTAGGCAGAAAAGAGATATCGTCTCAATGCCTTAAGAAGAAGACGGGACAACTTAATCGGCCACATCATGAGCCAAAATGGCCTGATGAAGACAATCGTTGAAGGACAAGTGGATGGTAATAACGGCAAAGGAAGGCGTCGTATGAGATACATGGAACAGGTTGTGAAGGACGCAAAAGAGAGTAATAACGATAGTATGAAGAGTTTGGCCGATAGAAGAATCGTGTGGTGGGCTGCGTCAAACCAATCCCAAGATTACTGACTAATAATGATGATGCAATTCAAGGATGATCATATATGATTGAATATTAATTTCAGGGAGGAACGCGGAGGCAAACTGTATCATTGGTCTGAGAGTAAAAAAAAATGAAATATGAAGAGCGAGGCGATCGAGCACGTTAGCTGTGCCCACCCGCTGTGATCGCAGCTGTCGGAAGTGACCTCTCCATAAAAGACAGTATGAGATGAGCTGGATTGAACCCTCCGGGTTTGACGTTGCTCTGTAATGATTTGCAGCCGGCAAAGCAGGGACGATTTTTGTGGAACGGATTCGACGCAGCGAGGTAGCACACCTTTAAAAACCCAATTAAGGATCGGATGCGTAATCCTAGCCAGGTTAGTATGGCTAATAGCTCGCTTGTAAAATGAACTAATTCATTGAGGGGGACGGGTTGGTGAGTGAGGCTGATTAGAAGAGGGATACGTGGGAGGGAAGATGGAGGGGAGGATAGGGTCGGTTGCCTCGCGGCGGACGGACGAGGGGGGTCCCTGGTGATGAGACTCATCTTGGTGTATCTTAATATAACGCATGTCTGTATGACACATTTCATACCCCGGAATTATTTAAAAAGGGGTACTTCGTCACATACGGATTTTCATACTTTTCAAACGTGAACATTCAAAGAAAGTCCTGTGGTTGTATGGCCATGGTTTGTAAGTCGTGGACTTCTTATGAATTATTTCATGAATGTCTTCTGTAGGGTCTTTCCCAACTGGGATGCAGATATGAGACACGAGAAATGTCAGCTATATAAAATATTCTCCGTTTCTAGCTGTCATGTTCCCAACCTCCAGAAACAGCAAAGTGCCCGACTTGTCCCGACAAGTGGGAGGAATTTGAGGGACCGAAAGGCCCTCCGCCGATCAGGATGGGACAAGGAGGGATATCGGTGAAGAGCACGGTGTTCAGCTTCTCCATCGCAATACAGATACTGTATTGTTTGTACGTTGGGTAAAAGAATTCTTAAGTGGGCGACAGCAGAGGGTTGTCTTAGATGGTATCATGTGGGACACAATCAAAGTCACATCGGGAGTTTCCCAGGGTAGCGTAGTAGGTCCGCTTCTATTTCCTTTATACATAAACGATTTGGGTACCGTAGTTAGTAGTGAGATTAGACTTTTTGCAGACGATGCGGTAGTGTATAGGGGTATATCAAAAGAAAAAGACAGGAAATCGCTTAGCAAGGATTTACATGCAATTCAAGAGTGGCTCGACAAATGGCAGTTAGAACTTAACCTTAAAAAGAGTGTAGCTATCAATTTTTGGATGAGGAATAATTCGATAAAGCGTACCTATAAAATTAGGAACAAGAAGATCGAAAACGCTGAAACCATAAGATATTTAGGCGTAACAATCACTAAAGATTTATCGTGGGGAAGACACATCCGGGAAATATGCGGCCGAGCGAAGAGAAAGCTAGGATTTATAAAAGGAGTAGGTACTTGGGAAATGTGATGAGAGGACAAAAGAGAGATGTTACTTTTCACTAGTTAGGCCCCACCTTGAGTATGCAGCCAGTGTATGGGATCCTAATGAATTAGGTTTGATCAGAGAACTAGACAGTGTGCAGCGTAGAGCAGCTAGGTTCGTCAAAAGGTGTTACGATAAGTTGAGTAGTGTTTCACATTTAATACAAGAATTAGGGTGGGAATCATTACCAGAGCGTAGTTTAAAGTACAGATTAATTCTATTAGAGAAATTTCAATCGGATACCTTTACTGAAGATGTTAGGCACATGTTAAAAATTCCAGCGTATCATGCTAGATTCGACCAGATAAATAAGATTAGAGAGATAGATTGTCGTACTGATAGATGTAAAATGACATTTTTCCCCCGTACTATAAGAGAACAGAATAGGCAGCATAGCAAAGGGATAGGTAGGGGAAATATTTTAGAGTAGTCTGTAGTGCATGATGCATGTAGCAACCCCTTAAATACTATAGATACTAATAATCTAGTTGCATGAGACCCTATGGTTGCTTGTTTGCATGTCAGTAGTGCATTCTTGGTGATCTTCACCCCCTGCCACACACCCTCGCGGTGGCTTGCAGGGTATCGTGTAGATGTAGATAGATACTCCTCAGGCCTCTTCTCTCCCTGGGGCAGCGCCCATTCCACGCGCCCTCTTCCTCCATCTTGTTACCGATAATCCGTTTTCCCCGCCTTTACTCCCTCAATGCGGGTCAGCGAGGTCACTGAAATTCCCCTCCTCTCCTGGAAGGTGACATAGTTTTCCGTCCCCTCCCATTACCCCTCTCCCCTCATCTCCTCCCCCTCTTCCCAGAGGACATCTGGATCGTGGTGAGAGAGGCAGCCCGAGATGAAGACGTTCATGACGTCAAAATGCCCACTCGTGCCCCGTTGAAACTCCCCCTACCCTCGTCCCAACGCCCCTCCCCCACAAACCATTCATCCATCGGGAATTTTGAAGTGACCCACTCTCCCGTGCTACACCGCAGTAACGGGCCGTCGACGCTTATGCCAACTGCCATCTTTTTTCCGTGAGATATCTCGATAACAACGCCGTCCCGAGAAAAATGCCAGAAGAATTAGAATATTAGAGAACTACCAGCATTCCATCATAGATGAATACTTCATCTGCATCTGCATTGTCAAGCAAGTTCAAGGGTGTACAAGAATAACTAACCAACAGGCGGACATTCTTGACGGGTTAACGATCATATTATGACTAAACCACCTATTTCACTAATAAAATCTATTTAATCATGGAAACACAGTGACTTCAGATGCATTCATAGCCTGCTAAGCTCAAACTATCATAGAGCCAGGAAGATCCTGCGCAAATCTTACAAGCATATTCCTGGCTACGCGCCAGACGAGAAAGAAGATGTAAAAAAAACTACTGCACTTACAAGTTTGCGTTTAATGTTTCATGATACGCATAAAGGACTAAATTCACATAACCATCCTAATTATCTCGCCAGTAACGTCTGGTAACTGTGCGCAGAAAAAATGAATTTTAAGCCTCTCCACCAAACTATTTATTTAAAACTCGCCGCCGCCGGCCACAGTGGCGGCGGGGTAAATCCCTCGCCTGTCGATCCAAGGGTCGCGGGTTCGAATCCCGCCCGGGGAGGATTTTCGCTTACCGGGGCATCGTCCAATCAGTTAATTGGAAAAGAGGACTTTGAGTCCTACAATTCTCAGATAAAAATAAAACAAAAATAAATAGATAAATAAATTTATCTCATTAATTTTGTGTTTATGATCTATGACACCCTTGTACAGAGTGGTTAATAATACATATCTAATGTCTTTAATGAAGGTATCCGCTTTACATTTCTTACTAGACTTATAATGTATTTCAACGCTCGATCGGATAGTGATGTATGACCTAGCACTTCTGAAACATTTTACGCACTGCTAACTTTATTATACAATTACTACAAACCTAGTTGCTCTTTTCCGACACTGTTTAATTCCGATATCGAACCGTCCTCGTTTGAGTCCCAAATAGAAATAAGAAGTTATTTTAGCAGATGAATCTAGGTGTGGCCGAACTAGGGAAAACATATACCGATCATTGTCTTCTCGTCACATTATCCAAGCACATCCTTGTAAAACCCATCATTATATATCCTCGATCGCGTATTTCTTGGGTATTTTCCTGGCAGTAGCTCTTATGTAATATCAAAGTATATTACAGAACCGACGCTAGGACGTTTAAGATAGCTAAAAAGAAACTGTTGTTGCTAAAATACACCATAACGTGCAGGGACACCTGAAAGCCATTAGCTGACACGCCTTAGACATTTTCAAAGTACCTTTCAATGGCGAGATAAATGCACAGATTTTTACATATTAAGGAGTACTATACTACTTACAAATATTCATGAATAAAAAAGATGCGGGAAAATAAACATAGGAAACAAAATCAACCGCTATAGACGTCGTTGATGGCAATTAAAAAATTAAATTTTATTCCCTACATTTCTTACCACACATTAATTTTCAAACACTTTTCACCTTCATGCCTGTATATTTTGGCTGAACACGATTAATTCTAACTCCTGAACGAAATAGGACGCAGCTTTGACCTTAAGTTTTGATTAATGCTTAACGTCAGAGCTGCTGATGGGATTACAGAAATATTTCTCTCTTCTCGTTGATAGTTGACCTTCATCTCGCTATCTGTGCGTGACAAATTGAATTTTTGTTCATGGTATTTATAATACAGGCCCAAGTTGTGAATTAACATCTTGCGTCGATACTTCCTCTCCCCCCTCTCCTTTCTTACAACCTCCGCTGTCCACTACGTCTTACCTCTCTCGCCCTTGTCGCCACCAAGAACATAAGAACACATCCCATCTGAAAATGTAGGATATTTCAAGCCTACCGCGTGAACGGCGGTGAAATTCACATTAATTGCCACACGAAAAAATTCACCTGGACCGAGAATCGGACCATGGACCTTTGGCTTTCCGAGCAACTGCGCAGACCACTACGCATGATCCCTAACCCCTATAGGAATCCTGGGTAGCGTAGTGGTCTGCGCAGTGGCCTGAAAAGCCAAAGGTCCGTGGTCCGATTCCCGGTCCAGGTGAATTTTTTCGCATGGCAGTTAATGTGAACATCCCATCCGAGTTCAGTGTCGAAAAACACACACACGAAATTCGAACCGATACCAACTAAGATGCCGAGAATAATAGGGTAGTTTCCTTCATCAAAGAAAACAGAATTCATTAATTACGATTCGTGGCCCATCATAAATGCATTCATTTTACGCAAAAAGTTTGGATTAAGAAACCCCAGTTTACTAGGGGATTAAATGCTAAGTTCATTTGAAAAAGCTGAGAAATGGTGGGACTGCGCTGCCTTGTTGCTACGTATCAGGTATACGGTTTACGTCGCGAGGCATAGGAAATATTCGCCTCCTGGAACTTACCATCGCATTTCAGAGCCCCTCAGTTCTAGTGAATAATATCCTATGAAAAGTATCGAAAAATTCTATAAGTCTCCTCCGTTAAACATGGTATTAATAAAGGACCTAAACTCCCGAAAATCATCCATATATTTGGTATTAATAAATGCATTGGTGGGTGGCGTTACTTTTATGGAACTCCTTCATGGTGAACACAAGGGAGAAAAAATACTTATCCTGTGGACCAGCAAAGTATTTTTTCTCCCTTGTGTTCACCATGGTATTAATAGTCGTTTTATAGGCTCCAGAGCATCCTGGTCGTGGAGTTCTCTGCTACTGCGAAGCATGAGGTGAAGTTCGCGCGACTATGGGCCAACTTCACGGTACAGTAAAATGAATATTAACTGTTTTTAAAAGAATCAGCTGAATGAATAATTTTAAATAACTAAATAAAATTAAAAATAATAACTTAACTTAATGAATATACCTCAGATACTATTTAATAAGCTTTAACGGGATGCGCCGTCCGCTTGGAAGAGCCCGCAGCACCACATGGCGACAGGTAGAGGAAACAGTTTCACGTCACACGTATAATTTAACGGCATGCAATTCTAGTTCAAATCTAGTTCGTTTTAACTCCATTGAATTTTTTCACATTTTCATTAATGAGGAAAAATACGTCATTTTAAAATCGAACGGCTCCACTAGGTAGGTACACTTAGAGGTCATAAAATTTCGATCAAGACAGAAAAAAACTATAGGAAACTATCTTATTTTAGTTGCTCTTGAGTGCTTAGAACGACAGTTTCCGGCTGAAGAGATCGCCATGGTAGCTAGGTCGTTAGCGGTCGGTAAGGCTGCAGGTTCGAATCTCATAGCATGGACATTATTGATTAATAATCGCAATTTTTTTTAAATATGAACTAGAAACAGAAATTTATTGCTCGATAACAAATAATATTTTTAATAACAAATTCACACATTGAATTTTAATAAATAAAAGTACAAAAATATACATACAATAGGAACAACAACCTATTTTAAGATAAGAAACAATTTGCATTTACTATGCTCAGTAGCCATTGCTTTAAACATCTTAAGAATATACTCAAGCTCTTTAAGTTAAGCGTTAAGCTAAGTTAAGAGTTCGCAAAATAATGTTAACGTCATCAGTGAGAGCATCGACCTATATAAACGTAACAACGTTTATATAATGTTAAGCAGGGCTTTGGCACAACATAACTATAGTACTTTGTTTGCGCTGTTGCCGTGTAATACGCGAGGGAAAAACAAAATCTCGTTTCTCTCGGTCCAACAGTTGATCCCTCTAATTTGTCATTCTGTCTGCCCTCCTGTTATGGTTATAATCGATAGGTTTTTAAAAGAATTAAATACGCATATGGGAAAATATAAAAAAGGCAGAGTTGAATTGCTCTTCAATAACGTTTCTAAGGCAAATATCAACACGGGAAGCTTTTTTGATCATTTTAATCCATTCAGAAAATAATTGGTGTGTCCTCGAATTTCATTACCGAACGGAGAATTTGGGGCATTAATTTTTATCATCACTTTCAACAAAAAACACAGTGTTCAATTTCAAAGCCCTGGAATAATTGCAAACTGTTCAGCTTTTTTTTCCCTAATAACTTTGGAAGAACAATTTTGATCCAATATCGCGTTAACACCCTATAGAGGCGTGAATAGAAGTGTAATTAAAAGGAAAATGAATAACGCTAGAAAAATTACCCTATGCCTGCATAAATTATGTGCGTATCAACACCGCCCACGTAATTCTCACCCAGGCACAAAATTACAGCATTAACATTCGCTTGGGTAAAAGCTGAGCAATCTAAGTTCCTGTCCAATATTGCTCAACTGAAAGCTGAACGAGAATCCCGAAAAACGACTATGTATTTGCAAAGAAAAAAATCTTAGAGATTAATCTTAAGTGAAAATAATTCAGAGTGAAAATGAAAAATATAAAATCCACAACTTTATGTAAAGTTCTAAGCCCTTGTACACTAACCTAATTCCTATATAAATAAATTTGAAAGAACTGAGCCCATTATCTCCTATTATCCTAACATCCTGCTTCTCGGACATTAATCAGACGCATTTTCTCCGAACACATATTGTTCTCGCATACTCGTAATGTTATCAGGAAATTATTATGAGCTAAAGTTCCGACTAAATTTTATTGCAAATTTCCACTTGTATCTCCTTGAAACACTGACACTAGATCAAATTCCCTTACGATGGAAGGAAAGAAAATGATAAATGCCAATGCAATTGAAGAAAAGCAACTTTAGTGAAAATATACTTTGCATTTCCACTGCTTTAAAAAAGAATTTATTGACGACTAGTTTCGCTACACTGTAGCATCATCAGGTATTTAATACAATAATTTGTATTAAATGCCTGATGATGCTACAGTTTAGCTTAACTATAGCTAAACTATTCGTAAATACTCTGCTTTTTAAACAGTGAAATTGTAAAGTATTTTTTCACCTACAAGCAATGGAGTTCCACAAAGTATCGGTAGCTTCCATCATCTACAACAAGCAACTTTGTAAAGCAATGATGAGAGAAAAATTGATAGAAATCATCAAATACTTGGTTTCACGCATCAAGCGTTTGTATTTTATCAGCTGTTATCCTGCCGAGTAAATAAATGGAAAAAATAGCTTGCGGTTATAAGACGCCCGTAGAAGTCAGGTCGGTAAAGAACTGCCTTGGCAAACTTTAAGTTCACGAATTCCTATCCTGTCTCAGGTGTAAAGGTTGTTTGCCTTCATATAAACCGTGGGATTTGAGGCGGTGGATAAGTAGTACATTTTAAGAATGTAACCTAGGTAGTTGGAGCACCTTAAAACTTAGGGTAATACCTACTTCACTCAACAATTGCACTTTGCTATAGCTTTCCACGGTAATCAGTGCTATTCATTTACGCTGATATAACTGATTGTAGAACAAATTATCGGGAATCATGTGTGGAAATCAACCCGAAAACCTCCATACTTGATGGCATTGTCATATAGGTTATTGAAACGGAATAGAAGAGAACATGCAGGGATTTAGGCAAATACGAAAGCTCTGTTAATGTGACATTGCTTAAGACTACATCTTGCGCTTATTAAAAAAAATCATGTCAAGCAGCCAGCATGTTTTTAATTCAAGGCGGGTTAGTTTGCTCACCATTAGTACCTTTTGTAAGCGGTTACTCGAACATGTCTAGTGGTTCAGAAAGTAATCTACACCACATCTCCTATACCACGATCTAGGCAGAGCCTCACACCACCCGTTCCATTGAACCAAAGGGCACGACATCGACCTCCCCGAGACAAGGGAAGCGCCAAGGCAATGGGTCTCGCATTCTCACGCGACCCACCACCCTGGGAATAGGAGTCTGCTCTCTAAGGGGCAGGCGGCCAGTGGGGGAGGGTTCGGGAGGGCTCTTCTCCACCCTTGGGGAGGCTCTGGGATCGGGGAGGAGAGGAGGGTGGGAGCTGTTGGTCCAGCAAAGGGGAACGACCCTTCAGGGGAAACGTGTGGACACGCACATCTCGACGGCATCTCTCCGGACATGACACAGCCAGCCGGCCACTATGTCTGCCGAGCCCTTAATGGGCGACACACGTCCGTCCACCCTTCTCCCTTTCCAACCCCCTCCCCCGCCCCTCCACCTCCCCAGAATGTCTACTTCGCACTAACCCAACGGATACGAGACGTCGTGCTCCGTGAATTCAACTGGTTGTGTTCTCCGGACGGGCGAAAATACTAAAGAAAGCAAAAAAAAACTACTTTCCTCCGTAACCCTTTTGTAACTCACGCTGAAGATAAGAATAATGCCAGGCATCTTTGAAAACTCTGCAACCTACCGCAAAGGTACGCAGCCACGTGTGACACCACAACAGGCATACATTACTTCCACGTATGCAATCATGTTGTCACTATCCATATCAACTGTTTTACTTGTGGTAGATAAATTTATGTTGGTGACAAGAAAGTTTTAAATCAATAGAGCTTTCAGTAATTCCAAGGTTGCACTGGGGGGGCAAATACTGCCAGTACCTATCTTATAAAACTACATCCGAGGCTTCCACGGCGTATACCATTAATAGTAACTTTCGGGCGTTACTCCGCGTTCTGGTGCATTAGAGCGAAAACAGTTTCTCCAGCCGTAAGGCTAGCGTCTTCAGGTCTGAAGTGACGATGCGTTGATTCTTGGCTGACTTATGTATTTAAATGAGAGCCCTAGGCTTGCCCTGATTGGTCAAGATGGTTGTCTGGTCAATAAATTAAACAATCAAAAATCTGTAAACAGTAGTTGCTAAAGACATCCTAAGGCGGAGGAACACCCGAAAGCCATTGCTAATCACATAAAACTATTTGTAGCCTCGAGCCAAGCAAACGATAAAATATTGAAAACAACAATGATGCTAGAACTTTACTCTCCATCACTCTCACACAAGACAACTTCTAATTTCCAAACTATCATCCGACTCATAGGGGACAGACTGCATAAATCCTTTAACAGGATAAATGATTACAATATTACAACTTAATGCAACCTAGGTTCTGGGAAACAAGTGGAAAAAACAGCGAGAAAACTCTTTATCACTGAATAATGACGTCCACTTTATACGGCCAACTCAATCGCTCCAGTCCTTTTCTACTTCATTTGTATCACGAAAAATTGATCCACCTAGGTTTTCTCCTCACAAACAGGACAAGAAGAAAATCTGCAATTTGCACCAGAAGACACCTTATATAAATGCAATCCTCAGACGAAACGCAGCCAAAGATATTCGGTGAATAAATTCGAGAATAAAGTAAAATGGACTCATTTCTTCCACGATGCGGAAGCATCTCACATCTAAAGGCTGAGTCAGACACGGATTGAAAATAATTAAAACGTATCTGCAACATAGGTTTCATGAACTTACGCAAAGAAAATGGATAATTTTCGACAATTAAGTGGAATTTGGGCCGAAGTATTATGTTCTCGTTATTGGACCTGAGAGGAGTAAAACAATGGCAATCCATTCTCCAATGAAAATAGTTTGAAGTAATTTTATTACAACTAAACCTGATATTTACAAAACAAAAAGGTCGGAGGTTACTCTTAACACTCAGACAAATATTTTGCCTAAAAAGACTGATTATAAAAAAGAGACTCGAGTGTTTACGGCGGACGATATGTTGTGTCCACGCACAGTGTTAATGCCTGTGGGGCCCCTAATGTGATTTTTTCCGCGGGTTCAAGAAAACAAAAGAACGCTCAAGAGCTCCAGTTCGGGAGCGGGCTGGCACACTCCCAATCTTTTTAATCCTCGGCCCTCCCAAGTTCCGCTCGCCGAACCACGAATTCCCCGTCCCCTTGCCTCTGAACTCCAAAAATCACGCCCTCTGCAGACGAGTAGGGCCCACCCCTGGGCCATGGGTCGTCGCGCCCAGCGATTCCCATGAACGGAATGTCCTTGGGGTGGCGAGGCGCGGTTGAGGAGCGGTCGCGCCCGCGCCGGAGCGTTAACAGACCCCTCCCCCAGTCCACAGCGAAGCCGCATCCAGCTAAGGTCCAGATGGTTGAGGCCTTCCCCATGCTGGGCGGGCAATGGGAAGGGGGCCACAAAGGCGATATTGCGCACACAGGGCCTTCGCCCCGGGCCAACAAGGCCCGAGCGACTCCATGTGGGTCCATCTCTTTTCTTTTGCGGACGAATTCCTAGGTTTGGAGATCAGGGGCGTGTTCACGGATCCTTGAAATGCGTTCACTCGTGTATTCGCCATTTTTCAATCGCCCTCAGGAGAGATTAAAGTTGATAATCATTCACCTAATTTTGATGCTCTAAGTCACTTATCTCCATTGGTACAATAAGTCCTTAGGACGGTTACTGTGAGCAATGCATTTCTAGAAGGATTCCGGTTTTTAATTAGTTATTAAGTTGAGTACTTTATTATTATTCCGTACTTGATTACGGTTGCGTCAACATAAAAGGATAATCCTCTACCCTGCTCCAGATCGGTTCGGCGGCTAGGGTATTCGCTCCTTATCGCGAAGGCCCGGGTTCAAATTCCGACTTCGTTTTCTTTCTCAGAGGAATATCGGTCCCTTTTGAAACGCCTTTTAACTGAACTTTGAACAAAGCTCAGCCCTTCGAGTGGGACGCATCTTAAGCTAAGGACATTGTTCCGTGCTTCATTAAGAACAGGCTAATGCCGACATCCGGTTTTCCAACACCTCCTGTCTACCTGTTTGTTCCAATGCCATTTTAAGACATATTTTCCCGGTCAAAGGCACCTTGAAATGAGAGACAGAATGATTAATTACAAACAGCAAAGGGGACTAAGTAACTTGCGTCGGAAATAATCCTTGTTCTAACAATTTTCGAAAAATATTTACTGATTCATGCGACCCTTACGCAGACTTACTTGGAGCACCATAGATGAGGTGAAGAGGGGACGATGGCAGAATGGCAATATAAACCAGGTGGCAGAGACAGGTGACAGATCTTTAAGAAATTAGAGTGGTGGAATCAATTTAAAAATGTTTTTCGCCATAATGAGCGGACGAAATTAGTAATACGGTGTATAAGGGGCCTTGTGAGAAGGCATCAAACTCTGGTCAAGATATAGCATAAGGAATCTAAAACGGACCGATAATGTTGGTAAAACTTAAAATAACTACTCCCAAAGATGACTAACGTAAGGCGCATATCTAGAAAGTGACACAAAAAATTTATACAAAAGTTTTAGTTGGACTTATACTACTTATTGTATAGGCATTTACATAAGATATTTATAATGCATGAAAATTTGCCTTGTTTTCATTATTATTTAATGACCGAAATTAAATATGAATTGGTAAATTCCTTACTTTTGCCTCTCTCGCTTCATGTATTTCTAGATGTAAAAAATCTCTAAAATCCATGTTTTCTATTCCAGAACTTGCTGTTGACGTGCTTCCGCTCAAGGAAACTGATTGATCCTGGAGAGAGAACGTGAGGATTTCCAGAAATGACAGCAACAGAGAACCCGTCCATAATGAGTGAGTTCATCAAATTATTTGTAGGACCATAGAAACATAGTGCCACTCATTCCTGAAATAGCCAAGTTGGAGTATTTTCACAAACCTATCCATGACGATTTGCACCAAAAAGGAATCATTTTTG
Source organism: Platycnemis pennipes (assembly GCA_933228895.1). Lineage (NCBI taxonomy): Eukaryota > Metazoa > Arthropoda > Insecta > Odonata > Platycnemididae > Platycnemis > Platycnemis pennipes. The sequence goes on along the minus strand of OW121851.1, from coordinate 127,145,853 downwards.
GATGCCACTACGATAATGACACAGTATAAAACTCAAATTTAAAAAACAAACAATGTGAGAGCCTTCGTTTTTTAAAATCCTTCATTTAGCGAAATTATTCTATAACGTCTCAAAAAAACTCCGAAGCAATAAAGTCTTCTTAACATAACTATTAAGGCATTAAGTCTTAAGTTAACGAACACTTAAGCATTCATTACCTATGAATATGCAAAAATATTGACAAACAAAATGTACCGTTTCTATATGTATTCAAAATTATTAATGCCATAGCAAATATTAAAATTTTGCTTGAAAAGGGTATTCTCTTTGATAACGGGAATAGCGCTACAACACTTGAAGTAGCGAAAAATATTTCGAAAAAAAATATAGTTATCTATATAAATTTTAATAATTTACTGATAAAATACGATTTCAATTCCAGACGTATCACAAAAAGCCAGGTTATATCAAGGCCCAGATATCGCTTGGTTCATATCCAATCTCCTCTCGTGCCCTAACATGGAAAGGAATATTTATTCATAGCATATACTGTTCGGCTTATTTGTATTCCCTCAACGACTTCTCTTTTCGCCACGGGTGGCGCTGTTATTTTCACGGACACTCGCCAGCTGAGAGATGCTTCAATGTGATCATTCCTCTCGAACAAGGCAGAGGATCTTGCTCTCTCATTTCAACCCTCAAAGAGGATGAACCTCGCTCAATCATTCATTCCGTTGCACTCATCATCATTAATTGTAAAAAGAACATAAGGTCCGTAACATTGAAGCCTTGTCCATTTCTATTGATATCCGCAGACGTGTAAGACCTGCAACAGCATATAAAGCTAACAAGACGAATATGAACTACTTTACTCATTTCCTTAGTCAAAAAGCGTAACGACTGATTAATTTCATTCTTTAAAGACTGCACACACTAATTATCTTCATGGCTATACAAACACACGCCTAATATATAGTTTGAATTGATTTAATTCGAAAAAAACTTTCAGGAATAGAATGATCTCCTAATAGAATAAATGTTTTAATACCTCCATAAAATATCCTTAGGAAGATTAACTGCCACCGCTGTGAAGATTTTTTGGCAGGATTCCATTTTAAAATATGTACTCTAATACACATGCAATCTAGATAAAAGGCAATAGAAAACGTAATATTTTGTGCCGAGGAGGCGGGAACTAATCCTTCCCAAGCACCCCCATTCTGGCTCCATTGTCACCCGTAGGCGTATGCCACTTCCAGTAATTTCTGACCTCCTTGATTGAAAGGGAGCATTCGGGTGCCTTAGTGGTGAATTCAGAGAGGGCTTATCTGTTCTTATCGGCCCTCCTTCAAGCCCAGGTTTCGCATTAATTAACAGCGCCAATCGCCACGTCAAAATTTCCACTAACCTTCTCTTTACCCTTCACCTCCTCTCACGCTTTTTCCCCTCCAAGCCACCCTACCTTCCTCCCCTTCCACTCCTAACCGCCACTCCATTTTTTGCTGAAATTCCCGATGTTCATTTGTATTCCCAGTTGACATTTTTTGCCGCGGAGCCGAAAAAAAAGAGGAATATTAAAACGGTCGTGTCTCGACAAATAAAACCAAGCGAATGGAATGCGTCAGATCGCATTTATTTTTTCAATGCGTGCATCCATGTTAATAATATTTTCATGAGACCGCATGGTTTCATCAATAATTATATTAAGGAATTATCATGATAATTATCCTATTTTCGTCAGATTGGATGGCTTTGCTAAACAATACATGGTGAGATAATGAAGGTAATGAAGACCGAACTTATACATCTACATAGCTGCCAAATTTATATCTTGAAATAGTGCATCGCCCGGATAGGGGGAGCACTGAATTTCATCCTAGCAGAGTTCTCCAGATGGCATTCTTAACACAGTTTTTATTTGGAAAACATGAGGACTCTGCTTCCAAGTAATACTAGCGAGTTTCCAATGTCATCCTGACGGTTATGCATCCCTTCCCACTCCTGCAGGAGGCATGAAGCTCACACACTGAAATAGTTTCTTTTCCCGTTGTCAGACGTTTTTTCTTGACATTGGTCAAAGAGCAACCTGTTCAACAAACCGTATCTTGGGGCTAATCAGCATTCATTTCGGTTGTTCCAGCTGCATGCAATTGCCCTTATAAGTCCCAATTTCCTATCATCTAAATATCGCCAGCCTAATAGCTTGTTCTAATCCTTAGCTTCTAATCTGGTGTTAAATTAAAATTTATTATCCACTCTCCGTGGATTCACGCATTTTGCTTAAAATCCTTACTCATCAAGCAATTAAAGACAGGCGTACAGATGAGGCATAGAAAAGGCGACACAACAGTGCATGCATCGTAATCTCATTATGTCAAATGAGCTTTGTCTCGATGAGACTTTTAATGGCGGATGAAGCCTTAACTTTCCGGGTCTTACACTGATTAAAAAAATTAAATTCCTCAACAAATATAATTTTTTGACAATTTTACTTCATAATCTCCCAAGAGCCTCGAAATTGAATATACCACCAATAGGGATCATTCCTTATCAATAGTCAAGCATGTTTTCGGAAGATGTCTGCAATGTACGCATTTCTTATCGCAAAATACCTAATTGCTGTAGCATCCCATCTTGAGGTCAAGAACAAGAGTGTGAAATTCGGTAGATATCTTGTTCTAGATGCATATCCGAAGAAAATAAGATAAATATTATTATTGGTATTACTGGCAAAAGATATAGGCACAATTAACAACTGATGTACACCTTTTATACAGCCCATTGTAATGCGAGACTACAATTTCTTGGTAAATGTTTTACAAGGTGGAACATTAAATGTGCAAGCCTTTCTTAAATAGCTGAGTAGACAACCGAGGTATTTTTTTTGCCTTTCATAGTAATTATCACTGACCAAAAGCTAAAAGTCTCGATCACTTGCAATTTTTAACTTCATTCGCCTTAAAACTTCAAACCTAAATGCGCTTTTGCTATGAAGTTCAAAGAAGCTGATTTCTTTACAGATGACGTTAGGTACCTATATATCAAGAACCGCTTACGTATTATTCTAGGTTTTACAGATAAACAATAAAATAAAGATATATTGTCATAAAGATAGATTTAAAATGTCATTTTCACCCGTGTACCATAAGAGAGCACAATAGGCAGCGTAGCAAAGAGTTAGGCCGGTAAAAAATTTTTCAGAGTAGTCTGTAGTGTATGATTCAAGTTTAGACATTACTAACGCGTGCGAGATAGAGAAATACTGAGAAATATATTTGATAACATTTTTTCCAACCAGTAATCAATTCATTAATGCAGTTTGTCAGCCTCTGTTTTCACGTGACGCTTATATATAATCAAATCCAGGAAGTAGTAGCATCTTTAGCGATGGACACTTTTGACTGGCCTAGGTCTAAACTCTCACAAAACATTTTTTAAACGCCTTCCTCATGATGGACAACATGCCGGTGATTTTCCAACATATATTTTTTTCTGATAGAACGTAATGTATGACTCTCTGAAATTCAAAACAAGGCGATAAGGAATCGATTTCGATTAAGACGGAGTTGTTTCTCAATGAGGTGAAGGAAGCAGGCGTCGATCGACCGCCGGCGAAAAGCTAAAATATCACAGGAATGAGATGGGGTGGTTATGAAGGGAAATGCGAGAGAATGAGAGGAGGGGGGGATGCTGTGGGAAAAAGGAATTCTCAGTCTGCTCCGCTAGTCGGGGAGATGCGATCTATTCCTAAAAATGAGATTTATTTATTCCTCCGAAGATTGGTAACGCAGCATCGCTTCTCGGATTCCCCCAGGAGGAGGACGGGGGCATCGGAGGGGATGTTTGAGGGAGTGGGAGCGATCGAGGAATACACTTGGATATCTTCCCTCTCATTTATTCCTCTCCTCAAACCTCCTTCCATAGCGAGAGCAAAAAAAAGGACCATTTCCGCTCTCCAACTCCTTCATTCCTTGTATCGTGCCTCTCTTTCAACCTCCGAGTGAATGAGTGGCAAATGCTACAGGAGCTACCCGACCTCCCACTTCCCAGCATCCAATGCCTCCCTTCCGTTTAATCTCTTTCCAAAACCAATCAGAAGACTTTTTCTCCGCCCTCCAAAAGATGGATGCGGATTCCATGGAAAGCGGGCGCGGAGGGAGACAGAGGAAAGAGCTCTCATGTTCCCAATCATATCTCTTTCCCTCTCCCTCTTTTAAAGAAGGCGCCTCCTTTGAGGAGAGCCTCACCTGCTTTGATATCACGTTACTTCCATCTCCTCCCATTTCGCCCAAACAAAACCCCCATCACCTCGCGTTCCCAAGCTAAATTCACGATCGAGTATTTTTTCATGGGAAAGTGAAAGAAGATCCTTACTATGGCTCTAATGTCCTAAACAATGCATCAATTCAGCATGTTCATTGCATTACTAACATATACACTCCAATAAATATTTACTCGAAAGAATATGATTATGATGAAGAATATGATAAAGCATTACTTGCTCAAAGTAGGTTAAAGTAGATTGTAGACGTAAGGTGAAATATCCAAAAATACTCAATACCTAGACATATGAATTTAAAGTCTAGGCATCTAAATTATTATCATGATCTCCGAATTAAAATTAGATTTGGCTTATCAAAATACGTAGAGATACACGGAAAAAGTAGACATTTTATCCAAATCGGGTACAAAATTTGATACTAACTCTTAAAGCGATCTCCAGGAACCGAAAAATGTACCATTCAAATTTTGGGAAATGTAACGAATCACACTCCACACTTCATTAGCTCTCGATCAATCAAAGAGTACGACGATGGAAATAATTTCTAAGGAAAACATTGCAAAAAGAAAAGGCAATTGATGTTAATGACAAAATTTTCAATGCTTCACATTTAGCCGGAAGAAAAGATACCTGGCGAAATATGAGCTCAAGCGTTATAGTTTCGAATGAATTCTTTTACTTCCTAATCTCTCCCAGCGTTTCGTCTTGTAGAACTTTGAAAACCTCAGCTCAAATTTTCAAGTCTGATCGTGGTGCATTCATATGATGTACATATCTTCTTCCGTCCTATCCTTTTAACCGATTTTCTCCTCTTATTTTAACCGATTTCCTCCCTTCTTGCTTCTTTCAATGTTAGCATCAACTAAAAAAAGTATGTGCATCAATGTAAACCACCTTACTTCCAACAGTTGTACCCTCAGTGGGCATCATTCATTACGGCATCTGACACAGTTTTTTGGCAACGATTTATGTACAGAGGAGATCTATGATCAACACGTGGTAGTCTTGAGGCTGAACGCTAAAGCGAGTGACGAAGGGCGATCGAAATATCTGCATTTGCCCTCGCCGCGTAGCAGGTGGCCTGGGGTATAAAGGGTGTAGCCAATGAAGAAATGTCCATTGTCAAGTGGTTTATTGAGGTGAGGATTGGACAGCTAGCCAGCGTGGCAAGAAAATCAATGGGTCATTGACTAAAAGTCACCAACACCCAGTGAGCAACGAATGGTGGACGCTGAAACCATAAAAATGCTTTTTCTAAACTATGCCGTAGTCATCAACAAAACTGTACTCTTCAAAATACATAAATCGTCTTCATTAAAATCTTCTTAAAATCGTCTTAAAATTCAAATATTTAATTAAAAAACTTTTTCCTCCCGCATATTTTTTTCGCTCCAGTAGTTATGTGTTAAAATTGCGCGTCATCAATTGCCAGATCATTAGTCGGGGTCGTAAATGAACTAATAGTTTTTAAAATGAATGAAAGATACTATTTCAATTCACCCAAATCTTCCCCGCAAGATTCGGTCTTGTATGCAGTCACCTAAGGAAAAAAAACACTACGACATAGGTGGTGTACCTCGGGGAAAATTTCGCCCAGAACGAAACGGCAGTAAGATTGACTCGGACTACCTCAAAGATTGGGACGTAATCCCTCTTTAATCTGTTCGAGACCCAAAAAGAGAGATGGAAGACTCCCATTCATCCGTCTTTTCAACCCAACTGGATAGCCAATCCAGTGTACCCTTGTCTCTCACGCACCGATGCAACCCGCCGCCTATTTTCTGCCCTTCTCTGGGGTTGGGGAGGCGCCAATGGCATTTGCACCGCGTCACCCCCAAGCGAAATGGCGGCCCTTCTGCCACCCCTGGCGAGGCGACGAGAACGGGAGTAGCGCAATCATCTCGTTGCGGCCGAAAAGGGCAACCGGTGGGCGGGGGTTATGCCATGGCTTTAGGGCGCCGTGAACCCCACCCCCTTCCTTCCCCCACGGGCGAGGTCACGTGCAAGCCGAGAACAAGTGTCGGAGGCCAGCTGCTGCCTCTATCGCGACATTGGCGCACCAAAAGTACCAATTGTCCCCATCATGCCGTTGAAAAGGAATAGAAAAAAATAACAGTTTCGCTTCCCCATCGAACAGCTGAGAATGGCAGCAGAAGGCTTGAAAGCGGACGAAAGGCCTCGGGTCAACGGTATGAACGTCAAAGGAGGAGATGGGGAATGGATTGCCTTTCCCATTTGAGGCTCAAAAGGTAGGGCAGACTTGCGCGATCATCCAAAAAGATAGCTATCCACCCTCTCAAGCCAAATTCCAAATTAATCGAACTAGGCAAAGGAACTTCACGGCATCAAAGGCTAAAAATACACTAAAGCAAGGACCTTACCGCTGAATTTGGAAACAAAATATTTTTACATGTGGTGCACACATTCGATCTTTTTTTTGCATTTCAACCCAAAGCTCCCATTTATAAATATAAATATTTTTCATCTGCCATAGTTATCAAGAAATTAATTTGAATTTGGTACAATTACTTGTGTTGCAAACACGACTATTCGATTTATATCTTCTTGCATTTCAACCCAAATCTCCCAATTATTAATATAAATACTTTTCATCTATCATAGTTATCCAGAAATTATTTTGAATTTGGTACAATTTGGTATCCGATACTGATTCAAATAGCAAGCCAATGGTTATTTCGTGGTACTCAGTTTCAGGGGGTTTAAGCCAGAAACTAGAACTTTTCACTAATAACGGAAGTGGCATGCATATGGGTCATACATTCAAATTGAGACACAACAGCCTGCATGTGCTAAACCCTCACATTTCATTTCCCCCTCACTGAGATGACCTTCCAATCACTGTGATAGACATAGGAAACACATTTCCAAAGTATACAACTTAATCGCCAACTTTAAAGTATCTATGGTAAAATTCGTGCCTGAAATATTTTAAAGGACTTCAGTCGCTGATAAATGCTTTAATGACATAATCCTTGGTTTACTTCCGAGTGTTTTCAAAACGCTTGTAATATTTCACGGATTTACAAGTTCTTTATTCCAGAAAACAATATCGGTAATTTCTTCCAAGTCCATTCATGGCCGAATACATATCCTACAAAGAAAAGATAGGAATCTTTAGAATTTAATGGTAACTCATATTTTGAAGCCCCCTTTGTAGATTCTTTCATTTTATATGAAAGTAAATAACCCTGAATAAATGATGATACATCATTGAAGTCTTTTACAATATATGTTCTCTGTATATGAGAATGATATGCAATAATAGAAATGGTAAACAATTAAAGAACTACATAATTTAATAAGTTTAATCTGATGGCTGAAAGTACGAAGGAACTTCAGAATCAAATGAAAACTTCTTCCATTTGTTATGTTGCTTAGCTTTTGCCTTAGTTGCAAAGGCTAAGCAACATTTTGTTATCCTTATTGCTATATTTGCTATATTATTGCATTTGTTATCCTAATTGCTAACAAATGTTGCTTACTTTTAGGCAAAGGAACTTTACAGTTCTGAAGTTCCTTTGCCTAAATGTTCATTTCATAAATCTGAAATCTCCTTGAAAAAATATAACATCACTTTAGTTAGGTTTGCTTTGTTCCCATAACATGCTTTTTGGGCTGTGTGCATACACTGTATTTCTAAAATTCCCGTCTGATGTGCCCCTTCCAGCGTGGAATTTCCGTGCTGTGTTTGTCCTGCTGCAGATAAGTGGTAACAACTAAGAGCTGTGATAACCATATAAGGACATTAAATTACTTGCTACTAAAGTTATTGATTATTACACTATAGTAATGGCTCACAAATCAATGTTCCATCTGGCTTGATATTCAAACCACAAAGTTAAGATAAAAAAGACAGTTTAAAATATTGGAAGAGGCTTAGGGGTGGTAAATAATTTACAAAAAACTAAAATGATCCTCTAAACAAATATGTGAAAGGATTGGAGAAATTTAACCCCTCTATCTCCATTATGTTTGCAACAGTCACCATTGTTTCCGATTCTATACAATGTTTCTACGTAGGAGATCCTCTCTCCTGTTTTTACATCCGTAATTCTTCGACAACATGTTCGATACTGATGGGTTAAAATAACGAGCAATCGAAAAGCTTCCCTCCGCAACGAGAAATTAAATCGCAGAAAATCAATCCTCATGGAGAGGGTGCGAGCGTGATGTGGCACCGGCCGAACGTGAAATCACCCCTCCGCCAGTCACAGCTCCGTCTGTCACGCAAAATGGCTCGATTCGCCACAAAATTCAGCTCGCCGGAGGGAAATTTTATTAAAAATTTGCCTTTCCGAGAAAAATAGCAACGTTTACAATATAAAGCAATGAATATGAAGAAACGTTTGAAAAACAGCTCCACATTGAAATCAACCAAAGAAAATCCTCCATGGATATGGTAAATTTGGAATCATTCTAGCAGAAACGCTGACTAATTTCATCTAGAAAATTACTTGCGGACTAGAGCAAGAAGTGGGAATGGATAATCATGTATCACCTCCTTCATTCTGCGCTTGTCACGTTTTTAGGAGTATTAACTAGTTCTCAGTCCACCTCTTCGGCTTTTAACCATCTTGCATTGTCTTCCTCATATTGGAGACTAAGATTGTTATGTTTATAACAAATTTAAAGCGATTCCCCACAGATGCAATTAAATATCCATCCTCTTGGCAAATAAATTAGTTCAGCGAGGTATTTAAGCTGTTTTCATGTCGTTACATTCACCTCACAGGCAGGTAATAAATCATTTCCTCGACATAAAACACAACATAATATCGTTTATCCAACTTAATTAGATGATACGAGCCATAAAAGACACTGACGAGCCTCACGAGGCAGATGGGAGTTTATGTAGTAAACGTTGAGGTCTATAATTGACCTCCATCCTCCGTCGCCGATGCGAAATAAAAAGCATGGATGATTTTGCTATTCTGGCCACAATTCCACATTCTAATATTGCTAAGTAACATCGTATTCTAAAGTCAGAAGTTTGTTTTTATTCCTTGTTAAATATCCGGCAGACGAATTGCAAGGGTACTCATTTTAGCACCTGATGAGCAGCGTGGAGCTTCCAGAGACTTATTTAGATCTTTCTTTTGCTACGCGATTTCCCACTCAGAACTGACGCCCCTGGCGACCTCTTTCGTGAATAAAGATGGCTTATTCAGAAGCAGCAATCTTAAGTACCCACTCCAAACCAAAACTGAGGGCTATAATTTACAGTAATGAAATCATAGGCAGCTTCTCAGAACACTTCATTGGATCGTAAAGCAGAATTATACGATCACCAGGAATCAGCGATGAGTTGAGCACCACAGGTGGTCCGGGGTTAGAATGAACTGCTCGGGAACGTGTAATGCGTTCATAACAACGGAGTTCTCCATTCTCCACGTGTTGTCTCCCGCAAAAGAAATCTACTTTCTTTGATGCTCCATTTGCTTTGCTTTGCCCTTCATTTTATATCTGCATTTCCACAACTCTCAATTCACGGTCTCATTTCGTGGAAAGAATTCCAGAAGAGTGAAAGTAAATTTCATACTTTGAAGAGGATTTCAAAACGGCACGTATTTTCTTTATATTATTTAATCAAAAGGCAGACTAGCACATTTACTCAGCAGGTATTTTCTTCTATTCCATGGCTTAGTAAAAAAATACCGATCTTCCACTATCTTCGGCGCAGCTATATTTAAGATTAAGATGAAAGTACTCGGGGTATCAGTAAAAATGAATTTATTTAAAATTCACTAAAGATTAATCGCACTTCATACACGGATGATGGTGGAAGATAGCAGTGTTATTATCCAACAAGTCACGAATCAATATATTTCATATCGCAATAAAAATATAAATCTTCAAATCATTTTCTGAAACAACATCATACAATGATTATTGCAATTTTTATTGTTCACTTCTTGTTCCGTAAACCAAAAAAACGGGAATTAATTCCTTGTTTTCGCAATTTTTTTAAAGACCAGTCAGCCTGAGTAACTATGTAGGTTACATATAGGTCCGGCATGCAAATGGTTGCGAGTTTTCATCCTGTTTTGTCAAAGGATGCCATTTTTACCTTAGGATGAAGTTTAGGTAAAATAGCTCGGAAATCAGCTAAAATCCCATGCCTATATTACGAGAGTGACGAACTATCATTCTGGTATTTCAGATCCTCTGAGATTAACTTCATGGTTATCATTTGAGCCTTCAAAGTCATTCAACTGCGGCATATCACCGGATATTTGTGGGAGCGATTATGTGATCACTCAACATTAAATTCAATCTCCGAACCATCTCCATTGAGCGTTTCGTCATTATTGCAAAGGGTGCTGCAATTTGCCTTCAATTAATAATTGGTAAAAGTAATCAACAGCCTTGAATTAATAATTTTACATTGGGATGTACTCTTGAACACCAAAGAAAGTTACTTCCATGTGAAACAACGCTGTGAGAGGTACCAGACAACTTCCGCGACAGATGGAGAGGTTGCCAGGAAATGCGCAGTGCGGCACTTCACCCCTCTGGCGGACAAACGGTTAAATAGAGCGAGGATCATCCAGGGGTTCAGAGGCTGGATGATCGCCAATCCGAGCAAAAGAGCGCCAAAGTGGTGATCCCTTTGTAGATACGGATAAAGCAGAGGCGGGGAGTTAGTCGCTAGACAACGGGATCTTTGGGTTTTCAGATACAGGAAGCTGACTAAGGATCTCCGGGCATCATTCAAGTCTTCCTTATCAAGCTACTGTATCCTTTCCAAGGGCAAAAATAAGCTTCATAGGCACAGTAACTGGATTAGAAGACTTATATCTAAGAACGCCACCATTATTCCTCTTAAAACCTCATCTCCTCCATAGAGTAAAGACATCAGCGCCCATTCAATTTTCCCAGAGGTTCCCAACCTGTGTTACGAGTAACATTTACCGGTACTTAGGTCCAGCTTAGAGGCGTAATTGGTTAGGAACCCAATTAAGTTATTTACCACTTCTGTAACCTAAAGCACACACAACCAATCTCAGGTCTTTCTTTAATCATTCACCTTTTACTTTCCTCGGGGTCAATCCAAATATCCCTTCCTCTTCTCATCTTACCGAACATTCTCCCAAAATCGCAGCCTTCAACAGTTTAATCGATGTTTCGATGCTGAATCGATGCTATTCGCTCCTCCAGACTCGAGTGATTATTCCCTAGAACAACTTACTTTTCTCTCTAACAGCCCCTTACACTTCATCTGTCTTCCTCTCCATCCAGCTAATCCAGCTCTCAAATTTGCTCCAAACCCACCTCTCAAAAGCCTCCAACCGACACACTTCATATCCTCCTTCCTCAATTACCAGGTTTCGCCAACATAAAGTGCCAATTTTATATCAAGTGTTCACTAATATTTCCACGAAGATCCCCTTTAATGTTCACTTCAATAATTATTATCATTTCCATTATGTCAACTAATAAGAAATCTTAGTCACTTCCAGAAGATTTTATTTAACATACGACCGGTTTCGGCAGTTACGCTATCTTCAGGTTCCTGACATCCCTGACCAGCCATCACAGACCTGAAGATGGTGTAACTGCCGAAACCGGTCGTATGTTAAATAAAATCTTGTGGAAGTGACTAAGATTTCTTATTAGTTGACATCATGACAACCTTCCACCACGTCAAGGCTTCGAACTTTGATTTTATCATTTCCATTCGCTACAAGAAAAAATTATAGCAAATGTAGCCACGCTATTAAGTTTTGTGCTGCAATTTTAATAGGTATGTAGCGATTTTCAGAATTTCAAATCATCAAGGAGATCATTATTATCGTAGACCAACAGCCCTGAGATTGGTTTGACGCAGCTCTCCACTAGATTTTCGTTCCTGCTTCTTGGTTGGTTGCTTATTTAGGGGAGGCGACCGACAGCTGAGGTCATTTGCGCCATATAGGATAGGTGGATAATTGGGTAATGGTAGGAGTTTTCAGGGAATGAAGGAAGGGTGGAGAGAAACCCGGCGTCGGCATTAGCCTACTCTTAACGAAAGGCGCCAAGGGGACCACGGCTTAACGTCCCATCCGACGGATGGAGTACTGAACTTGAAATGCCCTCTACTAGGCAATCAAGTGGGGACCGGTTTTCCGCTGAAAAATCCGCCACTACCGGGAATTGAACCCGGGACCTCGGGATGGGAGGCCAGTACTCTAGCCACCACACCAACCTGATTCGCCACCTGCTTCTTCTCTCACAATTTTTCACTTTCATATCTTTAATAACTTGGGCTACATAATTCATACGAGGCCTTCCTTTTCCAATCTTCCCATTCACTCGCTCCTCGCTAATTGTCTTCATCAGGTAACCATGTCTCAATGAAGATGACATGAATGCCAATAGTAGAACAAGTGGGAGTTCAACCAGATGATCATTAACAGATGAGGACCCTCTCGGAATTATCAACGAAAGAGCAAACGTTTCCAGGAATCCTGTTAAAATCACAGATTTTTCCTAGTAAAACTTTGTCATCATCATCATCAAGGGTCAACGATCCTAGGATTGGTTTGACGCAGCCCTCCACTCGATTCTTCTATCGGCCAACCTCTTCATATTAACGTAGCTCCTCTCTTTCACGTCCTTTACGACCTGCTCCATGTAACTCATACGAGGTCTGCCTCTTCCAATCTTCCCGTTCACTCTTCCCTCAACGATTGTCTTCATCAGGCCATCATGTCTTAAGATATGGCCGATTAGGTTGTCCCGTCTTCTTTTTATAGCTTTCAGCAGACTTCTCTTTTCTCCCACTCTTCTTAGGACTTCTTCATTTGTCACTCGGTCGATCCATTTTATCTTCAAAACTTTGTCACCCGTTCAATTATGTAATTTTTTGGTCATATCCTCAACCAAAAACCTCAAAATTTTCTTCAGCGGCGATTAAAATCCAAATAGGTAATTATTTGTTATTCATATAATTAAATTGTATACGTATTACTTGAATGGAATACAATGAATGACATGACATGAATTAAATAGGCATTCAAGGTATGCAATATCCTTTTTCATTGATTGGCTTTTTTGCCAGGCGTATTCCCACTGTCTGTTTCATTTTGTACACAAAGAATTTATTTAACTTAAAAGTCACAGTTCGTTTTCGATCGAGTCACAAGTGACTGAAGAGGGTGGAAAGGTAAGTAGATGGAGCTGTCGTGGAGGCTCAGGAAAATTTAAGATAAATATACACGGGAAACACTTCGAAGACCGGCACCCAGGTGTACCCTAGCTAAGCAAAGCAAAAGCTGCGTAGTGACCCCGGACAAGAGACCAAGATTGAATGGCATTGGTATAATTAGGAAACCAAGGTAGCCCACTTCCTTTAATTCTTTTCTCAATTCTTTCCTTCTCCAAGTGCTTATCGCCCCAAACGGAGGAAGTGAGGGAGCGAGGAAATCGGAGTTATGCGATTGAGACATTTGCCTCAAGCACGATGGTGAATGCATATAAGGGCAATGCACCAAATCTCTCATTAGACGTGGATTTGAAGTCGCCAATTCAAAGACAAGCTCATAACAGGAGTTTGAGCAGTTGTATCAATAGTGAGCTATGCCATCTATCGACGATTTAAATTAAAAGAACGATTCGATTTATGCGCAAATCACCTCAAACGAGAGGTTTCTCCTCCTAAAATAGATCTACTCTATAATACTAATGAAAAGGACGGTAAATAATGGTATTATTAAAAATAAATGTAACTGTAACCACTCGTAAAAAGCTAAGGATATAAAGAACACTAGAAATGTTTTCTTAGTTAGCTATTCAGGGGAGGCTGACCGACATCTGAGGTCCTTTGCGCCGGAACGGAGGATAGATGGAGAGAAACCTGGCATTAACCTACTCTTAAAGATAGGCGCTGAGGGGACCACGGCTTAACGTCCCATCTGACGATCGGAGTACTGAAACTGAAATGCCCTTCACTACGCCACTTGCCACGGACAAGTCCGCGACCGCCAAGAATCGAAACCGGGTCCTCGGGACGGGAGGCCAGTACTCTAGCCACCACACCAACTCAATCCCCATGTTTTCTTTAAATGCTCCGTTTTTAAACTGAGTCCTTCATCACGACTGTTACACAGTGAAAGTTAGATACATTATAGGCTTGAAAGGAAATCAACAAATAATATCCCTATTGGCACAACCCAATCACTATTCGCTTATAAATATTGGTGTCTATCAGTGACACACCGGATTAAATGGGGTCACAATTTAAATGTCGATTCGGACATTGGCGCTGACACTGATTAAGTTTAGGCTAGAAGTTGTGAAATAATATCTTCATTTCAAAGCCTTATTTTTTGTTTACTAAATTTTGGCGAACTAGTACCCGCATGATCCGCTCTTTCAGCCTCACATGGTTCACTTAGGTGAGCCATAACGAGGAGAATCACACGCAGAAAAGAAAATTCTAGGTAGGCACCAAGCGTGAAATCACAACGCGATGTGCAGCAATGAAACCTCCGCATATCTCTCCCCTCCCCCCCTCGTTTTGGACCCCGTTTCATAAATGCCAGCCCGGGTGATTTTCAGAGCCCTAAGTCGGCGCTGGCAAGGACGCTCGCGAGAGAATATGGGAGCATATAATGTGGGAAGGCGCCTCGGGGAAGGAACTTGAGATGCGGGCTCGGGAAGGGGGAAAAAACAGCGCGCCGGCAAGAAAATGAATCAAGTTAGCAGGACGAGGATGAAGGGAGGAGAGAGGGTTCACCCTCGAGTTTTGGCGGGTGGAGGGGTTTAGTGTATAGGGGGAGACAGCGGCGCAGGAGCGGATTAAAATGAGATGGCGCGGGGGTGGAGTCAACTGCGACGAAGGTGGCGCCGAGTGGCGGAGGCGGGAAGTAATGACAGCGAAGTTGGAACCGGTTTTGTGGTGTGCGTTCAGCGGGATTAAGAGAAGGATTTAAAATTTTTACGACCCGCGAAATGATAAACCGCCTTCGCGTGGGTGTGTGTGAGTTGTGAGTGAAGACGTCAAGGAGGAAAAGGCTCAGCTGCCTGCTGCGCAAGATGACGGAATGCGAGCGGGGATCTTTATGAATGCGTATTCCTTAGTCTCCCTAACCATTCTCCATGAGCAGACAGACTGGTGGTAGTGTGCAAGGTCCATCACATTTGCATTTCCATTAATTCACACTAGCAGAAGCTGGGCTGAGAGGCATGGTAAGAATCACAAAAAGGAAATAAAAGGAGGCGTTGAACTAATCGGGTCGGTCAAATTTAAGGATGATCGAGCGTTACTTGGTTCACCAAGAAAAATATAAAATGGTTAGTATGCTAGAGGTTCAAAGTCAAGGACAAGGAATGAAGATCAATCACAGGGTGACAAAATAGATCATTCTCAGTCAAAAGGCTTTATTAGGTATTAAGTTCCATTTACGAGAACTTAGAAACGGTTCAACTATCGTGGGACTGTCTCGGATGAAAATCTGTTCTTAGATGTCATATCGAGGTTAGTTCAAGAAAGTGCTCACGAAAAGGTGGAAAATAATGAGGTGCATTATTTAAGTTACGGAGAACATTAGCCAAAATCCCTATCTGAAGCGTTGCATTTATTAGCAGTGATTTCGGTTCCCTGCAGAGGGAAGGTAAGTGAAAATAAGAGGCCTTGGATACGTTGGTCTTGAAATAATGGAGAACTTTAGCTTGATGGGTAAGGTAGGCAAATATGTAAAGTAAACACTATCCAATCTTTGTCGAACTGCTTCATTAGAGAAATAAGATTTCAATGTTGTGGGAGAGGATTAGTAGCTGGTCTGATGTAAAAGAATGGTAAAAATATGAAAAAGGTGAAATATTTAAGAGGGTGCCAAGAGATGAGAATATTAGGTAGGCGCAAATAAGGGAGGAAAATAATAGTTTTTCTCACTAGACAGAACATATATCCATACGTTGCTGTTAACTATGGTACTGATGCCATTAACAGTAATTATAAAAAACTCGGGCCCGATATTACTCCCTTGTAGGTCAATCCACGACAGAGTTATTTATTCTATTACTAATTTTGTTTACGATCATAAAACATGTTGCGTGTCTAATTATTATTCTTTCCGTTTCAAATCAAAGAAAATTACAACGGCTTCTTTCTCCATATTCTTTATTTTCATGGCTGGCTTTCAAATTTCCTATTTAGACTTTCCCGGTGGCATTGAGATGGTACCATTGAAAACTGAAATCTAGATAAACGAAGATAAATTACACCCAAACTTCCTAAAAGGGATTGAATATCATAACACATCTGCTATAATCAAAATATTCCGCATTTACTTGTCATGCTATGGACATTTCAATCTCCACAAGTATATGCCATGGTCCAGGTAACATTAAGATGGTCTTTCCACTTTTTTTCTCGTGTATATCTATAAAAATTACCGTTATAAGCCCGATAAATAACGTTAAAACCATTTAACCGTGCTGCCCAGTTAGTCAATGAACCAACATACTTGGAATTTCAACGTGAGGAGTTCATTCCGGTATTTAAAAAAAAAAAGAGAATTGTTTGTTTCTGGACACTAGTACCGACGAACTCATGCGATAGATGGGGATGAAAGATTAAAAATTTCTATGAAAGCCATAGGGACAAGAAATATATCAGAACGAGACCAACAGATATTATAGTTATGGAGGGATTTAATTGCAAGAAAATTGTAATACTGTCACATAAAGGTTAGAGCTTGTGTTAAGATGTTGATGGAACCTACCCATAACAAGGCAACAAATAGAGATTGAAAAAAGTGGAGACAGAGTGAACTCAGCTCAAATTTCTGACCACGGAACGACAAAAATCGCATTTCAACCAATTTCGTAACAACCTCCTCCTTTTTGCAAGAGCGCCCCACCCAAATAAAGATGCCGTCTGCTTTGCAAAATGACTCCATTAGTCTTCCCGCAGCACGAGAACCGCCTTCACCCCGACAGAGAGACCAGAGCTCAAAGGATCGGGTCGCGATGCGTCAAGTTACACGCTAAGGGAGCGGCAGAGAACAGGAAAAGGTGAGATGGAGTAATGGGAATGGATTAAAGGACGAGAATGGAAAGAGGAGAATAAGGCGAGGCAGACGAGGGAATGAGCAGTCTGTGAATAAATGACAAAAACTCGATTCCGAGGGTGAATTGATGAAAAGGGAGAGAGTCCTTTGGGGGGTGGGGGAGGGATGGAACGAGGAGGGTGGAAGGTCCTTAGGGGAAGAGGGGGAGGAGGAAGAGGAGGTAGAGGATGGAGAGGAGGGGGTGGAGACATCATCGGAGGGAAAGGGGAAAACGGGGAGAAGTGCCATGCGAAAGAGAAAGGTCGTTTTATTCGATGTTGTTCTTCAATCCTAACATCAGTTCCGAAATCAGAATACTTAAAATCTCGTCAAGAGGAAACTTACTTGATAATATGGTTGAAACTATGGATATGTGCAAATACTATCAGCGAATACTCGAATACTAGAAAGTATTCGATATTCGAGACTTCGAATAATTGTGCTGAAAGAATTCGATATTCGAGATCTCGAATAGTTTTGTTAATAACGCTATATTTGGCATGTTGATGAACTACATCATTTTCATTCAAAAACTGGACTGAACATGGTCTATTAACGCTTTCTGCTTATTTATTAAGGCTTATAAAAGTTAATTTATACAACAGTCCACAATTGGTAGAAAAAATATTTTATCATATATCTAAAATTAAAAAAACGGAATTATTTTTCTTGATGATATCAACTTGTAGCTCTTTACTTCAAAAGGCAACAATGTGCACAATAATATTTAGTATATAATTGCAACTCTAATGTTCGAGGTATTCGAAATTCGAGATATTATAATCATGATTTAATATTCGAATTTGATATTCGAGTTCCAAAAATATGCTATTTGACCCACCTATAGTTGAAATCGATTTTATTCTTCAAGTGAAGATGAAAATGGACGAAATATTTCCATTCTGAATCAAGATCGTCTATAGAGTCTCAAAAGTATTCGAGGGGTCTAGTAGTTCACAGACGAATTAAGATAGTCTTGAGATAATACATGCAGAATATTGGCAAAATTACTATCACAAATGTCCCCATAAGAAACCTAGTCATGATGCGATTCAAAATTCGGTCAAAATATTTCTCTTAAACATAGGAGGTCATTTTAAAGATTATTGGACTTCAAATCAGCTGAGTTACCTCGTGTTCAGAGCATTTTCCGTCCTAAAAGTTAGTAAAGAGATTCACGTAATCATTCAGCCATCAATCATTGGGGAAACTCAAACACTTATACAAAATATTTCGGTAACAGTATTATAAATTCGAGAAGACAGCCGGCATTTAAGGCCATTTGATCCATGGGATCCAAAGACAGGTGGGCAATTGGATAGAGTTTGGAATTTGCCAGGGTACGGAGGAAAAGGGTTTGGAGAAACCTGGCGTCGAAATCAGCCTGCTCTTAACGAGAGGCGTCATAGGATCCATGAATCAACGTTCCACCCGTCAGAGCACTGAATTGGACATTATACTGATGAAAAATCTTTGCCACTGCATGATATCAAACTCAGCCCCTCTCATTGGGAATCAAGTTCTCTAGATACCACACCAACCAACCCCACACTACTTACCATCTTAATATTTTTTCATCACCACTGGTTATGACGTAGATTATTAGAACCATGCATTTCGATTAAAGTAAGGGCATAGCAAAAACGACAAAACAGAGTAACGTAAGGATGGCCTTGTTATATTTACGGAAAGTTAACTTACAGTGCTATAGTTGCTTTGCAGCGTACCCTATTTATTTTACGCGCTTTCGTCGGAAATGGAATTCGCTAATCCCTGGATGGACTGGGATACACGTTAATTCAAATCAAACTCTATCGTCCAAACGCTAATCACAAAAAATTGGTAGAGATTAAGAAATTTGAAACAGTATCGGAAGGCCAGATTAGTAGCCATGAAAGCTTTTCATCTGCGTATTACTGAAATTATAATGCCAAAATTTACGGTAGGCGAGTGACGGATATAATGACTTCCCACCCCCTGGGTCCACGTTTAGATTACTGCAGATACTTTATTGCAATCCCCACTAGGATCCCATACGGAAAGGGATGTCCAACACTTCATTCGCCGGATGGTTTGTAAAACCCTCATCTCCTTTTCTTGTGAGCAGACTTTCATCTGACAGGTTTCTCCCCTTCCCTTCTTCTCCTTCCAAGTCAATTTCTAAACATCTCCTTATCCCCTGAGGGGCCTAATAGGAACTGGCACACTTGAAACAACATATGAAGGGAAATACCGACACGTATGGCGGTTCGATCGCCATTTCCTCACCTTTAGCAAGGACACAAAATGAGAAACATTTGTTTGTTTGAATGAAAGCATCAACGAAAGCGCGCAATAAAAACTCAAAATTGTTCGCACATGCGCGGACGAGGAAAGTCGAAGGGAGAGCAGAATAGCGTCAATAGAATCATCCAAGCGTTCGCTGGAAGTTCGCATCCATCGCTGAGTGCCCTTATTTCAGAGCTGGCTTCACTAACTGAAATGAGAATCATGCAAATACAATACGATCACAGCGCAAACTTGGGGACTCTCGTAATAATTGGGAGGGAAGCAGGGGAAGGGAATAAAAGACGGAATGGAATAGAGGCGGGAATCGAGAACCCGCCCCTCTCTCGAGTTTGTCATTGACTGGAAGGAGCGAGAGAAAGATAAAGGGATCGTGACAGCAAGACATACGTTCGGAAAGAGACCCTCTTTCTCAACATTACGATTACAGGAGAAGGATTGGTTCGTAGATAATTTTAGCAAGTTTTCCAAATCGTTAGAAGACTTAGGGTAAGAATCCCTATCAGCCCTAGATTTCAGTAAAATCCCTATATTTCAGTACAAGATGAATATCTGACGGCTTATCTGAAGCCAATTAAACACCCAAAAGAAAATTCATTTATCTTCCTTTCTTCCCCAAACTGACCAGGGGGCTGAACAAAATATTCAAACAAATGGACACAGACATTGTAACCGTACCATAACCATAACCGTACTACACTACGCAATATATTAGGTAACCCCAAGGATAAAACAACAACAGTATTATAATTCGGGGTTTACAAAGCAAGTTGTAATACTTGCCAAAAAAATATGCATCGGAGAAACTAAACTTAATCCCATTATCAGGTATAGGAAATATTTATCACATTATAAAAATGGCCGCTTCGCTCGGTCAGCGGTCGCTAAACACATTTACGAAACAGGTTACTTCATCAAGACATATGACTGAAGTTTAATTAAGTCAACCGAAAAAATTAAACTAAATGTTCGCGAAAGCTTCCACGTACATTTAAGCAGCGATTCTATCGTGCATTGTGAAACAATACATCGCGAAAAACGAACCCAGTATCATCAACAGCACATTATTAATTTCAAATTAAACCATCCAACAACAACGGATCCCTTCCCCTGTCACCCCACAACAGCCAATCAGATGCCCCCTCCCTCTCTCTCTCCTCCCTCACCCACCAAACATCTAACACACTCACTTGCTCTTGAACAGTAGCCCACCACTAAGCTATTCCCGACACAAGTGCCTCCTAAACATATCTCCCCGTTGATGGTCACATCAGTTGACCAAAATATCGGTATATGAGTCTTCTAATATATACCTTTTGGCATCTTTATTGTTTTTTTTTCAAAATAAAACACTAAAAAAACACATATTTTAAATTCAATCGTATTTAGGGAGGTTAAACGGTAAAGATAACATCTAATACTCAATGCTTCTGATATTCACCCCCTGCCATACACCCTCACGATGGCTTGCAGGGTATCGCGTAGATGTAGATACGAATTTCCGGAGATGTTTATCATTAGGAGACGTATGGTAGCCTTAAAACTTATTTCGCATCTCTGCATAAATTTACCACGCCAAAGAAGACTTGGGGAAAGAGCCTAATGATATCTGACGAGCAGTAAATCACAAGATTCATTCATACCTACTGCAAGCATATAAAGAATAAATCCCAAAATTAAAATATAAAATGAGTAGAAGCAAAATTGAGTGTTGTAAAAACGGTCGAAAACTCGAAACCTAAGATACTATTTGCGCAATTAACCGGTATAGCAATTTGGGATAGATTAATGAGCAATCACGTAAAGACTTTATAATTAATGAATCTTTTACTTAATGGCACGCTCGTTTCCTGAATACTCTGAGTCGGTACGCTCACCTTTTACCAAGGATGATGAGTGCGCTCTATAGAAAATTCATTGTATGTTACCTCCTACGGATTACCCCGGAGGGAGAGAAGATGGGGTCCACACTACATTGCATATTTCTACAACCGTGTAGGGACCCTCTTTAATTCAAGTCCAACAAATGCTAAGTGACCCGCAGCACTAGCGAATTTCAAAACTAAATCGATAAAAAAATTGCGCTGCAATTTCTTTTTTCTTTTTCCAACGCTCCCGTATTCGAGCATTACCCTTTCCCGCTGGCGGTTACATTATTCATGAGAATATAGCACTTCAACAGAAGAGGGGAGGGCAAATTGGAAAATTTTATACGTTCTGGTCCTTCTACTGGAAAACTGCTTAAATTTTGGCGGAGTATTGCCCTGACTTTGCACGGGCGGCTCCTGTCTACGACCTTAACTTTCTTTCGTAAAGGGAGAGATGAAGTGTGGATCCTACAGGAGGAAAATGATTCTATGAGTGGCATCACAAGATCCAGAAGCTCAGCATCCTCAACCTTATTTCAAGGAATCCAACATAATGCAATACACAAAGAGTTTTAAAAAACTCCGCATTTCAGACCTACTTAGAATTTCTTATTCAGAGGCTTGTGACCTTCAGTGCTAAATTATTTTCAATCCTTCCTTTCAATCACTCTCCAAATTCTCTATAAAATCATATTTAATACTTACACTTTACCTTATCTGGGAACCACCCAATTGAATGAGAACGCCTTCATCGGTCACTATAGAAGAGCTACTGAATCTACAAACATGAGTTCACCATGACTATCAATATACTAGAATTACAAGTCGCACAACATTTTTTTTTACCTAACCTCGACCCTGGCACCAAAAGCGTTATTTAAAAAGGTAATCAAGGAAAATTAGAACTTTTTTCTAAAGATGAATTTATACATTTGAAAGATGAAATACTCGAACGTAAAAAAATTGCAACCTGTTTTGGTATAAAATTTCAATCAGAATACATGAAATGCAAGGAAAAAAGATCTTGGGGTTTGAGCAAGGAACACATGGTAAGCATCGCAACGGAATAAAGGTGAAACGTAGTGGAAAAAATAACGAGTTAATAGAAATTTCAGCTCTGAGTCAGTTGAAGTTAGAAGTCAGTACAAAGGTAAATTAATTTACACGCTTTCAGAGAACCTGGAAAATTGAAATTGAAACATTTTTTAAATCCATTTTGGGTTTTTTCACGAGTATAAGACAGAGATCCTTTAAAGGGGATTTTCATCCTTCACCACCATCTTGGTTACTGGCGCCTGCTACGGGCAAGGCAACTTTTGAGGTAGCTCCCAAGCACTTCGCACTGAAGCCCCGAGATAAAGAATATCAGCATGAATAGGAACAGAGCACTTTCTTCCCCGCGTTGCGGACGCAAACCGCGTCAGCTCATCCTCCAGCCCCGCATCCACACACTTCTCGTCCAACCCCTCAAGAAAGGCATCAGGTGGGATTCGGTAGGAAAGGAGAGAGAGAGGGGGGACAAAAACACATTCCCAGAAGAAGGCAGGAGAAACACATTCCCGTGCGCGTGAGCGAAGATGTCGCGAGGCGAGCAGTGGAAATGGGATCGGGCATTGGCGGCGGGACGGATTCGATTGAAAGGAACGAGGGAAGATGTTGGGGGAGAGCGCGTGGGATAATCCGACAAGACGGCGCGGAAAATAAATGGGGGCAGTAACGATGAAAGGGAATCGACATGGGGAGCGTGGATGGGGAGAGCAGGAGAGGCCACCACAGGAAATAACTCCTCCCCCTTGCTCCAAACTTACCCTTCCGCCGACTCACCCCTGGCTCACCCACCCATTCTTTCCCTTAACGCCCTCCAATGGGTAGTGCAGAATCAAATGAAGCTACTGTTATGTGAATCAATGCATCCCTACAGAAATATTCCATGTTTATATAATTTAGTCATTGGTTTTCGCAGCAACTGCTTTCCAAACTACAAACTCTGTATGAAAACAGCTACAATAACTCTACTTCTTCGAAAGTCATCCACAATGGATGCTTATCTTCATAAAATATGACAAAAAAAACCACTATATCCAATCCAAAATTCGGACCAGTTTGTTCATATAGAGCCTACTTACTAAGTACGAAACCCAGAGGTGCGTAACATCTACACTCCATGGTAGGTGGGAGAGTTCGTTTCATGATGCCTCCCGTAGTACACATGAAAGACCTGGTGCACAGGAAATCCAGGATAGTAATTACCCATACGTGTCTAAGGACCACCCCTTGAATCGAATCGAAGCGATCAGGAAAGTAACCAAGGATTCCACACTCTGGTTTACCACGCTACCTATATTCTCTACAGTCTAGGCAGGTATTGTAACATCTTTTAGCAGAAAGGATTAAATGTGCCTCAAAGTTTCGCCTCCTGGGACAGCTAGAGATGAGTACAACCGCGCATAGCTACGAAGAATTTGACAATATCTCCCTTTTGCAAACTCCGCAAAAATTACAAGAAAAATATAACAGATAAGAGTTGCTTAACGGAAATTAAACAGTTCCACAGGGACCTGACTTACTCTAAAGGCCTAAACTGGTCTTCCACTTCTTACTAAAATCGATAAGAATGCCAAGCAATATTTTTATATTCCACCCTCGTGCCCCTCAGCCTTTTCCCCAGTTCTTCCCCAGAGGGGTCCGGCCACCCTTGTATCCAGCCTCCCTATCTCAGCCACTGTTGCTCGCAGTGGAAGGAACCTCACCCTCCCCCCATCCTCTGGCCCACCACAATCTCATGCACTCTCCCCACCCTCGGAACGTCTCGAAGGATATTACACAGCCCACAAACTCCCCTTCGCAACCGGAGGCAAGGACGACGATAAAAACAAAACGGAAGCACTTCTGGAAACAGACGCTTATTTATGAGTCGTTTTAACAAGTAAGCTAAGTGTCCTCCCCCACTATCTCTCTCCCTGCCGGGATGAATAAATCAAGGGGAATGAACTCCCACCCTCCCCCATCCTCTATCCCTTATCCCTACCGCCCCCTTACCGACGCGGGCGGGGGATATTCGCGCGATGGTGAGAGCATTTTCATTTTTGGGATGACGAGAGCGGAGATCGTGGGGGTCCGGCAGCGACACGGAAGCGAGCGAGCCTTCGATGCAAGAGGAAACCTCACAGATGCACGAGAAGCATCACAAGTACAAAATCTTGACGCTTTCATGTCTATCTATGGGTGTTTTCAAGTCTGTTTCCGCAGTAATAGGCGCTTCAGACCGGGAGGAAAGGTATAAGGATAGGAATGGAAGGGATGGGGATAGGATAAGGTCCGAAGCCTTGAATGAGCTCCGGTTGGTTGGGAACGTGGAACACTCGAATTTTGTTACGGGACCATAAATACCACGCACCTGCATCTTGGTAAATCATCAATGTCATCAGCAGAGTACAGAGTAAGGGGCTTCTTATTCACTAGATAGTACCTGGTTCAATTTTACGTACTTTTCCCGCAAGAATCAAAGGGTGCCTGCTTCGTGCGCATAATGCTGGGTAGCCACCTATCCGACGGTGGTGGACGTGGCTACCCGTAGGCGCGACCCCTCTCGAGTCTCCGGCAATTATAAAGGCAACAAAACCTGATGCTATTCGGAGACTCGGAGACGGATGTTACTTTACTGTAACAAATAAAATAATAATTTCTCTAATGAGCACAGGTGCCCCCAATTACGATCATTTTAATATACATGGGCAACACTTTTAAAAACACCCATGCCCTGGACTGGTTTCACCCAGGCGGGACTCGAACCCGCGCCCTTCGGTTTGGCAGGCGAGGACAACCCCGCCGCCACCGAGGCCACCGATGACATAGCCTTCGTAGCAGAGACAGAATAGGATCTGAATAAGACTCTAATGACCATGGAAAGGACAATGGCCAGAAACCATCTGAAGATCAATAGGAATAAAACTACGATATTGGTGTGCAGCAAAAGAGAAGAGGCCAAAACCAACGTTTAACAAGGGAAGCAAAAACTGGAAGAGATGAAAGAGTTATGCTGCCTGGGAAGCCGAGGAACCAACTATGGAAGAAGCAAGAAAGAAATAGTCAGCAGAATAGCCCAGGCAAAGAGGGAATTCTATCAAAAGAAGAATCTACTTACAGCTGGAAACACCAGCGTAGAAGTAAGGAGACTATTCATTAGAACGTACATCTGGAGCGGTTTTCTTTATGGCAGTGAGGAATGGACAATGACATCTCCAGAGAAAAAAGGTGGAAGCATTCGAAACGTGGTGCTACAGAAGAATGATGAAGATAAAATGGATCGACCGAGTGACAAACGAAGAAGTTAATAGAAGAGTGGGAGAAAACAGAG
Source organism: Platycnemis pennipes (assembly GCA_933228895.1). Taxonomy (NCBI): domain Eukaryota; kingdom Metazoa; phylum Arthropoda; class Insecta; order Odonata; family Platycnemididae; genus Platycnemis; species Platycnemis pennipes. Next base: position 127,120,026 of record OW121851.1, on the reverse strand, counting down.
TCGATGAAATTGTTGGTTTTATAGTACTCTCATCATCATTAGTCATCAATCCTCACATTGGTTTGACGCAGCTCTCCACTGAGTTCTTTATGCATCCCTCTGAGGGATAGCTTTTTCCTTTAGAACATTGCACTTATGTACCCATCTGCGAACGTACCTGATTTTGACTTTTCCGCCTTAGCAGCGCCAATTTCATGCCTCAGAATCTCTCTTTTTTAGCTTTCGTTTTTCAGAAATCAACATGGCGGCTACAAATAATGTGAACTATATTTCATCTATTCATCTCTTCCCCATGTTGCATTTTTTCTGTTAAAAATATTTTTCTTGACAGAATAAACTGCAACATGGGCATTTTTTCCCTTTTTCTGCACAGAATATTAATATTTAAAGTGGTACTTCATTATTATTCATGTGATCACCCAATTTTTTTCTAGTTCTCAAATAAAAACTGTACAAATATGTGGACTATAAATATTTCAACAAAACTAATAACAATAAAAATTTTTTGAACATATAGTTTCAGTAGTCCCATATGTACTCAAAAGCAGTGATAAATATTTTTTCATACACCAGGTATTGTTCAGGACAGAGGAGGTTAATTATAATTCAACTCAAAACATCGGATTTGGGCACAGAGAAAGTAATTACCATGAGGAATCTAATCTTTATAACGAAATATAGAATTCTGTTCCAAATTACGAAAACCTGGATAAAATATATCTATATTTTGTAACATATTACTGCCTTGAAAAACCTTTACCTCGATGACCGAATTTATTGTTAACGCCAAGTCTAATGAGAATTCATGGAAACGATAGGGTTATTATAAATGAATGGGTAAAAAGTGCTGATATTCTGCCAACATATAAACTATGGTAAATTAAAGCGAGGAGGGGAGTTTGGCCACAATAGACAGAAAAGGGGGGCATAGCCCCCAAGTATTTGTATAGGATGATTCCACTTAATTAGCACCCTAGATCTTCAGTGGAAAATTTCGGCGAATTATTGTCCCAAATATGATAAAAATATGTATGACATTCTATTATATTGGATTACATCACATCTATAATTTTAATAATATGTTTAGGTTTAAAATTTTTCAAGAAAATTCAGAGGAATATTCCATCCTGAAGGGAGAATATACAATACGAAAGGCGCAGTAGTTCAACGGCTTACTTCGCTTTCTTACATGTGGGACCTCCGTACAAAATACGGTGACTTTTTTCGATATTTTCTCGCCTGGATGGCATTCCATTACAAATATTGCGAAGCATTGCTCTACGCTAGGAGATGGCACATTGCTTGTCCCGCATTGGTGGAGTGACACTTGATGCTAGAATCACGACTGCGCGTAAAGCTGCTTTTGTGCTTGGTGTATGTATTTAACCTAACAGTAAAGACTGAGCGATAAACAAGAATAGCACATGCAAACGTACTGCTTACGATTTATAACCAAGGGGACCATCAATTCTTTGAGATGGCGCAGTAACTGTTAACCGCTTATGTTACACTCGGGAATATATTAATACAAATGCTGACCGCGGTAGCCAGGGCAATAACGTGCCGGCCTAGCAGCCCCAGGGTTCCGGGTTCCACCAACATTATTATCTAGGATTATAATCTAGGTGGTGTTGGTTCTACTCCCACCTCAGGCATGGGTGTTGTGCGTGTCTGAGGCTTAAGAATTATTTGGACGCTGCGGAATAACCTAAGCTGTGTAGCATCCGAACATCAGTTCTACTGCTGCTGTATACAGTAATAAAATAATGAATACATATGGTGTGATCATTTTTCAATTGAAACCACACCCCCCAAAGATCAGAGCAGCATTATCGCCGAACGCTATTTAAACTATATGGATGGTTTTTCGTGAGTTTAGGTCTTTTATTAAAAATGGAAACTATTCAACTTATGGCCGACGTTTCGGAAATTTTATTTTTCATAAAAATAAAATAATTTTTTTTTCACAAATCATGCAATCGAAAACAGCCATTAATTTCGACCAAACAAAATTTTAGACACAGAAGAAAATTTATCTAGGTTATTCAAAGAAATGTATCATATTAGTAAAGATCAAAATTCATGTAATAAAAGAACTGATATTTGTAATTTAAGTAAAATATATAACAATTTAATACATCGAAATTAAAAATTATAAGATATAGACCTTAACAACCAATTTGTAAACAATTTCAATTATTGAACTTAAGGTATATAAAATTAATTCCATGTAATCTTTGGACGTTAAAATTTGTAAAAAAATTATTGTAAAGCATTTTTGGCACTGTAAATATCCTTTAGATCATGTTTATTATTTTTATGTTATTGGTGGTTCATCCCATTTTTAGCCTTGAAGAAGGAAAAATAAAATTACCGAAACGTCGGCCATAAGTTGAATAGTTTTCATTTTTAATAAAAGACCTAAACTCACGAAAAACCATCCATATATTAATAATAAAGAGATCTGGATTTCAACTTACCAGTTATTTAAACTATTTCTGTCCCATGCAGGATGTTATGTTTTCAAATCCAATGGTTAATTAAATTAACCATTAAATTATAATTAATGGTTGCAAAATGATTAAATTAAATCATGTCACATAAAAGTCTAGACCGATTCCAGATTTTTATCCCGAATATCAAAATCCACATAGGATTTACTCCTTTTATACTTTCACGGTTTTTAAGAGTCACCCCACAAATGGGGATTATCTCTGGTAACATAGAGCTGCAACGTCATGCACAAATTCGTCGAGCTTCGAATTTCGGGAAGCGTAATCTCCGGCAGTATCGAGGTAATTTGACCAGTCGAATTGCGCAACAATAACTGGCGGCCCAATCATTTCGGTGAAAGGGCCTTATCTTCGGCACGTCCGTCGCCTGATTGCTAAGCGACGGACGGCCAAACGAGCGGGAAACGGGTATAGATTGTTTTTTGAAAAACATTGTCAGATATGGCGATATGATATTAAACGTTACCAAGAAATCCTGAGAAGCATCCCAACCTGCTCCCTTTCGTTTCCCCTTTTATCCTTCCCGCCACTACTCTTCCCATTTCCAATTCCTCATTCCTGCATGCCTGGTTCGACTCAGCACGACCAATTCGCCTTCCTCTTAATCCCTAAAACTCCCTTCTCCTCCATTTAAATTGACATTTATTCCCATTAGTATTCTTGACGAAACACTGCCGGAAATTTCATCGGTGATAACAAGAGCGTTTACTGGTCATTCATTTGGGTTTATGCTTCATGGTTTTAATAAGGCGGCAGGTGTTTACGGCGCAGTGCTTCGGAGAAACGATAACATGAGCATGCAGCCCAAATCTTCCTTCGTCATATTTCCGCAATCTCAGAACTTAATTCACTTGCCCCTCTTGAGGGATTCATGCCAAATATAACAGATGTTCAATCGTCAAAAAGGTGTTATTTTTCTACTTAATTGCGATTTCTCCAATCATTACAGGCTCAGTATATTTACGTTGGTTGCAATGGCGCTCGGTCGACTGGCTACAAAATATCATTTTTATTTCATTTAGTTTACGTTTCCTCTGCTCCATTTCATTGGGCCACCCGAAAGACGGAGATCAAGACGGTTCAGCCTAAGCCCCCGCCATAATTTTCCCCCGATGATGGCGGAGAGATGGAGTCGTGCCGAGGGTAACAACCTCCATCCGCAAATGAGCCGCTTCTCATCCCGTGCATCCCACGCCAACACGTCCACGTTCCCCGTCAACGCTTGGATCACGTGCGAAAGCCCTTCACGTATAACCAAGATACAGTTATCCCCCACCTAACGAAGATAATTCATTGTGAAATCACATTCGTTATCCGCAATTTTTGGAGGCAGAAACGTGATTTCCGTAAGGTCTCTACAGAAAAGCGTTTAATTCGTTCCGTCCAAAATTTAAAGATGATTTCAATAAAATATTAAAAAGCAAACTCGAACTGACAGTTATTTTTAAGACTGGTGCAAAAATTCAGCTCCCCAGGCGGCTGCGTTAAGTCAGAGTGCGCTTCGATTCAAAGGTTTTTTTTACAGAAGAGGCCATTTGAAATGGGTGGAGAGAAACTCAGCTTCGACATTATGCTATTCTTAACGAATAGGGTGTATATTTAAACGTCCCATTTGAGGGATGGAGTACTTAACTTGAAATGCTAACCATTCGGCAATCAAATAGAGCTCGGGATTCCGAATGAAAATATTAGCCACTACCAACCCTTGAACCCGGACCCTCGGGATGGGATACCAGCACTTCAGTCACCTCACTCCGCTTCATCGCAATAGCTTTACGACAACATGTAACTCAGAGTAAATTTCTCCGATCACTGATGCCACAGCAATCGGAAATATAATACCAAGGATGCATATATCCATATTAACATCTCGGGTCAAAATGATCTTCTAGACTTCAAATTTTTTGTCACCATGTCAGCTGGTATAATGGCAATACGTTCCATTTTTCAGTACTCGAATCTAAAGAGATGCCAAATTGTTACAAATTTGACAAAGCTCGGCGGAATTGGAGGACCGTCCAAGCCAGAGTCCTCTAGATCGCCAAAAAATAACTATAAAGTGGTGTTGAGAATCCAATCTAGAAGACTCTGTTCCAAGCAAGACCATCGCAACAGTGCGCTGAATGAGAAGCAGAACATGTTTCACGCTTTACCAGATAGTAGCTATGCTACACAATATTTATGCAATAAAAAGGCATAATTTCAAATATTTATCATTACTCAAGGTCATAAACTTTTTAAATGCTTTAAATTTCCTCTCATACCCAAAGATTGCTCCCACAAATACGAGTGATTTTTTGTTATATTGCATCTTATTTTATTATTTTTCGTTCCTAGGTGCTATGCGTCAAGGGTTAGAGGAAACATTTGCAACATACTGGAATCATTTATGCATCGAATGGTGAAAATTAGAACTTTTTTTCTTAGTACCAGCAGACGAAGCGAGGTGAAATCCGACTGCCTAAAAAAATATTTTTAGCCGAGGTATCCACCCACCTTAAGTGCCAACAACGCATGGCGCACATTATGACGAAAGATAAGAGACGCCCGGGCGCCGAGGGTGCGCCCTCAAGCCATTTGCAACAGCTCCACCTCCTATACCTCCAACACCTCTCCTCAGCCGAATTAAAGATCGCCTCAGTGCGCAAGATCGCGGTGGTCGAAGACGCACGGTGACAGTTTCCTCGGCGTCGCGGCCGAGATAGTATATAAGGAGCGGCGACCCTTTACGCCGTCGTTCCGGTCCCCGAGTAAACTAGCGCCTAGGCATCGCGGAGGGTCAAGGGGTCATCTGGGTGAGAACGGAGTAGGAAATAGGGACGACGTAGTATCATCGGTTCCGAGTTCCGTCCGTGACCCGACGCCCTAAATATACACACGTAGACACACTTTGGAAACATCCTTTTCATATCCACCTACATAGTACTTTAAAAAACACCTCAAGGATATATGGCTCGAACTAAAACATCACTAAACGTGCATTAAATATGCAGTAAAAGAGTTATATGCATTATCCAGAAAAATAGGTCTAACTCAAGCACGCTACCTAAGATTATAAACTAAGAAGGAATATAGAAAGAATCAATACCTAAAACATTCATTTGAGTTTAATACGGTTATTGATTACAAAATACGGCGAATTGGTTTATATCTCAATGAAATTATAAAAATATTTAGATATAAAATTGTTTAATCTTAAATTTTTATCCATACACTGTATAATGTGTACACTATGTCAATGAAATTATAAAAATATTTAGATATGAAATTGTTTAATCTTAAATTTTTATCCATACACTGTATAATGTGTACACTATGCTTGCAATACATGCTACCAAAGTTCACTGGAGCCATTTTCAGCCAGATACTTTATCAATGCGAGGCGATGTTTTAATTAATCAAAGTGGCGCCTGAATACGCTAAAAATGTAGGTACTTTTTGCAAAAAAGTTCCCTAGAGGAAAATTTTCTTTTTTACGTGGCTAGAGCTGGAGTTCTAATAACAGAGTAACGCCCCTTAATCACCCACGCATTTAACCACGTATGAGGCATTTAAACTTCGAGCTTCATTTGTACATTTCCATTTTTTTACTGAGAAAGATAAAGAAAGAAAAGTTCAAAAATATCTTCCATACAATAATAAGTTAGAAAAAGACATGCAATACATACGAAAGGCGTGTATAAAAAATATACACGTCTTCGCATGCTTCGCCTTAAAAAATAAGCTAAGTCCGAAAAGCCTTATTATTGAACAACGAATAGTTAATAAAATGTATAGCTGCATAACATGACTGCATTAATTATCTAGCCAGGGAAACATTTAGTCCCAGAAATTAATTTGAACGGGATGGAATTTCTCATAATTAACGATGCATCATTCAAACCCTTCTGGTTTTTAATATTAACTATTTTTTGATATTCATATAATTTCGAATTAGGAATTTAAGGAGATTCAACCTCTATAACCAGCACTAAATTTCACAAAAGCTACTTTGGAAGTATTTTTATATATAATTCAAGTTCAACGCACACTTTTTCGTCGAGCGCAGAAGTAATAACACTATCGTAATATTTCTCTATCATCCTGGTAATATTTTACAGTTTTGAACTGATCTCGCAAATCAAGCAGAACTCCCTCGTCATAAAACATGATTAATTTCAACAAAAACCTTTTATGATAGCGATAATCCCTATGCAGACAAATAGATGGACTCACATCCTGGTTGGTGATAGACAATTGATCATGGAGTTAATTTGGGCCCAAATGTCTGCGTTCCAAAAATGAATGACGCGTAGGGGACACAGACTGTAATTGCCACATAGGCGATTTCTGAAGCTATTTACGGCAGATTGGAGAGGATGATGGTCTAGGTGCGAGCTCAGATTGAAAGAGGCGGCAGGGCTGTTTCTCTCGGTGGAAATAGATCTATAGTCTCCGCTTCCAGAAATGGATAAGCACTAAAAAGAACGCACGTAATTTACAAACATGAGATGAGGAACGTTCAAGTGTTTTAGATTCCTAAAATATGTCCTGGTGAAAATGATTTTTTTCCGCCTACACTAATACTCTCGGGAAAATCGTTGACGTCAGATGTTATTAATGTGATGCGATAACTTTGGTTCTATCAAAAACACCGGGAAAGAAGTGGTTGAAGTAATTACAAGGACAATGCCGGGACAGAGCTTAGTGCCGGGATTGATACAATCAATCTCTGACTTATTCGTCATTAAATTCCATTGAGGATAGGACCATAATAATATAGCCTTCAATGCAGATGAGTAGTGGTCTGGTTAAAGATGCGAACTGCATATCATTGACACAATCCATTTACCTTACTATTACCTACATATCCTATCATTCGCATCTCTTCGGAAGCTTAAGCTCAGACTACATCACTCTTCGGCTCTTCACCCATGCTCTTTCCTTCTGAATTATATTTTGAGGAAGGGAAAATGTTAGCTATTCATAAAAGAGCATTTACGAGAAATAATGATTCTCACGTCATAGCTTCCGTCTTATTCATATAACACCTAAAAATGGCAAATGAGAAGTATGACACAACAATAACGAATATAATATTTTACAGGAAAGAATCATCTACCGACTCTCTCAAACAGACTGGATGCATATGAAACACGGTGACATTTAATTAGCCCAAAAGTGAATAGTGACTCGTAATTGAAAGTCATCAAGATTGGAGACAGGATTAGCTACAAACGTCAAACGCAATACCCAAATATGACTGCTGTACGTTTCATTGTCTCCAATCGTAAAAGCAACGATTGGATCCGGAATTGCAGCCCTGTAAAATCGACTTATTTGAGTAAATTAACCATGCAGATCTCAACAGCAATTAATATGAACTACATCGTAATTGGATACCGTTCCAATACAGTTAATTCTTACCCATTGGCTGAGGGAGAAAATTCGCTGCGCTTTGGCTTCAACCAGAGAGGAAAAAAAACCCTAGCAAGGCCATCAAATTCCCCCGGTCGAGCAACGAGGATGACTTCCTGGAGGGCGATCCAGAATTCCGCCTGAGCGATAGCAGATATAATGACGAGGGCTGACTCGGCATCTTCACCCCCTTCCTCCCCCTCCCACCGCCTCCCTCCACTCCCCTACGCCTCCTCCGTACTCTCCCCGATTGCCAAAACCCCATCCACCAGAGGGTCCGACCTCACTCGAGTGCATTATCTGCACACGACCGAACATGGGAATTTTTTCTGAACCCTTCCACACTAAACTTTCTGCTATTTTAAGCGATCGTCGGAAAGGTCAGAGGAAAGCTAAATCAATTGAAACATTCTACCTACTGCTTACTAACATAATGGACCGACTTTTTCATTCAAAGAAATTACTTAAATTCAAAATAATACTCTTTTTGCGATATATCCCACTCAAATGTTTATTTAACATGTTTTGCATTAAGACGGGACGGGTGCGTTATTTATGTTGAATAGACTTTGCAGCAATTCCGGCAATACTGTTTTTTTTATAACGGCAGCAGAAAAGTCAAGGCTGGAAGCATTTGAAATGTGGTGCTACCGAAGAATGATGAAGATAAAATGGATCGACCGAGTGAAAAACAAAGTCTTAAGAAGAGTAGGAAAAAAGAGAAGTCTAATGAAAAATCTAATCAGAAGACCGGCCATATCTTAAGACACGATGGCCTGATGAAGACAATTGTTGAGGGAAAAGTGAGCGGGAAGAATGGAAGAAGCAGGTGTCGTATGAGATATGTATATGGAACAGGTTGCGAAGGATGTAAAAGAGAAAAATTACGTTAATATGAAGAGGTTGGCCGATAGAAGAATTGGGTGGAGGGCTGCGTCAAACCAATTCTAGGATACTTGACCGATGATGATGATGAATGTACTTTGGCCATAACATAGCGAAACCCGTCATCGTTAAAAAGTTAGCGCATCGACACCGGGAAAATTTACGCTTGGGCATGAAGATATTTTTTCTCCTACTCCAAGCCTAAAACCGTTCTATAATATTATAGCTCATAGTAACTCATTAATTCCACTATAATAACTGCATATTCAATACACAGAAAAGAGCGTAATTAGGCACATCAGATGAATAATTCTCATGTTTGGGTTGCTGTTCATTGGATAAGGATGTCTTCAACACTTTCAAGAATATAATCGAACATACAGAAGGGCTATCCAACATTACGTAAAAAGAGTAGCCTTATTTATTAACATGTAGCTAGGTTAACATGAATGCGAGCCTATCGAGATAACTTGAGTGGTCAGTTCTGTCTTGAACCAACGTTTACTCGTGTCAGATAAAATTTAACTACCTACTGGAGCCCACAAACACCGACTGATACACAGTATCAAATGGGCGCACAGCACGTACCGTTAGGTACGGGATCGGCATAATTAAATGTTTGTATAATTGAATGTAATGAAGACATATATTTATGATTAATTATACACCTCATTTTGGTAATAATTGAGAATAATTAATTAAGATATTTTCTCACTAAAATGATCAAGCTTTTAAAATTACAATTTTATTTGTTATATGAAAAATGGGCGAACGGTATTCCATCATATCATTGGGGACACGAATATTAAATCAGCAAATGAGTACAGCATAATTCAAACAGATCAGAGCAAATCTTCAAGAGCATGGTTTATGTTAGATAGATAGATTGAAACGCATATATTCGGGTATCTGTCTGGTCTGGTGTCTAAGCTACTGTGTTTTCTCATCTCTGAAGCCTGGGTTCGAATCCCAGAGTGGGCAGAGATTATTAAGTGGCATTTCGGACTCTGGTCCAGTTTTGTGCGGAGAGCACTCTTACTTCATTACTCCCGTAGGCCGGATGAGACGTATAACCCCTTGGCACAAATTCGTTTAGAATAGGCCACTTCTACATTGTGACGGGCCACCCAGAGAATATGTAGCAAGGTATCATTTATCCTTATCCTAAATTATCCTTTGAATGACCGATTTCTGCGCTGAAAATACTTCCAGTTTCCGAGAGAAAAATCACGAAATGGCATTACTAAAATACAACCGTATTGAACATGAAACCCCAATGGCCAACTGGAATGAGAACTTGCAGCAAATTACGAAGTTACAGTTGATGAGGAAACAAAGGCAATGAGTGTACGTAAAGAAAATCTCGAGGTTTACGATATTTGAACTAGAAATGACACGCACTCCAATGTAGCAAACAGTTAAAACTTATCAACATAATCAACAACCTGTTCTTATTGCAGGCAATATATTCACCATCAATCTATAGAATAAATGTATTTGGAAGTTGCTACGTTATAGTATCTTTTATGAATAATGATGGAAAATGAAAGATCCTATGCTATACTTACGGGATTCTACTCACATGAAATGAAAGAATGCTCTGGTGTCGCAAGGTATGATTCATCGAAAAACGTCCACTAAATAGTTCCGTGATTACGTGAATTAAGGTAAGCTGCTAATTGGCCGAAGTGAAAAAGTCCGAAGACAGGAATGTCAGAATGCCAACTGCCAATTTCCCTACTTTAATCGGCGTTCCGGTATTCCTTTCTTAGGACATTTTCAAATAGTTCCGTGCTGAGATATGTTACCTTGTGAGACGAGAAACTGGTATTGGTTAAATATGAACAAGGCTTGTTTCGCTAAATGATTAGGATCAAAGAAGGATTATAATTTTTAGTAATAGGAATTAGTAAAAGTAATCCGGAGTTATGATCCCTATGCAGCACAGATAATTAAAGAATTTATTTATACGAATATTCTAAGTTGTACCAATTGGTCACTTTCCTCTGTGTCTATGACGAATTTTTAAAATGCATTCCATTACTTATATACCTACTCCCAACGACTTTTCCATCCTCAATGACGCAGATAACTTCAGACGTCGGTCGCCTTCTCTAATAACAAGAGCAACGACGAACGAGGTTCGTGATGGGAGTCTCATTATGACTAAAATGCGGCAATATCCCTCGGTCATCCACGGTGTCTCCCGATAATACCAGAGTCCAACTCCGTCGTCCGTCCCCCGCCTTCGACACACCCACCCCTCCTAACTAACCCGCCGCCGAGGGGATCGTGGGTGGGGGTCACTGGAACTGGGGGCGGGAGGAAGCGAGGCGCCTCCACGGTCCATTCATCCGTGCGACGCGAATTAATTCCTCGCGATATAACGACGCGGAACTCCCGCTCGACGCCGCCTACCTCCACAATCCCACGGCGAATCATAATTCCATTACGGTGAATCTCGTCGAAGGGAGTAAAAAAGTTATCTCCTCGAAGCCCGGCACGAAATTATCCCCCAAAAAACCCCTCAGGGGACCACTGCGTATCGCGTAGGTACTAGCTCTCTTCACTCGCTCCTCCTCCCCCCCCCCCCCCCCCCCACACCCGTCTCAGCCTCCACCTCTCGCATTCCTGTGTCCACACTCATTTCAGGATGCACCGTATTGATTTCGGACATCTCTGTTAGCATGCACTCCGCATGGAAACGGCAGGCAAAATGAATTCCTTGCATCGCGCTAAGGAGGTTAAAATGTACTGGAGGAGGCATTGGTATGCTAGCCAATGGTTGACAATGAAGCCAGAGCGGGGGTGATTAGGAACGATTAGGCCACACCTACTCCGTAAAAAACAGTGTGTTTTACACGACATCTTATGAAGACTCCATGTTTAATAAAACATAAATTCAGAAAGAAGACAAAATTTTCAATTTACCACAAAAAAACTTTATTCCGACCCGGGTTTCGTTGGCACTGCAACATCGTCTTCGCCTTCCCCCGCCTACCACTTCTCCACTCCTCACATCCCCGCAAATTATATATAAGCGCAATATGGATGTTATTTTTCACCTAAAGATGATGCAGTGCCAACGAAACCATGGTCGGAATAATGTTTTTACGTGGTAAATTGCAAATTTTGTCCTCTTTCTGATATGTTCGAATACCACGCAATATCGCCAGAATCTAATACTAATAATAATTTCAAAACTATTTAAATTACTATTAAATCGTATCCAAATTTCATCGCAGCGGTGTCAATTCGTCGTCCTAAGTTTATTAAAGCATTTCATTTACTTGAGAGTTAATTTTATCAGTAAAACTGGTTCGAATTACCATGGTTTTTATTGCCGAATTTGACAGAGTTTGTAAAATAAAAAGACCAAATTTTTCCGTACATCGATCCGTCAATTAGTTCTCAAGTTATAAGCGGCGAAAACTGATGTGTTTAACCCTATCGAAAAACGGGCGTACAAAGGACTTGTACGTCATCCACTTCGTCCAATCATAACTGAGACTTCGAATTTCCTTCCCTTAATAACAATGGAGCGACACACAGCTGACTCTACCAATGGAAGTTGTTGCGACAGGATCTGTGCGATCAGACCTTTCCTTCCTGTCTCCGCTCCCTTACCGTTCTTCCTCAACACAATTAAGGACGGGAGATGGATGACGTAGATACCCTTAACGCAGCTCGTTAGGCTGGTGTCACCTTTGATTATTTTAATTACTGATTAATAACTGAATGGCTCAGGTTAAAAGATTTATTTTTTTCGCTGAAATTCATTTTTCGTTTCCATCTAACGATTCCGTGTCAAAAATAGCGATTTCGGTTCCGAGTAAATGCCCCCATTTACTGATTCCTGCCTTAATCCACACTATACTGCCTTCGTTCCATTTTTGCCAAACACATATCCTGCGCTAAAGCTGTTGTAAATCTGAAACTCTCACTTTTTAACTTTTTTCTAGTATACTGTGAGTTCGTCCTTTTAGAGCTGTATTTTTTCACCTGATAACTAAGCACAAAAACATCAATTTTATTAATTTAGCGTGTGAATGACTTTTCAATAAATGTCATTTTACATATCGTTATATTTTCAAATCATACTTATGGAGAAATAAAGTTCTAATGCCAGCAGCTGGTGAATTAAGTCTGCCATCAGTCACTCCACACGCTTACTGCCGAAAAGTTAACTGAGAGCCCCTGTTGCTAGAAAAGTGAAAGATATGCTCGGGTCCCAATAACTCTTCATTTGATGGACACGTGTTATCCCCCAACTCCCTATAATTCAACAAAATTCGTTCAAGTGGCTTTCACGCGTTGAGAGGCGCCAGAATGTACGCGGGGGTGTTGATAGGAGTGGGGCCAGCGGCTTCCTACTCGCATCATTTAAGGACCGAAGGTAAAAGCTTCGGTGTAAAAACACCTCCCGGTCCATTTGCTGGAGGCGGAAACAAGTTCCCCGTCCGTCCAAACTATCGCAAGCAACGCGGGCCGCAAACGCGTTTTTAGGCGCCTGCTAACGAGGTTGCCGGTCGTGAGGCAGGGACGCGTAGAGCAACGCCTTTTCCACCCTCCCATTCCTTTCATCCCCTTCGCCAACCCCACTGCGGTGCGGCAAAACCTTCGCTTCACCCGTGAACTGGAGCAATAGTGCTTGCGTGCTCGTGTTCACGTGCTGCACGAACGAGTGTGTCACGCGTCAGGGAACCAGTATTAGGTGAGAGCGACTTGCATTGCTAGACTAACGTAGGTGTGACCACCAGTGACCGTGTTCGTCAGTGAATGCGATCCAGGAAGGCTACATGAATACATTGCCATCTTTGGGTCATCCATATAGAAATAGAACAGATATAACTTTTATTGATCTGGGAACGAAGTCCCTTAGAACATAATTCAAAGTATATGTCATCGATACAATGCATAAAAACAAAATGACATAAACTGTGGTAGACAAAAATAAAAAAATAATCTTGGAAAAAAATTAAACGACCGTTATGTTGAAGCAAATGATCAGCTGTATTACGTTTGAAAACAAAAAATATGCAGCAAATACTCATAAAATATAACACAAACTAATCAATATAAATGACGTAACGCGAAAGGGGGGAGGGGGAAGTGTTACAACGCACCACAGACGTGGAGTCAAGTCTTACTTATAGAGAAAGGCAAATTAATCCTTTGTTTAAATGGCGATAATAACAAGTAAATATTTAATAAAAACTTGTATGCACTGAGAAAAAATAAAAGGAATTACAAGACGTATCTGATGCGTTCCCAGCGAATACTAATTGTGAAAAGATACCTAGAACACCACCGAGTTGCAGTTTGAATAAAACCCAATATTTCAACATCGCATCGTTGAGTTCGATTCAAAGTTTAACCCGGTGAAGTTTGCGAGAGCTTTTCACTATATGGCATATGTTTTAATATTTATAAAATAGGGAGGGTTCATGATCATAGTTACATACTTTATGTGAAGAATGTTTAGAAGCGTTATAAGGGAGTAAAACAGGTGGTAAAAACATTGTTAAATCAGCATTGCGAAATATATGTACACCCCCTTACATAATATAACAGGAAGCATTTCTCGAAAGAATGGATTGGCTTAGTGGCTTCAGCACTGGGTTTCCATTACAAGGGCCTGCGTTCGAATTATGGCTAGAGCACAGATATTTTGAGTGCTACATGAAGAGCACTTCGAGGACAGTCAAACAATAATTCATTGTACTTTGTGACATTTATAAAAAAAATTCCAACCACAAGCCTATTAGCAATAATATAAGATACCAAATCAAAGGAAAAACTATGAAGTATTATGATGAATCTAACCGTATCGTAACTAGTAGGTATTTCAAAATAAAATGAGGAAAGTATTACAAGCAACACTTTCAGAGCCCAAATGGTGTCCTTCATTAGGTTCACTAAAATCACTTTTACGAGTATTCTGTGATGCACGTACGGCTGTATAAAAATTTTAATTCTATTGGAAAAAATGCCACGCTCACGTCTGCCCAATCCACTTAATGCGGATGAGGGCATTCTCGACAGCCAATCAGCATGCATTCACGTCGGCCGCTACGTAATTTGGTAATTGCGCATTGCAAATCGACGCAGAAATACGTCCAAATGGATGTAAATTTCTTTTATAACGTTTGAGTTTCAGCTCTCTGAAGGATTTATTTGATGAAATGGTTGCTGGTCGCGAATCGTTGAGTGAAGTAGAGATTTTTCATACAACATAGTTTTACACCTAAAGAAGAAATATCAACAAGTACGAGTTTTTTCACAGCCATTTCTTTCCATTTAAATCCACTCACACCTTTGATGGCCCACCTACGGCAGTGACGAGACGAAGATGATTACTTCCAACCTTAGCGTACTAAGAAACAAATCCGGCATTAAAATGGATTAGAGTGAATTCGTAAATATACCAGACTGCTTCTCTTCCTTGATTTAGCTAGTAGCGTGACGCGAAATAACCTAATGGTTAGTGGGCCTAAAACAGAATTCCACACCTAGAAAGAATTCACCGAAAATTTCATTTCTCTTAAGTTGACATTAATACACAGAAATTATATTTCACAACTCACACTAGGGAAAGCTATGTTCCTTTACTGAAGTATTTTAGAGAATTGGTATTTAATTAATAACTGCTTCATTTTTATAAATTGGGGTTTGAGAATATATTTTAATAAAGCATATTCATAATTTACACCCTACGATACCATATAATACAACAGCCGCCATAAATTCGCTTGATAGAAACATTACTCATAAAATAAATCATCTTAAACGGACTTCTGAGCGTCCCCTCTCCATATATAAAAGGCTGAGATACTAGATTGAACAAATGTGCCCATTTTAGACCGTATACGACCGTCTACGGCTACCTGTTTAATTTATCTCTTTGTCTTACGGATATAAATATGCTGGAAAGAGGTCACCAAAGGCTACACTACATATAAAACGCAACCCTTAAGCAATGAGCCAGAATACCTACTTCTATCCCTTCAATCATTTATTAACACTGTTTTAAAAATTACAAGATTTAATTCACCTTAATACATCAACTTACGAATGTTAGGTCTCATTTATAGAATAATTTCTTTGAAAATTTGAGAGATTACAAAGTTTTCTTAGGAAAACTTCCTATGGCTCATTATACTGATATTTTTGCTGGAAATAGAGATTTACAACTTCCACTAGATTTAATCGGGAATACCGCCCAGAACAACAACGTACACTGCCTGCATTTTATCTCAACTAGGTCGACGGCTTTGATAAGTGCGCGCCGCTCTCGTGAAATCACCCGCTCCTAGTCAACTCTCTAGGGTACCTGGGAAAGGAACGCGCGTGCTCTGGGGTCTTGCCTCGCATGCCAACCGCTCACCTCTCCCCTTTCTTCTTTCTGAGGTTCAAGGCCGAATAAATACGCTCCTCGCGGTCAGATGCTAGAGAACATTCACCGACACGCGATCCGAAAACGTAAAAAGAAGCTCCTTCGCACGTTAAGAAAAACAGTCCGTGATGTGATCGACATGAGCAAAATCATACATGGGAGTACCCAAAAGAATCGGAATGGGGGTGTTTACTCGGTACCCTCATCGCAATTCTGTACACGAAATCGTTAGATGAAACGAAAAAAGAATTTTAGTGAAAAAATTAATCTTCTAACCACAACCATTCACCCATGAAACAAAAATTAAAATAAGCAAAAGGTGACGCCCACCGAAAAATCTGCTGTGATAACATTGACGTCATTTTCCTCCCGTTCTTGACTGCTTTTCGTGGAAGGGAAGGGAGTGGAGGGGGGTTCTCGGAAGGTCTGCTCGCACAGATGCTGTCGGAACTGTCCTATTGACAGAGTCAGCTGTGTTCCCCCCATTGCGATAAGGCGACGTAGCTTCGCGGGCTCAGTTGTGATTGGACGAAGTAGTTATACGTCAGAGGTTGCACTATGCCCACTTTTCCGAAAGGGTTAAAAACATCAGTTTTTCGCCGCTTATAACTCGAGAAATAATTGACGGATCAAAAAACGGAAAAATAAGGGTCTTTTAATTTTACAAACTCTATTCGTCAATAAAAAAATATGGTAAACGACTCCATTCCTCATTCGAACAACCTGTATTTAGTTTTTCGCGATACTAACATTAGTCCAGTTCTAAGTACTCCCCATTTGAGTGAATGTACATAACCAAATTTTTATTCCAGTTTTCAAAGCATATTTTAAACTTATCTTCTCCGATGCCTTTCAGGGCCTCCAGCGTTTTCTGTTTCACCATGCCAGCAAAAATTTTCTTTCCAAGTCCCAATATTTCGGGGGAACTGAAAAAGGTCACAATGTGCCACATCAGGCAAGCAAGGGGGTTGGGGAAATGGAGTCATGCTCCTTAAGTTCACGGCAGGTTCTCAAGCGAATCTCCTTTCGCTCCGACGTCAGCAAGCGCGGCACAAATTTGGCCGTTCTCGTTTTAATAAATTCAGTCAAAATTCACAAAATTGAGCTCTGCAACATTTCAGATAACTCAGCTAGTTCATCAATGATCCGGCGTCAATCTTCTTGCTCAAGTTCGTTAATTTTTCCGACATTTTCATCGGTCCGTAACGTTGATGGACGCCCGCTGCGAGGAAGATCGTCATTTGACGTTCCTCCTCTTTAAACCATCAACCAACCATACACTTGGATTTTGCCTAAAAGATCCTCTTTGTAAGCTCTTTTTAGCATTAAAACAGTATCCGCAACGTTTTTCCCGAGCAAGAAGCAAAATTTCACGACCGCTTACTGTTCCAAAAAACGACACGTGCACAAAACAGCTATCAGTACAAAATTCACAAGGCACTATGTAGGACCTCTCCCAACGTTTCCGCATGTCTTAATGACCGCAGATGGATTCGGGCTGCATACCCCTAGCAGCCGAAGTCTGTATTACAAATGAACCGCGCTCTGCAAAACTATTCCGATTTCTTTTGGGTGCCCCCTCATATTTTCTAGGAAAACAGGAACTGGAAGAGGTGAAAGAGTTCTGTTACCGGGGAAGCAGAGTAACCAATGATGGACGAAGCAAGAAAGAAATAGTTAGTAGAATAGCCCAGGCAAAGAGGACATTCTATCAAAAGAAGAATCCACTTACAGCTGGAAATACAAGCGTAGAAGTAAGGAAACAGTACATCAAAACATACATCTGGAGCATGTTTCTTTACGGCAGTGAGGCATAGACGATGACAGCAGTGGAGAAGAAAAGGGTGTAAGCATTCGAAATATGGTGCTATCGAAGACTGATGAAGATAAAATGGTTAGACAGAGTGACAAATGAAGTCCTAAGAAGAGTGGGAGAAAAGAGAACTCTGCTGAAAACTATAAAAAGAAGACAGGAAAACTTAATCGGCCACATTTTAAGACACGATGGCCTGATGATGACAATCGTCGAAGGAAAAGAGAACGGAAGAATGGAAAAGGCAGGCCTCGTATGAGCTACATAGAACAGGTGATAAAGGACGTGAAAGAGAGGAACTAAGTTAATATGAAGAGGTTGGCCGACAGGAGAATCGAGTTGAGGGCTACGTCAAACCAACCCTAGGATTGTTGACCCTTGATGATGACTCGTATTTCCAATGGCCGTACTAATTTTTTTGCTCCTCACGTGAAAAATATCGAAATTAAGGGGCGAAATTTTCTGGCTGTGTCAAAAAATATACAATCTTTGATTTTCCCAAATTTTTTACATGTGGTGCAAAAGTATGGTACGAGTTTTGTAGTTTTATTTTTCAAACTTCTAACTTTCTTGGGCCGTAGAGCTATTTTCACGATTTTCTACGTTCATGATGAGGGCATGAGAATTTGGCTCAACTAACCAGGAGGGAGGGTGGCCTGATTGGAGGGTGATGGATGAGAATATGTGCACGGAGGTGCACAAGCAATCATTTAGAAGGGTCAATTCTCCTTGCAAAGCACAGAACGTGAAAAAAAACTGGAAAATTGGTGGGGTAAATGGAGGGATATGTGCAAGTAAAAATGATTCTCGGCATTTTCGTTCATTTAAAAATCCAACAAAATGTTTACACCCTCATTAAATACTGCTCCACCATACGTTTCCTAGTACCAATAAGTTTCCAGTTGCAAAACACGCTCCAACCGTGGTGTTCATTATATGCGCTCTTTCGCGGACTATTGGTGGGGAAAGAGTTCAAATACGTAGAATATTTATGGGCTGCTGAGAATATTTTTTTTTGTAGCTCTCATTAAACTACAGCATAAATTGAAGTAAATCAACGGCTTAATTATGAAAAGGGCTTAATGGCAATAATTATATGCAGGCACACGAGTTTTATTAAATTTTTGCATTCTATTTTCTGCACTGCGTAATCAAAACTCTGGTTATATTCAATTGAACGGCTCACTTTAAAGTCATGACCCGCAAAAGAATGAAAAAGTTGTGTTAATCCAAGTTTTAACCCAATGGCCCAATGGCATAGCTGGATATGCTGTGAAAGGCTTTAGCTCCGAGGAAGTGATGTCACATTACTGACACAGGTATAAGGCGAAAATAACAATTAAGCCAGAACAAATGAAAAGAGCCCCCATTTTTTTTCAAGTTAGTATTATTGTATTGCGTGCTTTCAAATACTTATAATTGCCAACAACTTTTCCCGCCAGATTAAATCAGAAAGGTCTTTCCTATATAATTATTTATATTTTATTTTTGAATTCAACCGTCTAAATAAACTGTTACCATGCCACTATGCTTCGAGTCCGTTTAGATTTTAAATCAATGAATAAATACCATTTGATTTTTTAGTTCCCTCATTCCGAAGGGTACTTTTCATGAGAGCTGAAGACGAAGAACAATGTTTCGAACGAACTGCACTTCCAGATATAGAGAGGCAGGAATGTGGATTTCCCTCGGAAAATTAGGCTTGCGCTTCAGCAACTCCAACTAGTTATGCCGTGTTGTAGCCGACACTGATAATAATCCCTACATTGAATACTTCAATTTCGATGAAAATACCATAGGTGATTATAAAGCTATGAAAATGTGAAATGAAGTAACGAGCACATGTTAAAATTCACAATAAATTGATATTCGCGGGGCTTTAGTCTAATTTTCATTCTAACTTCGCGTGAAGAGGAGGTGAAAGAGATGAAAAGTAATAAAATTGCAGCGTAAAATTCTCATCGTACCACTGGGCCCAATGGTTCCGTGACCCCCGAATCGCGCCACGTTTTTCGTGAAAGGTGATGGCGTGGTAAAGGGTCCCGGCGTGCCTCAAATTTTCTGTCCAGCAATTCAATGCCACGAAAACAATTGAACGACGATAAAAGGAGATAAGTTGATGCCAACTTAGAAAGCTAAAAGCGAAGAGACAATTTATTTTAAAGTCACCACATTCATTGCATAATAGTTTCGATCGACAGAACCAAGCAAATGGAAAGGCCTACTCATTATCTAAACCGAGAACACCTTACTTAAATTCTTACACTTCCGTCTAAAGGCGACCGATAGCCGATGTTATTTGTACACATAAGAACAGGTGGGTGTTTGAGCATTGGATAAAGGGATAAATAGGATCCAACGGATGAATTTGTGTACTTGAACCGCACTCCACAATGTTTTTAAGTACAGAGACATTACTGAAACATTTCTGCCATTACCGGTTTTCAAACGCAGTTCACCAATTTTATAGGGATCACCTTACCGGAAACCAGAGATGTGATCCGAAAAGGCACTTTACGTTTCGTGCCGTACCTGGCAGGCACCCGAACTCGGAGTCCGAGCCTCGGCGTTGAAGGAGACCCAACCCTTCACCACGGGTGGTTTATAGCACCAACTGACTAGTCACACTATAGTTTATAACTTCTTGAATTTAAACATAAATCACAAAGCTATGTTCGTCTTTGTGTTGCACTAGTCACGCTGATGAAAATGGTGTTTTCATCGCAGTCATACGATAGATATTAACCAATTTACATGCTTTAGTAATTTAATGTACATTAAACTGGCTTGGTTTACTAATGCACGTAAAATGGTCAATATATATCGTACAACTGTGTTTAAAAACCCATTTTCGTCAACATGAATAGTACAACACAAATATGAACATAATTGTGCGATTTATGCTTAACATTAAGAAGTTATAATAGTACAACACAAATATGAACATAATTGTGCGATTTATGCTTAACTTTAAGAAGTTATAAACTATAGTGCGACTGGTCAGTTGGTGCTATAAACCACCCGCGGTGAAGGACTTGGTCTAATTCAAAGCTGAGGCTTGGACTCCGAGTACGGGTGCCTCTCAGGTACGGCACGAAACGTAAAGTGCCTTTTCGGGTCACATCCCTGCCGGAAACCCATTATTTAAAAAATAACTTGTTCTGGAATAGGTAGAGGGTGACAATGGGTGAAGAAATATTCTCTAGCTATGATTGAAGATGAAATGAGATTAAACGTCTCCAGCTTTAAAAATCGCGGAGAAAAACCCTGAAGTGGAAAGGTAAATGATCACAGTTAAAGTTCCACAGGGATCGGGCGAATGTCGAACCATTTCAGCTAGAAGAACAAGCCTCTTTCGATCGAACTATCGCAAGGGACTAGGCGCCGACACCCTGCCTTCATTATGCATTCCTTGAAATAGGATTTCCTCACCCAGGGTGTTCAGGGTCGAATTCACGCCTGAATACACGCGACCGCAATACTCAGATTAGATCGTTCCGAATACCGGAGTGGAAACGGACGAGTCGAGAAGCACGATGATTGGAGGAAACAATGAACCTCAGCCCCAGCACAAAACGCCTCGAGAATATTGTGCAAGCCGCAGAGAAGGAGGCGATAGTGGCGTTATCTCCGACTGGATTTGAATTCCATCCATTTTCATAGACATTCATTGACAGAATACTTCAGTATCCAAATCTATATCCTCAGTAAAAAATATATCAGCCGCAATTCATAATAAAACGTTGAAATGGCATAGATAATTAGAGAAATTTTGATAATTTAGGAAAATGAATGCCTAAAACATAGCGATGTGCAAACCAACTGGGTAAATACAAGTTCATATTTTCCTATTTTTTTGTCTTGATAACAAGCATTCAACCTCTGGAGTAAATATTTGATGCCATTTAATTTTTAAATGACGACAAGTATTTTTCCTCGTTCATTAAAAGGTGAAAAATGACAATTACGCGAAAACTCGACGGCAAATTATTTCATGCGGCTTTATTCTACTTGTTACGTCAAAGTTACTCTTTCATCTCCCTGCCGCTAGGTGATGCTGCGGACGCCGCTAAGCGTGCGACACTGTCCGTGAAAGCATATTAACATGTATGTGCGGAACATTCATTCAGCCAATCTGTTATTATTTACTTTTATTTATTTCATTTATAATTATTTATTCAGTTACTCATTTAAGACCTGTTATTTATTTTACTACGCATGGTTTGAACTAGCGCCACAAGGTATACGACGATAGTAAAAAAATACGTGTGGCAACAACACGCAGGAAGCGCGTGAAGAGGTGAATAAAAGCCACGGCCTCCAGTCGGGGGCAGTTATTATTTCATAATTCTTAAACGTTAACGAGGAAAGTAAGTGTCATCATTGCGTATAACTGTAAGCATATGAAGCCTGATGAACTCGATCGCTCTTTCGATCAATATCTCTCATCACAGAAGGGCGAATAGAAAAATTCGAGTGTTATTAAGACTATAATGAATGCAGTATTACAGGGATAATTACGGCAAGTTCAATGCAAATCGGAAGTAAAATGGCGTGATTTTCATCAATAATTAAATAATTTTCTCTAGTTCCATTGAAACACAATACGAGCCAGCAGCTACCTGGAAGAAGACTTGAGATTCACAGTTAAGGGAGGCAGAGAAATAAAAAAAAAAAACTTTCTGCCGGCCCAGAGATCGAAGCGTACTCTCTGGGTTGTGCCGAGTTAAGGCGCCTATCTTTTTCACTCTTTCAGTTAAAATCTATTGCTGGGACAATTGGTAAGAATGCGTAAAGAGTCACTTTCAAATTTGATATGAAGTTGCTTGTGATTTAATTGATGGTTAATGCTGTGAGTTTTGAGTTAATATATTCTCTTTTAACCAGAAACACGGCAATTATTATCAAAAATGGCTTACTTTGTTAACAAATTCTTTTATAGTCCCGAAACGAAATAAGTCTTTATCCAATGGCGTTTTAAATACTTGATCAGAGCTTAAGTATCACAAACACTCCCTTCCGTTATTGTTTAGCTCTTCTCGTTAGTTACTAGGCCGAAATTTGTTCTGATATTACAATTTAATTTCCCAGATTTTCAAATCGCAATTGCAACAAATTTAGCGCATCTCTTATTATCCATTATCTATTCTTTCATGACGGCCTTCCCTGGTTTCTCTGAAATACAATCGGTAAATGCAATGAGCGTCCACACCTGTTTGGAATTCAAAATAAAAACCCTAATACTCGAAAGATTATCACCGGAAAATAATGTACAGCTTTGCGTAGAAACTGTTGCTTTCGAGGAAACCTTTCAATAATGTGCACTCTCGAATCTATTTCAAGAACAGACACGATCGATATTTACCTCTAGAAGTGTAACCATGATTAAAACCCCATCCCCTCATCCCCGCAATTTCCGTCAGCGATTGATCAATGCGAAGCGAAAATAGGGTACGCTAGTGGGATAACATTAGACACGAGCCACAGTGACCCCTGAAGATATATCGCTGGCCAGGAGAATAATGGAGTTTGTGCGAAGAGAGGCGTGGGGGACCAGTAGCAAGTTTCAGTCACGGGCAGATTGAAGTGCGAACTAAAGCGCGTATCGGCACTTTTCATTGAGAGAAGATTTTGCCCTGCGTTACCACAGCAGGAAGAGCAGCATATTCAAGGAAATCCAATGTTTCCCATTATTTTCTCTTTGCTCTTTGTCGCCTTCCTCCATCACTGATGCACTATTAATCTACAGTTTCTTTTAATAACAGGGATATCACAATAATCATCACCCCTCTTTATTCCAAATATTGATTTGATGCAGCTGTCAGCTTGGGTTCTTCTATCAGCTAGCTTATTAATTTTTACCTTCTCTTTTACATCCTTTACTTTCCCTTCATATATCTCATCCGATGCGTTCCCTTGCCGTTTGCCCCTTTATATTTCTCTCAACGATGGTCTTCATCAGGCCATCATGTCTAAAGATATGCCTGATTAGGTAGTCCCTCCTTCACTACAAGGTTTTAAATAGAATATTCTTTCCTCCCTATTCTTTGGACTTCGTTTTCGTCTCTCGGTTGAACCATTTTAACTTTATTATTCGACAAGAGTACCATAGCAAGAATTCCGCAAAGGAAAAACTCTAGATATATGATTTTGTCCTTTCTCGGCGAATGATATTTATAAATAATTCTCGGGTTTCCAGCCGAGTAAGATTTTGTGTTGCTGACGTTTCGACGGAATACTCCTCCATCGTCCTCAGAGCTATATATATATAAGCGCGGGCGGAATGCCCTGCAAGCTTTATTGCTCTAAGGACAATGGAGGAGTACTCCGTCGAAACGTCAGCAACACAAAATCTTACTCGGCTGGAAATCCGAGAATTATCTATTTTAAAAAAACTGTAATTTACATCAGGATCCCACGATAATGCTTGATATAAGACCCAGGTCCCATACTCCGCTATTTTTTTGCGTAGTAGGCATTGACACTCCGGGGTGTATATCAACTCTTATGATCCGTTCACGGCTTCTTAAATGATCAGTTTGCTCAAGCAATAATGGCCAGTAATGTAACCTGTGCAAAATATAATTTTCATGCGAATTCCTTATTCAATCCTGTGTACTGCGACAGTCATAGTGGATTGTCTTCCCATGAAAGTCATCAAAGCTGGTTCATCGATAATTTCAGCGAGTTCGAAAAACGTTTTCATTTCAATTTTACTAAATCTTATTTTTCAGACCTCAAGATTGATTGCGTACAAATTACTGGCGCGAAAGGTCTCATTGACCAGGGAACAAGCCTTCGGGTTCGAGTCAATGCTCAGACCACTAGATGTCATTTTCTCTGACAATATTCAACGCACTCCATAGCTATTTATGACGGAAAGTGTGAAACTTTTTCTGAAATTTCTGACGAGAGAGAGTAGTAGGTTTGAAAAATCAGAAGCACTGAATTTATGTAGCTCATAGCATTGGTGGAGTATGCATTTCGTTTGATAATAGATAGTAGAAAAATTTGAGGAGCAATTTAAGTGGCAACTGCGAAAGATAAAGAAATTACATTGAATTGTGAATATCTGACGGCATAATCACCTTGAAAGGAAGTGAAGAATTTTGTCTCCAGGAAACAGTGGCGCGTACCGAAGGAAAAATTGTGAGGGACTCAATTAATTCAGTGCAAAACAGTCTGCTTAAGATACAATTTGAGGATTACCAAGTACAAATACATCTATTTTAAGACTATTAATTTATTTGATTTGGTGGGGGAATAAAAAATAGAGCTGAGAGTGGTAGTAGGTTCAACGCCGTACCGACGAATTTGAATCATGGTGGCAAATAATAAAATTATTATTATTTAAGGAAATGAAGAAAACATTCCTCTAACGTGGTTGCATGTAATGTTTCTCCGTTGCTAGTAGCGGTCAGTGAAGTTGAACATATGTAGCAACCTTTGTCCTTATCTAATGTAAGTACGAAGCACTCACACAGCATCCATGCTTGAGACGATATTCGAACCCGCATTCATTCACATCATCACAGATATGGCTTGTGAAAATTGGACAAAACCATTGTGTCGCCTGCAATGAAGATGTAATTGGGAAATGTGATTTGAGGTGTAAGAAGCTCACTTTTCTCCTGGGTAACATACAAGATAAGTGATTAGTATGATCAGATCTCTTTCTTCCCTATAAAAGGGGAGGAGGTTGTTAGACGAAAATAGTGGGGAATGGCAATTGCCTTTATAGCAAAGTGCTACTGGTTGTTTTTAGGGGAGGCCACTAAAGGTTTATCATGCTTTGCGATAGATTATCATATAGTGATAGATAAATCTATTTTCTTGGACGGTAGTATATTTGCGATGATCGCTTCCAAACCATATAAGCCACTCATTTATGGATCTTAATAGTGAATGAGAGACTCTAGA
Source organism: Platycnemis pennipes (assembly GCA_933228895.1). Classification (NCBI taxonomy): domain Eukaryota; kingdom Metazoa; phylum Arthropoda; class Insecta; order Odonata; family Platycnemididae; genus Platycnemis; species Platycnemis pennipes. Next base: position 127,094,102 of record OW121851.1, on the reverse strand, counting down.
TGCTTCTAGAAGTTGTTTTTTGAATCAGGAATCCTGGATAGTGTGGTGGTCTGCTCATTGAAATTTAAACTCAAAATTCTGTGTTCCAATTCCCGATCCAGAAGATCTTTTTTCCGTGTCAGTTTTACACAAACTCAACATCTGCACATTGTGGCAGAGGCCTTGCATCAGGGGAATTGATTTCTAAAAGGCAATTGCCATCATAAATGTGGCTGCAAAAAACGTCGAGTCTAATGGGAGTCAAATAGCCCTGCACTGGTATCCGTAGAGGAGGGGTTCCCAGCCTTTTTAAGCCTTTCGTCCCACTTTTCATCTTCAGTAGGGGTTTTCCGTAACTCGATAGCATCCACTATCGACGTCGCTATATCGATAGCTTAGCGAAAGAGTTGGCTATCGACAATTCGCTTTCTGTAAGCTATTCGGTAAGACTAATGTCGATAGTACTACTGAAAACTTTCGCTAAACAACCGGAGCCACAAACACGAGTTAAGGTTATCGGATCAACATGGTGGCAAAAAAATAAAATTATTATTATTTAAGGGAATGAAGAAAACATTCCTCTAACGTGGTCGCATGTAATGTTTCTCCGTTGCTGGTACCTAAGAATATCATTTAGCTTTTTTTTAAATGAAGTGCGATAAATCTCTGCTTCTGATTGGCTGAAAATTTTAGCCTCCCTCAAGGTTACCTCTCGTTGCGTCGTTAGTTGCCGAAACCACTAGGGCATGTTTTACATCGACGAGTTGTCGATAAGTGGAGTTACAGAAACGCACTCTCAGCAAGAGGGTGTCGATGCAAGCGGTGGCTTTCGTTAACAGGGTGCTATCGACAATACGCTATCGAGTTACAGAAAGCCCCTATAGGAAAACAAAGTCCCACCAAAGTACTGGGAGAAGTACAGTCTTTACGACCTTTCGTGTGAATGTTGACAGGTTTGTCGTTAACGAAATCCCCGCGGGTAAGGTAAGTGTGGGAGGTGTATTTTGGTCCTCTCTAGTCCCACAGGAGAGGTTTTCCAAGTCCCAAAAGAGGAACGAGTTCTACAGGGTGGCGATCGTCAGGGAAAACCGGGGAAACCTGGAATTTTCAGGGAATTTCGCATTTCTGGAAAAGTCAGGGAAAAGTCAGGGAATTCTAGTGACGATCAGGGAGAAAAAAATTGAAAAAGGTGGCACTAGGTCGTGGTAAATACGTTTCTTGCTGTTATAAATATACGAGACGATGATTATTAGAATGGTAATACAAGGACGATCACACGTGTAACCAAAATCTTTCGTAAGATCATCTTCGATTCCCATACCCCCGTTCATGAGACAGTAAGAAGAGTCATCCTCCCCTTCCCACCTTTCACAATCGACGTAATTATTGAATGGTCCCCTTAGCTCCATCTCGAAGCAATTTAGTCATGTCACAAACCACCTCAAATATGATATTCCTGAATACGATGCTACCGTTGCTAATTGCCTCGTTCGCAGTGGCGCGAATACATTTTGTTTGTTTATACAAATATTTGTACATTTTTGGTTCCCTCTTACAATCAAGAGGTTATAACCATGTAAATCAAATTGTTATCTGCTTCTGAATGTCACTCGTACCATCCAATTTTGATCCAGTGCAACATCTTGGCTTTAGTTTGTATTTTTCGCGCACTTTAGTGATACCTGTATCCGAGTCCACCAGTAAATTGGCCATTAACTTTCCCTTCTATGCCTTTTCAGTAATGCTCAACTTTCCACGACTACCACGACACGCTACCTCTTTCTTGAAGGATTACAAATCGTCATTGTAATTTTACCGAAGGAAACATATACGGTCGAGGAAATGCGATACACGGCCGCGGATACGCGGCCGCGAAATGTGTATGAAAAGAGCGTATAATTTGCATGAGAGTTTAACTTATGAACGTTTAATATACTTCTTCATTAGGTTATACTTATAGCTTTTAATGTATTGATTTCAGCTTTTAACTTTTTCTGAGTTTTGACGAAAATTCATTTCAGAAGAAATAAAATATTCAGATAATAGGAGCCATTTAGGCGATCGGTCAGGGAAATTGGTGAGTCCGTCAGGGAAAAGTCAGGGAAAGGTCAGGGAGTTTAAAAATTGGATTTCAGTAGCCAACCTAGTCCTACCAATTTGGGGTATGCATTGCCCTAGGGGGAGGTTCTGGTGCATGAGGTGCATGAGAGCTCTCGGCTGGGCAGGGGCGGCATTTGAAGCGAGCGAGTGATGCGGCGGTTTGGGGGATGGGGGTGCGGTTCGGCAGCGACCAACGGGGGCGGAGACGGCCGAGGGAAAGGCCGCCACCCCCGCGCCCATCCGCGGAATTCTCCCGCACACGCTCATCCGGCATTCCTGGAATAAATGCTGCGGCGCCCCCACGAGAACGCTATTCTTATCATCACTCAGATGCCCCAGTTAATCAACCGTATTTATTTACGTTGGATTTTATGAGATGTCTTACTAATTGAGTTAGTGACGCACGATTCCTGGAATGGTAATCACTATCATGTCACCGGTTACAATTTAGATAAAATCTGTTTAAACAGTCTCCTTAAGCTCTTAAAGGTGATGTGTTTCCCAATGGGGGCTTTTACTCGGAACCAAATCGCAATTTTGTACACGAAATCGTTAGATGGAAACGAACAAAGAATTTTAGTGAAAAAATTAATCTTCTAACCAGAACCATTCACTCATGAATCAAAAATTAAAATAAGCAAAAGGTGATGCCCACCGAAAAAGCTGCTTTGATACAATGGACGTCATTTTCCTCCCGTCCTTGACTGCTTTTAAGGGAGGGGAAGGGAGAGGAGGGGGGTTCTCGGAAGGTCTGCTAACACAGATCCTGTCGCAACAGTTTCCATTGGCAGATTCAGCTGTGTCTCCCCCATTGCGATAATGCGAAGTAGCTTCGCGGGCTCAGTTGTTTTTGGACGAAGTCGAATACGTCAAATGTTGCACCACACCCACCTTTCCGAAAGGGTAAAAAACATTATTTTTTTGCCGCTTATAACTCGAGAAATAATTGACGGATAAAAAAACGGAAAAATATAGGTATTTTCATTTTACAAATTCTATCAGACTCGGGAATAAAAAATATGGTAAACGACCCCATTATGTCAGAAATAGCAAAGAACTTTCGCAGTCGATTCGATCGCGAAAACAAGATGAGAGGGATAATAACCTGCCATGCGGATAGATTTATTACTTCCTACTACAAACGATAAAAGATCATAATAGGCGAAATAAAAAACTACTAGATAAGTGTAGTCTCACAATATCCATACGTTCTTTCCCAACACAAGTTAACTACTACTCTGCCTGCCTAACGTCAAAAATACCGTGATGGATTTAAAAAAATTGTTATTTATAGAACTCGTACTCCATTATAGTTACTAATTATCTATTTCCGCTTATTTGACGCAAGTATAAGTAACACTGCTATTCCCCATCACGAAGCATCGCCTTTTAAATTATTTTCCTCGTGTGCTTTAGCAACGATAAACACTTGCCTAACCAACGACGTTGGATTCAGGGAACTATGTACATGTATCAGTAATTCTTGTTCCAAAACAACATCTAAGATCATTTGCCGAAAATAAGAAAATATATCAACAACCACAACCAAGGAGTGATTGAATACCAACCGTAAAAGACACAGGCTAAATGCTTCCATCCTATTTCGTGGCCCGCATATGGCTTTAGTTTTAATTTTTTCTAATATTCCGCTTTGACTATTGCTTACATGCCATACAAAGCACTTAAAAATACTTAATTAACCTTACTTTAAATTCTCATATCCAATACTATGCAATATTTGGGAATGTATAGTACTAAAACTAAAAAATAATGCTATAATCACCTTCCACATGTAGGGCAGATTTTCTTTTTGCTAATGGAAATATGTGGAACTTGTAAGTGACAAACCTGAGTAACAATAACTATCCGATGGCTAATGTTTTGGCTGATCACAAATGCGGTAAATAAATGGGATAAACTCACAATCACCAGCCTGAATAACTCAATCTATATTGATGCATTGGCTAGCATGAGACCGATGAAACATAGGTAAGTGCTTGCTGAGAGATCCAAAGCCAATCCCCTGATTAAAATGCTTACTAAGCCCTTGTCCACACTCGGCCATTCCTCGCACAGCAATGACCATTTAAAACCTTTGTCACTGATTATTATCTCCTTTTATAGCCTCATGTCACCTTCCCTTTTGATTTCCCCCACTCATCTCTCTAAGCATTCCCTTAATTAAAGGTTTGACACCGCCTTGGAAACTATCGTTCCTCTCTCTCTCCCTCTGTGCCAACCTCGCCCATCCAATGGGAAGCTAATCCGCCACGTTTTCGATCGCATCTCCATCTATCGCTGATAATCACCCACGCCTAATAATTAAGGCCCCTCAAAATCCTCCAACAAGCTCGTATCATCTTTCATTTCCATTATTGACGTCAACAATTCTATGCCCTTAACGCAATTGCCAGCTAATGTCGATGAAAACAACGACAACCGGTGATCTACATCTACATAATAAACTGCAAGCCACTATAAAGGTGTGTGGCAGGGGGTGAATTCATACCAAACACGCATTACATATCATGCATGAAAAGGATTAATAATTATATTCTAGTCAAAACTTCAATATTTTATGAGATCATGATGGATGAACCCTACAGTATCAGCTTCACGGAACGTAATGTACGTGAATTGACGTTCAGAGTCTAAACTTTCCCCAAAAACTTATTTTAGACACCCAAGCAATTATCCATAACTTACTTGTGATGTTCTGACGAAAAATATTTGTAAGTCACGGTAGTCAGGTCGCTTACAAGCTGGCTTGTAATTCTAAGGTCAAAGATTTTATTTCCATCCTTGTTACGGACGACGTGTTTGTCTTAAGATTAGGCTAAGGATTAAGTTAGTTGAGAGTGTGATATATTCAGCCGCTGGTGTATCTTAAATACCTAATTCTACTACCAAAAATTTGCGACACCTTTGAAAATTTAAACCAATAAACTTTCGACGCCGAGGGCAGAAGAAAGCTAAGGAAAGAAGATTCGACCATAGCAGTTCATCTTGCGCGTGAGTATCTCAGAGGCAATACACCTCGAACCTAGAATCCACCGACACGGTCACAAAGATGGCCAAGAAGCATCCGTGATTTGCACAGCGCCAAACTACTCAAAGATCTCGGTCGTGAATTTAATAAAAAAGATATGGGAGGAATCAATGGCTGAGTGTAATAATGTAGTTGCCGTCGGTTCCCAGATGGGACCACGGAAGACATGAAAAAAAAACGCGCGAGCATTGAAAGAGGTGCGGGCGCGCAATCCGGTCGTTCTTCCCCTCAAGAGGTGACATAAATATTCGCCCTCGGACGGGAGCACAAAGGATGGGGGCTCGTTATGGATGCACGCCTTTGAGTGCAGAAACGCGAGATACCGCGAAGCTTCTCTCCAACGGAACAGCATCTCAAAAGAATCTTGGATGCAACAGGGGAGGAATGGACGGGGGTGTTTCAACTCGGGATGCAAGGACCGAACGCTCCACTAATGAATAAACCAAATCCAAGAGATAAGGTCAGGCGACGGCAGCGTTTCGAGACCAAAGAGAAAATCTGCTCGAATAGAGGCCGGGGTTCTCTCTTCGGCTGCCGGGCATCGCGGCTTTCCTGATATGACATGGTCGTGTATGTGGTCAGGTAACTATAAAAGTGGACGCACGTGAATAGCAATGAGTGGGTGCGCTAAAGCTCTGTATGTATCAACTGATTAGTGTGCAAGCCACTTCGTGGGTGAGTGGCAGGGGGGAATAACCACTGAGCATGCGCTGACACTTTGAAAACTACTGAATTAGAGATTTCCATCATTATCATTCGAGTAAATTACCACAAAATACACCTTTTCGTGTTTGCCCCGCATGAATTAAATATTTATGAAATGTTTTTAAAAAGAAAAGGAACAAATTGCTGCAAATCTGCTGAAGAAACTCAAATAGAATTTTAAAAAATAATGTCTCCATATTACCATGCGTATCAGAAACCTAAACAAATACTGTCGGCGCAGAAATTATGTGGACTCGAGTTTGATCACGAATAACAAATTAACAGCTAGGCCTACAGAAAAACTAAACACACCGTAATTTTTCTTATTTCATTCTGCGTTATTGAATGGCAGTCCTATATTTTTAAAACACATTTTCATATTTTTACAATGAATGTAACGTAAAAAGAGCCGGTTTTTGACGGTGTTTGAGCGAAGCGCCGAGTTTGATAAATCCTAAATCACTAACAAGACGTTCAATTGCAACTTAATTGTAAAGAATATTAGTTATATAGGTTATCCATGCACACTGCAAGTTTCCAGTGCATAATTTTAATAGAAAAAAGTTATCAATTATATAAAAAGTTAGCATTTCAAAACTGGGGTGCCGTAGAATTTCGCTCTTGGTGGCGTTATAATCCGCATTCTGCTTTAGGAAACTGATGCATCTAATAACACCTCTGTTCTTTACCATTCTACGTAGGATAATGCAACATTCCTCTTTTAATCTGGACGAATGGTCACTGCCTTTTTCATAAATCTCCTTTCTTTCTCCATTCTATTCCAAAATACCACTTCAAAGCATCCAACCCTCGACAAATGCTTTCCCTATCCTATACCTGTATTTTTTCACTATTACCAAAGCCCTATGACTAACATCAAGGAACCCGGCAGATGGTATGTATTTGGAGGACGAGGGCCTTAGTCCGGGGTCAATGTATCCCAATAAAGGCGCCAATAGCCGTCACTCCCTCCCCTCCACTGCCAAGGCAGCCCCCTTTCCACACCTTCTCCACCCTCATCCACCACCTTCCCGGTGACCCAGAGCAGTTCTCTCCAACCCACGCGTACGGAGGCCGACCTTTCCGCCGAAACATCTCTAGTTCTTTGCAGGTCCCTTCCTTTCCGTGTTTCCACGTTTATTTATTCCAAAGTTTTATTCCGCATACACACCAAGTTTACGATAGCACTTTCCGCCTGAAAGGAAATGTTTTGCACACACCTCACGTTTCCAAGTTCCCTAAAGAAATGAGTGGGATGAATAATAATTAAAGGTCTTTCCTCATTCTAATTTCGTCATTTAGATGTTTAAACTAGCCTGGAGGGCTATGAATAGTTTAATAACAACAACTCGTGAAAAATGATACGAGTATAATCCTGCTGAGATTCCAAAAAGGGATTGGTCCTTTGCTGTTAACGTTAGGTGGGTCAAAACATGTTTTATACGGTAAAATGCAACCACAACTTTATGGAGTCTCAATGCATCAATTTCCATTAACAGTCAAAACTTCAAATCATCATTATTATTCTTGAATGTACCATGAATATGAAAATTAAATTCACCAGATATGACAAGGATGAGTATACCTAGCATAAACTAGGAGTTATAATTTCTAAGAAAGATGCAGAACGATGTACGTGGCCATATCCTGAGACATGATGATCTGCTGTTGATAGTCGTCGAAATAAAAGTGAACGGTAAAGGAAGGAGGCCTCGTGTGAGAAAATGCATGAAAAAATCCGCGAAGGGTGTAAAAGAGAAGAATTATGTGACTATGACGAGGTTCACCGATAGTAAAATGGAATAGAGACCTGTGCCAAACCAATTTTAGTGCTGATGATCAGTGATGATCATAATGCGTTAGGTGACCAACCAACTCATCAACCATCTCTTCAAAATTATGGGAAACGATGTCTGAGAAATGAATTCTCAGACGAGCCACTCTCCAAGCAAACGGGGTAGAAGAAGGGTATACGCGAAAGAGATTAACTACCTACAGTTAAATAAAGCAATTACGAAAGACTCTTAAAAAGAAATTACTCTCTGCTGCCTAAGTTAAAATAATTAAAGGAGCCTTCTCTGCAGAGGTTTCGTGTGCTCGGGAAACATTTTCATTTCCAAAATCGTCGACATTTTCATGCGTCAACATTCATAACAAGTTCATGTTACAAAGCGAGGTAGATTTATCTGATTCTCGATAAAAATTGACTCTGTGATATATTTTTGCTCGAAATAACACTGCTACACTCACTTTGGTCGTCCTTTTTCATTAGTATCGCGTAAATGTCATCGTTGGCTTTTCCCTCCACTCGATGTTTTCTTTCGCTCCATTGGTCGAGATTCTGCAATATTGCATAATCAATAATACTCATCATTCAAAGTAATGGACTCAAGAGTTCATCTCCCTCTCTCTTAAATCATTCTGCAACTTGGCAAACGAATATTGCCTTACGAGTGCCTTCCAAAAGCACATTTCTTCCTTAACCCTGCTCATCTGTCAACAGCCCTATGTCCAAGAGAGTCTCTTCGAAGTCACAAGTGGTGATATTAACCGGAAACCCTGGCACCCCGAAGGATCTCTTGTATTTGCAATGCAAAATATACCCAAATTTTTATGGAGTCTTCATTTTGTTTTTTTTATAGCTTTAAGGCGTTTCCAGCTGCAACAATGCATCATCAAGTACAAGACTACCTAGGAATTGGAGCATGCGAAAAGATATCATAATAGATAAAATTATAATGAATACGTAATCACAGAGGCTACTGAAGAGAATGCAAATTAAAGCATTTGATAAGTGCAATCACAACCGTAAAGGTCATCCCTAAACAGGCAAGCTTTAGACTTAATTTTGAATTCATGTAAGGGATGTTCTGCGAGCCCATGCAAAGACCCAAAGAGTTTTTTTTAACGCCTGCTTAGATACATGTATGAGTACCGTTGATAGTGCAGCTGTCAACAGCCGAAATTATTAAAATTAAACAGTCTGAGCTAATGAAAGAGAGAAAAGTGAAAGATCTTGTTTGCACAAGTATAAATACTTAACTACTGATCAACAAGTTTTAAAGAATGACACGCCAGAACCCTCGTAGTCTTCTCTTCTCGGATGCATTTCCTATGAGCTCTGCTTCTGCATGCCACCACTCTAAAAGAGTTTAATTTCAGAATCTTTGCAGCTAATATAAGAATAAAAAGCAAATCTGACCGCAAAGGAGATTTCTTTCGAGCTTGTACCCACGGAGTGACTTTGAAGATGTGAGATTTCCCGGAACCAACTCTACAAAGGTGAAGCCGTAAGATAAGCGCTAACATGGTTATCGGAAGAGCTAGAAACGGCCATTCCTGAAGCGACCAGAAACCCAAGTTTCCGCGGTTAATGCCTGGGCCTCGACCGTCGACTAACTCCGCAAATCCCTCGCCCTCCGCAGCTGTTCGTTTTATTTTTTTCCTCGAGACTTGATCCGATCGAAACTGCTTTTCCATCGACGAACAAGTTCCGCATGACGCTCGCCACTTTCGCGTTTGGCCGCAAGAGAGCACTAACTTTGAATTCGCGCATGCACATTGTGAGGGGGGGGGGGGGGGGCTGTGACGTGGCCTTCTGAGAACCCGCGGGTAGCGTGGGAGGGCGCTATTCGCCCCCGCCCCCCCAGAGGGCGGAGAGAAGGTTCGGCAGCGCCACTCCCCAAAGGGGGGACGGAGGAAGGGCGTCGAACGTGAGCAGGGTTACTAGCACACCAAATCACGTGCTCCGAGCTCACTCTAGTCTTTCTTAAAGTACATACATACGTGAGCCCACGGCAAGAATAAGGCTCAGTGCAACTCCCGAGGGAAGACGTGACGATTTTTCATTCACATAGCACTCTGCAACCACAGCCAACGCGTGCACCTTTGTGGGTTGCGCCCATCACGATGGCGCCAACATCATCAAGGAGGCGCTAAGTCGTCACGTGAGCTTAATTCAAACGAAACCAGGGTATCCGTGTGGAAACGTGTTTCCACACGGATTTCTTTGGAAAAGTACGAGTTTTATATTTACTAAGGAAAACAAACTTTATTACATTAAAACTATAAATTAACGTCATCTGATGATAACGATAATTCGGTCGAAACCAGGGTCGTAAGAGAAGGAGCTTTTTAAGTGGTGTTTTGTAAAATTTTGTTTCCCTTAATAAATTCATTGACTTTGGAGCACCACCATATAACAGAGGACAGAGTTTTATTTATACTATGAACTTCCACTAAGTAACGCCCCAAGCGGTGTAAACGATGAAAATAATACAGGTCTATTTTTTAATATCATACTTCTACAGTGCTTTTTGATGATTACATTTTATTCCAATCAATTTTCTTCAGCGTATAAGTTTATGTCATAAAACTGGGGGAGCTGGAATCGTAAGTGCACAATGGCGTCAACTCTCCACGACAGCGCGCTGCACGCAAGCCACTGCTAGGGTATTTGACGACGGGCATTCAGCGTACTGAAAGCTTACTAAGGGCTATATTCAGAATCTCAGCTACAGTCTAGCTTCTAATACTTACATCCTGAATTTCCCTCCCTCCCTCAACCTCCCCCCCCCCCCTTGCGCCATATGCCCAGTTTCCACTACTAGCGTATCTACGCGCGTACCTACCTGAGATGCGTTCCCATACACCGGGAAACACCGTGGGAACGCACGCAAGTATCATCGTAACCCGCAGTTAGTAACGCTACCAACTGACACTGGTTAGGCGCTAGCGGCGGGGGGAAACTATGAAAGAAGAATCACGATATTCTACGAAGTCGAAAAAAAAATATATATGTGTCGGCTGTATATTGATGAACGAGTGAGATTGAGTGTCTTATAATTTTTAAAACGGCGAATACATGAAGATTGGGCTGGAGTTTTGCGTGTATGTATTTGTACACTACTTTTACGAGCAACTTGCTCAGACAGACAAGGGAGGGCAGCACTGAGTTACGATGGTTGTGGGAACGCATCTCAGGTTGGTACGCGCGTAGATACGCTAGTAGTGGAAACGGGGCACTAGGCGCTGGCGGCGGGGCGGAAACTAGGAAAGAAGAATCACGATATTCCATGAAGTTGAGCAAAATGGATATGGGTCGGCTGTACTTTTTTTTCTATTAACTAGCATACAGCTCATATTTTTTCAGTAAATAAATGAATTGCTATTCGATACAAAGTGATATCATTATTTAATTCGCCATAGTTTTTCTACGGATAGATGGACTCCGTCCAATCTACCTGCGAGAGATATGTTATTATGTGATTTCGAGATGCTACTATTATGAGGTTCTAAACAGACAACTATCAGAACCTTTGTGGGTTTAGTTGCTACTGGGCTTTAGGCTATCATACAAGGAGAATATACGTGGTAGCCTATTTGTTGCCGATGAGTCTGAGTAAGTGGTTCGCATTTGTTGGCATATAAAGAGACCGATTTCTTGCTATTGAGGCGATTCATACATTATGGCAGATAAAATATTGCTAGAGCTCACCTTGAGGGTCCGTCGAGGGTCAATTATTAAGGTAACGACAAATCTTAGCAAAGGTGTTTATGCTGGAGATGCACATGCACACGCGCAATTGTTTCATCTCTTGATAATCTTGAGAAAATCTTGATACAAGAGGAACAGCGGAGGTGTTAATTACAAGCATTTGTAACTTCAATTTTCTTTGCTTCCTACACTTGTGGTCATCATCAGTAGTCATCGATCCTCAGATTGGTTTGACGCAGCTCTCCACTGAGTTATTCTAACGACTAGTCTCTTCAAATTTACGTATTTCTTCTCTTTCACATCCTCCATCACTTGTTTCATGTATCTCACACGAGGCCTTCCTTTGCCATCCTTCCCGTCCACCACATTTTATTTGAGGTAAATCTTTCCCAGAAATACTTGCAGATTGAAGGGATCAGTTTTTAAAAGTATATGTTAAAGCTGAGAAGCTTGAATATCTTATTAGAAGAAATTCGGGAAGAACTGGTTAACAATTCTTTAGAATAAGCGAGTACAACTTGTACTAAAATGGACATAGATATTGATAGCAGGAGACGCGTGTTAAGAAAATGATTCCAGGAAGAAAGGCCAAAGACGCAGGCTTGACTCCAACAGCAGGAAGTGAAGAGTTCTATGTTTGAGTGCATTGATAAGTTTCTTGTAGAGCTAAAAACTAGATCTAACTCAATGGAAAATGTTTACAAACAGTTTGCTGCTGTTCATTCGATGAATCTTGTAAAAGCAAGTAATGACCAACTCCCTCTTCTAGTTTAGCAACTAACAAAACATTTGAGGATTCTGAGAAGGTAGAAATGGCGCCAGAAATCATGAGGCTTCGAAGGCGTCTATAGGCTTCAGGGATTTCTAAAGATGATGCAGTGTCGTGGTCCGCTTTGAATATGCTTACAGTTCATTATCCAATTGGATTTTCAAGAGTCGTTACTAAATATTTGTGAAGCCCTAAAACCATTTTTTACTGTATGTGTGTCAGTGGCCTCATGTGAAAGACGTTTTTCTAAACTTAATTAAAAGCTATCTTCGCTCAACAATGAGCCAATCCCACCAGACAGGCCTAGCCTTAATATCGATAGAGAACGATGTTGCTAAGTGAGTAAATTTTGATGATGTAATAAATCAGTTTGAATAGATAAAAGCTCGCAAGAAAAAAATTTAATCTTACTACTATAATATTTAAATCTTCAACTTTTGGGTTTGATTTCTATTGTAAATAATATAATGCTGTGAAATAACAACTCTTCATTTCATACCTATTAAATACCATTGCCGATGTAATAGCATGCTTACGTAAATTTCCTCCGGCCATTAGCCGATACTGGTACTTACATCAAAGTTATTAAAAGAGTGTTAGGATGCATTTGACCTACTATTCTGAGAATGCTGAGATACATGGCGTAATCCATTGATAAATAGTTGATTCTGGGTCTGCAGGAATCCAAGAAAAAAGCATCTTCCCATTATATGCGAAATGACCACTGCCGTCGAAGCACCCCTAAAACACAAATCTTCCCATTATACTTGCGTAGACTAAGTCAATGTTATAAATTCCAAATAGGCCCCACATCGAATAGCGCCCCAGGCCCCCAACCATGTTGATACGCCTCTGGCCAAGGGAGGCCAGTACTGAGTTACGATGGTAGTGGGAACGCTCTCATGCGTAGCTATGCTCGTAGCTACGCTAGTAGACTCGCACCTTCAATTGAAGCCCCTACGACCCACTTTGGACTTACTTTCCCCTAGGCATTTTCCTAGCCATACCCGTCATCCTAACCACTCCTACTTTCACCCTGGCAGACGCCCCGGAGGTCAAAAAAAGGTTTCACCCCAGGGATGGCGACGGTACCCTTTTTAAAAGACGGCCGTTTCCTTTGATGACAATTTACCTATTCATGAGCGACCCCACTTTAAGGGATCCCAAGTTTTATGTTTGTCTCTGGTATTTCCTCCGCGCAGAGGATTATAATCATCTCCCTCGCCCTTCTCCCCACTGCCCTCCTCATCCGATTTTCGTCCCGTTCTAGGGACACACAACCCACTCCCTTCAAACCCTTTCCTTCAAGTTCCTTTTAGACCCTCGACAAACTCTCAGGGGATATATTTCACTAAGTTTCAGAGACATGTGAGACGGGTTGAGAATTAAAGCAGTCGAGAAGTACCTAAAAACATCGCATGTCTAATAAAACGCCTTTGCGTTATTCCTTTTCCAGTACAACATCACAAGCAGGGTTTATATTTCCCGCCCATGGTAATATTGCGCCAATTTTACTGGCTAATTTAACTAAAACTTCTCTGATAATAATATGGAGCAAGTTTATAAAAAAATCTGGGGATGATCATTCAGCGCACCAATGCTCAATATAGCTTTAAAAACTCAAGCTAATTTATTGAGGTAGCAATTCAACTGAGCAGCTCTATCTCAAACTTTCGGCCGTAGAATGCAACATAAATCGCCGAGAAAAATTACCGGAAACTATATGCTCGACTGGATTTATGGGAATACGCACAAATCTCTCCAAGAGTGAGAAAGCAAGAGGAAATAAAATAATCCAAATAATAGAAGAAAAGAACTCATTTCACCTGTCTCATTCTAATCTGAATATATATGGCTTAATTCTTCTTAATCCGACTTATTTTCTTTTTATTGATCCTGATTATTTACAGATGTGTGTCACTTTCATTTCATCATTTTTACAGATCAATTTGACGTCCTGCACTGTCTTAATTAGGCCATCATTTCATCGTTTTCAGTAACCGTCTACATAAAGCAGAACTTTCTATCGCAAATTTAGATTCGGTTGATATTATCTTAACAGTAATTTTATGAGGCGGAGTACTGTACAATAAAAATGCAAGGAACCATTAACATAGTAGGCAACTCTCGATTCGCCTTTCACTTAATTCGTTCACAGCGCTAGGACTACCTCAAACATTACTTCCCGTCTGCGGAATACACTCTTTCCCTTACAACCTCTCGCCATATCTCCGAAATTGACAACCTCCAGTTGTCATTAGTAGAGACACGATTATTTTTAAGATGCTATGACTGCAGAGGTTATATTGCACAGTCTAACTCAAGTTTAAAGCTAAGAGAACCAAGCCCACCTCGAGGTTGCGGTGACCTTGAGGTGGGTTAAAAATTCGCGAAATTTGGATTTTTAGACTACCGCACCGCAGCCAGCCATTATCTCTGAGAATTATTCCTACTCACATTATTGCCCTTCCCAATTTTTATCTATTGATCATTTCAAGGTCTTCTCCAACTTTCTCTATTTTCGTTCCAACCCTTCGTCCTCTCTAAATGTTTCTTATCTACCCATCCTCTCCACTTTACTGATCTCCATCATCTTTCCACTTCCTCTTCCCCTCCATCTGTCCATCGCTTAATTCGGGTCTGCGCTGTGTCCTCCCTCTCCAATTACCCTCTTCCCCATCCATTCCATCCTCTCTCGTTTTCCTCCGCTTCGAATTCACTCCCGAACGCAAAACAAATATTATTTTTATCGTCGTACCCTTAAAAAACATCTTTCATCATTTTCATATGGCATGAAAACAACCGAAAAAAATTAATGCGCATAATTTATACGGCGAAGCACAAATTGACGCTTAGTTGATTGACCAGCCACCAAACTATTATTCGAAGCATGCCTGACTTCATACCCCCACTGCTCCCCAACGCTGACCTAGTTCCTCGCAGCAAGATTACTACTACTGCAGAACTAAAAGCATGACATTTGAAACCGGATAGAAGAAAACTAGAAAACTTATCCGGGGGGAGAGTAAGAGATTTGAATTGCAAAACGATACCAAGCCACAATTGCTAAACGTTTCAGCTATATTCACCAATTAAACTTCCGTTAAATGGTACATGATTTCACGATTATTTCGCTCAAACATTCAATTTTTTTCACGCTGTGTAGGCAAGAAAAATTGAGAAATAGGAAAATGTTGACTGACGTCGGAATAAAGGCTGAACTCGAATATGGAAAATATTGTTTCAAAAAATGGTGAACAGAGAAGCAAATACTAAAGACATAATTCGAGACTAATGCTCAGAAGAGCAAATAGCACACTTCTGTCAACTTAAAATTTCAAATCAAACATAAATATTGCTCTCGAATAATACGGTGAAAACGGCGATGAAGGGGAATAACAAAAAAATCGATAGCCTCCAAAGTATTGAAAAAAAAGACTATACAAGATATTGGAAAGATATTGGAAAATGACATCCAAAACATCAATAAAATTGATGGTAAACAATAAAAATAACGAAATCGATAGATTTGGCTTTAACTTGGTGAAAATTCATGCTGAATGAGAAGATGCAACATATGTAGATTTTCACAGACTATTTTTCTGGTACATCGCGTTTCGACGCTAAGGCGGATAGGCACATGAGAATGACGCCTTAGTATCGAAATGCTTTGTACCTGCAAAATGAAGTCTGAGAAAACTCACATAGGTTGAATCTTCTCATTCAATAAAAATAATATGTAGCATCAAGGAAGGAGGAAATTGTAATTCTAATGAAAACTCAAAGGTTAATCTTATTTCTCGGATCTTGAACATTAAATGCATTTTTAAATAATCAACGTTCCTCCTTTATTAAGCTCCACTAATGATGTAAAGTGAAGAAGTAGTTAGTTATAGGGCCTGAGCATACAAACTAACAATATATCGAATCGGGCTTTCAAAGAATGGTAACTAATTTTGAACTCGTCTCACTCCTCGACGTGTGAGGACGATCAACGACGGTATTGTAACTATCCCGGTGGTAAATAAACACTTTTGTCTTCAGTCTCTTTGAATTTAGAACATGTGCCTTAATATAAACTGCTTCATGGCATAACTTAGAAAAATTATAATTATATCTTGGATGGTTTCATAAAAATATCGATATTTCAATAAGCCAATATAAACATTATAGGAGAAAAATTAACAACAAGAAAAAATAAACTTTGATTATTGTCATTTTAATTGCATGTGTGTCCATTGGTTAGAATGATTGTTACTAGGATACTTCAATGAAATTTGGATTATTAAATGGTATCGAATTAAATGCATGATTTTATGTTCCAGGCACTAGATATCATTTTCACTATGGTTACCCAGAGTTTCAGGCATATGTATCCTTACTTTTGGATCCTAAACAAAATATTCCATCTATGATCAAGATCAAGGCAATGCTATACTACAATAAGGTGAGAAATAGGTTGGTATACCTCAACCTGATTTCTCTCTTTTTATTTAAATAGCTAAGTCAGTCAGGTTTATTTCTTCTTTCTGCAAATAATCTTTAATCAGTCTCTTGCTAAAACTAATTCCATATAAATACGCCCAAACTTGATCTTATTGATAACTATCCATTAGCGGTCTGTCCGTAGCAAACTCGAGGTATTTATATTAGGCTACTCCAATTAACAATAAGTTTTCCAATTAACGCCTACTCTAGTTTCGTACAAGTCACGATTACGCTCGGTAAAGCTAGGGTATGCGGGTTTGAGGATATTAGGGTAAGCCATCGAGTTTAACCTCGCTTCGCTGCACTATTATGAAACTGACGCGTCTACGAAATACGCCTGCATTCCCCCGAGTCAGCCAAAGTTCCACAACCGCAAACCAATACATATAAGCATTTTTTTTGTCCTCAACAAAATATACATAATTTATGAAAATACCGATCCGATAAAAAACAAATGTAACCGTAATGGAATTCAAAAAAAATTACGTTGAGACAATATAATTTCAAAAAAGATAACGTTGAGACCAAAATATGAAACGAACCTACGCTTCGGTAAAACGTTTTATACCGCGGCGGATTTATTAAATAAACGGATTCGAGTACTGTTATGGAAGAAAATTAGCTTCATAAGTCATTCCAGAAGAATGAAAGATCGTGACTAGGCTCCTCGACAAGATACATGGCTCATGAAATGGAATGATACAGAATGGGGAAAATAGCAGAGGGAATTACTATTACAAGCCATTCTGTGCCCTAAATGGAAATCTTAAAAAATACACATTTATACCGACCTGTGTGAGACCACTGTTCACGTTACAGAACCTTTTACTCTTAGAGTCACACTCATTACCTTGCTTTCCTCTTAGATGATCTTTCTCTCCCTGTCCACTTAACCTAAATGGGACGCAAATGTCCAATTCCCCATTCATAAAATTTTATACCGTCTACTCGAGGGAAAAGCAATCTCTTTCCGACGTATTCCCCGCATAGGAAACAGATTTTGCCCCCCCCCCACCCCCACGTAGAGAAGAGACAAAGTGACTTTGGACAGAGGCCAAATAGAAAATCTCGGCATCCTTTAGTTTATTGGACAGTTTACTTTTTTATGCCTCCCACAAGGCGGGTGGTCCACCCCCGCAATGACCGTGGCTTGTGTAGAAGTCCGGACACCCTCCCCCCCTCTGCGGGGGCGGAATCCCCGGCCCAATCCTATTTCACGTGGGGGAAATCGAAACGAGAGCCTTTTTCTAACCTGTTGAGCAATGCAGTAAAACTGCACTGGAATGACCCATGACGCAAGCACTGGACGATGGGGGAAACTCGAATGGCCTTCACGGTCTTAAAATATCCTCAAAGCACGGAGTTCAATACCGCTTATATTTTCAGTGAAAAAGTTTTGGATTTTCAACAATCACGAGACTATTATATCACGAAAAGGTTCGATTTCATGTGATTAAGATAGTACTGGTTTATCATGCCAAGGTCATGGTTTCGTATCCACGCAGTGGCTGAGATTTCTCAGTGAAATATGTTTCCCAACCAGGATCCCTTGAGGAGAACATCTCAATCCCGCCACCAGGATAGAATGATAAGCTGTTAAGCTGTAGATTGTAAGAACCTTTCGTTAAGAGTAGACTGACGTTAATACCGAGTGTCAGAGCGTACATACTTCGTTCTGTAAAACCATTTAACTATTTTGAGGAAAAATTAAAGTGCCACCGGCATGAAACACCACCAATGAATCACGAAGGAGGAATACTTAGAGTTGTTCGAATTCTGAATATTCATCCAACGATCCATCGACCAACTGCTTCCCCATCCATGCAGCTCTCCTCTTCCTAACGCACTGCAACAATGAAGCAACTCTACCCCACTGCAATAACAACAGATCAGATTGGGCCTTTTTCCAGATGTATAATTGCAATCCACAATGCGAAACGTCCCCTTTTGATGAATGTACGAGGGCAAACTTAAAAATAAGGTCTCCAATTTATTTTTTCATAGAAAATAAAATTTATTCATATTGTTGGATACATCGTTGGAAAGGTCATGGCTTCAGCTATTTTTCGATGTAGTCAACCTGGCGGTCGATGACTTTTCTCATCCACAAGACGAACTTTTGCATCCCGTCGTCATACCAGCTTCCGTCCGCGTTGCGAATATAGGCGTTGACCTCCTCTTGCACCTCGTCGTCCGTCGCGAACTTCATCCCTCCTAGGTGTTTCTTCAGGGCAAGGAACATGTGAAAATCACTGGGTGCGAGGTCGTGGCTGTACGCAGGGTGCCCGATCACTTTCCACCCAAACTTCGAGATCAGTTCCTGCGTCTGATTAGCCGTATGAGGGCACGCGTTTTCATGATGAAATGAGACCCCCTTCGTCAGCATTCCTGGACGTTTCTTCTTGATGGCGCGCCGAAGATTTTGTATTGTGTGGCAGTATCTTTCCTGATTGATAGTGATTCCCCGGGGCATCCAACTCCTCTTCCAACTCCTACCGTTACCCGGCGGTTTTTCAGCATTTCCGCCTCCACTGCTTGCACTGTCTCATCTGAGTGCGATGGTCTGCCACTTCTTTCCTCGTCATGGACGTTTGCGCGGCCGGAAAGGAACTCGCGGCACCACTTACGAACGTTTTTAACATCCATACATTTTTCACCGTAAATTTCAACCAATTGGCGATGAATGTCGATAGGTGCCACCTTTTTCGCGGTCAAAAATCGTATGACAGACTGAATTTCACACCTGGACGGAGACGCGAGTGGAAGCTCCATCGCGGACTGCTACTATGCCAAGACTGAGCTGTCGACAATGCTTTGTGGCAGCAGAGTGGTAGTGGGGAAACCAAGGAACACGCCGGTGTTACCGGATTGCACCTAGCTCTTCATGCGGCGACGCAATGACATAGGAGACCTTATTTTTAAGTTTGCCCTCGTATGTACTTCACTCTATAGCATAAATGCTTCTTAAGGAAAAAAAACTGTCGCAAACCATCGAGAAATAATTGGGTCGTATAGGTGTTTCGGACATAACCAACCTAATATCCCTCATTGGGTTCACAAGAGATTTTTTCAAATAACACCGGCAACATCCGCGATGTGAATTATGATTTTGTAAAATTCAATGAGCACACATTTTATTATAATTTTCATACGCCTTTCATAGACTTCAAACATTCCATACGCCTTCATGGACTTAATTAACGACGACTCAAAACAAAAATATAAACATGCTAACAAATACTTTCGGAAAATATGCCAAAATAGTGAGGTACTTGAGTTGCTGACTACTACATTTATATTATATTTTTTGCGATTTAATACACTACCACCCTTCAAATAACTAAATTTTTAGCAATATTTGAAGTAAATATCAAGTTATTTGTAAATTAAAGCTGATTATTGCCTGCAGGTCCCTATCAATCTACCCCGCAATAAATTAGGAATTCTCTTTTGGAATTTATAATATTATTGATAGCAATAACCCTAAATTTGCCATCCATATGATAAATAGCCTTCGCAATTTTAAAGTAGAAAATAGTGAAGAAATATGTTAAGGTAAATTGATCACACTTTCAGTCAAACTTTGAAATGTTAATCATTGATTGCTTCTTTTTGCACTCTCTAATCTCCTTCAGCCGCTAGCTACGAATGCGCATTCGACATTCACGAGAAAAACATTCACGCGCATGACTTATCAGAGAATCAATAATGACGAGCAGTACTGTGGCACATATTTAGGTAGCCCTTCATGTCAACTTTCTATTACTCTAAATCACTAAGTATATGTAATATGTAAATATATGTAATATGTAAATATATGTAATATGTAAATATATGTAATATTTAACTAATATACATTTGTGTGTTTATAAATTTTGCTTGCTATTAGGCAGACATAACAATATTTGAAGTTAAATCTTCCATTATAACTAAACGCCCACTTAATTCTGGATATAATTCGAACGTAGTTCAAATTATATTCCTAAGATTCCGTTTTACCACGAAGCCGAAAAAGAGAGGGGAAGATAGAGAGTACTCTATTATTATTCCAGGATCAAAGTAAACTAAATACTAAATCGCGTGCAATGCATTCTTCAAATATTTCGGATTAAATCGTACGGAGGGGTTACCATTTTTTTTAAATCGTCAGACTCATTAAAATTACTAGCTGGAAGAAAGAGGTCAATATGGAACAAACAAAATATAATTTCTTTCAACTTTCGCCAACACCTCGACTTAGAATTTGATTCAATATTTCTTCATTAAACTCAGTGTTAGTAGTTGTATTTTTAGGGTGTATTCACAGTCAGAGTTATTACATACCTATCCCAAAATAATAAGGCATTTTGTTCTTTACAACGCAATAAACTACAAGTTACATTCTGGTAGAGATAAAATATAATGTGTCAATTTTTACTAAGCTAAGGCCAACTGTACTAAAAAATTGAACAACTCGATCAAGGGCGTCATCCACAAGACTTCATGCCACGTGCAAATTTGAAGTGATTAACTACAACCTGCATTTTCGCTCTCCGCCAGGTGGTACAATACGTTGCGAAGGATAGTAACATACGTCAAAAACTGGTATAATATTATACTCAGTAAAAGAAAGAGAGTGGATAGAGCAAAGTGTCACATCCTCGATCGCATTTCGATAACTTCCTTTCCGCTCCTGACTGACTCTAATTTAACGTTGAACCTGCATAATAAATGGAAAAAGATCTAAATTGATTTTTTTGTCTGTCCGTCATCGCTAACGACAATAAAGAAGGTATCTTAAAAATAGCCACGATGGACGAGCAATCAACCGAAAACAAGATGCAACATTCAGATAACGAATGACACGGGCCGGGGATGGGGGGCCAGAATCCACGGAGGCTTTATCGTTGGCCCCCTTTTCCGCTTCTCTTATCGCGGCCATGTAAAGCCCATTCAATCGGAATGGCACGTGCACCATCTAGCGGGAATAAATCGCTCTTAATTGCTGGCGATAATCTTCGGCAAAGCGTCGTTCTTTTTTTTCGGTAGTTCGACGAAGGAGGGGTTGAACAGATGGGGGCACGTTCGCCCCTTTCCAATCCATGTATATATATAAATATCAGCCCCTCTAAATATCTTCGAGCTCCATCCGTATTCATCAGGTGACCCGATATTTGAACGTCAGCGAGTTTTTCACTCTCCCACCCATCTTTACACGCCATTACTCGTGCATGACTACAATAGGGTTAACAAATCTTGGAAATACATTGGGATTTTGATTTTTTTTATTCTCAACTCTTCGGAAAGAGCAGTTGAGTGTTATTGTCTTCAAATAGAAACTCCACTTTTCCGGTTATTAGCCTCATCCATCTGCTCCTATGTTGGTAAATTCTTTGAGCTGTACTTCTTCCCAATAGCTCCCTCTCAAATTTATGTTTTGTTTAATTTGGCCCATCCACTTCTTCCCTGGTCTACTCTCTCCTATCCTTCTATTTCCAGCCATATCTTTGCAATAATGTCTTGTTCCATCCTTATGACATGTTCATACCGTCCGATTCCGGATCTCCTGAACTTTTTCAATAATTGATTTTTTCATACCAGCCTGTTTTCTTATGTCTTCGTTTATTTTGTTTGTCGAGAACTGCCTTTTGAACCATCGTCCTCGAGTACTTCATTTAAATCACCTGGATTCTTATGTCGTCTCACTTGACAGTGTGAAGGTTTCTAGGCAATATGATGCCATATATATGAAGTCACATAGTACATGCGCATTGGACTGTTGGTACTTCTTTGTACTAAAGAAGACTACCTACTTAATGGTTCAAACTTAAGCCTTTATTCAATCTATTTTTACCTTCCCAAGAATTTAATTCTTCTTGTATAAAGACCTATCTAGTTACATGCCAAAATTTACCATCCACTAAGTACGCTTACTAATTATCTTGATTATGACACAAGGCGTTTCTTGAGAAAAATCAGCTCTGGCTTGCTCATTTCTTTGTGCTAAACATTGTGACATCGTGGTCAGCCTGCAAGCATTGCTATATAAAGCAACAGACGTGGGTACATACATATATCCCTTCCTGGAGAGATGGTATCGGAAAATCAGCGCACCATTCGGTGGAAATCATTAATCAATCCCCACACGTACGACGCCCGAAGAATGGAAAGAGTTAGCTTCGTGGATTGGTATTTCCACCCACGCGCGGAGGCCATCTTTAAATCACACGTGAGCGGGTCGCAGGCACGTGTTTCCTTGAGGGGGCGGAGAATGCCTCGAAGGGCCTCGGCGGGGGAGAGAGCGGCGTTGTTCCGCTTCCATCCCGCGGGAAATTTTCGGATTCTTGGGTTCCACCCAAAGCCCACATACACGCCTCCCTTTCCCCCGGGAACACCAGTCAGACCCTCTTTCTTCCGAGGAACGCCTTGCCCTACCCGACCTCCCATCAACTAACTCCTCGTCCATGATATCCCAGTGGTACATTCCCGGAAGTAAGAGTCTGATCAGTACCGATGCGATATCTGGTTAGCACAGCTATCTCCCAAGGAAATGAGACGCGCTCGCGTGTTTCTCTCGTCAATTATTGATCAAAATACCTTCTCGTTTTCTTAAAATTAAAACATACTTAGGAAAATTAGAATAGCGATCAGGAGACTAATACACCAGGTAATAAACGACTCGATGTACGGACAAGGCATTCTGGGATTTGACAGAAGCGTCCCAGTCTGCCAGTCAGGAAGATTGAAAATGCCTTAAATTGTGTACGAATACGTTGGACATACCCGAGCTATCTGTTGCTATTGTAAGCGAAGGGAGCGATGAGTGCGGCCAGATTATCATGCACTGAGGTCGAAGTGGGTTGAGGGAGGAGGTTGGTGAAGTGGCAAGAATTTTGGCCTTCAAGTCGTTTATTCCAACGCTCCACGTCCCAACTTAAGCGGTCGGTATAAACGCCTAAAAATCCGCTATTCATGATAATAATTAAAATTAAATTAAATTATTTTTATTATTAAATTAATTACAAATTAAATCCCCTTAAATTATTTGTCGCCTTATTTGAATACCATTGCGATCGGAAATATTCAGTGAAAACTTAATCATGGAGAACCTGAGCTAAAAATCAAACGAATTGACCGAAAATCACGAAGTTGAAAGTGAAGTCGAATTAAATACAAGTATTAAACGACGAACAATTGCTACGCCACCAATAAACTTCCTCGATCAGGAAAGTTTAGCTGTGGAATTCCTGTTTTAACATATTCTAAGGTATTGTCGTATTGACAGCAGAATGCACAAAGCATTTTCATCCGCTAGTTCTAATTAAGTTTTTCGAAATGTTTCAACAATCATAATTAGTTTTAAAACATGTCTTGTCTTGCGCTTTATTTTACCTGTATATTTCATGGATATAGTTTTACGGGTTGATTGCGAATAATGGAGTGGAAGTATAATCTAAACGAGCTCAATAATGACACATGAGCCATGCCAGATTGTATCCTACAAGTACCTAACACTACTGACTCGAGAAAAGGCTACAACTAACCCGCGGTGATCTATATTTATCGTCAAGCCGGAAATATATTTCCCTTCGGCCAACATTGTTCATGACAGTACATATTTCATTCGCGAACCACCTGTCTGTTTATCTTGGTTGTAAATATCTGCTCCTGGACGACATGAAGCCAATCAGCAAACAGAATTTTTTTTAGAAAGGGGGGTGTATTACGCAGTTGTCCCGAGAGGAAGGGTAGAAGAGGATCAGACGAGTCCACATGCCGCTAGTTCATCCGTCATTTGGAAGAGAAGGTGCTTGGGTTCCCCAGCTCGTGGCATGAAACCCATTCTTCTGCCAAAGCTTCCCCTTCCATTTCATTCTCGTGCCAAAGTTCAAAATATTCGGCATTTCAAGCAACCGCATTGGAACCGCATAATAAGCAATCATTACGAGCAATGTTCAACAACTTTTTTTATCATTTACGACACAAATTTAACGACTGTAGCTTAAATACATTACCATGGCATTTTTTATCTAAAATAATATTGAAACGCGAATTTGGTTCAATATAAATACAGCTTGGCGCACTTATTATCTTTTGGTGATATTTTTGGCTTGGTTTATCCCTAGGCTAATTTCTCTCTTTCTCCTTGGCCATGATGGGTTGCGTGCATGGTATGAGGATACAAAGAAAGAGTCAGGGTGCAAAACTCTATGTACTATGACAGGGTTCCTACTGGGTAGTAACGTGACGTGAGCTTGCTGTCATTTAAATATTTAAATTTGCGATCAAATAAAATCAGGAGTTATGATATTCCACACAAGAATTTTTAATTCGCGTAAGACGTATACCACTTCAACAGATAAACCCCATTCATATCACTATCGGTAGTAAATTACACTAGGGTATGCCTAAGAAAAAATCATTTCCGTATTGAATTTAATTCACAGTACATTGATTAAACAACTATATTCCCTTTAAAATTCAACGATCACTCTTTTTCTTAAAAATGCCATATTCAAATATTAGAATACTCAATTTCAGAAACTATTGGGAAAATAACTTTTGTAAAAAATATTTTAATTCAGGGTTTGCGGGGATGACGGTTTCCAGAGTCACCATCCCCTTCAGAAAGCACATAACTTTTCACTGAGTAAATAAAGCCTAGCACTGCATGCGATTTTTATTTCACATTTTCACATTCAGGTGAAAATGTACATGAAGAAAAAATAATTGGAGTCTTCCTTCCACGAACGCTATTGATCAGTTTTTTTGAGCTATTCATTGGAAGCTCCCCACTTAAGCTCCCCTTTAATAATTGAGGATATTCTATCAATATCCGAGTAGGTTTATAGAATTTTTCCCCATGCCTAGGTCTTTTTATTGCTCGTCACGTATTCGCGGGACAATGGAATGGGGGCGTTTACTCGGAACCGAAATAGCAATTTTGTACACGAAATTGTTAGATGGAAACGAAAAGCGAATATTAGTGAAAAATTAATCTTCTAACCACAACCATTCACTAATAAATGAAAAATGAAAATAAGCAAAAGGAGACGCCCACAGAAGAAGCTCCTGTGATAACATTGAGGTCATTTTCCTCCCGCCCTTGACTGCTTTTATGGAAAGGGAAGGGAGTGGAAGGGAAGGGAGTGGAAGGGAAGGGGGGTTCTCGGAAGGTCTGCTCACACAGATGCTATCGCAACTGCTCCAATTGGCAGAGTCAGCTGCGTCCCCCCCATTGCGATAAGGCGAAGTAGCTTCGCGGGCTCAGCTGTGATTGGACGAAGTCAATGACGTCAGAGGTTGCACCACGCCCACTTTTCCGAAAGGGTTAAATACATAAGTTTTTCGCCGCTTATAACTGGAGATATAATTGACGGATCAAAAAAACGGAAAAATATAGGTCTTTTAATTTTACAAACTATCAGATCCGGCAATTAAAAAAATATGGTGAACGACCCCATTATGTAATTTTTTCTCTGATTTTCCACTCCTCACTAAATTCGCGCCTTTATTTTCCTATCTCCGTCTCTCTCTAACCATGCCACTCCCAAGGCATCAACGTCCATCACTGGCGTTGAATAAAGCGTTCTTGACTGTCCCCAACGCCTCCGTCCGGCCGGGATTCTCTCCTCCGAAGGTTTTTGACGAAAGACAAGCGAGGGCCGGTGAGTTGTCCTTCCTCGTCTACCCTCCCTGACGCGAATAATGGAATCGCTGGAGGGAATGGGTGCCAAGACGAGGACTCCGTGAAATGAACAAGAAGAGAGGGCCAAGGATGTCCGCCGACATGTTCCACGTGTCCGTCACGCATCTCCTTTTGGGACGGAAAGATGGCAGGAGCAAGACGGGGGACTCGGCGAGATGGAGAAAGGCGTACTCTTGTCCACCACCGTCAAGTCACAAGCGAGGAAGCATCCCCCACCCCACGCCACTTGGGACTTCCACGGCGAGCAGAGAAACTATTTCAAGAAAAAAACATCAATCACCGCACACGCCTAATAAATTTTCAAAATAAAATCATCATCATTAGTCATCAATCCTCATACTGGTTTGACACAGCCCTGCACTCGATTCTTCTATCGGCAAACCTCTTCTTATTAGCGTAATTCCTCTCCTTTACATCCTTCACAACCTTTTCCATATATCTCATACGACGCCTTCCTTTGCCGTTCTTACCGTCCACTTGTCCTTCAACGATTGTCTTCATCAGGCCATCTTGGCTCATGATGTGGCCGATTGAGTTGTCCCGTCTTCTTCTTAAGGTACTGAGACGACATCTCTTTTCTGCCTACTATTCTTAAGACTTCCTCGTTACTGATTCGGTCGATCCATTTTATCTTCATCATTCTTCTGTAGCACCACATTTCGAATGCTTCCACCCTTTTCTTCTACGCAGCTGTCATTGTCCATGCCTGACTGCCATAAAGAAACCCGCATCAGATGTACGTTCTAATGAATTGTCTCCTCACTCCTACGCTGGTATTTCCAGCTGTACGTAGATTCTTCTTTTGACAGAATTCCCTCTTTGCCTGGACTATTCTACTGACTATTCCTTTCTTGTTTCGTCCATCGCTAGTTACTCGAATCCAAGGTAACAAAACTCTTTCACCTCTTCGAGTTTTTGTTTTCCTAGAGTAACGTTGGTTTTGGTTTCTTCTTTCTTGGTGCACACCAATATCTTAGTCTTCTTCTTATTGATATTCAGTAAAATAAAATACAAATTAATCAAACTTATAAACGTAGATCATCTCTCCCGCATGGTCCCAACTGAAAATTTCCTACCAAAACCTGAGGGCGAAGATCTCATATATTTGTTCTTGAGAGTTTCCCTCGCCCATTGAGTATTTACACATATAACCATTAATATATACAACCATTAATGGACCACCGTACATATTCCACAGATTCTGATCTGGTGAAAAATAATTTTCTTTTACTACCACGCGCATATCCCCGTACCCATCTACAGTATTTCACACCATGGGAAAAATATCGGGAGTGAAGGCGAGATATTTTTTTTCATCTGGCCCATCTCCAATTGTCTCCCTCGAAAGTGTTTGCGACAGGCTTATACGTAGCGACACGCTTAGGTGAGCGAAAAAAAACTCTCACATCACAAATAGAAATAACTCGGCATTTGTGCGGACATGTCAGAGTGGTCCTTTCTGTGAGATACTGCATTCTACACATTTCCAGCAAACACTGCAGGACCGTCAAGTGTTCTTGGAGTTAAGTGCCCTTCACTTTTCCACGTTGTGACCATAGAAGTGAGTCGGTTACAAATGTGGTTGCATTGCATGACTTTTCTGCTCACAGTTTTATGACTCGGGACGGATGAAGGATTGGTTTCGCTCTGGGAAAACTTAATCTCTGGGAAAGCACACACTCACAACATGGGAAACACCTTATAATTTTTGGGTTAAAAATCTGCGAGTGGAAGATCATTTCAGAACTTTTCTTTTCCAACATTCCTTTTTCTCATACTTTTATCGTTCTGCTATAATTTAAAAAAGAAGGATGCAGTCAGCGTGCCGCGAAAGCCTTTGCACCAATTTAAATTACCGTTACCATTAGAGATAATAGTTGACGTGTGTTTAAGTTGCCATTACTGCTGAGGTTACATCGCAGCGTCAAACCCGAGCTCTTATCGCTCATAGCGCTTATAGCTCACCTAAACAAAAACCCAACACATGCATTATATCCAATCCCAAAATGGGATTCGGAAACGTGGTGCGTGACGTCTATAACGACGTGTTATCTATCGGGCTACTTCGACTAGCATCATTAGAACTGACACAGTGCCTATAGTTATGACAAGGAATCTTTAACCCTCTATCCAAAACTCTTACTAACACAATCCTTGTAACCTTAATCAAAAATCCTTGGAGAAGATATACGAACATTAATTATACTCGCCCACAATGATGGAAAAAACTAAACGTGAGATTCAGATCTCTTTTACTTACTTAAGTACATTTTTAAGTGGTAAAAGTATTTTTCCGCTAGACTTAAAATGCTTTGAATACTTTATCCAGGGCATTCTTGTATATGGACTAACCTCTTCAAATTTACATAAATCTTCTCTCATAAATTCTTTATTACTTACTCCAAGCGTCTCATCCGTGACCTTCGACAAAAGTTTTAAGTATGTGCGAAAATGTTACTTGTAAGTTTGTCACCCTCTAATTTCAGAATTTTCAAAAAATATCCTGGAAATTCATTTCAGTAGCGTATAGTAGTAAAATGTAACATGTAAAAATGGAAGAAAAATCCCAGGTAAGCTCGAGAATTTGCCCACCACCCTTCCCACGTATTATGAAGAAAACCAAGATTCATTAAGGGATACAACAGAATTGTCGGTGAGCGGCCTACAGATAATGGGGCAATCGGTAGGAAAAGTGGGCGGAAAAGGAAACAGATCTGTCCGACAATGCCCGTTGGATCTCCTGCAAATTAGGTAGAATTAACCAATATGGTTTATTTTCAATCTGCAGCTAACAATGCAACTATAAGGTGTAAGAGAGGGTTCATGGAGCGATTGAGGGAGCTGTACCACATGAATGAAGCCGTCATATATTAAATATATATATATATATGGGTATTGCCCGTCTGCTACGGCTTGTTTAGCACAGTAGCAAGAGAAAATATTGCTGACATCTGGCCGATGAACATCTTCAAATTCTCCAATAATATGAAATTTTCAATTGAATTAATTACTTCCGCACAGTTCACTTTATCTAGTACTTATATTCCATCTTCGTTTTTCCCATGTTTTGTAGTCCTCTGTTAGTTTTTCCCCCAAATTTCTTCTTTTAATCTAATGTGTACCTCAATTGGAGGAAAAAAAAATACAGGACTACAAATCATGGGGAAAATGAAGATGGAATATAAATACTAGATAAAGTAAATTGTGCAAAAGTAAGTAAATCAATAGCAACTTTCATATTAATGGAGAATTTGATGATTTTCATCGGCCAGATATCCGCAATTTTTTTGCTTGCTACCGCGGGTGCTTGACAAGCGGCAGCACGTACGGGCAAAGTATGCAAGGGTATAAACTTCCCAGGGCCGCAGGAATCACTTTGACATTCGGCTCACGGCGCACCCCTTCCGTCGACGCATTATGGAATTAGGGGACGTGACCCCGAAGCACACCAACCCAGCCACCCGCACACTCGGATCGGAGCATCAGCCCTTTTTACGCCCCACATCTCGATATTAGGATACAGCAATCATTCCATCCACTGCCTCCCTTCCGGCCGAGACCCGGCGTGATTGGCGAACGGGTTGGGTCACGTGACTGGGAAATCCGAGCGAATGCGATCAAATCGCCGGAGTCCTTTGGGTCCGGCCGCGTGACGTCAGACGAGAGATCGAGGATGCCTACACGTCCCAACCCCCCCCACACTCCAATCCCGAGCGAAACGCTTAGCCCATCAGACCGATTGACTGACTGTCCGCTGCGACGAGCCATACCCCTGCACCAGTCACCCAACAAACATCGCCAACCTCAGAAAATGATAGGTCAATTGCTGTAGGAAGGCTCATTTTCTGGAATAAATTCCCTGTTTTCCAGCAAATATCCACCTATCCCCATTAATCGTGATTGTGAAATGATACTAATGTTACCGGAAAAGTATGAACCCCATTACACACTATTTTACATAGTCGTAGTTCAACACTGGACAACTTTTCAGTAGCAAACGATTACTTCAAACTTCTTGAGATCATCATCATTTGTCAGCAATTCCAAGATTGGTTTGACGCAGCTCTCCACTGTATTCTTCTATCAGCTAATCTCTTCGTATTTACGTACATCTCCTCTTTCACATCCTTCATCACTTGCTCTGCATATCATCAGCGAGGAATAAAATGGTGGAAGCATTCAAAATTTGATGTTACAGAAGCATGATGAAGAATAAATGGATGCCTATGGATAAACCCCCGGCCACACAACCTGCGCAAGCTGTAATGTAGCGGTAGTTGTGCAATTACGCGGGCAACTTCACTGTTTGAGCTGGAGAAAAGTACAATACCCAAAGGACGTAATACACTGGCATCGGAGGGTTAGAAGGTTAGGGGACCCTGTGGCTATTTCTATTTCTCTGGCCATTTGAATGCTTGGCTTCCCCTGATTATCTCCCCTTTTCCCTTGGCACGCGGAAAGCACTCCAGCAATTCCAGCCCGCCATTTGAGAGGGGAGGGGGAGTTTTGGTAGGGGCCTGCGCTTAATGCTGAACTACGACCTCAAAAGGGACATCAAAAGTAATGCTCAGCGGCGGGGCCGGGGGGGAGGGGATTAGCACGTTTGAGGGGCGATTAAATGGGTCGGCAGGTGCGGAGAGGCCGCCAAATGCCCCGCCGCGGCACCATTTACAAATGGGGTTCGTCCCGTCGAAAATTTTCGGCCCCGTCCCTCGTATCCATCCTTGGTCGCGCACCACATCCCTTCCTTTGTTTGCCGAGCACTTACGCGGAGGGTGGATCCGTGGAGAGAAGTCTCAAGAGGCGAGGAGGAAAAGGCTTCCGAGCCAACCTCCGCCACCTCAGTTCCTAATCCGATAGTCAAACACCGATTTCGCCAAAGCCCTTGCACTCTCTTCGTCAGGACTGTGTGCTTTCCTTCGCGAAGCCATTCGGCCACGAAAGGAAGGGCAAACTTGGAAGGCACATTACACTCTGGGACAAAAATTCACGCATCACCGGCTGAATCCAGCAGCTTCAAATTGTAAATGGAATCCCAAAGAGGAATGCCACAAACTTAAATTTAAGGCTAAAAGTTAGAATAACTTTTAGTCTTATATTGAAAACGTTGCTAAATCCTTAAAGAAGAGATTCATAAGTTACCGATGAATTCATAAAATACGCAAGGTGTGTATTCATATAATCACCACTGACGTACAGAATCGCAAATATATTAAGCCAACACATTATTGACACGTTTCGATTTCAATTATTGCAGCCTACAATGATGCAGAATGCTATGATATTTGCTTCTCGGTAATAATTTACTTCAAAAGTGCAGCGGAATCGTTTTAAAATGACTGCGACACCGATTGTGGCGTACCTCTCGGTAATTCATCTCTTTATGAATGGATGAATGAGAGGGATAATGAATAGCCGATGTTCCAAAACCCCACTTGTTTAACTGAAGATGACCACACTGGTTTTCGAATGTCTTTCGCAGTGATTTGCGGATAAAAGCAAGAGCCTCGGATATTTTGCAGAATGGAATGTATATGATTGAAGATGCCTCCAAGTAATTCAATAAAAGAAGAACAAACATGAGGTAAAATTTTACTCTCCATTTCCCGCCTGATAACTTCACCTCAGTGTCACACCGAGCCGCCCTCCTCTGTCAAATTTCCTAAGTGAGCTCATCAGTCCTAGCTCTGCCCTCTTGTTCTCAAATCATCAACCAACCGAATATTAAGGGATTGGAGCAACTTACAAGCAGAAACGCATAAAATATCATGTTTACAAGTACGTAGTTTGACTGCCAAAGCAGAGGCGAAATATTCTCTTGAGAAAAATTAGTAAGGACGAGTACTTTAAATATAAGTACTCTACTAAATAATTTCAATTAACAATCCACAATTTTTTCATGCTGTAAAATATCTTAGATTTAGACCAATCGTTTTAGCACGATGGGAGGTTGATTTTCCATGTGATGCATTGCGGCTAATCCCTCGCGCCTTGGTCGGGCGCCACGCTACTTTGCATTCGTAAGATCTCAAACATGAAACGCACAAAGCTCTACCTTCCTGCGCAACAACTTATAGTGGGAACTAAGTGCAATTACTGGCTCAGTCCAGGTGATCGCATTTTTCCTCGGTGCTCCAAATTACAAACGCGACCCGAATTTCTCGCTCGGGAAACAAAGAGCACCACGCGCTCCCCCCCCCTCCCCTTGAAAGTTTAGGGCAGCGCGAGATAACAAGAGGGTTCAGGGAGGGTGGCAGGGGGTGTAGCGCTGATAATAGACGGCGCGCGCAACACAGTCGGGGCGAACCCTTAGCAAATCCCTCGAAACGCTAACCTTCCCGGGGCCAACCCTTCCCCTTTCATTCCCAAATGATTCCCAACCACGCCCTCCGCCGCCCCAAAATCTCCCCCTCACGACTCCCCCAAACCCTCTGGCATCGATCGCTTCCGCCACCCCCAAGAGGGAGGCGGTGGGTGACGACCCCCTGCGAACCACTGACCCTCACCCCCGAAACCCGCAAAAGTATCCCTCCACCCCCGCGACCCACTCCACTCGCCTCCCGTGAGGGCTAGCGGGGCAAGGGGGCGGGGCAAATCAAGAACAGGCGGAGAGGAGGAAGGAAGGGGCGTTGGGAAAAAGGATCCGGATATATTTTCGTCTTCGTCCCTCCCATTCACCTCGATGGATATTTCGGCCGTCGGTCACTCCTCAGCCTTTTCGAAGCTTCCACTTGCAACCACAAATTGATGCAGCGAGCCATCCGGAAGACCCTCGACTCAGAATGAACCACCTTGGTCGGCGAAACCGGAGAGAGTGGACAAATATGTGTCCCAGGATTAAGGGATATTGTACACAAACGATAAATTTCTCCATTTGCCTCCATCAGAAACTAATAGTTATGACAATGGCCAACCACTAAATGCTACTTCGACCACGCTTGTCTCCAATTGTAAGAGAGCCAATGTTGAAATAAATAACGACTAACAACTTTTATATGCGTTGCCTATATTATCAAGCCAACATTCATTTTAGTCTACCAATTCATCGTAAGCATTGAGCAAAGTAACCAAAATCTAAAAAAACTTAAAAATATAGCTATCAGTTATCTCAGAATATAAAGAACACAAATTTTAATCTAATGTGGACTACAAAAGCGCAAAAGGAAAGAACATTAAGATTCGCTAACTCTATCAACATAAGATAAAAGAAACCTACAATGATCTCAATCCCATGGAAAACTAGCAAACACGACGTCCAGAATCAAGGAAATCATAGTTTCTTTGAGAAAGTTCTGGCAGATGATGAGGAATAACTCATAAGGATATCTCAACTGGTGAAGTTGAGGATAAAGGGAGGTCATGGAATTTTGGGTTATAGATGAAAAGCATTTGGGCTAAGGACTCGGCAGTAAGAAGCATGTTAGCAACAAGCTGGAGTAGCACGTAGACGTTAGGTTTATTCGGTTTTCGAGCAGCATCCGTCAAATATCAATGCAAATGTGATGAGAACGTCTCACGTGACGAAACGAAAAGCTCGATGAGCTGCAAATCTGCGCCCGTTTCGCCTGCAAGTTGATTAACCCTCGTGCTAATTGGATAGCCTATTCTCCAGGATGAACGGCGGCATACCCTAGAGAAATACGACCGAAGTATCATTCGTTGACTGTTAATACATGACTGGAAACTTAATTAGATCACCACCTTTGGATTTATAAATCTACGGAAGCGAGAGCAGATCTATGACCTCTTAGAGCATAGCCTGCCTTCAGAAATGATCAAAATAATTTGAGAAAAATACGTCATTGGATTTTTTTCTATGCATTCTATCAAACGCAATGTTGTTTGTAATAGCTAGTACTAATACTCAGGCTACAAAGCATATTATTTAGAGACGACCTTAGCCACGATTTAATCCACTATTACCGCCTTCTTCTCTTCATTGTTTTACGCATATTTTATTATGCTTTGGCGTAAAACCTGTTCCCCACTTCCTAAATTAACGACGAGACTGCGTCTTCTTAAAAGTTAATCATTATCATATGCTCATTGCCTCAATATTATGGTCGCAAAATTTCTTAAGCATTCTCCTTGTTCCGTCCTTCTTAGGACCTTCCGTCCTTCGTCTTCCATTCTAAGGTCGCATGTGTTCCTCCTCCTATCCCCCTCTTCTCAATTAGCGTTCATCCCACCAAACAAATGCCTCCTCAACCAATTTCCTCCTATCCTTTCATTCTGCGATTATATTCCCTCACAATAAGAGGTCTGTGTTTACGAGTCCAAACCACAACGTCTCAGTTTCCAACCGGCACGTTCTTAGGCACGTCCTGTCATCCGCTCAAGGAAAGCAAGCTTTATAGGTGCTTTTTTTAGCTGCCTCTACAGTCTATAATCTTCGACCTTATTCCCATTTTAGCATTTTATGCTGTAAAACAATAAATTGTTCCACTTTCTTTCATTTCCCCATATTACTCACACATCAATTTTTAAATTCCACCCTCTTTAAAATTTCATTCCGTATTATTCCCTCAGATTTTCTTTCATTCCATCCGTATTTCCCCCGTAGGAATTACATATACATTACTTGCATAATCTAGTTTCTCCTCGTCTTCATCGGTTTCCATTACACTCGATGGAGCCCGGCAACAATCGCGCCGAAAATATAAAAGAGAGCACTCCAAGGGAAAAAATAGGCATTTTTATTTAGTTTCCAAAGAGGAAATGCATTCACTCATGAGTAGCAACTGTGTATAACGACACACGAATCTATCTTAAATCCAAGTTCTACATAGTTCTTATTTTGCAAAAGCATTATCAAAAAATAATTTTCGCAGCAATGGTTAAAATTCCTCAACGGAAATTTTTCCATTTTTTTACACCTATAATGAGAGATTTAATTACAAATATTTATCGATAGCTATTATATATGAGCATGGCAACATACCCTGCTTTCGTACTCAATTTGTTTTTCTGTTTTTTTTCCTTCAGCCCCGAAAGGGACGATTATAACCGAATTGATGTAAAGGGATTTTACTTTCATAAAGTGCATTGCACGTTTCTCTAAGGATTCCATAATCTTGATTATTAATGTTTTTAAACTGGCTTGACTTGATTTAATATATTGATTTCAATCAATACAAAATCTAATGGAATGCAGCTAAATAGATCAAGATACGTACGATTTCTCTTATCCCTATGACCCCTGTTCATCTGATCTTTTCGATGGCAAGCTACAACAACGTTCATAAATGCATCTAGTTTTTACAAACGCATGAATTCCGCAGAGGAAAAAATTATTCATCCTTGATCTGGATTTGAACCCGGATCCCCCGCAATTAAGTGATATAGCCAGTTAAGCACTAAGGCGTTCAGTTTCCCTGAGAATCTCTATATGATTTAAAGGAACTGGACGCTAACTACTGTTCATACGCTATAGCGCAATCACCGGATAACTCCGTTAAGTTTTTTGCAGCTTGTTTACAACCCATTAATTTAAATTCAGATTCACATTTCGAACCTTATGTCCAAAATGTTGAAACTACAGCATCAAACAAGCAGAATGTTTCTATGCAAACAGCAGATCTACTGAATATGAAGCGGCAGATCTACTGAGGACGCAATCATTTGGATCGGTGCCTCCATGTGTCTACAATGCCACAAGCTAGTGCCTATTTATCACCTTAAAGTGTGCATGAGACAAATGTACTTTCCCATTTTTAGGATTTTAGTAGATCAAATGGTGCATATTAAAATATATTATCTAAGCCAGCAATTTCGCTGGATATTTCTTGGGTACTTCCATAGATGTTCGTATTTTTTATTCTTAAATTGAATTTTCATTTCTAAAAGTTTAACTACTCTATTTCAAAATGGAAAATAAAAGAATAAAACTTTGTTAGGTTCAATTTGTATTTAAATAGGCACGACCCGGGTTTCATAACGTAGTTACATCTTCAGTTGACTGATTATGTATGCATCTTCTTTTATAAGAAGTCGGGTGCGACAGTAAGGACATCTATCCGTCGGAAGGGAGTGGGGTGAGTTGGGAGTGGGATCAGAAGGGATAGAGGGGAAAGGAGGGGGTGATGAGTCTTCGAAAAAAAAGTTATCAGTTATACGCTATTTCAAGTTTCCCAGTCCAACTTTTATGGCGGAAACCTTCACGGCAATAAAATAAATGGTCTATTTAGGAAGTGATTCTTGACGAAATTAGCTTCCAGTCACTAACATTTATCTACGTGAAATAATGCTATAATCTCTAGCGACCAAAATCATTCACATTATAAATGTTTCGTCTTCACATTCACGATATTATAAACACCCCCACTTCTTACTTAAACTTTAAAAATCGTTATTCTGTCAACTTACCGATAACGGCATAACTAAGTAACTAAGTGAAGGACATACGTTGAAGCAGAAATTTAAACGCCGGCAGTAGAAATGATGTCTGTCACTCACCTGCAAAGAAATTAAGAAATCATGTAGTAATAAATATATCAAAACTGTAAATTAACATATGCTAACATTATAATGCTAAAGTAAGGAATGGGAGTACAAATAATGCTCTTCAGTTACGTTATTTTTCAGTGAAAACTGCCTTTAAATGTTTATAGGATGAGTATAGAGAAATATCAATGAGGAAATGTTCAAGGTATCTACTCTTCGGTTTTAAAATTCAAAGGTTGCGGGTTCGAATCCCGTCTCGTTCATGGATGCCGTGATTGACTTTGTATTAATTGTAAGCTAAAATGCGATATCTTCTCAGTATTAGGAGCATCTTAAACCTAAACCTCCTGTCGATGATCTCCTTTTATCTTACTCTGAACCCAAATTAAAAGCTCGCGAACGAGCCGTGAAAACTTTAACGGAGTTACCCGCTGAAATTGCACAATATCAAGATATTCTGAAGAGAAAAAAAATCATTAGTATTTACCGGAACTCTAACCCGGTCCCCCAAATTTCCGGCCAGACGTCCTCTTTCTCAAAGAGAAGAGAGATTTCCACTGAGAAAGAGAACGTATTGGTAGCTCAAACGGTAGAGCACCTGGCAAGAAATCAGGGAGTCCGGGTTCGAGTCCCGGTCAACTCCAATGATTTTTATTCTCTGCGGAATATCTTGCTATTGTACTCTGAACCCTATTTATCATAAAGAATTGCCAATGGTTAAAAGTGATTGAATCAATTTTCCAACTCCCGATCTCATGAATAGTTGATCCCAATCAAGCGATCGTATCCAAGCTTACTGGGCTAGCATAAATCTTCGCAACAGTGTCGAGATTAGCTGACGATATATTTCTAGATAAGTAATCTAAAACCCGGAATGGGACAAAAAATAGATATTTATCCCTCATTATAAGGTGACCTACAATTCTTCCCTATTTTAGGGGCAACAAGTATTGTTGCAGGGTCGCAACCGCCGAGGTTAATTATACAGCCTAAGCTCGCATCAGGGTCACATGGGAATTAGTAATTTATACATTTCCACCAACGAACGCTGCACCACTCTCCGAAAGCCATTCAAACTGCCTCCGCCTCAGGAATGAAAAATCTCCAGCCCGAGATATCACCCCAGAAGTCCTCGCCGGTAGATACCACCATTAAAATCCAAAATAACCACTCGCCCCGAAAAAACGATTTCCACATTAGATAACATATTTCTTTGAAACTCATTTACATGACCATTAATGAAGAGACATTTTATCAAGCATGATTTTCATACGTCGAAAATAAATTACAACGGTACGATTATTTTTTATCTGCTTGTAGTGAATTCATTACATCACATAGCACATGCAAAATTGAATACGTCACGATTTTAAATTCGTCAACTTCGCTGCATTAGCAAGATGAAGGTACCTATAATTGCTTACGTCAGATTATTAAAACTAAATTTTTACGGAAAAAGAGTACGGATACTTATTCTGAGGTTGCGAGGATTGGCAATGAGAAAGGAAACAGAAGGTGGTAGCAATGAACAGCCAGAGAAAAATATAAAATAATTTTAAAATTTCATCGCTCAAGAAGCTATGCGAAGTGTTGCTAAAGTTGCTAAAGTCTATCAAAAAAAGGGGAGGATGAGAGATCAACTCATAGATAATGGAATGTAACGTGAAATATTAAAAAGAATAATTATCACCAGAAATATGGATTAGAAATGATCGAACAAGAAGGTCAGAATGAATTTCGTTGAGAGCACAGAGAGAAATTAAGATTACGAGTGACTGAAGTGGATGACGAAAGTAAAAATCTTCGGCTACGCCTCTAAGCTTCAAGCGACACCACGTGAAGCATAAGGAAAAACATGCCGGCATTAATTTTCTCAAGACAGAAAAATCTAAGTTTTCAAGTTTTTGATTTTCAAGAATTGATAACATAGTTACACATCGTTACAATATTCAATACAGTATTTATATTTTTATCTAGGTACGCGTATATTTAAGACTACTTATTGGTCCCAAAACATGCGCAAAAATGTGAGTATTAAGTGATATTTATCCATCGGTAGGACATACATACACTATTGAAATGAGCATACAAACTATAATACTGTACTATAATAGATATAAACAAAATTCTTTAACTGGATACCCCTTGTGATTGCAGCCGTCATTCAGAGAAAATAATTCATCTTTAAGAAAAGGAACTCATGCCATTTCCACCAACTTATGTTACGTCACAGCCATATTTCGACCAATAAAATCATCATAAGGTAAATTTACTTCATAATGTTCTTCCATTTCAGCGGAAAATGGTTTTGCAAACGGAGCCGGGTTGCAATTACCTCAAGTACTTTATTCTTTTTTAAAACATAGTTATCTTTTATTTACTACTTATCTTAAAATAACGAAGTGTAAATCTAAGAACACATGAGCAAGCAAGTTATCGAGAACCGCAAGCTAAATTCCATATGTGTGGAAACCATCGAATTGAACTATAGCCGATGCGATTTCATGCACGAGGAACTCATAATTGGACCGCTATCAACATGTATATTGTTCCCCGAGACCCACGACGAATATATGTGGCAGGGGGAGAAAAACTATCAAATATGCTCTTTGTATAAATCATAAAAGATACTAGGTCAATAGAGACAGGTGATACTTGGTGGAACTTTGATACGTTGACATGTTAAGAAAAGTAATTTCGTATAGTTCCACAATTTTTGTTCTACCTTTTATATCCATGCATACCGTGACAGTGATGCTATGACGTTGAAATCGATCGGTAGAGTAAATATAA
Source organism: Platycnemis pennipes (assembly GCA_933228895.1). NCBI lineage: Eukaryota > Metazoa > Arthropoda > Insecta > Odonata > Platycnemididae > Platycnemis > Platycnemis pennipes. The sequence goes on along the minus strand of OW121851.1, from coordinate 127,054,591 downwards.
ATTGCGAAATTATAACAATTTATTTTTCTTAACATGTTCAACATACAATATACGTTAATTATGCCTACATTTGGATATAAAATGATGTATTTTAGATATGTACTGGGCACATCCAAATAAATGATTAATAAGTACAGTAGGTACCTAAATACAATTTTTATAAATCGATTTAGCATTCGACTAAGTTTACTACAGTACGTATTACATTACGTTACGTGGTGGTGTAGTTGCTACGCTTTAGTATAATTAAGAACGTTCACATATATTACAATCCCGTATACTAAAACTGTACTAACATATTCGGTAACTTTGACACATAATGTAATCAGTATTTTTCGGTAAAATAAATGCATTATAAATTATCCGAAGGGCAGTAGTTCTCTCTACGCTTGTGTTTACGATATAACGAACCTTAAAACGCGAGAATTCTCCAATATTTCTAACGCCGAAAGAGCATCCAATCCGTTTTAAATTCACCTGCAAGTTTTAATCAAAATGGTACACGATCATCAATACGACCTCCCACAAATCTCGCCGACCCCTGTGGAAAAACATCGAAGGACACCCCTGGCTACCTCCCACCCATATCGTCCCAGGCCACTCACTCCACCTGACCCCACCCTCTACTCCTCCTCATCTCCCTCCGTTCGCCCAAAACACGCTTCAATTCTTTCCACTGCTCCCACGAGCCCCCTTCACGGGCGTGCAGGCGACTCCCGCGCCAATTGCACGCACACTCCAGAGATGGAATGGAACGACCCCCCATCCTCAACTTCCGTCTGCCACCCGGGTGAAGTAATCAGCACTTGCCCCGCCCCGCCCCTCCTTCGCCCCCCGCGGGGGCAAGCGACGGGACTCTCCCCGCGTCGGCCGGGAGGAGGATCCTCTACCTTTTTCATTTTCGGCGCAGGCCGAGGGGTTTTTAAAGTGATTATTCCGGGGGTGGGGAGGGAAGAGGGGTCGCCCAACCCCCCCCCCCCCTGCACCACGAGAGGCAAGGAGCCGTCCGAAGGAGCGGCTTACTCATGCGCCCTCACCGCCGACACTATCGTCCGGAGTTGCTGTCTCCTTCGGATGCGGCAGCGATTGGGCCGATCCACGAAATACTCCTCAGCCTCCTCTACGAGAACTTTCCTATTACGCAGCAATGGTGAAGCCACGGCAAAGGAAGCCGCGCAAACCAAATTTCTATTTGCGAGCTCAAACTCGGATTGCAATCCGAGCGGTTAAAATTTGCGACAATATCGTGAGGTGCGCGCCTTAAATAAAAAAGATCTTATCCTCCGAAAGTTAATTTTCCCTCCTCCCTTCTCTTCTTTTTTCCTAAGAAATCCATATATCTCTAGTTTGTTCTCCACGCTACGCAGTAAAGAGCCGAAGGGGAAAATACTAGCAAATGGAATCGAATTCAAAACATGGTGAGAAACAAACAGCCTAGAGTTACGAATTAAAAATTCATTTATAAATGTTGACATTCCCTCCTACCCTCTTGAATATTTGACCTAGTTTTATTGTTATGATTGTGGACATTCCTTGATAGCTCTTCCCCAATCATATAGGTCATCTCGTTCCTTCCTATCCAATAAGTCTCCCACCCAATGCCTCTCAACTCCTGTCCATCTTTTTTATGCCTTCCAGAACACCCTTTCTTTTCCCTCATTCGCCCTCATCAAACGTTCTCCCCTCAATTTCCTCCCCTTTTCCCAACATTCCAACATCCTTTATCTGCTTTAATGCTTTCTCTTAATTTTTCTACCAACGTCCTGTCTTCTCCCGCCATATTTAATCATTCCTTATTTGCCTCCCTCTTAATCCAGGTTACTTCCTCCATTCTTTCTCCACACTCACTTTTCAAAGGCCTCCATCCTTATTCCCGATTAACCAGGTTTCTGAGCCATAAACCAATGTTCTATACTAGATGTTATCACTAATAGGACTGAATTGCTTCACAATCGACCTTCACAAACAAAAACCTTTTCCCTTGAACTTTAGCTTGGACACCATCCCATTTGTTTTATTTTCATGAAATGTTTCTTATAGATAAAACACTTTTATTAACAATAATAAGTATATATTATTATTAAGACTAGGATTTACAAAAACAACAGGAGGAGGCCAGGTAAATGGACCAAAAATGGAAGAAGATGAGGAAGAAATTACAAATTTTTAGCTATGTATGTACCTCACCTCTTTCTTTCCAATTCAAAATATCAGCAAAGATTAAAGCTGCAGTTCGAAGCATGATAACTTGGATGAGCGAAGCCTTTCGGGAATACGCTAACTGGAAAAAACTTCAAACAGCGTATGGATCCATTGCAAACAGGCATGAAGGCGAATAAATACCTAAGGAATACTGGAAAAAGAGTTGAGGCCGGGTAGAATAAGAAATGAAGGTAAACGATTGAGGGCAGTGATGAATGAAACACCAAATAAAACATCCGATCGTGTGGTACCGTTCGCAGAAAAACTAATTTCCGGGTAAGGAAGAGGTTTGCATTAGACCGCTGAGAGCAGCTGGCGTATTTTTTCCGCAAACTTCCAACTGGAGGCGCTCCTCCAAGACGAGGGCTGTGTGGGTGTGCCCAGGCAAAAGGTATTTCGGGGATGTAAAGGATCCTGCCAATGAAATCAGGCAACTACCCATAGCGTATTTGCTCATCCCACATCCAAAGAGTGGTAATTGCTATTATGAACTTCAACAAACGCCAATCCTTGCTTAGAAACTCTAGGACAAAGAGTTTTCACGACGCTTTTTACAGTGCTGGCAATTATAAAATGTCGCAAATTCACAACACTAAGAAATCGATACGTAAAGTTAGTTCGTTGGCGTGGTTGGTTTGGCCAGGTTCGCTGGCGAATGAAATATGTACCTACTAATTTGGTTGAAGAGCAGTTACAAATGAAAAAAATGTACATTTCACAAACAGATTAACAACGGAACAACCGGTCTAATCACCAACGTAACATCTTCATGTATCAATGCCATGTACTGCAATAAATCTGTTGGTAAAATCCGCTATTTTTTCATCTCTTTTCATTTTCACATTCCAATTCGAACGTTGACAGAGCTGATTACAATGAAGTGGAAGGCTTTGGAAATTTCAAAAGAAAACGTTTCAATTGAATTATCACCATACCACAAGTAAGCAGGCCAAATGGTAATGTGTGACCAGTAATCCTCGAATATAGGTACTGGCTGGGGTTCGATCAATACATTACAGCCAGTGGGAACCCTCCTAGGTAAGCACCACTCATTATCAATCCTAATATTGTTCTGACGCAGCTAACCACTCGATTCTTCTAAGGCTAATATCTTCACATTTTCATAATTGATCTCTTTTAAATAGTATTTCGCCACTCGCTCCATATATCTCAAACGAATACTTTCTTTGGCATTCTTTCCATTCACTTTCTCACCTCCAGTAATTTCCCTCGTCTGTGGTTTAATTTATTCGCCACACACATATCAAACTTCCGCTTTTAATTACTAGCGTCTCATTGACCAAATTTCTTTTAAGAGGTTAATGCTTTTCCTCCCCGTCGGATGGTAATTACCTATACTAACTCGAATAAATCATATTTATTTCTTACTATCACTCATGTCCCTCAGGGCATCCATAGTTCAAACCCCTTCGGAGTTCTAGCTTCTCTTTTTAATGGATAAGGACATCATTCATTAATGAAAATTAAAACTATTAAAAGCTAAATTTCAAATAATTAAAAGATAAAATTTCCTATAAATTGAATGAAAACCCTACGTATAACAGATCCACAATTAATCCAGGAACGATCCTACCCTCTTTTTTTCATTTCTAGTCCTTAACCTTAAATTCAACTTCATCATCATCATCATCATCATCATCATCATAAGTCATCAATCCTCTGATTGCTGTGACTCAGCTCTTCACTGAGTTCTTCTATCGGCTAATCTCTTCATATTTATGCAATTCTTCTCTTTCACATCCTTTATCACTTGTTCCATATAACTTGCACGAGGCCTTCCTTTGCCATTCTTCCCTTCCACTTGTTCCTCGACGATTGCCTTCGTCAGGCAATCATGTCTCATGACGTGGCGGATCAATTTCTCCATTCTTCTAGGGTATTCAGAAGATTTCTCTTTTCTCCCACTCTTCTTAGAACTTCCTCGTTACTTACTCGGTCAATCCATTTCATCTTCATCATTCTTTTGTAACACCACATTTCGAAAGCTTCCACCCTTCTCTTTCCCACTGCTGTCATTGCCCATGCTTCGCTGCCATATAGAAACACGCTCCAGATCCAATAAACACCGTTTTGCACATAAGTGAGCTATAAAAAATGCACAACTTTGCGCTGTTGTCTGCCGGCATAAGACATGTGAGTCATGATCTACTGACCATATCGCAACAAAAATTAGGTGCGGGCACCTGCGTTTTCACATTGCATGCCTTGAAATGTGCGTGTTAGCGCTTTGCTTGGCCCCTCCGGCATATTGCACCGTGTATATATTAAATAGATAGTCTTGACCTTCCCCTTACTTTTTTCTTGTATAAAACTGAAAACAGCGATCAATGAAAACGGTCTGCTTCTTTGCATTTAATTCATAGCGCGAATGAAATCCAAAAATCCGTTTCATTTTAACAAAGAGCTCGTTAAGTCTCTAAGACTTAAAGAGACCCCAACAGGCGAATGGAATACAAGGGTGAGGGAAAAACTCGAAAGTTTCATGAGTGAGCGTAGGCAAAGCTATTTCGTTTCGAATGGAAAAAACTCTCATCATCCTAGAGGTGAATTCGCAACGAGATCGCTTTTCTTTTCCGTTTCGAAGAGCGAGGACAACGTCAAATGCACGGCGTCAAATGCAGCCTTCCCTGAAGTGAACGCCTCGGAGAGGGATGGGGCAGAAAGGCCTTCGCGACGACATTACGGGCACGGCCATTATTATAGCGGCGAGCTAGCGTTATTTGCTGCCCGGGAAGAGAGGACGGTGCAAGTTCTGCGCGGCTCCGCCATTTGGAAGCGACGGCGAAGGGGCGGGAGGAGGGAAAAAGAGGAATAGCATCGCCTGTACACACTCATTCCCTCGGGAAAGGGGGAAATACATATGTGTCCTAGCACATAGAGGAGAGAGAGAGGGTGGAGGCGTCCCTCCCCCCTCCCCATCTCCTTCCCTCCCCCTCCTCCTCCCACGCCCCCACCACATTTCCAAAGTTGCAGGAAGCCTCACGCGGCACTTGATATTCAGGAACTTTTCGCCTTCGAGGCACCGGGTAAATAATGTGGCTTCTTCAAAATTTCAAACGATACGTACTTACTGGAGCGCTCAGTTTTAAGCAGATGGGAGAAAACTCTTTCCTCCTTTTCGAGCTCCTTTTAATGATACTGTGCTTCCGATAACAGACGAAGCATTCGCTCCGCCTGTAAAGCATCTGCGGGTAGACGCGAGATGCGATACGAGTTTAGGAGAAAATATTTCTGAAGGAATCTTTTCCTGAGTTGTGGCTCTTGGAGTTTTCCATAAAAATCGTTCTCCATAAATCTAAATAATAAAAGCTAAGAAATCTATTTTGTTCCGAAGTGGGTTACATTCCGTTATCTGTCACATTTTCTATTCTAAGACCAGTAGCATAGTTTTATAGGATGGAAACTTATTGCTACGAGCTCATATTTTCGAATCAATGCCAACGAGATGCCCAGCAGAGAGCTTCTTACCGTTTTCCAGACTAATAATACCTATAGAATAGATTACACACTATGAAGAGCCGAAGATTATTTTTCAACAGCCATTCTCGTTCAAAGCTCAATGGTACGATATAATTACAGAAAGTTCAGGGGAGGAGGCAGCCTATTTATATCCACCGTTTCCCCAAATGATGTGAGACTCGGAAAAACGTACCGCTTGGGTATACGAGAGGAGCAGAGAGGCGGTCCAGACTTTAATTCTGAACCTAATCCCCATCCTGGTAGTGGGCTTTCTGGGCTGCGAAGCCAAGTAATCAACGGTGCCTTTCCCATTTATTTGAGCTGAGGGGGTAAAAGAAAAATTCCGTAACATTTGAAACATCCCCAGGAGCATGGGTCGACAGCACCATTTCACCATGTATGGCAAAGGGCTGCATGCTGAAATAGGTTTATAATACACACTGCGAAGCAAAAATATTTCGAATAGTTTTTACATGAAATACTTGATTCCCCTAATATTTCCTTAATTTCACTTTTTCGATGCTTTTTTCTAATAATTATAATTATTAAGACTAAGACATTGGTGTGCACCGAGAGCGAAGAGGTCAAAACCAACGTTTAAGTTGGAAAACAAAAAGTCGAGGAGGAGGAAGAGTTTAGTTACGTGGGAAGCCGATTAACCAGCGATGGACGAAGTAAAACATAGATAGCCAGTTGAATCCCCCAAGTGAAATGAGCATTTTACCAAAATAAGATTCTGCAAACAGCTGCAAATTCAAGCGTGGTAGTAAGGACACATTTCATTAGAAGATACATCTGGAGCATGTTAGTAGCGAAGGAGGGATGATAGCAGCACAGTAGTCAAGGCTGGAAGCATTTGAAATGAGGTTCTACCGAAGGAAGATGAAGAGAAAATGGGTCGAACGAGTGACAAACGAAAAAGTCTTAAGAACAGTGGGAGAAAAGTGAAGTCTGCTCAAAACTCCAAGAAGGAAAAGAAAATTTTATCAGCCATATCTTGAGACAATTGCCTGATGAAGACAATCGTAGAGGGAAGAGTGAATGGAAAGAATGGAAGAGGCAAGCCTCGTATGGGATATATGGAGCAAGTTGCGACGGGTAAAAAAGGTGAAGAATTAAGTTAATATGAAGAGGTTGACCGATAGAATAATCGAGTGGAGACCTGAGTCAAACCAATCTTCCTCTAATAAAAAAATGTATATTATTATTTGAAAAATCGTCCCGGCTCAGTAGTTTAAAAAAGGCATCGTTAACTGCAAATGAATTCGTTGCAATATAAATGTACTTTTCATACCTTTGAATCCGGTTTCAAAAGTTTTAAGAAATCATTAATATCGTTCATCCGAGCAATATAATTCGATATAAAACGATAGTAAAAAAAACCATCAAAACACCTATGCTCAGGGGAAACAATATAAACTGTTATTTGCATAGGAAACGGATTTCTGCCGTTGTGAATGGCTCCCGTAAATTGAAGGCCCTCAGAGGGGAGCAAGTAATACGCCGAATGGGTGTACAGGAGGGGGGCCTTCCGACGGCAGCGAAATCTTGATGCGGAAGGCGCCGGCTTCGGTCGTTGCTGGGAGTCGTGGAGCACGAGAAAAATGGAGATATACCGCTAGTACCTCCCACCGCCCGGAGAGAGCACCACAGATTAATCCGCACCAGAGTTCTCTGTATCGCCAATAATAAACTATGTAGTCAAATCGTCGCATATACACTTCCACAATGGGAATTGCGATGTCGGCCGTCTTTACTCTCACATCCCTATACAATTGTTTCGGGGAGAAGGGCAGTAATCTTCAAATCTTCATTTTTGGAGGAATGTGAGACATATGAAGGATTTTGAGTGGCCATACGCTATGGAGATATCGCCTATACCTTACAGGAGCATTACACTAGTAATTTTAACCATGGCAATTATGAAAATGGCGTAATTAAAGAATGTACAGTGTCACATTGAATGTGTCATTTTTGACCTGTAATTTTAGAGACTTTCTTTCATGTCAGAAGGATGAAATTTGGTACCTAAGTAGAAAAAGGTTGTAATTTTTTTTGAGTCTAAGCAAAATTTAAAAAATTTCACCTTTTGACCCCAGAAATAGGGTCCAAACTAAAATCCAAATTTTGCCTTATGGGCTTTCTATGTTAAGTTATTCAGAATGCAGAAAAGGCAGAATTATTTTGAGAAACTTTCTACTATAAGGTTTTTGGGCACAAAGAACACGATGGAAGAACTTTTGAGCTCGAAAATGCAACCGTCAGCCCTGAAAGGGCACAGTCGATGTCACAGGAGTTATAAAAAGTGAATCACCACTACAAACCTGTCGAATCATAGGTTTAAAAAGGTGCCAATGCCGACGGTAAGGTCTTCAGATCCCTCTCATCACCCCTTCAATGTTACTCAGAGGTCAAAGGTCACTGGGGTGACAAAAAGTGAATCGAGGCTACAAAGGTATCGAATCGCAGGTTTAATAAAGTCCCATGGTCGATGGTCAGGTCTTGAGATCCCTCTTGTCATCTCTGACCTTCAAGGGTAACTCAGGGGTCAAAGGTCACTGGGGTGACAAATATCGAATCGGGGCTACAACAGTGTCCAATCATATGTTTCAAAAGTGTCCAATACTTAATTATAAATAACAGGTTCTTCTCTCCGTCAGAATCCCCACTTATCAGTTTAATGATTCTTTCCACGATTTTTACATCCTCAGAGCAGTACGATTTGATTGAAGAGCTAAGGATCCTACGGGTCGTTATTCATTGACTCCAAAAGGGTTCAGATTTATCTATCGTGATTTTGGTTATTTATATCCCTAGTATTACATATGTACGATATGTACTAAGGAATAGTCGACACGTACGTTAAATGCAGAGAAGCGCAACCTCCATTGTTTTCAAACTTCGACAATATTTAACCAGACATTATAAAATAATACGGCACATCTTCCTAACAACATCGTAGTTATGTCTTCCTTTAACTTATCCATAGAGAAATATTTCAACCGTCAGAATTTTTTCCAAATATTTCCTATTGCAGTTAAACTGTATTTTACTTAAAAAATCTCGACAGGCTTCATCATAGACATATTTTTATATAACTTCTTGTTCAGAAAGTAGGTATACAAAAATGTACCAACAAGGTATGGAATACATGCAAAATAATGTAATTGAAGAATGCACTGAATGTAAACTAGAAGTAAATCAACTCACACGCAAATCCTGGTATTCGCATCATAGGGAAGATATGAACGTGCAAAGCCTTATCTGGCTGAAAAATGTGGAAGTATACCGCGGAAATAGTTCCAAACTAATCGTTTCCCTATTTTCTGTTACTGAGTCTTTCGTGTACCACCTTGTGTGTGACAAAAACTACTTAAGCTCCATTGAGAGCGCTTGTATAAATATATTACATGAGCGTGGTTATTTCTTGTCTGGAATATTTTAAAAAGTAAAGGCTTCGTGTGCGAGTTACGCAGGCTATTGGGAGGCCGAAAGATATATTTTTCCCGTTCATAAAAATTCCAGACAAGGATAAGGGATAAAATATAGATTTTGAGTTATAACGCCTCGCTTAGTAATGCAATAATATCATGAGGAAGAGATCACCTAAATTCAATGAATTGGGTTTATTGAGCTCCCTTTACGTGAGTCTCATAATAACTACATTGTTATCGTAAATAATGAATTAACATTGCTGATTTTTTTACCGCTATAAAATATAGTCTGCTTTTGCAAACACAAACCTGCATATTTTAAAACGGGAATCATTCTGTACTTACAAAGAACTATCCTCTTTTTCTAGCCGCCGCGTCATTTAACTTACATTACCCTGCCTGTGTCCGCTCGAGGTCGATATAAACAACGAACTCCCACTCCCTTCATTAATAACAGCGAAGATCCGCACTCTAAGCAATGTTTTGTCTATACTGACCTTCAAGACTTCAATTCGTGCATGTGACCGATTATCAATTGTGGTATTCTACTGTATATTCATGACATGTACTTTTACTGACGGAAATCGATGACCACATATTATTGTATAATAAGAGTATTCCCAGATATAGTGTAATATCTAGTCCTACCACAAGTCACCATTATAAACCGGTTTTTTCTATCACGCGAAATGTTTTCTTCCTCGTCATTGTTTCATTAACGTTATTATTCTTTCAAACCTGTATTGTATTGTAATTGTATTTTCCTTACTAAATTGTATTTTCCTTACTAATATTAATTTTATCTTAAAAGAATTAACCATGAACTGCCAAAAATAAACTTGGAATCATTTCTGTATTGACATGAATCCATTTGCCTGCATTATGAAAATAAGACAGATACTAGAATGGAAGGAGGAAGATAGCTGAATATTTCAAGAAAGCAGGCGTGAGTTCCGACGCCTCCCTCAAGCAAGCCTCCTCAAGTTAATCCCATGAGAAGAGAGCAGGCGTGCTCGGGCATGCACTCCGCGTGACGACCGTCGAAGTCACTAATCCCACCAGAGAACGCGGAGCCGAGAGACACCAAGAGTTAGTTACCCGGATGGGCGGGACTAAATTAAGTTCTTCCCGAAGTTTCCTAATGAGAGGAATTAATTTACCAAGCTAACCACGGACGATCTCGCCACAACATTTTATTAGATCCTGTTTTTTTTTAAACGGGCAGTCAGTCATTGGGGCAAAAAACAGTTCCCAAACTACCCCCAGAAGTTATCCAACACATAAGCAGTATCTAGCCCAACAGATCTGACAAACCTGTGTGCATAAATCAACGGAAATTCACAGCGGGTGAGGAAGAAATGAGATAAGAGCAGAGGAGTTCAGGTTTCCCTTAAAAGGAGAGGCTTTGCACCGAAGTGCTCCTTCCAAGGGGCCCACCGGATAGGACTGCAAGCAGATACATGCGAGAAAACGCCTTCGCACCAAAGCGACGAAAATACCGAAGCCTTGCTTCTGGAAATTGTGCGGAACGAGGAAACATATTCTAGAGTGCCTCGGGTTCTAATTCGATCGAGCTTAAGAGAATAATTTTAATAAATTGTTAATTTCGTCAAATTCCCCGATCATTATGTGACGAAAGTGAATTTATTTGTCCTGAAGATTGTCCAACACCGTAGTAAAAGAAACTTTAGTTCAAATTTGTCGCATTCTGAAAAAAAATGATATACCAAACATCGCGCATTTCAAAATCCTGCTCACCAAGAAAGAAGGAAGACATATTTGAAGCTTTCAAGACTAGGGTTTAGTTGAGGATGGAGGGGAGTGTAATTGGTAAGGAGAGAGACAAACGAAGAAGAGTTAAACTGAAACAAAAAGGAAAAAGTTTCGGGTTAAATTGGAAGGATGGGAAAATGTCTACGGTCGACGTATTAAGCTGTCAAAAGGACCATCGAACGTTGTATAAGAGAAGAGAGCTGCCGATAATTCGACTATGAGATAGGCATTTCGGACGGAGACTGTTCATAAGCCTTTGGAAGACAACTCTTGATTATGTCTCGGGCCTACTTGTTAAAAGGGAGGGAGAGAGAGAAGTAGATTAGTGGCTGGTGGTGTTATTCTTAAAATGTCAACTTTACCGAGGGACTGTGACATCACCGCCGCCGGGCCTAAAATTGTTCATCCATCATTCTTGAACGTTTTACAAACAGCGGACGCCGACTCAGGTTCATCACCTCTCAGGTAGAGAGCACCGAGAACCACTTTTACCATGGGAATTCGTAAATGGCGGACTTAAGATTGATAAGGAGCTAACTCAGTAAAGTATTAACACTTTTCTGTGACCCACAGCCACGGCCAAGAAGAAATCCGGCACAAATACTCCGCAGTCCGGAATTGGATGACGGAATAAGTTTAATCAGTGGCGTCGCGTGCGTAAAATCTTTGGGTGTTCACGCATACCTGACAATAGATAAAAAATCCATTGCGTAAGTTGTTCCTCAGTCAGTCAGTACGGGGAACCCATTAGCCTGCATTGTGTTATCAATGTTGTAGAATATACTGATAATAATACACATATGAAGTTAACACAAAAACTACCCATATAATATCGATGTAAAAAGTGGTGTTAGTATATATTCGTACGACCTCAGTACTAAAGTAAATTGCAACACTCAATCTTATTGGAACTCCTCATTTATATAGCTTGTCAACGCCGTGGACTACGTGAGGCATGCTGCTATCTTTGGTATTTGAGAAGAACTTTTAGTGACGGTATTAGAAGAGGGCCAGTGGTACTGCGATCACACTAGCTGTGCTCATATTCACCCTGTTAACAGCATTGCCCCTTGAAGCTCTATCTATGCAATACGCCAAACTTAGTAGTAAATAACACGATTGTGCTCGGCAGGTTTGGCGTGTGATACAGATGGAAACAGAAAGTGAATCGTCACGCACAAATACGTTCTCAACGTACAGAAATCATGTTTTCATCACACAATAACGTATATATTTCAAATGTCTGGGATAACTGGGTGGTTCACAAGCTCGTGTGACCCTTAATACGGGACCCTGCGTTTAATACTCAACGCAGGAAACTTGTAGGGAAATTTTTTGCACCAATTCCTCTTTCACATTTCAGGAGAGAGAGAGAGAGAGAGAGAGACGCAACGCAACCAAATCCCAAAAACCCTGGGGAAAGTAGTGAGCAGGGAAACACATGCTCCCTAGAGCCCTAAGTAGCTCAAATTTAGGCGATCCCTTGAAGAATACTATCCACTCCTCTCATCCATGGCGACGCCCTAGGATAAATTAAAGCTTATTTCAATTATCCTCTTATCATGTCCCGAACAGAATATTCAGATAGCAGAAAACACTGCGTATCAGTCATAAATTTTATGTGATGATTTACATCATCGATAATGAAGATAAAATCGTTTCCCGACTTGTCTCAAAGATTAAATCTTTTGGAACTAAAATTAAGCATTGGTGACGAATTGGAGATAATTACGTAGTTTACGCAAATGATTTACTGGGCATCTTGGTGACACTGAATTTGAGGTCACTAATTCAAGGATGCGTTACACTCATTTAGACGATATTAGAAGACAAGATCCATTTTCCTTTGCAACCATTGGTTTCCCAGGAACATCTTGTGCCCATAAAATCACACAAAATGGGTTTATCTAGACGTCCATAGAGGATTATACAAGCTTCAAACCGAGCACCTCTGGGATAAAGCATAAACGTCTCACCCCTAACCTGCGTTGACACCGATAACCTAAATGTCACCATTATTCCCCTCTTTTCCGAAATTTTGCGTCTTTCGAGAATTTCCAACTTTCGCATCGCTCGCTAAATACAAGAGAAAAAGTTCTCGAGTCGGTAGGTGATTTAAGAAACATTACAGGGCCCCGTGAGAGCGATATACGGTAAAGGGATGGCTGAAGGCGACACACCAGAGGGTAGGAAGATGGCGAGGGTGCGGTGGACGAGTTCCCCTCGAGGTGACTCCGAGGGTTGAATCCGGCGGAGACGGGGATAGCGACAATGGGGGAAGTTGATGCCCCGGATGCAGCAGCGGCGGATGGATAAGGCAGGAGACAAAAGGATCCGCCCATCGCTAACGACTCGGCACACAACTAGCGCAGATAGTATTTCACTACACGAATATTAAAATTAACAAACATTTGAACGCAACGGAAATTGACTAAAAATTTAAGGGTACATGGGACAAAAGGATCAAGGCCCATTTTGAGACCGTGTTAGAGTTACCAACTTTGAGTACTGCTAGGTGAAAAGAGCGATGTCATTCCATCTACATCTACATTGCAAACCACCTCAGGGATGGGTGGCAGGGAGTGGCTCTAAACGGGGCATACTTATTGCCGTCACGCACTCAATGGAATTGTTAGAAACTCTACCGTCAGTTTCACCGTTAAGCAAAATAAATACACCTAGAAAATAAAGCAACTTTATCAGCAATACAGCTTCTATTTTAAAATATCATCATGCGGAACAGACATAACACATACAGTAACAAACTATTACAAACAATATCAACAATACCCATACACAAACTATTACGGATGAAAACCAAATAATCTACATGTCGAAAAATATTATACATATATTTTATATTTAAATCCTTATGCAAACATGCAAATTTCTATAAAAACTATATTACTCTCTAGATGACTTATTCCTCCGACAACATATACTACCATCCCTTATTTTATGCGGCATTAATGAAATTTTCAACCCGTGCGTTGATTCAACGGCTATTCAAAATATACCTTAATTGTTAGAGCCTTCCAATGGAGCGAAATAAAAGTGAATAAAGCAAATCCTGGATATTTTAAACGCGTAATATAGGAGAGAAAAACGTTTAGAGAAGAATACTTTGATTGCATGCACTCGATAATTGATCACTTTTGGGTTCCGTGCGTTACAAATCGACTATTCCTTCTCATCTGTGTTTCCAAGTCTCTTTCCGCACTAATAGGTGATTCAGACTTGGAGGAATGGTACAAGGAAAGGAATGGGATTTGTTTAAGTGTGGAAAGACACCCGGTGCGGCGTCGGCATTCGCCTGCTCTTACCGGAAAGGGGACCACAGCTTAATGTCCCATCCGACGGAGTACTGTACTCGAATGTTCAATACAAAGCATGCAAGTAGGTGCCAGTTTACAGATGAAAAACATCTTTCACTGCCGGGATTCGAACACGGGCCCTCCGGATGAGAGGCCAGTACTCTAACCACTACACCAACGAGACCTCGAAGTCCTCGAAGCTTCCGATACGGTCGAACCTGCTGTCATTCCAAATTATCTCAGAATCAGCATCGCACTGATGTCGCAACTCATCGCTCAGATACTCTCTGGATCTATCAAGAGGCAGTGGTATTGAAGATAACCATGCAGCTCTCTCATATTCAAGTCTGTCGCGAAGGCACAAAAGAGAACTGAGTCCATGTCGAGTTTCTAAATTTTCACAGCGTTGCCAGCACAATAGCGCCATCTGCAATTATTAACCTGCCACTATCAAATTGTGTTTGTAAGAATTTGTAGAAATAAATCTAAAGTAAAATGGAGGTGAGAGAGAGAACGGTGCACGTCACATTAAAAAAGCAGATTATTTTAATAGATAGTGCCTATAAAGAGAACTCACATTACTTATGTGCCATAATTAGTGCTGTAGACATGTCAATGAAGTCACGACAGGATAAATATTTACAATACAAAGAGCAATACGAGCAGATTAATTCAACAGACATCTGGATAAGAAGAGGAATGCAGGGCACATTTCATAATCTGCTTAGTATGGCTCTCAGCTAACTTAGATGACTAAACCTCTATAATAACAGCTGGAAAATGCATTTGGTTGCATAAACCTTCTCGGCCTCTTCACTAAGGTCAGAATTTCTAGATTTTTCTACCTTTTGAAGACACCTGACAGGGTCAAATGATGGAGACTTTCCCATAATAGTACATAACTGCACATAGTACCGTCGTTCGAGGTACGTAGTTTTTCCGTTAAAAGGTTTTATCCAAGCAGCATAAATGTTACAGTGGTAGGATATCACATTTATATTTAATGTCATATTACAATGACACATTGCATACAATTTCATACTCGATAGCGTATGTTTGTACGAAATCAATTCCTCACCATTATCGTAAGAGATATATTAGCTGGGGAAACCGTAGTTTACACCAACCACAGAAGTACATGTGGGAATACAAGCCATAATCAGGATTACCAACCATCTAGTTGCATTTGACTCTTGTACCTTGATGTTTCAATATAGTAGTAGTATTGTAGCTTTTGGTTGCATGCAAGTAGTGTGTTTGGTGATCGTAAAAAGAAAAAACTTAGTAGTATAATCCACTCACTTTATTACCACCGACCAAGGCGTTAATAATGGCGTTGACCCACTGAAACCTTGGTCGGTGGTCATAAATTGCGTGGATTATACTACTAAGTTTGATTTTTCTGTTTAGATGATTAAGTTCCACAAAGTAAATCCTGAAACAATGTTTAATTCATGTTTGGTGACCATTACTCCCTGCCACACACCCACGCGGTTTTTCGCACGGTATTACGTAAATGTAGATGTAGATGAAGGGAAATAATACGAGAGGTTTCCATGGAACCTGCAAGCATGACATGATTAGAACCGACTATGTTCCTCAAATTGGTTCATCTCTACCTGCGTGGCTGGTGGCGCAGAACAGGAGGAAAGATAGATTCGCACAAACACAGCGAAGGGAAAAGATATCAGGGAAATGGAGCTTCGTAGAGAGGGAAGGAGGGAGGGAGGTGCGAATCGAAGCCAGAGGGGAAATAACTTGAGAGGGATGGGAGGAAAACGGGGGCGGGAAAGGAACATTCGGAACCCCGAAGAGACGAGATTTTGGAAGATTGGCGAAGGGGACGGGGATTGGGGTAGAAAGGGAAATGGAAGGCGTGGAAGTGAGGCAAATCCAGACACCATTCCGTGTGAGCGTGGCACATTTATATTTCAGGCAAAAAGTCCGACGAATCCACCCCTGAATTCACACCCCAAGAAAACTGTCGAGGCCGGAGGGTCTATTAGCCGAGTAATCGGAATTGAATAGGCAGTTGTAACTTTGAAGGTCATTTTTTTAAGAAGATCCGTTCCATCGCTTCGCAATGAGCATGTCCGCAAAGGAAAGCCTTTTACGATTCCGATGTCCAAGAGTCCGCGATCAACTAAGTGTATACAGACGTTAGAAGTCCTTACAATTTCGTACTTATTCGCTATACTCTCCGTCGAACGTCTTATCCATCATCACAGACAAAAAGGCGTGACACCCGCGCAATAACCTCAGAAATGAATCGAAAACTCGCCTTATGTGTTGT
The DNA here is from genome assembly GCA_933228895.1 of Platycnemis pennipes. NCBI lineage: Eukaryota > Metazoa > Arthropoda > Insecta > Odonata > Platycnemididae > Platycnemis > Platycnemis pennipes. The sequence goes on along the minus strand of OW121851.1, from coordinate 127,038,095 downwards.
TCGGGAACAGGAAACTCATTTATTTTTATGTTAAAGCTATTGTTAGAGGGAAGCCGCCAATAGCATCAGATTGACTGTCAGGGTCGCTATAATAATCGTCGGCTTATTATTTTTCTTTTTTTCTAGAGAATGGAATTCAGATGTGCAAAACTCTACCAATATCGCAGGAGCTCACAACTATAATCAACTCAGCAAGATTAAAAAACTATTTATTGCCTCATGATAATTAATATCTTTCAAAAAATCTAACGGTCTCAGGGATAATTTTGGGAAATTTTCATGATGGAAATAAACAAACTTTGCGAATAAGGGTTAGGGGTTAGAGTAGCGTAGGGGTTGCGAATAGGGTAACCCGGGTCGTTAATAAATTATTTAGTCAGTGAAATTCGCAAAAAGTGTTTAATACCTTTCTTTCAATTGTTTTTATGCATAATTTTCCACTGAAATGAGTCATAATTAAGAACGAGGATTTGTATTATAGATTTTTTTTCCTTCCGACTAGGATACGTTTAGCTAGTGTGTCCCGACTATTTTGTCCATTGCTTTTACCTAACGACTCCTGCTCCACGCCATTTCTCTCTTCAGATCAACATATTAGCTACCTCTCCCAGCCATCAAAAATAACATTTCGTTTTCTACCTCTTCATAATTTACCTAGTATTCTACCACCGATAAAGACCTTATGTATTACATTATCTCTAATTACCAGTTACCACCATCTACTCTTCCTCCTCCTAATTTCCATCAACAATTTTTTTCCTCCCCCAATACATTCAACACCTCTTCTATCCATCACACTTTCTCCATTCTCCTACACACCATAGAAGTAGTATTACTTTGTATCCACACCCACATTTCTAAAGCTTCCAATCTTTTCTCTTCCTATTTCTCTCAAGTCTTGGTCTCAGATCCTTACAAGACCACGTACAATATCTTCACTAGCCTTTCCTTTACATCCCTGATTTTTTCAGAAGTTCTTTTCTATTGGTAAATGCCAAAGCTATTCTTCTCTCAACATTATCACGACCACACCCACCCACTACCAATATTTTACAAGATTGTTCTATATGGTGTCTCCGATACCTTTCAACCTACACGTTCTGCTTTGAACCCCTATTTCAACATAAAATACTATTCATATTTTTAAAATTATATTCCCCAGCATCAAAATGTATAACAATACACGTTAATTGTGAAGGAAAATGATTTTAAACTCAACCACGAATGGAAAAGACGAATGATTTAATGCCAGATGTGGCGGGAGAGGAAAGGAGTTTGATTGGAGAAATAAGAAGTAAAAAAAGCGAATGGAAGACGTTTATAGGGGTTATGAAAATTTGAAGAGGGTGATCGAGGGGGGAATGTTGGGTGAGCACGGAAGGATAAGGGGAGGAAATGCCTCCTTCCACGCGGGAGGAAAAGAGCGGATGGTTTGGATAGCATAACTGTAGGCAGAAGGAAGACGGATTTCATGCTGGAGACTTGAATTGGATGGCAAGTGACCTACGTTGAGAGGGTCACCCGCAACCCTAACAATGTTGGTCGAGTACTTGTGATGGTGATGCTCATTTGAATGGGGTGTCGAGAACATTCTTCGTTCATTTTTTCCACAAACTTCAATGATTGGAGGAAACCCTTGCCTTCGAAGCGGGGACCGCCCTCTCATTGCGTGAGGCAGGTTCATCACACTAATGGACTCCCCTCTTAATAATTGACTCTCACACGGCCAAATGAGCCCATCTCGAAGCCATTACCAGCTAATCCTGTTAATTCGGGTCGGGGTCACTATGGGCTGAGTCGAAGGTTCCGAAATTCAGTGCACGGTGATTGATAGGTAAAAATGAATGGGCACCTTAAAATATGTCTCAATGCTCAACGAAATGACATCGTAAGAGTGTAACCAATGTAAATTATATGAAATCTAGATTTATAACTTGTACCTTGGAATAAAGCGAACGGTAAGTGGTAGTCGACGTCGTGAGAAGTTGACGCGGAGGCTCCAACATCTCCCGCAACCAAAACTCAACCGGTGTGTTCTTACGATTGGCTCTACTTGGATCTCGAGGGGGAAGAAAACAGGATTACCACGAGAAGGAAATGAAAGATTCTCTCGTTGGGGAGTCAGAAGAAGTTTCTAACTCTTCGCGGGGGAAGCACGTGCGCTCCATCCACGATCATCGGCAGGAGGGAAAAGCACTGAAGTAAGAGAAAAGAAGGCTTTCCCGAATCCTACAAAATTCCAAAGACAAGAAGGGAAAATAAGAAACGAACTGGACAGATGGGCACACTTCTCTCTTCCCCACACAAAAGTCTCGCATTTCGATCGCTTAATTTTTCACATTTTATCTCTACTCTTTTTAATATCAGCACGCAAATAATTGTTCCCTCCCTCAGCGGGACACTCTCCCAGAATTTGAACCCTGAATTATTTCGAATTAAATAAAATAATGCTCGTGGTTAGCTTGAACGAACGTTCCACGGCAACTCTTCACCGTATCAAGCCTGCCGTACGACGCATGTCACGAAGATGAAGTTAGATTGTAAAGCAAATCGAAATTCGATGTCCTGCCACACTAGAGTCTAGGCGTACACAGGATATAAATACAGGCCGACCCCTTAAAAGTCGCCCAAAAGCGGCAGCCGAGGTAATGTAAGTTACTTAAATGACCTGAGTATAGCCCAACAGAGGGATAAACTTGGAACAATGAAATGAACGTCTCTACGGCTCTAAGCAATAACAACTGAATAAAAAAATCCTCAAAGCCGTACTCTTAAGGAGGTAGAGGAGGGCCCCTTTTTATTCCTCTGCCCCCTTAACAGTACGACTTTGGGGATATTTTTCTTCAATTTTTAGGGATTAACATGTTCGACAGAATAAGTGTATGGGCAAATGATCTCTAAAGTACGTTTTCTCCAGACACGACGCTAATTATGCCGCTGATTGATTCTCGTGAATTTCTTTAGCAATTCATGCCCGATAGGTATAGGGGACGCCGCTAACGGACGGTATTGCGAACAGTAATAAAAAACCAGTGTAAAAGCAGCTTTTTTACATTTCCTAACAAGGAAGTGGAAAGGGAACAATGTTTACCTCGAGAACGTATGTACAATTCGAACATAGCTCCTATAAAACTTTTGCGCGTCACGCGTGATCAAATTAACATAAAATATGAGTTAAATTACTATCTCGACAGCAACCTTTAACGTACTTAAAAATTAAAACTTCATTTTATTACCCATTGTTGCTTCATCTTTGGAGAGCCCATTAAGATAACCTTAATTTTACCACAGTCCCACCGTGGTATCTTAGTATTATTTGGGCGTGGTTTTGACCTGCACGCAGGTAAATATCCACCTTAATTTTTTTTTAATAAAACAATGCTCACGGTAACAAATGTTGGGTGTTATCCTAAATTATTCAGCGGTTACCTTAAAAGAACTGCCACGTTCACGGGAGGCCGGTTGGGTTCAGGAAAACAGCTGAATTGTATTTTCCATAAAATAACTAGGTACCTATCTTATCTATTTTCCGCTCGAGAAAAACAAGCATGAAGGCAATAAAAATAATAGGAATTCCCCATCACCTCACCTATTTTACTGAGGGTTTGCGATTTCCTCAACCTTTGGTATCGTATCTGCTGTAAATAAAGATCGTTTCCTTCAACACACCAGGAAACAAAATTCTATACCAATTGAAGAAGACAATGTTCCTCGTAACTAATTTAAATGTTACAATTACCCAGGATATAATGCAAAAGCTACATATCATACACTTCGTCTTTATAAAAGATCCTTACTTAGTATGACGAAAGTCGGGAGGATGGGGCTACTATTTTCTGAGAGAACGTCGTGAATGAAGAGGAGAACCAATTTTTTCGAACCCGAAAACCTGATACTAATCGTAGCTCAATTATTTTGATTAAAAATGCAAGAAATGGGTCATACTGAAAGGTAACAACCCCGTAACTAATGAGCGCTACATCATCAGCGGACTAAGATGAAGAGTTATCGGGTTTCCATCCGGGGGAGGCATTTAACGGCCCCGACGTTTCGGGGGCTCAGCCTGCTGTCGTCTTCAGAGCAAATGAAAGGGCCACAAGTTGTCGGGTTCTTATAGTCTGTCACATGGTTCAGGGCTACGATTGGCTGTGAACCAAGTGACAGACTATAAATATGTACCCGACCACTAGTGGCCCTTTCATACGCCCTGAAGACTATTACACACTATGCACTCGAAACGTCGGTGCAGTTGAACACCTTCACCCGGATATGGAAATCCTAGAACTCTTCACCGGGAAAGCCTCATATCTTCTTCATCATCATCATCGGTCAACAATCCTAGGATTGGTTTGACGCAGCCCTCCACTCGATTCTTCTATCAGCCAACCTCTTCATATTGATGTAGATCCTCTCTTTTATATCCTTCACAACTTGCTCCATATACCTCATACGAGGCCAGCCTTTTCCATTCTTCCCGTTCACTTTTCCCTCGACGATTGTCTTCATCAGGCCATCGTGTCTCAAGATGTGGCCCATTAAGTTGTCCTGTCTTTTTTTTAATGTTTTCAGTAGACATCTCTTCTCTCCCACTCTTCTTAACACTTCTTCGTTTGTCACTCGATCGGTCCATTTTATCTTCATCATTCTTCGGTATCACCACATTTCAAATGCTTCCAGCCTGGCCTTCTCTGCTGCTGTTATTTCCATGCTTCGCTGCTATATAGTAGAGTGCTCCAGATGTATATTTTAATGAAATGATTCCTCACTTCCACTCCTCGATTTTTTTGTTTTCCTAGTTTAACATTGGTACTGGATTCCTTTCTCCTACTACATACCAATACCTTAGTTTTCTTTTTATTGATCTTCAGCTGATATCTGGCCATGGTTCTTTCCAGATTTCCTAGGGTCTTCTTTAAATCTCGTTCCGTTTCTGCCACGACTGCTATGTCATCGGTGAATCGTAGCATGCTGATTTTCTCCTCGTGAATATTCACTCCCGGGGACTTTTCTTTAACTTCTTGGATGACTTTCTCGATGAACCTCAATTCTTACATCATCAATATACTAAATTTTTAGATGATTTTGGCCCCTAAGAAACTAATTGTTCCTTTTATAAGAAGAAACTTGGAATATATTAATAAATCGTAAAATAATTGATATTTAAGCACAAACGATAAACGAGTTTATGTTACTTACTACTAATATAATGAATTCTATCGCATACAGCAGCAGTGAAAATAAAACTGTTTTGGCTTGTTTATTCGATAAGCCCTGACGGAACGTCCCAATGATAACCTCCTTCCCCGTCTGTTTTCTCGCAGGGCCCCTGGGACGGAGAAGGTGGCCGGGAGGGGGGGGACGGGGTCAACCACCGCCCTCCAACCTCGTCCTCCGCGACCAAGGCGGGAGGCGACACCACCTGAGCGGGAGCGCGGCGGGGGAGACGACAATGGCGCGACGGAGGCGACGGACGTCGGCGAGCGGCGTGGTGCTCCGGCTGCTCCTGGCGGCCGTGCTGGCGGGCGAGGCGGCGGGGGCGAGCGGGGGCTCCTCCTCGCCCTCCCTGCGCACCTACGCCTCCTCCTCCTCCTCCTCCGGCTCCTCCCCCAGCTACTCCCAGTGCCCCGCGCACTCCGAGATCCAGCCGTGCTCCTGCACCGTCAAGAAAAACGGGCTGGACCTCATCTGCGAGAACACTGACGCCTCCAAGATCAGCCGGGCGATGGACGCGCTCAAGGGCCGCCAAGGCGTGGTGCTCTACTACCTCAAGCTGCGCCACAACCTGCTGCCCAAGCTGCAAGCGTTCGTGTTCCTGGGGCTGGACATCCGCCACCTCACCATCCACAACAGCAGCCTGGCCGTGGTGGAGGAGGCAGCCCTCTCGTCTGTGGGGCGACACCTCACACAGCTCGACCTCTCGCAAAACGCCCTCGGCTCCGTGCCCTCGCCCGCCCTGCGCTCCCTACACCACCTCATGATCCTCAACATCAACCACAACCGCATCTCCTCGCTCAGGGCCGGAGCCTTCCAGGGCCTGGACACCCTTGAGATCCTCACGCTCTACGCCAATAAACTGGCTATCATCGAACCTGGCGCTTTCAAGGGCCCGGACAAGTGAGTGGCCTTCTTCACGAGTCCGCACTTGAGCCGCATATACTCAAGGAATCACTAAGTACTAACAGAACCAGACACATTTCTCCGTATTATTCCTCGCCTTAGTTCACAATCTCCACTGGGAACTACGTCGCCTGACAAGGAAAAGGCACCAGAAGTAATTCTCAACAGGTCATGACGATACAGCCTGAATAGCGTCCACCTTGTAGGTGCTGTGAAATTAAGTGTGGAATAATAAGAATAAATGCTCTATTTCACCTATTTCGTAACTCCACACACTCCATCTACAGCCACACACACTGTTCTTCAGCATTCAGTTTTGACATTCAAATTCAATCACCACAAATTTACCTACTACAAGTTTTCTCAAGTTCCCCTTGAAGGTGAAACACTTCTCTCAGATAAAAGATACAACTGATAATACTTATTTCAAGTGAAAGTTATCTTCAGGTGCAGGACTCTTTTTACCAGATGAAGGCCTGCTTTGAACGGCAAAAAGCCTAATAGCCTTTAGTTATGTGGAAAATAGCAAATATTATCTTAACATAGTCCATCACCATTATACAGGCCTGAGGAAAAACCTTATTCCCCTCAATGGCAATTTAGCAACTGTTCAACGGTGTGAAGAATAATGTGAAGGGAGATGATGCAGTTTCAAAGCGCATTCTTTAGGAAACCAAATGGCTCTGCCATCATCTCCCCTTCTTTGTTCTTTATTAATGGCCACAGTTATTTTTAATTAAGTGCTACTCATTTAACTCATTAAATTTAACTGTCACTCATTCAGATAACTTCTTTTGTTGCTTATCTTTCTACAGATCATCATGACTTCTGGATCAAAAGAATGTAAATACTGGCATAAGAGAACTTCACAGTCTTTCCCACTGGCTAGCATGTCAAATTTCTTGATTTCCAGAATATCCGAGATACCATGATTCACAAGAACTCCAATTAGAAAAGCAAAGGAAATTTTTAATTATATCCGTGAATAAAGGAAAACTGTTTTTTTTTATTATTCTACTCACACAGTGTGCCATAAAAGTACCTGTCCTCTGCAGAAAAATGTACTTGGTATACCCCATGGTAACAAATCAACTTCAAGGATTATTCTCATTCTCATTAAATTTCCAAGATGGCTTTACCAGGGCCATTTATTGACCAATTTCATGAGAAAAGTAAGATTCAAAGAGACTTAACAGAGAGAGTTGCTTCTGAGAGACAAGCACAGGTAAATTAAACTTCAAGATAATAATAATTATCCTCAATAACATTCAGGATTTACGGCTTATATAATATAAATGACCCTTTCAGTTTCATCAGAAACTGCTACCAAATCAAACTGAATGTGTAAGTGATGAGCCACAAAACTGAAAAAAATTTCCTCAGATGCTCCTAATATTAATATACATAATTGTCATCTCAAAATCTAGAATGTGATACCACAGCTGGTCAATTTGCGGACACCAAAAAACTTGGGAAATAGTATCTTCAGTTAGACAAGACTCCAAACCAAATGGTTCCTCACCACTACATACCTACCTCCTACCTATTGCTCACAATGCTGAATTCTAATCATATGCTAAGAAATAGGTACTGAGAAATTTATGCAGTTCATGACCTTAGAAGCAATCAAAAATACTTGCCAAAGGCAATGTATTCTTTCATTCGCATACATAATTTTATGCAACCCCATTCCATTATCATGCTGAAGCATATTTACTGCTTTTCTAATTTATTTTGGCTGGAACTTAATGAAATGAATTCAGTTTAAACATTTTAATTAGGGTCTTGATAGTCCAGTTCTAGATCGAAAATGATAAGGAATAATGAATGTTTCAAACCAAACCTATTTAATGACCAATTTATATTCTTTTAAATTTTATGCTCCGCACCTGAATTGTATTAATATGATTCCCTATAATAACAGTGAATATCATAAAGATTATCATGAATACCCACTAACTACTCAACAACAAATATGTACCGTTATGATGATATTTAACTCAACACTTCCAATGGATTAAATGAATAGTAAATCTGAAAAATATTTTATGACAACCATGATTACAACTAAACAAGTTTCTTTAGTCTGGATAAATGAAAAGATCTTAATGGACTCAGCAGTAATTTTCCACACTACTTAATCGACTCCACACGTTTCCTCTATTAATTTTCTTTAGCCTTAAGTACTGAAATAACACCAGTAAATCATATCTACTATGAAATTATTTTCAAATTTATGAAACGAAAGAATAAGACTTGAATACACTTCCTTACCTTGCTCAATCTACCACAATCACTGATGGAAAATGGAAAATTGAAAGATAGAAGCCACTCTTTCTCACAATGCAAACAATAGATTAATAATAGGCATATGCTCATCACAACTTTAATGCTACTGTGCCAAACTAAAAGCCCTGTAACAATTTAAGTACGAAGCAAGAACCCTATAAGTACCATTGTAAGTTCATGGTACGAAGTTCATTGCTAATTGATTTAATAGAGAACCCTTCATTCATAGTAGGTTCACATCTGAAAAGCTTGGGGACTTGGGACTTAGAAGCTTTGAGCATTGGAACAAATCTTTGTCCTCCACTTATGTTAATATCCTTCATCAGGTAGCATCATAATTAGACTTGGGCCGATACCGATAGAGTATCGGGTATCGGTCATTGTCCCGATACTTTCGAGTACTCGTTTTTTTTTCGGTTACTTTTATTCGAAAGTATTCGTTCGGTGAAAAAATCTAAAAAAATATAATTTCGAAATCCCGCCTTCTTCAATTGACTTACCAATGTGTCGCGTATTTGTTTACTTAGCTACGATCTTCTTGACAGTAAAAGTGAGACAAGTGCTCAGAATTGGCTATGGGAAAGCCTGAGACGAAAAGCTCAACCTCTTCCGAAAAGTAGACGAATATTCAGGTACGAAGAAAGTTTGCTGAAATAGCAGCAAAAATTTAAGTTCTGCCGTCAACTCAAGTTCGCTCTGCTCAACACATACGTTGTTCTGCATTTCCGCCTACATTCCAAGATCGTTTCCCAAAAATATAAAATTTAAATATCGTGGCATGGTCAAGTGTTATGTCGTTAATGGATTCGCATTAGAAATTTTAAAATGAGGACGAAGGTGTTTGTCGCGTGCCTCCAATATGTTGCATACTTAAACGAATGTATAACTTAAACGAATACAAGTAAATATTTGAAACTTAAAGGACGTCATGGCAAAAGCACGATTAATATTCTATCAAAATTTCCTTTCATTTGTGCTTTTCATATCGTTATGACAATCTCCAAAGTGACGCTGACCTCTTCGACTCTAAAAAAATGTGCCATTTTTCATCCTCACTACAACAACATACCTCAAAAGTAATTGTTAAAAAAAGTCTGGTGCTTGCATTAAAAGAAAGGCTAAATTATCTACACGCTGATATACTCTCTATGAATTTCACTTCTTCCTTTTTTGGGATATCAAGCCTCAAAATCGAGTCTATATATACTTATTGCGTGAATAGTAGTATACACAAAACGTGCTATTTGGTCACATAGTAATCATTAATTATTGAGTGCCCATAAACGCAAGGTATCGTACATATTTTTGGGAGGCGTGCTAATTGAAAATGAAGCTTTGTTACAATAAATTAACGCCAGCAAAGAACTAACTTGATGGAATGCGTATTGGCCCATGGATGTTATGCAACCCGCACAAATATCATTAAAAAATGACCCGAGGAGACCTGTTCAGCAAGTTTTCCTCGTTACCATGTTCGGGATTTCAGGCCCCTACAAAAACGTGGAAACGAGGGTGCACTGTGTTTGGTGTACCTGCAGGTTTAGAGTTTTCTGAGCAATGTTGTCAAAGACTTATGCTATGGTCCTGATAGAAGAACCCTCTAAACTGCTGAGCATGTTCAGCAGCCGTGTCAATACTATATCAATGAGCAATACATTCCATTATGAGCTGCTGAGCATGTTAAACAGCTCTTATTTCTTAAAAATAACTTACAGTATTTACAATAAAAGAGGGCTTAGAGTATGAAATCTAATTCCAGTCATAATTGCAAGAGTAGCAAGATAAAAGAGCTGTCACAATGTCATTTCTCTCAATAACTAGGTACTCTTTTATAACACTTTTGATTACTGAGTTGACTTCATGAGAAGGAAAGCACTTATCAAATTTTTTTAGAAAAATAAGTTATCGAAAGAAGGTATCAACAAATAATACTATAGGTATCGGCCACTAGTATCGAAGTATTGGTTTGGTATCGGAAAAAGTGGTATCGGTACAAGTCTGATAATAATAATATGAATTTCATTCCACAGGAAACTTAAGCGGCTAAATATTGGAGCCAATGAGTTGACCTCTGTGCCAACAGAGGCTTTATCAACACTGGACACCCTTAAGAAGTTGGAAATGCAGGAGAATAAGATCTCAGAAATCTCAGAGGGGGACTTTGCAGGTATGAAAATATAATGCCTATGTCAAAAGTAAAACTGCTCACAGTTTTATAATGATAGTCATTTAACTTCCCATTTTTCCCCTGAAGTTGAAGTCTTTCAAAAAAGCATTACCATCTGTAAGCTATGCATATGAATTTACTGATGATTATTTGATAAAATATAAATACAGACTTCGCTGTGAAATACATGCTTAAAGCTCATAAGTATTACATGCAAATTTGATCACCATGATTGCATCAATATGAGCAACTTAAGAATTGTAATTTTTAAGATTTTTTGTCCTCCCCAAACTCTTAATTTCTCAATTTTTTTAATTTTAATTTCTGCTGTATAAAACCCACTGAAATCGAAGAGTAAAAGCTTTCAAGCCAATTTGTATCTAAAATAGAAGCAATCTTCATCTTCAAACTCCTCTTTAGCAAACGAAGAACCACAAAGATGAAGCTTCAAATGTTGTTAAACATACCATATTCCCAGAGAATGAACATTCAAGGGAGGTTGACAAGCTGTAATCATGGTAATATCACATTGACTGATTCTTATAATTTGTCCAATTCATTATTTTCAAATGAAAAAAATTAAACTTGCAAACGGAAACCTTATTTCAGCAAGATAAGAAATTACTGGGTCATTTAGTTCATGGGCAATTCACACAAGGGTTGCCAACTTTTCACTCAGTAATTTATTACCTAAAATGGAATGTAATCAGAAGTTTATTAATCAATTAGACAGATCAATCAATCAGGGGCCGAATACTCTGTTAATGTGCTATGTATACTGATGAGTTTGTGTGAGTATCCTGACTGTGTCACAATTCAATTTTAAACCGATGGTTAGCAGTGTTAATTTCCAGGCTACTCTTCATCCTCTCCATGTAGCCCATAGCAAGTGTAGTACCTACTTTTCATATGTGTACGATAATTAAGTATAAGTAGGAAAATTGTAATCAAACTGCAACTCTGTAGGTCATTCCAATAATAAATCTATCTTTCCAAAATATGTATTCAATTAAGATTACTAACATATCTATTGTTTTATTTAATATATTTTGTTCACCACCACACATTTATATAGTAGTTCAGAAATGGAATCAGCAGCTATTACTTTTCACCATGGAAATAACTGTTTGTAGTAATTTGCCGTACTCATATGAAGATTCCAAGGACTCTGATTTGTATATCACCTCTAATTCTGGCAATCATTTCTTTCCTAGAGTTATTGACAGGGAACCATGACGTCTACAAATTCTCAGGATTGGAACTGAGAAATTATCTTCCCTCAGGAGAAATTAATAAGGAATAGTGAGAATGGTAATTTAGTACGTTCAACCTGGCATATGATTTTCCATGCCGGCCCGGGAGGCGGCATGGTGACCAATAATAGAGCATATCTTTTAAGGATCTATCTGGCGGGGGACAATTCAGTTTATATTATCACCCAACGGCTGAGCTCAAATATCTTATACGGATCTACGGAGAGTGTGACACATGGGTGGGTCACGCTGCCAGGGAGGTCAACACTGTTGTGACCCACTGGTGGCCCACTCCGGGGTGAACGTGTTAAAGGGATAAAGATTCCCTGGCTCCACAATCCTTCAGGTGGTCACTGAATTGCTTTAGAGACATTTGCTTGTGTGAATATTTTCAAAATTGTTTTTTTCCAAGAAATTTTTAAAATTAACATTCAGCATTATCCATCCTTGTGAATAATAGGAAAATCCTATCATGGATGCCTCAATCAGCCAGGCATTATTTAGTCACCTTAAGAAATTGATTTAGTAGTTAGTTGCTACTCGTGTTTATGTTACAAGCGCAAAAAATACACTTGTTACAAGCCAGTGATTTGAACAACATATAAGATACATACATATTTTACCGAGTGACAAATGAAGAAGTCCTAAGAAGAGTGGGAGAAAAGAGATGTCTGCTGAAAACTATAAAAAGAAGACAGGACAACCTAATCGGCCATATTTTAAGACACGATGGCCTGATGAAGACAATCGTCGAGGGAAAAGTAAACGGGAAAAATGGAAGAGGCAGACCTCGTATGAGCTACATGGAGCAGGTCGTAAAGGACATGAAAGAGAGGAACTACGTTGGTATGAAGAGGTTGGCCGATAGAAGAATGGAGTAGAGGGCTGCGTTAAACCAATCCTAGGATTGTTGACCCTTGATGATGACATATTTTACAGCGTATTAAACAGAAGCATCTAAAATATCAATTATATAGTATGAGATAATTATGTAAAGTACAACACTTTATGATCAGGAACTCTATCTCTTTTGGAATTCCTTTTTTATTTCCTTAAAGATGGCACCCCACCAAAAGTTGGTAATAATTGGTACCAACTAATCGAATACCATTTGAAATTGGATCTTCCATGATCAATTAAAATAATTAATTTTGGCAGAATAATCAATTGATCAATTAATGTACTCGAATACTTGCATCCCTAATTCACATCATTTGAAAATTACACCACAAAATTTTTTTGTTCACAAACTGCTAGTTCAAACTACTTTAGGACTCATGCGTGGAGCCTGGAGGGTATCGGTAGAAAGCAAAGAAAACTAAGATCAGTTTGGGCAGTTCAAGTCATACAATGATCATGGATCCTAAGAAAGTGTGAGGTAAAGGTTAACCTACCAAAATTAGCGAAGTCTGGAACAGAGATAAAAGCAGATAATTTCAAAGCCTCTCATTTCCTTTTCTCTGTTATGATAATTATGGCACTGTCATAATTTCCATTCCTCTTAGATTCTGAAGTGAACTCAAATTTCAATAAAAATCTTTAAGTCTAACTCTTTCCAGATATCCTTAAGACCAATGGAGATCCCATCATAACTCGGCAAGTAAACACAAACTCTTATTCCTCAACATGTATCACTTTTGACAAACCTTGTCTATCCTCTGTCTTTTAAGTTATCTGCTCATTTCTTAGGTGAACATTACACATGTGCAATTATTTTCCTTCATGCACAATCTAGATATGGAATTTAAAAAATGAAATAGCAGCAATGCACTACTTTTTAATACCATTAAGAATAACCAGTTGCATCACTAAGTCCCTTTAAATTAGCAGATTAAGTTCTCTTCATCAACTCATAAAGGGCATGTTAAGAAGTATACTACATATTGAACTTCACTTGTTTCAGTAAGCTTGATTCAATCTTGTCCCCCTTCTATGCTTTGTGATGATTCCCATTTATTTTACTATGTAAAATGACCTTGCCATTGCTACACCTCAATACTCACTCCTTTAAAAATAGATGTTCAACAAAAACTATTTATCACCACTAGCCTCTAATTGCAACTCTTCACGAAGTCTGAAATAACCTGAATCAAGCATAGAATTAAAATAAATAAGGCTTCACCTCTCACTTTAATTCATATCACTTCAATGAGAATGGCTAAGTTACTGGTGGTAAAGCTAATGAAGCTGACTGACACTCTGGCATCAAGGTCTTTAAGGAACAGAAATGTTGCAGTCAAATAACTTTGCGGCAAGCTAGTTGCCCCAGCTATCAAACCTTGAATGATGCTTTCAAACACCATGTTTTGCCAGAAGTGAAATGAAAAATTCTGAATCGAGAACATCCACCCACTTTAACTCCTTCCACTAAGTCAACAGTTGTGAGCCATTTTCAACTGAAAGACTTTTTTGAATACTTATGTGAAACCCTTATTCTGGGATAACTGATCATTCCTTTCCTCATGATGTATTTATGTTGTTTCAGCACATATTTCAAGGACGCGACACTACATCTATGCCTCAAGAAAATAATGGATTGGAAAAATACAGAAACTTTTAATTCTTCCCTCTTACTAGGTCTGCGTGGGCTTGACTCTCTCTGTCTAGCCCACAACCGACTCATAGAGGTCCCCGCCAGGGCCTTTACAGACCTCTCAGTCCTGAATTCGCTGGAGTTGGATGGAAACCAGCTTAGCTACATCCACCCAGATGCATTTGAAGGCTTGCAAGGTAAGCATGGGACCAATATGTAGCATAAACAGTAGTATTAGGACCTTTGTAAGATCATTTAAAGCCAATAACACCAAAAATATCACCTCACATTGGTGATAAAATATTACTATGTATTTCTTCCCATGCATTGAAGAAGTCTATCTGTTAAAGTGATGTATGTACCAAGCATTTGGAACTAACTGCATTTGAACAAGAGAGATGCATTAAAAAGGACTTGACAAAGCCAAGAGAATTAAAATAATTACCTAATAATTAATAATTCTATACTTAGCAGTAATACAGGAGCAATTAAAAATCTGTAAAAGATTGAAGTTTGCTTCATTTTTTGCTTTTACTATACACACAAAGTGCATGGTATTTTTTAATTGATATTTAATTGGAAAAGGGAATCTTAAAGAGTCTCAAACATATTTCAACAATATTTAGATCAAATGGCTTAGTATCATTCAATTTCACTATGAGACAGATCAGCCCACAGTTTCAATTTCAGCAAATTGCATGGTATAATTTACTTCTGATTGAAGACTCAAGAATCAGAGAGTCAAATTTTTCACTGAGCAATCTAAAAGTGGGTGGTAGATTCAATAATAATGGATTCTTTGAGAATAGACCATTTTATCACTTTTGACTTTGATAACATATTTTTTGATAATGTTGACTTAAAGCTTCTGAACAGTAACTATACACCGATTCTGCCATAGAAGTTTCTTCTGAGCTCTAAACACTTAGGATTCACTTTTTGGATGGATCAGTATCATATTTTTCTATAACTTAGCCTCTAAGAACAAATTACAGCTTCCTCAAATTAATTTCCAGTTCAACAATCATATTGGCAATTTTCTATCCATGATGATTTTCTTCCATGAATAAATTATTTCACACTTATACCTGATGGTATGAATTAAAACTTTTTCCACAATATGTTTATTTTTCATTGCCGATTTCCACTTATAAGATAATCTTCAGGTGTACTTACAGAAGACAAATTTATATATGTAAACTGTGTGGAAAAGGGGGGTGGGAGCCTCCCAGAGATGGAGGCTATCTGGGTAATGGGATTGATTGAAATTGGAAGGTCAATAAGGGGTGAGTAAGAAACACATAAATGGTCATTTAAAATATTGCAACTTAAATTGACACTTCATAATCTCTAGCTGCTCAAGACCTTCTAGGTGCTATTTTTCCTCTCTAAATAAAGGATTTTATAAATGAAATTCCCATTCTGCCCACTTTCAATTAATTTCTTAGGAAACTGAGTTTTTGTTCAAATTTGAAGCAAAATTATGTTCTTTCAAACCCTTGTAAAATTTTAAACCAGTTTGCCCATTGTATGTTGCAGAACACTCTCCCTTACTATTTTAAAAACATGGGATCTTACACTTGGTATGTGATAATAGGAACCTAAGATTAGCTTTGTAGTAGAAAGCCAGTTTTGATTTTTGGCTTAGGCTTTACTTTTGCAGTTTTTTCTCACAGCTTTCCAAAATACAGAATTCTCTTCATTTCACAGTCTCAATTTTGGGTACAATGCCAAATGTGGATTTTGCAACTATCTTACCCAGTTTTCTTTTGTGGAGGTTTTAAAACTAACTGTGGCAGTTACCCATCATTTGCTGCAATGTGTTTAATTAAATCTATTTCTTTTTGTGTATTGATGTGAAATATGGGTACATTTAGAGATAGTGTATCACTGAGCGGAAATGCGCAGTGAAATAGCCCCAGCTCTGAAATGCCTTGTCACCCTTTTTCTTACGGTATGCATACAGAGATTATATTTGGTATTTTCATCCCTACATTTGTCTTATGTGGCTACACCTGAAGACGACTTAACAAGTCAAAACCATTAGTCGAAAATAAACATATTCTGGAAAAAAAAGTGTGCCTTCATTGATATTATTTAGATTTTTAATCCATAATCCTGTTTGACTAATGAATTTCATGAAGCAAAAAGATTTTCTTACTAAAAGCAAAGGATACCCTGAATACTTCTAATCACAATGTTAATATAGCATCTTTATTTTCCTATCTTAGAAAACTTGCAGTATCTCCGGCTTGGAGATAATAAGTTGCATGCTATTCCAAGTGATGCTCTGAGACGCTTGCATCGCCTGAGGACTCTTGACCTGCGAACCAACAACATATCAGTGGTGCCAGAAGATGCCTTCAATGGATTTGGAGATACAATCACCTTTCTTAACCTCCAAAAGAATAGGTAAGAATATAGAGTATTACTCTAGAGTAAGAACCTTGTCTATTTCAACCCATCCCTGTTGAAAAAGTCATAAATAAAAAAAAAGTCCTGTAAGTTTACCATCTTGAGGCTGAGCTTCAAGTCACAGAGTGAATCCACCGGGTTGTGGATGGTGGATTGACCTCTAGATATAGAGGTTTCTGGGAAATAAGTGAATTTACTTGTCAAATAAGCACTTGTGGATAAAAGGCACTTCGAAAGCACTCCAAGGTGGTATTGGACTATCTTTGGGTAAGGTACAACTTCAAACGATAAAGAAACCTATTAAGATACCGTCACTTGGCTATGTGAGGCCACCACAATAATGCTTCCCATCACCCAGAGGGGAGGGCAACAGCTCTTCTTCTTATGAGTGAAGGTAGAGACCACAGTGGTCGGTACAGTGACATTCATTTCACTACTGGCGTGGTAACATTTACTATTAAAGGCTATAGTACTGCGATGTGGAAGTCAAGGAGAAACCTGCATATCCCAAACTCATTTATTTGGGCGGGAAAGGAGATAGACACTCAACCATGTTAACACCAAAACATGCAACGATCTTAGGAGAAATTTTCCTAACAAAAAGTACGTGTGGATGTTGTCCAATATCAGAGTGGAAGAAGAATATTAAAATGTAAGGAAACCTTCTTGGTAGCCCAGCAAGTGCAAGGAATCTGGCAGCCTGGGTTAATTACTTTCATGAAATTTTAGTTTCAAATTCAAGTCAGTGCTGTACAGTCTGTTGGTGTACATATATTTTGCTTTAGTGAGAGTGGTTACTAAAATGCCTAGAGGTAAAACCAAGGTTGTTCTAAATCTCAAGGAGAGAAGGTGGGTTATTTTGGAGAGCAAGAAGGGAATATCAGCGAGGAAAATTTCAGACATTGTTCAATTGAGTATAACTGAACTCGAACCATTAAAAAAAGGGATTTTCAGAGATGATCATCATGGGTCATCAATCCTAGGATTGGTTTGACGAAGCCATCTAATGAAAAGAAAGAGGGAGTCAAAGGTTAAGAAGTGAATGATCTAGTTTTCAAGTCAATTAAGTGTGCCCCTTAAATCTCACCTGCACCATTGGTCCACAAAAATGCTGCAGGAGAAGACTCAGAAGGTAGCAGAATATTTAAGATTAGAAAACTTTGTGGCAAGCAATGGGTCTCTGACATGTTTTAGGTATTGCCACGATTCATCTTTCCGTTAATATATATATGAGGCGCTCGGGGCTAGATAATGGTAAGCCACATTTAGGAAATTTTACAGGAGTGACATCTGAAGGTACGAAAAATTCCCTAAATTAGGTGTTGTGTCTTGGTGCAATACATAACAACAAGGTGTGTGCTGCCATCTCTTGGTTTCTTCAAATAATACTCCGCCAGTGGCTTCCCATCATCTAGCAGATAAGAAAAGCGTACAGATCTCAATATTTTTCAGTGTGTGGCTTACCATTAACTAGCCCCGAGTGCCTCATATATATGTGGTTGTCAAGATTGCTGTCAATATTGGAAGGTTTCCAACCTAACAATGCATATTTTTAATGTTAATGAAGGTATATTATTCTATCAACTAATTTTAAAAACTTATCTAGCCTTGAGAAATGAGGTGAGTAAGGAAAGACATAAAGACTACTATAGTAAAAGAAATCCATTGACCTCATTCCCACCCAAAATCAATAAGGAGTAGAGGGGTATTCGGGTTGCGTAAAATTGAATTGGAAATACTTTCCCTCCATTCAGCAGTCATTTCCGTAAGCGGCCACTATTCATTTGGCCACACAGTGACCGCTTAAGACAGGTTTCACCGTACATGGGACAAGGTGTAAAGGATGTGAAAGAGAAGAATTATAAAAACATGAAGAGGTTAGCGGATGGAAGAATCGAGTGGAGGGCTGCATAAAATCAATCTTAGGATTGTTGACTGATGGTGATGAAGTTTAGAATGCAATAGGAATAGCTTCATCATAGTGTAACACACACAAGCTTAATTAGAAAAAGAAAGTAACAGAAAGGACATAAGACACGAACTCCTAAATGAAAATATGCCACCTACACATCCTACTAACCTCTGAATTAAAAATGATATCAAGTTGTGTGCTTAACTTTGCACAATTTATACTTTTCCCTAGTCCCCAGCACAGTGTTAAATTAAGACTTTTAGCTCAAGTAGGAAACAGACCGTCCAATAAATTTATACTTATGTTCATTAGCAATTGTAGTATGTTTCCACCTATCCTTTCCTCAAGCCCAACCTACGATGCATGGATTGAAATTATTACCACAGTATTGCTCTCATATTTACAGCATAAAGACATTGCCAGCACTGACATTTGAGAACCTTAACTCTTTGGAAACCCTGAGCCTTCAAAACAACAAGTTGGAACACCTACCTGATGAAGTAATGGAATCTGTTATGGACACACTTCGGGTCATTGATCTAATGGGTAAGTAACATAATGGAGAATAATCATACTAATATATAAAAATAAAGTGGTCTGTGTCTGTATGCCGGTTCTATGTTCGTTACGCATCTCCTCAAAAACTACTGAACCAATTGAGCTTAAATTTTGTAGGATTCTAGTGTACATACTAGAAGGTGCTATAGGCTATATAAAAAAAAGGCTCAGGGCCCGGGTTCAATACCTGATGCCAATTATGTATTTACATCGGTTTAATTTGACTTTTTCAATTTATGGTAGCGCAAGAGTGTTTTCTTTCACTCAGTAAAATAACTAAATATTAGTCGATTTCTTGCATTCTTTCTGTATTAAATGGGAAATGTTTAAACTTTCTTATTATTTTAACCAATTTACACTTTGTCATCGAGGTTTCCGGGCAATGTGTAATTTACGTTGAAATTTACTCTTTTTTTTTTGGTTCTTGTCCGAGCGTTGCTAAGGCCTTTGACATTGTCATCTCCGAAATGGAAACATTGTTGATGCTTTAACAGTTCGTAACAGATGGATGGCGTAAACGGAATTGTGCTTTTCGCGATGATATAGGAAGATACTGAAGGCATTGTAGGCTATTCGTAAAGCAAGGTCAGCCATATTTTTCCGCACTAAAATATGTACTGACTGCTGACTCTCACAGATTTAGAAAGTTTGCATTCAGTTAAAATTAGGAGTATTTAAATGAATGCTTCAGCAGTGATGAAATTGCGAATGTTTTTTTTTTATTTTTTTACCAGTTTGTGCATTTGAACTGATCTAGGACATGAAGAGAAGAGATGAAAGGCTTTCAAAATTGTGATCAATGGAGATAGTTTGAGATTGAGTTAGTTTAACAAAAACCAGGGGAAAAAATTCAAATTCCAATGCAGCATATGTCTCAATTATGTATGTCATTATGTATTCATTACACAGTACCTTATGAGTCATTATGTATCAATGGGATGTTCAATAATGCCATTGCAGTGATGCTAAAAAAAAAAGTTCTTACAAAAGCGATGCCATAAACATTTCTTTTCGTGAAGATATTGAAGGTACTAAAAGGTATTGCAGATAATTCTTGAATCTAGATCGGCCATTTCATTCGAAAGAATTATAGGAGCTTACTTTTCACGCTACTCCCAGATCAAATAGGTTTGCATTCAGTAAAACTAAAAGCATTTAAATGAAAGTTTCTGCAAGGCTCAAAACGTGAATATTTTATGGATTTATACCATATTCCGAAGTGGACCGCTTTCAAAATTGTTGTCTTTTGAGACCCAAGAACGTGATAAGAAACGTAAATGAAGTCTAATCAAAAATAAGAGTAGCAAGATGAAAAAAAGTGATATAGGTATAAAATGCATTAATACGTATCCGCAGGAAGTTCATTGATGCCACTATCATGAAGTTGGAGAATTGAGACAAACACTACATACATAAAAGACCAGAGAAAATATTTTTTGCATAGGTGGGTGCTATCATTCCATAAAAATCGAATCTGGACTATAGTCAACAATATACAGACATCCATATGCACCCCCCTAACCTCCTTTGTTTCTTCTGGCCTTTTTTTAAGTTTCTAAATAAAATTCTTATTTTTGTAAAGGTCCACGTATGAGTCCAGGCAGTAATTAGATGTTTACATTGGTATAAATTATATTTATGGCTCCGATAATGACTTGGAACCTTAGCTAGCACTATAACACAGGTTTATTTCAGCCTCATCATGAAAAATGTTAAAATTTCTTAATACAATTTGTAATTATTATATTTATCCCTCCAATTGAATTTCAATGGGCACCTTCAGCTAGTTCACTATAAAAGTATACAAATTTGTATTACCTCAACCTGATGTTTAATGATTATTTGATATCTAATATTAACATAACTTATGATATTTAATATTAACATAAACAGAAGGATCATAGACTACCTATGCAGAGCACAATAGAAAAGGCATAAATCCAACTAGTGAACTACAAAGCACGAAAAACAAATTAAGTAAAACTAACCAATGAGAAATATGCCTGCTGAAGTGATGACAGAGCATGTTGACATTTCGGACAGCAATAATTATGATATTAATGATCAACAGTGCAATTTAAATGTTTATTTACATTTATAAATTTAACTAGCTCTATTTTATCAAATAAAGGTATGCAAATGCTTTCATTTTTCTAATAACCCTGCAATAAAGTTTGTGCACCTAAAACCAAGCATATGCCTACTGATGCTAATAAAATCAGCAACTTGGTGATTCCGACATAGTAACACAGAATGACTTACAGTTTGATTTCCAGAAAAAATAAATTACAATGAGGAGGAAGAAACATTACAAATTTAGGCACTAAAATATTTGAGATAGCTACAGCCATAAAAAAAGTTAACACCTGCATATTTTATTATAATAAACAATATTATGACAAAATAACGGAAACAGATAAATCATTTTAGTGACTACAGGTGGGTACTAGGCCTACTTAGGGTTAATAATCGTCATTATCTAATTATAAGTCCCACTTGGCCTTCTAACTAGTAATAGTTCTTTACAATAATATACTTGAAGAGATGTACATATTGCAATGATAATGATAAGGACTAAATATAAAATTATTGTTGAAAGAAGTAGAAAATATACTAAATAATGAAGGAAAGAAGCGTTTCATTTTAACATGAAATATGATACAAGTACAGGAAACATTAAAACCTCTTCAGAGCAAAGAAAAAAAACTTTTAGGATCTAGATACCCAGGTTCACATAAAACCTGTCAGTACCTTTAAATGCTCCCATCATATATAATCAAACGAAAATAAAGTAGTCTTAAGGACATTCAACGGCTCGTGAGTCTTGGTAAAAATATTCTGGTGACTTAACTTTTCAAAATAAATACAGCGATATATGGATCTTGTGGATCAAATACTGTTTTGCCTACTCTATACAGGAAAGGGTGTTCGCACATCTCCCATACTATTTGGCAATAACTGCTCATGTCATGCACCTTTAAATGGCTTTCAGGATACTCAGTGGGTATAAATGTATAGGTTACTTCCACCTTCAATGTTTTTTTTTCTCTCTGCAAAGGAGGAAAGTATATCCCCAATGCAGAATTTAAAGTAATCCAACCAATCTTGGTCCAACTTAAACTTCACATGGTCCAAAAGGACATCAAACAAACTAATTGTTAATCAATCAAAAAAATATTTACAGCATTTCAAAGAACTCTCTCTCTCTCCTCATGAAATCGTAAGTTCGTCAAATATGATTCCGTATTAAGGATGGGATGGCTGATAAAGAGCGACAGCATTTGAAAAGGATGTGAAAGTGGTGAGCATGTTGGGCAAGTGGGTGAATGAGAGAAGAATGGGCAATTTGCATGGAATGATGAGAGGTAGAAAGTATAAAAAAACTAAAGAATAATATTTTGAAAGATATGTGGATTGTGTAACATGGGATTCTTAGAAACTCTTGAAAGTTTCCATGTCCATCTACATGAATAATGTAGAGCAGGGGTTCCCAAACTTTTTTGTACTACGCCCCCTGCTGTTAAAATGGAAACCTTCCACGCCTCCCTTCACAGTAAATTTTGTGGGAATGTGAAAAAAACAAGTATTACGTTGAAAACAAAACATGTATTTTTACTATCACAAAATACAACATAAGTTTCAATTTAAAGAAATACTGTTAAGAGAAAAACATCGACAAAAAGCTATATATTTTTGCTATAAAAGAGTTTTATACAAGTGGATTGTTAAGTTTTCTAAACATCAAGGTTGATTTTAAAAATCTACAACATAAAATTAGATAAAGAAATTTATGGATTTTATTTACTCAAAGATTTTTATTTTTAACTGGTCTCGTGCTCACGCCCCCCCTGACATGTCTTCACGCCCCCCTGGGGTGGCGCACCCCCCAGTTTGGGAACCCCTGATGTAGAGAATGCATACACTAGAGGATAGAGGATATATCATGAATAATTATGTATATATTGACTATATTAATTACAGACAACCCACTTGAGTGCAGCTGTGATCTACGTTGGTACATGGACTGGATAAAGAGTCTCCGTGACAAGGATGACGAGATGATGCAGAAGAAGCGAATGGTTTGCACAATCACCCACGAGCACCGGGAGTATTCACTGAGAGACCTGCCGCTCGAACGCATGGACTGCGCCACCTCCCCCTCCTCCTCCTCTTCCTCCTCCTCCTCCGCCTCCCGCTCCTCCTCCGCCCCCCCCTCCTTCTCCCTCATCCTCTCCCCCATGCACCTCCTGCAATCCACGCACCTCCTGCCCATCATCCCCCTCTACTCCTCCTCATTGCCCCTACGCTTCCTCGTCTCACTCATGCATGGCATACGGTATGCATGAGGTTGAACCCATTCACAACGTCCCCTCTCACCCCTCCTCTACCCATTCACCTCGGCCACCACCACCCCCCACACCTCTTAATTCTCTGTCCGTCTCCCTGGTCAAGTAGCAGTAGTTAAGACCAAAACAACAAGTGATCCGAGAAAATCCAACCCAATATTGAGAAAAAAACTGTAACTTCTCTGAAAAATACCAAGTGCCGCATGATAATTTGCTTGTTTTCTCGAACATCAACATTAATAAGGCAATGATGTGATATATTTGCACAAATAAGGGGATTTTCTTTGAATTGACCATTGCTAACAAAAATTCAATCAGAAGAATTGGTAAAACAAATGTGTTCTTTTGGTAAGGGTACTGGAACCCAACAAGTCACACGAGCTTTTCACAGATTAAAAGCAAAATGTTTAGAATTTCTTCTAGCATGAATACATGGTATTGAGAAGTTAGTCCAGACTTGCTACTAAGCATTCCATATTGCAATTAGAATGAATTAAACAGATAATACACCACCTAGGATAACAACTAATAAATGCTAATAAGATCACTGCAAAACCATTATGGACACCTTAACACGATACATTAATAAGTGCTCTATACTGTAAAAAGCTCGTGTATACTCAGAGGGAGGACTCAGATCACTTGGCACCATCCCCACATTTTAGGATTAACCTCAAATTCAACACTTTCACAACTATCCAGTAGATAAGGAAACAATATTCACAATGTTAGGCAGTGAAAAATCATAAGGTAATAGCTACACAATTAATATTAATACAAACTTACATATCATTAATGGTTGATGATTTTAAATAGAGTGAAATTAAAGTCATTTTTTAACCTAATACATATCACGGGCCGTTCCTACACTGAGAAATTTTATCTTTTTAACTTCAGTACAAGTTGCATACGCTTGGAGATGGATTGAAAAAATATCATTTTTCTTTAAGTCTTTATTGAATAACAATTATAATAAACTTTGATATATATTTTATTTAAAAGAATATTTCTCTATATCTCAGTAAGGATCAGTCATTTACAAAATTATTGTAGGTAAATGAATAATTTTAGTAAGTCTGATTATTCTAAAAGCAAACTTGTAAGTCTTGCACTCAAAATCAGGTGCATTTGATGTATTTAGGGGTTCTTCATTGGCCTTTAAACAATATTTCAATAAAGAGCATTGAAATTGGGGGAAGATTACCACGTAATCATAATTGTTCGAGGCCATATGACAGACCTCCTAAAAATTACAAGTTAATAACCTAGTGCATATCAAAATTGAGCCGTGCCATGAAAACATATCAAAATATACAAGCACAACAAACAGAACATAAATTTAGAAATTTAATCAACAGGGGAGTAACTGTCATCTATTTAAATGTTGATTTCACTTTAATTGATGTTTTGATCTAGTGGTGTTAACAATGAACCATTTATTACGTGTTAATCCAAGTATACTATATTAAGGATACAAATTCTTCTATGAAAGTTAAATTGCTGTACTTGAAATTTCTATGTCCTTTTAAGAATGGTATTATATGTATTAAACAATCTCCCTGTTATTCCAATTATAACTAAAGTAATAATGCTAGTGTATATTAATGTGCAGTTTGTTTAAATTTTTACTAAAATATTGGCAAAGCTGCAACCAATAATCAGTAATGCCACAAAAAAGACTTAAAAAATGTCTTTTGATATAATTGGCAAATGCCAAATACTGCTGAAAATGCAGTACAGAACCATGTTTAAACATATCCAGAGTTCTGGGTTGCCTGCCTTTCCGTGGACATTAAATTGTGGCTCACAATTGCGCAATATTTTTATATAATATCTTACAAAATGTCAGGTCGTTATCTAGAGTGCCCACGGAAAGGGCATCCACAGACAAAACCTTTTTGTGAATTTTTTTAACATATGTGATGTGTATACATGTAGTGTAATGAAGACTTAGAACTATCATGAATTGGTGTCCAATAAATGTAATTACTGCTTATATAATGCAATGACTTGGATGTAAATGCTTTAATGTTCTGATGTATCTCAATAAATACAATGGACTCAAATATGTTGGCTGAGTTAATTAATAAAACTATCCTAGACCAAATGTCTTCTAAGAAGCACCCAAACCTATAGTTTAAATGTGTATTAAAGAAAAACACATGCGTAAATGCTGCCATTGTCTTCAAGCCATAGTGTTTGAGCTGAAAGTCAATCAGCTTTGTGAGGAAGCTGATTGACTTTCTCTAGTTATATAAGCTCTAATTATTAAGTTTGAAAGCATATAAAAATTAACTTATCAAGGTAGAGGGAACAGTTCCTTTCCCTATGCCACCTACAAATTTCCAAAAAGATTTAACTCCCACTCAGTCATACAGCATGTTTAAAACTGGACATGTCCACAGAATCTCTTGGATTCAAACCCAAGACGTTCAGTCAAACAGTCCTACTTCTTTGGCTATCACCTAATTTATAAAAAAAACTCAATTCACCCTAACTACTGTGAGCGAGAAGGGATATAGGTACAACCCATCAAAAATGAGATACCATAATGAACAATAAACATTTTCATAGAATAATAATCAATGGAAAATCAGAAAGAAGTCCACCACAACTATGCATGAGAAAAACAAAAATTTGCCTCTCCATAGAAAAGGAATCATAACATGCAAACATTAGCTACCAAAACTTACATCCTACATAACATAATAACAATAGAATTTTTTTCTGTAATGACACCATAGCTCTCTAAAATTGTTTGATATTTGCTCTAGTGATAGAGCAAAATATTTGGTCTGAAGGTTCACAGTGGCACCTAATATCATATCTACTTACCGCTATTCTTGACAAAATGAGGTAGAAAAAAATTAATGCCCTTTTTTTAGTGCTAAAACGCGCCAAAACTTTCTCCAAAAATTCAACTAAAAATGCATGCAGTAAGTTACCAATAGTGGACAAACATCTAGTGATTAGTCAAGATTATTAGAGAATGTAATGTGACGAGCATTTTAAAGGATTAGTATCTTTATCTTGACACATTTATAACAAGGGCTAACTACTGTAAAGACTTACCCGCAGTAGTAGATAAAATGATGCACCGAATTAATGGAGATTAGGATTATCTTATGGTGATAGTAGGTAAATAAAATACTAGTTAATGGTGATTGTGCTTTATTAACTTCTAAAATGCTACATACAACTTAAAAGGTGAGTATATTAAGCAGTTACACTACAGTGAGAACAGTGATGATTTTTTATTCAATAGATAGTGAAAAAGAAATAAAATAAAACTCTGGACAATATGTCAAATGTAATAATGATATGTCTGTGAAAGTACCACAGTAAAAAGTGAAAAGAAAATATTTTCAAAAATACTTATTGCATCAAATGGAAGAAGAAGGCAACGGCTTACCTCCATTCCAGATTTCCAAAGGCAAATCCTCCCATGAAATTGACTTGATATCCACCGTAGCATTAGGGTTCTTTTCAGATGTATTAAAACTGAAATACAATAAGTTCAAAAGATAATAAATGACAACTCAAAAAATGCCACTACAGCACTCCAAATAGGATAGCTTAGCTTCCTAAATGGCCAGAAAAAAATGGGAAAGGAACACTTGTTCGTGGAGATCAGATTTCACTAAAGCCCACATTACAGCATCTACATCTTATCACATTAACAGATTACGTAAAAAGAGGTGATAGACAAATCCAGGTTTTTTCCGGATCCTTGCCTGGGTTTTGCATCTTTATCTTAGTTTAGGATTTAAAATGAAAAAAAAATATGTACGCACATATGTAGAGGCGTGACTAAATTATAAAAGCACATAAATAAAAGACACCCACAAAGATAGTTTTCTGATATTTCGGTGGCCACTACCACCTTTCTGGAAGGAGAGGAGAGAACTGACTGAGGGGGCAAGGCAGGTCGAGGAAACAAGTGAAGGGTAGAAGTAAGAAGGGTAAAAATGAGTGGGGAGGGAAAGGGTATGAGAAAATGTATGAGAAAAAGAGAGAAAGACAGAAGTTTCCTTTAATGAGCCGTTTATTCCCGGTTTGCGGAAAGCATGGTAGAACCAAATTAAAGATTGCTCCAGAGTTTTAAGTTGGAGGGGAAATGCTGAAGGTGGGAGGGAGGCCAGTATGCCCACCTTGAAACAATTATTGAAGTTGGATTTGAGGGAAAAGGCATGTATGGCTACCGGGAAAGAATAAGAATGGGAGGAGGGATTATTGCAGGAAGAGCAGTGACCATTCATGCAGATGCATGAATTCATGCGTGATGCATGAATATAGTAGTGGAGAGGCCGATGTAGAAAGAGGGACAGAATTGGCAGAGTAGAAGGTAGACAGTATTTTCAGTGGTGCAGGAAAGTGAAGGCATGGAGGGAAGCAAAAAAGAGAGGAATTGTTTGGGGAGAGGCTGGGTGATAAGGATAGGACAGGTTTTGCATCTAGCACGATTGCAGGGGGAAAGGGGTGTTTTGGGAGGGAGATGGGATTTGGACAGAGGACTGGTGGTTCTTAGAATACCAGAGAGGTTGGGGGGACATTTGAAGGTAAGAGATGGGCTTTTAGGGAAAATATTGGTGGCGGTAAAGTTATCAGACAGGATAGGGAATAGGCCTTTGAGGATGTGTTAAAGGGACTGAATACCAGGAAAGTAGGTTGTGCACAGAGGTTGTCTTTGGTTTTGCAAGGAGGGGCTATGGGGGAGTAAGTTTTATTGGAGATTTTTTTGTTGAGAAGATGCTCAGGTTAATGTAAACCCATTGTGCACTGAATTAATTTAAGGTTTTTGATTTTGTTTATTATTTAATATCCTATACTATATTATTCTTGGCATGCGATAGACTGGGAAGTCTTTTTTCTATAATTACATGAGAACATTTCTGAATAGATGGTGATACAATACAGCATCACTATAGATCTCATATTTTGGAAAATAATTCCTACATTAATGAAAATGAAATCATAATGTTTCTTTTAACTGCACTCTATAGAATAGTTGTACATACAGATTAAAAAAATGTATTGTTTGATGAGTATGTGATACGGAAAGTGAACTTAATATTAGAAGTAATAAGATATAGTTATTTCATCCGTAAATCTTGATCCAGGAAAATATGATCCACATAGATGATAGGAAATTGAATTTTTCTACAATAAAAATTTACTTGTTTTTTGGTAATGCTATTGTTGCTGTTTATTTTATGTTAAACTGTTTATTAAAAATCTATTATTATAAAAGGAATGAAATTCAGAATCCAGTATCTGAAACTAAGGATCCAAAACCAAGATAAATATCCAAAACCCATGCAAGGATCCAGTTGTGGATCCGGATAAACCTGGATCCGTCCATCACTATCCCATTTGAATCTCTTTCACCTAACGCATTCATATTTACATAATCATCACTTTGCAGTTCTTCAGTGAACAGGAAGAAGGGCAAAGGAAGACCTCGTATGACATATATGGAACATGTCGTGAAGGATATGAAAGAGAGGAATTACGTTAATATGAAGAGGTTGGCCGATATAAGAATTGAGTGGAGGGCTGCATCTAACCAATCCTAGGATTGTTGACTGATGATGATGATCATTCGTTTCACATCCCTAACATATTGCGCACTACATATTTCATGCAAGGCCTTCCTTCTCCATTATTTCAATTTACTTTTCCCTCAACAACAGTCATCATCAGGCCATTTTGCCTCAACATCTGGCCAATTAAATTCTCTAATCTGCTTTGCACTATTTCCAGCAGAACTCATTTTTTTCCATTCTCCTTATAATTTCTTTGTTTGTTACTTGGTGGATCCATTTCATCTTCATCATTCTTCTGCAGCACCACATTTTGAATATTTATAGCCTTAAATTATCGACTGCTGGGATCGCCCATACCTCTCTTCCATTACTCTCGCTCCTAAAGCGCCTGAGGGAGGAACTCAATCACTAATGGACGTGGCATCCAGGGAAACGATACCTACTAACCCGCTCTTATCTGCAGCCCATCTTAATGTCGAGTCCCTGAGCACCCACCGGTCGGACTTCATCGTGGCAGTGGGAAGCCACAGATACTCTATTATCAATGTTTCCGAAACCTGTCTCCCGCTCTGTCGAACACCTACTCTCCTCCTGGCTACCTCCTGTTCCGGAATGATCAGGAGTACAGGGTGGGAGGGGGAGAAGTCATTTACATCAGGGAGGGTATCGCGACAAGGGAAGTCAGGAAATCACATTCCAGCACCACCGAGAGGTCATTGTGGGTGTTTCCTACTGCCCCCCTAAGCCCAATACACCTCACCAAGTCCTCGAGAGACTCACCGAGCTGGGTAGTGGCCACACCCACTTCCTACTAATGGGGGACTTTAATGTCCCGATCAACAGAGCTGAATGTGCATCCAAAGCATTCTCCAGGCTCTAGGCGATAGAGGCCTGCACCTGGTATCCTGACGGCCCACTTTCCTCACCTCAACCTCCCATAACTCCCTCGACTTTGTCATCGACAATGACCCAGCCCTCATCCGGTACTTTAGACAGTGTGCTGTAACAGGGATCTCAAGGCACGACCTTGTCAGCTGCTCTTTGGCTATCGGGACGTCGTGCCTCCCCCCCAAATCCATCTTCTTCCGGGCACTTGGGAAGATTGATGCCAGTGTCCTCCTGGATGACCTATACCTGGACAGACTCAGGGAGGTGACACTAGACAGGGACCCCGATACCTACACCCTACTTATTCGGGACATAATAACTGAGGTCTTCGATAGACACACTCCCATCCAGGAGAGGACCGTTAAGAGACCCCCAGCCCCCTGGCTGACTATCAATATCCACCATCGGATGAAGGATAGGGACAGACTATACCATCTGTACCTCAGGGAGAGGACTCCTCAGGCCTGGGAGTGTTTTTTGGCTCCCCGGAATGGCCTGAAACGATTCATCAGGAATGCCAAGTCCCGATATTGTCAGGCCTGCCTTAAGGATGTGGGACTTTCGCAGGGGCTGTGGCAGGTGGTCAGAGATCAGGGATGGGGCCATGAAGTCGTGACACACCCCTTCCATCCCACCCGGCCTGCTCCTGGACAGCCTCCTGAACCCTCCAGCACCACCCACTGCAGAATCCACTGGGACTACTCTCCTCCCCACGGGAACGGGTAGAGATTCTTTTGAACTTTCCACCGTCTCTAAGAGGGACATGACATCTGCAATGGGAGCACAGAAGTCACGGTCGCCCGGCCCCAACGGTATCATGGCAACAATGATAAACCTGCTACTCCCTGCCCTCAAGTGACCTCTTTCCAACCTTCACAACTCAAGCCTTTCACACAGGTTATACCCCTCCACCTGGAAGGGGGCAAACATCATCCCCTTGCCGAAGATACCACACCCGTCCACCTGCAACCATTATCGACCTATTACGGTGTCTGATGTCCTGGGGAAGGTCATATACCAAATTATTCACCATCAGGTGCTGAGGCACATCACCAACCACCACCTCTTAAGCCCACACCAGTCAGCATTCCGGCCAGGGTACAGCACCCAGCTGGCCATAGCCGGGATGCTGGATCAGATTTGGGAAGCCATCGACGCAAGGCAGCTCTCAGTGGTCGTTGCAGTCAACCTATCGAAGGCTTACAATACCATGAGGCATGACATGCTCTTGGCAGAACTCTGTAGCAAGAGTTTTGGGGAACAAGTGGGTGGAGGACTACTTCATGGGGTGGAGGGTAAAAGTTACGGTTGTGGGCAGGGCCTGCTAGGGATGGAGGATGGTCCAGAGGGGAGTCCCCCAAGGATCGAGTCTGTCCCCGTTGTTATTCAACCTTTATCTCGACAGAGTAACACGGCTCAACGTTACCAGTCAACTAATGCTCTACGCAGATGACCGACCTACCAGATGACCCTACGCAGGTGGTCACCCACAGTGACAGCCCGTTACTGCACGAGTGCATCCATCATGTCAACCTAGACCTTGAGAACATATGTGGGTGGTTGGGGCAGCGAAGGTTGGTGGTTAACCCGGGGAAGTGTTCCTCAACAATCATAGCAAAGAAACAAATCAGAGCCTGTTTCGTGCTTCCAAACGTGCCCCCGATTATGGTGGCCGGGACGACATTGCCCTACTCCCCGCACGTCAGGTACCTGGGAGTTACCGTTTCAGAAATGCTCTCCTGGGAAAGACAGGTATCCCAGGTGGTGTCTCGAGTGCACGGAAGCCTGAAACGTCTCCAAGGGATGCACTTCTGACCGGGAAGGGAGGTGAAGGTGATCCTGATTAAAATGCTTCTTTTCCCCATGATAGACTTTTGTTTAATACCATGTAGTGACCTAACTGGGGAGGAACTTTATTAATAGACTCCAGGTAGTGCAGAACGCATGTATGCGCTACGCTTTCAAACCTGAGTTGTGAGAGCACATCACTCCATTGTATATCCGCAACAAGATGCTCAAGGTTAATGAGAGGAGGGCCATGTTGGTTATCCAATATGGAGAACAGGCCAGGAAGACCAAACTGCCACCACATATATCGGACAACATAAAGGTCATGGGATCCGTCCACCAATACCCCACCAGGAACTCCGCAACTTCCCTACAAATACCCCTGAGTAGATCTAGTAAAATGGCTGGGTCACTTGTAGGGACATATTCTCGTGAGTATAATGACCTATCAGCGGAGACAAGATTAAAATATTACAAAATGAAGGTGGTAAAATTTCTTCTGGTGAGGTATGGAACATAATGGAACAAGTTTCATGTATTTATTAACAATTTTTAATACTCACCAATTCACTATGATTTTATATTCAAACCCTGAATGTGCGTATTTTACTGTAGGTAATTCTCACAAATTCACTTTATTTTTATATTCATATGTTCAATATGCATATTTCACTGTTTTTAATTCACATCAATTCACTACATTTTATTTATATAATCTTTTAATTTTTCCATGTCCAGTCTTTTATTCCCAAGTTCTAATTCAGTATGCCCACCTGAGTGGACTTGACCAACTTTTCAATTGTCATTACACCCTGGTTTTATGTCATTGTTTTTTTTATTATTGTCTTATTTTTCAACATGACCCTGGTTTTATGTCAATGTTTTATTTTTTACTAATTTATTGTCTTATTTTTAACATGATGCCAATGTCTCCGGAAGCCCAATGGTGAATCCGCTCAGCTGTGGGGCTGGGAACAGTACCCCAGGCTTACCGGGACAATCATGTGACTTCCAATGAACATTTTGTGATAATACCCTGTGATATGTGGGCCCCAGGCCATTGTGTTTTTAAAAAGTACTTGACTCTAAACAATGCAAGAACTCTGTACCTTTTGAGCCCTGGGTGGGGGGTAGAGATGATGAGTTCGTCCTAACCCACCCAGGTAAAATAAATGAAAAGTCAAAGTCATGCTCCAGATTCTTCTGTTGGTAGAATATCCTGTGGGCATTGTCATGTCATTGATGAATTGCAGCATACCGATTTTCTCCCTGTGATCTTCACTTCCAAAGATTTTTCTTCCACTTCTTTGATAGCTTTCCAAACACAGATATTGAAAAGTGAAGAAGACAGTCCACAGTCTGGTCTCAATCCTTTCTTTATTCCTGCTTCTTCACTGCTGAGTCAAGATTTAATCACAGCCACTTGGTTTTTATACATGAAAAGATAAATCAGGCCAAGTTTCATCAACATATGAGTCGGTGGGTGTCAAAACTTCATTTTTCTGGATGAATTGACGTGGAATGGCCCTCCTACAGATTCATAGTTATTCAATGAAATCCATAGCCAATTTTGGCTGCATTGTGAGCATTTTGCTCATCTACAATTAGCTTAAGGCATGGTTGCCAGACGTCCTGGATTTTACGGGACAGTCATCTACATCTATGCGATACCCTGCAAGCCACCACGAGGGTGTGTGGCAGGGGGAAACCATTGGCGTGTGAAATTCACACATTCAGGGTACGAGGGGCAGTTCCTTTCCCTGGGCCACCTGCAATTTCCTACGAATTTCTGACATGCAGAAAATTGAATCGCGAGGATTTTAGGTGGGGTTGTCCAGAAAGCTTCTTGCCAGGGTTTGAACCCGGGACCCTCCAGTCAGCAGCTCAGCAATCTACCAATTAGGCTACTACGACCACAGTATTGCTTAATGTAGATGAATGCTATCCATGACTCTATGAGCAACCACTACAGACTACAATATTTCACCTACCTATCCTTCAGCTATGCTGCCTATTACACTCTCTAAAGGTACGTGAGAAAAACCACATTTTAAATCGATTAGTATGACAATCTTTCTCTCTAATCTTATTTATCTGGTCAAATCAAGCATAAAACGCAGGGATTCTTAACCCTTAACCGGTGACGTGCGGTCTGAGAGACCGCTGCGTTTTTAAAATTATGAATATTTTCAAAATGACAATTTTAAAATGTCTATAATTTTCGTTAGCTTCATATTTTTGTATAATAAGGATATAACACTCTTAAAATTTAACGTTTGTATTATTTATTTCTGTAAATTTGCAACTGAATTCGATTAGCGGTCTGAGAGACCGCACGTCACTAAATTGGAAAAAATCAGTAAACCTAATGCTGGTGGACACGATTCAAAAAGTTGTTAAAAACAATTCGTAGTGATTTTTCAAGTATAAGAATAATTAATAATTTGTTAGGAAGCACTTTTTGTTGCACAACGTGGATAATAAAGTACCTAATTTTTCTAAAATACATTGAGTAAGAATAAATGACTATTCAAGTCGTTGCTGAAGGCGAACGCAAAACAAATGAAATCCGGTTTTTATTGGAAATATTACATATTTTGTTCTTTAAATGTTAAGCTTCTTATAGATTTTATAAATAATTACAATAAAATAGTGGTTAATTTCTCTACCCCTTGCAGGCAGTACGCATGTAATGTATTTGCTAAAAATGACGGAACCCATTGAACCCCGAAATTTCGCTCGCCCACGCCTGGAGTGAAACATTCATTTGTGCCGTTCTTTTGGCTGTCGGTCTCCCTTTAAGTATTTGGGGACAGAACATCTAAGCATCGAGTTTTACCGGCAGAAGAAATAAAGGGGCCGATGCCGTTTCAAAATGTATATTCCTAGCAAGCCCGCCAAGTGTGGTTTGAAAATGATGTGTTTGACTGACGCCGAATCAGTTACTTGTTTAATGCATATTTGTACGCATGGAAAGACACAGATGGGATAGGTTTGTCAGAGAAAGACAAAAAGCTATCAAAATCAACGCAGTCAGTTCTTCGTCTCTCTGAGCCAATCATGGGATCCCACAGGAATATCACAGCGGATAATTGGTTCACATCTATTGAACTGGTACAAAAATTAAAAGAAAAATGGCTGACGTACGTTGGTGCAATCAGGAGAAATAAAAGGGAAATACCTAATGATTTTGCACCATCCAAAGGGCGCAAAGTGGGTTCTTCACTTTACGGATTCTCGACCAACATGACTCTAGTATCCCATGTCCCCAAAAGAAATAAGGTTGTTTGCTTAGTTTCATCGATGCACTACAGGGTGAGTGACGATATAGAGTCAGCGAAACCAGAGGCTATTGCATTTCACAATGCGACTAAGGGTGGCGTAGATACTTTAGACAAAATGTGCTGTAGCTACACATCCGGCCGAAGGACAAGGAGGTGGCCAATGGCAGTATTTGTCAGAATATTAGGCATTTCCTTTGTCAACTCTTTTGTGCTTCAGCAGTCTACGAAAGATAAGAAAGATATGGCACGATTTAATTCATTAAATCGATAGCTGCAGATCTTGTTAGACCTCATATAAGAAGGAGAATGTCGAATCTTAGACTCCAGAGACAGGTACGATTAAGTATTGCGCAAATTCTCCATCTATTGTTGGAAGAGGCTGAAGAAGTAGAAAGGCTCGGGAAGCGGACAACATGTAGACTGTGCCCGCCATAAAAAAAACGGAAAACCTCTTTCTTATGTTTCCAATGCAAAAAGCCTGTGTATTTGGAATGCATGACGAAAATTCGTAAAGAATGTGTGAAAAAAGCCATTGTGAAAAAATGTAATTTTAATCACCTGCAGAATGCATCAAGAAAAGGAATAAACGAGATAAATTTAATTGTTTCTTATTATTTAGCCATCGTACTTTAACATTTAAGGCCTTATTTTCAAATCTGGCTAAATATTGATACTTAAAAAGGATAATTATAACTCAAGTGTTTTTGACATAAGTTTTTTGACCCTGTTTCAAATAACTATTTTTACCGAAAAATTGATTCGTATTGGTAATGCATAAAATTAAATATAAGTTTTAAAATAGTTAAGCAGATAAAGGAACATTAAACTAAGCATTAAAATTGGCGTTGCAACATTTTATGAATATTTTATTTATTGCGGTCTCCCAGACCGCACGTCACTGGTTGTGTAACAGAAATTGCACGTCACTGGTTAAGGGTTAATACATATCTAACATATTCAGTAAACCTACCCTGTAACCACAATATCAGTTCTCTGTATGTTGAAAAATTCTCACCATGGAAATAAAGCTGCTACACGTGCTATCCAATTATGCGTTGTACACAGTGGCGCCGGGAAGGGGGTGAAATTGCATACCATGCCCCTTATTTGTCAATGCAATCAACAGAACCCTTTGAAGAACTGTATCAAATCAAGAAGTTTTCCCCTGTCCCACAGTCCCGTA
Source organism: Platycnemis pennipes (assembly GCA_933228895.1). Classification (NCBI taxonomy): domain Eukaryota; kingdom Metazoa; phylum Arthropoda; class Insecta; order Odonata; family Platycnemididae; genus Platycnemis; species Platycnemis pennipes. The sequence goes on along the minus strand of OW121851.1, from coordinate 127,001,816 downwards.
TTTGTGCTAAATGTCCCGCGTAAGGAAAGGAAATGTTATTTGCAGTATATGTAATACTGGTAAAAGTATTTATTATTTATTAATAAACTGCCCTGTGATGTCGATATAACATCCGTAAAATCATTCTTAAAGGAATAGGTCGGTGGGTGTCATGGCCTGGATGAACTGGTATGGAATGTCCCAGGAGTAAAATCATTCAATTGTGAATGAAAGATGAAAAATGGAGGTCAAGATAAATCCTATTTAACCCTCTTAGTGCGGCAAGCCAATATATCGGCTTTTGCATCGCGGACGAAAAGTGCGGCAGGCCAATATATCGGCTTCCGCGTAGTCCATTAGTAAAATCGTTCTAACTTATTACATTTATATTGTATGGTGTATATTTTTTATTCTATTAAAAGTGTGAATTCTCTGCTTTATGGAACATATTTTTACTATTTTTTACTGTCAATTTTAAATGCATTTCATAAGCCATAATTCATACAATAATTTTGATGTCCATTTTTTCACGTTCGCGTAGGGAAGCTCAGCCTAATCTTATGCTTATTCTTTTTTCGCTGAGTGTTGTTTTCACTATGAACAGGCACTGAAAATTTTCAGTGCCTGCTTAAGCTAATAACATGATAGTTCTGCTATCTTATGAATGTGTTTTGGTGATGTGGTTTTGATTCAAAACTGCTTACTTAGTATATTGTGATACGACGCATATAGTTAGTATATTGTGATACGACGAAAGCATTGCTATGTAATCTTCTCAGCCAAGGAAATTCAGTGAGGTTTTTCCCCTGCGAGTTTGTGGTTGAGTCAGAAGTGATTCAGCAAACACGTGCGTTTCATTTTTGTTTTCATTTTGGGTACCTGTTATGGCAACTTATAAAGAAAAAGAAGATGAAGAATTGGTAAATTACCTAGGTATTATCGCTAAGTGACAATGATGATTACTCAGAGGAAGATGTCGAGAGCAAGCATTTGAATGACGATGAAAATTCAGATTCTGATAACTCTGACATTGTGATGCTGAGAAAAAGGCTGAGTGTTATTGAGGAAAGGGATGAAGATGATACAACCAGTGATGTGACGAATGCAATTCCACAACCGAAGTTCAACGTGACATATGAAGGCCGTGACACTTGGAATACTAATGCCTTCCCTTATGCAAAATACCAGGTCCCAAGCATGCGCCATCGTCGACAGCTGACCACAGAGCATACTTCATTTTTTTCACCCCCATGCTATGGAATCCGTTTACACAGGAAACCAACAAGTATGCTGAACAGTTCCTTGCTGCCTTGCATGCATGATACATTGTCGCCAAAGTCAAGAGTGAGGCAGTGGCCGAAGGTGACAGTAATCGAAATGAAAGCATTCATTGCAATTTTACTAGAAATGGGTATAACAAAAAGACCAATCATCTTTTATAAACTGTGCAAACAATTCTCGCACCATACCATGGTTCGATAAATGATGTCTAGGGATCGTTTTCAATTGCTTCTAAATTTTTTCCATCTCACAAACAATTTCAAACTTTTTCCACCTGGGAATGAAAATTATGACCCTTGCACTAAATTTCAGCCCATTGTTGACCATGCTAACCACCTATTTCGCCATTATTATACACCGCATGAACATCTTAGCATAGATGATAGTTTAGATGCATAGATGAAACTTTAGTTGGTACAAAAAGCCATTCACAGTTTCTTCAATATCTACCAAATAAACATCACCACAAATGGGACATGAAATTCTGGATGCTCTGTGATTCGGTAGTGAACTATAGTCTGGCCTTCTACTGTTATCATGGTGCAAAGAATAAAGAAGATAAGAAAGAATTGCAGGAATATGGACTAACTTTTGTGGTTGTGAAAAAGCTTTTGAAAATAGGTAATTATTTTATGAAAGGATACCATGTTGTTGTGGATAACTTCTTTTCGAGTTGTGACCTGGCAGTGAATTATATAAAAATCAAACTTATTTGACATGGACATCGAGAAGGAATCGGAAGAACATTCCCAAAGAATTGAAAGAGAAGTTTAGCGTAGGGGAAAAGAAATATGTTAGAAGTGATGATTTTCTTTTCTTAGGGCAAAGGGAAAAAAAATCCCAAAAAAATCCTGTTCTGCTGCTTTCCACTAAAGCAACAGCACAAAGCTCTCATGTAAGTAAGAAGAGGCATGGTAAAATCAAAGATATAGCTATACAAATAGTAACTTTAAATTATAACAGTTTCAAGGGAGGAATTGACACATCCGATATGATGGTTTATTCATACCTCTATGAAAGACTTACCATAAAGTTTTAGAAGAAAATTGTTTTTTCTGTAATTGCTCGCATGGTTCTCAATTCCTATATAATATATAAAGAAACTAATCCCATAAAAACGATGTCAAGGCTTCAATATACAGCAAACATTATAGAGTCTCTTGAGGTGGAATAGCTTGGGAAGACAGAGTAACATATCTCCTGGTACAAGTGGAACAAAGGCTGGACTGCAGCAACTTCCAGGGAAGAAAGAAAATTGTGTTGTTTGTAGTGGAAAACATGGCAAGAAGAGAAAAAGGTCTCGTAGAGTGTGTCTATACAGTGTAATAAAGGTGTGCATAGCATTTGTTTGGTTCAGCATAGGTGCTAGATGAACACACGTACAATCAGTGGATATGTCCTGATGCTACTCCGCAATACACTGTAAGGCGGGACTATGCAGAGGCCGACAAAAAGTTATGCAATTTGCTAGTTTTTTTAATTTCATTTATGATTTTTTCTATTTATATTTTTAATTGTCTCTACTATATAAAAATATGTTTCATTAAAAAATGTTTTAAAAAATATATTAATATTGTGTCTGAAAATAAAAATATTATTGCTAAAAAACTATTGTTCAACTTTATCAAACTATAACAATAACATTTATTTTTAAGTCAATGTAAAAAAAATGGTATCATTATTATTTAGTTCAACTTAAATAATATAAAAAAACCACATATGGATAGATAAAACAATAACTTCATAATGTTTTTTTGACTAAAGTGCAACATTTTATTAAATTACCCTCCGCATTTCTCGCTAGTACCCCAGGAGAGGCCAGTACTAAGAGGGTTAAATACAAAATCATAAATATTTTCAACTACCTCTAGCATTGCATTAAATAGGAAGGAGATCAACAAATGATGTAAAATATACTCAACCAAAGAATTTTAACCAACCATAAGGCAAACACTATACTCAAATGAGATACCTAGACATTAATGAGGATGCAAAGCATGACACATTCAAACAGGTGATCACTCCAGCAATTTAGGAGAGGAAAAAACAGATCTCATAAACATAGATGCCATCAAAATTGTTACTTAAGAGTAGATGTTATGGAATGAGTAAAAAAAACGAAGATTGAAGCAACAGTAGGTGCAGATAAAGAGATGACCACATGCAACAAAAAAGCAAGTTATACGAGGAAGATAAATGGATAATCTAAACCTTGAGAGGCACAGGACAATTGAAGACTATCACTATACAAAGAGATGAAAATATTTTTACCAAGGATAAAAAATGTCCCAAGGGTGACAGATTATAATGGATTAAATAGAGGGGGTGGTTGCCATATTCATCTGCAATGCATTATTCTTGGCAATAGTTCTTGTTTGACTTCATATATTGGTTTACCTGGCATAACGATATATAAGGCTGATTTTTGGGCAGCCAAAATGAACAATCAACATTAAATATATTTATAACAAACCATATGTATGTATGTCAATTTATAAGAAATATCACTTGGAATCACATACTTTAAAAAATCCATTATTGAATAAACTAGTCTGAAATTTCCACGTCATTGAGTGGATATAATATCAATCACAGAGCTTAACATTAAACAGTATCATTAAGCATACATACCTCAGTATTCCTGTTGTAAGCGGCCTGCCAAAAAGATATCCAGGGTTCCCTGACCTCACAGACATGTCACTAGTTGTAACTGAGTCACTCACTTCTGCTGACTTGATATATTTGAATTTTAGCTTAAAATTTTGAGTTACGTACATATTGTAATATTTTCTTTTGCTGCTCTTATTCTCTGGAAAAACTGTCTCCCGAGTTGTGTGTCCACTTTTTTGTGCGAGATACACTTTGGGTGAGATGGGTATGTCCAGCAATGTATATTTGGAATTCACTCTTACAACTTCATTCCCATCCCATATAAATTCCAATTCAATGCTAGTCACCACATTACAACAAGTACCTTCCTTTATATCATAATATGAATAAAGTAGGCTATAAAAATCTTTAAAATCTTGCGAATTATCTATTTCATTATGAGGTACATTGCTTGCTTGAATTGCAATGAATGGCTTTTTTCCTAAATAGTTGCTAGATGCAACCACATACTCAGTTCCATTTATGTGGAAATGAACACTAATTGATGAATCAGCATAAGTCTTATTATTGAGGTTTCGAATAATCCTGAGAGGAAAATTGTCTATTTTTTGCCAAAAATATTCATTGGCACCACTGAAAATATACTGAAGTAAATGGTATGGCGAGTGTGTTGCTTCGCAATCTTCATAAGTTAAAGACCACCTGCATGTCCACATTTTATCAACCAAGAATGGCACTGAAGTTTGGACAGAACATGAAGTTGTCCCAATCACTGGATAGGGAAGAAGTAATGGCATAATTTCCCCTGAATGGTCTACAACTTGAACTCGTGAACCACGCGAGTACGAGCGCTCCGAGTCAAAATCCTCAACCTGATATGATGATGTATTTAGAAATCTGAAGTGACTACCATCCTGCAGCAATCTCTGGAATTCAACGTGGTTTTCGAATTTCCCCATATCTTTGAAATGGTAACCCAGTATAGCCGTATTATTAGCGTAGACGCACAATAATGAAAGCCAGTCTGAAGCTCGAACGCTGGAAATGCCACAAATATCTGTTGACTGCAGATTTGATTCCATCCACGAACATTTGGAAACTTGCAACTGCTCCAGGGTACAGTCCTGAACAAAAGAATTACCAAATCACTTCATTAACGGCAGAGATAAACTATGCCAAAGGGTACAGATCAATAAAAATGTATTCAAACCAGATCAATGCAGCAGTGTAAATCGCAAGAATGAGCTGTGAGGTCACATGCCGACACTGGCGAAAGGGCGAATAACTGTGAGTATTCACCGTTGTGCGAGGATTTCAATCTAGCCACCTCGGTCCAATTAATGGGCAAAAACAAAACTTCAGCTCGGATATGAATGACAAAAAATACTGCAAATAAAACACCAATAAAGTCGCAATGAGCACCATAAAAAAACAATCTGCATGAAATGGGTCAAATAAAATCACAATGGTCACACTGATATGATCACAGCATTGTACATCATAAAAGCATAGTCCATGAATTCCATTCGGAGCTCCAAGACAAGCTATACTGGCTATTTACTACAAAAACACAACATATAAACTAAAAAAAAAAAGGTGTTGCTGCAACTTACGAAGTGTTGGCAGAATTTTTATCATTTTCCTTTCCGTAAGGCAACGACACATGAAACCCAACTAGGTAACTAAAGATAATAACACGCGACACGTAAAAGGTATAGCAGCACGACTGTTTTCAAATAGTGCTGCAGGTGCTGCATTTGAAACATTCAAATATTTTGTCAACAAAAGAGCATCGAAAGTAGGTTGCCATGGTTACGACATGGACGGCGGCAAATACAAAAAGCGGAACTGCGCAATAAAGTGACACGCTCTGTGTATGTTATCAAGGAGTAGTTATAATAATACAACTATTTCATTTTATAACAGTTTATTAACACATGTGAACATTTGATCTTCACACAGTCCCATTTTTAGCCTTTATTTTGCATTGAACAATATAGCAGATGATTCAGCCATTAACCTCCTCAGGTAAAATATTTTCAGAAATTATACTTCCTTTGAGGCACGTGCAAGGAATGTGATACAGTCTTGGAAGGTCAGGATTCAGAGGTGGGACAGACCCATAAGTGTGAAAGTGATAATAGGAATATGCATACTGTGCAATGCCATTATCATTCTTAAACATGTTTTTAAATTTGATGGAAATATTTAACATTATTTCGCATTTAATTGCAAATATACCCAAATAAATAATTATGCTTCAAGGATAATCAAAAAGGTTACCTCATTCATTAGATTTTGCTGCTATAGAAAATATAATTTTTGAATTATACAAACAAAATTCCTGCTTATGCAAACAAGATGAGAAAGATAGATATCTCCATGTAAGATGGTATGAAATCTTGATTGCTGAATACTGAAATTCATATCCTCTATGCCATTTACATAATGGTCACCCCTTAGTCATTATTCTCCAGTCATGACCTCCATAAATTCTGGAAATGAGAAAATATTGTTATTTTAAAAGGCAATTTATTTTATACGACCAAACCTAATAATATATAATAAGATCAAGTTTCAAGTTATTGAAAGCAAGAGAAAATTTGTTCTATTCATGATAATTTTTGAAGTCACTTTTTTAAACTTATATATTTACTTCAGAAAAATTAATAGATAGATTTTTTTCTCATTTTTAGATCTAATTTATTATATTGTAGAGTGTAAAAGCCATTGACATTTTAGGTAATATAAATGGCTATGTTGTACCTATAGTTTTAGTTTTTGCATGCAATTTTTTCTAAAATGTCCCAGGTTTTTAAGTAAAAATTTCAGAATATCCCAGATTTAATGAAGACATAGGAAACTTAATACATTGCCTACCCCTGCTGCACAGAATGGTTCATAATTGTTGCAGAACCATTTTGAATGGTTCTGCAATGTTTTTGCAATGTATAAACTTATGCATGAGATTTTAATGGCAGGCTTAAGTATTACTTGAGAGCAGCCAATACGGAGCGTCATATGCATCACATGACATTAAGTCTGGTTATCAAAGATAACATACCCTAGGATTAATAGCCCACAAATATATATTAAAGGCTAGTAGTAATGGCTCCTTGAATATAAATATGATTTGATTATTGTTGACATTTGGAATCATCAAACTAAGGCAAATATTAATTAAATGGAAGTCTTTAAAACAAAACAAAGGTCATGTTGCTAGCATAAATAATTAATTACTCTTTATTGTTGGACTCAACAGATAGTGTTCAGAACAATCAACATGGAATGAATAGTTAGTGTGATTTTATGCAAATTTGTCAGAGTTACTATGTTAGTATAACTATGTTACATACATATTTTATTATGTATGTATATATTGTCGGCAACAAAATAAATTTAGGAGGTGATGATAAAAGTTTGATATTTGAGCCTAAAAAATCTAGTTGTTTTGATTATGTGTACATGCATGCCATGAGTAAATGTCTTTTATACTTAGGTAGACACCAAGGGCATTACATTAATGAAAAAAGGATAGAAGTTAATACAAATTGTTTTTTAATTACTACAGTTTTGTTTATTCAGAGCAAATACATGTCCTCTTTAAAATTTTATTGCCATAGGCAGTAAACATTTATTGATCCACAGGCATCGAAAGAGCATTATGAATAAAGAGAAATTGAAATCTTTGATCATTCAAGAATAAGCCAATGAGATGCGAGAGCAATTTTGAAACACTTGTAAACTATTCTGGGGACATTCACTGGACATGAAATAATGGTTAAGGGAGAATTCATGGTATGCTTAAAATGGCTGAAGAACATCTCAGAATAGTTGCAAGAGCATTCACTGAGCAATTCAGAATGGTTGTTAGAACATTCATTGAATGCATGCAGTCCTATATTTGTAGCAACAAATCTCTGGACAAATAAAAATTATTATTAAATTAAATTATTAATGCTTCAGAATAGTTGCAAGAATGTTCATTGAACGCTTCAGAATGGTTACAGGAACGCTCACTTAATGTTCATTTAGAGCATTATGATAACATATCAAGTAAGTAGTGACATTTTGAACATTCAGGGAACCATTATTTGAATGTTATTCCAATGTTCCTGAAGTGGATTGATTAACATTATTTTAATATTGCAGAAACGTTTCTGTGCAGCAGGGGTACTTTTAGTATATGATTATGCAGTATTTATATTGATATACCTAACATATTTACATGAAGAAATTGTGGTCAGAGGATTGAGCAATGGGGGCCAGGAAAGATAAATAGAAGTAAGCCACTGGAAAATGCATTAATCATGGGAAAATATTTTCATGTAGGCTGTAAGTTTGTTTTACCCAGGGTTAATGCAACAATTTGTGATGATGCATGGCTTGACCTGCTAGCTACTATCCCTCATTTCATTACTTAAAGCTCACGACAATGGTTTTAATTCAATTTGCTCCAGATCATCTATTTCTTATTTCTAATGTCAGTCTTCTATTTATTTTACAATTTTATGAAGAAATGTCTCCAGTCCAGTGACCTTGACTTTCATTATTAAGCTTTTTATGGGCTCCTATGCAAAATCTGATAAGTAAAGTTACAGCCAACAACCATTCATGAACAGTGATAAAGCAGAATATAGAACTTAAAGAGTTTTTGACATATTTCCTCACATGTCAGATCTTCATTATTACTCAAATGCCAACAGTTGAACATGTGTTACCGTATTTTATTTTATTTGTTGCCTAAGAAAAAACTAATGTGTAGGAAATTTTTCATTTCATGTAGTATCTCACCATCAAAGTCAACGGTCCCAGAGCCGTCAGAGTCAATTTCTTCAATCATCATGTCCAACTCCTCTTCTGTGATCTTGTCATCCAATTCCTTCAGGATTTCTCGAAGGACACTGGTAGTGATGTAACCATTCCCTTTAAAGAGAAAGTTTCTTTTACAGAATATGTATACTGGGAATACATAGTTTCCCAGAATTAGAACAGTTCATGTCAAAATTTTTCTTATTATAAACGTGCTAATGGCATACAAATAATCACTTGTCGACAAGTGGGATCAAGTAGGGATCCCTATCAAAGATACTCAGTATAATTACATTAACGCATTTGCATCGGGAAGATTTTTGGCCACTTTCTAGACTGTACATTTACTGTCAATCCTGAGAGTGCACATCTTGATGGAAGAAATATCAACATTAATTTTACCATACATTTTCAAAACAGTTGCAGATCTTTTGAACAATATTCCAACATAAACTCACACTGATAATGATTTTCAGTGGACAAAACATGGACCTATATATAGAAATAGGAACCCCAAAAGTAAAAAAGCTATAGCAATTCCCAAGATACCAGAGTTCAGACTTTCTTCCCTCTTTTCCTCTCCTTTAGCTCACCATTTACTCTCAGTCATGATAATAGGCTTTTTCATATGATGCTCCCAAAAATAAAACTTAAACACTCAGATAAATTCAATAAGATTGAAATGCATAACAAATTTGCATATTTTAGTGAACTTAGTCCACAATTGAGACCAAACTTTGCACTCCACTTCTATTGCTGCACAGTTATTCTGAACCATTATCAACACTGTACATCATCATCATAATGTCTAACATATAGGATTAAACCCTCTTACATCACTCAAACTGATGTGATGGAATTAAATTTAGCAGGGGTATTCACCAATTATAATTTTAAAGCTGTAATCTATTTTGAGATCATCTCAAAATCATGTCATTGCATAATGTTAAAATATGAAGTGAGAAAATAGTTCATACCTTCTTTGTCATATAGACGGAAAGCCTCTCGCAACTCCTGCTGCATGGCTTCTGCATCCTCCTCAACCATGAACCTGGCAGCCATTGTTACGAATTCTTCAAACTCCAGTTCACCAGACCCTAGTCAAAAGAAGAATACAATTAACCAGATGCATAGCTATCCATACAAATACATAGCTATTAATTTCAAAATTACTGCAATAGTGGATTTCAGAAATAACAAGGGTCTCTAATATCAGATATGCATTTAGTCTAAAAGAATTATTCAGAAAGAAATGGATTGATCCATCCAAAAATCCCTGAGCTAAATCTAGATGCATTTTAATTCATCTAGCAGTATGGGTATGTTATGATGGAATACTCCTCAGCAACTTTGCTTTGCCTGCATCATTTGTTAAGTGAATGCTCCCACTCTTTCTCTCTTCACACAACTCTCTGCAGACACTTCTAATCTCTCATCTGATTCTAAATGCTCATTCTTTTTTGTGTTCCTTGCTTTCTCAATATCCTCCTGAGACAACCTTCATAATCATATTGCCCCCAACTGCATATTCTATCCACTTACTCTGCTCGCTAATCTCCTCCAAAAATGTAGTTCCTTTACCCACCACCCCAAGGACTACCTCACATTCTACCTTTTGATCCATCTCTTTGTCTCTGGTCTTCTACAAACTGACATCTCAAAAGTCACCCACTTTTGTCATCCTTTTTCCCAAGGATCCATGTTTCAGAACAATAACTAACTATATGATCCATATAAAACTCTTAATCATCCTTTGATGTATATTCCGTAATGATTCCAGTCGTAAGTTCTCCACAGTTGGTGAATGCCTCTTCATCTAATGCAACTCTCCTCCAATGGATTAAGCAGGAGTCCCACCTCTGTCTCTTTGATAGCATCACATTCCTCTTTTAGCCATCTTTCCCTAGCCTTTTTTTCTCTCTTTAGTTGATTATTTGATTTTCAATACATCACTCTGTTTGCTTCCACACTTCTAATTTTGTATTGCCTTCTTTATTCCATCTTTTTCAATATTTCTGCAGTTATCCAAGGTTTCACCCATGGTATATTTGTGATTATATATTGTTTACTTTTCCAAAGAAATGTAATTGAGATTTATGATATTTTCTATTATTTATGAATGCACTATGTACTAATATTTATGTTTCATGGATAACAATGTTGTTTTTCTAAATCCACTAAATTTAATTCGCCCTCCACTCTCCACTCTTTTAAATTTTGCTTGTCATCTACCCATAATCATAGCATTACTGCAGCCTTAGTGTTGCGAGCCAGAACTTTGAGAGAGAGGGAGATGAAAACAAGGACAAAAGGTTGTTGCTTGTCACTACTCCTCAACTCTTTGTGATTTTCCATCTACTGCAGAGCTTAGGTATTCAGGAGACAAGCACCTATTTCTCTCCTAAGGGAAGGAAAGTTCCACCTTTGCTCAGCCATTTATAAACAGAGATACTGCCAGCTCTCAAGGAGATCATTAATCAAGAATTAACCTCTGCTCCCACATTTCTCTCTCTTGCTCTCCCTATGTAAAGGCAATTATTACATACTTCACCTTTGTTATACTTGTTCTATTACATAAAATCTGCGAAGCTCAGAACGGTGTACTTATTCAGATAATTCTCATTATAAGGGCAAGGACCCCTTTTTGATTGTCTCACTGTGCCAAGTAACTTCAAAGGAGGAATCCCTTAACCCCTTCAGTGGTGACTTAATTTGTCCTCAGGGAGGTTTTTAAATGTGTAGGGTTTTGAAAAAAGTTTAGGTAATTGAAATCTGTAAGTAAAAATTATATTAAGGAATCTAACATTTATCAATTCACTGTGATATAATTATAAAATACAATCAAATTAGTAACGTTGGCCCAGAAATATTTCAGAAGCGAGCACATTGAACACCAAGTAGATCAAGGAAATGTTCTGAAATGGAACGTTTTGAGGCCCGGAACTTTTCTGGGCATACCAATTAGAGGCTAAATAAAGAGGTGTGGGTGTAACACAACATTCTTCCATAATCTTAAAGCATTCAGTATAAATCTTTGCAAAAATATATTGAGAGTATATTTTCAAAATCCTCACTTAAGCACTCAACATGCAGTATCAGTGTATCCAGTATCTACATATTTCATTGTATCTTATTAACTACATTGCAAGAGTTGAAGGGGAAAAAAACAAATTGTAAATATACCATCAGCATCAACTTCAATGATGATTTCTTGCAAGACATCTTCTGTCAGCTCATGACCTAACATTCCCAGAATAGTGCCAACCATGTCAGTGGAGATTGTTCCTTTCTTCTCACGATCAAAAGCCTCAAAGGCCTTCCTGAGCACTGTAAAGATGGAAGAGATGGGGATATGAATAATTAAATTTGATGCAAAGTAAATACATGCATACGGAAGGGAAGAGAGAATTCATTACTCCATCATAAAATTAAAATTTTAAATAAATAATCACAAAAATACTTAAAGAAGCTATGACAGGAGATAGACAAAATATTATACACATGCTCATGTAACACTCAATCACTCCAATGCCAAAATGCTTACCCTCCAAAAATATATGGCACACAACTCCAATATCCTTAACCTTCCGTCAGGCGCAATATTTGAACTCCTGAGTTCAGGCGCAATGTGCCTCATGGGCACACATGCGAAAAAAACATAATTAACTCTTAGCCTGGCTCAGTGGTGCAACTTTAAAGTTTTAAGTACCATTATTAGTGTAACCTTACTTCAATGATGTCTTACGTGCTACGTGAAGACCCCTTTACCCGCCGTCATACGGCCCCGAACCGATCCAGCTAGGTGTGTTTTAACATCCTATTTAGGCTATTAAGTATTATTACATGCAATGTATTTTTGTATGTGAATTCTATAATATCAGCGTTCTTTATTATGCTAAGTCATTTTGCTTATTATGCTATTATTTTGCTTTATTATGCTAAATAATCCGCCACTGATCTGTCGGCATAAATACTTTCTTACGTCGGCGCCTGCCTTATCCATGACTCTCGGAGGGAAGAGTGTCATCTCGACTTCGAATGATTACCATATGAAGTTTCGAGGAACGAGAGAGAGAGAAGTGATAGTTTTACTTTCTCTTGCTTAATCTCTGCCAGTTACCTCGCCGACCGTATTCCACAATTTGGTTGGGACTCACTTTCAAAATCTAGAGGCGAAGTCAAGACAATAAGAGTCAAAGGCTCAAATGCTCCCTCGCTGGATAGTTATGACAAAAGCCCTGAGTGGAAATGAGTATCTTGACAAACAAGCGGAGAGAAGAATCATTGATAACTCTTTTTCAAGGATATCCTTGTTAATTTATTCAAGTATCATACTCATGGTGATGGTCCTGTGGTAGGAATCAGCTTGAGGAGCGTTGTGACTCCATCACAACCTTTCTTTTGATTTCGAGAATTTCTCGGGAGCTCAGCTCTCCCTTGGCTTGCCGTTCAAATAACTTGAGGTGGTGGAATATTCTCATAGCCTGCGCTGAGTGATTCATGTGCGGGTGAACCTTTGAGGGGGTGAATACCCTGCTAGAGGGGGATGCGTCAGAGGCGGCAGGAGTAGGAGAGAAAAAAATGCCCTTCCAGTGACCACTTGAGTCCACCAAGTGAGACCAAATATCTCAAGCGATAGCAAGTAACACACTTATATCGTGAGAAGTGATTTCTTAGCTGAAATGGCTGTGAGGTGGTCCAAGCAGGGCAGATGGGTCTTGTTTTAAAGAGTCCAATGAAAGAAATGGGTTGGGATCACGAGGGTTCAACAAGGAGGCAGAATCACATTAGAGAGAAGGAAGAAGAAGGCAGTCGTTGGATGCACTGCAAGTGTGGGAGTCCTCCAGCGGCTGGGTTAAAACCCATTTAAATATCCTCCGGGGTAAGGACTAAATAAAAATACAACAGTTTCTGAAAAAAATGTATTTGACATAAAACAAGACAAAAAACTTTTATAAAATTTATGATTATCTATCTAGTACCACAAGCATAGGAATGAAAAAAGTAATAAATTACTGGAAATACTTGTATAAGGTTCACAGTCCATCCATTCATTCATCTTGGGAGAGGGGATCAGCAAGGCACCGATTGCAAATCATATTTGCATGGGATAAGCATATGGGAGTTTGACATTTCTTACATTCATAATTTGTCAACCTTCTCAAACCAGTTTGTTGGGTGCAGGTGGAGCATCGTCTTCTTTTAGGGGTTGCGGGAGAACTGTCTTCTTCCTGGGAGGGAGGACGATATCTTTTCAGCCTATTTTGGAGGTCAGATGGCATTCCAACTGTTTTTACACTTCTTCGACTTAGCTCCCCAAGTGTAAGTTCTTGAGCCAATCTTTTCAGAAACAGCCTTCTGCGCAGTGGTTCTAAATTGTTGCCATGGTAAATGACTTGCGAATTTATTCCAGCCACATTCAACACTGTGAAAAATATTATCATTGGCCAACGCTTGATATTTCTGGATACATTGTAAGTAGAACACATTTTGTCCACAGTATCAACTCCACCTTTTGTGGAGTTATAAAATGAGATAATTTCAGGTTTCTTTTTTTCTTGGGATTCAGGATCAATGGTGTTGCTGCGTAGCGTAACCAATGTAGCGTAGATACTAGAATCAGATTCTTATTTATATTTGGGACATACGGTACCAAAGTTTTTCCGTCGTTGAAGCCAAATAAACTTGTATATTTTTCTCTTCCTTTAGTAGCAACAAAGTCAAGGGGCAGGTGTCTTTTATTTTTTCTGACTGTCCCAACGTAGGAAATTTTCTTCTTTTTCAGATGATCAACGAGATCCATATCACTAAACCAGTTATCAGCTGTTACATTACGTCCAGATCCAAATAAGGGCTCAGTCATCCTTTTCACAACTTCGCATGCCTTGTTGCTGATACAAAATGGCTGCTTCCCGGCATAAATTTCCATATTATATGTAAAATACACTTTTGCGTCAACTAGAGCAAAACGTTTTATTCCATATTTATTTGGTTTGGATGGTATATACTGCCAAAAGGGACACTTTCCACGAAAACCTGGAAGCATCTCATCAATGGGATCGAGGGTCTATGCCGCTTAGTGGCGCGGAGAAACCAAAAAATACTCGCGCTGTGCCTGTCAGATCCATTGCGCCCGATGGAAGGTTAAGCAGCCTTCATTGCTAGTTGACAAAGGTTTAGTTTCAACATGATTTAATGCATGCTAAACCATCAATTGGGTTATCTGTTGCCAGGCAAAATAATAATTTTATTCAGGACAATATATAGAATATAGGTCACAACTAGTTTTCATGCTTATATTATTATATCAATGATTAAAATATGTCTGATAGATTTCAGTGGTATATTTTAGCATTCATTACTTGATTAATTTAATAATAGCCACATTAATTAATGAAGCACTTCACTGCCCAATTATTTCTCTGATAAAAAGCTCATTTCGATTCCATAGCAGTGGGACCCATAGTCAGAAATGTTATAAGTAACATTCCAGAAGGATT
This sequence comes from Platycnemis pennipes, assembly GCA_933228895.1. Taxonomy (NCBI): domain Eukaryota; kingdom Metazoa; phylum Arthropoda; class Insecta; order Odonata; family Platycnemididae; genus Platycnemis; species Platycnemis pennipes. The sequence goes on along the minus strand of OW121851.1, from coordinate 126,986,634 downwards.
TTAATATTCCTGTGAACCTGAAATTTCAGACAAGTTTTAATCATTTATAAATATACATACTGTAAAATGGCTATAGCTATTAGAAATTTATCCTACATCCCTATCATAGCTTTAAAAATATTATCCTACACTCATTAAAAATTTTTCTTGCTGTATCATCCATTTTTGAAATAATTATGAGAAGAAGAATGTATTCTTTTTAACTACAGAAAAATTAATAACTAAATTCTCATACGAAATAATCAATTTAATAATTAGGTATTACAATTATATTATAATTCTAAATGGGAAAAAAACTCTATGAAAAATGTAATGTTACTACAGCTATGATGTGCATATGTGCATATAGCTGCAAGTAACTAATTTGAATAATCATTATTATTCAAAGAACCTACTTATTTACTAAAGTTTTTTACTAAACTGATTAACTTAAGTGCCTTTATATTTCCTGGAATTCCATACATAATTAATGCCTGAGGGCAAAATGTTGACAAAAATATGAAATGGTCATTAAGTTCTTAATAAAAAGTTCACTAAGTCCCTGCATTAAAAAAGACATTTAAAAAAACATATTAAATAGATGAAATGAAATACTCATGTAAAGTTGTTTATCCATTTTGACAACTATCCAGATGGGCAGATACGTGAAAAAAAAAACTTGGTGCCCCAAGAAGGAAAATAAAAATTATCCCGACACATGACATACGAATCGTCAAATCAACGCAGAAAAATATATGGAGGCGCCGGGCATCGATCCCGGTACCTCTCGCATGCTAAGCGAGCGCTCTACCATCTGAGCTACGCCCCCAATGGCACTTTCAGCTCAGTTTTGGCATAATCAATGCTGTCTGTCTGTTCTGCCATAAGTTCAAACGAGAGGACACGTTTCAATAAGAAAGTGAACTTACAAGAGGCATCAGATTGATGATGTAGTAAGTTCCATGCCAAGTAACACGCTGACGATATTAATCCCGGCCAATGTTTATGCAAAGCTTTCTCATTTCCCAGATTAATTTATACACATTAAGTACCTATGGGAATAGGGAGCGTGGTGGCCAAATGAGCGCTTGGCTACTGATCGAAGGGTCCAGGTTCAAATCCGGGTGAAGTTCCCGAACGAAAAAAATCCGGAGGTTGCGCGAGGTCCCCCCTACCCTGAATGAGTGAACTTCACACGCCTGTGGCAGGGTTTGGGAGCTGCCGTGTTAAACGGTGGTATGTTCTTTCCACGTAGTTCCCATAAAAGTATACTTTTGGTAGGTGGCAGCACACAGTAGTTTATCAATACTTCCAACAGATGGCAGCACAAGAGAAGCGCGCGCATCCTCGCCTTTTTTGAATGCCCGATACCAATACTATTCGTTGGAAGCTTTATTTAACTAATTTTATTGCAATGAGGGTTAACTAATAAAAATAACAGATTAAGCAACACATACATTTATTTTTCCATAAGGTTTACATCAGCAACATATGATAAGAAGCACTAGTTGTCGTAGAAAACAAGAATGGATACCAGACATGAAATAACCACTTTCCAAGATAAACCTAATAAACCACTAAGAGAATACAGGGAAAATTACTACGGCCACCCATACGATAGTTCAACATGAATTTACCACCACAAGTAGCACTTAAATGTTAAGACCGATTAGTCATATGCTAGTGTGATAATGAAATGTAAGAAAATGACCAAAATTTGTATCAATGTCGAACATGCTTATTTAAACACAACACCACTTCGATAAACAGTGACAGTTAGATATGCCAATCACTAACCATTACTTGCCAAGTAAACAGCAAATGCAGGCAAAAACAAGTATAATGTCCACTTAAAACAAAATTATCCTCACTATATGAATAGCACGTTTCCGGTAGGATCCTGATGCACTCTTCAGTCTGGGAAGCCTTGCCTCCCAAGATATCCTAGGAAACAAAATTGGAAAATAGTGTATTCAACTGAAAACATTTTAAATATGCATATAAATCTCGCATAAATCGCCATAAGTAATTACCTCATGCCCTCCGCTGATTATTCCTTGGCTTGCATGGAAATTAACTCGGGACAGGCAGACACACCTTCATGCTATGAAATACCCTGGGTTTATTCCGTATTATGACAGGTAATAATCTGAAACCAAAATGTACAGAGTGAACGGTAATAGTCATGGTGCTAATACCTCTATAAACAAGGTAGGCAGAACATTTAGAAAAATTACGGCTTTGACGTTTTAGTCTTTTGCCACTATGTTTCCGGTTTATTACCCACGAAAATTTAATCACATATATCAAGAAATCACATGTTATGCGTAACTATCATGAAAACTTGATGGTTTGAAGTACTGAGAATTAGACATACCAAAGTATTTACTTACCGATAGTTTTCTTCCAAAACCACGAAATATCTTCGACACAGAAACCGGATATATCTTCACAGTCAATTTTCACTAAAACATGGGTCCCATACTCGAAAACTGCACAGTATTTCCTCAAAATTTGCAAGAAATGAGAATGTGTTCAATAACCAGGCCTCCATCTTGAATAACGGTTTGTTTTCTCGCCCACCCCCCTCTGCCGCCATTACTTTTCGATAGTCAAGTGTTTTAGTTAAGGATACTTCTCGCAGATGGCTATACGAGCGCGCGAGCATACCAGGAAGCCCCGTAAGCGTTTCCAGGCGCTGCCTGTGGCTTATTTCGGGGTGAGCACTACCCTCACCTATCCAAACCAACTTTCCGGTTGAATCACTGAGTAAGTGATTTCTATTATTACCACTATAACTATATAACCACAGAGTATACATGGTATACATGTCTAAATGCGCACTTGGAACATATCTAAATTCGCACTTAACATATCTAAATGCGCACTTCGTCATTACAGGTTAAAGCGCCATCTCCTCCCTGTATACTCTGTGACATGAACATGGATATGCATGTTTGTGCTCTGTGATCTAACTATGGATATGGGAACCGTCATCGCTAACGTCATCTTGGTACTGCAAAAACGTCAGCAGAATCACTTGTGCATATCGAAATCGGAACTATTATTAACGTAATCACTACATTCGCTTATGTCTCCCGTTTTACGTTACACAGACGTAATACAAATCAGTCGGTTGCCTTCCCCGAATAACTTAATAAATAATAAATATAAGCTCATACGCCAATAGCTTTAATTCGCATCATGTCACCTCACTGAAATGCATCATCTCACTGTAACCAATCTCATTTTAATGAGATTTTTTTTTCTCCTAGAGAGTTTCGCTAAAAAAAAGTGGCAGTGTACCTCTCGGAATGTATCCGTTAACCCACTAGGGTTACTAACAGCGACATTTTCTCAGCCGGGATATGGTATGTACCCCGGACATTCTGAATAGGCAGCCTTCTTCCGTTGTTACTGAGCTTCAGCTGTTACATAGTGACATTGATTTAGTATGAATATTTAATCAGTATAAATGTGATTATTATAAGGGTAGGTACGCTGTAAGAAGTGTTCCAGAGCCACCGCTATAGCCCTATTAATTACAAAAAACTTTAATATTTCAACCAAGATATTATTTTTTTTTCAAAAGAACCTTAATATTGGACTTATTAATTTTAGCTACATTTAGAAAAAGATGCTGCAATGAAATATCTGTGTTTGTTGAATAGGTACTTACTGCTTGTTGTTTCACACCTAACATCAATCCCAAGATTCGCATTATTTGCCATGCAAAACTATTCACCTGGACCGGGAATCGAACCACGGACCTATGGCTTTCCGGGCCACTGCGCAGACCACTACGCTACCCAGAATCCCTAATACGCATGGCAATTAATGCGAATCCTGCGCAGACCAATACGCTACCCAGGATCCCTAATTCGCATGGCAATTAATGCGAATCCTGCGCAGACAAATACGCTACCCAGGATCCCTAATTCGCATCGACCAAATTTCTAGTATCCACATCGCATTTGAGCTCCTTCCTGAGAAGAAAGAAAAGTAACAATAATACGATTGCGCGCGTTATGAAGGTACCTGATCGGGCCGAAGTCAACATCCACAGCTCAATTTTTTGAGAGGCCCTTGAGGGAAATGTCAACGCCTAATATCATATCTAGTTTCTCATTAGCCTACCAAACTGCAATAAAAACACAATGGAAACTTACGATCGACCTCTACTATGACTGAAATATGGCTGCAGCCACAGAGTAAGCTCCAAGCCACCGCTAGGGTGTGTAGCGGAGGATGGCTCTACACCAGGTCTGTACTAAAGATGCGCACACAATCATATCACCGGTGCCTTTACTATACCTGATCAATGCACATAGGGGAAACGAAGCATTTTGACGAACGATTGTTTATTTATCAGTATTCTTCCGGTTAATAAGGGGTCATGGTGCCTAGTGGGTAGAGCGCTGAGCTACAGACCGGAAAGTCCCGGGTTCCATTCCCGGGCAACAGCCTTTCTGGACACCCCACCTAACATCCTCCCATTCAGATTTTCTGCGTGTCAGAACTCCGTAGGAAATCTCAGGTGGCCCAGGGAAAGGAACAGGCCCCCCTACCCTGAATGTGTGAATTCCACATGCCAATGGCTTAGTACACGTCGAGATCTACCCTTACATATAAAAAACCAACCGGGTCAAACAAAACCTTTCTGGTTTTCAGATTATGATGGATGATCAATTTCTCCCACGGCTCCTATCTCTCAAATGACGTACTCCTTTCGCACTTGCGCATACTTCCTACCCGCCATTATTCCATCAAAACTACCTGTTCTTCTTCTCCAACTGCCCCGCCTACCCAGTATTCTTCCCTCTACCACGTCCTTCAAAACACCCCCGCCCCTAAACACCTGCTTCATCGGCTCCTTATGCCTTCTTCCAATTTCCTCGATCAACTTCCTCTCCTCCCCCACCATATCCAGCACTTGATCGCTCGTTTTCACTTCTGCCCACCTCACCTTCTCCATCCTCCTCCACACCCACATCTCAAAATCTATAGTAAGTCTATTTTCATCCTCTTTTTCTCAAAGTCCATGTTCCTGCTCCATACAGTGCCACGCTCGACTTCAGACCTTTCTTAAGCCTTTTCTTTATGTCCCTACTCAACGACCCGGTGGTTAATTCTCTTCTACGATCTCTTTCGCCAAACAATTAAGCTCCGAACTTCACTGCTGAAACACTTCCCTCCAATTAACTAAACCCGGTAGCTAATTTGCTCCACCTACTCTAAATTCTGACCCTGAACTTTTACATTTAATTTCGCCCTTTTTGCGCTGGGAATTCCCGTTACTTTAATTGCCTTATGATTTATCTCAATTCTATACTTTTCACGCTCACTGATTCTGTATATAGTAATTTTTGTAAGCCCTTGGCTGACTGCCGCTTGTTTATCTGCACACTCTATCGGCTTTATAAACTTTCCCCCATTATTGCAAATAAGTCTGGGAAATTTCGTTACTTTAATTGCTTTATGATTGATCTCAATTCTATACTCTTCACGCACACTGATTCTGTGTATAGTAATTTTTGTAAGCCCTTGGCTTGAAAATAAGAATCAACTTTTTAATTTTCCACACGTTTTTTTAAACCACAAATTACTTTTTAATTCTAAGGAAAAAATTGATGTGGAGCATAAAAGTGGTGTGTATCTGATAGAGTGTGGTGATTGTAACGCAGTGTATGTGGGCCTACGGGGAGAAGATTTGTGACCAGAGTTAAAGAACATGAGAAGTGTGTTAGATAATGTGATGAGACTTCAATGTACGCTAAACATCTACTAGAGACTGGACACCAGGGAAACTTCAAACCTCAATTCTTACACGACCAAGATAAAGGTTTTAAACTTTTCTTTTTGGAGAAATACGAAATTGCACAACCACGGTGCTCACCCGATATTTTGCTTTCAAATGATTTGACGGATTTTAAATGTTCCCCGTTGACCACTTGCTCTGGTATACCCCATTATTTGCCACAATGTGAACATTTGACCTAACCTCCAATATATATTCTTCTTACCCCTGTGATGTAGCCCCATGCCTCACTCCCTTTCCATCTTAACCTCCAACCAGTTTATACCTAAGCGTTCTCTCAAATTTCCTTCCCCTTCCTAAAGAGACATACCCCCCCCCCCACCAGTGCACTATTTAAGGCCTTTCCAATGCTCAAAAATATTAGTCCCTGATGATGACACGTGAATGTTGAAACCGGTTGGTTATTAAAAAAACGTTGTTACAAAGTTGATTCTTATTTTCAATCATGGAAAAATTCGACAATGTGACGGCCGAAGTTGTTTCAACTATCCCCAGTCTTTACACCGGAATCAAGTCCATCTCACACCTCTCTAATCATTTCATCTGCATATATGCTTTTAATTACCGGTGATATAGCTTTTTAGTTCCAAGTATCACCATGTGGGGCAGGTGTTCCAATTCGATAATACATACACTGACGGATATCGTGATTCAAGTCACGCTCAATGGTACAAAATGATTGTTGATTACGAGGAATATTTTCATCACCCATATCCGCTATACATCTTCACCTGCATAATACCCAGCGCAATGGTGTGTGGCAGGGAGTTTAAAATCGCCAGGCATCCATTTCGGGGAGTTGGGCGTATTCTACCCAGCCCTATATCAAGAGTTCCTCATACTTCTACTCCCAAACTTCACATTGCCGCCCGTTGGCACCCGACCACCTCAGCGGGTTGTCCGGCTTCGTAACAGCCTATTTCGTGCACTCAGCCTCTCGGAAGAGAAGTCAGTTGGCATTCAAATACATTAGAGCCTGCCAGCAGAGCACATTACGTTGAAGTTCCATTTGCTAAATTTTAACGCTGAGATGTCGGGCCAAACAAAAGTGGCATGGAGTTGATCGTTTAGTGAACGTCTCTTTCTTTAAGTGTTTAGTATATGTCTGTTCCTCAAAAACTATTATCCGGGTAGAAACTACGCCATGCTTATATGCTGTATTTTAAATGTGCTATTAATAAATATATTTTCATTAGCATAATTTCACAGAGAATAAATCGTTCGCCTTCACCTGGACTCGAACCCGAAATAGACGAGTCGAACCCCTTCATTACCTAGTTTATTTTTATGGCACATTTACACGAATATTACGGCCCCCTAATGAATAACGGAAAATGACACACAAAATCCTCCCTCTTAGGAGATCAGAAGAATTATAATTGATGTTGGCAGAATGGAACCCTCTTTGGTGATACGATATTCCACTATTATGAAAATAGAACTGATTTTACTCAAGCTGATTATGCAATAAGCAACATATATATTTTTCTGATAAATTTCAATTTGAGTCAAGCTTGAGATTGAAAGGGTATTTATGTGCAGGCCGTAGTCGCCAGGTTGCTACCACGCCAGGACGTGGGTTCGACTCCCGCCTGGCCATAAGTGTCGTGTTAGTCCTAGGATTATGCTTAGAAGTCGGTGTCATTTAACCATATTAGTTTGAGCGCCTAAAATACTAATTCTACAGTTACAAGAACTTATATGAATGCTATTTAAAAGTGTGTTGATAAGTATTTAGGTTGAATCGCATTAATTCCTACTGCTCATTGAAAAGACTCACGGCCCTGAGCACAATAGAGAATTAAACAGCAGGCGTGTTAGACATAACAGCCAGTCAAGATTCTACGGATACATCATTTCCAATTACGCATACAATTTACATACTTTAACTGTAAATGTTTTACTTCTCAAAGAGAGCTTTGATTACTACAACACAAGCCCATTTCCAAATAAGTTATTTTGTCAACAATAGAATATAGTAGGGTACTTACTGGCAATTTGCTCCTTGTCTAGCTCATCCTGAAAATGTAAGATAAGAGGCAACATTAATTACTGTAAAACTTGATAGATTTGAGTGCCCTACAAACCGTAAAAAAATCGTATGAAACTGATTTTAAAACGGTATCCAAAGAGATAGACATTATCATCGTGCACACAAAATATATATTTGAATGACTGTCCATCGTTATAAGTCATTGAAACAGATATTAATGAAGAAAGCACACTATAGGTTCAATAAGATTTTTTTTAAACTTTGCCTCATTCTTGAAAACCTGTTTTCGTTTTGGATGAGGCCAAAATAAAGAAAAGAAAGATTTACCATAGTCCCAAGAAAATAAGAGGGAGAAAACCCAAGGAAAAGATATAAGGTAAGCATTCCAATAAAAATCTCTCATGGTCCGACTGGCCGATTATTCCATAATATTCTTCCATGAGTTACTACATGCCTAGAGGCATATAAAGTTAATTGTTTTTCGCTACCAATAATTTTCGATTGATATATTTTTTTTTCCAAATTATGCCAAATATAGCCTCCGAGCAGAAAAATACTTTATTACCAAGGAATTGAATCATTGGTATGAAGCAGTCGAACATAATTGCAGTTCATCATCCTGCTTTATCTTCGTTCCTCAAGCGACCGACAAAATGTTTTCCATTTTGCCATTAATGTTCCAGTTTGCATAGCTAATCTTAGTCCTAGGATCTGTGCCTTGGTCTTGCGTCTCTGCTTGATCTACCACGTTGCTGTTGCACTATTTCAAGAAATGCTCTTTATTTGTACGAGAGATCCAAAGTTTCTGCGAAAGACGGTCATTCTCCGTCACTCAATCCAACTCCGGTGTATCACACATTTATCAACATGAATCAATCCGCGTTTCTTTCATTCGAAGATGTTCTCAGGGGCTTCTCAAAATACTCTCATTGTATGAGCCTCCAAAGTGAAGTACAAGCCCTCAAAAATATGCAAGTCTAAGCAGTAGCGGGCAGCAACGGCTACAACAAGCCGTAGTCTTTACGGCAATTCGAGAGGCAAGGGCTCTCTATCATGCTGACGCCATTTTAAACTTAGAGGAAAAAACAGTATTTTTATAATGAGAATATAAGGGCTAGAGTATCGATAAAATTCTCATTTAAAATGATTTTCTTCCTCAGGTATCTAAAGCGAGTGATTTCTCGATAGATGCAATTAGATGGGAACAACGATTTTATCATATCCTCTTTATCTCTGGTACATATTATCTTGAAATATATTTCACTAACTAGGGATAAAAATCTAAATATCATATACATACATATGTACCATATAAGGAGAAATCAAAAGGCTTGAATTACTATTAATACTTGGAATTCCTGTGGCCCAGTTTCAGTGTATCTAGTTAACGTCAACATGGAGTCTGAGCTAAAGAATGTCAGACTGCTGATTAGTTGAATATCAATGTGGAATATCACATCCTGTACCCTAAATTCCACCTATCCTTAATAATATAAATGACCACAGTTGTCGGTCGCCTCCGCATGAAAACCAATGACCAAACATGATGCGTCCATGACGGTGTGCAATCACAATAATTTCTAACCGGACTACATAAAACCGGGTCCGGGTGAATAGGTGGTTGACGTTTTCGCGATATTTCTCTCCGGCCCTCTTCAATAGTTTATTTCCTGCCCCACTATCGGCAACCACCGCCGGAAGTTGTCTCCCCACGCTCTAATCGACAGACTCTCAACCTCTCTGACATCTCAAACAACTCGAGCGGATGTAGCCCCACGTATGATCGCAGACCCATGTCAATCATCCTCAGAGAACATCCCCCACCTGCAGCGGCCTTTGATCTCAGGCCACTGCATTTCCATGCTCCATTCACTACTCTCCTCCCTTCATCACTTCCCTTCGCAACGGAAGGAACCCTGTGGACGGAATCACTGCGGGGGTCACTGAGCAAGGTCTCACGCAAGGTGGGTAGCATCTGGCTGGCTTGCGTCTCCGGTCCTAACCTACCGGGATATGCCTCAATAGTTCCGACGAGTGTCTACCTTCAACTTTCCAAGTGACCAGGTCACAGGGCCTCCTAGGGGTTCCTCTCTCGAAGTCCAGAGCGAGAGGGGGGTAACGGGAAAGAGAGGGACTCGTTTCCTACCATTTCGATCGGGTTGTTGGTGCGGCGGAGAAGTCCTGACGGAGTCGATCAGCGATTAAGAGATGAGAGGCGGCGGCGGCGGCAGTGCTCGAACGGCGATGTTTCGACCGAGGTGCTCCTTGTGCCCAGAATCTGCTGCGACTGGACCCGCTGGCCCGGGATGTTTGTACCTTCAGTCTTTTCGGATGACCATGAGGAAGGAGTTGGGTGCATGGGGTGGGGGGGGGGAGAGAATGGGGTGGGGGTGGGGAGGGTAATGAGATGCAAGGGAACGCGATAGAGGGAGGAGGTGGCGGGGGGAGTTTAGGCGAGGGGCGCTTCTCGTGGGACCCGCGGGGGGTGCAATGGGGTAAAGGACAGGCGTCTGGCTGAGGGGAGGAGGACTGGGTCAAACCAAAAGGAGGGGGGATGCCTCCGAAGGATTTCAAACTCTCGAGGGAGGAGGGTGGAGTGGGGAGAGCTCTGGAGAAGGACTCGGAGGTAGGCTAAGGTGAGAGGAGACACAAGCGACTATAGGGAACGGACCCCCACACCCATTCCCCGACCCTCATCCCTCTCTTATCTCTCGCGAGGAAGGGGGAGGGGCTCTGTCTGTAGCCCCTGCGGCGGCGGAAGTCGAGTGGAGGACTGCCATCGGGAAGTCTTCCAGCGCAGAGGGTATCCCTGCTTCTATTTTAAATTATTTATTCCCCCGCACCCTCCTTCCACGCCGACCTGTGCCGCAACAATGGCTCCTGGAAAGGGGATCGGGTTGTTTGTGTCGTTCACGCCGACGACGGGGGTATTTAATTCGAGAGCTGGTGGGACCTTTCCTCACCATTTACTCCGTCTCCGCAGACCTTACCCCTCCCCAACGGCTCTCTTTCTCTCCCTCACTCCATTCCCTTAGCTCAAGTGACTCCTCGCCAGCAAGTTTTGTTCCGAAACTATAAAGAACAACAGGAACGGGATGCAAAAATAATAATTTAGGAGCGCCAAGATTCTAATCTCATTCTTGAGAGTGCCCCGAACCTAAGAATGCCTCCTATTTCCGTTTTCAAATAAAACAAGAGGAAAAAGACTCGGTTTTTTGTGTGTCTCGTCCCACTCCAATAAGCTGAGGGGAAAAAAGAATCTTGTAGCTCAGTTATCACATTCTTCACTCCTTGCTCGAGGGATCCGATCTTCATTTGGAAACGGATCGGTAACGATGTACTCCGCTTCCTCATCACACTCATATTTTAAAATCAGGTTTGAATGTCCTACAAGTGATCACTGCGGATATAGTTTGGCATCTCTCGAAATGAATAGCTTTTATTGAGCTGAACGAACGGCAGAAATGAGGTTCGCCTTTTCTGAAGATTATTAAATGAGAATGCCATCGGATTAGATGGCTAAGGATGCAGTTATACACTTATCACTATCCGTAGTTAGAACTATGATTAAACGCCAACATAGCTTGCGCCGTCCCACACTTGCTCCCACACTTAGCGTGTAAATTGATTTTCCTCAGTGTGCGTTCCTCGTCATCCGCCTCTTTACTTTGTGTCTTATGTGCATACCACGAATTTTTCGCTGCCCAACGACACTTTCACATCTTTGAATAATCATAATTTTTAACTGACCATGGAACTAAAAGAGCGACCAACCATAAATAAAAATGCCACCTTTTACTCAGCTGTTCCACGCATCTCTCATAATTATCTTTGAAAAATGGATCATCATCATCAAGGGTCAAAAATCCTAGGATTGGTTTGACGCAGCCCTCCACTCGATTCTTCTATCGGCCAACCTCTTCATATTAACGTAGTTCCTCTCTTTCACGTCCTTTACGGCCTGTTCTATATAACTCATACGAGGCCTTTTCCATTCTTCCCGTTCACTTTTCCTTCGACGATTGTCTTCATCAGGCCATCGTGTCTTAAGATATGGCCGATTAAGTTGTCCCGTCTTCTTTTTATAGTTTTCAGCAGACTTCTCTTTTCTCCCACTCTTCTTAACACTTCTTCATTTGTCACTGGGTCTATCCATTTTATCTTCATCATTCTTAGATAGCACCATATTTCGAATTCTTCCACCCTTTTCTTCTCAGCTGCTGTGAAAAATGGAATTTTTCATTATTTTATTTTATCCATTTTTCTTATCAGAAAAATGGATGAAATAAAATAATGGAAAATCCTGATTCTCGTCAATTCTTTCAATTTTACTCTTATCTTGCTCTTGGTACTTTACCTAAAAATAAAAACCACAATTATGCATAAAATATTCACATAATTTCAACTTTATCAACCGCAATCAATCAAGGACTTCTTCGCAGTATCAGAATTGTTTGTTCTAGACCTATTACCATTGTGGCTGTGGCTAGCACAATCCTTTGTAGTACTTTCTATGGATATCTCGTGTCAGCCAGATCAGGGAACACGATTTATTTTATTTTCGCATGAAAAATTGCCGATGAAACTTTCCTTTTCATAATTTACCATATTTACAGTTTCCATCCTAAATGAACCCATACATGTAATGGAATATTTCGTTTTATCCTAGTCCTAACGCAGAACCAGACATGACATTTGCACTTTTGTCCTTTTAGGGAAATATCCATTCCTCTATTGATAATGTTTCCACAAATCGTCATTTAACAAATTTTCGGTCGTGTATTAGTGCAGCCATTCTTTATTATAGCATCCCTACATAGTTTTGACCCTTTCAATTGTTCTTTTTGTCCAATGTTATGACATTTTATGACCAAAATTTACTGAAGGAATTGCTTCCAAAACACTTACGGAGATAAATGCTGCACTGTAAGATATGGTCGATGTGCTGCACTGCAAGATGTGGACGTAATGCTGCACTAGAATTTGGTGTCCTTCACACCGTACTCAATTGAGGCCCGGTGAACATTTCCGCCAAAGCTGGGATTCGAACCTTAGCCGTCGGCATAGGAGACCAGCTCTCAAGTCACCGCACCAACCGGGTCCCGTTGCAACAAGTATTCCTCCATGCTCTCTGATCTAGAGGTCCATCAAGAGGAAGAGGTATTCCAGTGAAAATCTCAACCATTACTATATAAAATAGGTAACAGCAAATTTATTGATAACGCATCAAATCCAAATAAATTAGCAGGAGAGAACACCAATTGCATGCATTTTGAATCCACGAGAAAATTACCCGCCCAATAGTTTAGATGAAATTAATTATATATACTCCGGTAGATTTGCTGAGAGACAACCAAATGGTGGATATTGTATCAAACTGAAAACGATGTTACTTGGGACAATTCTATACACACTTTTACAAATATGAGTGCTAATACTGGAAATATTACGACAATTAAATTTTATATTAGTGGGTGTCAGCAAGGCTGGGAGTTTTTAATTATTTGAAATTGGAGAATGTCGCTTGAATCATGTAAATACTAGAAACGATCTTTTCTCGCGTTACACGACGGCTATACAAGAATGCGAAAACTGAAGAAGGGCAGCTTTGCTACAAAAGAATAAGGAACGAAATAAGTCGCTAAGCAAGGAAAGCTAGAGAGATGAGAATGAAGAATTTATGCGAAGATGTACAAATCAACCTTGCAATTGGAAAGGTGAAAGCTGCCTATAGGATAGTGAGAAACCACTTCAAGGAACGGAGCGCAAGATGCAATGTCATAAGGGACGAGAATGGAGAAATTTGATTGAAAATGACATAGTGAAGAGGTGGAAAGAATATCTGGGAGAGTTATACAACGGAAACAATCTCAACAAAAAAAGCTATCGAAGAGGAAAGCGAAGTGGAAAAGGATGATTTGGGAGCATCAATATTAAGATCGGAATTCTATGCTGCAGTAAGGGATCTTCGGATAGTAAGGCTTCTGGTATTGATGATGTTCCTGCAGAACTAATTAAAAATGCAGGATAGAAGATACTAACTCATCTTTACAAAACCATCTTCAACACGTACTCAACAGAAGAAATACCAAGGGACTTCGAGAAAAAAAATCATCATTCCTATTCCCAAAAAGAAGAGAGCGGAGAAATGCGAAAATTTTAGGACTATAAGTCTGACGACACATGCCTCGAAGATACTGACATGGATCATCTATAGAAGAATAGAATGAAAAGCAGAGGAGTTCCTGGATGAAGATCAATTCGGATTCAGGAAAATTAAGGGAACAAGAGAAGCAATATTGGCCCTTAGACTGCTCATAGAGAAGAGAATGGAGAAGAACAAGCCGACATTCATTGCATTTGTGGATGTAGAGACGGTTTTTGACAATGTGGATTCGGATTCGATGCTTGGAATTCTGAAGGGAATTTGAGTGTCCTACAATGACCGAAGAATTATCCACAGCCTGTATAAAAACTAGGTAGCTGTGAAGAGGCAAGTATAAGGAAAGAAGTGAGACAAGGCTGTGCACTGTCTCCCGTCATGTTTAATGTTTACGTCGAGAGAGCCATCAATGAAATCAAAGAGAAGTCTTCTGGAGTGACTATTCACGGAGAAAAAATAAGCATGCCGCGATTCGTTGTGTACTTAGAGAAGGCTTTTAACAACGTGGATTGGAATTTAATGCTTGAACTTCTGAAAGGAATTGGAGTGACCTAAAATGATCAAAGAATTATCCACAGTTTGTATAAAAACCAAGTACCTGTGATTACATCTGGGCCCAGCTTTGAAGAGGCAAGAATAAGGGAAGGAGTGAGACAAGGCTGAGTACTGTTTCCTGTAATTTTTAATGTTATATCGAGAAAGCCATCAAAGAAATCAAGGAGAAGTCTTCTGGAGTGAATATCCTCGGATAAAAAATTAGCATGCTGCAGTTAGCTGATGGCATAGCACTCATAGCAGAGACAGAGAAGGAGCTGAATAAGATGCTGATAACCATGGAAAGGACAATGGCCAGATATCAGAAGAAGACTAAGATACTGGTGTGCAGAAAGAGAGAAGAGGCCAAAACCAACGTTAAACTAGGAAAAAAAAGCTGGAAGAGGTGAAAGAGTTCTGTTACCTTGGAAGCAGAATAACCAACGATGGACGAAGCAAGAAAGAAATAGTGAGTAGAATAGCCCAGGCAAAGAGGGCATTCTATCAAAAGGAGAATCTACTTACAGTTGGATATACAAGCGTAGAAGTAAGGAAATTATTCCTTAGAACATACATCTGGAGTATGTTTCTTTACGGCAGTGAGGCATGGACGATGACAGCAGCGGAGAAGAGAAGGGTGGAAGCATTCGAAATGTGGTGCTACAGATGAATTATGAAGATTAAATGGATCGACCGAGTAAGTAACGAGGAAGTCCTAAGAAGAGTAGGAGAAAAGAGAAGTCTGCTGAAAACTCTAAAAAGAAGAAGGGACAGCTTAATTAGCCATATCTTGAGACACGATGGCCTGATGAAGACAATCGTTGAGGGAAAAGTGAACGGGGAGATCGGAAAAGGAAGGCCTCGTATGAGATACATGAAACTGGTAGTGAAGGATGTAAAAGAGAAGAATTATGCAACAATGAAAAGGTTGGCCGATAGAAGTATTGGGTGGAAAGCTGCGTCAAACCAATCCTAGGATTGTTGACCAATGATGATTATACGACGGGTAAACAAGGAATAATTACAATCAAGGATTGTGAGCTATAATGATAAAAAGTACGTTATAGACTCTTTTACAATACGTGAATATTACTCACAAAATCCTTTAGCGTTTATTTTAGCATATATTCCCTAAGATCTGTCTGTCTTCTGAGTTGTTGGTTCTAATTATAGATCCTGAAATTAAAATACACTATCTTTCAAATGATGAATTGTTTTGAAATAGGGAAGTAAAAGATTGGTTAGGCAGCAATCCAAGAGATGTGAGTGATAAAAAAAGTTTCGTGAAACATTTTCAGCGTTCGACTCTCGAAGCATTTATTTCGGGAAAGTCAAACAGGACGTTTGCGTAATGAGAAGAAATCAAAGAGGGACGCATGCAGTGTCATCTGGTGTAAAGGATGTCGGGATATCCTGGGGACGTCAACAAAAAAATGCCCATCTCAGAAAATGCCATCTTGAGGCGCCAGAAATTTTCATCCTCGTGTGAAAGGGGCATTCTGGGAAAAGCGGTACTTCGCCGCAAGGTTACCGTCGAGTAACATCGCGTCGTATTTCTGCCGCCCCATGGAGAACGCTGAATAGCCTTGAGAGTGAGAGACTTCGTCGCCACCCCTCAAATTATAAAAGACAATTTCTTCCTTAGGAATGCATAATAGTCGATAGTCGATAATAGCATTGGTCGATGAATTCAGAGAAGTAATTTTTACTCTCATCATTCTCACTCGTTCAGGCAACATCCTTAGGGTCAGCATACAGATTACGTTTCAAGTTATGTATTTTTACTGGGGATCTTTTTAAAGTCCCCAGTGAAATCTTAAACATTGGTTTTAAATATTAGTTAAATCTTTCGTAAATAAATAAAGATAGATATTTCGTAGGAGGTATTCAAACAAGATAAATATCTCGTTACACTCCACGTTTTATGATTGTTAATGTGCATCATATATCGTTTCAGAATAATAGAACAACCATCCAGCAAAAAACATTTTCGGCTGAGAATGCGTTTTTTTTCAGAATTGACTCACGCGCTAAATACATAGATTCAAAACATCATAAAAATAGAGATTTGGGACCCTAACGGAGATTTACCACTTGCACCATTATCATCCACCAACTTCAGCAAGTCTCTCGGCAAATCTCTGGATTATCCTCCGTCTTTTCTCTCCTTATCATCTGACTCTCTTAATACCGTCTGGAATCCTTACTCTTTTCCTTCCATGCTTATCCAGCTTACTCCCCTCTCTCTTCCGCTTTACAACACCTCGCAATAACTTCTCCGTCCACTTCCACTCCCTCCTTCAACTTTCTCCAATCAATCAATTATTTTTCCTCTATCAAACTCATCAATTATTATTTTTGTTCAACTCTCCAATCAACACATCCTCCTCATTGTCCATCACAAGCACGTCTCAAAAATCTCCGATTTACTTCCATCTCCTTCTCCAATAGGTTAATTCTCTAAACCGTAAAATTGTATCTCTTTATTTAATGTTTTTATGGGCACGAATTATTTGAGGAAAGGATAACTATTTGTATGTCTATGTTGCAGTTTATTTCTCTTGAGAAATACTCTTTCTTACGCCCAGATATCCCATAAGATTAATAACACACTTAAAGCCATTTATAACTTCGCTACATTGTAAAGCCTTCTCGACGAATCATGCCATTATTTAACACTCCCTTGTCATAGATGTTGGTCCAATCAAATTCACGGCCATTAGGAGAGGAGGGGAAGCCAGCAACCGACCATCCTTATGACAGTGCCGTCCCACACGTGGCTAAACACCAGCCCTTTCTCCAGCGGAGAATCCACGTGTACAAGTCTCCCTGGGAACCCAAATACGTGCACCAAAAACCGAACTTCGCGAAATTCTGGAATCTTTCTGGGAAACCATAGGTGTCACAAGGAGAGGAACTACCCCCAACCATTACCGGTAACCGGATCAATAGGTACAATGTAGCTAGAGTATCTGTAGTGCATCTAAAATATGTTCTTGTTACTACTATTTTATATAGAATGCATCCTTGCATGCCTAATGGGAATTATAAATAATGTACAAGATTGACTAGTACTCCAAGAGATACCAGACCGATTAATAAATATTATATTCCTACGTGTAATAAAAAATTATCATTGCATATACGTACTAGTGTATATAGTGCATGTTATGTGATAATTCAACCCCTTGCTATACACCCTCGAGGTGGCTTGCAGGGCACTCCGTAGAAGTAGATCTATAATGACGTGTAAACGCCACTGGGATTGATACTTGCTGAACTCCACCTATATCAACTAAGTCTGCCTCAAAAGTTTTATGATATAAGAAAAAGAATTTGATTCGAATTTCACTCCAATGCGACTGAATTTATCCTCATTAAATGATCCCAATTACTTCTCAGATCATTCTCGTTTTCCCAAGATTACCGGCATATGCCGTGCCTACCCGGAGGTTATCGCGCAAATACCTCACAACGGAGCGTGTTCCGGTAAAAACAAGAGAGGCAAGTTGCGCGAAGAGTGGACAGTCTCTCGTCAAAGGCTTAGCGCAATCGCAGCGCCCCCGTGACTATATAGGTCACCCACGCACCGTGGAGCAGCCGGGGTTGCGTCCTCCGGGAAAGCGAGGCTGCGGGCGGAAGAATCTCTCTTGTTATCTGACGATTCGAAGGGTACGGGCCTGAGCACTTGCGTGAGAGTACTGGCTGCTTATTCTCACGAAGTAAAATACTGTTTCTGTATTCTGGCTGTTCGTAGGGTGACATGCAGATGCAGATGCACTTGTGTACAGAATATTAAGGCGAATCACAGAAATACGACAGTAATTTCAGCGCAGTCTCAAAGAGAGAAAGGCTAGAGAAAATACAATTTCCAGCGGGTGTCAGCTGGAAAAGTTCGCCTATGTTGGGAGCATATTATGAAAATAATATCAGGTAAAGGAATACTATCATACGAATAATTACGCTGGCAAGGAGGCGTTCGCTAAGAGGAGAGAATAGATGAAGGGATATCGTCGTGGGGATTTAGAGAAAATATTGATCGAATCTTTAATTAGCGAAGGAATGCATGTTTCAGGAACCAGGGTGTACCGGACGGGTAATATCGAAAATTGGAGGCCCTTGACAGGGAATGGAGGAGGTCGTTTTACCTTGGTCGTTAAAATACTTGACATAATTCAGAAATTATCAATTACTGAGATATCTGAGGTCAGAAATTATCAACTTGCGATCGTGACTGAGTGAATGTTGCCGGAGTCCAATGTTGACGCATTGAACTTCGTTCGTCTGGATGCATTCATGTAATAGAAACAACATATTTTCCATTAGCCATCGAAGGTCTCGAATACTTCATGAATTATGAACGTTGGTGGTGAATGCCACAGGGATGGAAGTTAAACCTCAGAGAACTGGTTACACGGCGAGCTGTTGTGACTCGTCATCCGAGTTGTATTTTCAAATCAACTCATGTTATGGTATTTTATAATGTGTTTCCACGACATAAGGCTTGATTTTGTTCTTAGAATGGAAGAGAGAAAATTGGGAACCATATATTTGCAGTCAATTCCAATTTGGCTTCGCAAAATTGTAAGCAGCAAGTAAGTTCCTGAACGGCATCAATACGAAATTATCGTTACGTAAATAGGCGGCTTTTAATTGATGCGTCCTGCATTTGGACACTCTTCAAGATGACTTACTTTCTTCAGGGAAAGCATTTTTCAACCTAAAAGGTGAATTATGACACTGATTTGTGCACAGTCGTTGTACGAGTCCTAATGCCAAATGTGTCATTTTGACAATAAAACTTCTTCCTTGCTACGAACGAAGTGCTACATTAGTTTGAAATGACAAGCTGTATTGTATGTGAAGTACTTAATTTACAGACCGATTAAGTCAGTATATAATCAAAACCAAATATGAAGCTACTAAGAATAGGATTGCACATTCGAGGACTTTGCTTTCTGATGTGGAGTCACCCCCTGCCAGGCACCTTTCCGGTAGGTTGCAGGATACTATAAGGACGTTGAAGAAGTGGAGAGGAATCCAGTTCCTGGCGTTATGATCCGTTTCGAAGGATTGCAGTAAAACCCTCGCAGTAGCGACCAGCGACGGAGGCCCTTCGAGGGGAAGGGAAGAAACAAAGAGATCTCAAGGAGCAAGAGGAAAACACGGGGGTGGAAGGGGGGTGAGCTGTGGCGAGAGGAGGGGGAGGAGACAGGGGAGTCTTTGTGGTATGGTGCCGTCTGCGACCGACCTTGTCCCTCCCCCGATTAGAGGAGAGGGGAAGGAAGAGGACTGGCCCATTATTTATACTCTACACCGGCAGGAGAGGCGCACCGCCGCCGTAATCAATGATTTGGGAGCGATTGGCCAACAGCACTTGCACGAGATCTTGGCCCAGTGATCTCGCGTTGTGCAGCCAGCGCCGAGGAAAGCTAGCTGAGAGGGCAAGTGTCTCCCGCGAGTGAGAAAGGACTATGAAGGGAGCGGCGGTCGGGGGCTCGGGATCAGAGGAAGGCTTCTTGCGCAGGGGCAACCATCCTCCGCCCTGGCGGTTGAGTTGGAAACCGTCGGCATAATCTCGAATAGGTAACCAAAGAGTCACGAGGTATAACACGGATGGTTTGAAAATTTGGTGTTAAATCGCTGATTACAACCACATTCAATGTATATATTTATTTTTTGGGTGCACCCCGCGTATTATAACTAGGTGTGATACCTGATGTTTCGTGGTCGTTGCTGGTCACTTTATCAAAGATGCCTTTTGATAAAGGTGTCACTTCGACAATGAAACTTCTTCCTCGCAACGAAGTGCTACATTAGTTTGAAATGACAAGCTGTATTGTATGTGAAGTACTTACTTTACAGACCGATTAAGTCAGTATATAATCTAAACCAAATATGAAGCTACTAAGAATAGGATTGCACGAAAAACAAATATATACATCCACCTTCAATATTTAACTTGTATTTCATCTCATCTTGGGGAATTGTAATCGAGACAGATAAGAAAAACTCAAGTGAAAACAATTAATGATATTGTAACGAGCGATTCAGGCACACTCCATTTGCAAACTATTCGTGTCTGTATCACGTGACTCCTTGGTTCCCAATTCGTGTTGATACCGACGGTTTCAAACACACCCCCAGGGTGAGTGAACAAAGAGGGCGGAATTGCAGCCTCTCCTGTTCCCCAAGTGGCGGTCGCCAACATAGGGGTGGATAAATTGGTAACCAAGGCTACTTGTTGATCGGGAGCGTGTCAGTCCCTTCTGCTTTCGGACTCTGCTCCGAATTGCAGTTTTGATATCACAACGCCCCTGCGAAGGGAATTGCGCCGGCATTGAGGCGAGTGAATGGCTTGCGAGCCAGCAACAGCCATTTCGAGTGACCCATACTCATATATACTCGTTCTCAGGGGATCTCCTGCCTAACGGTCAGGTACTGATCTGGACTGGTACTGATCGTGGGCCCCTGCCACACACCTTTATGGTGGCTTGCAGGGTATTATGTAGATGTACTGCACACGACGCCGTTCAACGCCCGTCGAGGATTCTTGGTTTTTCGGGCACTTTGGATGGTCACCAAATCCCTTGAACCTATATTGAGTATTCTAGGAGGTTCCACGAATGTATTAACGTCTGCATTTACGCGACGTTCATATCCAAGGAAAGACTGGAACTCATGCCCTTGTAGCAATATGCGAGCACTTTCCCGAGCATTCGTTTTCCGAGGAGAAAATTGGCCTAATCCTTCACTCTCTTACTGAATACCAAAATCATTGTTGCAATATAAAAGTTCCACTTGCGAAAAATCAAGTACAATGCATCACAACGTTTCTCGCAGTGTAAAAAGAAGATATTTCAAAGGGCAACAGAGTAAATTTAACGTCACAGGCTATGCATGAACCATTCAAAGCATTTTCAATGCCGTGTCAGTCTTTTCACTCCGCATCCACACTCGAAAAAAATGTCACCAAATTAACGGCTCAGCGTAAACGCTTCAAAATCATGGCACTCTAATTTCATTACGAGAAATAAATGTATACAGAACACAATAGCATTCCCAAAAATTAATAGCAGAATAGGCAAAGGCAGAGAAATAGCGCAGATGTCTTTAGTCTTTAAATCATGAGGCTTATGCTCCCGGTTATAGAGGTACACAATCACCACTGATGCCTACTTCTGTCGAATGCTGTTTAACCTCGATTGTTTCTGTTGTAGTGGTATTTCGGATAAGACGCTTGGCTCACGTACATGGGTACTCTGTAGGTGATTACCCTGACATAGTTTACCCATACAATAAATTTTCAAATTTTTGAATCGTGAAGGTCTTAATATTCTATGTATTTGCTTAGTTCAAAAATAACCTATGTTTGCGAAGAACGCGTTTAATTAAGAATTCGGAAACTGTCGTTTCACCAACTTATTATAACTTATACATGAATGTCCAGGCAGAAATAAAATATTGGTTTTTGTCGACAAGTTTGTTGAGTGATCAAAGTCCAGGTTGGCCACCTCTTTTCATTTCGATCGTCGTTTGATAAAAATGAAGTATATCGCGTCGGAATACTACAGCTCCTGTTCTGCTGCTGGCCAATCAGCTGACGCGACGGCTGAGATGACGTCGCCAATGAAATGCCTCGCCATCTAACTCCGCGCTCGCCAGGAGAGTGAGGATGGAATGGGAGGAGAGGAGAGGAGAAGGGGCACCAGAGAGAGAGAGAGAGGGAATGCGGCCAAAGGGGAGGGGGCTCTTCATCCACCACGAGGTGTTTGACACGGGCTGTAAAATACCGCGATTCCGCGCGTGGCGTCGTCGGTGCCGGGCCAGGCCCAAAGAAGGCTGGGCCTCTCTCCCGCCAGCAGGGGAGAACAGGCGATGCTGGGATTCTCGTGGGCCAGGCTGCTATCGCGGCGTGGCAATCACCTCCGTCCGGGACTACGGACCGTCTCAGCTCCTAGCGCTCTTTGCCTCGTGCTGACTCAGATATGCGCCCGCCGCCAGAATATCCTCTATCCATATCGATAAAAGTCTCTCATTGAGGGCTAGGTGCCTAGCGACTGTAAATAGGCCCGCTTCATGCCCGTGTATAAGGTGGTAACAGGCAGGATCCCAATAACTATAGACTATGTATCCCTCACTTTGATTTAGTGAAAAATCCTCGGACACATTTATCGCCACCAACATAATTACCCTCCTCGACATTCTTAACATTCTAACGCTAAACATCGACACTGATCCAGAAGGGAAAGGTCGTGCGGGACGATGCAAGATGTCTCTCCATCCACGATAATTTCAAATCGGGGGAAAAGAACACCGAAGCAGATGTTTTATTTTTACATATCAAAAGTGGCAAGATCTCTTTATTTAAATATTTAAACTTAAAAAGTTTAACAACAATTTACGAATATTTAATGCTAATACAGAATATTAAATGTTGGGTTATCTATCCGCGCACCTAAATATTAGTCATCAATGTAAAAATTATGTAAAAATAATGTAAGTTACATGAAAATAGGAAATAAAATAACGAATGTTAAATGAAATTGTGTTACACTGATGTAACTTCGGTTGCCTATGTTATTGTATTGACCTATGTTTGCAAAGACAATTTCAAATTGTTGTTTACTAATACTGAATTGTAATGTTGGCAATTTGGCATCTTGGTTACTGTACCTGATGTTGTACTGAAAATCGTTAAGCTTTGCGTTAAGCTATTATATTGTATCGTTATCGTTACTCAAATGTACTTCTTTTTATAGGGCGCGCCTCCGAACAATAAATAAATCTATCTAACTAGCTTCCCAGACTAGCCCATGAGATCACCAGATTTCATTCCTATTGGAAACGCTCTCCACGACAGTCCGTAATTATTTTTGGAGCCGTGAGAAGAGAACAGTTCCTTGAAGGGTACTGGATGATTGGTAGTTGTTGAAGGAGACTACCGATAAAGAAGGTCATTTGTGCCATTAAGGATAGGTGGATAATTCGGCATGCTGGAATTTAGGGAGTTGATGAACGGTAGAGAGAGAAACCCGGCATCGGCATTAGTATGCTCTTAACGAAAGGATCTAAGGGGTCCATGATTTGACGTCTCATCCTAGAGAACGAGTACTGAACTTGAATATCACTATACTGGGGCTTGGAACGTAAATAAACTAACCTTCGCCCCGAAATTTTTGTCTCGTCTCGTCCCGAAAAGTTTTACTTTCCAAAATTTTAGTTTCGTCAGTTCTGACATTTTCGTCTCGTCTCGTCTCGAAATTTTCGTCTCACCTCGTCTCAAAATGTCTTCAGTCTCACCTTTCCGTGCGTCTAGCACAATTTTTTTTTCATTCTGGAATTATTCTATTCTGGTCATCATTTCGATATCCATCGTGTTTTTTTACCCAGACTGGTTTTTTAAATTTTACAATAAACACCCCCGCAAGACCATTGTTGTAGCCAACCACGTATAATTTAGAAGCATTATCTTCGAGTTTGAAAGCATCTTTTTAACGGTAGCACTTTCCTTAGCTGATAACTGTACTCCACGTATGAGACGTAGTCCTCTTGGCGCTTGTCGTTAAAAGTAGGGTAATGCCGATGTCGGGTTTCCCTCCACCCTTCCTTCATTACCTGAGCTGTTCCTATCAATTCCCTATTATCCACCTATCCTAAATGGCGCAAATGACCTCAGCAGTTGGTCACTTCCCCTGAATGGCTAACTAACGTCCCAAAATGTTCGTTCAGCCTCGTCCCGACATATTTTTCGTCCTGAAAATTTCGTCTTCTCTCGTCCCATCACTAATGATGGGACGAGAGTCCCACAGTTTTTTTCCCGTTCCGTCTTAACAAATTCTTTGTCTCTGGGACAACTTTCGTCTCGTACCGAACCGTTCTATACCCTGAACTCTACACCTGACTCAGTACCGGTAGAAATCGGTGAAAAATATTCCAATAACGGTATTCAGACCCGAACCCTCGATACAGGAGGACAGTACTCTCACCGCGAAGAATTGACAGCATCAGTTCGCCGGGAAAGAACCAAGTCCTATATAGTACTCTCACCATTATGTAATAAGACACCCTCTAGATGAATGGAGATACCATAAAATATTACATTCATAGTTTACTAACATGAAGCGTGAGGAATTTCTTATTGTAATGAATGCTGTGTGTCAGAATGCGTCTCAATGTGACCAAATGAACTGAAAAATTGTAATTTTGCTCATTTACCACATAAAAATATTTCAAATTCTTTTGACTCTCACATTATTATCTACATTGGCATCAGTAAATGAGCTGGAAAAAATAGTTATATCTCATTTATAAAAAAAGAATTTCGTGGAACATTTAATTATACTTTTAAACACATTTTAATGGTGTTTCATATTGCTTTTCAAAGGAGGCATCGACATTTTTTCTCCAGCACTTCTTTCCACGATTAAAACGATTCGCAATAGCTTCTTGAGGAAATAGATCCCGTCTCTCTCAAAGACTATCCTCGTAAGATTTTGGTTGCAGTTCCGAAGGTCGCAAGTTCAATTGTACTCGCCGCACGCCATAAAATATTTCCTATGTTCCTATTTCCTAAAACATTACCTATGTTTTCTTTTTGTCCACCTTCAAGTTTTAAATAGTCTCGTTTTTTGGGTGTCCATCATGATTCTATTAGAGGATAAAATTCAAGAAAATGCCACTTCATCATCATCATCGGTCAACAATCCTAGGACAAGTTTGACGCAGCCCTCCCCTTAATTCTCCTATCGGCCAACCTCTTCATATTGACGTAGTTCTTCTCTTTTAAATCCTTCACAACTTGTGCCATATACCTATCTCATACGAGGCGCCTTTTCCATTCTTCCCGTTCACTTTGCCCTCGACGATTGTCTTCATCAGGCCATCGTGACTTAAGATATGGCCGATTAAGTTGTCCCGTCTAATTTTTAGAGTTTTATGCAGGCTTCTCTTTTCTTCCTCTCTTCTAAAGACTTCTTCGTTTGCCACTCGGTTGATCTCTTTTACCTTCATCATTATTCGGTAGCACCCCATTTCAAATTCTTCCAGCCTTGACTTATCAGCTGCCGTTATCGTCCATACGTCGCTGCCATATAGTAAAATGCTCCAGATGTATGTTCTAATAAACTTTCTCCTCTCTTCCATGCTTGTGTTTGTAGCTGTAAGCAAAATCTTCTATTTATAAAACATCCTTTTCGCCTGGATTAATCTAATGACAATTTCTCTTTTGTTAGTCCATCGCTGGTTACTCGGCTTCCCTGGTAGCAGTACTCTTCCACCTCCTCAAATTTGTATTTCTTGTTTACATTGGTCCTGGCTTAGTTTCTTCTACTACACACAATACCTTAGTTTTTTAAATTGATTTTCAAGTTATAACTGGCGATTGTCCTTTCTATATTTCCTGTTGTCTTCTTTAAATCTCCTTCTACTTCTGCCACGACTGTTACGTCGTCAGCGAATCGCAGCATGCTGATTTTCTCTCCGTGAATATTCACTCCCGGAGACTTTTCTTTGACTTCTTGAATGGCTTTCTTGACTTAGACTTTGAACGGGAGACAGTGCTCAGCCTTTTCCCACTCCTTTCTTTATGCTTGCTTTTCTATTGCTTGGTCCTGATTTGATTACAGCCACCTGGCTTTTATACAATGCGTGAAAATTTCAACATCAATACTGGAAATGCATCGTGGGGAAGATTCGAATTGTAAGTGTAGGCATTGATATGAGAGATCTTCGAAAGCCAAAAGTGTGACATCTCTCTGAAATTGCCGTGTTACTATCTCCGAGTAGAATCTTTGGGTGTACGATTTGCAATGGAATCATTTTTAAACTGGTTAACTAATATCCACCCTCACTATATCCCCCACTACCTTAGTTAATCCTGACAATATCACATCTCGTATCATATTTTCCTTTAGAACGTAGAACATTTATCCATTTCTCTCAGCCTTGAAAACCTTTAATGTTATGCATTCTCTCAAAACTGAAAAAACGCTCAATAGTAAATGCAAATATATGTACAAGGGACAGGAGTAGTAAAGGCGCAGGGAACTTAAGAGGACGTCTAACTCAAAGCAGGACAACAACGAATGAAAAAGGGATATGGTAATAAGCCATATTTCAACATAATATAAGTTTGGCTATGGTTTGGACCACGAATCTTCGGCTTTCCTGACCGACGGGCAAAGGGTACTGACCACCTCGATTCTGCGTGAAATCTATTACTATTTGGATTATTCGAAATAATGAAGTTGCTAATTTAAGTAATGGTAGTGGGCGTGACTTGGTGTAAATTCTTCATAGTTGGAACGTTTAAAGAAATATCTACTTAACTGTTTCCAAGTGTTTTTATTTCCCACCGTGGTTTCGATACTCTTCATGATAATGATACGATAATGATACACCTTCTTTGAACGTTCAAAATTGTTAATTAACGATAGAATCTGCAAAAAAAGTCAATAATTAAAGCGTTCAATAGAATAATAATGAAACAACTTCCAACTTTTACATATACTTTGGAGAAAAAGCATTTTTAAAAGAATCAAATGAACGTAAGCGAAGACTGGTAGATATCTTTTCATCCGGAGTCCACAGTCGCCGACGAAATGGTGGGAGACCAACTCGCCTAAGTCAGTCATTTCATTACAATGCCTCCCTTGTACGTCTTGGCATCAACTTCTGCAAACACAGTGGAAGCATCGCCCGACAAATTGACTTGAACAACTGGTTAATTAGCCTCCTGCAGTTGAGGGACTGCTAGACAGCTGCAGTCATTAAGTATCGTCGGAAGTAACTGGGCCAGGCGGCATGGAGTAGAGGAAGCAAATGTCCTAATTCTATGACAACGATTATTTCCTACCTTGAGTGCCAACGCCGAGTAACCAACGGGTTTGTGCAGCACGAAGATAGAGGGGGGGGCGATATTCTCACTAAAACCTATTTGAGGAAACGATAGCTCTAAAATTACTCGTGCATCGCTTAGCATGGACACGAAAGATCATTCTCCTGGAAAAACTTATCGTAGAGCAGATTTTAAACAGTCTTTGCTTAATCTTAAAATCTTAAATCTAGGCACAGGTCATGATTATCAACGCCGAGAATATTTCTGACACGTTCCTAATGGGATTAACTTTTTTTCATAATCAGTATCCTAATTTTTAGGTGTTAGGCATAATTTGGATCACTAATATGTGGTGAACTATCATAGAAAAATAACAGCAGGATCTAATAGGGTGGCCTTCATCAATGAAAATATGTGAAACCACTGTTTTTTTGAAGAATCTTCTTAGTGCCATTAGCGACGTTGCATTAAAAGAAAACGAATACTTCGCCAATATCGCTCACAACACGAAACGCTATATAAAATGGTCAGCAGTGCTGTAGTGAGTTTGCAAACCAGCATTACGCTTAGCGAGCCCAAGCGAAAGCCTCTTTTCCTCATCTTATCTTACAATTAGACATTTCGCTTAAAGAAACGCATTCTTCGTCAAAAACTGCTTATGCTTTAATACTAAAAACAGCATCAGATTTATCCATGCTTAAAACATCTGCCACCATGCTACTGAATTTACAGCTGTTGCGTCCTAAATGTGTGAATTCCAGGAGGCGCTCGGTTTATGCAAAGGAGGTTTTGAGAGAAAAAATATGCTTCCTTAAGTACAACTTTGTGTTCACTCGCCCACCATACTGTCATTCATGAATTACTACGACATTCACAATCGACTCTGTAATTCAGAAATGACCACAACGGAAACAAATATGGAATTGAGTGAATATTGATGATTTATGGCAAAAGAACCCAGTATGAAATTTTGAGTGACTATTATAAACTGTTTTGGTCTTTCGTATCTATTGATTGAAACAAATACTGACAGACTCAAGGCCGGTTTCTAAGCATAAGTAATGATGTAAATAAAATGCACGTTTGATGCATGCATTCCGCGATAAATGACAGAAGTGAACGCCTACTCAGGAGTCAGGGAGAGTTGGCATCTAGCCCGGGTCAGGCGACAGCTGAGTTAATTACACGCCGAGAGAGAGATAGGTTCGGGATGAGACCTTGTCATCGCATCGCAGTCAAAAACCGTGTGGAGGGAATCGAACCCGAGACTGGGAAAATAGACGCATATACTATACCACTTAAATCCTGCCAAATGCCCTTGCAGGAGCTAGCAGGATTTTATGCAGGCGTAAGTTAACACAATTAATTTCTCTCGGTTCTAAATCCACTAACTAGTACACGATGTCACTCACTCAATTCCTCGCATCCTCGAGTCAGATTGCAGAGTGTCTTGAAGATCTACATCGAAATTTAACCCTGCAAGCCACCGTAAGGGTGATTGGCAGGAGGTAACCACAACAGGATCCATTACCGTCACGCATACAACCATATTGTTAGAAAATATATTATGCATACTGACCTCTTTAATGTCTTAAATAAAAATAGTATAGTGTGGTGAAACGAATGGTTAACCTTACGATAAAGTTATATTCACTCGTAGTCACTGATTATTTAATTGCATGGGCTTATCACATGCCTGACTAAATTATTATTTCACATTAAATGGCACCATATCATTCATTTCCAAGCTCTCAGAGAATTTTCAGTGATGGTTCATTCTTAGTTACGCATCCACTTACACAAATGCCCAGGAAGCCACCATAAGTAGTGTGGCAAGGGTGAATTCATACACAACATGCATTACATACCATACTTAAAAACGGTTTGCAGCTACATTCAAGTCGAAACATAGTAATTAAAAAGATTTGAATGGTAAAGTAAGCATGTACAAAGATTCTGTTAGTTGGGTTAGCTAAAGGTGCACCTACCTTAAGCTAAACATGCAACTACCTTAGTTATCCATTGATATACTTGTGTATATACCATTGAAAATATTTACAACTATTCATATCCCTAATCGTACGAGTAGAAAAAGACATTGTGTCTGTCGGTTTGGCAATCGTTTTATCTAATTTTATGTTTATGGTCCAGTCTACCATAGTAAGCCGGAGTTAGCCAAATATTTTAACGTCGCCAGTGAACATGGAATTTAAATAAGAGATTAAGTGCATATTTCAACCTAGTCTGATAATGATTCCCATTTTAGTTCATCTAATAGACTGGTTGTGCTAATATTAGGGATGCGTCGGTTCGGTTCTTCGGTTCTCGGTTCCACCGGTTCTTGAGCTTAGAACCGGAACCGGAACCGAGGCCAAAAATAATCGGTACCGAAAATATTGGCGCGAAAACCAGTTTGAAACCTACTCACACTCCGAAAGTGGAGGCTTCACATTAAAACCTGGTGAAATAGTGTACTTAGATGCTTCAAAGTCACGAATTATTCTAATTCAGTCTCAGAAAATGATTATTGATTACCTTATCTTACCATTGAGCAATGCAAAGTAAGTGGTAAATTAAGAACCGGAACCGAGAATCGGAACCGAGAACCGAAGTTAAGAACCGAACCGGAACCGAAAAAAAGTGGAACCGACCCATCCCTAGGTAATATAATTATCATACCGTCCGGCGGGGTACTGTTGACAATTAGACCAATACTATTGGTGTTGAGGCTTGGTTTAATACGCTTATAACGGATACAGATTTGCACAATTGCGATACAACTTCTGATTTCAAACTACAATATTACTAATGCTGTACGGACTATGTGCAGGAGCACATGGGGAGCATTGATGACCATTGCTAATGAGGTGCGAGTGATTGACGGGAAAGAGGCGGCTCCCGGACCTCTTCGCATGCGGAGCCAGTGGGAGCGGCTGCCGGCAGCGGCGAGACGGCGCGGCGCCGCGGTGGGGGGGGGCCTCGGGGCTAATTGGCCCGAGGGCCCTCAACCGCCCACGCCGCCGCGCACGGGCCACGGAAGTGGAAAGAGAGAGTTCCGCCATCTCGCCCAGTCGATTCCCTAAATCCATCCGCGCAGCAAATCCCTAAAAATGTTTTCGCGACGGAATGGACCGAAACACGCGGGAAACCTCGAAATATGTCATCGAAAAGCAGACGATGGTACTAGTAACCTGCTGATTCATCTGAAATTTATCACTAACCTAAAATTTCCCCAACTTAATTATACAGTTTGATTCGATTCGTTGTTTACGCAATAAGAAAATATATTAAAGGGAAACCTCAAATTCAGTTTTTTCCAAATAATCTTAGTCATTCAGCAGGAAACAGATTCAAACTTTCCTAAAGTGAAATATATTTTTAAGCAAGATTCCACAAGTTTGAGATTTTATTTCGTTTGCGGGCTTTGGATACAACATTTTTCCATCTTTTCATCGCTTTTCCAAACAATAATTTTCGTTGTCCTTCAACGATATTTATAGTTTAAAACCACATACATATTTTCGGGGTCACCTCTATGAAGAAGGTTCTTCACGCTTTGTATGATTTAATAAACCATTATGATTTATGGTCATTGATGACCTCCCACGGGCTAGTTCACATTGTATTACACATTTCACGGCAGCATAGAACTGCTGGTGAACAAATTAAGTACAGGGCTCACACCGGGCTCCCGGGAAATGCCACCAATCGAGAATTCCAGATTTTAAAACACGCTTTCCACTTTTTAAACCACGGAATGGAAACGTCCTTTGGTTTGAAACGAAAATTTATTTACAATGGGGAAAAAAAAGAGTAGATTCAATACCTGCAGACGGAAATCTTTCCAGCGGCACTGCCATAATTTCGCTACATTAGGTGCTTCTTCATTTCCACAGAGCAAAAATATATCATTGCTTAAGCGGCTACAGGATTGAGGCCACTACGGCTGAATACTGTACAGAATATCATTCCTTATACCATTCTTTTTATCTGTTCCGACAGTAAAAATAATCCTGTAATGTAAAAAGAATGTGCTTATCAAATTCATCTATCTGCGCCTATCACGTTAACGTGATTTTCTTCTTCACTATCTGACATAGCGATTTCTCGCGGTAATTTATTTTCAGGGTCATGCTGTCTGCCATTGCGTTAATAAAAATATTCCAATAAATTTTACCCTTAGACGTTTGAATATTAATTCTAAAATACTGCTGTCCATATTGAATATATCTCAAAATATCGAAAATCTGTTTGAATATATCAATATCGGATTGGTTCCCTTAAATAGCTATTTCATGGACATTAAATCTGCTTTTAAATATTAGTAAGAGCTTAGCCTTTGAAAATGATATTCCTGTTTCCTTATTTTTACGCTCTATTAAAAGAGAATAATTGTCAAGTGGGTGCCAATTTTTCATACTAAATGAATTATTTAGAAGAAGTGAAGATCCATGCCAAGATATTTTGTGCTAAAGGAGGATCAACAACCTCAAGGCCACCTAAGTCGTAAAAGACTCGTGGCAACCACGTGGGTCTCTCATTTGGAATTAGTATTCTGGGACTCGTTCAAAAACGATTTATTGATCGTTAACATATAATACCTGAAAGAGCTTTTATCTAATCTCTTATATTTTACCTTTATTTGCGGGGTGGGGTTGGTAGATGATGAGTACGATGGGCATTCGCTAACAATCCCAGTTTGCCTTTGAACAAACCAATCCATCCGAGGGACTATCCTATCAGTGCCATAGATTTTCCAGTGAAATATCGGTCACCACTTGGGTGTTGTGCACAGAGATTCATTACTCCATATTGTCAAGAGTAGGCAAGTGACAACGAGGTTCTTTTCACATTTCCTCCATTTTCTGCCCGTGGTCAACACATCAACTATCCTTTGTGACACAAATTCATTAATGACCTTATGCATTAATAACTGCAATGATAACAATTATCTGGTTCTTCCATATCAAGAACGACTTGGCAATGGAGCGTTTGGCCACTAGTCGGAGACTCACTTCCAGCTTCTTTGTACACGTCCAGTTGAACCGAAGACGAGTGATTTTCGTGGAACCAGATTTTTCTGGAAAACCACAGGCGGGAAATGGGATGCCTCCCCCCACTCAGATATGTGAGTTATTAAATTCGCTGGATATCAGTAGGTACTTCGTGAGATGCACGCACTCCGACCAGCCATACAGATCATCGGGTTATTTTATACACCTATTTTATAGCTCCAAAGATAACGTATAATTCATTGAAGCTCAATAATTTCGAAAAAGAAGCAAGAATAACTGAGTGGTTTGAAGCTTTTGGCGCAGTGTTGTACCATTTGGCATAATATACTTGTGGTACCAGAACCGCATTCAATTGGTCACTTCAGAGGTGACATACTTGTCTTTCACATACTTCATCGCTCGTTCTATATAGCTCATAAGAGGCCTTCCTTCGCCGCTCTTCCCGTCCACTTGTCCATCAACGAATGTCTTCATGAGGCCATCATGTCTCATGATGTGGCCGATTAAGTTGTCCCGTCTTCCCTTTCAGAAGTCCTCTTTTCTCCCATCCTTCCATCGTCTTCCTCATTACTTACTCGGTCGAATCATTTAATCTTCATCATTCTTCTAGCACCTCATTTCGAATGTTTCCACCCTTTTCTTCTCCGCTGCTGTCATTGGCCATGCCTCACCACCATAAAGAAACAATCCCCAGATGTACGGTCTGATGGATTCTTTCCTTACTTCTACACTTGTATTTCCATCTAAAAGTAGATTCATCTTTTGATAGAATGTCCTCTTTGCCTGGGCTATTCTACTGACTATTTCTTTCTTGCTTCGTCCATAGTTGGTTACTCGGCTTCTCTTGTAACAGTACTCTTTCACCTCTTCCAGTTTTTTTCCTAGTTTAACGTTGGTTTTGGCCTCTTCTCTCCTTCTGCACACCAATATCGTAGTTTTCTTCTAATTGCTCTTCAGCTGATATCTGGCCATTGTCCTGGCCATGGTTATTATAAACTTATTCAGATCCCACTCAGTTTCTGCTACGAGTCATCGGCGAATCGCAGCATGCTAATTTTTTCTCCTGGATGTTCACTCCAGAAGATTTCTCTTTTATTTCATTGATGGCTCTCTTGCTATAAACATTAAAGATCACAGGAGATAGTGCACAGCCACATCTCACTCCTTTCCTTATTCTTGCTTTTTCACAGCTGGGTCCAGATTTAATCACAGCTGCTTTATTTTTAGTCAGCCATAGACTCGGTAAAGACGAAACTATCCCAGTCGATACACTGAAGGACAACTATCACGACGAGAGGGCGGGCAATCGTTGCCGTGGGTAAAGCTCTGTTAGCCGTGGGCCCGTGGGTCGGAGGTCCCACTTCTCAGTGAAATGGGTCGCTTCCCTGGGCCGGGCGGTCGCTTCCCCTCCTCGATTGTAGGTAACTCTAAAAGATGGGGAGGGGGAGAGGAGAATGGGCTCTCGTCTAAATATAAATGTCAGCGTTTGGGGAAGCGGCGGCGAATGTTCTTCGTGTGTTTCGACGACACGGCACTCCCTCCTCCCCCCTCACCCTCACGCGGGCCGGGTTAGGGCGCGTGTCAGAGATATTTACCCAAGAGGGTCGACGATTTCTGTAAATGGCGAGAAAGGAGAGGGCGAGCATCCAAACGGAAGTGAATGATGCCCTACTAGGGCATGTTCCGGGTATTGCGGTGCGGAAAACAAAAGCTGCCGACGACAGAGACTTCCGGGGCCGGGATTCAAATCACGGACGTTAAGCTATCCGTTAGCTATGCGCAGATCACCTAGGACTCCTAATCCTTAAAGCAATTTTCTCTCGGGATAACAAAGTCCGTAGTACGATCCCCTGTCCTGGAAGCATTTATCTTACGGCGATTAAAACACACTCGATTGTCGTGATCGGCGGCAGTCATGGCGGGTTGTTTATTGTGAGTTGCGGCGGTTCATAAGATCTATCCTCATGGACAGTGGCTTCTTATAATTTCCATTCCGCCTAACGAGTGCCCTCCCTTATTCAATGTTACGACGAATACGAGAATTTCCTTTGAGCCGTACTAAACACTACTTTATGGATAATGAATTCTGGGTAGCGTAGTAGTTTAGACCAGGGGCGGAATTCTGTACACAACTAACGATACCTATCGGTATCGGTGGCTACCGACGGTCGTCGCTTGTACCGACGGTCGAGCTATTCTGCACCCGCCAGCTACCGTCAGTTGTCGGTGCAAGCGACCTAACTCTGACGTCAAGCATTTATCGGTAAGGAAGCAGCACCTGCGCGCGAGGCTATACGTTTTGACCAATGATATAGCATGACACAAACTTGAAAAAGTGCACCATCGATATGCGAAATATTTCATCGGAACTTAGCGTAGTAATGTAATTTGAAATCAACAGTGGACTGGACGTGGATCATTTTTGATTCACATTCATTCAAGGATCATGCGTAAATTCGAAGAGAAGTTAATACCAAAGGCAGGATGAAAGGTGGGATTAGTTGAAACTGAGGGGATTGCATGTAGGTAATTCGAATGAAATCTTTATTCATACTTTGTTATTGATTTCGTACTGCGAAATTGGGTACGATTTTACGATCGAGAAATAACACACGTCTATATGGTTCTGATGGACTGTATCCAAGTGCCATTAACTAAGCCAACAATTACATATCCAAGTTACTATACGTACACAAACAAGATTAAATTAAAAATTAAAACCTACGATGGTCCAAACAATAGTCGAGAAGCTCAAGTCAGGTCGAGAGGGAATTGCTACATGGAGGAGGAATGTAATAATAATATATTTATTTGATTACTTGGTAGAATTGTGTACACATCTTCGTCGAAATTACAAATTATAGAGACATCACAGTAAGTAGTAGGCAGCATTCGGCTAACGTGTAAGTAACGTTTTTTTTTTGGGGAGGCAATCTTAAGAATTAGAAACACTAATTGGTACGGAAGTAAAAGTGACCCTGACAAAGAAACAGTGAAGTGAATAATGACTTGCGTTCGTTTGAAAATGCATTGGAATGAACTGAACACACTGCTCACTCGCAATGGCGATCGACCGCTCCCGCTGCAATATCGGCCGAAGTGTTTCAATAAGAACCAAATCAACATGTGGGTAGAGGCGAAATAAATTGATAAACTCCTCGTTGTCCAGCTCAAACGGGTCGTGGGCTTCCCTTTTACTCTCGTATCCCGGCCCGATCGTCGACGTTCGAGTCTACTTTCCACGTATTATAATACATATGTATACATAAACATTGGATCTAAAGCAAGATATCCCTCTGCCATTCTTTGGGCTAATAATTAAAAAACACCAACCACTCTGATGTAAAATGCATTACTAGTCTAGCGATAAAGTTTCTACCGTCAAACATTTAAATACATCAAACTGCAATTGCATATAAATAGTATAGTAAGTAATTGAAGTAAAAATATAGGTACTTAGTAAATAGAAAATTATAAATAAAACTGTATTTTTATTTAATAAAACTTAGAAGAACTTAAATCACCTCTCACTCTCCGCATTTTGGACACTTTAAAGCAAACTTGTTTTGGATGCGCTAATTTTGCAAATTAAGGACGAATATAACTAGCGCGAATTATACCGTTAAGATTGTAACTTAATAATAATATGGAAATGCAAATAAAGGACGATCTCGGTTCTCAGAAAACCTACCAATTTGCACAAGTCAATTCATCAAAACCAAGCTCGTAGATAATCAAAACATACGTCCGTCGCTATGCGTAGACCGATCTATCACTGTTTTTACCCAGCATGCAGTTGGCGAAGAGACGAAATACATGTCGGTAAGGCCTAGCGTGGGTTTGGAAATCGTCGGTAGGCTCAGTCGTCGTTACCGACAAGTATCGGTAGAATTAACGACAAGTGTCGGTAGAATGCGTCACCGGAATCGCTCTTACCGATATTTGTCGGTCGGGGGAGTTAGCGACACCGATAGGTGTCGGTAGGATGTACAGAATTCCGCCCCAGGAAACCTTTGTCCTCCAGGAAATTTCAAAAAACTCCTTAACTAATAGAATTTCCACAAAGAATAAATCCACCTCAGCCGGGACACGCAACCTGAACCCCCTGATTTCGGGCTACTCTACCAGTTGGGCTCCCTTCCTTCTCCCATGTGAAACTTTGAGCGGGCGACTCCGTTAAGGTATTCGCGGCTAGTTCGTTATCTTTGAATCTTTAACTACTAATGTTGTAATTAAGAGAGGCGGTCATTTCACACTGGGCTGGTAAATATGGATTCTTTGGAACCAGTGAAGAGAAACGCCGGCATTAACACACATTTGACTAGGGAGGCGGTAGACTTGGGAGCCTGACAGGTTCCCTGTTTGGCGACAAGGAGTCCAAGGCCCCTTTAGACGTGCTGATTACTGCTCTTTAAGAGCATATCTCTGAAATGATCTCTGGTGTCAATCGGATTCGTTCCCATGCTCTCGAGATTTAGTGGTCAGTGTTCTTCGTGTTCCGTGCGCCACATAAGTAAGATCTCCTTACTCATACCATCCATAATTACTTTCCTTTTCCTTCTCCTTCCTCGCTCACCAAGCACTCAAACCCTCGATAACGACCTTCAGCATTCTATTGTCCCCAAGCAACTGTTTGATCCACCTAATTTGTCTTTTTTCTAATTTCTGACAGCAATCTTCTCTCCTCTCAAGATACAACTAAAATAATTTGGAAATTTTCCTTCAGTTAATTCCAGAACATTCTTAAATTCAAAGAATTCATTTTGATGCGTCAAAGTATCTTAATCAAATGTGAATATCACTACGCAAGTTTTTATTTTTCTTACGACACACGGCAAATAAAAACTTATCGCCATGATTAACAGCCAAAAGTCAACCTAAACAATGACTATCAACGATCTAAACTTATTTACACATTTTCAATCACCGACAAAAATAACGACCAAATTAACTGATTAAAAGTTATGATTTAAGAATCCTTTTTATGCATTTAAGTTACGAGTGTTTTATCATATCATTAAGACGAAGAAAATTTTCTAATTACTATGTATGTATTTACTAAATACATACAATTACATAATTTTAAGGAACTCGTTTGGTTTATAGTATCCGTATATGTGATTTTATATTCTTCCAAATCTGTCAAAGAAATCTTAAATTCAATCTTGAACTCATTAAATTCCGCTTTTCTAAGAAGATAATTTCTTCCCGTAGTTCCATAGAAGTTATTTTCCGCACTAAGAGAAAAAATAATCATTTTAACACTTACTTGCATTGATTTTTCTCGTCGCAATTTGCAGACACACAAAGTAAATAATACTGATTCACGGCTATTCAGTGGCTGGTAAAATATATTCTTAGCATGGGAACTGTCGTGTGTATGATATTCCAAGGTAAACTCTCAAGGCAAGTAGCCTAATGCCTATTTTGTTTCACCCAATCGCAAATGTCCGAAACCAGGTGTGGAATCACGGATCTATCTTTCGCGTTGTCGCAATCTTTATCGTTAACCCCTAAGTATCGCAGGGTTAACAATAACCGTCTCTAAAATTCGCTCCACTGATTGTAATAAGCGATTTGAAGTGCTGTGCGAAAGATGAAGAACGGAGATCACGTTCTCTCTGACATAAGTTAAATCAAAAAATAACGATAACGTTAGCGCACGCGTTATGAAGATCCATGATCGAGTCCCAGGACATTAACAAGTGCTGACATACATCCCAGAACGTAGGTAAACCAGATATTAGGGACTTATTGGGGTGCTCGTTAATCTCGATACGCAAGTGAATGTTGAGCCAACCCAGATTCAAAGCCTCGAATGTGCTCCCAAACCCTTGTCGGAGCGGAAGGTATTCATTTGCAAGAGAGATAGCGAAGCGTCCCGTTGCCGCCCGGGGCAGTCCCTTATGCTGCCCTCCCAACTTTCGCCCCGCTCCGGCCCCCTCACCGCATGCACCACTAGCTCCTCCTCCAGCCTCTACCGTGTGTCACCCCAGGTGACGCCCTTCGAAGTCAAAACGTCAGCTACCTCTCACTGTTTGTAAACCGGCTCTTGAGCCAGGAATCTCTTTCCATCCACACAAATCTATCTCTTCCGTGCGAAGGAAGGAGATCCCCCACGCGATCTCGTAAAATGTGAGAGAAATCACTTGGCGGAGCGCGCAACGCGCGTCAACTCTTGTTATTGGTTTGGAAGATCGATCATGGCGTACTTACACCGAGGCCGATAACTCTAGGTCCCGAGGGCGCTGGAGTGCGGCCAGGGGCAACGCAGAACGTTCCAGTGAAGTACCTATTATTCTGATCCCGTCATTCTGCCAGTAATTTTGGGCTCATGTTATGATTTGGGAAAATCAAACAAGGAAATGTGATGCCTGAAAGAAAAATCAAGGCATGATTAAGGAACCAGATGAAGACTGAATTATGACATGAACCGCAGAATGAATTGAAGCGAGAGCCGCAGGATACATGATTTATAATGCATGCTTGGTGATGACTCACCCCCTGCCACACACCCTTGCGGTTGCTTGCCGAGTATTATGTAGATGTAGATGGATCAGTACCACGTCAGTTCGCGACCAAATATTTCGTAAACGGACGGTTCGCTACCGCGACAATTCTTAACGAGATGACATGCAACTTACTTTTACGTAAATTTGACTCTTCGTACACGGGCAATTGGTAACCGGAAGAGCCCTCGAAATGTTGAAATCGATTGTAGAAGAGTATGAAAAATATCAATCGTAAAGTTTGCAACAACACTTGGCATGGCAGCGATGACTCGTGCGCGAGGACGATTGTGTCAAACAATTTTAATTTCTATTTAACGGTCACACTACCAATCGTAGAGAAAAAGCATTGAGCGCCGGGATAAAAATACAATGAACACTAAATTTAATCAATTCAGTAGATAAAACATTGCAGCGGGCATATAATACAATTTTTATCAGTGAGATTTTGCTTTCTCCATAAAGTAGGTGGACAGAAACACATTGAAAACAATCTCTGAGCTCAGTCTCTCAGATCTTATTTTCGTGATCAATGGAAGGCAAGGCGCGGAATTTTCAAAATGTTTACGGCGTAATAGGTAAATCGGATCGCTTCAATTTTAAATTCAAGGACGCGATGACATTGGGAAAACATTGAAGCCAGAATGCAGTAGGAGCTGAATGTAAATTCATTCAATATCATCGTGAGCACTGCGTCGCATATGAGTTGGGAACAAAACATTCGGACGAACAATTGGTAATCAACCAATTTCACCGACCAGAATTATATTATAGACTAACTACGCTCAACTGCATGTGGGACCCGAAAAAATAGTTGCGGAGGGAGGGGGGCTCTTTCCGCTGTCGTAGGGGTGATCACGGGGGGATCTACAGATGAAGGGAGGAGATCACGCCGACCGCTCTCGGCTGGCACGCTGCTAAATCGGAGAGAAGCGATATCCTACTCCATCGGGCAACTGCGCTTCAGGCATTCCTTCCCGGACGTACCTTTCACTCCACAGGCTCATAGTCCAATCGACTGCGTTTCATTCCTCTCCTCCTGAGAAAATAATACAGACGCAGTTGGCGTAGGGTTGCCAACTCCTGCAGAGTTGATTCCGCGAGTTCTCCATTCCAATCTCTAAGTGTAGGATATTTCGGGAGATTACGTTTGAATCATCATTACAACCACTGTGGAATGTCTGTTCTTCGTTATTGAACAGCATAACCGTGCAATATGATCACAATTGAATTAGCCCCACCTCCAAATACAATTTTGGACGATTTTCTCGACAGAGTCGTAGAAATAAACATTCGTAGGAACTTCCGAGATATTCCAACTATCTTGAGACGAAGAAGGCAGATCATTTATGTTACTCAGGAGTATTGTAATATAAAAGTATTAAGAAAAATAAGAATGTATATTGTCATCTATAAGATTTATTGTTTTCAATGCTAACAATAAGATAAATTAGAATACGTGTACAGTCATTCATCTGAGAAACATGTTTGTATTTAATATTACAATACAAACATGAACATTTAGAAAATATTGCTTAACATATTGATAGAAATGTTGATGTGTTGCCATGATAAGTGAAAATTTTAAGTGCATTATAATACTTATGTACATTTTATTTACCATAAAAACGATATACTTTCATATAACAGCTAGAATGGAGTCATTTAAAAAACAATGAAAGTTATTAAATTAAATTAATATCCATAAGCAAAATTTACATTTGGTTCAAATATTTTCTTTCCAAAGTCTTCAATGACACTGAATTTTTAAGAAACGTTTTTACCGAAGCATATTTAAATCAAGATATGTTCAGATACACTTGCATATTCGGAAAAGCTCAGATTGCTTTTATTTTTCCACTTTATTGCTTCTTCGCAATAGAGGAATCGTAGTAAATAATTTATAGCACCTCTATAGGCCTGGTGCCGCTCCTCGTGTATTCTAGGGCAGTGGTCACATCTGCGGGAAGTAAATGGAAAATGGCACGGCCAAAGGCGATTTAAGGGTTTGTATTTGGTAGAAATCGGTGGAAAGAAGTGGAAGAACTGAATACACCAGAGTACCGTACGGC
Organism: Platycnemis pennipes; assembly: GCA_933228895.1. Lineage (NCBI taxonomy): Eukaryota > Metazoa > Arthropoda > Insecta > Odonata > Platycnemididae > Platycnemis > Platycnemis pennipes. Next base: position 126,945,713 of record OW121851.1, on the reverse strand, counting down.
CGGCGCGGGCAGTGACCGGCCAGAGTTACGCCGTCACTCAAAAATATTTTTCTTTCTTAAATGAAATGCACCTCTGCCAATTTTTTTACTTTGTAGAGGGGGGTTATACCTACGACATATAAAAAATGAGCGAAATCGAAGACATAGGTACATCGTCTAAAATCGATTTGAAAATTTGAAACTGTTATAATTTTTATAAAGTTGCTCATATTTTATAATATAATCCCTTATTGTGTTTTACAATTCAAGACCTTGTCAATAACAAGCGCTTTTGCACATTTGTACCTTTAATCGTCTCGGAGATACACCGTAAAATGTGTAGTCACCTTTGCAAAATACTAATTTTGCAACGTAGTAATTTCTCATGCATCTTTGCAAAATGGCTTCGTGGATTTCATTTTCCTATCAAATGATGTTGTTTTGCCAAGTTTAGTAAAAATCAGTTACCCTAAGGGTAATTTTTGCCGATTTTCTGGTCAAATTGACGTGGAATGGCCCAACTATAATGATGCTTTACACCATGAAATATTGCTGTGATTGTGGCAGTTGGGATTAACTCGTCTTCAATAGAGTTTCGTTCCTTTAGAAATCTATCAGTGCAATTTCTCTTAATCTGATCTCGTAAATGTTTTGTAAACTACTATAAGTATGATATTTAAGAGCACTTATAGCGTCAAATGGAAAAGGCTTGGCTGCAAATGTTACATTTAGCGTATAAATCGCTCTTTTTTGGTGCCCAATCGAATTATTTTAAAAGTACTAGTATTACATTCTTTTTGGTGGCAAGGAATCTATGTTGCAGTGTCCGACTATATGGGTTGAAATTTTGTAAAAAAATTCTTGAAATTAATGTAAAAATTCCATCATCAGGTACCTGATGATGAAATTTTTACCTGTACCTGATGATAGTTTAACCGCTGAAACGCGTTGTGCCACTAATTAAAACCTGTGGAATAAGTGAGAATATCTTGTTGTTTATCATGATATCATTACACTGCGTCTCGCCGGACACAGCTACGTAAAAATTTCATTTAAAATCATCTAAAGTTTTACATTTTATTGAGTCACTTAATTTCGTTTAAACCACTCAGTCAACTTAAAAGATCAAATAAATATTTTGTTCAATATTAACATGGAAAAAATAAGTTTTGATTCTCTACTTAACGTTTATCGCCAGGAACATAATACAGAAATTTTATTTCGTTTTCAAAGGTATCGTGATACGGCTTTCTGCTACGATTCTTTAGAGATTGAAATTAATTAGTGGACGTAACAAAGACAAAAGAAAATGTAAATGATGGAATGGTATTCTTACTCCCTGCAAGTACTTCCATTCCAAACTTATCTTTTAAGTGGATCAAAAGGGCGATGAACGCTTGTAACTTACTTTGACAATGAGCGCTTTGAAACTGAGATACTAAGCAGTTTCCTTCGATAAATGTCTCATTATTGAAACCGGTTTCAATAAACAAACGAATTTTGATTACTATTGAATTTATTACCACAAGAAGTGATACAACTACCTTACAAGCGCTACCCTACCACGCTTGAGATGCGTGAGTTGCGTTCAATGTTTACAGTGGTTCAGATACGACAGCTAAGATGAGTCTCGCGTTAAAAGTGGGTGGAAAACTTTCGGAGGGAGGAGGAAGATTCTAAAATTATGTTCAGTCCAATGCCGGGAGTCTTCCAGCGAATCCGGGAGAGTTGGCAACCCTAAGTACACGTCGCATCCCACCGCAGAATTTCGTGTAGATAATTTTTGATTGACCAAAGAAAAACAGAAAATTTTATAATAAATAAGGAAGATTAAACAGCAAAATAGGACAGCATCGGTCTCTAGATTAGAGTTGTTTCTCGTGATTTCCGCACACCCTCCTTTTCCTCCCTTTCTGACCAATAAAGGTTACTGCTTTGAGAAATAATTCTCCCATCGTCAACATCGACATCACAAGTCTACGCACAGCCAAAGGTTGGTTTAACACAATTCAATCAGTTAACTTCTTCATATTAACGTTATTTTTCTCCTTTATATCCTTCATTATTTGGTCCATATACCTCACTTGAGGCCCTACATTGCCATCCTCCCCATTCACATTTCATTCGACGACAGTCTTAACAAGAAATTAAAAGTGCATCGCGCCACAAGATATCTGATCGTATGTTCGTCCCGTCTTCTTCTTATAGTTTTCGCGACGCCCGCTTTACGCGAAGCAATCAATCGCACAACAGGAAGCGCGGTGTGGTGGCCATTACATACATGAATGCATGGAAATAAAACAGGTGCTATTTTTCGCAGGGTCGCATAAGTAGGTCGAGTACATTTCACGGCATAACTACTAAAGTTCTTCTCCGTTGATATGTTGCGGATCCAACATCTTCCTCGATTGGTCCTTCTGCATCCGGTGTGAAACAATAATATATGCTTTATGTTATATCGGCCTCGTGATCCTTCGCGCAAGTATAACCCTATTTTGTCCGAAAAGTGAACGCGGCGATAGCACTGAGTGGTGAATAATCAATGGAAACATAGTCATAATCAATATAATAAATTACATGCGAAATAACATCAAGCCATAAAGGTTCATCGTTTCTTTTCAGAAAACGATGTCACCAAGAACGTACGTTTTTCAAATTTACAATGAGTTTCACACGTTAATGAATTGGGCATGCGTGGCACAGCCTACACGTGACAAATGGAGGTCAGTTATCTACATCTACGCAATACCCTGCAAGCCACCACAAGGGTGTGAGGCAGGGGGTAGAGATCACCAAACATGCACTATTGGCATGCAACTAGGCTACTACATGGAAACAGGTACTTAAGATAACAAGGCCGCGTGCAGTATATGGTTAGTATATACGTAGTAATAAAGGGATTGACTGTTAATACATGCATCATATACTACAGACTACTCTGACAATATTTCACCTACCTATCCCTTTATCATGCTGCCTTTTGTGTTCTCTTAAAGTACGGGGTAAAACTGACATTTTGAATCTATCGGCACATCTATCTCTCTAATCTTATTTATCTGGTCGAATCTAACATAATACGGAGGGGTTTTAAATATATATCTAGCATCTTCAGTAAACCAATCCGTTTTAAATTTCTGTAATAGATTTAATCTGTACTTTACATCTACATAATATTCGGTCAAAAGTAAATGTCTTTATTCTTGTGGAAAATTGCCAGTATTTTTCTTTCGCTATGATATTCCACCAAATAAAGCCTGAAACAACTACCTTTAAGGGAAAAGCAGCTGATTTCTCGTACATGATGGTCACATTTTACCCAGTACTCTTTTGATGGCCCAAGAAAGATCATGCGTCAGTCTTATTCCAAGATATTTAATAGATTCCACGTTTGTTAATTTATTATTCCTTATGTTGTAATGGTTAGGAGGAGAACAATTCTTTTTCCAAAAATTCATTACTACACATTTTTATAAATTTAATTCTAACTGCCACATATCACACCACAACTTTAACCTACGATCTGATAATGCTTCCCAAACTAATTCTTCTATTTTTTTTAACTTCAATGGACCCGAATACAGCTCATTTTACAGGTCATTTTACATCGAGTTCAACAACAAATAACAGATACACATCACACACATCCATGCCCTGGGTGGTGAAAATCCGAACGAGGACTCGAACCTGCGACGCCAGGAATAGCAGGCGAGGGTAATAGCAGGGTTTAGACCTCGGCAATATTGATTCTGATACGCTGCTAAACATATCGTTACACCTTTTAACAAACCTAGCTGCTCAATGCTGCACACTGTCTAGCTCTCTGATCAAACCTAATTCATTCGGATTCCATACACCGGCTGCATATTCAAGGTCGAGCCTGAATATTCAAACGTAACATCGCCGACTTTTTTTTCTGGTCACTAAGCTCTACTATATGACATCTTTTCTCTGGATAGTAATTTATTTTCTCATTAAATGCAGCTTCATGTTGGAATATTTGCCTTATAGTTTGATTTTGATATTTTATATCGCTTAATCGATAGTAACTGAAACTTAGGGAAATTATTAACCCCATTCCACACACCTTCAAGTTGGCTTTCAGGGTACTCAATAGATATAGATGAAATAGTTACTGCATCTTTGCCTTTAAACTCAAGAAAACAAAATTCCCACTGGATTGAGACTTAGATTAAACCAAGTAACAGTATTACAGCATTAAAAGCACAAAAATGCTTCTCAGAGGACCTCATTGTTATTATCAGTAGTCTTGCGTTTAAGGAACTTCATAGGGTGAAGTTATATCATGCAATGTCTAGCCTAAAAATCCTTAACCTTAGGGCGGTCATAATATTCATGCCAAAGGCGGCATTCGAATCCGTGACCTATGAGGCGCCAGGATAGTGCGTTCAGAACCTAGATACCGCGAATGCCTTGTCAACAAAATCGATTATTTAATCGTGTAACCAACAGTAAGCACTCGTTCAAGATCAGGTCGTTAGTAGAGTATAAGGGTGGCAAACAGACATTTTTCAATCGATTGTAAGAGCCACTATTGCCGGCCGCGGTATGCAGGTCGAAAACGCCCCAGCCAAAGAACGCGAGCACGAATCCCGCCACGGATGTGAATCTTGTGCTTGCCTTATGATTGGGTTAGGTTCACGTTGCGATGTTACCTTGGCATTTGGAGCATCTTACGACCTAATTCCACAACTGCTTTTGTTCACGTATTACTAAATAGGTATCTGAGGTGAATGATTCAACATCAATTTACAGCCAACATTTCACATGACTCGTAACTGATTGTCTATTATTTTTCTCGTAGTGTAACATTGTACCTATCAATTGCATGTAAGTAAGTAGCGTATGCACGGAGTGGTAATTTTTGCATGTCTGCATGGTAGAAAGTGTAAACTTATTCTCTCTCACTGATAATGCATGACTGGTGATGGTTCACTACGTCACACACCCTTGCGATTGCTTGCAGGGCAACATGTACACAGTACACTGTAATATTTCGAGAAATAAATAAACGTGTGCAGTAATTAACTTTTTGGACAAACATTTGGAAAAATAGTACACGAAATACGAAATTGGCGGGATTTAATTACGTACTTCAGAAAAAGTTAAATACCTGGGAGTCCCTTTTACCACTACTCACTTGGGGGACACATAAAAACAATTTATGGTTCTGTCTTAAATAAACTAGGATTCATTAGACGGGTGGTGGGAAAGTCCAATGCGAAAGTTAAGGAGAGGTGTTATTTCGCATTTGTTCGGCCAAAATTGGAATATGTCTCTAGTATGTTGGATCCATGGAAAAATGTATCAATAAAAGAATAAGATAAAACAAAGGTATTGATAGATATCTCTCCAAAGGTGCGCAGTATAAGTAAACTTAAGTGCATTGTACATAGTGGATGTTTGGTGAAATTTCACCCCCTGCTACACACCCTCGAAGTGGCTTGCAGGGTGTAGGTGTAGATGAATCGGAAAAGGGCTCACAGGTTCCTTCTGTGTCAACAGAAAACTTTGACCTACTTGAAGCCCATTAGGAGGCCCTCAAAGAAGTTCTAACCCACATGAAGGTGGGCCCTCCAAACACCTCTCCCGAACTCTGAACCTCGTGATTCCCATAACTGGTCTCCTAGCGGCGAGTGGCTCAACACTAACCGACAATTTACTTTGCACACTGGTCAAAAGACAAAGGTCCGTTCTCATCCGGCCCACAGTTCTGATTGCGAATGTTCAAGTAGGATTGTATGCACGATAAGTGAGAGCTATTTCACGTTTTCGCTCAGAAAATGCACCCTGGCAATTAATAATACACTTCTCAATTCATTATCAAGAGCACGAAAAGAGTAATAATTCCGAATAAGACCTAAAGTTCTCTTTATACCAATAACCATATTACCATACTATATGGACTCCTTATCACAGTATGTTTCAGGATTAGGTTTAGGACTAAACTAAGCTAAAACGAGGGAGGTAACCTTAGCAGTAGGGGCACCTAGAAATACAATTCCACTACTACGTTTGTAGTTACGTTGACTGAGATGAAAGTTTGTATCGAGAAAGACTACCAGAAGGTCGATCTCGTTTGTGAGGGTAGAGATCAGCGTTGGCGAGTGAAATTAACACATTAGGATAAGGAGGAAGTTCTTTTGGTGCAATTTGGTAGCCCAGGAAGATTTGGTACCCAGAAAAACTTCCAATCAACAGCCTATCGAACTACTATCTAGTCTACCTTCGTCCTAGTTATTGCAATGAATATTTAATTCATAAAATTATTATCAATGAAATATTCTCCAGTATATCAAAGATTAACGCACATTGCGTGGTTTGTATTCTCTCCTCCGTCACCATGACTGCAAGTAAATATGACATGTAGGTGGTGTGGGTATTTGCAAAGAGCCTCTTCGTTCATTAAATAGAAAACTAATGAAAACACAGCTCTAAGTTAAGGGCACTGAGCCCGACTAAAAATACTCCATTAATCCTCGTGGAAAATAAAAATGTCTTAAGGCGCCCGGCATGCGAATCTTTATCTACTCCACGCCCAAGAGATCGGGCCAGCGTGCGTCACAACCGCTTTCATTTGTCAGCGGACTCACCGAGTCATCAGCCGGGATCCTTTGGCACGGCCGCTAGCTGGCAGGAGGAGCACGGATGACCAGGAAAGGGCTGGCGAAGTAGGCCGTGCCATTTTCAAGGTCTCCGGGACGGCGCGTGGCCCAGCTTGGGAAGGAAACTGTAAGAGACAATAACGCCAATCACCGCGCAAGCGGTGATAATTGCACACAATGGCCTGGGCCTGAGGGGGAGGAGATAAGCAAGGGAGGGAGGGCCCGCGAGAAGCTCCTTGAGCCCCCGTTTTCTTTGGCAGGTTCCTTGCGACTGAATGCGCAGTCGTGGTCGCGGTGGGAGGGAGTGATTAGGGACGGACAGGGGGAGGAGGAAACATTCCTCGCTCGCACTTGACATCGCCCCGAAAAACCCAATTCGATTCAACCCATCGCCGCCATCGAAACTTAATTGGGTGCCCACCGAAAAATTCAGGTGTAGTTTCAGTATTTGGCAGGAAAATGGGGAGAGGATAGGTCACGAGAAACACTTCAGTGTTGAATTGGGCTTCAAACATTACAAACCATTTTACAAACCCGACCAAAGGCACTCATTGTCAGCAGAGCATTTCTAAATTAATGTTTTGAAAAAAAGAAAAACAAAATCAAGGGAAAACGGAATGAGTGGCACATCGGAATTGAGAGCATAGGGACAGCAAAAATTTCGAAGTGATTTGGGCGAAAATTTAAGGGAAAAACGAAAAGGATGATACGTGGTTATATAATGGAATTTATTACTATTATAACAATTTTGGAGGCGTTATCCGTTGCGTCAGCTGGAATACAGTAATAATTCGATGTAGACGACCGACAACTGAGGTCATTAGCGCCATTTTTTTAAGGACAGACTTAAATGGATAAAGGCAGGAATATTTCAGGGAACGGAGGAAGGAAGGAGAGAAATCAGACCTCGGCATCAGCTTACTCTTAACGAAAGGCACCAAGTGACCCACGATTTAACATCCTATACGACGGACGGTATCAGCACTTAGTGGAAACCGTTAAACCAATGAAAAATCTCTACCTCTGCCGAGATCGGAGCACGGGCTCTCGGAATTGCGAGGCCAGCACTTCAATCCCAATCTACTTAAGTTTTCGGAGATGAAGAGTGTACCTATTAGAGAATGGAAATCATGGTTGACTGAAAGGAGGACGAATTCTACTGGAGGCAACACGATTTGGAATAGAGAGAGAAGGCTTCACATCACATTCAAAACTAAGAAATGTTTTGCACATGCAGAACACCCAAGAAGCGATTACGAAGAAAAACCCGAGTATTTGGCTCTATGTATCTTAATCTGCAAGACCGTTAAGGCACTAAGACTAAGATTCCTAAGATTCTTTAAGACAATTTTGAAACACGTATTTTTTTCTTTGGCCGAGGAGAAATGTCATACCAGAGTACACGTCTAGCAGAATCCAATCAAATCAACTTTAACGCATCCGCTAAAAAAGGAACCCTAAGATTCTTTTGGACAATGTAAACACTGAATTTGGCTACAAAATACAAATCACAAACAATTATTTTCATTTCATACGGTTTTGCAGAGAAATTTTTAAGCTCTAATTATGCAGTAAAAAAGTATATAAATGAGATCAAGACCTTTTCCTGAGTAGACACTCTGAAGGAAGAAGGTATTATTAAAATAAATACTAAGTGGTAAAACAATTTTGAAACGCGTATTTTTTTCTTTGACCGAGGAGAAATGTCATTCCAGAGTACACGTCGAGTAGAAGTCAATCAAATCAACTTGAACGCCTCCGCTAAAAAAGGAAGGGCAAAACACAGGAACGATACAGCATAAATGCAAGTAAGAGAAAATTATGCGTCCCCCCTTCGTTCATCACCTCCTTTCAAGGAAAATTACTCGGATGCTGTCGTTAAATATTTAAGATCTGCGCTCTAATGGGAAAAATTGTAATTACCAAAGTTTGAAGAACATTATTTTAGAGTAAAAAATCATGTTTCTCCATGGAAATAAAAGAGGCATATGATACTGAACATCAGTCGTGGGTACAGGTGCAAGAATAAATCTCCTTTCAGGGTGAAAATCCGCCCCCAGCCCTTTAAATGGGTAATAGGTATTGCGGCATACTTGGCGCATTTATAATTGGTCTTGAGGGAAATCAGTCCCTAATCCGCACCAAATCTACGTCCAAAGCGTGGGTAATAAGAATTTACTGCTAGCTCCAGAGAAGATCCCATTAGCCAACCAGTCTAGCACTACAAAATTTGGTGGTCGAAAATTCGCCCCAAGTATTTTGCCTTAAAATTTACTGCTAAGTATCTACTCTTTCGCTATTTCGACATCCAGAGCTTGCTCTCGACTGACGCGATAGCCTAATCGGGTGCTTCGTCCCAAGTCAACAGCCACCAATTCTCCTCGCCGTAAATGGTAACTATCTGTTGGTTTAAAATTTCATTTTTCCCGCGTACCATAAGAGAGCACAATAGGCGGAATATCAAAGGGTTAGGTAGGTAAAAAATTAATAGAGTAGTCTATAGTGCATGATGAATGTTTACGCATAACTAACTCATGCATGATAAGGGAATATCGATAAATGTATTTAGGAAAATATTTTTCTAACCAGTAATCAATTCATTAATGTTAGTTACTAACCACCTAGTTGCACGTCACCCTCATTTTAAGATTATTCCATAAAGCTGTAGCAATGCATCTCAAAGTTGCATATAAGTAGTGCATGCCTGGTAATATTCACCCCCTTCCACACACCCTCGCGGAAGCTCGCAGGTAATTACGTAGACGTTCCTAGACAATCGGAATATCGGTATGGGAGTATATTGTATTCCCTTCTTAGTTCTTTGAATCTATCTTCCTATTGAAACATCTTTCAACAGGCTAAAAGTTTTGAGAATAAAACTATATCCATTAAAAATGTAGTATTTCTAGAGATGGAGAATTTGTTCAATAACACAAATAGTTCATTTTCAAACCTTGAACAATTTATTTTTTTAATATTCCTTATCAAGGATGACGAGAAAGGGGAAATATTGATTGAGAGGTATGACATAGATTTGACCAGGTAATGTATCAATGTTCCTTCTTCAAAACCATTTTAGGAACTTTTTGAAGACTTAGGGTCTGGCCTTGAAATTTTACTCGGTAAAACAACGAGTGGAATGGCAAGAACATAAAAAGATTTCAGTGTTTGCATTCATATTAAATTGTCTGGCAGTGTGTTTGTTCTTTTCTCAATTTTAGCCTGTCAGCTCCTCAACAAATACTTCACACCCTCTCTATGCATTATCCCTGTTCGTGGAAGTAATATTGGATGCAACCGAATTAAAATATTCATTTTGAGTAACCATATAAGCTGCGAGCAAACATGTCGCGAGTCTGTTTTCACTTATTTCATGCATTATTTCTGCTTTCATCTCCCTCGTAGGACTGCAATTCAACCTCCACAGACGGAGCACAGAAAGTTTACGACGGATAAAATACGTAGGGTGGCGAACAGGAAAACAATAGGGCATCCTCTCTCTCCCACGCTCGCTTCGATCCCCAACGGGTATAAATACGGGGAGATGCTCGGTTTCCGCCGGGGCACGTGAAATGATTCCGGGATTAGTGACCGCGAGAAAAGCACTTCAAGTTGAGATAGGTTGCAGGCATTTTATTTTTAGAGGGACGAGTTGAGAGTCGCCCTCCCGTCTCTTCCACTCCTTGAGCAATGAGGATGGGGGGGATAGGGTACAGGTGCGGCGACAGCTCCTGATGGTTAATGAGGGTAGTGGGGCAGGGTACTGTAAATACGTCATCCCTGGCTAGGATTCCTCCTACGAACGGTGGGGAAAAGATACCTTTTTAGGCACTACCTTATGATTGGACATAGATCTTAAATTTGGAATGAATGTTAATCAAAAAAAAACTAATATTAATAATTCCCTCCGGATAAAGAAGTCAAAGGTGACGGTGAGGGGTTCGATTACCAGTCCCATTACAATAGCTTTCTGCTCTGGTAATTTCCTGTGCACTCACAGAATGCTGAGTGGCAGACATAATGACTGGCAATAACTATTTCCATTTGTAATCCTACAAAGATACGTGATGCACAAAGTCCAAAAAGTCAAAAGAGAAATTCTTGAACATTAAATTATAGATTCCTAATATGCATTTAAAATTAGCCCCTCCCCAACAGGAAGAATACCTCATTGATTTTTACTCTAGTATACTTCGATTTGGGGAGAAATCCTTCTCCAGAATTTAAAACCTTGTCATATCAATCTCGCACATACATCATAAAACGTATGTTTCACAGATTACACTTCCTTCATAGATAGCCAAAACTTAGCGTAGTTAAAAATCATATAAAAAGCTTAACTAAAATCCAATCGGACGTCAAGAACTCCTTAAGATATCCTTAGATTTGATTCCAAAAGCAATAGCGGAGCACAACTGGACCGGTCCCAAACCTATCAACTTGGAAGAGACGAATTTAATTTCTACAGAGGCTCATTATATCTGAATTCGACGCAGCAGTAAAGCACCTGCAGAATCATCTGGAATTGATGATTTTCCTGCAGAGCTTATTAAAAATACAGGATAAAAGACAATAAACCAGCTGTACAAAACCATCTGCCGCTTGCATTCAACAGGAAAGATGCCGTCGCGCTCGGAGAAAACATCATCAACCCTATTCCCTATAAGATGCGGGCTGAGAACTGAAAATGTTTGGAATAGATAGGTATATGCCTGACGACACACAGCTCGAAAACATTGTCTTGGATGGTTCATAGAAGAAAAACAACTAAGTTATTGGAGGAGGACCATTTTGAATTCAGGAAAAGCGAGGGCACAAGAGAAGCTATGTTGGCCCTTAAGCTACTCACATAAAGAGAAGGGAGAAGAACAACTGATTTTTATTGCGATTGTGGGTATGTAAAAGGCTTTTGACAACGTGGATAGGAATTCAATGACTAGAATTCTTAAAGGAATTGCAATACTCAACTATGATTGAAAAATTAGTCAGTTTATTTAAAAACCAAGTGACTGTGATTAAATGTGCACCCAGCACTGAAGAAGCAAGAATAAAGAAAGGAGCGAGACAAAGTTGTGCACAGTCTTCCTTATTCTTCAATGTTTAAAGCGATGAAGCCATCAATGAAATCAAGGAGAAGGCTTCAGAAGTGAATATCCGCGGGATGAAAATCAGCATGCTGCGATTCACCGGTGAAGTAGCGGTAATAACCGATCAAAAAAAAAAGAATTAAAGGGCACTCTAGTAAATAGAAAATATACTCATATATAATATCAGATATCATTTGAAGGTGAATAAAAAAGGCTAATGTAGTAATCTATAGAAGAGAAGAGGCCGACATCAATGTTAAACTTGGGAAACAAAAGCTAGAAGAGGTGAATGAGTATTTTTATTTAGGAAGACATCGAATATCTGTATTCTACTAAACGTGAAAGTAGATTATTCATTCCAGTTCTTCCATACAGGAGGCGTTAATAGTTTCTACCGAATATGCAACGACGATGAGGGCTGAACCAATCATTAATTCATTTCTCTGCCACTTGGCCGAATGCTCCCACATACCAATCAGATCTGTGCCGCCAAACTTCCTACCCCCACTCCTATTCGTAAGGAAATTAACATCACTCCTCTTGGAGGTCTCTTCGACAGTATTCGCCCATATTTTTCTCTTTCTTCTGTCAAATATATCTTCCCTCACTATCCATTTTGTCAATTTATATTGTAACCAAACTAGGTCAAATTCCACGAATGAGTGCCACATTTAGGGCCCGCACCGAATACCGTTTACAGATCAACGGATGGCTTTCCTACCAGTACGACCAGCGGCGTCAGAAGTGGGGGGGGGGCAGGAGGAGGAGGGGCCTCCCCCAGAATTTGCCCCGGGCCCTTGAGAAATGAATAGCCTTCATTAATAAAAATTAAATTTCACTTGTTTGCAGCTTGCTTTTTCCTTTCTGACACATATTCTACCACATTCATATGCTCTTTTAGTGAAATTGCAGGTTCTACCCCCTCCTATCCGCAAAAAAAATTCGGACCCTTTTCTTAGGAGCCGGGCCCTTTTCAAGATTGACCCCCCCAGCGAAAATAGTTCCGACACCCCTGAGTGCGACTTTCGCTTTACCGAATGTGGAAGCTCAGGTGATTTGTACTCGCAGTCCCGGGCGACTGCCCAGGGCGCGTGGGAATGGAAAATGCTTTTTTTGATTCCGGGATTTACAACTTACTTCATGTCCAACAAGCTGATTGAGTACTACCATAGAGTAAGTACTTACTCTATGGTACAACGAATAACTGGTTAATATGATTTGCAAGGTTTGACAAGCGGGAGGAGGGCGGAATAATCTCTCACCCGGGAGAACATTTCGTACCCGAGACGAGCGTAATCCTCGTCTCCATAATCCACAAGAGCTGCTGGTCAAGTCAGTTAATAAGTGTACTGGGACATGACGAAATGTTGTTCTACGATTGACCAAAACATTATGCGCACTTCAGTTTGAAGGGTATTTTTGGAGTACCCTAAAGGCGCACAGAAAATTCAACTGGACCGTATTTTTTCTCGTTTAATTCTACGTTAATACGCGCACAATTCATATTTTTTACTACAGTTGAAATGCATAAAAGTGCCTGTTTTTTACGTGTTGAAGAATTACATCGAACTTTAATATTAATTTCTTAAAAATGCGAAAGAAAATATTGAACTTTCAAAGTGATTGGATGCTACGGCACCAAAATGAATACAGGTCAGAAAGGAAGCAACATCCGTTTGCTGGAAGCAAAGCTCCTACGTCCCTTACTGCTGTCCATTTGCCAATTACACTTGATTGACTTAACGCTGCGGCAATTGGTAGAAACATTAGACGGGCAAACTAAGGGTCCAAATTTGTTTGCAGGACCTATTGGCTCCGCCCTTCAAGACTGCCACACTCTTGACACGATTCAAGCCAATTCCAACAACATTGTTCCACGAAGAATTCACATTGCTGACCACTTACCAGCAGTATCTTTTGTAAATTTCTAATGCTGTGTCAAAAGGATTTAGCTCGGAAAAATTGGTTAGATAAACTCCAGGAAAAGTGGCTCATTCTCGCTGGCTCACTACGGCCAACCGACTACTGAGGCTATAGGTGTCCACTGTAAATCCAAGCGCTAATTCATAAAATTTAGTCTCATACATTCAAAAAGTATACGCACCTGTCTGGTTTTCAGTGAAGCAAAACCATTGTATACACGACGGTGCTGTAAATTTATGGAAACTAATAAATTGGTCAAGATATATACCGGAAGATCTTAAAAGTCATTGATCCCGTTATTCAGAGAAACTTTTTTCGGGCACCCAGAAAATTTACTCCTCACAATGATTGCTGACCATTGAGAGGAAGTGGGAAGAGATGCGTGGAAAAAATTTTAGAGGCACGAAGAAACACGCATGGGAGCGAAAATACAAGAACTTTTGAGTTAACAAATTTTAAATTTGAGATCAGAATACTACAAGTTGCTGATCAAATGGGACGAGGACACCGACCCCCGTGCTCTATCGCATATCACGACAGAAGAAATTCTAGAATTACTTGAGCAATGCTCAACTTTGTAACTCAATTTTCCTTGTCACACGCAAGCAGTGGAAAGATTTGTGAAAGAGGAAACCCAAGCTTCATTGGCATCCGCAACGAGAGACAATTAGAAATACTGAAAAGACTAGAAAGCAGAACCAAAACGCCGACCTTCGAAAACAAGTCTCAGTTCATGCTGTGATAGGGTAAGTTTTACATTTATCTGCCTGACTTCAAAAATAAATCGATAATGACCTTTAAGCGTTAAATGAAAATAATATTTAAGGAAGAATACTTAAACGCAGATAAAACCGATTGATACTACAAAATGACCACTTTCTTATGTTTTAGATAGCATATAATCTGATAAAGCAAATGCGTTCCTCAATTTTACGAGTGGGTGGGTAGACGGGGGAGTTCATAGAGCAGGAACCTTCACGTGGTGAGCTCTGGTAAAAATTTTAACTATTTTTGCTTTCTTTCTCCATGCTGAAAAAGAATTGTAAAAGTAGGCTAAAATTGGGGAGTTTTTCTCTACTCCCTGATTGATGACAGTGTATTATATTAATTTCAAATAATTCTTCCGTAATTGTTACTCCCTGGAAATTGTTAAATTATCTAATAATAGTGAGGCCAACGACGGAAGACGCATCCATGATGAGTTTTGATGCGTTCGCGGCGAGCGGACAGGACGCGCGAGCGGCCTTCGGAGCGTTGCACCGCGACGCGGCTTAGGTGGTGCATAATTACGCGCGGCCGCGCACTCAAAATAGACAATGTGGCTTAATGGCTACAGATACGTCCAAATAGACTAAATTTTTGTCTTCAAGAGACGCAACTCGGCAAAAGCCATGGGGAACCGCTGTAAAAATATGACTTTCCATTTTCAGCCCCCCTCCCCATAAATGGCCACGGCGCGAGGGTGTAGGGTTGACCTAAAGGTCCCATATTTTCCTGGCCTCATTTTGAGTCAATTTGACAACTTTTTCTAGAGGGCCAAGTTTCTCCGCGAAAAATCGATTTTTCCGATCCGCCCTACTGTACAGGGAAAGAGCTGACTGAAATGAGTACACGAAGTGCTTGCTTCATCTGTATTTGAGACCCGTTTTGCAGAAGCCGTTCTGTAGATAATAAAGATCATAAACACTTTTTAATTTCCATGCTGTTATAGGAAGATGGTGAAAATAGTTTCTGGAGTATTACATTTAGATATGTCTTTGAAAAAAAATGTTATGCTAATAATTCTGGTGATGCCACCATGCGGTCGTACGGCCGAAGGATAATTTTCTTCCAATTTCTTTTACATGTCACCAAGTTGTTGAGGATTTTTTCCTTCTTGTTTTACGTGTGATGGGGTAAATGTTGATAATGAGTGGGTGGATATTTAACTAGTGAGATAATTAGTCATGTTCCTGAAATTAATAACTTTTTCATAAAGTAAATCCTTACAATGCTAGGTTTAATTTCTCTTGATAATGATGATAAGACAGCAGTTTTCTAATTTGGTCGAAACGATCCAAACCTTTTTCTAATCAAATATCTATTGTTACCTATATCAAAACTTCTGAGATGCAAATCAATCTGTACCTCTTCATACCCTCCCAAATATGGATATAAATACTACCTAACCATCATTGCCTAAATTACTATATGGGTTCACCTAAGCTGACATAGACTCCTTTTCGGTGCACCCACACATGGGTGTACCAAATAGAAATCTAAATAGTAGTAAAAAATCAGTTTCGGTACACCCATATATGGGTGTACTGAAACTGACATTTATTTTGCATCACCACCGAAAACAGAACCAATGACCTTTACATCAGGGTATTCAACAATTAACTACAGACGAGCACACACATCCATGTCCTGAGTGATGAAAATCCAGTTGGGACTCGAACCCACGACCCTAAGGTTAGCAGGTGAGGAATTAACCATGCCACCACCGGGGCCAGCATATCTTCGACTTTTGATTACTTTTCGGTACACCCATACCAGAGTAATGACTAGTTACTTTTCGCCCATCACTATTGGCCAGTTTGGTGTTCAAGGTGACTATGGCAACATGAGTGAAATATTAATACTCAAAAATCCAGATGAAATTCCACAAATGAAAGTCAATTAAATCATCCATCTGGCCAGGAGCATCAAAGGGCTATTAAAACCAAGAATGTCACATCTGTGACAGCAAAAGACTATCGGGCCAGTCCAACACACAACTTTGAAGGCTCAAAATTAATTTCAGAGGCCTGCTATTTCCCAGAATAAGGGAGGCTATGGAACTTTCAAAAAGACCTATCAATCACAACCGAGAAGACTGTTATAAACTCAACATTTGTCCAAATAAGACCAAGCAAACAACCTGAATAAGACACGAGATTAACAAGATTAAATTTCAGCGGACCTGCGGAAGTCAGTAGGAGTGCTGGTGAACTGTTACCATAAAATTTGCAAAGGCAGAATAAATCCAGGAAAAAATACAGCACACTCTCCCAATTGTTGACATCTTGCAAACTTATAGTGCATTGAAAATACTATTACTTTTGAAGCTTAAAAATGGAATACTTCACTTACTCTTCACACATAGCCCCAAATTAGTCCTTATTTAAAGTAGATGCCTATGCATTTTCATATGGTAATACATTTTAGACTGTACTAAGACTCATCTCTCTCCTGGGAGACAACTTGACATTCAAAACTTCAGTCTAGCATCATCTTCTCAATTATTGAAGCAGGCACAAGCAAGGGCGTAGCCACGGAGGGGCGCTTGTCACCCCCTGGCTCATTAGTCAAATGAAAAATTACAGGACAACTAGCTGAAGGTGCCCGTTGACATTCAACGAGAGGGAGAAATATAATATATACAAATTGTAATAAGAAATCTTAATATTTTTCATGAGGGGGCAAAAACAAACTTATGTTATGGAACATTAACTTATTTTTGCACCCCCCCTCCCCCTCCGGATAACAACCTGGTTATGCCACTGGGCACAAGGTGTTATCAACAGAATTGTTAAACACATGTATCATGTAGAGTTCATTCCCTCCCCAAAAAATTCTCCATGTCACAGGATAGGGCCTTGAATGTGATTTCAAACCTATCTACCATTATTTCAAACCCTCAATTTCCTCAGCCATAAATTAATTATTCAGTTCCAAAAAAAAAAAAAAACAACAGGTATGTGCCCTACTAAGCAAAAACTACTCACTCCTAATAAATATGATCAACATTTTTGCAGTTCCAAATCGTGGATAGAGCAGGCAAAAATTGTGTTCAAAGAAGAATGAGGACTTGATCTTATTGAAATCATTTCACCATCACAAAAAAGCCCAAGGACTTAACCATAGCATCCAAGATGCCTGAACACCCAGGTCAACAACAGCATAAAGTACAAATGGAACCAACTAAATATTCTTCAACTTTTAAAGTAGTGTATCACACCCCACAGATATGTCTTGTGCTACTCTTTCAATAAAAATAGGTACCTACTCTACCTCACTATTAATTTCAGCCGGTAAATTCAAAGCCATTTCATTAATAGTTTTTTTTTTCTACTATGGAATAGAATAGCTATTTCCTAACAAGAACCACTTCAGTCTAAATTTTAATCATTTCCTCTCCCTGGCAACATAACTTATGCAACAACAACATTAACTAGCATTTAACCTCCACCTTCAATAACTTGCTCCATATACCAAGATTTAAAGAAATTCAATGCAATAAATCATAACAATCAAGCTAAATTCACCAATTTGTATTATGAAGTGCACATGGCTGTTTTCATGGGTATAGATAAATCTCGAATGTTCAAATACTAGCTGTTTATTCCACCTCTAATGTTATCTACCTTGATGAATCCACTGAGTACACAGACAACAAACCTCAAGTTAGTTCCCAGAAATTAAAGTCAGATTGCTAGGTTAAAAGAAAATGTAAATATATCTGGAAGCATAAACCATCCAACTTTACTCCAGAAAAAATGATTTTCAGGCATTGAATCTATTACCATTATTTGGGCAGGCTTTGTCAAATTATTTTCATATGACATCAACTTACATGAGCTCTTTATTCGAAGTCAATTTCAAGAACTTCTGGACATTCACAGGACCCCATTGGTCCCAGAAAAAACAAACACCTTCCTACACATAATATACCAATAAATAAATAAAAAGGCCCAGATTTTTGTCTGACACAAAAAACAATAAAAACAGAAGTGAAGGTGCCTATTCAATAATGATTCAGTCCATGAGAGTAAACTGAGTGTGAACATCATCAAATCAAATAATTACTCAAAATATATTTCAGTAAGTTAACTTACAAATACCTAATCTTGAGTTAATTTCAGCCCATGGGTTACTTTTAAAAAATAAATTCCATCCATCAAATCGACAATGAAACAAACATTTCCACCTGCACACAAAAAAATATGTTGAAATTGTAATTATAATATTTAGATCCCCATTCTCTCAGTCACTAACCAAATAAATACTAAGTTCAATGTTCAATGCAACCCACCAATTTCCATACTGTTTTCATTTAAGTACTGTGATAACAAAAAACCTCGCACCTCAAAATTACAAGTTAACAAAGGTTAATGTCTGTTTTCAATCAAGAGAGGAATAGCTGAACACAATATCCATGAACCAATATTCTGATCATTGCTTCACAGCTTAAAATTTGGTTTTGTCCATCATCAGTAACGAACATGAATACGTTATAATCAATAATAGATTTTTTTAAAGGTTGGTCCAAACAAATTATTTCAATGCAAATATTTCTACAGAGGGGTAATTTTGATTTCTCACCAATATGGAAAATTTTAAACTATCTATACTCAAACCAAATAAATAGCTAAAAATTACTCATGAGAACTGTATCACTAAAACCCACACTGCCTTTGAACATCTGTGGTAAAACCTTGGTAAAACAATAAATAATAAGGTACTGTTATGGGTATAAAATATCTTCATGCCACCATAGTAAATATACACATATAAAAAGTGTGAACTGTATTTGTTTATACATATTATTTTCTCAATTTATAAATCTTACCTACATTTGAGTCCAGAAAATTCTATGGTTTCTTTTGACAGTCTTATTAAATACCGTGCAATTCTGTAGGGAAAATTGCAAGCAACACTGTACAAAAGAACAATAAATTGACACCAACTTAACTGTCTATTTGTATCAACAAACTTTCATATCCCGGTTATCCCTGCAATCGTTCCATATTTTTCAAAGAGGGAAGATTATTTTTAACTTTACTTCAATGTATTCACTACACCCTTTGAAAGGGATACTTCAAAAACACTATTTACAGGTCTTACCTTTGATATTTATATATATAATATATATATATGTACATTTGCATGTATATATATATATAACTGGAACGGGGTTTCAGGGAAAAACCTCTATAACGAGGAGGATGGTGCATTGCAGCCTGTGACTACAAGCCACCGCCCTCATAAAACTGTACACTTTCCCTTGCAATACTTCAAGGAGTCAGGCACTGCCATCTTCCTTCCAACTAGACAGTGCTATTCATATCTAATACTTATATATATACAAAATAAATAAATCTCTGTGCTCATCTACTGTCTCCTTCAAATTTTTTTACACATTTGTAAGTTGAAATTTCACATCCCACCTAACAAGTCGGCTTCAGATAAAAACTCTGGTTAAGGCCCAGAACACTGCACTCCTCAAAAATGTCGAGACAATTGGGGGGGGGACATGCTTGGGTGCTCCGACCAAACAAGCCACACAACTGTCACCCTCTCTCAAGTGTTCACTTCTTAAATGCTGGGCCACGGCTGCCATAATTAATATGCAAGTGTCCCTCTCCAAACACTTCACAAGTCAAAGGGGCTTAATAAAATACTTGTTTGAAACTCTTCATTCACTCCCAGTCCCTTTATCCATTCAAAACCTATTTAGCATGAAAATCTTGGTTCAATGTACACACACACTTCCACAAACAAACAAATATTTAGGCATATAAGAGATATATGCATTTAAAATCTTCACATATCTACATGTTTACCACTAGAAGACATTGTGATATCATATGTACAAAAATTTACAATGTTTCTCAGTCAAAAAAGCACAACACCATTCACAAAAGTAACTATCGCATCCAACAAGTTCACAAATCACTCATTATTTTACATACATTCATCAGTTTTTCTACAAGAAAATCACTCAAAGAGCACAGTTTTTGTACTATTTTTTATGTTATGTGTACTTTATATGCTGTGTATGATACAAGTCTTCCTTTGCCCCCTTCCTCACAAAAACAAAAACAAATCTAAAAAAGGAGTCTTCATCACTCTTCCCACTCCTAATTCAAAAACAGCTCAGGTAAACAGTTCTCAACATCAACTGACAAAAAACAACAAAATGGTTAAGACATTTAAATAAAAATACCCTAAGTAGATCAAAATTATATTGTTATAAAAGTCAGACTTTAAAATGCACTCTGGTTTTTTTTCAGCTTCGCTTTCTAAATCCCTGTCCAATTGTTTTCATTAGGGCACTTGGGAAGGTATTGGCCGGAATGAGAGATTACCGAAGGAAGGAAAAGAGAGCGTTTGTGAGAGAGAGAAAGAGAAAGTCTACATCAAGGAAGGAACAGAAGGCATGAATGAATTAAGGAATATCAAGGAGTGATATATTAATGTGCATGAGAAGGGTTCAGGGGTAAGGTATCACAGGAGATATTTTTTATCACCACAGCCTCTGTTCACATGTTGCACCCATGCCAGCACAATAAAAGAGGTTGAGGAATAATAACCTTAAGATTGGTGCATTTCAATCCAGTAAATAACAAACAAAAATGCTAAACCATTTGAGGCAGGCAAGTAGCCTTCCTGATTCCATGGTAGCTCTCATAACTGTGTAACATGGTATCAACTGGCCCCAAATAACTACATACCTCCTAAACTCCAATACCCTTAATGCTCTAACATAAAATTTAGAAAGTCTAAATGTTTCCACATGCCCAAATTCACATGAACTAAAAACAACACTGAAACATTATAATGAAGTAAGGGTGGTGTATACGACAAAATTTTTAAAGTACTAACTGCGCAAAAAACATAAAACCATTTGATCCAAGCCAATGGAAATGTTAAAATTTACATTTTCCAGCTGAGAAATATTGGGTAAGGGTAAGCATTTGATTGATTTTGATTCTGGCAGCCTGTGGATTGTGGTCGAGCTATGGCACAATGTAAGGTAACCTTACCCACAATAATAAATTAAAATTTTCATTAACATTTATTGGCCATGCTCACTAGCATATCTTCAAAAATTTTCCTATTACACAGGCATAAAAAATATACAAATTCCTACAACTCTCCTATCCAACATTTCTTTTAAAATCAGCATTTCACTTGATGTATTCATAAATCTGATTGCAATGATGAAATCCTTCACCACATGAGAGCTCACTAATACAGTCCCCAAAGAGGACCACTGTCTGGTTAGCAATGAAAGTTACTAACAAGGGGATTGAAAGAATTCAACCAAGGAACAAGGCATTAATGGGCAATAAACATTGCAAACCATAACATTCCTTACCATTACATTTTAACTACTCATTTAGAAATCACTGATCTCGAGTACACATCAAAATGCTCATCTTATTTGTAAGATACTCTTGTCTGAATATAATATCCAAAAAAATTCATCAAAAAGGAAAAGGGAATGCTTTGGAAGATCCATAAAGGTGCAAATGGATGACAGCAATCAACAGAGAGACTAAAAAATGGAAGTATTATCTTCATCTTCTATCCTTGTATTACAATTCTAGCTCAACTGCCTCTACTTATTAAAAAATCAGAGATGTCATACAATTTAACATGCATCAGCTCATAATTTGTCCTCATAACTCCCATAAAGTCTTGCACTGCTGAAATCCACTAGCCCCTTATCTTTTTCCTTTCTTACTTGGACGCACACAAACAAATCTAAGACATTTTGAGATCTTAATAAATTGGACCACTCCAACCTGACAATCAAATCCAACAACCTCTCCCTCAAAAACTGGTGTTTGCACACACACACACATACACAACACAAACATTTTTGGTCAAAATGCAACATAACTGATGGCACCTACCAAAGTGCACCTCAAGTATATAAACTGCGTAGACAAAAGGACGTAAAACTCTCAACAAAGCAGTCCCGTGCGCACATCATCTACGCATCATCACAGTCGTCTTCCTCGTCTTCATCCTCCGAGCCCCCCACATCTTCCTCCTCCTCCTCCTCCAAGAAGTCCTCCGGAGGCTGCGGCTGGTTGCTGCTGATGCCACCGCTGCGCTCGGGGCACAAGGGTGGCAGTGGGGAGACCAGATCCGCGGCCTCCCCCTTCATGGGGGAAGCCTCAGATGGTTGGGGTCAGACAAGGGTTGAGGCCACATGGTACAGCTGCATTAGGGCCTGGATGTGAGCGGGCAGGCAAGATAGCCGGTCGTGTGAGTTTGAATCCAGGGCAAGCCACGACAAAGCATTGTAGCCCTCCATCACATACCTGGAACAGACAATGGGAACACAATCAGATATGGCACACCAGCTGAGAGAAATAAAATGGTGCAGCAACTACCAAAAAATCATTAAAGGTATGCTCCTTGTATATAAAATCCTAGAGCCTAAAGAAATGACATGACATTCAACCCTGGAGATGATGGGACAACTTGCCCACTGAAACGTCAAAAGAATTGCAGTGGATTACCCGTTCACCAACATCATATGCCGGGAAAGCATCCAAACATTCTAGAGGATGTTTCTTTATTCACTTCCCATTTGCAAAACTTCTCCATCCAAACACGTAAAGAGATACGCATTTCTCGTGTAAAGGTCTATTAGTAAAAATTAATGAAATAATAATTCATTATATTAAATATGGCTTTGGCTTATGATATATACACCAGGGCAGGCTTCACAAAAAGACATTTCTTTTCGTTAAGTCATAGCAACAATACGAGATTATAGATTAACTGTTTTGTTATGCACTATAATAATGATTAATGATGCATCATTGAGACGTAAGGATAGAGAAAATCTGATTTTAGACCACCAACACTCAGCAATGGAGTAAACAATATTCAGGCAGTATTATTAAAAGGATTTATACCCACATTTAGTTGCTTAGCACAACAATGAAGATGATAATAAAATTGTTTTAAGAGTGGGTGGATACAGATGAAAAAGGAAGGCAGTGTACATGATTCAGAAGAATTACTGAGAGGATAACATACTATCATTCTTTAACAGAGAATGGAACAGCAAAAAATTTTTATTTCCATAATACACTGCTTCTGTAACTGTATAGGTCAAACCTAGAGTGTAAGTCCCCTGAATATTTGCTTGAAATTTTCATTTTTTTAAATCACATTTCATGCATAAGTTTTTATTCTTACTTAAACTATTCTTATCAGTAATTACAAAACACTGCTAAGTTAATTCCTATTGGATTGGTTTTCGTGTAGCATGTAGAATTTTTTACACACAATCTCCAGTAATAAGGACAAAGAGATAGGATTTAATGTGTTTTAACATAGCTTTAAATTGTATTAAGTTATACTATAATTGCAATGTATTAATTAATATTTAAAAAAATAATAATACTTTGTATAAGTCAAGAAAATGATATTACAATGCTGTACTGTACCTTTGATTGGCCAATTTCCATGAAAGGGATGGGTCATTCAGAGTGAAAACTAAAATATTTAACTAATTATTGAATAAAATGTGGCAAATACAGTGAAACATGATCTGCTCTAAACAATTTTGGGGAGAGAGAATAGTTTTTTATTCCTACATTTCCTTTCTTAACAGTGCCTAAATTTGTACAACCTCGACAAATTAGCACATTTTTACTTATTCTTGCCAATATGATTGTTTTTTTTTTGGAAGCGAGAGGGTGGGGACTGTACACAGCCTGCAATTGGTCGATACGTCAAGGGGGTGGTACATTACAGATTCTATCAAAAAAATATTCAATCACACAATATTCAAACACAAAGACAATCGTTGTGGACAAGTCGACAGGAAGTACAACAAAGGAAAACCTCATATGAGATATATAGAGCAAGTGATGAAGGATGTGAAAGAGAAGAAATACATAAATATGAAGAGATTATCTGATAGAAGAATTCAGTGGAGAGCTGTTCAAACCTATCTCAGAATCGCTGACTGATAATGATGATCAAAAAACTGTTAACAATCAGCTGAATTCCATTGCATTCACAGGAAAAAAATGCTCTTTGGTACTAGTAGAAATCAATTAAATTATTTCATGGTTGTACATACATTTTCTTATCTAAACCCACATAGATTTTAGAAAATTTGCCCATCCATATGAATTCTCACCTTAGGCAAATGCAGATTCAATCATAACTTGAAGGTCGTATGTTGTTATGATTAATGAGGATTTTTCCAAACATCAAAAACTGTTTCAAAGAAATGCTAAGCTAGAATGGAAATATAAATAATTAAATGGACCTACCTTAACACATCGGTTGTGTATTGCGAATCAAGGGGATGGACTGTAACAGCTGACTGTTGTTGGAGCAGATCATCCGAGGACTGCTGGATAGCTGGGCTGTGGAGATGCAATGCATTCTTGAGGAAAACGGGGCACACTCCTTCTAGGTGGGGGCAGGACATCCAGAACCACGAAGGCATGGGTCCCGTGGGCGCCGTGGAGACCAGGTAGCCAAGGGCTAGCGGCTGCTGGAGCAATGTGCCCACTTCTTCCTGTGAATCAACGCCACCAACACCACCACTTCCATTCTGAAAACAGAAGTGGACAAAAAGTTATAAGTAGCTGAAATACTAGCAAGAATACGGGAAGTACAAACATTTCTTACACACTAAAGTATAGAAAAAGAGCTAAAATGATGGTACAAAACATCTCACATTTAATCCTCAAAATAAATCAATTCTACAACCTCTTCGCTTCATTGTCTTTGATGATTCCTAATTGATAACCAAATTGCCTGATGAACACATCATCCCTCTTCAGATATTACACAGAACTTTCAAGAAGGAGTGCCAGACTACTTTGCTGTGCAATTTGTTCAATTTGCTAAGCATAAGGTGGTAAGCATTTTAAGCTTTGGGATTAAAAATATTTCTGTTACATGATTTGTTTACATATAAGTTCCAAGAACATAACCCTGCACCTTTTAATTCAATACGAACTTCAGATTAGGCCTTCAGGCTACCGGCAATGAGCAATCATTGGAGCAATGTAAGTGAACTGAATACTGAGTTTCTTTCTTTCTAAAACTCACTAATTTTACTTAATTTGCATATTTACAAACACAATATTGAGGAAGATCATGGCATAATTATGAGAATAAACAATATTAAAAATAATAGAAGGGCATTATTTTAAATAATTCTTTTTAATGAATATAATACCAAAATGAGAGTGCATCTCATTTGCTTCTACATCTTATGTAACAGAAAATGTCACATTCCTCCAGAATATTTCACTTTCCTAACATTTCAAGGTATGTTAAAGACATTTGCCCTGAAAATATCACGCATGAGGAGTATAGTAAATTATTCTCAAATTTGTAATAAACACAAGATTTGTCAGACATAGAAAGAATACTGTATTAAAATAAACAGATGCAGTATTTACAAAATATTAGAAACCTAAATCACAATTAACCTTGACGTCAGACAGCTTCAGGAGCCACAATAATAATATCTTTTTTTAAGAGCCAGAACTAAATCCAGCAGTGAATGGCTGCTTTTGGGCATTTAAATTGTAATCGTACACAATCTAACCTTAAATCTGTAGAAGTCATTGCATTCGATGGCTTCTACCTAGAGATGAATTGATACCAAAATTTATCGATTCTCGATACCGATTCCGATTCCTGAAAAATCGATTCCCGATTCTCGATACCGATACCAATGACTTATACATGTATACCTATTTTTGCTTAGTTTTCCTATACATTATATTCAAAATGATACATGAAATCTAAAAATATAATTCTACAAAACAAAAATTTGAATATACTATTTACTTTGGGAAAAAACTTCTGATATTGCACTACGAGGGCATTCTGAAAATAAAAACAGTTTGATAATACAGGCTTATATTTTTTCTTACAATCTTCATGGGTCAACAATCCTAGGATTGGTTTGATGCAGCCCTCCACTTGATTCTTCTATCGGCCCACCTCTTCATATTAACGTAGTTCCTCTCTTTCACGTCCTTTACGACCTGTTCTATGTAGCTCACGGCCTGACTTTTCCATTCTTCCCATTCACTTTTCCTTCGACAATTATCTTCATCAGGCCATTGTGTCTTAAGATATGGCCGATTAGGTTGTCCCATCTTCTTTTCATAGTTTTCAGCAGACCTCTTTTCTCCCACTCAAGACTTCTTCATTTGTCACTCGCTCGTTCCATTTTATCTTCATCATTCTTCTGTAGCACCACATTTCGAATGCTTCCACCCTTTTCTTCTCCACTGCTCTCATCGTCCACACCTCACTGCCGTAAAGAAACATGCTCCAGATATACGTTTTGATGAATTTCTTCCTTACTTCCAAGCTTGTATTTCCAGCTGTACGTAGGTTCTTCTTTTGATAGAATACCCTCTTTGCCTGGGCTACTCTACTCACTATTTCTTTCTTGCTTAGTCCATCGTTGATTACTCTGCTTCCTACATAACAGAACTCTTTCACCTCTTCCAGTTTCTGTTTCCCTAGTATGATGCTGGTTATGGCCTCCTCTCTCTTGCTGCACACTAATATCTTAGTTTTCTTCTTATTGATCTTCAGCTGATGTCTGGCCATTGTCCTTTCCATGGTTGTTAGCATCTTATTCAGCTCCTTCTCTGTCTCTGAAAATCTTGAAATGGCGGGGGCCAACACCAAAAGTGTCATGTAAAAACCATATTTTTTTACATGGCAATCATAGGGTCAATTGAAGGTGCCCCTGCAATCTCTCTTAAATGGCGGGGGGCTCGCAATAGGCCATACTCGTACTACCGTGGTTCCACTGTATATTCCATTCATGGGGTGCTTCGATCGCTAAGCCGCAAAAATTTAAACTATACAATCTGACCCTCCCTAGTATCGACGGTATCGGTATTGACTTTAGGTGATTGATTCTTGGTACCGATACCAACCCACGAGAATCGGTGGTATCGAGAATCAACACATCCCGAGTTATTACTATCTGCAACCACAAGTATAATGACTAAGTTTTATATCTCAGAGAGGCTTTATATCTCAAAAATGGAAGAGCGATATTCATATCGAACATCAGCGAGCAGATAATTTAGTTCTACAAAGCAGGTAAAATATTTCAATATTTTTGAGGCTTGTTTTTGCGGCAAAAATAAAAATAGTTCAATTTTTTAGAGTCACAGAGGGTAGCGTTAGCATCACTTTGGCATTTGTCATAGCAAAATGAAATCCACAAAAACAGGGAATTTTGTTTGAATATAAGCTGTACTTTTGTTTTGATGTCCTTAAAAGTTTCAAATAATTTACCTTATTCATTTAAGTTATTCTATTCAATTTACCAAAGCAGGTTTTCTCCATAAGTATGCAACGCTGGAGGCATGCGACAAATACCTTCGTCTTTATTTTAAAATTCTAATGCAAATCCATTACCGTCATAACACTTGAACATTCTGCAAAACTTGATTTAAATTTTATATTTTCAAAAAATAATTTAGAGCGAAGGCAGAAATGCCAAACAATGTAAGCACTGAGTAGGTCAGACTCTAAGTTAGTACAGGGTGGCTACTGATACCCAATTTTTAAATTCCCTGACTATTCCCTGACTTTTCCCTGACGGACTCACAAATTTCCCTGACCGATCGCCAAAAGGGCTCCTATTATCTGAATATTTTATTTCTGCTGAATTAAATTTCCGTCAAAACTCACAAAATGTTAAAAGCTGAAATCAATACATTAAAAGCTACAAGTATACCCCAATGAAAAAGTATATTAAACGTCATAAGTTGAACCCTTATGCAAACTATACGCACTTTTCATACACATTCCGCGGACGTGTATCGCATTTCCGGGGCCGTATATGTTTCCTTCGGTAAAATTACAATGACGATGTCTAATCCTTCAAGAAAGAAGTAGCGTGTCGCGGTAGTTCTGGGAAGTTGAGAATTACTAAAAAGGCATCGAAGGGCCGATTTACTGGCGGACTTCGGTACAGGTATTACTAAGGTGCGCGAAAAATACAAACCAAAGCCAAGTTGTTGGACTGGATCAAACTCGGATGGCACGAGTGAAATTCAGAAGCGAATAAAAAATTGATTAACGTGGTTATAACCCCTAGATTGTGAGAGGGAACCAAAAATGTACAAATATTTGTATAATCAAACAAAACGTAATCGCGCCACTGCGAACGAGGCAATTAGCAACGGCAGCATCGTATTCAGGAATATCATATTTGAGGTGGTTTGTGACATGAGTAAAATGCTTAGAGAGGGAGCTAAGGGGACCATTCAATAATTACGTCGAGCGCGAAAGGTGGAGAGGGAAGAATGACACTTCTTACTGACTCACGAATGGGGGTATGGGAATCGAAGATGATGTTACGTAAGATATTGTTTACACGAGTGATCATACTTGTATTACCATTTTAATAATCATCGTATCGTATTTTTATAACTGCAAGCTCGTATTTACTACGAGCTATTGTGCTCCTCCTGCCTCTAGATCTGAGTCTCAGAAGTTAAAAAAACGAGAGGTAAAATTTTCCAAACAACATAGCCTCGGATTCCTTGTGATGAGCGGAATACATGTGATCATGAATTTTAACACTACTAGGCAAATATCACATTAAGGATGTACACAGGGGATACATTGTACGTCTGATTCACAACTACGTAAATAAGAGACAATACTAATAAGATTGACAACTGAATGTTCCACAAATTGATGGGGCTTATTCCATGCACGTCAGCGACGGTTATTAGTTTTCGTTGGTGAAATAAAGGGCGGGAATGACTGGCCGATAAACGTAATGGTAGAAAAACAACGAGAATTTAGATTTTTCTCCCTGACTGTCACGATAATTCCCTGACTTTTCCCTGACTTCTCCAGAAATGCAAAATTCCCTGACAATTCCAGGTTTTCCCGGTTTTCCCTGACGATCGCCACCCTGTAGTATCAACAATGGAATTTTAATTTGTGCCACTATTTAAACAAATTTTGTGCATGGATTGTTGTCTACTTCTCGGAGGAGGTTGAGCTTTTCAATCAGTATTTTATTATCACCTCAGGCTTTTTCATGTCTAACTCTAAGCACTTGTCTCACTTATGATGTCAAAAACTATTAGTGATAATGTAGTTTTGATGCCCTGCTGACACTTATAACGCAAACAAACACTGTGATATAATACACAGCTTGTGGATGCCCTTTTACTGCTCATAAACAAGTTTTTTTTACTATAACATGTCTATTTAAATATTTTTAAGCAATAAAAACACTTTAAATGTAATTATTAAACCTCTTGAGAGATATATCTATAGTCAATTTAACCATTTGACCATGTTCTATGTCCTATTATAGACCGACTGAACAAAAAAAAATTATTATTATTAACCTTTACAATGGTTATTTTCATGTGACAAATGTGGTTTTTTCCTCTACCAATCGTGCTAAAGAAATAACCAAAACATGCTAAACATAATTATTTACTGGCACATGGAATTGAACCTGAGGAAATGAATGAGAGGAGCATCCTAACAAAAGTCCACTGTACCTTGCAATACACTACTAGCCTTTTATCAGTGATTGCTTTTTACACATGTATTATACTTACATTAATATTAGCCTGACAATTGTAGCTTCTGTGTAAGATATGACTCTTTGCATTCTTCATATTAATCCATGCTACCTTACTTTGGCCCTCGCGCAGACCAAGTACCCCTTCCCTCTCCCTGGTGAGGCTTAATCTCGACATACAAGTGTTCAACGAGTGACTAAAATGAGAACTCACCCGTCCTGATGTTCCATTGCAAGGGAATGGGCTGTGCTGACTGGAGTTTCCTAATCCTCCAGGACTGCCAGGCTGGGAGACGGAGTCACCCCTTCGGGGACTACCAGTAGGGCTTGGGACTCCAGGACCAGTTTCAGGCCATGTGCTGAAGATGTCATTGAAATCTTGCATGCCATCAATACCCTCAGGCATATCATCGTTCAGGGCTGAAAAGAGCTCGTCATCTCCTAACTCTGGACCATTTATATGCTCCTCTTTGAAAGCAGTTTGCGAGGACTAATGAAGAGAAAACATGCTCACATTAGATCATTCAAGTGAGTTGGCCAGACAATACAAGAGGAACATTAGCAATCTCTTAAAATGACACTATATTTAAATAACTTCAAAACTTTAATTATTTACTAACTGGAAAATGAAAATTGATAGCACTAATATAAGACCAAAGTTTCAAAGAAATGCCGTACAAACTTATTTTTAATAAGAAAAATTTGTAACCAAGTATATGAATTAGCAGTTCAAAAATACCATCCTTTAAAAAAATGTTCTCTTACTTAAACCCCTTTCCAATGTTTTCCATTACATATTCCCAGCTTTCCCAATTACAGTAGCAGTCTACTATGATTAATTCTGATAAAATATACAAATTCATATGTTAGAACTAATATATCCAATGTGAAATTAATGCATCCCTATCGCCATTTAGCATAGTGGCTAATAAGGGTTGAAATAAACTATCTGAAACAATCCATCGGTAAAAATGTTGAAAACAATATGCCACAAAAAGAAACAAAATTTCATCACCAATGCCATATCATCTGGCAGCTATTCTTCCACGCTATTGCCCACTGTATTTTATAATGTGAAGGTAGCCCTAATTTTATCATTGTCCTTCAATATAGTGGACAAAGTTGATCACGAAAAACTATACTTTTGCCAATTTCCACATTATTTTCATTCTTCCTTTCACATACTTGAATAATCATCATACTTAAATGGTCACGTGCATAAGCCTTTGGACAGTAAAACTACTAATAGCATTATTATTATTTATTATTAAGATTTTTTAGCCAAATCAAAAGCTTTTCTTTTATTCTCTAACTTAACACTTGCAACTAACAAAAAAAATCTGGCTTCCCACCAGTAACATATCAATGAATGATGACCACATTGCACCAATTCCATTCAAGACATGTTGTTGAGTCATATAACTAAAGAGCCAGCAGTGTAACCTCTCCGCCCACACTCCAAATATGTCATCTCTCTGGACATTGCAATGTAACAGATGAGCAACTTGATGATAACTCATAATGCCTCAGAGTGAATTTCATTTGTCTTCCACTGTGATAACTTGCCACATATTAGTGTAAGATTGTATGACTTCACCTATCAGAGAATTTTTTAATACACATGTTATGGAACCAGGAAAACCATCATGTCAAAACTAACTCACTATTGCTCTATGACATTGTTTACCACTCATTTCAACAAGTGAAACTTCATATCCTTTTTACCATGGAATAACAATGACCAAAAATACTTCCTATGGTGATATTTTCATTTCTACTTTATTTAAAATTTATGAAATGTCTTATTTTCAGGTTGAAACCAACTGAACTGTTTTCATTTGCCAAGAAACAAGTCAGTATTTCATTGGAAGAACGTAAAACATGAAAAAAAGCATCAGATTGAAAATTAATGATCTATAAAACCAGAAGAGCATACCTGAGTAGTAGCAGAAGTAGGAAAAACTAAAATATGGGTGCAGGTAACATCCTGTGGAGTAGAAAGAGCACAGTTGACAGATGTTTGGCTGAAACGCTCATCAGGTGTGAACTGGTCAGGCATTAGTCGGAGGGCTGAATCGGGCTCAAATGAAACAAGGCATGCACTCAACACCGAAGGTGCTTCTCCAGGATATCCCAGTCCGCATTGTCGGCAAATGTCTTTCAAATGCTTTGAGGCCTTTAGTAACGACTTTCTGCTGAGGAGCCAACTCCAACCTTAAATATAAGTAACAATTTGTCCACATTAGAACCCTATTCAATATGACAAAACAAATAAAACATTAAGTTGCTCCAGTATTAAGCTATGAAAACTTAAGCATAACACATGCTAACACTGGCTGCACAAAGAAGTGACCCGATCATATACATTAAACCAACACCTGGACATATAGGCCAATTAGGTTTTACCTAATTGTTTTAGTTTCATATGCAATAGAACTTCAAATGGTTTAAAAATGTAAATAAAAAACTAATTACACACAGATTACATTGACCACATGGTATTTTGAATAAATCCTAAAATAAAATTTTCTTGGGTTTCACACCAGGATTTTATTTTTTCTAAAAAAATTTATTAAACCATTCACCGGGAAAACCTTAAATCTTGAATAAATGCTGTTCCACAAAACATTCTTGACAGAGGGAATCCAGTTGAATCAATAATTGGTACTTAGCTTTCACCTAAAACATGGGTGCGTGCTTACCTAAAATTATTAACATGGCAAGGCTTGAAAATAACCGATTCTTCCACAGTAATATTTATCAAACCACAACCAGTTAGATATGAATTTTACAGTCCAACTATCACAAAATGATACTCTGTATCAAAACTGGTCATGGTTGTATAAATATAGAAAATTGACTGAGGGTACATTCAAGATTACAACCCCAAAATTTGTGTTAACCTAGATCAAGCCAAATGTTATTTTCATGCCTTAGCACTTCATGTCACAACTTCACTTGAGAATAATTAAAGAAATAATTTGTAAACAAAGGATAAAAATATAAAACATGAATGCAGAAAGTAACATGAATAATGACAGTGTACACAGGAGCCATTCTCAAGGGCCACTCATCAACTTTACAATTTCATAGCCATCAAAGAAACACAATTTCTAACACCATAACCTGGAGGATGCCTAAAAAAGCTCACCTTTTTAACAGTAATAATACATTTTTATATATTTTTATACATACATTTTTACTATATTTTCATAGGTAAATATGTCAGTAAATAGTCATGGTAAATAGCAGTGCTCTCTATAATAAATAAAAGAGTAGAAATCCACTACTGCCATTTATCTTCCTTAAGAATTACAGCCATATTATTTTAACTTGACATCCCAATCATTGATCTTCACTGATTATCATAACCATCTCTATAAAAAATACACAAACCAGTGACATGAGTGAAATTCCTTATGAGCTTCACGCACAAGGCTAATTTAAATTTAGAATGCATAATGTGTCCATCACCAAATTTTACACTTGATGCTCTTTACACAAGAGATTAGGAGAGACTGCATAATTAGTAATAGTAATGATGCTCTTGCACCATTGCAATCTTACCTTTTAACTCTCCATGGCCAATTCGACCTATCCTCCCAACAACAAGCCTCCACGGTTGTACACTCTGCGACATAACACCAAGGATCCAGTCCATTAACTTTTGTAAACCAATTCGACGAGCAGAAGCCTTTTTTCTACGTAACCTTCAACAAAATGAGTACAATGATATAGATGACTATAAAGATTGACTATAATTTCTAAAATTAAACCATGCAATCTATAATTTCTATAATTTTTAAGAGTGCCATGCATTCAAAGTAATTATTTCCTGTTAATAAGACCCTCCACATAATATAAGCATGACTTGAGAACAGATGACTATTTTATGCAAATACAATCAAGAGCAAGTAAGCAATGTCTGAATACACTTAATGCAGATCTGAATATATGATTCAATAATGTTCTCAGGCATACAATTATTAAAGAAATTTTGAAATACAATTACAATTATTAAGAAAATTTTGCATATCATACAGAATTCTATTTATATGGTATTTATTTACATATATTTTAGAACATCAAGAAAAAAAAAATGCACTGATACTAGAGATAAGCTGATCATCACAATTTTATCTTCCAGGGAGGAAAAGTAAAATGATACTAATTTGTATATACAGTAGAAACTCAAAATTATGTTTTCAATGGGACCAAAAAAAAATAGCACTTCGTAATATCGAATATCATATGGATGAGTATCCTTTGCCAACATCACGATGAAGCTTTTTATTTGTTTCCTGGAATATATGCACTGCCGCAATGCACTTGCATGATTTACGAGGTTATAATTCATAAATGTATCTATAAAAGTGTATTCATGTCAATATGGTTCATTAAGTTAAACGCAGCTGACTTGTTCCTTTTTTCCAATTAGTCTGAGGCAATCAAGCATCTTCGCAAAAGTTTCGTACTGTTAGTACTAGGCGTACAAAGCTCCATTAGCGCATTTTTATATTACTTTTATCTATACTGAAAAACTAGTAATGTATGTGTGGGTGATGTATTTATATATTTAAACTAGTATTGAAGCATGCACACATGATGGAAGTGTGCGATTTGCGGGATCACTTGCAACTAGATGCTGCTCCGGATATAGAATTTAGAGGAATACATTTCCACTAAAACAGGGTTCATACCAACTTTCCATATTCAATTTCCCTGACTTTTCCCTGATTTCCAGTACCAATTTTTGATATTTCCCTGACTTTATATCAATGGCAAAGCAGTCTATACAGGGATTTTATGGAAAAATACAGCAAAGTATATAGTGAAATAAACATTAATTATTCCTGGAAAGTAACATATTCGAGTCAAAATTCAAAAACAAAAGAACGGACGAGCAGACCAAGCAGCCAGATCCCAAACCCGAGCGAGCCGCCAAATTGGCGCTACCCTGTGCCACCCAGCCAGGACAGCAAGCTGACGGCAACAAAATGCGCACCTCGCTGCTCGAGTGCAGCTATACTCTGAGCATTCAACCACGATTTTCACCTTTTTGCTGCGCCTCTAGAGTATTTCCCTGACCAGAATCTAATTTTCCTGACATTTCCATGACTTCCCTGACTTCCTTGACCGGTAAGAACCATGTAAAAGAAATTCATATGCTCTGCGTCCGGCATTACAGATGAGGCCTAAATTAAGTTAAAACAGCGAAAACATTATCTCATGGATGCTATGTCAATCATTTGGTACAAATAATGATATGCCCATCAATTATTTAAAATAACAGCCATAACCATCTTTGTGTGGTTATTTCCAAGACAAAGGCTCTGAAAGAAGAACTTAAAAATGAGTTCATCTTTATGTTTACCTCCTTCCAAAACTAGATTGTACAAGCCACGCACTTTAACGATGAAGACTTGATCATTTCCTTTCAAATTCTACAGCTACTAATGATGGTAACATAAATCCAAAGTTCACATTTTTCAATATACTCAGCGAAAGCTTCAATTGTGGCTCTATTCAAATAAGGTCGCCTGTTCTTCATCCACTTCCCTTCCAATGTTACTCCTTCTCACTTTAACTGAGAGGGTTCCACGTCCTTGCCCGTGTTACACACTGAGCTCCTTGCATCAATACCCCTACCCAAAGATCCCGGTCAATTCGTGTCCTGCTTCCGAACTGGCTGGGTACCAACTAACTCCCACCTGGACTAGGATTCTGATGAGGCTTTCTGCTTCCTCTCCGATGGTGTGAATGGCGTTTTTCATTAGATAGCTCTGATTATCATCTAGTCCTATGGTTAGACTACAAAACCCTTATCAGATTCCTTGTCACTCCAGAGGATCACAGCTAGAAGCTATCTTTCAGGAAATTTTTTCGATCGCTGGGTACGAGCGAAAGGCTAGAAATGTACACCATTATATGCCATAAATACAGTGGAATCCCGGTATAACGAGTGCTCATAATCCCTCGGAAATCACTCGCTAAATCGAGCGCTCGTTATATCCGAAGGTGTTGAAAAAACCCACCTAATTCTCATAGTCGTTCGTATTTACAGTTTTTCTTTTGTTTCCGTGGTATTTGACAAAGGTAAACCGCAAAAAAGTCATTTCAGGCACAATCTGGTAGAATATCAACATATTTCATGAAAGAAACAGGACATTTTCCATTATATAAAATATTAATTCCCCTAGTTACGATGTTTTTCTTCCAGTTCTTCTATTTCCGATCGCCGAAGAAAGCTGTAAAGACAGCGTAACCAGTCGGAATTAAAATATTATAGGTATACTGTGGAAGTTTTTGGATAATTTTGCGAATATGTCATGACGATAATATCAGCTTTGTCGAGTTTTCGAATGTTAACCGGTACGTCCATCGCGATATTTATCGTGATAATATATAGTGATATTTTATCGGGGCGCGATATCGTGATATTTTATCGGGGCGCGATATCATGATATTTTATCGCGATATTTATCATGGTCACGATATTTATCGTGATAGTTATCGCGATACCTACCGATAGCGATATTTATCGCACCCCGATATCTTATCGTGCCCCGATATCTTATCGTGCCCCGACATCTTATCGCGCCCCGATATCTTATCGTGCCTCGATATCTTATCGTGCCTCGACATCTTATCGCGCCCCGACATCTTATCGCGCCTCGACATTTCATCGTGCCCCGACGCGCCCCGATATGTTATCGGCGCCCCGATATGTTATCGGCGCCCCGATATGTTATCGCGCCCCGATATCTTATCGTGCCCCGACATCTTATCGCGCCCCGATATCTTATCGTGCCTCGACATCTTATCGCGCCCCGACATCTTATCGCGCCTCGACATTTAATCGTGCCCAGACGCGCCCCGATATGTTATCGCGCCCCGATATCTTATCGTGCCTCGACATCTTATCGCGTCCCGACATCTTATCGCGCCTCGACATTTCATCGTGCCCCGACGCGCCCCGATATGTTATCGGGGCACGATAAGACGATGTTTATCGTCACGCTGAGTTATCGTTATCGCCACCTTATGATATGCTGAAATTACCGTATCCCGATATTGAATTATCAATATCGCCCATGCCTAGACCTAACTCCCTCTCCTACTCTCATCTTGCTCGTTGTCCGCCCACTCCCCTCCCACTGATGCCTGGGCCTAACAAAAGAAGAACGTAAAATCGGAGTGTGCAGAGCGTACTGAAGGCCGTAAATCGTTAATGTTTGGACATAACTGGCTTTAGGTGTTGTAGATATGGCACTCATCTTGTATTTTTAGTTTAATTAGCAGCTAATACAAAACACTATGGTTTATTTTTGCTAGGCGGTGCATCGCCCTCGAGAGATATCTGTCGTAATACCGAGCGTATACCGTGGAAGGAACTTTTTGGCCTCGCTATATCCGCTTTATTTTACATGTAAAACATAGGCCTTTTGGCGGTACAAAGACAATCACTCGCTATAACGCGATTCTCGCAATAAGCCGTACTCACTATACCGGGCTTCTACTGTATGTATATGCATATGAACACTTTTTACCATTGATTACAATACGCCCAGAATAAAACATCATTTTGAATTAATCCAACAAACAAAGTGCTTGTATAAATCAAGCAACTTGTAGAAATCGTATTTTCTCTGATTTTCTTGGCTGTTGGCGACGGAAGAAGGGAAGGGCAATGCTTACTTACGAAGAAGATATCCTACCTCAAGGACTACATCGAAACGCTCAATGAGAACGGTAAATGAAACCTGATTCTTTTGATGATGACTGTTGTCAGTAGGAATAATGAGGCCATGGAGTAAGGTTAGGTAATCAGTCTGAAATATGTAGAGAGAAAAACGCTTCCTTGTGCAATATGCATGGCTGAATATACTGCTTGAAAGCCATAGTATCTCTTGCAATGCCTGTGAAAATGTTTTCGAGCGCATGTATGCGGAAAACATTTACCGTACTAGGAATAACCCACATGGATTTAGATTTTGGGAAAACGGATAGCAAAAAATTGACAGGGATAAGAGGAAAATGCTGATTGTAGCTAGTAGTTTCCTGTGGGCGATTATATCCGTAATCGAGAAATATTTTTTTACTCGTTGTTGGCAACGCGAATGTAATTTTAGTCGTATTGGTGCCATATTTTATGTACTAATTCGCCTACGATTCGAAGTTGTCCTAATGCATAATGTCCATGCCAACGATGAATGATTAGGAACCTTACTCTGGTAAGGAACGCCTGAAAAACGCTGCCATGATCCGTCATTATTCGTAAAAACATGTAACTTTTTCACGTAGCGACCATGACCAGTGGTTCGTTATTTCAAAATGTCATTATTTTGATGCCCTTCCCATCGTGTAATTAGATACCGTTTTGGTTAGGACCGAAGATTTTACTTTGTAAAATCAAAATTTATTAAAATTAAACACAATTTTGGGTTTCTACTGTATACACACAGGCTACACCAACCTTCCATTCTTTTGACACCCTCAAAAATGAGAAGAACATTGGGGCAATATAGTTGGGGTTACTGTATCTTAATGCTAACACAATTAAAAACTAAATGAATTAATTCTCATTTCCACTTGATTGTAAACCCCTGTCCAGCAGAAATATATACAAGGGAGAAAAGACATCACAACATGAATTTTGAATTAAAAATGAGAATTACTTCTATTTAGCTTCAATTCCTCAGATGCTAGTTTCATAGGATAAAATATCAAGATAATAGGAGCACTTACCGATTAGGAATTTCAATGTTTATTGTGCTTGTTTCAAAGACCTCTCCCCTCTCATCTGTGCATGATGCCAGCAGCCAGCGCTGGTCCTCAGAGAGACAGTAGCTAACATAAAGGACAGAGCAGTGATGGTAATCGGCAGACTGCGATGATCCAGAGCCAGGGCCACCCACCCCACCACCCACGGCACCCATACCACTGCTACCACCCATTACTCCCATCCCACCTCCAGTCGAAGAACTAAATGACTCCCCAGACTCTGCTTTGTCTTTACTAGGAGCCAAGACATACGGAGGCGTGTAGAGGCGGAATGGAGCACGATTCTTATCCTGGAATACAAGAACACAATCATTATTGCCCAGATTCCACCAGTTTCATTAGTAACTTAAAGTTCAATTAAACCATCAGCAGTAGAACTGACTGGAGCAAAGTTTCAACATAATTTAATAGGGTAGTTTCCTTCATCAAAGAAAACAGACTTCATTGATTGCGATTTGTGCCCTGCCATAAATGTGTTTAA
The DNA here is from genome assembly GCA_933228895.1 of Platycnemis pennipes. NCBI lineage: Eukaryota > Metazoa > Arthropoda > Insecta > Odonata > Platycnemididae > Platycnemis > Platycnemis pennipes. The sequence goes on along the minus strand of OW121851.1, from coordinate 126,906,497 downwards.
TTTATGCAAAGTTTGTATTGAGAAATCCCAGTTTACTAGAGAATTGAATGTTAATTTTAAGGCCATTTGAAAAGGCTCTGAAATGGCGGGGTGTGCTGCCTTCATGCTGACGTAACAGGTAGGTAGTTTACGTTGCGAGGCATAGGAAAATTCGTCTCCTGAACTTACCGTTGTATTTCAGGGCCCCTCAGCTCTAGTGTTTATTTATTAGTATTAGCCTGTAAAAACTATCAAAGTTGGAAAAGTATTCTCCGTTAAACATGGTATTATTAGTCATTATATAGGCTCAAGGACGTCCCGCTTGCTGTGTCTTCTGCTAAGACCGCTACGACGAAGCATGGCTTGAAGGTCGTGTGGCGATGGGCGAACTACATGCTTTGCTTGTGAAAGGAATACTAACTGATTTTAAATGAATCTACTGCATAAGTAATGTTAAATAAATAAATAAAATTTAATTATGATTAATTAACGGAATAAATATGCCTCCAATACTTGTTCATAAGCTTTAACAGAGTGCAGTGTCTACTTGGAAGCATCCGCAGCACCTCCTGGTGGCAGGCAGAGGAAATAGTTTGATGTCACACGTAGGATTAACCGGCATGCAATAGCGTTTGCCGTCGCGTTTTCGCACCATTGATTTTTTTCACTTTTTATTAATGAGAAAAATACTTAATGTCATTTAAAAATCGAACGGCTTAAAACACGTACTCCAGAGGTTATAAACTTCCGATCAAGACAATAAAAAAATAATAGGAAACTACCCTATTAGGAAGAGTGATTTCCAAAAGTCAGGGTATAAAATTACTGAGCTGAAACTTGGTAAAATTAATGAACACTTAATTGCAGAGCTGAAAATAATGATTAATTGAGCCGTAAAATCTTATTTTCAAGCTTTCTAGTATCCAAGATCTCAAGATAACATACAAATGTCCAGATAACATATGGCAGACTACAATACACATCCAAGGATTAAAAGGCAAGCTTACATCCTTTGCCTTCAGGAAGAGGTCTCCAGCAGCAGCAGGTCCAAAGCCAGTCAAAGATTTAACATTTGAAGTGTGAGTCAATAGGCGACGGCACTGAGAGAATACCGAGAGAGCCAATGTCCGCATGTGATCATTGTGCTTACTGTGATCTCTTGACTTGGCCAGTTCTAGGATACTCTCCAGGGATATGATCTGAAATATTACACATCAAGTACATTAATTTTAAGAATGAAGTTAAACAGCACACACAATTTAATGACAAATGCAGAGCGTAACTTAATGCATTTTATCACAATCAAACTTATTAAATTTCAAGGTTTTAGGCTCAACTTTGTGAAATGACATGTTTATTACAAAAAAAACAAAACTGTTAATTTTACATGAGTGAATTAAAACACAACTGGTTTTGCTGAATATTCAACATCTTCAAGTGTAAGATCAACCAGGTAATGTAAACTGATCTATTTGGGGGAGGAGGTCAGAAAAAGTGGCCCGAGTCTATAGTCTCTAAGAAAAATACAAAGTTGCCTTTAACAACAAGAAAAATTGAAACTCCTTTAAAAACAAAATGAAGGATAAAAATGGCTAAATGGATAGAAGTGGAGTGAACAAGTTAAAACGTAGTGAATAGTGAGGCATGATTGAGGCGGACAGGGAGGTCCTTTAGAGGATGAACTAGTGAACATAAAATATGCCTTGTTACTGGCAATAATGCACAATATGATTTTGAAAAGCACCTTTGGGAGGAAGGTCATGCTGGTGACTTTTTATCAGAAATCCTTCATCAAAAAACCAAAGGCAGAAGACTAGACGTATTAGAACAGTTTGAGATTATAAATAAATCTTCCAGTGTGCATTTAGCCCTCAATAATGTTTTGCTACACATTCTCCCCTCTTCTGTGAGTCACTTTACCCCAGTAATTACTTTATCAGCCACCTTCCCGGCCCACCCCCTCCACTAATCTCCCACTGAGCCATCCTCCAAACTTCCACATAACCCTAATCCACTCTCACCCCTCTTTCCCTTGCACTCCTTTCCTGCTCCCTCCTACATTTTAAATATATATATAGAAAAACAGCAACAATAATATCACCAAAAAACAAGTAAATTTATTGTAGAAAAAAATTTACTTCCTATTATCTATGTGGATAATATTTTCCTGAATCAATTTACGGATGCAATAACAATATCTTCTAATATAAAGTTCACTTTCCTTATCACACACTCATCAAACAATACATTTTTAAACCTGTTCAACTATTCTTTAGATTGCTGTTAGAAGAAACATAAGTTCAATTTAATTAATATTTGAATTATTTTTTGAATTATTTTCCAAAATATATGATCCTAGTAATGTATGATCATTGTATCACCCTCTATACAGAAAGGTTTAAATGTAATTAATAGAAAAAAGGCTTCCGAGCATATCACATGCCAAGAATAACATAATATAGAACATTACATAATAAACAAAATCAAAAACCTAAAATTAATTCAGCACACAATTGTCATTAATGAGTTTATATTAACTTGGGTTGCTGTTGTTAACAAATCCTTGAATGCTTTCCAAATTCTTTCAAATTCGTTTTCAGAAACAAAATCTTTTTAATGTGGTCAGGAGATTCGAAATATGGAACATCTGGGGATTCAATTTTTAAGATGATAAAATTATTATAGAACAATTTTTATCTTATTTTGTGACCAGAGTTACATATCCTCTCCTTGTCAGTATCTACCATACCCACATTCCATTCATGGGGTACTTCAATCGCTAAGCTGCGAAATTTAAAAACCTCCAATTGGTATCCAAATTTATACTTTCTTTGGATTTGATTTCAGTAGGGAATGAAATGAAAGATCCGTGGATCTTTAGATTCGACCCGACCATCCTTAATTTTTGAGTGATACATTCATAAATCTAATTTAAACAATATAAGTATAAAAATGTTATTCAGAGAACAGTATTCAGATTTAAGGACTTGAAATTGAAAATGATAAAATTTTTGATGCAATGACTGAAAGAAAAAATTAAACTGCAATAGGGCTCGAACTTTTCGCACCTCTCGTTATGCACATGATGCTGGTGAATGTAGGCTACCCACATGGCATTCTAAGCATTTTTTTTTGCGATACCAGGGTAATGGGGTAAAAATCCTGAAATTTTTTTTTACTTGAATGGTGCATAAATGAAAATATGACTTATAATAGTCGTTGAAATAAACTCTAATTTGACATCTTTCCGTAGGTCAGTTACTGGAAAGTCGTATAAATGAGGACTTTCCTACCAAAGGACTAGAAAAATTGGTTAATAATTGAGTTCGTCGTATAAATGATAAGTTTCATAAGGGAGGTTGGAAATACATGGGGTCTTATGCGGTTATTTACCTGACCAAAAAATAACGTGTATAAACGAGGTCATCATATAAAATAGAACGTATATCAGAGGTTCTACTGTATTACTGCATTTGATTGCATATATGACACAAGAAAAAAGTTTTTAATGTTTACGTGGAGCAGCACCCCAACAACTAAGTTATAGTTCATTTTAGTTCTGTTTACGAAAAGCCAAATAGAAGCCACAATCATTGATGTAATTAATGTAATTGTAATTAACAAAAAAAGTTATTTGTTCTGAAAAAAATTAATAAATGGCAAGCTATGACTACAGTTCGAGCCATCAAGTTTGAACATTCTCATTTAAGAAGCTGGGGATTTTTGAGCCATAATTTTGAAAAAAGGTATCTTATAAGCCATACAATATGGTATTTCATGATAAAAAGGGGAAAATATTAGTGCTTAGCAAGAGATAATGGGATCAATAACAGGGCAACAGTTAATAACCCCCACTAGAAATTTGTTAACATACCTGAACTGTGATGTTACTTCGGACGGAGTCTGGAACTGATGCCAAGAGTGTGGTGAAGCAGCGCATGAGTCCAAGGCATGAGAGTCTTTGCAAGTCCTCCTCCTCTTCCTCACTGGTGGCAGCAAGAGAGAAGGGCTCTACCAGGTATACAACAATGGCTGGAGGCTCCCCTTCGTCATCTTCATTCGTATGACAGCCTTCAGCAACACCACTACTGTTGCCTGACAATGACTCTCGACCAAAAGAGCCTTCTCCTTCTGTAATAATAAAAGTAATGAAAAGAATTTTGATTAGCACATTCTGGAAATGTAAATATAGAGGAAACTTATCTATCGGAAATATCGCAAGGATCATTTTCCCACATCTACCGTTCACCGTTCTTGGTCCCGAATGAAGCTCTACACAAATAATCTTATTAATTTCCACATTTATCATTTTGAGATGTATCGTTTTACTGTATTGATTGTTTGCAAATAACGGTCCCAGCTTAATATTTCCCACATGCATCATTTGAAATAAAAATGAAATAAAGTACATATTTATATTGAATTATTCGCATTGCCTTCTCTTTTGACAAAAAGGTGGCAACATAGTTGTCATAATGTCACACTTTGCACTTGGAAGTCAGCTCCGTGTCTACAATTTCGTACCTCCCGAACTTTCCTTTGTTGCAAGTAGCCACGTGCTTCATCATTTAGGTTGTTTTCATCAATTTAATACAGTCATATTTATTATTATTTTTATTTAATCTTCCTTTGGAACATGACCAATCCAAAGCAAATGAGAACATAGCAAGATTGATTGAAAATAATATATTAGGTAGAGAGTTATCTGTGAGAGAAACGTGGATATTGCAAAATGCTTGGCTCTTAGCACATTAAATTCTATCTTTACCAAGAAGGGTGACATCCAAAAACAAATAGATAAATGTGGTAACGAGTCGAAGAAGAGAAAAAAAATGAAAACAAAAATTTTAAAGCATCTTTTCTAAAAAAAATAGAAATCTAAGACAAAGAAATATATTCACAAGGTAATAAAAAAGAAAAAAAATAATATTTTTTCAGGTGAATTAAAGTTTACCCTAGTACTGGAAATAATTAAAGGCAATTCAAGGAAATGATCCACACAATGAATTATTTATGAACATTAATAGAAAGTAATTTTGGTTTCAACAATATAACATATTTAAAGTTGTCTATTTATGCAAGGCTACAACCAAAAGCATGGGGTGCTCTTTCATATCCGATATCAATATAAAGATATTCGCATTCAGTGGAATAGAGTGCTTCAATACATAATTTCTAGAAAATCTTTAAATGAACTAGAGTTAAGGAGCGAAGTATAAATGAGAGCGCCCCATGCTTTTCGTTGTGGCTTTGCATAAATAGATAACTTTGTTGAAGCCTAAATTACAACCTATTAATGTTCATAAATAATTCATTGTGAGCTAAATTTCCAGAATTGCATTTAATTGTTTCAGTACTAGGGTAAAATTTAATTCACTTGAGAAAATATTATTTCTTCTTTTTTGTGCATTGAGAAGATATTTATTTTTGTTAGATTTTTGTTTTTTTTTTTATTTTTTTTACTTTGTAGTCCTAGCAAATTAGATGGTTAATAAACTACACTACTTTATTGTAAAAGCAAATGTTTGTACTTTATGTATGTGTTATATATATATGTTAAATATGTTACATTTAAATATAGTTGAAGCCTGTTATAGTGAGTATGGCATACAGCAAGAATCTCGCAATAATGAGTGATTGGCAATGTACCATCAAAAGGCCCATAATTAAGATGTAAAAGAAAACCAATATAGCGAAACCAAGAAACTCCTGCCACGGTATACGCTCGGTATTACCAGCGATATTTCTTAAAGGCGATGCACTGCAAAGTACAAATTAACGCATGGTATTTATCTTTAGTAGCATTATTCGTCAACTAAAACTTAGAATACAAGATTTGTGCCATCTCTACATTATTTAAAGTCCAAAGCACGATCAAGTCCAGGCACTGACAATTTACGGCCTGCCCAGGCATATCATTAGAGGAGAAAAACAATTTTTCAAGTGGATTCAACACTGATTAATGTTTTAAATAATCCAGTAGTATCAGTTATCACATTTACTTCCACCAAATTTCTCAAACATTCACTGTGAAGGAGGCTAAGGTTGGTGAAAGTAATACCCTCCGTTAGTAGTCAAGAAATCACTTGCAACCTCCGAGATGAATCTTCAACCATTTTCAGCTACAATGATTACCTGCAGGCTCTGGCTTTGGTGTTGACGGTGCTTTCTCTGGGACAGATCCTGGTGGTTGGAGGGAGGCTGCCCCACTAGCCTCTGGTGTGGATGGTGGAGGAGGAGGCATTGGGGATGAGGTGGAACGGTGGTCGGGATGCCGGCTGGAGGAGACCCCAGCGGATGACGAGGCGGACGTGGACAGTGAAGAGGAGCTTGGTCCTTCGTGGGGATCCAATAGTGTTCGGTCCATTGGAACCTGTGTTAGGTGTGGGGCTAGGTGATGCCGACACACCTAAAAAGCAATGAAATCATCAGTAAAATATTTCATTGATAAAATACAATAGATGACGATGATTTGTGCATGAACCTTGCAATTTATAGGGATGGCATTTTAAATTTTACTCTGAAATAAATCTGTAGCAAATAAAAAACTTTTGGAGAGATTTTACTTTTCAAATGTATCAAGAACTTACGAATACAGTGGATATTCATAAGCGCATTTTTGTAGGGACCAAACAATCCAGAAACTGGTAATGAGGAAAACATGCTTAACAGGTTAGGCCTTCCTAAGTCTGCTGTAGTAGTATGTGTGAATAGAATTACATTCAGGGAAACAATATGCTGGATGTCAAGTTAGTTCATTCCATTGATAGGTGGTGCTCATCTATAGTAGCTAAGTTTCATTGGCACTTATTATGCCTCCTAAGAAAATATTTACCATACCTGATGTTAATACACACTCATGGCGATAATGACCTAACAGCACATTTTGTACATACAGTCCACGAAAAAAGACAAATTTGGGGCTTTACATCTCCAAAACAGAGTAGCGATATTCTTACGAAGCACATCAGTATTTATATAATTTAATCTTACATTTAATGCAGATAAGGGACTTCTTTTAATTAATTACTTTTAAGACATGTTTTTGCAGTGAAGTTAAAAAATGGACCAATATTTTAGAGCTGCAGAGGGTAGTTATACAAGATTGAAGATCTTCGCCTTCATTTTAAAACTTCTCTTAGGTTGAAGGTTGGCCCAGCTGGGATTCAAGGCCAAGGGATGTGTGCAGGAAATAAACATCGAAAGAATCATATCCTACTACAGCATGGTCACGTCTTATCTTCTTCCTACTCTACCTCAACAGGCTATGCCTGCAGAGAGGGAGGACAAGACACTGGAGATTGGGGTCTTTCATCATGAATCAAGATATGCCCACAAAACAATATTGGAACATGATAGACACCGTGCACAGAAGGGGGCCACTTCAAGGGGCCCAAAGGTGGGCTTGTAAGGCCTGCTGAGCCAGCAGGGGACACTGCACCCATAGAGTGGGTGGGAGGGAGGATGCAAATGAAGGGGCCTTATCCTGGGGGGGTACCAATTAACTCCCATCCCTGATGTCCTCCGGGGTGTATCATCCGATTATGCTAGGGAGAAATGAAAGTGCCTCCGATTGGACTAGGATTCAGATGAGGCTTTCTGCTCCCTCTCCGACAGCGTGAATTAAGGTTTCTTGAGGATGGTTCTACTTATCATCTAATCTTATGTGTATCTTTAACAAGGATTAGGCTTCAAAACCCTTATCATATTCTTTACCATTCCACAGGAATGCAGCGGAGAAACTCTCTTTTAGGATATTTTTTCGATCGCTGGTTTGGAGCGAAAGGCGAGAAAGATACACTGTTACAGGACATAAATATATATGGACCAATGAACGTTTTTTACCGTTGATTATGCTTGTTCCCAGAAACATCATTTAGAATGTATGTGAGACAAACTAAGTGATCGTATCAGCTAAGTGAACTCCTATCTTCTCTGATTTTTTGGCTGTTGGTGACGTAAGAAGGGAAGAGCAATGCTTACTTATGAATACAATATCCTTCCTCGATGACTACATCGAAACGCTCAATGAGGATGGTAAATGAAAACTGATTCTTTCGATGATAACTTTTGTCAGCCGGAATAATTAGGCCGTGGAGTAAGGTTGGGTAATCAGTCTGAAATATATAGGGAGAAAAAAGCTTCCATGTGTGATATGCATGACAGAATTCACCGCTGAATGCCATAGCATCTCTTCAGATGCCTGTCAAAACCTTTTTTGATCACATGAGTGCAGTAAGTGATTTCTGTACTAGGACTACCCCTCATAGATTTATGTTAGGGGAAAATGGGTAGCAAAAAATGCCAGGAATTATAAGAGGAAAATGTAGCAATTACCTAGTTTCTCACAGGCGAGTGTGTCTGTACTTGATTGATTTACGTTTTTTTGACATGTTTTTGAATGAATTATCATCCGAGCAATTCACATTTCTTGCATAATGTGTGTGCCAACGATGATTGATTAGGAGCCTTACTCCGGCAAGGAGCATCTAAAATCACTGCTTTGACCGTCATTATTCGCAAAATGAGTAAATTTTTCACGTTGGGACCGAGACCAGAAGTTCGTAATTTCAAAACACTATTACTTCATAATATCGAGTACCGTTACATGTATTTAGATAGCCTTTTGGTCGAGACCGAAGATTTTTCTTCATAAAATCAAAATATTGTAATTTCGAGTTTCCACTGTAACTATGAAGTGCAGGCAAAATTACTTTTTACAAATATGATTAATCAACCAATCTACTTCAAAACTTCACTTACTTGAGCATAAAGTTTGAGCATAGAAAACTTGTGGCTATCCCCAAGTAAATTGAACCAATCATCAACTGGCTCCTTAGCCAGCTTGACAGCAGCAGTTTTCCCAACACGTAAAATTCCGTCCCGCAGAACTTTGGTGATAGGGCAGTGCCTTCCAAGCCGACACACCTATTACAAGAGATAAAGGTTTAGTAAATTATTTTATGATTAGAAATAGCAACACACTAAATGATTAATGACAGCTGTTAGGTATTTAACAATTAATTTATATCAATCTCTAATACTAACCTCATATGTTGCACTAAGCTCCCTGAAGTAAGATCGAACCTTCTGAAGCACATATTCGTTGTCAGGAGCAACAACAACATAGGCAATGTCTCTAGCATAAGAGTATGGCTCAAGTAACAATTTTTCCCAATAATGAAGGGCATAAGGAGATAAGGAGAGCCAATCCTTTTCATAGCCCACCATCACCGAGGGAATAGGCTGAGGCTCACAACGATCATCTGTACCTGTAAAGAATAATGTATCACAAAAAAATTAGATAAAAATAACTGGCAAGGGATACCACACATCACAACATGATTTTCATGTACTTGGCCACTTATCATGCAACTTAAAAGTGCAATGCAAATTTTGCATCAAATTTCTTTAAATGACTGACAAACAAGTTTTCTAGAACTGGTATGATGTCATAATATTGACCAAGAAGTGCAGACAACTCTTGTGACACTGAATCCACCAAATTTTCCTCTTCAGCAGTGGTTCTAATTTTTCTTGAACCTTGAATTATCATCAATTACCACAGCCAAAAAGTTTAGGTTTCTGGATACTCAACACCAGAATTAATAAAAGAAACTGTTTCCGGGGTAACTTGGTGGAATTTTTCCATAATGGATAAGAGAAAAATTGTGGAATTGCATCGTTATTTTTTCTCTTCTCCACCAGAATTAATGAAAAGGAAAGAAGCGACATTAAATAGAACATTAGGGATCAGGTTGGAGGGGTTGCTAGAGTACTGGCCTCCCATCCTGATGGCCCGGGTTCGATTCCGGGTAGTGGCAGATTTTTCAGTGGAAAATCGGTCCCTACTTGAGTGTGTAGTAGAGGGCATTTCTAGTTCAGTACTCCGTCTGTCGGATGGGACATTAAGCCGTGGTCCCCTTGGCACCTTTCGTAAAGAGTAGACTAATGCTGACGCCGGGTTTCTCTCCAACCTTCCTCTGTTCCCTAAAAAACTCCTACCATTACCCAATAACCCACCTATCCTAATGGGCGCAAATGACCTCAGCTGTCAGTCGCCTCCCCTGAATAACCAATAGAACTACAGTAGTTTGGCATCTCCATTCATATATGCCATTATTCTTCAGCTTCGTAAATGTGTACAAAAAATAATTAGGTACTTGTTATGGATATTGAACTATTGGTCACATGCATGAAGATGAAGATAGTCAGATCTCTCTCGTAAAAACAAAATATTTTTCCCACATTTAAAAACAACATTTTCTAGAATCATGCATTACAATTATGCTAAACACCTATATATTGATATTGATAGCAAGAATCAACAAAGGAGAAGGATTAGAAGTCAGAGACCACTGCTTCAGCAATATAACACGATTGGCAGGGTTGATAAATCTACAATTAATACATAAACCTCTGATAACCATGGAGCAAAACAAATCTTAACTAGAGATGGAAAAAATAGCAGATTTCTCAAATTCAAATTTAATCATAGCTGGAATATTTTAATATCACAAGTTTCAAACACATCAAATACCAGAATTGAAACTTATACATTTATTGTTATTCTACTAACTTATTTGCAGTCTGTTGAAGTAAAAATGATATTTCAACTAAATTAAAAACTGTAATTCTGATTTTTAAATTTAAAACAGATAATTATATAATTTTACAACCACTTATGGACTGTTGAACACATCTTCAATTTCAGAGCAGTTTTGAATCAAACCTCAAACAAATTCTGAGTTCAAATAAATTGACTTTATGGAATATAGAAACTCTGCAATATTAACCCATAGGCTTACAAAGACGGCCATTCGCTGGTCTCTTAAAATTGACCTTCACTTACAAAGACAGTGGTTCAACGGTCTCGTAATTTTATTATTTTCCAAGTGATGTATTAATATTGATACTATACCATTGCTTAATAATTATAGATGATTATTGATAAAATATTTATCAATACAGGACTATGTAAAAAAATAAATATTTTTGGGGTGAGAAATAAGAAAAAAATGGTAAGTCAAGGTTAACCTAACATCTGACAGAATGAGCTATGGTTTTTCTATGACAGGGTAAACATTTCGCTAATAATTGACGGATAATTCGTAAGGATTCACTTTCAGTAAAGACATCTGAATTAAAAAAGCTCTCTCGTCGAAAGAGAAAACCAATTTCAATCCAATTGGCAATGCTGGTAATTATTATTTCTCTACTTCTCTATTCTCATCATGCTGACAACCTTACAGCCAAAATGCTCCCACACAAGCTTCAATGGAGTTGCTAGTTTCGTAGCATGGTTTTACAAATTTCATCACAACTTATGTAAATTTTGATAAAAATTAATTTTTTTTCTAATTATCTAGAACAACATTGACTTTATTTTACTGAAATTTCAATTTAATATAATGTCAGCTAACAGAATACCAATATCGATTCTTAGTCATCAGATTTAAAGTCCTGAAAACAATTTTTTTCCAACTAAAATTAGTAAAAGTTTATCTGAGATGCCAAAAAAATTTATTAACAATAATAAATGCGTAAATGAACATTCAGTAAGGTAAATTTTACTGCAATTAAATTAATTTCCTCTTTCAGATGATGTAGATTATCAAACTCAGGGGCCTCAGCATATTATTGACAAAGTTCCGATGGAAAATAGTGACAATAGCGTAGTGGTAGCAGAGTAGAGGCATGAGTTCACAGTAACTCTTCGGTAAAATTCAGTAGCTACTTGCTCAAGTATGATTTGGAAGAAGAGAGATAATGTGTATAATGTGTGATATCTTATAACTTAATGAAGTGTGAAGCTTGTATCGAATGGCAACCGTTGACGATGTTTACGAATTTTCTTCGATTTTGAATCGTGACTAGCAATGATTAGTTTCGGCATCATTTATGGTGAAAAGACAATAGTTTTGCCATAGTGTCATTGATTGAAACAGTTGTCATTCTACCATAAATTAAGCAGTGAAACCCACCAACAGACTTTTATCTCTTACAATCTCTCGTGGTGCATATGATGTAGTTCATCAACATGCCAAATATCAGGCTGTATGAGCACTTAATGGTACAGTGAACTCTCGTTAGCACGTTCTTGAAGGGACCCGACATTCTGAACGTACTAACCAGGAAAACGTGCTAAAGAGGTTTGACCTTCCAGGGAACGTTAAAGATGTAATAATGAGTTGCATAACGTTCAGGGGATTGCTACGTTCGTTTAGTCTATTCTGGTAGATAGCTGCCGTTCATTTATTGTAAAAAACGTTTCACTTCCACTTATTACGCCTTCCAAGAAAATACCTATTAGGTTGACGCGTTATCCATAGTTAATTATGGCGATAATAACCAAACAGCACGTTTTGTATGTAAGTTCAGCATCATAGTTAGCGGAGCCGCCTGGCGATTTTTCTCGTACTTTCCACGTAATTAACATGTCTCAGGATAGATGAATCCGCAGCGCGAATGCCCCACACCGCACTCTTTCGCACTTCATGGTTTGCAAATCATGGACAAAAATAAAAGTCGATTATTATGATGAATGCAACGAAAATTATTATATTTTCATATTAACCATGATGAAACTTTTTGTAAACAAATTATAAAATATATTGTGAGGATTGTCAAAATTCCTCAAAAAAAATGAACAAAATGAGCACCTGGCCCAAAAACATTCCACTTTCCGGAGCGTATATGGCTTTACTTGACCACTTGTAACAAAACAAAAATGGAACTTCCCATTTGTTCTCTACTTATATTTAGCACACAAAAACATACGTTAAAAGATGAAACAATAAATTATAAGGGCGAGAAGAATCTGTGTAAAGTGCTTTGTTTCTTAATACTGAGCCCCAATTCTTTGATAGTTGAATCAATTTTTACTAAAGCATTCAGAACACTTTCATCAACGTGACTTGTAACGAACTGTCGCACTGTGTCCATCGCCTCGACGGCTTTAGCAAATGTTGGAGGCGATTTGGGCTCCACCTCGTCATTCTCATCTTCTTCTTCATTTCGAAGTTCCTGCTCACAGACTTCGTCTATTGACATCAATCTACCGATTAAAATATATGACAATGAGATTCACCGTCTCATTCAATCAAATTTTGAAAGACTTCAGAGTATGAAAGTTAATTTTTGGAGTATTTATTGTAAATTCAATTAATAATTCTCTCAATAAATGATCCCCAGTTGTTAAGTCTCACAAATTCAACCAACCAACCTGCAAACTTCGATGCCATCATCACAAGCAACGTACTCGTCGAAGGACATCCCCTCCCCTTCTCCAAACAGCTGATCCCAGCCTTCAACGGGCTGCTCATCCGCTGTCTCGTCAGTCAACGACGCAGTACGGTCCTCATTTGTGGTGCGAAGAAATCCAGACGCACGGAAGCAATTTCTTATGTTCTCGGGTTTGACCCAGGCATACTTCACAAAATGCATCGCTTTTAGGATATTTACTTTTTGACCTGACACTTGAAGGTTGGCCATCTCTCGTTGACAAGTAGTTTCCTGTACTTATGCTTCATGCATCGTATGATACCTTGATCGAGGGGCTGCAAAACACTCGTGCAATTAGGAGGAAAAAACGCCACTTTAACATTTCTTAAAAATGCAGTGTCTATTGGGTGTGCTGTGCAGTTATCAATTAGCAACAAAACGTTACGATTTTGTCCACCCATCTTGGCATCCAGTGCTCGCAGGAACTTTTCAAAAATTGTTGTGGTCATCCAGGCATTAGAGTTGCATTCATACGTGCAAGGTAATGTCCGAACATGTTTGAAGCATCTGGGGCGTTTATATTTCCCGATTACTAATGGAATCAATTTTTCCGATCCACTTTCGTTGCAGCATAGGAGGACATGTCAGCCTCTCCTTACTCATTTTGCCTCCATGACACTTATCTCCTCTAAATGCCAAAGTTTTATCAGGCAGAAGATTGAAAAATAAGCCGGTCTCATCGGCATTAAAAACGTCATTCAGGCTGTAGTTTTTAATGATGCTTGGGAGGGTGACATCTTTCCATGTTTCTCGAACGTTAGTGTCCACGCTGGCTGCCTCGCCTCGAACGCACCTGTAAATTATGCCATGGCGTTTTTTAAATCCTTCAACCCATCCATTCGAAGCCTTAAAATCACTGATGCCCATTTTATCGGCTAAGTACGAGGCCTTTTCACGTAATATTACACCATCTAATGGCACATTGGATGAGCGCGCTTGTTTGAACCACTGAAGGACATCCTCCAACTCACAAAATTTGCCACCTCGCACTCTTTTCCTGTACTTGCTCGTGCCTTCTTGCGATGTATTCTCAAGTTTTTTTTTCCTATTTTTCGCAATAGAGTTTAATGTTGACGGTGGAATTTTCATTTTGGCAGCTATTTCGACATGCTTCATACGTAGACTTTCGTCCACTTCTCGGAGGAGTTTGAGCTTTTCGATCGTCAATATTTGTCGTTTCAACACACGCTTCTCCATGACTAATTCTTATCACTTGTCACACTTTAACTACTTGTCACACTGTTAATTTCTAGAAGTGTTTTCACAGTTTGGCTGCCCAGCGAACATTTATAAAACAAACGAACATCGCAATAAAATCGTCTGCTTGTGGGTGCCAAACGCTGAATGGCCAATTCAAATGTTTGTGAATGCTGCATTTTTACTTCTTCATAAACAATTTTTAACCATAATGTATTTAACAAATTTTATTGTAAACAATAACGATCTTTTTTAATGCGAGAATCAAACCTCTTGAGTGATATTCATCGTCATGTTAACCTATAGGGCGGTTATTTTGCCGGAACGAATTTGGTTTGGTCCTCCTACGAACGTACTAAAGAGGTAACCAAAACGTGCTAACCAGGATTATTTACATGCACTGCGACCCGGACCTGAGGAAATGAACGTGCTAACGAGGAAAACGTGCTATCAAGGAACGTACTAACGAGAGTTCACTGTATAAGGTGCAATATTAGAGATATTCGAACTTCATCTTTCAACATAATTAATTATGCTAATGATATAAAGCTCTTTCTTGATTTCCAAAACACTTCACAGTACTTTAATCTCCTCAATTTTTCAAATCATATTTCGGATTCTCTCATACCTTAACCAGCAGAATACAAAGGTCAAACATTACCTTTCAATGCATCCTCTACTTCCCCTTAATTGCACTTAACAGTTTTCTACCTCTACCATACTTTTCAGAACATCCATTTTTTGTTACCTGAACATAAGTCTTGAATAGTCAGAATAAGTACTGTATTCACCCAATTCTAGGACAACCCCTAATTCTGGAATAGTTTTGAAAAGAAAATGACAAATACCTCCTCATCATTGTAATAACTATGCCTTTTGTAAACATTAATTTTTTCCTACACTTTTCTCCAAAATTATGACCTCAGCACTAAATTTGAAACCATTTCAAATACAATCATTCAAGTTTAAAAACATTTGGGTAAGATAGTAAAATTGTTAATTACATATTTATGGTAATTTCTAGAAATATGTAATTGTTATATGTTTAAGCGATCGCTTAAGAAATTTGTTATATAAAGATAGATGTCATTTAGGATTAGGTCTCCTTTTAGGGTATCTCAAAGGAAATTTAAACTGAAACAACCCACTTAACTAAGCAAAACACACTACCAGATTATAGTTATGAAAAATCCATAAAATATAATAGTGAGTGCACAGTGAACCAAAGAGGAGATACTGATTTTGCCACTTCACAGAGGTAATTGTCAGGCATTAACATTTCAATAGCTGGGTATCATGAGATTTCTAATGTAGACATAATATCTACTCATACGTTCAATGTGGTCTCTCACCAGATCCATCACTTTAACACAGCAGTTCCCAACCTGGTGTATACCAGTAAACAAGAGAAATATTGAAATGGTACATAAAATGAATACCAGGTTTCTAGCAATGTAAGACTACCAAGTATAGACTTATGCAATGACAAGAAATGGAAAAAAAAGCAAATTTTTTTAACTTACCCCTCCCAGCTAGCCGGTGGAATTGCCTCCAGGTCAAGGGTCCAGAGACCGTGTAAGGTGCCTCCCAGAGGCGTGTGGTGCACTTCTTCTGCACGGCATCTTGTAACAGTGGCCTAAGTCCTTTCATCACACGAACAATGTCCTGATTACAGTGGGGGCCTCGAGCACGCAAAAAGGGCCAATTATGCACACATGCTGTCCTCTGCCCATCCTCCACACGGCATGGGAATTCCGAAGAACTGGGTGGGATGATGGTCGATGAGTGGTGCTGTCGCCCAGAGAGGGCAGTCAACGCCTCCAACCCTCCAATCGCTATTGCTCCTTGCTCCAGAGCAACGGAAGTCACCTCATTCCCATCAGAATATTCGAGGATATTCAGCGAGAATGATTGGGATGCTAAATTACCCACATATGCTGTTGGACCCGCAACTCCAAGATTTATTGGCCCAGCTGGCTGTCGGAGCCTGGATACTCTCCTCACCAATGAATTGCTTGGGCTCCTAATGATCATACACTGTTCCCTGATTAGCTCAATAACATTTTGGGGCACATGGTCAAGTGCAGAGGCAAGGTTGGCTAAATCCTTTTCCGTTGAATTCCCGCCACCACTCAGCGCAGCCACATCACTCCTCCCAGACATTTTCCCTTCTGCATCCACCAGAAGGGCAAGTGATCTACGCTTCCTCTCAGCAGACACTGCCACTGCTGCAGCTGCATTTAAACCAGTGATTTCGGCCTCGTCCTCAAAGAAAATACCTGATGCATGAGCGAGACGCCGGTTGACAACTGCACTAAAACCACAACTGCAACGAACAGGGTCCTCCTCTAGAGCAGCTGGCCCTGAAGTGCCATCAGAAGATGAACCACCGTTTGAAGGTGTCACCCCTGAATTACTGCTGCTGTTAGTACTTAAGGACTCAGTCAAGTAAACTCCGGCATCGGCACCCCGAATGTTGCCCACCACTTTGGGGCCAGCATTACACACACACAACGTGCAACTATCAAAATTGTGGTCCCTAAACAGATTGAGTACTGAGTCCGAGAGGAGGATATTGACAACAAGTGAGGAAGCCTCAGGAGGAGGAACAGAAACAACAGGAATTGTTGATCCAGAACTTCCATCCCTCACCCCAGGAGTCACCATCTGGGGAGTACCATGGGGGCCCACCACCCCACCTCCCACCCCTTGGCCAGCAGCCTCCATCGAGTTCATCTTTCCGAGGTATGGAGAGGCATTGGAGGCAGGACTAGGCATCTCGTAGGGTGGTGGTCCAGGGGTGGCCACAGAAACTGAGGCTGGTCCACTGCCACGCAGGAGACCTCCAACAGACCCTGGACCATCTGGGCCAGAGTAGGGCCCGACTAATGTTGTTGCAGGAGACACTGGGTGAGTAGGTGCACTGCTACCGACAGAATTTGGTCCCGAACTTAGGCCTAAACCAATTCCACCAGGATGACTACTCCTAAAACAGGAAATTAAAGTGTTAAGCGGTGACAAGAGTGCAATCTTGAGTCAAAATACAACAGGAAAAGAATCACATTAAAATTTCTGCTAACATTTCAAATGCTAGCCAGTACAAGGAATTTTTCAATGATAATACAGATATAATGATCATTTATCTTGTGATAGACTTTTAAGAAAATGGTCATAAAATGCCAAAGGTGAATACATGCATGCAATTGAACATTCACAGCACCTATGATTTAGGAGGTTAACATTAAGCTGAACTCCTTTTTAAGCTCTTCTTTCCGAGTCTTCGCCTTGGGAATAACCACGCAGAAGATAAGCGGAATCCAGGGAAGAATTACGGTTAATATTTCATGAAATTAATGGGCGTATGATTATTTGTGCGAAAAACATGATTGAAAAAGCAATTGTGAGAGAATATTATCACTGTTTAGTTTAATTTAGGTCTAATTTATTATGCCTGATGCCAGCATGATTTTCTTCTAGCAGAAATTTATTCCTGTAAATTCTATATCTGGAGCAGCATCTAGTTGCAAAGGTTCACCTAAATCGCACACTTCCGTAGTGTATGCATACATAGCTTAAAAATATAAATACCTTGCTCACGCTTAAGTTACGAGTTTTCAGCAAAGATTAAAGTACTACTGAAAAACACGCCAATGAATCTTCATAAGCCTAGTCCAAACTGCACGAAAATTTTGAAAAGACGCTTGATTGCCTAATCTCTGACTCAATGGAGAATTGTGGGAGTACCTATATTTCAGGGGGGGGGGGGTAGCTTCATACCAATGTTGATGACACTCAATTTATTTTTATTTAAAACTCGTTCATACAATATTTGATATTAGGAAGTGTCAATTTTTCCAGTCCGGTTGACTTCTTAATTTCTAGTTTCTACTGTATTTACGTATTATTTCCAAATAATCTTATAGTTTTTCTGGATGCATATACATAATGAAACTTCATAGTGACCGAAAATAGCCCCCCCCCCCCCCCTAACTTTTTATGGCTGATATTTTGTCAAAAAAGGGGAGCTTATATTCAGACAAATAAGGTACTCTAAATAAAAAACATTTTTAGAATATTCTTGCTTCTGTTTACAATTAATAACCTTTGAAGACAAAACATTAATTTATCAATTTTTAAGGTTTAACTGAAAAAGATTCATAGATCAAATCTTTAAAATGCCATATTCCCTATGGGAATTCAACCAAGAAAATTCCCAACTATGGGAATTTTCTTGGTGAGAACTGCCAGGGGCGAAAAGAATATGGGAATGAGAGAGCATTTCCATTTAGCTTTCACTTAATTTCAAAATCACTTACAGCAATCTGTGAAAAGGGTATCAGTGAATAATTATTCCAGAAAAAAGACGAACCAATGTTTATTATAAAATAGTTGTCAACTCTAGGAATAACCCATATGGATTTATGTTTGGGGAAAACGGGTAGCAAAAAATAACAGGGATAATAAGAGGAAAATGCTGGTTGCAACTATCAATATCCCGTGGGTGAGTACATCCGTACTTGACAAATTTACATTTTTTTTTACTTGTAGGCAAAGCGAATGCATTTTTAGTTGTTTTGGTACCTTATTTCATGTACTACTTCACTTATGATTTAAAGCTGTCCTAAAGCATAATGTGCATGTCAATGATGATCCATTAGGAGCCTTACTCTGGAAAGGAGCATCTGAAATATGTTGCCATGATCCATCATTCATAAAAAGAATAACTTTTTTACATCAGGACCAAGACCCGATGTTCATAATTTCAAAACATTGTTATTGCATAATATCTAGTATGGTTACATGTATTTAGGTACCCTTAGGTCAGAACCGAAGATTTTACTGTGTAAAATCAAAATATCGTAATTTCGAGTTTCTACTGTATATCTATTATCAATTTTCACTACATACACACACTAAGGCCATGCTGTGAATGTCATGAATTATTGATACCCACAAATGTCCTAAAAATTACAATTGTCAGCAAAAGGTACATATGCTAATACAAATTCAAACAACTACAACTATTTAACAAGCTATGGCACAGGACAGCACAGTGAAATAAAGAAGTCTTAGCTTTCTAAATGATGTGCATCTATGAAGGAACCTGACTTACCCATTGAGAGAGCTTTTCTCTTGTTGTTGCATACCAACAGGTGGGAATAACCAAGATGGTTTGTACACACAATGAGCCGGTAAACTGACAGGGGGAAGACTCTGGCTAGGTAGATTTGTCAATGGAGCATACTTTGATGATCCAACCAATTTACATGTGAGAGGTGGACGGTAGACATAAGACCAGTCCTGTGAGGAGAAAAAACACCATTAAATTCAGCCAAATCACAGCATATTTTAGCAAATATACAGCAGTTGACAAAAAAGAAATCTCCAAGAATAATAATAATAATAACAAAATTAAAAAACTAATGAGACAATAGGTGACAGAATATGAAACATCACCAAACTACATTTAACAAGTATCAAAAAATACGCAAAAGTTTATCTAAGGTGACAACAAATTTATGATTTACATAATTAAACAAACAAATGAACATTCTACAATGTAAATTTTATTGCATTAAAAATGTTTTCCTCTTTTGTTACACAGATTCTCAAACTCAGGTGTCCCGGATTTTTTTTTAACCAACAGTAACTCATAAGAAGTTAGCAAAGATCACCCTGCATGAGCTCTCAGAAACTCTTACTTACAATCTGGGTTAGAATGTGTATATAATGAAGATTGGTGATACTGGTAACAATACTTTCACACAACAATCACACATTCCTGTCATTAGCCTGCTACAGTACAAACTTATTATAATGAAATCTGTGGGACTGAAAAATCAGCAGTTCATGAAAGTGGACTTTGTAAGAATGAGCTTTTTGTTTATTCTAATTAGAAAGTATTGTAACTTGGCCTGGCTTATTTTTACAGCCTTGAACAAGATTTAATCATAGGTTCATTATGAATTTGTATTGGAACACAATTAGAGTACAGTTTTAAACATGAACATGAAAATAAATACGCTATAAAGGCTTACAAAAAATTAGCAAGAACTCCATGTAACTCCAAAGAATATACATAACAGTATGAGGAAATCAATAAATCTGTTTACTTGTCTATGCACATAATCTTCCCTTAAAGCACAGAAGCAAACAACTTCTGCAGTAAATGCTGGTTATTTCATGTCAATTCAGAAGTAAAAACATAAGAGATAAATAATATTACTCTTCACCAACAAGACTTATGGTCATTAAATGGACTATTCATTGAAAATTAAACTTGTTAAGTTTGAATCAATAGATCTTAAAACTCTAACATTGAATCCATGACAGGATTTAACTATACCACAACTCATCCTTGAGAAAAGCATTACAAGTCGATATAATTACCTCCACATTTTCTTCTTGGGGGCTGCCCATGTTTGGATAGATTTCTTGTTTGTAGTGAGGGGTCAGACTGCCGGTGCTTGATGGTCCTCCGCCAATCATCAACACATCATTCATGGATGACATCATTTCCCCTTGAGTGCCATCTCCCTGACAAGGAGAAGCTATTGGATTGTGTTCCAATGAAGGTGGAGTGGGGAACATTTTGGACAACTCCTCAGGCCTCAGAATGCCAACTGTGATTCCCCCTCCATTAGTCAGCGTATTTGGCGTTGATGCTGTCAGTGATGGTGTGCCACCACCACCCCTGTTCACCTTTGTCCCCCCAATCACTGCCCCAGAAGTTGAGGACGCGGCAGTATCCTCTGGAACACCAACTGGTTGGTTCGAGTCTGGAGGCGTTGGCACTTGCAACTGAGGAGTAGGGTAAAGGTGAACATCAGCAACTTCACGGGAGGTAATAAATCATTTCATCGAAATGACTTTGAGAGAACCAAAAACTTTCATCTAATTTTGTGGCTCTACATTTTTAATTTTATCAGCATGGCTTACAGACTTTATATTAAATGATTTCAGGCTGCATTCTCGTAGCATGAAGAGGGCATAAAAATGTCAATACATAGAATAGGGTAATGGAAATCACTCATTCAAACAAAAAAATCAAAAGTCAAAAATCTGAAATACTAAAGAAGGTAAAAAAAAAATTAACTTCCCAAAAATCACATAATTTTACTTAGAAGTTCATGCAATACCAAAAATAGATATTCAGGTCTTTAAAAATGAACATTATGGTCCAATCCACTATGATGATGGATTAATGAGTTCTCAATAATTTCTGAGCTTGAGAACCAATAGTAAGACTGAAGGAACAGCATTTGAATGTATACAAGTGCGGTTACCAGAAAAAATAAGTACACAAACATTATTCATAGATATGACATTTCAGTCAATGGCAGTGACCCATGAATGATCCAAAAAATTTTGCTTTTAAATGCATTAATTCCCATTAAAAATTTAACCTTTTGCACTCAGATGTCAATTGTGACTAAACACATCATCGTATGTTCGTTTGTCAAGCCTTCTCATCACAAGAGTTTCATCACGATGAAAAGGGGGATTTTTTCCTATTTTCAAATTTTCTGGGAATAATCAGCATGAAAGGGTGAGACAAAAATAACCTAACTAAGCAACATGGATTATTATATAAATGAATAATTTCGAGATATAAACTAGCCATGGCTCCAGCTGATTCTGCCAATATGACAGATGTTTGTCTTTATCTATTTACTGCTTATGCTACAAGCATGTTATATCCTGCATTAGCTGCCCTTCATTATATGGAAGTCAGCTGTTTGCTTTATTTATTGATAGTGATGGATGGATCCAGGTTTTTTTTCAGATCCGGATCCTTGTCTTGGTTTCAGATCTTTGTCTCAGTTTCGGATCCTTAGTTTCAGATACTGGATTCAGAATTTCATTCCTTTTCTACTCCTAGATTTCTAATATGTACAGAAAAAGAGCAACAGCAGTATTTCCAAAAAACAAGTAAATTTCTCAGCCATTATGAGGGTTCACATCCAAAACAAACATAAGAGGATTATAATCGTTTTCTTAGAAAACTTTCTAGATTTTGATAAATAACGATCCCTACGATCTAATAACAATGGAAACCCAAGTTCGTCTGTCTACTGCAAGAACGTGTTCTATCTTTCTATTTAGCTGTGATTGGAGGCACTGTATTGCTAGCAGATGGACAACAGGTGTCATCTATGGAGTAGATAATTAACTACGCATCGACCTATCTTTCATGGCAACATAAACGCAGAGAAAACACAAGCATGTTACCAGCCTAACTGAGCATCTGTGTAACTCCGGATCCGTATAACTTGGATCTGCATAAGTCGAGAACTTACTGTACACTAGCTCTCATTAGGTAAGATAAGCAGTGTTAATTTATGCATAACACCCAACGAAAGTGATGCTTACACTGGAAAACAAGAACAGAAAAGCTGCACCTAAGAATGACCATGAGCCTAGCAGAATTCTCTTCTCCACTGGTCAGTTATGTGTTAAACCTCAAGCTCTTTCTGGATGATCCACACCAATAGTTTTATCAGTTATTTTTTTTACAGATACATTGGTAAAAATATAACGGGTGAGACTAACGAGAAAGCTACGCATAAAATTAGCACGAAAGAACTATACCTAAAATCAACTTGGAATAATTGGAAAAATATGACGAAATGGAAATGAAGGCTTTTCTCAGCGCAATACTAAATAGGGATGCATTGAATCACCCTAACTTGCAGAGTCCAGAGGCTTATTGGCTTTCCGAATTTATGGATCTTCTTAGAACAATACCATTTGATGATAATGGCAATATAGAACTATCAGTCAAAAATACTACTCCCCATACAAAAATAGGGTCAAAAATGACTCACAGCCTCATCACTAGATGTGTCATCCGAATTATCAAAGATTCGATCCAGATCACTATAGGAAGGTTGAAGTCCCTCATTGGTGAATAAGTTTCCTGAGGTGCATTTTGTTGGTCCATTTGTAGCTACAACTGCACCCTCAAACTGAGGGCCTCCAGGCTGGCTTCCTGGATGACCGGGCGTCCCCTGCTTCCTTTGCTGGCCACCTTGTTGCTGCTGGCCACTTTGAGGAGTGCCTGCTCCGTTCGGATCTTCCTCCTGCAATAATTCCCACACTACGTTAACTATGGCCCACCAAGAGTCATACCTCATACATTCTCTGACTATGGCACTCTTTAAACATTGTTCCTGTCAAACTGGTATAAAATCTATTTGGTAAATATTTTTTTTGCAATTAACCGCATTTATTACTTTTAAAACATTCCATTGGGACTGACATTAAAAATTTCTCCATCTCACTGACTGGACCATTAGTTAAAGAAGCCTGAATTATATGAGTGAATATATTATGTCCATGACAACGTTAATGTAATAATATTGAGGACTGAATTCGAATGACAGACAATGTTTACAGCTGCCCAAGA
This sequence comes from Platycnemis pennipes, assembly GCA_933228895.1. Taxonomy (NCBI): domain Eukaryota; kingdom Metazoa; phylum Arthropoda; class Insecta; order Odonata; family Platycnemididae; genus Platycnemis; species Platycnemis pennipes. The sequence goes on along the minus strand of OW121851.1, from coordinate 126,882,628 downwards.
ACTACAAAGCCACTGCTTCTTAAGACATATTGCTATGCAAATTCCGAAAATACTGCACAAAACAAGGTAAAATAACTAAGAATCTATTACCACAAAAATCATACACATTGTATACATGAATATTTTGTGAAAATAGATACCCATTATTCATAGTTTCTACCAAGCAACATTTGACAAACCTCTAAAATACAAGGCACTAAAATCATTCTAAAACTACCTTAGTTCCCAAAAATTTCATGCAGAAACATGTAGAATGGCTAAGCGAAATTTTATTGGATGAAAAAAGCAGACAATTCACTATAAGCTTTAACTCTAAAAAGGAGCTTCACTTTACTCTCATCAATTAAAATTAAGTATTCACAAATTATGAGCATATTCTCCCCAAATAATTTCTCCTACATTCTACTAAAATTCCATCCTAAAAAATGTGGTTCTAACTGAAAACTGCATGCACTGCTCTGGCAACAAGTATTTTGCATTTTTGGGCCATGCTCTAGTTAGATATGCTCTCAATTCACAGACGAGCGAGTGTGCTCTCGACCACCCAGGAAACAAAAGAAAATCAAATACGTATTCGTAACTGCTAATGCTGCAGTATTTCCACCAATATTAACAATAAATTATATGGATGGTGATTTATAGTGTGCAGTTGTTACGTAATACTTCATATTAATTGCATTGATAATAGATCGCAAGCTATGGCAGATGTTGGCCGCGTTTTGGTGTTTATTTGCCGGTGACGGAAACTCCCGCAGTTGCGGGGGCCAACACCAAAAGGATCTCGTAAAAACAGTTTTTTTTTTCACATGGCAATCATAGTGACGGTGCCCCTGCAATCTCTCATAATGGCGGGGGTCTCACAATAGGCCATAATCCTATTACCGCGGTTCCACTGTACCATTATTTTTCATAGAAAGATTCATTGAGGATGTCTTAACCAGAATGCTTATCTTTAATTATGATGAAGCTCAATTCATTTAGTCTTGAAATTCCATGAATTTTAATGGGTCTTTATCACCAAGTATCATAGTGACTAATTGGGGCTAAGATGAACCATTGAGTATCACTAAAAATCTATCATTTTGAGCTGAAAACCATATTCTTCATAAAGAATTAATTTTGTAACCAAAGAGATAAGGTCAGCCAGTATGAGTTATGCAACCAGTCTAACTACCATGGTAAAATCCATGAAATTTAATCACTTGTGGCATTAATAATGTAGCAGATAAGCGAAGTGATGATATCTGGTTATGCATCTGAGAAAAGTAATATCTCTTTCACTGTGATAACTTGCTGCATAAGTTAAGAATTTTCTTTCAACGGTCTCGAGTTTCACAAGATATATAACTGGAATGACAGTAGCTATGGTCATATGACATAAATGAAACCTAGTTTTAATCAACAAAACTCCCTATGCTTTTCACCACAGACCAGCGGTAGCAAAAAAAAACACTGGCTGCGGAGATATTTTTGCAATAAGCCATAGTCACCACAACTTCAAGAAATTTGTATTTCTAAATTATGTTCTAAGGCCCTTCATAACAGCACATTAAAAAAATTACCATTAATAATTGGCAACTAAGTAAAGAAGAAGATCTCTGTAAGGACAGCGGTTAACAACATGTACAGGAACTACCATGCAAGACAAACTAACTACACACAATTTAAAAAGGCACTACCACAATCTAATGTATTCTTTAAACATTGAATGCAAATGAATAACAAGAAAGCACAAATTTACTGGTATTCCTCACTGAAATTTGGGCATCCAAGAGATATGAAACCAAGTACAGTCTTGCATATCATCATATGATGATATGCAATAAATATGATGGGATGGCGAATAGAACCAGCATTAAAATCTCACTACTCTTCAAATTCAATGAGTGAATTACTTTTGCCTTTGAAAATTATTATTTTAAAATTCTTTTTCATTGGTATTATTTCCCAACTAAGTGAGGTCATACCTTCACAGAATCAAATCGTTTGAAACCATCCATGCTTACGGTTGGAACAGCAACGTCATCATCAAATTCATACGGATCAGATGATCTCTGGTTTGGCAGGCTGCCATCAACTTCGATCTGAGAAAAAGAATAGTTATTATTTTACACATTGAAAAATTTTCTAATACCAAGACGACAAAAATAAACTTTAGGCTTAACATCCTTGACTTACTGGTTCCGGGGTTTCTTGATTCACAACCACAAAGTTGTTCGAGGTCCCTCCAGGTTCACTCATACCATTCTGGATTGGTGGAGGTGAAGAGGCAGTATTATTTTGTACGGTGCTGGAGTGTGAATTCAGATGAGCATTGAATGATGAGTAGAGGTCACCAGATCTTGATGACCATGAATTCTCCATTCCTGAGTCAGGTTTGAACCTCTTCACAGGGTGATTCAACCTGCAGATTAAGATTTCTCATTACTAATTGTGAAATAGTCAATTGAGACCTCAGACATAAACAATACCAGTATGAGGAACAAGTTGACCAATTATTGCTTCGGGCCGCAATTCATGGAAGATCTGAATGATTACTTAGGAGAATTTCACACTTTCCATATAATTGCTGTAACAGTTATTGCTTCCAATAAATGAGAGACCAGTGACTAAAACTTGAAATTTTAGAACTTTGAAGTTTTACCAAGTTCTTAACTGAATCCATCTTTCATGACAATCTGCAAGTTATAAGGAATTTAAAAAAATGAGTGTATCCAGGGAAATACGAATACAGCATTTATTATATGTTCAGTCGATAAAAGACATCAAAAATTATTTTCTTATTCTCAGTTTGTATAATTTCAAGAATTTGAGGACTGAATAACTTGAAAACAAAAAATTGCCTAATAGGGACAGGTTAAGCATACTTCTACTCTCAAAGTGGCCATTTACACTACAAGCCCTTCAATCACAGAATATCAGATGCATCTTATTAGACCACATTCAAATGTAGTGTTCTTTCAGTAAGCCTTCATAAATACATAACACATACTCATAATTAACTAGGAAATATAGAAAGAGGTGCAGGTAAATGCTAAGTGTGGGAAATTAATGCCGACTATGTTTCAGTGTCACACATGATATTACATAATTACTATAATGAGGAGACCAGCAACCCAAATTCATGTGAAAGGCTAACATTTCAGAAAAAAATCTTTTTTGCCACTCATAACATGTAAGAAACTGAACTCTACCATAACCCACTGTAACTTAGGCCATTCTTGATTGTTATTATATAATAGCACATTTTGAGACAATTTTAAGTAGCAAATCCATCTGAATCTAAGACAACTATACAGTCAAAATTTCAACTGCAAATTTCGAGGTTCATGTTGGATTCAAATATGAAGTTTAACCACATGCTTAAGTGATGCCGTAGGATGAATACACAGAAGTATGATTAAGCAATTAATGAGAACACATACTAAAAAAATCTACTGCATCAACCACGGACATGAACAATTAATAATGACAGGCATAATATTATTACAACTGTAAGAATGATATTTTTTTCCTCGTAATGATAGTTTATGGCCACAGCAATGTATTTAAATCACGTATGCAATAGCCCATCCATACATAAAACAAAGGCTAATCATAAGGCGGCTTTTCTTTCGGTTCATTCATAGTTATCAAAAAGTGGTAAATTAATGGGTAAATGGTATTAACTAGTAAAAAGTTACAGTTATTACTGATGAGGGTAAAAGAATCTATGAAATTCCACAGGATAAATTTATTGTACAAACAGCGACCATGGTTTAGATGCAGCAAATCGTCATCAGGTGCTGTTACATACACAGTTGGTCCTTACAAACAAAATGAGAGAGGGGAGGGGAAATTTGCAAGGATGGAGAGGATTTTGGTCATCTTAGTCATACATTGTCAGAGGGATGAGGTGGGGTTTGGGAGGAGGGGAGGAAGAGAACAGGGAAGTCTGATGTAAATTTTAAAAAGAAAACAAGAAAATCTAACTGGCCATATCTTAAGACCTAATGGCAAAGGCTTCATATGAGATAAACATGTGGAAGAAGTAGTTAGGATATCAAAGAAAAGAGTTAGGTTAATATGAAGAGGTTAGCAATAGGAAAATCAATGGAGAGTTGTAACAAACCAAGCTATGGGTTCTTGACTGATGATGATAATGATCCAAGGACTTGAAAGAGAAGATTTATTTTAACATGAGGAAGTATGCCGATAGTACAACCAAACCAATCTAAGGGTTGTTGACCCATGATGATGACAAAGCATGGTGTTCTTGCTTCCTTCAATCTGATTCACATTTCAAAACTAAGGCTTTTTATTCTTTTAATGAAGAAATTTAATGCTTTGGGAGCATATTACAGGGTGCTGCATTAGCAACCCACAAATACAATGTTTCTAAGCAGACAGTAGTCACACAAGGAAAGAGAATCTTGCCACAAGGGCTTTGCATAGCATGTCACTATTTAAAAAAAAAACATGTGAAAAAATTTGCATTACAGCCACTAGCTGCAGAACTCTAAAACAGTTGATGTCTTGGAAGTGCTAAATTACACAAGAAAGAGAAAAGATTTTGAAAACCTAGTGCTACAATTTGCAAAATAACAGGAAAACAGAAAATGAAATATAGTTGATACTGGGTCTCACATGCCCTAGATTGGAGAGCAACTGGAAGTTGCTGCTTTTGAAAACAGCTGTGCTGTGCACTTCGTCAGTTATTGAGCTTTCCTAGCCATTGCGGGGTGCATGGGTGCATTATCAGGAAATTTTTACTTGACTGGAAAGGTGATGAACACAAGTTTCCAGACCTATGACCAACCCAATCCCCTTTATATTGATGAGGGTTATCTTTGACGTCAATTGATGACTGCTCTGTCTTTTCCTCACATAGTCATTTTATTCTACCCCTTGTAAATGCATGAAAGACATTTCCATCAGCCAAAGACACTCTTCACACATGAACATAGCCAACAAAACCCCATGCTTCTGCAGGAAAGTTTACACCAGGTGATCATTGACAATGCACAATAACAGGGTGGCTACTGATATCCAATTTTCAAATTCCCTGACTATTCCCTGACTTTTCCCTGATGGCCGTACCAATTTCCCTGACCGATCGCCAAAAGGTCTGCTATTATCGGAATACTTTATTTCTGCTGAATTAAATTTTCGTCAAAACTCAGAAAATGTTAAAAGCTGAAATCGAGACATTAAAAGCTATACGAATGAAAAAATACATTAAACCTTCACAAGTTAGGCCCTCGCACTAATTATACACACTTTTAATACATTTTTAACGGTCACGGGTACGCGGCCGCGTATCATATTTCCGTGGCCGTGTATATTTCCTTCGGTAAAATTACAAATTGACAATGTCTAATTCTTCAAGGAAGAGGTAGCGTGTCGTGGTAGTTCTGGAAAGCTTAAGATTACTGAAAAGGCATCGAAGGGAAAGTTAATGGCGAATTTACTGGCGGCCTCCGGTACAGGTTGCGCGAAAAATACAAACCAAGCCCAAGTTGTTAGACTGAATCAAAATCGGATGGCACAATTGACGTTTAGAAGCGAATAACAATTTGATTAATGTGGTTATAATCCCTTGATTGAAAGAGGAAACCAAAAATAAAAAAAAATTGCACAAAGAAACAAAATGTAATCGCGCCACTGCGAGCGAGAACAGGAGGCAATTAGCAACGGCAGCATCATATTCAGGAATATCATATTTGAGGTGGTTTGTAATCTGACCAAATTGTTTCGAGAGGGAGCTAAGGGGGCCATTCAATTTTTACTTCGAGCGTGAAAAGTGGGCAGGGGAGGAGGACTCTTCTTACTGTCTCGCGAAGGGGGGTATGGGAATCGAAGATGAACTTACATAAGATTTTGTTTACACCTGTGATCGTATATACATGTATTTCCGTTTTAATAATCATCGTCTCCTATTTTTAGAACTGCAAGCACGTATTTACTATAAGCTAGTGTGCTGCAACTACCTCTTGACCTGAGTCTCGTAAGTCAAAAAAAACGCGATGTAAAATCTTCCGAACAACATAGCCTTGGATTCCCTGTGATGAGCGGAATACATGGTGATCATGAATTACAATGCTGCTAGGCAAGTATCACATTAAGGATACATCGCACTACTGATTCACATCTAAATAACTAAGATTCACAACTGAATGTTCAACGAATTGACGGGGCTTATTCTATGCACTTCGGCGACGGACATTCATTTTAGTTGGTGAAATGTTTTGGTGAAATAAAGAGCGGGAAAGACCGCACAATAAATGTAATGGTAGAAAATAACGAGAATCCCAGTTTCTCCCTGACTATTACGAGAATTCCCTGACTTTTCCAGATTTCCAATTTTCCCTGACAATTCCAGGTTTTCCCGGTTTTCCCTGACGATCGCCACCCTGAATAACTACCTGCTCCCAAAAACCTTAAACAGTTGAAAGGACCCTAAAAAGATATATTTTGGAGAAAAAGCAAACTTTTGACAGCACAAATGATGGAAAAATTGATGGCAATGGCACTTACTTTGTGTAATTGCTTCATAAGAACAAAATTAGGAATTAGGTAAACCAAGTTACTGATTCCGTCAGCACAAATGAGGAGTTACACAGTTCTCCATGACTAAAATTCACCATGCAAAAGTGACAGGAAAGTAATCAGGTTAACACTGCCTTCTGTGACGTCAAATAAATTTAACATTACATTACTTATGAAAAGGATCAAAAGCTGTGTCAAATAAGGCTGTATGTATGCTGAATGAAAACTGGAAAGATAACAGCTACTCAAATTTCTCTGATCCCAGAGACAATTTTTTCCCAAATTTTATGAGTTTTAATACAGTCCTTTACACAAAATTGTCTTCCATGCAAAGGAACTTTGTAGCATATTCTTCATTTTCTTACCACAAGGGATAGCATAAAATTTTGCTATTAATTAACATACCATGAAAAATTAGTGGTAGAGGTAGAAGTCGATGGAGACTATCAGACTAGCGCTTTGCCTAGCAAGATCTTGTTAACCCCTCAACGCCAGAAAGGGTGCTCCAAAAATTGTGAAAGAGAAGAAATCGCATAGGGGCAAAATGTGTGGGCAACATTAAGGGCTGTTGCTGTTTTCAAATGGAGGGACAAAAAAATTGTCTCAGTGATCTTAACATTCCACAGTGACGAAATGAGAACAGTATCCAAAGGCAAAAAAGAGACCCGAAAGCCAAGTTATGTGTTGGACTACAACAAATTCATGGGTGGGGTGGATCCCAAGGACCAGTTGTTGCATACATACTTGATTGATATAAAACGATATAACAAGTGGTATATGAAGTTGTTCAGGAGATTACTGAATATTAAATACTTATGTTATTCATAGGGAAAATGCGAATAAAAAATTAGACCACCTATCCTTTCATATACAGCTGGTAGAGGAAATATTTTTGAAATATGCTATTGTTGGTGGACAATGACCACCGTTAGTCTTTAGATAATTTAGTTCCACAGCTTACAGAGAGACATTTCTTCAGGAGGATTCCCGCAACTGGGAAGAAAGCAAAGCCCCTAAAGAGGTGTGTAGTGTGTATAAAGCACAGGAAAAGAAAAGACAGCGTTTACTGGTGTGAATCGTAGGTTTGTGCTTGGATTGCTTCGACCTTATCACACGAAGCAGAATTATTAAGGTAACGTCATATAATTATAATTCCTTATGACATTTTACACCACAAAATGTGGATTTCTGCATGAAATGAATAGGACGTAATCTTTCAGAGCCGAAGAAATAGATGATGTTACAAATTTTTGTTATTGATACGGGTAATCATATCGAAAGTAACCATACGATTATGAAGTTCATACAATTTCTACAAAACTTAAGTATGTCTCTATCAATAAAATGCATAGTACATACATTAAAGATTGATTTAAAATAAACGAAAAAATATAACACATTAAAAACTTAAAACATATACCTTGTATAGAGAGAACGAGGAAAAAACTATAAATGTTGATCCAATTCATTTAAAAATTTAGCATATATTAAAAGTGTTACAAAAGTTAACAAAAATTTTCAAAAAGATTGGTATCATATCTTGAAAGTTATAAATTATTGAATGATACAATGACAAAAAGTTGAAGTCATTTAAATCTCCTCCAGCTGCTGGGATGGGATTTAATTAAATGTCCTCAGCACTTGAAGGGTTAACGGAATTGCTTAATTTTACGTTGGCTTTCATCTAATTGATCAAGAATTTTTTGGGAGAATATACACCCATGAAATACATCAAACTAGCACAAATTCCTATTCCTATCACCACTCTGAACTTAAAGGATTGTGAAAACAAATTCCATGTAAAAGAATAAAAAAAAGTGAAAAGCAGGTTTTTCTGTGTTTAACATTCTAACTACAATACACTGTAAAATACTGATACAACGATTCGTGAGTAAACTAATTTAACATTGTGTTCTCCAAATATTCACAATTCCTGGAATACATAATGCAATGTAATAGTGTGCCATCTTTGTATAAGGGTTCATTTAGGTCTTATTCATAAACCCTGCTTTAAAGATGGTTGAGTTATGACAAAATCAAAGTTTCACCCTTTAATTTAGCGAGGAAAAGATACCAAGTGAATGACTGCTTTAGCTTGGCCATCAAGCCTCGCAAAACACATTATATAGCTCAACACAACATTACTTGCCATGAGGCCTTATTTTTTTTTAGCTAGAAAAGCAATATGCATGCAAGCACAACGATACTCATAATTAACATTTCATCAACATGTGCCAATAACAAAATTTCTGGAAAAATAAAGAATAAGCATTGCATTCTTAGGGTGAACCTTTTTCCACAAAACTAGTGAGATAATTTTTTCTCCATGAAACTCGTGTAATTTGATTCCACAGTAACAGTTTACACTCCATACTGACCAAGCATCAAGAGTTGAGTAATTGTAGAGAAGTTCCCAAGGACGTTCATCTTCCACCAAGGCATCTTCGTACTCCCTTGATGACAGGACAGGTCTTTTGATGGCAAAAGATGGGTGGCTGGTGATCGTAGCACTTTGGGCACTGACCGTTGTACTGACTGATTGTGTGGGGCCAGGAAGCGGAGTAGATGGGGGCAAGGGGGGTACAGACAGTGGAGCATTGCCCACGGAATGGGCACTGGCTGGCCCTTGGGACCCTATCCCCCCAACACTGTCAACTGGTCTTGACGCTTCAACACTTGATGCAGCTGGGTAAGGTGAGAACACCTGAGAAAGAAAACAGCACAGGTATTTGGAAGAGTTTACAGCACAACAATCCTGAAGCACTCCCCACATTAACACAATCAGCACATCCCAGATGGGGAAAATGTAGTTTACTCCATAGATTAAGCTTTACTATAACACAGACAAGAAGGATAATCCCCAAACAAGGTTACTTCTCCCTACAATAATTATAGACACTGATTTTTGAAAGATCTTAACAGGCCATAGTAAGTAAAAAATTTAATTCAAAGATTACAGTACTCAAAAACCCATCCTCAACAGTATGACAAAAGCATCTAAGGGTAAAAAAAGTTATCAACCAATTGAAATTATTCATCTCCATCAATATGTAACTGAATGTATGAAGTACATATTTATTAGCCTCTTCTGTTGATTTTTACATTTTTAATGGGGAGATATGCACATGATAAGAATCCAACCAATTAATCAGTGATTCTCAGATTCATACTTTGTAAATAACCTAAGATTTCAATACAAAAGTGCATCATGAAAAAGAGCCCAGTATTTTTATTACGAAAAATTCTAATTGGCTTCCACAAAAAAGCAAATATGTAGTTGAAATGGTGGCTTGAATTAGAAGAAGAACCAGATGCAAGCAATGGTAAGGCCATAAGGCACGACCCACTAATGGGTCCCGCCATTGCAAAAAAGTTAAAAGGTAAATCAAGTGGAAATAATAAAACTTCAGACAACAATAAGAGTTCTCCAATCTACCAATTACATAGGGCTTTCCTGCCCACCTGCCATGACTGCAGCACACAATGCTTACCTGGTTGGACACAGATGAAACTGATTTTGGCCCATTGAGATCAGTTGGTGTGGCACCAGGTGTTCCACGGTCCTGAGATTCAACTGGAGTAGCTGGACGACCACCCATTCCAGCACCAGTATTAGACAGAGGCGGATGAGGGCTCAAGGTAGGCATTGTTGGATCTACAACATAAACATTAAATGGTGGCTGACAAGTTATATTGCCAATGTTTACATATTTTATAATGCAGTTACGTCATTATTATATGGAATGTGATATAAAGATAGTTTACATGGTGAATGATCATTCAAGTATTAATTCAAAAATTAATTAAGTGATGACCTGAGATCAAGGGCATTGTACATGGTGAATGATCATGCAAATTACAGTAGAAGCCCGGTATAGTGAGTACGGCTTATTGCGAGAATCGCGTTATAGCGAGTGATTGTCTTTGTACCGCCATAAGGCCTATGTTTTACATGTAAAATAAAGCGGATATAGCGAGGCCAAAAAGTTCCTTCCATGGTATACGCTCGGTATTACGACAGATATCTCTCGAGGGCGATGCACCGCCTAGCAAAAATAAACTATTGGGTTTTGTATTATCTGCTAATTAAACTAAAAATACAAGGTGAGTGCCATATCTACAACACCTAAAGCCAGTTATGTCCAAACATGAACGATTTACGGCCTTCAGTACGCTCTGCACACTCTGATTTTACGTTCTTCTTTTGTTAGGCCCAGTCATCAGTGGGAGGGGAGTAGGCGGACAACGAGCAAGATGAGAGTAGGAGAGGGAGTTAGGTCTAGGCATGGGCGATATTGATAATTCAATATCGGGATACGGTATTTTTAGCATATCATAAGGTGGCGATAACGATAACTCAGCATGACGATAAACATCGTCTTATCGTGCCCCGATAACGTATCGGGGCACGGTACGATATCGGGGCACGATAAGATGTCGGGGCACGATAAAATGTCGAGGCGCGATAAGATGTCGGGGCACGATAAGATGTCGGGGCACGATAAGATGTCGGGGCACGATAAGATGTCGGGGCACGATAAGATGTCGGGGTGCGATAAGATATCGGGGTGCGATAAATATCGCTATAAGTAGGTATCGCGATAACTATCACGATAAACATCACGATAAATATCGCGATAAAATATCATGATATCGCGCCCCGATAAAATATCACGAAATCGCGCCCCGATAAAATATCACTATATATTATCACGATAAATATCGCGATGGACGTACCGGCTAACATTCGAAAACTCGACAAAGCTGATATTATCGTCATGACATATTCGCAAAATTATCCAAAAACTTCCACAGTATACCTAATATTTTAATTCCGACTAGTTACGCTGTCTTTACAGCATTCTTCGGCGATCGAAAAATAGAAGAACTGGAAGAAAAACATCGAGACTAGGGGAATTAATATTTTATATAATGGAAAATGTCCTGTTTCTTTCATGAAATATGTTGATATTCTACCAGATTGTGCCTGAAATGACTTTTTTGCTGTTTACCTTCGTCAAATACCACGTAAACAAAAGAAAAACTGTAAATACGAACGACTATGAGGATTAGGTGGGTTTTTTCAACACCTTCAGATATAACGAGCGCTCGATTTAGCGAGTGATTTCCGAGGGATTATGAGCACTCGTTATACCGGGATTCCACTGTAATTCTTAGAATTCTTTGTGCCGAAAGGATGCATAGTGTACAGGCCTATCGATTGTACATATCAATTCACGGGAAATTTCTGACCAACTCAGCTGTTTCAATGGTCAGAATGTCTGATATTCATGATTGACAAAATAAAGCGTGGAGAATAAATGATTATAATGACATCCATGAAATAGAGCTTTGTAGACTGAAATTTAGGTTAATCTGAAGTGGAGCTATTAATGATGGACTGGTATGCTTTAATTTTCACATTCACTGCTACAAGATCCATTACAATGGTGGCAGGCAAAACTTTGTCACAAAAAGCTCGAGGGAGACAGAGAGGAGAAATATAGGTCAAGATATATTTCACCCATTCAAAAGGAACTGTTATTAAAGGACTGTGATGCTAATCGTAATTTTTTAAGGAATACACAGGAGTAATTTAATACTATAGTAAATCTCACCAGACATGATTATGAAGGGTCAGACATGAAGACAAGTGGAGTGATTTCCACTGAAGATGCTCATAACTTGTTTACCCTTTGATTTACATGTCGATTAAAATATTGACATTTTACAAACTGTTTCTGGCTAGCTATCACGCTACGATTTTAAAGAATGGGTGAACCATATCTATGACCATACTGTTCCCTGATTAGTCACCAAGGGTTCATAAGAGTAAAATAAGTTTAATTATGCCCTAAGTGTGAAGGAGTATCTATCGGAATTTGAAAATGGATTATTTAAAGGTTACATGCCATTTTTTTTTCAATTTTTCTCAATTCATGGTACCTAGTTGTGATAAAAAATAACAAGAAAGTGAAATCCTGACAGCCAACAGATAAGTGCTGTCAGAAGAATTTTCATATATTTCTTTCATCTCTGGTTTTCATGTTATGTCCCAATATTTCATTACTTAATACTTGTCTCAAGAATAATTAAAAAACATTGTAAGCATTAAAAGAATACATCTAAATAATCATACTAATAAAAAATGAAGTGGTATCTGTCTGTCCGCCCACCGGCCCTACGTTCCTTTTGCATCTCCTCAAAAACTACTGAACCGACACAGCTGAAATTTTGTAGGATTCCAGCTTATACACTAGAAGGTGCTTTGGCTTTATAAAACAATTTGCCCGATGTGAAGTCGCCCGACCCTGAGGTCGAGAACTCACTCACCACTGAGGGACCGGTTTGTTACAGTATTCACCACCCCCCCTCTAACCTCCTTTGTTTCTTCTTGCCTGGAAGTTCCTAAATAAAATTCTTATTTTTGTAAAGGCCCAGGAGAGTACAGGCAGTAATTAGATGTTTAGATTGGTCTAAATTATATTTATGGTTCTGATAGTAACTTGGAGCCATAATTAACTTTTTAACACAAGTTTGTTTTTGCCCCTTCATTAAAAATGTTAAAATTTCTAAATACAATTTGTAATTATTATAGTTCTCCCTCCCGTTGAATTTCAACAGGCACCTTCAGCTAACATATTATAAAACACTCCGACATCACCCAAAATAAGTTAAATTGAAGAACTTCACCAGGGGCATGCAGTTGGATATTATAATAATTATATAAGATTATATATAATCCATGGGTATGCCAATAAATTAATTATGTATGAAAAGTACAGCTACTTGGATAACGCCCTACACTTGTTTCATTTAAAGTCTCTTCTACCAGCTCAAAAAACCAAAGACTGATTTAGTGGGCTCCTATCATACGATCATTCACGAAATCATGTGATCATGCAAATTCATGCATGTAAGACCGCATGATCATGCAAATGATTTTTCATGTGAGGAATTTCCAGTTTTATGCACGTTTTTGTATGTTAATGACCTATGAATATCATGTGCATGATCATTCACTGAGTAAAACAGCATTAAGAGATAATTCTTCAACAACTAATTTTGAGAAAATGTCATAAAGATTTAGATTAAAAACAATTTCAAACTCGCAATGAGAGAAATGAACCTGAGCAACTACTCAAATTAGCCCATCAGCCTGACAGTAACTTTCACCCCAGCTATGTTACAGCATCCTCCATCACGGATAACAAGGACCTAAGTTAACAACTACCATAGAGCTAACGTAAGTCACTTACCAGGTGGAGCAACAGAGGTAGGGGGCTGAGAGTGAGGATCCGGGAGAGGGGAAGGGGCAGCTGAAGCCGGTGACGTCACACCTCCCACCGCTGGTTGTGGGCCGCTGAGGGAGGGATTGGGAGTGAGGGAGGATGACGATGAGGATGATGACGAGGATGAAGACTGCACTGTGGTTGTGCCACCTCCACTTCGGTACGATGGTGTGCCTCCAGACTGTGTCGTTGAGTTTGTGGCAGAGGTCACTCCAGTTGATGATGTGAGAGGTGGTGGCCTGGAGTAGAGACAATGATATCTTAAAATGAGAGTTATAATTTTTTAAGAGAATGAACAAAACATCAATAAGGATCTCAATAGGCTCAAAGAAGTAAATGACAACTCCATAGAGAAAACAGACATTGAGTAAAATCTGCAGCGGATTTAAACATTCAACATGAAAGCAAAGAAAGTATTTTCACTCAATTATGAGGATTCCATAATGACATGTAGGTACTTTCCATTGATTTTTTTATTCAGTACCATTTATGGCTATATTGAAAAATTATGAAGTACGGCAACAAAGTTTCCACACCCAGGACTTATCCAGGTAAACCCATCTTTTTCATTGTTGCGTGCCAGAGCGAGTTCAAACTTAACTACAACTTGAAATTTTTAATGGAATGAATGAAGAAACTAACACATTAAAAATATGAACGATAAAAAATAACTTTGTAAGAACCCCAAATTTTTTCCGACAACATTCTCATTAAGTTTGAGAATTAAATTCCTTACATTTCCATTACTACAACTACTAAGTACAGGTGATCACCCAAATGAAACTGGCACTAGAAAAGTGATAAATGGGCACACTCAAAATGACCAAAGCATCAATATAAAAATTTAAGCACAGAAAACACACAGCAAGAAAAAGTGATAGCTATTGATGGCTTATGAGACAAGCCCAATTTAAAACATACATTATTCAAATACACATACTAAAAATTATCCCCAGTAAAATGGAGAGGACAAATTACAAGAATGGTGTGCTATGTAACATTCCCCATTTCTACTGGTTCTTACTTCTAAGCAGGCAAAATGCATAAGAAACTAAGAATGCATTTCAATAGAAATAAGATTCATGCCTTATTCTGCATTCGTCACAATTACTCAAGCATTAATGGAATTTTTCCTGAAAGGCTGAGAACATACTAGATACAGGATTATGCATCTTAACGTTTCATCACCAACAGCTACCACCATCAAATTCATAGCACAACTTCCACAGCAAACTTTTCACTCTCAGGCTACTGCATAACTGATCATTAGAAATTCACCCTCTCAGGGAGAAGCCCAGAATAGACATGTTAGTATTGTATGAATAGCCAAGTGGACTAATCACAACTCGGACACACACGTAGTGAACTGAATGCTGAACCATTAATATGTGCAAGAACAATGAATGAATAATGATTAAATGCAACTGCTTTATAGCACGCCAAAATTATTTTTGAACCGAGTCATTTAATTGCTGAACAACATGAGGATTATTTCAACTAAATGGGAAACAAGTTGCATCATGGACCATTTATACTCATCATACCGCCACGATTTGCCACCCATGCCAGTCCCCAACTATGCATCAGATTTTAACCTAATACATTCACAATCTTTGCTTTCATGTTTAATGGAAGTGCATAATAAACAAAACCCTTGTCAATGATCACATCAGACTAGTTCACAACATTCATGATAAGAGAAAATTGTTTTTCAAAACAAGTCATGGTTCTATAGCAACGATGCTGCAAATGTACAGCAACGAATACAGTAAATGAGCACAAGCAAAATTTTCTTAGCATGTGAGACTTAAAGTAAAATAGAAAAAGTATCATCTTTAACCATCAAAAAGGAATTTCCAACTCATGAAGGTTATTATTTACCAAATAACCTACAAACCAAAACACCAGAATATGGCTTTCAATTATCTTTTAATGGCCCATCACAAACATGGCATTAATCCAAATGCTGTCAGCATTAAACTATAACTCAGCTACAAGCATTTAGCTAGACATTTTTCAATGCTAGCAGCTAGTGAATGGGCAGTAACATTCAACATGCAATACATAATACCGCCAAAAATGCTAGGATTGAAAACTTGTTCATTTTAAAAGTGGCAAATCATTACACACAGAGCATAGCAACCAAAGTGGAAACAAGGAACTACCCCCAGAAAACAGTGCCATGAACAATGCCATAAAAATTATCATAAAATGTTAAAGAGTAAAAGTGTTAATAAAAAAGACAGAGAGTAATAGGAAAGATAACCCCACTATAGGTGGTAATGAAAGGCTATCATGTGATTGTGCATTTCACACAAGATATAAATACTTTCTCAATTTTTTTTTGATAAAGGAGAAAACATCCCATCTCTGACAACAGTACAAAGATTGAGAACCCTTTTGCCTCCACATTTAAATCAGTTCTTCACTTAAATAACAAGGTTCCAGAGAAAGGATTCATAGCAAACCCACAAACCCTAACCGACCCCAAATAAATTAGATAAGGAGTATCTAATTGAGAATGTTGACTCTACTGATGACATCTTACTCTATTTACATGCCCTTGGGATGTATTACGCTGATATCATTACTAGAACTGCATTAGTAGAATAATAACTTAACTCTCACAAAATTAACCCTTAAAACAAAACTAATCAATTTCAACACAGTGAGAAAAGGTTCTTAAAATGTAGTTTGCTTCAATGAATTTAAGAAATGACTTCATCTGATCTGCAAAAGGCATCACTGTATTTGAAAATCAATAGCTACTAAATTGCACAAATAAAATAAGAGAAAGTGAAGGAGATGACTGCAACAAAAACTCCCTTAGTAATTTCCTACTTTTTCTCATGCAGTCTACAATAACTATGAGACAAATACACAGTCCTCACAAATATGACTTCAATAACATCACTTTTGAGAATAAGAAAAACTGTTTACATCCACTGAGACAACAAAACCAGCACATCAAGCACACAAGAAACCCACAAGTGATGCTTACTGTAATTTAAAAACCCCATTGATACTTCTAACTTGAATACAAGTAGAAGGTACATAACCTGCAACTCATACTGAAAGTCCAAATCACTTTCACAGCAGATAATGCAATGCTTACCGGGGAATGTGAAAAAAATTCAACCAAAAATCACATTCACAGCACGACAAAATTTCAGGACATTTATATAATGACTCAGAACAAAATTAATAGCTACTATTTCCTAACCATTGCTTATTAACATGCCTAGTGGAATTTTATTCATTGTGCAACTAAAAATTCCAGTTTAAGAAAAAGTTTAATATGGTAATCTACGTAATTATTTCGTCTTTACCACAAGAGCATACCCTTCAATTACCACCAACCCATATGAACAAACTCTCATGAAGCAACTATCACAATGGGTTGCGATTGATCTGAAACAAACTCCATTGGTATTTCTTATTTCAAAAATGCACAGGCACAACCACATAATTGGATGAAGTGCTGTCAATGAACATGCAACACAGAACAATGACACGCAATTAAGATAATAAACAAATAAAACAGTAAATAGAACATGATAAAAAATTCTTAATTTTACATAAATAATTTAAACATCACCAAAAATATTAAATTAATTCAACAACAAAATAATCAGTTCACATTTACAAAACTCAGAAACAGCTATGTCCTCTGTGTAAACTAATAATAAGAGGTTTCACATTTTACATCACATCACTGAGTGCTTAATGCAAAAGAGTACGCAGTACAAATTTACTACATTGTCATCGTGCAAAAATATAATACTCACTAAACATTAACACAAGTATCCAATTTTTTACAACTAGCAAACAAATTAATGTGATAAGGGACTGGGATTAATTAAAACTTACCACTAATCTTCATTCTAGGAAAAGTAAAATGTGACATCAGTTAGTTTTTTGTACGACATGATGGCAAGGAATTTCTTATTTGTGTTCGAGAATCATAAGAATCTTGACTACAGTCTGCCCTACTATCAGAGTACCCTAGCCACACAGACTTTTTAGTTTATTTTAAAGGAAAAAACTACTTTGTACACTGTACAGACGTAGGAATTTCAATGCACTAGGGATTAACCTGGGTGTAGAAAAACATTTCAAGGCAATTTTCAAATAATAGGGTGAGTTAGCATGTTATCATGATGGCTTTTTGAGGGAAAAACAATAACATAAGAAAATTGGGAAAGAAAACCAATGGTTGTATATACAGTATAATATGTTGTTATTATTAGAGGATAGACACACAATGTGAAAACAAAGACATGTACATAGATTAGTAACAAAAATGGTACCAAAGGAGGTGGAGATACATTTTCCTGGGAGGGAATGAATAACTTCTCATATATGAGTGGGTATATTTCTAGAGCACCACCAAATTAATAGCATACAGCCAAAGCAAGGGAATGAAGGTGAGAAGTTATGGCCCGCAGAAGACAAGCAGTGACTGGAGAGAGGAAATATATTGTGGTCAAAACATGAGATACTGTGCAGGGTGAGGTGGGGGTGTCAGTGTTGAGGGAAACAGGGTGTCTCCGTCAGTACAAACCTCGGAGGAATGCAGGTGTTGGGGTCGGCCTGGGGCCTGGGACTGTCACCACCGCCCTCCCAGAAGAGGGAGGGTGAACGGCGGTGAAAGGGAACCGTTGGCACAGCAGAAGCCACCACGGCTGAGGGCACAGCCCCTGCCCTTGCCCCCCCATGCCGCCCCATCCTCTCACCCTTCTCCCCTTTCGAGGATAGTCGGGATGGGAAGGGGGCACTGTTGGGGGAAGGGGTGGGGGCAAGGGAAGATGAAGAGGAGGAGGGAGCGAGGCCACCATTTGTTGAGCTGCTTTTGCTTGGCCCAGCCTGCCTGTGCTTTCTACACCTGAAAGTGTGGACATGGAAATGAGTCTCAGCCCAAATCGTGAGACCTCACCAGAGCATCACTCCAAGCCCATGTCGATGAAAACTATACAATAATTTTAAATGTCTAGTTGAAGCTTAAAGGAGGAGTTGTAAACCTAAGGATCAATAAGAAGACAACATTGAAAGAAAATTATTTTGGTCATTGTGTGAAGCAATTTATGTAATGGTAATAAATGATTTACAAAGATAAAAAAATAATAGGAAAAGAAGTGGAAAAATGTCACCCGCTTCCATATTAAACATGGTAACTGAAGGCTTGAGCTTAGCAATGAGACTTCCAAATGTACAGATGTGAATACCTAGGATGAAAATTCTAGCTCCTCATCCAACTTCAGAGTATGTAAAACTCGAGTTTTCATACTCGAGCACTTAAGAGTTCAAAAATGTATGTATTCATTCAATACATATGATTTGAGTGTAAAGGTTAAAAAAATATCACAATGCAATGCATGAATACATCATTACTTAATTGTCTTCGGTGACAAGCAAAGAATGCTATCCTCACTCATCACAGCATGGTTCAACTTACACTATCCAAGAATATCTACCACTGAAGTTAATTGACATAACGTCATACAACACATTTATCTATGATCAAGAATCCTCTCATTAAAAACACCCCTAAACTGAATCTTTGATTCCATGTCCCAATGGATGGTACAAATAATGTCACCACTAACAATTTACCTTCCAATTTTATCCTTTACCCCTTGATTCACTGGCTAAACGAAACACGTGATAGGCAGTCGGCACTACATTATTTTAGTGTAAAACCCATTTATTCTGTGACAGAATCAAGATCACAAGAGAAAAATGTTTTTGTCAGTTTTGTGAGAATGTAATATCTTAGGCAGTAATAAAAATGTGGTTCTTTACAAAAATCATTTGCTATCAGAAAGTTTTGATGCTTTACCAGCAAATTCCGTTGGTGAAAGTTGTTTGGGTACTCAACCAGGTCAAATCATCCATAGCTGCCAACATTCCGATGTATTAGTCATCCATTGTCCTCATGGCAGAGAGACTCAGGACTTTTTTCTTAGCATAGTGATGCATAGTTAGACATCATATTCCTATGCTACCACATTAACTAGTTTCAATGACAATCCTATTACACATCCCATGTCTCTAATATTGTCTCTAAAATGTACAGAACATTTTTCTAAATATAGACGGGGTGGTGTGGCAGAACATGTCATTACAACATGCCTAAAACGGAACACACTCTTACCTATTTTTCTTTACTGATAGGGGATTGATATTTTGGAAAAAATAACTAATTTAATAATCCTTAAGTTTGCTACACTTCTAAACTGCTTACATATACTACTAAAAACTGACACCGACAAATAATGACGACCATTTCCAAAGCAAACTTGTAAAGCCTCGATAAGTCAGCTTAGAGGTAGGTTCAAATTCTGACAATTTATTTTTGTCAGTGACGTCAAATCTCCAACACTAGTCCTGATTTCAAGAACTGTATGAACATAAGTTGGCTTGCTCTGAAAGCACCACTAACTTCTAATGGCATTAAATTGTGACTTATTTATTGTGATTTTGATATATTAATGCAGATTTCATTGCCTTCAGCATTTATAAAATGTTTCTAAAAAATGTTCGTCCCTAACACCAGAATCTCTTGCACAATTCAGATGACTAAGCTGCAAATGATTCAAGCACTCTGTACAAAACCACTCTTATCGGTATACATCTCATTTTTTCAGGCTTCCCATAAGCAATCCTAACAAAGAACTGTGGATGAAGTTACTCCATGCATGAGCACAAAGATGTAACCTCTTATCAAATAAATAACCTTTAACCTAGTAACCGAACTAAATTTCAAAACAAACAGGGAAAAAATATCCTCATCAGAAACAAATACAATGACCTTTCTACACATATTATAGCAATTATTGCAATTAAATTCTTTGTTCTCCTAAATACGTGCTTTCAAAACACATCCTGATGCACAAGTGCTCAAGTTTCAAATGGGATTGTATCAGCTGAGGGCAAGTTCTGTGGGAGTCCACGAACATTATCCATTCCATACTTTCTAACCTTTCCTTTTTCTAAGCATCCCAACCATGCCTGACATCAACCTTTCAGGCTATTTAATTCAAAACCTAACACAATTTGTCGAGTTCACATCATAGAAAGGAATATTTTACAAAGGTAAATATGGCACGAGATTTACAACACCAAGTTTCCATTACTCAGCAAAACCATTCTAACACTTCAGTATTTCCACCAAATATCTGTTTTTCGAATCCCTGTGTCATCAATCAAAATATAACATTATGTAGCAGGTTATATTCCTATCTTAAAATTCTGGGTTGAATACACTACCACATACATTAAATACTCTCCAAATTAAGGCCAATTCATCATCCACATCTACTGATTCCCAATGATTACTGTACGTTTTTTGAGGATTAAATCATACGAGACAAAACATACACACGTTTGACACTTACTAAAGCTATAGTTCAAGATGACACAATTAAAATATGTACATTATATAAAGAAATTATTCACAACAATTAGTTCGTTCGCAGATTAAATATCACGAGAAAAATTCCTACCATAGTAAAAAAATCAATAAGATACCATTATCATCAAATAAATGGCCAACCTAATGAGAAGTAGCTTATATTCAGCCCTGCTACTGATCAAAGAAACTGAAATCACATCTTTACTGTAACCCCAACCGAAATTTTCCTCTCAAATAACTCATAATTACGAAGAACAAACCCTGATAACCTGAACACCTATCCATGTCACAATTGGGCAACTGTAGGGCACGACAGCCTTCCACTATACATTCAAGAATATCTTTCTCAACCATGCAAATTAATTATCTCTCTCCATTTCAAGGAATGTAAATAATTAATTAAATATTTAAATGGATATTTTTACTAATACTAGTTATAGATAACATATTTCATTATCTTCAACACAATTACTGAAAGCATTTAATGAATGAATAAGTGAAAGAGCTAAGCAACCCATTAAATGGTGATTTTTCCATTAATGTTACCTATCTCCACCGATGCCAAATCTATATTTGCAATTATGTATGTTATGTTTAAAATTAAATCATACTATGAAAATTTTGTTTTTCTAAATACCGTTCCAACATACAAGAACCTAATGAAGTAAGGATCCACCTTTAAATTTCAGCCAATACTTTAGCACATTAATCAATCTAATAAAGAGAAAAAATAAATTTAAAGGTACACATGCAATACAGTTCCAAGTAACAGCAAATATCATATACAATCAAGACATATGCGCATTCCATTACTTTGACATTGAGATAAATATTGAATAACCAAGTGATAGAAAAACAGAAAAGGAACTAGAAGAGTAACACTTAAAGCTTAACATAGAGAATGACTAATACTACTAGCAGCATAAGATCACTCTCTTCATCGATCACTGCAACCCCAATTTCCCACTCTCTGGTATTAATAGCTACTCCCCCAAAATCAATCCGGTTCCTTCCCATAATAGCCAAAAGATCATAAAAAGAGGCACTTACTTGATACATGAGCACAGCGTTTTCCGGGTTGGATCCACGATGCTCCAGTGTCCAGGTTCTGATGCCATGGAAGTCCTTTCGCCACACTCCGACGACGGTCCAGTGGAAGAGGAGATGGAAGTTGGGTGTCCAGAGCCACCGTTGGAAGATGGAACATTGGCCTGAGGCCCCTCCAGAGGATTTAGAATGGCATCACGCCACACACACTCTGGGAGCATATACGCGGCACAGTCACCTTCTGCGACATCCCCAGCTCCAAGACCGGTGCCGGCACCTGCTGGTCCCGCACCCATTAGGAGGAGTGAATGCTGGGCAGCAGCCATTACGTGCGAGGGCGACATGGCATGGTGGTGGTGGTGATGGTGATGATGGTGGTGGTGGTGATGGTGACCATGGTGGTGGTGGTGGTGCATCACCTGGTGTTGAGTGGCCCTCGTGGCACCAACTGGCAGACCAGACGGCACCTCTCGAGGGGAGCGTGGAGGGGTGCAGGGTGATATGGCTGATGGCTGCCCCGGAGGGACTGCAAACAGGAGAGTAAAGTCTTCCATTAAAAAAACTGCCCTGCAGCATGTACTTTTTTGGGCCTTTTCATAAAAAATACAATAGCTGAATGTTAAATAAATGGAAAAAGGCATATTTTTTAAAGATATTCTGGAATTTTGACTGCAAGGTAGCTGAAAAATTGCCTAAGGCTCCAAAGCAAGTTAAGCACACATTGTAATGGCATTCGAACACCAGATGAAAATAAAAGAAGCAATTTTGGTCACCTATTTAGCATGTTTGGAGAAGGAACAAACCAAATTTGTGCAATGAAAGTAGCCACCCTATAGGCTAATTTCACCTAATATTTCTTAAGAGGTTTAATTCTTGCAAAAGATAGTTGTCACTAGTAAAACTATTTTAATAGGTATATTTTGATAAAAAAGTTCATGAATAAGAAAAGGGGCACCCACAAGCCGCACATTTTATCACAATGATTGTTTGCTTACAAGTGTCAACTGGACATCAAAACTACATGAACACCAATTCATGACATTAAAAGTGAGTGTCTACGATCAGCCATGGAAAACTCTGTGGTGAAAAGAAAATTATCCAATGAAAAGCAAAAATTCCTCCAAGAAGTGGACAAAAATCTACACAAGAAGCGTGTCGAAATAGTGGCAAAAATTGAAGTTCTACCAGCAATACTTAATTCGAGCACAGCCTACTCAGCGCTTACATTTTCCAGCATTTCTGCCTTCACTCCAAACTCATTTTCAAAACATATAAAATTCAAATAAAATATTGTGGCATGTTTAGTATTACAACATTAATTGATTCTTATTAGAAATTTTAAAAATTATGACGGAGGTGTTTATCATGTGCCTCCAAGTTGTATACTTATGTTACAACTAGTATTCTATCAAAATTTCTTTTTATTTGTACATTTCATATTGTGATGACAATTGCCTAAGTGACATTATCATCTGCAACTCTAAAAAAATTGGGCATTTTTCCATTCCCACTGCAAAAACATCCTCAAAGTAATTAATTTTCAAAAAATCTGTTACCTTCATTAAACGTAGGACTAAATTATCTTCACACTGATATGCTCTGTATGATTATCGCTTCTTGCATTTTTGAGACACCCTGCCTATAATATATACAACATGTGCTATTTGGTCATTATTGTAATAATTAATTTTAATGTGTGCACCAA
The DNA here is from genome assembly GCA_933228895.1 of Platycnemis pennipes. NCBI lineage: Eukaryota > Metazoa > Arthropoda > Insecta > Odonata > Platycnemididae > Platycnemis > Platycnemis pennipes. The sequence goes on along the minus strand of OW121851.1, from coordinate 126,858,642 downwards.
AGTAAGGCATCAAATGTATTTTCTTTGGAGGCTTAATACGTGTAAATGAAACTTAGTTACAATAAATGACCACCAGCTATCTATGGAATAAACTGAAACAAACTCCAGCATATTGTTCCCCTGAAAGTTACTTGATTCACAAATCTCAAATAATCTTCAACTTATTCAGACAGACCCAACTTGTTTAGCACATTCCCTTGTAACCACATTCAGAATTTTGGTGCCCCTACACATATGAGCTAACTAGAGTCCACTGCATCTAATGGATGAAGAGCCAAAAATAATTGCAATGCTAGGGAAAAATAAAGAATTCTTCACCAAAAATAATTATTTCAACTAAACATGACTAAAGATAACTTTTTATGAAAGTAGGTGGTGAAAAGCATTCAGAAACAAGAATAGAAAGCCCGACCAAGAAAAATAAGACTATTTAAATTTATGACTAGTGACAAAGCTGAAAACCTTCAGACTGAAAACACTATTTTTGCCTTCATACCATTTGGATCCCTGGAAGTTCTCATTTCAATCAGATAACAATTCATAATGCAGTTCTCTACACACATGATAGTATCCTTTTCAAAACAGCATTAGAAGACAGTCATAGATATGTGGTATCCTCTGGAAGACAGAAAACCAATATAATACTAACCTGACCCATTTCCAGTACTTTTCGCAACAGCTGAATGAGATGGCAGAGCAGCACAAGGAGAACCCACGCCTATTTGGGACCCCGAAAGGTCATCCATATCGGTTAACAAAACATAACAAGATGGGTACCTCATCCTGACACCACCTGAAATGAATGAAGTAAAATAAAATTAATAATTCCTATAAAAAGCCTGCACTTAAAATTAACAGAACAATGCCATAAAAGGAAGAGCACAATGGAAATCCATTAGAAATCTCATCATTAGGTATTCTTGGCTTCAAGAAAAACCTTAAAACTTTGTTACCTTAATACCTTAATCAGATAATTATGATCTTTCCTATGTCACAACACCAAATACTATCAGTCAGAATTCTTTAGCATCCTCGAAACATTCCATCCCCCCAAAGAGTCACCCAAAGCTCTGAAATAGACTCTTCTTGGTTTAAGGTAAAATTAACCAGGTACTAAAAAAAACTTTTCATCTTTCACTGACTACCAAATTGAAAAATGCACATTTATTTTTTTATAATTAAGTTATCTATTTATCAAATGCTCACCTGCTCAGTTCTGACAGTAGTCACAGAAGGTTTCATCACAATACTATTAACTTCATTAAATGAAATTATCCAAAATACTAGTATGGAAAGGCAATAAGCCATATTTTACATGATCAGAAAATGTTAATCTGTGGATCTGTCAGTTCCTTCATATCCAAAATGATAAGAGCCCTTTCCCTCCAATATTGTTTGTTTCCGAAATATTACGCTACTAAGATGATATGACAATTGTTTTGGAGCTTATCGATTCAATTTAGTTCATGCTTTCTTAAAATAAATTAATAAAATATCAAACAATGGAAACATTTTGGAGATGGCTTTAGCTGGCAATGAGATCAACAAGACCAAGCATTTTTGTCTCTTGAAAGTGCTTCAGTATTATCTAATGTTTACTCGACTCAGTATAGCAAAGAATTCAATGTCACTAACATTCTTCCTGAGAGTAATCTGTATCATAATTTTACTTTGTGAGCAATCTGTAATGACAATATCTGTCAACTGTTCCAATACTGAATGTGGTAGCAATGAAGGATTTAGCCATTTTCTAGTCACAACTCCACAGACTTTTTCAGAGCTTGAAATTAAAAACACAATGTCATTCTTAGGGTACAATGTACTAACATAAAATTAAACTTGATGGTTAGAAAGAAAACCATGCACCACAAATGAAGCTAAGGTAGATCAGAGAAACCAACCACCCTTTGCCACAATCCAAAAAATTTAACCCACTATTCTATACCTTCCCTCTCTTTCAATACAAATTCAAGGAAAATAACTGATTAAATTTAGTTGCTAATAACTACAAACTAATAAGATACAGTTACTTTGAAATTCACCCAAATGACACAAAATAATCAAACAAAAAATGTCAATCTAAGTCAGAAAAAATCTTCCCCACAAAACCAGATTACACCCTCCATTTTCTGTACATAAGTGAGAAACTAAATAATGTACATTCTTTGAAAACAGCTCAAATGTAAGATACTCTTTCTGCAACAAACACACATAGCAAATGTCACAGTCCTGAGATCTCTCTGATTTAGCATCAGTTGATACCAAGTGAGGCATTTAGGCCCATCACTTGGTCCTTAGTATTTGATGCATATTGGTACCATAAGATACGCAAATGTAAAATATGCTAGCATTTATCCTTACACCAATACTTCACCAAGTAACTCTAATGATTAATCTAGAATTAAGGATTGCACTAACTACACTACACTTCTTACCAACAAGGACTTCCACAGCCGGAGGCAAAGCATGACCATCTGGACTTATATCTCGATTGAAATACTTGGCATCAATAGGATAAAATTGGCGCCATTCTTCCAGAAGCCTTTGAGTCTGCCCATCCATTACTTTATATGACTGGCCAGTAAGTTGGCCTGCCAACCCGAATGGGGCTAATATCACTGAAAAAAAAAAGAAATATTCAAAATTAACTTAAGGGAAACTATTTCAGGAACTTCCATAAATCTCGTAAATCTTTCACTGAACTGTCAGTTAGTGAAGTATATTTAGTTTCAGGAGTAGCCATATGTCTAAAGGAAATCAAATCAGCAATAAATAAAAGTTCACTCAAAGCATTAAGCACCGAGGTTACAAAGCAAAAAATCAATACACTGAATCAGCTAGCATGAACCTAGGACAATATTTTTCTTCCGAACTTTTAGTGAAATGGGGGTTCATTTTCCAAATTTAAGCAATGTCCTCAACTTAAACTATATCACAAAATCTACATATTAACAATTACCAGCGTGCATTGAGAAATGATGTTTTAGTTACAGTTTCATCAACATTAATTCAACTTACAAGATGTTAGTATGACTATTTTGGACTATTATTCGAAATAAATTTATTTCCTCATGGAAGTCCAGAGGTTGTTTCCTAAAGGAGCAATAAAAATCTATTAATCAATTAATTACGGGCATGAACAAGAGCTTTATAGAGGAAATGGACAATGACAAAATCATGGGGTTATCTGGACTTAGTTCATGGTATCCACAATACTTGGTGATACATAATGAGTTACCTATTCCTCATGCATAAGCTACCATGGTTCACTGTGTAATTAATACTGTTGGCGAGCAACCTGCTCATAAAATAGCAGAGCATTTAGGATCTATTTCCTCAGAGCAAAAAATCTAAGCAGAATACACAACTTCATTTTCACCAATAACTAAAAGTAACGAATGGTAAAAACACATTTTTGACTCAAAACCTCTCGAGTTATTCCATTCTGCTCATTGTTTTTATAAAAATAGATTAATACTTCATTTCTAAGAAGGATTGACCTACGCTAAACTTTGAAATAATGTTATAGAATGCTAGCATATAAGGTCAGGAATCAACAACTTAAGGCTTAGAACAGAATCAGACATTAGTATCTCCTTAATGTCCTCATTTGCCAATGATTCAAATTACATATTTATCAAACTTTCTACAAGTTCATGCATACTCATATTTCTCCTATTTATTAAGGATTAAATACTCCAATATTATTACACATGATTCATAACAGTAAGCTGAACAAAATTTATATATCAACAATGAAAACCAATCATTTGAAAATAATTCCTTTATCACTTTTCTAGCACTGATATGAAAGAGGGCTTACAAACCAATAAATGACATTATTAAAATCCTTGCCATTAAGGTTGATGAAATACATATGAAACAATGATATATGTAAAAAAGGACATTTCTAAGATCAGAGAATTAGCCATACGCAACAATGGATGGGTAACAGAAGAATGACCCCAAAACAACTATTGGGAATCAGGAAAAAGATATTTCATTTTGATTCTAACTTCCAAGAACAACAATTTAATTTAATCTTACCCAGACACCAAATGATTTTTTTTCTTTTTAAACAACAGTTTTCAATTCCTATGCTCGACAAATAAATGTACTTATGAGGAAAATAAATCAGAATAAATTAATAACTAAACTGATTCATATTTTAAACATATTTAATTCATATTTTTTATGATGCCATACTTTTTTATGATACATATATACTAAGCTCCTCAAATAGCACAAGTCAGTGTTGCTGCAAGAGGCATATGAGATTATATTACCCTTACTTCACTATTTACATTTTCTTTGTGTGATAACCTTAAAGCTGGCCCATTACTGAGTCATAAGACAGCTCTGCTAGGAATCATCATTGATGTATGCACCACTTCTGTGCCAGAAGAGCAAATATGGCCACAACTGGTCCTTGGTATAAGGTGCAAAAATATTGGGATACTGCATCAAGTAAAATTTTTAATAACGGAGGAAAGGTAAATGCTAAGAGCAAGTACATCACTCTCCTCTTTTAGGATAAGTTTTCTCTAAATGTAGTAATCAGTAATAAGGATAACGATAAGGATAATCAGTCAATGGAGTAATAAGGAATGATAAAGATAGGGAGTTATAGGCGTGGTGGCCTAGTGGGTACAGCACTGAGCTACCGACCGGAGGGTCCCGGGGTTCAAATCCCAGGAAAGAGCCTTTCTGGACACCCTCATCTAAAATCCTTGCGATTCCATTTTCTGCTTGTCAGAACTTATTGGGAAATCGTCGATGGCTCAGGGAAAGGAACTGGCCCCCTACCCTGAATGTGTGAATTTCACACCCCATTGGCTTAGTACAGGGGGAGCTCTACTCTCACCTATCAAAACCCAACCTTCAGGTTGAATCACTGAGTGAGTGAGTCTGATTATTTAAGAAGTGCAGCTACAAGGCACGAGTAAAAATGGGACTTCGATCTACTCTTGTAGGTGTCGAGAGCTCAAAAATGTCCGGAAGCCGTCCTCTCGGTCGCAGTTGAATGAGTGGCGAGGGAAAACGTGGGAATGTGTGTCAGAGGAGTGAGAGAGGTTTCCCCCAGAGCCGCGAATGTACGCGCCTGTGCGTGGCCTCCTTGCCGCGGAGAATGAGAAAGGGACCATCGACGGGACGCACAAACCCACCGCCGCCTCTCCAAAGGCCTTCCTTCCTCTCCGCTTTCATCAAAGTCGCCCCCTTCCAGAGGTCAAGAGCCTCCACGTCCGACGCACACACACACAAGCGCAAGGGCAAAAACTCGAGCCACAGCAGCTTTCCCCTCCTCCAAGGGGGTTGGGCGTGGGAGGACTCAAGACGGCCAACGACCTAGGCGGGCGGGGGCCGGCTTCTTTGCTGAGGCCGACCATACCTTACCGACGGGGCAGATTCCTCCTCCCCGCTCAACGAAAGTGAAGCAATTACGCACGGGTAGGGTGGCTGCACTGCACTGCAACCACGCGGCAGGTAAGCGGGTGCCGATGAATGAGCAATCTCCTTGCCTTACACACGCCCCCGACGATTCTGTCTGCGAGATATCACGGCTATGATCCTTCTGCGCGAACTGCGATGCTCGACTTTTCAGTTTACGACGCGCAGAGAATCGACTATCAACACTTTCGCAAGGATAAAAATGGGGTAATTGCATACCTTCATGAAAACACTGCGTCCGATGACATTCAGGCGTTCGTCGATACCTCTTCCCTTAGTTACGCGACACCTATTTACGCTGCGGCACGTTAGGGGCAAAACACGAAACACGGATTTACGGCATCCGTAACCGTTCATACTGATTCTGATTAGTTAACTTAATATAGAAATAAATAGTACATGTAATAATTACTGCTTGTTTCTTAAATCACTTATTTTTTTGTAGCGATTGGCCTAGTTTCATTAAGTCTCCTGAGTATTTATTACCAAACAAACTGCCTCCTAAATGCTTCTTGAAACAGGTCCCACGACACCATTTCAAAAATCAGTTGCAGTGGTTATCATAGTTAATGGCATGTTATGAACTATAGTGATTCCACCATATTTGCTACAATTATAGTATGTATCGATATCTCCCAAGTATCAGAACTGGCAAGAAAACTTATTTCGCAATGATCTATCCAAGCTAAAACAATTACTCTCTCATCTCTCCAGGAATGCTCATTCTCATAAGTACATAAAATCATAATTATTAGATGAAAATTGGGATAAGTACAAATGGTAAGATCCAAAGAGGTTAGAAGGGAGTAGAGGGGGAATTTTCATGTTACCCAACAGTAAAGACATAGAAACCAGAAAGGGGGTACTTGGGTAAGATAGGCCACACCTACTTAGCACTAAATATTGCGTTTTCTGTGGCCTCTGATAGAGATAGCATGTGAATTAAAACATGAAAAACAATGGAATCATCAAAACTCAATGCAGTAGTGTCATTTTATCTTCCTGAAACAATTTATGGGAAGTAGTAATACACTTGATTCCATAGATATTCCGAAAAACTAGTATAAATTTTAAATAATTAGACCACACCTTTGGGAAGTGACCAATTTTTCACAATAATGGTGGTGGCAGACATTGGATTTCTTACGTCATACAGTGTTTGAATTTTGGTGTTTATATTTTCCCCAAGCATCAACACCCTCCATTATTCTCATACAGACCTTACATTCATCTCTTTATGGAACAAATGTACTATTTATGGCCAACCAGATTTGGCTTCAATAATCACTACAGCCACATAGATCCGGTTTTATGATGCCTGTTTAAATATTTCGGGGTATGCTTCAATTGCTGTAGATACGCTATTTCACAAAATAATAATTACATGAACTAACAAATGGCCTCATGGAAATACGAACTATTGGCAGCTAATGCTAACACAAATTGGAAGTTAAAATTAGCTAAACATTATAAAACCGAACCTCGACAATTAGTGGGCACAAACAGGTAGTGATGACCTAGCTGCTACTCCATTTTCAACTTCACATTCGTAGGGTATAAGTGTTGGAGTTTGCGGATTTGGGTTATTTTTCACAACACATTCACTCTGATTTTCCCGCAATATGAACATCCCAGTCCCGTAGTCTACTTACCATTCTGCGTCACCCCGATGCCGGCAGGCGAGGCCCCGGGAGGAGACGGCGAAGACGGGAACGCGGTGGGGACGCCGCAGCCAGAGTTGTTGGAGGAGGCGGCGGATGAAGAGAAGGTGGAGGAGGAGGAGTGCGGGGAGGCGGTGGAGGACGAGTGTGGTGAGGTGGTGGAGGCGGCCGACGACGAGGGCGGGGACAGCGAGGAGGCCGCCGCGCCGCCCGCACCCGCCGGACCCGCAGACGCCGACGGCCGGCACCCGCAGCAGCAGCAGCACGGGCAGCCACCACCGTGGTGGTGGTGGTGCGGCGAGGAGTGGGTACCGCCCGCGAGGAGGTGCCGCGACAGGCGCCGCACCGGCGGGTGCTGTCGGACGTCCACGCTCACGCACACCGTACTCTCCCCATGTACAAAAAACGCGAAGGCGAAGGAGAGGTGGGTGCTGCAGGTGGAGAGAAAGAGAGAGAGGAATCGTCAGCAGGGCGCGTACACTTAAAAAAAAAAAGAAAACAAACAACGCGGGGGCATGCAACAGAATCAGCGGGTTGGGGCAAATGTAGAGACGAGGGTCGGGGGATATAAATAGGAAATATCGTGAGATCGGTTGATATCAGGATGTCGTGTTATCGGGATGTCGCGTTTCGAAATATCGGGTTAGCTGCTGTTTTAATATAGCGTCACGATATCAAGTGTATATCGAATATCGTAGGAGATATATCGTAATATCGCACAGCCCTACAGGCGACGATAAAACAGCGGGGCTGCTTCCGTCCCAACACAACGGACTGACGTGTTAATCCTCGACTCGCCGGTAACTGACATATTAGTTAGCGAGCTAACTCACCACAGGTTCACGGGAGCTTGGGTATGAATGATTATCAAAACAAAACAAACAAAAAAAATCTTGGTTCAAGGATGCAAGAAAGTAACCCTCAGGCCACTAGACGAGAAGTCCAAATACCCCAACCTTTTGCACGGAGGCGATATTCCCAAGGATTTTATAATATTTCCCAGTTTCAAAATGTCCATCCGCCACTAATGTCACCACCAGATGACCGGCTGACATAAACATACCCTGACTACCTTGGCAGGTGAGGTTATTTGAGCGTCACTACTCAAGTACCAAAGTAGGGTCCATACAGTTATTCTTAATCAATTACTCCCTTCGACCGAATATGGCCTGAAATCCAATACGTCTTGAGTAATCCATGCCCCCTTTCCTGGTAATTTTGCTTGAATAAAAACATTAAGTATGATAATCAGAAAAATCGGTAACTCAACGCTGATACTAGAATTCAAATTCGCTCCCGAGTGTGTAAGTAAGGGTACCCCCGCGGTAAAAGTGGCACCTTTCCAGGATTATTACCAGAGAGCACGAAGGAATTTTTCCTGGCCACCAAGGAGAAGCTCGAGTTCCCACTTCTGCGTACGCACACAATTCGATAAACGATATCACGAGTGGTGATCAGTGGAGGCGACTACAATCATAGTTCTCTTCGCGCTCCTCAATTACATGAGAAGCTGATAATGTCTCTAAGCTGTCGCTAATTCCGTCGGGGCGACGGAGATGAATACATCGTAATCCAAAGAAATTCCGAGGACGTGAGTTACATCGTTCTTCTACACTGTTAGAATCGCGCGATTGTAAACTTCAAGTTCACTGCATTGTGGCCCTCGAAATTTTCATATTCCAAAATTAATCTAAAACCAACAACAGGAAGCGCTAGAACTGCGTGAGGATGCTAGCAATCATCCCGGCCCAGCCTGACGGCTTTTGCCCATCTCAGGTAAAGCTGCACATGGTATGACCCATGGACGATAAAGAATATAAATAAAGGAGCAGACAGAAATTTAACACCGACTACAACATCTCATACGTCAATCAAATGGGATGTGCATTCCTTAGATGGACCACATAACGTGTTCTATTCCCGTAACTTTAAATAGGTAAATATACTGCATTTCATACGCGGAGTTCAACGGGGTTAAGTGACTTCTCCCTGAGGGCTTTAGGACTAATAACGCTAAAAAATACGGGTGCGTCCTACTTCCTTTCGTGGATATCGAGATGCGAAAGGCTAGATTTGAAGAAAATGAACCCATAAAATGCTCTCAATCTACAGAAGTCCTCATTCCGGAAAGTGTGAGACGTATTTTAATTAACCGCGGATTCGTTTGTTATTACGATAATTTAGCTTTCAGCAATGGTTAGAACATAAGACCGAAAAGTGAAAAGGGCTAGTTAAGGAATTGTCATCGCCTATATTAGGGACAAATAGCTCACGAAATTACATCAAAACTTAGCACGGGAAAATCGAGCTTTGGGAAAGTTGAAAAGGGCCAAACGTAAACACGTCCGTTACTGTATTGTTTAAATATTCACAGCTGAGTGAGAAAATTCGCTGAATCGCTGTGTCCATCTTTTTCATCGGCCTTGTGTCTACCACTAACTGACAGCCACGATATTCCGTTCATTCAATCAAGCTGTTTGCTTAGTTTCCCGAAAGATGTTATTCGACTTGCATATCACTTCTTTCAGGATCCAGGCATTTGAAATAACAGAACATAACTCGTTGAAGTGGCTTTTACGTGTTTTCTACTGTCACGTATACTAGGTAATGGTATAAAAACTCGCCTCATTCACCATAGAAAATCAATCCACCAAGGAAAACCAAATACCGGAGTATTTCATGAGCGATGCCATTCTTTAATGTTTTACCAGACCTTTCTCGCTCGCCAGAAATGCCCTCAATTTTTACGATTAGGTTCGCCACATAAGCAACAACCGAATAAATTTATTCGCTCATTACCCATTAGTCACATCACATTTCAAAGCTGTGGGTGATTGCATTTCAATCCATACAGTATGTATTGCATCTTACTTAAAACCTTCCAAAATCGACTAACCCTCTGCTTGCGTTAGCAACAAAAATAGCACGAAAAGTGTGAGGTAAGCTAGTTGACTCGATTCATCCGTTGAATCAACCGTCGGTATAGTAACAGGTTCTCAGGTGTCCCATAAGGTAGTGTGATAGGCCCACTCCTGTTCCTTCTGTACATTAATGATATCAATAAGGTGGTCAAAAGTAAGCTTCGTCTATTTGCCGATGACACAGTAGTGTACAGGGAAATTCTATTCCTAAACGATAAAGAATATTTAAATGATGACCTACAAGCTATTGAAAAATGTGTCATACATGGCAGTTAGAATTAAATTTTTAAAAACGTGTAGTAATAAACTTTTGGAAAAAGAATTGTTCTCCTCCTAGCACGTACAAAATAAGTAATAATGAATATACAAACGTGGAATCCATTAAAAATCTTGGAATAAGAATGACATATGATCTTTCCTGGGATGAAGACATACGTGAAATAATGGGTCAAGCTAATCGTAGACTGGGATTCATCAAAAGAGCATTAGTTAAAAGTGACGAACGTGTACGAGAAATCAGCCACTTTTCCCTTGTTAGACCTCATTTGGAATATGCTGCCAGTGTATGGGATCCCTACGAAATCGGTCTAAATAACGAACTTGAACGTGTGCAGCGAAGATCGGCAAGATTTGTAAAGGGACGGTGCGATAACTATATTAGCGTAACCAGTCTATTAAATGAATTAAAATGGGAATCATTGTCAGATCGCAGGTTGAAATTTAGACAATCTCCTAAATAAATTCCAAGATAATATTTTCAGTGATAACGTTAAAAATATTTTGCGAACCCCAGATTACTATGGTAGACTGGACCATAATTACAAAATTAGAGAAATTGATTGCCGAACTGACAGATTCAAAATGTCCTTCTTTCCTCGTACAATTAGGTATAAGAATACCGGTAAATATGTCCAATACGAGTGAATGAATCCATAGCATAGGTAGTTGCATATTGGTATAAGGACTTGAAGGTAAACCAACTAACAGCACGTTTTTGCATGCTTCCTTTGCTATTTTTATCTTTTTAAATAGTGCAATTTAAACTAATATATTAATACTAATCCTTTTAAATTCATGATATGTAGTGCATGTTTGGTGAGAATACACCCCCTGCCACACACCTTTGTGGTGGCTTCCAGGGTATTATGTAGATGTAGAAGTAACACTTCAAGCATGGTCCCACAGCAGTGTTATCACCAAGACTTCGATTTCCAAACACACCAGGCTCTGGGCATAGTCGGCGGCTAGTATGTACTACCATGTCCCACCGATGTGCGATACAATTTAATTTTTGAACAACCCAGAATCCCAAAGCCACAAAAAGAGAAATGAAATGGCCTCTTCTACACTGCATTTAAGCCATAAGCTAAACCGAGTATTTAGTTAGATTTGAATTTCATCACACTAGTTCGGAGGTTCCCCACTTATAGGTCTCAACCTGAGGGGTAGAATGAGAATGAAATATATCGCTTGATACTGTATACACTGCAACGTGGACCACCACGCACGATGCATATATTGAGGGTGCGAGAAAAATAAGGTTAAGAACCCTTATACTGACACCTTTGCCTCACTTTGAAACTGCTTTATGACATATGCGGTAGGTCCATCAATGCTAAACGGATGGCTCCCAAGTTCTGAGAAATGAAAAAGCAAACAGAAGGAATATAAATTTTACAACCCCACCAGATTTAAAAGTGTGTCCTACCCAAATTAGATAGTTTAGTATAATTTCTGTTCGTAAAGCATTCACGACCCCTGACATCGATGGGATCTTAAGTTCAATTACGGCATGACCCGGAAAACTAAAATCCACGGATAGACCATAATCTCAAACTACCCATTTCATTACACCGTGTTCCACACTTTTCATCCATACGAAATGAAATCGTTCACCCAATGACGCAGATCAGTCGCAAGCCGCATAAATTAAATGGGTGAATAACTAACTGGCATCCAGGTTAAATAAATCCGTATATTCACCGCCATGCCGCTGAAATATCAGATGCTAAGACCAAGTCCATTATTTTATGATGGCTTTTAAATATTAGATGAGTTACTAAAGCTTTCACGCAGTTGAGTTTTGACAGCATGGCGTAGAGAAAACATTTCTCTTGAAAGACGCTCGCTAATGACTGACATTCTTTGTCAACATTTGATCTCCCGGTAAGTTTAATGGATTATTCGATCCAATACATTCTTTATTTTTAGATGATTTTCGGGCATGTCATACAATCTTACGCCTTTCACGTCAACCCACTACACGAATTCTACAAAAATATATATTTTCCATTAATTTCATTACCACCGTGAATAAGAGGCCACCCTAGTTATCACGTTCGTTATTGACGCAGATCCTTAACAATTCCATAACATGTGCATTCCCAGATAATTCGGCTTTTTAGAAAGTTCAGCCACCATCTACTCACTTAACATCGATAAATAAGATAGGCATTCATTAACATATTTTTCCACCTACTTGTACGCACGAAACCTGAAATTTCCACTAATGGTCTGAGGTGAACATTCTCCACCTTCTGGGAGCTTCCAGCCATTTGACTTGAGCGGGCACAAAGGAAATTCCCCATCTCACCCTTCACAAAAACGAAACACAGGACCGGTATTGAAACCATCAAAGATGACAACCCTATACAAAAGCATTCTACAGACTTACAACTTACAAAATGCAGACCGTAATGCTGGTAAATGGATCTGCGAATTTCTGCGCCGAAAAGTTTAAGGTAACATACGGTAAAACAAAAAATACTGTAACCGTGACGTTAAATCAAGTAGAAGTTCCGTTGTGAAAAAAGGAACAAAAGAGGAGGATTGAATCAGCAAATAAGTATGTAATTACTCAATATTAACGCACGAGGGGGTGAGCTCTACCCTAACCTATCAAACCAACCTACGAGTTGAAGAGTAATTGTGATTAACGCACTACATTAAAAAGCACCTCATCTTAAAGCGATTATCGCCAATTTCAGGCAGAGCACCCCCAATATTGGTGGGCGCGACTCTCGTTAATCTTCCCAGTGTCAAGTACAAGAGTAAATACCGTCTCCCTCCCTTATCTTGCTGGACTCCACTTCGTCACCAACAGAGTGAAAGGTTTACTTAAGTGGCCGTATTAAGTACAGGTTTCAAAGGGAAAAGTTCGTAATATTACGCCTACGATTACGCTTTTACGGCTAACAATTACGTACGTGGACTACGGCCTCTTATGGTTACGTACTCTTACGTCAACGTAAGGGGCCGGCTACAAGCAAGAATTCCTGCCTCCAATGGGGGCGTTTACTCGGAACCGAAATCGCAATTTTGTACACGAAATCGTTAGATGGAAACAAAAAAATAATTTTAGCGAAAAAATTTATCTTCCAACCACAACCATTCACTCATAAATCAAAAATTAAAATAAGCAAAAGGTGACGCCCACCGAAAAAGCTGCTGTGATAACATTGACGTCATTTTCCTCCCGTTCTTGACTGCTTTTCAAGGAAGGGAAGGGAGTGGAGGGGGGTTCTCGGAAGGTCTGCTCGCACAGATGCTGTCGAAATCGCTCCCATTGGCCGAGTCAGCTGTGTCCCCCCCTTTGCAATAAGGCGAAGTAGCTTCGCGGGCTCAGTTGTGATTGGACGAAGTCGTTATACGTCAGAGGTTGCACCGCACCCACTTTTCCGAAAGGGTTAAAAACTTCAGTTTTTCGCTGCTTATTACTCGATAAACAATTGACGGATCAGAAAACGGAAACATACGGGTCTTTTTATTTTACACTATCAGATTCGGCAATAAAAGAATATGGTAAACGACCCCATTGGGTCCAAAGCATCGTATTTCCGAACAGGAAAAAATCATGGATGAGCCATTCCGCGCCCATGAGATCAAATTGTTTCGGATGACGAACCCTGTACGTTTCCACCAACCAGCGCGGGGACATACCTCCACACGGGTCAGCTCCCAAACCGCTCAAACTTCTTCTTCGTTCTTTTTTCAACGGCAAGACACGCTAGGAACAGCGGCTGTCACTGCTTCCTGGACATTTCACTCCTTGCGAGCAATGCCGTACGAGTCCGAAATCAAGGGCGAGTGAACTTTTTTCCAAGTCATACTCAGAATCTCAACTACAGTCTTGCTTCCATTGCTTACGTCCTAAAAGTCCTGCAACGAGTCAATTTGGTGTACAGCTTTTACCTGCAAAGGTGGTATTACTTCTTCGCGTGACGCTGATAATTGAGTTGAGATTCTGAATATGGCACAAAATCTCAGCTACATTCTCACTTCACACCATTACGTCATAAAATCTACTACGAGTTCGAAAGAGGATACTGATTCTCCTCCAATGGTATGAAACGGTGTACCCACTTTGCAGGGTGAATCTGAAAACCAATTGGACTCCAAGTAGCTATTTTAGGACACAAGCAGTGGAAAAAAGACTGCAGTTGAGATTCTGAATACGGCCCCGATTAAAGCGTTTCGAAGAGGTACCCAAAGAAAGAGCGGAATAAAAAGGAACCTGCTGGATTAAAATATTTGTTTACGAATGCTTCCTAAAAACGATGTATTAACACGATGAGGTATCGCCTACGGCGAAAAAACGTTCACTTACTGATAAAAAATTATTCGTTATTCAAGAATTAACATTTAGGATGTGCCCTCTTCCCTTCATGTTTCCATTCCGCTGCTTTGCCGCCAATTTTTAATCGTACGCGCCTGCTCCGTTGGTTGACTTTCGACAAGTTGGATACAAGGGAAACTGGGTGTGCTCGGTGAGAACGTCTCCAAAAAGGTCCCACTGATTAATTTAAATGCATAATTAAATGCTAACAACACTGCATTAAGGAGGAACCTGCGCTTCGAAATACTGTATTCTTATGATTTATATCATTTGCGGTAATGAGTGAATTTAGGCTTTGTGATGCCTTTTGTATTTTAAAATATGTATTACAAATATCCACAGGGTAAAATATCATGCAACAATATGTTAAACAAAAGTTTTAGGTACGTAATGAAAACTAAATATTGTATTGACTCCAGCATTCGTTGCTATGCAGTCATAATTTGATTACAATATTTATTAATGAACTGAAGAAAAGAAATAATTATTTTTTGTTGTAAAACGTTTGAAAATGTGTCTTTACTGTTTATTTTCGTGATAAATTGCATTATGAATGGATAATAGAAGCACATGGCAACACCGAGATTGCATAACCAGCTGACAAGGGGTGTGTCTGAGCTTCGGGTCTAGGATTTTGACGAAATTTGCCAGGCAGGTAGTCCTTGATTAGTTATTTACGAATCACCCCCCATATAGGCTTACATATCCAGAAAGTTCGTCAAAAATGAGTTTGAAATATTTGATTGCACATATAAAGCTAATAATTGGTTATGTTTACCAGTGCAGTTTGGGTTAGGGGTGAAGAACTTGCTTCACAATGTCGACGTCCTAAGTTCGAGACTCTTCATATTCAATTTTTTTTTCATCGCAATTTCGTCGTACGACTTCCCTGGTTTTACATATTTTTAATCTGTTTACCCGAGATGCATTTTAACTATTTTACGTACTAATTACGTAATTTGCTAAATTTGCTAAAATTACATAATTAGTACGTAAAATAGTTAGTTACGTTATTTACCTAAATCACGTAATTAGTACGTAGCGGAAATACTTCCGCATGCCCTGTCGTTTTTTGTGTATGAAATTAAAGGAAGAGCATGAAGTGTGATCGTGATTTATAATTACCGTATCTTTGGCCACGCAGTCCCGACGCACGTACAACATTTGCTCTAATTTGCCCGGTGACGTGATTTTCCAGCGCTGTGCTTTTTTGGAAAAACTAATCGCAAGAGAAAAAAGAACTTAAGCTCTGCAATCATATAATTGTAAGTATCTACCGAAATGTTCGGGTGATCGGGCGAAATGTTTGGGTGGGAGAGAGTTTCGAACCAGAGACGTCGCTTGGAAATTGATAAAAAACCAGCGGTAACAAATAATTTTGAAAAATTAATGTATTCCATATTTTCAGGAGCATGTTAGAATCACCCAAACATTTCGGTAGATACTTAGGGATAGGGAATACTTACTTCAGGGATTTCTGATATTTTAAGTTTTCGCTACTGCCTGAGACCCGATTTCTTGTGACACCCGTTCGTCGATCATTATCCGGTTTTAGTAGACTGCAGACTCTATGTTTATCTGAATCTCGTCGAAATGCTAAACACGTGATTGCATGAATATGTACGTACATATATACATATAAATGTGCATTTACATTACTGTATACAGATACCTTTACATTAAGACAAACGTCTACCGCAAGTGAGATCGATAAAGAAGTGGTGCTGCTAAACTCCATATATTCTGAACACATAGGTTTAAACATTCTGATTTGACGTAAGTTGGCAGCCGTAAAAAAGTAACCAACGTAGTATGTGCAAAGTAATCAATTTTACCAAAGATGTTGGAAACATTTGCTACGAGTACCACCTTATACATATTCATATACATAGGCATTATGAAGATTAAAATTCAAGTCGTCTGCTTAATTTCTATACCCCATTTCATATTTTATTCGTTTATTTAACTATAAAAACAGCAATAAGGCCTTTACATTGAGTTATATCAAATATAAATTATGAAAACAATTTATAATAATTAAAAAAATGATAAGAAACTGAATTTGAACAAGAGTAATTAAATTGAAAGACCTCCTTAGCAACGTTGCCATGTTCATCGTAGCTTGCCGGCTCCTTCCTGGGAAGAAAACCGGAAGTATGTTCTTTGAACTTAAACACTAACGTTAAACATCCGATGACCTAGGCTGGAAAAAATATATTATGTGCTTTAATATCTCGTGCACGTTTCCTTAGTTTTTCAACGATTTTTTTCGGGCCAAAATTGAAATAGAAATTTTTATGTGAAGGAAGGTCATCATACTCCCATAAGGACAATGCATTTCAACGTGAAAAACCTTCATTTTCAAATCCATATATTTTCGTTGAATGGCCGATGACATATCAATATTTTTACACCATTCGATAGGGAAAGTGATGGACTATAATATATGTAAAAATCAGGGTAGGTTTTCGGGCATGCCTAAAATGATGGTTCCTCCTTAAGTTCGAAATTTTCGCCGATCGAAAGCACAAGCACACTGTCCACTACAGAAATGAATAAGCCACCTTCCCCAAAAATACCCATCGAGCATTTGAGAAACAAATACTCGAAGCTGATCGAGGTTCGCCACAAAACGGGTGGAGATAGCATGATAATGAAATCTCTTTTATCCTAGAGGAAAGAAGCGACATGATAATCTCATTCTCTTTCTTTTACTAATTTGACTTTCACTTTTTTATCAGACAACAACCACTCCAGTAATACGAGAGAAACGATACGAAAGAATGTTTAAGTTCGTTTCTCCTTCCTATAATATACCACCTATAAACGAGGTGAAACACTATCAACGTGCTTTATTCATAGCTACTTATAATATCTACCCAGCCTTTTAAGGGAATATGGAACGAGTAACGTCTCAAAACAATTTAGCTATTAAAACCGCACCCCGAGTTAATTTGAGCATCTTTTTAAGAAATGAGACGTGGTGCTCGCTCTTTTTCCCTTCCCCACGTGGATTTTCTGACAAGAATCAATTATCAACTATTTGGGGAGGTTGAGGGTGCCAAAGGGGGTCGGGGGAGGTTGAGGGGGAGACGACCCGCTTGGTCCATCATCGAGGAGGCTTCTCGCTCGGCCCCTCCGACCACCCCCGCCACCACACAATTTCACCGTTCGATCGGCTCCACACTGCCGGCAGCATCATCCACCAACGCCACAAGTTCGCCCCTCTCTCACGGGAGGGAAGGACACAAGGGGAGTTTCGGGGGAGGAAGGGAACGGTGCGAGGGAGGGAAAAATAGCATAAACCTGCACACAGTCCGACATAAAGTGATGCAGGCGAGCCAACACTCGTGGGCGGAAGCCTAAGAAGGAAGGGTGGATGATGTGAAGTTTTTACTAGAGATGTGCGATTACTACCCGCGAATAGTCGAATATTAGAAAGTATTCCATATTCGAGATTTGGTGTGTAGATGAACTACATTATACGTGTTGCGAGAAGAAGGCGAAGTTAGTCTGTTAATGGGTTTTGCCACATAATTTAACGCAGAAAGATAAGTTTCAATAAAATGGAATTCCGGTAAAATTATTACCTTTTCATCATAAATAACGCGCCGAAACTAGTTACCGCTAGTCACGATTCAAAATAAAAGGAAGAATAACGTTTAGCATATCAATTACAATTCTAGTATTCGACCCATCTCTAGTTTTTGCGGACACGCACTACGTCACGTAATCGCCATATAATGCACCGCGGGCACATCTTGGGGCATTTGAATAATGGAAATTGAATCGCGTAATTTTCAGGGCGAAATCTCAGACGAAATTATATTCATATTTCTAATCTTTGTCACCGCCAACAAAATCAATACATTGAGGGTTTCAGAATTAAACCAGGATTTCGTTCATCCCCGATAATACTCCACGTACATAATGATTAACTTTTCTTGGCATAAAATAAAACTCGCACACCTGAACCCTGAATCGCCCAACTGTCAGCTTGTTTGAAATACAAATAAACGCAACCGTTCCAATGTAATTAATACATTATGAGAGACGGCACGCGGGATTTTATAACACAGTAATAAATATTTTTGATCTGGTAAAGGTGCTCCTAAGGAACTACAAGGGAGCAAATGCAATGCTAATTATTAGAAACGAAGAATTTGGGAATTAAACCTTCACTACTGATTCAAGCAATTTTTTCAAAGAAATACTATGCCTAATTAAGCAGGATTCCTATCTTCTGTGCCCACAAATCCATGGGTACAGAGAGAACCATAGGAAACGGAGCATAGCTCTCTCATAAGTCAACTGCTACGAATCAGGCATTGCTGGACGCAGCCAAATCTATAAGTAGAACACACAAACAACAACGTAAAATGCGGATTTAAGTTTTCCACGCTGGCTACAGATTTTAATTCATAGTTAGAGTGAGCTATTGGATACCATTATTACCGCTACTGAGTAAGCTAGTTAGCTTGAAGGTCCAGTGGAAGACCACTGGGCGACATGCGACTCCGACCGACACCTAAGCCAGGGGCGTCGGAACTATTTTCGCTGGGAGGGGCCAACCTTGAAAAGGGCCCGGCTCCTATGCAAAGGGCTTGGCTCCTATGAAAAGGGCCCGCATTTTTTACGGATAGAAGGGGGTAGAGACTAGAATTCCGCTAAAAGTGCATATGAAGGTGGCAGAATATGCGTCCGAAGGGAAAAGGCAAGCTGGAAACATGTGAAATTAAATTTTTATTAATGAAGACTCATTTCTCAAGGGTCCGGGGCAAATTCTGGGGGGGGAGGCCCTGCCCCCCACTTCCCACGCCGCTGACCTAAGCTAACATGAGAGTTCGGTTACGAGAGCATGCAGTGAAACCTAACGTAACACCTTTACGTACCCACCCGGTGAAACCTCGCCGTTGTACTCTGCACCGCGTTAAAGCGTGAAAATGATTTTAGGCAGAGCTGTTTGGATCTTCATTCCCTCGATAACTCATCAGCAAGGATTCTGGGGCGCATGGTTAATATTTCAAGCCCACCGTTGAGATTCCCAGTCGGAGGAGCAACCGCGCACTTAGCCCATCCAACTCCTCGGAAGGGAGAACCGGCGGCGACACGCGAAACAAAAGGTTCAAGGAGCTGGTCGCATGCATTGACATGTGCTCCACCACTCAGGGTTATGAGCCGAGCCCCGCCCAGGGCTAATGCTCCACAAAGTGGGAGGGAGGCTGCCTAATATGTGACCGAGTGCTGCGGCGCGAGGAACAAAAAGATTAAACGATTCTCCATTTAAAATGGTCCAGCAACAAGTCACCCCCATAGAATGAAAACCGGGCGACGCAAGATATCGCCCATTAATTATAAAAATAAATTATTTATATTTCGCTTCCATTCTTCCACTGTTCCATTTAATTACAGGCAGCCTTTTGGCACATAACTGGGAGAACTTTTATTCCGCTCAGTACACCTACAACTGCCCGCAGCTAGTTGAATTCCTTAGTCCGTTACAATGCCAGTAAACGCAAAGCAAAAAAAGAACGCATGGCAGCGCGCCTTTTTCAAGAGAGAAAATATAACAGGGAAAACTCGAAACAAAGCAAAACCTCTAATTTACAGGAATTTCGAAGACATTCCACGAGTTTTCCTACGCCAGTTTTTCAATACCATTCTCTTCAAGGCCCCCCAGGATTTGAACGTGGTGGGTAATTTATAACATCCCAGCATGCGAGCGAAACGGAAAGTCTCTTAAGAGGGGGCTAAAGTCGGGACTGTCATTGGCACGAGTAGAACCACAGTTCTACTCGTGGTACCACTACTCGTGATACTACTAGATGGTACCACACCAGAACTCAAGTAGTACTACTTCTGCAGAGAGAAGGCACACGTGACCACCAAGGGCTCACTCAGCAGGGAGGCAAACCGTATTTATGCTTCCTCCCTTGTTGTGCATGTCGCGGATTTAGCCCTGTATTTCGCACACCCTTCATCTGAAACAAATGTTGGCTAAAAGGTACGTGTTTAGAGCTACAGACCGGAGAGCTCGGGATCAAAATTACGACAGGTCCCTTAGAATAAGTCCAACAAATCCAAATTATTTTTTCTGGGTATGAGATAGTTATGAGAGCCACAGAGAAAGGTACATTACTCTCAACCATGAAGCGTGAATTTCACACACGGTAAGATTTTTCTTTGATGGGCTCCGCCATCGCCGACAGACACTTTCAAAACGAAAACTACGGTCTCGCATGAATATACAAGTCATAACCGAATACTTTCATCGAAAAAAATAGAGCTACTTGGTAATTTTTAATAGGAAAATATTAAACCTAATCAGTTGCGTTTAAACATCGAAAACACGTTCCATTTCCAACAGAAATTACTCATTACAGAATGAGAAATAATAACCCATACGGTGAAAAAGGCACATTCCCTCATCGATTGCTTACTTCACAGCCCCCATAAAAATACGCGAACTTCTAATCATTGCATTGGTCGTGCTTTGGGAACGACCTTCGCTCCGTGGAGGGGAGAGACGCGTCCTGTCCGGCCCTCTTGGTACCTCACCCGCGCCAGGGATCCGCCCGAAAGGGGGTTAATGCAAGCAAATGGGAGGCGTGGTCAGTAACTCCGCGGAAAGGAGAGAGGACGGGTGGGGGGCGCGACACGCTCGGTGCAGCCTGCACCCGTCGAGGGCGGAGGAGGGAATGGGACGATGTGGGCGGCCTCCTAATCACTCCCTCGCCCAAAGCGACGGCGCTCGAGAGAACCTTCAACGGCGATCCAAAATAAGATCAGAACGAGGCCGACTCCCAGTAATACTAGTCACGGACAAAAGAGATCATAGGGCAGAGGCATCAACGCACATGCTAATAAAACCCTCCCCCTTCCCGCACAAAGACCTTTACGAAGCCACCCAAGAAATAATTGTCCGTAAGTGTCCGGTTCCGTTTCGGCCGGATGGACGCGTTCGCATCCGCGTTCCCGCCGCCAATACGTTTCCGATCCGACTCGCTTTCAGTTTCCAAACCGTTCCCCCGTGCCGGCTAGAGTCCCTTCCTCGACGCCGTCGCCAGCGCCGAAAACCTCGCACTTCTGCCGCCGCGTGACGGCAATGGAGGAGGGAGGTCGGGTGGATTTCCTCCCAAATCGGGACCGGGGGAGAGGACTAAAAGCCGCCCCCATCCCGAGAAGAATCCGTCCGGCGGCGGGAGGGGGCGATCCGGGGCCCCGGGTTGGGGCGCGGAGGGAGGCAGCCGGTTAGTGGGGACAGCTGCCCTCCCCGCCCCTCCCCACCCGCACCCCAGCTATATTGATCCGACTCCACGCCGTCACTTTCTAGCGAAGGTGGGGGCGGACGAAAGCGGGCCACGAGGGAGGGGGGCCGGGCCCCCTCGCCGCGACCACCTACTCGTTCGGCCGTGCGCGGTCCACAATCTGCGCTGCGCGCGTCTAGCGCTGCCCGCGCGACGGCGGGACCTCCAAGCTACTCGAGCGGGAGAATACGAAGAGCGGCGGACGACAGACCGCTTCCCACTTCCCCGATTTCACGACTGCATCCTGCCTTGGAGGAAACCGCGATGTACTACAGCCACAAGCGATAACCGGTTATCCCATTTCATTAATAGCATTCGAATCGTCGTGATGTCTCACCGCAGCTAATCCAACGCCGATTTTTCCTCCTCAAACGTAATATTACGTGATATTCCATCTCTGTCTGGTTTCGCATGCATCTAGTAAAACGACTACCCAGAATCTTTCCAGTTTTTATCGAAAACCAACAGAAATCAACAAAGCAACGAAGTATACTTTCCCTGATTTTCAGTACCTCGCTCCGCGGTTCACTTCTCTCTTCAATTCACCTTACGTGGCCAAAAAGCTTTTCATATTTTTCCCCCTTCTCCGCTACTCCTAACATTCACCGATCAAGCAACTCAGCGGCCCATGGCCCCTAATGCCTCTCCTCTTTCTTTTAATTTCTCTTAAGACAGCTTTAATTTAAGATAGCTTCCTAAACATCCCCACAACTTCTCTGTCACATTTGCCTACTTCATGTTCCTTACTCTCATCCAAACTAACATCTCCATCGCTTCGATACCTCATCGAAACCCCATCGCACGTCAGTGGCCGTATTTCGACTTAAATGCGCTTCATGCTCCCGATTTTTTCACTCTTTGTTTACCTGTTAATTATTAGTCAACTACATTATGTACCAAATGGAAAGCATAGAAAATTGTACAGCAACATTGAGAATGGTAAAATAAGTGGTTTGCGGCCAGACTTCGTGAAATTACTTCATGTTGAATTGAACCTGATGATGTCGCAGGGCGACGAAACTGGTCGATTCAAGTTACCTATGCGAAATTTACAAAGTTTTTCAATTCAACATTGAGATTGGTAATTAGAAATAGAAAATGTATGACACAACAGAGAGGGGCAGAAAAAATAAAAATCGAAACGCCAGGAAGGAAACTGACACACAAACGTGGAGCATCTTGAAGGCAGTTGTAACATTATAGAAGCACCCACAATTTCGAATACATTTTAATGGGCATTCACGAGCAAGATCAATTCTTAAGATTTAAATACTTAATATGCCAATCCACTTTCAAAACCCAATTCTAATACAAGGAACACTATATGTACATGCATGGCATTTACATTTCTAACAAACATTACAATACATCTAATACCTGGGTCAAGAATCAACTGCCGATGATTAGACTATAAGAATGATAATTTAGTGACGGAACATTCAAGCAGCTTCGGCTAAAGACGCAATGATCAACTATCTCGGCAATCAACAGCTGCCGGCGCCTTGCAGCTAACCTTGACGCAATCATGAGCCCCCTCGGCGTCGCCCCCCCCCCCCCCCCGCCTTTGACCGACAAACGCCCCCCCCCCCCTCCGCAACCTCCTTCGCAATCAACACACACATCTATGCACAACATTGAATGCACACTCACCTCTTGCCGATGATCTTCTCCGAGCCGTCGTACGGTTGTACAAACCATTTCCCCAAACGTACGAAATCCCGGGACAGGAGACATCTGCCGACAAAAAGAAAATTGGGGGTTAGCTGGTTTTAAGGTGGGATTGTGGAAAAGGGAACGAAGGAGAGTGTGCACTTATATAAAAAAAAGATAGGACACAGATGCTAAGCCAGAAAAAAAAACCACAACAAACAAATTCATAGCACTCCTTTGAAAATAAAACTTTCTATTGACCTGTATTGCCGAATCGATGGAAGAAAATGTGATAAACTGGAATGCAGACAGGGATGAATAAAATGTTCTGAGAAGCATAGAGGCAATCGGATAGTTATTCTATTACAAAATGAACTTAAACCTTGTAAATTCGAAACCGATTTGTTCACAGATGACGTTAGATATATATATTAAGAACCCCTGCGTATTATGCTAGGTTTGATCAGATTAACAAGATTAGAGAGAGACATTGTCGTACCGATAGATTTAAAATGTCATTTTTCCCGCGTACCATAAGAAAGAACAATAGGCAGAATAGCGAAGGGGTAGGTAGGTGAAATTCGATTTTCTGAGTGTCAGAAATTCGTAGGAAATCGCAGGTGGCCCAGGTAAAGGAACTGGTCCTCCTACCCTGAATGTGTGAATTTCACGCGCCAATGGCTTAGTGCGGGGTGAGCTCTACTCTCACCTATCAAAACCAACCTTCGGGTTGAATCACTGAGTGAGTGAGGTAGGTGAAATGTAATCAGAGTAGTGTGTAGTGCATGATGCATGTAATAACAACCAATAATCCCTTTCTTATTATGTAAATGCTAACCATCTTGCTGCACGTGACCCTATTATCTAGCATATCTCCATTATATATCCGAGTAGCATGTCAATAGTGCATGTTTGGTGATATTAACCCCCGCCCCACACCCTCATGGTGGCTCACAGGGTATTTGGCACATGTAGACGTAGATGCACACTTAATTACCGGACCTATCCATAAAAGTTCTAGACCACAGGTTCGATCTTGCCATCTTTAGGAAGCAGTGCTACTCAGACACCATCATCCACGAGCACTCCAGAAATCATTTCCATTACAAAACCGCAGCTCCCAACCCAATGATCCACCGATTATGCCACATCCCTATGTCAGAAGCCAACAAACTGACGGAGCTCCGCACCATTAAAGATATTGCTGCCAACAATGGTTACTCGAAAAGATTAGTGGACACCCTTTATAGAAGGAAAATAACCCAATTAGCAAGGAGGGAGATATAAGGCACTCAGGCCACACCAGACGATTCTCCATAATGACGTAGAATTCCCTTCCTCGGGAACCTATCCCTAAGAATTGAAAGACTGCTTCCCAAGGAGAAGATAAGGGCAGCATTTTACAACCAGACAACGCTCAGTAATATTCTTGGATCACCAAAAAATAAAGACAAGGCGAAGCAGCAGAGAGGGGTAATTTATTAAAGTGTTCCGATTGTGACATGTACATTGGGCAAAGAGGGAGGAGTTTTGCCACCAGGGCAGCGGAGCACCGGAAGTGTCATCGCCACAGGAAGGAAAATTCACAATTTGCGAAACACCTCCTCAACACGGGCCACAACAGTGACTGCATCCCTACCATACTATACGTGGAAAGGAAGGGACGTAGATTGGACGCCCTCAAAGAATCGTAAATTTTTAGCCACTTGGACTCAAAGATTAGTGGGAGAAATGAGTAAGAGTGGGAGAAAAGAGAAGTCTGCTGAAAACTATAAAAAGAAAACGGGAGAACTTAATCGGCCACATCTTAAGACACGATGGCCTGATGAAGAAAATCGCCGAAGGAAAAGTGAAGAATCGCGTGGAGGGCTGCATCAAACCAATCCTAGGATTGTTGTCCCTTGATGATGATTATGATTGGACTCAAACCTTGTAAATGACCATTTGTATCCTTCTCGCTCCCCTCTCCTTCACCTTCTTACTCAAACAACCTCCCCTCCTCCCGACGCCTACCCAAACACCTAGCCTAACCACCTAACCCTCACCACCCCCCTCCCCTAAACTCCGCCTCAGCACCTGAACGTCTCCTCTCCCCCTACAGCCTCTCATCACCTCCCGCTCCTCGTTACTTGACTATATATAGTGTTGTCATTTTCCTAAAAATCACCTTGATAATGATACTTTGTACCGAAAACAGGATCGGAAATAAAAATACATGGGGAAACAGCCTAGTACATATTTCTTTGAACGCTCCAACTACTAGCCCATGATTTTTAACAGTCGTTTCAACAGTTAGTTACAGAACACTGGTTTATCTTTTCGAATTTAAAATTCAACATCTATCAGGGTGACGATAAAAGACCGACTGCCAAAAAGAAGTACGAATCTACAGTTATGGCCGTTAATTGTACTTTTTAACAACAACCACCGTCCTAGGAACGACAACGAATGATTTATTCAATTACAAAATACTTCCATAGTGAAGAACTGTGCAATGGTTAAAGCTAAGAAATGGAAGACTTCGTTCAAAACAGTAGTCAGAACCCGCTTGAAGCAGGAATAACGCACTGAGGAGTATTTATTACCTTCATAAAAAAGGGGGAGACAATTCAATTAACAGCGAAAAATTAAGTAGCATGAGGAATTACAAATAACATTTAACCCAACAGATGTGTAAAATCAAATCATAA
Source organism: Platycnemis pennipes (assembly GCA_933228895.1). Taxonomy (NCBI): domain Eukaryota; kingdom Metazoa; phylum Arthropoda; class Insecta; order Odonata; family Platycnemididae; genus Platycnemis; species Platycnemis pennipes. The sequence goes on along the minus strand of OW121851.1, from coordinate 126,832,350 downwards.
TAATGAGCTCATTAAAACCAAATCACTCATGCAGTTACATGGGGCAAATGTAAAATTGGAAAGATAAGTCATCAATACCCGCAAAGCCATTAAGTCGACGGGGACAACTGCATTAGATAAATCATAGAGGATAAATCAGGATCATATCATTAAAAAGGGCCAATACGACTCGCAACACAAGTAAAACATGAGAAAAGTTACCTTTCGATTAAATTGTGGAGAGCCTTAAAGAGTAGAGATCTGCATTCGTAGGACAAGCCGCTTTCCCAGGAACCTTGCTCACCATCTGAAAAATAACAGATACTATATCAGTATATATGCCACGTAACTATGTCTACCCTAACAAAGGGGATACATTTATCGCACCAAAAAATTGACTCATGATCGATCGTCAGAACACCGCCACTAAATTTACGCCTCGCATACGTTTCGAGGGCAATAGCGTGCATGGAGAGGACATTTTTCGTATTGCACGATGATACGCTCAAGAGGATTTTACTATATATTACTCTCCGAATTACATAGTTTTCTTTCTTGGGAGCAGAGAAAAAAGCCAAGAAAGAGACAAGTACGAAGGGATTATCCTATGCGTATGCTATCGTACTATTACGTCTAATTAACAATGCAGAATGGGCTGGCGTAAAACTAATGTCGTCAATATAAAGAATATAACGTGTGCGTCGCTGCTTAGTGATTAAAAAATAATACCTTGCTCATTTGTCTCCAATACAGCCAGAACCAAGTATGGAAGACAAAGCGTAAACTACCTCCTTCAACAACAACTTTCACAGTCCATCAATAAGTACTACAAAAACTTCATTTCACGCGATTAAACAATGAGCATATTCCTAGCTTAAGTCGAGCGTCTCAGGATACTCGCCACCCAAAAGCGAGGTGGCACGCATCGCACGGGATTTGCATCGAGTGCGAAGATCCTTGAGAAAATAACACAGTGCATCAAATTAGGGGGAAAGGGAGCGTGCGGAGACTGACTGGGTGGGGAGATGGGCGGGGCAGCGTGGGAGCACGGAGAGAGAGGAACAAGCCCACCACCCACTGAATCCAAAACCACTCAATCGGATTCCACCTGTTGGCGCGGGAGGGTTAATGGGCGAGGGGGAGGGCAACAGAGGAAAGGGGCCGCTCGCAGGGAGGGGACACGGCGACGAGAGTACCCCCCCCCCCTCCTCTCTCTCTTTCCCATCCTCGCCCACCTGCAGGGGCTGAATCACCCAGGAATCCCCCCCTCCCCTCCCGCTCCTCACTCAATTACGACGACTCGCCGTTTCTTTAGACGGCACCAAACTGTTAAATCAAAACTTCCGACTGCAGACCTTGTGTCACGGGGTGCGGTAACCATGCTCAGCCCAGAAGGAGTAGAAAAAGAGACGTGGATATCTCACCTTTCACAACTAACGCAAAAGTGAAAATGTCACGTCTGAAAGGGTGAAAAATTGCGATGAAAATACATGTTCAAAAATGATAAGTAAAAAATGTAAAAATTCTGATAGAATTGCCCGTGCGATCAAAAAGGAGCAGAATTAAATACCAGCCAAGGCATAGATGTCGCGTTTATCTTGAGAATTTCTTTAAGATTAGGTGACGATAGCTAATCGGTTAGTTCCTAGTTGCCTCCATAACCAGGAATATACTAACAAATACACCCAAAAGGAGCCTCAAATTAGCACCACGATTATTCATCGTATCAGGAATTCAATATCATATGAACCATTAGTGGGTTTAACACTATCGCCAACCTAATAATTAGCAACAACCCCGCATAAACACTCGAAAACTACGCATCAGCAACGAATTAGGATCGGAAACGAGGATAACGGAACTAAAACCAATGAAAAATGTCTAACATCACCTATCGCTAAGTGTTTTGCTTCGGAAAATATAATCATTCTTCCATAAAATGTAACACTGACGTTTTGACAACAGAATGCTAAAAGATAGCAATAAAGCATTGAGCAAACGAGGAACATCAGAGGTTACAAAATATTACCTCAATCATAAACAAATACAAGCCCAACACTATTACCAAATAGTATGGCGCTGTAGCACCTGCGAATTAACTGAAAGTTAAAAAAATATTAATACTGTTATTGCCATAAATAGATAACATAAGGAAGAATTATATCAACATGAAGAGTTTAGTCGACAGGAGAATCGAGCTACATTTAAGCATCTTAGGATTGCTGAACGATGATGATGACGATGAGGTATCCTACACAGACCGACATATGTCTACACAAATTCCACTTTCATCGCCTACGCGAAAAATTATTTAATTACCAACAACGGTCCAAAGACTGAATTCAGACACACCACGCCACAAACATAAATAGGCTGGGAATTGCTACTTCATAGGAATCGCCACTCGAGCCCATCACTGTACGTTCAGTGCCAACTTAACATCCGTCGTCGCCTGTGACTCATGCTCGGATAGCATAATAAGAGCTCGAGAAAACATAGCCACAAGTCGCCCACATCACGAGGATCATCCAATCTGTATCTACCGCAACTTCAGACGTAAAGTATCGAATGTACCGACAATCGTCGGGTCAGTTTCACTCAGCGCGATCGACGATAGCGCTCATTCACCCATCTGACGGTGAAACATTTGCTCAACTACCAGGTTTATCTCTTTATCACAGTTAACGCTAGAACGAATTATAGACGGAGGTTTCGTGAGCACATTACTACACACACAGGGAAGAATTACAGTACAGATTAAATCTATTAGAGATATTCAATCGGATAGCTTTACTCAAGATGTTAGGCACATATTAAAAACACCAGCGTATTATGCTAGATTCGACCAGATAAATAAGATTAGAGAGAGAGATTGTCGCACTGATAGATTCAAAATGGCATTTTCCCCCGTGCTATAAGAGAACAGAATAGGCAGTATAGCAAAGGGATAGGTAGGTGAAATATATTCAAAATAGTCTGCAGTGCATGATGCATGTATTAGTCCCTTAAATACTATAGATACTAACAATCTAGTTGCATGAGACCCTATAGATGCTTGTTTGCATGTCAGTAGTGCATGCTTGGTGATCTTCACCCCCTGCCACACACCCTCGCGGTGGCTTGCAGGGCATCGTGTAGATGTAGATGAATAAATAGCACGCATACTCATCAAATTAAGTAAATACGCTCGGTGGCTTGGATCTGCCACTCACGCATAGTGCGTGTCCGCTCCTTGCGTGCCAAGCTTTTTTTTTGAGCCTTAACCTGGCGCTGATTTCGGTGAGAGTTCATCTCCACAATCTCCTCTCGATGTGGGCGCTGCCGCTTGCCCAATGTGACACGCAGACAAAAGGAGAAACGGCAACCGAGCGATGATATTCTGATGCAGTGAAATGCGCATACGGCAGATTGGTGTGAAAATACTACCAATAAGTTTGGTTGAACGAATAGGGTAGTACTTTTCGACCTCCCGAACGCGCTCCATTATGAAAGCGGTTATCCAAAGATGAAGAAAGAAAAAAAATTACCGACGGGATGGCAATTGATGAACACTTATTTTAAATACACTGTGTACATGTTTAAGGACGATACTGCCGCCTGAGTGATGAAATGCGGATACAAAATCGGATTCACGTACATTCTATTCATCGAAGCAAATAATTTACGCGAGTATGATTTACATGGAAATCTCCTTCATTTATAAAAGTACGACAACACACTGAAGATTACACTGTCAAATTAGTTAAATAGATAGCACGAGACTAGATTAAGATAAAGACGAAGACAAAGGCAAAAGTCACTGAAACTGGAAGATCGCGTCTTTGGACTACTTTCTTATCCTTCGTGCAACACAGCGTAACCTCAAAAAGAAATAGGCCGCGTATGATAGAGATAACTCATTTTCTCATGGTTTGCGAATTCAGGCCTGCATTTTAATTGAACTACTGGCTAACTATACATCAAAATTTAAGGTAGCACAATGTGATTTCAGCATCTCGCTACGTGATGTACTGCAAGGTTTGTTTAAAAATAACCAGTAACAACTTTCCGGGTAAGACGTTATTACCACGATTAGGGGAATGAGAATTTTCCCAAACCGAATGTGCGCTGTAATTCTAGTGCCTTTAGCCGGATATGGTAGCGAAGAGAGAAAATACACAATACATTATAATTTTGCCGATTTCTTTCCGACCTAAATAATGCTCTTATTCAGTTCATGTTTATGCCAATTAATCATTTTTTGATGCCCTCTATTTTCAACCATGAATTTCGACTACCTCTGGTGTAACGTAAAGTCTACATGAACTGATGATTGACGCTAACCACACAAAATAAAACCGGTCCGAAATGAATCATCTCTGAGCAATATGATTGCCTGCGCGTCTTTTTCAATGGAGAACTTTTTAGTGAAGCATCCCACACTCTAACCCCTTCGTCCGCGAACAAAATCAAAGCGCGATAAAACGAAAGCGAAGATTCCGTGGAGTAACAAAACCATAGGCCTGACAGGGAAAGAAATCTCAAGAACGGAAACGTTCAAAGAGTCCGATTGGAGTGAGGGAAGTGGCGAGTCGTCCTCCACGGAAGCGAGTCCCGCTAGAGTGAGGTGAGGAAGGCCAGCCAATCAACGCACCCCGCCCGGCGCGCCACGTTTGAATCTCCTTAAGTCGCGGCTGTTGTGCCGAGCGGCCGCGCGAAGCGCTTCTGTCGTAAAAAAATGTGTGCGGGGGAGGGGCGCGGAGAGCGAGGGATCCGGAAGTAGCGTGGGCGAGGGAGGGAACGAGAGGCTTGCGGCGGCGGCGGCGATCCGCCGAGCGGGCGGGCGGACGTCGACGACGACTGCGGACGCCAGAGCAATGACCTCACGGCCGACGAGCGCACTCTCTTCTCCTCAGCGAACCAACGCCACGGGCCCCCTTCCTCGCCACAGGGACACTCCGCAGGCGAGGTTCGCCGTCGAATTCGCCCCTTGCCATTTCCGCGATACTCGCCGCTACGCGCGCACACTGACGAAGAACGTACGGCGACGGCTATCGCGGTGGGGGCGACATAAGCCCATGCCACCGAAAGACGAATTGGCTCGTTTGGCCTAGTGATGGGCAATTACGTTCCTTTACCGGGCCCGTTCCTTTCGTTCCTTTTCAACCCTGATAGCTGGTAGTTCCATAGGATACTCTGTCCATTCGGACCTTTCGAGGCCCCTCTCGGTCCTTCGTTGGTCCTCCCGGTCGTTTCGTTCCTTTCGTAGGGCCTTTTGGTCTTTTCCTCCTCCGTCAGTCCCATTCGGTCCCACCGCTTACGAGGTTCCTGACGGATTCCTTGAATCATCTAGTTCCCGAGGAACGAGATTTGGCTCGCAGTCGGATTTGTTCCTCAACGGACCCGTTCCTTTGGAACGAATCGTTCCGGAACGACCCATCTTTAATCTGGCCCACTTATCCTCCGCAGAGGAACATTTCTCCCGGTCTCCCGCTGGCTTCGGTCAGCCAAGTTCTCTTTGAGGGATTGTGCAGATTTTAATAGTCGCTTAGATATGACGATAATGGGAAAAACTGAGAATTTTCATGCCTTGGAAGTTCTGGTCCGTTGCTGCTAATCATTATAGTTGGCTCGCGCAGGGCCTTCAAATGAAAATGGAACTCAAAATCCTTGTTCTATCCTTCGCATGCCTGAACATGCGAATGTTTTCATACGACTTAAAAACTCTCTCTGGAACCCTAACAAATAGGCTTCTCTTTGACATACCTCTTTCCGAAAAGCGTAAGATATCATGAAGTGGTGTTTACCAATGCCCTACTTTTATCTTTCTTCCAGGCATACGCGGAAACTCGGAAATAAACATGGGCTGAAATGGCAGATGATAAGAAGCCATGTCTCTTAAGGATCTGGCTTACACTCTTAACAGAAAAATTACAAGGTTCCACGTAAGGGTTTAAGATGTCCAAGGGAATATCGCAATTCTTCTGGTAAAGAGAGAACGTAATTCTTCTAAGAATTCTGTTCACTGCACTCAGCAGAATATAATGTAGGCAGCTGCCTCGTAGGCAGCTATGATGGGATAAATCGAGAACAGGACACTTGCGATGATAAACACGTATTATACTTTTGAAAATAAGAATAAAACGGGGCGAGTTAAAAAGCCGTTCCGATTCATACTGCATGGATTCCGAATACAATATTTTCCCTCGCATCCTAAATAATACAAAACTTTAACAAAAGTATGTTTACTTATTATCAGAGGATTAATAAAGAGAAAAGAGGAACGATAGGAATCAATGCATATACCAGAAAATCGTAAGCGTTCTTTCATTGGATGAAAGCACATTTTGCCATTTATGACAAAAAAACGAAAGCTACTACCGTATAGACAAACTGGAAACAATAATCCACGCCAAAAATTTCAATATGTGAGATTACAAAATTCCTATCTTCCTTCTTCCCATTTTGTAAGATACATGACTCACCAGCGAATTAAGTTTTTTATCTCCTCACCATTAAGGTGACTTTAATCTTAGAACAAAAATCGCACGATGAACTCATGGAGAGCAGTACGCAATGATATATCTTCATACACATGCACGGATAACATTATTATTAGTTTTTCACTTCACTACATGGCTGGCATTCCTACCAAAACCAAATAGAGGAACATAATATGCATGATAGCAAAACGAATCATTTCTTACAAATGTGAATATTATCATCGCTTGTCTTCAATCTTAACATTGATCCCAACTAGCTCTCCACTTCGTTCTTCTATTGCCAATTTTTGAAAATGTCAACTTCCATGCTGTATAGGCTAATTATTTTTGTAGGAGCAGGCAAGGTAGAAAAGAAATATTTTTACTTAATCACAGTAAATTATAGCAGTCAAAACATGTTCCGCGAGGAGTAATAATAAAGGTGTATAATTATTGAATACATCTAGAATAATGCCTTGACAAACAACGATGAAACGGCCAACCTCAAAATCAAATTGATCCATAGGCTAACACATGGACAACTAAGTTGGAAACATGAAAACCTGAGATCTCTTACGTCTAAAACATATAACTCCGAGGATTCAGACGTAGGATGTCTCCTTGATCCACAAAATAGATATGCAAACGCACCCGTTACTTGAAGCCAAATACTCTAAAACATTGATACTTAGGGAGATCTAGTTTATTCACGAAGAGAAAAAGGATACTGAATCGCTCTTTCGTTGGGTACCCAAGAATTGAAATGGCGACAAGCGATTACCCTCACTTCTACATCATCTACATCTACACGATACCCTGCAAGCCACCGCGAGGGTGTGTGGCAGGGGGTGAGGATCACCAAGCATGCACTACTGACGTGCAAACAAGCATCTATAGGGACTCATGCAACTAGATTGTTAGTATCTATAGTATTTAAGGGGTTAATATACGCATCATGCACTACAGAAATCTCTAAAATATTTCCCCTACCTATCACTTTGCTATGCTGCCTATTCTGTTCTCTTATGGTACGGGGGAAAAAATGCCATTTTGAATCTTTCAGTACGACAATCTATCTCTCTAATCTTATTTATCTGGTCGAATCTAGCATAATACGCTGATGTTTTTAATATGTGCCTAACATCTTCAGTAAGCTATTCGATTGAAATTTCTCTAATAGATTTAATCTGTACTTTAACCTACGCTCTGATAATGATTCCCACCCTAATTCTTGCATTAATTCTGAAACACTACTCAACTTACGGTAACACCTTTTAACGAACATAGCTGCTCTACGCTGCACACTGTCTAGTTCTTAGATAAAGCCTAATTCATTAGGATCCCATACACTACTCCCTAACTAGTGAAAAGTAGCATCGCTCTTTTGTTCTTCATCTTTAACTTCATCGCCTCCTCTGCACAATCGCTATACGACACGCTCGCGAAGCTTCAATCCCGAAGTTCATACTCATCGCCCGCCAGGAGATTGAAATGTTGCTTACTAAGTAATGACGGCGATACGCTCCACGCGCCAAGGGAGGCGGTCTCTTCCGCAACGCACACAGCCACCACTTGAGCTGCGAGATGCGTGTGGACGGGGGGGCGTGGAGGGAGCAGCAAGGGCAGATAAGGAAGGGTGGCACATTACGACACCCACTCTCGGCGCGCACCACAGCGAACGACAGGTGTAGAAAGGAGGAGAGGGGGGGGGGGTCAGGTGCTTGAGGGATGACGCGGGACGCGTGCTTGAGACGCCCGCGGGGCTCCCAAACTGTGACCTAGGGAAGGGCGGGGGCAAGTGTTATGCCGGGAGGGAAGGGGAGAGGATACGATTCCCGCAGCGGACACAAGCAAGCGGGCATACGTGTTCCGCGCACCGGAGCATTCCATTGCACTCGTCGCGGATTCAGCCAGCAAAATTGAAATAAAAACGGCATGAAGGTAATGAAAACACGGCTCCCATCTATGCGAGTATAAGGGATCAACTTCGCATACTTTCCTGTCATTCTAAACTCAATTTTTTCGGAAGCAATGAAGAAAAGTTTGAAATCACATTTTCTCATTTATGACTTCTTTATCCAAAACCATAATCGTACGGTCAGATAAGTTTGGCAAATAGGCAGAATACCTACTAATCAAATAATTACTGGTATCCAATTGGTTAATAAGACATACATTACCGTTACCTGAGACACATTGAATATGCTAAGGGAACAGAGACATGCAACTCGGAAAGTTCGATGAAGACCAGTTTTTCAGTAAGTGAAAGATTTCCATCGAGAAATTCGGGTCAACTTCATCTTCATCGTCTTCCCCCATTCAGTTAACTGTAACGCCAGCCGCCGATGACACAACATAAATTTCCCTCTTTTCCACATTCGTTCTCCACTACGCGTAGACATTACCCACAGGCAACCTATTAACCTAATGCAGAGGACGCGAAAGCTAAATAATTAAAAATCGTCCAAGTGGTGCATAAATAAGATGATGGTATTCAGAGCTAATAATTGCTAACTCGAATCACAACACGCATCCAAAGACTATTAAGCTTATATATCCATATATCGCAATGAAATGCATAGAAATCTGTCTTTAATTCTTTTTCATAATTCTATATCGACGGTTAGAAATAAAATTAGATTCATAGCTCAGAGAATATCGGCTATTATTATCGTACAAGGTTATAGAACGATGCACAGTAACCAAATATAGCACAATATAAGCTTAGAGTGTTCAGCCATGATTGAGGTTTCAAAAAAAGGTAAATATGAATTTCTTAAACAGTTCTTTGACTAAAAGCTTATTCAGATGAAACCATAACGGTAGCTGTGAAATTCGGCATGTTCTACTGGTAAGTCGGCGTTTCAATCCTGCATTGAGTTTGGGCCTCGTTGAACTACGGTATAAATACGTAATACTCAAAGTGATAAACCGTAATGTTGCACATGAAGGACACACACCTGCATACTGTGTTATGTACCTCAGCACATAAGTCAATCAAATTTAAGGATCATTTAAATAATTCCAAATTTAAGGATGATTTAAATAATTACAAATTAAGGACGGACTTGGTGTAGGTTACCCATTAAAATTACATTTCCTACGGATTAATTAACTTGACAAGTACTGTTGCGTAGATGCAGCTTACGAGTGCTCTTAGAGGCAGAGGGGCGGATGAGTTTCCCTCCCCTCCGCGACCTCGATTCAGCCCAATGAACGGCGAATTTCACACGCCCCCTCCCCTCCCCGGTGGCGGGAGACGATCCTCCAGTTGCAATTCGGGGGCAATGGCCCACCCCCGATCACTGGATGCATTCTTTATGACAGCATTTCTCTTTCACTCGCTCAATGGACGCTATGAGCCCCGCAAAAAGGCGCCGTTGACAGAATAGAGCGACCGACAGTCTCACACCGCCCCTTTGACGGAAGCGTCCCCAATTTAGACATTTAGACAACTTGGTCAAGGGAATTGCAATACGGGAGTTGGACAGTACGGACTGCAGGAAAGACGCATAAAATATTTCGGAGGGGCACGGAATGAAAGTGTTAGAAAATGGACGGACCATGGAAAATCTCTATCTCAAGTCTCAAGAGCGACTCGAAAAAGTTAATGCTAGACTTTCGAGGTTTCCTGCCAAGTGAGAGAACGTCCTCTGGACTCCCTCTGAATGTCGCAGAAGGCGACCCTATTACGAGAAGTTCGCCTTGCAATTACGTCATGAATGCCCAACATTTTAAAACTAAGAAAACTCGTTACCCGCAACTCCTTAGGCCCTCCTGGATAATATAAGTCAAAGAGCACTGAAAGAACATGTCATTAAAACGCATTCACATCAGCACCCCTGATTCCGCCTAGCGAATGAGAGAAATACTCTGCAACGGCTAAGTCCCGTTGTCACTGGAGTGAAAGTAAACATGCAAATTTTACGGCTGCGTTGAATTTCACGTCTCCCGGCTACTCTTCATTCAAGATTCTCATGGAAATTTAATGGGAGGGGGAAGATGCCTGAGGAGTTTTATAAGACTTCATTCAAGGCCCACTACAGAATTTACCGAGTAGAAGAGGAAGTGGCCCAAAAGTACCGACATAAAATCTCGTCCACGCAACGAGGAAGAAAGAGCCACCGGCAGGCATTGTTTGCGACGACGCAGAGGTGCGTCTTACTCCAGATAGAGGGGACAATTAAGAGCATCCACTCCTCGCTCCCGCAACACGATTCCGATATCCCCAGAAATAATAACAACGTTTCTTCTTCCCCTCTCTCTCCCGTTCCATCCCCGGAGGCGTAAAAAATTTCAAGCTGCTTCGAACTCCTGGCGAAGGAAAGAGGAGTCGCCACCACCGTCATCTCTCGAGAAAAGCAAGTAGCTCGATGGGAACACAACGGGAGAAAGAGAGATATTCCCTTCCCCTTTACACACGACGACGCACCATCGCCTCTCCTGTACCTCCCTCCCCTCCAAAACAGATCTCCACACACACACACACACACACAAACACACCGAACTCTTGGCAACACCGGAACGCAACAGTGGAGCGAGAACGAGAGAAGAAGAAGGAGAGAGAGAGTAGTTTCCACACCGCCCTCCACCCACGTCCCGTTACGGGTTCCTCCCTCCCTCAACGTCCTGCGGCGGTAGCGAGAGTAGAGAGGGAGGGGAGGAGGGCGAGAGGAGGGGGTAGAGGGGGATCCCACCAGAACACGCGCCACGTGAGGCGGCAGTGATCGCAGGTCGAACCATCGAAACCAAAAGGGCGTGCGAGACTGGAAGTGCTCTCGTCGCCCCTTCTAAATGGCGACCAAACAGCCCCGTGAACCCCATCCCTTATCTCTAAACCACTCTCCCAAGGAACTGCCAAACGATGGCCATCATCAACAAACCGCGAAGGAAAACAAGGGCAACGCAAACGATTAAACTACGACGCGGGGAATCAGTCGGGATCACCACCTGCAGCTCAATATTTCCGATGACTACGTCGCAGTAATATTACAAAACGTCCATTCTGACAGGGGAAACAAAAAATATTTCCGTAGTTATGAAACTAAGACTTCCGTAAGTAGGAAATCCCCTCAATTTGGAATATTCCTCATTTTACATTTCAATCGAAGGATAATTAATAAAAGGATATACGTCTAATTATCAACAATAGAAGAATTTGAAGGCCTTTGAGTCATCAAATTCCAGCCCAAAAAAATCACTCCATCAAACGACTGAAAAATAGCGATTGCCCACATTCTTCGAACGCGAGCTTCGGAGGTTTTTCAAACTTTTCATCGCTAAGCCGACAAGAAAGCGAGGACAGAGAAATCGCTCGAGAACTGCACACATTCATGGGATGGCGGGCGCGACCCTTGTTTAAAAAAACAGCCAGAGCGAGCGTGTCCCTCTCGCGCGGAGATGGCCGGGAGGGGGCAGGAGGGGGGGAAGCACACAAGCGTCGGGAGAAATTCCTCCGCCGCCCCCATTCCTCCCCACCGCAAGGTCGACGACAATAAAAACGGTCAACGCGGCTGCATCCGAGTGATCCTTGGCCTCAAATTTCAAACGGCCGACTGACTAGATGTCATTCTCTCTCCCAATCCAAGCTCCCACATGGGTGCCACTTGCTTTGGACTAATCTTTTTCGACCGATGTGCTCGAAAAAAAGATAAAACAGGACCAATCGATTATTCCTGCCTCGCGCGCTCCTGTGTCGGTCGTGTGCCCTCCCCTATACTCCGCACACACATCTCCCTCTCTCGGGCGTTCCAGGGGATCGCCATTTTCCGGCTCTATGGCTTTGCGAGCGGCGAGGGGTGAGTGGGGAATGGGGGAGCGAGGGGGGGGGGGCAGCCGAGGGGAACGAGTCGCGCGCTGGGAAAAGCGGGACGGAGTAAGAATTCGCTATCTCCATCACAAATTCTCCCCCCGGTCGTCACCCTCGGGGGGCTCCCTCGGAGACCCCATCAGAGTCGCGAGCCAAGACTCAGCGCGCGCCGGCGGCAGCCAGGAAGCGAAGGCAAAAAGGGGAATGGAGGGACCAATCTGCTAATGGACCGGCTGAATCGTCTCGCCCCTCCCTTCGGCGGGGGTGCGCGGGGCCCCGCTGGCGAACACGCACCAAGGGGATTGAAATGGCCCCCACAAACCGTGGCCCCGTCCAAACCGTCCCGCGCCGCATCCTCTTGATTGCGACGCATCGACATCTCCATCCACATCCGGACCACAGAAAAGCACCGCACCGGCGGTTCGCTGCTGGTGCCGGTGGGAGGAGAGGGCGAATCGAGAGCCTCCGGTACAAGGTCGTCGGGAATAACTCAAGCGTCAGCATTCCACCGCGGTCGCAGCGGGCCACTTCGAATCTGATTAAGAATGGAACGCCAAGGAGGGAGGAGGATGCTACACACCAATCACTTCCGCTTGGCGGCGGGTGTGACGCGTGCCGGCTGGGAGACGCGAGGGCTAATCATTGAGAGGGGGGCGGAATGCAGAGAAGGGTGGTCCCGCACCACCCACCGACTCCTCCACCGAACGGATTCGGGGAAATGGCGAAGAGGAAAGGCATTCAGGGGTAGCCTTCGGCTTCGCTTCCGATGGCCCTCCGCGGGCAAACACTCGTCGGGTGACCTCGTGACCTTGCTTCCTTCGCAAGACGATTTGAGGGGGGGCGCGTGGGGAGGAGGCAAGCTGGTCGATATAAGCCCGGCCCTGGCGGGGCGATGGGGATGCCACGGGGAAGGCAGCACCCAGGGGAAAGGGGAAGGAAGTAAGAGGTGGCGGCGGGGGCCGGGGGAAGTCCGCCCTATCCGTCCCTTCGACCCCCTCCCGCCCCGCACACAACAGACAACCACCACCCCGCCGCACACGAGGAAAAGCGCGGGAAATGTGTGCGCCCCCCACGTGAGGGTGTGCGTGGCCGTATTGATCCGAGGAGCGAGTCGGGGAGGGGCGGGAGATGAGAGGGAAAGGAATACCGGAGGGGGTGGATGGGGGCACGACATGCGGCGGCACCTCGAAAAGGGGGTTGGCACGGGGGCAGCAGCCGAAGGAGATAAGGGAGGAGGGATATATATTTGGGGGCGGGGGTTGCAGAACCCTCCCACGCGACAGCCACCTTTCCATGCCATGCGCACTCCTCCTCTGGCGACTCCTCCCGCCCCCCCACTACGCCTCCCCAATCGAACCGTAGATCCCGTGCCCATAGCGCATGCATTTCCAGCATTTCAAAAAACGCCGCAGCGGCGTTTAAGCTCGCTCCCCTTTCTTGAGCAGCTCCTCCTCAGGCGAGCCACGCGCTGGCGACCGACTCGTCTCTCATCCCGACCGCCCCCTCACATCCCCCACCTTTCTCTCCACTAAATCACTGGAGCTCCAAACTCAAAATCTTCGGTAGGCATGCGGGGAGCGACGATGGTAACATTAGCGCAAGGGGAAAACGCAACATTAGCGCCGTCGCGGGAAATTTCGTTTTCAATCGGCTAACCCACTCTTTGACAAAATACTTGACAAATGCCACTGCCGAAAAATAATACAAATTCTCAACGTTTCTCATCACGAACAGGCCGAGCCGTTTAGAGTTAAGTCTTGAGAAAATGTCTAAGATGCAAATTGTTCCAATAACTCCGTTCCAATTAAACTGTTAGAGAAGTTTATAAAAAGACGTAAGCATTACTAATTCAAAGACGAATGACTGGATGGAGATATGTGATGCAAAGGAGAACGCGCCGTCCAGAAGAACTTCCGCACTCGCGACCGAAAACTTTCTAGCCACCCGCTCCCACTAACGCGAGTTACGTCACGCTGAATGCAGCGCATATCTCATACCACGAGGAAAACTGCGGGTCGGTGGTAATAAGTGAGCTGGTACATGAATGATTGACTAGGACACGTAAAGGAGGCTGGCCAGTGGTCTCATATACACCACCAGGAGGATTGGCAACAAAGATGGGCTAAGGATTAAGCGGCGTCAGAGCACAAGTCCCATTTTCCACGACGAAGCCTCTGAGAGTTACATTCTTAGTTTCAATGACCACTATGCTAAGACCGCAACTTCAGGTCAACTCCGATTGCAATCTGACTCATACCATCGGAGAAGATGTATCAATACCCCATTGGATCAGAGACGGCTCGGCAAAGCGGAAGGAAATGAAGATGAATGCAAGCACCACTCCCATGACGCAGCAACTTCGACCACGGCAAAGGTCGCGCCAGAAAACTTCAAGCGAATTATTAACACCACAATCAAAGTCGGAATATACCGCACCCATTGAGTACGTGCGCACTTTATCCCAGTCCTATTTTCTCGAACACCAGAACCAAATAACGGCTAAATAATTCAAACGCCCATTAAGAAGCATTAGCCTCAGGTGAAGAGGGCAATTTATGACCGAGCCAACTGCGCGGCCCGCACAACTACCGACATTTACAGGGATCACTTCCAGAATGACAGATCGAAGATCGGAAGCAAGCCCCAATAATTACCGGAAAAGGATAAGAGGTAAGCTTCCCACAAACCAAAATGCAATTCATACCAACCGGCGCATCCCTTTCGGATTCCGCCAATCGGAAGGGAATGGGCCGGATCGAGTTCCGTGGCATGGGGGAGGGGTAGTTGCCGGAAAAGGGGTTAGCGCGAAAAATTTCCGCGGTGTTGCACGCCCGTTCAAGGGGTGAGAGAGGGAGAGTGGGGGGCGGGGTCGGTGGATCGATAGCGGTATAAGCGGCCATTAAAAACTACGCGAGCGAAGAGGAGCCCGTGATCTTCGCTAAGAGAAGGAAGGGTGGTCATCCACGGATGGGGAGCTGGAGGGGGAACTTAGACTGTTGCACTGACAAGCGGGGCGAGCAAGTCACAGGGGAAAAGATCGATTCGCGAAGGAAGCGCGGGAGACGCAATCCGACGGCCAGAGGACAAAAAAGCGGCGGCACGCGCAGGGAGAAAGTGGTCGCGCGCATGGCGAGGTATTTACGTGATCGCGGGGGGCGGGAGGATTTGGATAGGGGGAGGAGCAGACAACAAGGTCACATAAACTGACACCTACCGTGCGCACGGCACACCCTATGCGGCCAACTCGAAGCTAAGGGTAATCGCGAAGCGCCTCCGAATCCTCCGCAGCCCAGACGATACGTTACGCGGATCACGTACTCATTCAGTACCGATAACCTTCGGCCAGCAAACTTAATAATACTATTATATTTATTTCACAAGCTTGATGTGGCTGTGAAAATTACGATGCTAATGTGAAGTTCAGTAGTAAGAATTGACACTAACATTTCCTGGCTTCGACCATGGTTTCCACAATTTAGATGCCATTATGATTATTACCTTGATAATGACATGCAAACTGTCGAAACCGTGGTCCAAGCCAATACAACTTGTGTGTGGAATGTACAAAGCGAATTTTCTTTTCCAATCACGAGGTTACACAAAGTCATGGCTCAAACGCTAAGCATTTACCTTAAAACTATTTACTATTTTTGTCGACCTACTATTTTGATATGCCTGAACAATAGTAAGAGCGAGTTTAGTTTTCTATACTTATATAGGGGGTCGTGGTGGCCTAGTGGGCAGAGCACTGAGCTACTGACCGGAGGGTCCCGGGTTCAAATCCCGGGCCGAAGCCTTTCTGGACACCCCCATCTAAAATCATCGCGATTCGACTTTCTGCGTGTCAGAACTTCGTAGGAAATCGCGGCCAAGGGAAAAAAACTGGCCCCCCTACCCTGAATGTGATAATTTCACACGCCATTGGTTTAGTACGGGGTGAGTTCTACTCTCACCTATCAAAGACCAAGCTTCGGGTTGAATCACTCGGTGAGTGAATGATAATTATAAAAATGTTTGCCTGATGATGGATCACGCCCTGCCACACCCCTTAGCGGTGCCTTACACCGCAAGAAGCGGTACAAAAAACCCCCGGTACACAAAAAAACATTAAAAATAAATTGGTCTTCCGCGCGGTTTCCATACAAAATCCGATGTCACCTTACTTAGAATAAAAATTCTATTTACTTTTTATTACAATGCGAAGAGTATTAAGCAACGGTATAAGTTTAATACAAATTTGATTAGTATTAAAACGTGAATTTCATTTACACAAAAACAATATAAAAACTTCTACTCATTAGGAAAAAGGCAGTAGAAGTAGATCTGCCGTCTGATCCAACTGCGGAGACTGCATTGCCTTCCGGCGAATAAACCGACTGACACGCCAGAGGTGCAATTCGAACCCACAACCTAAAGGCTGCCAAAACTGTGCATCAACTAAAGGCTGTATATGATCTGACTAACACGATAAACAAAGTTAAATATAAGTGCATCATCTTCAGTTTCTAACTAATACTGAGGATGGCCTCGAATAAAAAATATCCACATGAGAAGATGAAAACAACTTTGGAACGTAGGTTTTCTGAAATAGTTTTATCAGTGCGAAACATCTTAGATGAGGGATGTAGTGAATGCAGTGCTTCAAGTGTTACACTTCACAACTGCTTCAAGTTTTATATCACCACTAGGTTTTGAAAACGTGAATATGAAGTATTCGGACCATGACAGAATGGGGTCCACTAAACAAGCGTTAGAAGTGTACTCGGGAGTGTGAATGAAAACCTAGGAAAGCTACGTACTGAAAAAGGGAAGTTGTCCAAATTATCCGATTGGATACTGAAACGCAACATCTACATCTACGCAATACCCTGCAAACCACCGCGAGTATGTGTGGCAGGGGGTGAAGATCACCAAATATGCACTATTGACATGTAACTAGGCTACTACATGGAAACGTGCTACATTCGACGCAAAAGGGTATTGACACAGTGGAACCACTCATAGTTTGACGAGCAGAATCAGACATCACGCAGCTTTAGCTGCAGTTCATTCCTCTAAAAAAGAAGTAATGTAGCTATGTACATACATCATACATATCGAAATGGTGATCTTATATACCTTACAAGGGCTGGATAGTTTTTTAAGTATTGTTACACTTTTACAAGCAGTCGACCTGAAGACGCCAGCTGGAATGCCGGTGAAACTGTTGTCGAGCGAAGTCAACATACGCGGAGCAATCCCGAAAGAAATGCAGAGCTATGCTATTGTTAAACTAGTATATATTACGTATATACGTAACAGCACTATCATTAACATCCAATGACAGGAAAGTCATAGAATTGATCTATATCGATCGATGACATCAATCCTGGAGCTCTCCCCGTCACCCAAGTCATCATGTGAATGCATCATGTTGCATATCCCACTATGTCGCCTGAATATAATGAGAGATGGGAATTCACTTTCAAGTTTCGATACGTAAAACTGATAGAGAGAACTTAAGACCGGGTCATAGCCAACGTGCTAATTGCCTGTTCGGACAAGAATCCTTCCTCTCAGCCAAGTCAATAACCTTGGGCAACTAACACTTCGCGACATTTTACCTCGTAGTCATTATGAAAAAAGGTAAAGTACGGCAAAGCATAATATTCGCATGAACATTAATCCATCGTCAAAATATTAATTTCTAAAAACCCAAAGAAATTACTCTGAAACAATGTTTGACTTTAAAGCAGAATTGGAATCGATAGTCCTCTTTATCTCCGACAATCTAGAACTGAAATTATTTGATAGCCAGATATTCCACAGCGAAAAAAATCATTCGCATTGACCGGGACTCGAACCCGGACCTCCGGCCAGTTGCTCTACCAGTTGAGCTACCAAGAAGTCCCATTTCTCTGTGGAAATTGCAGAGGATTAAAGGAACAAGGGTCCGGGCTCGAGTCTCGGTCAAGGCGAATTATTTTTTTCTCTGTGGAATACCTTGCTATCGTTTAATCCAACGGGTATCTCCGATAAAGTTTTCCTGGATAGTTCGCGAGCTTTGAGTTTGAAATTATTTAGCCTTTCGAATCGTCACCTATATTTATGTGAGATGTGTCTGATAATCAATGGAGTGAGCCCTAATAAAAATTCAACCAAAATGAAAAATACTAGTATCTTCAATATATTATATGCCCGAGGATAATAAAAATAAATACTACCCCTGGAGTTCAGAGGTAGACCACTTTTAATGCATTTAAATAGATTAAAACGGATTCATACACGTACATGTGTAAGGCCATGGATTCCCTTGGTTATAACCGAAAGCTAAATTTTTGTCGTGCGATATTTTCCCACGCGCTATCTAGTTTCATAAAAAAGACTGACTCGTCAAGTTAAATCTTACAGATAAGAGGCGGTAAACACAGCAGGTATACCAGGTGGGTTACCACATCGAAGGTACGTATGTCCTCTCTCTTCTTAGGAAATACACGTTAACTCGACCGTGGGAAAATAAAACTATCCCTTGATTTCATATCGATGGAACACGAGCTACTTAAGAAGAATAAATGTACAATACGAAAAAATTGAGCAGGTACGGCTACTTACCCTCCTATATTTAAATCGTACGTGATAAGCGCTAAAGGGAAATATGTTCCCTTTAGCGCTTATCACCTTACAATTCTAACTTGCCATTGGATATCGAATATTTATACACACCATAAAAGACCCTCATCACGAAACTGAGAAGCGATTACTTCATTCTGTTACTTCACGTGACGAGTATTGTCTGAATAAAGGTTCATGATTCACGTTTCCACAAAAAAGTATTCTATCCGCACGCCGTAACCACAGCTAATCATCAAAACTAACGATTTCTAGTGTTCGCCAAATTTGCGATATCGCGCATCAAAAATAATACTCTTCAGGATAGCCAAGATTCTAACGATACAGCTCACGCTTTATACTCTATATTTCGAAGTTAATAGAAACGCAGGGAAAAATTAGAGATAATACAAAAGTTCAAGTGCTCTACGAATATAACGACATTGGTAATGCTTAGATATCATATCCAACACACCGATAACATGATATTATCAATAGTGCACACCTAAAACGTGGGTATATTTCTTTCAACGAAATGACAAATGGTCAATAACAACTAGAGCAGGATAGACTAGAATCAATTAGGAAGTATTCTTATTGAAGGATGATGATCAAGTGAGTACACCGTGCGTTAATGAATGGCTTGACATTAATGTCCAAAGAAAATGTTCCACGAAGTCTAAATAATAACTGAATTGAGGAAAATCCACCTAATCAGAGAAGTGGAAAAACTAATGGAAAATGACAACACAATGAAGCCTTAAATAGTTCGGCTAGTAGTAATCAACCGGCAGTTTTAAAAACTTTCCGAAAGATACTACAACATAAGTATCCGTTGATGAAACAAAAAGCCTTACATAGGCTTTATCTATTGAACACATTGCCGATCTGCAGCCTTATGCAATTTCCAAACAAACATTTGTGACAAAAAATTGAATGAGACGCACTGCAGGGCCGAAAAATACATTAGAAGAAAATAGAGGCAGATAGACCGAGGACGGACGAAACTCTTGCCTAAATCTTTCCTCCATGAGAGTCGCATTCTGTACATATTTGAGATCACACAAAGATCATTTACGAACACAATTACATATCGTGAATATCAGGCAGAATCTATGAAGAGGGCTCCGCGCTATCCGTGGAAGAACTTCACGCTCCTCACTCCAACTTCCCTTAGGCCACTTAAGCGACTGCAACTCTCCGCTTCTCGGGAGAGTCGATTGGCCATTGCGTAACATGCGTTTTTATGACTGGAGCAGCGTCTCTCTGGCCGGGGGCCAAACGCACAGCTCTCTGGCAACAAACAGAAGGCGAGCTAGCGGCGCGAAAGAAAAAAGATTGGAAAACACGGAGATCCTTGCACGCCACGGCCTCAAGAGAACAGCTACGATTCCGACCACAAGATCCAGGATCCAAGCGGAGGAGGAAGGTCGCAAGGATGGGTGTTCACAGAACACGGAGGGCCTTTAAGTGTAGCATCCCCAGGCGCCACCGGCAGGAGGGTGGCCGTCAGAGGTGTTCGCTGTCCCGTTACGCGAGCCCCCCTCCGCGCTACTCGCCCCAAGTGAAGGCCCGCGACAAGGCCCTCCACGGAGCGATGGCCGAGGTCACGCACGAATCGTCCTCATCAGAAACGGGCGCATCACTCATAGCTACACGCCAATCCACCAACTCTATTTTGCTCCACGGCGCACTAAATTCAGAGACTACCAAAATTTCAACCCCCACGGGTTTTCTCGAACCCCCTTCCTTTTGGGCCGAAATTTGGCCCACGACGATTGCAACTCTCACTGAACGGACATCATAGCGTCACTTCTTTTATCATGCACGAGCCTGTGCGACAAGGATAACTGTCCTTCCCGTAAATACGCATTGCTTAAAATTCTCATACACCAGCTCTTTTGGTATCTAACTAAAAATAATGAAAATTTTCCGACAAATACAGAATGAACCGATAGTAAAAACTCCACTTTCTTGATTCCTTCTACCGCCAACATCCCTCAACGATTAGAATCCGTACGACTCAAAGAGGACGGACTGACATAGTTATACATAACATTTTACTCAGATCAATTAATTAAATATTATCCTTTTTCTCACCCAATAAAACTAGTTCTACATAATACCCAGAGAATACTAAAACATTTTGTAGCAAATAAAATTACAGAAAAAATTCTATGAAAACCTAAAAAAGTATACACGTTTCTCACTACATTTCGCAATTACTTTATTTTTTCAGTAACATGGATTTAATATCAGCATTATTTGACAAACGACACCAGAAAATGAAATCATTTTCATGTTTATACCTAAACCTGACCTAAGCCTTGTAATCTTTAAAATAATTGGTGAGAAAATCAATGAGCTTAGGTAGGTGAGCGTTAACGCAAATTTAGTAGACTGTCCACAGACGGAAAAAAGGAAAAAATACGAAGCATGTCGTCCAAAATCCTCAACAAGAATTCTAAGGCCTGACACTAATTTTCGAAAAAGTACTACAATAATCTACAATAATTAAAATGGAATGGGTAACGGATAAGCGGAAAATGTAACTCACAAAAGTGTAATTGTGGTAACAGGTCTTTAAACTTCACGGTAATACGACCACAATGAGGACACTAAATTGTATGCATCATTTAAGTTGTCGCATAAAATAAATTAACAAGCATAAATTAACCGAAAAACGTAAATTAACTGAAACGTATTACATTCTCTTAGCAGGATATTCGATGCTAGAGGCATTTTTTTCATTTATTTATTAATTCCTATTCCAAATCGCAAAATATATTAACAAAATAGGTACGAAGTGAACCAAATCGTTCAAAAGCTAATACATATGAAATGTGAATTTGAATTCACGATCCAAAACCATACGTATTGAAATCCAAAAATCAAGATTCTACCAATAAGCACAACTACTTTGAGAGATCGTGCAGGTTCCACTTTCTTTCCGTTTCCTACACATTTCCCCTTTCTTAACGACAATACCAACCCACGAATTCAATACCTTTTAATAACTCACTTTTTATGCCTCCTCCGAATTTCTCCTAGAATCTTCCTCGCCTCATCCACTATTACGAACATTTCGTTTGACTGTCCCCCTACCCAAATGACCCCAAGCCCACACCTAAAAATCCACTCGTTAATCTTGCTCATTAGCCCTGTTTATGAGGCCCAATTAAGGAGGAGGGACCCACGAAGTAGGAGCCTGCACTGGGAACTGGGGATCTATTCGTGATTATTTTAGCAAATGTGGCCGACATATTTTATGACTTACGTCTACACCAGTATTTAACGGTGAAAATGAATTTAAAAAATACACGCCACAGCACCAACTACGTTCACCAATATCGTTAAAGGCCGCTTTACACGATACAATTTTTCGTACAATTTCTTGTACAAACTCTTGCATGAGGAAATTGTAATGTGTAAAGCGGCAAATTGTACGAAAACTTGTGCGATTGTCTGAATGACTGAACGGGAAATAGAAGGTGTTCTAAATCCATTCAGACAAACATACAATTTCGTTCAGTCTATACAAGAGTTTGTACAAGAAATTGTGCAAAAAATTGTATCGTGTAAAGCGGCCTTAAGGCATTTTATTTTACGTTAAGTACCTACAATCTTCCCTAATTTTAGTGACCCCTATTCTAACTTGATTGAGTGCTTTTGCTGCTCCACACCAGTTTGCCCTGGGCAAAAAAATACTAGTCACATGAAGAAACTCCATCGAAACAGGACAATTGCAACTATCCTCACAAAATACTACTAGTCTTCTTTCCACAATCATCATCATTAATCATCACTCCTGGGATTGGTTTGACGCAGCCCTCCACTGAATTCTTCTATCGGCTAATATCCTCATATTTACGCTTCCCTTCTCTTTCATATCCTTCATCACTTGTTCCATATATCCTTTCCACAATAAACTATGTACCTAATTTTCCCCGGGTTCCCAGTTCGGAAGAACAAGAGATAGAAATAAAGGACCAGCAAGACACGTGGAGACAACGATCGCAAATCTGGCTCCACCCACCCACCCTCTCCACTCCGCTGAGGGAGAGGGCGGGATACATCCCTTGCCCAGCGCGCCCAGAGCGAGAAAGACAACACTCCCCTGAGGCGCCGGCAGGCGCACTTGTTGCCTCTGCATGACGTTGCCAAGGGGGCCGGCGCTGGCCACTTAGCACTTGGCGACTTTTAAATGCTGGACTCCTCGACCAAGTCGTCGGGAGGGTGGATGATGACGTGTAGACGGTGGCGTCACTCAGCAAAAGCGGAAAGTCGAGTCACCTAGGTCCGCCAACTTCATACGAGTTGATTCTAGTGAGCAATGGAATATTTCAGAAGAGGCCAGGGAGTAATATTTAAGTATTAACGGCAAGACGATCACATGAACGGAGATTCAACTAAGCCTGGAATTACATAAAAAATTAAACCGCGGCGACGAACAGAAACCTAGCGATCTCGTTCCCAAAAAAAAGTCGAAAACAATTTGAATAAAATCACGCAACCAAGTGATTTTATTTCAAATTGGAAAGTAATTTATCTCTTTCAGAGTTAGCAACCTAAAAACTGAGTTAAAAGTACATGAGGACGAAATATAACGTCAAAAAGCGCAAGCGCAATAACGGCAAAAGAAAATTTTAATTCCTTCATCCACAACAAAATATTTCCAAATGTATCACGAACACCTGGAAACTTTCCTTCGACCTCTTCCTTAGCACATTTTGGAATGAAATATTTGAAATCTGCGTTAAAAAAGGGCATTTCGCGTCATCCTCAGCTATGGCTGGTATTATAGTCACAGATAGTGTAAGTACTACCCATTAGGAAGCAAATTAAAAAAACGATCTCTTACTAAATAGCAACAATTGGGAAACGCGTTAGGGGGTGGGCGGGATTGTTTGTACCTCTGATCGATTTCATAACCAGTTGAGAAATAATAAACCATACTAATCTTATTTTATTATCAAGAATGCAGTAACAACTTGTTAATAAAAAAAGGTGTTCAACCCAAAGGTTGGGTTTTTTTTGATAGTCGAGGGTTGAACTCACCCCGTACTAACCCATTGGCGTGTTAAATTCTAACATTCAGGGTGGGAGGGCCAGTTCCTTTCCCTGGACCACCTAGCAATTTTCTACGAAGTTCTGACAGGCAGAAAATTGAATCACGATAAACGGTATAATAAAAAATTTAAAATTAAATCACCAGACCCCGCCTTGGTTATCCATGGATTCCATTTCCACCGAAAATTGCAGCATATAAATTTTAAACTACGCAGGTTACCATCGACGTGAACATAAAGGCACTTCGGTCTAATAAGAGGTGTAAGTCATCACAAAACGAAGCGAGTTACTAGTGTTCGCAGACGAAAGTTGTACACAATGGGAACTTGATTCCAACAAGAGTTCTGTTTTCCATTCGTCGTAACGTGTGCGTAATCATCACCCTCACCATTCACCAATTCTTTGATTGTTTTGTAAGTTCTCCA
Source organism: Platycnemis pennipes (assembly GCA_933228895.1). NCBI lineage: Eukaryota > Metazoa > Arthropoda > Insecta > Odonata > Platycnemididae > Platycnemis > Platycnemis pennipes. The sequence continues at coordinate 126,808,018 of OW121851.1, read as the reverse complement.
CTCATTTCTTCCTTCGGCTAAATATTGATTTCGGTCTCTTTACAATAACACTAAATGATAATTATGTACTCAGAATAATCAGCAAGAACAAATGTAGAATTGCTGTTTCCGTGGTGAGAAAAAGAGCGAAAAGAGTGGCAAGACTAGAGTTACCACCTTGTCATTGATCCATACCGAGAAATTGATTCACTTGTTGGCAATTCCGGGAAAATTATGTTGGAAATGAACCTGATATGGTTCTCACCCCAGGGAACTAAATGGAAGCGTAATATTCCCTGAAACATTGCTGACGAAACTTTACAATCACCACAGAAAGCAAGGAAAATTTTAAGCAGCAGCAGATTCCTAAATTATGAATGATATTATAGGAAAACGTATGAACCATATAACGGCATGAGTAATCAGTAATTTTCGTACATGCCAATGAATAATTAGGTTGAACTTTCTGCATGAACTTATCTAAATGTGTAGACAAATAATTTTCCCTCAAGTAGTTTCATAGAGAAAAACATCACCATTGAGAGCAGCAACAGTTCCCGTAGACGTATGCGTGAAATTATACTATCTTGACGTTTCTATCATAATACAATTTCGTATTCACGTTCAGGGCCCATTTCTATTCTAAATCGCCAAAATGTTAAGTAACTCAAAAATACCAAGGTAAGCGAGGTCTCATAATAGAACGCCCCATAACCAAAGACCATCAGAAACAGCGGCAACACAGTTAATACATTGCTGACTTCCCATTACACCGAGTTATGAACTTTTATTACCAAAAATGCAAGCATCATTTTTATAGAGAGAAAAATCCACGAGCATGACGATAATACGAAATTCAAAGTTCCGCATTAACAGACTAAAGAACATTTCCTAATTTTAATAGGTTCCGTAGACAGGCGAGCAAGAGCACCGGCCAAAGTATTAAGTATCAACCATTGGCACAGCGTTAAGTTATGGATAGCAGCAGGTAGTCGCTGTCCATCGGAACCGCGCGGCGCACAACTACGAACACATTTCCGCGGAGGAACGCGCATGACACGCACATGAGGAAAGTTCGAATTTGGCGGGCAGCGGCGGCAGCGAGGAAGGAGAGACGAGCGTACAATCGATTTTCACGGGAGGAGCGGGAAGAGGGGAGCGTACGGGAGGGACAGGGATAGCGGGAGGACGAGACACACACACGAGCAGTATACAGAAACAGGGAAGAAACATGTCAGCCCATTGTCTGCATTGATTCCAAAATTTGACGCACAAACCCGCAGTGATCAGCAGGATGCTGATGGATGCCCCACTGCAAGTCATCGAGGAAATGCAGGTCGGAGGGCAGAGGGACAAAAGAGCCATCGGGCATCAAAATTCGCGGCGGGAACAAAAGAGAAGGAGCGTAGAACCGAGGCCGGACTGCTCACCACCCCAGCGTCACGCTTGGGAGTGAAGGGCGGGGCTGGAAAGGCGAGTGGTAGCACACCAGTGGCAACAATAGAGGTGGAAGCAACGTAAACTTAAAGATCGCGGCCGGCTTGGTTTCAATCCGCAGGAGAGGGAGCCGGTGGCTGGGCGCCACACGCCGCCGCGGCGCACCCTCCCTATTCCACCAAAACCATGCGCCCCACTCCACTACACTTCCCCGGCCACTTGAATCAATACCGTGTGGGCAGGAGGGAGGGGGCGGGAGCTACTTTGGGGCGGGGGAAGCGGCGAGGGGGGGGGGGGGGCGAGCTGCTGGTTGAAGGTGGCAGAAGGGGCGGGTCCGGGGTCTCGCCTCTCCCCCCCCACCCACCTACAATGCGGTGGCGGCGACAGACGCCTCCGAACGATGTCACTCCCTACCAACCAGCAGCTCAGATCGTTATCGCGCCCGAGTATTTACAAGTGGGATCGTGCACCCCAAGACGGCCGGCCTCCCGATCCGCCGACACCGCGAAGCAAAGGTCCTTCTCTCCCCTCTCGAGCCCCCAACCGCCCGACGAGAGGAGCGCGGGGACCACCGTCGGAGGCCCAAGTTTAAACGCGAGCCGCCGCGCGAGAGAAAATGCCAGCCCCCCTCCCTCCGAGTTCAACGCCGCCGCCCCCGACCTATGGCCCGCGAGAATAGTTTGAAGCGGACCGCGAGGCGCCTCCTTCGCGACGCCTCTGGACAGCTGAGGGGCCTCAAGATGGGTAGACAGAACGAGTTTAAAGAAGGGTGGTCATTGCTAAGGACGGCTGATTAACACGCAACGAATGGATTAGCAAATGCTGTCATGATAACATGTTTGACGGCTTGTTTCTACTGTTTCCGAACAATTCATTGCCAATAAAATTATTTACCGCGCAGAATAAAATCATTCTAGCCGTCAACAAAAGAAAACGAAAACTGAAATTTCGTAAGTAGACTCATGTTGTTTCAAAGTGTAAATAAACCAAATGACCTCGTTTCCATGGACCGAAAAATCCTCACTTCTGAACTGACAAAAATTAAAATTACAAAATTAAAAAATTCTGAAATCTGACTAACTAATGTTAAATAGGTCAAATTTAAACTCTTAAATGTTACATACGCAAGTTCATATTCCATAGAAACCAATGCTTAAGAAGAAAACCCGACTAACGCAAACTACTTGTATAATATACGCGACCTAATTATTTGGCTACCCCATACAAGGCTTACATAATCCATCACAGAGGAGTTAAGGTCGTGAGACGAATTCCCGAAGCAATATCATTCGCATTCGCAGATGGACACAAAGGACTCCGTCCCGAGAAGGCGCACCACCGTGAAAGATATGCGCATTGCAATGCCCAAAATGCTTAATCGGAAGGAAACAATCTGGGGTTGCCGAACCAGTTAGTAGAACTGTACCACCACTGTTCCATGAGTAAGGACGAGGGCACTTGTCCATTGGAGCTCAAAATATTCAACCACCAACCCCTTGTCAGGTGTTGGAGTGGCTCACGATTAGCGGGGGAATGTGGTGGGAGAGGGAGGGAAGGGGTGCGTGGATATGGGACGCAGCGAGGGCAGTGGACGGGAAAATTACACTCTTTATGGGAAATCCAATGGCGCCGCCGCCCCTGGATTAATGGAGAGAATCGAATCGGAAGAGGAGCTGCTTTCGGGAAGGCTTCCGCGCCGAGGGGAAATACGGAAAGGCGCGGGAAGGGGCGGGCTCGAAATGCCACACACACGAGGAATGCGGAACGCCTCGACGGGAGAAAGAAAGAGGGAGTAGCGGGAGTAGAGGGCGTGTGAGGGGTGGAGGGGGTAAGGGGGCAGAGGGGGAAAGGGGGAGTCGGAGGTGGCCACGCGTCGAAAGCCGAAAAAGCAGGTCGCGCGCGCGACTCCCTCACCCACTACCTATACAGCGGTCCTCTCGCATCGCTAAACATCGGCATCGAAACCGCGCATCGCGCCGAGAGTAATCAGCCCAAACGAGACCGATTGGAACCAAGCGCGCATCCGTGGGATTCTACTACTCCCTTTAATAATGTCGCCGAAGAAAATCCAAGGTAAAAATTGGTCTCTGTGATAACGCTGTGAGCAGTAGCGGCGTCCATGTCTAACTTCAACAGCGAGGACCACTCTTTGTAACATTATCCATTCATCCACTTCTAAAAATGGTCAAACCACGGCGCAAATAAATCCAGAGAAACTTATATGCCATCGATTTCGATGAAAGCCTTTGGTGCTATCACGGCAGTTTCAGGTGTTAATTTCCTTTTTTCCTCCACGCAATAGAATAATAATAATAATAATAGTAAGATCTGGATCATAACCGAAATAATAGAAAAATCTCCATATTCTGAACATACTATGAAGGGCGTTGTCATGCAAGTATCGAACCAAATAAGATACCTTGAGTATCCGTTTAGTAGGTCATAGCTCTTGCAGTGAGCTTACTAAAATGGTCAGCAAATCAATTGTTTTCAGCTTAAGAGGGCGCGTCACTTATGGATTTAGTTACAAAGAGCTTAATAATATCCTATTGCGCTGTACTTCGCCTTCTAAGATTCAACGACTAAACCAATAGATAACCCGCGGCAACACAACCCATTGCTACCTTGCCGCTGAACGAGGAATGGTAGGTCTAGTCAAGATGTCAAAGCTGTTTTTTATAATAAGTTCCTATGTAAAACGCCGCGAAGAATAGCAGAGGATCGAATGACCTTAAGTTCCCACGACAGTAAACTATATCAAGCTCTCCAACTCTACCGGTTTTTGGTTCTACGAGAAAAATAGTATTTTTCACGAAATTATAAATGGTTCTAGGAAAATGTCTCAAGGCAAAATTCTAATATATTCGGCAACGCAGAGCCGACGCACTATTACCGAGTTTAACATTAGTTGCTGACCAAAATACCTCGTTTTCAAACTATGTCAATTATTTTACACAAAATTAAGCAATTATTCCGTCTCCAATTTCATGCCAAACACAAAGAGACAGTAGTACATCTCTCTGAAACTTTATTCCTAGGTTTTACAGACCGGCTAACGCTAACGCTCAGTTTGCTCACTCGATAATTCAATGCAGAGGCTAGCAACACTTTATATTCGTTACATACATAATAGTCTCTCCTTTCACAAAAGCGATAGGCGTGGAAGAGAATACCTTGAAATCATTTCCTATGACCATGAAAATTATTTAACCGAGTATTTTATTACTGGACACGTTGCCCTTCCTGATGCTAAACAAGGCTGTAACTTAGTCCAGACGGAAATATAGGAAAGCCGAAAATTCAGCGAAATTGAATAACTAATGAAACTTCAGAAAAGGGCAATTACGACAAATGCGATGCAGTCTAACCGTTACCAAAATAGCAGATCTGAGCACTGATTGACGTGGTCAGTAGCACGCAAACAGGGATTGTTCTCGTACTATTCGAAAGGAATTTCGCTTTTAGGATCATATACGCACTGTCCGTTGGTAACGTTTACAAAAACAATCGTTCTCGACATTAATTGCTACGATCATTTCCTGAGCACGATTCGCGTGATGCAATAGTGCAATAGTTTTCGGTCGAGAAAGCATGATCGTGAATACCATTCTGTGTGACTTCACCAGGTATTCTAAGATTATCTCATTCGGAGATACGGAAATTTCCGAAACGCTACAAATGGTTAAAGGAGGTAAAAGGTCTCTTCTTACATGAAAATCATCAATCCATATAGCAATTTTAGCTAAGCATATGCTATTTTTAGGGTCTAACAGCCTAGTAGGCTCTTGTGGGAAGTAAGAGCCAATTTGCCAGCACAGACACAATAAGATGCGGACAAGATCAAGGACCATTAAGGATATATCGTAGGAAGCTGGAAAAGCCAGGTGAGAGAAGAAATTTACTCACCAGAAGAGAGGAGCTGATGTGAGACAAGGCCCGAAAGGTCAGGTTCCTCCCCGTACCAGAAGATCCAGAGTTCTTTGGCGGCATGCAAAGCCAAAGGTGGGTCGGCACCTTGCTGCTGCCGATTCTGTCCCTGGAAGTTGGAGACGGCAGCCATGGAGGAGTCGAGGGAGAAGAAACCTGAGGAGTTGAGGCCCCCGCCCCTGTGGCCGGGTGGAGTGGGCACGCGGCGCCATACGCACAGAATATCCGCGGCCAGGCACTTGGAGAAGGAGGCGAGCACGGGATCCTCAAGTGGGTCGCCCTGTGATGACACGGGCGTCGAGCCCGGGAACCCGGATGATGGAGCCGGCGGAGAGTCGCCGGCGTACAGTAACTTACGCCATTTTATGCCGCAGAGGTCCGTCTGAAGAGAAAAAATGAAGTTAATATTCGACCCAGGATTAACTCTATAGTCGTACGCCAGAATCACACAATCAGTTTTACGTCAGCATTCAGGGATCATTTCAGCCATGACTTTCAGAGACAGGAAAAATGGTTGCTTCAGCTATAATTTTCGCCACCCACGAGACATTTTCTTCGTCCCTTTCGAATAATTCGAGACAGTGAATTTTACCTTTCATGGTTACGTGTTGTTAACAATAGACGTTCGATTACTGGCTTCTTCTTTCTACATTTACTGCCGTGCGCTTCGAGTGGCTGCCTTTTGACTTCACATACATTTAGAGAGCCGGAAATACGGACCTACTCAAATAATGCAAAAAGGGATGGGAGTCCCTATCATACGAGCTATCCAAAAAATAATCATTTTTGAGCTGTCATTTGAGATATCATTGTCCCTGTCGATGAACTTCTCCGTTAAAAATTATCGTGTGATTCAGGCTTTCTGTGCACCAGACCTATGCATTCTGCTCAACATGAATTAATACTTGGCAACTAAAATTCTGGCAAAGTACATACCTCAGATCTACGACAATCTAACCTGTTGATACAAGGAGACGCGACCGACAATTAAGGTAATTTACGGCATTAAGGATGCGTGAGTACAAAAATAATAACAACGGATGAGGAGGGATCCGCTTCTTCGAAATATTTACCATAATCGTTACAATATTATAATAAGTGGTAGAGGATTCTCTCTGGTGATCAACCTCACGAGAAGCAGTCGGAAAACATTCCCAAAATCACTTACAATATGGTTCGCGTGGTTTTAGTACCACAAATCCTCTATCTTCTTACCTTTTTCTTTTAAACGTTGCCTTTACTAAACCAAGCATTGCTTTCATGGAAGATAAGAAAAAGATCTACAGCCAGAGGAATGGAATCTATCGTGAATGGGTACAAGATACCATGACATTTAGAGATGTAATCCCACGTCTTCAACATTTAACACTGAAAATTTAAGACAGAAACCGGGATATTGTAGAAATTAATTTTCGGTGCGTATTAAAGTTTACCACAGACCCTGAGAAGCAAACAATTGTATACTTAACCTCCAAGATAAAAAACGAACGACTTTTCATCACGCAGAAATCTATGGAAGTAAAGGAAACGATGCCGATGAAACTTGAAAAGTAAACGTTTAAAGAAACTATAACAGTTTTTCATTGAAATTTAAAGTACTTTGAACAAATTTAGGTGCAGGTTTAAATTAACTGTGCATTTCTTTGTGACGATTTAGTCAACGATGAATAACTTCTCGTTGAACTTTGTACACCACTTCAAATAAGACAAAGTTTACTCAGCCATTTGCTGGTTCGTGACAAGTCTGAATTACTTGGGACATCTACAGATCAAATCCTAAGAGAAGACAAAACAAGCTCCGTTTGTACTCAACACTTTTCATCCTTAGTTTTAATTGATATTAAGAGTCATTATTATTAGTTAAAAATAAAACTTGTAATAATTTACAATAATACGAGCTCGTAATGTCTACAATAATAGAACAAAATGCCTTTTCCCGCGGAGAGTAGTTTGGCATCACAATTACAGGTACAATTAGTAAGACGTCTGCAATTAGTTGTATCTCCACCACCGTATTTGATAGCACCAAAGAATGGACGCTATAATTAATACCTATGGGTGTGCAAATGATTGTAATATGAAAATTAAATTTGATCCCAACATACTTTTCAAAGTATAAAATTAATAATTACCGAGTATAGACTAAGTTAATAAAAGTTGTTACTTCTACGAAATACCTAAATCTTGGTTGCAAGCACCTGTTGCATTGCTGTCGATGAAAAAACTTTTACCACTCACCAAAGGATGGTCTGCACGATACTCGGTACTAGTAGATATTCTAAAACTCAGGCATTACACAACCCAACAGGGGCGTAATCCTGTACCCTATCACCAGAATTGTGGCGTAACCTGCCTTGAGGTTGGAGCACTTACAGTACAGAGCCATTAAATGTATATCCTCTATCCAACGACAAGCGACCGATATTCACAAACAGACGAAACTCCATTTCAGCCTGCCACACGAATGCATAATCATTCACGCCACTCTCTGCCACGCTCTCTCCTTTTAATTTAGTCATTCACAGCTATTTACTTGATTATAACGATTACAACCAGTAATAGGGTTCTAATCTTTATTTTAATAACTGCTCAGCATATAAAAATCGATTTCGGAGAACAGAAGGGCACAGTGTAGGTATTATGATACCCCAGGAAAACAGTCTCACATTTCCTGTCCATAAGACATTTTAGCAGCCATACTACACACAGGGCACGAACATCTGGATGACAATTGAGTCGCCTACACAATACGGTAGAAGAAATAATAGATACGTGAATGAGAACTACGTGCAAGACAAGAGGTAACTTAAGTCATATACATCCAAGCCAGAATCAATTCAGGTCACTGAACAGCAGTATTAAGTAACTTAATTTTCAATGGCAAAACTATTAAAATGGAAACTATTCTAATCTCCCAGTTTTGGAGCAAAGCAAAATAATAGACGGCTTAGATGACATGACCAAACATACCCCATTACATTCCTTATGTCGACCGATGAACTGGTGAAACAAATATGAATTATATTACACTAACAGTATTTTATAGCTTGGTGACCTAGTGGGTAGAGCGCTTGGCTACTGATCGAAAGGGTCCCGGGTTCAAACCCGGGTGAAGCCTTTGGACGCCCCCGAACGAAAAATTCTCGGAGTGCGAGGTGGCCCAGGGAAAAGAACTGGCCCCCCTATCCTGAGTGTGCGAAATTCACACGCCTGTGGCTTAGTCCGGGGTGAGCTCTACCCTCACCTATCCAAACCAACCTTCGGGTGGAATCACTTGAGTGAGTGAACAGTATTTAAAAAAAACTTAATTTACTTTAACTGCGAATTATCCACGACAACCATAATATGAAATGAATTTAAGTACGAGATGCTTACATAAGGATAATATAATTCATGGAAAAACAAGCACTACTTAATTAGTGGAATGAGGAACTACATGATTTTAATCTACGAGCGAAAGAAGCGAGAGAGCGATGAATTATCGCAGGGCTAACAATTCGTGAAACGTGATAATATCCACAGCATATGCACCCTCCCACTCTCTCCATCAAATGAACTCCGCGATTGTGTTATTTGTTAATATTGTTAAATTTTGTTATTTTCATTATTTATTATATTTTCGTTGTTATTTGTCCTTTGTAATTGGCCTTGTGCTGTTTTTGGACTATTTTTTAATAAATAAATATCAATAAAAGGAAAACCCATAGTAGGAAACCCTCCATGGACTGCATTAAAGAATAAATGGGTCTCGGGGAGTGACCTACAACATGACTCTTTCGCGAAACTTGGTCCCAAAGCAACCAACCAAGCTTACAATTATCACCTCCATATGTCACTCATGGCCTAAATGGAGCATGGAATAGTAATTCACTAGTATGTACAAGATACTTGAATACGCCACTGGTGCGTGTGGCGCACTCAATTAGAGCAGCGCCAATGAGTGGCACAGTGGAGAGAGACAAGCTGTTGAAACGCCGTGAGGAAGCTCGCGAATGGGAGAGGGGCGAATTGAAAGGAAAAGGAATGAATGAGATGAGCGCCTGAAAGGGGGGACAGGCGGGAGAGGGAACGATGCAACTGGGGAGGGGGGTGGAGCAGTGGGGGGGGGGGGGGAGGGGGAAGAGGAGGGGAGTCCCCCCTCTCCCCCGCAGTGGACGGAGGGAGGAGATGGTGCCCTACCCCAGCACACCCTCGGAGAGGCGCGGGAGACAAGGGGGCGGCAGGGCGCTTGGACGCGCAAAGTGAATGGGAGGGCAGCGCCTTTTGTGACCATCCTCCCCCTCGACCTTGAAAAGGGAGACTGCCGCGCCCTCGCCTCTGCACCTTTTCCAACACCACGACACATCTCCGAGATCCAGCCATCCATCTTACTCCCATTAATCAGCGCCCCACGCAGCGGGACGAGAATGTCAACCTTCCTTCGATGCCCGCCCGCCGCCATCCTCCAAAACTCTCCGCCGAGTACGACAAGGCACTGGAGGGCGGTGTGGAATGCCGAGGAAAGGCCGCGCGTAAGGCCCACACCAGCAAAACGGACTATATTCAGAATCTCAATTAGTCTAACTTCTACGCCATAAAATCTCTACTTAGAGCCAAATAGGTGTGCAGATTTACCCTGTTACGTTGATATTATCACGCTTTACGCTTCGGACTTCATTGATGAGAATCTGTACACCCTTTTTTGTACTCGGAATAGAGATTTTGACGTAATCCTGGTGTGGAATCACGGATCTATCTTTCGCGTTTTCGCAATCTTTATCGTAAACGCTTACCCCTCGAGTAGCGCAGGGTTAATAATAACAGTCTATAAAATTCGCTCCACTGATTTTAATAAGCGATTTGAAGAGCTGTGCGAAAAATGAAGAATGGAGATCACGTTCTCTCTGACATAAGTTAAATCAAAAAATAACGATAACGCTATCGCACGCGTTATGAAGATCCATGATCGAGGCCCCGGCGAAGTGAGGTTATAGTTGAGATTCTAGGCCATATTCAGACTTAAATCAGTTCCCAGGCACGCTGAGAAGCAATACAACCTTCACGGGTATAATGTATACATCAATGTGACTCGTTGCAGACACTTTAGGACGAGAGCAGTGGGAATGCGACATTAGTTGAGATTCTGATTATGGCCCAAATCCTACCAATGACTTATTCATACCAATCTTTTCCCCATCACAACGTCACGCGCAATAAAACCTTTCTCCTCCCCTCAGCCCACACCTAGAGAGCCACTAAAATGCTTACACAACTTATCAAATTTCCCTAAAAATTATCAATGTACTCCTTGAAGCTTCGTTAAGACAACATTTTAACGCTCATAAGCAATAAACACGACCACACATCGATATAAAGAGCCATATTTAGAATCTCAACTACAGTCTGAATGGTTCGAAGCGGTATACAGATACGTATTACTCAGCATCACGCTGAGAAGTAACACCAACTCTGCCGTTAGAATCTCTACACCAATTCGACTAGCAGTAGAGATTTGATGAAGTAGTAGAAGCCAGACTGTAGTTGACATTCTGAATGTGGCCCTAAATCACTAGATACTTCTCTTTCAAATTATTCTCATAAATCTAAAATCTGGCGGATTCAGCCGGCTTGGATAAATCGATTGGGAATATGCCGCGTAGTTTACCGACGCAAAGCATGATGAAATTATCAATATATATAATAAACCACGGTATTCACAATTACCTATAAAAGTTTTCCGACTGTGGGAAATACCCTGGAATATTGGCGTGGAAACTTTGACAAAGTGTTCCATGAACGTCTTCCAGATGAATGCTGGTCACCTGGCAGGCATTTAACAAGGTTCACAACACGATTGTACTTTTTAAGATCCGGACGGGTGGAATCAATCAAAATTTTGTAAAGTGCATTAGTGACATCCTTACTGATAGTGAGCAGAAAATATAATCGCAGCTCATATTATTACGATGACCAACAGGAAGTGTTATCGGTCCCATGTTATCCCTCATTTACATCAATCACTCCACTATTTACATTTGATTTGTTTGATAACCTTAAAGCTGCCTCATTACTGAGTCACAAGACAGCTCTGCTAGGAATCATTATTAATGTATGCACCATTTCTGTGCCAGAAGAGCAAATATGGCCACAACTGGTCCTTGGTATAAGGTGCAAAAATATTGGGATACTGCATCAAGCGAAATGTTTACTGACGAGGTAAGGTAAACGCTACGAGCACGCAAATCTCCATCCTCTAAGAGGTGACGTTTTCTCTAAGCGTAGTGATTCTTATGCCTTAAATTATTTAAAATGAAAAAGCGAGTGGATGAATTTTTATACGTTTTTCAAGGAGGCATTTGACAAGGTTTCTCACAATAAGCTAATATTCAAGCTCAAGCCATTTAGAATTAATAAAAAAGGAAGTAAATTGGATAAGCGACTTCCTCACAGATAACGAGCAGAAAGTATTACTCGACGGAAGCGGCTTTGATATGATTAGGGTGACCAACAGCGTTCCACAAGGAAGTCATATCAGCCCCATATTATTCCTCTTTTAAATCAACGACATTGCTGAGAAAAGTTCCATTAACCTAAGATTATTAGCTGATGATGCGGGCGTCTATCGAGAAATAAGTACAATAACAGACTATGAATCAAATACAATCTTTACAACTCCAAAATTATGTAGATGGCAGTGTAGACATAAGTACGGCAGGTGAAGATAAATATATAAATATCATTTCTACTACAAATACATCATAGGGAAAATATATTCGAAATACTTGCTACACAGTGCTGAATATATGGATTTATCATACGAATTGTAAGAACGTATTCAAGAGGAAAATCAAAAGAAATATGATTTTGCAGTTGTTCGACCTCATTTAGAGTATCACCACATAGATATCAATATCGTAATAAAATAAAATCAATCCTAAAATTAAATTCTACATCAATGAGGTGGTAAAAAGTAAGCTTCGTGTTTTTGCCGAATGTAGCATTTTTGCAGTAGTTCACACGGAAATTCTTGGCCAAAACTATGAAGAATATTTCAATGATGACCTAGAAGCAACTTAAATCTGGCGTGATACATGACAGTTGGAAGTAAATTTGAACAGAACGTGTAGTCATGAATTTTGGGAAAAAGAATAGTTCTCTTTCTAACACTGACTACATTAACAATAACAAATTCACAAACGTTGAATGCATTAAATATCTTGGAATAAGAATGACACAATCTCTTTTGGGGTAAACACATACCTTAAATAAGTGGTCAAGCGAATCGTCTACTGGGGTTTATCAAAAGAGTACTGGCAAATGTGAAGATCATGTACAAGAAATTAGACACTTTTCCCTTGATAAACATCATTTGGAAAACGATGCCAGTCTACGGGATTATTATGAAATAGGATAACAAACTGGACCGTGTGTAGCGAAGATCGGCAAGACTTGTGAGGGACGGTATGATAATTATATTAAAGTTACCAGTCTATTAAATGAGCTAAAATGGTATATTTATCAGATCTTAAGTTGAAATTTGGACTTAACCTTCCAAGTAAATTCCAGCACTGATGACGTTAAAAACATTTTGCTAACTCCGACTTACTATGGTTGACTGGAACATGATCATAAAATTAGAGAAATTGCTTTTAAATACAATGGATAGCGTACTAGGTTGCATGCAAGAATAAGGAATTTAAGATAACCGAACTAACAGCATGTTTGTGCATGCTTGCCATGTTATTTTAATATTTTCTTAAGTTTTAATGGTTCGACAAGAATATATTCACTAATCCCTTTTAAGCATGATATGCTATGCATTCCTGGGTGTGAATTCACCCCCTGCCACACACCTTTATGATAGCTTGCAGGTACTATGTAGTTGGAGATGTAGAAATCTATCATTTATGATTCTGTTAATAAATACCTGTATTTCATAGGAGAACTTAATAATGTACAAAAGAAAGCAGCGTGTTTTTCACACGCTCGTAATAACGTCCATCAAGTACCTATCACACGACTGTTAGAAGAGCTCATTGTTAGCTGAGAAAACAGAAATTTTAAGTCTGCTCGCTAAAATAAATTGAAAACCAACTCATACGAAGACTGACTCTACAGACATATTTTATTACCTATTATAAAGGAAGGCTTTGCATGTGACGTATGGAAAAAACATGTGAAGGAGAAATATCACGAAAATATAATGAGGATAGCCGATAGAATTGAGGGGAGAAATGCGTGTAACCACTCCTATGACTGTTGACTCATAATGATGATGAGATGTATCTCTACCCCCACATGTACACCAGTATGAAGACAACAGTGGCAATTCAGCAGAGATAAACTGCCGAACAAAAGAGATACAATAATTACTTTTTCCCACGTAAAACGCACGGCTACAAGACCAACCAAGCATAATTCTTTCAAACACATGACACGTTTCGACGTTAAAATAACTTCACTATTAATTAACACTTTTTTCAGCTTATCTTGGCTTAACGGCTGGTGATCGCCCTGGCGACGGCTATCAGGGTTAATTGTAGCAGTACATAAAATCAAATATCTCCACTATCACGGAACATTGTAAAAGGTATACGCCCCCTCAACCCTATTATCCATAGTACGAGAGACTATCGCGTACTTAACATTCCCTCTCCTCCTTCTTTTAAATGCATACTTCTCACCCCGCCAAAACTGGGCAGCCTTCGTCCATCACTACCTCGGATACTACGTGATAATTGGTATGAACATTGAATTTTATTTCAAAACGTGGAACAACACAGACCATAATCAAAAGCTCCTTCCTTGGTAGAGAAACACACTTTAATGAAGTAAATTCGAACAAATAGATATGAGAAAAACGACCGTGTACTTCTATGAACATTTTGTGTTCTTCTAAAGACTCGAGATGGAATCGGCTTTTCAATAAAATGAAAGGTTTTATGGACTGGCGATGTCACTAGTCAACATGTGTACTCGACAGGTTCACTCTTGAGTGAGGTATAGGCTGTAACATCCTACAGGTCTACCGCAATAAAATATCCAGGCATTTAATTACGTGTGAATCATCATTTTCCAGCATTAAGCATTTTCCAGGTGGAATACTGCAAACATAAACGCGAATAATATGAAAAGTACCTCCACATCAAGTAACTGTGAACAATACCTTTTGAAGGGGAATTCCGTGTTAATCTCCTTGCTGGTGGAGTCGCGGATTTTCCTAACCAGAATGCTCTTAAAACATTATGAAACGTACTATTTGCACATCGTAACGGCTTTGTCGACACCCAAGTTGTATCTTGTCGCTTCATAAACTAGCAAAAACAATAGCACATGGTGAAACGCTGGTATTTCAATGGGCAAAACCAGACGTGCTGAAGAGCTCTGCCCGAAAGGGTAAGAGACGAGCAATAAATCCTAAAAATATTATACACTCACTAAAACCGCGACTTATGACGCAGATTAGCAATGAAGCCAGAAATAAGAAGTCAACGGTCAGTTAAGTACGTAAACCACGTACAAAGGCAAAGGATGACACTGAGATCCAAAGCTACAGGTAGTAGAACTGCAGACGAAAGGCACATAGCCGAGGGAAAGGATGAATATCGGAGGAAAATCGGGGGCGTGGTCTACCGTTACAACCGAGGGGGCGTGCCCCGCTGTTGGCCCAGAGTAGGGCGGAGGAAGACTCCCGGACCCGAGGGAGCAGACCGGGACATGGATACGCAACAATTTCGTACTCCAGGGGGCAATATGCGATTCTCGGCACAATATTGAACAGAGGCATGTAAGGGGAGACTACCGAAATAATAAACCAAGTTAGGAGCGAGTACTTTTCTAGCAGACAGCAACACAGCTTTAAGGCCCGTGATAAATGAGAAGGAAGGGTCCTGGTCGGGGCACCTGGTAGGGGGCAAGTGCGAAACCAAGTTTCAGACGTGACAATCGAAGAACTCTTCACGAGAAGAAGAAGAGAATGTTAAGGAAAAGCCGGTGAAGAAGCAGCGGCTATGGACGATGCTAGGCACTGGATCCTCGGTGAGAAGACGGCTAGGAAAACGAAGAGAGCGCACAGTCCCTCCTTCCGTAACGACGTCGGAATCCTTCGGTGCGCGAGAGAGCGTCCTTGCCGCGCGATGGGTGGGAAACCAGCTTGGGGGCAGTCCGGTCATCGAACCGCCGTTCGGAAAAGGGGTGGGACGGGAACAGAGGGAGAAGAGCGCTGGGAGAGGGATAACAGCGACTCAAATCATGGAGGGGAGGGAGGGGAACGGGAATGACCAACGCCACGAACCACGCCAACAATACTGCAGCCCGCTATTCCGACCGAATTCCAATGACTGCCCGGGGAGAATGCCGACGAAAACAAGGGGCTGTATGTACCATTAAGTTCATGATTTGTATACGCCATTGGCAAAGACTAACTTCTCTATGTTTCTGGGAGAAGATAATTCCATAATACTTCAGAAAACCCTTCGCGCCTAGAGGAAGCTTATATCCAACAACCTCAAATCACCTTCATGTCAAACTGCCGCTTCAATGAGGCCGCTCTTCGGGACCATGCCATTGGCTGCACTGAAAAGGGGCTCATTGGAGACCACACTTCCGGTAAAACTTCCAGACATAATATGGGAAGCCACAATGATGCCGCCCCTATGTAATCCGAGGCATGATCGGACGAATGATATTCATATTTTTAGTATTATAATAAATGGAAGGCTGACATTAATGGATATTGCCAACTTAAGTTGCCCTCGAAGGCAAATATATCGGCTAGGTATTAGAATGCATTGGATGCGAATCTAATGACGCATCGAGATATAGCAAAATCCTAATCACCGGGAAGCGAGAACACTTGAGAAACCGTGTTAAACGAAAGGAACCGGCTAAATAAAACTTAAAATACGACGCCCAAATCCTACATGCCTCAAGGTTTACTGTCAATAAACTTAGATACTTCAGCTCTAAAGCTACCGATCTAAACAAACGAACTGGTAATTGCTGACATAAAAAGCTCGATTTTATACCGGTATCAGCAGCAATATACTAGCCAAAATTCTCTGAAAACCTATTTATGACCTAAGAATACGTCACACAAGTCATAATAAGATTTCATAATTTTACCCCTTTACGGCATCTTTTGAGATGGTTTGAATACCTAGGCCCATCCATCCAAAAAAAGTAAATATGGGTTTCAACCAAAGTCAAGATTTCCCCGAATAAATTTAACGATTTCATGCCTTCGGACTTTCAAGGCGAAAATAGAAGGCTACTCTCTCTTTTCCCTAATTAAAACAGGCGAACTTCTTTTCTATATATTGATAATAATTAGCATGCACCTTTGATTCATACCTCTAGCGATTGCAGTGAGCTAAATACATTAATATTGGCGTACTTCCAAAGAATAAAAATGGATTTAATGGAAGAGGTCCTCAAAGAAAAAAAAATGACCTATATTGGGAAAAAAATATGCGTTGCAAACCTTTCAGTGTACTAACAATACTCCACTTCCCATCCGAATGACGAAGTATTGTAGTGGGGACTGGTATTCCATTGATAAAAAAAAATTCTCCGACAGCCGAGATTAGAACCCCGGCCTTCGGGATAGAAGGTCAATACACCAGTCACCTGCTTTGTTTGAGGTTGAAATGCATAATTCTAAAGTTTGCCTTTCAATTGCCAACCCATTAAATAAGTCCCTTGCACTCCCATCAACTTCTCTACCTCCATAGTGTATTCCCTCCCACCCTTCCCAAAATCACGTCTCTAATAGTCTCCTACGCACGCAATCTTTTCATGCCCCTATTTCTACCAAATGCATTGATCACCTCCGTTCAACCATGCCCCACCCGTAGCACGGCCGTATCACCTAACGAATCACAAACCCCACCCAGGGTCTCAGGGATAGGTTACGAACCCCTCATCTGTTCCCCTCGAGTTCAGGGGGGGAGGCGCGTGCGGATCTCGCGAGCGGTGAGTCTAGACCCCGAGAATAGATCGGGAGAGGATGGGGAAATGGGGCAGCCGCCCCTCCGCGGCCCCCGCCCCCACCAAGCACTCGCCCAAGGCAGGTAGCGGCGGACGCGACGACGGAGAGAAGCGATTCGCAGGTGCATATAATTAATACGAACTAAACAAGCTACGGACATCTGATGGTGGCTTGCCGCTTTACTTCTCGTCGACACCACAAAAGCCCTTAGTGGACTCATTCACAGTATCTTAATCTAATTTAATCGTTGGTTCTCATCCTAGTATCTCGACTCTCACTATTTCTTTGCTTCTTTTTTCCGCAACACATTAAATTTAGACGAAAGCATCACCGTAAGTTGAAAGTAGGGTAAGTTGTCATCGCTATCGCATGTATCGATTGATCTAACTACATGCTCCTGAAAATAACAGTGATTTGTCGAAATTTGTCGAATACAATAACTTAACTCTAACTAGGGTTTGATTCACGATAATTAACAGAATGGCATCAGCAAATGACCGCGTAAATTCTTCACACAAGTCCCGCCAAAAAAAAGAAATTATTAGCACACCTACCCAGAGGTGACGATCAAAGAAATGTTTTAAAGATCCTCAAAAGGATGCTCATTGTGAGGTAACTACACACTGCCTTTTATAAACATGAGTCAAGGCCTGACGACAGGGGCAACAATAATTCCGACGTCAAGCTGATATGCGCACGGTGTAAGTGACCTTCCAATGGAGGCGCGCGCCACGGACGCCACTACGCCAACTGTGAAGGAGTGCGAGAGGGGGAGGGATGGAGGGGGAGAGTGCGTGAGGGGGGGGGGAACGGCGGAGAGAAGGCGGCGGCACAAGGCGTCTTTGTCGTCTCATCTTCCCTTTCGTCTCAAGTCAAACCTACATCAATGGCCTCATTCTCCTGCGCGCAAGCCCTTTGTTTCCTGAACGGCAGTTTCTGCATTTTAAAATTTTCGTGACTCCCGCAAAATTAAAGGTGAGATCCTACTTTCTCTGCACTCACTTCTCGAAAGCGCTCGCTATCCACCAGCGCGCCCAACGCTAAAATGAATGGTTCCCGCGTGGACCCATTTCCATTCATATCCGGTTCCGATTTGACAGCAGACCCGTGAATCAATAAGAAACGAATCACAACAACCGTGAAGGATAATTATATTATGCATGGTCTATAACCTTCACACACAAGGGTCAAAATAACAACAGAAAAGGTTGCTTTGAAGCTAAGAAATGGAAACTCGCGACGCTTGACCGCGTAGCCCAATATGATTTTATTTTCCCGTTTTGATTGGCAAGCAAGAACGTTGAAAGTTATCAGAGGGAAAAGGTTTCCTGAACCGGGATTCGAACCACCGGCTTTACGGGACAATGCGCGGAACACCACGCTATCCAAGCATGACATGGGTAACCTACTATCTAACTGCAATTGTAGATATGCCGGCCTTGGCTTTTCTCATCAATGCCATTTGCGACACAAAGCCAACGGTCCGTCGATCAATTCCCGAACTTTTCCTCCGGAGATTCTCATACGTAATCCTAAGGTGAAAAATATTCAATAGTCCACAATCAAGGTTAGGAAAGCTGATCAAATTCATTGCTTAACTGACCATTACATTAACATATGAAAAATACAGAATTTAAGGCATCAATTACAAATTTATTTAGCAGCAGTTTTTGTCTAATAGAACTGTGTACATAATAACTGACCACCATTACGTTATTCTCAGACATGTCTAATAAACGTTCGAGAAAGAGCTGAGATCGATCAAAAACGTGTGTAGTTCAAAGATTGCTACCTGTGTCAAATGTCCGATATCTGGATTTACACGCGCATAAAATTCCAGTAATAAAATTTTCAACCCATTACAGCTGAACAACAACATGTAAATATGCGATATAGTTTATTCCGCGATGAAGTAGTTGACTGATACACGATGAGCGGTTGCGGCGATGAATGCGTTTTGGTCTCAAAATATAATTAATTAATTAATGAAAGAGTGATAACTATATATTTCTTATCAATAGCCACACAATTCAATGAGGGAGTGATGCGAAAGGTTTAATTAGCAATAATTAACAGAATTGTATAGTCCTAGTTGTAAGACTCCGGATGTTTCCCCAGTTGTCATCGAGACGTAATCGCAGTGAAAGCCACATTTTGCTGGCAAAATGCAAGGGAAGGCAAGACTGCAAGATTTCCATACTCACTCGAGTGATTCAACCCGAAGGTTGGTTTGGACAGTTCCTTTCCCTGGGCCACTTGCGATTTCCTACGAAGTTCTGACACGCAGAAAACCGAATTGCGATGATTTTAGATGGGGGTGTCCAGAAAGGCTTCGGCCCGGGATTTGAACCCGGGACCCTCCGGTCAGTAGCTCAGTGCTCTACCCACAAGGCCACTACGACCCCCATTCCATACCACAACAGACTAAAAAGCCTAAAAGCAATCTTACACTAGTTTAGCGTTATCAGCTTTTCGCTCTAGCATGGGACAGAATCGAATGGACAAACAAAGAATTGTAAATACTTCTATGCATATTTCAACAGAATGGATTGCGACTTCGACGACATATCACACCGCTGAATACGATTATCAACACTTCCAAAAATATTAAGGCCTATCCGTCAAAAATTATTCAATGAACAAAATATAGACAAATACAACAATCACAGTAGCCTGCCTCGGCCTTCCTCAATCATGCCGTGTCGCCGGCAGATCTTGGGTCATTAATTTTTGATTCCAATAAAAAATAAAAACCAATTCTATCGCAATTATCAATCGAAGGACTCTGCATACCGCACAACAGATCACTACAAGCTAACTAATTTAGCCTACATTTAGTGACTTCGTAAATACGACAAAGAATGGGCTCGATTCCTGTTTGCGAGAAAAGAAACAGCGGCGTCACCCCCATGGATCTTACGGCAATTCTCCTGACGCACCTTCTCACACCCTCCTTGGCAATAAACAACGCCAGAGACGGCGCCCCGAGCACAAGAAAAGAGACCGCACACCTTCCTCCACAGCCAAACGAGATGGAAGCTCCGGTAGGACGGGGCTGAAGGAAAGTAAACAATACCCAAGAGATTCACCGGATAAGGAGCCACTGACGCAGCCCCATTCCACTCATTCCCCCCTCATTCCCGCGAATTCCAACAAATACCGACCCAACCACCTGATCGATGCCCTCTCGTTTAACTGGTTGGCGCCGATTTGCGCGGAGAACGCAAGGAAGGGGAGTGGGCGTGATCACACGGCGGAGTGTGTCAGCTGCCCCATATTTCGCCGAAATGAGTGGAAGGAGGAGTCAATTAGGGCAGGTGGGGCCGGCGCCGCCAAGGCCGGCACACGTGCGGCCCCTGCCGAGCGGGTGTCAGGGGCTTCGCCTCTTCCATTTGCGGAGGACTTCCTCCCGCCGCGGCGATCGAATCCGAATGGAGAGGCGGCTCGCTGCACGTGGGGAGAGCGCGGGTCTTCGGGAGTGCAAGCGCCCGCTCTGCATCGATCCCGGGGGCGGGATGTGTCGGCTCGCGGAGGGATAAAGGGAGTGGGCGAAGAGCACATCGGATCAAAAGCCACCGCACACGACACTTCCGCACTATTGCACGCCACGGATACGGCCCAGAACCTTCGAGCCCCATAAATCAATTCCTACGTAAATAAAACAACAGTCACATTCGTATTAGTTAATCCACAGCACATTAAGTACTTGGAAGGCGCGTGCACATATACGAGGCAAAATGTCCACAGGGAATCACTTCTTTCATCTTTTATTAATAACACAACTTAAGTGTGTAGACTAAATTTATTAACGACGACGAAGACGAATTGTTTTTTTCCCACTGAAAAGACTGCTGCCGACTGCAAGTACAGGACGCGCATTTTTTCCTCTTGCCGTAAGTAAAAAAGATCTAAACAGAGAAAGCCTTTTTTAATTATATTATTTCTTATAACGGTTTTATTTTTTTGCTATCTTCCCATGAACGTCTATCTCCGAGTTTCAAAATAACGATGGAATACTGACTTCAGTGTCATTTAAATTACCCGCCACATCCAATCGACGCCCTCACCCCCACGATAATATTTGAATTGAGGATCTACCATAGAAACGGAAAACCACTGGCCGAATTCGCTAGCACAATATTTACTGGAGACCTGTATACCAAAGTGATTTCATAATTACCTTGGTATACAGGTCTCCGGGGGAAGAGGACATGAATCTTTCGTTACGCTATTACGAATGAAATTAGTCGCTTTCACGCCATTCATTTTAAGTTATTCGTTTATCCACGTTGATTACAAAATATGACGTTTCCGTTTGTAACGAAAACGTCTGTATCTATCCGGTGAGTAACGAAAGATTCAAGACTCGGGACACAGGAAATCGTAGTACCAATATGAGCGCTGGTACGGATATAAAAACAAATCAGTTAATTATGCTCTCTTCATAGCATGCGTGCACTTCTACCTTAAAATTACCACGAGTGATAATAGCAATCAGTTCCGGAGAAGATTTGATCCGACACAAATCAATCTGATCTAACGGGCAACGGTTGGCTGTCAAAAACTAAAAAAGGCTCAACAAAATCATTATTTTTACCAAGAGAGGGTAATATCATTAACTCCACCGCAGGTAACAACGGTTTACCTTGGTTAAAGTGATTCGCGGACGCGTTTGGTAAGGATTGCGCACATTATAAAATATCGCCCGTAGCTATCGAAGCGATGAGGTTCAAAGATAACCCGGTGCCCAAGAAATAAGATGATATCGAACTTCACAGCCTATAGCAATGGCGAAACACAAAATAGGACCTACATACGTTAACACTAACTTTATCAAAACTTTGGTTGAATCACTCACTCAGTGATTTCACCCGAATGTTGGTCTTTGATAGGTGAGAATCTAGTCCCGCCGTACTAAGCCAATGGCGTGTGAAATTCACACATTCAGGGTAAGGGGGCCAGTTCCTTTCCCTGGGCCGCCTGCGATTTCCTACGAGGTTCTGACACGCAGAAAATCGAATCGCGAGAATTTTAGACGGGGGTGTCCAGAAAGGCTCTTGCGTGAGATTTGAACCCGGGACCCTCCGGTCAGTAACTGCTCTACAACAGTGCTCTACAACTGCAACAGTGCTCTACCCACTAGGCCACCACGACCCTCATCAAAACTATAGACAATTATTCTTCTGGTGCAATCAGAAAACACCACGTGAAGACATCACAAATAACCACTTTCAATCTGATAATTTCACATCAAACGCCTCCTCAAACTAAGGACGGTTTTGCTCGGCGGCACGTATTACACAAAACGGCTAATTACGTAACTTATTCGTTTTAACAACAAATACTTGGGCTTCGACAGTGAAATGCCCATGATATATGAGCATGAAAATCGTGGGGTCAGTTATTACCACAGAGAAATGAAATGAGGGATAAAAGATCAAATATACTTAAAAGCAGCATGAATATCCGGAGTGGAGTACTACGATAATGCCCATTTGGAACGATATCAACCTTACCCTTCGAAGCATAAGAATGTTATTTACAACTCATTTCGAGGTTTTAAAATAATTTTCTCATTCATGTTGTTCGCTAGGTCGGTTGCGCAATTCTCATAGAGTGCTAGAGGTGGTAGTAACATGCGTAACCCAGAGTTTGCGCTGCGGCGGGAATACAGGAGATAATGGCGACTTCGTCACAGACTAATGATAAGTCATCTAGAGGAACATCACAATGAACCGAAAGGGAATACTCGTAGCTGAAAAAAATTAATCACGCCATCCAACTTAACAGAAAAGCAAACATGGATTCCGGGAGGAAACTTAAATTTTCAACGCAATCCTACTTCAAATGCAGGACCAACTGCGTTTCATAAAATAACAACGAAATATAAATCACGTACGTCTAATTCCAAAACCCTCGCGGTAGCTTGCAGGGTATAATAATAATAATAAAAGGTCTTTATTGGGGCGAGATTGAGACAAAACTGTCCCTTCTGCCATCAAACCCCTCGTCAAAATAAATACACAAAAGAAATAGTGGTCAATACCTAAAACAATTACAATCCGAGGTTAAAAAAATCAGTAAAGAATACACTTATAGGAATTAAAGAATGATAAATAAACACAAAAGAAATATACATACACAATATATCAATATTACATATCTAATAGTGATTGTGAAAGAATTTACAATGTGGGAAAAACGTGAGGATTATTATGCTTACATCCTTCACGCAAAAACCCACTGCAGGAAAACAGTATCGCGTAGATGTAGATGAAACCATTGGTTATGATAAAAACTGTGTTCATATAATTAAATAATTGCTTTAAATTTGCGGGTAAAAAAGCAACAAACAGCCTTCAGCCACTAAAACTTCGAGATTTGCAGATGTCGAGTTCAATATCGCAGCGTACATGGGCTACCGTGTGGCGGCTGCCCGTCGCCCCCCCTTTGGCTCACATGCTGGTCACCGTCATCCATCAGTGGGTCTCATCTACATCTACATCTACATAATACCCTGCAAGCCACCACAAGGGTGTGTGGCAGGGGGTGATTGCTCACCAAACATGCACTACATATCATGCATAAAAAAGGAATAGTATTAATATAGTAGTCAGAACTACACTATTTAAAAAAGATATAAATTGCAAAGCAAACATGCAAAAACATTCTGTTAGTAGGGTTAGCTTTAAGTACTCATACCAACATGCAGCTACCAATGCTATTCATTGCTACTCTCCGATAGGAAATATTTACCGTTATTCGTATCTCTTATTGTGCGAGGGAAAAAGGACATTTTGAATCTGTCAGTTCGGCAATCAATTTCTCTAATTTTATGATTATGGTCCAGTCTGCCATAGTAAGTTGGGGTTCGTAAAATATTTTTAACATCATCACTGAAAATATTGCCTTGGAATTTGTGGAAGAGATTAAGTCTAAATTTCAACCTGCGATCTGACAATGATTCCCATTTCAATTCATTTAATAGACTGGTTACGCTAATATAATTATCGTATCGTCCCTTTACAAATCTTGCCGATCTTCGCTGCACACGTTCAAGTTCATTACTTAGACCGATTTCGTAGGGATCCCATACACTGGCAGCATATTCCAAATGAGGTCTAACAAGGGAAAAGTAGCTGATTTCTCGTACATGATCGTCACATTTACCCAATACTCTTTTAATGAAACCCAGTTTGCGATTCGCTTGACCCATTATTTCACGAATGTGTTTACCCCAGGAAAGATCATTTGTCAGTCTTATTCCAAGATATTTAATGGATTCCACGTTTGTTAATTCATTATTACTTATTTTGTAAGTGCTAGGGGGAGAGCTATTCTTTTTCCAAAAATTCATTACAAGACATTTCTTAAAGTTTAATTCTAACTGCCATGTATCACACCAAGTTTCAATTGCTTGTAGGTCAATATTTAAACATTCTTTATCATTCGGGCATAGAATTTCCCTGTACACTACTGCGTCATCGGCAAACAGACGAAGCTTACTTTTTACCACCTTTTGGATATCATTAATGTACAAAAGGAATAGGAGTGGACCTATCACACTACCTTGTGGGACACCCGAAGTGACTTTAATTGCCGGTGAGGAAACACCATCCAAAACAACCCTTTGAACCCGATCATGCAGAAAATCATTAATCCATGATATAATGTTACTGTCTAACCCATAAGATTTTAACTTCAAAATTAGTTTGCTGTGAGAAACCTTGTCAAAAGCCTTCTTGAAGTCGAGAAATATAGCATCCACTGGAATATTATTTTCGCCAGAAACTAAAATATCGTGGGAAAAGAGAGCAAGTTGAGTTTCACACGATCTGCTCTTTCGGAAGCCGTGCTGGACATTGGACAATAAATTTTGGCTATCTAGGTGTCCCATGACTGAACTGACAATTATATGTTCTAGGACCTTGCATGAAATGGATGTGAGGGATATAGGTCTGTAGTTAGATGGCTGCTCCCTATCGCCACTTTTAAAAATGGGTGTTACATCGGCTGCTTTCCAGTCCATCGGTACGACGTGTTCGGTCAGGGATTTATTAAATACTATTTCAAGGTAGGGGGAAATTTCGGAAGCTAACTCTCTATATACGCGGGAGGGAATTTGATCAGGGCCAGGAGATTTGTTGGGGCTTATATCTTTAAGTAATTTTTCAATACCATTACAGGAAATGTCAATTGGTTTCATCAACCGCTGAAAGAGGTCAGGTAACACGATAGTTGAATCCCCGGAAGGTGGGTTAAAAACGGTTTGGAAGAAGGAATTTAGCAAGCTAACTTTGTCGAGTGTGTTTGTGGTCATTTCACCTTTATCATTTTTAAGTGAATGGACGGCAGACTTATGGCCTTGCACTTCCCTTACGTACGACCAGAAGACTTTTGGATTTTCTTTCAATTGTTCCCCAAGTGTTTTTCTTTTGAATTCTGCAAATGCATTACTAAGGGCTGTCTTTGCAGTGGATTTTGAAATTTTATAATTTTCAATAATTACATTACGCTCATCAGTGGGCATATGTTTACTAATTCTTTTCATTTTAGCATGACATATTCGCTGCCGTCTCAGGGATTTTCTCACTTCGGCATTGTACCACCTAGGTTCAGTGCTTTCGTTTTTGAATTTACTAGGGATAAATCTGTTGATCCCAGAGCGCATGATATTAATGAACGACTTCCATGAATCGTTGGTACATACCATTATGGAAGACTTTTTGAAATCCGATAAGGAATCTCTTAAATAAATTTTAAAGTTAGCAAAGTCTGCTCTTTTAAAAATGTAAATCTTTCTTTTTTGTTTAAAATTTTTATCTAAAGATAGCGAGAGTTTTGCAGTTATAACTCTGTGGTCACTGATTCCATCAACCGTGTCAATCATTGTCACATGTTGTGGGATATTGGTTGCCAGTAAATCAAGAGTGTTGTCCCCTCTATTAGGTGCTGTAGCTAATTGTGTCAGGGAGTTATTGGAGAACACATCTAATAGAGTCTCACAGATGTCTTTGTCCCTTCCTCCAGCTTTGAAGCAGTATGTTCTCCAGTCTATTGATGGTGCATTGAAATCTCCACCTATTATTATATTACGTTCGCTGTTACGGGACGTTATTGCATTTATCTGGTTTCCCAGTTCTAACAATGACTCAACATCAGTGTTTGGGGGCCTATAGAATGCGCAGACAGATATTGATCTGGATTTAGGGCATGTTAATGAACACCAAACACATTCTAAGGGGTTGTCGGGAAATATTACTGCTTTGCTAATGATTGAGTTCTTGACTGCAATGAAAACACCACCACCTGCTCTGTTATGTCTATCTTTTCTATATATTTTAAAAGGGTCAAGGCCTCACTGCCACCTATCCGCACAATGAAAGGAACACCATAACAGGGAGAGACTCGAATGCAAGGCGGCTTACAACCTCCGTTTACGAGCTACTTTCGTACGTCACTGGAAAAACGAAAGCGGATTCCCGAAAGGCGGCGGCGCGTCCCACAGACACCAAACGAGCCAAGAGGAGGGGATGGGGAGTCACTACGACTCAACCCCTCGATTATGACACCCTCAAGACTAATTCAAGAGCAATACTTGCAAGAGATCCCACAGTTACAGCGCCGACATTAATGCGGCCTTGCTCATTTACTACATACGCCAATTCATTTTCCCTTCGTCACTAGCTTCAGCGATATTCCTCCCGAATGAGTCAGCCAACTCCATCCAACTACTCCGTTATCCAATGCGATGACGCATTTCCGTGGAAACACTTCCCATGCCCTCAAAGGAATCCCCCAATTATAACGGCCAACACAAACTGTGATGTCAACGCTCATTCTAAAGTAGACATCATAACTATTACAAATATGATCGCCCACACAACTGCTTTCGTATAAATCTAACCGCCAACACGGACTTTCTTTCAACGAATGCTAACACTCCCAACTCGTTTCTAATACTAGGTACGAGCCAACCCAAGATTATTCAAAGAAAGATACTCTTCCAACAAGATCATTGCGATTAAGACCACGACAACAAACAGCCGATACGCATTAAGCAGATATCTCGACAGCATGAGATTACATATTCCGTTTCTAAATGTAATAACCAAGGGAGCATCTACAAGAGGAAAAATTCACGAGAATGCATTACATTGGGAATCGTCTCCTTCCCTACGAAATTGTTGGTGAGACATTGCATTAAAACATATAGGCAGACTTGCGTTTTTTGTGTACTGCAACAGCTAAGATTATACCGTATCGTCTAAGCAAAGATCGCAATCAAATGTTAAATGCAACATACGGATGTTAGAACCATCTACCATCGGGTAGCTTGACCGGCACGTTACCGACCTGACAATCTCGGCCGGCCGCATCAAGATATGCATGCATGATATGTAATGCATGTTTGGTGTGAATTCACTCCCTGCCACACACCTATATGGTGGCAGGCAGGGTAATATGTAGATGAAGATGTTCGCACTCGGAAGTCCAAGCTCCTACCTAACACACAACTACCTCTAGAAAACAGTTGATCCTATTACGAATAAACACTATTTTTCTCCCAGGCGACAATAATAATTTTACTACCTCTTATATGATTAAAATATTTTATCGCGCGATTAATGGTGAGAAGGCCATCGTGGGAGATGTAACGCATTTGCACCTCTTTCATCCAACTCGAGATTAGTTTCCTCATTACTCATGCCCAGGAGCACGCAAGCATCGAGTGCATTTCGAGTGTTCGAGGTCAACGATGCAGACTAATTACAGATCCTCAAGTTTCAACAGCCCTCCGATGGCGCTTGGGTCGGACGCAAAGACTGCCGATATCTGAGGTCCGGAAAGCGATTCGGCATCACTGCGATTAGTCGATCCCATCACCTGTTTCGTATCAATCCAACGGAGTAGCGCGGGAGTATCAGGCCGCTAGGAGTCAATTCCTATCAAGTAGCAAGTGGCCGCAAAACGTCACCAGCTCGGCATACGACGAGAACAACCAGACGGTCAAAAAGTCACGAGGTCGAATACCTGTCCTGAAAGCTGTTCATACATTCACACACGGGCGTCCCTTATCTTATCGTCTTATCCTCCAATGACGTAACCTGAGAAGGCTACTCGTCAACTGACGACTACTACAAAGAAACAGCCTAATTCTAAACAAATTTCCCATGCTCTAGGGGGGGGCGAGACGTTACGATTTCGAAAAAAACCCATCCCTCCCCTTTTTCATTTTAACAATTATCTACTTTTAAAAATGCACAACCATGTCACATTTCTAACGTATGCCTGAATAATATTGACGAATTTACTCGAAAGATAGCTGCCTCCATCAAAATTGCATAACGAAAATCAACTCAATGCCATCATCAACGAAGCAGTACCGCCTCCAAGGACAATCGCATCCAAAGCCTGTATGATGCATCAAAGTTTGTCCCAAGCGTCTAAGGAGTATCTAAGTTCACGAACGATTATCAGTAGTCATCAATACACTCACGACGAATCAGCAAGAAACCCATGCATCACATACAGCAAAAAGCAAAAAAGTCAAACATGAATAAAAGAATACTACGGCGCCATAATCGGCGGTGACACCTGATAACGATATCACAACGAAAGACACCATGTCCAAAATGCCTACTCCGGAAAACCCAACAGCTGATGCCCATGCGTCGCGGGCAAGTCAAAAGAAGAGGTTGCCAAGGGTAGCGATGGGCAGATCATGCAACCACCATACCCCACACAGACTCCCTATAGGGATATTGGTTAGGCGCAGAGCAGCGGGGGACAGGGGGGAGATCGGAAAGCGGTAACTGACCGTGAGAGAGGGAAATGTGGGAGAGGGATTGGAATCTTCTCATCAATCAATAATACAACCGATGAGCAGTGCAACAACAGCGCCGAGAACAGGTTGGTTGCACCCAGTCGCCACACGAAGTTTAACGAAGAAATTCCACCTCTCCGCAGACACTCCCCAGCGTCGCCAACTTTCACGCACGGAGCTCTCTCGCAAAAATACACGACTGCCCCACTGCCGAAGCGAGGAGAGGGGGAGGTGCGGTGGCGACTGCACTCCCTGCCGGATCTTACGAAGAGGAGAGAATGAATCTGGAGGAGCTTCCGGCCGCAACAATGAGCAAGTAGGAACAGTGCGCGCGCGGACACGAGTTTCAAAAACACCGCCGCGCGATTGGTTACGCCACCGACCCCGAGACTGAAGAGAAAAACACACAAAGGAAAAAAGTCCGGCTGCTGTCCATATTACGCCTTATTGAATAATGACGACAGGACTGGTGAGTAAAACTCGTCGCTGAGAGCACATGCATAGGGCGGGAATTGGACGAAAACGGGCACGTGAGAAAACGCGCCGGCAAGTTGGACGACTGTAAGCGATGGCAGCGACCCCAAGGCTTCAAAAGGGGGCGGAAACGGGGCCTGTGTCTCGGGAGGGAGGCTTGAAAGGAGCTCGTGGGACACTGGGAAGATGAGGAACCCTCCGCGTTGACGGAGGGGGGCAAGACATGGAGGGGCCGTGTGAGGGAAACGAAGGTGCACATATCCACACCCTACCGGCATGCCTCGGACACTTTTCCCACGTCTCCCAGGTGAGGAGAGCTCCACGCAGGGAGATGGGACGCTTAAACTAGCGGGGGGTGGGGGCGGGATCGGGTGTGCCCACCGGAGTGAGGGGAAGGGAATCCACCAGCAATGGGCAGAAAAGGACGGGGACGAGAGAAGTTTCGTGGCCGGAGGGAGCCTTTCCGAGGACCTTATTCCCACGCTGAGAGGAGCATTGGCTCTTTTTCAACCACGGGACTGCTTACAGGCAGGATTACCGAGACAAGGAATAGGACGGGAAGGAAACAGTGCTGCCTCGACGCATCCTCTTACCGAAAAACAACCGTATCCCGGGAAGAGCTTTTATAAACGCATGGACAGCATTTTTGGAAAAAAAGACGCACGATTCGTTTTGTCCGTAACGAGGCAA
The DNA here is from genome assembly GCA_933228895.1 of Platycnemis pennipes. Lineage (NCBI taxonomy): Eukaryota > Metazoa > Arthropoda > Insecta > Odonata > Platycnemididae > Platycnemis > Platycnemis pennipes. Next base: position 126,777,716 of record OW121851.1, on the reverse strand, counting down.
GAGAAATGTAACTGCAACCGAGAAGCAAGATGCGCTAAATGTGAAGGGCCTTGGTCTATGTTAAACAACTTGTCTTGATAACTTGACACTGTCATTCCCAATACGGGACTGACGTTGATAAGATCATCGAATATTTGAAGGGGGGAGGAAACATCTACGTATAGCAAAGCAAGAACCAATAGCGAAAAAGAAGGCACTTAAATGTGTGGATTTTACAAACAATTTACTTAACATCATATTCACGATTTCTTCAAGAAGGGATATATTACCCAGGGGATGGCAATATAATTCCCAAATAAAGGGAAATGGGCGAGCGGCGACCCAATCAGGTCGTTACTTCATGCAGTTAAAATTCCGTGGACAACACACCAATAAATGCGGAGGCGAATATAGGTGTACAACAAATTTATTCGGTTGCAGTGGGATTAGTCGGATGAAGCTGGCAAATTTCCAGCGGGTGAAGGTCGAGATGTTATGATGACATGAGAAGTGGTGCTTCATCGCTCGCTACACTCGTTATATCATGTTTCTTTTCAAAGATGTTTACTCAATTACACTGCAAAATTTTAGGGTACCTATCCAACTAATAATTTAATCGGTGCAAAACATTCTGCGACAAATTAAAAGTAACTAGATGACTAAAATATGGGCCACGACATTAGTACTAAAAAGGAGAACATAAAATATGGAACTTCCCAAACAGGACGAAATTAAAATCTCATTATGGCAAGGGAATAAGACTAGACTACCACAAAAACAGACCTGGGTTCCCCACGTAAGCATTGGGTCGTTATCTGCCCTGAGAAACGATGAGCTTTACGAACAATAAATTCAACAAACGGCACTATCGCAACCTGAGCTATGCATGATAACGAACGGGGCATTAGTAGGAAATTAACTCGACTCCCTGAGGTAAGCTTGATGAGTTTACATCAACGTTACGTCGCCAAGAGCGAAAATTAGAAATGGCCACTAAATGATAAACAAACGAAACCAAGAAAGAAATGGCGACTCTGGCCAGTATCCCCCTGTGTTTTATGGGCCCCTTTACTCTTATTTATGCCGCGCACGAAGCGAGGTCACATTGCAACATTGCTGCTTGCTGGCACTTCTCGGATTGTTTCCGACGGGCTCAACAGAGGGAAGCACCATCTTGTCCCTACTCTGGGATCTCGTAAGACTGTTAAGACAGCTCGTCCTGACAGTGGACTATATCTTAACCCAATTTAGAAATCTGTCCACATAAGCTACATGAACACTACAAAACTCTCTAACTTTTAATACATGTCCACGCAAACTCGTGGGCCTCTATGAATATTGCACAAACATTTATAAAATGCCAAATATGGTATTTCAAAGTCAGTCACAATATCAAATAAATTTATAAATACTTACGTAATAACGATATACCTTAAAATTAAAATAAATATGTCCAAATAATAATAGACAAAATGTCCTCATTTCATACTAGGTACTTCAAAAGTGAATTTGGCCATTCAGAAAAATCAGCAATTTTCATAAATATGCTGGTTGTAACACTTTAGAGGCAGGTACTGGCTAAAAAAATGAGTTAGAAACAATTGCGAATGATTTCAACAAAACCTGCACAAAGCATTTTAAAATTTCACCGCCCAAAACATCAAAAACAAATGATAACGTCTCTCATCAAAGCATGAGCAAAAACGACAATATTGTTCCCGGAACACACAATAGCTCAATGATTAATTGAAAACAAAACTCTTATTGACAACATCTTTAATTTTAAAGGTTTTACTTGGTTCCTCTAGCTTTGACATTGCGATTGTATATTTTGCTACTTTCCAGATAAGAAGTAACCATTTATAACAAAATCATTGAGCTAAACAAAATTTTCAACACAATTTCCAAAAATTACTGAGCAGCATGACAAATTAGGGCAACGCTCCAAAAAGGTGCGAATTGCGTACTCTCACACCGGGATAGCCGAAGCGTGACACTATGGACAACAAGCATTTATTTAGCACATCATTTCAATTTCCACTAACAAAAGACTTTAAGTTACACACAAGAACTTCGGCGTGCGAACTTCCCAATGTTTTACCACACACACAACTCACTGACCACAGGTTACATTTCACCCTATTTTCTAAGCCTACAAACTCTACGGATAACTTACCAGAGCGAAGAAATTTGTGTGGCAGTCCTCTAAACTGGCACCGTTAGTCGAGTGGTTTGGGTGCGTCATGGTTTCTCCATCATCTTATGTGTCGATTAATGCACTAGTCACACTTAAAAGTTAACTAGAAATACTCCAATTATGATGTTATCCACGACCGTTCGGAGGGGTTTTCACCTTTCAATGGCGACTGTAATGGCGGATAGGAAACAACAAGCGCTAAGACTTCTAGAATCCTATTGGGTAGTGGAGGTCACGTGGGATAAGTGAAATGGCTGCGCTCTTGAGGCATGGGTTCTGCGTACGTACGCCAGTTATATTACCTCGGGTCGCCTTGCCATCAATGGTTTGTGAACGAAAAAATTAGGAATTAATATTTAATTCATTGCAAGTTGTCTACTACATAAATTAACTGACTATTTACTCATAAATTGTTGATTCGTTATGATTTAACTCTCCTACTTTGTTGTGATCATTGCTTCAAAGATATTTTTTTCAAAGTATTAAATTTCTTCTGTCTGTGGAAACGTATGTGGTTTAATTTTGTGTGCAAACATGACTGCACTCTTTTTTTCAACCTCAGGGACGTGACTTTAGTTCCTCTTCCTCTGAAAAAGACTTACCAACATCAGTGAAACTCGAACGTAATGCAGTATCTTTGTCGTGTAAAGGGTAATTAAATCAGTTATAATTTTAAATTCACGTTTGTGAATCCACTTTTTACTTATTTTACTTGACCTTTTCTTTAGGTTTTTAAGATCTCATAAACCGTACGCCCCTCCGGAAGATGTAGAGAATCAGCTGTTCTTAATTGGAAAAAAATACTTGGGCTCCAAGTTTGACAGCAAGGCCAAAATTGACGATTCTACTCTAAAATTTAACCTTTTAGCTGAATGTAGTAAGGTGTTTAGGCATTGTGTGCCTAACTCAATCTTGCACACCATTGAAACCTTCGGTATGTTATGTTGTGTATACTATTAGTAGGTATTGCACTGACTTTTGCATGATAACGCATTTTTTTCTTTTAGGGGATATTGTTGAATTTTACCATACGCCTGTGACGACGTCTACTCCACTCGATGAATTGAAGGCGATGAAATTGCCTCCCAATTTACATATTCAACATGATTATCTTCGTTTTCATCCAGGTAGAATTTGCCCCTTCCACGTTGAATTTGCCCCTTCCACGTTGAATTTGCCCCTTCCACGTTGGTAATCAATGTAGTGTCATAAAGGACTGTGCGAGTCCTTAGACCAAGTAGACATTACATTCCCTCAAGGTTTTAGTCCATGGACATGAGCTGATAGTTTGTGATGATTTACTTCTTTATTTTCAGATACCGATGTTATGTTTGGAGGACTTAGTGCATTTCCTAAGAGTTCAACTATCGTCACAGGATTAAAGTACAAGAAAAAATATAAGGGCTTCAAAGCCAAGACCTCATGGCCATAAATTATGTAATGTTGTATTTCATTTTGTAAAAGTAATGTTTAAATATATCTATTTACTGGGGACGAACTAGGAAATTTGGCTCCTGTAAGGTATGACGGACTAAGTCAAAACAATTGTTGCTCAGCTTTATAAATTTCATTAAGTTACATACTGTACAAAATATTTCATTGTCTTAAGAAAGAACAAAGGTGTGGCAACATCAATGTGCCATAAAATTTACAATTGTGTGGCTTCATACAAAAGAGTAAATGCCCCAAGAAAATAAATTATACTTTCAATCACTTAGATGACTTGAATATGCTCTTCCTCAAGCTCCTGTTGTCTCCGGGCTGTAAAAGATTTTAAAATTGATAAATATTAATGCAAAGTAGATAATATAAACTCATCACAAATTTAAATCAACGCAGAGTTATCTACAAACCCACACATCAGTAACTAAATGTACAATAAACTAAATGAGTGAATAATTTATCACTCACTATGTGAATTCTATGACAACTTACCATTAGCCTTGACCCAAGTAACATTCGGGCTTTGTCTTCCTCTTGTGGAGATGGTCCTTCATCAGTAATGCCCCTATTCATTTTTATTTGAAGTTTTTGTTTTATAGCCTGTGAAATGAATCAAAAATTCATTTTTTCGCATAATTCTTTCACATGAACTTCAAATTTATACAAAATAGTTAAATCTATTTATCAACTATCCATTGCTCCTAAGTCAGGGAATCAAACTTCAATTATTCACACTTAAGTGAAAAAAAAGGCCCTAACTCAAGCTTGCAGTAAGTTCCTGAAGATTTCCCGATAAGAATTGGCTTTTTGGGCACCAACTTCAAATGTAAGTTGGCCTTTTAGTGGCGTTCTACTTCACCCTCATATCTTCCATGTTATTTTGTGCTTTGTAAAATCACTGTCCTATTCACTGATCTTCCTTACACCACTATCGAAAGCATTTTGTCTATTGCCATATGGCATTTACCATATACGTGCTTTCCCATCACCTTTCCTCCCCATATCACATTTAACATTCCATTTTTCCTACTCGTCTTGCTGCTTACCCTCTCCATTTTTCTCCACACCCTCAACTCAAAAACATCATCACCGATCAATCTTACTCTTTTTAAAAAAAGACCTAAGTACCTGAACCTATGTCACCACCTGATGAAATCGTAATTATACAAATGTTGTGAAAAAATATTTTTTTTAATTGCAGTACACTTGCTTCCAAAACATTAACCAAATATATGAAATTCCTTTTGCCATTAGGAATAAGAAAAGCAATTTTAGTCCTTATTTTACTAATAGAGAAAAGAATGGAGATGACCTGACAATGTTTGACCGAGTGACTGACATAGAGAAAACATTAGTGCATCATAATTCTCTCTTAACAATATAGTAAACAGACGGAAATTTATGAAATACTTTAACTTAGAAATGATTACATTGGAATGTCATGTGGAAATTTAAATAAAAAAGATAAGAGATAAGTAAAAAAGCATAAAGTGGGGCTAATATTAAATTAGGAAATAAAAGCTTGAATAGCAGGAGTTTCACTTATTACGAAGCACAATATCCAGCAATGAATGAAACACAAAAGTAATAATAAATAAAACAAAAGTCAAGAGGGCATTCTGCCAGAATTGAAACCTGGGTATGGAAATATTGGGAATAAGGAAACACTTCATTGGTAAATGGAGTATGGCCATTCATGACAGTATCAGAAGGATGAATATCAAATTGACACACTTAAGTGATGAAGAAAGCCAAGATATCAGATGTGAATCATAAAATTAACACAAAAAAGCCATTGGACAAATCTTGGTACTTGATCTGACAAAGGCAGTCATTTAACCTTTTGCACTATTTCTTTCACCCTTAACACATGTAGTCCACTGAATTTAATTTTTAAACACCTATGCATTTAAGGGCTATAAATTCTTACAGAATAAAATTCAACATATTCAATGACAGCATTTAATTGAAAGATTTTATTTTCAAATAGAAAGTAAAGCTAAACATTTGCATTGAGCTCTTAAATTTTTCTAAACTCAAACATTTTTGTGTCCAGTGGCGCAACAAAGGAGATGGTACTGATCTAGGTAGAGTTGAGTGAGATGGCACCTGAGTGGTAAGGTTAATAGGATAGAGAATGACAAGATTGTCAAGGAAGATCTCATTTAAAGGGCCTGGAGACTGTTGTAAGGACTTTTATGCACTGCATATGTATGTATTCTAAAAATAGAGAAACCACATATTTTATTCAAAGACTTTTTTTTTTTAATATGACACTCAACAGTTCAAGAAGCAGTCTGTAGAAGACATAAGCAGAGGGGTACATTAGGTATACCAATCTACTAATTGATAGTCAGTGCCAACTTGACAAGCAAAATAATCAGCTTTTACAGTGATCAGTACTTAAGATTCAAATTAATTCATGATATAATGCACAGATTGTTTTATTTTTCTTTTGTTCAATAATCCTCTTCCCATCAAGAAAAACTATCTGCTGGCCAACGTACTTACTATTGCTGATTGCATATTTAATCCAGTATGCTTGAGGGGTAATATAATTCGAATGACAATAAAAACATTTACTCTGACTGTAATATGAATTAACAAAATTAACACATTCGCCTCTTAATTTTCCATGGATTTTCTGCCCTTTAAACTATTTAATTTTCTGAAAAATTTCACGGAATTTAAAAAAAAAATTTTTTGGAAATTAAAATTATTTACTAATTAAATATTTCACAATTTATTTTCACCGAATAAAAAAAAAGACTTGTGGTACATAAAATCGGGAAAAAAGAATAGCATTAGAACACTGAATTCCATCACGTGACCGGCGAATCACCGGCTCTTTACCTTAAGGCAAAATAAGGTAGACAGGCGAATCACCGGCACTTTACCCCAATGGATTAAAGGGTAAACTCACTCCACTAGGCACTGGAATATTTGGATCAATTACTGCTTCCTCGAGTTCAAGTTTTTTATAGTAATAATAAAATGCCCATTTTAAGAAAACCAAGAACTAAACATCCACAGCTATAAATTATTTGCCCTCTTAATAAATACCAATAAAAATGGCCAGTTAATGAGTGACTTCTACGTCATGGGTACTAATAATATCATAGTCATCTCTCTTTTCTGATGGACTTGAGGAGTCTTGGCCTGAAGACTACATTCTTATTCTCATGGCATGTTCGTTACCTCTATGTTGAAATGTTCATTCATACTGAAAGGACAATAAAAATTAACCTCCAGCATATCTCTTGAACTACGGCCGTCCTGTTTCATACAAATATTAAAATTGTTCAGTTCAAACATGACAGTTATGGCAGTAAACATCATGGTGAAAAGCAAGATGGCTTACCTGTGACAAAATAACTCTGCGACTGTCACTCTTCATGGCCAAGAGTAGGTCAAGCCAAGTCCAAGTAACATTGTGATATTCAAGAGTTGGAATAACTAAAGAAAAGTCTCTTATGTCCCTGAGGTTCTTCTCTTTTTCCCCTTTGTAGCTGACTCTGACAGGTACTTCGGGGATTTTTATGTAGATAAAGAGTTTATTTTTTTCAGCCCTTTCCTGTAAGAGATGTAATAAAATTCTAAGTACGCATGGTTACATAATACACCTTTCTCCACAAAACGTGTTGTTTGCATATTCACCTTCATTTTTTCAACATCGTCTTTTTGTTCAATACTGACATAGAAGTTGGTTTCTTTTCCACCCTTCTTCGCACCACCTTTCCCTCCTTTTCGGCCTTTATGTCCAGATGTACTTTCACCCTCCATTTCATCATCACCATCGATATTTTCTGGATCTCTTTCAGGGAAACAGAATTTGAACATGGTGTTGAAGAACTGCTTTGTGAGGGCTAGATGGGAATAATTTTAGCAACTTAGTTCCTTAATTAAGGAAATTCATATCAAATGCACCATCGACAATATATCATTGCACAGTGTCATTATCAGTATGTGTTTACAATTGATCACTTTTTAAGTAAGTCTTAATGGAAGTCTTTTTTCAGAGGTAAACTACTGAAACAATAAAATGAATTAATATTGTAGCCCTTAAGAAACGCTCAAATAATACTGGTGTTATGAGGGTTAAGGAGCAACAATAATAGGGCATAGTTTAAGATTGTAGATCAATTAAATAACAGAAAAAATGCATTATCTCATACATTAATGCAAAAGAATACTAACAAGATAAGACGATTGTCATAACAAATTACAATATGTGCCTGCCAATGTTCATGGGGTTAAATCCATGATAAGGGCTGCAAAATGTTTTTAATTGACTAAAAATAAATACAAAATATGATTTCAATAAAAAATAGTGAAATAAGTGGCAAAAAGGAATAAAAAATACTAAGCCAATGGGTTAATGAAGATTAAGGCAGAACCAGTGAATAATTCACAATAACAATCTAGATGCAAATACATTTCCACAATTATTCATAAAAAAAGGTTGTTTAAGTATGGAACTAAGAGGATGAAATAACACTAAGGTATATTTAAGTAAGCTTGAGTGTAGTGAAGGTGGCAGGTACAAGAATATCAACAGTAGGTTATTGAAATTAAACAAAGCCTTGGGATCATGGGACACCTGAGGATCAAAGGGAAAAATGTAAAGAAAGGAATAAGAGGAACAATGTGTATGCAGAATATGACCAGAAATATGTCAATTATCAAGTAAGAATGGTCAGTTATGTGATAGGGGAAAGGACAAATAAAGATAAAAGTAAGTAAAGAAATTAACATAACTTGAGGCTAGAAAACAATACAACTAGCAAAGCAAGGAAATAAGATAAATGGTTTGTACAAAACAGAAAAAAGAACGTATATGCGTACCACCTGATGTGAGTGTGAAAAAATAATAAAAAGTTGCATAGGAAGATGAAAAATCTAAATAAAATGGGAGAGGGATATTTCACGGGAAAATGTCCCATTACCTACGACATAACTATAATAAAACATGATATCCTGTAGGTATTTGCCAACGGTTTCACACTTAACCCCTCCAACAAATCCAATATATAATCTAGGTTTAATGAAATCCATACCACAGGATGTCTGGCAAAGCTCCTACATCTTATGGATAGTCTTTCATCAACACAATAATGTTATCATAGCACCCCTGGTACTGTATTAAGCAACATACAGTTTCACCCATATCAAAAGAAAATTCTATAATGTCCACTTCTTAAACTGAATGGACAAGTACTCTCCAGCTCTTCAAATATGAGATTCTTGGGAGTAGAAATAGATAAATCTATGCTATGGGAGTCACATATTAATAGTCTCCGTCAAAAAATTGCCCCTGGATGTTATCTCCTGCGACAAATATATCCAATTTCAAATCTGGCCACAGGTAAATCTGATTATTACGCATACATTTAATCAACTTAAATATGGTGGGGCCACTTCCACCACACAGTGAGGCTCTTTAAACTTCAAAAATGGGCTGTGAGAATTCTGGCAGGAGTAAGCAGATACCACAGCTGCACAGCTCTTTTTAGGGAACTTAACCTACTAACTTTTGCCTGCATTTATATATATTTCACAATAATGTATATAAAGGTACAACATACTGATCTAGAATTGAAAGTAAACATGGACGTACACAATCATGACACAAGATGGAAAATGATTTTGGAATGGTTCCTCACAATCTAAAATTCTACTTCAGAAGTCCTCAATATGCTGGAGTATTATTCTTTAACTCCTTATCTCATACAATAAAAAGTATAAATTCTCTTCCATACTTCAAAACCTAACTAAATGAGTTCCTGACTGATAGTGCCTTCTATTCTGTGAAAGAATTCCTTGCTTTTTGATAATTGTATTTACAGCTGTACACCTAAATATTTTTTTGTGAATGACTGGAAACTTTGGCTTTTATTTTTTAAACCAATTTATATTTTATGTGACATATACAGTCAAGTCCATTTATAACGGAGTTGAGGGGGCTGAATATTTACTTCGTAATAACCGAACTTTGTTATATATGGACTAGATTTTCCTAGCCTCTCTTTGACAGGGAATAGCCTTTACTTAATTATAAATGAGTTTGTTATAAGTGGGCTTCACTGTATTTTGTCTTTGATTTTATATAATATTGTTTCTTTCTTTGCTATGACTTGTCCTATACATGTAAAAAACATGTCCTCGGATTAATAAAGAGAGGCATTTTATTACTGCCACTGACAAAAGAAATACCACCCTCAAAGATGATGGGTGATGTGCCTGAAGCACAGGAAAAGACAGGATATGGTGTTTTGGTGTCAAAATCACAATATAGATTTGTGTCTCGATGGTTTTGAAATTTTCCTCATGAAATTGATTACTAAATTTACATATTCTTCAGATTTTTTACCTTCTACCATTATTTTGATCCTGGAAGTGAACTCTGTTCTGTACATTCGAGTATGGCTTCACTAACTGCAAGATAGTATCCACTGGTTTCAAAGAGTATACAGTGGGTTTTTAGGAAGAGGTAATTATTTTGTGCTCAGTAGAATCCTTTCCTGTCAGAACTGGCACTATGTATGATGGCAAATTTTTCATTTTTATCTCATTTTCAATTTTAAAAACTTTGAACCAAAGCAAAAATCAGGTTATTATTTAAAGTTACGGATAATTTTTACTGATAAAAAATGTAATATATTTAGCTGTAACCTTAGTAAAAATATCCTAAGCATATGAATCAAAATGGTTAAACTAATATGAATTTCACACAATAAGAATAAAAGGCTACAAATAACTGATGTTTGAAGTTAAGTCCCCAACGTCAGGTATTAAAATCAGATTTAAAATATCATGACTGAGAAGTTAAGGACCTGTACTCAAAACAAAATTTGTGTAGAGTCACAAACATGTTTACGTAGAAAATGTTTCTGTTATTTGTAATTACAAGCTTTTTTTTAAAAAAAAAGGCAGCATCTTACATAATTACAGCATTTTACATAATTACACATGCAAACAGGAATAACTTACAATATTATTCCTGTTTACATATATGAAAGTGGAAAAATAGTCCGACAGAAAGGCCAATTCAAATATTTTATTGATTTTTATTTTACAAATGGTATAGTCCTTGATAAGGTTCAAAATGGTGCATAGACACTTCTCAGCATCATGCTGAGAAGTAAAACCACCACTGCAGGGAGAATCTGTATACCATTTTGAACCCATACATGGGATTATATATTGTAAACAGTTGAAGCAAGGCTGTAGGTTAGACTCTGAATACAGCCCTCAGTTCTGTACCTCAGCATGCATCTTGCCTCTGATGGGCATTTTAATTATTATCCGTTCTTTGCGACTGAGAGGCAGGCCTTAAATTTTTGGGGGTGAGCGAAGTGAAAGTCGCTCGTCACGTGACTTTCTCTGAGCGAACTAGGATGCAGTAGGCGTGGCCTAGCTTCTCAAAAATTCAGTCGCACTCAGACCTCCGTAGTGTGAACTTCGTGAATCTGCTTGCTGTGTTGCCAAACCTCCGCTGCCTTTGATCGGTGCTTCGTGCTGTTCTTTCCTAGCTCCCTTTACCAATTTTCCCAATTAACCCTTTAATCCTTTATCTTACCCACTTTTTCCTTTATACCATAACCCATATTCCTTTCCTGTTATTCCCCGTATTCCTATTATTCCCCTTCCCCATAATGCCCATTACGGAAACCAATCATCATTGGTTTTATCCCCAATTCGCGGGAGTAATTATTTGCTGTTTGGTGTTTTTGACGGCATCATGGATCAGAAGATCATCCAATCATCCAGGTGCTTTCATTCCACTACCTGCCTGTTTTGAAGGAATTTGCATTCCATTCTTGGTCTCATGGTATCCTTTATGTTCTCTGCACTCCACCTGTGAATCGACCAAGTCATTAGGTCCACTTTTTTCCATAATGACCCGCTACCATACCATGTTGCTACCATACCATGTTGCTACCATACCCTGGCCTTTCCCACTGTGCATCCCGCGGATTTCACGGCTCAAGTAGTTTGGGACAACGACATTGGCAACGTTGATCTCATGCCTCCCCTCTCGAAGGCCGTTCCCCACCCCCCGGCAGCGGAGACTTTCGAACGACTCCGGACCCTCCCGAAACGCACCCGCCCCCACAAATTTAAGGCCTGCCTCTCAGTCGCAAAGATATTTGAAACGGATTATAGTTAAACCATTTTAGAACTGATCCTTGAAAAATTGACAAGTATTTCTTTCTTCCCATCAATTAAGTCAGATTACTCCAACATACGTCAAAACTATTTTAACATGTATTGAAAAAGACATCTCATTCTCAGGTTTGATAAAACTCAAAATGCAATTAGGCAAGGCATACCTGTATTTCCAACAAAGCCTTGCAGCTTCAACAAATAAACTGAAAAACAAAAACTTTCCCAACACCAGTGACAAATCAAATTATGAGCACATAGTTACAAAGCACAGGTACAGCTACATGAGCTTTTAAGAGTATTACGATTAATAACATTTAGAATTAATAATTCATTCAAAAGAATGGAGAAAAACTCACCAATAGTCATTGGGACCACATTTATTTCAAAATGTTCCTTAACGGATATCCCTCCTACTGGTGCTTTCTCCCGGCAATATACTCTCACTGCTCTCTGAAACACAAAAAAGTACAACAGTAACACAAAATAAACTTAATGCTTGAGTAAAATCAGATTACATATAAGAAAATTTACTTAAGTACCTTTCGATCAACAGGCATATTACTTTGGATTTCTGTTGGACACAGAACTTCTCTATAAACTTGATGAGGAAGCAAATTCAGCATACGGACATAACCAAGCTCCAAGAGATGATCAACTGAATCATCACTTTTGGATATTTTTGTGTATCTGGAAGGTAAAGCAGATTCAAAAATATAGGCTTTGCCAAAGTGTTAGCATGGCTTAATGATACCAATGGTTTATTTACTCACAAGAAATTGCTAAGGACCAAGTCTGCTATTCCAAGTTGACCATCAGCTTCTGTCAGTCTCCACTGGGCATGCTTGAAGCATATTTCATTAGCTCTAACTGTATAAACAGGCTTCTCCCCTTGAGTGGTAGCCATTTGCTTTTGATTAGCTGTTAGCTGCGTCTCTTTATGGCAGGAAATCATCATGTCCAGCTCTTCACTCTGGGAATTCAGTAGTTCCTTGCACTCGTACACCTTTAAAGTAAGAAGTAATCACATCACTGCCTTTGATAGTCGTAAAATAATATCACCAATCATAACAATATTCACATAAGTATTTCTATGTAGAGAACATATACACAGCCAGTGCTACCAGGCATGACTACCTACATCCATTTAATCCACCAAGAAATCCTATGATCCATCACATACAGAGCTTTTGCCACCAATCACTCCTTTAAGGTACAGCTACTTACAAAAAATTCGTACCACTTCCCGACGCAACCCGGCCAACAGGCCTTTAAAATCAGCGATGAGACAACACTGTCGCTGTATTCGACTGACGAACGCAGTTGCGTTGGACTGGCGATCTCGGTAGGAGACGCGCCCGAAAGAAACATGAGCTGGCGAAACCAAAGCCCCGTCATACTTGAATCTGGGGACTGGAAGCTCACCGGCGAGAAGGATTTTCTTACCTCGAAACAAAAGCAGGGCATATGATGTTTCTATGTGTTTAAAATGCGCCGTTCCGATTTGAGAGAATGCCTGCCTTGCCATTTACTAATTTTGTTTCCAGTTGAGCGTGTGTAGCAGCGGTGAAGGGTGTGTTTTTGGGAGGAAAAAATATTGCAAAGAGTGACGGTGCATGATTGTCACGCTAGAGAAATGCCGCAGTTGACACCTAGACGGAGAAACAGAGTGGCAGGAATGCTAATGGCAAACATGCCAATTCGGGAGATTGCAAGGCAATTTGATGTCTCCCACAAGACAATCATTAATTTGAAGAAGAAGTGGGAGGAATTCCATTCGGTATCCAGGAAGGCGGGTTCAGGGAGACTTAAGGTAACTACTCAGGAGGAGGACGTGCGCATAGTGGACCATGTAAGGGCAAATCCATTTTCCACAGCCGAAGAGACAAGGGATGCGGTTGGTGTTCGGGCATATCCACAGACAGTGCGACGGAGGCTACAATGTGCAGGACTTGAGGCGAGGCGTGCAGCTGTGAAGGAAATTCTGACAGATGCTCACAAAGTGGCACGTCTGGAGTTTGCGAGGCGCTATGTTGAGGAGGACATAGAGTTCTGGAAGAAAGTCGTCTTCAGCGATGAGAAGACATTCTCTTCCTGTTTTAATGGTCCCGTGGTAGTGTATAGGCCAAGAAATACGCGATTCAACCCCCAGTTTGTGAAGCAGAGGGGAAGAAGTGGTCGATTTTCTGTCCATGTCTGGGGGTGAATCTGCGCGGATGGTCCTGGAGCTTTGTGGAATATTGTTGGGAATTTGAATGGAAACCAATATGTCCAGATAATGGAAAACGTCATGCTTCCATCTGTGAAAATACTGTTTCCGGACGAATTCATATTTCAACAGGTGATTATCTTGTCTCATTTACTCACTCAATTCCATGAATTTATAATCTCCATCTAATTTAATTGGCTACTTCAAAGTTTCTCTTATGTTTGTGCAATATTAAGCAAAACACCCATACCTTCATGCGTTGACGCATATTTCTTATTTCATCATACTAAGTGAATACGATTTACTCTTGTTTTATGTTTCCAATCAAACAGGATAACTCACGCATCCACACCTGCAGACAAGCGAAAGATTGGTTTTCCCAAAACTCTGTGCGCCAGTTAGTCTGGCCGGCAAGAAGTCCTGACCTCAACCCCATCGAAAATATCTGGGTTATTATGGCACGTGAACTTCGGGAAAAAGAACGTTCCTTGAATGCAGGCCAACTTTGGGAAGCCATAGAGGACACATGGGATGCGATAGGAGCACCTTTGTGCCAGAGAGTTGTCCAGTCAATGCCCGAGCGATTGCGATTGGTAGTGGCGAATGATGGAGTATGGATAAACTACTAATCATATCCTACAATTTGCAGGTTATTTAAGATTTGCAAATTTCTTGTTATACGATTATTGATTTCACTGTAATATTTCAAATACCTAAGGATACAACTATGGTTGATTTATCATGTAAAAGTAACGTATATTCATTATTAAACAGGAGTGTAATTTCTTTTCAGTTTTTTTACCAACGGATCGGCAGTGCTTTGCAGTGAAAAATAAATACATAAATTAAAAAATTCCAACTCTTTTAATTCAACACAATTAAATTGCTTTGAATTTTCTCCATTAATACCACCCTGTGTGATACTTTACACCTTTAATGAGATGTCTATTAATTATTATTTCCTTATATGAAAGAAGCAATGTGGGTGGTAACATAGTTCCGCTAATTGGTGCGAGGGAAATGACTCAGCGTGATTTCAACGTAATTCGTCCACTCCTGCCCTGAAGCCGAAACGTTCTCATACCTGATTTCGGGGCTCAATAATCATAATCTCGCGTTACGGGTAAACACGCATAAATGGAATAGCTTGAAATGTATACTATCCTGATAGAAAAAGGCTATTAATTGCTCTTAAAATAACCCGTTATCCAAGAAATATTTTGTCAGAATCATTTATTTTTATTTCAAATACAAGCTTTTGTCAACTCTTCCGTTGGATTCATCATGCAATAATATTTACCCATCCAATAATATTCCCTCACGAAGCCGAAAGAAGTCAGCTAAATCTATCATTTCGTAAAACTTACGGCGAGCTTCCGAAAAATATCTTTCTTGCGTAATGTAACGATGAAAAATAATTTAATTATATGCATTTACTTTATTTTCGGAAATTGGTGAGTTATGGCCCTGAAAGAACTCAACAGTGTTACGTCAATGTTAAACTATCGTGTATGAACAAAACTAATGTTTTCCGCGAAGTTAATGAAAGCTCGTTGAGGGAAATGTGTGAGATTTAGATCTAGGGATGCAGATTTTTACTGAAAATGGGTGTCTCAGCAAAAAAAATAAGGTGGAAAATTTCCCTGGAAAAGAAGTGCTAGAGGAGAGATACATGCTAGAAGCTCAATAAATATGTCATCCAGAAAAGGGATAAAATAACGTGGGTGTGATCTCTACGTAAGACTATTTATTTCTCTGGTCGGTGAATAAGTTTGGCTCTGTTTCATTTGTTACACTTCAAAGACGTTTACTTTCATTTTGAATAATTCCGCATACTCCACAACATTGAACTATACTATAGAAAGGTTGCTCTTTCAAAGTCGAAGCAATAAAAGGACAGTATTTAGTGATGCTCTAACAAATGTATGCAAACATGTATATCAATTGCTCTAAGTGTGGCATTGCCCCTCGTAGATAAAAAATATATCTGATTTTTTTCTTCTCGATTGAAAATTTTTATTTTAATAAAGTTGAAAAACATATTCGTGTGATTTTATGTAGAAGTGAAAAACATCACTGATATTAAGTGTCTAAATATTTTTTATTGAAACGGTTTAGAGCATTCTCCTCCACCTTCAAACTAAGTCCATTTTAGACAATAATAGTATTTAATACTGTCTTAATTTTCCACCTATGGCAGGTATTGTTACATATGTGAAATAATGCCAGTTTTCACTGCGAGAAGGCAATCGAAACTTATCTCAGGAATAAAAAAACATCCTCTCCGCGAACGTGAGCTTCTACTCCTCAGCAACATCCCCTGCAACACACCCTCGTAGTGGTTTGCAGGATATTGCGTGAATGATGATCTATGAGAATATGAAACTTTCATTGACACATATTTCCGCGGAGATTCCCTAATTCCGCGAACGACAGTCCGATAAAGCCGCAGTCGGCAGTGGATGGTGCATGAATATTCCTCGAAAAGCGGTTTAGTTATATTATGTTTTAGTAATTTTGAAAACTGGGGTTCCCTAAATTATGTGCCTTCATGGTCAGTGAGCGAGGTGGAGAGGCACGACCGTGATCCGCATTGCAAAAGGAATTCATCAGTTGTTTCGAGAAAGAAAACCCTCCTTGCCGCCGGTGAGCTTCCAGCCCCCTTATATCACGGGGCCTTCCCTTTACCAGGTCATGTTTCATTCGGGTTCTCCTGCTTCTGAGATCGTCAGCCCTACGTGATAGCGTTCGGCAGTCGAATAGGTGACACTGTTGTCACATCGAGGATTTAAAGAGCACGTTGAGCAGGTTGCGTCGGGAAGTGGTACGAATTTTTTGTAAGTAGATGTACAACCAAGTTTCATTTTCATCACCACCTGGTAAATGTGACATCCATTCAAAACCTGAAATGTCTAATTTCAAATGGAAACACTGAACTAGCAATTCCTTCACTCACAAGACTGACCAGCAACTTAAGATTTCTCTAGCCGACCTTAGTTTATTCACAGATTTCCAATGACTGGTTCATAAGTTGAGTCTCCATTAATCACTGGTGATTTCCACATGGCATGCATTGATATAACTATAGTCAAGCCTATTTACACCTAACTAGAGATGGGTTAATTACCGTAATTTTCAATTGAGGTAAATTACAGTGGTAAATTACGGTAATTTTCGAAAATTACTGTAATTTTCTGGTAATTTTAGGTTTTGAGCTGTAAATCCTTATCAGAGGACTCAAAACTATTGGAGTCCCTAGTTCCAAACTTAAGAGGCAATTTGATGCAGCAGTACGGGACCTGCGGATAAATAAGGCTTCTGGAATATATGATATTCCTGTCAAGCTAATTAAAAATGATGCTCAAGATAAGGCGTTTACTCAGCTGTAGAAAATCATCTGCAACATGTCATCTACTAGAGAGAGACCCACGGATTTTGAGGAGGACTTAATCATACCTATTCCCAAAAAGAAAAAGACCAAGAACTGAAAATTGGGACAATAAGCCTGACAACATATGCATCGAAGGATTGACATCGATGCATCGACAAGGATTATTTACGGAAGAATCAAACAAAAAGCAGAGGAGTTTATGGATAAAAATTAGGGATGGGTCAGTTCGGTTCTCGGTTCCACTGGTTCTTGAGCTTAGAACCGGAACCGAGGCGCGAAAACCAGTTTGACATGCTCACACTCTGAAAGTGGAGGCTTCACATTAAAACCTGGTGAAATAGTGTACTTAGATGCTTCAAAGTTTTTGCGAATTATCATTTCCGTAAATTATATCATAATATACAGTGTATAAGTTTTAGAAGATTTCATTCATGCTCTTGACATTACTTTCATTAAGTCAGCAAATTATTTGTCATTTGTACAATAGCATTAATTTTGCTCATGCAAGAGAACGCTGTCTACTTCGCCGCGCAGTAAATAGCAGATAATCAACTATTTCAAAAATGGACAGAGCAAAGATAGCCGGAAATGAAAGGTATACGCAATATGCAGTCAATTACAACTAAATTATTTTATCAAGT
Organism: Platycnemis pennipes; assembly: GCA_933228895.1. Taxonomy (NCBI): domain Eukaryota; kingdom Metazoa; phylum Arthropoda; class Insecta; order Odonata; family Platycnemididae; genus Platycnemis; species Platycnemis pennipes. Next base: position 126,759,690 of record OW121851.1, on the reverse strand, counting down.
TTATTCTTCCCTTGATGCAAGTGTCGTATTCAGCAAAGTCTCCATCAACCGATTGCCATTGACCATTCTGCTTTCTTGATTACTCAACTATAAATGGGCGATCATTTCAAAAACGTTGGGTTAACTGGTCATTTTTAACTTTAAAAAAATGTTGTGCATTGAAACGTGAAGAAAAATGCACATGTCGGATAAAAGCTGATATTGGTATTATCTTTCAATGGGAGAGTGTAACTAACTATTTGCCTTAACATACGAATTTAAATATTTAAGTTTATGAGAAATATGTTAGTAATGACAAAACAGTGGTCGAAAGTACACACTCGGTTTATCTTACGTGGATCATACGAAACAAACATCTCGCCGTTAAATAAAATCACGGCATTGGAGACACCGGAAAGATTCCGAAACTAAATAGGAAAGCAGAATCTTTTGAAACGACAGAAATGGTACACGTAAATTTATGTCAACGCATGTCGCACTGATGGTCTAACTGAGCTGTAAGCCAATGGTGAAAATTAGTCCTGATAGCGATGCAGTCATTATCAGTCAGTACTGGTTCTCTACTAACTTCAAAAGACTGAAATGCTTAGCAATGAAGTATCTCTGTGTTCATCCTGCTACTGTTTTTAGTGAGAGGCTGTTTAGTACAGCTGGCAATATATGTGACAAAAAAAAGAAACAGACTTGATCCAAAAATAGTGAAAATGCTGATGTTTTTGAATAAAAATTTGAAATGAGTACACTTTTCCCATATTATTCAAGTACGATTTAATAATTTGTGCAATATTTGAGCAAAAAAAATATTTAATGGAGTTTAATCTCATAATATTATGAGGGTTTTTTATTTTTGTGTACAGGAGAAGTTAAAGGCAACGAGTACAGAACCAAAAGTGCTTGAGTTCTATAAATATTTTCACATAAAGGGTAAAAATGGATTAAAATTACATAAACACAAAAATATAATGAATTATTCTTTTTTAAGCAGTATATCTCTGAAAATGATCATTGATTATCTTACCATTGAGCAATGCAAAGTGGTAAATTAAGAACTGGCACCGAGAAATGAAGTTAAGAACCGAACCAGAACCGAAAAAAGTGGAACCGACCCATCCCTAATTATAAATAATTAGTACAAAGGAATCAGGTAACAAGGGAACTGCAAACCTGTCTCTCAAGGTCCTCCATCTCAGCCAGTCGTTCCTCATTGCAAGGATCTTCACTGAGAGCTCTCTGAACCATGTATGTTTCTTTCTCCAGTCTCCTGAGCTTTGAAAGTAATGACCTGTAAATTAAAGTTTTTTTTAGCATCCTTATTTGTACTGTGTAAACATAAAGATGTTAAATGCAAAATAACTGAGAGAAAATTTGGATCAAATACAGCAAATGCAAGGTGTAAAAACACAAATAGCATCAGAAGGCAAGAGAGAAAAAGGAAATGTTTACAAAATGTAACAAACCACTTTGACTACATCCACGTTTTGATGAATATCTCAATTAAAAAATCAAATATAAGAAAAAAATAAGATATCCACAAACTCAGATATTTTAAATGTTGTTTATTAAAATACATGAACAGGGTAGAGTAAACCAAGAGTTAAATTCAAAGGCCTCTATATATGTATTTGGGTTGAAAAATGTTTGGATTTTTTTGTACTGATTGTGAGATTAAAAAACAAAGTTATAAGCAATTGTTTTACTTTTTCTCATCAGTTCCATAAATAATGAAAATAACTGAATGAAGCTGTAAAAATAACATACAGTAATCTCTCAATATTATGAAATCCATGAGGCTGAAATACCAACAGTTAGCCATGTTGATTATTGTAATAATGTGTTTTTTTCCTAGAAACCTTTTTTTTTATTTTTCTCTTATTATTCAAAATTAGTTTAACTTATCTGACTTTTCTGGCAGGTTAAAAAAAAGTATTTATACCTGACTTGATTTTGAACCTGCTGGATAGGCCTCCTTTGGTCTTCAACAGAATGCAACTGCAATTGGAACCTCATCCTCTGCAGCCTCTCATAAGCTTCCTTCCGGCGAGGTTCCACATAGAGCAACAGGTTGTTCACGATATCCAAGATCATGGCATACTATATGGTAACAAACAATTCATACATCCATTTAAATAGAAAGCCAAGAATATGTACCAAATTCATGCCTCTTCATCCATAACATTTGACTTCTATTACTTCCAAAATACAGGCATGGGTGTTATTATGTACACATATTCACATACAAACCTTTGATGAGAATGTCATTTATTTGATTTTCTATCAATGAAATTAATTGGGTGCAGGCATTAATAACACTAGTATATCGAATTTAAATTAATTTAAATTTGGAATTTCCCAATTTAACTGAAATTAAAAATAGGCCCAATAAAAAAGCCTTAAAAATAGGCTCATCTCATTTCATGATCTGAGTTACACAACCCTACTTATGAGTATAAAACACACAAATTTCATTTCAAAGGTTATCATTAATAACACATTGCAAAATTACTAGTTTAGCAGCTTGAAATAATCTATAATAATGTTATCATCTTAAAAATGGAATCCAGATGCTCCATAAATGCAATCTCCTGACTTTATTTAAAAAATTTTTTGTAAAAAATTTGGAAAATGTCATGGATTTTATATACAACAGTAACCTGAGTAAATGTAAACCCATTGTCCACTGAATTGATTTTAGGTTTTCGTTTTTGTTAATTATTGAATATTCTATACATAATACATATTAGACTTGTAACAATACCACTTTTTCCGATACCTCGATACCAGTGGCCAATACCTTACTTATTTTTCTAAAAAAATTTGATAGGCGCTTTCCTTCTCGTGAAGTCATCTCAGTAATCAAAAGTGTATCAAAAGAGCACGTAATTATTGAGATAAATGACATTGTGCCAACTCTTTTATTTTGCTACTCTTTCAATTATCACTACAATTTGATTTTATACACTACGCCCTCTTGCATTTGTAAATACTGAAAATTCTGTTTAAGAAATAAGAGCTGCTGAACATGCTCAGCAGTTAAGAGGGTTCTTCTATCAGGACCATAGCACCAGTCTCTGAAAACATTGTTAAGGAAACTCTAAACCTGCAGGTACACCCAAATACAGTGAACTCTCATTAGCAAGTTTTTGTAGGGACCCAAAATCCCGAACATGGTAACGAGGAAAACTTGCTGAACAGGTTAGATCTCTTTGGGTTATGTTGAAGATGTATGTGCGGGTTGGATAACTTCCAGGGGACCGTTATGCGTGCCATCAAGTTAGTTCATCGTTGGCGTTAATTTATAGTAACAAAGTTTCATTTTCAATTATTTCGCCTCCCAAAAGATACGCACGATACATTCCGTTGATCTGCACTCAATAATTAATGATAACTATATCAGGATGTCGATCGGCGGCCCAATTTCAAATTCCCGTATGTTTCCCGTATTTCCCGGACGATTATTTGCTAATTCCCGTGTAGGAGAAGTCCGTGTAATTTGAACCGGCGTGTAATTCGGACCGATAGCTTTACTTTGTATTCATTAAGGGTAGCAACATGTTTAGGGTTTAGACGTGTGGGTGTATTTTTGGAATGTCTTCTCTCCAAATTTCAACAATCAAGCCCAGGTGATTGAGGCATAAAGGCTAAGTGAGCGAAATCGTGAAATTCCCTTCCCCCACACAAAGCATAAACAACGAAGACACACTCTAGACTAATACACCCATTGGAATGGCTCTGGCTCCTAAGGCGACAGCGAAATATAAAGTTACTTTTGCTAGTTCAAATACAGAAATTACTCCACTCTTATCATAATTCGTGTAGAAAAGTGCAAATAATTCTTTTTAATGTATCTAAGGATGTTTCTGTGAAATTCAGTCTCATTTTATTTTGATCCTCATAGTGTATTTCGGACCACCGAAGAGCGTGTATTTTGGACCGGTCCAAATTACACTGATAGTTACAAAATAATTCGCCATATGCATTATCTAGTACAACAGGTAAAATAAAGTGATTAACCTTTCTATCTTATTAAATTAGACTTTCGAACCGGATAAGTCACATTATCACCCTGCATTTTTCGACAAAATCGTATGACGCGAAACCTACCACTGTGGCAAGGGCGACAGACGTTGTGTGTGTGCTGTTTCCACACTTGCCGAGTCAGCCTCACGTGCGCTGAAATGACAACCTTGCGCTCAGTGGGTTACGAAATCTTCATGGGCTAAACACTGCGACTCCCGCACTGCTAAGGTCCCACCAACCGAAAATATGGGGATCTTCTGGATCTGTTCATTACAGAGCATTTCTTGAAATTTCCCGGACACTATGCGAATTTCCCGTATATTTCCCAGGGTAATGTTAATTTCCCGTATATTTCCCGTATCTCCCGTATTTCCCGTATCGATCGACATCCTGTATATGACCAAATAGGACGTTTTGTGTATACTGCTCATGCAAAAATGTATATATAGACTCGACTTTGAGGTTTGATATCCCAAAAAAGGAAAAATGAAATTCATAGAGAGAATATCAGCGTATAGATAATTTAGCCTTTCATTTAAGCAGGTATCAGACTTTTTTTAATAATTACTTTTGAGGCATGTTTTTGCAGTGAGGATGAAAAATGGCACATTTCTTAGAGTTGCAGAGGCCAGCGTGACTTTGGAGATTGTCATAACAATATTAAATGCACAAATGAAATGAAATTTTGATAGAATATGAATCATACTTTTGCCATGACGTCCGATAAGTTTCAAATATTTACTTATATTCCCATAAGTCATTCTAGTCAATTTACGAAACCGGGTTTTCTCCGTAAGTATGGAACATTGGAGGCACGCGAGCACCTTCGTCTTCATTTGAAATTTTCTAATGCGAATTCATTGACATCATAACACTTGACTAATCCACGATACTTAATTTGCATTTCATATTTTTTATAAAACTGTATTTTTAGATTTTATGGAACATTTTTATAATAATGTATAGGAAAACTAGGTAAAAATAAGTACATATGTATAGGTTGATGGTATCGGTATTGAGAATCGATTTTTCAGGAATCGGAGTCGGTATCGAGAATCAATAAATTTTGGTATCGACTCATCTCTATTTTCTAGGCATGTGATTTTTGCACAAAACCAAACATACTCTTTTCTCTCTAACCTTTATAATTTCGGTTTTAGGAAATTCTTTTTCTATCTTTGGTGGATTAATAGAGAATAAGATTGCAAAGAGTAATTTCATTATGAAGCAACCTGCAAAGAGTTGGTGCACACGTCGAGGTCATGATGCATCAATGTGAATGCATCCACAGCCCTTTCCCTCCGTTCCCAAGGTCCCACAATGCCTTCCTCGGATGGCGGCAGAGGCACCTCTTGAACTGCAGCTGGATCTATGCTGCTCTCTCCATACCCAGCATAAAAAAACTCACATTTGCACCTAGACACAATCCGTTGGAGCTATGGACAAAGAAAACTTTTGAGCTTTAGTTTTCATTAAAATCAGTGTTGAATTAAAAGGTATGACTAGACAGAGGGTCACATTTTTCCACAAAAGAGTAATTTCCAAAGCAAGCCAGGATATATGTAGCACAAAAAAATAAATGCCATGTATGTTTGTATCTTCATACATTCAGTTAATATTTGGGCTGGGATCTGCGATTAATTCCCAAAATTCTGCAAATTTTTAGCAAGAATATTGAACAAAAACATTATTTGGTAGATGCATTGCACAAATTAAAACACTGATTATTACAGATCCATGAAAATGATTTAATATTTTATTAATTTATTTTAACTATATGACGTTAGTGTTATAGAAATTCTTGGTGGTGTTATTGAATTGTAATCATTTTTGCATGTTTTTCAGTGTTTTGTAATAATTTTTTTTAAATGTTACAAGTTTGGTCAATGTACATACCTAATGAAGCATTTTACTATAGATATAACTACATTTCCCACATAAATAATTAAGTAAATTGTTAACAACAGTGATAATATTATAAACTGAGCATGAAGCGGGGCACAACAAAAATTTTACTGTGCAGTTGTAACTATTGGAGACACAAATCATCACTATTGGTGCTAGAGTCATTTGTAAAGGCAAAAAAGGAGAGAGATAGTTAATTATCTACTCCATAGATGATGCCTGTTGTCCATTACAGCAAAATAATAAGCAAAAATTCACGTGAAACACCACAACTTACCTATCCATTTTTGAACCATTAACAGTGCCTGCATCACAGCAGTAATCGGCAACGATTACAGAAAATGCCATCTTTTGTGAGGCCATCTTTTATTAAGTTAACATAATACAACAAAGCCAGGAGTAACAAAAATCCAATCTTTCTTTCACTAACTATTTATATCTAACATAATTATAATTACTTACCCAAAACTTATTTTTTTTCTGTTATGGACAACAGACGTCATCTATGGAGTAGATAATTAACTACATGTCGACTTATGTGGGAAGGTCAAACTACGCCAAAAAAAGACGTTGATGCCTGATCACATCAGACTTTTTCACCATCACAATGATCAAATATCTCCTATCGAACTATGCAATGTCTTAAACTAGAGTTGACGTTCTGAACACCCGTAGCTTGGCATCAACACTTGTGAGCTTGGCAATTAGTCATGGGTTGTCATGCGGTTGAATCTGTCGTGGCAACAGAAACGGGGAGAATTGAAAGCATCTCACTAACTTAACATATGCGTAACTCCGGATCCATATAAGTCGAGGACTTACTGTAGCTCTCCACCACCCGGTATATAGAATCTGCACAACTGGTATTCAAATCTTTAATCTATTAATCTTTGAATTCTATTGAATCTTTTAACCCTTTAACGCCGAGGAAATTTTTTTGTCCGATTTTCTTGATTTTTACATATAACTATTTAGAGCACCTAAATATAAATATCACTAAGTTTTAGCTAAATAGGATTCAAAATGGCTGAGTTATGGGGTGTGACCATATGGTCACGCTAGGCGCTTGTGAGGTCAATTTTTTTCCAAATGAAAACGATTTATTTTATTATATTGAGGTTTATTCATCTTACACAAAAACACAGATAAACAATATAATTTTAAATCATTAGTGATTTATTAATAATTATAAACTTGTTTTTAAACAAATGCACAATTATTTTCATTTTTAATTCAATTCCAACATTTCGAAATGCAAGAATATACCCAATAAATATAGGTGCGTATTACGAAGTCACTGAATATGAAAAAAACTACGGACAAATGAAATTATGAAAACAATTAAGCAAAATACAAGTTTAAAAATAGCATAGGAAATTCATTGAAAAACCTTCTAAATTACTGAATGACTTAGCTCTTATCGTGGTGTTATTTTGTGTGAAATTCAGTAAAGCACTCATTGCATAATCCAACGCTGCATTTAACACATTCTGAGCACATCGAGGATTCACATAACACACACAATCATCTTTTTCCACTCCCGCATCGGCAGACTAAAGGAGCGGACGGATGGACTATACGACGGACCGACCATCCAATCGCACACTGTCTACAACTTGGCTTGGATAGAACTGTTAGTAACTGGCTTCCTTCCTCTACTCTTAGGAGCATTTTGGTACCTTATATGGCATGACTCAACAATTTCTCTTCTCAATTCTAGCTGAGACATTTATATTTCCAGCTTTTATGGCGAGGATCCACGCAGTGCGTGCGGTAGCATCGATCGTCTACGTAAAGAGAGGCCACCGTCACTTTTTTCTCCTAATGCCAATCCTGCAGTAATTTATGTTCTGATCCATTCGATCATTACCTCGCGTAAATTTGTTGTACTCTGCAAATGTGCGATGACGGGGAATAAGAATCCTTTTTCTCTGTTCCTTTGAATATCGTTTCACTTCAACCGCAAAAATTATCCATACGGCTTCGATGTGATTGCAACAACTGAGTTGTCAACCCAGCATACCATTGAGATTTTGTCGCTGTTTGTAATCTTATGAAGAGACCCCTTTTCATCTCCTTCATAGTTTTTACCGGAGTAATTGGGACATCACTAGGCATTCGGTTTTCGCGAATCGTTCCTGTACCACCATATCCTAGCTCTTTCAGGCGAGTGAGGAGAGTAAATCCAGTAAAAAAGTCAAAGCATAGCTGAAATGGCAGTAATTTCATTTGTTCAGGAAACTTTTCAAAAATCTTGAGCATGGGTGTGGCAGCCTTACCAAAATCACTCTAATGCTAAGTGTAAAGATTAGAATAGGTACTTTCCGTGGTAAAAATCATATGACATTAGATAACCTGCTGGAGGTTTTATGCACCAAATCTTATAGCCAAATCGGATCCTCGGATGAATGCATGACATGCATACATACATGACGGCCAAATTACAGCACCATGACTTAAATGCTCTTCACTTCTAAACTTAGACATAAATTTGTCCGGCAAAATATCAGAGAAGGGCCTCAAATTTCATTTCATAATTTGGATCCGATATCGTACTGCCTTGGCAGTGAGCAAAACAGCACATTTTGAGAAATATATCTCTGCGCATAGCATTACAAATTAGGTCATAGTGAGTTTCTCTTTTTGCTTCCCAAAATGATCTTTTAGAAGGAGCGTTGTTGTATCCAAACAAGGGCAATATAGTGATGAAAGTTTTCATCTCTTCTATAATTATATTTTGGGTTGGACATTTTTTTGATGGGCGTACTTATTTGATGCGGCACAAAGAAAATGAACCATATTATCGTCAAAGATTGATTCAAATAATTCTACTAGAATCAAATTGCATTCTTTGGTGTACTCTGGATGAGGAAAAAAGGGATAGTTTTCTGCAGTCCCGCTGTATTCCATTCCCTATGCACCAATGTTTTCTTTCTCTTCTTCGCCATGAAAATATTTTTGTGACCACCTTGTAATCTGGGATAGCTTCCGTCGTTGATGCTTTGGACAGTACAACTTCCACAGGGCACCGGAGCTTAGATTATCAAACAAACTACCATCATCCTCATTGGCAAAGTCTTCGTCCCTGAGGTCATTTACATCTGGAGGCTCGATGTATATTTTATCAACATCCTCATACTCCAAAATGTCAAGAACTACTAGCAATATCAAGTCTGTACAAAAATATAAACTTATTTAATTAAAAATAAGGCTAATAATTGCACAAGTATATAGATACATTCAAATTAGGACAGATTATATTTTCATATGCAGAAAAACATAAGAAAATAGTGACCCCCGAATTTCAAAACAATTGACCCCATCTGCGCCTAGCGTGACCATATGGTCACACCTGTGAAAAACTACTTATAAAATATCTGCTATAGCAAACACAAATAAAATAATATATAAATACATTATGAACCTAAACATGCTAATATTGTTAAATAAAATACATACATTTACCATAGAATTTCAGTAAGACCATACTTACACAAGACGAAAATCCCTTAGGAGGAGCTTCGACGGCACGAGAAAGATCTCACGAGCTTGACAGCACCAAAAGTTATGATAGTGGTCTGAAAACTGCCTGTCATGCTTCCAAATACTCTTCGCGATGATGTAAAAGCGTGTACGCAAGATGGCGACCCTGCGACATTTTATTGTTTCGGGATAAAAAATTAACTTCTTACCGTAACCATATGGTCACGCTCGGCGTTAAAGGGTTAACCAAGGATTCGACCGAATCTTCGATCCCTGCCTCAACCCTAGTTAAGATGGAAGAATACTTGGAAATATATAATGGGAAATTGATATTAGAAAGGTAAAAGACTTATACTGAAAAAGGTATTCAGGGGCAGATATTGACGGTGACCACTATCTGGTGATAAAGAAATGCCTTTTAACGCTTAAGAAACTACTGTAACGGCCTAGCTCTCGACAGTTTCCCACAGGTTCGATGGGATCATGAGTTATGCTGATCCGCTCAGAGCATCGGTATCCCGGGGTTGAGGTGCTTGACGTACGGGTGGGGGGCAGGTTTAGGGAGGAAGATTCTCTGGAATTATAACATCACGGGTTCAATCTCCAAATCACAATTTTTATTATCTACACGTCGGATCGTGAACAAAACAACTATTGGTGAATTCACGTCGGTGAGAATAGCTCTCAAGCATAAGAATAATGAGTTAGTGGGGTTAATGAAACAGATAACGTGGCTGAACAATATAAATGGCATGAACAAAGTCACATGAATTCCATCACTGAAATGAATGGAAATTCCCATCTCTAGTTACAATATTGTACACTGTGCAGGTTGCCTATCCCATGAAATTTCAAGCATCTAGAGCAGTAAAAATTAGAGATATCGAAATTCTTTTTGTCCCATATTTCTACATAGGGCACCGATAATTTCCACTACCCCCATTAGATATTTGAGGAAGAAAGTGTATTTTGCTGTCTCCTACTGCTCAGTGTTGTCACATCCCAGGTGGTGACCTTATATTGCCTCTGTGTAATATATTTGATGAATTTCCTAAAGCAAATTACTGATTCAAATTTCTTTTTGTCCCATATTTCTACATAGGGCACCGATAATTTCCACTACCCCCATTAGATATTTGAGGAAGAAAGTGTATTTTGCTGTCTCCTACTGCTCAGTGTTGTCACATCCCAGGTGGTGACCTTATATTGCCTCTGTGTAATATATTTGATGAATTTCCTAAAGCAAATTACTGATTCAAATTGTTAAATTCTTTGAGAAAGAGAGTATATTGTTTTAGATGTTTCTAAGAATTTGAGGTTTAATAAAAGAGAATCAAGGAGTGAGTCTGTGGTAAAGTTAGTTTTGGATTTTGGCACAGAGATCACTAGATTATGCGACATAATATAAAATACAAGCCAAGTTGCTTGCCTATGCAGAAGAATAGAAGAGCATCTACGAACTTCGGCAGTGAAAAACAATGAAGGGTTTGGATTAAATCAATATTGGCATAATAAACTCACTATTTTTACACGAATGCATGTAAAAATATCGAAAAAGGTGCAATTCCATTTAAAGCATAAATTTAGCAAAGTTTCACATTAGTCCGTAACATCACGCCTTATGAATTTCAGGAATCACTACTGAATATACATAATAGCCAAAGGTCATCATAATCCAAAGTATTTAAAATTACGTATGTAAAATCAAGAAAACAACTGCAACAAGAGTCAAGAGCTAATGAAGCTAAATGTGGATAAGTTTTCAAAAATTAAGTACAGTAGAAGCCCGGTATAGTGAGTACGGCTTATTGCGAGAATCGCGTTATAGCGAGTGATTGTCTTTGTACCGCCAAAAGGCCTATGTTTTACATGTAAAATAAAGTGGATATAGCGAGGCCAAAAAGTTCCTTCCACGGTATACGCTCGGTATTACGACAGATATCTCTCGAGGGCGATGCACCGCCTAGCAAAAATAAATTATTGTGTTTTGTACTATCTGCTAATTAAGCTAAAAATACAAGATTTGTGCCTTATCTACAACACCTAAAGCCAAGCATGTCCAAACATTACTGATTTACGGCCTTCAGTACGCTCTGCGCTCTCCCATTTTACGTTCTTCTTTTGTTAGGCCCAGTCATCAGTGGGAGTGAGCAGACGACGAGCAAGATGAGAGTAGGAGAGGAAGTTAGGTCTAGGTATGGGCGATATTGATAATTCAATATCGGGATACGATAATTTCAGCATATCATAAGGTGGCGATAACGATAACTCAGCGTGACGATAAACATCGTCTTATCGTGCCCCGATATGTTACCGGGGCACGATAAGATATCGGGGCACGATAAGATGTCGGGGCACGATAAGAATCGGGGCAAGATAACTATCACGATAAATATCGTGACGATGATAAATATCACGATAAAATATCATGATATCGCGCCCCGATAAAATATCACTATATATTATCACGATAAATATAGCGATAAAAGATCGTGATTATGCTGCTCGTTCAAACATAGCGCGTTCGCGCCCGATGAATTATCGTGATATTGCTCCAGTTAATCGTGTCGGAAAAAGACAGCCGTAAGTTGGCCTCCGCTTAAGCTTGAAAAATATCTTCGACCCCAGAAACATGCCGTATTTCAGTGAACCTTCAGGCCAATTTTCCCAACTGATGGACGTACTGGTTAACATTCGAAAACTCGGCAAAGCTGATATTATCGTCATGACATATTCACAAAATTATCCAAAAACTTCCACAGTATACCTAATATTTTAATTTTGACTAGTTATGCTGTCTTTACGGCTTTCTTCGGCGATCGAAAAATAGAAGAACTGGAAGAAAAACACCGAAACTAGGGGAATTAATATTTTATATAATGGAAAATGTCCTGTTTCTTTCATGAAATATGTTGATATTCTACCAGATTGTGCCTGAAATGACTTTTTTGCTGTTTACCTTCGTCAATACCACGGAAACAAAAGAAAAACTGTAAATATGAACGACTATGAGAATTAGGTGGGTTTTTTCAACACCATCGGATATAACGAGCGCTCGATTTAGCGAGTGATTTCTGAGGGATTATGAGCACTCGTTATACCGGGATTCCACTGTATATTCAATAGTAAGGTTACATAATAGACAGTAATGACTAAAGTGATGATTAGAGCTTTTTGTGACAAGGAAAGTGAAAGTCAATAGGGATAGTTCTTATTCCAAACAGTGAATTAAGCAAAAGGAAGGAGAATACAGAGTAGGTGATCAATAGTCTCTTAGCAGTGGAGCTAGGGAAGATCCAACAAATATGGTCATAATTCAGGACACCTTTCAGCCATACTGAGGAAAAGCTATACACAGAATACACAAAAGATATAAATACAAAGGGATACAGGAAGAAATTTATTAAATTACATTATGGCTTCACATTGATCTTTGAATAGTTTCCCCAACTCAGTTTCCCACGGACTAATGCAGATTCAGACCTTAACTTGGAGGTGCATAAAGTGATACACAAAATGTAAATATTTCAAAAGGGTGCAGAAACTCAATTTAGAGACATCAACTTAATTGAAGTTCAAGAAATATTAGGGGATAGCTATAGACATTTTGGATGAATACTCTGAAACCAAAAATTCTTGCACACCTAACACTTTTGAGGAATAATTATCAGCTTCAAAAATAAAATTATTTTGTGGATTTTGATATCAGTAATGACAATCACAAATACATAAAAGAACAGCATGAGAGAAGATATAAAAAAATGAAGCAATTAAGTGACGTAGAGGGCCAGGTGAAAGAAATGGGAATTCAGTAAGGAGAGAATAGAAAAGGCAACTACTGCCCAAGAACCTATTATTACCAGTAGTAAATTGATTATAATTACACAAATGAGTAAAAATGCAAACAGAACCTCAGGCAAAAAACTGATGTAATGGAAGCAAATCTCACCAAGGTAACTTCAGTTCAATTGTAAAGATGCTGCAGTATTTCATTGACACCAAAAAAGACATGCTATATACCAATACATTTTTAACTATTATAATACTCTTCATATTAAACCTCCATGTGCAACAGAATATTAAGTATGACACTACAAGAAATGTCTCACCTGAACAGGTGAATTCTCCCCTTCTTCATAGCTAACACCACCAACTGTTTCACTGACAACTCCACCAACAGACTGACCACTGCCCACCAAGTGAGGTAGATCAGGAAGATCAGCAATGACTCTAGTGCCATCCTCTTTTGGTTCAATGTTATCCACCGTGAGCCACATTATGTTTTCTGCATCAGTAAAAAATAATGGAATTACAGATAGCATCGCTAAACAAAATTTTACATCATTCATGAACTGACAAAAACTGAAAAAAATAATGAACACAATGATTCTCAATGATTAGATGAACCCAATGATCCTAGAGGTTAGAAAATAATGCACACTTGAATTATTCAAGATTCATCAGCATATGAGAGGAATTGCAAACAATCTAATCAGGTCTTTTCTAGAAAAAAGAACCCAGACAGTAGCCATTATAACCGATAACATGGTTAAACATACCCTACCTTACCAGGAGATATCGAGTGGTGTTCCTCAAGGCTCCATTCTTGGGCCCCTGCTGTTTTTGTTATATATCAATGATCTACCCTCACAATTAAAAGGAAATATTTTTATGTATGCTGATGATACAAATCATCTACTGAAACATGATGGCAATGTTGCTGTTCCGACTCAAAATGCTGTCATCGAAATGGAAACATGGTGTTCAACTAACAAAGTGGCTATAAATAAATTCAAGTCTTCCTTTATATTTTTCCATCCTGCTCAGAAAAAAATTGATTACAGCCCTTACATTAAATTTTCAGATTGTACTCTTAAGCGGGTTAATAATACTAAATTTCTAGGCATTTCCATAAATGAAAACCTAAACTGGGATTCCCATATTAATTGTATTTCATCCTCGGTGGCTTCCGGCTGCTACTTAATTAGACGGGTGATTCAGATTACAAATTTAGAAACAGCCATGTCAATTTACTATGCACACATTTATAGTAGATTAAAATATGGTATTTTAGCCTGGGGTCACTCCCCTAAGGCGGTTCGTCTTTTTAAGTTACAAAAATGGTCGGTAAGAATATTATGCAAAGCTAAAAAACAAGCTGCCGTAATCTTTTCAAAAGGTTACAGATCCTTCCCCTACCGTGTATGTACATTTTTTATGCTGTGATGTTAATTAGAGAATTTAAACAAAAGTTGTGTCTTACCATGAATAATGATATTCATGATTATCATACAAGAAGTAGAAATGAGTTCACAGTGAGGCAACAAAATCTTTCTCTCTACAGTAGAGGGCCTATCAATATGAGTATTAAAATTTATAATAAATTACCAAAAGCAATCAAAGAGGAAATCAGACCTGGCCTTTTTAAAGCCAAATTAAAACAGTATCTTCTAGATCATTGTTATTATTCAATTGATGAATTCCTTGAGGATGCATCACAATTGCTGTAATAAATATGTATTGTAATATATGGTGAGTTTGTTTCAATTTTGATTTATTTTTATGTCATTGTTCCGACGGGTCATATATATGTATATTCATATTTTTCTGTGACCAATAAAAATATTATTATTATTATCTGAGAATGGAAGCAATGACTTAGGCAAGTGCTATATATTTACAGTAAAAACTTTGAACTACAGAATCCATGGGACCAAAATAACAACATTCTTAATTACATTTCACATGACTTGTTACTTGATGCAGAGAAATTGTTGTCTGAGGAATTTGTTTCTAATACTTTCTTTGCACATGTTGAATTTTAAATGCATTTATGTGTAGTTCATGTTTATTAAATACGTACCTTAACTAATACTGTCCCTTCACTAACTTGCTTCATTTTACTAGATTTCAATTTATATTTGTCAAAACAACAAATTTCATATCTAAAGAAATTGGAGTCCAAACAGTTAGCTAATAATGATAATACTCTACAACCTTGGAATTTACCATGAAAAGGGGAACAAGATTGTTCAGAAAACTATCAGTCAAAATTAAAATGACAAGTGGCATATTTCAAGAAGAAAATATACCTTCCTCCTCAAATTAAAAAGCATTACTCCATGAATGAGTAATCTCAGAGAAAAGAATAGCCAACAGCAATATTGTTTACACGTCATGTCTGATACTTGACTTATCTTACACCACTGTATGATCATTTGGATTAATAAAATTTAACATTATATTTAGATATTAAGCTAAGTTAGTGAAATTCAGATGTTTAGGATAAATGGTCAACTTCACAAGAACTAGGGAAGACTACTCATCACTAACCATCCAGAGTGTCATTTTCCCCAGCTGAAACTGTGGCATAATACTGCATGCATTCAAGAGACCCAACCCACGTAGTCTTGGAGACAAGAGTACAATCCTTCCATACAGGACGATGTATCCTCTGCAGTATTTGGGCTTTGGCAGCACTCAATATCACATATCCTTTGGTTTCACAACCCTTTAACAATACTTGACTATTCACGAGCTCAACTGTAAATGGGAAGAAATAAATTACATTACTATAAAAAATGACACTGTAAAAATCACAAATTCATAAGTTGTATAAACAAAGACTTATCAGCAAAGAAAACTTCCTGTACCTTGATTGTAATCCCTTACACGCAACGACAAAACTTTTCAATCTGTTTGGAATACAAAGCTAGAAGCTTTGAGAAAATACTTGCATGTTGGAGAGGTAATATTTAATAAAAACAATCCAATCAAAACAAATACATCACATCAACTGCTCCAGAATGCATGTAAGCATAAACTAGCCATTCCCATAGAAATATATTTTGTACTTCAGCAGCACCAATAGTTAAATGGTACAGAATAAGTATGAATTCCTGGGTGAAGATCAATTCGGATTCAGGAAAAGTAAGGGTACAAGAAAAGCAATAATGACCCTTAGGCTGCTAATAGAGAAGAAAATGCAGAAAAACAAACCGACCTTCATTGCATTTGTGGATTTAGAGAAGGCTTTTGACAACATAGAATAGAATTTAATTCTTGGAATTCTGAAAGGAATTGGAGTGTCTTACAATGACTGAAGAATTATCCAGACTTTGTATAAAAAACAAGTAGCTGTGATAAAATCTGGAGCCAGCTCTGAAGAAGCAAGAATAAGGAAAGGAGTGAGACAAGGCTGTGCACTGTCTCCCGTAATTTTTAATGCTTACATCGAGAGAGCCATCAATGAAATCAAGGAAAAGTGTTCTGGAGTGAACATCCACGGAGAAACAATGGGCATGCTACGATTCCCTGATGACATAGCTCTCATAGCAGAGACAGAGAAGGATCAGAAAAAGATGCTAACAACCATGGAAAGGACAATGGCCAGACATCAGCTGAAGATCAATAAGAAGACTAAGATATTGGTGTGCAGCAATAAAAAAGAGGCCAAAACCAACGTTATACTAGCAAAACAGAAACTGGAAGAGGTGAAAGAGCTCTGTTACCTGGGAAAAAGAGTAACCAGCGATGGACTAAGCAAGAAAGAAATAGCCAGTAGAATAGCCCAGGCAAAGAGGGCATTCTATCAAAAGAAGAATCTACTACAGCTGGAAATACAAGCTTGAAATAAGGAAGCAATTCATCAAAACGTATATCTGGAGCATGTTTCTTTATGGCAGTGAGGCATGGACAATGACAGCAGCAGAGAAGAAAAGGGTGGAAGAATTTGAAATATGATGCTACCTAAGAATGATGAAAATAAAATGGATCAACCGAGTGACAAATGAAGAATTCTTAAGAAGATTGTGAGGAAAGAGAAGTCTGTTGAAAACTATAAAAAGAAGACGGGACAACCTAATCGGCCATATCTTAAGACACGATGGCCTGATGAAGACAATCGTCGAGGGAAGAGTGAACGGGAAGAATGGAAAAGGCAGGCCTCATATGAGTTATATAGAACAGGTCGTAAAGGACGTGAAAGAGAGGAGCTACGTTAATATGAAGAGGTTGGCCGATAGAAGAATCGAGTGGAGGGCTGCGTCAAACCAATCTTAGGATTGTTGACCCATGATGATGATGAGAATAAGTATGGGCAACAGAAAATAAAAAGGATCTCATCTGACACTGCTAAAATTATTTACCACATTAGCAATATTTTTCAATAAATCAAGATTTTCCCATCTTTCCATCATCCCTCAAACACTATGAACAATTGTCTTCATTCGATTTTCATTGACTAAGCAGCTATCTGGTTTTATATTAAAGAACACAGTAAATTATGGATCCTATCTATAAAAAAAGTTCGATTACAGTTATAAAATGCATACTAAGCCAGTTTTTGTGCAGAACATCATCCTCTTGACAAGCAGCTAAGCCTTGAAGTGAATGGTACTCCCTTGCACGAGTGGCAGCACTTGTTGCAGCAGCAGTGGATGTGGTGGAGGTGGAAGACGAAGTAGAGGAGGCAACCGGAGTTGCTGCATCGTCTGTTGTCGTCGATGATAGATCATCGCTAAATACCAATGACTTGTTTTCAGCTTCAGCAATGAGTTGCTGCAACATTGTTGCCGCATGACCTGACTGCAGCTTTGTCATTGGGGAAGGACTCGCAGTGCTGGAAGGCGGTGGCTGGAATGAACAAGGGGATCACATTAGTGAAATGGCTGGAGGATTGGTTCCCATCCTGAGGGCTGCGTTCACATCCTAGCTGAGGCAGAGATTTTTCAGTGGAATCCAGGTTTCTACTTGGGCACTGAGTAGAGCATACATGAGAGGGAAAATTAAAAAGTAGAACCCTGGGAACCTCTATTTAAAAGTAGGTTCGTGCAGATGGTTATCTCTCCATCCTTCCTCCATTCCTAATAAGAATCCTACCCATACCTAACTACTCACCAATCTATAATTTCCGAAATGAAGTGGTCCATTAGCAATCTTCTTTAACAGGGTTTATAGGAGTTTTCATTTTCATTTTCCCTGACTTTTCCTGGATTTCCAAACCATTATTAGTGATTTTCCCTGACTTTTGAATACCCCTGAATACTCCAAGATTTCGGTCACATATAGAGATAAAAGTGGTAGTGAGGAAGCAAAGAAGTCTAACCTTATGAAATATTGTATGTTCATTTTCATATTTATCATATGAACTTCCAGTAATAAGAGATCAAAAACTTTAAGTCAACAAAATAAAAATTATCATTGCTTACATCGATATGCCTTCAGAAAGGGTAGGAAAAGAGAAAAAAATAACGATGCAATTCCACAAAACTTTTTTTATTTTGACACCACCATGGTTTCACTGCGGCGCAGCATCATCAGGTCCACCAAGTTACCCCGGTGACAGTTTCTTTTAGAAAGGGTTTTAATTGCAGAAAAATATATGCAAAGAAGGCTAACTTTCTTTTTGAAGGCTTTTCCTTCAAATCTGATGTCATGTTAAAGTAGCTCTTTGAATCAATCTTGATTTTTTCTTCCTCACATCCTTCTACAAATTTGGCTATGTGACTTCAAATTTGACTGAGAATAACTTTTTCATCGCCAGAGGGACAAAGCGAAGCATTCCTGGTGAAATTGCTAGCGAATGAAAGTAAGAATATGAATGTGCACACCTTTCGCCAATCTTTTCACCAAACCGCGCAGGCTATAGCCAGAAAGAAGCAGAATAGGGCCCCTGGGCTGCATCCACAGCGAAGCCAGCCTGAGCCAATCGTCCCCTCCTTCACCCCGCCCTCCACTCCTATGTGCAGTTTTCGATCTCTTAGCATTTTCAGGTGATAAATTCCGAAATTTGAATGTTTTGCAATTTTTCCCTGACCACATGTTAAATTCCCTGACTTTTCCAGGATTTCCATGGCCGTTTTCATTTTCCCTGACTTTTCCAGGATTTCCAGGTTCCTATAAACCCTGTTTAACAACAAAATACAGAATGAATAGGGAAAGCTCTCAGAACACAAAAACTTTGAATTAAACATATAAGAATAATAGAACTAAGATCACTATTAAATCTCATCATGGAGAGGGTAATATAAATCTGTACCTCTCATAATCCAAAATAAAACAGTCATTCTCTTGAACATTAAGATTAATGGAATAATTACTATTGACCTTGCCAAGGAGTAAAAAGCAGAGGAACATAGATGCAGGACTGAATTTGGCAATGAATACTAAGCCAGAATTCTAATTTCCCTTAGAATCACACCACACAAAAAGAGCAAGCAAAAATCATTGCATCAAACAAAAATTAAAAAAATTTACATTTGGATTCCTGATATATCCTAACAAGACTCAGACTGGTAGTGTGAGTACTTTCTCTGAAAGTACAAAAAATAGGTAGTTTAATCAAATATTGAATAAGGTAGAATGATAGTAAAAAAAAAATAAGAGGCCCTTTGCATTATTTAGCAACTTATCCGACATCTGGTCAATTAGTTTTCCACCTCACCAATACATTTATTCATCAAATACATATGTAAATTAGGATAAAACCTCATTAGAAAATAAATCTTTATTCTGCCCTGACACAATACTGATAATGATGGATGTGAAATATAAATATAACAACATCAAAAAAAAATATGTAAATGAAAAAAATGTTGAAGTAGAGATGTCTACACCAAATAGTTACCAAAGGCAATAAGATGGCATTTTTTATCCATTAAGTAACTTTCCAAAAGGATTGAAAAATGAAATAAAAATGTTAACGGCATGAATGGAATCAGCAAGTATTCATAGACAAGGCAAGTGCATAGCAAAGCACAAGCCAGATGAACCACTTTATTCCGTCGGCTTTCTCAATGGTGAGTAAAGAATGATAATGTAATGATTACAAGGGTAATCATATCCTTCCTTCCTAAAAATATTTAAATCTAAAGCTTTTATTGTGCCGGCTGAGATATTAACATCTGTAAGATGACAGCAATATCACATCAAACCAATGGTATGATTTCTTGATACTCGATACCAAATACGATACCAGTAAGTACTCACAATACTACTCGATATCAGACATTATGAATCAATTTAAAATTTTAAAGATATTTTGGTTTAAAATACATCATAAACAGGAAAACTACAGCCCTGGGTACAAGCAAAAGTAATAACAGTTTTGAAGAGCATCTGGAAGAATAAAAAAAACAAGTACTTCTGATAACTGAGTACATTTACTTTGTTTTATTGAATATAAATATATATTAGCATCATAATCATTGGAGTATGTTGTGCACATTTTCCAATGTAAAAACAGGCACTACTGAGGGGCACTTTGCTTAACATTGTGGGTAGTTTTTTTTTTTTTCAAATAAAAGCTTCGTTATACCCATGTTTGTGTATGTAATCACATAATAGCCATTGTCCAAAAGTAAATATGTATTTGGCAGCAGTATGACATTTAATCTTCACAGGTGTTCATGGGTCCATTTACCAAACATTTCATACTTTTACTACCTTCTCCACTCGGAATGGTATTTGTTTAGTTCTCATTATTTTATTTGTATCTTCTATTATTTGTATTGGGGGCCAAATAATATTTCAAGATGCATTTCGTCGAGAAAAATAGACGTCTGCTATTTCAGTTTAAAACATATACTTTTCTTCCTCTTCCAATGAGTGACACCATCTCTTCAAGATCAATGAATTTCTGCCTAAACATGTTAGAACTTGGGATCGTAAAAAGGACCTGGGTCAATCACCCCCGTTTGCGGGATGCATGAACACCCGGAATCAGCACGGGTTATTTCCGATATCCATTAATGCAAGTAAATAATGTTTGAACAATTAATTTTCATTCACTGATGAATGCGTGCAGGTATATGAATTTTGTTTAGAGTCCTATGGATTAAAGTTTTCGATTTCTAAGGAAAAATATTTGATCAAAAATTTATTATAGATAAGCTGTTACTAGTAACTTAGCAATTAATGACGTAATTAATATGCCTAAATAGGAAATAAAAAAATGGTATTCCTTTGTTACCCTGAAATGGTGGGGCAGAAAAGGAAAGTGCTCTCTGTCGGCGAGAGAGTGGACATTATTCGAAATTTAGAGGATGGAATAAGCTATGCATCCATTTGCAAAAGTTGCAACTGAACTCTTCAACTGTGTCTACAGTTTGGAAAAATCAGGAAAGTATTTTAGGTACCTTTGAGAAAAACATTATCGCGAAGAAGTTGCATAAATGTGAAAAAAGTTACTTAGACCAAGCTCTTTTGAGTTGGTTTGTAGTGCAAAGAAATTTAAACATTCCCATCAGTGGACCTGTATTGAAACTCCAAGCTGAGAAGTTGGCTCATCAAATGGGATATTCTGATTTTGTCTGCAATAACGGGTGGCTTGACAGATTTAAAAAAAGAAATAATATTGTTTATGGTCAAATCTGTGGGGAATCTGGCGATGTAAATGTAGAAGTGAGCAACGGCCGGATAGAGAAGGTGTGGCCAGATGCGCAAAAAGGTTTCAGTGAAAGTGACATGTATAATGCCGATGAAGCAGGTGTGTATTATAAGCTACCACCCATGTTTGACCCACAAGTTTAAAGGTGAAAAGTGCACAGGTGGGAAGTTATCCAAAGATCGAGTGACAGTTCTCATTTGTTCAAATATGAGTACTGAGTTCAAATATGAGTACTGAGTATAAGTATGAGAACTGAAAAGAGAAAACTCTTGGTAATAGGCAAATCTAAGAATCCACGGAGTTTCAAAAACATCAAAAATCTTCCTGTTATTTACCGATCCAACAAAAAAGCTTGGATGACATCATCAATTTTTGAGGAAGAAGTGCGTAACTGGGACAAAGAGCTTAGAAAAAAAGAAAGGAATATCTTGCTGATTTTAGACAACTGCCCTTCACATCCCATTCTCCTAAACCTAAGTAACATCAAACTTGTGTTTTTACCCCCAAACTCAACTTCAGTTCTCCAACCAATGGATCAAGGTGTGATTAGAAGTTTTAAATGCCATTTTAGGAAACTTTTAATTCTAGAAATTATAGAAGCCATGAAAAAAAAAAGAAAAAAATTCAAATTTCAGTTCTTAACACCACCCGATTCATGTGTGAAGCATGGGATATGGTCACATCGCAAACAATCACAAATTCATTTAGAAAAGCAGGTCTCATACCTATGGAAGATATTGAAAAAAGTGAGGAAGACGATGACAACATTACTTGGCTGTATGGTTGAATAAATATAGGCTGGATATAGGGATAACTCGTGTGGAGGATTATGAAGCTGTGGACAATGATGTCATGACTGCTGAAACGCCGACGGAGGAGGATATTCTGGAAGCTGTTACGGAAAAAGATCTTTCCAACATAGACAGTGAGGAAGTAGATGGTGGTGAGTGTCTTACCAATGTAGTGTCCAGTGCAGAGGCACAAGCTGCTTTAAAAACTTTATCTAATTTTTACGAAACAAATGACATTGATCCTGAATTTCAATTGTGCCCCTTCAAAATGAAAACCATTGCATATAAATTTCAGCTTAAGAAAAATTTGAAACAAATGACAATGGAAGGCTACTTCAAAAAATAACAATATGCGATTAAATATTCAAAAAATGCAGAGTTTTCTAGTAAATTTTGCATGTATGTGGATAGTTTAGTGAATAAATTGTTCATTTTGTAATTTCAATAATCTTATAATAACCTTTGTTATTTTATCACCTCTGCATACGAATAGTATGTGTATGAGCGTGCGTGTGTGCATGAGGGAGGGAAAGACAGTGAGTGACAGTACATGTTGCTACTCTTAACGGATATAACGAGTAATGGATATTATGAACAAAAGCATTTGTTCCCTTGGATCTCGTTATATCCGAGTTTGACTGTATATTTATTCAGTTAATTTATAATGATCAACTTTTATTGATTTATTTAAGAAAATTTATTCAGTTGATTTGTTTAAAAACAGTTAGTATTCAATTTACTAAGAGCACCGTGAAGTTGCCCCATAATCCCATGAACTTCTCGCCATGCTTTGCAGTACTAGAAGACTCCACGAGCGGGATGCACTGGAGCCTATAAAACGACTATTAATACCATGTTTAATGGAGAAGACTTTTCAAACTTTGATATTCTTCATAGGCTATTATTAATACATATTCACTAGAGCTGATGGGCTTTGAAATACAATGGTAAGTTCAGGAGACAAATATTTCCAACGCCACACAATGCAGCTGTAATGTACCCATTGCACCCATTATGTTGGTTGCAAGGCAGTGCATCCTGCCATTTCTGAGCTTTTTCAAATAAACTTAAGGCCGTTGTACATGGTACAATTTCTTTTACAAGATCTTGAACCATAAATTGAACGGCGAGATTTGGCCAAGAAATTGTACAAGAAGTTGGTTGACGGTCGTACATGATCAAAGATTTTCATGCAATTTGTGTGCCAAAAACATGCGCAGATATCGTTTTCTGTCCAACAGCTGAATTGCGATACCTGATGACGTTAGTATTTTGAAAATACTGCCACAACGACTGGGTTACAATGATTTGCTACCATTAATCCTAGCATTAATAAAATGAAATTATATGATTGTTTACTTGCACTCTTTCATCGGCTCATGAAACCCATCATTTATCCTCCAAACATCATGTTTATGCTGGTTGCTAATATTTCCTTTTTGGTTCAATAACGTCACCTTAATTTCATTGAGGTTCAATGTTCGTCAGTGTGTCCAACTCATCTTTTGAGAAATAGAACACTTCCAGCGTGACCGATGACTGTCACAATATGGAAGCAAAAAGAATATTACGATATGTACCACAAAAATGGAAGTTTTGCCACACTAATAGGAATAAAAGTGATCACAAACACAGAACACCAACCTTACAAATACTAAACGAACGCATCACTACCATCACCTATCATGCGCAGAAGCTATGGAGTGGATCTTTGATGGTTTCACCCAATAATTTAGAACATGATTTAATTTCTTGTACAAGAAATTGTACCGTGTACAACGGCCTTTAAAATTAACATTCAATTCTCTTATAAACTAGAATTTCTCAATCTATTTTTTTGCACAAAATGAATACACTTATGGTAGGGCACGAATCGCAATTAATGAATTATTTTCTTTGATGAAGGAAACTACTCTATTGGTATTAAAAGTAAAAAAATGCTTACCTGAAGAGAGGCATTGGGAGATGTTACTTGTGGTTCACTCGCTCTTGTCCTAGACTTCATTGGTGTTGAAGTCTCTCCTCTAAATCCTTTCAATGCCTCAGTAGATAGATTTTTCTTCATTTGCTGCAAAATAATGATTGTCATTAGAAAGTTTTTCCTTCAGAGATGATATAAAAATGGGCAAATGATTCTCAATTTACAGTTCTTTTTATAAAGCTAATTTCTTATATTAGATTCACTACTCTTTCCGGATGAAAAAAAAATAAATCTAGACACAAAGTTTTCATTAAAATAGTAATTAAGTGGCACAAATAATCTACATTCTTTTTTAACCTAAAAGTAATACAATTCATTTTAATAAAATATTTTTAGTTTCCACCATTGGATCTCAGCAAATCAGGAGATGGATTAAAGTCTAAGCAAGACACAATCAACACATTAAGGCAAAGCTTGATCCTAAAATTATGTTGAATATGTCTGGCACTATGGCAGTCCAAAAATGACTCCATCTCCAAGGCAAAAAACGTTTGTCTTGGTTGAGTAAAATGAAATCACAATACAGTGTGATGTTGTGGTGCTGAAGCAATTAAAATTTGGATGAACATCAGAGTGCCACCTTTTGCACTCCATCATCATAGGGAGGTTGACAGTGATAGTACGAGTATGGAGGGGAGCATGAAGGGAAGGGCAGGAGTGGACTGCTTTCCAATTCCAAAGATGTTAATGGAATCAGCATTTACATTATGTACTTTTCCAACTCCAACTCCAACTTACTCCAACATTGTTATCCAAAATTAAAAGTTAAACAGACACAGTGGAAGCTCGGTATAATGAGTGCTCCCAATGGCTGGGAAATCACTTGCTATAGCGAGCGCTTGTTATATCTGAAGGTGATGGATTAAGCCTCCCAATTCCCACAGTTGTTCGTACTTTCTGTTTTTCTTTCATTACCATGCTATTAGAAACAGGTAGAAGGGCCATTTTCATGCACAATTGCATTTTTATCGATTATTTGCTAATTAAATCTTCCAAATTAATAATTTACACTTTGCTGAAGTCTTCAAGTGTTAACCAGTATGTCCAATGATTAGGTGAGTTGTAGTAATGATTCGCCGAAATATAGCATTTTTTGTTGGTTGAAAATATTTCTTGTGTAATTACCTATTCCTAGCCATTCCTAAAATTCACATTCAGTTATCTCTCGAAAATTAGTTCCAGCGAGTATTTTTTTACCCAAGCAAATGCCTCTGCCGGTAGCATTGCACATCGTGCGTCGTACTAGTGCTGCCATCTGGAGGATCTAGAGCGAATGGAGGTAACTCCCGTGAAATACTTTAAGAGAGTTATCGATGCATTCTCTCAAAATTGTATGTATCTGTGAACTCAGGAATCATAAAATAAAATACAAACTTGTTGAACAGGATAAATTTCAATTAACCACATAACATCGGCTCTGGCAATATTTACGAAAACATTGAAAATATGCACAAATTAACAAATGTACCAGAAAACATAATTATTCCCATTACTTCTGCTAACAGGAAAAATAGCCGAAACCAGGATGAATCGTAAAATTATAAGGATATAAATAATTCTTTGGCAACGGAAAACTTTGACGACTTCATCACGAGGATAAAAAGCATATCAAAACAAGCGTCAGACCTTTAGCATCACACATACACACGCTACACATTAACAGCACAGTACTTTCTATTTCTATTCCCGGCTGAAAAATCATTCAAGCATCGTCTGCTTCAGTCTACTGGCAGTTGCCTAAAGCACAAACCCTTCCATTTTACTTAATTTGCTAAGTCAACAGGGGAAGCATCACTGGCCCGGTAAACAGCACTAATTATTCTAAGAGCCTTCTGGGCTTTAACTCTAGTCAGCATAGGCCAAGGCCCGGTAGTTCCCCTTAAATTTTGAAGCCATGCGATGCGCGGCGCCGCCATCTTACCTCGACCCACTTTTCAAAACTTTGAATACGCAGCCTAATCCAATTTTTTCTATTTATTTATGACGGAGGCACAATGAGCAATTCCTTTGATACTATTTCCATTAGTGATAGAAAAACACTGTTTTTATCAGAAAACTGCAAACTCAGAGAGGATTATTCAATTTTTAAGATATATAAGAGCATTGGCTTCTGACTTACCGTCGATGCAGAAATAGAATTTGGATACAAATAACAAAATAACAGGAGGGCCTATGGAAAAACTGATCACACCGTAATATTTCTTAGTTATTTCTGCGCTTTTTGACGGTAAATTGAAATTTTTGAGGAGCATTATAATATTTTTTCATCGGATGTTAGGTACGGAAAAAGTGCCGCTTTTTGATGGTCTTTGAAGAAAGTGACGACTTTGATGATTTGTATCCCAACAACAAGTTGTTCAATAACATTAAGTTTTGAACATGTTTTCGGAGTAAATGACAGTCCCAAGATCAACAGTTCTCCTCCAGTTACACAGGGGTTCAAGGTCACCGAGGTCTAGGTAGGCAAATATGGGCAACAAATGGGACGTAAATGATTTACAAAGTACGGACCCTAT
Organism: Platycnemis pennipes; assembly: GCA_933228895.1. NCBI lineage: Eukaryota > Metazoa > Arthropoda > Insecta > Odonata > Platycnemididae > Platycnemis > Platycnemis pennipes. The sequence goes on along the minus strand of OW121851.1, from coordinate 126,732,609 downwards.
ATCCATCTTCTCATCTGTTGATCGCCAAGGACTACACGGGATCATAGATCATGAGGTCTATGTGTGTTATTCGGGGCAAAAACGTGTCGTTTCTTAGGTTTAATGAAATAGGTGCCAAGTCGATAGTAATATTTCAAGATTCCTCTTGCCATCCTATTCACTCCAAGAGTTACGCTGGAGTCACTTTCAGCAACCTCACTTTGCCACTCCATTTCTCTTTGGCTTCTGTTCAGGGTTGGTCACGATGACGATTCACCCTGAGAACAATATTCCTTAGTTGAAGGTTGAGATAATCGTGATTCACACCATGAACCGGCGGTGCAATGCATTGTGTAATGTGTATAGAGGTCCAAAATGGGAAAAATTGGCCAAAATTAATACCGTCGTTATATCAACGTACTTACAAGTAAAATAGTTGAATCCCAAGGTTATTGACCTGCTGAATCCGATTTTGAAGTTATATTTTATGTATCTCTAAATGTTAACATTTTAAAGATATAATTATTCAAACAATTTCCAAATATTCTACAGAAGTAATTATCTGGGTACAAAGGACCCACAACTCTTTCGATCATATCACTCCAAAATATTTACGTAACTAATAAATGCATAGTACTTCGAGATCCATGTAATGCTTCAACCCTGTCGTTCACGGGATTCGAACCCACGACCTTCAGCTACCGGCTTGCGCGTTAGCTACCCATTTAGAATAATTGAATACTCTAATTTAGGTTAAATAATATGATATAAGTGATGTATAACTTCTGGAAAAATAGGAAAAAAGATATACTTGATGCTTTCATATAGGCATATTTACTTTGGCATACCTAATCATTTTTATCTAATAAAAGTCTTATTCAGACATCACTATATCGGACTAATTGTCGCTGTGCGTATCAGCCAGGGCAAGAAGATTTTTAACTTCAATTGCTAAGTTTACCTCAGTTTTCTTCAACACGCCTGATACTTAAATTAATCGATCTGAGATTAACAATGATGTCTGGAATAAGTCTTCATTTGTTGCCAACCTAGACAATTTCCCCGTGAGATACTCCCAGTATCTTCTTATATCATTATTATTTGCCTTTATGACTTCTTCTAAGAAGTGTCCAATTAGAATAAATGATTCCTTGGAAATGGCTGCTAAGTGGATCAGCATCTTATGCACAGTAGATGGCATGTAATACCGTGCGTAGAGTTGGACATTCAGATCTGTTTCTTGATTAGTTTTGCAGCAGTTTCGAGGCCTTTGCTGTGATAGTTAATTGAAACAGTTAGGGCTACCTCAGCTGGCAACGTGCTGACTCTGAGTTCTTCTTCTCTTTTCTATTTCGCTTGACTCCTCCAATAATTTTTTTGGCCGTCGCCCTATTTCAGCATACTCTTGCAAAAATGCAAAATATTATTTTATTACTAACCAATAAAATATTAACATCTTATCAATTAATCGTAATTGTAAAAATGGATACTCACCGTGCGTACTGGGAAGCCATGCACATGAAGGAAGTTTAAACTCCAGCCATAACCAGTTTTTGACCTTTTTCCTGAAATATTTATTCGAACGCGAGCTTTGTTCCCACTTTTCCAGATACTTGGGGAAAAAATTTCTGCATGCAGCCCATCAGAATGTTTTTGGCAGCAACATCTCCGTTTATATTCAACTGAGCAATAAAGTATTCAAGAACGTATTGTTTCTTTGAAGCTAAAGAATATCTATTTCGCTTCATAAATTTCTCGTTCAACTCAAGGTTCGTTATCTCTATGACATCCATTACAACTCTTAAGACAATCTTTTAGGGCTGAAACGAGAACGCTGAACCAAATACCTATAAGAAAATGCTATGCCAACCACAAAAGAGATCAATCAATAAATATAAAATCAATAAAAAGTGCAAAACTAAGAATGATGAATTAAAATTGGAACAAGGAATAGGAATAAACTTATCTATCCTTTTCTGGCTTATATTGATGGTTAGGTGTCAGGTAGGAGAGGTGTTTCTTTCCTCTGAGCAGGACAAGCTTTCCTCTGCGCGTAGCAGATCAGAACACGCTTCTATGCTCTTCACGCTTCTACACCTAGTATAAATGAGTTAGTTTTCGAAGTGTCAATGCTTAAAACCACGGCAGAGTTCGCGGGTGTTGACCGTTATCCTCGTTCCGTAGTATTCCAAGAAATCTTAACGCACGTGCAGAAAGAGTTCTGCTTTGGTGGCCGGAGTGCAATCCGTCCCATCGTCAATGAAGAGCACGCGGCTGGGTTTTTTTGGTTTGAAGGCAATAAATGTGCAACCGAACGCTGCCCTTTTCAGTCAAAATATCTCTTTCGGGCGGCGAGGGAACAGCAAGGGTATTTTGAAACTTTAATTGCTCTGTGGAAGGCCTTATCCTATTTCCAGAAGCGAGTGGTGGACAGGGTGGTTCAGGCGTATTAGAAATATTAAAATATACGAATACAAAGCAACAATTAATTGCTGAGTAAACATCTGTAGCTTTTCGTTTGGATTATAATTCGTATAATGGTATAAAGGTATATGCTAGCACGTAAACCGACCCTCATTAAAAACTGAGATAGACCTTATTGATGAACTTTGGGTTTACAGGAATAACCAATATAATTTGGTACAAAACAGTGCGCATTATGTATGAAGATGAAAAATCTGTAACATTCCACAAGAGTAACTATTGATAAAACCACTTGGGTCACTGCGCAGCAGCTCGGCCGCCGCCGCTGCGGGTCGAAGATGCGGAGCGGTGCGTTGTACCGCTCAACTTAAAACAGTCTGGAGGTCAGATAAGCAAGTATAAGCAAGATTTTTTTTTTCATCGTGTTTAATTGGCTTTCCTGCACATTTCCATATGAAAATGTCAAAAGGGGCACAAAACAATAATGATGCATTTATTTAAAAAAATTACTACATAATGGATAAATATTTCTAAAAAATTTTTAATGGTTAACCAAGTACTCAATTGGCAAAAAATTACAGGATTTTTATTCTATGAGGTATCAAAATTCCGTGAAAAAATTAGTGAAGGACACTTATGTACTTAAAGCCTTCTACTATCAAGGTGAACTTCACAAAAATTTACAGATTCAACGCGACGGGCGTTTAACCCTTGATTTACCCAACTTTCACGAGTGATACACATTAATGTGTGCTATACAGAGACCCATTTAGTACCCTATTTTGTAGGCCATATTCTCTAAAATACGAAAACACCATTTAAAGTTTCCTTGCAAAAAGTCGAAAAATTTACTTTTGGCCATGTATTTCCGATTTCGGACCACTGTGGGGCGTGAAGCCAAATTAACACAACCCGCACGACAAAAAAGCGCTATCCCGCTACTTACCACTACCCATGACAGTTTAGTGTGAAGAGTGTATCTTTGCAAATTAAAATTTTGGAAAAAAAATTCTGACTTTCTTGTATCTCGATCTTTTTACATTTAAACCTTATGAGGCAAAATTTGATTTAATTTTGGACCTTCATTCTGGGGTCAAAAAATCGAATTTTTAAAATGATGCTCACACCGTACAAAACATGGGACCCTATTCTAGCCTTGTATCAAATTTCATCATCGAGTGACAAATAAAAGTGCCTTAAATTTGAGGTCAAAAATGACACATAATCCATGGATCAGTCTACATAGAAACATCGAGTTAACCCGTTATTTTTATTCTTCCGCACTTAAAATGGCAGCCATACACTGAGCAAGTATTAGTCATTAGTCAGGTATTAGCCTCTGATGAACTGTGTTTTCCCTTCAGCAATAAACACCACTATTTTCAGCGAAGCACTTTTCACACTGAACTGTCGTGGGTAGTGGTAAGATGGCGGCATTGCGCAATATGTCGTGCGGGTTGCGTTAGGTTGGCTTCAGCCCCCTCTATGCATGATACATTGCACTGCCGATCTATATCTCTATATCTGTGGCATAGGCACTGTTTCTTCTTCTGAAAGAGAACTAATTTCATCGTCACCTTCGTTTCTCACCGAGTTAATTAACTCCTCATCCATCAAATACTTCTGCACTGGCAGACAAAGACAGGCGGGCTGAAATTTCCCCCCATTTCCATTACTAGCATATCTATGCGCATGCATACGCTTGTCACCAATAAATACTGTGGGAATGCACGTAACATCATAACTCGTAGTTCGAAACCATGCCTTTTTACTCTGGTTAGGCGTTAGCGGTGAGGCAGAAACTAGGAAAGATGAATCACGATATTCTACTAAGTTGAAGAAAATGCTTCAAGAAGTTTTCTCGGATTGTCCACCGGGTAAGAACCTCCATTTCGGCCAACGTTTCGATCCTCAACTCAAGGGTCATCTTCAGGGCGAGATGACCCTTGAGTCAACGATCGAAACACTGGTAACTGCTTTGGGGCGTTCCTCCACGTTAGCCGTTACCAGTGTTGAGAAACGCCGTGGAAACCTCAGATCCAATTCAAGGATCGAAACGTCGGCTGAAATGGACGCCCTTACCTGGTGGACAACCCGAGAAAACTTCTTGAGCAGATATGTTGGGAAAGCACCAATTCCTACTTTGAAGAAAATGGATATTTGTCAGGTGTACATTGGTGAAAAGTGAGAATGAGCATCTTATAATTTTTAAAATGGCAAAAACATGAAGTATATGCTGGAGTTCTGAATCTATTTTTAAACTACTTTTACCAGCAACTTGTCCAGTCAGCTGCCAAGGGAGGGCAGCACTGAGTTTTACGATGGTTGTGGGAATGCATCGCAGGTTGGTATGCGTGTAGATACACTAGTAGTGTAAACGGTGCATTAACCACACCACCGCTCTCCCCAGTTGTGTGATATACTAGATGCTTTTCCGCTTGTCTATCTTCCGCCCATTCTGCTCCTATGCCTCCTATGTGAACTTGGCTGAACAAAAGAACAACTAAAAAGTGTGAGCGTGCGCAAGGTACACCATGGCCAGCCATAAATCGTCAGAGCGTGGACTTCATTGGATTTTAAAAAATGTAGAGATGGCACAAATATTGTATTCACAAAGTTGTAGTTGACAAATAATGCTACTAAAGGTAAATACCATGCATTAATTTGTACTTTGCAGTGCATCACCCACAAGAAATATCACTCGTACCGAGAGTATATACCATGGCAGGAGCTTCTTGGCCTTGCTATATCCATTTTCTTTTACATGTTAAACATGGACCTTTCGATGGTACATTGCTAATCACTTATTATTGTGAGATTCTCGCTATATTCTCGCCATACTCACTATAACAGGCTTCGACTGTATTTCATATGAGTAGTGTTTAACAGGATAGTTTTTTTGGCATGTCTACATGGAAGGTATTAAGTATCTGATTGATAATGAATGCATTGTGATGGCTCCCCCCACCACACACCCTTTCAGTATCTCACAGGGTATTTTGTAGATGTACTCAGAGAACGATTCCCCAGTAGCCACCCAATATTGGCCAATGTTGGCTATTCATTGGCACCCCATATTGGCTATATGTTGGCAATGAGATGAGAACCAATGAATAGCCAATATTTTCTCAATATGGGCTACCCTGATTGCTCAATATGTCATTGAACAGTCTCTCTGTGACTCTGGATATTTATTATAGTACATGTAGACATATGAAAACATTGGTGTGTCTGGACTCAAATAAGTGGGCCTTGAAAATGTAAGTGGGAAAACAATCATGAAAACGTGTGTGCTGAGGCATAAAATATAAGTGAACTCTATGATTAACCATTATAAATATAATGGGGTATAAGCCGATATTTAGTTTCATGGGGTAAACAATGTAACCACATGGGGTAGCCCATATTGAGTTTCATGGGGAGCCAATGTGGTGTTACGTGGGGTAGCCAATATTGGGCCAATATGGGCTTTCATTGGCAGTCCATGGCCAATGAAAGCCAACATTGCCATCTTGGTCCAACATTGGCCCAATGTGGGCCCAATGTGGTAGGCTACTGGGGATTGGAGGAAAACCCTAGGACACTATTTCTGGGAGGAAAACCCTAGGACCCAGTCTGGGAGTTGAATGCATGGCATAAAATGCAGGGCTCTGATCTTTTCTAGTACATATCGTGCCTTTGAAGAGGGAAAGTAATTGAACAACGTATTAAAAAATGTGTCAAATAAAACTTTATCCACATGAAAGTAATGCAAAATAAAAAAAAACTCTTACTTTCCAAAAAAAAATAACTTGCACGTACTTCCTAACTACAAACATACGGTAACAAAATAGTAAAATAAAATATTTACTTCGTTGAGTGATAAATATAATGTGATTACATCAGACACGTTTTCCAGACTAGAAGAACAAAACGGGGGGAAAAATGCAAAAAATTAGTAAATACATATTTGTGTGTCCTTGGGCTTGCGGGAGAAGAAGTCCGATATAAGTTTAGAGGTGCACTGCTCCACCTTTTGCTGAGTTTTCTCAGCTTCCTTCCTCTTTTCTGTAGCTTCTTTTCGGACTGTCTCCGCTCCTTCAAGCATAGCTTGGGCTACAGCAACTCCCTCCATGTCTTTCTTTTCTACAGCAGTCGCTACACTTGCCTCACTTGCCCTGTTTTATTCGTAGCACTGATGTGAGGTTTGTCACGTTTTGGACCCTTCCTATTACCATATTTACTAGCATATCGGACGACTTCGAACATAGAACGAGGTAGGATTTTAGAGACAAAAAATAAAAAATTAGACTTCCTTACTCGTTCATTAACGTAATGTATAAATTCCATAAGTATAACGGAAGACGTTTTGGGGGATAGTGGGGGGTTGGGATTATCTTACATTGTCTTACGTACGAGGGTCTGGGGGTCTGGAACCATGTTACGAAAGATTCTTGTCCGTATTGTAACATTGTATTGTCCTGAATGAAATTTAGTAGTGGCGGTGGAGCATTCGCTCGTTACTTTCACACATTCTGTAATCTCACCCCTACAATAATGCTACTCTTCTGTCACCTGACTGGTCATGGTCAACCAAAGCAGGCTGTATGCAGGAGGCATTGGTTCCTTCCATCGATCGACTCCACTACATTGTTGTTAAATATGTAACTAAGATGCTAGTCAGAAATTGTCGATTTGCGCCTGGATATCAGATGACACGGCCGCCGCGCCGGGCTCATCTATACGTTCCCTTCCGAAGCAAATGTACCATGGCGTCGTCTGCCACCACAGAGTCAAAAATAGCGACAAGTTACCTGTCATACAATGTTATTATCGCACCAGCCAACAAAGGTGACTTTGATTTCGACCTTGACACTAATCCAAAAAAAAGCAAAGAATCCTTCACTCCCGCACATAGGAAGACCCAGATTTTTAAGGGGATAAAAGTGACAAAAAACCTCGTCCTATATGCAAGTAAATACAGTATAATAATGACTTTTAGTGACTTTTTAGCATATTAATGACTTTTAATGACCAAGATCAGAAATAATGACTAATAATGGTAATAATGACCGACTTGCAGTCCTGAGGCTCACTCATTACAACCAACTTGAATTTTTATTCATCCCTATCATCGAGAGCAAGACAATGATGACTGGTAGTGCTTATAAACATTTTTTTTACTCTTTCATAATGATAGCTTGATGCATAAATTGTAATTTTGTGTAACTTTGCGGGACACTGAATTCTATGAGTTAGGCTACTGGGAGGACAATCATGGCAAAATTGAGTTGTTATGCCTGTATGACAGACATGACCACTCATTATAACCAATGAAACTGTTGATCAACTATGGCAAAGAAATCACTTGCTACAATGATATTCTTCCTTTAACTCATACTTGCTACAGTGGATGTCTACTGTATTAAGAAAAAGCAGAGAAGCACTCCTCACCTTTGTTTTGACAAAAGTGTCAAACAGAGCAAAAGCCACATCTCTGTTACTCTTTGTCCAAGCACCTTTCAAGTCATACACCACAAGGCGGTGGATTGGAGTGTCTCCTTGACGAAGCCCTTCCCCACCAACGCTGGCTGCTTGCGTGCCAGCTGAAGAGCTGGAGGGAGGACATGATGACCCACCAGTGGCTCCACTCCCAGGGGGCAAGACGCTAGAACCTGCCACACCATCAACACCACGACTGCTGGGAATACCAGAGGACGTCTGCATGGCAGCTGGTGGGACACCAACAGCACCAGGGACAATCAGGGTAGCTTCACGGCCATACGATACTTTAGCAACACTCAGACAGTAGCATTTCTCAACAGGTTGTCTCAAGGAAACATGCTGAAAATGAAATGATACCATGCCATTAAAACAAAACCTCATGGAAATATGTATTCCAAGTACATAAAGCATGAATGAGTAAAGGCACAAAATATTAACTTTGTGGACACTGAACAAAATTGAAAATAAAATGTGGGTTGATTTAAATCAAATTGGTTAAAATCATGATTTAAATCCAGATTTATTCCAACTAATTTTTTAAAAGTAAAAATCAAGCGATATAAATTTAAATCTGGACTACAAAATGTTTGTCATCCCGGTTGCATAACATGCGGGACTCAACACTCCACGAAAGAAAAAGTTACATTTCATGTAGTAAGTTACCACAATGAAACAAAATAAAATTTTCTTGGATGCACTACCAGTTATTGTGACCTTGATCATCTGTTACATTTTAATGCCTTGAGAAGTAACACTTAATTGATTTTGCCATGACATACACCTATGCAGGAGGTTGATGCAACCAAAAAAAATGTCATTGATGCTGCTGCTACTCTTGAGGATGAACTTATGGCTATTGTTCAAAGTCTCAAAATTTGATTTCCCCAAGTATTTATTTTCTACAGTATGTGAATTCCTGCCTCTAATGTTGATGGCGAGAGAGCATTCTCATCACACAGTAACATAGTGTCTGATTAAAGGGCATGATAATGCCAGAGGATATTGAAACATTAATAAAAATCCATTTTTGTGAATAAAATCAATTGTATTGGCAGAAACACGGTTAGGTGTCACAATTTTAATTTCTATTTTTACGATTCCAAATGTCAATTTTTTCACATAAGTCTGAAAGATTGCCTTCAGGTAATACAGTCAAGCACGTTTATACCGAAGTTGAGGGGGCCGAATATTTACTTCGTAATAACCGAACTTTGTTATATGTGGACCAGTTTTTCAGAGCCTCTCTTTGACAGGGAATAGCCTTCACTTCGTTATAACCAGAACTTCGTTATAAACAGGTTTAATATAAGTGGGCTTGACTGTATTCTTTTCAGCTTGAGTGTATTTTTGAATTTTCACTCATATGATTTACAATATTTTCTTTTGTCAAATCTTTGCATGAATCACTTAATGTCACAGTTTTAATATGCATAAAAAAATTTTTTTTATTACTTTTTTGCCTAAATTTCATTTACCTACCTCTTTTTTGTACCGAAATTCACTATTTTATTCTATTCAACATTTTTTCAGTAGCTCTAAGCACAGCAAACACATTTTGGGTTAGTAAAAAAATCAATTTACGTTAATGGACATGCATATTATTTTACGGAAATAGTTGATGAGCAACATACCACCAGGAACAATTTATGAAACCAAAATTTTTGGAAAATACATGTACACCAAGGCAATATTTTATTGAAAAAGGTAAGTTAAGCCAGTCTTTCAGCATAGACTACATATAAGAAATTAACAAAAAAAGTACTGCTATTTTCATAGGTTATTAGCAGAAATGTAAAAATATTTGGAGATGTCACGTACATGAGGTTAAAATATATGGATGAAGAAAACATTGACTAATTAGATGTTGCTAACTAGCTACTGTTACTTCAATATCAAAGTATCAAGAAAAACATTCACCACTGACGTCAAAAGTATTGATTGCAATAGAAAATTGAGTACAGAATAATTAAGGGTTGCATTAATAAATAGCGTTCACTAAAGGAGTTTAAAAATCCAACTTAACACAAAAATTATTGATTAAAATTAATAAAATCTGATTGAAATGAAAAAAATTAGACATCTGAAATTTTAAACAAAAATAATGATTTTTATTGGTTTTACTGGTTGCCAGAACTCACCTAGTATTGATTGTATACCAGTTTTCAAAATATCAGCAAAAGTAACTGAATAGTACAAAAAAATTATTTTGAAAAGCTTTTTATTCTTGGCATGCACATCCGGCCCTCCACATTCCAATTACAACCTTCACATAATTATTAACAACAGTAAAATATGTTCTTTGTAATATGCAACAATGAGAGTTTAAGCTGTTATATTACGAGCTTATGTATGTTTCATTCATAACGATGTGCCTCATATACCATATACAAAGCAAATAAATATTCAATCACTTGTATTTGATAATATAAATAACGGCTAAAAATACTATTAAAATGTATTTCTATGAAAAAAAGGAAGTGTCATATCTATATTCATAATATTATAAAAATTCACGTAAGAAAAGAGACTGAACACTAAACATAGACACATGGAAAAAGGAGACACTCTCACAGTTGTATGTCTCCTTTTTCTTGTTGATAACTGTGTGAGTGTCTCCTTTTTTCATGTGTTTATGTTTAGTGTTCAGTCTCTTTCTTTGGGTCAATTTTTGTGCTTCCGCCTAGTGCGTCCTCTCTGTGAATTCATAATATTATACAGTAGAAACTCGAAAATACGAACTTCGAAATTACGAAAATTTGATTTTACGAAGCAAAATCTTCGGTCCCGACCAGAAGGGTATCTAAGTGTATGTAACAGTACGCGATATTACGAAATAACGAAGTTTTAAAATTACGAACCTCGGATCTTGGTCCCGACGTGAAAAATTTACTCTTTTATACGAATGATGATGGATTACAGTAACGTTTTCCGGCGCTCCTTGTCAGAGTTAAACATCTAATTAATCATCGTCGCCGAATACATTATGCACTGAATGTATGACATGAACGATATCTCATTTTTCAATGCTACAATAGTAAGGATGACTTTGAATCGTAGGCATTGTAGCTCATAAAATATGAAACCAATCTGACATAAAATGCGTTCGGCTTTGTAACCACGAGTCCACAGAGTTGCCAACGAGTAAAGAAAACGTAAATTTGTAATTTAACTAAATACACATTCTCCCACATCGCCCAGCCTCGGAAACAGGATGTAGACGCCTGAATGAAACCATCCGGCCGCGACATCCAGACGCGACAGTTGGACGTGGCCGCTGGATGCCCCAGTGAAACCAGACCTTAAGGACAACTTTGAATCGTAGGCATCGTAGCTCATAAAATATGGAACCAATCGGACAAAAAATGCGTTTTGCTTTGTTACCACGAGTCCACAGAGTTGCCAACGAGTAAAAAAATGTGAAGTAGTCGTGTATGGATATACTCGCCGGCGAGAGACTAATTGCTACAACCAGCATTTTCCTCTCATGATCCCTGGCATTTTTTGTTACCAGTTTTCCCAAACATAAATCCATGATGAATATTCCTGGTATAGAAATCGTTTGCTGCGCGTTTGCAATAACTGTGACATGTATCGGAGATGATGATATGTTGTTCGAGCGGTAGATTCAGTCGTGAATATAGCCCAAGGAAGCTTTTTTCTCACTATTTCAGACTGATTACACTCAACCTTGCTTGACGGCATAATTATTCCGGCTGGCAATAGTTATCATCGAAGGACTCATGTTTAATTTACCGTCCTCATTGAGCGTTTTGATGTAGTCATCGAGCAAGGCTCTTCATACGCATTTCCCTTCCCTTCTTCCACCGCAAACAGCAAAGAAAATCAGAGAAAGTATGAGTTCGCATGGTTCATAGGGCCATTTAGTTTAACGCACATTAATTCTAAAGGAAGACTAGTTTTGGGCGCATGCAAAATCAATGGGAAAAAATGCTCAAGCACCCATATATATATTTATATCGGAAAATGGTGTACCCTCCTCCCCTTTCACTCCAACATAGCGATCGAAGAAATATCCTAGAAGAGAGATCACTAGGCAGTCCCCACCAGGAAAATTCACCCAGCTCTCCTCCTTTGCTCCAAAAGCTCTCACTTGCGGCTAACCTATCCCTCCCACACTGGCTATATTTCCCCTTCAAGTGACTCTCCGTATCCCCCCTTCCCGCTCTATGAGTGGGCACGAGCCATCCCCCTCACACCCAAGCCCACCCCCCCATGCCCGCCCTCCGGGATATCAGACCCTTCGAGTGCCTCCGTCCCACCCCCTCGACGCTAGGGTAACATGAGATGCTCCACGCTGACTATCAGGCCCCCCATACCAGCTCTTGGGCCCTTTAAGAAGTTCCCTCCCCAATCTCAAGGAATCTGTGCACGCCGATGGCTCTAACTCAGCGTAAATATTGTTTTGCGGGCATATCTTGATTCATGGTAAAAGCTCCACTCGCCAGAGTCATGTCTTCCCTCTCCGCCGACGCAGCAAATTGAGGTAAGGGAGGAGGAAGATAAGATGCGACTATTCGGCGTAAAGCTGATGATTCATTCGAGGTTTAGTCTTCACGCGCAGCCCTTGGCCTTGAATCCCAGGTGGATCACCCTCACAACAGACGTAAGATACTACGAGGTCATGGGCCTCGCAGCTGTTTTTGTGAGCGGGCGAATGGAGTAACCCCCACCCACAGCGAGGGGGAAAGGAGGGAACGAAGGCAGCTTCCAGCTTGATGCGTGGCCTGACCTGGAGCTGCAATACTTGGACGCAAGTCTCCTTGCTTGATCGTAAGCAAAGGAAAAACGATTAGCAAAAATATCCCACATTTAAATTCAATAGCGAATGTTTAAAAGAATTCTGAGATATAATGAATGAAGAGCAGGCAGGCAGACCTAATCTGAATAGAACCACAACTGAAGCTTTCGTGTAGTAGAGTGAAAAACGAAAATTATTGATTTGTAATGTTAGCATTGTTAGTAGCCGATGAAGTGTAAAAGGAACTATCAACCTTCACCGTTGAAGTGCGTGGCTTGTACACCCTACTTCTGAAAGGAGGTACACAGCTGGACTCTTCTATAAGCTCTTCTTTCAGCTCTATCATCTCGGAAATAACCACGCACAAATAAGCTGAATCCAAGGGAGAAAAACGACTGTTATTTCGGGAAATTAATGGGCTTAGCATTATTTATACAAAATACATAACGTGTATCCATCGCACTGCATCCGCGAGAGAATCTTATTTTCACTGTCTTAGCTTAACGTAGGTAGATACATATATTATGCCTGACGCGGAGAAAGGACCATCTTGTATCGAAACTTTATTCCTCTAATTTCAATATCGGGTGCCAATGATCGCGAAAGTCGCATACTTCCTTATTGTATGCATCAATCATTATTACTAATGATTAAACATCGCTCACGCTTCAGGTAAAGAGTTCTCCAGTTAGGAAATAATATAGAAAAATGCGCTATGAAGCTTCATAGGCTTATTCCAAACTGCCCAAAAAATTGGGCAAAAGACGCTTCATTGCCTAATCATTCATTGGAAAAAAAGAATGGCAAGTTAGTTGTCGCGATGTAAATTTCCGCGGGGCTTAGATGGGAGTTTAATTCTTCCGAGTTTCGGGATTTCCGCCGTGAAAAGATGGAACGATGTGGTGGAAATCCCGAAAATGGGAAGAATCAACCTCCGATAAATCAGTTGCGTTAAACTGTTTGCACCGTGTGGGCATGAACACACATTAAAGTATACTTTTATGAATTATAACTTCGTAAATCATGCAAGTACGTCGCGAGAGTTCATCTTAATTTAAGGAAACGACAAAGAGGTTCATCGCGATGTTTTTGAAAGATACTCGTTGATACGAAATTTGATATTACGAAGTGCCGATTTTTCCGGTCCCGACGACTTCGTAATTTCGAGTTTCTACTGTAGTTATATAATATAACTGAATAGTCTATACTAATTTCACCTCTTTTCCTGGATCTTCTTGAAGAGCACTCTGAAGCCATATCTCAGCATCATTTAGCTCACAGTTCATATACATGATGGACCACTCTGCTCTGGGTCTATGCTTCAGGCCATCATCAATTGGCACAAGGGAAAGTATGTGCTCTGTATAGAATTCGCCAAGGAGGAGGGCAAAAATTAATTCACAGCACATTATATACTTTTACAAATCATCATCACAGTGTATAACAGCAAGTAATAATGATGTCAAATCCTATATGGATGGATACTGATCATCTAAACTTATATCATCAATGGTTCGCGAGCTTACTTTGTGGAATTTCATGATAATATGAGTGTAAAAACGAGTACACTTCGTTAATCCACACAATTTATTTGGTAGAGCCCAACTGGTTTCATCACAGTCATGTCATTTTCAAAGGTCAAATACAGAGCTTTCTTGTGGCAGTTCCTATTTATATTGTATCCAGAGGAGAGGGGGGGAGGATTTGGAATGGTATATGGGTTGGGGGTTGTAGGGAGAGGGGGAGGGGAAAGGAAGACGAAGGTAAGTGGGCTATGAAGTTCTGGTTGGGCAACATTCTCTAGGGGGAGGGACGGGAACCAGGTAGAGAGGAGAATTATGTAATGGGACCACCTCGTTTAGTAACCACTTACCATAATTTTTGGTATGTATCAAGATTTCAAAGTTCTCAATAAAATCCAGCTTTGTGCCTTTGTCACATACATGTAAGACATCAACTTTAAAATCCGACACATGATTAAAACTACATAAATGGCTAGCTAAAACAGATTTTTTGTCACACTTAATAAAAGATTTAAAATGTTCTTTTGTTCTATCCCTAAAATTACGTCCCGTTTGTCCCAAATAAAAAGAATTACAGCCATTTGTATCACAGTATAACTTATACATACCACTTATGTCTTCTGAGTTGATGTTGTCCTTGGAGTTAAAATATTTACCACCAAGAGTTGATGAATTATAAAAACATACTTTAGCATTCACCCTTCTCAATACATTATGGATTTCATATGACAGATGTTTCACAAAAGGCACATTTATCCATTTGGTTTCAGAGGGTGTGGACAAAGAGAGGCTAGTTGACAATATAATTGTTCGCTTTTCTTATTTTTAATGAGTAATCTGTCTATAAGGGAAGCCTCAAAACTAGTGATGGGGCAAATCCAAAATTTGATTGAATTCGAATCCAGAATCCGAATCCTGTTTTTTTATCGAATCCTAATCCCAAATCCTAATCCTCCTCAATTTCATTATATTCAAATCTTCCTTTTATCTGTGAATGGTTAATGCTTCCTTTCTCATGAATTCTCTAATTGAATACTATCGAAGCTGAATCTTATTTCTTTAAGTAAATAATAAATGAATAATCGTCATATAGTCCCCACTCACTGAAATTAAGGACATGTTCAAGGGCAAATATAAAGAATGGGTATTTTCCAAAATAAATCAAAGTTTAATTTTTCATTAATAACGTTCTGTTTAGAAAATGCAGCATTTTCACTCTGTCAGGATCTAATCGATTTATTTTTTCATCAATAAATTTCCAGCAGTACTGAAGGCTCTTTCTGAAAATACTGTTGCTGGAAGAATGCAGACGAACTTCTTTGTTAGAATTTTTAAATTTGGAATTTCAAAGAATTCATATGCGGACAATAATTATTAGTTTGTGTAAACATTTCCTACCATGGTATTACGATTTAAATGCTAAAAACAAACAATTACAGTAAGTCCTCGACTCATGTGGATCAGAGTTACACGGATCTGGAGTTACACGGATGTTCAGTTAGGCCGGTAATATGCCTGCGTTTCTCTGTGTTTCTGTTGCCACTACAGATTAAACCGCGTGATGACCCATGACTCATTGCCAAGCACGCAAGAGTTGATGCCAAACTACGGGTGTTCGGAACGCCAACTCTAGAGTAAGACATTACATGGTTCGATAGGTGATATCTGATCATCGTGATGGTGAAAAAGTCTGATGTGATCAGGCATCAAAGTCTTTTTTTGACATAGTTTGACCTTCCCGTGTAAGTCGACGTGTAGTTAATTATCTACTCCATAGATGACGACTGTTGTCCAATACAGCAAAAAAAGAAGTTTTGGGTATTGTGCTTATGTTAAATTTTAATATTCAGTGAAAGAGATTGGATTTGTATTACTCTCTGCTTTGTTGTATTATGTTAACTTGACGGCCTCTCAAAAGATGGCGTTTTCTGTAATCGTCACCGATTGCTGCTTTCCGGTATCGCCGGGACTTCCACTTTTTGTGATACAGTCAGTGAAATCACTGTAATAATTATTGTCAAATTCGTGTTATAGCTAACCATATTTGTAGCAATTAAATCTCGTAGCTATTAAAATGATTGCTGTGATCGTTCCTCGCGGCTGAGCTTAAAGCCACCGAGTGCGTCCACCGGGTTGCGGATGGTGGGTCGACCTCTAGATATAGAGGTTAGCTGCGAGATAAGCGAGTTTACTCGTCGAATAAGCAGTCGTGGACAAAAAGCGACGGCATTCCGAGGGGGTATTGGTCTATCCCTGGGTAAGATAGGCCTCTAAATAATACAGAACCTGTGAAGATGCCGTGACTTGGCGACAGGAGGCTGCCAATAATTACGCTTCTCATCACCCGGAGGAGAGGGCAGCAGCTCTTCTTCACATGAGTGAAGGTGGAGACCACAGTGGTCGGTACAGCGACACTCATTTCACTACAGGCGTGGTAACATTTACTTTAACGGCTGTAGTACTGCGATGTGGAAGGCAAGGGGAAACCACCACATTAATATCCCGAGGAGTCGCAGCTACTCCACTCTTTCCTTTATTATCAAGACGTGATGGCACCCTCTCGAGTAAAATATTCCGGAGGTAAAATATTCCCCCATTCGGATCTCCGGGCGGGGACTACCCGAGAGAGTACATCAGTCAAATGTGATACACTTTTTAGGGTAGGAACATGGAACGTGAGATCGCTTCGGACCTGTGGAAGATTGGAGAACCTGAAGGTAGAAATGCGAAGAATGGACCTTGACGTATTAGGAATCAGCGAAATGAGGTGGCCCGAAGAAGGAGACTTTTGGAGTGGAAGCTACAGGATTATACATACAGGATCATTAAATGGTAATGCTGGAGTAGGGATCATGCTGAGGAAGAGCGCCGGAATGCGTGTGAAGAGCTTCCTGCAGTACAATGAAAGGATAATAATGGTGAAGATCGAGACCAAACCTGTAGATACCGTGGTGGTGCAGGTTTACATGCCTACGACTGACTATGAAGAAGAAGAAGTGGAAGACGTCTACGAAGATATCACGGAAGTTATAAAACAGGTAAGAGGAGAAGAAAACCTAATCATTTTAGGAGACTGGAACGCTATCGTCGGCGAAGGTCCAGATGGAAGAATAACTGGAAAATACGGATTGGGAAACCGAAACGAAAGAGGAGAAAGACTGCTGGAGTTCTGCACTCAACATAAGTTAGTGGTTGCCAACACATTGTTTAAAAATCACAACCGCAGAAGATACACATGGAAAATGCCAGGAGACAGAAGAAGATGCCAAATAGACTACATTTTAGTGAAGCAGAGATTTAGAAACCAAGTGAAGGACTGCAAAAGCTACCCTGGGGCAGACATCGACAGTGACCATAATTTAGTGATGACGAAATGCCATCTAAAACTCAAGAAATTGAAGAAAACAAAGAAGAATATATGGCAAGTAGAAAAACTAAAGGAGGCTCAACATCAGATGGCATTTCAAAAAGCGGTGGGAAACAACATAGGAGAGAACCTGAATGAGAAATCAGTGGAAGAGCGTTGGGAAAACATTAAATGTGGACTACAGGAAGCCGCAAAAGAAGTTCTTGGAAGAAGAAAAGTTGCCAAGAAGAAGCCATGGATCACGGAGGAAGTCCTAGAATTGATTGAAGAAAGAAGAAAGTACAAGAATGCGAAAACTGAAGAAGGGCAGCTCTGCTACAAAAGAATAAGGAACGAAATAAGTCGCAAAACAAGGAAAGCTAGAGAGCTGTGGTTGAAAAATCTTTGCGAAGATGTACAAATCAACCTTGCACTTGGAAAGGTGGAAGCGGCCTACAGCATAGTGAGGAACCACTTCAAGGAACGGAGCGCAAGATGCAATGCCATAAGGGACAAGAATGGAGGAATTTTGATTGAAAACGAGGATAAAGTGAAGAGATGGAAAGAATATCTGGAAGAGCTATACAATGGAATAAATCTCAACACAAAAGCTATTGAAGAGGAAAGCGAAGTGGAAATAGATGATATGGGGGCATCAATATTAAGATCGGAATTCGACGCTGCAGTAAGGGATCTTCGGATGAATAAGGCCTCAGGTATTGATGATGTCCCTGCAGAACTAATTAAAAATGCAGGAGAGAAGACATTAATTCATCTCTACAAAACCATCTGCGACATGTATTCAACAGGGGAAATTCCAAGGGACTTCGAGAAAAACATCATCATTCCTATTCCCAAGAAGAAGAGAGCGGAGAAATGCGAAAATTTTAGGACTATAAGCCTGACGACACATGCATCGAAGATACTGACCAGGATCATCTACAGAAGAATAGAACGAAAAGCAGAGGAGTTCCTGGATGAAGATCAATTCGGATTTAGGAAAAGTAAGGGTACAAGGGAAGCAATATTGGCCCTTAGGCTACTTATAGAGAAGAGAATGGAGAAGAACAAACCGTCGTTCATTGCATTTGTGGATTTAGAGAAGGCCTTTGACAACGTGGATTGGGATTCAATGCTTGGAATTCTGAAGGGAATTGGAGTGTCCTACAATGACCGGAGAATTATACACAGTCTGCATAAAAACCAAGTACCTGTGATTACATCTGGACCCAGCTGTGAAGAAGCAAGAATAAAGGAAGGAGTGAGACAAGGCCGTGCACTGTCTCCTGTAATTTTTAATGTTTACATTGAGAAAGCCATCAATGAAATCAAGGAGAAGTGTTCTGGAGTGAAAATCCACGGAGAAACAATCAGTATGTTACGATTCGCTGATGACATAGGTCTCATAGCAGAGACAGAGAAGGAGCTGAATAAGATGCTAACAACCATGGAAAGGACTATGGCCAGATATCAGCTGAAGATCAATAAGAAGAAGACTAAGATATTGGTGTGCAGCAAAAGAGAAGAGGCCAAAACCAACGTTAAACTAGGAAAACAGAAACTGGAAGAGGTGAAAGAGTTCTGTTACCTGGGAAGCAGAGTAACCAACGATGGACTAAGCAAGAAAGATATAGCCAGTAGAATAGCCCAGGCAAAGAGGGCATTCTTTCAAAAGAAGAATCTACTTATACCAGGAAATACAAGCATAGAAGTAAGGAAACAGTTCATCAGAACATACATCTGGAGCATTTTTCTTTACGGCAGTGAATCATGGACGATGACAGCAGCGGAGAAGAAAAGGGTAGAAGCATTGGATATGTGGTGTTACAAAAGATTGCTGAAGATTAAATGGATCGACCGAGTGAGTAACGAGGAAGTGCTAAGAAGAGTAGGAGAAAAGAGAAGTCTGCTGACAACTCTAAAAAGAAGAAGGGAAAACTTAATCGGTCATATCTTGAGACACGATGGCCTGATGAAGACTATCGTCGAGGGAAAAGTGAACGGGAAGATTGGAAAAGGCAGGCCTCGTATGAGATACATGGAACAGGTTGTGAAGAATGTAAAAGAGAAGAGTTACGTCACAATGAAAAGGTTGGCCGATAAAAGAATCGAGTGGAAAGCTGCGTCAAACCAATCCTAGGATTGTTGACCGATGATGATGATGTGATCGTTCAGACTCCGCATACTGCTTTTTGGGGATAATTTAATTTCCGAAAGGTGAAGAGTTGTCCTCTAATTGCCTAAGAAGGAAGTGGAAGTGGTATGGGGGTACCGTCCACAAATGGAGAAATGAGGGATTTCGGAATTTCTTACGTTTCTTCAGGAGAACGTTTCCCTTGTGCTAGCTGGGAGTGGTCAAAATATTCATAATTTTTGATGTTGCAATTTAGCTCAGTGTGAGCAAAGATTAGATTAATGTTAGAAACTAGAGGTTCCGTAGGTGAAACCTTCTCGATCACTAATAAATCTTCTCCCCAATTCACTAACTTCGAGCCAAAATATGGCGTCAAGAATAGAGTTGGCGAATAAACTAATGGATCTTCACCCACCTCCTAACAGCAAATAAGTTGCATTTGACGTTAAAAACTTGTTCACTTCCTTAAACAAACCTCTTCAACTCTCTATTAGGATATAATACTGACCAGAGCTGCAAGACACTCTTCCCCCAACCAACTCGAAGCCACGCTGCATTGCAAAAGACATCCAATAGCACACCTGGAACCTGTGCAGGGAGAGGGAAAGGTGTATCCGTCGGTAATGGCGGCTCAATTGTGGCTTTCTAGGGCGCAAGTTTTTGAATAGAGGCCCTCTCCGAGTAGGCCTTGTAACACCAGAGAGAATGAGTTTGAGGTTCTCAAACCACCTGAAAATAAACACACCAAGAACAAATGAATGGTAAATAAGAAAATATATTTACATGCTCTTGGGTCTTTCACTACCTACTCCCAGTTATTGCCATACGATTCTGAATACTTTCCCTCACATAGATAATTAAATATGCAATAGATTTTAGATGCCATGAAGAAAAGAAATTAAGAACCTTACGTAAATTAGACAGTTTCAAAAGTAGGAAGATGTATCATAGCAGTAATTTCAGTAATTGTATTTGTTTTCGAATTAAGGATGGGAAGATAAGGAGGGGCTAAAATAATACCATTAGTAATAAAAAAGGCTTTTATACAGCCAAGGGGTGACAGAGAATTATGTGAAAACTTACCTTAGAGTGCTCCCATATAGCAGTACAACAGGCCCATCAATCTCTGCTCCACCCCCTGATCCAACCACTGGTTTTGTTTCCAATGAAATACTTAGATTTACATTCTGTGATCTGAAGGCACGGAAAGAATCATGCTCCTAAAATAAATCAAGTTTTCGGAGGAACAATAATTAATCATTTCAAATGATCCAAGATTTAATAAAAACTGTAATGATCTTCAATTCAGAGACTATTCTTTTTACTTAAGGTTATATTGCAAAAGTTGTGCTTATAATTTACAGTATCAATTCAGTTACCTACCCACATAGCATGAAGGATACCTAATCCATTAGTTGTTTGGATAATGCAGGGGGGGTGAGAGGGGAAATTTGTGGAATGGGTGAGGTAGGATGGGAACAAATGCCAGAAAGAAGTCATAGTTCATCATAGAATCCCAGAATGGTATGCCAAAAGACATCTTTCAATAAGTCATCCAACAATATCAAAGTTTTCAGTTATGGTTTTTACACTTTTAAACAGTTTAAGTAATGGAAAACCACTATAATTAACCGAAACTCTCCCTCATACAGGATTGTTTAAGATGGATTAAACATTGTAATAATACACTGATGAAAATATAATGCTTATAAATATACTTTGATTTAAAATATGAAGGTTAAATTCATGCTGAGAAACAGGAATAGAAAAAAATTCTCAATTTTTAACTGTCTAAGTATGCTGCAGATATTGCTGGAAGAAGCCACTGCTAAGCAGTAGTTTTAATTTATTCTGTACGATTTTAAAAACTATAAAAACCTTCTCTTGTGGTTCTTTGAAGATTCCATTGACTTTTGCCACAAGCTCGCTTCGGTGACTCTCTGGTGGACTTTGGCTGGAGAGGGAATGGTTACTACAGCTCCTTCTCCATCAGGAAGTACTACAACACATTGTACTCTATTTTCCTGAGTGGCTTGACTGCCAAGAATCACAGATTTCTTCCCTTCGCTCATGTTAAGATAGTAAACCACGAGAGTAGTAAAACCGGTAGTAAAACCAGTAGTAAACCATGAGAGCACTTTAAGGATTAATAGTGCAATAAGAACCACAGGCACTAAGTGTACCTATGAAATGATAAGCACACCAATACCCATAGTAATCACACAACCATATGTTAAATACAGATATCGAATTCTGAGTATGTGGTAACACAGCAAATAAGGAGCAGATCTTTACACGACAAAGCCAGAGTCAGACTGATTGATCTCTCAGGAGAAGGGATAGCCCCACCCGCACTCCTATGGTTATCTCAAAACCATATGAAAAGTTTCAAGCTCCTCCTGGCTGGCCCCACCTTCCAATAGACCAACTCATTTCAAAAATACTATAGCTGTATAAACCACAAAGTTTAATCCTCATGTATAAGTGCCTTCAGGCTCACCATTCTGTGGAAGGGTGCCAAAATCTCAGGTTACTTCTACTAACTATAGTAAAACCCTTAGGCCAGCAGATGGTTGCCCTCATCATGAATGAATGAATGCATGTGTTAGGTTAATCTACAACATCCCCAAATATCATCCCATGAGTATACATTATGAGAAAGCAAAACTACTCAAGGCCATGACAAGAAGAACATACTTCATTGCAAATCTGACTCATAAAATATTAATTACGAACACATCCCAATACCCATTCACACGATCTATATTTTTGGGAGAAATTAGACAAAGAGTTACACGCACCCTGCTTGACAACATGCAGTTACCACAACACCGAACAAGTACCTCTTTCACTAATTCATTCTTGGTATAAGCAACCGGTACATGTAATGCATTACCATAGGAAATTAGACTCGCACATAACAGCAGTTGTACTTGCATTTATTAAGTGATAAAAACTGTTGTTAAGCAATAATTTACACCTGGCATATTAACACGTGTACGATCAAATACCTCTAAAATGTGTAAACATTAAGGTTGCATCTAGGAAGTAATACTTACTGGGGTGGAGGATGGTGCAATGGAGGTAGGTGACGATGATTATTTTTTTGGTACCCCAGCCAATCATTCACCTTAAGCAAGGATTCCAAAGTACAGTAAACTCTTGATAGTACAAAGCACAATAATACGAAGTGTCGATTATACGAAGCAAAACGGCTGTTCCCGACGAAAATCCTATAGTAATAACATGGAAACATTCGAAAATACGAATTTTTCGAAATTACGAACTTCGGACCCGGTCCCCAGGAAAAAATTGAATTCGTTTTTACGAACCTCAGTGAAAAACTGCTTCAGCAAAACTATTTTTGACAGCATAGGCATCTAACAAATCAGTGTTGCCGATTGTGGTGCATCAAAAAGGAAATACAAAAATAGTAGTGCATTCACCTCCCACATATACCAGATTCTCCCCATCATTTTCCGCATGTAATGCCACATCTAATGTATCATTTAGACCTTGGGTAATGTGGAAATCATAGTTAATGCCATTATTTATCCTGGCTATTTTATGTTCAACCTGTTATCAGCATTTTCATAATGTCTACGGTTCTCTTTTAATTAAAGCTTACGTGTGACGGCAAATACCATGCTCTCCGCCATGCATCTGGAATTATGGCAGTGCAAATTTTCCGTGAACCCTACCTCGTCCTTTAAGGCGAGAAATCCTAGCTCAGCTCTCCGTGAAGGGGATGTCCGCACCAAAATCTTGTAGCATGGACGGGCTGAGTGAGGGTGGGTGATGCCGATAGGAAATTTGGGCGGGTTGTGTTGGTGGGGGTAATGATTATGACGGCCGGGGAGTTTGGGTGTTCAGTACGTAGAGAGAAAAGGGTCCAGTAGTGGAGAGGAAAGGTCCCAGTTGCGGGCGTATCTTTTAAGAGGCATGCAAATGGGCATCAAATCTGGGAGACCCTCGCCTACCCGTGCCGGTCGTCCTCACCCATGTTCGCCTCTACCTGTGTGACGTAGATGCCCGACCGTGCCTGTTCGCCCTGGATGCCTGCATCTTAGGTGAGTTGCCCATTATTTTTATTTCTGTATTTCTCTGACAGAGTATCAGAGAGTGTATCTATTCTTTTTGTTTATATATGTTGCCCGTTATATTTTTTTTTTGTATTTCTTTTTTCAGTACCTGAGAGAGAGTAACTATTTCTTTTCTTTTTTCCATTCTGTACATGTAATTCATTATTTCTGTAATTGCTTCTCCTGTACTGTACTGTAACTGGGAGAGTGCATTTATTCCATTAACAGTCAACTATTTGAACCTAGAGTCTGAAGGACTAGGTTCTAGAAATAATTCTATTATATTCTATCATAACTGATATTTACCCACTTAGTAAATGTAATTCATTTGAGCCTGAAAGCAGTTAAGCTTCCCTTGGCACTAATTACAGTTCGTTTCTCCATCATGGGTGTTTTCAAGTCTGTTTCCGCACTAATAGGCGCTTCAGACCGGGAGGAAAGGTATAAGGATAGGAATGGAAGGGATGGGGATAGGATAAGGTCCGAAGCCTGCGACCAGTTCGTTTCTAGCCACATACAAATCAGTGTTTAAGGGTCAAAAGATAGATTTTCCTCCTAGTTTAGCAACACCTCAATATACTTTGTCACAAAGGAGATAGCAGGAGAAGAAGGAATTACCCTGCATTGAAGTGTTTCAGACTAGATAAGAATGTGTTGCACAAAGAGAAGAGGTCAACTTTTCTTCTCTGTCCAGTAACTATCATTAGCATATTGGTGAAGAGAAGTATAAAATCCAGATTTTCAGATATTCTATGATCTGCTTGGGAAAGGATTTGTCATATGGGCTGGATAGGGAACCAGACAAGAAGGAAGTCAAATCAATTGAAAAATTTAGGTCAAGGGAACAAAGAAAGGAATCACTTGATGCAAATGCAGAGAGGAATGAAACCACACTTCCAAAGGTGCTGTATCAGTGTTAAGTGGGCAACAGAATAAATCAAAATAATTTAACAATTGTGATCAATGATGAGGCTACAGCACATAGTTTTGATTTCATAGGATCTCATAGGATTCCAAGATCTGCAAGGTCAATAACACTGCACAAGGCAACGTTGGTGATTTTGGATGACACTACTGAAATCTAATTCCTCTGGTTTCTTATATTCCAGTAACATGCCACATACTGGGTCCTAGGGTTGATTTCCTCATCCCAAAAGTTGACTACAGCAATCAGATTTGCAATAGTGGCCTGGCAACCCAAAGGCCATGAGTTTAAATCCCACAGTAATACTAATTACAATCAAAAAGACAAAAAAACATTAACTAGCCTAGTAACCATAAAGACTTACTTCAAAATCATTTTTAGCAAATTAAGTTAAAATTGTCTAAAAAACATACATGCTTTTCATTTACTGAAGTTAAATGATAATTATACTGAAAATATCCAAAGAAACCCCATATTCGTAGAAATAATTTAGCCACAGAATAGTATTCCAATCACATTCAGTCAAATGCTTTGGTATGCAAAATGACAATTAACTACAAGGTAGTAGAAATTATAGGCACTCATAGAAGCAATAGCACAAATAATGAACTTAACGCAAAAGAAAATGTGCTGTGTTACCTGGTTGCTTGAATATTCAGGCAATCGATCTGGGGCACAAGGTAAGACAGAATGGTGGTCCTTGGGATCAGCAAGACAAACCCAACCAAGTTTAAGAGTGAGGCGGAGATTTGGCAAGTGGAGGAGTCTGCAATCATCATACTTGGAAGCTGTGCGTACATACACGTCAAGGTCCCCTTTGAAAACAAATTTTGCTGAAAGAAAAAAAATTTAATAAAATCAAAAGTAATTCTTTCTGGGAATAAGATTCACTTTAGGAAGTCTCTCAGTTTAAATCAATATTCAAAGTCGGCATTTTCCATGCATATTCTATTTTACATTTTTGATAGGCATCATTTCCAATATGTATCATTTTATCACCACTGCACTTTGGTTTCATTGATGACTTTCTTGATGTAAACCCTTGGCAGAAACCTTTTTCCATACTACATTATGGATAAGCTGAGAGTTTTCAGGATTTAAAAGCATCTTTCAACTATTTTCTTCCTTTTACTTGAGAAAAAGCATTAGACACTATTAGTCTCAGGGTATTCAGGCCTTCTCATCTAGGTTGTATACAGTAGAACCTTGTTATAACGTAAAGGCAAGGGGGTATGAAATGTGCCTTTACGCTATATCAAATTATGTTATAACAAGGTTTCATCATAATTTTCATTCGGTAAATTTTGAAGCCCTGGAAGTATCCTTTTTGTTGAGAAAGGTAAGAATAAAATTTCAGGAAACCATTTATCAATGAATAGACTCAACTAAAAAACTTTTTGTTTTACTCTGCTCATTCCTTTACTGTACATACTTCCTTTCACTTTCATGGCATCTATATTACTAATCCATTTCTTACAACCTCCAAGCTTACCCAAAGTTTTCCCTAATATCATGGTCTTCAGTATCCATCATCTCTTGTTACTTTCACCATATACCCACTCCTGAATTGTTTCAATAACTTACTTCCTTCCTCTAACATTCCTAGTACCCCTCTGGTCATCCTCCTTCAGTCCACCTTACCTTCCCCTTATTTCTCCTTACCCAAGTATTACTGGCCTCCAATCTCAGGCCATTTTTCTGTTTTTACGGAGCACTTTTCTCAAAAATAATTTTGGTCATCCAGCTTTTCCTATTGATCTCATAGCATACAGGAAGCCCATCCATATTTACTAGTTTCAGGCATCTTGGGGTCTTATGTTTTGCAATGATCACGGGCTTTAGTTTTTCTCTCCCTGTTTGATTTACACAGAGACCTACTGTGATTCTTACCTTGCTCCTTTTCCCTCCATGGCACTTAGATCCCTTCAAAGCAAGGGTAGAGTCTGGCAAAGCCTTATAAAAAAGTCCCATTTCATCAAAGTTGAAGATATTGTCTGGATCGTATGCACTAAGTATTGACATATTTGCACTATGCCAGTTATTAACTGCAGCCATATCCACATCATCTTCGCCACATTCTCTTAAGCATGTGATATTATACCTACTTTTAAAATTGGTTAGCCATCCTGAGGAAGCCTTCAAATTGTGAATTTTCAATTCATCTGCTGAATATTCTGCCTTTTTCATTAAAATAGGGCCACCAATTGGAATTTTTGCCTCCTGGCACATCATAAAAAACTCGAACAGAGCCTGCTCCAAGTCTTCAAACTTGGCTCCTCTAAGTTTTTTTCGCTGCAAAGACTTCCCTTCCTCCACTGCATCTTCAATGTTTTTCCTATTTTTTAAAATGCTAGACAGGTAGAAACTGGCACTTTAACAGTTCGGGCAATGTCACTCATGCTTTTTTCTTTCTTTTCATACTCATTTATCATCTGTAACTTTTCCATCAGAGAAATAACCCTCCGAGGTCTTTTAACCAGTGATTTATCCATGCCAATTCTTGAGAAGCGATCTTAAAAGCGATCAATCGTTCATTAATGGATACTCCGTGTGATTATATGCAACTAAGTAGCAGAACACTTGTCACATATCCTCACTGTCGCATTGGAGTTATGTCATATAGTTGGTATGGCTTTGTTCTGCTCACATTGTCAGCTCAAAGGTAAAAAAAAACAGGTGAAAGTGATACAACCATGGAGTCTTCGGAATAGCCCACAATTTGTTGCCGCAATCCTAGTAATTTGATACATTCACCTCATAAAATGTTTTTAAATGGCTAGGATATCATTTTGTTTTGGGTCGCAATGTCAATTACCATGACGGCTAGGGTATCATCTTATCGTCTTTTCGTGCCTTTCCAATCTAAACTAAATTATGTGAGAATTTCACATAATAATCAATTCGAGTTATAATTATGTGGTATAGGGCTATTGCGTTTCCGGTCGTGGAGTAAGCTGCAAATAAATATGTAATACGAAACATTCATCGTGATTTTTTTGAGATGGTATTTGATGGTAACTTGGTTCATCATTTCACCAATAACTCAAGAGTTGCTTTTTGTTAAGTTCACTCGGAGTCGGAAATACGTATGAGATAAAAGGTATGCACATTTAAGAAGCTTCCACCATGAAACAAAAATCACTTATCCAAGAACATTGCTAATGCTTATTTGTGCTGGTAATATGCCTTGTGAATGGTGTACTTTGAATATAAGTCTAGCTTAACGGCTTCATGGTATTTCCCTCTTCCAGTGTTTTGTATGAAAACACTGCGCTCTTTGCCATGCAAGTTTTCCTGTTTAAGTGATAATTTGAGTTGACCTCTAAAATGTGCTTTACTTGGCACAGTTAACCCCGGTTATGTTATTTTAAGAACCTTTACCGTATTCAATGAGTTCAGTTTTCTCTATTCTTCCAAAATTCAATTAATGAAATAGTCGTACACAGATTTGAATTGGGTGGTATTCCCTGAACTTCATTACTTCAGCGCCTTCCACACCTGATGTGAGAACTTATTAGGTTTGCATAATAACGAAATAAAGATGTCTGGTGGTGCCTCAACGGCTTTATGTTATAACGTTATATCAAATTTTATGTTACATCAAGGTTTTTACATTGGCAAACATAGGGTTTTCGTTAGTCCCTTCCTTCAGTTGATGTTATATCAAATTTTATGTTACATCAAGTAACGTTATAACAAGGTTCTACTGTATACCCACAGATTTGGAAAGATCACATTGGACGTATAGTGGTGTATTTCTTATTTATGTAGTATAGAAACTATAATTATCCAAGAAATAACTATTTCCCTATGGTCGTTGCCTTCGACTCAAGTGGCTTAGTTATGATCTAGCAATGTGTTGACTCAGCATATATAATGCTTTTATTATTCTTGATATAGAAGTGACCTGATGCTGTTATGTTCAGGATCCAAAGTTCCCTTGGGCAGATTTGCTCTTTAGTCTAATGTTTTGAGAGTCAACTCCAGTAAGTATAGGAATCTCATGTCCTGCATCTCATCTGAATCCATAAGTGATCTGGTTTAGATCTGGTGCAGGTCTGATTCAGATTTTACCCAGATATGATTTATATCTGGGTCGTACAGGTCATCCCAGGATCTAACCAGATCTGGATTAGATCTGACTTTTTCATCTCGGGGGGGTCAACTAGAACCTAATAACTTTTTATGCCTCTAATCAAATTTTTACAAATATGGAACCTGGTCCATTCGACTTTCATGCAAAAAAGCCCTAGAAATATGTACTTTGATGCCAATAACATATGCAGTTTTTGAAATAAACTACATTTAAACATGCAAATATAGATATAGTATTTATAATAGAGGATATCAGAAAACTATGAAACAGAAATAAACTAAAATATCACTGAATATAAAGCAAAACTCCAGCGTCTTACCAATGCCAATTATTTACCTCACATCATCTCGTAAAAGTAAGAGTTAATCTTAAACTCTGGAGTACTACTGCTCCAGGAAGATGTGATAATGTTCAAAAATAAAAATATGGTGAAAGCCTGCAATACAAATATTAGAATCTCAAATTGATAATTTGTACAGGCAGACCATTTATTTTCCAGCATGCTTGGTACCTACCCAGCTAGCACAAAGGAAGTTTTATCTGTAAATATTTTGGGTAATGTAAGGATATTTTACCCTCAACGGGCCTTACCCATTTTTTACCCGTTTTCCTGCTGCCAAAAGAGGAACTATTGGAGTGGTGCACTAATTGTTCGCCAGATGTCAACATTGAGCACGAAATACATGAGCTTATGGCACTGAGTATCCGGAATATACTCTGAGCATTCAGATTGTTGCGGTGGCTATGAATGGGTCGGGAGCTCCAGAGGTAAACAAGGAACATTGTAAAATGGACGCTACTACAACGCGATCGCGAAAATTTATTTTCTGTATGTAATGGTACGGTAAAACGTGTACGGTTGCGAATGGTTGGATAGTTTGTAGTGTACCTTTAGGTATTGAAGATTGTTCCGGTTATAATAAAAACTCACGAGTTAAGTTAATGTGATGAAGTAACATATTCCCTGAATGTTTTATAATACGTTTCCTTAATAGAAATAGCAATTGCTTCTTTGATATTCCCGATTACGTTCATTTAAACATTTATGGAATATATTGGCTTAGGTGGCTTCAAAAATTCTTTGCTAAGTATTTATCTCTCTCCACCTCTGGAGTTGCTAACCAAATTGCTTTTCACCTAACGATTCAGTTTTCAAAGTATTTTTTCTTCCTCGAAACAGAAATGTTTATATAATATATTTTGGAATTTATTTTTATTGATAACTCTGTACTAAAGTGCATTGCTTTTGTTACTACTATTTGAATGAAAGCTAAGTGAAATTCTTTGTAATTACTATTTTTTGGTTAATGAAAAAAAATGAGTTCTGTTAAGAGGGAAATCTGTATAATTTACTTTCTGTACTTAGTGTTTACACCAGTCATCACCATGATCAAGAAAAATTAATAATCTGGCATGGTCTATAATTACACAAAATACAGGTATAAACACTAAGTTTATACAAATTTATAAAAAATTAGAAAACGTAACAAATAATGTTAACAATATTGACACCAGCATCCACAAATAACAACAATAATAATAATAGAAAAATTAACAAATAATCAGAATGAGCCAAAATAATCAGAGCCACCCATCGACCACCATGGAATCCATAGGAGGTGTGGGAATTTTACTGTTCTAATCCTAATTTTCTATGGATTAAAAGAGGTTCCACCCCATTGAATACATATAAATTGATGGTAAACTTGTACAAAGCATTACCATTGGTCCAATCCATGACAACGTCTGTCCAAGTAACTTCCATTTCTTCAGTAGTGTTATACGGATCAAGTGAAGCATGCAGGAAGACAGTGAGTTGTTGAACACTCATAGTAAGCCTTCCATGCATGATAAGTCTTGCTTTGTCCCAAAAAGGAAGGGGTCGACTAGGATCTCTGGACGGACTTATTATTTTCTCAAAACCTGCAAATAAAATTCTATGATAAGAAATTATTCAAAAGGAGTATGCCATGGTTATTATTTCAATGACTGTCATTATACATACATACAACAGAACATACTCAGTGTTTGGAGGAGACAAACTATAAAATTATGAAGTGTATTGATTAAATAAAAGATCAGCACATGCCAGCTGGGTGGAAAAACCTTTGGATACACTTAATATAAATGTTAAGCCCATTAAACTAGAATGAACATAGTTCAATAAGCTACAAAGGCTATCAATTCACTGTAAATGACCACATCATAAGTTACTAGCTGCAAGTACTCATTCAACAGGAAGAAAAAAGAAAATTTGGAAATTAATTTTTCTTGACGCATACATATGGAGTAACCTTATATACAATCAAAAACTGGTAAAATAACTTAAATTTTGTATCTTTAAACTTGAATTATATAATATATTGTTAAGTATTACCCTTATATTTTCAAGATATTCCTTATTTATATTTTCCAGGTGGCTTTTTCAAGGTGGAGGAATCGAAACAGTACTGCCCACACTGCTCCAATATAATGGCCGAAAAACAAGTACAGTAAAACCTCGTATTTACGTTATTGGAATTTACATTTTCCCGCAATTTATAATGTTTTTATCGGGTCCCATCCCATTTCCTATATCGCCAATGTATGTAGAACCCCGTATTTGTACCACGAATTTTCCATTTTCCTGCTGTTTGCGTTAGATGCGGGCTAGAATGCGATAGATTAAAAAAACAAAATCCCCTTCTGTGATATTTAGCCATACATACCAGTCTATATAAAACACTGTTGTACCTTGTTTCATGCATATACACTTCCAAAACAAGAGAGAGAACAGTAATTTGTTCCGTTTTACGGAAGAATTTGAACTTAGCAGAGCAGTACACAGCACCACTAGTGGTGGAAGGACGAAATATCATTTGCAATCGTTTCAGCGATTGCGAGTTTCGACCACGATAGACACTCTCTATCCTTTTGCCGGGAAAAGATTCAGACTATGAAATGAATGCATATAGAATGGGATTTATAATTTAGGAACCCCTGAAGGAGTATATTTAAGCTGTACCAAAGTTCATATTGTGAAGAGAGAAAATGAATTTTTACCCAGACATTATGAAATGTTAAAAATACATTAACTGAACTGGTACACGATAACAGGGGATCATTCATCCGACCATCATTCAACAGTTTTATGACACATTACTACAAAACAAAACTCAAGTATTTTTTCACTACCAATGCAAGAACTGCTTGGGGCCACCATTTATGACACGTGACTCCCTGGCCAAATTCCTAAGAAGACTAGCGTATTGGATCTTATGAACAGGAAGGAAGTTCCAGGAGAGGGTGAAAGAGCACACTGCATGTTTCAACCAGCAAAATTTAAACTCAAACTTTGCCAAGCATCTTTTGGACAACGGTCATGAAAGTGATTTTTCCCTGGACTTATTACATTTTGAAAGGAAAGGCCCCTGGCTAGATGCTCTAGAGCAAATTCTAAAATGTGTGTGTACGCTGATTGCAACATTGTAAAACGACCTTTTGTATGCCTCCCACTCCCCCTTCCTCAACCTCTCTTTGTTCCATTAGCCCCCCACCTCCATACCTCTGTGTTCCCCTATCTTCAACCACTGAATGCTTTCCCACCACCCACTGGTAATTGTACTGAAGACTACTTCCACTCCCCTGTCCCCCTCCCCATCTCCTCCCTCTCCCCTCTCCATGCATGAAGCTTGTCAAAATAGTGGTAAAAATTAAAGTTCTGCCGTCAATACTAAACTCAAGATTGTTCTACTCAACCCAAATGTGTTGGGCATTTCCACCTTTGCTCCAGTCAAGTATAGCAGTATGGTCAAGTGTTATGACATTAATAGGTTCTCCTTAGAAATTTTAAATCGAAGATGAAGTTATTTGCGTGTCTCCACTATTCCATACTAATGGAGAAAATCCGGTTTTGTAAATTGACTTGAATAACTTAACGAATATAAGTAAATCATTTGAAACTTGTATGATGACAAAAGTACACGTACATGAACAAGTACATGATGACAAAAGTGCAATTCATATTCTATCAAAATTCCCTTTCATTTGTGCATTTCATATTGTTATGAGGACCACCAAATTGATGCTGCCCTCTGTGACACCATAAAAATTGTGTCATTTTTCATCCTCACTGCAAAAACATGCCTCAAAAATAATTATTAAAAAGTCCGTTACCTGCATTAAACGAAAGACTAAATTATCTACACACTGATATGCTCTATATGAATATTGCTTCTTCCGTTTTTGAGATATAAAGCCTTCAACTTGAGTCTTTATGTGTGGACTTTACATACAAAATGTGCTGTTAGGTCATTATTGTCACAATTGAGTGTGCATCAATGCAAAGTATCGAACGTGTATTCTTGAGAGGTGAAATAACTGCAAATGAAACTTTGCCACCATAAATGAACACTAACAGTCTATGGAATGAACTAACTTGACGGCCAGCATATTCCCTCCCCCCCTCCCCTGAAAGTTGTGCAACTCACCCATACATCTATAACTTACCCCAGGTAGGCACAACTTGTTTAGTGCGTTTTCCTCATTACCACTCAGGATTTCGGGGCCCTACGAACATGTACTAATGATAGTCCACTGTACTTCTTTTCTTAACAGTGAGTTTCCCTCTCATATGAAATCAGCTTGCATGCTACATCTCCCTAAAAAGGCTCCCTTTCTGACCCCAATATTTAATTATAAGGCCAATCTCTGTCCAAACTGCTTTCTCCAAAAAGCTTGAGAAAATTATTTTATTCTCATGTTATCTCTTTTCTAGAAACTAATCATATTTTACATGACTCTCAGCATGATTTTAGGAAAGCCATATCGACTAACAAGGCTGCTTTCCAACTGCTGAACTCAGTCTATTATGCCCATGATCATAATGAATATTCCCAAGGAATATTCTATGACTTGTCAAAAGCATTTGATAGAGTCAATCATGATATCCTTCTCCTTAAGCTAGCCAATATTGGAATTAGAGGGAAGGGCCTTGACTGGATTGAGTCATATTTAACTGGCAGACATCAGATTGTGTAATTTTTGAACCATTTATCTACCCCTCAGGATATTAAACTTGGGCTTCCCCAACGTTTAATTCTTGGCCACCTTCTGTCCATAATCTATGAGAATGACTTGCCTGACGTGAATGAGATTACCTCTAAGTTAAGTAATTTATATTAGCTAATAACACTTCATGCCTCCTAAGGTGTAACAATACATCAGACCTGCTACATTTAGCTGACACCTCCATTGCAGGTATGGTTGAATGGTGTACTTACAACCATCAATTAATACCAGTCAAACTGTATTTCTGGATTTCCACTCTAAGACTGACTCAAATTTGTTTAATCATCACCCAAAATTAAATCATGAACCTATTGTCTGCTCTACAAGTGTTAAATCTTTAGGTCTTCTAATTTCAGATGGCATTAAATGGGCACCTCATATTGAGGTCATCATGAATTGGGTTAGCACTGGTATATTTATGCTCAGGAGGCTTACACCTCTTTATCTTTAGCTAGTCTTAAGCTTACATATTACACTAATATCAATGCTCACATTTCTTATGGAATTACATTCTAGGGAAACTCAACCCATGCAAAAAAACTATTTTCCCTTCAGAAGCAAGCTATTAAAGCCTTGGTATACATTCTTATAAGGATCCCAAGCAATATTTTGTTTAGCTCTCTAAAAATACGAACATTTTCTTCCTTATTTATTTTAAATGTTGCTTTTGTCAAAGAAAATCCAAGCCATTTTTCAAGAAATGAAGAATGGCATGACCATCAAACTTGCACCATGATGATGCTCACCCTAAGAAATGTAATCCGTCTGTCTTAAACCCTGAAAGGTCCTCATCACACTCCCACATTATTTTCAACAAATTACTCCTTATATTAAAACTTGCCCCCCTTAAAAAATACGAAGAACCTTCTGGTACAAACGTAAAATGCAAGTGTCATATAGCCTTATATATTATAATGCTATAAGGATGCTTATTTTTTTGATAGCACTGTTTCTATCAATACTAATGCTATTGTGCATTTTAATTGACAAAAGAATTCATCAACACATTCCTTATGTGACACTTAATTGAAGGAGACACATAAAACCACTGAAAAATGCGTGAAGGAGATTTCTAAAATGAAGAAACCATTGAATAAAATGCTCCATGAGACTTCAGTTGAAGTGTTGGTGTATGGGATTTCATTTACAAGCATGAATTCACTGATTACTTAATTCAGAAATTGGCTTGTGTTCTATCTATCACACTGGATTCATAGAGTGTCTAAAAAGACTTGTATACCTTTGGCTGTTCCACTTACCGATATGAACTTGGTCATCTGAATACCTAAGTGATTTAATTGTCATTTCTCTCACTTTTATACCTATATTCTAGTTCCTCCATTACATTTTTATATATTTTCCGCCACATATATATTGAACAGTACTGGAAAAAATGGGCAACACTGCTTAGCTCCTTGATCTATTGTTTCCCATTGAGATTCCCTATCTGCTCTCCTTACCTGAGCCTTCGGCTCTATGTAGAGGTAGCCAATAAGATACCCAATCTACTAGATTCCTTGGCACTTTCATTGCCACACCCAATCTACTCTATCAAATGCCAAGCAGCTATAATACTTCTCTAAGGGTCATATTCATAGTCAAGACTTTACGCTAAAGTAGCCTTTAGAAGGGCTAAAGGGACCTTTCCGCATTTCATAGACGTCACTTCTGACCAAATTATGCTAAAGAGTCACTTTACGGTAAAGACTGGCTCCGAGCTCACTTTAGCCCCTAAAGTAGGAGCGCTGGAAAGCAAAATGGCTGCGATTGGCATTGATGGACTTGAAAATCTTGCGGAATGGGTAGAAAACGCGGAATGGACGGAATTTATAGTAATGAATTACCCCCGATGATACATAAGGGATATGGAGAGTCCAATGGAGCGTTATCAGGAGGAAGGATTCATTAGGGTGTTATCGGTTTCCAAAAGTTGTCGCCGTAGAAATGTTTGCCGACGACTTGGAACGAGTAAACAATAGTGCTATGCCGGTGCCGCCGCTAATTCGACTACTTACGATATTACGACACAGGTATATATCTATATATATGAAAATGAAGTTCATTTAGGGAATGTAATTAATTCGAATCCTTGAATGTTCGTGTTTACATTGCAACCGATGTTTATAATACTAGTAGCATCTGACAATTAATATTACTTGATAGTCAAGTATATTAAAAGCATTTAACTGTTCTTTGATTAACTTCTGCTCACGAAGGTTTTCTTTGGCGGAGGTAGGCTAGCGAGGCGGAGGCTTTTTATTCTTCACAAAATGTTTCGAATGGATTTAAGTTATCAGGTTATTATTCAACCATATCAGTTACTAATGAGTCCGATACTTAATCATGGTTAGCTCCATCAGGGCCTCCCTTTCATAATTGGTCAGTTTTTGCAATCTCTTACGATCTGTTTTTAGATCGAAACCTAACAGATACAGATAAATCCTAACATAGCTACGAAACATTAAAATATCATTTACCTAGTATACTAGATATGGCCCATATGAAACCTAGTTAATCAAAAAGCTTTACTACCTAACAATGATTATCGAAACAAAACGATAGGATACTCTACGCGAATTTATGAATTTAAACGAAGACGAACTGTTCAAAGTATAAAAAGAATGATGCACTATTAGAAAATTTAAAACCATAGGTAACTGTGATAAAGTTGGAATGAAATATATAAGTTACATAAAGGCACCTTCCTCAGCTCCAAACCCATAATATTATTTAAAACGAAAATTATAAGTAACTAATGCTGATGCCAATATACCTAACCTGAAAGGAGAGAAATCTACACCTACCCCATGAGACCTACCCTAAAAGCTGATATCATACATAAAATAAAATACGGAGAGAACTCTTAGTGAAGAAAAAAAAATTATATTGACGTTAAAGATCGCCAACAACCTTCCACGGACCTAGGGATGTTATAATAATGGAGTATTTATATACACTTCATCAACTTCATGCTGGAACCACTCGCTTTTTATTTACCATTCGTCATCTTTTTCAGATTCGCATGTCAGTTTTTTCGCAAACATAATTGCCACCACGCTAGATTTTATTTTGAAATCAGAGGTCCGGTGGCTAAAGACACACTTCACAAAGTGTAACACTTAAGACGTCTATGAAACACACTTATCGTAAAGAGAGTCTTTACTCTAAAGAGTCACTTTGTTAAGGGACTTTAATAAGTCTTGACTATGAATACGACCCTAAAGCAGTAATAAATAGTGTAAAACTTTTGGATTCTTAAGGGGTCATTTTTATAATGCATTAGGCTCTGAAGCATTAAGCAATACGTAATACACAATGAAACACAAAAACCTACTTAGATTGCACTGGGCAATGACAGGTTCCCAGCATGGGCCAAATGCATATCGAAACTGCTCGACTTCACAGCTGAAGTCATGGTAGAATTTGAGGGAAGTCATTCCACGTTCAATTGTTGCTGTTTTCCCTCCACCAAGTTCAACAATGCATGTTCTCCTAGCTGAATAAAAAGGAGATAAACAGTCATCAAATTACTTTCTGGTGGATAAATTTTCCAATAAGTAAGTTTTGCACCTGCAACTCCAAATAAAAATTATTTTTCTTTTCTTCCCTCTATGAGAATTATTTCTTAAGTTTATCACCATGAATGAAAGGAAGCATTAAACATTAACCAAATAAAGACAGAGGTGAAGGATAAAAAAAAATTCTCACACACCAACAAACAGGCTTAACTGGTCTCAGCTATGTGCCTCAAGCCATTTAACTAGCTTTGAAACATTATGAAATATACATATATATTTTCAAGATGGATAGCTTTTTTTTATCCTATGTGAGTGAATTCTCTTTCCATAATTACAGAAAACAAAGTCTTACCTGTAAACATCATGGTAATGAACTAATTATGATAGTTAATGACATGGCATGCTATTGGCATAATCTACAGTATCCTCTACAAAAGGAAATTGCATAGATTTTTTCCCGATCACCAAACTTTTTTACTATCAATCCCTTCAAGAATTTTTTCTACTTTTTATCGATACCCTCCACTTGTTACATCATGAAAACACTAGTGTGCCAAAAGTCTCTGCACAGAGGTAATAATTGTGATTAATGGGGGTTTTAATGGTTGAATATGCTGTAAATTGAGTGAAATATCTTTCATGGGATAAAAAATATTGAATGTTAGGTAAAGCAAGTGGACCAAATTAAAAATTTAATAGTTAATTTGTTGATAGTAAGCTCTTTAGGTTTTAAAGTAGTGCTTTTGTTGTGTTGTGTTAAAGTTGTGCAAACTGCACTTTGTGAATTTTTATGCTCAGCAGTCCATCACAACATCTAGTTCCTTTAAATCCTCTAGAAATAAACAAAATATGGATGGCTTGTTAGCTTAACTGGATTTAGCATCTGGTGCGAATTTGGGGTATCCAAGTTCAAATGCCACTTAAGGTGAAAGATTTTCTTTGGTGATAATTCAGCTCCGTGGAACAAGGTTTTTTGAACCAGCCAGTTTTGAACAAAAAGAAAATATATTTGAAGAAATTTCAAAGAACAAACGATGCTTAACAGTTGCAGAATTTTCTAAGAGAAAAAATCCACCTTCACAGGGACTCAAACCCAGAACACCCTGATGTCCAGCCAGGTGCTTTGCCAATTAAGCTACCAAGGCTTCCTTCTCGCCTGTCGATTTCTAGAGGCCTTAAAGGACAAAATGTTACCAGTCTGCTGAACATACAATGTCACAGGCAAGCTGAAGTCATGAGCCAAGGTCCACAAGGCCAATGTTAAACACTACGGTGCTTACTTAAACCAATTCAAGGATTTCAATAGCAGAATTTTCACAGAGAAAAAGATCCGGATTGACCGGTGGAGTTTGGAAATCAAATTCTGGATTCAAGTAGAGGTCAAGGTGGAGTTTTTCTCAGAGGAAATTCTATTGTGCATTTCAGTGGATGACTCCACTAAGGTATTCATAGCTAGTTTGCAATCGTTTTAATTGCTTAACAGT
Organism: Platycnemis pennipes; assembly: GCA_933228895.1. NCBI lineage: Eukaryota > Metazoa > Arthropoda > Insecta > Odonata > Platycnemididae > Platycnemis > Platycnemis pennipes. The sequence continues at coordinate 126,693,806 of OW121851.1, read as the reverse complement.
CATTTTAGTCACACTATGAAACATGTAGGAGGTAATGTTATGGTTTAGGGTGGTTTTGGAGGATGAAAGGTTGAAAATTTGGAGTAAATAAAGAGACTAAGGACAAAAGATGAACTTTAATTACTAAGTACATCACGCAGTGCCATCTGGAACAAAAATTATAGGGAAGGGATTTATTTTTTATCAGGATGATGACCCTAAACACAAGTCCATACTGTGTACAAATTAATTAAAACTGAAGGAGGGGCAAACAACACTCCAAATTATGTCATGGCCTATAAAATCACCATCCCTATCTCAAACCAATTGAAAAACTGTGGGACCACTTGGACATAAAAGTTCGTATAATGGCTCTGACAAATAATCAAAAGCTTTTGGGAGTCATAGAAGACACATATAATAAAAATATTGTCAATGAAACAATGCAAATTTAATTCCTCAAATGCCAAAGTCATACAAATTTGTGATATGTGCTTAAAGGGGTCATATCAATAATAGCAAAAGATAAATTTATATAAGCTGTTTACGTTTATAAATGGAAAATTATGCTTATATTTATACTATATATTTTTCATATAATATAACAATAAATGCTATGAATAAAATTTTTAGCAAATATAACATGTTGTAATGCTTACATTATAATTGTACTATTTTATATTACGCTAAAATGTCATTTGATAAGTTTTATGCAAAAATCAATATATTTGGTTCATTAATAACAATTATTATCGTTGGATATAGACTTTTGCATGCCAGTGTTTTTTTCTGTCAAAAATTTATTCCTCATTTTGTAAAAATAATACATGCATGTAGTATTTTACTATTTTTAAAGGTAGTTTTTTCACATAGTCTTTCATTACTACAGTAAGACTTTAAGTAAGTATTGTATTAGTACTACATACATATTTAACTAAATTGTTTCCATTGAGCCCCACTCTACCCCTGAGCTAAATTCAACCCCTAACCACATCATATTAACCCCTGGTGTCGATACAATCACACCAGGGATATTCACACTCTGATATATTCAACAAGCTCTAGTTGTTGACTTTACTGGTATGGTCTTAGAAAACAACTTCATTCAATTTTTGACACAGATGGACTAGGTTTAGTCATCCCTACCTTGGGTAGTTATGCCTATCCAACTTACATACACTGAATGATTTGTAGAAACTTAGAAGCTAATGGTATATTGAACATCTGTTTAGCTGGAACTCATTACAGATTCTGACTAGAATCCATAAATTAATTGGATTTTAAAAGGCAAATGCCAACTTTTGAGATAATTACATAGTTCAATATGATTTGGGGTGTACAGCTCTAGGATACCTCAATCCTTAAAATTACACTTAGGTTAAATTTGAAATGACACTTGTACAATGGGGACTATTACATCACAATTTTCTCACTCAAGAGAGCATCTTTAGAGGTTTGAAGACCTGCATGAAACAGCAGACAAGCTTGTTCAAAACATTCTTTGTTAATGTTCTACATCAATCGTCTTACAAGGTTACATCAGGCCTTTACTCACAATACTTATATAATAAGTACTTAGCTGGACTTTTATCCTAAAAAAGAAATCAATACTCCAATTTCTGAAATAAACATATGTATATACATATTTGAATTACCACAACTACTTCCAAACCTTCACGATATTCTCAAGGATAGTATACTTTCCCCCATGGAAAGTTCTTAATTAGACCCTCTTGAACACACAAGGGAAGTTAGGATAGTTCAAGTTAAGGTGAGACACAAGAGAAGACACTATAAATGTACATTTAGAGAGGGAAGAGCATTTTGTAAGGCGGTTCGCGTGAGGTTTTGCCGGTTTCCCTCACGCCTCGGGTGAATGCCGAGCCATTAAGCCATCCCCGGAGGAAAAGAGTTCCACCTATCTGCTCCATTAACACTGCATATGCTTCAAATCAATTTATTATTCTGTATAATTGAACGCTACCCTGAAGAGGCCAATGCCTAAAACAGGGAGACCATGTAGATAACTATTTTTATGTAATACTTTTTAACGCTATTCTAATTGTATTGTAAATATTGGTCAAATAAACAACTTTTGACTTGACTTGGGAAGAGTATTGATTGAGAAAATGATAGACTGAAGGTCAACTTTAAAGAAGAGTGCTTTGGTGGGGGTCTGGGAGGCAGGCTATTTGTAAAGTAGTGATTAATTTGTTTTTGACAACCCTTGACGGTGTTGAAACCAATCAGGATTATTAAAATAGAGTAGAATAAATGAAGTCTTTTCATTGAACATGTCTTCTAAAGTTCACTAAGTCTGCTTGCAATCTATTCGTTTTCTCCCCAATTGCTACAGAAAAATAATTAGCCTCATGAGGAGGAGTTCATAGCAAAAAGATACAGCAAGTAGCAAAATTAGAGGAGGACACAATATGTACTATTAACTCCAAAATAACACCTCAAAGTTCACATCTTTGACACCAATACATTTCTTCCTCCCCTAAGCACAAATATGTGTAATGACATTTCTACCAAGAATGATCAAGAGAAATAAAGGAAAGAGGAAGACCAAGATGGTCAAAGTACATAAAGATTTGACTGAGAAAGAATGGAGTGGAGAGGAAATGCTAAATTGTTATGGCGGTGGAGAAGAAAACTGAAAAAGGAAAATGCCAACCCCGGTTAACACTCCAAGCACAGGCCTCACTGGCTTCACACCGAGTACAGACCTGGGTCCCATGTGACCCATACTTTTAAAACCAATATCTAGTAACAATATTTACTGACTATTCGGATAATAATGTAAACATTTTTATATTCCAGAAATGATTTTATTATGTATAAAAATAAAAATTAATTCTTTTTTCACAGATAAATTTTGTATTTCTCTGGTCTCCAGAGACTTGAGGTCCATACTCCGAGTGTTAAATGCGATAATAGAGAGATGACTAAAAAGAATTATCAGGAAGAAAAACCTTAAAACTTAAAAAAAAAAAAAAAAAAGGCTAAATAAATACAAGTCAAGTCAAGTCACTGGCTTCACACCGAGTACAGATCTGGGTCCCATGTGACCCATAATTTTAAAACCAATATCTAGTAACAATATTTACTGACTATTCAGATAATAATGTAAACATTTTTATATTACAGAAATGATTTTATTAATTATGTATAAAAATAAAAATTAATTCTTTTTTCACAGATAAATTTTGTATTTCTCTGGTCTTCAGAGACTTGAGGTCCATACTCCGAGTGTTAAATGCGATAATAGAGAGATGACTAAAAAGAATTATCAGGAAGAAAAACCTTAAAACTTAAACAAATGTTTTGCTCTATTACCACTCAAGAAAAAAGCAGTCTAAAAGCCCTGGATCCTCCATGGGAGAGTAATACCGGGTTCATAAGAAAATATGGACGAACAGGAAGAAATAAAAAGTACAGAAGAAGCCATGAAAAAAATTTAGACAAAAAATAAAAATTATTGATCATCGATTCATCATTAAATCAGAATCAATAAAAATATCAAAGTAATTCTTGAGTTTGCAAAAAGGGACACAATATAAAAATATTTCTACTAGTCATCAGCAAAACAAACCTCTTGGAGGTGCTTCCTGCTCAGCCCCAACCAACTTCCCCCAAATGTGCATCTCCTGGATCAGCATCAGGGGCTGCGGGAAGTCCCTTAACTGAAATCGCCAAGTCTTGCAGCTTGCCCTCACCCATCGGCACCAGAGTGTGGTGAAATCGATGCCTTCCTCAGGCCATGGACTGCCCAGGCAAAGTGGTAACCACAGAGAACCATCAATCACAGTCACTGATTGAAACTTATATAGATTATGTCACTGAAACTAACAATACTTTTGTGAAACGAGGGAATACAGCCCATATGGTGCATAGGCTACCCTGGTATCGCGAGACAAATTACGTAGAATGCCACGCGGGTTGCCTACATTCACCTGGATCAAGCGCCCATTGAAAGTTAGTGTCCTAAAGGAAGTTCGATCCCCTTCTCAGGTTCATATTTTCTTTCAGTCATTGCATCAAAAATTTTATCATTCAATTTAAAACCCTAACATCTAAATACTCACTTTTTTATACTTTTACTGTTTAAATTAGGCTAATATTAATAATACATTGCAAAATTACTAGTTTAGCAGCTTAAAATATTCTATAATAATTTCATCATCTTAAATTTTGAATCCCCAGATATTCCATAATGCAAATCTCCTGACTGCATTAAAAAGTTTTGGTTTCTAAAAAATAATTTGAAAGCATTCAAGGATTTGATTTATAACAGCAACCCAAGTTAATGTAAACCCATTGTCACTCAATTGATTTAAGATTCTGACTTTTTATATTATTTAATATTCTATATTATATTATTCTTGGGATGTGCTACACTTGGAAGTCTTCTTTCTATAATTACATTAAAACCTTTATGGATAGAGGGTAACACATTATGGTATAAATAGGATCTTATATTTTGGAAAATAAATCAACTGTTCATGAAAATGAACTTATTTTTCTTTTTCCTGCTCTCTAATGAATAGTTCTACAGGTTTCAAAAATGTATTGTTTGATGAGTATATGATAAGGAAAGTGAACTTCATGTTAGAAGTAGTGATGGACGGATCCAGGTTTTTTGTCGGATCCTTGCCTGGGTTTCAGATCTTTATCTCGGTTTCGGATCCTTAGTTTCAGATACTCGATTCTGATTTACAAAACCTAGATTTTTTTAAATATATAAATACAGCAACAATAGAATTGCCAAAAAAAGTGAATTTATTGTCGAAAAAATCAACTTCCTATCATCTATGTGGATAAGATTTTCCTGGACAAGAGTTATGGATGCAATAACTATATCTTATTACAGGGTTTATAGGAACCTGGAAAACCTGGAAAAGTCAGGGAAAATGAAAACGGTCATGGAAATCCTGGAAAAGTCAGGGAATTTAACATGTGGTCAGGGAAAAATCACAAAATGTTTAAATTTATCACCTGAAAATGCCAAGAGATCAAAAACTGCTCATAGGAGTGGAGGAGGAGGGTGAAGGAGGGGACGACTGGCTTCGCTGTGGAGGCAGCCCAGGGGGTCTATTCTGGTTCTTTCTGGCTATAGTCTGCATGATTTGGTGAATAGATTGGCGAAAGGTGTGGGCATTCATATTTTCATTTTCATTCGCTAGCGATTTCACCAGGAATGCTTCGCTTTGTCCCTCTGGCGAGGAAAAAGTTATTCTCAGTCAAATTTGAAGTCACTTAGCCAAATTTGCAGAAGGATGTGAGGAAGAAAAAATGAAGATTGATTCAAAGAGCTACTTTAACATGACATCAGGTTTGAAGGAAAAGCCAGGTTAGCCTTCTTTGCATATATTTTTCTGCAATTAAAACCAGGCATATCAATGTAAGGAATGATAATTTTTGTTTTGTTGACTTAAAGTTGTTGATCTCTTATTACTGGAATAATAAACCTACAATTTTTCATAAGTTTAGACTTCTTTGCTTCCTCACTACCACTTTTATCTCTACAAATGTCCGAAATCTTGGAGTTTTCAGGCGCTCAAAAGTCAGGGAAAATCACTAATAATGGTCTGGAAATCCTGGAAAAGTCAGGGAATATGAAAATGAAAACTCCTATAAACCCTGTATTACGTCTAATATAAAGATCAACTTCCTTATCACATACTCATCATGCAATACATTTTTGAAACCTGTACAACTATTCTTTAGAGTGCAGTTAAAAGAAACATTGAAAGTTTATTTTCATTAATAAAGGAATTATTTTCCAATTATTAATCAAATCCTAGAATGCTTTCAAATTCTTTTTTATAAACACAAATTATTTTAATGCGACCAAGAGATTCCATTTATGGAATATCCGGGGATTCCATCTTTAAGACGAAAAAATTATTATAGAATATTTCAAGCTGCTAAACTAGTAATTTTGCAATGTCTCATTAATAATAACCTTTCAAATGAAATTTGAGAATTTTATACTCCTAAGGAGAGGTTGTGTAACTCTGATCTTGAAATGAGATTAGCCGTTTTTCATGCTACTGGAAGCAAAAATTAAAAAAAGTCTCGGATTTTTTCTCCATTGGCTCGGGTTTGCAAGAAAAAAGTAGAATGACATGTGGGGAGCATGTATTCTCCAAAATCAGGTAAACCGACAATAACAGAGTGGGGTAGTGGACTGCAGGTAATGTAGGTAAGATCCAGAGAGGCTAAAAATGTTGGTTTTTTTAAACAAAAACCTGATGTAGGCTCAAGGGTCTATGTCATGACCTTTTATTCTTATTTCTTAATGTTCAAATTTTGAATTATAATTTAGATTAGTGTTTTCATTACTCTTATAACTAATTATTAATTATATTAAAATTAAACTTATGACATGATAGTCATATTATTTGAACATGTTACGGCATTTTTTTAATTTAATACTAAACATGTTTTGTAATTAAACATGCTTATGTAAAAAAATATATAACTTGGAGTCTCAAACAGTTTTTATTTTCATAATGTCCTCATAATGCAATATCAGAAGTTTTTTCCCAAAGTAAATAGTACATTCATATTTTTGTTTTGTAAAATTGTATTTTTAGATTTGATGGAACATTTTTTAAATAATGTATAGGAAAAAAGGTAAAAATATGTATACATGTACATATAGGTCAATGGTATTGGTATCAGGAATTGAGAATCAATTTTCCAGGAATCTTAATCAGTATCGAGAATCGATGAATTTTGGAATCAACTCATCTCTAGTTACCATACATCAAAATAGAGTATTTTTCTCCAAATACCACCAGTAAATTGCAACTCCTTGATCAAGGATATTTCAATTGTGAAGAGATATTACTGGGTGGTGTGCATGTTGCGAACAGTTAATGAGAAAAATGATATAAGAACTGTGTGAAATATCATCCATGCCATGCACAGGCTGTCTTACATGCACTTATTTAAAGTTGCAGGTTATTGGGAACTGTTTTAAGAAGGCTGGATTTATGGGAGACAGCAGCAAGGAAGACATTATGTATGAGGATAAGCCAAAGGAGTGGCATGAAATAAATAAAATACTTCAATATGTTCAGTCATAGTATGATGACTTAATAAATGTTGACAATGCCTTTTTTCACATGCACCCCAAATTGAGGGGCTGAATGTCAGAGACAAAAAATAGGTGCAGGATGCTTTAGGTGGGATTTTTTTGTATGGAAGACTGCAGCAGTGAGAATCTATTATCATTAAAAAAGGTAGAAAATATCATTTCAAAAGAATTTGAAAAAAAATGAAAGAAACAGAATTTAAAACTGTTTCGGTAAAGAGAGCTTAATTAAGTTTTAATTCCCCTGTCTTTATTACTATAAACATTAAAACTACGTAAAGTCATTGCCGCATTTAAATACACTAATGTAGTAATTAAAGAGACAGTAGCACATATCACTGCCAAAATGTTCCATGAGGCAGAATATAGGTTCAAAGCTCATGAGCTAGCCGGACATTAGGGGGTCCGGGTTCGAGTCCCAGTCAAGGTGAATGATTTTTTCTCTGTGGAATATCTTGCTATCAGAATATGTGTTCATTTAGCTGAAACCTCTTTATAACGAACCTCTATTTATCAAAATACCAAAAAATTGGACCCTTCCAATTCGATATAAAGAGGTTTTACTGTATCTATGATGACACAATCTCTGGATACATAGGAACCAACAATACCTGTCATGGTCCATTTCCCTCATAGCACTTGTAGCATTCTCAGTGCCATGCATGGAGGGATCTGCAAGAGCAAGGATCTCTACCTTCTCCAAGAGCCAGCCAAAGAGTCTCCGTGAAGGGGGAGCCTGCTCTTCGTCTGGTTCCTCCTCATCTCCCTCTTTGCCCTTGGCTGCCACAGAATCTTCCTGGCCACTTTCTTCTTGACCCATTGCCTTGGCACCCATCAACTTTGACCGCTGAATATAAATCTCAGCATTCTTCTTTATGAGGGAAGCATACAAACCCTCTAATCTGCCTGCAGGCAAGATCAGGTGTGACTTGAACAGTTCCTGAACTTTGGAGTCCAACATTCTTTGACGCCTCTGACTCTCCTGGTATTCATCCTCTAGGAGCTCATAGTTATCTCTCAGCCGAACTTCAAAAGGATCATCACTCATCTCAAATAAGAAGTCATCAACCTGGGAAAGAGTCAAGTCACAAAAATTCAAGCATTTTGCATTATCCCCATATGTATTTAAAAATTACATAATTTTCACACCACAACAGAAATGGTGTTCATCCATTGAGGTTAGTGTGAATGGTAATGGTAGTGCCCACCAAGTACCAAGTGCAACCGAGTATGAAATTCCTAAGTCAAGATTAGGAGATAAATTCTTTTCCCTGTGCTGAATGTGGCTTTCAAGAGATACTGGGTCCCCAGAATATCAAAATACACAGTGCCTCTTTTTTATAATAAAACCCCATACTGTTGGGAAATTTTGTGCTATAAGCTGAAGTGAAATTTTTAACCTATTTGCAATTGCCCCTAATTGCCCCAAAGGTATCATTGAGAATTATCGCCCAATATCCATATTACCCATGCTATCCATAATTTTTGAGCGTATCATACGTAGTCAGCTTCTACACTTTACCCTCCCCTACATCTCCCCCCATCAGCATGGTTTCCTTCCCGGTGGGTCGTGTCTCTCTAACCTCGCGGTATTGTACCACCACATCACCCACTCTTTCGAATCTAACTCACAACTTGATGTTTGCTTCTAATGACTTCTCCAAAGCTTTTGACACCGTGAACCACGCCTTACTTATACATACACTCAAACACGGGTACAACATCCATGCAAATTTTCTATCGTTAATTAACAACTTCCTCAGCTCCCGTTACCAACATGTACTCATTGATGGCACCTCATCCTCTTAACTGCCTGTTGATCTGGCGTACCTCAGGGTAGCGTCCTTAGCCCCCTTCTGTTTTCACTCTTTGTGAATGACATTGTGGACGGTATAATCCCTTTTGGGTGCAATATTCTGCTGTATGCGGACGATTGTAAAATTTACAAGCAGGTGGATCACCCCTCCGACTCACACTCCCTTCAATCTGCCATCAACTTTGCTTCAGAATGGTGCTGCACTTGGCAGCTGTGAATCAACCCCCTCAAAATCGGCACTAATGACATTTTCATTAAAACACAAACCCTATGCCCACTGTTACACTCTCTTAAATAATCCTATCCAGCTGCATTGGAAGTGGGGGGCAGAGGAGGCATGCGGCTCCCCCCCAGAATTTCCCCCAGGCCCTTGAGAAATGAGTCTTAATTAATAAATATTAAATTTCACTTGTATCCAGCTTGCCTTTTCCTTTCTGATGCATATTCTACCACCTTCATATGCACTTTTAGCGGAATTCTAGTCTCTACCCCCTCCTAACCACAAAAAAATGTGGGCCCTTTTCATAGGAGCCGGGCCCTTTTCAAGGTTGGCCCCTCCTAGCGAAAATAATTCTGACGCCCCTAATCCTATCCCTCCTGTGACTTCCCACTGCAACTTGGGAGTAATTCTTGACACCAAACTCAATTTTCATGACCACATAAGGAAGATAGTTTGGAAGGCGATGGCCATAGTTGGAATGCTTTACCATCTCCCTGACGTTCAGGACCCTATGGCTCTGAAAACTGTAGTTTTCGGTTGTATTCCCCCCATCTTGGAGAACTATTCACCAATTTGGTCTACCGCCTGTCCAACGACCTTGGATTTGCTCAACCACCCAGTCAATTTCTTTCTTGCCATAGCCCGCCATCGAATCCCCACCTTCAGAAACTCCACCTGTGATTTCATCCTTTCCTCCCCTGGCATTTCAAACAAAATTCACCGCCGTGTCCTATTGGATATGATGTTCCTACACATAATATTCAGCAGGTCTCTAAGGACAAATGAAATTCTCCCTCTCTTTCGTCTTCATGTTCCTCCTCATCCCTTACGTAGTAATGGTCTGCTTCTCATTCCTCATTTTCATCTTTCCATATCTCAGCGCTCTCTTTTCCACCGAATCCCCTCCTTGTTTAACTCCTTGGCCTCAAAATATCCTTCCTAGGACCTCTTCTCCCCTGCCACCGTTTTCAAATCCTCCCTGAAACGCCACTTGTATAACTCACCCCGCTCAAATCCCTAAGTCCCTTTCTTGTGATTACCTCATTACTGTTTATGCCTACTTTGTTTGTGATTATCTTTTATTTATTTGTTGATTATTTCAGCCAATGTAATAGTGAGTGAAGAAATTCCTCTCGGGTTCTCCACCGGGTAAGTTGGTCCATGGCCGACGTTTCGGTGCTCGACTCATGCACCGTCATCAGGGCAGATGAGTGTCGTTCCGGAGGTTTGGCCGCCTGCACTCCTGACGCCGGATTGGCTGACAAGGAACCACTCCGATACGGCGACCAATCGCGTGGCACCTCATCTCCTGGGAAGGATATATAAGGTGGCCAAACCACCGGAACGACACTCATCTGCCCTGATGACGATGCACGAGTCGAGCACTGAAACGTCGGCCATGGACCAACTTTCCCGGTGGAGAACCCGAGAGGAATTTCTTCATTCAATTCGCCGGGAAAGCATACGCTCTTATTTCAATGTAATAGCCTTTGTGCCATTTTTGGTGATGATATAAATAAATAAATTCGAGTAAATTTATTGAAAAGAGGTCAACAATATCAAATGAGAACATTTAATGTTATCTTACTTCTTTTAATAACATTATGAACTCATTATTGTAGATGGTCTTCTACTAATACACAAACAACTTGATGATAGTCCTCTTGAATTTTAAGCAGCAAACTACTCATCACTCAACATTGTTTTTATAGGCACTTCATATTTGACTGATCTTTTGCCTACTGAAATGCATTGCAAAGCCTTTAGCATACAGACACACATCAGTATCAAATTACCAACTTGACATGTAGCTACACTATCAAAATAACTTGAGAATGGATATTTTCTTTGACATTTAAAGAAAATTCCCACTTTCATCAAAAATTTCTGCACAATTCTCCTATAGTTCATGCTCATTAAAAAAATACTGCACAGTTATGGCTTTTTCCACATTTCCCTCTAGCTGAATATCCAGAAAAAGCACAAATATTCCTTGAAATAAGCCTTAGAGTAGTCAACGCTAGTGAAGAAAAGAAACTTGAATGTTTTTTCTAAACATTTAAAATAAAAAGCACGACAGTAAAGCGCAAAATAAAATCACAGAGCTCTTAAAATATGATCAAATCATCCTTCCCCATTTACTATAACTAGGGACACCGAAAAATGGTAAATAAAAATCATCAAAAGCGATGTTTAAAAATGACAAATATGGTAAATAAAATCGTTTTTAAAAGGTGAAAGCTGTGTTTAATGTTGGGAAAAAGGAGTCTTAAAGGAAGGGTTTTTTTAAAAATATTATTAATAAAGACTTCATACCAATGCGAACAAACAGTAAATAGTACATACATTTGAGATCCAATACAGAAGTTATGGCTACCCTACGCAACATAAAAAACACAGTAGGCAAAATTAAGTTAAAGGCAAATTAAAGAGATAATGGTATTAACAATAACAGAGTGGAGTAGTGGACTGCAGGTAATGAAGTTTGATTCTTACGCTGTTTAAAAATTTTCTTTCAACCATTGAATAAAAAACTTTATCATCCTTCATTTCCAACCTTTGTGTGTGGATACTGACTTTTTTGTACTTCTATCGCTTCAACTAGATTTACAAATGCATCACTCAAAAATACACTGTAAAGTTAACGTAATGATTCCACGATTTAATTCTGTAATATAAATTTTTTCCAATCATTTCCTTTCGCCAAATTTAATTATTTTTTTACTTATAATTTGGCATGAAATTTCTGATAATCTACTTTTTTTAACTGCCTACTAGCATTACCCTAGGAATACAGCACGGCTGTATTCTTAGGTAGTGCTAAGGATCGAACTCGCGACTGGCAGTACACTAGCCCTCATTTTTAACAACTACGCTCTCATAGTTTCATGGGAATATGGTGAATGTAGGCGACCCGCATGACATTCGGCTTAATTTTTTTCTCGCACATCGGAGACTATCACTATCACTAAGGAGAAAAAGGTCAAGACGAGTATTTTTTATTTTGTTTTCCTCGTTTGTGGCACGGAAAAAATCTTCTTCTCATTTCGTGACCCGAGTTACTTTACCTCTCCTTGTTGTATCTACCATACGTACATTCCATTTGCGGGGCGCATCTGGATCTGAATTTTTACTGTCCCTGGATATGATTTCAGTAGCGAATGAAATGAAAGACCCGTGGATCTTTGGATCCAACCCGACCATCCTTAATTTATGAGTGGTACATTTGTAAATCTAATTTAACACGTTCACTGCGGAGCTGTTTAAAGCCCTACTCCTCACAGCGCTGCGTGACCCACCGGTGGGTCACACTCAGCCTTTTGCATGGGCGGTGTGACCCACCGGTGGGTCACAGTCCTTCCGAGCTTCTGGCCACTGCCGAGGGATGGTGGTTGAAGCGGCAACACTAAGCTGTTTCCTGAGATTAGAGGAAGGCTGGGGGAGGCTACTCCCAGCTTCGCCCCCAGCCCACCCCTCCACCGGCCACGTGGGGCACGCTATCTTCTAGACCTGGCGTGGGATGGGGGAAGAGAGGAGCAACAATACAATGCATGTGGTAAAGATTTGCTGACGTTCGGAAAACCCAGGAGACTCCCACCCATCTCTGTTTATTGCGCCTGCACTTGTTCGCGCCCGTCTGTGAGACGTAGACGCCCGTCCGTGCGTACCGATTCCCCAGCCCTGCTCACACTATGAGAAAAGGGAAGGGGGATCCTTTGGAAAGAGACTAAGAGTACATAGTGGTTTGTCTCACTCAGAAAAAAGTAGTGTCTGCAATTCAGAAGACGTTCACCCGGCAAGGGCACGGTCACTCATCCACCACTGAGGGATTGGCTCAAGAACGCTATGCGACTCTTTCCCAATTGCTCTTCCGTAGAGGGGGGGGGGTGAAGGGAAGAGAGAGAGTCAATCTCTAACACAGCCGGGCGAGTGCAGTTCGGACTGTTTAGTTTCGAGCAACTGACGGACAGCCAAGAGGTTGAGGAGAAAAAATTGTCCTAAACATTTTCATTATTTTTAATAAGTTGATATGTTTTACTATATCGAGTATTGTTCATCCTTATGTATAAAAATCACATAAACATGAAAAAAAAACAAAAAGAAAGCAAATAATAAACGTATTTTGGTTATATTACGCTAATATGTAAATTTGTTCGTGACCCACCGGTGGGTCACACCGCTCACGCTGAAAAAAGTTTCAGGAGGGGCGGCGTGACCCACCGGTGGGTCACACTAAGTGACACATAGCAGTCTGTTATTTGAACTGTGACTAACCTCTGGGTGAAGTCACTCGAGAAGATCTCGATTCCTACTCTCACAATACTCCTCGCAAGTTGAGACAATTCAAAGAATTAAAAGGCCGCGGCGCTAGAAGGATTAGCGTGACCCACCGGTGGGTCACGCCGCAGCGAACGTGTTAAACAACAAAGTATAATAAAGTGAGTATTCAGATGTAATGGTTTGAAATTGAATATGATAACTTTTTCGATGCAGTGACTGAAAGAAAAAATTAAACTGCGATTGGGATCGAACTTCGCACAGTACACTAGCTCTCGTTGTACGCCTGATCCCAGCGAGTGTAGGCTACCCGCATGACATCCTACGTATATTTTTTTTCCCCCCGCGATACTGGGGTAATGAGGGAAAAAAGTCATATTTCTTTATTTTGCTTCTAGTTGCACGGGAATGTTTTCATCTAATTACGTGACCTTAGTTACACATCCTCTTCTTGTCAATATCTACCGCACCTACATTCCATTCACGGGGCACTTCGATCGCTAAGCCGCGAAAATTTAATATCTACGATCCGGATCCGATTTTACTCCGTGTCTTTGGATCTGAATCCGGAACCGAGAAAAATGAAAGATCCGATCCGGCCATCACTAAAGAAAATATTTCATGCTACAAAAATTCGGCATTTGCAAAATATCTCAAATTTCGTTAAAAAAATCTCGTTTCAAAGAAGACACGGTTAATTTCGTGATTAAACCCTAAAGTCGCTTATTTCGTGAATCCTGTCGAGAAAAACGTTTAGCGAAAATGTCATGTCCCTAACTATAACCTTGAATTAGTGGCAGGCCTAACATGTTTCCAAAGACCCATAGAGCTGGAATGGCAGGAGAGATGAAAGTTGGTACCATTAGGGCCTTCCATAACAGCCATTCAGCAACAAAATCCATTTATGTACAAAAGAAAAAAAGGCAGGCAATTCGCATTCTGAGAATTAAAAGAATAAATACCTTAATTAACAAATCACAAGGCAATGGGCTGGAAGCTGTGAAAGGTGGCCTCTTCACCTTTGGCCCTCCTCTGTGAAGCTGCCTGACCCACTTGAACATGTTGATAAATTCATTCTGAACAGCCTCAGCATAATTATGATCATGCGGGAAACACATCTTCAAAGATTTTATGTTGACTCCCCTAAACAAGTGCATGAGAAAATATTCGCTCTATTCAAATAATTTAAGGATCTAAGCACAAACATTTTCAAGAAAATAATTAAAAAGCCTCCAACGTCATCCATTAAAAAGGATAATAAATTAAAAATAAAAAAATCACCATGTTCTATTCCAAGGCAAGACAAATCCTTCCACATTAGCTCTCTCCAGCATGATTTCAGCATTGTGTGAAATTTTAGATACATTGAGGCCTTCAACTGAAAATATATTCTTCTTGTCAACTGCTATTCTCCCAACATTTGCCATGATGCCAAATGCTTCTTTTGCTGAATTGATAGTCAAGTCATCTGAAATTAAAAGAAAATTGAAAATTAGCTCAAGTTGAAAATTTCCATCAGCTATGCATTCAGAATAGAGTCAATGGTTGAGAAAATGTACAATATATTCTGCATTCACATAAGGGAAATAATCATGTCTCACTGGCCAGAATTCACATTCCTATACCACATAATCAGAAAATATGTACAAAACAACAGATAAAAAAAACAAAACATAAACACCAGGAAGACTTAAGTTAGATCATCTTATCTTATAACCTTATGATGAGAATCAGTTTGTTTTCCATACTTTGAAGAATGAAATGGGCCACAGCATTATTGCTTCTGCATTTTAGACTATACTTAAGTGACACTGATTTTTTACTCATGAATTATTTCATCAATTTACTGTTTCATTAATTACTGGTGGAGAGACAAATACATGGTGCTAGAAGGACTGGTTTTTGTTGCAACCAACAGAACTCTAGGCATTTTACAATTAAAACCATCACTGACAAAATATCACTCATTTCAGTTACAAATTGACTACAAGTGCATCATAATACCATATACCTGTCATACTACTATCTACTGGACTATCTGTCCACTATTATTCCTGATCAATGAATCCTTAAGGTTGGGGATGTTTCCAAGTTCGCTTACAGTGGCTAAGGTCAATCCTTTTTACAAAGGCAGGGGTGGTCATCAAGACATGAACTCATATCGTCCCATTTCTTTACTTAACCAATTTAGCAAAATCTTTGAAATTGTGTTCTACTCTCGTCTCATAACTTACCTGGAATCTCAAAATTTACTATCCACCTCCCAGCATGGCTTTAGGAAATCGAAGTCCACTAACACTGCTATTTACCAGGTTGTGAATAAAATACTAGATGACCTCGACAACAGACAAGAATCCCTTATTCTGATGTTTGATTTCTCCAAAGCTTTTGACTATGTCAATCATAATCTTCTTTTGCAAAAACTTGCAATGTTTGGTATTAGAGGTGTAGCTTGTAATTGGATTGAGTCCTATCTAAGTGATAGGCATCAAAGCGTTGCCTTTACTAGAGATGGAGCCAATTTTGTGTCCCCTGAGAAAAAAGTGGTCTTAGGTGTTCCCCAGGGCTCTGTTCTGGGCCCAGTACTGTTCCTGTTATTTATAAACGACCTCCCTGACATTCTGAAATCTGTACCTGGTGTACTTCCTGTATTGTATGCTGATGATACCAATGTTCTCGTGTCTGCCTCGTCATCAAAATGTCTGGCCTCAAAATCTAACCAAGCCGCAAGTCTCCTAAAAGAATGGTGTTATCAAAACTCTCTCCTACTCAATGTGGACAAATCAAATTTTATTTATTTTCATAATAAGAACAAACATCAATCTTTCATCTCTGTTAATATTGATAGCAATCCTGTTCCACAGAATAATAGTTCTTCTTTCTTGGGCGTCACCTTAGACAGTCAAATCTCTTGGGAGGGTCATATTCAGAAACTCCGTTATAAACTGAGTTCTGTCTGCTTTTTAATTCGGTCTATTAGAAGAACTGTAAATGTTGATGTACTGCTGTCAATTTATTATGGTGAGTTCTTTTCCCTGATTATGTACTGCATCCTCTTCTGGGGCCCTACACCCAATTCTATAATAATATTTAAAATTCAAAAGAGGGTTCTGCGGCTGATTGGTAAAGCACCTCTTAATGCCCCATGTCACCCTCTTTTTCAAAAATTTGGTATTTTACCTCTTCCCTGTGTGTACATGTTTACTGCCATTGTTTGTGCTAAAAAGAATATTTCCAATTATGTAACCAATAACGAATATCATTGTTATTTTACTAGGAGCTCTACCAACATCCATCAAACTTTTGTAAGAACTAAAAACTCTAGTTATGCCCCTTGGTATATGGGCCTTTTGATCTTTAATAAGCTTCCTTCAGAAGTTAAGAGGGCAAAGACTATGGCCCTTTTCAAACGTAAGCTCCATGAATTTCTATTGAGAAATTTATTTTATTCTATTGATGAATTTCTTCATTTTTAACTATTGCATTTCACTGTTTTATGTATTTGCCTTGACGTGTTCTATATTTGTAGCAACAAATCTCCGGACAAATAAAAATTATTATTATTATTAATGCACAGAGTCTGTAAGCAAAGTTTTCGAAATTTGAATATTAAGTGGAAAGTCAACTATGTGAACAGGTCATTTATCATATAAGAGTCATTTCAGGTGTTACTTTGTGGAAGTTACTCACATTCATAATAAAATACAATAGTAATACCCCACACTTAATTTTTAATAATAACCGACCCGGGTTTTGGCAACTCAGTGCCATTTTCTTAACTAGAAAATGGCACTGAGTTGCCAAAACCCGGGTCGGTCATTATTAAAAATTAAATGTGGAGTATTACAATTGTATTTTATTATGAAGGGCATTTATTTGCTGTTCTGAAGTGATTTTGTTGAAGGTTACCAAGGGAGGGAGGGAAAAGGCTATGTAGCAAAAATCTCAGGGAATCACTATAGTACATATGGGGTGCTGCAGGAAATGAGGGATAAGGATTAAGGGAAAAAATCCTTTTCTATCACCTGAGTTGAAAGGTAAGAGAGGAAGATGACTGGTGTAATTGGGAAACTCTTCCAATCTTAAGCTACCCATCAATGATTTATGAATTTGTGTCAAAGAGTACATGAACCACATAAAACATATCGATAAGTACATACATGAGCTGAGTGCATAGCACTCTTGCTGATGCCATTGATCATTTGAAAACTACGTTACCATGTTCAGGCTGTTGGGTTCCCACAAAAACATGCTAATGAGACTCCACTGTAATTATTAATAGAATACATACGCATATTGAAATACAGTAAGTTCTTGACTTACGTGGTTAATTCGTTCCAAAAATTTCCACGTAAGTAGAAATTCGTGTAAGTCAAAACACAACAACTTACCTATCCATTTTTGAACCATTAGCGGTGCTGCTTTTACTGCGATTAGTGGCAATCAGCGACTATTACAGAAAATGCCATCTTTTGAGAGGCTGTTAAGTTAACATAATATGACAATTCCGAGAAACACAAATCCAATCTTTATTTCACTGGATATTTAAATCTGAAATAAGTATAACTACACAAAACTTGTTCTTCTCAGTGTGATGGACAACAGCCATCATCTATGGAATAGATAATTAACTATGTGTCGACTTATGCAGGATGATCAAACTACACCAAAAAAAGATGTTCCAGTGTTATGTAAGACCGGAGACAGGCGTTCATTTCGTTCATGTCGCCGTGATATATATGTGGCGACTACTAGTAAAAGGTCAAACACATAGATTCTTATGGAGCCAGCCAGGCTTGTGACCAGCGATGAATTTCAAAGCACTGCATGTTGCGTTTGTGGCACAACAGGACAAATAGCTGATGTACGCTCCCCATACCAAGGACTGCCAGATGCGTTGCTGCTTATGGTGCCATGGTTAAGTCCAGTCTGTTTTTCCTCACCTACTGGTGTGAATGTGTCTCCATTGCAGTTGCTGCGTGGCAATGTTTGAGATACATTTATTTATATATATATGATGTCTCGCAGGAAGCATTATTGTATGTTAAGTCCAAGGACTTAAAGGCCTCACAGTAAAAATAAGGATTAACGTTGCAGCTGTGTTCTGAGAGGCCTAGGAAGGCTTCAGCAAAGAAGACGAAAAGGAAAAAGGTAATAATTTTTTCACCATCACAATGATTGAATCGTCACCTATCGCACTATATAATGACTAGAGTGGGCGTTCCGAATGCCCGTAGTTTGGCATCCACTCTTGTATGCTTGACAGTGAGTCATGGGTCATCACCCAATCGACAAACACCAGCGAGGAACGCGGGAATGAAATTCGCCAAGGGGGTGAACCTAATGTCCCCCAGACCAAAGCGTTACATTTGCAGGACTTTAGGGCATGTGTGGGCGTCAGTACTTCCGATTCAGTGTTAAGGCTATGGAAGTGTTATCTGACGATGAGGAAGCTCTCTTCTTACTCACATTGGCAGAGTGGGATTCATGTCAGTTTGTGCGTAGTGGTATCCCGCCAAGTGGTTCTGTCCCACGCTTATTTCTCTACCGTGTCCCATGCCGGTGTGTGCAGACCTTAGCACTGGCCTAACTGAACATCCGCTTAACTCAAGAACTGTGAAACTTGGATCTGCTACGACTTACTGTACACTACTGTTCACTATGTTACCTCTTGGCACCAAACTTTAAGGCAATATAAACCAATTATTTTATGTACCATCTATAATAGGTTCATCTCATAAGTAACTTTAAGACTATTGTTGGTATAATTCATCATGATGAATTTCAACTTCACCTTTTTTTCTAAAATGCTTAATCCATAGGAATTTAAATATTGCACAAAAATGTAATTCAATTTACATATTCAACCAAAACCATGCATCAAACAAGACAATTAAATACATATTCCATATAGAAAACATAAGTATTGGTCACAACGAACAAAATCAGCAATTTCAGTATCTTTCAGATACACCAGAGAATTTTGGGAATAGGAGTACACAAATATGAGTAAATGAACATCTATTATAACTAGAGAGTAAACAAGCAGCTTAGTTCCGACCTAATTACAAGATAAGCTATCATGTATGTACCAAACCAAAAGAAATAGTGGTAGTCTTATGTTCTGGCTGCTCTAACAGCTAAGGTTATAACACGCCATCTAACCTTAGACATAATCCTGAGACAAATACATCATCCCCACCCTGGGCAGGATGCAAACCCATGATCTTTGGGTTTCCAGGCCATCACACTACCAACCTGAGTCAAACTGATGATAGTGCCAAAAGAAAGAATTGATATGAGAAGCAACAGGAACTCATAGATTCAAGAGAGAACTGAAAATACTTACCAAAAGAAAACAATAACTGATGTTTTGCCGACAGGATAACTATTAATCCCACATCACCTTTAGCTCTCACAGTCACATTTTTGGATGATACATTAGCCTCTGGTTTCTCCTGTTTAGGCTGATCAGGTGAAGCCCACAGAGCTGAAAATGTAAATAAGATATCCTTTTCAGCCACATCTTAAGTACTAATTATATAAGTGGACCAAGATGAACGTTTAATGTTGAAATACAGGTGGAAAATTCTCAGTGATTAAAATGATTACTTAGTTCCAGTTCTGAATTGTCTTTCCAAATATTATAATCAAGGATTTAAAAAGCAATAGATAGACATTTACTGTCTTTCATGAAGTTTTTTAGTTAATAACAGGCACCAGGGAGGGCACTACATTCTTAAATTAAAACTTTCAATGCACAATACTTTATATAAAATGTTTTATGTACTCAACTATGTATTAATTTTTTGCTTCAAATGAAGTACATACATATATAATGGGTATTCAGCACCTTGCCTAAGAACTCTGCAGCAGGATTTTTTGTATCCCATACTACCCTCATCTACTCCACTATCCCATGCTATATTAGATACTGTACTTGCCACTGTATGGGACAGATTGATGCATACAATGCACCCCCTTTTTTTTAATTTTTAAGGAGAAAAATTATTCTGTAAATGTTTCAAATACCTGTGAAGGGCCAATATTTTCCCTTGTTTTTACTATAATGACATATATAAAGCTTAACACCTTAGTGTTCATATTCTCTAATCATCTTTTATGCTATTTGTTTTACTCCATATACAGTAAAACCCCTTATTTACAATTTTCTAGGGACCGCTAGAAAAAAGTGTAGATTGCAGGAAAATGCAAATGGTGGGAAAAGGACAATTTACAGTTTCACATGCATACTTTAACACTATAAAGTAAATATTAAATAAGAAACACTGATAAACTGAATTAGAGCAATATTATTAATTATTTCTTAAAGCATAGAGCTGTCCTGATTTGTTTTTGTACGACATATTCCTACCAATGTTTCAATCGACCCAACCAGCCATTAGCCATTATCAAGTTCATAATTCCCAAACTTATAATACATTATGATATGCCTTTTCTCTTATGATGAAGCCAATCACAGTGATATTAGATGATCCAGTACTTAAAACTTGCTTCTTTAGTTGGTATTCCTTCATACCATGATTTCTTGAAATTTTCTCTTCTTCGACAGGTGTCTGCACTAGCTAGCATGTTCTGAATCACATCGTGATTTTTCATAATTCCATCCATTGTAGAGACCGGTAAACTTAAGATGTTTCGCTTTATCAGTGCGAGTTGCATCATGAGAATCCACAATTTTTATTTATGCTTAAATTTAAAATATTCTTTGCTAGTTTTTTCTTCTTAGTTAGTTACGTCATTCTTTTATTTTCCATTGTGGAAAGGTATCACATAGTTAAGCCTGAAGTTATCAGCTATATGAAAATATTCTAGTGGCAGCAAAAGCTTCCATGGTGATTAGAAGATTACTCGAGGGTTTCCATTTTTTTCCGAGGGAAGAACCAACGCAGAAGAAACCTGAAAACCTTCAAGTCATCCGAAAATATTGTAATTCACATTCATTTCCCATTTCCAATTAAAATAAAATTTACATTTCCAGAGTAATTAAGGATAACATAAACAACACATGGGAACATTGAACTACCTTGCTGGTCGGCACAAGCAGTTATCAAATGGCAAAAAAATTTCTCAACAAAATAATTTTATTTAATGAAGTTTTCATGCGATAAAACCAGTTTCAATAAGTTTTGTTTTGTAGTAACGTGTAGCAAAACTGCTGAATTAACGCAGCACGATAGTTAGATGAATGATCCCCTGTTATCGTCTACCAGATCAGTTGATGCAGGTATTTTTAACATTTCATAATGTCTGCAGATGGGTAAAAATTCATTTTCATTCTTCAAGATATGAACTTCCGTACAGCGTAAATATACCCCCGCAGGTGTTCCTAAATTATAAATTGCATCCCAAACACATTCATTTTATAGTAGGAATCTTTTCCTGGCAAAAGGACAGCGAGTGTCTATCTCGATCGAAACTCACGATCGCTGAAACGATCGCGAGTGATATTTCATCTTTCCGTCACTAGCGACGCTGTGTACTGCCCTGCTATGCCGCAAAATTCTTCTGTAAAACGAAGCACATTACTGCTCTCTCTCATTTTTGAAGTGTATATGCACGAAATGAGGTAAAACAGTGTTTTATACAGACTGATATGTATGGCTAAATGTCATAGAAGGGAAGTTTGTTTTTTTAATCTATCGCATTCTTACTCGCATCTAACGCAAACAGTGGGAAAACAGAAAAGTCGAGGTGTAAATACAGTGTTCTACATATGTTGAAGGTACAGGAAATTGGATGGGACCCGATAAAAATGATGTAAATTGTGGGAAAACGTAAATTCTGATAATGCAAATACGTTTTACTGTATATGTATAGGTAAGTGAATAGGTCTGTTTTCTGGAAATCTTGGCCTTGACATCAGTCTCGGTGCTTTTTAATTGACACAGAAAGGCAAAAATACTACTGCAACTCATCAAATTTAGTCCTGCTCTTCAAATCATCATCATCATCATCGAGGGTCAACAATCCTAGGATTGGTTTGACGCAGCCTTCCACTCGATTCTTTAATCGGCCAACCTCTTCATACCAACGTAACTCTTCAAATCACCTTTGTCAATTCATAAAGTAATTCATTTGGACACTTATTGTGAGCAGTGCCTTTCCAGATGAGTTCATGTCATTAATATTGAGGTCAAAAACAAGAACAAAAGATATGCGATCCCACCTTTGGAACACTAAAACTCTGTGACAATATCTGTGACAATATCTAATATAGTGTGTACCATTTTTTAATATGAATGCAGCAATTATTATTACGCATTGAATTCCACATTTCTGACACCTTAGACAAACTAGATCCATAAAAAATGAAAATATGATATATAATTCAAGTCAAAAATCATTTCTCACCCTACCTAGCCATTAGAAGTTTGAGAGATCTTCCTGAGATCATTTTTAGCCTGTAGATAACAAGTTCATTGCTTCCACCAAACTTTATACTCTTCAAAATATGTACAATACCTAGTATTTACTGGCAAAAGGCATAAAATAAAATGCCATGGCAATCAAATATTCCTCATTTTTACCCATTAGCTACAGTATTGTGGCTTTAAACATTTCATAACACAACTGGAAAGGGAATACCAAAACAAAATAACCCTCAATCAAATGAGTGGAAACAATATCTAATTACCATGATGCTGCATTAACCTGGCTCTAGTGAAAACATTTTGAAAAATGGCTGAGGACATGTAGTATGACCTTCTGGAAAAGAGAAGGGATATTGTTCCTCATGTCAAATGACCTTTTCCCAGTTTAATTTAGGTATATATTGCTCACTGCACACTTAAGCTAGAAAGGCAACCAAGCAAGGGAAAATACAGTGAAATAACCATGAAATACCTGCAAAGTTAGGAATGGCCATAAAGTTGAACATTAGGTACTAGGTTCTTGGTGAGTGTAAAGAGATATTTTCATAACCTAATGCAATTAAAAGTAATGGTACTCACTAGAAAAAAAATTACAGAAAGACTTTATCTCAGCAGTCAGGCCACGCAGCCTAAGGTATAATTCTGTACTCCATGTCCCTTTAATTTCTTCTAACATATGAACATTGATTTCCCGGGATGGACGTCTTGATGCAACTTTAACCTGCTTCAAGTACGCCCAAAATCCCTGAAAGAAAAATAATACTTGGCTATGAATCAAGATATTGCGTAGACACAGCAGAATCTCATGACACGAAGTGTGTTTCTGAGTGATTAGCACTTCAAATGTGGGTCCTAATGGTGTTACTATTGATAATGTGAGGTCTAAATACTAAATGGTTTTAAAATACTAAATGTAAATGACTTAGGATCACTTTCTCAGTAATTCCTTTCATTAGAATTATACAATGATGAAAAAGTCTTACTGATAAAAACCAACCTTCAATTCCTGAGATTTGGAACATGGGTAATGCTTCCCTAGTGCACATGAAACAGTGACTGCTTTTGCACCCTCAACGTTCATGCAAGCTTCAAGAGGGGAGCCCTCTAGTGAAGCTGAGTCCACACGTAGCATTAGGCAAGATGAGTTGTACTCAATGGGAGTCAGTGAGCATTGGCCATCAAAAAGGAAAAGGTTGAAGCCAGTGAGTGTTGCACTCATGGTGCAACCTTCGAGGCAACTCTTTATAATGCCTCTTTGCCCTTTTTCCTCCCTTGCAGTGACATGAGGCGAATGTCCCTGACTAAGTTGCATCTTAAGATAATCTTCCATACACCTAAGAACAAAAAAAGAATCAAAATCTTAATAAAATTATCAAAAGCCACCTTAAATGAAATTACAGTAAAACCCCTTTCTTACACTTTTCTTGGGACTGCTAGAAAAAGTATAAATTATGGGAAAATGCAAATAGCGGGAAAATTAGAATTTACATGCATACTTGCACAATATAGAGTAAAGATTAAAATTAGAAACACTGATAAACTGATTTAGAGCAATATCATTAATTATTTCTATAAGTGCATAGCTGTCCTGATTTATTTTTGTACAATATATTTCTACCAATTTCTCAAATATCCCAACCAACCATCAAACATTGTCAAATCCATAATTCCCAACTTTAGACATTGTGCAATGCCTTTTCTCTTATGACGAAGCAATTTACGGCGATATTTGACGATCTAGAACTTAAAATCACTTTTTAAGTTGGTATTCCTTAATACTAAGATTTCTACGCATTTTCTTATTTTCGACAGATGTCGGCACTATAGCTAGCATGTTTCTGAATCACAATGTGATTTTTCATCATTGTATTCATTGTAAGGACCAGTAATCTTAGATGATTTGCCATATTAGTGCAAGTTGCATAATTAAAATTTGCTTAATCCACAATTTTTGTTTATGACTAAGTTGAAAATATTCAAGTGGCTGCGAAGGCTTCTGCAGTGATTACAATCATTAGAAGATGACTCGAGCATTTCTGCTCGAGTCATCTTCTAATTTCTGCATTTTCTGGGTTTTTTTCGCACTGTTTCATCCAGATAGACAGCCGTTTTGCCGTCATTCCAGATGGCATCTACAGGTCCGAAGTATAGGACATAAATAGGACTAAGATGTACAAAATTTGATGCGACTCAATCTTCGGACCTTATGATGTCATCTGGAATGCTGGTGAAATTGTCATCCAGCAGGATGAACCAACGAAAGAAACCCGAAAACCCTCGACTCATCTGAAAATATTCTAATTCGCTTCCATTTCCCATTCCCAAGTAAGATAAAATTTACGTTCCAGAGTTTTTGAAGATAACTTAAACAACATAATAGAATACCTCGCTGGCTGGTTAGCGTGAGCAGTTTTCCAACTTTAAAAATTTCTCAAAATAATATTTTTTTATTCAATGCGGTTTTCATGTAATAAAACAAGTTTCAATAAGTTTTGTTCTGTAGTAACCCATAGTAAAACTGTTGAGTCAATGAAGCGTGATGATCTGATAAATGATCCTATGTTATCAGCCATTAGTTGAGTTCTTGTATTTTTAACATTTCATGATGTCTGGGTAAAAAGTTATTTTCATTCTTTATAATATGAACTTAGGAACAGTTGTAATATACTCCCGCAGGTATTCCTAAATTGTATAAATTGTGTCATAGTCACACTCATCTCATAGCATGAATCTTTCTCCGGCAAAGAGATCACAAGTGTAAATATTGAACATGTTTCCATCACTAATGGCAGTGTATGACCCTGTTAGGTTCAAATTCTGCCACAAAACAGAGCACATTACTGCTTTCTCTCATGTTTTCGAAGTGTGTATGAGCAAAACGAGACAAAAAAAAGTTTATAAAGATTCTTATGTATAGCTAAACATCTTAGAGGTGAATTTTGTTTTTTTAATCTATCGCATTCCAACCCGCATCTAATGTAAATATGCAGTGGGAAATGGAAAATGACATGGTGTTAATGCACGGTATTACATACGTTGTAGATATGGGAAATTGGATGGGACCCAATAAAAGTATTGTAAATCAGGGGAAAGCATAAGTTTCAACAATGCAAATACGATGTTTTACTGCATACGGCTAACCCAGTATCAGGATTTGTCTATAAATTAGTGTCAAAAAGTTATGTGTAAGCTTTGTAATTACATAACTACCATACTTCCCTTCCAACAATATAGTAAGCAACAAAAACTTTTCATTGTCAGATGATAATTATTTCTAATGAAGAAAACACCTCCAAAAAAACTTTTTTTCTCTATACATCATAAAATAAACTTCAGGAAGCATGCATTACACAATTAATATGAGATGGGACCCATATGGCCAATTTATTTATCATTCAGTAACAGTGATTTCATGAAAATATTCATCATAGATCATAAATTAAACATGTAAAGCTAAAGATGCTGAGGAATACTGCATACATGGCTTAGTTTTTACTTTGATTTCAACATTTCAGTCACAGAATGAATGCAATAAGGTGGTAATGTATGCAGATGATGTTAATTTCTTAAGTGCTCAACCCTGTAATGAAACCCTTCTTGATGGACATAATGACACAGTGTTAAGGAGGCCTCAGTGGTCCTGGGACAACAAACTATGTTTAAATAAGGAGAAAACTCAGACTCCTCGGTGTCTTCTAGAAGTTTTCAAAAAGTGCAATACTTTATTGATGGGGAAAGTGTGAAATTTTTTGGTAACCTTCTTGACCCACATCTTAAATTGCCTTACCATACTAAAAACCAAAAATCAACCCTGTTTATTATATGTTATCAATCATAAAATAATCACTAACAAGGAGACATCGTGAGATTGATGCTCGTGATCCAAATGACCCAATTATTTTATTAAATAGAGTTGTTGCAGGGAATGAGTCACGGCTTTCTTCCACATAGGCCCAGGTTTGTGAAAAAATGCAACTATAGAATTTTCTCCCTATAAAATCTATGCAGGGCACACCTTCATTAACAGTAGCTGTGGTTGAGTGGATTAATGTGCTGTAAGAATTATTCACTGTGTATTGACTGATGGCATATGAACCTGCTTTTGGTTGTGGGGCTTTCTCATTGAATTATTACTTTTTAATATACAGTGATGTTTGCACTTAAAACTGCCCAGGAACTGCATTCAAATAATGATTTCTGTAACTCAATTTTTCGTTTGATAGTCAACATGATATTTACAGAAAAGACATAGTAACTGTTGCCGACGCTATGCAGAAAATATTCGCTATTATAATTTTTTGTGGATATTGTAGTAAGCGTCCTACATATTTATGTAGGATTGCTTACTTTCTTTCTACGAAAGGGCAGAAAACAGTGTAAGTTGTAGTTGGCAGTATGCACAAACTAACACAGCCACAAGCCACAGCTATTGCTAATGAGGGCATGTCCTACAAAGGATTTATAGAGAGGAAAATTCTATGGTTGCGTTTCTTTTACAAACCCGGGCCTATGTGGAAGAAAGCCGTGACATTTTCCCTGCATTCCCTCTATAGTTTCATAAAATAATTTCATCACTTGGATCCCGAGCATCAGGCTCACGATGTCTCCTTGTAAGTGTTAATGTGCTTAAAAGTGTTCATTTTGTATTAATTTATTTTCAATTCCTGTATGGCACTTTTATTTCGGCCTCATTTCCCCTACTATTCAATGTATTTAAAATTTCTTTCTCTCTCATTCTCTTTATTAATGAGGGATGTCTTAATACAGATGGGTACTCATTTTTAAATTTAGGTCCACAGAAATTGTTTGATAAATCCAAAAATACATAGCAAAAGTGGTAATTTTCATAAGTATAAGTAAAGAGCTCTCAACTTTCGGTCCATTAATAATGAAGAAACTATCAACTAAGCCCAGAGCGAAAATGGATGTAGCAGCTACAGCTTTCATAATTACTCCTAATTTGACCGAATTGCCATATAATTTGCACAATATTTCATTGTAGTGGCTTTCATTGCCGAACAAATTCTGAATAGAAATAAATGTGGCAACAGCATAGAGAAAAGAAATATTTAGAGCCAAACTTTACCTTACAAAAGAAAACCTGATCACACATATACTGTTTCTATTTGTATTCCAATCAAAAATTACCCTGGAATCATTTAATGCATACAAAAATCATGAAATGATTTATTCAATAGTCTTAATCATAAAATTTCACTTGGATTGACATACTTCAGACACTTTTTACAGTACAATTCCAGCAAGCAAGAGTCCACCTCTCAAGATGGCATACGCACCCAAAGGCAATTAGAAGTGTTCCAAGCAGTGTAGGACTCCACTCTAGACGTACATTGTCCAGCAGGGCTTGGAGTTTGGGAGACGGAGAAGAGGGGGCAAAAGGCGAGCCCGTTGTGCGAATTTTGGCCAGGAGAACACCGATAGAGAATGGGGAGCCCCATGAGTGCTGCTTCTTGTGGTAGGATGCTGTGGGAAATGGGAGGTTGCCAAGACGACACCATGCAGTCTCCATCAGCAACTCACACATCCAAGAGCGAGACACCGAGCCAATGGATGGGGACATCAGTTGATCTATGAAAGAGAAAAGGATAGGAGAAATTTCACATCATTCACTGCCTATGTTATTTTCAGTATTTTTAAATCATATAATACCTGCCAATTTACTTCACTGATTAATCATAATTACACATAAATACTGTATTCCTCAAAATATAGTCCCCCCCCCCCCCAATTTTTGAAGTTGTTTTGGAAAAATTTTTTGAAATGCAAATCAGGACTTGCACATAATTTTCTCAGGTTAACAACTAGAGCACCTTGAGTAATAAAAATTTCCGTTGTTTCAGTTATCAATATGGAGAATCAAGTTAATATATTTACCAAAATACTCAATATTATTTCACCTATTAAAGTTGACTACATAGCTAGTAATTTAATTTAATAGTAATAGCTATTGTATTTAGGAAAACTATATTTTCATAATTAGGTGGAATGGAGAAGTGAGATATGCAAATAAGAAATCACAATTTTGAAGTGTAAGCACTGCTGCTGTATGTGCATTGGGATCATAGTGACCATTTCTTCCTAAATATGATAGAATTTGGGATCGTAAAAAGGACGTCATTCACCGCCGTTTGCGTGATGCATGAACACCCGGAATCAGAACGGGTTATTTCTGATATCCATTAACACAAGTTAATAATGTTTAACAATGAATTTTCATTCCCGGATGAATGCGCGTAGGTATATGACTATTGTATAGAGTCCTGCGGATTAAAGTTTTCGATTTCTACGGAAAAATGATTGATGAACAATTTATTAATAAATAAGCTGTGACTAGGAACTTGGCAATTAAGGGCGTTCTATACCTCCGCAGAAAACGGCTCTGCAGACCCTTGCGAGATCGAAGATAACGAGTTTAATATAAGTCGCAGAGCTGATCGGTTTTCATTGATCGTTAGATTAAGGATCAATGTGTGCGGTTTATGGAACAATATGTTCGTTAGCAGTACTCATTAAAGAGCTTCAGGCACTGAAAATCGTAAAAATAGCCCGATTTCAGCCTTTTTTCCTTTGACATTGAAATCGTAATGGAAACATGTATTCCACTCTCCGCTGGGATTCATCCTTCTCTTCTACTATTATATCAAACTCAAAGACCTTAGGTGCATACTAAAGTTGCTATTTATTATTTTCCGAACCATGTTTTCACTATTTTACGTGCTAAAAATCTTTCGTTCCGTGGCGCTGCTCTAGTCCCCCCCCCACTCCCGCTAACGTCACCCTCCACCTCCTGGCTCCTTATCTCTCTCTCTCTCTCGAACCATTCCAAGGCCACGTCCGAGCCACTTCGCCTCCCTCCGGCCCCTTGTCGAAAGCCAGAGCCCTCAGACCGAGCGAGCTCAGCAAGGATATTTTTTTCATTAGCAGGCAGGCACGTAGCCAGAAATTTGCTTCGGGGGGCGGCTAAGTTTAGCACGTTTAGCCTAACTTCAATTCAGCCTTTCCCGTCGGTACCGACATGAAACAAATGTCTTCCTTCATTTTCAGTGCTCGGTATTTGCTTTCACAGTGCCCATTCCTATCTGTTTTCTCTGGTTAAGCTCACTATTTATCCTGTCATGAAGCAGTTAATTTAACCGGCCCCAGAACAGAAGTTCAAATAATGCATATATATCAGATTACTACAGATACATACATATCAGATTGGTAGATTAAATAGTGGGTCGCTAAAATAATTATCGGGGGAAATTCTAGCTGAAAAAGAGCACCAGGAGAGAAATAGATTGGGAGAAATAATTTCAGTGATAGTAGTGAATTGTCGTAGTTTAAGAAATAAAGTAGCCGAATTTCACCACCTCAAAAAAAGTACTGATGCTGATATGATCGTACGCACAGAAAGATGGCTTTCGAAGGACATATCAGATATGAAGTATTCCCTAAGTGTTTTACCGTATACAGAAAGGATAGAGTAAGCAGAAACGGAGGAGTATTATTTATAGCTGTGAAGGACCCGTATTTTATTAGAAGAAAACTTATTTCAGAGCGAAATGTAGTAAGTATTTGGTGTTCCGTTAAAAGTAAAAGTAGTGACGCAAAAAAAAGATATATGTAGGTGCATATTACAAGCCACCGGATGCAGACATCAATTCTATAATGGAACTAGAGTCAGAGATAGGAACATTGATTTCTCGGAACAAATACAGAGGAATAATAGTAGGCGGAGACTTCAATCTCCCTTCGATAGACTGGAATACGTGTAGTTTTATAACAGGAGGTAAGGATAAGTAACTCTGCGAATCACTGTTGAACACCTTTACGTCACATTTTTTACATCTACTTCTACATAATACTCTGCAAGCCAACATAAAGGTGTGTGGTAAGTGGTGAATTCTCACCAAACATGCACTACATATCATGCATAAAAAAAGGAATAGTACTCGTATAGGTACTGTTCAAAAGTACGCTATTTAAAAAAAGATAAAAATAGCGAAGCATACATGCAAAAACATGCCGTTAGTTGGGTTAGCTATAAGTCCTTATACCAACATGCAGGTACCAATGTTATCCATTGCTACACTCGTACTGGATATATTTACCGTTATTCATATCCCTCAATGTACGTAGAAAAAAGGGCATTTTGAATCTGTCAGTTTGGCAATCATTTTCTCTAATTTCGTGATTATGGTCCAGTCTACCATAGTAAGTTGGGGTTCACAAAATATTTTTAACATCATCACTGAAAATATGGTCTTGGAATTTGTTTAAGAGATTATGTCTAAATTTCAATCTGCTAAGATCTTCTTCAATTCAAGTGCTAAGAGGAGAGCTATTCATTTTCCAAAAATTCATCAAGAGACAATTATTAAATTTTAATTCTAAGTGCCATGTATCACACCAATCTTCAATTGCTTGTAGGTCATCATTTAAATATTCTTTATCGTTTGGGCATAGAATTTCCCTGTACACTACAGTGCCATCGGCAAATAGAAGAAGCTTACTTATGACAACCTTATTGATATCATTTATGTACAGGAGGAACAGGAGTGGACCTATCACACTACCTGATGGGACACCCGAAGTGACTTTAATTGCCGGTAAGGTAACACCGTCCAAAACAACCCTTTGCACCCGATCATGCAGGAAATCATTTATCCATGATTTAATGTTACTGTCTATGCCATAATATTTTAATTTCAACATTAGTTTGCTATGAGACACCTTCTCGAAAGCTTTTTTGAAATCGAGAAATATAGCATCCACTGGAATATAATTTTCGCCAGAAACTAAAATATTGTGAGAAAAGAGAGCAAGTTGAGTTTCACATGATTTGCTCTTCCGGAACCCATGCTAAACATCGGACAATAAATTCTGGCTATATAGTTGTCCCATGACTGAACTAATAATTATATGTTCCAGGACCTTGCATGAAATGGATGTGAGGGATATAGGTCTGTAGTTAGATGGCTGCTCCCTATCACGACTTTTAAAAATGGGTGTTACATCGGCTGCTTTTCAGTCCATCGGTACGACGAAACTTTAAAACAACTAGTAAAAGAACCGACCAGGGGAGACAACATACTAGACTTATTCGCAACAAATATACCCGAATAAGTTCTAAATGTAGCTACAGACAGGAATTAGTGATCATAAAATAGTGCATGCGATATTTAATGTAGGCGTTGAAAAACATTATAAACCAAGGAGGAGGGTATACTTATTTGACAACGCTAATTAACGACGGTTTGAAAGAGGAATTAAGGGAATCGTTTAATGTATTTAGCAAACAAGCAAAGGATTAGATATAGAGGATTCGGGGAGAGAAATTCTTGAGGTCACCCGTAAAGCAGTTAATAAATATATACCAAGTAAATTGATAATACAGAGCATATAGGTGGTATGACGCGGAGGTTAGGAAATCACTAAAGCGACGAAGGGTATGCCACGCTGAGATGAAAAATGAAGGACAGGGTCTATCGGTATAGGAAAAAAATGAGTTAGTTCAAAACTATAAAAAATCGAGAGCATTAGCAAGGAAATCATGTCGGCAAGCGTTATCACATTTCAAGAGCAAGATGTTAGGAGAATATTTAGATAGCAATCCTAAAGTGTTTTGGTCATATGTGAGAGAGAGAACTTCAGGGAAATAGGTCCACAGTAGGTACACACACTTAAAAGTGATAAAGGAATTAGAGTCACCTGAGGGTTTAGAAAATGCCAATACTTTAAACACCTTCTTTCAAAGCGTATTCAACTCATCGTCACACATCGCAGTGGAACCTCCGCCGAAAACATTCAGTGAGCAAATGCCCGAATTAAAAATTTCAGGTCGCGGAATAGAGCAGCAGTTAAAAAACATTAGTAAAAACAAATCACCAGGTCCCGATCAAATTCCTTCCCGGGTATATAAAACATTAGCTTCTGAAATAGCCTCCTATCTAGAAATAATATTCAATAAAACACTAAAGAACCGCACTGTACGCAAGGATTGGAAAGTAGCTAACATTACACCTATTTTTGAAAGCGGTGATAGGAAAGAACATAGTAACTACAGACCCATTTCACTCACGTTAATCTCTTGTAAGGTATTTGAGCACATTGTAGTCAGTACAATCATGGGGCATTTGGATATCAGGGATTGCTCATAAACAGACAACGTGGGTTCCGGAAAGGTAGATCCTGCGAGACACAATAAGCTTTATTTGTACACGATATTTTAGTCAACGGCGAAAACAGTACTGAAGTTCATGCGATAGATTTAAGATTTTAAAAATGCATTCGATAAAGTTCCACATGATAAATTAATCTTGAAATTAGAGAGTTTTGGTTTAAATAATGACGTTGTGTGTTGGATAAAAGAATTCTTAAGTGGGCGAGAGCAGAGGGTTGTCATAGATGGTATCATGTCAGACACAATCAAAGTCACATCGGGAGTTCCCCAGGGTAGCGTAGTTAGTTTTACGCTTAGACTTTTTGCAGACGATACTGTAGTGCGCAGGGGTATATCAGAAGAAGACAGGAAGCAAGGATTTAGATATAATTCATGACATGGAGGAGGAATAATTCTATAGAGCGATCCTATAAAATTAATAACACGAAGGTCGAAAGCGTTGAAACCAAAAGGTATTTAGGTGAAACAATCACTAAAGATTTATCGTGGAGAAGACACATCCGGGAAATATGCGGCCGAGCGAAGAGAAAGCTAGGATTTATAAAAAGAGTACTTGGGAAATGTGACGAGAAGACAAAATAGCGATGTTACTTTTCACTTAGCACATGAAATATAAGCAGTTTAATCCGGATTATCATGCCTAGTTAAAATCAGAACGATAAAATTTCTTGGAAAAAGTTTCGGGTCCCCCTCCGTATCGCCTGGGAAATTCGAGGCCCCAGGCCCTGTTCTCGAAAGTAAATTGAGAAAAGTGAATTGAGGTAAAATAGTTAAAATGGGGAGCTTGTGTTCAATAAGCTGACAGTAAAACGCAGAATAATGGTCACCTGGTCCGACCGAGTAACCATTTACCGTGAAATTTAATATTTCCTTTTTAATGCATTAGAATGGATCTACAGTAACTGGATTACTCGTGCAAACTATTTTACTATTTTGGATCGGAAAAAATTGCTTCCAACACATTTTGGATAAAAGTACAGGGGGTTGACTCCTTTAAGCACCAATCTTGTTTATGTAAGTAATGCTAAATGGAAGCGTATTTTACGTTTACGTCCGAATTGGAAAAAAATCCGAATCTTACGAATATAATCAACATTTTCGTAGAACTGCAGTTTAGTTTTTCTCGTATATTTCAAAAAAATCTCGGAGACATTTCATCCCTCTGAAATGTCCTTAGGGCACTGTGGTTCAATAACTTTTGAAAGGCCAATTTACAAACGTAAATTCCTGCTTGACTTCAAGTGATACCACTGAAGAGACAAAGGAAGGAGACAGCTTATGAGCCTTCTAGAAGAAAAATGTTTGATATAAGACACCGTTTCACTTCTCTGTTAGCTCTGGGAAATAATGCACCATTTAGCTGCAAATACTGCAGTATATGTGCGAAATGCAGAACTACGAAAACACAGGCCAAACAGCATACGTGCTTCAAGAATTGGAACAAGTCCTCGACGGAAATGGAAGCCGACATAATTGTCGAGGGATTTAAAACAAGAGTAGAGATGCACAATTTGAAGTACCACCGGCTTATAGGCGATATAATATGATGTGCTTGTCATGAATCTTATAAATGGGGGTTGTGTAATTAGTTTTATCTTTCTTTACGCAAATACGATAAAATTTCCATTTAATTCGTAGGGGATGGCGACAGCAGTGCTACCAAGAAATTGGCCGAACTTCTTCCCTACGGCGTTGATTTCCCTGTCATTAAAATAGATTGCACCAATCACTTGCCGCGATATTGCTGTAAGAGGTGGAGAGAAATAGCTAAGGAAGCAAACTCCACAGAAACAAGATAGACAATATTAAGGCGATGGACCGAAGGATGCTAAGAAACATGCATGGAATTAAATAATGGACCGCAAATGACACAATATACGAAAAAGCTACAATTGACCCACTAGAAAAAATAATAACAAATCAAAGTACGAAATACTACAAAACGATAGAAAACAGTGAAAACACAGCTATGGAATGTGCAGCCTAAAATAAAAACAATCCAATTGACAGTTTCCATAGACCGAATGATATTTTAATGAATAATTAAAGATCCTAGTCGGTTCCGGGATTAAAATGACACATATAATAAGCCAGTTTTGGCATACTATGAAATAAAGTCACCCTAGGGTGACGAGCCATCAGTCAGTCAGTTTTATTTCATTGAATTACTGATGCTCAATTTTCTTTTCTAAGATTCTCTCTTTGGACTTTTCATCTATCGAATAAATATAATTTACCGTAGTCCATAAAAAGTTTTGCTCCAGTTCACACTTACAATGACGTTGTGTTTTAGTTTTTTCTCGATCCCATTTAATTTCTGGACAAACTTTAGACGGAGTTACACTCGTATTTGAAAAATCTTGCAATAAAGGAATTAGGTCGAAGACACGAGAAGCATTTTACTTCTGTGCTGAAAATAAATAGCCCCGAATATTTTACCTGGTAGCGAGAGTGGACTAAATCAAATCCCACTTATAGACAAGTTACGTTTGTGTTAGGTGAGTAGCAAAGATAAGCGGATAGCTAAGATGAGGAATACGAATGAATCACTCGTAAAAAAAGATTCTCTCGGCCTTCCTCGAAGGGATCGAGTGACGACGTGTGACGCAATAGGCGATAAGGAACATTTGGACCGGTGGTCACTCATTGGTGACTGAATAAATAAGCCACTCCCCAAACACCCCTCAAAGATGACCCTCTCCTCCCAGTAAAGTTACCCATCCCACTGAAACTGAAGCGGCGGCTCTCGGAACTAACCCCCGTGGCGGTTACTCAAGAGATATTGGTTTGGTATAGAACAGCCTTAATGACGTAATTAATAGTCCTAAATTGGAAATAAAAAAAGGAATTGCAAAACTTATAATTTTTACACGATAAATCATCCTTAACGCACTTATTAGGATGCCTACTATCCGTTGCAAAATTTACATCACCCACTAGTTTGAAGACCAATATCTCCAAGATGGCTACTGAGATGTTAAGGTGAAGTATATCAAATTAAAATTTGTTTATTTATACGTTTACCGACAATATTAAAATATTTTTACAATTTTTATTTACTGTAGTATGTGTTTAAGAACGGATCTTTTGGCGAACTTTTTGGTTACCGGATGGATCCATTGAATTTGGGGCATCGTAAGAACAACAGATCGAGATATCAAACTTTCCTTTTCACATGTTGTAGCTATGGGCTTTGTTAACAGTAATCTGAAGTTTTATACTGCTATGTTCATCAGTATTTTTGTTATTGACAAAGTTGACAGACTGCGTTATTTTCCACCCTGCACGCTTTCCGTTCTGAAAATCACCGTTTGGACCTTTATCTTGCTCTCGAGTCATTAATATGAATCCACTTCTGAAATCTCAATAGTTTGAAGACGTTGGTTATTTGTAATAGTTCTCGTTGGTTATTTGATAACGAAACACATTTATTTTTTGCTATAAAAGCACGCTAAACTGCCCAGAGCATGCTTGAAAGAGAAAGGTAGGGTGTGCGTGGAATCTTCTGCTGCAAGCAGCTCGCCTATGGCTATGAGTCATGAGGACTCGACAATAGTGGAAAAAAGGAATGGAAGTCAGTGTCAATTTAAGAACTGATAGTATGCTTGGAACCATACTGTCACTATGCCTCCTCGCGCAAAGTGTTTGGAGTCATAGTTGAGGATAATTTAAAGTTCAAATTGTTTCTTTCGTCGAGAAGCCGAGACATGTGGGGACAAAAGCTATCTCACTTATCGCTGATTTTATTTTGGTGAATACTGCAACTTATAAACTTTTATTCAAGCATAAGCAAGGATATTTTTCCTGTGCATACTAGAGAAATTTTCTTGCGTGGTGTTTTGTGCGTGTGGTACCACGGTAGCATACAACTTGGCAACATCGCCTGGCCGAAAGTCCTGTCGCGAGGAGCTCGCTTTCCGAAATGAATGCATAGAAGTTGAAAGCATATTTAATTCTCTCAATTTGTTAAGCCATTTTACACGGGCTTAGTTTTCAAAGACGAAGAATACTGTCAAAACGAAATGTATTTTCGACTTCCGCAAGCTAAGATAGCGCATGTTTTTAAAATTTGTCGTAACATAATTGTTAACTGAGTAATCTATTTTAAACTTTGTTTTGTCAAAGATAAATATATGTTCCACATCTTATGAGAAGAAAAGAGAAGTGGCTTTTCTTGTTTTTCTTCAAGTGGGCATCAAAGTTGAACTTGCTTCCCGAGACTTGAAAAAAATCCAGCCTTTTTAGCTGTCTCGGTCAAAAAATTAATTAATATAATAACTTCAATTTATATTTTTGACATTAATGAATGTATAAATAAACAAACTTTAGTTCGATACACTATTTTTAAATCGAAATAGTCATTTTTGAGATATTGGCCTTTAAATTTGGGGGATGGAAATTTACAACGGACATTAGGTGCCTTGAGCTCGAATAAAATCCCCCCCTAGACTTTTTCCACAAAGACTTCGGCCAAAAATGGTGGGACTATATTCGGAGGAATATGGCAATTATAACCCTGTCACAAAATCAATTGTGTGGCCAAGGAGATACACCCATCAGTATTCATAAAAAATATCAATTAAAAATGAAACCTATAATGCTAAAGCAAAAATAATAGGGCTAAGTAATATATGCACGAATGTATTTTTGATGCAGTTTTAAAAATGCAATAAACAAACTATCCTCTTTAATAAATTTATGGATAATTGAGGAGAAGATTCTAACAGCTGACAGCTAAAAATTTGAGCTGACAAGCATGAAGAAAAATCCCCTCTTAAAAGTCCATAACCAGGGCCCGTATTCTCGTTTGAAACGCAACCTCGGTTATCTCCCCAGCAACGAAACCGAGGTTGCGTTTCATTGATTTCCTCATTAGAATGTTTACAAAAAGTTAACGCGAGTCCCGAAAACCTATGGTATACCCTTGGATACCACGAGAGTTTCAGAAAGAGAATAAGGACCCAGGAGTACTTCATGATTGTTTGTGGAAAACATACACTTGCCATTTTTAGATATAATAATTGAAAATAAGGATGATGGAACACTCAGCCATTCTGTATACCAGAAATAGAAGCTTACTGACTGCTAACTATAGGCATCTTCATACCACCATCCTCTACAGAAGACATAAATCATCAGAACCATTTTCAGTCGAGCCCTCGCTATTACAACAGTCATTACCTGGATAAAAAGAAATATCATTTCCATAAAACTCTAGAAAAATATGAACCACAAAGAAGAAAAGAAACACAACTTGGCACTAAATAGGACCAGTAATGCACCAACATAAGAAGGAGATAAACCTTCCACCATTGCTATAATACCCTAATTGCAGGAATGGCAAAATATAGCAATGGTACTCGCCAAACGCAAAATTGTACCAAGGTTTAATGCCTGATGAAGACTGCCAACCTCCTATCCAGAACTATTGACTGGGTGCTTGAGGAGATTTAAAGCAGTGTGTACACTGTAAAATGTAGCTGTGTAAGTTGGCATTGGGTTATGCATTGGGCAGACATCAAGGATTAAATATCACTTGAAAGAACACCAAGTATGATGAAAACCAACAACTATACCTTTCAACTAACAACTATGCCTTTTGCACAACATTTCTGAAAAGGACCCATACAAAACACTAACTTTGAAAGGTAAAAACTAATTGTA
Organism: Platycnemis pennipes; assembly: GCA_933228895.1. NCBI lineage: Eukaryota > Metazoa > Arthropoda > Insecta > Odonata > Platycnemididae > Platycnemis > Platycnemis pennipes. The sequence goes on along the minus strand of OW121851.1, from coordinate 126,655,163 downwards.
AAAGAAGATTGATGGATTGTATGACCATTTAGAGGTAGACTTGACATCAACAAAAATCCTGACTATTTCAACAGGGAAGATGGTTTCCAGAGTCTGAAAACAAGTGTTCTGCCACAAATGTACACCAACCAATCACAGCACTCCTGATGCCAATGGGTGATGTAAAATAGACAGCAATTTTGATCCTCTGCACTACACTGACCAGAAGATGCCAACTGCAACACCAGTGAAACTGTTGTCCAACACATTGGAAAATGATAAGGAGCCTGAAGACCTGAATCTTCAAGTTCATCAAACTGTAGAAGCATTTACAAGGACACTGACCATTTATTTCTGGCATAAAAATCTTACTTTTTATTCCTTATAACCCAGTCCATAGCTTCATATGCATTTTCTTTTTTCTCGGTGATATAACCTATAGTTTACTGATAATTTGCAATATTATTTTATTCCATGATAATGGCATGTAGATAGAGCCATAATGAAAAAGCCGTACTTTGCTGGACTTCAACCCTTCATGCCCACTTAACTATATTATTATAATCATAATGTACACTTCTACAAATCTTCTTTTCCTAATATTTTTAAATACAACCTTAGCTGCATGAAATATTAAACTCATCATCCTATTGTCCTAGTGGACTTCTCTCTTGAGCTATGGTTGACATATGGTTTATAAAGTTCTACGGCCAAACCCCCTCTACTTACTCATTCTAACAATTAGAAAAAAAGTCTGCCATATTTTATAGAATAAAATGCAATTTTGTAAGGACATTATGCTTTCCTATAACCTTTCAGGCCTTCATTTCCACAACAAGTTCTAAAATAAAAATCCATTTCTACTTCTAAACATACAAATTCATCATTATCACAGTTATTTGACCATCCCACACCCAGATCTAATTTCCTGTGGTTCAAGTAATAATTTTCCTGATTAGTTCTTAATACATGGCAATGCTTTCCCACTTTTGGCATTTGATGGCTTTTTGACCTTCATACACATGGCAATTATTTCTTTGTCTCTCCTTAAAAATTTCCCTTCTCTTCAACCTTTAACCAGGATTCAATGAGTTTTAACGAGTCATTTCTAGTTGGACAAAGTCTCTCTCATACATTAAATGGAGGAATGCTGAAACATAGCTGACATGAATGCATAGCAAAAAAATAAAAGTGAAAGAAATAAAATGTCTAAGCTTTGATAACAATGAAAATAATGTGGGATCTTTTAAAGTCAATCAAACTAAGAGAATCGGAATTAATGTGCTTAGGATTATATTGCCAAACACCTTTACTGTACACAGGTGGCCTGTTTAACACGTTCAGGACCGAGGCCGCATACGCTGCGCTCAGGCGTGCTCCCGCCAGGGCCCGGTGCCGCAGCGTGTGCGCTCGAGCGCTCTCAGAATCTAACGGTATCCCAGCTCAAGCGGTGAGCTAGGAAAGTGCTGAAAATTGCAGTGGGCCTCAGTAGCTGCCCTGCCTTCCTAGCGGATGCATTGGTCTCTGTTTTTTTTCGCAATTTTTTTCTTGAAGCAACTTTACGGTAAGTGTAAATTCCTTTGAATTACTTTCTTTTATGACGATTTCTTTTGCATTTATGGAAAATATTAATCAACTCTACATGTTTTATTTTAGGTTCTTCTGCTTTTTTTTAATTCTAAAAAGTTTTTTCGGCCAGGAAATTTGGATTTACAAGGTAATGTGTGTAAACATTTTAATCTTTGTAATACGTATTTTTGTATTGGTCCGCTAATTTTGCTTGTAAGTTAACATATTTTATTTATATTGCAGTTAGCTCTCAACGTTGGAGTCCTACTTTCCTCATTCCGAAGAATTTTCACTGCGCCTTTTATGTAAGTACTTTTAAATACATTTTTAAATAATAAATTCTTAAATCATGTTTGTGAACATGGGAAGCCGCATGTAATTTTATAATTCACTGATCATTATTGAATGTTATTTTCGGCATATTTAGTTTTCAATAATGAGAGTATAATCTACTCTGTGACAAAATGTAGCAATATTACGGGTTTATTTTAAAAGGAGCATTCCTGTTTTGCAGCTTACTTGTTCGTAAAAAGATATGAATAGAGATTTTTACGAGACTTTTGCCGTGAAATTGTATTAGTGACTCTAGCAAATTTCAAGTGTCCCTCGCTTGTCCGAGAGTGCCGTAACTTATTTGTTTTATGAACTACAATACATATGTACTGTAAAATGTAATAGACACCCACTTTAAAATATTAACTGTTAGGCTTTCGGGGTCGTTAGTTTCTCTTTTTTTGTCTTTCTTCAATTGCCTCCTACAATGAATGCGTGCAGCACCCAAAACCTTTCGGTAATTTTCTTCTGCTTCTCTGTATGCATAGATAAGTATTTTTATTGGTCGAAATAATAATACATTTTAGCAAAATAATTTCTCAGCAATGCATTTCATGAAATTTTGTACGTCACCAATGCTTTGATTACACATATTAATTTTTTAAATATTTTTCAGAGATATGTCTGACTCTGGAGCTGGGCCTTCGGGCATAAAGAGGCCACGGAAGACCCATCAAGAAAAGCTTTTGCCTGAGGCCATTGAGAAAGCCATGGAAGAGTGGTCTTCTGATGAGGAGTATGAAGAAATGGTATTTTCTGAAAGCAGCGACGGCGAGTCCGGAGAGGATGGCAGCGACGGAGATGAGGCAGAGGCCGGCGCGGTTAGTCTGGAAATGTCACCAGGTCCTTCCCAACCCGTTACTTCCCAACCCAGCCCACCTCACCCACCTACTGCACCCTCATTCACACCCATCTGGTCCGAACAACCCCCATTCCCACCCCGACAACAAATTCCTTTTCGAGGGTCTCCTGGCCTTCAGGACGCACCCGAAACCCCTAGTCCAATAAGCTTTTTCTTTATGATCGCCACCGCAGAGTTTTTCAAACTTGTTGTGTCCTCGACAAACGAGTACGGTAGCGTTGCTTTTGAATCTCGGAAGTTGAAAAGAGTTTTGCCGTGGAATCCCGTGACAGAGGAGGAAATCCTAATTTTTCTCGGTCTTCTATTTCATATGGGTACCATCCGACTGAATAGGCTGAAAGACTACTGGAGGAAAGATGTCCTCTTCAATATACCTGTCTTTAGTCATTGCATGTCCCGTAACCGCTTTATACTTATCTTGAGAGCCCTGCATTTCTCCAAAGTAAATGAAGACGAGTCGAGTGATAGACTCCGGAGAGTAAGTCCTATCATTGATTTCTTCAATGAAACAATGGAAAGAATTTATTCTCCGATTAGAGAATTATCAATCGACGAATCGATGATTTTATGGCGGGGTAGATTGATTTTTAGGCAGTACATCCAAGGCAAACGTCACAAATATGGCATAAAACTGTATATGTTGACTGAGCCAAATGGGTTGGTCCTAAAATTCATGGTGTATGCAGGGAGCGGAGATAAGGATATTGGGGGTCCTGGTCATGTAACCAATGTCGTCAAGAAGTTGATGACGAATAAATTGGGACTAGGCCATTCAGTCCACATGGACAACTTCTACAACTCGGTGGATCTGGCCAAATACCTTCTTTCCCAGGATACCTATTGCACTGGAACCCTTCGTTCAACCAGAAGGAATAATCCCACCGAGGTTATAACTAAAAAGTTGAAAAAGGGGGAAGAAGTGCATAGGTATACTGAAGAAGGTATTTGCGTTATGAAATGGAAGGATCGAAGGGAAGTTTTGGTTATATCTTCTGAACACGGTGCTTCCATGGTAGAAGTCGAAAACCGCAGGGGTGAAAAAGCAACGAAACCAAAAATCGTTGTTGAGTACAATAAGTCGATGGGGGGAATAGACCAACAAGACCAAATGTTGGCCTATTACCCAATCTAAAGAAAAACTCTGCGGTGGTATAAAAAGGTAGGAATACACATTTTCCATTTGATTCTTCTTAACTCTTACAACCTCTACAAACGTACACATAAAGCAAGTTATTACGAATTCAGATTAGAAATTATAAAATCTCTCTTGGCCTCCCGTCTTCAAACACCCCTACCACCACCACCAGCTCGAAAATCTAAAACCCACCTTCCATCCATAGTCCCGAGAAACCCTGACACACATCGGGCACTCCGGAAAAAATGTGTCGTCTGCCGAGAAAAAGGGTTGAGGAAAGACACCAACTTTTATTGCCCGGACTGTGCAAACCAACCCGGCCTCTGCCTTGAAGATTGCTTCCGACAGCATCATAAATATTAGTTGTTTTGTAATGTTATCATTTCTTGTAATTTAGTATTTTATCTCATTCGTGTATCTATGTTTATGTATTGTTCCTCAAGTATGGTATGTATGTATATATTGTATGTGTGTGAATGGTTCCACATTTTACGGTGTAAATATTTATAATGTGTGTATGTACATTTCTAAAATATAAATTGTTCTTTATTCCTAAAAATGTTTGTTTATCTTTATGGTATACAATGGAAACTTTTTTCCCTTCTTTCAAGAAATGATATAACTATTGGTGTTCTTATATACAATTGCAAAAAATCTCTTCTATGAAAGTATGTATGTGTTCATACATATATACGAATAAGTATGCATATATTCACTCGGAAATGAATGCGTTCACGTACTACGCCATGGGATCAGCAGTCACCACTCCTATCGGAACCCCCGGCTCCCCCAAATCTTCTTTTTGCTACACTCTCACCAACATAAAAGAAGGTTCAACGACCGCTTCACAGTCTCAACGTCGCTTACCCTAGGACACCCCCTCCCGTTCCTAACCCTCGCTAACAAAGCTGCCCCGTCGGGCTCCGACGCAGGGTGGAAATCCCGAAATATTTCGCCCTTTCAAATTTCACTCACATTCCGTGCTCGCGGTCGCACTCCACCCAATTGGTCGGAGTGAAAATTCCCCTTCTTTGAGGGCAAGCTTATAACGGAAGGTTATTTGGCCGGGAAATCGGAGCACTGCAAGTAAGTCAGTTCAGGTCGATGATTATTTTCCTCCAATGCAATCCTGTGTTTCTGCATATTTAATATGATTAGGGTAATACCATTAGGCCCTTATGACAAAGAGAAATTTATATCTATATATTGGAAAACATTTGCAATCATGATTCTTGAAAACCAATTCTGATATATTTCAAAGAAATGTAAATATTCGGGGCCGAGAGGTAAAACATGGTGGAAATATTAAAATAAAAGGGAGTAACCCTGTCTTTATTCATACATTTGGATTAAATGTTGAAAAAAGGATTGAAACTAGTTAACGTTTGAGAAAAACTCCATTCATGAGGAATATGTGATGACGTCACAGAAAAAAGGAAGGCGCCGCTACCCGACGACGCAGCGTATGCGGCCAAACTTTTTTTCTTCCCAATCAATACAAATTTGCGTCAAATCATTATAATTGACATTTAACGCATAGTACAAGTATATTTGCATGCCACATTGAAATTTTTTCGGTTGGCCCCGGAGGAAAGGTATGACTGTAAGAGGTGGTCCTGAAAGTGTTAACTCACCAGATATATAATTTCAGTTCATGTTGAAAAACCATTTCTGAAATAATAGACTTGGTAATCATCCAAGATTTTTTTTCACAGCATGTGTTTCACCACAATGCAGCATAATCATGCACATAGGATTATACCACAACAATCCATAATCCTCCGCAGGCTTATTTGGCAGCATGATGGTTTCACCATACTGCTTCCAAATAAAGCAGTGTAGGATAAGCAAATCTATTATTTCAGATATAAATATCTACAACTTCCACCAAGTCAAGCATGAAATGGTGAAGTTTATTAAAAAATCTATGAGCAAACCTGTTCTCATGCCATGTTGCTGATCCAAGCTCAATTTAGTGTGACTAAATCCTAATGAAACTGTTTCCTGGATGGACACTGGTGATAAAATAAATTTTCCAGACACATTCCATAATTCCACACAGCCTTTCACATGAAATCGTTGAAAAAATCCTACAAGCCAACTTGGTGTTTCATCTTCAAAACTCTTCTCCATTGGCACCATAGACTTCTGTGGACTTGGTGTATCTATATCAACCTTCATTAAGAGAGGAGAATTATCTTTTTAAAACATCATGGGACATATAACTGAAAACCTTTTAAATAACCATAAAAACTCTCAGGCATGAAAAAGTAAAATAAACTACATTGGATTTGAAACTCATAAAACTAATACATGTTGCATCCAGAACAAAAACAAATTCAAGATTATATAAATTTCAAAAAAGATTATTTTTGAATTTTTATGCACATGCATCTATTCATTTGTGCATACATTCTAATCTCAAGTCTCTGCAGAATGAATAATGAGGTGGTTCGTTAAGTCTGCAGTTTAAACTTTTGATGCTGTAAATTTAATCAGAAATCTATATTGTATTATTTACTTTTACTCATATGCACATACATACATTGGTATAAAGTTTAATATTTAGGTTAAAAGGTGAAATAGGGATAGGGTGATGTAATATCGATTGGAAATCATAAGTTGGTGAATAATTTGGTGACAATAGGTGCAATGGGATCACAGCATTATATCAGATGATTTCTAAAACTGGATGTCATGTTTATTCTCTACTAAGCATGCCATCAAATCATAAAAATTGACAGCATTCTCCCAAACTACAGCCTTATTTGGTTATTTACATTTCACACACATACCTAGAGCAAATTTATGATCCTTTTCAGGAGCAATTTCCCTATACAGCAGGTCTACCATTAAATGTGAGAATTCCAGAGGTTAAAATTCAGTGACACATATGCATTTATTGCAAGGCTTAAAAGAGCAACATCAATTGTTCTTCATGATACAGACTAAATGAATTCAAAAATTGCCATTTTATGTATCCAAAGTATTTCAACAACTGTAATCTTTAAATCTACATATATTGCATCAAAAATTACATCACCTGTGTACTGGGAGCAGGCTGAAAATTCATGGAGACCCAGTTGAAAATATCAGCATGATTGTACATGACAGCAAGAGTATCCAGCAACACATACAAATTCAGGGCACTATCTTCAACCTAATAATAATGTTATAAAAAGGTGTCACATGATGATGCATGCACTGATAACAAAGCAATTGCCAATTACCCATAATAGTCAAATTTCAATGGTAATACTTACCTTTCCATCAGCAGATAACTTTTTCAGCAGTATCACCTTTTCATGGTTACATTCCATATCAAGTTCTTCGACTTGCAGAGCTAAGAAAATCTGGGGAAGCGAGGTAACATTTCCTGCAGACCAATCATGTTCATGAGTAGAGTAGTTACAAGAGAAGATAAGATTAAACATTGATCAAAGAACAAGTTACATAATTACCTGCTGCATCCGTAAGCTTAGCAGGATTGAATGTGGTATTCACTTGAAAGCATTGTAAAGATGATGTATAGTGAGTCTGTGTGTGTTCCTTCATCCCAGTGACATTAGCATTTTCCATTTTGAGAGCAAAAGTCTTCCATGACATGAAAAAGTCAATATTCAGGTCACCAATGGGTCAAAGATATTTCACAGAATTATATTAAAAAAAGACTATTATACCTTAGGAATAATGGGCGACAGGCAATGCAATATCTCTTCTTCAGACTGAGAAGCTAAGGAAGATGACCTCATGGATTCACGGAGAGTACCATCAGGGCCTTCACGTTGGGCAAAGCTGTAGAAGCCTTCATTTATTAGCATGTGGGTGTGTTCCATTCCTATGTAGAGCCTCTGCAATGCATGAAAATAAAAGCATGAACACCAGAAAAAAGGAACTGAGGCATTGTAAGGTATTAGCAGGGCATTAAAAGATATCTAACTAATCAGGATATGCACACAATAAAGAACAACGAAAAAGTTATGGCAAGTCAAGAGGGAAATTAACAGTGTAGAGGGGATATTTGAAAAAGATTCAGCACTGACAAATCCTTGGCCACTGGTGCAACAAGCATACATCTGCACAAATTTACATTAGTCAAGCACAGATCAGCACCAGTAAAGAACTTAAGGATATAGGTAATCAGTTTTATTTAAATTTACATGACACTTTCAAAATTTCCCCTATAATCTTATCAACCACTGGCTTAGGTGCCTCCAACGTCCATCAACATTTCAAGGTATCTTTCTAAAACTGAAGGATCACTTTGTTCCACTTCTAGCCCTAAGAAAAATGGTGCAAAGACATTATTTCCAAGTGCTTTCCAGCTCTCATCTCCCTCATTAATCCATATTTTATTGAAATACTATTCACTCACAACTTACTCTTGTTCTGAATGAAGATAATCAAGCAAAGTTTGGAGGAAGATTTATGATGTTAATACTCAATCCTTTTCATAATTAGATGAGTTTTAGTATTTTTTTACTTATTAGCATTTAAGCCAAAGGTACTGGTATACTGTAGAATGCGAAGGAGACTAAGCTTGTGATATTTTTATGCTTTGTGGATTTCAATACATTTCAATTATTAGAATGAAGAGAGTTAATGAAAACAGTACAGAAAGTGCAGTTAGAGAGTACAGTAACAGAAAATGAATATTATTCAAAACCTGAAAATGACTCAAATCATTCCAAACACCAATATGTTTAACTCGAAGATCTCCTTGATTGGTCAATGTGAAGTATCGAGAAAGTCACACATCAAGACAGTGGGTTTGCCACAAGCACTGAGCTATAAATACCAGATGATTTATAAAATAGTAAGAGGGTCAAATTCACATAAAGGCTGATACCATCAAGTAAAGTATTGAGCTACCAACCAGGGATCTCTGTTCAAATATAGGAAATGTTTCTTTGAACATATCTAGTTAATTTCAAATTGAATGATTTTCTGGCCACCTGAGTGAGTGAACGATATCTCTTTCGAAATCACAGGCTGTGCCAGAATACCACGAGATTGGTGACACTGGTCACCAAAAGCACCGAGGAGCACCAAAAGCACCTTGCTCAAACCGAAAACTAATAGGGTGCAGGCATGACGAGTTCCTGATGTTGTGTTTGGACGAACTTCATCCAAAAAAGGCAACCCGGGCGAAAAAGTTGGCGCACCCACCAACCATGTCACGCATCGGCCGACCTACCCTTTGCATCTGCGATGACTAGTTAAAATCATCACGCCTCACCACTAATGTAGTGGAGGTATTATGTTGTCATATTGTAATAGTATGTTTGATATGGATCAAGGTGTTGAACTTTGAAAGAAATGTAAGGTAGAATAGCTCAGGCAAGGAGGTCATTCTATCAAAAGAATCTACTCACAGCTGGAAATACCAGCATAGAAGCATGCAAACAATTCATCAGAATGTACAACTGGAGCATGTTTCTTTACAGAAATGAGGCAAGGACGATGGCAGCCATGGAGAAGAATAGGGTGGAAACATTCGAAACGTGGTGCTACAGAAGAATGAAGAAGATTAAATGGATCGACCGAGTAAGTAACGAGGAAGTCCTAAGAAGTGTGGGAGAAAAGAGAAGTCTGCTGAAAACTCTAAAAATAAGACAGGACAACTTAATCAGCCATATCTTAAGACACGATAGCCCGATGAAGACAATCATCAAGGGAAAAGTGAATGGGAAGTATGGCAAAGGAAGGCCTTGTATGAGGTATATAAAACAGGCCATGAAGGATGTGAAAGAGAGGGATCACATTAATATGAAAAGGTAGGCCGATAGAAGAATTACGTCCTGAGCTGCATCAAACCAATCCTAGGATTGTAGACTGACGAAGATTGTGTGTTGAATTTAATATTGGTGAGGGAGATATCAACACCAAGGAAAGTAATAAGTGAGGAGGAAATGTTGGAGGTGAAGGAAACTGAACTGGAAGGGGTAAGAGATGTGAGGATGGAATTTACAGAATCAATGTCATGAGACCAAAGGAGAAAGGATCCTTCAAGGAGGCCGAGGAAAAGGTTACCATAGAAAAAAGGGCTAAACTCACTTCCCATGGAACAAACCCTCATTTTAAGGTAGAATTTGTTAACAAAGGTGAAGGAGTTATAAGTAACGATGAAATGGATAAGGTTTAGGAGAAATTAAGTGTGGGGAATGCCTGGAGTAGGTTTCTGGCTTAGTAGTTGGCAGGAGGAGGCCTTCAGCATGTGGGATGAGGTGTAGAGTGAGGTGAGATCGATGGTAGCCATGATAGTGTCCTTATCAGAGAGAAATGGAATGGAGTTGAGGCATTCGAGTAAGTGGTAGATGACTTTGATATATGATGGTAGGCAGAGGACTAGAGGTACAAATCTGCTCAGCAGAAACGTGTTAAATGGGTGACTGATATGATAAGATGATGGGATAGACATGGTTGTTGTATTTGTGGATTTTAGGGCTATAAAAATGAGGGTGTGGGGATAGGGAGGGTGAGAACTTCCTTGGGCCCTATTTTGCTTAGGAGGGAGGTAATTTTGTCGAGAAATTCGGGAGTTAGGGCCATGTGTTATAGAGTTACAGTAATAGGTACTTATCAGAAAACTGTATGAATGCTTCAATAATGAAACATGAGGAACTGAGAACCACAACTGGGGAGCCATCATCTGAGGTTGAAATGGTTAGAGACAAGATTTTTAAAGGCTAAGATTTCTGCCAGAAATGAGTTGCAATCAGGTTTTAAGCAGCTGATGAAGGGATAGGAGGGATAAGCTGAGAAATATGAGATTTTGCAAGAAGGATGTGGCTAAAAATTTCAATTGAGTGATTGTAAGGGATTGGTAGGGGTTCATGGGAAGAGGGAGGTTAGAATTTGAAGAGTTCTTTATATATAAACTTGCACACACATTATATATAGACTTGCACACACTTAGACTTGCACACACTTGGATAAAATCATACCTAACCAACAGAAAGCAAATAACCCAAATTTCTAACTTTGACTCTAATACCAGCATACTTCAAACCTTTTCCTCAAGTGCAAAAACTGTGAAACATGGTGTCCCTCAAGGCTCAATCCTTGGACCTTTACTATTTAATTTGTATATAAATGACCTACCAGACAGTCTTCCTGACGTAAAAACTGTATTGTATGCAGATGATACAAGTATTTTAATAAGGCACAAAACTGCCATGATCTAGAAGAAAAACTAAATAGAACAACTCATAATCTTCGAAACTGGCTTCAGGAGAGTATGCTTTCTCTAAACGCGAAAGAAAAAAATGGCAATTTTCCACAAGAATAAAGATATTTAATTTGACCGGTTTCGGTGTACAACACCATCGTCAGGACCTGACCGGTCAAATTAAATATCTTTATTCTTGTGGAAAATTGCCATTTTTTCTTTCGCTATGATATTCCACCAAATCAAGCCTGAAACAACTACCTTTATCTTTCTCTAAACCTTAAAAAATCAGTCTGTATAAATTTTAATTGTCTTCATCAACCAAGTATAAATTTAATGAACTCTGATCTCTCCTTTGTAACTAATGTTCCTTTTCTTGGTGTAGTCGTGGACTAAACTATGAAATGGATCCCTCATATTGAGGGGCTTAAATTGAAGTTGTCCTGAGTTTTATTTCAGATTCGGTATCTTAAGGCCAGTACCGCTTTACATGTTCTAAAATGTGTGTATTATGCCAATTTTCAGTCCCTCATTTCATATGGTATTATTTTTTGGGGTGATAGTAGCCATAGCACAGACATATTTAAGATCCAGAAGAAAGTGATTCGAATCATGTAAACTTGCCACACAGAGAATCATGCCGAACTCACTTTAAAAATCTTCAATTTTTAACATTAGCATCTCTGTATATAATTAACCTAATGGTTTTTATTAAAAGGCATATACATTTTTTTGACAAAAATGAGGAATACCATAGCTATGAAACCCGATCAAGAGACAAATTACATGTGTTAGCTAGGAAATCAAAAAGATGCAGTGATGGTCCATTCCATAAAGGTGTAAAAATATATACCCTTCTTCCTAGAAGTATAAGGAATACCAATTCCTTAGGTCTCTTCAAAATCAAATTGAAACACTTGCTCCTTAGCAAAGTTTTCTACAGTGTGGATGAGTTTGCTCTTTCTCTGAGCAAACCAAAATAAATTGTAAATGATGTGTTTTGTAATTATTGTATTGTATGTGTAAATGTATCTTTAAGTTTATACTAGAACATCAATAATCTTATCATGTATATTGTATTGGTTCTTATGTGTGAACAAACTGACAAAGCCTATGTCTACTTAATTGTATGACCAAACAGGTGAATAAAAATTATTATTATTATTATATTATAGTATTAGATTTAGCCCTTCCTATGACAACCTTTCCCTCACCCTCCTTGAAGACTCCTGTCTTCTGTCCATGTGCCCCCTCAATCTCCTTCACAGGTTTCGATATCTTTCTCCTTTGGCCCCATGACATGGTCTCCCTAAATTCCTTCCTTGCCTCTCTTAACACCTCCTCTTCAGTTTCCTTTACATTCAACATTACTTTCCTTGATGGCAATATCTTCCTTTACAATATTTAATTCAACAATTCAATCATATCAAAGACACTAATAATTAAATTAACAGGACCTCCACTACAATAGTGGCCATCCCAATTACAAATTAAAAGACCCTCAATAAAATTGACAGTATCAGCGGTAACTTGGTGGAAGTTCATTATTCACAAAGAAGAAAAAACTCTGTATTTCCACATGAAAACCTTTTCATGTGATTATGGCAGGCAATGTTAGACAGGGAATTAATATTGCAATTGAAGCCCCGGGGTAAAAGACTAAGATATGGCTGGAGATACCTGATGATGCCCTAGCGGGTGAAACCAGTCGTGTCGTTATTTAAAAGACCCTCCCGTACTCTCTTTCCATCCAAGGCTACCAAATTTGCAATAACCCAGACTCACTTAATAGACTCCCATTAAACCTACAGCAGTGTATAACCAGAGCCCCTTCTTAACAAAAAAAATATTTTACAAAACCCTACTTATCCAAAATCCTTCCTTGCAACAGAAAAGAAAACCTCTCTCTTTGAATCACTTACTCCCTCAAACACACCTTCAAAGATCTTTGCCCAATACCTAATTTTACCACCACCAATATTTTCCACAAATATCAATCTCTCATCTTCAAAAATCTCCTAACCTCTCTGGTATTCTTAAATCTCTTAAAATCACTGTCCAAACCTCATCCCCTTTCCAAAGCACCACCCTTCTCCCCCTACAACTGCACAAGATGCACAACTTGTCCCATCCTCATCACCCAGTCTATTACCAAACAATTCCTTTCCTTTTAGCTCCATTCCCAATCTCTTCTGCATCCCTGGTATTATTTTTTATGGTCATCTTTGCCTATACTGCCCTGGTTTCTGTACTGGTCTCTCCACTACTCCCCTATGCAATGGACACAACATGTAATAATTCTTCCTCCCAATCTTCTTCTCTCCCCTTCTCTTCCCATTGCTGCACATACCGCTTCACAAAATTCTAAAACAACTGTTACCGAGGGGGCATACTGGCCTCCCCTCCACCCTTCCACCCATACTGGCCCCCCTTCAGCCTCACCTCTAAAACTTAAAACCCTAGAGCAGGCAATCATTTTGATCTTCCAAGTTTTTCGTTCCCCAGACCTGATGAAGACCGCCCCTTTCCCATCCTGCCCCTCTTCTACCACACCCCTGTGCTCAACCTGCTCTCTCATTTTCACACCCTTTAATTTCTTTCTCTCTACTTAGAAATGTGGCAGAATCACCTAAGTATCGGAAAATCATTTTGCATGTCTCTTTGTTTGATTGATATTGCTATGCCTCCATTTTTAACTTTTGTGATTGTTAAACCCACAAAAATTTATACAGTAACTATTTAAATGAAAGTAGGACTATACACAGAAACATTCAAAAAATGGCACCATGAAAAAGCAGAACGTTTCCGTGGTTAAGCCACCTTTGTTGGGGGGAGAGGAATGAGGCTCTGGGGTCAGTGGGAAAGGATGGTAAGGGACCTCATAGGAAAAGGAAGCATGGTGAGAGTGAAATGGAACTTTGGTTCTCAATGGGCCAAGTTGAGCCCAGATGGGCCAATAGCCCAAGTCACCCAAATGTGCACATTCTCTTGAGCCCTCACATCGATGCCAGTTGAAGATGTGAGGAGAGATTCAATAATGGAGAAGGAAAAGCAAAAGTCAAAGGACAGGTTATGGAAAAAAGTGTATATGGACACAAACAAAGAAAGGGGGGATTTCGCAAATGATAATGATTAATCCTCGCGGCTAAGCTTAAATCCACCGTGTGCATCCACTGGGTTGTGGATGGTGGATCGACCTCTAGATATAGCGGCTAGCTGCGAGATAAGCGAGTTTACTCATCGAATAAGCAGTCGTGGACAAAAAGCGACGGCGTTCCGAGAGGGTATTGGTCTATCCCTGGGTGAGGAAGGCCATTAAATAACACAGACCTATGAAGATGCCATGACTTGGCGACAGGAGGCAGCCAACAACTATGCATTCCATCACCCGGAGGAGAGGGCAGCAGCTCTTCTTCATATGAATGAAGGTGGAGACCAGAGAGGTCGGTACAGCGACACTCATTTCACTACAGGCGTGGTAACATTTACTTCAACGGCTGTATTACTGCGATGTGGAAGGCAAGGGGAAACCACCACATTATTATCCCGAGTAGTTGCAGCTGCTCCACTTTTTCTTTCAATCAAGAGATGGAATCCTCTCAAGTAAAATATTCCAAAGGTAAAATAGTCCCCCATTCAGATCTCCGGGCGGGGAGTACCCAAGAGAGTACATCAGTAAAGTGTGATAATCATTTTAGGGTAGGGAAGTGGAACGTGCGATCACTTTGGACCTGCTGAAGACTGGAGAACCTTAAGGTGGAAATGTGGAGAATGGACCTCGATGTATTAGGAATTAGCGAAATGAAGTGGCCCAAAGAAGGACACTTCTGAAGCAGAAGATACAGGATTATACACACAGGATCACTAAATGGTAGTGAGGGAGCAAGCATAATGCTAAGGAAGAACATCGGAATGCGAGTGAAGAGCTTCCTGCAGTACAGTGAATGGATAATAATGGTTAAGATCGAGACCAAACCTGTAGATACTGTAGTGGTGCAGGTTTACATGCCTACAATGGACTACAAAGATGAAGAAGTGGAAGACGTCTACGAAGATATCACGGAAGTCATAAAACATGCAAGAGGATAAGAAAACCTGCACACAGCATAGTTTGGTGGTTGCTAACACATTGTTTAAAAACCACAACCGAAGAAGATACACGTGGAAAATGCCAGGACACAGAAGAAGATATCAAATAGACTATATTTTAGTGAAGCAGAGATTTAGGAACTAGGTGAAGGACTGCAAAAGCTACCCTGGGGCAGACATCGACAGTGACCATAATTTAGTGATGACGAAATGCCATCTAAAATTCAAGAAATTGAAGAAGACTGTTAAGAACACATGGAAAGTAGAAAAACTGATGGAGGCTAAAAATCAGCAGGCATTACAAAAAGCAGTGGAGAACAACATAGGAGAAGACCTGGATAAGAAATCAGTAGAAGAGCATTGGGAAAACATTAAATGTGGACTGCAAGAAGCTGCAAAAGAAGTTCTTGGAAGAAGAAAAGTTGTTAAGAAGAAGCCATGGATTATGGTGGGAGTCTTAGACCTGATTGAAGAAAGAAGAAAGTAAAAGAATGCGAAAACTGAAGAAGGGAAGCTTTTTTACAAAAGAACAAGGAACAAAATAAGTCACAAAGCCAGGAAAGCCAGAGAAATATGGATGAAGAGCCTATGCAAGGATGTACAAAACAACGGAAAGGTGGAAGCTGCCTATAGGATAATGAGGAACCACTTTAAAGAACAGAGCATAAGATGCAATGCCATAAGGGACATGAATGGAGAACTTCTGATTGAAAATGAAGACAAAGTGAAGAGATGGAAAGAATATCTGGAAGAGTTATGGAACAGAAACAATTTCAGCACAAAAGTGATCGAAGAGGAAAGCGAAGTTGAAGAGGATGATAGGGGAGCATTAATAATAAGATTTGAATTTGACACTGCAGTAAGGGACCTTCACATGAATAAGGCTTCTGGAATTGATGATATTCCTGCAGAACTAATTAAAAATGCAGGAGAGAAGACATTAACCCATCTGTATAAAACCATCTGTGACATGTACTCAACAGTAGAAATACCCAGGGACTTTGAGAATAACATCATCATTCCTACTCCCAAAAAGAAGAGAGTGGAGAAATTAAAAATTTTAGGACTCTAAGCCTGACGACACATACATTGAAGATATTGACAAGGATCATCAACAGAAAAATACAACGTAATGTTGATGAGTTTCTGGATGAAGATCAATTTGGATTCAGGAAAAGCATGGGAACCAGAGAAGCAATATTGGCCCTTAGGCTGCTCCTAGAGATGAGAATGGAGAAGGAAAAACCGACATTCATTGCATTCGTGGATTTAGATAAGGCTTGTGACAACATGGGTTGGAATTCAATGCTTGGAATTTTGAAAGGAATTGGAGTGTCCTACAATGACCGAAGAATTATCCAAAGTCTGCATAAAAACCAAGTACCTGTGATTACATCTGGACCCAGCTGTGAAGAAGCAAGAATAAAGGAAGGAGTGAGACAAGGCCGTGGACTGTCTCCTGTAATTTTTAATGTTTACATTGAGAAAGCCATCAATGAAATCAAGGAAAATTCTGGAGTGAATATCCACGGAGAAAAAATTAGCATGCTGCAGTTCGCTGGTGGCATAGCACTCATAGCAGAGACAGAGAAGGAGCTGAATAAGATGCTGATAACCATGGAAAGGACAATGGCCAGATATCAGAAGAAGACTAAGATACTGGTGTGCAGAAAGAGAGAAGAGGCCAAAACCAACGTTAAACTAGGAAAACAAAATCTGGAAGAGGTGAAAGAGTTCTGTTACCTTGGAAGCCGAATAACCAACGATGGACGAAGCAAGAACAAAATAGTCAGTAGAATAGCCCAGGCGAAGAGGGCATTCTATCAAAAGAAGAATCTACTTACAGCTGGAAATAAAAGCGTAGAAGTAAGGAAAAAATTCATCAGAACGTACATCTGGAGCATGATTCTCTATGGCAGTGAGGCATGCACAATCATAGCAGTGGAAAAGAAAAGGGTGAAAGCATCCGAAATGTGGTGCTACAGAAGAATGATGAAGAGTAAATGGATCGACCGAGTAAGTAACGAGGAAGTCCTAAGAAGACAAGGGAGAAAAGAGAAGTCTTCTGAAAACCCTAAGAGGAAGACTGAACAACTTGATCAGCCACATCATGAGACATGATGGCCTGATGAAGACAATCGTCGAGGGACAAGTGGAAGGGAAGAATGGCAAAGGAAGGCCTCGTGCAAGATATATGGAACAAGAGATAAAAGATGTGAAAGAGAATAAATACGTAAATATGAAGAGATTAGCTGATAGAAGGACTCAGTGGAGAGCTGCGTCAAACCAATCTGAGGATTGATGACCAATGATAATGATGATGATGAATGATTATTCATCCAGATTGAAAGCAGAGTAGTGATTTAACTACATAAGAGGAGATTCAGAAATTGCAGGAGAGACGGAAGACTGGAGGTGGTGCAGTGGGCAATTGAAGATCTGTTGGAAAAGTAGGTAGTAAAAGGCTGGACAAGAGGGCAACACTTGGATATAGGAAGGCAGCAGGGAGAGAAGAAAGGTGGTGGTGGAGAGGTGGGGTGCTGGAAGTTCCATTTATGGAAAAGAAATATCACAAAGGTTTGCAGGATGCTGAATTAGGTGGGAGCATGGGAAAAATATTATGGCTACACTGAGTGTATCATGTTGTGTGATTTCATCCAACAAATGTACTTGGTGGAAGGGGGTAGGATTTTTCTCTTCAAGAGTTTGTCAGCGTACCCACATTTGCTAAGAGAGTAGTGGAGCCTGTCTGTGTATTGTTAAAGAGAATAAGCATTGTTACATATTCGGTGGCTGCAATTAAAGAGGGGAAAATGATATGGAGGATTTAGTGTGGAGTCGGTGACAACTTGGTCCATTAAGTGCCAAAGTTCCACTCTATTCTCACCACTCGCCCTCTTCCCATAGTATTCCTTCTTCACCAACCCAAGAGCCTCACTACTCTCCGGCCAATGAAGGTGGCATGACTACAGAAATATACCAGTACAGTTGAGCATCTTTAATCCGGCACAGTCGGGACCGAAGTGATGCCGGATTAGGGATTTTGCCGGACTATGGGTCATGCATGGCAACTGGTCTATTTCTGACGTCCGGGATGTTTTTATTGAAAGAAGTCAATTATTTATAACAAAATATATTCGTTTGCCATTTACTGCACATTATTCTAAAAAGAGTTACTGAGAAAAATCAGAAAGAAATGGTTTCTTAATACACAAATTTATTATTTAAAATTATCGAAGTTGCGGAGTGAGTGAAAATAACGGAATCTAAGCATTGTGCATATAGCTGCACATGTAAAAGTTTCATATTATTATTGGAAAAGGGTATAAAAATTGATATTTCTTATGCTCTGCTTTGCGTAACATAATTTCCTACCGCTGACTCAGCGCGGTGCCAACACGTGGGTGTCGTGTGTACCTACGGCCGCCCATCACTACGTCACCGCAGGTGACCGGACTGGATTATTCTTTGAAGACCATCATCAAAGGTAGTCTTCCTTCAACAATTTCAGGCTGATCATCGTCATCCCTACTCGGATTTATTGTTATTAATTACCATTTCAATGATTTCATCATCTATGATATGTTGTGTGGTGAGAATATCGTGGCCGCTAACTATCCTTTCGTCTAAATTTATCAATTCAATTTCCATCAATTCAGGGTTATGGATGATGTTTGCAAACTCCATCATCATATTTCTATCCTCAGAAACATGAAATATTTTAAATCCCCAATTATTTCGTCTATATCAAACCTTAAAGCAGTCCACAATTTAAACCATGCGTGTTTTTAGAATGGACGGTGAAATGCTATTGCCTGAACGTGAAATTTCCCGAATCTCATCTTTTGGATTGATCACGTCTGTTTCTAAAAGAGTTTATCCTGCTCCATTAGCATTTGGCCAGAAATACTAACTAAGCCCTTCACTTCCAAGCAATCGAAACCACGCTATCTAAATCAGCACTTAAATCTTCTTTCATAGTTTTTCTCTCTGTTATTTACTTCTTCGTGTCACTTTAACAGTAAAATTTTGATGATTTTTCTCTTTCAGCTTCTTAATGTGCTATATTGTTCAAGATCCCACGTAGTATGTTCAGTCAAACACTTTACTGATGCAACGGCATCAAGCTTTTTCACAACTTGCACTTTTTCTGAGATGTTTAAAGTTTTGTGCTGTTGCTACAACTGTATGGATGAGACATGTTTTGCGTGAAATATGAGAATATAACCAATAATTTTATCATATTACGTCTAGTGGTCAATCAAAAATGCGCGCGCTATTGAAAGTGGCCGATCTGTAAATTAGTCGTATTCCGTCTCGGCGATGTCGTCAAATTTATATGTTTACTTGAAGTTCCAGAATAATTCCAGTGTAGGCGAAGTACCAGATATTAATATGTTTAAATTATTCTGATTCTCGAAATGGGAACATTAACGTTAAGAATGGTATCTCGGTATTAATATAAGAATAATATCTCGGCAGATTATGAAGCAATGTTCTGGTTAAAAATGTTTCGGCATTTTCCACTAAGTACCAGATAGTTGGTCATGGCAAAATTGCCGGATTATAGGTGCTCCCGGATTAGGGGTTCCCGGATTAAGGGTGCTCAACTGTATATGTATATGGGGGCCACCACACACTGCCCAGGGTACCATGACAGATTAATACGGCCCAGACTACAGATGGCATAAAAAAAGGGATTAGGCCCTACTTTAATTCACACATTGTTGGGCTTCGCACTTGATGAGCTCTACTATCACCAACAAGACAAACCTTCAGGTTAAGCAATATTTTACATTGTACACATCATACAATGTAAATGCTCCAATCGGAAAGAATAGAGGGTTGGACACTTCTATATATCTCAGCATATTATCCTAAATGAAAGAGCTTCTTGCTGGAAATTAATTTATAGGTATATGTTGGAAGTTTTATATAGGACTACCCTGGGGAAAAAACAGAGTTAAAACGAGGTAAATCCAGTTGAATTTGAACTCGGACCAACTCGTAGGTACGAGTTGTCACCTCGTTTGAGATGGTTTCAACTCTCAGGCCCCGCAAACACATACAACACGCAAGACAAGCAGTCCCGGCGAAAAATCGAAATACCTAGTTTCAACTCGTTCAATGTGGAATTCGTATTAAGTGGTTTCAAATTGCAGACGAGCGACCTTGTCTAAACTCGGTTCACCTTGTTCGAGGTAGATGTCGTATCAAGTGGTTTTACCTCGTATCCAACGCTTCTCGTTTTAACCTGATTCACCTCGTTCGTCGTGGATTCCGTATGAAGTGGTTTTACCTCGTATCCAAAGTTTCTCGTTTTAACTTGATTTCACCTCGTTCAAGGTAGATGTCGTATCAAGTGGTTTTACCTCGTATCCAACGCTTCTCGTTTTAACCTGATTCACCTCGTTCGTCGTGGATTCCGTAAGAAGTGGTTTTACCTCGTATCCAAAGTTTCTCGTTTTAACTTGATTTCACCTCGTTCAGGGTAGATGTCGTATCAAGTGGTTTTACCTCGTATCCAACGCTTCTCGTTTTAACCTGATTCACCTCGTTCGTCGAGGATTCCGCATCAAGTGGTTTTACCTCGTATCCACGGCTTCTCGTTTTAACCTGATTCACCTCGTTTGAGGTGATCTCGTATCAAGCAGATACGAGATAGTATCACGTAGTATACTAAAAGCCTCGTAGTTCCATTATAGATATTAATGTCATAACATAAATAGACAAAATGACTAAAAGATACCAGTATGACTGGGTTCACTTCGTAATATTTTGACATAAATTAAATATTTGCTTTCTATATAGCTAATTAATTCATTTTTAATATCCAGTATTTTTATTTATGACGTTTGTAAGTCGTGTTAATATATCAATTATATATAATAGCTATATGAACGATTATTATAATAGTTCATATCGTCACTATAATCGCCAATCTGAATCAATCCAATCCGAAACCAATCGCACTAATCCGAAATATTCTTGACAAAAATTGTTAATGAATATCCCGGTCTTAACATATATGCAATGTTCTGGTAATAATTATGGTATAATTTCTATGAGCAATTACAATTGTTACGAGCTATTACAGCATATGTTAACATATGCTGTAATAGCTCGTAGAAATTTGAATTTACTCCTGTAAATGCATTAAGAAAATTAAATATGGCCATACTGCTATTACATATTGTATTATTGGTTTAAATAAGTTACTATTTTTTATTATGTAGTCTCTACAGTCTCTATAGTTTGTTTATTTACTTGGAAGGTTTTCAACAACAACATGAAACCGGATGTTTACAAAAAATGAGATCTCCCATTATTATAAACGCAATTGAAACTCCTTCATTTAAAAGTGTGACAATGAAAATATGGAAGTAAAAGGAAAAATAAATATATATGTATTTTTCAAATGCGAATGTATGGATAGGAATAAGAATTCTTGAATATCCAACAACCCTATTTTGAATTAAGATGCCAACTTGACTCAGGAACTAGTGCATGAAACGTCCATCTTTGATAATTGTGGACTCCTGTAAAGTGAAATTCGCTTCCCGAAGCGTATCTATACTTTTCGTTGTGTATAAAATCGTGAAGTTTTTGTGTGCTACTGCATGTTGAGGAAATTTATCTTATCTGCGTTATTAGAGTAATTAATATAAGGATGTGTGCTACGGCTACGTTGGAGATATTTAAAATGTGTACGCCATCGAGTGGACAATTTAGTTCATAAACAGTATGAAGTTTTCGCCTACGTTCTTGGATTTTATTGCGAGTAAACCCACGATGAAGCAAAAGGAACGGATGGATATTATGATTTGAAATTCTTCTAGGAGGTAAGTTTCAGCTGAACTAAGAGCTGTCGTAATCATAAGTTATTCCTGCTTACTTTAATGTGGATAGGTACTGAACACTTTTCAAATGTCCAGTTTCAAAGGGGAATTCATGACACATTATTTTGTAAACAAATCGTATAAATTATCCAATGGATTTCGCTGTTTCAGTTATCTCCGGCCTGCCATTGTATTTTGTGCAGGTATTTTATGCACGATAGGTAAGCTGCTCTCCTATTTTGAATATCCTGACATTAGTGGGAATTACATTTAAGTACCCCAATAATTATATTTTGAGGCACATTTAAATATGTATGCTTTGTCATGCACTATTGGTATTTAAGAAATTGTTGGATTAATTCTTTGTGTGTTAATCCAAATATTATGTTGTTTTCTACCAGAAGAAATGCTGCATGGGATACCAGAGTTACTTATGCATTTATCTTTACAGATTGCTATATGGACTATCTTAAACGAAGAGGAAACGACGAGGTGTTGCCGGGGCGAGAAGATAAAAGAGTGAGGGCATATATTATATGCTGAAAAATTCAAGATTTGAACTGGAAAAAAGTCCAATAAAGATGCCTAATACTTATTTTGTAAATTTGTTGCCTTGTTTCTAGATCTCCTCATGCCTATTTCGTTTTTTCAAATCCACATTTGTTGATGTAGGTGTATCATTGTGGTAACTTATTCCTAATGCGCATCTTCTATTGCTTTTATACAACGACGTGCTTGGTTTTTGGTGATCTCTCATGAAGCAGGCAGTGTTCATTCCCCAAGGGTGTTTAAAAGCATGAAATTATGACGAGTGAAATTTTGTTTTACTGGTGCTTTAGGTGCAACTCGGTGATCAATATTGCGGCAATTTGTTGTTATTAATATTACATTTTGGATAAGGAATGATTTTGGTTCAAATTAGTATCTCAAAATGAGTGGAATAGAAGTAATTTTCGATGAATGCTGTTGGAAGTGGTTGTGACATTGGGGATAATTAATCTTGTATCTGTACAGGTTAGTCAATGAAATGTACGGCTGAATAATGTATTCTAGTTGTGTCTATTGCTATGTGTTCAGGTCAGTAGGAAGTGAAGGGATGTAAGGAGGTGACGGATTCTGGTTCTAAGGAGTTGATACCGTGTGAAATGAGGTATGGTGTTCCAGTTGAAACTCTTTGTTATCAAACAGGTAGATAATCTGTGAATCGACGTCAATGAGGAACCAGGTTCTAACGAGAGGGTATGATGCGACGCGGGGTCTGGGGGTGCAGTTGAAACCATAATTTAGTACGAAAAAGCCAATTGCAATGTAAAACGAGGTAGCGTGTTACTAGTTGAAACAGGGTAGTGCTAGTTCGAACCAGTTGCTTCTCGTACAGGTCAAACGAGGTAATACGATATGAATCGAGGTAGTCTGTTCTAGATAAAACGGGATAATGCTAGGTAAGACGAGTTGATTCTCGCACATTTGAAACGAGTTAATACAATGTGAAACGAGGTAGCGTGTTACTAGCTGAAACCAGTTGAAGCAGGTTAATGCTAGATCGAACGAGTTGCTTCTCGTACAGGTCAAACGAGGTAATGCGATATGAATCGAGGTAGTCTGCTCTAGATAAAACGGAATAATGCTAGGTAAGACGAGTTGATTCTTGCACAGTTGAAACGAGTAAATACAATGTGAAACGAGGTAGCGTGTTACTAACTGAAACCATGCATTACGAGATGAAACAACCACTTCCTCTCTAGATAAGACGAGATGACTCAAGTAGGGTCAAGCTGCCCAGAAACGACAGCTACTGGCTGATACGGCATCAATCGAGGTTATACGAAGTCAACGCACGAGGTAAAGCAAGCAAAAAGCAGCCATAACCGACTTGGAACGAGTTGAAAGAACGAGTTAAACTAAGTTGAAACCAGGTGAAAACATGCTAGTTCACTCTAACTCGTTTCAACTCGTACAATCCCCAGGGTATTTATTATCACTTCCATGGCTTGGCAACATGCATCCCAGCCTGGCATATTAATGTACACCTATTAAGTAACTATACCTACTTAAAATGAGCTCAACCTCAAAAATTGAAAAATGGCACCTACAGTTAATACCAGACCAACCAACTCCAAAATAAATCTTTTGGAACCTTATGATTTGTATATAATAATATGAGATTTCTCTTCCACAGGAAAAATTTAATATTACTAACCTCAACAGAGAGAGCACCTCGAGCCACTAGGGCTGCTTCCAATGTCACACCAAATGACAACTGCCCCAAGCATGTTTGGGCTTCATCTTTGACTCCACTACTCTGTCCTTTGTTATTCTTGTGGCCTTGTTTTCGTGAACTCATTGTGCCACCATGCGCATGTTTCAATACTTTGGCTGTGGCTGAAGATATGCACACATTGACTAAAAGGTGAGAGTTATGGACAATACTGCCATCAACATGAATACTGTCTGCAGATGCATGCAGAAGCCACTCTGGAGATGCAACTCGAAGAAACATAACGCTGACATTATAAACTCG
Source organism: Platycnemis pennipes (assembly GCA_933228895.1). Taxonomy (NCBI): domain Eukaryota; kingdom Metazoa; phylum Arthropoda; class Insecta; order Odonata; family Platycnemididae; genus Platycnemis; species Platycnemis pennipes. The sequence continues at coordinate 126,630,665 of OW121851.1, read as the reverse complement.
CACGGCCATAAACTGTGGAAAAAGATCACAGATAAATCCAATTACATATTAATTGGTGGGTGTGGCTCAGACAACATTTGACAGGTGCTATCCTTCAAGTGAAACATCGAACACCTTAACAAGTAAACAAACAAGAAACGGTTGGAATAGATTATGAGAAACTGTAAAAATCACACAGCTGTGCACACCACCCTAGGGTGAAAATTAAATGGGAAAAGGTACTATACGCTTGACGAATAACTCGTTTATGTCACTTTAACGGGATTATCACACAATGAAAAATAATTACAATCAATCGTAATCATTGGCGGCTACTTACTTGGGCAAAAGTTATGATCATTGGCGGGATTTTCTTATTGTGAAAGCTAGGGATTTCACCAACAGTATCTGACCCTTGTGCCAAATGGGAAGAATTTTCCACTTTTGAGAAGTCATTTCCTCCCACATCCTTGTTGATTCTCACATCTTTGATGATCACAGATACAAGTTTTGTCACTTCACTATTGAAAAAACTACTCTGAAAGCCAACCTCTTCAATATGCTATAACAGAAGAACAAAGTAAATACAAGATACACAACCCAAAATACATAAACAAAATTAACAAAAATGACTTAACTCGTACAACACACCCAATTACTTACCACTGTAAACCCATGACAAACGATATGTACATCTTTTAACCGAATATAGGGCAGTCTAATCCCTCCGATGCGAACATCTACATGAAAGCGACGCTTAAAATGCCAAGAAAGCAGCTTTGGCAAAAGCCTGGAATGTAAACAACGCAAAATACATTACTGCATGACATGTCAGTATGATATAATAAACAAAATGAGCATGTTCCAAAAACCGACCAGGAAGCACCAGCAACTATGATAGTGCATATCACAAAAAATATTTCAAATCCGTTCATTACGACAAAATAAAACTACTCCATGACTTTGTATCAAGTACTTCAATTGTCAAAGTACTGAGGTCAAATTCGAAAGTAAATGAAACCTGCTGAATTCAGCAGGTAAATACTTAAACTGTCAGTCCATTTCGTCTAATTTTGAACATATTTGTATGTATGATTCGAGCTCTAGCGAGCAAATGCTGAAACTTCCACGCCTCGCAAACTTCAACGCTTTATTTAAGCGCCAATTACGAAAACTTGAACTAAGAATTGGTGAACTGCGAATTCATAAATGGCATTAAACATTTGATTGAATAGTATAATGAACGTAACTAAATTTCTGGATATTTATTGCTTCAATCCGTCAAGTAATTCTTTCAAGAGCGTGATAAACTTTGAAAACAGAGAAGCATTATAGGAATTTCTAGCGATAAATATGCGTCCACTATATTATTTTGCATTTTTCCGAATTGCTGACCAGGCAGCTAAATTACTCCAGTTTACACCACCCCTCTATTCGTTTAGCTGTGACTTCTTCACGGAGAATCTTATTCCCAAGAACACTGTAACACAGTGTTCTTGCTTATTCCCATGGTTTTCATATAATTATCTTCATTTTTTACCTCCTGAAATGAATCTGCTATGTAGATATCTAGCAGTGATTGAACGCTGGCCGATTGTCTTAGTTATTCGTAGGTATCCTCAAATCTCATACAATTTATTGTTTTCCTACCCTTATTTCTAGATCTAGTTATATATTCAAACTTAAGTTCCCACCATCTCCACCCATTCCCTTGCATCCATTTCCACCTCTCCTAAAGAAGTTTTCTCTTATTTGTCATCTTTACCATCTGCAAAATCAACTTGTTCCAATAACATTGGTTCACTATTTCTCTGCCACACAACTGCCAGCTTTCATATTCCTATCTCTATAATCTTCAACAGCCTCTTTTCAACTGGAACATTTCCTGCTCAATGGAAAAATTCCAATATAATCCCTATTTTGAAATCCGGCGCTCAGCAAAAAATTGAGAACTATCGCCCCATTTCCATATTACCAGATTTATCCATCATCTTTGAGTGTATTCTTCACAGTCGCATACTCCATTTCACCCTCCCTTACATATCGCCTTCTCAGCATAGTTTCCTTCCTGATGGGTCCGGCCTCACGCAACCTCCCTATACTGCACCACCATATAATTTCTGCCTTCGAGAACAGATCTTGGTCAGATGTCTGTTAAATTAACTTTTCTAAAGCTTTTGATTCCGTCATTTCACACAATCATTCTTTTCTCTTGCACAAACTTCAGTCACTGTATAACATCCATGGCACACTCTTATGTTTACTACCTAATTTCTTAACTTCCCATCACCTGAGAGTGCTAATCGGAGGCATTTCCTTGAAATACTTACCAGTTTCCTCTGGAGTGCCTCAAGGTAGTTTCTTAGGCCCTCTACGTCGACGACATTGTTGAAGATGTTTATCCCTCTGGCTGCAGTGTTCTTCTCTATGCCAACGATTGCAAAATATTTAAAAGAGTTGACACCATGGCTGATTCTGTTGATTTGCAGTCTGCTCTTCATTCGGTGGAATCTTGGGGCAATATATATCTCATATAGCCTTGACAAGCAGCCCATTCCTTCTGTTACCTCCCACTCCGATATAGGCATCACTTTTGACTAAAAATTAACTTTTCAAGACCACATTAGAAGTATAACAAACAAGGCTATGGCGGTTTTTGGTATTCTTTACCGTCTAAACAAGGTCTCCAAACTGCTTGCTCTGAGATGTGTTTATTGGATGTGTGAAACCCATCCTTGAATCCTGCTCACCCATTTGATCCACTGCCTCCCCTACCAGACTTAAACTATTCAACCGCCCTCTCGATTTCTTCTTAGCAATAGTACGTCATCGCACTCCTCACCTCAAGACTCTTCTCACGTCGGAAAATACCACTTTCGCTTGGCTTAGTTCACCTCACCCACCGCCGACGGACATCCTACCTCAAATTCCTTCACCACATCTTGAATGGGTCCTTCCAATGCATTGATCTCCTCTCTTACTTTTCACTCCACATTCCAGCCTGCACGACTCACAATATTGAACCATTACACAAGCCCAAATTTCGACTTTCAATTTCCCAGCGTTCCTTACTCTACCGTTTACCTGCCCTTTCCATCACTTCACCTTCTCTTGACCTCTTCACCTCACACAGCACTTTCAACAACCATATAAGTCTTTCAACCTCATAATTACCCATTCGTTCAAATTCTGTTTTATTATTTTTTATATAACCCAATGTAAAGGCCTCGGTGCTGTTTCTGGTGTTCAATAAATAATGGCATTGCGTTTTGCTTGTCCCTTGGAGTGGTTCTTCACTAGCCTATAGGGAGCTTCCTCCTTTCCAAGTGCAATGTTTTATAGTACCTCTTTGCATAGAGTCTTCATCCACACTTCTCTAGCTTTCATTGCTTCACAACTTATTTCATTCCTTATTCTTTTTTTAGCAAAGCTGCCCTTCTTCAGTTTATCATTCTTTTACTTTCTTCTCTCTTCAACCAGGTCTAAGACTTCTTCCGTGATCCATGTCTTCTCAGGTCAGAACTTCAGATGCTTCTAAGCTTTTTTTTGCCAGCGAGTCTTTCCTTCACTGCTCTTCCGCATCTGGCACTAGGGAAGAATGAAATATTTGTACGTCTCCTTGTCACCAAGATCATGTTCCTATCAAGCTATCCTATGAGCTAAACATCCACTGTGTTCTCTTAAATCATTCCTTTTGCCAGATGGATGGTCACCTTTATCTGATCTGGACTCCATCCCTATGTCTTCACTGTATTTTGGTACATGTCCAATGCCAATTGTTTTTCACACTGGAAGCATAAAGCTTCCGTTCATCCGTGTAGAATAGATGGGTGACTTATGCTTATGATTTGATTGGACACCACACTTATATCCCCCTCCGCACCTTAAAGACAGGGCCTCGAAAAACACCATGGTGGTACGTTACCAAATCTGTGAAGACCATTTTCTTGCCAGACAGAATGGCAAGGGGTGTCTCCCACAGTGTTAACAGGCGTTGGATGCAAGACAATTTCTGGATGGACTTTCATATACCTCAGCATGGTTATCATCAGCTCGTGCAAGGTGGCGTCGAAAGTCTTTCCATCAGGAGAGGAAGGGAAATGGCATAAGGAGTTTGAGATTGAGTGGTGGAAGGAGAAAAACAACTACACCATGGTCAGGGGATCGTAGGAAACCTTCTGATAACACCAGGACCTAAAATGACCTGGTTATAACACCATTAGGGCCTTGGGCAGTGGTATCAGATTGTGCAGCCACTTATAGTCCTTTGAAAAATCAGTAAATAAAAAGAAATCTCATTCCCTGCCGAAAAATACCAAATAATAACATTTGCCTGTAACATGTACATGTTAACTTTGTACCCAAGGAGAACATCAAGGTCAAAAAGAGGTCGTGAAGACGTCATTTTGACGGTCAAAAAATCCTCTCAATCCCAGGTCAATAATACCTATTTCCTTCCCTCCACCATGACCCAACCACGACCTCTTCTGGTTGGTCAAAAAGAGGTCGTGAAGACGTCATATTGACGGTCAAAAAATCCTCTCAATCCCAGGTCAATAATACCTATTTCCTCCACCACGACCTCTTCTGGTTGGTCAAAAAGAGGTCGTGAAGACGTCATTTTGACGGTCAAAAAAATGGTGTAAAATACACCAAGAAGACATATTTTCTTCCCTCCACCAAGATCCAAGGAAAACCTCTGAGTTGGTCAAAAATAGGTCATAAAACCGGGAGATGAATGGTTATTCTTTAATTAAGTAACCAAATGAAAACTAAACAAAGAATTCAGTGTTTTCTATAAGGAAAAGTATATTGTCCGAGAAGTGAGTTACACACCATCCCTTCTTGGAATAGTCATTTCATTAATAAAAATCACTTCCTGAAGGGAGCATTTTTCAACCACACCTTAACAGTCTTTTCTGCTACTTCAAGCCGGGAAGTAGGTATCTTTTTTAACACAGCAACTGCAAAATAAAAAATAACATAGAAAAAATGAGATCAAGTGCATCACAGGCCATTTCTTGAAACTAAAAACTAATTAGCGATATAATCATGAGCATAGTTGAGATTAACGATTTAATGTTTTAGTCATGATCACCCATAGAATACATAAGCGTAGAAATTACGGGTTGAATTATCGTGCAGAGCTAATAAAATACTAATAGAAAGCATGCAGATACTTACAGGTTTGCCAGTTCCTTCACCTGCCGTTGAGTCTTCATGCCTCGTTTCCATAACGGAAAAATCAAAATGTGACGGGAATGAAGTCTCAGGAACAAGAACTATATTTTTTTTTAGAAAAAAACTGACTCGATTTCAATATTTCACAGATACGGCAGTGGATAGCTCGAGATATGGCAGCAGATAGCTAGAGATACGGCAGTGATGCGATCTAATGTCGTCTCAGATACCACAGATCGCTTGCGATGGGCGCTTCGCTGATCACTTCCGGTAAAGTGAACCATGTGACCAACGGTGGAAATGAACTCAATTGAAGAATATTAGAATTCTAAATCTTAAGCGAGGCGAAGAAAAAAATGATATATAGGCCTTAATTATTATTTAATATTATTTATGCCGGAAAATATGCCATAAATACATGTCCAAATAGTTTTGCTTCACCAATTATCTGCATTTTGAATAGTGGTCTAGAATGTCGTCTTTTTAGACCACTTAAAAACCAATTCTAGACCACGATAATGGTGGAGTAAAAACATTCAGAAATAGTGAGTTATCAGCTGAATAAGATACCAGAATGTACTTGAACTGCCAAATTAACTATTTTAACAGATTATATCCAAATATCTTCACTTCAGAATTAATGTGGTCTAGGATTGGTTTTTAAGTGGCCTAAAAGACGTCAATGAAGACTACTTCAAGATGTAGAGAAATGGACATGATATATGCCCGTTTAGGTACCTATATACATGTGCAGTGAGTCAAAAATGTATTAATAGTTAGTGTTGCTTCACCAATTTTCGGTATTTTGAGGGTCTTAGGTGACGTCTTTTAGACCACTTAAAAACCAATCCTAGGCCACGTTAATGATGAAGTAAATATATTTGGAATTTATGAGTAATCTTTGTGAAAATGGATTCCAGGATGTCCTTGAACTGCCAAGATAACAATTTAAACAGATTCTGGCCAGCATTTTCGCAGGTCATTTTTTCTCTTTTCAAGACCAAAGTAAAACCATTGACCATATGGTGACCTTTCTGACCTCTTAAAGACGTCTTCATGACCTCAGTGTTCTCCCTGGGTAGTTCTCCCTATTTTAATACAATTATGTATTTCATAGTCTTATGCAATATACTCTGCAGACTGTACAGTAATTGTGTCATCAGGAAAAAATAATTTCATTCAAATCTTTATCAATTGCTCTAAAATTCTAGTTTAAAAATGAAGTAATGCTCAGTTAATAAAAGAAGTTTAGAAAAATGTTAACACAGTTTATAATTTAATACTTCTCAGTATTTATTCTATTTAGAATTCCATCCAGTTCATCCTACATGTACACTTTCAATCAGCAAACAAGCAACACTTTTTTAACATTATTTCATTCAGCATTAAAAAAATACTTTTAGGTACACACTATGGCTCAGGGACTGTAAAAACATATTTATTTAGTTTTATCCACATGGAGATGGATTTGTCTCGATGAATTTTTCCAGGATGGGCAACTAACAAACAGCATTTGCTTAGTTTGAAACAACAAACCTTTTATAAGTAGTTACAAATATAAAGTGGATATTTATTTATAATATGATACCCAGTACAAGTCACAAAAGGCTAGAGAGACAAGGTTTGAAAAGGCAGAGTTTGAGAGACAAGGTTTAGACTAAATTGCTGCAAATATAAAAGAGATCAACAAATTTCAGGATTACCTTATTAATTTGTCACTTGGATACTCAAATACATATAAAGTAATTCAGTTACCTGAGAATTAACTGATTTAAAATATATAATTTACATTGGTCATTCCATGTCAAAATCACCAAGAAAAATGATGATTTTGACCTTCGACCCGGGTCAGAACAAAATCAGAGGGCCCTCTGATTTTGTTCAGAATTTCCGGAAATGTAGAGATTTACGTCCTGAGTCATGGGATAAAACAGTTTTCAAAAATCTGTATTCGTTGGCTAGTTACAGCATGACATCAGTGTGTTGATTTGAAGTGAAACACATGGCTGCATTTTCAGTTACATCTTGGTATGGTAAGTTATCATAATATCTAATGCTTAATAATAGAAATTTTATTTTACCCTTTAAGTGTTTTGTCATTGTCACACTTGCCATCCAAGTATAATCATATTCTGAGAACTATTTAATGGGGTTCAAGTTACATTCATTGAATTTGAATTGGTCTGAAGTCAAAGTGCTAAGCCACCACAGAATGTCCATCTTATGATATGCATCCTTAATTCATCATAGAGCCTCATTCAGGTTAAACAGTGTGCTCAGTGGTGGCTTTAGATGGAACACTAAGTAGTCAGTAATAAAGGCACATTGATTCCATGAAATGGAGATGGCAGAAGTTTACCTACAAAAATTATTGATTGAAAGAAAACTTTGCCACAAATAATCATGGCTTTCCTCAAGCCTAGAGACCGATAGTAAAAATTTTAACATTTCATGCCTTCCTGCTGCAACAAAATTTAAACCACAGCAACCTTCAGTTTACAAGTCGACTGATAACATAAGAGTAAAAAGGACTTACATGAAACTAAAGCTGACAGTGAATGAAATGCTCTTGCACAGGAAATCAAGTTAAATACCAAACAATCGAAACATAGGCCATACTGCACCTAAGTACTTCAAACCAAAAAGACAAGTAACAGAATCTGGGAAATAAAACACAGCGTTAAATTCTTCTCTAAATTTGGATGAAGTGAGAGGTAAAGAGAGGTATTTGATGGCTCATGGTAGATAAAACCTTTTGAACACTGATTGTAAATTGACATTAATGAGGCTGTGTTAATGGCGAAGAGACCTCCCTTCAGGACATTTAGCTTGCTTATGTGTGCCCTGATGCATCTGTCCTTATGGGTAGAAATGTATTTAACATCACCTATAAAAGAAGAAACAAAACATGAGTAAGAAACTCAGGACTAAGCAACAAACGAGTTACCTGATGGATTTTGATATTTGACTCTTAAATAACGGCACCCATTCTAGGTGCATATGCCTCAATTAAGTTACAATTCTGTCAAAAATTCAATATTGTGCTAGCTTACATTATGGTGCAACCTTTATGGAAAGGACATTTCACCAAACATAACTAGAAAACTTTTAACTACCACTTTTAGATTTAAAAACTTATTTGCACATCCTATTTTTGAAAGAAAAAATCAGGAATATAGAGTGAACAAAGATTTAAAACAACAATCAAAAATTTTAACAGGGATGCCAAAGAATCAATTTCCTAATTTCCATGGCTGGTGCATGACTAAACTGGATTCCCATGAAAAATGAAGAAATTTAAACTTTGTGCTTTCACATGAAATATTTATTTTACACGACTATGGTTTCGAGGTAAGACATCATCATCAGGTAAACTCTACAGAAGTCCAACACATTTATATATACAACGCTAGGTAGGGGAGGGAGTAGGAGGGGGGGGGGGGAGAGGTTAGCTAGGTTGATTGGAGTGGTCATGGGAGTTGAGGAAGGGAGAGGGTGCAGCCTTGGTCAGAACTTGGTCATTCGGTTTTTAATTTTTCATAATGAATCGCTTTTATTGAATTATTTTTTATTCTATTATCTTATTTATTCTATTATTTTACTATATATTTTATATTTTAATGAATTATTTTTCATAATGAATCGCTTTCACCAAGTTACGCCTCAAACCATCAATGGATTCCCATGATTGACAACTGGAAGAAAGCAACAATCAATCCTGATTTCAACTCTTGGTTTCCTGTCTGCCTAGCTACCTTCTCCAATCCTCTCCAATGCTTCCAGCCCCATCCCAAACACTAGCTATCACACACATTGGTTTTCTGTTCTCTTGTACACCTTATGCGATGAGTGATCAGAGATGTGTGCTAGCCCTGCTGGCCGGGGGAAATGTGTTTGAAACCAAGACAAAAGAGAGACGGAGAGAAGAAGATGGAGAAGTCAGTTGCTGGGTGGGACTATGAAAGGTGACACTTAGATAATTAATATTATATATTGTGACGGAAAACCACCTTCCCTCATGTACCTTATGTATGGATATCTCCTTAATGCCTCTTATCATCGTGAACTTCCACCAAATAAATAACATGCATAGTAACCATATACAACACTATCGATTAAAAAAATTATCTATGAAATTCTTAAGGAAATAATCAAGTTCATTAACGAGCTTGTTGGAAAATGTACAGGTGTTACGCATAACGTTTTTCTTTATAACAGAGGCATTTTTTAAAGATACATGAATATAGTTATCCCATGGAGAAGGAGTAAAGGCATGAGAAATGAACACTTACATGGAACGCTCAAGCACATTTACCAGGATCACAGGTGAAGGGTGCACAATTCATAGTTCTGGTCACACAATGCATAAACTGTGCAAGTTCATGTACTAAAGCATGCCCCATCCACCCCATCAAAATATCATTGTGAAACCATAGGTAATAACTTGTATGAATGAGTGGGTGCTTGTCAATATAATAGAACCTGTTATAATTTCATCCATCCACACGAACATGGAATCACAGGGGTTCAAACATCATGTAACCAGGCCCTTTAAACAATGACTGAACTACGCTCCACAAATTGAATAAAAAATTAAAATTATTATGCACAGAGGCATTAAAGAAAAATATGTCATACTCTTACCAACATCTAAACAGTAACAATTATGTTCAAAAGTATTTACACTTGTTATTCGCTCTCACAAACAGTATAACTCGTTTAGGAGTTGAGTATGTACACGATTAAAAGCTTACTAATGTTACTAATTTTGAATTTATAACCATTCAGAATAAACATAATTAATTGGCGATACTAGCAGCATTCTGCGTTAAAGAACCATACCAAGCCTTCCCATGCATGCGAACATATCTTTTGTATTATTTTCTGAATTACAAATGTAATACATTGGTTTTGCGAATTGTATATTCCTGGCATTTTTACGTCATGTTACAATAATATCACCATTAATCACATATGCACCTTCACACATGCTTGCACAAGACATTTGTATTACAAACATAATACAATGGTTTCTAGGAATTGTACATTCTTGGTATTTTGATGCTGTTTTACAATCATATTACCTCATTACTACCTTGGTGACAAAGGCACCCTCCTATGTGCACGCACAAGACATTTTTATTATTTTTGTATTACAAATATAATAATTTGGTTTTATGAATTGTACATTCTTGGTATTTTGATGCTGTATTACAATAGCATTACCATTGCTTTGTCTAAAAAGGCACTGTAATAAAATTATTACTAAAGTTTTTATGAAAACTACAAAATTTATAACTGTACAAGAAATGTACAATTTGTATACCAGAGGCTGTGCAGTCTGGGTAAGAATGATAAATTCCACACTGATATCAGTAGTAAGAAGCCTAGGCATAATACTGTGGAATTAAAGAAAGAAGTTGTAGTAAAACATGAGAACAGTGTTTGTGTAATAGATCTAGTCAAACAGTATGGTGAGGATAAATCCACAATTTTTATGATAATAAAGAACACAGAGGCTTAAAGGCGGCTGCTGTAACAAAGGGAGTGACTTTAAAAACAAAACAAAACAACGGTCTTAAGTGCTAGAAGAAGTAGAAAAATTGTTACTAGTGTGAACCAATGAAAAACAATTAGCTGGAGATAGTGTTAGTGAAGCTGTAATTAGTGAAAAGGCTAAGCTATTACAAAGCAATTTGTTGAAATGATCGCAGAGTACACGCAATGAAGCTGTGGATTTTAAAGCTAGTAGAAGTTGGTTAGAAAAATTCCTAATACAAACTGGCATCTATAAGAGTAATAACGCAAGGTGATGCAGCAAGTTCAAACATTAATACTGAGAATGAATTCGGAAATGAATTTGTCAATTTGATAGAATGTGAAGGTTACATCCCAAATCAGCTTTTCAACAGTCATGAAACTGGTTTACTTTGCAAGAAAATGCCAAAACAAATGTACATCACCCTGGAGGAGAAGGCATATACATATGCACTGGACTAGTTGACACGACATTCAAACCCTGAAGACTTTAATTAAGTTATTTAAGACTGCCACTTTGTAAAAGTAGTCATACCACATACACAACCCTGGCAAAAATAATCTCCTCCATGGTGGGTAGGAGGAGGGTAAAGGGAGGGTAGTACCCTCCGTCAACCCATGGTCTACACTCCTTGGGAGGGTAAGGGAAGGTTAGCACTACCCTTCCACTACCCTCCCTGGGAATTCCATTGCTTACCCTCCGCCTACCCACCCACTACCCTCCATGGAGGGTAAGGGATGGGTAGCGCTACCCTTCCTCTACCCTTGCCTGAACGCGCACGGCTAACCTACCAGTTAGCCTTAGGAAAAAAACCATTTTAGCGAGATCAAAGCATATCACTAATTCAAATTTCATCAATCCTTTTTTTATGCAAGATATGTAGTGCATGTTTGGTGAGAGTTCACCCCCTGCTGCACACCTTTATGGTGGCTTGCAGGGTATTATGTAGATGTAGATGAATCCTTATACGCTAATTTTTCTCTAACTTAAGACGGGTTTCGAGCTAATATTTTACGTGAACGTTGCCATTGCCGGTATGGGTTCTTGAATCTGATGCTATAATCACGCTAACGACAATTTCATGCTGGCTTTGCCATAAACCCATTTTAACATGCTGGAGGATCAGATGTAGGCTACATCGTAGCGCCTGGGATCACGCATCCAATAAATACATAATAATTGCAACGTGGAGGCTCATTTGCTTTCAAAACAGTTCAATGCTAAATATTGGTAGGCAGTGGTAGATAGTTATGGTAGGATGTAGTGCGTGCATTTCTAGGAAATTTAATTTGGACTGTTTGTAAATCGCATAGCCGGAAACAATTATGATTTCTATCTTCAGTAGTCATTCCAAATAATAAAGGCGAACAACAAAGAACAATAATAAAGGAGTGCAATAATTACTAATATGTAATAATTAACTCTTTTATAAAGTCAGCTGTTTTCGGAGGTGAATTTACAGGGAATCATTTTGGACATGCCATCACCTATCATTTTCGCAATTTAAAAACTATCAAAATAAGTTTCCTAGAGAGGAAACTAAATATATTTTACCGTTATGATGACTGCCTGCAGCAGGAAATTATTAAATGCACGCCCTGCCATTTGGGAAATCATTAATTTTACATAGTTTTCTGTACTGCACATGGTAGTTTTGTCGATCGTTGCATTTCCAAGGACTTCACAATGCTGTTGTCTCTCGGACCCAAGGTTAAACATAAGCCAGAGTAACAAAAGAGCAATGCAGCGCATGGGCTATCGAGAAATTTGTACGTGTTCTTATATGATTGGCACGTTATTTAGGAAACTCTTCTTTATTTCCCCTGGAATTGAAATAAGATTAGCAATGTATATTCATAATGGTCAATTATATTTTATCCACGAAATGGTCATTGAGGAAATGCTTTAAGGGCTCAAAATATGGCAGTATCAATATTTAAGTAATTTAGTTATCATGAATGAATTAATGCCAGCCAGTAGCTGTATATAAGGCTCTCCAACAATGCTTTCCTGAAAGGGAAAGGCGTTAATGAACCGTTGCGTCGATACACGGTTGATAAATCGAATCTCTATAGATTAATTGGACACGCAGGACTAGGTTAATAGTATTGTACTCACATATCATAGTTTTCACTAATGTTTCTTACGTGATCTTTAATGTATTGCTCCTCTTCAGCTTGCGTTCTATTCCCAATTTTTAGTTCTAGGAGCACTAATGCTAGTTATTTTTTTAACAGCCTGTTTGTATGGCTAAATGAGTACAGCTCCTCTGGACAATTCCATGATCTAATCAACATTTTTGTGTCCACTCGTAAACACTAACGTCCGCTTCGTGAAGGGTTCTTTCCACCACAATTTGTACGCTTTTTGTCTCATTCCCTTCCCCTACCCTTCCACTACCCACCACGGGCGCACGTGCTACCCTTCCCATACCCACCATGGGCGCGCATGCTACCCTTCCTCTACCCTTCCCCTACCCACCACGGGCACACGTGCTACCCTTCCCCTACCCACCATGGGCGCGCTTGCTACCCTTTCTCTACCCTTCCCCTACCCACCACGGGCACACGTGCTACCCTTCCCCTACCCACCATGGGCGCGCTTGCTACCCTTTCTCTACCCTTCCCCTACCGACCACGGGCGCGCGTGCTACCCTTCCACTACCCACGCCCTACATCTCCTCTACCCTCGGAATGTTCTAAACTACCCTTCCTATACCACCGCTCGAGGGTAAGGCGTGGGTACCACTACTTTCCGCCTACCGCCCGTCATGTTGTTTTCCTACCCTTCATTTTTGCCAGGGAAGCGAAAAATACATTTGCAACCATTTTTTTAAAGAAGTATTGCACAAGCCTATGGTGAGGAAATGCTTCTTTAATTCAATCACCAACCAAACCTCAAGTTCACCACCTTTTTTTCACAATACTTTTTAATTTTCTTTGCCAAAATAAAAAAAAATGCATTTGTGTCCCATTTAATGTTAACACTATATATGATATTCATGGGGATTATAACATCCACTAATTGTACATGGATGATAACAAAGGGTTAGTTCTCCAGGCATGTATGACTTCCTGAAGCTCGGAGAAGTCATAACAGTCAAAATTATGTATGGAATCAATACTTAAAAAGTTTTTACATAATAATTTTGTCATTACATATACTCACTGAAATATATGTGTAGCTGAGTGAGTGATTGAAAGAGATCAACCACTACTTTTGCTTGACAATTAATAGACACTGTCAAAGTCATGGAAACTCCATTATCCTTCTGCATTCCACGTCTGCCAACCTCTGCAACATCAAAAGTTAAGGATAAGACATCTTTCACTAATAATAATTCATTACAACATTCTTTCACTCTCACATTCTTTCAAGCACACCAACCCGATCTCCCTTTTATAAAACTTCTAGGCTGTGTATTTGCAAGTCTATGTGTGTCCCAACACTATGTCCATATTTATTACAATGGACCCACAACAATCAGAATTTCAAGCAATTGATTTACCTATCATTAGAGATTTCTAGAAAATTTTCCAACTTAGAGAATTATAATAGATATAATGAATAGAGACTTAGAGAATTATAAAATATTTTCCAACAACAATTGATTGGAGGTATCAGATCTCTATTAGCACAGACTCTTCTATTAGCACAGTCTATGTATAGGTAATATCATAATATTCTACCTCTGACATTATCCACTTCACATTTCAGCAGAATATATAAATAATAGATTCAACCATGAACTCACTTGTAACAGTGCTTTCAGATACATTCGACTACACAATTAACATCTTTACAATGAACATTTATTTGCATTTCATCCTTTTGCTGTGAATGCTGTTTTTAAACAGCACAGATTTTTCACCCCTGTCAACGAGTGATGTTTACAAACACCTCAAGTTTTTATACGCAAGAGAATGAACACTGTCTTAAAACATTGCTAGGGCCAGGTAAGCAAAAAGGGTCAAAGGTGTCATTAAGGACTCTGCCACGTGGGTCTAAGGACCCTTCCTCGGCTTACAGGTGGAGAAAACTCGACCCTTCTTTGCAATGACCCATACTTGGTATTTGTCCACAGTCAACTGTTAATTTACACAGTGGAATAACAAAGCAATATGTGTTCAACTATCAGGAAATTTAGTTCTGGAAGTTAATTCCTTATGTTCCAATGACTCCATAGAAGTTTTAAACATGGCTCTACCACTATTATTAACAGAGTTATTCCATCAAAGAGACCAATTTAGGAGAAATTTTCAATTCATGTGGGGAAATAAGAACTGATTATGTATTTTTTCATAGTTTGAGGCTAGAGATAGTTCTAAATGTGAACATAACCTCGTGGACGGTGGTGCCATGTGCACGACTTCGGCTGCTCTGTGAAATTGCTTGTCTAGCAGTCCAGCAACATCTAGCTCCTTTAAAGCCTTTAGAATTTCCACAGATCCAATTTCCCATGCCTTGGTAGCGCAACTGGTAGAGCACCTGGCCGGAAATCAGGGGGTCCGTGTTCAAGTCCCGGACAAGGCGAATGATTTTTTCTCTGTGGAATATCTTGCATTCGTGCATCTCAGTGGGTAACTCTGTTAAAGTTTTCGCGGCTAGCTTGCGAGCTTTGAATTTGTCAATACTTTTCCATTTTAAAATTTTAAAGGTAAAAATACTGTAAAATACCAGAGTATGTACATTGGTCCTGCAAAATATAAGATTTTCACAATACCTCATGAAATCAATTTTATCAATATGGGTATACAGTATGTCCTCGACTTACATGGTTATGTGGTAATTCGTCCCAAAATTTCCACTCAAGTAGAAATCCACGTAAGTAGAAATCCACGTAAGTCGAAACACCACAACTTACCTATCCATTTTTGAACCATTAGCAGTGCCACTTTCACGGTGGCAATCGTTACAGAAAACGCCATCTTTTGAGAGGCCGTTAAGTTAACATAATACGACAAAGCCGAGAGTAACACAAATCCAATCTTTCTTTCACAGGATATTTAAATCTAAAATAAGCATAATTGCTCAAAACTTTTTTGCTGCAATGGACAACAGGCAACATGACATGCTATGGAGTAGATAATTAACTATACATCGACTTATGCAGGAAGGTCAAACTATGCCGAAAAAAGATGTTGATGCCCGATCACAGCAGACTTTTTCACCACCATGATGATCAAATATCACCTATCGAACTACATAATGTCTTAAACTAGAGTTGGCATTCCAAATAACCCATAGTTTGGCATCAACTCTTGCGTGCTTGGCAATGATACATGGGTTGTCAATACGGTTGAATCTGTCGCGGCAACAGAAATGCGGAGAAACGCAAGCATGACACCGGCCTATCTGATCATCCGCGTAACTCCGGATCCGTGTGATTTGGATCTGCGTAAGTCGAGGACTTACTGTAGTTGTATGTATTAAGTACAGAATCGTATACTAGCATGAAACAACACAAGAAGTTATTATTGTAACCTTTGATACGATGTCTATTGTGTGATCTTAATACTAAGGGTGGATTGCAAGAACGAGGTTTAAACCGCGGTTTAGACGGAGGCTACGGAAAATAGCCGAAACAGCGGTTTTTTGCTTGCATGAACGAGTTTCACGTCAGACGTCATCTAAACCGCGATTCAAAAGCCGCCAATTTCCGAACCTCCTGCTGGGTAGGTTTAAGCCGTGGTCTGCGTTCGCATTCGTAATTTCATTTAAAAGCTGTAATCGAAATTTTTAACAAGAGGAATTCATTTCTGTCTTAACATGCACTTGAAGTATTACTTCTACTTTTTTACGAAAAATCATTGCACTAAAAATAGTTGACGGTGGGCAGATGCCATGATGGGTGCTCATTTGGAAAAGGGCAAAGATAATCTCTTCTCAGTGGCTAAGGAAAAGGTCAGGGACCCTTCTGGGAATGGCTCCAAAGTAGAAGAAAGACATACCAGCTTGACACCTTGCTTCATGAGAGCTCCGTACAGGGAGAGTAAAAAAATGCTAGAGGAAGCTGTGGAAAGATTTTCCCTAAGTAGGACACCGACCAGAAAGAGTTATCATAGGTTTTTTAGGTCCTGATTCATTCCATATTCTGTGTATCTACTTATTCTACATGCTTAACTTCAGGTTCTCACAGGCTTTTTTGCCTGATTTGATGTTTTTATAAGTGCCCAGGGAAATGATTATTCTATAAAATTAAAACCAATGATTAACATCTTTATCTTAATAGTTCACGGTGAAATTCGGCAACTAAACTGCTTCCAATAATTTTCTGCTACAACACCCAGAAAAAAGCAAAGCAAAATTCACACTGTGTGTGACAATGATTCTTTCATAGCCTGGCATGGCATTACTTATTATTATTACTCCCTCAGAAAGCCAATGTGAGACAACCCAGGGCCATGGTAGGAGCTCTTTTGACATGCTGTGGTGTGTCCATTAATTGTTGTAGAATTTCGTTCCGTATTCTATAGCTTCTTCATATGTTGGGTCGCTGCTGAATCCCATGAGGGGTGGCCGTATGTGAGCAGTGGTCACAACACACAACATGATTTTGTATATCAGAAATTTCGTTTTCAGATTCATGGGGTTTCCCCTTTTTACCAGCAGATAAATTGTGTTGCTGCTCCTTTGGTTATCTTAACTGTGTTGTTAACTTGCTGAGCCCATGAAAGTTTTAGGTCGAAGATGATGCTTAAAATTTTACTCGGTCCTTTATTTGAACTTGATTGTTACGATAGAAGATCCTGTTTGCTAAATTTCTTTCTTTTATGGAGAATTTAATGACTTCACATTTCTGGTGAAGTCTTCATGGGTTCTCCATTGGGTCAGTGAAACGGTTAATGCTGGCGTTTCGATGGCTAACTCTGCCATCGTCCTCAGGGCATCGAGCGTCGGGTAGTTTTTTCTTTTTTATCACGCTTCTGTCACTTTTATCCACATGGCATTTCAATAGAAACCTTTCCAAGGAGCTCTGTTTCTTTTTCCCTTTTAGAATGTTTCTGAAATGAGTTAGGCAAGTGTCATTAAATACAGCTGGTGTACGACCAGTTGCAACCTTTTCAAGGATGGTTCTTTTCAACAAAGCCTGAAACTTTTTCCCACATTGCCAACACTTCCTTTACCTCACTTGAAGAGATAACCTCTTATGCTTCTGCCTCCTCTGCAATCTCCTGCAAAAATTCCAATTGTTGCTGCGTCTGTAGTTCGGCCAACTCTTCCGTCATCAGTTCCTCGGAATGTGCTTTGACAAGCCCTTTGATATCTCCCTCATCCACTTCCAGGCCCATGGACCTTCCGAGATACACAATCTCTTCCAGTACTTCCTCTTCAGGTCCAAATCCTTCAATGTCCCTTTCAGTCACAGCCTCAGGCCACAGTTTTTTCCATGAAGAGATCAAGGTCCTTTTTGTAACACCCTGCCAGGCCATATCAATAATTTTGAGGCATATGACAACGTTGATGTGGTCCTTCCAGAACTTTCGAAGGGTGAGGTTTGTGCTCTCTGTAACCATAAATCAGCGTTGAAACATGTGTTTGGTAAAAAGTTTATTGAAATTGGAGATCACCTGTTGGTCCATGGGCTGTAAAATATGGTGTTGGGTGGAAGATAGAACCTTTATAAAAATGAACTCTTCTAGGATGTCATCCTCAAGGTTAAGCGGGTGGCAAGTAGCATTGTCAAGGATGAGAAGGGCTTGCAGGGGTAATTCATTGACCTTGAGGTATTTCTTAACTGCAGGATCAAAGACCAAGTTGACCCACTCCACATAACCTGTAGCTTCTCTTTTATAACCTTATGTGTCTTGAAGGCTCTGGGGTTTTCTGAGTGGTATACAAGCAGCGGCTTGACCTTGCAGTTGCCACTTGCATTTGCACAGTGTGAAAGTCAACCTATCCTTCATGAGCTTGTGACCTGGCATCTTCTTTTCTTCTGCCGTTTTATAAGTTTTGCTTGGCATTTTCTTCCAGAAGAGTCCTGTCTCATCACAGTTGAACACTTGTTGGGGGATGTATCCATGGGCTTCGATCAATTCAGCAAAAGTTTTCACAAATTCCTCAGCCACCATAGAATCAGAGCTCGCTGCATCCCTATGCCTGACAACAGAGTGAATACCGGACCTTTTTCGAAAATTTTTGAACCACCCCCTGACTGGCTTTGAACTGCTCCTGTGCTGAAGTACCTGGGCTATGCTGCAGCAAATCTGTGTAAATTACTCTTGCCTCATCACAAATTATACTCTTAGTCATTACTCACATTATACACTCAGTCTCCGTCAATCACAAAAGCAGCAGATTCTCCATCTTTTCATAGACAGAGTCGCAAAGCTTTGAAATAATTTTAACACCCTCAGCAGGAGTTATAGTCTTTATCCAGCCCTTCTGCTTCAGAATAGTACATATCGTAGAAGTTGTGCAGTCATACTGAATTGCGAAGTCTATGACACTTATACCTTGCTCATGTTTGTCTATTATCTCCTGCTTTAATTCCATGGATATCACCTTTTTCCTTTTCTCACCACTGTTCTTAACACTTATCTTCCAAGGACTCATGGTTATATGAAAAAAATTAACTACAGTATAAGCCCGGTATAGTGAGTACGGCTTATTGCGAGAATCGCGTTAGAGCGAGTGATTGTCTTTGTACCGCCAAAAGGCCTATGTTTTACATGTAAAATAAAGCGGATATAGCGAGGCCAAAAAGTTCCTTCCACGGTATACGCTCGGTATTACGACAGATATCTCTCGAGGGCGATGCACCGCCTAGCAAAAATAAACTATTGTGTTTTGTATTATCTGCTAATTAAGCTAAAAATATGAGATGTGTGCCATATCTACAACACCTAAAGCCAGTTATGTCCTAACATGAACGATTTACGGCCTTCAGTACGCTCTGCGCGCTCCCATTTTACGCTCGTCTTTTGTTAGGCCCAGTCATCAGTGGGAGCGGGCAGACGACGAGTAAGATGAGAGTAGGAGAGGGAGTTAGGTCTAGGCATGGGCGATATTGATAATTCAATATCGGGATACGATAATTTGAGCATATCATAAGGTGGCGATAATGATAACTCAGCGTGACGATAAACATCGTCTTATTGTGCCCCGATAACATATCGGGGTGCGGGGGGAGGGGGGGGGGGGGGGGGGGGAGTTTTAACAAAAACAATGAGAAGGTGGTGGGGTAGGGAAGGGAGAACAAACCAGAAGGAACCAACAAGGGCAAACTGCATTAGACTATGGAGATGGAGGTGGGGGAATCGGAACGGAAAACAAGGGAGAAGAGGTCGACGGAATTAGGTCATTAAGCAGGCGGTTGCCATGTACATTCAGATGAGATACAATTTCAAAATTTTCTAAGAAGTCCAATTTCTTCCCACTGTCACATACATGTAAAAGCTTAGGTGAAAATTCGGAAGAATGATCTTCGTCAATTAGATGGTTGGCGAACATGGACTTTTTATCTCCTTTAACAAACGATTTGAAATGTTCTGATTTTCTTACACTTAGTTTCCTTCCAGTTTGGCCAACATACATGGAGTTGCAACCAGGAGTATCACAGTTTAACAAATACACACCACTCTTGTCGCCAATGTCAATCTTGTCCTTAGAATTAAACAACAATTTGCCAAGAGTCATAGAATTATAAACACAGATTTTGTATTTGTTC
The DNA here is from genome assembly GCA_933228895.1 of Platycnemis pennipes. Classification (NCBI taxonomy): domain Eukaryota; kingdom Metazoa; phylum Arthropoda; class Insecta; order Odonata; family Platycnemididae; genus Platycnemis; species Platycnemis pennipes. The sequence continues at coordinate 126,610,296 of OW121851.1, read as the reverse complement.
TTAGGAAGGAATTTAAATAATTTATAAGTAAGACCAGGAATAAATGGTAGCTTCACCCACTTGGAAGGAGTAATCGGGGTCGGGGAGAGAGCGGTGGATTGATTAATAGCAAGTTTACGTCGATGCCGTGTTAATAGATTATCCACCAAGGAATCATTATAGCCATTATTGCGGGCAATACATTTAATAGTTTTTAATTCAATAGAAAAATCATCGGGAGAGAGGGGAATAGACAATAGGCGTTGTAACATCGAATGGAAGGCTGCCATTTTATGGGAATGGTAATGGATAGAATCACTAGGAATTATGGCGTCAGCAAAGTTCACAATGGAGGTGGGTTTCGATAAGATTAATTTCTTAGATCTATCCATCACTTTAAAGGATTCTAGCCATAAGTTCTCCATTTATCGTAAGGACTCCTTTGCTGACGCCATAATTCCTAGTGATTCTATCCATTACCATTCCCATAAAATGGCAGCCTTCCCATTTCCCCCACGAACGGCATCCCCAGTCTATTCGGCAGTCGAAAAAGTATTTTCCCTTCCTTGGTCCACTATGCGCGCGTCCTTCTGAGAGGTGACTTTAGGTTTCCCTGAACCCGCATTTAATTTACCTGCAATCGGACGAACTGGCATATTTGCCGTTAGTATACCTGCCATTCGGTTTCTCCACCTTCCGTCGACCAAAATATTATGTGCACTCGAGTTTGAAGGGTGTTTACAAAGTTACCTAATAACAGAAAATTTAAAAATATTAATTTTTGTCGTTCAATTCTGCGCTAATTAATGTAAAAATGCATTTCTCAAAAACCCTTCCGATTATTTAACCCAAATTATAACTCCATATAAACAAGAATATTTTATGCATTTTCTATAAAGTTTAGAATTTTAGCTGAAAAAGAAATGATACTGTAATCATATTTAATCAGAAGGGTTTTTCTCCGCTCTAGGTGATCGAAAAAATACAATTTTAATTGTGTCACAATCCTTAGATTTCCTAATGTTATATTACATCGATGTTAATTTACGTAATTTAATCAACTAATTTTATATTAGGTTAAATTTATGGCTTAGAAATAGACGGTTCAGCGTTTATTTGTTGCTGGGAAAGCCGTGCGACGTTGCTGCAACAAATAGCCGCAGACTTGTCTCACTCTGGCCCGTAAAAATATAAACTGATATAAAATTAGTTGATTAAATTACGTTCTTAACAACGATGTATTATAACATTAGGATATCTAAGGATTGAAACGCAATTAAAATAGCATTTTTTCGACCACCCAGAGCCGAGAAAAACGTTTATGATAAAAATTATTTCAGTATCATTTCTTGATAGATAAAATTCTGAAAGTAATAGAAAACGCATAAAACATTCTTGTTTATATGGAAAATTTGTATCAAATAATTTGAACTGTTTTTGAGATATGTATAAGGTTTTATACTCGGTGTAATAGTTGAACACGTAAAAAACCGTCACTTTTTCCAATCAAACTTTAATAAGAAATACAAAAATATAAGAAAGAAAATTAAAGTGCACAATTAATGTAGAATTAAATGACAAAAAATACGATATGATTAAATTTTCTTTAGTTATTTATGTTACTCGTAAACACCCTTCAAACTTGAGTGCACATAATATTTTGGTCGACAGTAGGTGTCAACTGCTGCATTCCTCTAGCGTAACTAGCGCGCACCGTCAATGTGAATTATCGGCTTACTTTTTCTCCCAAAAACACACACTTCGCCGCTAACACCACATGCTGAATTGGGAACTAAATCAATAAATGGCAAGGCAGGTTATCGCTCAAATCGGAACAGAGCATTTTAATTGCATAGCTACATCATATGCCCAGCTTTTGTTTCAAGGTAAGGAAACCCTCCTCGCCTGTGAGCTTCCAGTATCAAGTATGACGGGGCTTTGGTTTCGCCAGCTCATCTTTCGCTCGGGCGCGTCTCATACCGAGCGAGATCTCCAGTCCGACGTAACTGCGTTTGGCCAACACCCGGCAGTCGAATACAGCGACAGTGTTGTCTCATCGCTGATTTTAAAGGTCTGTTGGCCGGGTTGCGTCGGGAAGTGGTACGAATTTTTTGTAAGTAGCTGTACATGTATGTATTAAATTATTTTCAGATCCTAAGATAGCTATTTTGCACTGACATACACTATGTAAATGTCACTATGACCATTGTGCACTACATAAAAATAAATTATTTGATGTAATGAACTTGGGAGTATTGTCTTTTATACCTTTCGATGATTTTTAATTTTCCATTTTATTTATGGCCAACTGTTCCAGTTCATTATAGGGCCTTGATCTACCAGAGTGGTAAGTCCTCATTGAGTGTTAGTCTGTATTTTAAGCATAAAATCTAGTCCACCCCTGAAAAAGATGAAATCAGGATACGACTGTTCACTAAAAATAATTCATTGCAGGAGTTACCTAAAATACAGCACATCTACATCTACCCAATACCTTGCAAGCCACCATGAGGGTGTGGGGCAGAGGGTGAAGATCACCAAATATACACTATTGACATGCAAGCTGAAAGTATATCAGATATCCCACGAGCTATTTGGGACGTACTTATATTTCATACCAGAATATTTAGTGTTCTAAAGTCGTAGTTGTAATATACTTACTACAAAGAGATTGGTAGAAATATTGAACATCTGAAGTCATGGCAAAAAATCTAGTGTGGAGGTCATGGTTCCAGAAAATCTCTACATCTTTTTCGAGCTGAACTTTCATTTCTCCAAATGGTTTGTGAGAAACTCCTCCGAAACTGTATGCATAGAACCAATAACCCTGAAAATTTAAAATAAATCAGCAATTAAGTCTCTTTCCTATGAAAAGGTTAGGATAAAAGAGAAAGAATTGATATTAATAGACAGATAACAATGAATTTATAACATTATAATACAGTGGAATCATTAGAATTACCGAACTGAAGACCTTAAAAAAATAATCTATTATAATATTCTAACATGTAGTTTATTCATTAGCACAAAAGGATAAAAACCTTTTTAAAATGACTTCTATTTGATTAATGAAAACAATAAAAGATTCAGAATACTATTCACTTCACTGCATTTTACTGACACATTACTTTTGGATTTACCAATTATGTACATGTACACATGGACAAGAAATTTTCTCAATGACATCCTGCAGTACTATCTTTTGACTCTTATCATTAATTCAAGGGATAAAAATTTGTAGCCAGATCTTAGGTATATCTATAGAAAAAGAATCCTAATTCTTCATGTAAACATTATTTGATCTACACTTGGTTTTATTTTTACTAATCACCAACCATTTATTAATCAGGGTCCTTTGTGGTCACTCTTATCTGTCCACTATCTGCTGTGGATTTGTATCCTGCTTCCTTTTCACCCATTTCTTATCACATCTTTCTTTTGGAGTAATTTCTTTCGCTACCTTGCTAACCGCAGTTTTTTTAACATTTGTTGATATATAATAGGAAATATAAAACTCGTGGCTAAGCTTAAAGCACCGAGTGCATCCACCGGGTTGCGGATGGTGGGTCGACCTCTAGATATAGAGGTTAGCTGCGAGATAAGCAAGTTTACTCATCGAATAAGCAGTCGTGGACAAAAAGCAACGGCATTCCGAGGGGGTATTGGTCTATCCCTGGGTAAGGTAGGTCATTAAATAATAATAATAATATTTTATTAACACCGTAGGGATACAATTGTCTATGGGTTTCGTCAATTAAAATACCTGTTACAGTGACAGAGATGTGGAAGTACAGTAAAAACACAGATTACAAAATATCATTAAAAAAGTCCTGAACACTATAGTAACATTTGCTATATAGCAAGATCTTCAATCTATTTTTAAAAACCATTGGTGAGGTAAGGGATTTTAAACCAGAGGGCAGCTTGTTGTAAATTGCAGTAATTGAGTAATAGGAGCCTTTCTGGCAGAGGCTAAATGAATAAAGATGACTATGAATGTCATTTTTTGAGCGAGTGTCATGACTGTGAAATTCAGAGTTAATGTGAAAGTAATGTGGATAACACTTCACAAACATGGCGCATGTGAGAATATAAATGCATGGAGGATCCTGAGGGAGACAAACAGTGGCCTACCACTCATTCGGATTGGAACTCTACAGATGGCCTTAATGGCCTGTTTCTGTAGGGAGAAGGCCTTAGCTGCAGTAGGGGAGTTACCCCAAAACATAGTACCATAGGACAATAATGAGTGTACTTTGGCAAAGTACACAGTTTTTGGAACATTGAGAGAAACAAGAGGAGAAAGTTTCCTTATCATATAAATACCAACTGAGAGTTTCTTATTCATTTCAAAAATATGAGTTGACCAGTCAAGAGTCTCATCAAGCTGAAGACCTAAGAATTTCACAGATGAGGAGGTGGAGAAATCAGAATGAGGAGGCAGAGTAGGAATCTCATGAGAGAACTTGTTGTGGAAAAGAATACAAGTAGTTTCAGCCTCATTCAAAACAACTCTGTTAAGGTGGCACCACAGTAACATCTCATCTTTTGTAGTAGAGGCCAAATGATCCAAGAGTGGTAAAGTACTAGCTGATAGGAGATTAGATGTATCGTCAGCGTACATCACGGTGGAACTACATGAGAAATGTTTAGGAAGATCATTGATGAAGAGGAGAAACAGTAGGGGACCAAGAATGGAACCTTGAGGTACTCCAACTGGTACTTTCAAGGGACTGGATTTGATTTCCACCACTCCTGCAAATGATTGGTGAGTGTAACTGACAAATTGCGATCTGTCACTAAGGAATGATGAGATCCAATTTAAAGAGTTGTTAGTGATTCCCAGGCACTGAAGTTTGGTTTTGAGAACTTCATGATCTACGCTGTTAAAAGCATTTTTGAAGTCAAAAGAGATACCTAAAATGTGATGTTTATTGTTCATTCCAAGAATAACATTATTTAGGAACTCGAAAATAGCAGAGTTAGTGGACCTGCCAGATCTAAAACCATGCTGAGAGTCAGAAATTAAATTAAATGTCTGGAGGTACTTAGTTAATCTATGCTGGAAAAGTTTTTCAAAGATCTTTGAAAACTGATAGGATGGAGATAGGTCTATAATTAATAGACTCAGAAGAGCAGCCTTTCTTGGGAATTGGTATGACCCTGGCCAGCTTTAGGGCAGAGGGAAAGAAGCCAGTGCTAAATGAGAGATTGATGATATCAGTCAATGGAGGAGTAATTAAGTTTGACGACGCAATTATAATACTGGGAGGGATGCCATCGGGCCCAGGTGAGGAATTACCCAGGGAGAAGATGGTTCTTTGAACCTCATAAGGGTCAGTGGGATGTAGGATACTAATAATAGTACAGAACAACAGAATAAAATAATACAGAACCTGTGAAAATGCCGTGACTTGGCGACGGGAGGCAGCCAACAATTACCCTTCTCATCAAACGAAGGAGAGGGCAGCGCTCCTCTTCATATGAGTGAAGGTGGAGACCAGAGAGGTCGGTACAGCGACACTCATTTCACTACAGGCATGGTAACATTTATTTTAATGGCTGTAGTACTGCGATGTGGAGGGCAAGGGGAAATGACCACATTATTATCCCGAGGAGTCACAGCTGATCCACTTTTTCTTTCAATCAAGATGTGATGGAAACCTCTTGAGTAAAATATTCCAGAGGTAAAATAGTCCCCCATTCAGATCTCCGGGTGTGACTACCCGAAAAAGTAGATCAGTCAAGTGTGATAAACATTTTAGGGTAGGAACATGGAACGTGAGATCACTTCGGACCTGCAGAAAACTGGAAAACCTAAAAGTGGAAATGTGAAGAATGGACCTCGACGTACCCTGGGGAAAAAACCGAGTTAAAACGAGGTAAATCCAGTTAAATTTGAACTCGGACCAACTCGTAGGTACGAGTTGTCACCTCGTTCGAGATGGTTTCAACTCTTAGGCCCCGCAAACATATACAACACGCAAGGCAAGCAGTCCCGGCGAAAAATCGAAATACCTAGTTTGAACTCGTTCAATGTGGAATTTGTATTAAGTGGTTTCAAATTGCAGACGAGGGACCTTGTCTAAACTCGGTTCACCTCGTTCGAGGTGGATGTCGTATCAAGTGGTTTCAAATTGCAAATGAGGTAACTTGTCTAAACTCGGTTCACCTCGTTCGAGGTGGATGTCGTATCAAGTGGTTTCAAATTGCAAACGAGGTAACTTGTCTAAACTCGGTTCACCTCGTTCAAGGTGGATGTCGTATCAAGTGGTTTCAAATTGCAGACGAGGTAACTTGTCTAAACTCGGTTCACCTCGTTCGAGGTGGATGTCGCATCAAGGTGTTTTACCTCGTATCCAAAGCTTCTCGTTTTAACCTGATTCACCTCGTTCGAGGTAGATGTCGTATCAAGTGGTTTTACCTCGTATCCAACGCTTCTCGTGTTAACCTGATTCACCTCGTTCGTCGTGGAAGTGGTTTTACCTCGTATCCAAAGTTTCTCGTTTTAACTTGATTTCACCTCGTGATTGATTCGTGAACAGCATCCGGAGTTCTATATGCATACGAATTTTCATCAAGATCGGCGACCCGGTTATCGGACACTCCCCTTGTTAGACCTGATTGAACAAACAAAAAAATAGAGGAATGCGGCAACTGAAGAAGGGCAGCTTTGTTACAAAAGAATAAGAAGCGAAATAAGTCACAAAGCCAGGAAAGCTAGAGAAATATGGATGAAGAGCCTATGCGAGGATGTACAATTCAACCTTGCTCTTGGAGAGGTGGAAGCTGCCTATAGGATAGTGAGGAACCACTTCAAAGAAGAGCGCAAGATGCAATACCATAAGGGACAAGAATGGAGAACTTCTGATTGAAAATGAAGACAAAGTGAAGAGAAAGAAAGGATATCAGGAAGAGTTATAAAATAGAAAAAAATCTCAGCATGAACGTGATCGAAGAGGAAAGCGAAGCGAAGAGGATGATATGGGAGCATCAATATTAAGATTGGTATTTGACGCAGCAGTAAGGGACCTTCGAATGAATAAGGTTTCTGGAATTGATGATATTCCTGCAGAACTAATAAAAAATGCAGGAGAGAAGACACTAACCTATCATTACAAGACCATCTGCGGCATGTATTCAAAAGGAGAAATACCCAGGTACTTCGAGAAAAACATCATCATTCCTATTCCCAAAAAGAAGAGAGAGGAGATATGCGAATATTTTAGAACTATAAACCTGGCAACACATGAATCAAAGATATTGACAAGGATCATCTACAGAAGAATAGAACAGAAAGCAGAGGAGTTCCTGGATGAAGATCAATTTGGATTCAGAAAAAGTAAGGGTACAAGAAAGGCAATATTGGCCCTTAGGCTGTTCATAGAGAAGAGAATGGAGAAGAACAAACTGACATTCATTGCATTTGTGGGCTTAGAGAAGGCTTTTGACAACGTGGATTGGAATTTAATGCTTGGACTTCTGAAAGGAATTGGAGTGACCTAAAATGATCAAAGAATTATCCACAGTTCGTATAAAAACCAAGTACCTGTGATTACATCTGGACCCAGCTGTGAAGAGGCAAGAATAAAGGAAGGAGTGAGACAAGGCTGTGTACTGTTTCCCATAATTTTTAATGTTATATCGAGAAAGCCATCAAAGAAATCAAGGAGAAGTCTTCTGGAGTGAATATCCTCGGATAAAAAATTAGCATGCTGCGGTTCGCTGATGACATAGCACTCATAGCAGAGACAGAGAAGGATCTGAATAAGATGCTGATAACCATGGAAAGGACAATGGCCAGATATCAGAAGAAGACTAAGATACTGGTGTGCAGAAGAAGACTAAGATACTGGTGTGCAGAAAAAGAGAAGAGGCCAAAACCAACGTTAAACTAGGAAAACAAAAGCTGGAAGAGGTGAAAGAGTTCTGTTACCTTGGAAGCCGAGTAACCAACGACGGACAAATCAAGAACAAAATAGTAAGAAGAATAGCCCAGGCGAAGTGGGCATTCTATCAAAAGAAGAATCAACTTACAGCCTGAAATACAAGCATAGAAGTAAGGAAACAATTCATCAGAACGTACATCTGGAGCGTGTTTCTTTATGGCAGCGAGGCATGGACAATGACAGCAGCGGAAAAGAAAAGGGTGGAAGCATTTGAAATGTGGTGCTGCAGAAGGATGATGAAGATTAAATGGATCGACCGAGTAAGTAATGAGGAAGTTCTATGAAGAGTGGGAGAAAAGAGAAGTCTTCTGAAAACCCTAAGAGGAAGACTGAACAACTTGATCAGCCACATCATGAGACATGATGGCCTGATGAAGACAATCGTCGAGGGACAAGTGGAAGGGAAGAATGGCAAAGGAAGGCCTCGTGCAAGATATATGGAACAAGAGATAAAAGATGTCAACGAGAAGAATTACGTAAATACGAAGAGATTGGCCGATAGAAGAACTCAGTGGAGAGCTGCATCAAACCAATCTGAGGATTGACGATCAATGATGATGAATAGGAAATAACAGAAGAGATACTTTTTCATACTAAGTACAGTGGACTCTCATTAGCGTGTTTTTGTACAGACCTGACATCCTGAACATAGTAACGAGGAAAATATGCTGAACAGGTTAGGCCACCCCGGGTAAGTTGAAGACGTATGTATGAGTTGCCAAACTTGTAGGGGAGCATTATGCTGGGTGTTTATTTCTATTCATTCTGTAGATAGCTAGTGTTCATATATGGTTTTGAAGTTTTATTTCATTCACACTTTGAGATTACACAAAATTCCCAGCAGTGAGGACTTTACACCGGCCAGGAGACCACCTCTACTTGGCAACTTCACTGTTAAGCCAAATTCGAGACACATTGGAAAAGTTCACCAAATGTCTTTGGGTTGTGCCTCTCTCTTAATCTCTTGCACACAGGTGGGCGAGGGTTGTCCATATTTTGTACCCATGTTCATGTCCCTACTTCACATAAGATTCCAAGCTGCCAATTGGACCTACTTAATAAACTGTACCCCAATAAACCATGTGAAAAAGAATCCGTCCTGTGTTTGTGAAGGGAATAAATCATAAGGAAAGAAGAGTGAAAGCTGGTGTGTGAGTTAGAATACCATGTTGCCCTTCATATACCTGAATTTTCTAAACTTTCCTACAAAAAACTGTGAAGGTAACATAATAAATAAATAATGGAGCATTTACTCAGAACCAAAATTGCAATTTTCTACACGAAATCGTTAGAGGCAAACGAAAAATTAATTTTAGTGAAAAAATTAATCTTCTAACCAGAGCCTTATAAATCATAAATTAAACTCATAAATCAAAAATTAAAATGAGCAAAAGGTGACACCCACCTAAGAAGCTGCTTTGAGACCATTTACGTCACCCACCTCCCATCCATTACTGCTTTTGGGAAAGGGAAGGGAGTGGAATGCATGCAATCGGAAAAAACAATTTTACTTTCGGCAATGCAAACAGTCGCAAAAGTTCTCAATGGATTCTAACTCGAGAGACTTTGTACATTTGTGTGCAAAGTAGAGAGACTTTGTACATTGTGTTGTGTGTTTGACTTGTGACATTTGTAATTATGAGTCTAAATGTTTGAATAATTAAATGTAAAATTTCTACTTGATTTGCAACTGCTTTGAACTTTTTTCCCCAAAGGGAAGATGTCATTGGGCGGCAACCCAAGCCTTTTAATTTATTACGTTTGAGTCCTAGCTAGATTTCATCATATAAGTACCTACATTGGGGTATTTCCTCCGTCTCAGTTCAGTCTGGGTTGAACCAACCTATGTGAATTCTGTTTCACACGTAGAAATAAATTGTAGAACTTGAAATAACATAAACTAATGGAAATTTCATTAATGCACGCATGGTAATGAAACAATAACTTTTTCCCTCAGTCACTTATGCATCTGCAAAGTTTTCCATGCTACACATTGCTTTACATGATGGCATTTTAACTGTGCATTTCTCAACGCATCTGAATGGACAATGACAAGCTTCAAGTTAAATGCCATTAATTATCAATAAGTAATATTACCTGACACTGTAGTGATTTATGTCTTACCCAATCCTAAAACTAAAGATTTCCTGTGTAGCACAAATGATTAAAAATTTCTCATTTGTAAGGTTCAAAATTATGACAATCCAAGAGAACTTGGCCACGTCATAGTTAAAACCAATTCTATAAATAAAGACTAAGAAATAGATGACAAAATAATTAGTAAATGCATACATACCTTGCCCTGGAAAACAATAGTACTATGCACCAATGCAACATCATTATAAAACATATATCCTGACCCTAATGTATGTCACATGCAAGTAGTAAGGGTTGTGAAGGTCACAAAAAGTGACCAATGAGTGTAGTGGCTGAGGTTAAGCATGGGCGATATTGATAATTCAATATCGGGATACGATAATGTTAGCATATCGTAAGGTGGCAATTACGATAACTCATATCGTGACGATAAATATCGATAAATTATCGCCCCGATATTTTATCGGGGCACGATATTTTATCGGGGCACGATATTTTATTGGGGCACGATATTTTATCGTGCCCCGATATTTTATCAGGGCACGATATTTTATCGGGGCAAGATATTTTATCGGTGCATGATATTTTATCGGGGCACGATATTTTATCGGGGCAAGATATTTTATCGGTGCACGATATTTTATCGGGGCACAATAATATATCGGGGCACAATTATATATTGGGGCCCGATAATATATCGGGGCCCGATAATATATCGGGGCACAATAATATATCGGGGCACAATAATATATCGGGGCACGATAATATATCGGGGCACAATAATATATATGGGGCACGATAATATATCGGGGCACGATAATATATCGGGACACGATAAGATATCGGGGCACGATAATATATCGGGGCACGATAAATATCATGATATCGCACCCAGATAAAATATCACGATATATTATCACGATAAATATCACGTTAAAAGATCATGATATCGGAAAAAGACAGCCGTTGAGTTGGCTTTCGCTTAAGCTGGAGCAAGTACGTTTGAAAACTTATATTCTGCTATCTGCTAATTCAAATTCTCAGCATTTCTCTCTCACTCTCTCTTTCAATTCCAGTGGTCTGGTAGTTTATAGGTGACGTTATGTTCAAATTTTGGAAGGAACTGAAAATAACTGTTTATATATTAGTGTATGAATTGTCCGCTGATCTAAATATATCGAAACAAACTCAGAAAATAAACTATTTGGCTTGCTAGAATGATGTGATCTTACTTTAGATGATTACCAAAAGTAACTTTCAGTAACATGCATTGTTCTGATTGCTTTACACGTAGTAATGCCTAAATATGCTGTTAACAATTTTTCGGTAAATATTATAATCAGTCCAATTAATTTAACAGAAATTACCCTTCCACCGAGCCCCGTTGAAGTTTCACGGTTGATCAACGGTATTTACGGAATACGACGCAAACAGAACTGGTACATGATGTCTGTCCCATATGGCCCGAACCGACTGTGTGCAACTTGCTTCGTAGCAGCCTAACCGGAACTGGTTGGTGATCAGACTAGCCACATTGCTTGTGCAGGCGACTTTTAAATGACAGAGAGACGCACAGTATATTGAATTCGGTTGCAGCTCATGCAAAAGTCGGCCGTGCCGCAGACATGTGCCCGCAAACTAAACGCAGGCCAGCCGCACACAGGCACAATAATAATAATAATTTTTATTTGTCCGGAGATTTGTTGCTACAAATATAGGACACGTCAAGGCAAATACATAAAACAGTACATAAAAGTGAAAAGCATAGTTAAAAATGAAGAAATTCATCAACAGAATAAAATAAATTTCTCAACAGAAATTCATGGAGCTTACGTTTGAAAAGGGCCATAGTCTTTGCCCTCTTAACTTCTGAAGGAAGCTTATTAAAGAGCAAAAGGCCCATATACCAAGGGGCATAACTAGAGTTTTTAGTTCTTACAAAAGTTTGATGGATGTTGGTAGAGCTCCTAGTAAAATAACAATGATATTCGTTATTGATTACATAATTGGAAATATTCTTTTTAGCACAAACAATGGCAGCAAACATGTACACACAGGGAAGAGGTAAAATACCAAATTTCTGAAAAAGAGGGCGACATGGGGCATTAAGTGGAGCTTTACCTATCAGCCGCAGAACCCTCTTTTGAATTTTAAATATTATTATGGAATTGGGTGTAGGGCCCCAGAAGAGGATGCTGTACATAATCAGGGAAAAGAACTCACCATAATAAATTGACAGCAGTACATTGACATTTACAGTTCTTCTAATAGATCGAATTAAAAAACAGACAGAACTCAGTTTACCACGGAGTTTCTGAATATGACCCTCCCAAGAGATTTGACTGTCTAAGGTGACGCCCAAGAAAGAAGAACTATTATTCTGTGGAACAGGATTGCTATCAATATTAACAGAGATGAAAGATTGATGTTTGTTCTTATTATGAAAATAAATAAAATTTGATTTGTCCACATTGAGTAGGAGAGAGTTTTGATAACACCATTCTTTTAGGAGACTTGCGGCTTGTTTAGATTTTGAGGCCAGACATTTTGATGACGAGGCAGACACGAGAACATTGGTATCATCAGCATACAATACAGGAAGTACACCAGGTACAGATTTCAGAATGTCAGGGAGGTCGTTTATAAATAACAGGAACAGTACTGGGCCCAGAACAGAGCCCTGGGGAACACCTAAGACCACTTTTTTCTCAGGGGACACAAAATTGGCTCCATCTCTAGTAAGGACAACACTTTGATGCCTATCACTTAGATAAGACTCAATCCAATTACAAGCTGCACCTCTAATACCAAACATTGCAAGTTTTTGCAAAAGAAGATTATGATTGACATAGTCAAAAGCTTTGGAGAAATCAAACATCAGAATAAGGGATTCTTGTCTGTTGTCCAGGTCATCTAGTATTTTATTCACAACCTGGTAAATAGCAGTGTTATATCAATGGCAAGCCAGTCAATGCCAATCAATATCAATGGCAAGCCAGACTCACATTGGGTGCAGATCATCATCACATGCACATTGATCATTTCGACTGCACACTATCTGCGGGCAGTCGCCCACGGCAATTCAGACCTGCAGGCAGCCATACGCAGACGAAATGTATTATATGTTATTTCCTAAAGAGAAAGAAATTTTTTCGTGAGCCGATGAAACTAATGTATTTACCTAATTTAGTCTCAAACTGCTGACTACTACTGAAATCCTTCTCGAGAAATTAGATTTGGATTAAAAGATGTAAGGAATGAAATTAATATTTTCATAAATCCTCCGGAAGATGGAAATGAAACAGAGGATGGCTATGAGGAATTCACTTCGGAATGTAATGACCCTGATCGTCTTAATGACCAGCAGCTGAAAGTGGGTGGTGACGTCAGCATTGACGATGTAGATCAAATGGACAATAATATATGTAGGCATACAATATATTTGGGCATTAGGTACTACGTGTAAAGCAATCAGAACAATGCATGTTACTGAAAGTTACTTTTGGTAATCATCTAAAGTAAGATCACATTATTATAGCAAGTAGAATAGTTTGTTTGCTGAATTTGTTTCGATATATTTAATCAGGGGACAATACATACACTAATTTGCAAACAGTTGTTTTCAGTTCCTTTCAAAATTTGAACATGATGTCACCTATAAACTATCGGACCACTGGAATTGAAAAAGAGAGTGAGAGAGAACTGCTGAGAATTTGAATTAGCAGATAGCAGAATAGTAAGTTTTCAAACGTACTTGCTCCAGTTTAAGCGAAGGCCAATTCAACGGCTGTCTTTTTCCGATATCACAGTCTTTTATCGTGATATTTATCGTTATAATATATCATGATATTTTATCGGGGCGCGATATCGTGATATTTTATCGGGGCACGATATCGTGATATTTGATATTTATCATGCCCCGATATATTATCGTGCCCTGATAAAATATCAGGGCACGATAAGACGATATTTATCAAGCAACGATATATCGTCATTTTAAAAACTCAATATCGGATTCGCGATATTTTACGATATATCGCCCAGGCCTAGCTGAGGTGCTCTAATTTCTAGGTCACTCAACCAAATAAATGTATTCAATCACATTACCAAAGCAATAACAAAAACATGGATCTGAAAACGTACCTCCAACATTTTGCAACTAACACACGCATGTTGTCCAGCTCTTTCTTGAAGAATTGTACTGGCCTTGATACCTTCCACATCAAAAGAAATCTTCTTGGGTGAAGATTTATACAATAGGGTGTCAAACCTTAGCATGTAACACAAGTCAGTCTTTTTAAGGCATTTCCTTGTAAGGTCATCTAGGAGATAGACATTGCAGTCAAGAATGGTGACATTCACTGTGCTGGGACAATAGCATGCAGATAGTTGTGATCCACTTGGCTTCACCTTCCCCCGTTTGTATGTGTACAGATCTGATAAGACTGCCTGAAAATCCAGCATGCGCCTGCACACTGTGCTGGGACAATAGCATGCAGATAGTTGTGATCCACTTGGCTTCACCTTCCCCAGTTTGTATGTGCACAGATCTGATAAAGCTGCCTGAAAATCCAGCATGCGCCTGCACATTCAAATGAGTGATATAAGGTCCAAGCATTTCAAAAGAAAAATAAAAAATTAACAAAATATATAACACGCCAATGATGGGTCTTCAAAACTAAAGTCTGACCCTTAAAATTGCTTGCATGAAAAAGGCAATAGAACCAAGAGGCGTATAAAGGAATTAAACAATAAAAATAGTGCATTCAACGGCAATAACACTGCTCTACTTTGCGAGGACTACACATAGATTTTAAACATGTTCAAATGATATTAATATGGCATTTTAAAAAAATCGCATTACATGGTCTGAATATCAGTGGATAAAACTCATTGTTGTTTTGATGAAAACTCTAACCTGCAAGGTATAAAGATAATTCCTCTAATTCCTTTAATTCGTATTTTAAAATATGGAAACTTATCATAGTTCTTGAATTTGATTGGTTGAGCTTGAAGAGCAAAGAAACACATAAGAGAGTAAAGGAACCATATTGCTTCCTTGTAGCTCACTTTGATAGAATACTTTTGCATCTGATTGTACAGATACAGCATAAAACATATACAAAATCATACACAGATACAAACTAAAACGTAGTCTAATCACGTTGAGCATGGATGGTGAGAATACTAGTCATTCCCATTCCAACTATTCTGGATGGATGGTGAGAATTCTTGTCATTTGGCTACATTAACTTAACATGTTGTGTATGGCAGTGTATAAATGTCACTCCCCTGTTACGGTAGACATTTAAACTTGCGTCTTTTAAACACAGTTTATGGTTTTAAATTCTACTTCTCCTATGTAATTGGTTATTTTTAATTGGAATTTTTTTAAAACTAACTCACCAACAATGTCAGTAACCCTTCCTGGTGTAATACAGTAAAAACTTTTATTCAGTGGTACATGGCAAGTATCTCGTCTAACTTTCAAATTCTGAGGTTTCAGAGTCCTCTCCAAGAAACGGAAGAAGCTTGCGATAGACCTGAGTACTTCCCTCCTACCCGTAGACAACAACAATGGAAGGAAGTGGTGTAAACTTCCGTACCTTCATAAGTTATCTTACAAAATAGTGAACCTTATTCCCAAAGACAAGTTCAGAGTCGCCTTCTACACACCCACATCCCTTGCCAAACTTGGAATTTCGAACAAAAAAATTTGCAAGAACAAGGACACAATTGAAGAAACAAAAAGGAGTGGGGTCTAAGCGTTTTTTTGCGAGTGTGGAGCCAGTTACGTAGGCCAAACAGGAGGTCGCGACTTCGCCACAAGGATGAAAGAACACAGGAAGTGCGCAGAAACGGGAAACAGCATATCCATGGTGGCCAAACATTTGATCGAATTGGGTCATAAGTGTAGTTTTGAACCAAAAATACTACACACAGCTATCAAAGGGAAAAAACTCGATTCCCTAGAACAACTAGAAATCAACTTAAGGACAATAAAAAACTCTACTAAACGAAGTACTATATAATATCAGTTCACCACTCCTATCCATCTATATAATAATAAACTATATAATAAAGCCTCCTTCGTTACAAGAAAATAAAGAGGACCAAACAGGAGCCAAGATGCGACTTAAAAATGCTGGCAGAGAAAGAAAATAGAGAAAGATTAGTCACAGTCATTAACAGGAAACTAGGAAATGGGGGAGAAATGGGCACCGAAGAGAGATGGGATGAAGTGAAGAGGACAATCGCAGAAGTAGCAGAAGAGCAGCTGATGAGCAAGAGAGCCGACAAGAAGAAACCATGGATTACGACGGAGATAAAAGAACTAATAGAAGAAAGAAGAAAATACAAGAACACCAGAAATGAGGATGTGGCAAGCCTATACAAGAAGCTTAGGAACTAAGTCAATCGAGAATGCAAGAAGGCTAGGGAGAACTGGATAGAAAGCATTTCGGGGAGAGGAAAACAAAAAGTTACAACATCAGGGATGCAAACGGGAATATAATGATAGAGAATGAAGACATTGGAAACAGATGGAAACAATACATCGAAGAACTCCACCAAGGGCCGAGGCCATTGGATGAGAACCTAATGAAGGATGAGAGTGAGGTTGACAAGGAAGACCAGGGCCCACACATACTAAGGAGCGAATTCGACAGAGCTGTAAAAGATCTTAAGAAGAACAAAGCACCTGGAGAAGACAACATCAACGGGGAAATAATCAAAGCGCTTGGAAATAAAGCCAAGGATATCCTGTATGGAATAATCAAAGATAGCTACCAAAGCGGAAGACTTCCAGAGGATTTCCAAAGGAGTGTGATGATCATGATACCAAAGAAGACGAGGACTGAGAAATGTGAGAAGCACCGAACCTTGAGTCTAGTGTCACATGCATCAAAAATACTTACGGGAATAATAAGCTGGAGGATGGAAAGTAAAATTGAAGATAACCTCTCAGAAAACCAATTTGGATTTAGGAAGAACAGAGGAACCAGGGAAGCAATACTCTGCCTGAGAGTCATGGTAGAGAAATCAATACATGTGAACAAACCACCATATTCGTGGACTTTTGTGGACTTAAGAGAAAGCCTTCTACAATGTTGAGTAGAAGAAGATGTTTGGACTGCTGGAAAAACTCGGAAATGATTACAAGGGCAGAAGAATAATCTACCAGCTATACAAGAAGCAGTTAGTCACAATGCGAATGAGAGACGGAAGAAAAAAGAAGCCAAAATTAACAAAGGAGTCAGACAAGGATGCAACCTCTCACCAGCACTGTTCAACATATACTTGGAAGAGGCAATAAAAGAAGCACAAGAAACCGAACTAAACGGAATAAAGATCAACGGAGAAGAAATTAACATGCTCCGCTTCGCAGATGATATTGCAGTCGTAGCAGGAAACCTGGATGATCTTCAAAGGTCTCTAAACACAATGGACCAAGCTCTGCTGGAGTACAACATGAACATAAATAAGACAAAGACAAAAATCCTAGAGATGTGGAAGAGAGAAGCTTAATGCAGTAGTCACACTGAGAGGGCAGAAATTAGAACAAGTGGATTCCTTCACCTATCTCGGAAGTACCTTCACATGGGATGGAAGAAGTACTACGGACATGAGGGGAAGAGTAACTCAAGCTAAGAAAGTATTCATGATGAAAAGACAACTGCTCTGCTCAAAGAAAGAGACGAGGAAACAGTAATTGAAAACATGTGTGGAGTGTGGTTCTCTATGGATCAGAAGCATGGACCATCAGAAGAGTAGATCAGAAAAGACTAGAAACTTTTGAAACCTGGTGCTGGAGGAGGCGGATGAAGATCAAATGGGCAGATAAAATAAGAAATGAAGAAGTATACAGAAGAGTAGAAGAGGATAAGACTAGTTTTTAAAATTAATTTTAGTCATTTTACTCATACTGATGAATGGTCATGATCAGCTTCACATCTCTTTAAAACAGTTAAGGAGCAGAACTGGCCCTTTTTGGCAAAAGGTGTATTCTCCAGTTTTTAGTTTTTTCTTTTTTTTATAAATTCTGGAAGTCCCCTGTTCACCCTAATTGTTCCACAGACACTTGTTTTCACAAACACTCTTACTGGTCCACAAGTAACCATCCCACTGTGTTTTTTCAGCTAGATTTTAGAATAAAAATTAATAATAAACATCTGTTTAAGCCAACACATCATAAGAAAATACAAGGATAAGTACTTACTTTCCAAAAATGAATAATTATGATGTTATCATTAGAGTATATCAGAACAATATGAATAGTGGAAACTGTATATTTAGGTCCTTGACACAAAGCAGTTGACTGGGAACATATATAGAAAGGCTTTTCTGAAGGAAATGATGCTTGATCTGATGCTTGAAAACTTAACTTCACTCTCAGCTCACAGGATGCAGGCTGATTTTAGAACTCGTTTTCTAGAAAAATAATTGGAACCTGAAAATGTGGTTATTACTTCTCTTTCCACCATTGCTGCCACGTATAGATACTTACATTATCCAAGCTGGATAATGTAAGTATCTATATGTGGCATGTCAGTATCTATATGCCTTAGTAGCATGTAAGTATCTATATGTCCTTAAACCATTTCTCTGAATACATTTAAATATAACTTGGGACAATGGGCAACTCTGTTTAACTCCCTATTCTATGCTTACCTGAGTCCTTTGTTTAACATATGTATACCCTCCAAATGAGACACCTATTATGCTATCTATGTCAATCCAGTCTACTTCTAGATACAACAAAAGAAAGTTTATGAAAAATGAGCAAACCTAAGCGCTCCCAATGCCACTTGGGAAAGCCCAGGGCTCCATTCCATCTGTAACGAGAGAAGCAGCACTTCCATTGGACCTGGATACTGTTCTTTGCTTGGCTTTCGTATTTTCAGCGCATCAACGTACAGAGGAGAGCCCCATGTGTGGTATTTGCCCTTATGAGTGGATACATTGAAAGGCATTCTTCCCAGGTAGCACCAAAGCTTTTTTACTAGTATCTCATTCAATTCCAGCTCACCTGAAAAATTAGTCAATGAAAGTTTAGTAATTTCTGGAGATGGGACATTCGAATCTTCGAATCTTGAAAAAGATTCGAGAAACAAATACTCTAATATTTGTGTTATTTTCATCATTCGAATCTTTCGAATCCTAAAATATAAATAAACAACGAATTCTTTATGTAATAACTTAGAACAGATTAGTTTCGACCGATAAAAACGTTCATTACAAATAAGGTTAAACCTCGCTTTTACGTCCCCACAATTTACGTTTTCCCGCCATTAACGAATTTTCCTTCAAGTACTAATAATTTTCATAAGTCCGCAAATAACATCTTCCCTTTATTTACGCTAGCAAATTTTTGAATGGTTCGCCATTTGCGTTTTACGAGACGATTTTGCCGTGATTGTCGTCCTGGTTGCATAACTGGTGGATGGACTCAACGCTCCGTGAAAGACAAAGTAAAATACTCATGCAGTAAGTTACCACTATGAAAGATAAGTAAAATTTTCTCAGATGTACCACCAGTTATCGTGACCTCAGTCATCTGTGGAATTGTAATGCCCCGAGAAATTACAGTCACGTACGTATTTTTTGTCGCGATTGTTGACCGGGTTGCATAACTCGCGGATCGGCTGATGCTATCGCATAGGTGAAGAAGTTTTTTTTTTTATTTAAGAAGTGTATGCTTTTCAGCATTTGCGGCCTTCTCTTTCTTTTTTGGTTAGGTATTGATACAGATTTTAAAAAATCCTCAAGCCAAACTTCACCCTCATACATCCTGCGAACAAACCAGCAAAATCATCAAGTTCTTCTCAACCTCGATTCTTAAGTAGCTTTGATAGGACAACATTATAGTCTCCCACACCTTTTCTCATAATGTTTACCCTAACTTACTAGCGTGGCTGGACTCCTGGTCCCAGTTCATCCTTATCTATATCCTTCTCATCTATTGCCTATTGTTAGTGCCATGCAGTTCTTGTCACGTATTCATTACCCCTACGCTGAATCTCTTGTAAGTTCTATCAGCAGCTCTCCTGACTTAACACTAATGCACAGTATCGTATTCCACTTCTTGCTGCTGAATAACCTTCTAACCTTTGAGTACAGGGCGCCTATTTCTCCCTCTCTCTGGAACCTCTCAACCTATTTACATTGACCTTTTTGCCACTTTTCTCTCACACTCTTCATACCCCTCCTAAGTCTATTGCTTGTTTCCTTAAATTTTATTTCGCCTTGCTGTGTTTAAATCTAGTTTAAATCTGTGTTTAAAGTGTTCTATTTCCATCATTCCTCAATTTCCTCCATAGTTTGTGCCAACACCCAATGTGTCTTGACCACTCGTGCCTACTGCACCATACTGCTTGCTTTTCTGCATCTTTCCTCATACATCTGTAAACTAATTCCTGATATTCTCTCTGATTTACAACTACAATTTTTTCACACTGTTCCTAATCTTGGCCCAACCATATGTAATCTAGTTAATATATTTCCCCGTGTCCCCATGCATACAATGCAATACAATGTTTAACACATGAGGAATTGTCTCCTGCAAGCAGCTCGTCTATCGCTGTGAATGAGTCTTGAAGACGTGACAATATTGGAAAAAAGATATCGTTTTTAAACATGCAATTCAGTATCAGTTTAATAACTTTTTGGAAACATATCATCGCTCTGCCTCCTAGAACTTTCACTGCTTTCATTTCATGTAAAAAATTTTGTGTATCATTTTTATTACTTATCTATGTTAGCTCTTCAAATCTTGTGTATTATTGCAATAAAGAGTTGTATTTTTGAAAACAATTCTTAAATTTGTTTTTCATTGAATGCAGCTGCTAAAGTCTTTTCTTTTCTGTTATTATCAACTTTATATGTAGGATTTGAGAGATTCGAGGTATTCGAGAGATTCGAGAACCTCTTAGGATTCGGATTCCGGTTCGGATTCGAGAAAATTTAGGATTCGTCCCACCTCTAGTAATTTCCAAATGAAAATGAAAAGTTATTTCATGAAATAAATACCTATTTTCCTACCTTGATAATTTACAATTTTGATTATGATTATTATTTGCATCAAAATAAGAACCAAACATTATCTTGGGCAAACATGAGGGTCATTATAAGTTATTTATTAGCAAAGATTTCAAGCAAATCATCAATAAATAATTAAACACATATTTTGAGATGGAATTTGGATTTATAACAAATGCAATGTTTTCAATATTAATGGCCATAAAAATTATTTACATGATTCCTTTTGGCAGAATAATATAATAATAATAATGCTTTATTGTCTGGTTGGTCATAAAACATAGAATATGGCTAATAGTATATAAGGAGATATGTACAGCTACCTACAAAAAATTTGTACCACTTCCCGACGCAAACCGGCCAACAGGCCTTTAAAATCAGTATTGAGAAAACACTGTCGCTGTATTTGACTGCCAAACGCAGTTGCGTCGGACAGTCGATCTAGGTAAGAGACGTGCCCGAGCGCAACATGAGCTGGGGAAACCAGAGCCTCATCATACTTGATACTGGGGACTGGAAGCTCACAGGCGAGGAGGGTTTCCTTACCTTGAAACAAAAGTGGAGAATATGATGTTGCTATGTGTTTAAAATGCACCATTCCAATTTGAGCAAAAACCTGCCTTGCCATTTATTAACCCTTTCGCGCCGAAGGCCGCACCTGTGCGGCGAGGATATTCTTCCCTAAACAACGAATGCCTCACATGTGCGGTGTGAATTTTCCTACCCTAACCAACGAAAGCTGCTCCTGTGCGGCACAGGTCGGAAGAAAGTGACCGTGGCGGAAACAATAGACCCACGTACGCGGTCGCCCCTCGAGATCCGGCTTAGCGCGAGCCCAGGCCCTTCCTCGGCCACTCAGGTCGACCCCTTCCTATCCTCTCCACGCGGTCCACTACTGTCATTAGCAGTATTTTTTCCAAAAAAATATTTGTTGCTTACTTTAAAAATCCAATGTTAGAAATGAATTCATCTTTTTTTGCTTACCGCATGGAAATTTCAAACGAAATTCTATCGTTAATATCAACGGAGTTAGAGAACAGTCGATTTGGATTAGAAATGTACTAAATCCGTCAATATGAACGTTAGAACTTCGTTTAAAATTTCTGCACGCTCAGAAAAACACAATAAATTCATTTTAAATGTAAAAAAATTGATACGAACAACAAATATTTGTTTATATTAAACATTGCAATTTCAGTCAGTTCACCGTGGACTCGCGCTGTGAAGGAGTCTTTTCATCCTTTGAGGGTCTGGGACAGCGGCCGAGGAAAGGGATCGGCGACCCGCTGAGTTGGGTCCAAAAATGGTTAGGGAGGGAACCTCTGCCTTCCGTGGACGCGAAGAAGCTTCGTACAGGGGAGTGAAGAAAATTTTCAAGAGACTCGTAACGAGGAAGCATTTCCCTCCACGAAGCTCGGGTGCGAAAGGGTTAATCTTGTTCCCAGTTGAGCATGTGGTGTTAGCGGCGAAGTGTGTGTTTTTGGGAGGAAAAGTAAGCCAATAATTCACATTGATGGTGCATGCTAGTTATGCTAGAGGAATGCCGCAGTTGACACCTACTGTCGACCAAAATATTTTGTACACTCAAGTTTGAAGGGTGTTTACGAGTAACCAAAATAACTACAGAAAATTTAATCATATAATATTTTTCGTCATTTAATGCTATGTTAATTGTGCACTTTAATTTTCTTTACCATATTTTTGTATTTCTTATGAAGTTTGAAAGGAAAAAGTGATGGTTTTTTACGTGTTCAACTATTACACCGAGTTTAAAAGCTTATTTCTCAAAAACCCTTCGAATTATTTGATTCAAATTTGAACAATATAAACAAGAATGTTTTATGCATTTTCTATTACTTTCAGAATTTTATCTGTCCAAGAAATGATACTGAAATCACTTTTATCAGAAACGTTTTTCTCGGCTCTGGATGGTCGAAAAAATGCTATTTTCATCATGTCGCAATAATTAGATATCCTAATGTTATAATACATTATTGTTAAGAAATTAATTTAATCAACTAATTTTATATCAGTTTATATTTCTGTGGGCCAGAGTGAGACAAGTCTGCGGCTAATTGTTGCGGCATCGTCGCACGGCTTTCCCAGCAACAAATAACTGCTGAACTGTCTCATTCTAAGCCATAAATTTAAACTAATACAAAATTAAGTGAATGAATTATGTTCTTAACAAAGATGCATTATAACTAGAGTGCGGAAAAAAGTCTTCAATTTTGCAAAAAAAGTCGCCTAAAAAGTCACCAATATTTTTGAAAAAAGTCTCTCAAAAGTCTGAGTTATTTCCGTGAGAAGAAACCCCTTAAATACTATATATACTAACAATCAAGTTGCATGAGACAATATAGTTGCTTGTTTGCATGCTAGTAGTGCATGCTTGGTGATCTTCACCCCCTGCCACACACCCTCGCGGTGCCTTGCAGGGTATCGTGTAGATGTAGATGAGAAAGTTGCTGAATTTAACTGAATTGTTGGAGAAAAGAGTCTAGAGATGCTAGTCCAGGCATTAGGGGATTTTACTTGGAAAAAGTAGATATAGTTCTGGAAATTGATTTATCCTATTCTTTTTGGGTCGCTGAATCCGAATTTCTAACTTCCCACCAAAAATTCCCCCCGCAACCCCCCCAAATTTTGAAAATAACACTAAAAAAAATCGCTTTTTTTGTTTTTAAATCGTTTAGTTTTGATTTTGGGAAAAACTAATCATCAGATAATCGGAAAGTAGACAATATAAGCAACAAAAAAGGTATTCTAACATTTTGACGTAGGACGAACAGGGGGCACCAGCCCTGAAGCATGCGCCTCGGCGTCGCGAGGCTGTATGCTCCAAGTTATGCAACCACCCTTAACCACTCACGTCGTTTATATTCGGTCTCCCGTCTCCCCATGGTTCATTTTCTTCGAAACTCACATTCCCATCTCATTGTTCCTCTATTTCAATATCTGGAAGTCCCCAGCACCCTACCTCTTACGAAAAAGGCATTAGATGACAAAGAGTGTGGAAGTACACTCCATTGTAAACCCTAGGAAACTGCGTTTTTTCAGTCAAATTTAAAGGGGAAAATTTTATAATATACAATACAAAACAAGTTTTTACATTGGATCAATAATGCTATAAGGCAGTTGAAACATGATTTAATAGTTCAAAACATAGTTTTCTTCTCAAGAAAAACCGAAAATGAGAAAAAAATACTTATTTGTTGTCCATTGTACAGGTCCTGTACCCCTATTTTCGGGGAAGCTGAGGACCTTTTTCTCTTGTTTTTCACGATTATTTTAAAATCTTCTTCTCCGCTTGATCGCAGCCGAGGGTCCAGGTTCATCTACGTCCTGCTTGCCTCGCTACAATGTAGGCTCATTTAATGATCATCTGCACACAATGTGACGCGTTCGCCTCGTCGGAAATTCTAGATGATCTTTCATATAATTGTATCATTTTTCCACTAATCTCCTAAACAAAAGCGGAGTGCTAGCATACAGTGTAGCACTGTCGGCTTGTCAGCAGACCACCCGGGTTCAAATAAGCTGGTTCATAATTAGATCAATGCATTCTTTCAGATCAATCTATCCCTTTGTGAAGTCTTTGGACATCCTCAGCAAGAAAAACTCGAAGTGCGAGGTGGCCCAGGGAAAGGAACAATATGTGAATTTGACATGCAAATGGATAAGTACGGGGTGAGATCTACACTCACCTATCCAAACCAACCTTCGGGTTGAAGCACTGAGTGAGTGTGATTATTTCATGAACGGTGGAGCAATAGAAAGAATTCGTTGCAGTTTCCGGAGCTATTATTAAAATTTCGCATTAACAATTGTTAGGAGCTTATATTTTACAGTACATCTCTGCTCTGTGTAGTACCGCATGAAAAACACATATGCGTCCAACACACAGTTGAACAAATGTGATCACAACAGCCAAATATTAACTTAGGCCTGTGGTTTAAATAAAAAGGCCCATAAAAGTCTTTTAATCAAAAAAGTCCCGCCACGCCAAAAAAGTCTCAAAAAGTCTTTAAGAAAGTCATTAAAAACTGTTTTATTTGATGAGATTGGTGAAGATTTGTATTTAATAACACAAAAGTCCCACATTTACAAAAAGTCAAAAGACTTTTTTTCCACGGTCTAATTATAACATTACGATATCTAAGGATTGTTATACAATTAAAATTGTATTTTTTCGACCACCTAGAGTGGAGAAAAATGCTTCTGATAAAAAAGGATTACAGTATCATTTCTTTTACAGAAAAAAATTCTAAACTTTATAGAAAATGCATAAAACATTCTTGTTTATATGGAGTTAAAATTTGGGTTATATAATCTGAAGGGTTTTTGAGAAATTCATTTTTAAATTTATTAGCGTAGAATTAAATGGCAAAAAATTAATATTATTAAATTTTCTGTAGTTATTTTGGTAACTCCATAAACACCCTTCAAACTCGAGTGTACATAATATTTTGGTCAACAGTAGGTGGACAAACCGAGTGGCAGGAATGCTAACGGCACATATGCCAGTTCAGGAGATTGCACGTAAATTGAATGTATCCCACGTGCCAATTATTAATTTGAAGAAAAAGTGGGAGGAATCTCATTAGGTTTCCAGGAAGTCGGGTTCAGAGAAACCTACTGTAACCACTCTGCAATATGCATGCATAGTGGACCAAGAAAGGGCAAATACTTTTTTGACTGCCGAAGAGACTAGGGATACTGTTTGTTTTCAGACATGTCCACTGACCGTGTGCCGGAGGATGCAATGCGCAGGACTTGAGATAAGACGTGCAGGCATGAAGGAATTTCTTACAAATGCTCACAAAGTTGCACACCTGGATTTCTTTCATTTCTTATTCTTTCATATTTTAATTTTTTCATGTATCATCATCTTTCATTTCATAAACATTACGGAGTGATTCTGAAAAATATCTTCCTTGCATAATGCAACAATGAAATATAAGTTAAAATGATATGCATTCACTTTCTTTTCGGGAATTGGTGAGTTGTAGCCCAGAAATAAAACTCCATGTTGTTATGCCCATGTTCTACTGCCGTGTCTGAAAAAAGATAAATTTCTCCACAGTGTCAATGAAAGCTTATCAAGGGAAATGTGTATGATTCAGATCTAGGAATATAAATTTCTCCATGTGTGGCATTGCCTTTTATAGAAAAAAAAATAAATTTTTTCTTCTTATTGCCTTTCAAAGAAGGAAAAATAAATTTTATTTTTTATTGTCGATTGAAAATTTTTGTTTTAATAAAGTTGAAAAACATAATCGTATTATTTAGGTAGAATAGAAAAGTATCGCTGATGTGTCAAAACCCGTTTCATTGAAACTGTCTTGAGGACTCTTCGCCGCCTTCAAACTAAGTCAATTTTAGCTAATAATACTATTTAATACTAAAGTATAATTTTCCAATAATGGCAAGTAGCGTTACTTAAGCGAAACAATGTCAGTTTTCACAGCTGGAAAGCAATCGAAACTTACCTCAGGAATAAAAAAAACATCCTCTCTCACTCCTCACCCGTGAGATTCCACTCCTCAGCAACACCTCCTGCCACACACCCTTACAGTGGCTTGCATGGTATTGTGTAACTGTAGATCTATGAGACTTGGTTTTGTCGACACATTTGTCTGCGGGGTTTCCTGACTTTCACAAACGACAGTCCAATGAGGGCGAATCGGCAATGGATGGTCCACGAGTGTTCCTTGAGAAGCAGTTCAGTCACATAATCTCTTAGTAATTTGGAAAACTAGGGTTCCCTAAATTCTGTGCTTGCATGGTCAGCGAGCGAGATGGAGAGGCACGACGGTGGTTTGCATTGCAAAAGGCATTCGTAAGTTGTTTCGGGAAAGAAAACCTTACTCGACACCAGTGAGCTTCCATCCCCCTGTATCACGAGGCCTTTGCTTTACCAGGTCATGTTTCATTTGGGTACCCCTGCTTCTCAAATCGTCAACCAGACACGATAGCATTCGGCAGTTGAATACAGTGACAGTGCTGCCAGATCGAGGATTTAAAGAGACTGTTGAGCGGGTTGCATCGGGAAGTGGTACGAATTTTTTGTAAGTAGATGTACATACATATTTATCACTTTAAAATAAATACATTTATACTTTTCTTTAGCAATAGCTGCTTAAGATGATTTTTTAAGCATTCCAATTAGATTCAGATTTTATATATGTTGATAATTTATTCTAAATTAGAGGCACAATTACATGGACCATTTTTCGATATTGTCAAGGATTGACTCCTTAGGTGTATGTTCTCACTGCCATGAGTGTGGCATCCATGTATAGAGGAGCTTGGAAAATTTGTTCCAACACATAAGCCACATTGTAAAATATACTTTTCAGGCAGGGTCATTATTTGAATTTCTGAAACAGTAACCTCACAAGAGTCCTAATGGAAACATTTGGTTAAGTAGTAAAGTCGAGATATTTGTTGGCAAACACTTTATCATTCAAAGTTCAATAAATCCACTAATTTGCTCTTTATCTATATTGGATTTCAAAATAATGAATCGACACAATGATATAAACTGCAACATTGTATAAAAATAGGATTCAAAGCAATTAATAATTTGCAATAAATAAATTTCGTTCCATGCAAAAAATAAATATGTACCTCTTAAGAGTCAAATATGGCTGAAGCATGACAGAGATGAAAATTATACAGTCATAATGAAGTGAAATTACTAATTGAAAAAAACCCTTTAGCTAATATCATCAGCAAAGACACGAGGAAAAATTCCTCAAAATCACTGCATAAAATGAATGTAAAATAGAGATACAAATTAGGAAAATTATCAGTAGAGAAACCAAGACAAGAAGCAATGACAGATTATCTTCAGTATCCTGTTTTGGGGTTCCTCTCCCCATTCTACTGTAATCTTCAAAATTCAGATGCGCATTATAAGGCTGATGTGCAATGCTCCCTATGATGCACCTTGTCTTCTTCTTTTTAAAAAAACTGTGTATCCTGCCAATTTCATGCATATATGTATGTCGTATGCATATATGCATGTCGTTAGTATAAATGTAAAAAATAACATTCTTCAGTATACATCCAATGATTTATACCACTGCCACAACACTAGAACTTGTAAAGACCTGCATCAAAACTTTATCAAGACTCATAATACTGCCCAAGGTCCTAAACCTATGGGCCTGAAGATTTTTAATAGTTTGCCTCCAGAGGTGAAAAATGAGAGGAGGACTTCGGTCTTTAAGAAGAAACTACTGAAGTTTCTGAACAAAAATCTATTTTATTCGGTTAATGATTTTCTGCACTTGTAACACATAATTTATATATTCCAATTCAATTTTTATTGATTATGTATCTATATTGACGTGTCCTATATTTGTATTTTGTGTACAAACTACAGATCTTTGGACAACTAAAAATATTATTATTATTATTTATTTGTTACTTTTGTAACATCCACCTCCGAGTCTCCGGCTAGCATCAGGTTTCGTTGCCGTCATAATTGCCGGGGACTCGAGAGGGGTCGTGCCTAGGGGTAGCCACGTCCGCCACCGGTGGATAGGTGGCTACCCGGCATTAGGGTCATGCGCACGAAGCAGGCGGAGAGACCCGAGAAGGACAGCCTTCTGCATTGCACTTGCAAGTGCATCCGCTCGCGCCCTGCACGCTGGGATGCACTTGAGATTTTCGACCAGTGAGCTCTTGACACCACCAAGCACGCCCACGATGAGGACTACCAGTTTTACAGAGTAGCCCGCGTACATTTGCCGGAGTTCGCACAGCAGATCTTGATATTTAGTCCTTTTTTCAATCTCCTTCGCTGCCATGTTCATTTCGGCCGGTGCCGAAAACTCGATCACGAACATGGCATGAGAGAGATTGTCGAGGAGAACGATATCAGGCTTCGTCGCCTCCAATTGCCTGGAGGTGGAGAAGGAATAATTCCACCAGATCTTACACTTATCGTTCTCCACGACGGACTCGATGTCTCCAGGGACGTAAGGCAGCATCGGATTCGCGTCTATGCCGTAATGGTGTCTTAGATGGTAATACAACACCCGCAGAGCTGAGTTGTGCCGGTTTATATATGCGTTCTTCGCATAGAAGCTGCAGCCGGAGAGTAGATGACCTAATGTCTCCGGCTGCCTTCGGCACGCTCTGCATCTCGTGTCCGTCACGTTTGCCCCAAAGATGAGGCGACGGTACACGAGGGTGTTGATGACACCATCCTGGCACGCAAGCACGAATCCCTCGGTCTCGGACTTCAGACCTGCGGAGCGCAGGAAGGCGAACGTGAGCTCCTTCGATAGCCCATGCGTTTCCAAGTTTCGATAGAAACTTCCATGCATGGGCTTCTCGGTATGCTTGCGGAGCAGGATCTTTTGCTCCGCATTCTTTATTTCGAGCTTTAGCACGTCCGCCTCCAGCGACAAGATTGATTTTTCGCACGCTTCTCCGCTGGAAGTAAGGTCCAAGTCCAAACCGAGGCCATCTGCTGCCCTTTTCGCCGCCTGGAATAGGAACGCCCCTTTGCCGACACTCTCGTGTTTCTTCACGAGCAGCATAAGGGGGTCCGTGCTGTGGAACACGCGGCAAGCCGTATTCAGGACTACTCTGTCATGAAGGCACTCCAGGCTTATCAGCCCTCTACCACCTAGCCTTCTCGGGAGATACAATCTGGCGACGGAAGACTTCGGATGAAGACTGCGGTATATGGTCATCATTTTCCTCGTTCCCCTGTCGAGGTTTTGCAGCTCGTTGACATTCCATTTGATGCAACCGAAGGTGTAGAGCAGTGTTGGAACCGCGAAGGTGTTGGTCGCAAGAACTTTGTTCTTGCCTGACAGGTCAGAGCTCCAGATTCGCCTGAGAGTCTGCCTGTATTTCGCTGCAAGCCTTTCCTTCACTGCTCTCACCTCCTGCAACCGGCGCTGGGGGACGCCAAGATATTCATACGCTTCGTCTTCATCAAGAAGACGAATAGCGTTTCCGTCAACGAGCTGCACGTCTTCCTGGTCTTCCGAAATCTTTCCTTTCGCCAGATGGATGGTCGCGCACTTGTCCAATCCGAATTCCATCCCTATATCCTCACTGTATCTGCGTACGGTGTCCAACGCCAGGCGCAGGTCTTTCGCGCTTGAAGCATAAAGCTTCAGGTCATCCATATAGAAAAGATGGGTGACCTTATGCTCCCTTTTTGACGGGACACCGCACATATATCCCCTACCTCGTCTCAACTGAACGGACAGTGGGAGGAGAGATAAACAGAACAGGAGGGGACTGAGGCTATCGCCTTGAAAAACGCCACGGTGGTATGTTACCAAATCCGTGTAGACGGTCTTCTTGCCAGATGGTATGGCGAACCGCGTCTTCCATAGTGGTAACAGGCGTTCGATGCAGGACACAACCTCTGGGTGGACTTTCATGTACCTCAGCATGGCTATAATCAGCTCATGAGAGGTGGTATCAAAAGCCTTCTTGTAGTCCACCCAGCCCATTGACAGGTTACGCTTGTATTGACAAGCGTCCTGGCTCACGCACCTATCAATGAGCAGGTTGTCCTTGCATCCCGCGATGCCTTTCTTGGAGCCCCTCTGCTCGTACACTTCCTCCCATACCGGTTGGACGTGGCGGAGGATAAGGTCGTTCAAGATGGAAGTGAACGCCTTGTATACAGTGTTGAGACAGGTTATAGGGCGGTAATTCTTCGGATCGGACAAGTCTCCCTTTTTCGGTATTAGGACCGTTCGCCCCTCAGTCAGCCAGGACGGAATTGGCTCCGTTCCTGACAGGAAGGATGTGAAGATTCTGGCCAGGTGTTTGTGCGTGGAAGAGAGCTTTTTCCACCAGAAGTTATTCACTGCGTCCATTCCTGGAGCAGTGAAGTTCTTCTTGCCAGAGAAGGCCTTCTTCACATCACTTTCCGTGACTGAGATGGGACGATCCATATCGTCTAGGTGGCGGTCACAAAACTCTTTAAAGTGGGCAATAGCTGGAGTACCTTCGTTGAATGGCTTCCTAGTCTCGTAGATGTCCTTCCAGAAACGTTCCACCTCCGGGACAGATGGTGGTGTTTGGACAACAGGTGGAGGGGGTCGGAAGAGGCGGGACGGCTGAAAGGAGAAGGTGGAGTTCTCCTTCCTGGCCTTGGTCCTTTTGACCAACTTCTTCCTCGCCGTTGTAAGTGCCCGCACTCTATCCACCTCGTGCTGCTTAAGGATAAGCAGTACTCTTTTGTTCAGTGTGTGGTGGTCTCTCCGGATTGCACGCGCAATGCGCTTGACCTTCGGCGTAAAGGCCCGACCGGAGGAAAGGTAATCCATCACACACTGAAATCTCGACACCTGTTGTCTTGCCAGCGTGATTTTGGCATTAAGCTGTTTAAGCCTGTTTGCTGCTTTAGTCTCCCAAGTGGCAGGCACTCGGGGAGATGCCAACAGTGTGGCGGCAGCATATACCACGCAGTCTATTTCCCAGAGGCTACTCGTTTCGGTCAGGATCATATCTACGATGCCATTCAACTGGGACAGCTGTTTGTCCCGCAGAGAAATTTTATGATGAATATTTCTCTGCCTGGTAGTCGTCTCATCGTAGCTTATCGTGTTTTCCAACCGCTGAAGCAGATCAGAATCGGCCTTCGGTTCGTCTCCCTTCGCCGAAAGTTCGGCGGGAGCACCGGCAGTAGGAGGTACATCTGCCTTGGTAGGAGATGGAGCCTTGGCCGGTGGTGTGCTACTCTGATCTTGCGGTTGGGGTGTCGTTTTCTTGCGCAGGTGATTGGCGTAGTCGCGCAGATTCTGCTGCGACAGATGGTTATGTTCAGGATGCATCTCACACCACAAAGAGTGCATCCTCGCCATGTATCCCCTGCGACTTGGCTCACTGGCAGCATGGCAAGCGAGAAGGTCTCCCCTCAGGGTCTCCGTCCACTCCATGCGAGCTCCCTTTTTTGATGGCATAGGTTTGCCACACCCAACTTTGCTAGGGCCCTCATCCGAGAAGGGCCGGTTGTGGGTGGCGTCACTGGATTTCTTAGGAACCCAATATTTCCGCGAGTGGGGAGGTTAACCCCACAAGCAGACGGCCACCATTAGCCGGCCGAAGCCGTTACCGGGGACGCCACGAGGAGGCTGGTGGTCCGTTTTTGACCCCTTATTATTATTATTATTATTATTATTATTATAGCAGATTTATGACAATAATGTGACTGACAAAATGACAGATAAGAAAGTCCTCTGAAGCAATGTTAAAGATGGATACAAAAAGACTTTACTTATCGATTCATTGCATGATTGTGCATGACAGTGTTACATGATAAAATAACAACTCTTCTTATTTCTTCTATGAACTTACTAGAGTCAATCAGTCAACAAATACAAGAGATTAAAATTAAATCACTCACCTGTCCTTATTCCCTCGTTTTTCTCCCAAGTTAGTTTAATAAAATCTAGGGCAACTGAAGCAGTTTCAGCTACTTGTCTGGGTGATTGGTAATATTTGACAGTGAACTGCGTCATTTGTACAACTACTTCAGCCACAGATAAAAATCTACCATTTTCACAGTGCAAGTAAGAATCATTTGCCAAAGTAAGCATATTTTTTTCTGCCTGTAAATAATTCATATTATATTAATGAGTAAAATTTGAAATAACTTTTATTGAAATTCTGTAATTAGTATAAAGAGAGCCCCCAACATTTTCATTTATTCACTGTAAATTGTACGAGAGGAATTTCAGTATTATGAAAATCCCCACCCCAGAAAAAATTTTGGAGTAAAAGATTTTGAAAATCTTTTTCTCCTTATCATTCGAAGGCATATCCTAATCACCATAGGCAGAAGTAATGCACCAATAATATTTTAAATTTTCACAGTATATTTTATACACATTTATATAATTTGCATATACTTTTCCACTACTGTAATGTTTTTGTTAATAGGAGTTCTCAATGAGTATGGATGAAAATCCACTAAAGACGAACTATCAAATTCGAGTGTAGAGAACGAAAAGGGATAAAAAATGGTGTGCTACTGATTTTCAGTGATTAGCAAATCATAAAATCAAGGAATTTTCATAGCGATGCATTTTCCGTAAAAGTTTCACAACACACTGTGCAAGTTATCATGTAAACAAATACTCTCCCTACAATGGCAGTAGTCATGAGGGAGAAGGGGTTGATATGAAGTTTTTTGGCAATCAGACTCATATGTGAAGTTAAGAAAAATAGGTTTGTTGTGGCCAGAAGAGGCAATTGTGAAGAAAATAGATTTTATGGTATTGCCACCTATTGAAAAGTCGAAAGCACACATACTCTTATCCTTTTTCATTGCCTACCCTAGAGATGACAGTACAAGTCATCTAATATAACTTTTCATTCACTTTTGTTGAAAATCCAAAATACAGTTAAAAGAAAAACTACATGTGTGGAAAAATATAAGCGAATACAGGTAAATGAAAATAAAATCACAGTGCAATCCCCATATCACGAGAAGTTCAAAATGGCAAGGAATGGTCAAGGGGCCATTTAATACCAGATTTACATGTAAAAATATCTGATATAATGAGGCCAACAAGATTCTTTCACAGGAGTTGCTTGATATCATGAGTAATACACAGCGCATCATATATGCACAAGCTAATGCACATGATGTCTATGATTTATATTAAAATGAAAATATAATTTCTTCCGCTGAATGTTCCACCCAATGTTCAAGTGTGCATCTACAACATTCTGGGAATACCCGTTTGCGCAATTATGAATGGTCAGTATGGTTTTCATAGCTTTTCTGTTACTGTCCCTCTTCTCTTACCAGTTCGGTCCGAGAGCCAACTTAAGGCTGGGAAACTTATGTTGATAGAATTAAAAGCAAAAATCCATATAATGAATACAAAAGTGGTGGGGTTGGAGGACATTATTGTCAAAAGTTTCTGCTGGCACTAGATACTATTACATCAGAAGGTATTGCATACATTTCTATGGAATTCAATTCAGAACTTAATATTGTTTGTGTGGCCTTGCAAATGTATATTATGATTTTGTATAATCAATAAAATATTTCACATATACTTACTGCTATCAATGACAATTGATTACTATAATGCATATGCTAGTAAATGAAGATAATATTGGACTCGCTACCTCTGACCCGACTGGAACCATGCTAAGTGTAGTAGTATGATTCCAATAACTTTAAGTCAGCTGTTTTCTGATGCAAATTCATAGCTAATGAAAGTGGCCTCTTCCATTTCTGTTCCATTCTAGAGGTTACTGACTAGTGCTTGTATCACTGGTATGAAATTAAATCCCTCAGGCAAATATCATGGGCATCATTGCCTAGCATTCATGCAAATTATAATAAATAGAACTTTCTCTGAACCATAGATATATTTTTACACCTTTTAGAGAGGTATTAACATTTTCTGGTTTCTTAAGTTTTAGCTAATAATACAATGGGAGATCCAAAAGAAACCTGAAAAATTTTGCAGATCGTGGTCCATTTGTAACACAGACTTCGACTGCTAGGGGTATGTGGCTCGAACCCTTCTGCAGTCACTAAGACATGCCACAACATTGGGAGAGGTCCTGCTTAGTGCCTATGAATATTAGTGAGAAGTGTTTTGTGCACATGCTGTTTTTTGGCATGGTGGATTCTCATGAACAGTGCAAGGTTGTGAAATTTTGCTTCCTAGCCGGAAAAATGCTGCGGAATCTATTATTATGCTGAAAACAGCTTACATAGAAGATGCTTGATAAATAACTCATGTTTATGAGTGGTTTATTGGTTTCAAAAGAGAAGAAATGCTAATTGACAATCTTACTCGCACTGGGCATCCAACAACCTCATGGACCATGTCCTCAAGACCAAACTTCAGTGCTTGGGAATCACGAATAACTCTTTAAATTGGATCTCATTATTTCTTAGTGACAGATCGCAATTTGTCAGTTACACTCATCAATCATTTGCAGGAGTGGTGGAAATCAAATCCAGTCCCTTGAAAGTACCGGTTGGAGTACCTCAAGGTTCTATTCTTGGTCCTCTACTGTTTCTCCTCTTCATCAATGATCTTCCTAAACAGTTCTCATATAGCTCCAACGTCATGTACGCTGGCGATACATCTAATCTCTTATCCGCTAGTACTTTACCACTCTTGGATCATTTGGTTTCTACTACAAAAGATGAGATATTACTGTGGTGCCACCTTAACAGAGTTGTTTTGAATGAGGCTAAAACTACTTGTATTCTTTTTCATAACAACTACTCTCATGAGATTCCTACTCTGCCTCCTCATTCTGATTTCTCCACCTCCTCATCTGTGAAATTCTTAGGTCTACAGCTTGCTGACACTCTTGACTGGTCAACTCATATTTTTGAAATGAATAAGAAACTCTCAGTTGGTATTTATTTGATAAGGAAACTTTCTCCTCTTGTTTCTCTCAATGTTCTAAAAGCTGTGTACTTTGCCAAAGTCCACTCATTTGTGTCCTGTGGTATTATGTTTTGGGGTAACTCCCCTACTGCAGCTAAGGCCTTCTCCCTACAGAAACAGGCCATTAAGGCCATCTGTAGAGTTCCAATCCGAACGAGTGGTAGGCCACTGTTTGTCTCCCTCAGGATCCTCACACTTCCATGCATTTATATTCTCACATGCGCCATGTTTGTGAAGTGTTATCCTCATTACTTTCATGTCAACTCTGACTTTCACAGTCATGACACTCGCTCTAAAAATGACATTCATAGTAATCTTTATTCATTTAGCCTATGCCAGAAAGGCCCCTATCACTCTATTGCTGCAATTTACAATAAGCTACCCTTGCGTTTAAAATCCCTTACCTCACCAATGGTTTTTAAAAATAGATTGAAAAACTTGCTATATAGCAAATGTTATTATAGTGTTCAGGACTTTTTTAATGATATTTTGTAACTGTGTTCTTACTGTACATCTTTTATGTCTCTGTCACTGTAACAGGTATTTTAATTGACGAAACCCATGGACAATTGTATCCCTACAGCGTTAATAAAATATTATTATTATTATTACATATGATAAGTTTGATTTCTATCGCCACTCTCACCATATGCCCTCCTTGTTCCCAACCACCCATCCCTGCTGACCTGAGAGCCTCACTCTTCTTCAGCCAATGAGTCAAATGTCCTCATTTTCTGAGTTAGAAATTGGCAGCCATAGGCATATGTTTACCAAATGTTGACCAGATGTTACCAAATATGATTGTCAGATGCCTTCATAACACATAAATGAGCTGCAATTGTCAAAATTATTCTAGACCATTGATAAATTTTACAAGGTAGACAATGATTAATAGTTTATTTTCCTGTACAACAGGAAAATAAACTATTAAGTATTTGAGACAAAAATAATATAAAAAAAATAGTTATCATGTTCCTGTAGCGTTAATTCAATAGGAGCAACATGGAATTTATACTAAATGATGGGAAAACTACAATTAAATGAAACAGCCCCATTCATCAAAAATGGGAGCTCCATTCCAAAAAGGCAATTTTAGTGACACAGAAAAGTATTCAATAGTCCAGTTACCTTATTAAAAACAGGTTTTTTGAAATTCAATTGCAACCATCTCATCAGCTCTTCATGATGATAAACAGCTGCAACCGACAACACTTCAATAGTTGGCATCAATACCCTATTTTCTGCCTAATAGAAATAAAAGAAAAATATTGATAATGACTACATTTGCATTGACATCAACTAGTTGTAATAACAATAGTTGTACTTAAAATTGTCCTTTTCACTTACCTTTCCGCCCAAAGTAAATTTCTCAATTTTAATTGCCTCAAGCAAATTAATTTCTACTTCCAAATCATTGAAGCAAAAATCAATACACATATTACTGCCCAATGAAGCAATATCTTGTTTTTCTGAAAATTTATAAAATATTACCAATTAGAAAATACTGGTAGAAAATTAATCCTTGAAGATTTTTTTATTGAATACCAATAACCAACACTAGCTGTTTTCAGTCTTATGTGAAATGAGTGTGTAAGTATTAGTAATACATCATATAAGGCACCTTCATAAAATACTTGGGATCGGACACACATTTCTTGGTTACCTCATGCTTTACGTATAGATTACTGAGTGAATTCTAGCAACTGCTTCTAAGCTTCCACTTCATTAATAATCATCAGAAAATAATTTCACCACCTGAATTCATCCCTTTCTCAGCCAATCAAAATATTGGCCTTAATCTTTGTTGATTCCTTCTGAAGCTATTGCACAAGAACTTCAATACGTCAATATTCATGATGCATATAGCACAACAGGATATCTACATACTTGTAGACTAAAGCATATACACATCATTCTTCATGTGTAAGTAGGCCATTAAACATGCCGGCTACTGTAAAGTCTTAATATGCTTAATAATTTGGCTTAGATTGCTAAATCAAGATATGATTATAAAAGTGAAAGGAATATTCATATCACGCATCGATCATAGATATGTTAAGTTTTTTCTATCTGCATGAATTGGTTTGCAGATATTTTTGACAGCATAATGTCTCTATATAAACAACAGGTGCCACAACTACTATAGATACCCACAACAATTGTGACAAATCACTTCTCCTGCTAGTCTTAGGAGATTCTTATGAGCTTATGGGCAGTATCATTTACCTAAGTGAAGGTTTTGATCTGCTGACATTTAAACTCCGCAGTTGTGAACAAATATCCAGTCCAATTATGAACTTGGGGGTCAGATTTCCACTCCAGAGTATGTTGCTGATGACTTCAGGCAATAATATATGCTCTTTATTTCAAAAGGGAAGTTATATTATTATTTTGCTGAGATTAAATATTAGTCAAAGTTTGTCTTTCATTGCAGACACTGCATTATCACATCATAAACCTTATACTAACCACATACACATACATAAATCAAAGTGAACTTCACAAAAATTCAATGTTGAGGCCATACTTATTTCACATTTTACATGGCTTTGAGCCACATATCCCTCGACTTCTCAGGTAAATTAACGAATATCTTGTTAGGCGTGAATATTATTGGATTTTGGCCAAAAAACGCTACATGTACACCATTTACATGGTATTTCTGAATGGAATTTATGCCCACTAAGCTATACCAATTCACAAAGCTTGGGCAGTTTCCTTATCTGGGCATACTTGGCTGACACTACTGGACTATGACATCATGTTTTTAAAAACATGGCAGCAGGTCATTTTGGGTTCTAGCTGATCCAAGGACTTTCCAAGTTAAATTTTTATGGTCTACCGCAAGTGGAAGAAGACCCGTTTGTGGTATAATATTTACAATAATGATTTATTATTTATCACAAAAGATATAATTTTCAGTGTAATTCTCCATTCAGCCAATACATCTTTGCGATGCAAATGGATGAATTCCTGCACTGCATATTTGTGGACTGGGCACAGTGGTATGTACTTACTAGCACAAAGTTTTTTCAAGGCAGACATGGTTATATTGCCATCAGTATTACAGCAATGCACAGCACAAGTTGGTGGTGGCAAACAGATTGTTTAAAAACCACCAATGGAGAAGATATACCTGGAAAATGCCCGGAGACAGAAGATGATTTCAAATTGACCACATGTTGGTGAAACAGAGGTTCAGAAACCAGGTGAAGAACTGCAAAAGCTACCCATGTGCAGATATCGACAGTGACCAAAACTTAGTGATGATGAAATGCCACTTAAAACTCAAGAAATTGAAGAAATCAATGTAAAAGGTTTGACATGTAGGGAAACTAAAGGAACCTCAACAGCGGCTGGCCTTTCAGAAGCAAGTGGAAAAAAAGATAGAAAAAGATCCACCTGTGAAATGAGTGGAAAAGAGATGGGAAAACATCAAAATCGGGCTATATAAAGCAGCAAAAGAATTTCTGGGGAGAAGAAAAGTTGTCAAGAAAAAGCCATGGATAACAGAATAAAGCTTAGAGTTGATCCACCTGATCCTCCTCGTGAAACATCTAAGCCATCACAGCGATAACGGTGCTCATTGCATTGGCTACCGCGATCGGGCCTTTGAAGTGCCATTTTGAACCATGGGTCCATCAGGGAGACCTGTAACCACTTTTATAATCAAAATAACAAGCGCAAATAACATACGGCTATGCCTGCAACATCCGACATATGACACGTGAGTGGCCGGCAAAAGGCAGTGCCATGTAGAGGTATGTTATGTGCATTCTACTTTAATACCTATATGGCATCACGTCATCATGCAGAGTTCAGCTACAGTTGAATTTTCGAACTGAAGACAAACGTGAGCCACCCTAGCCATCACAATTCACCAGACACAAAATCCTGAAATAATTGGTAAAATTAATTGGGTATACATACATATAAGTATATATATAAGTAACTGACATTGGCATTTGCATTAATCAATTCCAAATTTCCGATTACCTAATTGACAAAAGTAATCAATTATTCGATGAATCGTTATCGCAATCACCCATCCCTACCAATTACTCTGAAAAATCCACCAAGAGAAGGTAATTTCTGTGATGAAAATGGAAAGTCATGTAGGCTGGCTATAGCCGAGAATTATAATGGGCAGATAACATACGTGGATTAGGGAGACCAAGTTACCACTAGCTATGATATGAACTGTTGCACTTAGTAATGAAAAAATATTTTATTTCACTTCCTCAAAGCTACAGTGTAGACCATCTGCGGGGGACAAATGACTCAAGAGGCAGTATTGCCTTGCTCTTCGTAAAGCTATGGTTGATAGGGCTTATCAACTCTTCCCTTTGTAACAATGCAGAGGGGAAGGAGCCCAAGCAAGGGGAATGGAATAACTATGCTATTTAGTGAATGAAGAAAAAAATATGTTGACTGATGACGGAATGTCAGGTTAGATGAAGTAGGTGTTTGCAAAAAAAGAGAAGTACCCTAGAGCACATTTCAAATATAAAGTTAGCAATGTGGGCTTACATATACTTCAGTGTATTAAAGAAAACAGAGTGAAATAATTTTGTTTCATGTTTTTTTGTTGGTCTCGGAAAAAAAAGTTAATATGTATGTATATTTTTTTATTTCCTAAATTCCTCCTGATATAATTTCTTCATTTAGGCTTTACTCTGGCCAAAACTTGACACATTAATGCCCAAAAGTGTATTTATTAAAATAGCCATTATTAGAATTATTTAATTCAATTAGTTCTGAAGATGGATGCATTTTTCTGAACCAGTGAAGGAAAATAAATCCAGTAGTGAAGGGCACCATTGGCGATTAAAATATAGCATTTAAATGTTAAACCAGAGTAGGAGTAAGAGAGTGAGGTAGCACAAAATGAGAAAAGGTGACCATTATGCTTATAAGGGTATACATATTATACTTTCCCTATACTGCCGAAGATATAAGACAGGAACCAACTTTGCCCACCATTAGTGCATAATTACATACATACTTTAGGTAAGTTTTTGCAGATGTTGACAAGGAAATTCAAGACAGCCCTGTAATCCCTAGCTAATCCATTCGAAAAATCAAGTATACAGATATCACCTCATTTGTGCTGACTATTCTATAGTCTATATGTATAGTGATCTATGCGGAAAAAAGTGACCGGAGTACATATCTTAACATCCTTCGAAGAACATAAGAAGTGGTACAAAAATGGCCATCCCACATTCATTTCTGAAAATTTTATTTGACTGCAGCCAACTACAGTCCACCATAGTACCTGATAGTTCCAAAATGTTTGACAACTTCAAGGAGCAGCTGAGGATTGACACTGTGTATGGCGATGATGAGCCCTTCATTCCTGACACTTCAATATCATGGATTCCAAGGTGAA
This sequence comes from Platycnemis pennipes, assembly GCA_933228895.1. Classification (NCBI taxonomy): domain Eukaryota; kingdom Metazoa; phylum Arthropoda; class Insecta; order Odonata; family Platycnemididae; genus Platycnemis; species Platycnemis pennipes. Next base: position 126,569,422 of record OW121851.1, on the reverse strand, counting down.
AAGCCTACAATGTCAAGTGAAGGCATAAAAATTTGTAATTTTATGCTTCTTGCAGACATAATGGTAGACTTTTAAGAAATGTATAAAGTGGAAAAAAATACAAATAATAAGCACAAAACTAAGCCATGCTGTCAACTAAGAACTAATGAAAGAGTTGAAGTACACTAGTAGAAAGACGTACCAGAGTTACTTAAAAGTAACAATTGTAGAATAACAACATGTTTGAATCATGTTATCTCAGAGCGAACAGGGTGAACTCACCTTTAATAATAAGTCAAATGCGTGTGACTAAAGGGCCACTCAAAAAGTAATTCTGTCTAAGCTCAAAGCCCCAAAACTAAAATTACTCCAGTTAAAACTGATCACCCTTACAAAAAAGTAGTACACAGAGCCCAATACTAAGTACACAGACCCGAATACTAAGTACATGAATCTCAGTACTATAGTATTCAGATTCTGCCCCCCAGTACTCAAAAGTCAATACTTAGTATAGGGATCACTGAATGTAGTACTCAGAAGGGAAGTATTCACAATACTAGCATCATGTACTAGTCCGTGGCACCAGTACTTCAATGTCGGCAAGTACTGGATGGAGAAGTATTCACAATACTAGCATCGTGTACTAGTCTGTGACTCCAGTACTTCAATGTAGGCAAGTACTGGATGGAGAAATATTCACAATACTAGCATTGTGTACTAGTCCGTTTGGCACCAATACTTCATTGTCGGTATACTTATAAGTATTGGAAGAAGAAGTAATCACAATAATATGTGTGTATGTACTACTCTTTGATACCATGATATATTGAGCATTGAACCTAATATGTCTAGTATTGGTTTAAAAATCACAATGCTAATCATTTTTATTTCACATTAGGATGAACCAATACTATCAATTCACGCAATGGTTATCCACCTTTCAGGTACATTTTTGATGTTTTCCTTGTACTCGCTTCCTTAAATACATTTATTTGGCTCATAATCTTCCTGCCATCCAGAAGCCAGACGCGATTCTTCCTTCAATAACATTTTTTAACTTCCCACTACCCATCTCTTCCATCCACTTTTTCTATCCTCTTTGAATCACCCCCAACAGATTCCTCTCTTCCCCAACCATTTACAGCATTCTCATTTGTCTTCCATCCCAGCTTAGCTGGGGGAAGACAGTGTAATTTTGTCACATCCAGCTCAGGTTAAAGAAAGATAGTATCAAATTATTCTTGAGCTCACTTTCTCCATCCTCCTATACATCTTTAAAGCCTCCAATCTACACTCATCTCCATTTCTAAAAGACCAAAGGTGTCAGAACGGTAATTCCGTCCAGTTCAAATAAATAATAGTAAACTTTTTTCTTAAAAAGAACAGTTATAAACCATAAATAACGACTTTCGTGCCCACGAGTAATTTTAACGTGAATATTCACATTTTTATAGTTCGCGGTTTGTGGAAAGTTGTATCCGGTTGGTTGTATCGACCAATATCGATCAGACTACTATCGATTAATTGCAAGACCACTTCGAAATTCAAAATGGCTGTCATCATAGCGAGAAACGTGATAAAGAATTATCTCCTGAAGTAATTACGTTTTCTTGTAATTAGTGATCATGGAAGCTTACTTTTACATTCTAATGGACAATGACATTACGGTGAGTAAATGATCGTTATGACAAGCGATTGTGTTGAACGAATTTGTAATTGTTTTCACCTGCTTTCCATGCAGGCTTTTTGAATTGCTGACACCGGAATTAACTGTATTTATCATTTTTCAGGCACATTAAAGTCATAAACAAATTGAAACATTCGGAATGATCCAATGAGAATCCAGATCATCATTCAGCTACATGATGAACGTGAATATTTTTTGTGTGTTGTGACAGTGCAGTGACGACTTTCGATGATATTTAAACGAACTCCCCGTTGGAAAAATATAGTTTCACTTTTTAGAGGAGCGTTATAAAAAAAAACTTCTGGTTGTTGAACACTTTGATCAACCATTAAAATAAAATCTTATGCATTAAGCAAGCTCGATCACAGCTTTTCATTCTCGTGCCATGTGGTTTATTTAGTATTGTTGTTGTCACATTGGTTATTTTTGAGATATTATGCCTCAGATTTGGAATCTTATGTGTTACAAAGGCAAGTGAATACAATTATTGAAACTGGAAGTAGTGTCAATAAATATATTATAGATTTATAAACTGTCCTGTTTGTTTAAAATTCTAACTCGCATAAGGGTTACTAAAATTATGAATTTGTTATGTGACATCAAGAAGCGCTAGACATTCACGGTTTAGTTCGGTTGAGTTATGTGTATAGTGGGCATGTGCCAAATTATGCCGAATCAAATTAAGTGTGATATGCTATATCCGATCCGAAGTCGTGTTATTTCAGCTTTCTCTAGTTCCTCAGTTTTTTGGAGTAGGAGTAGGTGGGAGTTCCAGGACGTATCTCCAGGAGCAGCTTATAGTTTTTTTTGTAATTACAATTAATTTTTTGTAATTCTCGTAAGAGAACTGCAGGGAACCGATCCCCCTGGAATGGTTCCAGGGTGGTTCCCCCTGGAACGGTTCCCCGCCCAAAATCTTATGAGAAAATTTCTCATAAGATCTCATTGCCAATTTCTTATGAGAAAATATCTTATGAGACTTATGAGTAAGTTCCAATAGGGGTATGTATGTACTAGTTTTGTGCACCACCTCTATTACACGAGTTCTGCTTCCCAATACTTCCACGAGTACTAGTTACGTGTACTACCTCTAGTACACGAGTACTACTTCCCAATACTTCCATGAGTACTAGTTCTGTGTACTACCTCTAGTACACGAATACTAGTTTTCTTCAATACTTCCAATACTATAGTATTCACCTCCGTGAAAATAGTACACGAGTACTTCCCAATACTATTTTTTTCCAGTACTTCCAGTACTACTTTTTCGTAAGGGCAGTCCACTACATTATTAAATTAATAGATAGGATGTGCAAGCAAAGGAAAATTCACCTCAGTGATGTCTCCACTGAATAGACATACACAACTAAGGATGTGCCTATTCCAGTTTTTTTCTATTCCAAACCCAATCCAGATTCCTGTGTTTTCGATTCTCGACTGTTGATTCTGAAATGGTACTCTATTGCAAAGTTTGAATATTTAAATCTTTCAATAAGCTTAAAATTATATATAGCCAAGCTATGAGCTATAAGTTTTGGATATTTTTTGAAATCTTAAAACAAATAACATTTAAATAAAACTAACAGAAATCTTAAAAAAATATTTTTTTACTTCCAAAAAAATTTGGTTAAGGGGCCGTGGGACATGATTATTTTTTCGCTTTCGAGCGCTGAGATGATGGAGATAGTTTTTCCGTCGACCGGTAGAGTTACCAGAGTCGGCGCCTACCCAACCAGCCATATTTTTGTTCGGTGTCTCCTCTACGCTTTAATGCTTTGCGCAGAGGTGATGAGGAAATAACGACCCTTCCCTCTCAGCCCCTCCGTCCGCGGAGTTTTCGTACCATAGCTGACCACTAGACGCAATGTTGCCATTTCAACACATGATTGGACCAAACTGTTTGGCAGACTCCACATTATACCATGTGGCAACGTGGAATTCGCGGAAATGCACTCGCTACGATTTTCTAAGAACCGAGCCGGTCCCTAGTGGGGTTCGTAGCTGCTGGAGAACGCGTCCACGGTCCCAGTCATGAATGGGCTTCATTTTTCGGGGTAGCCGCGTTGATTGGTTGTTGTGACAACAGTTTAGCCATAAGAACTGCAACAAATAGGAGGTGGTCTCAGCTGGTAGCTTGGCTTGCACGTGTTAATGTCTAAATGTGGTAATTTGAAAGTAATGTACGTTTGTGCCTACTACAGACCACCCCATTCCGATGTACACTCAGTATTAGAACTCGAGAAACAGATCAGGCACATTAATTCTCATACCAACGAACGACAGATTATTGAAAGGTGGAGATTTCAATACAACATTGATAGATTGGAAAACATGTAGTCATTAGTCTGGGGGTAGGGACAAAGAAATCTGCTCGTCATTTTTTAACCTGTTCGCATAATACGCAGTACATCAAATAGTAAATTTGCATAAAAGAAGGGAGAATGTTCTCGATTTACTTGCCTCAAACATCCATGAAAAAGTTATTAAAGTTAAAAATGTCGATGGAATAAGTGACCGCAAGGTAGTACACGTTAAATTATCCCTCAATACTGACAAAAATGTAAAATTAAAAAGAAAGATTTGCCTTTAAGTAAAGCAGATTTTAACGGATTTAGGCGTGACTTACAGACTTCTTTTGAAAAATTCTAAACATCAGAAAAAATAGTGATACAGACATGGAAAGAGTTCCTCCAAATTACACGGTGAGTGAGTATAAGAGTGAGAATAGGGAACCAAGGTGGTACAACGCGGAGGTTAAAAAAATGTTTAAAACGACAACGAGTTATCCACGCGAAACTAAGAAAAATGTAGCTAATAGCGATCTAAAAAAAATTATCGAACGTTACATATAAAGCAGCCGCAAAAACAGCCCTTAGAATAGCGTAAAGTGATTTCAAGAGAAAAGTACTTGGAGAACAACTAGAGGGGAATTCGAAAGCATTTTGATCATATGTTAGGGAAGTACAGGGAACTAAAATTTCAACGGTTAACTCCGTGAAAGGGTATAGGGGCGAAATATTTAGATAAGGCTAATTTGTTGAATTATTTTTCCAGAGCGTTTTTAATCAATCTAAGCGTAGTTTGCTCGAAACCATACCAGACCGATTTCAGCAAATAATGCCCCCGATTGATAAATGTATCTTATAGCGGAATCGTATCCTTACTAAAAAACGTTAGCCCGAACAAGTCCTCAGGTCCTGATGAAATTCCTGCTCGTGTGTATAAATAAATAGCTCTCGAAATGGCACCGTGTCTTAAAGTAATATTTAACAAATCACTTGAAGAACACGCGGTTCCCAAAGACTGGGAGATAGCAAACGTGATCCCAATTTTTAGAAGTGGCGATAGGGAACACCCATCGAATTATAAACCAATATCAATAACGTCACTGTCGTGCAAAATTATACAGCATATGATAGTTACATCAATAAGGGGACACCTCGATAGCCAGGATTTATTGATAACAAATAAGCATTGGTCCAGAAAGGGACGATCTTGCGAAAATCAAATAGGTCTTTTTGTTCATGATATTTTAATTTCCGGAGAAGGTAACGTACAGGTAGACGCAGCGTTTTTAAATTTAGAAAAGGTTTCACAAGGTTCCCCACTGTAATTTACTCGCGAAGTTAGCATTATACGGGAGACAGTAATATGGTAGGCTGGATAGGAGATTTCCTACATGAACGCGTTCAAAGGGTGGTATTAGATGGTGTCACCTCAGGCGAAGTAAAAGTTACATCGGGTGTTCCCCAGCGTGATAGGCCCAATTTTATTTCCTCTCTCCGTAAATGACTTGAATACAGTAGCTAAAATAGCAAGCTCCGTCTTTTTGCCGATGATGCAGCAGTCATCATTGGTCATCAATCCTCAGATCGGTTTGACGCAGCTCTCCACTGAGGCCTGTCGGCTAATCTCTTCATATTTACGTAATTCTTCTGATGCAGTAGTGTATAAGGAAATAAGAAATTAAGAGGATAGTCATTCTTTAGCTAAGGATTTATATGCGATTGATGATTGGTGTGATAGTTGGCAGCTAGAATTAAATTTGAAGATATGCGCGATAAAGAACTTTGGGAAAAAGAATAACTTTCCCCAGAAAAATTAATGCATCAAAGAAAAGAAAATATCTAACGTAGAATTTATTAAATACTTAGGCGTCACCAACATTGAAGACATGCTGTGGGGGAAACACATCAGGGAAATAACTAGTGTAGCAAACCATATATCAGGATTCGTAAAAAGAGTTCTAGGCAAATGCGATGAGAGAGTACGAGAAACAAGCTTGTCAGCTTTACACTTGTCAGGCCTCATTTAGAATATGCCGCTAGTATATGGGATCCGTACGAGGAAGGTATGATAAAAGAATTAGAGCGTGTGCAAAGGAGATCCACTAGATTTGTTAAAGGCCGCTATGATAATTGTATAAGTGTTACGAGTTTAATAGAAGAACTAGGCTGGGAATTACTATCAGAACGCAGGTGAAATTTAGGTTAAACCTTTTCAGTAAATTGCAAACCGATTTGTCGAATATTTTAAGTCGATAATTCTTCTTCCCGTTACTCCACCGGATATGCCTTCATTTTTCCCTTCTTCGGCAATTGCCATATCGTCAAATGAATCATGCAAAGTTTCATCAGCTACTGAATCGTCAATATTGGACGGGATTTCTTCAATAGCGCAAGAAGTTCCTCCTATGTGCGACTCTGTTCCCATTATTTTGAGACGTCTGTTTCGGATAATAGAAATTTGCATGCTTACACATGAATATATCATTACATTAAGATAGTGTTTTCACAAAAAATGACAATATTTACCTTTTTTCTTCCCTCCGCTTGGCCAAAAATTCACCCTTCCTTTTTTCCTCGCCATCGAAAATGTCAAGCGACTGCCTACCTTAATTTTCCGATATCGGTACGCATCCGATGACATTTCGAGACTTGACAATTAGTCAGTTTGACTATTACTAGACACCCCGAGAGCGACAACCTAAATAGAGACTCAAGAAACAACCCGTCAGTAAATCAGTCTCAATCGCCTCTGCTTCCCGCCCGCCTTCACTTTCCCTTCCCCCAAGCTCCAACACCTCAAGGTTACCGTTTTAGGATATAGGGTAGAGGGACCGTGCCACTTTTTGAGTAGCGCAGTAGGCGGAGAATGTGTGAACTGTTTAGTGATTTGCACGATGCTCGAGGCGTATCCCTGGGCTGGAGTTGGCGAAAAACATAAATTACTTTCAGAATATCTCAACAGCGTGTCTTTTAATAAAAATCAATAATTTTCAAGGATCCAACAGACTAAGCTTGAATCTTGTACTCTATAATAACGAAAGTTAAAAAAATAGCCCCTCTGTCTCCCAATATTTGCAACAAAAAGGTCTATTTTTGCATCGAGATATATTTTTAACAAGGCTTATTACGTAAAATCTAGGATTATAGAGTAATAGTTTGATACTTTCTCTTTTAATTACTGAAAACCACATTCCGATATCTGGCCTACTGTTGGAGCAATCTTCCTTGAAAAATAGGTCTGAAAAACAGCTATGTCCCACGGCCCCTTAAGGCTGCTCTATACCTGCCTTTAAAAGGCCGTTGCAGATGCTTATGCCTGACGCGACTACGACTTTATCGTAGCAGCTGGCATCTTGGGAATTTTTCCCATTATAGAAAAAGGATTGGTTTTAGTCTTTAGTAAAATAGATTTTTTGTAGGTTTATTTGTTAGTTTATAAAAAATAGCCAAACTTTCCATTTTTTGTCTATTTTCAGCAGCTATTTGTTAAGCTTAGAATACGATACGAAGATTTTGCTTCAACTCGTTACAAAGGTTGATCCTTCATCTACCCATCCAAATAACAACTGCTGATGCTGTTTCTATAGCTAGGCCATAAACCCATTAGCCATGGAGCATGTATCGCGTTTTTAAACTTGTGATGCGCGTGAGTTCCTAGCAAAGATTTCTTCCTTTGGCAGCCTACCCCCACTCCTGCTCTAAGGCGTTCCACCCCTCTTGTTTACAAAACGCCACATGGGTTCTGTCTCTGAGCGAGCCTGTGGGTTCCCAGAGCAGTGTCAGGTTACACCTCGGAGATAACCACCCCTCTTCTCCCCCCCCGTCCCCCGGGCTGGATGGACGAAACCGAAAATGTCCTTTCCAAGCTTTACGGAGAGTATCTGAGGAGTCGGATATGAAGGCCGTTTACACGGCGAATGATCTTGCAAATGAAATCATGCGCATGAAGTTCATGCGTCGTGTAATACGGAAATCTCCTCGCATGAAATTCATTCGCATGATCATGCGATCAAAATTAGCACATGTTCTAATTTTGATCGCATGATTCCTTGAATGATCACATGATACGAGCGCACGACGTTCGTCTTTGTTTTATGAGCGACTGGAAGAGGATTCAAATTAAACAAGTGCAGGAAGAAATGCAATTATAATTGTTTTTCAGAGCTTTTCCGTATACAATTAACTGGCGTGCCCATGTAGTATACACTATAATCATACGTAATTCTTATAGGTATTTTTATATAGGCATTTACCTAGTGAAGTTCTTCAATTAATCACGTTTTGGCGAAGGTTGAGTTGAAAGTACAGGTAGTCCCCGACTTACGACCAGGTTTCGTTCCGAAGACTTGGACGTAAGTCGAATTGGTCGTAAGTCGGGAATAATATAGTACATACGTTGTGCCTGTAGGTATTACACTGCCTAAAACCACTAATGTACCAAGCGATGTAGGTTTATGTTGTAAGTACATACATGCTAATTTAATGCAATGATAAATTACATACAATCATTTAAATAACGCACAAATCAAGATAGTAATATAATTCGTAAATTAAAAATCCTTACTAATTTGTAACGCCGGTACGCGGTAAACATAGAATGGATGCGCTGAACCTTTTTACGATCTTATAGACGTTGAACCTCTGATACAGTTAAACTGCAACCATAACGAATAATAGGCAGAACTGAAAGATATATTTATGACTAATATTCATAAATGCTGATTACGTCGTTCTGGCACACTTAATGAAGAAAAGAAGAAACGAACCCGAAAGACTTTCCATGCTCTTTCCTGGATGACCTGAAGAACGATTTTACTCTGGGTGCCTTCGATTCAGAACGGCGATATACGGCGATCACCATGTTGGTATTTATTTGTTTGGCTCGCCTCGTATAGGAGATATAGCCGGCGATAGACGGCTATTCTATTTTTTTATTTTTTGTAATAGACGAAAGCACCACAGCATGGCGATCGCCGTATATCGCCACAAATTGAAGGCACCCTCCATCGAATTTAGATCGAAATGAACGACTTGTTTGAAGTGATTTCGACACGATTCAGTAATATGCTAGATGAGTTGTCATAAAATCACGCGTGTCATTTGATGCTGATGCGCAGAGATTTCTTACCTCCATCGGTTCACTCAGGATCACACACCTTATCTCAATATCCGAGTGTCTCATTATCAACTTTTTCTTGCCATTATAACATACCCTTAATAAATATTTAAAGTCGCAAAGGAGATGGATAATAGCGCGACAATCAGTTGAGTTCACAGTCGCTCAATGATTGGTAACTATTGGCGTAAATTTAGGATCTTTAATGAAAACTATCAAAAATTATTTATGGTTAATATATTTAAAAAGTTAGCATAAAATGAAATTTACCTTAGGTCCTCTTCGTACATCCTTAGGACGCACGAACATTGTTCGTGAAAGTCTAATCTGAAGAAGTACAGTCGGGAGAACGCAAAGGGATATCACAAATACATATCTCCATTCTCGATTTCACCAGATTTACTCGTGGAAGGCAATGGGGATGTAGGTTGTGTTGGAGAAACAGACTTGTTGGAACTCTTTTCCAAAAAACGTCTAATCGGGTTTGCACTGTGCATATTTTCTTCTCATTGTAATTTTTTTTAACTTGCTAGAGATCCCTGGATCAATCTCTCCACTTTCGAAAATCGTTCCGTGTTTCCATCCATACTTGCGAGCAACTGAAGACCTTCGTTGAATTTGCTAAATGCTTAGGCCAATGTTTTTGCTGAGAATGTCTTAGGAAGAGAAATTTTACTCTCTTCGTCAATGGTTATCCTTTCTTGCTCTGCTATCTTCGCTGATTAAAAAACCCTTTAAGTCCTCATTTGATAATTCTTCATTGGCGGCTTCCAGAAGCTCATCTACTGGGAATACTGGGAATGTCCAGACGCATTCAACTAACAAAATTATAAATGGAATATTCTTCACCAAACAGTACGCCTGTTCTTCTGGAATGAAACTGTAAAAACCAGTCTTTCGAACAACGCAAGCATCATCCATGATCTCTTATTGGACCGGAAATATGTATACCGGCAAATATTTCTTGTCCACACTCTTGAAGGCTCTTGGGTTTTCACTATGGTGTATCAGCAGTGGCTTCTACTTTTGGTCGGCAACATTTTCCCCAGCAAAAGCGTTAATCTTTCTTTGTGCGCTTTAAATCCAGGTAAACTCTTTGTTTCCTTGTGGATATAGGTACGATCTGGCACCTCCTTCCACAGGAGGCCTGTCTCATGTACGTTACATATTTGTTCAGGCAAAAAATTACCTCTCGCTACCAACTCATCAAACTTCTCCCGAAACAACTCAGCGGCACTGACAGCCTCCGCACTTACTTTTACACTATGCAAATGCGTACGTTGTTTAAACCGATTAAACCAACCACGGCTGGTATTAAATGTTAGGTCACAGTCCTCCTCTTTTTTTTGAGATCCTCAAACTAACTACGTGCCTTTGCTTGGATTGTTGGTAAACTCAACGGGATCCGTTTTTTAATTTGATATTCAATCCAAATCACGAGTAACTTCTCCATTTCGTGGATGGGTCCTTTTCTTTTTTTAGCCAAAATTGTTGTCTTCTACGTACAGTACCTTTGATAGCATCCAGAATATTGAGTCGGTCTTTTATGATGGTACTAATGGTGGATTTCGTCTGGCCAGAACTGGTTGATATAGACGTCACAGTTTGTCCCGCATAAGAATTTTTCACAATGGCTAGCTTTTTTCCAAATCAATAGCCTCTCTCTATCTCTTTTCACCGACGCTAACACAACCAATTCTTATATGGGTGGCATTTACATCATACGGTTATCAGACACAATAAAGACACTTATGGTGGCCGGGCGTACTTGATAACTACCACAGCGGTCCTCTTGACTGCCTTCTGGCAATATCCCAACGGTGCTGATCGCTCGACCGTTTGCCGAACACACTGTAGACACCCTCGATTTCATTTTAGTGAACCCGAGTACATCGTAGCGGCTTTAATTTTCCGCGACGCCATCTCTTGTTACGTACATATTAATTTTACAGAGTCAAGACTGCATGGAGCAGATTTCCCGTAACTCTACGTACCATAATTCCTTTGTTTGTACATTCCATGAGACGTAAAACTTTCTTATTGAAATAATTACCTTTGTTATAGCGGCCCTTAACTTTATAATACCGCTGCTAAATATATGTTTCTCGGCAGTAACGCATTGCGATACTTTGAACGCGCTTTCCGTAACATTTTCAGAATAAATTTCGAAGCGGTTAAAATTTTATATTTTGAAATAATATTGGTCGTAACTTCGGATGGCCGTAAGTCGGACGGTCGTAAGTCGGGGACTACCTGTAATATATTATGTAGGTATTCTATGATTTTGATAATTCTTGTGACCAGTAGGTATAGAGCAATAAAGTATTAGAACAGAACATGAAAATTATAACTGAAAACAATACATTGAAATATCTCCATCGGCACTTTTCCGTTGTCTCTCATGCCATTCATGAGGATGTCACCTGTTGTAATAGTTATACAGCTACCACGAACTGGATTAATTAGAACAAATAGCACGTATCTAACCTTTAAATAGTACACTATCTATTATGATAGATATTCCTACACACTTCATGCATAATTTAACTTATTTTACCCTCATGAATTCTTGCTGAGTAATCAGGGAACGCTATATCCGTATACGGTCATGCATGACCGTAATCGTATCTATATGGATACGATTCGCCCGTCGAAAAAAGTCTTAGCGTAACAGCAAGCCAGAAACGAATTGCAAAATGTCAGTATAATTATAAACATCTATATCAAAGGTTAAATTAGGATCTCTTGTCACAGTAATTGCTTCTCTCGTCGTCGTGTCCGACGTTTCATAATCATGTCTGGTGAGATTTTATATAGTATGAAATTTCTCCAGCGTCTTTCTTAATGAATTACGATAGGCCTCACAGTGCTATAATAACAGTTCATTTTGAATCAGGCATAGCATGCCTTGACCTCTATCTCTCCTCTCTTCTTCTAGCTTTCTCCGGCAAAATTTCATGTCATTTTCGTGAGCCATATCTAAAGCAGAGATGAAGTGGTTTGTTTGAGACAATGACCGAAGAAATCGATTGACGATTACCAAAGAACTATATCAGGGAAAATGTTGCCAGAAATATGCGATCATGGATAAAAGAATAGAATTTATATAAGGTACACTAAATAGTAAAGCAGAGGAGCGGAGATACTTTTAATAAGCCGGCCAACCACTATGGAAAAGCACTTTGATTGGACATGGGAACTATATTAGCAAAGTAGCCTTCGTAAAAACCCAATTGGAATTTTCAGGAAGAACACATTTACGTAAACTTGTTTGCAGTGTATCTGAAAAGATCTAAAACCATGTTAATTGGCATATTGCATGAGCAATAGAAAAATTACTTTGTGAATAAAACACTTATTCTGTTAGTATCGTAGATTCATCCTTCGACGTGGATTGAAATAATTCTCACGCTAGAACTTGGTGGATACGGAACTTATACGTTTGTTTATAGTGCAGTAATATGTAATTTAAAATCAAACAGAACGGGATACAGATTCTAGCTAATTCTCTGGCACAAAGGTGACGGCGTGATGATTCATGGAACTTTTATATTTTTCCATCCCTGTACTTCCCTTATTTTCTTGCATGTTGAAAAATGGGTAAGATTTTTAGTGTACCTGCGTCCCGCGAGATATTAGTAATAATCTCTGATTCACTAGAATTGCGATTATTAGCACATATTCGGTGAATATTAATGCCCTGCCCACACCCTGGGAGTGGCTTGCACGGCGCTACATACATATAGACTCTCCTCAGGCCATGCCTTCAAGGTGGCTTGCAGGGTGCACTGTAAATGCACACAATTTCAGAAACATGAATTGTACCACGTTTTAAATCATTCACCAAAACATATACATTTCCTTTAACAAAATATCATAAGCAAATTATAAAGTCTAGCTCTAGGAAAAAAGGTGTAGGTATTCATGACTGATAGGGTTGATTTGAGAAGTTAGGTGATCGCAAGCGATCGATGCGGGGCCCAAAAAGAATACAATTATTTTTTTCTTTTTTTTATAGATTGTGTTGTTATTACCCTTAAAAATGTTCGTGGCCTATTTCTATCATAGGTTTATTAAGTAGGATAGTAGTAAGTATTCTTCTTGTTTGATAATACAGCATGGTGAATGGCCGCCACTGCCACACACCATTGCGGTGGCTTGCAGGATATTGTGTAAATGTAGGCGTTTTATGAATACTAAACTTCTAAACCGCATTGAACCGGCATTTTTTTGACTCGATTAGATGATACCCTATTGATTTAGAGAGTGGAAATACATACTGTTCTATGTTTGTAATAATCTTAAGTCTTCCACTCATTCTCTGTACTGATGAAAGAGGCACAGTTGATGTCGTAGAGTTATCTACGAAATGGGTTTATAATATGTTTCACCATTTCAGTTCCTGAAAAGGAGCATTCTTCGGATTCTGAAAGTTGAAACCAGGGCATATTGTACAAGGGATTAGCATTCACAAAAGAGTTCTAGTAAAATCTAACCTGCCTAAGTGATTCATCAGTTAGGATCTGGTGGAGAAAGACACGCTTCTACGCAATGACTGTTCGCTGTCAAGCTTACATAAGGAGGGCTCGGCATAATTCATAGGGTCCTAGGAAATGAAAAATTTTATTTGTTTATTTTAGCTGCCATAAGCATGTTATAATACGTCAAAAATTTTCTGAAATCCGAATAACATAATTTTATGAAATAGAGAAATGAAATAGGAATGTAATTAAATACGAAGAAATGTATCCACTCAACATTCTATTAATGTTATTTGCGACAATTCACACCATGCTGGAAAAAATACATGCACACCGTGTTCATTTAATAAAAACGCCCAATAAAATTTCCCTTGACTTTCGAATTTCATTGAGTTAAGAAATTAGAAGCCAAATCGTCATGAGCGCAATTTTTAGCTGCGTTTTGACCTAAGTGCACATTTGGTATATGTATGATACTTTGTTTCTCTCATGGTTCATTGCATTGCCTATCGTAAACTCAACTCCATGATACCGAACAACTACTGCTTGTAATCGCGTTCTAAATATCTGTACAATATTTACTATCATTGAAAATTCAAAGTGGGACGAATCATTATTTCGCAATAGAAAGTGAAACGATGCCCAAGCAAGAAACAGGAAGATTTGAGACCCCTTCATTTGGTCATAGATAAGAAAGGGTCGGGTTCTAAGAATCTCGAGTGACCGCGCTCGAGATATCTCCCGAGAGGAGATGCTCGGACCGCTATCATGTTACATCTAGAGGAGGAGGAGAAGAGGTGGAGAAGGCCCCCCATTCCACTTTTTTATACCGCCACCTATGCGGGGAATCGTACAACTAATCCCAAAAATCCGTTACATCTGAGAAAGGGTGGAAGTATAGAGCAGCCTTAAGAATGCATATTAGATGACAAGGAATTTTCATATTAACTGAATTCTATAGAATTCAAAACAAATAGAAGTCATTAACATAGTAATTTAGCTTTTTCACTTCAAAAATTATAGCAGAAAAACATAATAGCAAAGCACAAAAGGATAAAGACTACAATGAGAAATAACTAATATTTGGAATTTTAAATACCTATAGGCATCATTGCACTTTACCTTTCAATTTAACAAAGAAAAATCACGTGGGCAATACACATTATGGTGTAAATAAAAATGAATTCAAATTCAGACATTTTTCCACATTCAAATCCACAGATCATGCACTCAATTGTTCAAGTTTTTATTAAAAACAAAATCATTTCAACCCTCTCTGGATCCAACCTATTTCTTTTGGTATCTACAATATTCCCTGCAGTGCTAAAAGCCTTTCACTGAAGACTGTAGCTGGGGGTATGCAAAGATACTTTACAGCAAGTTTTTTTAGTCTAAGAAAATGGCTCTTGTGCCAGTATCTCCCAATTTCTTCCATGCTCGCTTCTGGGAGCAATGTATTCACACTAATGTACTTATTTAGTTCTTATTCACCTGATGTTTCCTGAGGAATATTCTCTGCAGAGGTAACAAGATTCTTATATAGACACCAAATTCCTAAACTGGTGGACACAGTGGATGTTAGAGCCACAATCCAGTTCTACTTGTGAATCTTCTTCAGTAATTACTGACAATATAAGGTAATCCACACCACTTCCTAGCGTATCCGTAATCTGTATGACTGAACACCGGAAATGTTGGGAGAAAGGGGACTCATCTTCCCTCCTAGCCAAACACCTTTTGGAAATAGCACACCACTGCCTGTTTGACCCGAAGATACTCCATGTGGAGAGGAAAGGCCAGAGAACGGACGTTCTGGAACAATTTGATATTGTAAGCAAAGGAAGGAGTCCCTCATGAACAATCAGCTGTTCAAATGCCACTCCCCACTCCCAGCCATTTCATTTCTTAACCATCCATTGACTCGCCCCCCTCTTACCTCCTCCCCCCCAACTAAACACCTCCCTCCTTCACCCAACACCTTCCCCCACTCCCTCCTAGTTGTGTATATATACCACTCTCTTGACCTAACATTCTTTGAACCTGATGATGGCTTAGTGGCTGAAATGCGTGCTACCACCATAAAAACTGTGGAATAAGGGCTATCTCTTGTGTTTTTTATTATTCCTCTAAATTCTATATCCGGAGCAGCATCTAGGTGCAAATGATCTCAAAAATCTCACATTTCCATAGTGTATGCATACATGAGTGTCATACAATGACCGAAGAATTATACACAGTCTGTACAAAAACCAAGTAGCTGTGATTAAATCTGGACCCAGCTCTGAAGAAGCAAGGATAAGGAAAGGAGTAAGACAAGGCTGTGCACTGTCTCCAGTAATTTTTAATGTTTACGTTTGAAAACTTACTATTCTGCTATCTGCTAATTCAAATTCTCAGCAGTTCTCTCACAATCTCTCTTTCAATTTCAGTGGTCTGATAGTTGACGTACTTGCGTGGACAGATAGTTGACGTACTTGCTCCAGCTTAAGCGAAGGCCAACCCAACGGCTGTCTTTTTCCAACACAATTAGCCGGCGCAATATCACGATAATTCATCGGGGGCGATTACACTACATTTGAACGAGCGCAATATCACGTTCTTTTATCGTGATATTTATCGTGATGTTTTATCGGGGCGCGATATCTTGATATTTTATCGGGACGCGATATCATGGTATTTTATCGCGATATTTATCGTGATCGCGATATTTATCGTTTCCCGATATCTTATCGTGCCCCGATAAAATATCGGGGCACGATAAGATATCTAGTGATGACATATCGTCAATTTTAAAAACTCAAAATCAACTGATGGACGTACCGGTTAACATTCGAAAACTCGACAAAGCTGATATTATCATCATGACATATTCGCAAAATTATCCAAAAAACTTCCACAGTATACCAATATTTTAATTCCGACTAGTTACGCTGTCTTTACAGCTTTCTTCGGCGATCGAAAAATAGAGGAACTGGAAGAAAAGCACCGAAACTGGGGGATTTAATATTTTATTAAATTCTTTCTCGAAATATGTTGATATTATACTAGATTGTGCCTGAAATGACGTTTTGCTGTTTACCTTCGTCAAATACCACAGAAACAAAAGAAAAACTGTAAATACGAACGACTATGAGAATTACGCTGGTTTTTTCAACACCTTCGGATATAACGAGCGCTCGATTTAGCGAGTGATTTCTGAGGGATTATGAGCACTTGTTATACCGGGATTCCACTGTAGTTAGTATAGTAGCCCAGGCAAAGAGGGCATTCTATCGAAAGAAGAATCTACTTACAGCCGGAAATACAAGCGTAGAAGTAAGGAAACAGTTTATCGAAACATACATCTGGAGCATGTTTCTTTACGGCAGTGAGGCATGGACGATGAGAGCAGAGGAGAAGAAAAGGATGGAAGCATTCGAAATGTGGTGCTACAGAAGAATGCTGAAGATTATATGGATTGACCGAGTAAGTAACGAGGAAGTCCTAAGAAGAGTAGGAGAAAAGAGAAGTCTGCTGAAAACTCTAAAAAGAAGAAGGGACAACTTAATCAGCCATATCTTGAGACATGATGGCCTGATGAAGACTATCATCAAGGGAAAGGTGAACGGAAAGATTGGAAAAGGCAGGCCTCGTTTGAAATACATGGAACAGGTGGTGAAGGATGTGAAAGAGAAGAATTACATCACAATGAAAAGGTTGGCCGATAGAAGAATCGAGTGGAAAGCTGCATCAAACCAATCCTAGGATTGTTGACCAATGATGATGATGCATACATCAACACTAACTTAAAAATACATATACACTGCTAAATTTATGTTATGAGTTTTTCAGAAGAGATTAAGGGAATGTAGAAAAATGAGCTAATGAATCTTCATAGGCCTAGTCCAAACTGCACAAAGATTTTGCAAAGACGCTTGATTGCCTAATTTCGGACTCATTGTAGATTAAAAACGGGTTAGTTGTGTTTAACTTTATGAACCCTGTAGGCACGAATACACATTTATAGATACATTAATGAATACATCGTACATCCTGCATATGTGTTGCGGGGATGCATATATTTCAGGAGGGTAGCTTCATCGCGATGTTGATGAAGAATACTCATTCATACAATATTTGATATTACGAATTGTCGATTTTTCCGGTCCCGTTGACTTTGTAATATCGAGTTTCAACTGTATCAATATAATTAACAGGTTAATTGCCACCAGTATAACTAAATCCACTGAATATCTCCACAAAATTTGTTGAGGATGTATTTCACCATGACTTTGCGTACTGTAAAGGAACACAGGAAAATAAAATAATGAAAGAAAAGAAACACAGGAAAAACGATTTTCCGTTGAAGTTTGCTGGTCGATCAACTAGAAAGCGTGAGCACATACTCTTACACCCGGGAAATTTAAAATCACGTACCGCTTTGGTTGGTTTTTATTTCTTCAGAATCGACTTTGAAGGCTTCGATTCCTTGATTCTGCTAAGAATCGGTGGAATCGAGAATTGGAATCGACCCATCCTTATACACAACACATCTATTCAGGGTGTTGACACATGTAAATGGCTAAGTATAGATTTAACATTCAATATAAGAGAGATCATAGGGTATAAGAACAAATATTTGATTCCTTGACCATACTAGAGATACTCAGCCAGTATGCATAAAAAAGTGCAAAATGATTTATCCCACAGCTTACACACTGCCAACCTGGGAAGAAAGCCATACAGGTTTGTAAAAATGAGCTCAATAATCATAAGCACAAAGCTTATACACTATAAGAGGCATAAGTGCAAATGGTTAATTTGTGGATGCACTCGAAGATTTCAATTAGATTACATCATGGTTGGAGAAAAATATATATTTCCAAATGACAATGTGGTAAGCACAAATAATCTTAACTGCCATAGTGCCTCTGGTGCCGCAATCAACTTGTACTTCTACTTAAAAGTGATGAATATAACATCAAATTTAAAAAGATTTGACAAGGAAGAAAAGCTCCGATGTGAAATGAGGAAGCTATAATAACAGCAAAGAAGAAGAAAGAGCAGGAGCTATGTGATGTTATTTATGGGCAAGGATAATTAGGAGGGAGCATTGGGAGACCAGTGGGAAAGTATGAAAAGTGGAATAAATGGAGGCCAGGAAAGAAAATAGATGAGGGTGATCTTGGTGAGAATAGGAAACAACAGTTTTTATGAGGATTATTTAAAAGACACAAAGAAGAAGGAAATTAAGAGCATCAATAAAGTGTTATCAAAGGCAAATGAATGCATAAACCAATGGAATCAAACAAAAGTTTTAAGTCAATGACAATGGAAGCTCCATATAACAAGAAGCTTGAGATAGCATGGCATGGCCTCAGGACTATTTATTACCCTAAAATTTGCATGTAAAATAAAGAAAAAAATGAAAGAAAAACAATTAATATTTAAGTAATTCAATGAGTGAAAGAAAACATTTTGCATTCATCAAAAATGAAGAATCTAGTTTTTCAAATAAAATTGTAAATATAATTTCAAATTTATATATGAGATAGGTGGATTGTTTGAAATAGCTAACAAATGTCTTACTGTAAGCAGATAACAACAAAAATAAGTTTCAACTAAATCCATCAACCCATTTTTCAGTGAAAAGTGCACAAAATTGTAACAGACAGAAAAATTACTATTATTTTAGTAGATTTAGACTTCTTTGATAAAAAAGTTTCAGTAGTAGGCAGGTCATGAGAAGAACTCAGGTGTTCAAAGAAGCATTGCAGTAAGGAGGGAAATACAGTAAAACCTCTTTATATCGAAATGGAAGGGACCAATTTTTTAGTCATTTTGATAAGTGGAGGTTCATTATAAAGAGGTTTTAGCAAAATGAACACATATTTCCGCCTTATGAAACTTTTTGGTAGTAAAATGTGCTGCTTTCTCTTTGTTTACTATATTTGTATATTTAAATATATGCAGTTATGCTTTTTAATAGTTTTAATGTTTATAATAATACAAACAAGGGTACAAAAACTACTTAAGCACTCTCCGCCGAAAAAAATTGAAATTTCTGTTTGTTTCATTTTTTTTCAAATTCTTTTGAGATGATATCTTCTATCTTATTTAATAATAGTAGATTTTCACTGCTGCAGTCCTCCATATTTAAATAAATCTTTCCATCACACCCAAAGCATCCTGCACCTCTTTTTTGGTGCTTTGGCATAAAATCCTCACCATCACTCTCTTCTTCTTCCATGTTATGGACTATTACTGGAGATTCCCCACCAGCTTCTTCCTCCATTTCTTTGAACACCTCTCCCTCATTTGTGGCACATGTTAGCAAGACATTGTCAACATTAATACAGTCGTCAAATGATGACTGAACATTAATTATTTTGTTTATTTCAAGCCATTCTGTCGGTTCGCCCTTATACAAAATATCTTCCTCACTGCTGTCCCCCATAAATCCAGCCTTTTTAAAACATTTTTCAATAACGTCTGACTTCAAACAAGTCCACGAAAGACAGAGCCTGTGCATGGCCTGAATTATGTTCCAAGAACACTTTTTGAAATCATTTTTCTCCTCAACTGTTTACAAAATGTGTGACACCAGTTGCTGCCTGTAATGTCTCTTCACAATGGAAATTATTCCTTGATCAAGTGGTTGCAATTTGCTGGTGGTGTTTTGAGGAAAATATACTACTTTGACGTGTCGTAACACAATCCCCTCAACTTCATGTGCTGTGCACTGATCAATGAAGAGAACTATTTTCCAGTTTCTCACTCCCATCTTTGAGTCCAGCATGGTCAACCACTCACAGAATAAAGATGCTGTCATCCAAGAGTTTTGAGTTTTTGTATGAGCAAGGAAGTTTCTTAATATTTTTAAAGCATCTAGGCTTTTTATATTTTCCGATCACAAGAGGCTTCAATTTCTCTGAGCCATCAAAATTAGCACAGAAAAGCATTGTGAATCTTTCTTTGCTTTTTTTCGCTCCATGGCATGATTGGCCTCTAACTGCTAAAGTTCTGTATGGAAGCAAGTTATAAAAAAATCCTGCCTCATCCTCATTAAAAATGTCTTGTGGTTTATACCTGGCTAAAATCGTCTGCAAAGTTTTTTTCCACTCTTCTGCCGCTGTGTCACTTACAGAGGCTTCTTCCCCACTCATCTTCAAAGTTTTGAGATTCCACC
The DNA here is from genome assembly GCA_933228895.1 of Platycnemis pennipes. NCBI lineage: Eukaryota > Metazoa > Arthropoda > Insecta > Odonata > Platycnemididae > Platycnemis > Platycnemis pennipes. The sequence continues at coordinate 126,548,703 of OW121851.1, read as the reverse complement.
GCACTTTAAACTTTTGAAGCCATCCATTCGATGCATGAAAATTTTCAATGCCCATTTTCACTGCTATTTTTCTTGCCTTTTGCTGTAGAATAGGTCCAGAAACAGGAATATTTCTGGCTCTACCTTCCATCAACCAATCAAATGTGTGCCTGTCTAATTGTTCACTTTTCACCACCCACAATGTTTTATTTATGCATCCTCGATGTGCTGCCTCTTCAGTTTCTTTAAATTTTTTTTTTAATAGACTGTAAACTTACACAGAAGTTAGGCGTATTTCACTGACCGATGTCTTAAACTACAAAATTGTGGCTCAAATAACTAACAATGTTGTGTGTGGGGGGACGGTAATGCACCATTGTTACGGATTGAAAGATAATAGAATGGTAGAGCTACAATTCGCGGCGACAATATCCAAAAGTAAAAGACGACTGCCACGAGGCATAAGCATGAAAAAAATGCGATCATTCTGGTACGGCCGCAATAATATCGAGTGTTTATAGTGGATTAAACTTCAAACGAATAGCTCAAAAATGAAACAGAATAGGCTAAATTCTGCTTAACAGATCATTTGAACGCGAAAATATAACAAATCTTCCGATACGGTACATTAGTCGCATCAGATGTTAATCTCGTACGTGGGCATGGGTCTTTCATAGCTCGGCGTTGCGTTGAACGCTAAAATATAACAAATCTTCCGAAACGGTACAATAGTCGCATCAGATGTTAATCTCGTACGTGGGTATGGGCTCTTTCATAGCTCAGCGTTACGTTACCGCGAGCAGCAGGCTTTCATAGATCCGCGTTGAGGAAACAAACGAAAAGCGATAAGCGTTTCGATAAATCAGCCGCAAACTCACTACAATTCTGTACATATCGCATTAGTATTTAATTATAACTGTGTTAAATCATGTCTACATACAGTAAAATAAATATACATGTATTATGAGTAGCCACCAGCATTTTTACAATTCCATCTGCACACTCGCTGACCTGGAACACCATTATTTTAATAAGTAACCTCAATGACTCAAAATATGAACTCAGTCGTCGAATCCTGTTATTTGTTAATATTAAGTCATTGTGGAAGAAGAATCGTATTTATGTTTAACTAAAATATCTAGATTAAGATATTATTCAGTAACTTGCGCTTGAACAACTCAATTGCAAATGTGTATAGTATGCGATATATCGCATATATGCTATAGCATCGGAGTTAAGTTTTCCGTGTCATTAAGGATTGGTGAGGGTAAATGCAAATAGAATATGCAGTGGTGTCATTCGTGATTATTTGAACCTAAGAATTAAACCATTTTACCGCATAAATCAGTCTGGGAGTTGTAAAAACTATTAGGACCCCGGGTCTAAATCCAGCAGGACATTTGTCGTAAATATTTATATATGGATGTTTTAATGATGAATATACAAAACGCAAGCAATGCAAATCGATGAAAATAAGTCTTTGACGCATATGATTAATAACAAACACACTAACAACTGCCCAGCTAAGCTTTACTTTTCAAGCGCTGCGGGTTTTCGCGCTCCCAACGTAGAAAAGTCGGAACGGCCGGACGGAACGTTCTGCGGCCATGCTGGCTGAATATTTCATTCCATGGAGGTAGTTGGCTCGTCATGGGGTGTATTCCTAGTACGAAGAGCAGAGGTTTTTCGAAAACATAGAGGTGCGATATAGAGAGGTTTCTCTATATAATTACATACAAATTTTGGCGGGACCAAGAAATTATTACGAAAAACGGAGGTTTACGATATGAAGAGGTTCACTAGATAGAGGTTTTACTGTAACATGAAATGGGCAAAAAGAATTTGGTACAGAAGTCATGTCTCATCAAAAAGAGGATAAACGCAAAATGAGAGATATTTTGAGATCAAAATGCAAAACGGAATGAAGGAACTAAGCTAGATGGAGGGGGTTAGTAATTCTGAAAGTGTTAAACTAGTTCAGGGAGGGAGGAAAGCTGATATGCAAAAATTGATGGAGGCAACAGAAATGGATGAAAAATACATGTATTGAGAAGAAATGCTACATTGAGGAAGGTAATAGAAAGGAAAATGACATAAAAGCATTGGAAATGAGAATGCAAACTCTATATGGCATGAAGGCGGGTGGAAAATGTGAAGACAATCCAATGGCCTACAAAGATGGTGATTTGACAGTCTCGTGAATTAATTTTCAAGTGATGTTATGATAGTGATTATTATAACATCACTTAATAATTATCAATAATCATTGATAGAGTATTTATCAATAGATGACTTTGTAAAAAATAAATATTTTTGGGGGTGAGCATTGAAAAAAAATGGTTAAGAGGAGTTAATGTCCGGTTGGAAGTTATTAGGATTACAGATGATCTACAATCAATGGGTATTTAAGGCAGGTATTATATATGAAAAACTATACAACTATGCAAAAAAGGGCACTTATTGCAAGAGTTTTTCAAGGAAACTTGGCACCCAGCTGTCTCTCACATGCACATATGAATCTCAATAACAAATATCAAGACCATAAGACAAATATCATACCTTGCTGAACTTGACATTTGATAAGGGATTATTAAAGTCGTATATAGAAATATAATTGTTAACACCTTAGCTTTCAAAAGTGAAAGAATCCATAGATAAGTACTAGGTCTCCATAGATAAAGGTAAAAAAATTATAGCAACACCCTTAAGTATGTAAAGAACAAAGCTATATGGACATGGCTATTATTAGACACTCAACCATTCACATAGTGATTGACACACAATCGGTTGGGTATCTTAATGCATAATGGACAATGTAGAGTAAGAAACCTTGTCTGCCAGTACTGATATTTTTATACAATTTAAAATAAATGGTACTACCTCAAGGGCAATGTGACAAGAAACAAGTGAGTCTGACATGTGTAATTCTAAAATGAACAAAAATAATCATGAGATACTATAAAAACTGCAAAAACAATCAAACTCACCATAAGAACACACAATATTAGCAATGGGAATAAACCAAGGAGAAATTATACAAGGTTAAAAACCCTTACCTTGGGAATAACTGGAGAGAAATAATTCAAGGCATCCTCAAAGGAATGTTTAGCCTCTGATTCTAAATTAGTAATAATCTCCTGATTACATTTCCCAAAGATCAAACTGCTTAACTCTTCCTTTATTTCCATGTTAAGGCATTGGACATCAACACATAATTTCTGAAATAAGGAGCTCATATCACAAATCACAACTTATCACAAAATAAAAATTACAACATGTGGGTCTGAGGCAACAAAACTGCAGTACTGGGGACTGGAAATTCTGACAAAATTTATCTCCACCTCACCTTGACCATAAGAATATTCTTTTTGAAAATATGCTCCAACTGCTACAGTCTCATCACACCATCTATTCTAAGCTTAATCCTAACACACATATCGAGGCCAGAAGGAGAATTTGGAACAATGACCAGTGAATTAGCAACATGGCCACCGAATCAGCTAAAACCAAAACAGTAAAAACTTTTGTATTATGACATCCACGGTGACAAAAATGACAGTTTGTAACATCAAAGTTTGTGAGAAAAGATTCTGTTAAGAGAAATGTTTTAATGTTGATTTTTTTCTATTGAACGTCAAAATCAGATCAGCACCAGTTAACTTTTCGGCAGGATTCATCTTCGAAATTAACTGAAATATTGCAACAATTTTTATTAATGAAAACTGGTTTGTTTGGTAAAATTAAACCTATTAACTCAGAATATATTTCATTAGCCATTATTAATTATTTAGTATTTTATTATTAATTAAGTTTTCATCAACAACAGGTTAAACATGTTACATCACATTTCAATAATCCATGATACATAAATGCATTCCCTCCATTGAATTTATCTCCACACCCTCTTATATGGAGGCAAACATAATAGTCTAAGACCTGTAATATGTACCATGTGTAATAATAATTTCCCATGAAAACAAAAAGCTGAGGACTACTTTCCTTGTGCACACGTAATTGGATAATTTATTTTAAATTGAACTTCGCCAGCTAACAGAAAACATGTACATATATGGTTGACACCTGGAATTAGGTTTCACCGAAATTTAAGGACATCCATAAAAATGGAGGGTGAAGGGGCTTATCATTGCGATTATTTTTTTGTCATTGTACAAGCTCTCAGTCAAAAATTTTGTATTTAACACAGATTTTCCTTCATTTATTAAAGTTACACTAGTTGATGCTAGACCCTGAGTATTATGTCTTCATACACACTCCTGGAGAGCCAAGAAGTGCTGACAGTTTTTAGTATCAACAGTGAAAACATTGCGTCATGAACTTAGAATAATTTTTGGAAGTTAAGGTGAATTTCAAAATGGGGACTGGAAATTCTGACAAAATATATGTAATCGCTGACAGAATAATACAGAATACAGAAGCTAATTATTCATACCTCACAAAAAATCTCTAGTTTCTAAGATTTTATAACATATCAATAGATTGAACTACTATAAACATGCCCAGATTTTAAGTTCACAAAGTAAACACAGTAAAATATATTCCAGAAGAAATAAAATTGGTTTCATTGTTTCCTTAAAGAAGAAATGTGATGCAACACGTAAATCATGGACGCACTGAGTGTATTCAAGCGTTGGCACGAGAAGGCATGACTGGGGTGGTGCGAGGTTACTCTCGGGGCTGTATCTCGGGAACCAGCAGAGAGAATTAGAAGATATTTGAGATGATACACCACAAATGTCTAACAAGTCATTGTAAATAACAGAAAGGCAACAGACAAATACGAGAATTCCATTATCGTCAGTTATATCTGAAAAACAGCCAAAAATACCCAAATTTCAAAATTTAGTTGCGATGCAGCACGCTTCCTGTTCTTTGATTGCAATAATATTTCCCACGATTTATTTTCTAACCATATGGAACAAATCTTGGGGGTCACAAAAGAAATTAATGAAAAAATATTTTTGCTAAAAATAAGGACCACCCAAGTGGCACATCAGCTAACTAAGCACTTGATGGTGACTTTTCCATAGAAAGTGTAGAGGCCTGAGGTTCACTCTCAAATGTCATGATACTAACGAGCTGAGAGAGAGAGGATATGCTTTAGCAGGGAGGAACACTTAGTGTGGCGTGGTGCAGAATAAATATCAAATTTCAATACAAAACCAGATAGATTAAGGAAAAAAAATCCAGAACACACAGACATATCTTCAAAAATGTTTAGCTTAAAGAAATGCAACACTAGCCAAGAGTTCCATTGCACTGAGACATCATGCTTCTGCAATTGTAATCATACTCTAAAAATACAACAAACAAATATATCCTTGTTAATGATAATTAGCAATCTGAAATTTCATTAGTAACAATGCTCATAATTACCTCCAATGACAATTTATCATTAGCTATGGATGCCACTGCCTCAACAGCAGTGTTCCAGGACAACTTCCACTTGTATTCTGCCACAGCAGCATCCATTGAAGAAGTAGCCTTATCAATTTCACTCATGGCATGTACAGCTACAGTTGTTGCATTTAGATTAGCTTTAGCAACCAAACATTGGTTAAGATCAAGCTCAGAGAAATTAAGATCAACTTTTGCTGCAGATAAGTGCAAAAGACGCTGCAACCTCAGTTCTGACCATACATCCAGGTCATGTACTTCCACACTAAACCACTGAAAGTAAGAAGGTTTGAATATCAAAAACCCATCTCTCTCCTGAGCAATGGTTAAATTTAGAATGAAGTAGAGTAGTAGAAGGTAAATGAAAGATCCAAGGATCCAAAGATCTGTGGATCTTTCATTTCACACGGATCTGAAGACAGTGTAAAATCGGATCCAGATCAGAGATTAAAAGTTTTTGCGGCTTAGAAATCAAAGTGCCTTGTAAATGGAATGTAGGCACTCAGGTGGACATTGAGAGCTATGTATTAATAGTGTACTGCATATTGCGAAGTTCTATCCTTATCGCAGTTTAATTTTTTTCTTTCAGTCACTGCATTGAAACTTTTATCATCTTCAAATTCCAACCATTACATGTGAATACTCACTTTTTATACTTTTATATTTAAAATTAGATTTACAAATAAATCACACAAAAATTAGGGATGGTCGGGTTCAAAATCCACGGATCTTTCATTTCATTGGCTACTGATATCGGATACAAAGACACTGTAAATTCGGATCCAGACCGGAGATTTTAAAATTTATGGCTTAATTAGAGCTAAATAAAGAATTACACTTCTCAGATTTTTTCTCCATAGAAGAAAAAAGAGAAAAATAAGTAAAATGTCATGCGCATAGTCTACATTTGCCAGACTTGAATGAACTGATGGTGGCAGAGTGGCTAACAATGAAAGCTAGTGCATTACAGGCCGCAAGTTCGATTGTTGAAATGATTAAAATTTATTTTTCATTCATTGTATCGAAAATTTTATCATCTTCAATTTCTTGCTAGGAGCAAAGGAGTTTTGAACAATATCTTATCGTTCCTGAGAAAAGAGTTTCATCCATGGTCTAAACTAACCTTCCTATTTCATAAATATTAATATCAATACTAGATCAAAACGAAACATATTCCTTTAGTTTCAACATCCGTGAAAGCATTGCATACATAAATATATAATTATTTAGTTCACAACACAAGTTTTATAACCCTACTTGAAGTACACTGAAATGTTTTAACATAAATGACAAGATATTGGAGATTTTTCGTAGAGATCAGGTAAAGATTCGCAACGGTTGTGGCTCACTTTTTAATGGAAACTGCCTGATTTGTAATATTATTTGCACCTTCATCCCCAGTGACTAAGCTCTGATTGTGAATGCTGTGCAAAATTGGTGTTGTCTACAGTGAACTCTTGTTAGGACGTTCCTTGATAGCATGTTTTCCTCGTTAGCACGTTCGTCTCCTCAGGTCCACATTACTGTGAATGTAAAAAATACTGGTTTGCGCATTTTGGTTACCTTTTTAGCACATTCAGCCGAGGACCAAACCAAATTTGTCCCAGGAAAATAATCGCCATATAAGTTGATAGGACGATGGATACCTTGCAAAAAGTTTAAATCTTGCATTAAAAAGATAGTAATTTTTTACAAAAATATTTAAATAGGGATAATATGGTAAAAAATTTTTATGAAGAATTAAATGGGCACCCAAAAGCCCCACATTTTATCGCTATGTTTGTTTGCTTTACAAGTGTCGACTAGCTATCATAACTTCGCAACACCAACTTAGGGTATTGAACGTATTTTCTTGAGAGGTGTAACAATTCAATTGCAAATGAAACTTTGTTACAATAAATGAACAACAGTGATTTACAGAATGAACTAACCTGACAGCCAGTATATTGTTTCCCTGGATATTATGCAACCCACACATAGGTCCTCAAATAGGCCCGGGATGGCCTAAAACCCCCCACTTATACAGATTTTTCAAGGAGTTTGCCCCCCCTCCCTTCCGAAACTAGACTGCTCTAACACATTCAAATTAGTACAATTCTTTCATCACTCAGCAATTGCAGAGACACCAGAGAGCTCATACAAAAATTCATCTGAAATTGGTTCTCGTAGCCATACTTGTACTGAGAATGGCCAGAACTTGTCAAAACCATAAATGAATATTAGAGTACAGTAAATATTTCGTGCTGAAGTAGACATGCTAGCTACAATTCCTGAGGCTGTGTGATTCATCAAGCTTTGCAGATTCACTTCTCATAGTCCAAAAATACCTAACTGTAATTGCCCATCCTAAATGTCATAGTGCCAATGGCCTGGTTCACCAAGCCCACCACTAGAGGGAGGAAGGCGATGGTGATGCCACACCATCTGTTGGCTGCTGTACTCAAGAGCATATGGAGGAGGGTCACACATCCCCCCTCTGTCCGGGCACAACAATGCTTAACTTTGGTAATCTCATGGTGTTGTTAATAGTGATTGTACTAATATTACTGGTTTGCAGAGTTGTGTAATATTAGGTTTAGTGGCTAATACTGTTTTGGATAATGGGATTTGCCATAGTGAGATAGATAAAACAAAAATAATGCAACAGGTTAATACAATTGAGGTTGAAAGTGAATACTTGGAGTTATTTGATGGGGGACTAGGTCTTATTCCTGTCACCATTCATATCAAAGTTGATCCACTAATCAAACCAGTGGTTCTTCCACTGAAAAAAATCCCTTTTTCATTGCATGAAAAACTTAAAATTGAATTGAATAGAATGCAAGATTTAGGAGTCATTGAACCGGTGACCACACCAACAGAGATTGGGTTAGTCAGCTTGTGATTATACAGAAGAAAAATGGCAATATTAGGGTCTGTTTAGACCCAAGACCTCTAAATTGAGCAATAAAAAGGTCACATATTGTTTCCTACTTTCGAGGAAATATCTTTCAATCTTATGGTGCCAGATATTTCACAAAACTTGATGCAAACTCTGGATTTTGGATGCTCCCATTGGATGAATATAATTCTCGGTTATGCACATTTCAGGCAGAACCCTTCAGCCGCTGGAAATTTAAACGTCTTTCCTTTGGTCTCAATTGTGCCCCAGAATTATTTCATAGAATTGTGTCAAAAATTTTTGAAAATATTGAAGGGGTGGTTACATTTCAAGATGATGTATTATGTTATGCAGACTATGCAGAAACTAAGAAAAACTGTGTCCCAAGTGCTGCAAAGGGCAAAGGAAAACGGATTCAAATTTAATAAAAATAAATGTCCATTTAATGCAACTGAGGTAACATATCTTGGTCACAAATTTAATGCTGAAGGTGTTAGGGTTGATGGCGAAAGGACAAAAGCCATTAGTAATATGGAACCCCCTTAGAATAAAAAGGGTCTACAAAGGATACTAGGAATGTTTAATTATGTTTCTAGGTTCATACCAAATTTCTCAGAAATTACTAAACCACTGAGGGAACTTCTAAAAAAATGATTCAGTATTTGAGTGGAATGGTGCATTGAATGAGTGTTTTGAACAACTGAAAAGTAAGCTAATTAAAGCCCCTATATTGGCCTACTACAATCCCAATGAGCCCTTAACGTTGTCTGTGGATGCTAGTTAGTATGGGCTAGGTGCGGTATTGATTCAAAATAATAGGCCTATAGCATATGCTTCAAGGGCATTAACAGAGACCCAGACAAGGTATGCTCAAATTGAGAAAGAAATGCTAAGTATATTATTTGGGTGTGAGAAGTTTAGACAATTTGTCTTTGGCAGATGGGTAAAGGTGGAGACTGATCATAAACCATTGGTTAAGAAGCCACTTGATAAAATACCAGTACGTTTACCGAGAATGATGCTTCAACTTCAACCTTTCACGTTGGAGGTTTCCTGTAAGCCCGGAAAATAACTATATATTGCAGACACATTATCAAGGAACTTTAATGTTCATAGCGTGGACGAGCAGTTTGATTTTGATAAAGATATAGATTGCAAGTGAATATGTTAATTAATAATTTTCCTATGACCGAGAATAACTGGGAATTGATAAAAACAAAAATCATTGAAGACACGGTGTTAACAGGGTCAAAGAACAAAATAAGATTTGGTTGGCCCAGGCATAAGAAAGTACAGTAGAAGCGGATATAGTGGGAACGGCTTATTGCGAGAATTGCGTTATAGCGAGTGATTGTCTTTGTACCGCCAAAAGGCCTATGTTTTACATGTAAAATAAAGCGGATATAGCGAGGCCAAAAAGTTCCTTCCACGGTATACGCTCGGTATTACAACAGATATCTCTCAAGGGCGATGCACTGCCTAGCAAAAATAAACTATTGTGTTTTGTATTATCTTCTAATAAACTAAAAATACAAGATGTGTGCCATATCTACGACACCTAAAGCCAGTTATGTCCAAACATTAGCGATTTACGGCCTTAAGTATGCTCTGCGCGCTCCCATTTTACGTTCTTCGTTTATTAGGCCCAGTCATCAGTGGGAGGGGAGTGGGCGGACAAAGAGCAAGATGAGAGTAGGAGAGGGAGTTAGGTCTAGGCATGGGCGATATCATAAGGTGGCGATAACGATAACTCATATTGTGACGATAAATATCGTCTTATCGTGCCCTGCTATTTTATCGGGGCATGATAAGATATCGGGGTACGATAAATATCACGAGAAACATCACGAGAAATATCGTGACTATAACTATCGTTATAAAATATCATGATATTGCGACCCGATTAAATATCACGAAATCGCGTCCCGATAAAATATCACGACATATTATCGCGATAAAAGATCGTGATATTGCGCTCATTCAAATGTAGCATAATCCCACCCGATGAATTATCGTGATATTGCAACGGTTAATCGTGTCGGAAAAAGACAGCCATTGAGTTGGCCTTCGCTTAAGCTGGAGCAAGTACGTTTGAAAACTAACTATTCTGCTATCTGCTAATTCAAATTCTCAGCAGTTCTCTCACACTCTCTCTTTCAATTTCAGTGGTCTGATAGTTGACGTACTTGCGTGGACAGATAGGTGACGTACTTGCTCCAGCTTAAGCGAAGGCCAACCCAACGGCTGTCTCTTTCCAACACAATTAACCGGCGCAATATCACGATAATTCATCGGGTGCGATTAAGTGATATTTGAACGAGCACAATATCACGTTCTTTTATCGTGATATTTTATCGGGGCGCGATATTGTGGTATTTTATCGGGACGTGATATCATGGTATTTTATCGTGATCACGATATTTATCGTGATTGCGATATTTATCGTGTATACTTTCATGAAATATGTTGATATTCTACTACATTGTGCCTGAAATGACTTTTTTGCTGATTACCTTTGTCAAATACCACGGAAACAAAAGAAAAACTGTAAATACGAACGACTATGAGAATTAGGTGGGTTTTTTATCACCTTCGGATATAACGAGCACTTGATTTAGCGAGTGATTTCCGTGGGATTATGAGCACTTGTTATACCGGGATTACACTGTATTAAGTGATGAGTTGAAGCCATTCTTTGATTTTAAAGGTGAGCTTAGTATTATTAGAGATATTATATTTAAAAAGGATAGAATTGTAATTCCCAGTTCACTTAAGCCTGAGATGTTAAAAAAAACTTCATGTTGGTCATCCTGGAATAACTCGGATGAAAGATAGGGCCAGATCCACTTTATTTTGGATTAATATGAATAAGGAGATAGAGGATTTTGTGAAATCATGTGGAACGTGTGCCAAATTTCAAATCAATAAAACAAGTAGTCCATTAATGTGTCATGAGGTTCCCGAGTTGCCTTGGTCAGATGCTGGGGCAGATACCTTTGAATTGGACAATAGGAACTATTTGGTAGTGGTGGATTATTTATCTAATTTTATTGAGACTACTAAACTACATGACATTAAAAGCAGTACTGTTATCTGCAAACTGAAATCAATTTTCAGTAGGAATGGAATTCCACATAAGTTATATGCCGATGGAGGTCCCTGCTTTGCATCTGCAGAATTTAGGAAGTTTGTTGGTGATTGGAATTTTGGTCATTACATGTCTAGCCCTCATTATCCCAAGTCCAACGGGAAGGCTGAGTCAGCAGTTAAAGCTGTAAAAAGCTTACTGAATAAGGCACGGGATTCAGGAGATCATCCATATCTAGCACTCTTAGCCTGCATACTACCCCAAGAGGAAATGTACCTTCTCCAGCCAACATTTTAATGTCTAGATCATTGAACACCAACATTCCAGTGTGCTTTGAGTCACTAAACCAAAAGTGGTAATTAAGAGGGCAAGAGAAGAATTAATTAAAACACAAAAGAAAATGAAAGAACAATATGATAGCCATGTTCATGAAGAACAAAGGTTCCGTGTTGGGGATGTAGTCTCTTTCGCCCAACTCATTGTGGAGCCCTGGTCAAATTGTAGCTCAGTCTCCTGAACCTCATTCGTATATTGTTAGAGATTGTGGAGGGAATGAATATAGGAGACATAGTATTCACATTTCCTCTAGTTCAGTCGGCCACCAAGTCCAACAGTTAAAGTCCACTGATGGAAGGTAACCGAGATCCAGAGGAAAGGTTTTTAAGAAACTGGATCAGAATCATACAAGGTCTGGTAGAATAATAAACAAGACTAGGTTGTTTGAGTCATAACAGTTGATGAAATTTGTTTGTTCTTGGTGCTATTATTGTCGTTATTTATTGTCTATCATGTACTATTTTATCTACCATGTTTGAATCTGAGAGTCGATGAAACTTGTTTATTATATGTGCTAAAAAAAATCACTTTCTCTTGCATAAAATGTCAAGAAACTGAGGAGTGTACGTGATGTAACAAATGAATAACGGATAGATGGAACGCAGGCGGTGCCCCATGTTATATGTGTCTCACAATATGTACATGTGCTGCCACCTATATCGAGGTGTGTGTGTTCCATTAATTCACGGCGTCAGTCGTTCAGTCGCAGCCGACCATGTAACATCGGCTAACACCAATAAATACCTTTACAACATGGTGTCAGAAGTTGTGGACTCCTCCCGTTAAGTGATTAAGTATTTTTAAGTTTGTGCAACGACTGTCGTGTTTCAACCGAGAGTAGATCGAGATGTCTTCAAACGACGAATCCGAACAATTACAGTCAAATTCGGACATTCAACCGCGATCGCAAACTTCGATCGGCATGTCAGGCCACGTGCACCCGATGGAGACAGAGGGAAATGTCGCAGTGAACTGGAAACGCTGGTATCAATCTTTTGAAATATATTTAATTGCCAGTGGTCTTGTGACAGAAAAGGAAGAGCGTCGGGTGGCCTTGTTACTCCATTATATTGGCCCCTACGGGTTGGACGTGTTCAATTCCTTCAACCTGAACAGATCAGAAGTGACCTTTGATGAATTGGTAAGGAAATTGAATGACCACTTCCTACCTAAAAAGAACCTGACAATGCAAAGGCATAAATTTTTCTCGAGACTCCAAGGTCAGGATGATCTAGACATGTTCTTGACGGACCTTCAGAACTTAAGTCATGCATGTGAGTTTGGCAATTTGCGTGAGTCGCTCGTAAAGGACGTATTTATTTTAAATATGAATCGACGGCATCATGTGGTAAGAGAGAAACTACTGCAAGAGCCGGACCTCGATCTCCTTCAGACAGTTAATCTCGCCAAAGTTATACTCTCATCACAGCGAGACGCAGAGAAATTGGAAGAGGCTGATGTAAGCTTTATTCAACGATCCCGCCCCGGAGCACGACCATCACGGCGGACGACACACATGCAGAGATCGGCAACTCCACGGCACCGCACGGGAAATCAGCACGCGCAGTCGCAGCCACGACGTCAACAGTCGCAACCACGACGTCAACAGTCGCAGCAGCAATCGACACGGCAGACTCAATGCTCCAAATGTGGTCAAGTTCATCGCTACAAGTGTCCAGCGGAACAGGTCCAGTGTCGCGTATGTTCTAAAACGGGTCATTATGCAAAATATTGTTTCTTTCGTGACAACATTAAAACAGTGACAGTCGATACTAATGATCTAAATGATTCTTTGTTTTTGGGTATCATTAACTGTCAAAATGAGTCGAACCCAAGCAATGACAAACCAGTGATGTCTCATAATGTTCTATCGTCAGCATGGCAAATAGAATTATTTATTAATGGTATTAAAGTTTCATTTATTTTAGATACTGGTGCCATGACCAATGTCATTTCCTATGAAACATTTAAAATGTTGAATATGCCAGAGTCCAATATTGAACCAACGTCAATTAGAATAACAGGATTTGGAGGTAGTGAAATCAAAGTTAGAGGAATTGTCAATTTAAAATGTGTCTTTAGTCCTACAAGGTTTGTGTTAATTAAATTTGTGGTCGCTGACCAACCATGTTTCTCTATCATAGGGCTCACAACATGTCAAGAACTTGGACTCATCAAGAGAGTTTTAATGACCTCAGAATTTAATATATGTGTGCAAAGTGTCACAGTTGACTGGTTATTGCTGAAATATTCTGACCTCTTCCAGGGTTTAGGATGTCTTCCACACAGATGTACGCTAAGTATGCGCTCTGATGTACCACCCAAGGTTGAACCTCTCAGGAAGGTACCATTTTCTTTGTACCCAAGGCTCAAAGAGGAGTTAAAAAGAATGGAAAAGCTCGGAGTAGTAACAAAGGTATCTAATCCAACACCCTGGGTAAGCTCAATTGTAATTGTTGAGAAAAAGTCAGGCCAGTTGAGGATTTGTCTTGATCCTCGTAATCTCAACCGAGCATTAATGAGGTCTCATTATCCTCTACCAACACTTGAGCAAGTAAGGTATAAACTCAAGGGTGCTAAGCTATTTTCTCATCTTGATGCGTATTCAGGTTTCTGGATGATACCATTGGAACCAGAGAGTGCTGATTTATGTACTTTTCAAACCCCCTTTGGCAGGTACAAATTTTTGAGGCTGCCTTATGGTCTTAATTCTGCGCCAGAAATATTTAGCAGGATCATGACAGAAATATTTTCTGATATTCCTGGTGTTTTGGTCTATGCAGATGACATTTTGGTCTGGGCAGAAAATGAAAGTCTCCACAATGAAAGACTTCAAAGAGTTTTTCAAAGGGCTCAAGAAGTTAATCTTAAATTTAACAAATCGAAATGCCACTTTAGAGTCAAGGAAATTAACTTTCTGGGTCATACTTTTAATGAGAATGGCATGAAGGCAGATAAGTCTAAAATAAGGGCCATATGTGAAATGCCTAAACCACAAAACCCTAAAGAATTAAAAAGATTTTTTGGTATGATTAACTATTTAAGTCCCTATATAAATAATTTGGCCAAAGAATCTGAACCATTGAGAATGCTTCTTAGTAAAGATGTTGTCTGGACATGGGATTCAAATCATGATTGTGCATTTAATAGATTGAAGCAAATAATAACTACGGCTCCAGTGCTTTCACATTTTGATGTTAATTTACCAATCACTCTGTCAGTTGATGCCTCTAGCACAGCTGTTGGAGCTGTTTTGTTGCAAAAGGGTCAACCAGTTTCATATGCTTCTAAAAGTCTTACAGAAAGTCAGCAGCGGTATGCACAAATAGAAAAAGAATTATATGCTATTCTATTTGGTTGTCAGAAGTTCCATCAATTTGTTTATGGGCATATGGTCAATGTTGAAACAGATCATAAACCTTTAGTGACATTGTTCCAAAAACCATTAGCAGACGTGCCTAGTCGCCTGCAAAGAATGATGTTAGCACTGCAGTCCTATCATTTACAAGTTATTTATGTCCCTGGTAAATATATGTTTATTGCTGATGCACTGTCAATGGCTCCTCTTCCTGACACTGAAGTTACAGACATTGAACAGGAAGCAGAAATCCATATTAATTTATTGTTAAATAATTTAGCCATGTCTGAGCAAAAACGTAAAGAATTCATTGCTGTCACAAACAATGATCCAACACTGTCAGTTCTCAAGAAATATTATTATGAAAGCTGGCCAAGCTCTAAAAATAAAGTGGAAACGTGTGCTAAACCATACTGGAGTATGCGCTCCGAAATACATGTAGCAGGTAACTTAGTTTTTAGAGGATCGAGTCTTGTTGTCCCTTCTGCTTTACGCCAAGAAATTTTACAAAAAGTTCACATGGGTCATCAAGGGCTAATTAAAACCAAGAATTTAGTCCGCGGCATCATTTACTGGCCAAACATTAACTCGGACTTAGAAAATTTAATTAGTCAATGTGAAATTTGTGCAAAATTTCGATGTCATAATCCGCATGAACCTATAGTTAATTACCCAATTTCTAAATTTCCATGGGAACGAGTAGGAGTTGATTTACTGTCATTTAGAGGTTCGACGTACTTAGTAGTTGGAGATTATTATTCTAAGTATTTTGAGTTGGCATTGTTAAAATCAGGATATACTGCATCATTAGTAGTCACCCAACTCAAGTCAATCTTTGCTCGCCACGGTATTCCGGTGTATTTAGTTAGTGACAATGGCCCTCCTTTCAATTCAGCACAATTTAAATCTTTCATTTCTGAATGGGAAATAGAACATGTCACCACGAGCCCATACTATCCAAGATCTAATGGTCAAATAGAGAGTTTTGTTAAAATAGCAAAAAATATTCTCTTAAAGAGCCAAGAGGAAGGAAAAGATCCTCATATGGCTTTGCTCCATTATAGGACTACTGCTAAAACTAACTTGCCTTCACCATCAATATTATTAATGGGCCGACAGTTAAGATTCAATTTGCCTATGTCACTTAAAAATTTGCAACCGAAAACAGTCACATTTAAACGGTACAAAAGGGGCATTACAAAGCAAAGAAATAATATGAAAACTTATGCAAATCAAAGAACAAAAGAATTGCCAGCATTAAAGGTTGGGGATGATATTTACTTCAAAAAGTCTCCAAATGATTATTGGCAACCAGCTGTCGTAACAGCTGTAGCAGACAACTGCCCCAGGTCATATTACCTTAAGACTCCCGATGGTACTATCTATCGTAGAAATCGCTATCACTTGAGGCCAAAAGGCCTTACTATCGAAAAAGATTCGCATTGTATACCGAATTCTACTAACCTGGCAGAACCCCCAACACCTAAGACACTCCCAGGAACTAGCAATCATATGTTAAGGGAAGGACAGAATGAGGACCAACAAGTAACAACGCCTCAGACTTTTAGGTCTAGGTCAGGTCGACTTGTTAAACCACCGAAGAGGTACTCTGACTCTGACTTTCCTTGATGGGTTTTTCTATTGTTGTATATTGTATTCTGATGGACTGTATTACTTGTCAGATTGTAATTATTTTTGTAATCAAAGTTTAATTGTTTTGTTTTCTATTTGAGCTAATTATTTGAATTCTTGTATATTCAATGTAGTACTGCTGGTTGTCAGACACAATGTTATTGATGATTTATGGTGTCTGACTAAAGGAAAGGAGATGTTATATGTGTCTCACAATATGTACATGTGCTGCCACCTATATCGAGGTGTGTGTGTTCCATTAATTCACGGCGTCAGTCGTTCAGTCGCAGCCGACCATGTAACATCGGCTAACACCAATAAATACCTTTACAACACCCCAGATGTAGAGGATTGTTGGGCAGTCATTAAAGTAGTAGTTGTTCAAGCAGCTAGCTGTAATTTCATTTGCTGTACCAATCCTCGAATACCACAATTCATTTATAAACAATCTGCATCTATATTTTCTCATTTCTCATCATAATTATGATTAAGTGGCAGCAAAGTCGGTGGAGAATGTGGCTAAAAACCAGAAGTCATGTGTTTGAAACTGAAGAGGCCTTCAGATATCACTAATCCCAAACAGGAACACTTTTTGGGTCCTTCTCTGAATTCAATGCAGTTGCAAGGGACCAGCAGGTAATTAAGGCCCTTGGCATGGGTCTTTCTGCCAATTTTGATAAAACTATAGGAGAGATGGCAACTCAATTATATAAAAAAATCAGTGATTTATGCTTACTTGAAGAGATACTGATGGACTTTCCAAAGAACATCATTATCTCTGTACTCAAAAGGAAGAATTCAGAAAAATGAGAAAATTTTAAGAGCAAAGAGACTAGATTTTGTTGCCAAGGATAATGTATAGAAGGATAGAACAACAATTAGATGAGTTCCTGGATCAAAATCACTATGGATTCAAGAAAAGCAAGGGTAAGACAATTTTGGCCACTGGGCTGGCCATAGAGAAAGGAATTGAGAAGAATAAACCAACATTCACTACATTTGTGCAAGGGAAAGATTTTTACATTGTTGACTGGAATTCCATGCATGATATTATAAAGGAATTTGGAGAGTCATGCAATGATGAAAGTATTACACTCAGTTTATTAAAAAAAACAAGTGGCTGTGATTAAAACTGGACTCAGCAGAGAAGAAGCAAGAATAAAGAAAGGAGTAACACATACTAGGCAGTGCACTTTCTCTTGCATCTACATCGAGAAAGACATTTATGAAGTCAAAGGAGAGGTGTATGGATCATATACCCATAGGGGAAAAAATGAGCAGACTGTGAATTACTATTGGGTTCTAATATTGGGTTCATGGCAGAGATGGAAAGATATTTAAAACAGTCTCTAGATAACATAGACAACAAAATGACTAGGTACAACCTGATGGCAAATAAAAAAACAAAGGTAAGCAGTAAAAGAGCAAGGGCCTAGGCAAATGTTAAAATATTAAAACAAAAGCTAGAATAGGTGAAGTAATGCTAATTGTAAAGGGAAATAACCAGTGATGAATAAAAGAAAATTAAAAGTCTGCAAAATAGCGAAGGCAAAGAGGAAATTCTACAAAGAATCTTCTAATCTGGAACGTACTCTTTCATGGTAAAGGGCCATAGTTGATAATAGGTGAACGTAAGTATTTGAGATGTGGTGTCAAAAAAAATGAAGAAGATAAACTGAATACACTAAGTGACTAATGAAGAAGTTGTAAGAAGAGCAGGAGGAAAGAGATGTCAGTTAAGAGCTTGAAAAAAATGAGACAACCTAATCGGCCATATACTGAGATGTGACGATGATGATCATCTGTCAAATGAAGTCTGGCAACATAAAATTTAGTGCAAAGGAATTTAGGTTGAAGGGCAAAGGAATAGCCTCAAATGTGATACACGGAAAAGGGAAGCAAAACAGAAGAATTTTGCAAACATGTAGACATCAGCTGATAGAAGACTTGAGTGAAGAGCTGCATAAAACCTATCTTGGGATTGATGACTAATGATGATGATGATCACCATGAGGAACCGCAGTTATCAGATGGAAGCAAAGTGGCTTGCCTACCCTTGATGAGAGATTTTACCTACCAATAGGTTTGGTACTTAGTGAGCTCTATCCTCTGCAGTCAACACAAACTATTGTTGTTTATTGATAAGTCACTGTCTTATGGTCCCACCAGTAGAGTGTAGGTTCTCAGTATGAAACATGCTTAGTGTGACCTAGACTATGATGGAACATATAACAGGTGAGAAGCTCATGACCCTAAGGTCAGATGGTGTAGGCGAATACTACTCCAAGGAGTTTGAAGGCCAACTGGCATAAAATGGAATAATTCACTAGAAAACTGTAACATACTTGTCGCAGCAGAATGGTTGGGGTGAGTGACAAAACCACACCCTCATTGAAATGACAAGATGCATGATCATCAAATCTGATGCGGTCTGTAGCACTGAACACCATTACCTACGCAAAGGTATTGCTACCTGAGCCATGCTGCTGAAAATGAGAGATCCACAGTGCTACCACTGAAATCAGAGACCACTATGCAAGATCTAGCCAAATTCAAAGCCTCTGCTTTTAGAGTACAGGCCACTATCAAACAAAGCTTGACAGTGACATCAAATGCATCATGTATGGATATGTATGGAGAAGGTACTGTTGTAACACTAGCAATTGGGCTCATCCATTGGAGATACAAGAAAACCTACATATATTTCACCTTTAAAACTGGCAAACATTACATTATTGATAATCTCACCTTATGCATATCTACTTTTTAACATAAGATAAACTTTTAATTAAATAACTCTTGTTTTAGAGCTACAATAATGAAATTTCAACCATAATACAACTGATGTTGAGAAAATGTCAAGTTTAAAAACTATGAGTAAATGCAAAAATGAAGTTACTTAGTTCAATGAAGAAATTTACTATTTTTCAGGAATGTGTAGAGGTCTTTTCATTCCTCAGTTCTATTTAAATTGTACAATAAATTCTATAAGACTATTGACTATAGCTGTCTAGTCAGTGAAGTAGGTACTTCAGCAGTTCATTACTACTTATCTAACTCTATTTCCCTTAAGAAAATTTCAAGAATCAATTTCATACGTCGACAATGCCATTAGGCTAGGTCTCTGATCAGAGACCTAGTCGACATTCCCCAGGATGGAAAAATAAACGAGGATACATGTATAAAGAAGGTTACCTATATCAAATTACCCACCTTTAAAAGGGTTGCCAGTTCTGAAGAAATGATTAAATTTGCATTCGCATAGGCGAGAGAATGGTTCTGTGACTCAAAAACATCTTCTCCTTGATTCTTCACAACACTGCATCCATTCACTAAAATTACCAACCCTTCTCTGACGTTGGAGCAACAGATGGAAATACTTTTTATTTTCTGAATAGGGGAAAAACAAAAATGTTACAAGGAATACTAAATCTAAACAGGGGCTACTACCAATTAGATTTACGTCATAATTTACCATGGTGTACACTGGAGAGAAAACAGTAATCTCGTCGAGAGAAAAAAAACTCATCCCTTGAATTTTCACATCGAGGTTCAGGCTTTGCTTTAATACCCAACAAAGTATAAATACAAAAACCCTGAAAATAGATGCCGATTAAAATTGCTTAACTCAGGATAGACAATAGAGAGCCAGCATTTATAATCCATCTAAACTGATGAGGTGCACTCACCGAGGTAGAATGGTGACGGCGACCAAAATTGCCAAAATAATGTCAACCCTAAGTTCATCCATCTTCAAATTCAGTTATATCATTAATGGGTGAATTTCAAAAGCAAGGCAATCAAATTTTTCACTCACTCACTTGCCCACACTCTTCTATAGTTAGTTTGTGCTCAACGGAAGTCGTATCTCTAACTACCTTTGAATATAAGTTCAAAGCTAAGTTCATACCATGGTTCATACCATGAATATGTATACATATGGATCAAACAAAAAAGTACAGATTTTCATGCACTTACGAAATTGCGTCGAGTGAAATAAATTCCGAACCACAGCTGGCGCACAGAGCGTACAATACGCAAAGGAATGAGTAAATACTTATAATAATTCCAGGAAATACTCTAACGTGGAATTCCGTTCACGACAAACACATATTTAGCCTCACTACACATCCACGAAACACCACAAAACTTTCACTGAACATCAAAAGACCAACAAGTGGGAATGAAGCATCACGAAGCAGCGTACGACATGCATCTGCACCCAAACAATCCTGCGGGTCCGTCAGTCCGGCTCTTCGAGAACATTCCGTGATTCCAGCAAGTTTCTAGTGTTTATCTTTTTTTTCGTGTTTATGGGAGTCTGACCAATCGGATTGTAGAATGCATGGTAAACTCAAGGCGCCAAAAACAAAAACTTGTAAAGTCTAATGCTGCGTTAACGTTCTCATTCTTATGATATTTTACGAATAGTTTTGATAAGTCAACTGTTAATGAGGATTAAATATGAATGAGGTATTATAGGGCCGATTTACAAGAAGCATTAGAGAATCTACGTTCAAGAGTAAGATTTGGTGTTTTCAATCAGATATTGGGCGAATATTTTTCGTGTCTCCCACTGATCCCGACGCTTATAATTTCTTCCAAAGTTGCTATTGATTCGAAAATAGTATTTAGGCATTGCAAAATCATAACAGATGATGTTCTTTCCTTAATCATTTCAATATTGAAATGTCGATGAAGAACATATCGATATCAAATAAAATACATGATGACTGGTTCGCGGTCTTACACCCCCAAAACAAACGGAAGAAACTGTTTTTCCATCGTTTGTTTTGAGTGTGCGAAAATGAAGATAGAAATATTGTCTCCATCCATTCAGGGCCTGTATTCTGTATCTCCAAACCGATCGGTACGGGAGACCTTCCGTCGGTTTGGATGGCAAACCGACGAAGAGGGAACATCGGTGCGATTCTGTACGCAACCGATCGGTGCGGCGGCGACCTCCAGTCGGTGGGAAACAGGGAATCCTACCGACACCTAATTGCTGTCGGTACGCTCGGGTTTCAGTCGGTTTGGCTTGTTTACCGCTATACCTATACTTGAAGGCGAGGGTATTGGAGATAATTATCATTTTTTCTGGGATATATTTGCGATATAAAATGTTGAAAATATATTATAATAGTTACACGAAGTTTACTTGACAACATAATCATTATGTAATTATCGTGAGTGGAGGTGAACTGAGAATGTAAAATGTTGCCAAGAACAATACGAGTGAAAATTAGAAAAAAGGTAATAAGATATCACTAATACTGATAATTTTCTCGGAATACTATGCGCAAGACATCATTTTACTATTGCGCCAACATTTTATGTAACGTAGCAGACGATATTAAGTATATCGAAATCTTGCATTAGCTTTCTCTGTGTACATACCGGTGAACGGCAGCAATACGCTGTCATTTTTTATGCGGTGCATTTGCTTTTGCCTCAGTTATTTTCGTATATGTATTTCCGCTCTGCTTCAATGGAATATTGCTTTTCTCGGTCTTCGCACCCTCATTGACTATCCACTGGGAAATTCTATTGTTGGTTTCCTATAGATGAACCAACCAAACTTTCTCATTGTGAAAGATAGCAGTGTTAAATTCTCTTTATAACTTCATGAGTGATTACTCTACCTAATGTAAAAAGTTTATAAAAACGACTCTGTCGGGCATCTAACACCAACTTCAACTCATTACCATGATAGAAATAACTAAATGATAACTGAATGTTGGTATTATAGCTTGCTGTCGTCAATAAAGTGCATACTTCTTATTGAACAGTGCTATTATGATGTAATAGCTTATCAAGATAATGCTTTCTGACGCAATTAGTCTTCGGCTCTCACATACGTTGCTTTGTAAATGTATATTAAATCGCTAAGTGTTGAAATTGTCTTGAAAATTGTAAACACTTGGAAGTACATTTCAGTAGTATGGCACAACGTGGATTTCAGTTTGTCCTCAGCTCCCATTTGAATAAAAACTATGTATGTAATTTTCAACAGCATAGTAAACATTAACATCAATATCAACCATGGCATCTACTTGATTACCCACAAAGAATATGAAGTATAAGATAAATACATGTCTTGATCATCATACATTATTCCTTCATCACATCTCCCTCGCTATATTGTTGAGTTATAAGGCTTCTCTTTCATTAATTGGCACAGTAAGATGAAAGTAAACATCCGCGTAGGCCTAAATTACGATATCCCATCAAATCTTACTCGCCTAACAACTTGCGTTTACACTTAAATTAAATAAGCGTAGACATTTATACCCAATTTAATAAATAACTACCGATTTTACAACTTTAGGTTTATTCTCAATGGATATTACAACGGCAAAGTGACACTATGGGCTATTAAGAACTCTACGTAACCGTGATGAAATACTTAAAACAATAATTAATGCCATCGATAAAAACAATAATTAATGTCATCGATTAAAACAAGAATTAACACTCGCGGTAACTCCGTTCCGTAATATAAAAGCAATGGATATATCATATAGTTATCCCTCACACAACATTTATTTCTAAGACATATTCCACTCAATTTGGAGTAAGTATCATAATTTCCTTCGCAATATTTTCACAGAGCACTTTATAAATCCATATTTCAAGTAAATATGCAATCAAAAATTATTAAGCATATTAAATCAGAGCTTTCAGCAAGTAAATATTGAAACGAGCCGAAACAAGCATTCATTACGTACCGCTGCGTTCCATTGTTTAC
The DNA here is from genome assembly GCA_933228895.1 of Platycnemis pennipes. Classification (NCBI taxonomy): domain Eukaryota; kingdom Metazoa; phylum Arthropoda; class Insecta; order Odonata; family Platycnemididae; genus Platycnemis; species Platycnemis pennipes. The sequence goes on along the minus strand of OW121851.1, from coordinate 126,525,266 downwards.
GCTGCGATATCTTTTGGCGGTAGAAGTTGCTCGCCGTATTTCAGTCTTCATTTGTTTCCTCTCCTCTGCCTCCGGTTGGCAGATACGTATCACGTGACGTCTACCTTCGGGTACACTCGGAAATCTGCTCCCTCTCCTTCTTTTTCCTGGGAGGGGGAAGCAAACCGACTGGGTTTGCCACCGACAGCCATACAGAATCTATCGAGATGGTTTTGTCGGTGCGGGAGGGCCAGTCGGTACGGAATCTGTTCCGATCGGTTGAGTGAAAAGGTAAACCGATCGGTATGGAACCGACAAAATACAGAATACAGGCCCAGGATTAGATGTCAATATACTGAAAAACAATTGACAACAACCGCCAGCTGAAGCAATTTTCCTCATAATAAAAAGATCGCGGCATGCTGCGGCATGGACAAGACCTCTGCTAACCTTTGATGCAATAGGTTTCTCAGAGCGAAAATTCTGACCAGATTTTAAAAAATTGGGCTATTTGTACCTCTCAAGTACTATAATGGAACTTTTGCAAACGATGCCAACGACTTCAAACACGTACGTATTGACATCAATTAAAATAACGGTTAAGTGATTATAGGTACTTATTAGCCTATAGTTAATATTCACCAACGCTCATATAATATATGTTTACCAGAGAGTGAAAACGTCTTAACTCTCAGTCATTTGGGAGGGTCTCCGTTTCATGCATTGCGTCTCAACAAGTCCTTAACTGGTACCCAGAGAGAGGTTGTGAGTACCTATATCTTTGTGTTATCGTTGTGGGAGTACAAGAAAGGAGATAACCGTTGAGCGCAAGGTAGGCAAGTTAGCCAAACAAATTAATTAATAAGTGAGCGCATGCGCGCCCTCTACAAAGCAGGACAACGTCAGGAATCACAAAAAGTGAGAACAAGGGTGGGGCACAGTAGGGGAGGCAAGTGTAATTTTTTCTTGTGAAGTCCGTGTCGTTCTTCAACTTACGGTCAGTCATATCTTTTGGCTGGATGCACCCAAAAACTGTATCATCTACGCATCCAAGTTGACTTCAAGATAAAGGTATTGTTGATAGTGGCAATCAGTCGAATGTTATCATTATTATTGGGTGCTTTCCAATCATCGACGCAAGTCGACACAAGTCAACTTGTGTCACGTGTAGTGCTTTCCAATCAGTGTGTGTCGCTAGTGTGTCAAACGCGAGTCGACACACGGTGACACACCGGTAATGGTGAGTTACTGAAAAAAGAAGGAAGGACGGCGCAAGCTCTAAATCACAAGACGTCTGCAGGAGGCATATTGAAAATAACCGATAAATCAGAACAAATGTTTAAGTTAAGTATTTTCTTAATTAATCATCCTACAACTAATTTTTTTGTTTATTGGTAACGATCTTGCTATAACAAGAAGGAAACATCTGTGGATTCAATCTTCTTCCCACAAAAACGCACCAATCACGAGTCCCCGTGAAAGTCCTTAGCGCATCAGCTACTGCGCATCTGAAACTTGCTTTCCATTCGCGAAGACACAAGTCGACTTGAGTTTCCGCGAGTTAACTCAAGACGACGCATGAGTCGCTTGAATGGAAAGCACCCATAATATGCGTAGGCGCCCCCGGTATAAGCTAGTTCGAGGCACAGTCTAAACATGTTTAGACTGTGTTCGAGGTACTCTTTTATCGCAAACACCTCGCAAAAATTATTTAGGATACTATTCTATATGTCCAGTCATAACTCGCTCCAATAAAGTCAGTCACAAACAAATTTTACTATTCATATCTAATTACAATTCGATAATAAGTTAGAATATACCTACTGGATCAAGCTATCTTTTCATTCTGTAAATTTCTTATGACCATAATTTTTTTGTATAATTTCAAATTTAATTTTTTTTACAAAACCCTTCTATTTATTCATTTCTCAGTACGCTACAATAAGATAAGAAAATGAAATAGAAGTTCTCTTAATTTTCCGTGTTCTTACGTGACCCTCTAGTCAGAAGGTTTCACGTGGACCACTGTTATACAGGCTTTTATTTTAGATACCTAGGTTTATGTTTTATTTTGTTCTTTTATTATATTTATATACCTACGTTGTTTAGTTGACCGTCTTTATTTACCGTGGCGCGTTTCACTTCTGGTGTAACTGTTGAAATCATACATATTACTGATGTTATTTTATTATATTTTAGATCACTTGTTATGTATTATTTCAAGTAAATAATGACGTAGTTTCTTCCATTTCATTTTAGTATAATATATTTTTGTAATGTGTTAACTACGGTATACCTAGATATATGTTTTGGGTGCTTTTCAACCTGGTGAAAAAAATTAGCCTTATAATAAGGAGCCAAACTGCATCTCGCCACTAAATTTAGAGGGTGCAACTAGAAGAATTATGGTATTAAGATTAATCCTTCGGAAATTCCAGGATTATGAATTAACCACAATATCTTAATTATGGGGTTACCAGCTGATATGTATAACAGCAAAATTTTTCCAGAGAAAAAAAACATTCAGCTTGTTGTCGAACCCGGTTCCCCCGACTTTCGACCGAGTGTTTTAGCCAGTTAAGCTACCAATTTAAAATGGAATCAACCTGGTGCCCTTTCGAATAAGAGATAGATACGCTGCCCATTAAATCAAATAGGCGTCCTTCCATGTGGAATTCTATGGGCTCTAAAGAAGATACAAGAAAAAGAGGAAAAACCTTAAACACTTTTGGCGCAGCCTTTGTTCAAAAAATGAAACTGCTGTCTTCTAATGTCGGACTGCAGACTTAGAGATTTCGGCAGCAACCCAATCTTCAGTCCCTTGCAGGCTACCCAGTTTTTTGTATCCAGAGGTGCTGAAAAATAGTTTTGTGGAAGAAACAACGAAAAACCTGTATTTTCCGGTGATGAACGGACATGTTGGAATACGGAACGTTTCAAATTACAGCGTGGAAAATTCACATCATAAGCAGGTATATGATCAAATTCCACAGTTTCCTTCTTTAGGAAAACCAAAAACGATGTGTAACTTAAATGGTCAACAGAATAACTTCCGTGAGTGTATTATCGTTTTATCTCACTTGTGATCACCGGTAGGAAAAATATTTTCAGTGGATATTTACTTAAGGAGTATATAGCACAGTTAATATCGACAATTCTCTTGGTATGGCTTCAAAATTGTGTAATCTACATTTATAATATTTTTATGGAAAATAACTGATGAATTACATTATTTTCGTAAAATCGAAGAAAAAATGTGATAAACTGATATTATAAATATACCATAATTGAATTGCACCGAATTATGTACCGACGCAGTACCGGTTTTTTTCTATTTTCAGAGCATTAACGGCACCCATCGTCAACAAGAGTAACAAAGTTCCTGGAAAAGAATGATCTAGGCGTACGTTTCTGCTTAGTACTATTCGCTACAAATATTATTTACACTATGAAAATATTTTGACCTCTAACCAGTTTCCACGATGGAATTTTTAAATATAAAAGAAAATGAAGTACTGAAAACGCTTTCTTCAGAATTATATCCAAGCAGAACGTCTTACTCTCGCTCATAACTCAATTCTTCAGGCCTTTTTTACTTCACACTTAAATGTGCGATTAACACTAAACATGCACACACACAAATATTATTAATCATTAGAAAGTCACAATATGAGAAACTAGGCTTTTAAAATTGAAAAACGCTCCAGAGATACTTCTCACAAAGACAGTAAAATGTGGGAGATGTAATTGGTATCTACAAGGGTTTTGTCCAGAAAGGCCTAAAGTAGGCTTTCCCATGCATTTTCTCCAAGCAGAAAATTCAGTACCATATAATTTGGTGATACGGGTATGCACCTAAATGGGCGCCACCGTCTCAATGCCCGGGTGTCAATAATGAGCCCTGCAAAACATACACATGGCCAGTGGTGATGGCGTAAACTGTGGTTTCCTCGTCACTTCCTTAAATGTGACTGTTCCGTTACTATAACTGTGATTATAAAATCTGATTGCGATCGCATTTTAGGGGACTGGTCATACGCCGTTACGTCAACGTTCCAAAGAACACTGTGAGCACTGATTAGCCTGTTATTATGTTGTGATTGCTTCAACTACAAGCGTTCACAATGGAAAAAAGGAGGAAAACCAGAGAATGCGTTTTAATTATTTCATTTCAAGTTACCATTTCAAAGGAAGAATTTTCGTATTTCTCAGCCATATATATTTATTTTTAATAGGCATTTCCAAAAGTTCATGAAGACTTCGATCAAGAAATTACAACAATAAACGTAAAAAAAAAATTATCATAAAACTTTGAAGATGTTCCTGCAAAAACAATATATACTTCTATGGCTGAGAAAAGTGACAATTCATCTCCCTGAACGATAACCTCAAAGAAAATAATAAAAAAATAGCTGGTTTACCTCCCTTTGTACATTGTAAACGTTGGCAGTTGAAGCAGTCACAATATAATCACAGGCTAATCAATGATCACAGTGTGCTCTATCTCTATTGCATTGCGGAACGTGCGGTAGTTGTCAGAAGCAACAGCATAGATCACAGATCACCCTTAATCGCAATTCACAGGTTTCGCCAAAACTGAATCACAGGTTATGACTATTACTTTTACATATTCGTGACTTAATCCCAGTTTTCGATATATCACTCATCACTAATGGCCAGGAAAGATAATCTCCGAGGCAAACGACAGCGAAGAGAAAACATCACCATTCCCATCCACGCTTATTAGATGAATTTGGCTCTCCAAAGAAGCAGGCGCAGACGAGGGGATGCGATATTAAGGCTAAGATTAGTGACGTCACAATTGCCACAAGAATTCCGAGAGCCTCGTGGTTTCGTCTCGTCTCGCAAAAAGGTATCGTCTCCAAAACGACACGAGGCGAGACAGGCCCAAGTCTCTCGGCGACTCCAACCTTCTTTTGGGTTGTCAGGCCGACACGTTAACTACCTGGGTACTACGACCGTGTGAGCATTACGAGGTTATTTCGGAAGATTTGGGTAGTACCTAAAATTCTGCCAAACGAACAATACACGTGTCACACGTATATCTGTCACCTACACCATATTCATTTCACAGATACTGGTCAGAATCAATCAAGGGAGAAAGTACAAAGAAGCACATAATTATACAATTTAATGACATTGAAGTAAAAAAAAATAAATACAGAATTTATTTTTTACAAAATGCGACACATTCATGAAAAAGCCAAAGGGATGAGATTCTGCCTCCATTGTAAATGCGAGCTGGATCTCCAAGTGCGCCTCGCTGAGGCTGGAGTCGAGAGATCTCTGGACTTAAGGAGAGAGGAATGCTGGATCGGAAGGGAGATGGGTCCCAAACCCGTCGTCCTCTTCTTCCGCCATCGATGGTCACGTCTTACCCCGGTCCACCTCGCAGAGAACGTCCCCACTGCTGCAGTAGCTGCGAAAAGAAAATAGGAACGGAGTGAGCAATCCCAACAGGGGAAAATACTGACTTGAACAATGCATCCATTTATCACATCACGGGATTTATTCCAAGGTCAATAGATATCGATCATCTTCCTCTTCGAGAAGGATCGTGGTGGCCTGGTGGGCAGAGAACTGAGCTAGAGACCGGAGGGTCCCGGGTTCATATCCCGGGCAAGAGTAGGGTGACTAGAACAAATTTTTCAAAAGCAGGACATTTGGAGGAAAAAAGACTGACATCTTGAAAAAAGCCTGACAACACATTAAAGTCCTTTCCATTTGCTAAGAACTAAACAAACAATGCACAACTAAAGTTATAGATCGTTATTAATTTTATTTTTCATTATTCATACTTCTGCGAATAGGAAATTTCTTCCAGTGGCTTCGGAGATTGCAACAAATGGGTGTGAAATTCTTTACCAGTATAATGTTACAAATTATAATGTACTGCTACAACGCTCTTCACTTCTTCGAGTGATGATTTGTCCCTTTCATCTGATCATTGGGTGTTGAGTAGTTAAAATACCCTTTCAGCAATGGCATTACGGGCAACTATAGAAAAAAAGAACTGACATATGTGCAGCGCGATAGTATAATTTTTAAAAACAATGGGGTCGTTTACCATATTTTTTTATTGCCCAATATGATAGTTTGTGAAATAAAAAGACCCATATTTTTCCGTTTTATGATCCGTAAATTATTTATCGAGTTATAAGCGGCGAAAAAAATTATGTTTTTAACCCTTTTGGAAAAGTGGGTGTGGTGCAACCTTTGACGTATAACGACTTCGTCCAATCACAACTGAGCCTGCGAAGCTACTTCGCCTTATCGCAATGGAATTCGCCTTAATGCAATACTTTGGGGACACAGCTGACTATATCAATAGGACAGTTGCGACGGCATCTGTGCGAGCAGACCTTCCGAGAACCCCCCTCCACTCCCTTCACTTCCACGAAAAGCAGTCAAGGACGTGAGGAAAATGACGTCAAAGTTATCACAGCAGCTTTTTCGGTGGGCGTCACCTTTTGCTTATTTTAATTTTTGATTCATGAGCGAATGGTTGTGGTTAGAAGATTAATTTTTTCACTAAAATTCTTTTTTTGTTTCCATCTGACGATTTCGAGTACAAAATTGCGATTTCGGTTCCGAGTACACGCCCCCATTATATGTAAATTAGAGCAGGAAGCAGAAATTGATCTAAACGCCAGACCAGCCAGACTTAGGTCTGGAACGCTGCGACCGTTGTGGCTGTTAACCAGGAGCAGGCACGTAAACAGAAATTTGCTTCGGGAGAGGGGCTAAGTCTAGAGTGGGTTACCTGGAAATCAGCCTTGCCCGTTCGGTGCCGACATGTTACAAATCTTTTCCCTTAAGGAGGTTGGCTCGCGACTGCTTGAGTCAAGTTGTCTGAGGAATCTTATTAATTTAAGTACGAGTATATGTCTGCTTAGTGATCCTTACTTCACAAAGAAAATTACCTAAGCTATTGAAAGTCATAAGTATCACAAGAAATACGATTTAAAGTCGAAGGATTTCTTTTTTATGACAATTTTAATCAGCACGACGATGGAGTCATTCAGCACTTACTTTAAAGAAATAAATTCATGTACTCAATGAATTTACTAATTTATAACACCAGAATATTACTATCAAACATTATTTTACAATATTTTTCTGAAATATGCTTTAATATCTCATTAGTAATGATATTATTCATACACCATACATTTTACATAGAGCGCCGCAGCGCCACTTGAAGACAACTAACGCATTTCGTCTGCTATAAGCGCAGAAATTGGTGGATTTAGCGAAAAATACAGTGGGTTGATGCCTTTTTTTCGTGTAATTTTATTTCTTGTGAAATTACGTATAAAATATCAGTTTTTTGCAAAAATGACCAGTCACTATGGTATTTTTAAACGTTATATTCCCATGTGATGGCCATTCTCGCCGTTAATCGTATGTAATTTCAAATGCAATTTGTGCAAATGGAGTATGGGTTGGTGTAATTATCTTTACTTTACTAGACAGAGGAACTTTAGTTCTATAAGTGCTGAAAATATAAAAAAAATGACGTGACTTTCACTTTTCGGATCAACCTCCTTAATTTTCAGTGCTTGGTATTTACTTTCACAGTGCTCATTACTATCTCTTCAAGCTGGTAAAGTTCATTGCTTACCTTATTATGAATCAATTAATTTGACCGCCCCCAGAGCAGAATTTAAACGCATACATACATATCAGATTGAAAAGAAGAATTATTAACCAGACATATGCATCAAACTAGTGATTGCGTTTCAAGACACTTAACACTTGAATTATGTGCAGTGTAACCCGGATTATCATGCCCATTAAAAATCAGAACAACAAAATTATTGAGGAAAATTTCGGGGGGACGCGGGGTGAAGCCCCAGAAAACTCCCCCTGGCTACGTGCTTGACCAGGAGCAGGACCGAAACTAGCCTTTTTAGAAACAGAAAAATTCGCTTTAAAATGCACATTTTTCATATAAATACAGAAACAAAATAATACTACTGCGCTCGAATATTATCTTTTATGCTATATTTCGGCATTTGGTAAATAATTTTTTTGAAAGGCAGAAAGGCGGACAATTTGGCTTTATCGAAAAAAGCCGGCTGGACGCTCACATATTAATAAAAAGGCAAATTCCGACGTCCGGAAAAATCCCGACGTTTGGTCGCCCTAGGCAAGTCTTTCTGGACGCTCCCACCTAAAATCCTCGCGATCCGATTTTCTGCATGTCAGAACTTCGTAGGATATTGCAGGTGGCCCAGGGAAAGGAACTGGTCCCCTTATCCTGAATGTGTGAATGTCATACGCCAATGGCTTGGTACGGGATGAGCTCTACCTTCACCTATCAAAAGCCAACTTTTGAACGCACATTCCCTTCTAGATAGGTGCAGCGAGATAGAACAACCGCCATATACGTGATCAATTTTCTGAGCTCTCTATGAGTGTTGTAGGTCCACGCCTACGCAAAACCCTGCGAGCCACCGCGGGGGTGTGTGGCAGGGGTTTAAGATCAACAAGCATTCACTTCTTACATGCAACTATGTGACGCAGTGCCTCTGCTTCATGGACACATTTTAGATTAAGGAGGCTCCACCGAATTATGAAGTAGATGTCATTTTTATGAAAATTTCAGGACACAATTTTTTGGCCCTTCTATCGATTGGTAAATAAATAATGAATTTATATACTGGCCGGAAAAACATTTTCCTTATTACATTTCTCGGTATTTCCCTATCATGCATGTGCTAGTAATGCTTGAACATGCATCATGCTCTATAGACTACTCTAGCAATTTTTTATCTTTACCTTTATCTTATCTTTACCTATTCCTTTGCTACGCTGCCTATTGTGCTTTCTTATGGCACGCGGAAAAAATAACATTTTAAACCTATCGGTACGACAATCTGTCTCTCTAATCTTTTTTATCTGATCAAACCTTTCACAATACGCAGGGATTAGATTGCGTATGTATCTAACATCATCTGTAAACAAATCAGCTTCGAATCTACTTAAAGAACCTAACTTTTGCAGAACTCCTACGAATAGCTCTCGTATTCTGAAGGGTGAGATCAGATTTTTTATTTTCCCCTAGGAGCCACCAAGAAGGAGGAAATCGGTTAAATACTAATGGTGACAACTGTAAACAAACCAAATTATCGCGCATACCTGAAGTAGTTGACAAGGTTCTTTGCATTAGTTTCCGTATATTTTGATTTTTATGGATATTGATTGTGAATGTAATATGATTTATTTTTGAAAAACACACAGTTTTTGCCAGAAATCGCCAGAATGGATGGTTCAACTTGCCGGTCTGTAAGGCATCTATTGATATGTGTGTAGGGGCAGTTGATCCTTTTTTTAATTCTTCAAAACATTTACGATTCTGGCTGCTTTTAGTTTTGAAGAGGTGGTGTTCCTCATGTTCAACGAAGGTAGAAACAAGGCTACGGTATTTTCTCTTTTAATACAAATTCTTTTTAACGTGTTCAGACCATAGTTGGGATTAACGACTTAAAAATTAACGATTAAAATTAATCGTTAAAAATGTAGTTAACTATTTAATTTAATCGTTACTTTTTAGAAGAGTTAAATTTTAACTTTTAATCGTTAAAATTATACATTAACAGATATAAAACTAACTACAGTTAAATTTTTCGTTAATTTTTGGCGAATGTCGACCGGTCCGAATTTGGGCGCAAAGGCTGCCCAACAGGAAAATGGGAAAATAAAACGGTATCTAAAAATACAAGGGTAGTTTTGCAAGAATGCAATGAATAGGCCCAGACGAATACATCCAAACAAAAGTGGGGCTGAGGGGAATGACCGCCAAAGTTTAGGAGCAGAATTTAGAATCAGACGAGAAAACACCAGACCACGCGAAGACCATGTCCTTGAGGGCTCGTATTCTCAATGACATCATGTCGTCAATACTACATTTTGAAGCCGAGAAAGAAGGGTCGCCTAAAAACATATGATGGATAACGAGGGGGAGGGATTCATTCAAACGATTCAAACTAACGTATCTGCTGTAATCTCCCAGTCTACCAATGCCTTACTCGGCGACATTGCTTCGTCAATACATCAGCTCCCAGTGAATCGCGAGAAAATGTGCGCAGGCACACCCTCAGCATCTACTGTAACTCTATGTAATCCGTTTCCACTGCAATTTTACAATTGTGAAGGGATACTTCATATCGCAATGTGGGGATCGATATCAAAAGCTAACCTTAAAGCACTTTCTGCCGCTCAGAACAATCTTTTGCGGCAAATTACAGACGCACCATGGTTCGTCAGAAAGCCTTACATTCACGACAACTTAAAAATCCCGGAGTTGGAGCTCCACCACAGAACAATCGCCGAATCCTTTCAGCAGACAATAGGAAACCTGACCAACAACGCTCTGGACACTAAATGAAATTACAACAAAAATCTCCAATTCAAATATTTTTAAACAAATGGATACGGATGGAAGAAACTACAATGACAGTTTTCAGTGTTTTATTTGTTTATCAAAACAAAAAAAACATTAAAGCCTCTATTACCACAGCATCCAATTTGCCAAAGTAACTGAAAAAGTAACTTTTAATGTAAAAATTACTTTTTTAACTTTAACTAGTTACTTTTCAGAAAAGTAACTTTTAACTTTGACTAGTTACTTTTTACACAGATTAATTTTAACTTTAATTAGCTAATTTTTTTGGTAACTTTCCCAATTATGGTTCAGACTGATGTCAGATTTAATGTACTTAATCGATTAAAGTACTGGGGAAATCTAATTAATAATGAGGCTACTACGACATGACACATTATAATTACGCTATAATCCATAGTTTTCGAATTGTGCGCAATAGCACACAATTTGACGCATCCATTGCGACGCCCACCTTTTTCGATAGTGAAACCCATCTCATAGGAGCAATCGTATCGAACATCTAACGACCCATTGGTTTCTTTTATGCACCGATTAACTCTCTCCCGCCCGTAGTAATCGCGGGAAGATCCTCGATTTTACTAACATTGACCCTGGCGCCCCTCTGATTCTGTCACTACTGTACTTCTTGAAATTTATAATTCCTTCTTTGAAATTTATAATTCCTTCTTTGAAATTTATAATTCCTCCGCATGGCAGCGTTTTCAACAGGCATGCGATTGGTGGCCTCCCACAAATTACGCAACGCCAAAGGGCTGAGCCAGCTGTCACGATGCACTTTCGACAGGGAGTAGAAGGTAGGTCTAGCCTCACATTACGTTGGGAGAGCAAATCTTCCTCTGAAGTCACGTTTTAGTGACATATCTGTTGTTTTTATGATCGTGGGTTACACGAGGGAAGAACGAATATATGATTTGCCATATTAATTCTCTCGGTGCCGGAAAAGGAAACTTGAATGTTGCGTGCCTCCTCACTTGCGAAGGGTCTCAAATCCTCATGTCTGCAGCACGGACTTAGAATAATCTGCAGAAACGCCGTTACACTCACTCCCCTTTCTCACGTGACAATTCCCCAACGAAGGAATAATTAAGGAAATCGAACAGGTCGAGGAAACTCACCATTTTTTTATGTGCTCGCTCTGACGGAATTTCTCCAGATTCTTGTATTCCTCCGTGGACAGCATGCAGCCGCCGGCCAAGACGATCGTCTCAGGGGGCGTTCGAGACTGCACCTTGGTCACGTGATCTTCCTCTGCGTGGAGGCTCATGTTAGCTGGAAATGGGAAGGAAATAGCAGTGGCAGTCATCGAGTGTCAACAAAAATTTATCATCACATGATGTTACCCATTTAAAAAATCCGAGATTAATTTACTGCTGAAATTAAAACTAAATAACCACTTTTTTTTATTGCAATTTCATCAGGTGAGATAAGCATGAACGCGACGTAGCCCATAGGAACTTCATAGAACCCATCTTCAGGAACAGGAAAACTTTAACCTCTTAAATTACTACCTTCTGTTCTTGACCATTCAACCTCCCTTACGGTTATGTCCATCCTCTTGCAAGTATTATAAACTTATGATTAGAAACCTTACAAGATTTCAAATAATAAGTTTGACGCGAAAAGCGTTTGGGAGATGTGAATAAACTACACAAAAAAGGGGAAACAGATAAATTCAAACTCCTATAGGGCAGTGTCCTATTTTTTTATTGCCTTGGCCAAAAGTAAGAAAAGCAAAAACTTCTGGAGTACGTATTTTAAGTTATTCGATTTTAAATTACGTTAAGTATTTTTCCTCATTTATTAAAAAGCGAAAAATTTTAATCAAATTTTATTGCGATTTACTTTTATTTATTTAATTTGAAATTATTTATTTAGTTTATTCAGCATGATGTGAACTTGAGTCATAGTTGTGCCAAGTTCACCCCATGCTTCGCGGAAGCGTAGCGGCCTATAAAACAACTATCAATGCCATGTTTAACGTAGGACACTTTCCAAGGTTTGATAATTTTCATAGGCGTTAATTAATGCATGTTTAATAGAGCTTAGGGACTTTGAAATACAATGATATGTTCAGGAAACGAATATTATCTATGCCTCACAACGTAAACTATGTACCTGTAACGTCAGCAACAAGACAGCGCAGTCCCGCCATTTCCTAGTTTTTTTCAAATAAACTTAAAACTAGAATTTAATTTTTTAGTGAACTCGAATTTCTTAATTCAAATTATTTTCGTGCAATGATTGAAGTTATGGTGGCGCACGAATCGCATTTAATGAATTCTGTTTTCTTTGATGAAGGAATCTATCCCATTATGGAAAAATAACGTCAACAGGCGGGGAAAAGCAAATACTTACCCTCGCCTCTAATGCATGTCTAGCAAATACTTCATTAACCTCCAAAATCATGTTCAGCACCTACACGAGTATCTAGTTTCTATTTGTCAAATGTGATGCTGCACCAATCGAAGCTAAAAGCGGCGATCACTTCTCCAAAACAAAAACATTAGGAAAATGTGTTTTCCCTCTTGATGACAAATTTTCATCCGTTTTCGCCGCATGAATGCTGAGGGTGATTGGGAGTTCCTTCCTCCTTTCTCAAACTGGAAACGTCCACGCAGAAAATGCTCAGCATTCGCCGCGAGACTACTGCAAACGTGTCCTCATATGGACACGTTTGCAGTAGTATGGAGATATTTTCTCAAGGACTCACCTGGGGCGGAAAGGGGCGTCTCCTCCACCCAGTCGAAGGCTGGCACATGCAAAGATAGAAATGAGAGGGAGATGCATTAGATAATATCCCTTAGCCTCCCAGGTGGGCTGTATTTAAAACCGTCGGGATTATCTCGAATACGTAACCAAGGAGTCACGCGGTACAAAGACGAATAGTCCGCAACTTTGGCGTGTTAAAACCGCTGATTACAACCTCATTTATTGTTTGCACTAGTGTTTTATCTAATCTGGGGGCTCTATAGTGGAGACAGATGAGAAAAAAATCAAGTGAAAATAATTAAAGATATTGTAACGAGTGACTCAGGCACACCGAATTTGCAAACTATTCGTGTTTGCATCACGTGACTCCTTGGTTACCAATTCGAGATAATATCCCGATGGTTTCCAACACACCCCGCCTGGAGGCTAATACTCGACAATCACGAGTAAAATCACAAAAAAGAATGGTATCGGCAAAGCATAAAGAATCTGATGATATTATTAATATAGGTATTTTTGGAAAATCACTCAGGTCACTCAAGTGAATACAATCAATGTGTACAGGTGTGATAAACACATAGAAGGAACATATATGAGTGAGCCGTCCACCTCGCAAACGAACACTCTGACATCCCATACTTCTCCAAGAAAGCGGCGTGGCCTGCAATCGAAAAAGGGTCCGGTACTAGGAGTAAACTAAGGTTCCACTATTTAAGAAGCGGAGACCCAGGTTAGCGCCGGCATTTATGGACGTTAAGCCGTGGTCCTCTTGGAACCTTTCGGTAAGAGCAGATCAATGCCGACGCCGGGTTTCTCTCTCCACCCTACCTTACCACTCTTCCGTTAACTATATCCTTGTACCTCCTCCCGGTCTGAAGCGCCTTTAAGAGCGGGCACTGATTTGAAAAACCACGGATGAACCGCGTCGGCCATGGTAGCGAAGCCGGTAACGCGCCGGCATAGCAACTCTAGGGTCGCGGATTCGAATCCCTCCCTGGTGTGCTTGAATCGTTCTGGATTGATATCGGTACGCAACGAAGGACTCACTCGTATGTTTTAACATTGCGCTCGGGATTATTCCGTACCGGAATTAATCTCGAACGATGCAACACCCCCCCCCGGACATGGATGTTGCGCATGTCTTGTAGGATCAAGATCTTAGGTTAGACAGTGCGATATAACATTGGCCGTGGGAGAACCGAAACCCCAAAACTACAGCCGAGACAAGACCGGGGAGACTACCAAGAGTTTGCGTGGCCGAGACGCTTGAAGGAACACTTGAACGGTCCGAAGCTGAAGCATGGAATTCAGAACGCTGATCCCAAGGTGTTGTCGCCACACCTTTTTCTCCCTTTATTTGATTGAATCGCGCTCAGCCCATGCCTTGGCGTATTCTGATATTACCACTTTATTTGGTAAATATTAGAGTACTATGCGGTGCGACTTTCATTTAATTCTTCCATGACAACCACAAATAAACAAATGAACATGCTTTCCCGGATTGACAGGCAAACAATAAGGAGGAACACTAGGAAAAGTCAGATTTTGTTCCTTGAATTTTGGTGTGAAAACCATCTTCTCCAGAGGACAGAAGAAAGTCACCAGGACGGGTTGAGGTCAGAAGAGGGCACGGAAGGGAAGGAGAAGGGAATACGATGGAATAGGGGGCGAAGGGAGGAGGAAAAGTATATGATTAATGGAGACTGGAGAGAATTACGGTTTTAATACGAAAAATATATATGGGCTCCACGGAACTGACCTCCAGTCTAATAGCAAAGTCAGAGGTAGGTAGAGGATAGTAGCAGTTTTCGAAAGATCAATTAACTGTGGCTGAAGGCGTGTTGCGTTACGGGAAAATGTGATAAAGGGAGGAGTTGTTAAGTTGGAAGTTGATGGTTTTCGGTAGGTAGGATGGCTGGAGTACAGGGCTTACTTATGTAAAATCCCGGTCAACATTGCAGGCGTACGAAAACATAACTGTAGAGGTGCACGAGGAGGAAATGTAAGAGTGGACTGCAGAGAGAATGTTCTTTGTGTTGTGGAGAGAGGACAAGTTTTATTTCTAGGTCGTCTAGGTCTAACGTAGTTACCCGCTGACATGCAAAACAATAGAATTTACATGGAGAGGAAATATAATATGAGTTTTATTCCTTCAACGTCTTTACAAATCCACAGTAAATATGAACGCCTTAGCAGCTTAGCGCCTTAGTCGGGTAAAGCGTTAGATCCGAATTTGGGCGGTTCCGATTTCATTACCCAGTCACGGTGAACAATAACTTCGCTGTGGAATATATGCTGTAGCAATCGTAATGCTTACTAGAAGAACCAATCAGGGCATTTATCGAAGGTTATCATTGTTTTCCTAAGGGTGCTGATTCTTTGGTATCTCTTTCTCCCCATCTGGCCTATCCTGGAGTAATTGGCATTATAGTGTAGAAAAATGAATTATCTTAACCCAGTGAAGAACCAAAGAGTATTTTAACCAAAAATCAATATATTTCTCCCTTTTTTATGGAAATGACCACTGGAAATTGAATCTGCACCCCTCTACATCTGAATTCCTTATTAGTTTCTCCTTCTCCAAATGTTTTACGTTTGAATTCATAGCATGCTAGCAATTGTAGGAAAAAAGTAAACCCCGATTACATTCTCACTAGGACCCCGTAATTATTTGTCTTCGCTTTATTCAGCAAAAAATTCTCTTATGCGGCACCGATAAAAAAATTACAAGAGATATTTTATAAAAACTTTGGGGTGTTTTTTATCGAAGGATTGGAGCCAAAATAAGCCCATAGAAGACTCCACTCAGTGCTCTAGTATCTTTGTTTTCACTTTAACCGGTAAAAATATCTCCTCTCTATAGAATTGACAGGAGATCACGAGAGGTATTCTATTTTTTTAAAATTGGAGGTTTTTTGACTGTCGGCATGGAGACAAAATAAACCTGGCGCCCTAAACGCCTTCATCCAATGATTTAGACGATCTTTAATCAGTTACACGAGTGAAAGTTGGATATCAAATTGCATTGTGCCAGCGGTCTTTGCGTACTATCACTGGGAAGTATGCAACTTGGACGCATAATTAATGGACCGCCCTCGACTTCGAGAGCAATGTGAATTGCATGGGCGATGATTGAAGGCCTCTTCCGTTTGGAAAGGGTGGCAAGGTTAAAGAAAAGAACACATTTCTGCAGCGACATTTCACAAAACTGAGCTATTCTCGTTCAGTTGTTACAATTCACGACGGTGCAATATATCCTGCGCGACTTGGGCCGCGTGAACTGTCCACAAGCAGTGTGCGTGGAAATTGCATACGTGTTAGGATACCAAGGTGCCTCGTAAGATCCGAGCATGGCATTCCATTATACTGGGAAATATGTCCATTCCAAGGGATGTCATGCTGTGAATATGAGCGCGTCCGCTCAGTATAATTACCACCAGATGTTTTTTTTTTACTTCTGAACTGAGCGGGTTAATGAACAACCCTAACAAACGATACCTATCAAGTCGATGTAACTCTCGTCCCCTTGTAGGTTGGCTCAATGAGATGAGAAAATAAGAGGGATACAACTCACTTTGAGCTCACTTACTAAGGCCTTATATAGAATACGCCATTAGTACATACCACATACGTATGCCATCATACGTATGTGGTACTATGCCATCATACGTACGTGGTAGATTTGTTTAAAGAATCAGAGCTTGTGCGGATAGGGTCGGAGGCATTTGTTTATTATTGAGTTATTTTTGGTATAGGTATTAAATTTTTGAGGAGGTTAAAGTGAAACCAGGCGTCGGCACCCTAACCTACTCTTAACGCAAGGCGCCAAAGGATCCACGGTTTAACGTCCCATCCGACAGACGAAGTAGTGCACTCGAAGTTCATTCATTACCGATACATTACATCACTCACTCACTCAGTGATGCAACCCGAAGGCTGGTTTTAATAGGTGCGAGTAGAGCTCACCCCGTACTAATCCAATGGCGTGAGAAATTCACACATTAAGGGTGGGGGGGGGGCAGTTCTTTTCCCTGTGCTACCTGCGATTTCCTACGAAGTTCTGACACGCAGAATATCGAATCGCGATGATTTTAGATGGGGGTGTCCAGAAAGGCTTCGGCCCGGGATTTGAACCCGGGACCCTCCGGTCAGTAGCTCAGTGCTCTACCCAATAGGCCACCACGACCACCTATATGCGTGGTGCCATGCGTTATATACCTTGCAAAAAAAGGATTATTAAATTTTTTATTATTATAATAAAAAATTAAACATTTATAATTTATATATAAAATACATTTCAAAGACAGGCATCACTTGATGAAAAATATCACCCTCACTCAGTGATTCAACCCGAACCAATAGGGGAAACCAGTTCCTTTCCCTGGGCCACCTGCGATTTCCTACGAAGTTCTGACACGCAGAAAATCGAATCGCGAGGATTTTTAGATGGGGGTGTCCAGAGAGGCTCTTGTCCGGGATTTGAACTCGGAACCCTCCGGTCAGTAGCTCTACCCACAAGGCCACCACGACCCCCTCAATTGAATAACAGCAGTTGAAAAATAGCAGGTCGCGAATTAGCAACCCGTGGCTATCGGGGACCCACCTGGAGGCGAGGGCATCCTCTTCATGCACGTGTAGACGCAGCCGTTGTAGCAGCAGGCGCTCTCGCCGCCGCTTTCCTCCGAGGTCTCGGACGGCGGGGGGCAGCGGTCGTGCGCCAGGCAGGGTCGCGCGTCACACAGGGCCTTGGTGGGCCGCGGCCGCGGTTTCAGCGTGGGGCAGAGCGGGTCCCCGACCCCACCCTCGCCCAGGGCCCACGGCAACACACCCTCGTCATCTCCCTCGTCGTCGTCGTCTTCTCCTCCCGGTCCCTGCGACACAAATTATTAAATTATTCAACGTTCCCATGCAAGTTGAATGAAAAGTAGAATAAATATAAATGTATGTCCCGTATGGTATTCATAGAAATCTCTCCTTAGGTGCGTTGTAAAAGTAACATTTAGTGCATGAACGTTGTACATAACTCACCCCCCTGCCATACACCATCGAGGTGGCTTGCAGGGTACTCAATCGATATAGATAAATTCTCGATATGGATAAACAGAAATTTAAAATGGATAGCTACACTGAAGATGTTAGATGTATATTAAAAACCCTTGCATATCATTTTAAATTGGACCAGATGAATAAGATTAGAGAGATAATGTGTCTTACCGATAGATTCAAAATGTCATTTTTCCTCCGTACTATAAGATAACACAGTAGGCAGCTTAGCGAAGGGTAGATAGGTGAAATATTGCTAAAGTAGTCTGTAGTGTATGATGCATGCATTAAAATTACTAAACCATGCATGGTAGGTAAATACAGATAAAAATATTTACATAAATGCCATTATAGCCACACTGTAAAAAGTAGATCTGATTTTAAGGTACAAAAGTGATCCTAATTTCAGATGCAACAATTTTAAGACAGGGTATGTTGAATTTCAGCAGTAATATCTTGTCTAAAAATAAGGCAGGTGAACGACTGAAAATCAGACAAAGTGGACTTATTTTCAGATAGGCCTATGCTGAATTTAAGACAGCCCTGGTCTGGTAATAATGCGGGTTGCTATTGAAATTCAAGCCTACTCTGAGGGGATGTCTTATTTTAAGGCAGGTGCAGGACTGAAAATCACACCAGGTGGGACTTATTTTAAGATAGTCCTATGCTGAATTTAAGACCCGGGCTCTCTTAAATTCAGCATGGGCCTATCTGAAAATAAGTACCACGTAACAATGCGGATTGCTATTGAAATCAAAGCCTACTCTTATGCGATGTCTAATTATAAATACTAGATATTTAAACACTTCACACGAACACAAACCAAAACCCTAACGTTTCATATTTTTATTCGATGATACTGTTTCACTGACTAAATTCCTCAATAGAGCAAACGTAAGTCATAGAATTTCCATTGAAAGAGATTCCAGGACTGAAATGGGAACACGTGGACAATAACTTCAAAGATAATATGAAATTATTGGAAACAAAGTAATCCATACAAAGTCTTCGATACCACAGATGTGTGCCAGTATCTTCAAACCGAAGCAGGAACTGTCACTTGATGAGGGCGACTATTTTTTAGTTCTTACAACCCTGCCGCGTAGACAAAATAAGGAAGTTTACTCTCAGGATACGTCACTCAGACACTACTGGCTCCCTTCTGCAAATAAACTAAGTATCATTGCCACATTCTCACACCATTAATTCATCGCACGAAACTTATTTCACCTACTTACAATGAAATTTGACTAGACTTCGAATTTTACTTCCTTACGCTTCGTAATTCTTGTTGACATCCTGCTCCCTGAGGTTGAATGAAAAACACTGCGTTTTGTTTATCCTGCTCCCTGGTTACACTCCTCCCATCAGTCTCTGCTATTGGCTGGTTAGCTCCAATTGCGGAGCCAACCAAGGCGTGCTTATTTTCAGCCCGGGTGATCTGAATTTCAGATCACAACCATCTTATTTTCAACATGCAGTGGTTATGGTCTTAAAATAAGACGGAGGTGTGTCTGATTTTCACGCATCATGAGTCTTAAATTCAGACCACTACCTTAAAATCAGACAGCGCTTAAATTCAGATCGCACTGAAAATCAGATCAACTTTTTACAGTGCAATGATCCTTCATTACTACGTAGATACTAAACATCTAGGTGCATGTGACCCTAATATATAACGTTTCCAAGTAGTAGCCTAGTTGCATGTCAATAGTGCATGTTAGGTGATCTTCACCCCCTGCCACGCACCCTCGCGGTGGCTTCAGGGTATTTCGTAAATGTAGATAAATGGGTGGCCATAGGCTAGTGTTCTCTGCCTCGTAGTCACCGCGGAATGCCACAGCAGAAAAAGAAGCTAGTAGTTTGAGTGGTCAAAAACAAATCCATATATCTGATGGTGGTGATCATACCCTCTGTTACCATAGTTTAGTCCAATACACACTCAACTCACGCCAAATTTTAACCTTCTACCACTTCTTCTAGTCTCTCAAACAGGTGTTCAGTGATCTTAGACGAACACAAACTCAGCAACATATTTACTTCAATGGCAGGTTTTTCCTGCAGATGCTGATTTATCAAAGCTGAGAGAAGTGAAAAAAACGATTAATTTTCCCATTTAATCGAGAATAATTAAATGCGTTTACTAATCAAAAGATTGCCCGGTAAGATAGAAATAAAGGTTAGTCTAGTACAATTTTTTGTTGAGCACGATTTTCTTGCCTGCGTTGGTTCGGCAATGAGAATCGGCATTATCGAGGTCGAATTTTACTCGTATTTAAAAAAAGAGCTGTTTGAAGTTTTCTCATGGATAGGCATCCCAAAAAAGCTGTTTACCTTCCTTCCGGAAATAACTAATAACTGCGACTGAGTTTCATTTTGCGCGCGAATAGGGAATGTGCACGAAATTTGTATCTCGTGTATTAATGATGCACTTGATGCGAAATTTTCTCACAATTTTACGTATTATATACTCGAGTCAAATTTTTCTACGCCAGTGACAATTATAATTAAATGCTATTAAAATATTCCCAAAAATTGACGAGTCACGTGACCTGACATGCCTTCTGACGTCATTGCACGGTATGCGTTCTACATCGCTACGGAAACAGACGATTATTTTAGAAGAAAACGGAAGGAGTACCTATATTGTTTTGAGGTTTTTAGTCGTTTCTTGTGCGAAACGATGACTGAAAGGGATTTGAAAAGGCACAGTCCGATAATTAGTCTTTGGTTGACTTCCTTATGGTGGCATCAGGGCCGGTTCTAGGCCCAAGCGACACAAGCGATCGCTTGGGGCGCCAAGCTGAGAGGGGCGCCCAAGTGTGACAAAAGAAAAATACTCTGTATTTTTTTGCAAATATACAATAAGTGATTAACAAAATTTTAACCATAATGTTTATGGCACTAACAGGGATACTATATGTGCGGTTCGCGTAAGAGCAAACACTCTGCGACGAATAATAGCTAAACTATCTGCACATGCATTCAATGTCTCAGGCTCAACTTGGTGGAAATTCGGAGTCATTAATAAAGAATACGTAGTAACATCCTACAAGATTTATTTGGTATACAACCGGTTTCATCACATAGGCACCTGAGATGTCGCCTATGCAATATTTTTTTTCATGGGTGTTTTCAAGTCTGTTTCCGCACTAATAGGCGCTTCAGACCGGGAGAAAAGGTATAAGGATAGGAATGGAAGGGATGGGGGATTGATTTTCCACCTATGCAATGAAATCGGTCGTATACTAAATAATCTCGTTCTATAAGTTACAAAGCAATCTTTATTTTGAATGCGCCCCCTCTACAGCTCGCGCGCCGCGGTGCCCCTCTGCCAACGTTGCCACCTAAATGTATCTGGCTTTGACTTATCACAGTCAAAACAAATGAAAAACAACGACGCAGTCTTTCAATTAATGCTGTGGAGTGCTCTTGTTCTGTGTACTTGTTACCCATATCAAATGGGTACTTTTTTCGGGTGCATTTGAGAATTGCAGTATTTTATTAATATCTTTTGATTCACTAACGAAAATGTCTGCCAAAAAGAAATCTTCCGGTGCCTTTTATCGAAAAAGAAGAACGCAAGAAATTGAAGAAAATCAGAAACAAGCTAAGGCAATGAGATTTTTTTTCACGCTGCCATGTACAAGCATGGAACCATCTAACAGAGAAACACAGATTTCCGGTGATGATAGTGGAACTACAACTGTCTCTTGTAGAGTCGAGGCTAAGTCAATACAAGAAAGAACTTATTTCATTTGTTTATTGATAATTTGTTATAAACATATATTCTGGTTTGCATTTTTAAAATTTAAATTTAAAACAAAATTTAAATGATTACTTTTTAATTTTACAATTATAAAAACTTTTTATTAAAATCAGGAGAGATTTGCCACCAAATATGCAAAATTCAATGGTATCGTTATAAAAAGTCTGGAGAAATATTTTATTATTTTTGAGTAAGGGTGAATAAATCAAGTTTCTTTGTTTTTATCGTAAATAATAGTCTCCGATAGAAACGGAATGTGGCAGTGCCAGTGATTTGATTGGGATGTCGGAATGTGCCGAACCTAATGATAATCTACTCGTAGATGAATCCAATCCTCTTGTTCTGACAAAACTGCGGTGATTTTCATAGCAAACATACATAAATCGTATTCAATATTTTAAAACTTACGTTTAGAATTGTAACTGTAGGAAGAACCACCTGCCGCACCTATTTGTTGACTTGTCAACTGATGATTGCGGAGAATGGCCTGATAAAATTTCTGATGGCATGCGAAAAACAATTGTAGCAAGAGGCCCTTTTCAAGTAACTGATGCTGAATTTCCTGCCGATAATACTGGTAGAAGATTTACTCCAGCAAACTATAAAGGAAAATTATCTATCCGAGAAGAAATCCGCAGAGAGTGGCAGATATATTGTTTCAAAAATTCAATTTTTTGTTATTGTAATAAACTAATTAGCGCTGAAAGTATCTCACTTTCTGGTACATCTGGATTAACAGACTGACGAAATGTGTCCGGATTTCTAGCCCAATACCTTAAATCTCCTAGCCATTTGAAAGCATGCCAATCATGGCGAGAATTTCATCTGCGCTTACGCCTAGGTAAAACAGTTGATGCAAACCAAAGTTTGCAAACCATTCCTGGTGACAGTGAACATTGGTATGAAGTATTAAAAAGGTTACTTTATGCAACGCAATTCCTTGGAACTCCGGGATTGGCATTTCGAGGAACAACAGATACACTATTGAAAAAGAATAAGGGGAATTTCTTGAAATTAAAAGAGCACATTGCCACATTTGATGTTGTCTTCAAAGAACACTTGCGTAGAGCATGTTCTAATGAAGCCAGTGTTCATTATCTTAGTAAAAACATAAAAAATGAATTCATTACTGTATTATCAACACGCATTCAAGATCATATTTTACATGAACTTAAAAAAGCGTCATACTACTCAATATTATTTGACTCTTCCCTAGATGTCAGTCGTGCAGAACAGGTATCGATCACCATTCGTTTATTACAAGCAGTGAAGAAATAGCTATTAATGAACATTTGCTTGGTTTTATTCCAGTTACAGACACTAATGGTGAAGGTCTAATTGACATTCTCTTGAACGAGTTGATAAGGTCTGTCACATTAGCCATCGAAAGCGGCACTTTGAAGTTAATTGACACATATTCTATTTTGAAAGATTCTGCGAATTTAAAGGCTAGAAAAATTTCAGTATAATTTTTTTCCTCAAAAGAACAATATTTAGTTTATACATGATAAAAAACAAATATATTAGCTATTGTATTACTTTGTTTCATTTGTAATTTTTTTAAACTACGAATTTGTTCTTTTAACTCACTATCTACTCTCTAATTTCCTATAAGTTTATGAATTAGAATTAAAACATCTTTTTCAAAGTTCTAAATGTATCAAAATCAATAAAGTATTTCTTTGGGCGTTTGTTTCTATTCTGTAAAAAAATTGAAAAATGGCAGTAGCCCCTTGAATAAATCAATAAAATTACGGCGGAATGTCTTCGCAATATTTAATATAAATGAAGAAATAATCCATGTCCATAAGGTGTAAGCAGGAGTTTATTATTTTAAGGCTCGAAGTTCGTATTAAGATCGTAAAAAACAACAAAAACACTATTGTTTGCGAGGGGAGCCAAAAAAATGCTCGGGGCGCCAAACGCTATCCCTATTTTTTTCATTTCATCCTATATTATTTTCATTTCATCTCATCAATGAATTATATTTGAAGATTCTTAAAAAGTTTTTTCATATTAATTGTCACAGATTTTTAGCTCAAACAAAAGTTAATCCGCCTCGAAACTTAAGTGGGGCTCAATGGTAAATGTCTCTGCAAACATCCATTCAACATAACAAATAACAATTGTTGTTAACATTTATAGTTTATAATATATTTTATCTCATATAGCCACAACCTTGAGCAGTTACGAAATTTTTAGGCTTGCATCGCGTGTCCGCTGCATGTATTCCAAGGGGGGAGCCGACGGGCCGCGCGAGAGAAGATTGTAAATGTTTAAATATTTATAAAAAACGCATTTATGAATTTCCACTAAATTTTATTTTTGGAATAGTTAGCTGGGTATCATTAGATTACGGAAAAAAAAGTTTCCGCCGATTCTGAGATGGAGTATTTGAGAAGAGTTTATTAACAATTTTTTGAACATTAGTAATTAACAACAATAGGGTTTAGAAGAAAATAATTTTTTCTTGATATATTTGCATTCAATAAAGATTTATCTTTAAAAAGAGCTATTAATCATTGCTGTATGACAATTACAAGCGGAGATAATCTTCGATCTGACCTTTTAATTTGCATTTTGCATCTTTATGCAGTAAAGGCGCTATCATGGATGCATTTTTGTTTGTAACCTTGAGTTAAGGAATTCATTTTCATTCCCAGATGATTTTGGAGGCAGGAAATACAAAGAAAATATCGCAATTTTCTGTACTTTTTACAATCCTAAGCTTGAAGATCCGAGAGAGTCAGGCTTTATAGAAAAAAATCTAGTGGGAATCACTATCTTACCCTTGGTAAAAAATTAGACTAAACTTTTAAACTTCAAGCCGAGCTGTTTTTTTCGAATACGATAGAAATGTGATAAAACAACCGCGTACTGTTTTGAATTCGATCGGAAGAGTAAGAGATAGACTAACGTAAAGAAAGTTAAATTTATTTCTCCCGCGAACAATCAGGGATCACAATAGACTACACAATAGTTACGAGGATGGTTCAATAAGTCCTAAGAAAATCCAAGAGATTGAGTTCGTTGTATCGAAAATGAATTTTTCTCAGTAAGCAACATCGATTGAAGTCGACAACTTTTGTGAATTTATAAAAATGGAAAAGTGAGTTTCGGGCGGTGATAAAACATTTTTATTTAAAAGGGTTAACGCTGAAATAAATCAAAGCTGAGTTGGACGAAGTTCATGGCACATCTGCTCCTGTGTTTTCAACTGTTTACAATTGGCTGAATGAGTTTAAACGTGGCCGTACATCCACAAAATATGAACATCGTTCCGGACGCCCTGTGGAAGTGTCTACCCCCAAAATGATTGACGAAATACACAATATGGTTTTAAGTGATCGACGAATCTAAGTGCGCGAAATAGTTGAGGCCACAGGCATAAAGCTAGGCACAGTCGTTTCAATTGTGCACAAAAAATTAAGTGTGAAAAAATCTCCGCAAGATGGGTGCCGCGTTTGCTCACAGTGGAGAATAAACGCATGGTCGATTCTGACGCTGTTTTGGCGCTTTTCCGTCACAATCCTGAGGAGTTTCTGCGTCGATACATAACTGCTAAAGAAACATGGGTACATTACTACACTTCAGAGAGAAAAGAACAGTCAAAACAATGGATTTTCAATGGCGAACGGGCTCCGAAGAAGGCAAAGACGGTGAAATCGGCCGGCAAGGTTATGGCCACGGTCTTTTAGGATGCACGTGGAATCATCTGCATCGATTACTTGGAAATGGGAAAAGCGATAAGAGGAGAGTATTATGCGTTGTTATTTGACCGACTGAGCGAAGACATCAAGGAAAAACATCCTCATTTGAAACGGAAAAAGATCCTCTTTCATCAAGACAATGCACGGGTGCACATCTGCGCAGTTGCGATGACCAAAATTAAGGAATTAAAGTTCCAATTATTACAATATCCACCGTATTTACCAGATTTGGCCCCCAGTGACTTTTTCTTATTTCTTAACGTGAAGAAATGGCTTGGTGGATAAAGGTTTACGCCTAACGAGGAGGTCATCGCCCAAACTAATGCCAATTTTGAGGAGCTTCCGAAATCCTGCTTTTTGGACGGCTTAAAAAAAATTTGAAAAACGCTTAGAAAACTGTATAGAGCTGAAGGGAGATTGTGTTGAAAAATTCAAAAATCTATCAAAAAATGTTTTTTTCTGCTATTTTCTTAGGACTTATTGTACGACCCTAGTAGTATACTCATGTCTTTAGAAGTGCTCCAAATACTAATGCTATTTTACACCGAGTAACCTAAATTAGGTTACGCAGAATATTCCTAGACCCTTCTTCCTAGACTCCAGACACAAACTTACTCCTAAGCTTAAATCTAAGACAAACTTAACATCAATGTCTGGGAAGGATTTGAACCCGTGGTCTTTGGGTTACCAAGCCGACTGACCGACCGAGCGTTACTGACCAGATTACCGCGGCTGGTGGCAACAAAATATTCAGATAGATATATGACACGCAGGTCGCGCAGACCGTGGCGATGATTTTATCCCTGCAACACACCCTCGAGGTGCCTGTCAGTGTACTCGGTATATACAAATGTACTTCCACCCTGACCCTTTAGTAATAGTACCTGAGGTCTAGCGACCAAGAATCGCCCGAGGACCAAAAATAACCAGTTCCCACGCGGCGAGGAAATGAAATCACAAGCACACGGTCTCCGGTGTATTCCATCTCGCCCCACATAGCGAAGATGTGCGGCTCACCATCTCTCGGCCGCAGATCTGAAGGAGGCAAGGGAGAAGGGAGTGAGAGAATGGAGAACTTGCGGAAATCTGGGTGTGCGAGGGATGGAAGAAGGGGTTGACAGATGAAGGCCTTCGCGCACAGGCGAACTGAAAGATAAGGAACCACTCTCGTGTATTAAAAATAATCTCAGGGTCGTTGACCTAAGACGCGTTTGTGCATCGGTGGAGGCAAGAAGGAAACTCCAGGCATAAAACCCAATGCATGAGTGATTCATCCAAATCATTTAGAAGGATAGCCGTTCATAAGATTCCGCCGCTTTGAACGGCTTTTCTTAAAATAAAAATTGCTTGGTAAAAATTGTTTTCGAAATCAGGAACCCTGTGTAGCGCGGTGGTTTTCGGCAAGATGAAGGTCCATGGCTCGGTCCAGGAGACCTTGGTTCACTGCAAATTTTCACTCACTCGACATTCGCTAGCCGTTTATAGCGGCAGAATTATTTATCTTACTAAGTGTATCGTAGCTGGAATAGGCTAATTATTTATTTTTCACTACCCCAAAAACAACACAGATGGTCTTTATAACGGACACTTCAACTAGCAGCAATTACACAAGCACAGACATCCATACCCCAGGAAGTGAAAATCCTTTTTCGACAGGATTCGATCCCGTGACCCTGGGATTGACAGGCGAGGAATTTACTCCGCCGCCACCGGGACCCGGCAACGGTTGCAAGGATGGATGTTGAAAGACAAAGTAGCGAGTCTGTACTTCATTCATTGATAAAAAAAATTCTCCATCGCGGGGAGAGAGGATCTCCAATAACTCCTTGACACAATTAGCTACAGCACCTAATAGAGGGGACAACACTCTTGATTTACTGGCAACCAATATCCCACAACATGTGACAATGATTGACACGGTTGATGGAATCAGTGACCACAGAGTTATAACTGCAAAACTCTCGCTATCTTTAGATAAAAATTTTAAACAAAAAAGAAAGATTTACATTTTTAAAAGAGCAGACTTTGCTAACTTTAAAATTTATTTAAGAGATTCCTTATCGGATTTCAAAAAGTCTTCCATAAAGGTATGTACCAACGATTCATGGAAGTCGTTCATTAATATCATGCGCTCTGGGATCAACAGATTTATCCCTAGTAAATTCAAAAAAGAAAGCACTGAACCTAGGTGGTACAATGCCGAAGTGAGAAAATCCCTGAGACGGCAGCGAATATGTCATACTAAAATGAAAAAAATTAGTAAACATATGCCCACTGATGAGCGTAATGTAATTATTGAAAATTATAAAATTTCAAAATCCACTGAAAAGTCAGCCCTTAGTAATGCATTTGCAGAATTCAAAAGAAAAACACTTGGGGAACAATTGAAAGAAAATCCAAAAGTCTTCTGGTCGTACGTAAGGGAAGTGCAAGGCCATAAGTCTGCCGTCCATTCACTTAAAAATGATAGAGGTGAAATGACCACAAACACACTCGACAAAGTTAACTTGCTAAATTCCTTCTTCCAAACCGTTTTTAACCCACCTTCCGGGGATTCAACTGTCGTGTTACCTGACCTCTTTCAGCGGTTGATGCAACCAATTGACATTTCCTGTAATGGTATTGAAAAATTACTTAAAGATATAAGCCCCAACAAATCTCCTGGCCCTGATCAAATTCCCTCCCGCGTATATAGAGAGTTAGCATCCGATATTTCCCCCTACCTTGAAATAGTATTTAATAAATCCCTGACCGAACACGTCGTACCGATGGACTGGAAAGCAGCCGATGTAACATCCATTTTTAAAAGTGGCGATAGGGAGCAGCCATCTAACTACAGACCTATATCCCTCACATCCATTTCATGCAAGGTCCTAGAACATATAATTGTCAGTTCAGTCATGGGACACCTAGATAGCCAGAATTTATTGTCCAATGTCCAGCATGGCTTCCGAAAGAGCAGATCGTGTGAAACCCAACTTGCTCTCTTTTCCCACGATATTTTAGTTTCTGGCGAAAATAATATTCCAGTGGATGCTATATTTCTCGACTTCAAGAAGGCTTTTGACAAGGTTTCTCACAGCAAACTAATTTTGAAGTTAAAATCTTATGGGTTAGACAGTAACATTATATCATGGATTAATGATTTTCTGCATGATCGGGTTCAAAGGGTTGTTTTGGACGGTGTTTCCTCACCGGCAATTAAAGTCACTTCGGGTGTCCCACAAGGTAGTGTGATAGGTCCACTCCTATTCCTTTTGTATATTAATGATATCCAAAAGGTGGTAAAAAGTAAGCTTCGTCTATTTGCCGATGACGTAGTAGTGTACAGGGAAATTCTATGCCCGAACGATAAAGAATATTTAAATATTGACCTACAAGCAATTGAAACTTGGTGTGATACATGGCAGTTAGAATTAAACTTTAAGAAATGTCTTGTAATGAATTTTTGGAAAAAGAATAGCTCTCCTCCTACCACTTACAAAATAAGTAATAATGAATTAACAAACGTGGAATCCATTAAATATCTTGGAATAAGACTGACAAATGATCTTTCCTGGGGTAAACACATTCGTGAAATAATGGGTCAAGCGAATCGCAAACTAGGTTTCATTAAAAGAGTATTGGGTAAATGTGACGATCATGTACGAGAAATCAGCTACTTTTCCCTTGTTAGACCTCATTTGGAATATGCTGCCAGTGTATGGGATCCCTACGAAATCGGTCTAAGTAATGAACTTGAACGTGTTCAGCGAAGATCGGCAAGATTTGTAAAGGGACGATACGATAATTATATTAGCGTAACCAGTCTATTAAATGAATTGAAATGGGAATCATTGTCAGATCGCAGGTTGAAATTTAGACTTAATCTCTTCCACAAATTCCAAGGCAATATTTTCAGTGATGATGTTAAAAATATTTTACGAACCCCAACTTACTATGGCAGACTGGACCATAATCATAAAGTTAGAGAAATTGATTGCCGAACTGACCGATTCAAAATGTCCTTTTTCCCTCGCACAATAAGAGATACGAATAACGGTAAATATGTCCTATCGGAGAGTAGCAATGAATAGCATTGGTAGCTGCATGTTGGTATGAGTACTTAAAGCTAACCCTACTAACAGAATGTTTTTGCATGTTTTCTTTGCAATTTCTATCTTTTTTAAATAGTGTAGTGCTGACTACTATATTAATACTATTCCTTTTTTATGCATGATATGTAGTGCATGTTTGGTGAGCAATCACCCCCTGCCACACACCCTTGTGGTGGCTTGCAGGGTATTATGTAGATGAGAGAGAGAGAAATGTGCTTGTATGTCACATAGTTACGAAAAGGCAAACGAGGTCAAAGGCGAGGGATGATTCCGAAACATAAATCCATCTGACCCACCCCACAGCCATCTTTCTCTTCATCTCCGAATATCCTATGAACCGAGTGATTCCATATATTATCGTATCCACCTTTTCTCATTACCCATAGGTAATCTGACTTTGTTCCTATGCATTAGAGTCCCATTTCAAGTATTCCACCGATTGAGAACAGCTCCGATGCTAAAATAATCCACTGTAAGACTGCCATATCTGTCCAGCTGACAGGGACAGTGGAGAGAGGAGGAGACTACTGTATCTATAAAAGCCATATTATCTCAAAAGCAGCCATGGCGTAGCGCAGTGAGTAGAGCGCTTGGGGATGACCGGAAGTCCAGGATACGAAACCGGGAGAGAGGCCTTTGGACATGCCCACTGAAACCCAAGCTGCTTTATTTTCTGAGCACTATCTTTCTGGGAACCCGTAGGTGGTACACGGAGATGTACTGCCCCCAACTTTCCTGATACATGAATTTCATTGGCCTTTTGGTTTTGTATTTCGTGAGCTCTATCCAACCAGACCAATCTTCGGATTGAACACAAAATATCTCAAAACCACACCCCACGACTCCTTTACAGTTTTTCCCAGTGGTATTCTTATCTTTTTTCCTCTGGCGCATCGTCTGAATATGGTGGAATGACTTTAGCATCTTGAAGCATAGATTCAAAATCTTTTCCACGGTCACTGGATAACGTGTAATACCATTATAATACGGCGTAAAAAGGCATTCATAACCTATAACACCCCCGTAAATAACCGTAGAATGAGTATGTGCTGGAGGATTATAACCTTAGCTCCCTTAAGGTACGTTTTCCAAGGAGCGACTGTAGCGATCATCGCTCAGCGATTATCGCTCAGCGTTCATCGCTCCGCGATCATCGCTGGTAATTCGCTGCCTAGGCGTTTTCCTACAAGCGACTGCGATTATGTTCAACTCGTAAGTTCTCGTAAGTAGTAGACTCCGCACTGTCGAGCTGTGGGTATGCGTGAACAGTGTATAGCATGAGAGTGAAAAATAAGTATTCTTGCTTTTTTATTGAGTGAGGAAGAAGACAACGGTGGCGTTGCAGAGCGAATCTTTCTTTCTAAGAAAAAAGCTGGCTATCGGATATATAAAACAAGAAGTGAGGAGGGATACTCTTCCACATTGATCGAAAATCATTTTCGGGAAGATAGCGAGAAGTTTTGCGATTTTTTTCGTTTGAACCCCTCCAAGTTTAATTTCATTTTAAGTTTAATAGAGAACAACGTAAGGAATACATATTGCAACAAACATCTCTACCCAATCAGGCCAGATGAAAAACTCGCACTTACTTTGAGGTACGTTAGAATTAATGCATGCTACGCATTATTGAAAATAAATAGGTGTGCTTAAAATAATTTGGATACAGGAAATGAAAGATTGAAGAGAACATAAAAACAAAAAATATTGAATGACAGAAACTACAAGAATTCACTTCCACTTTTTCATAAATGTTATATGCACTGGTATTACTGGTGAGGTTAGGAAAGAACTGCCAATGAGTGGAAGTAATTCACTTGTCGATATGGAGGGTGTGAAAAAGGATGGAATATGCAGCTGACGTTCCTCCAGCCTTCTCATTTCATTCTCAAAATTAGAAACTAGTGGTAAAGCTAACAACTTTATCTAAGTAATAAAATGTGAACTGAGTTTCTTAACTGTTTTGGCTATACTACGAGGCTTTGGCTATATCGTATTAAAAAATAAGTCCTCATCATCCTCTTCTTCAGCATGTAAAGTTTCTAATATACGTTTGCGTTCTTCGTCCCTTTTTTCAAGGAGTAATAAAAATTTATTCTTAGCATTGTTTTTGTAAACTCACAATCGGTTCCACCTCTCATCACCCCTTCTTCAGAATTTATTGAGGGAGCAACTTCCGCACTAACACATATTTGTTCGCTCAGCTCCGTCTGCTCACTATCAGGTAGGGATTCACCTTCTTCCCTTTCGAATGTAATTCATGCATCAGCTGAGTCCTTTAAATTTGACGTGGTTAGCCTGGGGTCCTCGGTGAATTTTAGAAATGACAGCTTTTCTTTTAGTTGCCATTTTTTCTTTTCTTATCGAGAGCAGCCTCTGAGGCGGTCGGTGACTTCTCTCTCTCTTTCTCTGTCATTGGTGTCCTACATGTTTTTTCAGTCCACAACGGGAAAAGGAAAACATTTTATCAGGTATTACTTTTAGAAAAATCGTTTCATAATTTCTGTGTTATTAATTACCATAAAAACGGAAATGTAAAAATGTTATACTTTTCGCACATTTTTGGCAACTGGAGAGCCCTATGGTTTCAATTCCGAATTTCTACTGGTGAAATAAGCAAGATTGTTATTTCTACCTTGAGTACTCTGAGAAAAAAACTAATGCCGATATATTTGCCCTCTCTATCTTCTGAAGAAATAATAAGTAAAACAAACCAGGTCTACCAACGATGGAGCTTTCCAAATTTCCGGAAATTATAGATGGAAAGCACATTCGAATCGTCCTTCCCAGCAAGACCGGCTCTCTTTTATTTAATTACAAGGGTTTTTTTCATCGTCCTGCTCGCTGTGGTTGATGCCAACTATAAATGCATGTATATTGATGTTGGCTCCTACGGGAAGGAAGAAGATGGTGAAATTTTTGATAAATCAGAAACGGGAAAAAAATTGCAAGTGCAACCCTGCTTCCTTCTCCACGCAAGCTACCAAATTCTTACACAATGCTCCCTTGTGTATTGGTTGGTTAGTTAGTTAGTTTTTCAGGGGAGGCGACCAACAGCTGAGGTCATTTGCGCCATAAGGGATAGGTGGATGATTGGGTAATGGTAGGAGTTTCCAGGGAACGGAGGAAGGGTGGAGAGAAACCCGGCGTCGGCATTAGCCTACTCTTAAATAAAGGCACCAAGGGGACCACGGCTTAATGTCCCATCCGACGGACGGAGTACTGAACCTGAAATGCCCTCCACTAGGCACTCAAGTGAGTACCGGTTTGCCACTGAAAAATACGCCACTGCCGGGAATCGAACCCGGGCCTTCAGGGTGGGTGGCCAGTACTCTAGCCACCACATCAACCATATCCCCGTATTGGTTGGTGATGACCAGGTAGAACTAAAGGAACACCAGTGTATTCATTCACAAATTATAAAAGGTGGGAAATAATCACATTTATTGCATACTTAAAAGATTAAAAAAACATAAAGACACCCCATTTATCAATCAAAAATTCGATAATATGGTGACGGAATAGTCATAATTCATGAAATTCTAAAGTTCTGGAAATTCTTTACGGACTAAGAACCACTAAGAACTTACAGACTAGAAAAAAAATTAATCAATAAAAGAAAACTATGAATTGTGATTGAATTCACCTGGTCTTCTTACGTATTCAGCGAAATCCCTCCAAATATTTTCTTTCAAACGCATGTCCAGATATACATCCCTCTATATAGAGGATGATGCAAAACTTATAGTGCTGGATGTTACCTCACTTCTTCTGTCAGATTTTCATCCTTTTCCGAAGAAAATTTGAGCTTTGTTGAACCGAACGCCATGATTGCACTGGAATCCCTGGCGAATAATCGTTAGCGACTGCGATTTTGACACCTCTCTGGGCAGCCTCCTATAATCGCTCAGCGACCGACGCCAGCGACTCCGGCAATAGTCGCTTGTTGGAAAATGCTTGCATTGTAATACATTACAAGTAGGCTATCGCGATGATCGCTCAGCGATCATCGCTACAGTCGCTCCTTGGAAAACGTACCTTTAATTGTGACTCCTGAAAGCCATGTGAAGGGAAGACAATCAGCGTGAGTGAACCTTTCAGGTGGTTTGTCCCTGAAGAGCAATTAACTTTCTTGATACCAAGCGAAGATGCTGCATTTAGTTGCCAGTGTGCTGTGCATGTGGGGCAAGTTCCAATCCCTTGAGGGAGATTAACTTCACTATAAATGGACACGCATTCATAAATTTTATTCAAGCACGGTTAAATAACGTATTGTAGTGCTTATTACGGTATGGATTTATACCTTATTTACCTACTTCTAACTATTGAGACCATAGAGATCATTCACTCCATTTGCCCTCAATGATATCGATCTGGTTCAAACACTTCCCACCCAGATCGAAGTGGAGTCCACGTGGAAGAGAAGGTGCCAAGACGTGAATCTGATGAATCGCGGCTGATAACGAGGTTAGAGTGGTGTCTTACACGAGCGATGGACAGACGGAGGGCGGTCCAGACAACTAAAGAAGTAAGAAAAGGGACGGCGGGAGGGAGTATCTTAAGGATATCCGTGCCCCTACTCAATCTGCGAGTCACGTTCTGGTGGACATGAGGAAGGGAGAGGGTTGGAACAGTGAACGGTGGTCAAGGGGAAAGACCCAGCAATTACTAACTGAGGCACGTAGGAGGCGCTTGGGAGGAGCGCGCAGTCAGATTCGCGATTGTTTGCTTATATCTCTTTTCTGCTTGCCTCTGCGGAGGATGGGAGGGCTTTGGCGTTAGGAAGGAAAGCGAGTTTCCGAATTCGTCACATTATATGGTGCTGGTATATCTGCGCACCAGTACTCTGTACAGACGGGTCGCAAATATAAACGTTCTTAAAGAGCTAAGGCGGGAAAATATTATTTGCAAAGAGTTCGACTTTTAACATTCTGAAGGAAGCAAATATTTCAGGTGAGTATATTTAAAGTACCTACTCCTGCCTCCACGCTACAGATTTATGCATGCAAATATCGGAAATTATATCGGTAGAGACAATTAGGGATCACGGGAAATCTAAAATCGTCCCTCTTATGTTTCCATCATCAATAATGAAATAATAATAGTTTGAAGTTTCCCATACAAAGGTATTTCTCAATTCACCTCGACTGGGACAGGCCGAGGTGGATTTTTTCCTTGTGGAAATTCTGCTTTGTGCATTTCAGAGGGTCACTCCGTTACGGTATTCGCCGCTAGTTCGCAATCCTTGAAAAGTAGGTATTTATCGTAAAAATTATTAACGCTAACGGCACTTTCCTGCCTCTAGCACTGTGAGGCATAGTACGCGCCCATAACTCTTGTTCCAGTAGAGTCAAAGAAAATATAATGTCCAAGGATTATTCCAATCAATTTGTTCTTTCTATTTCGGATAATGTTACGAAACACGGCAAGGAATAGTTTTCGGAATAATAATTCTACCGCATGAGGTACACCCAGGTAGGTACGTTCGATTAAATCAGGATATCAAACCTGGAGAGGTAGACTACCGAACGTAAATGTTAATAAAGTGTCTTTTTCCTGCAAAAATGGTGAGAAAACAATGGCCGACTAAACCGCATAGCAGTCTCGCCTATAGTGCATCCGAAAAAGGTATGGGAGGATGGGGCTAAATGGACCGTTTTTCGTTAGCGGCGTCTTGCGGTGGGCGGATTTAGGCAATTTTACCTCTGAAAAACGAACTATCTTGTAGAATATTTTGCGCTCTATTACAGCTACAAACTTTTCAAGCCATATGAGCATCGGAAGTATGTTTTTATTACCTTTTTTGGAAAGTGCGCATCCGGTCTATTTAGCCCCACTGTGGGGCTAAATGGACCACAGCGTTTTTTAAGCGAAATGAGTGTTTAGAGGTGGCTTTCGGTAGGAGAAACAGAAAATGAAGTGAATTAAAAGAAAAAGAAGCGATTTCGTTAACAAAAGTCATTAATTAATATGTATTTAGTTCCTCGACAGAAATATGTTCGACTTAATTTTTGAGTGGATTTTTCGCTGGGCGTCCGCGCTCCTTTGGAGCTGCGGGTGCACTTTTGCGGGTCTACGCGGCATCCTGCTCAGCCAATAGATCCTCCATGATTTCCTCCTCCATGAAAGCAAAGAAAACGCCCAAATGCATGCAAAACATGCGGTTCATTTTGCCCCACAGCAAACGGACCGTTTATCCCCACAGCAAGTTTTGGCAGTGGGAACGGCGCACAACAGATATCCATGAGTGGATCCCCTGAACTCCATTTTTTCCGAAAGAGCACTACCTACTTACCAATTGTACCAAAATTCACAATAAAAACTTTACAAAAACACTCAGCTTTCAAAACCTTCGGAGCACTAAACATTTTGAGTGACCACACGATGACAAACACCAAAACATAAATGGGTTTGCATTGTCACAAATGGTAAAAAATGGCTGACGTTCCTTTGCAGTGCCAAAAGCCGTCTACGGTAAAAATTTGAACTCTCTAGCTCATCAAAAATGAGTGCAAATTAAAATTGAAAAAATCAAATGTGGTCCATTTAGCCCCACTCTCCCCTACTTAAATGTCATCATCATCATCGGGCAACAATCATAAGATTAGTTTGACACTCGATTTTTCTATCGGCTAACCTCTTCTCATTGATATAATTCTTCTTTTTTACATCCTTCACAATTTGTTCCATATATCTCATACGAGGCCTGCCTTTCCCATTCTTCCCGTTCACTTTCCCCTCGACGATTGTCTTCATCAGGTCATCGTGTTTTCAGATATGGCCGATGAAGTTGTCCCGTCTATTTTTTAAACTTTTCAGCAGACGACTCTTTTCTCCCACTAACTCATATTAACTGCACTCTTTTATGTCTATTTGGAAATAAAATCTAACACATTAAAATGATTACATAACCAATGAAAACCATATTCCATCATAGACGCTGAACTTTTTATTGTACGGGCCCGGAGAAGGCCACACTAGTATGTTTAGTATTATTGCATTCATCAAAGATACGTACTAAGAGTACATTTGGCGTTGACATCCACTTTAATACACCCTCTAGGTGGTTAGCAGGCTGCTCAGTAGGTGTCGAAAAAGATGCAGACCTTTGCAGGTCTAATAAAAACACAATTTTTTAAAGTCAATGTCCTGGTAATGCTAGCAGTATGTTTGATCTCGTCGGCGGGATCGTTTGGCTGAAGCTTTGTATAGCTGCTCTTGCTCAGGCAATGCACTTTGAATCACAAAGCAATTTTTTAATCATACTTTTCTGCCTTCTCCACAAATTTTACGAAACTGATCATTTTTTTACTATTTCATTTAGGCATGTAAAATAAAATTTAAGTGAAATACTTAAAAGAAATTCAACTGGCCTCAGTAGCGTGTTATGCGATACAATTGGAAATCATGCCGGCAAATTGCTGCCAAAAGTGGGACGTGGGGGCATGTGATAAGGTAACGAATGAAAAATTTGAGCAGTTGACGAAATCAATATTCAAGGTATAAACTCGGCGGAAAATACTGATGGGATTATACATTTTTAAATTACCAATTTCCACGAATATATTTGTTACTGAACCGATTACGGTTCAATGGTTTTTATTACAAACCAAAAGGATTTATTGAGGGATAAAGCAGCCTCTGTAAAAAATATGGGTTCATAAGACGATGATGTCTAGGCTTTCCAGGGAGACATCACCCCTAAAAGAAATCTTACTTACTTACTTACTTAACATGATCTTTTTCTCCTGTCCCGCATATTTTGGGTCGTCAAATCACATACCTTGGTAATAATTAATCGAAAATAGGCACCGAGGGAAACCTGTCCAACAAAGGGAATCAGAGAAAAAAAGAGGGGGACACAAAAAAAAACCACAGAAGGAAGAGCACTAATTACAAAGCAATTTCACATCAATGTGGGATAGTAGTGCTTTCATTGCTCTCTGTTTACTCTCCATACATTTGAAGCGTCGTGCCACGCCCTAAATAGAAGGATAATTGCATTTGTTTTGTTTAATGTTCGAGGCCTTATTTTCTTGGTTGTCCGGTGTTATGTTGACTGTTTTTCGTTTCTTTTAGATGTTTATTATGTTTTTTATTATGTTTTGAAGGAAGTGTTTTTTGTTAATTGTTTAGTGTTTGTTTTTTGAAAGAGTTTGTTAAGAAGTTGTTGATAGAAGAGAGAATTTTGTGTTGAATTTCTGTGTGAGATGCCGGAGGGTGAGAATGAGAGGTGCATATTCTCTAATAAAGAGGATCTGAAACCTTAGAAAATAAATAGATTATTGAAAAGAGAAGGTCACGACATCACAATTAACAATTGCACCAACATAAGATCTTCCTTGTAGTATACACACACGTGAAATCATTGGTCAAGCTATATATAGACTGACATTAATCAAAAAGGTACTGGGCAAATGTGACGATCATATACGGGAAATTTGATACCTTTCCCTGGTCAGACCTGATTTTGAATACGCTGCCAGTATATGGGATCCTAACGAAATAGGCGTAAATAACGAACTGGAGAGTAGTATGATAAATAAAAATCCGACTACTCTGGAGCGTGTGCAATGAAGATCGGCAAGTTTTGTGAGGGGACGGTATGATACTTATATTAGCGCAACCATTCTATTAGAAGAACTAAAATGGGAATCGTTATCATTCCGCAAATTTATATAGAGACCTAAGCTCTTAAGTAAATTCCAAGACAATATTTTTACTGATGGCGTGAAAAAATTTTGCTAACTCCGACTTAATATGGTGGACTGAAGCAAGAACATAAAATTAGGGAAATTGATTGCCGAACTGAAATATATAAAATGCAACTCATTTCTAGCACAACTAGGAATATGAATAGTGGTGACTATATTCAATGGTATATATGCAAGTGCATCCATAGATAGCCTAGTTAATTGCATTTTGATATATGGACTGTATGCTAACCGAACGAACAGCATATTTGTGCACGCTTGCTTTGCCCTTTAAATCTATTTTTTAAAGTATTGTGTTTCGACTAGAATATAGCTACTAATAACTGGTAAGCTGATTTCCAGACCTCTTTTTTTTAATATATAGATGGTTTTTTCAGGAGTTTAGGTCCTTGAGGAAATAGAATATTTTTGAACTATTTGGCTGACGTTTCGAAAAATATATTTATTTCCTTCTTCAGGGCTTTAAGTTCTTTTGAGGTGATTTTTTAAGGCCCCTCATGCCTTCTGCTTCCCATCATTCTATCCAAGCTACCCGTTCCTCTCTTCCCTCTTCCCCGCTTACCCAACGTTCTTCCCTCAATCACTTCTCTCAAAACGCCATCACCTTTTATCACCTTTCCCATCCACACCTTCTGCCTTCTCCTAATTTCATCTAAAACATTTCTCTCCTCTAACAATTATAGCACTTCATCATTCGTCTTCCTTTCGACCCACTTTACTTTATCTTTTCTAAATTGAAAGGATTTGAAGGCGGCGGAGGGCGGTAGCCGAGTCAACTCGAATGTAAACACAACATCGCTGCCTCGTTTCCGGTTCGGCGCGCGGATTAGAGGGATGCCGTCTTTGAAGATCCCGCGACAAGAATGTAAACAACTCGCCGCGGTGACAGCGCCGCCACTCGCGTTCGTGTCAAAGCTTGGCGGCGACCCGCCTCCTGGCGACGACACAATGAATTCGATGCAGCACCAAGACTCTGAGGTAAGTAATAAGCCGTCGCGTCGTCCGGTGGATGGGTTCAAGTGCTGGCTTCCCCCTCGCCCCCCGAGGGCCCGAGGTCGAGCCCTGGTAGCTGCAGAATTTTTCTACCTGCCTCCACAGATGTGGCGAGAGGAAAGTACAAAATTAAGTTCATATCACTTCGTCCGTCGGGTGGAATGTCAATCCGTGGGTTCCTTGGCGCCTGTCGTCAAGAGACGATTGAGTCGACGCCGGATATCCCTCTACCCTTCCTGCTTTCTCTTCCAATCCAGTCCATAGTACATTTCCTTTAGATCTGAGGTGCCATCAGGAGCTGGAGTTCATAAATTACGCCATGCTGAAGGGGTCGGGCCAACTGTTACGATACACTGTTAATGGGGAGGGGAGATTCCAGTCCTCCGATGCGATAGGAGATAGATAAATTACATATTAACTCCTTGTAAAAAAATGATGCTTCAAACAATAATTTTTGATTGAATAATAACATTGAGAATAGGATGTTTTTACAAAATGTCCGTTTAATCATTCGCAAATACAGAGGGTTGTTTTGGTGGTGTTACATAATTGGTGTGGGGGGGAGGGTTGAGCATGATACGAAGCGTTATCTGGGGATAAAGGTGAGGGGGGTGAAAAATCAACGCGATATAATAAATGGATGGTCCCTCAAGTACAGGACCACCATGAAAACCGCTGACGTGACAGATAATAATATCAGCACATCAAATTTCATCTACATGTACGTAGTACCATGCAATCAACTGGAGGGATTTTCGGAATGACCAGGTATGACATCCAGGCATTATCAATGAATGTAACCCTATTTTTTGTAACCACAAAAACACTTTCACTTTCAAGTGAATGAAATTCACCTCCAGCGGCACTACTTCTAAATTCAAGCCGTCGCACAGTGGGGCCAAATCGCATTTTGCCGGACAAAAGTCCAAAACTGCTTTTTATGAGATAAAGTCTTGAAATTTGGCACATATACAAACAAATGATTGCTAATTATGGAATGGTAAGTCATTTTTCATAGGTATTACCCGTTACTTAGATACAGAGGCTCAAACACGACCAAATTTCGAAAAAAGCGCCCGCTCTCATTTTTCTTCGAAAATCTTAAAAGTTGAGCAGATATAGGAGTAATTAAAGGATTTTTATGAAATAAAAAACATTACCAATTGTAAACAGGGTACTTTGCCTATACTATGTATAAGTTTCAGACATTTTTGCCTATATTTGAGTGCTATTACCTCACAAAATGACGGGCCCTTTTTTTAGACAAAATTTTACATAAAGTAGACAATATAATCCTTATTCGGAAAATGGTCTCTGGGATACTTCATCAGAGTATACATTGAAGATATTTCTAGGTTATTCCGTAAAAATATTTGAAAAAAGTTTGCGACGCCGAGAATAAACTCGATTTTTCGATCGCGCGTCGCGGCCCGGCTCCGCGCAGCGGGACCTGGAAATACCGAGACTCCGTTGGATTGTTCATGTTGTGTGGATAATAACTCCTCGAATATACCTTTTTCAGGCTTTGCATGCTGTCACTGATATCTAAAGATTCTATACTGAAGATTTTTCGAGGATATTGGTTCGAAATAATAGATCAGTTAGTGGTGTCCATATGTTCTTCAGTGCACTCCATTCAGTTCACTCGTAACTGAGGTAAATTTCTTATTTGAATAATTTTCGGAATCATTTTCAATCACAACCACTCTTAGTAGGGCAAGGAGAGTGCTTTGAAATGTAGGAAATGTCCTGATGTGGTGACGGAGATGTCACCTGAGGAGGTTTTGTCCTTACTGATCACTAGGGGGCTGACTTATAGTCAGTATAATACACTTAGAAGCTCCATTCTTAGTCACAGACCCGAGTTGTATCCCCGATGCGGATTACCCCGATGGAATAAGTATAACCGAAAACATGTGCGAAGTGAATCTTCAATATTTATCCGATCACACGGTTCACGGGTACTGTAGTGCGTATCTACAGCGCAAACCTCCAGCGATGAAGTATATTGCACTTTAATATGCAAGTACGGATTTGATGGAATTTCGGGCCACGCCCAATATAAACAACTGTGGGAAAGAGCAGATTCGTTAGATGAATTTTTATTCATGAGATCCCTAGTGCCTCTTACTTTGGTAAATGATTCTTCAGGTAAGAGATTCAAGCGTATCTATTTTATCTTTGGCTAATCCGTATATAGAACAAACGATCAATATTAATACTTTCCCTGTTTTAGCTGTGATTATCTTGGCAAATCCGTGGCCGTCGTCCATCAGATTTTGCCGGCCCATTCGTCTTCAGTGGCTCATAGAGACGAAGGAAATTGCCAAGACAGAAAATAATTATTAGCAAAGGCAGATTGACGATTAATAAAATTGGATTTCGGGATGTTATTCATTGTCCTATATGCCGACCACGGTCCATAAAATACCTACTCATACATGGCGCGGATTTTTCTAAAGGGGAAATTCTTCCCATAGGCCAGCTATCCGAAGAGGCGATGGAGGCCCGCAATAAGGACGCCATGAAATTTCGAGAAAGATTCACGCGGAAACACTCCAGGACGGCCACCATTGAGGATCTATTCAAAAGACTTGATCATGTTCAATCCGTTGCTTTATTCCACCATATCATTGACTTCGAAGACTGATAGGAGGCTTCCGAAGAAATTACGAGAACTATTACTAATAGAAGACAAAGAAGAAGCATAGAATCAAACTGAGATGATGATTACGACTCGTCCGAGGACTAAAAATTTTTCTTGAAACGAACAATCGGCAAAGAAAGTTTGGTCAAAGGTGTTGTAGTGACGAATTCGTGGGGATGGATGAGTGGTTAAGGAAAGGATAGTGAAAAGGCGATCGCATTTTTCATTGCATCAGCATTGCGAAATAAAAATGAAAATCGCGGAGGAGCCCGCTACCAACCACCCTTTCCTTAACCGCTCCCTTACCCAACCTTGCTAATCCCTCATTAGAACACCGCCGACCTAACTTCCTCTGCCGACCTTCCACCCTCCTTTCATTTTCTCCGGGTATTCCCTTCTTGCGTTTTTCCCTTCATTGGCGCAAACAGACCTCTTCTCACCCTTATCTCTCTTTCAAGGAGCGTATCGGTACACGTACGAACAACCCATCTCCTCTGACTGTTTCTTCGACTTCTTAACCATTCCCAAATATAAACATGGTGTGTGCTTTCAGAAATTTGTCAACTACCTGAAGAGGACTCGGTGAGTTAAAACTAAGGATGCTCTGAGGGTGAAAATCATTTAGGATAATGATATTTATGTTCTTTTCAGTATCTTACAAATAATGGCATTTCATTTATATTATTGAATTGATTTTATCGGTATTGACAATATCAAAATGAATTTAAGTCATTCTCGTTTATTGCCATCCTCTTTTCAAATTACTTTCTCTTTTTAAACCATGAATAAGAGATGGCGCAGCAAATTCTATGCAAAACAACACCAGTTTTCCAGTTTTGTTTAATATATTATTGATTTATCTAATTGTGTTTCATCTATATTACTTTACTTTTCGTCGAGAGCATTGCAATTTGACATTATTACATTGTGTGATCAGCATTGCGAAATAAAAATGCAAAACCACTGTAATCTCAAGTTTAAATTAATCCATCACTCAAACCTAATGATCCAGTATCTCACT
The DNA here is from genome assembly GCA_933228895.1 of Platycnemis pennipes. Taxonomy (NCBI): domain Eukaryota; kingdom Metazoa; phylum Arthropoda; class Insecta; order Odonata; family Platycnemididae; genus Platycnemis; species Platycnemis pennipes. The sequence goes on along the minus strand of OW121851.1, from coordinate 126,482,155 downwards.
CTATACAAACAGATGAGAGATTTTCGGGCTTCGGACCTTATCCTATCCCCATCCCTTCCATTCCTATCCTTATACTATAATGAACTATCTTGGTTAAAACTTAGTCACAGACGACAACTTCACACCCTCTCTCTTCTTTACCAAATTCTGAATACTAAAACGCCTTCCTACCTCTTTGAAGAATTCAAGAAGCTGAAAAATGTCCATGAATCCAATACGAGAGGAAATCATAAGCTGGTAATACCTCTCCACCGGACTACTATCTTCAATAAATCATTCATTGTCACTGCATGTCGTGAATGGAATAAACTTCCCCTATCCTTAAGAAACTCTCCATCACTTCCATCTTTTAAAAGGGCGCTACATAAAACACTTCTTAAAGTTCAGCAGACGGGCACATGAGTATCAGAAGTCACGGGCACTCTCTCAATACACATGATAGATTAGAACACGGATGGCAAGATAAACGGCACACATTTAACACCTTGTTGATGTTTGTTTTTGTTTATTAATTTTTCCTTAATTCCCTTTTACCTTTTTTTTCTATTTTTTTTCTCCCTACCTTTTGTATTTATCTTTTCTTGAATTTCATTATAATATACTTATTTTCCTATGTACATGCTATTATATTTGAGTTGTTCTTAAACACTAGCTTTACTGTCAGTAGGATTTCGCAGGTTTTTCACACCCCCCTTCTTGTGTGGGTGTTTTCCTGCAGTGGGTTTTTGCGTAAAGGATGTAAGCATAATAATCCTCACGTTTTTCCCACATTGTAAATTCTCTCACACACTATTAGATATGTAATATTGATATATTGTGTATGTATATTTCTTTTGTGTTAATTTATCATTATTTGATTCCTATAAGTGTATTCTTTACTTATTTTTTTTTAACATCGGATTGTAATTGTTTTAAGTATTGACCACTATTTCTTTATTATTATTATTATTATACCTTTCCTACCGGTCTGAAGCGCCTATTAGTGCGGAAACAGACTTGAAAACACCCATGAACTAACAAACAGATGATAATGCGCACAACAGAGCTTTTTGTAAACATTCATGAAATCATGCTGATTTTAAACAGAATTTCGACTTTCATTGTAAGAAGCTATAAAGAATGATATGATTGTGAAAATGATATGTGAAAATGATTCCCTTTAGGTAATCCTTAAAATTAAATATCAATTTTCATATATTGTCAGTTCCAAGTTACTTATAGGAGAGTATCCACTAATATTATTTCTGACGCATCAAAGAGTCAGATAACAAAGAGAAACAACAAGTTGTAATTTGCCAAGCAGGCATGTTTTTTTTTAGACTGCCAACTGTCATAAAACGTTCCGTTTTGCGCCGCCCTCCTCGGGTAGTAAAGGCGTAGGATGTAGTTCGGGGTGGAGGAGGAGAGGGTAAAGGAAAAGAAGGGAATCCCAAATGTTGCCTTTTTATGGAGAACATGCATGGTTCCCCGAGAACCGGCATTCTTGCTCAAGAGCTGAAAGGCGTTCATTATTTTCAGCATGATTCCGAAAATTATCCTAATAAAAAAATTACCGCAGTTACGAGTCACTAATCAATTCTCTAAACCCAATATCCTCGAAAAATCTTGATGAAACACAATTAGATTAATCAATAATATATTAAACAAAACTGGGAAACTGATGTTTTGCATAGAATTTGCTGCGCCATCTCTTACTTATGGTTTAAAAAGAGAAAATAATTTGAAAAGAGGATGGCAATAAACGAGAATGACAAATTCATTTTGATATTGTCAGTGCCGATAAAATCAATTCAATAATATAAATGAAATGCCATTACCTGTATGATACTGAAAAGAACATAAACATCATTATCCCAAATGATTTTTACCCTCAGAGCATCCTTAGTTTTAACTCACCGAGTCCTCTTCAGGTAGTTTACAAATTTCTGAAAGCACACACCATGTTTATATTTGGGAATGGTTAAGAAGGCGAAAAAACAGTTAGAGGAGATGGGATGTTCGTACGTGTACCGATACGCTCCTTGAGAGAGATAAGGGTGAGAAGAGATCTGTTTGCGGCAATGAAGGGAAAAACCCAAGAAGGGAATACCCAGAGAAAAGGAAAGGAGGGTGGAGGGTCGGCAGAGGAAGTTAGGTCGGCGGTGTTCTAATGAGGGATTAGCAAGGGTGGGTAAGGGAGCGGTTAAGGAAAGGGTGGTTGGTAGCGGGCTCCTGACAATGCGATCGCCATTTCACTATCCTTTCCTTAACCACTCACCCATTCCCACGAATTCGTCACTACAACACCTTTGACCAAACTTTCTTTGCCGATTGCTCGATTCAAGCAAAATCCTTAGTCCTCGGACGAATCGTAACCATCATCTCAGTTTGATTCTATGCTTCTTCTTTGTCTTCTACTAGTAATAGTTCTCGTAATTCCTTCGGAAGCCTCCTATGAGTCTTCGTAGTCAATGATATGGTGGAGGAAAGCAACGGATCGAACTTGTTCAACTCTTTTGAATAGGTCCTCAATGGTGGCCGTCCTGGAGTGTTTCCGCGTGAATCTTTCTCGAAATTTCATGGCGTCCTTATTGCGGGCCTCCATCGCCTCTTCGGATAGCTGGCCTAAGGGAAGAATTGCCCCTTTCGAAAAATCCGCGCCATGTATGAGTACTTTATGGACCGTGGTCGGCATATAGGACAATGAATAACATCCCGAAATCCAATTTTATAAATCGTCAATCTGCCTTTGCAAATAATTATTTTCTGTATTGGCACTTTCCTTCGTCTATTTAAGCCACTGAAGACGAATGGGCCGGCAAAATCTGATGGACGACGGCCACGGATTTGCCCAGATAATCACAGCTAAAACAGGGAAAGTATTAATATTGCCCGTTTGTTCTATATGCGGATTAGCCAAAGATAAAATAGATACGCTTGGATCTCTTACCTGAAGAATCATTTACCAAAGTGAGAGGCACTAGGGATCTCATGAATAAAAATTCATGTAACGAATCTGCTCGTTCCCACATTTGTTTATATTGGGCGTGGCCCGAACTTCCATCAAATCCGTACTTGCATATTAAAGTGCAATTAACTTCATCGCTGGAGGTTTGCGCTGTAAATACGCACTACAGTACCCGTGAGACCGTGTGATTGAATAAATATTGAAGATTCACTTCGCACATGCTTTCGGTTATACTTATTCCATCGGGGTAATCCGGATCGGGGATACAACTCGTGTCAGTGACTAAGAACGGAGCTTCTAAGTGTATTATACTGACTATAAGTCAGCCCCCTAGTGATCAGTAAGGACAAAACCTCCTCAAGTGACATCTTCGTCACCACATCAGGACTTTTCCTACATTTGAAAGCACTCTCATTGCCCTACTAAGAGTGGTTGTGATTGAAAATGATTCCAAAAATTATTCAAATAACAAATTTACCTCAGTTACGAGTGAACTGAATGGAGTGCACTGAAGAACATATGGACACTACTAACTGATCCATTCTTTTGAACCAATATCCTCGAAAGATCTTCATTATATACTCTTTAGAAATCAGTGACAGCATGCAAAGCCTGAAAAAGTTATATTCGAGGAGTTATTATCCACACAACATGAACAATCCTATGGAGTCTCGGTATTTCTAGGTCCCGCTGCGCGGAGCCGGGCCGCGACGCGCGATCGAAAAATCGAGTTTATTTTCGGCGTCGCAAACTTTTTTCAAATATTTTTACGGAATAACCTAGAAATATCTTCAGTTTATACTCTGGTGAAGTATCCCAGAGACCATTTTCCGAATAAGGATTATATTGTCTATTTTATGTAAAATTTTGTCTAAAAAAAGTGTCCGCCATTTTGTGACGTAATACCACTCAAATATAGGCAAAAATGTCTGAAACGTATGCATAGTATAGGCAAAGTACCCTGTTTACAATTGGTAATGTTTTTTATTTCATAAAAATCCTTTAATTACTCCTATATCTGCTCAACTTTTAAGATTTTCGAAGAAAAATGAGAGCGGGCGCTTTTTTCGAAATTTGGTCGTGTTTGAGCCTCTGTATCTAAATAACGGGTAATACCTATGAAGAATTACTTACCATTCCATAATCAGCAATCATTTGTGTGTATATGTGCCAAATTTCAAGACGTTATCTCATAAAAAGCAGTTTTGGACTTTTGTCCGGCAAAATACGATTTGGCCCCACTGTGCGTCGCAGACACAGACTTACCCTATGCAAGGAACCCCGCTTTCCTTCTGAAAATGTAAGATGTCTGATACAATAAGAAGCCATCCATATATTACGTGACGCTTATTTACCACTTTTTTACACCCCCCTCCTCCCACTATAACGCTCCTTGAAATTCTCTACACCCCCTAAATAACGCAACGTTGCCAATAAAACAGACTTTATACGTAAATGCCTTATTTATATTCCAATGCAAGTAAATGTTCACTAGGTAATTATTGCGAGTAAAAAAATTATTTTATAATGCATCTTTCTCCGAACGTTACGTAAGGCTGGTCCTTCCCCTCTCTGTGACAATAGTGAATCGTAACGGTTGACATGACCCTTTCCCCCCTTTGGCATTATGTGATTTACGGACGGTCACAAAGGGTTATTTTATATTTCTTTTATATTATCTGCATGAAACTCTAAGTGAAGCACTCAGAGTTTCATGCAGATATGCACAAAAGCCTGAAATCCACTTAAGCCACCCAAATGATCTCTTCGGTAAAATCACTCAACTATTGCACCTTAATATGCGCGGTTAAAAACACATTTTTAATCCTTCTGCCTCACTATATCTGTAATTTTATCTTTATAATAGAACCCAACACAGTCGCAGGCGTATCAACGGCCTTTTGAAAAAAAAGCTATTTTGATTCAGTGTTTATTTGTCAATCAGAGCCGAATTTTTGCGGTAGAGGCAGGATATATTTCCAGTCTTGATGTGCTATATCATCTTTTTATATGAATGGAACCTCTCGAGTTAGATCACCCGAATTCGTTCGCATAAACAGGAGGTTTAAATTTATTATAGACACAGCGTATTTCCACCAAGCATGAAACAATTCATTCGTTTCATATTTCCAGCGTGTGGACATATATTTTTCCATATTTTACCGAATCAAATAAATATTAGAATCTAAAGCACTCTGCCCGGGTTTTATAATGTCGGGTTAAAATTAACCGGTAATTTGTTTGAAGTTTATCCACATGCACATTTTTGGAATACGCTGCCAGCGCATGGGGTCCTTACGAAATAGGCTGAAGTAATGAACTTGAACGTGTGAAACAAAGATCGGCAAGATTTGTAAAGGGACGGTATTATAACTATATTAGCGTAATCAGTCTATGAGATGAACTAAAATGGGAATCGTTGTCAGACGATCATGTTACCAGTGCTTGAAAAATATTTGAAGCCTGAAGAGGATATTCCCGTCAAACTCGAGAACATTAAGTTACATCTACATGCAAGCCATTGCAAGGGATAGCGTAATAGGCCCGCCTCTACATTTTTTTATGCATAACAGATTTGGGTACCGTAGTAAATAGTAAGCTTAGAATTTTTGCAGACGACGCGGTAGTGTACAGGGGTATAACAAAAGAATAAGATAGGGAATCGCTTTACAAGGATTTAGATGCAATTCAATAGTGGTGCGACAAATAGTAGTTAGAACTTAACCTTAAAAAGGGCGCCGCTATTAATTTTCAGCAGAGGAATGATTCGATAGAGGGATCATATAGCATAAGTAAAAAACAACCAAAAGCGTTGAAACCATAAGGTACTTAGATGTAACAATCACTAAATATTTATCGTGGGGAAGACATATCCGGGAAAATTGCGGCCGAGCCAAGAGAAAGCTAGGATTTATTAAAAGGGTACTCGATCTTTGCAAGATAAATCTACGAGGTAAAATGGTCAAATACACGTATTTGGAAACAGATGTGTAAACCCTAAGTACCATCGGATAGTATCCAAACAAACGTCTGCAGCACTGTGTTAATCTACCGGAGATGTTAAAGATACATTAACACCCCCAGCGTATCATGGCCGGTTAGATAATTTAGATTAAATGGGAGACACATTGGGGAAGAGAGATTTGAAATTCCATCATTTAGGCGTTCAATAAGAGATGATAAAACATTATATCGAAGCTGTCGGGAAATATATCTACATTTACATAATACCTACAAGCCACCAAAAAGGTGTGTGGCGAGGGGTGAATTCACACCAAACATGCATTGCTTATCATTTATTAGAAGGATTAGTGATTATATAGTACAATAATATGTACTTACTAGGCACTCTAAATAAATACGATCGGTAATGTAGTTTGAAAGGCATTATGCATATCTAAATGTACCATTAAACGTGGAATGCATAAGTGTAGTATTTGAGTCAATGTTCCTCCTCATATACTGTTACAAAATTCAACATATATAGTGCCTGACCGGCATGAGATTATTTGTAATCATACTTAATATATAAAATTAAGTGCTGTCTGTCCGTATGCCGGTTCTATGTTCGTTACGCATCTCCTCAAAAACTACTGAATCGATTAAGCTGAAAATTTGTAGGATTCTTTCGTATACAATAGAAGGTGCTTTAAGCCATATAAAAAAGGATCACGGCCCGGGTTCGATTCCTGGCGCCAATTATGTATTTACTTTGGTTTAAATTGACTTTTTCAATTTAATAATTTAATTTATGGTAGCGCAAGAGTTTTTTCTTTAGCTCACTCAAATAACTAATTATTAATCGATTTCTTTCACTTCTCTCCATTTAATGGTAAAATGTTTAAAATTTCTTATTTTTTTACACTTTGTTGTCGAAGTTTCTGGGTAAGGTGTAATTTACGTTGAAATTTTCTTTTTTTTTCGGTTCTTTTCCGATCGTTGCTAAGGTCTTTGCCATTGTAATCTCCGAAATGAAAACATCGTTGATGCTTAAACAGTTTGTCGTAGAGGGTTGCCATGAACAGCATTTTGCTGTTAGCGAGGATATAGGAAGGCAATGAAGGCATTGTGGGCTATTCGTAAAGCAAGGTCAGCCATATTTTCCGCACAAAGATATGTGCTGACTGCTAGCGCTACTCACGGATTTAGAAGGTTTGCATTAGGTTAAAATTAGGAGTATTTAAATGAATTCTTCAGTGGTATTCAAATTGTGAATGTTTTTTTATTTCTTTACGGGTTTGTGCATTTGAACCGACCTGGGACATGAATTAAGAGAAGAGATGGAAGGCTTCCGAAATCGTTATCGATGGAGATATCTTGAGATTTGAGATAGTTTAACAAAAACCAGGTAATTAAATTCAAATCCTAATGGAGCATAATGTCTCATTACGTATCCGAGAGATGTTCATTGATGCCATTGTAATGATGCTAAAAACGTTCGTCCAAAAGCGATGCCGTAAACGGCATTGTTCTTTTCGTGAATATATTGAAAGGTACTGAAAAAGGTATCGCAGCAAATTCTTGAATCCAGATAGAATTTAGATAGAACCCCATACGGGCTTATTTTTCGCGCTACTCGCAGATGAAATAGGTTTGCATTCGGCACAACTAAAAGTATTTAAATGAAATTTTCTGCTGGGTTCAAAAGGTGAATATTTTATGGATTTATACCATATTCCGGAGCTTACAAAATTGTTGTCTTTTAATATAAAAGAACGTGATAAGAAACGTAAATGAAGTCTAATCAAAAATAAGAGTAGAAAGATGAACAAAAATTGTGATATAGTTATACGTCAAATATGCAGCAGAAGGTTTGAATATGCGTCACCGAGCGACGAATACCTGGTTTAAGCAGACTAAATCTGTACTAGGTAATAAGAATATAATTTACTCTAATTGGAATAAAATGCATTAACATGTATCCATAATAAGTTCATTGACGACACTTTGTGAAGTTGGGGTATTGAGGCAAACATAACATACATGATAGGCCAGAGAAAATTTTTTTTGCCGAAAAGGTTGGTGCTATCATTCCCAAAAACAGAATCTGGCCTCATTGCCAACAATATACAGACATTCGTATGCACCCTCCCTTCTGACCTCCTTTGTTTCTTCTGGCCTGAATGTTTTTAAATAAAATTCTTATTTTTGTAAAGGTCCATGCATGAGCCCAGGAAGTGATTATATGTTAACATTGGTTTAAATAGTATTTATGGTTCCGATAGTGACCTGAAGTCCAAGGCAACTCCATAACACAAGTTTGTTTTCGCCTTCATGAAAACTGTTAAAATTTGTAATTATTACATTTCTCCCTCCCATTGAATTTCAACGGGAACCTTCAGCTAGTATCTAATAAATTTGCATTTCACCCATTGGGATATGTGTGTAATGCATGTTTACCGTGGTTAATTATCCCCTGCCCAAACCCTTGAAGTTATTCAGTGGATGAGGAAGATAGTTTTCGCTTCACAAGCACGGCGGTGACTTCATCCCAGGGTTTTATTATTCTCTCGTGACGCGAAGCAGAGGCTGACTTATTCCACTTCGGAGGGCGTGGCGGTCTGAAAACGCTGTCGCGGTGAAGGACTCGCGAGCCCTCGATATAAATACTGCCGACGCTGTCAAGCCCTCGGCATCATCCCCATAACAGGAGGGATATTTCTGCGAGGAGGGTGATTCACCCCTCGAGAAGAAGCACGGCTCGTATCCATAAGATGCCTCCCTCCTCCCCACTCACTCACACACTCACACAGCATGAGATGAGGCCGCAATCCATTCCATCTCCTTACCTTCCTTTCCATCGCCTCGAATCTCGCGGCGCGCAACCTTGGCGATGAACTCGCGAGAGATAGCAGCCCTTTGGACGGGCATTGTAAATCATATGGCCGTTTCGCGGCGGGGCAATTTTTCTCTTTCCTCCCCGTCCCCTATAAAAGAGAAGGATAATGCATTCCCGTGGACTGCGAAAAGCAGTGAAAGGGAATACGTGCACGGACACAGCCAAGGAATCTTCAACCAACGAATCACGTCTCTCTGCATGCACTGTCCGCATGAGTATAGAGATTTCAAGGGGATGACCAATAAAAATAAAATACCGCAATAAATGGCAAGGCAAGACAACGCGCATAAAAACAATTCTCCTTGCTTCGTACCTATCTCTCCAGCATAAAGGCGCAGGGTGGTAAGCGTTTTTCATCCCGTGTGGAGCCAACCAAACCCAAGGTACCACAAAACTGCTTGCACTGATTGGCATAATTTACATACTTCGGCGTGAATACATGAACGAATACCATCCACTGCGGTCTTAAAGACATGCTTATCGTAAAAGTCTTGGGTTTTAGGTTCTCCAACAACTGGAATTATAGCATACCGTCTAACGTAAGATCCTAATCCAAGAACGAACACAAAATCCATCCCCAGGGGGTTTGTGTTAGAAACCGTCGGGATTATCTCGAATACGAAACCAAGGAGTCACGTGATATAGACACGTATGGTTCTCAAATTTGGTGTGTTAAAACCGCTGACTACAACCTCATTTATTGTTTACACTTGTGTTTCATCCCATCTCGGGGCTCTATAGTTGGGACTGATGAGAAAAACTCAAGTGAGCACAATTGATGATATTAAAACGAGCTATTAAGACACACTAAATTTGCAAACCATTCGTGTTTATACCACGTGACTCCTTGATTACCTGTACGAGATAATCCCGATGGTTTCAAACACCCCCCAGGGCGGTATTCGAACCCGCGAACTTAGGGCTGACAAGCCAGAGAAGTCAATAGGATGTTGATAAGCAATATATTAGTCTTGTTTACACATAACACTTTCTTTATAAGGTACTATGCAAAGAAAAGGGGAGATTGCGAATCGGTTGAGCGCGTTGGCGTTGACTGTGGGGTTCGCGAGAAGAAAACGAGAACGCAAGTGGATTTCGTCGATGAATATTCACCGTTTCTCCACTACTTACTTATACTGACCATAACAACTTTAAGACCTCACGCAATGACGCCTTCATAGAATAAATTTACCTTGACATTCAACCAAATTATACCATTAAATTAATTCCGATTAATGAAACAAACTGATATGCCATTAAGATGTTGGATAATTTTTCATTCTAGGATTTAAGCATACCTGCAAGAATTACTAATGTATGCACAGCACGTCTGTAATTCTTTTCAAATGTTTCGTTGCATACTGGATGACTAGTAGAACTGGTAATGTGTATATCGCATGGTATTCATAGAATTTCTCCTTTGGTACGTAGTATAAGTAAACCTTAGTGCATGTTTGGTGATAACACACTCCCTGCCATACCCCTCGCGGTGGCTTGCTTGGTAGTCAGCAGAGAGATATTGATATAAATAGGCGACTTATAATGCTAAAGACAAAATCCTCAAGAGGAAGCTTCCGATTAGCGTCAAAATAAGTAAGATATTTGTTCAACGCCCATCAATCAAGCGTACTCGATTGGAAATGAGACGCTTAAATTGGCTGAATGGCTGGGTAAAGCCCAGAGAAGAATTTTCAGATAACTTGCATTTGATTTGAAATGTGAATCGTTGATTGGTTAATTCTCCGATTCTAAACACTCAGATTTCTAAAATATATTACAAAAACCTACGATGCTTAGATTGGCAAAATAATAATTAGATTCATCACGTGCTAATATATGACAAATGGAACAAGCTAGTTAACTTAATAGAATATCTGCATATAGAATTGTACAACATTCGACCATAATCATCTAGATGCAACAAATAAATCATATTTTTGGGCTATTTTCCCGCGACTAAGTCATTCCATTAGAAGCGATATATTTTATTCTTTTACATCAACATTCTGATGAAGAACATAAAAAAATGCTTTTTTAAGGAACTAATTTATAACACGACCAACGGTCTCAGCGGATCGAAGAAGTCACAATGACCTCCAGAATAATCAGGGCAATCGTAGACGGCTTGACTTAGTGTAACTGCAGCATGACTAAAATAAAAACAATGCACTTTGTAAGATTACACGTGTATTTATAAGTCTAAACCGATTTCAACGTTAACCAACGTCATTCTTAAGAGGTCTGGCTCGGACCAAGGGTATGGCAAGCACTTAGTAAATACAAGGGTTACTGGGGGCGCGGGAAGTGGGGTGGAGTTCTGGTGAGTTAGGGGTGCAATTGGGGGTTCTTTTTTTGGAGGAACTTAAGGAGGTTGCACCGTGACTCCGCGATTCAAAATCCCGTAAAAGAGCTATTTACTCTCCCCACTGATCTAGGGCTAGGTTTCTCAACGTAAATATATTAATTGCTCAGGGATCGTAGGAGGGCTGGTTTTCCCGGTGTATATTTATATCCCGTCCTAATTGCTTTTCTGAAGAGCGATAGTTTTGGAGAGAGGAATTGACTGAATTGGGCGAACACGTAATTTATGCATAAAATTAATGAAATTATCCTTCATAAAAGAAACTCACGATCCCATGGACCCCAAACGAAAGAGGAACGATGTTGTTTCATCCTAATTTAGATACCTGAAAAATTATGTACTGGATAATTTAGTGACAGCGCATAATCCGTGGCGACGACCAATAATTACTTTTATGCATTTTCTTATTTATTCACTTGTCAAATGGTGAATTTAATTTCGTTTTCTATTGTTTGTTTGCTAACATGTTTGAACCATTTTGGGTGAATTGTCATAGTGATATAAAAAACAAATAAGGGGGATTGTTAGGAGAGAGGACATCTTGCAAGGAAGTTGACATGTACGAATTGAATTGGACTGATTGAATTAAATTTGGTTTTGAATTCAGAAAAAAAATTGCAAAGGGATGCAATAAATTTCATTTTAATCACTGTGGCACGATAAAATAAATTCCGCTGGATAAAAAGTGTGCTGTAATACGCTTATAAGAAAACTGTTTTCTTAACATGACACACCCTTCAGTTGACTGAAAGACACGCTTAGAGTGTCGACAACGGCTCATTTCTTGAGGTCATTAGGAAATATTGCTGAACAATGGTGACCAAATCATAGCAGGTGTTTTTAGGCAGGGCGATACATTAATTTGTGGCAACCATGTTGGAGTGATGGCATGGGTAAGCAGGCATCTTTAGCAATTTGTCATGCTTAAAAAATCTCTACCTCGAAATGTAAAATCGATCGATTTCCATATATTTTTTTAATTCCGGGTTTCATTGTCAGTAAAATACACCTGCAGGTCATTATTTATGCAAAATATCAATTCATGAATGGAAATGACCTCGAGCTTACATGGGACACCCATAAAAAAATCCAGCGATTGAAAGTGACTTGTATATAAAAAATGCACTCTTAAAAGAATTTCAAGACAAACAAGTGCTACAACTCCCTTCTGGTGTCACTCAAGGGAAAAAATGAAATGTATATATGGAAGCTCAGAACTGTCAAAGTCTGACAGAATTAATATTACAACATAAAAAGACGTGTACGGGGAAGACTTATCTTCTTAAAAGATTTCATCTGACTTGAGGTCGTGGAGAAAAGTAAACTCTGATGAGTGTGAAATGATTCTCAACAGGGTAACAAACGAGATTATGTTAATTCATCCCACTTTTCGAAGACCAATGAGAATTACGGAATGAAGATAAACCATAATAAAACAAAATACAAAAATCTTCCAGAGCAAAAAGATCGAAATTAAACCTAAACGTAGGGCAAAAGTTAGGAGAAACGATACAATGCTGAAGCAAAAACGGCCGAACAAAAGTTCAAAGGAGAATTAAATTCGTAAAAGAAACGTTTGAATGCGGGCGAGAACTAACGACAGGGTCGTTGAGTAGCGACGTAAAGAAAAACAAACTGATGAGAAGTCTGAAATGGAGCGTGAAAATATGGACCTTAAGGATATCAGACTAAAATAGACATAGCTTTTGAGATGTGGATATGATGAAGGATGATTAAGGTCAGACGGGTGGAAAAGAAGACAAACAAGGAAGTTCTTGAGATAGTGGGAAAGGGAAGCAGGTTGATTGAGGAAAATATAAGGCAGAGGAACTGGATGACGCAGGTAAACGCGTAACCAGTCCTTTATAAAAACTAAAAGTGGAATCATAATCAAACCGTAGATTGACAAAGAGAATTAATCTCTTAACTAAATTCAAGACAATATTTTTAATACTGACGTTTAAAAACATTTTGCGAACTCCGACTAACTATGGTAGACATAAATATAAAATTAGGTAGATAGATTGTCGAACCGATAGATTTAAAATGCTTTCCTTTCCTCGTAATATTAAGGATAAATTACTATCGGCGCAAAAAAGGTAGAACGCTGAACTTTAAGCATTTGTATGAAATTCTGCCAAAGTCCCATAGAGTCGTGTAATATATCGTTTTACTCCTTGTTTATTTGAGTATAACATTAAATCATTAAAAAGTGTTTAAACGTACACGTTTAGCTTCTACGGTCGAAAGAGTGAAGAAGAACACGCGAAAAACTAGGAGAACGGCGAAACGGTCTTCTTCTTCATCTCGTCACGGGCAAAATATTTGATTGGTGCACTTCATTGTTTTTTTATAGAGAGAACGACATCTCCGCATTACAAATATTTTTTTAAAATTAAATTTTACCCATTATTTGATTTTTAAAGTGGCCTAAGGTTAGATTTCAATTTCCGAGGTGTAGAAAAGTACATGAATATCGAGGTTACGTATGCTATATGAAAAAAATATTTCAAAACTTTTCATGTAAGGAAATGTTGATATTGTTCCTCTTACTTAAAATAAATCACAAAGACGAAAATCGCTCCGCGGCAATGCACATTACCATTTTACACTGTTGGCAATAGTGAACTCCTGGTCGCGCGCGGCTCAGATCTCTGGTAATACGTCCGTCGAGTGCTATGTAAAAAAAAGCACGTATATAAACTATCTAAACTCTCAAAACATGTAGTTAACATTTAATTTCTAATCATTTATCCATTGAAATTGTCTTCATAAGTAACAAATACATGACGTTGAAACACTTTTTAATGATTTAATGTTATACTCAAATAAACAAGGAGTAAAACGATATATTACACGACTCTATGGGGCTTTGGCAGAATTTCATACAAATGCTTAAAGTTCAGCGTTCTACCTTTTTTGCGCCGATAGTAGTCACAATTGCATTAATGGATAGCCTAGTTTGTTGCATGTTGGTATAAGGACTTTAGGCTTACCCAACTAACAGCCTAAGTGTGCTTGCTTTGCTATTTAAATCTTTTTTAAATTGCTGTCTGTCGATTAGAATATAGCTACAAATCCTTTTAGAGCATGATAGATGCAGCATGCTCGGTGTGAATTCAGCCCCTGTCACACAACTTAACGATGGCTTTCAGGGTATTATGTAGATATAGATGTAATAAGAGGCAGTGTTCGTTGAAGGATGTTCTAGAGGGAAGAATGTTGGGTAGGCAGAGTAGAGGGAGTAGGAGGAGAAGTAATTTACAAAGAATACAAAGAATAATGGGAGGTAAGAAGTATTTGGAACGATAGAAGGACACCATATAAAAAATAGGGGCGCTGGGATAGCTTTATGCCCATCTACACCTGCCTTAACCAGTAGACGGCCGTAAAAGCGATGAGAAATTTTGAAGTAAATTTTATAATTAAAATTTTAAAATCATTTTCTACAGCAAAAACACATAGATGTGTTGGCTAGATAGTGGGAATCAGAAGCGAAAATAAATGCAATTACTATAATAGCATGAAATTCATGAACAAAACAATGCTTTCGAAAGAAGGGAATAGTCTATTTATAAAATAAATTTTTACGAAGATACTCATGATAAGAGATAATAAAGATAATGCTTTAAAAAAATAAAAGTTACAAGTGTAATACAAGTTATACTAAAGAAATAACGATAGCTAAAACATGTCGGGTATCATGGAGGGTATTTTTTATATTCAGGCTCACTAGCCTAATAGGGTGCTAAGGTTAATTTTTTCGCAATATTTTCAAGAAATAATGAGAAATATACCAAAGTGGAACATAATAGAGCCAGAATGAGATTACAGCTACAGATTCATCTGCATGAGAAAGCACAAATAAAGGCAGTCATACCTTACACATGGCTACCATGGAGTCAATTTTCAGGGCGGTTCCTCGGCGAAGAGAAGTGGTAAGGAACTCCATAAGATTTATACATGTACGCAAGATACTTCGATGCCACTCACCTGAAATAAAAAAGGTAAACGATATAATTTGATGAATCTGACGTTATAAGGTAGATTAGAATATGATATTACAATTCCATATTCAAATTCCCGAAATAGCTGGACTCTTCCAGAGGAATAGAATTTCAATTGGACCAAAGTCACAAAGTATGGCTTCTCAATGATAAAGCTAAGTACGTTAAAAATAAAATTTTCTTCCATAAAAATTCAGGAAAATTGATTTTTCCGGACAATACAACATTTAAACATGTACATACTTATATTTACACAGGTTATGAGAAGAAAAGACAACTCGGTCCACGGTCAGAACAAATTGAACAAACCACTGAATAAGATCAACACAGCACAGCTGTCATTCGTTCAATTTAATTAGATAAATATGCTTTCATTTACAAATATTAGAAGCAATGAAAATCTACCGGCCCAGCATCAACAAATATTTTGTCTTGTGTATCACTTCCCTCATCGCCAAAGATTTACCCTCCCCCACAGAAACATCCAACAAATATTTGAGGCCATTCAACTTGCCACCCATCTAACATCTTCTCAGTCTTTTATCGCACCGAATCTCAAAAGACTTCAATCAACGGCGGCCGTTGATTGAAGTTGATCTGGCATTGATCAAATCAATGTCAGAAGAATAATTTAATGGACCATACGACGCTCCATTGTAAGGTTTTAACTAATCTATTCATTAAATCTCCACTCCTCTAGTAAACTTCGTTTTTCTTTGTACTTGCTCCCTCGGCCAGTAAAAATTTCCGCCTCATGTCTTTACACAAAAAATTTCTCGTTCAAAATGCACCTCATTGATTTTCCTCCCTTCACGTAGTATATTAACATTTTGTTCCAACCCAATCCTCTAACTCTCAAAAAACTAATTTTGGAAGAAATAACCCTGTAAGTGTGAATTAAAGTGTCGGTGTGTATGGAATTAAAACTGGGTGGTGAAAAGCACAATTTTGCCTACAGCAACCTTACACCCATACTGTCATTTCAAGAATTAAATAGCGCATTAAATAGAAATTGATCCGGAAGTCATTAAGAAAGCACATCACAGAACGGTCTCAGTCAGACAATGTGTAGTCCATGGATACTATAGTTTTGTCGGTGGTAAAACCAAACATATAGGGCAACGAGGCCTGGCCGGTGAAGAAATCGCTGTAAAATAAACTGTAGGTGGCGGAGTTTATAATACTGGGAAGGGCAATGGGGGACAAGATAGGATGTGATAGAATTCATGTGATATCTTGGATAATGGAGAACTCGTGAAAGACTGCTACGCTGATGTTAAAATTCAATGAGAGGGGAGGTGAACCATTTTATAAGGAAGATGCTGTGGTGAGTTAGCTATCAGGGAGAGGTAATGGGGTCGTTTACCATGTTTTTTTATTGCCGAATCTGATAGAGTTTGTAAAATAAAAAGACCGGTATTTTTCCGTTTTTTGATCCGTCAATTATTTCTCAAGTTATAAGCGGCGAAAAACTGATGCTATTAACCCTTTCGGAAAAGTGGGCGTGGTGCAACCTCTGACGCATAACGACTTCGTCCAATCACAACTCAGCCCTCGAAGCTACTTTGCCTTATCGCAATGGGTGGGACCTATATTAATCCGTGGGTGGGACACAGCTGACTCTGCCAATAAAATCAGTTGCGACAGGATTTGTGCGAGTAGACCTTCCGAGAACCTCCCTTCGCTCCCTTCCCTTCGTCGAAAAGCAGCCAAGGACGGGAGGAAAACGACGTCGATGTTATCAAAGCAGCTTTTTCGTTGTGCGTCACCTTTTCCTTATTTTAATTTTTGATTTATGAATGAATGGTTACGGGTAGAAGATTAATTTTTTCACTAAAATCTTTTTTCGTTTCCACCTAATGATTTCTTGTACAAAATTGCGATTTTGGTTCCGAGTAAACGCCCCCATTAAGTCATTCGGATGATTTTTCAGTGAACGGAGGAAGGGTGGAGGGAAACCCAGTGCCGTCATTGGACTGCTCTTAACGAAAGGTGCCAAGGCGACCACTCCTTTAACTTGCCATCCCTTGCAGGACGGAGTGCTGCACGCAAAGTGTTTTCCAAAAATATACCAAGGTATACCAATGGTAAATCTTTACCGCTGCCGAGATTCAAACTCAGGCCCGCGGGACTGGAAACCAATAGTCTAGCTAACATACCAATCCGAGGTTAGTTGGTTGGTTATTCAGGGGAGGCGACCGACAGCTGAGGTCATTTGCGCCATTTAGGATAGGTGGGTAATTAGGTACCTAATGGTAGGAATTTTCAGGGAACGGAGGAAGGGTGGATAGTAACCCGGCATCGGCATTTGCCTATTCTTAACAAAAGGCGCCAAGGGGACCACGGCTTAACGTCCCATCCGACGGACGGAATACTGAACTTGTAATGCCCTCCACCAGGCACTCAAGTGGTGACCGGTTTTCCACTGACAAATCCGCCACTGCCTCGGGATGGGAGGCCAATCCGATCCCCAGGGGGCGGGCCTTAATGGTAGAGGCTCAGAGGAAGAACCAAGATAAAGGGTCTCTGTACCTGTTCGCCTCATATTATGTACTGGCATTTTCAATGTGTGCGTAAATGTGTGCAGTATTTATTTAAACTAAAATCATCACTATCAGTCATTCACCTCGATTCTTCTATCAGCATAATAAATATCAAGAATAACCTTTTTTAACTTCCACAGCATTTTAATCTGATTGTGGAAGACTGAGATTGTGGAAGTCACATACTTTATTCTTGATATTTATGATGCTGTTCTTCCACGAAGTCACGCCTTAGTCCATCGACTTAACCTCTTCATGTTTACTTTATTCTTCTCCCTGCCACATCCTTTAATACTTGCTATATACATATTTCTTCTTCTTTCCATTCTTCCCATTCACTTGTACCTCGACGATTGTCTTCATTAGACCAACATGCATCAAGATATCGCCAACTCTTCTTTTTCAGACCTAGTTTGGAATACGAAGCCAGTATCTTGGATCCTTACGAAATAGGCTGAAGTAATGAACTTGAGCGTGTGCAGCTGAGAGAATCTGATAAAATCCAAGATATTATTTTCACTGATTGCGTTAAACATATTTTGCGTTCTACTTTTGGTAGAGTGGACCATAGAAATAAAATTAGAGAAATGGATTTCCAAACTGATGGGTTCAAAATTCCCTTCTTTCCTCGTACAATAAGGGTTATGAATAACTGCATATCCAATAGCATAAAAACAAGTATATCAAAACAAGTATAGCATAGGGAGTTGCATGTTGGTATAAAGTCTTTAAGCTAACCCAACTAAGAGCTTGTTGTTTCACTCTTGATTTGCTATTTTTTCTTTTTGTAAATGTGAAGTTTAGACTAGAATATAATTACTAATCCTTTTTATGCGTGATAAATAATGCAAGTTTGGTGTGGTTTCACCCCCTGCATCACACTTTTATGGAGGGTTGATTATGTGGATGTAGTAATATAGTAGTATGCTATTATGCGGGATCCGTGCGACGAAGTTATGATAAAGGATTTAGAGCGTGTGCAAATGAGATAAGCTAGATTTGTTAAAAGCCGATTTGATAAATGTATTAGTGTTACGAGTTTAATAGAAGAACTAGGATAGGAATTACACTCAGAACGCAGGTTACAATTTAGGCTAAACCTTTTTAGTGGACTCGAAGCTGACTTGTTTACAGATGACGTAAGATATATATATTAAGGAACCCTACGTATTATGCTAGGTATGATGTTTAGGACTTTAAGCTAACCCAACCAACAGCATGTTTTTGCATGCTTGCTTTGCTATTTTAATCTTTTTTTTTAAATGGTGAAGTTTATACTGGAAATAATTACTCATCCTTTCTTTGTGCATGATATGTAATGCACGTTTGGTGTGAATGCGCTACGAAATCGGTCTAAGTAATGAACTTGAACGTGTGCAGCGAAGATCGGCAAGATTTGTAAAGGGACGATACGATAATTATATTAGCGTAAACAGTCTATTAAATGAATTGAAATGGGAATCATTGTCAGATCGCAGGTTGAAATTTAGACTTAATCTCTTAAACAAATTCCAAGGCAATATTTTCAGTGATGATGTTAAAAATATTTTACGAACCCCAACTTACTATGGCAGACTGGACCATAATCATAAAATTAGAGAAATTGATTGCCAAACCGACCGATTCAAAATGTCCTTTTTCCCTCGCACAATTAGAGATACGAATAACGGTAAATATGTCCTATCGGAGAGTAGCAATGAATAGCATTGGTAGCTGCATGTTGTTATGAGTACTTAAAGCTAACCCTACTAACAGAATGTTTTTGCATGTTTGCTTTGCAATTTCTATCTTTTTTAAATAGTGTAGTTCTGACTACTATATTAATACTATTCCTTTTTTATGCATGATATGTAGTGCATGTTTGGTGAGCAATCACCCCTGCCACACACCCTTGTGGTGGCTTGCAGGGTATTATGTAGATGTAGATGTAGATGAATTCACCCCGTGCCACACACCTTTATGGTGGCTTGCAGAGTATTGTCTAGATGCAGACGTAGAAGACTTCTCTCTTCTCCCACTCTTCTTAGGACTTCTTCGTTTGTCACTTTTGCCGCGCTCACTCAATTCCAAAGATAAAGTCTCATTCGGTCGCGAGGGGCAAGGCGTTTGAATCGGGTCCAGTGGAGAAGCGACAGTAGCGGTGGGGAGATGGACTCTTCGCTTTAAATACGAAAACGAGGGCGTTACGCTCTCGGCAACTTCAGGACCGGAAGGAGCGCTCAATTAGCTCCCAAATATCAGAGGTGTCCAAGCAGGGTCTTCAGTCGTACATTTAATAGGACCGAAAATATGGCCGTTAGGCGAAAGAACCATGCAGAGTGGAGGACATTTGTAAAAGTCTGTGAGGGATACGGATCGCGATCTCAATAGGTTCAAATGGTTGCTTGGCAACGAAGGAAAACAGAACGACACAGATTTCCCTCGAGAAGGCCCGAGCGCTGGGTTTGAAGCAAAGCACTTCTTACGGTGCCAAAGGAAGGAAGTTAATGAAGTGTATGATGGCCACAAGGATGAATTCGTGTGAAACCTCAAGCAAATCCCTTTTGACGTGATTTTATGAGCATCCAGATAAAACAGAGGGATATAAATCGGCCGTTGTAACTCCAAGTCAGGACCTGGGGTTTATTTTGTAATCTCACCTTTTTAATGACTCTTTGCGGGAAGGCCGGAGATCCGTTTCGCTCTCTTAATGATCGGCTCACGAACGGATCGTGAATTGTCGAAGCTTCTGTCGTTGAATAAACAAACGAGTGCCTGGCAACGGCGACCGCTTTCTTCAAAAATGGAGGAATACGGTGAAGGTGAGTGAAAAATTGTTTGCCCCTATCATTTTAATTATTAGGATGGCCTGTTAAGATAATTCATGTCCGATAATTTCCTTTATACCAATATTGGAATTTGCATTTGTTTCTCGCTACATTTTACGTTAATAGTGTTTCATCATTTTTCATTTTCTCAATAGTGTTTCATTCAAGAAATCATTTGTTGATAATATAGAATTCGTGATTTAAGAAAATTTAAGTTCTTCACGTTGTGCAAATTCCAAAAGTACAATTTATAATCGATTGTATCTTTCCCGCTCTTGCTTTTTTTCCAACTCAAACTTCAAGTGGGAACGATGGTGGCTCCATGTCACGTTCTATATGAATATGAGATGGGAACTAATGGCAGGCGGAGATAATGAAACGGATCAAGAGTCGAAAGATACGTATCGAGCGGATGAATCGTCTAAAAGACCAGCACATGACCGGCAGTTCACAGCTTGAGATCCGTAGATGGTCACGCCGCCTGGGTGGCGGAGTTTAACTACGAAAAAGTGACATTTTATGACGTATTCTCACTATAGTGAGATTACAAAATAACCCCCCAGGTTACATAACATTTGGATAAATATTGCATTCGAGCTCTGAACATAAGTTCAAAGTCGAATCAGGCCATCATATCTCATGATGTTTCCTGATAACTTTCATATCATATTCCATATTCTTGATACTCGTCCTGAATTTTTTTTCATGTCAGTTTTAATTGCGATTTCCTTCATTCTAATGCATTCGTAGGAGTATCAGGTCATCAAATTTTACTTAAAAGTACCAGAATTAACTTTTCAATTTCAGTCGTCATTCTGCGGTGTGAATTAAGTTGTCCTGTCTTCTCCTTAAGGTTTTTAGGAATCTTCTCTTTTCTCCCAAATTTCTTCGTTAGTAACTCTCAATGCATTTCTTATGGTCGCCAACTGAAGCTGAACTTTTGCAGCCTATATTCGAATTCTTTTACGGAAATGACACCTAGCGCAATCAACATCTCGCACCCATAAAACTTAAAGATATGAATTTTCGCAAAGATCGTTAAAGCCGTTCCCGAAATACAAAGTACATACTGCTGGTTTAATAGCATAGTAATAATATATACTTATAATAGTACGTGATATATCAGACTCGACTGGGGAACGGGAATTAATTAACAATTGCTCCGTCGGAAATTTGAATTTCATCTGCAGAAAACCTAAGGCATTGATGTTAAGACTAGACTAAGGCTAAGACTACATTACTCTTATCCTGGAATATTAGGATGATGTTTCCTGACAACTTTCATATCATATTCCATATTCTTGATACTCGTCCTGAATTTTTTTTCATGTCAGATATTTTGCGATGTCCTTCATTCTAATGCATTTGTAGGAGTATCAGGTCAAATTTTGCTTAATAGTACCAGAATTAACTTTTCAATTTCAGTCGTCATTCTGCGGTGTGAACCTGAATAATTCAGCAGTGTTAAAAAGAAATTTTCGATAGTCGGAATTATTTTACTAATTTTATTCCTGTGAACAGTATAAATGTCAAGATAAAAATTAATCCTATAGAGTAATTTGTTGAGAAGAAATCTTTTGACAATTTCATAGTAGAAAATTGGAAGCAATAAGAATAAATGTTTGTAGCAATTGAAAGATGCAGATCGCAAAAACAAATTGTCGTAAGACATTTCTCTTCACCGGTTTTAGGTGCAAGTCACGGAATTTTAGTGTTTATATGGTAGTTGTAAAAAGATTCAGACAAAATGCTTGTCTTGCCAGAGCTTGATAAATAAATAAGGACTAATGGCCCCGTATTTATAGGTCAAAAATGCTTAACATCATCTCCCTTACTAACTACAGAACTGACAGAGTTTTCTCCTGGAAAACTCTGTATACAGAGGGCAATATTACGATACATACAAGAGAATTAAGTTCTCAGATCGATCCTTGCGTATACTAGAAATAAAATTATGAAATACGAAATAATGGCCATATTGTGATAGTATATATCTCAATCCCGCTTTACCTCTAGGACTTAACGTAAGTGTAGGTGGTTTCAGTTTTCTTCACCTGATTAATTTACCTCACCACACATGTTTTTTGATGGAATTCAATTTATTTATCTCTAGGCCATCGGAGGTCCCTTATTTTTTTTAAGGACGGAAAGGAAGGAGGATAACGCGGAAGAAGCAAACGTGTTTCTATGATAAGCTAATAGTGTCACACCTAGATTTAGGTGTGGGCTTTCCGGTTTTCTGTTTTTTTTTCATTTTAGCTAAGAATATTTTTAACTGCGGAGTGACTCCGAAGTTATATGCTCCTTAAAGAAAACGTCGTGGAACCTCAACAAGCAGCACGCCATTTCTGGGAGTCGGAGGCGTGATTGGAATCCCATCAAGTAGACTTCTCACTCGAGGGTCGAAAAAAATGAGCTTTGATCCAAAAATGATCCAAGAAAGAGCGCGAGCAAAATTAAAACTAGCAGGGTGTTTCGAGAAAATTTACAACATCACCAATCGTCAATCCTACGAGAATCAACTCTCGACTCGATTCTTCTATTGACTAACCTCTTCACACTGACGTAATTCACTTAATTTACATCCTTCGCCATCTATGTTACATTAACATCCCGTAGCTATCATCTGAGACTTTGCTTTGCTATTCTTCCCGTTCATTTTTCCCTGAACGACTGTCGACTTCAGACTTTCGTGTCTCAAGATACGGTTGTCCAGTCAAAAGACTTGGAGATACAAAGTTAAGTGTATAATTGATCACATAATAGTTTCCTATTATTTTAGTGTCTTGATTAAAAGTTTATAATCTTTTGAGTATGTAGTTTAAGCCGTTGAATTTTGAAATGGCGTTGTGAAAAATTTCAACGGCGCGAACACGCGATACCAGCAAATTATATGTGTGACGTCAAAGGTACGCACACTCTTTCCTAATAGGCCAATTTCACGACATTCCCCACGACATAGCAGAGGACTCCACGAGCAGCAAGCGTAAGAGCCTATAAAACGACTATCAATGTTTAACGGAGGGGACCTGAGCTTTGACAATTTTCGAACGCGATTATTAATTCATATTTTCTAGAACTTGGGGACTCTGAAATAAAATCATATTCAGGAGACGAATATTCCCTATATCATCTGGGGGCTCTATGCTCATGACGGATGAGAAAACCTCAAGTGAAAACGTTGAGTGAGATTGTAATGAACGATTCAAATACGCCAACATTTCCCGACCATTCTTGTTTGCACCACGTGACTCCTTGGTTACCTATTCGAGATAATCCCGACGGTTTCAAACACAGCCCCCTGGCTGCCACGACCGGGGGCAAAAAGATCGTAATCGGGGGAAAAGCGATCACTACAGATATTGAACGGACGATGTTTCCACCTGGGAAGAAGTTGATAGGTCGACGAAACGAAAAAGCGGTGATTCTATATCGGGATAATTTCCATAAGCGAGGGTGAAAGGAAGGTGGGAGGAGTGTGCGACTCGGCGAGAACAATGGAAGATCACCGCCCGCCTCTCAAGAGGGAATCGCCGTGTCTCTCAACAGTCTGGCGGGGTCTCACCTCCCCCCCCCCACCCGCCCCTTCCTCCACGCCTCCCACCCTCCCCTCCCATTCCTCCCCCGCTGCACTTCCGCCAATGCCTCGGCAGACAATAAGCGAAGGTGGGCGGTGTGTCCCTACTCGCATCTGTTCCAACCACAAACGCAATCGGAGGCATCACTCGTGGAGTCATCCGTGTTTTCAAGTCTGTATCCGCACTTATTAGCACTTTAGACGGGAAGGAAAGGTACGGGGATGAGAATTCAAGGGAATGGAGGAAGGGTGGAGAGAAACCCGGCGTCGGCAATAGCCTTTTCGTCTCTTAACGAAAAGACGCCAAGGGGACCACGGCTTAACGTCTCATTCGACGGACAAGAGTGCTGCAATCGAATGTTCTTTACAAAACCTCATTTAGTTTACTCGTACGAGACCTGATGAGAAAATAACAGTGAAAGCATCTTACAGTAGCGTCTTCCACAGCTCCAGCGTGATAATGGGGGCGTTTACTCGGAACCGAAATCGCAATTTTGTACACGAAATCGCTAGATGGAAATGAAAAAGGAATTTTAGTGAAACAATTAATCTTCTAACCACAACCATTCACTCAAATCAAAAATTAAAATAAGAAAAAGGTGACGCCCACCGAAAAAGTTGCTGTGATAACATTGACATCATTTTACTCCCGTCCTCAACTGCTTTTCGGGGAAGAGAAGGGAGTGGAGGGAGATTCTCGGAAGGTCTGCTCGCACAGATACTGTCGCAACAGCTTCCATTGGCAGAGTCAGCTGTGTCCCCCCCCCTTTGCGATAAGGCGAAGTAGCTTCGCGGGCTCAGTTGTGATTAAACGAAGTTAATATACGTCAGAGGTTGCACCACGCCCACTTTTCCGAAAGAGTTAAAAACATCAGTTTTACGCCGCTTATAACTCAAGAAATAATTTACGGATCAAAAAACGGAAAAATGCGGGTCGTTTTATTTTATAAACTCTATCAGATTCAGCAATAAAAAATATGGTAAACGACCCCATTCACAGAGACTTCACTCATTCCCTCCCTCTACTCCTGCTCAAGGCTAAAATTTTTGAGGGAAGGGCATACAATTCACCCTTTAACACGCTAATGCCACCTAATTGAGGTTTACCAATGCAAAATATCTTCCACTCTCGGAATTTGAACCCAGGTGAGAAGCCAGTGCTCAAACCACAACACCAGCCAAGCCGCATCAAGAGGCACATCCATTTATGAAGTGTCCCACGGTAAAATATTCCTTTTGGATCAGTGATTCCCAACATTTAACGTTAGCGGCACCCTTCAGACTGAGGTTACCAGCTTATGGTACTCTTCTTAGATTATTTAAATTATCCGATCGGCCTTCCATCTCCATTACCAAGGATAATCGGCGCTTTACAGTTATTAATTATAGGGAAAGGAAAAATTACAGGAAAAGTAAATTCGCATCTAACTATGCCTTAAGGGTTGAATCGAATAAAAGTTTGCTTGGAATTACAAAGTCTTTTAGTTCGTTGCTTTCTATCATGCAAAAGTTACCCAGAGTTAAGCGAGAGAACATTAATAATACATTGGTTTCGTTTAATAATTTCGTTTCATGTAAATAATTCCAGGGAAAGAGAACGAAAAGAATGGAAAAGGCAGACCTGGTATTAGCTACATGAATCAAGTTGTGAGGGATGTAAAAGAGAAGAATTATATCAAAGTGAAGAGGTTGGCCGATAGGAGAATCGAGTGGAGGGCTGTGTCAAACCACTTAGGATTCTGAAGTAATACATGAACAATTTTCCATATACCTATTACTTCAGTATGTAAAAATTCCACTCTATTTCTCGAGAATCCTCATACTTTAAATCTTAGGATTGGTGACCAATGATGATGATGATACAGTGATAAGTCCTAAGGTTGGAATTACTTCCCATGCTTCCACACCATAGGTCGGGCGTGAAAGTAACCAATTCAGAAGTTGGTCCAGCTAATCATTTTTCGTATTCCCGTAATATAATCTCGTGGCACCCCTAGCCGTTGACCGGCACCCTGAAATTTCGCGGCACATCGGCTGGGAACCACTGCTCTATATCGTATCCTACAAGACACCACTAGTGTGTCATCGTCATTGGTCAACAAACAATCCTAGGATTTGTTTGAAGCAGCTCTCCACTCGATTCTTTTATCGGCCAACCTTTTCATTTTGACGTAATTCTTCTCTTTTACATCCTTCACAACCTGTTCCATGTATCTCATAGGAGGCCTGCCCTTACCAATCTTCCCATTCACTTTTCCCTCGACGTTAGTCTTCATCAGGCTATCGTGTCTCAACATATGGCCGATTAAGTTGTCCCTTCTTCTTGGTAGAGTTGTCAGCAGACTTCTATTTTCTCCCACTCTTCTTATGACTTCCTCGTTACTCGGTCGATCCATCTAATCTTCATCATTCTTCTGTAGCACCACATTTTGAATGCTTCTACCCTTTTCTTCTCCGCTGCTGTCATCATGTCGTCGCTGCCCATGCATCACTGCCGTAAAGAAACATGCTCAAGAAGTATGTTCTGTTCTTTCTTGCTTCGTCCATCGTTGGCTTCCTAGGTAACAGAACTCTTTCACCTCTTCAAGTTTTTGTTTTCCTAGTTTGATATTGGTTTTGGCCTCTTCTTTCTTGATGCACACCAATATGTTAGTCTTCTATTTATCTTCAGCTGATATTTGGCCATTGTCCTTTCCATGATTACTAGAATCTTGTTCAGATTCCTCTCTTGTCTCTTCTATGAGTGCTATGGCATCAGAGAATCGCAGCATGCAAATTTTTTCTCCGTGGATAGTCACTCCAGAAGACTTATCTTTGATTTCGTTGATGGCTCTCTCGATGTAAACATTAAAAATTACGGGAGACAGTGCACAGTCTTGTCTCACTCCTTTCCTTATTCTTGTCTCTTCACAGTTGTGTCCAGATTTAATCACAACTACTTGGTTTTTGTACAGTCTGTCTATAATTCTTCGGTCATTGAACTAGTGTGTGCGACAGCAAATAGTCAACGAAACCAATGCAGAAGTAATGTTTTCTCGCTTGACTCTGTTGAAATTTTGCATTATAGAAATAATGAACTAAAAGAATTTGTAATTCCAAGCGAATTTTAATTCGATTCAAACCTTAAGGCGTCGTTGTATGCAAAACTGCACCTGATAATGACCTAAGTGGTGAAAACGGTTTAACCGATTTAAATTTCGAGTGGAATAACAAAACGTTTTACTTCGTTGCTTTCTAGGAGCCAATAAACATAGAGATTTAAGTACTTGAAAAATACTTTTAAGAGAAAATTTAGACAAAATCTTGATCAATTTCTTAGAAATAAAATAAGATTTTAAAAAAATGAGAAAATCACCGTGAAAACGTCTTACAGTAGCATCTTTCACAGCTCTTAACAATTACCACCTTTCTCCAGCGTGATAATTCACAGACACTTCACTCATTCCCTCCCTCTACTCCTGCCCTAGGCTAAACTCTTTGTGGGGATGGCATACATTTCACCCTTTAACACGATAATGCCCCCTAATTGAGGCAATCCAATCTTCTCGCCTCTCTCCTTGGAATGCCACCCGTCGACTTCCACACTCGAGCGACGCTTCAGTCACACCTGCCCCGTCAGATCTCCTCACATACTACGTCTACCCAGTCTAACATCTCTATGGCCAAATGATCTCATCATCCACATCTAGTTTATTGTGAGAAGATAAAATATTTAGCAAGTTCGTCAGGAGTTTAAACAGTGCGAACACTCCCTTCAATAGTGATTTAATTGGCTTTTATCGTTTCAATATGCATATGCGTCTATATAGTTATCTATAATGTACTGAAAGTGTGTGTGTGCTGTAAGAGGTTTCTCCTCATCCAACATGCATATTCGTTGTAAACACAATCCTATTACACTAACGGTTTTGGGTTCTGTCCGAATTTACCCTGGCCGAATTTAACATGGCTTCCGAAAGAGCAGATCGTGTGAAACCCAACTTGCTCTCTTTTCCCACGATATTTTAGTTTCTGGCGAAAATAATATTCCAGTGGATGCTATATTTCTCGACTTCAAGAAGGCTTTTGACAAGGTTTCTCACAGCAAACTAATTTTGAAGTTAAAATCTTATGGGTTAGACAGTAACATTATATCATGGATTAATGATTTTCTGCATGATCGGGTTCAAAGGGTTGTTTTGGACGGTATTTCCTCACCGGCAATTAAAGTCACTTCGGGTGTCCCACAAGGTAGTGTGATAGGTCCACTCCTATTCCTTTTGTATATTAATGATATCCAAAAGGTGGTAAAAAGTAAGCTTCATCTATTTGCCGATGACGCAGTAGTGTACAGGGAAATTCTATGCCCGAACGATAAAGAATATTTAAATATTGACCTACAAGCAATTGAAACTTGGTGTGATACATGGCAGTTAGAATTAAACTTTAAGAAATGTCTTGTAATGAATTTTTGGAAAAAGAATAGCTCTCCTCCTACCACTTACAAAATAAGTAATAATGAATTAACAAACGTGGAATCCATTAAATATCTTGGAATAAGACTGACAAATGATCTTTCCTGGGGTAAACACATTCGTGAAATAATGGGTCAAGCGAATCGCAAACTGGGTTTCATTAAAAGAGTAATGGGTAAATGTGACGATCATGTACGAGAAATCAGCTACTTTTCCCTTGTTAGACCTCATTTGGAATATGCTGCCAGTGTATGGGATCCCTACGAAATCGGTCTAAGTAATGAACTTAGCGTGTGCAGTGAAGATCGGCAAGATTTGTAAAGGGACGATACGATAATTATATTAGCGTAACCAGTCTATTAAATGAATTGAAATGGGAATCATTGTCAGATCGCAGGTTGAAATTTAGACTTAATCTGTTCCACAAATTCCAAGGCAATATTTTCAGTGATGATGTTAAAAATATTTTACGAACCCCAACTTACTATGGCAGACTGGACCATAATCATAAAGTTAGAGAAATTGATTGCCGAACTGACCGATTCAAAATGTCCTTTTTCCCTCGCACAATAAGAGATACGAATAACGGTAAATATGTCCTATCGGAGAGTAGCAATGAATAGCATTGGTAGCTGCATGTTGGTATGAGTACTTAAAGCTAACCCTACTAACAGAATGTTTTTGCATGTTTTCTTTGCTATTTCTATCTTTTTAAATAGTGTAGTTCTGACTACTATATTAATACTATTCCTTTTTTATGCATGATATGTAGTGCATATTGGTGAGCAATCACCCCCTGCCACACACCCTTGTGGTGGCTTGCAGGGTATTATGTAGATGTAGATGTAGATGTACACATCAGCTGCAGCCTAAATACTGCATTCGAAGACAGGACGACGTTCATCTTGAAGTGTGTAACCGAATTAAGCTACGTTTTCATGTGGCCGTTTTTGCGTTGCGTTGACGCTGCGTTGTGCGTCAGGAGAATACCCTGTTTTCATGTCACCGGCAGCGCCAGCAGCAACTCACCAAAACATATGACGGTGGAAAACCGTGGTAAACCGTGGTGGTGGTGATAATCCGTAGCGAAAGAATCACGTGACGAACAAATGACAGGCAGAATGCATTGTTCCTCGCTCTGACGCAGCTGCGTCAACGCAGAAAGTTGAAAGATAACCAACTCGGACGGCAACGCAGGCTGCGTTGGCAAGCTCGCTTCTGATTGGTGGCGCAGTGTGCGTCAACGCAAAAACGGCCACATGAAAACGTAGCTTAAGACAGAAGGCACCAGTGAATGGCCTCCAGTCACCCAACGTTTCCTTTGGCGAAGGGAGCAATGTTGAAATTCGTGGCTGAAATCCAGGCCCTCTTTGTTGAAACTACTCTCAATATTCTCCTTCCTTTTGTACCGTATTAACTAGTTAGCGAATTCTAGAAAATATTTCATAATATATAAAAATGTGAGACTTAAATACGACAAAACTATACGTCCATGCAATGCGGATTTCGTTATTTACTTGTCTGACGAAAGAGAGTTTTCATCGCCTCCGATCTTCCTACCAATTGTGAATTAAATTGTGAAGTGTAGAATAGAATATCCCTTTTGCATGATATGTCATGTATGTTTGATGTGAACTCACCCCCTACCACACTTTTATGGTGGCTTGTTGGGTGTTGCGTAGAAGTAGATGTACCAGTAACATTTTTGACCATCAAGGATTTCAATCACCTTCGATGGCTAATTGAACGTGGATAATGTCGTTTATTTATTTATGTATTCGAAGATAAGGCTTTACTATCAAGTCCAATAAAACATGTTTATGAAATACATGTAATTTTCCAGCGTTAGGAATAGCTTCAAAATTCAAACTATCATCAAATACGATACTATCAGCAATTCTACTTGCATTCGGACCCGGCTGCGCTCTGAAGAGGTTAAGGTCGGATTGGTGTAGTGGTTCGAGTTCTGTCCTCTCTCCCGGGAGGCATGGATTTGGATCCCGAAAGTCGTTTCATCAGAACTCCGGCTCCTACTTGTTCGCTTTGTGGAGAGCATTCGAGTTCAGTACTACGTCCGTCGAATGAGACGTAGTCATCATGGCGCCTTTCGTCAAGGCTAATATCTACTCCGATTTTCTCATCATCTCATTATCTTTCCGTTCCCATCTTTGTACCTCTCCTCTCAGTCTGAAGCTCCTATAAGCGCGGGCACAGACTTATAAACCACTAGTTGAATCACTGATCATCGATGAGAAGATACAACCTAGCATAAGCACGGTGACGCAGTTTAAGTTGAACAAATCATCGTCCGAAATAATAGTAATATTCTATTCTATATATAATATTTTATTCTTAGCCGGGTGTCGAAGTACTTATCTCCTGTATAGTGTCAAGTACACAGAAAATGCTTTTTCTTCCCGGACTTTCAAGTACAGTTGAACGCCAAGTGACGAACACCTCTCAGCACCAGCAACTTTTCAAGCAAAAAACGGCTAAGGTTACCAACTTTACCTCGAGGTATGAACGCGCAAGCTGGCCATATTTACGGGGCGGCAAGCTGGAAGTGTATCGGCGAGAGAGCGTCATTTGTTTGCAGGTTTCATTTAGTGCAATCGCGCGCGCGATTATTCTTGAATTTGAATTAGTTTTCTACATTTCTTTGCAGTAGATTTCATGCTACCCATTGTTTTTGCGCCATGAACTCACGAACAAATATCTAAGAGGCGTTTAAGTTTAATTAAGCAAACTAATGTGATCCTGGACCGGATTAATTCACCGTAAATGGAGAAAGTACCTTCAGTTAACACTCATTTAGGCCAACGAATGGCCTAAATTTGGAAATTGGAAAATAAATGGGAAGGAATAAATTCCAATGAGTTGGTAAAACCAAGTTTTTACTCTTCCAACTAGTCTGAGGCAAGAATATTTTTCGTGCATTTGGAAATCTAGTTTGTGAGTACCGTATCACTTGAGCGATACGTACCCTCGTACCAATAGAGAAGCGGGAAGCGTGTTTTAAAAGCTAAATAAGTACAGGCCGTGGTTCAAGGATAGATTAAAATATAATTCGCCCGGAGGAACGAGATTTTTTCTGGACCGAGTCTCTTCCCGCAACCGGACACCTGTTCCCTCTCTTTCACGAAAGGGTGTGTATGCGAGAGAGAGAGAGGGAAAGTGAGTGGGAGTCGAGGGTGTGTTCGGGGGATGGGAGTGGATTTGAGGGTGGAAGGGGTAATTGGGGGAGAGAATGGGCGCGTGTCACGAGTGGTTGGAGGGCGCGGGGGGAGGGGAAGAGGGGTGGGCGGGGTGGGGGAACTAGTTTGAGGGAGTGGCCCTGGGGGAAGAGGAGATTAATTCAGGAGAGGCTGGAGTGAAGATGAGGGGTGTGGTTGTGGGGAGGGGATAGGGCGGGGGGGGCGACGGAGGGGGCGGCGGAGGACGCCGAGATAGAGGCAGCTGAGACGACTGCGAAAAAATTTTTAAAACCCGAGACCAATCTGAGATTGTATACAAGTGGAGGCAAATTTTAATACTCGTAGTAATAAATATGTGGTCCTTATTAAATACTGTAGTCCACATTAAATACAACCCAAAGTACCCGTAAACATCAACGGAAAAGAGATAATTAGATGTTATTGTCCTCGCAACGAATTGTATTTAAAATTTTAATCCCTTTTAATGAAATGGTTGGTAGAGAGACTGCTCACAAAGTCAAGCGACTTAAGAGCTGAAATTTTAGCGTATATCATAAAAAATTCAACGTATATTATGGTAGTTTTATTAACTGTCGTAAATAATGAGATTCAAATCGGATCATGTCTAATGAGAATTATGACTTACCGCGATGAAAAAATGTAACTTATTAGTAATAATTACCTTCCTTTCTGGTGGTTATCACTCAATTAAACGTGACTTAAGTGTGAATGAAACTTACGCTTGTATTATTAAGTACTGCATATGTAAGTTGCATGCACTCAGTCTTCGCTGGCATAACATTGATCCACACATTTCACATTTATGCAATGATTCTGCACACTATACGTGAAAGCATTTATATAGGTACATGAGAATGCGCCACAATTAGATAGGTATATGTAGCTTCATGGTAACGTATGAAAAGATGATTATCAGCTCTTTAATTCCACACCTATGTATGAAGATTCTCATTGAGAAAGTTTGTTTTCATGGTCTAAATTTTATTTTATGGCTTTGGTCTTTTCTTCCTATGTAGCATGGTGTGTCCAACCTCATGGTTAATTCTTTCCAAATCTATTCTTTAATGATCGACTTGAAAATATTGCATAAAATGATGATCTCTCTCTGTTCCGGATATTTGTATCCCATGGACTCGATTATATGTATTTGGCACCGTCCGTACTTTTGTGACAGACCACAATAGGAAAGCTGACCACTAACCTACACCGGATTGTTCTCCTTTCTACCCCCCTTCATTTATCCATTATTTTTCATGTTTATCCTGCATGTGGATGCGTACTCCATCTTTGTT
Organism: Platycnemis pennipes; assembly: GCA_933228895.1. Classification (NCBI taxonomy): domain Eukaryota; kingdom Metazoa; phylum Arthropoda; class Insecta; order Odonata; family Platycnemididae; genus Platycnemis; species Platycnemis pennipes. The sequence continues at coordinate 126,449,112 of OW121851.1, read as the reverse complement.
GTTTGATACCGCAACGATTATCTCGAATAGGTAACCAAGGAGTCACGAGGTTCAAACACGGATGTTTCGAAAACATAATGTGTTTGAATCGCTCATTACAACTCACTGTTTTCACTTGCTTTTTCTTATACGTCATGAACATAGACCCGGATGAGATACAACTCGTGTAAAAACAATTAAACAGATTATTACCAGCGATTCACACACAGAAAATTCATCTACATCTACACGATACCCTGCAAGCCACCGCGAGGGTGTGTGGCGGGGGGTGAAGATCACCAAGCATGCACTACTAACATGCAAACAAGCAACTATAATGTCTCATGCAACTTGACTTTTAGTATCTATAGTAATTAAGGGGTTAATACATGCATCATGCACTACAGAATACTCTAAAATATTTCCCCTACCTATCCCTTTGCTATGCTGCCTATTCTGTTCTCTTATAGTACGGGGAAAAATGCCATTTTGAATCTATCGGTACGACAATCTATCTCTCTAATCTTATTTATCTGGTCGAATCTAGCATAATACGCTGGTTTTTTTAAAATGTGCCTACATCTACAGTAAAGCTATCCGATAGAAATTTCTCTAATAGATTCAATCTGAACTTCAACCTACGCTCTGACGATTCCCACCCTAATTCTTTTATTAATTCTGAAACGTTACTCAACCTATCGTAACACCTTTTAACGAACCTAGCTGCTCTACGCTGCACACTGTCTAGTTCTCTGATCAACCCTAATTCATTAGGGTCCCATTCACTGGCTGCATACTCATGGTGGGGCCTAACTAGTGAAAAATAGTATCGCTCTTTTGTCTTCTCATCACATTTCCCAAGTACTCTTTTTATAAATCCTAGTTTTCTCTTCGCTCGGCCGCGTATTTCCCTTATGTGTCTTCTCCACGATTAATCCTTAGTGATTTTTACACCTAAATATCTTATGGTTTCATCGTTTTCGATCTTCGTGTTACTAATTTTATAGGTACGCTCTATCGAATTATTTCTCCTCCAAAAATTGATAGCTACACACTTTTTACGGTTAAGCTCTAACTGCCATTTGTCGCACCACTCTTGAATTGCATCTAAATCCTTGCTAAGCGATTTCCTGTCCTCTTCATTTGATATACCCCTGTACACTACCGCATCGTCTGCAAAAAGTCTAAGCTTACTACTAACTACGGTACACAAATCGTTTATGTATAAAAGAAATAGAAGCGGACCTACTACGCTACCCTGGGGAACTCCCGATGTGACTATTAACGAAAATTAGCGAACCATTCGTGTTTATACGCGACTCCTTGGTTACATAGTCGAGAAAATCCCGAGGGTTTCGAAATACACCCACACCTACTGGACTGGACTATTGTCAAGTAGGCCAGTCTTCTAGTTAACTTATTGCTTCCTGTGATGTTATCCATTACTCGGTCAAGAGTTTCTATCTGGTCATAGGATTTCCCGCCTTCATCACGATCTCTATTACAATCGCCATATTTTTTTGGTTACTGGTTCATCCCTTACAAGTGAATCGACCTCATTCAAAGCTGCGAAGTGGATTGCGCAGAAGAGGCTTCGCCAAAATAATCTCCTTGGATGCGAGACGCGAACTTCTTTTTCTTCTTGGGCATCCGAGCGGCGTCTTAAAAAGCTTTTTTTTAAGGACGCGGAAGCGAGAGAGGTTTATCCCCAATGCAAAAAAATCCCTCGGAGGAAAAAATGGCGCCACTTGCAAAGAAAATAAAAGGGCTGTAGCTACTTAAGGGCTTGGAGCGTAAACTGTTTATGTGCTGGGGCAGGAAGAGCATAAGAAGGCCGATGGCGCCTATGTACTACCGTGTGTACTACGGAGATATTTTTAGGACCGGAGTCCAGGTGCACGGTTTCAGCTCGGAGGGCGGGAAGGGTCTCGTATGGCTAAAGAATATGGATACATTCCGAGATGAAGAGTTTCCCTTTCGTTTGATTCACCCGTGATAACTCCCACCCACAGTGAAGACGTAGATGATGTTTAGTAAACAGCCGCATGAATACTACTTTTCACCAGAAACTGAGTGAAATAACGTAACTTATCATCAAAATCGGTAATATAACAATACTCACAAATAGGACTGTGTGCGTGACTGTGGTACATGCCTGGTACGTCATAAACCCCCGAAAATTACAGTTGCGGTCAGGCACGTAGCCAGAAATTTGTTTCAGGTGGGCTAAGTCCTGCGTAACTTGAAACAAATCAACCTTGCCCATTCGGTGCCGACATGTTACAAATCTCTTCCCTTAATTTTCAGTGCTTGGTATATACTTTTACAGTGCCCATACTTAACTCTTCTCACTGGTAAAGTTCTCTGCTAAAATCAGAACAACCAAATTATTGGGCTAAATTTCGGGGGGGGGGGGGGGGGGGGCTTTCGGGGGGGAAGCTCCAGAAGGCCCCCCCCCTGGCTACGAGCCTGGCTGCGGTAGTTTGGAGGGCCTCATGCAGATGTATGGTTATCCGTTGTCCCCAGTGCTACATGTAGAGGAAATAATTGACAAGGCATGGGAGGAACTTGATGCAGGCATCAGAGAGGGGGGGAGTGGTACTTAAATTGATTGGGATTGCCGATGACCAAGCGTAGTAAGTTGGATAGCCAAAGGATTGCTAGATGTGAATTTTTTTTGTATGAATATTAATCGTGAGGAAACTAAAATGAAAAGATCCTTGAGGGAAGGGGGGAACCGCAATGCAATTCGGTCACAAAACCGAAATTTTGCGAATCTAACGTTACCGTCTTTACAGTTGGGTATAGGTCATAGGGGGAATTCGGACTAGTGTAAAAAATAACAGGTTACTTTGCGAGTATTTTACTTGGGTCGCATATTGGAAGAAGTCGGGCGTGGCAGAAATGGAGGTAGGAGAAATATTGCTTCAACGAAGGCGCTGCGTACCAACATAAGAGAACCGATGAATGAGGATGTATGAAAACATCTACATAATACCCTGCAAGCCACCATAAAGGTGTGTGGCAGGGGGTGAACTGTCACCAAACATGCACTACATATCATGCATTTAAAAGGATTAGTATTTATATACTGTTCTAAACTACACTATTTAAAAAAAGATAAAAATAGCAAAGCAAACATGCAGAAACATGCTGTCAGTTGGGTTAGCTTCAAGTCCTTATACCAACATGCAGCTACCAATGTTATCCATTACTACACTCGTACTGGATATATTTACCGTTATTCACATCCCTAACTGTACGAGGAAAAAAGGACATTTTGGATCTGTCAGTTCGGCAATCAATTTCTCTAATTTTGTGATTATGGTCCTGTCTACCATAGTAAGTCGGGGTTCGCAAAATATTTTTAACATCATCACCGAAAATATGGTCTTGGAATTTGTTTAAGAGATTAAGTCTAAATTTCAACCTGCGATCTGACAATGATTCCCAATTTAATTCATTTAATAGACTGGTTACGCTAGTAAGGTTATCATACCGTCCCTTTACAAATCTAGCCGATCTTCGCTGCACACGTTCAAGTTCGTTATTTAGACCGATTTCGTAGGGATCCCATACACTGGCAGCATATTCCAAATGAGGTCTTAGAGGAAAAGTAGCTGATTTCTCGTACATGATCGTCACATTTAAGAGACGCTTAGTAAGGAGATTGATATGCAGCTCTATGGATTTGATTATAAACGCGGGTGTGAAAGAAGAGTAGGTCCCTACCGTGGTAAGGGAGGAAATATGATTGCTGGACGGAAAATAGAAAAAGTCTGAGAAAGTGGATGGAACCTGTACTTAGGGCATACTGAAGGTCATTGTCAAAGGTAGAATTCAGGGAAAGCGAGGACGTGGAAGAAAAATAAAAATGTATGCTACACGTATAGTATGGAGAAGCGTAGAAAATACGTCGATTTGAAGAGAGAACTAGCCTAGAAATAGAGTCAACACAGAAATACAAATAAGTGCTGAGTAGATTAGAGTCACGTTATCAAAAATTACCCTAACCAGTAGTAAACCATTTATCAAATTTTATACGTGTGGCCTTTAGAAAGAACAAATTACTGTGAATTTTCTCACATCATTGGCACAGAGATATAAATATTAATATGATATCATGGGAAATTGGTTTTACATGATTATAGTACGAAATCACCAGTTTAATCGAAGGCAAAGTTGGCCTTTTCTAACTTAAAACAGATTCATGAGTGTGACGGTAATGCCCGACTGGTATTGGTCACTCCAGGCATTAAAGTAGCTTTCAAGTATCTTGTGGTGGCATGAAGGGTACTACGTAGACGTAGAAGAAACCTTGGGTTCATAAACTGGCTTTAGAACACCGAATATATAGGGTTTCGGCGACTTGAAATTATCGTACCTGAATATACATTAATTCGGTTAAAATACCGAAATATTGCGAATCCAATGTTAGCATCTTAACAGTTGGATTTAGGAAATAGGGGGAATTCGGACCAGTGTAATAAATAAAATAATCTGAATATCTTGCGATGATTTGAGCGACATAAAACAGATTTTAATCCATCCACGATTTCAACGTTAACCGAAGACATACTTAAAGTCAACCCGGAAGAAAGAACCCATTGATTTAAAAGCACCACCGTAAGGAAATAGAAAATCTCAGTTCGCTTTTAAGGAGTGAACGCAAGAGATTTCCATAAAATATTACCAAGCTTTACGATTCAATGTCTGCTACGGATAATAATACGGATAAAATGTGACGTGATCGTTAATGTATTTAAAACTACTGGTTCCCACTAAAAGTATTCTAGACGTCCAGTGGCTTGATGAGCCGAGCAATTAAAAATTTAAGCTGTATCTTTCAGAGATAGGAAAAATGTTATCGAGTTATCATTTTCGCCACTCACGCGGTCATTTTCTTAGTCCCTTTTCAATTCATTCGAGACAGTGAATGTATAGTTCTTATGATTACGTATTGTTTACAACAGATGTTCGATTACTGACCTCTGCATTCTACATTTACTTCCGTGCGCTCTGATTAGCTGCCTTTCGGAGTCATGTACGTCTACAGGGACGGAAAAGAAAGGACATGCTCAAATAATGAATAAGGGAATAGTCACTATCATTTTAGCTATCCCTAAATATCATCATTTTGGATGTTCATTTTTCATTTGAGCTAATATTGCTACTGCCACTGAACTCGTCTGTGGAAAATGATCCTGTGATTCAGGCTTTTAAATTTGATTTGATGCATCTCTCCACTTGATTCAACTTTTCTATCAGCTAGAATGTACCTCTTCATATTCACATAATTTTTCTCTTTTTTATATTCTTAGTTCATAAAAAGCGGAGTAATCCTCGCGAGTCATCCGGAAGGGGGGCTGGGAGAGGAACTGGCCATTGGCTATCCCATAAATATACAATCTCCACTCGCCGTAAGGTTCCACACTTCAATAACCTCGCCTGCTGAACAGATCGCCGAGAAATGAAGACTGAGTTTTGGATTTTAAATCATCAATATTCAGGGCACAGGCGTAGCAGCGCGCAATAAATCGCACGCGTCGAAATATGCAAATGACCCTCCGACATCGGAATCCTATTCCAATCAACGATTTGGAGCACCGCCTTGGCTTTGAGTGGAAAGGTGTGGCGTTTGGTAGAAGGAACTCAGCTCCTCCGCGTGCTGCAGACTGGAGCTTTGGGCGGAAGGCCGAGACACAGACGCCAAGGCCCAGGAAAAGGGAATGTCTACGCCTAAGTAATGCTCTGCATGCCACCGAGAGGGTGTGTGGCAGGGGGTGAAGGTCACCAAACATGCGCTACTTGCATGCAACCTTGAGATGCAGTGCTACTACTTCATGCACACATGTTAGATATGAGTCACGTGCAACGCTTCCACACAGGGCATTTCAGGTTGAGTGCTCCGTCAGTCGGACGGGACGTTAAGCCGTAGTCCCCTAGGCGCCTGTCTTTAAGAGTATGCTAATGCCGACGCCGGGTTTCTCTCCACCCTTCCTCCATTACCTGAAATCTTCTTACCTATACCCAATTACCCACCTATCCTAAATGGCGCTAATGACCTCAGCTGTCGGTCGCCTCCCCTGAATAACTAACTAACTAACGCTTCAACGCAATTCTTCTGCAAGGGAAACAGAACATATTTGAAGTGTTGTGAACCGGAATTTGGAGATAGAGAGAGATTTAAACAAGGACAAGAGGTAGTTCATTTCCCCTACTCCTACCCTCATTGGGAATTTCCATCTTTTGTGGAGCTTGAAAATCCGGAAGACAAACGCCTATTTGCCTCCTGAGAGACGGAAAGTTTCACCTTCGCTCGGCCTTTCTATACTTAAATGCAGCCAGCACTCAGGAGTGCGCTGTAGAAGATCATTTCGGGAGTTGATTCCCGAAAGTGGGTCGGTCGACAGAAATCCTTCATCGGAAGCCGTTCTTGATTCCTTGGTAAGAACTTAGCTTTGCTCCCACATTTCCCTCTCTCTATCTCTCCGCTCTCCCCGCGTAAGGTTCATTACACACTACCACAATGCTTTGTATTACTTGCCTATCAAATAAAATCTGAGAAACTCCGTACGGTGTACTTAATCTGACAATTCCGACGCCAAGGGCAAGAACTACATTTCGTCGGTGCGTCGCGGTGCCAAGCAACCTCGAAGGAGAAACGCTCGGGCGCGGTTCAACGCCACTACAGAAGTTCTTGAGGCTAAAATATCCAAGCCTCCAACAATATTGAGTAGGATAACGATACGTTACAAATGAAGAGATAGACTAGCAATATAAAAACAACCAAACCAGCGACAATACCAGAGTCACTACCGACGGCCCGAAAATACCTTGGAATAGTGGGGAAAGATGTTTCTAAGCAACTGGTCATTACATCTAAATACCCACAAATGCACTGGACTAGAAATCAGTGCCCTCGACTTCAGCTTCGAATACCGGCAAAGTGGCATGGCTATGGCAGATTACAGGTTTCCACAGCGATTTATTGATTTAGAAGTGACTTTCGAGATTTGAGAAAATTAGTAGGAATTTTTGTCATGAGAATGCATGTTATATTTTAATTCTTAATATATTTTATATTTTCCTTTACGAGAAAGGTTAAATTCAAATTTTCACACAGAATACGAAATGATAGCTTTCACAAATTCGAAACTTATGATTTCAGTTGCGTTGATGCTGTAAGACCATTGGCTCATTGAGAATTGGGAACTAGAGTTATTTCACTACTGGATAGAGAGGTTTCTTTCAAAATGTTCACCGCATATTCCGTGAGAGATCTCTCAATCGCCGAGGTCGAGGATAGACCGGATAAGTTACAGCCACATCAGCCCCTAGCTCGACCTACTTTAAAGACTCTTATAGGAAACACGAGCTACCGCGTCAACTAGAAACACGCGCGTTCCCTGTAAATTTTATGGCTTTCCTTAAACCTTTAAATCCTTTAAGCCAGGAGACCAATCTCTTAATCCCGTCTCCTCTCTGAATACCACTCAATCTGGAGCCGGCGTTCCTGTCTATAATAAGAGAGGAGGGCACTACTTACCCTCCCCCATCGTCTTGCGTATGGCGTACAGTTGGCGAAGACGATAGTCATGAGTATGGGTTCTCAGCGAGCTGAGAGACATAGGGGGTAGAAGACATATTTGACATGAGCTGCGTAATCATAAACTTTCGCTCTTCCTTCCTTCATATCATTTCATTCCATTCTAGCGAAAAGCAAGGCAATCCATAAAAATTGAGCCACTGATTTCATTAGTTAGTTATTCAGAGGAGGCGACCGACAGTTGAGGTCATTTGCGCCATTTAGGATAGGTGGGTAGTTGGGTAATGGTAGGAGTTTTCAGGGAACGGAGGAAGGGCAAGTAGCGTAAGAAACGTAGAGAAACCCGGCTTCGGCATTAGCCTACTCTTAACGACAGGCGCCAAGGGGACCACGGATCAACGCCCCATCCGACGGACGGAGTCCTGAACCTGAGATGCTCTCCACTAGAAACTCAAGCAGGGACTGGTTTCCCACTGCCGGGAATTGAACCCGGGTCCGGAACAGAAATATGTGGTTGATACAATCAATGTTTTTGATTACCATTACTCTTCTCCTAACCATTTTAAAAACCAAATCAAAATACAGTGGTTCTCAGGTCACGGACGCCTCTCGTCCATTACAATTTGGTTTATCAAAAACATTCTGAACGAAAAACCTCTCGAGTAAAATTACTAGATGCGTTACAAAAGCAGTGTAAATAATATGGAAAGCAGATAAACCGAATGAAACGAAATAGGTACGATCTCCCAGAGTAAAAAGAGTCAGTTTAAATTTAAAAGCAGGCCACAATCTGGAGCTGGTGAAGCAATTTAGTTACCTGAGTAGAATGCTAAAGTGAATGGCCAACAGCAGCATCGGAATTCGAAGGAAAATAACTTTGGTGAAGGAGGCGTATCCATTGTAGGCGAGAATTAACGAGAGGGTTGTTAAGTAGGCATGTGAAGAAAAAAACTGGTGGAAAGTCTGATATGGAGCGTGGATACATGGCCACTGAGGAAAGCCGAAGAAAATAGACTAAAGGCTTTTGAAATATGGATATGGAGAAGGATGTAGATGGCCAGATGGGTGGAAAAGAAGACGAGCAAGTAATGTTAGAGATGTTGGGGAGAAAAGGAAGGTAGTCAAAGAAATTAGAAGTTAGAAGAACTTCACGGTGCATTAAGGTATTTAAGGGAAAGTGTTTTTTGAAGGCAGTGATAGAGTGAAGAACATCGGGTAGGGGGAGGAAGGGAGGCCAAGAAGGGATCGTTTGGATGGATAATCGGGGGTAGGAGGTATGCGGAAATGAAGAAAGACATCATATGAAGGAAAGGGATCGGGGTAAGACTTTTCTGTCCACATAAATATACCTTCACCGGTAGATAACTTAGAATGATAAGTATAAACGAACGGTATCATGGCCAAGTAAGCTGGTGACCTTTTGGGTGGCGAGACATCAGGATGATATTGGAAATACAGTCAGTAGCAGCTTAGTATATTTCCAGCTCGAATTTGCCAATCTTTCTCTTGTATTTCACTATTTTATGTATCCTTTTTGAGCTAGGCTAAATGATTTCCATTACTTTTGTATGGTAAACATGCGCACGAGACGCACTCAAACATATCCTGGGTTCCAGGAACAGATCAATACATTTTACGCTATCTCCTAGGAGAGAATTAGTTACGGTTTACGACAATTTTTTTTACAAACCGTCTTCAGGGACGCATGAAATTCGTAAATAGAGGTTTTATTCCATGGCCAATGATATCAAATCAAATAAATTTAGATTATATGGATACCAGGAACGACACTAGTGGTGAATACTAATTATTCATGGCCTTGCTGTAGCTGAATGGCAATCACCTTTAACTGTAGATACGCCACTAATTTGTTACAACTCACTATTTTGAGGTAGTCTGTAAATTCCTCACCACTGATGCTGAGAATTACACTCTCAAAAAATAGTGGCTCACAGTATATGTATACATACCATGATTTCGCCAGATTGACTCAGATCGGCGCCACACAGTATACTCCCTGATTATAGCAAAATAAATGAAGGGGGAAGTGCGTCGAATATTCTGATACCGAGTACGGAGCAATGGGTGGGAGGTGTGGTGTGATCGCCTCGAAACTGCGAACCGTCTTGCTCAATCTCAAACTTACGACGCAAACACAGCAGGCGTTGATGAAGTTGGAGTTTGAGAACCTGAGACCATTCGGTTGCAAGGCCAATAAGTTACCAACCTGACCATCACAGCCGGTGCTTAAACCAAACCGGAATATGCAAGCAACTAGCCTCAGCTCGAAAACGAAAAGTAAGCATTTATTTCGGATAACTTTTCTCCTCTTTTAAAATGTGAGCGACAGATGTGTTTTCATTGAGGTCAACTGCTTTATTCATTGCTCCAAGCTGACCTGACCTCTCCCCATTAACTCAAACCCCGAACATATACAGCGTCGTCATCATTATCAGCATGTTAATCGTGTGAGAGTGTCATTTTCGTTGTCAATTAATGTGAGAGTGACATATTCGTTGTCTTTCAAGGTATGCCTCATTATACCGCCAATCCATCGTATTTACTTTTCCGTCAACTGCTTTAGGAAATCCTTTCTTTTTCAGCTTCTATACCAAAAGAAGATTCTACTGGAGACGGGAAAGTAATACGTAACAAATTTCGTGTGGACAGTGGCACTCTACGAAAAGTATGGAAGATTGGAAAAGGTTTGAACCTTTCGCAAACAGGTGCAGGAGAAGGATGCTGAAGATCAAAAGGCAGAATATTCTGAGCATTCAATTTGAACAATTTGTTTTCAAGCAATTATTATTTACATTATATGCTAGTCAATGCTTGTACCTTAAAAGTACATTATCAATATAGCTCCTAAAAAAGGGACCGAACCGGTTGACAGATTTAAGCCGGAGCGGAAGGAAACCGCAAGCGAAATTTACTGAAGTGAGCGAAAATGATCGATATACGAATCGGAAAAAAACACGGTTCGATCCCCTGCTTTCATCTCTTCTTAACTCCTTTCTGGAAAACCGTAGCCTTTCATCTTCAAACATAAGCATAACCCCAGTCGCATATAAATACTACAGTATACACTACGCACTCCTTTTGAGTGTCTGTTTCTACTCATTCTCAGCATGTAAATCAAACAACAACTTATACCCAACTTCTTCTGCTTATTTTCAATTTTTATGGGCGTTGTCAACCTCACACCCAACACGTTATAAATAGATTTGTGTGGAAGGGACTTTACATTAGTGGCACTTCCTGCCGTGTGCGTGTTTTTTTCCCCTCAGAGCGACCCATTTTCTTTCCACATCTACTCTTCACAGCATCCCTTGCACAACAACCCCGTAATTCTTTCCGTTCCCAATATAATATTTTTCAGGTTTCAACCGCTGGTTTCCCATCGGCTGTGAAGACACGAACTAAACAAGGGGCAAGAGCGGTCGGCCATTTAGCCCCCGTTACATAAAGTCATATTCCGGCCCAGTCTTCTAACTCCCCTCCTCTTTCAATCTGTGAGGTCTGACGACTAGTTGAGTCATTACAGTCGCTCCGAGACACTAATGGAGGATCCTGGCGCCGGCCGCAATGATGCGGACAAATTGGGAGACAGTGACTGACGGTGGAAATGAAAAAAAAACTATGGCCGTGAGAGAGGATTTCTTAGATGGGATAGAGTTTCATATTTACTGACAAAAACGAATGGAGTCACCCCATTACGCCCTCGACCCCCATAGTCATCAGTTACCAGTCGTTTCAGTGTGATGGTCGTTGATTTCCGACAGCAACGTCCCCAACGCATGTATAGCAAGCACACACACTGAGTGGTAGCCATTAAAGATCAGATGGCTGGAACACAAAGAAAGAAACACCGAAAAAACAAGAGTGATAAAAAAGTTTCGAAAGGAAGAATCATCGTGGCAGATAATATCGGTACTCTTGCAATGCGCGTTATAACGAGAATGTCCGATTTAACATTTCCTTAACGTGCTTTACAATTTTGTCATGCAATCAACCAAGTTATGAGTAGAGGAATAAATCAAATTAATTAATAAATAATTACTCAGGGTTGAGGATGACTCTGGCAGTTGAAACGCGTAGTACATTAGAGAACTTGGCGTAAAAGTGTGATTAATAATGAGTTCCTTCCACTATATAAAGCCTTGGAACTTAAGTTTAACTGAAGGTTGAACTATAGCTTGAAATTAAAAGATGAAGTTGAAGGTAAGTACTTTTTACTATCAGGAATGTTAATGAAGAGAGCTAAAAAGGAGTTGGCGAACGAAAAGAATATTTAACGATAAACAACCTTCGCACTATTAAAAGGGAACATATAAAATCTAAAAATTGTTATGTGACTATTGTTTCCATTATGTGCCCTTTATATCGTTTATTGCCCTTTAGTTGGATACGCGGAATAAACTTCCTGCAAAATTGTGTATTTTATATTCCACTCCAGATTTATCACAATCACGGCAACTTAAGATCTCAGAACAAAGCATTTTCAAGAAAATAGCTACTTTAAGTTTATGCCAAATACAAACCTTCAAAACTCCTTGCAAGTATGCGAGGTTCAGTATTAATTCAAAATTTTTTCAGTAATTTTCGGAGAAGACTAGATGGAATAATTAGGAAAATAGATGGCAGCGTGTTGCCGCGACTTATATGATGAGAAAATGTAAATTATTATCTTATTTGCCACCGTTAAGACGGCGAATAGATAACAGCAAGCTCTGAACTTTCAAATCTACGTTAAGCTTCAGTAACCAAGGCATGAGAACACTTTTAACAATGGCTTCCAAAAGAAAAATCGAACGAATTATTTGAAGAGAAAGAGAGTTTAGTGAAAAAACGAGTCAAGAATGTTTTACTTGACACATTCAATTCCATTTTTTGGTAAATTCAATCACTATGGTGGGTCGTACATGAATAGGGACGCAATTAGAAATTAAAATTTCATTCTTTAGGCATTTATTAATTAACGAAAAGTATATGGAGCATATTTTTTTAAGGTTATGCAATTTTACAATAATTAAAGTTTTGCACATAGGAAGACGTGGAAGTCGAGTTGGTAGAGCGTTGGGTTACAGACTGGAGGTATCGAGTTCGAATCCGGAAGAGACTCCCATGAACAGGTCCAAATAAACAGAAGTCGAGTGATTTTCCTTGTATTAGATCTTCATCGGAGACCACTACCCGCACAGGTGAAGGAGCTTACCCTCCTACCCTGAGAGCATTTCACACGCCGTTTGTGCTTTAGTAATCAAATTAGGTCAAAGTAAAAGACGGATATTTCTATCAGAGCGTAAGTTACCAATTAGATACAATGATTTAAGCGAATTTGATGCATGTTTTCCGATTGGTGGAAAATATCTTTCTCCCGCTAACAATAATAGTTCATAATTTATTTCTAAATAACTGGGTAATTTCGTGGGATGCAAGTAACTAAATTTGTAGTGCATCGTAAAAAAGTCCTTGACTAGCGCGCGGTGACTGAATACTTTAATGCTTAAAGTAAAAAAAACTGTAGTTAGTTAATAATGACATTTAAATAAAAAATTAAAATAATTATCCCTATTTAGTTTGCACTCATTTCTACATCTACATCTACATCTACACGATACCCTGCAAGCCACCGCGAGGGTGTGTGGCAGGGGGTGAAGGTCACCAAGCATTCACTACTAGCATGCAAGCAAGCAACTAAAGGGTCTCATGCAACTATATTGTTAGTATCTATAGTATTTGAGGGGTTAATACATGCATCATGCACAACAGAATACTCTAAAATATTTCCCCTACCTATCCCTTTCCTATGCTGCCTATTCTGTTCTCTTATAGTACGGGGGAAACGTATAGTTCATTTGATGGCACATGCATCGTGCATGTCTAACGCCTTATCATTAGCAACATCTTTTAGCTGCATGTCATTAGCTTGGTTTAACTACAGTTTTTACCCTTGGTTATGATCCCTGCCACACACCCTAGATGTGGCTTTTAGGTTAACACCTATATGTAGTTCTTGGCGAGCTCTACCCAACTCTACAATAGCGAAGTTCTAGTTAAATATTAAGTAAGGAAAACTTTGCACATCCAGAATCTTTAACTCCTCGAGAAATACAGTCCTCATTTCCGGTAATTGCTACGTCTGAAATTCACCACACCTGACTGGTGCGAGCAAAAAGATGATTCGAGTATCCAACAAAATTCGAGCATTTCCGAAGTCTTGGGTACCGTGGATCGAGACATAATGATCACCGTAAAAGGGGCGTCCATTTACAACGTAGCGCCTGAGTTTCCACTTTGTTCTCTCCTCCCTTTCCCCCTGTAACGTAGCGTGATATTCTCTAAAATCCCCCCCACCCCCTTAGGTGCTGATCACCGCCCAAAGAGCCCTCTCCTTTTTGTAAATGATAAAACAAACGTGCTTCACATCTACATCTACACGATACCCTGCAAGCCACCGCGAGGGTGTGTGGCAGGGGGTGAAGATCACCAAGCATGCACTACTAACATGCAAACTAGCAACTATATTGTCTCATGCAACTTGATTGTTAGTATCTATAGTATTTAAGGGGTAAGACATGCATCATGCACTACAGAATACTCTAAAATATTTCCCCTACCAATCCCTTTCCTATGCTGCCTATTCTGTTCTCTTATAGTACGGGGGAAAAATGCCATTTTGAATCTATCGGTACGGCAATCTATCTCTCTAATCTTATTTATCTGGTCGAATTTAGCATAACACGCTGGTGTTTTTAATATGTGCCTAACATCATCAGTAAAGTTATCCGATTGCAATTTCTCTAATAGATTTAATCTGAACGTTAACCTACGCTCTGATAATGACTCCCACCCTAATTCTTGTATTGTACATCCACACGATACCCTGCAAGCCACCGCGAGGGTGTGTGGCTTGCAGGGTATTAATTCTGAAACACTACTCAACCTATCGTAACACCTTTTAACGAACCTAGCTGCTCTACGCTGCACACTGTCTAGCTCTCTGATCAAACCTAATTCATTCGGATCCCACACACTGGCCGCATACTCAAGGTGGGGCCTAACTAGTGAAAAGTAACATCGCTCTTTTGTCTTCTATTCATTCATTCACATTCAAATAAATACTCCATTTATTTTTCAATTCTATTCTTTATTCAGTGACTATTATTTTTACCTCTATCGCTATTTGAACAAGATTGAATTCATGATGCACCTTTCTCCCAACGAAACGGAAGGCTGGGCCCCTCCTCCCAGTAAACAATTCACCATAATAATAGTCGGCCCGAAACCTTCCCCCGTCGTTAAGCGAATCACAGTATTTAGACCACCCCTAACAACAGTAACTTTGGGAAGGGTCGTGTTCTAGTGGAATTTATGTATAAGGTTCGTAAGCCCAGTGTTGCCACTGTTGACGGATGAAACCGTTTGACGACCGACTGGAATGATTCCCGGAATTCGCCCGGTCGTATTGCATTCTTTCTCCCCAGTCTGCAGAGAGGAAGTGGGGTGAAGATATGTGAGGGAGGGGAAAGTTCTGGAGGTCTGAAAAGGACGGTGGGTCTAATTTTGGACAGTGTTGCCCCACAAGTGTATTCATTTGAGGCCGACCCAACAAACTCTCAGCGTTATGATCCCCTGGGGGGAGAAGATGAATGTTATTCTGCACCCTTTTCAAAACACTCCTCCCACCACTCTTTAAAGGGTTTATTGGCTCTGAGGGGGGTGTTGGGGCATCAGGAAATAAAGTTCCATACGTAGTACAGAGAGTCTTAGGGCCATATTCAGAGCCTCAGCTACAGTCTCGCTTCTACTGCTTACGTCCTAAAATCCCAGCGAGTCAAATTGGTTTTCAGATTCTACCTGCATAGGTGGCATTACTTCCCAGCATGACTCGGAGAACTGAATTGAGATTCTGGATATGGCTGCGCCATACTCAGAATCGCAACTACAGTCACACTTCTACTGTTTACGTCATATAATCTCTATCACGAGTAAAAAATGATATACAGATTCCCCTTGATATGGTTCTAAACGGTATACAGCGTGGAAATACCAACTTTGCATGTTACCACCGATTTCAATGGAAGTAGAGATTTTAGGACGTAGTGGATGCGAGACTGCAGTTGAGATTGGTACCCTTGAGCTTAAAAACCCGTGACATGTGGCACTTAATAAGCAAAACGCCTAGTACATTGCCGAGAGGCTTATGTCAGAGAGAAAAACTAGTTGCCTGGAGCAGTCCTAGAGGCACCCCCTGTGCATACCTGCAACCACATAGTATCCTAAAAGGTACCTCGAGAGCGTGTGGCACGCCGGGAATTCACGCAAGTTATGAACTAGAGTCGGGTGAAACACTCATATTGTTAGTGACTAAGTAATCGGATATACAGTCTACTAAATTCACTTATGAAACTCATTGAATTCACCAACAATACGGCTTCCAATTGCAATCTATCATCAGTGAGTGAGTGAGGTGAGTGAATAAATTATATATTTTGTGGAAGTGCATTGTTTCCTTATCCTCATTGTCTCATAGTAAAACACGACCTGTTTAATCAGTAATCAGTCGTGTTTTACTATTAAACTTTGGAATGTACAAAGTTTTTAATTTAATTGACGATGAATTTCCACGAAGTTGAGCCTAAAACCATGCAGTTTATCTATCACCACCATTAAGTTTATCAGAAGCTATCATCATGCGGGACGGGTACTGCACAAAACCTCGGAAATTATAAATTCCTGAGAAACCAGCGGCCATACATGGGGAAGAACTGGCCCCCAAATTCTGATGAGTGAGTTTCACACGCTGTTAGACTTAGCACTTGGTGAGATAGAAACTCATCTACCAGAACGACCTTAAGTTTGAACTCTTGTATTTTTCAAAGTCTATAGTGCGTCGCCACATTCGCAAAGTTCAGTGAGATCAACACTAAAGAAAGATGTGTTGCTGACGGTAACACTGCAAATCCCGGAAAGACGGTGCATTCCGTAAGCTTTTAGGCTTAGAGAGAAGCAGGAAAGGGTTAGAGCACTCTTTAATTTAAATCTAGATGGAATCCATCGTAGATTGTCAATTATTCTCTGATGCTCATCTTCCTCTGGGACGACATCTCAGCGCGAGAGTCAATTGGCATTTGACCTTCTGGATCTCCGACTCTCTAGAGGGTGATCAGCGTCACACGGACGTCATCTGGTCAGCAGCAGCCTGATTGTTTGCATCGCACGAAAAATTAAAGGGATGGTGAAGTACCGTCCACGCCAGGCGCAGTTCTTTTGAAACCCTGGCGACTCAGGCCATCTCCACAATGGCACTGGCTTCAAGGACGTGTCACAGTATGTCAATCGGCCGACACAAGTTTCCCCTACTCCTCGTCGTGGCACCGGAGTTCAGTAGTCGAAATCGTCGAGCCTCGACATTGACGTTTTGACGCCACACCATCCTAGAAAATACTTCAAAATTTAGTCAGCGATTTGTCAACGCGGCATTGTCAAGGTTCGGAAATTTAGTCAGAGTCCTACTAAATTGGGGCCCTAAACCGCCCTGTTCCCGCCCCTACCGAGTCCGTCCTACCCAAGGAGGTTAGAATGTGATGGAGGTGACATCGCAGCTGATTTTAGAAACCAAGTGGGCCATATTTGTAAGCACGTATGCATGTACATACGGGCTTGTTTCTTGCGATACTCGCACATATGTTGTTGTTTTTGCACGCGTTAAAACTTAGTAGTAGTAGTTAAATGAATGCAAAATTCGTCAAAGAGACAAAGTGCGCAAACACGATAAAAATGACAAATAGGTATGTGCTTTAAACAGGTTAAATTCGAACCCGTTTTATTTAATATATTACGGAGAATCAAACGCACCCTTACATAGGACTGAGGAAGATAAACTAATTTCGCTGCGATGATATTTGGGCACGGTTTCATTGATTTTTATGATTTGATGCACATGCAGTCTCCAGAAGATGTCGTACAAAACAAAATGTTTTGTATGGAGGAGGCGTGGCCTAATCGTTCCCAAGCACCCCGATTCTGGCTTCATTGCCACCCATACTCTAGCATGCCCATGTCTCCTTCAGTAGCTACATTTTACCCTCCTTGGTCCTGCCCCACTACGGCAAGAAGAAACGGACTGTGTTCGCTTTAGTGTGATTTTTCACATTCGCACACGAATGTGAATGAAAACACAAGCGCCCGAAACCAGGCACTTGGAAACAATTAAAGAGTCCGTCCATTCTCTTTCATCATGACAAACAAACAACTTCATTCGCAATTTTAGATAACCGAGGCAGAATATTTTTGGCCAGCCTGTTTCATTTGCTTCATTAGAATTTACATCTGGAGCACGCTTATTTATGGCTTGGACAATTAACAGCACAAAAAGCAAAACTGGGAGCATTTCAAACGTGGAATTACAGAGAAATGATGAAGATATCGCGGATTGATTGAGTGTCGAAAGAAGAGGTCCTGGGAAGAAAGCGAGAAACTATATCATGAATGCCTTGTGAAAAAAAAATAATAAGAAGAATGGACGACCAATCGGTCGTATGGTATCGCGAGTGGCAAGCCCGTATGTCCGTGCCTACCAATATGAGCGACCTGGCTTCTCAAATCAGTCGCGATGTCTCCTAGAGCACACGCTAACCTACTTGGGGGCACCGGCGACAAATATGGAACATCGCGGAATAAATTCCTAAATACCAAATTATTTACATGATGATGTGGTATTTGTATTGTGATGTGATTTGCAAAATACAATGAAACCTATGATTAAGTTCAGGCGTGAGTTCATGAAAGTTCTTCGCATTGTTCATTCCAAAATAAATAATGCAATGGAGCCATTGGGAAAAGAGTAGGTATGTACATTCTCCATCGAAACCTACTTCAAACGGTAAAGCCCTCAAGACGAGAGATACGATTTAATTATGCAATTCTATGACACTGCAAGTGTATGGTTAAGAGCAATTTTCTTCGAATGATTTTTCCGTTGCGAGTCTTGTATTGGAAAATCGAATTTTATGTACGGCGCAGCCTAGCCATTCTCCCACGTAAAATTTTTCCGGACACGGAATCCGCGCATCAAAATAAACAAATAGAAACCTTTTCATTTAACTTTTTTCCGAAAGGCAAATCCGTAGAGGAGTTGTGTTCGGCTTATTAGTTTTCTCAAGCACGGCGGGCAGGACTTCAAGATAAGAAGAGAGGGAGGCATAGAGGCTGACGCCGCTCGATTTCCCCCTTCGGTGATATCACTACCTCCTCATGCTGCCGTCGACTCACTTTGCTGGCGATTCTGTCACCTCGAAACCGGCGTATGAAAATAAACACGAGGGAAATGAGCTAATTCAGCGAGTTAACCCCAAAGCATGTATTGCACAGCGCACATTTCCTCGAACTGAGGACGAGTAAAGGCTTTCCATGGCCTTAATTTTACTCTCTCGTTCGAGGATCCATGCACTGGAAGAGGAGAGTCACTAATTTGGCGGTAGGCATTCTGGTATTGTGCAAGGAAACCCAGACAAAAACGCTGCGTCGCGTTGGCTACCTCGGTTTACGACTCGACAACGAAGGCCAACATAACGAACGACGCCAGGCCCGCTGCTTTTAACGCTGGAACGAAATGAAGACCTTCGCAGAGCCCTCTCACGTTGAAAGCAAGGACTTCACGCAAATATCTTAGGTTCAAAATCAAATTAAATTTTTGTGTTGTTCACAATGATTTACGTCGTAGCGTACACAGCGTATCTAAGGAAACCTCGGAAATTAACCGGAACTGCATGCCCATGCATGGTAGGCAAATAGTATTTACCTAAATACCGATATACCTAGATATTTACTAAATACAGATAAAATATTAACATAAATGCCCTTATAACCAATAATCCCTTATTAACATGTAGATACTAACCATCTGATAAAGCTACAAATAACTCTGTTATCTCACATGTTTCCATGTAGTAGTAGCATTGTAGCGGTTAGTTGCATGTCAATAGTACATGTTTGGTGATCTTCACCCCCTGCCACATACCCTCGCGGTGGCTTGCAGGATATTTCGCAGATGTATATGTAATTTCGATTGCAATGCTCACACCTAATTATCTCCTGGACCATTCCATCATTGCATGACATAATAGTCATTGCATAGTCATAGTAGGTAGTCATATAATAGAATGACACAATAGTCATTGCATGTCATCAACAGTCATTTCATAGCATAATGACTTCTTTTCACCTCATTTCCTTGCAGGGTCCTTTTCCCCTCCTTCCCATCTTTGGCCTTTGACTGCCACAGACCTCGCGGCCTCTCGAAGACTAATGAATAGATGAAGATAAGATATGTATCTACGAATTCCTTGGTAACATGGAGAGCCTTCTCTCGCGGCAAGCGGTAAAGTCAAACCGGTATAGTATGCGAACTATTCTGTTTCCCCAGACGCATCTCTTCCCAATTTCACGCCAAACCAAGCTTCTAAATTTACATCTCTATAATGGGTTCTCAGATGAAATGATGATTATGTTCACAAACTTGATGCCTTTAGAGAAGGATAATATTTGAGTAAGGGCTAAAGAAACGAGACGAGAATCTTAATAAATGAATTCTAATGTTTGTTTATAAGTTTGTTTGTCGCTACATACATATGTGTTCCCTCTATGTTATAAATGGCTTGGTCTAGTGATGAACCGTACTCTACCCTCAGTTTCGATTAGCCAAGAAAAACAGCAAAACAAATTTTCAACTTTGCTAAGGCATCGGGTCCATTCCGGGAGGCGGGTAAATTGGGTCTTCAATTCTTCACAGTGCAAGGTATCTTTATTTCATTATAATTCAGTGAAATACGCTAACGTTTGCTTTTTTATTGTTTTCTATTCAATGAAATGCTCAATATTTCTCTTTTAAGCAATGCTAATGTATTTTGATCTCGATTTTTAACCAAAATATGCGATTTACCTCGAACGTAGCAGCATTTTTCGTTTTAATTTCTGACTATTGCCAAGGCGACCGGCTTTGATGCCTTTGAGTTATTTGTTGACAACGGAGATTCAAATTTTAAGATACATTTTCAATCACAACTTAATCGAATTAAATTTATAGATATTAGTATTTATGGTTATGTCAATTTCTTCGTGTGAATGTTCTGTCGTACCTATATATCACAATTTTGTCATTTGTCGTTTTTTGAAGTCATTTGTAAAGTATCACTTAACCAGATAGGTCTTGAATGGTATTGTACATTTTGAATAGCATATATGAATACACAATGAATTGCCAACACGATAACCTTTAACCATTTATCTCCTTTCCATTTACGTCCAACGCGTTCCCCAGGTGGTTCTCGAATAAAAGGAAGAAAGGAGATCGGGCGGACGAAATTCCCGTTTGATGGATGGGCTCGTTCCACAAAAGACGCAAGGTATTTTTATTGGTGCTCCGTGAGCGCGCTAATAGCCGCAGATAACGGTGGATTATTCCACTGAAACAAGGAAACGAGCATGCTAATTAGGGGAGGAATTTGGAAAATTCAAGCTTCAACTGATGGAAATGGAGAGAAGAGGTTAGCTAAAACAGACAAGGGGCGAGGATATATTCACAGCCAGAACATTCTTTCAGTCAACAAGAATTTAGGTGGATGGCTAAAAATATAAGAGAATGAATCTTCATGTAATTGCAGATTTTGTTCTTTACCTAATATTCTATGCATAGATGAAAAAATTGTGGGTTCTAGATATGCACAGTATAGAGATACCTATATTTTATGCTCTTATGGCATGAAACTTTCTAACCCTATATTCATCTATGGTCAAAGATATTATATTTATACTGTTACGGGTCAGATCAGTCCGCAAAAAGGGATAGCATGCGGCTTTTAGGAACATAAGTATGTATATTCTGAGAAAATAAACCAATACTATCGAGTAATTTTATCTGTGATTTGTAAAAGGATAATCTAAGTAATACCATAGAGTAAATATCATATTGTACTTTATGGTGATACTAGCAATAACCATGCCATAGGCGCGAAACTCAACGTTGCCGGTGTTCGTCCGCTCACACCAACGGGCGAATTAAATAATTTTACATAGGAAAATTAAAGGGTGGACGTATTTATAACTGAGTGGTGTTGCATTTGCGTGAAAGGAAGCTTAAAAATAAGGAATGGTTAATTCACAAACTAAAATTAAACTAACCTAAACTACAAAATTTCACCTCGGCAAAATACAATGTTATTGAGTGATTGTGGTGGAGAATATGCTAGATTGTGTTTAGCGGCATAATCAAAAAACTCTAGGAATACGTATTTGAAGCTACGGAAGTTGCTAGGAAGGTGCGTGCAATGCAAAAAATTTATACAGAACAAAATTCTATAGAACCGATTTCCTGTGAACCCGGGCCTATGGGAGAGAAAGCCGTGACGATTTTTTCGCATTTTTATCTCCAATTTCAGAAAAAATGTTTCGTTAGCTTCCTCAACATTTTGATAAAATATGCCATCAATCTTTAAATGAGTTCAAATTCTCTGGACAGTAGTCTAGCATTCGATCAAAATTCTATCATTGCCTTACTGTTGTCAACGGGAGCCATGGGGGCTTGTTGTGAAAGAATCGTAGAAATAGCGGGCAAGTTTACTTCGCGGAATTTATATAAATAAAATAAACCTTTGTTCTATTCCACACAAATATTATAAAATACCACTATATCGGTTTCGACCTTTTCAGGTCATCTACAAGAGCTGAGTCTGAGATTTTTTTAATTTTAAAGAAAATTGTTCACATACAGCAGTGTTGCAATTTTACAGTGACGTATACAACATGATGATTTTATTGAAGATAATTGTAAAATTCTGGGGAAATAGGAAGAAATAAATATGATGGGAAGAGATAGGCTTTTTGAATAGATTGAAGGGAGGTAGAAAAAATTATGAAATGAAAATGGAAACAGCGTGAGAAAAGAAAACTCAGCTCTTGTTAATGATCCGAAAGGGTCGAAATCGAGCGGTATTTAATAATATTCGTGGGGAATAGAACAACGTTTTATTTCATTTATATAATTTTATGAAAGACAAAGTGTTTGTTCATTGACAATGAATAGCTTTCGGCATGTGATGGCCGATACCATCGAGTGTAACAGCAGCGTAATTGTAAATTTAATTCAAAACTTTCAGTTACAATAGACCATAAAATATGTATATTGTCATAAATTCTAATGAATACATCGTCCATCGCTACAGATATTGCTACCGGTAGGCTTCTTTTAGCTGTAGAGGTTAAATTCGATTTATAACTATATATGAATAGTCACAAATCCACACTGAATTCTGATAGTATTTATGAAAATGCTATCTACCCAAGTACCAAGAGTTCCTAAGTTGGCGAAGAAGGGGAATGGAAGAGGAAAGAAATTTGTGGAAGGATTTTTAAGATGCAAACTATGAGATGCCAACTTGCAACTACAGTAGAGAAATACCGACTTAAGAAATGTTTTTTTTTTCATCGGTAGGTAGTCGAGAGAAGCAGGAAGCTCCGAAGAGAGAGTGCGGCGAAGGCCTTAGCGTACGGCGGGGAAGATTGAGTGATCGCCTGCCAGCCGTGTGGACCTAGGGTAATGGGGATTGCGTGCAGGCAATGCCTATTAAGCAAATACGATCGCCAAGCGTGGCGAGCAGCTGCCCCTCGGAGAAGGAAGAGTCGTGGCTGGAGTCTTCGTGCTGCGTCCAAGGCGGGAGAGAGCGACCGGTAGCTTTCTTCAGGTCAATCCTTCAAGGATTAAGCAACTATTTGGCGACGGTTTTATTGACGATGAGTGCAAAATACAAGCATGGAAGGGAGGAAACAGTTCATGACAACATACATCTTGAGCCAGGCATGTAGCTAGGGGGGGCTTCTGGTGCTTCAGCCCAGCCCGAAATTTTTTCCCAATAATTTTGTTGTTCTGATTTTAGCAGAGAACTTTACCAGTGAGAAGAGTTAAGTACGGGCACTGTAAAAGTAAATACCAAGCACTGAAAATTAAGGGAAGAGATTTGTAACATATCGGCACCGAATGGGCAAGGCTGATTTGTTTCAAGTTACGCAAGACTTAGCCCCCCACCGAAGCAAATATCTGGCTACGTGCCTGCTCTAACCGGCAGGAAACAATAATAATATGAACTTTTAAAGGGTTTCAATTAATAGAAAGACGGCGAAAGCCATTTGCAGGACGCTTTCTCGCAATTAACTTAACTTTTCACACAGCGCTGGTACTCTTGAGTATACGTATTCTTTCGATGATTTCTCCGCCTTACACAATTTTTGACCAATGAAGAGTCTTCACTTTGGTTTGAATTTCGGGAAGAAATTCAAACCACAACGGCTGCCTATGTCCATCAACCTACAGGTTGATGGACATAGGCAGTCTGTCTGGAGCATACTACTACATGGGAGCGAAACATGGACGATTACAGCAGCAGAGAAATCAAGGCTAGAAGCATTCGAAATGTGGTGCTACAGAAGAATTTTGAAGATTAAATTGATCGACCGAGTAAGTAACGAGGAAGTCCTAGGAAGAGTGGGAGAAAAGAGAATTCTATCATCAATGGTTCGCGAGCTTACTTGGTGGAATTTCATGATCGATAGTAAAATCAAGGAAACCTTGTTATTCCACACTATTTATTGGGTATAGCCCGACCGGTTTCAACACTTCCGTGGCATTCTCAAGGGACAATAGCCTTAGTATTTTCCCTTAGTTAGTATTGCCCTTGGAGAATGACACGGAATTATTAAAATCGGTCGGGCTCTACCCAGTAAATAGAGTGGAATAAGACGATTTACTTGATTTTTCCCCTCAAAGATAAGTCTGCTGAAAACTCTAAAAAGAAAACGGGATAACTTAATCGGCCATATCTTAAGACACGATGGCCTGATGAAGACAATCGCCGAAGAAAAAGAGAACGGGAAGAATGGAAAAGGCAGGCCTCGTACGAGATATATGAAACAAGTTATACCGAGTAATGTCAAGAATGCAAAGAGCTTGAATATATTCTTAAGATGTTTAAAACCATGGCTACTGAGTATAGTAAATGCAAATTGTTTTTTATCTTAAAATAGGGTCTTGTTGCTATCCTGATTGTATATATATATTTGTACTGAGTTATATTGAAAACCTATCCTAAAGTTATATATTTGTGTGTATGATGCAATGTGCAAGGTGTATGCGTTATGTATAAGGCTATTGTAAGCTGGATCAGAAATATTGCATTTTTATTTTTTGAAAGTGTCCCCACCTTCAGGCCAATTTCCTTGGGGGACACTTAGCTCCAAACTAACTTCAATGTGTGAGTTTGTTACAAAAAATATTTCTTTGTTACGGAGTAATACATTTCTATTTATTATTCTAATATAGTTGTGACGGATGTAAAAGAGAAGAATTACGTTAATATGAAGAGGTTGGCAGACAGGAGAATCGAGTGGAGGGCAGCGTCGAACCAATCATAGCATTGTTCACCGATGATGATGATGAAGTGTAGAATATTGGGGGAAATAGGAAGGGGTAAATTAAATTGGAATAGACAGGGTTTTTAAATAGTCTGAAGGGAGGAAAAAAAATTACTGAACTAAAGAGGGAAATAGCGCGAGTACAGAAAAATTCAAAAACGAGAAAGTATTGAAGCAGACTACTGAATATGGTGAACTTTTTTCTTCACACATGTAAGTATCTGTAAAAACTCTAAAAAGAATAGGACAGGACAATCTATTCGGCCACAACTTGAGACATTATGGTATGATAAAGACAGTAGTCGAGAGGAAAGGGCACGGGAAGAATAGCTAAGGAAGACCTCACATAAAATATACAGAAAAAGTTGTGAAGAATTATCTACACATGAAGAAATTAGCCGCAGGAAAGTTGAATGGAGGGCTGCGTCAAACAAATCAGAGGATTAGTCTGACACTACTCTTACGGTCACCAAGTGGCGACGACGATCGTAAACCCCAAAGAACGAATCGACCGGTCAATTTTAGAAAAAGTTCAGGAACGATGGCGATGAAAATTCAAAGGATGGCTTTTGAACAGTGGATACAACAAAAATTTTTTTCTCTTGATTGTTTATTTCACCGCGTCCTAATATCCGTGCCTGAAGACACAGTTGGACCTAAAATCAAATCAAATCGGAGGGCAGGACAGGAAATATTCAATGCGGTGCCACATATGACTCTTACTAACAACGAGCTAAGCAATTAAAAATGGATTGCATTGCACGACGCCTCCTTTGATTCCATATCGCGTTTTCCTTCTAATCATTGCTGAGGCGGCAGTACCTACTCTCCACCCTGTTTTTGCTCCACATCAAATGAGATCATTACAGTTCTTTGCGAAAGTTTCCGATTAGTGATGCTGAAGTTAGGTTTATTTGGGGTTGTTTTCAAAGTTAGCCCACATTGCTCGAAAAACAGTTTCACCAGCGTCCGCCGACGGAAGCCTGATAGTTCTGACCTGAAGCAATTCTGTAACGCCGGTGAAACAGTTACCCGAACAATGCAGACTAAAGTTGAAGACACCTTGAGGAAACCAAGGAGGCTTGGAGATTATATCAGTACCTTCCCCCGTTTGGCGTAAGTTTTGATGTAGTATCTCTCCTTTTTTGCATTGCAATTCAATAACGGATCCTGCACTATTTTTCTCATAAGATGATTTCCTTTCCTACCACTTTTCATACCACCCAAGAGTGCCTTTCATTTTTCTTATCATAGGGAAACAGCGATAATTATGTTTAGGAAAATGTTTTCTTAACCAGTAATCATTTCATTAATCTGCAATTACTAACCACCTAGTTGCACGTGACCCTTATATCTAACATATGTCCATTACGTGGCAGCTCTGCATCACATAGTTGCATGTAAGTAATGCATGTTTGGTGATCTTCACGCCCTGCCACACACCCTCGCGGTAGCTAGCAGGGTATTACGTAGACGTATGCTTTACTCGCTTTCAGTGAGATATGAATTGAATTTCGTGTTCCTCAGATGTTGCTATGGCACGAGCTAATGCAACGGAATTGACAGTTTTGGAAAAAAGTGGCCAATTAACCTTTTCGTTTTTCCTGCCAGCGAAGATATCTTGAATGATTCCTGAAATTACACAAAGTAAATTACCGCGTGATTCCAGTTTGATAGTACTTCCATCGCCATATTTGAAAAAATAAGAGGCAAGTAGGAGCTCATCTAAAAAAAAAGGAACGCAGAGCATTTTCCGAGTCATTAAGATTTACGTCGTGCTTCATTTGAGTGCCCATGGGCGTCATTTAAGATAAATTATTTTTAATGTAGGTACTCAGGTCTTTGTTTCCGACAGGAGATTACCGGATGTCTTAATCTTCTGGTGTTGTTCTATTCCTTCAAAGCACGAATGCCCTTTTATGTGACTACCCACTTTCAGTTTCTCTGGCATTAGAACCAGCTCACTTCTCACCAAAGACAACGGATAGTTCACAAACCAACGAATAGTATTAGAAAATGATAGACATAGAGAAGAAGGCATAATAGCAATATTGTGTTAAGTCTCAATATAAAATTGTAGTGCTTTCTCGCGTACAATTTTTTACGATGGTGACTTTTTCGACGTCTAACTGCGTGAATCCTCACGTTGATTCATGCATTTCCATTAAATATTAAAATTTGTCCAAAAATCGAATACAATCAAAATAAATGTAATGAATGCTGCTGGTAATTTCACGTTTAATCGCATAAAAATGCGTTTTATAAAAAGTCTTTTATAGGTACCTTATTGGTGGAACTAAAATTCAGTTTTTTGAACCTGGTTTTCCTCGCCATTTAAAGGTGACTTTCCATTTCCATTAAATATTAAAACTTTTCCAAACAATCGAATACAATCAAAATAAATATAATGAATGCTGCTGGTAATTTCACGTTTAATCGCAATCAAATGCATTTTATAAAAAGTCTTTTATAGGTATCTTATTGGTGCAACAAAAATTCAGTTTTTTGAACCTGGTTTTTCTTGACATTTAAAGGTGACGTTTAGGTAGATTTAGTCAGACGTTATCACATGTTTACCTCAAGTGCACTAGCTGGTTAGTTGCGGATATTTATAGCTAATTTAATTTATTAAGAAAACAATTTTTCTTTATGGAATGGATAGTTCGGTCAAAGGCATTCAGATCAGTTCACGAAGATATCGCAAAGGATCGAGCCGATTACAGTGATTCATGCCAAGATGCTATACTTGTTACCAGCATAGTGAAGGACAAGCAGAATGTCCAGCAACAGGGAAAAGAAGTTAGCAGTAAAAAACAAACGGGTCGGTATTGGCTCCAAGAGAGGTCGGAGCCAAATGCCAAGGCTGGAGACGTGGAGAAAGAAGACTTTCTTCTCTCGCCAGACATAATACGTAAATCACACCTTAATTCCGGTCCGGTGGGATCACGAAGTCTAGTTTTATTTAGTATCTCCGGCTTCAACGGGCCCACTCCTATTTATATGTTTTTGCTCCTTCTGCCCTCATGAAATCTGCCCTTTTTGCAAAATGTATCAAATCTCGGTACAGAAACATCGACTGGAATCATTGACCCTCCCGGCCGGGGTTTTCGAGAGCATAAATATTTGCCTAGTTCTCCATTCTTCTACATCCCCTTCCCCTAAATCAATGCCCGTGAACCCCAATCCCCTGCCAAGGGAGCGGAGTTGAGGCGTGTAGGTCGGACACCATTTACTTCTTGACCCTGGGCCAAATTTTGGGGTGGGAATAACAGCTGCACCGCAATGTGATTTAACGGTATGCATCCACTAAAAGCGAGACACAAGGACTAAATGCCAGGAAACACACCACCTGTGGCACACAAGCGACGCCTTTTAAGCACACTGAAATAGAATGAAAAATTCAACAAACGCAGAGGGCAAACGCAACGTGACAAATCGATTCACGCCAGCTGATATGGCAACAAAAAATTATGATCAGATGGAATATAGTTTTTATTCCAATTAAAACAGCTCACCTTCGGAGCAAAACATACCCGTAGAGCACTACGATAATGAAATACCTACGAAACCACATTTGGTAACAGACAGTGACTTAATCCAATGGTAGATTTGCGATATTTCGATGGACACTTTGCAAATAGAGTCACTTGCACAAGAGAGGGAGATAGATACTGGTCAGTCATGTCAAAAATAAATCACAGAATTAAATTTCAGAGCCATAAATAGTACTTCATATCGAAGAACAACAAAAAAAGAATAAAGAACAAAAAAATTAAATTAATTTTCTCGGGGTTCATCCCATAACCTTGCCCTTATAGCTGCTGTTCTCACAGAAGAGGGCAAATATCGGGTGACTAGCCTAAAACAAAAACAATAGGGGAAAAATAATCAAATAAAAATAAGAAATTGTCCGTAGCCTATTTAATTGGACTCTTTAATCTCGAAGGAGCAGTAAGTAGTTAAAACACAGCAATTTACGACAATAACATTATTGTAATTCAGAATTATCGGTTGATTATGTTGTGCTGCAGTGGCTGCAGTAAGCATTTGGTAGAATTTAAATTGCAGTGTGGTGAGTAACCTTCTGTCTCCTCCTGACTAAAATATATCTCGTGATGTTTACAAGGAATATTCGTAATATAGGTATAACCTGCAAAGATTACCAACATTTATCACAAACGTTTCCAAAACTTAGTTTTTTATGACATTTTTTCATTTTTATTCACTTCTGAACTCTCATTTAATGTGGAAGTTGTGCTAATATTAAGGCAGGAAATACTATACATCGAGACTCGACGGTCAAGTGTTTAGTTATAATAAATATTGCCACTGAACATGGAAGAAATTTGGCTGCGTAGGGCTGTGAAACTACTAGTGAAATAGGTTTATGAGAGCGTAGCAAAAATTGCGGCGAAATTCTTTCTCTCTTTCGTATGTCTCCCTCCTGAGGTAGCGAAATAATTTCCGACAAACACATTCCCACGACAGCCGAACACATCACCTCCCCCAGTTCTCCGTTCACAGACAGCCACCACTCGCGAGAGAGCACTCACATTTGGCTCTCGAGCACTCAAGAGCGGATTTATTCTCAAACGAAACGAAGGAGACATCTCAAGGACCGCCCAGAGGAGACGGACCGCTACTTAAGAGAGAGAGAAAAATAAAGATCTCTCACTGGGACGCTGACATACACAGTAAGTATACGTAATCTAACTTTCTTCTCATGTAAACTACCTTTCCTGCATTACATCCTTATTTAAATCCTTATAAATATAACATTATTGCATTCTAGGTGAAATTTTATTACCTTATTAACTGAAGATGTTTATAAAATTGGACGAAAACATATATTCAATGCCTACCCTATTCACGCTATTTATTTTTCAACATATGACGTAACTTAAATCCATCAGCTACTGACCTTCTGGTCAGAAAATGATTTCCTCATGCTTTAAGGACATTTGCATTAAAAACTACTGCCTTTCCTCATGAAAATTAACCATGATAAGTATTTCTTCGCTTATGCATTCGCAGCCCATCGTGAGGCAAAATAATCATTTTCTCATTTATTTCTAGCATACCATGATAAGTATTCCACCGAAACTGATAGGTTTTGTGATAACTCCTGCCTGCTATTTCCAACTTATATATGTCCTCAACGTTCCTTCCTATATAATCCGCATTTAGTACGTCAATTCCCCAGTTAAATATCATTAACTTCCGCCTACCTTTATATGATCTAGAATATCTATTATTTTTCTCCCTCTTCCGCGTTTGCCACAACATTCTTTCCTCTTTAACCCCCATCAGCATACCTCTCAAAATGTCCTCCATTCACTTCTCTTGCCTTCTTTTAACTTCTCCGATCACTTCCGGGCAAGTTCTAAAGAACAATCCGACAAGAAAGATTGTGCTCACGCCTACCTTCTGGCCTCCGCGTTGGGATCGGAGATCGAAAGTGAATGTAGCGCC
The DNA here is from genome assembly GCA_933228895.1 of Platycnemis pennipes. Classification (NCBI taxonomy): domain Eukaryota; kingdom Metazoa; phylum Arthropoda; class Insecta; order Odonata; family Platycnemididae; genus Platycnemis; species Platycnemis pennipes. The sequence continues at coordinate 126,418,646 of OW121851.1, read as the reverse complement.
CACGAATGCTTATGAAGAGATAGTGATGCCTACGTAGAGCAATTCCCATAGATCAATCTCGTGATTAGATCGACAGGGTTTATTTCCTAGTGTCGAGGGTGAGTGGTATGGGGTGAACGAGGATGGGAAGCTGTTTTTCACAGGAGGAAGGGGTTGCAATTGACGCTGGGGATCTAGCAGCTAAACATAACTCTCACATTTTGGTACTACAACGTTCACTTCTCGCCTTTAAGGAGAGCAGGAACAATCACAAGGAGGAGAGAGTGATTACTGCCACAATATATTTCACATAAACTGTTGCTCCCTCACAATCGATTGGACATTCTAAAAGAAGATATTGTTTGTTAGCGGCTGGAACAGAAGGAATTGTGGATGGCGGATGGTTAAGGAAAATAAAGCAAATGTTGGATAACATCAAAATAAACGGCAAACATGCGGCTATGAAACGACTGGCTAAGAGAAAAGTTTTATTTTCACCCCTTTCCCTCCACTTTTCACCCCCTGCCAATCACTCCCGAAGGGTATTGAGTAGGTATAGATTGAGATAAAGAAAAGTGGAATGGCGGAAAAGCAAATGAAAAAACCTGTCAATTAAGGGAGAGAAATCTGATAATCATGTAACTAGCTCCCTCAAAACAGTGCAGACATTTGCTCAATAATATTGATGTAGAGTCAAATTAATAAGGTCGCTAACGATGCACTGCGATTTAGCTGGTTATAGTGCTGTGGAAGATTGTTGGAGAGGACGAGAGATAGAGAGAAATGAGATTGTTCTTTCAACACCACAGCGTAGGGTCCAAGGGTCCGTGGTGAAATAGAATCTCTCTTCCGGTCCAGGAGGAGAGATTACTTAGGTAGAGTGGGTGGAGGGAGCGGATACCCTACCCATCATCTACTTCTGCACGGTCTACCCCTCACTTCGCCACAGAGGTGTGATGCTAAGTTCACCGACCGTAAAATTAAGATTCAGTCAATGAAGATTCGCGGAAAAAACGAACGAGTGGGGAGACGTATCTTTTGGAAAGCAACACACTTAGCGTTATGGTCGCGCATTGGGTACAGGACAAAAAATTCTTGACCCTTCGGTACAACATTTAATCGTTTTTAACTGGACTCGCTTTAATTGATCAACTACTTTAACATAGTGTTCAAATTCCTAGCAACCGAAGTTTCCATACCAAGCCCAGCCAAGCCGAGTGACACTGTCTGTAGTTCATAGAAGTTTTATACGAAACGAAATTCTTTTCTTTGTTCCTATACGGTTTCGGATTTATATATATTCGTAAGTTACCCAATTCTCAATGCCAACCCGGGATAAAATGTCAATTCCTTCAATACGAAGCCAGGTATATTGAACCGAGTATGACGACCCATCTAGAGAGCTGGGATGGCCGATACTGCAAATTCTCGCATCGATGCAATGACAATCGCCGGCAGACGACGCCACCGTCTCCACAGAGGGAGGGTCCCCCCTCCCCTGGAACCGATGGAGGCGCGATGATCGCTGGAATGCTGGAAACCAGTTTCGGAAGATATCGCCCCGTCCCAATCCGCATCCCCTCCCACCCCTGGCCGAGGCGATCAAGAGGGTCTCACGAATGATACGGGAAGTCTCGCAAAAAAAAAGAGTTCGATTCCGAATAGCTGTCGCCTCGTTTGCTGTTCCCTTCCATCCATGGGGCGAGGATTTGTGAGATGTCTCTCGCTTGATTGCCCACGCCGGCTCACAGAGAAAAAAATGCTTTACTGAGATTAACGACGTACAAGAACTCGTTTGTTCACGCATTGGCAGCTTGACTGCTAGTTACGAGAGAAAAATGGTGCTTGTCGTAAGTGATTCGCCGAATGTACAAAATTCGCTAGCTGCAGTTATAACCTTCATAACTACACTGACTCAACTAGGAGGCGTGTTTGGTTTTTCCTCGAGTTGTGATTTATTATGGCACCAAAGACAATCATCATTTTGCAATTCAATTTCCCCTGCAGGAAGAGTATCGTAACCTTTATGGAACTCACAGCAGTTCCTATTACTAGCAGTCCAGCATATTATTGACACAAATAACAAAATGACCGCCAATCAGGCACCTCAATTCCGTTTGACGAGTGATGGAGCATGCCCGATTTATTTTGATTGATTTTAACCTAATAGCAACATGGATTTCCTATCTAGTAGGAAAATTTGCGAATTAAATCAGGGCAAGATATGACTTACATAAAAGTTCTACGCGCACGAAAAACTGGACAAAAAAAAGACAAAAGACAGAAGGATCATCGCGATTTATACTATCGTTAACATGACTGGTAAACAACCCTAAGATTGGTTTGACACAGCCCTCCACTTGATTCTTCTATCGACCAACCTCTTCATATTAACGTGATTCTTTTGTTTTACATCCTTCACAACTTGTTCCATATTCCATACGAGGCCTGCCTTTTCCATTCTTCCCAAAAATTCTCTCTCAAAAACCGACTTTGTATGCTGCTAGAAATAAATCTCAGACGCCTCTCTAATGTTACTACACTTCTAATGAATTCACTCACAGAAAGGTTTAAATTATTTTTGGATCTGGCTCCACAAGAAAATGATGCCATTTTAGCCGCTTGTTTTCACCCAGCCTTCGAATCATGATGGCTCCCCAATACAGTTTCTGAAAACGATAGTAATTTCTTTCTTTAGCTCGAGAAACGAGGCTAACTGTTCAAGACAAAGGGAGAAATAACTTTCAATTGTAGACTGCGAGCTGGCACAATTATTTATTAATAAATAGAAAACCATAGCTGTCCTAAGTATCCTCGTCAATTGTCAGTAACTATCTTTTGTCATCTATGGTTTTCAAGTCTGTCTTCTGTCAAGGTAATCTGACTGATAACGACTCATCGGGCCCTACTACCGGTTAGTAGGAAGGTTAAGCAAAATATTTAAACTTTAAAATCGAAAAAATATGTTGATTTAAATTTTAATTGCATTAAATCAAAGTCAAGGTTACCGAAGGGGCTACCCTATAAGCTAATACGCAAAGAGAATCATTTTACCACACCAAAAATAAAGACGACACGCTGTACAGTTAGCAAATATACAATCAGTTGAAAAATAAAGATGCACATGACGCTTATCTCCGAAATATGGCATGGAAATAAGAATTAGGTTTATGGTGCATAAGATTACTCCCGATAAAAAAAATAATTCACTCACTTTGGTTTCCTTATACAATAATATTTCCGCCAATTTAATTAAAATATGAAGTATTTAAATACTAACCGGAGCTTAAATGAAACCTAATTGCCTACAACGGCCTCCAAATTAAAAAAATCATAAAGTAGGTATAAGATAAGTATAGTGTTTGAATACACTCAACTTACCACTAAATGGTTCGACCGTCCTTGTCACGATTTTTCATTTCTTAATTGCATTTTATGACCGCGACTTCATTCATGAAACATTCAACCTACAAACTCAAGGAAAAAACACAAGGATGTTTGATTGACCGTCAACATCATTCGGTAGCAGAAAGATTTTTTCCCGACGCCATCTCATGAAAGGCATCAAGAACCGTTTGTGAACGTCATCTCAATCATCATAAAAGATGGAAACTGGGAATCAACGATAGTGTTTCAATCAACTCGTCCGCCTCTTTAGAGCTGGAAATCATGAAACGAGCTAACACCGATTTATTCTCATCCCATTCACCTTTATAAAGTCAATTGCCCTCGAGTGCTCAGCTACAACGTACAGCCTAATTGAAATCACCATAATTGTAAGTATTCTACCGGTACTGTTAGGTGTATCCTCATCGGTCCCCTTGTCCGCATATGTGGACAACCGGTTATACGTCCCTCAGAGGGTAGCTTTTTCCAGTAGAGTACTGTACTGATTTACCCATCTGTGAACGTACCTGAATTTGAATTTTCCGCCATGACAGCGCCAATGACATGCACTACAATATCTCTTTTACCTTTCGTTTTTCAGAAACCAATATGGCGGCCACAACTAAAAGGAACTCTTTCATCAGTTTATCTCTTTCCCATGTTGCATTTTTTTCTGCTCACGTGCATATTGTGACAAATAAAATTAAAAATAAAATTCTCAGATATAATTATTATTATCAAGGAAAACACACAACATATAATTTCAGTAGGTGCTCAAAAGAGGTGAGAAAATTTTTATTCATAGGCTAAATATTTTTCAGGACGGTTAAAATTTGTTTCATACCTAAGGTCCTTTCGCATACTCACATCCTCCTTCAAATCACACTTTTAATTATCTGCAGGCCTTTATGTTGTCACGTAAACCTATTTTTTTCGTACTTCTTCTGCTCTTACCGAATGCTGTTGTTATCGGGAGAAGTACACGACAGCTTAAGTCATAAGGGATGGGTGTGTTTTTGCATTGGCGGCAGGGACCTCTAGTAAAGACGCGAAGAGAAAATTAGGAAATATTTCGATGTGGACTGCGGTGTTGCATTATCTCGAAATCAGATCTTTGAGAAAGGAGGATGGAAGTAGGTAAAGAGACTTTCGAGACGTAGATGTGATGGGAAATGGAGAAGGTTAGCTGGGGAGAGATAAAAAGACGAGCGAAGAAGCGCTAGGCATCGGAAAAGTAAGCTGCCGCGAAAAATGCGGAGGAAGGACTGAAACAAAACAGATTTGGAAAAGTTCTGCATGATGGAGAGAGGAATATTTCTGACCGTGCGATTTTTGTACATGACAAAATAATATTTCCGCCAATTTAATTAAAAGATGAAGAATTTCTATACTAACTGGAGCTTAAATGAAACCTAATTGCCTATAACGGCCTCCAAATTAAAAAAATCATAAAGCATATAGTCTAATAGCATCTGGACGAACTATACGTCACTTTTTTTTTCTTCAACCATCGTGCGCATTCGTGAGGGAAGGCAAAAGATTTGAATATTCCGTTATTGTCCCCCGGGTATCATACATTCAGCAAATTAGAAAAAGGAATTTCTGAGGGAATAATAGATTATGCAGTAATAGAGAATTGACCATGATTGTAAATCACCTATGATGGTGATTACGGCTAGCATGGAAAACGAAAATAATAGATGATAAGTAGTTAGGGGTTGGAAAGGGCTTCATCAGTAGTGAGGGATTATAAACTGAGACAAATGCGAATCGGAACGAGAAATTCGGTTCTCCAAACCAATAGATTTCCACGTAAAAAGAGCTAAAATCGCCCATCTTCACTCGAGAAGGCATGGGCCACTCGGGCGGGTGTTTCGCCAATGGTACCCGTGATCCCGCTCCATCCCGATATTCCTCTCCAGCACCGCCCAACTCCTCACTGCGCCGCCGAGCGAAGGGATAACGCACGCACAATATTTATGCTCCTCTCCCGAGGCGTGAGATGAGGGCTGACGGAGGAGGGGGCCGACTCACGGAGCAAAGGGGAAAATTTACGAGAGGCAGTTTCATTAGCCATTGTCGGCTCCATCCCCCGCCTTCCCTCCCTTTCCGTCCACCGCCGTCGAATCAACATCTCTCTTCCCAAGCGAACGTCACTTTTTTTTTCTTCAAACGATGAAAAAGCCGCTCGCTCTTTCGCGGAGGGCCTTTTCGTTCCATTCTCGGACAGTCCTCGGCTGCCTTTCATGAACTCTATCCCTCTCCTCTACGATAGAGCCCACACCCAGAATGGGCCCGGCCCCCAGGGGGGCATGGAAGGCCCATCCGGAAAGGGACGACTTAAGTGCTCGACGCCCGACGTCCAGTATCTCACGCTGGGATGAAGGGGTTGATTCCTTAGCAACGATGTCCATCGTCAAATGCCGCTAAAGGCCATATTTCACCGAGCAATTTGCATACATTTAGATCGCTTCCAATCGCCAATGCTCACAAAGATTACCATGTCCCACATACAGGATTGCAATTTCGAACACTGATGCGGAAATTGCTGAGCTACGCCAAAAGGAACAAGCAATTTTCGTGCTACTAATCGAGGCAGAGAATAATTTCAAATAATTTGAGCGGCCAGTTTCGATGTTGTTGGAGCGATGCCGAAAGTAAACGGAAATATTAAAATAGAAGGAATACTTCAGTTCGTGGAAGTGGCAGGAAACTCTGGGAAATAAAAAATAAAGGCACATGCAGGCCCGCCCGCTTCATTGATTGGCTAATTGACCCAACCCTAAGTCCTTAAAAGGATGCAATTACGAAGTTCCCAAGCAACTTGGAACAAACCTTGCAATTTCATAGTGGTGTATGACCTGAAGTTTGATTCATTGAATGCAGATTTCTGTATTTCCAATCTTCGGACCTCGTTTTAATCGGAACAGAAGTTTTCGAAAGAAAACACCGCCAACTTGCGGATTCTGAGAGAAATTAGTTGGCAAGAGAACCGGCAATAAAGATGTTTACTTTACAACTACTATATACGAGGATACAAAGTCGCCCTTGTCATCTGGCTTTGGCCGATATAGCAATGTCACGGATCGATTGGCAATCATTTCAAGTTCAGGAAATCTGGAATAATTTTTTGGGGACCCTATGCGCAATAGAAGTTTAAAAGGAAATGCAGCGATTGATATAAGTAAATCACCTACTAGATAATTAACGTTTTGCAGCAGATTTGGGCGGATTCCTGAGCATTACTGGTAAAACTTTTGGTCATGTATTATATCATTAAGTTTTTCATCATTAGGTGCAGTCATTCGATACTAATGGGACTATCGATATAATCCTAACATCTGTATAATTAGATTTATTTCTTAATTACAAGGCTAAAGCTTAAGCTTGGAAGAACGTTTTAAAATTGATATGGCACAGCGAAATCGCACATTTTTGCTAACTGCGACGCGTCAGTTGGTGTATTGTGGTTTTGTTATTCCAGGACGTAAATACAAAACGTTGCCCAAAGAGTAAAAAAACGAGTTCCGCAAGGACTTTCAGAAGAGTACTCTGAAGTAATTAATTGGGTTGTCTGTCCGCACTGTGTCCCTGCACCACTGATTTCATCAAGGCACTCCCAATGAACGCCGATAAGCAGGGAGTACGCTAATGTTACGTACGTCTACAGCTACAACTTACCCTGATAGCTTTTCTACGGTGTGTGGCAGGGGGTGAATAATTTCCAATCTTGCACTACTTAAAATTCACTAACGAAAGGAATAAAACTTAATAATGGATTACGTAAGCGCAGAAGAGGAGCGGCTTCAGGGATTATGTATCGGATAATGAAGGTTTGTAATTAACAATTATATTGATGAAATTAAACTAATTGTAAGTATGCCGCAGCTTCACGTGCATTTAATGGTATGGTATGTGAACTGTCATGTCTGTATGGTCATGAGCGTCATGAGGTATGTCACTAGCCACTCATCTCCTCGAGTCTTTTGGGCTATGGAAGTAAGTCCGACTGTTAAAAAGATAAGTGTGCCTTGTTTCCCATCTATTGGTGCTTGATGTAAAATATTCGTCATACATATTTACATCAATATAATCATACCTTTCCATGCTACGTTTCCCAAGATCGCATAGCCTTAGGGGCTGTCCATAAATTAAGTTACGCCGGAGTAATATGAGTTTTAAAGAAATAAAAGTAAGAGTTTTGTTAAAATATTAATGATGATAACCATTCTTATTAGTAAATAAATAATGTTATAAGAAACAGATCAGGTGCTTTTATAGAATGCGTTTAATTACTAGAGAACGAGCGTTAAATAGGGGGATTACGGGACGGGACGGGGGATTACAAAAAAATGTAGTTATTCGTTCAATCATCCCCATATTGCTGGGCTCAGTTTAATTTATCGTCGGCTAAGTCATGCTATCATCGAGAATGGTATTTTCAAAACAGCAGATAAAATGGGATTTTTATTTGCTTTGACGCACGTAGTCGTTATGTAAGCTCAATAAGTGAGTCTGGTTACACGGAGTCCACCACCTCAGCGAAGTGCATCATGAGAATCCCGAACCTTCCCCCAATCCCTGCCGTGATGAATGGACATGGACACGCCTTTTGATACGGAGGCATGAATAGAATTAGCATAACTTTTCACGGGCGTGGGGTCCAACGCGATCGCAACGTGATAAACCTTTTGGCCGTGCCTTGGGAGGATCTTCTCTTTTATCCCTTCCTCCGTTCCCTCCCTTCCTCCAGATGATTCAGGAAGGAAAGGATTGAACTTCATCGGAAGAATCGGAGAGTAGCAATGACCGGGATCCATAACTAAGGCTCTTAGTCCCTGCAGGAGGTCTCATATGACGCTGGAGATAGTATTTTCATCGTTCATTTTCAGCTTTTGACACGATTTTCATTCAGAGAGTCACGTTTCGACTAAAAATAGGAAAAGACTCACTCATAACTATACATGGTTTATCAGAGAAAGGCGAACAACATTAATGCCCAAGTTCATAACGACTGTTCCACGTTAACTATCAGTTCAAGTAGTTCACATTTAAATTACTGGAGTTGTTTCCGACAATTATACTTACAAAAAATACATCTCATATTCTGCTTGTTTATAAGAGTATTAATGGTAGAAGAGCATATTAACTATGATGGTTATGACTCGGAAATATTTAAACAGACAACACTGCATAGATCCTGAAGAGATTTTAACTAATCTATCGGATACTGAAAATTTCCATAATTTTTTCATCTTTGCTTGACTTTTATTTGTGCGTAAATTAAATAAATGTTTTAAAAGGTCATGTTGTTCAAATATTACCTTAAATAGTTTAAACACGTTAACTACTTGATAGAGGAAAATGAATTAAGAATAATTACTATAAAATGAGCAATAGCAATAAATGATATAAGCATACACCGCAGTTCACAGAAACTATCAATCCCCACAATTGATAGTAATCAAAATTAAGTAACATTAGATAAGTAACAGTCGATAAAGAGCAGTTTATAATATTCAAAGAATGAATACTTTTAAGTCTTTTGATATTTCAAGTTGTTTTAGGAAAAACGAAAGTAGAGAGAGATTCGTGTATTGGGAAGTGGCGCTGTCAAGGCGGAAATTTCAATAACTAATTATGCCTACCAATGAGCACAGTATAATTCTACTAACAATATCTAAGGAGCGAATAAAAAGGATGTCCACGTACGTAGGAGGAACGAAGATGTTGCCCATGCTTCCATAGATGCTTATTCACGTTTGATATTTTCCATAATAGATAGTTCATGCCTGTGAGATTTTCATTTCTAGAACTCAGGGCCAAATTCTAATAGTTATTTGAGAGGAAAATCTATCACTGAAGTATTCGAAACATTTTATTTACTTACAAATAACAGTGACGCTCGCTTTCACCGCATTCATAAAAATAAATTATTTGCAAATATTTCCTTATTAATAAGGTAATATACTCCACAGGTAATAGGTTAAGAAGCGAAATCTGATAGAGGGAAAAAAGACTAATATTAGAGAATATTTTTTCAACAATATTTCCCTTTTTTATAACATTTATTTGCTTGAGATAATTGATTCTATTCTATTATAAGGCTAAAAAGTATCGGCCACAGCGAAGGGCATATATAACATGATCAAATAAATGCGCCGATATCATAAAAATAATTCAGATCTCAGGTTTATTCATTCAGAAATTGACGCTCAATTAGTGGTAACTAGATTTGAAACTTTTCCCACCAGAATCGCTCATTTGTTCTAATTTTTGGATTACAGCTATTCCTCCCTGTAGTCGTCAGCTCACTTCTTAAGCATCCCACGCCTTACACAACAAATAAATTCTCCCGGGAGCAGGAATCACGCTGCTTCATCACGTCCGCCAATCCACATCAACTACTAACCCTTAGCGAGCGAAAGACTTGAAACGACGTCCTTCTTTTACGCAAGCTTCTCCACCGCCTGGAGCAAAATTTATTGGTCTCAATAAATAAAGAAATGGCTGATGTCAAGAACTACCAAAGTCGCTTTCCGTCGGCTGCTGTCGTTCTACTTTCACTGTACGCATTCGTTATAGTCACTCCTGGAACTCTGCCCATATACACACACACGAAGAAAAACTGACTCTTAAAGTTGCACATGAATACAATCAGAGTTCACTGCGGCCAGTAACGCAAGTAACAAATGTCGGAAAGTTACAAATGAAATTTGTAATTGAAGATGGAAAAATTCATTACAAATCAAAGAGTAAAAAAATATTACTTATTCCAATTATAATTTGCTGATGTCAACATAGCTTTCGAGAAATGTATATACCTACTGTTGTGTGCTGATCGAATACAGTCCTCAGTTCTTTCATCCAATTACATGTAAATTTTCTATGGAAAACGAAACCTGTATGGGGGGCTGTGTTTGAAACCGTCGGGATCTTCTCGAATAGGTAACCAAGGTGTCACGTGATACAAACAAGAATGTTTCGAAAATTTGGTGTATTTGAATCGCTCATAATAATCTCAATCATTGGTTTTCACTTGAGTTTTTCTCGTCCATCTTGAGCATAGAGCCCTCGGATGAGAAAACCTCAAGTGAAAAAAATGAATAAAATTGTAATAAGCGATTGAAACACGCCTTATTTTGGAAAGCATTCGTGTTCATACCACGTGACTCCTTGGTTACCTATTCGAGATAATCTCGAGCCCCCCCCCCCCCACTTTGGGGGGTTACGTTTGTAACCGTCGGCATTATCTCTAATGGTAACCAAGGAATCAGGTGATACAAACAGGAATGGTTTCATAATTTAATGTGTCTGAATCGCTCTTTACAACATCATTAATTGTATTCACTTGAGTTTTTCTCATCTATTCCAACTAAAGAGCCTACAGTTGAGATAAAACACAAATGTAAACAATGAATGAGGTAGCTATCAGCGGTTTTAACACACCAAATTTGCGAAGCATTCATGTTTATACCACGTGACTACTTGGTTACCTAGCCACGTGGTGTAAACACGAATGGTTCGCAAATTTGGTGTGTTAAAACCACTTCTTACAACCTCATTCATGTTTTACACTTGTGTTCATTTCTCATTATCTCATATGTGGGCTCTATAGTCAAGACAGATGAGAAAAACACAAGTGAACACAATTAATTATATCGTAACGAACGATTAAGACCAATAAATTTGCAAACCATTCGTGTTTATCCCATGTGACCTGTTGGTTACCTATTCGAGATAGTCCCGACGGTTTCAAACGCAACGACCTTGGTTGTTTTTACTATCTCATTTTATCTAGCATTTGTGCATTTTAATATAAAAATCAATTGAAATATTAAATGTGAAGGGTTAAACGACTTCCATTCCAACGACTATTCACCTCCTTCAAATGCTATACTAACTGCCATTCCGTTTTGTGCGTTTCTCGAAGTCGCGAGGTGAAACTTTTGGAGCCATTTCACATTGGAGAGATTTCATAAATTCCACGGGTGCGTGAAGTCTACGATCTATCGGAAGAGGCGTGGCTCCACATTCCATCCAGCCTGGATTCCATTCCACAGTTACCACCATATTCATTTTCCTTCTTTACCATTTCATTTTCCAATATTTCTGGGCACTCTGTGCCATTAATCCAGTTTTATAGATCGATTTCGCCATCGCTAATTAATTCTCCCCTCCGAATAGTAGTAGTTATTTGGGGTACGCGACCAACATCTAAGGTCATTCTCACTAGGGATAGGTGGGGATCATCATCATTAGCCAGTAATCGAGAGATTGGTTTGACGCAGCTCTCCACTGAATTCTTCTATCGGCTAATATTTTCATATTTACGAACTTCACCCCCTGCCACACACTCTTTAAGGAGGCTTGCGAGGTATTGCTTGGGTGAAAATTTAATGCGTTCCTATATTTCATTCTCAGTCAATCGTAAATGCAAGAGTGCAGCATTATCATGTTATCTAGTCAAGGATATTAAGTAATTCATTTTCCGGATTTTTTCGAAGCAATCTATCTGCTTCCGAAATAGGTTTCTAACCTATTATCTCCAGCACTCTCCTCCCTCCCCTATGCAACACGTTTCTAAACCTCCTGTAAACACGCCAAAAATCGCCTAATTCCGCAAGAGCGAATGAAAACAAATGGACTATTCGTACGAATTAACGCGACAAACTCATTCGATGTTTCCGCGTTTGTCAAGGAGTCACCACAACACCAGTTATTGCCAAACCAGAGGCGATTTGTTGACCAACCGGCACAATAAATGTAGGCCTTTGGAACAGAAGAGAAAACGGAGAGCATGACATTATTATTTCATGATGAAGCCAATGAATTCGTTATCTAGTCCATCCCTTTAAGATCAAAGACTGGAGCAATCAATAATAGCGCTAACAGGTAAAGACAACAACGGTCTCCATTAAAAAGTTTTCTGTCAGTGCGAGCAGGCCATTTGATGAAAAATAATTGATTTCATAAAAAGCATGGTAGTTATGCAGAGGACCAACCCAGGGGTCGGCGAACGTTTGGGACGGAAGAGTCTATCCCTTGCAGGGGCTATAAAAATTTTCGATGGCCTTAATATATTTACAATTTTAAATTCAATTTTGAAATTTAGTAATTTTAAAAACAATGAAAATTGAAGGTATTATAATAACAAGGATTGGTATTAATTACACATCTATTAAAATATAAAAAAAATCAATCCAATATTGCTATCGCTGATTTTGTATGAGGAGTGAGCTTGCATTTCCTAAGAAAATGTATTTATGTCCAGTTTGTAAATAGTGTTAATTTCTTAACTTACGAATCCAAGTTGGAAACAGCCATTGAAATATTTATTCCATTTGAAAATTCAAAAATATATGCTTTCTAGATGAAACTACAATTGTTTTATTTTGGAAATTTTACTTCCTGGCCACATACAAGTACCCAAAGAGCTATAAGCGATTCGCGAGCCGTACTTGGCCGAACCATGGACCACCCAAAAGGCAAACACACATGTTCCAGGTTTTAGTCAAGTTCTGAAGATAAAATAGATCGGCCGAGTAATAAATGACGTTCTAAGAAATAAGGAAGTCTACTGAAAACTTTTACGAAAAGACAGAAGAGCCTAATCGGTAACATCGTTAGATATGATGGTCTGATGAGGACTGGAAAATTTGTAAGGGAAGAACGGCAAATAAAGGCCTCGTATGAGATATATGGTGGGAGTAATGAAGGATGCTAAAGTAAATACTAATGTAAATGTTAGGAGAAGTGAATGGAGAGATACGGCAACCCCATGTTAGGATTGATCGTGGTTTTGACGGAATAATATTTCCAATCAAAAGCCGTTATTCGCAGAGATTACAAACTAAAAAACTGATACGACTGCTGCTAAAGGGTAAGTAAAACCTTTGGAAAGCATTTGCGTTCCATCCACTCGCGTCATAACTAACGGTGTTTTCTATTTTTTACGTCTTGGTTTAAATTCTCTTTCGCACCGAATACCTCATCTACATCTACATCTACATAATACCCTGCAAGCCTCCATAAAGGTGTGTGGCAGGGGGTGAATTCTCACCACACATGCACTACATATCATGCATAAAAGAGGATTAGTATTTCTATACTGTTCTAAACTTCACTATTTAAAAAAAGATAAAAATAGCAAAGCAAACATGCAAAAATATGCTGTTAGTTGGGTTAGCTTCAAGTCCTTATACCAACATATAGCTACCAATGTTATCCATTGCTACACTCGTATTGGATATATTAACCGTTATTCATATCCCTAATTTGGATAGAATCTAAACGGCTAAAATCCTAAACGGCTGGTACGAGTGACATCCTCCTGATTTCAACTCTCAGGGCGCTATTTTCTACGAAAATATTAGGAGGAGGTACATAGATGGAGCGGAGCGAAGGATGAATTAGAACATTAGGTAAATATGAAGGGGTTAATCGATATAAGAATGGAATGGAGCACTGAGTCAAAACAGTTTCAAGATCGGTAAGCATTGGTGATTAAGTACAGTTAACTTTTAATATTTCGAAATCTAAAGTGAACTGTTGACATTCACTTTAAAACCATTTTATTTAGAAAAATATGACGTTACGTCAGTTTATTGCAAAATTAATGTTTTGGCTTGGCGTCAAAAATCTGTTTTTATAAGTTAATCACATTCCGATGCTTTCGGGTAACCTAATCTCGAGAGTAAAGGCTGGGACACAATCAACGTATTGCGTGTATGTGAAACACGGTAAACAAAAAAATGTGGCAACGCGCACAACCAACGTCCACGTAAGGAGATGAGCAACAATCATGTACACTCGTGCATTCGTGTACACGGTACACGTTGATTGTGTCCAGCCTTAATTTACCAAAAAATACCACGTAAAGATATAATTCTATATATTTAAATATCAAGAGAACATTTTCCTATATAAGTAAAAAAATAAACGTTGAAATTAATTTAAAAAAGACTTTTAAAATGTCTTTCTTTTTGCGGTGGAAGTTCAAGTGTAAGAAACGCGATTGTATAGGGGCTCTTGTTCCGTAACATTATTCATCTCCATACTGCTATGTCAATAAAGAATACTATTTTCAGCAGCATATTTAACCCAATTGCACTGTCAACTACCTGAAAGAAAATGCCATTGAGCCTTGACCAACACAATGTTATTTGATGAAACTTTCTCAACAATATTTCGAAAGAATATTTTTTTGTGGAGGACACAGATTGGGGAGGATTAAGCCCGCGACGTAGTTCTTTTCCCCTCATCTTCGACTCGGGATTTTCTTAACCCTCTCGGTATGTCCACTTTTAGTATCAATACCTACATTTGTTTCATAAATTTCACCGAACAGAAAGAAAATAGCGGAGGGGATGTGAAGAAGGCACTCCTTTCGTTGGCACGAAGGGATTCTTCGATGAGCGTGATGAAACACTTGCCACAACCACTATATGGGTCTCAGATGTTGACGCATTCAGCGGCACCAATTCATCCACGCATACGTTCGTGCGCATTCAAGTACACTACATGTAGACACATATACTGCCGTCGGAAAATAACCTCATCGACTTATACCTCGAAAAAATTTAGATAAAATGGGATGATTTCCAGACTATAAGGCACATTTAAGTCTAATGACCTGTTACGGTGACGAGTTGAGGTACAGGACGAGTAGAAAATCCCGGAGAAGTTTCACAAAGGATTTCCAGCCGAGTTCGCGATGAGCCCTCAGTTTTCCTACCCAGCGGGTGAGATTGCCATGCTAATTTCTTTTGCATTTGTCACGATTATTTGGGTAGTTGATTTTCTCTAGAGTTTTACTTTTGTTGCAAACAAGAGTGGTTTTTTTGACTTTATATTGACCGCGCATATTTGAATGCATTCGAATGCAGCAGAACTTTTGCATCTACATTTACGATATACCCTGCAAGCCACCGCGAGGGAGTGTGGTTGGGGGTGAAGATCACCAAACATGCACTAATAACATGTAACTAGGCTACTACATGGAAACATGCTAGATAATAGGGTCACATGCAGTTAGATGGTTAGTATCTACACAGTAATAAAGGATAATTAGTTAAAATGGCATTTATCAACAATTTTTCCACATATTTTTATCTGTATTTACCTAGCATGCATAGGTTAGTAATGTTATTACATGCTTCATGCAGGTCTCTAACAATCTTTCACCTATCTATACCTTTGCTATCCTGCCTATTGTGCTCTCTTATGGTGCGGGAGAAAAATTACATTTTGAATCTATCAGTACGGCAGTATATCTCTCTAATATTATTTATCTGGACGAATCTAGCATATGACGCTGGGGTTTTTAATATATGCCTTAATATCTTAATTAAAGCTATCCGATTTAAATGTAATAGATTTAATCTGTACTTTAACCTACGCTCGATCTGATAATGATTCCCAGCCTAATTCTTCTATTTCTTAACTTTACTTTTGAAATCCATTCGAATCACGTTCTTTCCAAAAAAAATTTGATAATCTCCATTCGCGTGAATGAGGACTTCGTTAGCGAAAGTCGTTCGTTCATTAACATTATGCTCTTGTGGAGTAATTTCGGCGGACGCCTACACCATCGCTGCTAGCGAGAGAAAATTTTATGACTCGTAAATTCGTTGAGGGGCACTGGGGAAAGCGGACTTTTTTTGTCGGAGGTGGGCAAGGGAAGTGAAGGAGTCAGAACAAGAGGGTTGCGCAATCATCGGTGGCCCGAAGCTGAAAGCGAAGACGGTGGATGCCAGGTTGCCGCCGTCTCCCGGCCTACGCATCTTTAAGGATTGGGGCGACAGATTTATCGCACTCCTCGGCCGCAGCAAGGAGGGACAGTCCGTGGGACAGGGTCATAGAATATCATTACGTGACAGATAAAGAAGATGGTAGGGGTTGGATAGGCGCGAAGCTTCCAAGAAGCTTGGGGACGCCAGCACGCATCCATCCACACATTATGGCCGCTCTAATCACAACACGCCTAGGTATATCTGGTGCCGTGCAAGCCAACGGGAAGGCGTGTGGCAGGGGGCGTCGCCATCAACAGCCACGCCATATCGTAACGCAGACGAGTTATGTTAATATGGCTCGCAACCATAATACCGGTTAGGATGCTCAAAATATCAACCTAAAATAAAAAAAGAAGTTTCACATCAAAGAAAGCATTTAACTCCGAAGTATCATTCTAATAACGTGGATTAAGAGATACACACTTTACGGAGAGCAACGGTAACATGGAGGATATGCATGATATTTGTTTATCATGCATTAACGATGTACTTGAAACAAAATTTTCTCACAAATTTAGAAAAATAGGCCAACATTTTCTATGCTGACCACAAAGATTATTAAATGCTATTTAAAATGTTACGGAAAATGGACGTAAGTCACGTGACCTGAAACGCCTTCTGACGTCACTGCACGGCATAGGTTCCATATTGCTACGGAAACAGACGTTTATTTTAGAAGAAAACGGAGCGAATACATTGTTTTGAGGATTTTAGCTGTTCCTTGATCGAAACACTGACTGAAAAGGGATACAAAAAAGCACATTCCGACAATTTGCTTTTGGTTGACTCTCTTATGGTGAAATCCTTCATAACCATCCCAGCGATTGCTTTGTCGAAGCAGAGGTTCGTTGAGTGAAAACAAACAGGGTACTGAACAGGTATTATATACATTTTATGGACGATTTGCTTATAACGATCCACACTGCTTAAACGAAAAATCGAGGTACAGTAATTAATCGCATTAAACAAATGAGATAAATACATGGGTGTTTACCAAGTATTCATTACACAACTATCCTACGCGTGCAACAGATAAAAACGCCCACAGTGATACCGTGCCGTGACGTCACGCGACGACGTCGTGCTTTTAGGCTGCCGAAAACATTCAATTTTTTAAAAATAGTAATATCTTTGTAACGCAACTTAATTCCTCAAAGACATTTTCGCCAAGTACATTTTAGCTAATAAACTTCTCATTCAAAGAGTATAAAAAAATAATTCATGTCCCCCATTAAGGAGGCTAGAATGTACTGGAGGAGGGATCGCAGCTAATTTCAGAAGCCAGTGGCTATCTTGTTAGGTACGGAGTTACGGGCTTACAACTCGTATGGGTGTTGTGGTTTTTGCAAGCAGATAAACGTATGGAGTTGTAAGATGAATAATGGAAGGTATTTTTTAAAATTTGTCAAAGAAAAAGAGGAATGTGCGCAACCATACAAAAGAGCACTAAATATTTAGTTACAATAGGTCAAATGCGGACCAGTTTTATTAATAAAAATAAAATTTTACGCTAAGTGCTTAAGTTAAATTAAAGCTAAGTTTTTTCTATAAACCCGCCTTAACTGGTAATGCTGCGATGAAATTAGTGTACGATTTTATTGTTATTAATGTTTTAATACATATGCAGTCTCCATTAAAGGATGTATGAAGCGCAATGTTTCTGTTTCTTTGTTTTCAAAATTCTGTCTTCATTGTCACCCATTGTATTGGTTAATTAAATCTTACTTTCTATCTCGGGAGAATAGAGTATCTGCATACTTTGGGGAAGTGACGTCTGAAAAATCTATCGATACTTGAGACACTAAATTTTCATTCTGACGTTCGAGAGGCTTTTATTTCATTTTTTATTAGCTAACAAAATCTAATATATTATTACTTCGCCGAAACACAAGCCCGTCCTGTTTAGTAGGCGCTGACGTCCATTGCCATACTCGACCATTTGTCGATATGGAGATAGTGTGACTTTGTAGTCTTGGCGTACGTACCTGTTTTGCTATTAATCCTGGTAACGTTATTGGGGCGATTTCTGTTGCTGTGTGAAATACACTGAAATGGAAGAAGGCAGTAATTCTAGCGATGAAATATCAGCTAGAGATGTGGAACGAGCATTGCCTTGTTCCGCCATACAGTAGCAGAAGAGTGATAACACTCAAAAAGATTTTCATACGAGGGTCGTTCAATAAGTCCTTAGAAAATCCAATAGGTGGCGATGATATAATCGCAAAAGGTTTGCTTTTAGCAAGCGTCATCTCTCTTCAGACCGCTGCAAAAGTTTCAGCTATATCGGTACCGTGGTTACTTTAGCAAAAAACTTTTGTAAATGGAAAAAAGGGAGTTTCGTACGGTGATTAAACACTTCTATTTAAAAGGATTCCAAGGATTTAAGATTCCAACCTCCTTGGTCACAATACATTTGGGGTCACCAAGTTGTCGTGCCAAGGTGATTTATTTTACAGATATTCTCTTGAAGGCAATAAACTTTTAAATTTCCACAGGATTTATTTTAACCAACCTAGGTTTCAGCTTCCGAGTGTCATTATCAAGCGTCCTTGAAAATGGTACTTAGATGCTGAAACCTAGGTCGCGTAAATAAAACCTATGGAAATTTACTGAGTGAATTACTTTCAAGATGGTATATGTATGTACACATATTCCACAAGTTTTCGCAGAATGATTTCAAGTTGTGATTTATTTTATGTTAAGCATTGAAATAGCATTCTCCGCATAGCACAAATATTCTTAATATAATCTATAGGTGATTACAAGTAAAAGGAATTAAAAATATAGCATGGCTGCATGAGTTGAATTTTAATTTCTAAAAGTGCATCGAATTTAGGCATCCATGTGATATATTTTGATAGAAAAAACCTGTTGTTGCGACAAAAAAGGGTGGAGATTTTTAGAATCTGATAGTAAAAGAAAAATATTGCAAAAAATCTTTCCCTGGACCTAAATTCCGAAATGCTAGGAGAGAAAAAAGATGTAGAATTCGCTACAACATGAGTATGACTTGCGACAGGAGAGAAAAGCGCGGAACAGCTAAGTGTTAGCGGAGACATCCATGCCTGAGGCACTTCCTGAAGCGCCCAAAGAAGATAACGGTTGGGGATAAGTAGGCAGTGCGTGCAGCAAACCCTCGCATCAAGCGGGGAAGTTCATGGGTCACAGACGTGGACCAAGGAGACAACAAACTCGTGGACAGAATGAGGCTAAGTCCGGTGCCTCAAACTCCCAAGGGTGATCTGAGGAAACAAAAAGATGAAAATGGCATTGAAGAACAGAAAAGAAAATGTAGATGGCTTGAAATGTAGACTTGGGAGAGGCAATCGACAGACGAGGCCATTTGTGCAGTTAGAAATAGGTGGGTATTAGAATAGAGGTGAAATTTTACTGAGAACGGAAAAAAATTGGAGTGATAGTAAACATGTTTTTTTAATGTAGTATAGCATTCAGGAAGAGATATACCTCCTGCCTTAGCAGAGGCAAGAATAATTCGCTAGTGGAATTACGGAATCAGTTCCACGGGTCGGTCTTAATTTTTCCTTCGCGCACTGAAGAAATGCAGTAGAGAGGAATTTGCCAAGGTTCAAGATAAATGGTTTCGACCAGGAAAAGCCAAAGGGAAAAAAATGGAGTGATAACCAATTCGAAATATCAAAATTACTTAAAGGTGCCGAAGCGTTTATTATTTCAACTTCATACGCTCTCCACATTGCTCTCAAATAGATAGTATTATCCCTTTGCAAAGTGTCTTTCCAGCGGCATTCAAACCAGGGTCCTCGAAATAGGAAGCCACTGATCCAGTCCTCACTTTAACCCGATTTCCAATGGGGAAAGGTCCATATACAGCTCAGAATAATAAAGATCCCAATATCAGAAACTTAAATTAAAAATATCACTTCAACTTCACACTGAGCTGAACTGCAGTGATCCTCCTCAAGATGCTCCATAATGGCGAAAACTGTTCGTGAGAAATGAGTAAAATGTGGAAAGATAGTGTTTTCTTTACGTATACTACCGGAGGACGGAGAATTACACCAAATCAAGGCTGGAACCATATCGTTTATGAAACAGTCTGATAAACTGACACATATAAAGAGTTTAGAGAATAATTATAAAAAGGACAGTAGAAGTTAAGGAGCAAAGTAAGTGAGCAGTGGCTAAATACATTCACATGTGAAATGAACTGCTGATTATCGGCATCAGGAAACCATTTTTTAAAATGTATAGCCTTCAGGAAGAGATATACCACCTGTCTTAGCAGTGGCAACAATAATTCTGTAGTGGAATAACGGAATCAGTTCCACGGGGCGGTCTTAATTTTTCCTTCGCGCACTGAAGAAATGCAGTAAAGGGAAATTTGCCAAGGTTTAAGATAATTGGTTTCCACCAGGAAAATCTAGAGGGCTGCAGTTAACCATTTATAAGATTGAGACTGATGATGACAACAAATGGATAAGAATTATGCACATCACCTTTGATTCCGCACTATTTCACTCCGGGGAAAACGGAAGCAGTGAAGGTCTGACGCTCGTTCCGAAGGGAATATACTTTCACCCGAGACAAGTGCTGTCCCAAAGTGAATGGTAATACGCCGCTCGTGGCACAACACATTCGCTAATTGATGTCACTTGAACTGAAACCCCGACCCAGTTGACGCAGAGTAGTCGCAAATGATTCAATCCTGCAACGTACCTGAAAAGTAAAATAAAATATCCAAATTAATCAAAATACGGGCTTAACAGCAACCATATTGGCAATATTAGAGAAATAAAAGGACAATGAGGTTACACAACAAGAATAAAGATTTAGTTGATTTGCAAAACTCAAATACGCAGGGTGCAGTTAAGAAAAAGTAATGGTAAAAAACAAGCATAAATAAGTAAGAACTCTTTATCATAAGGAGTTTACGAATGTCCTACGAAAGAACTGTAAAGTGGGGCTAGAGTGTAAGTTCCATATGACGGTACAAATTGAATTGAATCAATATTATTGGAGTCTATAAAATTGTCTTAACGAAGAAAATCTGCTATTTCCGGGATTCGAACCCATTCTCATGGGATGGGAGATCAGATCTGTAACAATCACGCAGATCTGTCTTTCCCGTCAACCATTGTCCCATTTAATAATGCTATTAAATATAAATTAGAGCAATGCGTTCTATAATATAGAAAGTTTTTATGAAATTAGAAGAAAACAGTTGATGAAAGCAAAAATATTTCATTAAAAAGTACAATTTAATATCAATAATAGCAGCTTAAAAGGGAAGAATGGAAGCATTAGACATTCAGTGTTCTTGAAGAGTAATGAAGGTTGATTAAATAACAAAATAATTGAGACGAGTGCTGAAAGAGAAAGCTTTAAGAAGTGTGAAATAAAAAGAAGCATGATGAAAACTAAAACTCATATGGGACAATTTAATCAACCACATCTTGAGACGTAATATTAGGCTAAAGACGAAGCTGTCGAATGGAAAAATTATCTAAAAGAATGGGAAAGGGTATGGGAATGAGGTTAATACATGCATGATGCATGTATTAACTCAGATACTATAGATACTAACAATCTAGTTGCATGAGACACTTTAGTTGCTTGTTTGCATGTTAGTAGTGCATGCCTGGTGATCTTCACCCCCTGCCACACACCCTCGCGGTGGCTTGCAGGGTATCGTGTAGATGTAGATGAGGTATATGGAGCAAGTAGGGAGGTAGAAAAACGTGAAGAATGAAAATGAAGAAGCGGATATAAGTATTAATTGGATGCCAGCGTCAAACCGAGCTTGATGTTTTCATGAGTTGCCTTGCTCTTCGCTATTTGTGGCCTCCTCTCCCAATACCACCACTTCGTAGGGTCATGAGCCGTGAATTCCCAAGCTTGGCAGGACGACGAGCTTTGCATGCAAGTGCTTCCCATTCCTGGAGCCACGACCCCATAACATCCCTCCACACCATGCATGCGCGCGCGGAAATCCGCGCTTAACACCCGTTGCCCCACCTCGCCCCCACCCGCCCCTGGCGAGTTCAGACAAGATGGGGGCAACCAAGCAAATCGACCACCCCGCGCGAGGAAACACATTCAGCAACCCTTCGACGCGAGGGGCGAATCAGTCTAGAGTCCGATTTATGCGTTCGCAAATCGAGAATGGCGCAGAGGCGTGCTCCTCTCGTTCCGTCCAGAATTCCACCCTCCCTCTCGGCAGAACTCTGAAGCCAACCAGCAGATACCAATCCAATGCATGCGCCATCAAATCACTTCGCTTCCTCCGCTAAGAAATTTACCGAACAAAAGAAAAATTGTGGGGCCGCTGAACATGAGTATGAGTAGATTGATAGGGGATAGGGATAGGTAGGGGAAATATTTTAGAGTAGTCTGTAGTGCATGATGCATGTATTAACCCCTTAAATACTATAGATACTAACAATCTAGATGAATTAGACCCTATAGTTGCTTGTTTGCATATCAGTAGTGCATGCTTGGTGATCTTCACCACCTGCCACACGCCCTCGCGGTGGCTTGCAGGGTATCGTGTACATGTAGATGTAGATTGATGAATAAATTATTCAAAGGGTTGATCTCATGTTATCTGTATTTTCAAGTCTGCGCCCGCACTAATAGGCGCTTCAGGCAAGAATAAAGGCCATTAGGATAAGTGTGGAAGGGTGGAGAGAAACCCGGCGTCGGCATTAGCCTACTCTTAATGAAAAGGCGCCAATACGAATTAATCAGGTTTGATGTGAGAGCTAGACAGTGTGCAGCGTAGAGTCGCTAAGGTTGTTAAAAAGTGTTACGATAGATTTGGTAGTGCATTAGAACTAATAGAAGAATTAGGTTGGGAATCATTATCAGATCGTTGGTAAAAGTACAGAATAAATCTATAACAGAAATAAAAAACTGATATCTTTACTGAAGATGTGAGATATATATTAAATACACCAACATATGCTATATTCGTCCAGA
This sequence comes from Platycnemis pennipes, assembly GCA_933228895.1. Lineage (NCBI taxonomy): Eukaryota > Metazoa > Arthropoda > Insecta > Odonata > Platycnemididae > Platycnemis > Platycnemis pennipes. Next base: position 126,395,529 of record OW121851.1, on the reverse strand, counting down.
TAAATAAGATAAGAGAAATAGATTGTCGTACCGATCTAAATCAAAATGTCATTTTTCCCGCGTTAGAGAGCATAATAAGGAGCATAGCTGGGGAGAGGTCGGAGAAATATTGTTAGAGTAGTCTGTGGTGCATAATGCATGTGTTAACATTAACCCATTAAATGCATGCATTAACCCATGCATGGTAGGTAAAATCAGATAATAATATTTAGATAAATCCATCGTAACAAATAATCGCTTTCTTATGATATAGATACTAACCATCTAGCTGCATGAGACCCTATTATCTAACATGTTTCCATGTAGTTCCCTAGTAGCATGTTATTAGCGCATGTTTGATGATCTTCACCCCCTACCACACCCTCGCGGTGGCTTGCAGGGTGTTGCGTAGATGTAAATGAAGGGAAGAACGGCTCAACATCCCATCCGACGGACGGAGTACTGTGCATGAACACTCTCCAAAAGGCCTTCAAGGAGGATGATGAAAAATGTTTACCTACGAAAAATATCTTTCACTGCCGAGATTCAAACCCGGGTCCTCTCGGTGAGAGGCCAGTTCTCAAACCACTACACCAACCCGTGCACACAAAGGTTGATGGAAAGTGCAATGCTGGCAGTAAAAGGAAAATGTGTCTAAACTGAGAAGAAAATCATATGCCATTGAATCACTGAAAGAGTTGATTTAATACCAGATAATTATTGATTGGTAATCCTAAGAAAAACTAAAGATGCGAATGTCTAGAGAGGAGGTTTTGATAAGCGATTTTGCGGAAACGATCAAACGCATATTATGTTGAGACTCAAGTAGAATTGGTATACGGAATAAGAACTTTGAGAGAATGGAAGATAGAGAAGATGAAAATTTCCGAGGTTTAATAATTTCAAAAAGGACAGGAAACCCTTAATAAATAAGGAGAACCAAGTAGCAAAGGTGTACGTATAAGGAGTAAATCTAGAAGACTTATCGCAATACGTCAACAGTTGCAGATTGTGTTGTATGAAAGACATCGAATAACAAATATATGAAATATGGGATGATATACACACACTGGAAAAAGAGAAGGAAGATGAAATAATCAGGAACTAAGGGATAAAACAACTTGAAAAGAAGATACTATTATTACCTAATTAATCAAATTTAAATTATTTATTTTCAATGCTATATTACAACCCACTTACCTTACGCACACTTGTCAACTGTTTTCGTTTCATTAATCGTAAAACCCTTCCCTAGAATTATCACGCGCTTCCTATTAAAGAAGTTTACTTATAGGTGGCATCAAAACTTAAGAACCTTTGCCTTGACATTGGTTTTCGAATACATACGTTTCTAGATGTGAAAGCGTTGGCCTAATAGTGTTTGGTGATCTTCACCCCTTGCCGCACACCCTCGCGCTGGATCGCAGGGTATAACATAGATGGTACCTAGATGAATAGTGGATTGGACGCTGGGATACGGACCGGAGGATCCCGGGTCAGAAGCCTTTATGAGCACCCCAACTCGATACGAGCAGACGAACGCAAATTAGACGGTGAGGTAGCTTAGTGTGAGGAGATTTAGGCTGCTGACTTAAGGTCTAGGATCCGAATCCTAGAGATGGATGCGTCCAGCCAAAACCAAATAGTTTGTTGAGTGTGTGAGTTTCATACGCCTTTGGCCTATGTGCATGGTGAGCTCTATTTTTACATCTATATCTACACGATACCCTGCAAGCCACCACGAGGGTGTGTGGCAGGGGGTGAAGATCACCAAGCATGCACTACTAACATGCAAACAAGCAACTATAGGGTCTCATGCAACTAAATTGTTAGTATATATAGTTTTTAAGGGGTTAATACATGCATCATGCACTACAGGCTACTCAAAAATATTTCACCTACCTATCCATTTGCTATGCTGCCTATGCTGCTCACTTATAGTACGGGGGAAAAATGCCATTTTGAATCTATCGGTACGACAATCTAGCTCTCTAATCTTATTTATCTGGTCGAATCTAGCATAATACGCTGGTTTTTTTAATATGTGCCTAACATCTTCAGTAAAGCTATCTGATTGAAATTTCTCTAATAGATTTAATCTGTACCTTATCCTACGCTCTGATAATGATTCCCACCCTAATTCTTTTATTGATTCTGAAACGCTACTTAACTTTACTAACTACGGCAAGCGCTTCGACACCATGGCTTTATTTATTTCACGAGCGGCATTTGGTTGTCTCATAGTCCCAAGATGATCGATTTTAACCGTCACTTCCCGACACTAAAGAATCAAGTATCCCATCCCCGTCCTCCCAAGAAGATCAACCTTCCCAGCCACTACGCCTCAAAAAAGTAAGTAACTCGTTCCGATAGCGATAAAAATCGCATCTACCAATGAGCTTTTGGCACTGGCCACTACCGTAAACCGGGTACTGCATCAAAGCGAATCAGACGTTGCGCCGGTTGTAAACATCGGAAACCACGATCCTGGAAATCCGCAGAAAAAGAAGTTATCCAATCTGTGCGATCGACACGGCACTCCCACCTCGGGTACTCCCGTAAAGTGGTATTTTACGGCTCGGTTTGGACGGTAAAGATGGTCTTCTCGACCGATTACACTGCCTGGAACGGCTATTCTCCTCAGATGAGGTCTTCGCAAACCTAACGGTCCTGACACACTTGCTAATGCTTCGGTGTAGGTTATTTTTTTTCTCAAGGGCGCATTCTAAGCAAATGCATAAAAGACAGAGACTTGGACGAAACTTTTGATCAGGTCTCTTGCAATAGTAAAAAAAACTGGAGTGGTGAGAGGATAACAGGGCTCAATATGAAATACTGGAATGAACTGTTTACACTCACGAGAAATGTCAATTTTATGCCAAAAATCTAAACAATGAGCTGAAGTTTGAATTTCGTGAAAATACATGTCGTTCAACCGATCAATCACTCTTTAATTCGACCGATAAATCACTCCCTGATGGCATTTCGGTATCGAGTACTTAATTTATACTTTGCAATCTTGACACAAATTATTTTGTTGTGCCATGTCAGGTTACTTTCACTTCCATGCATAATGTAAAATGTACATGGATTGTTGACATTTTAAACATTTGAAATAAAAACACGCAATATTTGACAACCACTCGCTTTTTTAGGCTCACTAGAAAAGGCTCGACGTCTCCCAGAGGTTTGAATAGAAAGTTTTTTCCTCTTATGTCGAAGATATATCGCCTTAAACGAACCAACGCCGATTCGATTTGGATATGGCGTCCTGTGACGTGTAATTTGCGGAATGATTTCTTAATTTTCATTACTACGCGCCTCGGTGTTGGCCAAATAGTTTTGGAATTAAAGGAGTTGGTCAATAAATATTTGCAAAGTCATAATGGATATGGCAAGCTTGGATAATTTTGAGGGGTCTCCTTGGAGCTCTGCATACTTTTAATAATTCTGGGGGGCATGAAGGACGGAGGGATCTGAAATATGCGTAAAGAGATAGAGAGGCAATTAGTCCTTCGCTATAAACATCTGGCTACATGATGCTGCCCAATGATTAGCACTCTTCACACTGTGTTAACGTGGTATTTAATACATCAGAAACAACTACCAATAATGACTTTGCATTTTGTAAATAAAAAGTGGGTCAGCTCTGACCTTCAAGAACAGTCGAGAAGGAGAAGTTCACATCGTGTTGCAGAGGATTGAGGATTGCGACGTCTCCAAGTCGTTCTTTCTCACAAAATAGAGGACTCCGCGTTGTTTTAGTAAATCATAAATAGGGTAGCAGAGTGCTGGATTGTTAGCCGGTTCATATTAGGGAGGAGCTGGGAATATAACAGGTCTTGTTAAATACAAATTGTGTGGTTTTCTAGGCACCAGATCTTTCTGAGAAACTACATGCAAGTATAGAAATAAACTGTCCATCGCTCAGAATTAGTAAATTGAGCAACAGAATTAGCTTAATGATTCTTTGGGCATCATAAAAGATCAACCAAACATTGGGATTAATGACAGCGCTACTTCTAAGTGATACGCGCATTAAGAATTATTATACCTACCTGAAGGAAATATAGGTTTTGTAGCTATTGAAAGATTACTAAGGGCGCAACGTGATCTTCCGCTGTCAACAAAGCACATAAATCCGAATGTAAAATTCCATGAGAGAGCAGCGTGGAAACAAAAGAGGCGAGACGGAGAATAAATAAAGCGGGGATAACAGGAGTGGCTTTCAAAACAAAAGGGAACGCGAGAAGAAAAACACCAAGAGAGGCCCTTCTCCCTCCGAAACAACATTTTCGCACTCCCTTTAGCTCAGCTCAGGTCGAGGTCGGGGGCACTCAACCCCCGCCTTCCCTTCATTCGAGTCGCGTATTTAAAGACCTTTCTGAGGCGCGGAACAATGGCAAGAGAGCAGGAGGAGGAGAGAGTCCTTACTGAAATCGGCGAGAAGCGTGAAAGAGACTTTTAACGACACTTGCGGAAATAGAATACGTGGTAGGGATGGAGGTCGAACCGTGGAGAAAGAGCCCTTCCCCGCAAGAATAGTAATATTTCCTTGCATAAATATTCGTTGAAATGAGCGGCGTTGCCACATTTCCTCCCTCCCACCGTATGCCTGGGGGGTCTTGCTAATTTCGCCGAGAGAATCGCCTCCTTCCTGGAGAAAATTATCGCAATTCTCAAGCCTTCTCGCCCTCATTCGAGAGCGGTCGCGGAAAGACACACGCCGCTGATGAGCTTTGCTCATTCAGGGCCGTCCAAAAGTTTCCCCATGGCAGGGTGATCAGACGTATGGTTCTAAGAGTACGTGTTCTCTTCTCGAACTATTTTTTATCGTACTCTAAATTTTTTCTGATCGGCTAATTATACTCTTTTTTGCTGCGCTGTCAATGAATACGATGGCAAGCTTTAAAGAACCTTCAATATATCACTACTGGAAAACAAATACTCCAGTTTGGTGGTTGGAACAGTTAAATTGTATATGTCATCATCATTGGTCAACAATCCTAGGATTGGTTTGACGCAGCCCTCCACTCGATTCTTTTTTCGGCCAACCTCTTCATATTAACGTAACTCCTCTCTTTTACACCCATCAAAACTTGTTCCATATACCTCATACGAGGCCTGCCTTTTCCATTCTTCACGTTCACTTTTCCCTCGACAATCGTCTTCAGCAGGCCATCGTGTCTTAGATGTGGCCTATTAAGACTTCCTCGTTAATTACTCCGTCGATCCATTTTATTTACATAATTCTTCAGTAGCAACATATTTCAAATGCTTCCAGCCATAAATATATGCATCGGAATTATTATGTTTGGGAGTTATTCCTGTCCTTGTTACTGTTTTTTAAACCTTTAAGTCACGTCTAGATTCTTTTCATGGACTAACACTGCATGAGTAAGACTATGGTACTAAGACTGAGGCATTATAGACAAATTATCAGCTCCTCATCCAGTCAAAATTGTTTTGGTAGACATTGGTGCATCATACACATCCATGTAACGAAAGACGCTTCGAATTATGATTCCAGATTAGATTTAGTAGATATATAATGAGATAAGGTAATAATTCAGAAAATGGTCGAATTACCACTTATTCAACTAAAAAGATCAGAAACCATTCATGAATCACTGAAATTATTAAGTATATTAATTGAAATAATTAGTATATTCTTTCATTCAGACCATTCATAACATTTTAGCCACTCACGGACATACTCTCAAAATGTTTTTGTTTACAAACACTAATGGAGTACGACAATTTCATAATTTGTGGGAACAATTTATTTATAAATGCATAATATGAAGTTTTTTAATATAATATTAGAGAATCAATGGATTTGTTATTTAAAGTTTGTTTTACTTTATTGTATTATTTTTTTGTTCCAAATTTTCCTTAAGTGTCTTCTTTTCTACTACCAGAATATTCACTCATGTTTTTTCATCATCATTACCATCTGAATCCACCAATCCTGAGACTGGTTTGGCGAAGCTCTCAATTCCATTCTTATATTAGCTAATATTTTCATATTCGATCAAGTATTTAGCTTGACACCCTTCGCTACTTGCTCCATGCATTTCCAGCGAGGCGATCCCCTACAGTTTTCTCGCTCACTTCCCTTGACCATTGTTTTCATCGGACCGTCATGCCTCAGGATAAGCACGATTAGATCGTCTCATCTTACTTTTACAGTAGTCATCATACTTCTGATATTTTTCTGATCGGGTGTAATTTCTTCGAAATAATCCCAAAAAATGCTCGCAAAGATTTTTCGGCGTGCCCCTAATTTTTGACTGTTCGATACTGCGATATTTTTTCCGCGATATGTGATACGAGCTTGATGTCGTATTGAGATGTAAATACAGAGGCCAAAGCAATAATATATATTGGTGATTATTATTTTGTATATTTTTGCATATTTGTATATATTTATACGCACAAATTATTTTTATTTGTTCACATAAATATACGAATTGCAAATTATTTTTAAATTATACAAATTATTTTTGAATAGTTAAAATTAATTACTTATTTAATATTTGCATATATTTATGTATATTTGCATATTATCCAATACCATGAGAAATGAGATATCAAGCGATAATGCGGGATCACTCATGAATCGGTATCATGAGAATTTATTTCGCGCAAACGAGAAAAACGACGCTCTGTTGACACGAATTAAATATCGCACTTACGATATTCGAATACGTATTTCGCACAACCCTACCTCTCTCACCGAGGGAAGATGCTCACTCTCCCCCGCCCTCCTGCCCCTGGGCTGTCAACGCCACCCTCACTGTCCCCGCCTCCGTCTTACCGCCTCTTCCGGAGACCCGACTCGCGAAGCGAGAAGTTAGCGGCGGCTACGTGGGCAGAAGATGATATATCTCAATCGGTGTATCTTGGACCGAGGGAAGGACAGGAAAAAACAACATAACGACACTACTCGCGGCTTTGGCGGGAACTGTCTTCTACCGTGGTATGGGAGGGGAGAAGGGGGGCGGCGAAGAGAGCGAAAGGAAGCAAAATGAATGAATGAAGAGGGAGAAAGTGACCGTGAGGGAGGATACTCCTGAAGGTATGATGAAGGTATGAATAAAGGAAACAGACATGTGCCACCATAAACAATACTTTCACCGCTAATTACTGTAGTTGACAGAGCCACATGACAAACTCATGTCTTGAAAAACTTCAGTAGGGGGCGAAATAATCAAATAGGTTATATTTGAGGACGATCAAGCTTAAGATATCCAGTTAGTGAAAGACTAGAAGTCGTGTGGAGTCAAGGTTCTCCAAATACTAAGATTATATTGCTCCACTTGGTCTGTGTTAATACTGAGGCTAAATTTAAGACGAGCACAGCAACTATGCCCGCAGAGAGATTCGAACCTATGACCTTTGAGTTGAAGTGCGGCACGTTACCGATCTGACAACTGTGGCCGGAACCAGCAAAAGAACCATCGCGACGGTAATTATTAGTACGTAGGAGGTGAAGTTTAATTGAATGAAGCTCAATCACGAGAAATCAATAGTAGCTAACAAGTGAAGTTATTAGCAATCACGGCCAGACGCATCGCAAATACAACTTATGGAAAATAATATTATTCACATTTTACGAATTTAAGACCGCTATTTAAAAAAATCCCAGAGAAAGTGCGACGAAGGTTCGTAATGTACTCTAGATTTAGATTTTAAAGTGCTCAAACTGTAAACGCTGTTTTTCACCGTCTACTGTAACTTAACTACAAGCCTTACCCTAAAAGAATGGATATGATTCTCGCGACGTTTTGGTTTTCGGGCCGGCCCCATACCGACCTCACTACTGCGCTTGCCTTATTTATTCTAGCAAGAAGAGGTGAGCATCTTCGAAATTTCGAAATATGTGGGATTTCTTGAAATTGACAGGATAATTATTCATATTTGTTGAGCTTCATTCATGTTTGTGCATCAAGATTAAATGGATCGACCGAATAAGTCGTGGAGTAGACGAGGAAGTCCTAAGAAGAGCGAGAGAAAAGAGAAGTCTGCTGAAAACTCTAAAAGTAAGACGGGACAACTAAATCGGCCATATCTTAAGACACAATGGCCTGATGAAGACAGTCGTCGAGGGAAATGTGAACGGGAAGAATGGAAAAGGCAGGCCTCGAATGAGATATTTGGAACAAGTTTTGAAAAGGATGTAAAGGAGGACAATTACGTTAATATGAAGAGGTTGTCCGAAGGATAATCGAGAGGAGGGCTGCGTCAAACCAATTTTAGGATTGTTGACCGATGATGATGATGAATCATAAATAATCCGAGACTAACATTACCTGGCAAGCTACTAGCCCAAATGTGTCTCATAATAATAACTACAGCCAAATATGTCTGAAAATAATTCATCTTTCAGGAAATATTCTTCCATATTTTTGCATGCTATATTCCTAGGATCAATGCAGACGAAGAAGATGGTAATTTTGAAAAGTAGAAGCAAAAAAAAATGGTACTCATTAAATAAATGAACTCGCGAGGAACATCCCGAAAGTATTTGAAAGTGATTGTGGAGAGGTAATTCAATACTCAGTATCGACATGCGAACTTTTTAATTACTGTGATAAGTCACAATATTAATATCATTTAACTTTTTGCGACAGGCTCGCGAAGCAGCCCGCAAAAAAACTCCACCACGTGCAATAAACGGAGCTCGTTTGAGACGGTATTCCTAAGAGAGGAGAGGGCGTCGCGGACTGATAAGATAAATAGACTGAGGAGCACGTCATCCAGGTCGTAAAAAAATATCTCCCGCCAGCACGCCATTCATTACCTATTTCCGTCTTAAAGAAGGCCCTTCCCCACCACTCATACAGGCTCCCCTCCTCTCCGTCCCCCCCGTCAACCACGACCACAGCCTTGTTTCTCGAGCGTCTAGAAGAAATAATGGCCCCATCATCTATTTGCGGAGAGGTGGTCAGAGGGGCTTGGAGGTTCGGCAAAACACGAAATAAGTGTTAAGGAGCGTCGAGAAGTTTGTTTTAAAAAAAAAGAAGAGGACCTAAAAATTCTAGGCCGGGCATAATATATTTTTTCTTCCGTCTGGACTAGGGAGGGGCTTCACAATTTCGACCTGCTGTCGTAGCGCCAACATTAAACCTTCGAAAAGGAAATCCCTTGGTCCTTAAATTGACCATGCAAAACGGCGAAAAAATTAAAAATCTCGAATTTTTCTAGACTTAGCATTTTATTACTAGGTTGACCGCAGTTCCTATGGAATATTTTTTTTAAGACGAAATGAAACTAAAACTGAACATCTTTCCTACAAGTACTGAGGATTGATTACATATTTGAGGAATCATTAAATACTTGACGATTTATTAAATACTTGGGGATTCATTAAATACTTGAGGATTAACGTAGGAAAGGTGCCATTCAAAAAGAAATTTCCGTGAAAAAATGCGAAATCGTTCGCTACTGTAAGTAAACATTTGGAAAGTGGTTTGGCCCCATGCTTCTTAGATTGCCTGGAGAATAATCAGACAATTGCATATACCGAGTTACTACACACACTTCAAAGGCATTTCTACTTTTCTAGACTGAGCATTTTGATACTAGCTTGATCTTAGTTCCTGGGCAATCTTTTTTAAGACGAAATTGAACTGAAACCAGACACGTTTTCTGCTAGTAAATCTACATATACCCTATATAAAATACCCTACAAGCCAACGCGAGGGTTCGTAGCAGGGGTAAATACCACCAAACATGCACTATTGGCATGCAACTAGGCTACTACTTGGAAACATGCTACATAATAGGGCCACAGGCAGTGACCCTATTATGTGACTACGTGGTTAGTATATACATAGTAATTAAGGATTATTGATTATAATGGCATTTATAAAAATACTTTAGTCTTTATTTACCTACCATGCAGGGGTTAGTAATTTTAATACAGGAATCATGCACTACAGACTACTCTAAAATATTTCCCCTAACTATCCCTTCGCCATGCTGCCTATTGTGCTCTCTTATAGTACGGGGGAAAAATTACGTTTTGAATCTATCGGTTCGATATTATATCTCTCTAATATTACTTATTTGGTCACATCTAGCATAATACGCAGGGAAAAAGTACTTAGGATTCATTAAATACATGACGATGAACGTCGGAAAGGTGTTATCCAAAAAGGGCAATAAAAATAATAATATGCATACTCCTCTAAATTAACCAATTATGTGCTCAATACACATTTCATTAAACTCATTTTACATACAAGTTAGGAATGATAAATAAACCTGGCTTCCAAACTCTGCTTTGAGCAACCATGCTGCTATTGGATAGCTTTACGTCGACGGATAGTTGACAAATTTCTGAAATACTTGGGCTAAATGCCCACAACTACAACCTGGAGGTGGTGAGAAGAACATTCCTAGCATTCCTAAGGGCTAGGTTTGCCGTAGCAGTGAAATTTTGCCCTAGGATTATCACATACACCAGATAAGTCAAAGGATAGGAGCCAGGCGGAAAGTAGTTCTAGCACACACTGTCCCTAAGTGAGGATTCTGCGACACAGAAGACTTTCAAGTGATAGACGCAAACAAAAAAAAACTTGTTGGGGAAGGAAATGAGAAACCACCCAAGTAATTACTTTTCCATAATATTTAGATTAATGAAAACAGAGAATTGAATCCTCAATATTACTTTACCGTGAAATCGAAAAAGCATTCCGGTAAATGAGAACGAAAAAGACCCAAGGAATATATTAATCCACGCAGGCATTTTAAAAGCACTCGAAAGAAAATAAAGATAAATATTTTTTAGACTAATTAGAATGTTTTGTTAGGCGTAAAAGGATTTCAGTCTGAGAAATCTGTAACGTGTTAATTCCTATCAGGAACAGAGTGAAAAAACAGTAGTTTAAGAAGATAATAGGTAATTTGAGTTGATATTTCAACAAACAAATGTAGTACGTTTATTCATAAACAGCAGGCTAAATTTTTTTTTTTTTGATTACTCAGAGATGAAGTTTTAATCAAGGAAGGAATAGGCAAATCGTTATACCTCTGCATACTAAGTGAGGACGATCGAAGAAAAGTCTAGAGTGAAATCAGAATTTTTTTGTGAGTTATAGAAAGCGTTTTAGAGAGTGGCCTGGAAAATGTTACTGGATGTTTTGTGTTGGCTAAAAGCCAACACAAGGAACACAAGTTTTTGTTGCATGGAATGTTTGATGTCTGTGTTCGTATATGTGCTGTTTAGGATGCTGAGTTATCCATTCCCGGTCCTGGCTAGATACTTGTAGCATGGTGAAGAGAGTAATTTTTTACTTGGACCGCAGCTAGACTAAAATACTTTGATGCCACATAATAAAACAACCGTACGTCATAAGACACACGAGTTTTTATTGCACATACAACCGGTTTTGGCGTTACGGCATCCTCAGATGCAGCTTTACACCTGTGCCCTAGGATTCAGCATAGAATCATGAGAAGAAGGTCGTACAATACAGAAGCCTAAGGGGCAATGTAAAACGTACGGTATATATTATTATATCACCATCATGGCGAGATTCCAAAGTTACAACCAAGGCCTTGAACCTTATCTACATGCTCTAAAATATTCGACCCTTGCATAGGGGATCGCGTTGGCGTTGTGGCTAGAGTACCGGCCTCCCATCCCGTGGGCCCGGGCTCAATACCCGGCATTGGCGTATTGAGTGGCAGAGTGGCTAACCGGTCCCTACTTGAGTGCCTAGTGGAGGGCATTTCAGGTTCAATACTCCGTCCGTCGGATGGGACGTTAAGCCGTGGTCCCCTTGGCGCCTTTCTTTAAGAGTAGTCTAATCCAGACACCGGGTTTCTCTCCCCCCTTCCTCCTTTCCCTTAAAACTCCTACCATTACCCAATTACCCACCCATCTTAAATGGCGCAAATGACCTCAGCTGTCGGTCGCCTCCCCTTAATAACTAAAAAAAATAACAGATTGACTCTTGCAATGGAAATTCACAGATTTTCATCTACATCTACACGATACCCTGCAAGCCACCGCGAGGGTGTGTGGCTGGAGTTGAAGATCACCAAGCGTGCACTACTGACATGCAAACAAGCAACTATAGGGTCTCATGCAACTAGATTGTTAGTATCTATAGTATTTAAGGGGTTAATACATGCATCATGGACTACAGACTACTCTAAAATACTTCCCCTACCTATCCCTTTCCTATGCTGCCTATTCTGTTCTCTTATAGTCCGGGGGAAAAATGTAATTTTGAATCTATCAGTTCGACAATCTATCTCTCTAATTTTATTTATCTGCTCGAATCTAGCATAATACGCTGGTGTTTTTAATATGTACCTAACATCTTCAGTAAAGCTATCCGAATGAAATTTCTCTAATAGATTTAATCTGTACTTTAACCTACGGTCTGATAATGATTCCTACCCTAATTATTTTATTAATTCTGAAACACTACTCAACCTATCGTAACACCTTTTAACGAACCTAGCTGCTCTACGCTGCACACTGTCTAGTTCTCTGATCAAACCTAATTCATTAGGACCCCATACACTGGCTGCATACTCAAGGTGGGGCCTAACTAGTGAAAAGTAATATCGCTCTTTTGTCTTCTCGTCACATTTACCAAGTACTCCTTTTATAAATCCTAGCTTTCTCTTCGCTCGGCCGCATATTTCCCGGATGTGTCTTCCCCACGATAAGTCTTTAGTGATTGTTACACCTAAATGTCTTATGATTTTGGATAGCTGCGGATCGGTTAATGCAGGGAGAGGAGGTCGGGAAGATATTTTGAGGAGGATTGTTGCTTTCGGCTTGCCATTTCTAACGCTGTCATAAATTTTAGAAGAGATGGTTTGGGTGATCGGATAATAGTTTGGGAGATTCAAGATATGAAAAAAACAACGCACCGTACTAAGATACCACCCTATAAAGGTGAGGAGGCCGAAGGAATATAAGGAGGTACATTGCCGGGAGAGGGGGTAATAAAGTGCCTTCATCTCGAAAGGTCGGAGGAAGAATCCTGCCACGTTATCGCTGCCGCGCATGCAAACCTACGTACATATATACTCACTCTGTCCCGGATGGAGGGACTTTTATTTATATTGCACCGACAAACACGAGCGGCAGTGAGGGGATGAAGAGGGAGTTAGCCGGGTGGAGGGGCGAGAGAAGAGGGAAAGAAAGAGAGAGATGCCCTGTGTCTCGTCGGACAGACAATTCCCACGATACCACTCGACCAAGGGAGATGTCTGTAAGACGATAGAAGTCACGGGAGCCTACTCAAGGACGAACTTACACCCACATTAGAGCTTGGGTAAGAGTGTTCACGAGAGATGGAATCACCAACGTACCAACCGGTAGGTTGAAATTTAGACAATCTCCTAAATAAATTCCAAGATAATATTTTCAGTGATGACGTTAAAAATATTTTGCGATCCCCAACTTACTATGGTGGACTGGAACATAATTACAAAATTTGAGAAATTGATTGCCGAACTAACATATTCAAAATTTCCTTTTTTCCTCGTGCAATTAGGGATATGAATAACGGTAAATATGTCCAATACGAGTGAATCAATCCATAGCATAGGTAGTTGCATGTTGGTATAAGGACTTGAAGGTAACCCAACTAACAGCACGTTTTTGCATGCTTACTTTGCTATTTTTATCTTTTCAAATAGTTTAGTTTAGACTAATATATAAATACTAATCCTTTTAAATGCATGATATGTAGTGCATGTTTGGTGAGAAATCACCCCCTGCCACACACCTTTGTGGTGGCTTGCAGGGTATTATGTAGATGTATTCGTGTGTTACAGCCCAAGCACTGCCAAGAATGAGAAGCACGCATCATCGAAGGAGAACCTGGCGCATCATAATCTGATATTACTTTGATTTTTGCTATGATTTCCTAAATCATTACCTACAAGTATAACCATTGAAGACAGCATTTAAGGGGTTCATTGCCTTTAGCTGTTATATTTTTTTTAAAAGAGCAGACTTTGCTAACTTTAAAATTTATTTAAGAGATTCCTTATCGGATTTCAAAAAGTCTTCCATAAAGGTATGTACCAACGATTCATGGAAGTCGTTCATTAATATCATGCGCTCTGGGATCAACAGATTTATCCCTAGTAAATTCAAAAACGAAAGCACTGAACCTAGGTGGTACAATGCCGAAGTGAGAAAATCCCTGAGACGGCAGCGAATATGTCATGCTAAAATGAAAAGAATTAGTAAACATATGCCCACTGATGAGCGTAATGTAATTATTGAAAATTATAAAATTTCAAAATCCACTGCAAAGACAGCCCTTAGTAATGCATTTGCAGAATTCAAAAGAAAAACACTTGGGGAACAATTGAAAGAAAATCCAAAAGTCTTCTGGTCGTACGTAAGGGAAGTGCAAGGCCATAAGTCTGCCGTCCATTCACTTAAAAATGATAGAGGTGAAATGACCACAAACACACTCGACAAAGTTAGCTTGCTAAATTCCTTCTTCCAAACCGTTTTTAACCCACCTTCCGGGGATTCAACTATCGTGTTACCTGACCTCTTTCAGCGGTTGATGAAACCAATTGACATTTCCTGTAATGGTATTGAAAAATTACTTAAAGATATAAGCCCCAACAAATCTCCTGGCCCTGATCAAATTCCCTCCCGCGTATATAGAGAGTTAGCATCCGAAATTTCCCCCTACCTTGAAATAGTATTTAATAAATCCCTGACCGAACACGTCGTACCGATGGACTGGAAAGCAGCCGATGTAACACCCATTTTTAAAAGTGGCGATAGGGAGCAGCCATCTAACTACAGACCTATATCCCTCACATCCATTTCATGCAAGGTCCTAGAACATATAATTGTCAGTTCAGTCATGGGACACCTAGATAGCCAGAATTTATTGTCCAATGTCCAGCATGGCTTCCGAAAGAGCAGATCGTGTGAAACTCAACTTGCTCTCTTTTCCCACGATATTTTAGTTTCTGGCGAAAATAATATTCCAGTGGATGCTATATTTCTCGACTTCAAGAAGGCTTTTGACAAGGTTTCTCACAGCAAACTAATTTTGAAGTTAAAATCTTATGGGTTAGACAGTAACATTATATCATGGATTAATGATTTTCTGCATGATCGGGTTCAAAGGGTTGTTTTGGACGGTGTTTCCTCACCGGCAATTAAAGTCACTTCGGGTGTCCCACAAGGTAGTGTGATAGGTCCACTCCTATTCCTTTTGTATATTAATGATATCCAAAAGGTGGTAAAAAGTAAGCTTCGTCTATTTGCCGATGACGCAGTAGTGTACAGAGAAATTCTATGCCCGAATGATAAAGAATATTTAAATATTGACCTACAAGCAATTGAAACTTGGTGTGATACATGGCAGTTAGAATTAAACTTAAAGAAATGTCTTGTAATGAATTTTTGGAAAAAGAATAGCTCTCCCCCTAGCACATACAAAATAAGTAATAATGAATTAACAAACGTGGAATCCATTAAATATCTTGGAATAAGACTGACAAATGATCTTTCCTGGGGTAAACACATTCGTGAAATAATGGGTCAAGCGAATCGCAAACTGGGTTTCATTAAAAGAGTATTGGGTAAATGTGACGATCATGTACGAGAAATCAGCTACTTTTCCCTTGTTAGACCTCATTTGGAATATGCTGCCAGTGTATGGGATCCCTACGAAATCGGTCTAAGTAATGAACTTGAACGTGTGCAGCGAAGATCGGCAAGATTTGTAAAGGGACGATACGATAATTATATTAGCGTAACCAGTCTATTAAATGAATTGAAATGGGAATCATTGTCAGATCGCAGGTTGAAATTTAGACTTAATCTGTTCCACAAATTCCAAGGCAATATTTTCAGTGATGATGTTAAAAATATTTTACGAACCCCAACTTACTATGGCAGACTGGACCATAATCATAAAGTTAGAGAAATTGATTGCCGAACTGACCGATTCAAAATGTCCTTTTTCCCTCGCACAATAAGAGATACGAATAACGGTAAATATGTCCTATCGGAGAGTAGCAATGAATAGAATTGGTAGCTGCATGTTGGTATGAGTACTTAAAGCTAACCCTACTAACAGAATGTTTTTGCATGTTTGCTTTGCAATTTCTATCTTTTTTAAATAGTGTAGTTCTGACTACTATATTAATACTATTCCTTTTTTATGCATGATATGTAGTGCATGTTTGGTGAGCAATCACCCCCTGCCACACACCCTTGTGGTGGCTTGCAGGGTATTATGTAGATGTAGATAGATTTGACAACAGTATGTCTCACTCTTCCACTCAGAAAAATGAGGAGTTGAAAACATTTCCCCACGTGTAGCCTTAAGAAATGTGTTAGCTGGGTGGGGATCTACAGTTACAGATCGAAATACCCTGCAAGCCACCGCGAGGGTTGTGGCAGGGGGTCAAGATCACCAAACATGCACTACAAGGCATGCAACAACGCCACTACATGAAAAAATGCTATATAATAGGGTCACATGCTGCTAATTGGCTAGTATCTACATAAAATAAAGGATTATTGTTCATAATGGCATTTATCTACATATTTTTATCTGCATTTCCCTACCATTCATGGGTTAGTAACGTTAACTCCTACCTACCTCACCCTTTTCTATGCAGTCTAATGTATTTTTTTATCATACGAGGGAAAATGACATTTTCAACGGTTGGGTTGGGCGGAGGGGAGATTAATTATTTAATGATGCATATCGCGTAAATTAACTGTTTTCAATACTTCATTTTTGTCCAACTCTTCAGGTCTAATGGATTTCAACCTGGCTCGAAGGTGAAACTTACGCCAACTATAACATTGAGACGCCGCGAAATCCGGCTACGCAGCCTCCACTGTCAACACAGTATGAAGCCTTCGCAACAATAATAGCATTACTTACGAATTTCACTTATTAAGCGAGTGAACCGCAATGCCCCGGAAATGGACAAGGTGTAGCGTGCTGTGAAATAACTGGAAGATTTAGAATTGGAATCCATTTTGAGAAGCGAGGGTAGAGTTAACTTGAGACTAATTTCCACACCGTGTGAAGTTCAGTTTCAGGGTGGAGCAGATATTTCATCAAAAGGTCCATGTAGGCACCTCAGGAAAGATCTGACAACCATAAAACTCCAACACCCGCATGAGCCCCAGTATTTTGGAGGGACTTATTTGGGTGCGTCCCTAAATCTTCCCCTCAGTATCTCCGCTAGGCAATTTATTGAAAAACAACACATCTACATAATACTCTGCAAGCAACCATAAAGGTGTGGGGTAGGGAGTGATTCACACCAAACATGCATTACATGTAATGATTAAAAAGGATTGGTAACTATTATAGCCAAAACTTAAAAATTAAAAAAGAGATGAAAATAGCAAAATAAGCATGTAAAAACTTACTGTTAGTTGGGTTACCTTAAATTCCTTATATCAACATGCAACTACCTACGATACTCATTGATACGCTTGCATTTATACCATTAGATACATTTTCAGCTTCTCATACCCCTAATTGTACCAGGAAAGAAGGACATGTGAATCTGTCTTTCCGGCAATTAACGTCTCTAATTTTATGATTATGGTCCAGTCTACCATGGTAAGTTGGAGGTCGCAAAATATTTTTAACATCATCAGTGAAAATATTGTCTTGGAATTTAGTTTAGACAGTCTACATTTCAATATTAAATGAATATGATAAGTAATTTTAGCATCTGTGCTGGTAAATATAAGTAGAAATGCAGGCACAAAAATTGATTGTGACGTTGCTTCCAGCTGGACTGATATACAGAAATTTGTCCTATTACAGGAGGAGAAATAGTTCTGATCAGCAGTCAAGAAGGAAGTAAAATGGAAAGAAAAGATTTTTTTATCGTCTCTGTGTATCTCCAAGAATATTCCGGAGGCGATGAAAACGAGCGTTTGGGAAATGATTGATAACGCTGTTAGAGAGAAAGAGAGGAGTTACGGCAAGGATGCTAATTGACAAGAGAAAAATATGGATCAAAGGAAAATTGTAACATGAAGACAAGGATCAGATTTTAGAGGAGAATGTCCAGAGGAAATCCACGAACAAAACTAGGAAGTCATAGGCTGGATAAAGAGATCAAATTTAGAAATGACAGTAACGGTGATTATCAGAAATTTCATAAAAACACACTTTTCTGCGATTTTTGCCGGGATATTCCCATGATTGCTCCTTACGCGAATTTGATTACGTATTAATCTAAGGAAAGGAAAACTGGAAGAGGTTCTTGCAGCAAGCATTCATGCTTCACAATGTGAGTGGATACAAGTGAACGCATCGTAGGCAGGAAGGGACTTTCTTCGGAGAAACTTAAGGTGTCGGGGGACCAAAGGGGAAGGACGTCAACCGTCTGATCTAAAGGTAGAGAGAGGAAGAAAGGGAATGTGTGAATGTAGCATGCATGGATAAGCGAGGAATTGCTACAAAAGAAGGTCGCCTCTGATAGCGATATCAGCTGAGGTTCTCCCATGTACAAGCTGTTTTTTCAAACATTTCTTTTAACTTATACATTTACAAGAATAATATTTATTTAAAAAAACATAAAATACTGCTAGAAATTGGAGGCGGCGCTATAGACTGTAATGAAAAGTGATTATTGCCACACGGCACTTATTTGCCAACAGATAATCATTTAAACAACCACAGATAATTGTAATTTGATTAATTGTAGGGCTTCACAAGACAACGGATTAGAGATGAACTCTTTCAGAAAAATCCCGCAGAGATTTCTTTAGGTTGTCGAGTAGCAATGAAATTCTCAGGGAAGTGTACATTGTCCTCGAAGATTTAGTCTTTTTTTAAAATTGCTAAGTTTAGACTATAGAATAGTCACTAATCCTTTTTAATCATGATATATAATGCATCTTTGGTGCGAATTACCTGCTACCAACCTTTATGGTGGCTTTCAGGGTATTACGTAGATGTAAACCGCGCATGATATTACTAAGCGACATCACACATGACTTTTACGAAAAAAAGGTATGCTATTGAACTTGATCGTTTCAGGTGCCACTCGGTTGCCTAAAGGCTCGGTTGACTAAATTTATTTATATAAAACTTAGTAAAGACCACACCTTCACACATACCAGAAATTTGCCTGCATTAGAAACATCATAAATGGCTTAGGGATACTGTAGAAGATTCTAAATGATGGCCGGTATCAGACATATAAAATGTTTCATCATTGCAATGGAAAATAAAAGCTGCAACGGAGGTTTTCTAAATGAATGACGAGTGACTGAAGAAATTTAGGCCGTCCGTTTCAGGACCTACTTTGAATTGATTAAGACTCAAACACTAATTAGTAAGCAGAGGTAGAATGAAAGAAGATATGAATGGAAAAGAAAGACATACATTTTTGCACCTGACAACAAGAAAAATAAAATTACAACACCCACGACAAATTAGAAGGCAAAACTGAAAAGAAAACGATGATTGCGTGGTGATAGTTCACCCCCTGCCACACATTCTAATGATATCTTGCACGTATTATGTAGATGTAAAAGGCCATAGGCTAAACGGGGATTTACCAACAGCAGAAAACTGCTGTCAAAAACTTTTATGTATTAATCAATGGTTAGCTGATGGAAGAATTCTGTGTAGAGCTGCGTCACACCAATCTTAGATTAATGACCAATAATGATGAACCAATGGTTATTGGTGTTCTTTAAATTATGCGCGGTGTTGCACGGATCCGATATCTGGACTTAAAAAAGAGACGATGAGAATAGACTGGATTCTTTTCACACGTGATTGTTGAGGTCTATGTAAAAACTGTCATAGAAGGAAATGAAGAAGCTTGGAGCATTATGGAGTAGGAATGAAAGATGTGGGGGTAATTAGGAGACAGAGTAAGTGGATGGAAGTGAAAGAAACTGTTTCCGGGGTAACTTGGTGGAATTTTTCCATAATGGAGAAGAGAAAAACTAACGATGCAATTCTACAAAACTTTTTTATTTTGACACGACCATGGTTTCGCTGCGGCGCACAGTCATCAGGTCACACCTGATGATGCTGCGCGCAGCAAAACCATGGTCGTGTCAAAATAAATAAGTTTTGTGGAATTGCATCGTTAGTTTTTCTCTTCTCCATTATGGATGGAAGTGGTAATTTAGGAGAACGGGACACTGTAGACCGTTGATGAAGCCAGACTTACAGATGAGAATGGATGAGCAAGTCAAAGAAAAAAGTACGTACTTCATGGACTGAAGAAAGGCGGAAAGTATGACCTGCAGAATTAAAAAGTGTAGGGAAAGAACCCCACCGAAAATGAATACACAGAATAGTAGCATCCTGTAACATTAGTATTGGGTAAATGTGACGATCATGTACGAGAAATCAGCTACTTTTCCCTTGTTAGACCTCATTTGGAATATGCTGCCAGTGTATAGGATCCCTACGAAATCGGTCTAAGTAATGAACTTGAACGTGTGCAGCGAAGATCGGCAAGATTTGTAAAGGGACGATACGATAATTATATTAGCGTAACCAGTCTATTAAATGAATTGAAATGGGAATGGTTGTCAGATCGCAGGTTGAAATTTAGACTTAATCTCTTAAACAAATTCCAAGGCAATATTTTCAGTGATGATGTTAAAAATATTTTACGAACCCCAACTTACTATGGCAGACTGGACCATAATCATAAAGTTAGAGAAATTGATCGCCGAACTGACCGATTCAAAATGTCCTTTTTCCCTCGCACAATTAGAGATACGAATAACGGTAAATATGTCCTATCGGAGAGTAGCAATCAATAGCATTGGTAGCTGCATGTTGGTATGAGTACTTAAAGCTAACCCTACTAACAGAATGTTTTTGCATGTTTGTTTTGCAATTTCTATCTTTTTTAAATAGTGTAGTTCTGACTACTATATTAATACTATTCCTTTTTTATGCATGATATGTAGTGCATGTTTGGTGAGCAATCACCCCCTGCCAAACACCCTTGTGGTGGCTTGCAGGGTATTATGTAGATGTAGATGTAGTAACACTACAATCAAAAGTGTTTAAACCATAAGATACCTTGGTGTAACAATCACTAAAGATTTATCGCGGGAAAAAACACATCCAAGAAATACGTGGCCGAGCCAAGAGAAAGGAAGGATTTAAGGGGCCGTGATACATAGCTGTTTTTCAGACCTATTTTTCAAGGAAGATTGCTCCAACAGGAAGCTAGATATCGGAATGGGGTTTTCAGTAATTAAAAGAGAAAGTATCAAACTATTACTCTATAATCCTAGATTTTACGTAATAAGCCTTGTTAAAAATATATCTCGATGTAAAAATAGACCTTTTTGTTGCAAATATTGGGAGACAGAGGGGCTATTTTTTTAACTTTCGTTATTATAGAGTACAAGATTCAAGCTTAGTCTGTTGGATCCTTGAAAATTATTGATTTTTATTAAAAGACACGCTGCTGAGATATTCTGAAAGTAATTTATGTTTTTCGCCAACTCCAGCCCAGGGATACGCCTCTAGCAACGTGCAAATCACGAAACAGTTCACACATTCTCCGCCTACTGCGCTACTCAAAAAGTGGCACGGTCCCTCTACCCTATATCCTAAAACGGTAACCTTGAGGTGTTGGAGCTAGGGGGAAGGGAAAGTGAAGGCGGGCGGGAAGCAGAGGCGAGTGAGACGGAGTGTCTGATTTACTGACGGGTTATTTCTTGAGTCTCAGCTTAGGTTGTCGCTCTCGGGGTGTCTAGTAACAGTCAAACTGACTAATTGTCAAGTCTCGAAATTTCATCGGAAGCGTACCGATATCGGAAAATTAAAGTAGGCAGTCGCTTGACATTTTCGACGGCGAGGAAAAAAAGAAAGGGTGAATTTTTGGCCAAGCGGAGGGAAGAAAAAAGGTAAATATTGTCATTTTTTGTGAAAACACTATCTTAATGTAATGATATATTCATGTGTAAGTATGCAAATTTCTATTATCCGAAACAGGCGTCTCAAAATAATGGGAACAGAGTCGCACGTAGGAGGAACTTCTTGCGCTATTGAAGAAACCCCGTCCAATATTGACGATTCAGTAGCTGATGAAACTTTGCATGATTCATTTGACGATATGGCAATTGCCGAAGAAGGGAAAAACGAAGGTTTATCCGGTGGAGTAACGGGAAGAAGAATTATCGACTTAAAATATGCGACAAATCGGTTTCCAATTTACTGAAAAGGTTTAACCTAAATTTCAACCTGCGTTCTGATAGTAATTCCCAGCCTAGTTCTTCTATTAAACTCGTAACACTTACACAATTATCATAGCGGCCTTTAACAAATCTAGTGGATCTCCTTTGCACACGCTCTAATTCTTTTATCATACCTTCCTCGTACGGATCCCATATACTAGCGGCATATTCTAAATGAGGCCTGACAAGTGTAAAATAGCTTCTAGTACTCTCTCATCGCATTTGCCTAGAACTCTTTTTACGAATCCTGATATATGGTTTGCTACACTAGTTATTTCCCTGATGTATTTCCCCCACAGCATGTCTTCAATGTTGGTGACGCCTAAGTATTTAATAAATTCTACGTTAGATATTTTCTTTTCTTTGATGCAATAATTTTTCTGGGGAAAGTTATTCTTTTTCCCAAAGTTCATTATCGCGCATATATTCAAATTTAATTCTAGCTGCCAACTATCACACCAATCATCAATCGCATATAAATCCTTAGCTAAAGAATGACTATCCTCTTAATTTCTTATTTCCTTATACACTACTGCATCAGAATAAATACGTAAATATGAAGAGATTAGCCGACAAGACTCAGTGGAGAGCTGCGTCAAACCGATCTGAGGATTGATGACCAATGATGACTGCTGCATCATCGGCAAAAAGACGGAGCTTGCTATTTTTAGCTACTGTATTCAAGTCATTTACGGAGAGAAGAAATAAAATTGGGCCTATCACGCTGGGGAACACCCGATGTAACTTTTGCTTCGCCTGAGGTGACACCATCTAATACCATTCATTGAACGCGTTCATGTAGGAAATCTCCTATCCAGCCTACCATATTACTATCTATCCCGTATGATGCTAACTTCGCGAGTAAATTACAGTGGGGAACCTTGTCAAACGCTTTTCTAAATTTAAAAGCGCTGCGTCTACCTGTACGTTACCTTCTCCGGAAACTAAAATATCATGAACGAAAAGACCTAACTGATTTTCGCAAGACCGTCCCTTTCTGGACCCATGCTTATTTGTTATCAATAAATCCTGGCTATCGAGGTGTCCCCTTATTGATGTAACTATCATATGCTGTATAATTTTGCACGACAGTGACGTTATTGATATTGGTTTATAATTCGATGGATGTTCCCTATCGCCACTTCTAAAAATTGGGATCACGTTTGCTATCTTCCAGTCTTTGGGAACCGCGTGTTCTTCGAGGGATTTGTTAAATATTACTTTAAGATACGGTGCCATTTCGAGAGCTATTTCTTTATACACACGAGCAGGAATTTCATCACGACCTGAGCTCTTGTTCGGGTTAACATTTTTAGTAAGGATACGATTCCGTTATAAGATACAATTATCGATCGGGGGCATTATTTGTTGAAATCGGTCTGGTATTGTTTCGAGCAAACTACGCTTAGATTGATTAAAAACGCTCTGGAAAAATAATTCAACAAATTAGCCTTATCTAAATATTTCGCCCCTATACCCTTTCAAGGAATTAACCGTTGAAATTTTAGTTCCCTGTACTTCCCTAACATATGATCAAAATGCTTTCGGATTCCCCTCTAGTTGTTCTCCAAGTACTTTTCTCTTGAAACCACTTTACGCTTTTCTAAGGGCTATTTTTGCGGCTGCTTTATATGTAACGTTCGATAATTTTTGTAGATCGCTATTAGCTACATTTTTCTTAGTTTCGCGTGGATAACTCGTCGTTTTAAACATTTTTTTAACCTCCACGTTGTACCACCCTGGTTCCCTATTCTCACTCTTATACTCACTCACCGTGTAATTTGGAGGAACTCTTTCCATGTCTGCATCACTATTTTTTCTGATGTTTAGAATTTTTCAAAAGAAGTCTGTAAGTCACGTTAAAATCTGCTTTACTTAAAAGGCAAATCTTTCTTTTTAATTTTACATTTTTGTCAGTATTGAGGGATAATTTAACGTGTACTACCTTGTGGTCACTTATTCCATCGACATTTTTAACTTCAATAACTTTTTCATGGATGTTTGAGGCAAGTAAATCGAGAACATTCTCCCTTCTATTATGCAAATTTACTATTTGATGTACTGCATATTATGCGAACAGGTTAAAAAATGACGAGCAGATTTCTTTTTCCCTACCCCCAGACTAATGACTACATGTTTTCCAATCTATCGATGTTGTATTGAAATCTCCACCTTTCAATAATCTGTCGTTCGTTGGTATGAGAATTAATGTGCCTGATCTGTTTCTCGAGTTCTAATACTGAGTGTACATCGGAATGGGGTGGTCTGTAGTAGGCACAAACGTATATTACTTTCAAATTACCACATTTAGACATTAACACGTGCAAGCCAAGCTACCAGCTGAGACCACCTCCTATTTGTTGCAGTTCTTACGGCTAAACTGTTGTCACAACAACCAATCAACGCGGCTACCCTGAAAAATGAAGTCTATTCATGACTTGGACCGCGGACGCGTTCTCCTGCAGCTACGAACCCCACTAGGACCAGACCGGCTCGGTTCTTAGAAAAACGTAGCGAACGCATTTCCGCGAATTCCACGTTGCCACATGGTATAATGTGGAGTCTGCCAAACAGTTTGGTCCCATCGTATGTTGAAATGGCAACATTGCGTCTAGTGGTCAGCAATGGAAAACTCCGCGGACAGAGGGGATGAGAGGGAAGGGTAGTTATTGCCTCATCACCTCTGCGCAAAGAATTAAAGCGTAGAGGAGACACTGAAAAAAAATATGGCTGGTTGGGTAGGCGCCGACTCTGGTAACTCTACCGGTCGACAGAAAAACTATCTCCATCATCTCAGCACTCGAAAGCGAAAAAATAATCATGTACCACGGCGCCTTAATAAAAGGGTACTCGGGAAATGTGACAAGAAGGCAATAGTTAGATGCTACTTTTCACTAATTAGTCCACCTTGAATATGCAGACAGTGTATGGGATCCGAATGAATTAGGTTTGATTAGAGAGATCCCTTTATTGCTAAGTAGATACTAATCATCTAGCTGCATGTGACCCTAATCATCTAACATGATTCCATGTAGCAGCCTAGTTGCATGTCAAAAGTGCATGTGTGGTGATATTTACCCCCTGCCACACACCATCGCGGTAGCTTGCCGGGTATTGCGTAGATGTAGAACGGTTCATCATCATCGGTCAACAATTCTAGGATTGGTTTGACGCAGCCCTCCACTCGATTCTTCTATCGGCCAACCTCTTCATATTAACGTAACTCCTCTCCTTTACATCCTTCACGACCTGCTCCATATATCTCATGCGAGGCCTTCCTTTGCCGTTCTTCCCGTTCACTTTTCCCCCAACGATTGTCTACATTAGGCCATCGTGTCCTAAGATATGGCCGATTAAGTTGTTCCGTCTTCTTTTTAAGGTTTTCAATACACATCTCCCACTCTTCTTAAGACTTCTTCGTTTGTCACTCGGTACTTCACCGAAATCTACCTTATCCGATAGAAAAATCCATGGAAAACTCATGCAAACAAATAAATCTAAAAAAAATGGACAGTGAGAGTTCTTTGTTGCTGGCGGATTGGTATCGAGAGTGGTTCTTGTGTGTCCGAGAGCGATAAGCAAGATGCCGCGCGGAACGAGCGAAAGGGAATTCTTCCAAATTACATTTTTTTTACGTTTCGTTTTACCGGGTGAAGGCCACGAGGCGAGTGCTAAAAGAGTTCGGCCAACCAGTCTCCAGGGCCAAACCAGGCCTCTTTTGTTTATTTTTACAGCTATTCTTCACTTCAATATGCGTGAGGTCACGCTACGAAAATATCACCGCCACCAGTGCCCTAATTAAACCGATTTCAAGCCATCCGTTCCACTCGGGTGGAATTCCTCTGATTAGAAAAATTATCTGCGTAGTTATATGTTCTCTACATTTTGCACTGTCACAAATCATGCGAACGGTATAGATGAAATGTACCAATGTCTACTTACTACATACGGAATAATAAATTGACAAACGTGGAATCCATTAAATATCTTGTCTTAAGACTGACACATGATCTTCCCTGGTGTATACATACGTGAAATAATGGGACAAGACTACCGTAAACTGGGATTCATCAAAAGAGTACTGGCAAATGTGACGATCATGTACGAGAAATTAGTAACTTTTCCCTGTATCAAATATTCCACAGAGAAAAAATCATTCGCCTTGACCGGGACTCGAACTCGGACCCCTGGTTTCCGACCAGGTGCTCTACCTGCTCCATTTGCTATTGTGCAATTTTTGCGGGTAACGCCGCTTAAGTTTTCACGGCTAGTGCGTGAGTACGCACTTTTCCCTGGTTAACCTCATTTGGAATGCGCTGCCATTATATATGGGATCCTTACGAAAAGGGCCCAAATATCGAACTGGAGCGTGTGCAGCGAAGAATGGCAAGATTTATAAATGAACGGTATGGCAACTAAATTAGCGTATTGAGTCTATTAGATGAACTAAAATGGGAATCATTTTCAGACCGCAGATTGAAATTTAGACTTCATCTCTTGACTAAATTCCAAGATAATATATTCACTGATGATGTTAAAATTATTTTGCCAACTCCAACTAACTGTGGTAGACTGGACCATAATCACAAATTCAGAGAAATTGATTGACGAACCGTAAGATTCAAATTGTCCTTCTTTTCTCGTACAATTATGGATATGAAAAGCTGTAAATATATCCAATAGTATGAATACAAGGGCAACGATGGATAGCATAGGTAGATCCATGTTGGTATACGGTCTTAAAGTTAACCAAACTAACAGCAGGTTTGTCCGTGCTTGCTTTGTTATTTAAATATTTTTTTAATTGTTAAGTTTAGACTAGAATATAGTTACTAATCATTTTTAAGCATGATATATTATGTATATTTAATTTGAATCCACCCCCCACCACACACCTTTATGGTAGCTTGCAGGGTATTGTGTAGATGTAGATTTATTGCAGAAGAATATACTTGTTATATTCTTCTGCAAGAAATACTTGAATACGGAGGATTTCAGTGGACCTCCCCCTCGAATCAGTAGCATATATTGATGAATACTGATTTCTCAGATACTTGAAACAAGCAAGGAATGATTTTAAGTAAAAGGCCAAAGCCCCTCGGGTACTCTCTTTATGCTCAGCGAAAAGGAATCGTTCTATTAACGTCACAGAATTGAATTCAGAGGACATATGATGCAGGAGCAATCGCCAAAAAAAATTGTTTCCGACGAATTTCCTTGTTGACTCTTTTGAAATGAAGTGAAGCTCTCCCGCAACCGAATTGAGTTTCTGAACATTCTCCTCTAAAAGTGACGGGTTCGAAGGCATACCTCGCTTTCTCCGCACTTGAACAAATATTCGCTTTCAAACGGTACATTTCTTCTCTGACTTCGCACTTGTCACAGTGTGTTCCATGTCTATATCCACAACTGGCTATGGGAGCGGTAACGGGGGATATTTCCAGGCAATGGAGGAAAGCAGCGCAAAGATTCCCTTCCACCTCGGCACTCACAAAAAATGGTATAAATCATATCTCACGCACATAGTATCCAGATAACCACCATAGGGATGACTCCACACCAGACACATGTAATCTTCAAGGCACAGAATCTTCGTATTAGCAGCTATCACCGCTTGACTGCATTAAAAAATAACTCAGGAATCAAAGCAGTAACCTAGGTCGGTTAAATTACATCCAGTGGAAATTTACAAAGGACATTACTTTTAAGACGACCACGCTTTTCCACAAGCTGTTACCGATTACATTTTAACTTGTGCATAGATGTCGTGTTGTCTTAATTATTAACCTCAGAACTGATTTAAGTAGGACGGTACGATAGTAATATAACCACCCTGAGACCTATTACCACCACATACTAATTGTAAGAAATGAAAAGAATTTTTACCGCTGCATTTACCAATGGTGTTTCTAATATGAAACCAAGACTTGATCTACGGAATCATTCTGCGGAGTACCCTGCAAGTACATCTACATCTACATAATACCCTGCAAGCCACCATAAAGGTGTGTGGCAGGGGGTGAACTCTCACCAAACATGCACTACATATCATGCATAAAAAGGATTAGTAGGTTAAGAAAGGAAGTAATCTCGGACCGTGTGGCAGGGCGTTAGTATCACCGAAAATGCACACCACCTCACTGGGTCAGACGCCTTTTTGCAGTCGTCTCTCTGAGGAACAGTCGATACCTGGACTACCTTTTTGTCTGGCTCCTACCCTTCAACCTATCTGGTATGGGTAGTCTTACTAAGGGTAACTTTTACAGGTACCTTGGAGTAACTTTTATTGGTCCAAGAACACGTAGGTCCATCCCAAGATCTTAGTTCACGGAGATGGTTCATAACTAATAAAACTTCAAGCTATCCTCATGAAAAACAGACATTGACCAAACACTGTGAAACACGGTTTCAGTGAATTTGACAATAAATTCTTAAAATGCCTGGAAATAAAATTTAAAAAAATTCATTAACATCTACCACTCCTGCAAAACAGATACAGTGGAACATTGGCTTCCTCTTCCCGACGAAAATAGAGCAAATGGAGATTTGACATTCATATCCCTTCACGGTGGAGAAAAACAGCCTAAAACCCCATCTAACGTTGATTCAAAAGTCATGACGCCGGGAGATTTAAGATATCTCAGCTAGAGGAATTCTCAGCGTCGCGGCGAGAGTTTCTTCCGGGCGACACCACTTGATCCTCGAAGACTAGTTAACGACGCATATAAGAGAATTGAGCAAGATTGATCTGAGAAATGGAAGGGGCAACGAAGAACCATTTAACTCCATCAACGACAAAAATTCTAACTGTAACCCAAGGTACTTCGTTTAAAATATTACCTTCTTCAGCAAATAGTCCGAATGCTCTTAATCACATTCGTTTCAAAATAAGGACAGCATACAGTACAATCTCGGATACATGAGGAATTTTTTTTAAAGTACTCGGCCACATGGAACATTGGTTAGATATGTATCATTTTGAAAAATATTTTTTCGAATTGTCCTACAAAACTCATATTCTAGGCCTAGGATCCAAAGAGCAGGGAATACTTCTCTTCTCCTCAAATCTACCTCCGGTTAAGGTGCTAAGAGACCCGATTAATTATTAATGCAAAACTAGATCAGGAAAGGGGACAAATGAATCATAATTATCGTATATTTAGGTCACAAGGCGATAAATTTACTTTTACAACAGCTAAATTCCAAAACTGCCCGATTGAAAACAGCATGCTTAAAATAGAGATTTAAAATAGATATGAGCCATAATACTTCAGGTAGATAAATCAATTCCAATAGAAAACTTAAATGAGGCGAATCGCATACACAATGGAATACACAGCTTGCATTTTGCATGCTTGCCATCTATCAAATGATTAGAATCTCTGGCGCCTGACTGGAGGGAAACTGGAGTTTTCCCAATGGATTGGTTGCCACACCGAGGAGCAAAATGAACGACAGCATCGAACACGTAAAGTCTTCACGTCACCGTCAAACATCAGAGATGGATATCTCAGCTGCGTGGAAAATATTTCCATAAACCTTACGTACTACGCTGAACGTACTTGCGTCAATTGAATTACACCATTTACTTCAACGAGTGATATTCAAATGAGAATTAAATGAACTTCTAATCGAATATAGCGCATACTTTCGCTGCCAGATCATTGGCAGTAGCAAGAAAAAAGAGACCTGTACGAAATAATTCTGTAAATGCAACACACATATCTTAAAATTTAAAATAAAATAAAAAATACATAATGACCGACAAGAATATAATTTAAAACTCTGTACATTTAAAATGACTGATGCAATTTTTTCTTCATCTCTCCGGAATTATTATATACCATGCCTAATTGACATTTTTAATTTATTAGCAGTCTAACGTAAAACCTACTTTGGACTTGGTGGTGTGATTACTGGTGTCCCACCCCGAGGGCTTCGGTTCACATCCCGACTGTGGATGACATGTTTCATTGGAAAATCATTCCCCATTAGAGAGCTGTGATAAACCACACAGATATAGAGATACACCACTTCGAGTTCAGTACTCCGTCCGTCGGATGGGACGTTAAGGTTTGGCTCTCTTGGTACCTTTCGTCAATAGCAGACTAATGCTGACGTACTTCCATATCCATGCCCTGGTCGCAGATTTATTTTTAACGTTAAGAGAAGTAGGGAATAATGTTGGGATGCCATTTTAGGCAAAGAGATCCATTCTAAAGCATAAACGAGATTCAAAAAAAGATAAGAAAGAAAAATGGGAATGATTACTCGTCGACGAGCTATGAAAAACAATGTAAATTCCCATTCAAAACTCCTAAGGCCCACTCCTGTCAACGGAAAACGGAAGAGATCACTATTAGCCGACAGAGAATAGGTATTCTGTGCTACAGCTTACGCATGTATCTGTCAGTAAGAGAAGATTCAGTTCCGAAATATGATTGCGACACTCCTGTCACTGTGAGATATCTTCTGACGGAATGTGACAGATGTACGTTGCTGTATGTAATAGGATGAAGATCTGTGAGCATTTACAGAAAATCCTAGGTGATTACCACAATAATACTGATACAAGTTTACGATTTTGAATGCAATAAGGCCTTTAAATAAAAATTAAGGTATTTTAATATCTATCATTCTTTCAAAATTTTTTAATATTGTAAAATTTTAATCATCACAACAGTACTTTTGGTAAGTGGCGTAACATCACATACATCTACATAAAGCCCTGCAAGCCACCATAAAGGTGTGTGGCAGGGGGTGAATTTTCACCAAATATGCACTACATATCATGCATGAAAAGGATTATTAATAATATACTAGTCTAAATTTCAATTTTTAAAGAGGATAAACATAGCAACCAAGCATGAAATATAATGCTGTTAGTTGGGTTAGCTTAAATTCGTTATACCAACATACAAAATAACGTGTCTACGCAGCCTAAAACGAAATCCTAACCCTTATTCTGTAGCTCTAAGTCGCTTTAAGATTCAGGATCTTCCTCGATTTGCTGGCACCCAAGCAAATCCACAATAGCTATCGGTTCCAAGAAATCGAATGGAAGAAATGAAAGGCATATTCAAAAGCCACGCCGAGAATACTCAGCAATTAAATCTCACTCCTCTGCAGTCAACTCTTCTCCTTCGTTCTTCCTCGAATTCAAAAGGTTTATTTTCCATCGTTAAGAAGGGCATACATATTTTCTGGGCTCGGCACACAGGCTATCGCCGTCTAACTCACGGCAGGTCAGTCCTCCCTCCCCATCCACCTTTTCCTCCAGTGTCCTAAATCCCTCCACCCCTCCACTTCTCCGGTGTTGACCGAGCACGCAGACATTCTAGGTCCACGACAAGTGGCGGACGCAGTCGTCATGAAAGAGACATCCGGTACACGACTCTTACATCTAACGCACGCCATGGTAGAAAGATGGCGATTCACTTCCGCGAACAAATACAGAATAGTTAAGAAATTATTTCATTAGCAAAAGAAATGTTTTAAAACAGAAGCGAACTAGTGACCGCCATGATGAGTAAATGACTGATGGAAATATTACATCCTTCTCGGCATCTTTCAGCGAAGATCGGCAATATTTGTAAAGGGACGGCATGATAACTATATTAGCGTAATCAGTCTATTACATAAACTAAAATGGGAATCAACATCAGACCGAGGAAAAAAAAAGAGACGTTTCAGGAGTTATATGGTGGAATAACATAATTAAATAAGTTTGGCAATTTTCCACAAACAAATCTTTACTTCGACCGGTTTCGATGTGATACATCATCATCAGGTGATGATGATGTATCACATCGAAACCGGTCGAAGTAAAGATTTGTTTGTGGAAAATTGCCAAACTTATTTAATTAATCAGACCGAGGGTTGAAATTTAGACTTAATCTCTTAGCTAAATTCCAAGACTATTTTCACCGATGACGTTAAAATATTTTGCGAACTCCAACTTACTACCATAGACTGGAGCATGATCATAAAATTAGAGAAACTGATTGCCGAGCAGAGAGATTCAAAATGTTCTTCTTTCCTCGTATATCCTCACATCGAGATTTCCCCAGGGTAGCGTAATAGGTCCGCTTCAATTTCTTTTATACATAAACGATTTGGGTACCGTAGTTAGTAGTAAGATTAGCCTTTTTGCAGACGATGCGGTAGTGTATAGGGGTATATCTCAAGAAGAAGACAGGAAATCGCTTGGTAAGGATTTAGATGCAATTCAAGAGTGGTGCGACAAATGGCAGTTAGAACTAAACCTTAAAAAGTGTGTAGCTATCAATTTTTGGAGGAGGAATAATTCGATAGAGCGTAACTATAAAATTAATAACACGAAGATCGAAAATGTTGAAACCATAAAATATTTAGGTGTAACAATCACTAAAGATTTATCGTGGGGAAGACACATCCGGGAAATATGTGGCCGAGCGAAGAGACAGCTAGGATTTATAAAAAGAGTACCTGGGAAATGTGATGATAAGACAAAAGAGCGATGTTACTTTTCACTAGTTAGGCCCTACCTTGAGTATAAAGCCAGTGTATGGGATCCTAATGAATTAGGTTTGATCATAGAACTAGACAGTGTGCAGCGAAGAGCAGCTAGGTTCGTTAAAAGGTGTTACGATAGGTTTAGTAACGTTTCAGAATTAATAAAAAAATTAGAGTGGGAATCATTATCAGAGCGTAGGTTAAAGTACAGATTAAATATATTAGAGAAATTTCAATCGGATAGCTTTACTGAAGATGTTAGGCACATATTAAAAACACCAGCGTAATATGCTCGATTCTACCAGATAAATAGGATTAGAGGGGTAGATTGTCGCACTGATAGATTCAAAATGGCATTTTTCCCCCTTATTATAAGAGAGCGAAATAGGCAGCGTAGGAAAGGGATAGGTAGGGGAAATATTTTATAGTAGTCTGTAGTGCATGATGCATGTATTAACCCCTTAAATACTATGGATGCTAACAATATAGTTGCATGAGACCCCATAGTTGCTTGTTTGCATGTCGGTAGTGCATGCTTTGTGATCTTCACCCTCTGCCACACACCCTCGCGGTGGCTTGCAGGGTATCATGTAGATGTAGATGTATAATTGGGGGTTTGAATAGCCATAAATATATTCAATAGCGTAATACAAGTGCCAATTGAACATTGGTAGGTATAAGGACTTTAAACTAACCCAACTAACAGCATGTATTTGCATGTTTACAATGCTATTTTTATCTTTTTATTTTAAATTGTGCATTGTAGACTAGAATATATTTACTAATCCTTTTTATACATGATATGTAAACCATTTTTTGTGTGACTTCACCCCCTGCCACACACCTTTATGTTGGATGCAAGGTAATATAGGTGTAGATGTATATAGATTAGATGTAGATATTTATCTACAAACTTACTTAACTTAATAACAAATGGTCGAATATTTTGATTTTCCTAACGTTAGTGAGAAAAAAATCTCTGGAAATTACACTGAGTAGTTGCCCATGAGGCTTCCATTTCTTTTCTTCGCTTACCCTTTATATTGTTCATCATGTATACGTTAAGGTATTTTTCGACACCTTTCCACCGGTCGAGTGGTCGAGCTCTCTAATTCTTTCCCATTCCCACATCGGCTTCACTGCATTCTATCCTAATTGTCTCTCGTCGCTCTCGTATAATGTGTATACCTCTTGTACTTGGATTACATCTCTTACAAATGGTTTGGCCACTATTTCCTGAACAACTGGCGAAGGTTTGAGGAATGAGAAGACTCAAAGAACAAAGGGTGAAGATATTTTCGAAATGAATTACGTACCAATACGGCCAAAGAATTATGTACCAATAAAGGGCGAATCACGTGAGAAGGATTTAAAGGTATTTCTTCGAAGCTTTCGATGACTCAAATTGGTTTCGTAAACACGTAAATGAATACTAAGAAGTCTTCCTCGTATCGTTATCATTTTGCAGAAAGTTTTGGTTCGAATAATAAGCACATAATGCCACACACTTAAGTATAGCGTGTACGGATTAGCAAAGCATATATTAAAATATTAAAAAAGCTGGGTGCGGCACAATCATTAAAAATGAATGCGAAAAAATACAGAAAACCTATTTGTGTTGGGCACTCATGGTTCGGGAAAGATGGTGGCCAACTAATAGGAAGTGGACCACTTATACAATTATCATGACAATTGCCTCATATTTTCACTGGCTTGATTGAAAAATGGACAAACTAGAGAGGCGGTTTACTTAGGAAGTTTTGCTGTAATTACCTTTTCTGTGTCAAAGTAATAATTGTATTCATAAGGTCATATGGTCATGGAAAACAAGCAAGATTTGACTAAACGTAACCATATCTTACATACAGCTCGTTTTATCTGAGTAAAGAATCTATTGTAAATAAGAAGGCAGACATGAAAGCTACGTGCAATGAAATAAAAGATTTGTTTGGAATTTGGAAGACATTTTCAATCGAGTAGGCATGCATGGGTAAAATATTATTTGTTCATTTCACAATTTGATCGACGCATCTCTCCAGTGGGTTATCAAAATCGATCTGGGAGTATTTCTTGAAGTTAACAGCCACCGCGGCGTCTGCTAGACCTGGATTAGAAGAGGTCTGCGAGGCGTAGGATGGCGTGCAAGAAGAGGAGGTCGGAATGGGGGAGGAAGCGGCAATGAGTCCACCTTCTAAAGGAACGCAATGTGTCGATACGCCCTCTCTGCCTTTGGAGGGGGCAACCGGTTAGCGGTTGGGGGGTTGAAAGCACTGCCTTCCGAGGGTCGTTGCCTCAGTGCCCGCGACGACGGCCGTATCCAGCCGGAGATGACGACCGCAGGGCGACAGTGGGGGGAGGAGGGAGGAAGACCCCAGCCCCTCGACTGCCCGCTCTCCGTGTGCGACTAGGATTGGAGTCCCCGCAGACCCGAGATGAAATACACTCTACTGCATTTTCAAGTCTGTATCCGCTCTATTACATCTACACAATACCCTGAAAGCCAACATAAAGGCGTGAGGCAGGGGGAGAATTGCCAAACATGCATTATATATCATGAATAAAAAGGATTAGCAACAACATTATAGTCTAAACTTAACAATTAAAAAAAAATTGAAATAGCTAAGCAAGCATGCAAAAATATACTGTTAGTTGGAATAGCTTAAAGTTCTTACACCAACATGCAACCCATTATGCCATCCATTGATACGTTTGTATTTATACTATCGGATACACATATTTACAGTTGTTCATATCCCTAATTGTACGAGGAAAGAAGGACATTTTGAATCTGTCAGTTCGGAAATCAATTTTACTAATTTTATGTTTATGGTCCAGCTTACTATAGCAAGTTGGAGTTAGCTAAATATTATTAACGTCATCAGTGAAAACATTATCTTGGAATTTATTAAAATGATTAAGTCTAAATTTCAAATTACGGTCTGTTAATGATTCCCATTTTAGTTCATCTAATAGACTAGTGACTCCAATATATATATTTCATTCCGTCCGTTTACAAATCTCGCCGATATTCGCTGCAAAAGCTCCAGTTCATCATTTAAGCTTATTTCGTAAGGATCCTATGTACTGGCAGCGTATTCCCGCCGAGGTCTAACAAGGGAAAAGTAGTTGATTAAGCCAAGCTGTAAAGTAATAGCGAGTTGCCGACCTGAATACCGCGGCCGGCCGAGTTGGCAAAGGGAAAAAAAATTCTTGACACATACTTATCCTCAGGATTCGAGTTTTCCCATTACATCGTACACAGTAAAAAAAAATATTACGCAAATACGATATTTGACCTTTTTTTACTCTTTCCGTGATTAATAAAAGGTGCAAACGATGCAACGGTTAGGAAAGTGCATACATAATTAGGTGAAGACGAAATCATTTACACAATCTCTCCGTGGATTCTTGAGTCCTGCATCTCACTAAGATGGGGAAAAGGTGTTCATAACGAGTTGGTGTATTTCAACAAGAAGGGGACGCCCCTTGGACAAACTATTCTCCGTCTTTCAGGCGCCAGGTTGAATTCCTTGCATAGTATCCGAAGGTGATTGTGACAGCGATCCCAAATAAGGTAGATGTGACCTTCGCATTAGAAAAAGAAAAGAAAAGCCCGAGCCGAAAAGTATTGATATTCCGATAACACCAACGAGCGAAGTGACTGAAGGAGTCGGGAGTGAAATGGTGAGAGTGAGGGAGGGGGAGAGGTTTATAACATCTTTTATCTCTTTTGGCAAGTGACGAGAGAGTGAACGGCGTGAATAAAGTCTGTGGTATTCCGAGCAAAAATATGTAGCTTTGCAGAGTCCTGAATACCTATCGTATGTATTTCTTACGAGTATTCAACACCAGAAATATTTCTTGCGAATAAAATATCACGTGACTTATAGGAGGATTCTATATAGGGATCGTGCAAGTGAACCAGATGAAGTTCATTTGAACAAATATGTTTCTAGGGATTAGGACCGTTTCCCTGTTATTACAACATAGATATGAATACTCTACCGTAATCTTTTATGACTTATTCACTGGATGAAAAGGTATATGGGGAAAACTGACAGGGTAACTAAAATGGAAAAATAAAACTTAAGAGTGCTTGGAATCGATACCTACGAGTGCAGTAAAGATCAAACAGTAGACTGAAGTGTAGCAAATATATCAATCGAGGGAATCAACTAATAATATTGGGAGCATAGTCTAGGTATTTTATGTCCCACAGAAATCCGAGAGGAAAGATATGCCACATCGCAGCTAATGATTCAACTACGGTGCCAACAAATTCAAGAATATGTTTTTTCGCAAGATATTAACTATTTATTCTCACGTGATTCGTTAACGTATATATAACATGTTTCCAATAGCTAACTGTATTGTATCTATCGTGGGTGCATGAAAATAGTGCATGCACTGTGTCTTTCAGACCCTTCCACAAACCCTCACAGTGGCTCTCAGGGTATTACCTACAAATATTTAGATGAAAAATGATGTCCACAACGTCCACAAACATTAATCCTATCTCTCTTTCAAAGATAACACACCTTTAGTGTTTGCAGCACGAAAGCTACCTATCATATTCTTTTTCAGCGGATATAGTTCATTGTGTAACTGTATAGATTATTTTAGACATATAATCCTTTTTTAGTATACTATTCTGTAAAAGTATGCATCTTTTCTCCAAAAATATTCACACAAGTGTGGTTTTGAGAGGGACATATTAACAACGATCATAGTTGACTTATTCACAAAAACATTTGTGAACCAATTATCAAATTTCACAGACATGCACTGCAACCAATATATGAGGCTATACTTTCCCCTTCTTCTTTTTTTTTGCGTCCGGACTGTTCTGTTGGCCCATATACCCCTGGGATCCCGATAGGCATTTGCCTGTCATCAGGTTTCCCAGGGGCTGAACCAACTGAGCTTCACAAACATCCATGCCCTAGGTGGAGAAAACCCACCCAGGCGGGACTCGAACCCGCGACCCTAGGATTAGCAGGTGGCGGCGAGGTAAAGTCCTCGCCGGCCCAGGGCAAAGGAATCTCAGCAACACAATTAAAAACTGGAAAGAACATGGCCAGATTATATGAAGTGAATGAAACTTGGAAATTCCTGGAATATTCTCATCGCAAATGAACCCTCAAAAAACTTGGCGAGATAAAAAACATGTGCGATAGACATAAACGGTATTTTCACCTAAATTTAGCAGAGGAAAGCTGCATCAAACCAATCTTAGGATTAATGGCCTATGATTGCGGTGACATGCAATGCCTAAACAACTCATCGATATCGATGAACGATATTTTCCAAGTAGCCAACGTGTAATCCTCGAAATAATGTGTAATTCAATCTAGGCACAGCGCGCGCTTCTAGGCAACATCAATGGTTTTAGTGGCGCAATTGGTTAGCGCACGGTACTTATATGACAGTGTCCGAGCTATGCCGGGGTTGTACGTTCGAGCCCCACCTGGAGCATTTTTTCAGCTACTTTTCCCTTGTTAGACCTCATTTGGAATACGCTGCCAGTATATGGGATCCCTACTAAATCGGTCTAAATAATGAACTTGAACGTGTGCAGCGAAGATCGGCAAGATTTGTAAAGGGACGGTACGATAACCATATTAGCGTAACCAGTCTATTAAATGAATTAAATTGGGAATCATTCACTGTCAGGTCGCAGGTTGAAATTTAGACTAATCTCTTAAATAAATTCCAAGACCATATTTTCAGTGATGATGTTAAAAATATTTTGCGGACCCCAACTTACTATGGTAGACGGACCGTGATCACAAAATTAGAGAAATTGATTGCCGAACTGACAGATTCAAAATGTCTTTTTTTCCTCGTACTATCAGGGATATGAATAACGGTAAATATATCCAGTACGAGTGTAGCAATGGATAACATTGGTAGCTGCACGTTGGTATAAGGACTTATAGCTAACCCAACTAGCGGCATGTTTTTGCATGTATGTTTTGCTATTTTTATCTTTTTTAAATAGCGTAGTTTTGAACAGTACCTATACAAGTACTAATCCTTTTTTTTATGCATGATATGTAGTGCATGTTTGGTGAGAATTCACCCCCTGCCACACACATTATGGTGGCTACAGGATATTTAGTATATGTAGATGAACAATAATTTATTTAAAAATACCGCCGAGTATTACACGATAGTGTGGGCGGAGTTGGGGGAAAGAAGGAAAAGACTACCTAGGGGATTTGGTGGCTAAAGAACTTGGGTGGCTTCCAACCCAGAGGACTTGGGTTTGAATTATGGACTACTTGACCCGTGTCTGCTTGAGTGCTGTGTAGATTAAAAGTCAGTTCAAAGATCCCTCCTTCGTACGGGGAGTTAAACTATGGACTCATTAGCGCCTTTCTCCTACAGAATATTGCCAATATGGGTCTCTCCACCATTTTTTTCCGCTTCTTAATGTAATCTTCCCGACACCAAATCATCCACTTATCCTTTACGGCGAAAGTGACGTCAGCTGTCGGATATCCATCACATACTCTAAACCCTTGGCATCACTAATCGTTTTATCTATATCTATTACAACCTAATACCTACCCTGAAAGCCACCGAGAGGGTGTGTGGCAGGGGGTGAAGATCACCAAACATGAACTACTGACATGCAACTAGGCTACTACATGGAAACGTCATATAATAGGGTAAAAAAGCTAAATAGTTAGCAATTATGTAGTAATAAAGGCAATATTGGTTTTAATAGCATTTATCTAAATAGTTTATTTGTTGGGTTAGTAATTGTAATACACACATCATGCACCATAGACTATTCCAACAATTATACCAACGTATCCCTTTGTCCTATTGTGCTCTCCAATAGTACAGGGGAAAAATGACATTTTAACTCTATTGGTACGACAATCAAGTTTAAATAATGAATATAAAAGAAAATTGCTATCAAAGTCTTTACCCTTGGAAAAAGTTTGGATGTCGTGAGGTAAATAAAGAAAATAAACACCGGCTGACACATAAAATGCAAAGAATGCATATTCGGAGCTGCCTTTTTTGCATTCGTGAAGATATATAACGTGGTATGGAAAAGTTTTGAATAACAAACATTTAGTGGTACGTGTTTGATACACGCTAAACTGACACGGTTATCTACTTAAGTAGTAATGCATTAATTAGCGCATGTACGTCGCACATGCTTGGTAATTATTTACCACTTGACACACCCATGACGTGGCTTACAGGGTACTCAGTAGATAGCAAGAGCAACAGAAATTCCGAACGTCCGCGTCCGACTGCCCACTCATGATTCCTCCAACGGATTTCCTTCAGGAATCTTGGTGAAGATACATCTACATCTACACAATACACGCAAGACACCATAAAGATGTGTGGCAGGGGATGAATTCACATCAAACAGGCACATCATATAATAAATAGAAAAGATTAGTAATTTATTCTAGTCTAAGCTTCACAATTATAAAAAAATTAAAAATAGAAAACCAACATGCACATCTTGCTCTTAGTTAGTTGGGTTAGCTTAAAGTCATAGTACCAACATGCAAATACCTATGCTATACATGGATACACATGTATTTGTTCTATTGGACATATTTACCGCTATTAAAATGCCTATTTGCACGAGGAATGAATGCTTTTTGAATCCTTTTTTGGTTCGACAATCAATTTTTCTAATTTTCTAATTATGGTTAAATCTAACATAGAAAGTTGGAGTTCGCAAATTATTTTTAACGTCATCAGTAAAAATAGTATCTTGGAATTTAGTTAAGAAATTAAGTCTAAATTTAAACCTACGGTCTGATTTTGATGCCATTTTAGCTTATTTAATCGGCTGGTTCCGGTAATATACTAGTTATCATGCCGTCCATTTATAAATCTTGCCGATCTTCATAGCACACGCTCAAGTTCGTTAATTAAGCCTATTTCGTTAGGATCCCATACATGTACTGGAGGCGTATTCCAAATGAGGCATTGCAAGGGAAGTGTAGATCATTTCTCGTACATGATCGTCCAATTGCCCAGTACTCTAATGATGAATCCCAATTTACGATAATCAAGAGGAAGGTGAAGATGGCGTGGGAGGGAGGAAGTTGTTGTGGTTGCTGAGGCAACGGCGTCGGCGGATGCCACACACCCACGAGCCACACCTTTCGGTACGGCGGCGCGGCGCCTTGATGTCCACGCCACGAATATCTCCTCTCCTCACGCCTACTCCTCCACCGACTCCGCAGCCCCGCTTTCCAGAGCACGCCCACAAAGAACATTAAAATGCAAGCCTATCTACCTATCCTCCCTTTCGTAATTAAATCCTTCGAAGAAATGCAAAACATTTCCACACCAGGTACACATCTTCGCGAATGCAAAGAGGGCAGCTCCGAATATGCATTGCTGCCATTCGAGGTGTATTTATTTTCTTTGTTCCCTCATGACACCTCAACATTTTCCATGAGAGTGTCTTTTATATCCATTATGAGGAGAATTTGAAATTCATAGTTTGAAACCGGTCTTATGAAGACGAGGTGTTACACTTCTCCTCAATTACATCGGATGTTATTTTCGATTATGCCCAGTGTAATGCGCATTAAAAAAAATTCAGTGCCTGTGACTCAAGAACGATCTCCAACTTCAACTAATCACGCATTTTTATAGTATCAGAAATATGTATGGTACTCTGTTAAGTATTGGAGTCAATGATTTTTTTAATATTCCATCCTAGTAGTACCTATAAAAACAGTATAGGGTTTGAGTAAGAATTTTTACACGGATATATTACTTTACTCTCCTGTTTTCATGCTACCCAATCCGCAGGAAAAAAATGGGAATATGTCGGTCCAGGTTGCATTTAACTACCAATGTACGTTATATTGAATGATTGGTACCGGCAATACTGCAATAAAGAGATATTTTTTGTTTAAAAGGTTGATGTAATGCAATAATTTGATTTTCAGTGTGGCTCAATATGGCATCAAGACTAGGCAGCCTAGCAAAGGGATAGGTAGGGGAAATATTTTAGAGTAGTCCGTAGTGCATGATGCATTTATTAATCCCTTAAATACTATAGATATTAACAATATAGTTGCATGAGACCCTTTAGCTGCTTGTTTGCATGTCGGTAGTGCATGGTTGGTGATCTTCACCCCCTGCCACACACCCTCGCGGTGGCTTGTAGGGTATCGTGTAGATGTAGATGGATGAAGACGGGGAACCGGCGGATAATGGAAGTGAGCAGATTAGAGGCGTGTCTCGAGAAGTGCGAGTGAGAGTGCGATACAAGAAAATAGTGATATGCGACGAAGTACTTTGAACGATAGGAGATTAGAGGGTAGGTATTACCAGAGGAAAATGGGCGGGAGGGGAAATGGTGGTAGAAACCTAATGACGAGAAATACATTTTAAACTATCAAAACTCAGGTTTGGGGAGAATGAAAAAAATGCGATGGAAGGAAAGAATGACAAATGTCGAAGTACTAAGCATGGCGGGGAAAGTAAGAAAGTCCCTAGCGTAAATTTAGAAGAGAAATTAATAAATAGAACAACTGATTAGAGGGGAAGCGTATTGAAAACTTGAATGTAATTAAATTGAGGCAGAATACCGAATCAGCGATGAAGGGGGAGGAAAAAACATTACAGGTGAAGAAACATAAGTAGTTCACTGATGAGGGGGCTTAGCATCGCTGATTTGATTATGGCATATTTTTATGACGTGTAGAATGCAATTTGATGCGCTGATATACCATGGATTAGTCAAAATGGGCATCTGTTGTGTTGTAATAACTTTTCTCACAGCGACTTTTTTTTTGAGCAGGCACAATCAAAAGCCAATTGGTCGTTCACAACGATCGCGTAGCCCATTTGTCAGCCTCGACATCTACACGAGACCCTTCAAGCCACCGCGAGGGTGTGTGGCAGGGGATGCCATCGACCAATGCGGAGGGTATAGTTTAAAGTTACCACATGCCGTATGCTTTTCCTCCCGTCGTGGATTGTTTGTTATGCGTATTTCAACAGCAGGTACATAACTCAGGATACAACAGCATTTTATCACGTCGAAACCATACTTTTCGATCGAAAACCCGTAAACCATGAAGGTGCCCGCACAATGAAGAGTTACAGAGGCATGATAAAGGTGAGTTTAAGCATTAAACAGCTGTCTTGTGAATTCCGCAATC
Source organism: Platycnemis pennipes (assembly GCA_933228895.1). NCBI lineage: Eukaryota > Metazoa > Arthropoda > Insecta > Odonata > Platycnemididae > Platycnemis > Platycnemis pennipes. The sequence goes on along the minus strand of OW121851.1, from coordinate 126,352,659 downwards.
AAAGGTAGAAACTCAACCTTTTTTATCGCCCGCATTTTCGCTGTATTTACAAATTGCTTAGACACGGATAAGAATCACGATTGTTTCAACTTGAGGTAAATGTATAGATTCTCCGACTGTTGGGTAATGAAAGCCACATCTTCCGTTGTTAGGTAATATTGCACAAACTAATGCCACAACAAACACAAAATCCAAATACTACTTCGTCGGATCCGAACCTACGACCTTCAGGTTGCATGACCGACACGTTACCATCCTTACAACCGAAGCCAGTGTGTTTTAATTGATATAAAGCAAACGAAATTAAAGCAAACAGAGATGGAAAAAGCAAAAGATTGCTGATACTACGAAGCGATATGGAAACGGCAACCAAAGTGATATTTCGGTACGCAATTTCAGGTGATATGCGATATCGTTCGACATAAGGCGATAGCAAGCGATATTCTAGCGATATGTGATATCAAGAGATGCACGATATCAATTGATATTGCCAATTTACATTGCGGTTGCAGCATATCGCAGCTTTTGCGATAGTCAGATATCGTCTATCCCAAGCCAGTGGCCTTCAACTGCTGGTCTTTTCAAGGCGGACTGTCGTCTAAGGAGAAAAATGAAACGCCCCCTCATGCCTCCCTCAAGATATCTGCCGCTCTTCCAAGCGCTCATCCGAAACCGAGCCACTCCCGATGAGTCGGCGGCCGCCTCCTCTCCTTCCGAAATCCGACTTCGCAGCCAACCTAAGCAAACATATACCTCGCTCCTTTCCCCCGTCGGCAGGCCGGTCGGACCCATTCTCATTCATTCATCCATTCATTGTCTCCGCTCCTTTCTCAAGAAGGGCGAGCCGCTCGCACGACTGGGATCAGTCAAACGCTCAGCATGAAGACGACAACGGCTGCCGTTCAAAACGTAGAAACTCCCCATTCATCCCCTCCGAACATGTCAGCAATTAACACGTCGGTGATATTCTCCCGTACCCCTGCTTTTTCTGACCTCAAAAAAATCAACTTCTTTTTTCGTTTTCTCTTTTCTTCTCTCACCCAATGGGTGAAGCAATTGATAATGCATGCCTGGTGATGATTGCAGATTGCACACACCCTAGCTATGGCTTGCAGTTTATTGTAAACCTGTAGAAGGCAATGATAAGACAGAGGTAGGAATGTTAAGGAACTAAGGGCAAAAACTTTTGAAATAAGAGTGGCGTAATGGTACACATAAGGATAAAAGAAGGCATTGCCCGAGAAGGCATTTATACAAAGTCAAGTGAAAGGATAAAGAGAAAACAATTTAAATCAAACAGGCACTGTCAATATGTGAATTACACATTGTGTAGAAACCATGACCAATTATAAAGAAAATAGGTAGAGTTTAACTCATACCTTCTTTACCTGTCCACAAGTATATCATAAATTTAAAACAAAGAAAACATGGACGGCTGTTTTATACACGTAAGTGAAAGGTTAACGAAAAGATTGATATGGAGAGTGGATTTGTACGGATGCGAGTCGTGGAGGGTTGGAAGATGACGAAAAAAGATTTGGATAACAAGTTGGTGTGGAGGTAAATGGAAAAGGTTGGATGGACGAAAAAGAGGATATGTGAAGTGCTGCGTTTGATGAGGGAAGAAAAAAATGGTCAACTGATACTACTAGTAGGAGAAGGCGGGGTCGGCAGCAAATGAAAAACATGACTTGTTAAAATGAGATACTGAAAGCCATCGTTCAAGGGTGAATGCAGAGTTCGCGAGAAAGAGGGAGATATTTGTAAAAATATATTGTATGGTTGATGAGAAATAGGAAATATGCGGATCTGAAGAATTAAAGAGAGGATAAATACTTTAGAAAATATATTAAGAGACATAAAAATTATCAAAAGAGAATAATAAAAAGGGAATGTGCCGTTTCGAGCAACGGATACAAAGAAGAAGTGGGATACTCTTAACAAAACCTACTCTAACCGGCAGAAAACAATAATAATATGAACTTTTAAAGGGTTTTAGTTAATAGAAAGACGGAGAGGAAGCGTCCTCCTGCGAATGGCTTTCGCAGGAGGACGCTTCCTCTCAATGAACTTAACTTTTCACACAGCTCTGGTATTACAGATACAGATTAAATCTATCAGAGTACAGATTAAATCTATCAGAGTACAGATTAAATCTATCAGAGTACAGATTAAATCTATCAGAGTACAGATTAAATCTATCAGAGTACAAATTAAATCTATCAGAGAAATTTCAATCGGATGGCTTCACTGAACATGTTAGGCATCTATTAAAAACACCAGCGTATTATGCTAGATTCGACCAGATAAATAAGATTAGAGAGATAGATTGTCGTACCCATAGATTCAAAATGGCATTTTTCCCTCGTACTATAAGAGAATACAATAGGCAGCATAGCAAAGGGATAGGTAGGGGAAATATTTTAGAGTAGTCTGTAGTGCAAGATGCATGTTTTAATCCCTTAAATACTATAGATACTAGCAATCGCATGTCGGTAGTGCATGCTTGGTGATCTTCACCCCCTGCCACACACCCTTGCGGTGGCTTGCAGGGTATCGTGTAGATGTAGATGTATTATTGAGTATACGTATTCTTTCGATGATTTCTCCGCCTTACACAATTTTTGACCAATAAAGAGTCATCACTTTGGTTTGAATTTCGAGAAGAAAATCAAACCACGACGGCTGGCTATGTCCATCAACCTGTACGTTGATGTGGCACGTCAGAAGGCGGGTCTCACTTCACGCGGAAGTCATTTAATTGGCGAAAACACGAAACTCAAAAAACCAAGGGAGGGGCAGAGCAGTCCCGTTATCCTGCTTCCATGAGACACCGCCCTTGATTACCTAATTCCAAACTGCGGCACCCATGATGATGTATTTGTCTTTCTTCTACTAGGAGCATATGCTCGATTAAAATTCACAACAATCGTATAGCATGCACTGCGCTTTTAGAGGAACCTGCAGAGTGGAAACTTCCGATTTAGCTCAAAATATGGACCATATAGATTCAGATAAAGTATGCTTTAAAGCTCGCATCTCTGATCCCCTCCATCAAAAAAGGCATTAATCTGAAGACACATTAATTTACAAGTGATTTGATTCCCCCTTTATTCCGCTTCACCAGATGAGCTATAAAAAACCTTATGAAAAAGCCTTGATGTAAATTTTAAAAGTGTTTCTCATCTACTTCTGGGATGAAGGGTCCGTATAGGAATATATTTTAAAAGAGATGATTCACTGGACGATATGAAATAAACAATCGTCGATTAGAGAGGTAGAATACAGTATTAATAGCTTTAAAAAGTCTTCATTCCCGCGAACGATAAAAGATCATAATATCCATCATCATCAACGGATGACAAAGGTAATCTGTTGGTAGCCTAATTAGTTAGACATCGGAAAAATATGAGCTCTATTGACGCATATAAACGACAACCTAACGTGGCCGACGTAATTGGCCGTGGCCGAAATAATTGGTAAATTCAAAGGAATGCTTAACCCATGTATGCAAATTATATTCCTTCAAATTACAAATAATTCAGTTACTCGTGTGGTTCACACCTGACCAACGTAACTTTTTCTGGCTACTTGATAACGTATTTATTATTTCTGCAAGCCAGGAATCGAAAAATCGTGCCTGGTGCTTGCTAAGTAATGACTGAACTGCTACCAAACACGCTCCAAGTGGTTTTCATAGCGCCCAGTAATGTTAGACGCATGAAACTAACCAGAGATCTGTAGGCGTACCATTAACGTATGGCCAATCTCCAGTAACCACGAATACCTGAATAAGGACGGTACTACGGAAGACTGGTGGAGAGAGACTAATGACGACCCACCGAGGACATCCATGGAAGTAAACACGATGATTTTGAAAATAGGAAAAAATAAGAAACCGTATTTCATAACATCAAAATAATTACTGAGAAAATTTAACAAAGGTAGGTTGATAGGTAGTAAAAATGTTATTTGATTTGATTAATATGGTCACAATTGGCGAAAAAGAAAATGTATTACGTACTTGCTTTTTGTGTTCTTGTAAGGACTCAACGATGTTGATGCATTGGCAGCAATACATTTTAACTGTGGAAGGCAGACTCCCCACAGGTATGTGACCTTTAAGGCCGCATAAAGCTCGAAATAAATCGCAAAATTGAATTGCAATCAAATAATTGAGGAGTAACACAATTATTATTGCATAAATAAACATCGATGCTCTTAAGCGATTTCATCTAAAGAGTTGAGCTAATATCCCAGCAATGATGATATATATCGACTATACCATAATATTATGTTGGCTAATCGTATTGTGAAAGCCCGATTTCAATGAGAAAAGTGTTTTTAGTTCATTAAAACCTTGCGTCCTGTATCTGGAAACAAATAAACCAAGTGCAAGTGATAATAACTCAGGAATACTCAAGCTTCCATTTAGGACAAAGAATCTAAGACCTCGCTTTTCGAACAGCATCCACTCACCAATCTTTTCCTGCCATGAATGGTGTGTTATGGACGACTCTGCATCGTGTCTAGCCACGCGTCCATCCATCTATTTTCCCATTACAGGGTCATGCAAATGCGACTGATTACTTCCTCCATTTGATTTTTTTGTCTCAAAAGGCATAATTAACCTTTACCTTTACATACATGTAATGAAAAGTCTTTTTTCCCGTTCCTGTCCAGTCTTCCGGCTCGCAAGTATTTCATTAGATCAATATTCCGCTTACTTTCCCTTTCGCCGCGCGATGCAAATTGATTTGGGCGCGGCCGCGAGCGGATTTTAACACGTCCGACTCTCACAAGTTCTCCCTCCTCGGGTTTTATGCGCATAAATATATACTTACTTGATATGCTCCATATTCAAGACGGCAGCCGGCCCGCCTTGAATTAATGCCTACATCTCTCCATTAGGAAAGATGGTCGTCATTGATGGTCAGAAAGGGGTCACGGTACATGCAGTGGCGTACGCAAAGACGTCATCCAGTCGGGTTCCCTTATCCACCTATGGGTACACCTAGTTTCGATGTTTCTGAGAGCGACGCTACTTTCAAGACTATATTGCACTGATGTGCTTACTGGTATATATAGCTTATTGGTATAACCTTCTTATGAATTTTTCGCCCTAGTCGCTCCAGTCTCTTAGAATCAAAGCTAAGTATCTCCGCTATCATTTTCTAAAATCAAGAGAGCGGTAAGATATATGGAGAGATTAAATCGTATTGGACAGCAGTAATATTATTGACAGGAATACCTGCGAGGCCCGGGTTCGATTCCCGGCAGTGGCGGATTTTTCAGTGGAAAACCGGTCCCCACTTGAGTGCCTAGTGGAGGGCATTGCAAGTACAGTACTCCGTCCGTCGGATGGGACGTTAAGCCGTGGTCCCCTTGGCACCTGTCGTTAAGAGTAGGCTAATGCCGATGCCGGGTTTCTCTCCACCCTTCCTCCGTTCCCTAAAAACTCCTACCATTACCCAATTACCCACCTATCCTATATGGCGCAAATGACCTCAGCTGTCGGTCGCCTCCCCTAAATAACCAACCAACCTGCGAGGCGATTAGGAGTTGGATTATGTCGGAACTATCCAAGAAACTATACTTACTGGTAGAAGAGTAATGATGGTGAACTTGAGTGTTATCTAGCATGTTATCCCAAGCTTCGGTACGAACGACCACAACTTCGAAATAATCAATCTTGGAACTGCATAAACAGCAGGTAGATTAAATATAAATTATCCGTGACTGATTGACTAGTTAAAGCTAGCGCATTCACAATTATGTGATAAATTCAAGCCTTGATTACCAGATTACTCTCGCCAACCTCTTGAACGTTCGCTTGAAGGATTTTCGCACGACCGATTAATCAGGATGGAGAGTACAAGTTTCCTTCACCAGTCTTCGTACACAAGGCAAGAATCTGTTGCTGGTTCCAATCCGCTCCCCTAGCAAGAAAAACACGCAACAATCTCGCTCGTGAGGAAGGGGTGGGGGAGAGAGAGAGACGGCCACGGCAACGACTCCCCACGGTCGGATGCTGAGATAGCCGCTCCAATTACGGAGGCCCTTAGAAGACTGAATCGGCCAGTGAAGAGGAAAAAAAGAGGAAGGGGGTGGGGCGTCTGCCTCATTCGCGAAACCTCTAGTTTAGCGATCGCTACCATTAATTAAGTGCGCTGAGCTCCGCGAGACCCCGAAGAGTCCATCCAGGCCTTATCCGTGGGCGTGGCGACTGAAGCCTCTTGAGGGAACACAAAAGGAGAAGCCGGATGAAGAAATGCAAGGACGTTGCTCGTCGTGGGCACTGAGGCATGGCGAGCACATTCAAGAATAAGGCGATGGTGTCAGAAAATACAGGGGTACAAGCCTGTTATCATGCGAGAGAGGCGAGTTTTAACTGAAGAGTTTACTATCCTCAATGCCCAATACAATCCCCTTCTGGTATCAAGAACACGAATTTTCGTAAAGCCTCTACATTAATGCTAATATAGTACAGCCTTAACCTTCAAAGTGCTGCCGTAGCCGGATTCAAGAAGGTTTTAATAAAAAGATACATTAAAATCTCCAACGCTCAATGGTGGGTTAGATCATTCATGTAAAATAAGAGAATCTGTAAGATGCATAGGTTTTAAAGGCCATTTTCCAATGTAAATATAAGTTTAAAAATAAGCTGGTCATGTAGATGTATAAAAAAGGTTCATGAGAGCAAATTAATTCAAGAGGAAAATTCATTTCGAAGTCATCAAACCCATCATTAGTATTTGAAAATTAAACCATAATAAATTTAAAATATAGCTTCACAATGTAGACTCATTGTACAGAAGAGTATCTCTGTGTTATTGAATTTATGCACAAAAAAAAGTTAAACCGATTTCGGAAACGAACAATAAACACCCGTGATTTCACATGCCATAAGCCGCACTTGGAGAAGTAACCATTGATTGTCTAATTTTAACCAGCGAGTTTCTTCTCTTCCAATGAACGGACTGGACGATACAAACATCCATGCCCCGGACAATGAAAATCCTCCCCGGGCGGGATTCGAACCAACGACCCTGGGATCGACAAAAGAGGGATTTACCTCGCCGCCACCGGGGTCGGCAAGTATTGAATCGAATTGTGACCATAAGCTTTCGCCGGTTAGTTGAAACTTCTCAGATGCTAGAAGCTCACATTGTGAAGCGAGAGGACCAAAAGAGATTAATACGCATCCATTTCCAAAGGCTCATCCTCGTCGCTCCTCCTAAAGACCTCGTGCGTTCCTTTGTGAGGGCGTGGCGAAGTCCTGAGCAGTCCAATTCACTTCCTCCCCGCTGCTCCTGCCTCGCCCGACACAAGCAAAAAGAAAAACCTCCTCCAGCGTGACACTCGGCCACCCACACGGCACGCTGGGACGCGAGAGGACAGACCACCGAACCATTTCTCTCACCCCTTCCTCCCTCTGTCTATTAATGCCACTTCCATAACAAACGCAGAAGGAACTTTTGAACAGAGCATGAGAGAGAATTCAGATATGTCAGAAAGGGAATCGTATATATCAGTAGAAGAGTCGACTTACAACTAATGTGATCTGCGCCGTTAAAGATAGCTGGATGTTAGGGAACTTGTACGTTGACTTCTACCCGATGGTATGCAGGGTTGAGCAAAATAATTGCCCTTCAGCATTTTAAATACAAATACTAAACACTTGAAAGGGTAGTTTTTAAATAGAGTCACAAAATATATTAATGACAATCTGTACAAAATACTTATTAAAATACTGTATTTTAAAATCACGGACTACAAAACACAATTGTAACAATCACTAAAGATTTATCGTGGGGTAGACACATCCTGGAAATATGCGGCCGAGCCAAGAGAAACCTATGATTAATTAAAAGAGTACTTGGGAAATGTGACGAAAAGACAAAAGAGCGATGTAACTTTTCACTAATTAGATCTCACCTTGAATTTGTAGCCAGTGTATGGGTTCCGAATTAATTATGTTTTAATCAGAGAGCTAGACAGCGTAAAGCCACTAGGCTTGTTAAAAGGTGTTACAAGTATCGGAGTTAATACAAGAATTATGTTGGGAATCATTATCAAATCGTAGGTTAAAGTACAGATTAAATCTATTACAGAAATTTAAAACTAATAGCTGTACTGAATGTGTTTGATATATTTTTAAAACCCCTGAGTAATGTGCTATATTCGACCGGATAAATAAGATTGTAGAGATTGTCATACCAATAGATTCAATATATGATTTTCCCCCGTACAATAAGAGAACACAATAGGCAGCATATCAAAGAGATAGGTAGGTGAAATATTGTTAGAGTAGTCAGTGGAGCATGATGGATTTACTAACAACCAATCCCTTTATTACTATGTAGATACTAGCCATGTAGCTGCATGTGGCCCTATTATAAAACGTTTCCATGCTGTAGCGTAGTTGCATGTCAATTTTGCGATCTTCACTCCCTCCCACACCCCCTCGCGGCGGCTCGCAGGGCAGTACTTAGACTAGATGAATGGAGAGCACATTTAGTGCCTTCAGAGCAAATTTCTGAGTTCTAACTGGAAAATCACTGGTGTAACAGGGAGGGGATTTGGCGTCTTTACCCTGAGGTGAGAATTTCACCCTCCTTTAGCAGCTGGTTGGCCCTATCTCAATCAAATAGACGGACCATCGAGTTGAACACAGCGCTTTTCTGTTTTCTACCGCTGTCCTCGCAAAGCGACCGGAGAAAATGAATCGTTCCATGCGTCATCCTCACTTCTAGTAGAGCTCTTGCCGGCCAATGAAATATGGTTTTACGAAAATTCCCTCTCCAAAAGCTGACTTGAGTGGGGAATCGGGTTGGCGTGGTGGCGAGAGTACTGGCGTCCCATCTCGAGAGCCCGGGTTCGAATACCACCAAAGGTAGAGATTTTTCATGCCCTCTTGAGTGCCGCGTAAAGAGCATTTAAACCACAGCCCTCCATCCGTAGAATGAGACGTCAATCAGTGGACCCCTTGCCGCCTTTAGCTTTGAGCAGGCTAATACCGACGCCAGGTTTCCTTCAATCCTTCTTCCGTCCTCTACATATTTACCTTCTCCTAAATTCCAGCCATTCTTTAACGGCACAAATTACCTTAGATAATAATTACAATAATGAAGAACGGAGTATGGGAGGAGGAGTATCCCCTTTCCATTCCGATCTCATTTATTGAACGAGGAAAGAAGGAAATTTTGAATCTGTCAGTTCGGAAATCAATTTCTCTAATTTTATGGTTATGGTCCAGTCTACCAAAGTGAGTTGGAGGTCGCACAATATCTTTAACGCCATCAGTGAATATATTTTCTTGGAATATTCATCATCATCAGTCAACAATCCTAGGATTGGTCCGACGCGGCCCTCCACTCGATTTTTCCATCGACCAACCTCTTCGTATTGACGTGACTCCTCTCTTTTACATCCTTCACAAATTGTTCTATGTAACTCATACGAGGCCTGCCTTTTCCATTCTTCTAGTTCACTTTTCCCACGACGATTGTCTTCATCAGGCCATTGTGTCTTAGATGTGGCATATTAAGTTGTCCCGTCTTCATTTTACAGTTTTCAGTAGACATCTCTTTCCTCCTACTGTTCTTAAGACTTATTCGTATGTCACTCGATCGATCCATTTTATCTTACTTGGAATATTATTTAAGAGATTAGGTCTAACTTTCAATCTTAACGGCTAATGGCTCAAATGGCGCCACGCGGGCCAGCAGAACCAGATGCGGTAGGAAGAACGGACTCGTGCTCTGTGCGGCGTCCCACTGAAGTGAAAGAGACCCACCAGCTGGCCAGGAGAGACTACGGGCGCGGCAGAGAGAGAGAGAGAGAGCGATGCGTGAGTCACAGCGGCCGACACTTGAAGAAGACGCGGCCGTCTGGAGGTCTGCGGCCGGCGAGAGCGACAAGGGGTGGGCGGAGTGGGCGTGTCCCTCTCTCTCCTTCTCTCTCTATTGTCTTCCTCCCCCTCACCTCTCCCATCCATTCCATTCTCTTCCTTTAGACCTCCAAGCAATATTCAGCTCCCGCTCCATTCCGCACCTATGTCGACCGGGACAGAGACTGGAACTACATTAGCGTAACCAGACTGTTAGATCAATAAAATGGGAATCATTATCAGGCCGCAAGTTGAAATTTAGACTAAAATCTCTTAACTAAATTCCAAGAAAATATTTTCACTTACGTTAAAAACATTTACCGAACACCAACATGCTGTGTTAGACTGGACCATAATCATAAAATTACAGAAATTGATTGCCGGAGTGACGGATTCTAAATGACCTTCTTCCCTCGTACAATTAGGGATATGAATAGCTGTAAATATATCCAATACTATGAATACAAGTGCATCAACGGATAGCACAGTTAGATCCATGTTGGTATATGGTCCTTAAACTAACCAAATTAACAGCAGGTTTGCGCATGTTTGCTTTGTTGTTTAAATATTTTTAAAATTGTTAAGTTTAGACTAGAATATAGTTACTAATCCTTTTTACGCATGATATGTAATGTATGTTTATTGTGAATCCACCCCCTACCACACACCTTTATGGTGGTTTGCAGGGCATTATGTGGATGTAGTGCCCTGCAGGAGAGGTGGATTTTGAGTTCAATAGGCTGTATTATCAGTGGTAGTTATACGAGGGAGGTGAACGATACCTAAGTCACATTTAATATAGGTGGGTAATTGGGTAGAGGTAAGAATATTTTTGGGATCGGGGAACGATGGAAAGAAATCAGACGTCGACGTTAGCCTGCTGTAAACGAAAGACACCAAGAGAATCACATTTTATGACGGTGTACTGAACTTGAAGTCATCTTCACACAGAAATCAAGAAGGAACCGGAAAACCGATGAAAAACTTTCACCGCTCCCGGTCTTGAACAAAAGCCCGTGAGCACGGATCCCGATCATTTGCATCTGAATCTATGCAAGATACTTAGGTCTTACCATTACCAAAGACCTATCGAGAGGAAAACACATCCGGGAAATATGTGTTTAAGGCCACGGAACGTAAGGAAATAATAAAAAAATAATACAAGGGAAACGTGATGAGAAGGCGATAGAACAGGTTACTACCTTAAATTTGTCATGCTCACCGAGAATATGCAGCAAGTATACTATATAAGATCCAGATGAAACAGATAAGAGAATATCTGCATTTACCGTTGTACGTGATTTCGGAGGCATGCTGGTCGCGGAAGTGAAGCAACTGATTAATCGAAGAAAACGGAGTTAGTGCATGGGAGTGAGATCAAGCGAGGGAAACTTGTTATTAAAAAATGCGCGGGCGGGGATACTCGGAATATATTCCAACGTGATTACAATATGGCAGGGGTAAGGAGGACGACGAAGGAATACTTTATTTCAAGGTTAAAAAAAGGCTTTCAATAGATGGGAGGGCATGAATCACCAAACCAATCAAGTTGCCCCGGGACACAAAATAATGAAGGCTAAGACTTGAGTGACACATCTTACCGGGCAGTAGCCGGGAATGAATCTGCTGCTTAGAAGATTCCATCTTCGGGCACCGGTGAGGCTTAATGCGACAAGCGGGAGGGCAACAGAGCTTTCCTTTCTATGGGCACATCCCATTTGGTTCCTGTCCGAAAACTAATATACTAAACCAGTTCTGCTCACTCCTTATTAGAGGCCGATTGTGGACCATACGCCCCCGAGGCCCTCCTCGATCATCGGAGGGTTCAGGAGCCCCAATCACCACTTACGCAAGATTCAATCCCCACTTACAATATTGAGATTGCTGCCTAGAGGAAGAAAGGAGTGTAGTTCCTTCCTGAGTGAAGAGGTGGTGGGGAAAATAACTGGGATAAAATTACCCAGCATACGTGGAAAAATATTTTTGTTATCCTCAATGATACACATGGAATAGCTAGAGTATTGAATACTCACTCTAGCGCCCGGGTTCAAAACCCAGGAGAAATTTCATTGAGAAATGACATAATTTCATGAAAAGTGATAACCATACTCCGTGAAATTGCGTTTTTGTTTCACATGCGGGTTGACAATTTTGGAGGAACGCCGGCGAAGAATATTGAGCTAGAAGGGGATTGTATTGAAAAATAAATCAACCCAAAATAATGCGTTTTTATATTAGGTTTTAATAAATTATTGACATACCCTGGCTTCTGATCCACACAATGTGTTTTAAATAAATAAACCAAAAAGGTGAATACGGTATTTCGTTGTTTCTGTTGTTTTAAAAAGGCCTCAAGGAAAGATAAAGTGTCTCTATTTGGAAGCAACAAAGAAAAACAACCAAATCATCTTGCAAAGAAGAAAATTTCTTTTGCGGTAGAAATCATTTAAGTGGAGCATTAAAAAAGTTGTTACTTGCCTAAGTCTTAATCAGCTATTCGAAACTCCTCTTTTATATTTATTTCCCTTAGCTACTCGGAATACTATGATCAAAATGTTATAGGTACTATATATACGCAATTTAATGCTTCTGTGTATGTATCGCGAATATCCTTCAATGATGCGTAAATGAAGTCAAAATTTTCTCATCTTCTTCGTGAATGTAGAAAATGCACGCAAATCACTAGATACTGCGGTTCGATTAGCAGTGTTCCCGCACTAGATATGGAGCCATTTTGTTGTATCAATCGTTTCAGTGGCAGCTCCAGTACAATGCTGTTTGCAGAAACTGCCAGTTATTCTGTTGCAAACAGCTTAGCCAGATGAACGATTGAATAGCGAAATTACGGGCGGACTTGGCGGTCACTACTGATCATACCCCTATAGTGGAGAAACACATGTTCTCGCAACAAGCGGCAATTCAACTGTCACCATATCAACAACTGGGTTCCGCAGCGGTAGTATAAGGAGAGTAACTTTTGCAAAGTTGTTTTTTTCAACATACACTGTCTTCTGATCTCGGAATTCTTCGGAGGTGTATTTTCATGAAACTGGAACCATATCCTACTTAACTTATTCTTCTACCGTATTTAAAACGATTATATGATGCGTCGGAAATCATGTTCCCCTTTAAATTCCCCTAAATTGCCGTAAATCCTCGACATTTAGCGTCATAATCCTTATTTCAACCTAGGATTTTTTCAACTGAGAAGCTTGGATCTTGACTTGAGGAAACGGACCGCGAGTCTAGTGACTCTGAAGACGGACATGGCGATTCTTTTGTTTCCAACTCCCACTCTTTCCGCCCACGCACGCTGGAGCACGGAACTACCTCCCAATAGCTCCTCCATGATTGGAAGACGAGACGATGCACGCGAAATAAGTTCCAGTGTCACTCACGGCCAAACGGTTCGACGCCCCTTTCCGGAGGCATCGACTTCGCCCTTCGTCGTGTCTTCGCTTGGTTAATCCTCTCGCGTGAAAATTCACGAATGCCCGAGTCCGGCGTGTTCTCTGGTTTCCACGTTTGGATGCCTGAGATCCATTCGCATTGGATCTTCGGAAAGAAAAAGACATTTAAAATGGCTAGAGGAGCATACGCCTTGCCAATGCTACGATCGAATCAGCTTCAGTGGTATTGGTAGTGATTTGAAGGAGGCGATAGAAAAATGAGGAAAACATGGGATGGGAATGGAAGGGAAAGGAGGAAGGGTGGAGAGAAACCCGGCAACGGCATCAGCCTGCTCTTAACGAAAGGCACCAAGGGGACCACAGCTTAACGTCCCATTCGACGGACGGAGTACTGGAATCGAAATACTTGCCACTAGGTTCTCAAGTAGATAACGGCAAACCAATGAAAAATCCGCCTTGACGGCGATCAGAACCGGGGCCCTCAGGATGGGAGGTCAGTAATCTAGCCAATACACGAACTTGATTCTGCGCAATTATTAATGACACCAACCTTAGAATAATTACCATATGTCCTCCTACATAAATGTCCCTACGTTGAGTGTATGGGTTGCAGTACGAGTAGGTAACAGTTTTTGGTGGATCCCTCAGATGAACGAAGTTTCCTTTTTAACAGGCACGTAGCCAGGGGGGGGGGGGCTGGGCTTCTGGTGCTTCAGCTCCCCCCAACCGAAATTTTTTCCCAATAATTTTGTTGTTCTGATTTTAGCAGGTAACTCCACCAGTGAGTAGAGATAAGAATGGGCACTGTAAAAGTAAATATCAAGCACTGAATATTAAGGGAAGAGAATTGTGACATGTTGGCACCGAATGGGCAAGACTGATTTGTTTCAAGTAACGCAAGACTTAGCCCCCCCCCGCAGCAAATTTCTGGTAACGTGCCTGCTTTCAATCGCAGAAATTTTTTTACAATATTAAAAACCTATTTCTCATTCAAGGTTATACACTACATTACTATGTTTACGAGATTGTAATAACAATATGAAAGAGTATAGGTGTTCACTCACCGGACAAGCTTAGCGCGAGCCCTCTGGTACCGGCGACGACAATCCATACGATGCGTGCGAGAGAGGAATGAGGTGTAGCATTGAATAGCGTTTTTTGAACTTCCAGGTTCGGGTAACTGGTGATCTTGTTGCCAAATGTCGTACTTGATAATATACGGCAACTCCATTACCGCGAGTCACGTGAATATGGCAACGGTGGACTTCATTTGATACCAAAACTTAAGTCTTCAACCAGAAGTTCAGTCCAGTGGGTAGGGTAGGGCTCACGAAGTCTAACTGCGTGTTAAATTCAAGCATTAGGGCATTACCTTTCCCGGTGAAAGATCTGTTATCCAAAAATTCATACAGATTGAGTTTAACCAATGGTGGCCAAAGACCTATTTTATTGAAAACCCAAAGCCTTTGGTCTGTAGCCCACCGTTCTATTCCCTGAGCCGTCACAGCACGTAGAGTTATTTAACGCGAGCGATTTTTAAGATTATTACACATTCTCCTTGGGTTCATAGCAAAGTTTATCAGGTTCATAAAGTCTTTAGTTTTCGTATACCATTCAAAAGAAGTCAATATTTTTTTAAATGGCCCTAAGTGCAGTTTCTCTTTCCTTAGCGATAAATCGAACAGAATACCTGCTTAGGAAGAAAAGCAAAATGAATCCATGCTGATCGGGTTTGGACTGCTCCGCCTTTTTCTTCTCGTGGTTCGCAGGCCGTTTTATGGTTTATTCGGCTTGGCCCCCTTGGCTCGGCCTTAACCTCTCCACTGTGAGACAAGGCCCTCTGGAACTGGAACTCCGTTCGCCTCCACTGGAGAGGCGAACGGATGCAGTCAAGGCGCCCCACATAGTGCGGTGAAGAGGTTCGACGCCGACCTTCGCGGGGCGAGCTCCAGGGGCGCGACCCGGCGAGGGGGCGGGGCGGGGCGAAGGGGGCCGATGGAGAGAGAGGGCGACGGCCCCTCGGGAGGGTTACGCACCGCAAGTGACGAGCGAAGCCAATCGTGGAAAGGAACACTAGAATTTTGCGAAAATCTAATCCCGTTTTCTCAGAATACGTATCGTTTTCCTAAAATTACCCTAAAAGTACTAAAGCGGCAAGAAAAAAAATATAAGGAATGAAACAGACGACTATCAACTATATGCCGCCAGGATAAGGGATCAAGAAGCATGCTTGATCAATAAATTAGATAATGAACAACGTTAGCAGATAGATTAATGAAAATATGCAAAGATCAGTTTAGCAAAGTAGGTATCCAAATACGCTGGAAGAATTAGGTGGAGAGTCTAAATGACACTGCAGGTTGAAGTGCAGATTAAAGACCAAGCAGGCATTTCAGGGTAATCGCTTTTCGATTATGGTACAAGCATATTGCAAACCTTAGCAATTAGTGATAAAGGGATTGTTTGTTAATACATGCATCATGCCCCAAACAGACTAACAATATTTCCCTTGCCTATCCATTTGCTTTGCTGCCTATTGTGTCCTCTTATTGTACGGGGGAAAAAGACGTAACCATTAACAGGCATTCACTTCAAATCGTAGACAACTAAATTTACACTTACTATCACGCAAAGGGGAAAAAAGCGGGAAACTACTCGGCATTAAACGTAGAAATAGGTAGATGTAATAGTTATAGAAGTAGAATATCAATGTTTCGGGGAACGGAGGCAGGAGGAGTCCACATTTAACGTCCAATCCGACGGACGAAGTACTGAACTTGAATGTGCTATCCACACAGCCCGTAAGTAGGGACTTGTATACCAATATCTGCCACTGCCGGGAATCGAACCCGAAACCTCTGAATTAGAAGCCAGTACTCCAACCACAATGTCTAAATGTTTTCGCTCTACATAAATATGCTTAAAATTAAATCGATAGCAGAATGAGAATGCATGCCAAATTGCTACGGAATTCGCTGGAAAACAGATCGAAATCGAATTCGTTTAAGAATGTTGGTCCTTACGTTAAGTACTCATAAGGGAAGCACGAGTGGGCTCACGGGGTTGCCACCTTCCCGCTATCGCGAAAGTGAGAATTTCACGCACCATTAGGCTCGGCGAGATGGAGCTCTGGCCTCAACTGTCAAAAATCAACCTTCGGGTTGATGTAGTGCGCGCGTGCTGCCTTTTAGAAAGGAAAACGCCGGCGCATGAAGTCATTTTCAAGGTTGCGGAAATCTTCATTGCAGTACACTCATAGGAAATGAGTGGTTCCGCAAAGTCCTATCTGATGTCCCGCCACATATTTCAACGTTAGTGACAGGAGAAAGGCTCGGTGGAACAATACAAAAAGCTCAATGCATTGTTGTGAGCACAGGCTTTCAAAAATCACAAAACAATCAATACGGCGGAAAAATTACTTGATGGAGCCAAATATTTGCGCAAAAATAACTGAAGTGCCGCGGCGGACTGGTCGCTAAAGCACCGGTCAGGCAACTTAATGTTCGCTGGTTCGAGTCTTGCATTAGGCAAGGGCGTCGTGTGTGTGTGTATATGTCAAGTTTTCATTAGATGGGCTAATGTAACCTCGGCGACTGGAAAAACTTAAAATCCAATTAATATACCTATGTATTATGATTAGAGCGTACTATGAGGCTGTACGACGTACAGTGTAGATGCATCAAAGTAGAACGTAGGTCGGTACGAAAACAAATAAGACATGAAATAATTTTAGCTGAAACTAAAATAGATGATTATTTTTTCTTAATCAATTGACATATACTTATTAGAACATAATAATAACAATTAAAATGATAAAATCATGACACAGAAAATCGTGACACAGGGAAATGACTTCCACCTCCCATACATTGTAACGTGAATTTCACCCGCCCTTTGGCTTAGTACACGGCGAGCTGTACTCTCACAAATTGGATCGACCTTCTGGTTGAACACAGCGGTGAATAATAAGACATATCTACTAATATACGAGTGGGTACCCATAAGAAACCGGAATAGTTTTGCAGAGCGCGGTCCATTTGTAATACAGACGTCGGCTGCTAGGGGAATGCAGCCCGAACCCATCTGCAGTCATTAAGACGTGCGGCAACGTTGGGAGAGGTGCTTGTGAATTTTGTAGTGAGAGCTGTTTTGTGCACGTGTCGTTTTTTGGCATGGCGGATTCTCGTGAACAATGCGCGGTCGTGAAATTTTGCTTCCTGTTCAAGAAAAACGCTGCGAAAACTGTTGTATTGCTGAAAACAGCTTACAAAGAGGACGCATTACGAATAACCCAAGTGTATGAGTGTTATTTTGGTTTCAAAAGAAGAGAAATGTCAATTGACGATCTTCCTCGCACGGATGTCCATCAACCTCACGGAACGATGAAAATGTCAAAAAAAATTAACGAACCTGTGCACGAAGATTGACGGCGGACCATTGATGAACTAGCTGCGTTGTCTGGGATAGAGTAGAGTTCAATTCTGTGACTTTTAACTGAAGATTTGAAAATGAGAAGAGTACCGGCCAAATATGTTCCTTACTTGCTGACGGCGGAGCGAAAGGAGATTCGCTTGGGAACTTAAGGAGCACGACTCCATTGCCCCATCCTCCTTACTCGCCTGATTTGGCACCTTGTGACTTTTTTCTATTCCCCCGATTGAAAAGGACTTGAAAATGTTTAGCTGATATTGGCATGGTGAAACAACAAACGATGGAGGCCTTGAAAGACATCGGAGAAGATTAGTTTTAAAAAATGTTAAAAAAATTGGAATAAAAGGTTGGTCCAGTGTATTCACTCAACTGGAGAGTACTTTGAACGTGACTATTGTTAATATGTATAGTGAAAACAATAAATACAGCTGGTTCAAATGAGGAATTCCGGTTTCTTTTGGATACCACATCGTATAGCTACCTAATTGGATGCAAGGCAATGAGAGACAGAGTTGTTTGACATTTCAAATACAAGGTTGGCAGGTAAGCGAGTTGGCATCGCAGTATTGATTTAAATTAACTTATTCCATCGGCCTCAATCGGTACCATATCAATCCGTGAGATCTCTGTTGGAGGAAGCGGAGTTGAGAACAAGGGAAGGAGGGATATGAGGGCTGAGAGGAAAGATTAGCACCACTCACCCTCACTTCTAAAGTACTTTGGCGCTCAGTAAAGCCAGAGAAGAAAAGCCCCGTAAATGCCCATCCTCTCTACGAAGTCCCCACAAATCTCTCGCCAGCCTCATGAGGCATCTTGCGAGCCGAGTGGCTTCACTCTCGCTCAAGGAAGAATGGGCGGGAGGCATTGGAGGCGGAAGTGTGACTTGTGAAGCGCTGGAGAGTCTGTTCGAAAGGAGGAGAAATGCTTTGGTAGGGGCTGTGCTTATGGTGTAACATTCCCGTAACCCATTGCTTCTTAACCTTTTTAACAGCTAAAACCCTTTGAATCATCAAAATATCAAATTGATATAAACAATGGAGAAGAAAAAACTAGGCTCTCTGAAATGTAAAAATATAAATACGACCTTCTTAACAATGGATTTTAATTGTAACATACGTTAGTGCAAAATAACACCTCCGCTGTTTGGTGGATAGAGCTTTGTATTACATTTGATATAGCCCAATTGCCTTGGTGCACATAAAATACTTTTCATAAAATGTATTTAAAAAATATTTTTTCTTCATCAATGTGTTGACATAATCGCCGAAAAAAAGAACAAAAAATAATTGTTTTCTTGTGGGTTGCTGGGTTGCTGTGTGTGCTGCTGCTCTATAACAAATGATATATTTTACCCTTTTTCTGAGCCCCTAAGCTTCTCGTACCTCTGATTAAGAACCACTGCTGTGAACTAATAGGAGATCATCTGCAGAGTACCCTGCAAGCCTCCTCAAGTGTGTTGCTAGAGATTCAATCATCATGAAACATGCTACAGTTACGAACAGTTGAAAGATACGAAACCACTTACACCAAAGCAATATCCAGTACCTATCACCATTATGATCGACTTAAATTGGCTCAAATTCGGTTCTATGGATATTCCTATGTTAGTAACACACAGTTGATAGGATAAACTAATTTAAAATATGTATAATTTAGATATGATATTACGACTCTCGATTCCATGTAAACAATAGTAACGGCTCTGAATAGCGATATCCCATCTCCTTCCTCCCACATCATGTAAAACTTTCAAAAACTCCCACGTCATGTAACTCCCTCGTCACGTAAAACTCTCACATCTTACATGACGTAGGAGAAAGGAGAACAAGCATACCCCATATTTTCCGCAGTCAAGTTACAACGATACAATTACGGAAACGTTAAAAACTCCATCTCTCCCATTTGAGAATAGGAGCAGATAGGGGCATATTAATCGCCCAAAAAAAATAGTATGTTCCAGAGAAAACTCCGACTTCGAGGAAACCATGAGTTCTGCATGTTCGTCTTATGCATAACCAACAACAAGAAAATTATTCTACTGAGATTGGACTAGGCTTGTGCCACTATCCTAATCTCTAGGAGTTCTCTAACCTTCCTTGATTTCACACCAAATTTTCTAGGATAAACTCTCGAAGTCCTCTCAAATTTTACCTCCCTTCATTCCATCAGAATATTTTTCATTCCCTCTCTCTTCCCCATTTTCCTACAGTCACTAGCTACGTTTGGTGTCCCCTGATTTCTCAGACAAACCTCTCTTTTCAGACAACACAATCTTTTATTTACTACCATATTCATCACTTCGTCATTGGGATTGGGGTGGTTTGATGGCCAGAGTACTGGCCTCAGATCCCGAGGGACCAGATTTGAATCCCGGAAATGGTAGAGATTTTTCATCGGAGTAACGATCCCCGCTTGGCTTTTGTGTGGAGAACACTTTGGGTTCAACACATCCTCGCGGAGGCTTGCAGGGCATTGCGTAGATGAGCCTAGTCGTTTTTCTTCAAGAGCAAGCTAAAGCCGACGCCGGGTTTATCTCCAATCTTCCTCCGTTCCGTGAAAAATTCCTACCGCTCATCTAATCACCCACCTATTCAATGTGACAATTGGCCTTCATCATCGTTAGTTTCTCCAGAATAAATATTAAATCACTACCTCAATCATATTTTATTCCATCCATATAACTTTAGCCATTCCCCTCAACTTGTTAAGTTCCTCTACATTCAGCTCGTTCTCTTTCCGAAAGTTTCTGAACGTCACAACTAAACGCTCAGCATTAAATTTCAAGTTTGTTTAAGTACTAATCGAAAAATATATACATATCGTGTGAAATATCTGTACTGCGAATAGCTTCAGAACCCATCCGTGACTAATCAGAATGATGAAGATGACGATATTATTGAAGTGAGGAAGATAGCAGGATGTCTGAAGAAACTGTCGTCATCGATGGACAAAGCGACGCGGAGGGAATCACGAAACCTGAGATTCGTACTTGAAGACGCTTCGGAAAGCTGAGAATCAAAACAGTGAAAATTCGACGCACAGCCCTTGAGAGAGCCTCCTAAATCATACATCTGCCAGGATGAATCTGAGAGCTCAAATGAATCCCATATGAGGCTGGGTTGTTGGTAGCAATGCATCAAACGTGGACAGCTGAGAAAGCACGCCTTCGTCGTTCGATTTATTCCCCCCCATCTAGGAATAGAAGCAGCAAGGCGTTCGAGCCACGCGCTACCTACGCGACAGCATTCGAACTATGCGCTTAAGTGGGTGGTGGGCGTTCGTTCGAGGGAGACAGATGGCTCCGGGCCGCAGAGTGGTCGAAGGCGTGTGTTCAGCGGGGTTAATTTACAATCGTCACCGGCAGCGGCGGCGGGGCAATAATGCTGCGAACGCACACGCGGTCATTATAGTGCGACGTGGATTAAGCTGGCTTGTGCGCACAAGGTGTGCGCAGACCGGCATTTCATTGCATTTCTCACACACTCGACAATCGAAGATCGCGAGCGGATTGTCGCTCTGGTACGTGCGCCCATCCCCACCCGTCTCGCTGAGATTTATTTGCGCCCATTGCCTGCAACGGTTCACTTAATTAGGCGACTCTTTCGCAACAAGGCGGGAGAAGGTGTGGAAGAAGAATAAACGATAAGGCTACACTATTAACTTCGCAAGGCCCCGCCAGCCGTATTCCAAAACAGAAATAGCGAAAGAGGAAGAAGAGTATCTATCTACATCTACATAATACCCTGCAAGCCACCATAAAGGTGTGTGAGAAGGGGCGAATTCTCGCCAAACATGCACTACATATCAAGCATAAAAAAGGATTAGTATTATATAATATGTTCAGCGAAGAATGAAAACAGGATAGTTGATCTACTAATACTTGTTCTCAATCACTGAGTTCACCCCTACAGTCGATTTTTTCTTCTTTAGGGTATAGTTTATCAAGCATTGTGCATTGGCAACGACTGGCGTGAAGGGAAAATTAGAAATCACGAATGGACCGATATTTCCAGAATGGAGAGATGATTCCCAATAAAATGAAGAGTAACCAATGGCAGCAATTATTTT
Source organism: Platycnemis pennipes (assembly GCA_933228895.1). Lineage (NCBI taxonomy): Eukaryota > Metazoa > Arthropoda > Insecta > Odonata > Platycnemididae > Platycnemis > Platycnemis pennipes. The sequence goes on along the minus strand of OW121851.1, from coordinate 126,330,858 downwards.
TATCGATATCAACAGCGTTCAACACGGTCTATTTAATGGTTGAGGGTAGAAGCCATCAAAAGTACAACGGCGTGATGAATTCACTCATTAGGGTAGGGGGACATTACCTTTCAGTGCTGCCTGTGGTTTTCTAGGGATACATCTATATAATACCCTGCAAGCCACCATAAAGGTGTGTGGCAGGGGGTGAACTCTCACCAAACATGCACCACATATCATGCATAAGGATACATTTGACCCAAAATATCACACAGACAGCGTTTAGTTTGATGTGAGAAAAAGCCGATCCCAGATTCAATCCCGGGATTTTTTATCAGTACATCAACGCTCTACTCATTGGAGCACCAGGTCGACAGTTACCTAATGATGATACGTTACTTGATATTTTTCCATACTCTCCGCGCTCTTTTTTGATAATGAAACAAGCGTAGTCATCAGGAAGGATACGTAAATTTAAGTATTCTGTCAACGACATCTCGGTTATCGCCTTGAACTTCGTTTAAGTCTCCCTGGGTATCAAGTCTCAATATCACTGGAAACTACTGAATTTATTATTAGAGCTGTCGGTAGCTCATGATGGATGTATTAACAACCAGTACCTCTATTACTATGTAGGTACTAACTATCTAGCTGCATGTGAGCCTATTATCTAGCATGTTTCCATGTAGTAGTCTGCTGCATGACAATGGTGCATGTTTGGTGATCTTCACCCCTGCCACACACCCTCGCGGTGGCTAGCAGGATATTGAGTAGATGTAGGTTTGAACCTGGCTCTTCAAGGCGGCTCTAATTGCAACACCAAATTGACATCAGCACTTTTTTGTATAGAACATCAGACAACTTGTTTTAGCTGACATTAGCATTGACTGTGAAGTAAATTCACACCGGTTCTCACGGAATGAAAATATGTATTTCACCGGACGCAAAACCGGTCCTAGAATCTTTTCGAGGAAGGAACACTTCTGCGAGGAAAGAGAGAGAAAGCGGAAAGAGACCCGAGGGGGATTCTGAGTCCAAAGGGAGCCACTGCACTACCTCGTAACTGTACCAACGTATGTGCCGCCCCATGTGGAGGAGGGGGGAGGGAGTGGGAAGGGCCTTAGGAATGTTTGCGTATGTCGGAGATTTGACGCGAGGGCCAACAAACGGAGCGAGGGAGTGTGGGATTCCACCCCTAGTTGGAGACAGCTGCTATCTCGCTCCGCATTGATTTAACTCTCTCTCACCCTAAACCCCTCCAATCTTTCTCGAAACTTCTCCCCTTTCTCCCAGACCAAGATCTTTACGGAAGGGATGAAGATAGCAGGAGACGACGAAAGGGATTGTCTTCGTAATAGATAAGCTCAATGCATAATATTTATATGGTATATCTATCAACTGGCTACCCTGCAAGCCACCTCGAGGTTGTGGAGTGTTTTGTCACCAAACATGCACTAAAGTTAACTTATACTACCGACCTAAAGAGAGATATCTACGTACATCATGCGGAAAACACACTATAAATAATTCTTTTCATCCAACTATCTGTTCTGCTATACGTTAGTTTGAGGCATGAGACTGTATTGCATTCGAAGTCACCGTGTTCCAGTCATGGACCAGTTTTTATCAGTGAAATCAGTAGTCACTGGCAATTTGATTGTTTATTCATCGATCTGGTATAAACCTGGTGAGGATTCCACCCACTGCCACACACCCTTGTGATGGTTTTCAATTTTGGATTTACATCTACATCTACATCTACACGATACCCTGCAAGCCACCGCGAGGGTGTGTGGCAGGGGGTGAAGGTCACCAAGCATTCACTACTAGCATGCAAGCAAGCAACTAAAGGGTCTCATGCAACTAGATTGTTAGTATCTATAGTATTTGAGGGGTTAATACATGCATCATGCACTACAGAATACTCTAAAATATTTCCCCTACCTATCCCTTTCCTATGCTGCCTATTCTGTTCTCTTATAGTACGGGGGGAAAAATGCCATTTTGAATCTATCTGTACGACAATCTATCTCTCTAATCTTATTTATCTGGTCGAATCTAGCATAATACGCTGGTGTTTTCAATATGTGCCTAACATCTTCAGTAAAGCTATCCGATTGAAATTTCTGCAATAGATTTAATCTGAACTTTAATCTACGCTCTGATAATGATTCCCACCCTAATTCTTGTATTAATTCTGATACACTACTCAATCTATCGTAACACCTTTTGACGAACCTAGCTGCTCTACGCTGCACACTGTCTAGTTCTCTCATCAAACCTAATTCATTAGGATCCCATACACTGGCTGCATACTCAAGGTGGGGCCTAACTAGTGAAAAGTAGCATCGCTCTTTTGTCTTCTCATCACATTTCCCAAGTACTCTTTTTATAAATCCTAGCTTTCTCTTCGCTCGGCCGCATATTTCCCTTATGTGTCTTCCCCACGATAAATCTTTAGTGATTGTTACACCTAAATATCTTACGGTTTCAACGTTTTCGATCTTCGTGTTATTAATTCTATAGGATCGCTCTATCGAATTATTCCTCCTCCAAAAATTGATAGCTACACACTTTTTAAGGTTGAGTTCTAACTGCCATTTGTCGCACCACTCTTGAATTGCATCTAAATCCTTGCTAAGTGATTTCGTGTCCTCTTCGTTTGATATACCCCTGTACACCACCGCATCGTCTGCAAAAAGTCTAAGGTTACTACTAACTACGGTACCCAAATCGTTTATGTATAAAAGAAATAGAAGCGGACCTACTACGCTACCCTGGGGAACTCCCGATGTGACTTCGATTGTGTCCGACATGATACCATCTATGACAACCCTCTGCTCTCGCCCACTTAAGAATTCTTTTACCCAACATACAACGTCTTTATTTATACCAAAACTCTCTAACTTCAAGATTAATTTGTCATGAGGAACTTTATCGAAAGCCTTTTTAAAATCTAAAAATATCGCATCAACTTCAGTACTGCTTTCGCCGTGGACTAAAATATCGTGTACGAATAAAGCTAATTGTGTCTCGCAAGATCTACCTTTCCGGAACCCATGCTGGCTGTTTATGAGTAATCCCTGACTATCCAAATGCCCCATGATCGAACTGACTACTATGTGCTCAAATATCTTACAAGAGATTGACGTGAGTGAAATGGGTCTGTAGTTACTAGGTTCTTCCCTATCACCGCTTTTAAATATAGGTGTAATGTTAGCTACTTTCCAATCCTTGGGTACTGTGTGGTTCTTTAGTGTTTTATTGAATATTATTTCTAGATAGGGGGCTATTTCAGAAGCTAATGTTTTATAAACTCTGGAAGGAATTTGATCGGGACCTGGTGATTTGTTTTTACTTATGCTTTTTAACTTACCCTTTTACTACTTATGCTTATGCTGGATATGGAATGGCATGGAATATCTTTTGGGGGAGGGGGGAATTCACCTGGATTAGATGGTAGGCACAAGCGGTCTACCTCTTTATAGGGTTAATATGCACGCTGCACATATTTTGTATTTAGCGGACGTTTTATCACATTAATATCAAAAATTTTCTAGTATCTTAAATATTGTTCTTTAGACAATTCAAAATAAAATATTATTTTTTTGGTGGTATTTTATTTTAAAATTTAAGAAAACTCAAAATATAGCCGTCTTCACCTAATGAGTCACAGAAAATAACTGGAAAATATGGCGTGTGTATTATCCGATCTTTCTGAACTTGTGCTCATTCACTTGAGTAATTTTCTCGTATTAATGAGAAGAGAAGTCCTGGCATGCGGCCAAATGTTTGTAAGTACGGTTAAGTAGTCACGCCTAACGCTGCCTTGCTTTCTGAAACGTTCTGAAGTCCTTCGTACAGCTAATTCCCTTTTCTAATTTCCAGAGCTAGTGACGCCAGTCGTCAAGTGGTTACAGCAATGACTTCCTTGCTTAAGACATTCATATAAGAAAGACCAATAAAAACGACGAAAAAGGTCAAGTTACCCATAATAGAGTCGAATTCTGCGATCACAATTACGCTCTATGCACCACGATGAGTACGTATTGTCAGAGTGAATGATTCTTAAATGAGCACCATACTAAGAAACAGTCAAGGTAACTACGATGGAGCACGTAGCGTCAACCAATTCCAAAATTATAAGTCGGAGGGACTTTCTACGATGTTCATTCAGATCAGAAATTAAATTTCATTGGTCTGTCACGCACGGGGAAACCCAACACTCCTATAAATTAATTTATGCTTACGACGTGGAATATTAGGGGAAATTAGAATAAATATTCCAACGTAAAAAAGATCTCGACCGTTTCAGCGGTAAATTCTAAATGCGTATATAAGTATCTTGTATCATACATGTATCTATTATGCCCTGGGCGGGGGGTGAAGAGGAAGGTAACAACGTCCTATCCCGCCCGGGTAAAATAAAACTCAAGTCCTGGAGGGGGGGGGGGGTGGTCGTGGCCTAGTGGGTAGAGCTCTCGGCTACGGACCGGGTTCAAATTACGGGTAGAAGGCTTTTCTGATACCCCCACATAAAATCCTTGCGATGACATTCTGTGTGTCAGAACTTCGTGGGAAAGCGCAGGTGGCCCAGGAAAAGGAACTGCCCCTCCTCACCCCCTACCCTGAATGTGTGAATTTCACACACCAATGGCTTAGTACTGGGTGAGCTCCACCCTCACCTATCAAACCATCCTAAGGGTTGAACACTGAGTGAGAGAAACATTCCTGACTGCACCATGTGGCCTAACTTCACCTTTTTTGGAGCCGCAGAGGTGGCTGGCGCAGTAACGCGTGAACGAAGATGAATCTCTCCACTTGTTGACAGACTAATCGCCTCTTTTTTCGATTTGTACGACCACTAGTATCGACGGCAATTCTGAAATAAAAACGATTGGAATAATAAAGAATGAATGAATAGGATTTTCTGAATAATAAAGAAAATATTCTAATAAATTCTGAATAATAAAGATTGGAATAAATAGGACTCTTATTTAGGCTGAAATCGATCCCTCCAACTAGGCATATTTCAAATATCAGAACCGTTTCCATCCGTTCGAAGGTCTCTATATAAGACATGTGGTTAAGAGGAAGAAATGCACGGTGAAATAGTAGCAAAAAGATCTTTCCGTCAAACACTCATGTCTTTATCTTCTCACAATGGCCTATCATCCGACGCGAGTACATTGGAAATTTATTAACCTACGCGAAGATCTAGGTTTCTAACACGAAGGTCATGCGATTTTAAAAATATAGAAATTCTGTTATTGTGCATTACAACGGGGAATTATGTTGAGATTTTCGCGACTAGTTCGCATTTCTTGAATTAATTGATTCACATACATGCATAATAAACCCATGTAGAACATCATGGACTATTATTTGCACGAAAAATACGTCAATTAAGTGTCCCGAAAACACATTATACACATATCACTCAATCTAACAGTGTTATTCCAATACGAATGACTTAACATTAAACGTGATGCACAGCTTTTCAACAAAAGAGAAAATGGGGAAACATGAGTCCATCAAGTGGGAACTCGTAGAAGCGAATAATGGAATCCTTGAAATGGTTTTCAAACGTTTTTTCCAACTTCTCGTAGATAATTGAGAGAGAGAGTGCCTTTTGGTTGCGCTACGCTGACTCACCACCGTTCACTGGATGTGGAATTCTTAGATGTTTGCGTATCCGTCTGGAAGAGGCAGATCCACAAACAAGAGATTTACCGTGAGCTCTCAAACAATAGAACAACATCAAACTGAGGCTTCATTCTGGGAGTATTGAAGCATTGATGCTGTCATTTATACAAAAGGATTGTTTATCTTCCTACGTCGGACTGGCAAAAAATAAATAACTTTGGATACAAGCTGAAGATAGGTATACTCTTCAAAATGATTGTTAGCATGGTTACATAGAAGGTATTCAAGGCGCAGAATACTTATTTCCTTTCAGGTGCAAAAAATATCTAAGTTCAATGTGTGATAAAATATTGTATGAGAGAGTAGTCTAAATATTATCGACGATTAGGCATATTTTGTGAAAACCATAATATAACATTAACATCGTTCTCCTAAAAATATTTAACATTGCTATGGGGGATGTGGTCGATATGTTAATTATAGAGCTAGCTTTACACCGAGGGTCTGTTTTTTCATCCCACAATAGGTAGAGAATTTCAATGGAATCCTTGCTCCTAGTTGAGTTATTAACAGGGAATACTTCAAGTTTAGAAATCGGTCCGTCAGATAGGACGTTAAATTGAGGTCCCTTAGCGCCTTTCGTTATGAGGTTATGAGCTAAGGATTTTCCACACCCTACTTCTGTTCGTTAAAAAAATTTCTTCCCCTGATGAAATTACCCATCAATCTTAATTTGCCAGAGGACCGTAGCCGTCAGTCACCTTGCTTGAATAAGTAACCAACCATTGTTTGGCCGAGTGCCTAAATGTTCTGCCGCCATCATCAATTATTTCATCAACAAACTTTTGCATCGAGGGACGAAATTAAGATTAATGAAGCAGATACAGGATGGAAAAGACAAGTCAGAGAGCCCGAAAGAGCGTTTGATTTCATGCTAGAGGCCTAACAGAGATAAACTTTAGAACTCAACTACAAAAAGCGGACTTTCAGCGTCCGTTACCTACTAGTAAGTTTGTGTGAGAGAGTTGAGTTTTCACTTCTTTCAGGATATTAATCCTTCCGCCTTCATTTCCCCGGCTAGTAGCCTTAGAAAAACCTCCTGGAAATTAAAGGAAAATCCATTTCAAGCGCTACTTCAAAAGTCAATCCATTCTTATACAATAATTACCCAGCAAGCGTGGGTATTTTGAGTAATCAAGGCTCTTTGAGAGATTGGCCATTCGTGTTCCATTATTTTCTTGATTAGTTCTGACGGTCACAGTAGTTTATTGCGATCACTTATCCTTTCCTTTGACGCTTACTAATGCTTCGTATTACTTTTTCCCCAGCACATGCCCTTCTTCCCTCCACACTGCCCTCCTCTCACTCCCTCTTCTTACCTCTCCGATCCTCTTTTCCCACAACGGCCTTCAGTGAACAATCGCCTTTATTTTCTTGGCCTATCAATCTGGGTCTTGTACAACTCGGCGCGGCCATTTCAGTGCGGCCGAACGGACTGGATGGATGGATGGGCGGCTTGGAGAGTGTCCATAAATTACGTGCGGTATTTAGGGGGGGAAGGGGGAGGGGGTCGAGTCGTATCTCACCCAATCTCACGTGGGGGAGAGAGGGGGTCTCGGCAAATATCACGTAATTTTTTTTCCGCAAGAAACAGCGCAAAATTGGGAGAAAACTGGGTTAAATTTCGTAAAACAAGATTCACCACTAAACACAATAATCTAAATCCTACACAATAATATTTATCGCGGTTATGCGAACGCCATAAAGTAGCACAGTAGCCCCTCGATTGTTAAGCCGCCACCGGCCAGCCAAAAGCGCAATTATTTCACTGTGATTCTAGACTACGTTATTAGTAGTCTAAGCTAGTCTTAAATAAAAATGAATCCAACGCAATCAAGAACAGATTAACGTAGTTAGACTAAAAATACACGTTTTGAGAAATCTCACGTGAGATTAGGGTGGGAGGGGAGAGGGGGTCGAGCCAAATCTCATGACATCTAACCAAGGGGGGAGGGTCGAAAAATCGCCAAAATTTCCGCACGTAATTAATGGACACCCCTTAGATGGAGGTGGGCATTATAATGACATTAGAAGGAGAAATGCTTTGGCTAAAGAGGGTTTTACTAATAGGAGAGAGCTTCAGACGAGAAATTTGAGCAAGAATAATTAGAATGCATGTGGTAAACATCTTTTTTTTTTATTTACCTACATGTGGATGTCAGCAATAACTTATGTTGAATGAGTAATTCTATTGCTAACCTTTTTATGGTCACGACCCTTGCCAAGGTAATAAAACATAAATAAAAAACGGAATGTAAGAATGAAATCTTGTTAATCCTCTTGATTCATATTTAACGCTGAATCCACCGCACAAATAACAAGAATGTGAGGAAAAGAGCCTGATAACTAAAAAGCCTGATAAGGACGGTAGCACTGTATGGATCAGAGGCGTGGATATCTGCAGGGTTACCTTACAAACCACCACGAGGGTGCATGGCAGGGGGTGAAATGTCACCATAAGAATCCTAACCTTTTCTAAAGATAAGCGACTTTAAAATTCTTTTATTTCAAGTGCATATTATTAAACGTAGAAGCTTACATAACATGAGGCAATATTTAGTGTAAAGGCCTTTTAAATGCAGTAAATAGGGAAAGATTATTTCCAAATTTATTTATATACAGCAGGGACGCCCAGTTTGAGAGTTCAACATCACGCTTTAGTCAGGTCCATGTAAATGTCCACATTTCCGGTACCAGGTAAATTGGTCTCGTCGTGTTGGCCCGCGCCGAAATGGCTTGCGCCGAGACGGGCCCGCCCCAAGATGGGCCTTCACCAAGGTGGCTTGAGTCGAGGTGGCCGCGCCAAAGTGTCCCATTCCGCATCAACACACTCTGCCCCCCCCCTCCACCTTTACTCCATCAACTTCCATTGAACCGCAATCAGGCCCATTGCCTCATCATAAGCTACCTCCTATCAGGAAAAGCTTCTTTCACCGACGCAATAAACTCATGTGTGCCTTTAGTACTAAATGTTGTTTTAAAGGCGAGCAGTACATACCACATAGAACTGGAATATTAGGCGCGGAACACAACATTGAAAGGTAAACATTCAAGACGCCGTCTTCATAATGAAAAGTCGTAGTCAGAAAGGGGTACTGAAAATCAAAAGGACCATTTATTTTTAGTCATAAATGGTACGGCGGGTATGGGTATTAGAGTTGTGCAATACAGAGCAGAAGTATCGTAGTGGAATACCATAAGATATGCATGCACATTAGATTAATACGAATTAATGAAACAAACAAAGATGGAATTAAGATGGTGGATTTTTTTGAAGGAAATCAGCATGTCTGCATGAAATATTAATATGGATACTACATGCTCGTAGTACTTCTAAAATGTTTTTTTGAACGTTGGATGAAAGGTAGAATTTGTAATATGTGTCCCACATTCATCATCATCATCATCGGTCAACAATCCCAAGATAGGTTTGAAGCAGCCCTCCACTCGATTCTTCTATCGGCCAACCTCTTCATATTGACGTAGCTCCTCTCCTTTACATCCTTCACAACTTGCTCCATACATCTCATACGAGGCCTGCCTTTTCCATTCTTCAATTTCACTTTTCCCTCGACGATTGTCTTCATAAAGTCATCGTGTCTAAAGATATGGCCAATTAGATTGTCTCTTTTTTAGGGTTTTCATTGGACATCTCTTTTCTCCCACTCTTCTTAACACTTCTTCGTTTGTCACTCGATCGGTCCGTTTTATCTTCATCATTCTTCGGTAGCACCACATTTTAAATGCTTCCAGCCTGAACTTCTCTGATGCTGTTATTGTCCATGTTTCGCTGCCATATAGAAAATGCTCCAGATATATGTTCTAATGAAATGTGTCCTCACTTCAACGCTTGTATTTGCAGCAGTAAGCAGAATCTTCTTCTGGTAAAATGCCCTTTTTGTTAGGGCAAATCTACTGGCAAAGAAGTCCCGCATTATGTTGATAGAATTCTCCCCTTAGGTAGGTTACCGTACGTAAACTTTAGTGCATGTTTAGAGACAACTCACCCTCTGCCACACACTCTCGAGGTGGCTTGCAGGAGAGCCAGTAAATAGATAGACTTAGGTATTTACATTAAGGAGGTTGGCTCGCGACTGCTTGAATCAAGTTGTCTGAGGAATCTTATCAATTTAAGTACGAGTATATGCCTGCTAAGTGATCCTTACTTCACAAAGAAAATTACCTAAGCAATTGAAAATCATAAGTATCACAAGAAATACGATGTAAAGTCGAAGGATTTATTTTTTATACTAATTTTAATCAGCTCGACGATGGAGTCGATACAGCATTTACTTTAAAGAAATAAATTCATGTACTCAATATTTACTAATGTATAACACCAGAATATTACTATCAAACGTTATGTTATAATATTTTTTCTGAAATACGCTTTAATATCTCATTAGTAATGATATTATTCATACACCATGCATTTTGGCTAGAGCGACAGCAGCGCCACTTGAAGACAACTAACGCATTTCGTCTGCTATAAGCGCAGAAATTGGTGGATTTAGCGAAAAATACGGTGGGTTGATGCCTTTTTTTTCGTGTCATTTTATTTCTTGTGATATTACGCATAAAATATCATTTTTTTGCAAAAATGACATCACACAATAGTATTTTTTAACGTTATATTCCCATGTGATGGCCATTCTCGCCGTTAATCGTATGTAATTTCAAATGCAATTTGTGGAAAAAGGAGTATGGGTTGGTGTAATTATCTTTACTTTATTAGATAGAGGAACTTTAGTTCTATAAGTGCTGAAAATATAAAAAAAAAATGACATGACTTTCACTTTTCGGATCAACCTCCTTAAGCTCTCGCGAAATTGTGGTTAATTTGGGATAAATGACGTGAGAGGGACTTGGGCACAATTCCGCCACAGGAACAATCACCTCGTTTGAAATTCCGCTGGCAAGTGGCCGGTCAGCATTTCGGGAACCTCTCGCCAGCGTGTCTTTCTTTATTCCCGGGCGGTCACCAAGTTTCCCGAGGGAAAAAAGAAAAGAAGCCGCCGGGAGTCTTCGCGAGGAATGATAATCGCCGTGGACGAAGGGAAGGGGGGGCGGGGTGTCCCGGGGAGGGAGTGGGGCGGGGGAGATCCGCGACTGCTCCCAGGGTGGTGGCGGAAGGGGAGGAGGGGGTGGACGAGTTCGGGGGTTGGGCGTCGCATTTTTCGCTAGTCACCGGCGGGGCAGGGTGGAGCGGGTGACGAGCGTGTCCAAAGCGGAGACGTGGAGGAAGACGGATGAAGTCGACGAAAAGGAATCCACCCCTCCGGACAATTTTTTCCCTCCCCAAGTCCTCCACCCTACAAAAGGTGCGCTCGGTCAGAGGAATACGCCGAGGGGGAGAATGGCGTTTAAGCGGGGGGTGGGTTGGGGATGAACAATGGGTAAGAGAGGGTAGGAGAAGGAACGAGCGTGGGATGCCTCAACCATCGACGTTGCCGATTACAGCGGAGCAGAATTGCGACGGACGAATGAAAAAACAGACGACCGATTTCTTCTGTTTCTCAGGTATTCGATCATTAAAATTTTTAATATCATCTACCAGACTCTATTCGTCCCCATTTTGGACCGAAACTATATCCAATTCTGGTAGAAGAAAAGGGGAAATTCCAAGGGAACGGACGATCACTCAATTTCGGAAAGTTCGCAGGCATCAGGCATAAGCCCATCAATTACAACAATAATAGCAATGAAAAGCGTTGTGACTTCCACAATTTTATTAAACGAACTACCGGTTTCGGCTGTCAAGCCATCCTCAGGTACATTAATAAATTTATTTCCTTAATAAAATTGTGGAAGTCACAACGCTTTTCATTGCTATTATGGAATCCTTCCACTACGTGAAAGCTTCAAATTTCAATTTAATTACAACAATATTGTAGATGAAGTGGTTTTACAGCAATATTGTTTTCAAAGGAAACGTTATGAAACCAACGGAATACATTTTTCTTGAGGACTGCAGAATCCGTCCAGGAAAAGATTTAGAGTATTTATTAATTCCTTGTAAATAATAAAAATAGTACAGAGAATGCAAAGGACAAATGAACCATAAAAAATAAACTATTATTTTAGAAAAATGAGCGTTAGTTCGGACGTTAAAACTGGATAAAGAAGAAGTACGAGACACCTTAACCTTGTGAAGGACGCAGAGGTGGTCAAAGAGAAGAGACAAACAATAAAAAACACATAATTACAGGAACATGCAACCAATCAAAATACTCTACAGACATTAACTATCATCAGCTAAGGGTGTTTCGCATACCCGAGTAGGGGAGTATGTAACTCTTGTTTGGTTTTCAATTTTGTTATTTTCTTACCCTCCCTCTGAGTAACTTATTGAAAGGTCCAAAACGCGAATTAAAGCTCCTCCCAAACCTTGAGTGCTGAGTGTTTGCGATCTCTAAGGGTCCAATTATTTCAAATACTCAAGTAACAAAATGAGGAGAAGTGTACATATGGTTTTTTTTTCTCTCTCTATTCAGTGTATTGAGGGCTAACTGGCGTAAATTATTTTAAGTTGTCACGTAGGTATCTCGGTAATGATCACAAGTCCTCTGCCCAAAGATGATTTGACGCAGCTCTCCATTCGATTATCCTATAAAATAATAACCTATTAATTATTTCTTTTGCATACTTTACTACTTCATCTGTGTAGGTATCTCATACCAGGTCTTCCTTTTCCACTCTTGGGATTCAATTCCTCCACATTAATTTTCTTCATCATTACATCATGTTTAAGATACGGCCGATTAGCTTTTCCCGTCACCCCTATTAAGATTTTACCAGACTTACTTTCACTCCCACTCCAAAGGGTGACGGTCTCTTCCTTTGTAACCTGATCTATTTAAACTTTATCCTTCTCCTGTAACGCCATATTTTCAATGCTTCCCGCCCTGACTTCTCTGTCGCTAGTATCATTAAAAAGTTGATATGAAAGCGTATTTAGTACTTCATTTTCCCTTACCCGATTGAGCCGGTTCACATTTGGTTACGGTATTCACGAAAACGTGATCGCGCGTAATCATGCTCCAGGGGCTATAGATCCGTGTTTTTGACCTTGGGGAATTAGGGGTCTACTCCTGCTAATCCAAAACCAGCGGAATTTAAAGATAAGAAATAATACTTCCCCCACTAATTTTGTTCCTTCAAAACTAGACCAAAGTTACGACAGTGGAGATTATGGACAGTTTAAAGCAAGATTTCAACTGGTGGGTCGACGGAAAAACTATAGATATCCCGAAATGGGGAGGTAGATCAGACGGAAACAGATCAATAGTTTTTGTAGTTTTTATTAGTAGAGCGTACTATCAATTATAAAAAATGGCTTGTACAGTGTTAATTGTACTGAGGTACTTCAAAAGGTATGATGAAAGAGAAGTACAAATGAAATAAGACGCGGAAATATATTGTTTTTTAAGGGATGTGCAACAAAGTTTTCGCTACGGTACCTTACCAAAATCCGTGATAAAGGGGCACAAAAAGAGATCAACAATCATTTAAATAAAAACAAAAGAGAGACAAAAGTCCGTCACTCGTGGAATTTTAGAGGAAAGGAACGCGTGGTAAAAAATGCCGGCAGGAAATTTTCTCCCGGAATTTAATTTCCATTTTCCTATCGGTTTCCTCTTTGACCCAGGCATCTCTTCACGGACTGCATTCCTCCAATATTTCAAAGAATCTCATTAAAGTCTGGCCCTTCATTTTCCTTGGGAACCTCTGGGATCAAATTGCAGACGCCTAATATAGCATCCATACCTCAGAAAGGAATTCATTTCTGCAAATTCCGGAAGGGCAGGCTTTCTGCCAAACTAATCTCTCCAGAGCAGAAAAGAATCTCTCCCATCTACTTGCGACTTGCCGTTACGTACCTTATGTAAACGAGATACATAAGACGAAGTAAAATCTCACAGTGGTGAGATTTTAAGTTACCGTTATGCGCGGCAAGTAAGTGTGTTGAAAATTGCCAGAGGATTCCAGTTAAAAAAACCCTTTGGGACTGGAATTCTGGGTAGTGTGGTAGTTCGATCCAGGACACATTCTGGCAATTTTCCATTCCCCTTTACCAGAATGAGAAATATACATGAAAATTGTTTCTCCTGTATGTACTTCCTATGAAATTTTCTGACAAATTTAAATACATAAGCCATAATACAGAATGAGAAATATACATGAAAATTGTTTCTCCTGTATGTACTTCCTACGAAATTTTCTGACAAATTTAAATACATAAGCCATAATACAGAATGAGAAATATACATGAAAATTGTTTCTCCTGTATGTAATTCCTACGAAATTTTCTCACAAATTTAAATATATAAGAAGAAACTTTCCTACGCGAACCACAAAGATTTTCAAAAGCTGTTAAAATGTTCCAGAGAATTGAAGAAAGTCACGAGAACTGAAACGCCTTCAAATGTCACTGCACGGTTTAAGTTCTATATTGCTACGGAAACACGATTATTTTAGAATAAAACGAGGATAATATATTGTTTTGAGATTTTTAGCCGTTTCATCATCGAAACAATGACTGAAAAGGGAATTAAAAAAGCAGAATCCGAGAATTTGCCTTTGGTTTACTCCCTTATGGTGGCATGTTTCTTAAAAAAAAACAACGATTGCTTTGCCGTAGTACAGACTCGCGGGATGAAAATAAACAGGGCACTATACAGCTATTACACATTATATGGACGATATTCTCGTTACGATCCACACTTCTTAAATAAAAAATCGAAATACATTCGTTCATTACATTAAACAAATGAGCTAACTACAAACCCTTTCGCCAAGTATTCATTAAAGAACTTACCTCCATTTACAATAGATAAACAACGCCCATAGTGATACCGTGTCGTGAAGTTATGCGATGACGTCGCATTTTTAATCCGCCGAAAGCATACAATTTTTAAAGAGTAATATCTATGTAACACAACTCAATTCTCCAGCAAAACTGTCACAATGCACATTTTAGCTAATAAACTTCTCATTTTAAGAGTTATAAAAAGAGTGAAAGTTCCCCATTGCGAGCAGTGACTACCTCGATGTCCGATTCAACCTTTCGATCGAATTACTCGATGTAGCGGAATGGCGGATGTGACCTGATTCCTACAGCCTCTTCTGCCCTGAAAAATACCTCGCCTATGAAAAAAAATTCCCATCTCTTCTGAGCACACATGGGACTACTGAAATTATATGTTGAAAACATTTTACTACAATATTTTGTTTAAATATTTATAGTTCACATACATGTAAGTTTTCATTTGAGAGATAAAAAAAACTTATGATCGCATGAACAATAACGAAGTAACACGAGTTATTCCAAAGGATAAGTACAGAGTGTCTTTTTACAATAAGAGAACCTTGAAATCAATTATCAACAAAAGGAAAGATAAAATAGAATTATTGGATATAAGTGGGGTTTATAAACTGAAATGTAGTGATTGCAACGCCATTTACGTGGGACAAACAAGCAGATCCTTCAAGGTGAGGGCACGAGAGCACAAGAGGTGCTTTACTAGTGTCAATGCCGATCAGTCACACTTTGCTAAGCACCCGTGGGAGGAGGATTACTCCAGCAACTTAGATCCTGAGATACTCCACTAAGAAAGAAAGTCAAAGAGGCTCGACGCCTGGGAGTCGTTGGAGATAAGGAGAGGTTATTACAAGTGGATAACTTATGTTAAATGAAAACAATTTATGACACGTTCTCCCCTCCTAGATTTTTACCTTCACCAAAAAAATGCCAGCCATCGCCTGCCACCCTCCCTGCCCAACCCTATTTGAACCCACTAGATCCCCACGTCAATCCCCCCACCTACCCTAGCTAAGGTCAGATCCTATTCCCCCACCCATTCCCCTTCTCCTGACAACCCTCCCCCCCTCGTTTTTAGACTTGACTATATAATCTCAAGGGTTTTGTATTATTTCACCTATTCATGTCCAATCTTCGACGAAACCGGTCGTAACAATAAAAAATTTCGGTGAAATTGTTACCAAGTGTTCATTATGAAGTACCACCTTAAGTATTCATATTCTGTGCATGAACAGAAAAAAATGCAACATGGGCAAGAGAAAAAAAAACATGAAATATAGTTCTCATCATTTGTGGCCACCATGTTGAGTTCTGAAAAACGAATGCTAAAATAGTTTCTAGTACATGAAATTGGCGCAGTCAAGGCGAAAAATTCAAAACCTGATCTGATTCTGTGAACCTACGTTCACAGATGGGTACATCAGTACAATACTCTAATGGAAAAATCCACCCTCTGAGGGACATATAACCAACCGGTTGTCCACATATGTGGATAAAGGAACCGAAGAGGATAGATCCTCCTAAAAATTGACTGTTGCATCAGGAATTCTTGATAGCGTAACGAGCACGTGGCCCCGGTAACCTAAGGTTCGATTCCCGGTCGAGGAAACCTTCTCCCTCTGGCAATTTTCAAAATCCCAAATATTTGCCTGACCAACCCAATTATTAGAATTTATACGTTAGGAATCACTATCAGATCTTCGGCAAAAGTACAGGCTAAATTTTTACCAAACAATTAGTGCCATTTACTATTGGTACACATGCAGTAGGAGAAAAGAAACCTGGACCAATGTTAAACTGGGAAAACAAAAACTTGGAAGAGGTGAAAGAGTTCTGTTACCTATAGGAAGCCGAGTAACCAACGATGGACGAAGCAAGATAGAAATAGTCAGTAGAATAACCCAGCCAATGAGGGAATTCTATCAAAAGAAGAATCTACTCACAGCTGGAAATACAAACGTGGAGTTAAGAAAACAATTCATCAGAACGTCCACCTGGCGCAAGTTTCTTTATGGCAGTGAGGCGATGGACGATGTCAGCAGCGGAGAAGGAAAGGTGGGAGCATTTAAAATGTGTTGCTACCGAAGAATGATGAAGATACAATGGATCGACCTAGTGACAAACGAAGAAATCTTAATAAGAGCGGAAGATATGAGAATTCTGCAGAAAACTATAAAAAGAAGACAGGAAAACTAAATCGGCCATATCTTGAGACACGATGGCCTGATGAAGACAATCGTCGTGGGAAAAGTGAACGGGAAGAATGGAAAAGGCAGGCAGCGGATGACAAGTTGTGAAGGATGTAAAAGAGAACAAAATATGTTAATATGAAGATGTTTGCAGATAGAAGAATCGTGTGGAGGGCAGCGTAAAACTAATCTTATGATTATTGACCAATGACGATGATTTTTTTGTGAAGACTTTAAAAATTATACTAAGGACTCGACCGTTCTATGGTGAGTTAGGTAAAATGAGAACAGGAAGAAAGAGAGGTTTAAAACTCTATTTTTCCGTGTACAATAAGGGACAAAAACAGATGCCGGATTCATATTTTCCGGGGAGATATTTGATAGATAATACAGTTTTCAGGAGTTATTTCATGCCTACAAGAAACTCCTAATAGACTACGCAATTTTTTCCGGTATTTTCTTTCTGCTTTTCATGTGACCACAAATATTTGTATGAGATTGATTAAGTGTCTATTGCACGTGGTGACAGTATGCAGACAGTATATATAGGGTATTTTAAACACGGATTTTCTAGTTAAATAAGCTTAGATGCACAGTAAAACTAGAAATAAGGCCACTAACAGCAAGTCCGTGCGCGTGACGGTAGTGCATGCCTGATACGTAGTCAACTACAGCCGCACATCCCTGGAGAGGCTTGCAGAGCGCTATAGTGAAGTAGACTTTTGAGGTTCGAGTTTCCGTTAAACAATTCCACATGTCGCATGGAATTCACACGTTCACATATTTTATTATGTTTAATCTCCTGCGTAGATGTTTTTCTTCAATGAGAACATAGCTCATATTGATGACTAAATGAGCAGGTCGACTGTCGTCCTGAAGAAACCTTGGCTAAAGGTTCCGGCCTTTTCCTTTTGATTCAATAACGGATATTTTACATATCTGTAGGGTACTAGTGCTGATTACTATTTGATGGAGATGTCAGACTCCTCCACTATTCCTCTGGCTTTCGATCGTCGATTAAAGCGCAGAAAAGACCTCACCTCATCCGTCATCAATTAATTTGGAAGGCTCTTCATTGTGTGGATAACCCGCGAAGATCCCCAGTCGCTCACGAAACGCAAATAACACTAAAAACACCTTCTCCAAGTCAATTATTCGTCTTTAGAATCCATTATCAACATTTCAGAAGTTTTCGTCACCACTCCACCGAGTTTAAAACTGAATTGCACGCAGAAGCGCTGCTCTACTAGACGGTTAATTATGTCAATTCTCTACGGCTGACAAAAAAATTTTAAAAACTGCTATAGTTCGAAAGAAAAACAAATATCCACTTACAAAGATCGTTACGTTGCTCTTGTGATTTCAAGCATTTTAAAAGACAAAAATAGGATTGCAAAGGAATAAATAGCCACCGCATAATTCATTCGGTACCGGGAATTTCTGAACATATCTAGTAAAGTAATACCAAAGCCCTAAGGAAAACAATGAACAACAAAAGAATAACGCTTGGCTACTGTTCGAAGGGTCCCGGGTTCAAATCCGTGTGAAGCCTTTGGACGCCCCCGAACGAAAAATCCTCGGAGTGCGAGGTGGCACAGGGAAAGGAACTGGATGTGTGAAACCCTGAATGTGTGAAATTCACACGCCTGTGCCTTAGCCCGGGGTGAGCTCTACCCTCACCTATCAAAACCAACCTTCGGGTTGAATCACTGAGTGAGTGAGTGAAGAAAAACAATGTATGTTAACGACGTGCAATAAAACATTTCCACGGCTAGATAACTACCAGTATTAAATACAGACGAAGAAGGAGAAAAAAATATTAATGAATAAGATTAACTTCGCTGCGGTACCTAAGTAACCACGGCATAAATTATCGTCGATCGCCAAGCGGGAGTGAGCCAAGGTTCCTAGCAAGGCCATGTTGACACGCATAAAATAACAAGGAACATCAAACAACACAGCTAGCTTCAGAGGCCAATTCAACAGGCTTGGTAAACGACTTATAATCCGTTAAACGATAGAAACATATGAGGTCCATGGGGGAAGGGAAGGGTGCCAAAATGAAAAAAAGATAAATGAGACAGCATTTTGAGTAGGCTGGGAGGGTGTGGGGAAACGCAGAAAAACAAATAAAAAAGAAGCCGGAGAATCAACATGTAATGAAACGATTCGTATCTCGAGTGCTCGCCGTTTTTTTTCGAATAGTAATCCGCACCGCCCTTCCTCCTCCTTAATAGCGGGTTGCGAGCGCACAGCTCGCTTCTCTTTGCTTCGGCACCGCCCCACTGCGGTGACTCGGCAAACGTGAGAGGGAGAAATGGAGGAGAAGGGGAACGAGGGGAATTTAAGTCACCTGCGGGAATCCGGCGAATCGTTCAGTGTCCTGTCCCCCACGAAGATCACGCTACCACGGTACATTTATTTAATCGAAGGGACTTGGCAATAACCATTTCTTGTTTTTAATCACTTGAAAGCTAACCGCTAAAATTATCCACCGGCTGCGAATTGAAGAGAGCGGTTAAATAAAAGATTCGTTTGGATATTTATTATTTAACCTTTTTCACCAAGAATACCCCACTTAGAATGTCCTGCAAGTAAATTGGATGCATGTGAAATAAGTAGGTTTAACCTCCGGATTGGATATTGAGCAATGATTAGAAGCTAAGTTGCCTCGACAGGTTAAGCAGTGTGTCCCACTGGATAGAAGAGTAGAGTTGGTAATCTATTTAATCTTAGGTTGAACTACACGCTGAATCACTAAAAGAAATCAAAAGCAAATCGTGTTTCTGAAGACATTAAAAACAGGACATAAGGAATACACTTTGTAAGGTCCACAAAACAGATTTATTGCGAGCGACCCGGGTTTCGATAAATAATACCATCCGGAACGTACTTAGTAAATATGTTATTTGGACCTTACAAAGTCCTTATGTGAGATATGGTGAGGTTCCGTATTGTTAAGCCTGAAATCATTAATTACATTAAAACACTATAAGACCTACGCCCTACTATGTTAGGCAAGAGCAAAACAAAAATAACGATAGGTGCATAGAAAAACAAGTGATCAAAGTGATAATAATAAAATAGGAAGAATAAAAGATGCGATCAAAGTTACCGAAAAGATAACTAATTAAGAGTGTAGTGAAATTTTTAGCCCCAAGCCTGCATTGTGAACCTAAATCGGTTTGTTATGTTGACTTTTTATCTTGAGGATCAGGTGTTCGAGGCACGGCAGTGCCAAAACTTCCAGGATAACACTACTTGAGTGCCGTGTGGAGAGCACATCAACTTCGGTGCTTCGGCTATCGGACGGAAAGTTAGACCGTATCTCCCTTGGCGTCTTTCGTCAAGAGCAGGCTGATGCGACACCGGGTTTCTCTCTACACCTTCTCTGCTTTCGAAAATTCCATCTGTGACATACTTCTTACTTATCTTTACTGGCACAAAAGATCTCGGCAGCTGACCGCCTCCCTAAACAATAACAATGACTTATCGATCACCAAGTTAGGGACGTATTCTGGAACTCGTAACAGAGCCTCAAGCACGTATCCCTAAACCCATGAGGAATAATTATCAAGATGACATATTTAACTACGAAACCACAAATTATGTGAGGAAAAATATCAGAATTTCAGCCCTCGATTTCGTTTACTCCGTAAGCTCTTGCCATCAGTACTCTGTCAGACCCACTCACACCAAATAAACCGATTACTGTGAGGGAGGGTGAAAGGAGGGAAAGAATAGGATGCAAATAATAAGGTTGATAAAATTCGATTCGGACGATTTAGTAACAAAATTTGTTATTTAAAACGCATATTACAGTGTCCTTTCTTTAATCACAAATTATGGCCACGCGTAAATCAGAAATAAATCTATAAGGGCTACATATTATAGGTACATATTCGGAAAGTTTGAGAATTCATAAAAGACGTAATTTTCAACAAAATTCACATTCTATTTCAATGATTTAGTTGTCAAGCAACATAATCACATAAACGAAAACGGAATGCAAAGCAAAATCATGGTAGCGGAGAATAATAATGTATGCCAAAATTGCAATGCTATCGTCATTAAACTTCCCCAACATCAGGGGCGTCGGAACTATTTTCGCTATGAGGGGCCTACCTTGAAAAGGGCCCGGGTTTTAAGAAAAGGGCCCGGCTCCTATGGAAAGGGCCCGAATTTTTTTGCGGATAGGAGGGGGTAGATACTAGAATTCCGCTAAAAGTGCATATGAAGGTGGTAGAATGTGCGTACGAAGGGAAACGGCAAGCTATAAACCAGTGAAATTTAATTTTTATTAATGAAGACTCATTTCTCAAGGGCCCGGGGCAAATTCTGGGGGGGGGGGGGCGAATGCCCCCCCGCCCCCCACTTCCGACGCCGCTACCCAACATAGAGGATTTCCACCAAGTTGTGCCTGAGACTTTTCTACGAATGTATAAATATATAAAAAAACAGAAGAACGCGAAAGGAAGAAATTTATTTCCCCTTCTTCAAAAGAAGCTCACTTCGTCGATAAGGTTCTGAGAGACGACATGGAAAAGCAAGAGGCCTGAATTTCGAAACTGCGGCAAAGGTGAGTCGAGATGCTCGAGTGTTCCAGTTGCGACGGGATTAGTCACCCGAGGGACGATGTCGTGCCCCTTCGAGACTTGAGACGCGAGAAGACGGGCGGGTGGGGGGAGAAGGAGGGCTCAGCTCACAAGACACGCCCCTCCCGCTGCATATATGTATGTGGCCGTCGCAAGCGCAGGTAGAGGGTGGAGGGAGAAGTGGTACATCTACATCTACATAATACCCTGCAAGCCACCATAAAGGTGTGTGGCAGGGGGTGAACTCTCACAAAACATGCACTACATATCATGCATAAAAAAGGATTAGTATTTATATGGTAGGGAACGATGACAGGATCCTAGGGCACTCAGCTCGCCACTGGGTCTCATAAGGGGCAATCGAGTTTTGAAATCAGTCAGCGGCAGTTTCCTAGGGTCAGCGAACTAAACTCATCTACATCTACGATATATCCTGCAATGCCACCGCGAGGGTGTGCGGCAGGGGGTGAAGATCACCAAACATGCAATGTTGACATGAAACTAGGCTACTACATGGAAACATGTTAAATAATAGGGTCACAAGCAGCAAGATGGTTAGTATCCACTCATTAATAAAGGATTCTTGGTTATAACGGCATCATCATCATTAGCCAGCAATCCTGAGATTGGTTTGAGCTCTCCTCTGATTCTCCAATTATTCTATCAGCTAATCTCTTCATATTTACCTATTTCTTCTCTTTCACATCCTTCATCAGTTGTTCTATATATCTCATACGAGGCCTTCCTTCCCGTCCACTAATCCTTCTACGATTGTCTTCATCAGGCCATCATGTCTCACGATTAAGTTATAACGGCAAAAGTTATCTAAATATTTTTATCTGAATTTAACTACCGTGCGTGTGTTAACAAGGCTCAAACATGCATCTTGCGCTACAGATTACTCTAACAATATTTCATCTACCTATCCCTTTGCTTTGCTGCCTGTGTGTTCTCTTATAGTACGGGGGGAAAATGGCATTTTGAATCTATCGGTACGACAATCTATCTTATTTATCTGGTCAAATGTAGCATGATACGCAGGGGTTTTGAATATATATCTAACTTCTTCAGTAAAGTTGTCCGTTTTAAAAATCTACACAGCTCATCTACGCATCTTTAAACAACTCTACGCATACCATCATACCATTCACGGTAAAAGTGGACCGCGCGGAAATCTACTTCGTCGAAAGTATGAACTCCTAAAGTGCACTTAATATATGATAGAGATACTTCCCCACGATTACTTCCCCAAGATTACTCCAAAGTTTACTTTGGATCACACTTAGAGAAATGTTCAAATGTGATGGCGTACGCAAAAGAGAACGTATCTTACGAAGAACTTCCTGAAACATCCCCAAAGACCCAAACATTCACTGCTTCTTCTGCATCCAGAAGATCTATGTCCAAAAACCCAATCCTCCTCAATTCCCATTCTGAGCGCAGTTACCTATTTTAGTCTCCTGTTTAATTTTTATCGTGATCCTAATTTAGAGTCAGCATCCACATTTACGCTGGCTAGTCGCTCCTTTTCAACTAACTTGAAATGTACGCTATTCAAATTTTACATTTTACTCACTCATCATCGTTAATGCTCAATACTAAAATTGGTTTCCCGTAGCTCTCCACACCAATCTTCAGTCGACTAACCTCTTCACAATGACAATATTCATGTCTATTACATCATTCACGACTTATTTCAAAAATCTAATACGAGGCCTTCCTTTGCAATTCTTCCCATTCACTTAAACATCAACGATTGTCTTCTTAATTAGACTATCATGTCTCAAGATATGACCAATAAGGTTGTTTCGTCATATTTTTAAAGTTTCCACGTTGCTTCTCTTTTTTCACCCTCGTACAAGAACTTCTATTGTCAACCGGTCTATGTATTTTATTTTCATCATCCCTTTGCATTACCTATATTTTATATCCCTTCTGGAATTCACCCTAGGGATTAATATCAGAACGAAAAACAATTTTCAACAGGAATCGGTATGGAAAATCATAAGACTTGGCTAAAGTTCTTCGATCCTAGAATAGCATTATTCGTAGAAGTTGAGTATAATAGAGAAGAGTGGGGCAATAGGTCTAGCAAGGTTATGCATCAGGATGGGGGGAGCATTTCCCTATCCCTCCATTGCCTTTGGTTTCCAATAAAAGGTAGCGCCAAAAAAAATAGCTTTGATATATCTGTAGTGCAGAGCGACATCTCCAGGATTTGACCTCGGGACCTTCGGTAAAATGTCAAACACTCTAACTACGTCTACGTAATACTCTGCGAGCCACCACGAGGGTGTGTGACCAAGATCACCAAACATGCACTACTTACATGAAACTACGAGATGAAGGGCAACTACTTCGTGCATATACTATATTAGATATAAGGGTCACGTGCAACTAGGTGATGAGTAACTACACATTAAAGAATTGATTACTGGTTAGAAAAACATTTTCCTGAATATAATTATCGGTATTTCACTATCATACTTGAAAAAGTAACGCTGAAGCATGCATCATGCACTCAGACTACTCTAGCAAAATTTTACCTACCTATCCCTTTGCTATTCTCCTATTGTGCTCTCTAATGGTACGCGGGAAAAGGAAATTTTCAATCTATCGGTACGACAATCTATCTCTCTAATTTTGCTTATCTGATCAAACCTAGAATAATATGCAAGAGGTTCTTAATATATATCTAACGTCATCTGTAAACTTGGCTTGCAGGGTATCGCGTAGATGTAGATATAAACAAATCAGCTCCGAATTTACTTCAAAGGTTTAGCCTAAATTTTAACATGCGTTCTGATAGTAATAACCATAGTAGTTCCTCTTTTAAATTCGTAACAAAAATGCAATTATCATAATAGCCTTTAAAAAATTCTAGTTGAACCGCCGAAACTACTACTGTCTGTAAAAAAAAGCAAGACACCCGAGTTTTAGGAGCTCTATCGTTTAAACGAAGCGATCAATTTCAATGCAACAAAAGGCATACGAGAGAGAGTTTATTTCTACGTTGGAACATTTACTTTAAAAAAATCTTCGGCTCCATGGCATTTCCTGTATTTAATATTTTCTCAAAAAAGTACCCGTTTTTTGCGCGTAAAATCAAGTTGCCCAAATTTGAGCGCTTGGTATTCCCGTAGTTTTCGTTCCAATAACTTGCGATTTTGATGTAAGGAAGCCATATCTAGTAGTAACAGTTTGCAGAAAACAAATTGTTTATACCACTAAAATTGATGGATTTGTTGTAAACAACGCAAACCCCTGCTAACTTCGAAACCAATGGGTACTTGATTGATAATTGATTGGTACTGTTGTATGCCGCTGATCGCTTCGTTTAAACGATAGAGCTCCTCAAACTCGGGTGTCTTGCTTTTTTTTTTACAGACAGTAGACTAAACCGGCGAAAATAACACGGTTTTGAGCGAGCAGGCATTCTTTAGCCTAAATTATCTCCATATCCTAATAGTAGATAATTTATTAAAGAGCAAAGCACAATCGTGTTTTCTAAATAACACGAATCTCACGAGTGAAACAAGTCTGCAATGTCGTAAGTCCTGCCAAACACCCTTAAAACTTGTCCGCTTAAAATATTTGCGACGATATTTCCCAGATTATGCAGGTTTGATCAACTCCTTGATTCAAAACTTTGTAATGAATCTCTCAGCTCTGACAGCTCTCGTTCATTGTGTTGCGTTGAATGCAAATCTGTCACCACTTCACCCCACTGTGAAAGCGGCAGGCAAGACATTGTCAAGATTGTCAACGCAGACGTACGTACTACACCGCTGTGCAGCCTCTAATTAAGTGCACCTTCCCCCACCCGCTCCGTCTGCCTTTCTTTCCCCCTCCTCGTCCGCTCACTCACGAGTCGGCGACATCTCCGCGCCCACCTCCTCCTCCGAGAAGGAGGAGAGAGAGAGGGATAATGTGAAGGCGCTGAACCTGGCGTGAGTAGACGGCGGGTGACTCACCTCCCCCCCCTCATATCTCCCGCTTTCAAGGAGGCTTCACAGCGACTGCCTAAGTTAAGACAAATGAAACATACCACAACCGTACCTTTCCCGTTAAAAAAAACCTCTACACCTCCAATAAAATGCCTAAGTCTCCGATAAGAATAAGCTACGGCCCAAAATGCAGATAAATCTTCGCAGCACAAAGAGAAAATGCGTACTTATTTCTAATGAAATAACGCATTTCACCTTCATCATGATACTTTTCAAACTCCTAAATGATACAGAGTATGGTAAACTTGTCAACTCATAAATGAAACAAAGGAAAAGAACCGGTTTCAGCCGTTACGCTATCATCAGCTACATAACAACGTCTGAATGTTTCTGAAGATGGCCTAATGGCTGAAACCGGTTGTTCCAGCAATAAACCAGTAGAATTCCCTGTGTATTACCCTCTGTTTTATTATGGAAAAAATTGCACAAAATAAGTACGAAGTCCCTAAGTTTTACTCCTAAATGAAGATCGAATGGCACACTCCATTTATAGAAGTATAGGAAAAAATGCACATCTGCCCAAATGCCAAAAAGCTGTATTTTCCTAAGTTAAACACATTATCACCTACTAAACCAAGGTACAGTACTACAGAGTACCTGCAGATTAAATCTATTACAGAAATTTAAAACGGAAAGCTTTTCTGAAGATGTTAGATATATATTAAAACACCAGTGTATTATGCTAGATTTGATCAGATACATAAGTTTATGGAGATAGATTTCAAATGTCATTTTCCCCCGTACTATTAGAGAACACAATAGGTAGCATAGATAAGGGATAGGTTGGCGAAATGTTGTAGAGTAGTCAGTAGGGCATGATGCATGTATTAACAACTAATCCCTTTATTACTATGCAGATACTAACCATGTAGCTGCATGTGACCCGCATTATTAGCATGTTTCCACGAAGTACCCTAGTTGCATGTCAATAGTGCATGTTTTGGTGATATTCATCCCCTGCCACACACCCTCGCAGTGACTTACTGGGTACCGCGTAGGTGTAGATGTAGATGTCCAACGTCATCATCAGGTGACCTGATGATGATGCTGGACGTCGAAACCCGGGTCGTTCGTTAGTAAATTTATGTGGAACTACAAAGCTGTCTTCATTTCCATTAATAAAATAGGATCCATAAAGTTACGTCTGATACCACCAGTTAACACCAATTATTATCCAGAAAAAGTTGCGTGGAAGGTATGATAATAGTATTTTGATAGGTAGAGGACGTTTTTCTCCAATTGACAAAATTCAAGGCAAAAACGAGGCCGCTTTCATTCCCAAAAGCAGCCTCCTTGAACTCGGAGTGGGAGACGGACGGAGTGAAGAAAGAGAGTGAGGGGGAGTAGAGGGAGGAGGTAATTGGAGGCACTGCACCGTGAGACATTAAGAACGCCCCTTTCCATCTCACTGCGTGTCCCTCGAGATGCTCGTCTCCTACGGCGGAACCGATCGAAGGCTTTAAAAGGACTCGGGTGGGACAGTGGGATAAAGATACGAGCCGCGATACGGAGATCGACTGTCGTATACAACAAGTCGTTTGCGGGGGGCGTGGCCGCTCCGGCCGAATGCCTCGACCATCCGGATTGTAAAGTGACTCTCTCCTTGCGATCTAAGAACCAAATTGGTGATTAGCTGTGGACCCTACCCGATAGCAGACTCAATAATAATAAACTAACTGTTAAAATATTTCGGTATAACAGCCATGTATGTCCGGGAGGTTCCCAAATCGGTTGAGGATCGAAAAATAAATGTGCAATTTAGCCGAGAGTAGAAGGGATTACAGCGATTACGCCGGTAAAATAACGAGCTGGGAACTAAATACTATGTGGGGGAAATGTCTGCTTTTGGATGAACATGAGCTGAGGTTGCGTAAAATAACCCTGGCATATCTACATGTACATGTATACGATACCCTACAAACCACCGCGAGGATGTGTGGCAGGGGGTGAAGATCACCAAGCATGCACTACCGACGCGCAAACAAGCAACTATAGTGTCTTATGCAACTAAATTGTTAGTATCCATAGTATTTAAGGAATTAATACATGCATCATGCACTACATACTACTCTAAAATATTTCCCCTACCTATCACTTTGCTATGCTGCCTATTCTGTTCTCTTATAGTACGGGGGAAAAATGGCATTTTGAATCTATCAGTACGACAATCTATCTCTCTAATCTTATTTATCTGGTTGAATCTAGCATAATACGCTGGTGTTTTTAATATGTGCCTAACATCTTCAGTAAAGCTATCCGATTGAAATTTCTCTAATAGATTTAATCTGTACTTTAACCTACGCTCCCACCCTAATTCTGGTATCAATTCTGAAACACTACTCAACCTATCGTAAAACCTTTTAACGAACCTAGCTGCTCTACGCTGCACACTGACTAGTTCTCTGATCAAACATAATTCATTCGGATCCCATACACTGGCTGCATACTCAGGGTGGGGCCTAACCAGTGAAAAGTAACATCGCTATTTTGTCTTCTCATCACATTTCATATAAATGATATGAAAGAAGATTCTACCGGTTCCCTTTAATGATTCATGACACGCATGTGGAATATGAATGGTAAATTAATATACACAATGAATAAATACTCGCAAATCATCATCAACAGTATTCCCTCAATAATGGTAGATTTGTGCACAATTCTTTCCTTACCTACTCCATCTACACCTCATAGTCATTCTCGTAACCAAGCTCAACTTATTATCGGTTCTTCACTCGTAAATTATCACGAACCCTAGAGGTTGATTTCAGGGTACGGCGAGAGGAAATACTTTATAATTTATATCCTCCCCTCCCCTCCATTCAAAGTCACTATTTGCTTCTTCCTTCTCCCCTTTTAACCCACCATTCTTCCCTCGATCGCAGGCTTAAAAACTAAATCGCTTCTCAAAATAACATTTGCTCCGTCCATATGTCCTGCCATCTACGCATTTCTCCCAACAACTCCGTACTCTCTTCACCACGATACCTAACACTTCGCTCGTCTGTTTTCTCCACCCAGATTACCTTCTCCATTCTCCTCTATACGTCTACGTCTATATGTATAATACCCTGCGAGCCACCGCGAGGGTGTGAGGCAGGGGGTGAAGATCACCAACCATGCACTACTTACATGCAAATATGAGATTCAGTGCTACTACTTCATGGACACGTGTTAGATACAAGGGTCACGTGCAACTAGGTGGTTAGTTACTAAACATTAATGAATTGATTACTGGTTAGAAAAACATTTTCCTGAATATATTAATAGGCATGCATGTGTTAGTAATACGTAAACATGCACCATGCACTACAGACTATTCTAGCAAATTTTCACCAACCTAGCCCTTTGCTATGCTGCCTATTGCACGCAGGAAAAATGACATTTTAAATCTATCGGGACGACAACCTATCTCTCTAATCTTGTTTATCTGATCGAACCTAGCATAATACGCAGGGCTTCTTATGTCTATAATATGTATCTAACGTCATCTGTAAACAAATCAGCTCCGAATTTACTGAAAAGGTTTATCATAAATTTTTACCTGCGTTCTGATAGCAATGCAATTATCACGCTATACCCGCATTTAGAAAGCTTCTTCTCTGCGTCTGTTATCCTCCCTCCAAGATTCGCAACCGTGCAATGACAAACGCTGGAGGGAGCACGAGGTAGTATGCGGAAGAGGATAAAAGAATTCTCAAAAAAATACATTAAACAAAGTCTCAAAAGCCGTTTCAGATCAGATTCAGACCGAAGGTGCACGCCCGGTGAGAAATATGAAGACTGACTCTCTCACGGTAGAGACGGAGGACACGTTTCTGCACAAAATAAAATAACATAAAAATGAACTACTTCCTCGCTTACTGAAAGGCTGGACCAGATGAGACAATCAGCCCTTCCACTGAATATATATCTCCCCGCAATTCACGTCCAGTGTACCGTAAATTTTCCGAGACACGTACATGGGTATAAATTATATTCCCGTATTTTCCTCGTATAAGTCAGTGAAGTGTTCCAGAAGAGATGTCTCGAAAGGAGGAGAGGAGGTAATTTACGCAGCAGAAGTGGCGAGGGATAATCCTTGGCGGGGGTCAGGGTAGGGTGGGAGGGAGAGCTGTGTAAGATATCCGCTGCCTTGTTTAAAAGGGCTGCATGCTTTGACCAAGTAGCTATGGCTACCAGCAATTGAGCGATGGTGCCACTTGAGAAAGGCCGCTTGCATCAGGCAAGATCAATTTCAGGATTCTAGACCCACACGATGTAAACCCAGGGTTCACATTATGCGACACCATTATTCACGCAGTGCCTACGTATTTGTGGTCTGTTTTCCTGGCATGAAACAGCGGTGTACTCTCAGGCTTTTCACCATCTCGGACGTGCCATGCATATCAAATGGATAAGTATGTTGTTCACAGTGTTCGTCGTCTTCGTTCGCTATTACGCTCACTCACACAATTTAACGTCAGAAACTCAAGATTTGCCACAGCGTCTCGGCTGGGACGTTTCCAGCACCGACCTTTATGACTCTGTACCTCGAGGTTTTCATGAAGGAATTATTTTCCAGAGTGAATGGAAAAGAGTATAAAAAACAGCCAACTGCGATAAATAGGGGAGTATTGATGAATCTTGAAATTTCATTTCACCTGGTCTCTAATTTTAGGCAATCTAAATACGTGATTCTCGGCTATGTGTCTTTTGAAATTGATTAACGGTTATACAGTATCACTAGATGAGCTGGATTTGGTCTGCGTGAAGGTTTCTCGGGTCCTCCACCGGGTTAATGCGTCCATGTCCGCCGACGTTTCGATTCCCGACTCGGCAATCGTCTTCAGGGCTTTCAGAATTTATTTTAGCCACTACACGCGCGGAAGAAAGCTTGTTTAGAAATGCATCAAATACACTGAGTTCCTTAATGGGTGAAATCAATGGCTCAAGGATACAGGCTTACAAGCTAAAGGCATACAGATCCTTTAGCAGAACACTGTGTAGATTTCCTGAATTTATTGCTTCCTCTTTAGTCCGGTTAATGATGTGTTGAAGACAGAAGCCATATGCAGCGGTCTTCACCTCAGATGTGATTTCTGATCCGGAGATGCCACGAAAAGTAACTCTTGTCAAGCCGATAGAACCCAAAGCGGAAGAGCGCCCGTAAGTTCATCGTCAGAAGGAGATTCAAAATTATTATATCTGCGCAACTCTGAAATTACGAGGTCATATATCGGGTACGACATCAGAGGAGAGAGAAATGCATATCCATAGAATTAGATGAAGGACTCATGCTTCGTCCAAACGAAAAGACGTTAACAACCCAATGGGTCATTCAATATATATGAAATCAAAGGCAGAAACGTAAATGAATCATTTAATACTGATGACCATGCGAAGTCAAGGACACCATAGAACAAGCCACGACATAACCATACCGTAAATCTGTACATGCACATATATCTCTTGCTTTTCACAAATCCCTCAAATAATATCTATATACTGCGGGTAACCTTTGCGGAAATTTTGAAGACAGTAGACCCAAATGATGGACAGATACTGCGACAGGTATGTCATGTAAAAACATAATGAAGTGTACATATCTGCACTTGAAGCTGAAATAATAGGCATTCTTTTTTAAATACTCAAGCCTACACCTTATAGGACAGCCAACCAAAAGCTTTAGAAATTGGACGAGAAAGATTTTTGAGAGAGGAAAACTTGGGCTACGAACTGACTCTTTGCCTTAAGGAAGCACGCTTGGAGTGGTTTGAGAATTTCCTTGATGACCGAACACTGAGAAATGAGACGAAAATGACTCAATATTTGTGATAGGAGGTTTTTAACAAGACTTTGAGCTAAGGGTTGAAAGGCTAGACGCCTTCAGCGCGTAAGATCACGTCCGGACGAGGAAAGGGCGAAAAAACGGGACGGTCACAAAAGATGAAACGTGACCGAATGGAAAACACGAAAACACCCGTCCGTCTGGGAAATCGTTTCGGAAACATTTGCAGAGGGCGCTCCTCAGTGCGCAACGAATTGACAGTTGACACTTCGCCATTTTCACGCGTACGCCATGTTTGTCGCGATCACGTGATGTCGTTATTGTTGACAACTTCCCGCATGTCGAGGAGGAAGAAATACATTCCTCAAGACAAAAAAGAGCTATTTTCCTCACAGGTGTAACACGTTATCACAACGCTTTCTTACGCGCTAAGACATAATAATGTACACGCTTAAAATGTAAATAATACAGGCCCCCATCCCTTCCATTCCTATCCTTATACCTTTCACACACATCCACATTTCAGAAATCATTTATTGTTTCCGCCTCTCAAACTTGGAACCACCTACCTAAATCTATTAAAGATTCCTCATCGCTGCCCCAATTTAAAAAGAAATTATATACTCATCTAACTTGCCCCCATAAGCCGAATTTCACTCATTTCAATGCTTTATTATCATGTATGGGCTGTAATACTGTGTTATATTTTCCATTGTTAATCTGTCAAATTGTTAATCTTAATTAATTACTTCAAAATTATTGGATCAAAATATTTAATCCTTATTTCACTGTGTGAACTTAATTTAATACCTATTTCATTAGATACAATAATTTTATAATACTTATTTCTTTGTGTGAACTTGCTTCGTATCCCATATTTCACATTGTGTTATTTTTTTGTTTACGATGTTTATTGCATACATTTGGCATGTTAGTCTTTTGTAATATCAAATTGTAATACTTTTTCTTAAATTGGCGCTTTGCACACAAAATTTAATTGTAATTTGAACTCAAATATGACTTAAGAAAATATGTTCATATCGGATGTAAATTCGAATTTAAACACGACCGTGAACAATAAATTACATTAGTATTATTATTATACCTTTCCTCCCGGTCTGAAACGCCTATTAGTGCGGAAACAGACTTGAAAACACCCGTGAAAAAAAAATAATAATACAGGGCAGTGAAAAAAACTCGGCCTTCAGTAACCTTGTGGTGTTCCACCCCAGAAAAGTTAACAATTCCATGATCGAACCTTTCTCGTCTGGATCCCATACGCTAGGGGTATGTTCTAAAATATCTTCATATGAATCCTAATCGACGGTTTGCTAGACGACTTATTACCCTCAGATGAACCCCGATTCCCTGTCATCCATAACAACTATGTAAAGCGCAGGACTTACCAACCAAAGTTGAAAAGACGGACACTCGAAGGACGAGAAGAGAGTCAGAAACAGGGGAGCATTGAATGGAGAGGGAGAATGGTGAACGAGGGTCGGGGAAGAAGGAAGGGGAATTAGAAAAAAGAGAAATGAGAAGAGATTGGAATAAGGACAATAATGAGAAGAAAGTCGAGAAATGGAATTGGGAGCAAGCTTCTAGTCAATGGAAGTACCTTCACGGCCCTATAAGGAGACCTGAAGTGAAATGTAGAAGTCTCTGGCAGACTGCTACGAGAAAGACTGATAAGAGGCAGGGTGAAAATAATCGTTTATAACGGCGACTTAAGAGCCACGAATTATTTTAAAACTTTTGAGCAGTTCTCACCATAGAACTCGAGTCGATGGAATGAAAAATATGAACTATTGCCAACAAAATTACCACCATCGTCAAAGTTAAGAAAGTATATCGTAAAGTTACTCATAAATTCCCAATTACGTTTAAAAGCATTAAAATTTTCTTCTATTATTAAGTTACAATTTCATCTCTTTTCCACACACGCATACCAGCACAATCACCTCACTCAAATGAATAAACCAAACTTCATTCATAGCGTTCACATGGTCTTGGCAAAATACGAAGTGTTTCGCGATAAATAATATTGCATGGATCTTAAGCACAGTCTTTCTCCTCATGTTTTATACCTTTTTAAATACACTTTTCCAGAATAGCAATTGCATAAACTTATCTTCGGCCATTTCCTCCATGTATATATTATTAGCTGCCACCCGATTTCTCACACCTAACTTCCATAAAATTCCTCCCTAATTGACATAATTTTGGGCTCTAAAAATCCAAACTGGTCCATTCCCAGAAGTAAATGAAAAAGCTTGAGGAAAGAGTTAACGGAAAATAAATGCCGTTGGATAGCATGCCGGAATACTCAGCAGAAGAATTGAGAAAAATATGTCGGAGAGCCAGTTTGGATTAAGGAAGAGTACAGGAACAAGGGGAGCCATGTGGTACAAGGGAATTATGGCAAAGAAAAAATATTCACGGTGTTGGTATGAAGAATTACAGAAAAGAGTTAGCATGGCATAAGAAAAAATGAGGGCAGCAGTGAACCAAATCTTAGGATTGATATACTGATGATGAAGGAGTGGGATGCATTTGCTGTTATTTACAGCTTCATCGAAGTATATACACTATTACTATTTCGACAAAAATGGTGAGACTTAACAACTTCTGGAAATTATGGATGAATGAACAACATATTCTTTATAGATCGGCGATTGTAATCAATGACTCACTCAGCGTCTTACAAGGAGTTGAATACGTGGACGTACGATCGATACAACCCGGGAAGACGTCTGGCGTCAAGCGTGATCCTAAAAAAATAGTTTCTTAATTGTTCACACCAATATAGTTGAATGAACTCCACGTGGACTTCGAAGAATTAAAACAATTAGAATCACAGATAAACCCCATCTACTGATCCCCATTCCAACAAGAACCGCAAGTTCATGAAAATATCAATGCTGAAGTCGACGCATTAGAGGACACCTGGGTATGAACCCAGTATGGGTATATGGCCGACATTCTTTCACGTTTCAATGGACAAAAGAAATTTTCACATCATCGCTGATTTCTAAGAAATAATGTCACAATAGTGAACCTCTCGATAGCTCTCTATACCTTGCGTAACTTCGCCAGTTCTGCGAAAAGGCAAGTCAGGATCTTGCTTGTGTGTCGGAAAGCGCGAGATATATGTCATAGGGTCGTTCTGAATGGAGATACTTGTTGAGGAAGCCCGGACTCATTTGAAGAATTTCATTGGAAGTAGCCAATTATATGAACCAACCTTATTCCATCAATTTAGCGATGAGGAAAAAAATTAAATCACGAAAAGTACGCTTGTTTTATTACCCAATGAGGATCATTAAGATATCTATTACTTTTTGAGCAGTATCGGATGGCTTCATATTTACAATCCCTTCATCATAGCGTCCGATGTATTGCACTTGCTGTCGCGATGATATTCGTGGAGACTTCTTCCTGATCGATGCCAAAATTAAGCCAAGACCAGAAGAGTTTAACCGGACGGTCCAGCATTCCTCCCAACCAGACCTCCCTTGACCGCTCGCGCATCACGGTTGCAGAAACAGACACTACAGACAGAGGACACAGAATTCGAAGGAGCAAGACATCTTGAACCTTAAATCCACTATCCCAAAAAACACGTAACCCAGAGTAGACTGATGCCGAATACATTGAATCCGATTCTCCAAAAAAAAGGCTGACCAAGACGAGGTTCCCTTGCCGACGACTTCCATTATGGATAGTAAAGAGAAAACAATTAACAAATTTCACATTATTTAATACGTCGTATTTTACATTTATTTGCCATCACACAAAAGTTAGGGTACTCTCAAGACCCGATAATGGCATCATCATCATATGCCAACAATCTTCAAGCCCTGCCATATTCTTACGGTGGCTTGCAGGTTATTATGTAGAATTAGATCCTAAGGTTGGCTTAACGCAACTCTCCACTTGTTTCTCTTATCAAACTCTAAAAATTCACATGATTCTTCTCTCTCACATCCTCCGCTACTTGCTCAATTTATCTCATGCAGGGCCTTTCTTTGCTATTCTTCCAACTTACTTGTCTCTCGATGACTGTTTTTATTAGGCCATCATGCCTCAAGATATGGCCGATTTAGTCGTCCCACCTTCTTCTTAAGGTTTTGAGTAGACTTCTGTTTTTTTCCATATCTTTTGAAGACTACTTCGTTAGGCACTCGGTCGATCCGTTTGATCTTTAACATTCATCTGTGACACCTCATTTCAAATGCTTCTAGCCTTGACTTCACTGCTGCCATTATCGTCCATAATTCACTTCCATAAAGAAGCATGATCCAGATGTAAGATCTAGTGAAGTGCTTCCATACTTGATCATGACATAAAAGACCAAAATCTCAGAGGTGCGAATAACTAACATTGGAAATATAATTTGGAGAAAACAAAGTTAGGTCACTTCCTAGTAGAAGGATTAGGATTGTAATTGCCCCGAGTGCTTATTTATACAGAAACACGTAACTTAACGTAATACTAATCCTAAAATGAACACACTAGTCTCTATGGGGATCGATCCTGCAAATAAAGGGTTGTTGGGTCGGTAAAACGTCGGCCTGCAACCGCATCCGGCAAACATATTTCTCCTCCCCATCAACTATTCGAGCAAAGAAAAATCTACCAGCAACTGAAAATACAAGCATGAATAAAGACACAATTCGTTGGAAGTTATGCCTCCATTATTGTAGAGAATCATGGACAGCAACAGCAGCAGAAAAGGGAAAACCGGAGGCATTTGAACGCGGTGCTACACAAGAATGTCGAAGACTGATTGAGTAGATTAAGAGACTAACGCAGAGAATATAGGAAGACTGGAGAAAAGATAAATCTGATGAAAAATACGGAAGATCTTGTCCAACCTTGTCGGAGATTAAGGCAATGGTTTGACGAAGACAGACATCGAGGCAAAAAAAAGAAAGCAAAAAATGGCAGCAGAAAATCTCCGGTGACATATGTGGACCAATAGCGAAAAAACAATAGAGGAGAATTACGCATATGTGAAGAGATTATCGACCTAAAATAGAGCGGGTAATGATGGCATAAGAGTTGTCACTCCATGAAGTTATATAGCGTTGAAAGTGAAGCTGGTGGGCATTTGCCGTCGAGACAAAAGGGAAGTGAATCCATGAGGAATGAGTATAAGAGAGAAGGGATAAGCGGCTTGCCCCGGCGAAGATACCTGGAGGGCATTCGCTAACTCTTCCGGTAGAAGGGCAGATGGTGAGGAAAGGGGCGGAATCCCGGATCCGTTTCTCCGAAGTACACGCAGCGCAGCAAATATCCCTCGACGAAAATTATGGTGGTTTACCGGAGAATGAGGTTCACGGAGTTTTCACGGTTTCACGGTCAAAATGCCACAATTAGCCGACGTTTCGGCCCGAGTCGAGCATCGAAACGTCGGATATTACATCTACATACTAATACCCTGCAAGCCACCATGAAGGTGTGTGGCAGAGGGGTGAATTCTCACCAAACATGCACTGCATATCATGCATAAAATAGGATTAATATCAATATATTAGTCTAAACTTCACTATTTAAAAAGATAAAAATAGCAAAGTAAGCATGCAAAAACATGCTGTTAATTGGGTTACCTTCAAGTCCTTATACCAACATGCACTACTACTACGCTATGAATTGATTCACTCGTATTGGGCATATTTACCGCTATTCATATCCCTAATTGTACGAGGAGGACAGTACGATGACCGAAAAAACTTCGTGCCCAAATATTCCTCGCCTTCCGCCAAGATGAGTAGGGTGGCCTAATGCCAACGCCGGATTTCTTCTCTCCCTTCCATTCCTTAATACTTCACACCTATTCTCCGTCACTCACCTGTCCTCCATGGCGCAAATGGCCTAGTAAGCCATTGGTCACTCCCCCCAGTATTTATTTAAAACCGTAGATCTTTATTTGTTAAAGCTGTAGATCAATCGTAAAAATAAGCCCAATCAAAAAAGTAAAAGAGAAACGCCCTGTAAAGCCTCTTTTGGAGTACTTGCCGATAGTTTGAGATTTAATTAATAAATATACTACAAAAAAATATGCGTAGAGAAATTGTACTCGGCTGGTGAAAGGTTGAGGGCAAACTGTGGAGACCAGGAGGGTCTCACTAGATTAAAGTTACAAGAGGAATCCATTTTCCACGCGTTCGACACTCACAAAAATGAAATGAATTTCTAACTTCCTACCTACCACACGAATTTCACCTTCCTTACCCAATCTTTACCACTGGTGGCATGACACTCCCTGCGGCCCATTGACTTAGATGCAGACAGCTGAGAACCCACGGGCTTATAATGACTACGCTACGAATCAAAGCATAACGTGACGATGGAGGTCGTAAAAAAGGATTTTATTTTAGCAAGGAATAAATAAAATTAAGTCTTATCCCATAAAGAAACGGATTTTAGGGATATTTATTTCAAATATATTATCTCTTACGAATACCTAATGCCGAAAAATGTGCAACGATCCATGAAAGAGCTAAATAATTAATGCTATTCAAGAATATTCACTGCCTTTTTCGTCAGCGACCTCCTGCCGAAAGCAAATTACCCTTTAAAAGTTGAAAAGGTGCGAATTTATTTCCTGGAAGTAAGGGGTAATGCGTGGTGCAATTCAGATCGTAGTAATAATACATACGGAAAAAAAATGTCATTTCCCGGATCGGGAAGGCAAAGAAACGATGGATTACATAACTAACTCACCGAGAAACGAAAAAATTACTAACTACATGAAATTTAACTATTTCTCCATCTGATAAAGTAATTTTAGATGCACCATGAATTTCCTTTGAGAACCTAAGCCTAATACTTGTACAAGTTTCACAGAATTGTAGTCGGGGAAGAAGTACCGGAACAATAATTTTCCTCAAAAAAGATGAAATTCTCTTAGTAATTACTTCATTATCTAAGCTTTGAACGTCTTATCAGTGTCATCGGGCGTTGCTACTCAGGGAATGCGAGCAAATTAATATAGCGCACCGCGACTGATTAAGGGGAATCTTCACGCTCGAGAACATTCCGAATAAGTATCGTGAAAACTAAAGAACTGGCAAAAATTTCACGATTACGGTGATTTTTGATTTATTGCAGGATATGTGAATAGGAAAATGATTCATGGAACAATTTATAAAAAAAATTTATATTGCCCGTCAAGCATTGAACTTCATAAGCAAATGCGATAACTATTTCCGATCGGGTCAGTAAATCAAAAGAAGCAGAAGAAAAAAGCAATTGATCTCGGTTCTTAAAAAGGTGCTTCGAGGAGTTGGTTAATTAACTACATAATATTTTCTAAAGTCCGGAAAAGTAACTGCCGAATTAAATAATTCCTCTTACCTTTTCCGATGAATCCTCGTTGTCGTGAGACTTATCCTTACGGACGTGCCGCTCATCGCCGCCTTTTACACCCCTCTTCGCCGCCGCGGATGTCGCGGCAACCACCAGCAACAAAATCCACAGAGAGATCCACCATCCCCACTTTGTCATGATGCCGAGAAGCAACTGGTGAGCGGCGGGGCAGTTTCGTTTTTTAGCAGGCATCTTACTCCGTGACGTCAAGCAACCCGACGGGCGTCAAGAGTTTTGGTCATCAGAGGCATCTAGCGGCGGATAAGGCCAACTGATGGAAAACAAGCCAACATCACCGTGTGTATTTACGGGGAAACGGTGTGTTCCGTGCGTAATATGGATTTTCAGCGTGCGTAGGTAGTTATTACTTTGCTAACTTCCGTAAATTTAGTCAAACCTAGTACAAGAATTAATTTTTGAAAATATGGCGTGGTCGTAAACAAACGGTTAAGTTAGTTCTTGAACAAAATGTCGAATACAGAGTTACAAAACGAGGAGAGAGAAGTTTTGCTGGCAATTTATGATGGAGATCCAGCTTTCAAGGATATAAACTCCAATAAGTACCAGTACAAAGTAAGTAAATCGGCACATAATGCTGCTTAAGGCCGTGAAGATTTTGAACTAATTTTCATTATATTTTTTTCCGTTCTTTCAGTATGGAGAAGAAGGCGATCCAAAATCATTTCTTTTGGAGCTATCGTGGGGCGAAACATACCCTTCAGAGAAGCCCATCGTGAACATGGATACTTTCTATAATAAGCACTTGTAAGTGATCACATTTAGTACAATAAGTTTGGGAAGACGTACCAGCCTTCTGTACAATTAAATTAAACTAGAATATGGAAAGTAATGGTTTTCTCTCCACAGAGTACAAGAGGTTAAGGACCATGTCGTTAATATTATAACTAAGGAGGCTGAACAATTCTTAGGGGAGGCAATGACTTACACATTATTTGAATGGGTGAAGGAGCATTCTGAAGAATTGCTATCGGCTCAACCAGATTCTCCTGTTGCGGCGTCGTCATCCCTTGCGGACGAAGTCAGTCAGCTATCAGTATCGGATAATGCGGTAATGTTACAGCATGAGCGTTTTTCTTCGATTCTATTGCCCTCTCTAACTGCACATGTAATGTAAAATCATTTATGCCCCAAGTAGCTCTATAGCATGGGGGTCAGGAATCTCGTTCTGTCATCGGGAAAAAAGGGAACCCCTCTGTTTTCACGGCTAGTTCGTCTGAGATTGACTAAGTAGCTCTGTTTGGATGATAAGTTTAAATGAATTTGTGATCTTAAATATTATGGCCGAGTCCTTTGGATTTTAATTCATCAGCTCTCAAGTTTACTGCCGTAAGTACAAAATTTGTGTTGTGTAACCACTCCTTGCTGTGTAACATCTATCTTGCCCCAACCTATACATTAAACCTTTTTTGCCTGATGACAGAATGAGATTCCTGAACCCCATCTATCTACTTTTAGTATCAATCTTTCATCAGAAGTCGTAATTTTTAGCCAGTTTCATACAATGAACCCAAGTTGAATTATTTTTTTATTATCCATATGTGTGCGCTTAAAACATCCGTTCCTATGATCATAATGCACATTGATTTCAAAAGAATGTTTTTTGGGTGTTGAAATTAGTAAGATTTATATTTGTCATAATTTTTCAGTCATATTTTGTAGTGCGTTGTAATGATTCTCTAGTATAAGAAATTTACGAAATTTGAATTTCACTCGTGTGTTTTAGGTATTGATGCAAGGAAATGTAAACAATAAGTGCTATTGAGCGACGTGACAAGCTCCAAGTTCTGTGAATGTTGATAGAACAGGGATAGGATATTTTAATGATGTTTTATGCTAGAATTATTTAAATTTTAATTGCAATGTTACTGTGTGAAGAATATCCCTTAATACATGTGCCATTATTGTGGTGGATTGAGCTGTAGTCATTTATGATTTTTTTGTGGGAGTGTGTTTCCTTGTGACTGATTAAAATTTTGACTTCATGAAATATGCGAATGGTACAGTTATTGTTATGATAGCATTGTCAAGGTAACAGTGTCAAGGTAACAGTTTTGAAATATTCTATCAACCCTTTCTGTTCCTGTAGGAATCCAAGGCTCCCAAGGTGAAGAAAGAGCAACTTAGCAAGGCGCAGAAGCGCAAGCAGTGGGAGCGGGTGGATGGGAAAGGAGAGAAACCAAGGGGTTGGGATTGGGTGGACGTTGTAAAGCATCTGTCACAGACTGGCTCAAAGGCTCCAGACACATCCGATCCATGAAGTGGCTTTGTTGCACCAGAAGTTGATCTGCCAAAGTGGGGGTCACCATCCAGTGGCTGTGAGAGCAATGAGAGATGCTTTGCCCTTGCACAATGGATGGGTTCTTTTTGTGATCAAGCTGTAAACTTTGTGCTCAAAGTATTGATGTGGTATTATATGTGTTCATCATATCAATGTGTCTCCCCCAACCCACAGAGATATGAAATTCCCAGCCTCCTGAAAGTGATAAATTATATGATGCGTACTTCAGCGGCACATATTCCTGCTCTGCACTCCATTCTCTCAGATTGCCGGGTGCTATTAAGAGGGAGGTTATGACTGTCTTGAAAATTGTTAAAGCAAGTTTTTTTAATTGGTTGAAAAATGAATAAAATTCATCCACTAGTAACATGAGTGTATGTGACCCAGCAAGCATTTTACATTAATTGATGTTTTGGAATATTTAAAAGTTCCTCATTGAAGCTTCCACGATGGCAAGAAACCCCATCACATAATGTGCCTTTCATATTTGTGGCTGGAGTAGTAACTATTTATAAATTGTAACTGAATTATTGTACATTATGGATGTTGGAAAATTATATCACATTGTTTACAAAATGGTGTTTTATTAAAAAAAAATGTATAAATTTGCAATATAACTGGAATGCCGCAGAACTGAGTATATCACTAGCAAACTTACCATGAAATGGTAGATTCTTGCCTACCATAAACCTCTCCACTCATCAACAATGAGCTGATGATTTGCAGTGACCCACCCTGAAAAAAAAACATTAGTTTAAAGAATAGTTTAAGCATACATTAGCAAGAATTAATTGATTAGTCAGTGGATTACTTGCCTTTGGTCTCTATAACTCCAATAAATTGATCAAAGTCAGCATCAACTAGTTCTTCAACAGAGAGCATTGCTTCAACAGGGAGGATGTGGCATTTCCCCAATGGGGAGAGAGATGTATTTGTAGAGGTCATTCCCTGGATGTATAAATTCATTGACTCATGCAGGCGAGCAAAGGGAGATGTGAAATTTTTTGTTTTCAGAATAGCCTGGAAAAAGACAATAGGATTGAGTTGCAAATAAGTGCGTTAGTTGAAGTAAAATTACATACATGTCAAACATTCAGTTTAAACAGAATAAAGGGGGACATGCACAGTACTGGGACAACAATAAAACCAAAAACAGGCTATTTAACACTGATCTAGAAAGTAATGTCAACCTCCATGACCAGTTTATTACATGAAAATATACTTAAATAGAAGTAGCACCAAGCTGTAAAATATAACTTGCATACCCTGACTTTCCTGCATCTTGTAAAATAATGTAACTGAACAGTTTGTAACATAAGGGCTTGAGAGAGCTGTTCGGTAGTAAATTTTAAGTTGCAATGGTTTAACAGGTAAAAGAAACTGGACTAGTAGAAGAAATATATGGTAGCAAGGAGAAAAACACCCAGAAAATAATGATGGAATGCAAATTGAATACAGGTTATTGCAATTAATAAGTGGTTTGGAATGAAGGGAAAGTGGTAAAAGCATCTTCACAATATTTGTGGGCTTTACTGTTTAACCTGCTATCTCCAAAGATGTTTTTTAACGAAGTCTTGCAGACAATTTCAGATGCATGTTACCATTAGTTACAATTCACAGAATGAATGTTTCTAAACATGAAAACTTTTATTATAGGATTACATTTTATCAAACGTTCATGGTGAAATCCAACCTAATGATCATTTAAACTTCCACGGCATTATTCAAATATCCATGGAATTGATGAGCTAAATTTTGCATCATGATAGGTTTACCCCGTTATTTATTATGAAATTACGACAGTTTACCCAATATTCCATTTGGTATCTTCAGGTTTGAATGAAGAAATGACTTTTTTAAATGGCCAATCACAGTAGAAATAAAAATAGAAACTGTTATTCCTTCATTCTGGCCTGAAGATGCCGAAAGGAATTGGGGCATTTACTCGGAACCGAAATCGCAATTTTGTACAAAAAATTGTTAGATGGAAACGAAAAAAGAATGCTAGTGAAAAAATTAATCTTCCAACCACAACCGTTCACTCATAAATCAAAAATTAAAATAAGCAAAAGGTGACGCCCACCGAAAAAGCTGCTGTGGTAACATTGACGTCATTTTCCTCCCGTCCTTGACTGCTTTTCGAGGAAGGGAGTGGAGGCGGGTTCTCGGAAGGTCTGCTCACACAGATGCTGTCGCAACTGCTCCGATTGGCAGAGTCAGCTGTGTCCCCCCCCCCTTTGCGATAAGGCAAAGTAGCTTCGCGTGCTCAGCTGTGATTGGACGAAGTCGATATACATCAGAGGTTGCACCACACCCACTTTTCCGAAAGGATTAAAAACATCAGTTTTTTTGCCGCTTCTAACTCGAGAAATAATTGACGGATCAAAAAATGGAAAAATACGGGTCTTTTTATGTTACAAACTCTATCATATTCGACCATTAAAAAAATATGGTAAACGACCCCATTGCAGTGAAACTGTGGTATTTTCACCGCAAATAATACGGGAAAACCTATCATGATGCAAAATTTTCCAAGACATCATTTACTTTCTCCCATTCCTGCCCCTGAACCATAGTTTGTGAGGAAAAGATTT
Organism: Platycnemis pennipes; assembly: GCA_933228895.1. Classification (NCBI taxonomy): domain Eukaryota; kingdom Metazoa; phylum Arthropoda; class Insecta; order Odonata; family Platycnemididae; genus Platycnemis; species Platycnemis pennipes. The sequence goes on along the minus strand of OW121851.1, from coordinate 126,287,524 downwards.
GGTTATACATACAGGGCAAAGAGTTCTACAAAACTTAACACATTCAAGGTAGGGAAAAGACCTTTCCCTGCAATCTCTGGTATTCTGCTCTCCACTGAGTGATTAGTCACTTGTAGGCACATGCCCAATAATGGGCTTGGTCCAGGACACACAATGTTCATATTTCAGGAATCCTATCCATGATCACTTAGATGTGAACTCAAAAATTCATTAAACAACTGGTTTACTCATGAAAAAACCATATTCCACTCAGAAATGTTTCTTCTTGGAGTGAATTATTGGGGGAGGAAATAAATAATCATCCTATGTATACATAGGACAAGTTAAGATGTACAAGCATGACCAACTCACACTATAGATTTCAGTCTTGTTACAAATGAAGTCAGCAAAGGCACTGAGGAAAAAAATCACCATAGCCCTTGTTACTCCCAAATTCACAAGCCTTACTGTGGATTCATCTTTATTTTCTCTGAGGGCGATAAAAAATGTAGTCGAGAGTCAATTATTCCATCAAGATGAATTCCATATCACCAAGTTACACATTAATGTAGAACAAAGACAAAACAACTATGTACCTCAACATTTCCAATAATTTTTCTGATGGAGTGCATCAAAATATTTTTTCAGTTCAGTTAAACCTGTCTTATCCGGGAAAAATGTTATCCTGGCATGAGTTGTAGGGTTTCAATTATAGCCATGAGTTAAAATGAAACTGCCTTATGCAGAAATGAAATCGATTTCTGTACATTTGAATGTAGGCTAAGTGGAATCCCAAAACAAAATGCCACGCAAATATTTCATTATCTCCAGCTTGTAGAAATCTCTTTCACTACCCTGCTCCTCCTAGACAATCCTTAAAAAGGAATTAACTAAGCTGCCAGCAGGTTTCTCATGACCATTTATTTATCCATTGTTAATGTACACACAATGGGAAATGATAACCTAAGCTAATAGTGGACTGGTGAGCATTGAGCGGCTCGGACATGATATTTAGTCTCTCACACAGTAAGTGAGCTCCAGGTGAAAATCCCAGCATTCCTGGTCTTATGTGCGGTAAGTGTTAGTTGAATACAAATATACTTGTTAATATGTACAATCATAAAGTGAATACAAGCTGCAATGCCACACAACATATTGATGCAGGAGAATAAGCTACAGCAATGCAGATACAAGAGGCTTAAACGTGGGAGGCACAATTCGATTAAGCAGTCGTGGACAAAAAGCAACTGCATTCTGAAGTGGTATTGATCTATCTCTGGGTGAGGTAGGTCATCTAAAATATTTAGTAACCAGTGAAGATACGGCGACTCGATATGATGGGAGGTCTCAAACAAATATGTACTCCATTACACAGAGGAGAGGGCAGCAACTCTTCTTCATGTGAGTGAAGGTGGTTGATACAGCAACACTCATTGCATAACAGGTACGGAAGCATTAATTTTAATGACTATAATACTCCAATGTGGAATTCAAAGGGAAAATTATCGAGGAGTCAGAACTACTCCATTCCTTTCTTTTATCAAGACTTGAATATTTACCCTAAAACATGTGGGAAAAAAAGAAATCTTGTCATATCTTGAGATGCGATGGCCTGATGAAGACAATTGTCAATGGAAAAGTGAATGTGAAGAATAGAAATTGAGGGCTTTACAAGAGGTGCATGGAACAAATAGTGAACGATGTGCAAGGGAAAAATTATGTTAATATGAAGAGGGTAGATAATGGGAAGCTGATTGGAGAGCTGTGTTGAATCAATCTTAGGATTGCTGACTTAAGATGAAGGCAACAATGCAAGTCTACAAAGAGATTAACAAAAAGGACAACATCAAGGAGTTTGAAAAAGGCATGCCCTTGAGCCATAAGTTGTTAAAGTATATTCAATGAAACAATAACCAAGGGACCTATAAGTAAAAAGAAATTCATGCCTCATTTTGGAATAAAAAAAACTCCTCCATATGAAAACAAAGCCTTGAAGTAACTACAAAGCTTGGGAATGGTTTGTGCTGACACAGTTGAAGACTATTTATTTGTCTGGTCCAATGTTGCAAGAAAGAGTGAAAGAGTTGGCAGTTTTTTTTAGGAATACCTGATGTTTAGGCATCAAATGGTTGAAAAAAATTGAAGCCATCAGCCATGTGAGATGTATATTAGGTCAAAACAAGAATGTTTTTCAGCACATTACCATTTAAAAAATTTTGCCAAATGGGTAAAATATGCAAGGTCTTGTATGCATTTCAAGCTTTTCTGTGAAAATTTTGGATATAATTATTTTATGTAAAGGTATTTCCCCTAAATTTTTCAGGCGGAGTGTTTTCCGCTCTTTGTTCTGAGAAACATGGCAGAGGAAGTAACAAAGCCAGTGTTTATCAAAAAAGTCAGCTCGACCTTGATGTTTTAAAAATATCGACATTGAATATTTCCCTGTCACCTGGAGCTACAGTGAAGAAGCATGGAAGAGAGATCAATCATGTAGTATTGGCTGAAATGTTTCAATGCAGAAAAGAAAGCAAAGTCATCCTTTTACCCAATAACAAAATTTTCCACCCAAAATATCACCTAATGAATGTGGAACTAACCTGGTTACTGGTAAACATGACAAATATCACCCATCAGGGTAATTGTAGATGGATTGACTTTGTGGAACTGCAACATGATTAAAATAAAAACAATGCTTAGTAAACAAATTAAACGACAAATTGGGAGAAAAATAAGTATGAGGTGCAAAGAACACTGCAATTCTTTTGTTAACAGTGACAACAAGTCATTCATTAAAAAAAATACATGTGAAACATCACACATTCAAATTGAACCCCATGATTCTACACACATTTGGAAAAAGTCCCAAATTAAATTTCCAGGAATCCTTTGACATTTTAACGTACTGTAAATTACATGGCCCCAGTTTGTTAAACAACAGTATTCCTGTGGACCCTTCTCCATTGTTAACCATCCCACCGCCTAACCCACCCCGCTCTGCAACCCCCTCCTCTCTTCGTAAACTTGCAACCTCCTCCTTTTTTTCTTTCTGCTTTCTTTACGTTCCTACAATAAAGGGATGCCCCAAATAAACCCTGACCTCACCAGAGCTACAGCCTACTCCCTGTATTTAAGATCTTGCCATACCCTGGTTCCCTGCCAGACTTCTTGAGAATGCTGTTGGTTAACAATGAAACTGGTTGAGACCAATAAATAAACGTGGAATCTTACAAAGTGCATTATTTTTACTTTAATAATTAGGGATGGGTCAGTTCCACTTTTTTTCGGTTCTGGTTCGGTTCTTAACTTCGGTTCTTGGTTCCGATTCTTAATTTACCACTTACTTTGCATTTAACGGCGAGACGTTTGTTAAGTATGATCCGCGTAAGATAAACCAAGTGTGTACTTACGACCACAGTTTTGTCATTACCAACATTTTTCTCATAAACTTAAATATTAAAATTCGTATGTTACTGCAAATACTTAGTTACACTCTCCCATTGGAAGACAACACCAATATCAGCTTTTATATCCGACACGTGCATTTTTCTTTACGTTTCAATGCACAAAAATTTTTTAAAGTTAAAAATGACCAGTTAACCCAACGTTTTTGTAATGATCGCCCATTTATAGTCGAGTAATCAAGAAAGCAGAATGGTCAACAGCAAACGGTTGATGGTTACTTGGCTGAACACGACACTTGCATCAAGGGAAGAAGAAACTTGACAAAACAATTTAGTTGTAATTGACCGCATATTCGTGGTTCGCGAATTCGATCCAGCGGTTCCTTTCATTTCCTATCTTTGCGCTGTCCATTTTTTAAATAGTCGATTGTCGTCTGCTATTTACTGTGCGGTGAAGTAGACAGCATTCTCTTGCATGAGCAAAGTTAATGCTATTGTACAAATGACGAATAATTTGCTGACTTAACGAAAGCAATGTCCAAAGCATGAAGGAAATATTATAAAACTTTTACAGTGTATATTATGATATAATCTACAAAAATGATATGAGGACTCGCACCTCAAAAGGAGGTGGACGTTACACATACCTATCAATCATAATTTCCTTATTACGGCAGTATTTCATCACTTACTAGAATTGGATGTAATAAAATAAATCATAGAGTCATTTTAACGACTGAATTAGAATAATTCGCGGCAAATTTGAAGCATCTAAGTACACTATTTCACCAGGTTTTAATGTGAAGCCTCCACTTTCAGAGTGTGAGCATTTCAAACTGGTTTTCGTGCCAATTATTTTGATACCAATTATTTTTGGCCTCAGTTCCGGTTCTGGTTCTAAGCTCAAGAACCCGTGGAACCGAGAACCGAAGAACCAAACCGACTCATCCCTATTAATAATGTTACCCAGCAAATGGACCAAGGAGTAATTAGATTGCTTAAAACAGTTATGGAAGCACAAGATGCAATCTTTAATGGCGGCAATGGATACTGCTAATACCCCCTCTGATATAATAAAAAGGATATCAGTGCAGAATGTTTGATAAATCTGGCTTTAGAAGATGTAAAATCATCAATGATGATATGATATTTTGCTAATGATAGATTTCTGTCATTGCAATACTTATAAACTGGCTAGAAAAAACAAACATTCCTTCAAATTACTAGTGCTGTGGATTTTTAGGCACACGCAAACACAAACGGTTGAACCATCTAAATGAGTTATATCTAGATGGTGTTATCGGCCGTGACATGGTGGAAACGATTCATTATAATAAGAATGAATAAACTTGATTTTTCCACAAATTTTATTACTTTCCACTACCCAGGTTTCGAAGTTTAAGTCATCATCAGGTTATTCACCTGATGATGACTTAACCGTCAAAACCTGGGTAGTGAAAAGTAATAAAATTTGTGGAAAAATCAAAGTTATTCATTCTTATTATGAGTTATATCTAGATATAAATAACATAGTTACGGGACATCATAGGCAACACTTCAGGTTCAGCTAAATTTTTCACTTTTGATGACTGTCTAATGACTGGTGTAGAATGTGATATTGTAGTTGAAAAGTAACATGTTTCTGAAAGTGAATCGGATGAAAATAGAAACTTAGAATTGAAAGGTGATGATAGCAATAAATTATTCAGGAAAATACTGATTACTTCAAAAGATTTGACACATCCCAGTCCGCATATGGTAATTTTACTTTATTTTACAAATTATGTAGGGCCGTAGAGAATGTAGAGACAATATTTCTATATTATGTACTTAAAATAAACAGATGTTTTGCGTATGCATATGATGATGAAGCAATTTCATTATTTCTAACTTCCACGTATCTATTGAATATCAGTAAAACCATAGCCATCGCATCTTATTGGGCATGTCATAATGGACTCCCAATGCAATGTTTATGAAATTAATGACCATGACTGTCAGTAATTTCAAAAATTTCTTTTTTCCAGTTAAGACAGTTTTGCTGTCTTAACTGGAAAAAAATTCATGGTACAAAGAGAATCCATATAACACAGGTTTCATTGTATTTTATATTCATCATATTTTCAATATCCTTAAAGGTATATGTAGTTACCAATTTCAAGCAAAGTCAAGCTATGAGTTGAAGTCATTCAAGGATTATACAAGAGCCCATTAATGTGTTAATTTTGAGTCCACAGCAAGACATAAATGGATCTTCATTGGAAATTTACTATCAGAACTGATTCAATGGTTGTACAGGTCATTACGCAATATTAGTCAAGCAACCAACTTCATGTCCAACTTCACTACAAATCTCAAACTCACAGTTCACAATTTTCACCAGATGTGCAGCTAGCCTTGCCCTAATTGCAAAAAGTACCACTAATAAATCCAAAAAAAATTTTCTTAACAGGGTGCAATTCAAGGTGAAACCTAAAATGCTAAGCCAGGGTTTTTTCAAAAATAATTCCAGATTTACAGGCCTATTACAGAATTCTTAAGGTTGAAAAATTATAGTCATCCAAGAAAAGAAGACCTCATAAAGGTAAACCTTTTTGCTTTGAGTCATAGTGCTACTATGAACTTCATCTCATACAAAGTGATCTACAAAGTTATGAAATAATTAAAATTTTAAGCATATTATCATTAACAGAGAAAACTACTACTACCCTCAAGGCATGCAAGGTTGCAGTAAGTTTTCTTATGGTTAGTGTACGGCTTGCCAAGATTGGCAATCTAGATGCAAACTTGCTGCAAGTTTGCCATTATTGTCACGCTCACTACAAGTTTCACTCGACCTAGGTACATGGAGTGGGCCAAACTTGCCAACTTTGCTGCAGGACTTTGGCAACTTGGCAGTATTGGTTGCAATAATGGCTCAATGCAAGCACAACCATAGGGTTCCTTGCAGTGTAACTTGCAGAGCAACTTTGCAAGCTTGTAGCAGGTGCAGTAGTGGGATTGTAGCAAGCTTTAATCCTGCCAATGCAAGCTTGCTTTGCTATGTGGGTAGTTACCACATATTAGTGAGTGTAAGGATGCACAATAATAGTTTTAAAATTATGATTATAGAGCATTACAATACACTTCATTCAAATAAAAATAATTAAACACGTATACATTCAGGATTCTTTTATGGGGGTTTACGAAACTATTGGTCAGTGGTTTGATCATATGGCAGCTGAATTTAGTTGAAAAGTTTCCTCTACTGATAAATTTTAACTTGAGGGAAAAATTAAAAAAAATACAATGCATTATTTTTATAGTTTAACACGTTCACTGCGGCGTGACCCACCGGTGGGTCACACAGATGCATCTAGCGCCGCGCCATAAAATTCTGTGAATTGTCGTAACTTGCGAGGAGTATTGTGAGAGTAGGAATCGAGAACTTCTCAAGTGACTTCACCCAGAGGTTAGTCACTGTTCAAATAATATGACTACTATGTGACACTTAGTGTGACCCACCGGTGGGTCATGAACAAATTTACATATTAGCGTATTATATCCAAAATACGTTTATTTTTTGCTTTCTTTTTGTTTTTTTTCATGTTTATGCGATTTTTATACATTAGGATGAACAATACTTGATATAGTAAAACATATCAACTTATTAAAAATAATGAAAATGTTAAGGAAAATTTTTTCTCCTCAACCTCTTGGCTGTCCGTCAGTTGCTCGTAAACTAAACAGTCCAAACCGCACTCGCCCGGCTGTGTGAGAGATTGACTCTCTCTCTTCCCTTCCCCCCAACCCCCCCTCTACGGAAGGGCAATTGGGAAAGAGTCGCATAGCGTTCTTGAGCCAATCCCTCAGTGGTGGATGAGTGACCGTGCCCTTACCGGGTGAACGTCTCCCGAAATGCAGACACTACTTTTTCTGAGTGAGACAAACCACTATGTACTCTTTCCAAAGGATCCCCCTTCCCTTTTCTCATAGTGTGAGCAGGGCTGGGGAATAAGTACGCACGGACGGGCATCTACGTCTCACAGACGGGCGCAAACGAGGGCAGGCGCAATAAACAGAGATGGGTGGGAGTCTCCTGGGTTTTCCGAACGTCAGCAAATCTTTACCACATGCATTGTATTGTTGCCCCTCTCTTCCCCCATCCCACGCCAGGGTCTAGAAGATAGCGTGCCCCACGTGGCCGGTGGAGGGGTGGGCTGGGGGCGAAGCTGGGAGTAGCCTCCCCCAGCCTTCCTCTAATCTCAGGAAACAGCTGAGTGTTGCCGCTTCAACCACCATCCCTCGGCAGTGGCCAGAAGCTCAGAAGGACAGTGACCCACCGGTGGGTCACACCGCGCTGTGAGGGGTAGGGCTTTAAACAGCTCCGCAGTGAATGTGTTAAAGTTAAAAAATAAAGGTGGAATACCCTGATTAAAAAATTACTCAATCTTGCAACTCCCCAGCAGAAATACAAGCCTGACAAAAGTTATAACATGTACAATACTCACAGTGTCTGTTCCTCAGTAAGAAAGCATCTGACCCCTTTAAAGTGATGGTGTCACGTTAAAAGCACTATTGAGGCTGGCAATGAGAAACCACTTCAATTAAAATTTTCCAGTGAACAATGGACCCAATAGGCTTTAACAATAGAGAATTAAATCCTAGCAAGTACAGTGCCTGGATGCAAATAAGTGGGGTGGGTGTTATGCCCGGCAGCAGGGGAAGCAAGGACTCTGACGTTGTCATCACATGAAATCCTTGCACGCAAAGGAAGACAACAGCAAAGAAAACAGTGGTGGAGAAGAAATCAGAGAAGAGAGCAACTATGCTTAGAATTGGGACATTGAATGTTAGGACAATGTTAAGGTATGGGAAACTAGAAAACATTAAGTGTGAAATGAAGGGGGGAAAGATCGATTTATTGGAAGTAAGCAAAGTAAAATGGAAAGAACAGGAGTACTTCTGGAGTGAAAGTAACTGGGTTATACACAGTGAAGGGGAAAAGAGCCAGTGGGGAGTAGCAATTGTGTTGAATGCAATGTTAGGGAAAAGGGTATTGAATGTGGAGCAGGTGAGTGTCAGAATATTGGTTATTGAAATTAAAGCAATGATGACAAATGTAGTCATAGTACAGGTCTATTGCCAGTACAATTGCCTGCACTGTAGGCTATAATTATGAATTATAACCTACAGCGGATATAAAGAAGAGGAAGTATATTATCAGCTGTAAGAAGTGATAGGAAAAGTTACGGGTAGGAAGAACCTAATAGTTACGCGAGACAAACGCTGTAGTAGGGGAAGGGAGGGATGGAAGTGAAGTAGGGGAGTATGGGCTGGGTGAAAGAAATAACAGTGGATAGAAAACAGTGGAATTCTGTCAGGGGAATAATTTAGTGATTATGATCATGTGGTTCAAACACCACCCTAGGCATAAGTACACATGGGAAATGCCAGGGGATATAGGGGGATACCAAATAGATTACATCATGATAAGGCAAAGATTCAGGAACAGCATGAAAAATTTCCATTGTTTCTCCGGTGCAGATTGACCATACTTCGACCATAACTTGGTGGTGACAAAATACGAGATGAGATTAAAAAAGTTAAAAATAAGGATAATAAAAAGTGGGATGTAAGAGCACTGATTAGAATGAAGTGGAGAGTATATCAGGAGATGGTGTACAGATGCATGAAGGAGTAGGAGAAAATAGGAACCATTGGAAAAGGGTGGGAAATAATAAAGACAAATATAAGAAGAGCAACTGAGAAAACAATTGGAAAAGTAGATGCCAGGAAAATTGTGAACCCATAGTTAACACCATAAATGATGGGAAAAAATCAAGGAAAGGAGGAAATGGACAAATGTAAACACAGAGCAAGGCAGAAATCATTATGAGCAGATAAACAATAACAAGACTTAGGAGAGAGACAAAGAGAGTGAGAGAAAAGTGGTGGAGTCGGCAATGTGAGGATATGGAGAGGCTCCAGAGAGAAGGGTAAATAGGCAGTCTGTACTCAAAGGTTAGAATGTAGAGGCATAAAGAAATGGAAAACAGCCCCATGCATCAAAGACAGAAGAGGAAATTTAGCAATGGAACCAGAGGAGATTTAGTGTCAGTGGAAGGAATATGCCAAGGAACTGTATGATAGTGAACACAGACCAAGGAATAATGGATATTGAGACATTGTGATAAATGAAGGTGGTAAAGTGGTGGGAATAGATAACATTCCAGCTGAACTTCTGAAGAACCTAGAAAGAGGGGAAGGGAGAGATTTTATGGGCATGATTGTAGAGTATAGAGTAGGGGGTTGGGCCCGAGGATTTTGTAAAAACATACCAATACCTATACCAAAAAAGAGGGTGACAAAAGAATGTGAGGATTACAGAATGATAAGTTTGATTTCTCATGTGACAAAGTTAGTGCTTAAAATCATCAACAGAAGGATGGAAAAGAGAGCAAATGAATTTCCAGTTGAGGATCATTTTAATTTTGGAAGGGGAGGGTTACCTGGGATGCAACTACAGTGATGAGAATACTGGTGGAAAGGAATGTGGAATGTAATCAGGATGTATTCACACACTTCTTTGATTTCAAAAAGCCATTCAACAGAGTGAGGAAGAAAAAATTAATACATATGTAGAAATATTGCGGAAGATAGAAGTAGACTGGAGAGAGCGGACAATGATCTGGAAGTTATACATGGCACAAGTGAGAGTAGCTGATGGAGAATCTTACTGGGCAACAATTGGGAGGGGAATCAGGCAAGGTTGTCCGTTATTGCTGGTACTTCTTAATATATACTTGGAGTAAATTGTAAGAGAGTCTTGGAATGAGCTCAAGGCAGGAGTAAAGTTAAGGGGAAAATTGATAAAATGGGTGAGGCATGAACTAATGACAGGGGTGTTAAGTAGGGAAATAAAGAAAAGATTAGTGACAAGTTTGGTGTGGAGCATGGCACTATTTGGAGCAGAAAAATGGGTTTTAAGAAAAGAAGATAAAAAACAGACTTAGAGCTTTTGAGATGCATGGGTATGGAGAAGGATGGAGACAGTAAAGTGGGTCAAAAGGAGGATGATTACTTATAAATTACAATGTACCCTGGAGGTGTAAGAAGACCAGAATTTGAGCACAAAGACCATGGAATTCTGTGGCCAGATTCAGAAACGTTCCTGATGCTCCAATTGAAAACTTCCACCTCACCTACGTACCCATACCAATTTTTCCTCACATCCAAAGCTAACAATCTTCTATATCCAAAATCTTTCCTCTCCACCACCTCAACCTTGCTGAAAAAACCCCTCCTGATTCGACTCATCCTCTCTCACCCTCTCTGTTCCAATTGATATGGCAAGTGGGAGACACTGAGTACTTGCAGCCTGAAGTCATTTTATGAGACTTTGGCAGTTAGAGAATTTTCATTTTCTCTCGCACCTGTACCATTCTGCCAAAGATTCCTGAGGGGAACTTAGCACAAACAAGTTTTGCCCTTTAAGTTGTTGGTTTATAGTTTGTCAGGTAATTTCTGAAATACATTTTGCTTGTATAGAATTGATTTGATAATTTTTGCTTTACATTATATTTACTTCATTCTGCCACATCCATTATTTTAGAGTTTTTATCCTAGACAAGCGTAATTTAGTTTCTAACAAGCTGTGCTGCTTGGGATGTTTATTTCTGAAATAAGAAGGAAGAAGTGCAGCACACTACTAATGATTAATGACCATGATAATTTACTGTATTGGAATGGTGTTAATGGCCTGCAAATTCATTAATCACTAGCTGTCCCTGGCCATGCATAGCTGCGACTCAGTCTGGTTAAAAGGAAAAGAAAGATAAGAGAAAGCAGACATTTTTTATATATTTAATTTCGCAATGATTGTGGGCATACAATATTTTTTGTTGTTCCATTTTCTGTGCAAATATAGAGATTGTTTGGTTTTCCGACTCTAGAACACACAACATGTAATTCTCCGTGTGAGAAGCATTCCGTGTCTAGATCTACACTGCACAATTCTAACAATGGGCCCTGGGTTTTGTAGATGGTGATTTCATACACTAATCGAATTGGGAATTGCAATCTCTTAAATTGAAATGGCATATCCGTTGGAATCATTGGAATGCAAGGAATGAGGACATCTTCACCTTTGTAAGTCTTGACAAGATTGTTGCTTCTACGACATTGCTCATTAATTTTTTAACTGCAAGCCACGTGCCATTGCAAAGCCTTGGCTGGTTGATATTTCGCAACATGATAATTGGCATGCCAATTTTCAATTGCAGTATGTGCAGTGGCATCCCTGGCAGATTGAGTGAATTAAAAAATTGTTGTGGAAGCAGATGAAGCTGTTAGTTATCCAACACAGTGTTGATGGACTTTAATGTAACTGCCTCACTTCAAATTTTAGAGTGAATAATATTATTAAGTTCATAGACATCTCTGTTCTTGGTGGCAATAATAGCTTGTTCATTCAGCAATTTGAATTTGAATATTAGGAAATACTTTTACAACCAATTATTCTTTTGATGTCACTAAATTGCAGAAGTTATGATGCAGTGAAATTCATCCTGAGGTCAGATCAGCTGGCGTCTTTCCATTCTCAATTTCCAGCTATTGATGTTGGAATATCTCAGCTGTTGGATCGTTTTGCAGCTGAACCCCCATATTGCAGGAAATTTCAACATCTTTACATGTCACTACATAGAGTATTTCAGGCAAGCATTTATTTTGTCCACTGGTGACGATCAAGGAATTACAGGTAATGTTAGCCTGAAATCTCCTGAAAGAAATATTAATGCATCCCCAATTGGTCTCATGTTTCCATGTAAATCTTGCAATGATCAATCAAGAGCCTTGAGCCATTTTTTCCGCACAATTGTGCATTCATCCCAAACAATCAGTTTGCATTTCTGCAATACTTTTTCCATGCTGGATGCTTTGGCAAATGTTGCATGTGGGAGTTTCCATGAATTTTATGTTCAATTGCAATTTCAAAGTGGAATGAGCAGTTCTTCCACCTGGTGGCAATGCCGTTGCTATTCCGGCGACACAAGAGCTAAGGCTATGTGATTTTGGGATGGAATTGCTGCCGGATCAATCTAATTGGGAATGTTTCACCAGTCCTCCTGGAGCATCTAAGAAGAAGATTTCTCAACCCCATTATTGCCAGTTTGCATTATTTGATTGTTAATGTCATTTTGCTCAAGTGTTAGCAGAGGAATTTTTGATTGCACATACGACAAAAGATCAACCGTGGTGTAATTTTGTTCATGTCACAATTGTACATCAAATGAAGCAGCAGCAGATTCATTTGGTGATGGCATTTCCAATTGATCGAGAACTTTGTTCCCGATTTCCAAGCACAAATCTTAAATGCAATCAGAGACATTGAAAATGCTAAGTGGCAGCAGCTGTCAAGAAGCATACCATATGGCATGAGCTTAGTATTGCGTGTGTTGCTGTTAGGATCAAGAGCACTGCCATTGTAGTCAAAAAAGCTGTTTAAAAAAAACATGTTTTTACCTGTCACAGGTGTGACATAGGTGTATAAAAACACGCGTGTATTCAAATGCAACATCATATCAAGATTTCGAAGCAATCAGGGAAGGTTTGGAGATTTAAGATGTTATATGAATGAACATTTACAATTTTATTTATATAGATTATCATTTCTAATTTTAAATGCTTGAGTCACATCATTAAATATTAAGTCTATTACAAAAACCAGCTGCATCACTTAACAACTGATGGGTTAAACCTGGTGAGCCATGAGAATGCTGAAAAAGTGAAAACTTTAAGGATTTTATAGAACATGAGATCAATTGAGAGAGGGTGAAAAAGGAGAGGGTTCAGCAGATTCCCCTCTTTAAAAGGGAGCCTTCTGGGAGTATGGAAAGATATACTGGTTATTATAACATGCCAGTAGGACTGTTATACTACCTAATCCACGAATTGATTTCATTGTTATTTGAATGTTGTCATTTGGATCCCTCCCTCAAAGCTAATGGAATTAATATGTTAAACAAGAAACAACTGAAATCGACAAACCAAGGGTTCCTTGGAGGCCAGACAGGTTGATATTCCAAGTTGGACGGCATGGAAGTAGGCCTTGATCACATCCTGAGGTGTTTCATCTTGTCTCAGAATCACATGAATGCATCGTTTCCTCGCATCGACAATGAGTAAGTACGGTCTCTGCTTCTGAATATTTGTAACAAGCTTGAGAAGGTCAGCTTTAGATTTTACAGATGATGAAACAGATGACAGAGATTCTCCAACTTTTATTCTGAATCCACACAGAAGCTTATCTGGAATGACACAATAGAAGATATCAGATACAAATCAGCATTACCCGACAAGAAATAGATACATTTTGGGCTGCCTTTTCTCAGCGCATAGATCCAAAATTTTCAATTAACAATAAAATAAAACATTTACAGGTCTAGAAAAATGTGCAAAGGAATTCCCAAGATAATGTTCAGCTACTTAAAATATTCACACCATGAAATATGTGAAATTTCTGCAATTGTTCATGGCATGGTAGCCCAGAGGGCAGAGTTTCAACCAGGGGACTCAGGTTCAAATCCAGAGAGGCCTTTGGATATGCCCAGCTATGCTCATTTCCTGAGTACCAGATTTTTCAGGGAAACCAAAAGCAACATTTATGTGTATATTCCTACAGAGCCTCTTTCACTTTGTGGTCGGGCACTTTAACTTTTCGTTCTTTTGATAAGGAGTTAATGTTTGAAGGATATAACTACCGAGTTTAACATTATATCTTATGAGACAAAAATAACAATTTAGTATAAAAAAATTCAACAATTCATTCAAAGAGAAAAGGAGTGGTAACATACAAAATGGAAACTGTATTAAATGAGAATCAATAAGTATCACTTCAGTATCTCCTCCTACAAGACATGCTCCAAGGGGGCTGTGTTTGAAACCGTCGAGATATTATCTTGAATTGGTAACCAAGGAGTCATGTGGTACAAACAAGAATGGTTTGCACAATTGGTGTGTCTGAATCGCTCGTACCAATATCTTCAATTGTTTTTACTTGAGTTTTCTCATCTGTCTCGACTATAGAGCCTACATAGAGACTATATGAGATAAAACACAAGTATTAACAATAAATGAGGCTGTAATCAGTGGTTTTATCACAGCCAATTTGCCAACCATTTCTGTTTATATCATGTGACTCCTTGGTTAACTATTCGAGATAATGACTATGGTTTAAAACACAACCCCCCTAGAGAAGAATTAAACTGAGTAGGTAGGAATAAATTTAGAATATTTATGTCTCTTTCTAATCCATAAAAAATATAAATCAAGGTAACAAGACAAGTCAGGATAAATCAACAGTTGATAAATATAATAGACACCATGGTCACATATGTAACTACATAACCATCACAAGATTTAGGTTAGAATTAAACATTCTTAAAGCTGAGACTTCAAATCCTGAAAATATTTATTACTCACTCAACTTCCAATTTATTTTAGTAATATTTTGCATAAAAAATGGGAACTCAACATGAGTATAAACAATATAACGTCATAAATCACAGTGGCAAAGTTGATCCCATTTCCAATTACCATTATAATTTAATACACCAGAGGTGAGACAGATAATGAATAGCTGGAATAACAAACAGCCATTGTACTCACCTGATAAACCATGCCCCAGGAAAGCTGATTCTCGAGTATTGACAATTTCAGGTGAAAGGATGATTCCTCTGGATATATAAGTTTCCAGGAGAATGAGGAAGCGTGGGATATTCAATGTCCTGAACTTGATTGATTTCACTGCCTTATAGTTGGCATACAAGTGCATCAAGATGAGTAGGATAAAGAATTTCCATTCTAAACTGAAAAGGAAAAAATCGACAAAAATGCTTATACATTTACTCATATGAAGTTTGTTTGGGCTTTCTGCCAAGTTAGATATTTTGCTGCTGATGCTGTGGTGGCTAACTCAGTCACTTAAACTTTAGAACAGCATACAATGGGAAAGTATTAAATATTCAGAGAATACTAATGCTCAGTTTATATGCATACATGTTTCGATATGATTGACTGTTCACATTAAAAACATTGATTAATCATAAGTAAACAATAAAATAGTATGATGACATAATCAAGCTAAAAACCACCCCATTTATACTTACTGAGTAGATCCAATGTAGGAGAGAAGAAAAACACCAGCAAGAGATGCAAAAAGGTTGACTAGAGTTTCTTGACTTCCATCTTTTGCCGATACATCAGCCATGTTGTTTCTGATACTCTGCAATTAAAATAACGATCAAAATAAACTTGGACAAAATATTGGACACGGTAAATCCCACCAGAGTGAAAAACAAAAAGGTGGCACCTGGTGCTGGGTGATGGCTGCTCTTGTCGCCCCACCAGCAACTCCAACAATAGCCTTGAGGGAAGTGGAGAGGCACAGTATGTGTGTCACATGGCCAGGGACATAAGGCACCAACAGTTCTATGGTCATAGCTGCATCGTTGAGCATGTCAGCCACAAGCCTCCATTGCTTACAGTTTGAATCGAGAGCAGTGCTGTTGGTGGAAACAAAGACAACGAGTCAACCTCAACATAACCTGACATCATATACATTGCATAAAGCTATAATTTCACAGGACACATCACAAGCAATGATTCTCAAATCCTATCATTACGACACTAGTCATCAATTCTAAGATTGGTATGATGCAGCTCTCTACATCGTTCTTCAATCAGTTAAACTCTTTACATTTGTATAATTCTTCTCTTAACACAATTCACTACTTGTTGCATATATTATCCACCAACCCATATGAGGCCTTCCATTGCCATTATTCCCCTTCACTTTTCCCTCATCAATTGTTTTCATTTGACCATCATGCCTAAAGACTTAATAAAATCCTGAATAGAATTAAGGAGACATATATTCCAATTCGACTCCATTTATTCAAAAATATGAGACAAAATCTTTTTCATTTTCTACTCTTTAAATCAGCCAATGGGATGTCCCAAATTGCTGGATGAAATTCCATTTAAAAGAAATTAAACTGTGCCAATGATGTGGACCTTATTTACACACTATACAGGATCATTAATTATATGTTTGGTTCTTATTGCAGGCCCAGATACGAGGATCATGCCATAAATTGCAGCTAACAATGGTAAAACTCACCACGCCTTTGAGAATAGTTGCTCAGAAAAAATTCTTTTTCACTGGTAAAGCACAATTGCGTGGAATAAACTTAAGTAAAGGTCAAAATGTTTTTAAGCAGTGAAAAATGGCTATTTCATCAAGTACTTTCATACTGACTGTCAAAATAATAATGACGTTATCTTCAAGGATTCAATATTGCATCCAAAGCAATGAGTAAAGTATGGAAAATAACATCATTAAAACCACTTTTATTTCAAGTTGAATATTTATAATAGAAAGTCAATGATGAGGCCAACATTTTTTAGCGATATTTTTGGCTGCAGAATGTTTGAATTAAGGTTTCTATGCATAATATAGGTACTGGTTGAATCAAAGGATTCTTGTTATCAAAGAAATTTTAAAGTCCAGCCCAATATCACCCACTAATTAATCGGGCTTCCAAAGAGAGGGGATCAGAAAGTAACAACTTTTGAAGGAAGAGAGCTAATGCAAGTAGTTACAAACATACAACGCTCTTACTCAGGTAATGAACCACTCAAGGTAAAACTGATATTTCAAAGGACATGCCTTTAAATGTAGGCCATTAATGGAGGACATTGGATGCGCATAGGTAGGCCACTGCAGACTGGAGGTCTGGGACTTGAATACTAAAGAGGCATTTGCACGTGTCAAAGTGAACCCAAGCCTCTGATTCTCTGCTCCCAGATCGGCTTCTGGGAAACCACAAGCACTGTGAGCACTTGAATTTCCACTTGCACTTCCAAAGCACTTGAATTTCCAAGCAGTCACGCCTAATACTTAGTGATACCTTCCTTAACTAACCAGCTGGGCCTTCTGGTTGCACAATATGGATTATACATGGGGACACTGATGAATTGTCTAAAGAGAGAATATAAAATACTGAGCTCTCACCACCTCTTTTTTTTTAATTTTAATACTGTTTCATTCATGCTTTTCTGGATCCTCATACTTCTGTTACTAAATTGATACAGATATCATACTGTTCACCATTTTAAAAAACAATTTGAAGGGTTATTAGATATGAATTAATTTCCTGCTCCTAGTCATTGAACAAACCTGCCTGTCCATATCCCATGTAAAAAATCCTAATATTTATTGCTTCACCACCAAATTCCATTCATTTTAACAGCTGATAAGCATATAAAAACAAAATTTTATTAAGGTTTTTAGTGAATGCATGATACATAAAACTATTCCCAACAAATTTTAAAAATTCACATTATCGGAGTGACAAGCTCGTAGGTAGAGCTTTCAGCTTTGAACTATAGTGTTTTACCTAGAAGTACCTTTACCTTAGAAGTACCAAGGTACTTCTCGAAGTTGAACACTTAATAGTTCAGTTATTTTTTTATGGAAAGGTAACAAAAATACCTCAAGAAGCATAAAGAAAAAATTAACATTCCCAACTACCCCATATGCAGGAATAAATATTTTAAGATTTCCTTCAAGATGATACAAAAAACGTCAATCCTAACCTTCGGAGGGGCCATAGAGTAACTAAGAAGTTTGCAATGACAGAAACGATATATGTGATAAACACACACCTTTTCCACCAGGCGAACAATATTCTACCGACCATTCCAGTTCCATCCTTCAGAATCCATGTTATCGCGGCTGCCAGTGGAGTAGCAGTATTGTCACCGACGCCAACTCCTTCCATTATGGCACGTGTTGTCAATGTCCCCGTGATTGTACTACAGAATGCCTATGAACGCATAACAAACGCTACATGACATTTGACAAATGCGAGAGCAATACGATAAAAGAACACTAATTCTGCTCCCTCTGTATTTCAATTTCCCCACCGTGTCATTAGTACACAATTCAGAGACAATTTTAATGCTAGATGCAAGCGCTCAAAAGAAATACGCAAGTTACCTGGAGAGTATCCCACTTCTGGTAATCGAAGTAGTCGTCACTGACACTAAGGGGATATCCTTGAGGCAGAAAAATTTGTCTGAAGAAGCAGGAAATGCTCTCCAAGATTGATTTGTGAAGCTTCAATCCCTGGATTACTTTCACAATACTTTCCTGATCTTTTGGATGAATTATGATACCATTACGATAAGAGATTGTCCACATAAAGCATTTAACATTTTAATGATTCGTAGACAATACCTGGAGGTTTGACATAAGCTATTTCTACTCCATTGGGGCCATATTTTTCCTTGAACACAACTTGGTGATGCATGTTGAAATTTTAAATTTAATTCTGTTTCAAACGTAAACAACAAGTCACCAATGCTTCAAATTTACAGTGAAGCAAACACAATTGCGTAAAAACATCCTACACAAGCATATTAACCGCCACGTTGGAGTCAAGTTAAAACAAACGAATAACGAAAATATGTAAAGCATAATTCTCTTAATAGCAGTCATTTAAAATAATAGGAATGAAGATTCGGAGCATTAAATTTATTTGATACATAAAACATATTAGTTGACAGTGAAATTTTCCGTTAAAGGTTTATGCAAGTATGTTATTGTTTGGCTGAGTGCCCTCGTTAGCCGAGAGATGTCAGTGTCCCAGTTGCTTCGCAGACGACAATCCGTCAACGTGCTAAGCGCGAAACTTTCCGTCGGGTCGCGTGTGGTGATGCATAGATACGAATCTATGGAGTTTTGAAGTGTTGCTTGTGATCACGGGAAATGCTTACAGGAAAATGCCGGGTTATCAGATGAGTTTCGCAGGAACTGCCAACAGCGTGCTTCTCTGTAATCTGTGCAAATATCCAATGAGGGATCCGGTCCAGATCACAACATGCGGCCACCGGTTCTGCGATACCTGCCTACAGTCTTATCTAAGGTAAGGGCTTTAGGCAATTATATATAATTCCCTTATTGATTTATTTAATATACACACGCCACGATATTTTGTACAAATGTCATTAATTTCATTTGTCTTCGTTTAAGTTAATTTCACCTAAGTTAATTTCACTATCCTAACCCAGTTATCTTGATTTTTTTCGACCTGGCCAAATTATTAATTTTTTTTGTATTTTTTCTTTTTGTTTCATTCAGGGGACTATGGTTGCCTTTCTTCAACCCCATTTGGGAAAGTGTGCTGCATTCCTATCCCTCATTCCTTGTGGAACGAGTTTATTTTTAATTTATGTTATCATAAATAATAAAATAAAGCACTGAGTGGCTGCGTGATGATGAGTGAATATGAATTTTACGGACGGAGCTTCGAATTTGTGGTGGTTGCTAGGAGACGGGAACAAACGCTTCCGAAGAAAACTTAGGCGGGCTTCTCTGGCAACTTTTCCCGGCAGGGTGAGCCATACCCGTCGGCTGGTGACTAATTGATGCCGACGAAAGGGTTGAGGGGCCTAAAACAGGTTGAATAGTGGAGTTGTGGGTTTTAGGTTGCCGGGGAGAGAGTGAACTTGCCTCATCCTTACCTATTCCTAAACTAATTTACTAGTCCATTTATTTTCTTTTTTTTAAGTTAACATAACGTCGTGTCAAGTCCTCATTCTTATGATAAAAAGCGTGATTTCCTAAGTCCGGCAGGTTAACCCTACTAAATTACGCTCGCAATCAATGCATCATGCGTTATGTAAAAATAGCGGATGGTGCTGATATGGTAGCTAATGTGCTGGATTACCATCCCGAAGACCTAGGTTCAAAGCAGCGGATTCAATCAAATTTTTCCGCGAAATCCCGGTCCCTAATTGGGTGATATATGGAGAGTACTTCTAGTTAATTATCCCGTTCATCGGCTGAGACTTTAAAACGTGGACTACGGTTAACCGTGGAAACAGCCTTTCTTCTTCAAGGACATGGTAAAGCTATAGCCGGGTTTCGCTACACCCTTCCTCCGTTCCGCGAAAACTTCCTTCCTCTACCCAATAACCAATATGGGGCACATGACTTTCGCTTACATTCACCCCGGCAGAACTAATTATTACATTAAGTTGACATTCAGTGAAGGTTTAATCTTTTAAAGTAGGATTACTCGACGTGCTTGGTTTGGAATCGCATCCAGCCTCGATCCCGTGCAGTTACCTGAAAGGTATTTCGTAGATGTAATTTTCCCGGGCTAATCTTACGAGGCACCGGTTGCTTGACCGCGTATTCAGGCTATCATAGTGCACGCGCTTGTTATGAACTTGCTACGCCTTCGTTTCTCGTAACTTGCCGCAGCAGTATTCGTCGTAAATATGGGCTTATAGGCATTCCAATGCTTAAGGCTATTAATCTCAATTGTGTTTTCAAGTCTGTTCCCGCAGTAATTGGCGCTTCAGAACGGGAGGAAAGGTAAAAGGATGGGAATGGAAGGGAAAGGAGGAAGGGTGGAGAGAAACCCTATATCGGCGTTAGCATGCTCTTAATGATAAGGCGCCAAGGGGACCACGGCTTAACGTCCCGTCCGACGGACGGAGTACCGTACCTACATGTTCTCCACAAAAAACTAAGCAGGGGTTTACAAATGAAAAATATCTTCAACTGCAGGGATTCGTACCCGGCCCCTCCCGGTGAGAGTCCAATACACTAACCACAGCACCAACTAGGGCATAAGGTTGTAAGTACCGTCTATCATAAGATCTCATTCGTAAAACAAACAAAAATCAATCCCTGGGGAAAGGGTGAGTTTAAAACTGTCAGGACTATCTCGAGTAGGTAACCAAGGAGTCTCGTGGTACAAATACGAATGTTTCGCAAATTTGGTGTATTTGACTCGCTCGTTAGCATATCATTAATTGTTTTCATTTGATTTTTCCTCATGTCTCGGCTAAAGAGCCTGCTGATGAGATAAAACACAAGTGTAAACATTAAATGAGGTTGTTATCAGAGGTTTTAACTCACCAAATGTGCCAACCACTCGTGTTTATACCACGGGACTCTTTGGTTACCTATTCGAGATAATCCCGACGGTTTCACACACAACCCTCCTGGATGGAATTTGGACCCGTGACATTAGGGCTCCCATGTCAGCGTGTGACAGACCTGGCTACCGCGATAACTTGCATGAAAGGGTGATACGTGGCCGTTCCTTCTCTTCCGGGTGACACCCTTGTAGCGTGCGTGGGAACTTCTGGAAGGGGACCCTAAATGGTGAATGTCTGTACCCTCTCAGGGAATGCCTCCTCCAACTGAAATCTAGCACAGAATCGGGAGCGTGAACAAAAGGTTTTTTTTTCGAGAATACAGAATAAATCGACCTGGAAAGGCACACGGTGTTTGACTTAGGAGAGGCCTTTTGTGCGCCGTCCTGTGAAGGAGATGTATGCATGAAGTAAGACGGGAGGGAGTTGTTGTCTCAGCAGCGTGGCCATTTAATATTCCGACCTCTCCGGTGGAAGGCACGAAGTCGGAAGAAAGAGCGACGTACCTTACTTTTTTCCGCTTAATTTTTCCATCTTCCACTTGGAAAAAATTTAAGACCCTCCTCCTTCGCCAGCAGTTTTATTTCCCCGAGGCAAATGTTCGAATATTCAAGACACGTGTTGGGGGGCGGTCCCGCAAAGGAAGACATTAAACATTGAGCTAAATAGGAAAGTACCGCTTCAGTGTTTAGAGCGCTGAGCTGAGCATGAAGCGGATGGAAATCATACGTGACCACTCCAACGATAATAATAATGAAAGGTCTTTATTGGGACGAAATTGAGACAAAAATGCCTTTTCTGCCTTTACCACTGGTAAAAACAATATAAATTATGATTACTATTGCAAGGAATAAAAATATTAAGAAAAAAGAAACATGTGTGATTGCAATTTGAAGCAGGAATACATGAATAGATATGATTTAAGATAGTAAAAAATACATGAAAGCAATGAGTATACATATATGTCAATGTTTAGCACAGGGAAATCATAGTGTATGATAGTATTTACAACTGTGGGAAAATACTAGTATGTATTATTATAGGTACATGCATCAATTACGAAAAGAACCCACTGCAGAAAAGTATTTACACGAGAAGGTGGTTGTGAAAAACCTGCGATATTCCACTGATAATGTAGGTAGTATTTTACTACAGAGATTGAAACAGATTAAACTTAGGGTGAGTCGGGAAGTAAATAGATGAAATAGAAAATGAATGCAAAAAAATATATAATGCGAATGCATGCTGTTAGGTGAGCGCTGTTTATCTTGCCATCCGTGTTTGAATTTATTTCGTATGGTGAATGAGTATTAGTGACGCGTGCAATACACATCTGTTGTATGTACTTTGAGAAGTGTTTCAGGCAACGCCCTCTTGAAAGATGAATCCGCAAGTGACATGCAGTAACAATGAGTGATTTGTTGAAAATGGTTGTCCGGTGTCGAGGTATGACCAGCTTTTGATCCACTCGCGTATTATTTTTCTGGACATTCTCCAGCTTTCTTAATTCGTCAAAGAGGTATTAGGCGCATTTATGTTCAGAATTTGATAAAGAAGAGAGACGTAGCAATTAATTGTAACAGTAGACGACAGCAATTAATTTTTATCCAAGATGGTTTACTTGTGCGTTGGGTAATGTAATGTGATACCTGTATATTACAAATGAATATACCTGATGCAAGTATTCAGAGAGTGTTGAAGTTTTGATAACAGTTATTGTGATAGAAATTGATAAGTACCTGCGTAGGCAAAATGCGGTAAAGTTAACGCAGATATCAGTTGTGTCTTTAGAGATGTAGGGATCACATATTTCAATCTGAGCAGCAGAAATAATGATTTATTAACGGTATTGCAGATCTTGTTCACGCAGTCGGAACATCATAGGTGATTAAACTTAACGATTAAATTAATTCGACTCTATGAGCACAATTGGAAGAAACTACAATCGGTGTACTATGCCTATTCACAGAGAAAAATGACCAAAACTCTCCATGCATCCAGTATAACTAATGTTGCTAAAAATGAAGGGCGCATGAATTTTAGCGGTGATCGGATTTGCGGTAAAATTGCTGCCTTTCATTGAGGCCGAATTTAACGTTTCTGAGACAGGTTTGATTAGTTTTTTTTTGCTGCAACATTTTATTCTCCCAGATGTGCATGTCATTTATTTAAACACGAGAACGATAAAGAAGATAAGAAAAACACTGTTAAAATATGTGAACCAAGTCCATGTCCTCCAAGCACGTGGAAATACCCGCCAGATTTGCAAAAATCTATAGGTAACCACTTCGTAGGCTGATGAGATTTCTTCTCGATCGACGCTGCATTTGCGTCGAAGATGCAGGGAATCGGGTTGGTGTGGTGGCTAGAGTACTGGCCTACCATCCCGAGGGCCCAGGTTCGATTCCCGGCCGTGGCTTCGTGTTTTCAGTGGCATACCGGTCCCTATTTGAGTTCCTAGTGGAGGGCATTTCACGTGCAGTACTCCGTCCTTCGGATGGGACGTTAAGTCGTGGTCCCCTTGGCGCCTGTCGTTAAAGAGTAGGCTATGCCGACGCCGGGTTTCTCTCCACCCTTTCTCTGTTCCCTGAAAACTCCTGCCATTATCCAGTTACTCATCTATACTAAATGGCGCAAATTACCTCAGCTGTCGGTCGCCTCCTCTGAATAACTAACTCACTAACTCGAAGATGTAGGCAGCTAACAGCAATGCAAGATGGATTCTAAGCCTTTTTGGATAGCTTTTCTCGATGGATTCACAAAGAATTCATATTTGTGCCATGAGATTCTGAATTAACTATTTGAGATAATCTTGACAGTTTCAACCATCCTGAAGAAGGGCATCATCAGCCTTTAAAGACTAATTTCGGTGAGTATTTACTTATATAATGGAATACTGCGGTGTCTTGAAACGCTAATGAAAAGAAACAACCCATAAAGAGAAGACTAAACAAGGGAAAGACACAATGCTCATTACCGCTATAACTCCAACAATTTCCTTCCCCGCGCATTCGTCTTTACGAGACATCGGTGCTTGGTAGTTGGAAAATGCATTGATCCAGTCACTGGCGTGACGCTAAATGAAATAGTATGCGTTTATCCTTTTATAACCTTTCCGGAGACTGGTAAGCTACACCTTTTATCTCATTACGTAAGGAAACACGTACAGGAATCTGTTGCCGGCGATGTAGGAACTCAAACGGATGTCAAACAGATGAACAGCACAGAGACGGAAATATTTCAGAGTCCACAAAAAAATAAAAAGGTTCCCAAGCAGCCAATAACTTGGTGGTAAAGAAATATTTTTTTACCCTGATGCGAAATAACCCGAGTCGTTGGAGCACCTAATAGCAAACTCAATAACTGCTTTTAATACCCCAGATAGGAGCGCATATAGAATGGGGTTATTTTTTACGTACGTATATACTTATAATAATGCTAATCTAAATTAGCCAATGATGGATAATTATTTCCAAACAGAAAATTGGTATTTAGAAGCTATTTGACTGTGGCGAGGTCCTCTTGGGGTCAAGAGTGGCAAGAAAAGGTAGTGAAGATTGCTACTCAACTGACATAGTTTCAAGACATTAAATGTAATTAGTTGCGATAACCAGAGAAAACTGCGTCGAAAGTTGCCTAAGGGCTTAAGAATAGTTTCACTTCAACCCTGTAAAATTCAATTCCCTAGGTTCTCATCATTAAAACTTACCTCCGTTCCGTAAAGAAATATGAATAAATTTATTTCCTTTTGCACACCTGTCGAAGTCTCCTTCTCATTATGTTTATCTTCAAACATAAAATTGTCTCAGGTTGCTTTGAGATGTATTTATCTTCCTTTAAGAATTCATTTCTTATGAAATATCCTCAATCCAATTTTTTTATTTGTATTAATTTCAGTGACCTGACAAATTCGGAGAAATTATGAGATATTAATCACTCGTAGGCCAGAGAAATTAAATAATAATGATTATTAAATGTAAAATGCTAAGGAAAGGCAAAGAAAAAGTGAATTACTTAAACTTTCTTGTGGACATGTGAATTACTTAAACAACACTCATGCGGAAGAGGATAAATTGAAAATAAAATAGATAGGCCTCGTGATACAATCACGCCAGTTATGAAATAGAATGGGGGCGTTCACTCGGAACCGAAATCGCAATTTTGTACACGAAATTGTTAGATGGAAACGAAAAAAGAAATTTAGTGAAAAAATTAATCTACTAACCATAACCATTCACTCATAAATCAAAAATTAAAATAAGCAAAAGGTGACGCCCACCGCAAATACTGCTGTGATAACATTGACGTCACTTTCCTGCCGTCCTTGACTGCTCGTATGGGAAGGGGAGGGAGTGGAGGGGGATTCTCGGAAGGTCTGCTCGCACAGATGCTGTCGTAAATGCTCCGATTGGCAGAGTCAGCTGTGTCCCCCCCTTTGCGATAAGGAGAAGTAGCTTCGCGGGCTCAGTTTTGATTGGACGAAGTGGATATACGTCAGAGGTTGCACCACACCCACTTTTCCGAAAGGGTTAAAAACATTAGTTTTTCGACGCCTATAACTCGAGAAATAATTGACGGATCAAAAAACGGAAAAATAGGGGTCTTTTTATTTTACAAACTCTATCATATTCGGCAATAAAAAAAATATGGTAAACGACCCTATTATGCTAAAAATTGCTAGAATTACCTACAATGATATGAAAAAAATACAGACAGATATATTCACTATCATAAAAGCTGATAAAATACCTTGTGAGACACATATTATAGCGAAAAAACAAGGTACTGAATCATCATCCTCAAAACAGTGTTATTTTGACTGTAATTGAAGAATTTTATTAATTTTGGAGATTTTATAGTTATTTTACAATATTATAGTCGCATAGTCTGCGGAGATGAAAAACAACAGCATTAATAACTTCAAATATCGACGCATCACATCTCCATCCTTAAGGTAGTATAGACTAGTTGATTATCAGTCAGCCCATCATTCGTTGCATAGTAGCGCAAATGGCTGTCTCTTTGGATGACCATCTCTAACAATTCCTTCAGTAAAGTATCCTCATCCTCCACAATGCCTCACTTTCAACTCTTTTTAGTCTCTTCTTCTGCTTCTTTCGGATATCTCTCGCTCTTCTTCATACCGTCTAATAACGTTATGTCTAATCAGTCTTATTATTTATTTAATTAGTTAACGTCTAATACGTCTAATGAGGAATAGCTAACAGAAAAGTACAACACTAACTGAAGGCATCTACATTGTACCATGAAAGCTACTTAAAGGGATTGTGGCAGGGGGTGATTCCACAAGGGGCATACCCTGTTGTCGAGAAAAAATCCTATTATTTAAAAAAAACGCAGAACACCTGTACCAATCCCCTATGAGCCTCCGAAAGGGTGAATGCCAAGGGGTGATCCAACACGAATTACCTAGATACTGTCGTGCATAAAATCCTCATGCTATTGGAAAATTGCTAGTTTCGACCTGAAGACGGCTGCCAGAACACCAGCAAAATTATATCATCAATGGTTGGCGAACTTTGTGAAAGTTCATGATCGAGACGAGAGTTAAAACCAAGTAAACCTAGTGATTACACACTATTTATTGGGTATAGCCCGACCGGTTTCAACACTTCCGTGTCATTCTCAAGGGACAATACAAAGATTTACTCTGGCAGTTCTTATTTATATTGCATCCAGGGGGAGGTGGGAGGATTTGGGTTGGTATATGGGGAGGAGGTGTGTAGGGAGTAAGGATGACTAAGGTAAGGGGGCTATGGAGCTATATTGAAGCATTTGGCTGATGGACGACGTAAAAGTCTCCTGTGGGAGGGACAGGAACTTGGTAAAGAGGAGAATTATGTAATCGAACCACCTCGTTCAGTATCCTTCTACCATAATACTTGGCATATGTTTCTTGCCGTACTAGCTAACTAGCATACCAGCGAAACTGTTATCGCCAAAAGTAACGCACGCGGTGAGGACCTCAAGAGCCATGCAGTATTCCACACTGGTTCATCTACATCTGCCAACTGCTGACAGACTATATTATCATTTTTTTCACTTTCACTAGATGGAACTGACTAATGACATGACCAGAACGTCGTTGACAATTGCTGCTGCTGTTTCCTCGCTAAGGATAGATTATGATGAAGTACTCGCTTGTTTTTACTTCTCCCCGCATACTTTTCTCGAATGATCAATCACTAAACCACTGCATATTATCTTACCTTCTATTCCTTCTCTTTTCATCTAAAATGCTCACATCACTCATCCATCTTTCTCGCTTCCATAGCATTTTACTTTCGGCCCCTACGTTCAGAATCCTAATGCCCTTGTTTATTTTTCCCATTCAAATAACCTAAATATCCCTATGTACCTCCGATAACTTCCTTTCTGCTACATATTTAACAGTAATTCAATATCGTCTTTGTTCTTAGGTGAGTCTACCGAAAACTAATACCATTTCCACAATTCTAGGATAGATGGGCAGTTTAGAAAAATTAGGAATTTTTTAGTGAGTGGAGGTAAGGTTTAGAGAAACCTTGCATCCGCATCAACCTGCATATTACGAAAGGGTACCAAGGATTTAACGGTTTACCGTCCCATCCAACGAAAGGAGTAATGGCCTAAATGCTCTCCACACAGCATTCAAATAGATACCTAAATATCAACGGAAAACTCTTCTGCTGTTGGGAATTGAATCCGAGTCCTCAGGGTGGAAGGCCAGCATACCATACCTCATTCGTCCTCCCCTCCCCAAACGCACTTTCTCCACTCTCCTTCAAACCTACATTCCAAAAGCCGACGCACAATCATCAATCGTTGTATCTGTCCAGACTCTAAGTGTCGAGACCGTATAACACAGCGCTCTATGCTGCTGAATATAAAAGAGCACAAAACTACAGAGGTAATACGTAAAAAATAAATTGAGGTCGACCGTTCCAAGCCTACCAACAAAGAATCACTACGAAGAATTACAAAGAGAGAAATATAACGCTCGATTAAATGAAGTTTCATTGATTGCATAAGCCGAAATGGGAATAAATATAAATCAAATTTTGACATGCCATGACGAATGGCCAGTATTAATTGGGAAAATAAATTTCTGTATCCCGACGTTTCAATTCTTCACAATAGAGTTCCCTCCAGTCAATCGATAAAAATAAATCAGCTACGAATATACGTGTAATTAAAATTTGATAATAAATCGGCATAGTTACACATCCCCCAGCCTTTCATAAAGGAAATAACTAGTGGTTTAGTTGTTAAACAGCGTCCGTCATTAGTGCCCGAGTACACATTAGTGGCTCCTGTAAGTCCTTACCCAGACTATGAACACGTATCTGCTGCTTGAATAAATATTTCAAGCTCCTGGTATTTATAGACATAAAGGCTAATAAAGAGTACCCGCTAGCTCACCTTTAAAGCCGTTTTACACGGAGCTCTGTACTGCGCAGGCTGATGCATGGATGAAAGTACAGTGAAAATTGCATAGTGTAAAGCGGTATGCTACGCGAACGACTGCGCGAATGTATGAATGCAAGCGAGAAAGTTATATCCTGCTCTAATCCCGTGCTCGCATTCACGTGGTCTCCGAAGTAGGTACCACGTATTTTATGCTGCAATCTAATAAACTGTTTGATGCTACAAATACACGTCTGAACATGTTATTGCCGTTGTGCTTTAAATTGAGAAAGGTGTTTGTAAGCTGTTCGAGGCATATTGTGGTAGAAATTAAAAATAAAATATTTCTTTCGACGAAAGGGAGATCGATCATTCTTCGCCTCGCGTTTTTAAAATGACTTTCAATGGGCTTTTGGCGTACTTCGATGATTTATGCATTTCAGTATACGTCAAAAGTATCATAGCGTCCCATTTATGCATAATAGTTAGTTGAATATTTGATGAAGTACTTACTTAACTTTTAACTGTTTAGTGGGATTACCTCATAAGCCAGGAGCCGCCTCATATCATACTTTCAGTTCATACCATTACTAATGTATGTCTCACAAATATGGCTTTATAGGATGATCTGTGAAGTGTTGAAGTAACTCGAAGGATTAACGAATAAATTTTTATTCCGATAACTGCAGCAACAACGATGCTTTATTTATGCACCAACAAAATTTGATCGAGATTACACCTCAGAGGACGACGTATGATATCGTCGAGAGGACGATGATTCCTCCTCTCAGCTCTATCCAAATCGAGCTTCAATTGTTCGCATAATAACCCAGGCTACAAAATAAGATACCATGGGAAACCTAAATTGGAAACGCTATGGAGAGCACTCAAGAACAGTACTCCGCCCGTCTGATTGAATGTCAAACCATAGGCCCCTTGGCAGGAGTAGATTATAGTTACATATCCCAACACCGGGTTTCCCTCATACTTTCCATACTTTCACTTTCAGTGCTCTCATTCAAGCCTGAGACGCTTTCAAGCGTGGGAGAGACTTGAAGACTCTCGAAGCTGTTGATAATCGTTCGTCGTGGTCTCTCGTTACAGGCACCAGTGAACTGAAGCAGGTTGATGGTTCCAATTTTCGAATCGATAAAATTCAGCGGGAATCGGTGAATATATTCCCAAGATTTTCAATGGGAATATGCACTATTTTTATAACTCTTTTAATGTGAAGTTTATTAGCTAAAATGTGCTCGGCCTAAATTTTGCTGAAGAATTAAGTTGTGTTACAAAGATATTACTCTTTAAAAATTTTACGTTTTTGGAAGCTTAAAAACACGACGTCATCGCATGACGTCACGGCACGGTATCACTATGGGCGTTGTTTATCTATTGTACGTGGAGGAATGTTGTTTAATGAATACTTGGAGAAAACGTATGTATTTTTCTATTTTTTTAAATGCACTAAACGATTGATTTCTATTTTTTATTTACGTAATATGGATGGTAACGAGAAAATCGTCCATAAATTACATAATGCCTGTATAGCACCCAAAAATCTCTGCTATGTCTGAACATACGCTGTTTTTTTTAAGAATAACGCCGTCATAAGGGAGTCATCTAAAGGCAAATTGTCGGAGAGTTCTATTTTAAAACCCTTTTCAGTCATTGTTTCGATCAAGAAACGGCTAAAATCCTCTAAACAACATATTCGCTTCGTTTTATTCTAAAATAAATGTCTGTTTCCGTAGCAATATGCAGCCTATACCGTGCAGTGACGTCAGAAGGCGTTTCAGGTCAAGTGACTTTCGTCAATTTTTGGGAACATTTTAATGTCATTCCATAATATTTGTGGTTGGTATATACAAGTAGGGCTTATATATTTAAATTGGTGAGAAAATTTTGCATAAAATACATCCTTAATCTTCGAGAAACAAATTTCATTCATATTCCCCATTGCTGCGCACATGTAAACTCTGTAAGTGGGTATCGAAATATTTAGAACATTGTGGGAAGGGACAAATGCCTCATTTTATCTCTCCTACACCAGTAAATTTGATCGGCATTACCTCATATGTCCCTCCTCATACCATACTTCCTGTTCATGACATTAACCTACTAATGTATGCATGAAAAATATGGCTTTATAGGATGATCTGTGAAGTGTTGGAGTAGCTCGAAGGATTAACGAATACATTTTTATTCCGATAACTGCAGCAACAACGATGCTTTATTGCACCAACGAATTTATTTCAGAGGCGAGATACATTGTACCTACTGTAAGAGTTTACTCGCGTCGTAAAAGTAGTTATTCTTAAATAGGAGAGAATTACAATTAGTTATCGAAGCATGGAAATGTCCCAATCCGATAGATTTATAAAAACTTTTTAGATTTATACTCTTATGCTGAAGCGAGGTGAAATTCTGCGTCTTGAGTTCTGAAAGAGCTCGAGGTTGAAGCAGCCATCCCAGAGAATTCATATCCGGAGAGGTATTCCGGAAGACCTCAAGTCTTCATTAGGGAGGCGCTCTTCAGAGCCAGTGGAATTCCCCACCACTGGGATACGCACGGCGGAGAGCCGTCCTTCGCACGACCCTCAAGCCTCCCCCTCGGCAGGAGACACCCCCGACCCAGGCGCAATCATCCCCTAATGCACCCCCACTTCACACAATGCACCGCGCGGCAGGCCTCTAGCCAGACGAATCCCGATTATCTCAGCTCTACTCCTCGGTGCTCTGGGGGCTTGAGGAGCAGGCAACTGCAGGAAAGGTTTCACGGAATTAGGATGCGTACAGAGGAGATATGATCATTGAGATTATTTAAAGGTCCTCAATGATTATTATGTCTGTTTCTCAAGTTTACTGGAAGGAAAGAACTAGGAAACGAATCCCTATCAGACGTAGGTAAAAATTTATGACCACATTTTTCAAAGAAAAATTGAAGCGTATTGGTTTTGCGATGACATTACAAATATATTGAGAACACACGCGTCTTATCGCAGTCAACGTGATAAAAATAAGATTAGAGAAAGACTACAAAAAGGATAGATTCTTTGCACCTTTCTTCGTCCGAACAAACAGATACCATAATAGACAAAATTATGAAAATCTAATGCATTTAACGAAATGGCTATATCACTAATGCGAATCATATATTTCTTCTAAAATACTAATAATTTAATTTCACGTGTTTGATGAATGTCTTTCATCATCATTGGTCAACAATCCTAGGATTGGTTTGACGCAGCTTTCCACTCGATTCTTCTATCGGCCAACCTTTTCATTGTGGCGTAATTCTTCTCTTTTACATTCTTCACAACCTGTTCCATGTATCTCATACGAGGCCTGCCTTTTCCAATCTTCCCGTTCACTTTTCCCTAGACGATAGTCTTCATTAGGCCATCGTGTCTCAAGATATGACCGATTAAGTTTTCCCTTCTTCTTTTTAGAGTTGTCAGCAGACTTCTCTTTTCTCCTACTCTTCTTAGCATTTCCTCGTTACTTACTAGGTCGATCCATTTAATCTTCAGCCATCTTCTGTAGCACCATATTTCAAATGCTTCTACCCTTTTCTTCTCCGCTGCTGTCATCGTCCATGCCTCACTGCCGTAAAGAAACTTGCTCCAGATGTATGTTCTGATGAACTGTTTCCTTACTTCTATGCTTGTATTTCCTGCTGTAAGTAGATTCTTCTTTTGAAAGAATGCCCTCTTTGCCTGGGCTATTCTACTCACTATTTCTTTCTTGCTTCGTCCATCTTTGGTTACTCTGCTTCCCAGGTAACAGAACTCTTTCACCTCTTCCAGTTTTTGTTTTCCTAGTTTAACGTTGGTTTTGGCCTCTTCTCTTTTGCTGCACACCAATATCTTAGTCTTCTTCTTATTTATCTTCAGTTGATATCTGGCCATAGTCCTTTCCATGGTTGTTAGCATCTTATTCAGCTCCTTCTCTGTCTCTGCTATGAGAGCTATGTCATCAGCGAATCGTAGCATACTGATTGTTTCTCCGTGGACGTTCACTCCAGAACAATTCTCCTTGACTTCATTTATGGCTCTCTCGATGTAAAAATTAAAAATTACGGGAGACAGTGCGCAGCCTTGTCTCACTCCTTTCCTTATTCTTGCCTCTTCACAGCTGGGTCCAGATTTAATCACAGCAACTTGGTTTTTGTACAGACTATGTATAATTCTTCGGTCATTGTAGGACACTCCAATTCCCTTCAGAATTCCAAGCATTGAATCCCAATCCACGTTGTCAAAGGCCTTCTCTGAATCCACAAATTCAATGAACGTCGGTTTGTTCTTCTCCATTCTCTTCTCTATAAGTATCCTAAGGGCCAATATTGCTTCCCTTGTGCCCTTACTTTTCCTGAATCCGAATGGATCTTCATCCAGGAACTCCTCTGCTTTTCGTTCTATCTTCTGTAGGTGATCCTGGTCAGTATCTTCGATGCATGTGTCGTCAGGCTTATAGTCCTAAAATTTTCGCATTTCTCCGCTCTCGTCATCTTGGGAATAGGAATGATGATGTTTTTCTCGAAGTCCCTTGGATTTTCTCCTGTTGAATACATGTCGCAGATGGTTTTGTAGAGATGAATTAATGTCTTGTCTAGAGATGAATGAATGTCTTTAATGATTAATTTTCCAATTACGTCGCCGCATGTCTTTTGGCGCGTTTCG
The DNA here is from genome assembly GCA_933228895.1 of Platycnemis pennipes. Taxonomy (NCBI): domain Eukaryota; kingdom Metazoa; phylum Arthropoda; class Insecta; order Odonata; family Platycnemididae; genus Platycnemis; species Platycnemis pennipes. Next base: position 126,254,061 of record OW121851.1, on the reverse strand, counting down.
TGATGAAACATTCCCTACCGCACTTAATAGGGAGGCTATGGGAATTCCCTGAAGATGCTGATGAGCCAACGCTTCTGAAAATTCGCATCGCGTGAACGCGAAGACTTGCGTGGATGTAAGGACCTTAGAGTGAGGTAAGAGTGCTAAAATCTGTAATATCGATTTTAAGTGGTTCGGTAAGTGATGCCTAGGTGTCACTACGGTCGTTCCTCCCATGATTGACATGCCGACTAAACGAATTGGAAGGTGTAGAGCATATCGTCCCCCCGTTTTTGAAATGCTTTAACAGCTTGTTTTGGCTTTCAGGGTTATGAGTAAAAAGAAGGTAGTTATATAGCCTTGAGCGAAGAGAAGGTCAAGTCTTGTTTGCAGTATCTTCGGAACGATGAGTTCCGTAGAAAGTTTATTATCTCATTGACCGTTCAAATGTTGACTTTGATTGAGATTATTTTTGAAATTATATATTTGTACCCTTTCATTCACTACGTTTCGATTGGTGCTGCAGTGGAAGAACCATTGTAGCATATTAAGAATTATGTGTGTTCAATACCAACATTGAAGTAATGGCTGAAGATGCACCTGGCACAAAACATCAAAAATTATTGGGAATATCCTTTTATCCCATTCTACGCCTGAATGGCTATTTAAAATAGGCGCGGTCATTATATTCAGAATTCATTCATTTTCTCGATACCGATTCTGTTTAGTGAACATCAGTTCATGTAGCCACCCGCGCGGCTGCAACTTAACCGTTGGTAAACGGATCTTAGCAGTTTGCCGACCGATTTTTTTCCATTATGACTTTTGAAAAGACTAAAAAAAAGAGACCATCAAAAAACAATACTGCTATCTAAAATAAGGAATTCACTACGAAAATCGTTTTCCACCCTAATTTTCTATTTTTATGTTCGAACTTTACTAAAAAGAGATTTATTCAGTAAATGAAATAAAATAAAAATGAAGCTGGGAACCAACAACTAATCACGCTATGCCTACGCGTATCCTCAGTGTATCACATCTATTAGATTTTGGGAGCAACAATTTAAAAACACACTCCAAACTACCAGAAAAAAAGAAGAGGATGGTATTTATTACCCAGCGTGGAGGGGGAGGAAAATTTGGGTAAATTATATCTCATCTACATCTACACGATACCCTGCAAGGCACCGCGAGGGTGTGTGGCAGGGGGTGAAGATCACCAGGCATGCACTACCAACATGCAAACCAGCAACTATATTGTCTCATGCAACTTGATTGTTAGTGTCTACAGTATTTAAGGGGTAAGACATGCATCATGCACTACAGAATACTCTAAAATATTTCCCCTACCTATCCCTTTGCTATGCTGCCTATTCTGTTCTCTTATAGTACGGGGAAAAATGCCATTTTGAATCTATCAGTACGACAATTTAGCTCTCTAATCTTATTTGTCTGGTCGAATCTAGCATAATACGCAGGTTTTTTTAAATATGTTCCTAACATCTTTAGTAAAGCTATCCGAATGAAATTTCTCGAATAGATTTAATCTGTACTTTAACCGACGCTCTGATAATGATTCCCACCCTAATTCTTTTATTAATTCTGAAACACTACTCAACCTATCGTAACACCTTTTAGCGAACGTAGCTGCTCTACGCTGCACACTGTCTAGTTCTCTGATCAAACCTAATTCATTAGGATCCCATTGACTGGCTGCATACTCAAGGTGGGGCCTACATGGGGGTGGGTACATGGCTCCCCCGCAGGCCATTGAGAGAAGAGAGGTCGGCACACAGGTTCATTCTCCGTCTCTCCCTTAACACACCCTTTCCCTTACTCAGCACTCCCATCATAGAGGTATATATATACCTCTATGACTCCAATCCCTCCCACAACCACTCGTGTCTCTTCGACCCTTATTTTTCCCACCCTGCCCTCTTCACTTGCACCCCCACTCCTTCCTTCGTTCCCATGCAACTGGCCTGGGCTGCCAGCATGAAGGGAAATGAAGGGAACAGTGAACGTCTGTCGGCCACGCTACCAGATCAGCCGATAAAACATCATCACTTTTAGGAGAGAGGATCGGAACTCCGAAACGAAGTTTTCTCCTTCTCCACCTCCGCTCTTAGCGAAACGCATTGACAGCGTTCACCAGCGATGGCTGCAGACTTTTCATGCAGGTAAAGGGCGTATGTACACATTTACTTAACCTTTGATTACAATTTCCATAAAGTATTTTAGGTAAAGGCGATGGGAAAGTAAGAAAAATTGAGACTTTTCCGTCGTAACGTCTGATTTGGTGCATGCCACCGATATATAGAACCCGTACGATGTGGATTTGCTTATAATCTTCGATCATTCACAAAAACGATTCATCTACATCTACGTAATACTCTGCGAGCCACCACGAGGGTGTGTGGCAGGGTGTGAAGATCACCAAACATGCACTATTGACTACGATTTGTGAAATACCATTACCACAATAATTGCGCTAGTGTCTCATGATGACTTGAATTTAAATTTCTATCCATAGATAACAATTCACACAGGATCTTTTACGTAAATCTGAAGCCAACCTGTATTCCGATTACGGTATTAATTATATCTTGAGAGCTCCTGCATATTATGACCGAGTCTAACACGAATACAAGATTTGGAGAATTAGAGAAAAACTTAATCACTTAAACGCATGACTCATCCACTGTATAGGCGTCGTTCAGCGAGTAAAATTTCCTCAGCGCTTCCTTGGATGGTTGATGGCCTCGCTGAGCTAGAATTGAAATATTTAAAGGGACATATATCACTATGGAAATACACCCTTTAACTGCCGAGACTTATTGTATGGGTTTCCTGAACTTTTCCATAGCGGCTTTATCGATTCGATCATGGGAAAAAGATAAGAGGGATAAAATACCGTGGGAATAGATAAAATATTTTTTCTTCCCGCGAATAAGAAGAGAACATAACAAGCGTCATACAGCCGGATAGGTAAGAGCGATGCTCTATCGGTGCTCTAATTTGAAGCACACTGTAGGTAAAGTTTTTGGCGCACGCCAATAGCACCATTACTTGCTTTAAAATGTGAAGGTAAATTCATACAAATTTTTGACCATATGATATACATATACTGTATTCCTTTCGAACTTTCTGATTTTCTAATCATTTTGTAGCACGCGACTCATGCATGCGTTAGTTGAACTAGTTTTTCTTAGCAGTAGTAGCATATCTTTAGGTGGCAAGCACCTAACGCATGTTCGAGTACCATATTCCCCCTCTGCCGTACACCCTCGAGGGATTGCCTTCGGGAGATGACCGTGTTAGTTGGATCACACTTTTCTGACAGGGTTCTTCTATGTGGTGAACCGAGGAGCCTATTCTCTTCCTAAACTAAGGGGTTTCCCGAAAGTTAAGCCGTGGTCGGTCTATCTTTGGAAGAAGTTCGGAAGGAAGAGAGAAAGAGAGGCAATTAGTGGGAGCTTTTCCTCTGGACTTTTGAGGCGCGTGAGGAGTTTCTTTTATTCGCCTTCGTCTTAATCCCATCGTCTCATCGCCACTCGCAGCGCGTTCCAAGTTCATCCTCATCGTTCTCTACAACCGCGCGCGCACATACAAACTCTACCACTTCCACGATGACCCTGCCAACAATCCCTTCGAAAGGTTTTTTCGTCTCCATCGTAAAACGATCGTAAAATGGAGGACACGTCACACATCTTACATGGAAAGAAATTCTTTCCAATATTTACAAGCTACACCTGCAGGGAGCCTTGGAAGCCACCTCGAGGATGCATGGCAGGAGGTGAAACATTACCAAACATGCACCAAATATGGAACAAAAGAACATGATGCTGCGTAGTGAATCAAACTGCTGTTCATCTGCATCTAAATTTACGCAATGCCCTGCAAGCAGCCGCGAGGGTGTTTGGCAGGGGATGAAAATCACCATAAATGCACTACTGAAATGAAAATTAAGAGCTACCATGATAATACTACATGAAAACAAGTTAGGTATAGGAGTCACGTGCAATTAGATGGTTAGTGTCTACATAATGACGAAGTGATTACTGGTTATAAAGATTTTCAATAAATATGAACAACGAATTTCAAAGCGAACATTATGGTAGAAAAATGAAGTAAAATTCTAACAGACCCTAGGAACCCTTCTGAATACATCCTAAGTCCAATGATGTCTTGATGAAACGCCGAACCGTCATTAAACTTTCTACGTTAAAATCATATTCAATGAAATCAAAGGACTAATAAAATTGATTTTTTTATTTATATATTAAAAATCATAATTTAATCCTATTTATTAATTTTTTTCAATGTATCAACTCCACATATTCAAGCGTCTCTTTGAAATCTGGAGTACTATGACAATAATAAACAACCTTTACGACCGTTTTTTGTAAAACTGGCACACTCAAGCTGGTAATTTTTCTCGCAGGACCTTCCCTCACAGGCTCTTCAGGGCATTGATTTACATCTATTGAATGTATCTTACCAGTCACCTCTATTATTAATAGTGACATGTAATATTATTAATAGTGGGAGTGAAATGTGTTGAATAATCACTAAACATACACTTAGTACACACTGATAGATAAAATACTTCTTAATAAAGAAACGTAGCGGTTATACATCCAGTAAGATAATTAAACTAATTGATTGATATCTATCTTGGAATATAGTGTTTATAAAGGCATTTTCAATGATTTAGATTACGATTAGACTTGAAAAGGCGCAGTGAACAAGAAATTTTCAAAGTGCGCTACAGGCTAAACTACTTTTGCATCTTCTGACTACCCTGTTGCCAGCCACTAGGGTGTGAGGCGGAGTGTTTTATCACCAAACATGCACTAATGTTTACAAATGCATACTACTGAATGAGAGATAAATATGAGTGTCATGCAGGACACACTAAAAATGTTACTTTTTATCCATAATTCACCAGCTTACCCGATTACTATGTAGCCTGTCATGATATATTATTGTTGGTTCGAAGAAAGAAATTTCAAATGTCAGTTAGGGGGAATCAAGCAACCACGTGAAAGGGGGAGAGGGGGAGGATGAAAGGTCACGAAGCATCACTTAGGAGTCGGCGGGTCTTTATTTTTATCACTTAGCACAACGGCCGGAAATAATTTAGAGATGAAAAAGTCAAAAGTTATCCTTCAAAGCGATTAAAGATTAATCAAGAGCCATAAATATATTTTTGCGAATCAGAAAAACTTACAAATCCTATTTTACATCTTTTATAGCTAGTGGTCTTGTATTTAAAGCACTAACCAGGTTTGAAGAAGAAGCAGCAAGAAAGAAGAGGCCGAAACCAACGCCAAACTAGGAAAACAAAAACTTTCAGAGGTGAAAGAGTTCTGTTACCTAGGAAGCCGAGTACCCAACGATGGACGAAGCAAGTAAGAAATAGTTAGTAGAATATCCCAGGCAAAGAGGGCATTCTATCAAAAGAAGAATCTACTTACAGCTGGAAATACAAGCGTAGAGGTAAGGAAACAATTCATCAGAACATACAATTGGAGCATGTTTCTTTACGGTAGTGAGGCATGGACGATGACAGCAGCGGAGAAGAAAAGGGTAGAAGCATTTGAAATGTGGTGCTACAGAAGAATGATGAAGATTAAATGGATCGACCGAGTAAGTAACGAGGAGGTCCTAAGAAGAGTGGGAGAAAAGAGAAGTCTGCTGAAAACTATAAAAAGAAGAAGGGACAACTTGATCAGCTATATATCTTAAGACACGATGGCCTGATGAAGACAATCGTCGAGGGAAAAGTGAACGGGAAGAATGGAAAAGGCAGGCCTCGTATGAGATACATAGAACAGGTTTTGAAGGATGTAAAAGAGAGGAATTACGTTAATATGAAGAGATTAGCCGATAGAAGGATCGAGTGGAAAGCAGCGTCAAACCAATCCTAGGATTGTTGACCAATGATGATGATGATGAACCAGGTTTGAATTACCAAATAACGTAAGAATAATTTTATTTACTGCCAGTAATATATGTTTTAAGAAATAAAATTAGCTTAATTTTATTTTCATTTTGAATTTTACTTCAGAGCCATACATACACCCCACCCATGTGGTTAACGATCCGTTTTTTTGCATCAAATTGTGTCGTACGTCTGCTGAAAGACAAGGTACCTGCCATACGGAATCGCAGACTAACTTTATATCCTGACTCGAGTCCAATATCTAATCCCTATTCGGTTAGGTATAACAAGAGAGACGGATGAATACGACAGGGTGGGGGGTTAGGAGCGAGAGTTATTGCAGCGGAGTGAGCGAGAGAGCGATTTGCGGGGCAGATGATGAGATCCGATCCCCGTCAGATGAAAAGGAAATTGAAAGCAGGTGGCTCATGAAATTGCGAAAAAAGAAACAGAGGACGAGATAGGGAATTCATTTGGAAGAGGGGGGAAGGGGGGGAGTTCAAAGGGAGGTGGGCAGACGGAACGCAAGCAAATACACGTTCGATCAAACCCTTCACATGTTTGATTCTCGGATTCAATGAAATTAACATATCTCAAGAAAGATTGTAAGTCTTACACTTCGAGCTAAAGAAACAAGCATTACATAGATCTACTAAAGTAAACTATTCTGAAAGATTTAAAACTATTAAATATATTGGCTTCGAGGGGAAGACAGTTAATTTTTACGCTGGAATATAACCTAAATAAATTAGGTAGGCATGAAGAAGTAAAAAGAGAAGAAAATTCACAACGAAATATAGTTGAAATCCTCATGGAAATACACCTGTGCAATAAAAATATGATTATGTGGCATTTCTTCAATGAAGTTTTTGGTTTGTTGATGATAATGTGAAATAACTTGCTATCATTAGGAAATATTGCCACTTTGCATTGTAATATCTGAGAGAGATAGATTTGAGGAAAACCATAAGGATAGGGTATTGTGGTTCTTAGTCATGGCCTTCGCTCTGAGATGCTGTTACTAGCAGGGAAGGCAACAGAAAGGTGAGGTTTCTTTTCACCATAGAGGATAGGCGAGTAATTAAATAGAAGTAGGAATTGTTCCAGTAATGAAGGAAAGGTGGATATATAAGAGGTGTTGTCATCAGCGTCCTCTAGATGGCGTTCTCAACAAAACTCCCTAATGGGGGCGTTTACTCGGAACCGAAATCGTAATTTTGTACACGAAATCGTTAGATGGAAACAAAAAAAGAATTTTAGTGAAAAAATTAATCTTCTAACCACAACCATTCACTCATAAATCAAAACTTAAAATAAGCAAAAGGTGACGCCCACCGAAAAAGCTGCTACGATAATATTGACGTCATTTTCCTCCCGTCCTTGACTGCTATTAGGGGAGGGGGAGGGAGTGGAGGGGGGTTCTCGGAAGGTCTACTCGCACAGATGCTGTCGCAACTGCTCCTATTGGCAGATTCAGCTGTGTGTCCCCCATTACGATAAGGCGAAGTAGCTTCGCGGGCTCAGTTGTGATTGGACGAAGTCGATATACGTCAGAGGTTGCACCATGCACTTTTCCGAAAGGGTTAAAAACATCAGTTTTTCCCCGCTTATAACTCGATAAATAATTGACGTATCAGAAAACGGAGAAATACGGGTCCTTTTATTTTACAAACTCTATCAGATTCGGCAATAAAAAAATATGGTAAACGACCCCATTAGTATGTGGCAATCCAGAGGACTGCGTCGGCATTAGCTTGCGCTAAAAGAAAGGCACCAAAAGTTAAACCGCGTTTTAACAACGTATCCGACGGACAGAGTACTCAACTTGGAATTCTCTCCATACGACACTCACGTCAGTTGATGAATACAATAGAATTCTCTGCTTTTTATTCCGAAAAAGGAAAGGTATGGCGTTGGCGATGGCCCTAGACTAAGAATACGGGGGAAAGTGGACAACAGAAGAGGAAAGAAGAGGGCCAAAGTTGCAGTAGAAGAAAAAGCCACCGATGTGGGAGAAGACGCCGAAAGACGATTGGGCGCCATATGCGGCGTGAGAATCGCATTTTATGCTTTCTGATGAATCCATACACAAAAAAAATATCTACAAACAAATCTACATGTTGCCCAGAAGCTACCGCAAGGGCTTGTCTGGGGGTGTTAGTGAAACCGAGAAATACTTAAATGGTCAATATCCATGAGCTAAAAATATTTATTACAACATATGTTTCGTTTATTGCGGCAGGTAGGTATGAGGTGTATTCACCAGCATATATAAGGGGGTGGTAGGCGGAAGGTGGTAGGTGGGGGGAATTGAGGGGAATGAGGGAAACGTGGGAGGAGTGAGCCATCGTTGGTGATCAGCAAAAAGGCGGAAATATTAACGCGAACAATATCGACTGAATCTTCGGAATATGTTACCGGACCGGTTATCGGTCACCGGCCGTGGAAAAATATATTTTTCTGATAAATAGGAGGAAATAAAAATTTGAGAAATATTAATGCGTGATTCGCTATTTCTTTTAATGAATTAGCATTTGCTTATGTTATAGTCCTTTATTTTGCGTGGGGGAAACAAACACTATCTCACGTATTTCCCGGTTGGAAGGTTAATCTCCCTTACTTTGTCATTTCCGTCTGCCCTGATGATAAAGCTAAAGACTAGTCACTGGTAAAGTAACCAAAACATTTTAATGAAAGATGGGCAGTCTTTAAAGAATTAGGTTTATCAATCAACAAATATTGATTTCCCGGCATGCCCCCTCAATAGCGTAGGGTGAGGGAAGAATGATAACATACACATTACGCTATGGATACCTTGTTATGTATATACTAAAATAAAATTAATTGCTTTCACGCACGAGGCACGGACAAATTTACCTGGGAAATAACTGTTCATAAATGAGTTAGAATTATGGACAGTTGATTTAGTAGAGCTTAAGAACATTTTTCGTATTCACCAATGATTTCTCCTCCAACAATACACTAGCATATTCGATTCCTGTGTTTCGCTATTATGATATCTAATTGTTTGCTGGAAGAGACATTTTAAATCTGTTAGTATGGCATTCTATCTCTTTAAGCTCTTTTTCTTGAAGGAACAACACATAATTGCAGATGTTCTCATTATATAATTCTTAGAAAAACAGACCACCTTTAAATTTACTCAAACGTTTAAGATTATACTTTGAACTACGGCCTGATAGCGATTCAGATCTAAATTCTTCCAGTTAGCTAGAGTAAGGAATGCATGGCACCGTTTCATAAATTTCGCATATCTAAAGGACGGGTTGGCAAAAGCAAAGGGTGCAAGTGATGCCCTTTATAGCTCTACTGTTTTTGTATAATTTCGAAACATAAACGACCGCGAGAAGTACTGATGTTTATTAAGAATGGTGTTACATCGGATTACTGAATTTTTCAGTGTTAACGTCACACACCACCTGATTTTCGTAATTTATTTTTTGACTTTGGCGGATCAAACCTTGCTCCAATTTTCCTCCTTCTCCGCCCCCGCTTTTAATCCATCACCACCTGAGCCAATCAATACTGGAACTAGCTTGTGGCAGACCTCCAAGATATCTCATTCCCTCATAATCCCTTCATATCTTATGGTGCCATCAAATATTCATCTTAAAACTTCATTCTTAGCTCCTCACCCGCTGTGCGTGTTGTAATCTGTTTGCCACACTACTGCTGCTCCAAAAACGCAATTCAATTTCATTATTATGTTAGCGTATTTTTATAAAATATCTTGCTTCAATAACAATTTGAGAACTTTAATAAATCTAATGACATCCACACCTTAAGAATACATCGCATGCCACATCGAGGGTGTACTTATCGGAGTAAATCATCACCAAATTGCACTACGTGTTGGGAAAATAGGCACAAAGATAGATATAAATTAGCAAATCGGTAAAACAAGATTAAATTTTCGATTCAATTGAATTTAATCGACCCAAAATTAATCATAAGAAAATCGAAAACAAATTATATTTTTGGGGAAAAAGACAATTTTTAACACAATGGTCGGAGGGCATTGTTTATGCATGGTGGAACAGATTTATGACACGTGTAACACTTTGGACGTAGGTGGGTGTGGAGTTAAAGACGCTGGAGGAATAGCTACGGCTAAGCAGGCATTTATCTTAAAATGAGAACTTCTTTCTTTATTTCGAGGGTGGCGTTATATGGATCCAAGATTCGGAAATATTGAGAAATGACGACATTAGATTGGAAGATTTTTGGATACATGGGTGGGTGTGCGTGAAGAATGGAGAGTGACAAATGTATGATTGATGGAAAGAGAGAGTCGTGGAATAGTGCTGAGCGTAGTGGAGGAAGAAAGACAGATAGGAGCAGAGAGTATAGTACACGTAATTCGGAGAAATGGGATTCCGCAGGATGTGATCTAGGGTAGAATCTACACCTACATCTACGTAATACCCTACGAGACAACACGAAGGTGTGTGGCAGGGGGTGAAGATAACCAAACATCTACCATTGGCATGCAACTAGGCTACCACCTGGAAATATACTAGATAGGGACACATGCAGCTAGATAATTAGTACTCACACAGTTGTAAAGGTATCGGTTATTAATACATGCATCATGCACTAGAGACTACTCTAACATTATTTCACCTACCTAACCCTAACCCTGTTATGGTACGCGGGAAAAATGATATTTTAAATCTATTGGTACGACAATCTATCTCTCTAATCTTGCTAATCTGATCAAACGTAGCATAATACACAGAGGTTCTTAATATATATCTAACGTTATCTGTAAACAAATCAGCTACGAATTTACACTCATGGTTTAACCTAAATTTTAACCTGCGTTCTGATTATGATTTCCTTCGTAGTTCTTCTATTAAACTCGTAACCTTAATGCAATTATCCTAACGGCCTTTAAAAAATCTAGCTGATCACCTTGAATGTTTGGAAGGCATGAAAGATGGAGAAAAGAAAACAGAGAAGTAGAAAATGAGCTGATATGAACCAAGAGGTAGTTTGGGGCTGGATGCAAGGATGCAATAAAAACAATCAAAGTATTCATACTCAATCAAAATAGACCATTATTGCAAGAAAACAATCAATGTATGAATTCTTTTCACTTCTCGATGTTCTCAAATAGATTGAGGAAATTTGAGCCAGTGGTATTGCCACTTTATATTGCCACCAATAAATATAGTTTTATTTTTGATGAGGGCTGGCACCCACACGCAATAGCCATGGGGACTTTTCACACCTTCCCTTTGGATACCGCAAATAATGCACTCCACTGGCTAAAAGCACGTGGGTGAGTGGCAGCGGGTGCCCTGACTCATCGGCGGTTAAAGGGAATGGGCACGGAGCGACATTAAAGAGGATGGGATGGAATTTAATGACCGCGGATCGAGGTAGCTCCCGTAACTATTTGTTACACCTAAACTCCATCTCTTCCATCTCTTTTCTTCTTAAAACCAGAGAAGTGAGTATTTCTACAGGGAAAAATGCCGTGTGCCGGAATGGAGAAAGCTTGTATCGCGTGCAATTAGCCCATTACAAATCGTTGCGAGAACCCACGATTTTTATTATGCCGGACACTTTAAAGTGGATGGTTCTTTAAACACAATCAAAAAATTATTTTGCACCAAAATGTCCAAGAAAAGCAACAAAGAATGAATTCGTGATTTGAAGTCGTAATTATAAAAGGATAGCTTTTGTGAATTCACTGGATATATATACATGAAATTTATTGCATTGAATTATATAATTTTTGCTATAATTCAGTTGTTTTATGCAAAAACAATGTGATGGTTCAGGATCAGTACTGGGGAATCTTTTTCCTTGTCACAATAGTCGTTAGACAAAATATTTTGATGATTTAGGTTTCGATGCTTGATAATTCATGAAAGCAATGTCTTACTTCGGCCACAGCAACCGTTCATGGGCTGCTGAAATTCATACCAATTCCTTGGATCGTGGCAATTTGGTTCCATTTTCTTTATCCAATACGTGAGCTGGAGCTTGATCACAGATCATCATCACTCGTGACAGTGTTATTTTAATCATCTAGTATGGAAGAGCAGAAACGTGACCCTAATTTTATCCGGCAACTTGAATCCCGAGCTCTAACTTGTAAAAGTCGTCGCGAGGAAATGTGCAGCGAGGGTCGTAAGCGAATGTGATCTGAGCGACTGCGAACAGATCTTTAATACGGAGGAGACGGCGACAAACGTGCAGGGCAGATCTGTGATCTCGCCTCTGGTCTCGGAAGAGTAATTTCGTGCAGTATGCGATGGAAGAGGAATCTTTTCAAAGAGCTATGGGCTTCCGCGTTTTCTTGACAACAAACTCTCCTCCCATCCATTCGTCATCATTGGTCATCAGTATTATGATTAGATAGATACAGTTCTCGTATCTTGATTTCCTAGATGCTCATATCGGATAACATCTTCATATCGATGAAATTCATTACTTGATCCATAATCTCATCTGAGGTCTCCTTTTTTTAAGGCCGCTTTACACGATACAATTTTTTGTACAATTTCTTGTACAAACGCTTGCATAAACTGAACGATATTGTATGTTTGTCTGAATGTAATTAGAGCAGGTTCTATTTCCCGTTCAGTCATTCAGACAATCGCACAAGCGTTCGTACAATTTGCCGCTTTACACGGTACAGTTCCTCATACAAGATGGTACAAGAAATTGTACAGAAAATTATATCGTGTAAAGCGGCCTTTACTCACCTCACTCGATTTTCCCCCAACGACTGTCTTTTTCAGAGCAATATGTCTCAATATGTGTTCAATACGGTTGTGCCATGCTCTTCTTCGAGCTTTTCATGAAATTCTATTTTTTCTCACCCACTGTGGATCGGTGCACATACAAAAAAAATTGGGAATAAGTCCTAGTGACGATGTAGAACTCACTCTTTGATCGAGAAAAGCCAAACTGATCCAATGTTCTTTGAGACTGCAATGTTTTGCTTCATGGTTTCATTAGACTTCTCTTCTTTTAGAGAGCTTTTTCCTGCCTCTGGGACGAAACCTTTTATCTACAGCTGCAAAAAAAGCCACCACGAGGGTGTGAGGCAAGGGGTGATTTCCCACCATGCATGCACCATCAGCGAGAAAATTATCTCCCAGCTTGTATCCACGCTTTGTTTTTCATTGCCAACTCAGAATTTTATCTCCATCATCATTCTACAGCACCTTATCCCACGCCTCTGAAAGGTGCACGGCAGATGCGAATAACAGGAGAGTATTTCCACCGAAAATCCAACCCCAAACACACACACTACCCCCGTTTTGCGAAGCGTGGGGAGAGTTAGTGGGTGTGAAGAGGGGTGGGGAAGGGTGGGAGAGGTCGGGAGTGGTCAAAGCAGCGAGTGCCCTTCGGGTATGTGTTGGCCACTGGGTCGGAACTGCGCGCGCATGAACGGACAATCACACCACCCCATATGGGGGGTGAATGGTTTTTCTCCTCCCTTCCGTCAACGGCCCTGCCCCCCTGACGGAACTCCAGGGCCTTCAACGGCCCTGCCACCCCTGACGGAACCCCAGGGCCGGCAGGGGTCACTCGTGGCTTCCATGCACGCAGCGGCCTTCTCGGATTCCGATTATTAATTTGCCGGCGGAGCCAGCCCAGCGGGGGAAGGCGATTCGCAGTTCACGCGCCGGAAATCAAAGGGAGAGAGCCATTCGCGTGAGTGGAGAACTACCCTTAAAGGGCGCCTATGTAATTGCAGCAGTATCAGCCACGTGGGGATGGGAGGTGATCGACGAGTAAGGTCATTTGGGCCATTAACAACAAGTGAGTAATTGGATGAAGGAAGGAATTATTTGGAGGTGTGGTGAAAGATTGGAAAGAAACCTGGGGCCCAAGACTCGAATCTTTCGCGCTATAACGAATGAAATTTTTTCTAAATGATAACGACATCCATTTAAAGTTATTAGTTTATCCACGTTGATAACAAAGTATGACGTTTTCGTTGGTGACGAAAACGTCAATATTTATTCGGTGAGTAACGAAAGATTCAAGACTTGGGTCACTGGTGTCCGAATGGGGGCGTTTACTCGGAACCGAAATCGCAATTTTTTGCAAGAAATTGTTAGATGGAAACGAAAAAAGAATTTTAGTGAAAAAAATAATCTTCTCATCATAATCATTCACTCATAAATCAAAAATTAAAATAAGCAAAAGGTGACGCCCACCGAAAAAGCTGCTGTAATAACATTGACGTCATTTTCCTCCCGTCCTTAACTGCTCTTATGGGAAGGGAAGGGAGTGGAGGAGGATTCTCGGAAGGTCTGCTTTCGCACAGATCCTGTCGCAATCGCTCGCATTGGGAGAGCCAGCTGTGTCCCCCCCTTTGCGATAAGGCGAAGTAGCTTCGCGGGCTCGGTTGTGATTGGACGAAGTCGATATACGTCAGAGGTTGCACCACACCCACTTTCCAGAAAAAGGGTTGGAAACATAAGTTTTTCGCTGCTTATAACTCGAGAAATAATTGACGGATCAAAAAACGGAAAAATACGGGTCTTTTTATTTTACAAACCCTATCATATTCGGCAATAAAAAAATATGGTAAACGACCCCATTAGCCTGAGCTTAACGAAAGGTAATAAGGGGTACATTTTTATGGTCCCATCCGACGGGCGGTGTAATGAACTTGAATTGGTCTTCACGCAAAACTGAGTTATGAACAGAGTTCCAATGAAAACTGCCACGTTCGAGAGATTCGAACCTCGACCCTCGGTATAGAACTTAACTCGTAATTTAGCCAAGACACCAACTCGATCCCGGGTCTTGTTGCATACGGATGGAAAGTTAAGTTAGTGGCAAGTCATGTAAGGAAGTGTTCTTTTTTTCTAATTTTTCTCTCTCGATATGCACACAATGATATTGTTGGACATTTTATCACCAGTTTTACTGCCGTGTTAAATGTATTCGCTTTCACTTCAGGCAAATCAGCCTTTGTTTTTCATTCTACTCATGCGCGAGGTCTTCACTGCAAGAAACCATCTTCAGAGCAATTACGAGGTGGGTGCAAATATGTTCTCTCACGAGGATAGGATGCACGCACCCTGTATCATCCATTTCTCGTTGCGGATAAGAAGATTCATCTGCGATGATAATGAGAATCTCCTCTCCCGCATAAAATTCTTCTTGATGGAATGTCATAGGCATTGGTCAGTTCGGGAGGGGTTGAAAATCAACGAAGATTTATCCCATATTTTATGAAATAAGTGACAAAGGGTGAATGTGATAATTCATTTTTTTGAAGAGACTGGAGCTTTCTGATCTGAATTTTAAGATGGTGTTGTTCGTTTCTTTTAGCATTCTTTGTAAAAGATAAAATTAGCAAAGAATGAACTAGGCACCCTCGTGAGTTTAAGAAGACTCCATTAGTCTGGTCAAGTCACTCAAAATAATTCACTAATGTCACCGTGCGTGTTCCATACCTATTCGGGAAATTTCATTTAATCCATGTGAGCACATAACTTACTAATAACAATCTACATTTTTTCTTATTTAAATCTATATAAAGTAAACTACACCTAATCGTGTATGTAAGGAATGCATTTTTGATGACTATGAAGAATTCAAAGACATCCACGGAACATCTATGACGAATTCAACAAATCCACGACCACAGGCTCAAGACAATATTCCGAAAATTCGAATTTCGTGCGCTGGAACACCTTGCCACCGTGCATAAGGAGAGAGAGTCCGACTCAAGAGATAAGAGTGGCGAGACGTGTGGGAGGGAAGAGTTGGTGGGGAGGCGGGGTGAATAGGAGGAGATGTCCGCCATTTGCATCCGCGGGGGCACCAGACGGAAGCCGTATTTACTCAACAGATTGGAGTTTATGGCTCTAAGCGCAGCACTCGCTGTAGGCACGTGCCGGCCGACACGAATGAAAATACAGGATGGGGACATTGGATCGATCCGATGGCCGAAAAGCGGACGAACCAGTCGAGCACTCTCCACCCCCGCGATGGAAAATATCGTATCCTACCCCTTTCCGCCGGGTACCCTCCCCACCCTCACTCTCCGTGCTTCGTTCGCAAGACCACTACTTCCCGCAACAGACATTTTCATCATCATTACTAGTCATTAAGATTGCCCTGACGCAGTTCTACACTCGATTTTTCCATCGGCAAACCTGCCTCCATATTCACACAAGTCTTTTTCAGAGCCGCAGTAAAGCCAGAACTATGTTAGGGGCCCATAAAAGCTCACAGCTACTAGCGGTTCACTCAAAGATATCTTAACCCCATTAGAGGAGAATTAAGATATGGCCGATTAAGTTGTTCCTTCTTCTTTTTAGAGTTTTCAGCAGACTTCTCTTTTCTCCTACTCTTCTTAGGACTTCCTCGTTACTTACTCGGTCTATCCATTAATCTTCAGCATTCTCCTGTAGCACCTTCGAATTACTGTTCACATATTTTACTTTACTACATACTGTACACAATTACTGTACTGTACACGAAAGTACTGTAGCACATTTCGAATGCTTCCACCCTTTTCTTCTCCGCTGCTGTCATCGTCCATGCCTCACTGCCGTAAAGAAACATGCTCCAGATGTATGTTCTGATAAACTGCTACTTCTACGCTTGTATTTCCAATAAAGGTAGTTGTTTTAGGCTTGATTTGGTGGAATATCATAGTTAAGAAAAAGACTGGCAATTTTCCACAAGAATAAGGATTTTACTCGACCGGTTTCGGTGTACAACACCATCACACCTGATGATGGTGTTGTACACCGAAACCGGTCGAGTTAAAACCTTATTCTTGTGGAAAGTTGCCAGTATTTTTCTTTCGCTTGTATTTCCAGCTGTAAGTAGATTCTTCTTTTGATAGAACGCCCTCTTTGCCTGGGCTATTCTACTAACTATTTCTTACTTGCTTCGTCCATCGTTGGTTACTCGGCTTCCTAGATGACGGAACTCTTTCACCTCTTCAAGTTTTTGTTTTCCTAGTTTGACATTGGTTTTGGCCTCTTCTTTCTTGCTGCACACCAATATCTTAGTCTTCTCCTTATTTATCTTCAGCTGATACCTGGCCATTGTCCTTTCCATGGTTACTAGAATCTTGTTCAGACCCCTCTCTGTCTCTGCTATGAGTACTATATCATCAGCGAATCCCAGCATACTTATTTTTTATCCATGGATAGTCACTCCAGATGACTTTTCTCTGATTTCATTGACGGCTCTCTCGATGTAAACATTAAAAATTACGGGAGACAGTACACAGCCTTGTCTAACCTCTTTCCTTATTCTTGCCTCTTCACAGCTGGGTCCAGATTTAATCACAGCTACTTGGTTTTTGTACAGACTGTGTGTAATTCTTCGGTCATTGTAGGACACTCCAATTCCGTACAGAATTCCAAGCATTGAATCCCAATCCACGTTGTCAAAAGCCTTCGCTAAATCCAGAAATGCAATGATCGTTGGCTTGTTATTCCCCATTCTCTTCTCTATGAGCTGTCTAAGGGCCAATATTGCTTCTCTTGTACCCTTACTTTTCCTAAATCCGAATTGATATTCATCCAGGTACTTCTCTGCTTTTCGTTCTATTCTTCTGTTTGATTCATTATTATGGTTTAAGACGAATTAGTTACCTTTCTAATTCATAATATTATTACTGTAGGAACTATTTTAGGGACGCGTAAAAGTGCCCAGCTACTATCGGTCCACTCAGAAGTGTCTAGAGAGCGAAGTGAAACTGTAAGCGGTCCATTGTTTCACTGCTATACGCCGCAATATCTATTCTTCCTTTAAGATTTCCTATTGAACCGATTCCATTTTTTTAATTTCGACTTCATCACAACTCATCCATCTTAGAATCAGCTGAATAGTAGAAAACTACGGGTTTACTTCACGTTAAATATCAAGGGAAGCAGTGCTTCCAGTGCTTCTATTGACGCTGCACCACTGTGTGACAGGGTCGTTGAGTTGAGAAGAGAAGATAAAACCGGACAAAAATTTAATAAGGAGCGTGATTTAAGGGAAATGAGGTAAAAATGAACTTTCAGATGTTGGTAAGGAGAAGATAGGGTGGGAGGAAAGGGAGGCATACGGGAAAGTGCAAGGCAAGGTAAGTGAGAAAGGGAAGTTGATTAATAAACTGGGATAAGGCAGAAAGATTATATGGCGTTCGTAATAGACTGCGTTCAGATGGCGCTTTCTGTCCTCGTCCAATTAGAGATATGAATAGCTGTAAATATATTCCATAGCATAAATACGAGTGTATGAATGGATAGCTACTATAACTGCATGTTGGTATAAGAACTTTTACTAACCCTACTAACAGCATCGTATTGCATGTTTACTTTGCTATTTATATCTTTTTTAAATTGTGAAATTTATAATAGTATATTTTTAATAATCTTTTTTTTATGCAAGATATATAACGCATAGGTGGTCGTGGTGGCCTAGTGGGTAGAGCGCTGAGCTACTGACCGCTGGGTCCCGGGTTCAAATCCCGGGCAAGAGCCTTTCTGGACACCTCCACCTAAAAATCCTCGCGATTCGAATTTCTGAGTGACATCGTAGAAAATCGCAGGTGACCCAGGGAAAGGAACAGGCCCCCCTACCCCGAATGTGTGAATTTCACACGCCATTGGTTTATTACGGGGTGAGCTCTACCTTCACCTATCAAAGACCAAACTTAGGGTTGAATCACTGAGTGATTAAATGATATAACGCATGTTTGGTGTGCGTTTACCCCCTGCCACACACCTTGATGCCACTTTCAGGGTATTATTTGGATGTAGATGAATAACGGCGAGGGTGTTTTGAAGGACACGATGGAGGGAAGAATGCTGGGTATTCGGGATAGAGAAAAGAGGAGAACTGGTAGCATGGATTGAGTGATGGGAGGTAGGAAGTATGAGGGACTGAAGAGGATCATCAACTGAAATGTAGTGGTCGTGGGAGCAATTGAACTTTCATTTACACTAATGTTCCTCAGTAGAAAACTGATAATAATAACAGTTTCAGATTCAAATCCGCGAGATTTAAATTCAAGTAACTTTACAAAGGTTGAAAACAACCTTTTAATCTCAAAGTTTTCCCATTCAAGCCCTCACAGTCAAGAAAAAAGTCTATTTTAACCAGGAAACTTTTACCTTTTTGAAAACCTTTTCAATACATTAAGCCATCAAGCTATTCAATGGTGTTGTTTGAAGCCATAGGTGAACCAACATTTTTTTTCACTACCGTACCCTTCGGCAGTCTATTTCCGTAGCACGCACTTCTAATGGCCTCATGAGCCACGCTTGTAACTTATGCGGCTGCTGTGTTAATATACAGTTGTATCCTTAGAGCAGTCACTGACAATATGACCGCTCACGCTTCTATAATGCATGGCCGGTGTTAGCCCATAATGGACGTAAAGTTTCAGACGAGCGAATGTGCTTACTGTTACTTCCGCCGCTTTGAGCAGCCGCTTTGAGCTTTGACTAAGGAATTATTGCTGAAACTACAAATACTGAAGAATGCAGGTATTTGCTATGTTTTTAATGCACCCCTTGGAACTCATGCAACCCCATATTATGATAAGACAGCTGAAAATCGAAAAGAGTATAATTTGTACATTTTTATTTATAAATTGTTGAAAATTCTGAACCAGAGTATTTTTTTAACTAAATAACTTATAGCAGCACAATAAAAATGATAGGTAGTTATGTTTGTACCAAACCACCAAACTTAGATAATATAAACTATAATAAGTCATTTCATGTCACAATGTGCAGGATTTGGAATTCTGTTCCAGGAAATATAAAAAATAGTCTATCAAACGGTTAAAAAAATAAAATATATGGATTCCTAACAAAACTGTAAAACTACAGAGTGTATCTTGTCCATGTACTTATGTATGCATTATGTACTTCCTATGTCTTAGGCGTTTCTGCTGTATTTTCGTTTTGCTCTCTTGGAATTGTAATTCTACAACATTAATAAAAAATTTTTATTCTATTATGCTGCTAAACTTTCTTTCGCTTACCCCGAAATCCAAGCGTGTATCCCTAGGACAAGATTGGTAACTGCTACCATACTTGATCATCATCATCATCATCAAGGGTCAACAATCCTAGGATTGGTTTGACGCTGCCCTCCACTCGATTCTTCTATCGGCCAACCTCTTCATATTAACGTAGTTCCTCTCTTTCACGTCTTTTACGACCTGTTCTATGTAACTCATACGAGACCTGCCTTTTCCATTCTTCCCGTTCACTTTTCCCTCGACGATTGTCTTCATCAGGCCATCGTGTCTTAAGATATGGCCGATTAGGTTGTCCCGTCTTCTTTTTATAGTTTTCAGCAGACTTCTCTGTTCTCCCACTCTTCTTCAGACTTCTTCATTTGCCATTCGGTCGATCCATTTTATCTTCATCGAACGCATAATAGTGGTGAATCTTGCCCTCGAAAATAACAGCAGGGATCAACTGACGCAGTATAGAAAGAATAGGAGGCGGAATCGAGCTTGTATTCCCTAGCACAAATGCACAGTGCTTGAACCAGAGACGTGCCCTAGAGAATTTATTATCGACACTGTTTGTCTGCGGTAGGTAAGAGTTACCGTCGCGACAGGCTAAAAATCAGGCTAACAGCTGATGGAGGATCGTATAGTGCAGCTCTATCCACTCACGTGTAGTCCCATTACCTTCGATGAATTCCTGGCGCTGGATGGACGCCTTTGTTTGCGGATACTTCACGGGACAATATGGCGGCGTACACGCATGTATTTTTTTTTCGGACGCTGACACTGCATCCACCCTCGAATCTGCGCGGCGTCCGGGGGTGGCACCAAGAGCACCAAGAGACGGTGACGCACCGAAGGGATCCATTTGCATCTTCATCCCCCTCCAAAAAAAAACCCTCGAGGTGGCCGGTGGGGGAGCGGGCGAAACGTCGTGGAGAGGGGGTCGTGAGGGCTAGTCGGGATAAGGTTGAGGGGAGGATTACAAGTATTATTATTCCCCCTCACGGCCACCGCCAGGACGTACGCCGAGCACCGCCTGCGAAGTTATTGATATTTTTTTTTTCGCAGGGAGAGTCATGAGAGCGCGTCAAAGCTGCACCTCCTCTCTCCCTCTTCAGGCCTTTCAGCCTCATTTGCCACCCCCCACCCTCTCTACATATCCTTCCCCTTCGCCTCCCCCATTGTCTCCCCAACTCCTCTTCCCCTTTGTCACTCACCCACCCCCATCCTCTCTTTTCTCCCGCCACCCCTTCTCGTCTGCCGAGCACTCCTGCTTCCCTCTTCCTTGACACGAGAGGGCACTATTTTTTTTCTTCTCTTTTTATTTCCGCGGGGAATGAGGGAGGTCCACGAATCAGGGTGGCCACCTTTCCTGAACCATTACCTTCACGAAATGCTCAAAATGAAAGTTATTTTTTAAACATGATGACGGAGAATGAACATTGAGAAATAACAAAACATTGGTCCGAAAATCTAGTCTCAAGAACTAGTCGGTCGGTATCAGTAGACCACAACGAATCTCCACGCGTTTGAATCTCCATAGACGGTCAACAATCTTCATATTGGTTTCAGGCACCTCCCTAATCGAGTTTTGTAACTACCAGCACTATGTCTTAGCCTAATTCTAATCTCATTCTCCCATTCACACCTTTCAGCACTTACTCTGCTAAACAGGTTTGTTTCCTTGACTTGCTAAATGTTGGCTCATCCCCTGCCACACACCCTTGCGATGGCTTGCAAGGTGGATTTTAGTGTAATGATCATTGTGTCTCAAGATGTAGCCGATGAGGCTTCCAAGTCTTTTCAGACTTTCTACCATGTTTATCTCTTCTCCCACTATGCTTGTAACTTCTTGTCCATCCATTAAATTAATAATTGTGGAAGAAAGAATTATTTTGTGAATTGAGGCACAATCAGCGAAATACTGTACTCCTAGGTTACTGGGCGAAACATAATCTATTCCTCACGTGAACTCAGAAAATATATCGAGCTTTCAACTCATAAAGCATTACGCACACTTTCTTGAATTCTAAAAAAAGTTTAGTCCTTTCTGTGTAAATTACAACTCACACACCATATTGGTGTTACCAATTTTAAGCTAATATTATGAAATTAGCGAATATATAATGAGCTCACCACCACTCTTGCAATAGCGAAAAGTTTCTTAGTTTTTACCACGGTCTTTACATGTTTAAAAGGTTTCGCTATGCTGTAAAACAAGGA
Organism: Platycnemis pennipes; assembly: GCA_933228895.1. NCBI lineage: Eukaryota > Metazoa > Arthropoda > Insecta > Odonata > Platycnemididae > Platycnemis > Platycnemis pennipes. Next base: position 126,231,925 of record OW121851.1, on the reverse strand, counting down.
AACCAAGGTAGTGAAAAATAAATGATAACTGGTAAGACTACGTCAGTTTTCGTTATTTCAGAAGGAAATAGTTCTACCTAGTTAGGCCTCCTGCCTATAAATGAAGACCTTTCCAATTTATTACTATCGATAGCTGGGAGTAAATATGTACAGTTCACATGCTTTTTGCATCACAACTACATCTACTGGCTGCTTTGCAAGTCACCTCAAGGGAGTGTGGCAGGGGTTGAGTTTCACCAAACCTTGTGTCACTCAACAACTTTTTCAAAACCTATCAAGACGGGAGAGTACTAGATACATACACGCATGTGCATACATATGTAAGTCCATTAGCCACGGTAAAGGTAAGTGGCAGGGGACACCACTACACCAGGCAGGCATGGAGATTGAGGAGGATGCACATTCACGTACACAGCAAATTAAATTAAATTAGTAAAAATCATGACACATTTACAGATGGCTTGAATAAAGTGCCGAGCATGCAAACCCAAGGCCGCCAAGGCCCAGGAATGTCAAGTTTGCCTAATGATTAGAAAACCTATTAATTTATGCTAGACGGTGCGATTTAACCATAACAGTTGAAGAATCTTTAAAAGTATCTTTAGTGTTATTTAAATAAATCACCAACAAAACATAGCTACACATTCAATGCAGGATTAAATTTCAAAATAAAATATTTGTACTTATGGGTTTTTTTTTTAAATTTCCATTGTTACCGCCAATTATAGGCGAACATAACAGGCCACATAGTAACCGAAGAGGTAATAGGTAAAATGTAGAGTAGTTAATATGAATTATTGTCTTAGCATCAATGACTCATGTTAATAGCACCTTTGTATACCATGTTAATCATAAATTAATGCATTTTGAGAAATACTGAACAAATTGAATATTATTATATCTACTTCGTAGGTAACAATTAGATTCACCATTTACTGAACAAATTACTGAACAAATTGAAAATTACTGAACAAATTGAATATAATTATATTCATTTTAAAAAATGAAAACACTTAGTTCTTTTGTTTAAATATATTGGTGGAAAAGAACTAAGTTTTTCATTTTTTTAAATGAAAACTATCTTCCACAATGTAAACTCGCCAACCATTTCTTTTATTATCATATTCAATATTATTATATCTACTTCGTACGTAAAAATTAGGTTCACCATGCAAATATGATGCATCAATAACATGTTTTCTCTTATAAAGAAGTATTGTACCTATTAGTTGCATGTACGTAGGGCAAATAGGGTTAGTATTTGCCTGCCCCCTGTCGTACACTATCGTTACGGCTAGCAGTGTACTCTGTAGGCATCATACGGGACAGGCACTTCAAACGCCTTAAACAAGACGCGATGTACAAGGCGTGAGAACAGTCTTATACAATATCTTAAACAGTACAAGAACATCTTATGCAAGACATGATATACGTTTATTTCACCGTGGGAAATGCAAATGTTGATACCTATTTTAGGTATCTTGTATGTCATCGCAAAGGATTGTGTTAGGAGGTGACACCAGACATGTACTACACTTGGCAAAGAAGAAAGAAAATTGTGATTTAACACAGTTTAAAGGACAAATTCAATACGACCGAGGTTTCGGTGACACTGCAAGATCTTCAGGTGGTATTAAAGAGACTCCACCGAATTATGTAGTAGATGCCATTTTTCTGAAAATTTCAGAACACACAATTTTTTGGCCCTTCTATCGATTGGCAATAAAATGATGAGGCCTTTCCATCATATATTTGAAGAAAAAAACGTTGAAAATCAGCTATTTTATACGTGGTTATACGGCAGAGCATGGCTCTTGCAGTAAAATTTGCAGATTAATAATGTCAAGAGAAATATTGTTTGGACGAAAAACTAATATAAGATGCGCAATTTTATTTAGAATTTAGCATTGTAAAAAAGTGCTCGAATTACCACACTTAAACATTGATATTAACAAATATTTGTTGGAAAAAAAGCAGAAAAGCCTAAGTTACATGAAAGTGGCGCTACAGTATGTTGTTATCATAGGTAACTGTACCTGTGACGGAAGGTGCTTACAAGTTTATTTACTAACTTAATTAAGGAATATACCTTACCAAGGTCCTTCTTATATTTTGTACCTAATTTAAATATTTCATCGGTTATTGACATGTGTATTCAATACCAATGCTTCCAAATGGTAGTAGCGTCTTTGTTGCCAAACAGTTTTCAAAAATATCAATGTTAATTAAATTCAAAACAAGTTGTATTTGCAAGGGTATAGTTTAAAACTAAGTAAGAAAATATTTAACCTATTTTAGAATAGGTATTAGCGGGATTGAGCATGTATTCTCACTTTATAAATTTAACGTGGCAACCACACGTCAGTCATGTTCCTAAGTCAAGTTCCTAAAAGAACTTGTAAAAACTAGAATGCAACTGCAACGCGCTATATAATAGCATACTCATACAATTATTGTGTATGCGTTATTACCCTATAGATAATTTTCCATATAGGTGTTTTTCTGGATAGGTATTTATTCATTAAATAACGTAGCTCTTTTACGGGATTTTGAACCGCGGAGTTACGGTGGAACCTCCTTAAGACCTGAAGATGATGCAGTATCGTTGAACATTCTTCATAGTAATTATATTAACCGTTTTGCTGTTAAGATGAATAATGCCACCTAGGAAACGAAGCCGGTTCAAATCCAGATTCATGTCAGACTATGGCCATGTGAGACGGATACTCGGATATTTTACGCCAATATCAAATACAGCCGGTGTTAGTGGCGGAAATCATCAAATTTGGCAGCACTGGGGAGGGTTGTGGGAGACAGTGTGGGGGTGAAGGAGATGAGTAAGTGGGCTGGCAAAGAGGTGGAGGAGGGTCCTCAGGAGGACGAGAGGAGGGGGTGTACGGGAGAGAGCTGAGCTCCGTGCAGTCATACAATAATGGAACCACGCACTTCTCTCCCCCTGCAAGCCCTTTTACCCTAAAAAAAATAATAGCGAAACGGGTATGGGGGTGGAGGGGAGAAAAAATACGAAAGGTATTTATTAAAAAGACGAACACTCACTCTCTCTCTCACACACACACACACACGTACACCACATTGTACCGTCGTCTTCACACATTCTGAAGGGCTTAGGGGGGGCTGGTGGTGGGAGGGAGGGGGCGAGACCCACCCTTTTTTTCCTCCCCTTCACCAAAAAGTGCTCCCCCTCCCCCAGAATGCACGCGCGCGCGGTACACACTCGGACTACGCATCGAGCCGAGGACTCCGAGCGAAGGGTGAGGTTGCATTCTACTCCTTCCCTCCCCCCACCCCCTCCCTTGCGGAAGAAATGCAAATGTTGAAAAAAAAAATAAAAAGAAATAATGTTCCCATTGGAGGTAAAAAAAAATTCGCGAAACTCACCCCTTTCTTTCTCCATTTCCCGTTCCCCTCAACCTGCGATTTTTTCCTCCCTCCCCACTACGTCGCCCTCTTGCGTCCTTAAGCCCTTCACTCGCCTTGTTCCTCGAGAGGGTCTCCCTGCTTTCTCTCCCACTCCCTCTTCTCCACTGAGATCGATCCCCGCGCACGCCACCACGTTGCCATGTGTCGACATAGCATGTACATGAGCGAACGCCTGACATGTTGTGCATGAGCCCGAGCGCTATCGCTCACTCCTGAGCTGACACGGTGAGGAGACGCAGCGGCTCCGGCAAATCATTAAGGACAGCGGTCGACTCGCAAAAAAGACATCTCCGGGTCTGTGCTCGCGATGAAATCCCCCTCCAATGAGCGGCAAATTATTAACGAGCATCATGATCATCAGCTCGTGCCATCAATCTTAAGATTGGTTTGACTCTGCACTCCAATTTGCTTCCTCTATCGGCCAATCTCAGCATATGGGCTCATTTATCTACATCTACATAATACCCTGAAAGCCGCCACAAGGGTGTGTGGTATGGGGTGAATAATCCCGGAACATGCCCTACATTAATGTACTAATGTTTACACATACGTACTACGGAATGGGAGATTACTCAGACTATCATGCAGGGCACACACTACAAATTTTACTTTCCTTCCAAAACTACCTATATTGCACTTGCTTATCCAGTTATTATGAAGCCTAGGTATCATGGTTTACTACTGTTGGATGGGAGAAAAACATTTCAAATTGTATCAACTAGGGGGAATCCATTTATCATGCGAAGAAAATACCGTACATCGACCATCCTGCGAGACGAGCACCATTTTAACACAATGAAAATATATGAAGTGACATAATTAAGCAATAAAACGAAGTGCTGTTCATTTGGAATCACGTTGGCATGATGAAAACGAGCAAAACTCTACATTCCTTTCCTTTCACATGACTTGTTGACTGATGGAGACGCGCAATCTCTGTAGACACATAATGTAGCAATATTCTTGTGTAAATAAAAATACCCCAAGTAGTTTGATACATCAACATTCGCATTGGAATTTTTACAGATTTCTTTTGGGGTAGATTTCACCTCTACATATTTTGGGAAAATTGTTTCTGTCAATTATGAGTAAATGAGGCATTAGTGAATTGATTATCAAGTGAATCTATGTCGACTCCAAGATGTGCACGACTATGCATAATTAATAACCTAAAATACGGATAATATTTGTTATTATTGGTAAAAATAACTGGATTCGACGATGATGCGAGGAGTGTCATCCCATCGCGAATAAATTTGGACGTCTATTAAAGTTATTTTAACACCCTTTATGATACGGATTTAATCTCAGTAATTTCTGATTGCTTTCTTGTAGTCAAATGAATAATTTATCAATTTTCTCGCCACATTCCTTTTTGGATGGAATGTGGCGAAATTGGATTTTGAATTAAATAACTCTGTGGAAATCCAGTGAATCTCTAAGTTCCTGAAGGGAAATGAATTTTATTTTTTGGAATTTTTTTCAAGAATAATACCGCTGGTTGTGAAGTCTTCGTTATCGCGGCAACATTGAGTCATGAATGCAAATTTATTCTATATAATTTGGAATCACATCCTCCGCCCCAGTTGGAATATTCCAGGAAAAGTGACAGTAAAAAAATATGCAGTAATTGTGAAGTAAAAAAATTTCTATTAGCAAGAATTGCAAGCATTTTTATTCCCGACTCCTCATTGAAACTAAACAAAAATTACGTAGCACAGGTCTATTTGCGAGTATACGGGAAGTAGTCCCGGAAAAGTTTCTCTGATTTGCATTCAGATGAAGGATCGGCGTGGGAAATACCGCCTGATAAACCTTGGGAGGTTGAGAATAATTCTCTCTCGATAAAATCACCACGGCATCATAGGTTCATGATATTAATGGACTAGACGGCGGCGGGATGCCTGATACGGCGAAGGTCTCAACTAATAATTCAAGTGAAAAAGTAGAGAGCAAATGTAGCGGGAAAGGGCAATTTAAATGTCTCTTTGGGCGATGAATATTAAATTGCGAGGAGGAGAGTGGAGGTTGGCTCGTGCAGAAGTTGGCGCCTGCAAAGATCTTGCTCTTCAGGATTTAATCTGTAGGTAGGTAGGTACTCTACATTTGACTGAATGCGGAAAATTAATTCAAATAAGCCCGTTTTCCCTGAATTAACCGCTTGATTGCATTTGAAACTTAAAGACTACTAAACTTTTTACTCATCTCTGAATGTGTGGCACGCGAAGTAAATATTTGCATAAATTTTAGGTGTAATATACCTGGTTATATTATAGTTTGAGCAAGAAAGTTGTATTGCATGCGAATAAATCGTGTTCCAATATGTTTTTAAAAGTTTTGGTTTTCACTTTGCCGAACGCTACAAATATGAAATATACCTTGAAAACGACATTGTAGGCCGTAAATATGGTCGGCAAAAAGAAGTTGTAGAATATACAACATAATAATAATTTCGTGTTCAATTGGTAAATTTTATATTTAATAGTGTTGGGTATTCAGAAGTGAAATGATTTATTTCCCGTCGATGATGCATGCACGGTTTATAGTCACTCCCTATCATACATCCTTGTGTACACGGTACACTAGATTTTTCTGCGACTCAAATGAAAAATGAATCTCCACAGAAAAAGCAGAAAAAAATAAGGATACCCTGGTCTTTCTGCGGCTACGAGCTAGGTGTTCCGCGATCGCACACATATCCAATTTTCACGCTGTGAAAGTCGTCCAACGTGAGGGCGGTGCTGACGATCAAAGGCAGAGAAGCTTGCAGATGCAAAGGACTAACGCCCGCCGTGAAGCGCGGCAGCGGTGCAGGAAGAGTCAAAGGACGAACGAAATTCATAGATACGAATATGAAAAATCCACTTCAAAGGGCCATAATGAGAAACGAACGAAGGCTTTCGTCCCGGGTATCGCCGCCGATATGCCAAGTAACAAGCGAGCAATCTCATTTGATTCTGCCCTGTACGGTAGCATTCGCTGAAGCACAAAAATGTTGCATCCGTAATTTATTGAAAAATCCTCCCTTTTGCCATTATTTTCTACTTGCTCCATTCTCGACACTTCATACACAATATGGTGAAGGAGAGGAGCTGTTCAGAATTCATCTCATCTCTACCTCAGATTCATTCATTCAGTAAACATGGTACATACAAGGAAGAACTACGCATTTTATAATCCTCCCGTTGTTCCAGCTACAACATGAAACATTTATTGATGAAAACAATTGCAATTTTTCACTAAATACAACCTTAAAATACATTTTATCCGGGAATACGATTTAGATACCCCCCACCAAACAGGCGAAATTTATTTAAGTAAAATATAATAAATAATTGTTTTGAATGTGCATTTATTCACGTCACAGTAGTGTGCTTAAAATAAGCAAATAAATATTTTTTCATTTCATTAATTGATACTTTAATTTAATTTAGAGCATCTTGAATTAAATAAGTTCCCTGACTGTAATATTATCTTTATCTTGAAAATCCCTCATTTTCCTTTCGCTATACGACAATTTTCTAAAATTCTTGCTTTCAAGTGATGTCATCTTCTTTTCTCATCTGTTTACTCTGCTTACTAGTCAACTTGAGTTAAGATTGATCCGAAAAGGAAGCTAGCAATAGATATTCATCCTAAAGGTTGAGGCAGTTATCTGAAATATATCCCAAATATAAGAGATTTATTCAACGCACTCTCCTCTTTCATACTGCTTTAAATTCCCCAATGTAGAAATTGCTTCTTGATCTACATTTATATGATATCAGCTTTTATTTGGGTCATTGCCCGCCTTAATTTAGGGGGAAAATGGTAAATTTTGACATGATTTTTTCAAAAAAGTTAGCATCGTTAGGGGATACTGATTATATCTGATACTGAATATGATTGGGACACTGAAAAAAGAAAGAACGTGAAATTGAAAAAAGTATGTAAATAGGGAATATAGCTTATGCCTAGTTTAAAAAAACCAATTCGCAATATAAATCTATTACTAAGATTTGTTTGCATGTGCAAGTATTCGAGCAATCAGGCTAAATTTTCCCGTTCTATAAAGAAGTACATAGGTTTTTACATGGGAACAGCGTGAAAACCTTAAAGATGCAAAGACTAATCCTGGATGATGACATTTGTAATGAACTACATAAAGGGTACTTGCATGCCACAGCAAGGGCGTATGTGATAGAGGATGTTTATAGTACTTGGTTGATCATTTTGAATGACAAACACTTTAATACTTCAATTTCATAACTGAAAAATGTGTTAAAAATATATTATGTTGGAAATATGTTTTTAGGAATTGTACTACGATTGAATATATATATTCACTCTGCATCAACGACGTGTTTAATTAATTATTTGCAATTCGCGCCACGCTTAATGAGAAATTCGAATGAACACATGCTACTAAGGAAGTTCGCAACCTATTATATTATACGACCCATTTCAAACTATAGGCGATGGTTAGCTTGGCAATATCGAAAGAAGGGAGTTCCTCTAGAGTCAGACAGTAAGTATGATGGACTGAAGAAGGCATCAAATGAAATGCAGTGGTCGTGGGAACAATTGGATTTCCATTTACACCTACCTTCATCAGTAGAAAACTGATAATACTAATAGCATCAGATACAAATCAGTATAATTTTAACCTTTCAGGTTAACTGTAATCTTGAGAACAATCTCTTAGTCTCAAGGGTTTCACAAATAAGCCTTTCTAATAAGAGAGTGATATATTCTGTGCTTTCAAAAAACTTCGCTGTTTTTTACACTTATGCACCTTATTTAATTTCACTTATGGAAGGATAATAGGAATATTTTATAAGAGTTTCCATTGTTAGGTAGCGCAGATTTACTTAATAAAGAGGATACAATTATTTTTGATGCGGGAAGGCAACCTGATGAAGACGAGCTTCGTCGAAACCTAGGTCGCCTTATTTTAATGGATTTTTGCTATGTGAAAAAGCAACGTTATTTGTATCATTACAAGGGAAGAAAAAACCTTTAAAATGCACACCACTCATGAAAAAAATCTCTAAAAAGTATATTTTAACAAAAATATTTATATTTTTCTAAGCGTAAGAGGTTTTCTAAGAGTTGGGTAAGCGAGAAAGAGGGAGGAGAAGAACGGTTGGCTTAGATAGCAAACTGAGAGGTAAGAAGTATGCGGAACTAAAGGACATTATATTAAAATTCGGGTCATTGTGATAATTTTATACCCAGCTATAATTACCTGTATATCACTACCGATATATCGCTATTTATATAGTTGAGGGTGCATTTCAAACATCGATTGAATATGATTCGTTATGTTTTCCAACTCCGACTGTGTAAGGCACAAGAAACGACCGGATTTGTTTCCGCTTCATGCCAGCGGGACGGGTCCGTTCGAGGGAGTAGGCGGAAGCCTTTTGCTGGTTTGCCTTTCTCTTTTTATCAAGTCTCTCTCTTTTCATCTCGGAGCTGTCTCTCTCCATCCGCAGCGAGCGGAGAAGCGAGAGTGAAGGGAGACGAACTTTGCGCTGTCGTTCTGCTTCGCATTTTGCTTACCCACGACGACGAGAGACGCGAATCACAGGTAGCCTTCCCCTTGAGGATCCTCGAGAGAGAACGACAGAGGCCTGCCTCTCTCTCTGTCTCTGGATCGGAACTCTCAATATGAGAGTTTACCCTCTGCACAAGAGCTGCCTCGTAGCCTCCTCTTCGCCTCTCTTTGGGCCCATAGTCTATTTTCCTGGAACCAGATCAAACGGAAGAATCTGCCTTTGGTTACATGCTTTCAGCTGTGCAGGAATTCCACAGAGGAAAAATCACGAGCATAGGTCCGGACGCGATCCCTGCGATTGCGAGTGCTTAAGTCAGTTGAGCTACCAAAGCATCCTTTCCCATGCCTCTGCAACGATTTCCTCAGAGGATACTCTGGAAGTAAAAACCTCACTGGAAAGTAAAAACCACGCATCAATCCCCAGTTTTACGCATTCCACCCTGATTCCCTTCTGGTGTGGGAGTTTTCCTGGAGTGAGTTTCTTTTGGTCACGTATCTGAGTCATCAGTCATGCTTTTCTCACATTTGTATTCATATTTCCAGTAATTTTTATAGTGGTTTTGTAAAGGTTCTAAATTGTATTACACTATTTATAGCCAATTAGTTGTATTGATATTTTTTTCTTTCAAATGTTGTAAATATTAAGAATTTAAAACATAATTATTGCATCAAACGATCTCTTCATTTGCTCATTTTTTGCTTTGAAACCTTTGTCAAGATTGTTTTAGAAAGAAGAAGTAGAAGTCTATCCTTCTTATCCAAATTCATCGCAAACGTTAGCACTACATTCATCAACTTCATCGATCTTATCGATTCCAACGATGACTCTAAGAATTACTTTTATCGAATGGGAAATTTCCTTATGTCTCTATTATCTTCTTTTAGGTTTTTTTCGAAATGTTAATTAAAGTTGGCCTTAAATCGTATTTCGGCGTTTATCGTTTTAACATATGTTTTAGGAATATATCCAAAAGAGTCTATTTTTATGAGCTATTAAGAAGCATCATACGAAATTTTTGATTCCGTAAGTTTACAGAAATGGACATATTACATCAATTCCCCCGATCCTATCACTTCAAATTGATTTCAGTCGCCAAAATCAAGCGCGAGTTGACCTCGTCCGCCAGGTTGATTGATTGCGGGACGGGAAATAGTGATCGCGGGTTCTAATCTCGTACATGCGTAAGCATCGCATCGTGAAAGATTAGACAGAGCGATATAGCCTAAGAAGTAGGAGTACCTTAAAATTTAATAAGGCGTAGCAGCAAAAACTTTCAGACGGGCACAGTCGACCCTCACGAAATCAAGGTTCAGAGATCGCGGACTCAGTCGTTCGCGGATTCTTCACGGAAGCATAGCTAATAACTGATTGCGGAAAATACTAATATACTTTTTTTCTGGCAGTGAATACTTTTCCTTGGTATAATTATTCAAGAAAAGGCTTGAATGATTATAGTATGTATACATAGAAGTGAAATCGATTCTTTACATCTAGTGAACGGGAATGCATAGCATTTCGGCGCATACAGTTTACCGGTTTAACTTTACATTCTTTTCTTAAGGCTAAAGTATTAGGCTGAGCTTGAAATGAAGTTAGTGTTACGCTAAGCCACCCCAGTCAACAGCATGTTTGTGCATGCTTACTTTCATCTTAGCATATTGTAAAAATGGTAATGTACGACTAATATTTAGCTACTAATCCTTTGAAGCATGACATATAAAGTTTGGTTACGTTACCCCCTGCCGCGTACCTTTATGGTGACTTGAAGGATATTATGTAAATTTAGATGAAGTGCTTGGAGCGTTACCGCCACGATTTTCAGGGGCTATGTCCCCAAGCAGAAATCTCATACAGAGAAGCAGAAAAAGCATTAAATCTACTCCTATCCTGATTAATTAACTACACGGCAATTTCATCGATATTTGATATGTCCCTTTTTTAGGCGAAAAAATTAAATTATAAACCTCTCTATTTAATTATATCTCCACTTTCATATTTCTGATTCAACCTACAATATTAAGGTAGAAGTTTCAATACGTTTTCAACATATGTGGGAAGGCAATCAGTATGGAATTTACGCACAAGATTTAGCTTGAAATGTTGCCTAAACTTTGATAACTCCAAGCCCTATTCTACCAACAATTTGGGTACGTTGCTAAACTTTTGATACAGCATTTGTCGAACCTAGCTGCTGTTCACTTCACCCGATCAAGTACCTTCACCCTCTACATACCATTTGTGTGCTCTATATTCTAGGAAGGGCCTAGAAGTGAAAATTGGCGGCATTATAATCCATAGATTACAAATTAATGAATGGCCTACCGTGATGTGTGATTTCCACACGCCTTTGCGCTCGACAATCACTCCCTTCATCAAACAGATTGACCACCGGAGGTTGAACTCCCGTTCGGTTTCGCTTCAAAGGAGTTAAATTTTTTTTCAAGGAAACATGCGGCACTGCACTACTCAAGGATATTTGCATTGCCTGAAAGTTTTCGTTATGCACACATCCACCATCAACCGCTTCCGAGCGATCAGTCGTAAAGGGCGGATATGTCCAACGCGGAGCTCCCTCCCCCAAATCCCTGATTGAGTAAAGGTAGGTCAAGATTCGAGGTGAGTTAAATGGACGCAAAAAGCGAAATGGAAACAAAAAATAAAAATCCGTTGACGAGGGCACTCTCTTCTCCTCTCTCACAAAAAAAGAGGCTTGCCTTTTGAATTAGGACTCGTTCCGTTTTCGCAAATGCAGGAAGCGATTTCGGGGGCTGTTTGTTCTTCCACGATCGGCGTCCGGGCAGCGGAGGGGATGTTATGTGAGTGTAGTGGGAAAGTGAGGGAGTGGGAAATGAAAAGAGTGACTCGGGATCGAGTTAAATATTTCTTCCGCTGATCGCCGCCCTCAAACGCATAACACCCCCTCTATCCTTCCTTTCCAGTCGATAAGACTAGATCCTCTTTTTGCTCCTACTTTTTATTGTAAAGAAAAGATCCTGGTTCAGCTATCCGTCCGTCACAGCTTCGAAAAAATTGAGTTTGATCGACTTTGGAGGGTCGTTTTCTCTGCGTCAAATCCGTACACTTGGATTTACATGGGAGGAGGTCGCCATCACTCGGAAGATTAGAGAATTGTGTCTTGACCCACTCATATCTTTTTACTGGAGTGAAAATTCCACCACGTTGTCACGCGACTCTATCTTGACTGTGCAGCATTTCCTGACGGTGTGATGTTTATCGGTTAGCACGGGAGAGGCTAGGTATCCGGGGAGGAAAAGGACAAGTCATAGGAGATGACAGAGACAACATCGCAAAGATTTTTTCGTTTTTTTAATAAGTATGGATTTTACTGCAAAGTATAAAGTTATTTTACCAATGTGACATTTACCTTAATAAATATCCTTTTTATAATATCAAATTATCAGCACGAATAAGGCGTTGAGTGGTGAAAAATGACCTTAGCCGTCGATGCACTCCAACCTAAATACTAATACTACAACTCGCGTTTACATAATAGATTTATAAACATGAAAAAGAGGCGATGATGATAACGAGTTAGTTGATTTCTGCTTAATGGTTTCATAGCTTCTAGTTGGGGAACAGAACCAACCAATATTTTACTTTAAAGTACCATTTATTAATTAAAAAATAAAATAAAATAAAAAAAATCTTTCGATTATAAAGCTCATTTTTTGATGCTCAGCATATGCTGAGATCCCCCTTTTAGAGAAAGGGAAGCATTTACCTAGCTCAAAAATCAGTTTTCTGATAGCGTGCCCACGGATCTTCGGCACCGATCTTGGCAAGTTTGCCTGGCGTATCGCCTACTTAACTACTTTCAAAGGATACCTTTTCATAAGTAGATAACCAATCTGACTAATTAGTCCTCAAACTCTCCAAAGTTACCTAAACTGAGTAAGCAATATCTGCAATGAGAAACGTGAGATATATTTGAATACAAAGGGGATCAGACTGATGTGATGGCAATGATATTGGCCCCTATCCTGAGAAACATGGTGTGAGACCTGATTATGACATATGTTTTTGATTAGTAAGGCGGTATTTGCTTCAACGTTCGGTGGAAAGATCCCCAACAGACCCAAATTGATGAGGTAATTCAACATGGACCCCTGGGAACCTTGCGATAAGTGAATAATACGGTCGGCAGAGATTACTTTTAAAAATTTATCTTACAAAAAATCTCTGCCTATCATACTTATCTTATACGGACGCAAATATTCAGCTGACGGATGCCTACCCACAATGATGACAAATGCATATGGTAGCCTCGGATCTCCTTCAAATCCAGTAAAAAAAACTGCGCTGCTGTTCAAATCCCATTTCTATCTTTCTCCTTCAACATCTGCCGGGTTAACGATAACTAGAACAATTTAAATCAAAGCAGTATTCTCACGAAAGTTGGTATTATGTTACCACGTATAGTTTCCAATAACTTCTTTAATGTAATTGGGCCAGAAAAAGAGTGACAATCTGCAGTCACTCCGTGAGTGCACTGTAGGCCATTTCCCGCCTTTCCCCAATGCACCCCATTGTCCAGGATATTAGATGTAGCCTAATGTCCCTCGAGAGAAAGGGAATAATAATAATATTCCCATAATCGAATTCTTATTGGTTCCTAGACATGTCGGGATAGCAGTGAATGGGGCAGCGGACTCCCCCGCTAAAGAGGCGTTGCGAGAGGCCAACACTGCCGTTGCATAAGTACCTGTGGAGGATCTGAGGGCTGTTTTGAGGAACGTATGACTTCAGCAGTGGAGGGAAACGTGGAATCAGCAAACAACAAATAAGTTAAGCGAAATTAAGGCCGACATAGCTATGTGGCCCCCTTCAGTTGGGAGGACTCGGAGGGAAGAAGATGTCATCACATATGTGAGAATGGGGCACAGTGCCCTGACCCCCTCCTACCTCTTTAAGGAGAAGATCAAACCCCATTGTGATTGGTGCGACTCCCCCCTCACTGTGAGACACCTCCTGACCAGTAATGTCAGATTTTTCGACCCTCAACCCGCCACCAGATCGCCTTAAACCCGCCCAACCCACCCAATCCCCTCTTTTCTCGCCGCAAGCGAAGATTTAAACAAAATTTAACGTACAATGACCAGGTGGTTTAATTTCGATATGAAAATAAACATTTAATATAGTAAAATGTACAATTCATATTCACTTTGTCGGATCAAATCCGCGGAAAGGAACAAATAGTAATAGGGTAACATTTATGAAACACTAAGAGAAAAATTGAACAAAGTATTAATTATTGCAAGAGGTAATTCATTTAATGTTTTCTAAAACAATTATTCGTATTGTTAATGATTTCAAATCATGGGACATGTTTATGATTAAATACGTTATTTGACCAACGACGTTCACCTCATTGAATTTTTCTTTTATAAATGAGGAATAACTGTATTGTAAGTTCTAATGTTGCAATGCTCCGTTAGAAAAATATTGATATGGTATACGATATTGATATACGTTATTTGACCAACGACTTTTACCTCATTGACTTTTTCTTTTATAAATGAGAAATAACTTCATTGTAAGTTCTAATGTTGCAATGCTCCGTTAGAAATTTTTTTTTCATTTCAAATTGTTGTTTTTTGAACAGGAAATGAATAGCATTCTATTAATAAAAACATATTTTAGAAGTGCTTATATTAATGCTTAATTAATTTCTTTTTGCGATTCTCAACAAATTGCAAATATTGCTAAGTGCTCGATCATTTTGGTAGGGACTCGTATCAGGACTATTCAGTGATACTTTGCTGTTGCTGGCTCAAGCTCATTGACAGTATTAATAATAATTCCAAAGACACAGAAAACATTTATCGAGTAGTTAAAAATTTTTAATGGAGTGTTAAAACTTTCCTTGGGACAATCCATCTGTGGAAATGTGATGTACCCAATATTCTCGTTATCTTTACTTTCTTCTTTTCCTTTTTTAAATAATTTATGAAATGCTAGTAGAACTCGTCAACACTCATTTATTTCTGATTTATTGATTGCTCTCTGCAACTCCAGCCTACCGCTACTAGCGATATTTTTCTCGGAATTCTACCGACCGTGGGACCGATTCCACCCAGACTACCACCCAATGAGTTAAGTAATAATGAGTTAAATAATAGCCTGTGTGCTTGCACTTCAGTCTGACTTAACATCTACTTCTACATAATACCCTGCGAGGCACCTCAAGGGTGTTTCGCAGGGGGAACCGGTCGTATTATTGTTACCGGTAGAACTATTGTTTATTCTAACTTTTTCGTGAGTTCTACGGTATCTCTCGGTATAAAATAGGTAGGTTAAGGATTTATTTAGGTACCGGCCTAATTTCCGGAGAGGTCGGCCCAACCAGCCCAAGTTGGCGGGAACCCGGAAAATGAAATTTTTACCCGCCAGCAAAGCCCCTCAACCCGCCCAATTGGCGGGAACCCGACCAATCTGGCATCACTGCTCCTGACGGAGGGTGATGCGTATTGCGAACCGTGCTGCACGAGAAAGATTGAACGTTGTGGGCAATCTAGGACAAATCCTAGGTTTTGACCCCAACATGATCGATCGGGTCCTTTCCTTTTTGAAGGAGACTTCTACTTTTAATGAATTATGAATTTTAGTACGTTTAGTATTTTTAGCATTTTACATTCTTATATTTCATGTACAATTACGAACTCGTTTACAAAATATTTAGACGAGGTTTAAAATGATGTTGGCCGCCGACGCACCTTAAAAAACTAAAACTACTACTAAGAGTGACAAATATTCACTCGGGGTTTGGAAAAATGCCTCCGTGCACCCATGATGCATTGGTGCGGTTACCCATCGGAGTTGACGGCGTTGGAGCGTACGTGAAATATTGCAGCCATTTTAATGAGAACGACGCGTCCCGGAAAATATTCTGTGCTTCAGCTAATGAGACAACGGCGTGAAGCGAGGCCACTCAGCAAACCGAGCAATGCGACGTAACTCTACATCCATGCACGGGTAGACGGTAGAGAATTCCTTGAAATATCGGACTCCTCATACGTTTTCATACGTTGACCTAGAACTAATCGAATACATCATTGCATAAATCCAAGGAAGAGCTCCAATCCGGACATGAGAATTAGCCAGCTACCGAAGTTAATCCCAGGACATACAATGCTCGTGCCAGGTCGGGTTGAAATCTGGATATATGTCAGTGCGCTATGACGTACCATAGATTTTTGTCAACATAGTAACGGAAGGCCAGGTAATTAGTGTTCTTCTTCACCGTGTAGAATAGTTGTGTAATAATAATGTCCCCTGAATTTGGGGAGAGATTGAGACTAGATAGTCCCTTTTTTCACCTAACCTCTACATAAGTATAATATAATTGCCATTCCTTAGAAGATTCCATCTTGCTAAAGATATATGTATTTGTCCAGACTGATTTCAACATTTGTATGCAATTATCAAGCAATTTCTAATTTTAATAATTCTAAACACTGTCCAAAAACTATTTAGTAAACAAGTTGCAGTTTAGTATTTACTCGGTGGGAAAAGACGGGTTCAGGTTGTCATAACTGGCATAAATAAAGCAGTTTCTAATTTTAATAATTCTAAACACTGTCCAAAAACTATTTAGCAAACAAGTTGAAGTTCAGTATTTCCTCAGCGGGAAAAGACGGGTTCAGATTGTCATAGCTGGAAAATCCATTACCGCTTCGCATCGATGTTGTTCATAAAGTAACACATTTTTATGACAGATTTATAAAGGTATCACGGTTCACCTTTACTTCAATATTTGAACCGGCGTTCATAAGGTAAACACCATTGCTCCAAATTTTGCACCTGCGTTTCTGCTCAGTATGATTCTTCAAACTCGAAAATATTTATGCGAGGTTCAGCGAAGAGACGAGGAAATACAATCTGTAAACGGGCAACCCTCATGTTGAACACTGTGATGGAAACGGGGTAATAGAAATTGAAAAATTCCTCAAGAAAATCTTAAAGATTGACTGGTTGAGAACCCTTTAGCGTGAATTATCTCAACAGTTCGGGAAGGTGATTCTCACGTGAGGGAAGTCATAAGACGGAGAAAATGAAATTGACGTAAACAATCACTGTCAAGATTGTTTTCTTCGATATTAAGTT
The DNA here is from genome assembly GCA_933228895.1 of Platycnemis pennipes. Taxonomy (NCBI): domain Eukaryota; kingdom Metazoa; phylum Arthropoda; class Insecta; order Odonata; family Platycnemididae; genus Platycnemis; species Platycnemis pennipes. The sequence goes on along the minus strand of OW121851.1, from coordinate 126,214,820 downwards.
CCGATTCCGTCAGCCAATCAGTGCTAAGTTCAAGAGGATTAGATAACACCCTATCGATCTCCGCTAATGTGATGCATTTACGATAAGGGTAGGGAATACAAGGTAATACGTTATCCCTATCAGATGCATTTGTCACTCCCTCGTTCAACGTATCTTTAGAAAAATCGCCCAAAATACATCGTCCGAGTGAGGGTAAATTTATCGGCGAACATCAATTAACTCCTTCAATCTTCAATCACAAACTACCAGCGTCACAGATTCCTTCAATTTTTCCTGGAGAAAAAAAAATAATGGCTGATGTTTCCCTCGATAGCTGATAATACGACTTTATTTTGTCGAATATACAAATAAACTTGGGCGTTATACACAGGAGGTGGGTTTTCCCTGAATGTCCAAATTTATCCCATTTTATGAAGCGTAGTCGAAGGAAGTATGAACCCATTCTAGTTCTGTAGTTCCAAAAATTCAATGTTTACACGGCACCACTAACATGCCCATTTCCCCGGTTACCTCACATTTAAAGTGAATAAAGCTCTAATTCAGCTTCTTTTTCAAAATGATTTCGTCATTTTTCTTAGAAAATTCAATTCAATGTAGGTATGTCACGCTAACGAACCAAATGTGACCCTTAAACTCAAGTCTCGCATATTTAAACGGAGTCACCCGCTACAATAGATCCAGAGTAAAATATAGACGTAGACTGTAATGGCAAATTCCAAGGACATTTCAGCCATATTTGTTATTATGAGTGAAGAAAAATATATTTAAAACATTTACGTCCAGCATTATATCTCTATAGTTCTTAATCTTAATAATGTAATTAATAACAGTAAGATAGAGTTTATGAAATTCTTTCCAATCCTTCGAAAAAACTGTCCACCTGTAATTTAAGCACGGAATATAGATTATATTTCTTCCTAAGCTATTATACTGATTCCCAAAATAATTTTTAAAACGACTAGAATCACGGCTGTACTTGAATTATTACTATAAACATATCTGATTTTCACTGCATTTACAGAATTCCGAAATGATGCCTACTTTACCTGGCTCTCGTACACTGAAAAGCATTATATCTCTCTTGGTTCTGGGAAAGGCCATCTCTCAGGTTTAAATTCGCCGATACTCCCTAGGATAGTAAACTTTGATGGAGGACCTGGGCCCAGTGACCGAGATACCTTCGGGATCGGAGCCAATCGACGCCTCGATGAAATATAGGCGCCCGCGGCGTCCCGACGGAGGAAATCTCTACCGTGATGATGCCTGGCAGGGACGAAATGAACTTGGCGCAAAACGAATCGGAAACAGCCACTCGATCGTTTATGTCAAGGAAGTGATATCCAGGAAGAATATTTGATTCGAATTACGACCCTACCTCCTACGGTGCAGAAATAAACTCGATTTCTGATTTAAAGGCTGCGAGTCGGCCTTTTACGCGTGACTTGTGCCCAACAGCCGTTCCATGGCACCTATTCCCACTTTGCTTGGCGCTGTCCTTTCCATTTTCTTACTCATGCATCCACGATTGTTTTCTGTCAATGGTTGACTTCCCAAGTCAGTAACAGAGCCTTGGCACATAGGAGGTTGATTTCTCGCTGGTACACAAAGGGAGTCTTCAAACTCTCATCGTCGACACCTGAATAGCAGGAAAGTTAACTTGGTGGAATTTCGACATTATATGAGCAAAATAAAACTTTGTTCTTTGTTCGACCTGAAGAGGTCAAAACCGCTCGAGCGGTATTGAATAATATCCGTGTGTAATAGAACAAAGCTTTATTGTATCTATATAAGTCCACAACTGATATCTTCTAAAAGCAAAGTGTGAGTTCAGTCAACTTCAGTTCAAAGCACGAGCGACAATTCACATCGTCCGGTATATTATTCCTTTTGGAAAATATTATCCAACTAGATCGACTCAAGGAAGGAAAAGAACAGAGAAGAAAAAAGGTACCTCTTCCTGCAGAAGGATAAAGTTGATTTTTAATCCATCAACAGCCCCCGATATGAAGTAAAAATCGAAAAAAATATTTAAGCAAAGTGGATATGGCTTTTGGTTGAAAAACGCATTTGATGGAAAACTTCAGGCAGTTGAAAATATAGGCTCTCCTTGGAAATCATCCACCTGAAACAAACGGGGTGCTGAGGTGGTGGTAACTGATGGTATTATGTAATTGGGGCTGTGTGGGGTAGACATTGGATAGGCTTTTGTTACACTGGGTCCTTGGTGCAGTTTAAATACCCAGAAGTATGCCAAGAACGCAAGATCAGTTTTATAATTGGGCATACCCTGGAGGATAACCCATGTTAAAAAACCTAGAGAGAGTTCAGTATATAATTAGTAAATTCGTACCAACTACTTTTGGGAGACGAGCACCGAAATATTGAAATTTTTTTTCTGTGTTTATGCCTCAACTAATTCTGTACGGAATTTGTTGCGTTCATTTGTTTTTTTGGCGAAAACTATTGCTTGAAAAGTGACCACAATAATGAAGATTGTCACGTGCGTTGGAGAGATTTTTTAGAAGATGACAATCATGAGTCAAATGGCGGAGGATGAACGCAATTTAATCAACTGCAGACGAATTCAAACGTGAATTCCACGGATTTGACGGCAGCCTGTACAGAGAAAAAAAGTTTAATGTATGATAAGAGTTTATGAGGCGGCGACCGATGATGATAAATTTATTTCAGGTTCATTATGACCTTATCAGGGTTTGAGTCAAACTTGGGCATTCATTGGAAGTCGATGGAAAACAGTTAATAAAAATTACTAATACAATACTTAAAATAATATAAGTATGTATCATTTGAAGACATTATTATTACACAGTCGTGGATGGTGTATCTTTTTGGAACTGCTTCATGATGCATAGGAAAGAAAGCACTCTGCTATTGCACACTATATAATTTCATTGCTACCGGTTTCGACACAGTGATTCGATTCGGCCTGAAGGTGATACACTGTATCGAAACCGGTCGCAATAAATTTATATTGTGTGGAATATAAATGTTTTCTTTCCTACGAATTAAACGATTTATTTCACGCATATATGTGTCATATTTTAATAATATATATATAGTAAATATTTCCATTAAAATACTGTATATAGTTTATTATATATAATTAATTTTAACAATAAAAACTGTAAATAAACAATCTACGAAAAAAATAGTTTTTTATGACCTAATATTGAAGAAGAGGGGATCGAAGAGGAACAAAAATGTTTGGGGACCCCCGATCTGGATTAATGTATGCTGATAGATATTGTATCAATGTACATCCACTTTGACTTTGAAAAATACGTTTTAGAATCATGAAATAGCTTGGAATCAATAGGATAAAAAAATAAAAGGAGATATTACTCATTTCAGTAGAATATACTGTATAACAAAAAACACCCGTAGTCTACATAGTTGAAGAACAATGGGCTCAGTGACGATGCGGGTAACTGTAGTGACATTCAATCGTTAGTACATAAATGCTGACTATTTGCACACCAGTCTGCGCCTTTTCTGAAGTAACTTCTTTACTATCCAACACTTCACCACTACATCTACAGAAGACACAAGAGTACTAGCAATTTTACGATAAATGCTACATTTTTATAGTAAACCAACGCCTTCATTCACTTTTGGAATGATTTTTATTTTTCAGCATTTCACGAATCATACGGCAAATCCTTAACGAGGTCCTTAATGAGTCTCTCCATTGCACATCAATCCATTCATCCTTACTTTCGTGTTTTTCGGAGTAATTACTTCCAGACGCGGCGGCGCCGTCTCTTGTTTGATTCCGCCAAATATGCACCTTCGGCAGGAAGGAGCGACCTCTCCCTCGCCGCTTCGTTAAATGCAGTTCTCTCTCTCGTGTACGCAAAGGCTCCGACTGCACGACAAGATGCATTCATCAAACGGGACTGCCGTAGGAAGAGGTGCCCGTAATTGAAGGTGCTCTCTGTGAGACAGGAAGCGTCTGCATGAGCACCTCGACGTAATCGTAAATTCAGATGGGCTCACAAACTCACTGAAAGCGCTTTGTCAATGTTTTTCTGCGAGCATATCTACTTAATACCCTGCGATTCACCGCGACGGCTGGGGGTATATCTATCTGGGCCTTCAAGTACGATGACAAACCATTCCTTAAGATCATCAATTTAGGTATTCTACCTCCCACCCCCGCCCCGGTAACCCTACCGGTCATCAAACCATATTTCAACACACATTAACCACTTAAATGTAGTAGTGAAAAAGGAAACCCTTTCTTTCGGCAATGTTCAAAGCACTTTTTCCCGCTTCTGTCACGCACTAAATAAAAACGCAATGTTTTGTACAGTGAAGGGATGGAGAAGTTGGGGCTAATCGTTCCCAAGCACCCCTATTCTGGCTTCATTGTCATCCATAAGACTAGCATGCCAATGCATCAAGCATTATAACCTCCTTAGATGTATTATGTGATAAAAAATTAGGGATAAAGGTAAAAAATCGGAAGTGCCATCGTAGGGGTTTAAGCAAATCCACTCAATGTAAATCATTCGAATGAAGACTGATGATGAGCTATTTGGACATTTCTGATGACTAAGAAATGTGTATTTTCAATTAATCGATAAATGTGATGAAACATGGATTACCATATTCCATTTTTCATTGGTCGGAAAGCATAACCAAAATTCATCATTTTGAAAACCGGTCTCCATTTTCTTCACATCATATCTTTTAGTTGTTTCAAACGTCGTTCATAATTTCCCTTATCTCTATATGAAGAGATTGTGTGGGAAGTAAGTGGATGAATACCGCGGACATAGGCGAATCTCAGTATGACCTCCAGACTGTTGTGTCTCGGATATGACAATATTTAACGAAATGAGGACATTAGAAGTACATTAAGGGCATTGCATGTAAGATTAGTTTTCTACCAAGGTCGTTTTTAAAATTCCACGTTAAGAGTGAAGTGGCGGAATCACACAGGCTTTGGCAAGGAAGCAATTTTACGTACATTGACGTCCTTACTATTTATATCGTGCAATGAAACTGAAAAATATGAAAACATCGTGAAAAATGAAAGAAAACAGCTTCCGAGCGACAAAATCTGTCAAGAGCAATTTTTTATCATTCCATAGTGGTAATTAGATAATTGGGTTTAGACATTTACAATCTCCGCTTACAATTAGGGGAAAAAGAGTGTAATTGTAAGTGTAAATGTAAAATACGTACGTCATTTTTTTTACGGTTGCCATAAATTTTCAAATATTTGTATACATGCGGTGTCCGCCTTAGAGAGTGATGCTTTTTAAAAGCATCAATTGCGCAAGGAAATATTTATTGCTTGAATTCGTTTTTTTAGGATTTAGAATTAGCAATAGAGCCAGAAATAAATAAGTAATAAATATTTAATAACCGAAATGTAGTACTAGTGTTTCATTTCCTAACATTAATTCAAGCTTAATGCCATTATAAATCACAATAAGGGTATTGTTTGGATGTAGATACATAGCAATTCCAGCGAATCCAGAGAGGGATTTAATTTTTCACGCGTTCAGAAAATATGCTTCAGGAGATTTATTTTATTTTTCCAGGTAATAGAAACGAAAATGTTTCTCATATAATGTGAAAATTGGTTGATAAATGAACATACTCTGTGAGGAATCATACATTTCAAGAAGTCCATACAAAGAAGGTAAAAGTGGCTGGTTAAAGTAATACATTAGTGTTCAATGCAACGAATGGCCATTTCGGGATACAGGAATAATTAATGAACCTTACGCCCAGGAAAAGAGATCCATGTAAATATATACTGATCAGCAAGTTTGACCTTGGAAAAACCTCTGGCTGAGAATCCATTTCGGGAATTGAAATGAGGCCAGGAATAGGCCTTTCCCAGTCATCGACAAAATCTCTGGCTGATAAATGGTGCTAATAAATCAGAGATATAGGTTTACGAGGATTGAAAAATACGTTCGGCCTAAGCAAATTTATACTGCCCGAGGACAGGCAGCAAAAGACGAGACCTAGCAGTGCGGTTTAATGCGGCAAAAAAGATAACATTTTATATTAAGCTTTACTGATGTGTTGATAACTGGCCAACTTTATCTCCGAAGCAATTTTCGCCCCAACAAATAAACAATCTTTTGGAAGAGGGCGCGGACGAATCCATTATTTGCTGAGGCGGAAGCGTTTCGCATTTCCCTCCCGAGATACTCAAATTTATTCCATAGTCGTGCATTCGGTTCTTTGGTATTCCATAAATGTCTCCTTACTCAACGAACAAATTATAGCTAATTTTCCACATTTTGAGTTCGGCGAATATTTCCATTCACAAGGTTGGTACTCAAGTTTTTGGAAGCACAGGTCTCAGTCATTATCGCTAAAATTCAGACTCATTTTATTTGGAGAACGAATTCGACTCAAATTATTTGCTCCCTAAATATTGAGGTAATCCCAGACAAACATTATTTCGCCCATCATTGCGGATGAAGAAGAATGGGAGTACATACACAAAACATTCTTAATCTCAAAGTCAATCAAATACCCGTCAGTATCACTAATTGGGGCATGGATAGGGTTTCACAAAAACTGGAAAAGAATAAGTTTGTAAATGGCGCACAGTCATAACATTTTGCAGAGAATCTGTTGCTATTATTGCTATTACCGTACCTCTGGTGAATCCCTATTTATATGAGTGAGGCATGGACGATAAAAGCAGCAGAGAAATCAACGTCAAAGTATTTGAAACGAGGTGATACAGAAGAATGATGAAGATAAACTGGATTGATCGAGTGCCTTACAAAGTCCTAATTAGAGCGAGAGGACGGGGAAGTGTATATTTTAAATTGGTAGAAGACTGGATCAACTAATCGGCCATATCTTGAGATACGATGACCTGATGAAGAACATCGTCGATGGAAAAGTTAATGGGAAGAAACAAAAAGGATCGCTCAGTATAGATACTTATACCAAGTAGTGAAGGATGTAAAAGAGAAGTAAAGAAATGCAAAGATGAAGATGTAAGCTGATAAAAGAATCGAGTGCAGAGCTGCGTGAAACCAATATAAGACTAATTGCTGACTTACATGATGATAATAATAAGGGACAAGTCCGGTAATTTAGGTCATTAGAATCATTAAGAAAAGGTGATTAGTCGAGTGGGATGAGTTTCATTGTGAACTGAGGAATGGCAAAGAAAAACCCAGCGTCGATATTACTAGCATCTTAACGAAATGCAGCATGGGATCCACTGTTTCACGTCCCATCCGACGGACGGAGTACTGTACTTACAATACTATCCATCAGGCAATCCAGTAGGGATCGGTATGTCAATGAGAAAGCTCAGCCATTGCCTGGATTCGAACAAATGTCGTCGGCCTGGGATGCCTGCTCTAGCAACCGCACCAAGACATTTCAGTGTGGAGAATTTTCAGGAGGAATTAGGGGATTATTTAAAGGTAGCAACTCGATTAATAAATTTAATAACGCTGTCCCGCTGCTCAGGACACCTGGGCTATAAAATTACGCATAGATAAATGCAGTTGACAAAATCCATTTGGGTTCCCAATTACCTCGAGTCGATTAAAAGCGACTGCCGTACATATTTAACTCAAGTCTTCACGCCCAGACAAGGAGAGAATAGTGAATTATTTATATTATAGTGCTATAGATTAAGTAGGATATGGATGAACATTTACTTTAACAATACTTTTAGAAAATCTGGTTCCTATCCCGAGGGACCGGGTTCCTATCCCGGATGAAATGAAGATTTTCCATCGGTGCACTGGCCACCACTTGAGTGCTGAGTGGAGAAAATTCAGTGATACCACCATTGATGGGATGTTAAACAGTGTACCCCTTAGCGCATTTCGTTAAGATTAGTTTAATGCTGACACAGGGTTTCTTGTAACTCTTCCCCCGTTCTCTGAAAAGCCATACAATTATCCAATTACACGGCTATCATAAGACAAAGCAAATGACCTTAAATGGACTTCCTTCTCAAAAGTTGCTTGTTTATTTTTATCCTCTTCCCTTATGTTCAGGATTCGGCGCCTCTGAACGAAATGCTCCACAAAAGACTCTACACCTGTCTTTTCTTGAGACATATACTCCAGTGTCGTCATTAGTGCAGGTGATTGCCGAATTAACAGAAGTTTTTCTGATTGCACAGTAACATATCCTTTCGTGGACTGTAATAAATACATGTTACATAAAGCTTCATTCCGTATCACACAATCACAACTTGACTTGAAAATAACATATAGGTTATATCCTAACCAACTCCACTGTCACCACGTTTCGGCATCCAATGAAATGGCGTTTATTATCTGAATTAACAACTTCAAGTTTAATTGGCTTTTTTCCATAAGATAGACATTTGTAAAATGCTCCTCTATGAATGACGTTCAACTATCATTCATAGAGCCATATGAAGGACATATGGTACATCGAATGGTAGGAGGTAGAAGTAATCTTTGGTGCATTTACGTGGGTAGTACGTGTTTGGCGGTTTCCCACCCCCTGCCACATACCCTTGAGGTTGCTTGTGTATGGAGTATTCCTACCTCCGACAATGGTATAGTAAAACCTCCCAATAGTAGACAGGTTTGGGACTGGAAAAATTGTCCGCTTTAGGGAGGGGCTCGGAATCAGGACAGGTGTTTCTAAGCAGTTACTAGGACGAATATAGAGAATTTAATATTTTATATTTAATTTTCATTTATTAACTCATAAATAAATATAATAATAAATTACTTTAACAAAAAATATGGCATAAAACAACATTCATTTTATACCCATAGAGTAACCATACCTATAACATAATCGTGATCAAAACCAGAATCGCGAACTTGTTCCATAGAAAAGAGATAAGGAGCAGTGTGGTAAGCGGTGACTTGAATGAAACAGGCAAGAGCACGAACTCGTAGAAAGACAACCAGATTGGCTCCTAATTACTAAGATAGAGTTTTTAGTGGAAAAGTTACTTGGTATACATATTACTTCAAGAATGTTTTCTTTTTGTTCAAGGGAAGATAATTGTTTACAAGATAGATCGTAGTGATTGTCCGTTAATGGAAGTAATTGATGGAAAGTATTTTCTCTCTGTTGACCGTGTCCGTAATTGAAAGTGTCCGCTATTTGGAGCTGTTGGTTCTACAAGCCTCAATGTATTACTGCTGGGTATTGAAAAACTGTCCGTTTTTAGGAGGCGCCCGCTATTCGGAGGTGTCTGTTAAGAGGAGCTTTGACTGTATTTGGGCACCAAACTGACAAATACACGTTTCCTTTCTAAACCTAAGGTGGCGTGTTTGAAACCGTTGGAATTATATCGAATAGGTAACCAAGGAGTCTCGTGGTATAAACGCAAATGGTTTGCATGTCTGAATCGCTTCTTACAATATCATTAATTGTTTTCACATGCGTTTTTATCATCTCTCTCGACTATAGAGCCCTCAATGGGGTCGTTTACCATTTTTTTATTCCCGAGTCTGATAGAGTTTGTAAAATGAAAAGACCCGTATTTTTCATCCGTCAATTATTACTCGAGCTATAGGTGGCGAAAATCTGATGTTTTTAACCCTTTCGGAAAAGTGGGCGTGGTGCAACCTCTGACGTTCAGAGGTTGCACCACGCCCACTTTTCCGGGGCTCAGTTGTGATTGGACTTCGTCCAATCACAACTGAGCCCGCGAAGCTACTTCGCCTTATCGCAATGGGGGAGACACAGCTAACTCTGCCAATGGAAACTGTTGCGACAGGATCTGTGCGAGCAGACCTTCCGAGAACCCCCCTCCACTCCCTTTCCCGCCCCTAAAAGCAGTCAAGTACGGGAGGAAAATGACGTCAATGGTATCAATGCAGCCTTTTCGGTGGCCGTCACCTTTTTCCTTATTCTAATTTTTGATTTATGAGTGAATGGCTCAGGTTAGAAGATTAATTTTTTCACTAAAATTCATTTTTCGTTTCCATCTAAACGATTTCGTGTACAACATTGCGATTTTGGTCCGATAAACGCCCCCATTGGGACAGAACACAAGTGTAAACAATGAATGAGGTTGTAATCAGCGATTTTTACACACCAAATTTGCGATCCATTCGTGTTTACACCACTCCTTGTTACCTACTCGAGATGATCCCGAGACGGCTCCAAACACAGCCCCCCAACTCCCGAATAAACGCGATACGAAGTGTTGGCGCCCGGGATTCTACTCCTCAGCATTGTCGTTCGCAGCGAAGGAGGGAGAGGGCAGCACTGCACGCATCGGCACAGCAGCAGGCTCTCCCACAACAAATCCACACTGTCCTCCCATTCTACCCCCCGGCCCGACAACTCGTCCACTCTCCTCATCGCCCTCTCTTCCTCAAATAGAGACGGACGGACACGGACAATCGCTTCGTGCGATGGGACGGAGCCGCTTCCACGCAAGAAATCAATTCCGAAACAAAAGGGGTTCTTCAGCCTTTCTACGCTCGGAACGAGGGAGCGTAAGGGAATGAATGAAAACAAGGGGCAGACAAGGGAAAGGTAATAATTTTTTTCTATGGGTTGGGAGGAGAATGGAAATTCATCGCCGGGTCAACAACAGTGATTTAACTCCAATCTGCGGCGTAAATAAAAAGTGAACAACATTAAAGTGGGAAAACGTTTTGGGCAAAAGCTTTGTTTCTGTTGCTTTGGCAACTTGGTGATTTCATATTTGCAATCGTTGCCAGGTGAAATAAAAAGTAAAAAATGAAATTTGATTTCAATATGAAGAAAAATGTATTTTTGCTCACAATATACTGCATTCTGCTAGAGATGATCCGGCTATTGATTTGAGACAAAATGAGAACAAGGAATGAATTTGGTACTTTCTGTGCCTGTTTTATCAATGGAAAATGTTCTATTGCAAATAATTTAACATCTTCTTTTCCGCATGCCCGAGTAGTAGAAGTTGAGGTGAATAGCAATAAATATATACAATGAAAAAGGTATTAAATAATTTTCCACACACTTGTACGAGATTAAAGTAGCCACACTATCGTCGAAGTTTCATTTCGGCCGAAAAACTTGAAGTAATATGGCTAGTCTTGAGAAGGGGATGTTGTTTTTCAGGCACACTAACAGCTGCCTGAACAAGAACAATATTATCATCCAATGAGTACTTGTCGTACAACCGACACTTTCTCAACAGAATCCATAGAAATGCTTCTCAATCACAAACCATGGTGGTTGAGCCGTGGTTTGAGCTAAACCATGAGCCATATTTATAAAGTGATTCACCTTTATCTTTAATACTTAAAATCGAAAATAACTATGTAAGCTTGGCAACTACTCTCCACTTTTTTTTGTTCAAAAAAGTCACATGAAAACTGACTGATGTTTGGAGTTATCTCCGTTAAACCTTGCGATCATGTAATCGAAACAGCCCCCCGATTATTTGTCTACATTTTGTATGGCGATAAAATGATCACAAAGAAATCGATGGGGAAGAAAATATTAGGAGAGAGAAAATTATCTTCCTTGTTCGATCACATTTTTAAATGATATAATTTACAGGATTTAGTATGAACATGGCATTTATAGCTTCAAGTTTTCTAACTTTCTGCCAAAATATAAAATAATAGATAGGGCACAAGGTATAACAGGAACTTTCTTGAAGTACTGATCATAGATTTTGTGCTACGATATGTGTCCGAATCCAGATACGGATCTCTTGGAAATGTTTTGAATGAAAAATAGGTCACATTCTTTGGGAAGCTAAATATCAGTTGAAATCAGTTATCGAAGGATATGTTTATCATATAAGGAGTATACAAAAAATGTAGGAATTACTCTATAGCTACCTCAATATTCTTAGCTGCGAGGCTTCGGAACAAGTACAAAGCTGAATACTAAACTGCGAAAAATATGGTCGCTTGGCACGAGAGGCAAAAGCATGGGGAAAATATGAAAAGAGGCCCTTTCCGCGGTAAAAACTTTTATGTCGACAAAGCCCCGCCCCCTTCGACCTATCGACTGGCGGGGTTGAATCGATTGGCGTTTGGTCTTCTGGGGAATGAGGGTGGCAGAGGTTTGGGGAGGCGGAGTGGAAAAACGGAGCGAGTGCGATAAGTGACCTCCTCTTTCATCCGGTTTTCCCCCGAAAGAGATTCGCAATTGTGTCGCGTCGGATATGCATAGGGGCAGGATGCTGCTTTCATCCCCTTCGAATAATTCGAAGTCTTCACACCGGGAATGTATTTCCCGTTGTGTACTCGGGAATTGATAGCGTGCATCGAAGGAAAGTTAAGCTGGCGGAAAAGTGCTATAGTGTGTTTAGTCATGCGCACAAAAATTTACCTATTATAATACGTAGCAGGTGATAAGTTTGAGAATCAATATCACGCCGCAGATTCAAATACAGACTAAGAACCCTGCGAGAATTTAAGGTACATTGCTTTTCTGAGGATATTAAAAATAAATTTAAAATTCCAGATAGCGGGTGAGATCATCATAAACACAACTCATCAATTCTGAATTAGGTTGAACACATCTCTCCATTTGAATGTCCTATCAGGAAACTTATTCACATTCAAATGATTCTTCACATTTACATCGTTTACCACACGCTCCATACATATCTTACGACACCTTTCTTTACCATACTTACCGCTCTCTAGTGCCTCGACGATTTTATTTAATAGAAAATTATATAAAATATACCAAAGAATACACCTCAATACCTTAAAACATGCCCATTACGTTATTCTATCTTCTTCATGAAGTTTTCAGAAGACTTCTATTTTCTGCCACTTTTCCTAGTACTTCGTGTGTTATTTGACCGATCCATTTTCCCTCTATCATTCTTCTCTAACACAACATATCGAATCCTTCTAGCATTGAATTTTCAGCGGCTGTTATCGTCTATGCCTCAGTGACACAAAGAACTATGCTCCGGATGTTAGTCCTAATGAAGTGTTTTCCTCGTAAGTTAGTGACAAATGTTAAATTGAAAAGACATTGCAAGTCACTTAATTTTTCTACATAAGACAAAACAATTACATTAGTTTCTTAAATCGGCGGAGAGAAATTTAATAACCATGGTTGACGTAGTTTATACATCTTCTTTTCTATAAATATAATATCTTAGTGGCTATAGAATATAGTTTCTATACATCACTTTTATTGTATTATGTATTACGTTTATAATATACTATCTATATTATAGTTTCTATACTATTGTTGAACGACTGAGTATGACTCTCTGCAATATTATTCCATATTCCCTCACATGTTGACGTTAAACCAAGAAAATATAGGGATGGAAATAATTGCTATGGCTTGCTAGATAGCGTGTAAATTTAATTGAATGCTAGAGGAACGCATACTTGAGGCACACTCTAATTTTGAAGAGTGGATGCTCTTCCATGGCAGCCAGTCCACCAATCATATATATTCTATCTATCATTAAATTTGTCCACAGCACCGCTCTTTCCCTCATCGTATTTTTTATTCACTGTAATACTGAGATGGCAGCACAATTCAATCACTTATGCTCGATGATTTGATTAACATTTAATATTGCCCAAAATAAATCAAAGCTGTCATCTCGATGTTAATACATCATTCTCCAACATCCTGGTATAAATCGTTTAAATTAGAACGAGGAAAGCTTTCACCTAAAAAAATATCAATTACGAATGCAAGTTACGTTGTCAAATTTAGCAACTTTTTCAAATCGTCACCAGTGATTTAATTTTTTATCAAAAATTGACGTGGAAATAACGGAAAGGAAATAACAGTATGCTTATTCTAATATATAATTACGTGTGTACCCATAACGAAAGCATGGCCCATAGGAAAGGTTTATTTTCACCGATTCAAAAGACCAATATTAAAATTTGCATGCGCTGCATACCTGCATTCCAGGGCTATCTAAATAATCTGGAATATTCTGGGCAAACTTTTCACCAATAACCTCTGAGGTACACGCTCCACGCTCATATACTTTCTGAATAATTGATTGATAAAGTGATTGACTGTCGTGCCGATAGTTTATAAATGCTTCTATTCCAGAAAAAATAAGGAGTAATAATGGCAGTGTTTTTAGTACACGGTAGTAAGAGTGTAATTAATGAAAACTATAGTTCAATAAATTATTAAAGCACTATTAATTCACAGTATTATACAAGATGTGAGTAAAATTTAAAATGGGCGCCAAATTATGAGTAAGTAATACCTAATACACTAACAATGTAAGCATTGAAGCCTGAAATACATATGGAACAAATCTTAGTCAAACTTGCACATGCAAACAACAGATAATACAGTAATGAATCCAAGAAAATGGCTGACCAAGAGAGAACATGGTAATTTTTTGTGGCATGAAAATATACATGAATTCCGCCGTAAACTCCCCATTGAGGAACGTACTATTTTTATATATATTTAAATATGGAGTTAAATAGCAAAGAGAAGCTGGGCGAAAATTTTGCAGAAGAATTAAGTTGTGTTACAAAGATCTTACTCCTTAAAAATTGTACCTTTACGGCAGCTTTAAAACACAACGTCATCGCATGACGTCACGGCACGGTTATCAATATGGATGTTGTTCATTTCTTGTAAGTGATGGTAAGCTGTTTAATGAATACTTGGTGAACATTTATGTATTTATCTTATTTGAATAATGCAATAAACGAATGTATTTCGATTTTTTATTTAACGAGGTTCCACCGTGTCTCCGCGATTCAAAATCCCATGTAAGAGCTATGTTATTTAATGAATAAATACCGATCCAGAAAAAAATTATATGGAAAATCACCATAGCGTGATAACGCATGCACGACAATTGTATGAGTATGCTAATATATAGCGCGTTGTAGTTGCATTCTATTTTTTACAAGCTCTTTTAACTCATTTTGACTTCGAAACGTGAATGTCGTGTTGTTGCCACGTTTAATTTATAAAATGAGAATATATGCTCAATACCGCTAATACATATTCTAAAATAGGCTAAATATTTTCTTAATTAGGTAGTTTTAAACTATTTCCTTGCAAATACAACTCTTTGTTTTGAATTTTATTAATATTCACATTTTTGAAAGCTGTTTGGCAACAATGACGCTGCCATTTGGAGCATTGGTATTAATTAAAAAATATTAATAGCCAATTAAATATTTAAACTACATAAAGAAGAAGGGCCTTGGTAAGGTATATTCCCTAGTTAAGTTGATAAATAGGCTTGTAAGCACGTTCCGTCACAGGTACCGTTACCAATGATAACTACATCCTGTAGCGCCACTTTCGTGTAACTAAGGCTTTTCTGCTTTTTTTCGAGCAAACATTTATTAATATCAATAAAACAATTGTGGTAAGGCGAGAACTTTTTTAAAACGCTAAATTCTACATAAAATTGCGCATCTTATATTAGTTTTTCGTCAAAATGACATTTCTCTTTACATTATTAATCTGAAATTTTCACTGCAAGAGCTATGCTCTGCCGTATAACCACGTGTAAAATATCTGATTTTCAACGTATTTTTTCTTAAAATATATGATGAAAAGGCCTCATTATTTTACTACCAATCGATAGAAGGGCCAAAAAATTGAGTTTCCTGAAATTTTCACAAAAATGACATCTACTTCATAATTCGATGGAGCCTCCTTAAGTAGTATGGATCGTAACGACCGAATCGTCCATGAATTGTATAATACCTGTATAGGGGAAATAAGGAAGTCAATCAAAGGGAAAATGTCGGAATGTGCTTTTTTAAATCCGTTTTCAGTTATGGTTTCGATCAAGAAACGGCTAAACTCCTCAAAATAATATATTATCCTCGTTATCTTCTAAAATACACGTCTGTCTCCGTAGCAATATGGAACCTATACCGGACATAGACGTCAGAAGGCGTTTCAGGTCACGTGGCTTAGGTCAATTTTCGGGAAAATTTTAATAGGACTTGCCTTTTTCATGTTTTATTTCCTGAAATGGAACACCTTGATCCCTGTCTCCATGTTAGTTTGAAAAACGATTCGTGTGTGCACATCAAGAGAATAAATTACGATCAGCGTGATGATTCTCCTGCCTGCGCATACCTACTGCATTTCATCGTCCTCGTATGGTGTTCGCGTCTTCACCCTACACCTTAGACATCTACTACAGGCGCTTCACTAAACATGAACTGGGTATATACGACCAAAAGAAACGTTGATAAATAATGTGGAAAACTACTGTAGGTTAGACATGAATTCGGCGCATGCAGCCAATACATTAGGCCCCACGAAATCTTTGTAGTTGGCGCAGAAAATATTGGCTTTAAAAATTTAAATGAGTGAGAAAATTTCGTATCAAGTACATCACTAACACACAAGAAACAAATGTAATGCATATTCCCCATTGTACCTTTCGGAAAAGAATAGATAAAAGGAAATAATAATTATCTACATACGTGGGGTTAACTCAAGCCAGGGAACAATTTAACGCGAGCAAAAACAAGAAAACAATCCCAAGCACTCTCAAGCAAAGATATTCACTTGAGAGTGAATATCTTTGCTTGAGATCACCATCGATTAATTGTTCCCTACGTAAATTCTGAAGACACCTGGCAAGAGAGAAACTCTTTTGGGTGATATTCAGGTACATGGTGAATGAAGAAATTGATCGTAGTACATATTAGTAGAAAGTGTCCAGCTACTGAGGGGAACTGGGAAAGAGCCAGGTCGGGTAAACCAAGGGCTAAGGGTAGACTGCGGAAAATTTAAGGGGATGATTCCCGGTAGCTGACATTCTCTTTAGTGGGTGCCTTTTCTCCGTTTTCCTCCTACACGTCCTTATTTGAGCACACGTACGCATGGATAGTTGAACATCACTTCACTTGATTATGATAATTCTACTAACATTGGAACGTGTCTTGAGAGTGATTTTCTTATATTTTTTTGTGGAAAATATGCAAATTCCTTCCTTGATCATGAATGAATTACACCACTTTCAAGTACGTGGCAATGGCTCTAGAAGAATTTATAAAAGCTTAGCCCACCAATGAACATAATATCATTTCGTGGGGCCTAATGTATTGGCTGCATGCGCCGAATTCATGTCTAACCTACAATAGTTTTCCACATTATTTATCAACGTTTCTTTTGGTCGCATATACCCAGTCCTTGTTTAGTGAAGCGCCTGTAGTAAATCTCTAAGGTGCAGGGTACTCCATGGGTGAAGACGCGAACACCATACGAGGACAATGAAATGTAGTATAGTTGTGCAGGCAGGAGAATCATCACGCTGATCGTAATTTATTTAATTGATGTGCACACACGAATCGTTTTCCAAACTAACATGGAGACAGGGATCAAGGTGTTCCATTTCAGGAAATAAAGCATTGAAAAGGCAAACTGAAAATATGGAGATCAGTAACAATTATGGATCGGATTCCACAGCACAGAATTAATCTGGCGATCTGAGATCGCGCTTCATTGACAAGGCTCCGATCGTGGCAACCAATATTGTTAAGAATCTAACAATGACATTATATGGTTCTTATTCGGATGAGGAAATGTAAACATTTTTTTGAATCGTAAAGAAATCTATGTGAAATCACTATTGCTCGTAATATTAAAACCAAAAGTGCTATGAATTGAGGGCCACTATTGGTGACTAAAATTAAAACCTAAAATGTAGCTAACAAAACTGTTTATTAAAATGGAAACTTTTATCTTTTCAGGTTGGTGCAGTATTAGGTGGAAATCCACTGATTCAGACCTGCAACAAATAAGGGATCCTAATGCAGGTGGAAATTATGCTGAATGCGCAATTATAAATTCATCGCCTTGAGGTAGAGTATGCTGAGGATTGGATTGGTATGGTGGCTAAAGCATTTGGCCGTCATCCGATCCTGAGGACTCGGGGTCTAATCCCAGGAAGGTCACGGATTTTTCATTCGTTTTCTGGTCCCTCCTACAGTGGAGAGCACTTCAAGGTCAGGTCTCCAAGCGCCGGATGGGACGTTAAACAATAGGTCACCGTAGTCAAGAGCAGGCTGATGCCAATGCCGCCGGGTTTCTCTCTTACCCTCCCTCCCCTCCTTGAAATTCGTTCCTACCCCTACTCAATTTACTACCACCCTAGATGGTGCAATTTACCTCAGTTGTTTGTCGCCACTCCAACAAAAAAAAAACTTCTGCCAAAGTGTGCAGTTTTAATGGCCCTGAAGCACAAAGATGAATTGAAAGAGACGGCCTGATGAAAAAGCAAAGACTTCATTAAACAAGATGAAAGGAAGTCGGCGGATGCCACGGAAATGAAGAGAATTTATCGAAGGGATTACATACCGGTACTAAGATAGGGGCTATTTTCATCTACACTGAATTTCCTCCAAATCACCTCGAAGGTGCGTGAAAGGGGACGAATTATTACCGAACATGCATTGCGTACAATAATAGACATTTCAAATAGGTAGGTAGTACTCTGTTCACTATTTCTATCATGCAGGACAATGCTATCATGCAGGATCATGCAAAACAAAGTTCATTTTCCAAAAAAAAAAGAAAAAATTAAAGAACAGCTTTACAAATGCATCATATACATTAATGGTTTATGTAGATAAATCATCAAATATTCAACAAAATAATATTAATACCATCCCTGGTATATTCAGTTAATCTATATTAATATAAATGCGTAATGTGGGGAATTATATTATCAAGTCAAGGGATGGTCTTTTTATGAAGGTATCTTGGATTGATATATCTTCGTATTAATACGTATTGTGCAATAGAAGAAGCAATATTTGAATAGGTATACATGCGATCCAGCTCTTTCCTCTAGTCTTGTCTGCATAGTCCTGTCTGCCGATGTAGCGTGGGGCCATTATAATACTCTTGGTGTCGTAGATATACTCGCCTGACCTGTACCTATACGACAGCCTTTGTTAGGCTCACGTCGTAGCACTTAAAGTGTCTCCCATCCCAATGTCTCCTACAACATTTACCATCATAGCGATTTTTGCAGATCCATCGTGAATTTCATGTAATTCCGTTTGTAAGCCCTTTGCCATTTTTAAATCGCGATAATTTTTGGAGATGAAGTTGAGAGACTAAGAGAGGCTGTTGAAGAAGTTTTCAGAGCATTTGGAATATCGATCACTCCCTCGTACGATGAATAAATGAAGCCATTAAGAACAAAACGCCAGTTTTACGAAGCAGCTTAGACTAATGGATTAATCTCATATCGCCTTGATTTCCCCGCACCGGAAAAGTCTCCTCATCTATCAGAATGGAACCACTGACGTTCTTTAAAATGTTCTACTCCATGTGCGAGAGAAAAAAAGACAATCTTCACCGTGAAATCTTAGGAAATGAAAATCGATGAGGCACTCGTTGCAAAGAAGCCCAATGAGAACAAAAAAAGAAATAAATCTGTAGGTCCCCTAGCATTATAATGTATTAACTCTCTGAGATGTACCCATTGACCCTATTTCCCTTGCGTTTTTTTTTAAATTTCAATTCCCTTAAGCCCCATAACGATTACTGAAGGTTTTTGTCTGTGGCGATAAGCCAGCAAAGCCAAGTACCTCTTTTTTTCCAGTACTGAATCCATTCGTCCCATCCATTCTTTCACTCTGCATTGAGGCAGTTCTATTCTGAATTCAACCTCGAGCCTCGAAAAGATGGGGAGTGCGTTTAGAAGATAAAATGAAGAAGTTACCCCGTAGGAGTTTTAGGGTGAATTCCCGTGTTGAGAGATGCGATTCCTCCATCTCCAGTGATGGATCGACTCGACTGGGCGCCGAAAATAAGGTAGAGATTCCAACGACTTTATTTCTTAGGAATGGGGATTTTTATTTACAGCAGAGGACGGCGTTTCTTCACTCGGGGACCTCTCCATTTTGCGAAAAAAAATCCGAACTTTATTTACTCCCTCATTCCGAAGCCATCTTTTCTCGGATGCGGAAACAGCGGGAAATTGATGGATTCTTTAAACGTGGATGAAAGGAGCCAGTTGCTCCTCCTAGATACACTACCTTTCAAGCGTACTGAAGTGAAGTGCAGGAAGGGCACTATTGTTAAAACACTGGCCACTCTGTCTCATTCCTAGAATATACATGAACACGATCCATTTCGTGCGTTAAATTTGCATGAGTTACAATACTATAATATTCTATATCATATCCACATTATCCGGATTTCTCATGCAATTCTATCCTATCCCCTCGTAAAGACCTGCCTCCTTCTCGAAGATTTACGATCAATAACGAGGACTCTGACGAAAACTCTGACTACGCAACTACTTATTTATTTATGACACTATGGGAACTTATAAAAAATATTTCCTTTCCCCGCAGATGGCTAAGGGGATCGGGTTGGTGTGATGGCTAGAGTACTGGCCTCCCATCCCGAAGGCCCGGGTTCGATTCCCGGCAGTGGCGAATTTTTCTGTGGAAAACCGGTTCCCACTTGGGAGCATTTTTAGTTCAATACTCCGTCCGTCAGATGGGACGTTAAGCCGTCGTCCCCTTGGCGCCTGTCGTTAAGAGTAGGCTAATGCCGACGCCGGGTTTCTCTCCACCCTTCCTCCGTTCCCTGAAAACCCCTACCATTACCCAATTACCCACCCATCCTAAATGGCGCAAATGACCTCAGCTTACGGTCGCCTCCCCTGAATAACCAACCAACTAAATGGCTAAAAAAAACATACTTATAGAAATGGCACAGTAGATGGAACAATACAGGTACATACCACATCTCTTCGGGCGTTTTAGTTTTCACATACAAGCGGTGTTTCCTGTGAATATTCCTGTGAAAAAATTAAAGGACTCAATTATTCATCATGATTTAGCAAAAAAAAACATTGAAAAAATATGCTTGCAACTCATGATATTTATCATTAAAGTTTCATAGCATTTAGCATAGGATAAAATAATTTAATATAAAAGCTAGATAAAGAATGTTTTTGATTAAACATGCACTCCGCACGATTTGACTTTTATGTGTTACTGAATTCCTGTATCCTATGCTATGCCTTGTTGTATTTTTGCTTATGTCTTTCTTTACAATATTAATGTATTTTGCTATGTTTCTGATTATTTACATATGTGTATGACGGTGGCGATGCAATTTTTCTGGTGATGGTGGCTCAATATAGGTTTTCAAAACTTGGAACCACCTAAAACTTCCAATATTTTATTCTGTACTACTTGATGCATATAATGTGCCATGGAAGTAAATAGAGCATTATTATTATATAATATTAGGCCATAAAAAGAAATCAATTACAATATTTCCAGGGTAACAACCAATTAGGACAGGAAATATAACGGGATAATTTTCGCTAAATTGATAATATGAAGTAAGAATCGCTTTAAGCGTAAATCGTAATCATCCTCTTCCAGAGCAGTAATTTTACTACTAAAAGCCTATCAGACTGTCAACACTGCATTGTTTTTTCGATTACCTACAAAATAGTTGAACTTAAATAGGTTAGGGTTGATATTCAATTAAAATATTTTTCTGCCACGCTAAAAAGATTCTCGATTGATGGCTAGATAATATAGTCCCTAAAAATCAAATAATTCGTTTATTTTTCTAGATCAAGGACGCGAAAATAACTATCAACAAATTGCTATTAAGATTGGTTTGACGCAGTCTCCCATTCGATACTTAAATTCCTCTAACTTACCACAACATACATAAATGATTCTTCTATTACACATTTTTCAGTACAATGTCTCATACAAGGCTTCTAAATATTTTTAGGCCATCTAAATTTTTTATGAAATGCATGTTCAGCCGTCTAGTTGGGCTGCCTAGCGTATCTCTCAAGTTCGCCAGGGGGTGATACCGAAAGACATGCGGATTAACTGAAGCTGCGTGATTTGACGTGTGTCAAACCTTACTAGGGAACCGCAAGAGACAAAAGGGAAACGCTTTTGTTATATTATATGATTCTGTTATTGAGAGTAACTGCCATTTTGAGATGCTATTTCTTTAAGTAGGTATACATGTTCTGCTGTTGGGAATTGAAAAAAGCCGTTCGTTAATATGAGGCGCCCGCTACGTGTTGTCCGTTATGGATGGCTTGGTTGTTCTCATCTACACCACAATAAAGAAAAATGGAGAGTAGAGCACTAATCGTGATCATCTCCCCCCCGTACATCTTTATATTATCTCATTCGCTAAAATTACCATCCAATGTTTTTCAAATTAACTTAAAATATTGTCAATTTCATCATTAAGGACTTAAAGTATTCAAAAATTACTCCTGCGAACCACCAGACCTCCTGCGAACCCACCCCAGACCACTGTTAAACAACCTTTTCACCACATAAAATTGCAAATGACGTCCATTGATTATGGCATCAACTGTGAATAACCCACTCTCTGAAATTCATATCGTAATACTTTAATCTCCCAATAAATATAAAAAATGAATCTAACAACAGGCTTGGTATGACTGAAGCTGGTTCGTTGATCAACTGGAGAATTAAGCAGAACCCTATTTCTTTTCATGGAGACTTAATTTCACAGTGTCCTCAAATTCCTTCTAGGTTCATTAAAGTGATCAGATTTTTCTTATGGGCCCCTTACCCACGCACAGTGCCTAAGGTATAATGTCAAGCATGAAATAAAATCCATAAATTTTAATGTTTCACATTAATGTTGATCAAGAACACTTGTGATTAGATGAGTAGTACAAAAAATATCGGTATAAAATAAAATAACTGAATGGAGCAACTTCATGCCAATAACACGGAGTGATAATCAAGGGTATTGCTTCTCACTTTGGGTTTAACGAATGGAGAAAAGAAAGGTAGATAAGTTTGAGAAAACGTCAAAAACAGAATATATTTTATCCTTATATTTTAAGGAAAAGGACAGCTGATTAAAATTTATCAATGACACTCAGAAAATTAATTTTCGTTCATCAATCACGATCTTATCAGTCGATTATACATAATCGATTATAATGGACGGAGAACTCCTGTCAACCACCAAGGTCTGGTAATAGATATTTTCCCCTCGGGAGTTATTCATTTCCTAGCTTTGGTAAAAAAAAACATTTGTTTAACTTGCTTAGTGTCCCACGAGAAATTTAAGAGCTGATGGTAGGCATAAGGTACCTACTGACATAATATTATCAAGGGGGGTATATGTTAAAATCTCTTCAGGACACACTTAAAACTATCTCGATGGTTATTCGGGCTGCAGATTGCAGTTAGTTCTCTAAATACGAAGGCTAACTGCGAGTGTCTATAATAAATGATTAGCCTTACGCAATGCGAGGCTTAATAGGCTGTGTTCAACAGTGAAAAGTGTGACAATTTCCTTTTGTGATCAATGCTATTTTCTGAATTGTCTTTAGGTTTTTTTGCTTTGCTTTACACATTGCTTTGCAAATATGAAATGGAACCTATATATAATTATGAATCATGCTTTGCTCCGAACACACTACTCGGCGCCTGAAAAATGTTTTCCGGCCAATAATTAGTTAACTATATAACGCGCCTTTGACGCGAATACTTGAAAATTTATGAAAAAAATAACATTGGCAAGAGCACACACATTGCGAAGATCCATGCCAAACTACTTAGCGATCGTCGGGAGAATCAATACTTAATGCTATGATAGGTTAGCAAAGAGTCAAAATTGAAGCAAGAATGACACTGTGAAGCTTTTAAAAGCGAAGGATTAAAGATGGCCAAATCCCCCACAGAAATTTAGGGTTGTTTTACTAAATATGCTAAAAACCTATTTAAAACTCCATCTTACTACATCAGGTTAGTTCACAAAGATATAATTAGTGTTGACGAGTGGGAAAAAGAAAATTTTGAATTTTATTCTTTCCGTGCAGATTAAAGGGATGAATAGAAGTAACCCTGATAATAATTAGGATAGGTGAATGGCTTTTTTGGCATGCCAGAATGAACTTTAAATTCGTGAGTGTGATTGTTTTAGAAACTCCTCATATTTTTTGCGCGTCAGCGAACAAATGTCTTACAGTTCGGCCAAATCTGTCCGTCATAATGTTAGTTTGACCTTGGAGATTGTGAAGCTGCCGTTTTCTCTTGGTAAAATAGATTTTTATCGGTGAAGTTGGTAGTTTAGGCCACCAAAATGATTGTCTACACGTCCGTAATGCATGCCTAGTCTACTGTTACCCTCTGCCACACACCATTTTCAGAGTCAGTTTTTAGGGTACTATGTAGAAGCAGAGCTATTCACTTCAATATTAAATGCCATCAGTGTTATGCGAATGGGAACTATGAGGGAAGAGCATCACTTTTCCTCTCTCCAAAAAATGTGAGACTCAACGACTGAATTAGAGAGGTAAGTAGGTACTTCACAAAGCGTGACTCCATGGGAACGAGGCATGGGTAAATATCAAGAAAAATACACCACCATAACGAATTCCTCAAGTTTAAATGGCGAGGGATCTACTCAACCGACAGTAGGGGTGAAATTAGTTGACTCGCGTTCGACATCGTGGTTTTTTGGTTTTTTTTGAATTATGAGTGGGAAATATTATGGAGTTAAAAAACAAGTATGCGCAATTTTTCCTCATGCAGGAAAGTTTTCTCCTAAGCCTATATTGAATCGGGCATCAAAGTGGCATTTCCTGTTTGTTTAGGAAAGAAACAGATGACGATAACAGCCATCGATAACAGCCATCGACAACAGGCCGTGCCAAGTGCGGCGTGCTTTGGCAGCCGATGACCTTAGGAGGGAGGGGAAAGTCGGCAGGCAGGTGGCGACACTTCACTCAGGCGAGCTGCTGCGTCAATAAGTGGTCCACCTGGCGAAAAAATAGTTCCTCGGGCCGCTCATCGAAAGTGCATTCACTATTTCGGAATCGTATCCCACCCACCGCCGGCGAGCATTCTTATGGCGCCAGCAAGACTTCCAATCCAAGATTCTGTTTAATAAAAACAAAACAGAAGTGGATCTGCCCCAGCGTTATCTTTAAAAATAGTTTAGAATGCGACCCAGATAGAAATTTGACAATAATATTGAATTTTATTATGAAACAAAGCGTGTTCTTTTGTTTGTTCCATGAAAAAAACTGTCTTCTCTTATCTTGACGCATTTAATACCTGTAGGGTGTCGGAGATGAAAACAAAGGTTTGGAAGGCTGTAGTTAACATGAGGAAAGGCATTAATGAAATATCACCCAAAAAATAATAAAAATACAACAAAGATATTAGTATGCAGTAGAATATCAGAGTATATGACTAATGTTATTCATGGGAAACAATAGTTTAATAGTTTAAAGAGGTGGAAGAGTACTGCTGCCTGGAAGGGAATGACCGGCGATGGTCGAATGAAAAATAAAATAATCACAGAACGTAACAGCAGCAGCAAAGGGAAGAATAAAAATATTAAATGTGATCTTTACAGAAGAATAATAAAGATAAAATGGATAGAACGATTAGCTAACGAAGAAGGTCTGGGAATGGACAAGCTTATCGAACATATCTTCGGTCTTGATGATGGTTTTGCGAATGCAGTCCTAGAGAGAAATCGAAAGGGAAGCATGGCAAAAGATGGCCTCTTATGTAACATACGGGAAAAGCGGTGAAGAATAAGAAAATAAAAGATTAACAATACTACGGACAGGCAAGACTAAGGGAGATGATACGAGAAACGAGAAATCTTAACACTGGAGGCCATTGATAAGGATGATGAAATAGGGTGTTTAGCATCATGTGCAAATTCCTGGATTCATTGATTTTGGCTGAGACTCTCTCAGATCAAATTATTAAGTATTGGCTTCGGGATGAGGCATTAACGAGGCATGAGGATTAAGGCATACCAGACGAATGGAATCGATGATTTGAAGGGAACGACTCTGCAATTTGAGTTGCGTCTTTGGTGTACTCTTTTCCGGCATCCGACAACTTACTTCACCCTGATCAACATGGAAAGATATTTGCCTATTCCTAAAACGAAATTTAATTGCCCTCTTTGTTAATTTCTTTTTTCGGCATAACTAACTACGCTATTTTACGGTGGGAACAACGTGATAGATGCCAAGACATTAACTTGAGAATGTGTTTTCATTAGTGGTCGAATTACCTCCAAAAAAAGAGGGGCCAGGAAAAAGTCATTCCACCTGCCACGCTGAAAAAAAGATTACCTAATGAGCTGAAGAGTGAGCACGGTGGATAGACCCTCGTCTCGATTTTGTACGAGCTGTAGCGAATTGGCGCTACTATCTTTTTAAGTTTATTCCTCCACATTACGCCTTTTCTGAAGCAAATTAGGAAAAGTGTGAACAAGTAATGGCGTGGTTACATGGAAAAATCTCGTAGAGCACCTGGGGCTGATAATTTTGAAGACAAAGAGGGGGAGCAGCGATTTCCAAGCCGGAAGAGGAAGGAGTCACATGGGACTACTAAAAAAGTAGTCCTTAGTAAAAGAGGAGGTATGGGATCGATGCAATATACACGCAGGAAACTACTGATGTAAGCTACGAAAAGAAGCTAAGGTTACTACAAAACAGTGCCAAAAAGTGCCTCTCTTTGAATTGCAGATAATAATTGATCATTTTTCTTTGCATTAAATTTACATCAACGAAGTGCCTTGCACATCAAAGGCTGAGTCGGAAAAAGACATCTCCAAATATTCAGCACACACTTTCTCTAGAATGAGTTATTTTGCGGTGATAACAGAATACTGTTAGTTGTCCATGTATCAGGAACGTGTAGTAAAATGATTAGTAACTATAGAAGAATATAATTTTTATTTATAAGTCAATATTTGCTCGAGGCCACTAAAATATTTTTCATGCCAGATACTTAACGTCAGAATGAGATGATATGATTAAAAAGCCATTTTTAAGTGCTGTACGGGCATAACTATCTACATTACACCCACTAATTTGGTAATTTTGGTGATCATGATCCATTATTGTTTGCGAGGAGAAAAATATCCATCGATTTCAGAAAAATATCCATTTGCACTGCAGTATGTCGGATACTCTGTTTTATTTTCATTCAGGTTTAATAAGGATTTCTGTTATTTTTATACTCACTTTATTATAGGACTATATACTTGTAATATTTTAATAGAATCAATTTTGTTCTTAAGGGTAGATACGCTCTTCACAAATGTATCTTTTTTAAATAATATTCTTTTTATTCACATGTGAAACTCAACGAATCCCGCCTGTAATATCTTTGATTTATATAAGGTAAAATGTTTTGTACTTTTTCTTTTTTAGATTTTACAATGTGATAACTCTACATTTTTACTTTGTACCTACTTGACCTAATAATGCAATAAGACATACATGTATCTATTATGCCCTGGGCGGGGGGTGGAAAGGACGATAACGTCCTATCCCGTCCAGGTAAAATAAAACTCAAGTCTTTATGTTTCCCAAATATGATTAAATTTACAATAATTAATATTGTCCTCGAAATATTTCTACGTCAACGGAAAACAAACCGATTTCAAATTAACTCAGTGTCTGTCCAAATTTTTATAATATAAATGAAGTATAATAATGTAGTGATATACTAAGTATAATAATGTAATGAAGTAACATAGTAATATCCTTATTCTCCAAAGAACCTACAGGAAACACAATGAAAAACGAATTATGGTAATGAATGTGTAAACGTTAGATTAAAATACTGTAAATTATGGTATTCTATAAACATATCAAATGTTGCACTAGTTGAACTACTGTTAAGGCTAGATGGACGTGGATCGAGAGTGAAATTGAAGCGCTATTATAGAAATGAAATCATTGATATACACCGGAGTCAGCACCATCTGTGACGCTAGGAACTTTCTCCTTAACCGCGTTCATTTAGATGCAAAACTGTTTATATATGCGGATTGGAAATTCCTTTCACTCGATAATCCCTTCCTATCCGCAATATCGCCGTCACCATGTTGACCACAGATTCCATCCCGCCAGCATAGTAGGAATATTTGTTTGTGGATGGCAAGGAAGGCGGTTTCTTTCCTTCATCTCCGCCACTGTGAGCAGGCGAGAAATCCCGACCCATCCCAATCAATCTAATCCAGCCTTCTCCATTCCCTCCAATCACGCGACTGGCCCACCTCCTTGCGTCAGGTGCCTCGGAGAAGGAGCAGGTGTGGCAGAAGCGCCAGAAATGGAAGGGAAGGAGGGAGGAGTGATAGGGGAAGGAGACATAAAGAACAAGGACGGAGAAGATTTTTTCCGCTCTCTCTCTTCTATTGATGCAGACGCGCGTGGCTCTGGCCTTTTATAATATCGCCTCCGCTTGCCCGCTGCCTCCCATCGAATGAGAATGTGGAGTCCCACAGGGTACGATTTCGTCCCCATCCCGCTACGGCGAGCGAGCCGAAGGAATGCGGGGGCCAAGCAGCTGTTTGCGCCGCCCGCTCTCCCGAACACCTCTCCTGGTTCCGGGGGGAAAGGTCTGGCCAAGGAGAGACTCTCCTTGGTCTGGCGAGCCACATTTGTGGGCGGCAGAACAACAACACACTCACGCACACATCGGCAGGCATCAGGAGTGTGTTTCCGTGAGGGCGTAAGCGTGTGAGGGAAGCAGCTGCCGCCCGCTTCAAGTTCGTTCGACTCTCTCATCTGCCGCCCACCTTGCACGGGGGAGCCTCGTTGCCGGTCCGAAACGACCTGCCCTCCCTCTTCCCTCCCTCCCGCCCGAGGAGGGAGGCTGCGGCCGTGGTTAGGCAGCTGGCGCCGAGGGCACGTCAGGCTAAGAGGTCACCCGAGGCGGGTTCCTCTTCCCAGTCTCGCGCGTGGTCCACGGACCCGTCCCGGCAGACGTTCGCGTGCCGCTCTCACCCCCACTCCCTACCCTCGCCTCTCCATGGCAACGCCAAAGATGCTGCTCGCACGATCAGCAACCCCTCAACACGCTAGCTACCCTACACAGTGCTTTCATTCTTACCAAATTTTTCAAATGTGGAAAGCAGGGTAATATTTTTATAGCGAATTTTCTAAGAGCACCGGCCGGTTTTGAGGTCATATCCCTACTTTTCTGTGCACTGTACCTTCTTAATGGCTATTTGTCTAAAACTACTACTCTCCTCAGATCGATACGTTCCCTCTCCTAATACCATGCGACATTTTCGTTTCCTCCTTTTTTGCCTTTCCAACAGACAACCTTCAATTCCATAGTTAATTCGTATCATACAGCACAGATTTATTTATTTTAGGTATATTATTGAATGTAAATGGCAAGGGATGAGGCAAAAGAAGGGAATATTAAGCTTTAATCACTCCCAAAATTAAAGAGACTTGTCGCGGATTTATTGTTTCTAATTAATGTTATCATCCACCCACTCTTCTTCCTAATTTTCACCTACAAAAGTCTTCATTTCCTCATAGTCCTCATCTCTAAATAATCAGTCCTTTTCGTCCGTCACATTCTTTCTGTTCTACTCGCCCGATTCTTAAAATTCCCTTATCAACCTATTCTCGCCATTTATCACCATTAAAAGCCTCTCGTCCATACAAAGCATCGCTCATATTCATATCATACATATAGCCTTTCAGTAACCTTTATCTCTATATTCTTGCTGAAAATAATCGCTAGGAAGAAAAGAAGTATGAATAGATAATTTTAGCTTAAAGAATCCGCCCTATCCTCATACTGTTGTGGTGTATTACGGTGCACAATGAAATTCATTATGAGTGAGAAAAAACAGTTCAGTTCCACATGAATACTAAGAAAGTTCATTCCTGGCATTTTATGATTCCAGGTTCAAAATCGTCATCTCTCAAATACCTAGTTTCCGAAACGCCCAATAACCGCTCGGCAAAGAGGTTGCATAATATAATTTGGAAAATATTAGGACGGAAATTCATGCGTTTCTCTTCATGGTATTTTCTCGTTATTCTTTTGCTATTAGAGTAACATTACGGCATACCTACTGGGAATATGCGAAACCTTAAGCATGAAAATGACAAACCAGTAGTTCTTTTTCTTAACCCTGTGCAAACACAGGTTGTTCCCCTCTGTGATAGAGGTTTCCCCTACGCTTTCAGGATCAGCATAAGCAATTTTTTCATTTTATTTTTAATATTTTAATACGGTAATTTTCCTTCACAACCGATATTGGCATTGGTTTACTATGACGCAGCACTTCACTGTACTCTTACCAACCAGCCTCTTCATGAACTCATATACAGCCTAATATACATCTTTCATCACTTCTTTTAAGTAGCGCCTTCCTGGTATCCTCAACAGTTCCTACCGTTCACTTTTCTCTTGACGACTGTCCTAGAGGTTGTGGATTCTCAGAAGGTATGCCTCGCGGACGACGATGTTGTATACATATATAACAGAGCAGCTGTGGCTTAAAAACTATCAATAGAAAGTTAGAAATATCTATGCTACATCATTACAATTCAGAATAAAAAAGAAGGTTGGATAAAGCCACCAAGAAATTCAACACCTCTCCAGAATAATACCTAATCATTAATCGCTGTTAGTGGAGATTCATTATACTTTCGCCAGAGGAAATTCTAAATCTTCGCTTTTTGACACGGGTGGTGGGCTGACTTGAAGGTGGTGATGTCAAACCTCGTTTTGATCAAGGTCCTATGTATTGTTACAGCGTTAAAGGTTCAATGTATGTGATATTACTACATCTAAATCTACATAATACCCGGCAAGCCACCTCAAGGGTGCGTGTTAGGGGTTGGGTTATTTCGGAAGGTACTTGGTACCAGATTCTTATGTGTTACATTTTTATTCGATTAAAATTTTTTTTTCTCATTCCTACATTAAAGTCAGTTATAAATGATAATGATTGAATGGATTCATTCATATATTTTATCAGGCACGCAATGATGCAGTTGCAGAGGATAGGAGAATATTTGAAATCTATCTATACAGAAGTCAATCTCTCTAATCTCGCTTTTCTGATCAAAACGAGTGTTAAACGTAGTTGTTATCAACATATTTTTTAACATCATCGGCATAGGCAGTAGGGGTTACTAGGTGCACATTAATAATTATTATTATATGTTCTTGTCGCACCTAAGTGTAGGTATAGACTCAAAATATTCCAAGTTGAAATTTAGACTTAATCTCTTAAATAAGATCCAAGATAATATTTTCACAGATGACGTTAAAAATAATTTGCGAACCCCAAATTACTAAGGTAGATAGGACCATGATTGAAAAATTAGAGAAATTGATTGCCAAACTGACAGATTCAAAATGTCCTTTTTTCCTCGTACAATTAGGGATATGAATAGCGTTAAATATGTCCAATACGAGTGAATCAATCCTGAGCATAGGTAGTTGCATGCTGGTATAAGGACTTAAGGGAACCCAACTAACAGCATGTTTTTGCATGCTTCCTTTGCTATTTTTATGTTTTTAAATAGTGAAGTTTAGACTAATATATTAATATTAATTCTATTTTCTGCATGATATGTAGTGCTCGTTTGGTGAAAATTCACCCCCTGCCACACACCGTTATGGTGGCTTGCAGGGTATTATGTAGATGTATTCAAGTGACGGGAGATTCATAAAGTGCGCGTTTTCATTTGATAAAGCTGTTCAACTCGGGAAATTAAGTTAACAGGTCACACTTTTCTGTTGATGGAATAGCCTTTGAATATCTCAGATCACCCACCATCTTAGGGAATGGTGATTTAAATACATCTATAACTATCTACATCTACGCGATACCCTGCAAGCCACCGCGAGGCTGTGTGGCAGGGGGTGTAGATCACCAAGCATGCATTATTGACATTCGCACAAGCTACTTTAGGGTCTCATGCAACTAGATTGTTAATATCTACATGGTAATTGAGGGATTGATTGTTAATACATGCATCATGCACTACAGACTACTTAAATATATTTCCCCTACCCAGGCACGTAGCCAAAGAGGGGGGGAGGGGTTACAGGTGCTTCAGCCCCCCCCGAAATTTTTTCCCAATAATTTTGTTGTTCTGATTTTAGCAGAGAACTTTACCAGTGAGAAGAGATAAGTATGGGCTCTGTAAAAGTAAATACCAAGCACTGAAAATTTTGGGAAGAGATTTGTAAAATGTCGGCACCGAATGGGCAAGTCTGATTTGTTTCAAGTAACGCAAGACTTAGCCCCCCCGAAGCAAATTTCTGGCTACGTCCCTACCCCTACCTATCCCTTTGCTGTTTCCAATAATTCCAAATAAATATTTTCCAACCTGTAAGTGAGAAGAAGTAGATCCGGGGAACAGGAGCTCGATTGAAAGGCTGAAATTGAGCAGTTGCCTGTTGCTGAGCGAGGGGTTTACTTTGGTTGCCCGGGACGTTTCTTGGTACAGGCAAGCAAGGTTTCCGTTTCACAGCGACGTAAGACACCCTCCACCCCTCTCCCGTGACCCTGTCCCCTTATCCTGCCTCCTATTCCTCAAACGCGGTGAAGGAAGGAACCCTCGTCAATCGACAGCCGGAAGGGGGATTTGGGGGAACCTTCATTCTTCATAAATAGGCTACTCAGAGGCAGGATACCCTGGGCTCTAAGGTGTTCCGGGGAAAGAGGAATTGTTTGCCTATTTCCATTGACTCCGATTTCCGGCGTTCGTGTCTCCAAAGGAGAGGAAGGAAATAGAATCTTAAGGGCTCAGTACCTATCTCCCCGGAACCCATGAAATCTTTTTGCATCTTCACTATCCTTTCTTCCCGTGAAAAGGATGATTCATGCCGAAGCACACGGTCCCTTCCAATCGGTAAGGACATTGGTCCACAACCTTGTAATATACTCTAGAAGACTCCTTGAAAAACTGCCTGAAGACTACCTTTACGTTGGTAGGTGAAGCTAGTACTGCGGTTTGAGTAGGCTCTGCCGTGGTTGACGCAATAATTATGGATTTAAAGTGCAAACACGGTCTGGCTCATTGCTATTGGAATATGGAGTCGGTCACTTATGAAATTGTATCGGCAGTGTAAATAAGTTGCAAGGGCCTACGCTGAATCACCGGTTCCTGTCAGATCACCAAAGTTAAGCAACGCTGGGCCCGGCCGTAGGATGGATGGGTGACCCTCCATATCTCTACCGCGGTGCTCTCGTCCCCTGTCTGCAAGTGGCGGGCGGGTTAAATGTGGGTCGGTACAATGGATCTAAAGAGGTCTAAGTGCCAGGGGGGCTCCAAGAGGCCCCCCACCCACCCCTCCATTTTACGTATAAAGAAGCTTAGAAATTCTGAAGTGATGTACCTCCAGAGTTTTTTCAGAAACTCACTTTACCTCACCAGCTAATGCAAGGGTCGGGACATGGTTGTTTGTCAAGCTCTGTTGGTTCAGCCTTTGAGAAACCTGATGACAGACCATTGCCTATTGTGATACCAGAGGTATATGGGCCATCAGAATAGTCCGGATGCAAAGAAAATGGTGATGTATTAAATACACTTGAACTCATGAGGAAAGTCATCATAATAGAACACATAACATCCGAGTATTTTAATGTATTTTAGGTTGACTCATGAATAAAATGTCGTGATAAATTCTAACAAATATTTGACTCGATAGTGAACAATCATATTCCTATGCATTCTTTAACCAACTATTTGTACTTATATCGTAACAACACCTTTATTTGTTGTCATATATGTCACTTTTTCGTGTAAGCAATTATCAAGAAGGTAGAAAGAAGGCTGTGTATATAAAATTGCTGTATTCCCTTTCTAAATTAATTTCTGACTGCATAGCCAGTAGTACAGTTAATAACAATATAAATGTTTATCAACGGATAGTGTATGCCTGACGTACAATCCCACACTGAAGCCTATACATGGGACATGCATGGGAAATACATGTAACATATATCGGCTTCAGTGTGGGATCATTCCCTGCCACACCTCCGATTGCTAGCAGATTAAAATATAGATTTAGATATACGGTGCTATTAGAGGAGATATAGGCAAGATTTGCAAAGGGACGGTATGATAGCTATATTAGCGTAACCAGTCTATCAAATGAACTGAATTAGGAATCATTGCCAGATTGTTGGTTGAAATTTTGACTTAATCTCTTAAATAAATTCCAAGATAATATGTTCCCTGATGATGTTAAAAATATTTTGCGCACTCCAACTTTCTATGGTAAAATAGAGCATTATCACAAAATTAGATAAATTGATTTCCGAACTGACAGATTAAAAATGTCCTTTATTCCTCGTACAATTAGGGATATGAAGAGCGGTAAATATATTCAATAGTATAAACACAAGTAAATCAATGCATAGCATAGGTAGTTGCATGTTGGTATAATGACTTTAAGCTAACCCAACTTAGAGCATGATATTGCATGCTTGTTATGCTATTTTCTTGCTATTTTCATCTTTCCTAAATTGTGATGTTTAGAGTAGTATGTTATTACTAATCCTTTTTTGTGCATCTGTGCACATTTTGTGCATTTGTGCATGTTTTTTGTAATACAATTTAATTTAATGCATGTTTGGTGTGAATTCACCCCCTGTCATACACCTTTATGGTGGCTTGCAGGGTATTATGCAGATGTAGATGAACTATCGTTGCCTTATTTGTTCTTCCTTAAAACTGCATTACGATTGGTATTATCTTAGCTGCCGGATGGGACCATGCATTTGTTCGTTTTTTTCCGACTAATATTACAGAGATTCAGATGCTAGATTATCATACGGTTTCCCTAAAGACAAACTGACATAAACGCACTCTACGATTTCCTTCTTAATTAACTAGTTGTGGTAAACTGTTCATATTACTTTCTAACAATATAGACATATTGCTTTAACGTTAATGACATGAAAAAATAATCATAAAAATTTCTGGCACGTCAAAGAGTCACCAAATCTCCTTTCTTCCTCGTGGTGTTCATCTCTCCCTCATCGTTCCACGGCCCCTTAGTTCTTTCATAAAATATCACTTCAAAGGAAATCAATATTTAAAATTACGAACAAAACATTGACAAAAAATATTTACTCCAAATTAATGATTATATTTACCCACAACCTTGACGTACTGTCCAACCCTTGTCTTATTGAGACAGGTTTTTTAACGGCACGCAGTCATTTTTTTTCCGATGCCTGAAAATCGTGAAATGCTGGATATATGACTGGCTTATATTCTTGAGTCATTTTCATTCTTTTAGAAAAATGATTGAATAAATATGCGCAGGAATCAATTTTACGTCTCTTATCGCCTTAATGGTGTTAGTTTATCTATTCTCACTTTCGATTATTTGATTATAACACCAATTATTTACCCCTTAAGGAAATAGTAAAAACAGGTAATTACACATTCACATGCGTGACTTACCATTTCGACTTTGCTACTGTACCTATTCCGTTATTTTGTGACGGAAAATACGAAGAAAATACCTGGTGCTTTCCCGGTGTATCTGCTGTGTGAAGGTTTCTCGGGTCCTCCACCGGGTTATTGCATCCATGTCCGCCGACGTTTCGATTCTCGACTCGGTCATCGTCTTCAGGATCAGAATCTATTCTGAATACGGACATTACTTCTGAATATATTCTGAATACGGATATTTTAAATACGGATAAACATGGACGCAATAACCCGGTGGAGGACCAGAGAAACCTTCACGCAACGAAGAAAATATGTTTACGAAAGATTCTGAGGGAGATTATTAGGAATATTCATTAGCAAATACATCTTAAAGTTACTCATACTACTGCTATTGATAATAGCGTGAAACGACTATATGTCAAACGAGAAAGTTACTCATAACTGCCATCTACTCGTCGTGGAGGATAGAAAGGTGTTCAAAAGCCCCTTTACGGAACCCATGGCGCCGACCGAATTAGCGCTAGTGATTGACTAAGCTGCGTATCTAACGATCACACCCGCTGAAATATTTCGCAAGCCTTTGGATTTTGCGGACCAGCTCGTGGGGCCTGTGGCAAACTCTTGTGTGGTCAGTCAGATGCTTAGCCGTCGGAATTGCCCCTTCCCCCTCCTGGGCCCTTGTTCACGGCCCGGCGAACCGGATAATGACTTGCCCTCGAGGTGCATAGCACAAGCTCCCGTAATAGGCAGAGAAGACAAATTCCGCGAACGGG
The DNA here is from genome assembly GCA_933228895.1 of Platycnemis pennipes. NCBI lineage: Eukaryota > Metazoa > Arthropoda > Insecta > Odonata > Platycnemididae > Platycnemis > Platycnemis pennipes. The sequence goes on along the minus strand of OW121851.1, from coordinate 126,178,862 downwards.
AAACTACATATATCACTATCCATAGAAAGTACGAAAACCACATGCTCGAAGCAGGAACTTTTTTTCTTCGAGTTGTTGACCGCCCCCAATTAATTCGCAACCCCACATTGATTCCCCCTCGTTTCCATTCGGTGCCACCGCCTTCCGTTCGGCGTGGGGTGCAGCCTCGTCGGGGTTGATCGACGGGACTTAAAGGATTACCGCAGATGAGGCCGGGAAGATTTAATTTCGGCCAAGAGTTAATGGCCTCGGGAAGCCACGACGTCATTACAATACGCCAATGAAAATTATTGAAGCCACCGCCCCTGGATGGAATTGAGGCTTAACGTGCGCGGATTTACTCCACACAGCCGGCCCTTAAAGAGATCATATAAATGTTAAACCACCAAGAAGGATTTTTTTCCACAACTGTTATCATCGAGACCGTACATTATACCACCTCTCGCTAAAGGGGTGATAGAATAGAAAAAATGCACTCAAATACTTTGGTTACCCATTCATGAAAGTAACAAAATCAGATTTCATCATGACGTACATTATAATTAACACAGTAAAAGACATGTAAGGAGCATGCATGGCAAAAGGAGAACTTCGTGTATTCCACAAAAATATTTTATTCCGACCCAGGTTTCGACCGCCCTGCAGTCATTATCAAGTTGTTCACTAAAGTGGAAGATTAACTACATTAACTGTATACGAAGCCAAGTTTGTGACAACAATAATTACTTTGACTCAAACAATTACATTGAACTTGAAAATTACTCTGTGATTAAAGCGGGGAAAACCTAACGGTACAAACCCCCATGTACAAAGGATAACAAATGCGCGTTACGTTAATTACTCTTGGGAGAACATGGTACGTATTTTTTTACCTATGTACAAAGAAGGTTAGCACAAGCACAAAGCTGCGCACAAAGCAGATAAGCAAGCATGCACAAAGCAGCATTAAGCACAAAGCCGATATTTCCGTCCAGCAATAATATTTAACCGTTTAAGCTTTTTTTTTGGTCCTGGGAAATGTACTCATTCCGGCGAGGACTGAAAACGTATCCCATACCTGATTCTTGTAGCCGTAGGAATTTATTAGTGACTTTATTCGATAGGTCCCCAAGGATAGAGAACAATAGTAAAAGTGAGGAAAAATTAGCGAGCTGTGTAATACTTTTCTGGCGTGCTTACGTAGGTATGAGCTTGATAATGACTGCAGGGCAGACGAAACCTGGGTAGGAATAAAATATTAGTTTGGAATATACGAAATTATTATTTTGCCATGCGAAGTTCTCAATTCCTCAAAATTATGCTTGGGTCCGATAAGTCAACCATTTTGAGAGTATGTGTCAAAATCAGTATAATGTGAAAAAAATTCCACGTATGACAAATTTTTGTTAACATTAGATATCTTGACGCTTTATTTGAAGGTTATTATTAGAATCACGTAAACTTTGCAAAACGAAAACAATTACAACTAAAAATACCCGCCATATATCTTAGAGTGTCCCAGAGTTACTTCAAGGCAGGCTTGATATCGCCTGCTAATTTGGCCGTCCATTATTAGTCTATCAGCGCATAAAGTTAGCACTTATTCCATGACTTCGCTAGAAGTAGCAGATGCCAAAATTAGCTGCTATTTCCAACTGATAAGGCTGCTATCGGTAGCTCTTAGTGACTGCTACTAAGAAACAGCAGTTTTTCCCACCCCTAGTTTCGTAGGTTGAAATTCAGACTTAATCTCATAACTCAATTCCAAGACCATATTTTCACTGATGATGTTAAAAATATTTTTGAATTGCAACTTACTATGGTAGGCTGAACAATGATCATAAAATTAGAGAAATTGATTGCCGAACTGGCAGATTCAAAATATCTTATCCTCGTACAATTAGGGATCAACTGTAAATATATCCCATAGTATAAATACAATTGTACCAATATTTACCTAGGCATAGGTAAATGCATGTTAGTATACGTACCTTAAGCTAACCCAACTAACAGAATGTTATTGCATGCTTGCTGTGTAATTTATTCTTTTTTAAATTGTAAAGTTTAGACAAGAATTTAATTACTAATCCTTTATGTGCATGATATGTAATGTATATTTTGTTGAGTTCACCCCATACCACGCACTTTTATGGTGGCTAGCAGCTTATTATGTAGATGTAGATGTAGTTGGGATTGGGGGTCAAAAATTGAAATGTGGGAGTACCCTTTGGTTTCCTCGTCTCATTTCCCAAATACTACTTCAATAAACCCTGGCTTTTGTTTGTCACCTGGACTCTGGAGCAGGAAGGGAAGCGTCCGGTATTTTCGTTCTTCAAATGAGGTCTTACCGTTATAGCAAGTTCTTCAACACCATCGCCCTGGCGCGTGTAATATCCGTGGTAAAGTCGAGAGCGGTCATAATAGAGCAGAAATGACGCCGACCGCAATGGTACCTTCCCGAGAACGTTATGAAAGGAACAGCAGTGGAGGGACGGAAAGCATTGCGTCGAAAATAAAAATTGAGTGGAAGGATAAGAAAAATAATTTTGAAAAGCGTGCGTTTTAGAGACACGCGTGTCCTGAGGAAAAAAGGGACCAGCCGTGCTCGCAATGAGGGTCTGCTTTGCACTTCCTTTCGCCCAGTTTTCCCCCCTTCTCCGTGGTCATTGTCTGTTCATGGCGTCGGACACAATTGGGTGGACGCCGTCGTGCGCTCCCATTTCCTCGCCACCACGCAATCAGATCTCGTTTCCATAGACGCGGAAGTCGGACGGACGAAAAACAATGGACGACAATGGGGCACACGTGCCATTCGTGGTCTCAGCCGGGGGGGGCTTCGCTTCAGCAACACCGCCCTCCCCCCCCAACCTCACCTAGTGTCACTCGAAATCCAACGGATATCGCCTCGACATCTTTTGAAAGCCCTGCTCCGAATTGTCGCTCCTCGCGATACCTTTCCATCCCATGTCCACACCGGGCCATTGTATGTGCCTCAATCTATTGATTTTCCCATAATAACGTGCTGCTGAATACATATGCTCACGTTTGGGTCGGAGCTAAGTCACTACCCATCACCATATGGTTGGAATGAAGTTAGAAATAGAAGGGGAAAGGAAAATGGAGCACATAGAGGAATTACTCCGGTAAATGTGCATTGGCAAACTTATAACCATCAACAGAAATTATGACGGAAGTTCGTTTCTAATTCCTATTCAAATCTACATCAACACAATGCCCTGTAAGCTATCATAAAGGTGTGTAGCAGGGGGTGAATTCACACCAAGCATTAATTAAATATCATGCATAAAAAGGATTAGCAACTATACACCAGTCTACACTTCACAATTTAACAAAATATATAAAAATAGCAAAGCAAGCATGCAATAACATGCAGTTAGGTGGGTTTAAATAAAGTCGTTATGCCAATACACATCCAACTATGCTATCCATTTATACACTTGTATTCATACTATTAGACATAATTACAACCATTGATATCTCTGATTGTTCAAGGAAAAAGGACATTTTAAATCTGTCAGTACGGCGATTAACTTCTCTAATTTTAGGATTATGGTCCAGTCTACCACAGTTAATTGAAGTTCACAAAATAATGTTAAGATTATCAGAAAAAATATTATCTTGGAACTTATCTAAGAGATTAGCTAAGTCTAAATTAGGTAAGTCTACGGTCTTACGATGGTTCCCTTTCTTGTTCGTCTAATATACTGGTTACGCTACTATAGTTATCATACCGTCCCTTTACGAATCTTGCCGATCTTCACTTCGCACACTCAAGTTCATTATTTAAACCTATTTCTTAAGGATCACTTATACCGGCAGCGTATTCCAAATGATGTCTAAACAAAGGAATTAAGTAGCTGATTTCTTGTACATGATCGTCACATTTGCCTAGTACTCATTTGATAAATTCCAATTTAAAATTAGCTTGACCCATTATTTCACGTATGCGTTTACCCCAAGAAAGATCATGTGCCAGTTTTATTCCAAGATATTTAATGGAATATAAGACAGTAGATAGTTACAATAGTGTAGTTCGACTTCAGTTTCACTAAATTACATCATCATCGGTCAACAATCCTAAGATTGGTTTGACGAATACGAGTTTCTCATACGAGTTTCTCATACGAGTTTCTCATACGAGTTTCTCATACGAGTTCTTCTTTTCTTCTACCACCAATTTGCTTTTCCAATGACAACTATCACCAGAAAACTTGAGAAATTGGGAGATTTGATGATGAAAGACAACCAATAATTATGAACCCTATCACCTGGAGGAGAAGAGGGGACAGCTCTTCTTCAGATTAGTGAAGGTGAAGACCACATGGTACAGCAGCACTGATTTCACTATAGGCACGGTAGCAATTAATTTTTACGCAGAAGTACTAAACTGTTCTGTCAATGGAACGGGGAAATATCATATTGATATTGGAGGAAGCAGAAATTATTAGACTATTTTATTTAATTCCATGATGAGAATCGATAAGATATGAGCACATTGTACGAGGATAATGGAGGTAAGGAAGGCTAGCATAATAATTTTTCTAAAATGTGATCTCGGTGTTTAGTATTCTATTAAGGTTAAATTAACTTTTGATTAAATTGTTCACGTATTTTATACAATCATTTACTTATGTGCTCCACGAGTGTGTATATATACGAAAGGGTGGAATTTCAGGCTCCTTCCTTAATAGGATTCCCATTACGTTCCGACCGCAAGAACTCCGGACCCGCCTCGCTCGGGGAATTAATGAGCGTTTTGTCCAACGACTGCTTGGCGGGGATCCATTCAGCTTAGGGTGACCCCTTGACCTCATCACTCGGAGCCAGGCTGAACTCGATTCCTCGCGGTGAACCGCCCTTCCAGCTTTGGATCCACGCAATCCAACGCGATGGCCAGGGAGGGAGACACAAGATGGGGGGCGTGCGCAAGAAGCGGTCTCTGCTCACACTCAAACATTCTCTCGCTGATTCCACCCCCTCCCGGGATTATATTGCCTCGCTCCACTCTTGACCTCGGCCTGCCACTTCACCCCCAAAACCCTCATTCGCACCCCGAATCCACGAACCCCCCTCTGCTTCGATATCTAGTGTACCCTGAGGGGTGTATGGTAGAGAGTGAAGGAGATAGGATTAGGTTTTAACATGCATCTTCCGCCATGCCGCGATGTCTGAACTAATTCAACCGTAAGACAAGCATTGATACTTTTAATCTACATCGAATTCTAGAGTACACTGATAGCTACCACGAGGTTGTTTGGCAAAGGATGAAGTAGTAATAGGATTAGATTCTAAGATGCTTCTTCCGCTAATGTTATATCGCGCCGTATAAGCTCATTAAATCCCCAGTCAAGCATGACTTCTACGCCTTAAGAATGTGGAAAAACCTGACCACCACGGTGGCCTGGGAGTAAATCATCTCCAATCATGTGCAAAGTAAACAAGAAAAACGAGTCAATTATGCATGCACCAAACAAAAACAACTAAATTATTAAAATTACAAGGGAATAAGGAATATATTTTAAATAATTTTTGCTTGAAGGTTTTCGCAGCTTCTTTTATCTATAACTGTAGCTTTTTCTTTTATTTCCGAAGAAGCGTTATATTCTCTTGATAACGCTCCCAGTAGGAGGAGTGAAACGTCGAGTCGGAAATGAATCGCACGCAGCATTTCCCGAAAGAAAAAAGCTACAGTTATTTTAAATAATTGTAAGTACATTTTTTGGATTCATTGAGTATTTTTTACAGTGGGTACAGAAGGGTGCAATTGGCATTGGTTGGAGTATTTTGAACATTTTTATTGTGATACAAGCTAGGTTACCTACATTTTATCCACCTATCCAGTTATTACGTCGTTTATCGTGATAACCAATCGCTCACGGGAAGGACTTTAAATATCAATTCGTACGCCAGTCTCTATGATTGACTTTTCATAATCAAATTGATCATTACCAGCGAGTTTCTAAAAATATTTTAAACGCGTAGTAAATTGAAATCAGCTTTTGAATCAAATTTATCCACAAGAGCCAGTCTAAATGCCTTGCCCCCGTCCAATTGGACGCCTTCATTTCGGGCACTCCAACCTCTCCCTCTTCTCAGGAGACCTCCTTTCCCCACTTCATTCCCCTCTTCTACCGATTCAACCTCTGGCGCCTGCCGCACCCACTTCTGAAGCCCGCACCCGCCCGAGCGCCAGCTTCTTTCCACTCCCTTCCTATCAGCGACTAAGCCAGGTGGGAAAACTACCTTCCGAAACGCATGCAAATGGACAAGCCTATCTCAGATATTCGAAACATCTGAGTGTCCTGGATAGGATACCGCAAAAAACGATAACGCGTTGATTTCTTCAACATTGAACCACGGGACCGGATTCAGTTTACTGGGTTTGGCGTCGTCAGACATTAACATATCTGATAGCCCGCCGGATGAAGTTACGTTATTAAAGCACATAAAAGATCGACCACAAAGTGCGAAATGCTTATTTAAGTCTAGAAAAATATTACCTATTATTTAAGGCATAGTTCTTTCCAAGTCTAAGATACACACGATTATGCGGTATCACCTTTAAGGTGGATCTTGGTTTTATAGAAAATAACTTTAGCATCAGCAATTCCGCAAACTGGGCTGGTTTATAAATTCCTCAAAAGTTGACCGTATCGACTATCACGTGCTATAACGGATTAATGACAATTAAAAGAATCCTGTTTTTACCATAAAATTAAAAGTAATATGTTATTGTATTGTATAGAATATTGAAACCGGTAGGTAATTTGAAGAAGACTTTCGTGAAAAAAGTGTTCCTTTTTGAATATAACTGATTTCCTGATACAATTGGATAGAAGAGATTTATCCTACTACACCCTTTCAATAGAACGAAGGGTACTATACAGCTGCACAACTATTTTTCTCAACAGGTACTAAAATCATTGAAAAAAGAATAAGTTCAAACTAGGGTTAGTGACCACTTAGGCTGAGGGTAGTTTTCCAGGATTATAGCGGAAAGCGTAAAAAACTTGCATTTAAATAAATTATGTACCTCATTCCTAGTTATGAGCAATACCTGAATGTAAAATGATTTCAACAATTTTCCAGAATGAGTTTTCGCTCCAATAATAAAGGTAACTTCAATTAAAATTTTAAACTATAAATAGACTTCCCTGGTAGATTTAAGAGCAAACAATAAGATGAACAAAAGAGAATTGTTGGGAGCAGAAAAACTATTGGAGCAAAATCAGATAGAAAAAATTTATCAGATTTATGAATAAAAATAAAATTAGCTCATTAAGAGAAACGATGATTCAAGGCATCCCTTATAATCCTAATTCTTCTATCAGATAAGCCAAGATAAGAATTTTTTATAAAACCATCAGGAGGTTCAGAAATACCCGTTAAGGGAGAAATGAAATATTAATACTACCTACATTATATTGCGGCTGATCAGAAACCATTATTAATATTTGGCTCAGAAAACACGCCTATTTTCCTCAGTTCCATTAGATGGAAGGAACTTCATCAAACAATGTAGACGGAGCAAGCAACTCATTAATTGGGGGCAATGGATAATTACGGCAGTAGTAGGGAGATTGAAAGCAATTGAAGTGTGCGGCAATCTGTAAAGAGAAACGGCTGCATAACTTTTTCCGGAAAGTGTACGAACTTTTCGTAATGAGTGTGCCAGGGACGCAACTCCACCTCAAGCGGTTACCAGGTACGTGAATAAAATTAATTAAAAGGTTCCTAAGAATTTGGGGAACTTCATGCATAAGAAAATGCCCATAATAAACCGCTGCATTTGGTTCTTACCAAACATTTGCGCTGCTGATAGAAGGTACATGGTGATGGGAATTATTGACATTATTATATGTGAAAGAAATCAATTTCTTGGAAGGGAAAAAAGTATTTTTAATCATGTAAGGAATTTCAGGATTCTGTCTGCTGTGGCTAAGTCGTTCACGAAAAAAAACAATAACCGGAAATATCTACTGAGGAATGCAAATCATTTTCCAGCTTACTCATTTATAGAAAAAAAGAAAAAATCTGCTGCAGCCGCACACGGCAGCATTTTTCATGCTATCGCCCGCGAGTCCTTTGAAAAGAGGAAATTGGCTTAATCTCCCAACCGGACTGCCTGAAAGCAAGGAGAGGTTATTCACCCCCTGAAAATAAGGGCAATTCTTTTTTATTATGCTTTAGTAGAAAATATTTATATTTTCCTCACCACTAATTCAAAAATTTTATTTTCGGCTTAATCTAGAGCTATACATTTGAGGTCCTGAATAGGTCCATAATCAGCGAAATCATAGCCACTTCACGCTCCTGATAAAATTCAGAATAATTATCCATTACCGAAACCCTACGGTTGAGTGCCAAAAAGACAATTTTTGTCGTGCCAACAAAAACAATTAGTTTATATGATTATAAATAAATAAACATATTTATAAGGCACAATCCTAATATATACCGCTGTGAAATCTTGTAGACTTAGTTGATCAGAGGTCACCATGACTACACATGAGTATTGATTTCCTATTTAAAGGCATTCATAAAAAACTAAGTAAAAGTATATATGGAATAATGAAATTAAAGGCCATGGCACAAGGTATGCTGTATCTTAAGTTGTCCAGCCAAATTCTCAGTTCTCGTAATACAGATGAGTAAATAACTGCAGCAACCGAATGAAAAATGCAGAGAATATAATTGTTTGCCTTGATATTTGCAACCCTTAGCCATTATATTAACTTACATGTTTGAGAAACTTACACACTGTTGAGAGAGGGTGGGAATAGGCTGGGTGTGTTCGAGGAGAAAGAAAGAAGAGGAAACTGGAGTAATTAAAACTGTGACAAAGATCATCGAAAGGGAGGAAATCGCTTTGTAAAAGTGCGGTGGGATGATAGCCATTATGGACTGAATCTCGGCATTCTAAGAATTAATATTTGCGTGAGATTACTGAAACGTTGTGTACGAAAGATTTGTCCCACTTGATAGAGATAATTAGAAGCTGCTTTGTTTGTGAAGAAGCTTAATTTCTTAGCTGAAAATTATCTCTGAATTAAAGTGGTTGCATGGTTACAAATACATAATAAGACTGTGCACGCGACGGCAGAGCATATCTGGTGTGATGCAAATCCTGTCGTATACCCATGAGGAGGTATGTGAGTACTAACTTAGAGAAAGTGCAATAAGTAGTTTTGGAGTATGATAACGGCACCATTATTTTTCTAATGTCATACATAACGCAGTGAATTAAATAAAGCGTATAAATCATTAATAACTTCTTTATTACTTCATAGTTTATAACTATTTTCAGTAACTATGTATCTGGTGCATGTCTTGTTAACAAGTTTTCTTTCTACTCAGATATACTACTTTTGTAGATTTAGCTTCAAATATTTGGCTATGTTCCGTGAACATTCCGGGGGTACCTTTCATTAGTAGAACTATTGCGTAAGAAGATCCGTCTCTAAATTGAATCCAATATATATTAGTATCTTAAGTTAGCAATAGAACCCAAAATGGAGTTTTTTTCAAAAGGTTTTGTTTCCTTTACATTAGCAGTCATAGTGTTGGTTTATCCTCACCCATACATTCTCAAGGGTGCGTGAAGGATATTGTGCAGATGTAGGTGGACGCGCAAAAGTTGTCATTTGTCCGTAGATGACAAATGAAGATCACGCTCCGTGCGAGAATGTAAGTGACCCATAGCTTCTTCTTTCCCGCTAGGAACAAGCAGGGAAATGGGAAATAACCAAATCACGAAATAAAACAATGGCGCAGCGTGCTGGTTTTGTATACTAAGCTATTACGCTGGCTAGAATGCTCGAATTTCTCGTGGCAAGTGTCGTGGATGGAGGCTTGAGGCTCCGTGGAACTGCACCCTCTCCGACGATGAGAGCGTCTGAGGTTGAGTTAAATCAGAGGGAGCTATAGTGAAGGGCCTCCCCCGCGCCCCTTACACTTGGAGTCGAATGGGGAGGGGGTGCAAAGGGGTGGCGGAGGAATAGAAGGGGTAGAGGGCACTCAGGGGCAGAGGGAAGGGCATATTAATACTTTTTTTTTCGAAAAAATATAATCATCACGACTTGAGAGAGAGAGAAGCAGAGCTTTCTAATGGTCGTAAGAAGCAAGGAACGCTGGCCCTTGAAAGCGCTTTATAAAAAATATTCAGGAAAAATATTAAAAACGGTAGAAGTCTAAGGACAGAGAGACGTCGAGCGAAAATTAGCTTGTGCCGCGAGCTCCAGCGATAAGTGGGGTTTATTCATTAAAGCGGCATTTTAGTTAGGATTTAGAGCATTTTTTCACATGTTAGTGCATATGAAATATAGAAGTTCCCTTCGAAATAACTAGAAAAAACCATGACCCATTAGCAATGGCACGATAATTCAATATAATTCATGGATTCAAGCACTAAAGTGTCAAAAATTATAAAAAGTGGTCGTGCATAATGCAAATGGAAAGATCGTTAACAATTTTCAATTTTCCAAATTGATCGTTTTAAAACCTGAAAATGATGTCAGCACATGGTGATTATCAGTCGAGACACGTGATGTCACAGTAAAGTATGTAGACAAGTACATGTTTTCAACGCTTATTCCGTTAGTTCAATTTAGTATGAGAATTGATTATAAGAAAGCGGTATTAAGATTATTTTTAAGTGATCTAATAAATGATAAAAGCTTAAAATACAATAGCCCGCTCAACAGAAATACTAAATATTTTTCAGGAAACATACCAGCATTTCATTCTATTGTTTCTCAGTTGAACTGAGCCATTGAACAAAATATATCTACACTGTAATTGGAATCTTAGAAAGAGGCGAAAAGAAGCTGCAGACTATGTTGAACAGCTGAGTTTACTGAAGATATTACCCCTACTCGAGTGTCTTGTGGAGGACCTACGAGTATAGTACTCCGTCCGTCGGATGGGACGTTGAGCCGATTCCCCTTGCTCTTTTCGTTAAGAGCAGGCTAATGCCGACGCCTGGTTTCTCTCCTCCCTTCCTCCTTTTCCTTCCTTTTCCATCCTTGTAGCTTTCCTCCTGGTCTGAAGCGCCAATTAGTGCGGGGACAAACTTGAAAACATAAATGCACACGTTTTATACTTAAGTTTACACTTCACCCCTACTATTTTACACTGAACCAACTGCCGGTTACGGCATTCCTAGGTATCACTAGCCTATTTTACATGATAATGGCTTAACAACTGAAATCAGTTGAGTATTCTAATTAAACGGTGGAAATCACGATATTTAAAATGTATTTTTAAATGCAAAATTAAATTTTTCCCTTCCGCCCAATACTTCAACTACCTTAACCACAGTTGTACTCAAACCGGAGGTTAATCAGGTCGGTTACTGTAAACCTCCGCCCAGTGAAATTTCCACGTCAGGGCAGACGAGACTGTTCCCTTTCCCTGAGCTGCCTGTGGTTTTTAAAACAAAATGATACCTCAAAAGTCACAGAACTGATTGAAAGGGACTTTTACAAAGTCAACTCCTTTATTTAAACCCTGAACCTGCGTTCAAGGGATGACGCCCTACTCAGGTAGGATACCACGCTATAACAAAGCATCCATGATGAAAATATTAACACTGATGTTTACCATAATTTTCGCGTTGTAGATGAAATTATTTTAATGTGGCCATGGTTTCAACACTTATTTTCCAAGGATCAAGGCATAATGGCACTGAAATGCGGAAACCTTGGTCGATAAAAAAATGCAGTTTGAAAGTATTAAAAAGTCTTATTAGTTTCATCATTACGTAAAGAGTTTTAGCAGAGTAATAGCTCATGCTATTTCTTGAAAACAACTTTTTAAACATTAACTGTAGCAAGTTCCTAACTTATATTTCTAGCATCGAAAAATATATTTTCTCATTTAAGACACCCTTTACTGTGCCTCAACGGTGCTTTATCGTTTCTCGGCTCGTCCGGAAAGATATCTTTCCGAGTTTTATCACGTATCCACGCTGCGATAACATATTTTGAAGGGCAACCTGGAATCCTTTGATATTTAAAATATCCGCGAGGATTCATTCCGTCTCCTGGGAGCGTGAAGTGTCACTTCTGAATGCACTCCCTTCACGCACTCAGCACGTGATTCGAAAAAGTGCGGTCTTTGCCGCCCGACAAGTCACGATCCGAATGCATGGCTGTATTTTTTAAAAAGCCTCCTTCGTGTGGGGCAGGTAGGAGATGCAACGGGAAAAGCGGAAGATCCGGCATAAGCGGGGAGGTACGAAACTTTATTCATTGAAAGTCGGGGATGCAAATAACATGCAACATTTAAACCTCATCGAGGGACGTGATATTCATACTGTATTAGTAAACAACTTTCCCACAATGTTAATACTATGGAATATTTATGCTGTTTGCATCGACAGTACGGATAATATGCAACGGTCGTAGGATTTTTGCCTAAATCATTGATGCTGGTTAATGGATTTTTTCACTTAAGGTTCAGGGGCTCATAATTGATTTTTGCATTGTTAGGGCTTTAATACTGTCCATATAAAGGAGTCCATGTGCTCACTGTGGATTTATTGGATTTTTCATCTTATTCAGCCAGTATATGTGGCCATTTAACAAAAATGAAATGCATCTAAATGATTTTCCTTGTGAGAACGCCAAAAAAAACGTTCTGTTGGGCACATTTTTTATGTACTTACGCATGGAAAAAGCAGATATATTAACTGCACAATCACTCAAAAACATTACTCTACTTTTTCCACCTTGAAATAGTTTAATATAGATTGTAATGAGAAAAAATTAATCTCTAAAATAGCTTGAAGATTTTCAATACTCACTGATAAAATATTTTCTAAGTAAAAGCAATTATATTCTCAGAGTTCACATATGGTGAAGTACGACTTTTTTCCGGAGTTTCGGGTAGACACATGATATATGTGTATACAGAGAGGCGTAAATGTTTGAGGGTGACTATAAAGATGCAAATCTATATTTAAGAAGGCTAGCTGGCTGATACGTAGGTCAATCGGACAGTTATATGACAGATTAACCTGTATTGCTATTAATCATTCAATGGCTCTCCACAACAGTTTGTAAAAGTATTTCAATAGCCATCTCTCCTTTGAAGAACGATAATTTTCAATGAATGTAAGTATCATTAGAAAGACATCGAATGGAATGTTATAACTATTTTCAATACGAAACGAAAACACTGTAAAATTCCAATCAGTGGCAGAAGTATATTTTTCATATGACAAACATGCAGTGCCTTTAATATTACAAAAAGCATTATAACTTTTAGGTTTTTCTGATGGCAATAGATTTGCAGCAACACGTTAAGCACCAAAAATATCTGATTTTAATAATATTATAAATCGAGCCTTTTCTATACGAAATGAATATGCAATTCGAGAATAGCGAGATTCCATTGGCTGGGTAGACGCCCAGAAAAAATTTTGTCAACATATTATATGCAATGCGGACTTGCGACGGGTAATAGAAACATCATATCGCAAACATCCATGGAAGACACATACGTATATTTATGACGCAGAAATCGGGAGTATATATTACAACCTGCTACACTCGTTATGTGCAAAAACAGCCGATCCATATGAATTTTATCCCTCTGCGCAGAGGATTACCGAGAGATAAACATCCATAACTCAGGACACAGGACTCCCATTTGTGAGGATATTCTCGTGGAGCAACGAAGCAAGATCCCCGGAAAGTTATCGCAGACCGAAGGCTTCCGCGCCGATCCCTCGACGTTGAGTTGGTTTCCGAGGAGAGCGCAACGCAGGAGCAGGGTTTTAAGGATCATCGTTTCTTTCGGGTGCCTGCGAGCACCTTCAGGCAAGCAAAATGTATATTACTATCAGCAGGTATCTATCGAGGTGTGGCTCAAATATTCCAGGCTTATTCCACGTTTTACAGACCATTTATCAAATTTTCAAACAATTATATCTATTGTAATTATATCTATCTATAATATATATATTGATATTAACAAATTAAAAAAAACCTCCAATGGCCGTAAAACCCGGGACGAAGTAAAACTTTATTTAGTGGAAAATTTCACGTGTATAACTTCAGTTTGCAAAAATTCCACACGATTTCGCGTGAATCCTTGTATTTTATACGTAACGCTAGTATGGCAGTACAAGCGAAACTCTATCTCCAAGTGAGTGTTAAGTGCCGCATAGCCTCCATATAATGACGGTACCTAGCACCATTTAATGCTGAAGCTACTGCTCTGAGCATATTTTAAATTATAAACAACTAAGAATTTTCGCAATGGCCGATAAAAGTTTGAGCAAACACTAGGTTAAAGTCAGACGCCAAACGCACGTACGAAAAGGCGGAGGATATGGAGGGAGAGGGTTGGAGAAATTTATCCAGGATTGAGGGAGGAAAATCCCCAGGGTATGGATGACTGGGGGAAATGACGGGTCGAATGTTTGCCCTCTACGCTAGTTTACATAACAAACTTGAAACAAGAGATAAAAAGAACGAACTTAGATAGCCGCTTATTTTCGTAATGAAGGACATGATTTCCCTACGGTAGGGGGAGCGAACCCGATAGGTTTGCTGATAATCCGATAAAAGATACGCTTCAATTTAATGCGGAATGAGAACACCTGAATAACGTCAGAGATTAACAACGCAAGGAATACTTAAAAATTAAATACATTCACATCGCTCTGATGAAATATTTACTTTGATGCTTCAAGCATCTAGCTTCAAAGAGATAGTACTTCCTTAATGACGCACCATAACATTCGTAAACGTATATTTCCACAGTATAATGTCACTAGCGCAAGAATGAAAACTGTTCGAATCTTAGTGAAAGTGTTAAAAAATATGGATAAACGATATTTCCCTCTTCTCCAAGGGAAAAATTCTAATACCAAGTTAAAAAAATATGAAGAAACTCTGCTGCTGAAAAAATGGAAATGAGAAGGGATCATACATTGGCTACAAAAGAATTCTAGCAAAAATTTTCAAATTCAAGTGTCCTACTCACGGTCAAAGTTAGGAAAATTCATCATCAATACCTATTTCTTTCTGACATGCGAGAAATGTGTAACGCAGAAGATAATCCACTATTCGGAGGCCTGATATACTCCAAGAATCTTTTGCTCCCCGAGATCAAGAAACATTATCAAAATGAAGGTATTACTTCTTATAATCCACTTTTAATCATTTGAAGTGTTCAATCATGCCATAGGTTCAATTAAGGAAATTTTACTATTTTTAATCAATTACCAATTATATTTTTTTCCAAAGAATTTTTAGGGTACTACGAATTTCAAATCACCATTTAGGTATGTGTTCCATCCACTACATCTAAGTATAAGACTAAACTCTAACTCTTTAGACTAAGTCTAAATCTGTTCAACTGTATCTTCCCGTTTAGTATGAAATTGATCTGCTCACCGAAGACACTTGAAGTCCTTTAAGGTGTAATGACAAGGATTGTGTTGACCAGGTCATTTGTGATGACAAGGTCATATTCACACAAAAAATTACTCTTACTGGTTTCCTCAAATAGTTCTCACATCTGTGTGAACAATGAGCCAGGCTTTCCTGATAATTATTTTTTTGCCTGGATTGTAGCCAGATCAATTTACTGAAGCTAATTTCGTAAATTAAGCTATCATAATTTTATTTAACTCCATATCTTCATTCTCAATTTAACTCCAGAGCCTCATATGCATACCCAAGCAGTCGCAAGTGGTTGCGAGACTCCGTTTCCCACCCCCTACTATACAGCATAGCTCAACATACAATACCTCCAACACCAAAACATATGGCTGCTTACAACGCAAACTGAGAGAATTCGGGCATCATGAATTTTGAGGACGTATTTCACGGTAAAGCACAAAATTTAGTTTTGTAACCAAAAACCAAAAGATTGTGAGAACTTTTTTTTTTAGTTCGGATGTTGAGAAAAGATGTAATGGGGAGAACTGCGATGTTGACCAAAGGGGAGATGAATATCTATCCGCGTTTATCACGTCCAGCGAAGGTCCGTTTGCCTTGAAGGTGTGGTGCTGTGAAAGAGAAACCGCTGCCCAACCCCGTATAATACAAGCCATCGGGGGGGGATGTGAAAGAGAGGGTGCATATCGGCCGGACCTATTTCAACCTTCCCTAATTCCCTGGAGGGAGGATAATTATACGCTCTTTGATAACACTAATGGTTTTTTTTCTTCTGATAGTGAAAGACACACGACATTTTTTTTCATGAATGCGATTAGGAAAAGGCTGTGAGGACGAGAGATAATTTTTGCAAACGGAGATTAAAAAAAAAGATGCTGGACCTCGAGCTAGAACTCAACGACAATGGTGGTGCCAAATACAGCGTGAAACTCGTGCGTCAACTCAAAAATGTGAGGAAAATGGAGTAGCCTCCGAGCATTTATCATCATTAAAGAAATTAAGAATCCCATAAGAATTAGAAAACTCAAGAGAACGCAACTCTTTCAAATTCCTACCCTGGGAAAATTTCCAACATGACATCCTTTAAAAAATTACGCCAAGGCATATATTTTCTAACAAAAGGAGAGAAATAACGTCTGTAATTTTGGCAAGACTGTTCTCTCACTTTATCTTAGCACGATAGCACTTAATCCTTGCCACGCAATCCGTGTTCTTTGCATCCAAAACATCTCCTACGGATTCGATCTGGTCAAACGCATCACTGTCGTCTTCAAGCTCTGACGTTCCGGGTTCAAATTCATCAGCCAAAGAGGCAATGAATAATATGTGAGATAATTAAATTTTATCAAACAAAGTAAATAAGAGAGGATTTGATGAGAAAAGATAACATGGAACAAAAAGAAAGAACGGGATAGAGGAAATTGTACCATCGATCGATTCATACATTTTTTTATTAGAAATAGAAAAAAAATTGCAGCAAAGAACGAAAAGATATTTTAAAGACACGGTATCATAACTATATTGGCGTAACCAGTCTATTAGATGAACTAAAGTGGAATCGTTGTCAGACGGTAGGTAGAAATTCAGACTTAATCTCTTAAATTCAAAGACAATATTTTCACTGGTGAAGTTAAAACTATTTTGCAAACTCCAACTTACTATGGTAGACTGGACCATATTCATAAAATTAGAGAAATTAATTGCCGAACTGACATAAGAAGTGTCCTTCTTTTCTCGTACAATTAGGGATATGAATAGCTGTAAATATATCCAATAGCATAAATGCGAGTGTATCAATGGATAGCATAGGCAGTTGCATGCTAGCATAAGGACTTTAGGCTAATCAAATTAACAGCATGTCTTGGCATTCTTGCTTTGCTATTTTTATCTTTTTGAAATTGGGAAGTTTAGACTAGAATATAAATGGTAATATTCTATGCAAACATTCATAACAAATAATGCATGTTTTGTGTGAATTCTCCCGCTGCCACACATCTTTATGGTGAATTGCAGTATACTATGTAGACGTAGATGAAGGTAAACATAGAGGGCAAGTTATAATACACATTAAAGTTATTAACGAGCGATAATTTGTAAATCCGAGTATCTCGGTTAAAAAAATGAAGCAAGAACTCGTATGAATATTTAAAGTAAAGACCTTCTATGTAGCAGCATCGAAAAATATTCAAATAACTTCTTAGGAATACGTGAAATACATTGATTCTTGAAAAAATAGGTAAAATTTTATTCCTTTTAAAATACATCGAGAGACATCTTTAATGGAGCGTGAATTAGGCCCTGTTTCCTCAGCTTTCCATCCGAAGTAAATGCTTCTCCCCCGATCCGATTTGATAATGACGTTCATTCAACTATAACAGCGTGAGATTTGTATCAGAAAGACGCTACGGCTAAGGAAAAAAAAATTGCCTTCCTACCCGCATATAATTTTTTGTATCCATGCCTCGCTCCTCCGTAGTTGAGTTCTCTCTTTCCCCTTCTCCGGGAGACGTCTCGGGCCCCGGACCTTCCATTCCCCACCTTCGCAAGCCTGTCCCACAAATAGTACCCTGACAGGGTTTTTCAGTCACTAGGGACGGAAATAAAGATGAATGGCATGAAATTCCGAGAGATATTTTTGGAAAATCCCGGGATTCCGAAAAAGGCTCTCACACTTGAGGGTGTAGCCACCCCCTGCCACACATCATCACGGTAGCTATGAGGGTACTATGTACCTAAATGCACAACAGTGGAAAAAAATTACTTTTTCAAGAATCAAAAACATATTGTTAATACGATCGATTTATCGTGGGTAAAAATAACAGTAGAGAAGTATATAACACTGTAAAAAGTATATCTGATTTTAAGGTGCAAAAGCGATCTTAATTTCAGATGCAACAATTTTAAGACAGGGTATGTTGTATTTCAGCAGTAATATCTTGTCTAAAAATAAGGCAGCTGAACGACTGAAAATCAGACCATCCAGAATCCTGCTCCCTCTGCTTCCTGCTTAACTGCTCCTGTACCAACCATCCATGTTCCTGCCTCTTCCGCACCTTGCATCCGTGTTCCTGCCTTAAACCAGACAGCGCTTAAATTCAGATCGCACTGAAAATCAGATCAACTTTTTACAGTGAAAAAGAAACAGGTTTAAAGTAAATGATTATTTCCAAGTCAAGTAAGAGGCAGCAGTAGATATAATAGAAGTTAGGAGGGATATATTTTGTTGGAATATGCTTGGAATATTTAATGCGTTATATACATGCTTTTCGTAAACCTCATTCTCATTCCTCATAAGGGTGGTTTTCTTTTGTCTGCCTCCATGAGACCTTCCAGGCGTTAGGGCCATTGTTTTACATATTTCCAAATATGTATGGTCTGACAAATAGAGTAAGTTTACTTTATAACTTAATTCACAAAAGGCTGTACAAGAAGTGTGCATTCCTTGTAACATGATGAAAGTTTGAAATTATCACTCGTATTCCACATAACACTGCTTATTTCCCCAAGATAAATTATTTCATTTAACAGTAAACCCAGTAATATAGTTACGAGCAAATGGATTGTGTGTGCGACAG
This sequence comes from Platycnemis pennipes, assembly GCA_933228895.1. Lineage (NCBI taxonomy): Eukaryota > Metazoa > Arthropoda > Insecta > Odonata > Platycnemididae > Platycnemis > Platycnemis pennipes. The sequence goes on along the minus strand of OW121851.1, from coordinate 126,159,874 downwards.
TAGTGCCAATTTGGCATGGAGTCACTCCATGTCACGCTTTCTTCATGATTCGTCCATTACGTAACACTAAAGGAGGGAAGAGGGATCGGGCCAAGATATTAAGATGCACTATCAATAGGGAGGGGGGCACTCGTCCGTTAAGTTGGGAGAAAGGTTCCTTATAAATTCATTCGTTGTTGAAATAAAAATGATGATACATGTAATCATTAGCGAATAAATTACAGTATTTAGATATACAGTACGTATTTATTCATAATATCTTTTATTCACTCATAAAAAAAGAAAGGTTTCAATGGCAGCGTATCGCTATTTACGGGTGCTATCGGGGGAAATGTGGAAATATACCATTGATGGACCTTAGCATCAGGATATACCTAAGCCGGCTTGCAGGGTATTTTGCAGAGGTAGTTTTATATTTCTACCGCTCTTCTATGTTTTATCTGTTACCTATATCTGTGGTGATACCCATCCGATGACGAGGTGTTCCTTTCTCCCGCATGCAGTAGCTTTTCAAACGCGGAAGAGTATGCTTTATTGCCTCATTGTATGTACGCAAAATAATAGCGAACTAGGGAGTACTCATTGCATAAGGACTCGCCTCTGGGTCTGGCTTCCTTCGCTTACGGTGGGGCGGACCCTTTCAAGAGGGCGGCGAGACCCTGAAGGCAAACCCTTACACACACCCCTCACCCTGTCATTCTCTTCGCTCCCGTCCCCTCTCGGCGGCATCTCCCGCAGGAGCTGCACCGCGGGGCGAAATTCCTTCTCTCCTTTTATTCCCGGAGGACAGAAGAAGGCGGTGTCTGTGGGTGTCGTAGTTGAAAGGGATGGGGGGGAAGGGAAAGGGGGAAGTGGTGGGGGAAAGAAGGAGGGTGAATGGGGGAGCAGGGAGGGTTGAGTTCGCGCGCCAAGACCGTCGCTGGGGAGGTGTCGGGACAGATGTTGTCGGGAGACACCCTGCCGAGGACCCTCCAGAACCACCATCCTTTCTAAACGCCCTTCCTAAGGGAATAATACTTGACTTAAGGGTTGACCCCGGAAAGGACGCAGAAGGCTATTCTAAAGGTCAAAAGCAGGAAGATCTCGGTTAAGTTCTTCAAAAATGGTCTTGGTACAAACATGCAGGATTAATGATAATTCAGGATGTGATTTGAATATGATGCACTAATGGGGGCGTTTACTCGGAACCGAGAATGCAGATTTGTACACGATATCGTTAGATGGAAACGAAAACAGAATTTTAGCGCAAAAATTAATATTCTAACCACAACCATTCACTCATAAAACAAAAATTAAAATAAGCAAAAGGTGACGCCCACCGAAAAATCTGCATTGATAACATTGACGTCATTTTCTTCCCGTCCTTGACTGCTTTTCGAGGAAGGGAAGGGAGTGGAGGGGGGTTCTCGGAAGGTCTGCTCGCACAGATGCTGTCGAAACTGCTCCTATTGGCAGAGTCAGCTGTGTCCTCCCCATTGCGATAAGGCAAAGTAGCTTCGCGGGCTCACTTATGATTGGACGAACTCGATATACGTCAGAGGTCGCACCACGCCCACTTTTCCGAAAGGGTTAAAAACATCAGTTTTTCACCGCTTATAACTTGAGAAATAATTGACGGATCAAAAAAAGGAAAAATACGGGTCTTTTCATTTTACAAACTATCAGATTCGGCAATAAAAAAATATGGTAAACGACCCCATTGACCGGAGGACTGGAAGTAGAAACGACATTATCCACCATTTCATCCCACAGGCTCGTTAGGTTAAATCTGTGTCCGAATTTACTAGCTATTAGGAATTAGCCATGTTCCAATAACCATCGAATGTGCCCGAAATCCTCGATGATTAAAGGAAGCATGGATTTGGACGGAAACTACAGTGTCCAACCCAAGGCCATGGATAGAATCCATGGCCTAGAATCTATCCATGCCCTTGGTCCAACCTACGGTGTATTAATGGTACTTTGAAACAAATGAGTAGCAATAACCTGAATTGAGATATTTCACCATCGTTTGTTTTTTTTAGCACTTCCGTTCTAATACTACTGCAAGATGGCTTCCTCTGCACGAAGGGAGCATTTAGGTAGCTAATTGGCGAATTCGGACACGGCTCAAGTACTGTACGTGGCTTCATGTAAATAAGTACATAAGATACGAGTGCGAAAACAAATGCGCAAAAGTTACTTGGATTGCTGTTTGCGATAGGTAAGGGGTCGGCAATCTACAACTCGCACATGTGGTTCAGTAGTTGAATTGAAAATGGAATGGAAACTATTAAAATTTCATTTATAGACGCATGCAACGTTAGTTGAGCAAATGGGACTGTTATAGATTCGTTTACGGTGCCATCTTGGAACCGTACCTTTAATTAAAAACAACGAGTTACAAGCCAGGCGTGCGGACACTTTCCCAATAAATTAGAACTGATTCCTCGCACTAATTATTACAAATGAGAGCAATTTATGAGTGATTTTTCTTATTTGAGAGGAATATTAATTGATTATATTGCTGGTTATATCATTTATTGAAATTTTTCGTGGTTCAGCTACATCTACATCTACATAATACCCTGCAAGCCACCACAAGGGTGTGTGGCAGGGGGTGATTGCTCACCAAACATGCACTACATATCATGCATAAAAAAGGAATAGTATTAATATAGTAGTCAGAACTACACTATTTAAAGAAGATAGATACACGATACCCTGCAAGCCACCGCGAGGGTGTGTGCAGGGGTTGAAGATAGGTTTGTAGATAGGGTGGAGATAGGGGTGACGATAGATTGGTTGTAGGTATATACATATTTATGACCCTGAAAAAATTAAAATTGCTGTTAGGAACAGATTTGTCTCTTCTGTCTGGAAAGTTTGTCGACCCCTGCGATAGAGGAACGATTTCCAGCACTGCGTGACCCGAATTCAGCATTCTGCAAAATAAAATGTCTCCACTGGCTTTCTGAAGCTTGAATAAAGCCAGAATATGCCGTTATTTATTCCCTTCTGAGATGAAAAGCGGCTTTCCCGGTTCAAAGGGAAAGGCACGCGAAACCATCAGTGAGTACATACGTGCCCTGAATCACCCTAAAGAGGGTGAGGTGGGTCAGGAATTTCTCTCGTCCCTGAGAAGGGAACGACAATGCTAGGGACTCCGATATACATTGCTGAGATGAGAAAGCGAAAGAAGAAGACCGTGGAAGGAAACTGGAGGAAACTCCAGAAATAGGCACGAGAAAAATGGATCCAGGGCTAGCCCAGTTCTAGGGGCGCGGGGTGAGCTCTACCCTCACCTATCTAAAACCAACCTTCCGGTCGAACACTAATTGAAAAGGATTTTTCAGGGAACGGATGAAGGGTGAAGAGAAACCCGGGGAATCAATCTTTCCTGAGTCCAAGCTCTACTCTGTATCTTTTACGTAAAGAGTTGTTGTGTCGGATCGCAGGTTGAAATTTAGACTTAATCTCTTAAACAAAATCCAAGACCATATTTTCAGTGATGATGTTAAAAATATATTGCGAACCCCAACTTACTATGGTAGATTGGACCATAATCACAAAATTAGAGAAATTGATTGCCGAACTGACGGATTCAAAATGACCTTTTTTCCTCGTACAATTAGAGTTATGAATAACGGTAAATATATCCAGTACGAGTGTAGCAATGGATAACATTGGTAGCTGCATGTTGGTTTAAGGACTTGAAGCTAACGCAACTAACAGCATATTCTGCATGTTTGCTTTGCTATTTTATCTTCTTTTAAATAGTGTAGTTTAGAACAGTATATAAATACTAATCCTTTTTTATGCATGATATGTAATGCATGTTTGGTGAGAATTCACCTCCTGCCACTCACCTTTATGGTGGCTTGCAGGGTATTATGTAGATGTAGATGTAGTTCCTTGCTTTCCTTCAATAATTTCAAGTATTGTTGAGTAGGGTATTAGACCTAGATCTCCTGAATCTGATACATGAGTTAATGTATAGATTTTTGCACAGTAATATGTTAGTAATTTCTGTGATTGGTTAGTATTATCCTACTCTTAACGAAAGGTGCCAAGTAGTCCTTGGTTTGACTTTCCATCTGATGGACAGAGCATTGAACTTTACGCTTGTAGAACTTTACACATAGCCTTTCATCACATCACAAGAACCTTAAAACATTCAAAAACCCTAGCCTCTGCCTAGATTCGAACCCGGGTTCTCGAGATCAGCATAGGTACTCTAGCCAAAACGCATGCCTGATCCTCGCCATAATGGTTCATTAGATAAGGAACTTCACAGGTATTTACTCTCGTATCTTCTGATGGAGCAGAGGATGAATCCTTAGCTGAAATTGAAGGTGGATAGCTTTCTGAATGTGACAAGAACACAAAAGCAGGGTAAACCGTGAAAAATCGATAAACTATGAGGGAGGGAGAGAGAAGACGGAGAAATTAAAAATATTTTCCACATGATTAACGAATAATAATTCAAGCTTCAAAGTTAACAAGCAGGTAGAAGACGTAATGTATTTTTTTGGTTAATTTTTTATGCCTGCATTTGAGTTTAATCTAAATTTACCGTTTTAAAATACGTTAATGTACAACAGTATGTAAATGCCCTTAAGATATTTCTTCGTTTACTAGTATCATGGATTACGCTATTATTCTGTGCTAGTATGTATACCTCCAAACTCGACCCTTGATGGTAGTGTTAGGCTGATGTGGAGTCCCTCCAAGCACCGTAGTCTTGCAGGAGCCTTCAGGGTAATATGCAAACGATTAAGAAATAACGGGGGTACAGAAAAAAATCTTCTTCATTCCGTACTTGGTGTTGAATAATTAAATCAACGGCGGAATATTTTATCTTTGCCCCTCCACTTGGAAAGCCTATGAATGCTGCAAATAGTCCGAAAGAGAGACTGGGAAGCCAAGAAGGGAGAAAGAGATAGAGAGATTCACATCCTCTCCACTTGTTCGTGCAAACTGCCGCGAGGGATTTCGTAGTCCGGAGGCGCGCGGACTTGTCTTCACTCGGAGCGGGAAGGTGAGGGTGAGAGAGAGAGTCTTTCGTGCTTCCCAACGGTGCATAATTGCTGCATCCGCGGTACGGGGCACAGGCTACGTGCCGCCCCTGGGGACATCAGCGACTCTCGTTCCCTTATAACAGGACATTACTGAGCACCAAGAGCTACGCTCAGAGATTCATTTACACCAGGGGTGGACAAACTACGACTCGCGAGCTACGTCTGGCTTTTTTGATACGTACTTATGACTCTTATGTAATACTGAAAATAAAAATCAACAATCAAAGCTCTATGTACATGGACGTCACTTAATCTATTACTCCTACAAGCAGGTTTAAGTAACGTGAAATAAACGAGATAGAATATATACATTAAAATAGATTAAATGTTATACTACTTTAGTGAGATTGTCTACAAAATAAGCGTGGGGAATTTAAATGCAGTACGACGCAAGTTTTAATCTTAAATGACGTACACGCAGTATTCATTACCCGATTGCAAAGTTACTATGAGAATATTCGTTACAGACGAAGAGAGAAGAGAAGGGAGGAAGTGACGTGGCTAAGAGTTTAAAAAGGGGCAAGGTGCCAGACATAATTTCTGGCTTTAAATTGATATCGACCGATAACATCACTTACATGGCAGAGAAATCGACTCCTATTTCTTATTTATGGGACAGAGAAATTGACTCAAAATAGTTTCACATGCTAAATCATTTTTCCGCCTTTTTTCCTCAAAATGATTCACGATCATGAGAATAGATGGCACACCAACAATGACGAGAGACAGTCATATATGTACACAACTATTCCTTTTAGAACCACTATAACTTACTTCTATAGAAGTGAATAACAGGATCAAACACCCTAGCAAATGTTACAAAAGCGAATATCTCATTTAGAGTATCGTATCGTATTGATGATGACTCCGCAAAAACAATGACCTGTCACAGTGACGAAATAAATTCAATTCCTCCCCTTCGTCCAACTGCGAGCATCTTAGCAACTTGTAGAACTGAAAAAATGATATATGTATTTGGAACAATGAAAAACTAAAACACTGAGGAGGTATTAGAAATATTGAGAGGAATTTATGTTCTTGGGTTCTTGATATCTTATTATGACAAGAATAAATAAGTTATTTTTCTTTAATGAAATAAATGATATATAAATATATGCCCATAAAATTGCTATGCTATTATTATGTATTGCTATGATCCACAATCATATTTTAGGTAAATAATTAATGCAGCAATTTTCATGTTTTATAACTACATAACAAATTCCTAGAGATGTGGAACGTATCTAGTACTATAGTACTATAAGAGAACAGAATGGGCAGCATAGCAAAGGAATAGGTAGGTGAAATATTTTTGAGTAGCCTGTAGTGCATGATGTATGCATTAACCCCTTAAACACCATAGATACTAACAACCCGGTTGCATGAGACCCTATAGTTGCTTGTTTGCATGTTAGTAGCGCATGCTTGGTGATCTACACCCCCTGCCACACACCCTCGCGGTGGCTTGCAGGGTATCGTGTAGATGTAGATGTAGTAAACTTAGTTTTCGACGCCGTGTATATTGCTTGATCAACTGACTTAAATACTCCTTTAAGTGGAGGTGCAAAATTTTTTTCAGAGCCTTTTCCTTTTCAAGGCAACATAAAGCAAAGCTTTCCATGGATTAAATAACGTGGATGACTCGAATTAGAACTGAGGTCACAAAGGACGGGAGAGAAAAAAATCCACCGATGGAGAGAGAAATGTACGTACATACGTCGCGGAAACATCACTCGCGATTTCAGGGAATCAAGTCGCGTTTGCAGACGATCCCGTTAAAGGCGATGAAATACCGACGGCCCGACCTTCCTTAACGAAGAGGAACGGCCGCCCGCTTTTCGGGCCGAGGGTGGCGGGAGAAGAGATCGTTTCGAGGGTGGGGGGCGAAGATAAAAAGCGATCGACAAGGGGGCCATCCCTCATTCCGTCTGCAGTTACCCCCGATCCGCATTTTCTCTGCCTCTCTTTTTAGCGATACCTGCGTTGGACTCCGAGACAAGATGGACGGCGAATCCGAAATCCTGAATGGATCTATCTCGCTAGAGGAGACAAAGCTATTCTGAAACCGCCGCAGTATCGATCGCTCCCCATAATACCTCTTTGACGGCGCACTTTTCTTCCGACACAGTTTTCCTGAAGAATTGTAGTCCAAAGTGTGAAACCTTATGATTCAATTACATGGCACATTACACTCATATTCGTTAAATAGATGGGAAAATCGTGTAACGGGAAGGATTTATCTTGATTGATAGGGAGTAGGTACATATAGATCTTAGTGACGATCATTCTAAAGATAAACAACTCATGGAATCTATTTGAAGTGTATAATCAGTTGTAATTTTCCTATCTCCATTTCAACTATCCTGACTCTCCGACGTCAACTGAGCTATATCATAATGTGAATTATCTGTGGTTTCTCGATAATTATCACCCTCAGGATCAAATTAGAGGAAAATTTGGAATCAATTGAAAATGAAATAACAGTGAAAGAATTTCTACCTTCTCCACATTCATTGGGAAGTGAACAAGATAAGAAGCGGGCGATGTGATACTGTATGAAGATTTTTTCTCATTCAAAATATGCAGAATGTTCCTATTTCATTTGCGTCTTGCCTTCAAGACGCAAATGAAATGGGGAAACAATGAACTTCACATTAATTAAGTAACTGAGCATGATAGTATCTTTAAAACAAGCCTAAAATACTGTACCTCATAAGCTGGACGGAAATGTTTTGAGAAAAGTTGGAGAAATTTTATATTAATAAGCGAGGAGTACATCATTATTCTTCTCTCAACCAGAACCGAAAGTAGGTCCCTGGGGCAATTTTGGAGCAGAGGAGGAATTCCGTTATTGACTCCAGATTTTCCACGGATAAAAGAAAGGATTATACTCAATTCGTGATGAGGAGTGATCAGGCAAAACAAGAAAGTAAGCACTTTCTGAAAGATATGTCCATATCTTGGGGAGAATACATATTCCAATTGCTACACTATAAGCTGCATGCATTGAAAAAAGACCAAGAACATCTTTCAAGTAAAGTTATAAGTTAATGCATGAGAACTTATAAAAAGTGAACTTTCTGCAATTGATACACGTACTTATCATGCTATGATATCAATTTTTTCTCACTGCATGAAAGGGAAACTTAATCGCGCAAGGGTGAAAATAAAGTAGACTTATTTCGGAGATTACAGGGGATCTGAATCTGATTAAGAAAGAAAAATTATAGGGAGAAATGACTGGGATAATGAAAGAATGTGGATTGGCCTTCCAGATGCGAAGGAAGATATGACAGAAAATGATGAGCTCGGCTTGGGTGTTATAGCTACGCCGAGAGCACAAACACGTAAGATATTGGTTGAAGAAGAATAAAGGCTTTGAGAAGAAGGGTTAAGACGATATAGCCACGAGTGCATTTCAGTGAGAGAGAAGTCAAGCTTCATCATCGAACAGCCTAACATTAGACTCTTCTTTACAGTGCGTGTGTGTGTGAGAGAGAGAGTGAGAACAATGTAAAAATGTGAGTGTGTGCGCGCACAAGAAATTAATTAACACCCACTTGATCAGAGGGCGTCGAAGAAAGCAATCTCATTATGTGATTGGTGATGAGCTTTCTGTGATCGACTCCAAAATAATACACTGAGGAGGTATTCATTGTTTGCAAGATTAAGATGAGGTTATAACGGGACGAAGATGTTGAGGGGAGGATAGATTTTGAAGGACTTCAAGGGTGGAGGGGCTTGGGGTCGCGTGGCCGGGTGGAGGAGGGATGCAAGGACAGGTGTGTTGAATTTGAGTTAGTTGAGACGAGGCGGGCGCTCGCCGCCCCTGAAGAAAGGCGGGCAGGGCAGAATGGAACAAAAGGACCCTCCCCGTAAAGGGTATACGTGACCACCGCTGCCGCCACCATTATCCTCATCCCCTTCTTCCGCCAAGGAATCCCTAATCGTCCTTGGAAGCCGCCCCCATTTCAGAGAGGGGCCATCCCCTCCCCCAAGCTGTTAAAGCCATCGGAAATCCAGCGATCCCTTCCCCTCGCTGCTGAAGCGGGCGGACAGAAAGATAAGAGAGGGAGCGCATCCTCGGATTCCGATTTTTTTTCACACACACCCACACTCCTCCTTCCCAGTCCTTTCATACCCTGATCCCCGCTCCTGGCGTACCGTAGAAAAAATCCTTCGAGTCTCAGAAACGAGGTCGAACATTCGCCAGGAAGACCTTCTCCGTCAATGCCCCGGATGCGAGGGAGGGGTGAGATAAGGGTGGCGGGGGTTGAAGGGGCATCCCCATTCATCCACATCGCACAAAAGGAGAATAAAATCGAGTCATCCCTTTTGCCTGTCGGCCCCACTGCCCTTATTTCAACGAGGGTCTGGAGAGGAGGAGGCAATGAGGGAAAAAATAGGGTCTTCGCGAGCCTGTCTGCCCCCGACAACCCCGCCGAGCTTCGTGATTCCTCTTTCTTCTCCACTCGTCAGTGAGATTTCCCGCATTCCGCGGAAAATGAGGAGGAATGCTGTGTTCCTTTGGAACCTGATAGCAGTTGCGCGAATCCCTTGAAATCTTAAGCCAGCGAAGATTGAAGTATTCGATAATTGAATCCTTATTCCTCATCTTGAAAAGTCTTGTTAGCGGACGGTGCGACACAAGTGCGGATTATTTTTAAGCACTTTTCATGTGCAGAGACTGCAATAAAATACAACTAGTTATTATTGATAATTATACAGACTCTCTTAAAGGACACATAAGAATAGGGGACGCCCCTAAAAACGGACAGTTTTCCCCAATCCCCGTCAGCGGAACATGGAGGCTTATAGAACTAACACCTCCAAATAGCGGACAATCTCAATAACAGACGCGGAAAACAGAGAGAAAATCATTTTCCTTCATAGCCTCCATTAACATGCACTTATTAAGAGCTATCCTGTCAACATTTCTCTTCCCCTGAACAAAAACGCCATCTCTTGCAGCAAATATGTATATGCCTAAGGAACTTATCCAGAAAAAAACTCTATATTAGCAATTGGGAGCCAATCTGGTTGTTTTTCTACGAGTTCGTGTTCCAGCCTGTTTCCTTCCCACTCACTGGTTACTACACTGCTACTTATCTCTTTTTTATGGGCCAAGTTTACGATTCATGCCTTGATCATGATGATGCAAATAGTTACTCTATGAGTTAAACATAAATAATTGTTCCAGGTAATGATTTACTTCTCAAAGATAATAAAATAAACGTTTGATGCACCGTATTAAATATTTGAAATTTTCGTAGTTAGGTACTGCGTGAGAAAACCTATTGTTATTACCGGCCCCCTTAAAATAGCGGACACCTTTCAATAGCGGACTATTTGTCTGATCCCAAACATGTCCACTTCTGGGAGGTTTGACTCTAATCAATTAATAAGTTGACGGTTTGGAAGCCGGGTGGGTAAAGCGTTAGGCATCTTACCGGAGACCACGGATTTCGGAGCGAGAGGGACCGTTGAACCAATTCAGCTTCAACCAAGCTGATTTTCTGGCAGCCAGATTTTTCTAGGTAAAATAAAGCGAATAACGGAAAAGAACTGGTCCCCATCCCCTTGATGAGTGGGTTTCATGCGCCAATGGGCGTGGCGACTCAAACCAAACGGGAAGCTGTATCATAATTACAAAATGTTTTCAGGAAAATTATTATTATCTATGTAAAATCTATTTAATTTTCCGTACCGGTAAAACACAGGTCCAATAACATTTTTTCGACGAATTCTTCATTCTTCTAGTGAGTGCATCCGCATAGACGTACGTGTAAGTGCATCGGGGATGAGGGATAAAAATGCATCACGGAAGCCTTCAGCCAGAGACAAAACCATGAATGGTTGAAACATTGGGAATCACAGGAGGTTGACGGAAAAGGGGAGCATTACTGTATTGATTTCAAAAAATTAGTTTCCACTTTATCAGTCCAAAATTTGGCACCTTTCTCCAGCAATGATTTACACAATTTGCAATAAATTACAGAAAAATATTATTAACGAGATAGATACAAAATAATGAATAGGATGCATCATCGTATAACCAAATAAAACTCATTCCACCATGTTGCTTTTTGTTCCTACGTAACCAATCAGTATAAATCTCAAATTATGTACTTTTTTTCTCGATTTAAGCACTTGTTTGACAGAAAATTAATAGCTTATTTTGAAAATTGTTTACTTTGGTTTCCATTACACGTTTCACAGGTGGTATTAATTATTTGTTTAAGTTCAATCACAGGGAGATAAATGAAATCATGATTAAATTTGTGAATCACCTTCCCAAGAATAAAAGAATAGCTGGTCAAAAGACACGTGGGTCATTCCGTACCATTTCACCAGATTTTTAAAAAAGTTGTTGCAGCACCATTTCAGAAAAAATTCAAATTTAACACACTTACAACTACATGTCTGTAAGGCACAAAACGATTTTTTGTTAATTTTTTTCCATGACATCAAGGACTTACAGGGCCGTGAAGGTCACAGCGCACTGTAAAAATGACACTCTCAGCGAGTATCGGTAAATACAGTTACTCGGAAACTAAAGGTTGTAGTAGAACAGTTTCAATTCCATTTCGATGACCATAAATTGAGCTTTTATTTGGCATATTTATAATAACCTTACTAGGTAACATCTATGAGAACGATGAGTACAAAGTTTTGATACAAATTGCTGTATTTTACAACTTTTGCTATTTATTTTCTTATAGAAGGGTTGTGATCACACGGTTTATATTTTTGTTATGGTATATTTGGGTACTATAGTAAATGTGTGTAAGAAAAAAGTTGTGTGTTTGTTTAGCCTTTAGCTGTTACAAGCCTCCGCAAATAGGAAAAGTTGAAAATTTACCATTTTCGGGCCTCTGTATCTCTAGTGGGGGACTTATTAAAAACTTGAAGTTTTCAGTATAATAAGCTATGATCCTATTAAGAATGCACTAAAAATTTGGAGTAAGTTTGGAAGTTACATTTTGGCTCGTTTGGAAGTTACATCAAACTGAATTTGCAAAAACATTTCTCTCTCTCACTTTGTAGAAGCTATGTACAGGTTGTTGCATATAATTAAATGCTGCCAGAAATAAGTCCAATATTGATTGTTAATCAACAAACCAGTTACCTTTTCAATGTGTTGATAGTTGTAGATTTCATGTACCACTTTTAATAAAAATGTGTTAAGCAGATTCTCAACTACTGCCTAAAGAGGTCGTGGTGGCCTAGTGGGTAGAGCACTGAGCAACTGACCGGAGGGTCCCGGGTTCAAATCCCGGGCCAGATTTTCAGCGTGTCAGAACTTGGAAACCGTAGGAAATGGCAGGAGGCTCAGGGAAAGGAACTGGCTCCCTTACCCTAATTTAACACGCCATTGGCCTAGTGGGCTCTAGGTACTCTCACCTATCAAAGACCAAGCTTCGGGTTGAATCACTGAGTGAGAGAGAACTACTGTCTTGTTTCCATTTCTTACGTCCTAAATGATCTACTTCGAGTCAAATAGGTTTTCAGATTCACCCTGCAAAGTTGGTATTACCACGCTGTACACCGTTTCGAACCACATCGAGGAGAATCTGTGTACCCTTCCAAACTGATAATATAGATTTTATGAGGGGATCGGGTTGGTGTAGTGGTAGGAGCATTCCATCCAGAGAGTCCGGGTTCGATTCCAGGCAGGATTTTTCAGTGTAAAACCGGTCCCTACTTGAGTGGCTAGCGGAGGAAATTTCAGGTTCAGTACTCCATCCGTCGGATGGGACGTTAAGCTGCGGTCCCCTTGGCGCCTGTCGTTTAAGGTCGCTTTACACGACACGATGTTTGTACAATTTCTTGTACAAACGCTTGTGTAATCTGAACGAAATTGTGTTTGTCTGAATGGAATTAGAACAGGTTCTATTTTTCGTTCAGTCATTCAGACATTATTCGCACAAGCGTTCACACAATTTGCCGCTTTACACGGTACAATTTCCTCTTACAAGCGCTTGTACAAGAAATAGCACAAAAAATTGTATCTCGTAAAGCGGCCTAAAGAGTAGGCTAATGCCGACGCCGGGTCTCTCTCCACCCTTCCTCCGTTCCCTAAAAGAACTCCTACCATTACCCAATAACCCACCTGTCCTAATTGACGCCTCTAATGCTCACCTCCCCTGAATAACACGAGATTGTATGACGTAGTCTGTTGAAGTGAGATTGTAGTTGAGATTCTGGACCATATTAAGAATCTCAACTGCAACTCATTGTCGGAATATGTTTTTTTGCCTAATTCTGGGCCATATTAAGAATCTCAACTCCGTTTACAGCGTCACGCTGAGAAGAAATACCACCTTCTCAGGTCGAATCTGTACACCGATATGACTCGCTGTAAGCAGTGGAAGCAAGACTGTAGCTGAGATCATGAATATAGACTTAAGAGTCTCATTTTCGCTAAATTTTCGCAAGCTTATTTTTATACTTTGGAACCTAACCGCAATCGAATATTTTATAGTCTGCGATAACTCTGTTTTAAAATTGAAACACCTGGCGAGCCTGGTGATTTAATCTTACCCTATTACCTTATAATCACCTAATGTATGAATGTTGAGAACCAACTGCTCCTCTTTTCCGAAGTAGTTATTCGTTCGTAGGCTTCCGCTGAGTTGCATAGATGAATTCTGCATTTTCGTCTTGAGTGTGTTCGTCCACGTTCGCTGCGATGAAAATAGCCGACGAGAATACCGAATTCCCGAAGAAGATACATTGGCAGATGTAGAAATTCGATTATTCAGGGAGCCTAAAAGTTGAAAGCCAGGCCTCTAGAAATACATACAGGCGGCCATGGAAATGTTTTCCGAGTTCAGTAGGGAGTCCAATCCCCTGGATTCGAACGCAAGCGAAACCACGAGGGTTGAACTGGAGAGGAGGAGATGGGAGGGAAAGGGGAGGCTCCGGTATCGATTCCGCATCTCCAACGAATGATCGATACATTGCATGAATATATTTTCAATCGATCCCGAGACGGATCCTGTCAATGACGTCGGAAGCATAAAAAATGATGATCTGATAACGGAACAAGCAGAGTTGGTAGAGTTGAAAGGAGAGGTATGTTGTAATGCCATTTGCTATATCCCCCTTTTCACTGTCACGGACCCCCAAGTCATTAAAACGTGCTTTTTCTACGTCGCTTTGTGCGAGGAACACCAACCGCAGGGCATCATCGTGTTCGGCACACAAAACTCTCGCAACTTCCACAGATTAACTTCAGCGTTCCTTCATTCCTATTCTACGTATACTTGACCCATCCATGTCTAACACCCCGTTGAGGGATGATAAATGATGCGTGCGTGTCCAAGGCAGAGTTACAGAATATACTGACAACTATATTGAACCGTTTAGCCTGCTGCGATGGTGTGCGAGAAGTGACGGTTTTTTACCAGAAATTCATTCCATTGGACAATGATGAAGGATAAATAGCCTAGAAATAAGCGTGAAATAATGGGGTTCAATTGTGTACATATCCTGCCGTTATTCCTGTTGAAAGGCCCACGCAGCAACGTGGATTATCCCATGAGCTATAATACTGCCGATAATGGATGTTAAAACAAAGAGCTTTATGAAGAGGATCTGAAAAATAGGTAATGTATTTAACGTGCTCACGTTATTCCGCAAGCCACCTCAAGGGTGTGTGATCATAAAGTGCTTACGGAGATAATGCAACTACATCTACATCTACACGATACCCTGCAAGCCACGGCGAGGGTGTGTGGCAGGGAGTGAAAATCACCAAGCATGCACTATTGACATGCAAACAAGCAACTATAGGGTCTCAAGCAACTAGACTGTTAGTAACTACAGTATTTAAGGGATTAATACATGCATCATGCACTACAGACTACTCTAAAATATTTCCCCTACCTATCCCTTTGCTATGATGCCTATTCTTTTCTCTCATAGTACGGGGGAAAAATGCCATTTTGAATCTATCAGCACGACAATCTATCTCTATGATCTTATTTATCTGGTCGAATCTAGCATAATACGCTGGTGTTTTTAATATGTGCCTAACATCTTCAGTAAAGCTATCCGATTGAAATTTCTCTAATAGATTTAATCTGTACTTTAACCGACGCTCTGATAATGATTCCCACCCTAATTCTTTTATTAATTCTGAAACACTACTCAACCTATCGTAACACCTTTTAACGAACCTAGCTGCTCTACGCTGCACACTGTCTAGCTCCCTGATCAAATCTAATTCATTCGGATCCCATACACTGGCTGCATACTCAAGGTAGTATATAGTAGTACTCAAGTAACATCGCTCTTTTGTCTTCTCATCAAATTTTTCAAGTACTCTTTTTATAAATCCTAGCTTTCTCTTCGCTCGGCCGCATATTTCCCTTATGTGTCTTCCCCACTATCAATATTTAGTGATTGTTACACCTAAATATTTTATGGCTTCAACGCTTTCGATCGCTTAAGATAATGCAACTAAGAGGTTTAAATACAAATACTGGATAGAATCGAGTTAGTTTTGCAAATAACAGGTATTAAATGAGTAGTGTGTACAAAGGAATATAATATTAATTGCGAACTGTTCATTTGTTAAAAATTATTAATGTATAACTTATATTGGGCAGGCAGGGCGCAGTTAAAATACGTTTGAGTTGTAAAGAACACATTTTAGCTGCAATACATCCGGCTCTAACAACATTTCACCTTGCGATTCGGTTACTGTTTTTCCTATTATATTATCTTATTACCCGCGGGAAAAATTACTTCTTTAATTCTGCCTGTACGACAGCCTATATCCCTAACTTTGTTTTTCTGTTCGAATATAGCGTCGCACGTGAAAATGAGACCGCCAATTACAAGCAGCGTAAGGTTAAATGTCTTTTGATTAAATATGTAACTTAATAGGAACCCATTTCAATCCTAATTTCATCCTATGAGAAACATAACACCATACCATAGGCGGATTTTGGACTCGACCTTTGGGTTGCAAGGTCAGCAATTATCCGGCAAACGTGCAATCCATTCGGTCTTCATGACAGCCTTTCTGATTGAATACCAAGAGTAGTGAAATGACATTAGCTTCTGACTGTAAATGTGCTCTACACTCTTTCTTAACATAAATAGACTGTTGCATGTTAGCGAAGGCTATTTACTTTACTGTCACATAATAAAAATATTTCTATGAAGAATTGCTAATTTTACGTTAAATCTCGATTGTTTCTACGAATACCTAATAAGGACTAGTACAATAAAAAAATACATGATATACACTTATTCCACAGTTTTAATGGTGGTACTACGCGTTAAGTTCAGCCGTTAAGTCATCATCAGGTACAAAAATATTTGGTCAAGAGAGCGGTATGTATACACAACTAGGAGGAGGCGGGGGAGGGAAGTGTTGGGCGAGGGGAGGGAGGTGTTAGGTGGAAGGAGGAGGTTGTGAGAGGGGGGGCACTGGTGGTGAGTCAATGCATGGTTTAGGGAATGGAATGGCTGGGAGTGGTGAGTAACATTTGAACAGCTGATCATTCATGAGGTACTCCTCCCCTTGCTGAACAATTCCAAATTGTTCCAGAGTATCCGATCTCCGACCTTTCCTCTCCACATGGAGTATCTCCGGGTCAAACAGGCAGTGGTGTGCTGTGTCCAAGAGGTGTTTGGCCATGAGGGAAGATGAGTCCTCTTTCTCCCAACATTTCCGGAGCTTAGTCAAAGGGATGACGAAGTTCCTACCCGTCTGCCCAATATAGCACTGTCTGTTTGACCTGCAGATACTCCATGTGGAGAGGAAAGGCCAGAGAATGGACGCTCTGGAACAATGTGAAATTGTTCAGCAAGGGAGGGGGAGTACCTCATGAATGATCAGCTGTTCAAATGTCACTCCCCACTCCTAGACATTCTATTCCCTAAGCCACGCATTGACTCGCAACCAGTGTCCCCCCCTCCCACCTCCTCCCCCCACCTTTCACCTCCCTCCACTCGCACCAACACTTCCCTCCCGCCCCCTCCTAGTTGTGTATATATACCGCTCTCTTGACTCATTATTTTTGTACCTGATGATGGCTTGACGGTTGAAACGCGTAATACCACCATTAAAACTGTGGAATAAGTGTAATCCTACATCTTGTGTTTTTTCATTATGATTTCATTCCACTACGCCTCGCCCGACAGTTACGTTCATAAGGACTAGTACACTTTGCATCACTTTTAATTCAATTTAAATAATCATCTACTAACTACTCCATATTCTTTACTTTCATCGAGTTCATCCTGTTAGAGTCACATCAATCCTATTCGTGTAATCTAACCGCATTCTCTTCCTCCTTCTAATTTCCCCAAATGACTCCTATTCTCCCCCACCACCTGAAGAACATTTTCGTTCGTTTATATCTCTCCGTGCAAACATCAAACTCTCTCCACCACCCTAAATTCCTACTTCCCAATGGCCTCCAGTAAATTTCGTACTCTTTATCCCAGCTCTTGTGCCTCTGGACCATCTAAAGCCACGATAAATGTGGAGCTCTCATGCAACCTAATTTGTTCAACTCTTCACACATTGTATTCCGTGCGTACTGAACCGAGAAAAATTATTGCCAAAGTTTTCTAGGGACGCTACCGATACGCAGGACTCTGTCGCAAAAAAGACCTGGGACAAGGCCATTAAAAAAGAGTAACCAACATTCTGTGTAGAGGCACATTTTAGGGCACAGGATATAACCTCTATTTTGCACGCAAGCAGAAAACAAAAGAACATGCATCCAAAGCACTAGAAGCTCATGCACTCGCTCTTATTTCTAGGATATGAAATTGAAACCAAGAGCAATAATTCATACAGTAACACATTGAATGGGGTGAAGATTGGAGGCAATACCATCAACTATCGTTTTTCTTCCATTTTGGCTCAGAATAAAAGCAATTTCCCTACGTACGTGGAGGTGGGAGAATACCTAGAAAAATATAAAGACACAGTTATAGTCGTTTCCCATGTTATTCAGCTGAAGTTACCCCTATGCCCTCATCCACTGAGTTTTCTTTCTCATTATAGAGCGTGATACAGCTGAATATGTATACATATATACCAAAGAGACAGGTAGCGCGGATGGAAGGGTAACAAGAAACACCCAAGTTCTTGAATTTTAATGATTCCGACATAATTCTGCAGGAGGGGAAGAATGTCTTCTGATTTTCGGGTTTAATTTCAGATGACGGCTTTGTAATCCAGTTGAAAGGTGGAAAGGAGGTAAAGACGAGAGCGAGAGAGTAAATTTTCATCTTTTCAATTTTTCATTTCCCCTCCTGATGGATTCGGACACAAAAACCACTCTCGCTTGATTAAAACCTTGAATTCACCCCTTGCACTTCAACCTTCGTCGGCGAACAAGAGGGCTATTGACGTTCTTCGGCCTAGCCCCTCGACATCATCGAATCTTATGTGACAGAGACATTACAATACCTCGTTTGGGATAGAAACCCCTTCGAATATCCCTCATTTATGCAAAAAGAGGATCTGGAGCATTTTGACATAAAGATATTGCATTATTATTGCTATTTTGAAAAGCTCTAATTGGCAAGCAATGCATTTTTTTAAACTCGTTAAATTATACAAAATCTCCATTTATTTTCAGTGATATCGTTCTATTATTGCAATCTTGTATTATATTAGTTGCATAGTCATCGTTCAACATGCCAATTCGCCAACTTTCTATATAGTATAAATGTAGAATTATCAATTGATGAAATATGAACAATTTGACCATAAATTTGTTTGTAAAAGTCCAAGTCCAATATGGTTCGTGGCGCGATATACATTTAGCATATTACAAGTTTATCTCGACACCAAATCTATAGAATGGCTTCCAATCTCGCAGGAAAAGGAAAAATGACCGTAGTCCGAATATAAAATTTATCAGCATTAATAATTATTAGCATAATTTTTAATAATAGAGGACCTATAACTAACTGCAAATCTTGGAAAATTATTTTTAAATTCCAAAATACCTTTTTCTTAGACAAATACGCCAGAAGGCCAGATTTGTTTATCAGAAGACTCGACTTCGCCGATGGAGTTTGGATGGCATTAGTGACTCCAAAGCCGATGGATTGGAATTTAAACCGTAAATTCCAATTAAACCATCGCCCTTTGTTCATAGTAGGCTAATGCCGACGACGGGATTCTCTCCACCCTTCTTCCTTTCTATGAGGAAATATTTCTACCTCTTTTTATTCACTTATAACCTTTCTAAATGGTCAACTACCTCAGTCGCCTTTCCCAGTGTAACTACCCTGCTACTAGGGTTCACTGAGGCGAAGTACATACTATCGCGATGCATCTGAAGGGTATTGGGTCAAGATTTATTATCGATTTAGTAGCCAATGGATAAAAGTATCTGAGCTCAAAGTGCGATGTGACATCATGAGGACTAGCAGCATCATGAAGAAGCAACTTATTACTGGGTTTTCATGGATAGAGGCGTAGAGACAGCAGAAAAATTTATTTTCCTTACACAAAATTGTCCCATTCTTGAAAATACCGCGTGGAAATTTATATTCGTTTTTGAGCTTGTCGCATTGATGAAAGTTGCTTATTGAAGGTAACAGCAGATTGCTAACATATGCGTCTTTAAATCTGTTCTCACACAAAAAGGCGAATCAAAGAGGGAGAAAAGGTACAAGGATGGGAATGGAGGGGAAAGAGGAAGGGTTGAGAGAAACCTGATGTTGGAATTTGCCGGCATTTAAGAAAAGGCGCCAAGGGGACTACGGCCTGACGCCCCAATCCCATGGACGGAGTACTGTACTCCAATGGTCTCCACAACACACTCAAAAGGGGCCGGTTGGCTTATGAAAAATATCATTCACTACCGGGATACAACCACTGTGCCCTATGGATGAGAGACCACTTTACCAAACCGACCACTATTGCTAATACGCATGCCATTTTCATAATTCAAATGGTAATTACCAGATAGCGGTCACCGCATTACCATGAGTTACTCAATTTAAAATGTCAACGCATTTTCACCACTGAAGTGTATGTACTTTGAAAGAAGACACGTGCAAAATGAATCTAGGAAGTAGCGAAATTGATTCATACGTTTCCAGCGAAGCCGGCTTCTTTGGCGACAGATAAACAAGGATGACGAGAGTCCATTGTGGCGCCATCTTGAGTAGTCTGAAAGAATTAAAGCCTCAGTCCTTGAGAGATCTTACCACGTGGAGAAGCCGCTATGCTCTCTCCCTCTCTCCTTTCTCCCGGGACTACGAACCAAAGAGTGCCCGCGCAATCATTTCCCGTCTCTTTCTTGCTTGCTCTCAGGGCGGATTACGCGGTCTCGTGGAACAATTGAGCCACGCAGCCCGCATAAACTGAGTGGAATAAAGGGCGAGAGAGAGAGAGAGAGAGCCCTCCTTTCTCGAGAAAAAATAAAAGATTCGCAAAAAAGAGCAGAGTCTAGGGAAGAAAGACCAACTATTTCTCTGGACCCACGCTCCCTCTTCCTTCATCGCCCCCCTTCACGAGTACTCGGGAAATTTCTCCGAGTCCATTGTCTCAGCCGACAAGTCCTTTCTCCTTCTGGTCCTTTCTCGTTGGCCCAGCCTTTGATGTCGAGGAGACGACAGAATACGGGGGAGAAAGATCAAGTAGGGGCAAAGGAAAGAGAATTGACGTGGAAAAATATGAAGCACACACATATTATCCAGGAGGAAAGACCCCAGCGGCCCTTGCTTCCTGGCCTCGGGTCACTTTCTATCGCCACTCAGACTTGGAGTGAGGGCATGGACTCCAAACTATACCAAAATATACTCAATTTTCAGCCAAATTATTGATTAACGGCATTATCGCATTCATGGAAACACTGTTTCTCTAGATATTAAAACAAACAATTCCGTCCTTCGTGAAACATGCCATCAAAAGCACTCTTTTTCCGCATGAAAATAAAGATCAACTATGCGTTCCAAGGGTTGTACTGATCACCATGTGGGACGAGCCACTACACTCCATTCATTTTAAAATTTTAGACTGATAATTGAATCCACAACCTAATTAATAACAAAATTTTGTTTCCTTGACAATGACACATATCTGTTGTTGGTTCACTCCCTGCTACAAACCATTTCGGTGATTCGCAGGGTATTTTGTAGACGCATTGCAACTCTACAATCAACAATAAAATGAAATTACTAATTTATACTGACAAAATTATTTTAGTCTGGTTTCATCAACGTTATGGCAAGCTGGAGAGTTCTGTAAATTCATGACGGGTTAGCCACAAATTGCTAAGAAGGACAATTACAAAAAATAATTTATCTACATCTACATAATACCTTGCAGGCGACCAGAAAGGTGTGCCGTACGGGGTGAATTCACACCAAACAGATCATGCACAAAAAGGATTAGTAATTTTATTCTATAAAAATAATTTATAAGTTTTATGAAGTGAATACAACTATCAAACTTTTTGGTTGCACTCTACAGCTATCAAATATTCGGCATGGATTTTTAATTTCATTGAAACACTTGTATTATCTTACATTCCTGAAATAGACCATCAAACATCTAAAAAGGCCAATGCCGGCCAGCTGGCATGCAAGCACGCCGCTGCCTATATCATATTTTGCTAATGTCTATCCCAGTTGATACAGTTTAAAACTTGAAGTAAAAATACACGCAAAGCTGCTTTGTTCTGAGTTTGAACAATAAATCCGGTTATGTGGACAATACGATGGTGAGCCCGATGGTAGTGCATGACCGGATCACGATCCCGGAACTTTATATTGCGCTCTCTCGCGTCGATTCTTTCTCGTAAGAGAAAAAAAGAGTAATTCCAGTCTTAAAACATTTCTTGAAATCTCAAGTCACTAATTTTACATGGCAGAGTGAATTATAAGAATAAGTACGCGAGCAATGCGCTTATATATGAGTTCTAGTCATGAATACGACTCAAGGACAGCGCTAGAGGAATGTAGATTTGACTTACGTTCAGCCCGAAGTTAGGTTTGGTTGGTATAGCTGTAAAGCTTACTACCAGCTATAAATAGAGAGCCCACGTGTGAGATATTCACACATCATAATGAAAGTTAGTGATTGACCGAACTTTAACCCCTTCTCCACTCTGCTACTCAATCCTTCCTTCTCTATATCCCACTTCCTTCACCAAAACTTTGGTTTTCCAACCACCATCAACCCCCTGATTCTCCACCTACTTCCAAATTATTTTCCAACCACCTCTGCCTCTCCCACAAATCATCTCCCACGTTTATTCAATAAGCTACAGTATTGCAGAAATAGAATGCTTTTAATACAGTTTAAGGAAAAAGGTTCCTCTGGATAATGTCGTAAATGTACGTCATTATCATGTTGTATTTCCAATTATAATTGTAGTGCTTTTCCCTGTATCAATTGCTGTTTCCCAGAAATATCCGGTACACCGAAAACAATATAAATTGGATTTACATACGCAAGTCCAAAGACCCCGGAATTCAATCCCGGGGCAGTTAGGAAGCAGCCGAACACTCTACTCCACGCTAGAGTAGGATAAAATGTTCTAAAATAACTAAATCTCCAACAGTCATTCCGAAACGTAACATGAAGCGTTTCCTTTGAGTAAAATGACACATATATGAAAATGGAAAGCAAAAAAAGGCGCCACCTAGGTGTGCAGGCAACAAGTTCACCGGGAAAGCGACCGCTCGCATGTCCATTATCCCAGTCGCCTTTCACCGCTGTCCTCCCCTATAGTCATTGATTTATGGAGAGGTGGAGAGAGATACCTAGATGAGACGAGAAAGGGAGATGGCTGAAATGGAACAGGGGTTGGAGGGATAACGCAGTGAGTGCGAGAGAGAGAGGCTTTCTTTCGGCACTAAAACCCTCTCTGATGAGTTTATCTGCCGCCGCTCTCTACTCTCGGCGGATTTTTACTGCCTAAAATGTTTGCCTTCCTTTCTCTCAATACCTCGTCCTCTCTCAATCGCGGACCGCTGAGGGAGAAAGGAGACTACGTCCTCATCTCCCTCCCTCCCTCCCTCTCCCTCCGAGTGCTTTCCTCCCTTCGATAACGTGCGTGCCTACATGGGCGGAGTGTGCTCGCATAGAAATGACGATGGGAGTGCTGGAAGAGAGGGCATCTAACGCGATAGGTTAGCACTTCGGAGCAAATCAGAGAATTTTCTGCGATTCATAGGGAAATATTCCCAAACGAACCATTGAGAGAACTTCACTCATATTACATCAACATAATACCCTGCAGGCCATCATAAAGGTGTACGGCAGCGGGTAAATTCTCACCCAACATGCGTCACATTACATGCAAAAAAGGATTAGTAAAAAAATTCTAGTTTACACTTCACAGTTAAAAAAAAAAAAAAAAAATCTAAAAGCAAGAATGCAAAAACATGCTGTCATTTGGGTTAGCTTAAAGTCAATATACCAATATGTAACTATCTATTCCTAGCAAACCATTGATATACTTGTATTTATAACATAAGATATATTTACAGCTGTTCATAATTGTACGAGGAAAGGACATTTTGAATCTTTTGATTGTCAGTTCGGCAATCAGTTTAACTAATTTTATGACCATGGTCGTCTACCATAGTAAGTTGGAGACCGCAAAATATTTTTAACGCCATCAGTGAAAATACTGTACTGGAATTTAGTTAGCTAAGAGATTAAGCCTGAATTTTAACCTAAGGCCAGACAATGATTTCCATTTTAGTTCATCTTATAGACTGTTACGCTACTATAGTTATCATACCGTCCCTTTACAAATCTTACAGATCTTCACTTCACACGCTCCAGTTCATTATTAAGCCTATTTAGTAAGGATCCCATATAATGGCAGCGTATTCCAAATGAGGTCAAACAAGGGAATTATGTAGCTGATTTCTTGTACATGAGAGCAGTACCCTTTTGATGAATTCCAATTTACGATTACCTTGACCCATTATTTCACGTACTATCATTTGCAAAAGTCGACTTGGAAAACATTTTTGGGTTGGCATACAGCTTCGGACTTAGCTGGAATAGCTTTACGTCACTGGAGGCCGACGAGTAGGTAAGGCGGATAATGCAACAGGGCTAGTGAAAAGAGTCAAATAAACTCAAGGGACAGAAGACCCAGCCGAAGGAATGCACTGCCGAAGAAACTCAAGTCCACAATTTCCTTGGGCCGATCTTTGGTCGGTAGTATGATCGCAAGTCTTAACTTTCGGTCTCCGTCTCGAGGGTTTTTCTCATACAAGAAGGGAATGAAACAAAAAGAATGCCTATTCGTACAAAGGCCCGCCATTCTGCACTCTCATCCAAAGCTCTAGGTCGGGAGTTCGAGCCTCTAATTGAGAGTTTTTTTAAATTTATTTACACATGTATTAGGATGACATTCTTTACTGCTGGACACGTGAATTTATTCCCATCACAATTTTAGTTTTTAAGCAACAGTAGTTGTTCGGGGGAGGTAGCCGACAGCCGAGGTCATTTGCGCGATTAATTATGCATGGATAACTGGGTAGATGTCGGAATTTTTCGAAGACGCGAGGAATAGTGTATTTTCTATTCGTTCGATGAGTCATAAAACAAGGAAATCCGAGATTTTTTCGCCTGCGTTCAGGCCCAGAGAGGATAACATTTTTTAAATGGGATTAGACGGGGAACAAAAAAATTTCCGTGCATAGAATCTATACTTTCCCTCATTAAAATATGAAGAGATTGAGCTGCAAGTGTAAATTTTGGACCAATATGAAAGAAAAGCATAAAATATTTTAGCCTATTCGGTCGCTTTTCTTTATCAATCAATGAACTGAAAATTTGGAACTTTTCAAATAAAATTTAATCATATTGAGCGTTTTTTGATTTCGTTGCCTTACGTAGATCATAAATTTGCAATACACAGAAGCTAGTACTCTCATATCGAAGGACAGTCAACTTACGGGACATATATTTTCAAGACTTTTAAATACATGATGTCTTCACCCTTTATGCTTTGAATTCATAAATGATTACCCGTGCCACTTTCAAATCATAAGTAATATTTAAATGTTTTAGTGGAATATTGAACACACGAAGTATAAAAATACGAATCATTTCGGTTCTTATGTAAAACGCAAGCGTCATATGTCCTTACGTCCAATGCTAGAAGGATGCATATTTTTGGATACCACTGTTGGCAATTACACAATATTAGGCATTTTAATGAATGAAAGACTCCATTAAAACATGTCTTATGTGAAATGTAATTCAAGGAGACGCAATAAATTACTTATTATATGTGAAAGGAGACTTATATCGGAGACACCATTTTAAATAACGCTTCACCAAACTCTAGTTCAAGTGTTGGAGGATGGGTTTTTGGTTATATCTATAAACTGACTGATTAATTCCAAAACAAAAATTGGTTTGCATTCATAAAATTTAAGCAATAAAAAGAAGCATATGAAATTTTCATTCAATGGATCGTGTATTTGAATGCAATGGAGAGGAAAAATTATTGTATACCTGACAAATATAATCATCCCTTATGGGCCCATTACTCATATTAGATTTCCCTTATATTAATTTTCATTGCTGCAAACTAATAGCGCTCATTAAATTGTTCTAGGTACTCTTGAAACCAATCTACTACAAAACATATCCCTAATTATAACCAAGCAAAACTGCATATGGGTAAAAATAAAATATTTTTGCAATAAGAGGATCGTGTAAAACATTGCCCACCACTCACATAAAGCATCTATGCCCTTACTCCTCAGACTCGACAAGCAATTTGAAAGGATGTTATTTATGCGAAAACTACCATTAGCCTTTTCTTTCATTTATGGAAATGTGACCGTGAAAGCCGCAATGAAAGTTAGCCCCTCGAAAGTTGAGGAATGCTTTTGTTGTAAGGTTGTTGAAGTAACTGCGAGTACACAAGAGCTTCTGCTAACATTAATTCTCATTCCTTCGAGCGTGTTACGAGGCTGGTTCTCTCTCAGATTTCATAAGGGTATTTTCTAGCTTTTTTCATCCAAAACTGATAAGGTGTGTAGGCAACTTATGTTAAAGAAGTTTAATTCGGAATTAGTGTGCTTTTAGCAAGGGAACTTCTTCAGTTCTTTGATAAAATCTAACCTCTACCCAAACTACAAGCTATCCTAAATTATGCAAAAGACCTCAGCAGTCGGTTCCCTTCCTCGAATAAGTACTAATACTGCAAGGAAAACTAGTGTCATCAATGATTATTTGAATGCTGGAATATTAAGAAAGACCACATTAATCAGAAATAGCACTTTGTCCATCAATATATTCCTGAGAAGAACGTACTTAACGAGGAGGATGAATTCTTTCTTCAACTCGAAGGTGTTCATGCTGATTTTGATGCCTGGAGCGAAGAGAAATCAATGGTATTCATGTAAACCAATAGCCATTAATAAGTACTATATTTAAGTTGACCAGAATATGCATCTTCAATGGCAGGCGTGACGTTACCACGCCGCTCTGGCTCTACATTGTCTAGGGTTCCGTTGCCGGAATTGATCTCAGGTCGAAAATTTCGAATTTTATGGAGATAAATACACACATATCCATCAATGAAGAAATACTATCTATCAGAATACTTGGAAAGGAAATGAAAAAAATTCAACCGGTCTCGATCCTACGACCTTTACACCGCTACACCATGCACGTTTGAACATAGATTTATTTAGCTTCTATCACTTCGTGCTGGAACAAAAACCTCCAGACGAGCCCGAAAGAAAAGCCTCAGGTCGAGAGCATGAACGTGAATTCCTTCTGTGCATTCCTTCCACAGGGGCTTTTTTCCTGTGATTTATTTGACTCCAGTTTCACTAGCCTTGTCACTTCCACTTCCGACCTTCTCGGCTCTCTGCTACGTAAAAATATTCCAGCAAAGGCCGCAACCAGAACTAGCGAGAGCTTTTAGGATTGTGCCAAACCTTAAAAGTTTTTCCAACTCGCCCCCATTCGATGAAATAATGGGGCATGTGGGTATATAGATGTTTTGCAAATGATAGCAGGTACATGTTTACCCCAAGGAAGATCATGTGTCAGTCTTATTCCAAGACATTTAATATTTTCCACGTTTGTTAATTTATTATCACTTAACCAGTAAGTGCTGGGAGTAGAAGTATTCTTTTTCAAAAAATTTAATTACTACACATGTTTTCAAATTTAATTCCAACTGCCATGCATCACACCAGTTTTCAATCGCTTCTGGATCAGCATTCAAAGATTCTTTATCGTTTAGGCAATGGCTTTCCCGGTACACTACTGCGTCATCGGGATCTGTTTGGTGCGTCGTGCAGCTTCACAATCCGAGGGCAGGGGTTCTGAACAAAAAAATTCTAAAACTATAATAACCTATTCTATTTTCGCTATTGAGCTCTTAAGTTTGTTGCCATAAATATATCCCATATATTTTTTAATACGATCTTTTTATCTTTTCAGGTTGGTACAGCCTTTTCCATGGTAATCAACTGACAGATAGAGTGTAAGTTACGCTGACTAAGGAGTCCTAATTTCATCGCCTCTTGGTAAGGATCTGGTGGGGTTCTGGTTGGCGCTGTGGCTAGAGTACTGGCTCTCCATCCCAAAGGTCTAGGTTCGAATCCCGGCGATGGCGGAGAGTTTAGATAGGAATAACAGCTCCCGCTTAAGTGCTGCACGTCAAGATCATTACTCCGTCCGTCGGATAGGTCTTTAAACCGTATATCGCTTAGCGCCTCTCGTTAAGAGCTGATTCTAGCACGCCTAGTTTTCATCCTTCCTCCATTCCTTGAATAACTTCTATTTTCACCCATGTATCTAAATATCCCAAAAGTAGTAAACATCCTCGGGTAATAAGTCTCAATTGATATCAAATACTTTCCATTACCCGTACATATCACACGACGCTCCTCTTCAGCCCTTCATACCTCATGCATTCATTTATTCCATTCAAACTGCAGTTATTGATAAAAATTACATTTTTTTGTAGTTTATCATCATGTACTCGTACACCTCTAGTGAGGTCAAGAGGAGAATAATTTTAGCAAAGAAAGCCTTTGAAAGCAAAGAAAAAAAGAAAGCAAAGAAAAACTTTCAAAAAATGATAAGTCTCTCGGTAAATAACAATATTAATGTTGAGAGTAAGAAGAAATTTTTGAAAAGTTTTGTGTGGAGCGTAGATACTAACATGGATGTGAGACATGGGAACTAAGAAAGAGTAAAACCACCTGCAGAAGCTGCAGAAATGTGGTTTTGGAGTAAAGTATCAAGAACTAGGTGGACAAGCAAATGAGCAAGTGCTAAATCAAATTCGTACGGAAAGAGGACTATTGAAAACTATCAAGGAAAGGAAAGTTAAGCTCATCGGACACCTTCTCCGGCATGGCACCTTCATACAAAATATTTTGGAAGGCATAATGGGGCGTTTACTCGGAACCGAAATCGCATTTGTTCACGAAATTGTTAGATAGAAACGAAAAAAGAATTTTAGTGAAAAAATTAATCTTCCACCCACAACCATTAACTCATAAATCAAAAATTAAAATAAGAAAGAGGTGACGCCCACCGAAAAAAAGGGGGATTCTCGGAAGGTCAGTTCACACAGATCCTGTCGCAATCTCTCCCATTGGGAGAGCCAGCTGTGTCCCCCCCTTTGCGATAAGGCGAAGTAGCTTCGATGGCTCAGCTGTGATTGGACGAAGTCGGTATACGTCAGAGGTTGCACTACACCCACGTTTCCTAAAGGGTTAAAAACATCAGTTTTTCGCCGCTTTAAAATCGATAAATAATCGGCGGATCAAAAAACGGAATAATAGGAGTCTCTTTATCTTGCAAACTCTATCATATTCGACAATAATAAAATATGGTAAACGACCCCATTCTTGGAAAAGAATTGAGAGGACGACCAAGAACTTCGTGTTTAAAAGTTATGGCAACGTAAATGGGATGCAGCGCGTATACTGAAATGAAGAGAATGGCTGAAGGCAGAGACGGTTGGAGGTAGTGGCAGCGGTGACAAGGCACTATTCCTTAAATTAATTAATTATTATAGACGGGTTTTTGGTAAGTATGACAGAGTTCGCAGTTTCTATTAAAGGAGCAAGAACCTAGGAAAGGACCGAGAGGTAATAGATTTGTACAGCCAGCAGAATTTTCACAGATGCGATGAGAGATCAAGAAGGGTACTTAAGAGTATCCATTTATCAAACTTGGTACCCTTCGAAGTTTCCCCGCAAAAGGTGCAAAAAGGTAGTTCCCTGGCACCTATAACTTCGATTCTTGCCAGCTAGCTCCGCTCCCTCTTCCCAAAAGTATTCTTCTCTACAGCCGCGTCTTGGTTAATCACCAAATTCAGACCACTCCTGAGGGTGTAAGGAAGTGCAGGGGGTGGGAGAGAAGAAATATCACCCTGGCACCCATCAGAGACTCTTACTTCACACCACCCTCTCATACGTCCGCCCGCAGAGGATAGTGGTTCTCGGCCGGATGCAAGGTGAGCCGCCGCGGACTAATTGACTCGGCATCGGAAGAAATCTCGTCACGCTGACGGAGCGAGAAGAAGGAGCTCCCGCCGAGGAGGCAGGGACTCCATTCCAAGCACTTCCCGAAGTGCAGCCCAAGACGTAAGAGTGACTGCCGGAACTTCCGCCGAGCATAATCACGTAACGACGTGGAGGGTTATGTTTATCGTATCCTACCAAAATTAACCTCAGCATATCTGTAACAAGACGGGTATCTTTAATCGGCTGGTTAGAAATCTACAAGTGTATAGATTTTCTTCATAATTGCAATATTTGCTCCTTTATCGATGGTCTAAAAATCTACGGGAAAAAATTGAGGGGTTTTCAATGTAGTTTTTGAGATATTTAAGTTTTTTTTTAAATATAGGGCCTTATGACGCACCCCGATTCGTAAGGGTCAATGATGTATTATTTACGTTTCTACCACACAGATATTCACCAAAAACTGAAATGATGTAGATATTAGCCAACAATTTTTATTCTGAGGAAATATGTTATCGACTTATATCCTCCGTATATATATATATACGAAAGAAATAAAATATTCCTTAAATTTTCAAATACCGCGCGCGAAGTTTTGAGGTGCATTTGGCAACGTCGAATCAGACGAGGGAAATGATGAGAATTCAGGATTCCGTAGCAGACAGTCCAATATTAGCGAATCATGTGAAAATATTATATTTAATCAAAGACATTATTATTTTCATCGAGTCATTTAGATTGGCATTCAAGCAGGTCACGTGTATTAATGCTAATATAAAATCCATAATATTTGTTCACGAGTACATACGTATTAAATGCTACGTTACGACTAACAATTTGAAGTAGTTTCCGAAAATGCAGTAAAATAATCTAGAAGCGACTTCAATTGTTAAAAAAATATCAAGGGTAAGAACCCAAAAGTCCTGGATTTAAACTTTATTTTGTCTTTACTAGTGAAGTTAATTCATCTAAGCATGTAATTTATTCCTCTTCGTAAAATTCCTACTCGGCGACCTTTCACATTAAACATCAGTAAACTAGGGTCTTTGTCCGCATCTTTAGTTCAGTGCCTAACTTCTTCATTAAAAGGAATTGCTTAGCCCTCCTTTCAAACTCCTTCTTCGAAACAAACATCCCTTTGCTCCGATAAAACAAAGGCATCTTGAAATGTTTTCAAGACCGAGCTTCGACCCAAGCAACTCTTTACCAAATTTCACACCGTTTCACCAAGAGCAACCCAACAAAATCGTGTAGAGCTAACGCGTGAGAAACCACAACCAATCACACCACAAAGTCCACAAATATTATAATGCAGTCCCCTTCACAAAGTTCTTTAGAATAGACGAATACGACACCTGCCGTTACGACCGCTGAAACACAAAAAATTGCCTACACAACAGCAGTGCCGAATTTCAGGATGTGCGTTGTTGCCGAGTAAAAAAGAGAGATTAAATAAATGGTTTAAACATAATTTAAAGATGTTTAAGCGTGTAATCACAATTATTCCGTCATTACAAAGTATGCGAAAACCCATAGCACAAAATTATATACCTTTTCAATCCATATATTAAAACCAGCATCTCCAAGGTAAAAGGATATGTACAGAGTGACAACGTTCAGGTTACCTAGAAACAGAATCAAGTCAAGTTTTATGTTATGTTCCATGTCAATATTTAAATTCAAAAGGGCAATGTTTCAATATGACTTGAGAATTTGAGGCATCCGGTTAAAATATTGTGTGATTTAATCATGTCCAAGCAATTTTTTAGTGCCATTGAAATTATATGAACACTAGTTCTCAACGACTTACGATAACCGAGCCAGCCACCTTAAGGAAAATTTTAAGTAATAGTAGTACTTGTTCGGGGTAGGCGACCAACTGCTAATATTATTTAGGCCATTTAGGAGAAGGTGAAAGGGTGGGAGCATAGTAACCAGCGATGGACGAAGCAAATAATGTCAGCGGAATATCCCAGGCGAAAAGGGCATTCCACAAAAAGAAGAATATACTCACAGCTGCAAATACAAGCGTGGAAGTAAGGGGACACTGTATCGGAACATACATCTGGGGAATGCTTCTTTATGGCAGTGAATTATGGACGGTAACAACAGCTGATAAGCCACCACTGGAAGCATTCGAAATGCGTTGCTACCGAAGAATGAGTGAGATTAAATGGATCAACCGAGAGGCAAAAGAAGAAGTCTTAAGAAGATCCATGGGAAAGAGAAGTCTGCTGAAAACTTTAAAAAGAAGACGGACAAATTAATCGGCCATAGTATGAGACTTGCTGGCTGATGAAGGTAATTGTGGAGGAGTAAGTGGACGGGAAGAAAAGAAAAGAATGACCTCACATAAGATACATGGAACAAGCAGCGAAGGATGTGAAGGAAAAGAATTACGTGAAAAAGAAGTGGCAAGAAGATAAGAGAATCGTGTGGAGAGTAGCGTAAACCAATCTTAGAATTGTTGACCGGTGCTTAGGAAAATATGTGGATAGTTGGATATGGGTAAGAATCATTCATGGAATGGAGGAAGAGTAGAGTGAACCCTAGCGTAGGCATTAGCTCACTCTTAGTAACAGGCGCCAAGGGGTCTTCGGTTTGACGTCCAATCCGACGGACGGAGTACTGTACTCAAAGTGCTTTCCACACAGCGCCTAAGTGGTGGCTGGTATACCTATGACAACCTATCAATGGTATGAAAAATCTCTCAACCGGGATCAGAACCCTGGACCTCAGAATCGGAGTCTAGTCCAATACAATGTATACAAGTAGAAATAGAGAGGATTAAATGTAATAATATCTATGAAAAGTAAAAGTCAAGAAGTACGATCGGTACTTCAATGAATATTGACAATTGTGGTGAATAGAATACAGGTTAAGTTATTTTGCATGCTTGAATGAGACTCTAAATGCACAGACAATGCGTTTAACTGATTCAGATATTTCTTCACATGTTCGGCCAAATATATTGAAACAGTTACTTCCAATACAACCGTTCCGTTCGTTAAGTGTCATTTTTTGCCTCGTTAAAATAATTTGAAATTGGAAATTGAACTGCGCGTAAAACAGCCTTGTTTCCGAGGTGAATGTAAACGAGCTACTAACAAAACATCAGCAATAAAGCTACTTACAGTATTATTGTGTGTAGTGATAATGCTTGCCTGGCGGGAAGTCACCCCCACATCACACCCTTATTTAACCACACTCATTAAGGCTTTCAGGAAATTATGTCCATATTTAATATAAATTGCACATTCCATCAAACGATGCATCAAAGTCCAGATTAAATCTATTAGAGAAATTTCAATCGGATAGCTTTACTGAAGATGTTAGGCACATATTAAAAAAACCTGCGCATTATGCTAGATTCGACCAGACAAATAAGATTAGAGAGATAGATTGTCGTACTGATAGATTCAAAATGGCATTTTCCCCCCTACTATAAGAGAACAGAATAGGCAGCATAGCAAAGGGATAGGTTGGGGAAATATTTTAGAGTATTCTGCAGTGCATGATGCATGTATTAACCCCTCAAATACTATAGATACTAACAATTTAGTTGCATGAGACCCTTTAGTTGCTTGCTTGCATGTTAGTAGTGCATGCTTGGTGATCTTAACCCCCTGCCACACACCCTCGCGGTGGCTTGCAGGGTGTCGTGTAGATGTAGATGTATCATTGGTGCTCAAAGTCATTTTTTCTAGCCATAAATGTAGGGCTTGGCTGTTTTCCGATGCACCGGTTCAGCGGTTCGGTTTTTTTCAGAACCGGCGGGCCAGTTCAGATGTAGGGAAAACCCCGGTGCACCGGGAACGCGGTTCTAAACCGGGGCACATGGGTATCGGTTTTGAACCGGTGTACCAGGGAATCGGTTATGAACTGGTGCACCAGGGAAGCGGTTCTAAAACACCGATGATCGTTTGCTGCTCGGCTTTCACGACGACGTCCAGCATTATCACATACGTAACTAAACGAGATTTTACATGTATTTCATGCTATTTTGTCCACGATTACAACGAATAAGAAAGAGTTCATAATCCTTCAAGTTAGGGCAGTAGCAATTTTTATTAAACCATTATTTTATTAATTATGTTGGTTCTGGGAGACTTCGTGGAGAAGGAGCATTGTTTCAAGCTCCTATCTACCCCTGCCGCACGCAAGAAGTGAGAGGATAATGCAACTGCTTACGGCAGCCTCAAACTTCGTGTCCGCAATGCATGCTAGGATGGAAATTATCGTACATAAGATGCGCCAAATGTAAACGAAATTTGAACTTTTTGACATTGATTTTTCGATTCGATATTCGATATTGATTGAATCAATTTTGTAAGTTCTTTCTAAGAATTATTTTATGCCGAAGGATTATTGAGATATTTTTAAATGAATGCTATT
Organism: Platycnemis pennipes; assembly: GCA_933228895.1. Taxonomy (NCBI): domain Eukaryota; kingdom Metazoa; phylum Arthropoda; class Insecta; order Odonata; family Platycnemididae; genus Platycnemis; species Platycnemis pennipes. The sequence continues at coordinate 126,125,942 of OW121851.1, read as the reverse complement.
TTAAATAATGGTAAATTTAAGGAAAATACGGTAACCTAAGGTAAAATTTGATGTGACACCTTGTTTCGCCAGAAATTTTCGGGTGGTTTGCGGTCTGCCTATTTTTAACAGTGTATCAAAAAAGGCGTCATAATCAGACCCTCGCCCTATAATCGTTGCCATGATGAAAAATAAAGGAAATATTGACTAAGAAAGGCAGATAGCTATGAGCCACAGACGAAGGCAATCACATTCCCCACACATATCAACGTGAATGGGAAGCACGTAAATCAGATCTTAATTGGAGAGATTTCGTCTGTAGGCAGACACCAATCGCACTGCCTCTATAGAGCTTTTCATTCACCAGGCATGAGGTAGTGACTTAGCACGAAGCGTTTTGTTGTAACAACAGCGTTATCATGAAGGCTAATCCAGAATTTGATAATGTTGTAAACGAAACGCGTCGTACGAAGTAAATAAATATCTGCGGAAATTTTGCAATGCCTCCCTTCAACAATAATGTGAATTTCATCGCCGTTGCATTTACAAAAGGCAATTCATATGTACGGCCAGGCCTCGCAAAAAAAACCCTTGGCTCTCGCAAACATTCTCACTTATTACTGTTTAGTCTAGGAAAGCGTACCCGCGTTATTAAGAATATCTTCAGTAAGGAAAAACAAGTCTTAAAAAACAGGTTAAATAAAATCTTGGCAAAAAACCTTATGGATGACAAAAAACCCGGTTCACGAGAAAACTAGTAGTACATAATAAATGCATATTCATAAATGAAACTAATTTTATATTGATTTTTGCAGCAATCAACACATAATATCATTTAATACATCAATACTAGGGAAATGAATATTTGCAATTTTAGTGCTTGCCAAAGTTAGGTCTAATTAGTTAATCTAACTGCACATTACCCTGCAAGCCACCGTAAGGGTGTGCCAATGGAAACCAATGTGAAATAGAGTGTGTAAACTGTAGCGTCAGAGGAAAAAGTTTCTAGAAGTGGTAGATGACTGCCGCCCACTGCTAAAAACAACTCGGTAAAATTTAAGTCTTTTGAATAAACAACCCATAACAATTTCTGCGTAAATATCATAAAAGTCCCCTATTTATGTAAAAATATGTGGGAAATTGCCAAGATAATTTTCTCGCCAACGCAACAAAGTCCCTCCAATTACTCCACCTAGGATTAGTTTACCACGCTACAGCTGCATGTCCCCAACAGTTCGCAAATTATCTTAAAGGCCGGAAATTTGAATTGACGAAAGGCAAGGCAAAGTGAAGGTAAAGGTACTTAACCAGGCGAGGAAGTGAAAGTGAACTTCAAAGTCAAATAAAATGCCTCGAACAATAGGGCGTTGATGAGACGAGAGGTGATTGAAAAAAAATTGGACGAAAAGGCAAGCAAACGAATTAGAAAATGAGGATTAAAAAGAGAATTAAATGAACGAAATCACATTTCGTGTCTTAAGAAGAGAGCGAGAGAACAGAGACTCTTCACTCTCTCCATTCATCTGCAGGAACTCTATCTTGAGCGACGAGGTGACGGTCGGAGAAGAAGAAGAGTTGAAATGTTAAGAACCCTCTTTGCAGATCCGTGAGCTTTGATGAAACTCGGAGATGAGGTGCATTCCTGAGATCTTAAGTGAGCATTGTCGTATGTATTCTATGAAAGTGGATGTTAAATAAAAGGCGAGCATGTCCTACAGGCATGTACTATACATGTAGTACTATATTACGTTAGCATTAAAAGATAGAATTTAATATTTCAATGATATGATTTCCTAGAAATAGAACGCGTTCACAGACAAAAAATATAAACTAAGACATTGTATTCAGTGGGCAGCAAAAACTATGTCTTAAAACTCAAAGCAAACCTAATAAATTATAATTATCTGTCGTCTTCAAAGGTATATATTGTCATGGAGAAAAGTCAAATTAAAAATTAAATGAATAAATAAACAAGAAACACAAGTTATCCCGGTTCCTCATTCTATGACCAACCTTAGACACATTCTAAGAATCTAGCGCGATAAAACTCAATAATTTCATCCAGTTAAATCGAGTTCTTTCCAGTAATATGCTTAAGACATTTTCGCTAAAATTCCAAAATCGCTGCTCTTAAACCCGAGTCCACAGTGTACCGTGCAGTCCCGCCCAAAATGCTGTTTAAAATTTCGCTCTTCCTTCCGACAAAAAGATATATATATATTTATCAAACATTAGTAACTAATTATTTGATGAAAAATCGATCCATTTAATTTATGAGTGTATAAATAAAATAGAGACTGATTCATTAATAGTTTTGATGAAGCTATTATCTAAAGAAAATATGTCTGCCAGGGCGGAGTTAATTCGCGAAACGCCTTCCTTATCTGTAATTTTGGAGATAATCCAGAGTCGTAGCCCCACGTATAGGGATATCTGAGAATGTCTTAAAAGAGGAGAAAAAGTATGAGGAAAAGATTATCCTTCTTTGAATAATTAAAATACAAGTATACCTCATAATTTTTAATGATATTACCACCAATTTTCATAATTATCGTTATTAGTTATGTGAGAATGGAATACAAAAGAGTACATGGAAGCACAAAATTGCCTCATTCGAATGGGCTAACTTTTAAGAAGATCAACCGGGTGGTAGGTAGCCCGTCTCCTTTACGGCCGAAATAAGCATTTCATCCTCCAAGTGGCCTGGGCTCAAAATACTCCAGCTCATGAAATTTGGCATCAAGGCGTACCCAGGTGATTCAAGAAGGCTGAAACGTAATCCCAATTAAAAGCGGCAGTTGCCTCGGAAGCAGTGACTGTGACGATATTCATTCACGCTAGCCTAGTTCACCGAGAATATCATCTCAAGAAGTAACGAAACATCATTAATGGAACAGAATGCTAGGGAAGGTAGCAATCCTCTGCAGCGCAGCTAGAATGGAGTACGCTTCCGGCATTAAGTTTTTACTCCCAAGTTTCCGATAAGGCAATCCCACACACCTCACTCCTCTATTCACTTAGTTGAGATTAGTCCGTTGCTAGAGTAATAGAAGCCCTGCACTTTCTATGAACGACGGTTGTTGGCCTAGATAGGAGGAGAACAAGATGTACAACAATGAAACATAAAATAACTGTATTAAAGGAAAGATAATGCAATTTTCCACAAGTAAACAATTTTTATTCCAACTAGTTTCGGTGTACTACACCATTATAATGGTGATAGTAGTGGTAATAACCATAATGGTGTACTACACCATTTTCAAGTTCAAGGACTTGAAAAATGTGTAGTACACCGAAACTAGTTGGAAAAAAAGTTGTTTACTTGTGGAAAATTGCATTATCTTTCCTTTAATATGGAACGTTTCCACCACATCTCGCCTGAATCGGGTTTGTTTATTATAAAAGAACTGTGCAGAGATAATGCTGCCTTAGACATAGAATGATTGGAAAAAATGACTATTGCGTTCAAAAAGGGGAGTGAGCATTATCTGGAGCTTAAAAGGCACTATATTATCATAATTGCTATTTTTGATGTCTACAACTGCAAATAATACAGCAAAGTTGCTTAGTTAGTTTCTGGTACCGACAAAAACGTACCATTACATAAGAAAAAAATAGTAATATACCAAAAAAATCCACCCATAACAGGCATAAATCAAATTTAAAAATTAAATGAAAATCTTTGGTGGCCAATAGCTTGCTTGTTAGCAATGCTTTCTTAGAGTCTAATAGTGAGATGGCTTTGAAGAACAGGAAGACGAGGAATCAGGAGAATTATGTGGTCTAAAGAAGGTGACTTACGCATTTATTTGTCGACCATAATCAACTTAGTCGAGAATTCGTAGTGATGGAGCTATAGCGGTGGCTAGGAAAGTGCCCTCCCAACCAGAGAGAGCACTTCTAGATCTGTAGGCACACCGTCCACCGATCGATAAGTTTAACTTTGAACACCACGGAAACTCTCATTAGAGCGGGTTAATGAGATTCGCAAATCGACGCTGGGTTCCTCTCTAAGCTTACTCTATTCGCTATAAACTGATCAACACTTAACTGCCCTTCTCTACTTAATGGGAATCAAGCAAGTCACCTGAGCAGTCGCTCGTCTTCTACACCTTTGATTAAACACCTTTCATTAAACAGTACTGAATAGCTTTACTAGTAGGAACCCTACATATCTTTATACTATCTTCTAAATTTTATCACAAGGCAATCGACAAGACGCTTGGCGAAATGCGAGTACGGATTGAGAAATAAAAGCTGTAAGCATGTAATTCCACATAACCTTTATTGACGACCTAGGTTTTGACTTATCTAGTTGCCACTTTCGGGATCTGCTGCGTAGATAGAATTGTTATCCAAGCTTTCGCGACCGTTGCAGGGCGCATCATCAGGACTATGCGCATTAGGCTTCAACTTATGAATTCATGCGACAGGTGGATTTCACAATGTTAAGCAAATTCCAGAAAGATTCGCCTAACACAACCAATTGGGGCAAGTACGGATGATAGTACTAGTAAGAGTGCTCTACCTACTAGATGGTGCACACTGCAGTGGTACACTTTTTCGGAGGTAAATGCGCACACCAGCGCCCAAATCCTTTATCTTTCTTTGTGCCGGCACTTCGCCTTCACTTCACAGCTGGGTTGCCGCCGCCTTCAAGACGGAGTCTCCGCACCCCTCCCCCCCTCCTTCCACCCACCCACCTTCCCGTCGCCCTATCTCCCCTTAAACATCTCCAACTCCTTCACCCAAACCCTCTTGTTCGTCACCCTCGGCCTCACAACACCCTTGCAGACCATCCATCGAAAAGTCCGCCCTTGCCTCCTCCTGCTCCACCCTCCGCTTACAACTGGGCGAAATAAGGGGGGAGAGAGGGAGAGATAGGAAGGAAGCGGGATGCGGATGAGGGGGGTGGGTGGTGCTCTTCGACGCGTGCACAGCACGCACGTACCCCCGTGCACCGGAAGCCTTAAGGGGTGGCTGGCTGCACGGCTTGACGAGAGATATGGATAACCCCCTCCCCCTCATCCACCGCCCTTGCTCGTGGCGAAGGGAAGAGAGTAAAAGATGAAGAGAGCGGGGGTGGATAATAACGCCACGGTGCAGACATGGGGCGTAATTCAACACCTCGTATCATCGGCCTCAGTTTGCCTCATTTGGTTGGTGCAGGGGTTAGGGTACTTGTGTGAGGAATCATTCACGTTAGATTAGGGTTCCCATAATGGTTTGCTTTCATACTGGGACATTCTAAAATTTTTATTTATTAAACCTGGGACATCAGGAAAAAAAACTGGAAATGTCAAATATAAAAATATTATACTTATACAGCTCACTCATTAATACTGTGAGCGAGTATTAACATAAATTCTATTTACAATGGAAAAATAGCACATGTATCTAATTATTTATACCATATAAACTATCAGTGACTATTATAATTGATAGTTGATAGACATCCTCGCGGCTGAGCTTAAAGCCACCGAGTGCGTCCACCGGGTTGCGGATGGTGGGTCGACCTCTAGATATAGAGGTTAGCTGCGAGATAAGCGAGTTTACTCGTCGAATAAGCAGTCGTGGACAAAAAGCGACGGCATTCCGAGGGGGTATTGGTCTATCCCTGGGTAAGATAGGCCTCTAAGTAATACAGAACCTGTGAAGATGCCGTGACTTGGCGACGGGAGGCTGCCAATAATTACGCTTCTCATCACCCGGAGGAGAGGGCAGCAGCTCTTCTTCACATGAGTGAAGGTGGAGACCACAGTGGTCGGTACAGCGACACTCATTTCACTACAGGCGTGGTAACATTTACTTTAACGGCTGTAGTACTGCGATGTGGAAGGCAAGGGGAAACCACCACATTAATATCCCGAGGAGTCGCAGCTACTCCACTCTTTCCTTTATAATCAAGACGTGATGGCACCCTCTCGAGTAAAATATTCCGGAGGTAAAATAGTCCCCCATTCGGATCTCCGGGCGGGGACTACCCGAGAGAGTACATCAGTCAAATGTGATACACTTTTTAGGGTAGGAACATGGAACGTGAGATCGCTTCGGACCTGTGGAAGACTGGAGAACCTGAAGGTAGAAATGCGAAGAATGGACCTCGACGTATTAGGAATCAACGAAATGAAGTGGCCCGAAGAAGGAGACTTTTGGAGTGGAAGCTACAGGATTATACATACAGGATCATTAAATGGTAATGCTGGAGTAGGGATCATGCTCAGAAAGAGCGCCGGAATGCGTGTGAAGAGCTTCCTGCAGTACAATGAAAGGATAATAATGGTGAAAATCGAGACCAAACCTGTAGATACCGTGGTGGTGCAGGTTTACATGCCTACGACTGACTATGAAGATGAAGAAGTGGAAGACGTCTACGAAGATATCACGGAAGTTATAAAACAGGTAAGAGGAGAAGAAAACCTAACTATTTTAGGAGACTGGAACGCTATCGTCGGCGAAGGTCAAGATGGAAGAATAACTGGAAAATACGGATTGGGAAACCGAAACGAAAGAGGAGAAAGGCTGCTGGAGTTCTGCACTCAACATAAGTTAGTGGTTGCCAACACATTGTTTAAAAATCACAACCGCAGAAGATACACATGGAAAATGCTAGGAGACAGAAGAAGATGCCAAATAGACTACATTTTAGTGAAGCAGAGATTTAGAAACCAAGTGAAGGACTGCAAAAGCTACCCTGGGGCAGACATCGACAGTGACCATAATTTAGTGATGATGAAATGTCATCTAAAATTCAAGAAATTGAAGAAAACAAAGAAGAATATATGGCAAGTAGAAAAACTAAAGGAGGCTCAACATCAGCTGGCATTTCAAAAAGCAGTGGGAAACAACATAGGAGAGAACCTGAATGAGAAATCAGTGGAAGAGCGCTGGGAAAACATTAAATGTGGACTACAGGAAGCCGCAAAAGAAGTTCTTGGAAGAAGAAAAGTTGCCAAGAAGAAGCCATGGATCACGGAGGAAGTCTTAGAATTGATTGAAGAAAGAAGAAAGTACAAGAATGCGAAAACTGAAGAAGGGCAGCTCTGCTACAAAAGAATAAGGAACGAAATAAGTCGCAAAGCAAGGAAAGCTAGAGAGCTGTGGTTGAAAAATCTTTGCGAAGATGTACAAAGCAACCTTGCACTTGGAAAGGTGGAAGCGGCCTACAGCATAGTGAGGAACCACTTCAAGGAACGGAGCGCAAGATGCAATGCCATAAGGGACAAGAATGGAGGAATTTTGATTGAAAACGAGGACAAAGTGAAGAGATGGAAAGAATATCTGGAAGAGCTATACAATGGAAAAAATCTCAGCAGAAAAGCTATTGAAGAGGAAAGCGAAGTGGAAATAGATGATATGGGGGCATCAATATTAAGATCGGAATTCGACGCTGCAGTAAGGGATCTTCGGATGAATAAGGCCTCAGGTATTGATGATGTCCCTGCAGAACTAATTAAAAATGCAGGAGAGAAGACATTAATTCATCTCTACAAAACCATCTGCGACATGTATTCAACAGGGGAAATTCCAAGGGACTTCGAGAAAAACATCATCATTCCTATTCCCAAGAAGAAGAGAGCGGAGAAATGCGAAAATTTTAGGACTATAAGCCTGACGACACATGCATCGAAGATACTGACCAGGATCATCTACAGAAGAATAGAACGAAAAGCAGAGGAGTTCCTGGATGAAGATCAATTCGGATTCAGGAAAAGTAAGGGTACAAGGGAAGCAATATTGGCCCTTAGGCTACTCATAGAGAAGAGAATGGAGAAGAACAAACCGACGTTCATTGCATTTGTGGATTTAGAGAAGGCCTTTGACAACGTGGATTGGGATTCAATGCTTGGAATTCTGAAGGGAATTGGAGTGTCCTACAATGACCGAAGAATTATACACAGTCTGTACAAAAACCAAGTTGCTGTGATTAAATCTGGACCCAGCTGTGAAGAGGCAAGAATAAAGAAAGGAGTGAGACAAGGCTGCGCACTGTCTCCCGTAATTTTTAATGTTTACATCGAGAGAGCCATAAATGAAGTCAAGGAGAAGTGTTCTGGAGTGAAAATCCACGGAGAAACAATCAGTATGCTACGATTCGCTGATGACATAGCTCTCATAGCAGAGACAGAGAAGGAGCTGAATAAGATGCTAACAACCATGGAAAGGACTATGGCCAGATATCAGCTGAAGATCAATAAGAAGAAGACTAAGATATTGGTGTGCAGCAAAAGAGAAGAGGCGAAAACCAACGTTAAACTAGGAAAACAGAAACTGGAAGAGGTGAAAGAGTTTTGTTACCTGGGAAGCAGAGTAACCAACGATGGACGAAGCAAGAAAGAAATAGTGAGCAGAATAGCCCAGGCAAAGAGGGCATTCTTTCAAAAGAAGAATCTACTTACAGCAGGAAATACAAGCATAGAAGTAAGGAAACAGTTCATCAGAACATACATCTGGAGCATTTTTATTTACGGCAGTGAATCATGGACGATGACAGCAGCGGAGAAGAAAAGGGTAGAAGCATTTGAAATGTGGTGTTACAGAAGAATGCTGAAGATTAAATGGATCGACCGAGTGAGTAACGAAGAAGCGCTAAGAAGAGTAGGAGAAAAGAGAAGTCTGCTGACAACTCTAAAAAGAAGAAGGGAAAACTTAATCGGCCATATCTTGAGACACGACGGCCTGATGAAGACTATCGTCGAGGGAAAAGTGAACGGGAAGATTGGAAAAGGCAGGCCTCGTATGAGATATATGGAACAAGTTGTGAAGAGTGTAAAAGAGAAGAATTACGTCACAATGAAAAGGTTGGCCGATAGAAGAATCGAGTGGAAAGCTGCGTCAAACCAATCCTAGGATTGTTGACCAATGATGATGATGATGATGATGATGATAGACATCAGAGGTAATTACCGGAAAAATCCATTTATTAACTTTTCAACCAAAAGATACTTAAAAAAGTGGAACTCTACGAATGAAGCCGCGACTCTTTCGCTAAAAACGGGACTGTCCTGGGAAATGGGACGGATGGGAAGGAACCCTATCTTAGATTATTTGCACGTGTCTTCTTTCAATATATATTTCAGTGATGAAAATGTATTTGACAATAAAACTGAGTGACTCGTGGTAGTGTGGCGACCACTGCTACCTAATATGTACCATTCGAACAATGAAAATGTTAATTAAATTAATGAACTACAAAACCTGTTAGCAATCTACTTAAAGCTTCAAAAAGCAACATTTTTCATTGCGGCAGGTCCAAGGAATGTCAGGGGCGAGATGGTATAGTAGTTAGAGTTTAGGGGCGTGTGCTTGAATCGTTCGAGAATGATTCCGGTACGGAATAATCCCGCAAGCAATATATAAACATTACTAGTGAGTCGTTACCGAAATTTATCTCGCTCACTTCGAGCACACCCTCCTCTCACCGGCAGTGTACGGTTTCGAATCCTGGCATTGGAATATATTTTTCATTGGTAAAACGGCCGCTATTTAAGTGTGTTGTGGAGAGTATTCGAGTACAGTACTCTGTCCGACGGACGAGACGTTAAGCTGAAGTACCCTTGGCGCCTTTCCTTAAATGCCGGCTAATTCCGACGCCAGGTTTCTTTCAACCCTTCCTCATTTCCCTTCCATTCCCATCCTCATACCTTTTCTCCCGGTCCGAAGTATCTTTTATTGCGGGTGCAGACTTAAAGACACAGATGAGTAGGAATACTAAATACAGTTTTCCACTTCATAAAAGTTTTAGTAACAAATAGGTTTCAACTTAACTACATAACTTAACTTAGGGTATCATAAGAGTATTATAAACTTTATTGAGTAGAAAATTGCATTTGTTCTTCCAACTATGATGGAGGCATTTCACTACATAAAGCTTCAAATTGTCTGGCCAATCTTTCCTTTGATACATTAGTTTTTTAAGGTGAAAAATGTTGCGTTTCAACTAAAAATATGATTGTTTACTCGTCGATTTAAGTTTCCCATGTGGTAACGCAGACAAAGTGGTTGCTTAGAGGGTACAATGTATTTTTTTTGCGTTTGGCAGCCCTCAGTTGTGACTGAAATTACGTCTAACTGCCCCATGCCTTGTAGTCACGTTTACCAGGGTGGGAATGGCGGCGTTTACGAAAAATAGCATGTGAACCACTAAACCGGAGGACAGATAGTACCAAACAGTAATTTGATGGAATTTATTGCTGCAAGAGTTCTTCTACATCTAGGCAATAAACTGAAAGCCACCGAGAGAGTGTATGACAGGGGGTATATCATCAAAATTGCAGTTGACATGCAGTTGGTACTGCTGATAGGATTGGGGTAAAATAGCAAAATTGTAGGATGCAGATAACTTTTAAGTGAAATTTAAAATGCAAAATTATCGCTTTACGGAACAAGAGGCATTCACAGTTCGCAGCCCCTATACAAGTCGACGTGCTAAAAATATCCGTTATCACCCAAGGGTACGTCCTCTCGCTGCAGATTCCTCTCGTGTCAACCTAGAAGAGGAAAAGCGAAAGATCGACGCTTTGGTAGGCATCTGCTTCCTTTTGTTATAAATCGCAAACAGAGATTTATTTTCGCTCGCGTGGACATTGAGACTAGGAATGCTTGAGGAGGAAAACTTTTTGTTTTATCGATTTTTTTCTTCCATAGCATAGAATTAAGGAGAGTGTAGGATGCAGGATAAAGAAGTGCATTCGGCAATTGGAGTCCTGGTAATATTCCTTCCAATTAAAACACCGAATGCATCCTCTTTCCTGCACTCGCTACGATGAGTGGGAGCAAAAGAGATCATTACGGGCAATGGAAATTTTCTATTATGCACAATGTTGCACCCTTTGATCTTGAGAATGGGCTCCTTTGAGAATGAATCTTCTTTTCCTCGAGAATGGAGAACGACAGCAAGAAGTCGAGAAAAAAATGAAGATTCACTATCTCCAGTGGAAGTTGTCACCGGATACAAAGGAGGAAAACGGCTATGTATTCATGCACGAGAGCAGTACAGCCACAGATTCATCACCGAGCCTCGGAGTCTTAAGGCAAGAGACTTTCTCCTTAAAACCGCGTCAAAACTTATGCCACAAGATGGAGGATAAGTTTAGGGAAAGTGATGAAGCCGTAACCGCGAGATGGTTATAGCCAAGGTGATACTTGTACGAAGCTCGCGATACTAGTACGAATGAAATCTGACGGTAACCCAACTAACAGCATGTTTATGCATGCTTACTTTGCTATTTTTATCTTTTTAAATAGTGAAGTTTAGACTAAAATATTAATATTAATCCTATTTTATATGATATGTAGTGCATGTTTGGTGAGAATTCACCCCCTGCCATACACCTTAATGGTGACTTGCAGGGTATTACGTAGATGTAGATGAAATTGCCTTTGCACGCCTAAAGACTTATACGTAGTAGCAAGATGAATAATGGAATGTATTTTTAAATTTCACCAAAGAAGCAGATAAAAGTGCGACAACACGCACACATGTGCCAAATATGTAGTTGAAATAGCTTAAATTAAGACAAGTTTAAGCAATAAAAGAAGCTGTTATATCTGAGTTTCTAGAAGATTAGAGCTCATGAAAAAAATATGTACCATGTGGTGATATTTGCACGCACGACAAGCTCCATAAGTTACACTTCCACTGAATTATTGCGCAAACGGTGGCCGGCCAATTTAAATTGAAATATATGATGATATACAGGCTTCCGTATCTGATATAGTTGTGCTCATAATGTCACGCATCGATGGAAAACTGGGTGAGGAAAATAATTGTAATTTTGTTTTGACAAAAAAACCTCTCTTATTTTACTCTCTTGTATCTGAATTCAATCCCACGTCAACTGCTACCCCTTGTTCGTACTTACCCCCAGTATCGCAAAAAGAAAAATAAACGGATCCAAATTTAACAACTAATGGGGATCGTTTACCATCTTTTTTATTGCCGAATCTGGTCGAGTTTGTAAAATAGAAAACCCCGTATTTTTCTGTTAACCGTCAATTACTTCCAGAGTTATAAAAAGCGAAAAACATGTTTTTCAGCCCTTGCGGAAAAGTGGGCGCGCAAACGACTTGTACGTCATTCACTTCGTCCAATCACACTGTGAAGCTCCTTCGCCCAATCACAATGGGGGATACACAGCTGACTCTGCCAATGGAAGTTGTTGTTAGACTCCATGCAGGGTATTTCGAAAGGCATTGCAAATTCGACGACATCGTAATTTGCGAATAAGTAAATAAACTTCTTCACGCTTTTAGTCTCGCCAAAATGTATACGGAAATATTTTCTTGTTCAGTTTTTTGGAATATTTACATTTGGATGCAACAGGATCTGTGTGAGCAGACCTTCCGTCCCCACCTCCAATTCCCCTCCCTTTCCCTAAAAACAGTCAAGGAGGGGAAGTGGATGACGTAGATATCCTTAACGCAGCTCGTTCGGTGGGCGTCACCTTCTTTTGCTTATTTTCATTTTTAACTTATGAGTGAATGGCTCTGGTTAGAAGATCAATTTTTTCACTAAATTTCATTTTTCGTTTTCATCTTACAAATCATGTACCAAACATCGATTTCCGGGTCCGATTAACCATGGTCCTTCTTCGGCCAAAAACATTGACTTTATGCCTCAGCAGGCGAGTGGTGAGGGAAAGAGTTAAATGTTATCATCACCACTCCATTTTATCTCGATAGGGGTTGGCGATATGAGAAATTCAATATCACACAGCAGTATGAACTCGACCATGCCTCACTGCCGTATGGACGATGACAGCAGCGGAAAAGAAAAGGGTGGAAGCATTCAAATATGGTGCTATCGAAGAATGATGAAGAGAAAATGGATCGACCGAGTGACAAATGATGAAGTCCTAAGAAGAGTGGGAGAAAAGAGAAGTCTGCTGAAAGCTACAAAAAGAAGACGTGACAACTAAATCGGCTACATCTTAGGACACGATGGCCTGATGAAGACAATCGTCGAAGGAAAAGTGAACGGGAAGAATGGAAAAGGCAGGCCTCGTATGAGTTACATAGAACAGGTTGTAAAGAACGTGAAAGAGAGGAACTACGTTAATATGAAAAGGTTGGCCGATAGAAGAATCGCGTGGAGGGCTGCGTCAAACCAATCCTAGGATTGTTGACCCGTGATGATGATGATGAGTATCTACTACATATCGCAAAAGTGTCGATAGTGAATTTGAGATGTATATTTTTACCACTGCATTAAATCACGTGAATTTGCGCATCGCATATCGCATTATTCGCATATCGTTTGATATTCCACATTGCACGATATCGCTTACCGGAATATCGCAATGGCTGCAGTACTACGATACCACGTATCGATATTCGATATCAAGTAAATATCGCATACGATATATCGCAGTCATGGAAAGCCCTATATCGCGGTTAAAGCACAAAGACATCTCTCCTCTTCCCTTTTTATCCTCTTTATTCTCCATTCCTCCCACTCCCCCACTCACTCCCAGCGACGGGGGCGCCGAGGTGGAAACATTAGCCGTGACGAGGGAGTGGAACGGCAACAATGAGGGGAGAAAGGAATAGGAGTAATTAAAGAGAGAAAGATAGTGAAAGAGGGAGAGAGAGGAAGGAAGAGGGATGGCCGCGGAGGGTGACGGAAGAGAACCACCCCCAGTGCTTCTTCCGGTCTGCAGGAAGAACCACAGGGAGGGGGGGATGACGAAAGGGAGGACGGTAAGACAAGCCCTATATCCTTCTAAGACTTAAGGAGGAGGTTTCATCGCCTCTGAGTTAGTCGAAACAAATGAAAAATCTCGCTAATGTAAAAATTCCGCTTAAACACTCGCGTTACCTCTGATTAAATGTATAAGTCTCTGTTTAGCAACGGCATAAACATATGAACGACGAGATGATGAATACCATTTACTTCTTCCAACCTGAGATACCGAATCCAGAGCTATTTCTGTCCGTCACCACATCTGCTTACAATAATCAGAGTATTCCCTCCTCTAGGTGTTGTTCACCCTTCTCCTCCTGCCTTCCACTTTCATCTTGACGAGATCTTTATAAATATCTTCCAACCATCCCAGCCTGGGACTTCCTCTCTTCCTCGGTGCATATATTTTCCCCTGTAACATTCTCTTTGGCATGGAATTCTCATTCATTCCTTGAATTTGCCCTAACCACAGTAATTTCTGAGCCTTTATGAACCTTAATAAATCTTCTCATTTTATTAGTTTATTTAATTCATCATTGTACGCATTCTGTACCAACTATTATCTATGACAGGTCCGTCTATGTCTTCCTTAGTATTTTCCTTTCAAAGATTCTCAGAGTATTCTCTTCTTTTTAGGTTAAGGACCACGTTTCGGCACCGTATGCCACTACTGGTCGTATGAATATTTTATATATCTGAGTTTTTGAGTTCCTCGACATTAACTTGGTTTTAATGAAAGAGTAGGCTAGCATAAAATGCTCTATGTCCTGCCTGTATTCTTTCCGTTACTCATCTGCTGATTTTGTTCTCATTATCGATTAGGTTTCTTAGGTATCTAAAGTTAGATGCCTACTACTCGAAATATACAGCGCCTTTGCTTAAAACTCGACAATTGTCGGATTACTGCATAAACATCTTATGTCCCGAAAAATTGCAAAACCAACATCAGTTTTTCTCTGCATAGAATTTCCATACCCAGTGGCATAAAGCCCAGTTTATGGCATTATTTCATTATAGAACTAGGTTTGAAGGTGTTTCAACTGCTATAACTCACTTTCTAGCCGAATTCAACACTAAGTTTAATTCTATGCCAAACACAACAGTTATATCCAATGCGAAATTCGAATCCGTGACTTAGAGGTTTCCAGGCCAGTTTGTAACCGACATGATATACCGCTGGAAACAATACTTCACTTTAAAAAAACTTAAAGAAACCTTTACTGTGTGCGAATAGCCTTAAATGGGTTGCACGTGGATATGCACAGCAGAGCATTGATTCTAGAGAGAGAGAGAATTATCCGCCAACGCCGATACCCAGATGCGGATCCTTCAAGAACATATCGAGAGCTTTACCTGGTCAAGACTTTCAGATGCCGTCTTTCTTGGATGGAGTTTTAAGGACTTTCAAGGAGTAAGACGATATTGGCATAATGCTGTCAATACAGTTCCACAAAGCAGTCGTACTCGTACTTTGAAATTCGAATCTAGCGACCGTTAACAACGTCGTACACTTTCTAATCTCGGCAATATGGAAGCTGCTGAAGCGATTGCTTACGTAAAACAATGGAAAATGTACCCTCAATTCTTATATGGCTAAAGATTTTCACGTGGAAAGTAAGATGTAAATGTTATTTTTAAATTAAGTCTAAAATAGTGATACAAAACAACTCCAACAGACGACGATATGAAGGCCGAAGGTTTTATAAAAATTTATCACATGAAATTTGAAATATGGAGGGGAGAGAGTTTCATGACAGCGGAAGAAAAAATGAAGATAATGGGGAGCAGCCAACGAAAAGCAGAGACGAGAGCATGGAAATTATAAACATCTCTTCATCAATTCACCTTTAAGATTGAAGATAATTCCGATCCAGGCATCTATTTTACACGATTTTGAAAATTTCAATTTTTGATTAAATTAGACACTCCTTTCACTCAAGAAGAGGTGACTCTGTCATCTCCAGCGTTGCTGTTTATATTTAGTACCTTTTTTGCCAAGAAAAGTTTCGTTAGAGCACAGGACAGGATGTGACTGGGTAACTTATGACCCTGAGCTTCTCCGTGATTGGGCAGCCTAACGTCTTAGCATGAAGGATTAACATGGATCCCCTTGTATTATGGTTTATGCTATTCTATTATGAAGAGCTGTAACTTCGATGTAATACGAGCGGTGCAACCTCTTGACTTTTAATTCCTTGGATTTAATTCTTAAGTCACCCTCTTTAATTCTCAGTCATTCGCATTCTAACGGGAAACATTTCTTTATGTATCCTTATTTCGTGGCAGCAAATCGAATTCATAGGCAGAGCATTTTTTTAACGTTCATCACGCTCACGTTGACAGACAACAGGGTTTTGAATATCTTGTTTTCAGCATAAAAGTAAGCCAATGTGTCAACTTGAAAAGGCCACAAGCCAAACAACTCAACACATATATGGTAACAACATTCCTAAACAAACGACTTTTAAAATTAAAATTGTTCTTAAAGGGATCCAAAAAGATTTTTTTCAGCCAAGTATGCAGCATTCATAGAACAGAATTAATAACCCCTCATGCTCTTCGTAAGATTGGCTGTATTTTCTGTGACTCCCAATGCTTTTGTATGAGTCGGATTAATCATGAATCAAAGTAGATCAATTAATAATCAGATATTAAATTGTTGTCATGACTGAGGCTAAACATCAACCGAAATAGAACCAAATACTTCCTTGCCATAAATATCATAAATAAACATGACATTGTTCCTTGACGATCCCTTAAAAAATCTCTCACGCAAGTCTATTTATGTATGTCGGTAATTTATTCATCTATTTATTAATAGTTTTCAAACCCTCTACCACTAAATATGGCAGTTTTCCTTCCTAGCCTTTTTTTTACAGCAAGTCAGTGAGTCTACAGTACGGGAAATATTTTAGAGTAGTCTGTAGTGCACGATGCATGCATTAATCCCTTAAATACTATAGATACTAACAATCTAGTTGCATGAGACCCTATAGTAGCTTGTTTGCATGTCAATAGGTCATACTAGGTGAACTTCACCCCCTGCCATACACCCTCGCGGTGGCTTGCAGGGCATTACGTAGATGTAGATGAAAAAAGAGAGGATGACGTAGGAGAAGCCGTAAGCGGGGAGGCTGACGCTGAAGAACGGTTGGCGTCTGTCTCATTCTGTCAGAAGACGACGGGAAGAACATCTACCTCGAAGGAGGAGACTTTTCTAAAAGACGCTAAGAAGGAAGGTTGGGGAAGGAGATATTTCGTAAAGGAGGCCACCGAGGGAGACGAAGAGGGTGTATCGTTTTCCGATATCATCCGCGAACCCAGACCGTAACACCAAATAGTTTTTTCTCCCCACCCTCATTTTTATCGCTCCGCGGTTCCTCGGCCACGATCGAGGGCTGGATGTCTCAAGGAAAATTTTCATCCCAAAAGTCCGCAGTATGGAAATCGAAGGTGAAATCAAATTTCGAACTTTTCCATTTCCTTCTTTTTCATCACAATCCGACAAATTTCTTTCCTTCCACAAAACGAGGGATGGAGATCCGTTCCGGGGTTAATAAGTACAAAACGTCTTCCGCTCTGGGAGAAGGGGGCAGAGTAGAAGACGTCATTACACGATTAAGGTAGAAGTAGAAGGCGTCATTACACATCATTTTGGAACTCCCTTCCCGCACACAAGAGTTGGATTCATTCACATGAGCATGGATTCATGTCGCCCAGAAATTTATCGCGTCGGCATTTAAGTAAATAAATAGAAATCAGCGACGACCGTTTGTCAGGGGCTTGTGAATTGTTGATGGTGGTTTCCCAAAACTAATCTACGAAGAAGTCGGGAGCAAAAAGGGGATGTCTAACTGCTGAACAAATTTAAACTGAAAAAATATTATCATCACCATCGGTAAACAACCCTTAGATTGGTTTGACGCAGCCCTCCACTCGATTCTTCTATCGGAGATATCAACGCAATTTTTCTCTTTCACATCCTTCACTACTTGTTCCATGTATCTTATGTGAGGTCCTCCTTTTTCTTTCTTCCTTTAACTTATCCCTCGACGATTGCCTTCATCAGACCATCATGTCTTACGATATGGCCGATTAATTTGTTCCGTCTACTTCTTAAAGTTTTCAGCAGACTTTCTGATTTTCCATGACTCTTCTTAAGACTTCTTTGTTTGTCACTTGGTCGATCCATTTTATCTTCATCATTCTTCGGTATCACATTTCAAATGCTTCTACCGTTAACTCTTCTGCTGCTTTTATCGTCCATGGTTCGCTGATATGTAGTAAAATGCTCCAGATGAATGCTCTAATGATATTCTTCTTCACTTCCACGCTTGTATTTGCAGCTGTAAGAAGAATCTTCTTATGGTACAATACCTGGGATATTCTACCGACTATTTCTTTCTTGCTTCGTCCATCGTTGGTTACTCAGCATTCCACGTAACAGAATTCTTTCACCTCCTAAAGTTTTTGTTTTCCTAGTATAACGTTGGTTTTTGCCTCTTCTTTTCTGCTGTATTGCAATTAATATCTTAAATTTCTTCTTGGCCATCGTGTCTTAAGATATGGCCGATTAAGTTGTCCAGTCTTCTTTCTTGAGTTTGCAGTAGACATCTCTTTACTCCCACTCTTCTTAAGACTTCGTTTGTCACTCGGTCGATCCATTTTATCTTTATCATTCATATTACCTTCATAACATCAATAATGTTTGAAAGAATTAAATTTAAATTTCGGAAATCGGCATTAAAATGTATAGTAATGGCCAGATCTGGCATCACATGCCGGGGGATATGGCACTCAAGAAAGAGAAATCGTGCAGAGAGAAGTTATACATGCAACTAATTGTTATATAAAAAACCAATATGCCATATATACAACTGAATACAAAGCAATCTTAAAAGTGTTGACTAGCGAAAACATCACATCATCATCAGCGGTCAACAATACTACGATTGGTTTGACGCAGCCCTCCACTCCGTTCTCCTCTCGGGCAACCTCTTCATATGAACGCAACTATTCTCTTTTACATACTTCACAACTCGTCTCATATATCTTATACGAGGCCTGCCTTTTCCGTTCTTCCCGTTCACTTTTCTCTTGACGATTGTCCTCATTAAAAATAATAAGATTTATAACCATATTGTTGAAGAATAACTCATGACTTTGTGATGCGAGAAAATTGTGTCAATTTCAAAAGTATATATGATAAATGGCATTCATTAGTGTTAAAAAACGCTTAAAAACACAGTTATGTTCAAGCTGCAGAATTATACCTATAGGTGCTTCAACTGCTGAGGCTATATTTCACCGTCCATAAGTATCTCCCTCCTAACCTTAATCCTAAGACGATCACGTTATCCGAGGTGGGATTCGAACCCACCTTATTTGGGTAGTTACTTAGTTAGGTTCCTTAGTTGGGTATTTCTATGTGCCTGAAAAATACTGCTTCCACTACTTAAGCTTGAGGGATATACAGCATACCAATATTTCCTCTTCTTTTCCGTACTAAGGATAATGATCGTTTCCACTAAATTGCGTCTGAATCAACTGATTCTTTTGCTTCATGTAGTTTTTCATTGGAGGTTTCTAAGAAATGCGTTAACAAATGAGGGGCAAGACAAAAGCCCACATGACTATGAAGAGAAAAAATATCGAAAAGGATATTTTTATTCGGAGAAAAAGGGTGGCATTTTATGGCTCCGTAGCCTGAGCCGTGGAGAAAGAGGTTGATAAAAGACCAGAGAATTTGAGATGTGAGAATGATGGGGTATGGAGAATTTTCCACGCGACAGTTTAATTTTATGGAGATGGTATGAATTCCGATATAAAAACCATGGGGGGAGTTCATTATAGACTAGATACTAGTGGAAACAAATGTGTCCAGAAAATGAGGGAGAAAGGAAGTTACAAGAGGAAATTGTGAGGAGTCAGAGTTGGAAAACTGGAAGAAGATTAAAGGGAATCGGTAATTCGTCATAGAAGGAAGAATGCAGGAAGAGGTATCTATACTAATTATGCCATATTTCCTCTCGCAACATGCGGCAAAAGAAGAACAGTGAGCCGACTTCTGCAGCTATCCACTTAACCTATTTACCAATTGCACTCGGCATTACTTCTGTACTTTAAAAAAATCATAAAATGAAAATGAATTTGGCGAGGGAATAATTTTCTCGCATGGTTTATTTCCTTTTATTCATAAAATTTCGCCCCGTCTATCTTCTTTCAGAGAATTTCGATTTTGAAGCCAAATATGGGAATAATAAATGCATTTTCAATAAATCAAACATGAAAAACCTAAGGTTGTGTTGCATTATTGAATACGGCTATAACAAAACTAAGTCTAAGGTTGAACACTTGGTAGTTGAGGGTTAAAAACTTTCGTTGCCATCGAAACCATCGTTTTATTCTGCCACACTGGACACCTCTACCTATGAGGAAAAACTTGCTTCTTTTCTCCAAACAAACCCCAGTTGCACCTCACCGTTAAGAAAGTAGCTAAGACTAAGCATTGAGGTGATAAGCGAAGCGTAACTTTCTTGAGCAAGAAATTGCTCGGGAAATCGTATATTTTGAACGGTGCTCGCGGGGAATGTTTATTTTCCGAACTGAATTTCTTTGCCTCTAACACAACGATGCCTTGCTTGCAAGCAAAATACCTCGGGAAATACCATTTTATTTAGTCACGAAAACCTGCGTAAATTAAATGAAGCATTCGAGAAATTATCCGAAAAGCGCGAACATCAACAACGACATGAATTTTCTTCCAGCCTGAAACGAGAACTCCGGGCACAGTCGAGAGTCTCGAATGAATAAAAAAAGGTCGGAGAGCCGTTTTCATCCAAGGAGAGAAAAACGACGGACGCTCCGACCAACTTCATTCTACGCGACGCCAAGAAGTGAGGAGAGCTAATTGTTTTTATGCGCTCGACGTACTTTCCTCTTTCTCAGTCAGTCAGCCGAGGCAGTCTCAAAAGAAAATGAACAATGTTGAGGAAGTGAACGACGGCGCCGCGGAGCGACGAGAACTGAAGAACTCCAGAGCAGGTACTTGCACGCTACAAACCTTTGAAATACGATACCCTGAGGGAGAACATTTTATTGAACACTAAGAATTCATGAGTTTAAAAAGTTATGTGCAAAGAAATGAGTGGCATTTTCTTAGCCTGAGATACTTCGTCTCACATGTTAATCAGTCTCCCACCAATTAGACTGGTTTAAGTTTCGCATACCAAATCCTTTGAATTCGTTTAAATATGAATGCACTTGGGTTAAAATCCATGAAAACATTGCTAAGTGACTGGCTTAAATACAAAATGTAATAAATAATATTGTTGATAAAATGATCCCTTACAAGGAATAAACTCTAAATCGGAAATATGCAACCCTACGCGAAGTTTTGATGCAAGCAAAAAAATATTTTGCATTGTTAACGCATATATAGACTTATTTAAACTCCAATGAAACCATAACGCCCTCATCAATATAGTACACCATTTCAGGGTTGTCATGATTTTTTCTCTTGCTTTTTAACATAATACCTTCCGACAGTAAGTTAATTCTTCCTATTGCAAACTATAAAGTAGTGCGCTTCAGAATTTTGTTCTAATGAATACGTTCCTTGCTTTAATATTCATCCCAGAATTCAAAAATTCATTTTTTTTTTACTTTCGACGGGGAAAAAGGAAAATGCATAAGCAGTGGCTTCATGTATGTACCTATAAGCCTCAGAATATGCCACTAATATCTTTGAAAATGCCATATTTGAGTTATTCTGTAGCTCCCCACAATAATTCATAGTATCTTTACTTTTCTGCGGTTCACTATAACCCAATATTCGATGACTTTCAATGACCAGAGTTAAATTGAAATTCCTTCTCATGAAGTTAATAATTAAACCGGACGTTTAGTAAAATTTTGTGAAAGCGGCAGTAGGCGAGGTTTATCGAAAGGAGAAATAAGGGTTCACCCATAGAAGATTTGAGTCTGTCGCTTTCACAGTACCACCAGATTTCAGACACTAAACCTGCAGTTAGAGGTCCCAAAACTGTACCCACTGCGCTACCTCGCAGTCCATATCGCGATTAAATATAAAATAATTTAGGATCCACTTCCTTTTCAACATCTATTGAATCCTTATTGCACTGGGTATATCTGTTTTATATTCGCACCACTTAATTTTTGCTGTCGGTTTTATGTTTATAATAACTCCTGGTAATAATAATAATAATAATAAAAGGTCTTTATTGGGGCGAGATTGAGACAAAACTGTCCCTTCTGCCATCTAACCCCTCGTCAAAATAAATATATAAAAGATATAGTGGTCAATACTTAAAACAATTACAATCTGAGGTTTAAAAAAAAAAGTAAAGAATACACTTATAGGAATTCAATAATGATAAATTAACACAAAAGAAATATACATACACAATATATCAATATTACATATCTAATAGTGTGTGAGAGAATTTACAATGTGGGAAAAACGTGAGGATTATTATGCTTACATCCTTTACGCAAAAACCCACTGCAGGAAAACACCCACACAAGAAGGGGGGTGTGAAAAACCTGCGAAATCCTACTGACAGTAAAACTAGTGTTTAAAAATAACTCAAATATAATAGCATGTACATAGGAAAAATTAGTAGATAATAATAAAATTCAAGAAAAGAAAAATTACAAAATGTGTGGAAAAAAGAAAAAAAAACAGAAAGAAAGAAAAAAAATAAATAAATAAAAGGGAATTAAGGAAAAATTAATAAACAAAAACAAACATCAACATGGTGTCAAATGTGTGTCGTTTATCTTGCCATCCGTGTTCTAATCTATCATGTGTATTGAGAGAGTGCCCGCGTAATGAGTGAAAGCAACGTGATTTCTTGATTTTTCACTACTTCACACGAAGCAACCTTTCCACATTGGACGCATCATTTTCTCCATTAAAGAGTGCATAAGATCACCAAAACTGTAAGCTCGCCCAAGAGATTTTGGTCTGAATCATGGAGAACATAGATTAATGTATAGGCATTGTTACTCACTGTTGAAGTTAAAGAACCTGTGCGGAGTTTGCTAAACATCTGCGGTCCTGAAACGTATGAACCACAAATAAATTGAACATTAAGACCAAGGCATAACTATTTATTTCGATAAAAACGTCTTAAAATTGGGTTTATTGATCTATAAGATATGCCAAGGGAATGCTTCAATCATCATCATTATCATCGGTCAACAATCCTAGGATTGGTTTGACGCAGCCCTCCACTCGATCCTTCTATCGGCCAACCTCTTCATATTGACGTAGCTCCTCTCTTTTACACCCTTCACAACTTGCTCCATATATCTCATACGAGGCCTGCCATTTTCCATACTTCCCGTTCACTTTTCCCTCGACGATTGCCTTCATCAGGCCATCGTGTCTCAAGATGTGGCTCATTATGTTGTCCCGTCTTCTTTTTAATGTTTTCAGTAGACCTCTCTTTTCTCTCACTCTTCTTAAAACTTCCTCGGCTCTTCTTAACACTTCTTCGTTTGTCACTCGATCGATCCATTTTATCTTCATCATTCTTCGGTAGCACCACATTTCAAATGCTTCCAGCCTGGACGTCTCTGCTGCTGTTATTGTCCATGATTCACTGCCATATAGTAGAATGCTCCAGATGTATGTTCTAATGAAATGTTTCCTCACATCAACGCTTGTATTTGCAGCTGTAAGCAGAATCTTTTTCTGGTAAAATGCCCTTTTTGCTTTGGAAATTCTACTGGCAATTTCTCTTATACTTCGTCCTTCGCTGATCAATCTACTTCCCAGGTATCAGAACTCTTCCACCTCCTCGATTTTTTGTTTTCCTAGTTTCCTATTTTAGTTCCCATTAACATTGGCCCTGGCTTCCTTTCTCAATGCTTCAATACCGATCGAATATGGGCGTGAGTGAAATGTTTGAAATTTGCTTTTTCTGGTCCCGAGAAAATGACGAGGATCCCTGTGCCTCGAGAAATACAGCTTCACCGGCAGTCTCCAGCTGAAAATGCCACAGTTGGCAACCCTACCTGCGACTGAGAGCAAGCACTACGCCTCCCATTCCACTCTCTCACCTCCGTTCCTTTTCTAATATCCCGAAAACGCGAAAGGAGACTCGCCGGAAGTCGGGCGAGGGAGCCCAGGTCGTGTGTCAGGAGCCTCGCGGGAGATGGGCGAAAGTGTTGGGGAAGGGCGGGGTGGTGAGAGCACAGCCCTCTGACGCCTCGTTTTCCCATCCCTCCCGGGAAGTGAGCGCACCGCCATCTATGAGGACTAATTGCGAGTCGCCGCACATCGCTCGTCCTTTCTCTCTCTCTCCCACGAGACCCACATCCACTCCTGTCCAAATAGGAATTCTCCCGTCGCTATGGCAGCGGAGCGTTCTGTTTTTGTCCAGAAGAGCACGAGGGATGGAGACGTTTCTCTACACCGGATAATGAAAAGCAAGTCCCGGAAGTGACGCGTTGTTGATGGCTGATGGTCATGTCATGGTTGGAGAGGAGAGAGTAAGTAAACTCCCGATTTTTCGTGCTAATTGACAGGTAAAAAGTTTACGGATAAACGGGAAACAAAGATAATCCGCTGCTTGGCTGTTTCCGGATTTATTTATTGGTTGGTTATTTAGGGGAAGCGATCGACAACTGAGGTCATTTGCGCCACATAGGATAGGTAGATAATTGGGTAAATGTAGGAGTTTTCAGGGAACGGAGGAAGGGTGGAGAGAAACCCGGCGTCGGCATTATCCTACTCTTAACGAAAGGCGCCAAGGGGACCACGGCTTAACGTCCCATCCGACGGACGGAGTACTGAACTTGAAATGCCCTCCACTTGGCACTCAAGTGGGGACCGGTTTTCCACTGAAAAATCCGCCTCTGCCGGGAATCGAACCCGGGACCTCGGGATGGGAGGCCAGTACTCCAGCCACCACACCAACCCGATCCCGCCGGATTTGTTTATATACGGTGCACTGTCAAAATAAATAAACTCCTTAACAAAACAACAAAATCTGCCAATGAAAAGAACCTTACTGTGCATAATAGTATTTTATGACAAAAAATAATACAGTAGAGTTGTCATGGCCGCAATTAAATGCTTGCAAATAACGAGTGGTGGCACGAAGCCTGGCGTAAAGCATCGGACCTGTCAGTAGGGCCGTAGTGAAGTCACGATTGGTGGAAAATAGCAAAAGTTTACGCATCTTTGAGACCAGATCAGATGCAATAAATAGATTGTCGATGCACGGATTATCCGCAGACCGGATAACGCGGATTAACGGGAGCATGGGAGATCGGCGGTTTACTGCAATGTCTTCACACATTGAGGGAGCAAATTCGAAATCAGGCAGAAGCTTCATCAGAATCCCCATTTGGATGCCGTGAGAATGGCATTTCCACCGTAGGGAACAAGTTGGCGCCCGGCAGATATTCAATGAAATTTGCCCCTATATGTAAGGTGACCAGATTTCTGATCTGCTAAACCGGGACAAACTCACTTCTCCTGAAGCATAGGCAAATTTACATGTGTGTAATTATGCATGTTTCTTTGGTCAAGTGAAGCGTTAGAAAAGTGGTCACTCTGAGTCCTACACAACTCGCTTTTCCAGCACCCGAATTGGTGCAACTTCCTGCTGCTACATATGTACGGGTTAAGTATATTATAAATATAGGAATGTCTACTTATTAAGCATTTTTAATTCATAATAACAATAAAAGAAATCAAATATTAAGGAAAAAGATTTTTAATTCATTTTAATGCTCATAAAATTATATTTTATTATACTTTTCAAATAGATTTTTATTCACAAAAATTACTTTATTTTTTAATATTTTTCAGATGTAAGAACTTTTTTAAGCAAAATTTTATTCTTCAGGACTCTATCAAAAATGACTTACAACTTTCATCTTTAGAATTTACTCTATATTTCATTATTACTTCTATTGCATCTACTTAAGTTTCCACTTCACATTCCATCCAAAAAAGTATTAACTGTTTTATAGAATGTCTCAGACACCGATTCACCTTCAAGTGATTCAGCCATCTATGACACCTTTGTCCCAACAGACTTGGCTTCTTGTTTTTCTACCAACTGGTCTCTCAAATCGGTCAGGATAACAGATATTTCCATTAAAGATATATTCTTATTTTCAATTCTAAGAACAGTGTCATTAAATAGTTTAAATTGAATCACTAAAGAGTGTAGCCATAATTCGTATTGCATAAAGTATTTCACCATTACTGGAACCAATTTTAAATCATGATGGTTTAAAGTATCTGCGGATAACGACATAAAGTTACATTCATTCAGATCAGCTTTAACTTCCTCTTCCATAAATGGATCAAGTACATTTAAAAATATTGCCTCAGCTTTTGTACGGGCACAGCTAAATCCTTTTTCATACATGGCTTTAATAAGTTGAGATGCACAGTCCATAGACCTGAAGCTGTGGCCATGCATTACTGGGTGATAGAAAAATGTAGCTTCTTTTGCCACTAAAACAAAATCAGATACTCTCATTTCCTTCCTTTTAAAAAAAGGCAGATGTGTTTGGCTTGAACTTGCTATATTCAGAGCTCTTTCATGCTTTTTTGATGATATGTGATCAGTAAAAATCAGTACGACCACCATGGGCAACTGAAAAGTTTGTTTTACAAACTGTACATCACACTTCATGTTCATCTTCAGGTTTTACTTTTTTAATAAATTCCAACTCTTTCTGTAAATTATCATTGAATTTACATTTCCTACAAGGTGCCATGATATTATAGGGGTATTTTCCTCTTATTTAAAATCTAAATAAAGAAAAAGACCATACTTTTCCTGTGGACGTTTCACACCATGAAATCAGACCCAAAGTAATAGAACATGTTATTTACACAATGAAGTACAATGCAATGTTTCATTGTATACGAGATGATGTTCAAAAAACCCTCTTAGTTGAGAAAGTCATAATGCATACTGCAGTTTAAAGGAAATAATTTCAACTTCATTTTAATTAGTTGTTAAAAATATCTTACCTCGTGGAACCAATTAAAATTATATACGTCTTCATATCCTAGATGAGCAAGTTAAACATCCTGGAATACTGCAGAATAAACAGAACAAAAATAAAATGGCAAATTAAAATGAATAAAAATGAAATCTTATAAATAGTTACAGAACAGGTACTGACATTTCAGTGCACTGCTGAAGTACGTGATTCTTTACTGCTCCAACGCAATTTGCCAGCACGAAACAATTCCAAATCGCCTTCTTTCACAAATAATTTCTTCATGAGTACAGTTCCACCGAACTATAAATTACCA
Source organism: Platycnemis pennipes (assembly GCA_933228895.1). Lineage (NCBI taxonomy): Eukaryota > Metazoa > Arthropoda > Insecta > Odonata > Platycnemididae > Platycnemis > Platycnemis pennipes. The sequence continues at coordinate 126,098,961 of OW121851.1, read as the reverse complement.
CTCCAATCAGCATTCATCGAGAAGGAGCGAATGAGAATCTTTTACAAGTTATTCCCCCACACACGCAGTTCCGCCACTCGTCAAGTAAGCGGTTCTCGACGGGAGCCATATGGCCTCCAAGACCACTGGATTACATTAAAAACAGTGCAGCTGATAAAGTATCTTTTTTACAGTAACAATGACAACAACAAAGGTTAAAAAAACACTGCGTTAAATAACATACCAAAATCACGCACTTTAGGCCAAAGACCGGTACAAATTAGTATTTTTGTTTAGTCTTTCGGGACACCGGGACAAGCACCCGAAAACCGGTACTGTCCCGGCCAAACCGGTACGTATGGTCACCTTAAATATATTCCTTGCTTTAAAAAATCTGCATCACAATGGGGTCGTTTACCATATTATTTTTATTGCCGAATCTGATCGAGTTTGTAAAATAAAAAGACCCGTATTTTTCCGTTTTAGACCCGTCACTTAGTTCTCGAGTTATAAGCGGCGAAAAACTTATGTTTTTAACCCTTTCGGAAAAGGGTTAAAAACATCAGTTCGATGTTCGATTCAGGTGTGCATGCGACCTCTTACGTCATCCACTTCGTCCAATCACAACTGAACCCGCGAAGCTACTCCACCTAATCTCAATGGGGGACACACAGCTGACTCTGCCAACGGAAGCGGTTGCGACAGGATTTGTGCGACCAGACCTTCCGACTCCACTCCCTTCTCTGAAAGCAGTCAAGGACGGGAGTTGGATGGCGTAAATGGTCTCAAAGCAGCTTCTTCGATGGGCGTCCCCTTTTGATTATTTAAATTTTTGATTAATGCGTGAATATCTCTGATTAGACGATTAATTATTACACTAAAATTCATTTTTCGTTTCCATCTAACGATTTCGGTTCCGATTAAAAGTCCCCATTATCACCGCGAAAGCGAAAGTTGATCACGAGTAACATTAATCTCTCTTCTCAGCACGAAGTCATCGCACAATGCAAACCAGGATTCAAATATCGATCGAGAAATGGAATACAGTCTGTAGAAACGTTTTAGGGTTTCGGCGTTCATGATACCCTTACTTGGTGGCCATAGCTTTCCCGAGAACTAATCAGGAAGGGTGTATATCTCTTATGCCATCGACTAAAATGCGATGGGCGGAAACGCGGACGAATGAAGAGTTGCTGAACAAGGCTTTGGAGAAAAGTTGATTGCTGGCAAAAGCTGGAAGGCTGAGTGGATGCATGGATAATATGTCAAGTTGAGTAGCAGAACGCCATCAAAATCTACCCAAACCGGTAGAGGACGAACAATCATTCAATCAAAACATAATTTGGCTCACGTATGGAAATAAGCTGCCAGTTGACGTTGATGACACTACGTATTACTGAAATCGACATACTCATTATAAGCCTTGAAATCAAATAATAACCAGTTGATCAGGTACAATAATAATCAGTACAGGTACTGAAGAACCACTCGTCCACCTAGAATATTCCAATTTTAAGTACCTACATAATTTAAAATTAAATAAATTATGACAAACACCAACACGTTTCATAGCCGTTAACACAAGTATGGGTTAGAGTAGTGTTTAGAGTACTGGCTTCTCACCACGCCCGGGTTCAAATCTCGGAAGCGCAAGATATTTTCCATAGGTAATACGGCCCCTACTTGAGTGCTTTGTGGACAACATTCAAGTGTGTACAGTACTCCGTCCGTTGAATGGGACGTTAGGCCGTGGGTCCCTTTGGCGCCTTGTCGTTAAGAGTAGGATAATGACGACGCCGGGTTTCTCTCCACCCTCCTCTTTTCCCATATTAGTACCTACCTTTCCTCCCGATCTGAAGCGCCAATTAGTGCGGAAAGAGACGGATATGATGATTCATTATCTCCCCAACATTTTTCCGAACTTAAAAATGTAACAAGTTTAGAAAAAATATCCTCGTATAGTAGCAACCTTGTTTAATTTACGAAATTAAATTTACAGAAAAATCTGGCGAAGGATCAAAATGTCAGGGATCTTACAAATTGAGGGAGCGTTAAAATAATCGAGGCTAATCTCGAACATAAAAACATCTTCACGGAACCTGATACACGCAGCATGACGTCCGCAAAGGAAGGGCGTTCTAACGTAGGATTTGTTATCTCACTAACGTTCAACTTCCATTTGTTTGGCACTGCTTAAATTTGTCTCGTCGTCTTAGGTTGAGATGGAAATATCACAAGTCGTGCGGTCTGCGACCCATGATAAGCGTTCATGAACCACACACAAAAACATTAGTTATCGAAACTAATTAGATATCACAATAAAATCATTACTTTCATGGGTGCACCTATAGTATCAAAATTGAAAAAGAAAATGATTATAATGGATTTACCTGCATTTATAAATACACTAGTTACAATTCTGAAGCATTCATGGCGCACATATAAGCTTGCCCTACGTGTTAAACCGTGTGTATAACCTGTATATAATCGACCTGTCGAACTACTTTCGACGACGGCTATCCAGCGTTTCTTCGCTAACAACAGCCTGATGGGAGGCCTTATGTATACAGCTGCTGGCTTGCATTAATTCGTTAGTGATAATTAATTTTACAACATATGGACACCGGTATTTCGCACAATGAAAACATTTCCCCAATTACCATTCTGTGGCTAAAAATAAGCATGACCATTATGACTATGCATATTCTTTCAACTACAGGAGAGATAAACAAGAGTTTCCTCAATAATGTGCCCGTGAATGTGCCAATCGCCAAAAAATGTTTTCGTCGCTGCCAATACCCAAAAATGCTACTGTTCATTAAGTCCATACAATGGTGATCGAATTCTAGCAACTGATCAAGGCGTTAACTGTGATAAGCAGTTCCTGATAATCAGTTCTCAATAATTATTTTTATAATTAATTTTTAGCATTATAAAATTTACAAAAATAATATAAAACTCATATCCTGGTGAAATAGCTACATGGAAGCCAAAAACCCCATATTCCCTTCCCGTTCTCCTGCCGTTCCCTAGCTTGTTGTGTATTCTTTCTAAAAAGCGGGACTTTCTTAAAACCCCGCGGGACGCGGGATAACTTGTTAAAAATCGGGACTGTCCCGCTAAAAGCGGGACGTCTGGTCACCTTACCTATATGTGCCATGTGGAATGATGAAGGAGCCTCTTAGTTTCACGTACATGCGTAGGGGCATGTCAGGTGATTATTCACCCCCTTTCATACACCTTTCACTGCTGCAAGTAGGGTATTCCGTAGATGATGAAGATATAATGGATCGACCGAATGACGAACGGAGGAGTCGCAAAAAGAGTTGGAGAAAATAGAATCCTAATTAAAACTTTAAATAAGAATCTGACCAATCTAATTAACTGTATGCTGGGACATGATGGCATACTCAAGACAATCGTCAAGGGACAAGTGAACGGGAAGATTGGCAAAGAAAGGACTCGTACGAGATACATGAAGCAAGTCCAAAAGGATATGAAAGAGAAAAATTGTGTAAATATAAAAGTTAGTTGATAGGACAACGATGTGGAGAGCTGCGTCTTATTGATTTAAAGATTATTAACGATGCGTAAGTTGCACGATGTAGAAAGTTGCATCTTGATGGTGCCTTGCAATAAGATCCAAGGGCTCCAGCCATATTAAAGAGAGAGAAAAATGAATTTAAAAAATAAATGGCAGATAAAAGAAATTAACTTAGCTAGAGAACGTCAAAGGAAGGCTGTGAATGAATTACAAAGTGCGATTTAGGAAAACGTCAATACTACAGGCTTAAGTAGCAATGCAAATTAGGAAATTACAGCGAAGAGAAGAGCATTGCATCGATTGGAAAAGATTTAGTTTGCAGATAACATCTTCCAAGCAAAGAGTTCAACCATTTCAAAATATTATATAGCCTAGAGATCTCTCTTTATACTAATTGAGTGGTGAATTGCAGTCAGTACCTGGGTACATTATAATATGAATGCTATTTCAAGCTATCCCGTAGACATAAATAATAATAAATAATAAATTTAATTACTTCCAAAGTAAATCATAAAAAAGTGTAACATTAGATTGTATCACACCGGAATGCATCTTAGATTTGCCAGGGAAAGAATTGCAGAAAACCCCTCTTCTTTTCTTCTAAGAAAATAATTCTAGAAATGAAAGCCTGAACGAAAAGCTTGAGATATTAAAGTTACTGAGTTTGTTGTTAGATGAATAAATATTTGCTCATGGCTGGCAAACGACTGCCGTCAAAGTGTAGGTTTCCCATTCTCTGGCTTGTAGAGGAAAGTAAAATAACAGAAAATGGGAAAAGGTCAATGTAAAGGAGACGAAATTGTTTTCCTTCTCGTTCCTCTCCTCCTTGGCAATTTCATTTACCTTGCTCCTTGGAGCGTATCCTTATGTAAGTCGAAGAATAGCAAGAGAAAGGGTGTGGAGGGGAAACGGAGAGGGAGAAGAAAATAAGAGTCTGGAATAGAAACGAATTCTCCCGCTGGCGACATCTTCAAGTGTATGACTGTGTCCTCAAAGGGCGACTCCTCCTCTTTCCTTGATATTAGAAAGTGAAATAATTGAAAGTGAAAACGGAGTTGTGCGCAACTTTCTACAAAGATCCGTTGGATCGAGGAGCACCTCGTCATCACATGCTTAAAGTTTTTTTTGCAATAATTCGATGGAAATGTTTATACTGCATGTTTTATTCTCCAACGGAAAATAATCTTTTTGTGTGCAATCAACGTCTTCGTAAAGACTTTTTTTTTCTTTAAAAATTTAATCAAGAAATGAAGAGTGCTCAAGTGTCCCTGCCATAATACGTCCGTAAAAGTGCCTCTTTTTTGGCGATTTGCGCTCCAATGAATTATAAATATCTTGCACGATGATATGCAATAAATACATAAGATAAATACAATACAATATAATACAATAGATAATACGATCTGGAGCCCATACATAAGATAGGCAGGCAACATTATTCTCATTGAAAGTACTTGGGAGTAAAGGAAAAGAGGTTGAGTACATATTTTTTAAATAGTGCTTTAATACTCAACGTGACATAAGTTGCGAACTCCATAATTTATCAGAATTCTCTGTGTGCAATGTGCTGTGTAGCTTTTTGGTAGCCCCACGTGGGGATGGGTTCCTAGCAACTTGAAGGTTATATTGATTTTTTCACGGTCGTTGAGAATTACGATTCCCAAAATTGCTTGACTTGCATACCGGGAAGCAGGGCATTTTTTTTCTAAACTGCACCCCCTATTATTTTAAAATGTTAGCAAACTGTGTATTTGCATTTCCAACATAGCATGTTCATTTAAAATTACTGTAACCGCAAATATACAACAATGACAGGAGGGAAGTAAATTTTGGTGTACCTTATGAGAAAAATGCTAAGGTAAACAATGACAAAGTCCTGAGTGTATACTTTAATTTTCACCAAGAGATCCTCTAGCCACTCTAAGGTTTTCGTATAGGATCAATAGAAAAAGAAACAAGATATAGCTCACGTATGTCTGCATTAAGAAAACAAACGGCAGTAAATAAAAGAGCCTTATGGATTCATAAACACATGTATAAATAAAATTTAAAAAATAACCAAATTTACTAAGACATAGTTACACCTTGTACACATTTTAAATAGTACTGCTGACTTGAGGATTAATTTTATGGTAAACCCCTTATCCCCACCCTACCGCCCATCAAACCGGCTGTTTACCAGGAACTCGGTGCAATATTTAGAATAGTGCATATTTGGTGATCGTCACCCCCTACCACACACCCTCGCGGTGGCTTGCAGAGTTTTGCGTAGATGTAGATGAAGATTTCAGGCGAATGAATGTGCTTTCTGGTACTTACACCATCATTCCACTTTTCTCGCGTACTCCTTAATCATCACTTGCGTAGCCCTTGGGGTAATGGGGACCAGTTTTGGAACCACTGGTTTAGATAAGCGCAGTAAACTAAATTGCCGAGCAGACCAAGAGCTGTTGTCATGGAGTACGGACTGGCTGCAACCCTATTCATGTGAAGAAACCATTCCACATTCACCACCCGTTCATGGAATGATTTTCGACGAATTATACCGCAAGGTACGCTTTTTTTTACCCCATACGATTGAAATCCTTCAACCTTAAGACGCTCGAAAGTAAGTTTGGGCTCAGATAAAGCGGAATAGCATCCCTACCGGTCACTCTTTCATTTGGATCGCACCCCGCTGTTAGTTTGATGAAGGATACGGGAGGGGGACAAGGGAGGAAGGAAATGGAGAGAGAAAGGATATCAGGAGAGTTTTGAAGAAAGGAATCGGGAGTGCTTTTGAAGGGGAGGAGGTCACGGCTGAGGGATAGTGAGCGGGGTGATGCGGAATGATGGGAGATATGGAGACCGCGCGTGCGTTGTTACGCATGGAAACACCCCTTCCCCTCCCCTTCAAAACACCCACACTTACCCCTGTCCGCCTAACCCGCACCCTGTCCCCCTCTCTACTTCCTCCACTCAAGGGCAGAGGACAGGCTCTCTTCTTAAGAACTGCCCTTTCTTCGTCTTCCTCTTGGCACAACGACCTGCCTCGCCTCCGAGAGAGATTCCACGGCGAGTCAAAACAAATGCGAAGTTCCACCGTATTACATGTTATCTATGACGATGTTATAAATGAAAAGAGGGACTTCGTAATTCAACATGTATATTTTATGTGCAATTACAAAGTCACTATTTTCATTTATAACGCCAAGCAAATTTCACGAAGTCACGCCTCATATTAAGGAGCATAATTATGACGAGTTGTAGCAGTTGTATTTCAAGCAACAAATTTTGTTTTGTAATCCACGGCTCTAAATGGGAAAAACAGCGTGCAAAATGTGTAAGAAGCAACGATTGGAGCGGTTGAAGGAAATCAATCCTACATTAACTGGTCTAATACTAAAATCCTTGAGTATTCATATCAATCTCTTTAAAATTTATTGTATACTATCATGTTCTAACCTGAATAGCGTGAGTTGAAAATACATCCACAGATTGAGTTCTCTAAGTCGAGAATTCAAATAATAGTAGTATTAATTCAATATAATATTGCGTACTTGCCTAATTAGCAGTGACAGAATATTTCCATCTTGCCACTGATTGAATTTCGATTCTCGTATGTTATAATTCCAACTCATAATAGCCTGAAGCTGAAGGTTAAATCCTGGGACACGCAAATAGACAGTGGACATGCTGTTTGAGGAAGCATTCGATTGCAAGGGACTCATCTCTAGAGATTTGGGAGATTTTATTTGTCCATCTCTCTCTCTTCTCTATCGAAAAAGCCTAAGAGCTTTCAGATACTTCAAGCTTCATGGACAAGAAGAGAGGAAAAACGAAGACTGCTGAGGAAAGTCTTAAGACGAAGAGAGCGAGCTCTAGTCAATCCGGACTGAGATGAAATCGGCAGCCAGGGAAGATGATACCGCAGACGAAGTCTTTTTTTTCCTCTCTCCTGAGAGAGACAGCGATATGAGTATAGACCAGAAGAGGAGTGTGAAATGTAATCCAGAGGCGAAAAATATAAATCCATCCATCTCTAGGACCGGAGGATCGAGTCGAGACATCCCTGACGATCGAATATCCTCGGCATCTCCAACCCTATCCGTCTGACATGGGATATCCGACGGAGTGGATATCATCTCGCATCGGGAGAGGGAGGCATCTACAAGCGACAGGCTCCTTCACCCACCCATGAGGTTCCATTCCCTTTTCGTCAGTCAGGGAACAGAAAATGTGCGATGCACAGGTCTATCCTAGCACTGCCACAAATTTAGTGTATTACTCATAAAATACTTATATTTTAAACAGGAGGACTTAGTTCCATGGCACTGGGAAATAAATAAAAGGAAAAAAATATTATGAAGTTCAATCATTGAATGTATTTTCCTTTGAAAAAGTAAAATAAATGAATGAATAGCTATATTTTCCCGTGAAAGAAAGCTAATGCAAAGAGCGTCGGAAATGACACCCTTTTAAGGTGTCATTTCCGACCACAAATATAATAGATAATACCACTCGGTATGAATACCTATCGCTGCGTTGTACTTAAATAAGCCAACGCGATAATAGTATTAGTAAAGTTTTCTTAGGAAAGAGTTGACGGGAAAATTGAAATATACTGCAAAACCAAAAACTTTTCACGATGAATTAGCAAATCCCAATGTCACTAAAAGTCGGTAGCTCCCTGAAGAAATAAAGATTTGATATTTGTTTCATATTTATTCTGACGCCACTAACTAATTCTATTCTTGAGAGCAAGGTTGTTTATAGTTACAACGTTGAATTTTCAATATAATGGCTTACTTTTCAAATTTCACAACCACACCTCAAAGGACTTTAATTTCCGTTCTTCACTCCGTAATCATCTGAATGATCTCTCCGGACTATACAAAGCCAAGCTTTCATATCTATGAAACCGAAAAATTTAATCTGAATTGAAAATTGGGGATTAAGAAAAAGAGCTAAAATTAAATTGGTATAATTATGATTTATCCAATTCATCCCTCCATGCTTGGCAAGTGACAAATAATATTTCCATATGACCTGTGCTGCGATCTATCGAATGAATACTAAGAGAGTTTGAAATTAAAAGAGGGAATATTGCCTACGAAGATGATCTACTGTTGAATTATATCACCCACGATCTTAGAATACCAGTCTAAGATCGTGATATCACTCTTGCAGACGGGCACAACACAAAATACCAGTTGCAACTCTTTTATTTTAGGACTATCTTTTATTATATGATACCAAGTAAGCAATTTTTATTCTTTGGTAGTTAAGGCTAAACGATGTTAAAACTATAACGTGAGAAATCGCTCTTCTTCCAACTACTGCTCCTAAAGTGGACTTATGTAACAGTAGAACCGGTAAATTAATCCCTAATGAAAAAGAGCGCGTGACGGTTAGACAATGTGGATTCTATTCTTTTCCCAGCCCCCTTGTATAAGTATAGAGAAACTGTTTATCTCCAGGTACCAATAGCAAGTACCAATCGGACGTTATCCAAACATATAATATCGTTATTAAATCTTCTCTAAACACTTGCGATTCACCAGAGTTACCATAGTGGAATATTGACAACAGCAACTTTAAGCCACAAACATTATATCCAACTGACAAAAGATCGGAGACGGAATATCTTCCGTGATGCGTTCAATGTCATTTTACAATCGTTATAAACTCCATATATTTTAGCTGGGTAATAATTCATTCCCTGGGTGGTTGTGTTAGAAACCGTCGGGATTATCTCGAATATGTAACCAAGTTCGGTTCGCAAATTTGGTGTGTATGAATCGTTTATAAAAACCTCATTTTTTACAACAAATCTTGAAAGTCAACCATTGTTTACACTTGTTTTTAACTCATTTGTGGGGCTCTATAGCCGAGACAGATAAATAAACCTCAAGTGAAAACAATTAATTATATTGGTACGAGCGATTCAGAACCACTACATTTGCAAACCATTCGTGTTTGTACCACGTGACTCCGACGGTTTCAAACACAGACTCCTTGGAGACGGCGGAATGTACCACAGTACCATTCATTGCAGTTTGTTTTCATGAGTTGAGGAGATATTTTGTAGCTCTCACCGATTACGCGGGCAAGAAAGAATATTTCGTCCGAATAATAAAAGCGAAATCTCAAGTCCATGGTTTCCCAAGCGTCATCATATCGCGCGAATACGATGAATAGAAACTTGATGTCGCAACGACTGCGAATGTATCCGACCTCCCTCTCCTTACTTCCTCCCCCCTCCCTCCCCTTCGTCATAAATAGAATCCGACTGATTGGAATCGGTGTCCCATCGATCAAGAACGTTGGCCGATGGATCCGACCTGGATTTCGGGGCCACCGCTCTCCCGCATCTTCCCTCAAGAGATACCCTCTCCCATCATCCCCCAAATAGACCTTCCCCCAGATGGGGTGACGCGAATCCCCCGGTCCCCTCTCTCCTCCTCCCACCACGACGAGTTTATTAAGACACCAACGGATCCGCACCTTCGTACATTTTCCAATATGAATCACAGCTTGGCTGGGTTCTTCGATGTTTGGATCAATAGAATCCGCATCGATACTGATTTTTTTGCATCGGTAGACAGGTCTACCCACACTCGCACACGCGTAGATATTCCGATACGAAACCGGGCTATAGAGGATGCATGGTTGCTTCGATACTTAAAGTTACAGACATTACTTCCAAATTCACTTTTGCATCCACCCACACGCGGTCTTTCTCACACAAATTTTCCAATGAGAAATTGAGCTAGAGTTCTTGGATGCTTCGATTCATTGAATCCGTTTTGATACTGTTTCCAGCATCGATGTCTAGGTTTTTACAGTACCCAGTAGGCCACATAAGGCACGTGATGAACGGAGAGAATTATTAGCAAACCCGTAAGTAACTCACTGGATAGATGATACTAATATACATTTTACCATTAAAAAAGTAATTTAGAGTAACGCATGCAACAGGCCCGTGCATCTAATTGTGAATGATTAGAAACAAGAGAAATTAGAAAATCATTTTAATTGATTGGTCGAAGCATTCGATTGAATTCAATAAGGTATTTTTACATTAAGCTTGCAAAGACAAAGGTAAAGATATTAATAAAGATCTTTCTCAAGTATAATTCTGACTGCTCTACTTAAGTTTCACCTACCTATTCCGTTTATGTGTCATCTATCATACCCTTTTATTGTCTGAGGAGCGAATAGCACCAGAAATTCATAAGTACGGCAGTCTTTTTCTCTAATCTTGTTCTTCAGATCAAATCCAGCCAAATACGCAGGTGTTCTCGAAATATTTCTGACGCCATTGGCAAACCGATCAACTAAATTTTGCTGTGGGAATTCAGTCAATTTACGGTAATGGAACGGTGATAGAAATTCTCATCCCACATATTTTAGTCACATAGGGAAATCTGGCATCCTTGCCACTTTCGTCGTAATTGTCTAGAACCACTTTCACGAAACTCAGCCGATAAGGTCGCTAGGGATCAGGACAGGGAACCCACAAGCCAAGTCTACTCATTTAAAGGGCGTATTTACAAAGTGATATACTTTTCTTCAAATGCATGTTCAGCGAGGCCGTCGACTAGCCGAGAGAGAGTTCACGAAAATGTAACATACAAAACGGAGTCCATCCTGTTGATGAGCCATGAGGTTAAATGCGTAAGTTTCTATAAGGTTTTGTCGCGTGATAGTATTTATTCTAGATTATAAAAGTTCATTTTATTTAAATTTATTATAGCTTTGTATTTAAAGAAAGACGGGCAAATTTTTATATTAGCTCTTAAATGAGATACACCAGATTGATCCTGTGGACGACAAGGTGATGCTGAAGATTCTTAAACCATGATGGTATGACAACTAAAAGGGTTCCTTTTCCCAATCATTAATAACCATGTTGGTCGCTTTCCATGATGCGAAAAAATTGACGACTTTTATGGTTTGAACTCATGGTTTGAACTCTGACTACTGCGAAGTTTAAGCTCATGATGATATTTTTCAATAATGGTGCTACAGCCGACATGGTTATATGGAGTACACATACGAAATGCGGATAATTATCGCCGATATGACGATATGAGCGAGTTTATCATTCTTCTTTTTATTTATACAATCTTTGAAGTATATTTTAAGCTGTTCTTTTAACCGACGACGCTAAAAATATAATGAGAACACCCACGAATTCGACCAAGAAATCTAGATTAGGGAGACCTGTACAAATATATTTAAAACGTCTTTCTTCAAGACAACGATTAGAGATCATAACAGGCAATATAATAGTCAATTAGATAGTTTTGATGTTGATAGCGTAATTTGAAGAATAAGATCATAGCTCAACGAACCCATACTAACTGGATCATTGAAGGTGTAAATGGAATGGGAATAATTGCTTGATAGCAAATGCATAAACGAGTAATAAGAAATAGATTACATTTACGTAATACCCTGCCAGCCACCGCGAAGTCGTGTGGTAGGGGGTGAAGAAGACCTGCACAAGAAGACATGCACTGCTAAAATACAACCAAGAGCTGCAATGATACTAATGCATGGAAACGTAATGGGTATAAGAGTCACGTGAAACCAGATGGTTATTGTCTACATAATAACGATTACGGTGTCGAAACGTTTAAACTTTTTTTTCTCTAAATGTATTCATCTATATTTCCTTTGCCTGCACAGGTTAGTCATGCTAAAACATACTTCATGCACTAAAGACTACTCCACAATTTTTACTTACCAATCCCTTTGCTATGCTGCTTATTATTTTCTTATGGTGCATGGGAAAAATGACATGTTGAATCTATCGGTACGACAATCTATCTCTCTGATCTTGTTTACCTGATCAAACGTAGCATAATAAATAGGTATTCTAAACGCATATCTAACGTCATCTGTAAACAAATCTATGTATCGTAGATTCTAATTATTATGTCCCACATGGATCGTGCATGCAGGCCCGGATTGAGGACCGGGCGGCCCCTCGGGACGCCGTGGAATTGGAAAATGATTATTTTATGCGGGGATTGGCAACTTACTTCATGTCAAACAAGCTATATTTCTACTTTTTTTACTACTTAATTTTTACTACTACGCAAAACTAGTAAATATGAGTTATAACATATGTTGACAATTGGGGTGGGGGGGGCGACCCACTCGCCCTGATAAACATTTTGTCTTATTCCCGCCTTACGTGCATGTATTACTGGCTCTGACCTGAAGACCTGAAGATGGTGTTGTACACCGAAACCGGTCAAGTAAAAATCCTTATTCTTGTGGAAAATTGCCAGTCTTTTTCTTTCGCTATGATATTCCACCAAATCAAGCCTGAAACAACTACCATTACTGGCTCGTAGATAAGTAGGATTTAATGTTAAGGGTACGTCGACGGTAGAGGTCATTTCGCACCAAATTCTATTATTGAACTGCTGTCATCATTATGGGCTGGAACAGCCCTAAATACTAATGCGATTGCCAGAATTAATTATCTTGTATCCAATGCTTTAACTTTCGGGTGCAGAAAATATTATACAGAGTCGATGATATTTATGTCTTTTAGAAAGGATATTACCCGGTTGAGTCATTCAGCGTTATCTCCCAATTTATATTTAAGATTCCCCCTCAATTCAAAACGATTCCGAGCATCTTGGTACGTTACACACTCCTACAAACGTTAATATATTACTGGAACGTTTTTATTATTATGGTCAACTGTATTTTGTTGCACATGCAGGTGCATATATGATGTTGATGTAGACCATAATTGGTGATGATTCACCCTCAGCCACTCACCCAATACTACAGAGCTTACAGAGTCATCTGTAGATGTAGATAGGTATGTATAATCTTCGAATTGCCCGGCAAATCCCTCAGGACGATGTATCGTCGCCACCTCGATAGCTGTTTGATGCGGAGGGTCGATATTATTCATTAAGGTATCTGCTGCCACCCAGGTGAGGTGGGTCCGGTCCTCTGCCAGAGAAGAGAGAGAGGCACAGAAGAGGAAATGAGACGGAGGCAAGGGTGGGTGTGTGTGGGGAAGGCGAAGATGGTGCCCTCTTGTGCGTGGAGGAGGGACGGAAGGGAGTTGATCGCTGACCTCAAAGGAGGGGAAGGAAGTGGCGCCCTTTCGGGAGAGGAAGAGATGATGATGACGGCGATGATAGTTCCCTCCCGCATAAATCCACCACCCCACCCACCTGCGTCAACACTCCGCTGCTTCCCTAGGGCTCTCCATCCCACCGCACAACTCCATTTCGTTTTCCGCAACCCCCTTGTCCTCTTCGGTCCTGGAAAATACCTGGCCTATGAAAAATATTCCTCCCCTCTTTTGAGCACATATGTGAATACTGAAACTATATGTTAAAAAATATTGTTATTATTTTCATTGAAATATTGACAGCCGACATATGTGTACAGTTGTTATTGGATAGTAAAAAAAATGATGATCGCATGAATAATGGTGAATAACCACTATAATAGTATTTCTATTATGTACATGAATAGAAAAAAAACGCAACGTGGGCAAGAGATAAATAGATGAAATATAGTTCACTTTATTTGTGGCCATCATATTGATCTCTGAATAAAGAAAACAAAAAAATAGATTCAAGTGTATGGAATTGGCGCTGTCAGGTGGAACATTTTAAATCAGGTACGTTCACAGATGGGATAATCAGTACAATATCGTACTGGAAAAAGCTACTTTCTGAGGGACGTATAACCCGTTGTCCAGGGGACCGTAAAGGATTAACCCCGTTTCTACTGTATCGGGTTGATGTGGTGGCTAGAGTATTGGCCCCCATCCCGAGTGCCCGGGTTCGATTCCCGGCAGTGGCGGATTTTTCAGTGGAAAACCGGTCCCCACTTGAGTGCCTAGTGGTGGGCATTTCAAGTTCAGTACTCCGTCCGTCAGATGGGACGTTAAGCCGTGGTCCTCTTGGCGCCTTTCGTTAAGAGTAGGATAATACCGACGCTGGGTTTCTCTCCACCCTTCCTCCGTTCCCAGAAAACTCCTAGCATTACCCAATTACCCACCTATCCTGAATGGTGCAAATGACCTCAGCTGTCGGTCACCTACCCTGAATAACCAACCGACCCAGTTTCTACCACTAACGTAGCTACGCGTGCAACTCGGAATCACGTAAGTAGGTGCCATCCTTACTCGTACTTCCCAACGCTGCCAACTTACACTGGTTAGGCGCTAGCGATGGGGCGGAAACAAGGATAGACGAATCACGAAATTCGACAAAGCTGAAAATAAGTGCCGGTTGTATATTGATGAAGATGTGAGAATGAGTGTCTTATAATTTTTAAAACGGAGATACCATGAAGAATGTGCCGGAGTTCTTCATGTATTTGCAGGATTAACTACTTACTAGCAACTTTTTCAATACAACTGCCATGGGAGGGCTGCCCTGAGTTTTGATGGTAGTGGGAACGCACCGCGCGTAGCTACGCACGTGAAATTGAAAACCATACGTAAATAACCAGAAACAGTAACAGCTTCTACTTGAACGTGCAATGTATTACAACTGGGCAGAAATCGTTGTTTGTAAATGGGTTAAAATTATGTAACAAAATAATGAATGCAAAAAGTGATTTGAATGAGAGTTAATGCAAAAAAAGTTGTGTGATTTTGGAAACGGAAAATACCCCCCACAGTAATAGGACACCAGTGCAATTATGTAGGTACATATACATATATATATTATCAAGAAGGTCTCTTTGCAACATTTGAGAGATAAAATAGTTATTGCCTGTTTATTTTTCTTTAAAACATGTTTGTAAGTAACCAACTGATTATATTTGTGATACTTGTGAGTGAAAATTATGCACATATGTATATACTTTTGTACTAATTGTTGTATTTGAAAGATTAGTTCTCAAGAACAATGAAATAAAACTAACAACTACTACTACAATTGCAGAGGGAGGGCAGCATTGAGTTACGCTGGTAGTAGGGACGCACTTTCCGGTTACGCGCGTAGCTACGCTGGTAGCCACACCAGAAGTGGAAATGACGCATTACGCAGACGGCTCTCTCATCCACCCTCCCCCACCCCCCACCTCAAAATCCTGCCTACGACGTCAACCGCGCCTCACGCGGCGAGAGGCTGGATTCACCCCTTCCTCCTGTCCCCCATCCCCAGGGTACCTACTCGAAAGATAGGGGGAACGAGGAATGGAAAGTGTGATTTTCCGGGTCGTTTCCCTCCCCACAACCACCACTGCCGCCCGCACCAATTCACCCCCTCCCTCCCTCCCTCCCCCACCTTCTCGTCTCCATTGTCTGCCCACCTTCAACCGAGACGCCCACGGCAGAGTTAGTGGGGAAAAGATTGGAGAGCGAAGGGCAAATCTAAAATATGAAATTACATTGACAAATTGTGAGACGGAGTGAGCTTTAAAAGGCAATTTCTTCTGAGCACAATAAGGAAAAAATAATGGATTAGAATTAAATTTACCGGGTAGACAATTTATTAGCAGATGTAAACCAGATATTCTGGGTAACAAAATGCTCTGATTTGCTGATGACATGGCGATCAGGGGAAAAGCGGAAATAGATTTAAAGGAGACTATAGTGATAATGGAAAAGACAAGAGTAGCTACCAACCAAAGTTTAAATAAACGAAAAGAGTTATAGTGGAATTTAGTAGAGGAGCAGAGGCCAAGAGCGATGTGAAACTCGATAAACGAAATCTAGAAGAGGTGAGATACCAGGGAAGCCAGGAAGTGAACAGTGATGGACGAATTATGAGAGAAATAGCCAGTAGAAAAGCCCAAACATAGAGGGTATTCTACCGGAGGATTAAGATTATACAAGGCTTGAAGGTAGAGAAAAACTTAACAAAGATTAATAATAATAACGAAGATTAATGGATAGACCCGACTGAAAAACGAAGTTAATCGAGGGATAAGTGATTGGGAAACCTAGTAAATGAAAACTACCCATGAGATGGACGATGTAGTGATGGATTCAAAAGATAAGAATTCAATAAAAATGAAGAGGTTAACAGATGGAAGAAATGAGAGAAGACCTTTTTCAAAACAATCCTGGGACTGATTCCTGGTAATGATAATTGCAGATTTTAGGCATACAGGAATGTGCCTGGTTTTTATAATGTTTGGCCAGGTATTTTCGAGTTTTTAAAACGATTATGAATACGCCTAATGCTGTGAATAAGAAATTAAAATCTTCCTGACTAACATTTCACAAAAATATTCCAGAATTTATAGTTTAGTATTCTCATCAGGCGTTGGAAAAGGATAGTCAGGAGTATGAAACGGAGTTTACGCACGACACAACAAAATAACTGTTTTGTACATTTCCTTGTAAGTTTGTACAACTCACATACAAGCACAAAAGGTAGCATTAAATTTGAGCACTCCTCCCAAGATGATGATATTTTTTCAAATCATAACTTGTAGGGCACGTAAAGCTGCTTTGTTATTTGGGTGCATAAATTTAACTTACAAGTTAAACTAGTAATACATTAACAAGAGTTTTGCGGGTGCACGAACATAGTGCAAATCTGATCGGAGTTACGCTCTACCAGGAAGATGATTAGGATACATGATACTGATTTCAGGCTTTTTGGTATTCTTGTATGAACGACAGATTCCACCAGCTCTCTGCCCTTATCTGTCATACTTCAAGTTACAATCCTTCAGGATTTGCTTCTTCAGCCCTGGCTTTCCTTGACAGGGTATTCTTTGTGTACTTATCGCAAGGAAATCCCGAGACCGCAACTGCAGTACACCCTAGTCAATTACTAAACTCTTACTTTCATTTTTACCTCCACTTTCTATGCTTGGTTTCTTGGAAAATGTTTTACGGTAGCCCTTCTCTATCCTTTACCTTTTCTACTATCAAACCTTTTATCCAGGCTTGGGACCGGTACTGACAATGAGGTGAGTTGAATGGCTTCTCCAGTAGATAAGTTCAATGGGAATACACTGTGATCACAGAATTGAGAGAACAGGAGAAATATCTTCAAATCAGTTGTGAGGGCAACGCTTCTATTTGGCAGCGAGTCATGATCTCATCTACATCTACACGATACCCTGCAAGCAACCGCGAGGGTGTGTGGTAGGAGGTGAAGATCACCAAGCATGCACTACCGACATGCAAACAAGCAACTATAGGGTCTCATGTAACTAGATTGTTGGTATCTATAGTATTTAAGGGATTAATACAGAAATCATGCACTACAGACCACTCTAAAACATTTCACCTACCTATCCCTTTGCTATGCTGCCTATTCTGTTCTCTTATAGTACGGGGGAAAAATGCCATTTTGAATCTATCAGTACGACAATCTATCTCTCTAATATTTATCTGGTCGAATCTAACATAATACGCTGGTGTTTTTAATGTGTGCCTAACATCTTCAGTAAAGCTATCCGATTGAAATTTCTCTAATAGATTTAATCTGTACTTCAACCTGCGCTCTGATGATCTGCTAAGAATCCCATGATCAGCTATGAATCTCATGATCAAATGATCATCTAAGAAAGCCCATAGGAAGAATATGAACGTGGCTGAGTTGAGAATATTCAGATGGACGACGTGCAAAACACGAAAGGACAGGATGCAAAATGAGGCCATTAGGGAAATGATTGGGGTGGAGGTTGTATCCATAGAGTTCCAAGAAAGAAGGCTTAATTGAGTTGGGCATGTGATGAGGAGGGATGAGGATTATGTGGAAGGAGGGTAAGTAATATACAAACGGAGGGAAGAAGGACAAGATGAAGACCGAAGATGAGATGAAAAGACTAAATGACTAAAAGAGTAGCACAAGACACAAGACAAAGGAGAAGGGATGGTATGAGACAGAAAAGGAACTGAAGAAACTAAAAGCAAGGAACAGCGATTCCGATAACAAAGGGAAAAACTAATGATGAAGAAATATGGCAGCATGAAACACTAAATGTAAAGACATGAGCGCAATAATTGCACTTATTATCAATTTCTGTTGCTAACAAAGCATATTTAGCCAGTAGCCAGGAGTAAAGGCATAAGGTTTATATAGTTGGTTTGAGCACGACCCTTGAGGTAGAAGTTGTCTTTTGTAACATAGTCTTATGGTGTCTTCTTGGGCGAAATACAGATGCAAATAAATCCCAAAATGTTGGAATTGATAAGAATTTACGCTATAGAAAAATATTACCTAACTATCGGAAATCGCTTTCAATAAGAATGTTGTAAGAGGTGGGAGTTATCGTGCAAATCCCATAGATTATTATTGACAATACAGCGTGACACTTAAATATTTATCTCTTATTCCCCTTTAATAATTTTGGTTGCATACTTTCAGTAGCTAAATTAAAAATGATTCAGTATTACATTCAGTATCAGTTTCAATTAGTTATGAAAACACTTGCTGGATAAATAATAGATGTATTGAAGCATGAAAATATGAATAAATTCCTACAACTGACTCACAGGAACTGGGGCATCTAAATTTTTTTTCTATAGAGATAGTGAAAGACCTATTAGAAAACTATTTTTATAGGTTTATAAAGTCATTAGATTAATTCCCAAATCATGAAAAACGGACTCAAAGGAATAGATCCGATATATTAGATATCTCTTCGGACTGGTGTTGTTCAGTTCTGAATCCCTGAACACTAAACATCGATTTTCATGGAATTAAACCACCGCCCATGTCCAGCCAAGCGTTATGGGCCGGGAGCCTCTATCATTTGGCACCATGCGAGGCATTCACCCCCCGTAAAACATTCTGAGAATATTCAATCTCCGTACACTTCCAAAATGAAAACAACGTTTTTTGTGACCATACAATTAGCAAGAAAACTTATCAGAGACCCATACGCCGTAAGTAGAATCTTCATATAGGTTCACATCTACATCTATCTACATAATACCCTGCAAGCCACCATAAAGGTGTGCGGCAGGGGGTGAATTCTCACCAGACATGAACTACATATTATGCATAAAAAATGATTAGTATTTATAAACTGTTCTGAATTTCACTATTTTAAAAAAGATAAAAATAGCAAAGCAAACATGCAAAAACGTGCTTTAAGTGCTCATATAGGTAAGCTTTAAGGTTAGTATGGGTACTGTAAAGTTAACTTTAAGTGCTCATACCAACGTGCCGCTACCAATGTTATCCATTGCTACACTCGTACTGGATATATTTACCGTTATTCATATCCCTAATTTTATGAGGAAAAAAGACATTTTGAATCTGCCAGTTCGGCAATCAGTTTCTCTTATTTTGTGATTATGGTCCAGTCTACCATAGTAAGTTGGGATTCGCTAAATATTTTTAACATCATCACTGAAAATATGGTCTTGGAATTTGCTTAAGAGATTGTCTAAATTTCAACCTGCGATCTGACAATGATCAGCACATGACACATCTCTCTTAACACATCTTAAAAATATTAGTGATGATGACTGAAACAGCGATGAAAAGATACGAAGACAAAATCCCGTCAGCATTGCCGAAAAAACTTGATTGTGAAAATTGCGCTCAAATGATTGGTATGCCATTCATAATTATTTTTCCTGTAAACTTTCCTTATGTTGATATGGCCTTTAAACAATTTAAAAGTACTTTTTTACACGCAAGCGTCTACTAATGCTATATTTCGTGTGTACATATTTATGTGCTAATTATATCTAAAGCCTACATCCTACGATCAGTTTCCACGCAAGCGGGGACAATCCAGGTTTTAATTATTGATCACCCAAGCTATACGTTTCGTCACTCACACTGGCCATTTTCCCTCCTTTTTATGTTTATCTACAGGCAATAATTTCATCCACATATATTTATTTCCTCGCGGCTGAGCTTAAAGCCACCGAGTGCGTCCACCGGGTTGCGGATGGTGGGTCGACCTCTAGATATAGAGGTTAGCTGCGAGATAAGCGAGTTTACTCGTCGAATAAGCAGTCGTGGACAAAAAGCGACGGCATTCCGAGGGGGTATTGGTCTATCCCTGGGTAAGATAGGCCTCTAAGTAATACAGAACCTGTGAAGATGCCGTGACTTGGCGACGGGAGGCCGCCAAAAATTACGCTTCTCATCACCCGGAGGAGAGGGCAGCAGCTCTTCTTCACATGAGTGAAGGTGGAGACCACAGTGGTCGGTACAGCGACACTCATTTCACTACAGGCGTGGTAACATTTACTTTAACGGCTGTAGTACTGCGATGTGGAAGGCAAGGGGAAACCACCACATTAATATCCCGAGGAGTCGCAGCTACTCCACTCTTTCCTTTATTATCAAGACGTGATGGCACCCTCTCGAGTAAAATATTCCGGAGGTAAAATAGTCCCCCATTCGGATCTCCGGGCGGGGACTACCCGAGAGAGTACATCAGTCAAATGTGATACACTTTTTAGGGTAGGAACATGGAACGTGAGATCGCTTCGGACCTGTGGAAGACTGGAGAACCTGAAGGTAGAAATGCGGAGAATGGACCTCGACGTATTAGGAATCAGCGAAATGAAGTGGCCCGAAGAAGGAGACTTTTGGAGTGGAAGCTACAGGATTATACATACAGGATCATTAAATGGTAATGCTGGAGTAGGGATCATGCTCAGAAAGAGCGCCGGAATGCGTGTGAAGAGCTTCCTGCAGTACAATGAAAGGATAATAATGGTGAAGATCGAGACCAAACCTGTAGATACCGTGGTGGTGCAGGTTTACATGCCTACGACTGACTATGAAGATGAAGAAGTGGAAGACGTCTACGAAGATATCACGGAAGTTATAAAACAGGTAAGAGGAGAAGAAAACCTAATTATTTTAGGGGACTGGAACGCTATCGTCGGCGAAGGTCAAGATGGAAGAATAACTGGAAAATACGGATTGGGAAACCGAAACGAAAGAGGAGAAAGGCTGCTGGAGTTCTGCACTCAACATAAGTTAGTGGTTGCCAACAAATTGTTTAAAAATCACAACCGCAGAAGATACACATGGAAAATGCCAGGAGACAGAAGAAGATGCCAAATAGACTACATTTTAGTGAAGCAGAGATTTAGAAACCAAGTGAAGGACGGCAAAAGCTACCCTGGGGCAGACATCGACAGTGACCATAATTTAGTGATGATGAAATGCCATCTAAAATTCAAGAAATTGAAGAAAACAAAGAAGAATACATGGCAAGTAGAAAAACTAAAGGAGGCTCAACATCAGCTGGCATTTCAAAAAGCAGTGGGAAACAACATAGGAGAGAACCTGAATGAGAAATCAGTGGAAGAGCGTTGGGAAAACATCAAATGTGGACTACAGGAAGCCGCAAAAGAAGTTCTTGGAAGAAGAAAAGTTGCCAAGAAGAAGCCATGGATCACGGAGGAAGTCTTAGAATTGATTGAAGAAAGAAGAAAGTACAAGAATGCGAAAACTGAAGAAGGGCAGCTCTGCTACAAAAGAATAAGGAACGAAATAAGTCGCAAAGCAAGGAAAGCTAGAGAGCTGTGGTTGAAAAATCTTTGCGAAGATGCACAAAGCAACCTTGCACTTGGAAAGGTGGAAGCGGCCTACAGCATAGTGAGGAACCACTTCAAGGAACGGAGCGCAAGAGGCAATGCCATAAGGGACAAGAATGGAGGAATTTTGATTGAAAACGAGGAAAAAGTGAAGAGATGGAAAGAATATCTGGAAGAGCTATACAATGGAAAAAATCTCAGCACAAAAGCTATTGAAGAGGAAAGCGAAGTGGAAATAGATGATATGGGGGCATCAATATTAAGATCGGAATTCGACGCTGCAGTAAGGGATCTTCGGATGAATAAGGCCTCAGGTATTGATGATGTCCCTGCAGAACTAATTAAAAATGCAGGAGAGAAGACATTAATTCATCTCTACAAAACCATCTGCGATATGTATTCAACAGGAGAAATTCCAAGGGACTTCGAGAAAAACATCATCATTCCTATTCCCAAGAAGAAGAGAGCGGATAAATGCGAAAATTTTAGGACTATAAGCCTGACGACACATGCATCAAAGATACTGACCAGGATCATCTACAGAAGAATAGAACGAAAAGCAGAGGAGTTCCTGGATGAAGATCAATTCGGATTCAGGAAAAGTAAGGGTACAAGGGAAGCAATATTGGCCCTTAGGCTACTCATAGAGAAGAGAATGGAGAAGAACAAACCGACCTTCATTGCATTTATGGATTTAGAGAAGGCCTTTGACAACGTGGATTGGGATTCAATGCTTGGAATTCTGAAGGGAATTGGAGTGTCCTACAATGACCGAAGAATTATACATAGTCTGTACAAAAACCAAGTTGCTGTGATTAAATCTGGACCCAGCTGTGAAGAGGCAAGAATAAGGAAAGGAGTGAGACAAGGCTGCGCACTGTCTCCCGTAATTTTTAATGTTTACATCGAGAGAGCCATAAATGAAGTCAAGGAGAAGTGTTCTGGAGTGAAAATCCACGGAGAAACAATCAGTATGCTACGATTCGCTGATGACATAGCTCTCATAGCAGAGACAGAGAAGGAGCTGAATAAGATGCTAACGACCCTGGAAAGGACTATGGCCAGATATCAGCTGAAGATCAATAAGAAGAAGACTAAGATATTGGTGTGCAGCAAAAGAGAAGAGGCGAAAACCAACGTTAAACTAGGAAAACAGAAACTGGAAGAGGTGAAAGAGTTCTGTTACCTGGGAAGCAGAGTAACCAACGATGGACGAAGCAAGAAAGAAATAGTGAGTAGAATAGCCCAGGCAAAGAGGGCATTCTTTCAGAAGAAGAATCTACTTACAGCAGGAAATACAAGCATAGAAGTAAGGAAACAGTTCATCAGAACATACATCTGGAGCATTTTTCTTTACGGCAGTGAATCATGGACGATGACAGCAGCGGAGAAGAAAAGGGTAGAAGCATTTGAAATGTGGTGTTACAGAAGAATGCTGAAGATTAAATGGATCGACCGAGTAAGTAACGAGGAAGTGCTAAGAAGAGTAGGAGAAAAGAGAAGTCTGCTGACAACTCTAAAAAGAAGAAGGGAAAACTTAATCGGTCATATCTTGAGACACGATGGCCTGATGAAGACTATCGTCGAGGGAAAAGTGAACGGGAAGATTGGAAAAGGCAGGCCTCGTATGAGATACATGGAACAGGTCGTGAAGAATGTAAAAGAGAAGAATTACGTCACAATGAAAAGGTTGGCCGATAGAAGAAACGAGTGGAAAGCTGCGTCAAACCAATCCTAGGATTGTTGACCAATGATGATGATGATATTTATTTCGTAAATTTGACTATCTGATGGTGTAAAGACGCTCGCATTTTGCCTGATTATCGATAAGGTTCGCCGTGGATTTCCAGTGTTTGAACCCAATATACAATCTCTCCGACTTTTAATTAAATGGCCAATTTGAGAATGGCCAGTTTGAGAATTGGCCAATGGTTGGAAGATGTACTCTGATGCCATCACAGATATACGTATAGTGCTGCGTGCCGTGAGTGAATGAGAGATGGGATACTCTTTCCATTAAAAACCCTTTGAAACTGATCATGTCGCGCGGGAGAGAGACTGCGGACACATTTCCCTTCCCCAAGGGCACATTTCCCTTCCCCATGCCTGAAAACTCAAATGTGGAAGGTGTATGTAACGTGGAGTCATCTACAACTGGAAATTTCTGGCTACAGACGAGCACACATTAGTGATCAAAAGATGGATGCTAGATGAATGGAGCCGCTAGCGATATCCAGTTTCCTTTTTCAACGAAAGCAAACAAATGTTGGAATTGATGGACGAGTCACATTTTCCTTTGAGATAGGGACCGAGTGAAACACACACACACATCCGTTTGCACATGATTCACCGTGGAGACCGATCTCACTTCTTTCCAATCCGATGCAACACATTAGCAGGGTAGTTTCCCTCATCAAAGAGGACAGAATTCATTAATTCCGATTCACGCCCTACCATAAATGTATTAATTATACGCAAAAAATTTCCATTGAGAAATCCCAGTTTACTAGAGGCTTAAATATTAATATTGATTCGATTTGAAAAATCTCAGAAACTGCGTGATGATCTGTCTTGTTTCTGACGTAACTGTAACATATTTTACGTTAAGAGGCATAGGGAATATTCGCCTCCTGAACGTACCATTGTATTTCCTGAGGGCATCCTGTTCGTGGAGTCCTCTGCAGCTGCGAAGCACGGCGTGAAGTTCGCGCGACTATCGGCCAACTTAACGACGCGCTTAGTAAAATGAATTCCAACTCTTTTTAAACGAATCGACTAAATAAATAATTTTAAATGAATAGATGCAAGCTAATCATAATAAACTGAAAAAATATACCTCCGATGCTAGTTAATAAGCTTTAACGAAGTGAACCGTTTTCATGGAAGCGTCCGTAGCACCACCTAGTGGCAAGTAGATGAAAGTGCCACATCACTCGTATGATTAACCGGCATGCAATAGTTTACCGCCGCGTTTTCGCGCCGTTTTTTTTCACTTTTTAACTAATGAGAAAAAATACTTAAGTCATTTAAAATCGAACGGCTTAAAATATGCACCCGAGAGGTTATAAAGTTTGATCAAGACAAAAATATAATAAGAAACTACCCTATTCTCACGTAATCGTGTTATTTTTATCAGATCCGGAAATCGCAGCTGATTTTGCCAAGGGGATGGGCCTCCGAGGCTGTGAATGAAGCAAATGGCACGAAAATGGCGAGAACCGGAATAAAGGCCTACATATTAATATTTTAATGGAAATGTCCTGTATCACCTGAATGAAACCGCAAAGGGTCTCTGCGAGTTCTATGAACACGTGGGAAAACGTACCTGCCTCCATGAAATTCCTCTCCATTTATTAATCAGCTCTCAATCCATTCCACAGATAGTGGGTTTTTCTTTGCAGTAGTATTCATTTTCAGAACAAGCATGGAATCCTGATTTGATGGGCCGTTTTTTTCAACTTTTACTGGCATATTGTAAGGATGCTATACCAAATTTGGCACTGTACACTCGTTAATTATAAAAAAATACAACATGCGTTTCATCCATTTGTCTGCACAAATCTTATCTTACAATTCTGCTTCAACACAAACGCCTGGAACTGTACGTTTCACTTTTTTCAACTCAATTTAGAGAGATAATTGCTTTAATATTTTGAATTTTTTGCTGGCTATGAGGAAAATTTTGGATAAATTACGAAAACAATGAGGTAAATTCTTGAGTTTCTTTAATGGCCAAAAATGTCAACTAGTTTGCTTCAAAGATCGCAAGCTTTCCCTGCTTAAAGCAGCCTCTTCTACTTCCAGTTCTCTTCAAATGATCGAAATATGATTAACCTCCCGTTTAACTTTGTAAACATCATCTGAGTCTTGCAATTACTATTAATTCCCGAATGCAATTATCATTCCGGAGATGAATCATGTATATTTTCCACGTGTTGAAATCTGGCGGTATTTAAGTTGAAAATAGAGTCACGCCTACTAGGAATCAATCACATAAAGTTGAGAAATGTATACAAATTTTTAATTCA
The DNA here is from genome assembly GCA_933228895.1 of Platycnemis pennipes. NCBI lineage: Eukaryota > Metazoa > Arthropoda > Insecta > Odonata > Platycnemididae > Platycnemis > Platycnemis pennipes. Next base: position 126,072,947 of record OW121851.1, on the reverse strand, counting down.
GGATTAACCGCAACATGGTTTTTTTTCACGAAATTATTTTGAACTATAGTACGGATTAGTTTAAGCGGACAAAGTTTGTGAGCCTAAGCAAGCGAAGTGAAGTCACCGAAAATCAGTGACAAAAATTAATTGAATTCACCGTAAGAGACTAGGATGTAAAATATTTCTACGCGCCAAAGTTGAGAATCCCCCGAAACCAGAGAATGTTCCTGCCATAGTTCTAAATGAATAATACCCTTATGTGGCAACATCCTCTTAATGTAAGCACTTAAATAACGTCAATTTAATAAGACCTGATCTTCAACACGAAGACAGTAAGTCAGACTACGGCTTGATGTCAAATCGTATTTTATATCGCTGGGCAACTGGTTACTCCTCGGAAATAACGCATTGCAAGGGCAAAATTAAATATCCCTATAAATAATATTAGGAATACAATATACTAACATTAAATAGGAACACAATTCAGCATTAAAACCTACTTTTATAAGTAACAGTATTACCCCATAATATATTAAACCGTATGAATGTTAAATGCACAAGCGTCCAAAATGCTAATAGCATGTGTGTCTTGTACGCTCAAGCATCCAAAATGCTAAAGACGCTAGTAAAATGTCTAACCTGTTTCTATCAAACTACTTTTTTGTTAATTTTCGACCTCTTTTTTCTGAAAAATCTCATCGCCATCGTATTCTTCCAGGTAATTTTCATCCCCTATGTCCCGCATCAATCTTGTCTAGTGGCGATCGCAACTCTCTGGCATAATGACCAACTTCTTCATCCCATGATCTCCAACATCTTCATCTAATTTCTCCTCACACCCGTATTCATGCAGCCGCATTCTCCCGTTCACGACTCAAGAACAAATTCTTCATTTTTATATGAGCACTCATAGCGTTAAAAGTATCTAATAACTGAATATTGAAAACAAAAATATCACTCATGAATATGCGAGTAAAACTTGAAAAATTTAATGCTTACTCTTAGGAAATATCTAGTGTTAAGTAGGCAAAGAGTAAACAAATGATAACTAGTTGAAAAATTAAAGAAATGAAATCATTCACCCATTATCATTGCAAACGACCTGAAAGCTGGCTTCATCGGGGAAAATTAAGCTGAACTATTATCAAAGGCATATGTACTCCTTTGAGGAAGACGGTTTCTTCCAAATGAAATTAGAAATATTTGCACCTAATAAGTGGATTTATGCTTGAAATTAGGCGAATAGCATGTGGAACAACTTTTTCCAATAGTATGTTCTTAGAATCAACAGCGAATCCGATAATGTGCGAGTTACTATCAATAGTATTATTTGTGAGAGAGTGGTACATTTTTAATTTGGACTCACCCATGACACACGCCATTATTTTAGATTATAGGATACAGCGTAGGTGTTGATAAATATCCGTTCTTTCACAATATACTACGACCTGAACTTCCTCGCATGAATTTATGTTGGAATCAAACGCCGCACGAGGCAGTCATGCCTGAAGCGCGCTGCTGGCAAGAATGACATTAATTCCACCTCTGCAAAATTCCACTGAACAACTTATCGGGTATAAACTACTTTGGAATCATCAGTATCACTTTTGGCGCAAATATTACGGCACAATTTAATCGTGTATAAGACAGAGAAGTGGGATATATGCCTTACCATTTTCATTTTTTGATGTCAATTTGTCGAACAATAGTACTAAAAATTATTCAGTGAAATTCAGCGGTGTTGAATTAATTTCAAAATGAATTTCCTGGTGAAGGATGTGACAGAGAAGAACTACGCGAATATGAACATGTTTGTAGATGGAAAATTCGAGCGGAGAGCTGTGCCAAACCAATTTTAGGATTGTTCACTGATGATGATGAAATTAATTTCCATAAGAATAAGAAGGCTGAACCAACTGAGTTGATAGGGTATGGATATAGTCTATGTCTCTAGAGTGAAGGTTAGACCCTACGTTGGCCAAGCAGATGGAGCTCCTAAAAGCCTAATTCCATTGAACTACTTCTGCAAATATTACAATTTATACTCGGAAATATACACTCTCGAACGCCTCAGTGATGCTGGTGCTCCAACTCCCTTCGCCGTACCCATGGAGGCTCCTCAAGGAGGCGGGGGTCACGCGCGGAGGACAGCGGGAGATGCCGTGTTTATGCCGGAGTTAAATCTTGCGCGTCGCGTGGTCACAGCGGAGATGTTCGACAACGCGATGAAATGTGGCGGTCGACAGACGAGGAGGGTAGGGAAGAATCTCTGTGAAACGGATGGCGAGTTGCGCGGACGCCAGAAAGACGTCAGGATGAATAGAGGGGGGTTTGGGTGGGAGGAGGTTTACACGCGGAAGAGTTGAGAGAGTGGGTCTAGAGTGGAGGGTAATGACCGTTCACATCCGTCGTATTAAGTCCATCGTTTGCTGACCAACCTTTGAATGGGTGGAAGGGAGGGGTTAAATAGAATGGGAGATTTAAGCTCACATAGCGCTAAAATCCTAAATGCCTACAAGTAACCTTCAAAATCTAAGTTTCTTAAATACAGCCATCATGCTTACAAACTATCATCGATTTAGATTACTGATTTGATACCTGCCGAGTTAGGCTTTCATTGACCTCTCCTATCTCCGAACTTAGGAACAATTTTTTCTCACGCTATTTTCCTATTTAAGCTGACATGAGCCTCATATATCTTTATATATGCTGTCCCAAAAACCAACCTTCATTTTCTCTTCCCCCGGATAATGCGTGAATCAAGTGATTATGATGTAGTAACATTGAAACTAGTCGAAAAATATTTTTACTTATGTGGAAAATTGCAATATGTTTCTATTAATATGCAACGTTTCCACCACATCACACCTAAATCTGTTTTTTTTAATGATTCCGAATGATATTCAGGATAATATTACATACATGACATAAAAAGAAGAGGATGTATAAATTAAACACTCGCTTGCTGTAAAATTCTACATTCTGCGGCGATCTTCAACGAATCATCCTCTTCAATGCTTTGGTCCATCGACCTACTTCGCCTCCTGATTTTGCACCAGAAAGATCATCTCCTCCCCAAAGTTGCCCAAAGCTCTTCATTATCCTTTCTTTCAGTCCGTTGTTCCTTCTTCAATCTCCAACATACTCACATCTCAATCACTTCCCATCTCTTCTATTTTTCCATATCCGCGGCTTTGTTCCTCAATCACGCCACGACAAGTTCCATATTAACTCCTTCTAACTCTCCGTGAACTCTCATCGAAGAATACAGTTCCTTAATTGCAATAGCGTACCCTATCTTGACTTTGGATGACTGACTAACGAAAGTTTGACCAACTTTCCATGACAAAAATAATTTTCACTGGTCGAGAGTGCAACTGTTTTATGCTATAAGTATCATTATACCAGATGGTAAGGAAATGCAAATACTTGTAATGCGTAAAAATACGTTAAGAATATCCAGTTAATCCATGAATTATAAAATAGTCGATTATAAGTCCAAATACATATAATAAGGATAAATTTTTCACTGAATTCGCAGTAATACTGAGGCTGGAATCTGTCAATAAAATGCAAAAGATGGGATAAAAGTATTTCATGCACAAAGAAAGCAGAGGAGTAGTATTCTCACCAAAATGTCTTGGTCCATTGCTTCATGCTCAGCTGTGTCTTCAGACCTGATGCTACTTCATGGCTTTTCCCGAAGGCTCGAATTGTAGTTCACCGATGTTGCCCTACACTCTGGGGCAGCAAAAGTTTCTTTCTCAGCAGGCGAAGAAGTTTCCTATTGGGAAAAGACGACAAAGAAATTAGCATTGATGCCACCAAGTGACGCATAAATTCATTTCAAACTAATCAAATCCAGTCTATGCAGAGCAAAAGCAATTTGATCGAAAGGCAAATTAAAAACAGTTCCGGATGAAGTAGAAAAACTCCAATCGGATTAAAGATGACATAAGGTGTTGAATCCGAGGTAGTTTAAATTAAAATCAGTAAGGGAAGTTTAGGTACATTTTCCACTACCTTCTTGGTAGATTAAACCCATAAAATTACGGCTACCGAGTGACAAATGAAGAAGTCCTAAGAAGAGTGGGAGAAAAGAGAAGTCTGCTGAAAACTATAAAAAGAAGACGGGACAACTTAATCGGCCACATCTTAAGACACGATGGCCTGATGAAGACAATCGTCGAAGGAAAAGTGAACGGGAAGAATGGAAAAGGCAGCCTCGTATGAGTTACATACAACAGGTCGTAAAGGACGTGAAAGAGAGGAACTACGTTAATATGAAGAGGTTGGCCGATAGAAGAATCAAGTGGAGGGCTGCGTCAAACCAATCCTAGGATTGTTGACCGATGATGATTGTTTACTCAGTTGAAGATCGCTAATTTTTACTCATTGGTGCCGTTCATAATTTGTTTCGAAAAATAATTAAGCTCCAAGTAAAATTCTACCGGGTAAATACAATATTTTAATGACTAAATCTGAATTAATGACAAAAAAATGAATGAAAAACATCTACTTTCCCAATCTTTTCTCACTGCCTCTAGGAAATGGTACTCGTAATAAGGGCGGAAGGAATAAGTAGCGCCACCAAAAATACCTGCTCTAACATTGAAACTGTGTTATATTAGAGTGCTAACTCAACATTACACTAGGTGCCCATTAGTGTCCTCTTGTTGGATTTTCCAGATTACACATATTATCTGATTCCTACTCATTACTCACTGCTCTTAACTTGAAAATAAACACATCAGCTAAGGTACACGCAAAGCAAGAGGAACGTAATGAAAGTGAATAGTCGGGGAAGAGACAAAGAACAAAAGAACATGCCAATTAGGAGAGAGTAAGTCATCATTCATTTTAATTAGGTTAAAGATCATCACGAGCAAATCTTGCTGTGGACGCCCTATTTTCACTTCGATGAAAAGGTTAGCGAATAATAATGGGACGGGGAAGAGGAAAACGCGGAAAGAGCAAGAGCAAGGCGAGCTCCGATAAATTGGAAGTTTACCGCAAACATGAGCGCCCCTATTCCATCCCCTCCTCACCATCCTCTTCCCCTCCCCCCTTATTGCGTCACATGCTAACCATACCCCCAACTCTCTCCTCCGAGAAAAAGTTGAAAAGACCATTAACTTTGGTCCAGCTCCCTCCACCGTTCCTCACATTATGTTTTTTTCCGTCCTCACTCCAAAAACTAACTCGCGAGCCTGGCGAGCAAGCGAAACTTTGGGGAGGAAAGCGGAAAACTTACTGCCCGTTATCGATCAGTAGACGATCTGGCCTCTCTGTTTTGCACCATTTAAATTTTTCTTCGATTTCGTTTCCCAAGTTCGTGTGAGGAATGTTATTTTCTTATATTTTGTTTTTTTTGTTTTTTTTTATTTGGCGACGGAACTGGGGCAGTCCTAAAGGAGAAGGCTAGCCTTTTTCATTTTAGCTGGTAGATTCCGAGGATACCAAAAGGGAGCGGGAGGAAGGGTGGTCTGATATCCATTCCGTCTCTGAGGAAACGATCGTTGACAAAGGAGGCCCAATGCTAGCCTGCCTACCTCCCCGGCTATCGAGGCGGCGGGGAGGAGGGAGTTGGAGAGCCGTGTCCGAAGTATCCAAAAGAAAAAAAACGAAAAGAAATTATGAGAGGTAGAGAGAGAGAGAGTGGGAAGCGAGCCACGGCAGAGCAATTAATTTTGACACAAAAACTGCATTTCCCTTCAGGCCTTTCATTCGACACCAATTCGCTTATAAAATAAAATTCTGCCGAGCCCTTTAAAATACTTTCTCGTTGTTAAATTTCGTTCCTCTTGAGGTAAAACACGTTGTTGAAGTCTGGAGATGGAATGGCTTTGCATTTGTTTGTCATATACTGGCTAAAAAATACATAAATTTACTCAGTGAACTCGCACTGCCACGTGCGGCTTCTCAGCGGTTAAAAAAGTTATAAAAATATAAATTGTTCCGAAATTTGAAGTTTTCAAATTTTAAACGTGGACACCTAATGGCAAAAACAATTTATTACCTAGGCAACTGAAGAGGAAGGGTTTGGTTTTTCTTGAGTAGGATAAGAGCCTTTCTGGACACTCCCATCTAAAATCCTCGCGATTCGATTTTCTGCGTGTCAGAGCTTCGTAGGAAATGGCAGGTGGCCCAGGGAAGGAAACTGTCCCCCCTACCTTGCATATATGTGAATTTAACACGCCAATGGCTTAGTACGTGGTGAGCTCTACTATCACCTATCAAAGACCAACCGTTGGGTTGAATTACTGAGTGAGTGAGGATAAAGATTTAGCTGGGAAACAAAATGTTATTTGCGACGAAAAGCAATTTTTGGCAGCTGATTAGCCTAGCAAAATGTATATCTATATTGCTGCCTTCCAATAACCAAAGTATCGATTCAATTAAGAAGTGAATTGAACTTGTAATTCAACACAATAGATGTGAAAGGGCTAAGTAGTGTTTTTAAATTCACAAATAATCTCAGTGCTCTTTTGGTTGAGGTAGATTTGTGTCGACATACAATACTAAATGTTCCCATTTATTCGGATACACCCATCTTTCTATATCTCAGTATTCTATTTAAATGGCCAATTATCTAAGAATCTTTTCCGAATTTGTCAACTTATTTCCACCACAGCATTCAAACACCACTCCTTGTCACCTTTCATCTCCATTCATTTGCGTCATTATCTGCTCTATCACCACCCATTCCTAGCCTTGCTATAACTCACCTCCACATCAAGCCATCACTCCTTCAAATCATTTTAACTTCTCATCCTTCATATCCACCTCTCAAAAAACAGCAGTGTTTTCGCATCAGTCTCTTCAAAATGTAAATAATGAAAGGAATGCCTTCTCATACCGTATGCTATTCAGTGGAGAGTAGACGCAATAAAGAACATGCACTATTTTTTATACCTATCTGATACTGAAGTTTATTAGCCAAAATGCGTATTGTGAACATTTTGCTGAAGAAAGAAGATGTGTTTAAAAATTACTTTTTAAAAATTGTAACGCTTTCGGCAGCTTAAAAATATGACGCAATCGCACTACGTCACGGAAATGCATCACTTTGGACATTGCTTATGCGTTGCACGTGGAATTAAGTTATTTAAACTTGGCGAAAACGTATGTATTCATCTCATTTGTTTAATGCAACAAAAGAATGTATTTGACTTTTTATTTAAGTACTATGGACCGTAACGAGCAAATCGTCCCAAAAATTATGAACCTTCCCAGTTTTTTTCACTCTACGAATCTCTGCTAAGACAAAGCAATCGCTGTTTTTTTAGAAGGATAACACAATGAGGAAGTCAACCAAAGGCAAATCTACTTTTTTAATCCCTTCTCAGCCATAGTTTCGATCAGGAAACGGCTAAAAACCTCAAAACAATATATTTGCTTCCTTTTAAAATAAACGTCTGTTTCCGTAGCATTATGGAACATATATCGTGAAGTGATGTCAGACGCCATTTCAGGTCACGTGGCTCTCGTCAATTTTCGGGAATATTTTATTAGCATTTTATAATCTTTGAGGTTGGCAGAGAAAATGCTAGTTTGTATATTTGAATTTGCGAAAAAAATTCACATCAAGTTCATCATGAATACATAAGAAAAACATTGCCTGCATTATCCACATTGTTGGCGAAGAGCTGAGCGATACAACAAAGTTAACACAAATCAACCTGGCAATGAGAAGGCCACAGATTGCATCCCCCCTCTAGCATGAAGTCCGTGTTTGTCTCAGGATTAAATTGCATTTGACTGGACTGGTTGACCTGAGATGTTGGAGTACATTCCATTCCATGTTTTCGATCGACTAGGTTGATGTTCTCGCCTATTTTCCGACTTTAAGCCGCTGATAGGGATTTTGTCAATTTGGTATGGATTATATTGAGATTAATGGAAGTATATATTATCAGTCAAGAAGGATTTCGGTTTAGAGAAGAGGTCATTTGGGTTAGGGATATAGGTCCACAGGTTTTCTAAGAGGGGGTTTCCGGTTTGGTTTAGGTTGTCTGCGAAGGATTTGCAGAGTTTAAGAATTGTGCACTGGAGTGGCTGGATATTCAAGTCTTTATATAATTGTTTATTTGTTAAGAACCATGGGGCCCTGGTTCTTTTTCCGAAGTAGTTTTTTGGTCTGACAAATTCTGAGTTTTTTGATGTTATTTTCTTACAGTAAGCCCAGGCAGGGCAAGCATATGATAGTATTGCTTCAGAGGTTGCTCTGAAAACCAGGAGTTTTTGTTTTAATGCTAATGGAAAATTACTTCCATATATTCTTTTTAGGCCTGTAAAGCAGTTGCTGGCTTTTTGGATTAGTAGCTCTGTGTTTCTTGGGAAGTTCAAGTTGTTATCAATTTCAATCTCCAGGTGCCTTATTGATTGTGAGTACTTGATGGTTTCTCCTTTTATTCTTGAGTTTGGCAGCTTTCAGTTTTTTCCGTTTGTTGAATACTAAAATGTTGGTTTTCTTGGTATTTAATTTGCATTTGAGTGGACTGGATTACCTGAGATGTAGGAGTACATACTTAGATACCTATATTTGTATATATTTGTTTTTCGGGTGTACCCCAAGTACTACAACCAGGTGTGATACCTGACGATTCATGGCCGTTGCTGGTCACTTTATCAAAGGGAATGAGGTATCTGTCGAGTTGGTAGAGTGTATATAGTGGTTTCATGGTGGGAAAAGGATGGGAAGGGGAGGAGTGGAAGGAGTAGTCATTGCATTTTTATTTAGGTTCAAAGCAGGGTCCCACGTGAGATGTCGGACTTGGAGACCACAGTCCCTATTGTAATATTGCTGGCATTTTCTTATTTCCAAAACTTCGCGGATCAGCCGGGGCTTGAAGTTTTTCACTTTCGCGATTATCTTTGTTTGTTTGAGGTCAATCGCGTGTCCCGAGGCTGCATGCTCCGCTACTGCTGATTTTAAGGGTTGTCCCAGTTGAATAGCCCGCTGGTGTTCTTCTAAGCGGGTTTTAAGGGAGCGTCCGGTTTCGCTGATATATTTCTTCTCGCATGTTTGGCATGGTATCTCATTCACTCCTTCCACTTGAAATGCGTCCTTCACACTCCTCAGGCAATTGTTGCAGGCAATCTTGCGGTAAGGACCATTTTTCAAGAGTTCCTCCATCTTCTTTTCTTAATCCTCCTAATCCAATATAACTGTGGAGTTCCCTCTGTCTGCTGATAAGATGACGATGCCGTCATTATTTCTGAGGTTCTTTAAGGCTACTTTTCCTTGCTTGGTGACGTTCTGTTTTTGTTTTTTAATGTTAGCCGTTCTTAGGACTCAGGACGTATCACTTCCTTGTCGTCCCGGGAAAGGTGTCCGATGCCATTTACTACAAATATCAGCGATAAAAATGTATGTTAACTTCCTGTAGAGATTTTGGGAATTATTATCATCTCATTTAGGCATTCTTTCATATCAGTCGACAATCCCGAAAACTTTGGCATAAAATATTTTAGATATGATGCAATCAACTCGAAAGTTTCGGGTTGAACTAATAAAACAAAAAATGGTCATAAAAGTCAGCTTTAAGCACAGCGATAAAACACATGTAATTTTATCTCCAAAAAGACGACTAATGAATTCAGCCTTCAATTCATTTTCATCATTTTCGAATGTTTTGTTTCGAATGCAAATTAAATAAGGAAACACGATCTTACGCAGTGGGGTGAATTTCGTCCTGGAATGGTAATGAATTCCATTTGAGCGGGCTTTGAGCAGGAACAAATATTTAGCTTGCGAACGATTTGAGCCTTGAAGAATGCGAAGCCTTGCAAATGAAGTCACATTTATAAGCGAGTGAGTTAGTAACGTATACAGGAAACCTAGCATGGCTCCAAAATATGGCCTCAAAGCTTGAAAAAAATCTGGAGTTTTCTTTAAATTAGGAGTGTTATTCAGTTTTCACGTCCAAATTACCAAAATCGATCGATTCGTAGAATTCAGTCAGCTATGTGATCTGCTCTACAAGGTAAAATAAGGACTATTTCTTCGATAACCTCTGATAAAGAGTTTCTGCGTCATTAACTAACACAAAGCAAGCACGTATAATCGTAAATACTTTTGCTATAGCATGGATAAATATGACGATTTCAATTTCTTTTCATTCTCATATAATAATTCTTGCAAGAGTTTAAAAATTAATGAAAGAGTTATACCTTTTCTTGCCTAAATATCTGGACAAGAAAAGATATGTACGATTTTCCAAGCCTGCCGCGTGAATGAAGGAGAAATTCACAGTAATTTCCATGCGTAAAAATTCCCCTGGACCGGGAATAGAACCAAGGGCCTTTGGCTTTCCGGGCCACTGCGCAGACCACTAGACTCCCCAGGATCCCTAATTGGCATGGCAATTTCCCCGAGGTTAAAGGTACCAGATGTTCAGCCCTCGCGGCCCATCAAGTATGGCAACGCAAGGAAGAATGCCAAAATTAATTTATGGAAACATGAAAGGGACCTTCCCATGGATTTATGGGTCAACGGTAAATATTCCATCAAAGAAATGGGCATTTACATTCACTCCCTCAAGAGCCTTTTATCCAGAGACTATTTTCACCCTAGGCCTTTGACAACTAGCCTATTGGTCAGTGGTACCTTGTCAGATCCTATTATAGGAGACTATGGAAAGGTCATAATTCTTCGAGCAATATACACTCACACATTCATTCATAAACCCACGCAGTCACACTGATATCCACTAAGTGGTGTAAACAGGATCACTTACTCGGAGCTAATTTGGACCTACCATTCAGCCAAAAGACGGCCCTCTTCAGTGCCCTAAAGGGAAGAAGATTCCTTTGCAAAGCGAGGGTTGAAGTGAATAAGAAGTATGATTCTAATGTGAATATTTATAAGTATATAAATTATATTTCCATGTTCATATTTCTTTGCCTACTCATGGAGGAAGGCGATCGAGATATCAAATGACATTCGTAAATATCGACAATTACCAGCAGAGGAAATTGGAGAGAGTAAATGTTTCAATGAAATATGAGAAAAGGTGCTTGAATTAATGCTTGATGGGAGGCGGGAAAGATTTTTTTTGACCTACCCTCTTCCGATACATCTATGAGGATTCCAAGAAACAATTTTAACAGCAAGGAGGATTTCACATTATTTACAATAGCCCATAAAGTATTAATTGCATAATATATGAAATGAACACGGTGATAATTGTAGCGGTACTGATATTAACAAAATAACACTGATGTTACTTTACTTTAAAAATATAACAGCATAGAGTTATAATTCAAAAAATTGTCCCTGATATACCGATATATTGGTATACACAACCCATCCGTAATATAAACGAGCATATGATCAGTCGACAATAAGGAATATCCATGAAATTTATTTCTCGAGTATTAATGATGTATGCACTTGAAGCAAAATATTCTCACAAAATTAAATATATAAGCCAAATGATTCCCTGTAAAACACAGCATTTATTAAGTGATACTGAAATGATCCCAAATATGGACGAATGCCATGTTACCTTAAACGCCTTCTGACGTCACTACACTTTATAGTTCTACACTGCTACGTAAAAACACGTTTATTTTTAGAGGAAAACGAAGCAAATACCTTGTTTTGAGGATTTTAGCAGTTCCTTGATCGAAAAAAAAGACTGAAAAGGGATTTAAAAAAGCACAATCCGACAATGTGCCTTTCGTTGACTCCCTCATGGTGGCATCCTTGTTGAAAAAATAGCGATTGCTTCATCGTACCAGAGATCGCTAAGTGAAAACAAACAGGGTGCATCTGCATCTAAGTAATATCCTGCGAGTCACCACGAGGGTGTGTGGCAGGAGGTGAATATCACCAAACAAGCACTGCATACATGCAAATAAGAGCTATAATGCTACTACTTCACGGAGAGATGTCAGGCAAAACAGTCACGTGCAATCGTTTTCTGTCAAAAAATCAGCATAGAATTTACTTAAAACGTTTTTCCCAAATTTTAACCTAAATTCTGATATTGTTCACTGCTTCAGGCATCACGTAGTAAAAAGTAAGTACACTAAGCCATCATCAGGTGTGCACACGCCGGATGATAACCTCGTAAGCCGAAAAACGTGTTGTGCAATTTTATACATTTAAATATAATGTGGAAAAGTGCTCAAGTTTTTTACTCACCTACTGCGTTCTGATAGTAAACCCTATTCTAGTTCTTATAGTAAACTCGTAACACTAATACAATTATCATTTTACAATTATCACGGTCTTAAACAAATCTTGCTGATCTCCTTTGCTCTAATTCCTATACAGGGTAGGTAATACACAGGTATTACATATATTTTATGGAAGATTTGCTCATTACAATCCACACTACTCAAATAAATATTCGAAATATATTAGTTTACTGCATTAAACAGTCGAGATAAATACATACGTTCTATAGCCAAGTATTCATTAAATAGCTTACCTCCACGCACAAAAGATGAACAACGCTCATAGTGATACCGGGCCGTGAATTCATGCAATGACGTCCGTGTTTTTAAGTTGCCGAAAACAAACAATATTTAAAGAATAATAACTTTGTAACACAGCATATTTTTCAGCAAAATTTTCACCAAGTACATTTTACCTAATAAACTTTTCATTCAGAGAGTTACAAAAAATAAGGCATGTTCCCCATTGCGCTAAAATACGCGGAGAATATAAAAGTGGTGAAGCGTGTACGGCCGGCGACAAGAGGGAGGACGAGGGGAGTGAAGAGAAGGAGGGGGGAGGGGGTGGGAGATAAAAAGATGTCGAGGTCCATGGGGGGAGGGGTGCGGTGAGCCACCCCTGCGGTGCGAGCGAGCCATGTTTACGACGCCAAGGGGGGAAAGGGGGGAGAGCCACGCACGCACTGGGAATTATGACGAGTGAGGCAGGGAGCAGTTGTGGGAAGCAGTTGTTTCTACCCCTGCCGGATCACGTGGGCTCCCGACCCGGACGCCACCTTTGGTCGCGAGGGACTGCACATCTCACCGGTGGTGCGAAATACGCATTTTAAAGGGGCGTGGGGCAGTTAGTTCCAACCCCGCGAGTGTACAAGAGGGACGGATGAAGATGTGAAGCGAGGAAGGCTGGGCGGGTGGTTTTCCCCCGCTATTCATAAACTGTGTGCACGCGTGTATATTTAAAGGCCCAGCAAGCAGTGAAGTGAAGATGTACGCATATATCTCCGTAATGCACACACGCCTCCCCAGACGTAACGAACGACTCGAGAGTTTTTGACCACGAATAAAAAGGCCGTGATGCATCGTTTTGTGGAATACGCGTGAGTTAACCTTCATCTACATCTACACGATACCCTGCAAGCCACCGCGATGGTGTGTGGCAGGGGATGAACATCTCCAAGCATGCACTAAAAACATGCATACATGCTACTATAGGGTCTCAGGCAACTAGACTGTTAGTATACACATAGTAATAAGTGATTGGTTGTTAATACATGCATCATGCACTACAGACTACTCTAACAATATTTCACGTACCTATCTCTTTGCTATGCTGCCTATTCTGTTCTCTTATAGAACGGGGAAAAGTGACGTTTTGAATCTATTAGTACGACAATCTATCTCTCTGATCTTATTTATCTGGTCGAATCTAGCTCGAAGCTGGTGTTTTTAATATATGCCTAGCATCTTCAGTAAAGCTATCCGATTTAAATTTCTCTCGTAGATTTAATCTTTACTTTAACCAACGCTCTGATATTGATTCCCACTCTAATTCTTGTATTGATTCTGTTACACTGATAAACCTATCGTAACACCTTTTAACGAACCTAGCTGCTCTACGCTGCACACTGTCCAGCTCTCTGATGAAACCTAATTCATTCGGATCCCATACATTGGCTACATACTCAAGGTGGGGCATAACTAGTGAAAAGTAGCATCGTTCTTTGTCTTCTCATCACATTTCCCAAGTACACTTTTAATAAATCCTAGCTTTCTCTTGGCTCGGCCGCATATTTCCCGGATGTGTCTTCCCCACGATAAATCTTTAGTGATTGTTACATGTAAATATCTTATGGTTTCAGCGCTTACGATCTTCGTATTGCTGATTTTATAGGAGCGCTCTATCGAATTATTCCTCCTCCCACGTCCCACTTTCGGAAAAGTGGGCGTGGTGCAACCTCTGACGTATATCGACTTCGTCCAATCACAACTGAGCCCGCGAAGCTACTTCGCCTTATCGCAAAGGGCGGGACACAGCTGACTCGGCCAATGGGAGCGATTACGACAGCATCTGCGCGAGCAGACCTTCCGAGAATCCCCCTCCACTCCCTTCCTCTCCCCTGAAAGCAGTCAAGGACGGGAGGAAAATGACGTCAATGTTATCACAGCAGCATTTTCGGTGGGCGTCACCTTTTGCTTATTTTAATTTTTGATTTATGATTGAGTGGTTGTGGTTAGAAGATTATTTTTTTCACTAAAATTCTTTTTTCGTTTCCATCTAACGATTTCGTGCACAAAATTGCGATTTCGGTTCTGAGTAAACGCCCCCATTCCCGGCAGCGATTGATTTTGCAGTGGCAATCCGGTCCCTACTTAAGTGCCTAGTGGAGGGCCTTTCAGGTTCAGTACTTGGATGGGTCGTTATGCCGCGGTTCCCTTGGCGCCTGTCGGTTAGAGTAGTCTAATGCGGACGCCGGGTTTCTCTCCACCCTTCCTCCGTTCCCCGTAAACTCCTACCATTACTCAAATACTCTCCTATCCTAAATGGCGCAAATGACCTCAGCTGTCGGTCGCCTTCCCTTAATAACTAACAAACGAACTAACTGGAATCATATCTTATGCTTGTTGTATATTTTTTAAACCACAGCATAAATCTCTTTTACAAATTATATTTCTTCCATCTCCATACTTTCTTTGTTACATCATAATGGTTTTTAATTTTTTAAACATGGAAATTAATCCTTCGCCAGCCCTTCGTCCAAGATTACACTTTTCTGTTTTAGCGTAATAAAAACGGGAACAGTCACATAACTTATAGTAAAGGATGCAGTACGATAATTTTATCCGGGAAAAAGAAAAATAAAGAGAGAAACGAACTAAAACTGATGCATTATCCGGGTGAACGCAATTCTCGACAGAAATATTAATCCTCTCAATTCAACTCAGCCTTATTTATCACGAGAGAAATTTACATTTTTCGTCAATGACCTAAAATTCCGCCTACATATTTTTAGACAAATATTCTGCTCGACCATCGTCCGGAAATGGACTATGTTGCTTGTATTTTAATTTTTTTTATTTTGCAATAATGATAGTACTTTATTTTAAAAATATAGAGAGATTTTCTCTTCTATAACTAATATTACACCACTATTAGAATTTTTTCGCCAGGACCCTGGTCATTTGATCTTTATCCTCACTTCTCTACAATAGAAATCACCTACTCTTAGTTCATTTTATCTGTGAACATAGTAATTATTCGGAGAATACTGGCTAATAGGGGCTAGTCTCGCGGTCACGTGCTGTTTGCGTTTATATTTCGCGATATTTTGATTGTTACCATTTGATTGTCCTTGTGCTTTCCCGGCGTATTGAATGAGTAAATTATTCTCGGGTCTTCATCCGGGTTAAGTCCTCCATCTCCGCCGACGTTTCGATGAACGACTCACTTACCGTCTTCAGAGCAATGCTTTCAGTCCAGTTCCAGTTCCGTTATGCAACTCAACTTGCGATTGATTTAGTTCTCCTACTTTCCAGCCACAGGCCGCTGATAGGATGGAAAAGGGTTACAGCGGGTTTATTAGAGGTCTATATTTTGACAGATAAAGGATTTGTGTTTAGGGAAAGGGTCATTAGGGCTTAGGGTGTAGGTCCATAGGTCTGTAAGCAGAGGGTTGTCGATTTGGGATAGGTTGTTATGGTAAGATTTGCAGATACCCAGAATGGTGGGAGGAAGTGGTTGAATTTTTAGGCCTTCGTATTCGTAAAGTTATTTTACTTAATGGCTTCGTAGGCAAAACTCTCAGTCTTTCTATACTTTTTTCTTGCTAAATGCCCAGACTGGGCTGGCATATGTAAGTATGGCTTCAGTAGTTCCTCGGAATACTAATATTTTGTTTTTGAGAGACAGTGGTGATTTTCTGTTGAAGATATTCTTGAGGCTTGCAAAGCAGTTATAGTCCTTCTTTTTCCCCTCACCATTGAGGGGAAGCGCAACCAGTGTTAGGTCTACGGACCGATCAGAAGGCACCTGAGCCGGAGAGGAGGATATATATAGCGGCAAATTTTCGACTGAAAGCATTGCTCTGAAGATGAATGAGTCGTTCATCGAAACGTCGGCTGAGATAGAGAGCTTAACTCGGATGAAGATCCGAGAAGAATTTACTCATTTCAACTGCTGCCTAGAGCGTAAAAATATTGGGAATACAATTAAAACAGCATTTACATCTACATCTACACGATACCCTGCAAGCAACCTCGAGGGTGTGTGGCAGGGGGTGAAGATTACCAAGCATGCACTATTGACATGCAAACAAGCAACTATAGGGTCTCATACAACTAGATTGTTAGTATCTATAGTATTAATGCATGCATCGTGCACTACAGACTACTCTAAAATATTTCCCCTACCCATCCCTTTGCTATACTGCCTATTTTGTTCTCTTATAGTACGGGAAAAAATACAATTTTGAATCAAAATTTAAATCTCTTAAATCTCCTAGTTTTTGT
This sequence comes from Platycnemis pennipes, assembly GCA_933228895.1. NCBI lineage: Eukaryota > Metazoa > Arthropoda > Insecta > Odonata > Platycnemididae > Platycnemis > Platycnemis pennipes. Next base: position 126,056,270 of record OW121851.1, on the reverse strand, counting down.
GAAGGATTAATTACATTAGTATTAATTTTATTGAGGGGAAATTAAATGTACTAAATCATTTTTATCTTATATTTGAGGTATAACTGCTGTATTTCATGCGGCTTAGCTACGAAATGTAAACAGAAACAGCACGTGACCATGACGTGAGATCCTACTCGTTGTGATTGCACAACCTGCCGGTGAGATTACCGATCAGTGTGATTGGAACCGTTTACACCAACCGTAACCGACAACGGCTAGTGTGATGCGGCCTTAGGGAGTCCACGCTTTAACGTCCCATCTGAAGGACGGCTGAAGCGTCAGCACTGAACTTAAAGTCTCCATTATTCAGCTCTAGAGTTGAGAACAGATGTTTTGCTAGATATCGTCATAATTTAGCTACATGTACACTATTTTAATCCCATATCGGAACCCTTGTTAAGAAGTTACAAAATCGTGATGATTAAAAATGCATAAAATCAAATGGATACCTCTCATATCAGTACGACAGTAAGACAGGTGTAACAATCAATATCCGTTACCAATTTGGGGATTCAAACCCAGGCCATGCGGATGGGACGCCATTACTCTAGTCACCATATAAACAGAAAATTTGTTGAAGTATTTATTTACTGCAAAGCAAACGTTTTGCTCTGCAGGGAGGCTTTTCATTTGACAGAATGTCTTTTTCAGGGTTTTTTTTCTGATCGCTCTCCAGTAGACATTTTAAAGCAATTCACTCGATCGTCCCTCGTCATTGGTGACAGGAAAAACTCAACAAAGGGGAAAAAAAGAAGGGGTTGGTGGTGAAAGCGTCACGAAACACAAATCGCCCATTGTAACGACCTCATCCGCCCCAGCACGCATTTCCTGCCTTATTGCAGGGGACTGCAAGTAACAAGGGAGGGTGCGGTAGGGTCCCGGCACCGGTGCCGATTTCCATTCACCGTTCCTGGGGAAAGGGTTGCTTGGCATCAGTTTGCACAGGGGTGCGAGAGAGGACTTTGCATTTTGACTTTTCCAACGGAAGTCGAGTATTGATGAGGAGAAGGCGGGCCGGATAATTGGCCCGATACGAAAAGGGAAAGCGAGGAATGCGGGCATGCACACGAGAGTCGAATTAATCAATGCCAATTATTCCCACGTGCGATCTTTTAAAGGGGATGGACCTGAATAACAGAGTAACGAAAAGCATTTTAAAGGGTATCATCCACATTCCTCCAATAGCAGAGTGGAAAAATTTCGGACATCCAATTCAAAGGAAATTCGAAGCATGCGACTGATTTCCTCAAAAGGAAAAATACTAAGTCTCAATATTTATCTTCGAGTCGCAGGTAATCAGAGATAACCGACAAACAACTGAGGTCACTGGCGCCATTAAAAAGATGTATTAAAGATTGTCATTATTAGTAGGCAATCGTGGGATTGGCTAGACGCAGCTCTCCACTGACTTTTTCTATCGGCTAAACTCTACATATTTACGTATTTCATAATAAAGATAAAATAATAAATAATAATGAATGAGCGCAGGTGGGAACTATTTGGGAAGTAGAGTGAAAACCGAACCGTTGTCATAATTTTTTCGGCTCTAAATGAAATAAGTCAGTGCCCCCATAGTTCCATTCGACAACGGAGTACTAAGCTTATTTTTATCTCCAAAGAGCAGCCAGTTATTACCAATATTTCATATGAAACAATCTCTACCACTACCTTGACTCACCCCTAGGTCAACTGGAGAGGAAGCAAGCTCTAGACATTTCACCAACCCTAATCTAACTAAGCCACCGCACTAGCCGCTCGCATTCATCTTCAATAAACTAACAAGAGACTAAGAGAACAAGCAGATCTGAAGATAATCTATCTTAATTGATTACTTTAAAACATAAATGGTCTTAAATCGCTCATGCAAAGCTAATGCCAATTAAAATAATACTTATCCTGAAAAATGTTAGGTTATCCTTCTTTCTCCGAGCATATTAAAATGTAACTTATTCATATAATTACATTCAAAGATACATTTTTCTCAATTGAGAGGAAAATTGATAGGCAAAGAAAAAATAGATATAACCTAAGTATTTACCGAAAAAGGGGAATAAAATCGGTATAAAAAGGTGGAAATAAATTAGAGAGAGGGAATCGTTTGATCCTATGTCCCCGATAGTCGCAACCCTCTTTGATATTCCATCGCCCAAAACCGCCTTTCGCCACTCGTCATCAGTCCTAAAGGCAGAAGCGAGAGCTCTTTGAGAGGCAGAAATCGCATTAAGTTCATCACTCGAAAACAGATACGGAGACGAATTGAGTGGGATGACTCTAATCGCATTCCAGCGACAAAATGAACCTCCTCCTCCTCCTCTCTCATCCAACGCCTTGCAAGAAGATACTCTCCGGTACCTATCGATATGTCCCCGTCGCTTGAGTCTCGCTCCGTCAGACCAGACCTCCGTCTAGTTTCCCTTACTTGTGATAAACGCTTAATTTCCACTCAGGGAGAGAAAATTTGCCACAGTGGGGATGAGAAAAACATGCCTATAAAAGAGCATTATCGGTGTTGATTTACAACCACTGGTCTACGTTGCATTTTCCTTTATGTAAACTTTTCAACGGATAAAACATAAGAAAAAAATTGATAAGGTTTTCTAGTGTTAAATGAACAAAATTAAAGTTAAAAGTTGGAGATAACAAGCAAGAGCATGTAAAACAATTTGAACAGCAGACCTTGTGTAGTAATGGAGGTAAAGGGGTACAGCATCATCGAAGTAAGAAGGATAATTCTATATTTCGTTCACAAAAGGTGTTTACCCAGTCAAATAACAGAGATGTTGAGTAGAACATAAAGAAAAGACTGATGAAAAGCTTTAAATGAAGTGTGGCATTTCATTGCTTAGAAACGTGGACTTAAAGGTAAGGAGATGGGAAAATAGACTCAGGGCTTTTGAGATGTGGTTATAGAGGAGGATAAAGAAGGCCATTTGGGTAGACAGGAATAAGAAGAAGACAAATAACAGAGATGTTGAGTAGAACATAAAGAAAGGACTGATGAAAAGCTTTAAATGAAGTGTGGCATTGCATTGCTTAGAAACGTGGACTTAAAGGTAAGCAGATGGGAAAATAGACTCAGGGCTTTTGAGATGTGGTTATAGAGGAGGATAAAGAAGGCCAATTGGGTAGAGAGAAAGAAGAAGTGGAAGTGTTGATGATGGAGGAGGAGGAAGGGAAGTTGAGTGCGGAAATTGGGAGAAGGCAAAGGAAACAGGTAATAAGGGTAAGGGTAGTAGCCTATGTGCATGGCAATAGTGTATGTTTGGTCATATTCACCCTCGCGGTGGCTTGCAGGGTATCACGTACATGTAAGAGTACCGAGGGCCGAGCGAGGTATCTTCCAGAAAGTATCTCGCAAATACATACAGGCAAATACAGTGCCAGGTCCATTAAGGATGGATAAAAGGAGAAAATCCCTTTCTTTTCTAAGGATGTTAGGGTATTTTGAAGGGCGTAAACGTGGTAGAGGGGGGAAAAGAACTGGTAGTTTGCACAGAATAAAGCAGGCAGAAAGTATACAGATAGCTTGTGGTAAAAGTCCATCTAAACCTACCTTTTCCATTTAATCAATTATGATGATAATATATATGTAGAGGCGTGGAAACCATCACAAGCTTCATATTAAATTATTTGCAGGCCTTTTCATTATGCCAGATGTGTGAATAAATGCTCGCAATATTATTTTCTTGCTTTGGCCTGCGGTTTTTGCCGCAGAGCGGGAGGAGGGAGGGTCGTGGAAACAAGAGAAAGAAAAGATCGCGAAAGAGTGACATGGGTCCAGCCAGTCAAGGACGTTGTGGGGGAGGGGTATCCCGTGAGGAGCCCGGGGGACCTTCTTCGTCCCGGCCCCGCTGTGTCGAGGTGACGGTCCGACAAGTCGGGCAGGGAGGGCCCGGCCCCGGACGCCCCCACCGCACCAAGGGGCGCGTCTGTCCTGCGGTCACCCCAACTCGCTCATAGATCTGCTCGTTCTTTTCCCGCCACTCTCCTACGTCTCCTAGCACCGGGGACCGAGCGAGGCATCTTCCAGAAAGGACCTCGCAAATATACGCAAGCAAATACAGCGCCGGGTCCGTTGAGGATGGTTAAAAAGGAGAAAATACCTTTCTTTCCAAAGAGGAAGGGATTAAAAAGAATGAAAAGTGAACAGCACGAAGAACTTAAGGGTAGAAAATTAGGCAGGAACGTCGGAAAGACTTTCCTGGTCGATTTTAAAAGAAATTAGTCTGGAAAGTCTGTTCTACATTATTATTGCCATTGTTAAGTCTCAAGTATTAAATGAAGTCTGAAGCGGTCGAAACAGCATCACATAAAAAAACTAATTGCATGGAAAACTACCCAACATCACGAACGACAGTGTTGTTTGTGTTCGTGTAGCCTCTATTAATTTTCATGCGTTCATTCATGCAATTTTCACAGTTGGGCGCTGTTTCAAGTTGTGCAGTTCATTTTCTTCTTAAAAACGGCCTTTAGAGATTCAAGTGCTTTTAATCCAAAGACTGGCGATTAACTGAATAGGTAAGGCCTAAATTGAGAATTTAAAGATATAAAAAAATGAGATAAAGGCCTATTGAGATCGCCGAAGAGTTAACATTCCCTTCACTAGCATCCCAATGCAGCCGAATTCAATAAGAGTAGAGCTAGAATTGTATGTGCTACTAAAGTAAGTTCGATCTATCGCTTATTATGATCGCTAATGATTTAGCACGCTCTCTTGCCCTAATACTTTCATCTTCACCGAAAGGGCATCCAAGAATTACGCATCCTCTTCTCTTGCTTCGTAGATTTATTGACGTTCTTTATATTTGCCACTGATAAAACTATGGAGACGCATTGAGTTTTTAAATAAAACACTAACTTCACAGATATAGATAAGTATTTTCTGCGCATTAAGCGTTTTTTGACTGAAGAATGTTTCCTCACATAGATTCATTTCAGTTGCTCTTTAGGAACATTTTAGAATTTATGAGTGATTATTCTCCACAAAATATATCTCATTTTCAAAATATACTATCAGGGGATTGATACCAAGTACCCTCTTATCGGCAATTTCCACACTCTTGTTTCCCCTAATTGATAATGTTCTCTATATTTGGCGCTATAGAATTATCACAAATTATATTTCATTTGCAGCAATCTGTAAATGCAGTGCAGTTGATTCAAAGCGTGTGAACTTTGAATGAAAAGAAATTGTGTGTTATTTTTGATCAGCATACCATATGCTTTATCCAAAGATCAATATGGGCGACTGGGGAGGGGGCGAAACAGGACGGAGAGAACATTTGTGCGATGGTCAGGGACCCTTTTCCGCCTCGCTCGAGACGGCGGGGTGGACCCTTGTGACCCTGATGACGACACAGATGAGAAAGTTGGTCTCTTCAGAGGAAACGCTAAGCTTCTTATCTGCGGATTATGTTGTGCGCAATTTTCCGCACAAGAGACGCATTATCGTGGCTATTATCAGCCATTAATAGTTCCGTGCTACGGTGGTGGTGTCTCCTTTCTTCCCATTAGGTCAATTTTTACTTTGAACGTGGCGATCAAACCTTTCTACAGCCATTTCACGTTTTTTTTCGGTAGAGAATATTTCCTCTCATTCACCGGACCAATTTATCAGGCTGCTCATGAATCGTAATTTATTGTAATTATTTTATTTTTTTATCCACCTTCTCGCTATTGCTAGGCTCCCACTGGTATTTTTTTGACCTAAAAAAGTGGTTATAATTTTGATCTCGAATTCCAATATGGCGTCTAAAAGGATAGACTGGTATTGCTCTCTTCGATAATGATAACAATGGATATGACTAGATTCGGCGGATAAATTGATGCCTAACGAATTTGGATACGCTTCAAATTCTCTACGTAGGAAGCATTTGGGATAACCATATTGGAATATTATGTCACAGTTAAAAATAGTTGATAACTGCACATCATAATGGTCACGGCTACCGTAGCGATAAAAGTCAACATTCATGAGAACGAATGATGACACCCGAGTTCGATGGTACTAAGAAGTGCTAAGTTTGGCACCATGAATGTTTTGGTCGCATTATTTATGCTGAATAAACAAAAGATTCAGGGCAGACGCCGAATAGAAATTCTGCAAAATTATCGTCTTTTCAACATAAATGTCGCGGCAAAACCCGTCATTATGCAAAATTTAGCACATCGGCACTGAAATTAATTACGTTTCGAAGTCCGTAAGAAGTTTTTATCCAATACTCATTTATACCTACTTTTCTATGGTATTGTTTGGGCCATTTACTATTTGCGCGAAAAAATAACACGCATTTTCGCTCTAAGAAAAGAGAAGGAAGAAAAATGGCCAAAGCAGTTGTTGATACGAAATCCAACATGTCGTCGTAAACGCATTGACAGCCTTTTATCTCTTCACTGACAGTAGCAATGGACACTCAGCCACCTTTCACGAGTTCAGACATAGTTCAAGATGACTTCCTACTTTCTTAGGAGGCATTTAGGTAACTGCATTCTCTTTTGTGACAGAGCTTCAAAACTCGATGATGACAATAGGAAACACGAAAAAGCAATAGTAGGCTTGTACATTGTCGTAGTGAGTCAAACAAAGTTCATAAACGCTAATGAAGAAATGTTAAAACGTCATCGCGTTAAAATTGGATTAGATTGGAGTAGATAGCTTGTAGTTTTTGTAGAAGTTTGTTTTTTGAAGATCCCACTTCGAATGTGGACAAGCCTCATATTCACTCTCTAATCTAGATATTCCAGTAGAATTACAATAAATTAAATAAAAGAAATAACAAGCGCACTATAGAAGATTAGCGCACTGATTTAAAATTAGAGATGTGGACATGAGATCAAAGAGGTTGAAAATGCCATCATTCTTTCAGCGTATAATGAAGGAGATTAGATCGACGCCACCGGGAAGATGATTAAGACCGGAAAAGTGAAATCAAGGCTTACATGCATTTTCATGTCCGCGCGGGCCTATAAATAGACAGGGAACAATTGAGTGTGATCAGAATATTTTTCAAATTCGTCTATTTATTTTAAGCTCTGCCCCTTTCGGGATTCAAACCCGACCCTAGGCCATCGGCATTACACTGATCTGAACGAAATGCGCCAAGGGGCCCACAGCAAAACATCCCGTCCGTCGGACATAGTACTAAACGTGATGTGCTCTCCACACTTCACTTAAGTAGGAACCATTATACTAATTACAATATCTGCTGCTCCCGGGATTCAAACCCGGGCCCTCAGTATGTGATGTCAGTGCTCTAGACGATACGCCTAACTCAACAATGAGAAAAACCTTTGGGGTATTCAAGAGTGGGGTAAAATGAAAACTAACACTTAATATAATTAATTATTAATAGACAATATGAATTTGCAGTTCAATTACAATGAATCTAGGTTTACATTGAGATACAATTTCAAAATTAACTCCATTTCCTGATTGGAATCATAGTGGTGTGAATGGACTCTATTAAATGGTAAGAGGATCGTTCAGAAGTCACTGGCTATCGCACTCGCAGTATTTTGAGGTAGTGATACTCAAAAGCAGATATATTCAACACGGAAAAAAATCATTCGCCTTGAACGGAATAAGGGTATCCTTTCCATCCTTTAAATCCTTTTTAATGCATGATATGTAGTGCATGTTTGGTGAGAATTCACCCCCTGCCACACACCTTTATGGTGGCTTGCAGGGTATTATGTAGATGTAGATGCAAGGGTAACGCGTTAGAGTTTTCGGGCTGGCTCGTGAACTTTGAATAAGTAGTGATACTCAGTGAATTCCAGCCAGATTCTTTTCAAGAGTAAGACCTTCACAGATGAACGATCTAATAAACAGCATGTTAAATGATCAGTAAATGGTCGCTTTGATCAGTGAAATCTGGAGGGAAAAGTTTCAATCCGAGATGCGAACGATTCTCAACACTATTGTTCAATGTCGGGAACATTTCGTCGAGTATCCAGAGAGTTGGCTCCACTGCACCTGCACCAAGAGCACTAAGAACCATTCTCTTTCTCTCCCCAGCCTCCTCCTGCCATTCCTCTCGCCATCGCTTGCACTGAGCACGAGTTTCCGCGTTGCCAACTCCAAACGAGCACGGAATAAAACGCGACAAGAAAACCCGCTTCTGGGAGAAGGGAGAGAGAACGGACGGTAAACGTCGCGGGAGAATTGCGACGCGAGATGCACCTCTCTCGTTTCCTTTGTTCCGTTTAGCTCTCCACGTTCGAATCCGCAGCGCTTCTGGAGCGAAATGCAGAGCGAAATGCGAACGCGAAAGGCACGCGTGGAAGTACTTACGCAGAGGACCTCCTTCGGGAGGGAAAAAAATTTCGAAAGGAGAGAAAGGTGTATTGTACTCTAATCGCATTGAGCAGTGCGTGCTTTGAATAAACGAACGCTGCCAGCTTTAAGCTCTGAAATGTTTCCTACGCTTCGTACGCCACTTTTAAAAAAGGAATTTTGGATGAAAACTACAAAAGAGCGAGGAAAATAGCTCCTAATGCGGTGGAAGATTTTTCAGGTTTCTCACCGGGTAGCAATGCTGCTCAGTATCGAGGTTTCGTATGCTAACCGTTAAAGATACACTGGTGTCATAACACCCGAGTCACACGCCTTGGCAACTGCTGTTCGGGAATATTGTAGATGCAAGCGCATTTTTGTAGTGTGAATTTGTTGGGAAAATTTTGACTCATCAGAGTTATCAAAGGAGTTCGTCACACATGGTGAACTCAGCTTATTCAATCTATTTAAGAGAAAACTTACTTTCACCCTTAGGGCTCGAGTTTAAGTCAAAGTCATTAAATATAGGTATTTCATTGGGATCCTTACTCTCTTGCCGTGAGAAGAGCGTTTCAAGTTCATTTCTCCGTCCGTCGGATGGGACGTAATATTTTGGAATTTTTGCGCCTTCAGTGAAGACCAAACCAATATCGACTCCAGGTTTTTCACGGGACTTCCTCTCAACCTCTTTTTAAAAATGCAATTAAATTAGGCCTTAATTATACGAAATTTATCCTTGATTTGTACTAGAAATTATCTGGACTTACCATTTAATATCGTTAACAGTTAAAAAGATTAATAAGAAAAAACTAAAATTAAGAACCAAAACTATATATAATAATTGTTTATAATTGAAATTATATCATCAGCCATTCAATCAATCGGTCAATCACTATAAATTCATCGATATAAATAGTTCTATTGCATAATTAAAAATGGAGTACAGTCCACAGAATTTATTTACATACTATCTGTTTTCAACAGATTAGTTTATTATCTACTGAATCTTTGAGGCAATAGAAGGAAGAATGATAAAAGAGCGAGGAAGGAGAAAAATAAAATGATCAATTTTAATTAAATGAAAAGAGATAGAAAGCACACTAACCTGAAGAGAGAAATACTGTAGGAAAGAGATGATGCAAGGAAAGTCGGTGTAAATAAATGAAGCCAACTAGCAGGCCCCATCAAAACATGAAACTGGTCGAAGACAAACTACTGATAATAGGCACGGAAAAGTACCCATAAACGTATTTACTAAGATAGAACTTCATGACTGCTTTCACAATGAACCTACGGCCAACTAACGTAACTAAGGTTCTACTGATAACCTATTATTTATATTGACTACTAAGGAGATATCACGTATCTCGCTTCCTCCGAATTATGCCAAAACTTGCAACAACAGGTGTTCCCCGAGAACATAATTTCCACCCTTAGGGTTCAAGTTCAAGTTAAGAAAATTATTTCACCAGAATCCTCACTTGCTTGCCTTGAAGAGAGCGTTTCAAGTTCATTTCTCCGTCCGTCGGCTGAGACATAATGTTGTAGACTTTTGTCGCCTTCGGTTAAGATCAAACCAATGTTGACGCCGGGTATTTCACGGCATTTCCTCTCAATCTCATCTTTATCACCTCTTCCTTCCCTCTAAGGTACCCATTCATTCCTGTTCACCGAAGATAATATTCCACCTCGATGCGACGACTGCGGCTCTCCTCTCTCTGTGAAATATTTCCTTACAGAATGTGATATATACCAGGATGTACGGGATTCACTGGGGACCAGGGGCGACCTACAATTTGTTCTAAGTCCCGGACCACCTATCAGCTGTAATAAATCTATTAAAACAAATAGATTTCATAAAATTGATATAGCAGGAATTTTAATGCTCTTATATACTGCATTTTGACAGCATATTATAATAATCCACTCCATTAAATGTAATTTATCTTTTGAAGAAGTACACTGTGTGGGATGCGAAATAACTTATAGCCGTCGACGCACCTTTAAACCCTAATTCTACTACTCTGAGATGCCTATGGCTGCAAGTCAGACGAAACTTATATCACACTCAAATCAGAGGCTGACGGATACAACAGTAAGGGCAAGCTGAGGGCAATGATGCTTATTAGAAATGTTTCTGACACGGTGCTGAAGAGGCTGTCATTTATCAAACGGATCTTGGGAAAGTGTTCAAGTAAAAGATTAAAAGACACATTCTGCTTTGTGCTTCTAAGGCCTCACCTGGGTTATGGATCAAGCATTTGCAGTCCAATGAATGAAGCTTTAATTTGAATGGGATGAAAAGGAAATCAGCCCTTCATGTAAATTATTCTTATGAATTTACAGAAAGTACCACTCGGATATTGGATGGGCTTGGTTAGGAAACCCTAGTGACTACAAGATTTTTCGCTACATTGCAGTTACTTGAAAAATTTAAATCCTATGAAGTCTAATCTGACACTACACACATATTTCTCCTCCCATATAGTATCAACTGGACAGAAAGAAGCAACAAATTGAGAGAAATGAATTTTAGAACCAAGAGATACAAGAATTAACTTTCCCCACACATAAAATATACGACTAAAACGTAAAAAATATACATTATTTCAAACAAATCACACACCACACTCGCTCATTTATTAAAAAAGTGTTTTTTCAGCTTAACTCAACATCACTGCTGGAATCCGCCCTATCGGCGGCTTGCAGGGTAAAATCTACACACAGGTACGAAATGCGGAAAAGTGAAAGAGAGAATGGAAAAGGGATGGGATAGAAAGAAAGGGGGAGAAAACGAATGTACGGTGGTAGAAAACACACGAGGTGAAAGGTTATTCAGGAGAAGAAGAAAGTGCGGTCCCCTAAGTCTCCTTTATACGCACCGCAACGATATCATGGAGAGCCACCATTCCACATTCTACTTCATCCAGTGTGCGTTTATTTTCCTCTCAGAGACTTCATTTTTTATCTCCTTCTATTTATGCGTAGCCCAAGTCTTTTGGACGGCTTTTTCCCTAGGGAAGGAAGCCCGAGAAAAAAGCCACGCGCCCCTAGTAAAATTTTTATCGCTAGGGATATCTTAAACTCTTGGGGTTGAACTAGCAGGGATATCGAGCATTTTGAATCTAATTTACTCCTTACCTCCCACGGGTGAATTCAGACATATCCCAAGCGGGAAACATTTTTTTATTCTTCAACATATACTAAAGTAGATCCGAAGTTTTCCCTTCTTTTTTCCGGTAAAATACAACTCATGATTTTATTCATTTTGAGATAGGCATGCTATTTACTTTTTAAGGTCTATTTTCAACTACATTAAGGCGCAAGACTCCGTATATACTCCATCCTCCTTTATTATAGTGGTCAGCCTTCAGCGCCTTTTTATCTTGAAATGAATTTTTACTACTTATATGCTGCTCGAAACTTAAGGTGGAGGAAATGGATCTACCAAGTGACGAAGGAAGATGTCCTCAGATGATTGAAAAAAAGGCTTCGTGGAAACTTGAAAGAGAAGAAGAAATTACACATGTTAGTGGGATGAAGATATTCGTTGGAGGTCGAGAGATTATATAGAATTACAAAGGAAGCCATCCAAAGAAATATATGGAGCAAGTAGTGAGGGATATGAAAGAATGGCATTACATATGTAAATATGAAGAGGCTAGCTAATAAGAGAATCGAGTGGAGAGCTGTGTCAAACCAGTATTTGTGATTGAGATTTAATTATGAGGATGTGTTGAGGAAACAAAGCTAAGGGAGACATTGAAGAGTCATTATCGAAAAAAAAGAATTATTTTAAGAAATAATACAAGCTCTTCACCTGAAAAAATCGAAGTTTCAACTCCAACTGCTGATCATTCTGATAATTATGAATAAGAAACAAAGTTCAATTGCCAAATAAATAACCTTAATTCCCTGTAACGGGAGAGACTACAGGTAACGAATACGAAATACAGGTCTTGACTTTTTCCATTTACTTATCATGGAGTAAGGCCTCATAAGATATCGTCCCTCCTTTAATTGCTAGCAGAAAAAAATTTCCTCAATACCTGTTGGTGCCTACATTATTTGAAGATGGCAATTGAGTAACGAGGGGAAATTAATAGCAATACATCCTCAGAAGATACCAAGACGAGTTAATCGGACCTTAACGGCCGACATGTGAGTCGCGTTTTGCAATATTTTTAGCACAATCCATTGGCCGGGCATCATATTTCCATTTATTTAATTTAATTTTCGAAACTCTGTGAAAATAAATCCACTATAATTGAGAGTAAAGCCATCGCAATTTAAATCCACGACAGTGCGGGGATTTAAATTGCCATTGCCACAAACAACTGCCGCCATAGCCGTGTAGCGAAATAATCTATAATAATTTGTATCTTGAAATAGGCAGGTGATCCGTGTAAAAATACGATAAAGATCGAAGATGGTAATTTCCATGGCAAGGCTTTTCAAATGCTTAGCTAGCACGATCATGTTGCTGCTTTACGCCATAAAGCCTCAATTGTGAAAATGAGGAAAATATTCAGAGAAAAATTACGACAAAACATACGTAAACACTTGTAGGAGGGGTGAATCATTTTTTACCGGTCGTAAACGTTATCGTTGGACTATGAATATCACTGAAAATAGTCGCCAGTTGTGCTTCGGTTTAAAGGGGTTTTTAAAGGATATCATGCTGCTTTCACGTAGTCGCATTCAGCTTTATGCGTTCGAGGGCAGCGTCGTCTGCGAAAGTTATGGCTGGGAAACCTAACACTCCTGAAAGATGTGAACATGCAATAAAAGTGACAGCGTAGGCCCTGGATGCGAAAACCTTCCCGCATTGCATTGAGAAGACACGGGGAATTGTGAAGAGCATCCGAGAGAGCTAAAATTCTTACTCACCGAGAATTATAGGAGGGCATTCTTAAATTCCAAAAATTATTTTCCTGAAAAAAATAGGAATTCTATTTAAAAAACGAAGTAGGCTCCTTGAAGACCAATTTTTTAAAGAGCTCAGCGTAGATGAAAATTACTCGAAAGACAATCGTTAAATTGCCTCTATTTATTTCCTTTTGGTCAGAGAATTTTCAAATAGTATCTCAGTCTACGTATCTACACATGTTTTAATAAATTGGTTAGGTTGTTTTTAATTTTTGGTAAGTATTTCCATTTGAATTCTCCAAAATAATTTTCATCAATAAAAACTATATATTTCACGAGTTTCAATGAGGAGTATCCGAGTGATTCGTGATTATTTTGTAGTATGAAGACAATCTGTTAGAAGAAGGCCACTGAGGAGTAACCGCGTGATTCGCGATTATTTTGTAGCATGGGGACAATCTGTTTTAGAGAAGGTAAAATCAAGTAACGTCGTAAAGTATTCGAATGACACTACTTTTACCAACTTTGATCATTTTCTCTTATATTCAAGTATATTAAAAAAACAATTTAGTTTAAGTTTCTTCGATATTCTTGCATGGCTTATTGAGGCATGTTAAATTATTCATGAAGCATTATATAAGCGACATAACCATTTCAACTTGCCATAATAATCCATGTTGTTTCAAAATTTTCATAATTCTCTTACGCATTAAAATAAAGTTGATCTTTTTTACGCACTGAATTACTTTGTTTACCAAAACTTTGTTAATTTTATTTCCTCTTTACCCACAAACGCTTAGTTGAGACTAGCCTAAACACAGGCCTGTTACCTTAAAGGCTATTTAAACTTCCATGTAATGCTAATATAAAATGTACATTCTTTATGCATGGAAGAATAAAATGTTATATCATCATAATATTGCACTATCAAAAACAATATTTCATGAGGCCTATTGAGGAGTAGGTACATCATGGGAAAACCGCGGAGCCTTTCAATAAATGATAATATTCTTCTGGGTAAAGTAAACTACACCCAGTCTAAAGAGAAAGCCAATAATGTAGGGAATTCTACCCCGCAATGGGCATAGCTGCGGAAAGGCAAATAAATGATGAAATAATGAGAAAATATTTGAGGCAAAAGGGAACTGGATGAAAACCATTGCTAGCCAAGATGCATGTTCTCAGTTTCCAAGGAGACAGGGTCCATAACTCATGAAAGATACCTTGGAGTCCGGGGAGAGCGGAGATGAAAGAAGAAAGATAAGCGTTTGCGGTGAAGATAAAAACAGGAGGGGGTGAAGAGGAGGAAGAGAGACAGAGAAATTAGTATAAAGCAGTAAATTATCACATATTCATCCTGAAAACGATTACATTATCTCCAACTCTACTATTTCACCGGACAGAACATTATCGTTCTTCATGTCACACGGTGGTTGGCCGAAGAAATTTAGACCACAGCTGCAGAGTACATCATTCACGCGAGAAATTGAGAAAAACGGGATATTTACCGCTCACGTTTCTCGTAGTTTATTCCTTGAACAAAAAATAAATGTTTTTAAGACGAAAAATGAAATATCACAGTATTTATTGATGAGATTACAGAAATAATCGGTGTTAAATTCAATGAAAATAAATTCAGCTCCAGAGGACCTTATTCCGAATCCATTCTCTCTTTGACTAACAGCTTGTACGTGACTGTAAGTGGGATCAGCTACATTAGTAAATAATTCCACACGTTACTTATTATACAAAAGGAATTGGGAATCGTATAAATTTATCCATTATCACATAACCCAAACCAAGGGCCGACTAAATAAAATTAATTGTAGATTCACGAGGAGAGTAGACGTTCTGCTAAACAGGCTTATTTATTTATATTCTTGACTTTTGGTGGATGCGCTCCTGCAATATTGCAGGGTGCAATATTACTGTAATAGATGGTAGAATTTGGTCGAGTTTCGATTACTGAAACATCTTGATAGGTAAGCAGCTATTTAAATGAGCAATTTGTAACAAAGTTGCCGTAAGGTGATTCAAGCTTAAAAGAAATGATGGTCGTTAATGAAGTACTTTGTTGTAAATATTAACAAAATTATGCTACACGATATTAATATGGTCGTAAAATACAGGATAACATTATTAACCAAACACTTTTGGCGTTTTTTTTAATAGGCTGTCTATTATTCGCAATATTATATGTCTCTGTCTACTGTTCACACTATTATACGGACCATATTAGTGTGAAGTTCAATTTATGAAACAAACAACCGGGCGAATATCTAAGACTTCTTTGAGTGGTTCAAAAAAGTATTTCATTAAAATTAAAATCATAAACGTGCGGGGTAGCGCGAGAGTGAAAATGCCCTCATCTCTGGCAGCATAGAGGTGAAGATCCTCTGGAGAATATAATGATTTAAACTACGCGTTTGCGTCATGGACGGGATCGCCGCAAAGGGGGTAAAGTGCCGGGCTGAGTACCAGGTGGTCCCGGTTCGAATCTGGGACAGATATATGGACACTTCATGCTGAAGCTAATTATGTGATTTTAAAAGAATCTGCTGAAGGCACCAAGAAATGGTCTTATCCCCCCTACCCTGATATATGATTTGAAAGGGTCGTCGGACGCATGAACTCGATGATCTATAAAAACCTTACCTCTCACACCACCCATCGGGTGGTACGTTATTTGTATTGCTTGAATTTACTACTTCACCAAATCATATTAAATGTAGATTTATCTGAAATGTATCTATTTATAATGATGACTAATTTATAAAATTTAGCTTGAAATCATTATTATAACAAAAAATGCAAATGCTGATAAAAATAACCCATACGGTAACCAATTAGTTTTTAAGACATTTACGCATGCTTAAATAGCTGGTCAAATCAGAAGATTATTTATGATTTCTGTCTTTTTCAGGTAAGAGACAAGAGCAAGCTTTATACTCTACGCAGAATCAATTAAGGTATGAAGGTGAGTCTGATGTAGCTGACAAGAGTTCGGGTGGTTTAAAATTACGCAAGGAAGATAGCAATGGCAATTTCTGCAACGAGTATTTAACACATAATTTCCCAAAATGCTAAACAAGTTCCAAGATTATTGGATAGCTAGACATTCGTGGAATCATATTTTAGTTGATTTAAATTAAAATATCTGAGAATGACCGTTTTAGGAGGTATTCAAGCTAATACTAACATTTGAAGCGGAAAAATTTGCCAATTTGAATTTGCGGGTTTAAATAACTCTAGAAGAGTGCGCTGTGAAAATTGTACTTCATAGCAAAGTTGCATAGCTTCTTTAACAAATTCAACACTCACAAATTTAAAATATATTATCCCCGTCATGGCAGACCACTTTCATTTATGATGACAGTTCCACTTATAGGCAACGTGAATTTTAAAGTTTTCTTGTATGCACTAAAACTTGATCATGTAAAAGGCTCAAAACAGCAATATTCAATGCAATCTAGGAGCAGATTAAGTAATAATTCCCAAGAGAAACGTGTATGCTGGAATATGAATCACACCAATATGTTTTTCTTCCTTCTCGGGAAGAACAAACTGTTGAGAATGAATATAACACCCGAAACAAAAAGAAATAAAATTCCTCTGCCATTTTGGCTCTATGATATGCTATTCTTCACTTGACTCCATGTATGTATTTACTAACAGTTGAAGACAAGTTTTGAAGCTCTGCTACCTATGGCCTTTTTTTCTTCTATAAGGCATCTTCGATGAAAACGTTTAAAAAAAATGCATTGACCATCTGTATGTCGAATTAGTGCTAGTTAGTTATTGAGCTGAAGTAAGTTATAAGGATTATTTTAATCTTAATAGCCACGATGGACGCGTACGGACTTGGCTATCCAAAAACTCTCCCTCACTTTCCTTCCTCTACATATGTATCCACCTACGTCTTTCATCATCTTCAATGTAATTTTAGTCCTGCATTTTACATTGGGCAATGTATGTATCGCGCCCCTTGATATCCTAATAAAGAACCACCGTTCTCCTTGAAACCCACACTCTTCACACTTTTCTCTCCCTATATCAAAACATGCCTCTTTTCAAGATTTTTCCTTTAATAGTTTCTTCACGGTGTTTATCCTTTCCTCTCTCTCTCTCTCCAAGGGTTTCACCCCTAAAACCGCACACATTATCACTCACTTGGATTTGGCTCCTCAATGCATTCCAATCTTCACATGTCCTTCCAACCTCTCCCCTACTCCACTCCTCACCCTCTCCAACCCTATCGTCTTCCACTCCACCTATTATACCCTTTTCTCCAGTTATTCCTCTCTTCTCGCTGAAGAATTTGACCGTGACCACCGAAGTTATTCCCATAATTTTTATGAACTTCCAACAGTTGTGAATGTTCTTTTAATGTGTACCAGTGGTTCACAATATATTTCTACCTACATTTGGTTTTAGGCATATGAACGGAAAGAGTTCACTACTGCATGCCATAAAACTTGAGAGTTGCTATTCAGAGAGTCCATTTGCAGGAATCATTGGAAATGAGGCATTAGCCATCAAGTTTGCCTTAAACTCTCGGTGTCTAAAATTCCTGACAAGTGTAAAAATATTTGAGGCGATCAAACTCATTTATCATTGAAATGACTTACAAAATTCGCATTATATGTGCTCATGCTATTGCCAAGTCATTGACCTCTTTACCTTCATTTCATACTTTATCTGAGATTATGCCATAATATATATATACGTTTTTACTCTAAATAAGGATATTTGAAGCATATACTACAAACTTTAAATTGGCGCCATAGTAATATCCTCCTGACTCCCATCGACTAAAAACGCAACATTGGATGACAAAATTCGACTGATATACTGATGCAATGGTTTGAGGCGTAACTTGATGGAACTCCTTCATGATTAGGAAAGAAGAAAAACTTAGCTAGTTCCACAAATATTTAATTACATGCGACCAGAAGATGATACACTGTATCGAAACCGGTCGCATGTGATTAAATATTTGTGGAACTAGCTAAGTTTTTCTTCTTTCCTAATGATATACTGATGTTTAGCCATCCAATATTCAGCCTGACGAGTTTGGAGATTCTTTAAATTTCTATCACCGTGCGGAGACAGCAATCAGGCAACTAATTGAGACTCGACTTTCATAAGATTCATGTTAAGATGACAGTTCATCAATTTAAAATGAGAAAAGTATTTGAATTGCAGCACAGATTTGTGGGTTTGTCGGATTCTATAATGGCACACTTGCCCTTTAGGATCACAAAATATTTATATATAATTATTAATAATTTTTCGTGGAGCGTACACTGGCTATAACTCTTCTACCGTTTGGATGAATCAAATAGAAAAAAATATAAATTATTTCTATTTGAATATTATCTATTATTCATTTACTATTATTAATTAATTACGATAACTATTTAATTATTACATTATTAGTTATATTTATCTTATGTAATTATCTATTATTATTCTAGAGCAATATTATACCAACATAAACTCCCATCTGCAGTATGAGTGCAGTCGAAAATCATAAGATACGTCTGCATTTTTCAACATGCATGCACATATTAGGAAACATTGCCTTATGACAGCATTAAAACATTACTTGTGATTAGTGAACTAAAAGGACCTAAAGGTATGAGGTCAGGGATAGGGAAACTAATGAAAAGGACAAAGTTACTTATAGCTGATTCTTCGCCACAAGGACGTCGGGAAAGGTGACGACATGGTACGTACTCTCAGAGTAGGAACTTGAAGGAGAGTATATGCCGTAGGAATAAAATTTGCACGAAAATTTGAATCAGGGGGTGAACGGAAAACCTACAGGACGGGAGGTGATGAATAAATCAACGCTTTGGAACAGCAGTTGGCTTGGATCTCCGGTGCTCATGGTGCAAGGATTCGCGAGTGATATGATGAGGGATTGTCGCTCGCGAGGAAGAAGTTTCGACTGAATGTGAGCCGGTAGGATTGTGAATAACCGCCCACCCCTCTCAAGAATTTGACACCCAACCAAGTTTCCAAGAGCATATCGAGTTTTCTGCAATATCCGCCTCTTCCACAAAACCTTTTCCGACTCCAACTTTCACAAAAGATTTTGGGTTTTAAATTATTCCCCCACGGCTTCGGGACAGAAACGTATGGATTTAGAGCGACCCTTATGAATTTGAAAACGGAAAAAAGGTGACATTCAGGTGCCTACTCATAAAAGCACGTGCAGGGAAGTACAGGTGAATACATCTGACATCCTATGTATCGATTGCACCACATACATGCAGATTTTCTACCAAACTAATTATTACTAATGTATAGCTCTTAAATCAATCATAAAATTTGAACAAAAATATAGGTGCGCTAACTCCAAATCATATATTACAGTAAGGAAACTTTACTCGTCATATGTTTATTTCTTTACATTACTTTGCTTGATCCTGAGGTTCATCAGGGCACTCGATGTACACAATAGGGTTCTGTATAAACAGTGGTTGAGAAAATAAATATACCCCCCGCAAAAAGGGCTGGAATCCACGCTTCTGTCAAAGTTAATGCTGTAGGATTCTATAACGGCACATCGACTCTTAAGGATCACAAAATATTTATAAATAATATTAATGCTTCTTCATTGAGTACATAACGTCTATAACTCTTGTGTCGTAAGGATGAATCAAATAGAAAAAATTATTAATTATTCTAATTTGTGTATTCCTATAATAACATTCTAACAACGTGAAATCCCAATTGCAGTATGATATAGTACGAACATCATTGAAGCGTCTACATTTTAAATATACATGCATATATCACGAAACATTGCCTTATGTTTGTGCCATTTTATGCCATAATGACCTATCTTATAATCATAGTTAACTGAAAGGACGTGGGCCAACTTTTATTCATAATTGAATGCCAATGGAACTGAATATGCCAACACATGCGGTGACAACCCGACATTCTTGCTGACATCAACGAATCGCATTCGTGAAACTCTATAGGCGATACAATAACGTTGAATTTATGAGTTGAAGAAAGAGATGGAAGCAAGGCACACTTATTAGGAAGACTTTGAAGTGTTATTAGACCTGCATTACTCTTATAAGTAAGGCTTGGCACAGTTGATAATGAGCTGGAAGAGAAAATGAATCAGGCTTCGAGTCGCAGGGACAAAGGATACGGATGTCCCAGAGGAAGTAACGGGCGGATAAAAGGCGAAATGGGATGACCTTGCTCGTTTGAGAGAAGGGAGGGAGCGATAGAATCGGGGAGACGAATATAGGTAAGCGAGTCTCTGCTGTAGAGTGTTGTGCTTAGGACGACTTTGATGACAATATACGGCGAGAGATCAGAAGGAAGGGAGGAAGAATACGCTATTGTGGTAGCCCTGAACGATATATTCCTTCCATACTCCGTATCGTACCATGAATTCGAACTATATATCACATATTTTTGCACTGCAATGGTAGAAAAAATGTCCCTTGCCTGACCAAAATTCCACTCCCCAAATTTTGGAAGGTAAGCTGTAAGACGAGCAATAAATATTTGCCATTAAAAACTCCTAGCAATACAAATGTATTAATATGACACAATCAATGAAATATTTACCATCATTTGTCACTAGCGATGATCATCGAAGGATTGTTCGACACAACACGATAAAATTACACCTTAAAAGATTATTATGGTGGAAATCAATTATTTCCACCAAATTTTCATCCCTATTTCCATTTTGTGTTAAAAAGTAGAATATATTACTGATTAAATTAAACGAATATATTAGACAAAAAAAATGTACGTTCAACCCGGAGGTTGGTGAAGGTAAAGTTTACCCCGCCCCGAACTAAGCTATTGGCGTGTTAAATTCATGCATTCAGGATAGGGGGCCAGTACCTTTCTCTGGGCCACCTGCGATTTCCTACAAAGTTCTGACAGGCAGAAAATCGATTTGCGAGGGTCTTACGTAGGGGTATCCAGAAAGGCTACTACCAGTTTTAGAACCCCGGACCTTCCAGTCGGTAGCTCAGCGCTCTTACCACTATGCCACCAATACACGAAATTGTCATTATCGATATCTATGATAGCATGGGTATTGATAAAGACTAATCTATTCTTGTTTTATGCGATAGAGAATAAATATTATACGCAAGAATTACGTTAAATGTCCAGTGAATCGGAGTAGATATAAAAGAAAAAAAACTGAAAAATGTAATTACAGAAATATTCGAATGCAGCGCAAAAAACAAGAAAGATATATGGTACAGAGATGTACACTGAGTTACGTCATTTTTTTTACAATAAATCATTTAATATCGTTATTTACAAAGTAGGTATGGCTGGTTTTGGCCTATCGAAAACTTCGTCAAAAGTAATTACACTGGTCGTAGGAAGTGTTCATTTTCTGGAAGGTAAATTAATTAATTGGGTAATAGAGCGAAGTGGATCAGGACAAACCCAGAGAAGAGAAGAAACCTATATTAATACTATTCCTTTTTTATGCATGATATGTAGTGCATGTTTGGTGAGCAATCACCCCCTGCCCCACACCCTTGTGGTGGCTTGCAGGGTATTATGTAGATGTAGATGAGAAGAAAGGGAGAGAATTGCAATTTTGGACGACGCGACAATGGGGGAAAGAAGTGAAAGAGGATTTGGTTTGATTTTTATTTTACCTGGGCGGGATAAGACGTTGCCGTCCTCTCCACCCCCCGCCCAGGGCATTATAGATATATGTATGTGTCATTGTATATTATTAGGTCAAGCCCAAAGTAAAAATTTTGAGTTATGACATTGTAAAATCTAAAAAAGAAAAATTATAAAACATTTTACCTTGCATAAATCAAAGATATTACATGCGGGATTCATTGAGTTATACACGTGAATAAAAAAGAATATTATTAAAAAAAGGTATATTTGTGAAAAGTGTATCTACCCTTAAGTACAAAATTGATTCTATTAAAATATTACAAGTATATAGCCCTATAAAATGAATCCAAAAATAAGAGAAATCCTTATTAAACTTGAATGAAAATAAAACAGCGTGTGAAGGATGACAACCAGTGGAGAAAAAAAAACTATGTTAATATACCATAAATAAAACCTGAAATCATCGTTAATATATAGAGTAAAACTTAGAAGTGAAAAAAATAACATTTGTAAAATAAATCAAAAATATATATATGAAAAAAATAATAGTAATTAAAATAGAAAATAATAATTGATGAAAATTCAAAAGGATATAGGTGGAGTTTCACGAGATGTACGTTTTAAGTAGTAGCTTTTGAAGCCTCTTTCTCGAGTAATGTGATTTTAACTCTGAGGAAGGCCGAAGAAGGGATTGTTTGTGAGAGGTGAGATGGGAGGGGGGGGGGGGGACTGCTTGAAGGTCATGCGTATTATAAAGGATAGTACCTGTAGATACAACGGCGTGAAAAACGAATTGTTATGATTAAAGGACATATCCAGGTATATTTATTTAATATCACCATGAAAGCGGCGTATAAATACATGACTTTGTTTATAAAAACTATTTTAGCCAGTCTGTCAACCAATGCAGCCAGATGACAAACTAAAATGCAATAATATATACATCTGCAGCATAAACACGTATTGCTTGGATGCATCGGGGGAAGGCGCAAAATTTAGCATTGATAATTTAATGATATGATAATGATAATGATAATTTAGCAATAATCAGAGCATAGTTCTTAAATCTAACATTACCTTTATGTCACCTGATCACGTCAAGGAGGGGAAGAGTTAACGATAGCCAAAACACCAAATCCCTTCCACGGATACCTCGCCATTGTTTAAGTGGGTTACAGAAGGTCAGACCAATTTTACAATACACCAAAATATGGGGGATTCGTATGATGCAAGTTTGATTTTAGAATATCTAGACAGAACAGATCGGATAGGTTTGTGAAAGATCGTTGTCCATACGGTGCTGGTGAATTTGAAGCAAAATACGTTATAGAAACAATAAGAACACATGTTATTACGGTAGATATAATCATAAAAAACAAGATTATATTGATATAATGCCGTAAGAATAGATGTAAGTCCACCCTCAGAGGGATAAGAGATCATAATATGGAACACATTGAGGGGATATGAAGGAATAAATTAGGTAGTTAGCAGTGAAAAACGTCCTTAACACTATAACCTCATATTGACTGCACCTTTGCGTATAACTTGATACTTTCAGTCTAATACTAAACACAATTATAAATATTACACTAATTTGTAGACACTAATCAATTGGGTGTACGTGCCTGGTTAATGAAAAACACAAAACTTCTATAATTAGTAGTAGTATGGTGCATGTGCAGCGATGACCGACAATATTGTAAATGGACTGTATGATAGATATATTAGCGAAACCAGTATGTTAGATGAGTGAAAATGGGAATCTCTGTCAGACCGTAGGTTGAAATTTAGATTTAATCTCTTAAATAAATTCCAGGATAATATCTTCACTGATGACGCTAAAATTATTTTGTGAACTCCAACTTACTATGGTAGACTGGACCATATCATAAAATTAGAGAAATCGATTACCGAACTGACAGATTCAAAATATCCTCCTTTCCTCGTACAGTTAGGGATATGAATAGCTGTGAATATATCCAATATCATAAATACAAATATCAATGATAGATCGTTGCATACTGATATAAGGACTTAAAGCTAACCCAACTAACAGCATGTTTTTCCATGCTTGCTTTGCTATTTTTTTTTTTTTAATTGTGAAGTGAAGACTAGAATATAATTACTAATCCTTTTTATGCATGATGTGTTATGCATGTTTGATTTGAATTCATCCCTTGACGCACAACTTTATGGTGACTTGCAGGGTATTATCTAAATGTAGATGAAATGTTTTTATTTCGAAGATGATTCACCTCCTGCCGCACACCCTCCAAGCTGCTGACATGATACTCAATTAATGCAGATGAATATGTAGAAATAATCTGGAGTAAAATGAACGTGGAATGCTCAGTAGAACGAACTAATGGCTGAAGAATACGCAAAATCAGCCAGACATCCGAGCAGTTGTAAATTACGGTGCAGCATGGGGAAATGACGTGCAAATAGCGCGAAATTCGATCATATGGCCTAATTTACATTCATGAGATCTTAAATCATTCTGGAAGGAAATGACTATCAAGAAAGACCACCTGAAATACGTAATCATATGCACTACTTTATATGCATATTTTCGGACGAGAAAAACATGTTGTATTATGGAAAAAGCAGGCGGATTGGCAGCAAAAAAGGTCGCCAACTTCTTCGTTGAATTCCTTGCGTGAAAGATTGGCCCTGAGGAAAGGTGAGGGAGATATGGAAAATATTCCTCATGATACATTTGTACCCATATGCTGCCCATCATATTCCGCGGAAAGTTGGAAAAGTCCGTTTTAAGGCAACGATTTTTCTAGAAGAAATACCTACAAGCAGATACTGTCAACTCAAACATATTTGACACAAAATCATACTCATAATCTCGTGCAAAATCATATTTCCTTACATTATTAGATTTGAAATTCCACAACGCTAAACAATTCGTTGATTGTTGAGAAACTCAGAATGGATAGTATAGACACTAGAGGATAATATAGCAATCAAAACTTGATCTTTTAAATTCCGAATAGAAATAAATAAATTGGACGTCACGAAATATATCACGAATATCACAACAAACCATATAAAAATGATGGCTAATTATCGAAATGTCATGCTTGGTAATTTTCAAGATTAAAATAAAATTTTTTTTTTCCATAAAATAGATCCAAAATAATTGTACCAAACATTAATATAAACTCTCATCTAATATGTAGACATGTAAAGAGGTCGGATATATTATTTTGAAATCAACATGTAACATTTAAGATTCACCCGAAAGAAAAAGAAGGATAATAAAGTATTTTGCATCCGTTCAGCCCGTTGATTATTTTTAGGTTGAAATACGAAACTTGACTTTTTCAAAATAAAACCAATGAGAGCTCAAGAATCCTCAAATTCATCTAAACGGGAATAAAGTATAATAAGAGGCTTTGACTGAAATAAAGCACGGAAGGTTTTCTAATGAATCATTTAATACACTGTGAAAACTTAAGTTGTAAACATGTTGTTTTTAATCAATATTTTCTGAGAATTCTCCTTTCTAATTACTCGTCAAGGCCAGCAAGTGAGTGCCGCAACATACCGGAGTAAATTGTTGCTTTCTTAATAAGGTTTAACGCAAAAATAATTACACCAAGGTTTTCGCATTAAATAATGGCGATTAAGACCTCCCCCACAGGATGTCATGCCCTGCTGGACTATCGCTGAATACACTCAAAACACCAAAACATTCCTCATATCCAGGTGTGCATATAAATGAACAAACACTTGGAAGTCAAAATGAAAGGGCTTAAAAGGAATACGGGAAGCGTAAAGCATGTCCTGTAGGATAATCGAGGAAAGAAAAAGGGAGAAGGGGTAGAGTGATGGAACATGGTGGCAAGGGCAGGCGATGGGGGCGCCCACGAGGAGACAGGGTCTGGGGAGGGGGAAGGAGGGTGGGGACATTGGGAGGGAGGTGTAGGGAGGGAGAGGGAGGACGAGGGGTGCGGGAAGGGGCGAAAAGGGGTGGAAGAGCATTGAAAGACCAAAACTGCACTCTTTTATATATACTCATAAAGACAAGGAAATATTTTGTTTCAACGTACCACTCTCCATAATCTTCAAAATATTTCGTCTTTATTGTACCCTACAATCCACCACAAGGGCGTGAGGCAGGGGGTGACTCCACACCAGCCATGCTCTGTCAATGAATGAATGAATGAAACAACCATATTGCAAGTGAAATCACCACTGATCTCCCTATTATCAACTAATTTACTAAGGGGAAAGGGCCACGAAATATAATATGCTCCCACCTCATGCTAACAATTGTCCACATAGATTGTTCAAAAATATTGTAAGATACTTCTGATTTCACGCCAAATAGAATTTCAAGCAAATTAATCCAATAATGTCATTCAAAATCGCTAATACGATTATTGTTCGATTTTGCCTCACAAACGCAACTACAATAGCATCATTATCATCATAATCACGGGCCATAATTTCTCTAATCGGTTTTATGCGGCTCTCTACTCGATTTTCTCTATGACAGCCTTTATCCACATACGACATCTCTCTCTCTCTCCTTTTAATCTTTCATTACTTTCACGATTAATATCATTTTAGAGCTTTCTTTGCCATTCTTTTCGAGCACTTTTCCCAGAACGACGGCCCTCATCAGATGTCTCTAGATATGACCGATTAGACTGCCTTGTCCTCTTTTTTCTTGAGGTTAATATTTCCTTCCACTTCTCTCATAACTTTTTCCTATGTCACTAGATCAATTCGATTCATCAATTTCGTTTACAACATTCTTTGGCAACACCATTACTTTCATTATCATAACTGAATGTCTCCTTTTCATAAGAGAATTTAAAGCATAAACTTTCGAACCTGAAGTTTTTTCTGCCCAGATCACGTGCGGGATCAGTTAGCAGGCGGACAGCGCCCTACATACGGCACCTCTTCCAACATCGACGCCAACAACAAAACCACTCTTCCTTCCTTCCTCACTTCCTGGCCTCTCTTCCTCCACCCCCTTTCCACACATCTGCTCTACACATTCCTTCGTGTGGAGAGCGGCAGGTGGCTGGCACCTGCCCCGGCAAACCCTCTCCGAGCACCCCTTCCTCCTCCTACTCCAGGATACCACACCATCGCCCACCCTCCACACAAACTATTCCTCACGAGGCCCACCCCACGGTTAATATCCTCCCCCTATGGTGGACGGATTGAAGTCCTTCGCACCTTTGGCACCAGTCGAAGCACCAAATGTTTTTCGGGGCATATGGCCCAAGGCGCGCTGGAATGGGGGAGTTGTGGAATTTTTCCTGCCTTCTGGACTCATGAGCAGTGACCGCGAAAAAAATTTAGTTTTGCAAATGTTTGTGTAGCTTTGTTCGGGATATTTTAAGCCACTGTCAAACATGGAAGGGTGGATATATATGGATAACTATGCATTGTAATGTATCTGAAAAATTTGTTCACTCTGCCAACATATGATAACCGCACTCCTGAATGCCTATTGTAGGAAATATCGCAGTGAATTTGAACAAGTGCCTAATCCATTAATTCATATTAAATTCATGTGTACATTTAATCGTTTGCAGGTTTCTTGATATATGCCTAACACCATTTTCTCTTAATGTAGAGAACACATTTTTTAATTCCGAGCGGCAAGTTCATGTTTGATGACAATACATTGACCTAACCATTGAACCCAATACATTGAAACCAACTGAAATTACCTGTTACGGTATTGAAAAGTTACTCAGAGATATAAAATCCCAACAAATCCCCTGGCCATGATCAAATTCCCTCCCGTGTATATAGAACACGTCGTATGGATGGATTGGAAAACAGCCGATGTAAAACCCATTTTTAAAACTGGTGGTAGGGAGAAGCCATCTAACTACCGACTTATAACCCTCACATCCATTACATGCAAGGTTCTAGAACACATCATTGTCAGTTCGATCATGGGACACCTAGATAGCCATAATTTATAGCCCAATGTTCAACATGGCTCCCGGAAGAGCAGATCACGTAAAATTCAACTTGCACTCTTTTCCCACAATTTAGCTTCTGGTGAAAATAATATTCCAGTGGATGCTATATTTCTCGATTACAAGAAAGCTTTTGCCACGGTGTCTTATAGCAAACTAATTTTTAAATTAAAATCTTAAGGTTTAGATAGTAATATTACATCATGCATAAATGATTTTCTACATGATCGGGTGCAAAGGGTTGTTCTAGACGGTGTTACCTCCCCGGGATTTGAAGGCACTTTGGACGTGCCACAAGGTAGGTCCACTCTTGTTCCTTCTGTGCATAAATGATTTAAACAAGGTGGTAAAAATTAAGTTTCGTCATTTTGCCGATGACGCAGTAGTGTACAGGGAAATTCTATGCCCAAACGATAAAGAATACTTAAGTGATGACCTACAAGCGATAGAAAAATGGTGTGATATAAGGGAGTTGGAATTAATTTAAAAAAATATGAAGTGACGAATATTTGGAAAAAGAATACTTCTCCTCCTAGCACTTACAAAATAAGTAATAATAAATTAACAAACGTTGAATCTATAAATATCTTGTAATAAGACTGGCACATGACATTTCCTGGGGTAAACACATACGTGAAATAATGGGTCAAGCTAATTGGAAACTGGGATTCATGGAGTTGGAAACTGGGAAAACAATATTGGGTAAATATGACGATCATGTATGAGAAATCAGCTACTTTTCCCTCGTTAGACCCTATTTGGAATACGCTGCCAGTATATGATATCCATGCGAAACAGGCCTAAATAATGAACTTGAACGAGTGCAGCGAAGATAGGCAAGACTTTTAAAGGGAGGGCACGATAACTATTTTAGTGTAAACAGTCTATTAAATGAATTAAAATGGGAATCATTGTCAGATCGAAGGTTGAAATTTAGACATAATCTCTTTAATAAATTCCTAGATAATATTTTCAACGATGACGTCAAAATATTTTGTGAACCCCAACTTACTATGGTAGACTGGACCAGAATCACAAAATTAGAGAAATTGATTGCCGAAGTGACAGATTCAGAATGTCCTTATTTCCTCGTACAATTAGAGATATGAATAGCAGTAAGTACATCCAATACGAGTGTATTAACGGATAGCATAGGTAGCTGCATGTTGGTATAAGGACTTTAAGCTAACCCAACTAACAGCATTATATTGTATGCTTGCTTCGCTATTTTATTTATTATTACGGCTTTTTTGGAAATCGAAGTTTAGAGTAGTATATTGTTACTAATCCTTTTTTATGTATAATATGTAATGCATGTTTGGTGAGAATTCACCCTCTGCCACACACTTTTATGTTGGCTAGCAGAGTATTATGCAGATATAGATGAAAACACACGAATTAATACGGAAATCACTGCTGTACATGGACGTCTGCTGGATTTTGGAATTGGTTGATGATCTCTGTAAATGATTTAAGGAGGATCGCTCAAACGCCCAAACTTCTCATCGCACTATGGTAGCCTGAATAAATTATATAATAAAGGTGATGAATACAATTAAAAACATGGTAGGAAGTGAGATTGTTTTCCAAGTGACATTTTTTCATGTACGTGCTAATAACAAATTTGTAGGATATTACCGGTGAAATAATTTGAAATTCATGGCTCGGAACAATGAGGTTAGAAATTTTATAACTTATTTAGCCTCTATGCATCCTGAAATTCATAATATATACTGATTGTATATGCTCGTTAATTAGATTTATGTTTTTTTAAGCACTCGTATGTTTGACAGGCAACCACAACTATATAATCAACATGAAAAACAGATTCCCATGAAGCCTTTTTTTTGCAATGCTTCATGAACAGAATTATTGATTACCAATCAAAGATGCAATGCATGTGATAAAATTTTCTTTCCTCGTTCACCCTATTTAACAGTAAAATCGGTAGTATAAAGAGCAGACAACAGTTCTGCGTTCCCGAGTGTAAGGTCCATGTTACTGATCAACAACTCCCTAAAAAACTCTTCCGGTAGGTCGCAGGGTGCCATGCAGATGCCGATGTGCTGCTTTTTCTCATGGGAGGTGGGGAGAAATTGAGGGAGCGGGCGATGCGGAAAAGGAGCGCCCCTTTCGTGAACCGCGAAATGAAGCTCCTTTGACTCGCAATCGAGCAAAACACATTCCACCAGATGGCACCTGCCGCGGACTAGAAAACAATTTTTCACTTCCGCAAGATTTCTTTTTAATTCGCTATAAGAACTTCCTCCTCTCCACAACAAGCGAGTCACACGCTAGCAATGCCAGCCGTCTTGTGTCTCCCCCGAGTAGTAAAGACTTGGGTTTCTCCATGCTCCAAAGGCTAAGGTTTTAGCTGCACTATTTAACCTTTCCTAATCCCAGGACTAGTACAACATTCATGCCCACGACGAGATTCGAATCTGCCACCTTTATGTTGCCATTTCGGTCGGCTCGTTATCGACCTGGCAATTCCGACCGACCCCACTGTTTTTATAAGTCACGCGCGTGAATTAATCTTTCTGTGAACGTAAGAGAGGCTTTAAGTATTTAATTATTCATCATCATCATCTTCATTGGTCCTCAATCCTCAGATTGGTTTGACGCAGCTCTCCACTGAGTCATTCTATCAGCTAATCTCTTCATATTTACGTATTTCTTCTCTTTCACATCCTTCATCACTTGTTCCATATATCTCGCACGAGGCCTCCCTTTGCCGTTCTTCCCGTCCACTTATCCCTCGCCGATTGTCTTCATCAGGCCATCATGACTTAAGATATGGCCTATTAAGTTATCCCGTCTCCTTCTTAGAGTTTTCAGTAGGCTTCTCTTTTCTCCCACTCTTCTTACTGTTTCCTTACTGCTACGCTTGTATTTCCAGCGGGAAGTAGATTCTTTTTTTGATAGATTACCCTCTTTGCCTGGGCTATTCTGCTAACTATTTCTTTCTTGCTTCGTCCATCGTTGATTATTCGGCTTCCAAAGTAACAGAACTCTTTCACCTCTTCCAGCTTTTGTTTTCCTAGTTTGACGTTGGTTTTGGCCTCTTCATTCTTGCTGCACACCAATATCTTAGTCTACTTTTTATTTATCTTCAGCTGATATCTGTCCTTTCCATGGTTACTAGTATCTTGTTCAGGTCCCTCTCTGTCTCTGCGATTAGTGCTATGTCATCAGGGAATCGCAGCATGCTTATTTTTTATCCGTGGATAGTCACTCCAGAAGACTTCTCCCTGATTTCATTGATGGCTTTCTCGATGTAAATATTAAAAACTACTGTAGGCAGTGCACAGCCTTGTCTCACTCCTTTCTTTATTCTTGCTTCTTCACAGCTGGGTCCAGATTTAATCACAGCTACTAGGTTTTTATAAAAACTGTGGATGATTTTCGTTCTATTCTTCTGTAGGTGATCCTTGCCATTATCTTCGATGAACGTGTCACCAGGCTTATAGTCCAAACATTTTAGCATTTCTCCGCTTTCTTCTTTTTGGAAATCGGAATGATGATGTTATTCTCGAAGTCCCTGGGTATTACTGTTGAGTACATGTCACAGATGGTTTTATACAGATGGGTTAATGTCTTTTCTCCTACATTTTTAATTAGTTCTGCAGGAATATAATCCATTCCAGAAGCCTTATTCATCCGAAGGTCCCTAACTGCTGCGTCAAATTCCGATCTTAGTATTGATGCTCCCATCCTCTTCCACTTCGCTTTCCTCTTCGATCACATTTGTTCTGAGATTGTTTTCGTTGTACAACTCTTCCAAATATATTTTCCATCTCTTCACTTTGCCTTCATTTTCAATCAAAAGTTCTCCATTCTTGTCCCTTATGGCATTGCATCTAGCGCTCCATTCTTTGAAATGGTTCCTCACTATCCTATAGGCAGCTTCAACCTTTCCAAGTGCGAGGTTGTTTTGTACATCTTTACATAGGTTTTTCATCCACATTTCTCTAGCTTTCCTGGCTTTGCGATTTATTTCGTTCTTTAGTCTTTTGTACCAAGGCTGCCCTTCTTCAGCTTTCGCATTCTTGTACATTCTTCTTTCTTCAATCAGGTCTACGATTTCTTCCGTGATCCATGGCTTCTTCTTGGCAACTTTTCTTCTTCCTAGAGTTCCTTTGCGGCTTCCTATAGGCTTCCTATGTTGTTTTCCACTGTTTTTCAAAATGCCTGCTGGTAGTTGAGCCTCCTTCAGTTTTTCCACTTTCCAAGTGTTCTTCACTGTCTTCAATTTCTTGAATTTTAGATGGCATTTCATCATCACTAAATTATGATTATACGACATTAAGTACGTGGATCTATTGGCCTTATCGTTAGGAGCAGGGTATTACTGATGCCGGATTTCTTTCAACTCCTTTTTCTTCCAATTCCATCTTTACACATTTCCTTCCGGTCTGAAGTGTATGGTATAAAATAGTATTGAAGTGTAGTGTTATCAAGAGACTTGAAACCATTCATTCCACACCAGTCACATGGTAAGGCCATTTTACACGGCGAATGATCATTCGCATGACCATTCAAGCATTAGTTCACGAAAAAATGAAAGTGATGACCTGAAATAACTTCCGATTAAGAGCGTTTTACACAGGATTAGCAGTGGTAGGCCTATCAATAGCACACACATATTCACGGGAAATTTCCGACCAACGCAG
Source organism: Platycnemis pennipes (assembly GCA_933228895.1). Taxonomy (NCBI): domain Eukaryota; kingdom Metazoa; phylum Arthropoda; class Insecta; order Odonata; family Platycnemididae; genus Platycnemis; species Platycnemis pennipes. Next base: position 126,023,823 of record OW121851.1, on the reverse strand, counting down.
CTATTTCGACGGTCGTAATGGTTTTCTTACGTCGTCTGGTATACGTGATTGATGAAATAAAAGCATGGAATACATATAATTATTATAATACGCATTAAAATAATTTTTTTGATACTGAGATTCATGTTAATCTGAAGTGAATTTGAGTTTTCAATGATGGACCGGTATGGTCTACATACATCTACACAGCACCCAGGATGCGTGCGTAATGATGCGTGGATTTTACCAAGGGTGTAAAGATAAAACTTTTGGTTAATTTGAGGGTTAAAACCAAGAATTCTGCCTATAGTTAATCCCCTTGTTTTTAATTTACTACTCTATCAAACCACTCTGCCTCCTAATTTCTTCTCAACCCAACGTCTCAAAACACCATTCTATTCTCTATCCCTACGGTCCAGAAATAAAATTTATACAACGCCACGATCTATCATAAGCGCTCTACTGTTTACTTTATATCTCAGCCCATGGTTCTCCCCAGGAGTTTTCTTCTGCTGGCAGTTATACGGTAAGTCACAGCAATCCTTAAATGACATTAAATTTTATTCACTTAGAGATGATTGCCTACTACTTTTATACCATTTTCATCTTCTTCATCCTCGAAAATCCTAATAGTTGACTCTTCGATTGATTTATCAACCTTTGAGGTTAACTGAAGTGACCAGCACCAATTTCAATCCTTTGTTTGACTTGCTTATCAGCGCAAATCAAACCTAACCGATTTGATTTGCATTTTATTTTCACCCCCTGAATGAAGTTCCTCACACGTCTCTCTCATAATCTCCTCTAAATATATAATGAAGAGTAGAAACCACTCTCATTAATTTGGCGGGTACGAGGCTCTGACATTATGAAGACGAGAGTTTTACGAATACATAATTTGAATTGAAGCTGACCACATAGTGTGACATGTACAATACACTGGAAGTGGTCATTTCAAACGCAAGCAACTCGATGGAAATTAATATTTTTTCACCCACCTGGATAGAAAATCTTATGAAAAGATAGGATGATTGATGCGGATACGCACTATTCTTCCGGCTGTGCGATATTCGAAGGCGCCAAGGGAGCATTCAGAGTTGTTTTCAAGAGCTAAGGACGAAAGAAAAAGCGTCGACCCGCGCCTTGAGTTCTTTAGGAAGCCAAAGAGGAGAAATAGGACGGATTCTCGCAAAAGAGCTCATATTAAAACTTCCACGAACTCAGTGCTTGATTGATATCCCCCCCGTGACAGTCATACTGAAAGGAAACCTTCCGAGAGGATTGAGAAATAAATGAAATGTGACCTACGCCTTCGAATTCCCACAAAAGATTCTTCACCTGGTCACCGCAGAAAATCAATTCACATGGGGGTAGAGCATTCTGCGAAGGCGGATTGAACCGCAGAATAAATCGCCTTCGGGGCGAGTCATATCGCATCTTAACTCAAAATAACTTTCGGGTAATAACGCTCACAACGTTATTCTGATACTATCTGTCATCAATAATGTACCCGGAGTCATGAATATTATTGAATGGTATGTCCTTAGGTTTCAAAAAGAACTTTCTTCCCGATTCAAGATGTTAAATTGAGTTTAATTTAATGAAAAACCACTAAATTAAAAGGCAACAATGTTCAAGATTCTCCTAGGAATACAATAACAAACTTGTAGTAAAAAAATTGAATTAATTAAAGCATTTCATCAACAAATTCAAAATATAAAATACTGAATTGTAATCTCAACACATTCAGATAGAAAAATCGATCATATTAGTGGCAATCACCAACGAGATTGTTTTTGAAACCGTAGCGACGGTTTCAAACACAATCATGAAAATATAGAATTATGGCGAAGAGTTACGATTTACGCGGTGCTTTTCTCTTTAGGTGTCTTATTTAGTTCTCAAATTAAATCTTTACTCATTGGATCCCAAATCGATTATTTATACTCCAAATTAGGTCTCATAAGAGCGAAATAACATCTTTCTTTCATTTGTTTCCTTCAACTCTCTCATAAAATTCGTTTAAAAAACCAAATCTGTTGGAGAAAAATAGAACTTGAGTAAATACTAGTATTTAAAAATTAACAGGGTATTCATACAGTATAACTTTTATATCATTCACAATAAAGTAAGGGTCCCTGGCAAAGCAGCGTAAGAGAAGATGTCTTAGAGAATGTTACAGAACGTGATGGAGGGGAAGGAGTAAAACAAGTGGAAAATCAGCGTAACGCAATAGATGGATGACCTCCTACTCTTGACTCCTCTTGACCTCCTACTTTTCACTTGCACGTTGGAATTTTATCGTATATCCGATAGGGTAAGATGATTTCAGGAAGTTCTCAATATTTCACTAAAACACTAAGGCGTCCAGTTCTTTTCATACAAGTGCCCCTAAGGAATATGGCAGGGGTGATTACACATTTTGACATTGGTGCCATCGATCACAAAATATCAAGTGCAGAGAAGATGTTAGCGTTATGATGCTAAAGAGTCAAAAAGCACATTAAGTCAGCTTACACTTATTCTTTTAAATCATGGGGTGATAGGTTGTTTAAACCTTATACGAAGGCATGCAATCATAAATATACCATATATTACTTCTGGGTTTATACCAAGTTGGTTGGTTGGTTATTTAGGGGAGGCGACCGACAGCTGAGGTCATTTGCGCCACATAGGATAGGTGGATAATTGGGTAATGGTAGGAGTTTTCAGGGAAAGGAGGAAGGGTGGAGAGAAACCCGGCGTCGGAATTAGCCTACTCTTAACGAAAGGCGCCAAAGAGACCACGGTTTAACGTCCCATCTGACGGACGGAGTACTGAACTTGAAATGCCCTCCACTAGGCACTCTACTAGACACTAGGCACTAAGTGGGGACCGGTTTTCCACTGAAAAAAACCGCCACTGCCGGGAAACAAACCCGGGCCCTCGGGATGGGAGTCCAGTACTCTAGCTACCACAACAACCCGATCCCCCGTTTAATGCCAAACATGATGAAGTGACTTATGTTGCAGATCGCTATTATTATGCGGACAAACAATATAATCCTGAAAACTTATTTTCACATCCTTATTACCAATCTCCCGACGAGCTTCCATCATATATATTTTTGTTCCGACTATCCCATTGTAAATATCCAGGTTGGCGGACGTAAACTAGGACAGTGGTATCCATTCACTTATTATGGAGGTCTCTTACATGAAAATAGAGATTTATGGCGAAGAGTTACGATTGCCAATGAAGTATTTGCGAAGATGTGGACATTTATGATGATCCTCTCAATGAAAACATGAAAGAAAATATTAGTGTAAAATTCCATTCCGGATAATGTTATTCTACGGTTCAGAAACTTGAAGACTTAAGGAAGAGGATGGGTGGAAATTGGTGACCTTTGAGAAGTGGGCGTAGAGAAGAAAAAAGAAGGGTAGTTGAAGGAGGCGAATGAGGAAGTGTGTGATAAAACTAGAAAATGGCTACGAAAGTGAATGAAATATGGATGAAGTGAGAATAGGTGTAATGTTGAAAAATGTTACGACGGTAAAAATGGTAGGTAAACGCTGAATAGAGAGGAAAGGAATGAGTTATGAATGGCATGAAGGCCGGAAATGCATATAAAGTTTTAAAAAGACTTCTATTGAAGGCAACGAAGATTGGCTATAAACGATAGATAATTAAGAACATTGGACAGGGACTAACCACAAAAACATACCAATATTTGTAGAATAATTCAGATAATATTCCAATATCTGTCCTTTGATGCTACTAATAAGTAACCAGGTATTTTAATGAATAATCTCAGCGTTTTCCCTTGGATTTTAACCTTGCTAGCGGCCCTATCCCGAATATATGAATAATTTTGCTGGTGAAAATTCCGGGAGGTTCAAGGAATGTACATACAATTGAAAACGAGTTTCTGAATAGATAATCCCCAGGAAGTGAATGAAAGCGCAATTATTCTTCTAGAAACAAGACTAAAAACTATTTTAATTACCACTGAAAGGAAAGTAAATTTGAAGGAAGAACAAGGACCAGAAGAAACACCTGAATTCCGGGAGATTTGTCTTTCCCACCAGGAGAGGTGTTTAAATACGTTATATTCTGGGGGACTGGAATTACAGGAGTGGTGGCAACCCTACCAGCACTGGAACACCGGTCTGCAGAATGGGAAACCAGTATTATTATTAGCACAATAACGTCGGTACCAAAATTAAGATAATAGTAAAAAGAATTTGGCATTCATTTTCCTTAATGGCGGAAATATTAGTTAGTAATTCTGATTAAGAATAGTAATGGTAATAAGTAAACTTTAACACGGCTGCAATTAGGAGCCAACGTAAAAAATATGTGGTGAATTGGTAATATCTCATTCCATCGATCAGTTCAACCAAACCTATCTCTCCAACTTTTTTAGAAGGTTTCTCTTTAATCGTCGAGTACTGCCACAAAATCTCTTGAGGGTGCAATATTGCGGATGTAGAACGCGTTAATCTCGCCCTGAAAAGAGTACACAGCGCCAAACTGAAATAAATGCGCCAACAGAGGGATTAGCAGCATGTACCGCTGTTTCAAGCTGAATCAGACATGCACCAGTGAGCTTTCAGTTTTGCAGACTGCTAACCTTTTGCTTTTACTATGGGTGAGAATCTATTTCGCTCATCAAAACCCTGTGAACCCAGAGAGACCTTAGGTATTATAGACAACCGGCTGCTTTATTCTGACTTGAAGAATGTACTGTAACTCAACTGATGCGCATGCTTGCGGTAAAGTAAAACTAATTCCGCCAGTAGTAACATAAACCTTAGAATGCAATCAATCTCAACTATATATTTATCCACTACCTACTTGTGTTCAACCCGAAGGTTTGTTTGTGATAGGTGAGAGTAGAGCTCACCCCGTACTAAGCCATTGACGTGTGAAACACACGCATCAAGGATAGGGGGGCCAATTCCATTCCCTGGGCCACCTGCAATTTCCTACAACATTCTGACCCGCAGGAAATCTAATCGCGAGGATTTTAGATGGGGTGTCCAGAAAGGCTCTTGCCCGGGATTTGAACCCGGTACCCTCCGGTCAGTGGCTCAGTGCTCTACCCACTAGGCCACCACGACCCCCGTATGGACCAGGGGCGTCGGAACTATTTTCGCTGGGAGAGGCCAACCTTAAAAGCCCGGCTCTTAAGAAAAGTGCCCGGCTCCTATAAAAAAGGCCCGCATTATTTTAAGGATAGGAGGGGGTAGAGACTAGAATTTCGCTAAAAGTGGTCATGAAGGTGGTATAATATGCGGCAGAAGGGAAAAGGCATGCTGGAAACAAATGAAATTTAATTTTTATTAATGAAGACTCATTTCTCAAGGGCCCAGGGCAAATTCTGGGGGGAGGGGGGGGGGGGAGCGAATACCCCCACTGCCCCCCCCTTCAGACGCCACTGTTATGCATATATGCAAACAATAAATTCACCAGTAGAAGAAGCAGAATAATACTGGAACACAAAAACAACATATATCTGAGATTATTGAAAGAACTCTTTTTCTAATACTGGTGTTAAATTGGAATTAGAGAACAGTTATGATGCAGTCGGTGCATCATTAGCACTGGAATCGCCAATGCAGCCTTTAACTGAATGATTTGTTTGCAGCAAAGTGATTGCTATCACATTTTTGATAAACCAAGTCTAGAGAATTCACTTGAGGATGATCTGACGAGTCTTTATGGCGGAGTAACTTGAGATAGGCTTACAGAGAACTATGCAATGACTGTAATTGAATAATATAAAACAATTACACCCAGTAGCATACCAAAGGGGGGGACGCCAAAATTGAAAAACATCTTTTTTTAGTTTAAGAAAAAATAATTTTTTTCTATGGCGGCTACCATCTAGTTCGCCCCGGGCGCCAAGGTAGCCTTGGTACGCTACTGGTTACACCCAAATGCAAAAAATAAAGTTATAACATTAGGAAATATTAACAGAAAATGTTAAGATCATACATGTACAAATTATCCTGTAAGCCAAATTGAGAGTACGAGGCGGGGGAATAAATAGGAATGTGGGATTAAATTATCCACCCCGAAGCTTGACCAATGGTCAATGACCATCAATCTGCAGGGCTTTAATACCTGTCCTTCAATAAATAGATAATAGATGACGCCCGATGTTTTTAGGGGGATAAGAATTATAAATGTACCTGGTAACGACCCCATTTAATCGCATTCAGACTGTGAGTTAGCCTCTGAGTCTGTTGCAATACGGCCTTAGAGGCATTAATGACATCACCCCTAGTTACAATTTAATAATGATTTTGAATAAAAGTAAGCTAGCAGTTTAACGCAAAACTTAAGTGTTTTTTCTCTTGGTAAATACTCAACGCAAGACACTGCTTTCAATTGCATACTATTCATTTTAGAATTTAAAAAGCATCTTCATGTATTTAACCTAAAATTTAAATGTTACTCACGCAGATGAAGATGCCATATACTTAATTGTAACCATAGTTTGTGTATCATAACTAGTAGCTGACATTAAAGTTTGACCAGCTTTTCCCTATAAAAAAATGCTGAACTAGTACCGTTGATTAGTTCTTGTAAGGAACCTAATCCTAAATCCTACAGAGGTACTGAAAACGAACACTTATTTGAAAGTTATATAAATAAAGGCATTATAATTTCTTTTCGGCATGAAAAGCTGATTCTATTTACTATCAAAGCCAAAAAAGGTTAAAAAAACGAAAGATATATCCATAGAAGTATAAAGAGACAACGAGGTTGAGTACCTAAGTATAACAACAAAGAATACTAGTTAGATATTGTATGCTAGAATAGCATAGAATGACGTGTTGTATGTTAGAACGAAGATAGTATTTCTCTCATTTTTTCCCTGTAGTAATTGGGTATGCTACATATGTTTCCGGGCTACAGGGCAATTTCAAGTGATATCGCTAAGGCTGGATGTTTAAGTACACATATTGTCTCCCATGAAAAGGGAGGGAAAAAATGACATCGACATGGCAAATCATGATGGATTTGCTCTCAACTCACACATAATTGAGCGATGCGTTCTACAACACTGCTTTGACTCGTGACACTGACTTGTACGAAAATTTACATCGATTACCCAAAGATGTCAACGAGCCAAATCGTTTAATCATGTATGAGAAGTCTCTTTTCATATTCAACCGTAACTCTAGATTTTCAGAGATGAGTTTCAAGCATAACTGCTGAAAAAATTTATACTAGGAGCTCATAAATCATCCAAAAAAATCAATACCTAATTTATCATATCCATAAATCTTAACACCCACGCAGATATCGCCAGAGATGTCAACTTTATCTTAAATATTTAAGCTCCCATTTCAGAAAATGTTCGCCCATCCTCTGCATTTCTACCCTCAAATGATTTCTCTATATGTACTGACTATCCTGTGAGCCACCTTGAGGTTGTGTTGCTGGGGGATTTATGGGGGGATATTATACAAATGAGCTGGGTTTTAGATATTTGATTTTATCCCTTTTTCGGCTAGGATAAATTTAAATTCTGAGGATTTTATTGCATTAAATGAAACGGTTTTATCTAATATTTGAAAAATGAAGGTGATCCCAGCACACGTCTACGTGATTTCTTCAATGAAAAAGGCACCCCGATTGACATCCCTCCTCGCTTAGCAGGTCTTTATACAGTATTGGGCGAAAAATAGTCCCTTCGCCATATGTAGGACGTTTTCCTGGGTGAAAGTGTAGAATATACTTTCCGCCCGGTTTACAGGACTTGGCAGGGTGATGTTGCATTTAGTGTGTACCTTAGCCCATAAACAAGCCATGCATGAGAACACTGTATACTATTTCCATGTACGACCTACAGGAAAAAACAAGAAACAATCAAGTGGTAAGTTCCACGTTCTTGATTTTGGTAGTGATGTTTGTTATCCACAAGGTGAAATGCCTTCATGAGAGGTATATGTTTTGAATCGCGCTTATATCTAGTGCATGGTACCATCTTTCAATCCATGAAGTCTTTGGCTGAATATTTATTTTATGCCTCACAATGGGTCTCCTGTTTCAAAACAACTTGAGACGGAACCTCGGATATTCGACGAGAGGGTTCATTAACCCGTGATGACTGAATGCACCCTGTCTTCTGCTGCAATGAAATACCCTTTCCGGAATTTCGAGAGAAGAGAATAATCTGAGACAGAAAACTTTCTCCGTTACTGCTTCGTGCTCACGTTCAAACACAAAATCCGAAGAGTCTCGGTTTTGATTGCGGCTTCATTCAGGTCGACGAAGGAGTCCGATTCGGATGAATGCGAAACGAAATAAGGAACGCGGCGATCAAATCGATCGGCAACAAACGACATTGTAAAATACTGAAAACAAGCGGCTTCGGTCCTCGAACTGCATCAGCTGGCTGCGAGAGCAATGAATTGATCGATAGATTCATCTACATCTACGCGCTACCCTGCAAGCCACCGTAAGGGTGTGTGGAAGGGGCTGAATATCATCAAGCATGCACTATTGACATGCAACTAGACTACTCCATGGAAACATTTTAGATTATAGGGTTACATGCAGATAGATGGTTAATATCTACATATAAATAAAGGGATTAGTTGTTAATACAGGCATCATGATCTGCAGAATAACAATATGCTGCCTATTGTGTTCTCTTATAGTGCGGGATAAATTGAATTTTGAAACTATCGGTACGGCAATCTACCTCTCAATCTTATTTATTTGGAAAAAGATGAATCTCTAAACACTAAAAACATATCCCTGGCCGAAGTTTGTAAAATTGAGCCAGAAGGATGCCACGCTGCCCCCTTCGCAAAATGCGATTATATCGACGTCTCCCCGCGAGATCGAGATTTCATGGAGGTCAAGCATTCCTAGAGATCTCCGTTTTCTCGTTGGAAGAAAGTCTTTTAGCGCTTGAGCGAAGTGAAGCGAAAACTTGAGAAGTTTCTCCATTATTTTTTCTCTTCTTGTGATGGTATCCTTATTTTGTTCTCCTGCTGATGAGCAGGATGGTAGATTCTTTTTGGAATTTTCTGAATATGATTTTTTACTGACTTCTGACAAAATATTATCAAATTACGTTAAAACACATAACTTTTTTATAACTTAAGTTAAAATAAAACTCTTTTAGGGAAAAGTGTGATGAAATAAAAACGTCGTCATGCACACCTTGTAATGGGGGCGTTTACTCGGAACCGAAATCGCAATTTTGTACACGAAATCGTTAGATGGAAACGAAAAACGAATTTTAGTGAAAAAATTAATCTTCTAACCACAACCATTCACTCATAAATAAAAAATTAAAATAAGCAAAAGGTGACGCCCACCGAAAAAACTGCTGTGATAACATTGACGTCATTTTCCTCGCGTCCTTGACTGCTTTCAGGGGAGGGGGAAGGGAGTGGAGGGGGGTTCTCGGAAGGTGTGCTCGCACAGATGCTGTCGAAATCGTTCCCATTGGCCGAGTCATCTGTGTCCCCCCCCCTTTGCGACAAGGCGAGGTAGCTTCGCGGGCCCAGTTGTGATTGGACGAAGTCGATATACGTCAGAGGTTGCACCACACCCACTTTTCCGAAAGGGTTAAGAACATCAGTTTTTCGCCGCTTATAACTCGGGAAATAATTGTCGGATCAGAAAACGGAAAAATACGGGTCATTTTATTTTACAAACTCTATCAGATTCGGCAATAAAAAAAATATGGTAAACGACCCCATTCCTTCTTTCCTCTTAGAATTAGGTATATGAATTGGGCTGTAAATATATCCAATAGTATAAATATCTCCAAGTATACCAATCGATAGCACACGTAGTTACATGTTGGCATAAGGAATTTAAGGTAAGCCAACGAACAGCATGTGTTTCCATACTTTCATTGCTTTTTTTAATCTTTTTTTAAATTGAAAATTTTAGACTAGAATATTATTACTAAACCGTTTTATGCATGATATGTAATGTGTGTTTGGTGTAAATTCACGCAATGTCATACACAGTTATGGAGGGTATTATGTAAATGTAGATGTAAAGAAACGACGAAGAAGAAAGCAATTCGTCGGTAGGAAACATGCACGTTGCATTTAGTAGTGCAAATCTGTGCGCATAAATGTCAATATGATGATGCCATTTCCCTTTTATCAAACCTCTCTTTGAGTTGCCAGGCCAGCTCTTTTTACTTCCCTCAACAAAAGATGAATGTTCCAGCACCACTTAAAACGGCAGCAGCGAGTTATTTTAAACTTTCAACCCATATAAATTATGTACACAGTTGCCCCTATGCTACCAACTCTTTTTTTCATAAGAAAAAAAATAGGACTCAGTGCTAAGATTTCTTTGTTTGCTTTTTTTAAATAACTAACATCATGTTATAGATTTGGTATTTTTATGCCGGGTGACTTAAAAAAACAGCGTTTTAAATTCATTTATTAAATTTTCGTATATAGGTACTTTGTTTTTTCCTAAAAGTTTAGTTTCTTTCCTCAGAAACCTTAAATTCTAGCAGTTCTTTAACAACATAATTGTTTATTTCTTGTAAACTGCAGTATAGGATTGAAATGGGAAATTGTGACCGATGCACTAAAATCCCACATCTATAGAAATAAAATAACAGCGCTTTTTCAGTCTGTTGACCTTTTTTCAGCTGTTTTCCGGGTCAAAATAGGTCAAGAGATTTCGATGAAAACTTTTTCTTTGCTATCTGTTATCTGCGAGAGGTTTTAAATCCACCTCATACAATAATCTGCCATGGCGTATATATCTTAGTTTATAAATTACGTTTTCCATTTTTAGAGAATGCAATTTTATTTTCTTTCATTCATTAAAATGAATGGGAGGCCACACCGACTCCCAAAAATAATAATAATCTGTGTTTATTAGAGTATTATTTTGTAATGTTATTATCTGTGATAAGTATTATGTAATAATGTTTGTAATAAGTATTAGACTATTCAGTCCCTTCTTTCACCTAACCCATAATCCAGTTCAAAATATGCCAGTTATGTATTTAAATAGATGCCAAGGAGGTGGGATCGAATCCTTGCGAGGAGCCCTATTGCCACCAGGAGGCTATCATATATATCACCCCTCCTGTATCTTCTGACCTGCTTGGTTTCTTGCTGCTCGACAGGATCGTAAAACTGTTCCCAATTTCATCTCAAAACCCAACAAAAGACTACATATTTTCTCTTCTAGTGGGAGGAAATGTTGAATATAATAGAGTTTTGGACAGGTTTACTGATTATTATGTCTTTAATTTAACTTATTATTAACCACAAGAAAACAAAGAAGATTACCATATCTCGGAAATGTCCTTGGAGATTGTTTTACAGCATTGAAACCCGGGGGATTTTTTTTGGGTTGGAACAATAATTAGGCATATTTAACAGATTTAACTAATATACATGTTCCGGTTCAGTCAACAGCTGGTACAAGACTTGAAGTCTTGTAGCTGATGATGTCTAAGTGAGCTAAAGAACGTGTTCTAGTAGTTTTTCCGTGGATGTGTACAAGTTTATTTGTCCTCGGATAACTCCATCTCCTGCGACATTAACCCTGAAAATGAGAGCCATCAACCTCCCACATCAGTGCACCCCTCCCTGCGCATATTCCAGATACTGGGCGAGATGTCTGCGTGGGGTTGAAGGAGGGAGGGCGTGGGCCACGGACGGCACATCTGCCACCTCCACCCCCTTTCAGACAATCCCCCTACCCTTCCAGGCCGCCGACACCGAATAAGGAAAGGGTCACCGTCACCTCTTCGCATAAAGGGTCCCCACCCTTCTCCCTTCGAATAAACACCAGGCCCACGCAATTCACATGATTCCCCGGAATCTTGTTTACAACTCCATTTTTTTCCCATCCAACTACCGAGATTACTGGCGTAAAAAATTCACCACTTGCATTCCTTACCGAATGGTCGGATTCCTTGCCGTCCTATATCCTTCTAAATGGTAGTACGACTGGGGAAAAATTCCGGATCTCCGGGAGAGAGGCGAATAAATGGAAATTATTCTCGAATCCCTTGTCATCTGATCCTGCAAAACTTTATGATTCTGCGAAGAAGTTTTCCTATACATCATTAACTTCAACAAATGGCATTGAGCAATGAATTTAAAAAATAAAATCCGAAAACGAAAATAAATCCGATGCACTAATCACATTTAACAAAATCCATTAACTGACGGAAATTATGATCTAGAAGTAATCAGTTTTGAATTTTTTTACATCCATTTATTCACGATTATTACTGGGTAATATAATATGCTCGGAACTCCATATGATGACTCGTGGTCTCCATTACTAAGGAGTCAGTAATGTTTCAAACTTTTCTATTTTAGCAGCACACCGATATGTTTTCATTTGTTGTTCTTACTTCGGCTTTAATTCGACTTCGGAGGAATAGATTTCATTCGTACGTAATCACCATTCGTCATTCCTAAATTGGTTTTTCCCCATTCGTCAATCGGCTAGCCTAATCTAATTTATATGATTCTACTCTTGTAGATCCTTCAATATTAGCTCCAAACATCCCTTTCTTATTCCATTTTTTCCATGCCTTTTGGCCACTAGGACTCATTCCTCTTCATCAGACCATAGTTGGTCTTGATGTATTGGACAATGCTATCCCGCTTTCTTTTCTGAGGATTCATTTGAATTATTTCCCGTGCTGTTCTCTTAATATGTACTCAGTAACACTTTTTGTTTATTTCATCCTTCATATGCAACACCACATTCAGTATGCTTAGTTTCCCCTTTTTTGCAACTTTAATAAGGATTGCCTCACTGATATGATAGAACGAGCTCCAAATGTAAATTAACTTCAGGTTCTTTTTCTGCTGCCTGGGGATTCTTCTTTTAGAGGAATGCTCAATCGGTCCGGGCCAATTTCCTGACTATTTCCTTTATCCCTGATTTATCACCTGTTATCGTGCTCACCCAAAAGCAATTTCCATCCATCACTTCAAGTAATTATACACAACGCTCATCGTTTTGACGTATGATACATCTACAGATGCACAGTGAAAACTGAGCATCAAAAAGCAAAGAATTAGGTACATGCAACACTGCAAAAGTGCACGAGCGATTGAGAGGAAAATAACCTCTGTCCCGTTACCATTTATTCACGCATACAATTTCCTTATTTGAAGCCGCTTCAAATTGAACAATTTGTTGTTTCCTTCTAAAAGGGTTTTAAAACGTTTGTTTTACACGTTTTAGACCCAGTCTTAGCTCTTCCTTTTTTTGTTCTGCACACCATTAACTTCATGTTGTCTTTCGTAGCCTTAATCTTATCTGGTCAATAACTTTTCATAGTTAACCACAGTATTTGTAACGCATCGTTCCACCTCTTCCATAGCGGTAATATTGCTAGCGAATAGCATTATTTTTATTTATTTTACACGTCAGCAAAAACCTACACTGTGCATGATAATTACGTTGAAAGAATTACTTAGAAGTTTCCATCCGCACTCTGGAAAGGTGAGTACTCTGATTGCTTATAAGGATATCACACTCGTTGTTTTAAGGAGTTAAAAAAGTTATTCCCTGGATAAAAAAAATATACCATAGTGTCAGATATATTCATTATCATCATCGGTGTACAACCCTAAGATTGGCTTGACGAAACCCTACACTCGATTCTTCTATCGCCACTTCTTGATAAAAAGAAAAGAGTGAAGTAGCTGCAACTCCTCAGGTTAATAATGTGGTGGTTTACCCTTGCCTTCCACATCGCAATACTTCAGCCATTTAGTAAATTTTACCACGCCTGTAGTGAGATAAGTGCCGCTGTACTGGAAAATGTGGTCTCCACCTTCACTCATAAGAAGAAGAGCTACTGCCCTCACCTCATGGTGATGAGAAGTATAATTGTTGTCGGCCTTTCGTCACCAAGTCAAGGCATCTTCATAGGTTTCCGTATCATTTACCAATCTTACCCAAAGATAGACCTACTCGGAGTGCCGTCACTTTTTGTCCACGAGTGCTCATTCGACGAGTAAACTCGCTTATTTCGCATCGAACCTTGATACCTAGAGGTCGAACCACCATCCGCAACCCGGCGGGTCAACTCACTGGCTTTAAGCACAGCCCCGATGAGAGATATAATAGTAAATAATTTATTCGTGCTGAGATTGGTGGCCGAATAGCCCAGGAGTCATGGACAAAAGTTTTTCCAAAGTGATGAAACCGTTGCCTGGTTTGAAAATATATTAAAAATATATATCTATCATGGAAATGATTTGCATGGATGTCTCAAGAAAAAGAAATGGAATTCCGAGCCCAACTTGGGCTAACCTCAGAGTCCTCTTGTAAGATTTTTCGCACAAAATGACGATAAACATTTCTCCTACAGATTAGGGCCGTGTTGAGACCTATTGCTCGTATTAAAAAAATCCCCCCCCCCCCACTTCTAACAGGAATCTAAAATGCGCATCCCATTTCCTTTTTGTAAACACAGCTCTCTTGTAAAATGGCGACATCTGAGATATTCCGTCTGTATAGCTTGTCTCGAGGAGCTCTCGCCTTCCTCGCAAGTGGAGAGGAGGGTGGAGAGTGGGAGGGGGAAGTAGTGGTGCTATGCTGGTTGGCGCCGTGTCGCCGGGAAGCAGGATTAAAGCATATCAAGAAAGGGAGGAGCAGGAAAATATCTTTGTGAAGAACACGACGAGTAAATGAATTCATTAGTTTGCTTCTTTAGAGGACTTTAGCGGGTTGACTTAGCCAATTAATTCTCACGGTGAGAAAGCAATCAAAATAGTCCCAATTGCATACGTCTAATACCAGGAGTACCTACTAAATGAATTTTAATTCCACTCATTAAGTTTCAATAATTTTAAAGATGATAAAATATGTCCCTCTGCGGATGAGCAAAAGGCATTCAGAGACAATATTTGGTTTGAAAAATGGCACCTACGTAACTTTAATTGCTATGGAAATTACAAATACAGTTCAGCACTATGAAATTCAAAATGCAATTTATCGAAACCTTGAAGAAAATCTTACAATTTAAACAAATCTTTGGAGTAGTTTTAGGAGCCAACTATGAGAGGTAGGATTAACATGCTATGGAAATCTATCGCACGGGGTAGTTTACATATTTTTTATTGCTGAATCTGATAGGGTTTGTAAAATGAAAAGACCTGTATTTTTCCGTTTTTTGATCCGTCAATTATTTCTCGAGTTATAAGCGGCGAAAAACTGAGGTTTTTAACCCTTTCGGAAAAGTGGGCGTGGTGCAACCTCTGACGTAATCGACTTTGTCCAATGATTACTGAGCCCGCGAAGCTAATTCGCCTTATCGCAATGGGGGGGACACAGCTGACCCTGCCAATAGGAGCAGTTGCGACAGCATCTGTGCGAGCAGACCTTCCGAGAACCCCCCTCCACTCCCTTCCCTTCCCCTAAAAGCAGTCAAGGACGGGAGGAAAATGACGTCAATGTTATCAAAGTAGCTTTTTCGGTGGGCGTCACCTTTTGCTTATTTTAATTTTTGATTTATGAGTGAATGGTTGTGGTTGGAAGATTAATTTTTTCACTAAAATTCTTTTTTGTTTCCATCTAACGACATCCGGTACAAAATTGCGATTTCGGTTCCGAGTAAACGCCCCCTTCTATACTCCAGTCAACTTTCGTACAACTTAGCGAAGGTACAGCATTCAAGAAGTTCCTATGATTAGAAAATATAGCACTTATCTCATAAAGTAAATGACAATGTAAACAGTCCTAAGTGCTCCTATCAAGAAATCGAAACTAAACCTCCTCACTGTCAAATTTAAATATATTAGTTAGGGCATTTATTCGACACATAAACGTAAGTAATTGTAAAACTACATCGGCTGTCATTTTATTGTTTTTAAAGTAATATTGGTATAATTCAGCCCTCCATTATTCCTATGCATTACCATCTCATCCACATCCTCGTCCTTCTTATCAAAATATCTATTTATTTGATTAACTTAATTATTCCTCAGTTTTACTCGTGGTGCCCTCACCTTACATCTTAACTTAAGAAAACACCCGTACGCACTCCGTATTCTTCACAAATCCTAAATGTCTTAGGATATATTGAATTCACCTGGTTTCTCTTTGTCTGACTGAACTCCATATGGATCTTTCTTCCCTAGATCTCATGCACATTCCTTCATTTTGCATTTTATACGTTTGAAATTCACACATTCAAGGTAGTTTCCTAGGTTCCCTTACCTGGGTCACATACGATTTCCTACGAAGTGCTGACAAAGAAAATCCAATATTTTAGCGAAGATTTTTTTGTGACAGAAAGGCTTCTGCCCGGAATTTAACCCCGGGACCCACCGGCCGGTACCCCAGCACTCTACCCACTTTGATTCCCCGGGAAATTGTGGAGACACCTCCGAATTTATTTATACTAAAAACAATAAATACTTGTGCGGTAGCGATCAACCTGTTGTCCGCCCCCGATCCACAGTATCACTCCCTAACAACAGGTCTCGATGGCATCTATTTCTTTCGATGGGTCCAGGTGTCTGACCCTTTAAGTATCACAACCCTTTAAGCAAAGGTTTTCACGCACTGTATTCTTGTTTCCAATCACTCATTCTCTTTGAATGCACCATTGATTCATTCATCATGATTGTCTCATTCTTACCTCTAGCATATCTGCTTTAAATATCCATCAAAGGTCTTCGGTTCCATTTGATATTACCTCCAAGGAAGGCGAACAATTCCACTTATTTTCACTTCCCTCTATGAATTTCTTGGTGATGGATGTATACGCGAAATGATTATTACGGTGTTCACTCATCTAATCTATTGGCAGGTTTACAGACACTGCTCGTACCAAAATCAAAACTAATTGATCGTATGATAAATACGTCGGAAAAGGCGATGGAATATGAAAAATATAACGATCCACGAGTCATATTATAATATCCGAGTCCTAGTCGTGATGTACATAGATTTGCAAATCCGGTAAAAATGTTGGACCCCTGATAATATTTTGCTCAGTTGCCATTTGAATCAAAACTGATACGACGTTAAAGTTCTTTGGTGTGTAATGCAAGTTATTCGGGAAATTCAATCAGATAAATAGGCTGCCCACCAGTAAAATGCGTTCGTACACAAGAGAGGAAAGTAGAAAAGAAGGATAATGCAGCAGTATTCGTCAAAGAAAACGTTAAAATAATTCAAGGTTGTAACCACTGGCCTCACACCGAGGTGTTTCATTTGCATTCTGCACACATGGGTATGAATACTTCAGATTGTGTGACCTTACATTTTTCCTTCCCGCTTTGCGAAAGAAATTCACGAGGCAATTCAAAAGTAGGTTTAGCACAGAGGAGTCGAACCTATTTAAGAATTTGCGACCTGCACGGAATGCAAATCAAAGCTAAATTCTTGTACGATTCCAACCTCACGATGGAGGCGCGGCACATTCAAATACAGGGATACCTATCTCTCTTCACCTTACGCCGTATTCCTTCCGGGAGCACTTAAACGCAATTTTGTCACTACATTCCCTCCAGCATTTTTTTTATTCCTTTCAATAACTCCAACGCCGATTTTTTTATTATTTTAGGAGAGTTTCATGTCTGGCCGACTGGTGATGGAAGAGGAGGCCGAGATTAAAGAAAGATGAAGGAAATTTATGTCACGGCACGCGTTTAAAAATCGTCCATTAAAACCCATTTCAACGCGCTTCACTTAACATTAATCTCCTGAAAATGTCGTAGATTCATTTTTTTTATTCGAGGCAGACCGCGACCAAAGGGACGATAGTATGGAGCACGCGCCGAATCTTTATCCACTTGAAACGAGTCGTTTTACGAAGTATATTTCACTGCTGTTTTTTTTATTTTCGTTGAACTTCGCTGTCAGATGTTTCACGTTGTAAAAATATCACCGCTCCGTGTTCCGCCACCCTTTTTTTAAAAAAAGGAGATGTGATGGCATATCCAAACGCTCTGCAATTTTCGTAAAGCTGATTCTCGAAATATTTCTTTGAATTTTTTTCGAGGCTTTCAAGGATATATTTAACCCTTTACCTGAAAGGATTCAAAATATCTAGCATGGGTTCTGTGGACTTACGGTAGGTCGGGTGCCACGCTTTCTGGATGTCATATGTTTGACCGCTAAATGGATTTTAAGCGTGTACAGCAAGGCGCATGAAACGGTTCCAGCCTGAAATAACTTTTAGGAAGGAGGTATAGCGAGGATTTATCACGGGAATAGTAATTCTAATACTGTTTACTACCTTGGCCTAGGTGGCCTAGGGCCTAGAGACGGGAGGCTTGATTTCCACCTTGGACATAGCTATGTTTGCCTTAGGTTCAACAACTCAGAATAGAGAGTGCAGTTTGGTCTTAGACGTTAGGGTATCTTAAAGTCAATTTTACCAACTTATTGCTTCTACTACTTTGCCTGAACTCCTTTCCTCGTGGAAGAAAATCATTTACCGAAAATGCTTCCCCCCAAAATGTGCTCAATAGTATTAATTATTTGTTCATTTCTAACACCTTCTTTGATTTGACGCTATATGTTTAACGTTACAAATCATAATAAATGGATATTTCCGTCACAAAGGAAATTTGAAAATAAAAAAATGATTCACAATGCGGGCAAAAGACCAGAGATAAGGTTCACGAATAAGAATGAATGAATGAATGGTAAATCATATACAAGAATGATTATTCTGTATACTTTATCAGCAATTTTCATTGTGCCAATTAGCCTACTTTGTGATGGAATACTTTAAAAACTACTTCTATGCATCTCAGAGTCCCTCTGGTTAACCTCTCCTTTAACCGCTCCCGTCAAATAACCACACAATCCATCTCTCTTATTCTCATCCAAAATCTCCTTTCTCCTCCGCCCTTTTCACCGCTTCCGCCATGCATAAAGAATACCCTCGCCACAAGTTACTTCCACATACACTGCATCCTCTTAATTTCCTGCAGTAATTTCCTTTCTCTCCAGCCAGCACAAGGACATCCTCGTAGTTGCATATTTATATCCGAGGCAATTACTCTTTCTTTCTCTTCGCCCACACCTATATATCCTACAGAGTTTACAAGTTTTCTCAATCCAGAAGCCAAGTTTCAGAAATATAAAACGCTGCGCTTCATATCAAACTGTTCAAAAACTTTTTCTTTAAATTTATGT
This sequence comes from Platycnemis pennipes, assembly GCA_933228895.1. Lineage (NCBI taxonomy): Eukaryota > Metazoa > Arthropoda > Insecta > Odonata > Platycnemididae > Platycnemis > Platycnemis pennipes. The sequence goes on along the minus strand of OW121851.1, from coordinate 126,004,709 downwards.
ACAAGCTTCCATTCGTACGTTGCCTCCGGTAGGTAAATGACTCTTTTAGGAACACAATTCTTCTTACTCCTTTTTATAACCACAGTTACTTTTTAACCACAATGATGTTACAGAAAACTTATGAAGATGAAATGGCATGACAGGGTAACAAACTAAGTTCTGAGAGCATCATAAGGAAAGAGAATTTCTGAAGAATATTTTTTTTCCAAAAATAAGACGGGACAAGCTAATCGGCAATCTTTTGAGATATGATGGCCTGATGAAGACAGTCGTTGATGAACAAGTGAAGGTTCGGCAGAGTAAGGGAAGGCCTTATGTGCAATATAAGAAGCAAGAAATGAAGGATGATAAAAACGTCAGTGAGAAGAGGTTAGCCAAAAGGAAAATTTAAAAGAAAGTACCATCAAATCAATATTTGGAATAATGATATTGATGATGATGCATATGGCTTTTTAACAGTGGAAAAGTATTCAGTTGAACATTGAAATACCACTACTGTAAGCAAAATTTGGATTGTCAAACTTTGTCATCGTTATCAAGATTAGTTTCCTCACGTCGGAGGTAGCTGAAGATTTTTCACATCCGCTGTATTAGGATTTCAGTAAAATTTCAAAACGCCACCAAAAGAAAAACCATTTAACCCCATGCTCGGAAGTATACTAGCCACTATGTGAAGAACAGAATACGTATGAGCCGCTAAAAAAAAGAGGTATTCCACACGGATGCACAAACTGCACGTGTCCCTACAACCTAGCATCTCCCTCTACCATCATCCTCCGCTAAGTGGAAAACGAGCTGAGTCGCCAGGAACAGCAGAAGTACTCCACGCCAAAAGTTTGTCCCCGTGCCGTGGAAGTTTTTCAATTTCTCCGGGTGTCCTTTCAGAGCGTTGTGACGCAGCAGTAATTGAGTGGCTGCACACGACATGACTACTTTCACGGGTATTCTGGAAAAAAACAAAGGATGCCAAGAAGAAAAACGACAACGAAAAATTCGTCGAGCTAGACAAAAAAATAACGCTGCGCCCCACTGCCGAGTTTTCTCCCATTAACATGGTTTTGAAACTCGAGCAAAATTTTAATACCGGCGGCAACGATGAAGTTGTGCTCGTAGTTCCAGGAGTTAAGCATAATGGAGGGCAATATAACGATGCCTGAAAAGATAAAAAATAAAGCGCATTTTACGAAAATGTATACGACCACTAAATAATCCCCAAATTGCGTGGAAGAAGTGATGAAAATCACTCTCAAATGCAAAGCTTTCGTGAGTACAACTTGTCCGACACTAAATCTCAACCTTTTAACGGAGAGCGTTGCGAACTAAATGGCACTTTCTGGAGTTTCCGAAATATTGTCGTCAGCGGTCCCATACGTTATTTCATTCTTCTGCTCAGCTGCCTTAGCAGTAATACGTAAGTATTTTCAATTTTTTTGTTTGATGTTTTGGACTTGAACCATGCTTTGGACTATACTTTGTCGGTTACGCCAAATTTCAAAACTGACACTTTGGATTTCATTTAAATTTTGCCCGCAGAATTTGCGACCCTGTCAATATAAAAATATGGAGTGAAGCTAACAAAAAACAATAACTTCTTCATCTGAGATGATATTGAATTTTCCCATTTACTTGGCCTTTCTGCCACCAAACAAATTGTCAATATTTATTCATAATGATCACTCAAGAATCCTAAGATTAATAATACGCAGCTCTCCACCCGATTTTTCTGTCAGAAAATCTCTTCATGTATACGTAATTTACGTGATTACGGCTTAGCAATGAAAAATATTTTATACCGCTGGAATACCTTACTGTCCAGCCAATATATGTGCAATGGACATCATATCAGACTATTCCTTGTGAATATGCGAAGGACACCAAGGCACTGGCGACTCAGAAATGCGGATGTTGACTGTTTCTTCACAAAAACCCCCTATCTTTAAGTCCTGAGAAGGGGCATTTCCACTCATCGACCGCTCAAGAGATAACTAAGGAGGCTAAAAGCCTCTTACGCGGTGGCGAGGGTCGGTAACCCAGTAACGGTCTACCTCTGGCACCAGAGCTCCATGACGAATGCAGGGAGGTGGGAAGGAGGACTCGATAGAGTGAAGGGGGGGGAGAGATTTCTCCTGAGGAAGGATGAGTCCCTCAAAAGCAGCAAACACATTATACAGCGCCGAGGACCCAGAATGGCCACTCTTCTACAGGAGACTTCTTTGAAAGTGACAATAAATAGACATGCATTTGCTGATCTTTGATTAAAATTTTCGCCTTTCGTATGGAATCGAGGGGATTAAAAAAAAATCAGCGTGGGTTTCCAGCTAACCTTTGGGGGGTGAATACGTCACGTGTGTGGTAGGGTTGCTAATATATAGAAATATAATTAAAGCATACAAATTTATTTTTTGGATTTGCCACGTTCTGCTTCCCTTTCCTGAATTAATTTGCGATACTTATCAACAATTTTAGCACACATATTCTGCGGAATTTTAAATACAAAAGTTTATGCAGCATTAATTACGATTATATAGTTTTTTTAAACATCTGTACAGCTTTTATCACATACTGCTTAGATAATACTCGATGAAATAATTACAGTGACATCTTGCTCAACGTACAATCTCATCGGAGTCCAAAGATATACTAATTTTGGCGTGCGCCGAGCGAAGCACACTCCCATACTCGTGCAGGTTGATGCACTAGTCTACTGACATTATGCTATATACAACCTTTGCTCTTTCGTTTGTGAAGTGACCGTGAAAATTCTTTCGTTTAATATATATTGTAATTTCAAAGATGGATGAAAACGCAACGCTCGATTCTCTGGTCGACCTACGGCTGGCTTGTAAGGTAAGACGTAGTTTAGGTTAAGAGACAAAGTTGGAATCAGAATTCAGAGCAAAATTTCAAGTTTAAAAAAATATTACACTATGCGGTTCCGTATTTACGGCATAGAAAATTTATTTACGTTATGTCATGGCTGAAAAGAAAAGTTGGCATCATAAGTCGCTTTTTTCCATCTAAAAGTAGTAAAAAGAATTTGGATATGGGCCAACAACTAATTTACTGTCATCATCTACAACCAGTCTGATATTGATTCGAATGTAAACACGACTATATCCGACAAGGAGGGATTTGAACTCGTAGCCACTGTCATGTCAAGTCAACACGTTACCTGGCTATTGCGGCCATCTTTATTTTGTGCATTACCATCCATATCTACCAAGAATACAGGTATTTTAATTCAATTCTCGTTTTAGTTCTTACTCAAGAGAGACATCTAACAGCTGAGGTTATTCGTGCTATCTCCTCGTACAATTAGGGATATGAATAGCGATAAAAATGTCCAACACGAGTGCATCAATGGATAGCATAGGTAGCTGCATGTTGGCATAAGGACTCGAAGCTAACCCCAATAGCAGCATGTTTTTGCATACTTGCTTTGCTATTTTTATCTTTTCTAAAAAAGTTCAGTATATTATTAGACACTAATCATTTTTTATGCATGATATGCAGTGCATGTTTGGTGGGAATTCACCCCCTGGAGAATTCACACCTTTATGGTGTCTTGCAGGGTATTATGTAGATGTAAGATAGCTGTGTGATTGGAAAATATTTCATGGAACGGAGAAAGGGTGTAGATACATCGGGCATCGGAATCAGCCTTCTTTTAACGAAAAGCACCAAGAGGTCCATTGTTTAACGTCCCACCCAACGGACGGAGCACTATACTCTCGGTTCTCTCCTCTCAGAACTCTAGTAGCAACTGGAATACCATTTAAAAATCGGCAAATGTCCGGATTAGAACTCGATAGCTCGGGTTAGGAGACCATTTAGAGAACGGGTTAGACACCACAAAAAACATAATTCTCATCTGTTTTTCATCCTCCAAAAAATTGTTAATACATAGATCTACCCGACAGTCAAGTTGTAGTTTTAGTGATTTAGGGAAGGCGACGGACAACTGAGGTTCTTTCCGCCAGAGAGGATCGGTAGTAACTTGGTTAAGTTAGGAAGGGTGGAGAGAAACCCGGCGTCGTCATTTGCCTTCTCTTTACGAAAGGCGCCAAGGAGGCTACGGCTTTACGTCCCATCCGACGGACTCAGTACTAGAGTCGAAGTTCTCTCCGCAAGGAAATCAAGAAGGGACCGGTGTACCGATGAAAAATCCGCCAGTTCCGGGAATCGAACCCGAACCGAATCCCCCCTGGCTGTCAAGGGCAGGGATGCGTTTCATGAGCTTTTAAGTTCGATAACTAAGAAATATGAGAGACATGAGGTGAGAGAGGATGAAAAGAGAGCAGAGAGAGAGAGAAGGGAGGAAGCGTGGGTAGAAGTGGCCTCAACGACTGAGTCTCCACCTCATACGCCTTCGCGTGGGACGCGAGAGTGGCTCGAGGTATCAATCCGAAAAATATCGCCGAAGGAAAAAAATTTGCCGACTCGTTTGACTCGTCCTTTCTTGTTGCTCCTTCTGCTGTTGTTGCTGGGCGTGGGGGGGAACGAAAGAGAGGCGGTTGTCGGAGGAAATTTCTGCGAGATTCGACCTCCCCGCCGCCCGTCCGGGAAATCGTTCCTTAGAGGTGCAACTCCGAGGACGTGATAAATCCCTTGACCGAGCAGTGACAGCTTCGAAATTAGCTGTGGACCGATCGGAAACGTTTGCAAGGAACTGAGAGTTAACGACCGCACGTGAGGTGGGCCAGATTTACAGTCGTGTGATTCGACTCGCTCATACTCCCCTCCCGCACGCTCCATACTTTGCGAATATCATCCGTGAGTGGCAGACTGGAACCAAAGACGGGTAATGAGCCAGAAGCGAGAAGTAGGAGCGGGAAGCATTACACCACCGCATCAGGCCGAGTGAGAACCGCGCTTGGCGAGCGTTTAACCCAATACGCAAGTATGCATAGAGATACCGAGATTGAAATCGGCCGAAACAACAAACGCAAGTCGAAGAGAAAGCTTTACAATTGAGTGTCCATGGAGAGAAAAAGAAACTAGCATTCTGTGATGTGCCGGCTGCTATGGAAGATACAGAAAAATATTTAAGAAAGACGCCAGTAAACTTGAAAAAATATTCTAGTTAGTTATACCACCAAGATCAAAGATTAGAGCAAATGTACATTAGAGGATCGGAGAATTAGACCAAAATTAACTCAGAAAACAGATCTTGCAATGGAGGAAGAGTATTGCGATTTTGGTATCAGTATAACCATTGACTGAAAGCTTAAATATGCCTGAGATTGGCCCGCGGGGAGAGGGGAGCCGCCAAAAATAATACCCACTCAGAGCCTGAAATATAGGGTTTGAGGCAAGGAAACACTGCATTTAAAGAAACTTTCTCTGCATTAAAAAATAATACATATTGAGGAACAATATAGGCATCGGTAAAGGCAAGAATGAGTGCATTTAAGTATAATGTAAGTTGTATGGGAATATTGAAGACCAAATAATTTCGGCAAATGGATTGGCTAATTACCGAATATGTTGTAAGAAGAGAGGTCCTACGAAAACTCGTCTCCGAAGACAAGACATGCTTATTGCGACAAAACTTGAGCAGTGGTTTTGCAAAATAAGGTCGTAGGGGAAAAGTGAGTGAATTAAAAGAATGATAATATTTTTTTGATATTTGATATATTTTGAGATACATAAAGCAAATAACCAAGGATCTAAAAGAAAAAAATACATCAATACGAAGCCGATAAAAGAATCGAGGAAAGAGCTACGTGAAAAATGTTCCAAGATCGACGAGGCGCTGATGAACGGAGTTTTATCGCAATGCTAGGAGGGAATCCAGATCAGTGCAGTCACAATCAGGATGCATGACGGGAATCTCTACGGAGACACACAGTATTAAATCACTGTTTCTGCGACTCGCTATGCAAACTAGATTGGCTGGCGGATTAAGGTACGAAACGGAATGCGAACGACGGCGACCACTATTTTGCTCTCGAATACACAGCAAAAAATTCACGAAAAAGCGAAAGCTTACGTCATGAAGAACGATGACCGCCACCCATAACGTGAACTAAATGATTAGTATCTGCGATGGAATACAATAATTATTAGTCCGTAAGGTATTATATTAAATGTATTAATTTATAATTCCCAAGGTATACTAGGGTGCGATTATCATAAGCTAGAAATGCTAAGAACATGTTTCATATGCGCAACAGACTATTCAACTTATGTTTCATCTATCACCTATCCGGGTACCATACTGCCTATTAAGTTCCCTTATTTTTTGTGGGAAGAATGATATTTTAAATTCATCCGTTCGTGACTTGACAAGCTCTAGAACCTGCATAAGTCGATTTACCATAGTGATGATGATAATGGCCGAAAAACGGAATAGAGTGGAAAAAGTAATAAATGTATTGAGATCAATATATTGACGGTTGTTATTTTCAGTGAAGAAAGAGAAGCCTAACTATAGCTTCCACAGTTAAAGGTTTTATTTGAATTTATCACGTCAACAAATCATTTTTCTAACTTCTGAGCAAACATTTGAGCAATCTAACTCTTGAAAGCGATGGTAGGCGAGTTCACTTTAATCCATTTCCAATCAATTTAACTCTTGGCTCATCCATTTCCTAGCGACTGATTATTAAACAGCTTTGTGACCATGGGAACTCTTTAGTGTATTTGGGAAATGAGCACAGTTATTGTGTTCACACGACTCGAATGAAGGTGATTACTTGCCTTTCCTTCACGGAGTAATCCATTATCTTTCCGAATTTGGGACGTAAAAGTGTGGATGAAGATATTGATATAGGTATTTGAAGTACGAAAGTAGGGCACATAAATTAAAAGATATTTATATAACACCAACGTTTTCAGGGACGACTCGTCCATCGCCTTCAGGGTGAGTGAGTTAAGATACTCACGAAGTTACTTAACTCACTCACCCTGAATACGATGGACGAGTCGTCCGTGGAAACGTTGGTTTTACATAAATATTTAACCCGGTGGAAATCCCGAGAAGACTACACCAAAATAATTCGCCGGTAAAGAATTAAATCATATTTTAAGAGATATTCTTCGGCAACACAGAACGAGGTTCATATAGAGTGAAATGATGAAATAAATGATCATTTTGTACAATTGCACCCGACATAAATTACAGGATAAAATATGAAAGACTAGTAAACGGCATTCAAATATCTCGAAAAGAAAAAGGCATAAAAGAAAAATACTTACGGATAGCAATTTACAAATTTGAGTACCTAACGTAGATTACCTCGAAAAAACTCATTGCAATATTTTTCATGGGGAGCTTAAGAGTTTTATGTCGTTCAAGCAAATGGACGCCAGTTCACGAAACTAGCTCGATCAGAAATATAGCAGGATACAGAGGATATAAGAGTGACTTTTTATCTTCTTACCCTCATCTCATAATATTAACACAGAAGTTATGAATTGACGTCAGACTGGCATCAACAATAATGCAAACCGCATGCTGGATGAGTATTGTATCATTATCATAATTGAGTATGAATATAGTATTTTTTTAGATAGCAAATTTGGATACTTGAACACGAAAAGCGTTGGGGCGAGTGCAATCTCTTTCTTGGACCATCAACTATATAAAACTTTGAAATAAGTCAACTTTAAAACAAGTCAAGGTCGTATATGTATGGTCATTGGCTTGGATAGAAAAATTACTAATGCGGGGGCGTAATAAATGATATTTGTAGATATTTTTATTTCCTTGGTTATAGATTGATTATTTTTATGAAGTTTTTGACTGCTAGCTCTGCCGAGTTATTTGACCTATTTTTTTGGGGAGTTATGGGAAATAGTACCTATGGATATCGTAAAGAGAAGACGGAAAAATGATATTTTTAGGACTATTAGAAAAACTGCGGACAGCGCCCGTGGGTAATATAACAACACTCTAAAGCCGGAAACGGTCCCAGGAAGTATGGCATTCAAGCAGTATGATTTTTTTTAAACCCAAGCTTCCGGTAAATTCGCCACTCTCTCATCAGAAACTCGAAAAAAAGTATCCCCTCCAGCATCATCATTTCCACTATCCGTATATCTGACGTCACCGACGGTCAAAGCGGGTCGTTCACCATAATCGCAGTACACTCGATCACCCCACCCACATAAAGGGTCATCGGTGTCTTTACCCATCACCATCATCACTAGGCGGCGACTGAGAGGCGAGAAGCAAACAGGAACGAAAAAAAATAAAACACGCATTGGAGTGGGCGTAAGGAGAGGCCATTCGACGGACGCCATGATTAACGGCGACTCATCGCCGCTCAAACAAGCGCGCAACGACCGCGCGCACGCGAGGTGACCCGGAGTGCCACGGCCCAGCGATCACGAGGGCATCATCATCACGCGAAAGCGTGAGGGCAAGGGCATCGCGAAATCGGCACGCGACCCGTAGGAATGAATGGCTTCATAATCTTCCACTGCCTTTCGTCTACGAAAAGAACGAGAGATCTCAGCATGTATCCCTAACGCTGCTTCGAGATGAAATCAGTGTATTACCCGCTATAGAAGGAGTCGCTTCTTAAATTAAAGTTAGGAAGTAGTTAGCGAATGCATCCTCATCTATGGAATACCCTTCGTGCCACCGCTAAGGTGTGTGGCAGGACTTGAAGATCACCAAACTTGCACTACTTGCTTGCAACTAAAAGCTATAGTTAGGCTTGTGCGATGACCGATTTTGGTCATCGATTTTCGATGAAAAAATTTCATCGAAATGCTTCGATGACGATGGCTGTCATCGATCATCGAATAGTGTGTACACGATGATCGATGAATTACGATGATCGATGAATTACGATGATCGATGACTATCGATGATCGGTGCGGATGTCTCGGTTGGCAGTTTGGTGTGGCTATTAAGTGAAGATTGAATTGGGTCAAACTTATTTGAGAAGGACAAGGCCTATTTATTAAAGAACGAAACAAGCACCAAGTTACAAACTAAGCAAAAACTCTTTGTTGTGGTGTAATACAATTTTCCGCATTTCTTCGGGGAGTAGATGTCGGGCGTCCAACACAACGTTTCCTGCATCGCTGAAGAACCACTCTGATGACGTTGAAGTGGCAGGAATACAGATATTTCCTCGCTTATTTCTGAAGGCGGGGGTACACACCCTTCCTGTCCCTATACTAATGTAGGACGTCCGAAGATTTGGATAAAGCTGGGACCTCCTCGTACTTGTGGAGCTCCGCCAGGAAGGGATCGTCAGCAGAGGTAGCGATTCTCGTGTCAGCAGCACATCACGACTCATCGACATCAATGATTCGCATCGACTCATCTGCATCGATGATTCGCATTGACATCGATGATTCGCATCGACATCGATGATTCGCATCGACTCATCGACATCGATGATTCTCATCGACTCATCGCAGTCAATGTCGATGACATGCATCGTCATCGATTTCAGTCATCGTACCGCGATGACTGAAATCATCGTCGATGCCTTCGATTAATCGACTCATCGCACAAGCCTAGCTATAGTGCTACTACTTCATTCATGCATGCTGTATATGAGTCACGCATAACTAGATGGTCAGTGTCTACTTAGCGATGAAGTGAATACTGATCATAAATACATTTCTCTAAATATATATATATCCCTATTTTACTAGCATGTATGGGTTAGTAATGCAAACTAAGAATAAGGGGGGCACAACCGACAACTAAGGTTATTTGCACCATTAAGGCTAAGTGGGAGTTAGGGTGTTGGTAAATTTTTATCAGGGATCATACATTAATAAAGCATGGAAGGTGTGAATATCGGCATCGCCAGGAGGCTGATTTGAACGAAAGGTACCAATAAGCACCACGCGTTAAATCTCCGTTTGACAGACGGAGAGTTATATTTGAGAGAACTACACAGACCCCTCCTGCATTCATGCAAGAATTGAAGACTCCATGAGACCATTTTCACGCAGGAAACCTAGCGATATGATAAAAATCATCTCTGAATATTGAGTATTCCCTTTCTAAAAAACGTTCATAAATGGAAAAATAATTTTCAACTAGCTTCTACCTGGTTAGATAGGTACACCTGCTATCGTGCTGATGTGAACTGATCAAAGATACCGCTTAGGAAACGGCAACATTGTTTCTATTCAGAAAATTTTCAATCTGGGATAAAATGAGCTCTTACTTCAATTATATTTTTATTGCCACGACCTATGTTTCAACATTAGATGTCATTTCCACCATGCATAAAATGTAACAACCCAGGTCATGCTAATAAAAAAACAATTGAGATAATTAGACTCATTTCTCAGTAAAACCATATAAATATTAGGTTGAAATTCACACTTGAATAAGTTACTTACGTGTTATAAAAAGTTAAAATGAAACCGAAATTTGAGAAAATAATAGATAAAAGTGATAAAATTAAAGTATTGGGAGAAGGTATTCATTAATTTTGAATTTGAATAAGTCAAGCTTTATCTTTTGTAGACTTATCTTTAAACCACTGGCGGGTAGGATTTCACAGAAATGTGGTAGTTAAAGATGAGCAAAACACAGAGATTACAGTTTAAAACTTCTTTTCAAACACTCCGTATTCCAATACAAACAGGTTCATGTTCTTTCTGCATCATTTTTTAATTAAGCAGCTGAGGAGGGCTGGAATAAAAACATTTCGTGATTCAAATCTTATACGTGCTTGATCAAAGGAATGCGCTGGATCCAGAGGCTTGAAGTGATCAATCGATGGGGTTCCGATTTCGTGAGATCAAGGGTTCCGAGTTCGATTCCCTATTAAGGAGAATGCTTGCAGCATATACGAGGAATAGTTGAAGGCTCGAGTTGCTTTCACCATTCGAGCTGTTTGAGCTGTTTGGTAGGCAGGGTAAATCCATTTAAAACATAAATTCTATGAATCCAAAGAAATGTGACTTGTTTTTAGAGGGACCCGGGTTCGACTCCGATCAAGTGCGATAATTTCCTTCTCATGATGTGCTTTTGTTGGTTAAAGTTTAAGCTAGGCACTGGGCTGTCGAGGATAAATGTTGTATCAGGTAAACACTATTTGAAAAACACACTTCACTCAAGAAACTCAGTGTTACCTGGATCAGCTGCCGGTTTTGATGAGAGATAACAATATACTCTTTCGGAAAAAGAAGATTCTTAATTCCTACGAGCGTAGATATTTCTTGCGATGGACAGTGTGGGATGTAGAAGCATGTCTTTTGGACTTTCGGGGCGTAGGAGTGGCTGGCTGAATTTATGGCGAAGAAAAAATAAATTGGAAAACGAATTTTGGATCCCGTTGTACATAAATAAACTACATTAATTGGATACAACTGGAGAAATTCACCAATAGGTACCAACTCTCTTATTGTCATCCTTAATGGAGCCAAGGGAAGTTACGAGTGTGTTAAGCACTACAATGTTGTGGCTTTCGGGACTTGAGGTACGATTTATATTGAGATGATCTGGCTCTTAGCCATGAGAAAATTGCCTTTGATAAGTGTACACTCCTCTTTCCAAAGAATCCGTAACAGTCATAGCGTAACACGAAGAAAAAAAGAAATGACTAGGGCGAAACAACAGGTTAGCGATCTCCAAATCATAAAAAAGCTACTTTCCTGTCACTGAATTTCCAAAGTGGCTCAAATTGACATCGTCCATTATCCTAGCTCAACATCCAATGCCGTCTTTTCTACAACTGTCATTTATCTATCTTTGGCTATCTTATTCTTTTTTCTGGTTATATTCTCGTTTAGTCCGCCGCTGGTAATTCAAATTCACAAAGCACTCTTCTAGTAATAGTAGAGCTGGGTTCACAGGGGTCTTACTACTAAGGTTATTACGAGCCATATAACTTTAATTTTTACTAATCCTAAGGGAAATAAAAAATGATACCCGAAGCGGGATACGATCCCACGACTTTTGATTGCCAAGTCGGTCGTCACCGACTTCTCTACGATTGCCGACGCATATAATTTCACCTCTAAGTACTTTAGTGTTCCAAATCAAATATTCAGAAGGACGGAAGACCAATCAAAATCCATGAAAATTACATGAACTTTTATATCAACTTGCAGACCCGAGATATAGATACTGCATGACACGAGATATGGAAATGCAATGACTACTATGCCCTGAGTCCTAAAATTAGCTGAAGGAGTATTTCACGGATGTTTCCATTTCCTTTGTTCCCATTTACGAAGATGAACTAGAAAATGTTCCTCGAAAAAAATGGCATTTTTAATTTCTGGAGTCCCAGATTTTTAAGAAAGGTGCTCATTGTATCCATAAATGGCTCTTCTATGCGTTTTTTTGTTGGGGCAGCAACTAAAAGGAATCCACCGATAGGGATTGAAAACTAACGTCTACATCGTTTTGAATACGATTTCGAGACAAATAGTAGGCAAACAGAACGCAGGCTTGGCTACGATCTTCATAACTTTAAGTACGGTGTCAACAAAGCTTTTTACGAGAATAAGGGGAAAGAGAACACTGCAATTCCACAAAGAATTACTAACATACTTAGTCACGCATCCCTGGTTTCAATGCTGCGCTTTGCATTCAGGTTTTACTTAATTTAAACGATCATGATGCACAGTATCGTAACCAATGGCCCTGCAGGCAAGAATAAATAATATTTCCTTCAGGATTTTCGCATTTCTTTTACCCTCATCATGAAGGAAGTCCACAGTATTGGGCCTGAAACTGTCAAATTTTCCATGAAATTAATGCGGTAAGCTCGCAGCTGGACAAATACTGAAATAGTTTATCGAGACGCTAATATTTTGACAATCACAACGCACACTAATATGTAACAAAATCACAGGTACATCTTAAACGTAAAACCCTGAAAGCCATTGTTGGGTGCTGAACAAGGTATGGCTCCATACTATGCATGTACCACCGAGAAATAAACAACCCCGTTTTTGAATGAATTCTTCTCGGGTTCCCCACCCGGTGAGTGCTTCCATGTCTGCCGACGTTTCGATCACCGACTCGATCGACGTCATTAGGACTTCTGAGTGACAACTCTCACTCTCTCTCTCGAGTGCACTAATAAACCCTGATGACGATGACCGAGTCGGTGTTCGAAACACCGTCGCAGCCATGGAGACACTCACCCAGTGGAAAACCCGAGAAGAATTCACTCAACAGATACGCCGTGAAAACAGCAGATCATTCTCGACTTTTTTTTAAAGGTTTTCAGTTTACTGCAAAGTCAAATGAACAGAGAAATAATTAAAAAAAGCATCTTGAACGTGTTATTTGACCTCTTATTAGGTAGGACTCATCAACCCGTATACAATTCTTTGTAATCGCATATTCAATATGTGAGTTAATTTCGACAATAGAATGCACTCTCATGCAATCTAATGTGCATTTTCAGCATGCAGAGACGCATGAAAGACTAAAATCACTATTCGTAAGCTTGATAGATTATCGCTCGTCAAATACCATGCCAGTATTAGTATTTTCTCATATCGCTCGCAGGAAAAATGTCATTAAAAACTTCTCCGTCCCACTATCTGTCTAATCTTATCTTTGCCATCAAAACCACTACAGACGATTGAGTTCAAACTATGATTTAAAAACCTTGAGAAAGGTGATCAGCCATTAATTACCGCGGAAGATTTTGCCCGTGCTTCTATTTATGATCTAATTGCGATTCCGATCCGAAGTTATATAATAAATTATATAAAAACTATCGTAGCCCCTTTTTAATAAAAAAACTAACTTCTCCTCACTACACAATTCGCCAATTGTGATATTGAACGAACCTTATTTGGATTCCAGTAATGGCTAGTTAAAAGAGCTGCATTGTTTACGACAAAATGTAAAAGAATTGTAAATGGCATAATAAACCCTGGTATAGCCTCCAAGATAATAAAAGAAAAATAAAGGTACTGAGAGCCCAACTCTCCGTATTGGGCGATGATGGCTATTACTCGGCTGTGGAAAGGCAGGAAAAAAAAGACGAGTGCGATTATAAAAACAAGTTTCACATCCATACCATGCTTTTAAAATCATAAATGGAAGCAGGGAATGGCGTAGTAGATAGATGCGTGCTTTTCCGCCCACGAACCATTCTGTTCAAAGAGGTAAAATGTTCTACATTTATTAAATTAAACCCCGCAGCAATAATATTTTCATCACCTGCAAAATTAAAAGGCATTTTTCACGAGAAAGATAACAGCAGCATGGCGTATGCGTCACAGAAAGGCACCGTGGAGGGTTGACAAATCATATCATACTATCAAAAACTCTTACATTGGACTTAAAAGCTCGACGAACGCCAGCACACGAAATCGATTTCCCATTTGAATGCCTGACAGGCGGTTCCTACGGAGCAATTCTCTCCAAAGGTGCCATAAGGGGCCAATCAAATGGAACGCAGTTCATACAGTGAATAGTGGAGAATTATAAGCAGCTGTTATATCAGGGCCGGGTAAACTTGTCACTAAATTGCGACTGTCTATGATGTGGCAAATATATTTTGCATTTCGAAAATAAATATTTTTTTGTTTCGCTTTCAATGTAGGTGAGAATAGGAAAGGTTCTTAATCGTCGCTACACATATCGACGATCCGGCGTAAACTATGTAAAACATAAGCGTGCCATCATCAATTCTGCACATTCATGCCTCACAATCCTGTGAGTAAATGTGCTGCATTATAATGAGACTCAGCTCTCGGAGAATACCTTTTCCCGGATTCATATAGTGAACCTAGTAAAATGAGTAAATGAGTGCGCTTCCTGGCAAAATAATGGCAGAATACGAGTTATATAAGTAACAGATAGGTAAATTGTAGTATAGGAAACCTTCGCCAGTACGCAAAAGTTCGCAATTCATCCTAAAAAGGTCATACCACATTATACTCATTTTCATACTGCATGCTTCCATGCAGAGTGTAATACTACCACCGTGAATAGAAATAAGTATGCTTGAATAAATTGATAATATTACATTTTCATGTAAATTGTACAAATTCTAATCATTAATTCTCAGGTGCCAGATGAATTCCTGAACAACACGTTTTTCTCATTACGGAGTAGCATATATTTTAGTGTATGAATATTTAGTGCTTGTCTGGTGTACGTATATTTACTCCCTGTCACACACCATCCTTATACAAGATTATCAAGGTGCCATTCAGATGTACATACAAAAGTACAAAATATATTAGACAAGAGTTTCGCTTGCGACGCTACTCCAACCGTAGGAGATGTGTGATAAATCAAAATTAACGGGAGAAAGATAGATATGAAATTGCCGGACGACGTTTTCGACGAGAGGTGATCGACGATGAGAAATTAATAGCAATGGAGGAGCTGGACACGCGGCGGCCCACCACAACTTGTGGAGGAGGCTCCGGGGGAAGGGGAAAGCCCCCTCCCCCCGATAACCGCCCACGGTCCGAGACGCCTTAAGAGACGTCGTGGGCGTCTCTCTCTCTGCCCTCCCACTTGGGCGACTGTTGACCCTTTCCACGCGATCGGTGAAGAAGCACGCGGAAGGCGCTCACGAGGCAACATCGTGGGCGATCAGCTCCTCGCCGAGAAGTGGGGCGGGGGGGAGATTAGGGGGCACCTGTCCACCCAGCAGAGATACAAACGAGTGGGGAGTCTATGATAAGGTTACTCCGCGAACATCGGAGTAACATTCCTAAACAAGGGTCTCTCTTTTGGGTGCCCCAAAGATGCACAATTGATTTTCCCCGTGATTTTTTTAAGTCTTCGGACGGAAACCAATAGCAAAAAGTCGGAGATATTTTTGCGGGGAGGAATATTTGCGGAAAAAACCGTGGAAATCTGAGATTTTCCGACACCATAACATCTATTTAAGGGCCATAAATAAATTCATAAAGTAGTAGTAGAATTAGGTTTTAAACTTTTTCAACTTCTGAGCATATATTACACAGTCTAACCTAATTTAACCTTAAGCATAACTCTTAGATTGAGACCCATTCGTGACCTAATTTAGACTCGAACCTGTGAGTATTTGCTCACGAAACCCACCGACTAAGGTGGCTGGCAAATGAAATACAGTCAACTTAGAAAATATCCGGGCAATTATAGCAAAACAACTACATGGTATATTGGTACGCAGTAGAATAATACAGGCTTAAACCGATGTCAAGCTGTTGATAGAATCTCCATTAATTACTAACTAAATTACGAAAGTTGCCCTTCAATCACTTCATTCTATCTCTTAATTCGGACTAAAAATGTTCCCGACATAACCTTGCGCTTTAAACGACTGAAAGTGTAAACAGAATTTCGGGTCTAAAAATGAATGCAGTGACTTACATGATATCGTTGAGTATCTCCTCCTGAAGGCGATTTATCAAAGCAGAGATGTCCCACGGATCTAATACAGCCGGAATCCACGTCTTGCATGACCCCGTGACAAAATGTTACAGACCCTGATGAACTGGAACTGGAATTAGAAACAGAATCAGCCTAAAGCTTTGATTGACCCCTTGATGAAAATTTAGAACATACACGAAACTCAGTTTTGAATGAAATATTTGTTATCTATGGCTCTAGTTGCAAGCTGCGCACAGCATAGACGCTTTTTGCACTGCAAAATAAATACGTGCTCCATCAAAGTTAGTTTCTTTTCCAGAGATCTGGTCATATATCCTGCTTCATTTTTCAATTACTTCAGCTGAGAATTGCTTAACATTTTACCTATATATATCCAAATGTTGCCCTAAAAAAGTCAACAAGCTACACTTAACCAATGCTAGAAGTTACAATAGGCGCTAAAGCAGCACACTATTGCCACGATTGACGCGATGATCCACATAAAAAGTTTTAAGTTTTCCTGCCTTTAAAATCCACTGTGCCCGGGGCTGAGCTGAGGGTGACTTTCAAAATTAACTGACAGTGAACGCATGACCACCAAATTACTTACCTACGCTGCTTCCAGGAAAACTGAGAAAGAAAATTAATGTTCCCACTCAGACAAAACTTCCATCCGAGAACATTAAGAGGAGTGGAAGATATTTCAAGCCTGCCGCGTGAACGGCGGTGAAATTCACATTAATTGCCATGAGAAAAAATTCACCTGGACCGGGAATCAAACCACGGACCTTTGGCTTGCCGGGCCACTGCGCAGACCACTACGCTACCCAGGATCCTCAAATCCGAAGGATCCTGTGTAGCATAGTGGTCTGCGCAATGGCCCGGAAAGCCAAAGTTCCGTGGTTCGATTCCCGGTCCAGGTGAATTTTTTCTCATGGCAATTAATGTGAATTAAGAAGAGTGATGATGAGGGGGGTTGTGTTTGAAACCGTTGGGATTATCGCGAATAGGTAACCAAGGAGTCACGTGGTATAAACACGAATGATTCGCAAATTTGGTGGGATAAAACCGCTGAATACAACCTCATTCATTGTTTACATTTGTGTTCTATCTCATCTGGGGGCTCTTTAGTCGAGATAGATGGGAAAAACTAGTGAAAAAAATTAATTATATTGTAACGAGAGATTCAGACATCCCTAATTTGCAAACTATTCGCGTTTGTAACATGTGACTACTTGGTTACCTATTCGGGATAATCCCAACGGTTTTTAACACAACCCCCCAGGCTGGGTCAACAGTGTAAATATTAAGCTGTAAGCACAGCAAAGGGACCTACACGTGTCATATGACCAGATTTTGATGAAGTACATGTTTTGACCAAAGAGTAAAAACTACTATCTGTAATTAGTTTAAAATCTAGGGTGTTTATGAATGGTCATGGAGAATGATGATAAAAATTGAAATAGACCACCTGTATCACGGATACAAATATCGTTCTTTCAATATTGTAAGATATTATCCTGGATTACATTAGTGTTTTATTAAAGGTCACTTACTTGATCATTCATAATAAAGAATGATGGTGTGTCTTTTGCTCCTGAATGGTTTCCCTGAACATAATATCACCCTGACACGGTATGAGCCCGTGCTGGCCACACATATCAGACCCAGTCTCTTTTTGCGGTTTTCAGATACGCCGCAAAATGATGTTCAGATGGTTTTACAGATAGAATGATGTGTATTTTGCAGATGTGCATTCATATGTTTCCAGCAAATTGATGACCCATAAACGAAAGAATCATGGTAAATAGCTTTGTTTTTATATCGAATTTAATTGACTGAGAACGTGTCAAGTATAAATCGACCGCTAAATGATGCAGATAAATAATGCAAATGCAGGATACAGTTGAGAACAAAGTCAATGGAGAATCTAAAGGTCACAATTCTGCGCATGAGAGTGATGAAAATTTGAATTGCATGAAAATCACATGGGGGTGCAATAGACTTGAGATTTCAGTCTTCATATCGGGGAAATAAAAAAAAAACTTTAAGGCACCGAGAGAGTTCAGGAGCGAAGGGTTCTTTTCCGCCACGTTTCATTTCACTCTGCCTCACGTCCCGCGTTTCGCTGCTCTTATTTTTTTATGGGGAATATATTTTTCAAGGGCGTTTGTGAAATCGAAGCGCAGCATAAACACTTCGAAGCCTGCTCGGTAGGGCGAAGGCATTCAAAAGATTCGAGTCTCAAGGAGGAACGAGGTGACTCTTCGAGAAAGTTCCTGGGATTAGGGTATTTTTGTGAGTTTGCTCTCGGAGCGGTCGGATGGAATCCGAATGTCACCACCGAATGGGTGTCACTCTCCCCATGTCTATATTCCCTTCCATGCTCCTCTAGTAACGAAAAGAGGAAACGTATTTAATCCGCGAAAACTTGTAGGGTTAACGAGGCTTAGCTCGATAATCAAAATTGATAGGAAGACATATTTAAGACACATCATCTGCCAAGGAATCAGCACATCTTACAAACCACTAAGCATAAGTGATATCCTGGGAGCCACCGCGAGAGTGTGTGGCAGGGGGTTAGAGATTATCATACATGCAATACTTACATGCAACAACGAGCCAAAAGGCTACTACTTCACGGAGACATGTTGAATATAAGAGGGACGTGCGACGAGATGGTTAGAATCTACATACTAATGAAGTGGTAAGAAAGGTTTTTTCTAAATACATATATGTACCTGTACTAACATTTCATGCATGAGTTAGCAATGCTAAAACAAGTTTAATGCACTACGGACTACTCTTAACAATATTTCACCCACCTCTCCCTTTGCTATACTGCCTATTATATTCTGATAAGTAACACGGGAAAAGACATATTAAATATATCGATGTGATAATCCATCTCTCTAACCTTTTTTATTTGATTAAATATAGCATAATACGCAGGGGATCTAAATATGTATCTGACCTAATCTGCAATCATATTATGATAGAACTTACTCAAAAGGTTTAAACTAAATTTTAGCCTATTTTCATAAAGTAATACCCATCCTATTTCTCCTATTGAACAAGAAGCACTAATACAATTATAGTAACAGCCTTTGACAAATCTTGTTGATCTCCTCTCCTCTCATTTCTTTACCATATCTTTTTCGTACGGATCTTATATGCTAGCAGTGTATTCTAAATGAGGCCTGGCAAGGGACGAGGAGCATTTATCTTGTTATCTCGCATAGCATTTTCCTCGAAGTCTTTTTACGAACCATAGTCTACGTTTTTCTACATGTGTTATTTCCCTAAAGTATTTAATCTACATAATACCCTGCAAGCCACCTCAAAGGTGTGTGGCAGGGGGTGAATTCTCACCAAACATGCACTACATGCATTTAAAAGGAGTAGTATTAATTTATTAGTCTAGACGGTCTAGACTGCAATATTTAAAAAGATAAAAATAGCAAAAGATATTTCCTCCATGACATGTCTTTATTAATAGTGATACCTAAATATTCAATAAATTCTATGTCAGTTATTATACTGATTTCCCCATATACCTCCTCTGTAATATATTACTATCCCTAACATAACAGAACCAACATTTTAACCTATGATCTGACTCTGACAATAACGCTCAAGCAATGTGGGTCGTCATTTAGAGCAAGGATTCTCAGCAAAATCTTGTGAGTGGCCAGACGTACGCTCACCACAACGCTTACTTATTTACGTGGAAATACTCGTGGTAGTACTTCCATGATTTGCATTTCCAATGTATCTAGGGCGGGTTGACAGTTGTCGCATTTGAGAACAGGTTATCTAAACTGTAATCCATGATTTCCTTATCCTAGTCCGTTGCGTAAATCACGGTTTAAACCACACTCCGCAAACAGATGACTTAATCTGAGGAGGCAGTCGTACTCATCACAATGAGATTGAAATATTCCGTGAAAGGGAAGCAGTTGATCCACCACTCTCAAGTATAAATAACTATATGAGGTTTGTTTAGAATCTGCCCTACCTTCTAATATTAGCGCTGTATGGAAAAGGCAAAACACAAAAATAACTTACAAACACAAAAATACTCATTACAATGAATTTATAAGTGCTGAGATAATGATAAATGATCCACGTAAGTTTAAATATTTTGAGAAGGACGGCGATGTGTCAGTCTCCCAACTATTAGGTCACTAAAGCACTTTTTTCTGTTTTTCCATGCATTATTTTAAACTTCAATACAGGGTTATTCAAAAAGAAGGAGCAGATTTCAAACATTTATTTTTTCCAAACTATAAAAGATAGAAACATAACTCCAACATTCCTGGACAGAGAAAAGTTCAATTTTTTATGCACTCAATATGAGCACCATGTGTTACTCTGTGTTACCATGTGTTACGAGGCGGTTGTTTGTTAAACTGGCGGCGAAAGGCACGTTACACTTCAACAATGGACTCTAATTTTGCTAATGAGGAATATGCATGAAATTTGTTTCTCGAAGATTAATGATGTACTTGATGCGAAATTTTCTCACCAATTTAAATACATAAGCCAAATGTTTCTGCGCCCACCACAAAGATTATTAAATGATATTAAAATGTTCCCGAAAATCGACGAAAGTCACGTGAGCTGAAACACCTTCTGACGTCACTGCACGGTAAGGGCTCCATATTGCAACGGAAATAGACATTTATATTTAAAAGAAAACGAAGTGAATATTGTTTTGAGGTTTTTAGCCGTTTCTCGAAAGAAACGACGATTAAAAAAATACTTAAAAAAGCACATTCCGACAATTTCCTTTGGTTGACTCCCCTATGGCGGCGTTCTTCTTAAAAAAACCAGCAATTGCATAGACGTAGTAGAAATTCTTGGGCACTAAACAGGCATTATATAATTAATGGACGATTTGCTCGTTACCATCCATACTTAGTAAATAAAAAATCGAAATACAATCGTTTATTGCAATAAACAAATGAGAAAAATACATACGTTATCGCAAAGTATTTATTTAACAACTTACCTCCACACATAAACAGATAAACAACGCCCTTAGTGATACCGTGCCGTGACGTCATGCGATGACGTCGTGTTTTTAAGCTGCCGAAAAAGTACAATTTTCAAAGAGTAATATCTTTGTAACGCAACTTAATTCTTCAGCAAAATTTTCGCCAAGCACATTTTAGCCTATAAAGTTCACATTCAAAGAGTTATAAAAATTAGTGCATGTTCCCCATTGCAGCACACAAACGATTGTTCCTGTGGTGTCGCAGCCATTTTTCTACAGACAAGCAATAGTGCCACTGCGGCCTTAACTGGAACTTCTACCCGGACTGTTCAAAGTTTGAACAAATGACTCATATGTTGAACTTTTCTCTGTCCAGAAGCGTTGGAATTGTTTCTATCATTTAGAGTGTGGAAGAAATAAATGTTTGAAATCTGTTTGAATAACACTGTATTATGAGCTCATATGGAACATCTAAAAATCTACTTTTACTTTTAGAGGTATATCAAATGATCCGGCAGTGGGAGAAAGTCTACCGCGTTAGTAAAACGTAGCAAAATCTAGAGCTCCCCACCTCTCGATTAGGAGGTTTCGTAGCGTCCAGGTTGGGTGCAAAGGGTGGGCACTGCCCATTCTCACTCGGTTGTCACCAAGGTCGCTCGGCGTTGTTTTCATCGCCTCGGATGTCTCCATTCCTTGAGGGAACTCGTGGGGGCCACTGTCCTCTCCTAAAGGCGAGACACGCTTGGCCGCCGGTGGAATGCGGAATAATGTAGATTACCAGCTCGCGGGTCAACCAGCCGCCACCGCACAGGACATAAAACAGTACCCAGAGATATTCCTCATCCAAATTCTTCTCCGGCCGCCCTCTAAGCAGCAGAAGAATTAAGTTTTAACGTGCTTTAACTGCCAGAGTTAAACCGTCCCTTTCAGGCCAAAATTAATGCTGAGCGTAAACCTAAAGGCATTTAAGGCGAGACTTATTTAAGAAGTGAAAATTGAAACAGCTGTAGTGTACCACGTTATTTATAACTACACTTTACATCTACTTTCGTTTAGACTAGAATATAATTAGTACTAATCCTTTTTATGCATGGTGAGTGATGCGTGTTTAGTGTGAAATCACCCTCTGCCACACTCCTTTATGGTGGCTTGCAGGGTATTGTGTGGATATAGATGTACCAAAAATCGTATCGAGTAAACATTTTCGATGAACGTTTTGAAATCGATTTTTGGTATTGAAAACAGGAATTAGAACGATACTTATTTTTCATCCTAACGATACTTATTTCGTCTCACACACAACTACCAATCACAATTGATTAGATAGTTTGAAGAAAATGTTGGCAATGGAGTTTAAATCAATCTAACATTATCGTCATCACGAAGTGGTGGCGGGTTCATGATTGGCAGGTTTTCCAGGAATTGCGAAATGAGCTTCTGGCGTTTGGAAAGGAACATGGCCTACAATACTGCAGTGGTGGCTGCAGTGGTAAGGGAAAGTTGGATAGTATCATAGAGTAAGTATAATTGCTGTACTTACTCTCATAGAATGAAGGGGGTCATTTGAAAATTTCAGCATCCTACTTTGAGTATGTTAAATTAAGTTCGATTTTCAGCACTGAAATAGGAGTCGTATACAACGGCCTTGAGACTAAAACAACACCATGCCCAAGGCGGGGCTAGAACCTGCGACCTTTATGTTGCCAGACAGACATTTTACCGACGTGAATATTGCGACAGGCAAAGGCCCTTGCAAAAGAGGTTCCTTGGCAAAATGAGAATTATGCTTGATTTATTCATTAGGAATTTTCAGAGGGATCAGAGCATTATCAATATAAACAAAATCAATCACTTCAATTGAAATCACACGGGCCATGGTTAAAATGAGAGAAATTCAGGAAAATAATGATACCTAGCCTAAGAATAATATGTCATTGTTGCAGATAACTGGTGTTCTGGGTTTTTGTTACTAGAAATTGAAGTTTTTTTTAAAAGAGGATAGCAATTCATCTTAGTTGAGGAATTTGCGCTGAAAAGCTAACAATATTTCAGAAACATTTCAATACCTTCATTCGTCCTGAAGACGATGGCTGGTTACGCCCCCTAAACGCGGGGCCATTCCCCTTCACCCGGATGGAAACCCTAGAACTCATCATCTTAAACTTCGATAGCTTTGAAGCCGTGTTTGGCTCTTCGGGAGTTCCATGGTTTTACTTCCCCGAGGCTTAGGAATGTTATTAGCGAAATCAGTATTTTGGAAACGGCATAGATGAAAGGGTAGATTTTTTTCATTCGTCTTGGCTGACACAGTCTAGAGGAAAGTTTCTTTGAAAGAGAGCCTTGGAAAGCAAGAGGCGAAGAGGGAAACTCCGTGGAGGGTCAGGATGAACGGCGCCGATTCCTCCACTTCACTCATCCTTGCTTAAGTGTTTGTTCGCTTCCACAATAAAGATAACGCGCTCCGAAGAGTGGCGATCCTATACCGTTTTTAAACCACGCTTCACTTTATCAGTTGGTTTCGTGGAGGAAGCAAGGGACAGTCTACCGTTTTCGTTCGCACAGAGAGGTTTTGGGCGAACTCACGCGGCAAAACACTGATAAAGCAGAGTGCGCCCTTTAAAGAAATATCCTCGAGGAAAGTTAATCGCTTCTCGAGTAGCTCAAGTCATCCTTTTACCATTTAACATTTTCAAAGAATAAACTTGAGGCAACATGAACCAGCAGCTATGAATAATAACGTGTAGTTATAACGTCTTGGTGATGCGCGTCCGCCTTCATCCTCTAATGCCTTAATATTCACCGTGAAGGGTCATGAATGCATTTAGAGAAGAACAGCGAGTAATTCACCAGACGGAAGACAAATTGGCCGAAGGGATGGACGAAGGTTATGAGAGTATTACGGAAGAGGTCATCCTAGGATGTGATGAGCAGCTATGGAATCGCATTTGTGAGGTTTTGAATCGACTTCAATGGATGTCCTTCTGTCTTTGATCTGCAGATACAAGTTCAGTATACGACTGCGTACTTATTTTGTGGAATTTTTCCATAGTAATAAGGAGAATAAAAACTGTGAATTCCACTGGTTTTATTATTGTTACAACCGGTTTCAGCCGTTAGGCCATCCTTAGGTACATAATCAGCCTAACGGCTGAAACCGGTTGTACCAATAATAAAAGCAGTGGAATTACCAATTTTCATTCTCCTTATTACTAATCTGCATTGTAAACATTACGTATGGCTCATACATTCTTTCCCATATCTTTTTCTCAGCAATTCCAGGATTTCTGTAAAATTATTACCCAGTTGAAAACAAAATTTGATACGCACTTCGGAAATCATTATTTTCTTTCACATTAAAATCACCAACACAATATCACTTCACTCAATCATTTCCCCTCTGAAAACAAAAAAAAACATAAGAGTAGTTCAGTGTACTTCATACTACAACTGAATAATTACTTTATGCAGAGAAGGGAGTATTGACGCATTTTACGAGCTGCTTCGAAAGACGCTTAGTTACTTTAATGTAGAACAGATTCGGCGACGATAAAGAGCTAGATACTGTCTTATTCCTGATCGTTTTGGCCAAAGATATAATAATCAGCTTTCAATAGTCACTCTTCGGCTCGCATTACGAAGCATGCTTCGGCACACAGGTTTATGAAAATTTGAAGAATTGAATGCTTATATCACAATGAATGCGAGGAAATGTTTGGTCAAGAAATTAACACAATCCTGCTTCTTTAATTCCTCTTTGTCATGCAATTAAGTGCTTCTTCAATTTTATAGTTGTTCGACTTAATTTACATGCATATTATTTAATGTCAAACAACACAATTTTTAGTATACCTATGCATTTTAAACTGTTAAGAAAATACATTGGGATTAAAATTTATTTAAAAAAACCTTTCAGAAATTGGAGTGCAAGCATAATACTTGTTCACCTATTCAGAGCAGGGATACGTGTTAGCGGCATAGATTTTTTTTTCAATGCCAGAAATAATTAACCAGAAATAATTAACAGAATTGCGATATTTTTTGAAGGAATACCAAATAAATATTAAGACTAGTTTTAACGAAAAAATATATTTGACCGGGATAAAATACTCCGAGAGAAGAGGAATTTGAGGTTTTCGTGGAGGTATAAAGACGGTACTTTTTATATAAATATGAAATTGCTGCTCGGCTTAACGCCGTGCAAAAATTGTAAAACGACAGATTTTTGCAGGAACTGGTTGCATGCACTGAATGTTTTGCACAAATTCACAGAGAAAATTCTTAATAACCTCCTTTTTCGCATTGAATCTTTTATTTTGAAGACATTTTCCAGGAACGGAATTTAAGTGCCGATCTTTATCCCCATATCCAGCTTCAAACTTCAGCTAATAATTGTGAAAGAGAAGTTTCTCATCTGATCAGCGCACGGCAAACTTATATGGAAAGACCGTTTGGCCGAGAGGTCTTTTCCTGTTCTACTCTTTTAAAAAGCACGTGGGCATAAAAATATTGCGTACTTAGCAGCGACAGTTTTATTTTTATTCATAGACACTAATGACATCTTTTAGGGGCTGCTTTCTCTACAAAGAGGTATGATAAATAAACTCTAATGGCCATATTACGCACTCATCTTGAACTTTGCATTACTCATTGTAAAAAGAGGCACAAGAGAAGATTTTCACATGCAGTTTCAAGTAAACGGCCAAAAGAGAGTCAGTTTTTACAGAACGATTTGCATAGGAATGCGCAATGCACGTGGAAACATTTCCAGAACTATATTTTCGGTCGTAATGTCAGAAGCTGCCCCATTTTCCCCACAAAAGTCGCTGTGTGGGTTCTCGTTCTAGACGTTCGAACATAACCTGAGACTAAATCAAACTAAGAGCACGTGGACGAATTTTCCTCTTAAGGCTGAAAACATAGATCGTTAAGTGCATGGTGGTCTCCGCATCAGAGTCCAAACGTCGGAAAGGCAGACTGGAGGCGATAACAAGGATAAACTCCTCTTCATACTTGCACCAAAAGCACGATTACCGTGTGCTGAAAACTGAACTGCACAGAGCAATTATAATCAGGGAATATACATTGGCTAGCAAATATAAATCGCTAGCCTGGTAAACGACTTTGAATCCCAACTTGGGCATGGATCTCGTGTTGTCTTTAGGAATAAGTTAGGTCACGATCACGAATAGCCTACAATGCCTTTAGTACCTTCCTATATCCTCGCAAAAAGCACTATCCCGCTATGACGAACTGTTTAAGCATCGACGATGCTTTCATTTCAGAGACAACAATGGCAATGGCCTTAGCAACGCTCGGAAAAGAAACGAAAAAAACAGGAAATTTCAACATAAATTACACACTGCCCAGAAACTTGGAGAACAAAGAGTAAATCAGTCAATTGAATAAGAAAGTTTAAACATTTTCCCATTAAATAACGAAAGAATGAAAGAAATCTCCTAATATTTAGTTATTTTACTGAGCGAAAGAAAAAACTGTTGTGCTACCATAAATTGAAAAAGTCCATTTAAACCAATGTAAATACATAATTGGCGCCAGGAATCGAACCCGGGTCCTGAGCCTTTTTTTATATAGCACATAGCACCTTCTAGTGTATACGCTAGAATTCTCAAAAATTTCAGCTCAATCGGTTCAGTAGTTTTTGAGGAGATGCGTAACATTAAGCAAAAATAAAGAAATATTTTATTGAAAATTCAGGTTCAAATTTACAAAAGTATATATATTTTGTGGTATTATGAAAAAAGGGATATTGTAAGTCATAAAGTATACAAGTGTGCATATACCATATCCAAAAAAATGTTTCCCCAAAGCTCCCCAAGAATTTTTAATCAACATTATATTTTTCATATAAGACAAATTCAAAAACTTTTGCTGCTGAAATGAACAAAAGGACAAATTGTTTTCAAGGATCCAAACCGTTTTTAACCTTTACTTTTATTCTTTACCTACAAGTAAATAAGCAAAAGTTGTCAAAATGTGCTCCCAAAATAGTGCAATGATCAAAACTTGGCGAATTTTCCATTTTCTGGATATACGAAATTTTAACCTTTGAAAAAAGCAAAGGTGCAATTTATTTTCAATATAAAGGGACCTTTTCTATCCTTTTCTATGCTTTACCTACAAGTAGATATTCAAAAGTTGACAAAATATCCTCCCAAAAAAGAGTTATGATATACCGAAAACGGAAAATTCCCCATATTTGTAGATAACTTTTTAATGTGATCATATTTGAACAATTTTCGCATCTGTTTGTTGTTGTATGCACGAAAATTTTATTAACTGTAACTATTATAATATATCAATAACAGATATCATTATAAATATATATTGTTCGTGTTTGTGTTGTATACATGTATATACGTAAGAAGGGTTTCTGCAACAATATACTATATTATTGAAGAAATTCCTGTCAGGTTCTCCACCGGGTTAATTGGTCCATGGCTGACGTTTCGGTGCTCGACTCGTGCACCGTCATCAGGGTAGATGAGTCGAGACGTCGCCCATGGACCAACTAACTCGGTGGAGAACCCGAGAGGAATTTCTTCAATCAATTCGCCGGGAAAACATAAGCTCTTATAAATATTATTGTTTGCATATAGAAGTTGGACAGGGTAAACCTGAGTTAAATATAATAGTTCTACATTTGTATAACTATATCAAGAGTTTGAAACCTATTTCAATTCTATTTTTTTATTTAATTGATAAAAATTATTATATAATACACAATTTGTTTGTTATATGGACAACCAACTAATGCAAAAAGAACAAAAATTTCTGGGAAAAACATGATTCACAAAAATGTTGGCCTCGACTTGGAATTCAATGTCCACGAAAACAATATATATAACTGCAAATAAATGACGATCTCCTAACTATGTGTAAATTCAAGTAATAGGTACAAAAATTACTTATTTTGCAAAATAATAAATTTTAAAACATGTTAACATCTAATTCCTGTTCAGAGATCGCGAAAACCGTTTTGCTATAATTTTTAATGAATCGAGAACTCTAGAGTTCATGTAAATCCAAGTAATAAAAATATTGCAAATATTTTGTGAAAAAAGTAATTTGCAAAAATATGAACATCAAATTAGCATTCAGTGACTGAGAAAACCCATATTTTTTCACGTTATTCGGGATGTTTTAAATATGAGTTAATATAAGTAAAAAAATTGCAAAATATTTTCGTGAAAAAATCAGTTTGTAACAGTTTTGAACCCAAATTCATATTTAGCGACCTCGAAAACCTGAATTTACCAAATTTAATATAAACTGAACATTTTAAATCCAAAATACCTATTATTAGGGATCCTGCACCACTGTGCGGCGGGTTTCTCTCTGCCCTTCCTCTGCCCCCTATGCTATCTATATTCTAAAACCAACCTATTCTCTATGTGATTTATATACCCAGTATTAATCTTGGTTTCTTCCAAGCCACACGAAAAGTGGCACAGTCGGTTACTTCATAGAACGTCCAGAGCTATATTATATCAAGGGAGTGAGATTGGCCCTAAATGCTACCTACATCCCACAGCTCACTTCGGGTCATATTAACCCTTTCGCGCCGGAGTCCTACGCAGGAAAATGCTTGCCTTCTCACGGGTTCCTCTAGAATATTTTTCCACTCCGTGTACGGAGCTCTCTTGAAGCAAGGCATCGAGCAGGTATGTCTTTCCCCCGCTTTGGGACCGGACCCAGTGGGGTTCCCGACCCTTTCCTCGGACACTGACCAGAGATTATCTTCGCCCTTTTCCAAATGAGAACCCACCTCGGCCTGTGTCCGCGGTCAACTATTTTTAATTCAGTGATTTTTGTTAAATAAGTAATAGTAAGACTTTAAGTGGCGGTTAACACAGAAATAAATTCCTGTTGTTATAAATACCATTTAGCAATTTTAAACGAAATTCTAATGTTAAATTTAAGATATTTAGCACAATAGACATAATAGCAATGGTTACAATAATAATTATTTCTGTTGCTTCGCAATAGAAGACGTCCGCGCATAATCCAACCATACCCGTGTTTTATATGAAAGCACATGCACTTTTTTTGGTGCTATACCTTCATCAGGACACATTTTTATGTAAATATATTCGCATTGGTAGCGCCAGATAGATTTTTCTGCCTAGCAATTATTTATTGTACCTCCCAATATTCTGATAAACAACAAGATATGGCACTTAATCCACAGGTTTTATTAGAGGTACAACGCGTTTCAGCGGTTAAGCCATCATCATCACCTGATGATGGCTTAACCGCTGAAACGCGTTGTACCTCTAATAAAACCTGTGGAATAAGTGCCATATCTTGTTGTTTATCATGATATCATTCCACTACGTCTCGCCGGACACAGTTACGTTCTCCCAATATTCCATCACGCACGCATGCGGTTTTCTTCTAGTTTTAACATAAATGATTACAACATAATGATCACTCTTAGCCGCATTACACAGAACAAATTGGAATGCTTTTCAGCTTGAAAGACACTTTTTATAGCTGAATGGCAGTTATACCAAAAAGATTCAGTTACAAGAAAGTAAAGTTTATTGACTGCTAATATATTAGCATAAACCACGCCCTCTGCGGGATTTTCAACCTATAATGTAGATATAATAGATTTCGCGGTATGTTGCGTGGTATTACTATTACAGTTGTTTTCCAATATATGTTCATAAACAAGTAAAACGGAGAGAAAAATATCGGTACTACCTTATCGTCAAATCATAAAAAAACATACGTCTTAGCTCCTCACTGCAATGAAAAATTCTCCCAAATCGGTTTGAATCTCATTGACAGGTGAACTCTGTTAATAATAACGTTAGAGTTCCGTTTAAAATTTCTAGAGATTCAAAAAAACATAAGGAATTAACTTCTGGAACTCAATAATGCGATTTAGAAACAAATATTATTTTGGTTTTCCCACTGCATAAACAAACAAGTGACCGCGAACAACTGCCGAGGGTGAGGCTCGCGCTGCGAAGAAGGGTCGAGATAATCCCCGCCTCGAAGCCGAGGAAGGGTCTTCAGACCCGCGAGGAAGGGCCCTTTATGACACCTTGGACCTTTTCTGCCTACCTGACCCCAGCGACGTTTTAAGACGCCCTTCGTTCTCTTGCGTAGAAAAATCTGCGGCGTTTATAAACGGCCTTCGTTCACAGGAGTGAAAAATCTGCGGCGTTTATAAACGGCGTTCGTAGCGAAAGGGGAATCCCAACTACAGTCTCACTTTCACTGCTCAACTCCTAAAATCCCATGAACGAGGCAAATTGGGGTACAGGTTCTACCCGCAAAGGTGGTATTACTTCTCAGCGTGACTCTGAGAACTGAATTGAGATTCTGAATATGTATTCTGAATTGAGATTTTGAATAAGGCCCTTATCCCCTACGGCACAAATATTCTTAGTTTTCGGTCATGTACTATAATAAGAAAAACAACGGCATATAATGAAAAATCGAATATCTGCATCTATTCCACTTCTTCTTTTCCATCTGAGTCACCGACAGATCCAGCTGTTGAACTTAATCGTTCACATTTTTTCTATCACGAGGCCAAGACCTGGCACGTAGGATGGCGGATTTCCCCGTTCAATTCAATGCGAACATATTCCGTTTTTTTCTGCGAGTTGGTGGGCGCTCGGAATTTCGCCCAGCCCGGAGCGACACCAGCGTGGGTCGACGGAAGGGACCGACACTAGGGAGGGAGTGGATGGGGAAGGAACTCGTGAATCACAACACTCGTTTATTTCTTCCTGCGGAAGATTTTACGAGCTTTGTAACTCACGGAGGGACAATTTTAAGTATGTACCTAAACAAGGCTGGCACTGCCATCACAGTTTTCTATCGTTTTTAGAGCACGTATCAAAAGTTTCCAAGAAAACGTGTTTCATTGATGAGATCTTTAGGATAATTAAGTGCTGAAGCCACTTTGAAAAAAAATTACTGAGGAATCTCCTCGGTAACAGTCTTTTTGTTTAAGCTCTAATTTTCACTAAAATAAGTCAAGGAGATGGAAATTTAAAGTCAAACTATCATCAAACAAACCGGAGCATATAAAACGACCATAAACAAGCGAAATAGTTGCTCTTGCTATAGTTTCTCTTTACTGGCAAGTAATATCTCTAGAATCTCAGGAGTTGACGGTTGTGATTGGCCGGAAAAAGGGTTTGGACAGGGTATTGATCAACCTCTCTGAATGCAGCATTCCTAATTTTATGCATTTTTATTCGCTGCGAGATAGTAACGGATCTTGTAAACGTACTTTAAGTTAGGGGCTTTTACTTTAAAACTCAGTACCCCAGTTTGAAAAAGCAAAAAGATATTTATTTTCTTTAGCGATAAAATGTAGTCTCCCAGTGAATGTTTACATTAATTGCTATGCTTATATATGAGAAAAAAGCTATACGGTAAGCTCTTGTGAAATGTTCATTTTTAAACAATTGCCTAAACTATTTCTTTTTTGCAAGCTGTTAACTTTTTCACATATCTTAAATGGACAATTAATATCAGTTTTAACCCATTAATATTGTATAATACGTTCTAGAAATTATAAAAAATAATTTGAATACAATATATGGACTGCAGTCAATCAGCCATAGGATTGAAAAACAATCATACTGACACAACTTACAAGGGGTAAGATTGCAATTAAAATATACACAGCGAATTTGCGGTATGATATTCTTACAGCTATTTGGTAACTTCGTACATTAGCCTCCTCACCAATGATGTGAACATGATAGCAGAAATGAAAAATATAAAGTATTTAACAGGATTGCCGAACCACCTGCAATTAGTCTCACTTTTCAAAATTTTAAATTACATCGATATTGTGTTTTAGCGAGGTAAAATTTTTCTGCTTCAGCTAATTAAAATGATGATTCAAGCATGGAGGATTCCATGGAGGATTTTAAGTCAAACATCTATTTATCTTATGATTGCATTTTCAGCCGCCATGGACTTTGAACGGATATTATCCTCGAATGGAGAACGAATTCCAACTTCTCTCAACAACGAAATGCAGCGCCGTTGCACGACGCATTCAATTCTTGAAGAGAGATTGCACATCTCATGCGGACTAAAAGTCTTTCCTTCATTTCTTTCTTTCATTTCCCGCTCTTTTCTCCGCGATTACCTCCTCCCTTCCGCCTCACCACCCACGCCTGTTCATAGCCGAGGGGAAATCCCCGAAGGGGTGGTGGATGGAGACGAAAGGGGAGGGTTGTACCCTGGGGAAGAAGGAGGATGACGCCAATTATACAGGAATGCGAAAGCTCCCCGGGCCTCTAAGAATGAGTGCGTGCTGAGGAGTGCGTGCGTTCGTGCGTGGGTGGAATTCTCCGAAGAGGGTTTTGCGCGTGTACAGTTTGCTTCCCATGAGAACCGTTGCCGGGGCTGCAACAATGACGCCAGAACTCATACGTCCAAACGACACTCTTCCCACCTTCTCCCATCCACCAAACGCGAAGGTAGAAAGCACTCGTACTTTAGAGGGAGGAAATAACGCATGAATACGACTGGATCTGAACGGATTTTAGAATTAAAGTGACATTAAATGATTTTGGATTGAGGGACCCTCTTGTTCCCTTAAAGTGGAGGAATTGATGTTTAAAGGATCAAATATTTTTATTGTAACTAGGAAACGATTCTTGAAATTAAATGTTATCCTATTCATCTAATTTTAACCAGTATTTTCACCACAAAGAAGGAAATGGCGGACTAAATGTCATAAATCATTTGTAGTCATCCTAACAACAAAATGGAACTCACTACCATGTTCACTAATGTACACCAAACCACTCCATTCATGAAAAGCTATGTTATACAACTTTTTACTACATAAGCATCCTATGGTCTATGATATGCTATAATTCCTAGCAGGTATTTTGTGCTCATATTGTATTTTGATCCATCTTAACATCACTCTAAGTAGAGTTATATTTCTTTGCAGACATTTGTATCACGAAAGTAATTGATCCTAACACCACACAATGTAATTGCCCAAAGGGATATTGTAACTAGTATAAAATAAACTATAGCAATCCATCACATAAAGTATTTATTGCACTTGAACCGCAATAACAATAACTTTATGATGGATTCGCAACCATTTTGGCTG
Source organism: Platycnemis pennipes (assembly GCA_933228895.1). Lineage (NCBI taxonomy): Eukaryota > Metazoa > Arthropoda > Insecta > Odonata > Platycnemididae > Platycnemis > Platycnemis pennipes. The sequence goes on along the minus strand of OW121851.1, from coordinate 125,971,304 downwards.
TCCCGAGAATTATTTATCATAAACTTCGTTTTAAAAATAAATTTATACGATGAACCAAGACTAGACTTATAACAAATCCTAGGTTTCGGAGACACTAAGTTTAATGGAGGAAACAAATTCCGGCGAGTTATGGTGGAAGTTTTCCATTATGGAGAAATAAATGAACTTTGTGGGTTCCACAGTAATTTTTATTGAGACGACCTAGGTTTCGACACGTAGTGTTATCATCAGATGATAATCTAAATCTAAACTCTATAAATCCAATGAAAATCCTGTGGAGTCCACTAAGTATTTTCATTTTAGTTTATCCATAATAGCACTAAAATTACCTCTCTAGGTAGGTGATAGACAATAAGAAAGGAATAGGTAAACAATGTGTTGGGCTACTGTTTTTTGATTAATTAGCCAATGAAAACGAGTACAAACCGGAAGAGGACTCTAGTTTAGATGTAACCAAGCTGAGCAGTTCGTTCTGGGACTTTCAAAGAGATACAACGTATATGAGAATTCGTTTTTCCAATGACGGTGAACAACAACAATGCAAAAAACGTTTTCCCCAAAATGTTTTCTCCCGTTTAATCTGCTTCTGCTTACTTTTATTCCATTTCCCTCTCGCCACTCCACGTTCTCAACTTGTGTATTTAAGTCTACATTCGCAGTAATTGGCGCACCAGACCGGGAGAAAAGGTACAAGGATAGGAATGAAAGGGAAAGAGGAAGAATGGAGGGAAACACGGAGTCGGCATTTGCCGAAAGGTACTGAGGGGAACACGGCTCGTTCACGGCTGGTGACCAAACACCTCATGTCACACAACAATACGGTGTCTAGCAGCTAGCAATGCACGCTGAAAATTTTTTTGTCCAAAATTAATATGTACTATGAAATATTTTCTTGACTGCAGTACAGCATGAAATATGGATGCTATTTATTACACACATTTTCGAAACTATCCTTACCACATCGCTTTCCTTCTATAAATGGAACAATCAGTGATCCCTAAATATGCAATTTCAGTTTTTCCATTTTCCTGCACGTATCATTATTTTTCCTTCTTTGTGATGAAAATACCGGTAAAAAATTTGATGAACAGGATAAAATCTAATTTCAAGAATCGTTTCCTAGTTACCATAAAAATATGCAATCCTTTCAACATCACTTCCTCCACTTGAAGGCATATAAATTTTAGCGTGCTTGCCAAATGTTTACTTAGCCACGTACTTCAGAAAACGAAGTACCTAAACCCAGTTTGAAGTGCTCGTCAAAAGTTTTTTCTGAATATATGTAGAATTTCGGTACAGTATTTTTTATTACGATTATAGTACGGTATAACATCGGTAGTGCGGTACAAAACTATATAACAATAACTTTTGGAAGAAAAGGCTAACATGTAATACTGTCATCATTGCTCATGGAGTATAATGTAGGCACGGAAATGAGGCATGTTGGCCAAATATCAAGGGTAAGAAATTAACACTGAACAGGACAGAATGGAGGGCTGTAGTAAACCAATCCTAGAATAAAAAGGATGATGATCAAGGCTATGAGGAATACGATCACCTCACCGAACGCATAGCAATTTTTTTGGATTTGGGCGTCGTTATAAATAAGTTTTTCTATTGGCTTCGAATTTTATCATATATGCTCAAATACCTTAGGAAGCACCAATAAAAACTGCGGAACATAAAAATCGATAAGTAAAAGTATTTTTCAAGTTCATAGTGGGAGATTTAAAAGTATCTTAGCCCAATCAGAATAGCTTAGGACTTATTCGTTGGACCTTGATTGAAATTGATGATATTTGTGAGGTAAAATTGTGTTGAAAATATGCCCGATTATTGGGAGCTTGAAGGATAGGATACAAATTCATACTTGCTCCTCAAAATTGAATAGAAACTCTACCTACTGTTATTGTTTGAGCATATGATGTCATCAAAATGAACACAAGAGCGATCCCGTTGCTATGATACGTCTTTTTATGATTTAAAAAAAAAATATGTGCCTCGCACGATGTAAATGAAAATTTAATATAATCCTTCCCTCGATAACTCTTCACCCATTCGTTAATGATTGAAAGTACAGAGGTGCTCGCAAATATTTTATTTTTATTAATTCACAATTTGAAAACAGTTCCCATCTCAACACCATATACCGCCTGTTAACAGGGAGATGTGGTTGAGTGCGAAACTAATTCCCATGGAAACCGCCGAGAACGTTATTTGGACGCTACCTTGGAAAAACCTCAGCAATTTTCATTTTAGTCGCAAATTCCTAACTGTTCCACCAAGGAGAACAGCTACAACGTTGTATGGCGACGCGATAATTGTATGCTGAGACCGCTTTCAAGCTCGGATTGTTCGCTGCAGAGCTTGGATGTTCCCACTTGTTAATTTAGCATCGCCTCGACATTTCCATTTCTCTTCCGCCCAAGTCATGCAGCAAGCAAGCACCCTTAAACCTCAACTAACGAGTACAGTGCATATACTAAGCCTTTCCGCTCGTACGTAGGTACATGCCTTAATGAATGCAACGCCTATTACTCCATAATGCCTTTCGCAAAAAAATCCCTGTTTTTTTAATTCTTTGTATTTTGTTCTTTTTTCTCTCTCCGACAATTTACTCCACATTCTATCGGCACCTGATATACACAGTGTGACTGCTCTGGGACATATTCTATACATGATAATTGGGCACGGGAGTTTTACAGCCGACAAAAAAAATACTAATGTGAATTGTTGCAGCTTTCGTGCCTGACAAAATAGTAAGATGGGGTAGGGTGTCACCTTAGAGGTCACGAAGGGAGAGAATTATCGCTTGAGAGAGTTTGTGACCATTTTTCTCTTTCCGCGTACTAGATGAAGTTTATTTTGAATGAGTTCGGATGTCATTGAGCGTAAGCGTTTAATTGGATCTTGCGAGATCTAAATGGAATCCATTCGAAAAAGTGACTCATTTATTCCTCTCCCTCTCTCTAATTAATGCTCATGCGTCTCCATTTCCTTTCCGCTCGTCCCTTTTGTCCTTCACGAGGGAGTGAAAGGGTGTGAGGGACAATGGAGAGGGAGAGTCAGCGTCGATCCCACGACCCCTAGGCTGTGGAACAAACGTATTTCCCACGGGGGTTGACAATGCAGCCCATGTTTTGCTTCTAACCTAAACCGAATATTATCCCCACATAATCCGCGCTCCATTATGTATAAAGGTCTACATGAGGTCAATATTTTTTCACGTTGTTCGCACCTCTGTTTTCTTGTAGTCAATCAACCTTTGCAGCAGTATTGCAAGGGAATCAGTATATTAAATATGATTCTGTAGCTGTGTCCGAAGTAGCCAATTACGTGCCTTATATAATAATTCAGAAGTGAAGTATGAATCCTTCTTAAAGTATGGCTGGGTTTGTTGTTATTCGAGGAAGGCGAGAACAGCAGTATTGCAAGGGAATCAGTATATTAAATATGATTCTGTAGCTGTGTCCGAAGTAGCCAATTACGTGCCTTATATAATAATTCAGAAGTGAAGTATGAATCCTTCTTAAAGTATGGCTGGGTTTGTTGTTATTCGAGGAAGGCGAGAACTAAGGCCGTCTTTGGCAAGAAAGAATGGGTGAGTGGATAGGAGTAAGCCATGCTCTAAAAGCCATCTAAAGCAAATATTGGTGGATAAACATCCAGAATGTTGTGATAACTGTAGCAATGGAATTATACTTTCATTAGAAGTTATAAAAATTAATTCTTCTTTGTTTTTTATCTTGAGCTACTGCCCACATTTCTAATGCTTTATAGTTATATTGATAGAATTTGAGCAATAAATATAATCCATTGCAATTTTAAAAAAAGAGAAGGATGGCTTGTAGTAAGGACGACCGTAGAGTAAGTAGGTACAGTTCGAGTAATCACAAATTGGAATAGCTCTTTTTGCTTCCTTCAGCTTAGGAATTGATTCATGAATAACTTTGACCAAACTAACTCAAAAACGCAATCCGATGCTTAAATTAAGAACAAACGCGGGCACTTCAAGAGTAGTATTTTACTGCAAAAGTAGGAAGGCGTATTCTAACATGGCTTGAGTTCAATCTATGTTTCCCTTGCCCTAGTAACTTGTGGCATATTATAGGATATTCACGCCGAATGCCATATTTTACACTAGAGAACTCACCATCATGAACGTCACTACAGACGGGGTAAAAAGTATAGATACTTATGTTTAGATGTAAATATAAAGTTTACCCGTGGTAATATATGAGATTTAACAGTACCAAAATTTAGATTATTTTATTCCGCGTACACCTATGTGAAACAAACATTTTTTTATCCCGAAAACACTCTATCGTAAGTTGAATAGTCTATTTTTTCTATTTCCAATGGAGGACTAACTTAGAAAATTCATTACGACATTTCTTACTTTATTAATTACTTCATTAATTTGATCGTAGATAATTGATAACATACATTAAAGAAACTTATCGTTGTTTTGAACAAAAAGTTTTAATTATTTTTCGTTTTTGCTTTTTACGTCCTTGCAAATTTTTCAAAACAATTTTTTTTCAGCAATGGGTGGTCATAGAAGTGCGAAATATGGATTTTTATGAAGCTCATTGGAATGTTAGGCTAAGCGTGAAAGTACGTTTTGCCTACATGTAAGCTTTGGTTTTATATGGGTTTATAATTATTCGGGAGGCTATGCGAGGGAAGGTAACGTAGCGACTGACGGGAACAATAGGCCTGGCCGAGGAAACCGGTAACCACTCCTAAGCTACCTTCGCCACCTGATAATTGTCTTTTTGCTTCGTCCATCCCTGGTTACTCGGCTTCCCAACAAACGACACTCTTTCATCTCCTCAAAAGCTTTTGCTTTCCTAAATTAATGCTGGTCTTGGCCATTGCAATCCTATACCTTTCTTTTCTTTTAATTGATCTTTAGGTGATACCTGTCTTTAACATGTTCACTACAATCTTCTTTACAATCTTTACTGTACAATCTTCTTTAAGTCTCTTTTTGCCTATGCCAAGACCACTATAGAATAAACAAATCGCGGTATGCTTAATTTTATTTCTGCGGATATTCATTTCTAAAGCCTTCTCTTTGATTTCACCGGCGGCTTTTTCGGTGTAAGCATTGAAGTGTACCGGAGAATGCGCACAACCTTGTCTAACTTTTTTCTTAATTCTTGTTTCCCTACCGCTGGGGCCTGATTTTATACAGCCGGCTGGTTTTCATAAAAAAGTGGATAATTCTTCGACACCTATGTGACACTCCTTTTCCCTTCAGAATTCTGAGCATTAAAATCCAACCAGCGTTTTCAAAAGCATTCTCCAAGTCTACAAACACAAATACTGACAATCGTCGGTAGATTCACTTTCAGTCACTTCCCAATAATTAGCCTGAAGGCTAATGTCGCTTCTCTTGTGCTTTTTCCCTTTTCTGGATCTAAATTTTACCTCATCTAGGGGCTCATCAAATCATAGCTAATTCTTTTGTAGGTGTTCCTTGTCGTTAGACTTATGCTCCTAAAATGCTCACAGTTCTCAGCTCTTTTTTTTTAAGAATAGGGAAATTAGAATACGAAAAAAGTGCAGTAATTTTATGTTTTCTTCAATATCGTGACATTTTCCTTGTATATCTTCTCGGTTTTGGTTTTTGAACAATGTTTCTACCACCATTTAATCATGTTGATATAGGAAAAACGTGAAGTACAGAGTTCATTAGTGGAGTACAGTACCAACTTTCCATTTTCAATTTCCCTGTATTTTCCCAGATTTCCAGTCCCAATTTTTTAAATTTCCCTGACTTTATATCAATGTCAAAGTAGTTATATATAGGGATTTTATGGAACAATGCAGCAAGGTATATTGTGAAATAGAATTTATTTACTCCAGGAAAGTAACATATTCCAGTCAAAATTAAAAAAACGAAACAACTGACGAGCAGACCAAGCAGCCAAATCCAGAGCGAACCGCCAAGTCGGCACTACCCCATGCCGCCCAGCCAACAAAATGCGCACCTCGCCGGTAGAGCGCAGCAACGCTCAACCACGTGCGTTCAACCACGATTTTAATCTTTTTTCTGCGCCTCTAGAGTTTTTCCCTGACCAGAATCTAATTTCCCTGACATTTCCATGACTCCCCTGACTTCCCTGACCGATATGAACCCTGGAGTAGCTCGGGATAATAATGTTCTCGGGATAATAATGTTGATGTTTCCCCTTGCCTTCAACACACAACAGCCGTCAAAGTAAATTTTATCACGCCTGTAGTGAAATGAGTGTCTCTGAACCGGCTTCTGTGGTCTCCACCTTCTTCACTCATATGAAGAAAACTGCTGTCTTCCCCTCTGGTTGAAGGTGTGCATAATTGTTGGTGGCCTCCTATCGCCAAGTTCTGTATCATAATTAAAAGCCTACCTTAACCAAGCACATACCAATATCACCTCGGAATACCATACAATATGTGTATCGCCTTAGCCCACGCCTTGTGCCGACAACCTGGCCACAGGGCCCATAAAATAAGGTCATATATTACGTTTTTTGAGCTGGTTTGGCAAGAGTGATAGTTGGTGAGCTCAAATGCACAGCAGATAGACATCCCTCCACGCCCCTACTCTGATAATTAAGAGTGAAAATGAATGGTACCTGATAGGGCGCGCTCCTAAAGAAATATTGCAGTAGAGCATACAATTTGAAGCAGTGTAGTTTCAAGTGTATTCGACTAACTTTGATTTAATAAAATGCATGTTCCTTCACAAGGTAAGTTCATTCTATATGTGCTTATAGATAACTGCAAAATATCAATTAAATTTCATAATAAGCCTATTTTCTTATTAGTAAAATACGCAAAAAATTATCCAAAAATTCATTTTAGCAATAAACACTTATTGTTGTCGGGTAATGCCGGGCGAAAAAACTTACTGCACAAAGTATGAAAAATTGTTGGCTATCAAAGCATTCTAAAATTGCAACCGGATTCAAGCCGACAGTTTATTTTTCAGATGAAAATTGGCAGAAGCTAATAGCAAAAGTGACGATGAGGATGAATTGTTGGTTCAACTAATATGGTTAAGTATGCATGTATAAGTGTAAGTAGTTGTATTTTTATATTTGATAATTAAGTTGCAATCATTATATATTATTTAAATGCATGCAATGATCTTAATCAAAATATAAATAGAAAATTAAAAAGTACGTAAATTCGTTTTTGGAGGCCACGAAAACCCATGTATACGCATATAAACAATTTCGAATCTTCCATGGAGTTTGCTAAACATGTGCAGATATTTTGGCGAAAAAATATTATTCGTTAACTGTGATGTTAAATTCGTTGTTACAGTCCTCGAAACTATGCATATGCCAATTTTCGAGTGAATCACAATTTTTTCAGTCGATGACTAGGTTTTCCGGGAAATTTCCCCATAGAGCTTTCGAACTGCTTATTCGACGAGAAAGCTTGCTCATCTCGCAGATAACCACTGTCTTTCTATCGGTCAAACCACTATCCGCAACCCCGTGTGTCAACTCGGTGTCTTTTAAGTTCAGCCCTGACGTCTTACGCGCTTCGGACTTTATCCTATCCCCATCCCTTCCATTCCTATCCTTATACCTTTCCTCCCGGTCTGAAGCGCCTATTAGTGCGGAAACAGACTTGAAAACACCCACAGACGTCTTACGCCAACCTAAGATATAGAGTAGGATGAGATAGGAGTTTTGGCGGACCTTGAGCACATACTAGATCTAAGTTAGAAAGCGTTAGTGAGTGAGACACAGCTAAAAGGCTACAAAAGGATAGTGTTACAGGCAAGAAAGTCTTCTGAGAAAACATTCGTGCGGAGAATAGAACTTAATGGATCAATGTCGTAGAACTTTGTGAAAGGATCCTAGGAGGGAATGGTGGTGTACGACCAGCAGAGAAGGCGGACGATTTTCGGGATTTAAGAGAGAAATAAGGAGCATCTGGAAGATGATTCTGGGTAGAGTAGGAGAGAAACAAACAAGGTACGTATGGTAGTTTAAAAATGAGCGACCGAAAAATGACCCAACAGTTTATGTTTCGCGGAGAAAGGATAATGGTTGATAAATGTGTCGTTAAAGAAGAAAATACATGAGTATAACACCTTTGTAACACCAACTATGATAAAAGTTGAGGAAAGGAAGCAAGGACAAAGTATTTTGAATCATACAGGGATGAATTCAGGAGTAAGAAAAAGATCACAGGATACCAATGTAGGGTACACAAATTAATTTGAAGCGCCTGATTTTGATTCTTGCATTCCTATATCTGAATGCTAAGCTTAAAACCACCACGAAGACGTTTGAAATGGGTAGGTTGTTATTTGCGTAAAAAGGGGTGATATGAAAATAGAGTGAGAGAAAAAATTAGAAATAGAGGACTTGTAACTTTTATGACAATTATTTAGCTTTATTTACACTATATTTATTTTATTTTCACGCATTACATTTTTATTTATATTTTCATTACAGCACGTAAATTAAATATGCATAAGCCGATCATTCCGGCAATTTTATTTGTTAGCATAGCTGATAATTCTCATTTTCAACCTACGACCTCTTCTTGCATATGTGCCCGCAAAATTTAAAATTGGCTCGATCTATTTCCATCCTCTTCGTCCATCGTTTCTCCCATTCACATTAGCATTTTTTCCCTCCTACTGTACACAGTTTCAACCCATATTCCTCATCCAAGTAAATAAAATGATCACTTGGTAAGATTCCACAAATTTTATTTTTCCCGACCTGGGTTTCGATTGGTTTAACAATCATTATTGACCTTGATAATGATTGTCAAACCAATCGATACCTAGGTCGGGAAAAATAAAATTTGTGGAATCTTACCAAGTGATCATTTTATTTACTATGCGGTTCCACCTAGTGAAGCCTGAGGATTTCCTCTTCATTCCTCATCCAAGGTTTTCCTCCTCAATCCGTCCCAATATCTTCTGCCTCATCGAGGGTAACCATTACGCTTACATGCTTGGCTTAAAAAGATGAAAAGAGAAATGCAATGGATGCAAAACCTTACGCACCAAACGATATGAAGTGCGAAAAATGTGGTGGAGGGAAGGGATTGCTGATCCAATTTTCGAAAGGATCTATTGGAACCAGTCCTCTTGTTCTTCTATCGAGTCATAGATTCACTTTTAAAACAGAGGTGGATTTCAAAGAAGCCAGCGCTCACAAAGATAAGGGATACAATCTATCGTGAAGCTCTACAAGAAGAAATTCAATTAAAGTAATTGTAACTGCTGCAGCAACCGGTAATTGAATACGATGAAAATTGCCAGAGGAAAAAAGAAATATTTTGCAGGGGTAAAGACAGTGACTTCGTGATTCCACGAAAATTAAAAATACTTTATTGACGACCCGGGTTTCAACGTCAAGGCTTCATCTTAAGGTTCACCAGAAGATGACGCCTTGACTTCGAAACCCGGGTCGTCGATAAAGTATTTTTTATTTTTATGGAATCACGAAGTCACTGCCTTTTCATCATGAGGTTCCACCAAGTATCGCCTGAAACCACTAATTTCATTCTGCAGGGGGTAAAACCAAGGACCACTTGCTAGGCCACTGAGCAGTCTTCCGTGTTTTTAACTGAATTTAAAGCTTCCTTCGGGGTCAAGAGCTCTGGGTAGTGTGTGTCTGCTCAGTAGCCCGTCAAGCTAAAGGTGTGTGGTCAGCGCACGGGCAGTCAAAGGTCAGCGCACTCAAATACCGTTCATAGCGGCTGTGATATCATCTTGTGGTCTGTGATTCTCCCTCGAACCCCATTCCGTTAACAATATAATTTCCTGTCCATAAATTACTAGATGCTACCGCTCACCGTTTTCAGGTGGATGCAAAAAATTTTGCTCTGTTAGACGCACAAGACACTTGGGACCATCTCCGAGATCAAACACCAGTTTACACTCACTCCTTCCTTAAGACATGCGAAATAGAGCGTAAAAATCCATTTGTAAAAATCACTCTTATCCCTAAATTAAGTAGAAGTGGTTATTCGAGGGAGATGACCGACAGCTAAGGATGTTGGTGCCATTAGAGATATGCAGGTAGCAAAATCTTCAGACGTCTCGGATGACGAAACCACTACTAACCCGTACCACGATAGAACCAGTTGTAACAATCGCTAAATCCTTCTCCCACGGGTTTATGGGCACGTTGGACGGAAGCAGTTGGTACTAAGGCGATTTACTAAAAAGCCCCCGTTATTGTTCCAGAGAACGCTTCCCGTAATAAGAGACTGAGATGAGATAATGAGTGGCTAGTGAGACTGGCAGTGCTCCACGATTACGGAATAGTACGGGGGATTTTCAGGCGCATTTTTGAACCAGAATTTGATTTCCTGACTTTAAAAAAACTTAATCAAACATAATGTCAGCAAATAATCAGTTAATTTAGCACCTTTAAGGTTAAAATTACTACATTTTTTCGATGAAAAACAGCCTCAAAAATAAAATATGATTTAATAAAATAAAATAATTTTTACCGTATTAATTTACGGAATATACAAATAAAATAGGAAAGCAGCTATTCACAATTTTCAAGTATGCTACTTGAGCAATAAGTTGATATTAGATAACACTAAATTGTTCATCATCATTGGTCAAACATCCTAGGATTTGTTTGACGCAGCCCTCCACTTGATTCTTCTATCAGCCAACTAACGTAATTCATCTCTTTCACATCCTTCAAGACCTATTCCATATATGTCATACGAGGTCATCCTTTGCCGTTGTTCCCGTTCACTTTTCCTTCGACGTTCGTTTTCATCAGGCCATCGTGTCTTAAGATATGGCCGATTAAGTTGTCCCGTCTTTTCTTATATTTTTCAGCAGACTTCTCTTTTCTCCCACTCTTCTTAAGACTTCTTCGTTTGTCACTCGGTCGATCCATTTTATCTTCACCATTCTTCTGTAGCACCACATTTCGAATGCTTCCACGCTTTTCACCTCTGCTGCCGTCATCGTCCAAAATTACTAAACTAACACACACTAAAATAGTAACTTTGATCTGATTGTAAAAGGAACGCTAGCCGCAGTAACTCACCATAATAATTCTCATGTTGATATATAGTGTCCTCAAGTTATGCAGTAGCCTTCTTCATTGCCATAATTTTTCATTAATGAATTCCAACCTCAAAACTATGTACATTCCTATCACCATGCTAGGAAAACTAAATTGGTTAGGTCACAAAATGCGAAATTTTGTGCATCGACTATCTTAATTACGCAAAAACGGAATTGATTAAGGCTCAAAAGTTATAACCTCACTGTAAAACCGTGACAATAATAATTATATTCCACTGCCTACCAAGATCTTCCTTTTATGAACTGTTTCCCTCATAATACACACATATTTTTCTACAACCGCAAATTTTGTCAGCAGTATTGTGAGCTCTTTTAAAGCCGAGTTTACACGATGCATTTACACGCGCGGGTAGATGCGTGAACACATTCACCATCAAAATTGCACCGTGTAAACACTCAAAATTGCGCAAATGCGTGAATGCGTGCACAGAAAATAGCCCCTGTTCTATTTTGGTGAATGTGTGCGAGCAATTTGTAGTCGTCAACAACAAAGTCAATAACAATAACTGAAGTTCAGGTATGATGTTGTCTGTTTCGTAGAAGTGGCGCTTGATACTAGTAAAACAAAAGCAATCGCGTAATGCGTATCTAGAAAATGGTCGAACAATTGCGCTAACACAAGCATCGTGTAAACACTCCTCAAGTGCGAGAACGCGCATCTGTCCAGACATATATTCACGCATCTGTCCAGCAACGTACTTGCGCGGGTAAATGCATCGTGTAAACTCGGCTTAAGAAACGACGGGTTATACACTCGTGAAACTTGTATATCATTGTCACTACATGATAACAAAATCTGAAATCACCTTCCGAAAAAACAACTGTATGTTGATTAATATTCTTTAATGTGATTGCATGAAAGTATGCTTACATGTAATTTCCAAATTTAAGGGAGTATACGCTTCTATAAAACCGATCTAAAAAATAAAAGTAAGGTTGGTTTAAGAAACAAAGACCTAGGGAAAAAAATTTTTGAAGTGAACAAAGTGAAAAAATAAAGACAAAAGCGAAATAATGAGGTTGGAAAAGGCAAAATATGAATCATCTTTCGTGGAGTTTTCCATCTTTTGACAATTTACGCGATGAAAATTTACCATTAACTAAATATGAGTTTTCCTCCTACATGAGTTCCTGATTCGAACGCTTTAAAGTAATATAAACTAATAAATGGAGAAAGCTAAATCCATATCCAGGAGAATCACCTTTTATCGGGAGCTGAGAGTTCCCTTAAAGGCGAAAGGACAGAAAGAATGAAACTGGGAGCCAAGACTCCAGTATTGTTTTAAACAGGAGTCAAAAGCACCCCGTCTGTAATATGAATGGAAGGAAGGACGACGGAATTCAAAATTCCTGCTTAAAGTGTCAATAATTAATTTGCTTAATACATATAATTAAATTTTTTCACTTAAATTGCTGAGAAATCCACCACACGTATTTCTGCGGACATAAGCATCGATGGTGGATTTGAAAGCCTAAACACGTGTTTTAAAATTATGAAATTTTATGGTGGAAAAGTGCAATTCTTTTTATTTGAGCAATATGTCTTACTTCTGGGATGTGAAACCTGAACAAGTGAACTTTATCAGGAACTGAAGAGTTTGCCATGTAGGCTCATAGCAAACACTATCACCTTAACCCTGGTCCTTTGAAGCTAATTTTTGTACTGTCCCACCGGTAGACAGAAAATTTGAGGAAAGAAAAACTTGATAGCATCGATTAATGTTTGGCATTAGTATCACTCCATAACGCCTCGAAGTCAAGAACGCAAGGTTAACGCGGATGAGGGAATGGTGGCTTTTTTGTGTCAGGTGGGTTTATAGCGTGTTGCATCTTTCGCTTTTCATCCCAAGCCAATCATAACTATCTCTATTTAATTTGTCCCATCTGTATTCCGCATGATACTATTAATTTGCTTTTATTTTGACTCTATCTTATTTTAACCTTTTGAGTGATGTGATAGCTGAATATTTGATATATAACGACAATACGGGCATTATTCGCACCAATCATCAAGAGAAGATTTTGATCAAGAAAAGTAGATTTTGGGAGATTTAAACTTATTATGCTCATCCTGTTATTTTCATTTTAAATGAAACAACGCTTTTATGCATAGAATGATAAGATTATCTATTATATATAGCACGCTCACCTGTTCAAGTGCTCATATCAGTCATGATGCAGTGCTGCCAGTAGAAATCTATAAAATTCTATTTTATGGATTATCACACCTCGGGCTATTTCATTTTCAAGTAAATCAAAATTCAAGCACCATATATAATACATGCTATCATTTTCCTAACTCTTATATGCACCGCCTTTTGGGAGGTCGCTAATACGTGACAAAGTGAAATACGAAATATTTTACAGAAGTACTCTCATCAACAACTACAAAATAAAATAATTTTTTTACAATTTTTACGAGATTTTATTGTCTATTGATACTTGAGATATCTGTATGGTTCTCTAAGAATTATAACCATAGTAAAATACCATATAATGCCAGCATGACTCCTAAAATATGGTACAAAATATGATAGTGACTCTTCCAACTTTTCATTTCATTTTTTGAGGTTACTCTACATAGTTATATTTTGTTCACTTCAGAGAAAACTATCATCAAGTTATAAGCTATAAAAAACACCCTGTAAAATACATGGACTCCCTCGCTACAGTACGCTTTTCAGAGTATTATCGCATACGTTACATTTTTTAAGCGACCGCCATCAAAATGATCGCAGAAGAAAAATTCTCGGTCGTTCTCGACAGCTTCGGACGAGGAATTCCCCTGGGCGCGTGGGTGGAAGAAAGCGCGCGGGTCAAGAAGGGGTTGGAGCTACGAAGGGAATTGTGGGAAGGGGCGGGAGGAGAAGTGGGGAGGAACGAGGAGAGGAGAGAGAGAGACTCTCCGAGAAGGGGAACGGGAGAAGGAGGTAAATAAAGACGCGAACAGGAGGAGGGGAACAGAAAAAAGAAGAAAGAGGAGACTTGGGCCGGAACTGGGTTCGTGGGTGACTGACCACGAGGCATGCACCCGTTTCCACTTGGGGCGGGGTGCGGGGGAGGTCTTTGTAGGGTGGGGGACGAATTAGGAGCGAAACCAAGGGGGAGGGGGTGATGTGCGCAGGTGACTCCTGGGGCGGCGGTTTAAGAGAGGCGAGGGCGGCGGCGGAGTTCTTGTGCTCACAATTGGGAAAAGGAATGTATTCCCCTTTCGCCAATCTCCACAATGTCCTATCCGGCGTCTACATTAAAGGAGTTGTGCTCCAATCAGCTTTAAATAAATTCTATACCGATAATACAACGGGTTTTATATGTACAGACGAATTCCAAATAGGAAATCCTTCTGGGAGATATGGTAAATTTCGGTGGGACTGGAATATCTCCTAAAATATCAGCAAATCCTAAGATATCAGCTGGTGATGCGGAAATATTATATTCAAACAATGTTAAAAATATTGGGGTCACCATGTCTTGACAAAACCATGAGCAGGCCATAAGAAATAAGTTTAATATGATCCTCCATCAGCTCAAAATTCAGATATCTCCTACTCCTTCATACTCGCAATCAACTTATCTCCTCACTTATTGTACACATTTTGATTATTGCCACCTTGTGTACCATGATCTTAATGAAGAGCTGAATGTCAAGGTAGAAAAAATATTAAATATGTGTGTAAGGTAATAGCTTAAGGCCAAAGCAAGAAGGAACGACTTGCTTGGTTCGTTTATGTATGGTCTTTTAAAAAATCAGAAACCTTATTAGTTAAAGCATTTTTTTTCCTCCCAGACAAAAAAAACCAATATACCTCCCGAATAGCTCCTGATTATTTCATTACTACACTACATAGGACTACTACAAATCAAAACTCTTTATGTATATCTGGAGCCAGGTTGTGGAATAGTACTCCCGCCGAATTTAAGGAATCCTTGATTTAATATTTGGTTTAAAAAAAGATTTTTTCGGAATCTTTGTAACCAGAAAGGATTATAATTTGAAATTTATGAAATCATTTATAGAATGTGCTGTTTTATTTCTTCTGATTAATATGTGATCGCCTTGCAAATGGATATATCGTGTTTTGAGCTCAAACCTTAATATATCTTTGTATGTTCTTAGCAAACGAAGAAGTTCAAGAACAATAAAAAATTTATATTCTATTTTTATTCTATTCTAAAAAGGACGAAGCAATCATTTTTCTATGCATTTTCTATCTTTTTGGAATAATGTGGATGATTTTAATTGCAAAACCTACCCCTCGTCAGAAACTCAGCAGGTCAAAATTTGTCATATGAAGTGTTGAGGCTGAAACAATTAAGCTGATCTTAGTCAGTAGTAGTCGGAAATAGAATAGAATAACATTCAATATGTCTAAGATTGGGAGTATTCTTATAAAATATACTCATATATCCTCATGGAGGCATATTAGCTCAATGATAGAACTCTTGCGGATCACCGAGTTATGGGTTCAGACCTGCGTGGAGCCATAGGGACACCTGATTCCCAATAATCTTGCTGAGTTATTTCCGATGTGTCAGTACGGTCAGAACTCTATAGGAACATAACTGCTAACATTGCCTAAGCCATGGACTTCTGATTGCTATACCACTCAGTGACAATGCTATTCAAATTATTGAGTAAAAATGCCTAGATATGCCTTTCTAACGTTATGGCAATCACTAAATGATTATATGACCATTGTTAAGATCTTACAATTTAAAATGGGCATGAATCGCTTACGAAGATTGATATTACGGAAATCTTGGCCAATCATTCTGAGCTAAACTTTTTAAAATTGTAATTTGGGTTAGTTCAAATTATTCCTCACAGACGATGACCATGATAATGTTCACTTGGGGAGTAGGTAATGAAATTCCCCTTCACTCACCTTGGGCTTGGCTTCAAACGCAGAATGCATATGGGCAAATAACTTTCTCCATGAGATAAAAAATATAGAAAGGGATCTGGTTAGCGTGGTGGCTAGAATTCTGGTCACCCAGTCTGAGGGCCTGGATTCAAATCCCGGCCAAGGCAGATTTTTAATTTCTATACCGGCCCATACTAGAGTGTCGTGTTGAGAAAACTTCGAGTCCAGTCTTCCGTCTTTCAGATAAGTTGTGGACCTATTGAGGCCTTTCGTTAAGAGTTCTTATGCAGGTTTCACTCTTCTCTTCCTCTGTTCCCTGATAAGTCCTACCATATGGTCCATAGATGGCGAGGGAAGAATTTTTCGCCTCACTTCACAAAATATATATATATATCTACCGCTTCCAGCGCTTTCGTTTCTCTAATCGACTTAAGCGGTACAATCTAGAAGTGTCTTGTAGCAGAGAGATACTTACTCTATGCTATTAGTCTGCCCCATCTAGGGATGTCACATCGACATCGATGTATCGGACTACTCGATGTTTTTTTGCCGATACATCGAAACCATCGAGTGGTAAGACAATCGATGGAACATCGACTCGCAAAACACTCAACATCGCAGCGATGTTTTAGGAAACGAGCGGTATAATAAATGTTTTTGGTTGACCAATAATTCATTTTTCTGATTATCATAAGCCTTTTAAGAATACGAACGAACCTTCCCTAATTACGCCATCTATCGTTCGCGTGTAGGAAACAAGTGAAGGTATAAAATCGTTCATGTTTTCATCCCAGTGTTGCCTTCCAAGAACATGATCCGCCATGCCTACATCAGTTCCTTGTGAGAGGATTGTATCAGCTCTCAACTTGGTGGTATAAGATAACAGGTGTAGGTTGTGGTCGCTGCATATTACGCAAAGAGAGTTCCTTACCGATGCTGGGAGGTTTAAACATTTTAAACCCATTGTTTTCAATTTAATTTTTTTTATACTACCAAGCTTAGAATATATTTAGGGAACAGGTACAACCACTTTATTGTGTTACTTTTTTGTAGTATTATGTTTATTTATCTTTATTTCATTATGAAACAGTGATATGTTTTCTATGTTTAAAAATAAATTCAATGGAAAAATATATGCGTATTATTTATAAATATTTTACTAAATAAGGTCCGATTTCCGAATAATTTTCAAAATTGCAACTTTTGAAGAAGATGCAAAATTTCTGATGCATAATACCTAATACATAATATGTACCTAACCTTGGATATGAAGGCATAAAAACTCGATACATCGATTTTTTTTCGATGAATAATGAGTGAGTGTTGAGTACTTTTATAAACATCGAAACATTGACCACTGATTGTTTTTTAGCCGATGTGGCATCCCTAGCCCCATCTGTTCCTTGTAGCGGTCGATTACTTGTTTTCAATGAAACAACAAGCAATCCCTCCTGTTACAAGATATGTTTGCTGTAAAAGCTTACTAGAATTATTAGAGGTTGCCTCTCCCTAATACCTCCTTTATTAAAATGTAAGAAGTAAATGTAAAAATTTCTGGTACTGACAATGTTTAAAATTGAATGGTAAGAACTAAATTCTGCAAGTATATCGCCGGATCCAATTATACGCAAAAGTGAAGATTAGGATTACAATAGAATTACTTATTTATCCATGTGTCTGTTGACGTTTGGTAAAGGCATATCGCACCATTATAATTAAATAACAAAAATACGATAATAGCACATGTTATGTGCCGCTTAAATCGAGTAGAAAAACGAAAGCAATGGCAACGTTATATATCGTTTGTGATGAAAGGCGAAAAATTCTTACCACGCCATCTATGGAAATCTTCCAGTACTACGTCCACAGCGTATGCCCTTTTGCCCGGTGCAGTGCTATGAGTTTATATTAAACCTACCTACTCTATGGGCCTACCCATATTCAGTTACTCACCAATTATAAATTGCGCAAATGATCCTAGCTGTCGGTTATCTCTCCCTAATATCTATTTATACAAAAATGTAAAAAGTAAATGTAAAACATTATTGGGTACTGAACACGGTTCAAAATTGAATGGTAAGAATGTAATTCTGAGAGCCTATCTCCGGATCCTATTATAGGCAACAGTGAAGATTAGGAAAATAAGTATCAACAACATCAGCAGCTCCCGTTATTATTTAAAACATCCGTCATTTAACCCTTGCCTCATATTTTTGTCTACGTAAGCAGAGAATTAGTGGGAACAAGGCAGAATGAACTTCTCGTCAAATTCAAGGCACAAGGTAAGAGAGGTTCCCCATCAAAACGAGGATCCCGGAAAAAGAGGCTCACCCTTTGTATAATAACATCAGCGAAGCGCGGAGAGGAAATATTTCACAAATCGTCCCCCGCACCATGGTGTTTGCCCACACGTCATCTACGCACCACGCTCTCGGGTCAACCCGACCGTGAACACACCAGAGTACAGAGTGCTTATCTCCTATACCCACTATGCAGGCGAAGTGTTCCGATTTCTTTCCGCCATATTGGCATCAATGCCAAGCGGGTCGCATACCTTCAGGATACCATCGGTGTCTGCCATTCTTGCTTTCTGTCGGAGAAATAGCTGCGAAAACATGCATAATTCTTTTGCCTATGGCCAAGAAATAGCCATGAATGAGGACAATGGGAAGCCAATACGTGGAACACATCGTAGGTGATGACTAGTTCTTTAAGATCGAGACAAGGAGTCCTGTAAAAATTAGGACATGTTTTCAGCGTTCATTAAAAAGTTGAGTCCCTTGAGTTAAGAAGTGTATATTTCCTGGAGAGTTGAATAAATTATTTAAAAATAAATAGCATCTGATAGAACGCTTGTTTCTTCATTTGTTTACGAGCGTAGACTTTTCTCTCTCCTAATCTGTACATTTACGTTATTTTATTTGGAAAAAATACATGGTTTTCGACATTCAAATCCTGATGTTCCAGGCTTAGGTTACCCATTTTCTTAGCACTCTTAACGTTAACTTCAAATTTTGAAATGTGTAGGCTTGGAATATTTGCGCGTGCTATCTTAAATTTTGAAAAAGCAGTAGTACAAAGTGTAAACTTCCACATATTAAAAAAAGATGCGATGAAGTATAGAAGAGAACCATATGGAGCACTATGAAGGAAACAAGGTCCTGATAAATAAACCACATTTTAAGATACAATGACCTATTAAGGAGCATGATAGGAGGGAAAATAATAGAGAAAGTCCCTCGAGGAATACCGAGAGACAGGTATATTGTCAGGGTGAAGCAGAATATGAAACAGCCAAGCTCCCAGAATGACTCTTTTTCCAATATTAGTGGGGTATCCATTAAAAGTGAGACACCCCACATCGACTCCTATGCATGTCAGCTTAGCTGTACATGAATTGACTAGAGAGTAATGCTCTTCTACATTTGTGCTATTGGCGAGTAAGCACCTCACTGGCCGTCGGAATTCGTCGTTTACACTAACAATCGTGAAAACTAATTCCTGAGTGGCGAATGTCCTAGTCCCTTGTAGATAGCCTAAGCTCATGTCGACAAATTCATCGCTGCAGTCTACGTAGCCCATGACTTTTCCACGTCCACCATCGAGATGTTTTTGCATAGCATCTACGATAAGACAAACTTTCTCGCTCTTTTTCTTTTCGGCTCTCTTCCCCACGTACTCCTCGAGTATATCGAAGGACTCCTGTGCGGACTCTAGGTTCCCGATTGTAGAAGCATACCACGCTCGTATAACACTTTCACGTGGTAGACAATGCCCTAGGTGAGCCCTAACATTATTGTATACCAGAACGGAGTAGTAACGAAAGCTCAGTGTAAATATACGGATCTCCTCTAGGTGCCGAATGCCATTAGTACCTTATCTTTACCCTTCTGTTTTCTGTTAGCCTTTAGTTGTTCAATTATAGCTGCTCTGTTCTTTGGCAGAATTGAATGCAGATCATACAGACCTTTGGTCGAGATTTTTCCCGAGTTGATCAATAGCCTCCTCCAATGTATTTATCTTCCTTTCTCTTCTTTCTATATTCTGCTTTAAGCATTTCATTTATTATCCACGAATAATTCACTCTACCATATGATATGGGAGCATCATTATCGGATCGGAATTTTACGCAGCAGTAAGGGACCTTCGCATGAATAAGGCATCTGGAATTTATGATATTCCTGCAGAACTAATTAAAAATGCAGGAGAGAAGGCATTAACCCATCTTTACAAAACCATCTGCGACATGTACTCAACAGGATAAGTACCGAGGGACTTCGAGATAAACACCATCATTCCTATTCCCAAAAAGAAGAGAGCGGAGACGTCTCGAAGGGTTTCGGGTTCCTCTCGCGTTGATCTTCAGAAGCCGACTGAAGAACCGGTGAAACTGTCGTCCAGCAGCAGGATGAATCAACGCGGGAGGAACCCGAAAACCCTCGAGACGTTACCTGATCACCGCGGAAGCCATCGCAATAAGAGAGTGGAGAAATACGAAAATTTTAGGACTATAAGTCTTACAACGCATGCAACGAAGATATTGACAAGGATCATGTACTACAGAAGAATAGAACGAAAAGCAGAGGAGTTCCTGGATGAAGATCAATTCGGATTTAGGAAAAGTAAGGGTACAAGGGAAGCAATATTGGCCCTTAGACTGCTCATAGAGAAGAGAATGGAGAAGAACAAGCCTACGTTCATTGCATTTGTGTATTTAGAGAAGGCTTTTGACAACGTATATTGGGATTCATTGCTTGGAATTCTGAAAGGAATTGGAGTGTCATACAATGATCGAAGAATATTACACACTTTTTTATAAAAACCAAGTAGCTGTGATTAAATCTGGACCCAGCAGTGAAGAAGCAAGAATAAAAAAAGGAGTGAGATAAGGCTATGCACTGTCTCTCGCAATTTTCAATGCTTCCATCAAGAGAGCCATCAACAAAATCAAAGAAAAGTCTTCTGGAATGAACAACCATGGAGAAAAAATTAGCATGCTTCGATTCGCTGATGACATAGCACTCATAGCAGAGACAGCGAAGGATTGATGACTAATCTGAGGATTGATGACTTATTATGATGACCATATGATTTGTCGAATAATCCCTAGGTACCAGCTAAATCACCTTGAGAGGGTAAAACGAGAAGTATTTCAGAGAATATATTGGAGATGTCAAATTGCGACATTTAATTGATCTGCACACAAACGGTAATGAAGACGTACTTCCAGAGTCTATGGGGATGGGTAGTGGTGATTTAGTTTCTGTCTCTCCTTTTGGGCTCTAAAAATTATTTTCAGTGCATTATTAACTGCACTTACAAGGCATGATTTTGAATAAATAATGCATGAGTAATATGATCTGACATTCTTACAGAAATGCTTACCAAATGAAGATCATGCGGAGCTATTATCGAATTTATTTCTTCATTAATGCTGTCACGGAGTGAGTTTTCATTTCCCACAGTTTAATGGTGTCTATTATTCGCAGAATCTTGCATGATATTGCCGAAAAAATCTATTTCATTTATTAATTTTCTTCCAGCGTGTTCCTCATAGTCAGGTGTTTGAAAAAGCTTTTAACTGGGTATGTATATGATAAGGAACCAATACCTCAAAAGGAAAGTTGCTAACTATACGCCTCACCTTTGCTAGATTCAACGAAGGACAAGACCTTGGACGAAGATTTCCCCTTATATCATAGCATTCCCCCTTTAAATGAGAGGAGCAAATGCGATCACTCTGTGGAGTTTTCCGGTCCGAACCTCTACCGCAAAATTTTATCCAGACTAACTTTAGATTCTAAGGCTCCTTCGGGAAACTGCCATGTAATATTGTATTCCGATGATAGGACCAAGCAAAGGACCACAGAAAAAAAATTTCAAAAGTGAAAAAAATATGGACGCACTGACGTTGAAAATATGTATTCAATGATATATTTGGGAAAATCTATTTTCTCGTAAGAACAATAGGTTGCGTTTTTCTGTAACGCTCAACAATATTTTAGTGCAAAAACTTATCGATGGATTTTTGCTAAGCATTCTTCTGAATCGCCCTACAACCGTAAACGCTGCTCCTATTTCCCGACGGAATTGCCATGGTAAACTAGGAAATACTGCTAAATACCAGTAAGGCAGCACGAACTACAGTGAATCAACCCACTACTGAGTGGGCCTTTCCACCGTAAAGTGACTTCTTCGTACCATTCCTTTGCCACTTTGAAGCCTCTCGTCTTTGTTTTCCACGTCCCAGGCGTAATAGATCATTTTGTTTCATTGAGGTGACGCCCGCGCCTGATATACGGTCGGCGACCCGGCTGGTAGCCTACCCTTGGTAATCCTAGCACCTGTAAATACCGCAACCCGCGAAACTTTGATGCCAATATGGCGTCAAGAAATGGGAACGCCTTGAGCGCGAGATCAGCTCTCTGTACTCTGGTGTGAACACCTTGACTGATGGGTCCCTCTCCATGAGGAGGACGTTCCTTGTCGGACAGACTGTCCGGAACGATCCAGAAGTGTTCAAACTCGCTCACCCTCCGAATTAAAAAAAAAATCAATTAAGCCGCTTCCGGCAAAGCGGACAGTTGCTTAGGGTTCGTCCCTCTACGCGGTCGAATTCCAGCACCCACGAAACAAGGGGAGCGTCGATGTGTGCCGACTCTCGATCCCAAACCTTTTATGCTCTCATTTTCCACGGTAGCGACGAAGTGTGGCCAGAATAAACCGCATTTCCGGCACATTTTTGTCCGGTGCGCATATGGCTCTTGAGATGCGAAGGATTCAGGCCAGATGTATTCTTGATGGTTGGGCTCAATATGGCAATGTTTCTCTGCGGGAAATCTTCAAAAAAGTTTTCCTATGCCTCTCTATCATGATTGGTTGTGCTGTTCCGGTCAGAATAAATTTATCATGTTTGCGTTTACTCTCTTTCGGCACTCCAGAACTCGTCCAACATTATTTCCCCTATTTGGCTCCACTATGCTCTATCTCCCTTCATGCTACCCACCAGTCCTGTCTTTTTCCTCTCTTCCCCGGCATTCTCCTCTCCAAAACGACCCACAAACCATCGCTTTTCATTTCTTTGGGATTGGGTCGGTAAGCTGCGTATAGCACTTTCATAAGGGGGTCTGGGTTCAATTCGGACCGATGCACAGTGGTTCCAATTGCGATTCTAGCGGGACAAAATTATTTTTCCTTATAAACTAGTATTTCTTGAAAGGTATGCATTAGATAGGACCAATTCATTGAAAATGATAAAATATTACAGTGGTTAATGCTCTTTATTTATTGATTTTTAAGATAAAAATGGAATTTTAATTTAAAAAAAACTTAAAATATCATTCAGGAAAGTATTAAAAAATTATAACGATTAATTACACATTACACTCTTAATATATATAATATCAAATAAATAAACCCCTAAAACACTGTATTTTATTTGTAAAATAAATTCTCATTGGATCTGAGCAGCCTTAGTAGCAGTCATTCCAATCACTATAATTGCCATCCCCTTCACTCTCGGCATCTGTGGACTCCCCGTCGCCGTCTTCCCTTGGTTCCGGTATATTTGGTTCCTTCAGGAGCTGTCTCACTTCCAATGAGAGGGAATACAGCTGCTTTTGGAGAGAAGAACTATTGCCGGAAACTAAAGGATCGGAGGTCACTAACAGCAAATTAAACACATCTTGCATAGTGTCCTTCCTCGAGCACTTTCGGGCGTGGTTTTCTCTATATTTCCTTATATGCTTATGCCTTGCTTCTTGTGCCTCTTCCGAGAGCATGCCAATGGGTAATAATGCATGCTCTATTACTTCGGCCCCATGAATAAGTATCTTATGCACGGTGACGGGCATGTAAAACCAGGAATATAACTTCATATATATGCCTCTAGTTTTTTGTGCATACTTTTCAAATTCGGGGGTATTTATGGGGAAACCACAGGACAGTGCACTCAAAAGAGTCCCAAATCTTTGAATCAGTTCCTTGTCGATTCCAGCAATGGCCGATGAAATGTCAGGATTCCGGAAAAAACGTCTAGCAGTACTGCCATCGTTGGCATTACCACTTCCTCCGGGGGTCGGCTGGTTTACAATGAGACCCATCTCCTGTTTGAACCTTTCGCATATTAATTCTTTTCTTTTCTTCACCAATGCTTTTTCTCTTTTCCTCTTACTTGCCACTTTTTCACTTCTGGCCTGTAGGATATATGTAGAAGGCATTCGAATAGCCTAATCTGGGCATGTAAGGTAGACAGACCAAATTTGTATACTGTAACATCCACATCCTTAGTTTGGCTGTCGTTCATATTTTTAGGAGTAGCTCCACAAATGTAACATTTTTGGGATGAGGTGTCAGGTATCGCATTGCAAACTTTACCGTCCACCATCGTGAATAAAAATTCTGAAATTATACATAATTTTCTCCCATGCACTTCGATTACCACAGGGGTTAGCTGAGAAATCTGTTTCTCTATCTTTCCCACCTCTTCTACAGTAACCTCCTTACTCTCTTTGTCTAACAATAATTTTATGGGTCTGCAATATCTGGTTGAAGATGGCCTGGGATTTTGCCATAGAATATTGCTGCCAGTGCTAGATTTTAGTTGAAGTGGCACCATAGAAATAGAAAACATGTTGGAATCATCTGCTGGTCCAGCCTCTCCCCTACACGCGAATCTTTGCTTGTATTGCTTGTGCCCACTACTACCATCACAGCCCCACTTAAATATCATGTGTAGTTTCACTTCACTGCCAGGCCTAAGGAAAGAGGTGACAACTTCTTCTTGAGCCAACATTAATCGCGAAACGGTGTGATTGACGAGTGCCTGCAATTTTGACGCTCAATTGACTAAGCGGTGGGTAGCAAGACAACTTTGTTTGCCATATAACTTTGTAAGAGGGATAAATATCACACCTTCTCTGTTTGGCCTCCCTCCTGATATTTATGTACTGCTGCTTTGTGAGGTTATTTTCAATAAAAAAGGATAATGCTTCCACTGCTGAATATGGCAATGGTGGCAAAGGTGGAGAGAGATAAGCCTTTTTATACTTTGTAGCTCTTGTTGGCATTGTTGCAGTAATTTCTTTTATAATTAATGCCGCATCTTTTTTCCCTGAGCTGCGCAATGCAAGCTGACTTGCTAAACAAAGTTCTTCTTGTGATCTTTCTTTCACCAGAGACTCTACATTAGGGTGGGCCGAAAAAAGGTTTTTTTTCCGGATCAAATTTGCCCTATGCGGGAAAGTTGTGTACTGATATCAGGATCTTGCATGCAAATTTTTTTTGAAATCGGATAATATTAACCACTGCCGCCCGAGCTCTAAAGTTTAAAATTTTGTGAAAATTCAGGCGGAAATGGGAAACAAACGGTTATGGAGAATAATTTGTTGCAAATATTGGAACATTGGTAAATATCAACGATAGATACACGTGTTTAGATTACAACACTGAAATGTGACGTTTATTTGACTAAATCTATGGCTTATACGATGCTTAAGAATAAAAGGCTAATTTAGAGTGTAGGCAACCCGCGCAACGACAAAAAATTTTACACGCTCCAAGCATCACTTCAAATAGATCACTTTTGGGAGCCGTATTTGGGATAAAGTAATATTTTTTCGAATGCAGTTCCTTTATAAATGTCTCATACTTCATTTGGGTATAGATAATACATTAAAACAGACGGTAAAGTTAATTTTTTTAAAACTAACCTCAATTATGATGAAGAATTTTATGCATGTTGAGCTATTGCCACAAAAAAATCAGTTAATCAAGGTAGAATTAAGGCACAGCCTGATTACCAAATATTTATTTGAGTAGCTCTTTGCTATTTTCGTGAAGAAACTACCCAGAACTTACCACGAGGAGGTGGCTACCTACTATCGAGTTCCACCCGTGCCCTCCCAAACCAGCCTTCCATGGGGCACGTTTGTAGGTATCTGACTATCACTGGTTCTTATTATACCTTATGCTGTGCTTTATTTTCAAATTTTTGTAGAATTTTTCGGCCTTTTATGCATAATAATGCCCATCCATGCCTGCTTTCTGCACTGCTCACGGATTTTGACACCACCGTGATCATTTGTACCATCCTTTCAACTGCTTGTGTGTGGCATGGAAATGGGGGTACTTTCAACAAAGCCCCTTTCTTCAGAATATATCCTAAGTCTTTGCTAATGATATCAGCTATTAAAGGTGGTTGAGTTACCGCTTTTGTTTTCCAGTCAACTAAGTAGACGTAATCTTGTGCCTCAAAATTCATAGTTGGAAGTTCGAATTTCCTAAATTCCTTCTTCTGATTTTCTTCTGATTTTAATATTTTTTCGACGGCAATTTAACGGATCGGTCTTCTCTCATCGGCTAGCATTGCAAGCAGAATATTCTCTGGGTGAGCAAAAAGAGCGTTTCCCTGAATGATTGAGTAAAGGCGTAATTTGATGTCTCGATTCATATATTTCATGAAATGTATCATGTTCATGATATTCTTCGGACCTTCCGTGCAGTGTGGTCTTAATTTTATCGCGAACCACATAGGAGTTTATACTTTCAGCACAAGAGTTGCCAATGTCATCTGTTCTTTTGAAGGAGTTTCGGTTGAAACATATAATCGAAGAATGCGAATTGCTGTAGTGGTCCACCTGGAATGAACCATTTTCCCCGGACTTCTCGCTGAAAGACTCTCCAGGTATTCTCCACTTGAAAAAGCACGTGGTCTCCTTGAGAAACAATCCCGATATCAACTAGAAGCACGGATGCGAGTGCTGCAGCAGCTCGTTTCGATGTATAGAATCTTTCACAGGCAGACGCAAATCTAGACAAATTTAAATTATTTACACCCAACTTTTTTCAAAAAATCATCAGCATCACTTGCGTCGCGTAATTCTTCATCTGCAGGCGTTTCATCACTTGAGTCTTTCCAAATCTCAGGAACGTCTTGCTCAGGTAGCGTGGAACATTCTAATGATCTTTTTCCCGAGGTAAATGGCAACAGTATTTATTAGTAACCCTCTCGTGTTTATTGGTATTGATCCCCTTTCCTTCCATATTCCTACGCTATTCGATCCTATTCATCGTCCAGGGTGCAGTATTTATTAGTTCTACTTCCGTATTTCACGGAATGCAAGGAATACGAACAGCGCTGCTTAGCAGTATTCCTTGGAAAAAGTATCGTATTTATCAGTAGTTGGGTAGGCACAGAATTCCTAGAGAATAGCATCGTATTTCCCTTGACAACCATATTCAAACAGTATGGCGGAAAATTTGTATTCAATTGACGAAGAACTCGTAGTAATTCTCTATTATTTTTTCTTCAGGTCATTCAAAGCCATTTGCAAATTATCCTTAAGATGAGTACGAAGGTACGAAGGAAATATGAACACTTGTACGGAGTGTTTATTCCGTTTTAGCGTCTGTTCGAAATGGGATACAAAGGCTGAAGAAATGCATTTATCCTCTATCACCAATAAATCAGCCACTTACAAAGTTAGATACCATAAAACGGGAAATTATAAGGTAAGATACATTTTAGTAGATGAACGATGTGTTTGAATTTGGCGGGCTATTGCAGTGAAAATAAGAGAAAATCGTTCTCGTCGTCAGTCGGCGAACAGCTGCTGCGAGTAGTTCACCGCGAGGTTTTGGTCGCAGAGAATAATTGGTGGCTTTGTTCGCGTAACATTTTAGTTGTTAACGTTAAATAATTATTTAACTATTATTACTCATGTACATTGGATTGGATTGTTTGAAGTGAACGTAGGCAGTTTATTAATGTACACGCCAGGATTTTGTGTGTGTTTGCCCAAGTTATTTGTTGACGTTCCTGCTTTATGTTAGTTATATTTGTTCTATTGTTAAGAATATATTTGAAATAGTTTCACGCCAAATGTTCATTTTGATCCTTACCGAAAATAGCACAAGCGAAATTCACAAGTGTCTAACATTTTGTATGTTTTTGCCTAAGCATGTTAATTTGAGGTGATACCTTATTGGCTTGTGATATTGTGTGAAGTATTCTTGCATCTTATTTACGTTTAGTAAACATTTTGTGTGGGTATGTGGGTGAGTGTTTCTGTATGAATTGGTTTAAATAGACATCAAGAGTTTTGTCTACATTTCCTACGTACAATGTAGTGTGACTGGTATGTATTGATGCTAGACTGTGGTTATCGTTGAAACATTAACCTGACCGAGTGGTCATTCATTATGAATAATATACTATTTGATTAACGACGTTAAGTAATAATTTTACCTACAGAAGATTAGAGGTCACTTCTACAATTCTACCCAGAGGACCCACGGTGGTTAGTTACATTGTATATAAAAACCAAATCCCTTGACTTGTTTCTCAAAGCGGTAGCTGTCTCGTTGTCAATTCATTTCGGATGTCTTGCCGAATTGTTCTGGTTTATAAAGTAAGTAATTGGTGTCTGGTGGTGTAACATTATTCAAAGCATCAAGGTGTTTAAATATACATACATACAAATTTATTGCAAAAACTTTCTCATTTGTCATTTTCTAGTTTACATATTTGTTTCTTTTTGCTTAGGTTCAGTTTTAATGCCTATAGAACCAGAAGGTGATGTTTTATTATATATGTTGTCAGGCAACTTGTAATAATCACCCAATTAAGATTTGTCGACCAAGGAATTCGTTAAACAGATTAAATGAAATTCACATAAATACAACTTAGGTGAGCAATTCTTAGAATGTGCAATGAGTCAATGTTTTTTCCTTGAGTGCTTTGGTAGTATTTCTGACAAGCCTTTGATGTATGGTATGCTACTGTGAGTCTTGGATTTGTTGCATATGGTGAGTTTATGGATTCATTGCCAGGTTTGTCATGTGTGGAATTACTGTGGGAAATTGTGCCTTTGTCTACTGTTATCTTTATATTTAAGGCAACGTAGTTAATGTTGGGTATGTTTACTATTCTGCATGGGGATCTTGTTGTTACAATATTTAGGGCAATGTAGTTAATGTTGGGTATGTTGACTATTCTGTATGGGGATCTTGTTGTTACAAAGGATGGTATTGATGTGTGTATTGGGAAAATTATTTTTAGGAAGGGTATTTCTCACTAGGTTAATATTATTTTAATGTGGTGCAGGATTGCTATGTTGGGGAAAATTGGATCAATGTCATCTACATATTTACATATATGTGTGAGCATAAAATGTAGTTAGGATATGACTTCATCAAGTAATTGGTTCATGACAAGATCAGCTATGATGGGGCAATTGGACTCCCCATACAAGTTTCCTAGCAATATAAGTACTTCATCAACACCACCTGCTTCTATAGTCATTAATACAGTAAGTAAACAGAAAAAAGAAACAAATAAATACCTATAAAACAACTGAAACTGTTTCTTGCAATACATTTAGCATATATGTGGAAATATATATATTATAAAATGTTTTATGGATGTTGCAAAAACATGATGTAAATATAGTTTTGCCTATTAATGTATATTGATGTCTCTATAATTAGACTCTTTGTTGGTCCTTTCTTCTTTATATGGTTTAAATTTTTTGTCAATCATGTATTTTTTTTGTTTAGTTATGTGATTTTGTTGTTGTTTTGTGGCTGTAATTATTCTGCCACTGTAGGAAAGCACATGATAATAATAATAATATAATTTAATGTCATGTTGCACTTGCAAAAGTTTAACTATGGCTAGGGTAAGTTGGTGACTCATCAAAGAATAAAATAATATTGGGGAAATATATATACAGTATTAGGGATATATGCATTGTAACCTTACAGAGATGTACATAGTTTGAAATATTAGGATATAATTAGGCATTTAGTGCACGGGTACATAAATTAAAACCATTCAGAGATATACATAATATGAGGTGCATGGATACAATTTGGCATTTAGTACATCATAAATGTTCTTAATCATCCAGATGTTCTTGAATAGAGTAGTATGCTTCATCGGTCGGTATTTCTTGTATCTTTGTTTTGAGAAAGTGATCGAGTTATATTTTAAGTGTTTAGGTATCTTACTATAGATTTTTATACCCATGTAATAAGGACATTTTTCATATAGTTAGTTTAAGTCTGTGTTGTGGGTATGGTAATTGCAGGACATATCTCATGCTGTGGTTGTGTCACACATTCCCTTGCCATGTATGTATGTATTTTTTTTAGACAACCCTCAACAAAACCAGCCTTTATGAATGGATTCCAGTGGGATTGACTCATACACATTCAGCCACTGTCTCTCCATTGTCAGTCACAGTAATGCCTAACAAAAGTAATTCAAAACATCCACATAATTCCTTGGCAGACAACATGTATATTTCAACACCTTGATGTTTTGAAGGATGTTATACCACCAGACACCAATTGCATACTTAATAAACCAATAACAAAAAGGCAATACATCCCAAATGGCAAAGTGTTGGCGTGCACCCAGCAGACTCCACACACACAGTGCTTCCCAACTACCCAAGGGGCACAAGGGGGTGTCTGAGATTTCCTTACCTTCACTTAGAAGGCCTGATTAACCTGCCTCAAAATTAGTTCGTGGAAGGAGGGAGAAAATTACTTGCTTCTTCAGGTCTACTTCTATTTCCCTTTGATTATGATTCTGGATTTAGGTTGGATTTTTGTAGACATAACCAAATAGCTACGTGATAAGGCTCACAATAAATAAGATTCTTACATAATAAGAAGTTTTAGTACATTCTATGGTAGGTTTTGGTGCATCACTTGCTTTATTTAAATCAGGTGCATGCAGGTTAATGTGGAGTGTCAAGATTTAAGTAATATAGAAACGAATAATAACTTCCCAAAAATGTATATGATTACCTGTTGGAAGAATAGAAATGGAGAAAATTGAGGCATAAATATCTGCTATGAAGAAGTTTCCTTTTTTTCAATTGGAATTCAAAGCAAAATATACATTCTCTCTAAACAATTGTAGTTATTTACTTAATTACTATTTGTAATGAATTAATTCGGTTTTATTCATTTTCCTAGGAAATTGTATGACAGACGAATGAAATGGATATGGATAACGTATAGGTTGTGGAGCAGGTATTTCATTATCAGTACTGGAAATCACTAATGGTTTGCACATATCTTCAACGCCAATGACTACTGACTCTAAAATCTTAAATGGAAGAGGAAATTATTCTACGTGAAGTATAAATTTCAAAATTTTGATAGCAAACTGTAGAGATATAATTGCATCATGTGCATCTTGTCAGAAACTCGGTTGGATGCTACAGGCTATAAATTTGAAGATATTTAATTTGGTGGGAGAAAAATTTGTTTCCCTTTTCATTATCATTTTACATATTTTCTGCAAAATTGAAATAAACCCATTAATACCTAGTACCCCTAAGATGAAATGTGTCCCCCCAAGGATTTGAATTTTTTATATTCTTTAATAAACATTACTTATGTAGTGGAAAGTGCCAATGAAAGGTGCCGTTCATGATTAGAAACAGAAAGTGTTGTGATAAAAGTAAAATTTTATTCAGCTCTGCAGCAGTTCCTCTGTGACATTGATAATAACAAAATCTGGAATGATTGAGTAAATGTTAGGTACTAGAAATTTGATGAGCATATGTTTATTTGCATATTTGCATTCAAATGTAAAATTATTGTGCATTGCGAGGTACTTCATTGCATAATGTTATGGGGTGGTGGACTTTCACATATAACTTTTTAATTTTTGGCGTTAATTTTAATATGATACCCCACAATACACTGTAATCAAAACTCGATGATTAAGAAATAAATAAGTCTTAACAAGAGAATAAAATTATTAAATTTGTATTTCATTTGTGTGGATCCCATCAATATTTAATCATCAATCTCCACTTTGTTGGCTGGTTCCACAGCAAATATCTTATTCACATCTGACCCATAAATGGGAAAACGTGTGAGAATGTGTAATTTTGAGTTGCTACAGTAGATACTTCCTGTTATTTTGGTGGTATGTATCTTTCCTTTGGCGCCCTGAATTCGAATTTTGTCATTAACATGTGATTAGTAATGTATAAATTCAGAAATTTAATTGTCTAATTTTTCATGCTGCAAATCAACGTAGAAATATCTATAAATACTAAAGAGATGCATATAAATACTGCATAAAGAAAACCGAATACTACGTAAGCAATAGCGATAAATACTTCCAGTGGAATACTGATTGATGCATAATGAATATCAATAAATACTGCTGGGTAGTATTTCTGCGTCTCAGTGGAAATACTTTTGCGATACTAATAAATACATGAATACGGAGTACTGATAAATACCATAGGAATACTGTTGCTATTTACCTCGGGTTATTTCTAACCTATTTAATATCATCTTCCTCTTGTTAGTTTCCTTGACATCAATGGCACTGATATTCAATTTTCTATCACTACTCTGGTCCTGAAGGAGTACACGTTCTAAAAATGGCACTTATGTGGTATTATCACAAATCCAATCAGTTCCACCAGAGAATTCACATGCCGAAACATGAAACAGCTGACACGCGTGACGAAGAAAGTCTTGCTTCAGATCAACGAAAGTCTTCTTGTTGACAGATCGAAGATTATTGCGGTATTTTCCATGGTATTGGCCATGGCTTTTAAGCTTTTTCTGTATTTTCGCCATTGCTTTAATCTTCTTGCAACCGAAACCACAGTACGCTGCACAATGTAGTTATTCACTCACAGCAATGAATACCAACTGACTGACTACCTCAAGCTTATGAAGTGAAATACGCATCTTGCCCGGCAACGGATGGGAATCCCCAAGGAAAATAAAATATTGCTACGAATATGGTGAGTTAATGAGTAAGATAGTAACAGCATGAGATGAGGGAGTTTAAACATCAGTTACGAGGGTTTACAATGGGATATGTCTTGTATGAGAATTCTATGCCATTTTATCACCGAAGTATTCACGATCAACTCATCACTGGGACCAGAGAAGGATAACCTCCGTCCTCCGTCTCATTCATACTTCCTTAACTCTACCACTGGCCATCTTTATCATACGTGACTCTCGTCGAACTAGCTGTACCTGCAATCGCTTAGGCAGTAGTTAACTCCCGGTTTTCCAAGAAAGTGCCATTTGGAGGAACACGTATATAATGTACATAGAGATAATGCGTTGATTATGGAACTTTTCGGTTTACATTTCCTACAGTGAACCACTGCAATTTATCAAAGTTCTTAGAAAAAGCTACTATCTTCTGATGAGTATATCGTAGATATATCAGTCTTTTTTAACAAAAGAATGCGTTTGGACTCAAGAAGTATATTAAAATGTCTGATTCGTAGTATCTTTCCCAGCGCGCAGCCTGCTTTGTCTCCGAGTGAACACCCACTCCTTTTGCAATATAATTCACAAGCATTTACGACACACGAATTCGTTGGATTTGCGAATAATATCTGCAGCTCAGGGGGACAAGAACCAATTATTGGATATTGCAGTATATACCGAGGAAATTAAATGTTTGAATCACCTTTGTGATGAATATCAGGCCGTGATTCTTCGCCATAATTGAGGTTAGTTAAAAAAAATTAACTTTACCGTCTGTTTTAATGTATTATCTATACCCAAATGAAGTATGAGACATTTATAAAGGAACTGCATTCGAAAAAATATTACTTTATCCCAAATACGGCTCCCAAAAGTGATCTATTTGAAGTGATGCTTGGAGCGTGTAAAATTTTTTGTCGTTGTGCGGGTTGCCTACACTCTAAATTAGCCTTTTATTCTTAAGCATCGTATAAGCCATAGATTTAGTCAAATAAACGTCACATTTCAGTGTTGTAATCTAAACACGTGTATCTATCGTTGATATTTACCAATGTTCCAATATTTGCAACAAATTATTCTCCATAACCGTTTGTTTCCCATTTCCGCCTGAATTTTCACAAAATTTTAAACTTTAGAGCTCGGGCGGCAGTGGTTAATATTATCCGATTTCAAAAAAAATTTGCATGCAAGATCCTGATATCAGTACACAACTTTCCCGCATAGGGCAAATTTGATCCGGAAAAAAAACCTTTTTTCGGCCCACCCTACTCTACATATCTACGCCTGGTTTTAAGACTACTTTCAACAAAGGACTTCCGAGGTATTCCAACTTTGACATTTGATACAGAAGGACCTAAAAATGGAGCATCACAAAGTACTATCTTCTGAGTGACCATATCGGGGAATTGAATTTTACAATGGACCCAGTGTCGGCGTTTCGAAAGAAACCTATCGTATTTTCTGGAGCACTGTCTCCACAATTTTTGAAAACCACTTTTAAATAGCCTAACAGTTTTCTTGATGGCCTTTGAGGTATCTTCTTCACAGATTTGAAATCCTAATTTATGTTCAATATATTGGCACAAATCATCCGTGGTCTTTTTTTCCCGCAACAATTGCAACAATTCCAATCGGGTTATCGCCGGTAGCTCGACCCTCCCGGAGTGTGACATGACTTCCCTATTGATTTAAAATGTTAAAAATACGAGTTAACAATTAATATAAATTAGCAAAAATGAAGAATTAACAACATTTCCCGAAGTTCATGAGACTGGTAGGTACTCCTTAGCAATCGAAATTTGACTTCCTCCACATTGTCTACCGGTGGTATTGTTTAGCCCATGTGTAGAAAAGTCAATATCTGATATATTATTGTACATACCTTATTGTTTTGTGCGCTAGTGTTATTTCTCTCAAAATACCTAGCGTCGTCCTCTAGACGTCGTCGTAAGCCCCTTGCTCACTCCCCAATGTCCCAAAGAACGGTCCTCTCTGGTTAGCATCATAGGATAAAAAGGGAATTATTCGCAAAAGGCGCAAGTATGCGCAGGAACTGTTGGTAACATATGAAAGTGTAAGGACCTAACTTTATAATACTGAAGAATTTGTAATTCTACCTCGAGATATATTTTTTAAATTTCAAGTTAAACCTTTAAATGGGGAGAAAACACCGAGTTATATTGACTTAGAGACTTCTATTTGAAAACTAGGACTTATAAGTGCTGGTATTAAAACAAATATCATTCTAAACATTGGTACATACCGTTATCTGCAATTTCCCGTGAGATTTTATTATTCATCCAGATATAATTCCTTGCAGGCACTTATTAGCACTCGCCAGCTAGTCACCGTCTGGGTCTGGGCGCAGACTCGATAGCTTCGACGCCTGACTTTAAAGCCGTGCAACATTGTTATAACTTAAGTAATCTTCATTAAAGCTACAAATCATGTTGAAGCAATCATTTGACGATATGACTACATAAGGGATGACCGTTTTTGAAAAAGTTGCAAAAATGACTTTTGTCCCGCTAGATTCGCTGTTGGAACCACAGTGCGATGGCGAAATTTTTCGTGGTTAAACCAGTATCCACTAGCGTGGTGGTGACCAAAGTTGTACAGCACTATGTTAATGGCGAAACCCATTTGGACTCATTCGTTAAGAGGAGGCAAATGCCAGATTTTACTCCGATTCTCTTTCGTTCCCTGACAAATTACTCCCTCTAACCACCAATTATTAATGGCCTTCGTTCCAATATTTTAAAGAATTTATTTTCAACAGTTTGTACTGCTTTACAGCATGTCCAAGAGCAAATTACATTTCCCAGTGACTTACAAGTAAAATTTTGCAATAAAACTAAATTAGTATTGAATCCATTCAGTGTATAACAAATTGCTAGGCTTGACTTAGTGGAATAACATATTGATAATGTAAATAAATTCACTTTGTAAAAGTGAATTTATTTACCCATGGCCTATATACCCATATGTGGGTTCACCGCTTTAACCACTTTTAGCAGATATTTTTGTGTAATTTGGAAACTAATCTTTTTACTTCTAATCACCCTCTTTTAAGTAATTGGTTTCGTTATGATGATGATGATGTTTTATGTCTGTGGACAGGAAGTCTTCGACAACTTGACCATTTTACTTGTTTTTTAAATAGATTACATAAATCCATTAAATTTACAATAGAGGTTGGTGAAAAAGTTATAAATTTTCTGGACTTAACTATTGACATAACAGAAGGTGTACATGATTTCTCAATTTTTAGAAAATCGACTTATTCAGATGTTACAATTCCGTATGATTCTTGCCATTATCACTCCCACAAATTGTCAGCCTTTAATTCTATGGTATTCAGAGCACTATCAATCCCTATGTCTAACAATAACTTCAACAGAGAATTCAATCAGATCAAACGTATTGTAGAGACTAATGGTTATAACAGCAAGATAGTTGAAAAAGTTTTACAGCGACAACAATCGAATTGGCTCTGCGCCTAATTACCAGTTTATCCATACCTCAGCAAGACATTGTTAAAAGATGGTGCAAAATTCCGTTTATTGGAAAATTGTCATATCAAATAGCCAATCATATACCGAGACACAAACTTAAGGTTTCATTTTACAACCCTAACTGCTTGAGTAACTTACTATTTAATTCTAGACATAAATACGATGTGCTTGATAAAAGCGGTGTGTACCTACTTAGTTGCAAAGATACCAACTGTAAAGCCGTCTATGTTTGGCAAACAGGACGTGCTATCCGTACCCGGGTAAAAGAACATCAGCGCTGTTTAAAGGCCTGGTTACACGATACATTAACACGTACGGGTTCATGTACATTTGTGTGAATGGTTTCAGCGCAACTTGTGCGAATGCATGAACCAAATAGAACAGGTTCTTTTTTCTGTTCACGCATTCATTCATTTGTACAATTTGGGGTGGTTACACGGTGCATTTTCGCGTTCATTCTCGCGTTCATGTTTTTACACATTAACTCGTACGCGTTAATGTATCGTGTAACAAGGCCTTATCGAATGGTAATGAAAGTTCCCAGTTCGCCAAGCATTTAATAGGAGAAGACCACCAAAGTGACTTCATGCCAAAAGTCCTACATTCGCAGTGAAACAAGTTGGACTATATGGAAAACCTTGAAATTTTTTGTATTCCAAAAAATCTAATGTATCTGTGCTGAATGATATGCTCCCTTCGCAATTTCTTCTCCTAACCTTACCTTCCCCCCCCCCCTCCCCCTCCCGTAATACAATTCCTAACAATGCTCGCTCAAATGCCCCCGCTTCCCCACTCCCACCTTAGACCAAGCATACACTTCCCGCACGTTGACTCTCTCCCTCCCTTGCCCCCTTTCGCCCCCCCCCCTCACTCAATTCTGTATATAAGGGGCTCGTGATGTACTATTGTCACCTTGATAATGACTGCGGAAGTCGAAACCTAGGTCGGTTTTAATAAATCTGTGGAATTTTACAAAGTGAATTAATTTACATTATCAATCGTTCAGTATTGAATCAGTAACAGAAGAAATCTACAGATACAATGTTGTGTAAGATTATATGGCATTGTATGGAGGGTTACGCTGTAATAGAGAGGTCACGGGGAATTTTAAATTCCGGAAGCATGATAGCTAATAAAAAAAGCCCCATAAAAAGTGCTCGGAAGGAAATTTACAATACATACAAATAATTGAGAGGAAAGGTGCCTACTGCGGGTGAAAAGATTAAGAATAATTTGTATGGAATAGAAGACAAGAAGAATGTAATGCATAGTAAAACTGAATACGGCTAAAACGTTGAGGAATTGATCAAGATAGCAAAGAAAAATGAAATTTGACATGATACCGGTTCATTATAATTCTCCATCACCGTCTAATATCATCAAAACTAAAATGATGGAGAATTCTTCCGGTGAAACCTCCTCGCCGTTCGGTTGATTGAACTCCAAACTCTTCAACTGCTACTCTTTAGCGTTCCACCTAGTGCTCGCATCAAAGAAGTGAGAGATGTTGATGTGTAAAAAAAAGGTGACTGCCCTAAGCAGGCGTCATGAATCTCGGGAAAGGACTTTTCATTTTTTTTCTCCTTCATTTATACAGTTTTTTTCAATTCACTGAGACACGCCGTGAGGAAGAGAGAGAACAAGCGCTGCGTGCTTACGCTTCAGTTTATCTCCCGGCAATTTGGAGTCGTCTCGTTGTGCTTCGCGAGAGGTAGAAGGGGACTCCTTTTCCACACGTCTCTTGCTCACAGAGGAACAATGGAAATAAATAAATACTGAAGCGAGAAAAAGTTTTAAAACACTGAAATTTAAACGAATGAGAATTGAGAAGAAGAATGGTACCTGGGCACTAATTTATTTAAAATTAATTTAATGCATAAGACGACATTTAATTTAAAGTAATTATACCTGAATGACTTATCACGACTATAAAAGATTTTGAGTTATGATGGAAAAATATGAGTATATTTTGTGTATTCGAGGTAAATCAGAGAAATGAAAGCTAAATCCTGACAGTTTCATGGAAGATATTTGAAAGAATTTTGCTCCCTACAGCAAATTTTATCTTGAAAACATGATAATAATGATGTATTTCTAATATTCATTCAATGAAGTGATAATGATGCATACATTAAGAAACATTTTCCGTTTGACCTATTCCATAGTCATATTGAAGTTTTTTCTTTCCACGAGAAATTCCCGTTCTCCAACCAAATGTTCTCCGTTAAGCTCGGCCCAATTCCGCGTCATTTAAAACTGTGGTCCACAAATTTCATGAATTATTGATGTGTGATTTGTCCACGTCTTAACGTTCCATAAAGTCCAAAGAGTCTCAACAGCTGAATCTCAGCAAAAAAACACTGTCGAAATCACTCCCCATGACTCCATCGTCCTAAGAAAAAGTTTGCTTTCAAGAGCTAACTGTATATAAAATATTTTGCGTTTTGGATGAGATTCCATCTTAATGGTGAGCCCTGAAAAATGCAAGGGAGGGAGAGTAGAAATAAGTAAAAGGTGGCTTCATAAGCCTGACATCTCTCCGGGAAAGACTGAGTGGGCGCAGTAGTGCATGGCGAGGCATTTGAGCATAAACTGGAACCATGGACCCATCTTCCGCATTACCGTTGTCGTTATCAATAACGTGAAGTCCTCGAGAAG
Source organism: Platycnemis pennipes (assembly GCA_933228895.1). Taxonomy (NCBI): domain Eukaryota; kingdom Metazoa; phylum Arthropoda; class Insecta; order Odonata; family Platycnemididae; genus Platycnemis; species Platycnemis pennipes. Next base: position 125,932,404 of record OW121851.1, on the reverse strand, counting down.
TAACTGACTTGCTATACTGTTATAGGTTAGTGATATGGGGGAACATACATACAATTTGAGAGAAGGCAATCATGTTTTCACTATCCTGAGAGTAACCTAAACACCTCACTTATGTATTTCAAGTCTGTGACCACAATTTAAAGATAGACCAGATAAAACCGAAATTTAAATAGGATAGCTTTACTGAACATGTTAGGCATATGCTAAAGACACCAGGGTATAATGCTATATTCGAACAGATAAATAAGATTAGAGAGATATATTGCCGTACTGATAGATTCAAAATGTCATTTTTCCCCCGTACTATAAGAGAACACAATAGGAAGCATAGCAAAGGGATAGTTAGGGAAAATATTTTAGAGTAGTCTGAAGTGCATGATGCACTGCCCCTGCCACAAACCTTTGTGGTAGCTTGCAGGGTATTATGTAGATGCATGTATCAACAACCAATTCCTTTATTAATAAGTAGATACTAACCATGTAGCTGCATGTGACCCTATTATTAAGATGTTTCCATGTAGTACCCTAGTTGAATGTCAATAGTGCATGTTTGGCGATCTTAACCCTCTGCCACACACCCTCGCGGTGGCTTCCAGGGTATCGCATAAATGTAAATATAGAAACAGCCGCTAAGTTTGTAAGAAGGTTTGTATATGATAGGTTTAGTAGCAGCCTCCCTTTCCTCCGTGGGGCGGTCAGGGCCGGGTCGATCCTTGATGTACGGGGGCATCTGCCACCAAGGGGCACTCAAGCGACAAATTAACTCCATCGCAAATGGCATTTTTTTCCTCCGTCCGCCACAAGCGTCCAAACTTCCCCTCCCCCCTTTCCCACCTCCCCCACATAACTTCCCCCTCCAACCACACTGCCATGAAAGCGGTCTTCTGAGTCCGTGGGCGCTAAATTTTCTTTCGTTCAGCAACCGTTAAAAGTGGGTGCAAGAGTAACAAGTTTTTGCAGAGGCAATAACTAATAGCTCCATATTATTACTATTATTAGTATTCTCACAATAAGAGAGATGGACTTTATGCACCTATTTGAGACTACTGTTAAACAAACATCAAACTAAAGGTACCGTTAAGATGAGGACAATATATTTTCTGTGAAATCACAGCACGGCCATGGTTATCAGGGCATAACTCCTCTTAGGTTAATCATGATCCCCTCTGCTTCCCTTCAGTAAAACTAATTTCTTTACTTCAGATTTTTCACACTAACGGTTATTTATCTGCCTCTTATGGCCGGCATTATAATCCAGTGTACCTCAAGGCCAAATCCTGTTTTGCATTTATAATAAATATCAGGGGAGAGAAAATAAACTTTCCTTGTCCTGCTTTAAAAAGGGAAAATTCAACAAATTTATCTATACCATACGTATCGTTTGTTTTATAAGAATAATTCCACTTTCAGGTGCTCAAATTGCCAAGACTTTGTCGCACTGCATTGCCAAAGCTTAATCCTAAGAAAAACACGAAATCCATTCCAGGTGTAATTTGAGCTGGATACTTTGAGCTGCCATTCCATCACTTTACCGCATTGTCTACTTCGTAAAAGTACACCCAGTATCACCGATGAAGGGAATTTCACCATTATTTATCTCATCACTAATTATGAATCTTAAGATTTGTTCGACGCAGCTCGCCACTTTGTTTACCTTTCAACTAACCTCTTCAATTTCACTTATTTCTTCTCTTTCACATCATTCATTACTTGCAGCATATAATTGCTTTGCTAAACTAATCCTCCCTTTACTTTGACCTCAGTGTTCTTCTTCATTAAGCATCATATCTCAAGATATGGCCCAATTGCTTTTTTGTCTTCTCTTTAAAGATAACATCAGACATCTTTTCTCCCACTATTCTCAGACTGTCTTCATTTTGTTAACCCAGCTATCCATTTTACTTTCATCATTCGTCGGTATTAAAAAACATCCAGAATTGGATTTTCACTTATTATATTACCGTCCAAGACTCAATGCGATGAAGGAACACGTTCAATACTTCCAAGCTTGTAATTTTAGCTGCAAGTAAATTCTTCTTCCAGGAGAATTATTCCCTTGCCTGGGATGTTATGGTGACCATTTTTTACTCACCCAAACACTGTATAATTTAGCGCTATTCTATAGAATTTTTTTATTGTATCGAACAACGCGATTCAGCCGTTTGGTTTTTTAGTATTCTATCTTTTCACTATATCTTGCCGGACATAGTTATTGTTTCTTGCTTCGTCCACCACTCACCACTAGGTATTCAACTTCCCCGATAGTAACAGCCTCTCACGTCTTCTAGCTTTGACTTACTGAATTTAAAATTGGCCGCGGCCTCTACCCTTTTATTGCAGACATTTTATTTGGCTTCTATTTTTCGACCTTCAATTAAAATCTGGTCAATACCCTTTCCAGGTTAACTATATAGTTCAGGTAGACGCAGCGCTTCTCGATTCGGAAATAAGTTTGATAAGATTTCCCATAGTAAACTACTCGCGAAGTTAGCATCATACGGAATACACAGCAACATAGTAGGCTGGATAGGAGACTTCTTCCATGAACGCGTTCGAAGGGTGGTATTAGGTGGTGCAAGCTCAGGCGAAGTAATACTTACATCGGGTGTTCCCCAGGGAAGCGTGAAGGGCCAATTTTTCTCTTCTTGAATGACTTGAACTTGCAAATGACTTGAAAGCATTAGTTAAAAATACCTAGCTCCGTATTTTTGCCGATGATGCAGAAGCTTATAAAGAAATTAAGAAAGATGATGACAATCAAACTTTAACAAAGGATTTAGATGCGATTGATGTGTTAGTTGGCAGCTATAATTAAACGTAAAGAAATACGCGATAATGATATTTAGGAAAAAGGATAGTTTTCCCCGGAATAATCACTCCATCAAACATAAGAAAATATCTAACGTAGGATCTATTAAATACTTAGGGGTCGCCATAACTGAGGACATTTCATGGGGAAAACACATCAGGGAAATAACTAGTGTAGCACACCGTGGATTAGGATTCGTAAAATGGCTTCTAGGCAAAGCCAATGAGAGAGTACGATAAATAAGCTACTTTACACTTGTCAGGCCTCATTTACAACATGCCACTAGTATACACGAGCTGCACGAGGAAGGTATGATGAAAGAATTACAGCAAGTGAAAACGAGATCAACTATACTTGTTAAAGGCCGTTATGACAACTGTATTAGTGTTTCTAGTTTAATAGAAGACCTCGGATAGGAATTACTATCAGAAGGCAAGTTAAAATTTAGGTTAAACATTTTAAGTGAATTCAAAGCTGATTTATTTACAGATGATGTTAGATATATATTAAGAACTCCTGCGTAATATTCTATGTTTGATCTGATAAACAAGATTAAAGAGATAGATTGTCGTACCGATAGATTGAAAATGTCATTTTCCCCGCCTACCATAAGACAGCACAATAGGCAAAAAAGCAAAGAGATAGGTAGGTAAAAAACTTGCTAGAGTAGTCTGAAGTGCATGACGCATGTTTAAGCGTTACTAACTCAAGCATGATAGGGAAATACCGATAAATATATTAGGAGCATGTTTTTCTAGCCAGTAATCAGTTCATTAATGTGTAGTTACTAACCACCTAGTTGAACGCGACATTTATATATAACAGTATGCATGCACTGCATTTAATAGTTGCATATAAATAGTGCATGTTAGGTGATCTTCACCCCCTGCCACACATCCTCACGGTGGCTCGCAGGGTATTGCGTAGACGTAGTCGTTTATTCTTTCTTGAATCTCATAAGGCCTCTATATCATAATTATATATGAAGACATTTATTATCACGTGATGCTTCCCAATGCAAGCAACACTAATCGAGTGTCAAGGACAATATCACTCACGGAACTTTAACCAATCGCTGCACGCAATACCAGATTACTCACCGGAAATCAAATGCGACATAGGTACAAGAGCCAAAATTAACTTGAAGGCATTTAATGCTGGTTTTGATTTTTTTGGAGAACAAGGGCATTCAACTGAAATCATGCAAAATTTTATTTAAGCAGATAAGCACACCTTGCAATTTATAAAAAATGAATACGTTATCTAATCGTCAGACGAGAGAACATTATTCCTGAGCCTGTACAAGGCCAGAGGGTCGAAATTAATTATAAGCCAAAATGGTCGTTCATTCTCTCACACGCGAAGGACATCACGCTTCCGACAAGGCATTCTCTTCTTTAGTCTGCTCCATATTACGCCCCCACCGACTTTTTAACTTGCGAGGATAAGCAAAAGCCTCGAGGGGTTCTTATGGCATTCTGAAAGAGTAATCCCTTTGAGACAACTAGGAGCCGAAGAATACCTACCATCATCACCTTTGGTTTAAATTTTCTGTTGCATTTGAAATATTCTCAGACTCAGAAGATAAGTAGTGGAAAGAAAGGAAAAAGGAAGGATGGAAAAAACTCGGCATTATATATATTCTCAAAGGAAGGCGACAAGGAGTCTAATTTAACGTCCCATTTGACGGTCTCAGCACTGAAAATTAACTACTCTCCGTTTAGTATCCGAGTAGTGATTCCAATAAAATTTCAACCAGGTTTCGAACCCGACCTTTAAAGTTGGAAAGTATGCACTCTAGCTACCCTTAGACTAACCACTGAATCATGCAAGTTGGTTAATACAAAAAAAATATTTAGATTAATACGATCATTTATTACTATGTACATACTAACCAACTAGCAGCATGTGACCATATCATCTAAAATGTTTCCATGTAGTAGCCCAGTTGAATGATAATAGTGCATATTTGGTGATATACACCCCCTCCTACACACACATTTACATGTATGTGATGCCCTGTAAGCCACCACGAGGGTGTGTGGCAGGGAATGAATTTCACAAAACATGCACTATTGACATGCAAACAAGCTACTACATGGAAACTTGCTACATAAAAGGGTCATATACAGCTAGATGGTTAGTATCTACATGATAATAAAGGAATTGTCTGTTAATACAGGTATCATGCGCTAAAGACTACTCTACAATATTTCACCTACCTATCTCTTTGCTATGCTGCCTATTGTGTTCTCTTATAGAACGGGAAAAAAATGTCGTTTTAAATCTATCAGTACGATCATCTATGTTTTACACCTACATCTATAACCTTTTAACAAATAACGTAGCTGCTCTGCGCTGCACACTGTTTAGCTCTCTGATAAAACCTAATTCATTCAGATCCCATACTGGCGATACTGGCTACATATTCAAGGTTAGGCCTAATTAGTAAAAAGTAATATCACACTTTTGTCTCCTCATCACATTTCCCAAGTACTATTTTAATAAATCCTAGCTTTCTCTTGGCTAGACCACATATTTCCCAGATGTGTCTTCCCCACGATAAATCTTTAGTGATTGTTACACCTAAGTACCTTATGGTTTCAACGGTTTCGATTTTCGTGTAACTAATGGTATAGAATCGCTCTATCGAGTTATACCTCTTCCAAAAAGTAATAGCTTCACGCTTTTTAAGGTTGTGATCTAACTGCCATTTGCCGCACCACTCTTGAATTGCAACTAAATCCTTCTTTTGATATACCCTGTACACTACAGCATCGTCTGCAAAAAGTCTAAGCTTACTATTAACTACGGTACCCAAATCGTTAATGTATAAAAATACATATACATATTGAATATTATTTATAGATGGGGGCTATTTCAAAAGCTAATGTTTTATATACTTTGGAAGGAATTTGATCGGCACCTGGTTATTTGTTTGAACTATTGTTTTTTAACTGGTGCTCTATTTCGCGACATGAAATTGTTTTATCAGGCAATTGTTCACTGAAAGTGTTCGGCGGTGGTTCGACTGAGTTGTGTGACGATGAGTTGAATACGCTTTGGAAGAAGGTGTTTAAAGAATTGGCTTTTTCTAAACTGCTGATGATTGAATTGTATTCTGTGAAGATGAACTAAATGAAAAATCTTTCAGCTAATGATTGGAATCCGCTTCTAAAAACACCAACGTTCCGTGCCAAAATTTTATAAAAAAATTAAGGTCTTTGACGGTTATTCACGAAAATTAATTACCTCCCGAGGCCATATTCTCTGCTGCATTTTATTCATTATCTCTCCCATCCAAAGATTCCAAGAGGTTCCTTATTTTTTGCTAATCTCATTACATTATTCATCTTGACTTTATCTTTTAACGCGCTTCCCATACTTCAGAAAAGGGAAAGATATGTATCGCTATTTTATCTCAAGTAACAGTGAAAGCGATAACTGGATTTTGATTCCATCTAATATCTATGTAACAAGGACTGATTGAAATTCCATTTCGACGATAATGAATATAGTTTAAAAAAATGACAATATCTTAACAACTTGCACCAAAACTTGAAGGTAAAGATGCGAAACGCCAGGCTGAAATATAACTTATTGGGGTTTAATTTCACGAAATGCGAATAATTTCTTTTTCTCACTAAAAATTGGGAAACTCTAAGACGGTAGGTGCTTCTCTGCTGGGAATCGGCTAATTTAATTATATAGGCCATCATTTATCTTTGTCAGGTGTAGATTGCCTAAACTAAAACAGCTCATAGGAATGCTGTATCTCCATTGAAATAATATAACAAATGAGATAATTTATACATAATATGAATAATGATAGTATCATTTCATGAGCGTTTACACCCGCAATTTCAACCATGCAGTGCGACTTTATGAAACGGTTATAAATTGGCGTGACAGATGTTGCCCGGCTACGGTGTTGGTCCCAATGGTGACCAATAACGTCACGCTTCAACGCTGCATTATGGCATCACGCCCATCCAAGATAGATGGCCGATCTATCGTATTGGGGCATCATTTCCTGGGATCACTCCTCTCCCACGTCTTCACGTGGTCTCGCAAATCCTGTTCACATTGTGTTGATGACGTGCAGCGTAGAAGAGCTGGATTTATTTAAAAGATGTTTTAAAATGTTTGCAAAGAATCCAAATGTTTACATAGGTGTTCATAATTATCCCATCATAGGTTGAATTAGAGTCTACTGCAGAAATTAAACTTGGATATCTTCTCTGAAGAGAACAATACAACATTTCCAAGAGTAGTGCAATATGCATTAAAAACCCCAGCCAAGTACGGTAGACTAGTTCTAATAGACTACCTACTATAAATGTGTAAAATATACATTATAAACCCCAAACCATAGGTCTTAAGAACAAAATAAGAGATGTATATTTCGACGGAGAGGGTTGGTTTAAAAAGACATTACTTGCACATACAATAAGAGACAATAATACATTAAATCTAAGTAATCAGGAGGGAAGTTGATTAGCTATATTCGGGTGGATAACAGCGATATGTGCAACTGCATTAAACAAAAACAGGTGAATCTAAGATGAATGAGTGTACATGATTTAGACACTTCGTTGCCTTTTTGAAGGGATAGAAAAATTTATTCCGTATCTGCTTGATATGATGTTAGTTAATTTTACGTAGGAGGCTACATAGGAGGAGTTATTGCAGATGAAGTCGCCTTTTTCCCTTTACAAATTATATTCCACGGGGGCAACAATGGGGCTGTTTCTACCAATATGAAGGTTTATATCCTCGATAATACACGCTTGGTGTGGAGTCACTCCCTGCCACACACCCTTCCTATGGCATGCAGGGTAAAATGTAGATGTAGGAATTCTAAAATTATCATAATATAGCCAATATAAGTCAGCAATGTTACACTCCAGAAAGCTTAGCCATATGTACGAATCAAAATGTGTTAATATTTAGAATGCTGTTAGATAGAATCAAATGAATGTTAGGACTGTTGATTAGTGATGATGTACAAATTGTCACTATTCCACCGAGAACCTCCCGTTGAGAATTAGAAAGCCGAATGAACATATTGGTTTGGGATTAAAATGAAAATAGTTACTAGCATTTACTTACTGAATAAAATAAACACCAGTACTTAGTAAAGTTCCACAATTTAATGGCCGTTATTACGCTCAATACTTTGTGGAACTATGCATAGTGCCGCTGTTTATTTTACTCAATATGCAGCGCTTCCACCAAGTAACACCGAAGAGTATTCAACTTTTTCCTTAGATAGAGAGACCACCGAAGTGTAAGAATAACGAATGGTGCTTAAGTTCTACCTTAAATATTACTATTAGCGACTCCTAGCAAAATATCTAAGGCACTAAATATTGTTATCACCTCTGCAGCGGTCTCGAATCGATTAATCATCGTCTGAATTAATCATCGTCTGGAGCATCATTATACTGACATGACAGAATGAGTATTTTCATGCATGTATATGTAAAACTCAATCAACAAAATATGCATGGAGTACGAATGTTCAAAAATTTACTCCCCAATATTTTACACAAAAGCAGCCATTTTCGTTTTTCAGCAATGCTAAAATGAACGCTCTCGACTGTGAAAAATATCACGAGGAAACAGCGGTTAACATATTACGGGAAGTATTGAGCGAAATAAATAAAGAGAAGCTGAGACTTCACAGCCTAAACACGATTTAAAATCACCTATAATTTCCTTGCGTTCAAATATCCTCAAACTCACAAGAGTCGAATTTTAAGGCGATTATTCTACAGATTTAATGACCGTTCGTGGAAAGATAATCTACCGAACAAGGTCGCGAGTAGTGTAAAAAGAATTTTGTGTCACGACCGTAGAAATATCTAACAGGGGTTGAAATCAAGTCCCCGTCTAGGCAGAATATTCAGAGTGGACATTTCACGCGAGAGGTAACTTTTCTGATAGGGCTGCCCACGGAGGCTTTATCAGGAGGAGGGTAGGACTTGGTGGAGACCGAAATAATTCTGGGGTACAAGCCGAGTAAAAAGAATATTTTCTTCAATATGAGAAGCACAAAAATGTTTCTCCTCAAAATCTCTCATTTAGAAATCGGTGCTTATTGTTGAAGTAAGGATGGTTTTATATCTCAGAGGCATTTTTTTGTTCTCCTACCTATGTTCTATTTGCGGGAAATGAAAATAAATAATTATACCAGTATTTATATTTTTCCGAGATAACGGAATTTATAGGTATTATTTGGAGCAAACAATGCTTCAGCCCTTGTTACATAAAAACCTAATGAGCTTTGCGGAGTAAGTAATACATGCTTCGTCAACTTTAGGTTACATTATGAATTATAAAAAGTTATATGGGCACATCGTTCCACGCTGTTGATATCAGGAGAGTAGTGGGCCCAAATGATTACTTTAAATGCGTAGGGTCTCTTTAACCTCATATGTTAATCACGTGAAACGAGAACTATGATAACCAGAAATACTCCATCTAACATATATTAACATATGCACATCTATCATCTTTTACATAGTTCTCTACAACGATTTATTCGTCATTAATTAAGCAATTATATCAAAAAAATTGTGTAACGAACTAAAAGCGCGTGACTATTTGTGTCATTTAAGAGTAAATGGCTTAATCAAATAGTCTTAAATAACATAATCGTTAGCGTCACAATCACGAGAAATATATTTCGTTCCCACAGTAAGCTGTATAGGAATTTTATGATCAACAACAGGAGTTGCAGCTACACTGGCAAGACCTTGAGCATATTCTTTACATACATATTCTTTACATCACATCACATTTTCACCAAAAAATACAAATTCTTTTAGTTTGCCTCGATTGCTTAAAATATGCTGTTATTTTATTATCGAAAAACACTGAATAATTCTCGCCCATCGCTTTCAACGTGTGGTTCGGGAAACATTGACAACAAGCAAAACATCTCTGAATAACCTACCATGTTGCATTGTGCAAATAATAATTGAAATAATGTTAGTAATGATTATGCATACAATGAGAAACTATTGCTATCTCTTTTGGGCGAATATGGCATAGGTATATTCTTAGTCAAACGCCTGGCTCAAACGCAATGGTAAGAAGATGAGAATTTAAACGTTTTGATTTAAGCTTTATATTTCTGTATTATTTTTTGACTAATTAGTTTTTATTTTGGAACAGCCTCATGTAAGTCACGATGCTACGTCAATTTGTTGATTTTAAGTTTGGTACCGAAAACACTGATATAGAGTTATTCCATTCTCTCTCGCAGCTTACAAAAGAATTGAGACACCACGTGCATCGTAGCAACGTTTCCCCTTCTTCTTCGATATCATTTCCCGCTGCGCCCTTTGGCTGAGGGGACGTGGAGGAGAGTGACTGAGAGATTACGACCCTCACACGGTCCTCATTTAGACCCTACCCGCTTCCGAGAAGGAGAAAAAGTAGCGACCAAAAAAAGGATTCGCCGCCCCTCCCATCAATCTCCACGGCATGAAGGCGGAGACTTCCTGAGTCTCGCGCCGGGTGGAAGGGTAGGAAAGAAAGAAAGCACGCGGGCACGCTCGCGAGCAAGTCCATCACCGGCGGTGTCGTCACGCGATGCGGACTGAGAGTCAACAGACTTGGGGGAGCTGCTCGCGAGGTCACGCAAAATGACTGGGTTAGAGGAGGAGGAAAGAACCAACCGACGAGACAGGAAGGAAGCGAATACTCACGATCATCTCCACAAGTATCTCATCCATCAGGTCATGACGACAAGGTGACGCAGGCGAAAATCAGGGTTGAAGTCGACCTTCTGGTCTCCCTCCATCTCGGAAACGTTTTTCTTTGTTTTAACTTTTCCGTTTCCGTATCATAGGGCGATGGAATAGAGGCAAAATAGGGTGATTCATGATTTAATCACGACCAGCACTCTTGTCGCTCTCCCTTGAGTAATTTCCGGAGGAGCGAAATTGCTCTTTCGGACTCAAATTTCGTGATAAGTACTGAGAGATCTCATTCTTACTGAACCCCTACTGACTCATTGTTTCCTCAAAACCTCCTCCACTACAAAATTATCACTGTTCTCGCATGAATCTGCCTTACAGACTTGAATCTCGCAAGACCCTCACTTCTCGCACCCCACCCCCACGACAACCGATTCAAATTAATTTATTCGAGACATCAAGTTAGATTAAGAAAGAACGACTTCCTGGTACGCCCAGATTTATTCATCAACTAAAATTATTCCTAAAATACTTTCTTAGAGATGAAGGTTACCGTGCGTACTTGGTATGAGCCTCGCCAGTAGTTATCTGAGAGGATTGAGCAACCTTTGTATCCCTTGACAACTCACAATTGTGGAGAGAAATAGTCAAGGAGAACGGGAAAACATTTCTGAACCCAGTAACACCCACAGATTGCACCGCTTTAAATAAATCTCCTTCTTGAACGACGTAACTGACATAAAGAACGTGAATTGGGGTATTTTTCCCTGGAAGTATAAACTCTCAAGGGGGCGTACGGTTGCTCCACATACATAACGATGGGAACGATGCTTCATCCGGTAAATTTCTAATTCAAATAAAGGAGGTAAATTAAAAGAAGAATTAAGTAGTGCCCAAGAGTAGTTCAGGATGTAGTTGTAAAATAATTAAGTACTTTTTATTGAAGTTTATGCTTTCAAAATAATTTACATTTGCCTGTGATCAAATAATTTTCAATGTAGGAGATACATTTTTCACTGCAGTTTTACAACTTTTTCTATGCACATCATTACTCAATAAAAACTTCTACTCCTGCAGAATTTTCACAAATAAAATTAATTTACCTTGCTCGGGACAAGGTGAATGATTATTTTCTCGCAGGAAATTCTGCTGCTATGCATATAAGCGGATAATTCCATCAAGATTTATACGCAGTTAGTTAGCAATCCCTTAAATTTCCACTTATTCGAGCGCCAGGAGTGAAGGCCTCGGCGTAGAATAATTATTGTAAACTACATATCCATACATATCCATTCTTCATTTTTACTTTGCATTAGGAACTTTTGTAATGAGATTCCAATGGAACGATTCCATTGGAAATTTCTTAACTCGAGGACCAATGAAATATAGGTAGGCGCCGCGCCGTCCTGCTTTTTGTGTTAGCTGGCCTTGGACGATTGATCTCATAATTGAACGATGCAAGATGTTGTTCATCTTATACATTAAATATGTAAACACTACCAAATGCAAAAATAGATGCGAGATAGATGGGGTCAAGTTGATTTCAATGGGGGCGTTTACTCGGACCCGAAATCTCTATTTGGACACGAAATTGTTATATGGAAACGAAATATGAATTTAAGTGAAAATAATTTATCTTATTACCAGAGCCATTCGCTCCTGAATCAAAAAATAATTTAAGCAAATGGTGATTCCCACCGAACGAGCTGCATTAAGGATTACTACGTCATCCACCTCCCGTCCTTGACTGTGCTGAGGAAGAACGGGAAGGGAGCGAAGTTGGGGTGGGGAGGTCCGCCTGAAGAGATCCTGTCGCAACCACTTCCATTGGCAGAATCGGCTGTGCGTCCCCCATTGTGATTGGGCGAAGGATCGTCGCAGTTTTAGTCGTGATTGGACGCAGTAGATGACGTACTAGTCGTTTGCATGCCCTCTTTTCCGAAAGGGTTAAAAACATCAGTTTTTCGCCTCTTATAACTCGAGAACTAATCGACGGATCGAAGAACGGGAAAATGGGGCCCTTTTAATTTACAAACTCTATCATATTCGGAAATTAACAAAAAAACATGGTGAACAATCCCATTGTTTTGAAGGAATTGGAACTGTTCCCGGGGTATCCTGAGTGGCTGGCCACCTGGCGCAACATTGAAGGTGGGTTAGGCAACCGAGATAAACACTGCTACGCATCAAAGATGAGTCGTTCCGGAACGATTCGTTCCGAAGGAACGGGTCCATTTGAGGAACGAATTCCACTGAGAGTAAAATCTCGTTCCTTCGGAACGTTTTGACTCCACTCGAGGAATCAAATGAGGAAATCAGGAACTACGTGAGGGAAAGGAACGGAAGGGCCGAATGTGCCGAGAGGACCAGCTGGGACCGGCAAATGAGGGAAGGACCGAGTGCACCCATGAAATGAACGAAAGGACCGAGTACTCAACGCTACTTTAAAACCCTGATACTAGGTATCAGGGTCAAAAAGTAGCGAATCCCGTTGGCAGCTATTTTCTAAGGCAATCTATTTAAAAAAACATCCTCTATAATAAAATTATTCTTCGACAATAGTACATTATCGCCAATGGCTACTCACACTAGGTTTGTGGTATGCCTTTAATTTTCTCGAAAAATGGTAAAATAAAAACTTTCTTAGTTCATCTCCACAAATCTTATCCGCTATAGGAACTTGATACCGTATGAAGAGTAAGTTTTAAATTGTGACTTCCTTTACTTGGTGAAAGATATGCTTAAAAAGGCTATTGTGTGACAAACAACTTCTTCTGGAAGTATAACTATCCGAACTTATACGAACGAATACATACTAAGTTTATATAGATATTTAACAGGAAAAAAAATTCGCAATGGCCCTAAGAATACGAAACCTCGGTACTTTCAGTATTTACATAAAGTAAAATAAATTTAAATCTCGTATATTCCATTTTCCGAAAAAGAATTGATTTTTCAATTTCACTCGAGCAATCTACCAATACATAAATTAATCAATTTGGATGATAACTTCATAGAGTTCGACGTTTATTGATAAGTATAGGTGTTGTCTCCCTGTTATTTCCACAAAATATCTCTGTATCTGTTATTTGTCACCTGCTAAAGTATTGAACCGAGAGGGTAAAGCGGAAAATTTCTTGCCAGAAATTATAAAATATTTTATCTAGAGAAAATGAAAATGGAAATTTTTTTTTAATCAGAAAAAACACTTGGTTATAACTCCACACTTTATTTCAGAAGACTACCCGGGTTTCAGCATGTCATACCATCTTCAGGTGAACCTGAAGATGGCATGACATGTCTGGAAGTATAACTATCCGAACTTATACGAACGAATACATACTAAGTTTATATAGATATTTAACAGGAAAAAAAATTCGCTCGAAAAAAAATCAGCATGTCATACCATCTTCAGGTGAACCTGAAGATGGCATGACATGCTGAAACCCGGGTAGTCTTCCTGAAATAAAGTATGGAATTATAACCAAGTGTTTTTTTCTGATTAAATATGAAGCAGTTCCACCGAGTAACGCCGGAGACAGTGTCTTATATTAAATGGAAAATTGGTAATAAGAATAAATTTTTGCAAAGGCTTAGATTAATATACTCTAATGCTACTTTATTCTAAATATATATTATTTAGAATAAGTACTAATATAAAAACTTTTAACCAATTGGTCAGTTTCTTTACTTGAAATGTGGAAAAAGAGATAAGGTTTTGGGTAGGTCTTCAGCAACGGGACTAAAAAATTATGAATTCTTCCTTGATCTATCTCTTAAAATTCAACGGATTTATCACACGATATTGCATTTGAATGAATTTATTCACTGAGGATTGGCTGGTAAGTCAAGTGCAGATTTAATTTGTACTTGGGTCACATTTATGGTGTTATAAAACAAATTTTCAGGTGCGTTGAGTGAAAAATGTGAGGTAAAGCCATCTCATCGTACGATGGAAACTTCACGAGAACTAAAAAGCCAAGGGTAAACAGAAAAAGACGCAGGAGGAACTAGATCATGCCAAGAGAAGAAATAAGGAGAATAGCGCCGGTTTTCATAGGTTGGATGACGACGACTACGCAAATGAGGTTTCGCTAATGACAGGAACGACTAGAGACTCAAGAGAAGACGACAATGTAAGAGACCAGAGTGAGTGGAAGGAGACTCGTGGCTGGAAAAGAAAAGCAGGAGGCCTTGGAAGGAGGCTCCCTCCGGGGAATCAGGTCAATGTCGCCAATCAGAATTGAAACGCCAAAGAAAGACGAGATGAAGAAGAAAAATCCCAAGATGGAGTGTGAAGTACACGCTGGACCTGGGTGATGTGCAAATGGTGAGTGCAGCGAAGGGCTTGGTGGGTTAAAATCCAAAAAAAAAGAATTAAGCAATGACTTTCAAGCTTTAGTAAAAGAGAGATAAGAAAGATCTTTTTTTAAATTTTGTCTCGTGGTACCATGGAACTTGCGTGCACACAAAGACTGATTTGAAAAAATCTAGGAAACGAGATATGATGCCATTATCGTATTCATTCAGTTTTCTTCAAAAAAGAATTCGATGTATTTTATTTATTAGTGACTACAGAATAAGAATCAATTATTGTACACAGATTAAGACAGGCTATAGCTTACTATGAGCGTACGAGTAGAGATTATTTCAAAATATTACAGCTGTTTTAGGTAAGTATTAAAACAGGTAGACAGTGAAGATTTATTTTGAGCAACTTTGTTAGTAATCCTTGCCTCCTATTTTGAAAGCCCGGATATTTCAGCACATGGCTGGAATTTCCACCGTCACTTTTTACAATCTAACAATTATTGAAACCAAACTCACTTGTAATCAAACATAAGGATTCACAGGAACCTCAAGTTAACTGCAAAACCATTAGCTGGAGTTGCGTATACGGAATCAGATTGACACGATCTAAATATTGATAAGCGGATAACTCTCACCTCAAGAATCCCAGAAGACATAAGAGACAGTTTTCCCAGCGGCAAAAGTGAAATCTAACATACGGACGATTGCAATTACGCTGCGTTTAAGGGAATAAACTCATCAATAGAAAATTATTTTTATTTTTGTCCTCAATTTCAGTCAGGTTGGCTGCCTTCCAGCAACAATCACAGCGAGGTTTGATGCCGAAAGCTTAATTTGGCATACTAACTTTGAACAAATTGTTTTAGCTTTAATAATGTGATAAACTCGGCTTAGAGACGACTAAGGCCTAATAGTTAAATTTGACGCCTGGTAGCTTAAAAATCTGAGTACCTACATTAAAAATTTCTTTTTCGCCTTCGAACGGTAACTATTTTAATAATTTGAAAGGAACCGCTAACACAGCGGCTTAAAATTTAACTTTTGATGGAATAGAGAACCTAGTTATCCCATGCAAAACGAAGGCATTAGCTCAAATGGAATTGCAAGTGATTAGGTCCACAACGGTTCGATAAACGGGATTGCGAAATGCCATGCTTCATTTCCATTTGATTGGCCAGCGCTCAAAGACCTACCTGAGGGAACGCGATTCCAATTTCCACTATTTGACAAAGTTGATTCCAAATTCAAGCTCGGAATATTTTACATTATTCTTACACTTTTTCATTCATAATCTATCCATATCCAGATACATTTCAAAGGTTCAAGCCTACGGACGATATGGTAAGAAAAAATCACATGAAAATATATTCACGTGATAAAATAACAATAAAATGGCTCTCTAAATGTATATCTTAAAAGAAGGATTCTTTTCATGCCTGTTCTAAATGTATCCAAAAATAGATTTTCAGAGGTTTTTCCACCAATTCTGTTCCAAAAGGATCATTAATTAATTAAAATAACTAAATACACTACCCAGTAGTTATAATGAAGTGGCCATGCCATATAATCTAATATTCAATTGACCAATGGCGCCATTTCTGAGCGCCAAATATTTGTGGGAAACGAGACTGCCCCAATCCCAAAATCTAGTATCAAGTGTGAATTTCACACGTCTTTGGGTTCTCAATGCGTTTATTTAGCTAAGTGTGTACGGCAATAGAACCGTTATACCAGTTCAGCACTAGGAAATGATGGTTTTTATTTAATACTCATACATAATCCGTAAATGTTAGTCTCATTAGTTAATGGCATACTTTTATTATTTCAGGTAAGGCCAGTGTAGAGAAACATCGGAAAGTATGGGACAGAAGTATACAACTGTAAGTACTCAACTGCCGCTCTTCAAGGGCACATGATAACGAAAATCTGACAGGGAAAAGAGAAATATTTGTCTGACTTAAAATATTATTACCCCCGTGTGTCCCTGAATTCCTTTAATGACAAAGCTATCTTAATACCTTATAAACCCCATAGTACACGATATCTTACTCTCAAATAAAAAGACGCTTTGAGATACATTTATAGTTGTCTCACACGTGATACTTCGACATAAGTATCAGGTATGTGTTTTATTGGTAAATCAGGTCGGAACAAAATATTAATTTCCAAGAATCACTCCATAAATGGGAAGTATTTGTCTCTCGTTAATCAAGATAATACTGATCGAGACGATGAATCAGTGGAGCGATATGAATCTAGTAAAAATAATTACGCGCATGAAAATAAACATATGAGAAAGCAATAGGAAAGAATCTGACGATAAAATTAATGAAAATCAATTCTGTGAGAGGATGTGCACCTAAAGTAATTTTAATCTACGTAAAACATACCTCAAGCAGTGACCAATAAGAATAATTGACAAACCTCTCTTCATTCTTCCCTCAATTATTATTGCTCTTATAAGTAAAAAGTAAGATTATATGGATATAAAAACCTTAAATATGCTTTCACACGATGTTCTCCCACAGTTAACCATACTTTCTATCCAGTATCCCTGTATCCTAACACACTATTTTCCTCATACAAAGTCTACCTGGTATTCTACCCATCATCACGTCTTTTAAAGCCTTCATTAACATTCATTACCCCTTCAATTCATTCAATCTGTATCCACCTAATATAAAAAAATCATCATTCTATTCACCACAAATATTTCCAGCACTTCTTCGAATGTCCTCCTCTCCACCCACCTCTTCTCCAAATATTTCTCCGTACTAAAATCTTTAGAGTAGAATCTATTTTCATTCTCTTTCCTTAATTGTCCACGTTTCGACGTCATTCAATGACGCGCCATACCAGACGTCTCTTAATTCTCCTATTCATAAATCCTGCCTCTTCCCTCAACTAATTTGATTGCAACAATAATAATTAGTCTTCTCAGATTACAAAGAATGGAATGATTAATAAACAATTACATTTTAAAATCAAAATACGTCAAAATTATTAATTCAGCACTCACTCTCTCCCATTTCAATACATATATAAAGCACATTCATTCGGTGAGAGTTTAGTGCTTCAGGAAGCGAAATCACTGAAATTTCAATTAATGCTGAAGGTTAAATTCAAAATAATTATGTGATAAGGTTTATGGTTACACTTAAGGATTATATTTCCTACAAAATCATTGCCCTTAAAGTTACTTAGGAAGGTTAGCACGGAAACAATATGAATTTATTTAAAAAGGCACAGATAATTAATCAAAAATAATGCTTGGTTCAATAAAAAACCAAAGTTTCAAACCTAGGGTTTTCGATTGCTTTATACAGCGCTGCCGGCCATTTCAATTGATTCAACGGTGTAGACATTTCCAATCTGATATTTAAGCATTCATTCTCCCACTACAACCATTCTAAATTCATTAGTACAGTGGCAAACTTTCATGAATGCAAACTTTCAAACCTTCATGCGCCATGAATGGATCCGCATTGCAGAGGCATTGCGGGGATATCAAACGGCCTTTCAAACCGTCTGAATGGAATGAAAACCTTCTCTTATTTTCGGAACCTTACGGGAAATAAATATCGCGGAGTTGAATGGTACGGCGGAATGGTTGATGCAACTGCCGGAGTAGATAGCGGATGCAAGGCCTCTCGACAGTTCGCTAGCAACTTCGGCGAGTGGAGAGAGAGAGAGAGAACCTTTCTCCCTCACCCACAGTAATTACTCCTCGGAAGGATTGCACCCGGAGCAGCAAACCTCATTCATTGAAGCCGCAGCACCGCTATCCGCAGCCATCCACGCCACCGTTGAAGCCCCCGAATGAAGAAAGCGCGCGCGCGCCCAAGTTCGAGCCCGGGAACGACCCGCGAGGGATAATAACGAAATGAACAGAAAAAAAAGAAACGACTCTCACTGCGTGAGGGTTTCGAAAAAAAGCACTCTCCCCGTGGTTAGGCTGTATGGAGTTACGCCACCATCTTTTCTCCCTCTTTCTCTCCTTAATTACGGCTCGGAAAACGCAAGGTGGGAGGTAATTCATTTGCCTCTGGTTGCAACGGCAGTAATTGAAGAAAGGACTGGATGCAATCAGGTCATGTAGGGCATAGGTTTAATATTAGGATACTGGGAATGGAATGCGTGTGGGCATCGGCGTTGAATCGGCAGCTAGACGGCAGCTTGCTTCGTGAGTGCTCCTTCGCTCAATTTGTCAAATAACTGTTATAATGGGCGCTACAGAAATTCCCATTCACGCAATACAGACATAATAATACCATTATTAGAATAGATACGTAAATGGGATTGCTTCCATCAGGAACTAATAGTTGAAGATTGCCAGTACATGCCCAATGGTTTCATCCAATGATTAAAGATGATTCTGAGCGGGGGATCAGCAATAGTGATGATTATAACGTATGATAAGCAAGTTCAATGGAATTTTGAGGATGAATGTTCCAGCTTATTCCTGAAACAGGAAGATACATGAGAAGTAGCGGTCAATCAAATTTAAAAACCAAGTTCAACGGTTTATGCCTTATTCTACCTAAATGCAGCACCTAAGTGCTAAAGGTAACTAAAAATGTTTCACCCTTAAAAAGAATCGACGCGATACCTTCTGAAAAACTGATTAACTCACACATCCAACTGTTTCTTCTGAGACCCAAATATATCTCTAACAGTACAGGTTTTATTGCAATGTGGTCCTTAGGCGTGCATAGCATGCAAAGAAGCGACGTATATCTTCTACAAGCCATCAACGGTGGAACTGTCTTCTGACAGGACTCGATTGGATTTATTCTACTGCTCTTCCCAAAGCATTTTCTTCCATTTTTCTTTAGCATCTGCCATTTTATGCCACCAAGTATCCAAATCCTTCTCCTTACTTGGTTTTCTTCCGAAATTCAGGTTATCAAGCAATATTGGTGTTATATATGTCCTTTTTAATTTATTTCAGTAATTATATTCTATTCTTATTCGCCCATCTTCATCAATATCGACTCATGTCTCAGTCCATCAGCCCAATACCCAAGAGCATTTTTTAAACATTCATAATTTTCCAAGAACTGTACATTTGGTTCATTCCCCATGCTTTGCTGCTATACAATACCAGACTCCGGATAAAAAGTTTTGCAAAGGTCTCTCTCAGTTTCAGTGAAATTCTATTTGCTTTTTGAAGACATTCCTTCCTAAAAGACCCATCGATATTCACTATTTTATTTCTTTGGTAAGTTTTCATTGCGTTTTATTAAGCTTCCCATATACGTAAAATATTTTACCTGATTTTTAGTATTTCCCTATATAATTATGCTAATGATTCATAAAATTAACATATCATACATATTAAGTGCTGAAATTTCAGCTATTCACCCGTTCAACAAACCAAAACTCTTGTGAAAATCATTTACCAAGAACTTTTCCGTCATACAACTGAATCACAATATTGGATTTCTCACCACGGGTTTAAACCTTTTGCGACTTCCAAAACGTTTCATTAAGAGTTTAAATAGATAGGCAAATGGCCAAGAAGATAACGTTGTTATTTCAACTTTCATAAGTACACTTTTCCCACGATAACAGTATTCCATAAGTGTATTAAAATAAAAAAAATAATTATGCATTGACTGATAAAAGTAAATGGTCACAACAGTACTAGGTTCATCTAAAACGAATTTCAATACGCTTTTTCATCAGATACGTATTCCCCATAATCAAACACCTTTCAATCATTTAAGATTCAGCCAATATATTCACATGGACTATTTCATTACTCCTACTGGCAAAGGCGTTCTAATGTACCAGGTAGAAGTCGTCTGATGTAATCGTAATTCGCCGCATGCCTTTTATTCCAAAAGTCTATCACTATGAACGAAATCCATGTTCTCAAAAGGATTAGTTCTACGTTGAGCGGGAGGCAATACCGGGTAGATGAAAGCTTCCCTTTGCCCCGCAGAATATCCCTTCCAGCCAACCGTTTACACACCAGTTCATAATTTTCTGTGCACTGGCAAGGGAAAGGAATTGGAGAAGAAAAGTGACAGGGAGTTGCTTCAGGCAGACAAAAACAAACCTTTTATATTCGAAGGGAAAACAAGTTGGATGAGTATCAGAGCTTACAAATCGACTGAGGGACGGGCTATCACGAAGTAACATAAGCTACATTCAGACCCATTGTAGGTGGCACTTAGGTCTCCTAAAGTTTAGGAATAAAATGTACGGACGTAGAATGACGTAGTAGCCACTTTGGCTCAGGGGATGGATTATAATATTCGCGTAATTCCTCTTTATCCCAAAGGCAAAAGCGGGAACGGATGGCAACCTTGCTCCCGCCAAACTTACAGCGTTGAAGAGAAATATTCACTTAAATTACTACAACACGCCGAGCACTAACAGTATCCGAAAGCAGATATCCAAGAAAAAACAAAGGAAATCTTAAAGTCAGTAAAAAGCTTTAGAGCTAGGAAAGGGTTAGATAGCACCTCTGGAATGGGTTGCTTGAAAATCTAAACATAATATTATAGAAGCATCTAATTCCTTTCAATACATAATGATTTCTATATATATACATATATATCTGGAAATCCTAAGAAACATGGGGTTCAGTAGTTGTTTTGAACAAAAGCATCTGTATCATATTTTGGAGCAATCCGGCCATCATCTTTGGGAAATGAAGTCATTCAGCACAATCATATTTCCTAATTATATCAAGAACCACGCTTTTTTCAACTAAAATCAAACTACACAGATGTCGCGTTGCAGACTTATAGCGAGGATTAAATGAGTAAGAACTAGGTTTCAAGATTTGTAGAAGGTAGAGGAAATCTGATAAAAATTTAAAGGAGACGGGGCATCCTTATCCGACACGCCTTGACGCTTTAAGTACTCGTGAAAAGAGCCGTCGAGTGCCAAAATCATGCAAAAATTGGGGAGAAAAGCTTAAAAGTAAAGAATAAGGCCAAGTGGTTGAGATTGCAAAATAAATAATAAGGGAAATAATCTCCCCCTTGCTTCGTAAGCCCAAAGAACGCCCAGAGTAACTCACATGCCACAGGAGTGCCCTAAACTAAACCACTAAAATTCTTCAACTTTACTTCTATTTTGATAAAAGGATACATAATTGATTTTCCAGGTTATTTAACTCATTCTCCTACATTATCTTGTTCCTAAGTCGAGTACAACACCATTTCCAGAGCGTGATTTTAACCCACGAACTTTCTTTTGCCAGTACAGCACTGTGATGACCTGACTGGTTAAAATTTAATGCTGGTTAAAATATCCCCATCCTTCATTTTCGAATAAACTGAAATTTCCTATCAGCTCTATTATTTTAAGGCAATTTATATCTAGCTATCCTTAAACAAGAACAAAGAATCATTCAAAATTATGGCTTGTCGGGAGGTGCAACACAGATCCATTCGACGGGTGGTAAAAAAACCCATTCGCGCTGGTTTCGAACTCGCGTCCCTATGGTTGACTAATGATAACTTACCTTCGTTGCCAAAGAGGGGGACTGTTTTCAGTTTTCAAGCCTGAAGACAGGAGCGGGATGACCGAAAGAAACTCGTTATCAATGCACGCAACGTGGATGAACGACCGAGAGCTCGTACTCATTAACCCAAACGCTTGGAAAACCTTAGGATAAAGTTTTCTATATGCTTTCAGGCACGTGAAAAAACTTGTAAGCCTGGCTCTGTACGTATTATTGACCGGAAAAAGAGGGGGACAGGAAGAGTTTTTACTCGATCCTAATTCCGCCATCTTCTCAACTCAGGAGGGCGGATCATGGGGCAGGTTTCAGGGCCAGAGAAGAAGTAATTGTTTGCGGCAAAATACTGAGAAGGGAACATCACAATCTAAAGTCAAGGAGAAGCACAAAATAATCAACTACTCAATATTCATTCACCCGTCCCTGGAACCACCTCTATTCTCCCCCGCCCCCAAATCCCTCTCTTCGGTACACATATGCCACCTTTCTCAAGGGAGTCCGGTTGAAGGACACATGTGGGGAATTTGAGAGGGCAAAGGAGGGGCAATTGTTGCGGAGGTGGAGGAGTAGGGTAGAGGGGTCGACGTTGCTATTAAGAGGAAACGATTCCGGTCCCTCAAAAGGTCCAGGCGAACGCCCTTCGGCGTCGTCGATTTGAATCGTTTCTGTAATGGCCAGCCATTAAGACGGAGCAAACATCAATTACCCCGCCCAAAGCAGGAGGAACAAGTGAGTAGTCAGGCTGTTGTGCTTCCCGTCCGCTTAAAACGCTTTTTCGTTCAAGATTGCCTTTGTGGGGGGAAGGGAGGAGTGACGATGGGAAGAAATGGGGAAACGCCCTGGAGGAGAAATGGGGGAAAGTAAAATAAAGGCTCCCCTCACCCTATCGACGATTTCCGCCCCGGATTAATCGAACAGCGGGAGGAGAAAAAAATGCGAGGGGAGGGATATTGGGGAATAGAACCGCCACCATCGACTGCCTTCAGGGTCGTCGCCGAAAGAATCTCTCTCTCCCGGAGTGTGTTTTGGGGGAACCATGTGAAAGTTTCGCCCCCGCGTCTTTCCCACGCCACTCCCACAGACGACAACAGAAGGAACTAATGACGGAGGCCTTGAGGAGGACGTCCGAGACGGGAACAAAAAGGGAAGGACAAGATTCCACACTGTATCGCTTCCCACGGCCGAGGAAGCGAACATTCAGAAATTTAATCGGGTCGTTTCCACTGATTATCGCGTGAATATTTTCCGCACGCTGCATTAAGCTCGTATAAAACAAACTAGGTGAGAAGGTGATCCTGAAAGATTCCCTTAGGTAGCTGGAGAGAACATAGTGTCAAATTATTTCGCAGTCGTCTAAACTTTACATTCACACGCCTTTAATGGGAGCTCGCAGGGTAAACTTTGCATATACAACCAAGGCACTGCAGCCATTTAATTTCCGTTACAGGATCAGTTTGGGAATCGTGGAATGAGGATTAAAATATTAATAAGACAATAAGACAACATAACTGAGATTTCCTGGCATTTGGAAGGCTTGAATGAAGTTTACGGACATAAGTTAAAACAGACGGAGAACTGTGAGGCGGAAAAATTAATGAAACATTCAATACTTATAAATAATTCTCGGGTTTTCAGCCGAGTAAGATTTTGTGTTGTTGACGTTTCGACGGAATACGATGGACGATTCCTGAGGACGATGGAGGAGTATTCCGTCGAAACGTCAGCAACACAAAAAGGAAAGGAGAATGCTGGAAACCCTAGAATTCTTTATAAATATCATTCGCCGAGAAAGGACAAAATCATACATTCAATACTTTTTCACTCAATAACTTTTAATATCCACGAGGAAAAAATATTATGCTGCAATTCTCCAATGACATAGCGTTCATTGCGGAGACAGAAAATGAGATAAAGAAAACTCTTTCAAATCTAGAAAAAGATGCTGACCAGATAAAATTTGAAAGCCAAAAAATAAAATGAACGATAATGTATGCTGTAGAAGAGAATAGGACAAGAAGAATTCTGTAATCGGCAAACAAAAGTTAAAAGAGGAGAAAGAGTGTTACTAACTGGGATGCAGAGAAACCAGCGATGGACGACGCAGGATGAAAATGGTCAGTGGAATAGCACACGCAAAAGTGACATTCTGACGACGACAGCAATAGAGAAGGCAAATAAACTCGAAATGAGGTGCTACAGAAGAATGATGGAGATTAAATGGATCAACCAAGTGAGTGACGATGATGTCCTAAGAAGAGTGAGGAAAAATATAAGTCTGCTGAAAACTTGGAAAAGAATAATCTAATTGGCCATATCTTGAGACATGGTGGTGGTCTAATGAAGACGTTCTTTAAGGAAAAAGTGAACTAGAAATAAAATAAAAGGCCTTTCATTAGGTGTGTTGAGCAAGTAGTGAATTACGTGAAAGAAAGCAATTTTATTAATACGAAGAGGTTAGAGAATAGGAGAGGAGGGCTGCATCAAACCGATCTAAGGACTGTTGACTGATGATAATGAAGAAGTTTTAACATAAAACCCAACTATGGTTTCATTAAAGTTTGACTGGTGGAAAAGTACTAAAAGTTTATAAAATGAGTTTTCACAAAGTAATGCCGAAAATAATTCAAAAACTGCGGAACAAAACGGGTATAGTTGCAAGCAAATTAAAAAATAATTGTGTCAGCAAAGGACTCAAGGGTAGTTAAGTGGCAAGGATCACACCGTGCCAGAACACTGAGTTCTTCAGAAGGGCGGATCTCGGTACAGTGACAGGGGTTTCAGAGGCTAAGAAGAAGTAGCTGTCTGCATTAAAATACGGAGAAGGACACTTCGACATTGCAATTTAAGGATATACTTATATTCAACAA
This sequence comes from Platycnemis pennipes, assembly GCA_933228895.1. Classification (NCBI taxonomy): domain Eukaryota; kingdom Metazoa; phylum Arthropoda; class Insecta; order Odonata; family Platycnemididae; genus Platycnemis; species Platycnemis pennipes. The sequence goes on along the minus strand of OW121851.1, from coordinate 125,907,228 downwards.
CTATTAACAACTATACTTATATTCAAATTAAGTCTTGAATGCAGCGATTAATGGCTAAATTAATGGATAAGAGAAATATAGATGGGAATCGATTAAGAGTTTCTCTTCAATATTAATTATAGAGTATTCTATAAGAAGCTATTTAACGGATTATTTTTAGAAAAAGAGTGTCGCCTACCACTGCCTTACTCTCTATTCCTTGGATTATTTCATCATCTTTTAAATCAGCTATAGGTGTTTGTGGTTCTAATTCAACACGAGATATGCAAGACAACTTTATGACCAGTTGAGGGATGGGGAATCGGATCCTCATCGGAATTCGATACAATGGCTGCCACACTAGCTCTTCGTAAGCATTGCTATCTCAAGGATTTCTGGAAGAAGAACATTGTAGATTTACGAGATGCCGCGATATCCACAGAGAACAAAACGGTGAGGACGTTTCCGCGAAATCCTCATCCGAGCACCTCCACGAAGAGAGAAGGTAGGTACGCGGAGGAATCTAAATATTATGGGAACCGTCCGGCAAATACCTCCGAAACGCCGACATTTCTATTCTTCCTGCGTCACCCTCAAAACACGGTTATCCCTCACAGAAATTCTTGCTCGGATAGCAGCGATAGTCAATGATTTTCAAAAATCGATCATTTGGAACCCATTACAAGGGCCTACATTGTTATTCAAATTCATTCTACCGAGGACCAGGGGGGGCATATTGGAAGGCTTCGGAAATTCCTCGTTTGCTGGATATCCTGGCAGCGTCAGGGATATTTCAGTCGAATCCAGGTTCCTCGTCGAGTGCTTTGTGGAGAGCACTTCAAGTGAAGTGCTCCATCCGTTGGATGGGACGTTTGACGGTTGGACCCCTTGGTACATTTCACTAAGAGTATGCTAATGCCGACGCCAGTGTCCTTAACGTTCCTCATACGCTGCCAAAAAATCTTACAAATACCCGAATAACAGATCGAAAGGGGAAGAAATCGGTGAATACATAGGTATACTTTGATAAGTGGTGCGCCTACTAGTGTCAAACCAATGTTAAAATTGATGGCTATTTTGGCGAATGACGCGACTGCCAATCTTAATGACACGAATAACCTTAGTAATCAGTTTCCCCCCAAAAATAAGAGCAATTGGATTCTCAACTCTCCATACATATCTTCCCAAAATTATAAAATTAAACATGTACATCTTACGTATCCTTAGCAGCATGTGATTATCTTTCAACAAAATAAAAAGTAATAGCTTCCATTCCCTACTTGAAATTTGATAGGTATGGTTGTCACGCCCTTTTAGATTCTCAATATGTCACCTCAAAATACATACTACTACCCCTCCTCTATACATGGTTCGGAATATACGTTTTCAATGCATCTTAAATTTAGAGAAAGTAAAATAATTATGGGGATTGAGGGACATTCAAAAAAGCAGGGTGGTTTGAGCGAAAAAGACGATAATCTTTAATTTTCCATGCCATTATGCATAACTTCAAAAGAAAGGAATGCGTTAACGTTTCGACGCTAAATATTTTCTAAATATCCTATGAATGAAACAGTAAAATACTAGGAAAAATGCAAAAGCTATTAAAGAAATGTGAATTGATTAGGCCCGCAAAAACCTGCACTCACTGACGAGAAAAATGCTTCTTCTTGTGAAGTGAAAGCAATACTTTAGATTCGATTCGAACATCTTTCGACCTCACAGGTATATTCTTTTCCTGCGCCGTTTCTTCCATTTGCTCAGAATAGATCCCAGCTCCCCAGTTGCCGTTTAAAACTCTATCCTTCTTCCCGTATTTCTATTTACCCAATATTACGCACACTATTTCCGAATTCAATAAAAAAATTTGCCTTATTAATTACTTGCTCCATCCGTCTCGTCTGACTCCCAGCTTCCCACGTCTTGCTCCCCAAACATTTTTCCACCATAAAACAAAACGCTCTAGATTAAGCTCTAGAATCTTACGGATTCCTGAAATTTATATCAAGTTCTCACAGGTTGATAAAAGTCTCAACCACAAATGGAATTCCCTAGCATATTTGTTTTACTACGAAATGGTCTAGCTTCCAAATGGATATCGTTATATTGTCAGTTAACGTTTCTGAAAATGTAACTTTTTTTAGAGCTAGTTATAGATTAAAATTGATTTATTTCCTTTTGAAAATAAATAGAGACTAAATAGACAGCTTAGTAATATAGCTATCAAGTTAGCATCATTTCATGGTACGAATTAACAACGATGTGGAGATTACTAAAGCCTTCACACTTAAGCCTGAGGTTGCCATCCTCTTCAATCATTCTCGTAAAACTCAGCAGATCACAGCGATGAAAATCCATTTTGCAGTTGAAGTCTCGACACAATATGATCGTGGGTTTATAATCCGCTGCTTTTGAAATACGAGGCGAGTGTTCCGGCAAGCGCTCGCCCGGCGACATTCTGCTGTTTGCTCACTCGATCCAGCCAAGCATTCCGCTGGAAGCCGCAGCAAATACGGGAGCCAGGGAAACGAGGGCGAGAGCGCGGGAAGAGGGGAGGCGCAGATGCACATGATGTGATGCACAAATCCCTTGAAATTATGTGTGTTAACCTGACCACAGATGTTTATTTAAAAAAATATGAGAAAGGGCTGAACATGATTTAGCAGGAAAAATGAGGCGAAATAAACCCAGTGACGAATAATGGAGCTCATGCCGAACAAAACACAGAAGGTAAAAATCACTTTTTAAAATAACAGCTCGTTACAAAAGTTATTCGCGAACCAAAAGTTATTTCGTCACCAGTTTCAATACTTTCTCTTAAGAGGAAATAAAGTACTTAGGAAGCTACAACTCCAATTGGTGAATACGTTACTTTTTCCCATTTCTTACGGTATGAGGGATTATTAATAATTTTAAACAACTCCCTTAAAAGGGAAGGCATTGAATAAAAGCATAAATGACCTTAGTTAGTGGCAAGTCAAGTACAAGCCGTTGGCTACACAGATGCATTAGCATCTTACATCGCTCCAAACGCGGCTTGAAAATGAATGAAATATATATTAACAAATGGAAATTATTTTATACTGTTAGATATCCTATCCTATAAACATCTATATAAATTTTGAGCTATTTAAATTGCATTATATTTTTCAATATTTTGCCTAACCACATTAATTCAAAGAGTCAAGTATTTTAAAAGAGGACAATGAAATGCTTCCTAGTTGGAGCATCAGGTTTTTAAGGGTACTAATTCTACTGTTTGTAACGTGCAACTGCAAACATTATATCCCAATGCCTAGCTTAATTGAAATATTAATCCTACCATACTTCAGATATGAACCGAATAAGAGTGAATTTTTATGCATAATTTTCCGCATCGCAAATCTAAAAAATATCTCGTGACAAACCATACATTTTCATTTTAAATTTAACGCTAACATGACATTTCCCGGAGGAATGATGTAACTCGTACTTTAAAGTATGCTGTAAATGTGATTTACCTACAAAAGTAATGTCATTTAATGCCTTTTTTATGTATTATGTAGAAACTAAAAATCCAAATATGCGAACACTTTACGTTCAGAGTTCGTAAAAGAAATCAACCAGAGGAGAAAACCTCATTTCATAATAATTCGGAGATTAGGATGGAATAAACTTAAAGCCCACTTAATAGTCAGCGATTTTCGAAAAGAGAGGCAATCGAGGGCTGGAAGGATATTGGCGATTAGCAGACTGAACTATTGAAGGAGGATCGTCGCTAATTACTATGCTAATCCATCCGGTACAGTTCCGGACTTTGTTCTTTCTCTGTGTCACGAGGGTTGGCCCAGATCATTGAGACGAGGAGGGGGAGCGGAGTGAAGAGTGCTCTCGAGAGGAAGAAGGACGCAAAGGGGAGAGGACAGGGAGCGGGCCAGCGACGAGAGATCAGCTAAAGGGGTGGGATTAGGGGTGGGGTTGGAAGAAGGGGGTAGTTTGGGGAGAAGTGGGGGTGTGAGAGGAGCCACTTGCTTCCTGCCAGTCGGTAGAAAAAATAAAATTGGGGGATGCTGGCTGAAAATGGGACGTTTCTTTTAAAATTCGTCACCCGCTCATAACCGACGACTCTTTCATCTCCGGCGGGGATTTTTCACCCATTCAGTCAGCGCCCAGGTATCTTCCATCCGCTCTTTCGCTTCTCTTCGAGATCCTCGTCTGGATATTCTAGATCCATTCCGGTTTTTTGCTTCGCTCTGCGAATTAAATTCTGAGGTGCGAGAGTCAGCGGCGAGGAAGAGAAGAATTGAGTCTGGGCGAAACGAACAAGAGCTGTTGAAAGAGCTAGATGTAGACACAGACATTCCGTACGGATTCAGCGTCAAGCTGCACCACCTTTAACAGGGCTACAGGGTAGGAGAAGCTCTTGTCTCAGAAATCGTATAAAACTGCGAGAGATTATGAACTTATTTATCGCCGGGGACGCGTAACCATGGGTGCATATTCACCCACGACAGATATAATGATTCATATGTGCATCATATTATCCAATGCAATCAAAGACTTTTTTCTCGGTTTTTCAATGAAGCAGATTTTCAATGAAGTTTTCACTGCGTTACCGGCGAAGCATTTTGTGTCTACTTGCATAAAAATTATAAAATATTTTTCCACACTTTTCTGCAAATAATCCAAGCCACCACTCAATGTTTTTTTACGAATCGGCAGCAGAATGAGCTTGTGAACTATTAAAACTCGTTTTACAGGCAGATATGAGGCAATGAAAATACTGGTTTCTAAGGGAAATATTATAAAAATGGCATAAAATTGCTTAAAGACAACGTAATGTGCAGTCATTCCATTAGTAAAATTACTTACGTCTAACATAGTTATCAAGGCATAAGAATATATAAGATTTTACCTAACGTACTAATAACTGTAACCAAATTTCTTCAAAGAAAAACAAAAGCTGATCTGGGCCAAAATGTTGGCTGCTCAGTACGGGTATCTTTCGATGGCTCTAACGGTATTAAAGTAAATATGGTCGTGCACCCCACAAGTTAGGGAAAATATGAAGTGTCAAAACTAGGGATGGGTCGGTTCCACTTTTTTTCGGTTCCGGTTCCAGTTCGATTCTTAACTTCGGTTCTCGGTTCCGATTCTCGGTACCGGTTCTTAATTTACCACTTACTTTGCATTGCTTAGTTGTAAGATAAGATAATCAATAATCATTTTCAGAGACATACTGCTTGAAAAAGAATACCTGCTTCATTATATTTTTGTGTTATATATAGGTATTATATTATGATATAATTTACGAAAAAGGTATGAGGTCTCGCACCTCCAAAGTAGGTGGACGTAACATATACCTATCAATCAGAATATCCTTATTACGGCGGTATTTTATCACTTACTAGAATAGGATCTATTAAAATAAATCCTATAGTCATTTTAACGTCTGAATTAGAATAATTCGCGGCAACTTTAAGGCATCTAAGTACACTATTTCACCAGGTTTTAATGTGAAGCCTCCACTTTCACAGAGTGAGCAGGTTTCAAACTGGTTTTCGCGCCAATTATTTTGGTACCGATTATTTTTGGCCTCGCTTCTCGGTTCCACTGGTTCTTGAGCTTAGAACCGGTGGAACCGAGAACCAAAGAACCGAACCGACCCATCCCTAGTCAAAACCCTTTAACTGGTTATTCTATTTTCTTCGGAAAAATCTTGCACAACGAATCGGCCACGTCGGTGATGCAGCAGCCTAGCAAAGGGAAGGTCACGAGTTCATCTCCATCCTGAAGCATAGATATTTTGTAGGCCTAAGTTTTACGATTGGGTTTAGTATTTCGATATAACGTAAGGCGTCAGAATGTATAAAATCATAAATTTACAACTACAATTCGACATCATTTTAGTTAATGTTCAAATAAAAATGAATTACAATGTGAATTAATCGCCTACGTACAATTTTATCGCATCAGTCAGAAAACGTTCTCAATGTGACACATAAGATACTATACACATGTGTGACCCTTTCATTGCACGCCACCTCATTTCTGCAGCGTTGTGCTGCAGCAGAGTACACGTATACCTAAGATGTTATTCGGAAAACTTAGGTTAAAGAGAGATAAAAAAAATGAAGATGCACACTATCGACGAGGGAAAAGTGAACGGGAAAATTGGAAAAGGCAGGCCTCGTATAACGTACATGGAACAGGTTTTGAAAGATGTAACAGAGAAAAACTACGTCACAATGAAAAGGTTGGCCGATAGAAGAATCGAGTGGAAGGCTGCGTCAAACCAATCCCAGGATTGTTGACCAATGATGATAAAATCTAAATGTAGCTTTTAGATCCTCCAACTGTTTATATTATATGACACTTCACCATTGAGTCTATTACAACAGGGGGATTGGATTGGTGTGGTGGCTAGGATACTGGCCTACCATCCCTAGGGACCGGGTTCGATTCCCGGCAGTGGCAGATGCCACTGAAAAAGTGACAAACTGGTCCCTAACTTGAGTGCCTAGAGGAGGGCATTTCAGGTTTAGTCCTCCGTCCGTCGGATGGGACGCTAAGCCGTGGTCTTAATCGAATCCTATCGTTAAGAGAAGAGTTGGTGCCGATGCCGGGTTTCCCTCCACCCTTCCTCCGTTCCCTAAAAACTCCTACCATTACCAAAGTACCCACCTATCCTAAATGGCGCAAATGACCTCATCTGTCGGTCGCCTCCCCTGAATGCTAACTAACTATACAACATCCGCATCCTAGGAAGGAATCGAACCAACGACTTTTTGGTTACCAAGGCGGCTTTTCACCAACTACCACGGTTGACCTCAAGGTTGGATTAACTTGATTGGGCCATGTTGAAAATGAGGGAAGATTTTTCAAAGACCAAACCAAAGTAATCCAATCTGTTATCCTATTGGGCCTCGAAACTCTTAAGCTGAACTATTCTGCGAATTGCTATGCGGGATTCGGCTTTAATAGAAGTTGCTTGATTCTGGTAGATTCCTAGAAGAGCTTTTCACAGATTCTCTCCCTTCTCCGTCGGGTGGACGGATGTTAAAGATGTGGGTGGGCGTCGGGTGGAATGGGGTCGAGTGGAAGGGGGTGGAGTGCTCAAGGAGGGGTGTTGAGCAAAAGGGGATCCCCTCTCGGCACTTGCATTTTACCCCGCTCATTGATATTTAAGGGTGAGTGGAGGCGGGTGCCCAGGAGCCAAGCAACCCGCAGAACCGCTGACCAAGAGTTTCTCGCGAGCTCCATTGAAGACGAAGCATTGAAAATGGAGGAGGAGAGCGATCTTAGGGCATAAAAGGACCTCTTTGAAGCTCCGCCTCTCAAGGACTCAAAAGGGCCTTTTACCTCGGCCTTGGGCATTAAGCTTTCCTCCTCGTGGAGAAATTGATTGCAACACACGAGCAAAATGATATTTTAATCAAGAGGATGAGTTTCAGAAGGTATAAATCCATTCTCTACCGTCACTTTCATAGTCAAAATGCATAAATATTTTTTTTCATGGAATTTAAGCGAACCGAAGCAAATACTCTGGTGTGGGCGAATATGAATTGGCAAGCCGATATAATAATCAAGTGAAGAACTGTATCAAATCAATCCTTGGATTTTTGACTGGTGATGAATTAATGATGATGAATTAAAATTTAAAGTACCTAATATCATAAGAAGTAATGGTAACAATTAGGTATTTATTCAATTAAAAAATCCACAAAAAATTTCTTTCAATTCCTTTAATCTTTGTGAGAAATTGACGTAAGTTTCTCGAGAATGTGTCTGTACTTCCGGTTATTATGTGCATTGATATCTCGGCTAACGAATAATTTGGCCAACAATGATCGTTTTCCTTGCACCTTCGGACTTCTCGGGTAACGAAAGTATAAGTGGATGTGCGCGCTAATACGAAAATTCAATTTTGAAAAATGATAACATCGAGTGATCTTTAGTGTACAATAGTATCAGTTCTTTAATTTATGTTAAGTGGAGTACTATAGTGTAAAGGTCGTCATTTTTGCCTTCTACTTTCAATTATCTTTTTTATGGATTGGAGAACTGTTTATCTTTCTTTGGTGTCTTTGGTTGCTTATTACCGTGCTTTAAACTATTTTACAAACTATTTTTTAAACATTGGGTAGTATACATATAATGAACCAAACGACTTTTTGTGGAAACCTGCGAGAAATCACGTTTCGGCTAACGTGATTTATTTTTTCGGCTATTTATTTATTTATTTTGGCAAAAGAACGATTTATCGTCATCAGCTGAGGTATCCCAGTCGCATTTTTTAAATTAAGGAATAGCTCCAAGTCGTAATCAGTATATTGTGCGTAAGTTTTATTTTCTAACTTAATTTCACTTACTGACCCATACACACAAAATGCCGCATGTGGCTAGCGATTTGCAGTTTGCAGACCCCTGGCATTGCCTATTATTTCACGGTGCATGTCAATATGTTTCTCGAGATATGGTCAATCTGGTAGCTATAGTACTGGGTTCCCATCCCAGGGGCCTGGGTTTGTATCCCGGCAGTATCAAATTTTTCATTGGTATACCGGTCAATTTCTTAGTGCTCCGTCCATCAAATGGAATATTTAACATCCCTGGTGCCTTTTGTCAAGTTCCCTCCAATGCTGACGCCGAGTTTCTATCCATCCTTCCTAGGTTATCATCACTAGTCAGTAATCCTGAGTTTGGCTTGACGCAGCTCACCACTGAATTCTTCTGTCAGCTATAATAATCTCTTCATTATTTATGTATTTCTTCTCTTTCTCATCCTTCATCACTTGTTCTATATATCTCATAGGAGGTCTTCCTCGGCCTTTCTTCCCGTCCACTTTTCAACGATTTTCTTTTTCAGGCCCTCATGTATCATGGCTTGGTATCCTGCTAAATTCCTACCACAGCAAAATTTTATACCTTTTCCAATAAACCGCTACTGATACTTGGCGTCACTACATTCACGAAAAGGTATTAAACTATACTAATTGTATGCATATAACTTTTTATTCAATAGCAAGATGGTGCTTTAACAGCATTTTAAACATTTAGAGAACAGAAATCCGTCTTTAATTTTTGCACGTCATTTCGCCTGCACATTGACCCACAATCCAACTGTGATTTCAACCTATTTATCTGAAATTAAGGCACTATCCTGAATTTATCGCAGACCTTGCCAACAAATCCAGCTGCAGAGTATCCAATTTTAACTCAAGTCGTCCTTTTCTGTTTCTTTCTTCCTCACTCCGGCCATTAAATCTTCCTTCCTTTGACAAAATGTCCCGAAAGCAAACCCTGTTAGGCTGCACAAAATTTTGGCAGAAACGTTTGTTGACTTAGTCCTCGAGTTCCACTGTTAAACCTGAGTAATCTTCTTTTCCTTCGTTCAAAAATGGAGTTCCATTTTCTTTATCATTCTTTATGAATCCAGCTGCTGTGACCTTTACGGGATTCATAATCTTAAATGCAAATATTAACGTCAATACCACTAAAGGAAATATTTTTCTTCAGTTGATAGTCAAGAAACAATGGGAGATTAGGTTATTTTCTTTAAAATCCGGAGAGAGAAAATAAACGGGAAAATATCGATATTTCGAATCATAAACAAAGCTGTTCAGAGTGATAAATCATGACTCACTTACGGGTATCCTAATTGTTAGATACGGGATCAGATCTGGATGAAATGCGCTTTTGAATAAACAATTCACGCGGGCATTCACTTGCCATTGGTACCGATTCACAATTATTCTCTAGCATTCAGTGGGTTATCCTAAATTTAATTTTGTGTTTGTAGATCATTAATTTCCCTCTCTCCTATATATAATTCCATTCTGTTAGTCCTGTTGCGAGAGCGTTAGCTTAAAATTAAATTAATGGATTGAAACGGTATGTGCTCAATCATTCATAAATAAATTGAACATTTTTATGCAATTCTACCAATATTTAGCCATAGGCTTAGGTGAAAAGTGCGCTATCCTGGCAAGCCCTCCATGTGTACTTGTTACATGGCTTTCTTTTTTTTACAAGGATTGATTAACAGAATGGTCCACGATGCAGATGTGAGGATACACGATTAGAACTAAAATTTTTATGATACTTTTTAAATATGTCAATGACTAAAAACAGTCGGTAGCGTCATCAAGTTTAGTTCCAGACTATTTTAATGCATAGTTTGTACCACACCATCTCATCCCACCTCTAATTCTAGTACAAACATTACGTATTCACATTTATAACCCGCATCTTGTGGGTAATTCGGCTGCCTTGCTCGCGATTAACCCACCGCATATGGCAAAACAGAGAGTCTTAGATAAATTCCATATATGCATACCTACTGTTAGGAAATGTCAGGGTAGAGTGAATATTGAATGCTGAATTGTCGCGTTGAAGCTGCATTAATGCTCGGTAATTTTCATTAATGACCGCATTCCGGGCTGGAACGTGAAGTTTAAAGCGCACATTACTGCGTTATTAGATATGATTCCCTTTTCCTTTGTCTGATGCCAGCACAATACTAGGCTTAAGTCAGAAAGTGAACTGGAGCATTTCCTAAGGGCATAAACAAAGCAGTTGATTGGCATTATGAACACGATGCAAGGGCCACTCATTTTTGTACTTTCTATGACCCTACATTTCAGGGTACGTATTTTTCCCTGCGTGATAAACCCAAACCACTTTTCGTTCTCTCTTCTCTTTCTCGTCGCATTCAGCAAAGGTTATTTAGACCGCCAAAATACGCTTTTCAAGGCTTGATAAAGTCATTACGTCCTAGTTCATCAAGTAGCGATGAGCTAATGCTACCATAAATTAGTTTGGGTCCTAAACAAGTTTGTGAGAGATGGAAATCATTACATAACAGGCATTTTCAAAGCGAAATTGCCACTGAACAGACGCCATTAGCCCTGCATATTAGCTATTGTCCAGAGCGTTACTCTCTGTGAGTGTCCAACATAATAACAATGTTCTGCCATTTTTGAGCTGAGAGAATTAAATAACACTTAATTGAACATTCAACTTTCAATACCCTTTATCATTACATGCATGGATGTCACTTTTCTGCTGATATAATGGTAAAATAATATAATATCAAAGAAATAACAATTAAATTTTCTGAAAGGGAATTAACGTTGCTAGGAAGACCGTTAGTTATTGAAAAGTAACATGGAACCTTTAAATTTTTACGTCTTCCTCTAGATAGAATGCCCCTTTGTTTCGTAAATATATTTAAGCATCCCTTCAAAGACCTGAATACATTGTTATATAATTCTGAGAGGTAGTTACGAGGAAGTATTCTATAGTGTAATCCCTTATCTCCCTAAGGCCAAGGTGCGATTCCGAAATTCACCGCCCCTATACTTCCACCTTTCACCACACCTTATATAAAAGATTGATTGAAGTTTACTTACATTTCAAAGTCCACAAATAAGAATGAGACTCCCATCATCAGTGACTACTAAAGATTGTCAACCAAGATTTCTCGTACTCAAGCAACAAGGCGCAATGAGAAGTCTGTGGGACTTGTTTTCAACTTCTAAGCTATATGATTTTACTAACGTAAACAAATATTAAGATAAAGCTCAAGCTATCCTTCCCTATTTTGTTGAATGAACATAGCTTGTTAATAGGGTGCAAACTATCGAAAGCGAAGTTATATTGAGAGAGGTGTCTGAAAAATTAATCCGTCGATCCCCTTACGCCTTCATGAATGGAACTTAAAAAGAATTATTGGTGAAAAGAAGAAGAAAAATACCTCCGACTCAAGTTCACGGCATTCCCGTTAATTACGACGTCGGTTGATGAAAAATTGAGTTATCAGCCACTTTTACGCGACGCAAATGACATAACCCCTCATAACACAGTATTGCCACTTATATTAATCACCACATTAATTATGCTGGGAAAATCACATTAGAAATTGTGAGTCGGAAAATACCTATTGAAACTTTCGGTCCAATACGGTAGTTCTATGCATTATGCGTGTAAATGGTATGGAATAAGGGCTACAAAAAGGGAGATATAGGTGACAACAATAAACCATGCCAAATAATACGATTGCCGATTAGACGATGCGGTAGTGTATAGGGGTATATCGAAAGAAGAAGACAGGAAATCGCTTAGCAAGGATTTAGATGCGATTCTAGAGTGGTGCGACGAATGGCATTTAGAACTTAGCACAGATAAATATAGGTGCGAGTTCTGGCTTGGATACTTTTCATTTTACATCTTGCTCCACTCAGTATGGGCTATGTATGAGACCCCGCAGTCGTGTACGGACGAGTGGGTCGAGCTCGAAGTTTACGGGAGAGACCTTTATACACACAGTTAAACCTATGCTGAGTTATTACCTCTGTTTTTATATTTTCAGGAAACCACATGTAGCACAGAGAAAATAACTTGCTCCCCAAATCCAGAAATGTTAACTTTGGGCATAGAATTTGCTAACTCTCCCCCCTCCAACCAGACAACACTTTGGTTGAACGAAAATTACTATATAGTTCAATATTTTAATATATTAAAGAATACAGATTTACACCGATGGACTTGTTGATAAATCACTTTCAAGAAGTGTTCTTTAATAACTATTTTATTGAGGCTAAGGAGAACTCAGACGTCTAGATTAAAGATCAAACCACTAAAATTTGACAGCTGCAGAAGTTGAATGTTTGTGACCGTTTATGATTACTTTTCCGTAAGCAATGTTTTAAAACAATTTTTTGTTTACTTTTCATCTCTAGAGGAAAAATATTTACGCGTCAAAATCAGCATTATTATTTTAAAAAAACAGGTTCATAGGTAGCATTTTGGAGAAAGTTTCTACGCTATAGTATTTTGCATTTAGTATCTTTCCCCGTGTTCGCATCACGATAAAAATTTTCAACCCACCAACAGACGATTAGACCCGATATCGCCGATATTACCAGAGTAATACATTACTAAACCAGATGATATAACCATATTATTGTTTAAACATATTATTTTAAATAAGTTAAATGCAAGAGAAAAATGTCTTTAGAGCCATCGTTTGGTTTCTTTGAAACTGGGGGTGAATTCAGTTAAATTTTTGTTAATGTCCGTCACCAAACCTTATTTTTCCACTCAATATATTTATTGGAAAATAAAAATAATTTCATGGAAAAAATTCAGTAGAACAAATCAAAAATATTAACTTAATTAAAAACACAATTATTTAGCGGTGACCATAAGAACGGTTTACGCTTATTATTCATCACATTTTACGTAATATTTCTACGCAAATAGAAAGTTAAAAGGGTTTTTGAACGTGCTTAAACTCTGCAACTCACTGCTGATTATTATGCCTGTTTAAATCGCAGTCTTCGTACCAATTTCCAAACAGTAAGAGGACCTTATCGAATTTAATCTCAGTACAGAAGTTCGTCGGAGACGGGTACCTCAACAACCCGCAATCAACGGAATTGCTTTCTTTATTATAGTTCTCCCAGAGGACAATTCGAACGTATTCGGCGTAACGTAGAGGGTCAGCATTTCAGGGATAAGTTAAAGTGCACAAGTTGTACTAACCACTGTACGAGGTCTACTTAGACCTGATGATGTTGGCCTAATATATGATAAAGAAACCTCAATAAGACACCATCACCATTAAATAATGTAGGTAGTGTTTCATTGTTACATTACAAGTACATTCATGTACACATGACTGTACATTAAATATTAGTGGAAAGTAAAACTTTTGCAGTTTAATTTTTCCCTAAGGATATCAAAATATTTTTTGTGATATCCAGTGACGTTGATATAAATAAATATATGGCTCTTTTATTGAAATTAAAAAAAACACAGATGAAAGTAATTATTGTGGGCAGGAGTGAATGTATGAAAAAACAAGACAGGAGGATACCTGCGATGAAAAAATACGATCTGAAAACAGCATACGCTCTGGTGGCGCTGCGAAATTCGGCGGATATATTTCTTGGACATCAGACTGCGAAAAAATTCCACTTTGGCTTAGATCAAGATCACCATGCATCATCTTGTTCGCAGGTCGTGGCATTCACACTGCTATAAAAATGCTATGTGCGGTTAATAATGAGATTTAAATCATCGCTTTGATACATAACAAGTGACAGAGGGCGACTTGGCGTGGGATTCCTCGCTTGCTTGACGATTCGCACAATTTGAAATTCATTCCTACTCCCTAAAGGAATTTCACGCCTTACTAATGAATCCAGAGTTTATATACACGTTACGGTGGCAATCACTTGAGCCATATACACGTCAAATGGAAAGAAATATAGGATATACGTGACACTTGAAGAGTATAGTTGAACTAAATATAGTTGAAAACACTGATAGATCGGGGATGAGAATAAAATAATAAAATTTTTAAAATTCGTAAATAAATGGAGTCCCTTTGAGGAATTAGCAAACACAGTCCTAAGCCAAGAAAATTAGGATTTGGTAAGATATTATGCGGAGAGTAGTGTAAACGAAACAAAATAATATCAATTAAAATAAAAACACCGTGGAAAAATATTTTAAGACGATCTGTCAGAATGTGAGACATATATAATTTTTTACGACTAATATGCTATCCTATGAAGGAATCCTACGAAAGCGTCCAGCGCTCTACAACCCCATTTCGTGCTATTATCGCATGCGTTCTTGATATGTGAATTTATTTCTGTAACTACTTGACTTAACTTGTTCCATATATTTCGCGCGAGGCCTCCCTTTGCCATTCTTCCCTTCCACTCGTCGAGGGACAAGTGGAAAGGAAGAATGGCAAAGGAAGGCCTCGTGCTAGATATATGGAACAAGTGGTGAAGGATGTGAAAGAGATGAAATACATAAATATGAAGAGATTAGCTGACAGAAGGACTCAGTGGAGAGCTGAGTCAAACCAATCTGAGGATTGATGGCGAGTGATGATGAACTACTTGACACAATGTGAAATTGTGATAAAAAATGATTTAAATTACAACCTACGGGAGATAGAATCTAACGATTTTCTTGCTAGAAAATTTTGTTTTGTCAATTCCTTCAAAGAGTAAATAGCTTTTTTACATTCATCTACGGATTTAAAATATTCTTTTCGAAGGATGAGAGATCCATTTAACTGCCATACTGAAGGGTATACACGTGAAAATTAGGCATAAAATGTAATGGAAATTGCTGTGTGTAGATTATTTCCAGCAAAGTTGAGTATCTATTCCTGACGGTAGTTTTCTTCAAATTAAAGGCACTAATACAGCTGAAGTTCCAATTAAAATCATAAAATCATGCCTGTATTTTGATTTGACACAAACGCAAAATGTTCCCATTGCTATGGGTAATTCGTAAATTGCTAGAAAATATTTAGTCTCCGGACGAAAAACGAAGATCCTGTCCGCAGCGCAATGATGCTTTTAGATCTGCTAATTCCAATCTTCAATCTTTCTACAAGGAATTAAAAAAGCGTTTCGCTCGCACTACTTTTTAGCGACGATAAAGAAATGACATCGCACAGAGCAAATCTAAAAGTTTCATATAACATCATGAAATTTTTAATGCGAGCAAAAGATATTGATGGCGACTTTTCAAGGAAAAGAGTATCCTTGAATGTAAGAAAAAAATGTATGCGAGAGTCCTTTTTCCTGTGGGAATCATCGCTCCGTGAAATCTTAATCCCTCGACCAGGTGGCGTTCCGGGAATAGGGCTGGCGGACTCCTCCGGGAACGCCAAGGGAGAGAAATCACGAGAATCCGGGAGAACGACCGACGGGCCGTGAAATCCTGGATCCTCCCCCGCATATCCATTTCCCGTTGAATGCTGGGCCGCCTCGAAAACATTTCCCTCTTCCTTCCCAACGCGCGTGTACATTCCCTCCCAACGACCGGCCTGTCGCTTGTGTCTCGGCCTTCCAGGAATCCCTAGATTCACCGCAATGATCTCGTGACCCTGGGAGAAACGAGGGTGCTCGCAGCATAAAAGATTTGCTTGCTGATGAAGGGACGGAAATTTGCGTCAAATATTTGCCTTTCACTCAGAGCTATATCTCTCTTACAGCTGTATTTCTTACGGTTCGTAGAGTCAATTTTGAGCGGGAGGAACTTCCTTTCGTATCTCAGATTATCCTCATCACATTAAAAAAAAGTAAATTTTTGAGAATATATAAACACTACCCATAAAAATTTTGGATGCCAGGTCGGTAAACCACATGCCTAGCTACCCCCCAAAAGGTAATGGGTACGAAGCCCGCACAGACGATATGCTTGCTCTAGTTTTAAGATGAGGATTAAGTTAGGTTAGACGGTATTATACAACCTTTTACAACCTTAACTTAAAATATAATGCTTCTACTATTACTAAAGTACATACACGTCAAGGGGTACTCCAATTTTCAAATGGAACACAGAAAATCTGTACCGTTTGCAGATTTTATGGCACAACTCAAACTGTTACTATCTTACAAAGTAAAGCCTGAAAAAAGCGAAAATATCCAGCCACTAATGCACAGTCTAACGTTTCACTTAGTCCATCATGTTTCAAGTGAGTGCGACTTAGCTGAGTCGCGCTCATTATAATGAGGAAGTATCTTTGTCATCTGAGAAAAAAAACGATTGAGTCACGAAAGATGACGAAATCCTAGTTTAGTGATTACGAATTACTTCCTTCCACTCAGTCTCACTGATATCAAGCTCACTTTTCCCGAAGCTTTCTACCACCA
This sequence comes from Platycnemis pennipes, assembly GCA_933228895.1. Classification (NCBI taxonomy): domain Eukaryota; kingdom Metazoa; phylum Arthropoda; class Insecta; order Odonata; family Platycnemididae; genus Platycnemis; species Platycnemis pennipes. Next base: position 125,890,579 of record OW121851.1, on the reverse strand, counting down.
TTGACGTATTTCCCGTAGCTTATTCAAAATTACTTCTTTCAAACTCAAGTCACCAGGCGGTGACATCAGAAAGTCAGATTCTGCTTTTATCATTACCTCTCCTTATCAGGACGTCTTCTCAGCAGAAAAAGCTTTTTTAGTTACAACCAATAACCGTGGGAGAAATCATAACTTTTCTAACGAATGATCATTATATGTCTAAATTGACGCTTGAAATGATAACGTTCAATCGATTGTCCACGGCGAAAATCTTGCCCTAGTCACGATTACAGCAAAGGAACCCGTTATCTTTATGAATGATTGAGTACAGGGAACGGAATGCCTAAAATATTTCAGCTAAATACTCAATTTAGATTTTAGCGCTCCAAAGGCTAAAGTAACTTCGAGCCGCTTAACCTGAGATCATTATCCCGGGACAAATAGCAGCATCCATTCCGAAAGTGGAATTTGAATCTGCGAATTTCGGGTTGCCGACTAGATTACCTTGGCTGGCATCCGGGCGTGTGTTGAATGGAAATTGAAGACTATACCACCGACAAATATTTTTAAAGATTCAATGGTTTACTACGGACAGCATTTTTAAGTACCTATTTGAAAAGAAAATTAAAGAAAGAAAATTAATAAAAAATAAAATAAAAAATTCAGAAAAAGAAAATTAAAAACTCCATAGAATTCAAAAAAACTTCAACGGCAGCGAGAAAATGCCACGCCACTGCGAAGAATCTGACAGTTAAGTATATGAATTCATGTTTGTCAGGATAAGCGGCCGAGGGCTGAGGTGATTCGCACCATTAAGATCAGATGGATGATTGGGCAGAGGAAACAATTTTTTTTTGGGAACGGAGGGAGGGTGGAGATAGGGTGGAGTTGGGGCCTTGGTTTAACGTCCCTTCTGACGGAAGGAGCACTGAAGTTGAGGTGCTTTCCGCAAGTTATCCAAGTAGGGGCCGAGATTCCAATAAAAAATACTGCCAATCTCGGGATTGAAACCCGAGCTCTGGAGTTGGTATTGCAAGATTTTAATCACCACACCAATCTGAACACGCCTCTAACAGTTATACATTTAAGATCCAAGAAGAGTTATCAAAGAGGCCAGCAAATTTTCCTTCGTCGGTAACCACTCCCATCTACATGTACATAATACCCCGCAAGTCACCATAAAGGTGTGTGGCAGGGGGTGAATTCTCACCAACGGTGCACTACATATCATGCATAAAAAAGGATTAGTATTAATATACTAGTTTAAGCTTCACTACTTAAAAAAGATAAAAATAACAAGGTAGGCATGCAAAAACAAGCTGTTAGTGGGGTTACCTTCAAGTCCCTATACCAGATTGCAGCTACCTATGCTTTAAATTGATTCCCTCGTGTTGAATATAATTACCGCTATTCATATCCCTGATTGTACGAGGAAAAAGGACATTTTGAATCTGTCAGTTCGGCAATCAATTTCTCTTATTTTGTGATTATGGTCCAGTCTACCATAGTAAGTTGGGGTTCGCAAAATATTTTTAACGTCATCACTGAATATATTATCTTGAAATTTATTTAGGAAATTAAGTCTACATTTCAACCTGCGATCTGACAATGATTTCCACTTAAATTCATTTAATAGACCGGTTACGCTAATATAGTTATCGTACCGTCCCTTTACAAATATTTCCGATTTTCATTGCACACGTTCAAGTTCATTATTTAACCGATTTCGTAGGGATCCCATACACTGGCAGCATACTCCAAATGAGGTCTAACAAGGGAAAAGTAACTGATTTCTCGATCATGGTCGTCGTATTTACCCAATACTCTTTTAATGAATCCCAGTTTAGGATTAGTTTGACTCATTATTTCACGTGAATTTTTACCCCAGGAAAGATCATGTGTCAGTCTTATTCCAAGATATTTAATGGATTCCACATTTGTTAATTCATTATTACTTATTTTGTAAGTGCTATGAGGAGCACAAACAATTCTTCTTCCAAAAATTCACTGCTACACATATTTTAAAATTTAATTCTAACTGCCATGTGTCACACCATTTTTCAATTGCTTGTAGATCATCATATAAATATTTTTCATAATTTGGGCATAGAATTTCCCTGTACACTACTGCGTCATCGGCAAATAGGCCAAGCCTACTTTTTACCACCTTATTGACATCGTTTATGCACAGAAGGAACTGGAGTGGACCTATCACACTACATTTTGGATCACCCGAAATGACTTCAATATCCAGGGAGGTAACACCGTCCAAAGTTGTTGGTAACTTCCCGAAGAATGAGTAATAAATATGCATATCTTTTATTAAAAAAGGAATCAAATTATTTTTTTACATAAATATTCCACAGAGAAAAAATCATTCGCCTTGACCGGGACTGGAACCCGAGTATGTTGATCTTATGCAATGTCAGCAGGTAACTTCGTTAAAATTTACGCGGCCAGTTCGGGAGCTTTGACATTTTTACATTTTTAATGTTGAGAACAAACTCAAGTGGTGTGAAAGTAAGTAGCATTACGGTTGGAGTGCAGGAAAACGGATTGTATAGCCAGAGAGGAATCGAAAGAGCATTTTAGACGTGGCTTCATAGGAGAACCATAAAGATTAGGTGGAGAGAAAGATCGAAACAAGGAAGTATTATAGCAGCAGCAGCTCTTGCAGCATAAGGTGAGCACCATACTAGAAGGGATGCTTGAAGGCAAAAACTATAGAAGAAGCCCCATACTGGAACGTGTGAAGCAAATAATATATCATAGGGGATTTTGATATTGATTTACTTACGATACAAGAAGAGAGAGGGACATGGCAGGCTACAAAGCATTCGTAATAGATTGATAACAGAAGAATACACTCCATTAAATCGTAGAAAATTCTTGTGTTCAAATGCAAGAAATATTAAATAAAGACAAGTATTACTCCGAGTTTTTACAAACATATGATTTGTCTGCCTATCTGAGGTTTGCAAGTCCGTACGCGCACTTATCGGGAAGAAAGGTACAAGGATGGGAATAGTAGGGAAAGGAGGAAGGGTGGAAAAAATTTGTATGGAGCGTGGCACTCTATCGATCACAGACAAGGAGCATCGGGTAAGCAGACCAGCTAAGATTGGAATCCTTTGAAACATGGTGCTGGCGGAGAATGTAGAAGATAATATGAACAGATTAAGTGAGATACGAAGAGGTGTACATATGAGTAGATTAAGACAATGTGAAAAGAACCATACGGCCAAGAAGAACCAGATGTGTTAGGCTAACTTGAGAATCAATGAATTCATATAATAGAGGGGAAAATTAAAAGGAAGGTCCCGCGAGGAAGACCAAGGGACAAGTATATAGGGCAAATAAAGAAGGACGAGAAAGAGAAAACCTATCAGGGCGCGAGGGCATTAACACAGAATAGGGCAGTATGGACGTCAGCGGTAAACCAATTATAGGACTGAAATACAGATGATGATGACTATTAGTAAATTTACCCTTGAAGAAGTTCTCCATATTGAAAAGAAAGGAGACAGGTTTGACTTGTTTCAGCTGAAAAGAGTTATTTCGGTACCTTCATGAGTAGGTACTGACTGGTTAAAACTTAGACGAAGGCTACGCAATAGGAAGAGGGAAGACGTTGAGGCCAAGTAAGGGGAAGTGGTGAGTGGAGTATCAACTCATGCTAATCTCACCCTCCAGCGGTCACCCCCCTTCCCCGAGAGCGCTTTGAACTATTTCCCTCCCCCTGTCCTCTCTTCCTCCCTCTCTACTCTGGCAACCGCCTTTAAGGGGCCCATCTGGAGTGGGGAGGGCAGGGAGGAGGAGAGACAGTTCGGGTCACTTCCGGCGCACGGAAGGTGTTTGTTTGGATGTGCGCATATGTAAAAAACTTAGGAAGGTGGGAGTAGGGGGATGGGGGAAAGGGGTTTTGGTGGGAGCAGGAGGAAGAGGGAGACGGTTTGAGAGAGTGCGACCACCATATCCCGCGCGAAACAATGGGAACGGTTGCGATGGTGACTTGGGCACATTCCTAGCATTCCTTCCCACGGGATCCGCCCCCTTCTCCGTGCGAGCGGAAGACGGGCGCACCACGGAGGAGTCGAACGCGAGGAGACGAAAGATGACTGGAGATAAAGAAAAAGAGAGCGGCCTCCAACACCCTCCCCGCCCTTCAACTTCCGGCCGATCGACGACTCCCCGGTCAACCCCTTCCCTTCACCACATTCCCTACGCAACATCCTCCCCCTCTTTTCGCCCTCCACCTAACCCTTTCCCCTCTGCCCTGTCACCGGGCGCGACTCGAGGCACCACGCATCCGAAATTGGTTCCTGCATTACCCCAAATACGGAGGGCAGGAAGTTCCTTCTCGTTCTCCAGGATTTCCATCAGGGTGTTAGGGTTACTGGGATGAGGATCGGAGAAATGTGGTGGCTAGGGATCTAGATTTGCATTGCAATGTCTCGGGTTCGAATCCCAGCAATGGCAGAGGTTTTTCATTGATGCACCGATTTGAGTACTCTGTAGACCGTGGGTACTTCAATTTCAGCTCCGTCGGTCGGATGTGACATTAGACCGTCAAGAAAAGGTCCTCGGTTCCTCGGTTCCCTGACAAAAATCCTATCTCTAACAAATGGGGGCGTTTAATCGCAATGTTGTACACGAAATCGTTAGAAGGAAACAAAAAAAGAATTTTAATGAAAAAATTAATCTTCTAACCACAACCATTCACTCATAAATCAAAAATTAAAATAAGCAAAAGGTGACGCCCACCGAAAAAGCTGCTGTGATAACATTGACGTCAATTTCCTCCCGTCCTTGACTGCTTTTCGTGGAAGGGAAGGGAGTAGAGGGGGGTTCTTGGAAGGTCTGATCGCAAAGATGCTGTCGCAACTGCTCCGATTGGCAGAGTCAGCTTTGTCCCCCCCATTACGATAAGGCAAAGTAGCTTCGCGGGCTCAGCAGTGATTGGACGAAGTCGCTATACGTCAGAGGTTGCACCACGCCCACATTTCCGAAAGGGGGAAAAACATCAGTTTTACGCCGCTTATAACTCGAGATATAATTGACAGATCAGAAAACGGAAAAATACAGGTATTTTTATTTTATAAACTCTATCAGATTCGTCAATTAAAAAAATATGGTAAACGACCCCATTACCCACCTATCCCAAGTGGCTCTAATGACCTCAACTGTAGGTCGTCTATCCCGGATAACTAACTTAATACATTCAAAAACCATTCAAGAATTACAAACATCAGAGTACAGGTGAATTCTAGAACACTTAGCGCCTTCAGTTTTGGGTAGGTTAACGCCGACGCAAACTCTATACCCTTTTTTCGTTTACAAAGGAAATCTCCATATTTTTACCTATCGACTACCCTTAATGGAGTAAATGATCTAAACCGTCATTATCCACCCCAGAAAAATCAACCAATCCATTCTATTAGAATAAAACTTTCTCTACACCGAGAAAGCTGTCGTTATTAATCACGGGTATTTCTTAGATTCAAAATATTTTTAATTGTGTTAGCATGAATCTACTTATACACGTTACTTCCACCTGCAGAACAGTTCTGGTAATCTTTCCTTCTCTTTCCTTCCTTTATCTCAACACTGTTTGATATATATTCCTTAAATAAAATAGGCTACCTTCCTTCCTTCCCTCCCACTGACATTAAATTTTTACTCGAACGGCAGCCTTCAGTATTTCATCGACTCAGATGAGAAGCCCCACTCAGTCGCGTAATTTTTTCACAAATTTCCTACTACCTTACCACCATGCACAGTACTACTTTCTTCTACATTTTTCAGTTCATCGTATTTTCTGCATACTACTAATTTAGTTGCATAAGCTCTGAATACTACTTCTAACATACACCGTAAATTCATAGAATAAATTTCAACCCCCCTCCCCCCTCTCGACTAAAATGATAAAATAGATGGTCCCACGTAGAAATTTCAATTGCAGAGGAAATAAAAACGCTACAGACGTTCCACTGCTAGTAGAAAATACTTTTATGCGAGATTATTCCTAAGAAAAAGTCATATTCCAACTAAGACGTTGAATGATAATGAGCATGAACTTGAAGAAGCAGTGAATGTTTAGATATGGATATTCGGGGCAGTGAATATATCAGGTTCCCGTGGCTACGATATCCCTCAACTGATTTACTAACATTTTTGCATGAAAGGAGAATGTAAAATAAGGTCATCTGAACAGTGAAAACTTATTTCATGTCTGAATACGATACATCAAAATTTATAGCATAACTTTTATATGAACGCAAATTTTTAGAATTCCATTAATAATTTCAAAAAATGTGAATCAGATTTAAACAATATAGGTATTTATATTTTTCTTCTTTCTGTGGACAAAACCAAAGTTAGAAGGGGATATTCTAAAGCCAGCATTATCCAAACTAGGGGCGGAACATGACGAAGGGGGAGGAGAAGGATAATCTTGGGAAATGTTAATCCTTCGGCATCAAAATCCCTTCCGCCGCCACTCTGTTTAACAACCCCAGCACCCCCCAATCTTCCCTCCCTTTCGTGGCTGTGGTTTGACCTCAAAAAAAGAAAAACGGTTGACGCGACTTCCGACACGCACTGGTTGTCGGAACCTCCCGACCTCACCAAAAAAATTCAAAAAGCCAAGGAATTTCCCCGGCGGCCGCACCATGGGCGTCCCTCCAAGGGTTTCTCACATCTGCTGCGGCTCTACTTATGCAAGAGTGTCAATTATATTCCGAAATAAAACACGCTGATAGTTATACCGTCATTATATGCTTCTGAAATTGTTATCTGTGTGATCGGTGCTTCAATATTATTTGGCACTCTACATAAAATCGTACAATACACCTGCTACGATGAGAGTGATTTAAAAATGACTTGCGGACACTACTTTTCCAAGTAAATATGGTACCACTTATTAATCATTGTTGTTAGTATAAGTGTTCTGTCAAATATCTTCCCAGAACTTCTATACGTTACATGAAGTCGTCGTCGGGCAGTAAAAAATGTAAACGGTTATTTTTAAATTATCATTTGTAATATCATATGAGCATTTTAGAATATTTTTTCTAATATAATTATGAAACCGAGTTACTGGTAGGTTTTTAAGCGAGGATGCCAAACATAAAAGCTCCTTTCGCCCATGATAACATCCTTGATCAAATATCATCCAATTGGTCAACAATTATTTGGATTACATACCGAATCAATGTTAAATATTAATTATACCTTTCATTTTCTGATTAATGACGTTCGGTCTGTATATAGTGGTCGCTATTCATTGCATCAACTAGACCTATTTACTTAGCAGCAATATCTGTTTAACCCTTTTCCGATTTTTAAAAATAAATTTAGGCATATAAATGTGTACTTCCATAGCTCAAGCGAAATTAAAATCAGGTCAAAGCTATAGAACCGCCAATTTATTTTGCGGAATTACAGATACCAACATGAAAGGTTCCAAATTATTGGAAATTTCCAGAGTCCACATTGATTAGCACTCTATTCCCTTTTAATGAGAATAAAGAGTGGAGGCGAGTTTAAACAAATATATGTTGCCAAGCTAAATTTCATTCAATGAGAAGGTATAAGGTTAAGGTTATTTAACAAAACTTCCAATGAGGTAAGTTTTTCAATGATATCAAGTCCCTGATACAGCGGAAATATTTCCTCCAGAAGCCAAATATCTGGATTCCGCCGATAAATGCACTCCAACAATTCAGGCTTAACTCCAAATATCTATTGTGCGTTCTTTCATTTCATACCGTTTAATTTTGTCAGGTACTAAAGCACTCTGTCAAAAATAATTGAATGATCAACGTCAAGTATGAGCGTACCGGGATTAGAAATGTCGATTAAATGTGTTTATCTCCTCCAACAGACGGACTAAATTCTTATTGATAATGAACGACTTATCTTACACTTTGTTACGTCATTCCTTATAATCTCTATTCTCGAGAAAAACAGTTTCAACTTCTGTTAAAAGTTGATTCGAATGACGCAACAGTCCAAAATGCCGATATTCGGGTACGTAAGACGAACTAGAGAACATTTTTTGGCACTTCTATTGCTTAAAATAAGTGAATAGAGGAACATTTTGAAGCAAAACGATTTTATAGGTTTTTTCAGGTTGCATTTTTTTAAAAAACGTGATTCACAAAAATCATTGGAAATCAAAAATCTTGTCTAAGACCAATGAAAAAGGCAGAAAATTTTAAAAAATATTTTCATAAATTGTAATTTACATAAAAAGAAAATAAATATCGCAGCTGTTGAAAAAACTCGTGATTCCGACGCGAGTACAGTTATTCTCCGTTTGTGAATCTGGTTGTTTAAAAAAAGCCAATGATCAATTATACGTCAACGGATATGACCCAGGATGTACCACAAAATAAATATTTTGGTGATCGAGAAGAGCGCGTAACTATTGAAAAATATCTCTCCAAACATAGAAATCAGTTTATTACCATTAAATAGAACATGCCACCAAATTATAATTGGCATAGTTTCACTGCTTTCAACTGATTACCTTGCTATTCACTCATATTATAAAAGTTAGTTCCCTGGTAACAAGAAGAAAAACCACTTAGTAATATTCCTCAAAGGTTTATTAAGACACCGACCTCGGTGTCAGAATCAGATAGTCAGGTTTTCAGATAGCTGAAAAATGATGTTCCAATGGTTCAACAGATAGAGAGATATGCATTGCAAGTAGGAAAAAAGGGCTGAATGACCGCAGAAAAATGTTACAATGCGCAAATGAGGTGAAAGCTGATAGAAGGTTTGAGAAAGGGGTGAGATAAGGGCGAGAGGGAGCTGCTCCCTTTTGTGGGTGCAAATTCTCCGGGAAAGAACTGAATCAATAAAGCCGACAAAATATGTGGTAGATGCCACGCTACTATCACAGAGAACAGTTTAAAACAAAAATCAGTTGGAGAAAATAGTATAAATATTATAAATAATTTTTCTTAGGCTAAAATTACAATCGGCCACTTTGTTACAGTAATATACCTACTATTTTAGCTAACGAGAAGCTTAAATGGAAAACATAAGGACACAACGAGTAGGGATACTCTCGTAATATAGGTATTAACAAACAATATCAACATTTATATAAGATAAAACGCCTTGCTTTTGTCTCTCATTTTATATATTACTCGCAACAAAACTTTTATTTTTAATATTCATTACTTTTCATTATTCCCAGTAATGATACAAATGGCTTCCTCCTTACACCTGATACTGTTTTACTCATAGCCCTTACCTTCAGTGCTTTCGGCATAATATTATGGATCCATTTTGGCCAAATTATGGCAAGTCACTATGGCCTCACTGTGCACAACCATTATGGAGCCATATTGGTTTTGTTCCCATGGTCATACACGGGTCAAACTCAACAAGGTTAGAATGTGGCTGAATGAACTATGGTCACACACTGCATGGCCATAGGGCTGCCACACCCTAGCCAAACTGATTCCCAAGCGGGATAAGCACTAGGTCATAGCACACAATTGGGGCATACTAGGGGGAGGTTTTACGTTTTCACAACCACGAATGCCATAGGTGACTCACAATTATTCCGTATTTCCTGCGATGACAGGGGTGCGAATGAGTATCGCTCAAAGTTTCGTACCAAACGTGAGCAAATGACTACTTGTCACCACCAAGAATAGGAAAAATGAATTTCTTTAATACATAAAACTTAATATCGAAACGAATGACGCATGACGACGGCATATTTCTTTCATATGGAGACAAATCCGTCGGGATACCTTTTTGAAATCGTGGTTTATTTCCAACTAGCCAGAATCAGCCAATGCAGTTACAGTTCTCAGAATTTTGAAGGTATACCGCAACTTTAACGTCACAATGGGTGTCACAATGGACACACAAACGTCTATAAATTGTCTCCATCTAAATAATTACTGAAATAACGGCCAAAAAGCTATATGGAAGTCAAAATGTCCTTCTTTAAAAATTCCACGGATGGCCTTTAATTTACGACGCCATTCCACTATGCGGTATATGCATAGATAATGCCCCTTCCCGCTTTACAATGAAAAAGAACAAATTCTTTCTCGTGGTAGTGTATTTTCGGGAATGAATACAAGTGACTAATGTCAAATGGTTTATTCAATGGAAGCAGCTGCGTTCGCTTACGCTTCTCACGATGGATTCTTTGAAAAAAACTAAAAATCGATACATGTTCTCACAGAATGTATCGCTGGAAGATCGACAATACTCGAATAGAAAGGTTCTAAATGATCAACTAGGCGTTAAAATAATAACTTATCGCGGATAATTTTGTTTCCAATGATTATTATACAACGTGGTAACCAGGAAGGCTGCTTATTTAGAGATATACCATCTATAGATATTTTAGATATACCATTAGAACTATCGGAGAAACGAAGATGACAATGGAACTTTTGCCTGTTTCGTTGTCAGGGAAGTCAGTTGAGTCAGTCAGAAGCATCCTAATGTGAAATAGGACGCCTGGACCATGAGGGTCAAAGCCAGAGTGAAGGACTCGGAGGGACCTCGCCTAGCAAAGGGATAGGCAGGTGAAATATTGCTAGAGTAGTCTGTACTGCATAGCGCAACCAATACTCCCTTTATTACTATGCAGATACTAATCATCTAGGTGCACATGACCCTAGTATCTAACATGTTTCCATGTAGCAGCCTAGTTGCATATTAAAAGTGCATGTTTGGTGATTTCACCCGCGTGGTGGATTGCAGGGTATTGCCTAGATGTAGATGTAATGAATTTTAGCATATCCTGGGGACCTTAATATGTGTCTGAAGCAGGTAAAATCAATCCGCAGCCGGCGAAATAACAGGAACCACTTCTACTTCCATTCACAGGGTCCAGTTACATACGCAATGCCGTTTGAAATTACCAATGAGTTTCATGCACCTGGTGTATGCCTCAGTTAAGCCAGTTTTCTCTTGCTGCCAAATAACATAACTTAAAGTTCACGTACCTAGAGTATGACTGGTGACATTCTCCCTTTCCACTAATTCTCCAGATGACTTGCAGGGCACTCTGTCAAAGTAGATGTCTTTTTCTTCGAGGTCAAGATTTTTCTGAGTCGCGTAGTGTTGCCCCAAGATGGTTGTATAGCTGCAGTGCATCAAACTACTAAGTGTTCCTGTAAAATCGAATTAACACACTTTTACAAATATGCAAGATTTGGCCTGATTTGAGCACATGCTTGAATACCGATACTCAATATCCGGGAAAACAGAACATCTCTGTACAGAGTAATTAAATCAATTAATCAATAAATAAGTAATCAGAGGAATTTGGTAAATTATACATATTTACTTACATTAATTATAGGTTTTAATATGGCACGTCACATGATATCGGTGTTTTTTCACATAATACAGCGTCCCGAAATAACGCGCTCATTGCCGTTTCCATATCGTATCTTGAAATATAGTACATACATATCGCACATCGTGGACGATATATCGTAGTGCTGCATACCTCTGATTATATGATACTTTTCCACGCTAGTCTTCTGTAAGGACAATATTGCAACAAATGTTGGTCCTAGGCCTTTTTTTTATTTTAAGATGCATCCTGATATGCATACGAAAGGTGTTCTAGTAATAAAAATACAAAGATAAAATACCATGAGAACCAAGAACGGCTATAAATTACCAATCTATTTGAAATGTAAATATGTAACTGAAAACTCATATCCGCCATCGCCAAGTAAGATGTTAATCCGCGATTTTCCCGAAATAAAGACCGGATATGTCGAAAAGGGCGGAAGCAGTGAGAGAAGTTATGCGGACGAAGCGCCTTGATTCATTTGCGAACGATGATGATTATGGACGCTTATGGGTAATCCGAGGGTAATTGCAGTCCACCTCCTCTCGTTAAGCGAGATTTCCGATCGCCATTGGCAGCCGATATAGGCGCATTAAACGCCTCTCATACCGTCGATAATAGCCCTAAAAAGGTTCATCCTTTACGCTGCCTATCAAAGAAAAAATAATCTATTTGTATTCGCGTGCCAAGCACCATAACCATTTCTATAGAAAAAAACACGTCTGATTCCTGATAAGCGACGAACTATACGGACATTTTCATTATAGATTAATGGAATCCGTCCATAATTCAGGAAATATGAAGTTCACGATGAGGCAAAACACAACAAAACCCGTTGCATCGATTCATCGAGAGGAATATTATCGTAAGATTAGCTTACAGGCATTTAATGACCAACGGTTCTCTGAAGTGCACTTAAGTAAAGGTGCAAAAAACTGTAGTCTAGAGACTCGCAAAATATTGTAACGATCATGTTACATTTATGTAAATGTCATTCTCATTTACATTTTATGCGCTGCTGCAATGGTGGACCATTGCAACAGCGCATTACCTGGGCGTTACTTCAGCAACCTGCTTCGAAACAGGTTGTTGATAAATACACTGTAAATTAACTGGGATTCGAAGGTTAATTTTTGAGAGGATTAAGATGTGTTTCTTGTGTGAACACAAATTTTTTGACACTTGTGGACCATATTGTATTATTAATCATACTTTATATACTTCGAACTGTGGCGGTAATTTCTCTACATTACCTGGCGCCAAAGAATATAAAAAAAATTCGAAGTACCCACTTAATCTGCCATCAAGACACCAAGTTGGCCAGACTATTTGAGATATTTATTATATGATACATAATTTATGAAGCATTTAGTTCAACAAAGAAACATCTTATTCCTCTCACAAATTAACAATCGAATCCCAGTTTATTGACAGTTTATTTAGCAACTATCCGTTTCCAAGAAGGTTGCTGAAGTAAAACCCAACCAAGATCCACTATTAATAACAACTAAAAAAAGTTCATGGAGAACAACATTTACATAACTGTAACATGATTGTTACAATATTTCTAAGGATTTTGTCGGTGAAATAACAGGCTTTTTTCAATTAACCTGGGGCGGGATGGGGGCGTTTAATCGGAACCGAAATCGCAATTTTGTACACGAAATCGTTAAATGGAAAAGAAAAATGAATTTTAGTGAAAAAATGAATCTTCTAACCACAACCATTCACTCATAAATCAAAAATTAAAATACGCAAAAGGTGACGCCCACCGAAAAAGCTGCTGTGATAATATTGACGTCATTTTCCTCACGTCCTTGACTGCTTTCTGGGAAGGGAAGGGAGTGGAGGAGGGTTCTCGGAAGGCCTGCTCGCAAAGACGCTGTCGCAACTGCTCGTATTGGCAGAGTCAGCTGTCAATGACGTCAATGTTATCAGAGCAGCTTTTTCGGTGGGCGTCACCTTTTGCTTATTTTAATTTTTGATTTATGATTGAATGGTTGTGGTTAGAAGATTAATTTTTTCACTCAATTTCTTTTTTCGTTTCCATATAACAATTTCGTGTACAAAATTGCGATTTCGGTTCCGAGTAAATGCCCCCATTCGCATTCCGGTAGTGTACTTTTTTTCGGTTTGTGTCATGCTATATCATTGATCAAAACTTATAGCCTCGCGCGCAGGTACTGCTTTATTACCGAAAATGCATGACGTCAGAGTTTCGTCGCTTGCACCGACTACTGTCGGTAGATGGCGTGTGCAGAATAGCTCGAGCATCGGTGCTAGCGACGACCGTCGGTAGCCACCGATACCGATAGCTGTCGTTAGGTGTGTACAGAATTCCGCCCCTGAGGTTTCTTCTCAGCCTCTTTGTCCACTGTTTGAGATTTTTAACACGTTTGACACAATTTATGTGGTGTCCAGTAAAACCCTTGTCACCGAGTTCATCCCTTAAATGTGCATAATAAGCTTTGGTCACAAAGTCTGATAATTTGTTCTCATTATTTTAAGGCGTATTATGTCCACTAATATCGCCATTATGCCCGAGATATTTTTATACTTCCTAGAAATGGCAGTCATTTTTTCGCAGGAATTGATTACAAATAAAAAAACACAGATTTAGTGATAGCAACATTTAAATATTCATAACATTTCTATTTCGTGAAACAAACTTGATATGATGGCGCAAAATTAGGCTTAATGAACGATCCAAAAAACAGAAATCTTTAACAGAGGAAAATACATGTCAACATGTGTGAAAAACCCTGACACGAAGATGAAAAATGGATAAGATTTATGTATAAAGCACCCTCGAATCGATAATTGCTTGCCACCTTAAATTAATCCAAATTAATGTGGCTCAGTGCAATCCGTTGACTCTGCTGAGGTAGACTTCGAGGTGCTCCAGCATCTAAAGTTGCAATGAAAATCGCACCTTCTAACCTTTATTCTTACACATAGGGAGATCACAACATAATTACCCGAGGCAGGATTCGAACCCAATACCCTTGTATTGCCAGGATGGCACTTTACCAACCTAACTACCACGGTCAGTCGTTGACTTTTGTCTGTTGGATGATTAATTATGTTAATTAGTGTCATTACTAAGCCAATTAGTTTTTAACAGTGAGGCTGGACAGTAACAGAAATAAGATTGACTTCTCATACTTTTCGCTTGGTGCGGAGTAGGCCCCTAACACACACCCTCGTAACATCTTGCAGGGCACAATTATTATTATTATTATTATTATTATAAGTATTCTACTGGTGAAGGTAGGTTTAAATGGACATTTAATTCTTCCCACCCCCTAAATTTCACACGATGTCCCTCTTCAGTCCCACATACCTCCTGCCACCTATTATTCCATCCAAGCTACCCGTTCTTCTTCTCCCTCTTCCCCGCTTACCCAACGATCTTCCCTCAATCACCTCCTTCAAAACACCATCCCCTTTTATTACCTTTTCCATCCACACCTTCTGCCTTCTCCTAATTTCATCTATCAACTGTCTTTCCTCTCCTACCAATTCTAACACTTCGTCGTTCGTTTTCTTTTCGACCCACTTTATTTTCTCTATTCTTCTCCACACCCACATTTCAAAAGCCCTAAGTCTATTTTCATCTTCTTTTCGCAAAGCCCACGTTTCCGCCCCATATAGTGCAACGCTCCATATTAAACTTTTCACTAGTCTTTTCTTCACTTCCCTACTCAACGCCCCAGTCATTAGTTCACGCCTACGAGTAAAAGCTTCTTTGGCCAATGCCATTCTCCTTCTCACTTCAATACTGCTATACCCTTTTTCTTCCAACACACTACCCAGATAGCTAAATTGCTCTACCTGCTCTAGCTTCTGACCTCCCACTTTTATCTTGCAGGGCACAATATGGGTGTAAAATTAAGTAAGTAAATTAGTCACAAATATGAACCCTCGTTGGTTTAATATTTGTGACTAATTTACCCTAATACCCCACCTTGTTTATTTCACCATTTTCTTCTATACTGGCAAGTCTTTCTTCCTTTTATCATTCCAACCGTATATTCTTATTTCTCCTTCTTCATTATCTTCACAGAGTAGGTATGCTTCTATTGCACTCTAGGCTATTGAATCTTACCTCTGTATCAGTCAGTTTGTAAAAAGCTAATCATGTGAAATATGCGTTGTCTTTGACGTCATGTCATTAGAATTTAGGCTGCAATACACACGCCCCACTAAAAAGGGTGGGTACAAATCAAAGACAAATTTGATATTTAATTAAAAGAGTTCTGCACTTCAAAAGAAGAGGTGCAATATAACCAGGTGTAAAATAAGAAAGCAAACAATAAAGACCCAACCAGACTTCGCTGCAGTTCCCGAAGTGTGTCTGGATAATTACTAGACGGCCATGTAATGTATATTTGTACATATATACGATTTAGCCAAAGAAGGACCACCATTTCAAGAGATATTTTTTAAAATACTGACTTAATGGAGTATCTTGAAAGAGATTCCTTCAGCACCATCAGATATCATTTCCTTTGGCGAGGCTACATTCTATTTTTCTATCGGCTAACCTTCCATGATTCTTTTAATTTACATACATCACTAGTTGGTCCATATACTTCATGCATGGACTTCCACTACCATTCTTCACGTTCTGTTTCCTCTCGATGACTGTCTTCATCAGACTTGCATACCTTAAAATGTGGCCGATTACGTAGTCGGGTATTTTTTTCAAAGTTTTCATCCGGCTTTTCCTGTCTCGCACTAATCTTAAAACTTCTTGATTTGTCCATTTGAGCAGATAATTTTATCTTCCTCAAACTTCTGAAACAATGCATATATAAAAATCACAGATTTTCATGTTCTGCGGCCTTTCATGTCAAAGTGCCATTAAAGAGCAGGCATCAGCT
This sequence comes from Platycnemis pennipes, assembly GCA_933228895.1. Classification (NCBI taxonomy): domain Eukaryota; kingdom Metazoa; phylum Arthropoda; class Insecta; order Odonata; family Platycnemididae; genus Platycnemis; species Platycnemis pennipes. The sequence goes on along the minus strand of OW121851.1, from coordinate 125,874,364 downwards.
CTGTAAGAAGTTGAAATAAGGAAGTGCGTAAAAATTCTCCCGGAGGCATGCAATTGTTCGTTAGCTCGGAGATGATGCTTAGGATGAACCGAAGTAAAGATATCAGACCCTCAAATCGCATTATATGCATGCGTACCTGGAAAAGAGATTTACAAGAGGGATCATCGCAGTTGTTCTCGGAAGGCAAGCCCCCGACGACGTTCGTTTGAAAAGGCCCCGCCACGAGCGATCCCGCGCTTCCATTGTTTGACGCCCCCTCTAGCGTCGAGGCGGAGCATAAGGTGAAGGCGGAGTGACCCCCGACGTTTCAAGAAAACCGCTTTCACTCTTCCGTTACATATTTCAAGCCCGTATCCTGCCATTAGCTAATGCCCCGCGTCCCTACGAAGGGGTCTCATGGGAAAATAATGCGCGTCGCGCCAAGCGAACGTTTAGGGGCAGCATAATAAACCAACTACGACCACTCTCCCAACCTCTACTTGCTCTCCGGACGGAAATTCGCACGTGCATCACAAAAAAATGAGCAGCGCAAAGCGGAGGGCGGGGGAGCGCTCCCTATAATACTCACACGGGCTCACGCATTTGACTACGCAGGAATGCGCTTGCGAGGCCACAGACGTTATGTTGACCTCCTCACGCTCAACCCGTCAGTCCATTGAGCCGCTCCCACAATGCAATGCGCGCCTCTATCCGGGGGGGAGAACACGTCCTCTGACTCCAAAGAATCGAATTAAGAACGATAAGAAGGTAATATTAGAAGGCAAGTTAACTTGGTGGAATTTCATCATCATATAAAATTAAAATAAAACATTTTTCTGTTCCACAAAAATATTATTCATACCCCTCGACCTTTTTAGGTCTTTAACAAGAGCTGTGTAATGCTTTTAATGACATGAAAAGGTCGAAACCGGTCGAGAGTTTTTGTTATTATTTTTGTGTAATAGAAAAATGTTTTATTTTATTTATGTAATGATAAAAAAGTAATGTAGATGCATGAACGTATCGAACAAGAACACATTCATGTTGAAGAGAGCAGATGAGCATTATCTACACAGATTGGGAGTTCCTATCATACCGTAGGTTGAAGCACAGTTTCATGCTATCTCTAGTAAAATTTTATTCAAGAATACGTTTTTGAGGACGGCAAAAATATACTACAAATCTCAATCGCACATTGGTACGCTAAATCAATAAGAAAAAATTAGAAATTGACCGAGAGGATTTTAATTCATCTTTTTTCATATGGAATAAGGCACAGTAAAGTCGGCATTACCTTAAACGCTATTAATTATTGTGAGTAAATTTACCGAAGGTTTATTCTACCAGTTGGCGTGACATGTTTTACGCGTAACTTAACACTGCATCGTTTTCGAAAATTTCCTTCCACATCTGGCATACAGCCACAATGACTAGTAATGCATTAGTCACATGTCTGCCCAAAATTTGGATAGTTTGACATTTAAAGCTACATTGGATTTGAATCTTCTTTATTAACGAGGAGAAAATATTGATCTTGGGAGTAAACTCGGTAATACAGTAACTAACGATAAAATTGTACGATCGACTGTAGGGCAGGCCTGGCAATGGAAACATCTCCTGCCACACCTCAAAATAATGGCTAGCAGGGTACTATTTATGCTGCAGAAGTTATGAAAAGCTAGCATAATCACATTAAGAACATGACTTAGAGGCATAATGGCCTTTCTGCCACGTTTATAAATGGTTTATCTGAAATTGGAACTGATCTTGTTAACCTTGTCTTCCGTTAGGAAGAATAAAATGCACCAAAATTAGCTCTCCAGCTGATATTTCAATATTAACTGGAAGTATTTATGCAAAATTGTAATAAAATATCCAATAATTCAATAAATTTTAAAAAGAATGAAGTAATAAAATAGTACTACCTATTAAAATAAAAGTAATAATGGCCATGGGATTCCTTAAGTGTAACCAAGATTAAACTTTTCTTGATATCTATTCATATATAAAAATGTTATAACCAGAAAGACAATGTTGGGCAATTTTTCAATCAAATAATTCTACAATTGAAGTTAATCATTGAAATTTAATTGTTTAATTTTATTACATGTATTATAGCTTATTTTTATACACCCTGAGAAGTTGTATTACCATGATAATTGCTTGATGTGATGTTTCAGCTAAGCAATCCGAAAAGCATCATCCAGAAATAAGTCAGTGCTTTCCTTTCCGTGAATGCATATGCCTCTATGAAATGGCAAAATAATATTTTATTCTTCCTCAGAATACAAAATTGCCATCGAAGGTCGTAGTACATAGGTTATTCCTATGGTAGGAGGAGAATCTTGGATCGAAAAAAGCGATTGGAACGCTTATATTTTTATACCCGTTTAATACGTAAGATATCTTTGCTCATGTTTCGGCCAGAGTTCATACCCCATCACTAGATGGAAGTGAACGTCATTCCTAGTACTCAATTCTACCAGTCATTACCCTCCCAGCTTCCGGTTATTTCCATTGTCTCAAAGTATATGAAGCTATTAACGCGTTCCAGTGGTAGGGGATAGAAATTGTCTGAGGATTTTCCAACGCTTTAGGCCAACTTCCGTGTTTTACTACCCTTGTCTTCGCCTTTTCTCTCACCGCCAACATTTCATAGACGACGGCAATTATAATTCCACAAAGGATGAGCATTTTAGAGAAAAAAATGAAAGAGGACTTTCTTCATCTCAGTTACAAATATGAAGCGGCCCCAAGTAAAAATCCCCATCTTATAAATAATATGTATAAAATTAGCTCTTCCTTAACCTGAATTTGAGTACCATAACGCCGAAAATTCACGTGTTGGGCGACGAATTATGGGTGTATTAAGCCCTTCAAACCCACTATTGAGTTCAAGTGACGAAATAATGCATCAGAATGCTTAAATAACAGAAATAAGTAAACAAATGTTAGTTAATTTATTAAAATGATATTATTTGGCGGAGCTGATTTCATATTTCTCCGGAGAGGGGCCAAAATAAGATTGTTTAGCCAGGTACACACAATGTGCCAAAATTTGTATTCCTCAGAAATTGAGTGACGGTAATCGAGGTCAATAGTTTACATCCCAGTTCGGTAACTCATAAAATAAACATAAATAAAAATACTAAACGCTACTGGTTAAATATAAAGTAGATTCTCTAAAAACATGAATTTATACTTCAATCTATTATATTGTACACTTAGAATTCACAATAATGGTAAATAGAAGAAATTAAACGTTAAAATAAAAAAATATTATAAGAGAACAGAAAGGCTGAAGTTTCATGCAATCTTCGCATAGTTTCAAATGTTCATGAATCTAAAAAAACATCATTGTAATCGTGCGAAAAAAGTAGAATTCACGAATTTCCAAAGTAAAGAAATCATTTTCATAACAGCGCCTTTCAGTACGGACGGAATAGGGCCTGTGAAATGTCTCATACTATATAGCGTTGAAATGCATGGGGCCAAAATATAGATTTAAAGGAAAGAAGGTTGAAATGGTCTTAAGGGATTTTGTGATGTGGAGAATGTAAGGTGACTGGGAAGAAGATAGGAAGAAGAGAGGAAGTGCTAGAGAGGGACAGAAAGAGGTTGACGGGCGTCATAGGGGGAAGGATGAGGGTCAATAGGATTAGAGGGAGATGGAGATTGGGTTGATTGGAAAAATTAATTGGGGAGCAGGTACTTTGCGGAAATAAAAAAAGAATATCTTATAAAGGATAGAGATAGAGGTAAGGGTTTCATGGTCATCTTTACCTGCCTCAACCGGTATTGTATAAGAATCTTACTGACGGAATTTTCGTTAGAAACTGCGTCATCAACCCAGCGCAATGTTATAATTATGAAGTGTAAGAATGACTGTGTATAGACCAATCTCCATTAAAATACGATCAATTTTGGACTTAAAAATGAAACCTCAGGCTGTATATGAGCACTTACACCGCATAAATATGAAATTAATTTTATTTGCGCATTACTCTAGTGATTATAGGAACAGGATATTCGAGTCTGGGTTACCCTTATTGGTTTGCGTACAATCCCCTCGACACATCCCTAACAATCAAGCCTCCAAAACTTTTATGGATCCATTCTTGGCCGAGCCCTTTGGTCACCAACGCGCCCTGCTTCCCTCCCGCCTTCCTTATCCTTCCCCGTCGACGAGAGGAGGGGATAAATCTTCCCGCTGATACACGACAGCGACTCCCGAGCCCAAGCATACTGGACCAGAGGAGTATAAACATCTTAGCCATCATAGAAGAAAAGAAATCACCAATCACACTGAGAAAGCATATATCTATCTACGACAGTGTGGGTAAAAACATATAGGCAATTTAAATTGAGGCCAATCGCCATGTGGAAACTCACTCTCAAAAAAATTCTTATGCCAACATTCAATTAACTAATGAAGGTAACTAAAATGCTTACTTAAAGAAATATGGCAATTTTCCACAGTATAAACTTTAATGAGAGTGAAGTAGACCGGTTTCGATCTACTTCATCGTCATCAAGTAACGAGTATAACTCATGGTCCAGTATGTATACAGAATTGGAAGTAAAGGGAGGTTAGGGGAAAAGGGGGGAGATGGGAGGTTAGGAAGGGAAGGGGAAATGGGATGGAGTAAAACAGGGTGAGTGTGAGGGAGTAGAACAAATTTCTTTGTGTGGGAGGACAATAAATATCTTTAATTATGATATTCCACCAGATCACGCCTTAAACGATGCTTTTTATAGCTAAAACGCTGTCGTATTATTCATGAGAAGTGAACACAAGTTGAAAATTCTAACATTTTCATGCATATAATTGGTCTTTTCGGAAAGAAATAGCGGAAATTTGAAACGAAATGGATGTGACAATCAAGAAACGCGGAGAAGACTAATAGGAAAGGAGGAATGAGGAAGTACTAAAGAAAAAGGAAAGATAATTTCAAACGCCAGAGGAAGTTGTGGACGGATACTAAATCGAATCATAGGATTTTGATAGGAGATGGTTGTTAAGTAGGTGTTTGTTTTAGGAGCACGTCGGCAGAAAATTTCATTATGCGCCAGAAAGGACATATCGTAACAGAAGGGTGTTAGAGGGTAGAAAAGAAGGAAATTTCGGAAGAGGAAGGAAAAGAATGGGTGTTCTTGTAGCTGGGTGAAGCCAAAAAGAATATGTGAAGATTTATGCATGGGTTTAACGCAGGGAGAGTACCTACCTACAGTGCTAAGGGGCCAGGTAAGATACAATAAACATTGGTGGGAAACAGAGAGCAAGACCGTTTGATACACCTATTTCGATTACTTATGATGGCGACAATGCTACTAATCGTTCCTCCATTCTTAGACGAATTGTATGATACATAAAAAATACAAGGAAAGAAAGACTTAAGAAGAGAATTATATTCATAAAATGTTTTTCAAAGACATTCGCCGACATCGCAAAAAAAGCTCATAAGATGCGGAGATAAATGTAGACAGGAATTAGGATCATCCTTCCTTCATGAATTCTGGAGACACCGACTTGAGTTATATTTTTTTCGAGACATGCAAAAAAACCCATTTGAGGAGCGGATTCTCCAAAGCTCCTCAGTGAAGCTATGTGCCTGCTGGAAAATTGGCCGGTTTTCCATAAAATTCTGTCCCTCTTCTCTACACCGCGCTCTTGCTTGCCATTTTAATAGGGAACCCATTCTGTCGTTAATTGGAGCCATGCGGAAGACGCTTCCTTCCCTATGCGAAAAGGCAAAAACGCCTCTTCTCTCATCTCGAAAGGCAGTAGTAATTAGTGGCAACTACTCCCTCATCCGCCCAAAGGCAGCTCATCAAAAGAGCAATATTTGCCAAATCTTCCTCACTCACTACAGACAGTCCGAGCTCAAATCCTTCCCATTCTCCTTCTTTATTTTATCCTCCTCGTGTCACGCGTCTAGAATTAAGTCTCTCCCGTCTCCCAACCCCTTTCCATCACTCCCCTCGAACCAGAATTTCGTGCATCCCTCTAAACCTTCCCATTCCTCCCATTTACCTAAAACCCGGACGCCAACTTTCCCACACCTCCAATCTTCATGAGGCGCCGTACCTCCATTTTAAGGGAGACCTAATTCCAAAACTCTAAGAGATAGGAGCAGCTCGAGAGAATATCATATCGCACCCCTTCGCGGAGAGTGGGTCAGAGGGGGAAGGGAGGGCAAAGTCGGGGGGGAATGGGGTGTGTGTGGAGAAGGAGATCTTCAAGGGCGATTTTTTCCTTTCAGCACCCACCCTTGCCCACGCTCCCTCCGCAAAAGACATGCGTCCGCTCAACTGCCGGAAGCGACGCCATGTACCCAGGAAGGTACTACGGAGCGTCCCAACTCGGGAGGGTTCGCCTGAATATTAATGAAAAAAGTAAATACATAAAATGGAAAGATGAAAGGAGCAAGACGTTGCCCCGACTTGAAATATTCCACCTCATGTTTCCAGAGCTTCTTCTCGGAGACAGACCATCCGGCAGGTCTGCATTAACGAGCACGGTAGAAGTTTCATAATTAGGCATATCCATCCGGAGGAGCTTAGCAATCGCGACGCGCTCCACATTCCTAACGCGGAAACGGAAGAAAGGAGAGAGACACATTTTTTGGGAGGTAAGGAACTCTGCTATTTTGTGAACGGCTGGTGAAAAAGCCTTCCCATTACTGAAGAAAAAGTATTACATTTAGCAGGCACACCATGACGAATCCGAATAATCTGTTACTTTATTCACACATAAGTTTCCGCGGTTTTGATTTGCTAAATTTTGCATCATGACGGGTTAATCGTGTTATTTCGGGTGACAAGACAAGTTTGATACTATTCATGTCTTTTCAAGCAGCCAAACCGGCTGTAATGCAAAATATAATCTGTTACTCCCACAACGTATTAGCAATAGTAATTCTAGCACTGGGTTTGAATACCGTAAGTCTAAGTAAAAGGATATGGCTACCATGGCGGCTATAGTACCACCTTACACTAACGAGGATCAAGGTTCAATTCCCTTACAGTGACAGAGATTATTCATTAGCAAATCGGTCCCTGTTAGAGTAGGTACTATTAATGGTCCCTAGATGATCCCTGAAGATACCCCTGCTTAGGTGTTAGATGGTAGAATGGACAGTTTTTCTCAACCTTGCCGCAGTCATGACGCTTTAATATTATTATTACTAGTGTGCTAAACGGAGAGAGCTCAAGACTTAAGTTCTCCGTCCGTCGGAAGTGGCGGTTTTCCTCCACTCTTCCTATGTTCCCTTGAAATAGTCTAACTCAACCAAATTTCCCTCCTACCCTAAATGGTAGAACGATAGTTCACTACGCCTGAGTAAGCACTGTAATATTTACAATCATAAACTTGGTACAGATTTCAACGTATCAGGCGATAATTTGTGGAAATATGTGACGCTTAGCATTATCATAGTTATGTAGAAATTTACAATACTTTACAAATTTCCACAATGCGTTTATTTCACCGACCCAGGTTTCAGCAAGACATTGCCATTATCAAGGCATTAGGGACCCAGGCATAATAGCAATGTCATACTGAAACCTGGGTCGGTGTAATAAACGTATTGTGAAAATTTAATATGTATTTCTTTGATAAAGCTAAGTATAAACTTCGTAATATTAGCAGAAGACGTTTACCATAATTAAAGAACAAAAACGTTTCACATTAAATAATTAAACCGAATCCACGTCCATTTACTAACCTCAACGTTTCATTTATTACCTTATGTGGTGGTACTTGTATACGTTGTCGTATCCCAGCGTCTTCGCGGGATATTGGCGACAATTAAATAGAAGGACCCGATGAGTCGAGCGGTTGCCTCAAAGGGTTAAGTGCGGATACGCGAGAATCAGACGGGAAAGGTAATGGAATATACCAATGAAAGGATCGGCTCCCAAACAATAACAAGGGTTTTAATAAAACGGAACACAAACGGTACAACGTGCGCCCGGCGCACACACAAGGAGAGAGAGCGGGCCCAGCCCAACGTCTCTCTTGCTTCCGAGTCCCTCGGCTCCCAAACAATAACAAGAGTTTTAATAAAACGGAACACAAACGGTACAACATGCGCCCGGCGCACATACAAGGAGAGAGAGAGGGCCCAGCCCAACGTCTCTCTTGCTCCCGAGTCCCAGACTGACGATAATCTGTCCTTTAGGTCCTTCCGTTGATAAGCAGGAGCGTCTCCCTTAGTCATCGGACACACTCATTTGCATGCCTCGGTGCGCCCCCCCTCACACTTCACTTAGTCACCGATATTGATAAGTGCGTCATGAGGAATGAGGCATCCCTTACTCATCGATGCCTCATACAACACTTTCCCCCTTCACCAGAGAGAAACACATGGAATTGCTGTTTCTCTCGTCCATTGGGCACTGGCACTAGCTTCTCTCGGTAGGACATTTTTGTTTTCAGAATCACAAAAAAAAACACAATATACAATTAAAGTTCACACATGATAAACCTTACTTTTACATACTCGGAAATGGCGTATCTATAATTACCAATATACTCTTATATACAATATTTCTACAACTATTAATAACATTCTTTTCATCTTCTACCAGACTTATTTGATACACTTGCAAAATGGTTGGTTCGGGAATCAGTCTCGTAGTGCTCTATTGGTGATAGTTCCATGGCGTCAGCCTTAAGAACAGCCTCAGCCGTACTGCTAGAGGATGGCAATTGTTTATTAGACAAATGAAATTTGCTAACAATTTTTGGTTTGAAAATGAGACATACATCTCTGCAATCATTTCCGTTCCCGTTTGCCCTATGTTTGCAACCTTTTCCACAACAACATATTCTTACAAAATATAATACAATGAGAAAAACAATTAAACAAATACATATATATGCCAGCACAGAGAGATGAGAGTGAGTACGTAAATGAGTGCTCTCTTGCCGTGTCTGTTGAATTAGCTTTTCTATATCATCAACCTTCATACTTGCAATTTTTAAATCCTCCACGTGTCTGGCTAATCCCCTTAAAGGCAATTGTTCTTGCAATTTCGCCCAGGTAGTTCCCTGCTCCTCCATACAACAATCAAAATTCAGGGTTAGAGGAGGGATGAAATCCCGGTTAGTGTAATTAGTCAGTACTAACATGTCTCCCTGAAGGATTGTCCCTAAACCGTACCCTTTGCAAAAACCCAAAAAGGTCAGTTTCCCCGTCCCATGTATTGCAATGTCATAGGGATCCTTTTCATTACACAGAACAGTTACACTTTCAGGATGGGGTGCAACAAATATCCATTCATTCGAACCAAAAGGTATCCACAATGTTTGATTCAGTTCTGTAACTTTCCTTTGGCAAAGTGAAGGGATTTCATTAATGGGCTGCAGCATAGCAGCTTCGCAATCCACATGGATCTGTAATAGCTGTAATGGGTATAATTGTTTACAAATTCTCCAATTTGGAGTTAGCTCCTTACATTTTTGAAATTCATCTTGGGATAGCTTAACAAAATACCTTTTCATTTTATCAACTAACAAATATGGCTGGCTAGGCTGAATAAAAATGAACTTATTGGCAGTGCCTTTCATAATGGTCGGCAAAGGTAAAACATGGTACACATTAAATGTAATATCATTAGTTAGTGGAAGAAATAATACATAACCCAACAAATTTTTAGATAAAAACACATCTAATCTTAACAATTTTAAAATTGCATTGGTGTGAACCACACTTGGGGGAGAAGGAAGGGATAGGCCCTTAGGTAGATTAGGCTGCTCCTTCCTGAATACATTAATCACCTCCTCAGGAATAATTATCTGAGGTTGCCACACTCCCTTAGGCGCATTTACAACAGCGTCCAAGATGATCTCGTAGCTATGAATCACATCATCTAATGCATGAATTAATGTCGTCAAGTGTTCATTAGCGGTTAACACCAGTGAAACGTAGGCACTTTGGTTCTTCACTTCCCCAGTGAACTCGTGCAATGTCTCTCTTCTGCCTGTATGGAGTCAAAAGAATAATTTGAGACGATTGGAGTGAACTTTTACTTCCCCCTTTCGCTTCCCCTTTTTAATAGTAATATTTACGCCGTCCCTTCTGATGACTTCATAGGGACCGGTCCATTGGGAAGACAATTTTTTCGACCTCCCTCGTCGTACTCCTTCATCGTAAAGCAGCACCTTGTCTCCCACCTCAAATAGCTGCAGGTTCGCCGTCTTATCATAATCTTCCTTACTTCTTTCCTTAGTCCTTCGGAGTATCTCCCTAGCTTTGGAATGGGTTTCCTGCATTCTCTGTTTCAATTCCCTCACGTAATCATCGCACGAGTAGCTGACTTCTGAGGATCCCCTTTGCAGTGACATAGGGAGATTTGCCTTTCTTCCGAACATCATCTCAAAAGGCGTGAAACCCGTCGACGAGTGGGGAGTTGTGTTAAACACAAAAATGGCATACGGTATCCAAGTGTCCCAATTATCTTGTTCGGCGGAAATGAAATGCCTCAGATACTCCGTTAGCGTTCGGTGGCTTCTCTCCAATGCTCCATTTGTTTGCGGTCGGTACGCTGTCGTTTGTAACTTTTTAATGCCTAATAAACGACAGGTGTTTTTAAAAACTTCACTTAGGAAATTACTCCCTTGATCGGACAGCACGGACCTCGGCACTCCGTGTTTCAATATGACCCCTTCCACAAATGCCTTAGCCACTGTCGACGCCTCCTGGTTTGGCAGTGCAACGGCCTCAGTATACTTAGATAAATCGTCCTGAAATGTGAGTAGGTATTTATTTGAATTAGATGTTTCACTCAGGGGTCCAACAATATCGACATTGCATTTCTCGAACACGGACTCCGGGGTGGTGGTGATGACCATAGGCATTTTGGTTTTCTTTTGGGTGATTTTATTTTTCTGACATGACTCACATGATCGGATGTACTCCTCCACGTCACGCTTCATGCCTAGCCAATTCTGATACAATTTTAGCCTCTCATACGTGCGATTCATGCCTTGGTGCCCCCCTACTGGAGAATCATGAAACTCGTGCAATATCTCTCTCCTTTCTCCTGCGGTCATTTGATTTCCATCCGTTTCCCCCCCGTTGATTTCTTCTGCGTCTGCGTGGTGAGAATCTACGGCACATATCCTGCTGAGGGCATCAGCGTTAGTGTTCATTGCGCCCTTCTTGTATACTACTTCGTAATCATACTCTTCTAATTTAATTCGCCATCGCATCAACCGCGAACCAGGGTCCTTGACATTCATTAGCCACGTTAAAGGCTTGTGGTCGCTAACCACCGTGAATTTTCGGCCATACAAATACGGTCGGAAATATCGCGTCCCCCACACAATGGCTAAAAGCTCCTTCTCAGTGGTGGAATAATTTATCTCGGCTTTATTGAGAGCGCGGCTTGCGTAAGCAATTGGTAAGTCTTTTCCTATCACCCCTTGTGATAGGACTGCTCCCAGGGCCTTATTACTGGCATCCGTTGTAAGGATGAAAGGACGCGTGAAATCAGGGTATTGGAGAATAGGTTCCTCCACTAAACTTTTCTTGAGGCTGCGAAAAGCTTCTTCTTGATTTTCTTCCCATGCATAACACACTCCGTTTTTCAACAATTCGTGCAAGGGTGCGGCAATACGGGAAAATCTTGGAATAAACCTGCGATAGTAGCCGCACAATCCAAGGAAGCCCTTCAATTCCTTGGTGTTGGTTGGCCTTGGAAATTCCTCCACCCTCTTAGTTTTCTCAGGATCCTGCTTTACACCTTCGTCTGATATTGTGTGCCCCAGATAGTTCACCTCTCTTCTTAAAAACTCACATTTATCAGGCTGCAACTTGAGTTGATACTCTCGTAATCTCTTGAATACCTCCTTCAGTTTTTCATTGTGTGACCTAAAGTCATTTCCAAACACAACGATATCATCCAGGTAGACAAAACAGCGCAATCCTTGCAGGTCAGACAGAACGGTACTCATAAGACGACTGAAAGTCGCTGGAGCTCCTTCTGGAGTCCAAAAGGCATTTTTAGGAATTCAAAATGGCCGCCGTCAGCCGTACTGAAAGCCGTCTTACAACGATCCTTTTCCGCCATTGGTACTTGGTGGTAACCGCTGGCCAGATCTAAGGTGCTAAAATATTTCGCCTTACCAAGTTGATCTAGAATTTCCGTAATATTTGGTAACGGAAACGCGTCGCCCACGGTGACATCATTTAGCTTGCGGTAATCCACCACAAGTCTCCATTTTCGGCGCCCCGACGCATCACTTTTCTTCGGGACGACTAGAATCGGTGAGTTCCAAGCACTCCTACTAGGCTCTATTATGTTATTCCTCAACATCTCTTGAATCTGTGTCCTTACCTCTTCTTTGTGAGCCTCGGGGATTCGGTATGGGCGTGTGTTGATGGCGTTACTGTTGTCTCTTGTAGGGGTGGGGATTTCGTGTGAAACGGCGGGTGTACTCGTCAGTTTATCCCCCGGTAGAAAGAACACATCATCATAAGATTCACAAATCTCGAGGAACTCTTCCATTTCTGCCTTACTTAGTGGGCCTGTACGTATCTGCTCCTTCAGCAATTCCCTGCGTGTGGTCATTCCTTCCTCCCTATGTGACACCTTAGCCGGCATTTCAGTCTCTATCTCCTCTAACTGTTTTGAGGATACCTCACATTCTACTTCTTTATCGGTGGTGTTGATTTTGCTGGCTATGCATTCCCCAGAGACCCCAATGGTCAAAACTTCCGCCAAGTGCACCCCCTCTTGCAATTTCTCCTTCCCCAGAATTCCTTCCCCGGAGGATGAAGTTGGAATCTTCACCACACACTCAGATCGGGCGGGAATCGTCACCTTACTACTCATTTCAACTTTTACTCCTTGTCGCTGATCCATTTCCATCATCAGTCCCCTCATGTGCACTCGTTTTTGCTTCACATACACCACGGCGCCCAACTCCTTGAGCATATCCCTTCCCATGATTCCATCATAGTTTAGCGATAGCCGCGAGTCACTTACTATCTGAAAATCCAAGGTGGCTTCCTTCCCCTGGGACGCTACCTTTAATTCCACTCTTCCTTCGGTGTATATGAGGCCATCTGTTATTCCCCTCAAAGCTAGTTTCTCCTCTGGGAAATAATTAGTGCCTTTTCTTAAAACATCTCCTTTTATTAAACTTATATCAGCCCCCGTGTCCAACAGTAAGCACACCTCACCCCTTTCACTTTCAGTGCATTGGAAAGTGATGGAATCTCCTTCGTCATTCCCACTGAATTTGTCCTTATTTATTTGCCTGATGGCGGGTGGCTTGAAACCCCTTTTGTCGTTTGTTTCGTCGTGATTTCCTCTCGCTAATTGTGTCGAACGAGGGGACCACTCCCCCAACTTACTATGGCAACCCCTAGCGAAATGTCCAATTTTTCCACATCGGAAGCATTTGCTCCCTCCGGCAGACTTGTTCAACCTTTTGTCTTCAGAGTAATTTGGGTGTCGCGCTTGGATTCTATTCTCCACTTTTCTACGGTCAGTTATTCCTTCCGTAAGTTTTATTTCCCTAGTGTGAACGGACTTAGGACCCTCGAGGAAACAATTTAATGCTATGTGGCCCGATTTCCCACAGTTTTCACACGTGAGGGGATTTCTGAGCATTCCCCTCTCCTTCAGTGACAAAATAGCACTCTCCTCTTCCAGCGCTATTTCAACGGCTGTAGGCAGCCTTATTGATTCCCCCTTGCTTCTCACAATTGTCTGAATGCGCTCGTTTGCCAAACCTTGGATGAAACATGCCTTGGCCAAATGATCAACCAAATTTACAGCCCCCCTAATTTCCTCACGCGTTGACACCCTCATAGCGGCCTCACGGAGGTCGGATTGCATGGAATCCATTCGGCTCCCCCAACTAGCAACACTCTCCTTAGGGCCCTGCTTCGAGCTGAACATCGTACAAGCGTAAAAATCCAAGGTGCGCCTCGTGGTGTAATTCTCCTCCAATATTGCCCTAACTAATGGCCACGAGTTGGTGTTATCCCTTGCTGAAATCTTGGAGCGCGCTTCGCCCGTAATCCTTGCCTTCACGAACTTCAGCAGCCTATCGTGCACAGCAGGGTCAACGAGGTCAAAAACTACGTCGACATTTTCTATAAATTCGCGAAGCTTACTTTTATTGCCACTGAAAGGTTCACTTATTATTTTCATTGCTTCGGCAATACCGCAGTAATTACCGTGGCTACTTACTTCTTCGTTGTCTGACATTCTCACGAGGTTGTCACCCACAACTGCCCAAAATAGAATCAATGGGAGAGGTAAGGAAAAGGAAACAAGTGTGGTTCACTTACAAAGTCAGCAAATCTGAAATTCCCTCTCGTCGGCTGCGCTCTGCTGGTGGTTTTCCCTCGGCGTTTCCTCGGTCCTTGGCTGCACTCTGCTGATGGTTTTCCCTCGGCGTTTCCTCAGCTTTTCCTCCTTTTTCCGGGACGGACAATTACGATATATCCCACCCAATCAAACCGAAATGATTCGCGACTCAGTACCCCACACACCTGACACCAGAAATTTATGTCGTATCCCAGCGTCTTCGCGGGATATTGGCGACAATTAAATAGAAGGACCCGATGAGTCGAGCGGTTGCCTCAAAGGGTTAAGTGCGGATACGCGAGAATCAGACGGGAAAGGTAATGGAATATACCAATGAAAGGATCGGCTCCCAAACAATAACAAGGGTTTTAATAAAACGGAACACAAACGGTACAACGTGCGCCCGGCGCACACACAAGGAGAGAGAGCGGGCCCAGCCCAACGTCTCTCTTGCTTCCGAGTCCCTCGGCTCCCAAACAATAACAAGAGTTTTAATAAAACGGAACACAAACGGTACAACGTGCGCCCGGCGCACATACAAGGAGAGAGAGAGGGCCCAGCCCAACGTCTCTCTTGCTCCCGAGTCCCAGACTGACGATAATCTGTCCTTTAGGTCCTTCCGTTGATAAGCAGGAGCGTCTCCCTTAGTCATCGGACACACTCATTTGCATGCCTCGGTGCGCCCCCCCTCACACTTCACTTAGTCACCGATATTGATAAGTGCGTCATGAGGAAGGAGGCATCCCTTACTCATCGATGCCTCATACAACAACGTGATAAAATGTATATAAAGTATTTTATATAAAGATTTATGCCACATTTATGTTTCTGCGCCCATTTTTTGTATAAGAAGAAGAATAACAAAATATGTGCAACTTTCTAGGTGATTTCGTCATCTCCAAGATAATGATGATTGAACTATCGACACTTTTATGCTTGAAATGTTACCGGAGTTTGACTATGTAATTCTAAATCATGCCATTGTACATTTTGAAAACCACCCCTATGGGGTACACTTGCTGGGAGCTAAAATTCTTTACATTTCAGTGTTGAAGTGGAATTTAACGCATATTATCGTCCCAAGCCGATATGTATTCTGATACTGCATATCTACACCCAAAGATTCATCCCATATGAAGATGAGAAAATGAACTCCGAAGAAAGGTGGCGTGTCAAATCAGCTGTTTAGAAATGTATATAAACGGTTCTAACCGATTATATAGAAATCGACCATTATTTATATCAAGTTATTTTCCATACATTCAATCTATTCCAATCTTCTTTTCTCTATTAAAAAGGAGCGAACGTGATTAGCTTTTGGAAAAATATAATTGAAGCGTTCACACTTAATGTATAGGGAGATAGGAGGAAGCATTTTTGCAAGTCATTTGATGGAAAGAAGAGGCATCCGGCCATCAAAAGGGAGATGGTAAAGAGATTATATTGTTAGAATAATGGAATTATTTTTTAAAAAATATGTGACTAGAAATCTTCGTTCTCAGTAGGAAAGTTTAAAAAAAATGCTAAAAAAAGCATTAAAAGTGGGACAGCTCTCCTTTCTGATACATGGCAAATGAATATCCCATATAAGTTTAAAACCTCGAAGAAGAGAAAGGAAATATGCCCACTTTGCCCCTGCAGCTACCGCTTCGTCGCCAACCCCAATAGCACATCGAGTGCGAATTTTCATAACATTTATTTCACATCCATTTTTCCCTCATTCTCCAGATAGTTAACGTGGGAAAAGATCCCCAAGCGAGTCCTCGGTTTCAGAATGATAATATTGATACATTTAAAAAGGAATTGGTACTTATCAAAGTTAAAAGTTGAAGGAGATCTCACTATTCAGATAAGAGTTAAAATAGGATTCTTATAATACTCGTAATTGGGCATATAATGAGTATATCAGTCTCATTGTAATAAATTGAGCTACTAAAAGGACATTTTAGCTAGTTTCTTCCCCATAAGGGCTGTTTCAAAATAGAATCAATGCAGCAAGGGTCACTGCCGTGTTTCCTAGGTGTAGCTGACTTAACAGTGAAATAGATGATGCAATAGGGGGGTTTCCTATTATTTTTTGTCTTGATCAAAAGGTTATAGCCTCTGGAGTACATATTTGAAGCCATTTGATTTTAAGATGATGTTATGATGCTGAGTATTTTCCCTCGTAAGTAAGAAAATGAAAATGACGTAATGAAAACTCGACGGCAAACTATTGCATACCGGTAAACTATGCGTGTGACGTGTCACTCTTTCCTCCATGGTACTAGTACCATGCTTTCCTCTATCTGGCACTAGGTGGTATTTCGGAAGAAGCTTCGAAGAAAACGGTGCCCTCCGTTTAAGCTTATTAGCAAGTATCTGATGGACTTTATTTCTTTTCAGCTTCCATTGACTGGAATACAGCTCATCTGGCCATTTCACATCGATACATCGATTTTAATATCAAACAACAAATGAATAAGACACGCAGCCATGCCCTGGGTGGAGAAAATCCGACGCAGGCGGGACTCGAACCCGCGACCTCATGAATGGCAGGCGAGGGCCTTACTCCGCCGCCAGTTAATTTATTATAATTTACTTTTAATTATAGATTTAAAATTATTTATTCAGTTTATTCATTTTAAAACAGTGAGTATTAATTTTAATAAGCGTGCAATGAAGTTGGCCCATAATCGTGCCAGGTACACGCCATGCTTCTTAGTAGTAGAGGACTCCACGAGCAGGATGCGTAAGGGGATATAAAACGACTATTGATACCATATTTAACGGAGGAGACTTTCGAGATTTGATGAGTTTAACAGGCGATTATTAATACATGTTCACCAGAGCTTACAATTCGTGTCTCTGAAATACAATGCTAAGTTCAGCAGACGTATATTTTCTGTGCCTCGAAACGTAAATTATGTAGCACATGTTACGCCAGCAACAAGGCAGCGCATTCCGCTTTCTGAGCTTTTTTAAAATGAACTTAAAATTTTGATTTTATATAGTTAACTGATTCCAAATATGGTGTTATCGAAGAATGATGGAGATGAAATGGATCGACTGAGTGACAAATGAAGAAGTCCTAAGAAAAGTGGGAGAAAAAAGAAGTCTGCTGAAAACTATAAAAAGAAGACGGGACAACTTAATGGGCCACATCTTAAGACACGATGGCCTGATGAAGACAATTGTCGAAGGAAAAGAGAACGGGAAGAATGGAATAGGCAGGCCTCGTATGAGTTACTCAGAACAGGTCGTAGGAAAAAGAGAGGAACTACGTTAATATGGAGAGTTTGGCCGATAGAAGAATCGAGTGGAGTGCTGCGTCAAACCAATCCTAGGATTGTTGACCCTTGATGATGATGATAGTTAACTGGGATTTCTCAATCCAAATTTTTATTTGTTCGCTTAGGGTGGAGGAGGATTCGTAATTCTTGCATTCTGTTTTCTTTGATGAAGGAAACTTACCCTATCGCTAATAATAGGGTTGCGTACGAGACGGTAGTGCGTCGAGTCATCTTCTGGTATACGCACTTTACAGAGACTTGCACGGTTCTAAGTGGATGCAGATGTCGACATCCCTATCCAGCGAGCGAGAATATCTCTCTGGTCTTTCCCTCATTCGTTTATCTCCTTCGGCCAATCTTCACGCCTCCCGTGACTTCTTGCCACGCATAAAAACGCGGCTTGACTCTCAGTGCGCGACTCCCTTGGTCTCCATGGATGCGGCGAGAGCACTCACCCCAGGCGACTCCGTCCAGTCGCCACGCTGTCTGACCCCAAGACAATGGTAATAACACAATCCGAGCAACAACGTCCGCTTGCGAAATGGAAAAAAATGAACGAAAATAGGATGGGTCAGAGGAAATGTGCGGCGTCTTCCACCAAGCCATTAACCGACGTGCATTAGATCTACCAAGTTGCCCTCAAAACACTTTTATTACTAGGATTGCATAAAACAAAGACACTTCTTGCGTACTGAATAAATAATTACCAAAATACAGGTATTGGTGTATTAGAATTTTAATGTAGCGTGAAAATAGTTGTGTACGAACTTAATTAGGGAAATCATAGACGGATTGACTTTGTGGAACTGCAGCATGATTAAAATAAAAACAATGCTCTTTGTAAGGTTCCACGAGTGCTTATTGGCCTCAACCGTTTTCATCATTAACCAACGTCACTCCCATGAGGTCTGGCAGGGACTAAGGGTAAGGTAGGCACTTTAATTCAAGCAGTCGACCAATCAGCGCCAACCAGCTCTCAACGGTTGGATTATAGGAGCGCGTCTATTTCCAACCGGCCGGTTGCGAATCCGTGACCAATAGGAGCTCGTCTCGCGGTCACGTGCTGTTTGTGTTTACATTTCGCGATAATTTCATTGTTACCATTTCAACTACGTCCTAAACCTTAAAAAAATACTCAGAACACAATTTAAACAGCATTTAACTCTGTTGCATCATTATGTTTTTGTGAAGGATATATCATAATAGCATACATTTTATCGGGTGAGATTAAATGTACTTAACTCATTTCTATCTTGTATTTAAGGCATAAATACTGCATTTGAGGCAGCATAGGAACAAAATGTAAACAGAAACAGCACGTTACCGTGAGGCGAGATCCTATTGGCTGCGGTCCAGGATTTATGGGGACCGCTTACATAACCGGCCCGGCACAACCGGCCGGTTATATAAGCGGTCAGTGTGTTTGGAACTGTTTACACAGCGCTACTGTTTTACTGTTAGAGAAGCGAAAGCTAATCAAAGCGGGGTTGTTTGTAAATTCTTACCTGTATTTCCTACCTTTCCTTTCCTCGCTGGTGTACTTGACAGCCTTATTATCGACCATCGACCGCCTTGGACTTCGCATATTGGATTTTTGTTCTGTACCGGACTGCTGATTTCATCGACCCTTGCCTGCCTGGACTTGAAAACGGACTAATCACAGCACTTCGTCTACCAGATAGGCCTACAACCGTAACTGGCAGCCGCTAGTGTGATGTACGACCTTTAGGCAGTGGGACGGTTAATAATGAAGAAGGGTTCACAGGAACCTACTCGTTTAATAAACTGGGACCATATAATTTATGGTCCCAGTATGTATGCTAAAATTTCGAAGGATTTCAGGAACACAGTGTAGCGTTTAAGGCTTGACTTTGTGGAACCACGAGATTGTAAAAGAAACGTTGCTATGAACATTACAAACACACACTTTATTATTTACATATCGATCGTAGTTTCAACATGTAAATGACAATGACATTTACATGTAGAAACCATGGTCGAAGTTAATACTGTGTGTGTGTGTGGAATTTACATAGCGACGTTTCTTTTCCAACCGGATTCCAGGAAATTTATTTTGCACCTTTTTCACATGCATATAGAATCGTGGAGTTAAAATTGGACATGTTTGACATTTCGCATAAATGCTGAGAAAAGAATGACTTGTTGTCACTCTTAACGAAGTATTTGGAGTGTTCTTTGTACCTGACCCTTATTTTTTCATCTCATTTGTCCACTATACATGTTAATAATTGAACATATTTACTTAAGTCGTGAGAAATGATAAATATTATAACAATATAGAGAAACACTCAAATCTTGCAATAAAATATATAATTATAAGTCAAGGAACACAACTTTTTCAAAACTCCGAATACAGCAAAGAGGTTCGACGAGTACAAACGAGAAATATTACAAAAAAACTAACAGAACCATGAGTTTTCTTTCTTAGTAATTGATGATATTTTAACGCCACGTTTCAGATCTGTTTTATTTAGCTCCTTTTATCATTGTTATGGGTTCGTTTTAAGTGTTTTATTTGTTCATTTTTATTAATTGGAAATGTTTTTTTTGTGCTTAAATTAGTGTTATGGTTTTTTATTAGTATGACGTTGTCAAGGTGTTGTTGAATGCATTTTTGGGGAAAAAAGGGAAGTTGTTGATCGGTGAAACAAAGGAGAGACGCTGTAGGAGTCCGAACTTGTGTTGCTTAAAATTTCTCCTCCTCCGACTGGAGAGACTAATTAACAATTAGTGCTACCACATCGCAAGACCTTACAGTATGGATACAAATCCACTTAATATGTGTAATACTGTCGGATACGCTGAAGTTGAGCCTCTCTTGAAGGTTCTGAATGGAGGAAAATTTCGCGAACGTCCTCGACTTCTTTCTCGATTTTAGAATCATCATATAAGGATGTTCATTAGAGCGTTTGTATATTTTGTCAATATTTTTAAGCCACATCTAATTTCAGCAGACGGTTCTTCCTTTCAGTCACCTAGTCATGGAATTTCAACAGCACTTCGATTCCCATCATGATACCGACAGAAAACGCTCCTTTGCCCGGAAAATACACGGCAGATAATGCATTCTCAGCCTCCCTCTTTAAGTTAAGTGCAACGGGAAAATCTCAAGAAGCATCACTTCTCCATTATAGGAGAAGTGAGAAATCTCTCGGTGAAGCTGAGAGACGCAAGTTGGAAGAGATACAGTCTATGACAGAGAGAGAAGGACGCGGCGATGCGGCACAAAAGTTCGGCTTCAAAAGTACTCTCTCTGCGAGGTTTTTCCATCTTGGTTGAAAACTCAACAGATGCGACTGAGTAGTGCTTCCAGGAGAGAATTGTATCCAGGTGAAATGTTCCCAGTCACTCTTTGGCTATAATGCACACCATTTCAGTCAAATTTGAGCATTATGCTGACTTGATGCATAGCTTAGACAAGATGAATTGCTCCAGGTCTGGATAAAGGTTATCTATAATCATCAGGCAGTATCCATATGTCCATTTCATTTTAAAAGGCATTGGCCATCTTATTTAGGCATTTTATACATCATTTGCAACCACTTCTCTTTCCTGCCAAATTTCTACGTTACTTGATCCATCCTGATATTGATACAGTGCCAAAAGCTTAGTCGAAGAGAAACAAATGTAAAGTGTATGTTACATTTTTTCTATTATTTTTCCTTCGTGTGAAAATACGAAATTAAACTAAACAATGCCTGTTTTGCTGTAATATATAACTCGCTGGTACTTTTTTTATTGTGACTTTTAATTTTATGGAATCAAATAAAAATTATATCTAAGTTCTCATGGTCGAAACTTTTAAACGTTATCAATATTATCTTTCCAAATTTTCCAAGACAGATACATTTCACTGTTAAAAAAATTAGGATGACAAATATGGCAGTAAATATAGATCAGGGTCTTTTTGTCTCAGGTTAAATTAATAATGCCAACAATTATAAAATCATAGTCGTGTTGCGAAAACTAGAAATTGATAAAGAACTTCAAATCAGGTTTAAATACTTAAAAATTTCATGCTTGAAGGATAAAATGTCAAGAAAAATACAATCTTATTAAGAAGAGCTAGAAAAAAATGAGAGCATGATTCACTTGAGTTTCATATTACACCTCAAGAATATTCAATTATTTTCTAGTTGCTCTATTTGATGTCACGTTCATTGTTGTATTCACAGTTCACAATCCAAGTAATTTCGACTAATCAGATTGGTTTTACGGCAATATCATGCATAAACGTTTTAGGAATCGATGGAATGGAGGAGAGAAACCCGGCATCGATATTCATCAGCTCTTAACGATAAGCCAAAAGGAGTCCATAGTTCGAGGATGAGGTGCTGACCTTATTGAGGACCAAGGCTATGCGATTAATTGCCAGATAAGAGCTGTTTTAGGAATTAAAATAACATGAGTTTGAAGCTTTCTCCGGCGGGAGCGATAGAAGCGATAAATACAGAGATATCGAGGATAGTTGGACCAAACTACATTTTTAATCAGACCAAACTTTTAAATTTTCACAGTCGATGATGACCTGCCACTGCTCTGAGAGTAATATAATCATGTACTTGTATACGAAGTTCACTCAAAACTGCACTTGAAGATAGACCGAGATTCAAACCCTGGCCCTCAAGAAGAGAAGCCCGTAATCAATTCAAAATATCTACCCGTACCAAAAAAAAATAAAATCTTCCCATTTGAAAGTCAAAACTGATGCAATATCTTCCATTAATATCTAAGCCTGGAGCGAAAAACTAGCGATAGGAATATCATACTAACTAACACCACAACTAACTAACATGCATAACAATACATACTATCATTACACCACAACTACGCTTGTTGGATACGCATTGAACCCATTCCGGTACACGTATGATGCACATATCATATGTATCATGCGGTCGCTTACGGCAAACACACTCCGCCAGTGGCCATCGCGGCCTGTTCGACCAATCAGAATCAGAGATCTATGTTCTTCCTCTAACATAGAAACCACTTGATTATTGCTTGGCCAGATATATCCCATATCGAAGCATTCAATATTTACCACGGAATTTCCAATGCTTGAGGCATCCAATCTAGTGAATGAGGTCACCCAACCGTGTAATCGACATACGTTCCTTTGCAATGTTAATGGGATTGCCCCTAGACATCTACTGTGAAATGGGTACAAAGGATCATCAGAGTAGTGGATCGCTTGCTGCATTGAGTATTCACTCTAATGCGCTTTTTCAATTGAAATGACTAATGAACGATTCCAAGTCAGATCAATCACTGTTTTGACCTCACTATTTCTGATTTTTATGAAACTTGGTATAAAGGACACAGGTGGCAATGTAAGTAATTCTTCCAATTTTCAAAGTTTTGTTTTCGAAATTGTACGAGATACAGACAATAAGAATAAAAACTTTCATAACAAATGGCGAACTACAATATACGGCTGAAAAAATGGCTGTATATTTTTTTTTCCAAATACAGTAGAGTAGCTATATGGAACCTATAACGTGCCGTGACGTCAAAAGGCGTTTAAGGTCACGTGAATTTCGTCAAGAGAATGAGAAATATTCACGATGTACATAAATAACACAATTTAAAACTTTACCATGATGTGCCTAAATGGCGAGAATTCTCTTCATCCGTCCACAATGGATGGGATTTAAATTACTAGAATTCTCGCCCTCCGTACGCAATGTTACGCCCAATCTTTGTGGATGGAATAGAATCTTTTGGCTTACATATTTGAATTGGAGAGTAAATTTTGCATCAAACACATCATTAATATCTACACGAGAAACAAATGTCATGCACATTCTCAATCGCAGCTCTTAGTTGCATGTTTGGTGATAACCACCCCCTACCACACACCCTCACTGGGGTTTGCAGGTTGTTACGAAAACGTAGATGTAGCATGGAACAGGTAGTCATGTTAATAGCTCAATCTTGCCTCCATTCGGCGAGTTTCCTCACCTGCGCTCGGGAATTGATCCATATAACGCCCTCGCTGAGGTCCAAGAGGTACGGAGGAACGGCCGAGGGTCTCCTGGGGGTCATTGATTAATGGCCCCCATCAAGAGGAAGATATTTTTGTCTCCAAATACTACCAAATTGATCCTAAAATCTAAAAATTCCAAAAAAAATAATCAAAGTCGTCTCTACTAAAAACTAATTACAAAATCGACTCTACCTCAAAAGCCGACTCAAGTCACAGCTATCTAAACCAAATTATTTTTTTAAAAATCCCAAAGCAAAATATAGATTTCAGCCAACATTGCATATTCTTTGTGTATATCCCGTTATTTTCTTCAATTTTACGTTTGAGATATGCTAAAAGAAAGCAAGCTTTACACTTAGGAGAGACATTTTTCACGAGTGTTCAGTATAATTGAAACAAAATACGAACATTATTTACAAAATTTAACTCTTTAATTTATCCAATAATTAAAGTGGTTAGTTTCTTATAGAAGAAGTAGCGGCCTATGTCTAATAATTATGAGAAATCTAAACTTATCAATTGAAAAACCAACCACGACATTAAAATATTTGTTCAGCTAAAATTCTGAATGAAGCATAAAGCATTCCCGAAAAACACGGTGTTCAACAAGGTCGGTCTGATTGCTGGGAGGAAATCTCACGGAGTATTACGCCCAACAGCGAGCAGTGAATAAACGTTAGTCACATTTCCAACTGACACTTCATGTCACTCAAAAAGCTAGGTTACCGAATTTCAGGCTCGTTTAAACTCCAATACAAAAGAACCAGACCATGAAGGATATAAGCGTTTATATTTTATATTAAGATGAATTTTTATTATCTACTGAAGTAATTTTTGTCAGCACGTTAAACTAACATTTCCAAGTTGTTTCTCTCATACAAAACTGTTATTCTCATTATTCTAGCTCTCATACCTCGTTCAAATATGCAGCGTAAAAATATTAGTGATTTTTCTTTGTCTCTCCCAAATTACATTAAGGTTGCAGGAATGACCTTGAAATGGACATTTTACCCATGATTTAAGTTCGGTCTGGTGAATTACTACACATTTAGCTGAAATTCTCGTCTCTCAAGAAGGTGAGGCCCATGCCTCTATTCTAAGAGTATATTCACAAACTTTTTGAATCGGTAATAAACGTGAAAACTCTGCTACTTTTAAGTGACTTTTTCATTCCAGCCTTGCTACTTGTTGCTTTCGTGTCACTCGGAGTAATCCCTATGGCTCCATTTGCTCTGTCGCTAGTCTTTATTTCCCCATATTGCCCAAAACTTTGCGTGGATTCCAACATGGATTTAATTTCTTTATATCATTTTTCCATACGGTTTCCAGATTTTATATTTCTCTTTGAGCTTGTATTAGTGTTAGTCAGTTAGTTTTTCGGAAGATGAGACCACCAGCCAATATCACGTGCACCATTTAGAATAAGTAGGGTATTTGATAAGGAAAGAAATTTTCAGGAAGAGGATGAAGGGTGGAAAGAAAAGTAGGGGTCGGCATTACCCTGCTTTTAACGAGGGGCGCTAGGAGTTTAAGAGACGGACGGAATACTATACTTTCTCTCTCCACACGGCGCACAAAAATTAGTTGATGGTAATGTTACATAATTAGCTTCCAATTCTTTATCCGTTTCATTCATTGAAATTATATTTTTTTCTCGCCACTACGAGTTATTTACGTCTAGGAGATAATAAGGTACTTTATGGTGGAAATAACAAACTTTGCAAACTTCACTTTATAAATTTATTCACGACCCGGGTTTCAACACATTGTGTCATTTTCAGGTGAAAAAAACAGAGATGCAGTCCAATATATATATATGCACAGGGTGTAGGCCAAGGAGAAGTTTATAAAGTGAAGCTTGCAAAGTTTGTTATTTCCGCCATGGAAAAATTTCACAAAGTTACCCCTGAATCCGTTCGTTTTCTCAAGGTACTTTATACTGAACTTCCTAAATTCCAACCTATTGTAGATGTACTTGAAAAGTGAGGAACTGTCCTGCTAATATCGCAGCCTATTCCTTGTCTATGTTACTCTTATACTTCTCCATCAACATTTCTAGAGAGTTTCTAAAGAAGTTCTTCGCCATATTTCCCAGTTTTGGCGTACAGGTACGTAGAAACAGACGCGATCCTTTTGGCGTAAATGTACATTAATATCCACTCCTACTTACTCCCACGACAAGCAAAATCTCGAATCCACTGGAATGGAATGCAAACATCATAAAAGCGGTTACAAGAGGCGCGATTTTAATGAAATTTCCGCCGAGAATGATTTCTGGAAGACGCAGGGGAAGAAGAAGCAGAGGTGGAGGGGAGGCGGCGGTGGGGCAGAGTGAAGACACACTTGTAGACATACTGACACAAAAGAACAACTAAGTCCTTAACATAGGCATTTAATTTGTTAATCTGCATACAGATGATAATGAAAACTATGATATAATAGAATAGCTTGTGGTAAATTTCTAGATAGTAGAATATCGACTCTTGGATTCAGATAATCAAACACGGCCGCAAAGCAACAACTCTCACTATCAAAATAGCATAGGCCTGCACCGTAATATCTTGACGGATGCTATGGATTAGGATTATATAAACAAAAAGAAACTTTGTCTATTCCACAAAATATAATTTAATCTTGCTCGGCATGTTTCGAACTTTCCAAGTTATTCACAAGAGCTGAGTGAGCTGAGAAGGTCACTCAGTCCTTGTGAATGACCTGGAAACGTCGAAACCGGTCGATCTGTTTTTAATTTTAAATTATGTGGAACAAAACAAAGTTTTATTTTATTTAAATAATGTTGAAACCCCACCACGTTAACTTGCATGCTATTTCTGTGATTATGGATTAGGAAATTAATTATTTCCTTATATAAATAAACGTAAAAAAATACTTCAAAGGAGGAATATTATTTGAGTGAACTGAACTTAACACAGTTGATCTAAAGATTGATTTCCCAGGAACTATAAATCCAACTCGTACATAGTCCAAGAGAAAGTCAAATCAGCTTACTCAGGAAATTTAGGCTGGGCCAACAAAATAAAAACTAAATCGCCTAAAGGTGTTCCATAAAGTTTTAATGAAACCCCTAGAAAATGAAACCCATTAGAATTCAGCCGGAGAATCTTGAGGCATCGTCAAAGAACCACGGGCGAAGAATCGAATTCCGAAGTTCCAGGGGTAGCTGTACTTGAGAGGTCTAAATAACTCAATGTAGTAACCATCCATTTCAGCAACACTCATTTACCCAATATCCCCCCGAATTCTATAAAAAAACTACCCTTCTCCAACTACCCTCATACCCCGATGCCCTAAACCCTGAATAGGAGAAGATAGGGAATCGGATATGGGGAGTAATTCATTGTTGGGCTTCTTTTTCCCAACCTCACGGTGACCTGGGGACCCATCTAATCACTGAGGGCGGTATTGTCGCGCGGCAATCTCATCTTTTCCTTCCTCTTTCTCCTCACGGTCTTTTCTCCCTCCAATGCTGTCGCTGGCCACTTTTTTTCCCAAAATGACGACAAATGCCCACAAAAGAGCATCTAACCCCCATTCGAGGGACACCTCCCCCACGAAAATGGCAATGTCTTTCTTTCCACCCCCTTTTCCTTCTCTGAAGGAGGAGCAGGACCATTTTCAGCAGTACAAGAACACTTCTTCGAAGAGATCTCGACGAAGTGGAGTATTTTAAAGAGGATAGAGCACTCAAAAATGCATACGATTACCTAAGCATTCCTGAAATTCGTATATCAAAACACTTCCTGAAATTTAAAGCTGAATATTTTACTCTAATGAGGCACTTTTTTTTAGATATCTAGAACAAACGGATATCTAGAACGAACGGATTTAGATATATTTTGTGTTGAATGCCTTACAAATTTAGCATTATAAGGAAAGAATTGCAAGCGAATTTTTTGCTATGTCCAGTGCATGTTATTTATAGCATATATAAAGAAGCTAGATTAGTAAAATATCTTACTCTGTTACAATGTATTTCACTCACCCCTCTAGTCATGCAACATATTAGTCAATGTTTTGCCGCCGATGTCGTCGATGATGCGGAAAATGGGATCTTTGGAGTCCAAGAATAATAGCTTACGAAATAAGATTGGCACTTCTCATGAAAATAAGAAAGGATTACGGAGATCATGCAATTCAACAATTGGTTATTTTCCGGTAGAATGGAAGAAATAAATACAGAATAGTGATGAATTACCGTACTGGAAGGATATAGGTTTTTAATTAATGATGATCAGTATTCAGTTGTGAAGCAGGGGAATTTAAAAATTCAGGTAGAGCAACTTCATTATAATGGATTATTAATTAAATAAATAGCTTGCTTTGAGATGAAGGTTTGTCATAAACATACCAAATTATTAGCAGATTGATAGTAGAATTTGGTGGCATGTTATCGCTAGAGGACTAATTAATTCATCTATATCTGCTGGGGCAGATTGGCTAATTACTTTATTACGAATTTAATTCAAGAAATAAATTCATATTGAAATATGAGGATTAAGGAAGCATGAGTTGATTCCATCGGATTAATAATCATTGAAAAATAAAAATAAAGTGAGTATGAATTGAGATTAATCGGCTTATCGCAATCCCAAAGGCAAGCATAACATAAAGAACATTTGGAAGAGGGAAGAAGGAAATGTGCAGATATCGGTGACGATTTTTCCCAAATCCTATTCACTACCGATGATTGATGACTTTACAACAAAAGGAAAATAAATATGCTTTTTAGTCATTTGGCCGATTTTGAATCCATTATTAAATCAATGAAATTTTGCCATTGTTCAGAGCGGCATTCAAACGGTATCATTAGCGACCACAGATTATTCACCCTCGGATTTTAAACAGTGACAGATGAAATAATGTGATACCATAAAAATATAATTTAAACTTCAATCGAATGGAAGAAAAACTCTCTGCATTCATCGCATAACGAATTCGTCACGAATCAATGAATAGACCAGGTTTCAACATGACGCAATCAGTCAATATTGGAATAGCATATTGTAGCTTTCTCACCAGCCTCAAGAACTCTATCGCTTTTACCAGAAGCATGAACGAAATACGAGAACAATGATAAAAACTTCGTTGCCGAGCCTACTACTTGTCCTGCTCCTGCACATCTTAAAGACTGTACCCTTTAGGGTTAGAGCTGAAAAAAGGTTCTTTCTTCATTCCCATCATCACCGCCGCAGTAGAACCCTCAGTAAAGACCGCCAGACCACAAAGCAGCGTTTGAATAGAGCTCGAACTCTTCTGGAAAAGGATTTTCCTTTGGGAAAAGAAATTTCATCCTCGCTTCAGTTTAAGTCTTACGCCTCAAAAAAAAACAGCCGCCAGAGTCCTAAATAGGTCAACTAGATGCAGCGTTCGACACCTTCCGATTTCAACGGGCGGTGAATGGGACGAGACGTGTTTCCCTGCATACAGAATCCTTTTCTGAAGGAAGGAGGGCCTTCTGATCATTTTTTATCGAACGCGCAGGCTCCTCCTCGCAAGTCTCCCCATCATCAACGTCGGAAAAACAAGCCATCTCCAGAAAGGCCTGAATGCAGTGACGTCTTCTCCGCATTGAAAGGAACTATGGACGCTGTTGAAAGAGTGCAAAAAAAGGACCCAACTTCCTCCTCTCCTTTAATCTCACAAATGGTACCTTCGGGATCTTGGAACGTCTGTGGAAAGCTCTTTTGTCGCTGAAGGAGCACAAAACCTTGGATCGGCATATAAAAGTGCCCGAGGTAAGCCAATTAGGACTCCAATATTGCATAGTTTTTTCCCTGTCCTTTGATTTCCCCGCAATATTTTCTCCTTCCAGTTGCCGAGAAAAGAAAAATTCAAAAAAGGCCCATCTAATTCTTTGCGTTTCGGTCTCAAATTCAACCTCTTGCTTGCAAAGATTGGAGAGGAGAGGAAATCGGAGAGGGGCATTCCTCGTAATCTTTAAATTCCTTTGACCCAGGATTACATTCTTTCCGGCGACCATTCTACAGAAAACTTTTGAACGAAAAGACTGCACAAGCGTGCGCGTAGCATTGAATTTCTGTGAATTGCAAAGACAATCTCTCGAACACATAGCTAAAGTCATGCACCAGGATTAAGCTGAGAATGAATAAATCCAAAACAGCTTATTAAGATACAATCATGTGATGTAGCTGAGTTGTTAAGGTACCAGTCGGACAACTCAAAGTTCGTTTCGTCCACACAGTCCAAAAAATTCCATTTTGTCCTAGAATGACGTTTAATTAAAATTATGAGAGCTATTGATGGACGTTGGTCTACTGCTCTTATTTTCTTTTTTTATGCATATTTTTGAGAATGATAAATGCTTGTTATTATAATTACTACTTAAAGTCAATTCTACTGTTGCCAAACGAAATAATAACTCGCAATAGCTACATTATTCAAATTCAACTGAAATTAAATTAATATTATCAGTAAATCTTATACGAGAGAGCGTTTTACTCCATTTTATATTTGCTTCATTGTCGACGGGAATACCATTGGCAACTCTTTAATAAAAGGAAGCTATTCCATTAGCATCATATTAATCAGCCTAAGCTACTACAGGAGTATGAAAAATGGTATTTCAATCTCATTAAAAAAATTTTTTCGAGCGCTAGGTCGGAAATATTTTTTTTGTAAATGCCTCCAACGCTTATTTAATCCATTTCACACATCAATGACATTTATATTGGAAAAAGTACAATTATTTTAATAATTACGGAAATCCTTACTATCCGGAGATCGTTAGTGTAGTGACTACGGGTCTACCATCCCGAAGACCCGGGTTCGAATCCAAGCAGTGGCTGAGATTTTTCGTTGGTAAACCGGTTTGCACTTGAATACCTACTGACCGTGTACTACTTTCCACACTTCTTTAAGATTAGGCTGATATCGATGCCAAGTTTCTCTTCACTTTATCCCCATTCCAACATATTTTCTTACACCTACCCCAAATGCCTACAACCTAAAAGGCGTAAATAACCCTGGAATTCGGTTGACTCTCCAGAATAGCTTACGAATTTCTTAAATTTCCTAGATATATATCTATTTCTGCGAATCAAAGAACATCAATTACTCCTATGATTCATGGACTTCAGAGCTTTAATTATTCATAGTCCTAAACAAACAAAAATTATCTTTTTCTGCGACTGAATGCGGCAGCGTTATTTCTTAGGAAGACCAAATTTATTAAGGACATAATTAATGTTTAGTTTACATTTTGTTAACATTTGAATTCGATTGGCTGACGGTTTATTGAGAAACAATTTCAATTTTAAAGTTAGCGTATTTCTAGAACATGCTAAAAACCCAGCTCCTTTTGAATTCCAACAGTAATCAAAATTACTACAATATAAATGAATAATTTTAAATGTTTATCGTATGGATTATCGTAGAATTAAACGAGAAAAATATGGTATAGTTGGATATTCTGTGCGTCTTCTGGTAACTACATAATAACTTTTAAACTTGATTACACTTAATATTTTGATAGACAATAGTATCTAAACAGGTAATCCTTATTTATTCACAAGGAATGCTAAAGCTCCCATGGGATATTTTAGGCTTCGAAACTTGAATGTCGCGTACTAACAAGGCAGTTACCTCGCCACCTATAACTCTGCCACACGTAACAAGCTAACGTCGATAAATCTGAGCTAGGTGAGAAGTTTCATGTCATCCCTCTTGACAATATGCCTCCACGCTCGTCTTCGAAGAGTTGGAAGCCCTCGAGGAAATTGCAAGGTGACGGTGTGGTGAGCTACTGAGCGGATTATTGGAACTCGAATTGAAAAAGGCGGGGAGTATGAGCCTGGAACGCTACAAGAAAGACCAAGTATAGGTACACAGTACTCTCGGGTAGATGGTTAACTCAATATTCGAGTTAGTCAGGCTGGTAAAGTACCGGACATGCAACTTGAAGGTCATGGTTTCGTATTCCGCCCATGGCATGGATATCGAACTTGGGATTTCGATTAGGATTATATTAGCTCATACCCCAAGGAGTTGGGATATCCATAAAACCTAATTTCTCCACTACTCATGCAACAACATATCAGGGATTATCATATTCTTCCCACGCGCGTAACGCCAAGAATAAAAGGAAAACCACCAATTGATAATATAGATACCACTATACCACCAATTAATAATACTGATACCAAGAAGAGGCACTTCCCTAAGAAGGTTTTATGATAAATTTCGCTTACTTAAGGTTTATATGAAATATAAGAATAATGATATTTTTGTTTATATTTATTATTTTTTTGTGGCCAAAAGATCCCTGAATTCTTATTCACGCAACAAATAAAACAAACTGCTTCTTTGAGAGTTTTGTGTACAACCGGCCGAAACCGCTTTTACACATAATTACCCCGTGGAACTGAAAAAGAAGCAGTCTCTTTTTTATTCTTTATGGAAAGATTCCACAAATTAAGTGCCTAGACGCAAAGTTTTATTTCTTATTCACATGCCATGAAAACTTTTTCCAGTATCATTAAAAGTACTCGTACTATCGGTTGAGACCTTTTGCAATATATATCACGAGAGGAATACTAAGGGTTCATCGTGTCTACTCAGCACAATTGATCGGGCTGAGATAGGAGGGAGGAGAATGATATGAGGAGAAGGGTCAGACATAATAATCGATGCCTCCCATTGTGTGTACCTCACGTGTCAATCCTAGCCCCTCCCCCCGGCTACCTCCTGGGGTTTTCAAAGGGCTTAGGGTACGCCTCCTCACCTCAGCAAGATGTCCTTTGTCTCGCCTGACCTATCCGCGGATTGAAAGGAGTCTTACATGTGTCACGCGATTGTAGAGCCCCGGCCCTGGGATGTGTGGGAAGGGGACGCCCAATAGGAAACCCTTGACATCTTATCCCTTTCTATTTTACTTTATTGAATCATTCAAGGTAACCCATCCAAGCCGTCCTTCACATTTGTATTGAAGCGCTAGCAGATAGACAATACCCTGAAAGGATATAAGGTTGGTGTGGTGGCTAGGTTATTGGACTTCGATTCCGCGGGCTCGGGTTTAAATTCTATCAGTGGCAGAGATTTTTCATTGGTATACCGATCCCTACTCCAGGGTTGTGAGGAGTGAACTTCATCCTCAGCACTCTATCCGAAGGATGGGACATTAACCCGTAGGCACCCTCGCAGCTTTAGACAAGAGCAGGTTTATGCAAACTCGAGTTTCTCTCCATTATTCCTACGTTATCTGGAATAATCCTACCTCCATCCAGTTGCCAACCTTTTCATTAATGCTGAAAAGGATCAATCCCAACCCCCGATTGACTAACTGACAAACGATTCCTGCAAGTCTCAGCATGGGTATCTATCTACATCAACATAATACCCTGCAAGGCAACATAAAGGTATGTGGCAGGGGTTGAATTCTCACCAAATATCCACTACATATCATGCATAAAAAATGATTAGTATTTATATACTTTTCATAACTTCACTATTTAAAAAAAGATAAAAATAGCTAAGGAAACATGCAAAAACATGCTGTTAGTTAAGTTAGCTTCAAGTCCTTATACCAACATGCAGATACCAATGTTATCCATTGCCACACTCGTATTGGATATATTTGCCGTCATTCATGTCCCTAAAAGTACCAGGAAAAAATGAAATTTTGAATCTATCAGGTCGGCAATCAATTTCTCTAATTTTGTGATTCTGGTCCAGTCTACCATAGTAAGTTGGGGTTTGCAAAACATTTTTAACATCATCACTGAAAATATGGTCTTGAAATTTGTTAAAGAGATTAAGTCAAAAATTTCAACCTGCAATCTGACAATGATTCCCAATTTAATTCATTTAATAGACTGGTTACGCTAGTAAGGTTATCGTACCGTCCCTTTACAAATTTTGCCGATCTTCGCTGCACACGTTAAAATGTATGAGGTGATTCAGCGCAAAGCATGCACTGTCCTAACGCACACCATCATATTTAACGCTAATTTTAAACTGCCCTTGCTGTTGAAGTCAAATTAATATAAGTAGGAATTGTAGGAGACTCATATGCAATATCACCTCTTGCATCAAACTATCATCCTGCAGGAATGCCGCGGAAATCAAACTTGAAAAGGCCAAAAATTTCAACATATATTTTTTTAAACATATCGAGCATAACAGGAATTACCTGAAATAATAACTCTTATACACTATGTCGGTACAAGAATCTAATTAGGACATGAAAAATAAGTTTAGTTCCGTCATGATATACGCCTCCACAGCAATGACGTTAGCATTATTAGCATATCCTATTGTCTCTTATTGAACATGAAAAAAAGACATTTAACGTTGTCCATCTTAGGGTCTACATTTCCAAATTTATCTTTATTACCTGCCCAGTCATAAAATGTAGAAGACTATAAAATGATTGCAGAATATTCTTAAAAAAACCTTTTATTATGAAGGAAGGAGATTTATCCAGCATTCAAAACAACAAACTGATTATAATTCATACAGGTACAATGCGAAATACGTCTCCGCTCAGGAAGAGCTTAGCGATATCTTCTTGAGTGGGTAAAGTCAGAGAGACAGTGCCAAGTAGTCACGTGTTCGCGAGGTGAAGGATGAGTGGACTAATATGAGCTATCGTATCCAACCAACTTGGAGGTGGGTGGTCTTACAGTGCGTGAAATGTACCCATTCTTGGCTGCTTCTTACTAGGTATGTAGTTTTCTAAGATATTCGCATCCGTTAGGTCGCACTGCTAGAGTTGAGGTCAATTGCTTTGTGTGATGCGTTTGATTATAATCGGAGATTGTCTGGTCAAAATGACTGAAATGTGAAAAGCTTTTAACACCAAGTTGCACAGAAAAATAAACACGATTTTCCCCATATTTGGCATGCATGCTATAAATTATTCCCTAATTATTTAACAGATATTATTCTTCCCATCATATTCTTAAATTACACTTGAATGTACAGTGGCTTAAAGAAGCGAAGTAGCTTATTTTGCGATATTTAGAAAAACATGGTCATACTAAAATAAAATATATTATGGCTATATTCACATTGTGCAAGAACGATTTACGCCAAGAACTAATTTCAAATAAAGGGAATAATTCATCAATATCAAACATCAAACATCAATTCATCACTTTCAAACTAATCCAGTTTTATTGGCAAACTATATCTGATTGGCGCGATATATATGCATTTCATCATTGCAAAGTCTTTACTAAATTTTCCCTGATAATTTAAAAGATATTATCCTCCCCATCTTATCCTCAAATTATACCTGAATGCACAGAGACTTAAAGACGTGAACTAGCTTATTCAGCACTATTTAAAAAATTATGGTCACACCTGAAATAAAAGATCAAGGTTATTTTCGTTTTAAATAGTATAATAACGCATTACACCAGGGAACTAATTTCAAATGAATAATTCAATGTTATGTTTCACTATCAAATTGATGCACTTTTAATGACAAAGGGGATCTGGTTGGTGCGACACGTAGGGGTTGACTTAATTGCAAGGAGTCGCGTCAAATCGCGGCCCGTTATTGAATTCCCTTTTGAATAGGGTACTTCGTGATTATTGCACCACCATTCAGATATTGAGCAGGCATCCCTGAGACACTTTACGCTTATGGCACGGAAATACCAATATCTGGTTCCTCTTCACCCATCCCTCTTTTTCTAAAAGTTCTGCCAATATCAAGGTATACCCGTCTACTATAGATGTGCGATTGACCTATGAACAAATATCGACCCATCTCAACAGCTGCTAATACCCTCTGAAGAGGGCTCAAGCAATGGGCTGCCTTGCTGTCCTGCGGAAGACTGTGATCGCAATCCCTTCGGAGTAACCACATCTAGAGGCAGCAACTTTTTTCCTCAATTTCGTTAAATGACACCCTATTAATTTATCTTGCAAAAGCACATGCACAGATGCACATTTAACTATACATTTAATGAAGTTGCGGAAACTAAGGTTAGCCTCAGCAACTTTAACGAATCAGAAAAACGAATGTAATTAATAACGAATAAAGTAATGACATTTAGCATGGACATTGGACAGGTTAGGATGGCTTTTAAGAAGATAAAAGGCAGAAAGGTGTAAATGTCAAGACGTCATCAGCTGCGGAGGAGGCTTTAGGAGAGTACCACCGCCTGACAATATATTGCGTGCGTTTTAACGGGAAGGAATGATGGCAATGAGGAGCTTGCTTAGACCAACGAGTCCTCTCGTCAAAAGCATTAAAATTTCAAGGAGTGAACACTGGGGTGACTGTCAGCTCGTTTTAAAGTAAAAGGGAGCATTTAACCAGCCACTGAATCCGAGAAAAACAGGGTAGGATAGAGGGGCTTTGTTGCATTGTCACAAATCCAGACTTACGATTTCATATCATCTCTGTTCGGCGAAATAACCAATTCAGAGGTCAACAAACGTATGAGTTGGGAGAACAAAACTTGTCCCTCACAACTATTTAACATTATTCGAAAGCCATTAATTCATTTCTACAGTTAGAGAAATTTGAAGCAAAGTATTTTTCGAGTGATAAGATAAATTTTATCTTTATTATAGCAAAAAATACACAAGAAATAAGCCAAGTTGGCTTCAGTAAATGCAAAAACATTATTTTTGTACGCTGAAGCTAAATTGTGATTTAATATATGAAAGTATGATAATTTTACCAAAGAAAGAGAGTTGAAATAGCAGAAAGTGGAGATATATATGCAATTTCATTGACTATCTGCAAGATTAAAATGCTTTTGTGAAAATTGTGTGTAGTGGAAAGTGACAATGTGTCAAATTACTACTATTGTCGAATACTATGAATCACAAATATCGCTGTTAAGCTTAATTATGGCAAATACGACGTCAACAGCTTGAAAGATAAACAAAATCATACCAAGAAGTCAAAACTAATGAAAAGTGCGGGAAGATCTAGGGCTTACCGAAAACGCAAGCAGGAGCAGGCGTGCTATGGTTGAAAGCTATCACAGACGTCATTAACCACGCCACCAAAAAATATTAAGCATTGGCTACGCTCTAAAACCACTGTTATGTATTCGCCTAAACTGACTAAATAAATAATTGTCGAACTAATATTCGCCGTCTTCCGATCACCAGCATGGAATACCTTACCAGGTATTCCACCCGAAATTATTAACGAAACAAACCTCACATAACTTTTGGAGCTGTGCATGACTGTATTTTTTCTGCTTGAAAATTATTATTCCTATAGTATCACCGGTTGAGTCGACATCATTTTCACGTGTTACGCTACATAGACCGATATTTGTCAACTTATATCCACAATGAGGTTGATAATGGTAGTATAACAACGTCGTTGGCTTACGTTACACTATGCCATTAGTAAATATAGATTATATTAGGGCAGCGTTTCCCTAATTTGGCTCCGCGAGTGATTCTCAGAAGCTCCAGTTATTTTTTGGAATTGTTTGATCTTATTAATCACACTCTCGTAGGCGTATCGTGTGTATTATGTATCATAGACTGTAACATACGAAACATCTCCTGGGTCTCCACAAGAAACCTTTTCTTCAAAAAGTTCAATGCTTAGAGTTGTTATGGCCTTGTATGATTAAAAATAAATTATAATATCCAAGCTATATCATGCCTTATTTAATAGCGACCCAAATATCCGTCTAGTGATGGCTCACGTCCTGCCATACACTCTTGCAGTGGTTTTCAGGGTATCAAGTAAATGTATAAATCATGAAAAGAAACGCAAAAAAATCTCTAACATGTATTCGAACGACAAAAGTACTGCATCACATACTATTACTATAAACTGATTGTGGATAAATTATCGGTCATATCTTTTTCAGAGTCATTCCAATTGGGAATGCCACTATCAGGGTTATTTGCAGTGTAAATGTTCTTACCTATAAGTGTGTCAATAAAAGCAATATATATATAATGATTATTGTATTGAATATAGTTGGAGAGGAAAAAAAAGAAAATAGGAGAAGAGTTGATAGGTGGATAAAACAGGTACCAACTTATGGAGGATGGAATCTTGCTAGCGGTTTTTGAGTTGTGAATGCTAGGTAAGCAATCAAGAGGAAAAACTGAAATGAATAGAGAATTATAGCGCATGGAAGGAACCGTTCAGAGAATGAAATGCGAAGACTAGGGACACTATAAAAATCTACTCCAATCAGGAGAAAATTATCAATCACTCATTATTATTGGACCAAAACGAGGCTACCGTATTCTGCTGCTGGATCATTACTATTCCGATAACAGCCAACAACAGAGATCGACGCCTGTTTTGACTTGGAAAATGTTATCATTCAAATGAGAAGCCAGCACCCGAGACTGAATCAACCTACTGCCAACATATCTCAACGTTGGCTTTTTGAAAAAAATGACTACTAATGTAACAAAACACCATTAATCTTTATCCTTAGAGATAATCGTGGAGATGATACGCACAACTTTTACGAAAATATCCGAATTATTTTCTCCGACGACAACGCAGATGTTATTGTAGTCTGTCATCATTCAACTATTTGTTTATTCTTAATACCTGATGCGAAATCGAATTTCCATTGACGATACGTAGCGTAACGAGTGCGAAGGACGATGGACATCCTTATCTTCAATGTCTTCGCCACAAATGCGTTGAGCTCAGAACAGTCAACGGCTGCATAATCTACAGGATACTGTCAAAGGTCGTTTCTAAATTAAAAGTTATCCAATAGTAAATTGCAAAGAAATAACTTATTTCGTCAACAAAATATTGGAGCAGTCAAAGTTTAAAAAAATAAAAAAATTACCTCAAGACTGAACAAGACTGAAAATCACGATGCCGAACCAACGAACAAACGAGAGATTAAACGAATAAAAATACCACATTATAGAATTTCTGATATATATATATATAGAAGGATATGGAAGATGCAGAATTTTACCAAAATTACTAAGAACGAATCGGATGGAAAGAAATGAAGACTCATTTCGGTAGAAGAGGATATACAGCCATAATACTGTAAAAATGGTAAGAGAATCGCTATCTAAGTTAAGCAAACCATGCAGAGAGGACGTTAATTCTTCTGTATTAAAAATCAAGGAAAAACGTAATTAAGAGCATTAGGAAAATGAGATCACTCTTGATCTCATTTTCCAAATGCTCCTCATTCATTTATTACTTTCGCTATTCGTTAATTCACTAATTTACATTATTTATCAAACAAAAAATCTATTAAGTACATCAATCTTTTAGTATGTTACAAATACATTATTGTTTTCTAATCTGATTTACTAATCATCTTAATTATATAATTATCTGATTGCCTTAACCCTCCCTTATCAGATCAGCCTTTGTTGCGAATGCAGGGGTTAATACATGCTAAAGTGCCTTGCTATTTTAAGCGGTTGAATGGGATTCAGTTTGAAACGGTGGAATATGGTTGCTTTGGTTTAAAAGAGACTTGAAGAGAGGTACTGTTGAAGAGTGTGTAAGTAGCAAAGATAAATCAAGTGCCATACACATTCTTGAGCCATGACTGTACAAACGAATAAGAGGAATGACATTGGGGAAGGAATTGTATTAGGTACATTTGAGGGTGTAAAGAATTGAGAGAAAATGGCGGAAAAAAGAAGAGGCTGCGTATAGTAACTAAGAATATAGGAGCGGTATCATAAAGTAAAGAGAAATTTGAAACATTAACATATGATGGAAATACTGAAATACTTGACGTTCTTAAAGTTTTCAAAACGTGGTCACGAAATAAAATATTGCCCTCGCAAAAATATTGTGCAATCCATTGAATATGGAGAACAAAAATTAGGCTCTCTGCGCTGCATATATATTACTAAAAGTTACTTGTTAATAATAGCTTGTTGCCATATCAATATTCTGAAACAAAATCCAAAAATTGCACGACAAATTCATTAACTTGTTGGTTAGGGTGGGCCGAAAAAAGGTTTTTTTTCCGGATCAAATTTGCCCTATGCGGGAAAGTTGTGTACTGATATCAGGATCTCGCATGCAAAATTTTTTCGAAATCGGATAATATTAACCACTGCCGCCCGAGCTCTAAAGTTTAAAATTTTGCGAAAATTCAGGCGGAAATGGGAAACAAACGGTTATGGAGAATAATTTGTTGCGAATATTGGAATATTGGTAAATATCAACGATAGATACATGTTTTTAAATTACAACACTGAAATGTGAAGTTTATTTGACGAAATCTATGGTATATACGATGCCTAAGAATAAACAGCTAATTTAGAGCGTAGGCAACCCGCACAACGACATAATTTTTTACACGCTCCAAGCATCACTTCAAATAGATCACTTTTGGGAGCCGTATTTTGGATAAATTAATATTTTTTCGAATGCAGTTCCTTTATAAATGTCTCATGCTTCATTTGGGTATAGATAATACATTAAAACAGAAGGTAAAGTTAAATTTTTTTAAACTAACCTCAATTACGATGAAGAATTTTATGCATGTTGAGCTATTATCACAAAAAAATCAGTTAATCAAGGTAGGATAAAGGTACATCTTGATCACCAAGTATTTATTTAAGTAGCTCTTTGCTATTTTCGTGGAGAAACTACCCAGAACTCACCACGAGGAGGTGGCTACTATCGAGTTCCACCCGTTCCCTCCCAAACCACCCTTCCATAGGGCACGTTTTTAGGTATCTGCCTATCACTCGTTCTTATTATACCTTATGCTGTGCTTTATTTTCAAATTTTGGTTGAAGTTTTCGGCCTTTTATGCATGATAATGCCCATTCATGCCTGCTTTCTGGACTGCACACGGATTTTGACGGCACCGTGATCATTTGTACCATCCCTTCAACTGCTTGTGTGTGGCATGCAAATACTTTCAACGAAGCCCCTTCCTTCAGAATATCTCCCAAATCTTTGCTTATGATATCAGCTATTAAAGGTGGTTGAGTTACCGCTATTGTTTTCCAGTCAACTAAGTAGACGTAATCTTGTGCATCAAAATTCATAGTTGGAAGTTCGAATTTCCTAAATTCCTTCTTCTGATTTTAATATTTTTTCGACGGCCATTTCACGGATCGGTCTTCTCTCTTCCGCTAGCATTACAAGCAGAACATTCTCTGGGCGAGCAAAAAAAGCGTTTCACCGAGTGATTGAGTAAAGGCGTAATTTGATGTCTCGATCCATATATTTCATGAAATGTATCATGTTCATGATATTCTTCGGGCCTTCCGTGCATTGTGGTCTTAATTTTATCGCGAACCACATAGGAGTTTATACTTTCATCACAGAAGTTGCCAATGTCATCTGTTCTTTTGAAGGAGTTTTGGTTGAAACATAAAATCGAAGAATACGAATTGCTGTAGTGGTCCACCTGGAATGAAACATTTTCCCCGGACTTCTCGCTGAAAGACTCTCCAGGCATTCTCCACTTGAAAAAGTACGTGGTCTCCTTGAGAAACCATCCCGATATCAACTAGAAGCGCGGATGCGAGTGCTGTAGCAGTTCGTTTCGATATACAGAATCTTTCACAGGCAGACGCAAATCTAGACAAATATAAATTATTTACACCAACATTTTTTCCAAAAAAATCATCAGCATCACTTGCGTCGCGTAATTCTTCATCTGCAGACGTTTCTTCACTTGAGTCTTTCCAAATCTCACGAACTTCTTCCTCAGTTAGTGTGGCTCATTCTGATGATCTTTTTCTCTCTAACCTATTTTATTTCCTCTCCCTCTTTTTAGTTTCCTGGACCTCAATGGCATTGATATTCAGTTTTCTATCACTTCTCTGGTCCTGAAGGAATACACGTTCTAAAAATGGCAGTTTGGTGGTATTATCACAAGCACAATCAGTTCCACTAGAGAATTTACATGCCGCAACATCAAACAGCTGATACGCGTGACGAGGAAAGTCTTGCTTCAGATCAACGAAAGTCTTCTTGTTGACAGATCGAAGATTATTGCTGTATTTTCCATAGTATTGAATAATTCGTCTCACAATTTGCTTATGTCCGACAACTGGTATAGAGGATCTATTCCAAATGTCTTCAATGGCATAATCCACCGTCTCCGCGATTCCCGGCACAGATGTATCGGTATTTCCTCTTTCTTCTTGAATGTACCGAGAGTACAAATACATTTTCATCATCTCCTCATAAGAAGGCAAAACATTACCCGCGAACTTTAAGGTGCACCAAATATCAGGCACTCCTATCCACACCTTTCAAGCTTTTTCTGTATTTTTGCCATTGCTTTAATCTTCTTGCAACCGAAACCACAGTACGCTGCACAATGTAGTTATTCACTCACAGCAATGAATACCAACTGACTGACTACCTCAAGCTTATGAAGTGAAATACGCATCTTGTCCGACAACGGATGGGAATCCCCAAGGAAAATAAAATATTGCAACGAATATGGTGAGTTAATGAGTTACGATAGTAACAGCATGAGATGAAGGAGTTTAACATCAGTTATAGGGGTTTAGAATGGAATATGTCTTGTATGAGAATTCTATGCCATTTTATCACCGAAGTATTCACGATCAACTCATCGCTGGGGCCAGATAAGGATAACCTCCGTCCTCCGTCTCATTCATACTTTCCTTAGCTCTACCACTGGCTATCTTTATCATACCTGACTCACGTCGAACTAGCTGTACCTACTATCGCTTAGGGACTAGTTAACTCCCGGTTTTCCAAGGAAGTGCCGGTTGGAGGAGCACGTATATGCCGTACACAGAGATAAATCATTTCCTACAGTGAACCACCACAATTTATCAAAGTTCTTAGAAAAAGCTACTATCTTCTGATGAGTAGATCGTAGCTATATCAGCCTTTTTTAACAAAAGAAAGTTTGGACTCCACTAGTGTATTAAAATGTCTGATTCGTAGTATCTTTCCCAGCGCGCATCCCGCTTTGTCTCCGAGTGAACACCCACTCCTTTTGCAATCTAATTCACAGGCATTTACGACACACGAATTCGCTGGATTTGCGAAGAATATCTGTAGCTCACGGGAGCAAGAACCAATTATTGGATATTACAGTATATACCGAGGAAATTAAATGTTTTAATCACCTTTGTGATGAATACCAGGCCGTGATTCTTCGCCACAATTTAAGTTAGTTTCAAAACGTACCGCTTTTTCGTCTGTTTTAATGTATTATCTATACCCAAATGAAGCATGATACATTTATAAAGGAAGTGCATTCGAAAAAATATTAATTTATCCAAAATACGGCTCCCAAAAGTGATCTATTTGAAGTGATGCTTGGAGCGTGTAAAAAATTATGTCGTTGTGCGGGTTGCCTACACTCTAAATTAGCTGTTTATTCTTAGGCATCGTATATACCATAGATTTCGTC
The DNA here is from genome assembly GCA_933228895.1 of Platycnemis pennipes. NCBI lineage: Eukaryota > Metazoa > Arthropoda > Insecta > Odonata > Platycnemididae > Platycnemis > Platycnemis pennipes. Next base: position 125,831,426 of record OW121851.1, on the reverse strand, counting down.
AAATAAACTTCACATTTCAGTGTTGTAATTTAAAAACATGTATCTATCGTTGATATTTACCAATATTCCATTATTCGCAACAAATTATTCTCCATAACCGTTTGTTTCCCATTTCCGCCTGAATTTTCGCAAAATTTTAAACTTTAGAGCTCGGGCGGCAGTGGTTAATATTATCCGATTTCGAAAAAATTTTGCATGCGAGATCCTGATATCAGTACACAACTTTCCCGCATAGGGCAAATTTGATCCGGAAAAAAAACCTTTTTTCGGCCCACCCTATTGTTGGTGGCTGCAATTATGTACTAGGTGAAATATTTTCATTGAAACGCCTCCCACGCCCTGAAAAGCTTCTTGTATTCCAAGATGTGCACATACCTCTGGTTAAAAAACACTTGCATTGTGTGAGGTAAAGTGGCTATCACCAATGATGAAATGAGTATAGAGTATTTTTGTTGCGAAAGTGATGCACAGGTGTTGCCACCATCGTTTATGCAATTTGCTATCTTCTTAAGACATTTTGCGCATGTGCTTTATGATGTAAATCACCGATAATATACAGAGCGTTACTAAGTCAACAACCCATTGCCAAATAAATGCAATCTCAAGATATCATTATGAGGATGTGATAAGTTTCATCTTTTACCACAGAAAATTATGTTCATTTGAGGAGACCAACAGTAATCATTGGTTATTTTCAATTTGTAACTGCAATTGATGCTGTAGTTTTTTTATTGCATGTTACCATGTTAGAGAGAATTTTAAGCAGAGATCAGGTTTTTCAAGTTTATATGAGGAAGTACAATGCCCTCTTCAAGAAATTTGAAGGAGATGGAAACATAATGCCACTAAAAAAAACAAAATAAATTTGAGGGAATGAAATGTTATTTTTATTGTATACTCATTTATATTTTAAAGTCATTGTTCAACCTTCTTTTATTTAAACAAATTTGAAAAATTTATGGTGCATATTAAATGAGTATCACCGACCCAAACCACACCTTTCAGATTTCTTAGTGAGAGGATTAAAATATATCCAAGGCATTTTGGGTGGGATGTTCATAATATTATTTAAAATTCTCACTCACATGCCTGAGAGGAATTCGCCCAATTATTAACCTATACATCACTTATTCCTTACCATCTTGTCACTAAACACATGAGTTCAATCAAGATAAACGCATTTTATAAATGCGTAAAAAAGGTTTCGCCAAATACATTCAGGCAAATTTTAGTAGAAGTAGGATTACCGTTACAGGGAAAAAGAATGTTGAGACTGCGAAGGAAATATCAAAGGCTAAAATAATTTCCCGTGACAGAATTGCACAATGTGTAGTAACCCGAAATGATGGCTCAATCTCACACGAAAATACTGGATTGAAAAAAATGTAATGTAAAATAAATAACGACAAGAGACCGCACTCAACTGCAACGTGGGTGAAGAGCGATTTTCCCATGTTTTTTTCTCTCTCTCCAGGTCTTTTGAGAATTTATGCGATTTTTCCCGCTCCACATTTGACTCGACGATTTCCGCTTCAAATATGCATCCAGCATCCGGAGGAGAGGAGAGACTGAAAGTTATAAGGGAGGGGGGGCTCCATGGCCTGGAATTCTGGAGTGGATCCAAATCGCACAGGGGAATAGACGCTTCCTTCCTAAGTCCTTCAAACCAAACAACGCTTCAAGAAGTAATGTGGCGAACATGACTTGAATAACCTCTCTCTCTCTCACTACGATAAGCGATCTGATGGTAAATAACCGCGCAAGAAAAAATTCTTACTTTTCTTTTCTAAGAAAGTTATAACTTTCTCAGCTAGAACGAACAATAAGGAAAACTATAACATCTCTTAATTCCAGCGATTTTGATGCTAGTAAAATAATTAATTTACAAAATGAAATAAAAATTATCAATTGAAGGTCGAATAAGGTCAAGATATGCAACATTTGAAGAGAAGATTTGGATGTTGTAGTCAGATCAGCGCTGGCCTCACAACCCGCCCAGGTCATGAATGTCATTTTTGTTCTAGGATAATTCTGGGCATAAAGATTTAATATAGCCTTAGCAAATCAAACATCTAAAAACCGAAATATAGTGAGGGGTAACAGTAAACATGAGGGTTCATCTGTTCACATAATCCCCATATCGCATACGAGGGATTACTTTTTAATCCTTCTGATTCACTTTCACCTCAACGATTGTCTTTAATCCGACCATCATGTTTCAAGATATGGCCGATAAGGTTATCCAATCTTCTTTGTCATTTTTTGGTCGGATTTTCTTTTATCCCAATTTTTTTAGAACTTAATTGTTGGTCACTCAACCGATACATTTTATCTTGATCTTAATATGAAATATAATTTAAGGCCTAAATTTAAGCCAGATAGGCGCGAAAATATTAGGTAATATATTTTGTAGACAGGAACAATTTATCAAAGGTCCAAAGTGCCAGCCATAACAATTCGCAACTTTTCTTACAGGCATCACAAATAGGACACAATATTTACTTCAAAATACTTATAGGATGATGCAATTTATGAATAAAAACGACGATGTTTCCTACGAGAATAGAAGCAGATATAATTTATGTATTTAAATCAGTGTTTCTCTTCAGTGACCCGTCTCACTCGTTTTTATCATTGGCCAACAATTCTAGGATTGGTTTGACGCAGCTTTCCACTCAATTCTCCTATCGGCCATCCTTTTCATACTGACATAATTCTTCTCATTTATATCCCTCACAACCTTTTCCATGTATGTCATACGAGGCCTGCCTTTTCCTATCTTCCCGTTCACTTTTCCCTCGACGATAGTCTTCATCAGGCCATCGTGTCTCAAGATGCGGCCGATTAAGTTGTCCCATCTTCTTCTAAGGGTATTCAGAAGACTTTTCTTTCCTCCCACTCTTCTTAGGACTTCCTCGTTGCTTGCTCATTCGATCCATTTAATCTTCATCATTCTTCTGTAGCACCACATTTCGAATGCTTCTAACCTTTTCTTCTTCGCCGCTGTCATCGTCCATGCCTCGACACGTGCACCAGATGTATGTTCTGACGAATTTTTTCCTTACTTCTACGCTTGCATTTCCAGCTGTAACTAGATTCTTCTTTAGATAGAATGCCCTCTTTGCCTGGGCTATTCTACTAGCTATTTCTTTCTATGGACTTTGAAGTCAATTGGGTGGGACTACAATCTGCTGAATCCGCTCCTCAACCTCTGCGATAATATCGCCCTAAACGTATTTAGGTATTGTTCTGCGAACGGTCGGAAAGTTGATAAAAGGCAGAACGTCTCCTGGTACCCTGGTGTGACTTGGTTTTCCTAAGGATGGAAAGTGTGGGTGGAATAAAATAAAAATATTGGTAGCCACTAATTTAAATGGCTGTAAATTCAATTCTCCATCGCGCAAATGGAATAGCGGAGACTCCTTTTTACCTTCAAATGAAAAACAATTTGCCATTGAATCTTGAACGGAATTTTCCGAGGCAAGATAGAGAGAGAGAGAAAATGTCGCGCGAGGGAAATATAAAACTAGAGTCAGAAAAGTGATTTCATTATTTGCTATGAAAACAAATGATGACGTAACCAGCCACAGCAATGGGAAATGCATATTTGATTTCCATCCCCGGCGGGTGACCGAGTTGGATATTGGTTGAAAATTGTATTTCCTCGTCTGCTTCGCAATTGCCGCTGACAAGTCGATAGCCTGTGTAAATGGCGAGCGATTGGACTAAAACATTAATTCAGCCTCCGAATGAGCAGGGACGCTTGGTTGAGCAGAATCCATCAATAACAACTCCAGATTTGAATTTCCTTTAGAAGCAAACTGAACACAAAGGGTTTGTATTACGGGCAGAAAGACTGTTAGTCCATTTTCAAATTTCAAATGGTTTTCATAAGTATTCACCAGCCAATAATCATCGTGATATTTTAACGTGGTTTGCATACCGGCGCGGCGACCTAATTAATAGCTGGTGTGATTCCCACATCAAATGGAATATCGAATAGAATCGTCGGTTTCTTTGAAGGTTAAACAAATTAAGGGACGCGGTCATTACAATTTTATCGAGATTTGTAAAACGCCGTTTTTCTGCTCTATGAGGTCAAACTTAAAACAAAAAATTAGCAGTAGCAATATAATAGATATTTTGTACATTTAGTTATTAATATATCTGTATATTACTAAATTGCGTTTCAGAATAATCATATTCTAAATTTGCTTCACTTGAATTTCATCATTTATCCTTGTAACCTTATGTCATATTCAATTCGTTATTTTATACTGGTATCAACCTTTAATTTAAAATTTTAAAAGTATTTCAAGAGGTAAAAGGGAAAAGTTGTATTGTCAGAGGGTATGTACATTTTTTTTCTCTAATTATTAACTTCATCGTTTACCCGACCTAATTTCCTTTGTAGGATAACAGCGATGACTTGTTGATTTTGTCTCTAATTTAATTTTATCAGTCTTCAAGCCATCTTACAAGTGATCAACGAGAGAGGACGTTATCAGCGCCAATGTGTAAGGTTTAAAAAGCAGCCAGGGGCTCACTACTGCAATTTATTGAAGAAAATATGCAGTTTTGTTCACGAAAGTATCCGATAATTTTCCATTAAAAAGTTACGCAGGGGCTTCAAATTCATAGTTAAAAAGAGACATATTTGGGTTAGTGGAGAATATGAAGCAGTACGAATTAAGGAAATAAAACACTGAGTAGTCTACATTCACAGCATACCCAGCATGTCACGGCAACGGCAATTGATAGCGGGTGAATCATCAGCAGTTACAAGGAACTGAAAGTTAGCATTAGTATAAAAACTGTTCTCAAATACACACCAGGATTGGGTAGTTTCGTGATTAGCAACTAGGAAGTAATTTCAAAAATGGGTCGGGCATTTGTTTGAATACTTGACGGTGATTTTTACATCGAGCAAGTGTATATGCAATAATCATTAGTTACGGAAATTTTCAAAATTTAAGATTGAAATTGAGTCAAAATATGTTATATAAACTATCCTACCGTAAATATTATTAAGTATTTAGTTATAATTACGCCTATCACGATGTTTCATTATTTCTTAGAGGAATTTGGAAATATGATGAGCATGGAGGCAGAAAAGAACGTATATTAGGGTGTTAAGACGTAAAAACATATGCTGTAGTTACAGGAATTGAAAATATATGTTCTGCAACCAAGGAAAAAACGGAGCAAGGGGAAATCTAGTTGCCGTAACAACTACATGGTGATAGTAGTAACGCCGAGTGAGCGCGACTGAAAATACGTGTGTTTTCAATCACTGGGGGATGAAGGAATACACTAGTAAAAAGGAGGATAAGGGTACCGAAAAATATGGGCAAGGACAAATGAGAAACGAGAGTGCGGAACTATCGAACGGAATGTCTCACACTTCTCTCCCTGAGGACATAAGTGGCCCGGAGGAATATTGGAAGTGAATAAAATGAAGCCAAACCCTCAGCGACAGTATAAGAGAATTGATTTCATTCCAATTTATGACACATCCTGGCAATAGGCGTAGGGAGAAAACATGGTGAGAGGTTTCTCTATACAATCTTATAAAACCGCACAACTCGTCTCCGGTATATAGACTCGAAGTTTGGATTGGATTTGGACGAATGGAATTCTGCGACTCGCCTCACTTCCCCTGTCTCTATCCATTGCGTCTCTCTTCATCCTCCTTCCGCCCTGGAGAGCCTTCCTCTCTCTTTCTCCAGCCAAGAAATAGAAGAATCGACCAAAGTCGGAGTGAAGCTAGCAGCCTCCACCTCAACACATCTCGAATTGACGCTTTCGTCGTTATGTTAATTTGACAACATATGACAGCAGTTGAGCCATTAAGTGAATCGTTGGGTATAGCCAGGATTTTATCTGCACATGTTGACAATCTTGCAAGCCATCTTGAGGGTGTGCGGCAGTAGTAGTAATTTTATTCTCCGTAGGAAAATTACATTTGCATGGAGTCGTCATAAAGGAAACATCACAAAACATAGCGTTCAGTACAATATATAAAGTACAATACATATATCAATGGCATATATTTATGTTTCAAGTATTCAGTAAGAATATATAAATACAATAAATATATCAGTTACATACATTTATGTTCCAAGTATTCAGTAACACTATAGAACAAATTTTTTTTTGTAAAAAATCCCTCATTATCATTATTGGTCATCAATCCTCAGATTGGTTTGGCGCAGCCCTCCACTGAGTCCTTCTATCGGCAAATCTCTTCAGATTTACTAATTTCTTCTCTTTCACATCCTTCATCACTTGTTCCACATATCTTGCACGAAGCCTCCCTTTGCCATTCTTCCCTTCCACTTGTCCCTCGACGATTGTCTTCATAAGCCCACCATGTCTCATGATGTGGCCGATTAAGTTGTTCCGTCTTCTTCTCAGGGTATTCAGAAGACTTCTCTTTTCTCCCGCTCTTCTTAGGACTTCCTCGCTACTTACTTGGTCGACCCATTTAATCTTCATCATTCTTCTGTAGCACCACATTTCGAATGCTTCCACCCTTTTCTTTTCCGCTGCTGTCATTGTCCATGCCTCACTGACATAGAGGAACACGCTCCAGATGTACTTCTGATGAATTGTTTCCTTATTTCTACGCTTGTATTTCCAGCGGTAAATATATTCTTCTTTTGATAGAATGTCCTCTAACTACTAATTTAAATTTCTTGTTATTGAGGCCTCTAGTTGAAGTTGGCTGTTATTGTTGGCTGAAGTTTATTATATAAATTAAATCCTGTATATGTAATACTATTGTCTTTTAGAACTTCTATGGCTATTTATGGCAAGCACTAATGTTTACACATACTACTGGAAAAGAGAGTACCTAATATGGATATCATGAGGGAAGCACCCCAAATTTTACTTTTCATTGAACATGCTCAGAAATAGTTAGGAAATGCTATAAAAATGCTTTATATCTATATTAATGGTTAATGCATACATACATACACCATTTAAATAGCATAATACTTATCTTTATCTTAACCGTGGTCTACTTTAATAATCTTAATGAAACGAAAGAAATTGGATAGATGCATAGTATATGGAGACGGTATTTCCTGGCAAACCGTATCATGCACAGCAAAACGCCCAAAAAGGCGGAGTGCTGACACTAAACGATTTCACGTGCAGACTGAACATGCAGTAGTAGTTACTCGAATTAGGTGACAGACGGCAAAGATCATTAGAGCAATTAACGATGAGAGGGTGATTGGAAAAAGAAGACATTTTCCAGAAAGCGGAGGAAGGGTGTGGAGGCAGATACTCGGCGTCGGCATCAAACTACCCATAACGAAGGTGACAAGGAGTCATTTCAAAACGTAACATTATTCGGGTGGAGTATTAAAAATGAAATATTCTCAATGCAGCTCTCAGCTGGGGATCTGTATAGCAATGAAAAAAACACTTCTGCCACTGCCGGGATTCATACAAGGGCCCTCGAGCTGAGAAGTCATTGCTTTAGCCATCCCGACGATTAATGAACTTCCTCAACTTGACTCAACTGTGGTTCGAACCAAATATTTCGGAAGAAATGCTACCAAAGTTAAGCCCGAATCACACGATCATTTTTCTCGTCCCTTTAAAGGGATCATTTAAGCTATATCTTTCAGGGACCGCAAAAATGATAGCTCAAGCTATCATTTCGCCGCTCAGACGATCATTTTTATCGTCCCCTCTCGTATCATTTCTGTTCACGAGATGCGGTAAACAACTTCGTAACTATGGATTATTTACATCGTCGTCGACAGCTTTTGGCTACAGCCAAACGTTTCTTTCAGAACGTGCGCTCTGATTGGCTAAATGACAGACCCGAGGGAAGGAAAAAAGGACGTGCTCAAATGACGAAAAAAGGGATAGCGATCCCTATCATTGCCGCTATCCGTGAAGTGATCAAGTCAGACGATCATTTTTAAGCTATCATTTGAGCTTACCCTGAAAAGGGACGTAAAAAATGATCGTGTGATTCAGGCTTTACGAAACACTATTTTATAAGCCAAAATTTAACTACCAATACGTGTATTTAGTGTTCCTTAACTTTTTTATGCATCGAAGTCAGGTAAGCATTTGCAATTCTCCGTAAAGAACGTAGGAAAATGGGAAGTTTGAGCTGCTAACGTTTTTAAATGCATATTGTCAACTTATTTTATCTTGCTCACAACATGCATCGGAACAGACGATGTCCTTGAAAGAGTGCCAGAGACGGCGCTTATGCTTCGCTGAGGGGTGACATTCAACCGAGGCTCACGAGAGCGGAAAATTTCTGCTCATTGTTAAGGCAAGTTATAGCATTGGCACATTTCCACGTTCCAGTAGTACTATTATTTAACGTAAACAGGACAAAGAATATTTTTCCAGCGTTTTACTTTTAGTGTTCAGCAAAAAAATTGTGATTGAGCGACGTAATGGATATTTAACTGGTTTTTATATTATACTTCAGTGAAATCGTGTACATTGCAGGCAGAGCCTCACTTGAGAGCGTAAATAAAACGAAACATGGCAGCACCTCGGCCTGTAAGTATGTCTGCTCATTTTTTTTTTTAAAGTTCTCCAGGCCTTTCTTTTGTTTTCGCGCTCCGTGCACCAGAGCGTGTGACCGTTATGTAGTTCCTCGAAGCGGAGAGATACGTGTAGATAAATAGATTTAAAAAAAAAGTTGGACTAGTACAACGTTTCCTGAGGCGATTCAAAGACTACGCCATGATAATATGAAACCTTTTCCCCAGCTTTGCCTTACACACACGTTTTCCAGATCCTCTTTTCTTATCGCAGCGTTGCGAACGTCTCTTGCAAACCTAACTATGCGAATAATTGGGTGATAAAGGAAACGCTAAACATTCACGACAGGTACCTATACGTGGTAGATAATTTCTCGAAAGACGCCATTTGTGAGCCGGCACGGAAAATTACTCTACCATGCTTAGCAACCTAGCGTTCTAACTACGACAGTTCTTCATAAAAGGTAGTATTTTTTCCAATTATAAAGGCCTCAATTTTTTTCTCGCCAATCAATGAAATTATATGTATACTCGAAATTCAGAAATGGTTTATAAAGCAAATGGTTGCGCATTAAATGTAGGTGATATGATATTAACTAATGAATTCTACTTTAGACGGAAATATTGCTCAAAGAAAGCAATTTTTTACCTACAGAAGGCTTACTCTTAGCTTTCGTTTCACCTATCGACCAAATATCACTACTCAGGTTCTTTGGTAAAGTAATGATGTCTTCAACTAGGATACCATACTTCGGGTTTTCGTTTAATCAGTATACATACAGGTGCTAGGGTATATATAACGTATATAAATGATTCACTTCGTATTTGTCTCAGATATAAACAAAAATCTGTGATTTTTTTCGTATTCGTCAGTACGTTGGTTATATTATATAGTGTTCTACCAAGTAAGGTACGTGTTGATAAACATGCAATGCACTTCATGCAGCGCGAATCTACCATTTTCCCATGATAATATTTCGTTCCCATACTTCCTATCTCCCATCATTTCATCTTAATAACATAATTCCCTCCTTCTTCGTCCATCACCGAACATTCTCCCATCTATCAGTTTCTTCAAAACACCCTCACCCCTGATTACCTGCTCCACACTCTACATCTGCCTCCTTGAAATTTCCTCAATCAACTTGTTTTCCTCCTCTACCATTCCTAGTACCTACTCTCTCGGGCGTCTTCCTTTACAACCACCTCACCTTTTCCATTCCCACTTCTCCAAGGCCAAATGTGTATTTATATGTTTCTTCCTCAAATCCAAAAGAAGAAAGTTTCATTGCTGCATTATACCACGATATATATCAGATTTTTCGCCAGCCATTCTTTTTTTTAATGCCCCTATCCCTCATCCTCCTTGCTTCCTGAGTAAGAACCCCTAACGAGAAATTAATACCGGTGATACTGCTTGCTAAAATACCACCTTAAAATTTTATACACTGAGAACAGTAAGAAATGAAATCAATCCCTTAACACCAATCTAAAGTGACTTAAAAACGATAACTTAGCATTGTTTCCTCCAATCTGGTCGATCTGGTCGATAGCTTCCGATTTCACGCATTTTGATCGGATCTTGTTATTCTTTGTTTACTGTTTTGGAAAGGGTAAACTACATTGATTTTAGTTAGTTGAAAATATTGGAAATTTTCCAAAACAATTCACACGTCAGAATACGAGAAAACTATATTTTTGACAAGACACAATGTGTTTAAGTACAGGTTTTATCTTCACGTGAATCACAAAAAAACAATTACCTATTTTACTCACATTTTCTTTCATCTAACACAGAAATTATGTGATATAAAAATATCCAACATTGTAATTATATCTTTTCTTTTTTCAGGTGAGTGCAAACGTCCAACCACATTAATGGCGGGTTTTTCGAGTACATGGTGGCTCGTTAACATCTTGACCGGACAAGTAAGCGGCTACAAGTCGTAAGTAACTTCCTTAGCAAAATGGCCTGTAGTTCCGGCCCCATCATGCGCCTTGGTAACCACGTCACGGGAATCTTACAGTGAAGGAAGGTGGAATGGGGAAATTAAAAGTCATTTTCACTCGCAGAAAAGAATATTGTCGAGGTTTTCGTAAGTATAAAATAATGCGGATGAGGGTACTTTTTCACAATAATGTCACTATATGACAGTAATTTTAGTAGCAAATCATCACGTGAAGCGATCAGCGGAAGATCAGAAGACCTTGTAGGATGTTTTCCTGGAAAAACTTTCTCGCTACATCTTCTAGGGAAAAAATAAAGGAAATATTCGTTCATTTATTCCAAAAAGGCTTTCTTCACGCTCCAGCTCACTCCCAGAACTTCCTCTTAAGGGCTGTTCACTTCCCATGAATAACGCCTATTCATCCCCCGAAAGGCAAAAGCACGTGTACGCGATATTCCTGATGATTATCCGGAGTTGAGGAAAATTTTCATAACCATAAAATTGCTCAAGAAAACGTCCTTGACGTCCTTTTCGGAGCATAAATCGTTTGTAATTTTTCAGAAAAACGCTTTGAGGAAAAAACAATTTTTTGCTGGGACGATAGATGATAACAAGAAGGTCATGTGTACAGGACGCAAAGGATAATTCTTTCGTTAAGATTCCATCCATTGTCAGACTTTAACGTCAACCTATTAAAATGCAATATTTTCATTTGCGCCTCTTTCAGTGTGCATCAAAAAGATTATCTTTCTCGAGCTGTACTTCGTGTAAATGACCAGCGTACATTCAGTGCTATGAAGGAGAAATTATTATATTTAACAATTAAAATCGCACAATTAGGTACGATCATTTGTAAAACGGTTCGTGACTGTGGATAACTCAGATATCAGGTCCTGCTATATCCTTTGCGTACCTTCTGACTGGCTGAATTGGACTGGAGTTCCGATGACAGTATTTTAATACATAATATTTTTGTACTTTGGTGGATGAGGTTGTAGTAAAATTTTTCACAATATTTCCCTAAAAACGAAAAGAAACATTCGGGGATAGCTCATCTTTCCCGAATTTCACTGAAAATAGCTAATTGTTCTAATCTTACAAGCCAACACATTTGGAAACTTTGTCCAGCCAATTAATTAAGACTGAAAGGGCACTGGTTAAAGTAACTGCTAAAACATACAGGGACCAAAGTTAGCAGGTATATCTTGCAAAAGCGTATACTTTTTTTCTTACTTATAACATAAGGAAATAAATCTCAAACCGAACATCCTTTTAACCCACGTTAGGAGTTGGCACGCTCAAGCAATTTTGCTCACAAATTAAAGATATCATAAGTATGCGATGCTAAATCAAGGATATTTATTAAAACTAGAGATAATAAAAATAAGATATTTACGGGCATGTCGAACCCTCTAGTTTTAAGGGAGATCTCCAAGAGTAGTGAACGCATGTATATCAAGAGAAATTGGAGAATCCTCACTAAGTCTAGTCCACTCAAAATTTGTCCAAAACTTGTTGACCATCCCGGAAGAGAGAGAGAGAGGCATAAACTTATGTTAGACCATCTTGTTTAAAATTAAGTTACATGAAAAGGAATTTTCAATACCAGGGAGTACATCATTATTCTCACATACTCTTTTATCTAAGTTCTACTCTACCATAAAATAAAGGTAAACAAACGCAAATTTGAGTGATACGCTAAGCTTGTGAGGAAGAGTAATGATAAATTGAAGAGTTTGGACGATTAATGAGTACATTGTGAAGCTGCGTCAATGTCAGGATAGATGACTGGCGATATCGAGTCTGGCCATATTCAGAATCTCAATTACATTCTCACTCCCACACCTTACGTCATAAAATCACAATTAAGAATTCAAAATGGTAAACAAATTCACCTCAATATGGTTCGAAGATTTATTCAGGTAGGTAGTTCTCAGAGTTACGTTGAGAAGTAATAACACCTATGCAATCACAGGATAGGGATCTGTGCACCAATTCGACTTGCAGTAGTTATTTTAGGACGGAAGAAATAGAAGTAAAACTGTAGTAGAGATTTTGAATATGGCCCAAAGCGTATAAATTGTCTTCCTAAGACATCAGTGAAACCTCAGGATCTTTCACGACCTTAAAAAAATTTAAAGCAAGGAAAATAATCTTTCATTAAGCCAATCATCAGCATAATTTCTATTCGGCTAAAAGTCCTTAATCATTTTATTCTCTGCCACTTTCTTACCAACAGTTTACATATTCTCAGATGCCATGAGGAAGTAATGCGGTAAAAATGTCGGAAAAATGCGAAATCTTTGTTTTATCTTCCCTTCATGCCTAAGAGAATAGGCCCACAAGGACAATCTTTTAATTCAGCCACACCTTTACCCAGGTATTTTATGAATGACGTAATCATGATAACAGCGGAGAATATTTGAGATAGAAAGGAGAGAAAAAAGTACATATTTGCTACGTCTAACTACTAATCAGTATCCTTATTTGACTAGGATGGAGCACTTCAAAGTGTACATGAAGTAGTAGCAATGCATCTCTTAGTTGCATGTAAGTAGGTGGATGGGGGTGAAGATCACCATGCATGGTGATCTTCACCCCCTGCCACACACCCTCGCGGAGGCTCGCAAGATATTACGTAGACTTCAATCGACGAAAAATTCCTGACACGTTTTACACTATACGCCAGAGACAGATGGCAGCACACGCCCGCTTAATTTAGATAAAATATATTTTCGCTTCTTATAAATAAATAAATAAATATTTATTAGCTCTAGGTACAATACCCCTTAGAGCACCAATATTACAGTCTCAATTACAGTTATTGTACGGAGTGTTTTGAGCACTCTATAGCCATAAGAACTAGAAAATGAATAATGCAGAAAATTTATAAAGTAGAGTAACCTGTAGAAAAGTTTTAGACGCAACAGTTCCACTCCAAGAGAGAGAGAAATTTGTATGGAAGGCGCAGAGATATATCTAAACAAAAGATATGTAACATGAAAAGGAAAGGATAAGAATTTCGGGATCGGGGAAGGGGTAGCGAGCAAAAAAATTGAGACAGGTTCACGGGTCGAGGGACACGCAACGCCGATACGTGAGCGAGCGCACCCCTCGTATGTGCGAGATAAGAACAGAAGACGGTGGAAACCCGCATTCTTTCCTCACGCACCCCCTCTGCCGTTTGATGAGGGGCATTAAAGTGCTCATTAATGGACATGTGGCAGGTGTGCTGCTCTCGTTTGCGGAGGGGGAGGGAGGGAAGGCCGGAAGACGGGCGGTGGCGATAAGGGAGACACCTAGTGGAATGCGGGAAAGTTAACCAGGTCTTCTTTCATCCCCAACCATGCCTTTGTTGTCGGGGGAGAGAGGTTTTGGCGTCAAGCTCGGTGCGGTAACAATGAAGAGAGGAAAAAGGAAACGCGGCAGACCGAGAATTCCACGAAATATGAATTCCTCCTCCACGGAAGCTTCCCCCACAACTAACTCCGACCACGGAGGAATTTTTTTTCCTTTCAGGCTGCGTTACATGAGCACAACCCAGAATATTTCTCATCCGAACTTTTCTAGGAAGCATGAGATACTAACTAAATTATCATAAAGACCGTCATAAAAGCTTGCCAGTCTTGTCACACGTTCCAATTCCATAAAAAAATCCTGCCTTGTAAGAATTTCAAGCGACACCTTGAGTTTTCAACCCAAGTTTCCAGGTTTGATGGCTACCTCAGGTATATATGGCGAGCTTTATCCATGGTGTAATATATCCTTTATGATACATCACACTTATTTTATTACATAAAACATGCACAGACAACAAAATTCACGAAATGCACTTAAAATTATTCAAACACAAACAAACAAAATACACTTCTCTTCAGGCTCGCGCTTAACAGGCCATACTTTTTTCACTTTCTTTTCTTTTGAGCCACTTCTTAAATCAAATCAGACACAACACAACAATGCCAATCTTATCTCTTCCCTCACGAAAGCTTATTCACCCACACATACACCAACTAGCTCACAAATAATGCCCTTTCTTAAGGACGCGTGACTTTTGCGTCTCCACACCACCGCGTCTAACACACAACTTTTCAACGCACAACAATTCTCGCTCTCTCCTATTGTTTCCCTTATTACCAACGCTTCTGGCTATTGGCTCCGGCGTCACCTAGAAACATATGTTTACCTCCACTTTGACACATTGCATTGTTGATCTCGGCGGCTCAATTTTTATGTTACAATGGTTAAGTATAGGTTAGATCGTACAATGCAAACTGAGTAGACATGTCACCCAAAAACAAATTCGACTCGTTAGCGAGGCAAGGATTTAATCAATAATTGAAATTTCACACTGAAATATTATCATCGGGACTAAAAAAATCAAAGGCAAAAAGATATTTACCCGAAGAGGAAAAATATTAATTCTAAGTTTGAGCGGGTATCCCGACCACAAAAAAAATTGGAAACAAATCACAAGTAACTAATCAAGTTCAATCACTTCCCCAACATCTCTCAATGTTTACCTAGGGAACTCTCAACGGAGCACAAAATACGAGAGCACGTTTCATCGTCTTTCCCTCGGCATAGCCGAGGTGTCTCATTACGCTTCAGCAACTGCATGAATGGTGATAGACGCATCACATGCGAGGATGCGCCCCACATGCGAGCATATGGCCTCCACAAATGGAGGCGACTAATGACGTCGCTTAACAAATTGCCGGTTGAGACGGAAAGGAGACGAAGAGAACCCTCATAACGATCCGCCCATCCCTCCGTTCCTCCCCCACCGTAATTGCTACTCCCCCGCACGGCTCGTATATTTCTCATGCTCTCGCCATACCCCATTCTCCCAACTAAATGCACTCACTCCTACAACTCTTCCTTAAAACACGCGGGGTAAACCCCACTCATGTTCATCTTCACGACTGACGGCAGATGGCTTCCATCTATTCCCCCTACTTAACGCAAGATTATAATCTGTTGTCAAAACTTAGATGCATATAAACTTAGGCAATACCCTGTAAGCCGCCGCGAGGATGTGTGGCAGGGATTGAAAATCACCAAACATGCACTATTGAGATTCAACTAGGATGCTACATGGAAACATGCTAGATGATAGGACCACATGCAGCTAGATGGTTGACTAAAAAAGGGATTACTGGTTGTCAATACATAGATCATTCGCTACATACTACTCTACCATATTTCAACTACCAATCCCTTTGCTATGCTGCCTCTTATAGTACAAGGGAAAAATGAATGGCAATTTTTTATGCAAAAGATAGGAGTTTTTTATGTGATTCTCGCTAAATCCGTCAATATATAATGGATCTTGAAAATCCGTCATAATGGATGAAGTACTTGGCATTTTGGTGTTTCAACTACTTAGGTTCTATCACACCGTCTAACCTTAACTTCAATCTAAAGAAACTCCAAAATCCACGATCCATAAAAAAACAAGAATTATGTTTTGAAGCCGGCAATTTACTGACCTGTCTACCGTGGTAGGAACGAGAATCCAGTCTCCCTGGAAATGGAAAGTGTCAGGAGTGATATGCAAAAATATGCTTACTGCACAATAGAACTTGATTAGCTGGCCCTTTGTGAGTCGGTCCTTATTCCATTTGATTTCATTCCAATGTTCATTAGAGATGGGTGACATTTAACTTCGCAGAAATAGAGGGTATCATTCGGCCACTTTCCATATTCCACTGGCTGGTTTTTATTATACGATGCAAGTTTTAACGCCTTATGAGTTAAATCGTCAAATAAATCGTCATCGTCAAATGAATTACATCATCAGCCATTAACTCATAAGTAAGTACAGTATGTAAGTGAATAACTAGTGATGCATATTATGTGACAACGTTACGTGTCGAAACCCGGGTCGTATTTCTGTGAAATGTCGGTAGAGCACAATGGTCATCCTATGCATTCACACGATGCCGGTTGGTGCACAATATATTCCTATTATATGCTTCTCTTCAGCTATACCAATCCACATTTTCTTCATTACAATCCTTTTCACTCCTTTACAGCTTAACCAAAAGCGCCTTCCTTCTCGTCATACGGAATATATATTATTATCCTCCGTCTTCCACATTTACCAAACTTTCCCTCTCTCACTATCTTCCAAATATCCGATAACTTTCTAAATACCTTCCACCCGTCTTTGCATGGTAGCTGACCCTACGCTTTCTCATATACACCCTCATCTCAAAAGTTAACAATTATCGTTCATTCTCTTTTTTCAACCACCAGGTATTAAAACCAATTAATCAAAACGCTACACCTTAAAGTTTTGAAATCGGTTTCATTAAGACAGAAGGGAAGAGGGAGGGAGAACAATAATTGTTCTGACAAAGCTGGCAGGGGTTGTGGGAAAAATCACGTAACGATAGAGAATATAACTGCCTGATCACTTTACGAAAAAATCTTCGTGCTCCGTGCAGGCACGTAGCCAGAAATTTGCTTGGGGGGGGGGGGGGGGGGCTAAGTCTTGCGAAACTTGAAAAAAATCAGCCTTGCACATGCTGTGCCGACATGTTACAAATCTCTTGCCGTAATATTCAGTGCTTGATATTAACTTCTACAGTGCCTATACTCCTCTCTTCTCACTGGTTAGGGTCACTGCTAATATCAGAGCAACAAAATTATTGGGAAAACATTTTGGGGGGGGGGGGGGGCTGAAGCACTAGAAGCCCCTCCTCTTGGCTACGTACTTGGCTCCGTGAGTCCGACGCAGCAGCCGATAGAAAAATGTGATCAATAACGATTTACTCATTTTACCTTTATATTTACTAAAATTAATACTTGGCCTAATTAAATTTTACGTGGACTTTTAATAGCACCATTTAGTTGTAACATCCATGGTTCGCGGGTTTACTTTGCGGAATTTCATGATAATATACGAGAATAAAATCGAGTACACACTATTTATTTGGTAGAGCCCGACTGGTTTCAACACTGTGTGTGTGGATGGTATTCATTAGTATGGATGACCTACGTTTACTCGATTTTAGTCTCATATTACCTTTTAGTAGCATAGTTTTTTTTCCAGTGGTAACTCAGGAGAGGTTTAAATATACTTTTACGAAGATAAAGAAACGATAATGGTGGATGGGATGCAGAATTAATCTTCTCAGACTAAACATACGTCGTTGAAAATGCGAGGAAAAGTTAAGAATGAGGGATAAAGAAGAAACGGCATGGAACACTTTTTTGAGACCAACCGAGGTGGAGTTCCTTAAGTGTAATTGGAACTTAATAAAAGGATATATTCCGCGGTTGTATGGCTTCTTATAGCAACGTACCGGGCTTCTGTACCCGGAAGCAGCAGTCTGCTCCACGCAAACGAGTTCTGTCAACGATACCTCTCGCGTGCAAGCAGGTGGCAACGCAAAAATAAAAAAAAAACTGAGGAGAGATTTCGCTATACTTGAGAGGAAATTTTCCATTTAGAATCTTCATATCTGAAATCCGAGAATGATAACCGAACCCAATAATTTGGCAACATTAGATCGCAACAATTGTAATCGAGGTCAGCATAACAAATGTCGATCAGCTATAAATGCAGATTGCTAAAAGAGGTATTTTAATGGATGAATAGTTATAAATAAATGTAATAATAGTTCGGACCAGAAGATGCTGGCAGTGACGACGACGAGAATATCGTCCATCAAGGTGAATATAAGTGAGATGAACCCGATAAACTTTAACTTGTTAACAAAGTTAAATACTTTATCCAGGAGCCATATAGACCAACTCTGCAATGAACGCAACCTACTCGATACTATTTTCCCTATTATGATCAATTATATTTCACCGAATAAATAAAATTGAAAACATCTAAATTACGTAACTTCGCCCATAAACAGTACTATTAGTTTCGAAAAGTGGCAGAAATATTTAATATAATGAGGAATATAATGTTATTTGTGCTGTATAGTAGTAATCTAATGAATCAGTAAGCATTGTACATTTTCGTGTAAGATTTTTCAATAGTTTCGGCTCACTTGGAGTTGAACCAGGAATCATTTTGTTAAAAGTAATATATTTTGTTAAAAGCAACACCTAATATACCGCTCTGTAGTTTATCCCTGAATGTCTCTCTTATCGGGAAGTTCGTTAGATTATTCCTCAATGGAATGGGGTCGTTTACCATATTTTTTTTATTGCCGAATCTGATAGAGTTTGTAAAATAAAAGGACCCGTATTTTATTGTAATTCTTGAATGGTTTTTGAATGCATTAAGTTAGTTATCCGGGATAGACGACCTACAGTTGAGGTCATTAGAGCCACTTGGGATAGGTGGGTAATGGGGTCGTTTACCATATTTTTTATCGCCGAATCTGATAGAGTTTGTAAAATAAAAAGACCCGCATTTTTCTGTTTTCTGATCCGTCAATTAGTTCTCAAGTTATAAGCGGAGAAAAACTGATGTTTTTAACCCTTTCGGAAAAGTGGGTGTGGTGCAACCTCTGACGTATATTTCCTTCGTCCAATCACAACTGAGCCCGCGAAGCTACTTCGCCTTATCGCAAAGGGGGGACACAGCTGACTCGGCCAATGGGAGCGATTTCGACAGCATCTGTGCGAGCAGACCTTCCGAGAACCCCCCTCCACTCCCTTCCCCCTCCCCTGAAAGCAGTCAAGGACGGGAGGAAAGTGACGTCAATGTTATCACAGGCATTTTCGGTGGGCGTCACCTTTTGCTTATTTTAATTTTTGATTTATGAGTGAATGGTTGTGGTTAGAAGATTAATTTTTTCACTAAAATTCGTTTTTCGTTTCCATCTAACGATTTCGTGTACAAAATTGCGATTTCGGTTCCGAGTAAACGCCCCCGTTCACGAGGAGAATAACAGGCGTATGATAAATATACATAAGTGAACACGGCGGTGATTATCATAATACGTACATCATCATCATAATTTGAACGAAGAGTGCATAAAAAATGTTTCATCCTCTCAACGCAACGGAAGGCTGGAATATTCTCTCCTTCCTTTCCCTGTCGATAATGCATCATAATAATTGGTTCAACCTCTCCACCTCACCTTTACGTCACCTAATACCAATTAATACCTACTGATTTCCCTCTAAAAACCATATACCTTAGTTCTTGAGAAAACGAACGGATTCAGGGGTAACTTTGTGAAATTTTTCCATGGCGGAGATAACAAACTTTGCAAATTTCACTTTACAAATTTATTCACGACCCGGGTTTCAACACATTGTGTCATCTTCAGGTGAAAAAACAGAGATGCAGTCCAAGTGCATATATATATTGGACTGCATCTCTGTTTTTTCACCTGAAGATGACACAATGTGTTAAAATCCGGGTCGTGAATAAATCTATAAAGTGAAATTTGCAATGTTTGTTATTTCCACCTTACTAATCGGCGCAAAAAAGGTAGAACGCTGAACTTTAAGCATTTGTATGAAATTCTACCAAAGCCCCATAGAGTCGTGTAATATATTGTTTTACTCCTTGTTTATTTGACTATAACATAAAATCATTAAAAAGTGTTTAGACATAAAAGTTCAGCTTCTACGGTCGAAATAGTGAAGAAGAACACGCGAAAAACTAGGAGAAAGGCGAAACGGTCGTCTTCTTCACCTCGTCACGGGCAAAATATTTGATTGGTGCACTTCATTGTTTTTTTCATAGAGAGAACGACATCTCCGCATTACAAATGTTTTTTTTTTAATTAAATTTTACCCATTCTTTGATTTTTAAAATGGCCTAAGGTTAGATTTCAATTTCCGAGGCGTAGAAAAGTACATAAATATCGAGGCTACGTATGCTATATGGAAAAAATATATTTCATAACGTTTAAATTAAGGGAATGTTGATATTGTTCCTCTTACTCAAAAAAAAATCATAAAGACGAAAATCGCCCCGCGGCAATGCACACTACCATTTTACACTGTTGGCAATAGTGAACTCCTGGTCTCGCGCGGCTGAAATCTCTGGTAATACGTCCGTCGAGTGCTATGTAAGAAAAACACGTATATAAACTATCTAAACACTCAATACATGTAGTTAACATTTAATTTCTAATCATTTATCCATTGAAATTGTCTTCATAAGTAACAAATACATGATGAAACGAAAGAAAATAACACTCAATTAATATAAAAACATCTACTCTCAGCATGTATGCATTTTTTCAATATCACATAAAACGAGAGGAAACAATCATCATGAATAACAAATAAATTGATTATCACGAGAATGTGAACAATTATAATGTTAATGTTAACAACAATGCTCGTTCTTGCTGCTGTTGTCTAATAGCGAGAGAGAAACGTGTGCACAGCAACAGCGTGTGTGAATCGGCGTGGACCTATCCGCAGGAGGAAAGGACGATGGGAGGAAAACACTTCTTCCCTCATACGCCGATTTGCTGTGATAATGCGGAGTGCATCTGAAGCTGGAGCTGAAGGGAGACGTGAGGGGAGGAATTGAGTGAGGGTGAGTGGGGGGAGTATTCCGAGCGAGGGAGGGATCGCCGGACATCTCCGGCTGTCCGGTCTCCAAACTCATCCTCGCAATCTCCTCTGAGATTATACCACGAGCCGAAGTTACGGAGGGAAGGTTTCTGGGAGCGTATTCGAGGCTACAACGGAGGATTTCTCGAGGAGAAAGGCCGGGAAGCAGAACCGGAGGACACCTCGGTAAGTGCGATATCTCACATTAACTTGAGGACCGCTTATCTGAAAGGGAAAGCACACCTTGGGAAAGCACACCCAAGATGCCCTTTTCACGACTGCGCCCTAACTTGCTAACTTGGAATTTGAGTGAAAAATATATATTTCAACTCCAGTCCATTCTAACTTATGATTATCTAAGACAAGACTGCCGTAAAGATATATCTCAAACACCTTTCTTCCGGCATTAAATAACACATCATAATGGGCTTTGAAAAAACCCAGTAGGTGCGCTTAATCTGAATAGACAAACTGATATATCTGAAGAAATTCCTAAAATCTACCGAAGCGATTTCACTGAACACCCAGCAAAGAATCTTAAATTATGCTCAACATCATAAATAAATAATACTCCTTTATAGTATTTTTTAATCGTTTAGCCGTAAGAAACTTGCACGCGCGATGAACAATTCAATGAACGCTACGGTTACTAACATATATTTTAGTTCCATGCACATAGTGCAGGAATGGTCATGAATCCCCCTCTGCCACACACCCTCAGTGGTGATCCTTAGTTATGATAATTATTTCCAAGAAGGATATGACTAGCACGCAATTCTATTTCTATCGGTCGTATGCATAATGTTTTACGCTTCATAAGACTCAGTCTCTCCGGTGTAAATACATGGGCAGAAAAAAATGATACTATAAGCGCATTATTTCAGAAGGTTTGACAATTCACTAACCAAATATATGCAAGAAAAAAATTGTCTAAGCCCTGTAGTGTAAGTCGCCAAGATAATAAAACCACAAAGAAAAGGTAATTCTTCGGAAACGAATATTTACACAAATTGAGAATAAAAGCTATATTCTATTTATAGGTAATGATTTGTTGTGATTTGGATAAATGTAAAAAAGTACACGTATAGATTTTGCAACTTCCACTAATCTACTGTATGAAAGATTATTAATCAACACTTTTTTTAGCTTTTTATTTATATGCTACTGAACCAGCGGAAGAATATTATCTAATAAGAATAATATAAAAGTGAATTCATACTTCCATTTTGTTCGTCTGAATTTTAGACATGAAGATTACAAACTCGGGTAATCTTTCCTGTAATCTGACTGAATTTCCCCCGTGTAATTTTCTGTGGCACATTATAATGTTTAACACGCTGTAAAGAAGAAAATTAGCATGAAAACTTTTATCATCTGATTACGGATTGCATAAAACGAAATTAGCCATTAGGCATCGTCCTTAATGGCTTCAGGAATCACAAGATGTTAAATAGAATCTCTTTATCGATGATATATTAGTACCTCAGATTGTTTTTTTTTTAACTATTCCACTGATAATAAGGTTTATTCGCGAAACCCTAACGCCTTGTCTACATAAGCATAAACAAAGCGAATGTTCGGTATTAAAATAATTTGTCTTGATTTTTAAGTACCTGGGTAAAAATATCATGGGGAGAGCAGAAAAGCCATGTTTAAAGTAAGTCAAGTGAATTATTTCACAAAAAGAGGAATACCCCAAGTTATAGGTATTTCATTAAGACTTTTTTGCAGCCCCTGCCATATAATCCTCTCCATTTCCGGCCCTTCGTAGCCTCGTCCTTCACTCTATTTTAAGTTTGCCCATAAGTTCCTTTTCAGGGATGAATCAATTCTACCTTCCTTCTTTCTATCCACATCCAACTCAATTTCATTCCTTTCCTTCATTTACTCAGGGGCTAAATGTATTACCTCCTCTAATACTCTTTCAGCATTACGTGTCCCCCGCATGTCTCCCATCCAACTTTTACGGGATCTCATTTCCCATTCTCATTCCTTCTCCTAAATTTTTAACACTCATTTTTTGGCCTTTCTCTCTACCACCTAATCTTCCATTCTCATTCACTCCTTCGCGGTAGTACCTTTAATGTATTATGATTCTCTCCACGGAGTTTACGTTCCTTATTTGTGAAAGCCACGCTCCAGTTTAGCATCCACGTAAAGATTATAAATAAAAATAATGCACATCTTTGGTATCCCGTTCCGGAAGATAATTCCCGCTCAAAAATCATCATCGCGAGATATCAATCCTAAATTGGAAATGGCGCAGATCTCCACTTGCTTCTCCTATTCGCTAACTTCTTCACGTTTACTTAGTTCTCCTCTTTCATATCCTTCGCTACTAGTTCTATGTATCTCAAAAGAGGCAATCCTCCGCCATTCTTCCCGTTCACTTTTCCATGGACCATTTTCTGTAGGTATTAGATCAAGATTTCTTAAGATGATGCCTATTAGTTTTTTCTTAGTATCTATCCTCCCATTATTCTTTAGAACGTCTTCATTTGCCACTCGGTCTATTTTATACTCATCATTCTTCTGTAACACCACATTCCGAATGATTCCAGTGTTAACTTCTCCGCTGGAGTTTTCGTTCATGCTGCCATAAAGATGTCAGTTTAATCAGTCAGATCTCACCCTAGATGTCAGTTTAATAAAGTTACCCCTTTCTTACATCTTGTATTCTAGTTTAATTAGATTAATCTTTGGGTAGAATGTCCTCTTTAACTTGGCTGGCATCTCACTATTCCACTCTTGGCTATTATGTAACATGTTACCATGTAGTACCCTATTAGCTTGTCAATAGTGTATGTTTGGTCACCTTTACCCCTTGCCACATACCCTCGCGGTGGCTTGCAGGATATCGCGTGGATGTGGATGTCTTGCCTCGTCCATCGCATTGGTTATTCGGCGAAGCAATACTCTTTCACCACATCAAGCTTTTGTTTTCCTAGTTTAATGTTGGTCCTGGCCTTTTCTCTCCCACTGCATTACATTTACCTTGCTTTTCTATGAACTGGCCTCCTCCAAGTGAAATCTGACTGATGTATTTTCCATTTTAACTAGCACCCAACAGTACATAATCGTAATATGAAGGAACAATTAGTATCTTAGTTCACTGACAAGGAATAAAATGATTAGAAACATCCATAATGTATGATCATTAGCAACATTTCGTCGTAAACATCAACTGAAATTAGCAATTAATATAATTCAGGTAAAACGAATAAAACTATTTCAGTCGAGAGCAACATTAAAGGTACAAAACCTGGAGATGAAGATAAACTTCACGGGTTATACTGTGCACTTATACGCAATACTTGTTTCAGCGTCTAAGGCGTCACGGTAGACCTGATGATGATGACTTACACTTGGAAATATGTGTATATATAAGTGTACATCAAATATAAATAGTATACACACAAGAATTTTATTTTAGCTCCTTAAATGTTGTCCCTCCACGTAATCCCAGACGGTCAAATTAAAACTAGAAGACGGGAACAAGAGCCAACATCTATTTTATTTCTAAAAAACTTCATTTTCTCCTTCGTCAAATATGATTTTTCATAATCTATATCCTGTGATACAGATGGAATGATATTGTAGGCGTGAGAACATGCCTTAATTTATTGCACAAAACATCTTTCTATACCGACCAAACCTTACGCGGTGGTATTTAGAGAGTAAATCAAGAGCAGTAGCGAAACCGAGGAGTACTCAAATAATTCCTCATCTCATACATTTCCCCATTGACCAGTGAGGTGTGTTGCGCAGTGAGTTCGGTCTCTCGTTAAAGTTTCGGGAGAATAGAAAAATGGGTATGGAAGGAAATGACATAAAATGGAAATGTTTATCGGTGTCTTGTTTTGAAAAATTACACTGTGGTCGTTCGTGGTAAAAATGAGTGCAAGAATCTGTGTTCAACAATTCATTCATCCTACTCATTACCGATGTAGTGCAGATGTAAGATTACAGCTTCTGTGCCTGTATCTACAACCATTCCGTTGAACTTTTCCTGTAACTTTAATTTTGCGGCCGGACGCGGTAGGAAGTTAGTTAACGCACCGACATGGCAACCCAAAGGTCGTCGGTTCGTATCTCAAACAGGGTATGGATGCTTAGGCTGTCCCAAAAAAGCATTCTTTTTTAAATTTCAAAATCGTCAATCGGATTTCGATGACCCTCGGGTATACAAGGATAGGCAAAAAAAGATTTTTGAAAAATGTTAAATAATTAGTTAGCGAGAGGCGCCTAAATACCAGCACCCTTAATTTTTCATACGATTTCGCGAAAACTGCCAAAATAAGGGTAATCAGGGTAAGTTATGACTCACAGGGCATAAATGTCGTCGGTTTTTGCGTATCTTTCACCGTTTAGGCTTTGCGGCCCGCGCAGCCTGGCGCCAAGAGTGGCGCTAAGCGATGCGGCTCGTGCGACGCGGCGCAACAGACGGCTGAGGCCGTCCCCCTCCCCTCCCTCCTCACCTACGGTCGCCCGCCATGCTCACATGCTTCAGTGACTCTCTCTCCGAAATTCAGATTTTGAACTCGTTTCGTAGACCAAATCATGTCGGCACGTATGGTAATAAATCTTAACTGCATTCGTTTCACCATTTTTCTCTTAATGTGAAACGGTACCCTATCATCAAAAAATGAAAAGCACACTAGCTCCCTTCTTAAGTACCACAAATGATTAGAGAATTTTTCTTTAGCGATGAAGAGTAACTCTTTGAATTTCGGCCTCTGATCAGTGACACTCAGAGACTTGAGAAATATCAAGTCATTAAATGGAGCCATAACCGCCACTGGTTTTGTAAACCAATACCGCACGCACACTTTCACTATAAATGCGCATAAGCATTTCAGCTTCATCTTGTGTTCCATTGGATCCATTGGATGCTGTGTTCGTCTTAGGATTGAGATCTTTGGCTCAACGGTGCGATATGACTTAAGCTGGAATAGCTAAAATCCAAGTCTGCTATTGTTTTACTCTTAATTAGGGCTCTACGAGATTGCTATCATGCCTTTTTAAAAGGTGTGCAACACTACTGCTATAGACATTATTAATGATCTTTGCATTAGGACGTTCATATTCAAAGACCTATATGTCACATGACGAGTTTACGTGCAGCTGCCGAATGATTCATTAGAAAAGGTAATAACTGCCTCAACTTTCCGGAACTGGATGTCACTCTGTCCCCCGACTACGATGTATTACCATCTATCTCCCTCACGATTCACTGAATCGCTCCTGGGGCCCATTTCGTGTCTCGAGGTCCCTTTTTCCGAGAGATACAGGTGGGGAATCCCCTTCCTTCCGACTCCTCCTTTTTCTTTTCCAATGTACCGTTGAAAAATAAACTCTTATTTCGGAAGAGAATATGTACAAAACAATAGGCACACATAGATGTATACGAGAGATGAGTCCCCGTCCATATAGTTGGGTCGTGCATTTTGTGAATGTCGCGTTCACTGGACAATGGGTCGCTATGGAGAAGTGGGACGGGGAGGAGAAGAGAGAGGGAAGGGGAAGGTCAATGAGGAGTTCACCGCATTATATTATGCCGGTGATTCATAATCGTCTGTAAGCGCGTGCGGTCGTATGATGGAGGGAGTGTGGAGAGGGTACTAATTCATCGCTTCTCACGCGTCGTGGGAAAGCTTCGCCGGAGAGGAGTTTTGAATGGCTGCCCGATCATCCGTCAAACAGTGAAGACTAAAGGCGCAAATCCAATGGTGAGGGGCATGCAGGAGGAAATGAGAGTGATTCCTTATCCAAGGAACACTTATTATGAAAATAAACAAAGTCAAAAGAGGTAATTCATCGCAGGGAAAGCGTATGAGAAGAATTACTACGTACATTTAGATAATAAACGATATAGGATAGCGTTGAAATAGTGAGTGCGTCAACATGTACAGAGAACCTACCCTGAAAACCACCTAAAGAGTGTTTGGGAGGGGGTTATTCACGACTAAGCATTCAGTAGCTATGAGCAACAGAAAGACAAATTATAAAAATAATAATTTCGTATCATGACGAAACAAAAAAAAACTGGTGACAATAAAACATGGTTAAGGCCTTAGGAAATAAACAATCAGTATATATAAAGAAAAATATGAATGAACTACTTATAAGAATGCGGTATAAAGAATTTGCTCATATCCAATAGTATATATTTTGGCATGTAAGGGTGCAGTTGATTTGCGTTGGCAGAATTGGTGAGCATTTTTCGATGGAATACTAGCTGAGATGCTTTCATCAGTTATACCAATACTGTTCTAATAACGTCTTTTATGATATTTATTTTCTTTCGTAAAAAGAAATTTTGAATAGCGCCTATTTAACTTGGTTTTCGAGATAGTCTCGCAATGTGCGTGTTTCCGAACTTTTTCGAAATCAATTGGACTTCGTAATCGGACTTTATTTAAATGATAGAAATCCCTTTCAATGCCGCGGACTCGGTTACAAACCTTTACCCTTTTAGCGTAATTTTATAGTTGGCATTGAGACGAAGTCGCCAAAGAGTTGGGGTTATTGGCGCCGTTCAGGATAAGTGCCTACTCACGAAGGAGTGGGTAATGGGGTGGGAGAAGCTCAGGTTTGACATTAGCTTCCTCGTCACAGAATGCAACGACAACTCCACAGTTCAACGTCTCACTCGACAGGTGACGAAGTGCTCTCAAGGTGGCATTCGAGGAAGAATTAGAACTACGCAGAAAAAAATTTTTTTGCAGTAAAAAATACAATCTACGACGTAGAGATGGAAAAACCAGTCCTGTTACCACACGGATACGACCATCCGCGTAAATTTACTATTGATTTCCTGCTTTTCCTTTCATCCCTAAATATTTTAATTCTTTAGATGGATTTAAGAGAGCATATATTATAGGAAAATAAATTGCTTATCAAGTCTTCGACCGTACAACGTGATGGTACTACTCCGCCCACAAGCCATATTTGAAAAGCTTGTTCAGAAAAGACTTGGTGCCTAAAAATATATTTTCGCGCTTCGCTTAGCCTTGGGTAAAAAATGCGTAATTTTCAGTGCCTATTGAAAACTTTGCAAAAACATTACTGTACTCTATATGCAGGAAAAAATTATGTATAGTGAATGAGTATAACAATTGAAGTTCACCAATAAAGTTATGTTAGCAACCAAGTCAGAATACGCAAATGTTGCGTTTTCTTTCTGATTCAAGTAATTTGATTTCGGAGCTTTCTGTGGTAATTGAAGATTTTTCCGTCATTGGGAAAAAGATTCAAACTTTTCCCTGCTAAAAAATCGTAAAAGCGGCTCCCGTTGAAGGTTTTAGGCTCGTGATAAACATAATGCAGCATAATATGCACTATGGAGCAACGTGAAAGTATTCCCGTAAGTTTCATGATGAAATCTTCCAAGGTCTTTCAAGAAAGCGTTATTTTACGCCACAAAAAACTCTCATACAATGCAACTTTCTAGGGAAGGAAGACTTTACGCTTGGTTCCTACGAGATAACTCTAGGACGAAGCGATCAAGGATTTTGACCAGTATGACAGGAGGTAGAATATATAAAGTGTTTAAGACTAGGACATAAACTATTAGAATAGTGGCGATGAATCACAGTAATTACGACGCGGTAAGGAGGGAGTAGATGCCAGAAATGTAATGAAAAAGCTTACGATCTTTCATGAGGTAAGGGATTTTTCGCTCATATTTCGGTGTTCTCCTTTGAATGACCTTTGGCCTTCCTGGAGATTTCTGATCTTAACCAAAAAGGCGCGAAGAATGGCCTTCGCCTGCGATGGGAACGAGGTTTCTTTTCGGAGAAAGAGAGTGCCGTGAAGTTAGATATGCTCCAGATTAAAAAAAAAGAGAGCGTTTCACTCACTCTCGATCACCGGGGCGAAAAACAAAAGAAAGTGGAGGAGCGCTGTCGAACGTCACTTGCCCATTCCCTCGCTCCCAATCGCACGCCCCCTACCCGCAGACAAACGAGGGGCGGGCTGCTCGCTCATCCCTGCGCAAGGCGCGACAACAATCACAGGGCCGGCGACGCCTCTCCTCTCTCCTTCCCACGCGCCCAATCAGGCACGGAGCGCATTCGCCAACTCATTTGTTTCAAGGGGCTTCCATTTATTTCGCCGAGCCGCGCTACGAAATCTTCCGCGGGGAAACTCTCTCCTTCTCTCAAGGGCATAGCCGTCTCATCCATTCGGGGCCAGAAAACTGGGCTAACTGAAGAGATTCTAAAATGGTGACACACAAAAGAATGAACTGCATCAAGAGTTTTCAGACAGTTTGAGCATGACCTAAAAATTTTCAAAATT
This sequence comes from Platycnemis pennipes, assembly GCA_933228895.1. NCBI lineage: Eukaryota > Metazoa > Arthropoda > Insecta > Odonata > Platycnemididae > Platycnemis > Platycnemis pennipes. Next base: position 125,802,154 of record OW121851.1, on the reverse strand, counting down.
TCACTAAGAGCGTCAAGTTTGAGAAGATTAATAAAAATTTCTCCTTCATCTGAGGCCATAATATACACAAATTCGTTATTGGCACCACACGGGTTGCGCGTTGAAACAAACTATCGAGATATTCGTAAACAAATATGTAGATCACAGTATCAGGCGTCACATAGTGGAATTTAGACATATTGGATGAGTAAAAAACTTTAGCAATTTTCCACAATGTATTTTAAATAATAAAACTACACTTTAGTTTTAGATAGTTTTATTATTTAAAATACATTGTGGAAAATTGCTCAAGTTTTTTACTCATCCTAAACAAATATGATTTTTCGAGAAAGCCGTTAGCAAATATATCTGATTTAGTATGAAACATAGAAGAAACCACGCAAGTATCATACCTATCCTAAACTGTATACTGCACGTATAAGTTAATTATCTGCTGAGACCATATGTTTTTAGAAGATTTTCATGAGTTTCAAACATTTATTTTTCAATATTGCTACATTTTAACAAATATTTACCATCACTTAAAAGTTGGAAACTATAATTATCCAATTCCTATGTTAAAGACCGAGATTCTCGGATGAAATTGCAATACATTCAGAAGCAAGCTTGTACTGCAGTTGATATTCATTCAGCTATGTTGTGATGAGGATCATAAAAATAAATTTAATAGATATCCACAATATTTATCTATAAATTTTCGTCCCTTTGGATCTTTATATTCTAAATTATTTGCGACATTTTAGGCAAAGTAAAAGAAAAAATTACTGGCTCTCATTCGAAAGTAGTTTTGAGAATCAACTGGCAATAAAACAGGATTGAGTTTCTGGAGAGTACTTTTTCGTTATAAGATATTCGATAACGACAATACTTTGGCGTTATCGATGGATTTTTTAATGTGATTCTATTCCATTATTTTCCTCTGCTACTCAGTACGCGAAGTGCAGCCTTGGCTCATGATCTTAGTACTATGAATCCTCAAATACCAACTCTCAAATGAAAGTAAATCTTAAATTCTGTAATCGCTCAAAGTCCGCTACGAAGGTGGTTCGCAAGATGGACTGCATTGCGCTTAAAGAAAGCAAAGGACTGAGAATTAGATGTTCATTTGAAGCCCACGCTACGGATTTATGATGTTAATGCCTCTGTAGTACCGACACCCCCACCCATTTCTACGGTAGCGCCATTGAAGACTTCGGGGTCAAGGAGAAGAGGAGGATGAAGAGAGGGAGGAAGATTGTTTTTTACGACTACAACTCGCATTCATGCACTCTTCGACTTCCTTTTTTCCGTCCGCTGGAAGTTATGCAAGCGGAAGGGCAGAAATCGGCTCCATTCATGGGAGAGACTCTCTGGGAGATGAAGGCAACCGATGAGGAGGAGAGGCCGAACAGGAAATTGACGGCATTAAAAGGAAGAGCCCGAGGAGATGCTCCCGCTCCTCATCCCCTCTCCTTTCTGGGCATGCAAGGAGAGGCTGTTTCCACCCCCGAGGCGAGCGAGGGAGGAGGGAGGGCGGTTGCGGTGGCTGCAAGGAGGCTGGAACTGGAATTATCAAGCGCCGCTCAGCTCAACGTCCGGGGAGACGAGAGGTAGAGAGAGGAAGAGGAGGTTGCCGGCGTTTAACACCCCTCTTCGATCGGGGCAAGAGCCTGCCGAACCGCACAGCGAACCTTGTCGCACGACCCCTGGTGTTTACAAGGAAGGCCCCCCCTGCCTAACCTGTCACTCATAAAGGATGGGTTTTCGAAGATTACTTTCAATGGCATTAATAATGATGGCGCTGTAGTTGGACCGCTGATCAGAGGTGCCGGTTTCAAATATTCCTCTTTTACGCCCAGCCACTCTCGGATTTTCTGAAAATTAATCCTTAGTGGAGTACCACTGGGATTGGAATTACTAACCGTGAAACGAAAAGTAAACTTTTTTATTGAGCAAATTACGTATGCTTCGAGTAAAATACTTTGAAAGACTGTATTCGTGGAGCGTTAAGAGAGACTTCTTGGAATCTCATGGCATTCATGTTTATGAAATTAATATAAAGAAACTTTGTTATTCGACATATATAATTTTATTTTTCACGATCCGGGTTTCGACAAAAAACGTCATCTTCAGGCGAGTGTTATGAGAGAAATAAATGAGGCCCTTATTACCATCCGAGGTAAAAAAAACTTAATTCCGGAAGTTGAGAGGAAAACGACTTTTTTTTATCCGAAGAGCCCCTTTACTCCTCCGTCCGCGTTGACTACCGAAGAGAGTGAGGATGAGCGACTTGCCCCTCATCTCCACCCGGCTTCTGGACCGCTCCACGCCCCTTCCGGCCCCTCGGGGGCCCCAGTCAGACTAGAGGAGAGAGGAGACCGCCTCACACCGGATGTGCGAAACGTCCAGTTCGTAGCCTCCCCATCTAATGAATCCGCCTTGTTATTAATACCTATGGGGAAGGGACGAAGAACTACGTATGCCCTCCGCTCTAGCCGAGCGAGAGGTAAGATCCGAGACAAGACCTTTAAGTGACCTTCGTCTCATTCATCTATCCTATCCCTTCGTCACACAGCAAACTTGACCACGTGTTACTAGTAGGTGATTGCTATAAAGGTGTAAAATAGATTTTCGATAGCTTACACATAAATGAATTCAAAGACCGCGAACTTACCGCGAAAATTTAGCAGCGTTACCCGCCGGGATATCTTGCTATTGTACACTTAAATCCATTGAAGATATCTACATCGATAAATTTTGAGGAGATGAACAAAATGTAGCATAATATTAATAGAAAAGACACCTTGGCATTGTAGAGAGGTGGTACAGCGCATGAAAACGCGTGTTCGGCAGTGAAAATTAACCGGTGATTGAGAATCCCAACTGGTTCAAAGGATGCCAACATATAACCGACAATAAATACCCTCGTCAAACTTTGCCACCTAAGGCTTCAACTGCAACACGGAGAAACAGTTGTCCGAGGAGAATTAATTTTTTTTAATTATTAAGGACTCAAAAACAGCCCGGAAGGCCTTTTAAATCGGGCACTAAACCAATAACAAGTACACAACAAACACAGTCATACCCTGGACAGTGAAAACTCGACCCAGGCGGGAATTGAACCCTAGACCCGAATAACCGGTGAGGACCTTGTAACCACCATTGACCACGGCGGAAAAGAGGAACTAGAGTGTTTACTCTGGTGCTCACTCTTCATTTCGGAATTCGTGGAAGAAATTACTACGGATCACCTTCCCCCTCTTTTTTTAAAGTACAAGACTTTTTCGGTGTGGATAATTTCCAATTGTCTATTTCGGGAGCCGCTGCGTGTGGAGCTTTGTCTTCCAATATATCGCATCCATAACAAGCGGCATCATCAGGGTTAAAAAAACGAAGAAGTAGGTAATGCTTCGGCAAAAGACCAGGGGTTCAGGCCGAGTCATCGCTACCTGAAGTCAGTGAGGGAATTGCCAGCGAGAGAAAAATGGGCAAATAGGGCCAGGGACGGAAAGAAAGAGGGGAATGACTCCCAAATAAAGAGCCAAAGCATTACCTACTTCACAGTTATTTTAACCCTGATGATGTAGCCTGTAATGGACGTGAAATGTTGGAAGACAAAACTCCAAGCGCAGTGATTGCCGAAAGAAACAACTGGAAGTGCAAATCATATTTGCTAGCGTAAAAGGTTCACAAATACTAGAACACAATACTAATTCTGCATCAATATATCGTCATTACATATTGATATCGTTGCTCATTTGTCAAATGAAAGATTATTTTTCAATGCTACAGTCGTCGCAAGGATTTTAGTCATCGAGGATCTTAGGTACCTTCGCTGACTAATTCCTCATGGATAATTCCTAATGACAACTTAATCAGGATATCGCTTACAGTGATAGTAACCGAAATGCGTGATAGGAAGATAAAAATATTTGCGTGAATAGAAAAACTAATAATTTAATTTGAAAATATAAGGGCAAGGAAGGAATCTATACCCAGGGTAAAATACCAGCCCAGTAATCTCACAAATTACCAAGTTTCCTCACCCTGGATGAGCATCGTTTTCACGAAGTGGCGCCTGAGCCTGCTAATTAAATATAAATGAAGGAAACCGCTGGAGGAATTTGCGGACAAACAGGACAGTTAATTAAATCACCACTGGAGTGGGAAGCTTTTGTATGCGTAAAAATATGTAAATTTGAGAATTAAGGCGGATAAAATAGCTTTAAACCGCGTTCTCAGTCTGGAAAATGTAAGTGAGGGAGTAGTATGTAGGCCGTACCATACGGAAAGGCTTAGGAAGTCCAGTAATTAGTATCGGCGCACCGGTTTCTATAACCATTGTAGCAATCTTTTACTTTATAATCATATTAATCATTTTCAAATCACCACACATCCCATTTAAAGCAGCAAATGATCTCATTTCAGCAAAACCATTAGGAACAACAATCTGACAAATATGATAAGCTTGGTTTCAATTCAAATTCTCTTTATTCGAACCATGAAGCTTGGACTTAACTCCGTAAATGTCTAATAGATATGAAATAGGAGCAACTCTACTTTATAAATGAAATCGGAGGTTGCACATGTTCCATAGCTATAGTTTTTTTTATTTTTGAGTGATTGCACACGATATCGGAAGTTTTGTTCACTTGAATTTACGCAGAAGAAAAATAAAAGTTTTCAAGAAAGAAGTCAAATTTCACTCGAATATAATCCATATCATCTGAGAAGACGTTCAGTCGAGAACGGGAAATCGGTTGGGTATTACTTCTATTCAGGGGAGCCAACGCTATACTGAGCTTCAATACTAGAATCAAATTTAGAAGCCACTGCTTCCGACTGCACTCATTCTGAACGGATTTCTGTCCAATGTAAGAATTTCCTCGGTAGCTCCCTTATAAATCTCATTCGAATTCTATTCTCCAAACTTCCGTCCCTTTCTCGTCAGTAGATTTCATAATGTACGCACTAGCTTGCGCTGGGGTTTTTTCATTCGTAGAATCCTACAGATACCAAGCAGGTGTAGCAAACACACACATCCTTGCTTTACAGCTTTCCTTGCTTCTGATGCCAATTTTCCGAATATAATTTCAGAAAGCATATATTCTTCCTCGGTAGAGATGATATCCAATGAATAATTTACAAGATTATATTTCAAAATATGATTCTTAAGACCCACTTATGCATAATACTAGAAGAAGAAAGCCATATGATACAACATTGAAATATACACGAATAGACAACCACGGGGCCGTCAAAGATGAAGTACGAATGGTACTGAAGGTACGAATCCACAAAATTGTAACTATATCAATTATGACATTTGCCACAGAAACTAGATTAGATACATATAAGCCCATGAAACTCCTTGGGGCCACAGAACTATAAATCTACGCAATTTTAAGGAAATTACAGATGTAGAAGTGAAAACATAATGAACTCAAGTAATATTATGCCCTAAAAATGAATGAGTGCTACAATGGAAGAAACAATAGGACCGGCTGGCACACGAAGGGCTGGTGAAATTTGCCAGAGAAAATTACACCACTGGAAGACGAAGCGTAGTATGTCTGAGATGGGTGGAAGAGCAACCTTGATCTTAGGTGAAGAAGGAGAAGAAACTGGCCATAGTCCTACTTCAGAAGAGGGAAGAAGAATGCGAGCATCATATTCTTCTTTTTAAGCCTCTGCAGTTTTGAAAGTCTATTCTAATCAAGGAAAATCTATATTTGCTTTTAATTTCAATGTACAAATTATGATTTCATTGATGAAGGTATATACACTGCTAAATACCTGCATCTTTTTTTTTAATTGCTACATTTTAAAAGTTATAATTTTCGAATCCCTAGTTTCTTCACTCAGTTAGAGACAGACCGATAAATGCAAAAGACCAATGAGATAACGTGTAGGTACTTATTCGGAATTTTCAAAGGTTCAAAATGTAGCATATGATCCACAAAACAAGGAGTGTTATTTGGAGAGCCTAATCTTTCAGAATATCAAGAATTGCAAAACTGTTCCATTATCTCTCTCACTGCTCTACATTACCTTTATTCACTTGTTTACAATTTATATCCCCAATGTCGATGCCCTACTTTCCCTTGCTTGTGATTTCTTCCCCTTTTACTTGTGCTTTCGCACATTTTACTAATTTTTAATGTGAAATTGTTGTAGATACAATGGTTCAACGTTTGAGGATTCACTTTGTGGAACCACGAGATTGGAAAAGAAAATTCACTTTGCACATTCCACTTTAGTATGGAATGTACTAAGTGAATTTTCCTTTCCAACGTATATTATAAATTCATCTCCATTCAGCATCATCAGTCATCCTTAAGGACGGAGGACGAACGTTGATAACAGGCTTTTGAAATAAGTATTGTAAGAATACGAAGTTGTTGGAGAAATCCAAAAAAGAGAGAAAAGAAAACTGAAGAAGTATTAGAAAACAGCGTGCCCTTGAAACTTACGATTGGGAAGAGAGTGATGGACATGACTGGTAGATAAATACAGTGAATAGGGTTTGAGCACAATGCGGGAAGTTAGAAGATGATAAGTTTTAAAGGGGAGTAGAGTACTGCTAGGTCATTAGCAGTTTTCGGTGATAGGATAGGATAAGGAGGTGGTGGATCAAGTAAAAAATATCCAAAAACCTATCACTATTGCTAAAACATGATTTAAGATTAACTACATCTCACCGGACAGTTACTTTCATTGATAAACATGTTATATAACAGTGACATTAGCGATCAGTACAAAATCTCAGTTACCTGAGGAGGTTGCAGAAGTAGCGTCAGAATTTGCAAGTTAGGAGCCTAAATGCTGCCCTTGTAAGGAGACAGCCACCTTGTACGAGTCAAAACATGATAGGCATCAGTTCTGGAATCGAGTTTAGGCATTTATCTTCATTAAAGTTTTCCATGAGTGAATCCTTACAAATGAGATGTTTGTGGAAATCACTAGCAGCCCTCTTCCTACTCTTCTTTTTCAATCATGTCGGTTATCGTAAACTGCTTTAAAAAATATTAACAAGCAATATAAATAGGGAATATTAACGTACTAAATTATACCCCGAGAAAAATGAAATTGTTATCCATTATAACCAAAGGTAACTTTCAATGGCCACAATTGTCGCTACTGGTGGTATTTTATTGGCCATCGAGGATTTAAGGTACATTAGAGGAGTAGTGAAACGTGGCTAAAATCTCCTCCATTTAATTCAGTTTCGTTCATCCTGTTCCACTTCCTGAAACTCCTAAACGAATGCCGAAATGCTTAAATCCTCCTCGGCCATCCCCTTTAAAGCAAACACTTGCCCACATTTCGATCAGACACGCTCTATCGCGTCATACACTCGCGGGAGTGCTTGCGACTCGGGATTTTTCGGATATGATATCGCGCATTTTTTTCAACTCAATTCCCTGAGTGGTTCTCGGGGGAAGCACTATATTGCACAAGGAGAGGATAGCGGCGAGGCAAAACTGTGTATCGAGTCAATTCAATAACGCCCAGGTTACCCCAATCGTTCCCTATAAACGCCTACCCATTCCCCAGCGACCCAATTCGTGCAGTTACGCGGCGTATCTCCACGAACGGTTCGACTTTAACGATATATATAAACGTGCACGTACATAGGGATATACTAGTGGGGTCAGATTGGTATAGTGGTTAGGGCACTGGCATCTCACTCCGAAGGCCCTAGTTTGTATCCTGCAGGTTTAAATCATTTTCGCCGGTAAACCAGGCCATAGTTGAATGCTTTTTGGAGAGTATTCGAGTTCATTACTCCGTCCGTCGGAAAGGACGTTAAGCCGTGTGGTAGAAGGTTAATCATCACCAAAAATTCACTATGCATACACACTTAGAGATAAAATGCTAATTCAGATCAGATATGCCCTAGTTATACCGTGGCCAAGTGCGCGCGAATAAACTATTAGGTTATAAGAGGGTATATCATTTTTACGGGTGGCAGTCACCTGTTTGAATGCATTGAGCTGTCTGACTAGTGCTAGAACCAGCTAATTTACTTATACCACGTACGTAAGGAGAGATTTCTCTTAATTATTTATTTATTATATTTAATTAATTTAACATCCTAATTTAATTTCTGTTTGTAGATACTATTAAAACGAATTAATGCAAGGTGTAAAATTTGATTTTCATGTTAAAGCAAATTAATTTTCTGAAAGCATCATGGTGTTGGAAGTCTTAAAGTTGTTATGGCCACCAATTTTTTTCAAGGGAAAGAAAGAATATTAGACTGCGTCTATGGTGGAGTGTATTTCTCTTATATTTTCCTCTATGACCCAATGCAGTGTGGAGATTTTATAAATTTACTCGGTGTCGGTGGTCCAATCTGCCCTGCACTTCTCTAAAATCTGTAGTCTTGCTTGCTGTCTTCGTGTTTGAAGGTCCTCCGATCCCACTGCCTAAATCATAAAGTTACACTTACCCACTCATAATAAAAATTGTTCACAAACCAAGGTGGCCTTCTCATGATTTTATCTCGTTCTTTTATTAATCATTTTTCTCACGGGTCTCAGATACTTTCGGCCCAACTAACGCGAGTGTAACACCTCACTTTTGCGTTGCAATTTCCCACCACCCGTCTTATGAATCCGAGTTTGTTTTAGGCAGCGGGAATGGGAAGGGAGGAGGAGGGAGAAATGTCTGTCCGTCCGAGAGGGACGGCCTGTCTGTCAATGACGGCACCGCCACTGTTAGGTGGGCGTGGGTGAGACTGACTCACCGAAATGGAATAGAATCGGGGTGGTGGTGAGGGGATGGATGACCCTGGCTGGGCACGCGCATTAGGGCCTCAGTGAACCCCTTGCATTCACCCGGGGTGAACCGATTACGAAAACATCAATCTTTCCGGAGGAGCATCATCTCGGCAAGACTCTCGACATTAACGGCGGGAGTTCATGGCAATGAATTGCCGGTGCTCACCAAATGTAGAACAGACATTTCAAATGGGAAGAGCGAAACATTAATGAAAGCTAACACTCCGGCTTGCTAATGAACGCACAAAATACTTTCGCGTTTAAACTTTTATTTCTCCTAATCTCCTATGAACACGACCGCAATCGAAATATTACGAGAAGACAAAAGAGCGATGTTATATTTCCCTATTTAGGCCCCACCTTAAATATGCAGCCAGTGAATGGGATCCGAATGAATTAGGTTTGATCAGAGAGCTAGACAATGTGCAACATAGAGCAGCTAGGTTTATTAAAAGGTGTTGCGATATTATTTGTGGAGCAATAGGGTGCAACAGATACTAGTGTATCAGAATTCATCAAAGAATAATGGTGGAAATTGTTATCAGATAGTAGGTTAAATTACAGATTAAATGTATTGAAGAAATTTAAAACGGATAGGTTTACTGAAGATGTATGACATATACTAAAAATCCCTGCGTATTGGACTACTTCAATAAGATTAAAGAGATAAACTGTGCTACCGATAGATTCAAAATGTCATTTTCCCCCAGTAGGTACCATAAGAGAATACAATAGACAGCACAGAAAAGGGATAGGTAGGTAATATATTGTTAGAGTAGTCTGTGCATTATGCATGTATTAATAACCAATCCCTTTATTACTACGTAGATACTAACTACCCAGCTGCATGTGACCCTCTTATATAGCTTTTTTCCATGCAGTAGCCTAGTTGCATGTCAATATTGCATGTTTGGTGATCTTCACCCCCGCCACACACCCTCGAGGTGGCTTGCAGGGTATTGCGTAGATATAGATGCAGATGAATCCAAAGCCAGAGAAGTTTCGCCGAAAATAACAATGCAAAATCCGTCTTGATGCTAATTTTATCATTCATTATTAAATTTAGATACATTCCCAGATAATAACACGCGTCATAGATATTTCATCCGTCCATAATTCTAAAAATACAATGTATTTTATGCACAGCTTTGCAATCCTTATGCTCTCACCAATCAAGTTGAAATACAGCCAAAATAATCCCAGTTTCTCATGACGAGTGACCAATTTCGCTGCACAGTTTTGGAGAAAATTTCAAAATGTCAACGGCAAATCATGACTGTGAAAAAATTTTATTCTGCTTACTAACCTTATAAAAACGCTAAGAAAGACTAATATTAAACTATTAGAGCAAACATTTGATGATATAAAAAAGTCGATTTATATGGGAAATTGAATAACCATCAAATGGATGAAGCAAGAAGGGCATAAACAATGGATAACCCTTATGGGTGAAGAGGGCATTCAATCAAAGAAAAAATCTGACAGCTAGAGAGACAAACTTGGAAGAAAGGAAACACTTCACCAGGAATTATATCTAGAGAATTCTACTTTACGGCAGTGAGGCAAGGCAATGCCTTCTGCAGAAAAGGAAAAAGAATTTGCGGTAACTGTGTTATGCAAGAATGATACAGCAAAAATAGATCAACCATGTGTGCAACAAAGAGTTTCTACGGAGAGAGTAGGAGCATGAAAAATCCTAATGAAAATTCTGGAGAGAAAAATTGTTCGACTTTTCCGGGCACATTATAGGTATGATGATCTCATGATAAAAGTCGTCTAGCGAAAAGTAAATTGTAATCGATTCAATGAAAGAGCTTTGATGAGATATCTGATACAAGCAGTGAATAATGAAAAGAGATGGAATCTGAATTGTGTGAGTAACATCGTCTAATCAGTTTTAGTACTGATGACCATTAAAGATGATGACGAGTAACTTTGTTTCAAGCTAGCGTTGGAGTTGAGCATTAATTATTCTCACGATAAGTACTATGTTGTTACTGTCGGAAACGGCGAGCTGCGGATACAAATCTTTGAGTGAAGTGCATACCCGGGAGGCGTTCCATTGGCTAATAAATCCGTCGCGGGATCATTTGTCATCCCAACAACTCTCGCGAGAGCTTCTCCATCATTCATTTCCTCTCCGAAGCCTTCCTTCGGGCTGCCGCGACAATAGATCGCGGAAGATGGAAGGAGTTTTGATGAGAACAGAACAAATCGCCATTTCTCACCCTCGCACATATTATGACCCATTGTCAATTCTCAAGGGCAGGAATTCTAACTTTCAATTACAAATCAAGTTCAATTGATATCGAGTGAATATAAATTGATATTGATATCGAGTGAATATAAATTGATTTACACTTTAATTAAGATATGGTTAAAATTTAAATATAGTTTTCATCGGCATTCTACTGTAATTTATAAGGCTTCAATACCGTAATTAAGGTAAATTCCGACTCACCATATCCGTCAAGGCACTTAAATTCACAGTTTCAATATGTTTTGCTTTGAGACTTATGGATATTTCCAAAATATAGTGGAAGGAATGAGGTAAAAAGGTAAGAGAGCCCTAATGGGTACTATGGAAGGTGTGAAGAAAAACTTAGTATTGTTCAATTTTATCAGGCACAGTGACCTTCTAATATAATATTAGAAGTATAGTTCTTAGGTATTAGAACAGAATGGGATAAAGATGGTGAATTGCAGAACTTTCACGAAATGAAAGAGCTATCAAGAGAATGACAGTAATGATAGGGAAGAGAGCGAAAGGACACCTTTAGGTACAAGAAGACTAATTGAGGGCAAATTAGAAGGAAGGACACCACCAGGAAGACCAAAGAATAAATAAAGGCACGTGCCAGATAAAGAGGGATTTCGGAAAACTAGAAGAATCAGAATGTGATTGGGATAGTAAGGAATGGTAATAATGGAGTGCTTCAGTTAACCAATTATTACCAGTAACAACAACGTATTGCTTGTCACTTAATTTTAGGAAACAATTGATGATACCAATTCTTGGAGAGTATTAATAAAATATTTACACCATACTGCATCTAATTGTATTAATATGCATCAAAATGTTTGGTTATTGATTTAATTATTGTGGTGTTAAAATACACAGGTAAACTACCTATAGTCATAACATATGTTCAGAGTAAATTTTAAAGTTTCAGGCTCACCTTTGCGGAACTACTTCGCTGGAAAATAATTAAAATATTGTACATACCTCACCTTGCTTTTGCCACTCATGGCTTCCACATACCTTGAAAATAAACCTGTACGTCATAACCATGGCAGGTAAAAATAAAGTATTGAATGTACAAAATTTCTGTTATTTTCATATGATCCGAGCTTCTTGGAAAATCAATGGTAATGCACAACATAAGAATCACTCATAAGACGTATTCTGGCCTCCAAACAATCTCCGTGCTCATAAACGGTGGTTTGCTAATGCTGTTCACTGCCAAACGTCTATTATACCACGCCCAACTTTGTTCAAGCAACAAATTATGAAATCTATTAAATATATTGGAATAAGACCGACACATGATCTTTCCTGGGGTAAGCATACACATGAAATAAGGGTAAAGGTAATCGATAACTGGGGTTCATCAAGAGAGTACTGCGTAAACGTGATGATCATGAACGAGAAATTAATTAATTTTCCCTTGTTAGACCTCATATGGAAAACGTTGCCAGTATATGGGATCCATAAGAAATACGCCTAAAAAATGAACTCGAACGTGTGCAGCGAAGCTCGGCAAGATTTGTAAAGGGACGGTACGATAGCTATATTAGCGTAACCAGCCTATTAAATGAATTAAAATGGGAATCACTGTCAGATCTTAGGTTAAAATTTAAAATTAATCTCTTGAATAAATTCCAAGATAATATTTTCAGTGATGACGTTAAAAATATTTTGCGAACCCCAACTTACTATGGTAGACTGGACCATAATAACAAAATTAGAGAAATTGATTGCCGAACTGACAGATTCAAAATTTCCTTCTTTCCTCGTACAATTAGGGATTTGGATAGCGGTAAATATATTCAATACGAGTGAATCAATCCATAGCATAGGTAGTTGCATGTTGGTAAAAGGACTTTAAGTTAACCCAAATATCAGTATTTTATTGCATGCTTACTTTGCTATTTTTATCCTCTTTAAAAATTTAAGTTTAAACTAGTTTATTATTACTAATCCTTTTTTATGCGTGATGTGTAGTGCATGTTTGGTGAGAATTCACCCCATGCCACACATCTTTAATGTGGCTTGCAGGACGTTGTGCAGATGTAGATGTATAGATGATAGGAATAAAAAAAACATTTTTTGATGCCTCGTGAAACTGAAATATAGTCACTAGTCTTCAAACCTCTATATATCTGTCACACCGTTGCAGGTCCTACAACTTTTAAAAACTCTTTTCCATGGCACTGATGAAGGGAGTGGAGAGACGAATATTGGCGACGAAGGCTGGCAGGTAGAGGAGACCAATCGCAGTCGGATCAAACCGAAATAGGGACCCAGTGACTCACCCCCGCGGAGTGAAGGCACTTTTTGGCAACTTAACTCTCTCCTCCAATCCGACGTGAGGCTGGATGTTGTGTCCCCCGTCTTCTACACTGCTCAGAATTCTTACGACGCATTTGCAGCGAAAGGACTTTTCCTATCCGGTGAAGAACTGGACGGTTACCAAGACGCCTCCTGCTTTGCGGTCGGAAGAAGGGCTGGGAAGAGGTTGGGAGGGGAGGGAAGGGGTGGGGGGAGGGAGGGGGCAGCAGCCTGGCCAGTGGCTCTCTCTGTGACCTCGAGGAGGGCATGAAGAGAAAGGGGTCATCATCTCGCAGGTGGAAGAGGAAACACGCCCGCAGAAGAGTCGTAAACTGAGAGTCTAAAGTGAGACGTTGCCTCTTTTAGAGGGACGTGAGCAAGATACACATCTACTATACACAGTGTAGATTCCGTACATCAAGTTCATTAAATTCATGTTTTTAGGCATAATTAGGATGTCTAACGCTGGATCTGAAATGGAAGCCATGCGATCGAATGTCACCTTAAAATATACCTAAGCAAACCTTTGATTTCGGTGCAAATAAGACATAACGTGCTTAATCAATATCATCCGGTGTTGATGCATGGACTTCAATGCAACTGTAAGGCTTTAAATATGTCAACAGTCGGCAACGTTCACCACTATCTTTCGTTCAATGATTGATTCGGGAGTCGCTTACTTTTTGTTATTCTTTGCATAATATACAAGTTAATTCTGGTAGGAAATCGAATCGTCTCCACATGTTACGTAATAATGCTTGCAAGGAAAAGAATAAATCGTAAGGAGGGTGGACGACAAGAGATAAGCCTGATGAAGACTTTAGAGAGGCGACTATATAGCCAAATCTTGTGAATGACCGTCTTTCAGTCAATTGTGATGATTAAGACAGAAGTCGAGGAAACAGTGGACGGGAATAGAGGCGAAGGAAGACCTCATACATGGTAGTGACAGATGTTAAAGAGAGATATTACATCGGTATGAATAGGTTAGCCAATAGGAAATTTGAGTTCAGTGTTGCGTTAAACCAATTTTAGGACAGATGATGATTAGCGCTCACGATTGGCATATTGACTCCCGTATTCACATCTTTAATGAATGATAATACCTATCGGCAATCCGAGTATAAGCCTATATTAATAATGAAATAATGCGTTTTGCCTGATCGGAACAAATGCCCCTACCATACTGCTTAAAATGTGATAACTGATGTTTCCCCTGACAGATATTACATAAAATATTCTGCTTGAATTAATATCGACACAAAATACAAGCCAGGTCTGCCAAAAATTAGTCTTCGTTGACGCAAAAAAAAATTCCCACGGTTGTACTACGAAACATGATTTGTGGCTTTGATTTTTCTTTTAAATTTAATAACTGGAATTTTCATCATCATCAGTATTTCAATTGTTTAATCGATTGCTAAATCGTTTAATCGTTCAATCGATTGGTTCACTGCTGCTCTACATTCTGCTCTATTCAGTGTTAATTCCCTCACGCTCTGATAGGTTCTCTTTTTCACGCCCTTCTTTATTTGTTCTATACTTTTCCTCACGGAAACCTTCCCTTTAATTAATCCTTACATTATATTTATAACTGGAATTTTACAATCATAGAATAAACACATCGATAACTTTCTCAAACGCCCTAGGTTTGCTTATATCCTTCAAATCAAATGCTATCGGGCGCAATTTTGTGTGCAATATAAAGTTTGTAGAACCTAAAGCTAAGCTAAAATAATATTTCGAGAGAAAATGAAGATTCATGATAGAATACACAGCCTACCTTCTTCTCATTTTCCATTCAGGGATTCTTTTACCATGCAGGAAAAAAATTATAGCGTAAATGAAAAAAATCAATGAAAACTGCAACGGTAAAATACAATATCTTCATATATAATAAGTGCAATCATTGTGGGAGAAATACTACCAAAAGTTGCACAAAGCATACTGCTAGCACTGACCACGTGCAGATAAGATTGGCAGATATTAAGGCATCCTAAAAAGTAAACTCTTATTTTCAAAGGACTGGTGCATTACCGTTGTGAATATGTTTATATCATACCAATTATGAATTGAGGAGACTCATTTTTCATAAGAAAAAAAATTAGTTGTTTAAATTGGTTCCTTTTGAACACCTTCCCAAGAAAAATCAATCGCATAATAAAAAATTTAAATCTCATATCCATGAAATTCAGCAGAAGCTCATGGGCGCGAGGAAGATTAGGTCGAGAAGTCACGAGACCTGTAAGACATAACGGGAATTGAAGAACGACATAGAAGATGGATAATTCAAGCGAGGGAACATTATCTCCTTCACACTTTTTGACATTAATCTACGGCGCTCTATCTGAACCACGGTTTCCTGTCCTCGTTTTTATTAAGCTACTCTGATCCAGAGAGGAATGATTTCCCAGGTTGAGTCAGCCGGCGGTACGAATGAAGAGAATGCATCCGAGGGTGATGAAAGAAGATTGCCCGTCACGGCATTGGAGCAGAATCACAAGGGCGCACATGATTCCCGCAGCCAATAGCACCCGGGGGGCTGTGACGGCCATGGCAGGGGGTGGGCACAATCGATTCAATCGACTCACAGATGCGGCGACACGGCGAATCGAAATGTAAATGTGGTACACAGACAAAGTCGCCGGAGAGATTCGTGGGAGGAGACGAAGGAGGAGTTCTGTGGGAAAAAGAAGACGATAGGTCGCTCGTTTCCCGGCAACTGCGATGATGGCGACATCAAGATTAAATCAGCGAGATACATATTAAGATGGATTAGATTCAAATGGCATTCTTCCGTGCACAATGTGAAGTAGTGCTCACCTATAAGGTTAGTCTGTCTCGTGAGGGTAGAGCTCAAAAAATACTAAAACCAAAGTTGGGGAGGATACTTCCTTTCGCCGGTATGTCACTGGCAGTCTCCTGGAAATGGATCACGCATACAGAGGACAACACCGCTTGGGCTCAGATGCACATGCCCAAGGGCCTCTTTAGGATTCAAACCAAAGACCTCCGGTCAGCCGTCCACGTAAGATATGAAACGTTAGTGAAATTCAATATTCTCAATTATCGAGCTTGTTTATTAATTTAATTTTTTCTTTTTTTATTGAGCATGCGTCAAAATCAAACACTTTTCTCTCTTAATCATCATATGTATTAAACTGACAAGATAACATAAATATTTTCCCATTTTTGTGTATGAAAATTGTATAAAATGTGTTTTAAGTTTTATAAAGGAATTTATCTGAGGTATAATCAGTATTAGATGTAGCATATTTGTGCTTAAACGTAGTGGACCTTCAAACAATTTATTCTTCGCAGCCCTGGAGACGGAAAGTTTACATTTTGGAACGTTGGCTAAGAGAAAGAAAGTTTTTGATTTTGACCTGTCCTCAATAGAAGTAACAAAAATTAATTTAATAATGGCATTGATATCTAAGTAACGATGAAGAAAAATATTTAGGATAGATTATAGAAACCTTCAGGCTTTTTCCGTTCGCATGAGGATCTGAACTTAAATAAACAAGAGTAATTGTTCTCTACACTCGGTGTGCATTCCGTACATTGGCCTAAATACTTCTATCAAATAAGTGATATCAATCCATCATGGTGCTAGGCTCAAATTAAACTGTGCAGAGCGGGGAAGCGATTTTTAATTCTTGCTTAATTTATTTTAATTAACATTAAATCCGGAAATACTAACGATAGGAATACGTGCGCCATGATGCCTGAGATGCCTGCAAGTTCCTGGGGTGCATGAACTACATGCTACTCATCCTTGCGGTAGTTTTCAGGGATGTAGATGTAAGCAGAGATTTCCCATTATTTCCCTAACCAGCTATTACTCTTATACCTCCTACCACCCATCGCTTGTGGGCTGACGCCAATTGATGACCCGTCAACCACCATTCGTATTCCATAATGCACTCATTGGCGTCGCTCATTTCTCAGTCACCTCAGTCGGATTTGATTCGTGAGGAAGGGGGGGTGGGTGGGAGAGGAGGGGTGCAAAAGGGAGAGATGCGACCCCTCCCTCTCCTTCCCCCTCCCTCTCCTTTCCCCTCCCTATTCTTCCCCCTCCCTCCCTCTCTCTCTCTCTCGAACCCGTAAGACGTGACCGGAAGCACCCAACCTCCTTCCAAACCTCTCTCCAACTTCTTACGGCTTCCTTCACTCCTCCAACTTCACCATTCGCACACCTTACAGATCCGCTTGCCAAGCAAAGCACTCAAGGGAACAGGGAGGATGAAAATTCGAGAATGTTTATAAATTTTTAACTGAATGTTTCCGCTACAAACGGCATTTAAGTACAAATTCTGAGGTTTCAGGGGTTATTGAATGGAAACGTAACATAATAGTAACTGAAAAATGAGCAAAAAGAGAACTTCTCTGTGGAAGTTGCTCATATTTCAGTGTTTAGCATTTTAGTAGATTGTGTCCTTTCATACGGCTGGACTCATCCAAGAATCCTCATCTTTTAAGACAGTCGTATCGGAACAGACAAGTTGAAGAATGAAATCAATCGTTGGGAGAAAAACATGGAAGAAACATTCAAGTATAACAATAAATATTTCTCAATTACCTTCATTTTTCACCTCAACAAATTTTTATAGCTCCGAGAAAATTGACACGTTACATCTACATTATAAAAATTTGTTTTAATGGTGTTTAATACACAGGATTTTTTTACTCAGCAGTACTTTTTTTACTTTAGAAAATATCTAATGTGAAAATGAAAAAAATACAGTCATTATTCACTTAGAAAACTATTAAATATTCGAATAGCATTTCATTTATGTCATAC
Source organism: Platycnemis pennipes (assembly GCA_933228895.1). NCBI lineage: Eukaryota > Metazoa > Arthropoda > Insecta > Odonata > Platycnemididae > Platycnemis > Platycnemis pennipes. The sequence goes on along the minus strand of OW121851.1, from coordinate 125,784,033 downwards.
AGCCCCGGATTTTATACCTATTATGGTGCAGGTGTAAGATTAAATTCTATCTATACGTTTTGAATTGAAGAATTTTATGATTTGGAGGACGCATCACAAAACGAGATTTTTCCTCTAAAACTAAAATACTTATTTTCTGTGAATACGTCTTCCTTCTGTGCTTGCTCCTGCTCTTACTAAACTCATTTCCGTGACCCTGACCTTGATTAAACAATCCGTAAATGTTCCCCTACTACTTCCGCCATGCCCCAAATACATAAACTCCCCTTGCCCTGTCTATTGTATAAATAAAAGATTCAAAACTCCTTGTACTGGTACTCCTCTCGAGAATGACTCAATAAAGCTTAGAAATACTGACGTGATGGAATAGATAGTGAGGGAAAAAAGAAACTTACGCGTCCTATTATGCCTATAGATTTGATGAAACCTCGTCGTTAATTAATCTACACAAGAGACTTACTATGCTCAAATCAATTCATACTGTAACGGTCGAGGATAAAGCTATTGTATCCCGATGCCTCCTCTCGTCGCCTCGGATATGTCAATATTGGCTTATATTATAAACTATTCAATAAAAGGACGTGGACACTTACCAAGCGAGGGTACTTCGCACCAATTTCTCTCCACGAGCTGATTCCTGGAATAAAAAAGAGACACAGAGATTGGTAAACGTATTTAATATGACATACAATAATATTTAAAACTTTTTTGCCTTAGGATAATAATTAGCATGGATGTGGGATACCTCAAGGAAGTCGATACTAAAAATGTTAACATGTGTTAGCTATAAAATTTATGATTTCAAGAATCTTTGTGCATTTCATTTGAACATAAACTGAATTAAAATCCTTTATCTTGCTGAGCAATGTATAGAACAATTTAACACTCATTCCGTTCTGACCCAACCTGGTTGCACTTCTTCTTACAAAACTTTCTCAGTAAAAGTTTTCAATTGTTTTGCAAAGTAATACGTCTTTTAATATTAACATTATTGACATAATTGGGATAGCCTTTGTTTTTATGTATAGATAGTAACTTTTAATGTTCCAGAGTGGAACGGAAAATACCTTAGGACAATAATTCATACGTTACAAAAAGCAATTGCTCTTCTAGGTAGTAATATGCACCAAAAACTGTAGAACCGGAAAAATCAACAGAGTTTTTACAATATTTTTACTGAGCTAAGAAATGATTGATTTCAGCTTACTTTCGCTGGAAGGTTGAGCAAGAAAATAAAAACAAAGACATGGTTGTTGTAGTGATGAGAGGAAAATTAGTGAGTCTTGATGGTAAAGACTAATTTTTAACCGTTATTTGAAGAAAATGTTGATGTCAGAATAGCTTGATTATAAATCTATTACATACATTTGTAATACCATGCGAGACGTACTTTAAAAATTTCCTTTTATATGCATTTATACATTTCCATGAATTCCAACATTTATTACCATAAGAATGAATTTCATTCATTAACTAAGTTGAAATGTATTCTCATAAAACGATGCAAGTATTTTGTCTAAGGCAATTCAACATTTAACCATATGCCATAAAAACAACTGCTGGAAAAAACAAGTTGTGTGAATGGGCTCAAGCAGAAAAATGATTGTGCTCAACGCCAACTATAAATTCTTTAATGGCATTGGGAAATTAAAATAATGCCACCAATTAGACGAAAGCGGGAGTAATTATCAAAAAAAATGATAAATAAAATACTTCTAAATACTTATGATAGGTATTATTGATATGGAAACAGAACGAGGCCTACCGAAGGATTATCTTGGTTTAAGATTTTTAGATATATAGTAATATAAAAAGGGCACTGCGAAATATGACAACAAAAAAGTGGACATGGATGACGTCTCATGAGAGCGTCTGAAGTGTGCGAGAATGTAACGCAAAAGAAAAAATGTCATGGGCTTAAAGTAAGGATCAATAAGACACTATGTTCATAAAACTTCATAAATAAAAGTTTCAATCCTTATCCCTGAAAAAGATTAAATCAAAATTTTCAGAAGAAACAAAAGCTTTATCCTTCACCCAGCAAAGATTGAACTTTGAATTCCTATCATTTAATTAAAAGGCAAAATCGAAAGAAGTGATATAGGGACAAATATATCGGGCAAGTAAAGAAGGACGTGAAAGAGAAAACCTATCAGGGCGTGAGGGAATTAAGACTGAATAGGGTAGATTGGAGGGCTGCAGTAAACCAATCCTAGGATAGAAATACTGATACGATTGAAATACGGGATATTATTTATGAGATGTATGGTTTTTCAAGTAAGCAATGCTCAATTAAAGAAGGCATCTAACGGAATAATCTGCCCTGAATTATGCAAGGGGAAAATTGAGAGCAGATTGGCATTATACCAATTGGAGACTTATATGCACCTCATAGAGCAAATGCAAGATTACAGTTACTGTAAGTAAATCACGGTTGCGTGCGTTGCCATGAGTCTTTAATATGTATGCCGAAGGTGGTAGTGGAGGCCTTGGGAAAATACATCAAGGTTTAACGACAGCGGATTGGTTTTGCCGTGACCGAATGTCGCTTAGCGTGCCAGTCAAGGGGTTGTATTCATCACCGGCTGCCTTACAGTTTCAATACGAGAGACTGAAAGAGAACGAAGATCAGTCATTAGAATACGAAAGCTAACAGAAGGTTTTTGGAAAAGATTCGAAGTGAAGCACAGAAAAGGGGAGCATGAAATGGAACAGGTAGAGCGATTAAGCTATTTTTGCAAAATTGAACGTGGTACCAAAATCGGAGAAGAAAGGGGAATAATGTTGGCGGAAGAAACTTGTGCCAAGGCATATCAAAAAATGGCATTGTATCCTGGTATAACGTGATCCTTGGGGAAGGGATGTGCTAATAGATAACAGTTTGAGCTTTTGGTCTGCTGAGGAATGGAGAAAAAGCGAGGATAGAAAGGATTATTAAAAACCAAAGAAATTAGCAGCGTGGAGAATTAATTACAGAAGGCAGAAACATTTTATTAAGGCAGAAGAATTTATTGACAAAATCATAACTGAGAAGGTTTCAGAATAAGAGAGAAGTAACAAGAGGAATCAAACCTTCATAAATGGCAAACGAGAGTTGTCCAGGCACAGATAGTATGAAAGGTAGAACACATCTTATCTAGCAAATGAATGAGCATGTCTATCATAATGAATCGGTTTCTCTTGCAACGATCTGGTGAACATTTTATTCCTAACAAAATTTAGCGGATATTTACGGAATGAAGACGCATAGCATAAAAAGATCGTTTCTCCACATACGAACGGATTCTTCAATGAATTACAACTGACAGAATTCAACATATGCTCCTTCCCCTTTCACTAGTTTGCTATCCTGGAGAGATTAAAATCAAAACGATTTCTTCGTGGTAGATTTGTGAAAGCTACAATCCCGCTAACAGTTTTGCATTCACGAGGAAAAAAGTGAATAGCGGTTGGCGCCTGACAGGGAATCGTGAGGGAACCGAAACAAAAGATATCGTGAGGCACATGATGCCGCACTAAGTGAGTCGATGATCAGCGAAAGAACAGAGAAAGGGTGATGAGAAAGAGAAATATCGGGTGATTAAAGACATTTAGGCGAAGATCATGGAAGGACTACCTAGATCAGGGACAACCCGAATTGGATCGGGTTGGTGTGGTGGCTAGAGTACTGGCCTCCCATCCCGAGGGCCCGGGCTCGATTCCCGGCAGTGGCGAATTTTTAAGTCCCGATCCCCACTTGGTGCCTAGTGGAGGGCATTTCAAGTACAGTACTCCGTCCGTCGGATGGGACGTTAAGCTGTGGTTCCCTTGGCTCCTTTCGTTAAGTGTAGGCTAATGCCGACTGCGGGTTTCTCATGGTTTACACCAGTACAAGAGGGCTTCTCTCCACCCTCCCTCCGTTCCCTGAAAACCTACCATTACCCAATTACCCACCTATCCTAAATGGTGCAAATGACCTCAGCTGTCGGTCGCCTCCCCTGAATGACCAACCAACCGAATTGCATCTCGGGACAATTTGGTAATCGTGCTAATCACTTTATTCTTGATAGCTGGTGGTAAGATTTAGGTTCCTAAGGCGGAAGGAGTCTTATATCTGATCCTGGAAAAAAATATGATCAACAATTTTTTTTCCAAACTCGGTCTAAACCATTGATTTAATGTAGTCCTTTTTCTTGTGATTTAGCTCTCCAGAGAATACTGTTACACTTGCTATCATGCAGTAATCAACAAATACTAATTACGCTACTTACATGAGACTGAGAGGCACAATATTACCTTCCATAGAAAAATAGTAGACCTGCAGTTACGAAGCACATAAAATGTTAGCACACACACAAATTAAAGTGACACTAAATCGTAAACCTAGACAAAGTAATTTAATTATTAGTCGGCCATTTCTATAAGTAAAATTAATTTTTAACTTAAATACTAATTATTTCCTAGAGTATACCTGAGCTGGTAGTGCTTAATCATGTTGTTCAAAATAATCCCTGCATTCCAATGTCCACATCAAAATTTAAAACGTCTCTTCTGATTTCCCCATTTACCTTTGCTATAAAATATTACTGTCCCTAATAGTGCAAACTTATTAGAAGACAAAAGTTCATTCTACTGATATTTTCCATTCCTCTATTATTTTCTCAGAACTAATAGTCACCTCTTCCACTCTCTTTATCATTTTCTCGAAGCTATCAGGTCCCAGCTGACCCTCTCTTCTCGTAAAAAGACCTTCGCGGATCCAACGCTCCTCGGACCACTCACAACCCCTTATTAATCCCTTTACGGTCCTATCTCTCACAGGTCAGGGACCGCTCACCTCGTCTCCGCACTGAAGGGTTCGAGCGAATACAGCGCCACTCAGCCCGCCCGCTCGAATTAATAAGTGATTTCGCGAGGCTTCCGATGCGAGTTCTCTTTCGCGTGCGGAAGCCATTTATATGCAGAACCACGAGCAAACTCCTCTTAAAATAGGGACAACGTGGCGAATAACACTGAAATGGACTCTTTGCGACATACGCCTCCCCACTAGAACTCGTCTCTTTGCTTGAAAACGACTGCCCACATGAAAACGTCTAGAAATATTTGTCCCGCATTCTTCTTGTCGTCTGATTTGGAAACAGATTTAATTCAATTGAAAATTATCTTATGCCATGTCATGAAGCAATTTCAATGGGCTCGTTTGATATTCATAGGACCTAAATTGATTTTGCTGAGCTTATTTGGACTGCTGGCAACTAACTAACAGGATTTGAATCCCATTCGTTTTTAATATTCTTCGAAATGAAAATTAATTCCTCCCACAGCACGATGATGTTTATATCTTATCACTGAAAACAGACACTCTGTGATAAATATGTGCATTAAAACACGTCCACTTCCATTATTTTAGAAAAGTTTTCACTTCCTAAGATAAGAAAAAACACACCACATTGTTTACTGCTGCCACAAAGTGGACTATATCCATGCCGAGGTCGGAATTCGATCCTATGACCTTTGGGTCTCCCGGCTGGTGTGTAACCGTCCTGGAAACCACAGCCAACCTAGAATGAATTCCACTAGCTGTTTGGCCAATCATCAAAAAATAACATGCAACCTCGGGTACTAGGTATGTGGGTATGCTTCTTATGAAAACGATTTTTCCTTAAAGATAAACGCTTACCGTCCTCAGAAGTAAGGATATCAATTTTTTCGACGAAAGAGACAAACCTATCCTTCACAACAATTCAAGTTTGTAAATTAACGTAATTATATTTTTAATTAAAAAGATACAAATTCATATTAACGGAAGTGATTGTATTTATTTCATCTTAATTGAAAAAGATAAAATCACACAAAAATTGCTCACATTGGCCTTAATCAGTATGAACAATATGCTTGAATAAATTGAGAAAGTCCCTATATTTCCGGTTCGTAATTACTCGTACACATAGCCTTTTTTAATTAAGGCAGGCTTCATAGTTTTAAGCAGATAATGAAAATATGATAGCTCTATTGTCATTTTCTATTTTATTTCCCGAGTTCCCGGATTCGAGTCCTGGCAGTGTTATGGGTATACCTGCCCCTACTTGAGTGCCTTGTGGACTGTGCTTGAGGGTCGGATGGCACTTTAAATAATGGAACCCTTGTCCCTTTCGTCAAGAGTAGGCCACATCCGATGTCGGGGTTCACTCTACCTTCCTCCGTTCCCACACAAAAATATTAAAGGTACGAATTTTCCAATGCACACTTTTCCTAAGAGACGCAAATGACATTAGCGGTCGACGTAGGTCCATATTCAGAATCCAAGCAACAGTCTTGCTTCCACCGTTTACGTCCTAAAATCTATACTTCGAGTTAAATAGGTGCGCAAGATTCTTCATGCAACGGTGGTAGAACTTCTACGCGACAAGCTGTATACCGCTTCGAAACACATCGAGGAGTAGGTATACCTACTTTTTCATCCCGTAATAGAGGTTATATGATGTAAGTAATACAAGTGAGACTGTAGATGAAATTTTGGGTCATATTTAGAATCTCATCTCAGTTCTCAGCTAAGAAGTAATACCACATTTTCAGGTACATCTACATCTACGCAATACCCTGCAAGCAGTCGCGAGGGTGTGTGGCAGGGGGTTAAGATCACCAAACATGCACTATTGACATGCAACTAGGGTACCACATGAAAACATCCTAATAATAGGGTCACATGCAGCTACTTGGTTAGTATTTATATAGTAATAAAGGGATTGGTTGTTAATGCTTGCATCATGTACTACAGACTACTCTGCCAACATTTGCCAACCTATCCTTTTGCTACACTGCCTATTGTGTTCTCTAATAGTACGGGGGAAAAATTACATTTTAAATCTATCGGTAAGACAATCTATCTCTCTAATGCTATGTATCTGATCGAATCTAGCATAATACGCTTGTGTTTTAATATATACCTAACATATTCTGTAAAGCTATCCGTTTTAAATTTATGTAATAAATTTAATTTGTACTTTAACCGACGAAATGATTCCCAACCTTAGTCTTGAATTAATTCTGATACACTTCTAAACCAATTGTAACACCTTTAATGAAATGTAGCTGCTCAACTCTGCACACAGTCTAGCACTTTGAACAAACCTAATTCATTCGGGTAAAATCTGAACACCAATTTGACTCGTTTCTGTAGGGGTAAGCAGTGGAAGAAATTGAGATTTCTAAAATGGCGCGTAGTCCTTTATGTTTGCTTACGTGGTTGAATGTTGGCGTCTTTAGCATTTCGAATGGGTAACGAGCAGCTGCAAGCATCGAGATGTAGATAGATAGATTATTTTTATTTACGTACATTATACTTTACAATAAATCTTTAAGTAGTTATAAAAGATAATGAATAAATAAAATACAATGAGTAACAGATTGCAATTATAGATATAGATTATAAATAGACAGAATATAGGAAGAATTTAGGGTTCGCCCTCTATGGTGTTAATTTGTATTCGCAATTGAGTCTTTATTGTTGTGAATGAGGGAGCGTTTCGCACGTGAGATGGCAGTGATTTCCATAAATACGATGAGCTGATGTAGAAGGAGTTACGAAGCGTCTCCGTAGAGCAGCGAGGTATCGCCAGGTGTGGGATCACCCCTCACAGGTCTGGTGCTGTGATAAACAGAGAAATAGTTCACTAAGTAGTTTGGTAGCCCAGTTTTTAGTATTTGTACATGTTCGTCCCGTTTAAGGCCGAAGACATACCTTATCCCTGTACTGACTAATCTCTGAAGCTTGAGATTCATTTCCTTTGAAATGTCGCAAATGACCCGAGAGCAGTAATCCACCAAGGGGAAGAGAAGCGTTTCAATGAGATGCTTCCTCAGCGCTTTAGTGGTACTTTTCCTGAAGTAACTGAGGCGGTACATGAGGGAGTTAACCTTTTTGCACATGCGTAAAACATGCTGCTTCCAACTTAGCTTTTGGAACAGTACCACTCCGAGGCTGCGAACCAAAAATTCGAAGTCGACCCTTGTTCCATTTAGGACAATGAATTTATCATATGCCGAAGAAGACAGTTTGCTCACAAAATAAGGCGAACGAAAAATAATAGCTTTTGTTTTGGACATATTGAGTTTGAGGTGATTATCGGTAGCCCGGCTTTGAATATATTCAGCGCTTTGGCTCATTTTTATTATATTATCATTCAATTACTCATAAGGACATTGAATATAAATTGGTAAATCGTCGGCAAAGATAAGAGAGAGAGAGAGCTCCAAGGAGGGATGCGAACCGGATCGATGCGCGCGTCACCTGAGTCCGCCGACGTTTCGCAGTATCCCATTCGCAGCAGCTTGAGTAGAGGGGATTCACACCTGTCTCTACTTCGCAGCCCTGATGGACCACGTGGTCCAACTGGCGGTCACCGCTTTTACGAGCCACTCGACCTCCGCCGTGCGTTGACGAGGCCTTGACCGCCGAGAGGAAAAAGGGAAACTGTGTTCCCCTCATTCACCCCAACATTTTACGTCCACCTGCCCCATCTTCCCCGTTTCTCTGGCAACACGTCCCTCGGAGAATTTTAAAGCCTCCATAAACAGGATTCCGGACCCTTTGCTAGGACGAAAAAAATCTGGAGCGCATGAAAAACCAAGGGAATCGGAATAGAAAGGGAACTCCCTGCCTTGTCTTCTCAATCTCTTCCCGTCTGTTTCAAGGGTCTGATTTCTCGTGTCTTAAGACTCCTCTTACGCTAGGATTTAGTGCATCTACCTTTTTCGTTAAGTCCCTCCGGTTGATAATGCTGTTTTCCACGGAGAAATAAATTCTCAGGGGATCTCAACCATAAAACTCGAACCAAGTCCGTACTAGCAATGGGCTTCGAAGTTTGCATCATAGTCCTCATCCAGTGGGAGACAACGTTAATTCCAACCATCGATTGTGCTGGTTTCCTCACAGATAAAAACATCACCATAAAAGGGCGAATGTAATATTCAAATACGGCGGTCACGGTGGAATTGAATATACTTAATAATTTTTCTCCGACGAAGAAATGCACCTCAGTTGAAGCCATTTGAGGGTATTATCCTTTCACCCGAATATTGTTTAATTTTATTTTTTTCTCTCTCTTCACTTTTATAAATTAAAAAACCTCCAAATATAATTGTTTCGAAAATCGCCATCATAAATTTGACAATGTATCAGTACTTTATTCCTAATAATTCAAAACAGCCGTTATTAATACTTTCTTATCAAGACAGTTTTGCAGGCATATGAGATGCAATAAAAGGGAACCAATCATTCGTCCGGGGAAGAAGTTTCTGATTACGACGGGCCACATCGTAAAAAATAAATATATTTCTGTGACTGGAATTTAGATATTAGATCATTTTTTCCATTCATGATTCAAATTAGTATGCAAGTGAAGAATTTTGCCTTCCTTATAACGTAGGGTTTTTTCTTACCCTTTTCAAAGAATACCTAGCCGGGCTATTAGCCGGGGATATTGGCGCAGCACAGTAAAATGTAAAAATATACTCGCAATGGCGTAAACTATCTCTTCATCACGTTCATGGCGGAACGGATAAAAATAATAAAGTTTTTTCTATAGATCCAACGTAGGCTGTATTTATGGTAATCAGAATAGGAGGAAAAACATTAAACATAAATTGTCTTGAGAATCCATAACGGATCATTTACGGCAACTGAAATGGATGTATGAGGTTTTCAGAGTCTACAGAATGCTAAACATAATAATGAGAGGAATGCAATGATGGCTTTCAGGCTCGGATGAGGGAAGGCGTGGAATAATTGGTATAATTTGACGGCTGGTAGATGACGTGAAGAAGTAGAGATTAAAATATTTAATCCTGGTAGGGTGATTAACTGAAAATTTATTAATAGATGAGATAAACGGGTGGGGAATAGCAGATTGGGACAGTGTACTAATTTACCGATGCAAATTGACCTAACATCATCGATGGCAGGATATATTACGGTTATATCTGGGCATTTCATATTCCGTTTTGACAGTTACTCAGTGATTCTATCCCACAGAACCTCACGATGGCTTTTGACACGCGAGAACGGCTCCCTCTTACGGCTCCCGTGTTTGGACACTCGATTTCCTGGAAATTCGAAGGCGGGAGACGAGTCGAATATCAAAAGATAAGAAAGAACCTCATTTGGAGGGAGTGATGAGGCGGGGAACAGGAGGAGGAGGTAATGAGGGGCGAAGATTTGAAAGAGGAGACTCCAGGAGCGGGAAAACGCAGGAACGGGAGAGGGCGCAATTACTTCCCATCGGAACTAATGGAGAGAGGAGGGAAATAAAAAGGAGTTCCCTCGGAATGGTGAAGGGGGCCGTAAATGGAGCGGGGATTGAAGGAATGGGGGATGATTGTGGGCGCGCTTGTGGGATTTGAGGGCGGTGAATGGGGGTGGAATGGGAGAAAAGGGGATGAGGGACGGGGCAGTAAGAGGTCAAGGACACTCGCGGCGTAATAATTCACATGCCAAGCCAAGTTTATCTTGAGAGCGAGGAATTTCCTTTGTTGCAAAATGACGAACGGTTTCTAAGAAATACGTGGATGTTTTATCTCCAGAAATTTAATCAAACACAGAATAGATAGCACTTACCTACTCCACAGATTTGATTGAAAACGCGTTTCACCTATAAAGTCATCATCAGGTTCCCTTACAGCTGAAACGTTGTTTCAATTAAATCTGTGGGATAAGTGCTATATTTTTCTGTGTTTGATTATGATATCCTTCAACTACGTCTCACTGGGCAAAATTACGTCGAGATATTTAATTAATACACACAAAACTCCTATGGAATTACTTTCTCTCCCGACTCGCCGTCAGTCTAAGTGCAGTAAAGTCCTGAAACAAAACCATAACGGGGATAGAGGTATAAAATCTATCTGAATGACCAAACATTACAGTTGAATCCTTTTCTACTATCATGAACTTGGAGCTACATATAAAAATAGGGAGAATTAGACGGGGAAATCCACGATGTGCGATAAAACAGCGACACAACAAAGTTCCATGTTAAGGGCGAGTGACTCCTTCAAGTTCCGGTAGCCCAGATTTTTAATAATAGCCACAGCGTTTTGTTGCGCTTGATTATCAAAGATCGCTTAAAATAAAAGATTTCCATTGACTCGTTAAAAAAAATATAACTAGAAAAGCATTCAAATTTAAGAAAATTGCGATAAAAAGGTAATGTTTCTGGCAAAAAACGAATATATTTGTGTCAAAAACATGTCAATAATGTAAAATTTATTCATCAAATAGCTTTGTTGATTGCAATAAGAATTTTGGAGTGAATGAATTTTGATTTTGGCAAAACGTAATTTGAAACAAAAAAGAAATAAATGACTGGGGAGTGAAAATATTTAAAAGTGATGAAGAGAATAAATAGTAACGAGTCACTGGAATTCGGGGTAACTCGGTTTATTTTTACGTAAGCGGCGGTTTTGGCCGAAAAATTGTGGGATTCTACAGTAACCGTTAAACTCCGGAAAAAATAAAATTGCCTTGTTTACTCAATGCATTAAGCTTTAAAAAAAATTAAATTTCTCATCCTGATTGGTTCAATTTTATTTTGGTTAGTGCTGGAGAAGAAAATTGTGCACCAGAGGAGATTCGTTGGCTTTTATTGGAAATATATAAAACAATATATACTCAGAAACACAGCTGGTATTTATAGGGTAAATATTTTCTAAACATTATTTATTTTTACAGCGATATCATAAGCTGTGGAAGGACAGTGCAATCAGCTCTTGCAAGTTCTCCTCCCTTTCCTCCTTTTTATCATTTATGTTACACACCATTTTTTATTGTGATTTTAATCTTTGTCTAACATCGCCGAGTTATTTCCTGCATTTTGTGTACATATACATTTAATTTGACAAAAACGTAGAGCAAGCAATTTCCGCCACGAACGCCCCAGCAATATGTGTGCACCATTAATGCAAGACTGAGCATTGACGACTCATGCAAATACCCTTCTGAAAAAAATTCAAGCTCATCTCCAGTGCAAGTAGTGAACCGTCAAGTCTTGCGTCAGCGTCTGCATGTTACCTCAGTTGTTACAAAATAGAGGGAAGCAGATTTATTCGGCGGCTAACTAGATGATGAATTAGTACGCAGAAACCAAATAATGATTATCTATATGTATACTCATGGGACGACTAATGCTGTATCTCCAAAATGTTACTTTGTTAGAAACAAATCAGAGGTTGAATTAAAATTTTTTGTATGTCACGCAGAGTTCTTAATAAAAAAACATCAATTTTTTTACCAATCTGCGGATCTAATTGTTAAGCTTTCAGCGGTGACATTCGCTCAAGTGCGACAAATTCAACATTTAAAACCAATAAAGTCCTGAAATTGTGATTGGGGGAAATAAGGTAAAGACCGAGACTGGGTGAATGTTGTGAAAAAGCTACTTTTAAGATGGAATATTTTAACTCGGTGAGAAAATATAGGGAACACGAAGCATTATCCCTTGCCGAACAGCCTTGCCTAAGACTGTAAGGTGAAGATCACAGGTGTAGATGGACTAAGGTTTACATTCAATAAAAGTTGCTATTGTAAAAACTGATATGAAAAAAAGATGAATACAAGGCATAAATACAATTCTTGGTCACTCGCCAATAATGTTTTTTAAAACAACCCTTTGAATAAACGGGCGTCGTTAGTAATAACAGATGCAATAATGCATGGGTGCAATGCTACACAATGCTCCATCATGGGAACAACTAACCCTTTTGCTCTTGTCACTTTCAAATTGAATAGAGGTAATATATAAGTATAGGTAATAGAGGACTGCAGATGAAAAAATTAAGAAGCTAATTGCGACCCAGCAAAATATTTCAAATACCGGAATTCAATACAGATAAAGAATATCTAAGTATAAGATTATTTTGAATTGAAGTATCGTAAATCACATTGATCAAAGAGAAAAAATCTCTGTGTAGACTGAAGTTCTAAAGCACCAAATTCTAGAAACTACAACGATAATTTTTTACTTTAAATATTGTATATATTAAAAATATTATAAATTAAGCCCACAGCAATTGTTTTGTAATATGTGGATTTAATAAAGAAGGAGATTAAGTTTACTCAATCTATTAATGTTAATGTAACCAAAAATAACATTAAAATGATCAATTCATGGAATAACACGACTAATACTATCAATGAAACCTCTATTCCGGTGAAGAACTGTAATCAGAGATAAATTTAACAAGATTATAATAAATGGATTCAATGGTAACACGAAGTATTTATAAATAGATTTAAACATATTCAAACGAATTTTTGGTAACAAATCGTCATGAGTGCATTAATAGCAATACATTTTCAAGAAAGGGATGGAGTATAATCACAGAATTTAAAAAGAGGCCAGGGAGAGAATCAGCAAAATATACACGCAAAAAAAGCCAAAATGTGGGCTCTAAGAAGTGATAAGAAATAAGAGCCCGAAAACAGCTCAAAGCAGAGAAAAAATTAATGCTCACACCATCGGTCTAGAGAGTCTTAGTGTGTGAAACTCATGCATCAGAATGGCGGTTCCTTTCCCTGCTGCGTCGCCTGCGGTTTCCCGGAAGGGTCCGGAAAGGCGGCGCCCGAAAAGTTATATACCCTTGGAATTTGGGAAGCGTGTACTTAGGGGCTTTCCCCGGATTATAATTGATTTGTCGCAGACAGCAGGCAGAAATGGAAGCAAGCAAAAGGTTTTCCTCTGCTAATATTCTTTTCTCCCAGCACTTTTACTTTTCGCTAGCCTTCTTTCACTTAAATTCCATTTTCGTAAACTCCTTTCATTCCTCATGCTTGAATTTACTCTGTCTCCCTTATGTGGATACTACTGACCATAAAATTCCACTATATATGACAGTGATCACTTCTTTACGTCAATAGTTGAGGATAACATCAATTCAATAGAGTGAAATAATAAATCGCCAAATCTTAAATAGGTTAACGTGAAAGTAATTCTGACCATGTTCACAACGGAAGAGGTCAGAAGATTTCCTGCCGAACGGCCTTGCCTAAGACTGCAAGGTGAAGATCACAGGTGTAGATGGACTAAGGTTTACATGCAATAAAAGTCGCTATTGTAAGCATTTCAGTAAAAATGCCATGCTTATTTGTAGCAAAAATACTCAAAAACATAACAAAATCTTTCTCTTTATTTTTATCCATACCTTTCTTTGTACTTAGAATGTACGCATGTAGTTTCAAATCATCGTTTCCACGACATCTCTGACCTTCATGCCATCTCTGACATCATGACATCATGACATTCATGCCAATGAAAACAAAAGCAACATTTTGCCGTCGTTCACAACCTCCCTGATATTTCACAATATTGTTCCAGGTTTCCTTTACCCCCCAGCAAACACTTTGTTCATTTGCATTGTAGCAATAACTTTCGTTCACTTCTATTTCCTGGAATTGTGCGTCAAAACATTATTTTCTCTTTCCGGGAAAATTCAACTGAGGCGGATGGATCAAGTAAGAGTCTTAGAGTGTTTTATTAAAGATATTGAATATTTCAACGAGTTGGCCTTTATACCGTCTCATTTGCGCTCGTGTGACGTATACACATAGCTGTCGTATTGGGATGTGGAATCCTTACCCCTTGGGGGTAAGGATGGCTCGGCGTGAGAGAGGTCAAAGTTCATAGGCCGGCCGACCTGTCCCACTTCCCACTCCCTATGACCGGCGCTTAAGTGCATTTCCTCCAACTGTTGGTTCAGTGGGCAAGGGCGAATTCAATCTCCGGGGAAGACGTTGGTTTCAGTGTCTGTAGGCAGAGTTCCAATCCACCTGGGTACATACACTATACGTCCTAAAGCACTTGAGGCCTTAAAGGTCCTAACTGCCTTCGGTAGCCGAGGACCACGAGGGAAATGATTAATTAACGCGCAATCTTAACAAAATTATTAACCCAGTTGAAGAACCACCCTATCTATGCGCATACCTAGCTGTAAAAATTCAATCAATGCGATCAATAACAATTTTGAACTGAACCTTAGCCAAACCAAGGATCCAACCTTTTGGAAATCCAAAATTACTCAGAAATGTCGACACTCATGCAATTCCTGAAATATCAGCTGGCGATGCAAAAATATTATATTCAAACAACGTTAAAATCTTGGGGTCACCATGTTATGTAACATTTCTTGGCAAAACCATGTGCTAGTCATAAGCAATTAGGTTAATATGATCCTCCATCACCTTAAATTTCAGAAAAATCTCCTACCCCTTCATACACGTAAGCAATCTATCTCCTTACTTATTATCCCCCACTTTGACTATTGCTGCTTGGTAAACCATGATAATACTGAAAATCTCAATGTAAAGCTTGGACATCTATTACATATGTGTGCAAGGTAAATCTTTTACTTAAAGAAAGATTTCCCCTCATTATACCAGGCTTCCATGGCAGGAGGCCAAAACCAGAAGGAAATATTTGCTTGGTTCGTTTATGTATTGTCTTTTTAAGAATCGGAAACCTGGTTATTTAAAATAATTCTTTCCTCTCTAAGAAAAAAAGGCCAATGTTACCACCCGAATAGCTCCGGATTACTTAATTGCTCGACTACATAGGACTACTACGCATCAAAAATCTATATGTGATGCTGGGGCTAGGTTGTGGAATAGTATTCCCGCCGACATCATGGAATCCAGTTTAATATTTGCTTTTAAAAAAAGATTTTTCCTCATTAATCCAACCAAGAAGGGCTTTTATTTTAAATGCATTCAATAATATATAGAATGAGCTGTTTTATTTCCCTTGATAATTATGTACCTAACCGTTTTGTGTTTCAAGCTCAAATATTTATGTAATTCCTTTAGATGTTCTAAGTGGACGAAGACGTCTAAGGACAACAAATATTTCTATTTTGTAGTAGCTATAACAAATATTAAGTTATCTCACTATAAAACAGATAGATTTTGGCATATAAGCATGGCATAATATATACTCCTGGCTGCCATACAATTCTACAAGAGTTTTCTTACCAGTCAAAATATTCAAGCTCGTTATTTTGTTTAAACTATTGGTTATTTGGGTTGTATAACCGAATAATTGGGCTGATTCGTACATCATTAATCAAGGACTATCTGCCTGCCACTTTTCGTTAACATCCTAGACCCGATTAACGGACACTCCCCTTGTTAGAAAGATGCCGTTCCCTGCACTAAGTTTTTTGTGAGGATGCTGGGAAGTAGCAAAGGTTGCTTCGCAGCTGATTAGTGAAGCAAAGTTGGCCATTTTATTCGGCACAGGTGGAGGAAGTTGTTTCCGCACGCAATGTAGCTAACAGCAATAAGATTAATAATGGAATGTACATGAAATATTCCTCAAATAAATAAAAATATGCAAAAAAATTCCAATTATGTATGAAAAAATAGGCTAAACAAATTTATCCAGGGGAATAAAATGCAATAATACTCCCCTAACATATCCTTAGGAAGATTTACTGACGACATGGCGATTAATATGGGGGATGAATACAAAAATATTCATGTTTCATTACCCATGAAATTTCTACAACAGGCTAAGGAAAACAAAAGGCTAAAGCCTTGTGCCGAGGAGGCGGGATCTTGCAAAGCGCCACTTCTGTCACTCAAAGGGTGACATGCATATGACCCCGTCTATACCTAACTTCATTGTTATCTCGCTAACCGACAGGTCCGAAAAACTACTTTCAATTCAGTAAAGGCCTCTAATCTAATCCTGGCAGATGCATGCGTTTACACTGATTTAAAAAAGAGTTAGAAATCCGATATGGCATTTAGTTTAGAGGTAGCTTCACAAATAAAGTTCAGTTTCGACTCCCATTGTGAAATGTGAAAACTACGTATCAGGTACATTTTGTATTAATGATTTGCCTCTCTCCCGTTGGATTTAAATGGTATCTCCGCTAGTAACTTATGCTATTCACTTTTTGTATTTCACTATCAAACCAAAAATATCTGAGCGAATTAACTTGAAGGCTGAGTGGAAATCGTTTAGCAAGGATTTAGATGCAATTCAAGACTGATGTGACAAATGGCAGTTAGAACTTAACCTTAAAAAGTGTGTAGCTATCAATTTTTGGAGGAGGAATTATTCGATAGAGCGATCCTATAAAATTAATAACGCGAAGATCGAAAGAGTTGAAACCATAAGATATTTGGGTGTAACAATCACTAAGGATTTATCGTGGGGAAGACACATCCGGGAAATATGCGGCCGAGCGAAGAGAAAGCTAGGATTTATAAAAAGAGTACTTTGGATATGTGATGAGAAGACAAAAGAGCGATGTTACTTTTCACTAGTTAGTCCCCACCTTGAGTATGAAGCCAGTGTATGGGATCCGAATGAATTATGTTTGATCAGAGAGCTAGACAGTGTGCAGCGTAGAGCAGCTAGGTTCGTTAAAAGGTGTTACAATAGGTTGTTTAGTGTTTCAGAATTAATACAAGAATTAGGGTGGGAGTCATATCAGAGCGTAGATTAAGGTACAGATTAAATCTATTAGAGAAATTTCAATCGGATAGCTTTCCTGAAGATGTTAGGCACATATTAAAAATACCAGTGTATTATGTTAGATTCGACCAGATTAATAAGATTAGAGAGATAGATTGTCGTACTGATAGATTCAAAATGGCATTTTTCCCCGTACAATATATAACAGAATAGGCTGCATAGCAAAGGGATAGGTAGGTGAAATATTTTAGAGTAGTCTGAAGTGCATGATGCATGTAGTAAACCCTTAAATACTATACATACTAACAAACTAGTTACATGAGAACCTATAGTTGCTTGTTTGCATGTTAGTAGTACATGCTTGGTGATCTTCACGCCCTGCCACACACCCTCGCGGTGGCTTGCAGGGTATCGTGTAGATGTAGATGTAGGCTGGATTGATATTTTGAGGTTCAAAAGTCTCTCCATGCATTGATTTACTAGCTAGTAAAAGGATTTCCCCCAATTTAGACAAGAGCACAGATATTCCACTCTTAGTACACAGCAATTAGAAAATTTTGCCATCGACATCGATGAGGATGGAAATATTTTTAATTTCTAATATTGGATGAGAAAAATAAAATAAATTCCAATTGCACGCACATAATAATTAATCAAACGCAGCAAAACGCCAATGAATATGCCTAATCATCTAAACATATATTATACAGTGGAAGTCACCGCAAAGAAGCATGACAGGGAGTAGCTACACATGAAGTGTGTATGACAGTTGCACTTAGATCCTCATGTCCTTTGACTTTAGCTTTGTTTAGACAATTAAGTTGAATTCACGTAGAGATCTCATGTGCTGACCAGTTACCAATTTCAAACTCTCAACGCGTAAGACAGTCCCAGCAATGTCATTAACAAGTGTTCGTAATTCAACATGAAATAATCCAAGTTTGCGTTGCCCTTCGATGGAATAATATAAAACGTACGCCAACATTAGACGAGATAAAATGATTGACTATTCCATGTGGTTATTCCTCTCGTACAAAACCTTCCGCTGTGTCTCTCTGACTGAGGCCGTCTGTCCCTAAGAGAAATTGAGACCGAAATTCCGCAGGGAGGGGTAAAACACATTCTGCTGCGCGTATGTCTTCTTAAACCCCGAATTAAATTCGTAAACAACGGTTAATCTGACTCAGAAGTGACCGCAATTCTTGGAGCGTGCAATTTCACGGGAATCCCTCTCTTCTCTTCCTCCGACCTCCTACTCCATTTCTTCCGCCTCCCTAGCGACGGGAAACACAATTAGCAGAGCGTCCAGAGCTCGTGTACATTGCGTTTTATAATGAATTATAATGTTCGTCCGCGGAGCACGCGTGTTTTTTCTCTACAGTTCCGATGCTCATATTTTATCTCAGGGTTTAAGCTTAAGCTTTATCCAATCCCCCTTTCTCTTTCCCTTCACTTCCTCCTCGCCCCTCCCCATCCCTCACCAAACCACCGCCCTACTACCCCACCCAACCCCTCGCCAACAGGAAGAAGTGGGGCAGTCCGGAACCCATGCGCCCCAGACAACTTATTTACGGGAGACGACGGCTCCTGGAAATGAAGTTGAGCATTTTACTCCCGGCGCTCATCAAATTAGGACGCGCATTTTTGGAAAAGTTTGTCCGGAAGCTCGGAACTTCATGAATCTCGCTCACCTGGCTAAAGGTCAATTTGAGGGCAAGGGACGTCGCGTCGTCGGCTCCTACGTAGTAAAGGGTCGTACCATTTACGGTATGTAGAGATGACACGAGCGTCTCAATCTAAGTAGGTACGTAGAGGGCGATTAAGCGGAGAGAAGCATATTGTCCACGGATTCACTCCGTGTGATACAGTATAACAATTAGATAGGCGTTAAAATGACGGCTTGTCATCCCAGAGTGTATAGTGGTGACAACTAATCAATGAACTATATCATGGGGGATGCCCTGTAAGACATCTCGGCGGTGTGTGGAAGAGATGAATAGTAGGCAAACCTAATAAATGCATGATTTTGCTGGTACAAAAAGTATTAATTAATTAAGTTCATGTATTGATTAAGTCCAAGCACAAACTAAAGCTTTGAACAAAGAGAAAAAATGGGAGCGAATTTTTGTCTCATCTGTTATTTCTTCTCCATGCAGTTTAGCGACGCAAACACCAGAACCTTTTTTAAGTAATTCATTTTTCTCTCCTATTACAATATAACTCACAGTTACTTGGGGCGAAATTGAGACTAACCAGTCCGTATTCCACCTAATCTCTCGCCAATAATTGCTAAAAAAAATCACCTATTTGAAGAAACATATATCGTAGAGATGAAGCCGATAAATGAGTAAACTGTGAAGAAGAGTGGGGACACTTCCAAAAATAAACTACCCCCCTAATCGGTAGGGATCTGTCAATAAATTCTTAACGACAAATACCGCTGCAGGAAATTACTCACAAATGCAAGGGGTTCTAAAAAGAAGCTTGCGAAACCTACTGCAGAAGAACTGTTCAAGGTTACCACCGGCTCTCAGAGAGCACTTCGCAACCACTCAGTTTCGCGGACATCTCGGGCGTCAGTCTCTTGATCTGACACGCGGCAATATTAATTTATCGCACGCCCACAGGAAGGGGACACGCCCACACTACATTAAGCGCGGAGACAGCTAGGTAGAGTACAAATGCGCGCGCGTACAATAGCAGCGCTCAAACCCATCCGCCATATCTGCGGCCGAGTTGATCTAGGTCAAGCATGCGAGTACTCTAGACTGGGCACAACTCACCGCTTGGCGTTTCACCTGCGAGAAGCGACATTCGGTAATGAATAGGCAGTCGTGAAAACCTCGAGATGAAAGAAGGGAACGTGCTCCGATGGGAGATTCCAAAAAGACCAATAAATGGCTGAAGCAGATAGGCGTGGCCTCTCGGGTGAGGCTTACTTAACATTCATTCCGAGGGCCAAGGTCTGCGACGCAGAACAATCCCCATGCTTTTCCCTGCGATGTGAATTCCTCGAATGAAATAAACAGATATCGCCTAAAGTACTTGTTCTCAACTGGTGGCGTGTATCTATGCTTGAAAAATTGTTGGTGGTACATGAATAATAAGCTGATGACATTCTAATTTTAAAAATTAGGAAGAAATCAAAACGTATAATTTTCATTCTTGAAATTGATATTAAGTTAAAATACGTATAATTTATAGTGCAACATTTTTATTGGAACTTTGGCTTATCTTTTTCTCCCAATAGATATATTAGGTGAGAATTGGTGAGACTAAAGAATTTTCGAGTTTTGCGGCGTTGAATTTCCTTGAAGATGTGACCCACACGGGTCACGGACCATTACCAGACAAGTAGTGGCAAATACAAAAATACTCTGGCCTCATAACGAGTCTCGAAGGTTTTAACAAAGAAATATCAATCGTTTTAAAAGATTTTTGTCCTATTGGTGAAGGTGGTACAATTTAAAAAACAATGAAAACCTGTGGCTTCCCTTGAAACGAGCGAAATTCAAATAAATGTAATTTGATTTGTGTAATTTTAAGTTACGTTGCTACTCTCGATGGAAAAATGAGAACAATATGAAATTATAATCCTGTTGGAAGGATATAAAAAGGTAAAATTCGATTCCTTGAATCGCAAATAGACATTAATTTCGACAGTGCGAGTTATAGCCAAGACATAAATTTGGGAGAAAAGAATCGAAACCATGTTGAGCAAAGGGAAATATAGGAACAAGGAGAAACACTTCGTAAGACTCCACCGAAATTTTAAAGACACCGACCTAGGTTTTGATTGACAACACAATTATCAACAAGGTGACTAAAGTGAGTCCGCGAGTTCATTTAATATCTTAAAAGGTGGTAAAGTAAGGATATTCTGAACTTGTGTTTCGGAATGCAATTCATAATACAGTGGGAAGTTTAACGAAAAAATGGGATTTTGAACCAGCGTTATGCTGGAATCTCATATTGGGGTACAGATAAATCGGCAATTAAACGGATGGCTAGATTAGATTTTACACGTTGCAAAATATTGTCAATTACTTTCTAAATGTACCCATTGTTAAATGCAATAATTTTCATCGTGCACAATTCAAAATTGATATCATTGATAGATATAGGGATGGATAATACAATCTAATGGCCACAAGATATAATGCTGTTATTTAAGAGTTCCTTGGTGGAAAGAGTCACCAGGGATTATTACATAAGAACACGTCAATTTTGTAAAACATGGAGAAGGATTGATGGTCACTGATAACATTATTGTCAAGTCTAAAAAGCTTAAAGCTTCATCACCCACCTCAAGGGTGAAATAGATAAAATCATGTAAGTTGTTTGAACGGTTTTTAACAATATTTAGCTGACGAAGGCTAACAGTCCATAAACATAACGCAGAATTTGACTTCTCAACAGCTCTAAGTCACGTATACCACATAGTTTATTCGATTCACTGATTATTTTGATAAAATAACACATAGAGGTTAAGTTAATAACGCAGGAAAATGATAAACACAACATAGATTACTAGTTTACGAAACTCGTCAATCTCCTACCATGAAGAAAATCTTCAAACACATTTCAGTTACCAGCGCGCAGTTTCTCGAACCGAAGGCCTCCTATTAAAAATATTAATTAAATGGCTATGGATTTGTGGAAGGAATTTCTCCTGCTGGTTATAATGTTTTAAACTTCGATGGATGAAAATGCCAATAACTATTAAAATTCTAGGTAAGCAAATTCCATTCTAAATTATGGCGCTCACTAAATTAAATGCTCTCAGGTTAGACATCAAACTACTCCTTCCATACAATCAAAGCGTTATCGACCTGTTTATCTCGAACAGACAGCATATTTAAGATAATTCTGACTGACTAATTGAAACTATTTAGGACCTCAACAATTTTTCATTGCAATGTATCCACAATCCAGCTGCATCTTTCTGTGTCAGCAAGACACTTCTAGGTTCCATAACATTCAAAGAAAAGGGAAAGGAATAAGTACAAAAAAAGAGCTAAGTTAAAGATTGGAATTAAGAAAAAAAATAGGGTCGGTTTATTAAACTATAAATCATTTTACAGGCTCAAGTAAGCAAGTGTAGGTGAGCACACGACCATATAAACATGCGTGGGTAGATACATTTTACGGTGCTAAGCATCACAAAACTTGTATATTGAATGAATTCCACAGAGTTTCAAAAGTTTAAATCATGATAAAGAAAGAATAAAGATTACTTGTGAGTTAACTTTCAGGTTAGAGAAAAGAGACCCTGAAATATATGCTAAGTTTACGCCTTCATCAAAAAAATATTTTTTTGATTAAACAGGTATTAACCACAGGACAGCAACTTTTTTATGCATGGATCTAGCCGTAAAAACTTTTAGAGCTTGGCATAAAAGGAAACATTTGGTGTTGGCAGATTACCAACAGCTTAAGAATGAACAGTTGGCTTTTGCGAGTGGCTTTGATGGAAGGAATAAATAAATGAGTTTTCATTTACCTCCTTCAAGTTTAAATTAAATAAAAGGAAATGGATGCATTCTTCATTTCTCAGGCGATAAAATAGTAATTAGTAGATTGAATCGTTTAATCTTCGGCTTTGGAATTAGTGAGGAATTAATGTAAAAGTTGTCAAGGCGTACACGGCATGCGAGATTGTTCTCAGCTAATGCTTCTTCCCACTTAAAACCCTCCAAGGTCTTTAGGCATCGAGAATGAAAGAGAGAAAAATTACTTTTCAAACGAGAGAGAGAAATTCCGCGGGATTTGATGACTGACACTCCCGGCTCTCATTATTACCGACACACAAACACACACCCCAGATATTAAAATTTTCACTTACAATTCACTTTAATAAACAACGCCGATTAATAAGCGAAAGAGAGACAAGTATTTGTTTAAAAAGAAAACTGAACAGATATTTTTCCTAGTCGTGGAAGGGAAGGCAGAGACGAAAATGATGGCATAAAAAACCGATTAGCAATACAACAATAATATGGTTGATAAAAAATTATCTTTCTAAATAATATAAACGATTAAAGCAATTAGTATCCTATAACGTGACAAAGGACTGGACAAATGCTCGTAAAACAGTGTAATTTAATAGCGCTGAAACACTCGAGACATATACTCAATGAATAGAGCATCTACAATTTAGCGATCAACAATTCGATAAATGCAGTTGAAGTCACTAGAAATAAAATTAATCAAAATATGAAGCATGCATAACATGAATTCAGTTATATGTCTGTTTTTTAAATGTCTTAGTGAAAAACGCTAATATATATTTGCGTGCATTTACTTGCATGGTATCTTAAGACCTCAAATATTTATATAGGCATGGATCCTGCCATAATCGGTAGAATGACAGTTTGAAACATTTACACTACGTAGAGATCCTTTCTTTTCCACCTAAATTTATTCCACCAATGAGCGAATAAATGATTTATTTCATCCCGAACATAACAGCGTACAAACATCCATCAGCAACAAGAATGTAAGAACTACAGAAAATTACAATACATTTACGCTGGCTGATTATTGAACAGGCTAACGAATATTATATTCGCTTATAATATCATTAACATAATACTTCGTAGGCATCTTCAGTATTTTTAAAATATTTTCAACGGGAGCGTCATAGGTGTCTGCGTCGGGCAGAATCTCTAAGCAGATAGAGACTCAAAAAAGTCACAATGACCGTATTCAACTAAACAGAAAAACTAGTAATATGGTTGCTGGCAATATAATTGTGGGCGTGACGGCTGTACGAGTCTGATGTTGAATCATTCCCTGCCTCATAACCCTCGGCGGCTTTCAGGTGTCCTACTTACATGTCTTATGATTTTCCTGCCGTTGTCGCCAAATTTCCCTGAACAACTTCCTGAGCACCTGACTGTAGACTGGCGGGTCTAATTCAATGAGATTAAATTGATGAGTAGGGGCCGGTAAAGAGCTGTAGGCAGGCATTATCCCTCTCTGATGACGGGAAATTAAGATTGATGCCGAAATGGAAAAGGAATCGCCGGGAGAGAGGCTTGCTAAACGCTTTTCCCCTTTAAAAATCCTTGGACTAACCGAGAGGGAGAGAGAGAGAAAACGGAATCCGGTGGTTGCCGAGGTACCGCTCGCGTACCCGTCGGCTAATTTCACCCCACTTGGTGGAAGGGAGAAGGGAAAACGCTTCCTGACCTCCCGAGGCCTACACACTTCCCTCCTCCCCGCTCTTCTCTGGTGGTCGGGGGTTGGAACGGGCCAAAGGTCACACGCATTAATGTTAGAGAAGGGGAAGGAGGAGATGAGAGGAAAAGGAGGTGTGGAATTAAAGGCTGTGGAGGACGGGGTGGGGGTGATTCTAGTGTGTTTGCTCATTCGCTGATGTTAATAATGTTTAGCAAGAGAGAGAGAGAGAGAGAGAGAGAGAGAGAGTTTGTGTATGTGTGGGGAGTAATATGGGTTGTGGGGAGGAAAAGGGGATTGAGGAACGGATTTCAATTAATTTGCCACAGGGGAGGAAAAGGGTGAACAATTTGCGCCGGGAGAGATTAAGCCGTGCTCCAGCAGGAACAGAGAACACCGGTGGAATTTCCGCTACGAAGCAAGCATAGAAAGCACTTGAGTCATGGGAAGGATGAAAAAAATATCTAAATGAACTGTGGATTGGTGAGAAAATGAGGTAAGATTTAAGTGAATCAACTCTTTGAAGAAACGATATTCTTTTGGATATTTTTTTCCCCTCATGAAAACTTCTGCGAAATAAGGTCTTAAGGTCTTGACGACTGAATTAAATGGAATATAAGACTTCAAGACGACGTGGGGTACTTATTCCAGCGGCGTCATGGAAGCTCAAACGCGCAAATGAACCTAAATAAACTTTTTAAGACTTTTCGTTACGGGGTATGAAGTAAAATATTTTTCAAGCCTTTAAAAAGGCTGTTTTACTACTTTGAAACTGAAATATATCTGTCAAACACGCTAACCTGTAATATTAAGTAACTAAAAAAGCATTGACCCAGTTTCAAATCGTGTGTTTAATAATACCCTAGGTCCTGTTTTATGATGCGTTTTAAGTTTAAGTTAAGTTTAAGTAATGTTTAATACTGGCAAACGATTGTACATGCTCTCTTCAACTTTGAAGCCCATGCCATCCACCTGTGTAATGAACTTTTTTCAATATAAACAGCTGGACTTCGGGAGTTTTAGCTATATCCACCTTTATTAATAATTACCTTTAATTTAACTGACATTACGGAAATCGATCCTAGAATACTTAGCATCGAATTCTAACATTGATTTATGTCCACCGCCAAATAAATAACCTAAGTGCAACAATCAGAAATATATAGTTAAGAGGTAAAAAGGTAAATCATATTCCATTTCTTTCTATTCACAGGACAAAATCATAGGCATTAGGTTTTGTTTTCCAGTCCAACATAAATATAGCACTCCAATAACATTTTTTGCGTGTGAATTAATTTTCATACATGTCTATCCGGAAGTTAAGTCTCAAATAACCTAAAGAGGCTCGAGTCCTATGCAGGAATGCTTATCCTCAGACAATCTTCGACGCATTTGCTAGATATTTAGAATGAAGTTGATAATATTTTGCGTTCACGAACAAATTTTTGTTCGGATGATTACTAAGGGAACTACGTGTAGCAAAGATCAATAAAAACAAACATAAAAAATGTTAAACCCTCCCAGGCGTTTCTCCATTTTCTTCATTTTTTAAATCCATATGAAACCAATTTTTAAAAAGGAAAAAAGGGTTGTCAGGTTAGAGTGGGGTAACTCTTGTACTCTAATCCAATTCCGAGGCCCAAGTTCGGTTCAAGGTATAGAAGGATATTTTTCAGTTCTGTAAAGACCCCTACTTAAGTTTGCAAATATGGCACCTTGGCAACTTAGGTTGAAATTAGAAATATTTCTTCAGAGAGAAATATGGTCCAACTTGACCAGGATTTAAACCTGTAACTCTTAAATTTCAATTTAGGATCTTTAGCTATTTAGTTACCTCGGCCCTCTTATTCGCTGTACATTTCTACGAGCTTTAATGGAGCTATATTCACAGGGAAGAAAGATACCTTTATGCCTTATTTACAGCACCTAACCGAATATTGGTTTTTCAGGTTTAAATTACGGCCAAGAAGGAAAACATTGCCTCCATGGGAATCTCTAGTGTGCATACCAGTAGTATATAACTCAGTTAACGTTTTTCGGGGTTAGTTCGCAATCCTGGAAATTTCACTATAAGCTACAGTTCATGCAACAAAAATGTACATAACCCAATCCATTCACGGTAGATTGAAATCCCCGTAAATTATTATGATCCAATGGCAATTACGTGAAGTTACTTTACTAATCTTTACTGATAGTTTTTATACAGAGTCGTTGTCGGGTAGTCTATAGTATTCATTATTTATTGTGTTCATTTATATAATATCAGAGAATATAATAGAATAAATACTATTGATTCTTATATATTCAGTCTTAATCATTTTTTTTTACTTTCAGCGGAGCACCATTCTAGATCGCCCGCGGAAACTTAACTCTTTTGTACTGACAAATATATCCTTGAATGCAATGAACACTCTTCTTCCGAGTCAGTTAAATCTATCTTTCCGTTTAGTTTGAAAGGTTTTCCGAAGAATTTCGTCATCTGCAAATTTTTCTGATACTTTCTTGTATTTTTAATTTTTAACTTTCTATGTCGACTGATTCGAGATTTTAGACCCAATAATTCTGATTCGCACCATTCTCATTACATTTCTCTAATTGGGTAGTTTTTTTTACTATTAGCTGCATGTTGTTGCTGATTATTCAACAATTCAAAACACACTCGAGATCATTCGCATCGTACTCAGTGCAAATAGATAAAAAGGGACCCAATGACGATTATGGATATTTCTCCACCCTTTTCCGTTTACTGATGAAAACCCCTCCGACCTATCATAAATGGCGCAAATGACCTTAAACTGCCTACCGGTCGCCTCTCCCTGAATAACCACTAACATAGTGGTTACTGGTTACTGGATTGGTGGTTAGTGGATGGTTATATTCATAAACTACTATAAACAACTTTTGAAGTGAGTGCTCAATCGATGGCAATAGACCAATGGACACATATTCCAATAAGACACTTCCGTAGAGTTTATACAAAACATGAATTGCTGCGAAAGCAGTTTTGACAGAAAGTATTTTATTTGTAAAATATAAGCATTTGAAATCGCCACGAGCTGGACCCCGTAAAAACGTCATTCGCATAGCAGCCATCTTGAATGACGTCAGGTCCTGCAACAGCGGTCGCAGTGCATATATTTCTATACGAAGTTTCAAGCGTTCACGAGATTACAATTGAAATGCCTTTCATAAATACACTCTTATTAATACGCCTAAGCGTTGAATTAAATGTTGCAGTGTGACTAAATATAATGACACAAAGGGAAATGCCTCCAACAAGTATTATTTTTTAATTACCCGAAACAGGATAATGTTGATATGGGTGAAGAAAGAAGTGCAGGCGAAAGGAAACTATGTCTTTGCAATCAAAGGTGCGCATTTTCGATCGTTCACTCTTTCTTTATTTTTCCAATTCTGGAAGCGTAATAATACTTAATTTTGCAGAAACTAGGTAAAAACGAAGCACTGCTAGTAGTACTATTGTTGATGTTATGTATTGATATGTGCTCAATATTATCAGTAAAGCATTTTCATTGATTTTAAAATATTGCTAAGAGATTTAATACATGCACATATCAGTAATCACAGTGCAAGGGAAATGCGCTGGACACATGCGACGAAAAATCTTTTCCATATCAAACATGCCATGTTTGAAAAAGTTTGCTAAGCATATTTCAACTATGTTTCTAAGACTGAACCTATAGCTGCTTAATTTTCACGATTAGAGGTCCTAACTTTTTGTAATTGCAAACAGTATGTAATTTTCACCGTTCGAAAGTCAGCATGAACGATGAATGCGCGAAAAATAGCTTACTTGAACACTCAAATTTAAACACGATTTAAAAAGAACAGCTGTAGACGAGAATATTTATTCTTTGCATTAACTTTACAATGTAGCACATAAGATGTACGTTTCAACATACCGCGTCTGCGTCGAGAACAGCTAATATGTCAAATACACCAATATCACATCACACAACATAAGAATCTAGGATCACGATCGCACATTGCTTGCTGCGCAACAGGTTAAATTTTGAAGTACCTCGGTATTTTCGGTCTTTTTAATCTACCTTTGTCTCAATAGCCCAGTATATATTTCCCCATAAGGAAGTTCTCCGAAATCGTATCAAAACTCAATACTGCACCATACGTTCATCGTATTTTTTATTTGATAATCTGAATACTTGAAAACTTATCCCAAACGATACGTTGATGGTATAATGTGCCTGAAAATAGAGAAATGTCGTCACTTATTGGAGCAGGAATTCAATGTAAACAAATGGATAAAGTATATGTTCACAATACTCTTATTTTTGCGTACCCGAACTTGACGTGCAATCCTAGCACGAAAGGCTCACTACCTACTTGCCTTCGTCATCCATCAAAATATGTGCGCCACGACATATCCCTTGTATCTTACTATAATTTATGTTCGGGCATACTTGAGCACGAGGAAGAAAAACACTTTTTATGATTAATATAAATAAATTCACTTTGTAAAATTCCACAGATTTATTAAAACCGACCCAGGTTTCAACTTACACAGTCATTATCAAGGTTTATTACTTTTTATGGAGCTTAATATGCACGTAGTCGATAGTATGATCGCTGTGTTCCTCACGAACGTCCCTAACACCAAAACATTCATTATCGCCATATTATAAATATTGCAAAATTCAAAGGTGAACATTCATTTTCAAACATTGACATGCTTTTACCTCGCCATCTTCACTCTTTGGCTTTCCAATTGAACGATATTTTCTTCGAAGATTGAACGAAGCTTCATTTAGCTGCTTTAACCTTCATTTAGCTCATTTAACAAATTTAATGCTTTACATGGTGTTGATACGTTAGAAAACATTGCTAATGTTGAGATTTTCGGAAAATTTCTTGCGTCAGCTTAGATAAACTCAGACTCCATTCTGCGGCGTCGGAAAGCGGCGGCAGGGGGTGGGGATGGGGGGATTTGGCCCCCCCAGAATTTGCCCCGGGCCCTTGAAAAATGAGTCTTCATTAATAAAAATTAAATTTCACTTGTTACCAGCCTACCTTTTTCCTTCTGACGAATATTCTACCACCTTCAAATGCACTTTTAGCGGAATTTTAGTCTCTTCCCCCTCCTATTCGCAAAAAAAATGCGGGCCCTTTTCATAAGAGCCGGGCCTTTTGTTAAGAACCGGGCCCTTTTCAAGGTTGGCCCCTCCCAGCAAAAATAGTGCCGAAGCCCCTGACACCATTGCTTCTAAAGAAATCATGTATGTTCGTAGCCTTCCTTAACCCCACCAAAGATATGTAAATCTGACAACAAATGTTGAAAACAGGGTCCACAAGTACTATACATGCCGGTGTTTTCCCCATCATTGCAGGACCTGACGTCACTTTCAGCCGGCCAATCACAATATGTTTTCAGGTGGGCGTGTTTTTTGGGCATTTCTTTTGCTTATTTCCCGAAAAATACATTAAATAAATTTATAGTTTTTATCGCAAAGCTGTTTTAGTATCATTTAAATATTACTTCATGGCGATTTAAAAAGTGGTCCAGAGGTCTATTGAGCACTCAGTGCCTTATTCCAGAGTAATATCAGTCGTTTATCCTTGTATTGTGGCCACCCAACGTACGTCGACATTGTGACGATTCTCGAGGCTTCTATCTCACGCGAAAGGGATTTTTTTCCACATTCTCGTTTCATTTCCATGTGGAAAAGGAATAAATCATTTAACGGAATGCCATGATTGACTCTGTTGCGATGGAGCTGATGAGCGCTGATGGAACAGAATTATTGACATGAAACAGAAGATATTGAAATCTAGTAAGCCTCGGATATATAATAAGGATCAAAATAAAATACTGGCTAATTGTCAAGGTGAATCAGCAGTTTAACTGGTATGAATTTGGTCAAAGTAAATCCAATAACTACAGCAACATTCGATTTTTCCCTGATTATTTGTGCTTGTAAATATTCGACCCAATACACACAATGTTAACGTTTCAACACAAACTAATCTCCAAGTAAGAAACTACCTTAAATAATCATTTTTCTCTTGGGAAACCAACGATAACCTATTATGCGTTTCCAGCGTTCATGTCAAAGCTAATAGTCATGATTTAAGGCACATAGGTAATGTTTTGAAAGCCCTGTAGCATTGTATTACCACGCTGCCCTATGGAATCTGTGTGGGCATTAGAGATCTATTTATAAGAATGTTTTCTAGCTTTCTAGCCAATTTAAGGTTGTCAGTTTAGAAGGGAACCGTATTTTCTCTTCATAACGTTATTTCTAATAGCAAAATTTAACTTCTTCATATTTTGGGATAACATTTGGCATCACTACCTCGGCCCAAGTCTCAAGCCGTGGACCCTTACTCGGAGAAGAGGTAGTAAGGGACAATAGGGTAGTAAGGGAGTTGTACTCTTATAAGTGAACTTTATTTACTGCCTTAACAAGTTTAATAAGTCGGCGGAGTCACTGACATTAGTCTAAGCCCATTGGACTAAGGCGGTGAACTAAGATGACCACTCAAGGGTGTAGTATGATAGTGCTATCACAAGTTATGCTACTTAGTTAAGCAAAAATCAATCCAATTGGCATAATTTTTGTCAGAAAAATTTAGCTTTCAATTTATTAATTTCCTACCATCATAAGTTTTGAGATTGGTTATTTCCGAAGTCCTACATTCCCCATCCCATATACTACCGCCATTTTCAACAATAAAAAAACTTTAAAATGAAAAAATATTATAGTTATTTTTTTATCTTCAACTAGTATTTTGGAGTGGAAGGCATCCTAAGTAAAAATGTATAAAATCAAAGAAATCCAAACGATACAGAGTAAACAATGGGGAGTAGGGGAAAAAGCCATTACTTTGAACGCAAATACAAAGCCATTCCTTTTCTGGTTAGTTTCCCGTGACCCCAAAGGTTGTATTATCGCCACAGCGGTGTCCAGGGAATCTCTAAGTCCCATTAGGGTTAACCTAGAAAGCAGGACCGCATAGTGGGGTTAGTCTATGGTCTGGTGCCATCCTTGCTCACTCGGAAGCGAGCGTTGGACCGGATGGGCACCGAGGGATTTAAGCAGTGAATCACGACGCGGCGAGGGACATTGCACGACGGAAACAAATTCACATTGCTGGCGTCCACTTCGGCGACCGCTGGCCAACGTCCATCGCCGCGATCCTTCGCTCCTTTGAGTCGAGACTCAAATGGAGTCGTCGCATTATCTCCCGAGTAAATAGACAGCGGTGTTTGTTCTCTCTCGTCAGCAATTACAACGGAATGCATCTCCCGTAACGTCATCTATGCCAACGTAGCCTGTAAACCAACGCAAAGATGTCGGACAGTGGGTTACTGCACACCATGCATATGCTACCGACGCGAATATAATCATGGTGCGAGAAACTGAATCGCGAAAATTAATGATAGGTTAAATAAATTTACCGAGAAATATAAAGCCTTCACATGCAAGTCCGGAATCTAATTTAAAACCCTCTTTAAGTGGGACGGACATCATACAAATATTTCTGGATACATGCGAAGAAAAATAAAAAATATCACACTTTTACATTGTACATTGAGATTCATGTAGACGAGAGAAAAACCTACATACAACATAACATGTACTAATAATAATATTCAGGTACCGTTTGTATGTTAAAAGCAAAAATCCCTTTTATGCAAGGGGAAAATGGTATTTTAAACCCTACCATCTAACAACCTCCCGCTCATTTTAACTTCTGTGCTCTAACCTACCTTAATCCGATGGAAGTTTCTGCAAATTGTTTCCGACTGAGACTTGACTGAATTGTTTTTGATTGCTAGCTTATCAATGGATTACGCAGCGTTTAAAGAAAGGATCGGCGACATTTATTAAAGTCACTGTGATAACGGCGGGGGCGTTAGTTATAAGGTAATTGAACTCGAAAGGTAATCGCTCTCATATCATATATTTAAAAAATTTTGTGGTCTTCATAATAAAAAGTTACGTTTCTTAAGAAACATAAGAATTCCGAATGAATAAATTGAATATTCTCTTCTTCCACGGCAAACTGGGAAGGATCCGAATGGAAATAGCAAGGGCGTGATTATAGTGCCTATAGTTTCAGCCATATCTCTTAAAGAGTGTATACTACACTAACGCTTGCCAGCTTTACCTTAGGATACTTGCCTTACTGAATACGGTAGCGAATGAAAATCAGTGCGTAATCGATTGATAAGTCAGTTCTTTCGTAGTATTCTAATTATTTAGGAATATATAGTAGGGCATATTCATATAACATCGGTTTAATGACCATAAAAATTTTGTCTTGCAGATGAATTAACTTATTGCATTCTTATGACGATAAACTTGTGTGCGGAAGAGAGAACACAGTGGCCGACGTCCGCCTCAAAGGAGAAAGATTGGAGCAAGTGGAGCAAGCATTCACCCATCTCGGGAGCACCATCCCCTGGGATGGAAGAAGCACGACAGACATCAAGCGTTGAATAGGCCAAGCTAAGACGGCATTCATGGCCAAAAGGCCACTATTCTGCTCGAAGAGCTTAAGACTGGAGACAAGACAACAGTACGTGAAAACATTCGTGTGGGCAGTGGCACTACACGTATCAGAAGCATGGACCATTAGAAAAACTGACCAGAAAAGAATAGAAGCCTTCGAGACCTGGTGCTGGAGAAGGATACTGAAGATAAAATGGACGGATAGGGTGAGAAACAAGGAGTTATACTGAAGAATTGGAGAAGAAAGAGCACTGTGGAGCACCATACGCAAAAGAAGAACACGGTGGGTTGGCCATGTGATGAGACACAACAATTACGTGGGAAGCATAATGGAGGGAAAAATTGAAGGGAAAGTCCCTAGAGGAAGACAAAGAGACAAGTACTTGGGGCAAGTCAAGAAGGATACGGGGAAGAAGAACCATAGGGAAACGAAGGAACTGAGCATGGGACAGGGTGAAGTGGAGGGCTGCAGTGTACCAATTCTAGAATTGTAATACTATATATGTATAACGATAAACCCCCGACCTATTAGAATATTCTATCAATATGAATGATAGAATAATTTGCAGCCGAATACATAAAAATGAAATTCTAAAGCCAGAGTTCATTATTAAGAAACCTGAAGATTATACTGACTAACTTATCCTCAAACACTGATTTTTCGAGAGTAAATTAAAATCTACATCTACCTTATAATGTAAAAGTCCGAGCTGTTTCGCAATAATAATGTATTTGTTCTTATATGAGGGGCCCTCTAACATAAATAAATAAATATCTATATCTATCCAGCAACCTGCGAACCACCACTAGGGTGTGTGGCAAGGAGTGAAAAATACCAAACATACGACATTTACCCCGGCAGATAATGAATTGAATTATGAAATTATCCAACATGATATCTTTTGCATTTCGCGCTGAGGTATATTGACCGCATGTTGTTGGCAAAGAAATTAAATAATAGCCATTAGATTCCTCAGTGATGGATAGTAATTCATCTTCAAGCGTATTTTTTCGTTCTAATCGATCTAAAATTGTCAGCTCATCGACTTTCGATAAATGGCGCCATTTGCGACCATTTGCGGAGATTCTCTATATACAGGTTCAATATCGGCTTAAGTAGCACTCCTTTCAGGTGATGTCACTGTCAAATGCTTTTTCCGTTTCGCTCACCATTTGAACGTCTACACTTCCACGGAAACTAGGGGGTATTGACTCTCCTGGAGATTATCTGGAGCCAGAGCAAACACTTTGGGCCGACGCGGAAGACGAGAATTCCCAAAAGGGGTCGCACGGAACTTTTCACCCTCCATTAAAAGAGAATGCTTCCCGGAGCGAGGTCGCCTCCCCAAACCCTAACCTTTTGCATCGCGGCACGGAGGGCACTCAAACCACATTAAGGGTTCATCCCCTTCCCGGATTCGCTGGCTGTTCCACTAGGGTTTTCAGGGAGAGACCCCAGGTAGGTCTGAAGTGGAGGTTTACGCAGCGCGGGATAAGGGCTTCCGTTGTTCCTCTGCAGTCTCGTTTTTCACATGGGTACTACTTTCTTTCCGATTCATCTCCGAAGTTTACGTAAATTATTCTCGGAAGATTTTGAGTTAAATAAAACCTGTAGCATATTTTGGTAATTACAATTGAGATAAAATTAGTGATATAAATTATAAGTTAGAGCAGGCAATGAGTATGCAATTTTTTCCACCAACAATGCTAGATTAGATAGAATTTTCCAGAGGGATAAATAGGATATTTGCATATTATTTTTCCGACGATTTTCATGCCATCATGAGGCTAGATGTATGTTCAATTTTTGTTGTGACTGCCCGAAATAAGATATTGAGGTCGGGGACGGCTATGATTAAATTGATCTTCAATGGAGAAATTTCCGAATGGGTGAAATAGTAGTATTAGTTTTTAGGGTGCGTCGACGGCCTGGTCATTTTGCACCTCAACTTGTGAAAATTATATATATATTTTTATACCCGAAGAAAGTAGACTTCCTGAAAACAGGGTGTTGTGTCAAAGTTAAAATCATTTCTATTGCTAAAATGTAAATAATAAATTAATAAAAGGCCCAGTTTCCTTTAGGAAATGGGTGAAATGTCCTCGAAAATAAGACGATGAAATATTTTAAATACGAGTGAATAATAACTTCACAAGAATGGTAAGGAAAAGCCTCGTATTTAGAACAAGCGGCGAAGGCTGCCAAATAATTTTATAAATTTGAAGAGGTTAGCCAATAATAAAGCCGAATGGGGAGCTGCATCAAACAGGCATTATATTCAGTCATTATATTTAGTTAGGAATTATATTTTTCTTTAAGGCATTATATTTAGTTTTGATGAAAAAAATACATATACTTTAGGCAATCCGATATGTTCCATGTGTTAAATTGCCGATTCAACGTGATTTTTGAAAGCAATGTAATTCTAATTCTGAGATTAATATCCTGAAAAAAGGTGCTTTTTCGTTTTGATAAATCGATATTTTTCTCTCTCAAATCATGCCCGTCAAACATTTTCAGAAATCCTCTTTTTGACTTTAATGTAGGCGTCACCTTCTGAGTAAAAAAAACTTTTAAAAATTACTATCATCTTAATTAAACCCAGAAGCATAAATGATAATTAATTCCTGGAACACAACGAAAGTGATTACATTCACTCAAATAACAAGTAAACAGAAAATCATCACTGAAGTTCAAAGTGGCTGCTAAGAATCTTCCTTATGCTTGAGACAATAATCAGCCTCACTCGCCATTTCATTAAATTAATTCTCTCATCCTCCGACTCCGTCACATTCATGTTTCTTTGATAATATGGCCATTTCACTTAAAGACATTTTTTCAATTAGAAAAGTCGGTGCCATACTTTCCACATCATTATAAAGACTATGTTTTTGACTTCATATATTTTAACTAAACCAAGTTCCGTGGTCTACAATGTAACATACTTGTTGATACCATGTTGGTTGTATGATAAACTGGAGCTTGTATGATAACTGAAGCAACGACATTTTCTGAAGCAAAGGTCAGAATAAATTTCAATGCAGCAGCATATAAACCAGAACAGGATGAACAAATTACCTAGTAGATATTAGTACTAGAAATGGAAGTATCAAGGAAGAAAATGGATATAGTACCTGGTATGGAGGGTTAGGTAGGCAACAAAATTGTTGGAGAAGCCTTTAGCAATGAAACGTTTTAATATTACTAGTCGATGCTTGCTAGGGAAATACAGATAAATATATTTAGTGAAAATCTTTCTAACCAGTAATCACCTCGTAACTTTTTAGACACTTTAAATGCACGTAACTCCTATACCTAGTTTTTTTCATGTAGTAGTATCATTTTAGCTCTTAATTTGTATGTCAGTAGTGCATGCATGGTGATTTTCACCCCCTACCACACATCCTCACGGTGGCTCGCAGAGTATTACGTAGGTGAAGAGGAAGTTGATACTGGATGGTCGGCTTTTGAGATGAGGCATTGGAGAAGGAAAGAGGGGTGGAACGGAAGCAGGTGATGAAGTATTTCAAATGAAAGGGGAGAGATTGGGGTTAATAAGGTAGCAACGGACAGAAAGAGTGGATTTAAGAGTTAATGCGGGGCGAGGGTGATTTAAAAGAAATGAAAGAAGAAGGAATAATGGGAAAGCGTGGAAGAAGGAAGATAAAAATTGGCATTTTGGATAGTACAAGAGTTGGTAAATATGCGCAATTGAGGAACAATCGTACGAACGACACGAATATCGTATTTCACACGTCTGCGTGTCAATCAGTATCTTGATTTAGCAGATTCAGGTATCAAGGTATCATATTGCGGATATGACCAATCATACTTAAGAAGGGTAAAAATTTTACTCGTACTGCCCAAAAAATTACATTTACCCATGACGACTTTCGGATATCATCTAGTAAATTGTTGGCCGTGTCAAGAGTATAATATCTGGACAGTACGAGTAATTTTATATTCTTCATTGATCTTGAAAACATCAAAACCTTATAAAATCGGTCATTCTTTAACACCAATAATATAAGTCACTCGATTGTTAGCCTTGGAGTAGCATCAAAATGAAATCCGTCTCTCTTCTCATGTTGGCGCCGATCACGTGACTTCACGTGACGCGAAGAAAGCCCATTTGGAGGGGGCAGGATCCGAAGAGCAGAAACACATGTATGCTATTCTGATGCCAGGGTGCCTTTCGCCGCGTCTTTTCAAGGGAAACAATTCCGCCCCAGGGATTATCGATTCCCTTTTTAGGGTCCCACCCATTTCATCAGATTTCCCTTTCTCTTTCATCGTCTTCCACTTTCACTCAACCCCTCCCCATTCCCTCCATTCCAATTTCCCTGAGATTCCATCAAATTTCATCCGCACGTACTAAGTATCATCTACATCTACGTAAACCATGCGATCCACCACGAGGGTGTGTGGCAGGGGGTGAAGATCACGAAACATACACTAATGACATACAACTAGGATATTTAATAGAGACATGCTAGATAATAGGGTCACATACAGCTAGATGGTTAGTATCTACATAATAAGAAAGGGATTATTGGTTGTTATCACATGCATCATGCACTACAGACTACTCTGACTATGCATGTTAGTAGGGCATGCATGGTGATCTTCACCCCTGCCACACACCCTCGTGGTGGCTTGTAGGGTATCATGTAGATATAGATGACTATATTTCACCTACCTATCCCTTTGCTACGCTGCCTATTGTTCTCTCTTATGGTACCTGGGAAAAATGACATTTTAAATCTATCGGTACGACAATCTATCTCTCTAATCTTGTGAATCTGAGCAAATCTAGCATAATACGCAAGGGTTCTTCATATATATCTAACGTCATCTGTGAACAAATCGATTTGGAATTTACTTAAATTTTAACCTGCGTTCTGATGGTAATTCCCATCCAAGGTCTTCTATTAAGCTCGTAACACTTATACAATTAACATAACGGCCTTAAAAAAGTCTAGCGGATCTCCTTTGCACACGCTCTAATTTTGTTATCATACCTTTCTCGTACGGATCCCATATACTATCGACATTATAAATGAGGCATTATAAGTGTAAAATAGCTTCTTTCTCGTACTCTCTCATCACATTTGCCTATAACTCATTTTACGAATCCTGATCTACGGTTTTCTACACTAGTTATTTCCCTGATGTGTTTCCCCCATGACATGTCTTCAGTGATGGTGACTCCTAAGTATTTAGTAGATTCTACGTTAGATATTTTCTAGTATAGTGCGAACCAATGTACATTGTAGGGAGACTCCACCCAGTTATGTACCATATTTTATTGATAGCAACTACAATCTTAGAAACCTGTTGTTTTAACATCGTGCCAATAACTATCTCACCAATTTAAGAAATGACACGAGTATATTTTTCATTGTTGGTTTGGAAATACTGAAGCCTATTTTCTTGGGCCCTGATAAACGTAAATGCATAATGCTGTATGAATCTTTGATTGGTAGTCATTAAAACTATTTTAAAGATATAGAAAACCTGTATTGATGATTGCATTTCTATGTAAATGATGAATATTTGGCACTTTCCGCTATATTGTGATTCTCAAATGCATTCATAAATGTTCTGCATAAAAATCTACAAAACATACAATAGTACCTATCCCTTCAACCATAATAATTTACATAATCTTCGTGAGCTCACCTTCAAAGCTGGAAAACTAAATTACTCTTCTGGACAAGAATAAACTCAGCTGTCGCTCTTCTAACAAGCGATGCGATGGTTTTTACGGAAAAATAATTTAAGAGAAATACTCAGTAAACTTTAATAGCCCTTACGAAGAACATTCAGCCGCTGATAAACATCTAACGCTCTGGATTTTTTATTAATGATTATCTTCCAAATATTCTCAATTCGTCCATTTTTTATGGCAACTTCAATTCCAGTTCCTACCGATTACTTCATGTAGAGCATTATTTTTTAGTATTTATTTGCTTCTTTTTTCTCCAGCTTGAGAGCAGGTCTTCCTTATGAGTGCAGTGAATGTGCATGCTAAAAATGTCTTAGAAGATAAGACGGCAGTCTTTTGTGAAGATGAGAGATACCATTAAGAATCGGGTTCATTTATTACAAATACTGTAATGCATCGATCTACAGAATAAATTTTGGGTGACTTAAAAGGTGCTTCACACACCGGATGAAATGGATTTTATTTTAATTTTCACACGTTTAGATGAGACGAAATATCTTTAGAAGTGAGTTCGGAGGCAGTAGAGATTGGTGTAAAGAGGATAGCGGCAAGATTGTGGTAGTTTGGCCATGCCATGAAAAGAGAAGAGGATTACGCCGGAAGGCGAATAATGGGAATGGATTTTCCTGGAAGAAGGGCTAAGCCGAAAATGAGATGGATTTTGTAAAAGGAAATATGGCTGCTTCGAGCCGGCAGGAGAGTATAGCCACGGATGAAGATCATGTTTAAAGGCTAACGTAATGGTGGGAGAACATAAATGCTCTATGAGAAAAAAATATAAGAAGGTACTACTTTAAGCCATGGGTGATTACAAATGGAAAGGACTAAGAAAGACGCTATATTCGTAAAAATATTTGCAATTCGAAAAGTGTTGGATTTCAACATGAAAACAAATACATATATAGTTCTTATTTCAATCATCCAGTAATTAACCGATATGCTGGTTTCATACTTGACAGCAGAGTACGACCGGAAAAAGTATCACGCCATGCAAAGTACACGCATCCAGGACGGGAAACATACCCTCTCTAATTACCACCTGCAACTTCCCATATAGTCGTGTTTCAATTTTTTGATATTGAGAAAATTGAAATGCGATGAATATAACTGAGTGGGTACGAAGACGCTTTACTCGCAGCCCCAACTTCCCTCACAACGATATTGCACTACAATTCGTAATTCGATATGTAGTGCATGTTTGGTGAGAATTCATCCCCTACCACACACCTTTATGGTGGCTTGGAGGGTATTATGTAGAAGTAGATGAAAAGAATGTGACATAAAGGTGTCCAACAGTGATTCGCAGAGTTCCTTATCCTTACCTCCTACTATAAAGCTACACGTATTCCAGTCTATCGAAGGGAGATTGAAGTCTCCGCTTACTATTATTCCTCTATCATTGTTCCGAGAAAGTAATGTACCTATCCCTGACTCTAGTCCCATTATAGAATTGAAATTTCCGTCCGGTGGCCTGTAATATGCACCTACATATATAGGCTTAACGCAAAAGAAATAAAAACGCTACGTGAAGTCTTCCGTGATGATATTTTCCTTATATAGCTACATCATACTAAAGAACTGAATGCATGATGATGATATGCCTCATACCATCATACATTCAGCACGTATACTTTGCTTCTGCAATGGAAGTATTAGTATGGGTGTACATATATATTCTAAAGTTTGACGCTTTGTCGCAATGATTTTGAAATTATCATCATATTTAAATATAGGATTTCAATTAATTTAAATGAATGGCTGTTTTGTTAATTGTTGCGATTTATTTGATTGGTTGCGAGGGGTTGAGTTGGAGGATGGATGAGGGCTAGAGAGAGTTTGAATGTACTGTAAGGAACTCTTGTAGGAAAGTTTCGTTGAATTTAAAGTAATAAGAGAAGGCAAAGAGAATTGTGGAAATAATTTGAAAGTTGTCCGACGCGACAATACATTCAAGGGCTTCTGTAAGACTGGACTTCGAAGACGTGTAAAATCACCGGAAAATCGGACATATAAGTTTATTGTTACGTGTTTTCTGTCCCCCCGTCCTGCTTATAGGATAAAAATATATTGAAGTGGTGTAAGCATTGATTATATTGAGCATGGAAAAAAACGGGAAAAGTAATATGGGGATGTCAAACTTCCCTGAGTTGTGTTTATGAGGTGGGTGCGAGCTGGTAATGGAGGAAGCACAAAGTAGGCCCTAGCGATGAGGATCCTCTAGCGGCTGCACCCTTACTTCTCAGTAGCACCTGTGGGTATGTTCCCCCCAAACACCCTCATTCCCGCTCCCCTCACCCCTCCCGTGTCCACCTCCCACCGAGGCTGGGGCGTACGCAAAACTGGTCCTCACCTCTCTCCCGGAGCCATTAGCTAATTGAATACCCTCTTCCCACTCCTCCATCATACCCACCCCTCCTCCACCCACAATCTCCTCACGTCCTCACCCACCTCGCATCAGGAGGCCCCTAATGCCATCACGGCCATCACACCGACCTTCCATTCTCGGTTTTCCAAGGTTCCCTTTTACAAACTTTGCCCACCACAATACAACCCACCCTACACACATCTTCCTCTCGCTCTCGAGAGCTCGAAATGGAGGAAAGAATAAGGGAATGGAAAAAAAAAGTGTTTGAAAAGGATACTGGTTTGGTGGAGAGTGTTTTCGCGTGATTCGGAAGCGTGGCGATTCACAATGGAGATCCATTGGAGAGCACTGGAGATTGCAAATGGAAGGAACGCGAACATTGGGCACCTAAGTTTCCATTGTGCCCGGCAAGACACCGTAAAAGGTGTGTGGCAGGGGGTGACTCCTCACCAGTCACGCACTACCCTCACTATTGTTAACAACTACGTACATTATCGGGTTTAGTGTCAAGTTGCGTTTTTACTAATTATACTATTCTGTACATGAAAATTAACATGGAAAAATCTTGTCGCTCTAATGGAGTACATTTATGCAGCATACATTTTTTACTCCATTTAATGCAGTGACTCACAATTAATTATTACCTTTCACACTAACGTAACTGAAAAAGCATTGGCTAAAAAGGGCCAATAATATCATTTTTCGGTACACTTTAGAAAAAGTTATCTATAGTAACTAAAAATCCACTAACTGCACTTATAAACTGAATATTTAATTGACAGCAATTCTACATGACAGGCTCACAACATGAATTATGTCCACTTAAAATGATAACAATAATAAGATATGTATTGCTCAAAAACTGCAAGGCTCCTGGCAGGAAAATAAAACTGCAACAATAATTTCTTATGCACACTTAGGAAATGGCTCTATTCTTGTGGGCCAGTCACACTTAGATATACGCATAATGAAAATATCTAAATAATCTTCAAATCCTCTCAATGTCAAAATAAGAATTAAAAAATTTTGGCATATGGATAGGAATAAATGATGTAAGCATCAATTCCAGTGACGTTAGCGCT
The DNA here is from genome assembly GCA_933228895.1 of Platycnemis pennipes. Classification (NCBI taxonomy): domain Eukaryota; kingdom Metazoa; phylum Arthropoda; class Insecta; order Odonata; family Platycnemididae; genus Platycnemis; species Platycnemis pennipes. The sequence continues at coordinate 125,741,730 of OW121851.1, read as the reverse complement.
ACGAAAATACAGTCAGCGATAATTGTGTGTTATCATTTTTGGTTTCGGCCAACTACGGGCTAATATTGCCACCGGCATATAATAATTTTTCCGTGAATAAAAGGCAATCTATCAAGACCCATTCAGCTCTGGGCTTAAAAACTTTGCGATACCGTATTGCGAAGGGTTTAATAGTTCTTAATCCCATCCACAGGCCGCTATTGTATTTGCTCGCAGCGTGGAATTTCAGAATGCGCCTACGACAGATATCCACCTTGTGTGAACGAGGCCGTTTTATATCGATAAAATCATGTTAATGGAAAGTCGGCACCGCCATAATGACAGTATTTTGCGGTTGAATCCGGGTGAGGAAAGCGTAGGCAACGGGAGAGGGGCCCACCCGCTGTGGCCTGTGAAGGTGAAATATTACCGCGAGCGTCCATAACTGCGCCCCCACGCGATCCGCGGCGGAAACAAAGGAAGGGTGACAACCGCACTGATTTATAACCCTCGGCGTTTTTGCTTACATTGCTTCCCATATCCAGCCACGTGCATGGTTCCCTCCGATCAGGCGCAGAAAAAGGCTCCTGGCAAAGGAACAGCAGTAGAAATCACAAAGAGAAGCATTCATAAGCCTTCGTTACCATTCTCCTTCTTCTAATTGGTAGTAATATATTATTTCATTCATTGCATTAGTGGCTTATTTTACTGGGCGCTCAAACGCAAGAAATATACATTAAATTCTAGTGAAGGAAGCTAATGTCCTACCACGGCTGATAACGTATGAAATCGCCAATCGTTGTCTACAAATAACTGTCAGATTTTATCAAGGTGATGCCAGATCTACAGAGGGCAGATTGACCCCATGGCCATTTCCGTCTCTTATCATTATTAACTGGCCTCCATTAAGAGCGTCTTAAAATTTAACAATCTCCTTCCAACTCTCATTATGTTCAAAATTCCTAATCGTAGCCTTAGTCTTCCTCTCTCACCTAAAATTCTTCCCTAAATTATAGCTTTCAAGAGTCCATTGCCAATGATATATTTGTATAAAAAAACCGACTGTTAGGACATAAAAACTACGCAGTCAACAGTCGTAGAGGCTCGTAGAGAACAATTTGAGATATGAGATGATCCATATATCCCTAAAAAATTGAGAAAATTTCTGATTATGCCGTTAGGCCGATAACCTTCATGAACCGAATACTGCGTCAATGATATCTTAGAGATACGAAACTGCTTCCAGTATCAAAACGCGTTAGATCATCGTATCTTCCAACCAACAGTACTTAACACCTACGTGATACATATCTTCCTTAAGCTTGAAACAGAGAAGATAAAATATAGCAGTTCTTCATAACAATACTAATCCTCGATCAGTTTTTTATTATCATTGGTATGGCATGAGTCACGTGTATTAAGAAAAGCAGTTTGTCCAATTTCACAATACAAATCCTTCCCCAACCTGGCTCGGATTAGCGATAAAAGTAAAGAGTTTAAAAGTATATGAAGGGGGATGAATAAAAACTAGATAATTAATATTGAAATGCTAGAGACAATCAGTAGACCAACCATTGACATTACTAAAACTTTCGTCAAATATGTAGCCAAAGCCAAACAATTGTAGGAGGGCAGGATCAACAATATTATGATCATTTCAGTACGATTGTGCAGCATATTGAACGCAGGTGGACATAGAGATAAGGGAGGAAGAACGAGAACAAATTGGATTATGGCTATGGAAGGGTATGGAGAAGGTACGACGGACGCTGCAGAAGGCAATTGAGGTGCTGGGAATGACTGGGAAGTATTACGATATACTGAAGAAAATTAGGAAGAGTAAGGACCAAGTAACGAAAGGTGATTGAATTACTACAGGCCATAATGGATGATAGAATGCAGTTTAATGGTGGTAAAGGGTGAAGACGTATAGACTCTATGTATAGCCTGAAGTGTAGACTTGAGCAAGTGCTGGACTAGAGACAGGATGAACAAAGTAAATGAAACGCTTACAAATCTTTAAAGAGACAAAAGAAATGGTCCATGAAAACATATCCTAATCAGTAGAGCACTGCATCTACATAATACCCTGCAAGCCAACATTAAGATTTGTGGCAGGGGGAATACACACCAAATATGTATTGCATATCATGCATAAAAAGGATTAGTAATGATAAATTTAAAAAATATAGAAAAGAACGCATGCAATATGATGCTGTAAGTTGTGTTAGCTTAAAATACTTGTACCAACATGCAACTACCTATGACATCCATTAGTACAATATAATTTATGCTATCGGATATATTTCAATGTAATCAATTTCTCTAATCTTTTGATATAGCCCAGTCTACCGTTCTGGAGTTCGCAAAATATTATTAACGTCAACAGTGAAAACGTTGTCTTCGAATTTAGTTAAGAGATTAAGTCTTAATTTCAACCTACTGTCTGACAATATTTTCCATTTTATTTCATCTAATAGACTGATTACGCTAATATAGTTATCATATCATCCCTTAACAAATCTTGCCGATATATGCTGCACACACTCCGTTTCATTACTTAGGTATAATTCGTATGGATCCCATATGCTGGCAGCGTATTCCAAATGACGTCTAACAAGGGAAAAGTAGCTAATAATCTCGTACATGGTCATCAATTTCCTCAGTACCCTTTTGATGAATCCCAAATAACGATTAGCTTGACACACGCTTACCCCAAGAAAGATCACGTCATTCTTATTCCAAGATATTTAATGGATTCCACGTGTGTTAATTTATTATTTCTTATGTTGTAAGTGCTAAGAGGAGAACTATTCGTTTTCCAAAAAACATGGGCCTAATAAAACATAGGTGACTACAATACCGTTAACCATTTAATACCGTTAAATTATCAACTAGGAGAAGAGATCACATCTTTTGCTCAAGTCATATGCAATGGAGAAAATGGGAATTCGAGAACGAGCAATATGCATCTACTTCATTTACGAGCCACTGAAGCGTGCCTTCCTTTCCATCCAACACCAAAATATAGCCCACGGATTATTCCCCTCAGCGGAACAGGAGGCCTTTACGATGTTTCCTCCATCCTGTATTGCCTCCCCAGCGACTGATATAATAAAATTTAATCACTCCCTGCATGATGGCGCACCCCTCGCCTTGTTTTGACACCACGAATAAAAGAAAAACTAGAAAAGTGGTAATAGAAGTAGAAGTTTATGAGTGCGCGGTCTTCGTAGAACCCGTGAGGCACCGGCTTAGTTTTTTCTCCCCTACTCTTTAATCCACTCTCTCTCATTTCCAGCGTTCCCGCCCCCCCTCAAAATATCCCTCACTCCCCCATCTCCACTTCCCGAAAACAGGAAAACACTTCAATTCAATTATTTCTAGATGGGCAGCGTCGAGAGAAACATAAACTTCCTTATAATAAGTTATTTTCTCAACCTTAAACTTTTCTCAAGCCAAACGGCGCCGAATATAATGAGGAGTTTTATGTTTTGATTTTATTTAATATTTTGATTAATTTAATATTTTATTTGTTTCAGATGATTAAATTTCTTGCATAAATTGGACACACAAGTATCAAGTAGTGAAATTCCATTGCTTCAAACAATGTGTATTTAGATTCCACAAGTGCTCCTGATCATAATATAGAGGCCGAAGGCGAGAACTAACGTGCCAGGTAAAAAATTCATTTTAACATTGGCTTTATTCAATACATCTACCAGCACAAAAGACTTAATATTCAAGTGAATCAGCTTTAGAGGAAGAAACTAGTAACATACATTTACACGAGATAATATAAAACGTGCGTGGTGTATTTTTAGTAATTAAGGTAGCTTGCAGGATACTACGTAGACGTAGATGATAAACTGGTGTAATCCATGGTGGTTACATGTAGCAATGGGAATAATATTTTACCGAGGATAGGGCTGGTGACTTCCGAGAAGTAAGATTACCACTGAAAATACGTCTTTGGTTTTTTCTCGAAGGGATGGAAGACCCTTTGAACACAAACACAGGAAGCCAGACTAAGGCTTTTATACAAGTCAGGGGCCAACGAGATCACCTCCAACACCGAGAGAATCACAAACCTCCACACTACATTGCTAGATAGGACCACATGGATAAGACAAGATGCATACTCTTAAAGATATTATTATAGATAAGAGAAATACGTTAACAAGAAAATGAAATTTCACACATTCGAATAATGTACATTAATGCAAGGAAACAAATAGATATGAAATTAAGATGGTGGACACGTATTAAAACATACTTAAAACCTTAAAGGTTTTAAGTACGTTTGGATGAAGTACTAATATGTATAATTCATGTTAATAGTACTTCTCAAATGTTTCTTTGAGCATTGGATGAAAATTAGTATTTGTAGTGAGTTTTTTTTTGCATGATATTAATAGAAACTTCACCCTAGTTAGGTAGATATTATAATTAAACTGAAGTGGATGCACAAGCGCATGATTGGTAACAACTCATCCACTTCCTCACACCCTGAGGGTGGCTCGCAGGGTACCCAGTAGATATAGAGAGATAAATTAAACACCAACTTCGTCAATAAAATGCGTGCGCGATGGAAAATTCCTACCATTTTCCATTAATTAACTAAAACATTTAATGTTTTATTTTCCATCAGCAAAGATTATATATCAACAACTGCACAAGTAACGCCACCATAAACCAAATTTTCATCACTATTATTTGTCTGCTATATTCAGCCATTTTACGACCACATCTACAAGGTAGTGTACGGTAAGTCCAACTAACCTCTTTTTTCACAAACATATGTTAGCATTGGTAGTTCCATTTTAGCGCCACTAATGAAATTTGATCTCCGCCTTAAAAGTTTTGCTGCAGCAAACGCATCTAGTTGCCAGAGCTGAAAATTCGATGGAATGAGATTGAAAAAAGGACGTTACCGAAGATAAAACGGAAGTATTTGCAGATGCAATACAGACAATAGTCAAGATAGAAATGCATACAACTTTCGAATAAATATAACACATTCATTAGCAGCATTGGATATGAATGGATATATTCGTTGTATTCCATTTATGATCAAATCCTCAATCAACGTTGAAAAAAGTTAAAATATAAAGTCATTTTACTAAACCAGTGGAGTGTAACCCATTTGCAAGGAACTAAAAGACAAAAAGGAGAGGCAAAAACATAAGAAGTTCCATCGGGTTAGAGAGGAAAGGAGTACCGTAAAACACAGAGGAAACGGCCGATAAAAGAGCAAGACCCTCTCTTTCCCTCACATAACAATTCTAAGCTAGGATCGGCCCTGGCTCTCAGTAAATAGAGCTACATAACACCTTCCTTCCCTTACTAAGGGAGAGACTCCCCCCTGACTCACCCTCGTGCATAAATAGCAAAGACGAAAAATTTTATGATTACAAGGTCCCCTTTAATCTCCATACAGTACATCTGCATCTACGTGATACCCTGCAAGCCACCGCGAGGGTGTGGCAGGGGGTAAAGCTCACCAAGCAAGCAATATAGACATGCAAACAAGCAACTATACAGTCTCAGGCAACTAGAGTGTTAGTATCTACATAGTAATTAAGGGATTTGTTGTTAATACATGCATCATGCACAACAGACTATTCCAAAAATATTTATCCCTTTGATATGCTGCCTATTCTGTTCTCTTATAGTGTGGGGGAAAAATGACATTTTGAACCTATCAGTACGACAATCTATCTCTCTAATCTTATTTATCTGGTCGGATCTAGCATAATACGCTGATGTTTTTAATATATGCCTAGCATCTTCAGCAAAGCTATCCGATTTAAATCTCTGTAAGAGATTTAATCTGTAATTTAACCTACGCTCTGATAATGATTCCCACCCTAATTCTTGTATTAATTCTGATACACTTCTAAACCATTCGTAACACCTTTTAACGAACCCAGCCTCTCTACGCTGCACACTCTAATTCTCTGATCAAACCTAACACAGACCTAACCAGTATGACTTTCGGGACCTAGATCTCCCAACGTTAGCAAGACTGGTCGCAAAAGTGTAATCGTCAATTATTAAGAGATTCAAGGTGATGCCTAGCTCGTATAAAGAGCTGTAAAAAATGTTGAATAAAGAATTCTTCGCAAAAAGCATTGCGGAACACTTAAATGCAAATCTATCCTCAGGGACAGTTAGAGTCACATCCAGTGCAAAGGGGTACATTTTTAATAATAGCGCACCATAAACATTTCTCTCCTCAGTCGACATTGAAAGATTATCACCTACGCTTGAGTTTTTCCAAAGAGTTCGTGATACTGTTTCTAGAAGGAACATAATTACCTTGAAGGAAAACACTGGTGAGTGCTTTCCTTCTAGAAAATTATATATCCATTGCTCTGAGCGACACTAATCGACAAAACCATATCTTGAAGAACCATCCTTTTACTAGTAAAATAACAGCTTCAATATTTAAAAAAGAAAGGATTAATATATCTATTTTCAATAGTTCATAACATATAATTAGTTAGATAGTAGTTTATATATTTTGGCGCAAAATACACCGTACCAACTTCGTGTAAAGAATAAATCGATGATTTAGAGCAAATTGCTTTAATGCGTTATTGTTCATGAAAAAAAACCCGCTCATTGGCAAAAAAGGATTAATTAGGTCCACATAAAAGAATAAAGATGCAATAAAGGAACAGAAGAAATATTTTCTGGGTGCTCAAGGCCACGTCATAACTACTAAACGCTGCATTTATACATTGATTTCAGGCTTTAAAGGCCGCAGTCAACTGTAAAAATGGCTTCCAGATATATTGTCAAAGTAAAGTATTGTGATCGATGTATCAATTTTGCTTACGCGAAAATACTAGGCTCTATCAATGACAAAAAGGTCCGTGTCTCAAATCATACCGTCAAATAATAAATTCCTCGTATATTTTATTATATATTATGCTGATCTCGGCTAAAATTACAAATGGTTACCATCGTCTCCAAGTCTTTAAAAATGTAGTGGTCATGAAGATCCGGGCAAGAATGTTAGAAAAGTAGGAGTTGGGTATAAGAATATGAGGTATTTTGAATGACAGGACCGCATAAATCTAGGAAATATATTTATAGAATTTGCCACATACGCTGGGAATTGTCGAAAAAAATTCCAATTAGGCATTCTTATTCTGGAACTATTTTTTCTAGAATAGCGTTGAGGAGAAGGTGTTTGAATGTCCTAAATAAAATTTAGGATATTATTTAGAGTTGACTGACAGCACATACTCGCGACTGCCACTAAAAGCAGTAAAATGAATCGGAGGTAAGCGGCAGATGAGAGTTGGAACAATCATCCGTGTAATAACACATTTCGTCCATTACCACCCGGGTTATTAAACATTAATGCATCGGAAATGGTGAGAGATGATCAATAAACATCTTAATGAGGGAATGCCAAATGGTAGCCATTGTTAAAGCTAATAGGAACAGGTACCTTAATCTTTGATCAAAACTTGATGATTCACCCACCCAACTAAAAATTTATTTCATCTACATCTACGTAAAACCCTGCGAGCCACCGCAAGGGCGTGTGGCAGGGGGTGAAGATCACCAAACATGCAATATTGACATGCAACTACGATATTTAATGGAGACATGATAGATAATAGGGTAACATGCAGCTAGATGGTTAGTATTTACATAATAAGGAAGGGATTAGTGGTCGTTATTACATGCATCATGCACTACAGACTACTCTAACAATAATTCACCTACTTATCCCTTTGCTACGCTGCCTATTGTGCTCTCTTATGGCACGCGGGAAAAATGATATTTAAATCTATCGTTACGACAATCTATCTCTCTAATCTTGTCAATCTGATCAAACCTAGCATAATACGCAGAGCTTCTTATTATATATCTAACGTCATCTGTGAAAAAATCGATTTCAAATTTACTTAAAAGGCTTAGCTTAAATTTTAACCTGCGTTCTGATAGTAATTCCCATCCTAGTCCTAGTAACGCTAATACAATTGTCATAACGGCCTTAAATAAATCTAGCTGATCTTTTTAGACGCTCTAATTCTTTTATCATACCTTCCTCGTACGGATCCCATATACTAGCGTCATATTCTAAATGAGGCCTGACAAGTGTAAAATAGCTTCTTTCTCGTACTCTCTCATCGCATTTGCCTAGAACCCTTTTTACGAATCCTAATCTACGGTTTGCTACACTAGTTATTTCCCTGATGTGTTTCCTCCATGCCAATTTCTTTAGTGATGGTAACGCCTGAGTATTTAATAGATTCTACGTTAGATATTTTCTTTGATTTAATAATCATTCCAGGGAAAGCAATTCTCTTTTCCAGAAGTTCATTATTATTTCAGTCATAACGGAAATAAACATGAGAGTGAAATGCACGGATTGACTAATAATCAGGTGTAAACGAACTTAATTCGATTTCCAGGAAGCAAAAAGAAAATTCTCAGAAACAAAAAGCATGGCTGCAATATAAAGTGGGAGTGTGCAATCAAAATTGAGTTGAACATTACACTTACCGATTTAAAAAAACGTACACTAATTGCCAATACTGTGGAGAAAAGCATATTTTACATTTTATTGCAGCAGGATGTATTCTCAATTACAAAGGCATTGGAAGCTGTTTTGATTAAAGAAGAAAATGGACGAAAAATAGAAATTTGAAGAAAAATTAACTGAATTACATAAAAATCGAGGTACTTGTGAAGGGAGATGAAGAGAAGAATGAGGCAATAAGCCGAAGGAGAAATTTAGCAAATACCACCAATGTAAAATGTTTTTCACTAGCCGTCCATAAATTTACCACAACCCCAATTGCAATCCATTTACATCTTATTCTTCGGAGACATATACTAATTGCACTTATCTTACTTAGCCAATACGGGCGTTAAGACGCGGTGCACAAAGCACCGTCGAGTGCATTGAGTAAAGATATTCATTGCAAGTTTGTGAAGTCTTATCGGGATTTCTACCAGATCAGGTAAACAGCTGTTACCAACGTTTCAATGACAAATTTGTCAGCAGCCGTAAGACTAAACACTATATATTTGGCATTTGTATTGCAAAGAGCTACCACTACATCATCATCTTTATTTATCAATCCTAAGATTCGTTTGATGTAGCTCCCTACTCATTCACCCATCGGTTAATTTTTTTCATTTTTACACATGTTTTTTCTGTAATATCCTTCACTTTTTTTACCATACATTTCATACGAAGCCTTCCTTTGCCACTTTTCCATTACCTATTCCCACGACGGCTATCTTCATGAGGCCTTCATGTCTCAGAATGTGGCCGATTAAGTTATCCTGTCTTCTCTTTTCATCTGACTCTTTCCTTCCACTATTCTTAGGACGCTCAATTTAGTTTGTTACTTGGCCGATTCATTATTTTTTCTAATGAACGCCACATTTCTAATGATTTCAGCTTAGGCTTCCCTGCAGCTGTTTTCGTCCATACCTCTCATTGTCAGCCATAGGAAAATACGTTCCAGGTGTAATACTGCAATATCTCCTAAATTCCAAGGCCCTATTCCAAGGCGTGAATCGATTTCTATTTCGGTAAAATACTCTTGTTTACTAGTGCTATTCCGCTTACTGTTTCCTTCTTCCATTGCCGCATATTCGGCTTCCCGGGTGGTACTACGAGTATTTGTACTCTCTCAACTCTTTTTTTACATTTTGCTTCCCGTTTTTATCATTTGTTTGGTGCTCTTCTTTTCTATCACATAGGCCATTAGTATCCTTATTATAGTTCCTTAGATAATACCGAGTCATAATTATGGGTCATAACTGTTTAGTTCACCCTTCTGTAGGATAAATTATATAGATTATATAGAGAAGGGCACCCGAGAAAAGTGGAAAAGTAAAGCAGAGTAGGAATACTACGTTAAAACCTTTTCTAAGATAGGATGCCAATTAATAAAATATAATCTGAAATTTCATCCAAGGACCTTTTAATTAATTAAGTCTTGATTAATTGATCAAGACATTAATATCAGGAGTATTTAAAATATTTTATCGGATCTCATCAAGTATTGTAAAGATATTAAAATTATCTGTGACTGCACCACAACAATTCAAACCTGGAACCTACTGATAACCATCAGCTTAGCAGGACCATGACAGATAAAATCCATCATAATGACCACAAAAAGATAATATATTTGTAACTTTTTTAATTGTAATTTTCTTTCAGATGTAACTCATCCAAAGGGAAATTACAGCATGCAAACTATTTTCCGTAAATAAATTATTTTAATTATAAAAAAAATGATGATATTCTCCCCCTGCCACACACTGTCAACGTTGAGCTTGCAGCGTACTTAACCGATGTATATGAATACTTAAGGCCTAAATTTAGTGTCCAGAGAAAATTAATTATGTTACAACTTTAAGCTTTCGCTTGGAATGCGTCAGAAAAAGATTGTGAATCAGTAATCGAAGCTCGGGGTTAACAAAGCTGGAGTTGCATTAAGGTGTCTTCATGAATAGGTCTGAAAAGCATGAGCTCAAGAATGGTGAAACCTTAGCTGTACAATCTTCCACTTCACTCTCAAATAAATTGAGAGTTTTTTCCTTCAGAATCATTCCGCATTATATCCCACAACGTTTCCCTCGCTGCGTCCCTCGTTCTCACCCCGCGACCGGAATTCAATGGGGTCCGGGGAACTTTCTCTCGCGTTACTTTTCTCACCATTTTCCCTCGTTAAGAGAATTCGCGCAGAGCAAAAGGTATCGCATGAGGTGGTTCTGGAATCGAGTAATTTCACCCCAGATAATCAGAAATCTGAGCCCTTTTGAGCTCGCATTGTGAGCGCTCTCTCGTCACCAGTCCTCCATGAAAAAGACCCGTTGTCAAGAAACCTAAGGGACTACTTGTGAAAGTGAAAAACGTCTAAGTTAGAAAACCTGCATCACTTTAAAGATACATATACAGGGTTTATAGGGGTTTTCATTTTCATTTTCCCTGACTTTTCCAGGATTTCCAGACCATTATTAGTGATTTTCCCTGACTTTTGAGCGCCTGAAAACTCCAAGATTTCGGTCATTTATAGAGATAAAAGTAGTAGTGAGGAAGCAGAGAAATCTAAACTTATGAAAAATTGTAGGTTTATTTTCATATTAATCATATGAACTTTCAGTAATAAGAGATCAACAACTTTAAGACCACAAAATCAAAATTATTACTTACATTGATATGCCTTCAGAAAGGGTTTTAATTGCAGAAAAATATATGCAAAGAGGGCTAAGCTGGCTTTTCCTTCAAACCTGATGTAATGTAAAGTAGCTCTTTGAATCATTCTTGATTTTTTCTTCCTCACATCCTTCTACAAATTTGACTAAGTGAAATCAAATTTGACTGAGAATAACTTTTTTGTCACCAGAGGGACAAAGCAAAGTATCCCTGGAAAAATCACTAGCGAATGAAAATGAGATGCGCACACCTTTCGCCAATCTTTTCATAAAATTGTGCAGGCTATAGCCAGAAAGAACCAGATTAGGGCTGTCTCCTCCACAGCGAAGCCAGCCGGAGGCCAGTCGTCCCCGCCTTCACCCCGCCCTCCGCTCCTATGCGCAGTTTTTGATCTCTTGGTACTTTCAGGTGATAAATTCCAAAATTTGAACGTTTTGCGATTTTTCCCTGACCACACGTTAAATTTCCTGACTTTTCCAGGATTTCCAGGGCCGTTTTCATTTTCCTTGACTTTTCCAGGTTTTCCAGGATTTCCAGGTTCCTATAAACCCTGATATAATCGAGTAATATTTCACACTACTCCAGTTTTGTGGTCCCAGAGAATTTAGTAGTGGAATACGGGTTTCAGGTGCCCAAGCTGCTTAAGTTAAATACCACCATCAAATCCTATTTACTACTGGGCTTAAATATCATACAAACACAACAACCATACCCATGAGAGGATAGAACCCGCGACCTTTGTTTGCCTGGCTAACCTTACCAACCTGACTACTTGGGCCAGCCAATCTATTGGTAGGATCGCCTTGCACTGAAATTATGACGGCGCTTTAAATAAATATTTTAAAGAAATGCAATAAATGCTTAATCTTATCAAATATCTTATCTTGGAAGACGTTCACCGTGTAAGCCCTTATACAGTACATTTAGACTAATTAATGGAAACTTATTTTCTCCCAAATTTTAGTGGTTGGCTACTAACGCTAATCCATCTCTTTGAATGATCTAGGAAACCAGGCAAACAAATATCAACACTAAAATATCTCAGAACTGTGCGAAGGTGGGGTATTTTTAATCCAAGCATCAGAATTCCCACGAAAATAGCAATAACATCCACAGAGCCCCGTATCACGTACAAGCCACTCTAAATGAATATTCTGCCTGCGAATGCTCCGACGGACATTAACGGGGCATGGGAGGAAGGAAGGAAGGGATTCCGAGCGCGTAATGGGGAAAAGCTCATCCCAAAAACGGCACCATTCTTCAGGAACCCAAAGGGCGAGAAAGGGCTGGAGAAACCGGAGATTCCCAACCTAATTCCCAATGCTAACGGGAGCGTTCTGCAGCCAAGGTTTCCGTGAATCCGATATGGAACGCTCAAGATTATAATGACTACTTTTAAAGGAATAAATTCCAAACACCATGTTCTCCTTGACAGTAGGTAGCAAAATCGTGCTTATTCTAATTTAAAGAAAAACTCATATTCCAGCAAAACGGAGAACGCCGATTACTAACCGTTGACCGAGGTGAACAATAGTTGGAACGAAAAGCTGTGAGTAATCGCTGTGCAATTTCCTTTCTAAAGTCACAGCGGGGTTAAATGCCACCCACTTATACAAGTTTCACGACTTTAAAGCTGCAATATTCAATAGAAACACGACGTTTATCAATAGCACCCATTTATTGCTCGGGTGAATACCACAAACACCATGCAGAAATAATACATCCGATCTATCAAGCATGTCGCTTGCGATCCACGCACGAACAAAAATCCCACAGCGCATCAATTGACAACATGATTTTTGATGAAGTTGCAATATCTGGAGAAATCAGTCGACGCAATTTTTTTCTCAATTACCTAAATATATCCCTGGTCGCCTCATCAGCATGATGTAATCCACCTTTCGATTGACTAGGACCTATCTTTAATACATAAAAAGACACTACAACGAAGGTAAAATAACATTCGTGTAAAAATTAAATTAATCTGGAGTTTAAGATATTTTTTCAAAAAAAGCAATCTTCATTTTAGAATTTTATGAGGTAATATGATTGAGGTGGCTATGCACATCATCATCATGGGTTGATTTGACGAAGGTCCTCGCTCAATTCTCCTATCTGTTCACCTCTTCATATTCATATAATGCTTCTCTTTAACATCCTTCACTACTTACTCTATTCATCTCATAGGCACATTTACTTATACTCCAGCTATCTCAAATATTATGTCAGATGACTCTTGAAATTCATAGGCGGCAAAAGGGAGAGTGCTTAGCCATGTATGTACATACATTGAATCTCACAGCCCACCGCATATATTACCCATTTTCTACGGTCTTCATTCTTGTGAAATTATATCTCCATAAAAAAATATCATTGTACAAATAAAAACTATTTTTCTAGCCATAATTCTAACTCAAAAACATGAAAAACTATTACGATTTCCAAACAGCATTACGTTACACTTTGATGGTAAATCATAAAAACAAAAAAATAGAAGGGAATAATTTGCATTCGTAATATCAGGATCAATTATTGTCATCTCCACACCTTTATTCTGAGTCCGAGAGGAATATTTTTCCAGAGCGTTATGAACCTGCAAAATGTAGGCGGAAAAATCTGCCCACTAATGAACATTACACGTATGAGGTAATCGATTTCAAAGGTGATGCGAACGAGTTTTCTCACGAACATGATATTACTGATCATCTCCTTCCATATACTTTAACTATGAGTGGAAAAACCGTTAAAACACTATTTACAGGTTTCGTACTATTCACCAATGCACTGCTAGAATTGTGCTCAATACACCATGCCCTATTTCTCGATTTTCCGCATAAGGAAAAATGATTGAAAAACAAAATTTGCATGCGTCTCTTTAAACAACTCCACCCGTACGGCGCAAAACATTAAACCCTATTTCATCGCAACGCGTAGCGTACGAAAATCGCCTCATACAGTAATATACTTCGTATACTATACAAAAAGAACTATTTATTCCTTATTTTGGCGTTTCTCTACGTGTTACCAGCTCCATTTTCTCGTGAAATGTTCCCATTAAATAAATAGCGCGCCGAATCATTCCAAAACACCAGAAAATGGAAAGAGCCGTTCCAAGTGGTCCCACCTCGCAGTCGCGGGGCATATTGAACAGAAGTTCTTCCCAATTTTGGATCCGCCTCCGTAAGCGATTGATCCAATGCTTAACATTAGTTCTCAAAAGGTTTTCCGTGACCAGGGAACGAAACAAGGGGCCCGTAGGAAAAGGGTCTTTCGGTGGAATTCTTTTTTATTTTCCGCCCCTCCCGGCCGACGACTCAGGGGATCGTGAAAATCGAACCGTGATGTTTCAGGTATGAGATCCGTTCCAATGCTCGTGATTGAGGACCTTCGTGAATTGCAAAGCAGTTTCCTTCCCCTTGGCCAACTATTCGGATCACCTCACGATAGTGGGCGTGATAGCCCATTTACACTCAAGCCGTTTCCACTCTTCAAAACATGAGGAAACGCTGACGGAAGTTTTTTCCGTTTTTCAAAAGTTCATTTTCGTGCCGTATCAAAGCGTGAAGCCTAACTCGAGGTGAGCTCACTGGTGAAAAAAGAGGAGGTAACTAAGCATAATACATGCTATGCTACTCTTCTGAAACCTCCCACTTTTTGAACTCTCTGTCTGAACAAGCAAAGAAACCATTATGCGATAGCAGTCTTGGAACTGAGCTTCAGCAATCGGACGAAGGCTGTAGCTTCCACCTCTCTCGGAAACGGGCATATTTACACAATCCTAATGAATTAATCGCCAGAATCCCGCGTGATTTAGAAATATGTCAAACCTTGCCACCAATACCCGATTGAAATTTGTGAATTTAGTAATTAGATCGTACGTACTGGATCATCAAAACTGTGACGTTTGAGTTATCGCGGGGATCGGGTTCGTATGGTGGTTAGAGTACTGGCCTCCCACCCTGAGGGCACGGGTTTGAATCCCGGCCAAGGCGTATTTTTCATTGGTATACCGGTAGCTACTTGATTGCCTTGTGGAGAGTACTTCGAGTCTAATACTCCGTCCGTCGGATGGGACGTTTAGCCATGGTCCCCTTGGCGCCTTTCGTAAAGAGCAGGATGTAGCCGACGCGACGGCGGGTTTCTCCCACCCTTCTTCCATTCCATAAAAACTCCTATCTTTACCCTGTAACACACCCACGCAAAAGACCTCTATTGTCGGTCGCCTTCCCCAAATTACTATAACTACTCTTGAGCTATCGTTGCCTGGGAGCGAACTTTCAGTCTTACTATTAGAAAATAGTGAAAAACATTTTTTAAAAAACTTTTCATAGACAAGCTTGAAAAGCAATTCTGCTAAAATTTTCATTCGCCTCGTGTAGGTGCCATGATTCATTTCTTTCTTGAAACCAAACTTTTAGAGACTGTTCGAAATCAGTAAAATTAACAGAAAAATGTAATATCATAGAAATTGGTTTTTAATCAACTCGTCTAGGTTCCAAGTTCATTTGGTTTTCTGTAGAAGAATTATTTTTCGGTATTTGACATGATATTAGGTTTAACATTTTTTTATTTAATTCTCAAATATTTCCCTATCATAATCAATAAGTAATTTATTTATTAGGTAAGACTTAAGAAACTTAATACATTCAGCAAAATAAAAAAAAAATTAAGGACTATAAACTACTTATCGTCAATTCCATAGGGGACATGATTTGGGGAGCATAACCGAGTAAAACCTATTCTAAGAAACTGTCGATTGGGATTCACTAGGTGGATTCTTGGTAAATAAGGTGATGATGTGAAAGAACGATGCCACTTCTTACTTAGCAGGCCACCTCCTGGGGACGCTTTTAGTATACGGTCGAGATAGTTTGGTTAAAGTTACGTCGGAAGGAGTAGAATTGTCTCTAAAAAAATAGGTTAATGGCAGTGAGAGAATAAGTCAGGCATTGTCATCATGAAAGAAATAAGCCAATTGCTGTCAATAGGTGAGGTAATTAAGGATACTACACACCAAAGAAAAGGTGGTAGGCACAATTAGACGTGGGGTGGGAATTTTTGCAGTAAAAAAGGTGTAAGGGGGGAAAGAAAGCAATTTCGAGGGAGGGAAATGCGTTGAGTTAAATACTTGAGAGAATAAAATACGGCATGGGCGAGGAAGGGAGGGGTCGTGAAAATCCAAAAATGCACGGCGGATAATATATATATGGAAGGTCCCAAATGCCACGGAGCACAGTAATGAAGGCGGAGGAGGAAAGGGCCCGGGCGGCGAGGTACAAGTGCCGCTCTTGCCGAAATCAAGTGCGCGCGCGATTCGATGTTTCGGTGATTTATGAAGCGCGGCCGCTCATACACACCCTTCTCCCACTCCTCTCTCTCTCTCTCCCCAGCGCGCCACCTTTAATGCATGCAAATGAAAGCCTTCCTTCTCTCTCTCCCTCCCCATAATCCAAGCCGTATAACCCCGAGAACCCTTTCACGCGAACAAAATTTACAGCCGCCTTCGCGACCCTACCTCCTCGTCCTTTGGTGACCTGAGTCCCACGCAACGCGGTCCTCCAACCTGCCTCCTACTCGTCCGATTTTCTATCGCGTACGTTCGTGTGTCATCTATCCTACGATCGGTCTTCACGCTGCGATTCCGTTATCAGTTAACCTCTTCGTATTTTCTATTATTTTCCCATCCTTAAGGGACTATCCATGTATTACGTAATATACTGATTTTTTTCAATCCTCCACACAATAACGCTACACCAAATTCTCTATTAACATTAATATTGTAACGCCTCGCGATATTACTAAACGCTTTTTTTATTAATTATAAAACTGGAAACATTTCTAAATTCAGTATTTATTTTTCAACTCAGTCATTTTATCACCATCAACACCAGTCATGAACACCACGATTGGTTTGACGAAGGTCTGCACTCATTTCTCCTCTTGGCTAATCTCTTCATTCTTACAAAAGCCTCCTCTCAAACAACATTCACTATTTCTCCCAATTATTTCATTCCCCCTTCTTTTGCCATTCTTCCCAATCGTTTTTCCCTCAACGACTGTCTTCACCAGACCATCACGCCTCACGATATGTCGGCTCAGACTGTATCGTCTTATTTTTAAAATTTTCGTCACTTTATTTTTCTCCCAACCTTCGTAGAACTCCTCCGTTCTTCACTAGTCATATCAATTTCGTCTCCATAATCCTTCTGTAATGCCAATTTGCACTGAACCCATGTCCCACTGCCGTAAAGAGCATGTCCCATTCGTGTGTTCCAATGCAATTTTTACTAATTTCCGTGTATTTCATACTGGCTGCAATTATATTTTTTCTTCTAGTAGCATGGCATCTTTATCTGGGCTAACGCATGGACTTTTGCTTTATTGCTTTGATTATCGCTGGTTACCCTGCCATACCGGTTAGCAATCACCCTCACCAATTCAAGCTTACCTTTCCCTTACATATTTATTCTAACAAAAAACGAAATGGAATACATCGAACGAGTTATAGGATAACTCACTTGTTGGCGATTTGATGTAATGGTTTGCTCGTCAGCCTAGAATAGTTCGATTCAGGGCTTAGTAAAAATTGTATCCTGCCGAAACCTGGCTATTTCAATCACACAACTAGGGTTATTTTTGATTTTAAAAGTTTCGTGTCAAATTGATTTACATTAACCAAAATTATATCTCTAAACTATTTATATTATGATCTTCCGAATTATCACTGAGAGTTAAAAGTTTTTACAGAAAAATAAATGTCACTTGCCACGAGTAAATTACGCTTTCATCAACGATTCATGACCGTTAAAATAATATAAATGCAACTGCAGTTAAAAATACTCACTACCCCACGAATAGTGTCAATGCTGGTCCTCATATTTAACTATTCATTTCTCTTGATACCTATGCATAAAGTCAATAACGGACAAAAGGAAAATGACTGAAATTTCGGGCCAAATATTTCATTAAAAAGTCACTTTTTGTTCAGTAGTACGATTATAAAATCCATGCATATAATTATACACATTCGGATGTCAAAGTTTGCCCTATAAACTTACACGCAATATAAATAAATTTAATTACAAAATAATAATATGAGAATCATAATTATGGTGTATGAAAGATTACCAAGTTAGTATTGTACAATTCAAATAAAGACTTTAATTGTGGTCAGATATTCTGTCAGCACTATATTGTATTTTTAGCAGTAATAGCATGATCATATCCGCCTTTGAAAATTAAGTTTCGAAGGCCAAAATACACTTAACAATACCAAATCATTTCATTCAGTTCTTACTCCGTTTTTATGCATGTACAATATCAGGACAGAAAATAGTAATATTGTTTCCCTTCTCTCCAGGAACAACTAGTAGCTTTCTTCGAAGAGAATATGAGGGGAGACCCTGACTGGGTTAGGGTTCAATGAAACATTTTAAAACCAAGCCATAAATAGTTTTGGATCGACAATACAGCCGGTAGGAAAATACGAGAGAGCAGAAGTTACGAAGAAATACGAGAGAGATAACGAAAAATAAGATGAAATCACACCCCAACAAACTTTCCATCCTCCGCAAATATCTTTCGTTTAATTTTTTCCGGCTGCTTTCTCTCGAATATGTTTCCTAACAACCCGGAGGAAATACGAAGGAACGCCCACTGACGCAACCGGGTGGAATCCTTTAAAAGGGCCTGCAGCCATGACAACCCCTCCCGTCATCAGTCGGGATGTGTTCCTTCTCTTTCTATATCGAGGGAAAGGTTCCCGGGTGATTATAAATTTCTTCTTCCCTCTCATTTTGCTGGCGTGGGTAGGGGATGGAATTAGGGGGAAGGGGTGGAAGGGAGGGTAGAGAGGTCACTCAGAGATGCAGCCTTCAAAAGAAATTTGGATTTGTCGATCGAGGGACGGAGAGTGAGGGGAGAGGAAAATTTCCTTGAATGGAAAGAGGAAATGCTATCATGCTGAATAAACACGTTCGTAAAAAACATCTGCCTCGCACGTCCGCTGCTCAAGTCAACGGAAAGTGGGTTCTATGATGAAAGACTTTTCGCATGGGGATGCAAACTAAATTACGATGTTACCTTTGTGAATATGTTTGTGATAAACGTTTTAAAGCCAGTTCAGGATGAGAGAACATATAATGGAATCGAATTTTCTCAATAGTTATTTGGAATGGGGAGGAATTAGATTAATCCCCAACCTCGGCGAAGCAAGATAAAATAGTTATTGAGATATATAATTAGGCAATAAAATAGACTTTTGATCAGTAATGTCAAAGTTAAATGTTAAATGAATATCACCACGTCACAAATGACAAACGTATCGGCACAGTATCACTATGGGCTTTGTTTATCTGTTGTAAGTGGAGGTACGATAAGTTGTTCATTGGATACTTGACGAAAACACATGTATTTATCTCATTTTTTTTATGCAATAAACTATATTATTTCGATTTTTTATTCAAGTAAAATTGATCGTACAAGCAAATCGCCCATAATTATATGATACATTTTTAGTGCACTGTTTGTTTTAACTCCGCGAATTCTGCAACGAGGGGGGATCGGGTTGGTGTGGTGGCTAGAGTACTGGCCTCCAATTCCAAGGACCCGGGTTCGATTCCCGGCAGTGGTGGATTTTTTAGTGGAGTGGCTTAGTGGAGGGCATTCCAAGTCCAGTACTCAGTCCGTCAGATGGGACGTTAAGCCATAGTCTCCTTTGCGTCTTTCGTTAAAAATAGGCTAATGCCGACGCCGGGTTTCTCTCCACTCTTCCTCCATTACCTGAAAACTCCTAACATTACCCAATTACTCACCAATCCTACAATGCCGCAAATGACCTCAGCTATCGGTCGCCTCCCCTGAATAACCAACCAACCAACTAATTCTGCTACGATAAAGCAATGGCTGTTATTTTAAGAAGGATGTCACCATAAGGAAGTCAACCGAGGGGAAATTGTCGGATTGTGCTTTTTTTATCCCTTTTCAGCAATGGTTTCGATGAAAAAATGGATCATCATCATCATCATCATTGGTCAACAATCCTAGGATTGGTTTGACGCAGCCCTCCACTCGATTCTTTTATCGGCCAACCTTTTCATTGTGACGTAACTCTTCTCTTTTACATTCTTCACAACCTGTTCCATGTATCTCATACGAGGCCTGCCTTTTCCAATCTTCCCGTTCACTTTTCCCTCGACGATAGTCTTCATCAGGCCATCGTGTCTCAAGATATGACCGATTAAGTTTTCCCTTCTTCTTTTTAGAGTTGTCAAAAAATGGATAAAAACATCAAAACAATATATTATCCTGTTCTTTTTTTAACGTCTGTTTTCGTGGCACTATGGAATCTATACCGTGCAGTGACGTCACAATGCGTTTCAGGTCACGTGACTTTCGTAAATTTTCGGGAATACTTTAATAGCATTTAATAAAATCTGCGGTTGGCATGGAAAATGTTGGATTAGGTATATATTTAAATCTGTCTTAAAATTTCACACTAAGTACATCATCAATATACGAGAAAAAAATGTCATAAATATTCCCCATCGTCACAGAGGCAGGACACGGCCCACACGCAAAGGGAAGAAGTGCGTTTGTTTCCTTCGCGGGCCCGAAAAGTTTTAATCCATTGAACTCTAAGCCTCAATCGGTACCGAGGTGTGCTCCGTACCCCCACTATGATGGTATGATAATCTTATTAGCGTAACCAGTCTATTAAATGAATTAAATTGGGAATCAATGTGAGATCGCATGTTGAAATTTAGACTTAATCTCTTAAATAAATTCCAAGACAGCATTTTCAGTGATGATGTTAAAAATATTTTGCGGACTCAATTTGCTATAGTAGACTGGACCATAATCACAAAATTAGAGAAATTGATTGCCGAACTGACAGGTTCAAAATGTCCATTTTTCCTCGTACTATTAGGGATATGAATAACGGTAAATATATCCAGTACGAGTGTAGCAATGGATAACATTGGTAGCTCCATGTTAGTATAAGGACTTGAAGCTAACCCAACTAAAAGCATGTTTTTGCATGTATCCTTTGATTTTATCTTTTTTTTAAATAGCGTAGTTTTGAACAGTACCTATACAAGTACAGATCTTTTTTATGCATGATATGAAGTGCATGTTTGGTGAGAGTTCACCCCCTGCCACACACCTTTATGGTGGCTTGCAGGGTATTATGTAGATGTATGAACTTCGCTACCGCCGAGAGAGACGATGGCTATCGAGGGCCTGCCCCCTTTTGCTTCCCGCTCACCGCGATTCACGCGTCTCTCTCCAACTACAACGGCACGCCCTCCGCCGCGGAAGGAAGGAAGGCGTGAGGAGCGTGCTCTGCATGCGTGAGCGAGCGTTCGCGCTCGTTCGCTCCCCCGTGGGAGGGAGGTCCTTCCTTTTTTATTCCCTCAACCCCAATATCTCCGGGAGTGAGCAGAGTGTCCTCTAGAGGAGGGCGTAGACTCCGTCCGTCGCCGATTCCCACGACTCCCACGCGAAGACGCGTCGGATTGAGGGAGGACGCACCCCTTCCGCATCCGAGGCCGCCTCTCCTCCTTCCTAGATCGCAACTCCTCCCTCCCTCCCTGGGGGGTTGTGCTCGTTACCATTGGGATTATCTCGAATAGTTGTAACTAAGGAGTCACATGGTATGGGGGATTATTTTGTAATCTCACCTTTTTAATGACTCTTTGCGGGAAGGCGGGAGATCCGTTTCGCTCTCTTAATGATCGGCTCACGAACGGTTCGTGAATTGTCGAAGCTTCTTTCGGTAGCGCTATCTGTTGCCGATTTCGGTGTGCTGAAGTTCCTCACGCTGTGCAAATTCCAAAAATACAATTTAAAATCGTTTATATCTTTCTCGCTCTTGCTGTTTACCCAACTCAAGCTTCAAGTGGAAACGATGGCGGCTACATTTCACGTTCTTTATGAAGATGAGATGGGAACTAATGGCAGGCGGAGATAATGAAACGGATCAAGAGTCGAAAGATACGGATCAGAGCGGTTGAATCGTCTAAAAGACCAGCACATGACCGGCAGTTCACCGCTTGAGATCCGTAGATGTTCACTCCGCCTGGGTGGCGGAGTTTAACTACGAAAAAGTGACATTTTATGACGTATTCTCACTAAAGTGAGATTGCAAAATAACCCCCATGAACACGAAAGGTTCGCAAATTTGGTCTATTATAATCGTACATTACAATCTCGCTATATTGTTTGACGCGAGTTTTATCTTACCTGACTCAAATTTAGAGCCTTAGAGCGAAGAAAACTTAAAAAAAACAATTATTGACATTGTAATGAGCGATACAAACACACCAAATATTCGAACCTTTTCTTGTTTGTACCACGTGACTCCTTGGTTACCTATTCGAGATAATCTCGACAGTTTCAAACACAGCCTCCCTGGCCAAGCTTAACGACCTGACTACTTGGGCCAGCCAATCTACTGGTAAGATCGCCTTGCACTGAAATTATGACGGCGCTTTAAATAAATATTTTAAAGAAATGCAATAAATGCTTAATGTTATCAAATATCATGGAAGACGTTCACCGTGTAAGCCCTTATACACTACCTAAAGACCAATTAACGGAAACTTATTTTCTCCCACATTTTAGAGGTTAGCTACTAACGCTAATGCATCTCTTTGAATCATCTAGGAAACCAGGCAAAAAAATATCAACACTATAATATTCCAGAACTCTTCGAAGGTGGGAAATGTTTAATCCAAGCAGCAGAATTCCGGCGAAAATAGCAATAATATCCACAGAGCCCCGTATCACGTGCAAGCCACTCTAAATGAATTTACCTGCATCTACATAATACCCTGCAAGCCACCATAAAGGTGTGTGGCAGGGGGTAAATTCTCACCAAAAAGGTGTCCTCTGGAGGAGGGCGTAGACTCCGTCTGTCGCCGATTCCCACGACTCCCACCCGAAGAACCGTCGGATTGAGGGAGGACCGATCCCTTCCTCATCCGAGGCCGGCTCTCCATCTTCCTAGATCGCAACTCCTCCCTCCATAAAGACACGCTTGGTGCACGGATACGGTCACAACGGACACCTACCAGGGCTTTGTTGCCGCGATGGGTGCTATCGACGCACCTTGGACCAGTCCAGATGGTGCGCTAGAAAGAAGGAATGCCCTCTGCAGTGAAAAAGGCGGCGATTTCTCATCTGCTCTGGGAGCAGATTTACGTTTCTTCTAAAAAACAGTCGTAAACGTAGCATTAAATAAACCCGAATAACATCCCATCTTAGCCAGACAAAAGTGCGGCACTTAACACATTGTCATCAGATGGCCCGGTATGAGAAATTTACAACAAAAACATTATAGGCCATCGCCATAAAGAATCTTTGAGACAGCTCTTCTCTATCGGTTGACACCATCCGGTTCAAATAATTACTATTTTCTTCTCCATACTTCAGTAAGTATAGATGCGATCCTAAGAAATTCTTCCTAATCATAGTACGAATGAAACATTTTAATAAA
This sequence comes from Platycnemis pennipes, assembly GCA_933228895.1. Classification (NCBI taxonomy): domain Eukaryota; kingdom Metazoa; phylum Arthropoda; class Insecta; order Odonata; family Platycnemididae; genus Platycnemis; species Platycnemis pennipes. Next base: position 125,718,046 of record OW121851.1, on the reverse strand, counting down.
ATTCAACAATGGTGTCAGCGTATGTACGATTACGCCTGACGGAGTGGAAAGTCACTTGTATCTTAAATTTTGATATTATAAGTCCGCCAAGTGTCTCAGAACGTGTCCGATTTAGATAAGTTGACCGGACTTCTTTTTAGAGCAAACACGAGCATTCTCGATTCTACTATGCATATCAATATTTTTTTCTTTTTCTTACCCGACATGTCCATTTTATCTTTATTATACTTCTGTAACATCACATTTCAAGAGCTTTCAGTCTTGTTGCAGCTGTAATCTCTCCTACCTCACTTACATAAAGGATACATGCTTTAGATACAAATTTTACTTACGTGTCTCCTTGGCTTAACGCTTGAATTTCGAGCTGTACCTATATAGATTATTACACGTGTAAACTAACCACTGCCTTTTTCCCATGGTACTGACTATTTTCTAAACACTCCAGTCATCGCTGGTTCAACTGCTTCCCAAGTAGAAATAGTCATCCACGTGACTTATATTCCACTTTAGCACTGTCTTTTTTTAATCAACTTTCCCGAGAGAAGTCGTCAATATCTTCCAAGAATAAACAGTGTGTTACATGGATGTTGTCAAGCTCTGCTGGTTCAGTCCCTGGGAAACCCAATGACAGGCAAATGCCTATCGGGATCCCAGGGGCCATATGGGCCAACAGAACCGTCCGGATGCCAAAAAAAAAATGTTAAAACCGTGACGATATTAACTCTTTACTGCGGTGTGTTGAGCCACGCAATACGTCAGCTACTGCCGGTTTTTGTATTTTAGCTACAGTTGAAATTAAAAAATTACAGAAACGCACCAGGAATTATTAAATTATAAAGAAGGCCATGCCATATTTTTGGAATAACCGTTTAACAATGTGATTATTGTATTAAAATTATTAAGGAAACTGAAGTAAAATGATGCAGCATATTTTGATCTCTAAGGCTATATAAACACAATCGTAGTCACGAAAATAAAAGAACATTTGACGGGTATTGTAAAGCGTGAGTATTGGTGAGCATTCAGTGAAGTGAGAGGAGAAAAATCTGTTGATAACTGTATCAAATCAATCCTATTACCAGAAAATGTTGGCGAAGAATACGATGATCCGTGCGATTTAATGTTGCCCAAATATCTCGGTTGACGGAAGCATGAGAAAAGGGTGCCCATTAGGCTGCTGCTCATTCAACCATCCATCCTATTTGGGTAACGATGCAGAAAGACGTTTGATTTTTTCCCCCTCGTAAAATTTTCAGAACTTTTCTCTTTAGTTTCCTCGCACACTCACAGATGGTGCTCCAAATTTGCCAAAAGTTTGGCATTCGGGCTCGTATCGAGCTCTCCTTCTCTAGTTCTCTCTCTCTCTCTCTGCCGCACCATCGCATGCTGAACTCACGGTGTTACCCTGGAGTTATAGCGAGCAGACAATAGTCAGGACATCCCCCAAATAATGAATGACGTCATCTGGAATTTATCATTCGCCTGCAGGCCCTTCGTCCATATTTAGGCTTTCCGCCTCCCGCTCTGGGCGCTTCCATGCCAACAACAGCCAACATGCAATTTAAATTTTCAGGGGGTTTAGTTTATTTGAAAATGTTAAACTTTTTTTCTGTCTCATACTAATGGTGAAATAAAGGGAATTTTGTTGCCCAAAAGGGGCTTTGGCACGATTCACCTGAAGGAATTCGTTCTAAAAGTAATAATATGCCAATGCGCAATCATTTTTTTTCTTGTTTACTTAAAACTATTATAAATGAAAAAGAACACTCCTGAATTGATTGATAGGCACAAAAACCAATTAGGGGTAAACTATTCACGTTAAATTTAATGACTAAGGACATTTCCCCTGTTACAAAACATAGATGCTTTTTTCGAAATACTAATTCATTTTATTACTTATTTTACTTCCGTTCTTGCCAACTGTAGCGCTGTCCGATTCATATATGAAAAACCTTCAGGCATTTCATATTTTCATGGCGCAAATTTTGTAAATTCAGCAACGCAAAGTTGAAATAAAGCTTGTTACAAGTATGCTAGGCTTTTTACATTGAGAATATAAATACTATAAGCACCTAATGAGATACACCACCTGCAAAATCCGACATAACTGTTCTGTATTAATCGGATACTGCTCTTAGGCTTTACCTATTTATGGTTATTTAATAATTTTAATTGTTCGCAAAAGTACACCACAGGTAATATAATCTATAATAATAAAATTATTATTAAGTATTATGAAATGATATTATGTCGCTATTTAATTACTCAAGACTCCAACAGAGAAAATTCTGAGGAAAAATATTGGAATGAGGCATATTATGACAAGGAATAACAACATGCATTGGATACACCTTGAGATAAAAAATGAATTCGTCGAGAACATGATTGATGGTAAAAATGAAGGGAAAGGCCGTACAATGATGAACAAGAAACTGTAAGTTTATGAGGGAAAGTTGAATTTAGCAACAAAAATAATGAGGTCGCAATGAATAAGTGAGAATGGGCTGAAGTTAACCAATTATATGAAAAAATGAATGGATGTGGATTAAATTGATATCGTGCCATATTCAAGATTTTAATCATTCCTTTCCGTTAGAAAGAAGGTTTCCGCGACGTTGGTTGCATAATCTCTCCATGTTTCCGGGTATTCTTGTGCGGAGGCTGCCAAGATGACAATCCTGTCAGCATCTTCAGGTTTTAACCTTCGACCTGAGGACACTGACAAGATAGCCAGCGAAACTGTTGTCATCTTGCCAACTTACGCGGGAAGAAACCAGGAAACATACTGAGAGTATCATACCTTTCTGCATGACATTTTAGGAGACTTTAAAACAAAATAACTTGGATATAAGGGGAATAATGAGAGCGATTCAGGATAGTTCAGAAATATATTTCTTCGTTTTGTTTCATGTCTAAAACCTGCAATAATTTCACAAAAAATCAATTCTGTAGAAAGCATTCGTCTTTTTTAGCTGGAACAAGAAAAAATAAATAATATATTCACGTCAGTTTATCGCAATATTTAGGGCCATGCGTTTTAGGGTGGGAGGGTTATGACAAGTTTATTATGTTAGATGTATTTTTTAAACAGCATATATAAACGTGGGTAATTACTCAATTGTTTGAACTCCAGCAGTCGAGATTTGAGCCTTCTTAGGTAAGCGTGAGCAATCTCCAACAGGGCCCACACCCCTGCCTCTTGAATAACGCCCCAACTGCCCACACCCTTGCAGTCAGTCACTCTTCTCGGCGGCTTCTCTATTCAAGTATTCCGCAGCACGGCTAACAGCAAGACGCCTTGCCCAAATAAGGTTCCGCGCCCACCATAATCAAAACAAAGAACTCGAACCACGCGTGTCTTGGCACGCAATTGGGGCGTGCCTCGGAGACACGAGGGGGAAGCAAGGGTCGGGAGGGAAGGGGGATAGAACGAGTAGAAGGGGGAGAACCCACCCCCCCACCCCCAACGAAACGCCTCCCTCCCTTTCGCAACGTCCAAAATCGATCATCCAATCAAACAAACCATCGCAGCAACCACGCGCTCCTCCTCTTAGCGTCAAGACAAACTTAAGGAATTGGAGGGTGAGGTGCTAGGAGCTTCAAGACGTCTGGGGGCGACACAACAGGTGAAGGCTCGACTATACACGTATTTACTTCCACTTCCCCGAAAGTAAACGTATAAGAGACTCCCTAAGAGTCACGAAAGGAGGCACGTAAACAAAATAAACGCCACCCCATTGTTCCTCAACAAAAATGACCCCCAGCTTCAAATGGGCACGATTAGGTATTCTCGTAGTGCACCCACAGTGTTTCACTGATAAGAAAATCGGTAATGGATAATGAAAAAACGGCACGTTGCGACAAACATTGACCGTTTCGCTGCAAGAAGAGCAGTAATGGTAAATACTCCAAGGCTGCCGACGCCTGAGGTTATCAACACCATCAAGGACAGGTAAGTAATTGGATTGAGGTACCAACTTTTAGGGAGTTACGGTTAGGAAAAATAGATAATACCAGGCACCGTTAGTAATATTCCTCCTGAAAGGTTCCAACGGGTTGATGATTTAACGTCCTATCCGGCGGACGATGTAATGAAATGTTCTTCACATCACATTCAAGTGGTAATTACAACGAAATGCCTTCCGGGACTCGAATCCAGCCCCGATAATTGGAAGCCGATTGATACCTAGTTGGTGGTATGTTTTTAAAGGCGACATAAACAATCCTCAAAATGAGGTCATGAAGTTTTCGGATCATGCTACAACACTTACGACTCCTATTGGTGGAAGATATATAGATATGCTATAAAGTCATTTCTCGATATAAGAAATGTTGATAAACATCAATTATTTAATAAATAATACAAAGAAATAAATGAGATATTCATAAAAATATCTATTTGCAGCGTTACGCAATTTTGGTGGTTCATTGAGAATTATACCTAATGTTTTGGAGAGGGTAAGAATGGGGGACGAGGAGGGGGGGGGGGGGGGGGGGGGGGGGGGGGAGAAAGGAATTGGCAATCAGCCAATCAGCGTTACGAAATATCAGGACGGTTCTTCAACAAGCATTTTATACGTATACACACTAATTAATAAATTACTAAGGAATAGGCCTTTGTAATATGTACATTTACCAAGGACGCGCAACCGTAGACAACTGGCTTAGTTTGTCACCGGCGTCGTTTCAAAATATACTCTGCATACTTATCCAGCCACCGAACTGAATAAAAAACTGTGCAGTATACGAGACCATCAATGTCAAATTTAATTTTATGATATTAATGTCATTACAGGGAAAGTGGTTAGCAAAGAAAAGATACTGCATTATGAAAAATAAATATGCCCTTACAACGATATCAAAGACGCAAAGATGCCAAAAGCAGCAGAAACGGCTGGAAAAGCACATAAACACCCAAGAGAACCTTCAGATTTTCCCACCATGGCAATTACACGACGTTACTAATCACAAAAATCAAAAGCAAAGAACATGAAAGACAGAGGTTTTCATTCATGAAAGTGTCATTTTAACAAAAAATTCTTAAAAATACTATTTCTAGTTATAAATGGTTTTGAAGATAGCTTTGGTTATGCGGCTGATTTTCAGAAAACAAACATTCAACTTCAATTTAAGTAAGCTCATAAATTTATGAAGTAACTGTGAAAAATCTCAGTGAATTTTAAATAATTTAATTCAAGATACCGGTTAATGCATTCTTGTTAATCACTAATGAAGATTAAATACGTAGTACGATTCAGCAACCACAGCACGCAACACTTACATCAAATAATATAGTCAAGGTCAAAGAAAACAAAACGAATATCGGTCAAAGCTAAGAGGAAGGGAGAAAATTACTCCGTTTTTTATGTACAGCTAATACGATTTTCCCGTGAGAATCAGCTCATTACGCGCAAGTTCGAAGTTTTGATAAGCACATACAAGTTTCATGCACCGGCGGAGGTCATGAATATCATTAGCATACCGATTTAAGCACTGGTCAGGTAACTGAGAATATCTTAACGACCCAAAGCCTAAGAACTCCAGGTTAATATGTCTGTTCGGATTTTATAATGATGGGAATAGTAGAAAGACCATGGCCAGCGGAAAATATTAAAACTTTCACGTGCCGTCCAAATGGAGAGTTAAGACAAGCAGGTTAAAGCAGTTCGTAACGCCACTCAAATCAAAAGTGAATGGCATTGGAGTATTTTCTACTGATACACTAAAAGAGCCCAAACTGCTGTGGGATTCTACCGTAAAATATTCAAAATAAATTTAATTGATTAGCTATTAGTATGACAAAATTGTTTGATATGAAATTTCCACCCACCTTTTTAGCATAAAAATCGATATGGAGAGATACACGACGCACTGAATTATTCGCTGGCATAAGTATATCGTGTATATAAGTTTTAAAAAAAGCAAGTTACACGCCATTAGGTTTAAAATAATTCCTTTGATAGGTAAAAATTTGATATAATTCATAAAATGTAGCTTAACATTATTTTCTAAAGAGCTGATATTAAAAAAAATACTGATTCTCATTTCTATTTCTAACAATCCAAAGAGGAATTTATTGATAGAAGCAAAGAGTATTAATTTGAATAGGGGTGGGTTAATTTCCCTAAAGTATTTCCGTACACTAATTATTGGACCATTCGATAGCAAAATACAATATTTAGGCTCATGCTTCATGCTAACAAGCGCTGTCGTCCGTTCGAGTGAGGTATGAACATGTTCAATGTCGATCCCTTAAGGGTTGGCCTGGGATTCAAAGGGCAGAAAGGGACGAGCCAAAGCGAGGGGACTATCTAATTCAGCAGATGACCTTCATTTTAAATGAGAATGTGTTCCGTCGTTGAAATGAACGCAGAACAGAGGGAGTCAAGTGCGAGAGAAAATCGACATTCTTCGTTCGAGCGGTCATTTTACACGGTTGCCTTCAAGGTCATCGCCAGCCAAGGTGATTGGCACAAACCAGTCCACTTGTTTTACACCTCCGCCAAGGAAAAAAGAAACACAAATGCTCCCACTAATTATATGCATAGCTACTCACAATTCAAGGCGAAGAGAACCGCGAGAACACAGTGAGCTCCTATCCTACAAGCAACGCGACACCATTTAGTTTCTGTTCGATCGAGTTTTCCCATCATCCCTGAAGAGGGGTGAATGAAGCACACTTAAGAAATAGCTACAAAACTGCTGACTATGATTCGTAAGAAAAAGCTGTTAGGTCCGGGGTGAGTGACAACAGGGAACAAAAGGAAGATGATACTTGAACCGTGCCTTTAATTGACCACTCTTCGCTAGTAAATGGAACCGTGCAAAACGGGTCCATATCAGGATCTATAATGTGTGCAGCAAAGGTCAGTGGCATCTATTAAAATTCGCTATGATAACGATGTTGGTTGTACAATATTACTAGAAGAATTTAGGAAAGGATCACATTACAACACCTTTTTGAGGAAATTTGAGCCGATTTCTTTTCCGAAGATGCTATCATTACGAGTACGTTCCATAAATTACGGTCGATTCTATCATCGTTAGACAGATACTCGAGAGAAATGAAGACCATAATTGGAGTCATTTTAACATGATAAGTCGGTGTAACATAGGCAGTCAAGTCTGAAGTGCATCTATAATAAGTTCTTGTACTTACTAACACCTGCCACATGTACGCCTGCATGATTAAATTTTAAAATACCGAAGTGAATTCATACAGATGCTCAGATGCTGATAAATCATAGGTTTGTTTGTGGTATTTCACCTTTAGTTGCAAGTTTCTATAGACTGCTCGCGTAACACTAGTTTTTCTCCTTACTTAATGACATTGCAGGGGCGTGGTGGCAGTTTTACAATGATTCAACCCTAACGACACAATCATTCCCTAGGTGGAAAGCAGGGATCTTTGTAGATTTACATATCTTCCCGAAAGAATTGCGCCTAAGGATGCAGGAAATGGGGGCGTTTACTCGGAACCAATATCGCAATTTTTTGCACGAAATTGTTAGAAGGAAACGAAAAAAGAATTTTAGTGAAAAAATTTATCTTCTAACCACAACCATTCACTCATAAATCAAAAATTAAAATAAGCAAAAGGTGACGCCCACCGAAAAAGCTGCTGTGATAGCATTGACATCATTTTCCTCCCGTCCTTGACTGCTCTTATGGGAAGGGAAGGGAGTGGAGGGGGATTCTCGGAAGGTCTGCTCGCACAAATCCTGTCGCAATCGCTCCCATTGAGAGAGTCAGCTGTGTCCCCCCCTTTGCTATAACGCGAAGTAGCTTCGCGGGCTCAGTTGTGATTGGACGAAGTCGATATACGTCAGAGGTTGCACCACGCCCACTTTTCCGAAAGGGTTAAAAACATCAGTTTTTCGCCGCTTATAACTCGAGAAAGAATTGACGGATCCGAAAACGGAAAAATACAGGTCTTTTTATTTCATAAACTCTATCATATATGTCAATTAAAAAAATAACGACCCTATTCTACTCGGGTCAAACAATACCATCATCATTGCACTTTTCCTATCCCACGTGTCCAGCAAGAAAATATTTTTTTTGGAGGGTTCGAAGAACTCGCTTATTTCGCGCACTATTACAATCCTCGGGACGATACTTAGATTCAGTTCACGTCGAATGCATATTTCTCATGAATGCCTCAACTGTTAGACTGCCAAAGGCTCGAGGATCTCGTGACCCGTTCCGAAAACATTAACAGTTCTTCTTAGGGTCGTTGCAATGCCTAAAATGGACGACGTCGATTATCCGAAAACAGAGAGGGCAAACGGAGTCGCAAGTCGCTGATGAATAACTCCTGGCATCTATCACAGCGACGCAATAAGGAGTAACGGCCCACAGGCATCGAAGATGGAGTCGGAATAACAATTTAGAGAGTGGGGAAGCTCTATACGGCGCTTTTAATATCTGGTGACGAGTAGATTATGAAACGTTCGATTTCTATTGTTGACCTTAACAACTTTATCTCCAGAATAATGTTGAAACTATTGTAACCTTCCGTCGCACCTACGAACTATAATGTTTTAGCAAGAAACAGCAACCCATCGGCGTACATCATATAACATCGTGAAGGAAAATATCGGATCGTGGGTTACGTTAAGTACTGGATCTCTATAGCGTGAACCTGAGGTTCGAATCTCGAAGGTGTTGAAGATTTTCCCAGACATGTCAGTCCGTACCTGAGCACAATGTAAAATTTAGTAATATTTCCGTCGGACGGGACATTAAACCCTCAACATTTTGACACTTTCCGTTTGGAATATTCTAATGTTAACGCCAGGTTTTTGACTCCAGCTTCCCCTCGTTCAAAAAACATTTCTGCCTCTACTTACTTACGCACTTATCTCAAATGGTGTAAATCATTTCTTTCCCCCAAATAATAAACCATCATGACAATAAGGAACCGCAGTGAAAGGACGCTGAAACATGAGTTCGCGACAACCTCTGCAGAATGGGGTGGCGGGCCCAGATGGTCTCTCTTATGAGATTCTTTTGAGGGGCAGGAGGGGCTGTCTCCAGCTGGAAACACGGCTCAGACTTTTATCGACGAGTAGGACCCCGTCAGATATACATGCATGCATATTATGCATCTCACGGCGAGGGAGGGCATTGATTCCGTCGCTCGCAGGCACACATCCGGCACTCGTTCGATTTCGAGACTTACAGGACGTCCGCCCAACCTCGGCCCCTCCCGCTCCCCTCCGCCCCATCAGCTCGCCCTCTTCCGCGCTTAAAAAAAACAAAACAATAGAGTGACGGCGCACGTGCTGATGGCCGATACGCGGGAGGAACAAGTGAACGGTGGGGACAATAATAATAATATCGCAAACTCTGCCTCTCTCCCGGTTCCCACGCTTACTCTACACGTCCGCAAGACACGCCATTTTTACCGAAAGAAAAGAACTTATACATCAACACTACAGCACGACAGAGAGCTATCAGTCATGTTAAAATATTTAACTCGTTTTGTAGTATTTCAGGAAGTGATGTGTAGATGTCTCTTCGATCGTCGTTTCCATGGCCGTATTGAGCACACTTGAAGCTCTAATAATGGTACAAATTATCCCACTGGTTCCATAGCTAAAGCACTCGACAAAGCTAGGATAAACTTGAGAACCTCTCGATTGCCGGCTGTGAGAAGATAAGGCTTCTACGGAACGCGCCGTCCACAAAAGAACGTCAATCAACGAGAAGGCGGTAATGCCTTCTCAGATACCAGCTGAGCCTCTGTGTTGTCGTGCCCTTTTTCGTATTAGTGGTTCTTCATCTGCGCAGTCATACAAATCAAAATTCATAACTCACATCGTTTTTTAACGACGACAACGGAACACGTTAGCTACGGCTCACTCAGAATTAAAACCAGGCTAAACCACCATGGAGGAGACGACGGTATGGATACCTAGGTATCACTCACCGAACTTCTTCCCCCGCTTTACACAGTTTAGAATTTAGGATCGTCTTCTGTCATTCTCTAGGGCACCATATGCTCCATATAGTCCTCAACAAGGTGTCGATACTGGGTTTGGCAAAAGGTGACTCCGGAACTGCACTACCGCCAGGTATTTAATCGCGATGAATATCAGTAATTATATCACCAGTTTTACAGTAAAATCCAATCAATTCATGTGGAAAGCAGAGCCGTTTATAAGTGATAAAATGCATAATTCTGAACTGTCAGTATGCAATGCAGGCACTGCACAGATCTGAAACAAATATATGCAGTTTCATGCTACATACGTGAAATTATTTGGTGATATTCATACATATTCTCGTAATACTACTCCCACATACCCACTCATAATTTATAATAACCCTATTTTTGCAACTACTGGCTTACGGCGACGGGTAGTTTAGTTGATTCCATAATTCCGATTCTTTAAGGTATACATAACGGTTCTTCAGTATGAAAATTTAAACAAGGAAATGTAAAATTTGGCTCTTGAGTCTCAAGCGTGATATAAAAAATAGGTATTAAAACTGAATTTCCTATCCTGAATTCACATCCACAGCAACTTTGCTGGAATTTGCAATCATATATTGGTGTGTATGGCAAAAAGCACAATTTGAATCCCTGCTTTTTACCATTTATTTGTCTCATCTTCTATTTGTTATCTTTTATATCGTATAGGACTTAATTTTTGACACTTTTCATCATCTCTATCTGCAACTATATTCAAGAAATACAGGCCTCACTGGTCGAAGAGCATTACATAAGTTTTATCAAAGTCAACTGATGAATTTGGTAGATTTACGACAAATTTTGATCTTTCTTTCTTGCTCCTGAAAAACTACAGCGTTGGACAGCGTACAGCACGGTAGAGGGCAAAAGATGAAAGTTCGGCACGTTTGTCAAATCCTTGGATAACGCAATGCTTTGTGTTCAGCGACGAGGGTACAAGGATTTAACAAAGCGTGAGGGGAAGACAAAAGACAAGGGGTTCCAGGGGAAAGAGTGAAGGGGGAAGAAGGAGGTAGGGGGTACGTGGGAACATTGAGAGATGGAGGCGCGGAAGCGTGTCTCATGTCCCTGGTGCGTGGATGCAAACGGATATCGTTGAGCAGTGACAGCAGACAAGCGTCCTGTCAGACATCTTTTCGCATCACCACTAGAAACCGTAGTGCTGCTTTCTCTGTTAAAATGCATTGAGGTACGTTCTTAAATAAACGTAGAATCGATCAAATAATTGAAATGAAAATGACTTCTAATGCTTCAGATTTGAGGCTGATAATATTAGTCAGAAAACCGCATTCACATTGAAAATATGCTCAAATCACTAGAGCAAAAGTACTGAGTAACAATAAATACTAAGCGAAGAAAAACCATCCCGTCCTTGTTGTAAACTATTTAAAAAATCAATTTTAATGCTTGAGTAACATTCTGTCATTAATCAGTCCATTTACTCCAATAAATCAGATACCTTTCTCTCAAATAATAAAAGCCATAATCCTTGGATATGTTGAATAATACAAAGGTATATGGTGGGATTCCGGTTCCTTAGTTTATGCAGAATTTTATCAGTTACTTTTTTAAATATGTGACGGATTTTATCCCGACGGATACTTATAAGTCTCCATGTCAAAACAGAGTTTTGACATGGAGACAAAACAAAACAGAGAACCTTCAGTAAAGATGTAGAAAAAGGGAATGAAGACCTGAAATGTGGCTTTGGATAGATGGAAAACTTATAAGTAATCTAGAAAGAGTCGACGAAAACGAATTGTAGGCATTCGAGATGAGTGCTTGGAGGAGATTGGAAAACAGTGGGATGGACAGAAATGATGACGAATGATGAAACGTATGGAATGGTGGAGGAGAAAATGCAGCTGTTGCCAGAAATAAGGTAAAATTCTGCGTGAAATAATTATGTACATCGGGATGCTGACGGCCGGTACGATAATGAGTTTTTTTTCTCTGTCTACAGAGCCCCTAGGGGCTAGGGGGCCTACAGTGATCAGCGTGCAAGATAGCATAAAATTGACAGTAGGTTAATGGACAAACAAGAAATAGAGAGGAAATGAAGAGATTTTGAACGGCTTTAAAATCCTTAGTAAATTCAATTAAATAAGTTTGGCAATTTTCCACAAAGAAATCTTTACTTCGACCGGTTTTGATGTGATACATAATCATCAGACCTATCACATCGAAACCGGTCGAATTAAAGATTTCTTTGTGGAAAATTGCCAAGCTTATTTAATTATGTTATTCCACCATATAACGCCTGAAACGACTCTTTTTACTTAGTAAATTCATTGATTTGAAGAAAGTAATGGTCTAGAAGGGGGTCGTTCATAAAATTCGTACAGATATCTGAGAGATTTCTATTTTAACCGGTGAAAGATGATAAAAGAGATGATTAAAGCATACAGAGCAGGAAATTATATAAAAAGTTCACTGCACTCTTAAAAATCCTCGAATCACCTGATATCTTGCCCCAATCAATCGAAACCCTTTTTATCATTTCCTCATATCTCCTTAGCAACGTTTCGTTCGATTGCTACCACGCGCCATCCGGTGTTTTGCACGGAATCCATGCAAATGGGACCTCGTAGAGGCGAAGATGGCGGCGGGTGTATGCTCTCTTCCCCTTGTCACGGGGACTGAGGAACAGGGGGGGTGGGCTGTGACACGATGCACTTGATTGCATGCACGTCCCAACATATCCGCCTTTAGCTTCCCTTCCGGCACGGCAACGTGCTTCCACAAGGAGGGGGAGGGAAGAGGCGGTGGCCCCTTATGCCTTAAAGCGAGCCACGCCCCCTCCGCCAACAGAAGCACCTCGGCAATAGGAGACGTTTGCCAGTCGCAGCAGGGGTACTTTAGAGAGGGTGGGAGAAGTGCGTGATTGTCGCGATCGCGGCCGGAAGTGACGATGAAAGGAGCGGGGGAGGGAGGGTCTTGCCATTCGTTAAGAGATAAAAGACGAGAGAGAAAAAGGGAAAAAAGAATGGTACATTGAAGGCAATGCGTGTGGGAAGTAGCGAAGTGCGGCAGGCTGCTTCACTCCCCCCCACATCTTCCTCATTATTACACAGGGACCGACTCAGTTTCACTGCTTTCGTCGTCTCTGTACTTTAAGAGGGAAATGACTGGACAGAATTCTTGGCGGACGGTTCATTAACAAGCGAAGAGCACGCCAAGGTGTTCAAGCCGGAAGGTCGGCCTGGTTGCTGTGGGTAGAGCTATTGTACCCAGACCAAAGGCGTGAGAAATCACACATGAAGTTGGAACATATAAAACTGAATGCCCTTTCTAAGTTTTTGCAGCTCATGAGAAAATTTTGATCATAATATGTACACGTTTGCAGTTAAAATTAACCATAAAAGAGGGTTCAAACCAAACCGAAAACAAGCAGCCAAATAACAATATACACACTTAAAAACTTAATCTCGGGAGCCTTGCGGGGAAAAGCAATGGGGTCGTTTACCACATTTTTTAAATGCCAAATATGATAGAGTTTGTAAAATAAAAAGACCTGTATTTTTCCGTTTTTTGATCCGTCAATTATTTCTCGAGTATTAAGCGGGGAAAAATTGATGTTTTTAACCCCTTCAGAAAAGTGGGTGTGGCGCTACCTCTGACGTATATCGACTTTGTCCAATCACAACTGAGCCCGCGAAGCTACTTTATCGCAAAGGGGGGGAACACGGCTGGCTCTCCTAATGGGAGCGATTGCGACAGGATCTGTGCAAGCAGACCTTCCGAGAATTCCCCTACACTCCCTTCCCTTCCCATAAGAGCAGTCAAGGACGGGAGGAAAATGACGTCAATATTATCACAGCAGCTTTTTCGGTGGGCGTCACCTTTTGCTTATTTTAATTTTTGATTTATGAGTGAATGGTTGCGGTTAGAAGATTAATTTTTTCAGTAAACTTCGTTTTTCGTTTCCATCTAACAATTTCGTACAAAAAATTGCGATTTCGGTTCCGAGTAAACGCCCCCATTCCAGCGCTGCGGATTAACTACCATTCCCATGCTGATTGTGACATGCCAGAAAAATCTTGTCTTATTCCCGGAAAGTATCTCTAAGTAACCTTAAAAATTACTTAGCATTCAGTTGGCCACGTCCTCTATGCCGGTCTTTCCCACCCGGTGTGGCCCATCCGAATTGCGAGTCTTCAAAGTCTACCGGGTGGGAGGACTTGAGTTGACTGAATACGTTCCCTATTCTTCTTATAGGTATCTTACGTACTTAAGTTATTTATATCTTAAAGAGACCTTTAGTACTCAATCTATAATGTTCGTAATTAATGTAGTTTCGTATTTGCGAAAATTCAAAAAAGCTGAAATTCTCTCTGTACCTTAGGAGACTTGATTTCTCTGATGATTGAAAGTGAGACACAAGCATGGGATCGCCTGCTCTTAGGTAAAGAAGGGCCTCTTTGATTATTGAACCCAGTGCCAACTGTTAGTAGTGTAAAAACCTAGGTCTTAGAAAAAACAAAGGAAGAAAAGCAGAAATTACGCTGTTTTCCTTTTCATTTAGGTACCAGTAACAATCATTTCTGATGACAATTCATAGGTACTTACTACACTGAATGTCTGAAGGAAGTTTCTAGAGCTTCAAGAAAAAGAAGATAATAAATATATGAAGAGGCAGTATAGGTGGATGGAACACGTAATTAAAGAATATAGCCAATCCAAGGTCAACATAGAGGTTAGAATGTTGGGGAGAAGATGAATGCAAGGAAAAAATGGTAGAATTTACAGATAGGATGAAGAAAGGAAGATCTAGGAAAGAAAGGTTGAACTTGAGAGGGAAATGGCGTAGCAAAAGAAAGGTTTAGAACTATCGAAGAAAGAAAAGAAAAGTACCTGAACATCAACACCGACCGGAAGAATCTAATGAGTACCACTTTTGAGTGAATATGCAATGTATTCAAGGGCTAAAATGAAAATCAAGCTCGCAAATAAGAAATGAGTTTTATAACGAGGAACGAGCTAGAGAAAAAGGGGAAGGTTCAGTTTTTATGGATCTGGTAAGACGACGATTCAAAGAGGCTAGGTAGGAGCGAGATTTAGAGCCATCCGGGTTCTTTTAATTTACTGGATAGGGGAAACGATGAAGAGATAAAGAGAGAGAAAAGCGAGAATAAAGAGAGAGGGGAGGCGATAGATGTAAAAGATCGAGGGGAAGCGATAACGGGTAAGGGAATGGCCGCCTGGGATCGAACCGTTGGGGGAAGTCGGGAAATTGATCGCCAGTAAACTTTCCTCTTCCAAAAGTAGAGAGAGACAGAGAGAGATCTTGGCTGGGCCCGGAGGGTCTCAAGGAATTTACCCTAGCAAGGAAGAACGGATCAAACGGTCGGGGTGAGGAATGGAAAGGCCTTGGACCCCTTCTCCTCAAAATAAACTCGGACGCTAACTGTGGTAGTGTTTCTCTAAAGACAGAGGAGCGGAAGTACAGCGCCGAAGTTGAACGTAGCTACTTCGCATTCAGGTGGACGGCTTGAGATAGTTTTTAAAAGTACTTTCCCATACAAATGGATACCACTCACCGAGAAAAAAATAATACCTTACACGAATAAAGTATGTCATTATGGGAGCTGCCACAAGGACGTGTGGCAGAGGGCGTACTGTCGTCACCCTTAAATTGTCATTAATCTGAAAAGGAAGGCGTTAAAAGCAAATTTGGCAGTTAATTATTTCGTGTGATTCATATTTTTGTACAGGAATCAGTCTTTGGTTTACGCAGTAGTAGTGCATTGTGCGCGAGAAAACGGATTTCTGCGTCCTTAGCTCAAACAATCTACCCGTATTAGTCACTTCTGTCTGTCCTATTGATAGAGAGACGAAATCTGGAATGACTTGCCAATATCGTTCAGTTTATAACAAATTTCAAATGTACCGAGAAAGTAAATTAAACTCTGAGATTGTACCGAGAAAGCTTAACTTTGGTGATAATAAAACGCAAATTCTAATACCCATACTTGAGGTTTTATGCACAATTCTCTTTTTACCAATTAAAAGGACTAAACTACTCTGTGAACATATAAGTAATCTCAAGGGTAGGTATTCATTTCACTTAAATACAAAGTTAAACATTTAACTGGATTTTAATAGTGTATATACACGGGAAATATTGTCTTCTCCTGCTGCCAAGAAATGAGGCTAAAAAAGACAAAAACTATTGTAGAGTAATATTTGATTTTCGTAAGCGTTAGCCAAAATGGCAACATTAAACTTAGTATTCATTTTAATTTTAAATTAAGAACTGTTAAATGGGCAACAAAATTCCAATAACAATAAGTCTGTCCCTTCTTCAAAATATATGTGGGAAATATCAAGCAACGGCCGCAGAGGAAACTTATTTCGACTTGTGAAAGAATCGTCCAAAAACAAATGACCAAAGAAGTGCTTCAATCACGGTAGTCAGCGGAAAACTTAGCTGATGCAAGCTAGAGGAACAATAACGACGGAGAAGCACAAAGAATTGATAGACAGTGAGTTTTAACGTACTTTTCCTACTCATTAACCTGACGTTTTATTGACTCAAATAGTAACTCCGCGCGGTTCAACACCGACTCATCTCTTTCTACTAGTACTTCTACTATTTCTTTCTAGTAATATATCTTTAAAAAAACTCAATCTCCGATGAAATTGTGCTATTTATTCCTCTTTAGTTTTTATATACGCATTTAAAACAATCGGTAGAAAATATTGCATATTAAAAAATTAAAAATAATATCTATAAATTATTACTGCAAGGGGAAGAGGATTTCATGAAAATATTTAAAATTCAAGACTGCTGGCTTTGCAAAATTCTCATAGAATTCACGGTTTTCAAGACCAAAATATATTTGTCAGTTTTTTCACATCTATTCAAGGTTAGAGATACCCTCAGTTAGCAAAAGATGGCACTATCTGAGAGGGAGAGATAGTACAAGCATTTCTTCAGAAAGAATGCTACGTATTCATAAAAAGCGTGAAAGGGAAAATTTAGGAAAATTGAAAAGTTTTTGCATTTGCATGATTAATGCCTTTTTTGTGGAGCAAAACGAAGGGAAAAACAGTACGGAAGTTTTATTTTTAACAAAATGCCAAATGTCAATTACTGCGATCAACATATATTTGTACCTATATTTAAATTCGCAAGACAAGAAATAAACAGTTGTTACAGTAGTTGCAATCCAAACTATGAGCAACGTGATGAGTAATCAACTACGTATTAATTAGTTATTAAAAGTTGTATGAGTACCTCCCCCTCTAATATGCATTGGGTGTTAGAGAAATGTATAATAGGTCTTGCAAGGCGGAAATTCACGTTGAATCAAAATGTTAATAGTTATAATAAAGTAGATAAGTGGCAATCAATAAAATATGATTTAATTCTTTCCCGGCGAATTATTTTCGTAAAGTCTTCTCAGACTTTCCACCGGGTTAAATTTTTACATAACACCAACGTTTTACTTATTTATTATTACAAACGTAAAAATTTATAATAACGTTTCACGTTATTTACTCACTCACCCTGAAGACGATGGACGAGTCGTCCGTTGAAGCGTTGTTGTTATATAAAAATGGCAATCAATAGTTTTGATATAAAATTCTGCAGTCTGTGCTGCCAATTAGTATGGTTCCCCACTTACTTCCCCTTCAATTTAATATATCACAATGTTTACGCCGGTTATCTAGAGGCATTTTTCGGCAGCGTTCCACATACGGCTGTGCACAAAAGAGAGACATTCAATACAAATTTTTTTTGCAGGATAAAAATTATATATCCTTTACTCAAAATAAATTTTAAGCTTTTTTACACCGTTCTATCATTTTGACGCCCGAAAAGGTACAGTCAAATATATTTGAAGCTCAATTAACACACTTTCAACGATCTGGAGGCTCTGTATTGAAATGGTACATACCCTACTCGATTCCCCTCTCAGCTAACCTCTTACATTACCCTCATTTATATCTTTTACCACTTGTTCTATACGAGTATCTCATGCGAGTCTATTCTTTTCGTTTACATTACCCTTAACAATTGTATTCATCAGACTATCATTTCTAAAAATATGTCCAATTAGATTGCTCAGTTTTCAAGATTTCTATTTTATTACACCAGTCTTACAATTAGCGATTCTGCACTTGTCACTTTGCCAATTCCTTTTGTCCTTACGTTTCTCTGTAAATCCAGATCAAAGATGCTACCAACCTTGACTATGCTGCCACTGTAGCATCCATGTCTAACAGCCATAAAGAAGCTTGCTTCAGATGTATGTTCTAGTGAAGTGTTTTCTTACTTCTATGCTTGTATTTCCGGTCGTGAATAGATAACCTCTTCGCCTGAGCTATTTTCAGGACTATTTCCTTCTGACAACACCCAACACTGGTAATTCTACATCCGGTAGTAATAATCTTCCGCCTATTATATATTTTGTATTTCTAATTTAATTTTGACTTTGCCGCTAAAATACCAAATGTAATTTTAAGAATGACGTTTCAACGTCCAAGTAACATCAGCATCAGAGAATTGTGAAATCATCTAGCAGTTTCCGAGTGGCAATTTATTACCTTGGTGGCAGTCATAAAAATGTCCTCGCCTGGATTTAAAATGGCAAGGCATCGCTGTTAAAGGGGATCTTTTCGGCGTTGAAATAGACGAAGGGAGAGAGGGAGAGTTACGGGCCCTCGCACGGTTACAAATACGCACGGGTTTGGGATGAGGAGAAGGAAGGATTGAGGGGAGGATTGTGGGTGGAAGTGGAGAAATTTGGTCGCAATGCAGATAGAGCGCAGAAGAAAACGAAAACGTGGGAGGACACAGCGAGGGCGGGAAGAGGGCGCTGTTGTTCCAGCCCCGCTAAATCTTCCTCCACCACTGAAGGGGATGAGGGAAAAATGGGTTGCGTGGTAAAAGTCAGGGGGGGAGGGTGAGAGAGAGAGAGAGAGAAAGGGGGAGGTTTTGGGAAAATGCGAGAGATACCGTAGTTAGGATTGCCAACTTTCCTTTAGCGCCCGGAGGCTCCCGGGAGTAGGAAAATGAGTTTTAAATTCTCCCGCCTCCCGGATTTGGGCGTTTTCCTCCTGCATTCACAGAAAAAAACACACGATCATCTTAGAGGTTATATACTAGATCTGTAGTTCCCAGACTTTGAAAAACGTACCCTCTAAACGATACAGGGGCCCGCAAAGGAAGTTGGATACTGAGGAAACGACAGTAAGCAATGGATGAAAATATTAAACCAGTTGTGGCCGAACAGCTGGTTTGCGTAATCGACGAGTAAGCATTCATATTGTTAGTGACAACACTGTACGGATTCAACTCTGAATGAACGGAAGCTACTTAAGTTGCAGGTATTCTTGTAGAGTACTTCATGGATGACGGGTACAGGTTTAGTAAATTTACTGCCGAAAGGTTAGTCTACACCTATCATTTCATCCTGCGAGCCACTACAAAGGCAGGGGGTGGTAGATCAGCAGCAGTAAAGTTGACATTTACCTGAGAGATATTTTGTTAATTATAATGAACTATGATGCACAATATGTTTGAAATAACAATAATTTATTAGGGTTCTAGTCGGTTGTTGTGCAAGGTTGAATATTTGTATCTATTTGTCTGAAAGTTGATACTCTTATATGTTGCTTACAGCTGCCCTACTCACGTAATTTGGGTTAGAAATATGCCAGCAGTGTTAACGAATTCATGTGATCAGAATTTTTTATGCGGATGTTTACAGGTTACTTTTGAGGTTATAACCCTTAAACGAAACGGATATGGAATACTCTCATGATTGTACAAAAAATAAATAGCAGAATATAAATATAGCAATTATTTGATAATTGACGCAACCAAATAAATTCACGGTGAATATACAGCAATTATTTCAAAATATAATGCAGAAACAGTGCTGAGGGACATTTGTCTAGAATTCAGGGTAAATAAAGATAGAGAGTCAAAATCCCATGATATGAAGATTATTCAGTGATACAAATAAACGCCAGCAGGACGTATGAAACCTTCGATTCCACCCGTAAAATAATTTGAACTACCAATAGAATCCGAGATACAATTTAGGATACGTATGAGATTGGGTAGAGGTAGAAATATGTTCGGGAACCGTGGAAGACTTCAGAGAAACCCGGTGTCAGCATTAGCCTGACCCTTACGAAATACTATAAGTGGTCCACTGTGTAACGTCAAAACCACAAGGACGGAGTACTGCACTCAAAGTGCACTCCATAAGGCAATCAAGAAGGTATCGGTACGCCAATGAAAGTTCCCAAGCGAAAAAAATGTTGGAAACCACTGCATTTATGTAGTTTTGCGTGCTTCTCCTCTTAAAATGTTTACGTTGTAAAAGGAGAGCGTGATGAGTTGAAAAGATTAGCTTGACAGTTTATTCCGGTTGACGTGAATGGCGTCATTCCCTTGAAAACATCTTCACGTGAGAATTAACATTGATACCGCATCGTATTTTTCATCAATTGTAACCAATACAAAGATTGGTTTGACGCAGCCCTCTGATCAATTATCCAAACGGTTAACATCATCAAGAAAACATAATTCACCACTTAAACAACTTATTTCATCCATATTATACAAGCCCTTTTCCATTCTTCAGGTTCCGTTTCCCAAATACGATTGTCTTCATGAGACCAAAATGGCTCAAGGTGTGTCTGATACGACTGACACGCCGTCTTTTCTAAATTTTCATCAGGCTCCTTTTTTCTACTATTAACTGAATATTTTTGTAATAGTCAACCGTTAATAAGTGCGATATTTTCTTGGTAAGCTAGACTCCTAACTGGATATAATTTACTTTCAGTGCACTGAAAATTTGCAGGCAGATAAGGTCTCCTGGAAAGAGAAGGCCACCAAACAAAATTGGGATATTAGCGTTATGGATGAGTCAATATCCCATTAAAATAACGCCAAGTCCCTCATTGCACTTTAGTTGCGAACGCAGAGATCACAAGGATTATTAACATACGCATTCTAGATGCCGCAAATAACCTTCGCTGTCCCTCGAGTAGCTACTATGTACTACTCTCCCGTTAGTCCTCTTTACGGTCGCCAACCACTTTAGCCACTGCACCAACTTTTTCATCCCTAATTAATTCAAGAAATGTGGAAGGTATTGTTTTTTAATCCCATGCCTTAAATCTCATCGCCCAGCGTCCCCTATCGCACAACTACGAAACGAACGACTGATGGATTTTACAAGTATGTTACAACTCTTAAGAAGATTGTATGAACACTGTTCAAAATCCACCTTGTAAACAAATGCTCCATCAGCAGGATTCGAGGCGCCACGCTGTATAGTTTTGTCACTACTGCTGCCTCAAAATGACACTTATTCTTGACTGGCATCTTCAGAAAAATTGTTGAAGTTCCATCAATATTGTATACGGGTAAGGAGCAACTCTGATGACGGCCAACTGTCGTAAGCATGCTTCTCAAATGACCTAGGACACTTAGATAAATATCCTATATATTTGCGAATACCTTTCGCCTCAGCATTTTCTTGTGTACTTATGTAAAAACTACGTAACCTGCATTGGTATGATTAATATACCTGAACCAGTAAGTAAATTGTATAAAATAACGAACCAGATAAGTGGACAGCAAAACCTTCATATTAAAAAAACTCCTCATGCGATGAATACCATATCACTGGCATCACCGGCACTCATACGATATAATACCTACCATATCATTGGCATGCCGATTAGAACATGGGTACAATGAAATTTTATCTATTATGTTGTATCGATGTTTGAGGTTGCATACTAATTCATAACATAAAACAAGTTTTCTCATGAATCATGAGCGTTGAAGGCTATAAACAAATAAGCTCACCAGAACCAGTTTTAACCTTGCACCACGAATTTGAGGTATATCTGTAATAAATATGATGAAGCATTAACAAAGTGAAAACTGTTAGATTAATTTCCATCTTGTCATTGACAAAACCACAAAAGACATCTAAAAGCTTTCCCAACAGGTTTAATATTCCATTAAACATATATACCGGGCATATTGAAGATGATGAGAACAACAGGGCCAAGGAAATAAATAAATTCTTGAAGCTGATAAACTTATGCGTTTCATGATGGCACTACTTGACTTCTCGATTTGATCGTTAATTCGTGGTTACTCTCACTAGTGATGAGAAATATTCCGACGAATGGTATCTCTCCACCCGAGCTCTTTTTGGCCATTGTATGCCGGGCTTGTCTAGGCCACCGAGTCATAGACTACAGTTAAATCTCTACAATTAAAAATGTTGTCACTCTGGCACATTATGGAACCATTTGGCGAGCATAATAACAATTAATTAAAAAGTGCATATTATTACCACCAAGCAGAGGAGAATTTAAAACATTTTATTAATAAGTGCTCCAATCAAAATATTTTCCCTTCCACAGTTGCGACCATACTAGGCTCTCCGAATCCCAGATTTATCCGAAATTTTGCCTTTGAAAACCTGACGTTGGCTACATGATCCCCATCAATCACTGATAACAAAAGATGTCACGGTGTCCCCGAAATAGATGGCAAGATATGCATGACTGACGGCATAAGACCCTGCAAAATGCCATTCGAGCGGATGTGTCGTAGATGAGGGCAAATAAACTGAAAAGGCAAAAACCAAGAGAACCAAGAAGGGAAAGATAATGATGTCGGATGACAGCCACGAAAGAGGATAGTGAAATAGGTGAAACGTATGTCATGATAGGGGGAACACTAATAAAAATAAATTTGATCTGCCCACACGGAAGGGCATATAATAGAAGAATGCGAGGAATAGACGCCTGTATGATGCACCCTCAGAAACAAGTATGTACTACTAATTAATAAAAAATTTGGTGTGACTTCAAAAATGTAGCAACATCTTATTGACGAGTAAATACAGAGATCAAGAACTTAATCACGTATGAATGAAAATTGATTTTTCTGTAGACAGGGGATGCGACGGATCCTTATGGGCATTCACGCGATCAAGGACAGGTGATTATTTAGGTAGAAGTCTAAATCAATTATGACTAACTACTATAGGCTACATAGTAACATTACTATCTTCATAGTAACATTTCAACCTATCCTCATTTCTGATGCATAAAGATATTAAGAAAATTGGCCACAAGAAACCCTTAAAATTCCCCAAGTCAAACACATTTTTGTGGTTGCTTGCAGGGTATTATGGTGATGACAGTTATATGAAACAATTGTTTCTCCTGTAGCAATTATTTAGACTAATTCTTTAATTGATTATGACTATCATCACGAATCAATCCACAAATTATTGACACACATGAACTGGCACTTACAATACTTAAACTTCATATTCTACGCCAAAATTGTAAATGATGTTTTATTTGTAGCATTATGGTCTAGTGGGAACCGATATCCCAGACACTGTGTTTTTTTTTCAATTTCATTTTATTCTTTTCCCCTTTGATTTATCACTTTAATCGTTTGAGAGAGAGGGATTTCAACGTCATCAAAAACAGTTCAAAACAGTTGCGATGAGGGACCAGCATCCGACACGCATTTCTTTTATCAAGTTCATTAAGCCCTACGGATAAGGTATTCGATATTAAGAAAAGAAACCTCTATAGCTTTTCTGCTTATTTTTTTATAATATCCCCTGCTTAATTAATCAGCGTAGACAAGTCTGTGAACTCTGAAACGTTTCGAGCGAAGCAACCTCGCTCTTTTGTCACGTCAACGCCGGATGTTCCTCTGCACACCCCATGGCACTAGGGCGAAGGACAAAGTTTAAATTAACCTCCTGTCGTGGGTAATTCCCCTGGATGTTCAGTTACTGTTTCCATGCTCTGTTTCCAGCCACGAAGCTGAGTTTCCAGACCAACGATCGGGTCGGAGGACCATCAATAAATGAGCAGAAGGGATTTGATAGCGCCCCTACCTATCGAAAATTGATTAACGCCTAGCCAAAAATAGCTAAACCAGTAATATCTTGATTAAAATCTGGGGATAAACAATTCTGCAATATATCGAGCTCGATGTGCGATAAAAAAGTTACATCGGCTCGTACCCAACGTAATCAGAATCCTGCAACATGTATTACTATATTGCGATGCTTATTCGATATCTGTTAGCATGTAATACGTGGAAAAACGCGAAGGAATACGAATACATAATACGATAGCAATCGGCACGCCGGAGATTGCAGGGTTGGTGAAGTGGCTAGGGAACTAGCTTCCCGTCCCATTGAACTCCAGTTTGCATCCCGAGTGTGTGAGAAATTTCTCGGTGTAATATCAATCTTTGCGTCGGAAGGAATATTAAAGTATTGACTCCTTTCCGACTTTGGTTAAGAACAGGCTAATGAGGGCGTTTACTCGGAACCGAAATCGCAATTTTGTACACGAAATCGTTAGATGGAAAAGAAAAATGAATTTAAGTGAAAAAAATAATCTTCTAACCACAACCATTCACTCATTAATCAAAAATTAAAGTCAGCAAAAGGTGACGTCCACCGAAAAAGCTGCTGTGATAACACTGACGTCATTTTCCTCACGTCCTTGACTGCTTTTAGGAAAGGGAAGGCAGTGGAGGGGGATCTCCGAAGGTCTACTCGAACAGATGCTGTCGCAACTGCCCGTATTGGCAGATTCAGCTGTGTCCCCCCATTGCGATAATGCAAAGTAGCTTCGCGAGCTCAGTTGTGAATGGACGAAGTCGATAAACGTCAGAGGTTGCACCACGCCCAATTTTACGAAAGGTTAAAAACAACAGTTTTTCGCCGCTTATAACTCGATAAATAATTGACGGATCAAAAAACGGAAAAATATGGATCTTTTTATTTTACAAACTCTATCAAATTCGTCAATAAAAAAATATGGTAAACGACCCCATTCCATCGCCGGGTTTTATTCCACAAATCTACTCTAGGTTACCTGAAAAAAATCTCTACCAATGGTCATTTAGCCAGGTAAGAGGTCCCAGTCCTCCACGGACTCCGCATTTTGGAGAACCTTGCTATTCACGAGAAATATTTTTTTATTGAAAAGGAAATGAAATCATAAAGCAATAAGTAAATTATAGAATAATAACAATAAATTATAATAAACATTGATTTCATGAGTCAGGGCTCGATTGATTATATTTTTCCGCGTACGCAAACCATAGTTGCCCGGGACCCCGCAAGCCCTAGGGTGGATGTGAGTTCATGCGATGTTCCGGATAATATGTTGATGTATATTGCCCAAGCTCTACAGAAAAAATTCAACATCTTCAATTTTATTTAACAAAGTCGGTCCATTGAAACTTGCGCGGCAAGAAGTTTATTTTTGCACTGGTATGTAAAATCCGCATTTCGTACAGCTGAAATAAAATTTCTGTCTTACAACAGCTTAGCTTATAGATTGCGGCATTTATCAACCTATTTTTACTATAAGGAATTCCCTTTCTGTGCGAGAACTAGGTTCCAGTAAATTCTCGCCAAAGATAAAAAATATTTTAACCTTTGAAGTGTCTTTTGAGATACTCTAGTAGCGTTGCTATTTCAACGCCGTCATATCAATGGAAAGTCCTCTGTAAGTATCGTACATGACATTGGCGCAAATAAACAAGGGTTTTAAATATCGTTTTGAAACGATTCCTCTAGGATTAGGTTTCGATTCATATATAATCTTTGTGGCAGAAAGAGCGAAGTAGTATCTTGTTAAGAGGCTGGATCATAAATACTAACGAACAGTCAACAAATCGAAATCAGTATTTCAGCTAGCGTATTATACTCGAGGAATATTTCCATTTTGCAAGAAACATTTTCAGTGATATAATTTCCTTTGTACATATTTCGTAAAATTTATTAATTTATATTGCAGAGGCATAATAAAAGATAAAATTCAGTTAAACATATTTGAGCAGAGGTTAGCAAAATTCACTAAGCATACAACCTATTTTCTTCCATAACACCACGTGAGCATTCGGTAACTCCAACGACCTTCATCGTTGCATGTGACATGAAATAGGATCCATGGCTAAGTGAAGACATATAGAGGCCCTAAATAGAGAGAATAATTAGCAGCTGAGTGTACAGTTAATTGATCATTTTATGGGAAACTCTGAGAGGCTCGCGTGACCGAGGTACTAATCAAGAGTGCTACTCGAGTACAATTGGATAGCCATCGCTAGTCAAAATTAACCCATGAAGGACTGCTGATCATCGTTACTCAACGATATCACGCAGAAATTATCACCTTCCCATTTTACACCCTCCTATCATGTTCCCGGAGATGGAGAATTGAAATTTGTTACCAAGAGTGGTTACTAATCGCATCATGATGCTAGCTGCAGTTAATATGGGCATACACCGAGGAATTGGGGATTGGGAACGACAATTATTTGCTGAACAGACTATATATCTCCGAAGTACAATGCATAATTTCACCCACCCATCGCTTTAGAGAGGAAATCATTAAATTATCCAACCATACAAATTGTTCTTCACGCTCTATGGGGAAGTTTGCATTATTGATAGAACTCTTGTTTGTTAGAATTGAAGCCTTTCGATATAAGACTGTTCGCGTCATCAGGAGGGCGATGGAGATAATGTCATTGATACATATAAAGATAATTGAAGTTTATCAGAGTTTGATCATAGAAGGAAGTTGCTATATGAATGTAGGAGAATGAGCAGTTCTCTGGAACAAGAAGTATTTCGAATGCTATGATTTTTGGGAAGAGGGAAGGATATAATGAGTTAGTAAATGTATTAAGATATTAATTGGTATTTTGAGTTCAATGCAAAGAATAAACAAGTATGCTAATATGAAACGTGCGGTAATGTAAGGAAGGGATAAGATAGGAGGGGAGAAAAAGCACCAAAGAGTAGGAATAGTCTATTAAACCTTACCTTAATCGGTTTATAAAAGTCATAAAGAAGAATTTCTGAAAAATTTCTCTTGGAATTGCCTTATAAAATTGACTGAGGCAGGCGAGATGTAGTGGAAAGTACACATATTTGTAATAAAACAAGATAGCACTTTTTCCACGGGTTTTATGTCGGTACGACGCGTTTCAACCGTTAGGTTGAACGCGTAGTACCGACCGAACCGCTCATTTTTCTAGATTCCTCTAGCAACTTCCTTCTATGATCAAACTCTGATAAACTTCGAATGTATTTATATGTATCAATAACATTATTTTCAGAAACTAAAGTTTGAAACGCGTCGTATCGACATAATACCCGTGGAAAAAGTGAATTGCCTTAATTTGTACCGTGAAAAAAATGCCTTCTTGATAGAAGTGAGATGGTGGTCCCTGGGTTTCCTGACCCTTGTACACTCAAAATAACCTAAAAATGGGACCTGGGAACTTTTGCACTTTCTTCCTAGTCTCCTAAGTGATCCTCCCTATGAAGGTATAGTGTGACTTACGAGGCACAATCGGGAGGTTGCCAGATATGGCATTATATTGCACAGAGTAATATCATAATTATATCGCATGATATTGTATGTACATATTGGATGTACATCGTGAAATAACGAAAAATAAATTAGGTACCTTTCATTATTTACCATCCAATATTCAAGGATAACACAGCATATCAATGAAAGGCAGCGATAAGTAAATGATATGTGGGAACATTACGCACGTGACTTTCGATATAATGGAAAAATAAGACCACGGCTGAGATATATGGATCAATTAGTGAAGCATGTGAAATAGAAGAATAGCAGGAGCCTGAAGAGTTTGGCCGACAGGAGAATATCCTCAAACCAATCTTAGATCGTTGAGTAATGGCTAACGATGATTGGGACATCTGTACAAACAGTTTACATGAATTCGGAGGATTTATGCGAATTTGCGTAGTATTTGAGCATAATTAGAAAAGAAGACAAAAAAATTACAATTCACCACATTTTAAAACACAATTTAATACGACCTAGGTTTCAACGACACTGCATCATCTTCACCCGAAGATAATACAGCGCCACTAAAACCTTGGTCGTATTGAATTGTATTTTAAACAATGACATATTGCAGTTTTTGGTCCCATTTTCTAATTAAATCAATTTATATGTGCCAGTGTTGTATTTACACCTCTTCTGTATGAAAAATGTTTTTTGTGTCACTTCCTGCGCGTACCTATATCACATATCTTAAGATATTGTTCATCGTTTGGTATCAAAATTGATTGATGTCACACTTCACTTGATATTGATTAATATCGCGCACTAATTAATTGTGTTGGGTGCCGTCTTCATTACGCGTCATGATACCACGTTCTTAACTCAAAGCTGATATATCTTATTATAGGTTATTTTACCTCCGTAAAATACACCGGAGGTAAAATAGTCCCCCATTCGGATCTCCGGGCGGGAACTACCCAAGAAAGTACATCAGTCAAATATGATAAACATTTTAGGGTAGGAACATGGAACGTGAGATCGCTTCGGACCTGTGGAGGACTGGAGAACCTGAAGGTGGAAATACGAAGAATGGACCTCGACGCATTAGGAATCAGCGAATGAAGTGGCCGCGGATACCGTAGTGGTGCAGGTTTACATGCTTACGACGGACTATGAAGATGAAGAAGTTTACGAAGATATGACGGAAGTTATAAAACAAATAAGAAGAGAAGAAAGCCTTATTATTTTAGGGGACTGGAAGGCTATCGCCGGCGAAGGTCAAGATGGAAAAATAACTGGAAAATACGGATTGGGAAACCGAAACGAAAGAGGAGAAAAACGGATGGAGTGCTGTTCACAACATAAGTTAGTGGTCACCAACACATTGTTTAAAAATCACAACCGAAGAAGAGACAAATAGAAAATTCCAGGAGACAGAAGAAGATTTCAAATAGACTACATTTTAGTGAAGCAGAGATTTAGAAACCAAGTGAAGGACTGCAAAAGCTACCCTGGGGCAGACATCGACAGTGACCATAATTTAGTGATGATGAAATGCCATCTAAAATTCAAGAAATTCAAGAAACAAAGAAGAATATAAGGTAAGTAGAAATACTAAAGGGGGCTCAACATCAGCTGGCATTTCAAAAAGTGGTGGGAAACAACATAGGAGAGAACCTGAATGACAAATCAGTGGAAGAGCGTTAGGAAAACATTAAATGTGGACTACAGGAAGCCGCAAAAGAAGTTCTTGGAGGAAGAAAGTTTGCCAAGAGGAAGCCATGGATCACGGAGGAAGTCTTAGACTTGATTGAAGGAAAAAAAAGCACAAGAATGCGAAGACTGAAGAAGGGGAGCTTTTCTACAAAAGAATAAGGAACGAAATAAGTTGAAACGCAAGGAAAGCTAAATAGATGTGGATGAAGAACCTATGCGAAAATATACAAAGCAACCTTGCTCTTGGAAAGGTGGAAGCTGCCTGAAGGATAGTGAGGAACCACTTCAAGGAACGGAGCTCAAGATGCAATGCCATTAGGGACAAGAATGGAGAAATTTGGATTGAATACGAGGAAAAAGTGAAGAGATGGAAAGGAAATCTGGAAGACTTATCCAACGGAAAAAATCTCAGCACATAAGCTATTGAAGAAGAAAGCGAAGTGGAAAAGGATGATTTGGGACATCAATATTAAGATCGGAATTCGACGCTGCAGTAAGGCACCTTCGGATGAATAAGGCTTCTTCTATTGATGACGTTCATGAAGAGCTAATTAAAAATGCAGGAGAGAAGACATTAACTCATCTTTTCAAAACCATTTGCGACATGTACTCAACAGGAGAAATTCCAAAGGACTTCGAGAAAAATATCATTCCTATTGACAAGAAGAAGAAAGCGGAGAAATGCAAAAATTTTAGGACTATAAGCCTGACGACACATGCATCGAAGATACTGACCAGGATCATCTACAGTAGAATAGAACGAAAAGGAGGAGTTCCTGGGTGAAGATCAATTCGGATTCAGGAAAAGTAAGGGTACAAGAGAAGCAGTATTGGCCCTTAGGCTGCCAATAGAGAAGAGAATGGAGAAGAACAAACCTACCTTCATTGCATTTGTGGATTTAGAGAAGGCTTTTGACAACGGGGATTGGAATTTATTGCTTGATATTCTGAAAGCAGTTGGATTGTCGTACAATGACCGAAGAATTATCCACAGTTTGTATAAAAACCAAGTTGCTGTGATTAAATCTGGACCCAGCTGTGAAGAAGCAAGAATAAGGAAAGGAGTGAGACAAGGCTGTGCACTGTCTTCCGTAATTTTTAACGTTTACATGGAGAGAGCCATCAATGAAGTCAAGGAGAAGTGTTCTGGAGTGAACATCCACGGAAAAAGAAACAGTATGCTACGATTTGCTGATGACATAGCTCTCATATCAGAGACAGAGAAGGATCTGAATAACATGCTAACAACCATGGAAAGGACAATGGCCATACATCAGCTGAAGATCAATAAGAAGAAAACTAAAATTTGGTGTACAGAAAGAGAGAGGAGGCCAAAACCAACGTTATACTAAGAAAACAGAAACTGGAAGAGGTGAAAGAGATATGTTATCTGGGAAGCAGAGTAACCAACGATGGACGAAGCAAGAAAGACGTTGTGAGTAAAATAGCCCAGGCAAGGAGGGCATTCTATCAAAAGAAGAATCTACTTACAGCTGGAAATACAAGCTTGGAAGTAAGGAAGCAACTCATCAAAACGTATATCTGGATCATATTTCTTTACGGCAGTGAAGCATGGAAGATGAGAGAAGCGGAGAATAAAAGGGTGGAAGCATTCGAGATATGGTGCTATTGAAGAATGATGAAGATAAAATGGATCGATCTAGTGACAAATGAAGAAGTCCTAAGAAGAGTGGGAGAAAAGAGAAGTCTGCTGAATACATTAAACTGAAGACGGGACAACTTAATCGGCCACATCTTAAGACACGATGGCCTGATGAAGACAATCGTCGAAGGAAAAGTGAACGGGGAGAATGGAAAAGGCAGGCCTCGTATGAGTTACATAGAACAGGTCGTAAATGACGTGAAAGAGAGGAACTACGTTCCTACGAAGAGGTTCGCTGATAGAAGAATCGAGTGGAGGGCTGCGTCAAACCAATCCTAGGATTGTTGACCAATGATGATGGTATCGAAATGATCACAGGCTCATCAAACAGCCCATATGTCGGTGTCTAAGATACTGGATGGTCTAAACTAAGTCCATACGATGGGTAATTAGAGGAGGAAACTCCGAAAAGGGAAGGAAGGCAAATTCCCCGCAGAATATCAGGTATAACGATTTCCGTTTCCCAGCTTCAACCCTCACCACCATCACTTGAGGTGTACAATTCAATTAGAGAGTCCTCTAAGCTCTCATCGGCCTAATGATCAAGCTCAGGGATAAATGGATCATGATTCACTTCGATCCTTCGTTCGTCATTAGATTCGTCATTCATGCCCATTCAATTTTCAGGCTGTACTTGTGATCAACGCACGATACTATTTGATAGCCATTTATAACTTCATACAAAAGACGATACCAAAATGGAACTGGAATGGGCATTGATTAGCACTGGCCACTTCTCATTTTCCATTAGGGTGCTCCAAGGATACTTGTTTGAATCTCACTGCCCTCGATGAACTACCCTACAATCTGTTCACTCTATAAGTCGAAATTCTATGGTCCCGGAGCAGAAAATTTGTCTTGTATAACAAATTTTACACAAATGAATAACTGTTCATAGCAACAGAATAAAATATCATTTTTATAGTTCAATTTACTGCTAATGATTACAATCGAATAATACCTACCATATCCAGGGTCCCACCGAGGACTAATGCCACCTGTGTGAAATGTTGAATTTGCCGCCCCAATCAAAGGGAAATTTAAACATATATAAAGAATAAAAATATGTATACCTAGCCTTTATATATTAAGAGTATTAACCTTTTAACCAATATATAAATATTGAAACAGCTGGACTTTGGTCTTCACTCGTTTTAAATCAATAATCTGCTACCCAAAAGTTCCACGCATTCCGGGTGCTCCTCCACGTTTATGCATTGTCCTATACAATGCTAAAACTGAGATGCACCCAGAAGACCTGAATCTTCAACTTCATCAGGCCGGGGACCCCTTCACAAAAAGCTTACTACCTCAATACAGATCGCAGAAAAATAATATAAATCTTGCAGTATGAAGACAGCGTTAGGAAAACCTATGTTATGAGAAAGATAGGATAGAATGTAACTACTTCGGCGTATACCACTTGTAAGTTTGAAATTAAATACGCTAAGGGCATAAATGCCGCAACTCTTATTCAAGTACATGCAATTTTACATGTTGGAAGTAGTTATTCAGATAAGCGTCCGATAACTAATGCTATTTGCTCCTTTAGGATGGGGGGGGGGCTGGACTAGATAGATGTGGTCAATTATCAGGGAACAGAGTGTAGAAAAACCTGGCGTCGGCCATAGTATGCAAGGATAGTAGAAAACGTTCTTAGCGCCAACACTGAACTTGAAGTGAACCACGTAGCATTCAAGTAGGGATCAGATATAAATGGAAAATCTTCTGTCAGAAACTTGAACCCGGTCTCTCGGAATGAAAGGCCAGAGCTCTTTCTCTATAACAATACGAACTCCGTAATATACGTCATTTACCATCGTAGGCAAGGAAATGTTCACGAAAATGAATGTTCTGGGGTGTAAATTAGGTAAGGGTTGAGAAATTAGGTAAGATATTGATCTATAACACGGCCGGAACTAGAATCCGGTATCTCGAGACATGGAGGTAATATAATACCCTAATATTCACACCAACTTGATCAGAGCTACTCATTTTTATCTATGATATTTCAAGGTGGTGCGAAACCATGGAGGCACATCGAAATGTAATCCTGTGCTCAAAAATTAATCCACCTACCCGGAGAAAAAATAATCCACACTCCTTATCGACTCAGATAAAATCGCGGTCTTAAGCCACTTAATGCTCACAATTTATGCCAGAAGCTTACTACTTAAACATAGTCTCATATTTTTCTACGCAAAAGATGTGATGTAAAATCCTTACCTCGGATCACTTGCCCTTTCTAAAATCCGCTCTCTTCATCCGGAACTTTGCCAGCGGACACTAACATATCAGTTTGGAGCGAATCCATTAGCCGTGCTAGAGATATCGTCCGCGGGGCCTACTTACCGTGGATCAATTTGGGGTAGGAAGGGTTTAAATTGGAAGTGGAATTTCGGTTAGGGGCTCGCTTATTCAAATACATCCCTCAGGGGATGGAGGAGGGGGGATGAAAAATCTGAATCGCAAATCTCGGCTCGGCTTCCAGAAAGGACCTACTGGATGAAAATATTTATTCCTGTGAAAAGTCCCCTCAGCTGCGGGCGTGTCGGAGCTCATGATTTGCATTAAATATAGGGAAATATACATTTCTTCACGTGGACTCGAAATTGCACAGGGTGAAAGTGGCCCTGCCCGCATAAATTACGCTCGGAAAACGAGGAATGCAATATACGTGGATAAATTAATTAAGAGTACACGTATAAACCAATAAAAAAACGTAGCAGCTGGGTTAATAAAATCACTTTCTCAGTCGAATTTTAAAATATTCGATAATTTTAGAATATAGCGTGTCCAATTGGATTGATCAATGAATGTAGATGTAATCAAGAATGTAATCAATGAATTGCTCTCTTGCTTCTTTCATTTTGTCCCACTTGATTCAAAGATGGTTGTGTACCATTTCCAAATGATTACTTCGAAATTATTAATGAATGTCAATCAAAATCCAAATATTTCATAACTACACGCAAATAGGTCAATATACCGTTTCTGAAGCCATCACCATTCGCAACAAAGCTAAATGGGGGCGTTTACTCGAAACCGAAATCGCAATTTTGTACACGAAATTGTTAGATGGAAACGAAAAAAGAAATTTAGTGAAAAAATTAATCTTCTAACCATAACCATTCACTCATAAATCGAAAATTAAAATAAGCAAAAGGTGAAGCCCGCCGAAAATGCTGCTGTGATAACATTGACGTCACCGTCCTTGACAGCTCGTATGGGAAGGGGAGGGAGTTGAGGGGGATTCTCGGAAGGTCTGCTCGCACAGATGCTGTCGTAACTGCTCCGATTGGCAGAGTAAGCTGTGTCCCCCCCTTTGCGATAAGGCGAAGTAGCTTCGCGGGCTCAGTTGTGATTGGACGAAGCCGTTATACGTCAGAGGTTGCACCACACCCACTTTTCCGAAAGAGTTAAAAACATTAGTTTTTCGACGCTTATAACTCGAGAAATAATTGACGGATCAAAAAACGGAAAAATACGGGTCTTTTTATTTTACAAACTCTATCATATGCGACAATAAAAAAAAAGATGGTAAACGACTCCATTTAACGATTGTGTGAATCACTGATGAAGTTTTAAAATGCACTATGGAACATGAAGTTCTTCTCGGTTCCACCGGTTGAGATCATCCATGTTGGCCGACGTTTCGACACAGCAGAACTCAGAGTTCGAGTGCACGACTCAGGTAACGTCTTCAGGGTAGAGTGCCGATTTCACGATTTGGCCGTCTTAAGTATCCTTCCGGGAGGTCAGGTGTCACGTGATTGGTCGCCGCGGTGGGAAGGCTCCTTGATGACCATCGGGAGTGCTCCGTTGTTCTCTAATCATGTGCAAAACTGTTTTCCAATATTGCGGATTGAGAAGCATGAGTTAATATTTTTATTCTCTAACCGGATCTCAATGGCTTCTTTCACGAGGCGGTCCCAATATTTCTAGGAGCGGGTCAAAATGTTGGCATTCTCGATCCTGAAAAATCCACCATTGCGGAACATTGGATCCTCCACGACCAAACCATCCGGACACAGTATAGAGTCTCGCAGTTTCATAATTATGTAACAGCACTTAATATTTCGCGTGTAATTCACACATGTTCCCTTTAATAAGCTATGACGATTTTTGCTCTTTAGCCACTATTAGAAGAGGCGCTAAAACCCATTAAAATACATAAACTGCGCAAAGAGAAGGGATAATTTTGAGGAAGAAAATTGAGAGGGTTTCTCCAAGACGAGAAATTATAGTTTAGTAGGCACGTCTCACAAGAAATGCATAAGGCTCTTCGCAATCCAGATGAACGTGCATTAAAGTAAATACGCGTGGTAAAACATAAAAGAGTGTTGGGTGAAATATAAAACAAAATGAACGCGCCGCAACGTTTGCATATCCTCAAGCATTTGTATTCACTGTGTGTTCTTTTATTTTGCAGCGAGGGAGTATTCACATGCCCGGAGGACAGCTCGCCACTTGACAACGCCAAGGTAAGTGCGGAACAACAAAACATGGCGTCAAAGGAAGGAAAAGAGATTTTTTTTCGCTCGGGGGAAAGCGAGCAGCTCAAGAAAAGATACGGGAATTATTGCAAAAAACGCGAAGAGGGAAAAATACAGTGAAGACGTTCTTTGGTTGCTCCTTCGGCGGAAAGTAACTGGGTGCCTGGGAAGAGTCTTGGGACAATATTTACTCTTGTAAGAATCTCAGATTCCGAAAGAACAATATCAAGTGGACGTAAGTTTCACCGCCAAGTTGAATACTGAATATTTTTTTATTTCGCAAAGCGCAAAAGGCTGTCTCATGCGCCACGGTGTAGCTGAATGGAATCCGTGATATCGCAAATATGTATCTACATAGCATACACCCAGCGGAATACTTTTTAGACATAGCTTCCGGAAACCCTTTAAAAGCTCTTGTTTTGATTATCGTAAGAGGTGTCAATATTAATCAATCACTTTTAATTCTGTATCTTTGCATTTTTCGGATTTTCTAGTTCAATATGGAAACGCTGTATTCAGGACGAGCTTGACCCTCTAAAATGTCCAGGGTAGAATTTTCAAGAAATTCTACCCTGGTATTTCACCACTCCACTTCCAAGAAATCCCTTTGATACATATCATCCACTAATACCTCACCCCCCTATCGTCGAGGGCCGTAGCAAACTCGAGGTATTGTTGCTTTTTATTCGGTTGATCCGCTCGTCATGGAACAGACGAGACCCACGTATCTTTAATGAGGGGAGGGGGACGAATCCACCCTTCCGACATTGAGTGCGTGGGTTTCCAGTTCAGGAAATAGGATCCCTTGTACCGCGTGCCCTCAAAAAGGTCAATCGAAGGGTTGATATAAAAATTCCTTCACTTGCTGATTGTTCCCGCAGGGAATTCATACAAATCAATACGCGTGCCTGGCTAACGACCGCAAATGTTTCATAAAAGTGAAAAAAAATATTTTGACCCACCCAGAAAAAAAAACTGGTTGAGTGTTGAGTTTCGCAGAGTGTCGTTATTATGCATCCGTCCAACATTATATTAGAAGAGCACGACTCGTTTTGTTGCCATTCGTATGAACGGAAGAACACGATCTTAATATCATTGCTCCAGAGGTGGCATCGCTCTTTACATATACTTCTTCAGAACACGAGAATTAAATACGATTAAATAGCTACTTTCCCTGCTAGTTTATAGGATCCTTGACAAATAGACTTAAGTAACGAACTGAAGCGTAGGCAGCTAAGATTAGAAAGATTTGTTAAGGAACGGTATGATAACTACATCATTGTATCAAGTCAATTAGAAGAAGTAAAATAGGAATCACTATCACACCGTAGGTTGAAATATAGACTTAATCTCTTAGATATGTTTAAAGACAATACTTTCACTGATGGCGTTCATAACATTTCGCGGATTCCGACTTACTATGGTTGACTGGACCATGAACATAAAATTAGAGAAATTGATAGCTTAATCGACAGATTTAAAACGTATTTCTTTTTTCATGCTTCTGAGGATATGAATATTTGTAAATATATTCAATAGCAGGTATATATATACATGTACATCAATGGATAACATGGCATGTTGCTGTAAGTGTTGTATGATAATTGCATGTAAGGAATTGACGCTAACCTTGCTAACAGCACCTTTGTGCATGCGTACTTTGCTATTTAAATCTTTTTTTTATTGTCAGGTTTTGACTAGAATATAGTTACTAATCCTTTTTAAGTATGCTATATAGTGCATTTTTGGTGTGAATACACACCCTGCACACAATTTTATAGTGGCTTGCAGGATATAATGTAAATTTTTATTTAGATGTCCATGAAAAAAATACAAGCAAAGAAAACATAGGCAGGTTACCATAGTCGATACAATCTCAAATATTTAGAAAATTAGGACACTGCACTTTATCCTTTTAGATAAGCGATCTAAGGCCAAGGAAAATATTTATTCTACTCTCAACTTTCTATTTCATTGTACATTTGTATAAGAAAACCGTTTTGATATCGGAAGGATAATAAATTTTTACGATGAAAATTTTTTCTTCATCCTTCCGGCTCATTTTGACGTTGTCGTTTGCAGCTAACGATTTCTTGCAACCAAGCCAACTGATATCCAATATCTCTAAGAAACTGAATCCCCATATTTGCCATAACCACTATCTTATTCTTTTTCTCCCCGCGTTCTCAAATAATTAATTCTCCATCGTTTTCATGGTACAGAATTTTCTTTTAACGGTCAGAGAATGTTTTGCTATTTTTGAAAGGAAAAAGGAATTTTCCCTCTAATTCATCAGTTTTGATAAGAATTAATCGCATATTAATGAGGTTTGAAATACGCGGAATCTTACTCAACTCCCAAAATTTACTTTATGATTTTCTCGCAGAAATACAATGAGAAATTACCAATTTTAACAGTCATTTTCGGCGATTCTTTATTAACTAAAATTGATTGCGATAGTCCGACACCAATTCCCACTAGGGGTAACGGCGGTATGGCTTCGCACGATGACGAATGGTAGTTGGAGAACTATAAAAGGGTATACTGGATAGGATATATCCTTTCGCGGCCGTTTGTCACACTAGGGAAACCGCAATAACCGCTCTACGCGGTCGCCATAAAGGAAGAAAAATAATAACTATTCCAGTTTGCCATGTACTTCGTACCCATATATCAATCTAAAGGAAATAAATAAAGCCTCCTAGTTTATCCCACAGCACTTAAAAAATTCACGTCGGTAAAATAAATTTATTTGAGAAAATGCATACTATCTGCTGATGAGCAGAACCCATAAAAGTAAACGATAAGGCCTGAAAAACTTAGGACATGAGTTTAGCAAGAGTACTGGCAACCCTCCCCGCGATACTAGGTTCTAAATCCTGTAGATATGAAATTGAAATGGCAGGGTGTCGTGCGGTGAACATTCCTTTAAGTTCAGTACTACGTCCGTCGGATGAGACGTTAATATGTGGTCTCCGAGTTGCTTTTCGCTAGTAAACGGTAATGTGGACGCCAGATATTCATCCGTTCTTCCTCCATTCACTATCACTCCCGTACTTTTTTTTGCATCCGGACTGTACTGTTGGCCCATATACCCCTGGGATCCCGATAGGCATTTGCCTGTCATCAAGTTTCCCAGGGGCTGAACCAACCGAGCTTCACAAGCATCCATGCCCTTGGTGGAGAAAAACCCACCCAGGCAGGACTCGAACCCGCGACCCTAGGATTAGCAGGCGAGTAATTTTTTACTTCGCCGCCACCTGGGCCGGCCGGCCACTTGCACTCCAACATAAAGACACCGATGAGAGAGTAAGTCATAAAAAAGACATGGATACATATTTAAGGAAACAAAAATGACTAAAAAATAAAACAAATAATAACAAATATTCTTTGAATCACATTCGAACTCAATGCGTCCCTCTTCAGTTAAATCTGAAAACTGCACCCATAAAGGACAGGTTCAAGGTCAGAAATATTTGGGTCATATTTCATGAATTTTTCATCTTGATAAACGGTACAATTTTGACATACTTGAGAGAAATATGCTTTTAACACTCAGATAATGCCCTTTTATGAATAATTTTACCGAAATACAAAGTCGAGGAAGCAAAACAAAATGTGCCTGTAAAACAAAGCGATATCTCAAGGCTCAGAGCCGACGCCTGCGTTTCCGTTACTCGGTGGAACTGAAGATATTGGGGGCATCTTAAGAACCGCATCACGAGTTTTCTCACGGGGACAGGAGAACGTCGTGGGAATTTCCTTATCACCACCTCAACGAGTGACACATTTGCCACACCAGATATTGACCAGTCTCCCGAGAGAGAAAAGGCGATAGAGTAAGCAAGGGCACACCTTGTTTGCAGTCAATCCTCCGAGGCAGGAAACGCTCGCTCTCTGTCTTCCCACCCGGATCGGAAGGGCTTGGCCACCACAAATATTCGTCCGTTCATTCATGGGAGGGATAAGAAAAAGAAGGCGCGCCGGCAAGGAAGGGATGGGACGGCGGCGTGGGAAGAGAGAGTGAGGAGGCTGCGTGAGCAGCCGGGAGAGGAATAAACGGGAGAGGGAGGATTCGAAGGGCGGGAATGGGGTCGTTTACCATATTTTTTTATTGCCGAATATGAAAGAGTTTGTAAAATTAAAAGACCCGATAGAGTTTGTAAAATTAAAAGACCCGATAGAGTTTGTAAAATAAAAAGACCCGTATTTTTCCGTTTTATGATCCGTCAATTATTTCTCGAGTATTAAGGGTATTTTAACCCCTTCGGAAAAGTAGGTGTGGTGCAACCTCTGACTTATATCGACTTCGTCCAATCACAACTGAGCCCGCGAAGCTACTTCGCCTATTCGCAAAGGGGGAGGGGGGGGGGACACAGCTGCCTCTGCCAATAGGAGCAGTTACGACAGCATCTGTGCGAGCAGACCTTCCGAGAATTCCCCTCCACTCCCTTCCCTTCCCATAAGGGCAGTCAAGGACGGGAGGAAAATTACATGAATGCTATCACAGAAGCTTTTTCGGTGGGTGTCACCTTTTGCTTATTTTAATTTTTGATTTATGAGTGAATGGTTGTGGTTAGGAGATGAATTTTTTCACTAAAATTCTTTTTTCGTTTCCATCTAACAATGTCGTTCACAAAATTGCAATTTCGGTTCCGAGTAAACGCCCCCATTGAGTGAAATGAATGCGAATAGGAGGAAAAACCAATCGAAATAATAATTCAATGCGAAGCGATTGGAGTGAACGTAATGGCCGAGCCTGGACCTCAACTAGCAACGTGCATTTCACCCGCGGTATACCTTTTAGTTTATACTGCGACAGGAGTGTTCTGGAGAGGACATTAAGACTCTATGAATGGTGGACACATATTGGATAAGTCACTAGTCATGGTTATGAAAAATCATCACCATTATAATAGGGGAGTTTACTCAGAATCGAAATCGCTATATTGTACATGAAATCGTTAGATAGAAACGAAAAATTAATTTTAGTGAAAACATTAATCTTCTAACCAGAGTAATTCACTCATAAAACTAAAATAAAAAAAAACAAAAGGTGACGCCCACCAAACGAGCTGCGTTAAGGATTACTACGTCATCCACTTCCCGTCCTTGATTGTTTTTAGGGAAAGGGAAGTGAGTTAACAGGGGGGGAGGGGGGAAGATTTGCTCGCAAAGACCCTGTCGCAATCACTTCCATTGACAGAGTTATCTGTGTGTCCCCCATTGTAATAAGTAATAGGGTGAAGGAGTTTCGGTTGTAATTGAACAAAGTGCGGGCGACGTACTAGTCCTTTGCACGCCCACGTTATCAAAAGGGCTCAAAACTAATTAGTTTTTTCCACTAATAACTCAAGAACTAATGAACAGATCGAAGAGCGGAAGTACACGGTTCTTTTTTTTACAAACTCTATCAGATTCGGCAATAAAATAAATATGGTAAACGACCCCATTTAATTCCAAGACTGATTCATTGCAGTCCTCCATTCCTTCCTGCTCAAATCTAGCTCACTTACACCCTGGTTCATCCCACGGTTCATAATATTAATCCTAAAAATAATGTTCGAGTCAGTCTCACCAGGAGTGGTGAGACTGCCTCGAAAATCCAATGGTTAGATTTTTAGAATACAAGACAGACTGTATTCTTACATGCACCTTGGATGCTCTTCCATTTAAGGATGATTTTCTCAAGTCTACAGTGCATGACTATTGACAGTTGCAACTGGCACTTGGAAAAGCTTGAAAAAATGTTTTCAAAGAAATAGGATAGAAAAACAGTGACACAGTTTTTGTTATTTTCTTTACAGCTAGTGGTGTGTGAAAAAAAATTTCCCTCCAAGTTAAAATTCAAATTTTATATTTTACGGCGGTATTCGTACGATGCTTCGCTTCGCCAATGAGGGGTACTAGTGCAGACCATAACTGAGAACACGTAATCTCTACCACGGCAACTGCCCTTGCATCAGGGCAGTCGCCATTAGTAACTCTGTCGTCAATAGCCCAGCGTTCGGCCGAAAGAGGAGCCATAGCAGTCGTTACCTCGACTAACCCCGAGTTCTCCCGAGTTGAGCTATATGTCGATTGTCTTTTCTCGACGTTGTAACAAACAGAATCTAACATTTACAGTATTCTGTAGTGCAAGAGTATTCTGTAGTGCATGATGCATGTATTAACCCCTTAAATACTATAGATACTTACAATCAAGTTGCATGAGACAATATAGTTGCTAGTTTGCGTGTTAGTAGTGCATGCTTGGTGATCTTCACCCCCTGCCACACACCCTCGCGGTGGCTTGCAGGGTATCGTGTAGATGTAGATGTAACAAACAGAACTTCGTGTCGTAACTATTGCCAGCATTAAGATAGTCGTGATGAACCTAATGAAGTCAATAGGAGCGGAGGAATGCCATCCCTGCTTAAACGTGCCAAATCAATGTCTTCTCAAGCGTGTGATGTTAGATTGGAATCTAGTATAAAGGTAATGGCCTTGAAATTTTTTTTCCCGAAAATATTGGTACTTAAAAAATAAAGTTCCCTACAGTGGGTGGGTCCCGTACAGCATGAATTACGGACACGTAATGACAGGGACAATACCACTTAAGTACAGATTACTATCATTCCTAAGGGGGACCGATATCATGAAGTTTCGTTTTTTAAAAACATTCAGGGAAAACTTCAAGAAACCTACACACATGGTTAAATACTTATTGATTCATGCCACAGATAAAAAAGCCTAAAAATCAAACCTCTGGTAACTTCGGTTTGATCCATTAGAGTCCCTTATTACACGCTGTGAGAACGATATCCTGTGCATTTATTATCCACATCTCCAAAGTTATCTTTATGATCAAATCCACTTTAGGTTTTTAATAGATCCATGATAATCATCATCATTATCGGTCAAAAATCCTAGGATTGGTTTGACGCAGCCCTCCACTTCATTCTTCTATCGGCCAACCTCTTCATATTAACGCAATTCCTCCCTTTTACATCCTTCACAACCTGCTCCATTTATGTCATACGAGACCTGCCTTTTCCATTATCCCCGTTCACTTTACCCTCGATGATTGTCTTCATCAGACCATCGTGTGATCTATGACATCTTCAGTAAATTTATCCGTCTTCAATTTCTGTAAGATACGTAGACTGAACTTCAACCGACTAGGTATCTAATAGAGATTCCCAACCTAACTCTCCTAACGATTTAGATACACTAATAATCCTATCATAACACCCAAGCAAGTCCATGCAGATTAGTTGCCAGCCCTCGTGTGACGTCTGAGGAGAGTTCAACTCTTGGGAGCCAATCCGAAACGAATCTGAGTCCTGGAGGACGCGGAGCGAATTCTTTTGGCGCTCCAACCCAAGAGCAGGTGCTGTTGGAGAAATAGCAGGATGCACCCCCCTCTTCCAGGGGGGGGGACGCGGAGGGGAGGTACTTCCTCTGCCCCCCTCCTCCCCAATTTCTGTCCCTTGCC
Source organism: Platycnemis pennipes (assembly GCA_933228895.1). NCBI lineage: Eukaryota > Metazoa > Arthropoda > Insecta > Odonata > Platycnemididae > Platycnemis > Platycnemis pennipes. Next base: position 125,675,345 of record OW121851.1, on the reverse strand, counting down.
CCCATTCCTCCCAAAGTAGTGTCACAACAAAACAAGACCCTAGGAACCACCTAAACGCATCCACCGCCCTTCCTTTCGCTGCAAACGCCCTCTTCAACCCTCATCCCCCGCAGAGGCGACCGGCTTGGCCCCCCTCCGTATTACGTGCACGGGACGGCGGCGTGCGTGCCAGCCGGACGGAAGTATCCAGTTACGCACCGATGGACGCAACCGTCCTCTTACCACCAGCACCAGCCTCCCACACCCCCGATTCAAGTCACAGGACCCACATCGAAGAGTGGGGGAAGGCACAGCCGCGGTGGTTGAGGGGATATGGAGGAGGCGAAAGGTTAAGGGTATGGGGGAAAGGGAGTTCGCTTGGCAGGATGGACAGCGGACAGGATGAAGGGAGAAGTAGGGACGCGCTCGCCCGAAATCTCCTTAAACAACGCCACTTCCTCCTCCCTTTGAGGAAGACTTATCGATCCGCCCCCCGCCTTACGTAGGCCCCCACCCATTCGAAAACTCCCCACTCTGAAGGAGGAGAAGCCGCCCGAGGAGGACCCCCAACCCCTCTCTCCCCGCGCCCATATCGCGTGTCCGTCCGCATATTTCTTCCCTCCAACCACCTCCGCCCACCGCTGTCCCGTCCTGTCTCAACTTCCTCCACTTTAAGGTGTCGCATATTGACGGAAGGGGGATGGAAATGGTGGGGGTGGATTCCGGAAGAGCTTCCTTAAATTGAGGAGCGACACGGAAACCGGGACATAGAAATTTTGTCACCCGTGCCAGAAACCAGAGGGAAAGGAACTGTATGGCCTCAGAATCTAAAAATGAAGACTCCAATTGTCGTTCAATGTTTTCACATGCCATGTGAAAAATAATGAAATTGATGCATGCATTTAAGATTAAGTTAACCACATGCTAGGGGTATAAACATGCAAAAACAGCCACACTAGCACAAAAATAAACCCTCAAAACATTCTATCTATGGTAGTTAGTGGGAAGGGTTAGTTCTATCCAGGGTCTATTATGGCTGAGGAAGGCGGCAGGTTACCGCCAATTGTATTAATTGAGTTGCCAAGGAACATGTCTTTCATGTGCAAGTGACACGACTCCTTTTTAGTTCCATTGAGTGACATTAGTTAGTATGACATTGTGTAGATAAGATATAAAAAAGGTTGCATAACTAATCTGAATGGGAAAAATACATACGTTATGAACATAAGCTATCGTTAAGCATTGCAATGTAGACTGAAGTATGAATACCTAAAGTCATCCCAACTAAATCTTCATGTATGACTTGGTACAGCATCCACGAGTACGGAGTCTGATTCGAAGTACGCTTGGAATTGTTGGAAGAGGGAAGGTTAAAGTTGATTGGAAAAAAAGGCAGTTACTATCTAAGGGTTTCCAGTTTAAATCCATGGTGACGCCAATAATCATCCTACATATACCTTAACCATTAAACCCTTACTTCTTGCAGTCTCTCTCTGATGAGTGGCATTAAGATAAACCAAGGATCCACTCAACTTGGGCCTCGTAGCTTTTTACAGACACATACCATACCATATAGGAAACACGGTTGTAGCCTGGATACGGTTTCATTGCGGTAATAATGTTAGTTACCATAAAAGCCATGAACTGAGTCACATAGTGTCTTAATAGAAAAAAGAACGACTATTATTATTAGAATAGGAGAGGGAAAATACTAAAATCAGAAAAAAAACTATCAGCCGTTATCTTCTTTCTTAAAATGTCGTTCTCCGAGTGGAAAATTCTCATTCATAAATCATTCATTTCATAGGTTGTCCTCTACTTACTCCTGGGCACGTGGAGTGAAATGGGATAAGGCCGGCTGTAAAATTGAAAATTTTTCCCACCAATTTAGGCAAATTCAAGGAATACAAATGTTTTTTCCTATTTTCTTCCATGTCTCTTTGCGTTTATGTTAAGCTATTTCTTGAAATGCATTAATTGAATCATCGACGTTAGCAGCTTAGTGAGGTTGATCCTTTTGCGCTAGGATGCATTCCGAAAAAATTAAATTTATCGCTATTTATTCTTCAAGAAGTACCTACTTTGACCTTCCATATGCATATATCGAGTACAACCCGTATATTCTTCTCTGAAAAGAATAAATATAGTTGTTTTTTTCATATTTACTAGCCCTAAGATCGCCAATAAAAGAGTGAAGCTGTAAATGAATGAAAAATAAATCAATGGCTCCTAGTAAATCGAAAGCATTATACTGACTTTTTTTCGACAGACATTCTGCATTAATATGAATCCTATACCACCAACGTCTTTTTCGCTTGCAACATATTTTTACTCACATAATTTTACTAGCCATGTTGGAAGTAACGGAGAACGAATAATGAAGCGATGAGTTTGATGGATAAGGAAAGAGAGTGGATGGAAATCGGTATATTAGAATGTTGGGTTCCACAATTGGAGGCAATGAGGTAAAAGTTGCTGAAAAGCGAATGCTAAGTAAGGAAAGGAGAGGAAAAGAAATAGCATTTTATACCATACGTACAGAGATATGAGTTGTGCTGATCAGAAGGAAAAAATGGAGTATGGAACAGTTTCCGCGGGAAGACTGAGAGGGGATATTGCAAATACGCCCGCCCATGAGTTAAAATATAATACGTATACTTATTAGCTGTAGAAATCCAGATACCATGATCATGAAATGCAAAGCTAATGACAACGTGCACTTGATCCCGTACTTAAAACGTTATAGAACACATTGGAATTCAATAATCGGAACAATTAATGCCGTTTTTCTAAAATACCTTGGTTGGAACTTGGATAAGTAAATGAACATGACAAAAATATTAGGTATCATTCATAGATGCTGTTAGATACATTACGAGATTGCCTTAGGGTAAAAATACATAAAATTCGATACTCATCTGCACATTTAAGTCATGTCGATGAAGTTGCAAGGTAAAGCTATCCAATAACGTTAATTATAATAGCCACGTGGCTTTCATGAGAAATTATTATGATCACACAACATTATAGAATTTGAGAAGATGAGTCATCGTAATATTTAAGGAGAGGTATTGACACCTGAGATCATCATTAAGTCACCACAGATGACTTAATGATTACTTATTTTTCATGGAACGGGGTAAAAGAAAAGTGAAACCCGGCCTCGTCACCAGCATACCCTTAACGAAAAACGTCAAGGATTATACGGTTAAACGCCCCATCGAATTGACCACGTACTGAACCCAAGAACTATCTGCATCAAACTCAAGGCACACTACTAAAGAATCTCTCACTTCAGGAACTTGAATCTGGACACTCAAAAAAGTGAATCCAGTCCCCTTAACCAGGTGACCGAAAACACAACATCCTCAAACGTTACTTTTACGTTCCACTCATTCTTCACTAGCATGCGATAATAATTTTTACCTTCAACGCAATGAAGAACGCGTGGACGAGTGATGTCTAAGGGTAAGTTGAATTCCTGGGTCTCCAATCTAACGAATGCCTTCAATTTGTAAACTAAAACAACTTCGATTGTGCGTGGTGACATTGCTCCCTAACTATTGAAGAGGTGCTTTGGTACTGCATGACACAACCCACACACTCGTATGCAGCGGCACTGTGATTAGTATTGGGAATCGCGCTCAATAAAGTTTCGATATAGTAGACTTATTGAGTGATTCATCTTCACACCACAAATGGATACTCTAAACACAGCAGGAAACTGAAAACAGTCTCGTTAGACTTTCCAGATAAAACTTGACTCTTGAATAACCGATCCAAATGGTAGGATGAAGGGAAACGGAAGTTCATATCTATCACTAGCAGATGAGGCATTTTTCTATGATGTGAGATTTTTAGAGTGGGGAATGGGAAAAGGGGGAAACACAAAAAAATAGGAGGCAGACTGAAGGGGGGGATTGAAATGGAAGGGGAAGGTAACTTCTGGGCCGAAGACGAGTTGATCTGATCCGCATCAGCGGAGAAGGAAATCGGAAGCAGGTGGTTTTAGAAACTCCGAAAAGGGAAACAGTTAGGAGATCACGTCAACCATTTGTTCCTGGAAGAGTGATAAACTTAGGAACAAAGAGAAAAGTGTCTAGGGAATAGGGTGGGAAACAAAATTGTATTATATCATCTTTTGAGCCGAGGCAATGAGGCAGAAACCAGAGTGCGAATTACTACCATGAATCAGATTCAATTAGAATTGCATCGGCAATCAACATGGGCGACTATGTATTGCTGAGAAAGTCCCCATGGTGATTTGAATAAGAAAAAGGCAATACCTATACTGTGTCCTTGAAAAGTATAATGCCAAACGGACGTGAAATCTTGGAAGACCCTGGATCTCGACAAGCTGCGGCTCCCGAAAGAGACAAATGGAAAATTTTTATACCAAACTTTCACAAAGATTTAATTCACACCAATCCACTCCCCTCTCCCTATTTTATTTCAAACAATATCTTGTGCCAGGCGTGTGATAGAAATGAAATTTCCGTATTTCGCGAATCATTGAGCTAGCCGGAATTCAGTTTCATCGCCTGAAAAGCGCATATCCTTGTTTTTCTCCCTGATTCCTACACGAAACCTTCGGAAAATTCATACACGAACGATATACATCTTGCACGAACGAGGCATACAAGAAACCATACACAAGATATCCCTATAAATGTTCAAAAAGTATATTGATATAAATTTTCCTTTTTCATAATGGTTATTACCGCACTACTTATTTATAAGCGATTGGAATACCTTTATCTAATTTACTTTACAATAACTAGCTTTATAGAATATAAAACTTGAGTCTCTCTAAGTATTGACATTATTACAATGCACCTCCCACATATGTTGTTTCAACTGGGTATTAGCGTATTTAAAAGTTCACCGCAAGTCCCAAATGTTACACTTAGGTACATTAAAATGTCTCACGTTGGCTAATATTAGGAAACCAGTCGGATTGTATAGAAGGGTGAGGGACAGAATTATTACATGCTTAAGAAGAGCATTATGCCCAAGTTAAATTAACTCTGAGGCTTCCGCAGCGATTATCTCGGAAAACCCCGAAACTTACAACCGGGAAAACGGTTATTCTCTGCCTAATAGCTAGCTGTAAGAGAGTATTCAAGCTTAACGGTCATGATTGTTGATTGCTAAGTTTATTGACCAGACAACCATCTTGGCCAATCAGGGGAACCGGGGGCACTTATTTACATACATAGGACTTCCGAGAAACACCGCATCGAGGCCGGGATGGTGTAGTGGTTAGAGTACTGGCCTCTCATCACCTGGCCTCAGCACAGATTCGAAACCTGGAAGCGGAGAATATTTTTTCATTTTTATACTTGACTGTTTTGTGGCGTATATTCGAGTACAGTACACCGTTCGTTGGATGAAACGTAAAACCGTGGCCCCCCTGGCGCCTTTTCGTTAAGAAAGCCAGGTTTCTCTTCACTCTAGCTCCTTTCACTTCCATTCTCATCCTTGTACCTATCCTCCCAGTCTGAAGCGCCCATTTGAGTGGAAAAAGACTTGAAAACACAGATGATGATTAGCGCATCGTCACTTCAGACCTGAAGACGCCAGCGGTATGGTTGGAGACGCTGGAGACATTGTTGTTGCTAAAATACACCACAACGCGAAGGAAGAGCTGCTACCCGGGTGATGAGAAACGTAATTGTAGGCGGACGCCAGTCGCCATGTCAAAGCATATTTACAGGTTGTGTATTAATTGGAGGGCTTCCTTAACAAGGGTTAGACCTGTACCCCCTCTACCCCTAATGCCGTCGCTTTTCGTCCTCAACTGCTTACTCGACGAGTAAACTTGTTATCTCGCAGTTAATCTCTATATCTAACATACGCAACCCAACCCAGCATACGCAACCCGGTGGACGCACTCGGTGGCTTTAAGTTCAGCAACGGGCTTCAACCGGTATGGCTATGAAAAACCTCTCACTGCCGGAATCCGATTTCGTGCCCTTGGAATACTAAGATTTTATTGCTTTATCCTCTACAGCAATCCTATCCATTTATATCCGTTTTAACCTAACTTAAACGGTTGAACAATAGCAAATAGGAGCAAAACTAGACGCCTTGGCACTATAAATGAATTATTCTGCTAGAGGCGTACGTCGTCGTTTCAAATACAAGCTTATTGTTAGATTCTTAATCCCATGGGAATGAAGGCGTTGGAGAGAAAGGCGAGGTAAGGCAGTGACTGTTCTCAGTGGTTCGGTGGTTGAGCAGACGCTAATGCCACTGCGGGAGTGACAGGGCGGATCCCGAATTAAGGGGCGGTGGAATCAAGGCGAGTGGGCCCCACGCCTATCACTCCCTCTCTCTCTCTGCGGCTCCAAATGAGGTGTGACCGGCGCGCCTAATTGGGACGCATAAATTCTTGGGAGGTTGGTTTCCGCCGCGATAAGCCATCTCAGCGCCGAAATTGGACATCGCACTGCTCCCATCGGATTGCAACAAATTCGAGTACGGTTTCGCAATTTAGAAATCGGTCGAAGGATTAAAATAAATATCAAGCGACGTTATTCGCGAACAGAAGAAATACAGAATGAATTAATACTATTCCGTATCAGACTTCTTGCCACATACTTATCCCAAGTACAGAGAGATTAATGGTGTTGAAAGGTAGGAAGAAGACTGATAACAGTCTACGACGTTTGACAAAAATTCACCATCGTAATTGGAGCAAGAAAACCTATCATTTAAACACATGGCGTACAACGTTTCAAAAATTGAACGTGTTCCCATGCACTATTGAAATAACACGTTAGAGTTAGGATATTAGCCGCCATCTCTCTAGTACACAAAGAGAAGTAAAGAATTTGTTTACTACTAACGATAACAAGAATGTACGTCTGCCATTTTCTTTCAGCTGAAGGCCATGTATGTTTGGAACCATTAAATGTGAGTTGAGATATGGGCGTCGACCCTGCTGTAAAACAGGTTAAATCTGGAATCCAAAGTAAAAGAACACTGGCACATGAAATATTATAAACACCAACTGAGAGCTTTTCATTTATGCTTATAAATTCCCAATAACACACTATGGATAATGTTTGTGGCACAATACAATAGGTCATAAACACAGTTTTAAGCCACCAAACAACGCTTTCTGCTGCTTCTAAATTACTCCACGGGAATAGTAACGCAATACTTCCCAAGGATTTCATCTTGAAGAGGGTGATAATGATGTTAAACACCAGTTCCCTGGCAACATATACGTAGAAAAAAAGGTCGAAAAAGGATTTTTGAGTATTACATAGTAAGATGGATTTTAAAACAATATCACAAGGTAATTGTACTGATTTTGTTCCAATGTAGGGTTGGCTTTATGCAATATACTGCTGCGATAGTTTCTCCTTCGAGTTCTAAATAAATAAGAATCAAAATATTTTCCGCATTTTAATGTAAATTGTAATGTCCGTATTTTAATGTTAATTAAGGTCCATTCTCAGTGAAGTTTATGGAATTAACGAATATTGACGAAAACCTGCAATGGTAATGATTGAACAATTTCGATAATTTTTCCACGAAAGGAAATGAATAAAGAATATTTCGTGGCCCCTAAAATAGCATAGCAACATGTTGGCCCAGTAAAATTGGCTACCGATCGAAGGTCTGGTGCTCAAATCTGGGAGAGATCTCTTTGGATAAGTTCACCACACACTAGACTTTCGTTGATGTAACATCTTCCCCAGAAACCACAGGCGGCAAAAAGAAAGGATCTTGCGCAAATACCCTGATTTGTCTAACTCCACATGCCGCTGGACTTATTAGTACTTTACGAGTTATACTTTCAGTAACATGACCGACTATTACGTACAATTAGGGATACAGAATAACATTACATTGAAGGAACATGGCGAAATGTGTATCGTAATTGAATATGTATGCATTGGGGGAATATGTATCGTAGATTTTGATGTAGAAATGAAAATGTAGTGATTTTTTAGGGCGTATATGTTTTCCTAATACTCACGCTTACTATAGAAAATATGAGTTGATAATTTTACTTATTTATAGAAATGCCTAACTAATCAGTAAATATTGAAATATTTTGTGTAAACAATATTGACATTTATATAACATTTCACATGTTTCCTAACTGCATGTCTAATATTTTCCTCTGGTTCGTAGCATTGTGTCTCTTAGTTACATACAAGCAGAGTGTGTACGTAGTAGTATTTTTCGCAAGTCAGAATGGTAGTAAACGTTATCTTATTCTCTTTGATTTATGACTCATTCTTGATGATGAGATACATCCTGACACACACTCTTGTGGTGGTTTGCAGGGTGTTACGTAGATCATATAGATGTACAACGCAGAACACTGGTGGTATAGGTTTCCAAGACCCCTACTGCCGATCTCACGATGACGAGGCACTGAATGCTCGAGCAGTGGATTTTACAGTGCAAACGTAGTTAGACCACCCAGCGTGAGAGAATGGCGCTCAGTTAGTTACCCGCAGATTACTGCGATACACGGGTCCAGACTCTTCGCTGACAATGCACTTACACGCACGTGTCTGTGTTGCAAGAGAGGGGGGATGGCGGTGCGCGATGCGGGCAAGAGGTTTCTGCTTTGGTGGGCGCATGCGACTGTACGGCCAGGGCTTTAGACCTGGGGGTCCTGCGTGATATTTCATCTTGATCATTCAAAAACCAATATCCGGAGCTATTGGTTTTGATGTCAATATCAATATTTTATATTGGGGTCGATATATATTGGGTGTGCCGATTTCTATACATTGTTTATTATTTATTATTGAAACCAATAGTTAAATAGGTAAATACCAATATATTGATATGTTCAAATGTTGTTCTTACAAGTCCTCCTCAGTACGCCTATGGTTCAATAGAGAAATAGCATAGTACAAGGAACGTATTTCTACTGAAATTCTTTCTCTTTCAATTGAATGGAAACGGGAGTGGCGAAGAAAAACTTTACTCAAGACTATACGAGCTAGTATAAACTATAGTATAGACTAGTACTATCTAGTATAGATATAAGCTCGCAGCTATCACATCAAAAATTGACTGGAATAAAGGCTTCATCGACCGCAAAGAAGGGTTACGAATCTATTTTTTCTCCTCAGTTGCGAGATGTTCCCGCTCCTGCCAAGGAGACATTCCTTGATAGGTATATTAAACCCTGAGCTCTGCTGTAACTGAGTATATACATGTTTTACATTATTATACAATCTAAGGGTTCATTACACTCCTCTCAATTCAATAGTGAATTTCAATATTTAGTATTATTTTTATGGAAATTTTACGTTACATGAACATGAATTGATAGAAATGGAATCATTATTCATTCGTCAATTTTGTATATTAAATTTCAATATTTAAGAAAACATTGCATCGAAAACGCGAGTTTCTCTACACCTTTCCTATATTACCCTTTCATTCCCATCCTTGCACTTTCTGACCTCTCGAGGGTCTGGGTTCGAATCCCGGCAGTGGAAGATATTTGTATTCGTAAGCTAGCCCCTAGTTGAATGCTTCCGGGAGAGCATTCCGGAGTCCTTCGGATTGGACGCCGTTAAGCCATGGTCCTCTTGGCACTTTTCGTTAAGAGCAAGCTAATGCCAACGCTGGGTTTCTCTCCAACCTTCCACTTTTATTTTTTGTGTGTTCCCCTCCGGTCTGGAGCGCCTTTAGGTGGAAGTAGAGAATTGAATACAACACCTGATAATATCGCCCGGCTATATCCAAGAGAGGAGCGATATGTGCGCAAGACAAGGGTCTGCGGTATCACTCGATGCTTTATCGTGAACAGATGTTGTCTGTTCAGGATTGACGCAGCCGCAAGCCATCTCGAGGGTGTATGGCAGAGATTTATCGTCACCTATCATTCACTTGATACGGGTACGCACTAAGATACTACTTTTCTGCGCAGTAGGGGAAACGAGTTAGTTCAGCAAGCAACAGACACGATAAACTACCTGATTATTAACAAGGAAGTATCATGTTTAAGTGAATTATGTAGTTTATTGAATTCTCCATGAACGGCCATGGTCATTTCACCAAGTTTCCTCCATTCCTCGACCCCATTTCGAAGCACACCGCTTCCCAAGGCGAGGGCTGTATTTATTAATGTTAATTTTCCATTTTTTAAGTGTAGCAAGTTTTCTTCTACAAAAAAAGAAGGCAACCAAAATAGAGGAAAAATTTGAAATCAAATTTTTTGCGTAAGTAGTGATGAAAGCATAACTAAGGAAGGCATTACTGCAGGCTTTCAAAAAGTGGAACTTTTTCTATGAGGCATTGCCAGCTGTGATCAACCATCCGCACGTGCTAGCAAAAATCATACACGAGACGAAATTCGTCGGGCTCTCTACTTAAATACATATTTTTGCAGTCTAGATGAAAACGTTTGTAACGTAGATGTGTTTTGCTTATCAATCGGATTTCATAAGCTTCAATTCCTTTTGTCTGGATTTTTTTCATACACACGTTGGAAATTTTCAACAATTATTTATTATTGAATTGAGAAAAACTTGTATATTTACAAAAAAGCATTAGATTAAGAATTACACAGAGCGAAATAGAACGAAGATAACAAAGACAAACTATCCATTTACCGAGTCATTTTTAATGTTCAACCGTGACAAAATTATGAAATGCAAACTAAGTTAAGAATATCTCTCCTTGATCAATAATAAATTTAACAACGTTCCGTTGCAAGACCATAATGAATCCGTTTTGGAGCCCAGGTAATCATTTACCGGGCGCTCTCCGGATTTTAATTAAGATAGCGAAGGTACCATTAAAGGATTCAATTTTCTTCTGAATGGCACGTGATTTAAATAGGATTTTCCAACGATATTAAGATTAAGAAGCGCCACGGTTTTATGTCCAACGTGCTCAGGCAAAATATCAGTACGGATTACAACCCAAACGTACTACATCACTAATAAGGAGAGACTACATGCATTGCAACGCGAATTTGGAGGGCGTATATTTTAATGCTTTTTATTATGCAAATTGAAAGGATCATGTTTCGTAGTTTGGCCAAAAAGAATTTACCCTGCAGAAATATTTATTTTTTCATAGGAATATTTGTAGTTACAATTGATTCTGAATTATATGCCAAATTGAAACTGAAGTTATATCAGCAGTGTTGATATTCGATGCGTTGATATCAGGCAAGCGGGACCGTGTGTCCTTAACATTAATGACAATGTAGTAACAATAAACTCACTACATTGTTTTCCATTTTGTGTTTTTGAACCCGCATTCAAAGAATATTGGACAGTTTCCAAAAGTTAAACTTATTATGTGTAACCATTTCTTTGTGTAGCAACATAATCCTCAGTAAAATTCATGAAGTAAAATTTCATCACATCAACAATTCAGCATGCACCTTGTGTATTCAAGTTATAACATGGATAGAATGTAATTGGGGGTTGCCTCCCGATAGTGTTATTAACAAAACCTCAAATTCATATACTGTTCTATTGAGGCCAGTCGTCTTTATGTAACCGCCTAATGACTCCATGGTGGTCACTTGGAATCTGATCTGACACTTATATAAAGCCAAAAACGCTAAACATGAATCACTCAATGCTACTGCGTCATTCCTCGTCAATTCGACCAGAAAAGTGGAAAGAATGACCCTTAGGGTAACCAATTTTGGCCAAATTCGACGAAACGTCATCATTTGATTAAAAAAATGAAAGCACCAAAGGCATTTTGCAATGCATGCAACCGTTTACGAGAAATTGCAACGTTGCAAAATTCGAATTTTACAAAAGTTACCATACATTTTACGGTATGTCTCCGAGACTATTTAATCTAAAGGCCGGTAATAGGACTTATTTTAAAGATCTAGCATTGGTAAAACGTAATAAGGGAATATATTTTAAAATATAAACAATTTTATCAGTTTATAACAATTATTAATTCTCAAATAAATTATTGACATTATACCTATATCTTCGACGCAGCTCATTTTTTATATGTTGCAGATACAACCCTTCTCTAATTATTAAAAAATTTACGTTGAGGTAGCCTTTCATTTAAGAAAAAAAAATATTCGCGAGGGTAGGTGTAACGTTAGCCAGTCACTACTTGGGCGTCCGGTTCGTACGCCGACCATACGCCACTCTGGTGTCTTCATATCTCAGCACACTTTCTGTTTCATCTTCATCTTACCTATACCAACCGTATATCAAATCTTTAATCCCAAATTCCCGGGCATTTCGCTATTTGCTTCCCTCAGATAGATCTGATTATTTAGTTTGAAAATTAACTGAGGTACAGCATAGCACTTCCAAAACAAAAATTGGAGAGGCAAATCTTAGCATGGAATTATATACGTTTAGTGAATAACGTCGACTCTTTTGCCAAAAAAACAGCTTTCTAGAAAGAACACAGTGATTGGGAAGAGCTAAGTCAGATGCAAAGAAAATCACTCACCATTGCAGAGATCAGCTTGCCCCATGATTTTCCGCGACAGTAAGGTTGCCCATCAGTCCAGTCGAACTTCGAAATCTCCACATTAGCAACGCAGCGTTGTGTGCAAATAAGCACTAGATCCTAGATGGGCCTAAAGACAGAACGGAGAAAATAGAATTTTATCATATACTTCAGAGCTATTGGAAAGCCATAAAAATGATAGAATCTCCGTACATTTTTAAATTGACTTAAGCACAATATCCATACCATCCAAATCAATAGTCTTCTCTAACATTTTTCTGACAGCTCTACATTAAGTTTTCTCATCAACTAGTCTCCATATAAAAACATAATTCACATTTACATCCTTCAATTCTTGGACCATGCGCATAATATGATGCCCTCCCTCCCCTTTTCTTGACGACTGCCTTCATTAGACCACCATCTCTCAAGAAACGGTGATTAGGTAGCCCCGTCCAAATGCAACGCAGCGATAAAAATTGGGGCAGTCGTTTTGGGCCAACTGTTACGATGTACTATCGAACAGGGGACGGAGGTCCAAGCATCCTCAAATTTAGGAGAAAGACACATTTAGAATATACAGAAACCACTATCTTCTGTATTTATATCTTTTTATATTAAAGAGTGAATTGAGTGAAGACATTGTTCATTACACATTCATTACATTACAGGGCTGCACTGCGTGCGCTACCATCATACATGTCCAGATTTTCCCAATGTACGAGTGATTTGTAATCATCAATACCTGCATTGGATAAAATTTAACCTTCAGTTGGTAATGATTTGCATTCTATTCGTATAATAACGACTATACACATAATAATTAGTAATTAAATTAAATAAGACGGTGTAAACAAATCATTCACTTCACTTAGTGATTCAACCCGAAGGTTGATCTTTGATAGGTGAGAGTAGAGCTCACCGCGTACTAAGCCAATGGCGTGTCAAATGGCGTTTGTAAACAAATAATGACTTTTTTATCATCTACGAAAACGAAAAAGCTTGGAAAATAACGGGGTAGAGTGAATAAGAAAACGAAGAGCTTGGAGGGTTGAGGTGAGGTGGGTGAGTGAGGGTAAGAGTTGGTGGCACTTCAATTAGGGATCATCTCCAAAACAACCAAGTCAATCCCGTATTAATAGAAGAGATATTGGAATTAACGAACACATCAATCAAAACTACTTCCTGTTTGATAACAATTATTTCCAACAATTAGAACGGCTTGCCATGGTATCACCCCTTTTACCTCTACTCGTGGAAATGTTTCTGGATGAATTTGAGTCAAAATTGTTTCATTCAGGTCATGATTTAATTACATGCGTTAACTATTGCTATAGATATGTCGATGACGTTCTATGCTGTTGGACGGGCACCACAAGGCAGTTAGAACAATTTCCGCTTTCATTAACTCAATGAACAACAAAATTAAATTCACCATGGAAGTAGGAAATAAATCAATCAATTATCTAGACTTAAACATTCAGTTAAAAGAAGGGAAACGTCTATTTGACATTTATCGCAAACCCGCCTCCACAGATGTTATTATTCCCGCGGTTTCGTGCCACTCCTTCCAACACAAGACAGCAGCGTTTCACTCATTAATCAACAGACTCATAAAAATTCCCCTCAGCGAACACAACTACAGTAACGAATGGAAAACCATACAACAAATCGCCAAGATTAATGGCTATCAACCAGAAATAATCGAAAACATTTTCTATAAAACCCGCAGGAAACAGGCCTTGTCAATGGTATCTTCCCTCTCCTCTATGAGCACTCCAAAAATGTGGTGCAGGCTCCCCTTTCTAGGAAATATTTCCCACTCTGTTACCTCCAGCTTCCGGAAGGAAAATTACAGGATAACATATTATACCCCCTCAACTCTTAAAACAATTCTGTTGAACTGCAAGGATCGTTTCCCGAAAAGAGTTGGAGATAATCCAACATTTAAAGAACAACATCCCCCTGGCCAACGAGCAAGTGCTTCACTCCCACTCCCCACTCTTTTCCATCCCCATTAACGAACTTCTACAGGGACAGCCAAAAATTCCACAGTGATCACCCATCTATGTGAAATTAACTCATTCCTGGAAATTGTACCAATCAGTGCTTCTCGTTAAAATTTCCCCCAGTGACCTATGTGCAATTACCTTTCCGGGATAACATTATCCCAGTCGGACATCTTCAACAGTCGGACCCATGAACTACCATCATGCCTTGTAAAACATAATGCGCCCCCGCTAATCTTTCTTTCCCCTCCTTCACCCACCTTACCTCAACCCTCCTTAGCCCCTCGTTTCCTCATTCACTCTACCACCCGCAGGTCGAAGGCCCATCAACGCAGGGAAATCCCTCTAATAAATATAACACCGCTCCTTCCCCCTCTATCCCTTCTCATCCCACTCCCTATTCACCACACTCCCTTTCCGACAGATAGATGTCCTTACTGTCGCACCCAACTTGGTATATAAAGTGATGTATGCACGATCAGTCACCTGAAGATGTAACTACGTTATGAACCCCGGGTCGTGGCTATTTAAATATAAAGTGAACCTAACAGAGTTTCATTCTTTTATTTTCCATTATGGAATTGTATCAAATAGTCAAGCCTGGAGTTATCCGCTATAAGAGAAAGCTTATTGTAAACTTTACATAATTTATGGGGATGAGGCTCATGGTGCATGTTACAAAAAACTTAAGATTCCATGGTAACCAAAAGCATGGATGACTCGTTTCAAAGACTTATATAGAACTAAAAATGTGTAACTCCTATTTCCTGCTTAAACCAGTTTAAGTGTCTGGTCGGAGCTATACTGAGCAAAGGAAGTAATATCCTGCTTCCGCATTAAGAGTGAGGTCAACTGAGGAGACTGCGGCAGTTTTGTTAACTGCTGGGCGAATCTTTTTTATTCCATCAGATGGAATAAGCGGGAAAGGAGTTTAAGAGGCCGGAAGCAGATGAATCGGGGGATTACAGTGAGATGAATGAATCGATGTGGTGGTGGGTGAGGGCGATGGGGAGGGCGGGGGACGAGTGAAATGGAAGAAACAGGGTCGGCGGCGGTTGCTCACCCAATTAGGCCCGACCCTTAGCCACCTCTTCACGCGCCCGCCTCCGAGAGCGAGGGTTGGCTGCGATGTCAATCAAGGGAAAGGCCGCGAAAGCGGTCTTGCTCCTCTCCCGATAGTGATTTCCATCTCCTCGCAAACCGAGCTTCTGGCGAGAGACAAAGGGAAAACGGGAGAGGGTGAAAAGGGACAGGAGATAAACGGCGAGGATTAAACCGGCTTCACTTCGGATTAGCGACGACAGGGAGAACGTTGAAAACCGGATGAGCGCGCTTAAGGAAAACGACCGATGTCGGAGACAGTAAATCAAATGGAAGAGAATAGTGAAGACTATACTCACCGTTTAAAGGAAAAAAATCACGGCGAGACAGAAAAGCATAAAACTTAATTTTTTTCCGCGGACAATTCGGGGCAATGATAGATTACAAGGAAACTACCGGGGAAAATTAGTCCCGGCATTGTAGATTATAACCAGTATTTTTTCATACCTACATGCATCACACAGTGTAAATTTACGTTTGTTTTTCATGAGTGACAAAATATATGGTATTTATTCATGTGCGATGTCCAACTCAGATAGCGCGGCGATGGTTTTCCTACAGTATGATGAAAAAAGTAAATTCTATATTTCTTAGAATTTTTTCATCTACTTTTAGATATTTTGGCTCATAAATACCCATATTGTAGGACCTAATCTGGAATTTGGCCTATATATTTAAATGCATGCCTGGTGATGCTTCACACTCTACCATACCCCGTTGTGGAGGCTTGCAAGGTCTTATGTAGAGGTTGATCATTTTGCGGAAATTCAACTCCACCTAATTTCATATATTTTGCAGCAATTTAAAATATACATGAGTTGAAGAGGTAGGAACTATATATCATGCAATCAAATAGAGCAGGGTTTCCCGAACTAACAAATTCGTACATTCGTACCACACTCTGGATCCCTTGGGGCTTCGCAAGTGATTCACAGGGGTTTCAGTAATTACTTACAATTGTTTCCTTCATTAACATATACCTTAATATTCATACATTCATGCACACATCGTATGCGGTAATCCTCATAGAATATAAACAGATAAAACTAAACATATTCATGGGCTCCACAAGAAACTATAGCTTCAAAAAGGACAACGGGGATGAAAACGTTTGGGAACCACTAATATAGAGGATTGTTTCCACCTAATGTTTCCCTCGATATCTGTAGTTAGCCTATGCTTAACAGCAGTGACTAACTTACAGGGTTTCAAACTGAACTTGAGAACGTTGCAACTTTCCAAAAGTAGTTTTAGTCGTGTACCGTACTTTTTAACGGTTTCATCAGAAGTCTGCATAAACGGATACAACAGAAAATGCACAAACGAACGAGTATTGGTAGCAGTATATGAGCCGAGAGTAGGCAGTCATCGTTTAAGATCGCATTAAAAGTTAAAATCAAATTGCCATTTGTTTAATGTGCCTTCACGGCAGATTCAATATAGCGTCTACGGATGGAATTACATTAGACTAAGGGTGGCACGTGTTTCCCTTACGGAAACGAGAGACTAAAAATTCTATTTACATAGCAGATTTAGAGAAAGCACTATGAAATATTTTCTTCTTTCTCGATAGCATGTATTAATTCCATGTTAAATGGAGTCGGCCTTCCCTTTTTAACCTCTTCCCCATGCATACCTCTTTATTGGTCTTCCTCTCTCTCTTCCTTTCTACTTCTAACCTCACCTACCTCTTTCCCAAGCACGTCTTTTATTCCAACGTTCAATAAACCAGCCACCCTATATATAACAACTAATCTATCCGTGCTTCTGTTGAGTGGAATTGACCGTAAAAAAACAGTAGAAGCTCAAGTAACACAGCTTATGATTCTAAGTCATCATAATTGGAAGCAGATACCCAAACTTTATTCGAATATTTGTGGTAACACCGTAAACATGCATTTAAATGTCTGAATAGTTACATGTTTTGTTTTTACATCATGTCTCACACAAGCATGCAATAATACCCATGATGTACGATTTCTGTTACAACTAATTAGCAATCAGGAACTTTGAATCATATTCAATAATGGCCCCTTATTTAAAACGATAACTTACACTGATAACAATTTCATAAATGAGATAAATAATAAACCAGATATCAAAATATTTAATAGCAAAGAGTTTGAGGTAAACGAAGTATACATTACGCTTCCGCTGAGCGTAAACATTTTCATTCCGGATCATATGATCGACTGTGATTGGTATCTCTACCCCCAGCGTCAAAGGCCCCATAGGCGGTCATTAGGTATGCCTGGAGCCGTCATTTACGAATGCGTCTCACCTTGATCCAAGGTTTTAATAAAGGAACACACGACTCTCAATTGGATTCCCTAAACTCAACATTGACGTGCACAGCGCGTCACGAACCAACCGCCGTGAATTCAGGCAACCCGCAGTTCATTATCTTCGGTTTCGCAGATTCGCGACTGTTTTGCTGGTTGACATGTTTGCTTAAAATGCCGAGATTCCGCATGCATCCTCATTTCTAGGCTTACCAGTGTCGAAGCATAGGAGACTGCTGATTAAAATGTTAATTTTCGTGAGCACGGTAATCATTCAAGTGCCAATTCGGTTGGAAATTGATTGGTCGCAAACCTACTTCCGGCCTCCATGGAGCAAGGCATAATACGATATCAAGAAGCGTGACTTATCCGCAATGACGTCCCGGTATACACAGCCAATGAAAGTGAATACGCCTAACAATGTATAAAGAGCCCGAAGCGTACTGCTATATGTTATGTCAGATTAAAGTTTTGATAACACAATTTACGGAAAGAGAGTCGTGCCCACCATGGGTGAAAGGTGCGCACTGCGCATTCTACAGCAGCCTTAAGGGAGCACATATTCTATATTCTGATACCAATCACCTATTCAAGGTTTCAGATTGCAGTTAGCGCTGGGATTAGACTATCCCAAACTACAAAGCAAAAATCTCATTTCAATGCCTAATTTCAGCAATTCCTTCAAATTAGTGGTCATTTATCATGCACATAATAATTTTACTGACATCTATATTTGATCCACGTTAATGGGGCAAAGAACAAACGCTTCTAAATAGTTCGTCTTTTAAGATATGATGTTTACATTTCAAAATATTTAAAACAATAACAAAAAACTACTTCACAACAAACGCACTTTTTTCATAACGGGTATTACATCTTTTATGGAAGTGACATTTTTGTACTATTTAAATACTCCAAAGACATAAACGTAAGAAATATTTTTACTCTGAGTACATATTACTTATTTTTGATTTGGGCGGCAAACCAAGTGTCACATGGACTGAATTTGCCCTTGGAACGACCCCTGGAGGCAGGCAAATACATTTGCAATGGTATAATACCGAGTCGCAGGGACTTTTTGTTTTCTTGTTCCAAATACTCGATACCCAGAAGTGCCAAAAATTTAGCATGAATTTAAGCTCATGATGGACTCACTGACTGACATGTTAATAATAAAATAGGATAAACTTAATAAAGTTAATGTGAGAGGCTTTACTTTCGCTCACGAATATTCTGCATTAATATGAAGAAAGGAAAATACAAGAATAGGAAAAAAAATACAAGCAATCTTTCTCTTGAGTTCGCTGTCCCTAAAACATACAATTGAGAAAATACGAAATGCTACCTATGCATCTTACGAAAACCCAGCGTCGGTCAAAGTCAGAGGAAATACAATGTTGGTTAGATAAACACCAGGCCAAGAGGAGCATTGCTATCTTTTCACGGCTGTATTAGCACGCAATCATACATTTAGACATTAAAATCCAATAATCCAAAACTTATTTGGAAAACATTTTCCTTCAAGCTACTACGGAAGACGGGGGAAGTGGAAAACGACGAACGAGAATTTTAACTGTACAAAATATGATACTATTACTACGGAAGTATGATGATTTATCACAAAATGTAAAGGCGATATGTATATAAAGAAATGCATACATTCATAACCCCTGCGTATTACATTTGACCAGATGCTACATTTGACCAGATACTACATTTGACCAGATAAATAAGACTGTCGTACCGATAGATTCAAAATGCCATTTTTTCCCCCGTACTATAAGAGAGCACAATAGGCAGAATATCAAAGGGCTAGGTGGGTAAAAATTGCTAGAGTATTATATACTTAGTGCATGACGCATGTTTAAATATTACTAGCACATTCATGATAGGGAAATACCGATAAATGTATTTAGCAAAGTGTTTTTCTAACCAGTAATCAATTCATTAATGCGTAGTTACTAACCACCAAGTTGCCCGTGACCCTTAATCTAACATGTGTGCATGAAGTAGTAGCAATGCATCTCATAGTTGCATGTTAGTAGTGCATGTTTGTTGATCTTCAGCCCTTGCCACACACCCTCACGGTGGCTTACAGGGTATTACGTAGACCTGCTGTTTGGATTACGGTCCAAAGGTTCTTGAAGCCAAGATCCGACCAGAGTATTTGTTGAAGACTATGCTTACATCAGCAGCGTCCTGGGAACCAAAATCAAGTTTGCAACTGATGTTTTCAAAGGTTTTTAGTCGGTATGGGGTCCAAGTCCGACATATCCAAGCACATAACACCGATGATTGTACGCAAAAGTATTTTCTTCCACCAAAAAAAAGTTCGCGGGTTCTAATCCCGTCCAGTTTGGGCTCACGTGATATCTATCCTCGCCTATCTGATGTAAAGTTCTGCTGGGATCTTGCAGAATGCTTGGCTTCGTTCATTACTGCCGTGATGGAGCGAGATCGGGAACGGCAAAATCTGACAGAGATGGCAAAATCAGACGAGCAAGGCGGTTCGGCAACGCAGCAGCCGTCCAAGTGCGGTGATGTGCAGGAGAGGGGTCGTAGATGTGGTGTGCTTTGCGGAAGGGGAGCACGGAGTACATGAGGAAGCGAAGAGGGTTGGACGGTCGGGTTGAACGGACGGACGGGGGGAAGGCAGGTTTATCATGAAGGAATATCCCTCTCCCCTATCCTCCCCCTCGAGCCTCTACCTCGACGAAGTATCGAGTATCACTCCCCACGTAAGGCTCACCCTACCTCCTCCACCACACATTTTAGCTCGCTTCCCCCTGCTAATGAAGACCTCAGCGTATCTACTAACCTACGCGGAATTCGCCTCACCATAAGTAACGGAAAGCCTTGTTGACGGGGATTGGGTCTACATCTACATAATACCCTGGCAAGCCAACATCTGGGGGATCGGGTTGGTGTGGTGGCTAGAGTACTGCCCTCCCATCCCGTGAGCCCGGGTTCGATTCTCGGCAGTGGCGGATTTTTCAGTGGAAAACCGGTCCCCACTTAAGTGCCTAGAGGAGAGCATTTCAAGTTCAGTACTCCGTCCGTCGGATGGGACGTTAAGCCTTGGCGCCTTTCGTTAAGAGTAGGCTAATGCCGTCGCCGGATTTCTCTTCATCCTTCCTCCGTTCCCTGAAAACTCCTACCATTACCCAATTATCCACCTATCCTATATGGCGCAAATGACCTCAGCTGTCTGTCACCTCCCCTAAATAACCAACCAAAGCCAACATAAAAGTGTGTGGCACGGGGTGAATTCACAACAAACATGCAACACATAGCATACATAAAAAGGGATTTGCAATCATATGAAAGCCTGAACTTCAATTTTTAAAAAGGATAAAAATAGCAAAGCAAGCATGCTAAAACATGCTGTTAGTCGGTTTAGCTTAAAGTCCTTATACCAACATGTAAATACCTACGCTATCCATTGCTACACTAGTCTTTATGCTATTGGATATATTCACATCTATTCGCAGCCCTAATTTCTACGAGGGAAGAAGGATATTTTGAATCTGTAAGTTCGGCAATCAATTTCTCTAATTTTGTGATTATGCTCCAGCCTACCAAAGTAAGTTGGAGTTCGTAAAATACATTTTACGTCATCAGCGAAAATAATATCTTTGAATTTATTTCAGATCTTAAATCTAAATTTCAATACGATCTGTGAATGACTTCCATTTTAGTTCATTTAATGCCGTTGTGGTGGCTGCTGTAATGGCCGTAAATCTACATCCACTGAGTACCCATAAGGCCACCACGAGAGTTAGCGGCAGAGAGCGAATAATCACTAAGGTTGCACTATTTACATGTAACTACAATATAATTTCTTCAGTGAAACGCATTTTTTATGCATCCAGCAGGTGCCTGAAACTAAATGACTCATATCTACCTATGGATATAATATTTCATTAATGGTTCAGGTATCCACTAAAATTTGTAAACTTACGTTTTTTACGAACCCACGGGTCGAATTCTAGAAAAGGGAAAGATTTTTTAGTACACATCGGTTCCTATTTGAATACTATGTAATGAGTTCAGGTTCAAGTTCAGTACTCCGTCAGACGGATAGTACGTCAAGCAATGAACCTCTTGGTGCCTTTTTGTTAGGGGCAGGCTAATGCCGACTCCGGGGTTTCTTTCCACACTACCTACGCTCCCTGAATTATTCCTATCTCCACTCTATTACCATCTATCCTAAATGGTAGGCCGGTCGTGGTAGATGTATCGGTAACAAGCTGGCCTCGTAATCCAAAGGTCGCGGGTTCGAATCCCCACAAGGACAAGGTTATTGTGTTCGTTCCAAGATGGAGATCATAGGTTAGACGGTTGGATGTAACATTAGCCTTCGTAGAAACTAAAACCCAAGACTACTTCTTCTACCTTAATGGCACAATGACCTTGGACGGCGGATTTCTCTAAAAAGTTCACCCGTTTTATAAAAACCTTTTCCTTTTCCAAAAGATCACCTATTTTAAACGGTTCAATTGAACTTAAATGACGGTTTCTTCCCCATGATTAGCGGCTAGTATAAGCATTTTTTAAATCAGATGAGTCCAGGACATTCATTTCAGCTCCCACGCGATCTTTCATGTTCGGTCACAAATTCATGCATGTAATATAATTTCCGTTCAAAGATTATACATGCGCAATCGTTTTTTTGTAATATATATGCCTGCATCTGCAGATTACCTTTAATATCACTTTGATTGTGCCAAGCAGGGAATGAACCATTACCAAACGTACTAAAATACATGCAACTGCGTATTGAAGTGAACTGGTGTTTTTCAAGTGCGACTCATGGAATATTTGCTAAATCATTACAACAATTGAAAAATAAATCTTTTATGGCGGAGATAAGCAGGATTTTTTATTATTTTAATATTTTTTTTATTTGTTTTGATTGCAGAATTTTCATCAGGGACATATTTACAAAAGGCAGACAAGAGAACGGAGTAGATTGCTTACTTGAGTATGGAACATATACAGATGTGCTGCAAGTCAGGCACCAAATATAATTACCACCTTATGTCTGGTTCATCCCAGGTTTTTGAGAGTAAAAGATTAGTGATAATAAATATCTAATACTAGCGGAAGGTTCCCCCTGATTATCAACGGGAGGGATAAAAGTAGGAAATAATAGAGAAGTTGTGATTTTACAGGAGAGAATCCTACACCTTCTTAAATTAATTTATTTTTACAACGTTGAATTTGCCTCTACCGTCGATTTTTTTTCATTCTGGCGTCTTAAATTTCGTTCGCGTTGCATTTTTGTTACCAATCGTCGTTACCTTGACGCCTTCAAGGCATTATACGACAGAAAGTATGTTCAAAGTAGATGTTAATTTCATGTATGAGCTGGTAAACGGAGAAACCTACATATTTACACCTGTGGCATTTTTGGTACCCCCCCTCTCCCCTCGTTGGACATTAACCCTCCGCGGACTAATTACCTCCGAACTTAGCCAAAGGACTTAGCTACGCCTGTCGTGCTAGTCCAACGACAGGCGGAGCCAACGACGCCAACAATGCCTACGATTCCAAAATGCATCGATTTCGTCTGCATCGCTTTCGCCTGCATCCTTTCGTCCGCTACTTTCAGCCGCTCCTTTCCCTCTCCAGTCCGAGCATCGTTTATAAAGCCCCCTGATTGCGGATGAAAACCAGAAGTTTGGCCATCGTACAAGCCGTTAATCGGTGTTCTGTCGCCGGAGTCAAAAAAGAGTTCCTGATGCTCCAATGATAAACTTCTACCTCGCCCACTTCACCCATACCACTTTCCCTCCCCTCAAAGTGTACCTATCGACGATTTCCACTTTAAACCCCATTCCACTTTGACCTTGCCGAAAACACTCCCTACTTATGCCAGAAAATACTCCCCTCTGTTCGAGTCGAGACGGCAACGAGTTTACTTCTTGGCTACGTCCGTCGGTCTCGAGCGTCTCGAGTTAGTTTTTGGGAGACTTCGTCATTCTCGAGAGTCTCCTAGGGGCCATGGTCTATTGTTGCAAGTTATTAGGTTTTCCCTTAATTGGGAAGAGTAATTTCAATTTTTTGGTTTGTACTTGCTGTCTATTTTGTTGAAATACATTGTTTGTTATAGTTAGATTTTCATACGTTTGTTCTTTGTTCTATTGTGACCTCATCTTGCTCACCCGAGTTTGGAAATAATTTTGTTCCCTGGACGAGCGTTTCTCGTGAAATCATTTTTCATTCGGGAAACGTTGCACACCGGTGTCGTGTTGTCTTAACAAGAAGCGGAAATGAAATAAATTACTACTCACAATACAGACTAATACCATAAGGGAAAAATCAGATTCAGGTATTCAGACGAACAGTGGTAGCGATAAAACTGCACAAATAATTCAAAAAAATATGTATAGAAGCACAAATGAATGTCTCAGTCGAGGAACCACATCAAACTTATTTGCAAGCAAAGCCTTCAGTCACCACTGTAAATGGCTCTTTGAACGGTAAAATTTCAGAAAGTTCCGCATAAATCTTCAAAGTTCCCGTAATTTTCACCGAAATTATTCGACCATGAAAGTAAGAATCGTTATTGAATTACCTTTCGGCAAGTTTGCGTCTCAAATTTTTACAATGATATTTTTAATTAAAATTTGCAAATGAAACAATTGTCTCAAGAAATAAGACTTTTACATGTACATCTTATGGGAACGCTTTGACTCCTCTGGGGTTTAAATGGTGACTTTTATGTGCATAAAAAGTAGATCATTAACTGCGCAAGAAATACAATTTTTTAACTTCAACATCTGAAAGCCGTACTACGCTTGATTTTCGAGTTTAATAAATATGCCTTCAAACATGACTATATTCTAATTTATAATGCCAAAAATCCCTTTATTCGTCAAGAAATAGGGCTATTTAAACTGATAAAATTCACGAGAAATCGTCATATACTACTGAAGTACCAGTAATTTGGATCCGAAATCAGAATTGGAAGATAATAATAAGATTATTTATTGAATTATCTTTTGTCTGGTGTTCGTCTCAAGTTTGTGCAATAGGTATTTCTATTTAAATTATTCAAATGAAAAAATGGCTGCAAGCTGTACGAAAGCCTGTTACAGGTATTTCTTACAGGAAATCTTTTGACTCGACTGGGGTCGAATTGAGGACGGTTAGTTAAAAGAAAAGTATCCTATTGCCTGTTCGAGGATGACATTTAACAAACCTTAAAGTTACAAAGCTGCGCTACATTTGGTTTGGTCGCTACATAGAAACTACGTGTAAGCGTAAGTATTCCTAAATACCGGGTCACTGGATGGTAAGTATCCAAAGACAACTAATTCTGGCAAACTCAGATTCGAGAGAGGTGGCCACCTCTGATTACGCAACACCCGGTGAACAACCTATCCGGTAACTATGACACAACATTATCTTTTATTACCAGCGGGATGAAAGCCATTTTAAAACCATCGCGAAGATCCACTATTTTCAACAAATTTCGTCTTCCGTTTAAAAACCGGGGTCGAGCCAGGCAATCTGCGCTTGATGGCAGAAAATGGGATTTGCTTCCATTTGTGCAAGAAAATAACGCTGGAGAATTGGAGTTGGGAACTAAAGGACGAGAAAATTGTGTCCCAAGGGTGACTTTCTTGGCGGGGGAGTTTAATCTTGAGGAAATCGCGAACGTTCCAAGGGAGAATCCCTAAACGCTTTGATGACGACAAACATATACAATCAAATTTACGGATAAGATAAGAAGTACCTCGCCTACCGCAAAACAATCGAGGCAAACAGTGTATCCCCATGGGCGCATGTTCAATAATTGAATTTCGTCTGTGTTTAGGAAAAGAGGCAATTTTATGCAAAGATGTGTATTCAAGTTACCAGATAACATAATTTAAAAATCAATATTAGAAGATTTGAATTGCAGAATAATAATATGAAAAAATTTACGGAGCATTGTTTTCCTGTTAATAGTACGCTGACAACTCCATCTTAATAAAGCAGGTTATATTATAGAGATGAAATTAATGCACAGATATTTAGATTATTTCGCGCACGGCGAGGAACAGCAATACATTTGTTCAAACTCAGTGAGGAGATAATTAATAAATTACAATAATTTAAGTAGTTGCAGGCTTTTTTACACGTTTCCATGAGTTTATTTTTCATGTGTGGCACAATCGCAGCGCATTTCCTTGCGGGTAACAATAAATATTTTTTTAAATTTTGACACAATATCTACCAGGTGTCCTGCAATATCATAATTCGAAATTATAATCTGTACTGCATGTACCTAATCAACATTTTTCCGTTTTGAATAAAGTTGTTTTAACAGTACAATCGGTAATGTAGTAAATTTATGCACGTACGATACGATTGTTTACTTGACGATAATGCTTTACTAGTGTGGCCAAAGGTATGCGTCCAATCAACCTCACATCTACATACTCATCTACAAAATTCGCTCAAAGCCACCTAGTTGGTGTGTGTATTAGGAAGCAATTACCTTAATACTCTGCAAAGCAAGAGAGGAGGCCAAAACCAACAAACTAGGAAAACAAAAAGTTGAGGAGGTGAAAGAGTTCCGTTTCCTGGGAAGCCGAGTAACCAGCGATGGACGAAGCAAGAAAGAAATAGTAAGTAGAATAGCCCAGGAAAAGAGGGAATTCTATCAAAAGAAGAATCTAATTACAGAGCTGGAAATATAAGCGTAGAAGAAAAGAAAATTTCATCAGAACGTACATACATCTGGAGCATTTTTTTGGCAGTGAAGCATGGACGATGACAGCAGAGGAGAAGTCAGGGCTGGAAGAATTCGATGTGTAGTGCAACAGGAGAATGAAGAATATTAAATGGATCGTTCAAGTAAGTAACAAGGAAGTCCAAAGAAGAATGGGAGAAAAAAAGTCCTATGAAAACCACATTAAGAAGAGAGGATAACTTAATCGGCAATAACATGAGACAGGATGCAATGGATGAAGATGATTGTCTAAGTACAAGTGAACGGGAAGAATGGCAGGGGAAGGCCTCGTATGACATATATAGATGAATGTGAAAGAGAAGAAATACGAAAATATGGGGATATTTGCTGTTAGGAGAATTGAGTGGAGAGCTGCGTCAAACCATTCTCAGGATTGTTGACTGATGATGATGACACACAACAATGGGTAAAATACTACATAATTTCAGAAATCTTAAATAAATGTATATCACACTGCTTAACCACTAGGAAACGTGACAAATATGACTGGGATCTAACAACTCGCGCCATGTAAAGATAAGAGCTAATTGGGAACACATTTTGTATTTGTGCATTAAAAATTTTATAGGACGGATATTTCTGGTTCATTCGTGGTAATCTAATAAATAAAAGGACCTACCAAATGCTTATCGGTAAAGGAACAATGAAGAAACTTGTGAAAAGAAAATTTGTTTAAAACTGATTATAAGTGCGGCAAAAACATTTTGAAAGACCGAAACCGATTACGTTACAGCAAGAATGAATCGCAGGAAATATTTTGAATGATGTGCATTATATTTCATTTTGAGAGTGCATTAAAGATGGCCTTCGGCCAAATAAGTCGGTGAGAGAAGCGACTAAAATGTACAAAAGAGAGAGAGATGTAGAAGTTGATAGAGATTCGTCGGATTGATCCTTGTGTGTGTCTACGTGAATCACCTTGGATCTCACTGGAATATTGCCTGGGTTTCGGCAAGTTTGACCCGAATATCGCCCACAAAGCACATGACAGAGCAAGATCGTACGCGAAATCTTGGACAAAAAATATCATAGACGCCGATCAATCCGCATATTAGCCAGATTCCTTTGTGCGCATTCCCAAAAGTAAAATCGGCAACGAAAGGCAATAAGTCTGACCCGATTTTAGACCGTCATTGAGATTTCGACCGCCATTTTGGGAGGAGTTACCTAAAATATGTTAAAACAGTGCTTCAAAAATATTAAAATGCTCATGTTGACTCATAAGGAAACTGTTATTAATATATAGTAATGAAAAGGGCAAATTGACTTTTTGCAATCTATTTCCTGTCAAGTTTTGGACTGACTGCGTGTGGAGGAATATAATGCTCATTAATGGGTTAGTAATATGTTTAAATGCATTCATTTATTAATGTGAAGCATTCTGCATTCGGTTAACAAAGAGTAGGAAGAGCTTAAAAATTTTTAAATTGCTGACAAAGTCAAATACCAATATTACGCATACATATCAGGTCATTTTGTTTCCCATTACAATCTCCAATTTCCCGCAGGAAGAAATACATTTCAAAGCTATCCTAAGAGCATTCCACATACCAAATCTTGTTATTATCATTACCAGGTAACCGCGGTGACTAGCTGATTACTGTGTAGATCAGATGAGCTATAGATACTAACTAGAGCAGAATAGGAGCGATGAGGAGGACTCTGATTCATCGTAAATGTTTCGCGGTTAAGTGGAACTCAAAATACTCAGTTCTTCCTCCATGAGTAGTAATATCGGTGAACCAACTCCACTGCAATACCATAAACCAGCAGAGGAAGGAAAGAAGGGGAACCCTCACACACGTCCATCAATTGAAATGCCCGAGTGTGTGCGTGTACGAATATGTGTTTGTATTTATATATGTAAGCGAGTGCGTTACGAGTTAGTCAGAGCGTGAAGTATTCGGGGCATTTCGAAAAGGGGGAACGATCCCAAAAACGAGAATAAGAGCAGGAAAGTGGTGAAAGAGAGAGAGAGAGAGAGAGAGAGAGAGGTCGAGGGGTGCAGGAGGGATGCGTTTAGGGAAGGTCGAAAGCCATTATGGCATGGCATTCCTTTCCCCAATCCTTTCCTAAAAAATAAATAAAAGGAAAATAACTCGATTCGAATCTCGCACTAATTCCACATTTCGCGTGCACCGAGGGCACGAAGGCGCCTTCCCCACGTCGCTTGAAGGGAAGCGACCCATTCCTTTCGATCCCTGCGATCGTGATACGTCTTCATTAAACGGCTCCACCCCACATCAGAAGAGGTTTTAAAAAATTCAAAGTTTCGTGTCGACAAATGCCTGCCTAAAAGCGCGACACCGACTGGCGAACCGATAAAAACGATGACTGCGCTAGTTGGAGCGACGATCATTATCTTTCCACGATTGATAGAGGCAACTCGCGTGGAGCGCACTGGCTATCCTCTCCTGGACTAATGTCTCGATTAAGTTTCGCGCCCAGAGGAATGGAGACATCGATTTCGTACCAGAAGCACCCAGTGTTAAGTTTCTCCTTGTCACAAAATATCCGACAGTGACTTGCATTACTCCTAAAGTGCGAGAAGCGTAATCGAGAACCAATTCATAATAGAGACATAAAATTCACTTTATTGATTAGTATTTGCTGTTGCTATTAGGGATAACGTCCTACATTTGACGACCAAGGTCATTTGCGCCGTAAGGATAGATGAGTAATGGAAAGTGGTAAGAAATAAAGAAGTGGAGGAAGACTGGAGAGAAATCCAGCCTGCTCTTTGCGGAAAGTGTCAAGAGGTTCAGAGCTGACGTCCCATCTGATGGACGGAGTACTGAACTAAAAAAATCTATTCACACGGCACTCCAGTAGATACCGGCAAAACAATGAAAAATCCGCCACGACTGGCATTCGAACCCAGGCTTTCGGTTTGGAATCTAATGATTTAGACACCAAACCAACCCGATCCTCAATGATTTATTTTCGAACATTTTCGCTGGCTGTAAAAACATGTAGCCCTTAGAATTCCCATTTAAAATGTTACAACCTCTTAGGCCCCATCTAAAACCTTAAACTAATGACCGTAAAGGTCTATGCAACAGGCAGGATCCCTGACGGATTCGAAATCGTGACCTTTGTGCTCCTATACCAGCGGTAGCGAACATGGCTGATTAGTAATAATATAATTATAACAAACACTCAACTCCAATTATATCAGCCAAGATTTAGCGTTCGGAAAAAAAACAAAATAGAACGCGGTGAAAGAAATAAACCAAGATTTCCACTGACAGCACTAGTTTTCCAGCCATTTATTATGGAAGTTGGCTTTCCCAAACTCTATTGCAGGTCTTCACATTATTCCGAGATTTGCGGTAGCGTGAATTCCGAGAAAACAGTATCTCATCCTTTTCCACCGCCGTAAGGACCGCAGTAAACGAAAGATGAAAAACCAGGAAAAAGACGACACTGCTCACTATAGAGGGAAATAAGCGATGGAACGCACAGAAAACGTAATAATTCTAATTAACTGACCGTAGGTTTATAAACATTTAAATTTATATAAGGGAGATCACAAAAATATAATATGGAGTTACTACGTAGCTGCCCGTAACATCTTGTATTTTTGTATTTCTCTTTGACGCAGTATCTGAGAGAGTAAAACTATTTCCTTTCTGTACACGCCATTAATTATTTTTTCAATTGCTCTTTCTGTACTGTACAGAAATGTAACTGGTAGAGTGCATTTATTCCATTAATAGGGTAGTTTCCTTCATCAAAGAAAACAGAATACATTAATTGCGATTCGTACCCCAACCATAAATGTATTCATTTTACGCAAAAGGCTTGCATTGAAAAATTCCAGTTTACCAGAGAATCAAATGCTAATTTTAAGGCTGTTCTATACCAAACCAATATCTCTTGAGTAACCGCCACGGGGGTTAGTTCCGAGAGCCGCCGCTTCAGTTTCAGTGGGATGGGTAACTTTACTGGGAGGAGAGGGTCATCTTTGAGGGGTGTTTGGGGAGTGGCTTATTTATTCAGTCACCAATGAGTGACCACCGGTCCAAATGTTCCTTATCGCCTATTGCGTCACACGTCGTCACTCGATCCCTTCGAGGAAGGCCAAGAGAATCTTTTTTTACGAGTGATTCATTCGTATTCCTCATCTTAGCTATCCGCTTATCTTTGCTACTCACCTAACACAAACGTAACTTGTCTATAAGTGGGATTTGATTTAGTCCACTCTCGCTACCAGGTAAAATATTCGGGGCTATTTATTTTCAGCACAGAAGTAAAATGCTTCTCGTGTCTTCGACCTAATTCCTTTATTGCAAGATTTTTCAAATACGAGTGTAACTCCGTCTAAAGTTTGTCCAGAAATTAAATGGGATCGAGAAAAAACTAAAACACAACGTCATTGTAAGTGTGAACTGGAGCAAAACTTTTTATG
Source organism: Platycnemis pennipes (assembly GCA_933228895.1). Taxonomy (NCBI): domain Eukaryota; kingdom Metazoa; phylum Arthropoda; class Insecta; order Odonata; family Platycnemididae; genus Platycnemis; species Platycnemis pennipes. The sequence goes on along the minus strand of OW121851.1, from coordinate 125,644,379 downwards.
GACTACGGTAAATTATATTTATTCGATAGATGAAAAGTCCAAAGAGAGAATCTTAAAAAAGAAAATTGAGCATCAGTAATTTAATGAAATAAAACTGACTGACTGATGGCTCGTCACCCTAGGGTGACTTTATTTCATAGTATGCCAAAAACTGGCTTATTATATGTGTCATTTTAATCCCGGAACCGACTAGGATCTTTAATTATTCATTAAAATATCATTCGGTCTATGGAAACTGTCAATTGGATTGTTTTTATTTAAGGCTGCACATTCCATTGCTGTGTTTTCACTATTTTCTATCGTTTTGTAGTATTTCGTACTTTGATTTGTTATTATTTTTTCTAGTGGGTCAATTGTAGCCTTTTCGTATATTGTGTCATTTGCGGTCCATTATTTAATTCCATGCATGTTTCTTAGCATCCTTCGGTCCATCGCCTTAATATTGTCTATCTTGTTTCTGTGGAGTTTGCTTCCTTAGCTATTTCTCTGCACCTCTTACAACAATATCGCGGCAAGTGATTGGTGCAATCTATTTTAATGACAGGGAGATCAACACCGTAGGGAAGAAGTTCGGCCAATTTCTTGGTAGCACTGCTGTCGCCATCCCCTACGAATTAAATGGAAATTTTATCGTATTTGCGTGAAGAAAGATAAAACTAATTACACAACACCCATTTATAAGATTCATGACAAGCACATCATATTATATCGCCTATAAGCCGGTGGTACTTCAAATTGTGCATCTCTACTCTTGTTTTAAATCCCTCGACAATTATGTCGGCTTCCATTTCCGTCGAGGACTTGTTCCAATTCTTGAAGCACATATGCTGTTTGGCCTGTGTTTTCATAGTTCTGCATTTCGCACATATACTGCAGTATTTGCAGCTAAATGGTGCATTATTTCCCAGAGCTAACAGAGAAGTGAAACGGTGTCTTATATCAAACATTTTTCTTCTAGAAGGCTCATAAGCTGTCTCCTTCCTTTGTCTCTTCAGTGGTATCACTTGAAGTCAAGCAGGAATTTACGTTTGTAAATTGGCCTTTCAAAAGTTATTGAATCGCAGTGCCGCAGTTTCAGAGGGATGAAATGTCTCCGATATTTTTTTGAAATATACGAGAAAAACTAAACTGCAGTTCTACGAAAATGTTGATTATATTCGTAAGATTCGGATTTTTTCCAATTCGGACGTAAACGTAAAATACGCTTCCATTTAGCATTACTTACATAAACAAGATTGGTGCTTGAAGGAGTCAACCCCCTGTACTTTTATCCAATATGTGTTGGAAGCAATTTTTTCCGATCCTAAATAGTACAATAGTTTGCACGAGTAATCCAGTTACTGTAGATCCATTCTAATGCATTAAAAAGGAAATATTAAATTTTACGGTAAATGGTTACTCGGTCGGACCAGGTGACCATTATTCTGCGTTTTACTGTCAGCTTATTGAACACAAGCTCCCAATTTTAACTATTTTACCTCAATTAACTTTTCTCAATTTACTTTCGAGAACAGGGCCTGGGGCCCCGAATTTCCCAGGCGATACGGAGGGGGACCCGAAACTTTTTCCAAGAAATTTTATCGTTCTGATTTTAACTGGGCATGATAATCCGGATTAAACTGCTTATATTTCATGTGCTAAGTGAAAAGTAACATCGCTATTTTGTCTTCTCGTCACATTTCCCAAGTACTCTTTTTATAAATCCTAGCTTTCTCTTCGCTCGGCCGCATATTTCCCGGATGTGTCTTCTCCACGATAAATCTTTAGTGATTGTTTCACCTGAATACCTTATGGTTTCAACGCTTTCGACCTTCGTGTTATTAATTTTATAGGATCGCTCTATAGAATTATTCCTCCTCCATGTCTTGAATTATATCTAAATCCTTGCTTCCTGTCTTCTTCTGATATACCCCTGCGCACTACAGTATCGTCTGCAAAAATTCTAAGCGTAAAACTAACTACGCTACCCTGGGGAACTCCCGATGTGACTTTGATTGTGTCTGACATGATACCATCTATGACAACCCTCTGCTCTCGCTACTTAAGAATTCTTTTATCCAACACACAACGTCATTATTTAAACCAAAACTCTCTAATTTCAAGATTAATTTATCATGTGGTACTTTATCGAATGCATTTTAAAAATCTTAAATCTATCGCATGAACTTCAGTACTGTTTTCGCCGTTGACTAAAATATCGTGTACAAATAAAGCTTATTGTGTCTCGCAGGATCTACCTTTCCGGAACCCACGTTGTCTGTTTATGAGCAATCCCTGATATCCAAATGCCCCATGATTGTACTGACTACAATGTGCTCAAATACTTTGCAAGAGATTAACGTGAGTGAAATGGGTCTTTAGTTACTAGGTTCTTTCCTATCACCGCTTTCAATAATAGGTGTAATGTTAGCTACTTTCCAATCCCTGCGTAGGTACTGTGCGGTTCTTTAGTGTTTTATTGAATATTATTTCTAGATAGGGGGCTATTTCAGAAGCTAATGTTTTATATACCCGGGAAGGAATTTGATCGGGACCTGGTGATTTGTTTTTACTAATGTTTTTTAACTGCTGCTCTATTCCGCGACCTGAAATTTTTAATTCGGGCATTTGCTCACTGAATGTTTTCGGCGGAGGTTCCACTGCGATGTGTGACGATGAGTTGAATACGCTTTGGAAGAAGGCTTTTAAAGTATTGGCATTTTCCAAAACCTCAGGTGACTCTAATTCCTTTATCACTTTTAAGTGTGTGTACCTACTGTGGACCTATTTCCCTGAAGTTCTCTCTCTCACATATGACCAAAACACTTTAGGATTGCTATCTAAATATTCTCCTAACATCTTGCTCTTGAAATGTGATAACGCTTGCCGACATGATTTCCTTGCTAATGCTCTCGATTTTTTATAGTTTTGAACTAACTCATTTTTTTCCTCTACCGATAGACTCTGTCCTTTATTTTTCATCTCAGCGTGGCATACCCTTCGTCGCTTTAGTGATTTCCTAACCTCCGCGTCATACCACCTATGCTCTGTATTATCAATTTACTTGGTATATATTTATTAACTGCTTTACGGGTGACCTCAATAATTTCTCCCCCCGAATCCTCTATATCTAATCCTTTGCTTTGTTCGCTAAATACATTAAACGATTCCCTTAATTCCTCTTTCATACCGTCGTTAATTAGCCTTGCCAAATAAGTATACCCTCCTCCTTGGTTTATAATGTTTTTCAACGCCTACATTCAATATCGCATGAACTATTTTATGATCACTAATTCCTGTCTGTAGCTACATTTAGAACTTATTCGGGTATATTTGTTGCGAATAAGTCTAGTATGTTGTCTCCCCTGGTCGGTTCTTTTACTAGTTGTTTTAAAGTTTCGTCGTACCGATGGACTGAAAAGCAGCCGATGTAACACCCATTTTTAAAAGTGGTGATAGGGAGCAGCCATCTAACTACAGACCTATATCCCTCACATCCATTTCATGCAAGGTCCTGGAACATATAATTATTAGTTCAGTCATGGGACAACTATATAGCCAGAATTTATTGGCCGATGTTCAGCATGGGTTCCGGAAGAGCAAATCATGTGAAACTCAACTTGCTCTCTTTTCTCACAATATTTTAGTTTCTGGCGAAAATTATATTCCAGTGGATGCTATATTTCTCGATTTCAAAAAAGCTTTCGAGAAGGTGTCTCATAGCAAACTAATCTTGAAATTAAAATATTATGGCATAGACAGTTACATTAAATCATGGATAAATGATTTCCTGCATGATCGGGTGCAAAGGGTTGTTTTGGACGGTGTTACCTCACCGGCAATTAAAGTCACTTTGGGTGTCCCATCAGGTAGTGTGATAGGTCCACTCCTGTTCCTCCTGTACATAAATGATATCAATAAGGTTGTCATAAGTAAGCTTCGTCTATTTGCCGATGACACTGTAGTGTACAGGGGAATTCTATGCCCAAACGATAAAGAATATTTAAATGATGACCTACAAGCAATTGAAGATTGGTGTGATACATGGCACTTAGAATTAAAATTTAATAATTGTCTCTTGATGAATTTTTGGAAAATGAATAGCTCTCCTCTTAGCACTTGAATTGAAGAAGATCGTAGCAGATTGAAATTTAGACATAATCTCTTAAAACAAATTCCAAGACCATATTTTCAGTGATGATGTTAAAAATATTTTGTGAACCCCAACTTACTATGGTAGACTGGACCATAATCACGAAATTAGAGAAAATGATTGCCAAACTGACAGATTCAAAATGCCCTTTTTTCTACGTACATTGAGGGATATGAATAACGGTAAATATATCCAGTACGAGTGTAGCAATGGATAACATTGGTACCTGCCTGTTGGTATAAGGACTTATAGCTAACCCAACTAACGGCATGTTTTTGAATGTATGCTTCGCTATTTTTATCTTTTTTTAAATAGCGTAGTTTTGAACAGTACCTATACGAGTACTATTCCTTTTTTTATGCATGATATGTAGTGCATGTTTGGTGAGAATTCACCACTTACCACACACCTTTATGTTGGCTTGCAGAGTATTATGTAGAAGTAGATGTAAAAAATGTGACGTAAAGGTGTTCAACAGTGATTCGCAGAGTTACTTATCCTTACCTCCTGTTATAAAACTACACGTATTCCAGTCTATCGAAGGGAGATTGAAGTCTCCGCCTACTATTATTCCTCTGTATTTGTTCCGAGAAATCAATGTTCCTATCTCTGACTCTAGTTCCATTATAGAATTGATGTCTGCATCCGGTGGCCTGTAATATGCACCTACATATATCTTTTTTTTGCGTCACTACTTTTACTTTTAACGGAACACCAAATACTTACTACACTTCGCTCTGAAATAAGTTTTCTTCTACTAACATACGGGTCCTTCACAGCTATAAATAATACTCCTTCGTTTCTGCTTACTCTATCCTTTCTGTATACGGTAAAACACTTAGGGAATACTTCATATCTGATATGTTCTTCGAAAGCCATCTTTCTGTGCGTACGATTATATCAGCATCAGTACTTTTTATGAGGTGGTGAAATTCGGCTACTTTATTTCTTAAACTACGACAATTCACTACTATGACTGAAATTATTTCTCCCAATCTATTTCTCTCCTGGTGCTCTTTTTCAGCTAGAATTTTCCCCGATAATTATTTTAGCGACCCACTATTTAATCTACCAATCTGATATGTATGTATCTGTAGTAATCTGATATGTATGCATGATTTGAACTTCTGTTCTGGGGCCGGTTAAATTAACTGCTTCATGACAGGATAAACAGTGAGCTTAACCAGAGAAAACAGATAGGAATGGGCACTGTGAAAGCAAATACCGAGCACTGAAAATGAAGGAAGACATTTGTTTCATGTCGGTACCGACGGGAAAGGCTGAATTGAAGTTAGGCTAAACGTGCTAAACTTAGTCCCCCCCGAAGCAAATTTCTGGCTACGTGCCTGCCTGCTAATGAAAAAAATATCCTTGCTGAGCTCGCTCGGTCTGAGGGCTCTGGCTTTCGACAAGGGGCCGGAGGGAGGCGAAGTGGCTCGGACGTGGCCTTGGAATGGTTCGAGAGAGAGAGAGAGATAAGGGGCCAGGAGGTGGAGGGTGACGTTAGCGGGAGTGGGGGGAGGACTAGAGCAGCGCCACGGAACGAAAGATTTTTAGCACGTAAAATAGCGAAAACATGGTTCGGAAAATAATAAATAGCAACTTTAGTATGCACCTAAGGTCTTTGAGTTTGATATAATAGTAGAAGAGAAGGATGAATCCCAGCGGAGAGTGGAACACATGTTTCCATTACGATTTCAATGTCAAAGGAAAAAAGGCTGAAATCGGGCTATTTTTACTATTTTCAGTGCCTGAAGCTCTTTAATGAGTACTGCTAACGAACATATTGTTCCATAAACCGCACACATTGATCCTTAATCTAACGATCAATGAAAACCGATCAGCTCTGCGACTTATATTAAACTCGTTATCTTCGATCTCGCAAGGGTCTGCAGAGCCGTTTTCTGCGGAGGTATAGAACGCCCTTAAGGTCATTTGAAAAAACTTAGAAATGGCGGGATGAGCTGCCGGGTTCGCGCGGCGTTGGACGAAATTCACGGCATGCTTCGTAAAATGAATACTAACTGTTATTAAATGAATCAACTGCATAAAAAATTTAAAAAAATAAATAAAAGTTAATCATAATAGATTAACTGAATAAATATACCTTCGATACTAGTTAATGAGCTTTAACGGAGTGCACAATCTGCTTGGTAGCGTCCGCAACACCACCTTGTGGCAGGTAGAGGAAAGAGTGCCACGTCACACGTATGATTTACTGGCATGGAATAGTTCGCCATCACGTTTTCGCGCCGTTGATTTTTTTTCACATTTTAATTAATGAGGAAAATTACTGAACGTCGTTTTAAAATGGAACGGATTAAAATACGTACGCCGTTATAAACTTTCAATCAAGGCGATAAATAAACAATATGAAACTACCCTATTACCCAACTATCATAATGGCGCAAATTAACTGAAATGCTGTTGGTCACCTCCCCCGCATAACTTCACACTCTCTTCAAGCTCTCTGCACACGATACTTGGCCAAGCATATGGTCGAGGATAATCACTGGTAAGCTTGCTTTCCAGTATCACGTGATATAGAATCAATATGCTAGCTAAAAAGCATCATCGCTAGTATACTCGCTGAGAGCATACTCGCTACTTACTTTCATACTTGTTGCGGTACTAGATTGCTACTAACTCCCAGTAGGATCTAGTAACCGTCGACCAATCACGTCAAGTTTCAGTTGTTGTGCGATCTTCCTCAGTATGAAAACTGCCTTATAGCAAACACAAGACGAATGATGGTTTGAAACCTCCTACGACGGTTCCAATCATACTCGCTTCCTTCTCAGTATCAAAATTATATTGTTAAAGATCGTTATGAAAATTTTATTAGTGTTACGAGTTTAATACAAGAATTAGGAAAGGAATTACTAACAGAACGCAGGTTAAAATTTAGGCTAAACCTTTTAAGTAAATTCGAAGCTGATTTGTTTACAGATTACGCTAGATATACATATATTAAGAACCCCTGTGTATTCAGCTAGGTTCGATCAGTTGAACAAGATCAGAGAGATTAGATTGCCGTGCCGATAGATTTAAAATTTCATTTTTCCCGCGTACCATAAGAGAGCACAATAGGCAGAATAGCAAAGGGTTAGGTAGGTAAAAATTTGCTAGAGTAGTCTGTGGTGGATCATCAAAACGTATATCTGGAGCATGTTCCTTTACGGCAGTGAGGCATGGACGATGACAGCAGCGGAGAAGAAAAGGGTGGAAGCATTCGAAATATGGTGCTATCGAAGAATGATGAAGATAAAATGGATAGACCGAGTGACAAATGAAAAAGTCCTAAGAAGAGTGGGAGAAAAGAGAAGTCTGCTGAAAACTATAAAAAGAAGACGGGACAACCTAATAGGCCATATCTTAAGACACGATGGCCTGATGAAGACAATCGTCGAGGGAAAAGTGAACGGGAAAAATGGAAGAGGCAGGCCTCGTATGAGTTACATGGAGCAGGTCGTAAAGGACGTGAAAGAGAGGAACTACGTTGGTATGAAGAGGTTGGCCGATAGAAGAATCGAGTGGAGGGCTGCGTCAAACCAATCTTAGGATTGTTGACCCTTGATGATGAGTCTGTAGTGCATGATGCATGTTTAAGCATTACTAAAACATGCATGATAGGGAAATGCCAATAATTATATTTAGGATAATGTTTTTATAACCAGTAATGTGCAGTTACTAACCACCTAGTTATATGTGACTCTTATATATCTAACATGTGTGCATGAAGTAGTAGCATTATAGCCTTATTTGCATGTCAATAACGTATGTTTGGTGATCTTCACCCCGTGCCACACACCCTCGAGGAAGTTCGTAGGGTATTATGTAAATGTATATGTAGCGAGAGGCTAGCACACTATGCCTAGTGCTGGATCAAGCATCGTGTGGAACAGAATTAACAGAAATAATTAAAGCTTCATACCGACATCTTTACGAATTATATTTTCAGTCGGCATTCTCAATGAACTTTTGCATATTGTTGGAATTCGTATAGCATCATTAACGTTTTGAGAAAGGTTTCAGAAATACTGACATGAATATTAAACAGAAATTTTCATAGCCGATAAAATTAAGACTTCTTTAGTGCCCGAAATGCTAGGGAACTACCGATAATATCACAAACGTATTAAAGCAGTGGCATCGTCATTATTAATAACAATGCACAGTGGAAAAACTAAAACAAAAAATGGGCATAGAGGTTGATTTTTCGCAAATCACAATTGAAAACAAAATTAAATTACAGCATTGAAAGCGTCAAAAAACACATACGCTAAATATGGACTCAGCATTCTAATATATCTTAACGAACATAAAATACTGACATGGACATTCAAGATAGCCAGTCTCTTATTAAATCAGCTGTTCATTTAAGTTTAGCTGGAATTTGCATAAGAAAGCAGACCACTCTCTAAAAGGGAGTCATGGAAATGTATGTGAACCAATGGGTAGATAAGATAATGCATTAGACGCCATTAAAGCACAAACTAAAGCAAATTGATTTACTGGATGTGTTCAAATTAAAGCAAAGGATAATTGTTCAGAGCAAGGTCACCCGGTTGCGGCGAAAAATGAAGCCGTGACGCCACAGCAAACGAAACAGATGATCGTCATTTTTTCCCTACTCTCTCTCTCTCTTACGCTCCACGCCTCGCATCCGTCAACGTCATCTACGCGAGAGTCGTTCAAAAAAACCACCCGTCTTTTGTTTTCCTCCCGTTGCCTTTTTTGGAACGGTTCTCCCCACACTATATGCTCCGATTGGCGCCCACTTCATCAAGCTTTTTAAATCGCAGTTAATGCGAAGTGGATGTGTGAGTGTAATTCCTGACGTCAGGCACTCCTCATTTGGACGTGGAATTCGAGAGGCCACTCCTGAACGCCTCGAAGCAATTGACGCAGTGATATAAACACGACTATTGTACCGGACGAGCAAATTAATTTGATTCTTACCAACAGAAAATTCTAGCAGCAATAAAAGTTGCCACGCCTTCACAGTAAGGCCTTCCACCCACATGATAATACAAAGGCAACAACTCCAAAAAATTGGTTAATATAGAATAAAATGAAGTACCAGGAAGATATTACGGCATTTGATGTAAATGCATCGGCCTTTTCGATGACTTCATAAACGAATGTAAAATGCATGTTTGGTTTTCTCAAAATTTTTCTTCTATTTTGTGTAAAAGTGAACTTATTTTTGTACGTACCGTGATCACTGATTGAATAGTATTGCAGTTATTACTACACCTATGAAAAATATGTATAGTGATTATTAACCCCCTGCCAAACAACCTCATGGTGGAAAGAAACAATGAGTTTTTTGTTAATTCAACTGGTGATGTTTAGTCGTACAAAGTGGATTTCAATAAATACAGGTGTACCTGTACGTACCTGTAGTCTAATATTCAGGTACACATAAAGACATTTTCCCTATCTTACACTAACCAGAATCATTTACGCCTTTTTCTTTTTCTCCGTCATGGATATGTCAACGCCTGGCTCAATAAGCCTGGAACTGTTAGCAACACTCGCAAGGTGGCTTAGAGGATGCAGATTTTTCTTACTCCTTCAGATAAAAGGTTCTGGAATTAGTGAAAAGAACTTGCGTTTCCACTATATTATTTAACGTCATGTTCTCTATCTCTCCTTACATTTTATCACCAGAAAAGGGATTCCTTAGTAACTGACTACTGTCACACAGCTCACATTATTTTTACAAAAACTTTCAATCAACGCAAACGACTTTTCAAAAAAGTCGGAATAAGGAGAATGACCATGAAGTATAATAACGCCCTAAATCTCTCTTGCTACAGCAATTATTTCTCAAACGAAATAGTTCAGGAGTAATTCATAATGTTTTAGAGATTTCAACACGAATTAATCCAAAGTTGGCTATGCACATCCAAACACTTTTAAAAAATTCTAGCTCACGTTAAAAAATCAGCGTAGATTTAGGCATCTGCGCTTGATGGTGTAAAAATGGGATTTTCTTATATTTGTCCCAGAAAGTAAATCTCCGGAATTTGGGTTGCAGACTACGAGAGAGAAAATTGAGTTCCGCAGGAGAATTTCTTGGCAAAAGGCATTAAATCTCATGGATAAACGTGATAGTCCCAGGTTTCCCGGGAGGATTCCTAAAAGCTTTGATGATAAGCGCCGGTAATCAAATTTACAGATAATGGAAAATACACGATGTCTACCGCAAGATAATCACGGAGAACTGTATTTTTATGCGTTCTAAGGGCACGTATTAAGTAAATTACGTAAGTGCGTGTGTAAGAAGATGCAATACCCAGTTTAACATCACCGTAATCAGTACCTACATCAATCTTAAGATGGCTACCTGCTGTCTTCCGTTATTCGCTATTTCACGCCAGGTCTTTCGTTTCCCATTCATCCTTCTTACCGATATCCCTCTTGGCTTGTCTAACGTATTTCTACCAGCGTCTTCCTCGAGAAGCTTTCTCTATGATTCACCCCTCTAATAGACTATTTTCGTGTCCTCTGGTGCGCTATTTTATTTTGTGTCCCAAAAGTATTCCCATTCAATCGCCCTCAATCAGTCTTCAATACGACTCTCGAGCACTAGGTTTTGAAGGCTTTCAGTCAACTTTCTGGTCCGCTTTTCCAATGGCCCACACTTTCCTTCCGTGAAGTACCACCGCCCATGTGAAACTTCGTATGTGCAGTCGCCTAGTCTTCAGTGGCTCTTTCTTTGAACATTGAAACAGTATGTCCATCATGAATCCTCGAAGACCTTGGAGTCTTCTTCGCTTTATGTCCACTTCTGCCATCCCATCTAATTCTGCTGCAGGGGGAAGGTAAATGTTTCCTCCCACTCTAGTTTCCCAACGGGTGGGGAGCAAATCTGCTTTCGTTTTCTCTCCTCCGCACACCACCATATTTGTTTCATTCCCATTGATTATCATATTATATTATTCCAGTCATCTCTCGATTCCTTTTAGGAAAGACTGTAGGTCTTCTCGGCTCTCTGCTCTATGTGACTTAAATATAATCTGCGAAACGGAGCGAGTTGATTTTCGCCATCCACTTCAATGCCTTGTAATCCCTCCCCTGCCTTTTTGATCGCTTCCAAATTTAGCATTGAGTGCGAATCCCATCAAATTCTGATTTAGTTCTTGGATTTTTATTCTCATATCTTTGGTCGTTAAAAGAGTTGTTCATGCTACATTCCTTCGGAAAATAATTATCTTTCTGCAGGAGCTTTAATCAGCAAATCAACCCACTCTCTGAGCTAGATTCTCTACCTGATTCTTTTAGCTATCCAGACTCATTGCAACACTTGTTATTGCTCCTTCTTAGAAAGGTAAATTTACTTCTATACTTGAAAATGCTCCTTGATTACATTGTGTTCAACCATAAAAATATTCTGGTTGGTACAGCTAATCACATACTAAGCCCAAAGGCGCGCCGAAAATTAAAAAAAAATTATTACAAATTATTGCAAATAAAGGGATTTAATATATTTTATTTATTTAAAAACTATTTCCAAAACTTTTTGAGTTGATACCATTTTGAAAAGTAGGAAGCTTTAAAAAAAGCCAAACAATGCAATAAATTGAAGTGAAGCTTCTAACTGCGGGATGGCATCCGTAGTACTGCCGAGCCGTTCACTCACTTCAGCACCGACCTAGTGCGCGCGAATGCTCTTTATAACCTTCCTAACTTGCGGCACAAACATCACTCTGTCCAACCTAGCATGTAGAAAATCCAAATTCGAAAGTTCATTTATTTATAATTTTGACCGCCTTTTAGCAATTTCGCCCCACTGTGAGGGAATGCAAACCCCATACCCTACTGTGAAATTCACACATTACGATTGGGTGATACAAAATGTAGCACAGTCTATTAAGCTAACTATGGTTGGTGATACTTTGTGGAAACGAACCATTTCTCAAGGGTAAGAATACATTTTAAAATCGCACATAATTTATTATGGTACAACCCAGGTTTTACCAGTTTGGGCATCATCAGGCACAATCAATTTATACCCCGATAAATATCCCCATTTAAAGTTTAAGCGGTATTCCTGTTCTCTAAAAATTGCAGAATGCCTCGTGAAAGATATTACATGATGATACCCTAACAGGTGAGACCTGGGTTGTACCGTAATAAATTTTATTTGGAATTTTACAAATTATTTTTGCCCTGGTGACGTAGCACAGTCTATGTTTGGCTGAACATTCTCAAAGTCTCCATCTGTATCCGAACCCGGTACCTTCAGTCATCAGTCCAACTCTTTACCCACAGTGCTGTCTCTCCATATAAAACGAAAGGGTAGTAGGATATCAAAGACTAGGTGTAGGTGTAAGAAAATGCAGTAGGTGATATCCTGGTCGCCGACGGAGATTCCCTAGCAGGGAGAGCCAGGCAACGCCTAATCTCTCCTCAAAAACTCGAGACTAGCGCGCAACAATTAGATCTGATGTGTTCCGCGGGGGAGGATGGGTAATCTAGGTGGTGGAGGGCGGGAAGATAATGAAGAGACGGAGATATGTGGGTGGTAAGGAGGAAGGGGGTGAGATGACCACTCTCTCCATCTCCCTTTAAACTCCTACTCCCACCCTCCCGAGTAAACCTACCCGTCCATCCCAGGGGTAGCGGTCAACCGCGTCGGGACGCCTCTCCCTAATTGGAGTGCCCGAGGATGTTGCTCTCCCATCCGACGTCTTTCCACCTTTCACCTCTCTCGCCACCCTCTCCACGTCACCTCCCGCCAAACCGAAAAGGAATCCTAAAAAAAAGGTGAGGAAACAAAATAAAAACGTGCCCTCGGACCTCCACCTATGTCCTTATTAGTGTGCCCTCCCCCCATCTAAAACAGGACGCGGACCACAAGCGCGAGAAAGGCTTGCGGTGGAGAGAGGACGGTCGTCGATTCATATTTAAGCGTCAGAGGTGTTTTTGCTTCATAAAAAAATAGAGATAGTAGAGGAATAAAATGAAAGTCCGTCAACAAACAGGTTGAATCCAGGTCCGAAACCAATTTATAACCCGATCAACATCCCCATTTAAATCTTAAGCGGTATTTCTGTTCCCTAGAAATTATCAAGGATTTGCCGAACGTCCCGAGATAGATATTAACTCGCTTACTCAAAATGTGCAACTGTTGACAACATGCAATTGATTTCATTTTCCGGGTAGATGATTACTCAGGAGAGTTAATGTAAATATTGTAGCTTAGGCTGTGCAGATCTATTCTAAAGCTTTTGGACCTCTTGACGCCATTCGTTATAATTAGGCTAATATCGATGCCGAAATTCTCACCACTTTCTCCATTCTATGAAAAGTTCCTACTACTTACCAATTAGGCATCTGTCACAAATGGTGCAAATGACCTTAGCAGTTACCCTTCTCCAAATAATGACCACTGAGTAGATGACATTTACCGAGTATTACTGAACATAGATGCATTAGTTCAACATACTACAAGTAAGTATGTTGAACTAATCCATCTATGTTCAGTACTCAGTACAGTTCAGTTCAACATACTACTAGTAAGTATGTTGAACTAATACATCTATGTTCAGTAATACTCGGTAAATGTCATCTACTTAGTGGTCATTATTTGAGCTAACTCGATAGATGCTTACGTACATCGCATGTATCGATAGATGCTCATGTATAATTTGATGCTTATGTTAATACCTATAGGTATTAACTATACATCCGTGTTAACGAAAAATATAAGGTTTTATTCTGAAATTAAACAAATTCTTTTTCAAGATGCCCTTCAATTGATCTTAAGCCCTTTCTAGTGATAGGTATGCTCAGTATTCTGAAAACCATCGCGCTGCCTGTACTCATTCCTCCTGCGATACCAAACTGATAAAATTTGAGTTATCCGAGATGGTCTCTGCAAAATGGCTAACGGAACGATGCGTTGAATGCCCTCTTGGATAAAAAGGATGCAGGCGAGAGGGTGTGAATAAACATGGAGTAGAATGGTCGCAAAAAAACTCGGAAGCGCCTTTGAAATCAGACTTTGCCCACGACAGAGGCCACGCGGAATTTGCGACGACGCTCTATCCCCTTAACAGCGTCTATCCCGATTTAACGAGGGCCTTTGCGGGCTCCTTGTTTTCGTGAACTCCCGCCGTCGTGAAGCCCTTTGTTCCACCGTGGACCTGACCCATTTTATCCGATTCCTGGCAATCTGGGAGCGAGGCGGCCCTCAAGAGTGTAAAGTGCATCGGCTGCCAAGTGTTCCCACGAGAGGTCTCCTCCCCACATGCATTCCGTTTGACCCTTATGGCTGTGCAGGGCGCTTACAACACCTCACCAAGGCAACCGCGAAATAAACATTGAAGGCAAGGTCGTCAGGCCGGCGCTTTGAAGCCTCTCTTGCGCTGCAAGACGAGAGGACTCATCAAACACTGCTTAGGGAATAGAATTTTGTATTGAAGACTCCTAGGATGGCAAAGGGAAAATGGAATATCCCTCAGATGCAACGCTTCGCGGCGAGAGGACGTGATTGAGGCCGGCGATGAATAATACACGGCAGGTTAAACAAAACCGAAACTTCAATGCTCTAAAGCGTAGAGAATTTTGGAAATCTAGTATTCCAGTGTCTCAAACAGGTTCCAACAGTGACTTAATGAATTCAACACAAACATGGTCTAGAATCTACGATTTTCATGAAGTAATCAAGTCAAAGCAATCTGTACGCAGAAACATCACCAGTATTTCTAATTTATATCTTTCCCAGTGCGAAGGTCGTCCAGTAATTGCGTTGAACCTTTCACTTCTAATGAAAGTAGATTTCCACTGTACGGTCATCGACCACGCCTGAGAACTGCAGGAAATAATGACATAACGGATCCTATTATCAAGTTTCTGCATGCTCATGATTTGAAAAGCACCAAACCATTCAAGATCCGGATACTCCTTAATGATAACGGTGTTCTGATTAGAATAGATCTAAGTCACAAGAGGAAAGAAATAAGATGGAAATGTAGATTTTAGCATAATTTCGCGTGTCTGCATTTTTTTAATTAAAACTAAACTAGTTCCTTTCATTTGTATGGCTGTGAAGATGGGCCAAATAATTGTATACCTGATGTGCCAATACAAGTGGGTGATGGCTGTCTATTAATAGTGAAACTGTACCTAAAGATACTTCATATGTGAAATAAAATGGATTTTCTTTCGGACTTCATCAATGAATTTTCATCATTATAATTATCGTCATGATTCAAAAAATATGAGATTAGCTTGATGTATCGATTTAATCAATTCTCCTATCGTACATCTTCTTCATGCCATCATGGTTTTTCTCTTTGATATCCATATGAAATAGCTCTATGTAACTAACCATTAGAACCTTTAATGTAATAGCAACTATAAATTATATACCTAAATCTAAAGATAAACAAGACTAGAATGATAGTCGCACAGATAAATATAATATTTTTACGTCATTTTACCCGCGTATCATAAGAGAGCACAATAGGCAGTATAACAAAGGAATAGGTCGGTAAAAAATGTTACTATGTAGGCACTAACCATCTAGTTGCACGAGACTGCTATGCCTCCCTAACTTGTTTCCTTGTAGTAGTATCATTGAAGCTCTTAGTTGCATGTCAGTAATGCATGTATGTTGATTTTCACCCCATGCCACACGCCCACGCGGTGGCTCGCAGGTTATTACGAAGACGTAGATACGTCCTGATTTCTTGATATTAATGCATGCCTGGTGTTGGTTCAACCCATATCATACACCATTTCGTCGGCTTTGCAGGGTATTATGTTGATATAAATGTTCGAAAAACTGTAAACAATGACGAAGCAAATAGTCGAGGCAGAAACTTTAGAGAATTCCATGTTGAATTGAAAAAACGAAAAGTACAAGTTTAGTATTTCACAGGATGGAATTGTAAGAGAACGGAGTAAGAGTGGAGAGAAACCCGGTGTCGGCATAGCCCGACTCTCAGCAAACGACGCCAAGTGGTCCACGGCTATGCATTCTGATCTGAAGCGCTGAACTCGAAGTTCCACCCAAACAGTTATGTATATCTACTAACTACGCAACAAGCCACCTCGGTTCCAATTACGGTTCTTTCGTCGTTATGTGATATCATACGATAACACTGCTCTCACAATCAGTCGTACGATACGTCACTAGGTAATTATGATTTCGCCGTCGGTATCGTACGATACGGTTCAGCTATCATCGGCAATATATCGTCCCATGTGACGTCATGTATGAATTGGATCGAAAATAACAAAAAAAAACACTATTGCAACAACAAATGACTCTCTTAAAGAAAAATGCGTGCGAAACTAGCCATTTTAAATTGAGCGCAAGGATGATAATTTATTTTTCGTACTATTTCGTAATATTATTTTCAATGACAACAATACCAAACAATATCTGTGATAAACTCTCTGGTTGATAACTGTTAATGTATCATTGATATAATCAATTAACTAATTGTCATAATTCTTAACAATTAAGTTTTCTGGGATATCTTCGGAGGGGATTTCTGATATTCTGAATAATCATGACGAAATTGTCAAATCCTTTAATCTTTTATTGTTATTTCATATTTTTTAGTAATTATCTATTTTTTTAACTTTTCATGTCGCAATAATAGGTAAAATAATATATCCAATAAGGTATCAAGAGGTGTGTGATGAAATCGGGAAGTGAAAATAAGTTTATTTTCGTTTTTGTAGTATGATGAAAACACTAAATTAAAGCGATTACGGGAAAACTATTGATAATATAAAAACTCATATTCCAAATTGAAAGACATCATATTCAAGGGTCAACAATCCTTGAATGATGAAACACACTTGGTAAAATTCCAACGGAATTATACCAAGTGTGTTAGATTGTTTTCAATTTTCTTAACTTCCACCAAGTGACGCCTAACTCCATTCATTTAAAACACCGAGAGAGTTAGATATTTTTACATGTTTCAGGAGTATCACCATTTCCAGTAAATCTTTTCTCCACTCAACTCTCCCCCAATCTTCAACGATTAAGATGACTTTAGCGTTCTCCTCTTCCACATATTTACGTATTTTTGCATTCCGCTTTCTTTCCGCAAGTAAAAAAAACTGGTAAAGCCAAACAGCTGGTAACTTAACAATCGTCATGAGCAGTTGAAGCCGGAAGGCAATTAGCCTGCTTGTGCGGATGGACACTAGCTCATGATCATTCATTGGAACTACAAAATTCGTACGTAATGTTTTCTTCTTCTACCGCCCGTTAGTATTCCGTTACCCAGCAGGGTGCGTGTGTGTGTGCGTTATCCCTGCTGCACCCTCTGATGCACGCCGGGCGCAGCACCATGGCAACCCGCAGTGTACATCACCAGAGGGGGACGAGGCGGATTAACGACGAGGGGATGAACGGGAGGGCAACCTCGGACCGAAACGGAACGAAGCGAACCGGAAAAAATTAAAAAGAAAACAAGTGAAGGAGAAAAGACGAATGGGACTGTGTAAAATCCACGCGAATGGGTGATGCCCCCCGGCGGAGCGGTTGGCTGCGACGACGTGCTAACGGTCCGAAAAAAAAAGACGCGGTGACCGCGCGATTTTATCATTCGGAGTAGGAACAGGAAATAAAAGAACTAGAAAGAAACAGAAGATCGGAACGCGGCGGCTTTGTTCTCCGGGCCTCACGTGTTCCCTCCCACGGACTTAAGACGGAGGGAGACATTTCTTTGCAAAGCTCCGTCGCCTCCTTATCCTTCGCTCCAGGATGCAGCTCCTCAACATTCTTACAAAACTTTTCTTGATCGCCACAGGGAATATCAAGGACTATATACGGTATTTTGATGACACTGCATGAATGGCGAGTGTGGAGATGGCATTGGAGACTTTGATTACTATTTCATTATGCAAAAAATCATTGAAATATTCATTTTAATATAGGTAGTGATGACGAGTTTTAATTTTCCGATGTGATTCTCGAAGATAAATTTATTACTGAATAAAAAAGGACTTACTACAAAGGGGAGAAAGACCTGTTTGAAAGGATAAAATTAAATATGCGACGAAGGAAAGTACTTTTGAATACTAAGATAAAGGTAACAGGAGTGGAAGGAGGATGTTATCAGTGGCAAAGGAAAATTCGAGAGGGTTTTGTGACTAATAAACGTCAGAGAAAAGCTGGAGAATGAGAAAAAGATTAATAATTCGGATGGCAGGTAGAAGAATTGAAGAGGGATTCCACAAGGCACATCGATTGGATGGGAGATAAGGAAGGAGACGACCTGTATGCGAAGATAGTAACAGGAAGCGATTATAAACAAACATATCAATACTGGTGAAATATTTCGGAAAATTATTTAGAAACCTTATAACCAAGCAATCGTAGGATTGGTTGAGGTCCGGTCCGTGCAGGTTTTTACGGGTTTCCCGGCACTTCGGGCAAATGCCGGACCATTAGGCACTCCCGTAAATCAAACAAGCTATTACAAAGACAATGAAGGCAAGAAAAAGACATTACCATGAACAGTTAGATCAAAACCCCGAAGAGGATAATTAAATCCTAGACCAGGGCTCCCCAATATTGTTTATTTATAATTGTTTGTTATTGTTATTGTTATGAGATATATATTGTATTTGTTATTGGGGAAAATAGAGATCTTTTGACTTCACTTGGGTTGGTAGACGTTCGCTCCTATAATAGACTCACGGCTAATTATCATCACTCCCAGTATGAAACCAAATAATTACGATTACCATTCGTATACATCCGTCAAAAAATGATCTAATATCATTTTTTTACTCTGAAATAGTTGATATACTAATCTAATAATCAAACGATGATTTTACAGCACGTCAAAACAAATTGCTACACAAAAAGTTTCTGGGATATAAGACACATTTTATCCAGCATTGAGATGCACTTTATTTATATATCTTCACGACTGTGTGAATTTCGCTGTTCAGGACCAAGCAGAAAAGATCAAAAGTTCTATGCGACGGTGCGATCAATTTCAAATCCACTCCAAATATAGTCATCAACTGCCTTGGGAAACGTCACGGGACTGCTCTGAGGGTGTTGTACCCCAAGATTTTCACAGTGGGCAAGTAGTGTTTAATTTGGTATCTGGTGTTAATTTCAAAGTAATAAAATATATAGGAATCCATGTGATTACAATATACTCTAGATTTGAGTACATGTACACCCATAGGTAGGCTTAACTTAAATCAGGGTATACATAGGGAGACAAAGTGGTTTGCATTATTCAACATTAATCAAGCAGGTTTTAAATTTCGGAAAATAATAAATCTGTTTCAATACAAGATTACGATTAATACGATCAGTCCCTTCCCAAAACTAATTATATTAAGTAGTTTAGTAATCAAACGTTTAATTCGAAATTACTTATTATCAATAAAGTGAATATCGAAGATCATTAGTGTAATCATCAACAGC
Source organism: Platycnemis pennipes (assembly GCA_933228895.1). Taxonomy (NCBI): domain Eukaryota; kingdom Metazoa; phylum Arthropoda; class Insecta; order Odonata; family Platycnemididae; genus Platycnemis; species Platycnemis pennipes. Next base: position 125,624,814 of record OW121851.1, on the reverse strand, counting down.
ATTCATCATTTTAAAGTTTGGTTTCAAACAGCTGTCCATCTTAATGTCTAAACAAGTACCTTCTTGATATTAATATGACTCTTCTCTTTTACATCTTCCACTATGTAATTGCCCCAGATGTCTCTCAGGAGTACTTCGCTAGCTATTATTCCCAATCACTTATCTCTCAAAGACTCCTTTCATTAGACAATGTGGTCGTTTACCATATTTTTTACTGCCGAATCTGATAGTTTGTAAAATAAAAAGACCTGTATTTTCCGTTTTTTTATTCAGCAATTATTTCTCGAGTTATACGAGGGGCAAACTGATGTTTTTAACCCTTTCAGAAAAGTGGGCGTGGTGCAACCTCTGACATATATCGACTTCGTCCAATCACAACGGAGCCCGCGAAGCTACTTTGCCTTATCGCAATGGGGGGACACTGCTGACTCTGCCAATAGGAGCAGTGGCGACAGCATCTGTACGAGCAGACCTTCCGAGAACCCCCCTCCACTCCCTTTCCTTCCCCTAAAAGCAGTCAAGGACGTGAGGAAAATGACGTCAATAATATGAAAGCAGCTTTTTCGGTGGGCGTCACCTTTTGTTTGTTTTAATTTTTGATTTATGAGCGAATGGTTGCGGTTAGAAGATTAATTTTTTCACTAAAATTCTTTTTTTCGTTTCCATCTAACGATTTCGTGCACAAAATTATGATTGCGGTTCCAAGTATCCGCCCCCATTATGCCTATATGTGCTGGTTTTTCATAGGTTTACTTTTTAGCCCCCACTCCAAAGAAGACTTCACTTCTAACACTTGTTAATCACTTTAAGTAAGCTACCCAGTCAGTCCATTTTTTCTTTAAAAAAACCTTCAATAAAATCACGTTTCAAACGCCTCCAGTCCCGATTTTCTCCGATCGTCCATGCTTCACCGCCACAAAGGAGCATTCTTATAAACTATTGCGAAGCGTTTCCTCATATTTAAGAATTTTAATTTAGTTCACTGTAGATTCTTCTTCTAGTAGGCTTTCATCATCGCCTGAAGGCCGGGACACAATTAACGTAAACGGGTGACGTGAAACGTGTACAGTAAAACGTGAAGAGATGGCGCATGGGTGGGGGAATGGAAACGTACACAATCAGCGCGTAACGTGAGACGTGTACGTCAGAGATGGTCATCTCTCACGTTTCACGTACACGGAAAACCAATGAAACCTGTATTTTATTTTAGCATATAGAATTCCCTAACTTTTTTCTAATTAGGGAATCAATTAATGAATAGTTATTTGACGTTATTGCGTTTTATTGAGCTTTAATATGGTAACTAACGAAATGGAAAATATTGTTTTCCATTGTTGACATCGGTAGTGATTTTCCATTGATAGTGAACATTTCGTTAGGAAGAGTTACACACGGTTTTCACGAATTAATTTTTGTGAATTATAAGAAACTTCAGTGATTTAGTAACTTCATCAAAGGCATGGAATACGTAAGTTCCTCTACAGTCTCGTAAATTGATCGTTAGCTCCTTTTTACATTTGTTACGGATTTCCTTTGCGCCAGATTTCGTCAGTCAATTGTTCTGGACTCGCGAGTCGCGTACGTTGTTGATTGTGTCCCGGCCTTGAGCTACTTTCGTCTATTACTTTTTGTTTTGTTTCTGAGATAGCAATGAGAAGTTAAGATTGATCCTCCCCTCTACTCTTTCAATTACTTTTGTTTTGTTTTTATCGACCTTCAGATATCTCGTCATCGTTCTTACCCCACTAAGAATTTTGACTCGTGTAAAAAAGGTCCATAAGGTGTTTACCCATCTTTCTCCACGGGTTCATAGTACAGTTGGGAGACTGTTTCTCCACACAATCACAATGAACATCCACTAAGATTATGATAAACTCGACCGCAACAGCACGGACGTTTTAGGTAATTGAGGAGTGAGCGTTGTCGCCCGCGACTCAGAAATGCGAGCATCTTTTCGCGTTAATATATCACGCTAACCCGTTTCATTTTTTATCTTTTTTCAAATCAAAGAAATTAAAAAATTCCAGCGCGAGGCTAAGGTCGCCGTCTTCCCACGGTAAGGATCCAGTTTTTGAATACATACCTCCTCCCGTTTCAGGAGGAAGAGTTCCGTCACCGACATCCCGTCTTAATTCTTCAGCGCACGCAAAGGGATTGAGTTCTTCTACTAACGTGCATATGCGAATAACTAGATCTGAAAAACCTTCCCTAAAAGATATTACAACACTTCTCGCTACATTATCATATTTTTGGTATGCGTATGCCACTGGTGGTAATGATAGTTAAATGTTTCATGTAGTTCATTTGATTTTTAGCCTTAGGGAGTAAGGAATGCTGTTAACCAACCGACAAAGATAAAAGTAAAATGATAATACAAGGGACTAGGATGAAAGGGAAGAACTGAAATGGGTACTAGTTCTGAGAAGAGATTTCCTTTATTTTTATAGCACTTGACTGCAAGCGCCTGGTGCTAATGTAGTAATGTATCCCGGGATGGACATAATCAGCCACTTGTTACATATTGTAAGGGCGATAGTTGTGTTATACATTGCATATATTGGGGAGTGGAGTAAGTAGTAGCTGACGTATAAAAAATGGGTCTGGCTCAAAGCCCATCCAACTAGACTGTCGGTAAAGTTAACAGGGTCTTATTAGCTCTTTTGGTAAAGCAGAAATGGAAAGAGAATGATCCCAGGCCCATCAATTTGTGAATTCTCACCCTTTTTTGCTCTCAGGTTGAGGTGAGTTATTATCTCGCCAATCATTATCACCTATCACCTGCATCAAGGTTGGTTTCTGACTGAGTGATACAAATATGCTTCATGCATATTTGAGCCTACATATGCACTTGCATATGTAGGCTCAAGGGTTATACAGAATCAACATGATATTGAAGCGAGATTCATATAGGTGCAGTCACATTTCGTATTTGGCGAGAAGAACTTGAAAATATTTCTAACCTGATTCTCGATGAATCGCATGCCGTGCTCGTTCTAAAGCCGATAGTTTAAATGGACACAAACGACACGTGAGGTTTTCACCAAAATTAAACGTATCATCAACAACATACTTTAAAGAGCAAGTAGGTATAATGAGGTCTGATATTGATAATGGATTTGAACTTACGAAATATTTGTCGGATGAATCTTTCGATATTTTTCGAATGTTTCCATGACGAATGGCAACATGCTTCAATGCATCATGCTTTCTAATTTGTAATACATAATTAAATGTTGCGAGAACCAAAATCCCCACGATTCAGCTTAGGGTCCAAAATATTATGGCTTTTCTCTTGTGGCGCAAAAATTTACCACAAAGCTCTAAAGGGGACCCTATTCGGAAATATATCACTACCCTGACTTAGAGTTTGAAGTTAAAACAGTTGAAGAGAACGACGCGCATGAAATGAACTGTTAATATTTTAAAACTTCTGGGAATATAAAACTTTATTAAATTTATTTCTAGCGACAAAAACACCAGGTGAGATACGATTTTTAATGGGTATTTTCAAGTCTGTTTCCGCACTAATAGGCGCTTCAGACCGGGAGGCAAGGTGTAAGGATAGGAATGGAAGGGATGGGGATCCAGAAACGATTTCATTTATAACTACGTCCACATAGTTCCACCACTTGGGCGAGTGAGTTAAGGGTACTAGAGGAAGCCATCATTTTCGTCGAGTTATTATCTTGTTAGTAAATGTGTCATCGGCTTTGCCATTTAGATAATCTATTTTCTTAGGGAAAATGTGCTTCATAAGCATTACGGTTTCCAATTTCAAACGATCACCATTCAGGACAAAGACTACACTGTACCCTATTACAAGTGATCATATGCCTAGCATGCGTGGAACTGCCATAAACAACTAACACGTCTGTGACGCATAAAAATCTTAAGTAGGTGTGCGAAATAAGCCTAACATCTGCATTTTAATTTATTACCTCCCCGGTAACTTCATTCGCATCTTCATCCTCTTACCCCTTGTTGTCCGCGGTTATTAATAGCATTTAAACCTCTCATTTCTACTGGCTGCCACAGTAATTTAACTTCATGATGCGACTATTTTATGAATGATAATAGGTTTTTAACGTCTCCAGAAGAGCCACATACTTTACGTTACTGCGAGAGGTTTCGCCTGTTAGAGCGACGAAATTCCTCACTCTGTTGCAACCTAATTTGAAAGATATCGTAGAAAAGGAATGAAATTCCCACCAGCCCACGTGAGCAGCTGCGACAATAGAACACATTAGCACCATTTAACGCCACACAGTAAAATGGTTCGGACGCTTCCTATTTTAGCCATGAGGAGCCACGGCGCTCGTCCGCCTTTTATCGTCTCTATAGTCTCACTTTTCTATACGAATAGGTTGATGCCGACGCTACGTTTCACACCTCCCTTCCAAAGTTCTTTATAAAATTATTTTCCTCATCCGATTACCCACTTATTTTTCATGGCGTTAATGATCTTAGCTTTACGTGTACTGTAGCTTAGCGCTGTATTCTCCCCTAAATAGTTATTAATAAAACAGTTGAAATGAAACGGCTTCTGGTCACTCTTACGAAGACACCAATTAATCCATGCGCCAATAAAGACCATTTCTTATTATTATTATTACCTCCTGCAAATTTATCTGCCATCCAGCTATATCTAGTAGAACCTCGTTCATTTTTTTTATCGTCCATCTTACCTTTACATAACCACGTCTCAATCGCCTTCACCAGGGTGTCCAGCAGCAGGGCATTTGAAAATTCCCTGAGATTTCCAGGTTTTCCAGATATAAATTTTATTTTTCCAGAGGAAATATAGATTTTTTCTCGTTAAGTATAAGAGAACGTTGGGTATGTTTTTTGTGTGAATAAAAGTAAGTATTATAGCTAATCTTGTATTTTGGGCAAAATAAACCAAATCCTGCGTATTTGGAGGAAAATAAACAAAACATCCAACATCATACAACACTTTCATTTAGTTCGTGAGAAATTACATCACCTTCTTAGAGTTAAACATTATTATGATGGCGCTCGGGAACAAGTTTACATACAACCAGACTTCGCTGAATATGAATATCACTGATAAAAAATGATCAATAACTTGCACCTTCAGGATCCAGGCATGAAATTCCCTTCTTCACATGTAAGGCCAAGGGCCATCTTTCAATGAGTTTCCCCACCAATTTCTTTAGGTTAGTAATCCATACATTATTGAAGAGAAGTATATCCTAATATATCTTTGTGACTATAATCTCTTTAGGCTATCTTGGTTGCATATCCTACATTAACATCTTTTGCGGGGATCAGATGTACAGCTTTACTCAAGTGAATATACTTCACGATTCCAGATGCCAAAACCTCCCACTTTACCAATCTAGTCATCACAGTTTTAAACAATTCAGTAATTGCAGAAAACGGAAACCGAGCCATAGGCTTGCTGGATTGAAATTCCAAGATAAGTTGTTCCAGCTCCGCTGCAGCTGTGGCAAAGGAAGCCAGTTTAGGACACGACATTTTGTCCTGGATGATGAACTTTATTAATCTGAAACTGTGACACATAGGCTTACATTTCTTGTACTTATGATCGCTTTTCTCTTCAACCTGAAAGCTCTTGACATAATTTGGCAAGGGTTGAATAATATCGAGGGCTCAGAGAGCGCAATATTTTCATTGTATAAACACCTAACTACAGGCAGTCCCCGAGTTACGTACGTCTCGACTTACCTAAAAATCCGTACTAACATAAGTGAAAAATTTATCTAAAGGGATACCGTAGATTTACGAACGCGAGCACCAAAAAGTAAAATGTTCGTTTTTATACTTGCAGGCGGAAAAAAAATCGAATAGCTGTCGAGGTTTTAAAGAGGTACACAGAAGAAATTGGTCCATTTTTATCATTCATCTACAGTATTTTCATGAATTAATTTTTGTCGCAAAGTCACGTAAAAAACATCTTATCTTCTACGCAACTGACCTATGTTCGTAACAGTTCATACAGTCGTAGCGATATCGCTACGACTTCATCAAATTATTGCGCTCATTCCATTACGATACGGCTTACTACGTAGTACGAAGCTACGTAAATACACTGGCCCCGATTGTCATCAGTTTTTAAATTGCATCCAAAAGCCATGTTGATATAAAAGAAAAAAAGTTGGAATAGAAATTGTGTTGAAGAAAACACTTGGTTAGTACCGTAAATGTTTATTTCAGGACTTGATGAATTGTGACTGATGCTGCTGTAATCCGAAAACCGCTGGATTGAGATGCTATGATTATATGCCAACACGAAATCCAAGTACGCCAGTTCTATGTAAAGAAAGTGAAATTAACGATCCACTTTAATAATTTACCTCTTAAATATTAAGTACCATGAAAGCGGCGGTCGGTTGTATCAGGGTGTATTGGAATGTGACTTTTTGAGAAGGAATGGACTCGTACATTCTCCAACCACGAACGTCTACATCGTCCTGAACTCTAAAACTGCATTTCAATGAGAAACGCTTAGTCTTCTTAGTCTTAGATAGTCTTCTGACAATTCAACAAGTTTCTATAAATTGGTGAAGCATGTAACGGCTGGATCAATCGATTTAAAAATTGTTTGAATTTGTATTGCAAGAAAAATGATGCATAGTAGCAAAAAAAAAGCAAGCATTAAAATATTGATAAATCCTTTCTTACGGTCATCTGGAAATCAAACGCAAAAGCTTGAGTTACATATACCTTATTTGAGGACTGATACTGCAACTATTTTATACCAGAGATCAAGGAGTACTGCCTTAAGAAAAAAATTCCATTTAAAATTTTGCTGTTGTTTGATAATGAACCCGGTCCCGCACCACACTAAAAAATTGATTAAGTGGTGAGGCAGCAAAGATTTTCCAAGAATAATAGAAAAAATAATTTAGGAGGGTACTTATTGAGCAGAACAGGTTTTTAATGTTGACTGTAGGACTAGTAGGACTGGTACTGCAACTCGGCGTACGCATATTTATAAAGAAGAAAAGTCTTCTCCTGGCTTTAAGCAAAAGCAAGCAGCAAAAGATCGCGACTCTCTTGCTAGGAGGTAACGCGATCGTAGATTGCAAATTGAGACCTCATCTAATTTACTATTCGGAAAATCCGCGAGCATTAAAAAATATTTATAAATACTTTATTCCGGTCATCTGGAAATCAAACGCAAAATGTCAGGTTACATCTGCCTTATTTGAGGACTGGTACTGCATCTATTTTATACCAGAGTTCAAGTAGTACTGCCTTAAGGAAAAAATTCCATTTAAAATCTAGCTGTTGCTTGATAATGCACACGGTCACCAAACACACAATTGGGAGGATTTAAATGACTGCATTCTTCGGCCTCCAAATACTACGGCACTTCGCCAACCCAATGCTCAGGGAATCTTTGCGTCCTTCAAAGCTTATAACTTGCGCAAGACATTTACTGATGCTATTGCTGCCACTGATGGGGATGGTGGAAAGACACGTAGTGAGTTTTGGAACGGCTACAAATATGCACCATGTAATAAAAAACATAGCATCATCCTGGGAAGAAGTAACCACGATTCACGGTCATATTCGCACAAGAAGTTGACAAACGAAGAAATGATAGAGATGGAGTGACGCTGGGGCAGAAGTAGGGGATAGAGATGATGATGGGAGATCCCAAAAGGACGTGTGTGGACAAAAAAATGCTTTACAACTCAAGGATTGTTGGAGGTCTTCGAGTATATTAATTCGGCGGTGGAAAAACTTGAGCAAACGGATTGTAACATCAGCAGGTTCGCTAAGGTCATCAGGGCACTTGGCATGGCACAAGGTGCCCAGGCCCCATACAAACCTCTCTGTACAGTTATTTCACGAAAAAGGTGACGCCACATCACCATCAACCTCATCAACAGCTGACGCAGAGGGCGACGCCACAGTGCAGCGTTCGAACTCACAGTGAGAGAAAAAAAATGTCTGCGTGCGTGCAGGATGAAGTGTGTATGTTGGCGTGATTGTAAAGCGTTAATGTGGACGTCGCAGTGACGTAATCCTCTGCCCTCCTCTTATGAGAATAAAATGACAATGAAACCACCAGAGCCATTAGTCAACTCAACTTAAAAGGCAAAAGAGTAATTATTAAAGGCTAGTAAATTACACAATACTAAATGGCTCCTTCAATGGCATGATAACATAAAAAATTTATATTAGTCGTCATATTAGTGAATTAACCTTAAGATACCGTGTTCAAAGCTCGCGAGCGTAAATCAGGGGGTCCGGGTTCGAGTCCCGGTCAAGGCGAATGATTTTTTCTCTGTGGAATATCTTGCATTAGGATACCGTGCTTTCGCAAATCCGTGCAATTGGTCAATTCGGACTAACAATATTACGCAATTTGGGGTGCAACTTCCAGGCGACATTATCGTTTACTTATGCAAATAAACTAAATATAAAAATAGTAATTATTGAATTTCGCAGGAAATAACTGAAGGAAATTGTCCGAAAAATGTCCCCACATTTCTCCGCATCAATTTAAATTTCCGAAACATGGATTTAGTTTTAGAGAACGGACTTCATTTTCGGCTTACGTAAATTTCGACTTACTAAGATCCATTTGCTGTTTATTAGCAATCTTATTGAGGCTTTCATCAAAACCCACAGTAAATTGCTGGCAACTCTCTACTTGTGCCATTCAGGGTTTCGTTCGAAATATAGAGATCATGAATAACTACTTTGTTTTTGTTGTTGTTGTTGAAAGCCGTTGCGACGGGCCGAAAGCACTCGGGCGCTTCGTCGAGAAATGACATGGCCACTAAGAACAAAGATTATAAATTCACGGGATGGGACTATGTATCGTACACAGTGTATGGAGAAATCATTGCACTCTCTGTAATTGCAGAAATGCTAAATGCGACAACAAAGGGGAAATTTCACTATGCAACTGCCGGAAATGGCACATTATTTCCGTCGCTGTTTTACATATTGACACCACCGAAAAATCCAGAGTGGATTCATATTTCCCTGAGATTTCCCTGATATTTCCAGTGAAAATAAAATTCCCTGAGATTTCCCGGTCTTCCCGGTTTTCCAGAGTGCTGGACACCCTGTTCACACTCTTTTCGTTCTCGCATATTGATTTCCTACACTGCGCCCGTTATAAACGGCAAGGAAAAGACTATTTTCCAACAACAGTAACTTTATTCGAAGGCGCCTGATCACGTTCACCGTGTCAGTTAGGGACAGCGTCTGCTGTGACTACATTGGTCATGGCTATTTATACATGTACTGAGGATATAGTCCCATTTTTGCCGTCCAAGGAGGGTCCATGAACACTGTTGCTGCCCATCGGTTATGTACCCTTCCGCCTTGCGTCAACAAAAAGAGCTCGTTTCACCAAGATCCTCCACATAAAACGATCATATTAACGATCATTATACCGTTAAATAGCCTCCACACACAACCCAATTCCATTCGATTCGATTCGAATTCAAAGTCTCGGCATAGGAATCCAGTACCCTGGAAAACACCACAAACCGATTGGAGGAGGGGGGTACATTTCAGTCACTCAGCAGCTTAATAGATTCATGACAAAGGAGGAAGTAGAGCCGTACATGATGCCTAAGAGGATGTAAAGGCGACAAAATATTTCGCTAATAGAGGAGAACTTATAGCAGGAAGACTTGGAGGAGAAAAGAAAAGGCTAGTAAGTATTTTAATCTGCAACGTAGCGCTATCGAGTCGAGAAGCATAAAATTTGGGGGTGGAACGAAAGGCGATTGAAGAACGAAAGGTGAAGGCGATTGAGACGTGGTTATGTAAAGGTAAGATGGACGGAAAGAAAAATAAACGAGGTTCTACGAGTTTTGGCTGGGTGGCAGATAAATTTGCAGAAGGAAATAATAATAGTATGTGGTCTTTATTGCAGCAATACAACAAAACTGTCCCTTCTGCCATCCAAACCCTCGTCAAAATATTTGCATGTACCTACCTATATTATGATTGATAATACCTACACAGAAGATATAAAGTAGGAACGTGAGATGACCAACTATTTAAAACGATTGTTTAATGATTACTTTTAAACAGGGTAGACTGCTGGGGAAGAAAGGAAGAGGGGAGAGAAAGATAGGTTTTTTGGATGGAGGGGAAACTAAAGACTCAATTTAAGAGAGTCTAGGAAATCGAACGTTTACAAGTGTCGACAGAGAGCAGAAGGAATCTATGGCAACCTACATGCCAACATCGACCGGTATTTTACCACTAACAAATTGAAACTGTACCCAAAGCCAACTTGGCCTGAACACACCCTCGCCTTTCCGAACTGTCTATCTGCCATTTTGGAGGAATCGGACGAACGAGGTGAGAAATCAAAGCCGCAACCTAAGGAGAGGCGAATGCGTGACGATGGAGAGAGAGAGAGAGAGAAAGAGAGAGAGAGAGAAGAAAATAAGTGACGCGAAGACGTCGAAGTCAACGAACCAGCCGGGCGAGTGCACCCACACGCAGTCACACGCTTCCCCATTCCATCTGCCGGCGAGAGAGACACAAAAAAGACAAAAGCGTCTTCCGGTGCGGGCGAGCCAAGGAGGGAGGGCTACTGGTATCTCACGGGGCGGTCAGGGGGGAGGTAGCCCGGTGTCGACGGCGCGCAGAATCGTTTAGCACGAAATTCGGGAGATGAGGGGAGACCGAGAGACACGCTTCGGGCAGGAGAGAGGCTCCGCAGAGTCGGCCTGTCACGCGTGTCTTCCCTCTTCGGACACCCTGGGAGAGGTGCGGGATTTTTTTTTCCTTTAGAGCACCCTGCTTTTCTTCTTAGCCGTTCGGCGCGAGCGGGCAGTAGGCGCCAAGCGGGCGCCACCTAGACGGTGCCTCCAATCAGCGAAAGTAAGTTAAAAAGAGGCAATGACTCATCTCATGTGTTTTCAAGTCTGTATCCGCACAAATAGGCGCCTCAGAGCGGGAGGAAAGGTACAAGGATGGGATTTGATGGGTGGAGAAAAACCTGGCATCGGCATTAGCCAGCTCTTAACGAGAGGCGCCAAGGACACCACGGCTTTACGTCCCATCTGACGGACTCCAATGTTCTCCACTACACTTTCAAGCAGAGCCCGGAGTTACAAATGAAAAATATCTTCCTCAGCAATGATTAGAACCCGGGCCCTTCCGGTGAGAAGCCAGTACTCTTAACCACTACACCGATACAGTCCCCATAGAATATTAAATCGCAGTAGGGGGCGTGCCACCACGCGTACAGTGAAGAAATAACTTATGTCGAGCACTGAAATCTTTCCTGACGAGTTCCGACTTTCGGTAATACCTATTCTCTTATCTTTGACCATTCAGTTCCATTGAAAGCCAGTTTTCCGAAGTGTTTTCAACTCTTTTCTTTCCCTTTCTGAATTTGATTCTGAATAAAAAATTCACTTTGGTGCAAGCGCAATAGGAAGGCTCGGTTTAAGGGTTTCGGAAGCTTGAGATCACCATTTACGAAGCCATAAGAGGTGCGAAATTCCTTCTCCAGAATGGAAGGTAGCTGTTTCTATCGTGAAAATTATAAAACGAAGTTTCTTCGAAATTTGAGACACGTTGTCCTCATGAAGGCTGCCGGTGAGTGGTGAATTGAATGTGAAGAAGGGCACTAATAATTTTACAACATAGAGCAAGTAGCTGAAAAATAAAACAGAAAAATCATGACCTAGAGTAATAATTTGGAAATAATTTGACGTCCGAAAGTAAGTCGTTGAGGGGAAAAAAGAATGGAAGAATGAAGGAATGGCAAAGGAAGATATAAGATGCATAGAACATGAAGGGTAAAGAAGAGCTGCGTCAAATCAATTTCGGGGATGGCAGCTAGTGCTAACAAGGAAAAATTGACAAAAAGTGCGATTCGACGGACAATAAGACTGAAGACATGATATCCCAATACTTGCTCCAGGGTGATGGAAATATGGGATTGCCGAGAGGGAGTTCATAGTACTAAAACTGGATGGAACTTTATTAGGCATTTTCGCAATTTTGTTCACCATATTCAATTTGTTTATGCATATACGTCGTCATTAACGACTCGACAAATTATTTATTTTATAAGCACGATCCACTTTGAAAAAAAACGCCTGGGCGATCTCATGCTTCCATCACGAAAAAACCTAGATGGACATGATTGAGCACCGAAGGAGTTGTTATTCAGGAGATTAATTAAGTAATCAATCGCTTGAAGAGCTAAGGAAAGTACGACAGCAAAACCCGAAGGCCATTAGTTAACCTTCATGACTGTAAAAACAAAGATCACAAGATAAACTTTTCTCGAAATTTGGCAGAAAGCACTTCTTTTACTACGGCAGAGTAGTCATGACGGGTTAATTAGCGAGGGTGAAGTGTACCCCACGAGTTTTTATTTCTTCACTCAGGCAAAACATGAGGAGAAACGGGAAAAATGCCAGACATTACCCTACCGAATGTTTCTTCTGCTCAGTGGAGAGCGATTTGGAAGTTGGTTGCCGTTTGATGTGAGTTGTGTGATGAGGACTCGAGCTGAGAAGAGGTCGCGGGGGCGGAAAAATGGATTGGGACTCCTCTTTGTCCTTCGGGAGATTGGATGGACTGATTCTGGAGTTGTTGTTTAAGTGCCGTGACGGCATCTTACGGCGCAGGATGCCATCGTCGAATTAAACCGTGTCGACGAGTTGCGTCAACGGAAGCAGTCAAGCGATACTTGAGAATGTTTAGCCAAGGAGCAAACATCCAGCTACATCCCCAGAGTGCCTCGCAAGATACATGGAGGGCGTGTGGCAGGGGTGAATCATCAAACGGGGCTCAAAGTACAAGAAATACCAACGGCACTTGAGTCGTGAGAGATACTGGGTGTTTTGGCATGCTACATGCACTTCAAAGTAAATCATTTAAAGAAAGTAAATTATCAGAATGAATACAAGTTATACTGATGGATAAGAGTTTATCTCAATTCAAGTCACTAAGGCACACAAGGGTAAAGTTAGCATAAGTTAATAGGTATGTGATCTTTTTTCAGATGCACCAATAGCATCATCTTGTTTCTCAATCCATCTCTGCATAGTACTTTCAGTTCTGTCACATCGGCTACTCGTCCTATCGCTAATGGTAGGTAAGCACAAACTAATTTTCCCCCAATTCTTCTTCTACTAAGGTCACGACTAAATTTCTAAGTCACCACTTTTGCTATCAGACTTATGGTGAAAGCAGGCGACAGTAAAGGGTAAAATTTTCCAAATATATTATTTATTTATTGGACCGACAAATTATTGGAACCATCTAGATCACTTCATAAAGCAGGAGGCAATTCAAACGGGCTAGCAACTCCTAGCCCGTTTGATCATATAACAAAAAAACCGCGTCGCCATGGTGACCATGGTATTGAGACTAACATCAAGGTTTATTTCACTGGATTGAACTGAATTTTTATGAGCACTTCGATGTTAGTTCTCTCGGCGCAAAAAGGTTATAAGCTTATGCCTTCATCTTGCTATTGGAACAAGTAGGTTAGCAGGACGCTAATTTTTCTACGTACTAGATATTCACTCCGGAAAAATCGAGATTACTTTTTCTATGGCTTTCTCGATGAGGACGTTACATCAGCAGGAAACATGTCTCGAGACTCCTCGTATTTACCCAAGGGTACCGTAAGCGTGGCCTTGAGTCAGTTTCTGCCTCAACCCTGGGTTGACTTTTTTTGACTCCAATTTAACATGCTGAAGGACTGCGGCAGCGAAAAATTCCGTCTCAAATATTCTTTGAAAATTTCAGCTAAACTGTGAGCAAGTAGTGTGCAGCATCGTTAGCGGAAAAAAAAGAAGTGAAAGTATGTGGTACATATGAAAAGTTCGGGATGGGTATCCAAGAGTTCTCTTGTAAAATTACGGTGTTTTTCTTATCTTCTCCGATGGACGATAGTGGTGGTGTCCGGCAGACTTCGCTGCCGACGAAACTGTGAGCTACACGCCTTCTAAGCTTTGAGGGAAACTTACGGAATCGCTTTGTCACGGTCCCGATTCTAAAAAGAGGATACGATAGCAACGCCATTCTAGCGATGGCTTCACTTCCGAGCGGTTTCGTCACATCCGAGAATCGGTGAAGTCGAACGTCGAAGACCGGGTGTGAACGTCTTTTAAAAAGGAGAAGACGGGGCCCAAAGAAGGAGGCGGATGAGGGCCTTGGCCCTGCTTATCAGTCCGGCGTGGAAGAGATACGCGGCTGGAGGAAGGAAACAAAGGATTCTTTGTCAAGATTGTCACAGGTCGCAGCTGCTCCAGTTAAGACGCATTAGAGGAACGGAAAAGAGCAGTGCTTGGAGGAAATCAGTGTAAATAAATGAAGCAGTTTTGACGACACGCTTCACAAGTTGTCAGTTGGGCTGAAATTTATCTCTCCTGCGATACTTCCGATCCAAAATCGAAAATATTTTCGCGCACTTCAGTTATAACTTGAACGAAAATATCAAGTCAATATTTAGATCTGTTACTTCTTCCGAGTTCAACATTTCTTCTTCAAATACAGACTTTAATTCAAATTACCCGTTTTTCATTTTTATTTAAGCCCACTGAATATAAAATCTCAGAAAATTAACTTAATCTATCAAACAACAGTTATAAAAAAACACTTTATAGAAATGTTGACCCAAAGAAACATTTTCATCTAAAGGAACCCAGCACTTTTCTTCAAGGGTGCTTCATATGAGTGGATCATCTACATCTACATAATACCCTGCAAGCCACCATAAAGGTGTTTGGCAGGGTGTGAATTCTCACCAAGCATGCATTACATATCGTGCATAAAAAAGGACTAGTAATAATATACTAGTCTATTTGGAACTTAGGTTGGCTGACAGGAGAATCAAGTGAAGGGATGGGTCAATCTTAGGTTTATTGACAGATAATGATGATGATGATAACTTTTACGAGAGATTAGGTAGGGAAAGGGACTACTAAAATCGCCCCTAATAAAAAGGATATTTTCACAATCTTTTTTTTACGTTTTAAGGGGTGATTAGTTAAGTAATAACTTTGTTAATCTACTCAGTTGAAAGCAGCGACATTGTATACTAACGTAATCGGCTTCTTATTATGTACAGTCTCTATAACTTACTTACTATTATCATAGAGTAGATGTAGTATTAAATAAAACCCGCAATGAATAACACAAAAGACCACCAGATAACTTCTGAATTGCAATCTGGCCAATTTCTCCGACGGCCTTGAAATTTCCTTTCACTCGACTTAATTAATAAAGGTTCTCAACGCTCCGCTGATCGCACGGCCAAAGAGCTCTGATATAATAACTAAAAAAAAACGGAACATTTACTGCTCGAATACGTATCTCTTCTTTCTAGTTGCCGTGACAACACGATTCGAGAGCAGGAGAAAGCAGCAACGACTTGCGTAAGGCCGATTGGTATTTGATTACTCCGCCGGCAATTTCCACCCGAACAGCATCAAGGATATTGAAAACTAGACGGAGAACTTCCATAGCGGCCAAATCACTCCCAAATACCAGTTGATGATGACTAACTGAGGAAAAAGAGGACAGAAGCGTTCCCAGAACAAATGAGAATTTCAATCACTGGGTATGAAGCAAAACAGACACAAACCATGGACTGACAGAAAAATAAGCCATTTATGTAGTCAAATGAGACCTGACGGAGGAAAAGATATTCTCTAGCTTCAGAGTACCCTACGAGCTACAAAAATACATTAATTTCGTAAGTTTGATAGCTTCGTTTATAAATGTACTTATTAAAAATGATTTCCCCAATATTTTAGGAATTTCTTATTTTTCAAAAATATATGATCTCTAGGTATGCCAAGGTTCAGTTAAAGAGCTATAACAGTTAAAAAAATAGCAGGAGCTCTATACTAGGCAATCAACTTTATTCCTACCTAAGGGTTAGGTGGAAGAAGGGATTATTTAGTCTAAATTCTCCTCAAATCAGGCGCGTAGCCAGAGGGGGGGGGCTTAAGGCCCCCCCCCCTCCCCGAAATTTTTCCCCGTGCGGCTATTGCCTTAGATTATTATTATTATTTATTGTTCTTGGACTGGTCCATTAAGAACATAATGGGGTTATAAAATACAATAGAGCTCATAACAGACAAATAACAAAAATTTATATAGGGAAAATATAGGGATGGGCGAATACATTATAGTGAAAATAACATGAGAATATAAGAGAGAAGAAATAACAACAGAAGTTATACACTTTCGAGGATTTGTATACAGCGAAAAAATCTTTGCTCTGTCTGACTCGATTAGAGGGGACCACTAGCCAAGGGTCACTCTGAATTACGGACACTACTAGTAGGTGCAGATGCGTTAATTTCTGCCTCCGAAGCACTTCGAAACATCTCCATTTCCTTTCCGTTAGGTTCTGAGCCATTAAATGCATTGTAAAAAATATTACAAAATGCACTCTCCTTTGGAGCAGCACAATTTTCCATGGTAAATACATGGAAAGACACAATTGGAGCATGAAACTATGGGTTCTATGGAAAATCACTGAGAGGAGTTTTATCGTTATTCGTGAGGTGAGGAAAAGAGCCGAACACGTGATTAGACTGGAGATGCTCGGGACACCCGGAAGTGTTTACGTCCAGCATAAGAACGTAGGGGGACGCATATGAAGCCACCGGAGTTGTTTACGTTAGAGATACCGAGGAGAGAGATACTTGAAAACAAGAGCCTAATATCAAGGGCGATTAAGAAAGTATGCATATCACATGACCAGTGCGATTCGTTGCTTCGACATCAACAGGAGGGTCATCAAAAGATTCTGAGAAAAATATCCACTCTATCTCAGGGACGAAAGTCATAATAATAAATGAATGAAAGAATGATAAGAATAATTGAAACAGGGAAGAAAGTAATAATAATAATTGAATTAAGGAGGAGGCCCGAGAGGGACTGCTCAGCCATTCGCAAATTCATTTGGTGGTCTTGGGGGCAGGGGATTTCATGGTCCGCGCTCCGTCTTAGGGCATTTATGCTTAGGAGGTCGCGATCGTCGGTTCGTCGAACGCGGTCTGCGATTATCGTCCAATCTTCCGAGTGAGATTCATCGTATCCACCCGTGGCCTGAAGGAGCAAGTGCGGGAGAGGTACCTGGTCATAGTGGACTCAGTGCCACCAGGATCGTATAACGTGACTACAGTCGAAAGGATTCACTGCGCGGTGTTGTGTTGACTACTTGGAGTTTGGAGTTGACTACTTATTGTTGGTGATGCATGGAAATTTCGTCTAGCTTCTTCCTTCACAGTGCGATTTAACATGAAGCGAATTTAGCCCAACATTACATCGTTCTTTAAAAAATTCCAACATGATGCAGACATTTTATTACCGGTTCAGTACTTCTCACAACATTGCTATGACTGAATAGAACGATGAAAGTACATGGTTGTTCGCAGTAGTAGATTACGATTAGAGAATTTAATTTTTAGCTCCTTATCCTAGGATTTTAACAGCTAATATTTTTCTGTGGGGCATTTTATCTCACAATTTACAAAACCCTAAATTTTTATGAATTTTCACTAAGGTGTAAATTATAGTTTTATAACGGAATGAGCAAAAATCAACGGAATCCTAACATAGCCTAAAAATACTGAACTCACTTTTAAGTAAGTTTACACATGAAGAAGAGCTCCGATTATCCGTGGTAATGGACGGGGAAACCCAAATGGATGATCGAAAGTGACAGATAATCGTTCATGCCCATTTTACTAGAGATTACGATCTTTGTTCGTTGCCAATGCTTCCTCCGGAGTTGAGAAAATTCCATTGAAGTATTTTCATACCATTTAGGTTTCAGCCAATCATTCAATTCCAATTTCTTCTTCCTAACATTTCACCAACTCATAATAATATCTGTCGAATACATGCGATGAATACGCCCAGTCAATTCGAGGAACTATTCGTTTTGTCATTAATTAATTCAATTAACACTGAGTAATGTATTGAGCTATTTCATTAATTCAAAGAGGGTAGGTAAATTGTTACAAGGACATTGAATTTGTAGTTTACTTTGTTCACGAAAGACAAAATAAATTTGTTGTTCTTATCTTAGCTAGGCTTGATGATCCTCATTACACTGGGTATAATTCACTTGTTGTCTATAAACGCGATCACTAGTGTAATGCATGTGTGTGGTTAATAATTGTCATATTCAATCTGATAAGTATCCATGCATTGAAATGCAAATTCTTTTCTGGGACCGGGCGAGTTACCTGCTTCACCAAAAGTTAGCATTGAACTTTACGAGTAAGAAGAGACAGGAATAGGCACTGTGAAAGCAAATACCAAGCACTGAAAATTTAAGGGAGAGATATGTAACATATTGGTAACGAATGGGCAAGGCTGATTTGTTTCAAGTTGCTCTACGCAAGACTTTGTTGTTCTGGGTCCCAAAATATGCTCAAAATACCCGAGGCACTTCTTGGAGTACCCATAAAAATTCGGTGTCACTAAAACGGTTAAAGACTGTCACGTTCGCAAGAACTCCTCTTAACGAATTCTCAGATGGATGGGCAAGTTATGTTCCGGATATGTTTATCCCAGAACAAGTCTTTTATGATGACTGAAGCCAAAATATTTAAATCGATTAATTTTTTTGGAGTAGACAGTATTTTGTAGGGGAATAACAAATAGACCTAGAGACGATGGCTACCGGAGATTAAATCCCGGATCCCGAATTCCCGTTTCCAAGTGACAGCCTCCATTAACGGAATCCGGATGTATCAAATATTCAACTCCATACTTGAGTATTATGGGAAGACCAATCAGAAGGGAAGGGCAGTTTTGTGGCCCAAACGATGTCACTAAGAAAATGATTAATCCGATCAGTGATCATTTCTGAATTAAAAAAGCATCATTTCGTGAAAGTAACGGAATTTTCTAGAAAGCTTATTTTTTCGCTGAATTCCTCTGTCAATATCTGCTCCTCCATTAGGCCTAGTAACAATTATTTGGGGAAAGCGACCTACAGATAAGGTAATTTGCACTAGTTAGGGAAGGTTAGTCATAGGGTAGAATGAGGCATTAAGAGAGAACGGAGGAAGGGTGGAAAAAAACCAGCGACGGCATTGATCTGGTGTGGAATCACGGATGCATCTTTCCGCACATTCCAGTAAGATGCACATTCCAGTAAGTTAAAAACACGAATATTTAGCGTCTATCAGGGATTTTTAATCTGGGATATCCTTCTGTAGATTATAACCATCTATTTGCATGAGACCCTATTATGTAGCATGTTTCCACTTAGTAGCTAGTTTGCATGTCCATAGTGCATGCTTGGTGATCTTCACTCCCTGCCACACACCCTCGCGAAATGACGTATATTTTGACTTGAATGACGTATATTTTTCTTCCATTAAAAATTCGTATCAGGCATGAGTTTGTTTTATTTTACTTATTTACAAAATTCGCGGGAAACTTCATAAAGCATGTTACAATTAAAAGACAATTTTGGTAACATTATTTTTATTTAATATTGTTTCAATTTAATTCAATATCACTGGGAAATAATTACGATATAGTTTTAATATCTTGTAAATTGCAGAATATTCCAGCATATTGGTACAATGGCAATGATTTCCGACAGCCATTTTATTAGTCTCTGTTAGGATTTAGTTTAACTTTGTGCTCTATGATACAAATAGTGGGTGTAGGCAGTATATGATGATTCATCCCTTGCCAAAGGCCCTTGTAGTAACTTATTGGGTACTCAGTAGATACAGATTTAAATCAGCTTAATTATCGAACAAGTCAGAGAAAATTGTAGGTAATAAAATCCCGCACTGTAACGCAGAACATATTTGTACCGCAAGTTTCTGCATGATATTGACCAAAATAATGCCCTACTCAAATATAATTTCGTGTTCTAGGATTCCATTCCCCCACCCACGCCTCAGGTGGAAATGGTACGACAAGGCCCTCACACCTGACCATTTCCGTCGACACTACTCTCCCAACCATCTCCTCGTTTCTGGAAGGGATATTTTCGGTCCCGGTTCCCCAATCCGACAACTCGACCCTGCGAGAGGAAGCAAACGGTCATTTATGCGCTCTTCCGCGTGTCCACGGGTGCAAATGGGGCCCTCTCGGCAGAGGGGAGGAGGAAGAGGGACGTGCGATAGGACCCGTTGGGGCCGTTGGGACCCTCCCCGATTGCCAGCAATCCACTCAGCAGAGCCAAACGCGATATCCGTTCCGGGCTCTGCTCATGCAGAACTGAAAAGGGTACGGGTATCACTCCGTCTCCACGTACACTCTCGGAAGATTACATTCGGATATCCACTTAAAGATGCAAGCGCCTCGCATACACCCGGGATCTGCTGTCGTCGTGTGCGCTGGAAAGGAGAGACGAAAGGTATTCCGATTTGATATGAAATACGATCTACGAATGATCGAGCATTTTTACTTGGAGTGTTTCGCTTCGAGATTCAAATTACCGAGGATTAAGCTCATGAGAAGGATGCTCAAACAATTCGACACAGTTTATTGGGAAATTTACGAGAAAAAAAGATATTTTTCAATTTCCTTCCTCCTAAATAAAATGCCTTCTTATTCCATAGATCAGCAAAAATATTACAAAATCGAACACTGTATCTCCATCATACTTTTCCCGTCATTTCTACGAATCAATATTTCATTCAGTGGTCCATCAGTACTTTAGTGGTCGTTAAAATTGTTATTACCACGGAATTTTCATAACTATGCAATCGTGTAATGAGGAAGACTTATTATTGAAATATTCCAAAGGCACTGATGAATGGCTATTTCTCCTCCAGTAAAATCAGAGTAGTGACTCGAATTGTTATTTGTATTCTTCAAAAAAATTTAATTGTGTTTCGAACTAATCAGCCAAGTTGTAGATTGATTAAAATCTCAAGCATCATACATCAAGGGCATAAAGCAGCAAAAATAGATTTTAGTCGAAAAAGTAGAAAAAATAAGTAATATTCATCAATAGTACAGGGTTTCAGAGTGATAACATTAAAAATGACTCCGATGAGGTAAAAACAATTTTTGATGTGTTCTCTTTGTTGTTCACAAAAGCACAGGGAATAAATTCGCCATTTTCCAAAACAGTTTAACTTCAAATCCTTGAAACTAATGAAATTTCATTTCAACGCTAGGCACATCATTGCTTATTTTAATCATTAAAGTTACCTTTTATGCATTAATTAAGAGTAATACGAGGTAGTTTTTCTATAAAACAACAATTTTAAATGTTAAACAATAGTTGAATAAAGGATGAGGGTTGTCCTATTTTCTCCCTAAAATTTTCCTCCACTGACTTGTCATCTGTACTGTTGGGAATCACTGTCTCCGAGTACACCTACTCTCAAAATATTGCATTCGGGTTTCCACTTAAAGATGCAAGCGTTCGCATACATCTCATACCCATCCACAATCTGTGTCGTCGAGCGCATGCAAAGAGAGAAGCAAGGTTTTACGACTCCAAATTTATGAAATATGCTCTATTAATGGATTTTTTGTAGTGGAAGTTCCATGCGGTGTTAAAGGCTTTGTCAAGTTGTTCATGACCATTCTTCACTTGAGCTTTGTTCGATGCGATACTGCGATGATTTTCCCTTCACCAAGTTTAAGGCCTACCTGGCATAATCAGCGGAAGCCTAGAAAAAGATGTTCGGCTAGAGCCAGTTTCCTCATTGCCCATTAGCTTATAATTACTTACTCATGAGTGCTTAAGCACAACATTACCCTATGTATAATGACTGTGCAAGTTCCAGTTGATCCCATCCTATCATCTTAACAGAACTAGTACTTAGTTGTTTCCTTAATCATCATCAACATTCCTCATTAGCTTAAAAATTGAGCAATTACTATCCGTATAAATTGTTGAATTCCGATTACAAAACAAGTTTTTAATGTAAAAATGGATAACAAAGTCCTTTCTTTTCCATAAATCCATCACATGTGCAGAATTCTCTCGGAAACATGACAGGTTTGCTAATTACAGAAGAAATGAGAGGACAGCATCGTTAACCGAATCGGGTTGAGTAACGGTCTTATCTGGATCTTCAGCATTTCCTGGGCTGAATACTCGATTCCGCTGATATCAGAATCGAATCGGTTGCACTTATACAGCGCGGGAGGATGTGAACAGTTTCGCCTCCTCTTATCTCCTCGTTCAGTGGACTTCCGACGCGGTGTTTTTTTTTGCAGTTTTCAGCGCAGTGTTGGGAAAGGAACGGACGAACAGATGGACAGCGATGTTTACTTTTTTAGGGGAAGAAAGGAGGCTAGTAATTACAAATAACAACCATATCTATCTTTCCCAAGCAAAAAATTATAATCAGGTCGAGGCCAAACAAACGAAAGAGAGAAGATCCAGGGGAACAAGAATTCGAATAGTACCTTAAGCTTGACAGAAAATTCACTGTTATGCTTGAGATTCCCCTCCTTAGCCTTAAAATCGTAGGTTAAAGTATAGATTAAATCTATAGCAGAAATTTAAATGAAGATGATTTACTGAAGATGTGAGATATACCTATATAAAAAACCCTCTAGTACCTATTATGCGAAATTCGACCAGATAAATAAGTTTAGAGCAATTGATTGTCGTAACCGATTGATTCAAAATGTCATTTTTGCCCCGTACTATGAGAAAACACAATAGGCTACATAGTAAACGGTTAGGTAGGTGAAATATTATTAGAGTAGCCTGTAGTGCATGATGCATGTATAAAAAACCAATCCCTTTATTAATATGTAGACTGACCATTTAGCTGCATGTGACCCTATTATCTAGCATGTTCCCATGTATTAGCTTGTTTGTATGTCAATGTTGGTGATCTTCACCCCCTGCCACACACCGTCGCGGTGACTTGCAGGGTATTTCGTAGATGTAGATGACAATTATCTTTTAAGTCGAGGACCTTAACAGTCTTAGTATTGAATCTAAATGTAGGGGTTTCCAATAAGCTAATAAGAGTGTGATCATTGGGTTTTCATTATAAAAACCAAGCGAATGAGTGCTTTGGCTATATAATACCTCTCTCTAAAGCCTTTTTGCAATATTCTATGGACATATATTCCACAAGGAAGAAATAAGCTTTGATGCCAAACTGGCTATAGACTCGGCGTGAATTAGGGAGACCCGGGTTTGAATCCCGGTCAAGGTGAATGTTTTTTTTTCTCCCATTCATAGGAGAAATTTTCATAAACTTTTGCTCTAGCGCGCAAGAAGTACTTTTCACAAAAAGTGGAAAATAAATATAACAAGCCTATTTTCGCCTAGCTTTGTGACATTCTATGTTCAAGAACTCAAGTCCTCAAACTCCCCTTCCATGGAGTAAGCATTCATTCCATTCCTCACTATGCCACCCTCCGGGACAACCTTTCAACACGCCCTCCATCCTAAGGCAGCAAGTGCCAGCAGGAAGCCGAAGGTAAAAAACTGAATCTCTTTAATGTTCATCCACAACCTCCACCTCCCTACAATCTCCCCCTCTCTCCAACAGCCCACCTTACTTACGATCCGCTTCCCGTCTGGTGGGAATTTTCCCACAGTCCTAGGGGATGGCACCACTCCCTCCATTTCAACCCTTCCCAAGGTCCTGATACCCCCTCTCACCGCCCTGACCACCACCCTCATCTTCCCTCCCACGGTACCCATCTCACACGAGCACTAACCTCTTCTCCATGGCTCGGACTGTAAAATAAAGAGTGTGGAGAGCATTGACAGTCGTCGTCCAATAGCCGATCAGCATAATTTGTCCTAATGATGGGTACATGAAAGAGATAAAACACAGTAACCCAGTGAAATGCGCGTTGGGCGACAGACAGAAAGGCCCGAGTACAGCACTGAGAAATCTTCATCTAGTAATTACCTTGCAAGTCACCACAAGAGGGTGCGGCAAAGTTTAAATTAATATCTACCAGTCGCATCAAAAATCGACAATTCAAGCCTACGTTATTCACAAAATTAAGGCCTATTAGCCGGAACAAAATCCTGAAATAGATCGAATTCATGGTAGAAATTATCTTCACATACATTATTACCACATATGGAATATCATCGCCCTCTAGAACAGACATCTAAAGTGTAAAAATATGTGATATCTCTTTTTCATCGTGGAATGAACTAAACGCTCTACCAGTTAGGCTACCAAGACGTTCTCTTTCTCCGTGGAAATTATAGAGGCATTAAAGGAACAAGACGTTACCGGACTTCTGGACACATCATGTCACAAAGCAGCCGAAGTAGTGCGCATGGCGCCACTATCCACGAGGTGTAAACCGACATTGAGACACTAAGGTGCTTACTTATATAACAAATTTAAAGCTCGTCAAATAACCGTGAAAACTTAAACGACGTCACCCGCAGAAATATCACAATAGCAACATATTTCACAGAGAAAAAATAATTTACCTACACCGGGAAATTTTGACTCAGACCGTAGCACTCTATTGCACACATCAATCCTCCAATGAACGAAAACTCCAAAATAAAATGCAAACGTCTCATCAAAACATTTTCAGGCCAACCAAGAATATTCTTGGGCTCGTTAAATTTACCCGCATCACCAAATCTTCCTCTAACGACGGAATCCTCCCTATTCACGTCCCTTCCCTGACCACATACGTACATACCTACTCCTTCTCGTCCTGGCCTCTCTATCTCTCTCGAACCAACGGAAGAAGCATCAATCGCTTTAGTTTGGCCCTTCCTGTGTATCGGTCCGAGATGGCAGATAAGGTCTTGCACCCCCACTTGGCTACTGGAGAGGACCTTTGGCTTGCGGGGCCAATGTGACTGATCCGATTACTTGAGGACCGATGCCGCGTGGGTGTAGAGGATCAGAGGGTCCCGCTTTCTCGCAGAAGGAGGAGAAGAGGGAAATAAATCCTTTTCGAATTCAGTCGACCACCAGGTACACTCCACCTCCCTCTATTTATAAAATAAATGACGGGCGAGCGAATTCTCCGTCTTTTGATGTTTGAGCGAAGCGGACCGTCTGCCTCCACTGGCTTAGGCACTAAGAAAAATGGGGTACTCACGGAGGAAAATATCCAGGATTCGAGTGCATCTGTATCAGGGATAATTAGGATGCTATTGGGGTCATATGCCTCGAGTCTCACACGGGGAAACTAGCCACTTCTGATTCCATTCAATGGCACCCTCAGGAGCAAACGAACTCAGGCCTCCCAAGTCACTCTAATTAAAACTCAAGAAATTTTTATAGTTAATGTATATGATATGATATCGCATATTTAAATAAGACTTACCGAGTGCAATATCTATTAGAGTAGGTGAGTGGTTTTCATTTAAATTGGTTAAAATATGCTCCAATTTCTATGGTTATATCGTATGTGTGCTATATTTGATAATTTCCTCGTTTTATGATGCTGACGATGATGAACAAAACGTTCGAGTAAAATTTTTAAACAAGTAGATTTGTTGGGATCCATGATCATGCTAGCTGATGTCACCACTATCTCTATGAGGTGCATGTATGTACCTTATGTATTCACAGACAACCTTCGGGAATTAATTAAATTCATAAACAAAGGCTTCACTGAATCCTATATCGCCTCCAGTATGACTGCCTTAGATACAAAATAAACAAGAGTTTATGAAAGCACCTTATTATCCTACCTGCAGTGCTCCAATATTTAAAACGGATAGCTTTACTGTAGATGTAAGATACATATGAAAATCCCCGTGCGAGAATCGGCCAGATAAGTAATATTACAGAGATAGATTTTCGTACCGATGGGTTCAAATGTAATTTTTACCCCGTACTATGAACACAATAGGTAGCATAGCAAAGAGATGGGTACATAAAATATTTTTGGAGTAGTCTGCAGTGCATGATGCACGAATTAACGCCTAATAATCCCTTTATCACTATGTAGATACTAACCATGTAGCTGCATGTAACCCCATTTTCCAACAAGTTTTCATGTAGTAGCCTGGTTGCATGTCAATAGTGGACGTTTGGTGATCTTCCACCCCTTCTACACACCCTCGCGGTGGCTTACAGGGTATTGAGTAGATGCAGGTGCAGATTAATAGAAATAGCACCGCAATAACACTCACAATTCCGCGAAGAAAGGACAAAATATGATGAATTTTAACAAACCGACCAAGCCATGACGCCACATACAGTACGGCATTGCGTCAAAAAATTAAAGCTTTCTCAGTTGCGATACAATACAAATTCTTAAAATTGGCATAATCAAGTTCTGTTATTCACTTGAATTTCAAAAGTAGGTACATAAAAGATTTACAACACAAACCAAAAATATATTTTTTTCCATCCTAAAAAATGAGGCGTTGAGATTGATTCCATTACACGGTTTTTGATTTCTCTGCAGGAATTTATGCCTTCAATGGTGATTCAATAAGCTATCATTATTAATATACACCTAAGAGTCTTAGAAGTCAATCAGGCTTCAGAGAGTTAGCTAGTAAAGAAAATTAGTTCTTCTATTTTAATTAGCTCTCTTCAACATATTCCAGAGATTAATTTTCTATGTAAATTCCCAAAATGGAATAATAAAAACTATCAAGATAAAGTAGTGAGGTGAAATGTTCTTAGTTGACGAGCTTAGTCAGATAAATACTAACGCTTAATTTCGAACGATGAAGATGAAGCTAAAAAAAAGATATTTTATGACCCTGACTTTCCACTCAAATTAAAATGCGTTACGCCAGGAAGAAAATTCAGCCTGGAAAGTTAACGGCGATCGCAGTGAGATTCATGAGTTCATCCATTTGCAGAATCTCCGGAATTAAGAAGATGTGAAAGCTAAATACAAACTTCCGTCAAGAAGGACGCTGATTGCGACCTTTAGTCTCTCAATGCGGGAGTCTGCTAATTCCAGAAAGGCCAATTATGAACCTCCTCCTCCGGAAACTGAGAAATAGGTCAGCTGCGTTAAGATCCCTTGTGCTGTAATGGGAAATGAAGACGTCGATATCCTTGTTACTAATTCCATCCCTGTCCGAAATAAGGCTTAGAGGGGCTATACGGTCTTTTCTTCAAAGAGCTAAGGCCGTAATCAGGATAATGCTCCGAAAGTCACTGCAGGAGAGTGCTTCACGATAGGATAGTCCTCACCAGGAATTATCTACCGCCGTGCACCAAATCAAATGTTAGCAACAAAATGAAATATTTCAATATAAAGAGTACTTTTTAAGTCCCCTGAAAAAATCTTCGTCACACGAAGTATAGATTCTTATATTATACTAGCATTCTACTCACTATGGATAGATATTATAAAAATGCATAACTGATAGCGACGGTTACAATTTCTTTATAGCTATGTACCAAAAATACTGAGAAATATTTCAAAAAAGTAAAAAAAGGAACATTATGAGACTCGTGTATACAACTATTACTGGACAACAAAGTGAATAATTGAAATCATAACCACAACAAAGCATAAAAACTGATAATGTCAAGGCAAAAGAAGGCAAAGATTATGAGGACTACCGCTAGAACAGATAGACCAACTTTATTTCAGCTGAAGCATTTTGTAAGCAGGTAGGTAAAGTATTACATCTACGTAATACTCTGCGAGCCACAACGAGGGTGTGTGGCAGGGAGTGAAGATCACCAAACATGCACTATTGATTTGCAACTAGGATATTTAATGGAATCATAGGGCTAGATAATGGGGTCAAATGCAGCTAGATGGTTAATATTTACGAAATAAGAAAGGGATTATTGGTTGTTTACACATGCATCATGTACTACAGACAACTTTGATTATATTTCACCCACCTATCCCTTTGCTACGCTGCCTATTGTTCTCTATTATAGTACGCGGGATAAATGACATTCTAAATCTTGTTAATCTGATCAAACCTAGCATAATACGCATGGGTTCTCAATCCTTTCAATCAAACATCATCTGTGAACAAATCGGTTTCGAATTTACATAAAGGTTTAACCTAAATTTTAACCTGCGCTCTAATAGTAATTCCCATCCTAGTTCTTCTATTAAACTCGTGACACTTATACAATTATCATAACGGCCTTTAACAAATCTAGCGGATCTCCTTTGCACACGCTCTAATTCTTTTATCATACCTTGCTCGTACGGATCCCATATACTAGCGGCATATTCTCAATGAGGCCTGACAAGTGTAAAATAGCTTCTTTCTCATACTCTCTCATCGCATTTGCCTAGAACCCTTTTTACGAATCCTAATCTACGATTTGCTACACTAGTTATTTCCCTGATGTGTTTCCCCCATGACATGTAGGTAGTCGCAATACAAATGATTGAAGAAGAATTAATACATATTGCTTTTGTTGTTGTTGTTGCTATGGGAGGTGACCAACAGCTGAAGTCATTGCGGATTTAAGAGTATATGAGTCTTTGAGAAGATCTAGAAAATTAGGATTAGGAAGAAGGCTGGAGAGTAACCCGACGCACGCACTAGTTTGCCTTTAATTATAGTTACCAAGGGGACCACGGTTAAGTGTCGTATACAACAGATGAAGTACTGAAGTGCTCTCCTCGCCACTCTCGAACCGTTGCCTAAATGAAAAATATATATTGAATTTTGGAAGAGAAATAATTCCAAAGAGCGATTCTATAGTACTAGTAAAACGACAATTGAAAGCGTTGATTCCATAATGTACTTAGGTGTAACAATCACAAAACGATCTAAGAGCTAAACTTGGGGAAGACACATCCGAGAAATGTGCGGCCTAGCCAAGAGAAAGCTAGGATTCATTACAAGAATTTCAGGGAAATGTGACGAAAAGTCAAAAGAGCGATGTTAATTTTCACTATTTAGGCCCCACCTTGAATATTCAACCATTGTATGGTATCCGAATTCATTATGTTTGATCACAGAGCTAGAAAGTGTGCAGTGTAGAGGAGAAAAAGGAGAGAGTTATTTTCGATAGCATGAAGAGGAGTAGAATATTTTGTGTGAATATGGGATTGTATAGGGGATGAGCCTCCCGAAACTGCATCAAAAGCTACCCTAACCGATAGAAACCCGATAGATGCCATGTATATTTGTTACTTCCAGCCTTTAATCTAAAATCATCAATGCCCTAGCTGTCTGTTTTGCGACACACTTTTCATACATTTCCACTCAAATTATTCGAAACCGGAAAATCTAAAGAGCAGTAGAAGAGTAAAGTAAGGAGACTTAGGGAAAATGGTTTCAATCGCTGCGGAGCTATCATCATCAGCTATGGACCCCCCGCTCTTCAGCTAATTAGCGCAATCTCTTGGATTGATCCCCAGGCAGCCCGGACGTAGCTAGCTCAACCCCCGATACGAAGTTTCCGAGGGCAACTGTGCATTTAAGGTATTATCTCTCGCTCCGCCATCGTCATGAGCTCATGCCCTCATCCTCCCGATTGCCTCCATCCGCTTTTCGTATTTCTTTTGTCTTCTCCTTTTCCTCTGCTGCGAGAACATTCATTTGAGCCCGCATTCGGGAAATCCTTGACTTAGTTGACCCTCGCTGCTGAAGTGATTTTGACGTCAATGCTTCGACAAATACCAATTGTTTTATTTACCTTGTGACAATCGTTGCGCGCAAAAATTGTTTTACCTACATACCTATTGTAATGCATGTACTGAACAGTAAAGATTTATGGAGATTTCTTATGTAGGCTTCCGTGGTGCGTCAATGTTGAAGATGCTAGCCTTTCGGGATTTTTTTCGCGTGAATTCCGAAAGGCTAGCATCTCCATCTCATGTAAATATTCAAATAATACCTGAAATCTGCAAAATATATTTCCGAATCTATTTCCTATCAATATTACGGCATTAACTAACGGTCACGTATTAATAAAATTGTCATGATAAACCTCTAAATATTTTAATTCATCCCTCAAGTTTCATATTGAAGAACTAGCCTAGTTCGAGACTAGTCATAGAACGATAGCATTTGTAATATGTCTTTAACATGCTAGGCGAAGTAATCCACCTTAATTGTTCACAAGAGAATCAGCTTCAACGAGCGAACGAATAGATTCCCAATCCAATTCTTCTAACAACGTGAATACCGCTAAACGGAGGTTATAAAGGAAGGAGGAGGAGGCGTTGGCATGTTAGAGTATGGGTGACAATGAAGCCAGAATGGGGGTGCTTGGGAACGATAAGGCCACACCTACTCCGTACAAAACATTACGTTTTATACGACCTAGTATGGAGACTGCTTGTGTATCAAAACATAAATGATAATGCAATCGTACCTAAATTTCATCGCAGTGGCGTCAGTTAATCTTTCTTAGACTTTTTAAGAGGGATTACAATTATAAAAAATTCACTCTGTAAGATTTCACGTGTATTTATTGGCTTACACCAACATTGATGTGAAATGTCACACGCATCCAAATTTAATCCCACGATTCTACATACATGAGGAAAAAGTCACAAATTAATTTTTCTGGATTCCTTTGATAAATTAACATACTCTAAATTATATGGACCCAGTTTGTAACCGAATGTATTCCTGTCCTCCATTGTTATCGTCCCGCTGCTAACACGCCCCGCCTACTCTTCCCTCTTTTTTTCTTTCCGCTTTCTTTAAGTTCTCCAAAAAAGAGACCCTGGTGATGTTGTGACCTTCTCTTCTCAATAATTTATTTATTTTCTACGGTGTCTGACCCTCTTTATTGGAAAATATACTGCTCTGATCCTCTCCCTCCAGCATCTCACAAAACAATCCCCCCTTCTCTTCTCTATCAGCAACCGCTTAACAGCCTTATGTAGCATAAATAAAATATAGCCACTCTACAACAAAAAAACTCAACAATTATCAAAAAACATTTCATTTAAAACGTGAAAAAAATATAATTAACGTCTAAAAGAAACGAAGAAATGCCATCAACTCAACAAAGAACAACCAAGAAAACAAAGTCTCGAACATTAACCAAAACAAATGCAATCACCCTTCTATTTAGGGTATGGCACGACGTTAATGGCACCCCGACCTCACCAAAACTCCAGCCCACTTCTCTCACTCCCAGTAACCCTACTATTTAAGAACAAGCCATGCCCTTAGTCCCTGCCAGACCTCTTCAGAATGGCCCTGGTGAACGTTGAAACCGGTAGAGGCCATTAAATACACTTGGAATCTTACAGTGCATTGTTTTTATTTTCATCATGTTGCAGTTCCACAATGTCAATCCGTATACGGTTGCCCTGATTTTAAAGGGATGTAATAAAGCATTTTATTCCTTTGGGAGTTAAATTTGCAACTCAAATTGTTTCAAATTTGACCAATTGAAACTACATAATTGGCACTTTTTTGTGTTTGGGCACTTTCCTCTTTTCTTCCACAAATTTTAAAAATGCATTCCATTATTCTAGGGGTTTTAGAATAACCCCCTACATATTCATTTTACAACTCAATAGATTTCACCGTTTGTAAAAAAAAACAACACCCTACGAGTATCGCGAGTTGCAAGCCCACGATTGCGTACCGACCAATATGGCCGCTGGCTTCCTAAAATAGCTGTGATGCCACCTCCAGTACATTTTATCCTCCTTGGCTATACTGCACCATTATGAAACTGTAGCTAATCTGCAGCACGCTATTTTGGCTGCAATATACCCTTGATGAGGTCGTGGTGGCCTAGTGGGTTGAGCGCTGAGCTACCGACCAAAGGATCCCTGGTTTCAATTCCCGGGCAGAAATCTTCCCGGTCACCCCACCTAAAATCCTCGCGATTTGATTTTCTGCACGATAGAACTTCGTAGTAAGTCTTAGGTGGCCCGGAGAAAGTAACTAGCTCCCATACGCTGAATGTGTGAATTTCACACGCCAATGGCTTATTACGGGGTGAGCTTTACCCTCACCTATCAAAAACCAACCTCGGGTTGACCACAAATTGTTTTATTCAACACCCTTGGTGTCACATGTTCAGGGCGCATCCCACACTGGTGTGGGATGACACCCGGTTTTGACATCCGCAGCATCGCTTCCAACCTTCCTGCACCGACTCCCCAGAATCTCCCTTCATTAATGATGAGCGTCCCTTTTCTTCTCAGTAGTTGAATGAATGGATGACGCCCCCATCCCCAACCATATGGAGGCGCGAACCCTTCTCAAAAGGTTTGCGGGGCACTGTGGCCCCGTGATTCTCGTCACCCCATTTTAGGTCCCAAAGGAGGACGGACCCTACTGCAAAAGACCCTGGCCCGCAACAAACGTGCACACAGTATGTCAAGGTCTTGTGGGACCCTGGGAGAGTACAGGCGCTGTCGGCGCCTCCGGCATCAGGGAACGGAAGCATCACTCCCGTGAGAGCCGTAGTGTAAACATAAAAAAATAATAAATCTGGTCTGTAAACAAGGACAATGGATGGGAATCTTCCACTTCATTTCCTTCTCTATCACGAGGACAGTTTCCGCGTGTGTGTTGCCCAACAGGCAACTGCATGCATTTGTGAAGACCATTCGGGACTGGAGTATTTCCACTCCAACAGGGGACCTCATCCTGAGCTCGGCCAAACTCACACGATTCGCGCGAAAACTCTGGTCATTTCAGTGCTGCTGCATTCAAATTTTAAGCGTCCGCGACCTCGGAAAAATGAAAATGGAAGAAAGAAAAAAGGGCAGGGTGACCAACATGGCGTAGCTCAAAAGCAAGGGGAGCCTCCTCCACTTCCACCCCCCCCCCCCCTCCCCTTCAGCTGCATCACCTTTGAACGGCCAGAGGGAAAGCACACTTCCCCCCCAGTCAACTGAGAGTCTATTTTCCAGCTAGATGTATCTTTGAGCACAAAGGGGGTCAGAGCAGGAGGAACTGCATTGGCGATAGATGCTCATGGTCAGGAGTGACCCACCGGGCTAGTAGGGAGTAACTCAAATATGGTGACCCACTGAGAGCATAGTTGATCTAGCGCACTTCCGCCCTTTATGGAGAAATAGTGTTGCCCTGAACTTTCAGATCAGAGCCGAGGAAAATGCCAATGGTCATGAAAAAAACAACCCCTTCACACACTCCCAACTAAAAGAACACTCTTGAGACAAAATTTAGCATGCGAAATTTGTTGCAAATTTTAAAAGTAGTTATCTTGGGCTATATCTCATTACCTAACCTAAGGTAATAAATAAAATAATAACAGCGTCTTTATTGGAGTGAGATTGAGACAGAACCGAGGGTTCTGCCATCTAACGCCTAATCACAAGCGCATTCCTAAACAGATAATCCTATGCATATTACAAATACAAACAATACCTTTAAAAAAATAAATTGAAGCAAAAGTTTTCTGTAAGTTTTGTTAGGTTTCTGAGTGGCATGTACCCTACTTTATTTTCTAAGGGAAAAATATTTTTATATCAGCCATAGAACCATCAATATACTTACCAACTAGCGAGGTATTTATATAATAAAATAGAATTCGGCAGCATAACCGCGTAACGGATGATAACTTGTTATCTTTAGTTTAAAATATTTATCTGAGGTTATTTCTATGCTAACGGCATGGTATCCCAATGAGTAGAGGGCCGGACGTCTGGCTAGATGTCCCGGCCTCGAGGCGGGGAGAAAAATCCGGGTGACATAGTGCCCTATTTCATTCCTAGCTCTTTGAATTTATCTTTACCGTGCAATACGCGTAACCCGGACCAAGAAATCGATCTCCGAATCCGACAAAGGAGTTTCATTTTGCTGTTAAAATTATTTAATTTTCCTTAGCCACTCCTACAACTTTAAAACTATTTTGAAAATCATATGAAACTTCACTTTTTATGTCTATTATACGAAACTTACAGAAGATTTGGAAGGAAAAGCGGAATCCGGTTAAAATCATATCCAGCCTTTAGATATAAGGATTAGATGTAGGCATAATGCGCAATAACGCACGATATTGCTTAACGAATAACACTGCGAAGCGATTTATCGTGTTAGCTGATGGCTCCATATTGCGTAGGTTTAATCAAGTTCATATCACATATCACAGCTGATATACAACGCAAAGTCGAGCGGACAGGAGAAGGTGGCGCATCCATTACGATGGCTATCGCTTGAACGCCAACAATTGCATTCCCATGACGACGCGATCGTCAACGCTCCACCGAAGCGCGCGCCTTGGGAATCTCCGCGTATCTCGGTGCTTTGATGTTCAACGCGAGGTGTTATTCACGCACGATGACCTTAAGCGCGCATCTGCGTGAGGGGTCTTATGAAAGGTACTGCGAAGTACGGAGGGAAGTCGATTGGATGAAAAAAAGCCTTTGCTCGCAATGAGAGCAATATATGGCCTTGGTAGACCTTTTGCCCCAGAGTCTCCATTTATATGCATCAATTATAAAATAGTGAAAATACTAAACAATACACTAATAAGTAACCACCAAAAACAGAACAGGTTGGATTTCATCTTTATAAAAATAATTTTACTATGATTTAAAATTTAAAAAAAGCGATTAAACTAACCAAGTATAAATTACGCCTCAAGAAAACATAGATCGAATAATTTAAAATAAGCAGCACGCAATAAAAATTTGCAATGTGTATTTAAACCTCCAGTTTATTAAACGCATGAAATAACAATAAATGACTGAAAATACGATTTAC
Source organism: Platycnemis pennipes (assembly GCA_933228895.1). NCBI lineage: Eukaryota > Metazoa > Arthropoda > Insecta > Odonata > Platycnemididae > Platycnemis > Platycnemis pennipes. The sequence continues at coordinate 125,590,292 of OW121851.1, read as the reverse complement.
ATGAACCTCAAGACAAATTGATAAAAACTATTTAAAATACAAAACATTAAAAAACATCTATAAAGATTGCTAAATTAATTTAAATCCATAACACTGCTTACGAATCAAGCAAATTTCGATTAAATAACGTTAAGGGGACAGATGAACTTTTGAAAAGATAGCCGGAGATTCAATGAGAGTGTAAGCTGATGGAAATGCATATGATAAGAAAGGATTGGACGATTTCCTTGTCAACAGCCCACTTAATTAAGATTCTGCAGAGGCTAATTTACTTAGTATTAAGGATATTATTGAGGAGTAATGGAGTAAAGCTTAGGAGAAATGTTACTTAAGATTCCGCATTCCGCCTGTTATTACAATGTCTAATGAACAGAATAAATTAGTGTGACACGGTGGTATTTTACGATCCAAAAAACAAGTCGTTTCAGAGGCAGAAGACCTTACAGTACAGCTCGTAAAGCCTTTAAGGCTGTGATTAACTGTGTACTTCGGCCATGGATACATCATAAAATGACAGTCTTCCTTCACTGGAACTGAATTTACAAATGGATAGCCTCGAAATCCGTTGAACAGAGCAAGTAAGCAATGAGTTTGAGGAGAGTTAAATATATCACTAAGACAGTACAAAGCCTATAATGAATAAAACGCACTACAATGCGACCCAGAAATCAAAGAGGATGATTCAGGAAAGAATGTTAACAGGGAAACAATAACCATATTCTGAGATGCAAAACACCACTCACTAGCCTTGCATTGTCACTTCAGAGTTAGTTTCTTCTCTTTATCTACATACGCATTTTACCCTGCGAGCCGCTGCAAGAGCGTGGGGCAGAGGATGGTAAAACATCAGCCAAGAAGTTGCTTTCAACTGAAAAGTTTAGTCGTTACAGGGAGCATTTGAAGTGGAACGAAATAATGAAATCTCTCTCTAATTAATGATGAAAAAGTTTTGTCCAATGGGGAACATGCACTACTTTTAATAACTGTTAATGAGAAGCTTATTCGCTAAAATACACTTGGCAAAAATTTTGCTGAAGAATTAAGTTCTGTCATAAAGATATTACTCTTTACAAATTGTACGTTTTCCGCAACTTAAAAATACAACGCCATCGCATGACGCCAGAGCACGGTATTACTATGGGCGTTGTTTATATCTTGTACGTGGAGGTAACTTGTTTTATGAATACGTACTTAGCAAAAACGCGTGTACTTATCTCATTTGTTTAATGAAATAAACTTATGTATTTCTATTTTTTGCCTAAATAGCATAGACCGTAACGAGATAATCGTTCATAAAATATATAATACCTGTATAGTACCCTGTTTGTTTACACTCCGTGAATCTCTGGTATGACAAAGAAATCGATGTTTTTTTTTAAGAAGAATGCCACCATAAGGGAGTCAACCTGTTGTGTATGAACATAGCACGCAGGACTAGGGAATTAAAAAATAATAAACGGGTAATACGTAATAACTTGAGCCATTGCAATCCATTTCTATTCTTGAGCAATCACTAACAACGGACTGTTTTTTTACATATCCATTGCTACATTACACAACCAAAGGCAAATTCACGGATTAAGTTATCTTAAATCCCTTTTTAGTCATTGTTTCAATCTTGGAATGGCTAAGATCATCTAAGCTATATAGTCACTTCATTGTCTTCGAAAATGAACATCGGTTTCCGCAGCAATATGGAGCCTATATCATGCAGTGACCTCGGAAGGCGTTTCAGGTCAAGTGATTGTGGTAAATTTTCGGGAACATCTTAATAGCAGGTAATAATCTTTGTGGTTGGCAATAGAAAACTTTGGCATATTATGTACATTTGAATTTGCGAGAAAATTTCGTATCAAATTCATCATCAATACAAGAGAAACAAATTTGCATATTTCCCATTCCTTAAAATTGATAACACCATATCTCCATACCATTTTACAAATGCTGCTTGAGATTATAGGTGACTAAGCCTAATGTGTGTGAAATTCCCACATCAAAGCAGGGAGAAAATTCCTTCCCTTGAGCACCCTGTAGCTCCCTGAAAATATCTGATACACATTATTGGTCGTGCCCGCGATTCCGAGGGATGCTGCCTGGTCAGCTCCGCTGGGCTCGAAAATCGCAAAACATGGTTTTGAAAATACATCGTGCACATAGGCTTCTATCGGTGTACGAGTAGTAAGTAGTATTCGAGGGAGGTGATTGATAGCTAAGGTCACACACGCCATTAAGAATGAGCGGTTGATAGGGTTTAAATGGGAATTTTTCAGGAAATGTCTGAATGGAGAAGAGAAACTTAACCCTTCTCTGACCGAATGGCACCTAAAGGGTCCACGGTTTCAAAACCCATCTTATGGAGAGAAATTCAACCTGAATGCTTTCTCACATGACTATCTTGTCGGGATCCATATTTCAATGAAAAATCTGCCTTGAGTCTATGATATGTTGGGTCTTGGACCTATGAAAAAAAGGCTCTTAGTATGGGATGTTAGTACCTATTCTAGCCGCCAGATCAACCCGATATCAGCCTCTCCCAGATATGAACCATGATGCATGTATTAACCCCTTAAATACTATATATACTAACAGCCTAGTTGCATGAGACACTATAGTTGCTAGTTTGCATGTTAGTAGTGCATGCTTGGTGATCTTCACCCCCTGCCACACACCCTCGCGGTGGCTTGCAAGGTATCGTGTAGATGTAGATGTAGATGAACCCGGGGCCATCGGTCAGTAATTCAATGTCCTACACACTGAGTTACCAAGCCGTACAAAATGTACATGTACAAAAGATACAGATAAATACAAATATACAAAAATGATAAATAAACTGTTAGATATTGACGAGAGAAAATTTTCATGACAGCCATAATCTCTTCACGCTCTACATAATCATCAGTTAACGAACTAAGATTTACGTTTGACATAGCCCTTCCAAGAGTATTTATCAGGTTTTATCTATCTATATCTATTAACTACGCCGAAAACAACTTCGAGGGTGTGTGGCAGGGGTTGACATATCACCAAACATGCACTAAAGTTTACTGTGATGACTGTGATCGAGAGTTAGTAGGCAGAAGTCTCAAATGTTGAAATACATTTATGAGAGCGCTTGGATAATTGAGCCCGTTAGCTTAGACAGGGAGATTCAACGTGGAATAAAATATGAATACTTATGGATATTGTTACGTTCCTTTTTTGTACTATCAGTTAGCAGCCAAAGAACAAGACTTTTAACGGTAGCCAGATTGAAAATGGACGGCTGGTCCGCCAACGGTTACCAGTTCAAATCCTACCTTGGAACTAAATGTCGGTTTTGTATGGGAACGAAGAGTTTCTACATCTAAACAGTACAATGCAAGCCACCGCGAGGGTGTGTGGTAGGGAGTGAAAATCACCAAAAATGCACCGCGAGTTTTCCAAGTCTTCACTGAATAGTTCATTGTTGACCTTAGTCTATTCGTGGTTCCTTCGCCTGAGAGCTCGGTCCCAATCATTCCAGTAATCGAAGATGGCCTAAAAATATTTCTGATGCTTGCATATATTCTCTTTCGTGACTTCCAATGGTCCAATGTAATTTAGACTGAATCTCTTTTATGAATTCCAAGATAATATTTTCAGTGATGACGGTAAAAATATTTGCTGGACTGCACCATAATCACAAAATTAGAGAAATTGATTGCCGAACTGACAGATTCAAAATGTCCTTTTTTCCTCGTACAATTCGGGATATGAATATATCGAATAGCATAAATACGAATGTACCAATATATAACATAGGTAGTTGCATGTTGGAATAAGGGATTTAAGCTAATCCGACTAACAGCATGTTTTTGCATGCTTGCTTTGCTATTTTTATCTTTTTTAAAAATTGAAGTTTAGGCTTGTATATTATTACTAATCCTTTGTTATGCATGATATGTAATGCATGTTTGGTGTGAATTCACCCCCTGATACACACCTTTATGTAAGCTTGCAGGGTATTATGTAGATATAGAGGTATAGACACTTGCTCTTCACCAAACCTGGTAAAATGTTCCATTCCCCCAAACATCCTCCCGATATCTTCTCGCGAGCGAAATCGAATTATTTGACATTTTTTTTGCTCAATATTTCCCACTTATCGTGGGTGAAATGCGATAGCCGCTAAGTTAATTTACATCAACCGTCCTTTCTTGACGAGAGGATGCTTCTCCTGAACGGACTTCAGACCTGATGCAATTACCTTTGGGAGCACGTCCATCTCGATGACAATTACTGTCACTGAAATATTTGAGGAATTTCGCGATTGAATTACTAAGGGCAAAGACACTTTCTGGGTATGTTATCAGCAATTTTTTCAGTTCATAAAACTACCTCGACTCCTTAAATACTCTACTTTCGGAGTATGAGAGAGAAGAGTCACTGAAACATTTGCTGAACTACCTTCTTTCTTCACAAAAACGTAAGCGATTATTTAAATGGCGCAATTTTCATGTACTTTACGCTATTGATATATTGTTTTTATCAGAAGCACACTATTTTCAGTAAGTACCTTCGAGTAGAAACTGATTACATCCTATTTTCAAGCATAATTTCTTATTCCATTTCTCTCATTAGTTCTAAATGCCTACACTATTTTTATTTATATTTAACTTAATTATCTCTTTATCGTTCGCTATACTTATAGGTAAATATGATATATTTAAATATTTCATCCACCCTAATTATTATTAGCACTTAAGGTACCAAGGTAACCTCTTACTGTGTGGAAATTATGGGAGAGCACCTGGCCGGAAATCAGGGGATCCGGCTCAACACAATGTGAGGAATATCCGCTATTGGGCTGATTTCAGAGGGTGACGTCGTTTAAGTTTTTGTGGTTTTTTTGGCAAGCTTTCAATGATTTTCTTCAAAGAATTCCCTCTCGTCTCCTGAAATTCCTGGCACGACTTTATTTCATTTTTTTTATCCACTTCCTTTATTTCTACTTCTTCCATTCCTATTCCTTTATAGGTTTACGTTTCATGCAAAATTTAGCTTGAGGAAACCTATAACTGCGAGCTCTCTACAAATCCCAAGTCAATAGTTTTCTTATTTTGGATCTTATTATCAGTTTTCTTAATCAAATATACGTATGCATCTTTATCGTATTTCTCATGTATATATGTGAAGCATATTTATCATATTACTTGATAAATAGTGTTCCTCAAATCCATGTAGCTGCAGCTCTCTAACTCCAAATTCCTAAAGAATAAGGGGACAAGAATCAGCCCTCTGCATTCACTGTTATAAAGGTTCTTGGACAATTCCTACTTGACTAGCTAGATCACCTTTCCCTACGCCCGATGGTGAATGTAATCCTCAGTTGAAGATAATGGGAGGTATTTCCTTTGCCTGAGGCGCCCGTGAATATCCAGAAAAATATTGTGCCCAGAAATACATGCAGTTTTGATTAAGAAATTAGCTTTTAGTGTTCATATATGTTTCTCTCACATTCGAACCGTGGTCCATCACTCACTTTCCCCAAATTCTTGCCTTAATTTAATTGAATTATGTATTGTTTTCTACAACACCTATGAGGTGAATTTTCATTCCTTTTTTATTATCTTGTTTTTGCTTTTCTATTTAAAGTATACAAAAATTGCATTTGTATCTTTTTATAACCTATGTATTCCAGTTGCATGTCAACAGTGCATGTTTGGTGATCTTCGGCCCCTGCCACACACCTCGCGGTGGCTTGCAGGGTATCACGTAGATGTAGCTTCATTGATATCATATGTATTTCTTGTAATATCGATGTTAATAGAAGATCTGACAGACTCTTAAGATAGAAATTACGTACACCAATTATGTTTCTAACGGACACCTTGTCCCAGGATAATAAATTTCATTTCATTTCATTTTTATTCCAAATTCTACCCACTAGGCAACTACTGTGCCTCATCCGTATGACGTTATGGAAGAAAGGAAGCCAAAAGTCCGCTTAAATTTTTTTTTTAATCCTCCAATCTCGAAAAGGAAGGATCGTGGTGGCCTCTTGGGTAGAGCGCTAGGCTACGGAGTCCCGGGTTCAATTCTGGGGCAAGAGTCTTTCTGGACACTCCCACCTCAAATCCTCGCGATTCGTGACAGAACTTCGTAGAAAATCGCAGGTGGCCCAGGGAAAGAAACTGGCCCCTTACCCAGAATGCGTGAATTTCGCACGCCAATGGCTTAGTACGGGGTGAGCTCTACCCTCACCTATCAAAAACCAACCTTCGGGTTTAACAGACTGTTTATTATTATAAAATGGAAAACAAAACAAGGAAACGTGTTAGATAAGTATTTCAGGGAGGAGGCCGATAGCTGATTATTCACCTTTCAGGAGCATTTAACTATTATACACCACCATTCAGCAATTATTCGGGGAATTGTGGAAGGCTGAGAGAAATCTGGTGCCGGCATCAGTGTACTTTTAACTTATTGTGCTAATGTGTCCACCGTTTTACGTCCCATCCAATAAAAAATCTCTTCCACAGCCGGGATTCGATTCGTGACAATTGGGATGGTAGGGCTCTACTGTAGCCTCTAACCTGATGTCCTTCTTCACCCTTGTGCTAACGTTGCCAGGGGAGGACAGGGGGAGGCACCCTGTCAGGCGATTGTCCTCAGAGGATGGATAACATTCACAGAGAGGAGGCGGCTGGGAAGGCCCATCTGGAATTCAGCGCGACACCGCACGAAGGGCCAGAAGGACGTGTTGCCCCCTGGGAGCCCCCTCCCCCAATTACGTCCTAAATCACGGTGGTCCCCTCACCCTGGGGTTTTCCCTAGACGGCAGCAGCCCTCCGCCCATGAAGCTCGAGGGTCGATATACTGTTACCGCAGGATTGGGGTGAGTCGGGTCACCAGATGGAACTAACGACCTGTGCATCTGCCACTCTGTAACCAATCTCCCACCACAGAAACTGATGGGATCTAAGGGCCATCGGAACTTTCCTTAGCATTCAAATAGAAATTCGATCGTTTCTAGACTATTGTGCGATCAATAAACTCGATGGCCTATCGAGGATTGACGCAGGTTGGTGGTAATAACTTCTGGTACTGGATTTCTAAATTTAACTTTGAATTCCGTCGATATTCGCAAAAGGTATCAGAATTAGAAGAATACATAGTTTTGGGAGCAATATTAGATCGCAGGTTAAAGTACAGATCAAATCATCCCAGGATATTATGCTAGATTCGACCAGAAAAATAAGAGAAGAGAGACCGGTATAAATAATTATCGTACCGGTATATTCAAAATGTCATTTTTCCCTCGTACTATAAGAGAACACAATAGGTTGCATATCGAAGGGATTGGTAGGTGAAATATTATTAGGGTAATATGTAGTGCATGATGTATGTTTTAACAACCCTTTGTTACTATCCCTTTGTTACAATGTAGATACCAACATCTAGCTGCATGTGACCCTATTATGTAACATGTTGCCATGTAATAGTCCAGTTGCATGTCAATAGTGCATGCTTGGTGATCTTCGCCCCCTGCCACACACCCTGGGGGTGGATTGTAGGGTATTGCTTGGATGTAGACGCAAAATTCAATTTAATAAAACTCACATGGAAGCCACGCAAAGAGTATTCCAAGTTCAGTACTCCGTTCATCGGATGTGACGTAAAACTGTGAATTACTCGTAGCTTTTCACATGGAGAAGTTATATTCCGATCCCGGTTTTCTCTTCTTTTAGTGCGGGAACACTTGAAACCACTAATGGTGTCCACCAAGAATTTCAGTCCTTTCATCAGACATCTGGATCACACAGGAACAAATGCAGCCTTTCTATAATAAGGCAATAAATATCTTCCACTTCGCTTGAATTTCTTTATAAAAAGTAAATAATAATTCTTTTCTTGTTTTTTCCATTGGCTTTTACTCAAGAGATGCCAACAGTTATTTTACCTCTGGTACGTACAGTTTTTCCTAGGAATATGTATAGGTAAACAAAGATGGACGCATCTACGGCCGAGTAAATAATAACAATAAATAACCTTTGGGTCGCTGGCGTTGGAGGATTCCTCACTAACCTTGTTTGCGTTTGTGGCGTATTTCTCGAGCCGCTTTCTCCCGTATCCTCACTTAGATTTTTACTCCAATTTTACCAATATAGGTAAGTCTATTCGAAAAAGTAAAAGATAAAAAAATGCAATCAAACATGGGTAATGAGATATTTAATTGAATACAGCTTGAATTCGGCGTGAATAATAATATTAGGTAGGTTTCTCTCCCGGATAACTAAACAGCCCTATGATTCGTGATATTCAATCAAAAAATAACTAGGAAAACGTACCTGGCCTAGTGATCAACACCCCGATCAATCTGCAATGCTTTCATTCGACTAGCCTACCTGCACTCAAAAACTCTCAATTCAATCCCAATGAACTCCATGTACTGAGCAGGCCACTGTAGTGCCGTAAAACTGCGAGCGGACGGGAATTTTTGGCAGGTCAAACGCCACGCTTGCATCGATTGGGCGAATGAATTTTAAAGCGACCCGTAATATTCTCCTTCACCTTTGAGGAAAACCACTGATATAATTGTACATTCTTTTAGCCGAGGGGGCCGAGGGTGAAAGAGCTGAAATCCTACATGGAACTATAGGAATAAATTTACAAAAGTAATGCAAGAGGAAAAAGATTGTAGACCCAGGTTTATTACGGCAGGTTAAATGTCGTCAACGCTTTAAAATTATGTGCTATGATGCTGTTGGAATTTATTTCTGTTAACCTTCTGTCTTATGCAGCGCCTTCTTACCAGAATTGTTGACAACCACCGCATCAACGCAACATCTGCATCACTTCTGGTTCTCGTTATGAACTGCCTAATTTACTTTAACCAGATATTACAGTAAAAAACCGGGGTTACGTGTTACTTCAGATAATCATTCAAACTTCCCCGCGGTATATTCGCCGATAATGAATCCTTGCCCACCATAAATTAATGGAAAATTAATGATTATTTATATTGTTTCACCAGCACCATCAACACTATCAAGACACCAATCCTAAAATTTTGTAGACGCAGTTCCCCACTCAATTCTTCCATCGGATTACCTCTTCATATTAGCATTATTTTTCTCTTTAACTGCCTTCAATACTTGTTCCATATATCTCTTAAGAGTCTTTCCTTCCTCAATTTTTCCGTTCACTTATCCCTCTGCGATCGTCTTTATCAGGTGATCATATCTCAAGATATGGCCGTTGTCCCGTTTCCTTATCGAAGTTTTCAGCAGGCTTCTTTTCTCCCACTCTTCTTAAGAATTTTTCGAATGTCACTCGGTCCATCCCATATATTTTTAATTATGCTTCTGTAGGAACACATTTGTAATACCTCCATTCTTGACTTCTCTGCCAATGTCCATGCCTCCCCGTCATTAAGAAGCAACTCCAGATATAAGTTGTAATGATTGTTTTTTGACGTCCAAGCTTGTATTTTAAGCTGTAAGCAGATCCTCCTTTTGGTAGAATGTCAGTTCTCTTGGGTACTTCCACATATTATATCGTTTTTGCTGCCTCCATCGCTAGTTACTTGGCTTACAAAATAAAATTATATTGTTACCACTCTCAGATTTCCCTTTTCTAGTCTAAAGGTGGTCTAGGTCTCTTTTTTCCTAATGCATACTGTCACCTAAGTTTTCTTTTAATTTATCTTCTAGCCATTATCTTTTCTATGCTTGTTAGAGTATAAATGCTTTTTTCTGTCTTTACCATGATGACTATGCCATCGGCCAATGGCAGCATACTGATTCTTTTCCCCGTGGATATTTATCTGAAGCCTATAGACTTTGCCTCCCAAACCTGTCCAATTACGCAGACCCAGGTTCACGTCACTGTCAGTTGGGATGTAGTCATCGTCAGCTGGGCTTCATAAATCACATCAAAATCTCCCCCACCACTTCCCTTTTTCCCGTCCTGCCACGCTGCCTTCACCCCTCGCCCCTCCCCCCCCCCCCTCCCCCCCCCCCTCCCACCCCATCCCACCCCCGCCAACCATCCCGTATTCAGGATCTATTCTCAGCGTGGACGGGCTTGACGAGCAAGGGCTAAATGACGAGGGGTTGCTAACGAAGAGAATCTTCTATTACGGTTCTGTCTTTTCTCGAAGAATCCTTGCTTGCGGTGCTACCTTAAAGGGTTAGGCTACCCAAATATTCCTGGAAATAGCGAAATCCAGGCCCCGGAGTGCGCTGTCTTATCCGTACAAGTGATGCATAAGCAAAGCAGCTCGTGTGTTTTATTGGGCCGTAGATTTAAATCTACACCTGCGTAATATCCTACTGGCCACCAAGAGGCTGTACCTCAGGGGGTGAAAGATCATCATATATCCACCACATGCAACTAAAGGGTAAAATGCTTGAATATGCAGTCGGCGTATGAGATCCGAATGAATTAGGCTTGATCATAGAGCTACACGGTGTGCAGCGTAGAGGAGCTACGTTAGTTAAACAGTGTTACAATAGGTTTAGTAGTGAATCAGAATTAATGGAAGAAATAGGTTGAGAATCATTATCAGATCGTAGCTTAAAGTACAGATTAAGTATTCTGCAGAAATTAAAAACGGATAGCTTTACTGAATTTGTTAGAAATATATTTAAAACCGCTGCGTAGTATGGTAGATTTGACCGTATTAATAAGATTAGAGAGATAGATTGTCGTACCGATAGATTCAAAATGCCATTTTCCCCCGTTCTATTAGGGAACACAACTGGCCACTTAGCAAAGGGATAGTCAGATGAAATACTGTTAGAGTAGTCTGTAGTGCATAAAGCATGTATTAAAATTACCATATTCACCTACATCTACGTAATACCCTGCGAGCTAACTCGAGGGAGTGTGGCAGTGGGTGAAGATCACCAAACATGAACTATTGACATGCAACTAGGGTACTACATGGAGGCATGCTACATAATAGAGTCACAAGCAGCTAGATGGTTAGTATCTACATGATAAGAAACGGATTATTAGTTGTTATTGCATGCATATTAAAAGAAAGATTAGAGAAAGAGATTGTCGTACCGATAGATTCAAAATGTAATTTTCCCCCGTACTATTAAAGAGCACAAAAGGCAGTTTAGCAAAGGGATAGTTAGGTTAAATGCTGTTGGTGTAGTCTGCAGTGCATAATGCATGTATTAACATTACCATCCCATTCATGGTAGGTAAATACAAAAATAGTTAGGTAAATGCCATTATAACCAATAATCCCTCTATTAATACGTAGATACTAACCATCTAGTTGCTTATTACCCTATTTTCTAACATGTTTCCATGCAGAAACTTAGTTGCATGTGAATACTGCATGTTTGGTGATCTTCACCCCCCAACACAAACCCTCGCGGTAGCTTGCTGGGTATTGCATAGATGTAAATGCAGCTGTGCATACTATGTGGAACCATGTCAGCATTCACGAGACACTTGCATATAAATCATTAGAATATCCATAGTCTTGAAGTAATTATTAGTTATTCATGCATTCCCTTTAGCAGATAGGACGCGTGGTGAAAGGACTATCACGTGTATACGTATTTATCCACCCCTAGGGTCAGCGCTATTCCCTTACCATGAAATTATAGCGAGGAAAATCGAAGGGAGCAAAGGGAACTTTATCGTGTCACAGTTTGTTCACAATTATTATTTACTCTCCCCCATTCGTCAAGGTTTCTAAAGAGAACTTAGTGTAGTGATACCTAAAGTCTCTTCTCATTGAGACGGTACGGATAACAAGAGTCCACTATGAATAGACATACTTACTTTACAAAATATTTTTATTCAGCAAATTACGTCATTACATTGTTTCCCTTCTCAAAGCGGCTTGTGCAATGACCTCACCTTTAGTCTTCGATTGCGTAACATTTTCACGAAAGAAAACTAAAAGTAAGTCGTCTGAAAATACACTCATCAGAACACTAATACGGTACACATTGCCTCACCCCTTCATTCCTCCTTTACATTCCTAATTCCTTCATCTCTGAATTGCTTTCATTCCCAGATAATTTCTTTGAATAACCTCCCAATTTAGGAGATTCATTATACCCACGTAACGCTCGATTCCTAGCCTTTTTGCCTTTCCATGGCGTGGCGAAAGCATGCAGGATAGAGTTAGGACATCATATACATTCAAGAAATAAATTCCCTGTTTTGCGTAATTGAGTTCCTACGCATTTTTGGAGATGTAACAAGTTGTACTAGGTATTCTCTTGGTAGGAATAGGTTTTGATGGATAATTTCTATACTCTGATATGTTTCCTCTCCCTTACATTTATTGAATACGCTTTCTACCTTATTTCCTTCTTTTGTGAGCAAACTTTAAAAATACAATGTTTTCTTATTCCGTGACACCAATCACCTTCCGTCATAATCCTCAGTTCTTGATGATACTTTCTTTCAAAAGCCGCTTTCATAAACAAATTCTCATTTAATTAGCAACCCCATTTATCTCTTCTCCATCCTCCTCGTTTCCTTGAACGACTTACTTCCTTCTCCACGATCTCGAGAAAACTCATGTTTGCTTTCCACTAGCTGATCGCACTTTCTCCATCCTCCGTACACACGCCTCAGAATTTTCCGGTCTTCTAGAAATCTCTGTCACCAGGGTTCTGAGTTCAGTACCAACAATTGCTATGTTCTACATGAAGATATTTACCACCCTTATCTTGGCATTATTGCTAGGTTCCTGACATAAAGTGGGAGTAAACCTTTTTGTACTTTTCCAATTATGAGTATTTAATGCAATCCATGTGAGTTATTGAAAATGGGATGTATAAGCTGAAACCGTAGTTGCGTTATAATAAAATCTTAATCTCCACTTAAACTAAGTGGAAAATCTACAAAAACTTCTGCTCTGTAAAGTACTTCCATATTGTCACCAATCCCGAAGGATTAGGTACAGTAGTGAAGGCATAATAATATCTGTTGCTTAACGGCTCTTTTTTTAACCGATTCTCCAATATGGAGGTTCATTAACATATAATACAACATTTTACCCATTTTTAAAAGGTTTTAAATTTTGAATTCTCCTTGGCATGACTTCTTCATCCCCCGTCACATACCCTCACGGTGGCTTGCGGGAAAATGTATGATTGTAGATGAAGTAGCACTTTAGGCTCAAATCCCCTCAAATAGAGGGGATTCGATTGATTTGATTGGTGGATTCGAAAGATTTAAATTTTCAGGCTCGAGGCGCTGAGGTGTGAGGGAGTAAGGGAAAACTTCAATCGTCGCTTTCATCTTCGCCGCCCAAAAAAGGCGAGCATTATTTCCCTTCCGGAAGAAAAAAATAGAAACCCACAGCCTCTCCAACACACGTGTGTACCTCGCGACCAAACCGCAGTCGCACCCCTCTGAGCCCCCTCCCCCTGCCCCTGAGTCCCCTCCCTCCCGCAAAGGGTCGCATCGTCTCCCGCCGAGCGTGAAAAAGGGAACAGAGGTTCGGGAGAGGAGAGACCCTTTTCCTCTCTCTCTCTCCATCTGCGCCACGCGTTCGTGCGTACGTGGGCATTCATGTCAGAGAGGAAAGCTTTCCTAGTTCTCCTCCAGGGGGAGTCATAAGGGGGTGGAGGAGGATCGCAGGTGCCCAGGCTGGTAACAGGAGCACTACAGGGTCGGTCCACGAAGGGTTTGACTAGCTACCTAGCCCAGACACTACGCACGGCCCTGAAATAGTAAACCGAGTATCAAAATACAATACATCTGAGCATCAGGCAACTCCGTTGTAACCATGGTTCGAGTTGGTATGCTGATTATGATACTGGGCTTCCTACGCTAGCTTTTTCATATGAAATCCAGCTTTTACCCATTCCCGTGACGCGACAGCGTCTAATATTGTCCAAAGAGGGGCTGGAATCCCCAAGAGAGGTGGAATTTGGGCTAAATCTTGTAAGCAAATACGAAGCCGATTTATTTGCAGATGACGTTAGATATATATTGAGAACGCCTGCGTATTACGCTCGTTTTGATCAGACAAACAAAATTCGAGAGATACACTCTCGTATCGACAGATTTGTTTTTATATTGACAATTGTAATAAAAAGAAGATGCAAAAAAACAAGAACGTAGGATGGCCAAGAATTTCAAATCGATGGTTTTTTTAGTATTTGTATACAGGGTAGATTGATGGGTGAGAAATGACCAGGAAAGAAAAAAATAGGTTTTTTGGATGGCGGTGAAACGAAAGACTGAACTAAAGAGTGCATAGAAAATCAGAAGATTCCAATATATGTGATCCGTACGAGGAAGGCATGATAAAGGAATTACTGGGTGTGCAAAGGAGATCAGCTAGATTTACTAAAGGCCGTTATGATAATTATACTAGGTACGTATAGGTACGTATTAGTGTTACGAGTTTGATAGAAGAACTAGAATGGGAATTATTATCAGAACCCAGGTTAAAATTTTGGCAAAACCTTACTTTTACTTAACTTAGAATCACTTAAGTGAATACGAAGCTGATTTATTTACAAATGACGTTAGATATATATTGAGAACGCCTGCGTATTACGCTAGGTTTGATCAGATAAACAAGATTAGACGGATGGATTGTCGTACCGATAGATTTAAAGTGTCATTTTTCCCGCGTACCTTAAGAGAGCACAATAGGCAAAATAGCAAAGTGTTAGGTAGGTAAAAAAATGCTATAGTAGTCTGAAGTGCACGATACATGTTTAAGGATTACTAACCCATGTGTGATAGAGAAATGGTGATACCTAATTATATTTCAGAAAATGTTTTTCTAACGAATTATGTGTAGCTGCAAACAATCTTGTAGCACATGACTCTTATATATAACATTTCTCCATGAAGTAGTAGAATTATAGCTCTTATTTGCATGTGGGTAGTGAATGTTTTGTGATCTCCACCCCCTGCCACACACCCTCTTGGTGGATCGCAGGGTATTAGTTAGGTGTTGATAAAAGAGGGCTTGTGTGGAGACTGACGAAATTGAAAGTTGGAGAGGAAAAACAAGAGTATCCTCATCTATGACAACCCTTCCAACTAACTTAACGACGCTTAACGATGACCTATGTGAAATCTCTAAAACTAAAAACTTTACGTAATTATTCATCGATCGCATAGCACATTAACCTCGTCCAAAAAAATGTGGATGAATCGTGGAGTGCGTTATCTATGTTCTCCGCGTCTTACTCGGTTTGAGAAATATTTTTCTGAGAATCGGGTCGGAGGAGAAACTAGAACAGCACTAGGACATGAATTAAAATTACTTTGCAACTATTCCACATAAATTTATTTCGAACGAGTCAACATTACAATGGATTTCCACAAAGTATCTGCCTCCACCATTCATTTCATTAGAACAGCACTGTTTAGTAGGGTTAAGTTTCTCCAAACAATGAGGCTATACTGCATGGCATAAGCTAACTGAATCCTAAGTTTAAATCCGAGATAAACGTAGCATCCATGACCTTGGTGGACTTCGAACCCGCAACCTACAAAGTGCAGGGCCAGCGCTTAGTCCTGGAAATTCAAAGTTTTGGTTATGCTAACCAGCTCGTTTTATAACAAATCAACGGCTTCGATAGGAAGGTTCAAAGGAAAGATCCCCGAAAACCCACACGACTTCTTGGGAGGCTTTTGGTGAAGTACTAAGAACTGTGATCTTCTGCAGCATTTGGGAAATCTTCCTCCTCCCTGTCTTCTCTTCCTTTACGAGCATCTGCTCTCTCCCCTTCTCTCCAGGGGCAACGCGACACACCCCTTCCCTTCCTCCCAGGGAGATAAATCACCTGCAGCCTCCTCTGCCGCCTTCTCGCAATGCTCAACTCAACTCACACATGCATGGTCTTTCTTTTCCGCTCTCATTCTTCCCTCCCTCTCAAATGTCTGCGCCGAATTCCGAATAACCCGCACCGTTTCTTACAGTAGCTGTGCAGCTTCATCCCCGGGTCGCCTCCATTTCAACCACCCAGCGTCATTTAGCGAATCAGGAGAAACTGTGTCTACTGACTTTACATCTGCAGAATACTATGCGAACCACCGAAAGTAAGGCACGGTATATGTAATCACCAAATATACATCATTAGACCACTACAAGATCTATTAGCTCACTAATATATTCAACGCTACTTAATTATAGATCTATTACATATTATAGATTATCATAACTACCTATCTGCCTATACACTATCTATTAGCGTACGAGACATACATTGTAAATTTCAATTTTTACACGGTCTAAACGGTGATATATAAGAAAAACTAAAAATTTCTTTCGCTTTCAATAGTTCATACAGATATACATAAACATCTAAAAATGTACATCACCTATCCTATTAATTCCCTGGCAACTCGAAGTAATATTTTCATTCCTACGACCCCAACATCTCACATGACGTCCCTCTTCAGCCCCTCATACCTCCTCCCTCCCATTTTTCTACCCAAGCTAGCCGTTCTTCTCCTGCCTCTACCACATCTGCCCAACATTATTCCCTCAATGAGGTCTTTCAAAATATCCTCGCCCTATATCCTTCTCCATATGGCTCCTAATTACTTCAATTATTTTTTTCCTACTAACCCTAGCACTGGCCTCGCTCGTTCTGCTTTTGACCTACCTTACTCTTCTCTTCCTTCTCCATACCCACATCTCAGTGGTCATCTTGGTTCAGTCATGGGACACCTAGATAGCCAGAATTTATTGCCCAATGTTCAGCATGGCTTCCGAAAGAGCAGATCGTGTGAAACTCAACTTGCTCGGTATGATAACCCTGTTAGCGTAACCAGTCTATTAAATGAATTAAATTGGGAATCATTGTCAGATCGCAGGTTGAAATTTAGGCTTAATCTCTTAAATAAATTCTAAGACCATATTTTCAGTGATGATGTTAAAAATATTTTGCGGACCCCAACTTACTATGGTAGACTGGACCATAATCACAAAATTAGAGAAATAGATCGCCGAACTGACAGATTCAAAATGTCCTTTTTTCCTCGTACTATTAGGGATATGAATAACGGTAAATGTATCCAGTACGAGAGTAGCAATGGATAACATTGGTAGCTGCATGTTGGTATAAGGACTTGAAGCTAACCCAACTAACAGCATGTTTTTGCATGTATGCTTTGTTATTTTAATTTTTAATTACAAATTTCATGCATGATATGTAGTGCATGTTTGGTGAGAGTTCACCCCCTGCCACACACCTTTATGGTGGCTTGCAGGGTATTATGTAGATGTAGATGTAGATCTCAAAATCCTATTTTATTAAATGTGTACTTTCATTTTATTCCCTTAAAGTTATGTATCTGCGCCATATAGTGTCACACTCCATACCCAACTTTAGACTGACCTTTTCTTTATGCCTATACTTGTTAAAGGCCGTTACGATAACTATATTAAGAAATGAGAAAGAAGGAATATCCTACTGGAGAATTCCATCGAGGTGGCCGATGAGACACACACACCAAGCTCCGTGCGAACTGCAACGGCAAAACCCCATCACGAAAATCAACCCGTAGGAAACGTGCCTTTGGAAGCAACTCATCTACATCTACGTAATACCCTGTGAGCCACCACGAGGGTGTGTGGCAGGGGGTGAAGATCACCAACATTATCTTGCATTGGGAACCCCAATTACCATAATTGTCGATCAAATTCAAGTAGTATTTGTAGTACTCTTACAAGTGGTAGAGTATTGAGCTGCCGACCGGTGTTTCCGAATTCGAATCCCAGAAGAGGTCTTTGGACATGTCCAGCCATGCCCAAGCTGTGTTGTTTTTCTGCATAAAAGATCTTCCCGTAAAACAGCAGGTGACACTGGCCCCCCTTACACTTGTGAGGGAATTTCGCTCACTGTCAAGCTTAGTTAGAAGTTGATGAGGTCTCTCCTCACCGACCCGACAAACTTTCGACTTACAGAAAACTTCCCATCAGAGTTGTAAAATCTATTTTTCAGATGATCTAACTCCTTAAATCACATCCTACCGATTACTTTAATTTACACTAATCTGGACCTAAAAGCTACACATCGTTCAACTGGTTCAGTAAAATATCTGTAATAAGTCTTATTGTAGTCATCTGCTCATAGCATCTGCAAGAAATCCACGTAAGAAAAATCCTTGGCCTACACCGGAACTCGAACCTGAGCCTCTCTGTATCTCTCGTACGTCTTTACGTGATCATTGAAGCTTCCTCATCCCTTACTGATTTCTAAACGATTTGAGGAGACGATTCTGGACGAAATACCGATCAAACTATTTCAATAAGTATTGGTTGCGTTGCGCATAGCGCTACCCACCAAGAGGCTAAGAAATCCTGACCTAGTTAGCTAACCTCACACCGCAAGTGATTGAGAAAGGAATTCACATTTTCATGAAAATCTACCATCCTATCTCTACAATCAACACTTATTTGACCAACATTACCAAATCAAGATAAAATGGGCCAGTTTGAAATTTATTAGTACAACCAGACGTCAATAAGTAAATAGTTCCTTTTAGCAGCTACTTGTTTATCACCAGGATAATACTTATAAGTATTATCCAGGTAACTATTATAAATAATACTATTATAAATAACACCATTATAAATATTATAAATAATACTATTATAAATAAAACCATTATAAATAATATACTCCATTATACCATTATAAATAATATATAAATAATGTAATATATAATATATAAAGTACTGATCCTTTATTTTATGCGTGATATGTAGTGCATGTTTGGTGAGAGTTCACCCCCTGCCACACACCTTTATGGTGGCTTGCAGGGTATTATGTAGATGTAGATGTAGATGTACTCAGTCCCAGGTTTTTGTAAAGGTTTAGGATATCTTACATGATTTTCGTCGTCGCTAGAATTTAAAAGAACTACTAAGAGCTGTAAAAGCTCCTTTATGAATAATAGGTGATATGTCACGCAAGAGGTTCCTTTCAGGGAACAGAGTGAGAGTGGATGACTCAACTTTATCCTGCCGCTAACGGATGGCATGGTGCCTCGGTGTGGGAACGGTGCAGGGAGCTGAGAAAGAGAAATCTGTCCTAGGAATAAACATGCTGTGTACATAAGACATCTTGGGTTTCACTGTTTTACATTAATTCTGACTGACGATGTACCGCTCTTGAAATAATCTCCACATTAAAATCCAGTAACCGTTTTGCAAAATATCAGCCGTTGCTGTTATTCAAAAGCAAGCAATAGAGAAAAGAAGTCAGTACTGTGGCCTCCACACCAGCCCAACCCCCATTTCTTGCAATCACTAGTTTCAATTTAGCACAGGCTTGACCTCATCTCCATCTACGCAATACCCGGCAACCCACCTCGAGGGAGTGTGGCAGGCGGTGAAGATCACCAAACATGCACTATTGACATGCAATTAGGGTACTACATGGAAACATGCTAGATAATAGGGTCGCATGCAGCTAGTTGGTTGGGTTCCACATAGTAATAAAGGGGCTTTTATAATCGGCATCTCAACACAGTGTTGATAAATCATTTTGTTTTCTTTTATCATTGAATTCTGGATTTTTTAACAGAATATATTTTCTTCTCATCATGTTCTCCACTTCAGTGATTGGAACTTATTGCCATCCTCCTCAGCTGAATCCAACGTTAAAACGGCCCAGGAGTCGGCTCCAAGTTCCCCGGAGAAAGTAAAGTCACTTATCCCTGGTGCTCAATAACTGTTTGCGCGTTGAACCGGCCCAGCATTCAACATAATTCCGTCCCGAAATTTCCCACGGGATGGGTGGGGAGGGCGTTTTCCCGTGTTATTTATCCCGCGAGTAGGTCCCGGTGACACAGCGATGGTCATCCCCACAGAGTCGGCGGCCACAGAGCACGCGTTTGAAGGAGCCTAGAATCCCCAATTCGGCAGCGGAGTCGAGAGAAATATCCGTTTTTTATTTTATTTTATCTGACAATTACAGTAATTTGTACCCCGTTCCTTTCGGGAGGTCAGAAAGGGGGAAAAAGAGAACATACAGGCCTTAATCAAATCGCTGATGGAAAAAGTGAGAGGAATTCCCCCTGCCTATCTGACTGTGAGACCGCAGGCCACATCCGGAGTAAACAGCGTGCGTGGGTGGGCGCGTTTCGTGTATGCGTGCGAGTGAGAGACCAAGTTCTGTGCGTCAAGTTCGTTCGTTCCAGCTACGTCCGTGCAGTATCACGATATATTGCCTGCGTTATGGTACTCGATATTGCGACTCGCGACAAAAAGCCACGGTAGCAACTGAGATATTTCGATACGTGATTACAATAGCACGCGATAATTGGCGTTATGCAATAACTATGTACGATATCACGCAGCATGCGATATGAAGTGATATGACAACTATAGGTACAATATGAGATATAATGTGATATGGGTTCTAACAAGATATTTAATATCAAGGGATTTCCGCTGTTAAATCATTAGCGAAGTCGCGCGGTATCATGCGATGACGCCATTTTACGTCAGGAACCAGACATATCGTTCAATTATATTCATGATAAGAAATACGAGGAGTAAACAAAACACGGATACTATTTTCACACTATATTAAACACCGACCATGGTTTCGACAACTTAGACAAACTGATAATAACACTTAGTTGTCGAAGTAATGTTCGGTGTTGTTCAAGAGGGTGTAAAAATACTATCAGTTTTTTGTTGATTCCGCATCACGAATCGATATATCGGCGCTCTTTTAATATCATATTGTTATCGAAGTTCAATATTAATACACGCATATTGCACAGCTTGGTTCCAAACATCTCACCATGAAGGATTTTGAGAACAACTGGGTGGGGGAATGAGGGATGAACGGGGGTGGAGGGTCAATCCTTAGAAGGGAGGGGGGTGCATCCGTCTCCCTCTCAATCTTTTCCAGAGAAATATAGAGAGGATGGTTGAGAGAGCGAAAAAAAATAAAACCACGAACGACAAAAGAGAGCAATCTCGTTAGGGATGACACCGACCTCCATTCCTTAGGAGAAACAGACGCTCGCTCTGTCATTGGGCAGGAGAAGGAAGCCCAAGACAGAGAAAAATGAGCCCTTCGCACCACAGGTTTCAATATTTGATCGCGGGGCGGAAGAACGCGGCGAAGAAATAGGTACGCGGTTGCTATGGGAAACGAGAGCCTCGCTTGCGATGAGAGTCGAGACCATTGGGTACGGCGCAAAGATTGAACGGTACGTTATTCTTTTTTTCACAAATAGTTCCGTCATCTATTCCGTCGACAAATTACATAAGCGGGGAAATTTCATATAGTTTTATCATTGTTTACTTTTTTATGTGATTTTCAACTTTAATTCAATACTCATTGCATGCAAAGCTCTTTTTTTGTCTTCTTCGTAAGCCAGTCTATTAGATGCACTAAAATAGGTATCATTATCAGACCGTAGGTTAAAATTTAAACTTAATCCCTTAAGTAACTAAATTCTAATAAAATATTTTCACTTGTGACGTTAAAAATATTTTGCGAACTCCAACTTACTATAGTACACTGGTAACTAGTCTCGCTTCCACTTCTTACGTCCTAAAATCCATTCAGCGATTCCAATAGTTGTACAAATTCTACCTGCAAAGGTAGTCTTCTCCGCTTGACGCTGATAACTGAGTTGAGATTTTCCATTTGTATGGCTGGACATATTCAGAACCCCAGCCTCACTTCTGCGGCTTGCGTAATAAAATCTTTATTACTAGATCAAAAGGGTGACAGATTCTCATCGTTATGGTTCGAAGCAGTATATATCGCGTCGCTAATAAGTAATACACACTGCGCAAGTGATCCTCCACACCAATTTGACTCTAATAAGAGATTTTAGGACGTAAGAAGTAGAAGGGAGACTGTAGTTGAGTTTCTGAATATGACCCATAGCTGATCTCAGGAAGGCCATTAAAAATGAGAGGATTTCAAGGCGCGTGAGGTGGGTTGGATGACACAAGACAAGAATTTCCTCTGAGGAGGTCCTACATCTACATCTACATAATACCCTGCAAGCCACCATAAAGGTGTGTGGCAGGGGGTGAACTCTCACCAAACATGCACTCTAAGGCGCTCACTTCCCTAGAGCCTCGGACAAACAAGTGAGCCGGGAGAGGGATGAATGATTGAAGTAAAGAGGGTGTAAAGGGGTTGCTGAGAGGAAAGAAGGAGTAATTCTCACTCCCCCCCCAACGCCGTTCTCCCCCTTCCAACACATCATTCACTCCCTACCATCAGATTCCCTCAACGCAGCACCGCTCCCCGGTCGCCATGGAGAAAACTCTTCCGTCGACGGCATTGTTCGGCTGCCAAGTGACGTCACCGAGGCCTTTTTTTTTCTTTTCTTCCAGCCCTTTCTCGGTGACACATCATCCGAATGCGCAGAGTGATTGCTCTTCCTCTTCCTCAATCAGTTTGCCCTCTATTTCCTCTCGATCTTCAACATCACATTTTCCACATCCGATGGAATTCTTTACTGCAAAACACACTGGCCTGAATGATCCCCTCCATGTAATACCTTCGTTCGCCTATTTAAGAACATGCCCTGGAAAATGATGCGGAATATTTCTCTTGCCGTAAGGAAACCGTACCAATTCAACCAGCGAAATGGAAAGATTCTTGAAAGATGTGGTTTCGAATGCAGCATCTAAAACGCTCTTGTAATTTATCCACCACTGAAGAGTTGCCTCCCTTTTTATCTTCCGGAAAGTCTACCATTAAAACATTGTTTTTGCAATTCATTCAATATAATATCAGAAATAACACTTCCTACTTATCTCTTTTTTATGTTTTTAACACCGTGTTCCATGATGAAACTTTTCAGCAGTTGACATTAATGAAGAGCAGTAGACTTGGGTCTTAGGTTCTCCAACGAGTAAAGTTTTATTGAATTATGCAACCTAAGGTCTTAATCCTAAGAAGAGTACAACTTAAGTGCCGATCGCGACCTTTGGGTTGTCAGGCCAGCGCGTTACGGAACTGGCCCCAACTGATTGATGGTTGACATTAAAAGATATTAAAAACTGGCGATTTCAACATATTAATATACCTACCATAGAAATCACTAGAATACTTTTGGGAACTTGGGACTATCATTTTGAAAATAACTAATTCCACAAGGAAGATCTCTCCCGTATTTTAAAAGTGATTATTTTATGAAAAAAGAGTCAAGCTCTGAATGAGAGTAGGTATTACCTAATTAACACTCCGTAAATCCAGATACCACGTTTCCCATAAGAGTATTATCGCAAAGTTCCGTGACTTTTTTCCCTTAAAAAACTTTGAAATCAAGAAGTATAGTCTTGGAAATTCTAAAGTTGCATTATCATTTTACATGAAATACTTGTAATGCTAGGAACTAGTTTACAAAGCCTCAGCTAAAACTATCTATTTCTGCACTAATTACTCAGGTACGAATCCTATACAACTCCAGGTACTAATGCCTACTTTACAACTAGTTGGTAGCATAAGAAACCATTTTGAGTTAAGTAACAGAATTATAGCAGGCAAGTTAACTTGTTGGAAATTGTCATTATGTCACTATTAGATTTGAATTTGACATTATATAAGTAAAATAAAACTTTGTCTAGAACAAAGTAAAAACGAACTTTTATTTTTGTAATTTAAGCAACAGAGTTGTTTCTATACATCGAAAACATGAATTTCCACGCGGTTGAGACTACTTAGTTGGAAGAAAAGGATAGCCAAAATCTGCTTCTTGTTAATTTGCATTTCCCTCATTTCCCTTGGCACCCTGCGCATATTGCTCAGCAAACATCTCCGCTCCACGACAACTGTTTCCGACCAAATACATGGAAGCGGTGGAGCTTACTTAACCTGCTCATCTCGACGAGGGACGACGCCAGCAGAGGGCTTTGTATTTCGGCCAAGTGGTGCCGGCAAAACTATTCCGAATGTCCTGTCTTAATTGTTGCGTTCATCAACTGGTGAAAGCGCCTGGCTAATGCACTTTCAGAGAGCATTCTATGAAAAGGTGGATCAATACACGAAAAAATCCAAAAGAGTAAGGTTCAATAAACCCCGACCACTTTTAGCGATAGCTTTGTTTATTCCTTAGCTTTGTAAGAAAAAGAAATCTCACTGAGAGGAAGAAAGAGAAGCAAGGATAGTGCTTAAGATTCTCAATCGTGACCCTAAATCGCTGAATGCCCGTTTCTGTGTTAATCTAATGAAGATTAATGGTCACCAATGGAAAGATTGATTTTTTCATTTCATTTTTTTTAAATCTAAACCGAATGGAAGGAATGAAGATATTGGCAAAAATCTCTTTCACTTAGGGGTGTATGTAAAATATTATATTAACCCTGTTTCTGTGCCTTATATATCTATGCCTGGCTGAAAATGTAAATCAGATAAGGCTTTAGAGAGTATATTTTTGCAAAAATATGCCAAAATGAGATCAAGTATATCATATATACCACCTACAAAACTGTGAAACTTTTAACACTCAATTTAGAAAAATAATACGCTCTATTAATTGAGATAAATATGAGCAATTTAACGCATTCATTTCTTCGTGATTATAAAGCCATAATTGCATGTGTAATTCAGGCAACTATAAGTACTAAATCTCCACTGTAAGCAGTTTACTTATTCATGAAATAGTTATCAATCGTGAACCTATATGTTCATAGTAATGAAATATTAATGCCATGCTATATAATTAATAATTTAGACACAAAAGCGTCCAACAAACATTGCTCTCAAAGCTTATATTTCATCAAAAATACTTTCTTCACTTTATGAATATTAATAATTGGCTTTGGCCAAAAAAAATGCAACAACTCAAAAATCTCCCAATCCGTGGCAAAAAGTTAACACTGTGATATAAAAAACTAATACAAAAACTGTAAAGTAAAAAATGCTGTCCAAAATCCAATTTGCACCTCTGATTACTGATTCCATTCCATCCAAAGCAATAAGATCCATATGAACCTACAGTGACTCTGTGGGTATTGGGTTGAAGGATAGTGAGAACGAGGGGATCGTTTATACAAGCCGTGTTGGCTTGATGTAAACATGAAACGGAACGGAGGACGTAAAACATAAGATCTTTTTTTCCCGCAGATGGAAGAACAGGCGAAAGCTTGTAACCTCGAAATGGATGGGATTCGGTGGTGAAGCCGCAAGGGGGTTGGTTGGTTTGGGGTTGAGGGGTGGTGAGGGGGTAAGGGGCGTGGCGAATTCATTTCTTCCAAAACAATAAGAGAGAGAGAGCGAAAAGGGGTGAGGGGGGGCGCCTACAGACCTTCGGTTCCGTCTCATCTCCCTCAAAACAAAGCCGCAGCGAGTAAGTGAAAGTGCTCGCCGTGGAAACGGTCCAAAAGTCTCCTCTCCTCATACCTCCTCCTTCCTAACCCTCCTTGGAAAACACCGCTGCGTTCCTCGAACCATGAGCTCGCTTGCCTGGGAATCGGAAAGCATTGATTCGAGTGTCTTGTCGAGAAACTCAGTACCCATCTCGTATAAGAAACCTTCTATAACGGGGACGTCCAGAAGGAGCAGAAACTTGCGACGCATAAAATCTAAAAGAAGATGATCATTTACTCCTCGCATATTTGTTCGCAGACACCATGTTATTTATACGTGAAATAATGGGTCAAGCTTATCGTAAACTGGGATTTTTCAAAAGGATACTGGGCAAATGGGACGATCATGTACGAGAAATTAGCTACTTTTTTAGATATAATTTGGAATACGCTCCTAGTATATAGGGACCTTACGAAATATGCTTAAATAATGAACTTGAACGTGTGCAGCGAAAATCGGCAAGATTTGTAAAGAGACGGTATGATGACTATATCAGCGTAACCAGTCTATTAAATGGACTAAAGTGCCAATCATTGCCAAAAATCTTAGGTTGAAATTTAGACTTAATCTCTTAAATAAATTCCAGGATAATATTTTCAGTGATGACGTTAAAAATATTTTGCAAATTCCAACTTGCTATTGTAGACGGGACCATAATCACAAAATTATAGAAATTGATTGCCGAGTTGACAGATTCAAAATGTCCTTCTTTCATCGTACAATTAGGGACATAAATGGCTGTAAATATATCCGACAGCATAAATACGAGTGTATAAATGGATAGAACAGGTAGTTGTATGTTGGTAAAAAGACTTAAAGCTAACCCAAATAAAAGGGTGATTTTGCATGCTTCCATTGCTATTTTTATTTTTTAAATTGTGAAGTTTAGACTAGAATATTATTAATAATCCTTTTTTATGCATGATATTTAATGCAAGTTTGTTGTGAACTCACCCCCTGCCACACACCTTTATGGTGAACTTCAGGGTATTATGTAGATGTTTTTACTCTACCATTTTTGGAAGGTTTTGAGAGACAACCATCGACTAAGGTCATTTTTGCCAGTATGTGGGTATTGGAGGAGAATTGTACATTTCCAAGGACTGGATAAGAGAGTGGAGTGATACTCCGTGTCCGCATTATAGTCTATTCTTAACGAAAATCAACAAGGGTACCCAAAATTTTGACGTTCCATTCGACGGACGGAATACTGAGCATGAAGTTCTCTCCACATGGCACTCAAGCAAAGACCGGCGTACCAATGAAAAACCTGACCAGTCCATTGTCTTCGTGGCTTCGTTCCTCCAGTTTAATGCTTGCGCTACCGGCTATTCTCCTTCCAACCACAATATCGGCGTTTACTCGGAACCGAAATCGCTCTTTCGTACGCGAACTCGTTAGGTGGAAACGAAAAATGAATTTTAATGAAAACATTAATCTCCTAACCAGAGCCATTCGCTCATAAATCAAAAATAAAAATAAACAAAAAGTGACGCCCACCGAACGAGCAGGGTTCAGGATTTCTACGTCATCCCTCTCGGGTCCTTGACTGTTTTGGGGAAGAACGGGAGGGGAGCGGAGGTGGGGAGGGGAGATCTGCCGGACGAGATTCTGTCACATCCTACAAATAATCCAAAACAACTGAACAACAAAATATTTTCGTATTTATTTTGGGATGACTAAAATTGTGTTGAAATTTATTTGCTTATTCACAAATCACGATGTAGTCGAACATGAAATGCCTTACCAAATAATCCGAATGGGGTCCAACAACCACTTCCATTCAACTGTGTGTTCCCCATTGTGATTGGGAGAAGGAGCTGCGTAGTCTCAGTTGTTATTGAACGAAGTGCATGACGTACGAGTCCTTTGCACGCCCACTTTTCCGAAAGGGTTAAACACATCAGTTTTACGCTGCTTATAACTCGAGAACGACTCGACGGATCGAAGAACAAAAAAAAGTAAAGGTCTTTTTGTTCTACAAACTGTATCAGATTCGAAAACAAAAAAATATAGCAAACGACCCCATTGTCTTAGTATTCTTCTGATGCATATTCTTTATTTTATCACATTTCTTCGAGCATATTTTTTAGTTTTTCTTCTTACCCGCCACAACAGCAGCTATATTGTTAGCAACGATACAAATAAAACAATTAACGTATTAAAAAAAGGGGAAACCATTATTACAACCTGATTAAAAATATTTTTTAAACGTGGTATTCCTATCGCCTTACACCTTCGCACCATACCATTGCACTCACCTTGAAGATGACGTCAGTGTCAGCAGTCGAAACAGTGGTAGTTACCGAATCCCTGACCTGGAGGAGAACCCGTGAAGACTTCACAGATTAGTATTTCCACTTCCTCCAAAGGAATACAGTCACAGTATAAAAAAACAGCGCCGTTAAAGCGGAAAATGTTTATCACTCTCGCTCGAAACTTTCTTCACCCATCCTCCAGTTCGATCCCTCCCCACTCCCGTTTCCCCCAGACTGATTGATGACGGGGAGACTTCCTCGTACCCCAACCCTCTCCCGCCGCCTACTGCCGAAGGAATTCATGAGTGACGTATCCCGATTCGCTGACGTCCAGGGAAAATGAACACCGGGTCAGAATGTGGACAAAAAGGAGTCGATCCACACGGAAAAAAAACGTAATCGGGTCTTCCTGGCCATGCAAGCAAGTGTTTGGTTGTGTGTGTATGTGCATACGCCAGACAACGTCGAAGGGAAGAGTCGGGCTCGTGAATGAATGACGTGACCTGCCGACGTCAACATCCCGGTCGCGTCAATAAGGGGCATAAATAATGTTAGGGACGCCGCATGGCTCGTTGGCCAACACTTCGATGCCTAGGGAGGCAGCTTCCGTCACCGCCACAGAGGTGTTTTTGGCACTAGATAGGTAATGGCTGCGTTAGCCATCCAAGGTAGGTACATACCTAAAATCCTCGGTGACTATAAAACGCTGGTTACAACTGAGTCGATATAAGTTATCTTTAATCACAAAAGCAAATAGCAACATCCGAATTTCATGGCCGTAAAATTCCGTCATGGTCATACCTCCCATTACTATCTATCATTTCAGAACACTGTTTCAGAATTTGAACGTGAATTATTATTAATTTAAATTTTAAACAATGTAACAATACACATTGTATGGATAAACGTAACAGTCCATTGTTATAAACGTATTATTACAAGAATATGTAATAGGTAAAAGGTTGCTAAAGTACCTATGTTGTACCTCATACCTTTAATTGTATGCCAAAGACTGCATAATCTAAAATCCTTGGCCGAAATTAAAACAAAAGTGAAACAATGGTTAATTAGCGAAATTGGTGAATATGTAATACCTTATAACAACCTGATATTTATAAGTAATAATAAATTTTCCTATTTTGGTTTCAATATTCCTTAGTTGGTTGGTTAGTTATTTAGGGGAGGCGACCGACAGCTGAGGTCATTTGCGCCATATAGGATAGATGGATAATAGGGTAATGGTAGGAGTTTTTAGGGAACGGAGGAAGGGTGGAGAGAAACCCGGCGTCGGCATTAGCCTACTCTTAGCGAAAGGCGCCAAGGGGACCACGGCTTAACGTCCCATCCGACGGACGAAGTACTGAACTTGAAATGCCCTCCACTAGACACTCAAGTGGGGACCGGTTTTTCACTGAATTCAATATTCCTTATAAATTTAAATGTTATATTAATGTTACTGAATTATTTTTATGAAATTAAAATTATAATGTAATATAAATGTAATGTAAACAATATACCAGTAGGGTAATTTTTATTTAGACTATTAAATGTTCTGCTTGTAATATACCACTATGTAATATAATAATGGAACCTTCTGACAAGCCTTATACTTAGAAGGACCAAGTTTTTAATGCAAATAAAGGCATTCATTCATTTATCTAAATCTAAAAAATAAGAGATGGAAGAAGAAATATAGTAATGTACACAAGGAATTTGAAGATGGCGACACAACAAACGGAAAAACACACTCGCTGATGACAGCAATGACAGACTAAACTCAGCGGCCATTAACTAATACCTATTACGATACACACTTCAAAATGGCTCAGTTACTACTAAGGCAGAATATAGGATAGAGCCAAATGGCGAATTAGGACACGGCTTTTCGCTTAATTCAGCTTAGAAAATGAGTAATTAGAATTTTTTGCCCATTATTTTGTCACCTACACCCATAAATAGCCCTTGATTGAAAACTAATTAACCACTACGTCCAATCGATCCGCCATTTTTTTCACGAGATCGATTGCACAAGAGAGCCTGGCTGCCGCAGTCGGCCCTTTCAGCGTCTTAAAGAACCCCAATTGCAGAGAATTAAATTTTCATATATGCAACACTTCAACGCCAGAGAGATTTCCGCGAAAACATCAAGCAAAGCGGTTCTAAATAAGGAATGAAGGAGAACCTGAAAGCGTGGACGTACGTGTTGGAGCAACTTAGAAAAATACGCAGTTCCAGGAAACTTTCAAGAGTAATAATTAGAATCCGGTATAAAAAAATTACATTTATTCTAACCATCCCTAAGTCACAAGTATACCCATCGGTGCAATCAGCAAAATTTAATCTAGTATTTAACACATTCCAAAATCCACATAAACGTTATTACCGCCGTTATCAAGTTAAGGTTTTCTTCAACTTAACTACACATTGCTTTACTTCCGAAACCCTTAAACAGCCGATGGATTCCCGTTAAATACCCGACAAGTATAATCCAGAGAGGATAGCTCGAAAAAAAACATTATGGTCTAGAGAGAAAGTGATTAATCACAGCGATCAGATGAGAAATGGAACGTGCAGAATTCCCAATGACACCAAGGAAGGTTCTTTAGCAAAAAAATTTGGCAAACACGAAAATAAAATAAGAACAACTAGGAGATCTAAACGCAGACACAAACACGAAAACAAAGCTCTCTCCACCTTCAGCGCACTCTTGTAATTCCCTCGATAGAGAGGAGCCTCGGAGGATATGGATCAGCGAAACGGAGGAATGGGGAGGGGGAATAGCAAAAGTCCTCTTTAATTTATCCCCCACTTCCTCCGCCCCTGGGACCACCACCCGCACTTTTGTCGACATGCTTTAAGGGAAAGGGAAGGCCGTGTGTTGCGGAGGGGGCATCCAAAATGTTCAGGGGAGGGGGGGGAGAGAAAGGGGGCGTGGCGGGAATCTACGGAGAGAAAGGAAAGAGGGTCTGAAAAAACGCGGCGAGGGGAAAGCTCTGAACTCTCCGTAACTCACGACCATCTTTTTGATGGGTGTAGTAACCCCCTTTTGGCTCCATCCCTAACTCGGATGGTGCAAATAGAGTTGAGAAAGTAAGGGAAGGATCTCCCACATCTCCCGTCCCTAGCGCGTCAAACTTTAAATCCTAACCTCATGAACTCGTAGTTCCTCTCTTTCGTTTTCCACCTGACTCACGGTTGCTACGCTAAATCCGTCCCAAAACCTTTATAACGATTTCCAACTTCTTCTTCCTCTAAGACTTTGCAAAAGATGGAATGGCAAACGGGGGGGATACATATATATACATTCTAGCCGCAAGCAGAATACGATAATAAACATTTCCTGTTCCGACTACAGGAATATTTGAAGTCTTCGCCGGGTAATAAAGCATTTTTCACACCAAAACGAGCTAAAGTTGGAACTTGAAGAAGGAGTCAAGGATTTTCAGCATCACGGCAAATAAACTACCGTAGATTAAGTTATCTAGTTAGGTTATGATAGTTCAAAATTTATCAAATAATTTACATTTTTGGAAATGAACATGATGAAAGACTGCTTGTAACTAAAATGGAGCAAAATGAGCCCTTTTGTTGGATTTTCAGTTCCTTGTGCATATTGTGTACTAAGTCGAGTTAAATTCAATTCAGTCAATGAATCGTCGACAAATGCGCTCATAATAGAAGACAGGTTATAAAAATGAGAGGAGATGTACGATAGTACGCGGCGCATATAGTTTTGTCCATCC
This sequence comes from Platycnemis pennipes, assembly GCA_933228895.1. Classification (NCBI taxonomy): domain Eukaryota; kingdom Metazoa; phylum Arthropoda; class Insecta; order Odonata; family Platycnemididae; genus Platycnemis; species Platycnemis pennipes. The sequence continues at coordinate 125,559,011 of OW121851.1, read as the reverse complement.
CGCAGTGTAACGGATGTTAACTAGCTGCAATTTGGCATGTGATGATAGCATATTTCAATCGTGAATTTGATCTTAGGATTTAAGGATAACAACCTAGCCCTCAATGTTGTAATTAGAAAAATCCTTAATCACGTAGCATTAATGCATACCGTGTATTTTGTTCGCTCCCTGCCATACACCACAGCGATGGCTTGCAGTCTATATGCAGATGTAGATATCTACTAATTACTATGAGATTTACGACAGGACGCGTTATTACGCTACAAATTATGAGGTGGAAAACTTTTCCTTGTACGGTATGCTACATGCACATCTCTGGCGAGTTCTCACCACAATTTTATAAAACTTTGTACCTATATTGTGTTACATTTTAATACTTTTGCGGTTTTGCGATCGATGTCATAACTCATATTACAATATTTTCAGCGAATATAGTCTATACCGTATTTTAAAATTTGCAATTATTTTTGCTAAAATGTCATAGATTTCAATAATCACCAAATCTTTCACCTCTACTACTAACAAAACGAATCGATAATATTTTGTATGATTCTGAAATCAAAACATTTCATTCTTCTGAGCTGTATCCCAAGACCTTGGGACAAATTAGAAATAAGATGTAAAATTTTCTTCTCTTAAAAATATCTTTTTTATTTACTTGGTAGTTATGTATTTTCTAGTTAAACAACAAGCTATCACCATCACTCTCATCGTGTTCTTTAAAAGGTAAATCCCTTACTTTCGTTCTTTCCCAACGTCTTATACTTCATAATATTAGCAGTGAACTTATTGTGACCTGTCCAAAGCATTTAATTTTTTTTATATTGATTAAATAGGATTTCTCTCCTCGTTTATTTCTTTTCATACTTCATCCTCAAAGCTCCATTCACGAAATGGGGAATACTTTAACCAATCAAGTGAAATAATCGTATTCACGCTGGAAGTCGCACATGCACAGGACTATTTTTGTCACTTAATCCATTCGAGCAGTTTTCGAACACTTACACATTCCGAAAATTTTGTGATAATGGTTGGAATTTCCACAGATTCCTCTTTCGCCAAACAGCTTTCTGAATGTCCCGAAAAGGGATGGGGATTAGAAGAGAGATGAGAAAGAGAGAGAGAGATCAAAACGGAAGGGAGCATTCTTAGCTCCCCTTGCTTCGTTCCGCCCCAAAAGACGGGAATGTGCCTCTCCGCCCCTTTAAAATTTACCAGTCACCCGTCCTCACACAGGGAATGGGCTCCAGTGGAGAGAAGGCAGGGAGAGAGTGCTTCGACTCAGGGATTCCCGAACGTTAATTAACCTCTTCCGCGAGGGCGCGCCACTCGACCCTTTCCGAACCCTTCGCACCTCATCCCCTCTCCCTTCCCCTCTCATCCGCACGCTGACATCACTCGGGATGACATCCCGTTGCCATGGGAAGAGAAGGGGCTGACAGTTGCGACTCGAGTACTTAGTCGATTGAAACCAAGTTTACCTTGTCACAAAATTTTATTTTCCTTATTTGTTAAAATTATTCAGCGTGGCATTACGGCGATAATTAAGTTTCCAAACTTTCTCTTGCTGAAAATGACGGAACTACCACGTTTCTTTCAATTTAAACGATATATTTTTTTGTTTTATTCAGCAAGCTCAAAATCCTCAATGTGGTGCAAAGATTTTATTCCTCATTTACTTTTATCAATAATACCCAAAAAGGTTATTCTTGCATGAAGTACCACATTTATTGAATTCATACTGATTGCAAGAAAAGTGTTAAAAATAAGTTATCGTAACCTTGCTAATCAAAATGGCCTATTTATTTTTTAATCTTCATATGATCATCAACAATAACAAATGTTACAGACGTAGTATATACACTTCCAATGAACGCCTTAGTAGATGAACATTTATTTCAGATTTGTGGAGAGAAAGACCACAAGGCCAAGCGACAGACATTATACCTACAGTAGAACTGGAGCTGCAGCGAAAAAAAATGCTAAAGATAAAATATGAAATAAATAGCCCGGACGATGGCCTTACCTCGGCCCTCACGTGTATGTATATTCGGAAGATTCGAAAATGCATTTTTTCCTCTATACTTAAGGTATGTATTAGCGTGATGGATGCCAGTAAATGCTATTTAAAACCTTTATATTCGATAGAGAACGCTCATTCCACTATTCGTAATTACAATCTGTTTAAATAACTAGCATATTTTGTGAATAACACTCCCTGCTGGGAAATTCATAACTTAGTCATCGGGGCACGCATATTGAGATAAACATTTCTCAATTTTACTCGACAAAGGTTTGAAAAAAAATTATGAAGTAGTGCGAACAAAATGTCATCAGAATACTTTTTATTTTTATACCGCCAAGAAAATAAATTCTTTGGAAAGCTCAGGCAGGCGTTTGATATGAAGGTCAAAAGGCTGTGAAGTAATGACGGGAGAAGTCATTGCATTATCTACATCTACATCTACGCAATACCCTATAAACCACTGCGAGGGTGTATGACAGGAGGAGAAGATCACCAAATTTGCACTATTGACATACAACTTGGCTACTACATGGAAATATGTTAGATAACAGGGTCACATGCAGCTCGCAGCTTTATGTGCCCCACTCCGCCAGGATATATCTCATCCTGTAGGAACAGTCGCATTAGACACACCGAGTCGATATCCTCCCTTTGGTTTAAGAGGGAGATAATAAAGTTCTACGTTTAAAAAATATTTTAACCAATCCTACCGCATGGTATCAACACATAATTGCTAACACTATCATTATCATGAAGTGAATAGTATTTCAGAGTGAGTAAAAAGAGAGATGACAGCCCAACATCCGGTGACGAATAAAAAAAATCCCGAAGAAATTTCATAGGCAAGGATTGCCAGCTTGAATTACATGTGTCAGCATTCCCAGTTCAGTTCACTACCCGTCAAATCTGAAGATACATCTGAACCTTTTGGCATCTTATGTTAAGAGAAAACTATTGATGATGCCGGGTTTCCCTCCACCATTCTTCTTTACTCTATGAAGCGCCTCTTTAATGCGGTACATACTCGACGACCACTGACAGATACATAAAAATATACTATAATATAATAATAGGGATATTACACGATGTATTCCATGGAGTCAGAACTAAGTGGAATCTTACATCCAACAATGATAGAAACTTGGTAAAATACCATGATGCTTATAGGTTAAATTACCGATTTTATCCAACCGCGGACATGTTAATCTGATGATGTATAGTATTAAATAAATTTTGTGGATATTTACCAAGATTTTACAGTAATTGAAATCACACAATGCACACGTTCAACGTTTACAGAGGGAGGGATGGAGTCAAGTGTCATGATTTAGTTCGAAAATATGGCACCAATTTGCCTGATTGAATATGACGAACGTCCCCGAAGTCGAAAGACGAGAGTGTGCTGCTGGAATGAGAACGGCAGACTGCATCTGCCTGTTGCAACACTGTCAGGCCGTGCCCACGATTTACGAGAGATTCCATCGCGGGTTCCGTCGGCGATCAGCAAAGGCACTCGCTTTAACTCCCTCCCCGTTTTTCTACCCGACAAAAAAAACTGACGGAAAGGAAAACTCTGGAAGGTAGAAAAAAAGACGGTAGGAAAGCACGCTATCACCGTCGCAGCCGGTTGCCATACGCGCGAGGACTATTAACACCCCCAGAGAATAAACTCAAGGGCTGTTAGAACCTTTTCCGACAAGGTTACAAACAGTCGGTCCCTACTCTCGCTCTCATATCTTCCCAAAGGGCCGGCACAGGTCGCGGAGGGAGACCAAAGGACATCTGCACAGCATCCCTCTAGCAGGGTCGAATTTTCGAAAGTCGAGGAACTTAGAAATATGCCATTTCAAAAAATCATTGGTCTTCTGCCACTGACACCCGAACCCTCATATCTATAGACAGAGCAATGAGCAGCAGCTGTGGAACCATGTTTACTTGTACGCGGGGTAGTGCTATTTTTTTCTGCGGAAAGAAATTTTCCAGACCTAAAACGACATCTGTTATACTTTCGAAGGTTTGCCATAGATTTAGTGAAATGACACGTGCCGAAGAGCACGATGCGAGGTGCGACGGAGATGCAGGAAACAAAAGGTTGTCGTTAAAGCTCAGTTTTGAGAACCTGTGCCACTGACAAATAGTTGAACCAAAATAACCGAAGGTTAGGTTCACAAGAAACAGTATTCTGCCACTCCCCCAAAGCCAGAAAAAAATAAAACTCACGTTAAGGTGCTCTGAAGATGTCATCCAGAATTTGTCAGGGTCCAATGGAGTTACACCAAGTCCGAACTTTGCTGCCAAACAGAGCCTGCCGCTGTGGCTTCAGTGGGTCCATTTTCTGGAACGGACTTACAAACGTACCGATGTTCCGTTTGTCAGGATTATATATCACTGCAAAAGTAATGTAATTTTAATCTATAAATCCATGTAGAAATATGCATATGAATACAATGATACGTGTTTTAATCACAATAAATCTGTCTTAGTGTTTAAGGTACGCCATATACGACGAAATACTAATAGAAATCTATAAATATGCTTTATCATCCAACAAGACAATAACACCATTTATGATTATATCCACGTCTATATATACAGACTACCAGAAGGATGTGGCAGGGGGTGATTCCACATAAGACACATACTTATACCACCTGGAGTACTATTGACCCTTATATATCAACAAATATGCTGTTATATTAAATTAATTAAACCAAGAAAAAAGTTTCACAGGCAATGAAACTTTTCTTTAAAACTAGCATCATACGGAAGATATGCAGACGTCTTACACAAACACTTGAGGTAACACTCTAAGAAATGACAAGAGCGGTTCACTTAGTTGATGTTAAGATAACTTTTACTGCTTTGTATTTCTCATGTAGTCATACAAATAAACCTTGAATATAAAGTAATAAAGCATTTATTATCCTAAAAAATCATCTTCCTGAATTCTAGACATTTCTGAATTCTGAAAAGACAATATCCATTTAGGCCCCATGCAGTACGCGGCAAAAAAATATTTTTTAAACCTCACCGTCTGCCTATCTCGCTAATTTTTTTCTAATGTTCTAACCTTCCCTAGTACGGTGGACTTTTTTTGATGTTGAAACATCTTCAGACACACAAAACGCTTTAAATATTTGCAAGAGATTTGGCATGAACCTACGATGTGATAGAGATTCCCAGAATAATTCTACCGACAATTTTATGCTCAAAATTCTATAATACAAACGCAACTGATCTCGCAACACACTAATTAGTCCCGAAATCTAACTTCATTTCTCCGATATAGTTTTCCCCACCGGGAAATTTAAAAAAATCTCGCATTGCAGTGTTTCTTGGCTTAAACCCTATAATGCAAAAAGGGACTGTATATGTATAGCATCATTAATCACAGTCAACGCTTATTTAACCTCGTTTGAAGTGTTTTCATATCTCTTAGAGGTTCTAGCTCTTTCCTCTTCAAATTTCTATTTTGGTTCTCTTTCGACTTGTGGCAGTCCCGCAGGAAGACGTAAGGCATTTTCCCAGCGAAGGGGATAAAAACTGGAGTCCATTAGAAAAACCGAAGGGACCTCGCCTTTTTAAGTTGTGAGTCTTCTTTTCTCCCCCTCTCCTCCACACAAAAGGGAAACATAAACACGTAAATATAACTCTTCTTGCTTGCACCCCTCAACAACCCCCGGGCTCACCCTCATACCCCCCACACACACACAAAAAAAAGACGGAAGACACCTCTCCTCCCTTCTCCTTCATCTTCCCAAGCTTCACACCCCCTACCCCTTCTATCCCTTTCGTCACATTCCACCTTTATTATTTCTTCCCCGGAACAAAGACAACTATTATGGTTCCCAACCCCCGACCATCATGCGTCCCCCTGTTTCGGAAGGAAACCTCACAGTGCGGGAGTCCTCTATTAGGAAAATACAGCGACAAGCCTTCCGCCACGACACGCGCGGCCTCCGTCCCTCAACTGTCACTTTTTTGTGGCACCCGTCACTCCTTCAAATGGAGCGTCCTAAGAAAAAAATCCAACCGCGAATCTGAATCGATACATTACTTCCGTGAGTCAGTGTCAAGAGTTGTTTATGCCATTCTTTTTATTTGATGCATGCATGTTTTTTAAAAGTAATCATTCCACTAAAATAAGGCTACCCCAAGAAAAACGGAAATTAACAACAGAAACCGTTCCTATAAGCATAGGATTTCCTTTTTGAAAAAAGGCTTGGCTCTCTCAAAGAAAAATATTTAGGGTTATTCCTGACATTCTTCTAAGTTAAATATAACTTTCCATTCGATACATACATCCATCCATATACATGCACTTCCTTCGTTTGAAAGCTTCATCCTTTGTCTTAATCTTTTTCAACACCTTATCCTTCATTTTATAGAGGAAAATCTTGAAGTAGTATGATCCACACAGTTTATTAAAACCACCGACCAAGGATTCGACGGGTCAACGTCATTATCCAGCCTTAACTCTGACCTAGATAATGACGGTGACCTGTCGAAACCTTGGTCGGTGGTTTTCATGAACTGTGTGGATCATACTATTTCAAGATTTTTCTTTATAATATGAAGAATTTCAACAAAGTAATATCTGAAACAATGCTTGATTATCTTTCATTATTTTAACGTGTGAACTTATTGTGCCCGAACATATTTCCCGAAAAAGTTATGATTCTTCTTTCTATCAATTCACTAATATTTACATTCTCCTCTGGGTATTTCTTGTAATACTTGTTCGTTAGTTTTTCTTTTTGCTCGGAATATCTTCACTACCCTTCTCCAGATCTCCTCTGCCTCTATTCGGTCTCTAACCCTCTCACCCAACGTCCAACTCTCACATCCACAGAGAAATATATTCCAAATCAAGGTTTTCTCTTTTTTCCAATAAAAATAGCATGTTTGCGTAAAAAATTATAAGCATGACTCCTTTATAGATTGGTCCCCAATTATTACTGTTTAGACTTAATAAAGAAGATTGGAAAGAAAATATACCAGCATTCTTGATAAATAAAAATTTCCAGGCGCTTAATTTGCATTAGAACTTACTTCAAATTGCTTCCTAACGAAATTCTTAAAAAGATGAGAAGCGCTTGCTCCGGTAAGGCGATGCAATGAAAATATCAAGAAGATCAAGCTTTTAGATATAGTGGAACACAAAGTTTCCACCAGCGGCTAGCATGAACAAAAAAACAGAGAAATAACAAGAGAACTCTCCGGCTCGTGACGGGTGCAGATCGGTGTACGTTTTCTAGAGATTCCCCATCACTCACGGAAGAGCACGAAAGAAGAAGAACCAATGATGATCTTTAATCTTGGCAGAGAATCAGAAGAGAAATCATCTCTGGGCGAAAGGGTTGTTATGTATTTTGGGAAAAAACACTCTGCCGTGTTTACGGCGTGTTGGTAAACGGCATAACAGAAGCCTGAACACCTTATCCTCGGAAAAAAATTGTAGACAAGAGGTGAGATAGATAACACAGGACGGTTGGGAGCGTAGGAAATTTCCAACGCCCTTTCCCCGATAATTACGGGTATCATCTCGCCACTCGAAACTGATCGTTGTGGACACTCCGCTATTAACTGAAACCTTAAGACATGGAAGAATATCTCTTATACCCTCCAGCAGAAGAAATGGGCTTTCTTTCGGTTCCGTGGGGATCTCAATTTACCGTTCTCGGCTAGAGAAGCGGTGGAATGGTTATCGATATAATGTAAACATAAAGAAAAACTAAAATCATCAACCCGTGGGTTGTGTTGATAGTAGAGAGCGTGTTCAGTTGACCTTCGCTCGTAGGGGCCCCCAGGATCCTCTAAACCCTAATTACGCCCAACTGTTGATAGGTGCCAGTTTTCTCACACCCAAGGAGGCATTGTAAATCAATCTAATCATCTGGAAATTATAATGTTGTTCACGCTCTGGGTGCGAGAAGAAACACCAATCCCCTTCAAGTTGTATTAAAATGGGTTGCCAGGGTCCCTTATACCTCACCGTTCGGCCAGCAGCCTTAGTGGAGACTGCGTGAGATGCTACTACTAAGCCAGATTCAAGGAATCGATTAAATTTCGAACATAGAACGTCGAATAGGAAACGCTGAAAGATTCTAATATATCGAAGAGCTTTTCGAGAAGGATTTGTGAGCATAATGAAAAACTTGATTTGGATTCCTTAAATTAGATTTTTAAGCGGTCCAGTTTAAGTTTACCTACATTATTCACTTTTCAGGTAAAGTACTATATAAAAATATGGGGAAAACTACTTTAAGTCCTGGATCACATGGCAGAAGACGGAAGCAAAATTATAATATTTTTAAAGGATGCCGGCCTTGTAAATGGACTGTTTTTTAAAGTTAGGCATAATTGTTTTTACGCATATGGAGTTTTTTTAATTTAGCTCATTTTATGCAGCAAGTTACCGACTGAATATTCTGCAGCCAATCATTTTATATCTAAAATAAATATGCGGTGGAAAAAAATGTCCTTAGCACTCTGCACCCATAAATTTCAATCCTAATATTACTTACTATTTAAGGCACGCTTTGGGTGCAAGTACCTCTATTTGTTATGCTGTTCAATTAAATAGATATTGAGACTATCATGCTTTAGATAGCTAAATTTTACTTTAAATACCCCCCATATCTTTTAATCAAAAATAAAAGAGAATTGAGTGTAATCCTGAAAAATGTTTTTAAAAACATTTCAAATTCACCATAAATGCTTTATGACTTATCATGGATGGGCAGCAACAGTATTAGTTTTAAGACCAAGTTTGTACAATGGGGATTCCGTTTCTCATCTAAAAGTTTCATCGTCAGAATATACACGATGTCATCACATGACGTCACGGCACGGTAAAATATGGGCGTTATCTCTTGTATGTGTAGGTACGTTCTTCGACGAATACTCGGCGAAAACCTTAGTATTTCTCTCATTTGTTTAATACAGTAAACGAATTTATTTTGATATTTTATCTAAGTAGTAAGTATATTTTTTGAAATTTTAAGTTTAGACTAAAATATAGTTACTAATCCTATATAAGCATGATATGTAATGTGTTTGGTGTAAATCAGGGGCGTCAGAACTATTTTCGCTGGGAGGGGCCAACCTTGAAAAGGGCCTGGTTCTTAACAAAAGGACCCGGTTCCTATGAAAAGGGCCCACATTTTTTTGCGGATAGGCGGGGGAAGAGACTAGAATACTGCTAAAAGTTCATATGAAGGTGGTAGAATATGCGTCAGAAGGGAAAAGGCAAGCTGGAAACATGTGAAATTTAATTTTTATTAATGAAGACTAATTTCTCAAGGGCCCGGGGCAAATTCTGCGGGGGGCCAAATGCCCCCTCTGCCCCCCACTTCCGACACCGCTGGTGTAAAAATCACCCCTGCCACACACCTTCATGGTGGCTTGAAGGTTATTATGTAGATTTAGATGAATGGTAAATCTAGAGTGTCTCTAGTCCATTTAACTATTTGAAACACTGATTGTGAGTATATATACCGTACAATTAAGTTGCAGGAGAATTGCCAAGTGTACCATAAATCGCATGAAAAGACAAAGAACTTATTTAAGAATTAAGAATTCACCCAACGTACCCTAAAAGACAGTTCACTACGTTGGCTGCAAAGTATCAGCTGGTCGCTCAATCGGAAGACACTGAAAAAAATGCGTTCAAAGTATCCCTCACGCTAAGACAGCCGAACACCCAATGGATAAACACACATTCGCTTCGCACAACAGTAGCGTTGATAATATGTCAACACTGCAACTAGACGGTGCGCGTATACTTAGTCTATTTGTCCCTTCTCTCCTACCCGTTGTTGGGTGTGTTGACCTTAGCCCCGTACTCAAGCATAAGGGTTTATCTGAATTACCCTCCGGTCACCCTCTAAGCGCTCGTCTTCCACCGGACGATAAAATTCAAGGTCGATTGGCAGCCACCTTTTCCTTCACATAAAATCCAAGACATCGCTCCTCACCACTGTTCTCAGCACCGATCAATCATCTACGATTTCAACAAGGCCTCTATCATAATTTTGAGATGCTCTGATTGCTTGAAAAAATGTTTCACCACCGAGGCTAAAGTTAAAATCGAAGTTGCAGGGATCAAACTGAAGCAACGCCAGAAAGGCGGAATGATGGTACCGTATCAAAGATGCGAACATAGGAATATTTACACGAATCTTCCGATCAATGATAACAAAAAAAATTTAGAGTGAATACCATTTTTTCCGATCATTCAAATTGTTCTCTGATGAATTACTGATTCCATTTCTAAACTACTCTTAGGGCATCAAATAAAGTAGATACACCTCAACAAATCTATTCTGGTTACTTGATGGAATAAATATGTCATACAACTGTTACACAACGGCACCCATTCTATGAACTTCGGTTTTCCTTGTAGAACCGTGATAGCTGTCACAAAAAATAGAAAAACTGTCGATATTTTTTTTTATATGCAATCTATTATGACCATTTTTCGAACAGATATTTGATATGGGTATTTGGGCAGAGGAGCTTTGAAGCTAATTTCAAACTCATAAACCATTAATTTTCAAATTAATAAACAACTAAGAAATACAGCGTTTGCATTGCGGGTGATCAGTCTGGAGTGTAAACTCAGGCTTCAAAGTTAAAGAATCACCTTGATTGCCGACAACGCATTATCTACTGGCATGGTCAAACTCCGTCCACGCCCAGGTCAGCATTCTGACCAGAAAAAATAGAAAAGCCCAAGCGTAGGAAGCTATAATACATACAGAGAATATTAGATGTGTTGAGGCCATTATAACTTCCGTTTAAATTATATTGTTTCAATGCTGATAGTAAAACACCAAATTGCCCAGCTAAGCTCGCGTACACACTCATGGACTTACAACTAAAGGCACGATTCGAGTGAGTCACTGTATATCATTTCTTTTTTTCCATTTTCTTAAGTGTGTTATATAGGCTCATGTTTGAAGCATGGATAAACCGATAATACTCCGCGAGTTCTGGCTAATTAGGTTCTTTACGATTTTATAACACGTTCTTGGAGAATGTTCAGCTTTACAAATTGCACAATTCGCCGATCGGCGAAATTTTTTATGACCAGCCAAAGTGTAACACATAGACTCCTTTATTCTCCACTTCATTGTTCATGAAGCTGATGAGGTATTGGATGCAGGTAAAAGGCGTTTCGATCTCAAATTCACTCAAATAACATAAATGGATTATTCATATCGCCGTGAAAAATTGAACACGCAGCAAGGCAGCAATATACGACATAGCATTAAATTGTGGTTGTTTTATGATCGCATGCATGCACTTATCACTGTTTATTTCACTGGTATGCAATTACTTTCCAATGAATTCTCAAAGGAAATGAGTAGAAACGCAATAATAGAAATGGAAGCGAGGATAAAAGTGAAAGTCCTGATCCAGTTAGTTCTTCAGCGGATTCAGCCAATCGAACTGTAAAAGAATTTATTCAATAATTTACTCGTTACAGGTGCAGTGAGAAGTATACTGAATTAACGATCACCCAAAGGATTAAAAATAAATGAGATTACCAAACAGTAAAGTGGTAATTATCAAGGTCAGCGGGCATAGATTAGAACAGGTGGAGCCGTCTACTTATCATGTCATGGATGAAATGAAATTATATTATTATTATTTGTCAAGGATGAAATGAAATCATCATCATCATTTGTCAACAATCCTAGGATTGGTTTTACGTAGCCCTCCACTCGCTTCTTCTATCGGCCAACCTTTTCATATTGACGTAATTCTTCTCTTTTACATCCCTCACAACCTGTTCCATGTATCTCATACGAGGCCTGCCTTTTCAAATCTTCCCGTTCACTTTTCCCTCGACGATTGTCTTCATCAGACCATCGTGTCTTAAAATATGGCCGATTAAGTTATCCCTTCTTCTTTTAAGAGTTGTCAGCAGACTTTTCTTTACTCTCACTCTTCTTAGAATTTCCTCGTTACTTACTCGGTCGATCCATTTAATCTTCATCATTCTTCTGTAGCACCACATTGCAAATGCTTCCACCCTTTTCTTCTCCGCTGCTGTCGTCGATAATGCCTCACTCCCGTAAAGAAACGTACCTACTCCAGATGAACGTCCTGATGAGTTGTTTTCTTACTTCTACGCTTTTATTTACAGCGGTAAATAGTATCTTCTTTTGATAGAATGCCATCTTCGCCTGGGCTATTCTAATTACTATTTCTCTTTTGCTTCGTCTATCTTTGGTTACTCGGCTTCCTAGGTAACATAAATCTTTCACCTCATCAAGTTTTTGTTTTCCTAGTTTGACATAGGTTTTGGCCTCTTCTTTCTCGCTGCACACCAATATCTTAGTCTCCTTCTTATTTACTCAGCTGATATCTGGCCATTGTCCTTACCATGGTTTCTAGAATCTTGTTCAAATCCCTCTCTGTCATTGCTATGAGTGCTATGTCATCGGCGAATCTCAGCATGCTAATTTCTCTCCATGGATAGTCACTTCAGAAGACTTCTCTTTGAATTCATTGATGGCTCTCTCGATGTAAACATTAAAAATTACGGGTGACAGTGCACAGCCTTGTCTCACTCCCTTCCTTATTCCTGCCTCTTCACAGCTGGGTCCAGATTTAATCACAGCTACTTGGTTTTTATACGGACTGTGGATAATTCTTTGGTCATTGTAGAACATTCCAATTCCCTTCAGAATTTCAAGCATTAAATCCTAATCTACGCTGTCAAAAGCCTTCTCTAAATCCACAAATGCAATGAACGCAGGCTTGTTCTTCTCCATTCTCTTCTTTATGAGCAGTCTAAGGGCCAATATTGCGTCTCTTGTACCCTTACTTTTCCTGAATCCGAATTGGTTTTCATCCAGGAACTCTCATCTCGTTCAGCTTTTCGTTCTATCCTTCTGTAGATGATCCTGGGCAATATCGTCGATGCATGAGTCGTCAGGCTTATAGTCCTAAAAGTTTCACATTTCTCCGCTCTCTTCTTCTTGGGAATAGGAATGATGATGTTTTTCTCGAAGTCCCTTGGTATTTATTCTGTAGAGTACATGTCGCAGATAGTTTCGTACAGATGAGACAGTGTCTTCTTTCCTGCATTTTTAATTAGTTCTGCAGGAACATAATCAATACCAGAAGCCTTATTCATCCGAAGGTCTCATCCTTACTGCAGCGTCGAATTCTAAAATCCTTTTCCACTTCGACCTCCTCTTCGATAGCTATTGCGCTGACATTGTTTCCGATGTACAACTCTTCCAGATATTCTTTCCATCTCTTCACTTTGTCTTCATTTTAAATCAAAATTACTCCATTCTTGTTCCTTATGGCATTCCATTTTGCGCTCTGTTCCTTGAAGTGGTTCATCACTACCCTATATGTAGCTTCCACCTTCCAAGTGCAGGGTTGTTTTGTACATCTTCGCATAAATTCTTCATCCACATCTCTCTAGCTTTCCTGGCTTTGCGACTTATTTCATTCCTTATTCTTTCTAAGCTGCCCTTCTTCAGTTTCCGCGTTCTTTTATTTTCTTCTTTCTTTAATCAAGTGTAAGATTTCCTCCGTGATCCATGGCTTCTTCTTGGCAACTTTTCTTCTTCCTAGAACTTCTTTTGCGACTTTCCGTAGTCTACAATTAATGTTTTCCCAACGTTTTTCCACTGATTTCTCATTTAGGTCCTCTCCTATGTGGTTTCCCACTGATTTCAGAAATGCTAGCTGATGTTGAGCATCCTTTAGTTTTTCTACTTGCCATATATTCATATTTGTTTTCTTCAATTTCTTGAATTTTAGTCGGCATTTCATCATCACTAAATTATGGTCTCTGCCGATGTCAGCCCCAGGGTAGCTTATAAAATGAATACTTTGATGAAAATGGTCTCAGTTCTAGGAATATAGGTGAGGGAATGACAAGAAAGCGAATACAAAGAGGGAATGAATGAGGACGGAGAAGAAAACAAAAAGCTAGGTGTAAAATAGGCATCAGGCTTGTATTACATCTTAAAAAGATAATTAAATGCATTCACGCATCCTAACAGTTTTGTTCAATAGCAAATATAATCTATATATTTAGTATTAAATTTAAATAGAAATTTAATCTATCAATAAAACTAATACTTCTTTGTAGTTTCTAACCATTAAGCATCACGTGCTAGGGCTATGTCACATGCACCAAAAACAATAATTCTCTCTTCTTCTTAGTCTTTCATCTGTTATTTTTCGATATTCCATTCAGCAAATTTATTTAAGGAAACAATTTTTAAAATCCTATATGATAATTAAAGGCTCACGGTGAGTTTTATATATAACATTAATTTATACATGAAAGACTTAAAATTTTTAGCAAATAAAATTTACCGTTTTTCGCAGCGTGATAACAAATATTTTATAAGAAGTCGTTTCAGGCGTAACTTTGTGGAAGTTTTTAATATGCATAATGAAACTCAATGGTAATACTCCACACTAATTATTGTGGAACTTAGTGTGAACAATTAGTTTGGAGTATTACCATTGAGTTTCAATATGCATAAAACAAATATTTTAGCAGCACCCGTATAGTTAGGAGAAAACCCCCGAGCGATGGCTTGTTTGGTACTATACAGGCACAAGAACATCAAACGATAATATCTACTGTGGCAGTGAGGCATGAATAATAATAGCAGAAGAGCCTCATTTCGATGGCTAGGGAATTGGTTAGACTGAGTAACGAACTAAGAAGTCTAAAGAAGAACAAGGAAAAAGATAAGTCGGCCTACAACTTTAAAAAGAAGAAGGGACAACCTAATTAGACATAACCTGACATGATGGTCTGATGAAGGCGATTTTCGAGGAAAAAGTAAATGGGAAGACCTCGTGTGAGATACTTGAATCAAGAAACGAAGAATATAAACGAGAAGAGTAATGCAAATATGAAGAGGTTAGTGGACAATAGAACTGACGCGGGAGATGCGTGAAACCAATTTCAGGATTCTTGACATCCTGATGATGAGTACCGACATGTGTAAGGCAGCCCACACACTTTCTCCGTCCGCTCTCATAACATTTTCCGTTCAATGCGTTGACTGACTATATAGGCTGAGAGTGCTGAGAAAGCACACGCTGTAGTGCCTGGGGTCCAAACGCGGTGCCTGCTTTTTACGACGGCGCGTGCCCTTAGTACCCGCCACCCCTGGCTGCCACCCCTTACCATCGCCATTCACGTAATGCTTTCAGGGTGGGCGTGGCACTCCGAAAGCGAAAACCCACACTCGCGTAAGGCAGAGAGAGAGAGATTGGAGCAAAGATGAGACCTTCTCCGTAGGAAGAGGGTAGTCCACCATTCTTCCTGATTATACGACCGGACGCTCAAATGGAGCGGAATCCCATTCCGTTCCCTGTATTTCTGGAGACGTACTTTCTAAAAACACGAGGAGGCCTTCATTTTCCCATGTGGGTACTCGCGGTGAAATATAAAAGGTTTTTTTTGTCATCATTCGAGAGGATTTCTCGTCTCATTTTTACATGTGTAGAAAAAGTAACCAAGTTTCATAGCGGATATATACGGGAGAGAATTGCATTAGTAATATGATCTGGAAAAGCAATTAGTAGCAGAGACTCGAAGAAAAGATCGATAAAGACTTAACTAATTCGTTGTTTGGAAGAAGAATTTAGAGTCTGAGGGAGGAGGACACATGTAGGTTGGAGGCATTTCACATGTAGATTGAAAGAGGACATAGAAGATAGGCTAGAGACGAACGAAGTGGATGCGGTGAAAATAATGAATGAAAGGAAGAGATGGGAGAAGTTGGAAGGAGACTCAAATAAGTACATAGGAATATAGCTAATAAACGCCACTGCACTCTAGAAAGCTACCGAAATCGCTATTTTATACACGAAATCGTTAGATGGAAACGAAAAATGACCTTGGTTAATAAATTAACCTTATAACCAGAAAAAATGGCTCATTAATTAAAATACGCAAAAGGTGGCGCCCAACCAAACGAGCTGCACCAAAGACTTCTACGTCATCTGTAAGAAGAGCTCTCGGGATCTTCACCGGGTCAGGAACTTGAAGTTTGCCGACGTTTCGATGCCCGACTCGGCCATCGTCTTCAGGGCTAATTATCATTTCAATCATTAGCCCTGAAGACGATGGCCGAGTTGGACATTGAAACGACGGCAAACTTCAAGTTCCTGACCCGATGAAGATCCCGAGAGCTCTTCATACAGTCTATTCGCCGGGAAAGCACCAAATCCTTCTTCTACGTCATCCACCCTCACCATGGTATGCAAATTGTCTTGGCAAAATCATGTGCTAGCCATAAGCAATAAGATTAATATGATCATATATGGATGATTTTTCGGAAGTTTAGGTCCTTTTTTTATAAATGAAAAATATTTAACTTTTGGCCGACGTTTCGGAAAAAAATACATTTTCCGAAACGTCGGCCAATAGCTAAATATTTTCATTTTCAAAAAAAAGGACCTAAACTCCAGAAAAATCATCCATACATTAAATAAAAAAGAGGTCTGGAATTCAACTTACCAGTTAATATAATCCTCTATCAGCTTAAAATCCAGAAAAATCTCCTACCCCTTCATACACGTAAGCAACCTATCTCCTTCCTTATCATCCCCCACTTTGACTATTGCTGCTTCGTGTACCATGATAATACCGAAGAAATCAATGTAAAGCTTGAACGTCTGTTAAATATGTTTGCAAGGTAAATCTTTTACTTAAAGAAAGATGATCATATTTCCCCTTATTATTCTAGGCTTACATGGCTGAAGACCGAAACCAGGAGAAAACACTTGCTTGGTTCATATATGTATTGCTTTTTTCAAAATCAGCAACCAGGTTATTTGAAGCATTTTTTTCCTCCTAGAGAAAACATGGCTAATGTTACCACCCGAATGACTCCCGATTAATTGATCCCTCCTCTACACAGGACTACTACTTACCAAAAATATTTCTGCGTTGCTGGGGCCAGGTTGTGGAATAGTAGGTATTCCCACCGACATAAACAAATTCAGTTCAGTATTTGTTTAAAAAAAGATTTTTCGTTATCTATTCAACCAAGAAGGATTTTAATTTAATAGGTATGTAAGCAAAACTTCACTGAAGGAGCTGCTTTATTTCTGTACTTCATAATGTAACTGCTTTGAAAATAAATGTGTTTTCGACCTCAAACCCATGTATTTTGCAGCCTATGTTCTTAGTGGACGAAGACGTCCAAGGACAATAAATTTATTTCTATTCTATTCTCTCCAACGACTGTATATATATATATATATATGGAAATATAAATCTTAGAGTATCGTGAAAGCCATCTGGGAGGTGCTTGGCAGGGACTTGCCTCATACCCTGGCCTGAAAATTTGTAAACTTCACGCCAAATACTAACCCTGTTTATCACAATCTCAAGTCTGAGCCAAAATAATTTTCGGGTTTTGCCTCGTCTTGTCTGATCACAGCCCTAGGATTCGTGACCAGTGCTGCTCACTTCATGGGGGGGGGCACGTGCCCCCCCCCCCCCCCCCAGAAGCTTAAAAAATAGACAAGATTTTTAATACGGTCCCGTTATAATTACGTCCGTTTAGTTCTGTGTATTACGGAGCCTCAATCATTTGAGCCTTGAGCCCAAGTCAAGAAGACAGATTTGCCAGAATAATATTTTCATATTAATAACCTTTAAATTAAAATAAAGAGTATATTTCGTACAGTAATTGTTGTATGTTGTTTGTTAATCCCAAATATGAGAAGATCGTTTGCCCGTCAGACCCTTGTGCCCCCCCCCCCCCCCCCCCCCCCCGAAAAAATCCTGGATCATTTGTCTGGCGGGTGTCCAACATCATTGACTGAAGTCATTTTTAGTAAAGAAGATAATGAAGTAGTACGAAAATACAGACAAACTTCCAATGTTGAGAAAAGGTTTGGCATCCACTCTTCCACTCTGAAATACCTAGTTGGAATTTCTAAGCTTTGAGGCTAAATTGAGTTATATCACTATCAGTACAGTTAATGTCTCATTATGCTGTCCCTATTGCTGTGGTTGTGGGCTTCTGCTCTTCGCTAAGGATTTTAATTATTACTGCACACTGTTGCGCGCAGTCAGCGACTACATAGTAAAGGAAATCGTCGTAATTTTGCCATACCTTTCCCTCCTGACCGACCGTAGGCAGGAGAAAGATGAAATGCACCCAAGTAGAAATGTACCGGAGGAAATAAAGGATCTTATTTCCCCAAATTCCACGACTATCTGCGAAGCTTCAAGAAATACTTCGCACGCGTCCGTGATCGTTCAACCGAGACATGTGATTAGTTCCCTGGCTCAACTAAGAGGAATGCGTAGCGTTGGTATCACCCTAAGTGCGTGAGGGTTGGAAACGTGTTTGGAATGGTAAGTTAAAGGGAGCGTGAGATGTGCTGGTGGCTCCGCGCGGAAGGAATTCGCTCGCGGCGAAAAAAAAATACGCTCGTAGCGCGTGATGTTTTTCGCCCCGCGAGCGCGCGACAAAATATAGGGAAACGTGTGTCGCGTGATGCGTGTTCCTCCCTTTGCGTGGTTAGCGACGATGAGAGCGGTTAAAGAGAAACAAAAGACTAAGCAGAGAGAAGGACGAGGGAAAACTATTTTATTTCCCCTAACTCGGATGTTAATTGGCTTCGTACACTTTACGCCGATTCATTCGGTTACGGAAAACGGATCGCCGCTCGCGCGAGCGAGAGAGTGACAAGTGAAGGGTGACGGGCACACGGAAGAGGAGTTGCAAGATCGGTAATTGCGCAACTCGGAATTATGAACACTCATCAAAGGACCATTTACGGTCAGGAGAGATGGAGAAAAGGGCGTTCCGAATGCGCAAAAAATCTCTCACAGCACTCCACAATGAGAACACCAAAGGAATACTGTGGGAGCCGGGAACTAATGCGGTTTCCTGATAAAATAGAGGAACTGGAAGAATGAGGAGGTGAAGCAATATCGTTAACTGGGATTTTTCATCGAGAAATATGTATAATAACATCAA
Source organism: Platycnemis pennipes (assembly GCA_933228895.1). Taxonomy (NCBI): domain Eukaryota; kingdom Metazoa; phylum Arthropoda; class Insecta; order Odonata; family Platycnemididae; genus Platycnemis; species Platycnemis pennipes. Next base: position 125,539,979 of record OW121851.1, on the reverse strand, counting down.
TAACATAAGACCAGAGAAGGCATCAGGATTCACTACGGGTAAAACAAAAATACCATGATTCGCCGATTACATAGCGGTCACGGCACTTACAAAAATATCTTTTTTAATGTCTGCATTTAACATAAGAAAAACCTGAAGACCAATAATAATGAAATTAAGACAACGGCATTCAGCAGAAATACAGTGGAGCATTCCCATCTGGGAGCAGTCAGCAATGCACGGCTCAAGAAAGAAATAGTAGAATAGCCCCTGCGAAAAGGTCTATCCTACTAAAAAAATGAATGTACACCCTGATGAAAATACAAGATTGGCAGTAAAGAAACACTCCTTTATGACTTAAATTTGTGACATTCTCCTTCACAGCAGCGAGGCATGGACGGTATCAGTGGCAGATAAGGCTTGTAGTGTTTGAAATGTGGTGTTACAGAAGAACGACGAAGATGAAATGGATCGACCGAGTGTGAAACGAGGAAGTTCTAAGAAGAGTGGGAGAAAAGATGAGCCTGGTGAAAACTCTTAAAAGAAGACGAGATAATCTTATAAGGCGAGAAACATGATGGTCTAATGAGTCTATGATGTTCTTCAGACTATCAGATCTAGATCATATAATATAGTGAAGACGAAGATGTGGAGGAAAGAGTGAATGGGAAGAATAATGGAAAGGAAAGTGCTCATATACGATATATGGAGCAAGTGATGAAGGATGTGAAAAGAGAAAACTTTTGTGCTTGTTACGGCAATCCCCACTAGAAGAATCGAGTGGAAAGCCATGTAAAACCTACTATGACTAGTGATGAAGGTGAAGTTAGGATTTATATGATGGAGGTGAGATGAATTCGTGATTGAACTCCCAAAACTACTTCTATTAGTCTACACCGAACGCAAGATAGTTGGAATTTAAAATACATTAAAAAATAACAAAGCGTGTTGTGGCATTTTTTGGTACACCCCTCCCCCCCTCCCCCCCTCGTTGGACATAACCCCTCGGCGGACTAATTACCCTCCGGACTTAGCCGAAGGACTTAGCTACTCCTGCCGTGCCCAACGTCAGGCGGAGCCAACGACGCCAACAATGCCTACGATTCCAAAATGCATCGATTCCGGACTTCAGCGTGCCGACAAAGCGTTCCGCCATATCGTGCCGCCATATCGTGCCGCCATATCGTGCCGCATTCCGCGTCGCCTCCTCACCCTGGGCGCTGTCACTTATATAGCCCCCAGAGCGCGGGAGAAGACCAGAAGTTAGGCCATCGTACACGCCGTTATTTGGTGATCCCCCGCCGGAGTCAAAAAAGAGTTCCAGATGACCCAATCATAAGCTTCCACCTCGCCCTCTTGACATCATGCCACTTTCCCTCCCCTCATATTGCACCAATGGAATTCCACGTTAAACCCCATTGCACTTTGACCTTCCCGAATATACCCCCTCCTTACCCCAGAGAATACCTCCCCTCTCACGCTCTCTGTTCGAGTCGAGACGGCAACGAGTGCACTTCGTGGCTAGGTCATCGGAGACTTTGTGGTTCTCGAGTCTCCTCAGCGCCATGGACTGTTGGTGCAAGTTATTAGCTTTTCCTTGAATTTTTGAAGAGTATTTCAATTATGTTGGTTTGTACTTTGTCTTTTGTTGTTGAAATACAGTGTTTGATTAGTTAGATTCTCATACTTTTGGTGTTTGTTCTATTTTTGACCTCATCTTGCTCACCCGTTTTGGAAAGAATTTTTGTCCCCTGGACAAGCGTTTCTCGTGAACAGGTGTTCTTATATCGAGAAACGCTGCAGTGTTTTCAATATAACTAAAGACCTGACATTGACCTGCGATCGAAACTGACTTGTCCCCAGCCGGATAAATGATTAATCTTTAATATTACATCGCCTTCCGACAAACGACACTTTTCACTTTCATACCATCCCTACGGCATGTAATTGAAAATAATACGCCGGGTTGAAAGCTCGAAGAATATTTTTACATTCGGGGGACAAATATGTTCCATATTGGAAAACTTCAATCAAAGAAGGCAGAAAAGTAAGCATATTCGTTCATTCTTACCAACATTGTTTGTTTTGGTAAATTTTTGTTTAAAATTCAATCTGAATGCCATAGACGACGTGGTTGGTAAATGGCGTAAATAAATGTAACACTGAAATCCCTGAAGTGATCTCAAAGTTCCCCGGCTTTAGTGTAATTTGAGCGCGTAGTTGAGGACAATCCTTATTCAAGCTTCGACTTTTGCAGCGTTCACATGCTGCCCACTGTTTTGGTGGAAACTATGACAAACAGAGAGAGTTCAAGACTTTCTATTCTGAAAAGAAAAGATTCTACTCTTTCCTCCAAACGCCTATCCACATTCTCGATCTCTTTATGATTCACATTTCACTTTCTCTCGGCTTTTCACGATGCCCGGACTGCAGTTTCGAGCGAGCTGCAAAGTGTTAATCATGATCAGTACATGTCCGACTGAAGCAGCGACGTCTAAAAGGGAGATGGTGATCGATATCTCGATAGACATATTGAGTATGAACATTCCTCGATAGTCGTAGAATTTGTATTCGAGGAGCTCCAAATGATTCGGTATATCATCTAACATAATCATTAGTTTGACTCAAACACAAAACCCATGCCCAAGGCGGTATTTGGACCCGCGGCGCTCAGATTTCTTACACAGATAGACTTGTCAGTGAGACAAATATGGTTAGTATTTGATGTGAAAATTACACAACAGGGTAGGAGAGCCAGTTCATGTCAAGCAACTTTCCAGATGACTTTCATGTCACTCTGTACAAGTAGAATTATATTTCCCAGGAATGGCCTGTCTCGTTATTTGCGAACCCTTTTAATATTACATCTAATTCAGCGTCTTCTGTCAGTATCCATAGATTTACGCAACAACTTTTACGATTACACTCATTCGTAATTAATATTGCGATAAAATTGATGTTCAACCCAATGGTTGGTCTGGCTGGTGAGGTTAGAGCTTACTAAGCACTAAAAAACCCAATGGCGTGTGAAACTAACACATAACGTAAATCTACAGCTACATAAAACCCTTCAAGCCACCTCAAGGATGTGTGTCAGCGGGTGAACAGCATCCACCTCCATTAGGATATTTCCCTGAGCTTCATACGGGTTACCTTGAATAGTCTGGTATCATAAAATAATACAGCAAGGGATTGACTTGACATGTCCAAAGGCCTCTCCCGAATACGAATCCGGGACCTCACATTAGCAGTCCAACGCTTCACCCTCTGGTCTACCAAGCTGTTTGCAACTCATCAAATAAAATTGTAATTAAAGATTGATCCAGAAAAAATCTATTTCCAAAAGCTTGGTAGAACATTTCCCATGCATCTTTTTCACCTTACAGTTGAATCCAGATTTTCACTGTCAGATGCAAGGCCACGCATTGTTTACGTGCACGATAATATGGCTTATTCACTACTTTATACCTTTAATGAGCCAAATTTTCAAAGGGATGAATTGCGTTTTATCACGTGTGGCATAGATCAAAAGTTAGGGCATGCCAGTCTCGAGCCTGGCTTTGATTCCTACTTGCTTTAAAAGGCCGGTCTTCTTTAAGATAACATTTTTAAAAAATACCGAACTTAGGCTGATACAAGAAGTGAAAAAATACCATTTCTCCCAATCACCTGTCCAGCAGTTGAAAATTTCTGAAAAGGAAATCAGCTCAGGAACATATGTTGTAATATCAACGGTAACCTCCGCGATCGAGATATTAGTCGCCATCATCTAATAATGATCTTGCGCATAGGTAGGCTATAAATATATAAATACCTGGTTCGATGGTGGGAATTTTAGGACGAGAATTTTTCTTCAGAAAATTCCAGAGAAGTGAAACTCCCAGTCCTTGGGAGCCGGGAGCTCTTATCTTGCTCCCGAACCGTCCAAGGTTGAGAGAGTTGAGACAATGAACCATGTTCCCATATCCCTTGCTGTGAAATTATTTTTCTCGACTACACTGCTCTTCAGGTTTCCTTATCACTTCCATCAGACTCGATTATCTCCGCGACAGAATTTTATTCTTGAAACAGAAGCGTGGAGGAATTTTTCCCCCTCTTCTCCGCTTCAATTTTTTTCTTATCTAGCACCTCACCCCAACGATACTCCACGAACGCTACGTAGCGCCGATTCTTGAATATATATGCCTATATTGTCAACATATATCCAGACTTACATATTCACGCTTTTTTGTAAACCTATGAAGGTGATTAGATATAACTTAAATCACATATGGCTTAAATTGGAGCTTTTATTGATTCTTTGTAAAATTAGAATTATTGAATCAATTAGAAAATTTATTTTCCGTTATAAATACACTCTGGTCTCAGACTCAATCCTTTAATTTTTTTTTATCGTCATGGCCATCACGTCCGTCAATACTTTTTCATTTTCTTAGCACTGCTTATGAAGTTTTTTATGCATTGATTTCTAAACTTTTCTAGGCTCACAATCAGTATTCCATCGTCAGCAATAATACCCGTCAAATTTCCATTTCCTCATAATTTCATGACATACAATAACATTCAACCTCCAAAGTAGGAAAATGATCGTGATTTTGTATTCAACCAGATCGATAGTAAAAATAATCCCTGGGTCCGGAGTGGAGTTTTAACTCATGATCATCGGTCAAAAACCCTATGATTGGTTAGATACAGCCCTCCACTAGATTCTTCTACCGGCCAACCTCTTCATATAAACGTATTTCTTCCCATTCACATTATTCACAACTTTCTGCACATATACCAGGCCTGCCTTTTCCATTCTTTCCGTTCACTTCTCTCGAAGATTGTTTTTATCAAGCCATTCCGTCTTAAAATCTCGCCGTTTAAGTTGTCCGAAATTTAAATAGCTGCTATATATGTGAGTTATAACCTTAGCGGACACGAGCGACAGCTTTGGAAATAAAAATCTTGTTTCATTCCCGATAAATAACTCTGATAGTGTGCGGTTTCACACACTTTATAGCAGGCTTTATAGCAGGGGAGGACCCCATGCCGAATATTACTTTTCGAGTATTCTCTTATCCTAATGCTTTTTATTCACATTTGTGCGTGAAAAATGAGTGGGTTAAACATTTTTTGGGAGGCTACAGAACAATAAGTTAAAGAGAGCGCCATGGAAAAGTTAAAGAGGGTTGTAAGGGGTAATTTAAAGAGGAAAGTTAAAGACGAAGGGTAGAATGCTAAGCCTTAAGTGCGGAATTGGAAGGATATGAATACATTTTCTGAATGGCATGAAGGTAGGCTGGAGAAAATTCATGTGTGTGGCAGGGGATCAGGTATCACCAAGCATGCACTACGTATGTACATATTTACATGAACTAATATTCACATACACTACACAATGAGAGATTGATGAGAGAATGAATTTAATGCGGATGCAGATATTCAAAGAGAGAATGGGTGGAGATTAGGGTTTGGTTGAAAGGATAATAGGGCAGGAAATAAAACGGAAGAGACAATCCACTAATCCACCATTATCTGAGGGATGACGACAGCTTTAATCAGAAGTTGAGCAAATCATTATTGGCCAATGGGCTTCAAACACTTATTCCGGAAAAAAGCTACTCCGTTGTTTTTATTGATATAGTAGCCAATGACGCCGTCTTTAAGGCCGTCCCAAAGTTCTAAGGGCGCCGTCCGTCATAAGCTCCCTCGGGACAAAGCTTCAGGATAGGTATATCGAGGAGTGCGTACCATCGGTCGCGGATTCATCATCATCTGGTGCTCTTCCTTCTGACAGGTCCTTTATACCACTGCTGTCTCCATCCGCTTCTGTCCCAAAGCTTCTCTTTAGTCGCACTGTAGTTGGCGCTGTCGCACTGTACTTCACCTAATCCACCAATTTAATTCTTCTTTTTCCTCTCTTTGTCTCTCCCTCAACTGAACCTTCTAATGCCACTGCTATTTTTTCTCCCTCTAATCACATAGCCCAACCAGTTACCTTTCCCTTTTCTTATTTCTCTTGATGAGCGATCTTTCTTCCTTAACTTTATTTAAGACCTCCTCATTTCTCAACTTACCCACCCATCTTATTTTTTCCATCTTTCTCCAAAACTACATTTCAAAAGTCTCTATTTTATTTCTATCCCTCTTCCCTAATATCCATGCTTCACACCCATACATGAAAACACTCCATGTATACAACCTAGTTAGCCTCCTTCTCAACTCCAGATCCAGGCTTTTACTGCACAGTAAGTTTTTCTTCTGGCTGAAGGCCTCTTTTGCCATTGCTATCCTTATTTTTATTTCTGCAACAGTCATGTGTTACCATAGTTCCTAGGTATCTGTAGCTTTCCAATTTTTATAGCTTTTCACTTTCACTATTATGCCTTAATTTATTTTCACACTCGTATAATTTTCACTTTACAGGTATAACCTTCGTCTTTCCTACATTTATCTTCAACCCGTATTCCTTCATCCCTTCTTCCAAAACCTAAAGCCACCTTTGAAGTGCATGACATCTGCAAATCTTATACTTCTTACAATCCTCCCTCTAATACTAACTCCTTCTCACTCCCATCAAACAATCAAATAATTTAATGTCGCGGATTGATGAAGATGAACTCGGTCAGTCAATGCGAATTGCCCAAAGGAGACATTTTACCGCGTGGCAAAGGAAGAGTGTGTGTGTGGCAAAGAGGAGGTGTTCCTCCTCAAACTCCACCGCTTCCTTAATTAATAACAAGTATTCCGGACGGGTGAAAACAAGCAAGAGTCGGGGATCATCAAAGGAAGGGTGAGTGACCTTTCGAAAATAAAATTAATTGTGATAAGCATAGCGGGTTCGTTCGCATTCGAAGACCAGTTAATCAGCTGCGCGCCTTACGATGGGGCTCGCCCCCACGAAATGATGCCTCGTTAGGTGGTGACCTGGGCGTTACCATTGGGAGTGTCCTTATGGGGTTTGCATGAATTGAGGCGGAGCTGAGTTCTTAAAAACAGGTGCGTTTGGCAAAATGATAGATCACCTGGGTGCTGTCGGGTTTACCAGTGGGAGAAAATTGAAAACAGTTTTTATTATCTTCCGGATTCAGATGAACAGTTACCGGATGTAACCTTTTACTGTCCTGAAAATATCACAAAGCTTGCTTTTGTACGAATTAGTTTACACGAATCAATTTTTCACAACACTGTTTTCTACCATACTGGCTGTAGTGTGCAATAATAATTTCCAATTATCTCATGGAAAAGGTATTCAGTAAAGATAAATCTTTGACACCACAATCTACATTTGCAGAGAGGCCCAGGGGATGTGGTTGGATGGTAGGAGAATCTGTTTCCGAGTCTTGATATCTGAATTAGATTCCTAGCAGATATGAAGTCGAAATTCCCTCTTTGATTCCGCGTGGAAGGTATTTGACGTTCAGTACTCAGTCGAACGGATGGAATATAAAACTGTGGACACCTTGGTACCTTTCGTAAAGAGGCGGACAAAGTCTACGCAAAGTTAATCATTCTCCTTTCCCTTCTATTTCCAAGCTTACGTAATCGTGAGCACCAGAGGCGGAAAGACAGACCGTCATCTCATATGTGGGAAACCAAGGTGTTTTAAGCACTTAAAAATTACTGCGCTTGCAACTATATGCTGTCGACCTTGCACAGAACTAAGATGTATACATTTCAGTCAACATTGATTACCTAAGTACTTGAACAAATGCGAGTATAAAAATCGAAACCACAAAAAATAATACGTGGTAGATAAAATTCAGTTTGAAAAATTTCAGAGAAGTAATGCGTTTCCAACTTTTGGCACTTCTTAAAATGTCGATCGGTTGATATTCTTTTACTGACAAGTTTAGATGGAGTGTCCATTATTTGAATTTCATACGTCCACCGGCTCCTTCCCTACGCTGTCTCTCCCTTCAAATCAGCGTAGTTCCATCTACTCTTTACTATTTTCCATATTGCCTTCTCCTTCCCTTCCCCGCATTACCTACCCAGTGTTTTATCTTCTACTTCGATCTTCAACATTTTACTGACCCTAAGTATCTGTTCTATCCATTCGCCTTCAAAAATCTGTCCGCAGTAGTCTTGCCAACCCAACAATATTAAACTCTTAATTGACCGCCTTTCCGTCCATCGTACTTCGTCTATTTTTCTCCACCCTGTGATGGCTTGAAGGTTACTATGCAGATAACTTCTCAAGGTTCCAGTCATAAGTTATTTTCTGTGGATCGTGGTGGCCAAGTGGGTAGAGCACTGAGCTACTGACCGGAGTGTCCCGGGTTCAAATCCCGGGGAAGAGCCTTTCTGGATACCCCCATCTAAAATCCTCGCGATTTGATTTTCTGTGTCAAATCGCAGGTGGCCCAGGGAAAGGAAATGGCCCCCCTACCCTGAATGTGTGAATTTCACACGCCAATGGCTTAGTACGGGGTGAGCTCTACTCTCAACTATCAAAGACCAACCTTCGGGTTGAATTACTGAGTGAGAGTGTACCTGTTAATAACTGTTAATCCAAAGTATTTCTTCTCCAAACATCATTACTTCACCCAACTTTGTCAACTTTGTTCAACATACTGTCCATGCAGCAAAACTGTTCTACCTATTCAGACGGTACCCTCTGACCAAAATATTAAGTTTTTCCTCCTTTTTATAGGAGGATCTTAGTTTCTAATTTTAGTTTCCTTGTGTGGATTAGAATCATGAAATATATTTAATCAAATTCGTAACCACCGTAATGTTACGGAAGAGAAATCGGCGAATAAAAGTTTTCCCTGAGAGTAATGAACGGGGAAATAACGAGGGTGGACATGTAAATTTTTCAGCCTGAAAGCTTTTAGGGGTGAATACTGGAGGCGATAGGCAAGTGATGTCCTTGTCTCTAATGACTGGGTGTGGTGTAAACTCAAGAGTTGATAATTTTGATCGGCACATAAACTTAATATTGCCGTAGCTTGGAATACCGCCAGAAACTATTCTCAGACCGGGAAAATGAATAGAAGGATTTTTTTAACGCTCGAATAGGCACTTTCCTCTTCCAATCAAGTTCCTTGAGTGTGGACAGAGGTTCGAGCTAACGATTTCCATCCACTAGGAACGCCGTTTCCACCATTTTTTTCTTATTGCATGGGTGGATGTAGCTTAATTTTGAGATAATTAAGGCAGTTTTGAGTTTTATAATCTCATTATCTCTTCATGACTTTCAAGTTTTTTCCACATTTTACATTAACTTTATTTAAGTCCACACCCTGGGGCAATCTTACTGGGGAAAAAAGCAACATTGGTGAGTCAGCCACAGCTAAAGGGGGATATCGGTCAAACTAGAGCAAAGAGAAAGTTTCCGTTGCTCGATTCTCGCAATTATCCAGGATAGAGATAAAGCATTGAAAGGAGGTAATGTCGGCGTACCGCGGCGGCATTTATTGGAACCTGTTATTGCATGCAGAATCTCAGGTTGTGCCTTGCCGAATACTAAGAGTAAGCATCGTAAATAAGAGTAAGCTCTTGTGAAGGATATTAATTCTTCATTAGTTAATTCTCAGGTCTTTTCGAAAGTAGAATTTGGATATGAAATGAAAGAGATTAGCTCCACTCCTAGTTGGGGAAAAATCGGGTTGCCTGGGTCGCTAATGCAGCCGCAAGGTATAAACGTCATTAATTCAAACTCAGCAACCGATTTTTATGCAATGACATTGAACAAAGCATGCCACCTGTAGATAGTACACGATATCGAGGTGCTAGCTACCGTTCAAACAGCTAATTTCGCACCCAGCCTCCTAACTCTCCCACACTCCCACTGCTTGTAACCACGATCTTAGAATACTTAGGTATTCTCTAAGATCGTGCTTGAAACATTTTTTCTCACCAATTCAATCGCCCTGGCTGCGTCACTCAAATTGATTAGTATGGGCCTTACATTTTTAGATAGAGTTCTTCTCAAGATAGATTATTAACATTAATTTCAACGCATACTTTTATAAAATCTTCATATCATAGTAGTTAAAAAGTTTATACACTAGATAAACCAGTATAATGGAGTTTATTTCGTTCCGATATCACCAAAGGTGTTGAAATGGTGAGCGGTCAAAACTGAGAGCGCGGATTCGGAAGTTGGCTTTCCAACATACGCACCTAAGTGAGTGAACTCTTAAAGTATATCAATGGCATCGCATATGTTAATTTCTTTGCGAATAGTAGCGCTAAGTCTGGAACCATGATTTCGTAGCCCTCAAATTTTCTATAGACACAATTCTACATTGCACTGATAGATTGTAAGATATTAAAACTCCAATATTGCACGGTGGATTACCAGCAAAAGAATAGAATTGAATAGAATTTATTTCACCCAAAAGATATACATAATTGGATGAAATTCTGGAGTCTCAGTAAAACAGTCCTCTTGCGACGAAAATCGTCGAGCGGTTTTCTTATTCAAGCAACGACCGAGCTCAATTTCATTCTTTCTACCTTTTTCTTTTCCTATCGGCCCTCCTTTCATTTTCTCCCGTCTTAGTTCTTGCCTGGGACGGGCCACCCTATGCTCACCTTTGCCAACGTCAATGTCAGATAAGATCGGCAACGATCAAGCGAAATACCTAACCTTGGACAAACTGTCCAAGTAAGTCGACAGAGAGTCTGCATTCCACCAGATCGTGAGAATCCAACTGTTGGCAATGGTTTTGCATCTTCCGAATGACGGCGAAGGACAGTGGAAAGAAAGCGACCTCAGTTTCGGAATGCTGGAGCGATAAAGTTGGCTGCGAGCACAAAATCTTTGTAAAGCTCAAGCCAACCATACTAGTGCTAAAAGATCTGTTCACACTAAAAGACATCTAGAGTGCGTTTCTCTAGAGAGCGGGTTACTTGATGTTGCCCTGCAAATTATGTCATATTTTTATGGGAAAAAAATATCGAATAAGTCGCAATATCGGAGCTCAAAGCTGGAGATAACACAAATGGCAAGTAAGCTCTCTCGTACTTGTCACCTAGTTTATATCGCCTGCATCCTTACTATCGGTAACACATAATTTTTAATCCTAGACTTATTTGTTTAGGGTTCAGCTATTTTTAGGGACGTTAAAATCAATTTCTACCCCCTCTACAGCTTAGACAATTTTTAAAAAGTTTAGTCTCCCTGAGGTTGACCCTTCAATATGATTTATGTTACACATTAGCAGCACCTGCTTATTTGTAATAACTGTAGCTGTAAAACATAGCTTTGCTACTGTACATCGGCAAAAAATTCATCTCATAAAATCGATTGGAATCATATCATAAAGACGTAAAAGTAGAACCAATGAGAACTTGGTGAAAACATTTCGAAAGAGGATGAGTGCAAAAAGCACGAAGGTGGAAGCGTCTTGAACGGGTGCTGAGAGAAAACTTAAAAAAAAAAAATAAAATCCCTTTCATCTTCCAATCTTTGTCCTTTGGCATTGCATAATGTATACCGCCCTATATGCAGGAATGAATAGTAATGGATTCACCAATTTTTAAATGATTCGAAGGAGCAGGAGGAGAAAAGGGTGAGGCTTGTGGTTATTATGCATGGCGTAGAATGAGTAGACTTTCTGTATTAATTAAAAGTTTTTTCATTAATTCTATTTCTGAATTATTTATAACGAAATGTTCTTTACTTTCCGAAAGAGATTCGTCCAAAAGTTATTAAAATTGTTGGGTGATTTTCGTGAAACTGATTCCATGATATTTTTACGGAGACACTGGATACCTACAGATAACCCAATTTATACTAGGCTTACTTGGGAAGCATGGTCCATTGCGCTCTAGCTTCCATATTCTGCCTTTAAACGGCAATTTTATGTTGGGATTATACTTTTATTACTCCATGCTATACACTTAGTTATTGTGAAAGTTTTCGGTAGACCTGAAACTAACCTGAATTGTAAGTATATATGCCGATTAATATCATGATAGTGAATTTGGCGATACACCATGAGATTTCTCTACCACAATCATACGATTTAAATAGTTCTTCATTCGCTTTCCTATTACATCTTTCCCTCTCTTTCTTGGTGATTGAATTAGTGGGGTAGTAAAGGTCACATCTCCAGGGTCAGTATTTGAATCCCTGAACGGTAAGGAAATTGTCCTAAGTGTTTACCTGAGTACTCTGTACTAGGCATTTCAATCATAGCATTTAAACCTTCGCTTTTGACGGCTAAAATGTAAAAGAGTGAAACCCTTGGTAACATTCGCCCTACGTACTGAGCTGGTTAGTGCCGAAGCAGGATTTTACTCCGCCCTTCTTCCCCTCCCTGAATGATTCCTATCTCTTCCCAATTACGTACCGATCCCTAATGGTGCACATTACCCTGACAGACTGTCGGACTACACTTCCAACGAAAGCAAGTTTGCAAGGTACCCAAACCAAGCATATATAAAACTCCAGACTCAATGACGGACTGAAGACCTCACTGAATCACGTAATAACTTAACTATAACTGAGTTAAGGTATAAAAAATGGTATTTTGAAATAAAAAGTGCTTGGATCCATGAGGAGAACATGATGATGAATATTCTACGACAAATATTATCAAAAAATGTTTTACTTAACTAGTTTCATGAACTAACTCTAACAAAACAATCTTCACTTCCAGAAGAGCTGTAGTGTCTTCATATACGGCCAATTCTACTGATTTAGGATTTTGACTGATATTATTTGAACTTCAATTAAAAAAGTATTGGCACACATTTGTATTGCTAGGCCATCTATAATAACCAAGTAAACTGAACGAAAGTGCACTTTTTTACTATCTGTTTCAGCGTTAACTTAAGTCTAAAAGGCCAAAATACTACATGAGTTTTTTCTCACTAAGAGAGTGCACGGTCTCACAGGGAATAGTAATTTCCAAAATGTCTTCCACTTCTACATGCATTCACTCCCATCCCGTAAATGGAAGATAAGATGAAAAGAGTAATAAAACAAAGCAGAGAGCGCACGAGACGAAGATGGAGGAAAGAGGAAAAGGAGTGAGGTATGAAACCCTAGTGGGAGGGGAACCGTCGTCGAGCGCTAGGAAGAAGATTCGAAATTAAGGAGCTCAGCGGTTCAGGACGTAATCCTTGCTGAAAAATTAACACTTTAAAAGACTTTGGAATGCGGGGCTTTGAAGGGAGGGAAGGAGAACAGAGAACTCGCAAAACTTCAACAGTTTTATTCTTAAGGAAAAGCCTACAAGAAGAAGACGCAAGGGCTTCCTCATTTAATTGGCCCTTTACGACATCGGAAATGGAAGAGCGCTTTTAATTTGAGAAAGAGGAAACGGAACAAAGTCCTAAGCGAACTGCCATCTCCGGGAATGCGGAGAGAAGAAGGCGAGGGTGGTGTTTAAGTTTCAAACATTTAGCGTTCTCATCTCCAAAGGAAACGGCGATCATTCCTTAAAAGTTCCCTCGGCTGCCATTAAAGGGAATATGTCCATCGTTCCAGTTTGGGGTAGTTAGTGCAGGGGATACTCAATCAACGCCCGGGACTGGTTCCTCCACTTCAAACAAATGTTCATTCCTCGGTAACACCTTCCTTATCGGCTGCAGGAGCGCTCGTTGGCAAAACTGGGGGTTATTTTGCTCGGGGCGGTCCCAACTTAATGTTTTGGTAGTTTAAATCAGAAAGTCTTAATGGATTTACAAACAGTTTAATAGCACAGATAACCACTTGTCTGCCAAAGTTAAATAATACCAGGGTTTAGCCAAATCGATCGGGAAGAATGAAATGAGTTAGAGCTTAGCATCGTTCACTATCAACGGATTCAGGCTTGATAAAGAGGAAAGTGCCAATAAATGACAAACTTTAAGCACTTTTCCACGAATTTAACAGTCACACTACACGTTTCAACTCATAGAGTATAATGACTCAGTGAGTTGAAGACCTTTTTGCACTTGATGATGGGAGTGGAAAAGTGCTTCAAATTATCAGCTTAGTATCGTATTCGTTAAAAAATAAATGTACGGCAATAATTGGTACGAGAGAAAAAAAGAATGTTTTTACAAGGAAGAGTTTTGGCCATGGATGGCTAGTTTATAATTGGTCTAATCAGTACCAGATGCGTTGAAAAATCAGTACGAGGGGTAAGGAATCAAAATGACTCTAAGAAACGTTAATTGATGAAGTGTTTCGGTTCAAAAGATCTAAATTAAAACTAGGAGGTCACTGACTACAGTAGGGCGAGAAACTCAGCTACCTTGGTAATAATTTACATACTCATTTACACGGCTAAATACCTAACATATTCTGCTCTACGCCTTTTCGGTGACTCGTAGGGTAAGACAGGTTTATGCGATTGGACCCATAACGCTTTCTTGAAGGCTACCAACTGTCACTTCATCGGAGATAGCACTATTCCAAACTAACCTTTGTTTGCGATCATTTAAAAACTCTCCTACCAGCCGAATAATTTCATGGCATTCTCAACACGATTCTCACTTCTCTACAGCCTTGAAATGACGCAGTAAAATGTTTTTCTTAAGATTTAAAAATGCAGCGTCAACTTGAATATTCAATAGGATCCAACTGAGAAAATATCCCTTCTCCAAAAGGATCTCTTAACACAGTGTTCTTCACACAGCACTCAAGTAGGAACCTGTATATTACTGAAAAATCTCTACCACTTCCTGAATTCGAACCCGAAATTTTTTAATAGGAGACAAATACTATAGTTATCAGCGCAACCAGATTCCTAAGAAGAGTTCCATGTTGAAAATAACTCAAGTTTAAGAATATGGCACAAAAGGATTACGAGGATACAAATATGCAATTAGACACTTCTTACTAACGTTCCTTGCACCATACTCTGTCAAGAGGAAATCCGAAGATTTAACCTATATGTTACTGGTTGTGTTCAACCCGGAGGTTGGTTTTTGATAGGTGAGGGTAGAGATCACCCCATACTAAGCCATTGCCGTGTAAAATTCACACACTCAGGGTAGGGGGGGCAGTTCCTATCCCTGGGCCACCTGCGATTTCCTACGAAGTTCTGACACGCAGAAAATTGAATCGCGAAGATTTAGGGGGGGGTGTCCAGAGAGGCTCTTGGAATTTGAGCCCGGGAACCTGAGGTTAGTAGCTCAGCGCTCTAACCACTAGGCAACCACGACCCCCAACCTGCATGTTACAATCGGAATTTTCTAGACTTTTGGTCTTGGTATCCCTTGATAAAAATTCTTATGAATGACCTCTTCAAAGGAAGCAAAGCCACTAGCTGGAAAATCATTGTGCTGCAGTCAATAGCAAAGAGAGATCCATTTATTCATTCATTAGAATACATCATCATCAGTCAACAATCCCAGGATTCGTTTTTACGCAGCCCTCCACTCGATTCTTCTATCGGCCACTCTCTTCATATTGATATAGCTCCTCTCTTTTAAATCCTTCACAACTTGCTCTATATACCTCATACGAGGCCTGCCTTTTCCATTCTTCCAGTTCACTTTTCCCTCGACGATTGTCTTCATCAGGCCATCGTATCTCAAGATGTGGCCCATTAAGTTGTCCCATCTTCTTTTTAATGTTTTCAGTAGATACCTCATCTGTCCCAGAATGGGGAACATGCACTATTTTTTATAACAATTTGAATGTGAAGTTTATTAGATAAAATGTGCTAGGCGAAGATTTTGCTGAAGAATTAAGTTGTGTTACAAAGATATTACACTTTGAAAAGTGTACCTTTTTGGAAGCTTAAAAACACGACGTCATCGAATGACGTAACGGCACGGTATCACTATGGGCGTTGTTTATCTGTTCATACGTGGAGATAAGTTGTTAAATGAATACCTTGCGAAAACGTATGTATTGATCTCATTTGTTTAATGCAATACACGATTGCACTTCGATTTTTTATTTACGTCGTATGGATGGCAACGAGCCAATCGTCCATAAATTATATAATGTCTTTATAGTTCCCAAGAATTTCTACTACGTCCAAGCAATTGCTGGCTTTTTTTTAGGAAGAACGCCGCCATAAGGGAGTGAACCAAAGTAAATTGTCGGAATGTATTTTTTTAAGTATTTTTTCAGTCTTCTTTTCGTGCGAGAAACGGCTAAAAATCTCAAAGCAATATATTCGCTTCGTTTTCTTTTGAAAATAAGTTTATATCTCCGTAGCAATGTGGAACATAAACCGAGCAGTGACGTCAGAAGGCGTTTCAGGTCACGTCGCTTACGTCCATTTTCGGAAACATTTTAATATCATTTAATAATCTTTGTGGTTGGCATAGAAAATTTTGGCTTATATATATTTAAAATTGTGAGAAAATTTCGCATCAAGTACATCATTAATTTTCGATAAATAAATTTCATGCCTATTCCCCATTACTACTCCAAATCTTTAACTGATGTAAAAGCGAATATATGAGCGACCTACTTCTTTAATACCCACCGGCAGCCAGGTTTGCAAAGAGAAGTCCTGCCAACCCATAGAATGCAAGTTTAAATGTCGTGTTAGACATGGTTGTTTCATTTGTTTGATCGTTAAGCTAGGCAATGCGATGTAATCCTAACTGTAAAACATCTTGAAATCCTACGGTGTAGCGAATGTAAGTCTTTTATGATAGCTACCTTGAACATAGTAGTAACACGAGATTTGTTCTTTCGATAATCAAAGATAAAGTCTCTCACACTACTCACAACAAAAGCACATACTATAAAGCGCCTTAAAAAGCTGAAAATATGAATCACTGCTAAATAAAATTTTCTATTTCATTTCAGGTAAGGATCTTCATTCTCCGTTCCATCAAGCAGCCGCAGAGAATTCAGAATTCACGGTATGCAGTAACATCTTTCACATTTGAAAAACCCTTCTTATAATTCGATTCGAAGGTAAATCTTAATAAATTTCTTTTCGGTGCCATAATAATACAACACACCAATAACAAGGCAGCAATATGTCACCACATTTTACACGTGCAAGCAAGCAAGCAAATAGAAATGAACGAATGTGAAGTTCCGCTGATTTAATTTTTTGCTGGGTGCGAAATTTTGGTTACTGCAGCAAAAATTATATTTGCACTTTATGCAACCTTTTTTTTACGGAAAAGAGTAATTTTTTCGCCATCAAGCAATTTTTCATGCGCACCGGACTATATGAAGTCTTGTCCTTGCCCTTCAACCTACTAGGTGTGTGCGGCCTTACTGGATCGGAATTCAATATTCCCGTGGATTGTGTTGGTGTGGTGGCTAGAGTACTGGCCTCCCATCCAAGGGCCCGGGTTTGATTCCCGGCAGTGGTGAATTTGTCAGTGTCCAACCTGTCCCTACTTGAGCGCCTAGCGGAGGGCATTTCAGGTTAAGTACTCCGGCCGTCGGATGGGACGTTGAACGTAGTGTCCCCCTGGCGCCTGTCGTGAGGAGCAAGCTAATGCCGATGCTGGGTTTCTCTCCAACCTTCCTATATTACCTGAAATGCTCCTACCATTGCCCAATTACCAATCTAAATGGCGCAACTTACCTCAGCTGTCGATTACCTCCCCTGAATGAATAACACCTGTCCAACATTAGTGGTATTAGGATTCAAGAAATTTTTGCCACATCTAGGCCTCAGTCTACGGTGGGGACAGTGGGGGGGGGGGCAATATCAATACACAACTCAGTATAAAATACTATTGACATGAAGGGAGAATTTCGTAAACAGGAGAGTATAAACCAACATACCAATTCCGATTACTTGTGAGTAGGTACCTATAGATGACTATAATCTAAATACGATTGCGGAGGCAGATAATATCCTTAGTGAAAGTGAGAGTAAAGAGCGAATCATATCTGGCTTGGAAAAACATCCAAAACATTCTCCCGTAGGTATGGATCCATGGGATATTGTGAGTGAGCGTGCGAGGTGGCTATATGATCTACAGAAAAGGAGAATCGGTGAATGGCGTAAAGGCCTCTAGTAAGATGGAAATGTATTTCGTTCCAGAAGAGCGCGCTATCAAATGAAACTTTTTCCACTTGAGTGAGAACGGAAAAATATTCTCGCAGCTTGCCGTATATATCGATGTAAACTCTGATCAGAATTCAAGAGTTATGAGATTAGAGAAGGGCCAATCAAAAGTTTACGAATAGGAAGGGGAAAGGATGACTGGCACGTATCTCTTATCGATAAAAAAGGAGGGACTATAAGGAACCTGCCGACAAAGTCGACACAGGGGACTTGAAAACGCATAATATAACACGCAATAGAGGGAAGAAATAAAGATAATACCTAAAGTAAGTAGAGTAAGAAAATAACGGAATGCACAAAAACGCGAAAGCGTAGAGAAAACACAAAAACCATCCACCAAAAATTAATGTTAAAGAAAAGGCTGAAATTTCCTCAAAAATGCCTCAAGTTAACAGGGAAAAGTGTGCAAATACGCAAACGAACCCCAAGCAAATTGTAAAATATGTTAAATTTGTTCCAGCTTTTAAGTAGAGAGCTAACTCCTATCAGCATAAAATGCAATATTACTTTCCTTAAATATCCTTTATGAAGGAATTTTATGAAGCCACTGCGATGAATTTCGGGCAAAAAATGCAAATACGAACCCCATAAGAGATCGAAGAAAACGAAGTGTTTTGTGCCGAGGAGGCGGGAACTAAACCTTCGCAAGCACTCCCATTTCATTTTCACCCGTAGGCTGTCATACTCTTGTATTTTTTCACCTACTTTGCTACGAGCATTCTGAAAAATTCTTGAATTCTTATTACATATCGTTCAATTCCCTAAATGCAAAAGGTCATAGGTATCGCTGCGCGGAAAGTTAATAAGAAGATCTAAGTATTAAACATTGGCCTTTCACAGACATGTAAAACAATAATATACGCTTTTTCACTAGTATTTAAAGAGTTACAGTCATATTATGTACACGTTCACTGTCTAAAATCATAAAAAATAATCCACCCTCAATTATTAGGAGATTACCAAAAAAAATGAGCGCCAAATGTATTTATCATCACCATGGCAACAAAACTTTCACAAATATGGCGGCTTAAGACCTCATCACAAAAACTCATTTTAGAAAAATCCTAAATAATCCACTACTCGTTGATCAAGTAAAAGGAAATATTTCAACATGAATCGTTACCTGCGTTCACGAACTGCGAAGCACCATTCAGGAAATCGGCGAAACACCATCGGAGTTGCACCATCAAATGACGAAATCGTTTCACTTCGTTGATGACTGTCATGGCGGCCGACCTCAATTCTTAACATTGATCTGTAATTAGAGAGAAAATTATGGCAAACACAGTATATATTTCTCCACGATAGTAATATTCCATTTGCTAGATAGAGAAGTAATAGAAGATCAACTGACGATGAAATGACTCCCATGGCTTTCTCCTTGAAGCTATCCCATGATTCCTAGCATCCTGCCCTCCTCACCCCCACCTCCTCCCCTCCCCCCCCCTAGGATTATGGACCTTATGGACCCCCCCCCCCTGGACCTTATGGAACATTAAAAAAAAAAACTACACCGAGTGAATTAGTCGATTTTTTCTGGATGCCGGAGAATTCAACGGGCACCTTCAGCTATTTCATTTTAAAAAACCCGAATATGGTTTCGTCATATAAATATCGTAATATATATATATATATTATATCACTCTCTATTCAGCGTTTTTTGCCTTTCACTCTCTGATTAAGGGTCCGAAACTCCTTCTCTGAAGAGAAAGGTGCTAACTTTAATGATTGCCATTCAAACCTCTAAGAAGTTTGTCAGACAGTACATAAACATAGGACTTTAACAAAATAAATCAAGTAGAATGTTGATATGAATAGGACATTTAAGGAATGCACATAAGGTTCGGTAAGTCAAGTAAAGAATTTCAAACTTTGAATGATTATGTAACATGCGGATGATTTACATAGACTCTGAAGGAATAAGGGTACCGCTAGAAACAATAAAATATACTGATGAAATTGCACAATTAAAACCATAATTTAATACAATATTGTTTTGTAGTCTTTTAGTCATCCTATATGGCAGCGAAGAATGGACATGAACAGAAGCAGAGAAGTCAAATCTGGAAGCACACGAAATATGGTGCTTCCGAACAGTGATGAAGATAAAATGGATCAATCTGGTGACAAACGAAGAAATCTTTAGAAGAGTGGGTGACAAGAGATGTCTACTGAAAACCCTAAAAAGAAGACGGGCCTAGAATAGAACTTAATCGGAACTTAATCAGCCATATCTTAAGACACATTGGCCTGATGAAGACAATCGTATAAGGAAAAGTGAGCGGTGACAATGGAAAAGGCAGGCCTCGTGTGAGATATAATATGGAGCAAGTTGGGAGGGATGCAAAAGAGAAAAATTACGTGAATATGAAGAGGTTGGCCGATAGAGAATCGAATGGAGGTGCGCCAGACCAATTCTAGAATTGTTGACCGATTATCATGAAGCTTTTAAACTTGTTTATATTCTGTTTGTCACTCTAAAATGTCATGAAAATGACAAACACTGTTTTACGTGAAGAAGAATGCAAACAAGGAAGTGGCAATGGGAAAACTTAGAAGGAAATTGGTGGCAAAAATTCGGAGGTTTAGTGAGAGGATGAAATGGGTAAAATGGAGCGAGGATGCTTTGTAGCATACGATCGTAGCATAAGGCAGAATGTCGATACAAATGCGAAACGAAAGAAGAGCAGCATGTGAGTGGTAAGTTGTGAGGAAGTATTTTATGTCCAACAGAGGACTAATCAAATCCAATATAGATTGTCAATCAATAATTATCGATAGTCAATTGTGTAACCACTCATCTGGCATAAGAAGCCAGAAGTTAACTAATCAAACAGAGAGCATTTTAAATTATTCTACTAATTACTCTTTTCCTCCCCATATAGAGAATGAGAATATAGAGAATCAGTTTATTACTTCTACAACCAATGTTACCAATGAGGCTTGAACAGAGCTATTATTAATACTTACCCCAATATTTACCATTCTGGAAAAATTATATTTATTTTTTTTAAGAAATTAATAACTGACACCTTGTTAGAAAATAGTGACGCTCGAACAAAAAAAACCATTTCCTCGTAAATCAAGTCATCGAGTTGGCATTTAAAGCCTCCCCTTCATTACGCATTGATAGGCGATGACCGACGATGTCTTTCGTTCCCCCGGTCGTCCGGCAGACGTTAGATTCTTTACTGATCACAGACCCTCCTCCTTTCGGAAGTCTCGACTGCCACGAGGATTCCAATTGGGCTCAATCCTTCGATCCCCTAGGGTAGAAGTCACCCCCGCTCAGGTTAACGAGCATTTGAAATTCGGCAAGCATTTCTCTACCAGCTGTAAGTGTAACGGATAAAAAAAGGCCACACAGGCATCTCTGCCGATGGCTATGCAGGCGAA
This sequence comes from Platycnemis pennipes, assembly GCA_933228895.1. Taxonomy (NCBI): domain Eukaryota; kingdom Metazoa; phylum Arthropoda; class Insecta; order Odonata; family Platycnemididae; genus Platycnemis; species Platycnemis pennipes. Next base: position 125,518,668 of record OW121851.1, on the reverse strand, counting down.
ACGCAAACACAAAAATGTGATATTCGTGTCAAACGGTGTCCTTAGCTTTTATTTATATCCATTTAGAAACTCAGTTTAGAAGGCAACCGCCGAGCAAGATGTTTCCATACACAATTTATGAAAGAATGGCAACTGCAATTAAATGCAATATATTTCCACCATGCACAGAGAATTCGTGTCAATATCATATTTTACTTTGAAACGGAGTGAATCACCTCACCTCGAATCCTAACTTGGCATGGAATAGAATTCTCCAGAAAACCACTATAGAATAAATATCTGTCCATTTATGTTAGGAGTTTTTTTTTTAGCTTTTTTAGGCGTATACTTATCCATTGCATAAAAAAGGCTGATGGCTTTTGAGGCGTGGACGTGGAGAAGGATGGTTGGAAAAAAAGACAAACTAGGACATGGTAGGAGAGTGAGTGCTACGAAAATAATGGGTTTAGTGTTTCAAGGGGCACGAGTAAAGGTAGAATGTTAAGTAAGCGTTTAGATAGAAGAGCTGAAGAGTCAGTTTTGATGCAGTTATGCCAGGTAGAAAGTATGTGGAAACAAAAGAAGACCATCAAGCGAAATATAGGTTTAATGGAAAGTGTTATGTCTAAGCCTATTATAACACGTATAAAATTGATAAAACATATATGACGCCCGATAAACTTCATCAAAAATATAATCAGATTAACTTTGGTATATATCAAGTGCGGTGTTAAAATTAGTACGGAGTCATATTTTTCTCCTATTTGTACACTCATAGTTTTTGATAAATACATCATTATTATCATCAGTCAAAATCCTTAGTTTGACGCAGCTCTCCACTCAAGTATCCGCTAACCACTTCATACCTACGTAAATATTCTCTTTCATATCCTTCGCCATTTGTCCTATATATCTCATACGAGGCTAAATGTATGTGGAGGCCAGGGTTTTAAGGCAATTTACAAATTCTGATTTAAAATGGAATGCATTAGCTCAAAGTTCTTGATAGGATGGAATAGATTTCCATGAAAACCACTACAGATTGATTGATTGATCATGTATTTGGGTGGGATACACTATTTTAAGGAGCGTTCATACTAATGACATGAAAAAAGGCTGTCAGTTTTTGAGGAGTTGAACCGCTACATGAAAACAACTCTCGCCAACAAGGCCAACCTTTGGGTTGAAGGCAATTTTACTAACTTCACTTACATTATATTCCCGAAATTAGGACATTACTTTGCCACTCTTCCCGACAAGGAGCGGTTGGGGGCTGTCACGCTATTTCTGGACATTTTTGACGTATTGCTGGCCAGCTACCGCCTCGGCCACCAACGTCCGTCACGACCGGCTGGCCAGGTTTATCGCCGCGCATAATTGAACACGGATTCAGCGATGACCACATCGCCAGGATTAGTCTCGTATTCAATGACGAGGAAAATTGGTTCCGAAACTTGATCAATCAAATTTTCTTCATCAGCGAGATTCAGTCGGGCAAATAGACGCCGCCGCTAGCCCGGGTCACTCAAGGCCCCAAATGGACACAATAATTACCGTGATGACCTCGGATACTTCTTAAGGCTCTTTCATTTTTTTAGCTTTTGGGGTGATTTCGAATTTTCAAAGCAATTTATCAATTCCCAGAGGGACATTAGTTAAAAGTAGTTTTTTTTCAAAACTGGAGATTATTAAGGCAAAGATTTCAATTAAAAATATTTGATTTTGAGCTTTAAGTTCACTACGCAATGAGAAAGAAAGAGGCAAAAATTACCGCCCTTCGGTTGAGATGTACACAAGCGCCATATTATCAACACTTGTGCCCATTATTTTTCGTTCATTTATCCGTTAAAAAAAGTCAATATTTAAATATCTGGGGCGCAAAATATTTGTCTGTAATCCTTATATGATAAAGATATTCAGCGCATATAAATCGCTTATTTCTAACAAAGATGATAATACTTACAAACCAACCAGTTGTTCAGGATTAACATTTTAATATAATCTTAAGTACTACAAAAATAACTTCAAAAGAAGCATTATAAACAAATAATACCTATAAAACACCATATGACAAACAATGAATAAATATTCTGATTTTATTTTCAATCCGAAGTAACATACATTCAACGATTAAATATATTTTCAAAAGAAAGAATAGGTTGAAAAATACTAAAGAGAGGTTTAATAATACAGTAACGTGTTACAGTGGCCTGGCGCTAAAAATGCCTTTACTCTATAACATCAGAAAGGAATCTTCATAAGGGCGGAATATTAAAGTCTGCTTCAAAATATATTCGATCGAAGCACCGGGAATAAATGTGATTAAAGGAAACGTAAAAAGAAATATTACATTACTTTTTTAAATACCTACCACATCTAAATGTTATGAATATCAGTAAATGCTTTTTCGATGATTTATTAATATTTATTTCCTAAGAAATTTAAATCTAATTGATAAAGGAAATTTGAAAGAGATTCAATTTCAGAATTCCTCCAAGATGTGAATTATAAATAGAGCGATTATTAACGACCCTCAAGGAATTTTTTTTCCGCTGGATGGACATCGTCTCTTTTATAATTGTTTTTATTAAATTAAGGGAGAGGGAATTGAAATCTCGACGATTAAGCACAATCATATTTTGGAATTTAAAAGCAATTACCGATCATCCTTAGTAAAAGGCTCATTTCGATGAGAAGACTGATAAAAACTTCAAAAAAAGCTATAATTTGGCTGGCTGTTTGAACAGGCAGAGAGATTGGTGAATGGACAAAGCATTTGGAGCTCACTTGTGGATTACACGAAGAAAGAAAAGTTTTTGAATGTCTCAAGACACAGGTCGTTTATGTGTCCCTCTGCACCCAAGAGGCCCACCTACCCTGCAGCAGTGCAAATAGCAGCGGGTGTGTGGTTTTAATGACTCTTTTGGAAGTTGCCGGGTGGTTACGCGTGTGGCCGTGATGGGAATAAGTTAATTTTTTCCCCCTCTCTATTGCATCACGTCCTCCTAGAGGATTGCCACCGCGAGGATAACGGTGAGAAGGGAATATTGGAAGGACGACATTTACGACTCCGAGGCGGACTTCTTTCCGTCAAGCATTCTTCGCTCTGCGCCGGCTGTGGCCTAAAAGGGGAGGGGAGTACGAATGCTAAGGAGAGAGAGGGGAGGCGGGTGGAATCGCTTATCCTTGCTCGGATACAACAAGGTCACGGGGGAATTAGGAAAAGGAAAAGCCACGGATGGAAAGAAATAAAAGTAGGGAGGAAAAATAATACTTAGCCCCGCCAACATCGCGAGAGAACTGACGAGCTAAAAGATACGAGAATCCGTTTATCCCGCGTAGAGTACGCAAGTACAATGAAAAAAGCACAATTATCTTAAAAAAATGCTACAACTCTTCATTGTTAATGCAAAGAGGTTTTTTCTCAACAAAATGTTATTTTTACGGCTGGCGCTCTACCACCTCCTGCCACTCACCATTTCGGTGCTTCGCAGGGAAAACATTTTAAGTAGTGTACATATATTTAGAAGATTTTACCTGCCCACAGTTCGATCTTCGATGGAAACAGGAAAATTCACGTTCGTCTCATGGATGGCAGACCGAAACGCGGGTAGCATACAGACTAAATAGGCTGCAAAGAAGTGCCTCCGAATATATTTCCTGTGTTTCAAGAGGAGTTTTTATGTAGTAGATGAATGGGTCTGAGAATAATAAACAGCATGAAGCTCAACTAAGAGGAATACTTGCAACATGAAAATAAGAAAGTAACTAAATATTGTGGACTAACACAGAAATCCAATATACATACTTCTCCCTCTGTCTTCAATTTACAAGTCATTAACTGCGGCGGATTTATAAAACATATTGAATTGATCCCTTAAGTATTAGATATGAAATGTAAAGAAGAAAAAGGTAAATCCTTTAAGTAATAAACTAATATTAAATACAGAGCGTATAAGACGACCGCGGTCCTTAAAGCCATGGCCTGGCAACCGGCAAAAGGTCAAGGGTTCGGATCCCGCCCAAGAATGGACTTTTATGTTTGTCCTAGGATTAATATCATAGGTTTGACGATGCGATATAACCTTAGCCGTCGGAACACTTAAAATCCAAGACTACTACTTCTACAAAAACTAAATTATAAATACTCATAGGCTTAATGACTTATATTATAAAGAGTATAGCGTCACTGCGTCACTGAAAAACTTGAATATAACTAGAATATACTCGAAGTAAATTAACCCATCCCAATCATCCAAGACTATGGATTACATCTACATTGTAGCCTGCAAGCCATGACAAGGATGTGTGGCAAGGTGCTCCTCACCGAGCGCATTCACCTTCGACGAGTAAACAATCACATTGTTATTACAACACTACCAAATTTGCCGTTAAAAATTAATTTACCAAGCTATCACGGAGGCATTATATGGAATACAGCCTCCTACCTCAAACCACATATCCGGAAATATTCAGCACAAATCATTAGGTCATTAATTTTCCGAGCATGCACAGAGTATCTAATATTAATGTTAATCAGAAAATGGATTGTACACATTTTATCATGGTAAATGGAGTCTAAACTGCCTCTACCTTGCACGTTGTAAATTATACTGGGGCCCATTAATAGATCAGAGCGTGATGGCCAATATTCCCGAGGTAGCAAACTGCTATGGCCGAAAGCAAAATACCAGAGAGTTCATTATCTATTGAATTACAAGAAAATATAGTTTTCAATTAAGACCTTATTAACCATTAGAAGAACTTCTATTTATTTTAATCGCCAAAGGAGTCACGATCCAATTAGCTATTAGAAGGGGGTTAACGAAAAAAATAGTCGGAAGACTATCTATGGCAGAGCTTTGGAATATTCTCCTCGGAAAGTAGAACGCAATGCACACGAGCGTGAAAAGTTAAATGGATCAAGGACCCTTTCTTACCCGACCTGATGAGTGCCCTGCCAAACTCCTTCTCGCGGCTCTTTTTATCGCAAGTTTAACATAAAAAAATCAACTACAAAATGCGAAACACAGCGCCGTTAATCTCCGCGCTTCTGGCCAATTTCGGTTCCGGAGTCATTACATCCGGGGGAAGGGGAGAGGGAGGGTGAGGGCTGCGAAGGGTGAGAAAGAGAGGAGAGGGTGAGAGTCCGTCCTCCCTTCGGGAGGGCAGCGAAGGGGGAAGGGGCGTTGCTTCGCGTCGCCCAGAATGAGGAAAGATGAGACGGAAGGGCACCACTATTCTTTACCAGAATTGCCGGTGATTTCGCAGCCCCTCGAGTAAGGGTGAAGAATTCTCATTTGCATCAACCCTCTCGCTCGCCCCAACGAGAGAATTTACGCCGTATTCCGCTCCTTCCTCAATTTCTGACCTCGGGCGAGGAGGGCTCATGCAGTCGACCCAGAAAATACGGCGTTACTTGAAGCGTTGAAAATAATATGCGATTCCCCAAACAAAAATCTGATATTGGTGATTTAAAGTATTCCTCCGATTGGGGTTGGATTATGATGGACTGACTATAGATTTCGCCTTACATAATAGATATATTATTAAAAGAGTACTTGGGAAATGTGATGAGAAGACAAAAGAGCGACGTTACTTTTCACTAGTTAGGCCCCATCTTGAGTATGCAGCCAGTGTATATGGAATCCGAATGAATTAGGTTTGATCAGAGAACTAGACAGTGTGCAGCGTAGAGTAGCTAGGTACGTTAAAAGGTGTTATGATAGGTTGAGTAGTGTATCAGAATTAATACAAGCATTAGGGTGGGAATCATTATCAGAGCGTAGGTTAAAGTACAGATTAAATCTATAGAGAAATTTCAATCGAATAGCTTTACTGAAGATGTTAGGCACATATTAAAAACACCAGCGTATTATGCTAGATTCGACCAGATCAATAAGATTAGAGAGATAGATTGTCGTACTGATAGATTCAAAATGGCATTTTTCCACTGTACTATAAGAGAACGGAATAGGCAGCATAGCAAAGGGTAGTAGCGAGGTTTGTAGCGGGGTTTGTAGCGGGGGGTGAAGATCACCAAGCATGCACTACCGACATGGAAACAAGCAACTATAGGGTCTCATTCAACTAGATTGTTAGTATCTATAGTATTTAAGGGATTAATACATGCATCATGCACTACAGACTACTCTAAAATATTTCCCCTACCTATCCCTTTGCTATGCTGCCTATTCCATTCTCTTATAGCACAGGGGAAAAATGCCATTTTGAATCTATCAGTACGACAATCTATCTCTCTAATCTTATTTATCTGGTATAATGTAGCATAATATGCTGGTGTTTTTAATATATGCCTAACATCTTCAGTAAAGCTATCCGATTGAAATTTCTCTAACAGATTTAATCTGTACTTTAACCTACGCTCTGATAATAATTCCCACCCATATTCTTGTATTAATTCTGATGTATTACTCAACCTATCGTAACACCTTTTAACGAACCTAGCTGCTCTATGCTGCACACTGTCTAGTTTCCTGATCAAACCTAATTCATTCGGATCCCATACACTGGCTACATACTCATGGTGGGGCCTAACTAGTGAATAGTAACATCACTCTTTTGTCTTCTCATCACATTTCCCAGGTGAAACTGGCGAGATCGAGCATTAATACGTCAAAAAATCTCCAGAGTGGCTACCAGTAAGCGAATGTATCTCCGAAGAAGGAACTGTTGGAATTATCAACGAATGGCTTCTCATCTCTCAGGAGGGAAATTTTCCAAGGGGAAGTGAGGTTTGAATAAAAGTAACAGACTCTTGCTTTGCCCACAAGTTAAGCACCGGGCCCCTCATACCATTTCGGGCCCTAAATGAAAACTACATACTTCTCACTTTACCGCTCATCCTCCGGCGAGACCTCAACTACAACTGGCCTGTCTTTAAATCCCTTGGAGGAAGACGAGTGGTTTTATTGCCATAATTTTTTTACGGTCATACGCCGCATGAATTATCTCTTCGGTCTCCTTTTCCCACAATAAAAACTCCGAAAACGGCAGCGACGTAATGCGTCATCGCACGTGGAGTTTCTGCCACGACTTAACGACCAAGAAGAACTTTGATGGGAGGGAACATGTTCTGTAACAAACAGAATCCCGCGCCCTACGCATAAAAGTTCTAATTAAGCAGTGAAAATTGGCATTAAATAATTGCTAACCACGCTGTGATGATTGCTTTAATTATCCATTAAAAATGGTTATGATTCTCATCCTAATTTTATCGCTTCTCTTTACTGTCCATAGTCCTTCACGTTATAGAAGCGTCATATTCACCACATTCACGAATCTAGACTCCTGTAAAGTTTAAAGCGTATATTTTTCGGTTGTGATTTTGTAACTACCTACGTCGTTTTCATCACTGAGTTGTGCTGCGACTGGAGTTCCATTAATTTTGCTCCTGTCTCATTCTCTTTTCTGAATACATATTGTATTTATCTACTTGCATCTAGATTTTCTCTGAAAATAGAGTTCTAATCTCTTAAAACGGGGGGCGTTTACTCGGAACCGAAATAGCAATTTTGTGCACGAAATTGTTGTATGGAAAAGAAAACGAAGTTTACTGAAAAAATAAATCTTCTAACCGCAACCATTCACTCATAAATCAAAAATTAAAATAAGCAAAAGGTGACGCGCACCGAAAAAGCTGCTGTGATTACATTCACGTCATTTTCCTCCCGTCTTTAACTGCTTTTCGGGGAAGAGAAGGGAGTGGAGGGGGATTCTCGGAAGGTCTGCTCGCACAGATGCTGTCGCAACAGCTTCCATTGGCAGAGTCAGCTGTGTCCCCCCCTTTGCGATAAGGTGAAGTAGCTTCGCGGGCTCAGTTGTGATTGGACGAAGTCGATATACGTCAGAGATTGCACCACGCCCACTTTTCCGAAAGGGTTAAAAACATCAGTTTTTCGCCGCTTATAGCTCAAGAAATAACTGACGGATCAAAAAACGGAAAAATACGGGTCTTTTTATTTTACAAACTTTATCATATTCGGCAATAAAAAAATATGGTAAACGACCCCATTGTTCAGTACCTTTCGCTCTTATTCTTTTTAATACTTCCGAGTTATCATCATAATCACATTTCACCAATTCTTCACAGTCCACCGGAGGAAATTAAACCTCCACCACAATGATATCTATGAGCTTGCTATCCATCTCCACCATTACTGTCATTTTGCTACACTGCAAGAAGAAATAAAGAAGTACTACAAGCATTATGCCCTCTTCAGCACTACCGTTCAAACATCCGATGTGAACGATCCCGTACCTTCCGCTCCGAGAGTTTCGTACTCATCACATGGTCCTGTGTTTCTGATGGAATATTTTCTACCAACAGCGGATACCAGCGGAAGCTGACAAATATTATTTTTAATTAAACGTGGGAGCACTCCAAGCACTGTCCTTGTACTTGAGGAACTTAATCTTCACTCCTAACTACTGTCAACATGTACCACGTGTATTGGTGAAATGGAAAAATTAAGTAGATAAGGTATGGCCTAGTTTTAATGAAGAGTACAGTTATACCAAAACAAAAACCAATGAATTAAAGAAAAATATTAACGCTCCTTACCTCTTGGCCACAATTATTTGAAGTTAAAATATAATGAGCCATCGGAACTCTATACTTTCCATCATAATTTCTACCGGCATGCAGCATCACAGTATGCTCTCTCCCCGCAAAGCAAGAGCAAGGAAGTCTCGCGGATGGGAAAACTTCTATGTCTAGTTACAATTGTAATCAAGTACCAAAAGGAAGTGGTTCAGTAATACATGCAAGGAAAGAAGAGTTTTAATATTTGAAAAAAGAAGAGTTTTCCTCCTAGCACATACAAAATAAGTAATAATAAATTAAAAAACGTGGAATCCATTAAATATCTTGGAATAAGACAGACCCATGATTTTTCCTGGGGTAAGCACATACGTGAAATAATGGGTCATGCAAATCGTAAACTTGGATTCATTAAAAGAGTACTGGGTAAATGTGACGAACATTTACGAGAAATTTGCTACATTTCCCTTGTTAGACCTCATTTGGAATGCGCTGCCAGTATATGGAATCCATATGAAATAGGCCTTAATAATGAACTTGAACGTGTGTAGCGAAGATGTAGATGAGAAGAGTCTCATCACTTTAGGGAAGAAAACACACGCGATAGCATTTCAAGCTTCAGTGTTAAAGAAAAAAAGCCATCAGCGTTTTCCGACTCTACCTATGTAATAGTAAGCTTTCGTTTCAAGGCCGCGGAACGAAATCATGCCTACGCATCATCCGATAGTGAAAAAAAGCAAGTAACAAAACTGCTGTAGGGTAAGGAATTAATGGAGAGGAGAGGAATTTTCTCCATCACATCGTAATAATTTCATGCTCGTAATAATCTGACGCTTGATTTTAACCTCTGATTCCTGATCAGGAAGAATGTCATGGGATGTAAATGAAAAAAAAATTCACGGCCCGTACATGAAAACAAATTGAAGGGACATTAAACATATCGACGGTAGAAACGCAGGGAGTTTATTGATGAAGACATAAATGAAAAGGCTTATATTATTTAGATGATAAATAACAAAATCCGAATAGTAGGTATCTACGGTACCTACCAAAATCAAAGAGTACTGGATTCCCAACAAGAGTTCTTGGGTTCATATCCCGGTGGTATTACTACCATTTAAGCGTACTGACTCTTAAGTACTGTATTAGCGTAGCCTGTCAATTAGATGAATAAAAATATGAATCATTTTCAGACCGTAGGTTGAAATTTAGACTTAATATCATAACTAATTTCCAAGATAAGATTTTCACTGATAAATGTAACATTTTTTGCGAACTGCAACTTATTTTGATAGCCAGGACAATGGACATAAAATTAGAGAAATTGGTTGCCGAACCGACAGATTCAAAATATCCTTCTTCCCTCGTAAAATTAGGAATATGAAAAGCTGTAAATATGTTCAATCCTTTTTAAGCATTGTGTATAATGCATAAAAAACGGCAGTGAGGCATGGACGATGACAGCAGCGGAGAAGGGAAGGGTGGAAGAAGAGTGGGAGAAAAGAGAAGTCTACTGAAAACTATAAAAAGAACACCACAGACAACCTAATCGGCTAATAACAGACAACCTAATCGTCCATATCTTTAGACACGATGGCCTGATGAAGACAATCGTCGAGGGAAAAGTGAACGGGAAGAATAGAAAAGGCAGGCCTCGTATGAGTTATATAGAACAGGTCGTAAAGGACGTGAAAGAGAGGAACTACGGTAAAATGAAGAGGTTGCCCGATAGAAGAAATCGAGTGATCGACGCAACCCTCCATTCGAAAAATCGAATGGAGGGCTGCGTCAAACCAATCCTAGGACTGTTGACCCATGATGATGCATAATGCATGTTTGTTGTGAATTCCCTTCCTTCCAAACACCTATGTGGTGGCTAGCGGAGTATTACATAGATGTAGTGGCAGAGATTTTTTGGTGACCCGTCTTCTACTTGAGTGCCTTGTGAGGAGCTCATCAAGTCACTACTCCGTCCGCCGGATGACACCTTAAGCCGTGGGTCTTTCAGTCATAGAAGGTTAATACCGGCGCCAAGGATTCAACGAGCTCTTAATCTGTTCCCTGAAAAACTCCTAAATATACTAAATCACCCACCGCTCCTGAAAGTGTATGTGGCTTAAGATGTCGCTGGCAAACGACGGCAAAGAAGGTGCGCTAAACCTTGACCCCTAAGCGCCTTTAGTCAACAGGAAAAAATGTGTGTTCAACCAGAAGGTTGGTTTTTAGAAGGATGGTGAAAGCAGAAATCACTCCGTAATAAGCTACTGAAATGCGTGTGAAATTCTCACATTCAGGGTAGGGGGTTCAGTTTCTTTCCTTGAACCTCCTGCGATTTGCTACCAAGTTCTAACACACTGAAAATCGAATCGCGAAGATTTTATGAAGGGGCGTCCAGTAAGGCTCTGACCCGGGACCCTTCGGTCGGTAGCTTAGTGCTCTACCCACTAGGCCACTATGATCCTCTTATGCACAGTAAGGGTCAAAAATATATTCAACTACTAGTCAAGAGTAAGCTACATATAACGCCGAGTTTCTCTCTCAAATTCCAATGTTTTTACTCCCCAGCACCCACCAGCCTTTTAAGGCACAAATGACCTCAGTCATAAACCTGTGCCTAAATCTGTCCCGTCGGTCGCCTCCCCTGGATATGTCTTAATAAATAACCAACAGCGGGAAACTACGAGCGAAGGTGGTGTTGACTAAAGATGGCTTTGAAAAGTACTGGAGAAGTGTTGAGGAAGGTGAGAGACGATGAATGTTGTAAGAAGTCAACTGTTGTACTACCGCCGGAAGTCCGCTTCTGGAAACAGTCTCGGAAAACACTGCCAGGCAGCGAATTCCACACTCCAATGCTTCGCACGAGGGAATGGAGAGAAGGTTGAGTCTGGGGGTGGCGAGGGGTGAGAGATAGCCATCGAAGGGCAAGTGCCGAGGGATAGCAGCTGCCTCTTCCACACGAGGATGGAATGCGAGGGGGAAATTAAACCGTGTGAATAGACCTGGCGTTAACCCTCGGATATATAGACTATAGACTCACACACACCGTACAAACACAAATTCCATTAAAATTGCTCCATCGTGCGCTCTCTACCTCCTTGACGAGAGGCGTGGGAGAGTAATTAGGGACCGGCGATTAAAATACTTCTCCGAGACCGGAAAACTGCGACTAGGCGTAGGTATGCGTGCGAGGAAAAACTCCCGTCATGTCCGGGCGCCATATGAAAGCTTCCCACCCATGAATTAATTAATTTCTCACCACCTCCGCGGATGAAACTTGGTTACTGCTGTGCAAGGAATTATAATTCCACTGAAATTTGAGCGAATAACGGGACACTGCGGTCTGAGACAGGATTGATTGAGGCTTCAAGGATATTAGTCTCCTGGAAGAAGATGCATATACCAAGTGTACTTATGCTCATAGTGGAATAACAGGTACGTATTTGAGAAGCCGAATCACATACACATAGGAGATACACATCTTAGCCCAATGGGTTGACGGAAGACTGGAAGTCCTGCGTCGAAAACCAGAAAAGAGCTTCAGAAATGCTCAACCAACCCTCGGTTATCATCTGGGCACAAGATATTTCTGGGATAGCGCTGACGGGCCAAGGAAATAAACCCCCTTCCACCCACCCTGATGTGAATATCAAACAGCATTAGACTTGTTATGTTTTGGTAAGCTTTACACTGAACGACAAGACCTATCTTCGGGTTGAACACAACCAGCAAGCAACCGCACGGGCGTATGGCAGGGAGTGAACCATCACCAGGCAAGAATTGTCATTCAGAGAGAACAATTAAAACCATGTAAACATACTTATATGGAACCAAAAGTCACAATACTACCACCCCGAGGAAAATATTAAGCATGCAGTCAAGACTACGTCAAATGATATGTAGCTAAAAGTTACTCTAAACTGTTAGTTAATGCAAAGTAATATAATGGGTTTTTATTAGGAAGTCATTTCAATTAATAGACGTAGTTATATTATTTCATTAGGAATTTTTTAATGAGAGGGATCAACAAAATAAAGCCGTTAACAGTTGTTTCGTAAATATTTGATGCTGAATGCTGACCAAAAAAAATACGGTTTGACGTCGATATCAAAAAGGTGGGAAAATATAAAGATAGGATACATAATTAGAGAAATTTCGCGTGGTATATGAATCTCCAGAGTAATGTGGAAGCCACAAGGTTGGCAGGGGATAAATTAAACGGATATCCACTTACACGCCACAATTGAACTTACTTCAGTGCTACATCTACATCCACGCAACACCCTGCAAGCCACCGCAAGGGTGTGTGGCAGCGGTATTTAATGACGAGAATCCCGATGAGATATCAAATTAGAACAGGGTTTATAGGAGTTTTCATTTTCATTTTCCCTGACTTTTCCAGGATTTCCAGACCATTATTAGTGATTTTCCCTGACTTTTGAGCGCCTGAAAACTCCAAGATTTCGGTCATTTATAGAGATAAAATTGGTAGTGAGAAAGCAAAGAAGTCTAAACTTATGAAAAATTGTAGGTTTATTATCATATTAATCATATGAACTTCCAGTAATAAGAGATCAACAACTTTAAGTCAACAAAATAAAAATTATCATTCCTTACATTGGTATGCCTTCAGAAAGGGTTTTAATTGCAGAAAGATATATGCAAAGAAGGCTAACCTGGCTTTTCCTTCAAACCTGATGTCATGTTAAAGTAGCTCTTTGAATCAATCTTCATTTTTTCTTCCTCACATCCTTCTACAGATTTGGCTAAGTGACTTCAAAATTGACTGAGAATAACTTTTTCCTCGCCAGAGGGACAAAGCGAAGCATTCCTGGCGAAATCGCTAGCGAATGAAAATGAAAATATGAATGCGCACACCTTTCGCCCATCTATTCACCAAAGCATGCAGGCTATAGCCAGAAAGAACCGGAATAGGCCCTCTGGGCTGCCTCCACAGCGAAGCCGGCCTGAGGCCAGCCGTCCCCTCCTTCATCCTCCTCCTCCACTCCTATGTGCAGTTTTTGATCTCTTGGCATTTTCAGGTGATAAATTTAAACATTTTGTGATTTTTCCATGACCACACGTTAAATTCGCTGACCTTTCCAGGATTTCCATGACCGTTTTCATTTTCCCTGACTTTTCCAGGTTTTCCAGGATTTCCAGGTTCTTATAAACCCTGTAGAATATGCGTAATTTAAATAACTTTTGTTTTCTAAGCATGCACCAGGTACAAGGTGCTCAATAATTGGTATACATGGGGATTAAACGTGATAAAATAGTGGGTTTAGCACTCACCTCGGCACTTTTTATATTAAGCACGCAAGGGTGCGGTTAAATTCCGTCTGCAGCTACAAGTTAGTAGGAAACTTCTTTCTGATTTACTATAAATAGACCACTAAGGTCACAGCTACTTATCCGATTACTACAGAGCATATTACGAAGACTTATTGTTCGCGGGAAGAAAGAAATGGGTGAACAATGAGGGAACAAAGAAATGACTCAAAATTTGTTTTCACGGTCAAATCAATATTTACACACGATCGTACTATTTCAAGTAATGCATAGCATTGCAAAGAAACCTTAAGTGCAGGTAGCCAGAGTAAATTGAAGCAAAATTTGGGGATGCAAGGATTGGCGTGAATACATGCGGCAGACGTCGAGAACCATATAAATGTAAATGGTAAAAATTTTATAGGCAGTCAGATGAATGAGATTGGTATAAAAAACGTGAATTAGATTAATAAGGTATTATGCCCTTGAAAACTTAGGCACCTCTATTCGCATATTCGAGGGGTGAAATAAAGACCAAAATGGAATTTCTACATATTACCACAACCTATAAACTAGTAATTGGTATTAGTTCATAAGAAAATTTTGTTACTATTTTTTTACATTTTATACTATTAGTTGTGCTACCGAACAACTAGAAATGCATGACGCTATAACAACAACAGGTGTGGGTGGAGAAGGTAAAGCGCGGTAAAAGAACGCTAAAGAGAATTACAGAGGAGAGAATACATAGGTTAATTTATGGAGGTTTGGACATAAAGTCTTGTTGGTTATAAATTAACCTATGTATTATTAAAGAGGTCAATAACCATCCAAAGAAGAGGAGAGAATGCCCGATAAGCGTGGAAAAGAACGGAGATAAGTGGGATTTGCACGGAATTAAATTTCTCAGAAGATACGACGGTCTAAAACTGGTGGTAACAAAGAGGCAGGGACTGTCGGAAAGTCCCTTCAACTTTTTTTGAATACTGCAATGATGACTCTCCAAGCGATGTTGCCCATTCCTGAGTTAAAGGCTATCGGACGATACTTAGGCGATCTGTTTCCTTTAAACCTAATGCTCCCAGAACATTATTTGCGACTCGCATTTGTGTCCAGACTCCCGAAATAGGTAATTTTATTCAGCATTTGTCTGCCGCGTTTAACATTCTCTGCACTGAAGGCCTCCTTGATTTCCTACCACAGACGCGATTTTTTCTCGAAAAATAAAAGCGTTATCACATTGCTGCAAAATATGTCTTTCATCTGCTGCTGCCCATGCCATACACCCTTGTAGTGGCTCGCAAGGTATTTCGTATGTGTACTCATGAGTATTAAGTGTCATTCTTTATTGTACATATATCCGGCCATTTCTAGAAACCACCTCTCTCTAATTCGATTCCACTGGATCTATTAACGCCTACATCTGCTGGTTACCTGCAATCCACATCGATGGAGATTGGCAGGACATGAACAATCACCAAACATACACAAACATTTAGAATACTACCAACTTAATCAGTGATAACTTACCAACGGTTTGCGTCGACTTAATTGAAAAACCAACCACACCTAGAATTCTTTAGCATTCGATGAATAGAGCTTAATTTGTTTTGTCTCTTAAGATGTTTTCGGCAACATTGAGGTTTTTTTTCAATGCATTAAAGTTTTCACTGGAGCCAACCTTGGTAATAAAGAGCAATTTGCATTTCCCGATTCAATGGTTACTTAACTTGACAACAGGGCAAGTTACATAATCGATGAGTGGCAAATGATTCCCTTTCTAATCATTTCAAGCCAACCGCCTCTTCATGCCGAAGTTCAATTTTATATTTACACCGCATGTTCTCTGGGACATATAATTCTCCACTGCTGTCGTGCAATAAAAAGGTTAGAGGCACTTGCGACGTTTACGATTTTCCGCTCGATGATGCCGGTCCGTCTATCGCAAGCCCAAAAGAGGCCTTCCCGTCGTGGCCCGAATAAGTCGATTTCTGACGCCCCCTGCTTTATTTCCTCATTACCCGAGAATGCCTCCGACGCTGGCCGTATAACTCCACGTTTTATCGCCTGCATTTAACAATCCTGCTCGTGTTAAAATTGATATTGACATACAACAAGCGCTAATCGGTGATTTTTTCAGACAGAAATGTCTTTTTACCTTTTTTTCCAAAAACGTTGAATTATCCATAATTTTCGGACCATGCACGACTAATGTATCCAAAGAAGTGAATTCTCTTCGTCCTTTAGCTATTGTTGACGCGCATCAAAGAAGTGGTATTAGCCCATGGCGAGTTTCAAGATTCTTCCCACAAAGAGACGCCTTTCAATTTCATATCATCGAAAAAGAAAACACTAATTAGCCAAGTAATAGGTAATTACTTGCAATTAACATATCCTACCGTCGGTGGAAAAAGCCTCCACGTATTGGGTACCAGTCCATTTAATCTATGTTGTAACACAAACCACCTACACGTGGAGTTACGATAGACCTTCGTAAATTGTATATAGTTGGCATATACATTTGAAATAGCCTGGAAACCTATATTGGAAATCCAGCACTGCTATTATTACAACCATGACTCATTAGCTTTTTAGTGATCTTTAATATGCTGCACGTATTCTCTGATATTGAAAACGATTTCATTTTTACAGTTTTTGGCGCACATAAGGTTGTTCTTCCCAGATGTTCCATATTCCCCTGCTTTCCGTAGATATTCACCTCTTTACTTTTATCCATAGTGAATCCTAGATTAAACGTTGCTTTTTTAGAGAAATATAATGCTCAAGCAATGATCACAGTCAAACTGTTTGCAGAATATTTTAACTACTTGATTCTCGAGCGATACCTGCTCACCATTGGACAAAGGTTAAAATGGAAATATAAATAAAATAGCTTGTGTCGCTCATTACATCTACATAATACCCTGCTTGCCACCACGAGGGTCTAAGGCGGGGGTTAAGATCACCTGCATTCAATACTTACATGCAACTAACTAAAAGACAATGAACTGTGTACGCGTGAATCTTTCAATTATAAAAGCAATTACTAAGTCCTTCTAAGTCATTTACTACCACGCTTAGAGCTGAAACTTTTTATAAACCATTTTACTCTTGATGTGGTAATCTAATTTCTCGCTCTTTCTCTCAAATACATCTTTAAAAACTTAGTGTTCAGTAAATTTCAGCCTCAGCGATTTTCTCTCTGTCCAACAATCAATGAAATAATCATCCAAATAACTATATGCGACCAGAGATTCTCTCTAAGAAACCCCCTTGATAAAATAAAGCACTCGCCAAGATCAAAGTCATGTCCTAAGGTCAAAAACATGCGATCCACCAGTGGCGCTGAGGAAGTAATGGAACTGAAAGGCGATCAGTCGTCGTCCAGAATGCAGGAATAGATCCCAAATGGATTTCCTATTCCCCGTCAGACGGAAAAACCAAAGGTCAGCCGTCATTCAAAAACGGTCAACCCAACCGCATCTTGTTTGCTTTCGTGCTTGCTTCTCATAGGGGAAGCGAAAACTATACGAACTCTCGCTGTGGACGTTTATCTTGTTCCGCTGCGGCTTTGACTTCAACGGAATGCGTAAATACGAGAGAAACATCCCCGAGGCCACAACATATGCAAACAACACTTTCATTCCGTTCTACACTTGCTCTCAAGGGTTCTTGAGTGTCTTACTCTCACTTACTCCTTTATTTACGTAGACTGGCATTCGCCAACACGCTTCTTGTAGAGGAATTTGGTTGATATCCTGATTCTCGAGAAGGTCGGTATGGAGTGTTGGATACTATACTCTCTTCATAGTCAAAGTTTCCATGTATGACTTCTGACAGTAGTTGATTTTTCATGGATATAACAGTCCCTACTTTGCTGCCATGTAATTGCCAAGAGAAAGCTAAGATTTATTAAAATAGTACTCGGGAATTGTGACGAGAAGACAAAAGAGCGATGTTACTTTTTACTAGTAAGGCCCCACCATAAATAGGCCAGTGTATGGGATCCGAATGGATTAGGCTTGATCTGCGAGCTAGACAGTGGGCAGCGTAGAGCAGCTAGTTTTCTTAAAAGTGCTACGATAGGTTAATTAGTCTATAGGAATGAATAGAATATTACGGTTGGGAATAACTATCAGATCGCAGGTTAAAGTATAGATTAAATCTATTGCAGGAATTTAAAACAGATAGTTTTACTGAAGATGTTAGACATATACTTATAAACCCTGCGTATTATGCTAGATTCGACCAGATAAGATTAGAGAGATAGATTGTCGTACCGATAGATTGTCGTACCGATAGATTGTCGTACCGATAGATTCAAAATGCCATTTTTTTCTCTCGTACTATAAGAGAGCACAAAAGGCAGCATAACAGAGGGAAAGGTAGGGGAAATATTGTTAGAGTAATCTGTAGTGCATGATGCATGCATTGCCAAGCAATTATCTCCTTATTACTACGTAGATACTAGCCATCTAGCTGACCCTATTATTTAACATGTTTCCATGAGTAGCCTAGTTGCATGTTAATAGTTCATGCTTGGTAATCTTCGCCCCTGCCACGCACCCTCGTGATGGCTTGCAGGGTATTGTGTAGATGTAGATGACTACAGGGCAAAAAGCACATTAAACTCAGTACTCCGTATGTCGGATGGAACCGACGTTAAACACTGGATCCCTCGTGACCTTTCTTTAGGAGTTTGCAGGTGCCATCGCCGAGTTTCACTCAACTCTTCCTCCATTCCACTAAAACTTCTACCGAAATCAAATTCACCATTTACTCTTAAAGGAGCAGGTGATTCTTTGCTGCTGGTCGTCTCCCCATACAACAGATAACCATGGTCCAGCCACAAGGTCGTCACAGAAATTATGTGCACTCGAGTTTGAATGCAAATAACAAATTAACAGCTAGGCTTACAGAGAAACTAATCACACCGTAGCTTTTCTTACTTCATTCTGCGTTATTGAATGGTAAATTTCAATTTTTTAAACGTATTTGCATATTTTTTACAACGGTTGTGTCGTAAAAAGTGCCTGTTTTTGACGGTGTTCGAACAAAGCACCGACTTTGATGACCCGTAAATCAGTAATAAGTAATCGTATTAATCATGAAATTCCACAAAGTAAACTCGCGAACCACTGTTGATAAACAATAAAATACTGCTAGCTGTCCATCTTCTCCTAACCTCATTCCTCTTTCGTCCGGGTTTTCTTCTTCCTCAGCATGGCCATTAATGCAAGTATGTATTGTACTTATTATCATGACACGGTATCATACCGGTTAGCGTAGTTTAGTTTTGGACTTCTAATCTGCTTCACTTCTCTGCTCTTTCGTGTTCTTTTCCCTACATTATTTTCTTAAGATTATCGTACTAACTGATTATTTTCGTTTCCCTAAAATGTCCTTCTTTACTTTACTTCTCTCGGCTTTCATTCATCCATTACTTGTTTAATAATTCCATCACCACTAAGCAATTTTTCTATGCATCAATTATGCTTCTCTCTGATTTCCTACAGAAACGTTTTCGACCGCCGCCATTTCAAGGACTGCCGAACACAATAGATTTTAAAATTCTCCATCAGCAAAAGTTGTCCCGCCGCCTAAACTAATTTAATCCTAAGCGTAATATTAATGTAAATATAATATCCATGCCCGGAGTGGGATTCAAACTAGATATTTGGAATGTCAGGACTATGCGTTACCGACCTGAAGACTATGGCCAGCAGAATTTATTCCTTTCGTCTTAATTTCGGCCCATCTCCATCTTCCAATGCATCCTTAACATTATCCTTAAATTACCATGAAAAGGAAAAACGTATGTAATTGAAAGAAAGAAAGGGGCCCTCGTCCTACGTAAGGACAGAATGAGAGGGAGGGAGGAGCTGTCATAAGAAAAATGCCACCACAGATGCGCCCTCTGGGAAGAAGTGGCCGGAGGGGTTGGAAGCGGGGAGTTTATAACCACTTTCAAGATCAAAAAAATAAGTCTGGGACAAGACAAGTGAGTGTAGGAGAGAGAAAGGGTTGAAAAATAACATAGAAGAGGAAGAGGGACGGCAGAACATCCCGAAATAGTATGGAGTCTCCTTTCATAGGCCTGAGAGGTTCCCATCCCGCTCAGCGCACCTGCCTTATGCCCCATCACTCTTTTAGAACCTCACTCCCCACATCCACCCCTTCCCAATATCACCACGCGTGCAGCACCATAACCCCCTTGACTTTGCTCCCAGCAGATGAGATGAATGTATCTTTAAGCAACATCAGCGACCATCATCAGCGCTTCAATTCAATGATTCCGGGCAAAGCAAAGCGCCAACTACATGAGAAATCTACCGTAGTTTTACTCTCTTCGCATTTCATCCCAATTTTCATACGTTATCGGAATAAATGGCACAATTAGACAAGTAATACCACACAGAGGAAGAGTTATAGGTTTTTAGTGCCATTTTTCTAGAGTTCCTAATAATAAAAGACAGTATTAAAAGGCAGAATTTTCAATCATTCCACTTCATTGTGCTGAGCTCTCCATTTCTCAGGGCAAGAAAATCTCTGGGGTATTCCATTCCATAGTTTCGGCTTTAGTGTCAGAGTAATTAATTAAAATTCCACAACCCACAATTCGTATCCACTTGCTCGGAACATTTTACTCGTGCTAGGACAGATATACAGGACATTCGGTCCCAGGATCTAATCCACTACACACAGCTTGGAAAAAGGTGTGGTTTTCTTGTACTGTATCTTCCAAGGAATCACAGTTGGCGCACGGGAAAGGAACCCCTTACTCTGATGGATAAAAAGTACATGCCTTTGGGCGTACCCCAACCCGTGCCAATAAGATCAACCTTCAGATTGAACACAGATGTTATAATCCTCGGTTTCGCAATCAGTAAGTGCTCCTGCCCCTCTGAAAAGATTTCTGAAAATACACCATAAAAACACAGGATCTGCCCGATATGCGACTTTTCATACTGTAGTGGTATTAGGCGGTGCTTCAGCATGAGTAATATCTCACCATCCTACCTCAGTTAATCGTTAGATAACTTTTCATTAGGAGCGGTGATCCTTTACTTCTAAGGTGAATTAAATTTCCTTTACAATTTTAGGCTGACAAAACACGTCATGTAATTAACAACATAAGATTTGGAATTCTTGATTTTAATGCATGCCCAGTGATAGCTCATTCACTCCCACATTTCCTCAGGGTGGCTTCCGGGGCTTTGTGAAGACGTAGATCAGTCCTAATTTTACATCTACATATTACCCTGCAAGCCACCATAAGGGTGTGTGGCACGGGGGGAATTCACGCCAAACGTGCATTACATATCATGCATAAAAATGATTAGTAATTATATTATAGTCTAAACCTAACAATTTAAAAAAAGATAATAATAGCAATCAAGCATGCAATATGATGCTGTTCGTTTGGTTAGCTTAAAGTCCTATTACCAGCATGTATACCTACTATATCCATTAAAACACTTGTCTTTATACTGCTGAATGTATTCACAGCTATTCATATCCATACTTGTACGAGGAAAGAAGGGCATTTTGACTCTGTTTGTTCGGTAATGAATTTCTCTAATTTTATAATTATGGTCCAGTCTATCATAGTAAGTTAGAATTTTCAAAATATTTTTAACGTCATCAGGAGAAGAAAAGGGTGGAAGCCTTCGAAAAGTGGTTCTACAGAAGAATGATGAAGATTAAATGGATCGACCAAGTAAGTAACGAGGAAGTCCTAAGAAGAGTGGGAGAAAAGAGAAGTCTGGTAACAACTCTAAAAAGAAGACGGGACAACTTAATTGGCCATATCTTGAGACATGATGGCCTGATGAAAACAATCGTCGAGGGAAAAGTGAACGGGAAGATTGGAAAAGGCAGGCCTCGTATGAGATATATGGAACAGGTTGTGAAGGATATAGACAAGAATTACGTCACATTGAAAAGGTTGGCCGATAGAAGAATCGAATGGAGGGCTGCGTCAAACCAATCCTAGGATTGTTGACCGATAATGATGACAAGGATGACCTTGGAATTTATTTAAGAGATTAAGTCTAAAACTCAATCTACAAGCTGACGATTCCCATTTTAATTCATTTAATAGACTGGTTTCGCTAATAAACGTAACTAACGTCTACGTAATACCCTGTGAGCCACCACGAGGGTGTGTGGCAGGGTAAATATGCTCGAGGAGAGATTCGAGCTCACCACCTTTGCGTAGGTGCGCTACCGACCTGGCTAACACGACCGGTCGTCTTATCATATTGCACCCAGAATGAGCATCTTCCATTCTGCTCTTTGATCTACTGCAGTTGGATCGCCATTGTTACCGTTCCACTTGATCTTCAGAGGCCTTTCAAAGATTATCACTCCTCTCCGTTAACTTTTAAAGTGGTTTGTTTCTCTTATCCCTGGAGAGCGCCAACAAACCAGACAGAATCCTTCCAAGGGCAGCAAAGGAGCGGAGGGCGAATTTTTAAGCACACAAACAAACACGTCTGGACGTGTTGCAGGGCCGTATTTACCATATGGCGAACCCGGAGGCCGCCGGGGGCCTCGCGAGCGCTGGGGGTCTCGCGACAGAGAAAATGTAAATGTAGTTGTAAGTGACCTGGCGCCAACTAGCAGAGTATTAATAGTGATAGATATTTGTGCTCATAATGTAGTGTCTTACAAGTAAAAGACTATGTCTAGCTGCCAGATTGCAAGACTATAACATTGGGGGCCTCATTCTAGATTCCGCCGGGGGCATCACAGGTCATAAATACGTCCCTGACGAGTTGCCTTCCCCTTTTCCACCCCCTAAGCTGGAAAATGTCAGCGACCCTGGCAAGGACGAACGCTGGCAGGAAGAGTGGCGAGGACACGGAATGGTGGGGAGGAGAAGGGGGGTGGGAGTTTGGCGGATCGCTTCCTTATTGAGGAAGAGCAGGGGAGGAACTGGACGGGACGTGGCCGGCGATGCTGGCCGGTGGGGGGGAGGGTGGTGGGGTGAATGGGAGGAGATGAAGAGGTCGCAAATGAAAGCGGCGGCAGCGGAAAAGCGAGTCGAGGCAGGTAGTCAGACGCTGATGGCTCCGATGGAAAGGTAAGGTGAAGGAGGAGACGTTTTCATCCGCTGGAGTTGGCCAATAGGATCAATAGAAGTCTGAGCATAAAAGCTAAAAACAGAATATTCTCGGCAGATTTAAGCCTATCTATTTCCGGCGACATAAAAATATTTTTTCGTCCAAAAAAAAAAAGGTATAGCAGAATTGAAGTGAGGAGATTCGCATTGGCAAAAGAGGCTTTTACTCACAAGCGTGAACTGATGAAATGGGCGTTAGTAGGAAAGTGAAGGAAATACTAGTGAAAAGTTTAATATGGAGCGTTGCACTCCATGGGGTGGAAACGAGGGCTTTGCGAAAAGAAGATTAAATAGACTTACGGCTTTTGAGGTGTGGGTATGGAGAAGGATGGAGAAAATAAAGTGGGTCGAAAGGAAGGCAAGCGATGAATTGCTAGAATTGGTAGGAGAGGAAAGAAATTTGTTAGATGAAATTAGGAGAAGGCAGAAGGTGTGGATGGAAAAGGTAATAAAAGGGGATGGCGTTCTGAAAGAAGTGATTCAGGGAAGAACGTTGGGTAAACGGGGAAGAAGGAGGAGAAGAAAGGGATAGAATGCTTGGATAGAATGATGGAGGCAGGAGGTATGAAGGGCTGAAGAGGGACATCGTGTGAAATTTAGGGGTGGGAAGAATTAAATGTCCATTTAGACCTACCTTCACCGGTAGAAAACTAATAATAATAATAAAAATATTTTACAACTTCCTCACAATACGATCCATTTGAACGTAAAAGCATTATGGAGGCTGCCAAAGGAGGAGTTACAAATAATATATGATGAGAATAGACGCAGCGGTTGGATGAGGGGCATGGATAGGCATCCTAATTAACTAAATATTTGTAAAAAAAAACTGTTAAATCCGCCAAACTATACTTATAGCATCCCTCGCGTGCATGCTACACTATCCCATCCTAACACCGTATTGCATGTATTTACATGCGTAATGCGTACATGTTTCGGATGAGGTGCCTACGCATTTAGCCGTATGCTTTCTCACTTATGTTATTCCTATGGCCGAATCTACAAATTTAATACGGGGTCTTAATATTTTTGTCATGTGAGAATTAGATAATTCGTTATCTTTCTAAAACACTTTGGTTCGCATTAGTCTTTGTGACTTTTGGGTTTTCCATCCTAGATTTTCTAATAATTCCACCACATTGACTACTCTTTCGTTACTTTTCTACAATTCTCGCGGGTTTTCTCAGGAATTTAATTCGTTTAAGAAGTCTACTCCAAATGCTCGAGGCATATTCCAAGTGTTAACTGACCAATGCAAAGTAACATACCTCCCTCGCTCTTTCGTCTCACTTTCCTAACACTCGTCCAGTAAATCCAATTTTCTAAGCGCACACGCACATATTCTTCTGAATTTGAGGTTTTCGCGACAGATTAGTGGCAAGTGTCGCTCCGAGACTTCCGAGAATTTTGTGAAATATTATTCGAGTAGTCCGTAGTGCATGATGTATGTATTAACAACCAATCCTTTTATCACCATACAGATACTAACCATGTGACCCTATTATCAAGCATTTTTACACGTAATAGCTTTTTTGCATGTCAATAGAGCATTTTTGTGATCTTCAACCTCTGCCACACACCTTCGCGGTGGTTTGCAGCGTATTGCGTAAATGTAGATGTGATGTTCATTTCAACCACCTTTCATTGGAAGAATACTCATTTATAGAGAAGCTGAAATTGGTCTCTATAACTGAAGACTTAAAGCTACACGAGGATGAAGTTCCTGGAGAAGGAAGATAAATTCAGGAAAAAGATTGGACGTCATTCCAGAGAGTAGGGTTAAAACGTGGAGTAAAAATTATTTTTTCGTCTTTGGATTCGGGGTTCTAGCTCACACTGAAAAAATAAATGAGTACCCCGCGGATACTAAAAACAACATTACCCATGATAACATACACTGTTATTCACTTTAGTAGATACTTTAAACGAGATATTCACCGCAAAATAAGACGAGAAAATCATTTCAGAGAAAAGAGAGCACAATTTCAATGGAGCCGTTGAAGTCACCATCGACCATTTCCCAGAGTTAGCGAGCAGGATGTAACCGCTAGTGAGATTTAACCAGTTTAAAAGCTGCTGGAAAAATTCCTCCTTTATACAGAAGCCGAAGAGTGGAATAACTAGGAGCTAAGAAGGAAACCAAAATATCTGCTTCGCACTTAAGCCATCTCTTAAAATTAAGGGAGTCATAAATGTGGGATGAGCTGACGAGAAAGCATGCGTCGAGATGAATTACGAGTCATAATCCCAAAAGTGGAGACAAGGAAAGGAGATTCGAGCGAGAGATGACCATTCTGCCTTTACAGCAGTAAGCAAGCACCGCTAGTCCCGAAACGTTGGTGGTACGGAAGAAAGTTTCGAATTTAATCTCCAAATATTCTCGAAACTCACTTCAGACGATATTTTTGGACAAGGAAATGGCCTATGACTGATCGAACAGTTGGTCCGAAGTGTTTTTACACTGTTTCTCGATTCGCGCTTATCAAGATCGACATCAAACAATTAGCAGAATAGATTTATCGAAATCGTGGATTCACTCGTGGGATAGAACTAATGATTAAATAGAGGCGAGAAAAAAGATTGGCGCAGAGCGTGGCTTGGTACGGCGGCGTTAAGCGTAGACTTAAAGGAAAAAGAATGAAATTAGACTTTTGGTTATCGAAATGGGTGAAGGAGAGGTTGTTTCAAGATACTACAAGAAGACAATACGAGTAAACAGAACGAGCAATAAGGGCCGAGGAATTTTTGAAAGCAGGAAAGAGGGAAGAATGCAGGGTAATCGGGACAGAGACAGAAGAGTGAGGGTAGGTTGGTAGAATAACGAAAAGTATGAAGTGTGCGGAACTAAAGAAGGACCCTGCTAGCTAGGAATGTTTTTAAGTACCTAAAGGTTTGGTGGGAATGATTCTATGTCCATCTAAACCAACTTTAGCAAGTGGAACACAAAATAATAATTGACTAAACCTATCGCGTTCCACGTCACTGATAAAATAATGTTAGGAAAATTTCTCCATGGAAATTGTTTTAAAAACCAACATTAAAAATCCAATTTGAGAGACTTCTTGAATGGCACAGCATTACAACCTTGAGTAAGCCTCTGGTATTTGAGGAAAGACGTTGGATTTTAAACAACTTTGTTGCGGAAAATATCCAGAACATGTTACATCCATCAGAATTATTGGACGATTTCCAAATTAATATAAGATTCACGTATTCCTTGCGAATATAGCTACCAAGAATACCAAACTGCGTAACATCCTTTTCCACTTTCCAATTTAGGTGATCGGTAAATATACCCTGACGGTCCTACTACACAATTTTCCGCCATTGGCGCACGCTGTAAGTCTAAGGATAATCAGGCCGACACAAATCCCCACGCTAAGCCTTCCATGTAAATGGATGCACTTCCTCCGATGTAAAGAAGAATATGTCCGCATCCCTCTTACGCTCACAGCCACTCTAATGGCTTCCAATTCAACCCAATAAGCATGTTTTTTTATTCTCCTTCGATCCCATCCGCAGGCGGCAGGAAGCTTTCAATACAACCGAGCGAATGTATCACGGAGAAGCAAAGAGCGCCAATTCCGCATCCACCGACCACTCAGACGAATATTTTCCCACCCCTCCGACACGACACAGCTACATACTTCTCACAATTTCCGCCGCACGATGCAAATCGCGAAGAGGTCAACGTGGTCGTGATTGCCATCAAACGGCTTCAATTTCCTCGTCCAGCAACTACCCAATAAACCCCGCAGGAAGTTAAGGATTATGTGAGGCAGGAAGTGAAGTTTCTGAAGAGGGAGGAATACAGGACTGCAATTGAATTGCAAGATTTCGGATACCTAGGTTCCACCAAAGTGTTAATCGAAAGTTATTAGCCCTGCACTAATGCAAAATAATGCGATATATCACTCAAAAATGTTTCAATTTAAAGGCAAAATTCACTAACGCGTAAAAGATTTAATCAAAGTTTTCCAGCCAGAATAGATTTCTGTGGCCCAAAATAATAGAACTCCACTGGTTTGAGCGGATAGTATTTTAGCAATCCATTTATCGTGGGTATTGGTTTTTATCGCTTTTGATCGTTTCTAATTGTTTCCTTCTAATATCTCTAATTCTATCTTCATATACCATCATACCGTACGACATCATCATCGTCGATTAACAATCCTAGGATTGGTTTGACGCGACTCTGCACTCGATTCTTCTATCGGCCGACCTTTTCATATTAACGTCATTCCTCTCTTTTACATCCTACACAACTTGTTCCATATATCTCAAACGAGGCCTGCCTTTTCCATTCTGCCCGTTCACTTCTTCCTAGACGATTGTCTTCATCAGGCCATCGTGTCTTAAGATATGGCCGATTAAGTTGTCGCGTCTTCTTTTCAAAGCTTTCAGCAGACATATCTTTTCTCCCACTCTTCGTTTGGCACTCGGTCGATCCATTTCATCTTCATCATTCTTCAGTAGCACCACATTTCAAATGCTTCCAGCCTTCACTTCTCTATTACTGTTATCGTCCATTTCCTCACTGCCTTAAGGAAACACGCTCAAGATGTACCGTACGACGATGGTGTTTTGATTCACGACGATGAATTTAGCTTCTTCAGAAGAGCAACCCAAGTAACCAAAACATTTTTTCTCCAAGAGATTCAGCCTCAAAATCAACTTAAGATCTGATGCATGCTCCCAAAGGATTTCTTGCATACTTTAAGAAATATTATTTCATAATTTTTTTAAAGAAGTAATTCTATTACTTTGTGTTAGCCAACAATTTGGTATCTTTTTTGACCCCAATTTCTTGACTTGTGGAGGTAGTATTGTGACTCTTGGTTAGATGAATGCAATGTTTAAATGGGGTAATATATTTTTTTGCATGACTGAATAGTAGTAAGCGTTCTCCATACTTGCTAAAGCAAGCCTGTTGATGGTTCATACCCTTCCACACACCATTGCGGTGGCTTGTAGGGTATTATGTAGATCTAGATGAATTCTCCCAACGACTTAAAAAAATGAATGCACCACCAATCATACCATAATTTCACCAACTCAGTTGTTATACGTCTACGTAATACCCTGCAAGCCACGGCGAGGGTGCGGGACAGGGGGTGAAGATCACCAAACTTACACTACTTACATGGATAATTTACGGGTCACGATCCTGATGATGATCATGCCTGATAATGCGTCCTGCAATGTCCGCGAAACCTCGCACACAGACAACGCGTTATACGCAGCTGCACCCGAAAGCCTACGACGACGATGAATTTCGCCGCGAAAACCTACATTCCAAATTCACGACCATAAAATTTACGGAGCAAATTTCACTATCTGCAATTTCTCTTGTTAACCAACTTTCGGTTACTATAATTATATCAGAATTAGTACTTCCTATAAGGTGATGGAATCGGGTATCTTGCTTCACTGACTACCACTACGGAAAATTCCTCTAGTTTAATATGGCTGCCTATTGTAGTTGTGGGGTTTCTGATTTTTAAATTATTGGGGAAGTTACGGTTTGGAAGTTCGCGGATGTCATCTACGCTGCACACCATCCAATAACGAGACAGAATAGATTGAAGGGAGGAATATCGAAGAAATCCTCACCGGGGATGAGTGAGAGGAAGTTCTAGATGAGAGAATGGGGGTCGACGTTTTACACACTAAGGTAGCCGCGCATTCTTCTCTCCCCTTGCGGAAGAGAAGGTGCATAAAAAAACAAGGGGAGGTGAAGATGCCCCGAGCGGAAGGGGTGGGTGGTGCAGGCGCGCGGGTGTTCGTTTGGTGCCGATGCGGGTTACTCCCCTGGGAGACTCCCCAAGTTCCCAGCCACGCGAGTCGCACGAGTGCGTGAAAGATTCCTTCTCTTCCACCCCCGAGCGTGTCTCGGCACGTCGGCTCATGGGATGGGGTGGATGAATGCCCTTGTGCCATGATGGGCGCAAGGGAGTCGAGGAGGGGAGGGGAAAGGGAGAGGGGGAAGGGGTGGCCGGCTGAGGGCGGGGAAGAGAGGGATGTTTGTTCCGAAGAGGCGGGCGGAGAAAGAGTCCGGCTTCTAAAATACTACGGAGGACTGTGAGCAAGTTTACATGGTGGAAAACGGCATAACTCGAAATCGTAAATCTGAACTATTTAAATATTTTGTAAATGGTGATAAACGGTCGTAGTTTACTGTACATTTAATTGATAAGGACCACTCTTCCCATTTTATTCCAAAGATTTTACATGTATGCTGTAATGTTATAAAACTGGATTTTCTAGAAAATTTTGAAATTGCATCTTATTTTAACTTACATAACTACGATCCTTTCAATGACCTAGACCATTCCAACCTCTTCCCCTTTTATTCAGTACCCATCCCCAAAGTCCGATAATTAGCTTTTGATCCTCTAGTAACCAGTTGTTTGGAATTTTACTTCCTTCGATGGCCTAGGCTTCTTCCTCCCCCCCTCACTTTTTAATATTCACCCCCATTTTATCTTCGAATGTATTCCAGTTTAGTTAGGTGAGGGTTCATATACTATCCATAAATGGGAGTTTCACCACTACATCTACATCTACATAATACCCTGCAAGCCACCACAAGGGTGTGTGGCAGGGGGTGATTGCTCACCAAAACATGCACTACATATCATGCATAAAAAAGGAATAGTATTAATATAGTAGTCAGAACTACACTATTTAAAAAAGATAGAAATTGCAAAGAAAACATGCAAAAACATTCTGTTAGTAGGGTTAGCTTTAAGTACTCATACCAACATGCAGCTACCAATGCTATTCATTGCTACTCTCCGATAGGACATATTTACCGTTATTCGTATCTCTTATTGTGCGAGGGAAAAAGGACATTTTGAATCGGTCAGTTCGGCAATCAATTTCTCTAACTTTATGATTATGGTCCAGTCTGCCATAGTAAGTTGGGGTTCGTAAAATATTTTTAACATCATCACTGAAAATATTGCCTTGGAATTTGTGGAAGAGATTAAGTCTAAATTTCAACCTGCGATCTGACAATGATTCCCATTTCAATTCATTTAATAGACTGGTTACGCTAATATAATTATCGTATCGTCCCTTTACAAATCTTGCCGATCTTCGCTGCACACGTTCAAGTTCATTACTTAGACCGATTTCGTAGGGATCCCATACACTGGCAGCATATTCCAAATGAGGTCTAACAAGGGAAAAGTAGCTGATTTCTCGTACATGATCGTCACATTTACCCAATACTCTTTTAATGAAACCCAGTTTGCGATTCGCTTGACCAATTATTTCACGAATGTGTTTACCCCAGGAAAGATCATTTGTCAGTCTTATTCCAAGATATTTAATGGATTCCACGTTAGTTAATTCATTATTACTTATTTTGTAAGTGGTAGGAGGAGAGCTATTCTTTTTCCAAAAATTCATTACAAGACATTTCTTAAAGTTTAATTCTAACTGCCATGTATCACACCAAGTTTCAATTGCTTGTAGGTCAATATTTAAATATTCTTTATCGTTCGGGCATAGAATTTCCCTGTACACTACTGCGTCATCGGCAAATAGACGAAGCTTACTTTTTACCACCTTTTGGATATCATTAATATACAAAAGGAATAGGAGTGGACCTATCACACTACCTTGTGGGACACCCGAAGTGACTTTAATTGCCGGTGAGGAAACACCGTCCAAAACAACCCTTTGAACCCGATCATGCAGAAAATCATTAATCCATGATATAATGTTACTGTCTAACCCATAACATTTTAACTTCAAAATTAGTTTGCTGTGAGAAACCTTGTCAAAAGCCTTCTTGAAGTCGAGAAATATAGCATCCACTGGAATATTATTTTCGCCAGAAACTAAAATATCGTGGGAAAAGAGAGCAAGTTGGGATTCACACGATCTGCTCTTTCGGAAGCCATGCTGGACATTGGACAATAAATTCTGGCTATCTAGGTGTCCCATGACTGAACTGACAATTATATGTTCTAGGACCTTGCATGAAATGGATGTGAGGGATATAGGTCTGTAGTTAGATGGCTGCTCCCTATCGCCACTTTTAAAAATGGGTGTTACATCGGCTGCTTTCCAGTCCATCGGTACGATGTGTTCGGTCAGGGATTTATTAAATACTATTTCAAGGTAGGGGGAAATTTCGGATGCTAACTCTCTATACACGCGGGAGGGAATTTGATCAGGGCCAGGAGATTTGTTGGGGCTTATATCTTTAAGTAATTTTTCAATACCATTACAGGAAATGTCAATTGGTTGCATCAACCGCTGAAAGAGGTCAGGTAACACGACAGTTGAATCCCCGGAAGGTGGGTTAAAAACGGTTTGGAAGAAGGAATTTAGCAAGTTAACTTTGTCGAGTGTGTTTGTGGTCATTTCACCTCTATCATTTTTAAGTGAATGGACGGCAGACTTATGGCCTTGCACTTCCCTTACGTACGACCAGAAGACTTTTGGATTTTCTTTCAATTGTTCCCCAAGTGTTTTTCTTTTGAATTCTGCAAATGCATTACTAAGGGCTGACTTTGCAGTGGATTTTGAAATTTTATAATTTTCAATAATTACATTACGCTCATCAGTGGGCATATGTTTACTAATTTTTTTCATTTTAGCATGACATATTCGCTGCCGTCTCAGGGATTTTCTCACTTCGGCATTGTACCACCTAGGTTCAGTGCTTTCTTTTTTGAATTTACAAGGGATAAATCTGTTGATCCCAGAGCGCATGATATTAATGAACGACTTCCATGAATCGTTGGTACATACCTTTATGGAAGACTTTTTGAAATCCGATAAGGAATCTCTTAAATAAATTTTAAATTTAGCAAAGTCTGCTCTTTTAAAAATATAAAACTTTCTTTTTTGTTTAAAATTTTTATCTAAAGATAGCGAGAGTTTTGCAGTTATAACTCTGTGGTCACTGATTCCATCAACCGTGTCAATCATTGTCACATGTTGTGGGATATTGGTTGCCAGTAAATCAAGAGTGTTGTCCCCTCTATTAGGTGCTGTAGCTAATTGTGTCAGGGAGTTATTGGAGAAAACATCTAATAGAGCCTCACAAATGTCTTTGTCCCTTCCTCCAGCTTTGAAGCAGTATGTTCTCCAGTCTATTGATGGTGCATTGAAATCTACACCTATTATTATATTACGTTCGCTGTTACGGGACGTTATAGTATTTATCTGGTTTCCCAGTTCTAATAATGACTCAACATCAGTGTTTGGGGGCCTATAGAAGGCGCAGACAGATATTGATCTGGATTTAGGGCATGCTAATGAACACCAAACACATTCTAAGGGGTTGTCGGGAAATATTACTGCTTTGCTAATGATTGAGTTCTTGACTGCAATGAAAACACCACCACCTGCTCTGTTATGTCTATCTTTTCTATATATTTTAAAAGATTTGGGGAATATTTCTGAGTCAGGAATGTCATCTGTCAGCCAACTTTCAGTTCCTATAATTACATCTGCATCAGTAGTATGAATAAGGTGATGGAACTCAGGTATCTTGTTTTTAAGACTTCGGCAATTAACTACCGCAACGGAAATATTTTCACCTCGACTGTTATTAAGGCTACAAGGGAGAGCTCTAGTCATGTCTGAAGTATTTTGAGGTTCAATTCTGCTTTCATGATTGTTAGCCGATAAGGCGACTGGCAACGAGAAGTTATTTACCCCACTACATGACCTACTCTCTACCCTACCATCTACCCTAAAAAAGGCCTGCAATGATCTAATACCCTATCCGCTAAACACTAAACGACAGCATTAGCGCAGAGGGAAAATTATAAGTGATAAGACCACCGTACTGATTTATGGAGTCTTTTTCCCAACAAAAATTGAGATCAAAATATGCACAATAATAACATAATAGATAGATGTTGCGAAGGTATCTAGCTTAAAATACGTCTGTAAATATGTCTCCGGCGTACATACTTATGGTAACTGACCCACTGCACGCATAATGTAATAAACACAGAACTAAAACAAATATTCGTCCCATTAATAAATTACAGTACTTCTTATTTTCCAAACATGTACGTGCACATGCCTAATGCTTGTCTATTTTACAACATATTTCCTTAAATGGCATATCTTTTATTCACATACACGAATGACATTCTTGGAAATTACTCACTCACTGCCATACACCCTCCGCTTGGAGAATTGAGAAAGTAAATACAACAAAAGCTCCGCCGAAGACTTGTACTTTTTTAAAAGATCATTCTTTGAGTCCGAATCACAAGTACGATGTGGGCGGGGAGGATAGAGAAGTCAAAGAAAGATGTGATATAGATGAATGTCCACAAGGCAATAACCTTCTCGGGAAACCTCAGGAAAGACAGACGAACTAGTTGTTACTAAATGGGTGATTTTTTGAAACACAATATTTTTGATTTAGCTTCCATAACCTATTTAAACGGTGCATTACGATGGCGACAATACAACTGCCGTAAGGGTAAAAAAGGAGACAAATTTCTCAAGTACCCGATTTTCAGTTAAAACAATTGGAAAGTACAGTCAGAAATTTAATGCTGGATTATATATTCTAAGGTGACCTTCACTAAAAACAACTATAGTGCGTTTAAATCCGTCTTTGTTCTGCGAAATAAAATCACTTAGTCGTTTATGGTAGTTTTCATAAATGATGGGATAATTACATCACCCTTTTCAAATTCATTTATATACGTCATTTCTCTGATGCAACCTAAAATCATGTTAAGCTTTCGAGATATCAGAATTTTTGGTGTTCAACGTTTAGGAACCCATTCCTGCTTCTCTACCATTCACAACCACAGCTACCTGAAACACACCTCTCCTATTTCATCATCATACACGTACATGTTGCTGACATGAGGGCAGAAATATGCAAAGATAACTTATTATCTGTTAGTGTACGCCGGGAAAGCATCCGAACTAATACTCTTTGGAAAAGTGAAGTCTCTGCATCTCCATCAGTACAGTACCCCGCAAACCACTTCGAGGGAGAGTGGCAGGGGGAATCAGGAAACGTTAGTCAGGTCGCAGCTATACGATTAAAAATTATGTTGGAGAGCAAATATTACTGCTGTTTGCGATTTATTTGCATTCCTGTGCGATAGATCCATAATGATATTTAATTTTTGTACGGATATCTAACTCGCAGGAGGGAGGAAATTTGAATACCTCCGTAAAGCAATACAGATCTCTCATAATCCATTTTAACGTAAAAAAAACAGGACAAACTTCATTAGAGCATGCATTTATATCACGTTACTTCTTGGCAGAGAGGCATGAGCAATGGCATCAGAAAGGTCCGGGATGGAAGCATTCAAAATATGGTGTTAGAATATAATGATGAAGATAAATGAAATTTAACGACCGAGTGCCTAACATAGAAGTACTCAGATGAGTAAGAGAGAAGTCGGATAAAAACATTGGGAGGTTGACATGATAACTTAATCTTGGCAAACGATGGTCTGATGGCGGTTTTCGTCGGAGGGAAAGTGAATGGTAAGAATGGAAAATGAAGGCTTCGTATTAGATACCTATATGGAGCAGGTAGGGAAGGATTAAAAGGCGAAGAATTACGAAAATTTTCGAGGTTAGCCGAAAGTATAATCGAGTGGAGAGTAAAAGCAATCTTAGGATTGTTGACTCATGGATGGTGACTTTTTTCTCCAGTTGGAAAATAAGGATTTCGACTGGAACATTAAATTAGACGCTGTAGACGCCGTCCTGCAGTGAATAGATCTCCGGTTTGTCCGCACGCGGGTGGAGGGCAGCTCCTCCCTCTAGTCAGTCAGCGGAAGACCGCCAGCGTCTTGAGCGGAGGGCAGCATGCCAGCCAGCAGCGGCCGCCGCCTCGTCAAGGCCGTCCGTCCAAGGAAGGTTTCCCCTCACAACCATCCATCCCCTCCCCTACTTTCCCTCCCTCCCCTCCGCCTCTCCCTCCCCTCCCTCCACTCTACCTCCCCTCCCCCTCCAACCAACCTCCTTCCCCTACCTACCGCCTCCATCCGGTAACGACACGGCAACCAGCCAGTCAGTCTGTGCCAGTGAACCGTGGTGAGTGGTCGACCCTTTCGGTACGTCCGCCCGGGCAACACCTGCCTACTCCCGTCATATCTCCAAACCAGCGGAAGGAAAAGTGTGTTGCGGAAAAACCTCAAGAGATTCTGTGGTAGAGAATTCATTTTCCACCCCGAGTACGCCTCCCGTTCCCCGTGAGTTGTCCTCTTAGAGTTAAAGGGGAGATAGTGTTAAAGAGATTCCCCCGGACGGCTCCCGAGGAACTAAAAGCGAAAGGAAAGGCTTTGGAAGAAGCCTTTGGCTTTCGTCTCCGAACCCGTGACATCAAAGAACCGAAGACGATTCAGACACCGCAGCCGCTGGACCCTCTGAAGGGCCGCGACATCATGAGGGGTGGACACACGGCCCTAGGATCGGTACGCATTACATTCTCTTTCTCTCCATCATTTCCATCCAGTGTCTAGTCATTTTCTATTGATGTATCATCGAGTGTGTACTTTTTCGTTTTCACGATCATTCACATACCAGCAGCGTTTCTCATTGTTTTTATTCCGGAAAATAAAGACTAATTCTTTTCACCGAAGATAATTAAGCTGTAATAGGGCTTCCTACTCCGGATGGATAGGGGGTGGTAACTCAACGCATCTCCTTATTTCCGCCCACATTCCAACTCTACACTTCCTTTTGAAAATTGCTAACTTCACTTCAAAACGTGGCGACACAAATATTTTTTCGTCCATAGTGCAGCGAAAATTGTCTATTGCATCAGCAATCTCTCGCCTCTCCTACGGAAGAAAAGAGCTTGCAGTGTTCTTTCAGTAAATGCTAAGAAAATAACCTTAAAGCGATAATTTGCTCGTGTTCGAAGGACGATAGTTCAGATCCGATAGGCGGTAGTAGAAAAGTTTACTCTTAAATTCTGTTTCAAGGAAAGGGTGGAAAAATATTAGTAGTGCCACTGCAAATATAGGTTCAGTGCTGTTTTTCCTCTTCTTCTCTGCGAGGACGTGAGGGGCTGACGGCTCGAGCACCAAAACATAACTAAACAGTTCGACATTCGAGCGTCTGGATTTATGTTCGCATGCATACACACACCCCTGCGCTTGACGCTACACCCGTAAAAGTGAGAGATACCCAATATGGCCTGCTTCTACGTGTTTATGTGTTCTCTTGAATGCGATACTGCGTGTGTGTTTCATGGCGGCAATCGAAGAAAAGTTTACTGCCCTCTTGAGGTCTTCTTCGAGAAAAATAAGAAAAGAATAGCGAGTAGTGGAAGCAAGGGTACTTCGTCTCCACTTCCATTTCAAAAAACCCTCTCCCTAAGCCTTCCCTTCCTATCGAAAATCGAAGATCGCTCTTGCGACCCCCACTTCCATCTCTAACTTCCCCCAAGACGCCCGAAGCAGAACCACGACTCGGTAAGCTCACGCCCGCTATTGCCTCGCGCTGCCCCGGTGATTGGGGCGGGTGACGGATATAGCGCGAACGTTCCCTGTGTGCGTTTTTTTTTAACGTTTCAAAAATGCACCCGAGTCGAGGACATGGCGGTTATTGGTAGTAGGGCATTCGTCGGGAGTGGAGAAAGGGTTCCGGTTCCCCTGGAGCCCTTGGGCGATAGGACGTGAGAACGACATCGTCTCCGTGACAACGGTGGAATTGTTTTTGCGACAATGGATCCTCCGGGAAAACAAAGGCGTGGATACGTGCTCTTGAGGCCTCACTCCACAAGAGCACGGGTTCGATGCCCTGGGGATTGGGAAGGGGATGATTTTTTTTATCAGTGCTCTCCTCCACCCCCCCGGGTTGGTGGAGGGCACTCGAGAGTACGGCATGAAAGCCCGTCGGTCGGGGGGGCGCTGTTAATTACGATCTCCCTATGACGGTTATCGACGTTGTAGCTGGCTAGTTTTCGTCTCAAGAATGCCTAAATATATCAGTAGCGCTCACGTGGAATTTCAGTAAAAAGTGCACTAAATGACAAACTAAAAAAATGGAATTACTTTTTCGGGTCTAGTCAGAACCCTAGGCTGATATCCCTAAAGTACCAGTAGAGCTAATTTCTAACTTACGTGAGAGCTAAACATTTCTACCCATTCATTCTCTCGTTACTGTAGTACTTTATTCAGTTCTCTATTCATCCGTCCACATCGTGTTAAATCGCCTGTGATAATTTGGGGTTGATTCTCTTGCGAACCAACTTGTTTTATGTAGATGTAGATGTTTTCAGATACATATGTATTTTGTAGGAAGATTAGATCGCCTAATGGAAGTTTTGGATGATATCGAAATATAATAGCGAAGCCGGCGCATAGATGTTTTCGGCGGATCTAAAAGAACGGGCTGGAGAGGGCCTTTCCCGGGAATATAATCATCATTTGAAAGTTTCTTAAGCGTCGTTCGAGCCTCGGTGGCAAGAAATATATTCAGCGTGTTCTCATCGTTGGAGACATTCCTGGTATTCTTCGCAATTGCCAGTGACAATCGCTACATCCAAGAGGGCGCCCGTTTGGCTGACCCAGGGCGACCCCGGCCAACGGTCGGGATGAGTGCGCAGGT
Source organism: Platycnemis pennipes (assembly GCA_933228895.1). Classification (NCBI taxonomy): domain Eukaryota; kingdom Metazoa; phylum Arthropoda; class Insecta; order Odonata; family Platycnemididae; genus Platycnemis; species Platycnemis pennipes. Next base: position 125,481,154 of record OW121851.1, on the reverse strand, counting down.
GTGAGTCAGAGAGGGAGAGACGACCCGAAATAAAGACAGACACTGCAGTGAGGAAGATCGCCGTCTGTCGCTACCGATCGGGACAAGGCCCTTCGGGAGAGGGCCCACCGCCGCGCGCCGGTCGAACTGACCAGCGGCAGAGCCCTTCGGCCCCGAGGGCGTGAGTCACTCGGTCAAGTCCTTCAACCCGGCCAGCACAACACAAGTCTAGCGGGAAAACGTGGGCCATTGCTATTTACATTCTCCCTGGGGCTCGTACGGCATTTGCGTCCGAATTCCCTGTGTCTGATCGATGTTAACTCCCATAGTTGATTCAACAATGACTGAGTTAGTTGTGTTCAAACAGCTAGGGGGAGGGCAAGCAAGGTAATTCTTAACCAACTTAGGGCAAGCAAGATAATTCTAAAATGGAGAACTTGCGAGAAAAAATTAATGCAAAGAAAACGTTTAGCCATTCGAATGCGGATTGGTGAGGTGTATATTTAAGAGACCGCGAAAGAAATGCCGCAAAACAACTTTAATTGTTATTAAAGAACACGGTTCATGGTAGTTTTTCTGGGAAAGCTACCTTGAACCAAGAACACTTACTTACGAAAGTATCTTCGCCCAATCTTATAGATGGAGGCGCTATCTACGCGAGCGCTACTGTTTCTTGACATTTCATTCACGCTTGTTCGTCTTAATGCCTTTAGACTCCTAATGTCAGTAAATCACAAAGGAGAAAGCTTAGGTACCTTAACTGTCTGAAGAGTTCTTGCGTTGTGATGGATCGGGGTTCGACTCCCGGCCAAGGTTAATACCATTCTTCTCTGTGGAATTTCTGCCTGGTGGTGGTGAGCCACTGACGTGTAAAAGGGGAGGGAGAGTATTTAATGAAGGTGAGGAGGAGGTAATTAGCAATTACAGCAAAAAATGATTAGTGCAAACACTTAATGAAGTAGGAATAACAGAATAAGTAAACATTTTCGTGAATATTCAGCGAAAGCATGTGTTTTAATCCGGTCCGGAACTTATACGGTTCCAAATTGAGTACCATCGATTTGCTCCTTGAGGATTATGGGGTGGAAAATGATAACTGCATCATTAATAAAATGTTTTAAAACGTGTCGCTGATTAACACATTTTCCACGAATACTGAATAAAAATAGAAGTATCGATGAGCGAAAGTATCTCTAGGGCACCAAGCATAAAAAGTATCGGCATGAATTTTGAAGCTAACTTAATAAACAGTACCCAAAGAACGCGTTATTGTTTGTTCATGGGTTTGTGTTAAATTTTCACTGAATGCTACCCACTGTAGATTAACTGAAGTCAGGATATTTATCCAAATTTATTTTATGGCCAACAAGCCAAAGAAATTACTGTAAGGTGCCAAGTGTGAAATGAATGAAAGCCAAACTCCAGAACACTGGCCGGAATGAATGGGAACTGGCGAAGTGAACCTGCAAAGAGCAACCGGGTTTCTAGTCGGCGCCTCGAGGGGGCAGCTGAGGTGTGTAGGGTGGGGGGGGGCACTTGGTTGCGAAGGCTGAGGTCATTTATTCACCGTTAACGCAATCGAAGGGAAAGCAGAGGGCGCCGCACTTGTCGGAGCGAGGTTCGAACAGGCGTCCTTCGGGTTTATACCGGGAGAGGGGGGGAGAGAGTCGGTCGTACTTTCAGCGATCAAGTCGGCGATAAACGTTTCCATTCTGAGAATATAAAGCCCACCCGTGATGCTGTGAGGAGTCGTAACAGGATCTGCCGATTGAAAACTCCCAACGACCTGCCAAGGCGAAAGGAACGACATTGGGGATCGCAGTAGGTCACATGGATGGGCAGCGGCGTCTGGTTGGGCAGCGCTGGACGGCAACACACGACCCGTAATCGAAAATGCATGCAAATGTATACATTGAAATATCCAGGAACGTTTTCTTACGAGCGTAACCATGCAACGATTTCTTAATACCACAGCAAATGTCTTTAATTTATCAAATCAAAATACCTGGACTGTGAAAAAAAAAAATTTCTCACCTCTTTTGAGCATACACGGGACTACTGAAATTATGTGTCGAAAAAAATGTTATTATTATTTTTGTTGAAATATTTATAGCCCACATATGTGTAAAGTTGTTATTTGAGAGATAAAATTATGATCGCATGAAAAATAATGAAGTACCACCTTAAGTTTCAATATTCTGTACGTGGACAGAAAAAAATGCAACATGGGCAAGACATAAATAGAGGAAATATAGTTCACTTGATTTGTGGCCGTCATATTGATTTCTGAAAAACGAAAGCTAAAAGAGAGATTCAAGCGTATGTAATTGGCGCTGTCAAGGTCGAAAATTTAAAATCAGGTATGTTTACAGGTGAGTACATCAGTACAATATCCTACTGGAAAAATCTACCCTCTCAGGGACGTATAATCGGTTGTCCTCATATAATAATAATAATAATAATAATAAAAGGTCTTTATTGGGGCGAGATTGAGACAAAACTGTCCCTTCTGCCATCTAACCCCTCGTCAATATAAATATATAAATCATATCGTGGTCATAACCTAAAACAATTACAATCTGTGGTAAATAATACACTTATAGGAATTAAAGAATGATAAATTAATACAAAAGAAATATATACACACAATAGATCAATATTACATATCAAATGGTGCGTGAAAGAATTTACAATGTGGGAAAAACGTGAGGATTATTATGCTTACATCCTTTACGCAAAAACCCACTGCAGGAAAACACCCACACAAGAAGGGGGGTGTGAAAAACCTGCAAAATCCTACTGATGGTAAAGCTAGTGTTTAAGAATAACTCAAATATAATAGTGGGAAACATATGTGGGTACAGTAGAGGATATTATTGAGCAGTAATCTAAATGAATGCATTTTCATCGTGGAGCATATGCTTTGGTGCATGCGATAGGAATGAATGTTGCTCGCACTTCCGTCTCTTATATTTTTATTTCGGGGGGCATCGGTGTGGCGGGAGGCGGAAGCGTGCCGTTGGAGTCAGTCGTCTCCTCCTCGAAGGAGGTTACGGGGCCCTCGCAGATGAGCGGCCCGGCAACTCCCGTCTCTCCGCTGCGAGTGGCTATGTGCAGCATCCTGTCCCTTCCGTTTACGGTGTTCTCTCCCTCCGCCCAAAGGCCCGCGGGCAGAACACGTCCTACTCTCCGGCAATATCATTCATTATGCTGTCTCTCCTCACCCCCCCCCCTCTTGAACTCCCGCTCGGCGGATGGACCAGCAGCCTCGCCAACCGACCGGCCCCGCTGAACCACCGCCCGCATCGCTTACGCCAGCCAGTAGCGCGATGGAACATTTTTAGTTTTTTTGTATAAATATTTTCTAGATTCGATCCCTCCGCGAACCATTTCACTTGCTTAATAGGGTGAGGTATGGACGTAAACGGCTTCTTTGCCACGCGAAAGTGAAGTCTATTTCATTCGAGTGATGCGTTCAGACCATTACGGCTATTGAATGCAGATACGACTTCACTTAGTTCACAAGAAATCCTTAAGTTATCTGCAAAAAAGTGCGCCTATTTTACGAACCCAAGTGTTGATGTATCACTATACTTTATTCCTTCAGTCTTAACTTAGTCAACGAAAAAGTGACCCATGTAGGTTAAAGGAAACTCTTTTTGAAACTTCTGCAATGATTTATTTCAAACACTGACACCGCGAGTTTGACATCACTGAAAATGTAAAAACATGCGCTTTGACAACGAAACCATGATCGGTATTATAATGTTGATAAATAGAACTGTATTTCTATTTATTAACATTATAACACCAATGGGCTAGGTAAGCGCCCACAGTAGCTGAACACCAGCGATTTCTAAGCATATTTTCACGATACAATTGCATCTGTACTTAGAAAATTGTGTTGATATGACGTTGTAATCGCAATAGGTAGGTGTTTTATCGTAAATTGTTACGGAAGTTTTAATTATTGTACTTATTTTTCATCACCATGCGTTACTATTACTTGCACAATGTTAAACACGCGGGAATAGATCATATCCATATATTTATTCCTAAGTATGTAAAATAAATAGATCACCATATTTTCGCAAATTACTTCAGGCTTTCAAGAAAATTAGTTAGAATTGGCGCAGTATCACTCCATGTTCTCCCATTAACGGTACATTTTCGGTTCTACTAACTGCAACTCAATTGAGCATGTAGGACTGCAAATTCGTAAGTTACTCATTGCCGAACTGTAGTTATATGTACCGATTAGAAGTATGGATTAAGTGGAAAAAATAAAAATTCGTCATAAAAAGGGCTTTCAGACACCGCATGACGACTCCCCTTCGAGAGTAAAAATAGTAAAAATTGAAAGTAGAGTTCATTTAAGAGTGATTCAACACGAAGACACTCAAGGAAAATTAGAAGTGCCTCTTTAAGATAGATTTCATGAAATATTTTGGTCGGTGAACCCTTAAAATTGTTCCTAGCAGTTACGTAACTGGCCAATCACTAACATCCTTCCAAGCATTGTTACGAGACTTTTTGATATCTGGCGCCCATTGAAATGTTTTCCTTTCGTCGAGGTATTGCAGAGTAGGTATATGGCAGATGATAAAATTTGTCGAGTTGAGTTATCCATGCTGTGGGGATTGGTAGCAGTTGACTATATAGTAGACAACACAATGAGAGGGATTGGTAGCAATTGATGGCAGAAGAGGTCAGAGCAGTCACATAGCGGCCTCTCACGGTGATTTGAACGTTTCGCTCGGAAGAAATAGAGGAAAAATAAAAGAACTTTTGCTTCGGGCGCAGCGACAAACAACCTGTTGATCTGGTGGGAGGGGGGGGACGGGAGGAGGGAAGGGGGGGCGGAGGTGATAGGAGCTACTGTCAGAGTGTAATGATGCCCTTCGCTTAAATGGGAATCTTTTACATTTGACCTTCGCATGTTAATGCCGTCTTGTACTTGAGCATGGATGATTTGGCGACTCTGCCCGGATTAGTGGTCCAACATGTTCAGCATGTTATACTAGACATTCGACATGTTCTACTAAAGAAAATGACATCACTACCAACTAGGCTCCAGGAGAGAGTAGTGGGCTGGTACGGTAGCAAATGAATTGGCTTCCTTCCCATCCCGGCGGCCCGGGTTTGTTTTTAATTTTCCCTGGGAAATTTTTCTTTTCCTCAACTGAGTAGTGCCAGGTATTCAGAGCACCTCAAGTTCAGCACTCTTCCCGTCACATGGGACGTTCACCTGGAGATTCTTGACGCCTCTCGTTTTAAATAGGGCACTGTCGAGCCGTGTTTCACTCGGCTTCACTCATTGGCATTCCCTGAAAGATTCTCCGAGAACTATCCACCTACCCTTGACGGCGTAGCTGTCATTAACTCATGGTCAATATCCTGAATAATTCTCAAAGATGGTCTCTACGGCCAGGCTTTTCAAAAGTGTGGGTCTATAGCAACGCGTAGTTTGATTGTTTGTTAATGTTTCACATTTTACAGTTTAAGTTTCATGAGATGCGTTTCCAGGCAACGATTGGATATCAATTTGGACGTCTGTGATTTCGGGTAGCTCATTAAAAAAGATGGAAGGAAATTCTTCAATACCAAATTGTTTTTCATTAATGGGGCACTTCTTCGAGTATCAGAGAGCAAATTTGTTTTTCCGAGGAAATGCTGCGGTGTGCCTTCTGAGATAGCTGCCCTTCCGAGATAATTATAAGAGGCAGTCACCTAATGCAACTTTTATTGCACACTCAGACTCGCAAAAGGAAAGCGCTAACTCGTCGTTTTCTGCGAACATCGTCTGCACAAGTAGCGGACATACGGTGAGAAAATATCATTATTCAGCTAAGACATCGTACTTGTCTCTCTTCTCACGAGGCAAAATCCGCTTGCGTGTAGTGAGAGTGAGTCTCGGGAAACAACCAAGTAACGGACGCAGCATTAGTGTTTTCAGATGACTTGGAAGGCTATCGAATTCCGCCATTCCGAAGATTTAAATTCCGTGAAAGACGGCCAGGCGGAGTCAGATTATCTCTCCGTGAAAAAGTCCATCTTTCAGTGAACGGTGGAAATTGATACGAGAAAAACCTCAGTGTATTAATAATATTCATTCGTTGGCTCGAATTTTGATCTAGCGTTCTATGTGTGAGCGTAAATTTTGCACTATAATGGCTTTGTATTTTAGTGAGAGCATGACGACATGTTGTTCCGCTCGGAAGAGTATGTCGTTCTACGATTTTTTTCGAACAGGAAAAAGTTCGCAACGAATCCACGACTTCTGTATCGAAGGTGTTTATGATCAGGAAATCGGTTATGCGTGAATAATTCTTGGAAAAATCAAACTTTTGACCCAAGATCTTCCGTTTAACAGGTTTTTTCTACATCATCTTGATGAAAATGCAATGCGAGAATGCGGTTTGGGATTTTTCTCGTGGTTTTAATCAGGTTGCCTTATCCTTCAATTTCTCCTCCCGACTTCTGCGATCAAAACATTTTAAATAAATGACGTGTTATTTTAGTTTGCGTGCTTTTGTACCTACACTTTTGTACTCTCGACTTTTCCCCTTTACATAACTTTACATAACTTTACATAACATCACTGTCACAATGATACTGCCAATATGTCAGCGGAGTTACGAAAAATCGCTGTCCATATATATCCTCCTCAACAATATAGTTCTCCTTCATTTCATCCTTCTTCACATCATATCTTTCGACTAACTTCATTCTCTTCAGGACATCTTTTTTCCTCACTCTTCTATTCGTACCTTCTACTCTCCCTCCATCAACATCTCCAAATTCCCATCACCCCATTCCACTTTTGTAACCTTCGGATATCTTCGAACTGCTCCTTTTCTATCATCTTCTTTGCTTCTTCGTCCGTCTTCCTCGCCATCCACCTAATATTCTCCACTTTTCTCCGCTTTAAAGTCTCCAGCTTGCGTTAATCAATTTAACATCTACGCAATACCCCGCAAGCCACCATGGACAAAATGTTAAATATTTATGTTACCAAAACTTATAAATGCTTCCGGTGTTCCTAGAATACTGAACGGAGTCCTCTTTTGAACAGACATGAGTTGGGTGGATGAGAAGGAAAGGGGATATATTCGACAGGCTGCGTTTCACAGAGTCAGAGAAGGAGAGACGGGGAGCGTGCCCAAGATATCCCCAGGGCCTCGTCTTAAGACTCGAGAGGCATAACCATGCTCGCGTCTTCTTCATCGAGTTCGAAGCGCAAAGCCCTGACTCTCAACTATGGCACTCCTTACAAGCAGTCGGGAGTTGGTCGTGTTGTCATTACCAAGAATCTCCTCCTCAGCCACGCCCACCCTCTTGTCAATATCGTCTCTCCTTGCTAGGAATTTCAACGCCTCGCACCACCCCCCCTCCCCGTCCCTCTCTCTCCACCCCTACCCTCCGCGCCTTGCAAGGTGACGGGACCGAATTTCGTCACGTGCGAAGACCCTCCTCGATCGCCTTATTCGTCCGCCGACTTCTTTTCCTCGCATCGTCCCTTTCGAATGCACACTTGAGGAACAACTTTTCTTGAGACGCGCACTGGTCTTTTCAATGAATTACACTTCGCTCGATGCTATATTATTTTCTGCGCGTGTTTCAGTAGATGAAAAAGCCCTAAAACAAAACAGGATCGAAATTCCAAGCATCTTCAGCGAGTCAATCCTTGGTCCCAGAAAAATAGGAGGAAAAGAGTATTAATTTTTTACTTACAACCATTACGAAGTACTGTTTGTAAGGGAATTTCAGCTATTCTCCAAGAGGTTGGACTTTTTGGCATAAGCTAAACTTTTCAAATAGTGAGCGCTCTATCAGTCGTAATCACTTTTAATTAATCACAAAATGACTATACATATGTCTACGATAAAAGAGAATGACTTGTGAAGTCGGAGGTGTAATTTCATTGTCTAAGAGAGGTTGACTTTGTAACGTGATGAAACTCGCGATTTCAGGTTGTAGCATACGCTGATATTTTCCTTAATTCAGGGAGACTTCCTAAGAAACGAAAATATAGCGAATAAAGAGAAGTTTAGTGTGCCTAAGACTTGTTTTTTTCCGTGGGCAAGACGTTTAGTTTTTCTCCATTGGATTGCAGATACAAATCTACGTGCTCACGTTGGCGAAGCCACCTGAAATTACTTAAGCTGTATGCGTGGGGAAAATGTAATGAGGAAAGCCACTCCTTCCATAAGGGTGGAGTTACTGGTTCTTTAATGCCGACGTTGTCCACTCCATACCCTGTAGGGTGGTGAGAGATTCTCGCTTCTTCTCTCATACCTATCTGCAGAGTTGAAGGCTGCGGTTTCAAGGTCATCAGCTGACTGTAATTGCTTCGAACGCTAATAGATTCAATTGAATTTCCACTCGAGGCGATGAGAATTCGAGAGACCCTTTTTAGATACACGACGGAATCTTTGTTCTGCTTCTAAGCGCGCAGGTATTGTCGTCCTCGAGCAGAAATGAGGAGAGGTTGTTGTCGCGCTTGCACACGAAGGGAAAGAGGAAAGACGAGAAGTTGTCAGGCGAGACTTGAACTCTTTGAAATGCCTCCGCGGTAGCATCTCTCCTCCCAGTACCCCCCATCTCCCTCTCGCTCTCCAAGAAAAAGCATCTCTCTCTCTCTTACTCACTCACCCTCCCTGCAACCGACCAACCCCTCCTCTCCCTTTCCTCCACTACCCCTCACTCGCTTCTTTCCCTTTTGTATAATTGTGTGACTGAGCGACTACCAGCGCACACGTATCCGCCCGCGAATCTTCAAAGCAGCAGTCTCACAACGCCCTCTTTGCATTCCACGAGGACGAGAATTTAGGAGAGGGTGGGAAGAGTCGTTTAGCAGTGCCGGAAAAGTCACGTGACTTTTGTCGCCCCGCGTTTAGCAGCCATCGGACGCTCCACACTTCACTGAGAGGATGTCGCAGATTCGAAAATTTCACGCTTCCCTTAACTTCTAGTGTTATTATTATGCATTCGACTAGTTAACGTTGGATTATATGGACATAAAACACGTCTTACAATTCAATATGTCTATCTTTCATGAATTAAACCCTTTCACTCCTTACGAACAGCCTATTTTCCTCTAATCTTACATTCTCCCTTCCATCTCGCCCAAATCATCGTCGTCCTTCATTCCCCGCTTCATCTACTATTTATTCCAATTTCTTCGACTAGGTTTCTCTCATCCCTTACCCTCTCAAAAAATCACTTCCTCATTTGTCCTCCGGACGTAACTGTTCAATATTTCTCCACATTCACATACTGTAAACCAGTTCATTTTCAATTTCATTCTTAATGTCACGTTTTGGGGTGTAGCGCGAAAATGTCGATGGAGTATAAGCGTTATATAACCGATGACACAGTACCAGAGTAAGCACTGAATATACAAGCAAATAATACAGTCGTTGATTGATCACGTATAGAATGTAAGAAGAATAGAATGTGAGCTTAAAATCTATAATCAGGCAGGATCACTGATTCCTCGTCATTTTTGTGGAGAAATATATTCGTGGTGGCCTAGAGGGTAGAGCAATAAGCTACCGATCGGAAGGTCTCAGTTTCATATCCCGGGCAAGAGACATTCTGCCCCCAAATACTCGCTATTCGATTTTCTCCGTGTCAGAAACTCTTAGGAAATAGCAGGAGGTCCAGGGAAAATAACTGCCCCCCCCCCCCCTACCCTGGATGTGTGAATTTCACGCGCCAAAGGCTTAGTACGGGGTGAGTTCTACCCTCACCTATCAAAAACCAACCATCGGGTTGAACACACATTACATATTCGTTGTGGCAACCATTGTTTGCATCTAGTTCATTGTTTATATCAAGCACGCAAGGGCATAATGGGAATAGAATTTAAAGGGCTCCTTCCCCGGCCACATTCCGACCAGCGGCCCCCACGTTGGAGAACCCCTGATATGAACCTCCCGGGCAAGGCACTGGAGCAGGATTCTAGATCTTTTCCACCTCGTCCTTTTTCTTACACCGCAAGCCGTAGGGGAGGGAGGCTGTCTACGGTCGAGTCAGCTGTTCCCACGCCTCCTCCTTCTCTCGGAATCAAACCCTCGCCTGTACTCGCACGCACTCCGCCGAGAGACAACGTACGCTACGCACCCCAACCCCCTTCCCCGTCCCTTTTTAATTTCCTGCCCACCCCCTCACGGCACCACCACCTCTCCCCCGTACTGACGCCGCCGCTGCTCCGACTGCTCGGTTCCCCTCCCGTGGCGCTAGCGGCCGCAATATCGCCCCCACCCACCTCAAGCGACGTGTCTGTGCGTGTATTTAACCCTTTCACTCCGAGGTAGGAGGGGGAGACGCGAGACCTAACCGCGCTCTTGCGGCCACCGCTGGAAACATTCCACAGACACACACACGAGAAAGAGTGGTTCGCGGTGCGGTGCCCTCTCTCTCTCTCTCTCTACACTGCTCGTGTGTCCTCAAACGCGACCTCCAGAGCCACCCCCGCCCCTCCCCCGCTGGGCAACGCCCCATCCCCCGTAACGCAATCCTGAAGACGTGGGAACGGGAGACTGGATTGTTTGGGTGAGAAATTCGATGGCAACCAACATCGATTTCGATCTATGTGGTGAAAGAGGAACATGTTTCCATGACAACGAACGGGGATTTGAGTAGTTGACTGCTTTCATAACAGTTCATTGATGTGCTAGCACTGAGTTGTAATAATGTCATCTACATCTACTGAGTGCATAGCAGTGTGGCAAAGGGTTAATCATCGCTAAAAATGTACTGATATACACAATACTACCTAATGAGAAGTTAACTTTATACCACCAGGCAGATGTTATTAAATGATTAGTCTAGATTAATTTAAATAGGGCTATGATTTATATTAGTTGTTTAGAGATTTATTTAAAATAATTACAACTCTCATTGTTCTTAAAGGGCATAGGCATGACAGAGTGCAAACGATATGAATAAGGAATGTAAATATTTAATCGTATGGCATTCTAGCATAAATATGATATCGCGTAAATCACGTCATGTTTATGAAAATTTGGAACACTGCGCCAACTTCCCAATACAATGTTTCTCCAGAAAACGGTTTAAATTCTATTATGCAGGAGGCCAGTCATTTTCTTTGTTCATGGCAATGCTAGAGTGTATGGAGTGGCAATGACAAAAAGACAATGGCACGGCAATGATGGGGTGAATGACAAGATGACTGAGGTCAAGGTATATCTTCTATAGAGTCTTAAGGTCTACGCAGTACAGAATGAAAGCACCTAATGCAAGGCGAATCGATTCCGCATCCTCATCAAGTGCGGTGTATTCAATGCGTGTATTGGAAAAGCGGTTTAAAAATACGTGAAAATAAAAAAAACGTGAGTAATCGTAAGATGAGTAATAGATCATACATATATTATCGCTGTGGCCTACGTCCTTTTTTTACTTACATAATTCATAGTCTAAAGTGACGAATAATATATCACTGCATAGGATTTTTTTAACCAACTTGTGACATCGCATTCTAAGTTTATGCTAAAACACATTGTTTATGATAATTTTAAGTAAAACGAAAAGTATTTTAGCGCAACAAGACGATAATATCCCCATGGGTGAATCAACAACGAAGAGGAAAGGACAATTGTCGGCAGGAAACATTGGTTGGTATTAATCGTGCAAATATATAACAAATAAGTGGTATAGAAAATAGGATATACGTTCACGTTAATTAACTTTGGTTATTTGGTAAACATTAATGGTGTTTGCTATTCTGTATATACTAAAATATCCGACTAAGCCATTTCAGCAACCCAACAAATAAGAATATTTTTTTGGGAGGGATGATTGAATGGACGAAACTTTCGCTCAGGTTAATCCTTACTCCTGATAATTTTCATAACCTTCACAAAGTCTTACTACGTCAATGTTACAACTCCTGTTTCCAACATTTATTACACATGTCCTTCCCGTAAGTTATTCTAATTCATAAAGCTCCGTTTCGGCTATACTCGTCTGTATCGCCTTCCCCTTATTCATTATTCATGCTTTTATCTCTGCCTTCGTGTTGTGCCCGGTGCCCTGCAATTTCCGTGGCTCTCGCTACGGTCCGGAGGGAATACGCATCACCATCGATAGGGTTAAACGGCTGAGCAGGAGAGGGATGAAAGGAGAGTAGGGAGAGGGGAGGCATTGGAGCGATTCGATTTCCCATCGAACACCCACCCGCTGCCTATCATTCCCTTCCCCTCCTTTCAAAACCTATCGCACCTCCACTTCCAAAAGAGAAAGTTTAAAAACACTACTGGAATGCTGCTGATGCTGTTTGTATCATCTTCCCCCATGCACTCGATTTGTATCATCGGAATCGATCGATATCACGTTATTACTCCCCCCCCCCCCACCTTCCCTGGAGAATAGGTGGAGAGTTATTGACGGATTGAATAGGGTGGAAGGGAGAGAGAAAGAGTGAATGACGCGCACTGATATCGACATCGATGAGAGGTAATTCTCGTAAAAAATCCAGCAAAAAAAGAAGATGACGACGTCTTGTGGGGATTATTAACAACCGCAGGAATGGCTCATCATTCTGCGGTGTATCTAGTCGGCGGCGTCGTCATGGAGACAAGCGGAGGGGGGGAGGGGGGTAGGGGAGGAGTCAATGGAGGTCGCGACCTTACCAGCCCCAATCTCGTACCTACTCTCTCACACCACACTTCCGGAATGCCATTCAATTAAGGTGCGGTTGCAGATCGATATCTTTAAAATATGCTCAGTTCCTTTGCCTTGCTTGGCTTGCCGATGTTCGCTCAATGTTCTGAAGATGTATAGGGCACTATTTCCCGCACAGGAGCGACTTTACAACGTTACGAACCAATGGGTGTGATAATAACGTCATTGTCGTATAATTAGTGGAAATAATACAAGACCAGACGAAAGAAATGTGTGTATACAAATGTGAGTGGTGTTAAACCCGAAGATTGATGTGGTTGCTGAGGGTTGAGTTCTTCAAATACGGTGCGTAATATTTGTATAAGGATTAGGGGGCAGTTCATTTCCCTGTGGCACCAGCAGTTTGCCAGAAAGATATGGTATCCAGAATACAACGCAACTTGGGCTCAGCTAGAAATGTCTTAAGGCCTCAACCGGGACTTATGGTCAGCACCCCAACACTACTCACCGGACTTACACGCTGGCCCGTATTTCTTATCGACAAAGCATTTTTTTATTGCAATACTAAGCTGGATATTGGCTGTAATAATAGTTAGTTACGCTGTAGATACTAATCGCCAGTAACCGCGATGGAAAAGGCAGACGCTACCACCATGGCGTACATTGTCACTTCAAGGAAATAAATATATAAATCTACATCTACACGATACCCTGCAAGCCACCGCGAGGATGTGTGGCAGGGGGTGAAGATCACCAAGCATGATAAATTCGGAGAACGGCACCGATACTAAGCTATCGCGGAAAGAATTCTTATATCTTTGATTTTACTTTTTGACCTCAAATGTTGACTCTTGTGCAACAAAATCTTAAGTCACCTCTCTTACAACTATTTGGAATGCATGGATTATTTGGCTAAAGAGTCGGCTTGCATATTCAAATCAAAGCAAGAGTAAGAAATTTATGTTCAGAATGAGAATTTGAGCAAAGAGCCTGACACACGCACCCGTTAGCCATTAAGAAGGCAAAAGTACACTTCTCGAATGTTTCGATCCCTGTCACGCGTTGCCAAGATGATGTAGGGGATCAGGTTGCTATAGTCACCAACTTCCAACCACGAGTGTCGGGGTTCAAAACTCGGCCGAGGCATTTCGTTCATGGATCCCCCAGTTGGGTGTTATGTTACCAAGATGAAGTATTTACATTGTAGTTGTTAGGGCAGGCGAGTAAAAACCGGGACATTTTTCTCCGTTAAGGATGGGGGGAGGTATTACGGAAGGTTTAGGTTAATTCAGGGTACGGAGAAAGGGTGGTGAGAAATCGATGTTGGCATTAACATGCTCTTAGCCAAAAGTAGGCTAATAACAGGGGAAAGATAAGGGTTGATTGAATTGGAATTCTGAATGGAACATGGGTGTGAAATTAAAATGACGGGTGTGACGGATTAAGAATCTTGAAAGGGGCCGACTTCTTTGCGTCGTGGAAAATAACATTCCTCCTTCAAAGCTGATGGAGAGTCGGTGGGGAATAGCGGCTTGGTTTCGTCACCGTCGCCATGGTTACCTAAGAGTCGGGAAAGAACAAGGTAGAGAGAGAGAGGGAGAAAAGACAAAAGGGCAGCACGAGGCGCACGCCCGGCGTTTTATTAAAGGGGGGTGGGGGGTGAGATTGGACGCCGTACGTGAACGCTCACCCGGATCCGATCGTGACCCTCCCGCGTTGGAAATGCACGCCGGGAAATGGTGAGAAGATGGCAGGGATGACGCCAGTGACTCCCCCTCTCACTTCACACTGCTATCTCAGGGAAATGGGAAAGTTGGGGTCACCCTGGGTTCACCCTTCAGATCATTCCGTACCCGCCTCATAATACCCCTCATTTTCCACTCAATAAGAAGTCACCCTTATTAAAAGAATATCAGCGTTGAGACCGTTTTTACATGAGGGTTTTTTTGTGCTGCCTGATATTCCGAGAGATTATAAGTGAGATATGAATCGGTAAAGCAATGAATTGCATGAAAAACCCTTCAAAGTAATGTTTGATTGTGCGAAAACCGCCTCAATTCTAGTTCCTCGCATTCATTATTCGGTCGCAACGATTAGAAGCTAATTAAATTTCGCATTTTGTTGCTTCATGTATTCTACCTCCTCTATGAGTCAGCTAGGGAGCTAAAATTACTCAGTTTGCTTAGCAAGAAGGGGATAATATTTAGAGTAGGACTGGGAAAAAATCAAAATTCAAGGAATTATGATGACACAACGCAGTGACAATTTTTTATTTCAATCGAAGAGACTGAGGATCGAGAAATACGGTGGTAAAAATTTGGTCACTTACATAAGAAATAATATTAGGTGATATTAAAAAAATACATTTATAACAATTGAGAAGGTACCTACATTGAAGTGTGAGTAGGTGCCCGCGGCAAAAGAAAACTGGCATGATAAGATACTTAATAATAATACTCTCCTTGAACGAACTCGGAAATGCATTAAGGGTCACGTGTAAATGTCGAAAGTTGCATCTACAGCTTTTTTTTTGGCTCCGATAATTAACGAGGAGACATGATGTGCGAATATTCCCGTGTCCCAAACGGGATAGTTCACCACTTAAAGCGTACCATCGCCATAAAGTCTTCTCCGTCTTCCCTCTGCCCTTTTCTCAGCGACGCGAGATACCCTCCTTGCAAGCCGGCTGCGGCCTTCGCAAGCATCTGCCTATGAGTCGCGTTGAGGAAAACGAGTACGGGCGGCGGTGAAAGGATTTCAACGCTCGCATCGAGAGGGAGGGGGTGGGGGAGAGACGGGGAGGAATGCAGGGGAGGGAGGGGGTAAGGTGACAGGATTCACGAAGGATGGGGAAAAGGAGGCAACCAGCCAGACCTCTCTCTCATCTCGAATTAGGTCCGGCCGTGCGAATTTCGAAACCGAATCGCCATTTGCCCCGGAGGGCGTAAAGGCCTTTTCGTCGCCCACTTCCTGTGCTTTGTCCTGCGGGACTGTGTGATGCGAATGATGTGTGAAGGTGGACCGGGAGGGGGGGGTGGACTTTCATTGCTGTGGCATGAGAAGGGACGGGTGGCTACAAGAATGAGAAGGGTAGTTTCGCATGCTAAAAGTGTGGGATTCGGTGACGCACAGTGCATTTAAAACGCATGAGGACCCCTCTTTGGAAGGAACGTATAGAAAGCTAATCAGGGGGCAAACTACCGAGAAACATTCACCTACAAAAGAAATGAGCTCATGCGAAAGGGGGAGATAAAAATAATATCAAAAATTATATAATACTCACGCATTATTCCCGTATGCTCACTGAATCTGTATACGCAGCTTCCTTATTTTTCCAATAATTATTAAGTTACTAATATTTTTTATTATCTGTGGATATAATTTTCTTTCTGCTGCCGGAATATCTGTCTTTAAAATTGCTTGCTAGTATATAATGACGTGGAATGCTCAAAGCTTGAAGTTGACTCTTTTTAAACAGCGGTAATAAACATCTTATGGTATCAAGTACGGATAAATTTTAGGTGAGTGGATTGTGTAACATTGACCCCAATTGAAACTGAATATACATCCTGGAATTTTTCAAGAATGTCGTCATTTTCCGGGGATTTCGGTATTAATTTTAATCAAAGTGGTATAAATACTTTCGTCGGCATAATATGGTGATGGGAAGTAAAGGGAGGCATTAAAGGAACAGGAACAACCAGGTGACGGCCCTCGTATTGGGTAAATGTGACGATCATGTACGAGAAATCAGCTACTTTTCCCTTGTTAGACCTCATTTGGAATATGCTGCCAGTGTATGGGATCCCTACGAAATCGGTCTAAGTAATGAACTTGAACGTGTGCAGCGAAGATCGGCAAGATTTGTAAAGGGACGATACGATAATTATATTAGCGTAACCAGTCTATTAAATGAATTGAAATGGGAATCATTGTCAGATCGCAGGTTGAAATTTAGACTTAATCTCTTCCACAAATTCCAAGGCAATATTTTCAGTGATGATGTTAAAAATATTTTACGAACCCCAACTTACTATGGCAGACTGGACCATGATCATAAAGTTAGAGAAATTGATTGCCGAACTGACCGATTCAAAATGTCCTTTTTCCCTCGCACAATAAGAGATACGAATAACGGTAAATATGTCCTATCGGAGAGTAGCAATGAATAGCATTGGTAGCTGCATGTTGGTATGAGTACTTAAAGCTAACCCTACTAACAGAATGTTTTTGCATGTTTTCTTTGCAATTTCTATCTTTTTTAAATAGTGTAGTTCTGACTACTATATTAATACTATTCCTTTTTTATGCATGATATGTAGTGCATGTTTGGTGAGCAATCACCCCCTGCCACACACCCTTGTGGTGGCTTGCAGGGTATTATGTAGATGTAGATGTAACGGGAAGCAATAATTGCATCCGGCTCAAGACGTCGACTTGTTCGGACAAGTCGCAAGGTTCCGCACCTTGCGTGGAACGACTGGAATCCGCGAAGGTGAGCCCTGGCGAAGTCGGAGGCTGCGCCTATTGGGGGAGGAACAAAAGGGGGGGGGAAGGGGGTGGTCGTATTAGCGAAGGAGAGTCGGAGACCGCCCTCCTTGGAAGGAAAAGCAGGAGGCATCGCGTCTTTGGCTGGTCCGTGCAGGTCGAAGCTGGGCCGGGCTTGCCCAACCTTCCCTTCTCCTCCTCCGTAGGGGCGGCTGGCTGGCGCTTGGGGCAGGTGATGCGCACCCTTCTCAAAAGGAGGAGGATGGGGCAAAGGTGCGACCTGGAAAGCTGGAGGGGGTGGGGGCGTGGATATTGTTCTCCTTTCGGGGGGAGGGAGGAATGGAAAAGAATTGGCTGGAATCCAGGAGTGGCCCTTTCTACGTGAAGCGGCCGGCTGCCACGAAATTCTTTCCGGAAAATCACCAGATTTCTTCGGAAAATTTGAGATAGAAGTATGGCAGCCCCTGCGGTCTGAATTTTAGGGATGAACTGGGAAGGAATGTCTCTATTGGCGAAATCTTCTACGACGTTCATCGATTGGAAGTTACAGTTTAGACTTTCTATGACCAAATAAATGAGCAGGTGCAACGAATATTTTTATATCCTGCCAATAGATCAAGTCAGAATGAATTAAGTCCCGTGAAGTCCCTTTCGTGCAACGTATGCCGCCGCAATTATGGCATATTAAGTGTTCCGTGGCAATATTTTTCCTAATGTAACTAGTATAAGTATATATTCGGCATCTCTTAATTTAGGAATCGATTCTAATATTTTTCCACGAGAGTAAATCGTTCGAAAATTGGGTGGGGGGTGATTCACGCCAGAGGTGCATAATCGATTGATAAATAATCCTTTTGTTAGGACCAAATTGTTGCCGTTCTTATATCCACAAAAATTCAGCGATTTTATGGCATTGTATAATAATAATAAACATCTGCATTTATTTGGGGCAAGATTGAGACTACATATTCCCTTCCTCTACCTACGTCAATGAAAGTTCACAATAAAAAAATGTATCCCAGATCAGGTAGGACGCAATCAGGGGGAAAAATATATGATCTCCGCTTGCTCGGGAAACTTCAGACGTTGGGGTTGAATCTTCACAAACCTTTGTGTGGGGGTCCAAGAATCCCCGGATGTATCAGACCTCGTCATCGATCGACCGCAACATCCACATCTGCCCCACTAATCGAAGCTGCTGCTGCTGCCGGAAATATTAGGGGGTAGGTCAGGGTAGTGTTGGGGCAGGACCCCCTGCCACACACCCTCTCTCATTCATCTTTCGGGGCACGTTATCTCCTCCCTACCTCCTCTCCAACCCCGCACTTCCTCTTGCCACTCCTGTGATCGACCACGCAATCCCGATTTTTTTTATCGCTCAGGTAGTAGCTCCATGCTGTCCTCCACACAGCAGATGTCGACTCCCAGCGTGATATGCCCTACTGCCTCTACCGATGGCGGAGGGAGGCTTTTTCTTCGTGAAGTCTTTCTACCCCATGCTTGGTCGATCATATTTTTTTTAATCAAATCCTTTCAAGCCCAACCCTCCCTTTTCATTTTGGCTCTGGTGTTTGTTCAAATCTTTTGGTGAGTCCACTTCTTTTTCCCCCTCTTATATTATCCTCTTAATGAACCCATTGTGTTTCCAGATGCTCCTATCCATCTGCCTTACATTAATTCGTTCTGAGGGAATAGGACACGGTACGTAGGAAAAAAACACTCATCAATTAGCAAGGTTAGATTCGCCCTGGCTAATTGAACTGGTCTCAGACCAGTGGTCTCCGACGAAACTTCTTCTGAGGCGTGAGATTTGGAAGAAGAGAGAGAATAGGTGTCCATCAACTGATTAATCGAAGAGGCGAGCCGAGTTGGGCTCCACCTTCCGGCTGCACGGCTAAACGAAATGGCATATGGAGCGAAAAACTGAGGTTCTCACTCCTAGGTTGGTTCTCGGGAGCAACATTTTTTTTCCTGCGCTAAGGTTTGCCGTAACGAAGTTCCGTTTTCCTCCGCCTTCCCCAAAGAAAACGGCACCAAGGAGAATGTCCTCTAGTGTGCGTCATCTAATAAGTCTTCGCTCCGAGAGAAGTGGGAATTTTTAATTTTCCGCCGTGCATTGTTGTTCGAGTCTATTGAGAAAAGTGTTTGAAGCTGCCTCCTACCCTTCCTATTCAAGCCTTATTTAAGTAATAGCTGGCTCCTCGGTCTCAATCAAATGCTATTATTGAAAAGTCCCTCTCCTTGAATGTCCACAACTGCCTTGAAGGTATTCTTCCCTTTAAGACACCATCTCAGCCGCGATTTACGCACTTAATTCGCGGACTTCCTCCGCAATCAACTTCGGATTTCCTGCAAGATCACTATATTTTACAATTTTACAAACCTTTGTCGTTCAAAGAAAGCTCATTTGATATATACGTTTGTCACTTGAGTTATCCCTCACTATCTTCCATCAGGAACTTCGTAATACGCTCGAGTATTTTATTTATGACTTATTAACTTCATTATTTTGTAAAATGATTTACGGAAACAAATCTGTAGCTAGCAACGGCTGGGCTCATGGCCGGCACTAAGTATATATCGTGGATTTGGATTGGATTTGGCATGAACGGAGTTAAGGTAGAGTAAATTCCCGAGTGGAAGTTCATTCTTGGCGCTATGGCGCTAAGGTCCTACCCGGCAGACGAATTCATCCCCAAACGAAGCTGAAGACAGGTGTTACAATGAAAAATGGGAAAAAAATCATTGTGGAAAACCGCTGGCATTGTTGGCATTTGGCTGCCTACCCTGATGAGTGAAGTTGAAACGCCGATAGGCTTAGTACTTGAGTTTAATACTTATAAATAATTTTGGTTCTGCCATTGCTGAAATTTCCATCCGGGACAAGGGGAATTGAAGCCAATATTCTAGCAACAACAACAATCCCATCTACCGGAGAGTTCGTCCTACAATAGGTTAAAGAATATGCACACGCGCTGAAATAAATTTCGACGAACTAAACTCGTTAATATTTCGTTGTGGGTGACCTAGCGATGCAGAATCGTTCGCTGGTCAACGCTGAACGAATACAATCAGAAAGAAAAATATTCCACTTCCTACCACCCTCACTCCATAGTTTTTCGCAGAGTCCCGCTGCTCGCTTTGCGCTTATTTTTTGCACGTACGAGTGTTTCCATTGTTCTCCCTGCTTCTCACTCGCATCGATTGTTCTATAAACGAGGCATCCTCATTGCCTAAGCGGAAATAAGCGTAGGCACTTCGTTTATTGCCATGAAGCACGATAGTGGATTTCCGGAAATGGGCAGCTAGAATTCGTCTAGCACGCAAGTCGTAAGAAAAGGCAATCTACCGGTAGAGAGAGGGAGGGGATTCATCTTAGGCTGCTTACAGAAATTGCAGAAAAACGCTTTTTCATTTGATATGTTTATTTTATCATCATCTTACCTTTATAATCAATTTAATACTTTAACTGGATGTTAAGGATCTTTGGATGCATATCATTTACGTCTACGCAATACCCTGCAAGCCACCACTAGGGTGTGTGGCAGGGGGTGAAGATCACCAGACATGCACTATTGGCATGAAACTAGGCTACTACACGGAAACATGTTCAATAATAACGTCGCATGCAGTTAGAGGGTGAAACCTGTCAGTTTCACTCCTCAGTTCGGTTATATGTATCGGCATCATTTAGATATCTTTGAAGTTATTACTACTGAAAATGACAAACTTTAAGCAATTGTGAGTTTCTTAAGTCCATTCTCTCCCATGTTCACCCCATTTAGACAGTTATTTGTGCCCTTTTCTTTAGCAGATATCACAACAGACATTCATCGTAGAAGACAACAAGCATTATAAGAAAGCAGAAGCAAAAGTTTAAGTGGAACAACCCCAAATTATTAAAATACATTTTGAGGCCAAACTTGCTATTTTCCATTTTATCTCTTCATCTTTGAACTGCAGTAATTCAATTATTTTTACAGTAAACTTTAACCATAGAAGAGAACAAAATGGAGTTTCCTCACTCCTTTATTTATTTCGTTTCATAATCGCACCACTCCTTTTTTCACTTCGACTTTCCATTCAATTCACCGGCGAAGACGGTTATTTTGGAAATAATAACAGCATGGAATAACATACGTACGGTTATTAAAGAAAATATTAATCAGTCAAACTGAAAGAACCCCGCATCAATTTCTGAGATCAGTAAGTACACCTCGATTCGGGTTGGAACTATGAATAGCCAGATGTCGTTGAGAAATATACCATGCGCGCAAGACTTGTTAATCGAGCTCAGACTGCGGAATGAGCGTATCGTCAATTAAAAACCTACGTAAGGCGCTTCAACATTTCCTTATCGAGAGAGAGAGAGAAAGACGCCTTTAGCCTTTTCCTCTCTCAGCAGAGTGAGGTATTACCTCAATCCTCTTGGTCGCCCCACTTTTCAGCTTGGCTCGCCGGCGTCACAAGGGGGGTAGATAGTCAGTTCAGTCAGCATATCCGATTATTGCGAAAAATAAAGCGAATAAAATAAAAATGAGTCGCCGTGAGTTTAATTGCGAGCGCGTTCAATTGTGTGGCAATCCCCGGAGTGTAATTAACCGCCGGTAAGTCTCTAGCTGGGTGACGTGGCACCCGAACCGTTAATGGCACATCGGGATCAAAAGCTTTCCCGCAAATAATCCGAATGATTGATTTGTTGTTTTTTTTTTGCCCGGTCGACCCTGTTTCAGGAAAGAAATTCCACTAACGAGGATTGCCTATCGTACCAAAATTCCAAAATCCGGCGGATTTAATGCCTTAGCTTTATTTCTGTGCGTCGGAAACAAACCAAACCTTTGACAGTTTTAAAATAAATGTAATCACTCAGTGATTTTTTTAAATTTACCCTTTTTGCACCTAGACACCAAGGTAAACATTTAAAATGGTCGTCGACTCAAATTCACCCTTTCCTTTCATGCTGTTCGTGAGTAAAGTGGTATTTTGATCCATTTGAACTATATCAGCACCACATCATGCAAGATACCGGATAAGGATGTGTGACAGGGTGTGATCATGAATGCATTCTTGTCTAGTATAGGTACTCTCGTATTTTTGGTCATTAAAACATCGATTTTACCGGTAAGCCAACCCGATTCCGTACATGTCAACCTACCGTACGATAATGATTTCCAAAGCAAATATTCTGACAATATGGATACACATATAAATCTATCGTAACACCTTTTAACAAACCCATCTGATCTTATTTTAAATTCAAGGGATTGTAGCGAGAGAATATATTGATGAACAATCAACGTAAGATGGTTCGATGATTAAAAAAACCTTTTTTTCGTGGCAGTTTTGTTTCAAAAATCGAAAAATTTTTGTTCATATAAAGGGGAAATGGTTATAGGCGAAACCAAAAGTTACGCCTAGGACCATTTCCTACGTACTAGATACTTCGATTTTTTCTTCCATTTTTTCGATTACCCCGCTCCTAAGTAAGAGAAAATCACCACTCTGGAACAATCTTTTTGCTTGTGAACGGAATTTCACCTAGCACAGTGATGCCTTAAATACGACAATAATGAAGCAGTAACGATCTTCCTGCCTTCGTTCGCCGCTTCGATTTTCTTCCCTCTGCACTCAGGCTTCCTTCTAGGTCGAGCCCCGGCATCTCTTGAGAGATCATTGCGTAACAGTCCCAAGCGCATGACCTGGGAGAGATCTCCTATCGGAGCCGAAGGATCTCGGGTGAGCCGCCAAGCCGACCACCCCCCGGCAAGAATCTGTCCTCTCTTCAAAAGCGCTCTCCTCGCAATCTCTGGTATACATCTCACCCGCGCGACCTTGGGAGTCGGTTCAGGAGGTTATGAGTACGAGCAGGCTAGAACTACAGATATTTGTCTCGAAAGCTAGCGGCTCTCCCGCTATAATGTTTTTTTTACAGCTAAACCCTTCAATTCCCCTTTCTCGTATAGAGTTGGGTTAAAGGACACTATCATGGAGAGGAATTATTTCTTGGAAAGCCATCCATTCCATTGACGTCAATTCGATTCCTCGGACCCGCGAAATATTTCCCTCCTCACAGGTGCACAACGTGAACCACAGTTGAAATTCATTCGTAGTTAATGTCACAGTGACCCCAATCACTAGTGGTATTAGTGGAGGCAGCTGAAAGGAGCGGAGCGAAGTTTTCTATTTCTCTTTCAAGAGACTCGTCACGAGGTAACGAATTGCCCTTCCTCTTAGCTGCTTGTTGCGGATTCAGTGAATGCAGTGCCTGTGGCTACGTGCGATTCTAAGCTGGTGAAGAGCCACATAAAAACTAAGTGGAATATGGTTAATCATTCTCTCCTCGTTATCGTTTTAACGCCATTGAATCGGAAAAGGTCCTCCGAAGGAAAAGGTAGGACGCGGGTTGGTTTAACTGTGGTATTTTGCACATTAGTAATCACTAGGAGCTTAATATTTTTGTAATTTAACACTCCGACAGCTAAGATAAAATTAAATCCCCATTTGGATACACACTGAATATTTTTACCTTTGGATAAAGAGCAACTGTCTTTCCCTCTGCTGCAGGGGGAAATGTGCATAATCTCAAAATAGTATCGCGGGAAATTCAGGTTTTATTTTTTTTTCAAATACCTACTGAGGCAGCTCCTGTCATTTATTTAAACTGTATTTCATCATTTACATCCAAACCTAGCAAACAAAAAAGCCATAACTTTTCGCCACATATGTGATTCATGAGTTGCCGTTGTTTATGAGGAAATCCCCTTTTCATTAGTTACTGCTAGCAAGATCAGAAGAAAAAATTATAAATAACTGGATGATCTTTGTTGGGCTTTTGGCTTTGGGTTTCAATCCCTCCCATCGTTCTTTCTGAGGAGAACACATATCACCCATTACTCCCTGTATTTTGTATTTTTCCGAAGTCCGCGATTAAGCAGAGGCTTTACAGAATCCAGCCAAAAGACCAGGTAATCACGACTGTAGGCTGCTGCGTTCGATCGTGCGGTGAAAGGGAGGGCAATAAATATTCCCGCGAACGAATTCCCATTTCACGTCAACCGCTTGCTTGATTCTTTGATGATTGATATAGCTTGATTCAATCATAGTTAATTAATTATCTGTACTACTAATGAGGTTAAATGGAGTTATATTTCATCTTGACCATATACCTAGTCTGTTTTATTATTAGATACTTTTTCCCTTTAAGAATCGAGTAGCTTACTACTTAAATCGTTTTAGTCTTAGGTAGTAAAAGGTTTCTTGTGTAAACGTCTATCCTTGTAGTTGATGGCGTTTCAGGCACTTCATTAATGTTCAATACTTTAATTAACCTCCCCTAATAGGTATGTTCTTTCCCGTAATGGGCGTGTTCTTTAAGAATAACCGTATACATTTTATAGATTTATGCATTCTTAACGAAATAAGTAATCTCATAATTTTCCCACCCACCCTCCTATGGGACATTAGTTATCTTGATATCTCTATTCGGGTGATAAATTCAGTAGTGTAAGTGCAGTATACACAGTGCTCGAATTTTCAAATACTTGTTACACATTATAACAACTACGGGGAAACAGTGAATGAATTGATGATGATGCCTAAGGCAAACGGAGAAGACATATATGACCTCTGAATCTTTCTTTTCCGTGTATTTGTGCTAGTTCACAACCCTGTTTGGCCTCGTGCAATACTTTTCCTGTTCCCTCACCCCCTGCCACTTGCCTGTCTCCCTCAATCTCCGTCATTTCGTCTGTGCGTGCGTGCATCCAGCATTCGACGCCCCCCGGCAGATGGCGGGGGAGGGTGCATTATGGCAGGCCCCGGAGTGGGGTGGCGCTATTCTTCGATATATTTTTTTCTCCCTCCTCATCCCCTTCCCCCCCGCGGCTGCCTACCCAGACGAAGGGTGGCGAGGGACACAAAGCTATGCTGCTGTCGCCTGGCCCCTCACACCCTCCGTCCCACCCCCGGGAGGGGCGGAGACCCTAGGGGTTATGGGGGTGTTAGTGGAGGGTTTGAGCAGCTGCAGCGGAAGTGGACGGGAAAGGTGTTGCGCGAGCTGCTTCAGGGTGTCGTCGTCGGTCGGTCTGAGCCTCCCTCGCCTCCAAACAGACTTCACTCCACTCGGAAATCCAAAATGAGATTTCTCCCCATCCCCGGTTCCTCCTACCTTACCTCTCCTGCACCCACTCCCCTCCCTTCCACTCCCGTATAAGTCTCTCCACTTACACCAACCCGACACGACGTCAGAGGAAGAACGCCCGCATTTCAACGTTCCCGTAAAGTCTGACACGACAACAGGACAAATGAAATCATTTCAAGCGATGCCTATAATGTTTGGGGGATTGGGTTGGTTTACTTGAGATATAATAACGGTTTCTCATTCTGATGATTGGAATCGTGGCCACGGCAGAAACTTAGAGCGATGCTCCGATCTACATCTGTATGTACGCGATACCCTGCAATCCACCGCGAGGGTGCGTAGCAGGGGGTGAAGATCACCAAACACGTGCTATTAATATTCAACTATCCTACTACATGGAAAAATTTTAGATTCCGACTTATGTGAGGATGTGGACAGCATTTAATTATAATATTCCGTCCGTTGGATGGGACGTTGTACTGTGGACCCTTAGGAGTCATCAATAATAAGCTGATACGATGCTGGATTTTCTCTCCAATCTTCCTCAGTATCCGAAATGCCTCCCAGTACTCAACTACCTCACAATTTTAGTTAATATCTTCTGGTATCTCACCAACGCGATCCTATCTGCTACAACATTAGGCCGTAAAATATTGCGGCGTTCAATGCAAAGGTTGGTTTAGCGTGAGGGTAGAGCTCGCCAAGTGTAGAGCCCAAAAAAGCGTAAAATTTACACATATGGGCAGAGTGGCCAGTATCTTCCCCTTTGTTGCCCGTGATTTGGCAGAAAATTCCGATCTCAATTCAGACCCAAAGAAAAACTCATCTCACTTTTAGGAGGACGCGAGTCAGCCGCGGATTCCCTCTCTCCCGGATTAAAACGCGAAACTTCAAGTCAGGAACCAACTCTCCAAATCATGGGCTTCCCATACGACCGCAACAAAACTCTGGCAAAACAGCATTTAAATATTTCAATGCTTCTGTATGGATTTTTGCCGAGAGTTCTGGAGAAGAGCCGCGAGTTACCTTTTTTTCAACTCCCTCCCTCTCCTGGAAATCATGACAGAATATTTCTCCTTCAGCCGCAAAATTGCGTGGAGAGTGGGAGGGAGAGAAATATTCATCCCTCTCCTGTATTCCCTTCTGCTGTTTTTCGTGCGCCTTAAAATATGAATCGAGACGAAATTCGTCCCGCCGTCGTGAATAATGAATCCCGCCGCCATGAATTCCGGAAGCGGTTCGCGGGGGATGTTTGGGGAGATCCGACCGAAGGGGGCCACTGCTAATATTTGGCGCGGGACCGAGAGTCAGAGGCGAGTCCGCAAGCCGGCGGCGCCCTCTTCTTCTGCGACGCCCGGCGACGGAAATTGATGTCGTGCGTTGGCGACGCGCGGAATTCCAAATTGGCGCACCGCATCGCCGCGTCACATCTACGCAATACCCTGCAAGCTACCGCGAGGATGTATTTCAGGAGGTGAAGATCACCAAAAATGCACTATTGACGTCCAACTAGGCTACTACATGGAAACTGATGATGAAAAGACAACTGATTACAGCCGTTAAATGCATTTATATGCATCAAAAGAGAAATTTTCATCTTCATTTCTCGTTAATTTTCAACTAATGCATATTCCTCTCTCAGATTTCTTAACATAATTCCTTTTGCGATACATTAGATAATCCTTTTGCTCCATAGAGAGCTTCGCGTGTCTTTCCATCTTTCTAATGTGCACCACCCCTCATCCTCATCTTACATCTAACCTCAGAAGACAGATCGCTCTTTATAATGCTCTCGTCATACATACTTTACTCGCAGCTCTTTCCATCTGCAGCTGAAATGCAACCCAAATAAGGAAACCCCTTCGCCGCTCGAACTGCGCAAATAAATGTAAAACCGTTACGCAACGGAGGCATTCGAAATCAATTACTCGAAGTCTTTAGCCCTCCTTTTCTGGACTCCATGGACACATTGGCAAGTTTTATGGGATCCTTAAACATGCATACTGAATCATCCATGCGTCAGTGGCACGGTCCCCGAACATTAACGTGACGCACTGAAAAGCTTTTACACCCCTAGTCACCGTTTTGAATTTAGTGGAGAATTTAATTTTAACTCATCAAGGAATAAAAACCCAAGATTGGGCGCAGCCGAAACAAAGGAATCCCATGATAGTCCCCTGAGGAACACGAAAAGACGTGTATCCCATTGTGTACTTTTTTAGGTGGCATACTAGAGCAGAGAACCCAAAGGGAACGTTTTGCAACTCAACTAATTCCGTCGGGCGTATTCAACACTCTTGTTTTGTTATATGAGCGACCGATTTACGAAACCCATGCCGTGAGGAAAACTCCCATGAGGCAGGAAAAAAAGATAAGCTGTACTCTTTGTTGGTGAACTCGCGCTGGCTGTGTCGCAACGTCGCGTTGGATGCGTTCCGAGCACGCTTATTCTCGGCGGAGACCGCGCTTTCTCAGCGATTAGGGGCGGCTATTAAACAAGCCTGCTTTCGCTAAATGACGACTCGAGAAATAAATGTTTTCACAGGACTGTGGGGGAAAAAACTGTAGCCCTTCCCGTCGGTGACGTCCAAAAGTACGCCAGCGTACCAGTTAGGGATGAGAATGTTTGAAAGAACCTTGAAGGGTGTTGGTGGCTTCTTCTCACCATTCTCCTCCGAGTTCACTTCGCGTCTCCACTCTCGTCAGACTTGAAGCAACTCTACAGGAGTTTCTCAAGTTTTCTCGATGGTAGAAGACTGTTGGCCACGAATTTCTTATCACCGCACAAAGTTCGGTTTAGTTCCATCTTAAAGATATCCTCATATATGTCGCGGTTTTAGTTCATGTTGCCAGTGCAAATAAAAACCATGAATAATATCATTTTGGAGAGCTTGTGCTAAAAACTTTAAAGTTGGAGCATCATAATGTGCAGAGCGTAATCTTCCGTGGCCATAAGAAGTGGTTACGTATTTTGGCGTGAATGCTGCACCTCCTTATATAGAGAGTTATAAACCAAGAGTGCTTTTACACCCTTTCCTATACAAGGTAGACATCCTTATGGCAACGCAGGAAGTGTGACTTGAAGAATTACAACCTCAGGCATGGCAATTGCGAGACGGTTTAAAGTCACACCTTGCGGAAAAATGGTCAGTCTCTTGTCCGCTAATGCATACCTACTTCTATTTCCTTTTTCATTCACAAAACGCCCGCAAAAACTGATATTTTTTACAAAATTGCTGCAATTTTTACGGTGCCGTGGTAGCCTGGAACTCGCAGCATCCGGTTGCCCACAGGGTGGTCTTAAGTACGGTACGACGAGGAATTGAGAGGGGTATTTACTCACAAGGGTAATAACTTACGCATTAATATGCATCGGCATAAAAAAATGAGTAGAAACAGAAGACTGCAAACTTGTAAATAGTACCTACATGCGCTCTTCACAGGATTAAAATGTGATAGAATGGTGGTCGAGTTGCTGTAGTGTTTAGGGTTCCAACCAGAGGGTTCCAGGTTCGAATCCCGATGTGGAAAATATTTTTTATCGATGAACCGACCCCTACTTGAGTATTTTATGGAGGGTTTTGGAGAACAGTACCCCAGTATTTCGGATGGGACGTTAAATCGCGATCCCCCTGGCGCCTTTCCTTGTGAGCAACTGATACTGACGCCGGTTTTTTTCTCCTCCCTTCCACCTTATCCTTTCCTTCCCATCCTTGTACCTTTCCTCCGTGTCTTAAGCATCTTTAAGTGCGGGTACAGGCTTGAAAACCACAGAAAGATAGAAGATGCGGTATGTAGTGCAAACATGCTCTACATTAGCGTTAACATTACAACTACTGAAAAGTCGATGAAAATAACTATAGCAACGAAAGTAGCGCCAACTCCATAGCACCTCTTCACATCACAGTGGCAATTTTAGTTGTGCGCCACATAAAAAAAATACGTCATAGACGGGATTACCGTTCGTAATCGCTCCTTGTCAGCCCAACTTAACCTTCAACATTACCTTCATTCACATTAAATCAAAACGGCCGCTCATTGGAAAAAATGGCCCCTGTCCACAGCATGCACCCCCTAGATGGAAACACGATGCTCTGCGAGAATTAATTCCGCGACAACCCGCGGGGCCTAATCCGTCCGACGAAACTAAAAGGAGTTGCTGCTGATTATTTACGCCTTGGGTCGGATCGGTCTCCGTCATTGAGTCCTCCTTTGTGGACCGCCCCGTGATAGAGGCGAGGGACGAGATAGCGTCCCCCAAAGCTACGAGCGACTGCCGCTCCCTCAGCAAGGCAAAGGAGATCACGCGACGGGCCACCCGTGTGAGAGCGATAATAAGGGTTCACGTTTTTTCTCGATTCTGCAGACGAAGACCTCGCGTCTAATACCGTCAAATTATAAAATCAAATCAGGCGAGGGGGATATTATATATTTTACCCATCGAGGCAGAGATTTCGAGAGGAAGGTGGTGCCCTCCACTTAATTCTCAACTCGCGCGTAGGTGTCGTCTTCGTTGACGGTGGCGTCACCGCCGAACTTCTTCGGAAGCTGATTAGGAGTGGTTTTTGCATAATGCCCTCCCCTCCAACACCACACCTCCCTCCCCTCTTAGCCATCGGATATATGTTTCCACGGCAACTC
The DNA here is from genome assembly GCA_933228895.1 of Platycnemis pennipes. NCBI lineage: Eukaryota > Metazoa > Arthropoda > Insecta > Odonata > Platycnemididae > Platycnemis > Platycnemis pennipes. The sequence continues at coordinate 125,451,255 of OW121851.1, read as the reverse complement.
GAACGGCACTCTTCTTTTTTCGTCCTTTTTTTCGCCCGCCAACAGCTCTTGTTTTGTTTCTATACTGTCGTTCTCACCAAGCCCCTTCTACCTTTCCAACCACCCCTTCCCGCTTCTTCCGTTGCCGAGGGCGTCGGCTTCATTGGATGCGATTCTCCACCGGATGCGAACTCTCTCTCTCTCTTTCTATCTCTCTCCCCCTCACTGTCAGCCTTCTCTTTCATCAACTACCCCTCCTCCGTCATTCCACGGAAAGGAGAAGTGGAGAGAGAAAGAGAGGGAGAAAGCGAAATTTGAGACAGAAATCTCGGATCCCAACTACTCATTCGCTCGCCACTTTTTCTTATGGATGAGGAGTGTTGGGGTAATGGAGATTTGCTCGGTTGATCGACGACTTCCCGGAGAATTACGTATTCATGCCTTAACCTTTCAGAATTCCCCAGAGTGCATGCCAGCGTCAAATATAACGATTCTCTACGTACGCTCAGCTTATCAAATACAGAAAATTTCCTTCTGAAGGATCGATTTCATGAATACATGTAAAGTATCACCTGAGATGCCTGGGGAGGCGCGCATTTTCTTGGTAAATTGATCCTCCTATCATTCAAGAGGCCATTAGGAAGCTTTGATTATAGAGATTCAACGTAATAATGACCTTCTTTAACAGCCATCAACCCCTATTCCTCAAAATATTTATTACCCTGCTTCATAATTGATTTCTCCCTTATGTGATTCCTCCTCTTTCGCGAACTCCTGTTCATTTTTCACGGCAATTTGAACCGATAAATCGATTGAAATATATTTTAAACGCAGTTTTCAATTATATAGGTATCTGCTAATGCTTATTCATCAGGAAGGTACACAATAGTACGTGAAATCATTTTAATGGAGCGGGATTATTTTTGTTGATAGTTGGCAAATTGCGACGCCGGGTTTCCCTCCACCTGTACTCTTTCCCTTAAAATCTCCACAAAATTTTAACAATAACATATACTTAAAGGCCTAAACAACCACGACCCTCTATAGCCTTCGGTACTATCCAAAGCAAATACTTAATCGTGGTCAATTAATTTTTTAAAAACGAAATACGGAAACAACTTTTGCAAAGCGCAATTAGGATTTAAAATTTATAACTTTCCTTATCGCTTCCTTTATCGCTAAGGATGTGCTCACCTTCAGAGCAGATGCTCAGTGAATTCACTCACATGGTCTACCTATTATGATGGAATAGTTAATACTCCATTTAAATTAATCCAACTAAATTAAAAACTTTGTATATTCCACACTTTAATTACAAACACAAAACACGACCTGTTTCATCCACAAGAGGACATCATCGGATACCTAAGTTTAGCCTTAAACCATACAGTTTATGATGGAACGGTTATTAAAACGGTTGATCAAAAGTAATGCTGCTGTTTTTGAGGTCAGCGACACTTGTGAAGGCTGAACCGCGAGGTATGATTCTCTGCCATGGAATACCAGAATAGAATGCCAGAATGCCGAAACGTCTTCAATTTGGGGTCGCAAGGACTTCCCAAAAAGGCCCCGGACAAAAAGCCCTCCGCACTGCGGCCAAAAATGGATGCGGAAAAATGAGCGATGTGGAACGAGCAGGGTGGGAGGAGGGGGATGAAAAGTGAACAGGGAGGCGAAAGGAGGGGGAGGGGGCACACTAAAATTATGTGAAAATTCGTCCCACGCCTTCCGTCTACATCCAGGCACATTTTAGGTTTATGCCGCCTTATGAATCCCTAATAGATAAGATGGATTATGAGTTCCGTAAAGGAGGAGAGAGAGAGAAGGAGAGTTTAAAGAGATCGGGAGGGTGGAGGTATACGAGAGAGAGGAAGAAAGGGGGGTAAGACTTGAGAAACCGGTTTCTGAGGAGATGCGGTGGGTTAACAGCACGGAACGATCGGTGTCTGTTTGTTCTCATTGCGGATAAAAAAAAGTAAACGTGAAACAACAGACCGGACGGGGGCTTTAATAAAAAAAATCCGGAGCGAGATATAGTTTTGAAAAAAAAGGCAAAACAATCGATTCACTCGAGTTTGCGGCATTGCCTAATTTGGACAAGGCTTCTCCCGACACCAAGGACGTTCCTGTCCTCCCCAGCGGACTCTGTTTCAATTTCCAACGCTCAGGTATCCGTCAAAGAGGCTCGGTCGACTTTCCTGTTTTCACCTCTCCCGCGAGAGATGTCCCATCACTTATTTTTTTTTCAATCTCGATACCTTTTCATTTTCTTGAGCATCTCCTGCCTTCCCGTCTTAATTTGCTTTCCTTCGGACAATAATTTCAGGGACAGTCGCAGTAATTACTTCGACAGAGATGGCTAATTATGCCTTCCTGGTGGTTCGTTTCTTCCGCCGTTGCCTTCAGAGGGGAGGAGGTATGTTGGGAGCGTTCTTAAAATCGTTCCTTAGGGAAGAGGAATTACATCCGCCCGCATGAGTCTTTCCAATCTGGTTGTTGCTTCCCACCAGTTTTTTACATCCTGCCCCTGAGATCCTGTGAATGAAATCTTAAAAATTATCTCGGGCACACTGATTTAATTGAACTAGGAACATCGTACATTATGTAATCACTTGCTGCTTGACCGTGAGGGAAAAATCAAGTAATATTAAAAATTATCAAGAATATTCTGCTATCATTATTTTCGGGAGTAACATTCTAGCATTTTAAATTTTCATACGACTCATATTGTTTAATCTAATGTATGATTGAAAGATTTGCGTGGTAGCTCTAGGAGTAGAGTGTAGGGCCAACCGACCAAAAGCTCCGCGTGTATTTCGTGAGAGGCCTCTGGACATGTCCAGCTGAATCAAAACTCGAAACATATGTTGGACACCAAAAAACTCTAGGACACCACGGACATAAGATGAGAAACCAACTGGACTCCATCCCATCCTACTTTGTGAATTTCAATATTGAGCTTAAGAGTTAACCAGGCATTACTAGTAGTGTCTGTTTAACTCTTCCTTCGCCTACAGTTTAAAAAAGATAAAAACAGCAAAGCAAGAATGCCCAAACATGCTGTGCTATCCATACGTTATCCGTAGATACAATTGTACATTTATACTATTGAACATACATATTTACAGCAATTTCCTACTTCGGGTTGAGAACTAATATTTAACCAGAATGCCAGTTACAACAGCACTAATCCTGTCCAATATCAGCATTCTTTTATGACATATATCTAATAGATTACGCATGCAATGAATTTTTAAACAAGGAGAAGGTTCTCTTGGATTGACTTAACATTTACTTAACATTCATAGCAAGAAAATTGAAATTTTCGTTTGTAAAAAAAAAGCGCCAAAGGGAATCATGCTTTAAGGAAAAGCACCTCTTCTGTTGGACAAAATCATCCTCGGTCCTTATCGAATTATACGAATCGATCGATAAAGTAAATCTCGAGCTGTTGCGTGTGAGGGTAATGCGCGTCGTTGGTCGCTAATTTTAGTTCACCTTGGGGCTCAGGAGTCGTCCATCAAAAGCCCCCCCTGTCTTCGGCGGCTTCCGCTGGGGGGCGTTCTTTTAAGGGGCGGCTCTCCTCCGCACGCAGGGCCGGCCCCTGCGACTCCTTCCGCACGCGAGGCGTCGAGATAATGACAGTAATGAGGGGCGACCTTCGCTTAACTCTGATTATTCAATCGCTCGGATTGGAGGAAAATACGTGTTTAGCCAATGTCCCGCCCCTTCCGGGGGTGAGAGAGCAGATTGTCGATACCGGGAGATACCGACCGCGTTCCCTTTATCAGTCCTTAAACCCGGAGAATTAAAATCACTCAGGCACCATAGTTAGATTTAGAGGACAATCCCGATGGCTAATGCCACGCAAAACTCAGTGATGTTACGTAGAGTCGAGGATAGCAGTATGTTATTACATGAAATTATTGGCCCCTTATTACGGTATGACATATTTTTTTTTGATACGGCATGGTGCCAAATAGGTAATATAATTTTTGGTATCAATTTTTTGCTCCTCCGCGCCACCACGCCGTCAATCTACGCGAGAATCAGGATTTTTAATTACACGCTTAAGTTAATCCTGGTCATCCATTTCTAATGACTCAATGAGTACCTCTCGTATTTATCTTGAGGTTAATCTTTATAAATGTCCACGAAAAATTATAGATAATAATAGCATCTCCATCAACATCAAAACAATATACATTGTACTATTTGCGTATATATTCTTCGAACGTATTACGTAGTAATGCAAAAAAACTGATTTTAATTACGCGGTAAGCATTGATTTCACTTTTAAGAATCTTTTTCTACGTACCAAACTTATAGAATGTCCAATTTCTCCGACTAAGGAAGGTATATTTTGCATAGATTGGTCAGTATTTAAATACTTATGCATTTCCCGAGACGCAATTGCTTAAAAGTTCACGTTCTGTTCAAATAATTTTTTTCTTGAAAAGTTCAGGGGAAAAATTTTCGCAAGAAGCTATGGACAGTGTATTGCTTCATTACGACACGGTAAATATAATTAGGTAAAATCCGAAATAACCGTACAATAGTTTTTGGAAACACGACATAATAAATTTAATGTTGCTCTTTAATGAGCTGCCACTCTTGCGAGATTTCTACATCTACATCTACACGATACCCTGCAAGCCACCTTTAGGGTGTGTGGCAGGGGGTGAATGTCACCAAGCATGCACTACTAACATGCAAGCAAGCAAGAGATTTATGTCCCACGGAAGCCAAGCATAACCCTAAAGAGGATGGGAAGGCCTGTACATTTGACGTGAAGGAGTTGTACTAGCGGCTACAAAAGACATTCAATGAGACAAAGGAGGTAATATCTCATGCGGAAACGTAACTGGCGCGAAAACAGACACTCACTTAAATCATATCCCGCAATTTTTGAAGAATTCGCGAAACAATTGTATGGAGAGTGCCAACAGAAAATTCCTCAGAACTTTAAGAGCTAAGAATAAAGCACAACAACATAAAAATCTTCATGAGAAAAAGAACATCCATTCTGTCCCAACCTGCCAGAGAAATTCTATGATTAATACCTTCTCCTCCTTAGCCCTTTCCAGGGCGTGGTAAATAAGTTTCCGTAAATGAATCGGTATTCAGTCATAATATCACAATACCTATACCAATCTATAATTAATAATGAAGAATCACATGCAATATGAACAACCAAGAGGAACACATGTTTTTCAAATATTAAAATGAACCAGGAAGAGCACGTTACTCAAATATTAAGCACAGAAATTATCTAGCTTTTGTAAAAAATTTAAAACACAACTCCCTACCGTTTCACCGTTAAGGCAAAAATGGTGAAGACGGAAAACTAAAAGGCATGAAGTGCCTTTATAGATAACTTCCTATGCTCTGATACGATTTCACATTAGACAGCAGTTCCCCAAAAACGTTACTTCACCATGATAACACTTGAATATTTTGTAGCATAATATTTCATATCCCTTTAAATTGCCTCTATGATAGGTAAAGTATTTATCTAAATCAGAAAAAATGACTATCTGGATCCCTTAATTTCATTTTTCACTAGGAGACAATAACTGATTTTTCCGATGGGGAAAGGAATGAAATAAAATGGTCACAAATGCTAATCCGCACGAAAAGCGGATAAGCATTCGCGACACTAATGTGACTCCGCTTAGAACCTACGAAGAAAACAAATTTGCGAAAACCCTAATCGCATGCAAGGGGGTAGCACTTTAGTTTCGCACAGCTGCTCGGCCAACAGACAGGCCAAACTTCCCCATCTGCCCACTTCGTTGAAATGCAAACATTGAAAGGATTCATTAGGCTCAGAAAATCGTCTTCTCTCCCTCACTCTTCACTCTCTCGAGACGCAGACAAGACCCGACAAATGGTCTGACGAGTATAGGTGGTCGGGAGACCCAAGTGAATACATCTGGTGGGTGGGTTACGCCTTCCATCTCCATTGCTTCGCTAGTCGCAGTTTACGTTCGCATAAGCACTCTCTCTCTCTCCCCACCCTTCCCCCAATGGGACATTGTTATTGCCCCGAGCCGAGCAGCATAACATCTGGGACGCATACGCTGGGCTGTTTGCTCCTGTACCGACCGATCCCCAACTTGCCCTGGCCCTGTCGTGGCTCATACGTGAGTCGACAACCCCTCGAGCCCGTCACGGATTATAGCCCTTATCCGCCACAGCCACCTCACTTGGGGAGACAATGGGTGTCTCCCCTTAAGAGCAACGACAAGAGAGTTCTCCTCGGAAACGGATGGCCAATTGACTCGCCGAAACTGACCCCGAAACGTGCCGGGTGGCTAGAACCATTTGTTAATTCCATTGTGGCTCAATGGGAGGTCAGCAAGTGCCCTAAGTTGACCCTTGGACGGTCAACTGTTCGGGCGCGGCTCTGAAACGCTTCGAGGAACACACCCACGCTCTCTGTTGCTTTAGGGATTGAGCACACACGTATTGCACACATACTTAACCCCGGCGAGAGAGGAGAGGCCCCCACAGATGTCCGGAATGCAGCAGTCGTCTGCTTTTAGCTTATAGTTTCCGGCTCGGGAAGCGAAGAAAATAATTCCAAGCGCAAGAATCCTGGCGATCCCTACTGTGCGATGCAGGAAACATGTCCCATGCAGCACTCATGGAAACTCGGGCCGGAACTGATTCCGTATTAATCGTTTCTGCCACGGAATGAATTGACGGAAGCATTGATTTTTCGCACTCCATGCCATCCGAACCCGACAGCATTTGTCCCAGTTCCACAATTTTTATGCCTCTTGCATAGTGACCTAAAAGATCGGTTTATTCTTGCGTAAAGGCTGGATCCATCCAAAATAAATAAAATCGGTGGTCTTAATCGATATCCTAATGAATGATTATTAACGCCAAAATAAAGAGTAATGCAGTAGGAATGCAATAAAATATGCTTATTTAAGATATAAAAATAAACCCTTCGCACTTGAACGGAATTATAGTTTACATAAATTACATTCACAGCATGGAAACAATTTCAAATTTCCATAGTGGCTATTGAAAATTATTTTTCCCTAAATGAGTTTGACCATAGATAAAATGAAATAAAATAATCGATTATAACGAGCTAAGATAATCCCAATCTTCCATACGCCGATGTGATTTTTCTAAAAGACTCCCAATATAAGTCATTCATCAGGGTTGGGCCCTGTCTCCTATTAACAACATTTAAATGACAAAGATTGCATAATTCTTGTATGTAGTGGTTAGTCTGTGCTATGTAGTCATTGTAGTGAAATGTGATATAGGTAGTCTTAAGTCACTCTTATCTGAAACAACTAATGAAGGGTGATAACTACCGATCAGTGTGTCACACGCTTCTTCCTTCCGATGATGAATTGACACTTATTTTTTCCGTGGGATGACTTCATTCCTGAATAAATCTCCCTCCGCATGCACCACTGACTCGGGCGTAGTAAGGGAGTGAGTGGATAGTCCTGTCTTCATGTATCGGATGAGTGATCACCAAGGACCCCGCGTTCGGAGTTGTAACATTCGCAAGGAATGGGTTTTTCTCCTTTCTTTATCGATTGCTGCGAACGGTAAGACTCGTCAGCGGACCATTGTCTTTGAAACTGTTGTTTCTTTATTTCGTCTCGTTTTATTCCCTAAACGTTTCCAGAATTATCCTTACGTAACCTATCATCAAAGCTTCTTCGAGGTATTCTTCCCCACCATGCAATCTGAATGGAAATGGTGACTCTCCTCAGATATCCTTCTAAAATATCGGATACATATTCAGAGTAATTCTGGAATAACAATTGAAATACTTTAATTTTGTTAATTTAGTTGTAACACTCAATACTGAAAAGTGTTAAAGCTGTGATATACGTTTGGTCACAGGAAGAAAATTTAATCATGAGCTTCACCCTCACGCGGTAAATGGATTGAAAAAATAACACAAAAAAAGGGATGTTTATGTATTCAATATCGAAAGTCATCTAGAGCGGTAACTATGGAAATTTCATCTAGATTTTCTTCTCTATCTATTTTTGCTAATGGATGCTATGTTAATAAGAGGACCAACTGAAAAAAATATTAGAACTACCGCCTGGGACAGCAGTGTAGTCCAGCAAAGATTAGAAGGCAGCGCAGCTAAACTATAGTTTTCGGATACATTACTAAAGACAAACGATAATCGAAGAAGCGCAGAGATACCTAACGGGGAGAAGAAAGCAGAAGAGGAATGGGATCGAAGGAAGAAGATGCTGCCCTTATTTCCTCGTTCCATTCGCTATTGAGAAATACGAAAGCTAGCCGTCTAGCGGAGAACCACTTTCTCGTCGGCTTTTCCCCTTATGCAATGACGAATGAAAGATCCTCCTAATCCCCTCATATATATTCAACTGGCACCGTATTAATATTCAATTTTTCTACCTCTGTTATCTTTGTTTTGCAACCACGAGAAAAAATCCCGAACTGCTGCAGCCGAGCGGCAAAAAAAAACGGACTACAGCGGAGGAGGTGGTTATAAACACCTTTCCACGCCTCCGCGCCTCTGGGCGTTATCCCGTCGAAGTAAAAGTGCCTGCGTGAAAATAAACACAAATGGAATTCATACTCTTCCACCTAGACGACTAGAAAACAGCCACAAACCCCGCTTTCCCTTCTTCAAATCTCACCACAGCTAATAATGGAGCGGCATTTCTCGTAACACATCTCGTGGCGGAAGTGATTCGAATACTCACCTTTCCGGCGAAACGAAAGTAGGCAGTGAAATAAACATACCACGGTCGATAAAACGTTATGTCAGGTTATAAACTTTAACTCAATCGGTGGGTGAGTGCTTATAGAATTCTCAATTAGTTTCCCTATTAGCTCACCTTCTCCCGCTCTCTATCTTGTGGATCCAGTCCAAGTGGTGGCTGGAGTACTACCCTGAGGGACCATGTTTGAATTCCGGAAATGGCAGACTATTCAGTGGTTAACCGGTCCCTATTTGATTACGGGATGGAGAACATTTCAAGTACAGAGCTCCGTCCGTCGGATAGGACGCGAAACCGTGAACGCCAAGGCGAATTTCTTAAAATGAGGCTACGCCGAGTTACCTTCCACCTTTCCTCTATTTCGTAAATACCTACCTCTCCTCAAATAACCTCCTCTACATGATATACGCAAAATGTCTTGGTATTTACATTGTTTTCCCTCATTCACAGCAAAAACTTTCCTCCACTGCGGTACGTGTACAGCTATTTCAATAAGATTAGCTCGCGATTATCAAAATATTAACGTCAATCGTTAAGTATTAACCTTAATATACTACTACATATTACGTTAATATTAAATAAAACTTAATGATCTAAAAGAGACTCTTGACTGTAGTCAAAAGACTAGTCAAGAGTCTCGGATGCTATTCAACAAACCAAGCATGCAAAAACAAGCTGTTAGTTGGGTTACATTAATGTCCTTATGCCAACATGCAACTACCTATACACTGTATTTATACTGTTCGATATATTTACAGCTATTCATATCCGTGTTTGTACGAGGAAAGAAGGACATTTTGAACCGGTCAGCTGTGGATGCCCGATCGACTCAAAGACTCAAAGGCAATGCCGTTCCGTCGGGGGGATAATTAGATCAAAGAGCGATGGCCGAAAAAAATGAATTTATCGGCCTCTGCACCCTTGCTTCTCAGTTCCCGCAACACTTTTCGGGGACGCTTTTATCGCGGACGTGGATCGTAAGCGGATGCCTCTGGGGGTCGCATGAGGGAGATAGCCTGAGTCTCCCTCCTCATAATTTCCACCCATCTTTGCCGCCGAAGACGCGGATGCAAATGCGGCGCTCGTCCTCCATTGTTATTCAAATCGCGCGCCGCAAAGGAGCTCAGGCGGTATTGTTGTCATTCTGCCACGCTCTCGTCTTTTGTCTTCGAAGCTCGCGAAGGAAGAGTCTCTAACTCCCTCTCTCCTCCAAAGTGGCTGTTCTGAAAAGTCAATGGGCGACAGAGAATCGATGAAAAAAGTCGAATTCCTCAGGACGAAGACGACATTAATAATGTGTCGTTTCGAAACCCTATGCTGCTCTCGCACCGGAATTGAATTCTGCTTCGGTTCTCCCTGAAGCAGTTAGGAAGTCGCCCGGGTGAGGAAGGAAGAGTCAAGGAGGGTTTGAAACTGAATTTAGTTCATCCGATACCCCAAAGTCTACGTGAATAATTGGAATTCCGCTCCAGCACCTATATCATTCGATCACTCGAATATGGGATTGTTCCGACTTCCCGTTCGCCTAGGGTATCGTTTGAGGAAGAAAACCCGTAGCTTCAATGGGTTGAAAGAGTTATAAATCCAATAAAGTAGACGGAACAAGATGTGATGGATGGAAAAGAGTTCACTGGATCGGTAGGGAAGCCAAAACTGTGAAGAGAATGTTTTGCCTAATACTCGGTAGCGAACAATTCCCCACAATAACGCAGCTAAGTGTAAATCGCTTTCCATGCTGCATCGCAAATATAATTGAGACAATTTCGACTCGCTGTAAGAAACGCAATTTTGAAGCCATAAAAGACGCAATGTTTAGAGCATAGATTAACATACTCGATCGACCTAATTGAGAATTTTCTGCTACCACCCATAGAGCGTAAGGAAAGCATATTCAAGGTAAATTTTAAAAACCGTCTTTCACGCACGACATTAATCAATTGACTCAAAAATCTAGCAAGGTTATAATCACATAAAATATTAGGTAGATTGGGCATCGTATTAAAACCACAGTCAAGGCGGTTCCACTGCTTTGATCGCCTTTAAATGATCTCAAATGGAAAGAGCCGTAAATTCAATCGCTCGGCAAACGGTTTATCTTTCTCTCGCCAATATTTGTATGGTCGTCTTGAAACCAGTACAGCGTGAAAGCAGAAGCGCGAGTCATTTCCGCCCGCCTGGAGGAAGTGAAACGGTACTTGTCCAGAATCAAAGCGAAGACGCAGAGGAGTTATTACCCAAGATAGTGCCGACGTCGAGTGCTCGAGCGCCAGGGGTGGGGAGAACTGACGGCACTATAGCCGGAATCAGGTTTCGAATCGGGCCGCCACAAGACGAAGGAAGATAATTTGTTATACTATGGACGCCAAACGCTACAGTGGTTATTACGGGCGCTTGACACAATAACGTTTATTGGATTTGAGCTAATGAATTCAATCGTGAGGATAGGTTTCCACTTCTACACCCTTCAGGTACAGATGAAAGTTTCTTTTCCTGCACCATTTCCCTCCGTAGTTCAGTATTTGCTCCACTTCCTTTAACGCTAGCCAAAAAGCCAATCCTTTTCCTCCCTTCACCTCATTTTACCAGAATTAAATAGTAGTCGTCTTCACTTAAACCTCGCCTTTATTTACTTAGTCCATTCTATTCGTATAAATTTGCTCCAGTAACATTCTCCCCTCCTCAATGGAGTTAGATACTAGATCATGACTACCTTTCATTCCTTCTACACTGTCCATCCATCCTTCTCCACTGTTCTACATGCCAACATACCTAACGTCTCCGATTTCCTCTCATTTCCCATGATCCACGCTTCGCAATCATATTTCATATCTACTCCTTACTACCCTTTTCATGACGCTTTCACCAAGGAGAAGTTCCCTCCTGTCAATGAAAGACATTGCCAGCGCACTCCTCCGACAAGCAGAGCGCCAACCACAGGGTCGCGGTTTAGAATCCCGCCTGGATTGGTTTTTCACCAACTGAAGAATAGATGTGTGTGTACGTCCAAACCAGCCATTGTCACAGATTTTTCTGCTTCTTGTTACAAAAAAACATACACCAAGACATCTACATCTACATAATACCATGCAAGCCACCGCAAAAGGAGTGTGGCAGGGGGTGAAGGGGGTGTGGCAAGAGGGTGGCGTGTAGGGTATTATGTAGTTGTACACGTAGATTCATCCTTAAAGGCCCGAGCTACCAGATGCTTTTCCCTTTACTTTAACTACGATTAGAACCGATTTCAAGCTCCAAAATGAGGCCCAAAGTTCACTCCATGTTCGAGCATGGAAAAGCCGAACGCGTGCGCGTCATAAAGCAGCCGGCCGGCCCTGGCCACATCGGTTCCATTCGGTCGGGTGCGTGGAGGCGCGCCCCAGGGGTGGTTAGAGTGCCGTAAGGGTGGTGGAATAAGGAAGGACACGGCTCTCTGCGTCCGAGGCAACACAGCCGCCCCAAATCGGCGGTGGCCAACCGTCTCAGACCCCCCCACCACACCTGCCCGGGACGCACGTGTTGTCGTGAGAAGAGGGGAGGCTAGAATGTTCACCCGAAAGTTCGCGGAGCCGAATGAAATTACTGATGCGAGCAGTAGTAGCAGTCGTTTCAAGGGTTAACAGAGACACTTAAGGTGAACTCTGTATTGTGTTTTTCCCACATGATATCAATAGTAATCACTCATTCACTGTTATTGTAACTATCAGTAAAACGCTTTGCATGTTTATAGTGTATTTTACCCCCCCTGCCACACACCATCGTCAGGGCCTGCAGGGTACTCAGTAGATTAAGACTATGCATAGCTGCTAGGACTAGAATTGTTTACACGTCGACAATACACGCCCACAGTAGTTTTACCCCTGACACATACCCTCACCACGGATTGTAGGGTAATATGTATGTAGATGTAAATTGGAGATTAGATAGTTGAAATCATTTTACAACGTGTTTTGTTCTGCGAATCGCTAATAATGTTGTTATATATATAGTTATCATAAGAAAGTAATGGGCTCCGACTTCTATTCTTACTGTTTCTACGCTTACTTCTATTTTATGCTCCCTTATTAACTTCTTATCATCTTAGAGTTTTGATTTGTTTAATCAAATTGGCTTTCTAGTCGGACCTCTACGATCGATGTCTTGCTGATATCGTCAGCAAGAATCCATGTCGAGTCACTCACACTTTCGAGTTCTTCGCGTGTCTCTACAGATCTGGGACAATTCATTTGTTTTATTGGGGAAATATCACCGACTGACCACCCCAGCTGATATGGGCGAAGCAATTAAGAGACATACCCTTTTTTCGTACCATTTTGTGTTGACCACCGTGACTTCACCTGCCGGTAATAACTTGAACAAATGCTGTTCATTGCCTCAGGTGGCATCGTGTAGCGGAAGTCAAACATCCCGTGGAGTAAATGAAATTGCAGTTTTATTCCCAAGGAGAAGTTCAACACTACGCGTTTTTCACCACTTTGCAAAGCCGTCAGATACAATGCTTTTGCCCGATAATGGGCATATATGGAAGAAAATGAATAGGGATAGAGTGTGAATAAAGATAAGGATAACTCATACCTGTACTAACACACTATATAAACTTACAAATAAAATAAAACAGTAACTTTTTCCAAAAAAATATATTTAAAACGTCAGATTAGCCAACAACTCTTTCATGGATACCAGATGATGGTTTTTTATGCTGAAACACGTGTTGTGACTTCATAAATGCATTTTTTGTGGAAAAGTGCAACTATTTCATTTTTCTAGTGTCTCACTTCCACTGCCTTATCATATGAAATCTACCAATGCATGAACCGTTGCCGCCAGGTTATAAAACGTGATTTTTTTTTTTTTATCGGCAAACCTCCATCCACATTCCTATGGTACCAACGAAGTGATATCGCTTATCAATACGTAATTGCATATGAAAATAGTAATGCTCTTTCACAAAGTTCAAATATCCTAATCAAAATTCGTTCCTAAAAGTCCATGCCAAGTTCCAATCTGATGTTCCGGGAATTTCAATAGTTTGGACGTTTTGCTGTTATTTTAATAAGCATAAGCATTACTTTACGAGTCCATCCCCATTGTTATTCTTGTTCTTTAGATGTAATTAATTACAATACATGACGATGGTTTCCTTGCGCTTATTATTATGCGTTTTATATGATTCAACAGCCGGACTCAAGTAAAGCAGTGATTTCAAAGAGAGAGAAACTGGTGCTTTTCGACCTTCATGGACGCTGTAGGCTTGCACGCACGGTCATTCTTCCGAGCTTAGCAATTTCATTCCTTGGAATTCACCGATCCTGGGAAGGTCACTTGCTAAATGTCACGCGGTTCGTGACCTAAGGTGTATAATTTTCAGATCGGTTACGATACGGATGACAAAATTTATTTTTAGTCCCTTTGTCTCGTCTTTTCAATTTCTTATCACTGACAATCTCAACTCGATCTTGTGGCTACTTTCCAACTCCCCATTAAAAGTTCTCCTTTTCATTCATCGGTATAATTTTTATCATGCCCGAAACCTGCTTTTGTACATGGTCAGTCCAACATGTTCTTCGCGAAACATAATTACTCTGAATAGCATGTCTCTCTTATCACATGAGGATAAAGAAAGGGCGTACTGAAATTAACGTCAAGTTTAATTGTGTAAATTGAGGTGAACGTGTTTCTTTCTTATTTCACTCAAAAAAGGGTTATGCGTTAATCTGTCGTGTATCACGTAAGGAACCTAAAGGCGTGTGGCAGGGGAATGACTTTTCTTTTTTTTGCCCTGTGGTTTGAATTTACGAAAAGAAAGGTGTGAGTTGAGCAGGGGTGGTTGTGAAGGTTACCCGCAAAGGAAGTCCGAGAAAGAATGATTAGTCCCACGCCCGTTGCCTGGAGACGGAGGCATGAAGGGACATCGGTCTAGCATTCTTCAAACTGCTTTTGTAATCCCCTCACGGGCGTGATCGGAAAAAGAGTTATGCGGCGCTGGTCCCGTCGCCGCCGTCGTCTCGCCGAGTTTCTCATGCCAGGGCTAGCCGTTCCCCGAAGCGCTGCTAGGGGGTGGGTCTCTCACATTCCCCAGACCTCCCACGTGCGACTACGAAAACATCCCCCCAAATGCCCGCCCCCATACCCCTCACACCTAATCCTTCGCCTATTCCTATCTCTCTATATCAAGGCTCGTTCCGACCTAATCGGAATCGCCGATCGACCCGAAGGAACCCTGACTGCGATGATACGGTATCAGTTCCCGAAATACCCGCGTTCAATTTGCTTAACGCTACCTATAGCATACGACCAATCCAGGGATTCTAAAATTAAAACTCACAGGAAAGAGAATTCTCTGGAGTGGGGCTGTTTTATTCAAATTTTTACCACCAGATAAATTAGCGAAATTCGAGACTTTTTAACCGAAAAATTGGCAAGCGGCAAGCGGACACTCAGCAATAAAAGAGCTCTGCAAGCCAAAAATTTAAATCCAATTAATCGATACTGCTAAGGTACTGAGGCCATTTATTCGCGGGGGGAGGTTGTAATGTTTAAATTTGAAAATATTTATGACCAATATAGTATACCTACAGATTTGACAGCTGGAGTATAGATAGTGGAAATAACATTTGTCTAAATTAGATTCTTAGAAATCTTAGATCTACATCTACCTAATATCCTGCGAGCCACCGCGAGGACGTGTAGTGGGGGTAAAGATCACCAACACATGCACCATTTACATGCAACTCTTCGTAAGAGCTACCGCTACAGACTACTCTAGCAATATTTCCATCCCTTTGCTGTGCTGCCTATAATGCTCTCTAATGGTAAGCGGGAAATACGATGCTTTAAATCCATCGGTATAACAAATATCTCTCTAACCTTATTTAACTGGTCACATCTAGCATAATACGAAGGGGTTTTTAATATGTACCTAACATCTTCAGTGCACCTATCCGTTCTAAATTTCTGCAGGAGATTCAATCTGTACTTAAACCTACGATATTTTAATGATTCCCAAACAAATTCTTCTATTAATTTTGATACACGCTAAATTTTAAGGAAATTTTGATATTGATTAATTTTGAAATTTATCCAACTGGCGAAGGGCTATATGCAATTTGAAAATGATGAGATGCGGAGTGAAGCATATTTCCTTCGTGGCACCTCTATGTCCAGCGTCACAGTGAAAATCTGTTGTGGCGAGGTAGGCCAAGCTCCCAATTTCCCTCCCGACTGTCTTCTCCCTCCAGCCCTCGTCCGAAGTCCCTTGGCAACAACACCTGTGGAGCGTGAGAGACGGATCGAGGAATTCGGAAAGAGGAAACGTCGTGGCACAGCGAGATAAAAGAGGTCGACTTGGGCAACAGTGCCCACCCCCCGTCCCTTCATCACTCCACCCACGCATGTGCAAAGGTTTTCCTCCGGCCAGAATTGACGAAGTCTTGCTTTTAAGCGTAAGCAAAGTGACACATCCTGAAACCTGGCATCGTTTCAAAAACTATGAAAATGTGAAGAAGCCAGAAAAAGTTTGAACTTTGGAAAAATTTGCTATCCGTTCCTCATCCAAAATGCCTACCATTTTTGAGCCCGGCTTCCACTAAAAGCTGAATACCGTAAAGGGAAACTTCATCCATATCTAGGTAAGGGGTGAACATCTTATTAATGCTGGGGATCCAACTCCTTCCGTTTACGACACTCACGTTTAGACGTCGCGATGAATTGTGCTTCAAGTTCGCAAGTCAAAGCCAAAGATTAGCATGCAATAGGATTATTTGCCCATTGATAGGGTACACTGCCGTAAACCACCGGTGTGGGTTTCGGGGTACTAAATGCATATAGCCACCAGTATCATTTCTTCACTTCGGCATACAAGTTATAAGATTCAAGGAAAATTGTTACGATTGGAATTCAGAACGATTTCAAAATATGTTTATATGATGATTCGATTTTTAGGAGATAAAAATAATCGCAGGAATGTTTCATGCTACAAACAATATCGTCATTCTTTCTCACTGTATATTAGCCAACCAAGAAGTTGCTCATCGTGTGCCAATAACCATTAAACAGCCATAAATTCAAAGGGGAGGTATTGTTTTACAGGGGAGCAATATCGAGTAATCGGAATTCAAATATTTGCCTAGGAGAACGGTTTTCCCTCAGTGTAAATCTTACGTACGAGTCAATGATAGCTGGAATAAATCAAGGGTTTTAACGCCAAGCTATCAAACCGTTTGGTAATCTTGAAGCATTCGTCCTAATAAAAAATCGCAACTTTAGAAAGCGTATTCAATGTTAATACCCGAAATACCTGAGTTTATATTAATGTTTTCCATGAATGATTGAGAGTGGCAGAATACGATCTTGGCTTTGTGAAATGAATAAGGAGATAAACATCTAGGACTTGTACTTATACATTAAGGTTTACGTATAGTAGGTATAAGAACCGTCGGCGACTCAAGGATTTTATATTAGAATGTACTACAAAAGAAAGGAGGGAAAAGCTCAGAGATACCGAATATAAAAAAGGCAAAAATTGAACGTAACGCTCCCGTGGATTCAGGGATCGGCAACCGACTGCTCCACACATGTATCGACTCTCTAAATCGAACGCGTCCTTGCGACTTACAAGAGAGCGAATATCTCTCGTACTCCCCTCACTCCCCTCTATCAATCCACGCTGCGCTTGAAAAGGGAAAGGCGGACATTTCGCGGAATTAAAGTGGGCGGCGTCATCCGTGTGACCACACGCGCGCGTGTCCTAAGGCAGTACAGTAGCTCACAGCCAATGCTGCTCCATTCCAACGCAGACAACACAGCCAAGGAATTCCACTCAAATTCGCCGGAATCCCCGGTTCCACATCCGTAAGACGGTTGGGATCGACCTTTTAAGCAGGAATTTACAGATCGGCATGAAGCCATTGACGAATAACTACTTCCCCCCTTCAGTCCCGATTCAACAAGGTGAGACAGGCACTATTTTCACGATAACAGTCGCCTATTCACCACCAATTTATTTTTACACGAACAGAAACTTCTACATCGAATGTCTCTACTCAGGAATTTTGTACCACGTAGTGCTTTCCAGGGCATGGTCACAAATTAATCAGTTGCTTTATATCAGGATTCGTATCCGCTATCCACTTTGGGTTCCTTTTTGTAGTTTTAGTAGAGAAATAATTACAGAAATTTGGTATCCCTGGAAATTTTGATAGCCTTACTAAAAGACTGCATGGATGAATAAACAGAGAAAATAACCAAGGTGAAATTGGAATTAAAGTTCAGTTCTAATATACTCCGTGCAAATTAATTCCAGCATCATGGTTTTAGAATCTCACATATGTTGCTAATAAATAAGTCGCAGACTTGGGCTTCTAGTGACCCAGCTAAGGCTATATCTCAACGACTGATCTAAGATATTAATCCTAAAACTAACACAACATACATACCCAAGGCGAGACTTAAAACGGTGAATTTTGGGAAGCCAGTCCAGAAGGTTATCTACCGCGTTCGACTTGTTAGCGAAAATCTGATCACCTAGGTGCTGTTTTATCGGATGGGTGAGGTAACATTATTCAATATAGTCAATGACTTCATCCTGCCAAGAATTCGTAAAATAGAATAAATCAACGTCTGAGGCATTACTCAAGGTATATGAAGTAGCTCTTCAACGCATAACCGTCCTCTCAATGAAAAGAGCCCACTTCCCTAGGCCCAGGGGCCTCTTGGGGTGAGCGGAGAGGGCCAAGCCGACGGCGTTGAGTCATCCTCTAGTTCTTTTCAAGTTCAAAAACGTTCCATAAACGTCTTTTAAGGCGTGGCATTGCGTCACAAGGAGGCGGGACCCGCGTGGGCACCAACAGCAGGAAGCCAGGAGACCGGTTGCGAGAGAGAGAAAGACGCACTCTTTCATTCGCAAAACTCCGAATTTACATACACTCACACAAGCGCGCTCTTTGACGACTGACCCGCAGGGGGAGAGATTTGAAAGTTTGAAAAAAGGAAGAGCAACGGAGAGGCGGTTTCTTCATCTCGTGAGATCAATACGCGGGATATTTATGTACAGATGCTGTGATCAGATTGGAGCCGGGGCCGCTATGCTTTCAACACACTACATCTTCCTGGACAAAATGAGGGTTGAAACGGTCGACGTCAATAAACCGCCGATCCAACCGCCAAAAAAAGTCTCCGCTTGTGCCCTTGGAAACCGATGGTCACTCGAACAGGTGTTGCGTAGGCGTAGAAAATATGCGCTGGTTACTGGAGTCAAAAAACTGGATTCTAATGCTACTCTCGTAGCTAAAAAATGCTAATTACCACAGTTTACCCGAAGGTCGGTATGGTTGCTGAGGTTAGGGCTCACCAAATACTTGGGCCATGAGCGGAGGGCATTCGTACATCAGGGCAGGGAGGCAAGTCCCCTTCCCTATGTCGCCAGTGTCACCTATCTTGGAAAAATCTGGCCCCTAGAAAATCACGCAGCTTTAGTTGAGCTGGACGCATTCAGGGTTTGAAACGTCGGAATTATCTCGAATAGGTAACCAAGGAGTCACGTGGTATAAACACGAAAGGTTTGCAAATTTTATGTGTCTGAATCGCTCGTTACAATATCATTAATTGTTTTCACTTCAGTTTTTCTCATCTGTCTCGACTAAGGAGTCCCCAGATGAGATATACACAGCTGTAAACAATGAATGAGTTTGTAATCAGCGGTTTTAACACACCAAATTTGCGAACCATTCGTGTTTACACCACGTGACTCCTTGGATACCTATTCGAAATAATCACGACGATTTGAAACACACCCCTCCAGAGGTCTCTCCCAGGTTCGAATCCAGGACATATGGTCGGCAGCTGGCCGTAGGCCCTTCCAAATGTTTGGTTTTCATTATCTTTTACCCATCGTATCACATTTTTTCACCTTCTCATTGGGAAGTTGTGACTTGATGCATGGATTTCGTTTACAATCGAATGCACATGTGTACTATTGATTTTAAGGTTTATTTTTAAGAAAATGAAGTTTTACCGTATGTCCATTCGCAAAAACGTAAAGTTATTAATCCAACACTGGATTTATCACGCCGAATATTTATTTTTGCGAAAGCATGACCGTGTTATCGTCAAAGAAGAAGCAATGGAAGAAACGCCTGCCACATAGCAAGAAAAACGAAACTGTCTTTTTGAACAGGGTAAGACGAGTCGGTGGATGACGTAATCTATCAAGCACGTGAAGGGAAGGTATTCACGTTGAGTGGATTGCGGAGACCTCAACTCTTTCAAATCGCCGCGAAGCGTTCATGAAGCTACACCTCCCTCGCACATTTCCATTGAATTCCATGCATCGTATAGTGTGCTAATTCCTTTCGGGAAAGGCTTTTATACTTTACTCAATCGCTAAAAATAGAAATAACGCGTGTCACATTCGCGCTTTCATTACGTGGTGTTCTCCGAATGACGCGAAAGGTCGCAACCAGAATCCGGGTATTCCTCGACTTCTCATTCCCTCTCACCCTCCACCCGTTTGGCGCGAAGGACGCCGGCCGAAGGAGACTTGGATGACCGATCGTTCGCGGATACGGGCGTGACTCGCCGTCGGAGGACACTCAAATTACTCGCCCTCGAGGAGTGACGCTATCACACGCCATGACAGTTCATAACAGTGACGCCATAACTGTGGGTTCAACATACTTACGAGACCCTAATGGTGACTCAAATGATCAACCCAGACAAGATGTTAGGTTCAATGAAATAGTTTGATATTAGAGGATGTATTGATTACAAAGCTGGTTTATTTCCTGCGTAAATTATTTTAACAGATATTTAACAGATTTTACGTGAATAATTTTTCGCAGATGATGCAGTAGTGTATAGATAAATTAGTAGTCCGGGAGACAAGGCATCGTTAGAGAAGGACCTCGTAGCAATTCAGGCGTGGTGCGATAAATGGAAACTAGAATTGAACATAAAAAACTTCGTGACAGTACATTTTTGGAAAAGGAAAAACTCGATAGAAAGAATATATATGATTCAAGGTACAGAATTATTAAACGTGGAATCAGTTAAGTACTTAGGGGTAACACTTACTCAGGATCTATCATGGGGGAAACATATCAGGGAAAATCAGTCAAGCAAATAGAAAGTTGGGGTTTATTAAAAGAATATTAGGGAAAAGTGAGGTGAAGGAACGTTGCTATTTTTCAATTGTTAGACCACACTTAGAACATGCTGCGAGTATATGGGACCCTTATGAAGCAGGCTTAAGTTACGAATTAGATCGAGTACAAAGAAGAGCAGCGAGATATGTAAAAAGGGTGTTACAATAGGGAAAGCAGTGTGTCTGGTATGTTAGCCAAATTGGGATGGGAATCGCTGTCACAACGTAGGCTGAATTATAGACTTAATCTTCTGGAAAAATTTAAGGAGGGACATTTCATTAATGACGTTAATCATATATTGCTGGCTCCGACTTATTATGGTAGGCTCGATAATTCTAATAAAATTAAGGAGATAGATTGCAGGACGGACAGGTTTAAAATGTCATTTTTTCCACGTACGATTCGAGAGGGGTCGTGGAGCTACAGACCGAAGGGTCTCGGGTTCAAATCCCGAGCATAAGCCTTCTGGACACCCCCATCTAAAATCCTCGCAATTCGATTTTCTGCATGTCAGAACTTCGTAGGAAATCGCAGGTGGCCCAGGGAAAGGAACTGGCCTCCCTACCCTGAATGTGTGAATTTCTCACGCCCTTGCCTTAGTACGGGGTGAGCTGTACTCTCGCCTATCAAAACCAACCTTCGGGTTGAATATCTGACTGATCGATTATGGATCGTGCCAATCAATTCGTCCATAAATTATATAACACCTGTATAGTGCCCTGTTATTTTCACTCCAATAATAACTGCTATGCATCAAGGCAATCGCTATTTTTTTAAGAAGGATGCCACCATAAGGGAGTCAACCAAAGGCTAATTATCAGACTGTGCCTTTTCAAATCCCTTTTCAGTCATCGTTTCGAACAAGAAACGACTAAAAACCTCAAACCAATATGTTCGCTTCGTTTTCTTCTAAAATAAACGTCTGTTTCCGTAGCAATATATACCGTGCAGTCACGTCAGAAGGCGTTTCAGGACACGTGCCTCTTCTGTTTTCGGGAACATTTTAAATAGCATCTAATAATCTTTGTGGTTGTTATATAAAATAGTGGCATACATCTTTAAATTTGTGTTGGGAAATTTCGATCAATTACATCATTAATAGGTAGGTACACGAGAAACCAATTTCATACATTTCCCCATTGGCAACGGCAATGAACAGGAGGATTTTCGAGCGTGGTAGAAAAAGGGAGGGCCTGGAAACAGTGACGTAACGTCCCTCCTGCCTTACAAGAGGGAAAAAAGACGGTGGAGGAGAAATCTCTCCTCCCAGCCGCACGTGTGGCAAAAAATCTGGAAGGCGAGCCATTCATGAGAGGAGTCAGCCCACGGCAGCGTGTCCAAGGGGAGGGGAAAGGAATCGTTCATTCTTTTTCGCCGAACATATTTATTTTTTCTCCCCTCCGAGAGCGAGGTGACTGTGGGATGTCTACTGCGGCTCGGTGGAAACAGCTGTTATACACGCCTGCCAGCCTTTTTTTCTTCCTTTTTTTCGCCGGCGGAAGGGGGCAGGAGTGGTGAGAGTGGGAGGCTGGTAGAAGAAGGTGTGGCCCTTGTTTATTTCTTTTTTTTTTGACTTCATCTTCTTCTTTCGGTGAAGGCAGGTCCGTCCTTTCTCGTGAGCTCAAACTCCTTCCTCTACAAACGGGTCTAGGTCCGGTGAGGGTGCTGCCGCCATGCGGTCGAGGTCGGAGACTACGGTGGGAGCCGAGTATCAGAAGGGTATCCATCCACTCTCCCTTAGGGTGGAGTAAAGGAGGGGGGTACAAGAGAGAGGGGAGAATGAATTGAAAATTTGCGGTCGGGGAATCATGGAGGCCGTATAAGGAGCGTTCTGTCGACTTTAGTTCGTGAGAAGAAACACAAAAAAACTTTAGCTTGAATGCACAGCCACCTCGAACATTTGATGAGGGGGTTATAAAATCAAAGCAAATGCTATGCCCTCCATTGCAAATTAAGGTTCAATCGAATTTATTTTCCAGTTTATTTAATTGCGTACTTTAAAAGACCGATTACTTCACTGAAGTAAGAATAATAAAATCTCAACCTGCATAATGCTGCTCGGTCAACGTCATCTCACATTCAAATAATAAAGACTGAACAGGAATCAGCGCCCGTTACTAGACAAACGGAATCACGATCGAACTAACTGAAATTCTTTAGGCCAAAGAAATTATTTAAATTTTATACAGCTCAAAAAGTATTAAAAGGACATAAAAGCCCTTCAGTCAATTTGACCTAAACTTTCTTTGGAACTCAGGAACTTAGCATAACTGAAGAGTCATTCAACGGAATTCACTACATGACATTTGTTATTTACTAGTACATGTTTATAAAAGCGTGGTTATTCTGAGAAAAAGCTCGCAAAACTCAAATGAAATTTTACCCGAGCAGGATATTGAAAAAAAATTTAAGTAAAGTAGCTGAATACTGGGAGTGATTTGCAAGGTAATAGTTGCGACGGATAATAATTTGAGTGGACCTGTGCTATAAATTCAAAGAGTTACGGTAATGTAAAATCGATAGAAATAATAGGTGAAGTATTTTTTTTTGCTATAAATATTTTTCAGCTTCGACAAGACTGGAGTATGGGTGACGACGACAAGACCCCTCGCAAGAGCCCCAACCGTTTTTCACACCTAACCTGCGTAAGTCACCCCCTTTGAAGGCTCATGGGCTGACTTTCTAATGCGCCGGACCGCAAATCGGAAGCAAGAAGAAACGGCAACAATCAGAGGAACAAGGGACGGGAGGAGAAGACTTCCGTTTAGTCCTTCACGAATAAGAGTTTTCTTCCACTCCAAACCCTCAAATACCCGGAATGATTTAATGCAAACAAAAAAAAACTCAGAGGTCTAATACTCCTGAATTCGAAGCGTGGAGAAATAATCTCCTTAGAGGCAGGATTTTCTCCACCACAGAGGAAACCCTTTCGTCCTCCGAGTTCGTTTTGCTTTTTTAGATTTAATCGCGAACGTCACCTGAAAATTTGGACGAATTTGGGCTCACTTTATGGCCGCAAAAGTAATATATCCCTCCTATACATTAATAAGCCACCGCGACCAATTGTTGCTCGCGTAAAGCACCGACAACTAAAATTGAGTTCAACGAAAGACGCGGTTTCTGAGGCTATTACATAAGCATGGATAAATCGATGGAATGCTTGATACGGTAGATTAATAACTTTAGAGTCTGGTCAGCAATTTAAAATATTTAAATTTATTATAATCAGGCAGAGAATGCATTTTCCTGAATGATATTTTATTATCATTTCTTGTCAGAAAAATAAGTACTTTGGGGGCACGCCTCGACGTTGTACGGATGGTGAAACAAATTGCGACAATGAACTCTCCCTATTTGTATCGTAAACTACTTCCTCTAACTGTCCCCTAGAATCGGTCTACTTATATATCTACAGCACACCCAGTAAGTCACCTCAAGGATAAGTAGATGGGGCGAATCATTGCGAAACATGCATCAAAGACGTAAACTACACGATTTGTCACCGTAATAATAATTAAAACTTGTGTCAATTAGGCATGCTTCATGTAAGTGACACTCAATTAATTGCAACGAGGAAGAAATATAATTTTTATAACTAGCTATTAGTTTAAATTCAGTAGTATTTATTATAGAATATTCGGCAAGAAAAAATGTTATAGGGTTGAGAATTTTTGTCACTAGTCTGTACATAAGTCACATCCTTCCATGGAGTTACTATTTTGGACATTATGACTTCCTAGTGTAATCGGGGAGAAATATATTGCATGTATACATTTTTTATCGAACACTCTCCTGTTTGAATCGACGAATACCCGTGGGTGGTCTCAAATATTTAAATTCCAATAGATAATCTGAGAACAGTGCGACTTCAAAGTTACTTAAGAGAGATTGTCTTCATTTTAACCTAAGGTCCGAAGGCGATTGCAAACCGAGCGCGTACAGTAATTTTGTGACATTGACACTATTACCTTCCCATACGGCAGTCAACAAACTGAAGGCTAAATTTCACCCCTGCAATACCATTATAATACTGTGGCGACTTCAACGATGGACTGCCTTATTTCGACGTCTCCTCTTTTGATATCACTACCTATTATGAATGCCGCCACATGGAAGGAAGACGAACTAAGGATGGTGGAGGGCATCAAGCATCGCATCACAATATTTCCAGACCTCCTGCGAGTTATGCTTGACCTTCTTAACATCATCGGCCTTTAGGAGTCCGTCGCTGTCACGCTCGTGCGACGAAAGCCCTCGACCTCAAAGATGATGGCGGTCTTTTTCGTCAGGAACACGCGAAAATCATGCCCTCTTCCTGGACACACAAGAAGATAACAAAGAGACCCGGGCCGCAAAAAAGGGTGAAGAACACGCCTTCCATGTGAGTCCCTCCTCACTGAGGTACGCGCGCGAAGAGATGGTGCGACGCTTTGAAGGACATACGCTTTGTTTTTAGCAATGGGTGATCTCTATTCGTCGGAGCGAGCTTCTTGCTTTGCTGATGAATAGGGCACCATTTGAAAAACTGAGGTATGGACGAAAGATCAACCAGAGTAAACTAATTTAGTTCCTCACAAATGTCTTTTAATATCGTATAATAGAATTCAAGTCTCGACGGAACACGCTGCTTATAAACTGAAATGGAACACAGAGCTTTTGATAAATACCATTCTTAGGATAAAATTATGAGAACTCAAGAAATCATGTTTTGAATCGTCAAGGAAGTTTCTTCTAGGGTACAAGGCGGTTCAAAAAAATTATAGTCTTTCAGAGAATATTTTGCCACTCGACGAGCGACGGCTGCGCCCCAGGTAGCAGTGTGCGCGCTAGCTCCCTTTCATGTCGCGCTTCGACGAGCAACGAGGGCACGCAAAAAACAATGCGAGGGCCGCTTTGCGCACCGCTCACACGCCAGCGATCAAAAAGATGTATTTCCGACACGTGCACGTACGCCATTCCTTGTTTCACGCAGTGACGCGGGCCTCCGTCGTAGAAATACGCACATAGAATTCGTGACGCTTTTTCGAATGACCCGAAAAAAAGGATTCTTTCGATGTTGAGAGACACATTTTAATGAAATACCCTGGTGGCTTCTTGAAACAAAAAAGCAATCTAAGGATTGAAAAAAAAACTTCAAAAAACAAAACAGCAACGCGATAGCAAGTAATTAGTACACGTGACGACGGGCGTCATTCAACTCATGCTTGGACGAGTTCATTCCAATCGATTGTTCAGCGACATGAAAGAACCGAAGCCCTTATATTTCTTCGTTGCTGAGTGCAGGCGGCGTTGCATTCGTACGTATATCCATGAATACATTCGATCGCCACGTGCCTTTGATCCCTTTTCGGGTCTCTAGATATTCATACTTCCACGACATCCAATTTTTCTTCATTCCTTTGACTGCAAGGAGTGGAGATTTGAGCCGAAAAATGAAAATGGATGAGGAAGCAGACAATTCCGAATATTCCGCCTCGTTTTTAAAAACATATTTTCGTCTTTTCTCTCGTTACCGGTGGAATAAAGGCACCTGTTGTTGTGCTAGATCTGACAAACTTCTGCATGGTTTTTATGCCAGATGCCAGACGTAATTTGAACATGCTAATAAAAGCACATACCTTCACTTGGCAGAAATAATGAAGAAGAATGCTCTGAATATAGGGCGCAGAGGAGAAAAGTTGAGTAAGATTGAGCTCCTCGCATCCTTCCAAGGATTTTAGACTCAGGCGAACCGAAATAATTGGCTTCCATGACTAGGAAACAATAAAATAGACTTTATCCTACACGTTACTATATTTACCTTTCATGCAAGGGCTGAAGATATGAAACATGATACATTTGAGCTGAAAAAATATATCGGTAGCTTTTGAAATATGGGTTCGGATAAGGCAGTGCGATTCACAGTAGGAAGAAGAACAAGGAAATATTTGAGATGGCGGTGGAAAAAGAAAATTCCTATAGGAAATAAGAAGGACGCTGCCTCAGTAGATGTAAATTCACAGTACCTAAATTGACTTGGTGGAAGTTATTGATATTATTTTCTTATGCAATAGATGTACTTGGTGTTTGGATGCATTGGGTTTCTAGATGCTCTTATATATGATAGATTACTGCCAAAGCGATATCAGGGTAAGAGAGAATAAGAAATAATTTTAAGCGGAATGAAAAAAAAATTGAAAAATTCTTATCTAAGAATACATGTACTGCAGAAAATGGGGTGAATCATTAAAACTGGGAAGGAATAGAACGACCGAGTCGTACTTTGCAAAAACATAACGGGGGACAATAAATATGTAATAATACCCAAGGAACGCATAGGGAAATAATGCCACCGAGATAAAATGAAAGTATCCGAAGACCGTAGCTTTTATTATTTGAAGGATATGTTTCATGGAAGAGGTATAGAAGTAGAAGCATGGAACACGACATTTATTGCGCGTAGGAAGGCCGAGTAGTTGCGCACAAAGGGCAATTAGTTCGCGATCGCAAATGAAGGCGTTCCCTTTGATTTATTACCGAGGGAATTCAAGATATTTCCCCTTTCATCAACCCTCAACTCCTGATGTTCCCCACACTTGACTCCGGCATTCCCGTTGTGAAGCCGAACGAAACCGAGGATCCTCCGTCGCAAGAGATCGAAGTGGAATTAGTCACGCCGTATGCGAATACAAGGGCGGAAATACTGTATCTTATTTTCGCAATTAATATGCCTAAATTCTCCCTTTGAAGGCAGGAAGCCATTTTGAAGTGCCTTCATTTGACACATAGTACCTAAACATTAATGACAACCGCGTTTGGTCCATTGCTGCAATCAGCAAAGGGAGCAACGACTATTTATAAATTAGAGACGCCATAATGGAATTTGTAGTGAAATGTCAATTGCTTAAATCTTCTTTCGCATTTTTACACAATTCTATATGAGTTGGAGCTCTAATTCTGGAAAATAAATAACCTCAAATTAATAGCAATGGGTATTACGTAAACTGGGTAAATTTATTGGGTCATCAATTGCGTTTGTCGTTTTCTTCATTTTTCATGAAAGTTAACATTCGTCGACACTGGTGAACTTGTTCGTCAACGGCATTTCCAGCATCTACGATAGTCTACGCGGTATTCCCTAACGATTTCGGACGCGGCATTTACACGCTACGAGGGGATCGGGTTGGTGTGGTGGCTAGAGTACTGGCCTCCCATCCCGAGGGCCATGGTTCGATTTCAGTGGCGGATTTTTCATTGGAAAACCGGTCCCCACTTGAGTGCCTAGTGGAGGACATTTCAAGTTCAGTACTCCGTCCGTCGGATGGGACGTTAAGCCGTGGTCCCCTTGAAGCCTTTCGTTAAGAGTAGGCTAATTCCGACGCCGGGGTTCTCTCTACCCTTCCTCCGTTCCCTGAAAAATGCCTACCATTACCCAATTACCCACCTATCGTAAATGGCGCAAATGACCTCAGCTGTCGGTCGCCTCCCCTGAATAACCAACCAATTTACACACTACGAACGGTTGTCCAGGCGGAAGTTGGGCGTCGTGATGCTTCGCAGAGTCAGCACGTGGATGATGGGTGAGGGGAAGGGACAGTCGTGGAGTTGGCGCCCGACATCAAAAGGAGGCGCCGCCCGTCGGCAGAGGAAGACAGGTCGCATCTCCGAGGACGGATGGGCGGCGAATCGATTGAAGGCAGAGAATTGACGGAACGAATCGAGGAGGAGGGCGTCCTCTGCGTGGGACGCCTAGGGAAGCGACCCTAGCAGGGTTAGACCCTGGCGTGGGCGGAGGGAGAGCAGTCAAAGGAACACGGGAGACAGGAGGAAGAGAAGCATGAAAACAGAAAATTCGGGAGGATAACTAGGATCTAAGAAGGGACAAATATTTTTATTCTTATGACCACCTACGTGGCCTTGGTGAAATATTACAAGCGTTCGTGTGCAATTCCCTCGCCACATCCCCTTTGGAATATGAAAGGCCAAAATAACCTCAATGCCGTTTTACATGGATGTGGCTGAAAGTTGATGGGTGTATAGGAAGAGATAGACAGATAAACGTTTCTTTTGAAGCGAGAGTGAGACTTTATAGTCCCTTCTTCCATCCAATTCCTAATAGGAGGGGTAACAATTCTTAATGTAAATCTACGCGATACCCTGCAAGCCAATGCGAGGATGTGTGGCAAGGGGTGTAGATCACCAAACATGCACTATTGACATGCAACTAGGCAACTATATGGAAAAATGCTACATAATAGGGTCACATGCAGCTAGATGGTCAGTATGTACATAGTAAAAAAGGGATTGGTTGTTAATACATGCATCGTGCACCACAGACTACAATATTTCACCTTCTTATCCCTTTGCTATCCTGTTATTGTGTTCTATTATAATACCTACGGGGTGAAAGTGACATTTTGAATCTATCAGTACGACAATCAATCCATCTAATCTTATTTATCTGGTCGAATTTAACATAATACGCAGGGGTTTTTAACACATATCTAACATCTTCAGTAAAGCTATCCGTTTTAAATTTCTGCAAAATATTTCATCTGCACTTTAACCTACGATCTGATAATAATTCCCAAACTAATTCTTGTGTTGATTCTGATACACTATTAAACCTATCGTAACACCTTGTAAAAAAACCTAGCTGCTCCACACTGCACACTGTCTAGCTCTGATCAAAACATAATTCATTCGGATCGGATCCCCGTGTTGCTCAATTGGAAGGACGAAAGGAAACCTCACGCCGATATTTTCCTGCCCTTTAGATAGGGTACCAAAGGGTCAACAGTTTAACGTCCTCTTTCACGAACGGAGTAATGAACTTGAAGTGTTCTCCTAACGACACTAAGTAGTAGGGACTATGGTTGTACCGAAAATCCCTTGTCACCTCTAGGACTCGAATCCGGGACTTTGAGATGGGATGTCAGTAATCAGGCCACCACAGCGACCCGATCCCCACATTAGTGACCCAACGTCTAATGTGCTTAAACGGCTGAAATCAGAGTTACTTTTTAACTTAAGGTTACGAAATTTTGTTTTGCCGTTACTATATTCCTCATAGTTAGTATACCGTCGTTAGTTTTCACCGTGGAAGGCGATGCTCTCTGGAACCGATCCATTTCACAAGTATAAAATATACTTGGTATTTTACCTGATGATGCCCTAGCGGATGAAACCTAGGTTTTACCTAATTAAATTTTATGTGGAATTTAACAAAATATTTTTAATCTTTGTGAGTCGTTAGGTGTTAAACTAACTTGCTCCAGCAAGAATTGCCTTGTTTATGAGAGATGTATTTTCTTGGAACATGGCTTATGTCGTTTGCTCATTTCCAAAACACTTTACGTAGGCCTCGGAAAGTATAAAGGTGTCCTATCATGATTGATGAAACATGGAATTTATTGCAACCACCCATGAAATTTGGAAGGGGAAAGAGTGATTTCTAGACGAGTGGCAAGGACATATGCTCGAGGGGGGCGTCTTGGGGCCCTCAAAGGGCCTCGAAGTCGCAAGAGGCCAGCCACCCTTCCGAGGAGAGAACGAAAAAGAGATATATTTGGCGTGGGAGGGCGCGGCAGTTCCGTGAACAACAAACGCGTTCTTTTTTCGACCGTCCCCCTGTTTCTCTTTTTTCGTCCTCAATGTATTCAAACCCCCCTCCAATCGCCTCCACCAGTGGGCGGGCGTCCCGGATGACGTGTTCCGGACATTCCGCGGATTCTGGTCGCCATGGAGACACCACAACACACACCGACGCCCAGCGAGCAAACAATGGGATCTCACCTCCTTCGACTCCATCATTTCTTTTTTTTATTTTCTTAAACCGTCCGACAAGTTTGAAAATAGGGGTAATCGGTGGACATTATGCCGGCCATTTCCGTCTTTACACCATAATTAAGCGAAGGCTCCATTAGAATTCATAACAGAAGTGACTCCCCGGAAAAACTGTGGTATGCATTCAATGCTGACCAAATGTAGGAGGATATGGTACAAGTTTTTTTTTGTTTCGAACCTCCTAGCAACTATTGCATCGCAGTTGCTTAACGTATAAACCGAAGTTAATGTTATGGCACGGAGAAATATAGTGCCTTGATTCCGTACCAAGTTCCTCTGCACCATATCTCAGAATAAAAATTTAGTGGGACGAGCACTTAATGACTTTTAAAATGCATAACCACTCAAATATATACCTACCAATTGAGTTAACATTTACCTTCTTTTTTTACTATAGGGGATTACATTTGTAGCATTGCAAATTGCTTCAAATTGGAAAGGAGTGGCTATTATTTAAATCTCCAAGGTCTCCTGAAATTAAATATCCAGAGTAGTTATAATCGATACGGAGATACATGCTGTTAGACACGTAAGTTATGTCATTTTTATGCATAATATAGAACGAGAAATATAGAAAAACTTCACAAAAGAAAATAACTTCACAGAAAAAAGATGAAGTAGATGGCGAGACAGAGCAGAAATGGAAAACAAGGAAACGTTGAAAAGATTGGGATTTTAGGTATGTTGATTGTCCAATATGTTCAAGGAATTTAGAGATATGGTGCGAAAAAGTATCGAAGTAACTCCAGTTACTCGAACGTATTTCATGCCATAATTTCGTTCCATATCGTATCGCTAGACGCTGACAAATTAGTCCTCAGGAGAGTTCTCATTGAAATTACATGTAAGAGGTACACAAGTTTCAACAAAAAAATTTAAGAGGGCATTCAAATCTTAGAGGCACACATTTTCTGAATAAAAACCGCTATGAATTAACCCCAGCAGTAGAAAATGTAACAAAAGTGACCCTTGGCTGTCGTTTAGTGCAAAGGCGGGAGCAGTAAATCATGTGTTAACGACCGGAAGCAGGCCATTAGTCGTTTCTTGTCTTCAAAAGCCATCTCATTCCTCACCCAAAAATGGAATTATTGCTTTTTCGAGATCCAGGGACGTTTCTCCTCCTCGACGTCCTTGTGGAAGCAAAGAATGTAAAGAAAACGGAATTAGGAGATTAAATAAATAAAACCTTCTATCCTTTCTCTTCGTATCCTGGCGGAAAGGAATCAGATTCCTAATTTAGATTTTCAATTTTTCAACCCTCGGTCGTTAGCAATGTCATACATACGCAATACGAGGTCGACCAATAGGAAATCTCCCATCGAATTTCTGGTTAGCCAATGAGAAACTTCGTTTGAAGTTTTTCATCATCACTACATTGAATGAGGAAATAAATTGTATTTGTGATTTGATTGTGCTGAAAACAACTCTGCTCGTTCGAAAACTTCTAAATGGACGTAGAAGGTTTATTAAATATTTCCTTTCTGGCCATTGAACAGGGGGAAATTGTTTATTAAACTTTTGATTCTTTTGTCGTATCGGATTGAATTTTTTCCTTCAACTAAAATCAAGGACTTCATTTTGAACATTGTTGACAAGGACTTCTTAATACATTCTTATCACCATGAATGGTGCTGGAGAAAAGGCCACAATCACTTGTGATTGGACAATTTAAGACCTTGGGCTTCTTCACCAAGTGAGCCACTTTCAAGGTAAAGTAGAGCCAACTTGAGCGTTATGTTATGCTAGTACAGAGTATTAGAACCACTACCTTTGCAATATTGCAACGAACACTCAACTTTGAATTCATTAAGTCCTTATGTTTACGATCTTACATACAATGCGTTATACTGCGTCACTCCTTCCCTTCTCCCGCCTTCAAACCCTCCTCGTCAACCACGAAAGCTGCTGTTGTGGCACGGTCACTCGATATGAGTAGGCGAGCAAATTTCTACCCAGTTCGATGAGCAAATCCCCGGCGTCAAAGATTTCAATCACGACATCATATTCCAGAAATCATTTGTGGCCATAAAAATGGGGCGTATCCAAAACGTGTGATAGGTAATTGAGTCCTGTCCTTTGAAGACCTTTGAAAACGACAGCATTATCTGCCAATTCTAAACTATCACTAGAGCGCCATCATTGCCCGTGAACTAGCGGGTGAAGAAAGACCGTGTGATTCAGACTTGGACTCTCAGCTGGTCGGTGAATCGAACGTGGATGCAATGCGCAGCATTGTGTGATGATTAACAACCAAAACATCCTTCGCCTTCATTTCTAAGAGGCGTGAGGCATGTTCGAGCTTCGTACAAAAAGGAGCTCGCCTAAGTTAGTAACTCTCCGATCTTTCCTCCAATTATCGGAAGAGATTGCGATGAAAAAATGATAGAAATTATCTCCTGCTGATGTCAAAAATAATTAACGATCCACTATCCTATTCACTTTTTTCACGTATCAATATCCTACGACTTGCATTGTGCTGATTTGCTTCGCATAGTTCGCTAATGAACTAATTTCATTGTTCCTAACTCTCATCCTTAAATTATTCTAAATTATTAATCAGAGCACAAAATCAATTAGAAATAAATGTGATATTCCGCGTACGAATCGTAGGTTTTTTGCGATATGGCCAAGTAGTTGAACGTAATGAACCAATTTAAACTGGGTTATTATTTCAGACAACTTGGGAGCAAATATCCGTTTACTGCCATGTAGAATCCATGCAAATCCACGCAATCTGCTTGTAAGAAGGTCATCTACATCTATATATACGTCTACGCTATACCCTGCAAGCCACCGCGAGGGTGTGTGACAGGGGGTAAGGATAACCAAGCATGCACTATTGACACGCAAACAAGCAACTATAGCGTCTCATGCAACTTGATTGTTAATACCTATAGTATTTAAGCGATTAATACATGCATCAAGGGGTCAAAGCATCATGTAGGTCTTGCGTAAAGTATCTGCTTCGTTAATCGTCCCAGTTTTACGCCTATGCCTATTACTACGCCTTTGCGCCTGTAGGAAATCGGTCATTTCCCTACACCCTATATGATTCATGCATTTCAAATCTGAGAATTTTGGCCAAAACGGAGGTAAACTGTTCTCCCCTTCCATTTGCCATTGGCGATATACCCGTTTCCCTCCTTTATCGATTGCATTGACAGGTTGCGCAAAACCCTAAAAGCACTTCTCGACATCTCGAACGCCTCTCGAAATCAAGGAATTTCGAAGTGCGGTGTAATGAAGGTGAAGCGACAGATTTCTCCGAAGCCAGACCTCCCATGACTCATCCACGGAGTCCAGCGCCTTTTTCTTACCGAGCGCCGACGATTCTTTCTCCTTAGCTCATTTCTCCTTCCTTCCCCCCACCCTTAGCTCTCCAAACTTTATACGGCTCGGTCGTGCGCGGAAGATTAATGCCAAATACACCCTTTCTCTTCAATGTGGAAGGGAAAAAAAAGAAAAAATAATATCCATTGCCAAAAAAAATGAAGGGAGTCTCGCGTCCGGGTTCAGTGAAGGGTCGGGGCGGGCCTTTGCATTCGCGCGCATCTCTATAACCTTCCTTCGTACGTTGTTTACTTTGCCCCGAATGGCCCCCCTCAACCTAAAAAATAAAATAATGAAAAGGAGGAAGAGCTCACTTCTTCCCTTCGGGCGACAAAAGACAAAAGGCCCTCATTTTTTTACGCTCCATCTCGAGGCCTGCGTACACACTCTCGGGAGTCTTGCTCCCACTGCACATCTTTATTTACGAGAGGGGCTGCAGGAAGGGAGGCATTCCTCAGCTCGTGATCTCAGCGCAATGACTTTATTTATAGCCGGTGATCAAGTAAACCCTTTCCCGCCGGTGTGGGAGGTTCCGGAGAAACGCTGGAGTGTCATGTGATGACTGTCTCATGAAGCTAGAAAGTATGTACTACCTGCGCCCTTAACGCCGCCTTTTTTATCTCCGTTTCCCATCCACATTTGCACAAGTCGTTCCCGTCAGCGGCCTGGGTGGCCACCCAAAGCGACCGCTCTTAGCAGAGGAACGGGGCAACGGTCAAAGCTCGAGAGAGTTGTTACGGCTACGTGTGTCACACTGAACTTAATCAGCTTATCACTCCCCATCATTGCTGTCGTCTTAGCGGGTAGGTGATGCACACCAGAGATCATTTCCGCCAATGAGCATGGTTGGGTTGCCTGTGCTTCCTGCGGCTTACAGGAATAACCTGGTACCCAAAAAATCACACAGCTTGGGTTTCTCTAGGGAGATATCTGTACCTCCTTCCACACACCTTTATGGTGGCTTGCAGGGTATCATGTAGATGTAGGTGTATCTCCCGAATACGAACCCGGGACCTCCGTTCAATAGATAGACTAAACGCTCTGCACCTTCTCCAAACACGTAGCTCTGGGTGGTACGGGTAGGATTTTTTTGCATCGGAGGAAAGTGAAAAATTCAGCGTGGCATTGGTTTACTCTCAATGAAAGTCTCCAAGGGATCCAATGTTTAACATCCCATCCGACGGACGGAGCACATACTGAACTATAAGTGCCTTCTCACAGCGTTTAGACAAGGACCAGAATACCACTGCAAATGCTACCACTAGGGCCCTCAGGATGGAACCCCAGTACTCTTAGTCACCACTCCAATCGGTAGCCTTATATCAACAAAGACTGCTTTATCGAGCCTCCGCTTCACGAAGCAGTCTCTGAGCTCAAGTTTGACTGTGCAGCCTCGATAAGAGATTGGGGCAGTGCAGATTGAAAATTGTACTTTGCCGAGGTTCGGACGTCATAACCTGGACAATATCGAGGCTCAAGAGTGCCGGTACTGTAATGAATAAGGCTCCCTCCCTATCTCCTCGATAAGACCAACTCTTCATGATAATCGACAATGGATCCATGCAAGCCGATCCGATAGTCCAGGCATGTTTGTGTTCGGGAATAATCGAGCCTGCATGGAGATTGCACGCATCAGCACTCGGGTCCCGTTTCGCCGTCTCAGGCACGTGAGGGAATCGCATTCCTGGTGCCAGCGCTGTGCGTCAGCCGCTCACGAGCCCGTGAATCAGTTGAGTGAGTCTCCCGTGGGAAAGCGGTTTTCGCTCTCCGTCCGCCCGTCTCACTCGGTGGGTCGACCACCGCCACTGCTGCTGCTTCTTGCGGCGAATGCAAGGACAGGCGGGCGAGGGGGAATCTATGGAATCCATCCATTTTCCCCACGGCGGAAGAAGAAGAGGGTTGGGCGCATCCTGCCGACAAATCGTCCCCGCGAGAGCCTGACTTCCCTCGCGATAAAAAAATAGCATCGCATTCCGCAAATTTTGCGCGATCCAAGGCCGTGCAGGGAGTCACATCAAATGAGAAACTGGTCCATAACCATTCAGAAGACCGGACATTTTCGGATTGTAGGCGAAAAGTTTTCGTTCGTGGCGGTTTGTTTACTTAGCAACGTAGGTTTGTTTACACAGCAACCACGCCCTTAGCCAATGATATGAGATGCGAGAGGAGATTTTGAGCGATGAATCTTGATCTCAATCTACTTTCCACATCATCCCGTATTTTACTTCGATGTAAATGATTCCTTATTAAATAAAGGCAAATAATCCCTTAGACAACCCTTATATAATAATTCAATTTCACTATTCCACGTCACCGTCATCACTAGCCATAAATATTCTAAGACTGAAATCCGTAGATTCTGACGATATTGCGTGGTATTCGAACATATCAGAGAGAAGACAAAATTTGCAATTTACCACATAAAAACTTTATTCCGACCCGGGTTTCGTTGGCACTGCAACATCGTCAGGTCTGACGATGTTGCAGTGCCAAATCTCAGTTCTCTCTGATTCTAAGACTGGTTTGACGCTTCTCTCCACCCCGATTCTCTACACTGGCTAACCTCTTCGAATTGGCATTCTTAGCTAATTGTTTTATTTGAAAACGCTCACTACTTACTTCATTTATCTCATAAAGGGCCTTGCCCTGTACTTTTTCCTTTTCCACATTCACCAAGAAAGCTTTCAATGATTTCTACACTGGGTGTACTATCCTCGTATGCCATATGAAAAAAACGAAGAAAATTCACACAACTGCGATTAACAAACATTCCAATGCACACAGATTCGCAAAATTACAAAATCTTAGCGTAGCATAAGTAATTGCATGTAAGTAGTACGTGTTTAGTGATCTCCACCTCATGCCACACACCTCGCAGTGGCTCGCAGGGTATTACCTAGATGTAACGGAATTCCTTAAACCAATTTCTAAAATTAAAACATCATATGTGATGGACTTTGCGAGTATGAAGGGACTTTGGAAATGGGAAAGCCGGCCCCAGTGGCGGTGGGGTAAATCCCTCGCCTGTCGATCCCAGGTTCGCGGGTTCGAATCCCGTCCGGGGAGGATTTTTACTTTCCGGGGCATAGATGTTTGCATCGTCCTATCCGTTGGAAGAGAGGCCTTTTGAGACCTGAAATTTGCAGATTAAAATAAGACAAAAATAAATAAATATTACTTTTAAAGCCACCGAGTACGCCCACCGGGTTGCGGATGGATTTTTTTTTTTTTTAACTTCCATACCTTACGACATGATGGCCTGACGAAGACAATCATTGAGGGAAAAGTGAACGGAAAGAATGGAAGAGGCAGGACTCGTATGATATATATGGAAAAGGTTGTGAAGGATGTAAAAGAGGGGAGTTACGTCAATGTTAATAGGTTGGCCGATAGAAGAATCGAGTGGCGGGCTGCGTCAAACCAATCCCAGGTTTGTTGACCAATGATGATGATGATTACTTTTTAATCAATCACGTGTTGTAATGCCTAATCAATCCGTTTTGCAGTAAATCAGTGGCTCACCCCTCATCTACATGTACCAAATGCATGTATGGTGATGATTCACCCCCTGCCACACACCCTCTAGGTCACTTTGCAGGGTATTCTACTGATGTAGATAAAATCGCGCCGATGCCTCATCCCCGATCCACCGACACTTGTGAAGGCGAGCATATCTATCCCGCGGCACTTAAAGCTTGAGCACCCATCCTACCCCATGACGCCCTTCTTTACCAGTCGATCGCCGGTGATTTATGAAGGGACTTTGCGATCATTCGTGCGCGGAACCCATTTCGCCTTCGAGAGCCATCCCTCTCTCTCTCCTGGGGGAGTTTTGCGTGCCAAGATGATGGGCAGGAAACGCTAAGACGAACTCAAGGACACCCACACAACATTCAGGATTTGAATAATTGCTTTACCGAAATGGATTGGTGAAAAGGGCGTGAAAACCCTTGGACCCACCGACCCTTACCCTTCTCTCTGGCTTGCAGACGGTCGATGAAATAGAAACAGTAGAGCTGCTGTCATGTGAAGATGTTCTCTCGTTTGCTCTTTATTTACGGTGGTTATGGTTCACCGGTTTTGAATATCGTACTTCGATATTAACATCACATTACGAATGAATCGATACATCGAATACGCGATATAAATTGGTAATCAATGCATGTATAGTATGTTGGATAGTCTCCATATCGCATCAATCCACATATTGTGACGAAAATACCCCATTATCACTCCGCTCTAATAGCAGTTTTTCGTACAAGTGGTGTCTATTTTGAATACTTGAGAATACTTTGAAATCCTTACTGATTTCCAGAGAGAGCTTCGCTAACCTTCTAGTCCGCAGTTCTACGTTGCCGGCAAATCTTAAATCGTGTCTTTCATAAGGTATACGCTCGCTTAAGGCTTGTAATTCTGTATTCAGAGACGGTATCAAGAACTTTATTTTGAAAATCGGATGAGTAAAATATCATTTTGTTGATAACACCACTCACTATGAAATTATAAAAAATCTGAAAATAGTCGACAGTTCCCTCACGGACCAGACAGTAAAATTCAGATAGTATTTATCTATAATGCTTTTTAGTTTACCATTAAATTCGTAATAATTACTACCCCAATCGCGCTAGTGTTTAGCTGTGTATGGGTGATCATGAGCCCCAGACAAACGTTGGCACGATGCATATGGCAACATTACGGTCCATGTGGCATCGAAGAGTATGTGGAATATCAGCATTTACGCCCCAACTACCAACTCTCCGGCATAAGAAGACATTCTTCGACTGGCGCCTGGCTGCAAGCTTACTCCTCCTTGCAGACCACAAAGAATCAACCCTTGGAGCCGTGATTCACTCCCATGGGCCTTCTTGAGGCCTCTGGAAGGGGATAAACTGCGAAGAGGGGGCCTAAATGACGGGCCACGCCCTCTAGAAAGAGTTCCTATTCACGTTCCGCGTGAGGCACACCCTCTTGGCACGTCTGCCCATCTATCCGTGTTCCCCCGACCAAAGTGTTCACGAAATGAGTGAGGAGTCGCAAGGTGTGATTTACGATCGTTTACCCTCCATCAGAGCTACGCGAGTTTTCAATTGCGCGTCGTTGGAACGTTATGCACACACGTTTGTACTAGCATGTTATTCATAACGTCTCTGATACCTTGAGAGATAATGTGGTATTTCATACTGTCTACATAATTTCATACCCCTGCATAATTTCTAAGGAATTGAAGATATCCTCGTAAAGCCAACCCTTGAATGCTTTTTCGCCCCAAGAATAATTGTTGGTCTATCGCACCCCGAAATTACCGAGGCGTTCTCTCAGATAGCATAAGCTGGGGGAAAAATAGGTTCGAAATTCGTATATATTAATTCTGACACTGCAGTTATTTAGTGCATTACACCATTCAGGGTCAACATAAAATAAATTTGCTAAATAATTCTTCGTCACGAAGTATGGTAGCTGACGCATCGATTACCGATACCGAGTGTCATTTGTAGGTTTGAGATGGATACTAAATGCAGAGATGGACAGTGAAGTAATGAAGGGAAATAAAATTATGCTACTTTATCTTTCCACTCAATATTAAAACCAGTATTCATCAATGCGTTACGAATACCTTTCAGTATTCAATGTAGTCAGCTCACATTCAATGTGTGACACGCGAATGAGGGCCATTTTGTACAAAGAGCATCAAATCAGGGATGATTTTTCTTAATACTTAGCGAAAGAAAACTCGCTTCTTTATAATATAAATTTGACGATAAACGCTATGGTTGCCTGAGGGAAAATTCCTAGGTACCAAGCAAAAGCATGCTTCGCCTGGTAAGCCACCATTTTTAGAGATTATGTAACATAAATTATGTAAAGATCAATTTAAATGCCATGGAAAATTAAATTGCATGCCACAAAATCTAACGCACTTCCCTTTAGTGCCTCCCTTTCTGTAGATTATATTTAGAAACTGAAAAGGTGAGACAGAAAACTGAAACTGAAATTTAGACTAGAATATAATTACGAATCCATTTTATGCATGATATGTAATTCTGTTTGGTGTGAATTCACCCCCTGCTACCCCTGCCACATACTTTATGGAGTCTTTATGGAGGCTTGCATGGTATTATGTATATGCTCGATTCTTCTGAATACAATTAATACTTTTGCCCTCACGAAAATCATTGACTCGAAGGTACGTGAATAAATAAAGATTTTTTTCGAAAAATAAACATTCCTCTTAACTTAAACTCGATGTCTCATGTATCGATACCAAATCAAATCAAAATCGGATTTTTATACGAAATTAAGGGGCGACAGCCATCTGCCGTAGTCGAAGGTCTGGAGCTCGACTGGTATCTAAGGCGTCGAGGTAAGGCGACAGCGTTGAAGATAGAACAGCAACAGCCGAGGAGAATCTCTTCCGTTTCCCCGTACGGCGATGTTGGGGTCGCTCGCCCCTCCTCCAGCACAAGTCATTCAAGTTTCCCGTCCACAGAGAGCACGCAGATTCACTCGCCATATGGGTAGTGCGACGATGGTCCTGAGCAGTCGCGGCAATGCGAGCCAAGCCTTCCTTCCAAAGGAAGCCAAGGGAAATGCCACTCTCCTCCCATGATTATCATCAACCCCACCTCGTCGTAAGTCATCGAACCTCGCTGAACCTTCGCCGCCGTCTCTCAGCGTCGAGGATTACGCATTCGTCGCCCGGGGGCGGCCGATGCACTCGCCCCAGGGGCGGGACCTTCTCCCCCAAGGTCGCCGTGGCAATCGGTTCACACGGGAGTCGTCATCCTCGGGGAAGGGAGGGATTGAACGCTGGGGATGCAATGAAATGTCCTCCCGTTTCTCGAGGAAGGGGTGGTCGCGAAACGAACACACCCACGAAATAATGCATTGCGTTTTCCAAGCAGTCGTCGTCGTGGGTCTCCACCAAGACGATCGGTGGGAGTGGAAATGTTCACTATTTTTATTTTTTTGGCTTCGAAACTTCAAACGAGTTTCTCCATTTACACCATCACATGTGAAGCAATGGATCCTTATTTTCGCTTTGTAGCAATGGTCAAATCGATACCGCAATTTATTTGTAGAAGCACAATGGCCACGGTAACTGTCCCAACGACGCGATCTACGAATCAGAATGTTTTTGTAATCAGGAAAGGTGACCGACAACCAGAGGGGTATTTAGTTGGTGTAGTGGCTGGAGTACCTGCATCACCTCGGGAGGGTCAGGATTCGATTTCCGGCAGTGTCAGATAATACAATGGAAAATCGACCCTAACTTGAGAACTGTGCAGAGTAAACTTCTAAGTGCGGTACTCTGATCGTCAGATTGGAGGAATAATCATTTTTCCACTCAGATTTCCACTAATCCTGAGTGGCATTAATTCATTTCATTATTGTTCATTGGCCACTCAAGTGGAGACCGGTAATCGTCGACATTTCACATTCGTGACTGACCAACAAGCGGGTCCTACCGATTAAAAGAAACAGTTACCCCAAGCGCAGCTTAAAATATAAAAAAAAACGTTTGTTTGCCGCAAACACCCACCAGAGCACTCTTATTACAGCAGTCCGCACGAAATGCACCCT
This sequence comes from Platycnemis pennipes, assembly GCA_933228895.1. NCBI lineage: Eukaryota > Metazoa > Arthropoda > Insecta > Odonata > Platycnemididae > Platycnemis > Platycnemis pennipes. Next base: position 125,409,659 of record OW121851.1, on the reverse strand, counting down.
GCAGAGAGCATCCTCCTCACATTCACTTGTCCTCCCAAGCGCTCGCATAGACGGCCTCCAATGTTTTATTTTTCTTACCACACCGCCGAAAGGGGATACCTGTGGATTTAATGCACTTTTGAGTGATATTGCCGCTCCACCATGTAAAATGGTGATAATTCACCAACTGCCGCTCAACCTCGAGAAACTATTTTGTAGATTCGGATTCAGTTCAGAGAACACTGTCTGACATGGCTGATTGTTGCCCGGACGTAATCAATCTAAGCATAAATGATGATGTAATAGAAGAACAATAATTAATAGAAATACAGTGCTGTAATCTACATATACGCAACACCCTGCAAGCCACCGCGAGGGTGCACAGCAAGATCACCAAACATGCACCATTGACGTGCACACAAGCTACTACATGGAGACATACTAGATAATAGGGTCACATGCAGCCAGATGGTTAGTATCTACAGGGTAATAAAGGGATAATTGGTTGTTAATATATGCATCATGCATTACAGACTACTCTTACAATACTTCACCAACCTATCACTTTGCTATGCTGAATAGTGTGTTCTCTTATAGTACAGGGGAAAAATGACATTTTGAATCTATCGGTACGACACTCTATATATGTAACATCTTTGGTAAAGCTATCCGTTTTTAATTTCTGACATTGATTTAATCTGTTGATGATTATCAATCTGATTCTTCTACTAATTTTGACATACTACTAAACCTATTATAACACCTTTCAACAAACCTAGCTTCTCTACGCAGCACACTGTCTAGCTCTCTAACCCAACCTTATTCATTCGGGTCCCATAAACTGGCTGCATATTCAAGGTCAATAAATAACAAGGTCCACAATAAGATATTAAATGTTGAAAAAATGGAATTATGACATTTCTGATATATGACGTGCTATTTGATTAAATTAGATAAGTGTCTTCTATGCGTGAATTTGAAAGGAACGCCATTATTATTACGTCATGGAAGGAAGTAATGATCCATGATACGGGCTTTATAGCGTTACCTACCCGTTCCACGACGCCCGCATTGCCCGTGTCTTCTCATCTGTTCCGTATACACTCTCATATTCGGCAAGTACGACCCCTTTGAGGGAGCGTGGGCCTCTCTCACACTCATGTTTACCTTTCCCGCTGGATTTTTTTCGCGACGAGAGGGCGAATTTTCGGAGTCCGCCTTCACGCGCGGAAATTTCCCTTCGGAGAGAGAGGATAGGGAGAGGGGGGTGGGGGTTCGTGACCCTCTTTGAGAGCAGCTTGGAGGTCCTACACAGCCTTCGCTCTCAGAATTGTCCCTTTCCTCGGGCTGAAGGAGAACAATAGGGTGGGCCCTCCGAGGCCTCTGCCACTTCCTTTTGAACTCCGCCTCGGGGGCCCCGCATTGAGAAAAAAAATCATGAATGAATAAGTAAAGTGAAAAAGAGATTCAGGGTGGTGGTGAGAGGAATGCATGCTCCTCCGAACTGCGCTCGTGTATTATGGCACGGACACGTGACCCTCTCGGGACTCGAGTGAGGACTCTTGGGAACTCGCGCGAAACGATACAACACGCATAGAAAAAAATACACTGAGGAGGTGCTACAGGGTTCACGCCGGCCGAACTTTATGCTCGTTTATAGGGGGAAAGAATTTATCGCTCTCGTCCGCACTGTTTTATTTCGTCGTTGGAGAGCGTCTTTCTTTCTCTCTCTTTCTTTCCTTTTTCATAAAGATAGAACCAGAACTAGGCGCCTGGACACGAGGGATCCAATAACCTGCATAACTCGACGCGCAACGGAAGATGAATTGCTAGCAAAAGTAAACATTGATAAAATAAACACGCTTCTCCAACAGCGGAGCAATAGGCCTCCGAACAGCTTCAGTTTAGGACCCCGGATAAATCGTCCTTTGGACGGGCCAACACAAAAATGAGCTTTAAGTGATTTGCTGGAGTTCTAACGCGGAAGGGAAATGCATTAACTGTCGGGAGTGAATGTATTTCAGTTTTAGAAGTAAAGAATATGGTTCTATCTCTTGGGATGTATTGGAAAATAAACTGAAAGGTGAATGACTCCGCCTCGCAAATTCCACGACTTATTGAATCTTATTATTATTATTATCCCTCGCGTGTTCATGAATAATAATATGTCAAGTCAACACTAGCAAATAAAGTTCTTGAACTAAAATGATTTCATCAAGTGGAAGCATACGACGGAGTCCTTTGTACAATAGGCGATGGGGAGAATCATTCCCCCATGTTCAATAATCGCCGTTGGTGGGGGTACTGGCGAAGAAATTTCTTGTTGGTTAACCTTAAGGCTGCTTGTTATTGATAAAAATTGCAAGGACAATAATGTCTGTTATCGCAGAAAAAACTTTATCCTTGGGCGTGCTTTTTAATTAAATATAAAGGGAGACCCAATGGTTACGGCCATCGCCTTCAATTTTCAAAATCAAGAGCCATAACCGCCATAACCTCTGCCATCTATCTTCGCTAGCAATCTCTTTCATATCCCCTCTTAAGAAACAAATATATTATTCTGTTTCCTCCTATGTCCTATATTTTTCGTCATTAGTCTACTGTATATTATATCTATATAGTCTACTTAAATGTTTACTTTCTAAATTGGGGATGTTCAGGACTAATGAGAAGAGGACTCTGGTGCCGATGACATACGAAGGCGGACCCTTTAATGATCAGCGTAATTCATCGTCATTTGTTTCCGATCTCTTTGTTTGGGGGAAAGTCGAGAATGTTTCTTTCGCTTTGTCCAAGCTACATACTATGTTTTACGGCAAATAATCACCTCTAGATATGTAATTCCACGCATCTACAATAAGGATAACGTTGGATATGTACCTTGAAATAAGTAAACAAGGAGTGTCATTGATTTTTTTCTTTATTTGCCTATTCGAGCGTAGATACCTTCGGGCGCGGTAATGTGTGGGCGAGAGCAGTGGTACTTCAGCTTTTCGCCGCGTAGCGTCGCCCGCGCTCGATGCGCGCAGGAGTCCTCTATGACCAAACACACACACTAACAAAAGAGAGATCGCGGATTTTAAAATGCTATGCAGGAGAAACTCACGAGAAAAGATTTAGTGCCAGCTTAAAAAAAAAGACTTATGTGGTTGTCATCGGATAAAAACAGCTTTTTTTCAACATTTTTCATTTGTGGCTGGGAGCTTCTCAAAATCATTTGACCCATAAATATTCAGAGAGTAACATCTCTCTAAAATTTGAATATAATACATGTTCATTTTAAAATTTCATGATTTAATATTATTATTTTAATATTTCAAATTTAATGAGAAAGTTTCGTGTCTGTACAGTAACTGCCTACCAACACGCACAAAATGGTTACGAGCTAGTTATTTACTGAAACATTCAAGGTACCTACTCTTGAGCTTGAATCAACCTGTCATTTTATCATTGCATTCGATAGTATCGGCTGTTACTGTGTGAAGGTGTTTCATTATCAATAGACGAAAACTTTGTTTCTCTTAATTTACTTTTAAACATGGCTTTCAACTTCATCGGTCATCTTATTAGAAAAAGTGAAGATAAACATACTGTGGAAAAGTGTTTTTTTTTCATTGATAATTTTACCATTGTATGAAATATGAAATTCACTATATGAATAAAAATCACTTATTACTTTGACTTCTCCCTTTTTCAGATATTCCCAGATCCAGAGGCAGAAAAAGCTATCATGGGATCCATGGTGTATTGCATCCACCACAAAGATGGCTGTAAATGGACAGATGAACTGAGAAAACTCAAGGTATAACAATGGCTCATCCACCAGAACATAATTCCTACATTTAAAAACCTGCTTAAAAGTTTTAGTATGAATGATGACCAATGGCCAACTTCCTAGAAACTTAAGCAAGTAACTTGAAAGAATTTCTACAGAGAAAAAAAACATGTGGTATGTACATACTTAAAGGCCTCTAGAAATACACAAGGGAGAAGAAAGCCTTGGTGGCAGAGTAGCTGGCCAGAAATAAACTGATTCCAGGTTCGAGTCCTGGTCAAGGTGGATTTTTTTCTCTGTGGAAATTCTGCTATTACTCATTTCAGCAGGTGTCTTCACTAAGGTATTCACAGCTAGTTTGCATTTCTTAAAAATTAACTTGGCTTAATAAGTACATGGAATAAATGTGTCTTTTCGCAATGGATTCCTGTCTGGCCATGCCATTAATGAATAACTTTGTACTTTCCCAAAAAATATTTTATTTCATTATGTTTTATCATTCTAGCAACATTATCAATGCACTTGTCATGCTTGATAATGAAGTTTAAGCTTCAAACCAGTTGGAAAATAAAATATATGTGTCAAAAAGTACAACTTTATCCTTTAAATACATGGTGACATTCTTTCCTGATCAACATTGGAATGACAAAAAATGTTAATACAGACAAAATTAAATCAATCAGAGAGGCTATGATTCTTTTAGGCATTGATCTCATTTAACAATAAGAGTATTATTGTGAATAATGATTAATGGCCAACATCCTTAGAAGCCATTTATCAACAACCCTTTTAACAAGTGCGCATTTAAAATAGCACTTCAGTTAGCATTAATTTGGCCCATATAACCCTTGAATGATGACATACCTTGGTTTAGTACAGAATTAAATCCAACAGCGAGGAGGTTTGACTAATCACACTCACTGACTGTATGCATTACTTTATTAAGGCTCACCTGAACACCTGCAGACACGATGCCGTCCCTTGCACCCGCCAGTGTGGTGCCCAGATACCGCGGGTGCTCATGGAAGACCACTTACGCCACACGTGCCCGAAGAGGAGGGCAAGGTGTGAGTCTTGTGGCCGGGAGTTCTCTGGTGAACTGCTTGAAGCACATACCGTGGCTGGCTGCCCATCTGAACCAATTTACTGCGAGGGAAAATGCGGTATCAAGGTTGCCAGGAGACTTCTGGCCCAGCACAGGGCCACAGAATGCCCGAAGAGGCTGGTCCCATGCAGACACTGTGGGAAGGAATTTGTTGCCGACACAATGCAGGTTAGTTGAAAAATTCATTGCTGACATGGATTCTCTTCTAAGACAACATTAAAAGACACCCAGGGTATAATCGGGTGATTGTGGTTCATCTAATCTGTAAAAAGCTCCGTGCTTAAAAATCCCCGCTGGTGTCTTGTAAAATAAAGCCTTCTATGGTTTAGAGTCAGGTCAAAATTAAATTCATCCTTTTTCGAAGAACTAAATCATTCCCTATCTTCAGGGACAAGAAACCACTAGCAAAGATGGAACCCGTAACCCTATGGGATGCTATGTAACTCGTACATTAGGAAAACAGATGTTTATTTTCTTACTGATATCAAACGGAATCATGAACACTTATACTTTAGATCAGGTTAAATATCATGGGAAAATGATATTTTACCTCATCTAAAAAGCGATCAATGGGATATAAATGAATCATGGGATATTATGACTTGTGACGATGTGTGAGCCAAAGGCAGCATACAGATAAGACTTCCCTATCCACCACTTTCCTTCCATCATCAGAGAGCATTGCACCCATGGAAGTGGCATCACATTGGTTCTACCTTCTGGCTGACCATCAGATAATCTTATTTGAAAACATGTAATTATTTTAAAATATGTTACAGCTTTTTGAATTTCTGTATTTTTGAATTTGCTACATGCAGGAACAATCCACTCATCTGTTAAGATTCTGGTGTCTCATTTGAATTCCAATGTTTGTTTGACAGATCACATCAACAAGAAGAAAATATTAATTTTTATGCTTGATTTGACACACAGTACTTTATTTGAGAAGAGTATGTAAATATTTCCAGAGTAATTAAATGAAAATAAATTATTATTAAGAGAACATTAAATTATCAGTGTTTTTACAACACTTGTTTGTTAGTTTGAAGCAAGATTGGAAACTCAACCTTCATTTATTTTTGAAGCACAATATAATCTTTAGAATACGGCTATTCCATTCAATGGTATATTCTCTAACCTTCTATTTGCACCAATATAGGACTTCCTTTACTGAATTCTCAAACCTAATCAAATGAATTCGCTTGACTCTCACCAGGCACATCACAGCAAATGTGGAAGATTCCCACTCCCTTGTCCAAACAGATGCTACGTCGATGGAACTGGAGGAGTCACAGTTGCACTTATACCCAGGGAAGAACTAGATGCTCATCTGAAGGACCGCTGTACTTCGGTCAGTGTGTGCTGTGCTTTCAAAGATGCTGGATGCAGATTCAAAGTAAGTGAATGTAAAATGCTTCTTAATAAACAAATTATACTGCACAAGGCAAACTGATGAGGTGATCTGCCAGTGTATTGGAGAGTGTATCAGACGTTATTTCCCACTTTATTAGTAATGTTATGCTTAACAAGTACTAGTTGCATTTGTGATACTTCACTAATATAATTATTTATATTCATGAAATATAATGCTGATCTACATGCACAAAGAATAAATATGCTTTGGCGTTTGTTATCACCAAATGTACACTGATGTATTCTAATCTAATTGATGTTTTGCTTGAAATACACAGTAATATGGAATAAATTTCTGTTAGGCAAGAGAAGCCAGGAAAACTATATTCACTTTTGCTATTGCTGAGATTCATTCCTATTGGCAATCATATATATCTACTTGGGTTTAAGTATTTTCCATTTTTCCATGTACAAGTATTTTTCTTTCATTTAGTAGTATGCATAATTGTTAACCAATTCCAACACCATATTCTCCATTTACGTACCCTATATGATGAATTATCTTTCAATCATATAACACCAAGCACAAGGCAGCTATTCCCAATTTGGATTGACAATTAATTACAGTAGATAAGGTCACTATAATACAACTGAACATAGTATCATAATTTCAGGTTTTTTTATGTTTGGAAGTCATTTGAGAAGACACTAGACCGACTATTCATGGAATGACAATGAGATTTTTCATGGCATTCATGAAGACATAAGCCATTAACACAAGAATATTCAATTATTTATCCTATTGAAGTTCCCTAATTGAGTTCAAACTGTATAATACATTTTCATTTTGTGCTTCACCAAAGTTCTTAAAGTTTAGTTCTTAATTGATTAATTAGCTACCAAGCTCTCACATTAATTTTAAACCTGTACTTTTATTACATTAAGGGTCCCCGCCATGCCGTGGAAAAACATTTGGAAGAAGGAACCAAGCAGCACCTTCTCCTGATGTGTGGAGTTGTCTCCAAGCAACAGCACCAGATCTCCAGCCTCAAGGGTGCCCTTGGCAGGCTATCCCTCAACCACACAGGTGAGAGAGTATGCCCCCTGCCTCTCTCCCCACTCAAATGAATGCAGTCATTGGTGTTGAATTGATGATCAGTTTATATGGACAATCTTGAGTAAACTGATTTATAATATAAATGTTATGCCTGGATAATTTTTTGATTGAAGGTCATTGTGAAACATTTCAAAAATCTGAAGTATCAGTGGTCAGAAAAACCCATTTCACTCTTACTTTATCATTTGTTACATTCACACCTAGAAATGGACACTCAAAGGAATAATTGACTTAATCTTTTTTGCATTTTGATTCACAGGCACACTTATTTGGAGGGTGACTGACTTTGCAGCTAAAATGGCTGAGGCGAAGACCAAAGAAGGAATGGAGTTAGTGAGCGCACCATTCTACACTAGTCAATATGGTTACAAGCTTCAGGTGAGGATTCACAACTCGATGAAACACAACTACCCTCCGTCTAGAGCAATATAAAGTCTTGTTTTCTAAATGAAGAGTACATATTACATAGGCATTCAGCTCAGTTCTCAAAGAACCCTTTGTGTTTAGAAACTTAACCCCAAATAAAATGATGCCTTCATTTTAAACTGTGTTCTATACTTTATTAAGCTCTGTAAAATCAACTTCTGATTTCTGATCTGAACAAATCCATCTGATTCAGATTAAAATGACTGATGGGGCTGATAATTTGAAAACAACAAAAAAAGATGTTTTATCACAATATTCTGAGGCTCATTCCTCTTCCTTAGCATATGTGATCAACCTTTTAAAAGGCATATATTCAACTCATTGGCTATGAGTCTATGAATAATGACATATGTGAAAGTAATTTGGAAGAGAGAGGGAGTATTGGGTGCAAGTTGATTATACAGTTCTCCCAAAATGAAAGGTCTTGATTCATATTGGACCAACGTTCTAGTTCATGAATGCCTCCCTTCATAATCTCACTTGAATTGTATGATGCCCCATCTGATTTGAGCAGATTGTTGCAGATTTGACTGATATACCATAATGGCTTCAAGACACTCAAAATTTGCCCTGTATTTTGTTTATTATTTCCATACCAGAGCGTAAGGGAAAAAAGAAAGTACAGAGGAAAACTAATTAAGAGACATTCTTTAATTGCGTGGTTTGAGGAAGAGAGGGGTAGAAGATCCCATCACTATGCCACCAGTAGTTTCTCAGGTAGACCTGATACCAGAATGACACAACTTGTGGTTTAGCTCAACGTGTACAGAGAAGAGCACGATTTACTTTGAGAAAAACCACCTAGGAACTCAGATACCCCAATTTCATACAATGGGCTTCACCCAGAGTGGCATCCTTCTTATTTCCTTGAATTTATGCCCAAAGTGGCCTCTTTTAAGTTAAACTTGGGACCTCTGTTCAGTACTCTTATGCTCTTTGCCCCTGGCTACTGTTGTTAGAAAATTAATGTAATTTGTTATGAATGGTATGGTGGTGAAATTATTTAACTTGTTAGATAAAATTTGTATGTAATATGTAACGCATCATGAACCTGCCATCTCAATCTCCTTTCTTGATCTTGATATGTTTCAATGTATGGTGCTCACCCATATTTTTTTAAATATGCATTTGATTTCTTCTCACTTCAATGACTCTAATGATTTTCTCCACCTCTTAGGCCTCCCTCTTTCTGAATGGTAATGGAGCTGGTGATGGCACACACATGTCCGTCTACATCAAGATCCTGCCCGGGGAGTACGACGCCTTATTGAGATGGCCCTTTGCCCATTCTGTGTCTTTCACGCTCTTCGATCAGACCAGTGTTCCCGAGAAGGTGAGAATCTCATCCCTGCCTTCACTATTGCCGGCACTCAGCCTTTCATAGTGACAACTCAATAAAAATTGAAACTGGTTTCTTTTCACTGTTACATTAGTCCCAAAAATGATTCCTTCAGATTTCTCACCCTCTGAAATGATAAGCTTTCCAAATTACGAAAATAAAGACTAGCATGGCCGTCAACAATTATTCTCTTGAAATGGAAATGGCCATTCAATACACTTTATACATTCATACAACAAGAGGATGAACACTACTGTCATTGCAAGCATATTATGTTTCATGCAACTTGATAAGTGTCAACTGTCTCATCCAACAACAAACATTTTACTATTCTCAACTGGTGCAACTAAGATTGCTATGTTTACTAAAATTTCTATCTCCTTCACTTCTTCAGGCTTGCAGCATAGTCGAGAGTTTCATCCCAGATCCTACATGGAAGAACTTCCAACGCCCTAGCAGGGAGCCTGATTCCCTTGGATTTGGCTTCCCGAGGTTTATTCCTCATGAGACACTCAAGAGGAGGCATTACATTAAGGATGACACGCTATTTCTCAGGGTCAAGGTTGACCCTAGCAAGATAGTAGCTGTGTAAAAAAATTAAAAAAAAACTTGAAAAATCCCACAAAAAGTGATATTAATTATATAAAAAAGTGCACAGCCATTGGGAACAATGTGCAGCGGATCTCTTTTGCACCGAAGTAGTCAGAAAAATGAAACGATTGGAAGAAGAAAAGGAGCAGAGCTGCAGCAAACGCTTCCCTTCCTAACACTAGGAAGTGCCCATATATATTTTATTTAAACATACGGCACGCCATACCATTGTAAATATTGTGTAAATGTATAAAAAATAAATCTAACTGATATATATTATGACATAAAAAAACCAAACATCTACTCATTTGCATAGATTGCCAATGGAGATCAGTTGTTTTATGTGTGTGTGAGCAATAGAATTAAGTCATTTCAACTATTCCTAGGGGAATAACCACTGCTAGACCACCAAAAAGCAGGTACCTCATTCACTTCCACCACTTGCATTGTAAAGCTGTGTTTTGGCTGTGCTAGAAGAAGGAATAGTGTAGACACTGCCAGAGGCAGTAATTTTGGCAGGAATGCAAATGGCTGAGAAACCCAGATGCATTCCCCAAGAAATAGGCACTTCCTAATTAAGCCTCAGGTTCTTAAAGGTGAGAAAAGAGCTTGTAAGGCCACAGAATGCATTCCGCATGACATAAAAATGCATTAGACTGATTCACTCATACTGCAAGCCGTGGATAGTAAAATGAGGTAGCCTGCCAATAAATTTATACAGATTTCTTTGATCATGTAATTTCATGCTTGGTAAACAACAAATATCAAAGGTGTGTTCTAATGTCAAGCTTAGTTGCACTTAATTTCTAATGTCAATGACTAAGTTTTGCAAAATAAGTAAAATATGATGGTAACAAGGAAATGATATCAGGATATACTATGAAAAATGGTTTAATTATGTACGTGTATACGCAGACAATGTATAAATCTGACAAGTCAACATGAATATACTGTCTCCTGTTAAACATGTCTCTGTGAATACATTATATTATTGTAATAGATTCTATCTAATACAATAAAACATTATATACAAAAATTTCTTTCAAAAATACTTCTCTAAGAAGTGTTATTGCTAACATATGTGAATGGTTATAGTTACAACAATCATGCATCTTCAAAAATGTGAGGAATAAAGCAGGTACTACAGGTTGAAGCAGAATTCAACCACCAACAAAGTTACAATATGTAAATATTCACTGAGGAGATACTTCACTGAAGTATTTAGTTACTCTGAGCAATGATTACAGTAATCCCAAGTCATCTCTGACATGGATGATAGAATACATAAATGTATTCCAGTTCTCATTATTTATCACAATGGACACTAATGGTGCTCAACATACTGTCAATAAGTTGTTGAACATAGTTTCCCATATAAAAATACATTTCTAAAAAGAACCACCACTGCCATACAAAATGGAATGATGTACAGGGCAATAGGTTAGTTTCTTTACACAACTACACTTTTCACCATTCAGTCCAAAACACTCAAGTCACAGCAATCAACCGCTACCCACACAGCATCAAAACACACACTCTCACTGCGAGAAATCCTGGGAGGATGAGGCCCTAGGCTGCGTGTTCTGTGTCAAAGGAAATTGCACAAAAGAGAACAATCAAACGCAGGCAAAAAAACAATTATTTGGGTCTGAGGCAAACCATAGCTCAGAATATCAATTACCACAAGGCCATCAATAATAACAATGGTTTCAGTTCTAACAAAATGTTGCAAAAAGGATTCAGGATATGTAAAAAAAAAAGGACTAAGACTTGATATGACATGACATATCCTCAAGCCAATTATCATAACTTCAGGCATACCAACCAAAAACAGCACTCAGCTCAAAGGTCAATCTCACTGGTGAGGGCAGAGTTTACCAAACACTAAGCCCAATGGCATCTGAAACTCACTCATCCAAGTAGGGGGACCAGAGTCTTTCTGTGTTATCCATAAATTCCCACAGAGATTGAAAGACAAAAAAAATTAGGTACATAACTTGAGTTTAACTACTAGAAGGTCTTCCATGAATTTGAACAAGAGACCTTTGGTTAGCACCCTAATTTCTACCCACAGAGCTATCACACGATTCTCTGTAAAACATGCAGTTTTTCTTTTCCCTGAAGAAGTCTATCCTGCATCACACAATCACTGTCCAATATCAAACTAGATTTCAGGACTACTGCTAAGGAGAGCCAAACCTCTTCTAGAAGTTCTCTACAATTTTATTAGAATCATTCAAGTTGTTCACATCATCTGCCATTGGCCAGATTTACTGAACACAATATCTCATCATCATCATTGTTCAACAATCCTAGGATTGGTTTGATGCAGCTTTCCACTCCATTCTTCTATCGGCCAACCTTTTCATTGCGACTTAATTCTTCTCTTTTACATCCTTCACAACCTGTTCCATGTATCTCATACGAGGCCTGCCTTTCCCAATCTTCCCGTTCCCTTTTCCCTCGACGATAGTCTTCATCAGGCCATCGTGTCTCAAGATATGGCCAATTAAGTTGTCCCTTCCAGTTGTCAGCAGACTTCTCTTTTCTCCTACTCTTCTTAGGACTTCCTCGTTACTTACTCAGTCGATCCATTTAATCTTCATCATACACACAATATCTATGGTAATATAACTGTTTAATTTTTCAAAACATGTTGACAAAACTAGAATGAATCTCATATGGATGGCCATGCACCATAAATCTTGGAAACTTCTATACTTCTTCATTCATATCCCTCTCTGTCCACTGCTTTTTCTCTATCCTTCTCCACACATACATCTCATCCCTCCAATCAATTCCCATTCCCTCTTCCTAAGGCCCCTAATATGCTAAATAACTCCTTCCATCTTATACTTCATGAGATAACCTAAGTGACCCACCCGTACTAGCCCATTTCCTCCTCCTACCTATCTTATATTTCCTCTACTACCGTGAAGTAAGCATTGAATGCTATACAATGCTTTTAATAAATTAGTGCTGGCAAAAATTACCTTGTGAAACCAGAAAAACAAATAGATTCTCAGGATGCATTATCCACTATTTTCAGTGGCAGTAGTAAGTTTGCTAAAACAGACAAACTTCACTACAAAATTGGTATGGAGGCTTACATAGTGATTTACTGGCTTTATTTATTCAGGTTTTGTCCCTGTTGATTCATTTTGAGGACTAAAGTTTCACCAGTGATCTAGCTAATACCATTCACTTTTCCCTCGACGATTGTCTTCATCAGGCCATCGTGTCTTAAGATATGGCCGATTAGGTTGTCCCTTCTTCTTTTTATAGTTTTCAGCAGACCTCTTTTCTCCCACTCTTCTTAGGACTTCTTCATTTGTCACTCGGTCGATCCATTTTATCTTCATCATTCTTCGATAGCACCATATTTCGAATGCTTCCACCCTTTTCTTCTCCGCTGCTGTCATCGTCCATGCCTCACTGCCATAAAGGAACATGCTTCAGATATACGTTTTGATGAATTGCTTCCTTACTTCCAAGCTTGTATTTCCAGCTGTAAGTAGATTCTTCTTTCGATAGAGTGCCCTCTTTGCCTGGGTTATTCTACTCACTATTTCTTTCTTGCTTCGTCCATCGTTGGTTACTCTGCTTCCCAGGTAACAGAACTCTTTCACCTCTTCCAGTTTCTGTTTTCCTAGTTTAACGTTGGTTTTGGCCTCTTCTCTTTTGCTGCACACCAATATCTTAATTTTCTTCTTATTGATCTTCAGCTGATGTCTGGCCATTGTCCTTTCCATGGTTGTTAGCGTCTTATTCACATCCTTCTCTGTCTCAGTTATGAGAGCTATGTCATCAGCAAATCGTAGCATGCTGATTGTTTCTCCGTGGATGTTCACTCCAGAACACTTCTCCTTGACTTCATTGATGGCTCTCTCGATGTAAACATTAAAAGTTGCGGGAGACAGTGCACAGCCTTGTCTCACTGTTTTCCTTATTCTTGCTTCTTCACAGCTGGGTCCAGATTTAATCACCTCTACTTGGTTTCTATACAAACTGTGGATAATTCTTCCGTCATTGTAGGACACTCCAATTCCTTTCAGAATTCCAAGCATTAAATTCCAATCCACGTTGTCAAAAGCCTTCTCTAAATACACCAATGCAACAAGGTAGGGTTGTTCTTCTCTATTCTCTTTTCTATAAGCAGCCTAAGGGCCATTATTGCTTCTCTTGTACCCTTACTTTTCCTGAATCCGAATTGATCTTCATCCAGGAACTCCTCTGCTTTTCGTTCTTTTCTTCTGTAGATTATCCTTGTCAATATCTTCGATGCATGTGTCGTCAGACTTATAGTCCAAAATTTTTCACATTTCACCGCTCTCTTCATTTTGGGAATAGGAATTATTATGTTTTTCTCGAAGTCCCTGGGTATTTCTCCTGTTGAGTACATGTCGCAGATGACCTTATAAAGATGGGCCAATGTCCTCTCTACTGCATTCCTTGTCAGTTCTGCGGGTATATCATCAATTCCAGAAGCCTTATTCATCCGAAGGTCCCTTTCATATGAAAGCATCCCAAAATAGCAGATTTGCACTGATTTGGGCAGTGCCCCTTTAACATTCCTCCCAGACCACCAACAACAAGGACAGTGCACTCCAGAGTTTGCCGTCATGATGAGCACATTGGAATGAGACAAGAAATAAATTTGCAACGAAGAAAGCTGGGAAAGGAGAGAGAATTCTAAGAGTATTATATTAGATCAAGGCTATGGCCAAAGAAACTCGACAGGGCATATATGTTGATACATCAACCTTGTGTGCCATTGTGAATGCACGCACCAGAGGAAGGTGAGTAATGAGCCTCAGTAATGAGAAAGATTAAAGGATAAAAATGGATATCTTAACAAATGAATAAGGGGATGTAGAGCACAAAGGGCATTCAAAAAAAATAAATCAGGAAATACATAAATAAATTTCATCAGAAATAATCTTACTAAAAAAATAATGACAGGAAACACTTCAGAGATCAACTAAAGAAAAAAAAGTAAAAATTCAAGGGAAAAAATTAAGAACTAAGGGTTAGGAGCAAGCGAAGACTTGAAATAACAATAATCTTCATTAGAAGGGATAGAATCATAGTAACCAATACTTGAGAAAATAGGTGAGAATGAGAGCTGCAATAATTGATGATTGAACTGATTAGAGGGTCAAGGCATTCCTTTACACTATTTTGAAGCAGACTCAAGAATTCTTTCATCATCATCGGTCAACAATCCTAGGATTGGTTTGACGCAGCCCTTCACTCAGTTTTTCTATCATCCAACCTCTTCATATTGACGTAGCTCCTCTCTTTTACATCCTTGAAAACTTGCTTCATATACCTCATACAAGGCCTGCCTTTTCCATTCTTCCCGTTCACTTTTTCCTTGACAATTGTCTTCATCAGGCTATTGTGTTTTAAAATGTGGCCTATTAAGTTGTCCCGTCTTCTTTTTAAGGTTTTCAGTAGACTTCTCTTTCCTCCCACTCTTCTTAAGACTTCTTCATTTGTCACTCGGTTGATCCATTTTATCTTCATCATTCTTCGGTAGCACCACATTTCAAATGCTAACAGCCTGGACTTCTTTGCTTCTGTTATTGTCCATGTTTTGCTGTCATATAGTAGAATGCTCCAGATGTATGTTCTAATGAAATGTTTCATCACTTCCATGCTTGTATTTGCAGCTGGATGCATAATCTTCTACTGGTAAAATGCTCTTTTCGCTTGGGCAACCCTACTGGCAATTTCTCTTTTAGTTCGTCCATCACTAGAATTCCTTAGAAGAATAAAAAATCGCCTTCTATTCAATCATCTAAGTATTTTTAAAAAAAGGCATGAGTTAAGGGAGAAGAGGGAGAATTTGGAATGTTCCATACATAGATATGAATCCTTTTCAATGATTTAAAGTCAATATTAATGCAGAGTAAATTTATGAGGCAAAAGATGCAAGCAAAAAAACACAAGAGAAGTTACCAATACTTGTATGGCATAGCTTCATGAGAAATAACAGAATCAAGATGAGAAATCTGACAGCACTCTTCACCACTCTCAACATCATCAACAACTTAGTTCACTGGAAATATCCCACCACACCTACTCTCTCCTTACTCTGTAATTATTCCTGAGATCAAACACTTGTAACACCCAATTCTTCTCTTAAAACTCTTTTTCTTCCAAATTCCCTCACAGTCTTCAAAACCACCACACATATCCTTCTTATACTCCTACTGCCCATCACATTCTTCCCTTAATCATAACCTTCAATAGTCAACACTTCATCCAGTTCTTCTGTCTGCTTTTAAGTTTCTACCATAAAATTCCATTTCTCAACCACCACAACCAACATTATTCACCTTTCTACATCTCTTCCCATCTTGCCTCCTCCATTCTCCTCTGAATTAACATCTCAGAATCCTTAAACCTATTTCATCCTCTTTCAATAAGACTAAATTTCATAACAATGCAACGGTGTACTCCATATCAAGATGATGTATAATATGATATCTTCTTCAAGTTTTAAAGAGTCCCAGTAACTGATTTTCTTTTTTTCAAAAACGTTTCTTTAGGTAACATGCAATTCTTTTCTATTTACTCTTGTTATTTAAGTCAGTTTTATCAAAAAATACTCCCTAGATACTGTTTCCTCCAGCTCTAACTTGCACCTGCCAACTGTTTAGCCTAGTCCCGCAGTCTCAGGAGAATTCGATTTATTTTGATTCCCAGTACTTAATTCTCACCCAATACAGTCAAGCACATTGATACCATAGTCGAGGGGGCCGAATATTTACTTCGTAATCACCTAACTTCGTTATGAGGACCAGTTTTTCTGAGCCTCTCTTTGACGGGGAATAGCCTTCACTTCCTCATAACCGGAACTTTGTTATAAACGGGTTTGATAAAAGTGGGCTTGACTGTATTTAGCAAAGTAACCCTGCAATACAGTCAACAATGAATGTAGTCCCATAACTTACTGGTTAACAAACACTTAATCATTTAAGGAGGTTCCACCGTGACTCCGTGATTCAAAATCCTATAAAAGAGCTATGTTATTTATTGAATAAATACAGATCCAGAAAAAAACCTATATGAAAAATCATCTACAGGGTGATAACGCTTGCGCAATAATTGTATGAGAATGCTATTATATAGCACCTTGTAGTTGCATTCTATTTTTTGCCCGCTCTTTTAACTCATTTTGACTTCAAAACATGGCAGACGTGTTGTTGCCACGTTTAATTTATAAAATGAGAATACATGCTCAATTCCACTAATACGTATTCTAAAATAGGTTAAATATTTTCTTCCTTAGTTTTAAACTATTCCCTTGCCAATACAACTCTTTGTTCTGAATTTTATTAATATTGATATTTTTGAAAACTGTTTGGCAACAATGACGCTGCTACCATTTGGAAGCATTGGTATTAATTACACCATATCAATAACCAATGAAATACATATTGAAATTACATTAAAAATATAATTAGGACCTTGGTAAGGTATTGTCCTAAATTAAGTTAGTAAATAGGATTGTAAGAACGTTCCGTCCCAATTACCGTTGCCAGTGATAACAACATACTGTAGCACCACTTTCATGTAACTAAGGCATTTCTGCTATTTTTTCGAGCAAACATTTATTAATATCAATTAAACTAGTGTGGTAAGGCGAGCACTTTTTCGCAATGCTAAATTCTACATGAATTGCGCATGTTATACTAGTTTTTCGTCAAAACGACATATCTCTTTACATTATTAATCTGCAAATTTCACTGCAACAGCCATGCTCTGCCGTATAACCACGTATAAAGTATCTGATTTTCAACATCTTTTTTCTTCAAATATATGATGAAAAGGCCTCATTATTTTATTGCCAATCGATAGAAGGGCCAAAACATTGTGTCTCCTGAAATTTTCACGAAAATGACATCTACTTCATAATTCTCCTTGACGGTGGAGCCTCCTTAATGGCAATTTACTTAGTGAGTTCCTCTTCTACTTTCAGAGCAACTGAAGTTCATCCCATAGCTCCCTCACAATTGCCTTCTGCATAGGGGTTAAACATCACCACAGATAATAGACAGGTCAGCATAACTCCTCTGCCCTCATCACTTACCCCAAGTCTCCACCTGGTACCCTACCTTGGACAACCTCAGCTAAATATTGACTTCCAATATTAAAGCCTATTACTATCCCTCCAGTCAATTCATAGTTTTCCATAGAATACTATCTACTATCCTATACATAATGAAAATCTTTCATTAAAATATCACTACACCTTAGGAGTTAATGTGTTGGATAACTCAATGAAAACATGGTTCACCATTTGAATAAGACAAATAAAATTTAAATTTTAATAAAAATTTAAACTTTGATAATCAATCATTACTTCCTCTTGAGTGGATATTATCTATCCTTTCTGTCCAAATTCCCCTCTCCTCATGTTAAGACATAATGGAAAAAGGTAATAGGCAATAAAATCATGAGTTATTTAAGTGTTTACAATCCTTCCATTCCTAATTTGTGGCGTAGCTACTCCTAATAACTGGCTTTACAAGTATCTTAAGGTAGCATAGTCAAACAACATTTTGACTGAGGAACTTGTGGATGAACCAAAATATGTAAAAATTCTGCATGAACACAAGATTACTGCATATGAACTGAGTTATTCAGCTAAAGCACAATTGTTCTCTCAACACAAACCTCATCTACGTTTAGATCCTAACCATGATAATCTTGAAAATACTTTTGGATCCACCTGAGCAAGAGACAGGAGGAATCCTTGCTAGATAGGAGACAACTATTTCCAATAAATACAGAAAATCAATCCATACCCTGTAACTTTACGTGTGTCATAAAAAAGGAATTATGAACAGTGGGAAAACATTTCATGTAATCTCTGGTTTAAGCTGTTTAAAGCCACAATAAAATCTGTAATCTGTCCTTTCTCAGTAAATAAGAAATGTCCACTCACTCCTGTGCCATTCACCAGTCACCTCAGTCATTTACACATAAATTATTCAAAATAATAAACCACTACATAACCAAATAACTAATAAAAATCAACGAAACTGGGAATAAGATGAAGTTATTTGAACAGATGAAGGTTAGTGACAATGTCATTACTGCTGAGGTTAGTTGCAACAATTTAATAAGACAATGTTATGCCCCAACACTTTTGGAGGAAATGGTTTTTTTAATGACATTCAAAAGTACAAATTACCCAGGAATTGCATATTACTTCGATAAAACAGTACTATCATTGTTCTCAAAATATTTAACTAATGTCTTCCAAATGGGAATATGATCTTGTGAACTTATACCTACTATTAATTCATATTGTTATTCTAGATAGTACTGAATACAACACCAAATCAACCGCCACTATTTCAGCATTGACTGAATAATGAACCTGAATTTAGCTGGCAAAATGGTGTGGATCACAAACGGCATTAATTAGGATATTCATAGTGGAAAAGAGAATGTCTTATTACCTTAATACCATTCAGTTATTCAACCAATCTAGGACTGGTTCATTAGATGCCCAACTGTAATTGAACTCAAAACAAGACAATAGAGTGCATTACTCATTTGGCAACCAAAAGCTAGCCCTGTAATATCATAGATTTTCAACTCCCGAAGTTTACCACCATTCTCGACATACCCTGTAGCTGAATAACATTAATTATTGTACAGCGTATGAGACAGGAATTGAAAAATTAGCCCACCAGACAATTTAATGGCAAATCAACCTCACACATTTACTGTTAACAATAGGTTGCTAGCTATTATACAGTCACATCATATGTGTACTACATTCGACGATAAAGGTAAGAGGCTTTAGGTGCTGTTCGTTGTTTAGAAAGCCACTTTAGCGAATATTTGAAACCAATAAATTAAAAGCACCAGATGCCAAGGCTCTCAATTAAATGGGTAAATCGTGAGAACCATCGAGACATTTACGATACATTATAAACAATATCTCTATCAACCTACCTTCCGTAAACGTTGCAGCTGATCCAAGGCATGAGGCAAGAGAGGTCTTACACTATTCAACTCCATCAACGTCAAATGATCGAGGCGAGCATGCGTCCCACCACTTTTAATGAACACATCAACAGAAGCTCTAAGTTTGGACATCCTCATATCCCATAGGTCTTTGAGTGCCGTTCGTATTTCGTCTGCACGGGGCACATCTTCCCCACAAGTGCTTAGGATCAGCTGGGCTTCAGCCATATAGTGCTCGCTGGGCATTTTCGTGAAAAATCTGAGCCAAAACAAGAAGTCGACGTTCTAGCATTCATACAGAGAGTATCAACAATAATTGATGAGCATCTTAAAACAGGAGTGTACGCATGGAGTTGGGGTTACATACATACCGTGATGCTGATTCTTCTTCTTTAACTTGTTCTAGTTTCTCAACATCCATCCAATCGGGCACAAGAATCCGACATTTCTGCCTTTGACGGAGATTCACTGCCATCCATATTGGCACCTTCACAGGAAGCCCGGCCCGGAATGGTCCTACCTCTCCCGATATCAGGTATACTCTATCAAAATTAAAATTAGGAACTATTTCCACCATGAGTTTCTCGGCGAGAAACTCCACTTCAGCAGGGTCCATCATCTTGAACGAAATTAAATTGACACCATATGCTTCCACTCATCACAATCGCGCCTTTTTCCGACATCAACAGCACAACTAGCTGCCTCTATTGGAGAAAAGATATACTTCTTCTGCGACATAAAACAGCAGACAGTAGATTTTTAAAAATGATTTGAATTTAAACTGTGAAGTAGTTGTTTTCAATGTCACTTAGCGAAATTTTAATTTTTAGTTACTTGCTAGCTTTAAAAAATTTAGCAAGAATAAAAATGTCTCACTGATATTAAGTATTATGGGGCAATGTGGTCTGTGTCTACCGAGTTGACTCCAACAGCGACATGCGCATAACGCGCTGGGTTAGAAGCCACAAATACTCCTGCAACGTTATAAGCGCCTATTACAATTGAGGGAATTGGTGTCTGTCACTGTCACAAGCCCTCGTTGACGAGATTTCGCTCCACCCCTTCCTCGCGAGTGAAACTTCCTTGCGGTGGCAGAGGCTATTTGAAAGATGCCATCCCTGAGAGGCCAAATACCTCGTTAGTGATAAGGCGCTGCAGCATCATCTCACTCCGGGCATAAGTCCGGAGGTTACTTCGTGAACGTTTTTTCCAAGCGCTAAGATACTTGCGCGATCGCGGGTATCACAATAAACGTTCGCCGAAAAACACTAAGACGCCACGGCATTGTCGTCTCCCAACAAGACGTCTTCCCATATCGCTCAATGGAATTAGATCCTTTCCTCTCTCACAGATCTGGAAGCTGCGAGCAGGCTAGGGACTCGGTGGTCAGGACGACGCGCGTGGATATCGATTTGAGCTGCCGGAGTGCGTTTGTACGGTTCACGTCGAATACATCCCATTGGCCCCGTGTGTAGGGAGGGGACCTTCGGGGCCCCAGATTTCAAAAGTCCCGACGAAAAAACCGGCGGGACCTGTCCACCGCACCTCCTATCCCTTTATCCTCTCCTACCCTCGTAAGAAACGCGAGGGTGCACCACAAGCGACGGGGACACCGATGAAAGAAAGCGAAAAGAAACGAACGAAGACGGACCTGTAAAAGGACACGTAAAAAGGCGTCTTGTGTGGAAGTGCGTGGAAGGAGAACGTCTTCCCCCCTTCTCTGGCCGAATACCTTTTGCCTTTACAGGTAGGGGAGAAAGAAGAAGGCCTCCCACTCCGAGCCCTGTTAGAGGGGGTGCTCCACCCCATTTCGACCCCAAAAAAAATATATATATGTATACATATGACTCCCCATCCCTGCCACCACTGCTACTAATTCCCCCCAAATACGCGCTCTCTCCCGATTATTAAATTCGAGAGGAAGGGGATGAATGTCTATGAACCCTTTCGGTGAAGAGGAGGGATCAATTCCGACCCCGCCCCACCCTCTCTTTCCTCTCGACTCCGCCCCTGCGAGAGAGAAAGGGGCGAGAGAGAGGGCCTGGCCCGCCATTTTGCCGACCTGCGACAGCGAGAAACGGGTCGGTTAGGAATTCGCGCCACCTCCTCCAACGCGTTCCATCCCGCTCCGCTGGGAGCCACAAATGCTATGATGTATATCGAAAATATCCTTTCCCTCCTCGCTCTTCCCTCGTTGGCGCCAGCCTCTCGCTAACCGAAGGGAGAGACCGACCGACCGTTTTGAACAACGCGACGCTGCGCCAAATCTACGACTGCAAATTGCGAGCCGCCGCGCCTTTTGGGAGTGTGGCAGGTGGTGGTATGTTATAATCCAAGAAATTTCCCTTTTTATGTTAATGAAAAAGACATAATTAATTATTAAGTCCCTAAATTTATGAAAAGAATTAATCAATAATGAAGCGTGGCTCGCAATGCCGTTACAAAATGGCGGCCATGAACAAATAAGGATTCGAATGCTGAATAAATAACAAATTAGAGGTGGAAGAGATCGGTAAAATGTTGCATGTCAAAGAGCGTGTGTAAAATCAGCTTCTTTTAAAATTCTTAGCATACATATCAAAATGTGAATCCATCATAAAGTGAACATATCAATGTAAACAAAGTAAACATAAAATAATAATAACAGCAAATATATCCAATGGTATAAATACAAGTGTATCAATGGACAGCATAGGTAGTTGCACGTACAATGACTTAAAGCTAACCAAACTAACAGCATCATACTGCATGCTTGCTTTGCCATTTTTATCTTTTTTAAATTGTGAAGTAGTGACTACTATATTATTACTAAAGGCCGCTTTACAGGATACAATTTTTTGTACAATTCCTTGTACAAACTCTCGTATGAGGAAATTGTACCGTGTAAAGCGGCAAATTGTGCGAACGCTTGTGCGATTGTCTGAATGACTGAACGGGAAATAGAACCAGTTCTAATTCCATTCAGACAAACATACAATTTCGTTAAGTTTATACAAGCGTTTGTACAAGAAATTGTACAAAAAATTGTATCGTGTAAAGCGGACTTAATGCTTTCTTATGCATGATATGTATGCATGTTTGGTGTGAATTCACCCCCTACCACACACCTTTGTGGTGGTTTGCAGGGTATTATGTATATGTAGATAATAAGCCTCGTGTAAAATGACCTTTACAGCCAAAGATCCCAATTAATATTTTTATGCTTAACCGCATGTCACTGCGTTCATCTGTGGATCTCAGCCCGCACTGTGTGGATCTTTGCTCGGCATTCGGCGAGCTAAGATGCACACAGTGTGGGTTAGACGAGCAATGAAAATGGGCACTCGGCAAGAATCAAAAACTCCATGTACACTGCTCGGCAATCGGCGAGCAGTTGCTTGGTGCCGAATGTCTTTCGCCGCCTTTAGCTAGGTGTTTCTCAACTTCAATCGATTGCCCCATTCCCCGCTTTCGCCACAATTTAGAATAGCATTCCCCATTTCCCAATTTGATTTAACTGGTGAGGTGCATTCCGATTT
This sequence comes from Platycnemis pennipes, assembly GCA_933228895.1. Lineage (NCBI taxonomy): Eukaryota > Metazoa > Arthropoda > Insecta > Odonata > Platycnemididae > Platycnemis > Platycnemis pennipes. The sequence continues at coordinate 125,386,463 of OW121851.1, read as the reverse complement.
GCAAAACAGTGCTCCCAATCTAACCCCACCACTCGGAATCGTCAAATTCCTCTCGGGGAATGGGGGAAGATCCACCCTTCGTTGAGAAATCCTGTCTCTCAACGTTACGCAGTGGAAATGGCGAATACGGACCAGGGCCACTCAGAGACATTTGGGGACCGGGGGCAACATTCTCTTTGGGGTCCTCCCCACTTCCAGAAAAAAGAAGTGAAAACACAAGTGAACATGGTTAACAGTTGATTGCCTTGACTTTTATGTCACTAATAATTATTACTTAATGATTGAATGTTGAAAAGTAAAAAAAACCTGGATTAATTTAAAAACTAAAAGAACCAACGGATGTCTACATAGCTTGTTTACTTGCCCTCACTTTGGCAATGTTGTCATTTATTTCACTAATCGGAATACTTCCATCAGGCCACCCAGAGGGCGGCCCTGATACAGTCTTGGGAATAGCTACTTGGTACTGTGAATGAGGGTAGGAGAAGATGGACACGGTGTGGTGTCTTAAGAATTGACTTACCACTTCGAAGGTCCGGGTTTAAATCCCGGCAGTGGCAAAGATTTCGTAGTTACCTATAACTTGAATACGTGTCTGATCCATTACCTAAGTAATATCTATGTGTCTTATTGCTTAAAAACCTCTATTAGTGCATATTGGGTGGCATATGGTTGGCAGAGTATTATGGAAGTAAATGCGGCTGGATGTGTTAGGTGGCCGAAGAATTGATGGTTGGAGAGAGGAGGAAGATGAAGGAAGATGCTTGGGAGAGGATGAGAGCGGAATTTGGAAGAATAATAACTGATAGTAGGGAGTATACTGGGAGGGAAATGATTGATATTTTACGTGAATTTAAACAGTAAGTGCTCAGGGAAGAAAAATCAATAAGAATAAGTCAGTGACTTTTGTTTGTCACTAAGCCGAATTCCATTTATTTATCAAAGCACAAACCGTTCGGAAACCCCTAGATCGTGATGGCAGGATTTTATTTCGTTAGATGTAATTCAAATCCAATCTATAACCACTACGTCATCGAAAAATACAATCATATAAGCAGCCCTTGTTCTTTTTACCAAACTAGAAACGAAAAAGTGCTGTATTCTTTCATTGAGATCTATGAAAGATTGTTGGTATAATATAATTTAACGAATATTTATGTACATTCGGTGGCACGTTTGAGAAGTTACTATATACGAACATATTATTTTATTTTTTTAACATTGGTAATTTCTAAGGCCAGTCAACAACAAGGAGTATTTTACATTAGAGACGAGCTTAGCGACACACGTGGAGCTTGTACAATGTCAACGGATAACAAAAAGCCGAAACCATTTCCTTTGTTTATTGTTAAGGTAGATGCAGCGACGTTAGCAATATGGATGAGGGAATAACGGAATGTCCTTTCCTCCAGCAAAAAGTGTATATGTATACTCGATTATTGAAAGAAATAGGATACGATTAGCTTTTTTTAATCCAAGTAAAACACGAGAATACTTTTTTAGAATAGTCACACAGTCTTTTTTCCTGATTGTCCCCTTCATCGTATCACACTATTTGAAGAACCATTGGGACAGCCATATGCATGTATCGTTCAAGCAGTCGCAAAATTCAGTTGTTTTGAATTTTGAATTACTTCCACCGTTACTACTTATCCACTTATCAAAATCACAATTCGTTCCCTTCCCTTCCTCCTTCATTACCACCACTCTCTCCACCACACTCAATCACAACTATCAGGAAAATGTTTGTCACCACTTTATTCATCCACTTTTTTGCCTCCTTGAAATTTACTTGGATGTATCTGCAAATATAAATTCGCGTGAGACTGGAAGCGTTGAAGATATGGTAATGGAATAATGAAATCCTTTTGGTTGACTAACAAGCTAGGGGATGGACCGAGGTGATGGTTTGTCGGAGGCCGGAATTGAGTGAGGAATACTATGGGATAGAGTGAGGTGGAGGTAAAGGTTAGCTCCATGGAGTGGAGGTAAAGGTTATGCTCCATGGACGACACGAAAGCGTAGAGCGGTGGAACACCGCATATCCACTCAACACTCGATTGATCAGGCTGGGGACTGGAGACAGAGCTGGTTCCGTCAGTGTTAGTCTATTGAAATAAAGATTCTTTCACGTGTGGCAGTGAATTCAGTAATTTGGGCGATGTTGTTCGATGAAGTGGTTCATAAATAAACCATGTGAGTGATTTGAGTGGAAAATCTTTTTATTCTTGATGAACGAGAACGGTAGAGAACAATTTAAATCATGCTCTTTTTGGTTAGAATCACGAGATTCAAGAGTGATGGAGATGGAGGGTAAACAGCACAAATGTGAACTAAACTGCTTATACCAGTCATACTATGGAAATCGTGCTATGAAACTAATTCGTATCACCAAATGCATTCCTTGATAAGAGGAATTGCTTCAAATGATAGCATTGGGGGAGAGTTAGCTAGGAAAACCGTGAAAAACATAAATCTATTATCTTTTAAGCTAATATTGTTATTGAGTATTTAGTTAGTAGGTGGGAACAGAAAATTCTCCTCGCTTTATTGGCGTTAATTCAATAATATTCAGCGTTACTACAAAACGAAAGCAATATTTGTGCAACTAAGTTAACTAAACCCAAGGAATCATTTACAAGCACTTAACCTAGTCAAAAAATTGGAGGTAAATGGTTTTGTCGAAGAAACAGAGGCTAATGAAGAAATTTCGGCAGCAAACAAGTTCCACCTTTGAATGGAACACTTTTCCGTACAGGGTTCATGAGAATTGATAATTAAGGTTAGTTTAATAAGTTTTATTTCTCTAGAGCAGTCAGGATATAATTGCGCACAACATAATTCTATGCTTTTAAAGTCCCAATTTCAAGCGCAGAACTAGAAAAATCCAGACATGGTCTCCATTTTCTTCATAACGTTCCATTATTAGAAGTATCATCTGCCAATCACTCGTTCTTTAAGGTGGTTCAAAATGCACCACCAAGAACCATGAAATGCAGGAACCATGCACATCTGCGAATCCGGATGAATGAATCCGGTCAATGGTTCTTTGTGGTTCATTTTGAATAATTTAAAAGAACAAGTCATGGGCATGAACCAAGACGCATAAATTGAATCATCGAAATGAAAAGAAATTCTCATCTCTATTTTCCAAACACCCCCATTCTGGCTTCATTGCCACCCATAGGCTATCATACCAATCGTTCCTCCAGTACATTTATAACCTCCTTACATGCATTACGTCTACGCTAAGTAATACCCTGCGAGCTACCGCGAGGGTGTATGGCAGAGGGTGAAGATCACCAAACTGCACTACTTACATGCAAATAAGAACTATAATGCTACTATTTCATGTAGAGATGTTAGATATTAGAATCACGTGCAACTAGGTGGTCAGTAACTACATATCAATAAATTGATTACTGGTTACAAAAACATTTTCCTAAATACATTCATCGGTATGTCCCTATCATGCATGTTTTAGTAATACTCAAACGTGCATCATGCACTTCAGACTATTCTAGCAATTTTTTACCTACCTAACTCTTTGCTATTCTGCCTATATTGTGCTCTCTTATGGTACGCGGGAAAAATGACATTTTAAATCTATCGGTACAACTATCTATATCACTAATTTTGCTAATCTGATCAAACTTAGTAAAATACGAAGGGCTTCTATATATCTAACGTCATCTGAAAACAACACAGCTTCGAATTTACTTAAACGGTTTAACCTAAATTTTAACCTGCGTTGCGATTGTAAGTCCCAGGTCTTCTATTGATTTCGCAACACTAATGCACGCATCATAACGGACTTGAACAAATCTAGCTGATCTCCTTAGCCATCATGAGATAACAAAAAAAACGGCTGAAAACCGAGCAGTCAACCTTTGAACGTGACAGACTTGCTGGCGGCATTTCGTCGCTGAGCGCAAGAGAGAGAGACACGAGCCGGTGAAAGTCCCAATTTCACCCGTCCTCTCTCTCTTTCTTTCTCTCCGCTTCTCCACAGCCAACTACCTCTTATACACTGCCCACAGTTATCCCTCAACGTTCTAGTTTCCTCGGAGATCGCATTCCCGTAGCTGTGAGAGCACCCGTCCTTCCACCCATTGTGCTGATGCGAGGGTGTGAGGCGAAAACCCACGCCCCCTCCCCCACGAAATGGTTGGGGCGGCCCAAGACGGGGCTCCGCACAAGTTCAAGGAGACCTCCTCGCTCCTGATTGCCTCCGAGGAGCGGAGAAAGCGTACGAGGAAGGATGCAGGCTCTTGCGCGCGCGCGCCCTGCCCGGGACCGCTACTCACGCACGCAACCTCTCCTTCTGCCTCTCCCTAGAAACCTCTCTCTCTCTTTTAACACCCTCCCGCCCAACCTCTCCGCCTCCGCTACTCCCCCGCTCGAAGCGTCTAAGAGTGACAGAGCAACACAACATTATTTGGACCAAAATTCGCTGTCGTCACTGGTTAAGTCATCGATCCTAAATTTGCTTCTACGAAGCTCTCTCCACTCGGTTACAAATCTCATATTTTCCATTCTTCAAATTTACGTTTCCCTCTGCGATTTTCTTCGTCGCACAATTGCGTCTCAGGACATAGCCGCTTAGGTTCCCGATTATGTTTTTAGTTTGCAGTAGACCCTTAGTAGGTACTTCGTTTTTATCCTCTTCTTCTCCCCATAAAACCTCTCTCTTCCACACTACACTCCCGGCCGTCCTCCGCATAATAGGTACTCTCCCGCAATTTAAGTCTCAGAGCAGCACAAAATTATTTTGGCCAAAATTCATCGTCATCACTGGTGATAAATCCTAAATTAGGTTTTGTAGAACTCTACCCACTCGGTTACCCACCCAGCCAAAGTCTTAGTAATTAAGAAATCTTCTATTTGACACTACTTGCACCATAAATCTCACATTTTCCATTCTTCAAGTTTACTTTTCCCTCTGCGATTGTCTTCATTGCGCTATTACATCTATAGATGTGGCTAACTATGATGTCCCGTCTTCTATTTTAAGTTTGCAGGAGACTCTTAGTAAGGTGGGTGCTCCTGTTATGGCAATGCTCCTGATATGGCCATCCCCCTATTTTGAGCAATAGATCGTCAAGGGAGTGCTTTGAGTTTATCGTGAGACCTCTTCTTCTTTTTCTTTGTTAAGTCTCCTTAGTTTTATGTTTGTTTTTATTAGACTTGATTCATGAAAACCATTATATTGCATTCAGTTTTTAATGCTCTTTCGATTGGTGTTGTCAATTCTGGCGTACCTGTAACGAATTGTTCGTCAATCAGTCAAACGATTGTTGTTAAAACTGACGAGCTCCTGATTTGGCCACCCAGGTAGCCATATCAAGTGCACTTCGCTTTTATTTATTTTCGTGGTACTGCTAATAGAAGGAAGGCCGTTGCACATCGATATTTTGACTTTTACTTCAGTCATAAATTATTTTAATTTAGCTTGAAACATGCAGTAATGTCAGTTTTGTAAACAACTTCATTTTTAATGGAAAATCTTGTTTAAAATATACAATATTTAATTTAAAAAGTATTATTTATCATCATATTTTTTTTTATTTTCCCAAGCAAATCATTTAATTTTAGCAGAACTGCACTTTAAATCTGGAAAATATTACGATGTGTGGAAAATAGAATAAGGTTGACCATATCATGTGCATGTGTTCCTTGTATAGCCACGCGGTAGACTTTTGGAATTTAATTATTTTTAACCAATTCAACCATTTTTATGAGGAAGAAATTTTATTATGGTGAAAGTCCATTTACGTGAAAATGATTTTTTTAAATTTCGTTAATTGTTTTTGCAAAATGGCGTTTGAATTTGAGCTTTAATTTGACACCTTTCCACTGATTTCTTAACACTAGAAACATACCTTTCCCCTAAACCCTTAACCTATGTCCAATACCAATTCTTTAAAAATTTTCACTCTCAGATTTACATGGGCAACATCAGGAAAAAAATTGCTCTTTCATATTCAAAGGTCGTTCTTTACCCGCCCTCCTTCACCAATCCAAAAGAAAAGAAGTTCGTCCGTTCCACGACAGGTCGCAGTTAAATACGAACAGAGAAACGAGAACTTGCCGTACAGTAGCGTCCCACTAAGCTGGTACCGGCAGAGGAAGGAACTAACTCAGCCTCCTCAGCGTAAACGGCGTAAAGCAGTTGGTTCCCTTCCCCACCGCTAGTTGCGCTCGTACCGCAAGAGAGAGAGGTATGGGGGTGGGTGTTCGTGAAAGTGTGAGTCCGTGTGTGTGTGACGAGAACCGATAACGCCACCTCCTAAAGCGTCGTGTTCGCCTGTGCGCCAGAAATTGGTTGAGGTCGGTCTTGCCGTAAACTGCCGATCGACAGGTCCCATCAAACCGATTCCAATGTATTTTTCTTCATCGATCCGCTGTCGGAGAGACTTGGGGGATGGGGAAGAGAGGAGTGTTCTCGAGGAAGAAGAAGAGTTGGTGTTCGCTGGGGGAGGGAGCGGCGGGGGAGGACTGCGGGGGATCTTCTTCACCCCCCAGCCAGCCATCCATCCGCTTGTTTCCCTCCGTTCCTCTTCCCACACGTGCGAAGAGTAGCGAAACCCACCCCCACCTCATCCAACCCCCTCTTTCCCCCACCCCATTCGCGTGGGCGGCAGTGCACGCATCATTCGCGTTCGGGGGTGGTTGGGCGGGTGGTGGGTCTGTTCTTTCAACCCCCTACCTTCGCGCATCGCCGGGCGCGGCGGCGTCTGTGCCGCGCCTGCGCACCCCCCTCACCTGCGGGAGCGCGGGAACCGTTACGTGGCGAAGAGGGTTTGACGCGTTGCCTTGGCGCGCGCTTCAGGGGCCGGTAGGAAGAATTGATGCTCTCGTCGCTAGGGCCGGGTGTAACCGAAGAATGGAGCTGAACAAAGAGAGGCAATGGACCGAAAGGACAACGTGAGGACTAGGGCCGAAGATACACCTCATCCGGCTGAAGATAAAAATATGAAGACGGTGAGAATGAGAATTTTTAAAATACCATCTTGATATTGGTTACAACGGCCGACCGTTTTAACCAATAACTCGCCCTTCTGGAGAACCCAAAAGACACCGGTTCGAATCTCATCTCGGGCCTGCATATTGTCCATCAGTTTCGGTTTCCTAGCAAGGAAGCATGCTTATGCAAGTTCAAGAAGAGTGGGATAAAAGAATATGGATTCAGACTGTGAAAAGAAGCCAGGATAAACCTAATGGCCAGATACAGAGTCGCAGAGAGGATAGGAACAGGAAGAAGTTAGGTAATAATAGGTTGTATGAAGAATATAATAAATAATAATAGAAATAGAAGAAAATGATGGTGGGTTCGCTTAAGGATTAAGTTTGGGGAGATGGTGCGATATAACCTAAGTGAGGAGCATTTTAAAACCCATTACTAATTCTGCCGCCATCTACTATTATATACTACTACCATTTAAGCCACGTACAAAAAGGGACATTAATGAGTGTAACCGAAGTTAGCACGGAGATAAGAGTAGGTAATGTAGATTTAATGCATTCTTCGCACATTTGCATGTGTAAAAAACGATCTGTATAAATATAAAACACGAAGGTGTAATTCATTTTGGCAATACCTTGCAGGTTTGAAATGTAACCAGAATTACTATCCTAAGATTTGTGCAGTACCTGTCCCAAACGATGATAGTATAAAAGTAGAAGTTAATCTGTAAGAAGACTTTGTGTCCCAGGATACTTTATTTAACTTAATTATGCAATCGGAAATATGGAAATAGTTATTTTGGGGGAGGTGACCGACAGCTAAGATTATTTGCGCCTTGTCGGATAATATAGGTGGGTAATTGGGTAGGGGTAGGAGTTTTTTAAGAAGCTTAGGAGTAGTGGAGTGAAATCCGGCGTCGGCATTAGCCTACTTCAAACGAAACCCGAAGGGTCCACGAGTTAACGTTTTGTTCGACGGACGGAGTACTGCTAATGAAGTTCTCTTTACACAACACTCAAGTGGGGGCCGGTATATCAATGAAAAAGTCTCTTGCACTGCCTGAATTCGAACCTCCGCTCTAGAAATGGGAAGCCAGTACTCTAGTCACACCAAGCTGACTCCCACCAGGATTATTGTTACCAATAATAGACATGGGGTTGCGAAGCTAGTGAATGAAATTGAGTCAATTTCGAGCATTCTTCAGCTAATTACCTAATACAATAGAGGTTATACTTATTCTGTTGCAATACTATATAAATACCGTTTCAAGACTTAACTGTACGGCAATATAACTGCTTAATATATTGCTTTACCAGCTTTCATTCTACCCTATTTCCTACTAAAGCATATCTCATCTTACCATTTCCTCCGTGACATGCAATTTAAGAATTATCAACAAAGGATTCCCCTCCACCTTTGAATAATATTGGGATTTTCTGAGGGAGTATGGTCGGATTGGGACACTATTCAAAAATATTTTCATATGTTTTTTAGGCGTAGATGAAGTACAAATTTATTGGTAATCTCACAATACATAAGTTATCGAGAAAATTGGAATTCTTAATTTGCAATTACTTGTTAGTATATTACATAAATTAGTATCGACGAATAATCCAATGTTTGGTTCTTTTGGAAGACTAATCTAATCATCATCATCAGTCGTCAATCCTAGGATTGGTGTGCCTCAGCCCTCCACTCGATTCTTCTATCGGCCAAGCACTTCATATTAACATAATTCTTCTCTATTACATCCGTCACAACTTGTTCCATGTATCACATACGAGGCCTGCCTTAGCCAATCTTCCAGTTCAATTTTCCCTAGACGATTGTTTTCTTCAGGCAATCGTGTCTCAAGATATGGCCGATTAAGTTGTCCCTTCTTGTTTTTTAGCGCTGTCAGCACACCTCTTTTCTCCCACTCATCTTATGACTTCTTCGTTCATCACTAGTTCGATCCATTTTATCTTCATCATTCTTCGGTAGATGTAGAATATTTCAAGCGTGCAGCGTGAACGGCGGTGAAATTCACATTAATTGCCATGCGAAAAAATTCACCTGGACCGAGAATGGAACAACGGACCTTTGACTTTCCGAGCCACTGCATGCGAATTAGGGATCCTGGGTAGCGTAATGGTCTGCGCAGTGGCCCGGAAAGCCAAAGGTCAGTGGTTCGATTCCCGGTCCAGATGAATTTTTTCGCATGGCAATTAATGTGGATTCTTCAGGAGCACTACCATTCAAGTCCTTCCAACCATGAGTTCACAGATGCTGTTATCGCCCATGCATCGCTGCTATACAGTATGCTCCAGATGTATGTTCTAACGAAATGCCTCCTCGATTCTTGCAAAGCTCTTAGAGAAATGCCTCCTAGATTCTTGCTCTTACAATTAGAGTATAGAAAACATTTCACGGCATAGGATGATGTCAGCCGCTCTGCGAAGACTTAAGAAAACGAGAAGAGTGGCGCCTGCAAGCTTCATTCACTTCCCCGTGCGTAAGTAGTATCTTTTTCGAGGAGGTCGAACTATCACCGTAACTGCACCGTCATCGATTGCTGCCATTTCCCAACTTGTTCACTGCGGAGTCCTGAATGGAATGCGAAATGACCAGCGATGCATTCACGATGGAGTTAACTGACGATCCCTCAGCGCTGACCTTGGTTTTGATACACGATCGATGTCAAATAGGGAAGTAGGGAAATTTACATGCCCTCTACCGGAGACGCCTATAACTGGCAGAGCGTGGGGACAACATAATGCTTTGCTAGCGCACTCACCATTATGGTAGCGAAAAAATGACGCTGAAAGTCAAAGAAATGGCCAGAGTGGAAGCATTTGAAATTCAGAGTAGTGACAGAATGGCGAAATATTAGGATAAAATGTAATGATCGAATAACGAACGCAGAAGGTCTAGGAATAGTCGGATTAAAGAAATGTAATAATAAAAATGTACAAAGGTGACCAACTTATCGAACACTTTTTGATAAATTATGGTCTGACGAAGACAATAGTCCCGGCCAAAAAATGAACAGAGAGAATAGCAGGGGAGGGAAAAGAAACGTCGCTATGTAAATTACACACACCCACTCTTTATTAACTTCGAACATGGTTTCGACATCATCATCATCATCAAGGATCAACAATCCTAGGATTGGTTTGACGCAGCCCTCCACTCGATTCTTCTATCGGCCAACCTCTTCATATTAACGTAGTTCCTCTCTTTCACGTCCTTTACGACCTGTTATATGTAACTCATACGAGGCCTGCCTTTCCCATTCTTCCCGTTCACTTTTTCTTCGACGATTGTCTTCATCAGGCCATCGTGTCTTAAGATGTGGCCGATTAAGTTGTCCCGTCTTCTTTTTATAGTTTTCAGCAGACTTCTCTTTTCTCCCACTCTTCTTAGGACTTCTTCATTTGTCACTCGGTCTATCCATTTTATCTTCATCATTCTTCGATAGCAGTTTCGACATGTAAATGTCATTATCAAGGTCTGAAAAGCAGGGGAAGGATAAAAGATATATGGAGTATATTGTGATGTTAGAAGTAAATAAGTTCTAGAAAATCTTTCGGTTCTTCTTAATATTCCTCAGCTTTCAAACACTGTATCTCCAAAAATTTCATAAATGCAATAATTTGACCTCATTTTCGTAACCGCAAACTGCATGGTGGCTCAGCAGATAGAGTGCTGGAACACTGACCGAAGTTCCCGGGCTCGAATCTGAAAGGGTCCTTTCAATAAGTCCAATGAATCCAACGCTAAGTGATTCATTGAGCATCTGATCTTTCAAGGAAGCTACAGGTGTAAAATAAAAATGAAAGGGACCCCTTTCCCTGATTCGTACATTTCACACGCTGTGGGAGTCTCTCATCACCAATCAGACAGATCTTTGATATAAGCATCCTACATGAAAACGTATACCGAATTGTTTTTCTCAATCAAAACCGTAAAATGTTCTCGAAAGCTATAGCAGGATATATAGGTATTCAGAAAACGCGAAATTCCAGAGGCACTTCACTAAATAATTTGCTTCATATGTTGTTCGTGCATTTCCTGCATGTGTTCGTTTACTGTTATTCATCAAAAGAGTTCTGAGCAAATGTGACGTTCATGTACGAGAAATTAGCTACTTTTCTCTTGTTAGATCTCTTAGCTTGGAATACACTGCCAGTATATGGGTCCCTTACGAAATAGGTTTAATTAACGAACTGGAGCGTGTTCGGCGAATATCGGCAAGTTTTACAAACGGATGTTATGATAGCTGTATTGGCGTAACCAGTCTATTAGATAAATTAAAATGGGAAACATTATAAGACCGTTGGTTAAACTTAAAAATACATCTGTTAACGACATTCCAAGGAAATATTTTCACTGATGACGTTAAAAATATTCTGATAATTCCAACTTACTATTGTAGACTGGACCATAATCTTAAAATATAGGGAAATTGATAGCTGAACAAACAGATTTAAAATGTCCTTCTTTCCTCGTACAATTATGGATACAAAAGGCTGTAAATATATCCAATGATATAAATACTAGTGTATCAATGGTAACAGCGTGTTTTTGCAAGCTTGTTTTGCTATTTTTATCTTTTCTTAAAATGTGAAGTTCCAGACTAGAATATAAGTAATTACTAATCCTTTTTATGCATGATATATGTATTGCATGTTTGGTGTCAATTCACTCCCTGCCACACATCTTTATGGGTGCTTGCTGGGTATTATGTAGATGTATTATACTCTCGTCACACATTACCCACATTACTAATATTGACATAAATTTCAAATTCACCGTTGATAGTAGCATTATAAAAATATTACTCAGATATTCACTACGACAAAAAAATCGACCGAGCATATGATACATAAGGTGTTTCCGAAAGGAATTTCTGTCCATTATAGCAGAAGGCCAATTAAATTTCTTATGCTGGTAACCAAATTTGGCACAGATTTTTTCATTCATAACGTCCATAAAGCAACAATGATTCAAGAATTAATCTTTTTAGCATTAGGAATATCTGGGAAAGTAAATGATTTTATTCTTTAAAAGGGTGATTTATTAAACTTATGATGTCCAAAGCATTAGTCTTTTGATTGTTAATTCATATTATTATGAGTTTAAAATAATTATAGCCTATAATTACAAATTTAAACGCGCGGTAAAATGCTATTTCGACAAAATCATTTTTTTTTTGCCCTTCTGCTATCCCTTCCAATCAAAAAATGAATATAAGTCTCTGTGGTAGGTACATGAAGTCACAGTTTGTATCACTCCACTTTGCTGCTTTCGCGCTGGAGCTGCTTCAATATGAGCTCCGATAGGATCGAGTACCTACTCGCAATGCGAACCGCGGGTATTAAAGTGATATTTATCGGCCATAAAACAAGTGATGCATTGGCTGCTCCAAGATGTAAAATTGGCCACCTGTGGAATTCTCTCCTCATGACTCGTATTTCTAGTGAGAAGGTAATTGAGTCGAGCAGTTTTTACGATCGGGCGTTATAGTACGTCGAAAAATATGCTCGGGAACATCTTAATAAGGAAATACTGATGCTGCGGGAAAATGAATAAGGTACAGAATGCGCGGCTATTACTTTAGACAAGTAATAGCACTGATGATAAAATAATTTGGCTAAATTTATAGAAGTACCAAAATATTTATCAAAAATACTACGACAAAATAGCAAGCAAGCTTTTTTTATAGGCCACAGTAATTGGTGCAAGACCCATCTTACGGAGAAAGAGAAGACCGGGATACTAATAACGGGCCAGAAAATAATAGTTGCAGACGGATGTTTAAAAGCATCAATCTACGACAGTAGTTTAAACTAAAAGTTGCAAAAATATGAAGTTCAGAATGCGATGCGACAGTAGTTTAAACTAAAAGTTGCAAAAATATGAAGTTCAGTATGCGATGCAATTTCATTTCACGCCTCACTGATTTTGGGGATTGGTTTAATGTGGTTGATAGATTAATGAATTCCAATCTCGATGACTTAGGTTAAAATCCCGCCTGTGGCACTGATTTTGCACTAATATATAGGTACCTACTTCTTTGTACAAGCAGAGAACTTCGAGATCAATCAACCTGACCCGGTGGAAACCCCGAGAAGATTTTCTACAGCTAGTTCGTCGGGAAAACCTTCGATCTTATTTCACTTACCTCTACGGGGAGGAGACACACCATCAAAAATTCAGTCTTTCGTCATAGTCATAGTGTTTACCGCAAGCCGACCCACACCGATATCTATCTGAATGGTGGGAGTCATCATCACCCCTCGCAACGGAGGGCGGTGCTGACATCACTATTCCACAGAGCCAAGGCTATCGCCAATGAGGAGAGTCTTCCCGACGAGCTGAAGCGCATCAAGAGAACTTTCCGCCAAAACGGGTATGGTGAACACCAGATTTCCCTAGCCTTGAAAAGGACCTTTAACCCGAAATTGCCCAAGACCAACGAGGAACCAAAAGAGATGACTGCCAGAGCATGCCTCCCGTACATTTCATCTGTTTAAATTAAAGGATTAAAAAAACATTTAAAATCGAGACTATCCATCTCCCGCCATCCAAGCTGAGGGACCATCTCGTACGGGCAAAGGACCCAATTGGACTCTAAACGCCAGGCGTCTACCGATTTCCGTGTGAATGTGAAGACGCCTACATCGGAGAAACGGAACGCACGATTGAGACGCGGCTGAAGGAACATAAACGGTACCTGAGGCTGGGACAACCGGAAAAATCCGCAATTGCCGAACACAGCATCCACCACGACCACTCCGTCCGGTTTGAAGATGACAAGATTCTGACACGTCCTCAAAATATTGGAACCTTGTCGTAAAAGAAGCCACCGAAATCCGAATGGAATACAAAAATTTCAATCGAGACACAGGTTTCTCTATCAGCAACGTGTGGAAACCCGTGATAAAAATCATCAGAAACCAACAGAGCACTCCTGACCTTGGTGGTGATCTTGATGGAATGGCGTCTTGGTTACCAAGACGCCATTCCATCGCGGCGACCAATCACGTGGCACCTGACCTTCCGGCAAGGGTATATAAGGCGGCCAAAAAAACATAAATGGTAGAACACAATGCACAATAAAGTCTTGTATGACTTAACTAATCTACCACTAAATCTTCATGGCAAAAAAAATCACCTCCACATTCACGCTCCTTCGGAATACACACACATCAGCTCTCACAGTGACACCTACACTTCTGACATTTTAGAAATTGCAATTTCCCACCAATATCCCTATGAAATCCCATCTAAATTCCTACAGCACTACTCTTCTGATCGTCTTCCTGTTCTTTTCTACCTAGAAGTCTCGCCAGTCATCGAAATCCCAACCTCTGTCACCCATAACTGGAAGAAATTTGCTGAAATATTAAATACTAATCCCCCTTACTTCCCTCCTATTTCTCCTGACCCTGCGTCAATACAAACTGCTATTGACGCACTAACCACCTACATTCAGCAAGCCCTACAAAAATTAAAATGCAAACCAGTTCCACTCATTACATCTTCCCTGCCACAACACATTCTACAAATGACTAAGGACAAGAACAAAGTATGACATTTATACCAACGCATACGGAACACTATATACAAATGAAGATTTAAAGCCATTAACAAATTACACAAACAATAAATACGCACATACAGATACTCCGCCTGGAATGATACATTAACTGCCTTATCTGCTCACGACAGCACCCTTTGGAAATTGACGCGAACAAAACGCAACACTACCAAAACCACACCTCTAATAATCATCGATAACAATACACTTAACACGGACGCCGAGCGCAAACCGCATGTGCTCGGCGTTCGCCCGGCAGCCCGATAAACGTAACCAATCTTATGTCCAGGAAATCGCTGATTCTCTCATCTCCACACCCAGCTCCAAGCCATTCCAGTGCTCTCCACGGAAGGTCTCCAATATCATAAAAAGCCTTCCTAACAAGTGCTCTTCCGGCACAGACCTAATCCCTCCTAAAGCCGTCAGGCTCTTCACACCTGACATCATTGCCTACCTGACGGAAATTTACAGCGCCTGCCTACTCACTGCCACGTTCCCTGATAAATGGAAGACATCGGTCGTAGTTATGACTCCTAAACCTATGAAGATACTGATAGATGTCTCCAACTATAGACCAATTTCCCTGACGTGCACTTTTGCCAAAATTTACGAGATACTAACACTACAGAGACTCCAAAAACTTCCCTTCCTGCTTTTCCGACGGGAGCAACTTGGTTTCGCCGCCCGTACATCCACAGTTCACCAGATCAATAGGCTCAACGGATTCATCACTTTCGGATTCAGCTCAAAGATAGTCACTTCAGCTGTCTTTTTAGACATTAGTCAGGCTTTTGACAAAGTCTGGCACAACGGCCTCATTTTTCAAATTATTAAATTTGAACATCCCAATCCACCTTGTTAAATTAATTCAGGAATTTCTTTTTATGGGCACTTTTCAAATAAAACATAATTCTTTACTTTCCAAATCCTTTCCGTAACACGCTGGTGTTCCTCAGGGAGCAGTACTCAGCCCTACTCTTTTTAACATCTTCATCGGCGACTTTCCGACATCCGACCTGATGGAACTTAACCTTCACGCCGACGATGCCACAATTGCTACTCGCAGTTGGTGGCCAGACAAGAAAGCAGACGTTTTACAAGACCACCTGGACCTCATAGAAGACTGGCTGATGACTGGAGACTGCAGATCAATCCTACCAAATGTGCCAAACTCTGCTTCACTTACAACACTACCAAAAGAGACAATTTCCCCCTGACTCTGTACAATAAATTCATACCCCAAGTGACTGAAACGACATTCCTAGGGGTAACCCTTGACAAAAGACTTTCCTTCTCCGGACACATCTCCAAAATCATCTCCACTGTAAACAAAACTAAACACGCTCTTCACTCTCTCATCCATTTCAACAGTCCAACTTCCCTAAATAACAAACTACATATCTTTTTTAACATCATTCTTCCCCAAATTCTTTACGCCTGTCCTGTTTGGTGCACCATTGAAACCACCAACAAAAAGCAACTTCAAACAGTCATAAACAAAATAGCGAGACAACTGGCCGGGGCTCCCAGGTTCCTATCCAACTTCCAAATTCAAGCTGATCTCGGTATCCCGCAGCTCCAATTCTTATTGGATTCTAATACTAGAAATTACGGCGTCTCAGTGAGATATTCCAACAATTCCCTCATCTCTTCCCTCTGGTCTCCTGAAAACCCAACTGGAAAATATCCATACCCCAAAGACAAAATCCCAAAAAAGATCCCAAACCGCAAACTCAAAATCCTCAAATTCCCAAAAGACCTATCTCACCTACAACAATTCACCTTCCTCGCTTTCCTTTTCCAACTAAACCTACTCCGACTCTGAGAACCCCTAATTAGATGCACACTAACCTGCTATGCCAATCGCCGGAAGAAGATGAGAAGACGTCTCCCACTCCCGTACCTTCAACAATTTCTCCTTTCCTGCACACAGCAAGCCCTCCGACCGAAACCTGTCAACTTTCTCCTCATCCAGGTTGCGATAAAAGCGGGGCAACCCTAAAAAATCTTTTACCCCCCTTCCCAGATTGATCCTATCCAAATCAAATCCTTCCCTAACAAATTCTATCCTTGCCACAAGAAAAAACCTAACTAAAAAAATTCCCTAATAATATAACTCTTAATAACCTTCTCAACCCTAATAAAATAACCCGTCTGCCCTCATGCCATCATAGGTAAAACAACCATCCTTCCCTATATCTCAAAACTCCTACCATATCTCCCTTTACACTGGACTCCAACCACGGCCTACAAGAGCACACGCTCGAAATGGTGTAATAAGAATTACTACCACCACTTGGACTTGGAGTTTGACACTCATCTGCCCTGATGACGGTGCCCGAGTCGAACACCGAAACGTCGGCCAGGGACAACCGGACCCGGTGGAAAACCCGGGAAGATTTTCTACAGCTAGTTCGCCTGGAAAACCTTCGATCTTATTTTGCTTAAAACGTTAAACCTAAATTTTAACCTGCGTTCTGATAGTAATTCACATCCTAGTTCTCATTAAACTCGTAGCAATAATTAATTATCATTACGGCCTTTAAAAAATCTAGCTGATCTCCTTTGCACACCTTCCTCGTACGGATCCCATATACCATTACCGCAGTTTGTTCCATAAAAAATTCTACATTCTGGCTGTTTCTGATTTGTACCTTGTTACATAAGCATGTCTTCCTTTTTCAGCTGTCAGTCTCCGGGATGTACTGGAAAAACCCATGGAGCTCGGGGTTTATTCCAAAAGTACGGAAACAACCACGAGTTTCCGCCATTTTGGACTTCCTGCTGTGGAGCTATTCGGATAGAGATGAGAACCCGGAAGTGGGCTACTTTGGATGTTGTCTCAAGAGAGGGAATCGTCTGCGGTAAGTGGAGGCAAGCCGGAAGAATGGCAAACAATTGACGGAGAATTGGCGTAAGCTACATGTAGAGGAATGCAGCTGAAAATGTGTTAAAAGATTTTTTAATATATTGGTGATGGAGACAATTTTTCTCATCTTATCTGGTTATTATTGCATTGCGGAGGTTTCACTGTATAATTAAGGTTATTATATTTCTTTCATATCTACGTAAGCTCAAATAAGTGTCACAAAACTTTGGCCCAGCGTAAGCATTTTAAGCAATTAACCTAGGAATTGAGAAAAAAATGGAATAATTCTTTGCATATTCTTCATATTCAGTATTGCTCACTGGTAATGTCTGATTTAATCAATGAATTGTAAAACAAAATGTAAATCTTGTTATATGCTGGTGTCAGATTTATTTTAATAGGGCATTATATAAACAAATTACGCCTGATTACTTAAATATTGAGTGGCTAAAATTCGAAGACTGAAAAAAATTACAATACTCTACTATTATGCTCAATCTATTGTCAAACAATGCTCCTGAGTACTTATATGGAAGAATAAATTGTCAACTTAAGTTATTCTGACAGGGTTTTTAGGTCAGGAAGACACTTAAAAATAACCGAGATTCTTCATTTCAGGCTAGAACAATATATTTAAATTATTGTTATAAGCTCACAGCCTGAAAGGAAACATCAGAACGCGTTGAACGTGACGTGTTGAGCGTGACGTGTTGAAACGTGTTGTATCAAATATTAATAGAAAGATATTGCAATTTTCCACATAAGTAAAAATGGCTTAAGACAATATATTTACCCGGGCGAGAGAGTATTCACCCCCCCCCCCTCCCCACTTGTCAAACCTTCAAACCTTGAACCCTGCTGTAACACATATTCACCAGTTAAACGTAGTAGTAAAAATTATGTCGTAAAAAGAGTCGTAAATTAGCTTATTGGGCAGGAAGTAAGTTGTCAGTCCCCGATAAAAAAAGCTTTTTCCATTCCCACTGTACCCTTTCCTTCGGGGCCTGTTGGTCACACTCCGTCAGGACATGTCGTGCACTGAGAATTCAATTCATTGTATGTCAAGAACTGACATAATTGGAGTGGTAGCAGATAGGAACCATGATCCATGTTGGCAGAATACTTTCGACGACTTCTGTCCTGATTTCTCGAACCACCGTCGTCCCTCACTAGTGGCGTCCCGACGCTCATCAACGTCTTTCGTTTGACAGGGCACCACGGCCCCCATCTCCGTGACTTTGACGCACCTGCCCTCGAGGTACCAGAGGGGACAGGAGACGTGGGCGGAACGCAAGTAGGTCAGCCCGGAAATTACTGCGGTAATTTTCGATCTTCGCCCTAAAAGTAGACGATCCATTTACCTCATCCTAAAATTAGGGCGGCGTGATCATCAGTGGTTACGTGCAGGATGTGGCGTTCGAGTTTTCGGATTGATGAGTCTCATTGGCGAGGAATGATTGTTTGGATGAGATGAAAGAGTTACAGCCGCTAAATGAACACCTTATCTAAGGTAAGATTAAATGGATCGACCGAGTAAGTAACGAGGAAGTCCTGAGAAGAGTAGGAGAAAAGAAAAGTCTGCTGACAACTCTGAGAAGAGGAAGGGACAACTTAATCAGCCATATCTTGAGACACGATGGCCTGATGAAGACTATTGTCGAGGGAAAAGCGAACGGGAAGATTGGAAAAGGCAGGTCTCGTATGAGATACATGGAACAGGTTGTAAAGGATGTAAAAGAGAAGAATTACGTCACAATGAAAAGGTTGGCCGATAGCAGAATCGAGTGGAAAGCTGCGTCAAACCAATCCTAGGATTGTTGACCAATGATGATGAATCTAAGTAAAGTAAAGTGAATTGTATTGCTTTCAACAAAACAATACAATATCTCTTGTAATTCAACGCCTAATTTTGATCGACCTACATCTACGTAATACCCTGCGAGCCACCGCCTGGGTGTGTGACACATGATTCAAGATAACCGCTCATGCAGCTAGTTTTGGTTCTGAAAGAACAGAGCAAAAAGCTCCTGAATTTGGTCCCACCATCATTCCATTTCCAGAGGCTGCTATTAATTTTCCACCAGTTGCTAATCAAAAACCGACCTATCTAGAGTCAGAACAAATTATTTCATCTACATATACGTAATACCCCGCGAGCCACCGCGAGGGTATGTGTGGCAGGGGGTGAAGATCACCAAGCATTCATGTGCTTATTCGAATCAAAGCTGGTGATATTAACTAAATCAAAGTACCTATGATCTTCTCAGTGCCCATACAAACGCAGTAAATATCACCGATTCGGTTGCAATGAACATGCGTTGAATTATTTGTAGCATTCCGTAGAAGTGTGTTTATCATAATTGTGAATACCGATAAAGTAAGTAAAGCGATAAGCAAGGAAAAAATTTCTAAAGATCAAACATTTAATAATTCAATTCAGGGGAGGTGACTAACAGCTGAGGTCACTTGCGCCATTTAGGATAGGTGGGTACTTGGGTAACGGTAGGATGTTTTAGGGAACGGAGGATGGATGGAGAGAAACCCGGCGTATGCATTAGCCTACTCTTAACGACGAGTGCCAAAAGGACCACGGTTTAACGTCCCATCCGACGGACGGAGTACTGAAGCTGAAATGCCCTCCACTAGGCACTCAAGTAGGGACCGTATTGCCCCGGAAAAATATGCCACTGCCGGGAATCATACCCAGGCCCTCGGGATGGGATGTCAATACTCTAGCCACCCCACTAACCCGATCGCCTCATTTGTTTAATAATTAGAAAAATCGAGATATACATTTTAAGTATTTTCATGCAAGTTTAAGAATTAAGTTATGCATGATGACGTTAAGTTTCACATAAGGGGGTTAATCTAAAATGATAGAGAGTTTACAATTAAATGTGAACTTAAAACTTGTGTTTGTGCCAACTTTTGAGCCTTTCTTATCTGTATTCTTACAGATTTTGTAATATATGCTCATATGCCGTCCCTTATCAAGAGTGTTTTGACTGATAATATCGTGAATAAAGCGCCAAGTAAGTAGTTTAAATAGGTTAATTACTTGTGCTCTCGTGATGGATGTAAACCAAGTATATTAGAATCTACTGGAGGATGCATCACATTTTAATTGAGTAACTAGCGGCTATCTTGGTAGGCACGCACTTACGGGTTTGCTACTCACGATACTCGTACGGATGAAGATTTTTTCGCGCGAGATAAAAATTAGCCACGTAAGATGAATAATAGAATGAATTTTTTGAAACTCGTCATAGGAAATACACAACAAGTGCCAAGTAAGTAGGTTAAATTAGAACCAGTTTTAGTAAAAAAATCAATTCCTACGGTAATCAAATAAATTAATAATACCCTTAAATAACCTTAGCATAATTAGATTGGGAATCACCATGTAATCTCTGGCTGAAGTTGGGATTAAATATTATTAAAAAATGAATGGCAAATACTTCTCTGTTTATGTTACAAATGTAATTCATACCTAAGTGTACAATAAAAGGTTAGATCATAAATATAAAATTAGATAACATGAAGTAAAGTTTAAAAATTTCAGTATCTCTCATATGATAAGGGACAATAATTGAATAAATTGAAGTTACCGCGAATATAAATAGGATACGTAACGCAAACATGTACTTTTCTTGCATATGTGCATAAACTTATGAATGTAAACGCATGAGTGTGGCTGCTTTTTATCATCGGCACTTAATTAGAAATGTTTTGTAAGATATATGAAGAATCCGTTTGGCATAACGTTAGTTTGAGTTTGATAGCTGTATTCCATGTGAAATTGCTGCCTTCCCTCGATGGATTAGTTGCTTACAGTAAAATAGGTAATATAGTTAGACGTTGCTAGAAATTATGTAAGTAGCAACCAACTTCAGCGCTTGTACGTAGGGCATGATAGGTGATTACTCATCCCCTGCCATACACCCTAGAGAGGAGTGCTGCAGGGTAGTCAGAGACATAGATATTTTTAGGAAATAACACAACTTGAAAAGAAATCCTCTCATAGGGGAACAGAGAAAGAGAAAACATACCAGGGCGAGGAAAAAAACACTGAATTGGGCAGAATGGAGGGCTGCAGTAAACCAATCCTAGGATTGAAATACTGATGATGATGAGGACAATAGACATAAAGGCAAGCATATCGCAAGGCATCGACCAAATCAAGTGCAAAAAAGATTTTGAAGACTGCCCAGCGAAATTTCAAGAAATAATTACAGGAAAAATTACTGAAAAAACTGGAAAAAATTCACGTCGGAAAGCAAGATACTCCACTGTTGAGGCTATTAAAGAAAAAATGGGTCAGTGAACACATGCCACAGATAAAGCAAATATTTCAAACAGCTTCTTTGATAGTGATTTCAACGAAAACGTAACAAAGCCGGAAATGGATCACTCTTTGATTGACGAGCCTATGAGTGACTTTGTAACCAACCACATAGGACTCTGGAATCAACTGAATTCGATTATAAGTAATAAAATTCTAGGTCCAGAAGAACACCAATGACCCTGTTTAAAGAGATGGTTTTTATATTTAACTAGGGAGGCTAGCATATGGCGGCCCAACCCTTCTTCTTTCACTCTTTAGCAATAATTTTCTTTTGGCGATGTCTACGTTTGTCTGATTCATTTTTCATAGGCCCATGTAGGTAAGAAGGTACAGGAGGGGGCATGCTAGCACACGGGTGAATATGGAGCCAGAAAGGGGGTGATTGGGAGGAACTAGGCTCCACCACCTCGGCACAAAGCATAGCGTTTCCAATAGTCATTTCACGCATATTAAAATATGATTAGCAATTGAAACGGGGATTGGATTGATGTGCTAGATAGATTACTGGATTTTCATCTTGAGGCCAGGAAAAAAGGAGACTATGAGTCTCTCGCAAGCGATCTTGCATAGTTGAAATAATGCTTGGTGAAAAGCCTATAGACTAGAACTAAATCTAAAAAACACCTCAGGCAAAAACTTTGAAAACAACCTCAAAATTATGTTTGACGGAGTGTACATAAGTTTGACTAGTGAAGTAAATTATCTGGGAATTACTATTACTTCAAATGTATCATTTGGAATCATATTCGGAATTTTTGTGTCACACGGCTAAAGATACTAGGATTTATCTAACGAGCTGTGGAAAAATATTCAAATGGAAAAGTTAAAGTAAGATATTATTTCGCTCTTGCAAAAAAGTATTTATGTGGTAAGTAACCTCAAGATCATGATGGTTGAAGAGGTTGGGTAGTCTGTCCATCGGGAAAGAGGGTCAAACTACAGCGCAGTTTGTTAACAAAACCGGTTGATAAAAGATCAGGGTGGAATGACTTCTCGGGCGTCACTGTTAGTTGGGAACATGAGCTCGGCCTGCGTCTTGGGTGGACCTCACTGGGAGATCTGGACCCTGGTGGGATGGTGTTGGGTGCCGCAGTGGGGGCATATCGGCGACGGGGTGGGGGTGGGCTTCTTATTTTTCCATTGGGCGGGGAGTATGAAGATTGATGAGCGCTGGTGGGTGGGGGAGGGGGTGAAATTTGGACGCGGAGGGCGTAGGAGTGATTTACGCTGACCGCCTCTCCATGGCCGACGCCGCCAACGGTGTCGGGAAGGATGGGGCAGTGACACTGACCACTTTTGCTTCGGAGACAGTGCAGTGCAAACTCCTGTCTGCTGAAGCGATCAAGCGGATAGACAGAGTCGCTTCGCTTATTTCGCCGAAACTAATTGGACCATCTATCACGTCGGCGAATTTTTTCTCTGCAGAGTAATGCTGGTTTTCAAAGAAGCGAACGACTTAGAGGTCACAGTCCAGTTTGGGAAATACCAAATTCTGGTTAGAACCTATAGGGTGAGAATACACATATGAGGCGTATAAAAATGAATAAAAATTTGGGTCGAACAGCCCAAAGATGAAGTTGCTATGTTTCGGAATTAGAAAATATGGAGACATAGTTCTAAATATGTAGCAATTTAATTTACTGCCGGATAAGAATATCCACTTTGTATAAACATTCTACACTTTCTCATCACCGATTCTGGATTTGACATAAAATGTCACTAGTAAAAAACAGGTAGTTGTGATTAAATCTGGACCCAGCTGTGAAGAAGCAAGAATAAGGAAAGGAGAGAGACCAGGCTGTGCATTGTCTCCAGCAATTTTTAATGTTTACATCGAGAGAACCATCAATGAAATCAAAGAGAAGTCTTCTGGGGAGAATATCCATGGAGAAAAAATTTATATGCTGAGATTCGCTGATGACATAGCACTCATAGCAGAGACAGAGAGGGATCTGAATAAGATGCTGATAACCTTGGAAAGGACAATGGCCAGATATCAGCTGAAGATCATTAAGAAGAAGACTAAGATACTGGTGTGCAGCAAGAGAGAAGAGGCCAAAACCAACGTTAAGCTAGGAAAACAAAAGCTGGAAGAGGTGAAACAGTTCTGTTACCTTGGAAGCCGAATAACCAAAGACGGACGAAGCAAGAAAGAAATAGTCAGCAGAATAGCCCAGGCGAAGAGGGCATGCTATCAAAAGAAGAATTTACTTACCGCTGGAAATACAAGCGTATAGGTAATGAAGCAATTAATCAGAACGTACATCTGGAGCGTGTTTCTTTATGGCAGCGAAGCATGGACAATGACAGAAGCGGAAAAGAAAAGGGTGGAAGCATTCGAAATTTGGTGCTACAGAAGAATGATGAAGATTAAATGGATCGACCGAGTAAGTAACGAGGGAGTTCTAAGAAGAGTGGGAGAAAATAGAAGTCTTCTGAATACGCTAAGAAGAAGACGGGACAAATTGATCGGACACATCATGAGACATGATGGCCTGATGAAGACAATCGTCGAGGGATAAGTGGAAGGGAAGAATGGCAAAGGAAGGCCTCGTGCAAGATATATGGAACAAGTG
This sequence comes from Platycnemis pennipes, assembly GCA_933228895.1. NCBI lineage: Eukaryota > Metazoa > Arthropoda > Insecta > Odonata > Platycnemididae > Platycnemis > Platycnemis pennipes. The sequence goes on along the minus strand of OW121851.1, from coordinate 125,362,121 downwards.
ATAAAGGATGTGAAAGAGAAGAATTACGAAAATATGAAGAGATTAGCTGATAGAAGAACTCAGTGGAGAGCTGCGTGAAACCAACCTGAGGATTGATGACTTATGATAATGAGTAAAGTAATGATATTTGGTAATACCTTGATAGTGATATTTTATGTCTAAAAATGGTCACTGAAAATAAACTCTGGAGTACACTAGGTAACTATTCTTAACCTGTTTTTCAGTGCCACAAATTGGAGCCTTAGACTTCCAACCGTGACTATAGTTCCGATCCACTGCTTATCAACATAAAAACCCAAGGAAACAGAGGATAATTGCATGCAAAAAAGCTTCCAGTTTTCTACTTTTATCTTGTGTGACAGACAGTTGCAAAAATTTTTATTTTCAACTGAATATTGATACTTGAAATACACTCGTCAATTTGTATAAATTATTGATAATATAGGAGATATTATAAATTTATGTCTCCTAAAGCTGTTGCAAAATTTTTCTCCTGAAGAAAAGAGATAAATTATCCCATTCATATACTACACAAAAATAGAAATAAATTGAGCAATGACTGGTATATCGATGATTAGCAACTTCAACAGAATTGACCAGTATTTTCTTTGGTGTTATACATGCATTATATCGTGGTGTAACTGAACAGGTACATATTTGAGATATTATATAGGTTTCATTTAATCTCATGATATATTTATTTTTGTACATAATTACATAGGAAGGAAGACATCGACACGTGGGAAGTAGTAGCAGAACAAACACTCAACCTTGAGTAATTAGTCAGTTCACTTCACCGCTATTTCCAATCCGGCTCTTGCAACCAAGTAAACGGCTATTGAGGTTAAAAAATATACTCTTTCTCCAGCACGGCTTCCCTCAACACCTTCTCGAATCACAGTTTCTCTACAAAGCAATGCACCGTTGGGAACAACTTCACGATCCAGCGGGAAATCACATGAGGAATTAAAAAAATAATAATCTTCCGAGGTGAATTCGAACTTTCAGCACCATAAAAAAAGTGAGAGTGGCAGGAACCTTGTAAGCATATTTAAGATTTGCGAAATCCAATCACATCCATGCGAAATACCATCACACATTCACCCTTGAATAGTTCAATACTAATATTCAATGTTGCTACATATTCTCAGAATCACCACTAATCAATCCAAGATATCACTAAACCTCTTCTTGGCAATCCATATGCGTACGGTTATTTAGTTTTCAGAACCGAAATTTAATTCGGTGTCGAGAAATTGAGATTAGAAAAATATGCGTATAAAACAATCCATAATAAATGTTCGTTTCCAAATGATCACCTCTCTGAAACAATTTTTCATAATTTCTCTGCGGATTCATTCATTCGTTTTTTTTCTATGTAAGTCATACGCACAATATAAAACACAATTATCTCTCGGGATTGGCACAATATCTTACAGTAAATATTCTCCACGTACTGAAGATTTGGAATGTAAAGAAAATGAATGCAAACGAGTGTTATGCTCAGGATCATCAGCAAGCATACTTGGCTTTGTGATGAAGTACCGCGAATCTTAATTATTGTTAATGAGTTTTCAAGTGGTGAAGCGCTGTCCATGAAATGAAGCTCGTATGTGATATGAATTCATGGAACGTAGGTGATGAAATTGATAATTATATTACAATGTTATATCATTTTAAAAGAGCAAGCATGAAGTTTAAGGAAATGGGTGGCATTGAAAGTTTCTTTGGCCTATCGATATCACTTATCAAAAGGGAATTTCTTTACCCCGCGAAGCAATTGCCTCCGGGGGAGGCAATTGCTCCGCTTAGTCCGGTCATAGGAGTCCGTTTTAACACATTGCGACGAAATTGTATTTTACTTGATCGCCATCAGTACATTGCCGTGTCTTGAAACACCTGAATGATACAACTATAATGATGATCACGTGATCCCTTCATAATGATGAAAATGTCGGCGAGCGTAACGCTAGTACTTTGATGAACATTAGACCTTACAGAAGATAATGAGTGAGTGGATAAGCCATTGACGACTGCTAACAACTACTAAATGTTACGATCCAGTGGAAAAAAGGTTCCAAGGTAGGATTAAATCAAGTGTACAAGTATTAAGAGGACCCTGAAAATTTTGACGTCAGGTATGTAAAATCAACAATACAATTGATTACAGTCTTGGCTAGTCCGTGGTTAAATCGTAGGCGAGCCACATATTTTGTTTCCATTTGAAAGTATGATCCGCGGAGAATGTATCAATATTTTTTAAATACCCAGCAGGAACTTATCCATAAAAAATAGGGCAGAAAAAACATCGAAATATTCTCAAAATTAGTATAACCCTAGTTTTTTTTATGTTTAGCAACACGACAAGTTGTCTGAACTCAGCTATGCCTGGCAAATACTATTACGTCACGGGTCGTAGGTTGTTGAAAGAAAAAGTTAACGGAATAAAGGGTTGAAAACAATGATGTGATGGGAAATAAAACATTAAACGAGACGTTTTTCGTGTTCAATCCAGGGAATCCAGCCCATTGTTTATATATAAACTCCAAGGAGCATGAACTTTGTAACCGGGCAGTTTCACTGATTCACCGCTGCGTCATATCGGCGCCCTAAGAGCTTTTTTTTTCTAGAAGCGGGAATTCACCAAGTGTCTTTTTGCGTGCGCGGATAATTGAGTGACCCCATGCAGTTCGTGTTGGCCTGGTCATCAACGAGGAATTCGAGAACAATGACCCCCAAAAAAATGATGGGAAAAGGTTTCTTGGAACGCATTCGGAACCCTTACACGCCATTTTCCATCGCGGGCAGGCAAAAACCAATTTAGCTTTGAACGAGATGCCATAGGGTGAGGCTACATAATAAATTTCACAGTTTTCCTAAGTCCTACATTATCTTCTTAATACTTGAATTAATGTCTTTAGACAATGTAAATAAAGAAACTGACTTCGTAAATCCCGCCATCATTAGGTGATGATGTCGGACTCCGTAGAAACCTAGGTTGTATTTAATAATATTATTTGGGTGCTATTCATTTATAATGCCACACAAATTTCATAAAGTCACTCATTTTACTACAAAGTTCGTTATATTGTATTCATTATGAATTCACCAAAATATTTATAAAGATATTTGTTCTGCTGCACAACTTTTTACTTTTTCGAAGTAAAGAAAGATTTCATTGAACGTTAACTTTCGGGATGTCAAAAGGTACTAAATTTTGGTGAAGTTTCTCATTGAAGTTGAATGATTCATCAAAAGAGTCTTCTCGGCATTGGAACTGAATAATCTGAGAGATTCGGAATAGCTTTATGTTTAGTTTAATGCGGCTGTTGAAATACTATCTCCATGAATTCACCGTTTATTTACTTGATAGGGTTAAATTGATAATCTTTATCAATTATATGTTTAAATAAAAATTATAAGTAAGAAAATATATGCACATAATCAAAATCATTAATTTTCCAATAATGTTTGCACTTAACCAACGAATTTGTTTCCATTAATCTTGGAAAACATTTGTAATGCGGTGAAGCAAGAATACACGAAGAAAAGTTTCTTAATTTTTCATTGATAAAGTAAAAATTTTTCCCCCCAGTTTATACGAAAGAGAGATATTTATTAGTATATTTCCTTTAAAAACCATGACATTTTTTTGGCCTCATAACTCTTTTACAATCGTCTCAATTTCAGCCAAAGTTAATCCACCATTTAAAAAATATTTCAAGTGCTGAAAACTAGTTTAATATATAAAAAAATCTTTTCCACAATTTTTTCTAGAGTTTAAAAAAATTTAATACTTAATCAAAGGCATTTTAAAGGAATTGTTAAAAAATGGTGTGTCATGCTCCTTGCTTGTGGGGTTGAGTTAAGGGATAGACAATATGGAATTTTTGAGATTAAGAACAAGTTGATTTCAGGAGGTAGCAAATATGTTTAAACTAATAAAAATGTATATAAAATAAAAATGACTCTAATATACTTGTATCTACTCTATGGATAAAAGAAGAACATTTTCTTGATTCTGCATCTCTCATTAAATTTTTATAAAAAGACCTAGAGCAATGACATAACAAATACCAATTTTCTTGGCAAAATTAATGAAAGCTCTGCCCGAGAGAGGCATAGTAAAAAGCAGATATAACTCCAATAAGAAATGTTTTGGTTGACCGAACAAGGCCCAAGTCTTTTCTACTCTTAAATACAATCTGCAAATTAAATCATTCATGCACCGAAAATAAAATATAGTTTGGGCCCCAAGAGCAATAATTATATTCAAAGAAGGGCATATTAAGAAGGGTGATATGACGGATTATGGGAAGAAAAATATGATTTACAGAGGAATGAGACTAGAGAAAGTGAAATGGAATCTGCATTAATCGAAAATATCCAATGTTTCGATTGAATATTAATCCTCTGTGATCGTATTTTTATTCATATTATATTTAATGTATTGGTAAATAGACTGGCATTGCCCATGAAGATTCAGCATAGATTTTTATGTAAGTCACAGGAATAAAAATTGGCTAATAATGATTGACAACCTGCTTGTACAAAAATAATATTATCAGAAAATCTAACTGTACTCACTAAGGAATAAAAGGTAAAAACTTTGTGTAGAAATGTATCCGTATGAGTTCTGTAGTTCTCAGCATAATTTTGTTCGGTGGTTGAAGAAAAACTGATGCTAAAATTTCTGACATATGGCGTTGAGTATGCATAACAATCCCTTTTAACAGTTACGGACTAAGGAAAGGCCACGTGGTCTCAAGATGGGCCAACAATCAGCCTTGACATGCTGTCCGACAAACGCCATCCTGACGTCCATTATTTTATTGGACTAACAACTCAATATACTTGTCTGTGACGCATTGGGTTTCGACCTTTAACCTTACGCTACGGATTGGTGGCATTTGGTTTTTCATCCCTTTTCCCTCCTATTAATCAATTGACTGCCTTGACGTTACTGAACGATAACTGCTATGGAGACACATGGAATATATTTGCGATGATATCCGCATGAATGAAGGAGTTGACGAGTATTTCCGGTGTTGTAAAACCTTTCGTGTAATTGTCCATTCACCCAATTTAGTCCAGGGCGCGGACTGTCTAATCTCTAAAGAGAGCACATTAATACATTGATGGGCGTGATTTGAAGACATTTGGTGAAGACACCAGGTTCTGGGCACGCACACACATCAGGAACACTTTCACAGAAGGAGAATTTAGGTTTCTTTCTTTCCGTTGGCGAATGACGTTCGCTGATTGGCTCGCGTCCGTTGCTCACCACGCGACGGCCTCGCTGTCCACCAATGGGAGTCCGCCGTTCGGGGGCGGGCACTCTTTGAATCCGTTGCACTTCTCCTGCACTTCCGCACTGACGGTCCTCAGCGCAACCACCCCCTCCACCTCCTCCTCCGCCCCACTCCCCTCCCTCGCCACCCCTTCCCCCTCACCATCCTCACCAACGTCACCAGTCCCATCATCGCCGCTACTGGCACTCGGCTCCCGAACTTTCTCCTCTTCCTCGTCCTCCGCCGCCCCAGGGCCCTCCACGCCGTCCAGAGAGGACCTCTCCACCCTCTGCAATACCAGACCCTCTTCCCCGTCCGAGTCAGGGTCGTCTTCATGGCCCCCGGAGGAGTACGTTGTCCTGGCCACCACGTCGGAGGCTTCTGGACACGACGCCGCCGACGTCCTCGGTCTACGGGACACCCTCTTCTTCAGCGCCTCCGAGGTGCCCTCAGACATGACCCTCTGCAGCACCGGGGGCGAGGAGACCCTCCTGGGGGTCGGAGGGGTCGTCTCCAGGGGGAGATGGTCCCTCAGGGCTCCCGGGGACAGGGCCTCGGGATATCCCGCGGCCGCGACCAGGCAACGGGTCGAAGAGACTGCGGCGACGGAGATGTGCGGCATGATCTCCGGTGGTTGGGCCTTTGGGGAGGGACCTATCCCCGGCCTGTTCCCCCCAGGGCCCGTGAGACGAGCCTCGTTGCCGGCCCTGATGGCCGCCGGCGCCGACGCGGCGTGGGTGATGCCGGGGCCGTCCTCGTTGAGGTGGAGAAACTTGTGTCTCTGCATCCGCCTTCGCTTGGCCCCGCCGAAGATGGCTCTAAGGGCGGCTCTGAAGTCTCGCAGGTGGTAGGCGTAGAGGAGGGGGTTGAGGGCGGAGTTGAGGTGGGAGAGGATGATGCAGAAGTCGGTGAGGGGGCCCTCGACGGCACAGGCGGGGCAGAAGGCCTTGACGCAGTTGATGGTGTAGAGAGGGATCCAGCAGAGGATGAAGAAGAGGACGATGATGGCGAGGTTCTGCGTGGCTTTCACTTCCCTCCTCTGCGCCGCACCCAGCATCCGGAGCATCGTGCCGCTCCCCTCGCGGCCGGCCGGGTTGCTGCGGGGCCCCGCGTCCATAGTCACCATCTGCCGGAGCTGTGAGAGTTGAAATATTTCAAGTTAAACACTTGCATTATCTCATGCAAGTAACGCTGAAAAACGTGATATTGTGTCTACTCAAGCGTTAATTTTGCAGGAGTGGCTAGTATAAGGATGAGGGTGTTAAGAAAACCAACTGGTTTTAGTAACCACGATGGATAAGGCCAATAAGATGCATAGGAGGCAGTGGCCAATTTGGGATGATACATTTTTTGCGTCCATTTGCGTCATATATAAAATTATGGGTGATAATCGATGATTTAATGTCCTTTTTGTCAACAATCCTTTTCCTTAAATTTTGCTCATTTGCAGAGTATACTTTCTTCTTATCACTAAACCATTAAGAATTGTTGTTATTCTAATCACAATCTTTTACTGATATTTCCTCCCGCTAAAGCAATGCTGCATTATTTTATACAGCTATCACTAAATCTATAACTCTTAATGACCAAGTGGGTCATTGTCATCTTGAATTTCAGGATTAAACATGCCTAACCATTGGTAAATTGTGAGGTTGAATTTACAACATCATGCATATTTTTATCTCACAATATTTCACAATGTAAATGTTATCAACACTCACTTCTCCTTGAGTTAAGAAAGACTTGGGCATATTGCAGGAGACAGTCGGTGATACTGATATCTAGAAGAACCACATAGCCAAGAGGACAATTCAGGTCTAAAAATTCAGGCCCGTCTTTTTATTTTTACTCGTAAGTGAAGGAACGGAAATGATTCGGTCTCCAATTACGAGGAAAAATCGGGAGGAAGAGGGTAGGAGGGGTTCACTTCGGGCACACCCCTTTTGGTCGAGGCCGCCGACCCCTAACGAAAGGCAATCCATTTGGCACTGATGACAACATGGAATTACGCGGTGAGGCGAACTGACAATTACCACTTATCTGACGCTGCTGTGACGCCATCGAGTCACCCACGCAGCACGCAGCGACCCCTTCCAGCGTTTCTCGGAACGACGGCGACGTCGCTCGTCAACTTCGTTCCCCCACTGGCCCCCGTGCCATAAATATGCAGGGCGGCGTTTCGTGTCCCGAGAGCACCCTAGAGATTGGGCCTAATGGGGGGCTCCCATTACCAAGGTCTATCCGGGGCCTATTGTCGCGGCATTCCTCCCTCTCGGGTCGGCGGAAAAAAACAGCTGACTGTCGCGCGGCGGCGGCGGGTGACTCCCGAGCCGGCTACAGCTCGTGATTTGAGGAGCCAAACACACTCCCTCCCCCACCTCTCTTTCTCTCATGATGGATATACGTGGAAAGGAAAGGAAGGCTTTTGCTTTCACACTCCTTTTTTTAGCAGAGTGACCATTGAACTATTCACTACGAGAGCTACAATAATGATTCTCCGTTTCTCATCCCTCGAATACACAAAATACGCTAACCACAGTAGAAACTGCACTTCATCGACAGGAAAAATGTTGTTTTCTCAGCCAGAGGTATGATTTACTGTGGCAGAAAAAAGCAACCATAGTTTTGCCATTAGTGTCGCTGGAGGACCATAGGTAGGTACTCCAATATAGAGCTTTATAACCATGGACATTTCAATTTTGACAGCTCCTTCTAACGAAAGACAACAAATCCATGAAAATCTCTATTTATAATCAATTTTTATAGTTTTCAAACAACTCTCCATTTTTATCGTTTATCAACCAATCCTCATCATATTTTAATGTCATTAAATATCAAAAATTCCCTTTTATAAAATAATTTATAAACCTAACAAAGTAGGGGTCAATCAGGTTTGGTAATTTTCATCCACGATTTAACGGACATATATATGGGCATCGACACTATTTTCTCCAGTCGTAAAGGAAATTTTACCTCACCAATAGACCACTTGTGATTAGACCGATCCTTAAGTGCTTCTAGAAAAAAAATTGAAAGAGAAAATATGTAGTTGCAGGACTCAAAAAGAAAATTTCTTTCCGAATATCCCCAGGACGGTCCCAGCCGTCGTCAGCTCCCAAAGGAACCGACCGCTTGACCTCTCAGCAATGTGATTCGAAACTTGCGTCATCCTCCAAGCTTGACCCTTTTCGTCGTGACTTCCGTGAGTCGGGACGACACGCAGGCGAGGACATACGCCTGGGTACGCCGACACGTTTGACGCGAGAGCAGATAATTGCGCCGAAACGCGATCTTGCACTAGCTAACAATTAGGGGGGAAGCGGTGGGTTGCAGGAGTGGGGGGGATCCAACTGGCCCACCATAGGATATGAATGGAGGATGTCTCTAAAGGGAAAACTTTGTGTACGATGAGTGACCAATCACTCTCCACTTCTCATTTCACTAAATCTGACATGGACAACGTTCAACGCAGAGCAGATTTTTAGCGTTAAAACTAACGTCAGCAGTCAAAGATCTTGGCATGATAACACTTAATTTTCCAAATGAAGCGGACATCTGAATCACCTGTATATTTCAATCAATATTTTCAAATCGTTCACAGTAAAATACAGGTAGTAAAACACTCATGAATCAAATTTTGAAAGCTAAATAACTCCTTCAATGAACGCGATTATATCTAAGACGAATTACTCCATAGGCTCCATTAATCCACTCCACTCCATTAATTGATTGCATACGTACCCAAGTCTCCGCATCTCACTTTTGAATGCTGAAGGGAGAGAGAATCGTCCTTTCTTAATAGTTTCACAGTATATTCACTCAAAGTTTCTTATTTTACCGTTACTAGCTTGTAAATAGACTGGAAAACATTAACATATTTCAAAAATTCATACCTAATACATGTCAGGCTCTCATTAATTAATTGATTTATTATCCGTCACAACATTATAGCATTAAGTTTCCTACTTTTTCATATTATTTTATTGATATCACTCTATTTTTAATTTCATTAGCGTGTTTTTTTTGAAGACACGGAGGCTAGAATGGCAATAAAGTCTGCATTCGAAAGATATAGCATGTATCACCAACAAAACGATCGGGATAGAGGCAGGAGGGTGCTTAATTTCCAAAAGATATGCTCGAAATATTGATTTAATCTAATTTTTCATAGAAAAAAATTATCAATTCGAGTGGATTTGAGCGCCTCGGTGGCATAAAGGCCTTTACTAAACGTGGTGAATTAAAAGCTTTCCCCCTGCGCTAAATCTTCCATGTTTTTTGCTGAAAAAGGCAAAATAATCCATTCCAGTGCAAAAAATCCCTGAAATGAGAAATTTGTAATTCAAATTGTGCGAATTAACTTTCCAAAGTATGTCATATTTTTTAATAAATTATGCTCTCACAGACCCTTTGATAATGCCACTGGAGCAATCAAGCCGGTCAGATTACACAGGGGAACAATTTTTAGCAAAATTTCTGTTGAGTTCGATTTTTCAGCTGATTTAAAGTAAAGTAGGCATGCTGATTTTAAAACTGTAGTTAACTATTTTTTATCAAGTAAAGTTTTTTCACTGCGGCTTATATAAGGTGACCTTACTCTGCTGGATCGAGCCTGAATCATAGGAAGCACTAGTACCCTACTATTCACTGAGGTAAACCTCCTTTGGCTGGTGAGGTATCAATGGCGCCGTAGGAAAACAGCAACAGGGCCAATTCTGTCCGTCATAGGAGCGTTTGAAAAAATGTCTACTTGACTATTTCCATATGTAATTAATTTTACTGAGCCGATCACGGATTTGTCGCTGACTAACTTTGTCAAGGTGCTCGTTCACAATGTCACTCACTGACGAAAACATGGTTGGCAACAATAAAATTAATAAATATGTGGAAACAGCAAAGTAGAAATTTTTTCTGTCTCCAACAACGAAGTAATTCCACCAAGTCACGCCACATGGATTTGCGTATTGCCATAATGTACATGGTTTAATGAAGGAGTTGGGATTTCAAGCCTATGTCGCAGCTGAATGACGACTGTACATAGATAGCTCAAAACGGAGCTTGAAGTATGTCCTCCTTCACATTAGAAATTTATTTGGTGCAGTCCCATTAAGCCATTCAATTTATTTGCTTGAAGAGTATGAAGATATAAAGAGATTGATTTGTTTCTATATCACATGGAAAAATGGGACATCTGTGTTAACCTTAAAATGATCTGCTTCCTTCTTGGCCAGCAACGTGGCTACACCAAGTATCCTTGTTTTTTGTGTACATGGGGCAGCTGAACTCACGAGAAGCATTATGTGCAGTTGAGTTGGCCGCCAAGATCTGACCTAAAATCTGGTGATCTTAATATTCTACATCTGGCACTAGTAGATATAAAGAACATTGTACTTCAACCTCTGCATATAAAACTGGGTCTCGTGAAACAAATTGTTAATCAATGCCAACTGAAGGAGACTGCTGTAATTATCTCACTTCAGAATTTCTTAGCCTGTCTTTTGAAAAGATGAAGGCGGGCGTGATAGATTTTTCACAGATTCGGAAGCTCATTAAAGATGAAAATTTCACCGTAACAATGATAGAACTCCAAAATAATGATTAATTGGCATTCAAAAACCTTGTCAAAGGCTCTTGGAAATACACGAGCACAGAATTACAACGAAATTTTCAAGCAATACTTGAAAAGCTTTAAACTGATTGGTTGCAACGCGACAATTTATTTCATTTTCTACATAGCCATATTGCTGACTTTCCGGAAAATCTTGGTGCAGTCAGTGATGAGCATGGTGAGCGATTTCACCAAGATTTGAAGGCATGGACGCAAGGTATCAGGGCAGATGGGATGTAAACATGATTGCTGACTATTGTTGGAGCATCAGGCGAGATTGTCCACAGATTGAACACTATGAAAAACTATAAGCAAAAATTTTTAAACTTATCATGCATTTTTGAGGTTTGGCGAAAGAATTTTACTACTTTTATACGTCTTTTATCACTATTTCATTTGTCTATTTATTATTTTTCAATTTGTTCTAGTGACTTTGCATGGATAAAATTACTCTCTATGAACAGTATATTTGACAATTTCTTCTTTATTTTCCTTTGCATGCACATTTTGTGTGACTTTTGGAATAAAGAAATAAGGAGAGGGTATCCTGTAGCTTAAAATTTTGACATAATGGACAAAAACTGAGGTCATTTTGGATCCAGAAGCCAAAAGTTGTTAAAAATAGGTTTTAGACCTAAGTCAACAAATTTAGTGTTTCCCAGTGTTATAAATATATGTGAAAACAATCACAAAGGTTTTTATTTATTTTTACATTCCATTTTTCACATTGCACAGGCAAAAGCGATGGAATTAGTAAGGATCATATTAGTTTATTTCTAATTGACTTATGACCGAAAAAACTAAATGGGATTGTTGAATTTTTGCTACAAGTAGGAAACACATTTTGTATAAATAGTAATTTAATGGTAATTTAATGGTTTTTCTTAACATTACCACAATTAAATGCAGCAATTTCTACAGGGAAAGGGAAGTAAATTGACAGAAGAGTAATTTGAATTTGAAGCAGGCGTCTGTCATTGCACACGGATCAAACAGTGAGCAAACAAGAATAAAAAAAGGCAAAGAAATGACGTACCTTCAAGATTTTTAATGAATAATTCTATAAATAAATAAAGTACGAAAAGGGTGCAGTACTCCATCCATCAAAGGGAACAGTGAATCCCCTAACACTTATCCTTTGAAGTAGACTGATTCAAAATCCGGGCTTCTCTACACATTTCTTCCAAACCATAAACTCCTTCCCCTTTTTCACACTACTTTACTGGCGTATATGACCTTGGTTCTCGGTAATGACCCCAAACATCAGATGTGACAACATAAGGACATTTAAGAAAGATTCTGGCTAGCTTAAAAAAATACATCAATGAAATGTTTACTTCATGTTATTCAAGGATTGCGAACTAGCCGCGAATGCCTTATCATCGTCAACAATAACGAACCGCAGAAGCCTACATAAGGAACCTTATCGTAGCCAACCGCTGAAATGCACTACAACTGAATATTTCCTTGTGGAAATGCTGATATTGTGCATTTCAGCGGGTGACTGCGCTAAGGTATACCTGGATAGTTTGCAATCCTTGAATTGGTTGAAGAAAGCACCTTAGTGTTCCAATTAGTCGACCTTAACCCCGTGGACGGAGGCGCTGTGTGCACGACTTGGACTGCTTGTATGTACAATGTCCTCCGTCATTGTACGTGCGTCTGGCCAATACATAATAAGGCCTCCACATGTAAGATGTAAGCCTCGGTAGCTCAACTGGTAGAGTACCTGGCCGGAAATCAGGGACGCCGGTTTCGAATCCCGGTCGAGGTGGATTTTTTTCCTTGCGGAGATTCAGCTATCACTTCAAGTCAATGGGAACCAAACAAAGATTAGGGTCTAGCCGAGTGTAAGACGAATTTTAAAATGGGATAATTAAAGCTATGAAAGAAGGAATAGATTTTTCCTTTGAGAACCAGAACAAACAAGATTGATCAAAACTAGAATGGAATAGTAAGTGGTGTAGCACAGGCGAAGAATACCATGGGCTTTCCTCCGACATCCGGCCAAAATAAAAATTAAAAACTAAACCCAAGGTTGGAAGGAAGGAGAAATTGGACCAGAGCGCACTTCATGTCATTAATTTCAATGAGATATGTGTGATAATGACGGAACTAAAGATAAAATTAAAAATATTTTATATTTGTTACAGGGAAATGAAAAAAATATCTAGTACACAAAAAAGAAGATTCTTAGAAAAAAGAAAATATGACTGATATTAGGAGACAAAGGTGGGGCAACCTTATGAGAAATACATTGAAACACAATGGCTACATCTACATGTTACCCGGCGAGATGTCATAAGGTATGTGGAAGGGGGTGATGTGTCGCCAGCAGCGAAAATAACCTTTGTTGATAAATAAAGGAATAAAGAAATTGAGAGCAGTTGTAGAGGGAAAATTAATATGAAGAATTGCAGAGGAAAACCTTGAATGAGGCTCGTGGATTTATCACTAAAGGATGTAAAAACAAAGAATTATAATATTATGAAAAGATAATAGGTATTGCAATACTGGAATGGAGACCTAACGCTACGCAACTTCCAATCTTGGGACTAATAACTGGCAATTAATGTGATAATACTTAAAGCAATTTTGGATACATATGAATCATTATTAAGAGATGATTAAGTATTTCTCAGAATTGACTTAAGCTATATGCATAGAAATGTCATGGGTGTTTTCAAGTCTGTTTCCGCACAAATAGGCGCTTCAGACCGGGAGGAAAGGTATAAGGATAGGAATGGAAGGGATGGGGATAGGATAAGGTCCGAAGCCAATCGCCATTAAGCTATAATACAATGCATAACAGTGTAAATAAGTCGTAAAATCGCACAACTAACTCTTTTTTCGCTAAGATGACCTATGCTCTTCAAAGAATTCTGTCTCACATTTACACGGGTAACGTTTCTTGGAGTAAACCTCTCATTTTCCGTGGTTAATAGGATTCATAGACTTAAGGTTTCAGTGAGAGTGGAGGGATCACCGCTACTTCCTTGACGCAGAGAGATGGTTCATGATTGACCGACCCCTTTACTGCAGTCCCGGGAAACTAGAGCTGACGCCGATGTGTGTTATGGTTGCCTAAGTAAAAGGATACGTTTATGAATTTGAAGGACACCTAAATGGCATAAGTGGAGGACTTAGCAAATAAAATTAACATTTATAACGCTTTTATTAGTTGAAATCATTAAGTACCTCATATTTAAGCAGTTTACTACGCCTGGGAATTTCCGCTGGGGTGCCATGGGAATGAAATGCAATATTAGGAAAATGAGATTCAATTGGAGCGTGGAACTTAGGGATAGATTCACTTAATGAATATATCCTTTAGTAATACTCAGAATTAGTAATGGAAGCTATAGTATTGAAGTTAATTTTTTTCAATTCATTGCTACTTCTCTTCAAATCCAAAAGCACTAGCGATTGAAATGGAAATAATATTAAAACAAGGCAAGATGGTGACAAATATCCGAAGCCATAAAAACACCGTGAGCAAAAATCTTCGGCCAAAACCACCATTCATATTAAGGCGAAATGTACTGGTAATAATTTATCGGTGTTATTTTATATTCATAGATATACAATGCAAAGATGCTTTGGTAACACCCGTCCAAGATTGCCAAATATTACTTATAACTTACATAGTTTCTGGCCATAAGTGTTTGGACTTGTGATCAACGAAAAGTCTGTAGTCTTCCTCTTAATAAACACTTGGTGCAACAGGGCTCAATTTTTGTCTTTAGTTATTCATATTCATCGAAGTCTGAGGTTGATTGGATCTAAGTAGGTTATTGGTTAGAGGAAGGGTTTTCTGGGAACGGAGTAACATAAAGTGTAGTGCATGGAGTGAAACCCGGCTTCATCATTGGCATACTTATGATGATATTATTGATTATGGGCACCAGGGGTCCGCCGTTTAACGTACCAATTGAAGGACGGTTTATTGAGACTTGCAATTACCTTCACACCCAACTCATGTAGGGACTGGTTTACTTCTATAACAAAATCTCTACCCCTGTTGCTATTTAAATCCGGACAATTAGGATGGGAGTCTAGTACTCTAGCATCCATAAACTCAATTAATCAATTTGCGGAAATAACCAAAGTGCTGAACGGCCGTGGAGGCACCGATTAGAAATTAACGTCAGGAAAATTATCCCCAGCATTCAAATTCGGTCTGTGGATGGTGGAGATGATATGGAAATTATGTTAGAAAAGTCAAAGTGGGGACAAAGATCTGAGGCAATTAAAACAATGCAATCTAAAATCCTTAGGCCGTAACCATTTATGTTAAGTAAAAGTAAACCGTTAATATTTTATAGGTATTTTGTTCCATTGGCATATATGTATGACGGAGAAATGTTTGGGAAACACCTGAAAGTCCGAGATGTGCTCACCTGTCGGAGAACGACTCGGTAGATGTGGGCGTAGAAGGCGGCGAGGATGATCGCGGGGATGATGATGGTGGAGAAGTAGAGGAACACCAGGTAGCTGTAGTCCATGACCTCGGTGAAGCGACACCTCTGCTGCGGACCCGCGTTCCAACCGAGCAGCGGGAGGAACCCCACGAAGGTCCCCGCCACCCAGCACACGCAGATGATGCCTGCAGCAGACAGAGGATGGCTTAGTGATTACATTGAAATTAGAAGCTTTCACGTAGTGGAAGGATTCCATAATAGCAATGAAAAACGTTGTGACTTCCACAATTTTACTAAACGAACTACCGGTTTCGGCTGTCAAGCCATCCTCAGGTACATTAAAATTATTATCAGCAGAACACAGGTTTATATAGTCCGGGAGTGCTATGAGAGGGGGAAGGGTTGGGAGGAGGGAGGGGGTTGGCCGAGTGTGGGGACGAGGGAATCAGGAGGGTTGTTTGGAGGGGAGGAGGGGTGTGGGGAGGGAGAAGTGTTTAAGGTGATGAGTAATAAGGGGGATGGGTTTGGGAAGGTTATGTCATTGAGAAGGTCTTTTCTATTGAGGCTGATCTCCCGAATCTCCAAGGCATCCATCTTCCTTCCCTTCCCAGTAAAATACAGTAATTCAGGCTGAAAACTGCTTCGGTGCCCCGTCTCCAAGACGTGTCGGGCGAAGGCCGACGAGTCATCCTTGTTCCTCCAGCATGCCTTATGTTCTTTCACTCTGCATTTGAAGTTGCGTCCCGTTTGGCCAATGTAATGGCATTCACAATTTTCACATTTTAACTTGTAATACCTGATTTACAATTAGGGTCTAAGACGTATTTTTCATTGTTCAACAAGTTGCCTAGGGTGTTGTTATTATAAAAGCATACTTTAAAATTATTCCTCGGAATTCGTTTTGCTACACTATAAGACAAGGGGCCGATAAAGGGTAATTTACACCATTTGGTTGTCTTTTTTGGCTTAAACACTTCTCCCTCTCCACACCCCTCCTCCCCTCCAAACAACCCTCCTGATTCCCTCGTCCCCACACTCAGCCAACCACCTTCCCTCCTCCCCACCCTTCCCCCTCTCATAGCACTCCCGAACTATATAAACCTGTGTTCTGCTGATAATAATTTTAATGTACCTGAGGATGGCTTGACAGCCGAAACCGGTAGTTCGTTTAGTAAAATTGTGGAAGTCACAACGTTTTTCATTGCTATTAGTGATTACAGTTCACCGCGGAATCGTTCGAGCAACGTTCGCCAATCGATGCTTCCTAAACAGTTGAAGCAGTCGATCACACTCGTGCTACCGTAATATTTTTTAATTACATAACGCGAAGGTGAAAGCATCATCACAATTATTCAAATTGCCTTTCTGGAGCTTCAAATAAACAAAACTGTTAGGTATCATGGCGTCCATAGTGGTTTTTGTTTATTGATAGATATCAACAACACAGTAGATTTAAGGTCTATATTGAAGAAATTCAAGTCAAAAAGGCAATTTATAAAAGAAAAAATAACATTTAATTGGAGAATTCAAGAAAAATTATCTCCTGCAAAATAAAAGATTGTTTTTTCTTCTCTCTTCCAGAATTTTTCAACGCAAGAGAGGGTTCCAAACTCCACTCAATGTTGTTGGAAAGAATAATAAGCCAACTATTAAAATCATAGCTTTACGTTTTCAATCAAATAAAATCATTCTAACAGCCATAATTTATAGCTGATAACCTAACTAACTACGCCTTAACTTTCCATAATGGAAAATATAAGAATGATTCTTTGTTAGATTCACTGTATATTTAAATAGCGCGACCCGGGTTATATAACGTAGTTAAATAGTGCCTATTTAATTGTAAATTGAACCTAACAAAGTTTCATTCTGTCATTTTCCAGCCATAATTAATTTAGTAGTGTTTACTTCTTATGCTAAAACACATTATAGAGTTAAATTACAGATGAATTAAACGTAGATGCACGAAGAATATAGACACTCGAAAAGACTCTGCGAGACGTATTAGTCGCTGGAGGGATGTGATATTCTCTAGAAAGGATGGAATCGATTGGAAAAGTAAGAGTGGACGTTGACGCGTTTAGTGAACTAAAGAAAGTCTAGAAGTGAAGGCTATTCGGGTGCTCCACCGCACAGTGGTCCAGGTTCCTGAAAATTATGGCATCGTCCAATAAATCGTCTGATTGCATTCAAATTGGGTTCATAGAGCTATTTTTGACCGCTGATTACGAATCTGAAGTCAAAATGATACAATTACGAATAGGTTCACGAATATGAGTGAAATTTTAAAATAAAAATTGCAAACATGTCCTTATATAATTCCGATCAAATATACTATAAAGGTTTTCCAGCACGCTAAATACGAATATAAAGTCAAAGTACGCTAAATTCGAATAGGTGTATAAATGTACTTAATATATTTTAACTTTGAGGCTTTTAACTTATGAAAAGGAGGCTCCAGCAGGGCCTCTCTTTCATAATTAGTCAGTTGTTGCAATCTCTTACGGTCTGTTTTTAAATCTGAACCGATTATTGTTACAGATAATAATAAATCCTAACATACGAACCATTAAAATAGCTTTTACCCAATGTACTAGATATGGCCTAAATGAAACTTAGTTCCTACCTATCCCTTTGCTATGCTGCCTATTCTTCTCTCTTATGGTACGCGGGAAAAATGACGTTTTAAATCCATCAGTACGACAATCTATCTTTCTATAATCTTGTTAATCTGATCAATCCTAGCATAATACGCAGGGATTCTTAGTATATATATATCTTACGTCATCTGTGAACAAATCGGTTTGGAATTTACTTAAAAGGTTTAACCTTAATTTTTTACCCTGCGTTCTGACAGTAATTACCATCCTAGTTCTTCTATTAAACTCGTAACACTTGTACAATTATCGTAACGGCCTTTAACAAATCTAGCGGATCTCCTTTGCACACGCTCGAGTTCTTTTATCATGCCTTCCTCGTACGGATCCCATATACACTAGCGGCATATGCTAAATGAGGCCTGACAAGTATAAAATAGCTTCTTTCTCGTACTCTCTCATTGCATTTGCCTAGAACCCTTTTTACAAATCCTAATCTACGGTTTGCTATACTAGTCATTTCCCTGATGTGTTTCCCCTGTGACCTGTCTTTAGTGATGGTGGCGCCTAAGAATTGAATAAATTCTACGCTAGATATTTTCTTTTCTTTGATGCAATAATTATTCCGGGGAAAGCTATTCTTTTTTCAAAAGTTAACTATCGCGCTTTTCTTCATATTTACTTCTAGCTGCCAACTATCACCCCTACGTAGGCAATCATCTTCTCCCTTCTATGTAAATTCACTTGTTTTCACTGTGTAAATTCATTTATTTAATTTCACAGTAGGTACTGCGAAATTAAATCATTGGGAAATCATTAACCGGGGACACTGGAACTTTATTCAGAAGTGAGCATCAATCGCTTCAAATTTCAAGTAAACACTAACATAAGTAAAAAAAAAATTGCCCTGGATAAGGTATAAACTGTAAATTTGAAACTGCATTTTACACTGCAGAAAATTTCTCCAATTGCAACGCATTAGATCATAATAACAGTGTAACGCAATTTAAAGTGGTAAAGCAGAAGTAAAACAATTATATGTATGTTGTAAATTTTGCCTTCATTAGAGTAATTCTTCTTTTTAAGAAAAAAAACTACATTTAAAGTTACTTTCAAGAGATTCTAATACAATTTTAAAACAATTGTAGCATTTAACAGCCAAATATTACTTCTTGTCAGCCATATTGTTTATTTTGATATTTGTATTGAAAACTACAACAAAGATGGCGGTAGCCCTGCAACGCGTTGATGCGCGCTGGAGCGCTCGGTTCTCGTCAGATTTCCGCTATTATTTTTTGCTTGGGTGCACTTCGGTGTATGTTTCGATATGCATAGTGTAAAGGAAACCTTGCTCTTCAATCTGTACTGAAAACTGACAAAAATTATGAAAAATTGTAAAATGTAAGTCACTATTTACGCGGAAAATCGACCACTAAACGGAACCTACAGTATCGCAAAAATAAATTCGCTCACTATACTTACGTATTATGGCAATGCATAGTATGAAAGTAAGTACTTTTTTCTCTAAATTATATTTTGCAAAACAAAAATCGGTCGCGTAGATATAATTTTATGCGTTCTTGAAGTTAACACTACTCTAAGTGCATTGGTCTAATGCACTCGTAACCTCAGATGCGCTCACTTTGACACTGGCCTGTTGCGACAGGTGAACTCCTACTTACCTGCTACAAACGGTTTCGAACGTGGGGGTCAATTATCTACTGCCCCCACCTGTCTAAATCATTTAGAAAGTAACTTGATTTTTCTACCCATGCCATGTTTTCAGGCTACCTGGACCACTGTGCACCGGGTCAAATCCTCCATCGCTGCCGACGTTTCAATGGCAGCGATGGAGGATTTGACCCGGTGGAGCACCCGAATAGCCTTCATTTAAAGCGTACTCTGGGAAAGCCTGCGATCTTTTTTCAAGAAAGTCTGCATTGCTGGTAAGCTTTTGCCACCCAAAAATACTCATCTGTTGAGTTCTCAACCTGATGCTGGTCACTTGATTTAAATCTCAGGAATAATATACGCAGCGTTAAAGGTCGCGATAAATTGGAGACTGAGGGGGTCTGCGAAATTAAATGCCAAACTTTCCATAAAGTATACATTGGTGAGACGGGCCGCACCATCAAAACCAGGTGTAAGGAGCATCTCGCTGCCATTGGACTCCAGAACTCTCAACGCTCAGCTGTCGCCGAACACGCAGCAAATGGGCACACGATAGATAACCCCGGCGTAAAGTTCTTATCCAGAGACAAACATTTCCAAACTCGCGTCCACTCGCGTCATTCGAGAGGGGAAAGAGGTTCAAAAAAGAAGAACAATTTTAACAGGGACCAAGGGCAGAGTGTAAGTAACTCATGGTTTCCTGTTTTCAAAATCCAGAATGTTCGAGAGTAATAGCCCCACCCCCTCCCACCCTTCACCCCACCTACCCAAACTCATATAAATACCCAAGGGATACATTACATTGGTGAAACTATTCTGAGAGCCCAAAAGTTATTTTTTTCTATGTATTGAATTTATTAGCATTAAAACTCTCATTTCATATTTATTGATTAAAAATATAGTCATTTAAAAATGAGCACATCACAAATAACCAATTATAAATCATTCAATGTAGTATACACGTAATTACGCAATTCCCATCAGTATTAACCGAGTTGATATCACTAAAACTATGCCTCTTGGTGCTGTGCAAATTTTAAAAAACAAAGTTATATTTTTCAAAAATGTGCTTTTAGATATGTTTATTCATATAAATATGTAATTAAAAACTTTTTCCTGAGAGATAAGAAACACGATTAAATTTTAGAAAATTACAGAAATAAATTAGATGGTTATTTCTGCTTGGCAAAGGTAATTTGTAATATCTAATAAGAAATTTTGGATTACACACATTAAATTATGCTACAGTAATTAGTGCTGAGGTGCATTACAAATCATAAAAGACAAAATTTTATAGTACTGCCATCTCAACGGGCAATTTGTAGGCAAGTACTGTGAAGAAGTGTTCGGAATACTTTTTACTCTCACTATCAGCGGAGACAAAATAGAGACTTATTAGATCGCTTAAAATTTCATACGAATATAAATAACGATCAATGTCATGAAGAGTGAATTTGCTTATTTTCTTGGAGAAACATTCTTTGCTCTGAATTTCAGATCCTGTGGAAGCGGCACGCGATTGTGGTCACTTTCTATATCGCTATGATCGTCACTTTAATTTTGCATGTTTCTTCCCTGGAGAGGTAGGATGTTCTGGAGGAAATTCAAGTCTTGAGGGCAATGCCCTGAAGACAGAGGATGGATTCACCGAGACGTGGAAGTTAAAGGGTAATGATGTAAAGAGATCATGCCATCCACCACTAGGATAGGTCATTCAAAGGATTCCCAGGGTGACCAAGCAGTTGGCGCTTCGATCGACCGGAGGAAGAAAATATGTAAAGGATTGTCTGGAGATGAGATTAGAAATTCAAGATAGGAACTTAAAGGGAATGAACCGTTACATTCACAGGAGTTGTGGGAAATAAAGAACATAAAAATGAAAAAAATTGTCTGCAAAATGTAAATAATAAAAAATGAAAGTCGGTGCATTAAATTTCCAAAGCCACCAACTTAATACAAGTAAGTTAATTTTACAATCACAAATTTAAAAAAAATTAAAATTAGATCCTGAAGTGTGAATATAAAATTAAAACAACGGACTCCGAGTCGAAAATATGAGTTGGAAAAGCAGAGTTCTATGACTAATGGTCATTTAGTTTAATTTTACTTGCACTTTCAAAGGTAGTTATAATCTCAGATGTCACAAAGAAAAGGTTAAAATGACTTTGAGTGTGTACCAGGGGGAAAACCAGTTTAGTTTCATTCTGGGAAATACGTGACAAAATAGCATCTAAGAACTAATGAATGTACATCTATCTAAGGCATTGCGAGCTACCGCGAGGGCACGTGGCTGGGAATCTACGATGCAAACTGGGAAGAAAGAACAAATTCCCTTAATGAATCACATAAAGTATTACTCTGTTTTTTCCGTATTGTAATTCAGCTCTTAACCGAGTGAAGGGGGGAAAATTAATGAAAATTTTGAGAAATACCGAAGTAGTATACTGGCCGAAGAGAGCTGAACAAACACCCTATACCGGAAATATGATGAAAATTTTACATTGAACAAGACCATGACGAAGGGGTAATTTGAGCCTACAGTTCATTAGGACACATTTATGGAAGACAATGTGTTCTTCTGGCACACTATAAAGTGATTGTTTATGTAAGATATTGTATTCTACGAGGGCAGTTTGATAAGTCAGTGACTTTTTGAATAAAAGATATTTTCTTCGGCAAATAAGCGTTTTATTTCTCAAGATTGTCTCCTTATAGCTCTATACATTTAGTCCAGCATTTTTCCAACTTTTTTATTCCTTCCAAATAATTGGTTTTCTAAAGGCCCTCAAAATAGGAGTTTGTTTCAGTGATGACCTCTTCATTCGACCCAAATCTCTTACTGCCCAGCCATTTGTTCAGGTTTGGAAACGGGAAATAGTCGCAGGGGGCCTAATCTGGAGAATATGCTGGATGGGGTGGCAGTTCTTGGCCCAGTTTATGGATTTTTGCCGTGGTGACTACACACGTGTGCACGCATGCAATGTCTTGATGGAACAACACTTTTTTCCTTGCTAAATGTGGTCGTTTCTGCTTTAAATCAATATCGAATCTGTCCAAAAGCTCTGAATAGTATTCACCGGTGATCGTTTTACCCTTTTCAAGCTAATCAGTGTAAATCATACCGCGTGCATCCCAAAAAAAATGTGGCCATGAACTTGTTGGCCGACAGACCCACCTTGGCTTTTTTTGGTGCATGTTCACCTGAAGAAACCGACTGCTTTGATTGTTTACTGGTCTTTTATGTGGTGTGATGGGATCCATGTTTCGTCTACGGTAACAAAACGGTGCAAAAACTTATTCTGATTGCGACTGAACATTGCCAAACACTCCTTTGAAGTGGTCATACGGTTACGCTTATGGTCGAGTGTGGGCAATCGCGGAACCCATCGCGAGGATAGCTTCTTCATGTCCAAATATTCATGAAAAATGTTATCACCCACTCAATTGAGAAGTATATAGCCTCAGCCACCTTACACACTTTCAGTCTCCGATCATTCAATATCATTCCATGGATTTTATCGACGATTTATGGCGTGACGACCTCTTTTGGGCGACCTGAACGTTCGGCGTCACTTGTGCTGGTACGACCACAAAGTAACTCAGTAAACCGCTATTTAACCATTGAATTTGATGGTGCAGAGTTCCTATAGTATTTATCAAGCCTTTTCTTGGTTTCAATGACGGTTTTTTACGCAAGAATTAATGCTTAATTGGCACATTAAATTCACTTATTTCCATCTTTGTTAAAATTCACGAGGTTGTCTGCTTTCAATGGTTGTCAAACACAAACTAAATGACGCAGCTTGCTCAAAATTTTACAGTAGTCTATTAATAGATAGAATTTGATCGGAGTAGCGTTGCATTTAAAGGTACTGCGCGGGAAATTCAAAAAGTCACTGTCTTATCAAACTGCCCCCGTGCGTAAGAGAGACTAGATAAGGAATAAGTATAATAATAATAATATTTTATTGGTCAGTCTTATTCAAAGGATACACAGACCTCGTCAGGAGAATAGGTAAAACAATAGGGATCGGAGGGTTAGGAGTATTTAGAAAATGAATAAGAAAGTTAATCATGAAGGTAGGGAGAAAGAGGGTATAGGCAAAGCCAGAAGTCCGAATCACTTTTCATGCAACGAAATCAAGCAAGTAGCAACCCGACGGATGATCTACTTAAATTGCTCAAAATCAGTAATTGGCATGATATCTCAGTCAGTGTTATCACTATATATATATATACAATACTATCTTGCAAAGAATAGAAATTCCACTACCTCAAGAAAGAGTCCATAGATAAAACCTTTACTGGCAAGGATGAAGATATAACTTTTCCAAAAATGAACACAAAAATATAATTTTAGATATTGATGAAGTAGTTATACTTTAAGATTGTTGTTCAATGAGAAAATTATATGGAGATAGTACCTCTTTTTCCACCATAATCAATCTACGAGAACTTTATTGTGATTATTTTGTAATGTCTTTATTTAATTGTATTATCTGTATTTTTGCATTAAATGAATGCAATAAAGTTCAATACCGGTCATGAATTTCATGGAAACTGTGAATTAAACGACATGGAATAATTGAATAACAATGGATATTTTTCCTTTAATTTGAGCGCAGAGATCATCATGCATGGAAATGGGTCATTCGCAGCTGCTAGGTCATTACAGCCTTGATGGCCGCAAACGATAATAGCAATAGGTATGAAGCGACTGCCGGCTTTTTATCGGCTGAAAATTAGCATGCTCGGTGTACTGCGAGATGAAAGCGACACATCGTCCCCTACACTACGCTCAGATAGAACACTTCGATATCCAATTATGGAGAGTGCTATTCTTGATACTTTTTATGGGCTTAGGGTGACGGCCTTGGTCGGTTGAAATCATACATAATGACGACATACTTCTTTTTTTTCGCTCGGGTCAAGCATCAACCCAGGGGACTTGAGAGTGGATACTGTCCCTTTAAAGGGTTTTAAAGGGCAACGAAAGCACGCTGCAGTTCGCACACTTATGGGAAAAGGAATTTACGGGCGGCTTGCGAAATTAATGTCTCGCCCAAAAATTAAGGGGCACTTAAAGGATTCGGAAATCTCTGCGAAGGTCACTTGCTACACGCTGCTGCTTGTGACCAGGGCCAGATTTAAGGGTGGGGGTGGAAGAAGTGGCTAACGTCCAGCGGTCCCCACTAATTTACGAAGGCCGAAGTTCTGCTCCAGAGGGTTATTTTAAGGGTTCCAATTTCTCTAATTCCATAACAGCTTTGCCCGCTCTTTGAGAATGCATAGTATTTTCCTACAGTAAACCTATACATTCTAACTTGTCATACAAGAAAATTAAAATAAGAATTCAAAAGGAATAGAAGATATAATTTTAAAAAAATAAGGTGTTCCCTAATGATAAGTTATAAAAGGAAGGATTAAGGCAAGGTACGCTTGAGGATCTTGCGCTACACTCAAATATTCCAGTGGGTCCAGTAGCGTTTTCTCTTCACTTTCTTCCTTTCCTTCATTTTCTTCCACTTACTTCACTTTCCTTAGATAATGATTTCTCCAACTCATTCTCAACTTTGAGAGGACATATAATGTCTTATTTAATATGACTAGCCCTTACTTTCTCGTTGTGAGGGACTTTTACCCCCTAGGGTGTAAAGGCGAGTGGCCATCTAAAAGATTCCGTACCCTTATACTGATTAACGACGACTGTTTGCAACAAATATCACTGATTATAAACCTTTAAACTAAGTTTGAATCTGAACCCTTTTTATTGATTATTACGTAATTCATTTTTTGGAAGATACCCGCGCGTATTATTCTTGACTCCAACAAGAAAACATAATAAAGAAGGCAGACTTCTATTCACTATAGTACCAGTTTAATTTCTGCTCAAAACAGCCTCAGGTTTCACCTCATGGAAGAATTGAATATACATATTGAAAATAAACATACTGATTAACCCACGTCTTCCACAACCCCAGCTTATGGCAGAGTAGCCATTGGCTAACCTTTCGGTTATTGGTAATGGCACCCTAAGAATTCATCATTTCCCTATTCTCCATTCCCTTCACTTTTTCTCCTATACCTCTGTATTTTATGTGCAAATTTTTACCTGATGATGCTGTAAATCGGCGATAAGCGTCGCACAAACATAATCCTTGAAAGAGAACGATGCTTTATTTTCAGTATGACCGTAGACTTACTTATGGTAATATTCTAAATTTCTTTTACCACGAGGAATAAGAAATCATATAGGCAACGTATTAACCGAATGTGTAGTAGTATTTATGTAGGAAGAGTAATTTTTAGATTACCTGAAACATAACCCACGCATGATAACTGCATGCTTGAATGCCTACGGGATAATATGAATTAACGCAATTAAAAAAAATGCATAACCCATTAGGTAATAACAATAACTTATACCGAACAAACTTATCAATTAGTTTCCCGTGCCTGATGGTATTGGCCTGATAACTATTTTTTCAATTACGTCTAATGGCATCTATTAGAGTGTTAATGTGGTACTTGCTTGTTTTGATTTCTTACACTGCCACACGCCCTCGAGAAGGCAACCCAAGCCCTCAGTAGATGTAGATGAAGATTGTTGCTCTAATTCATTTATTTGATTACATGGTATGAATAATTTCACTGGCTCGTTAGTATTCGTGTACATATCATGCATATACGAAACTATCTAAATATAACGAAGTATTTTAGAATATAATGAGGAAGAGACATGAAAATCAGTATAATTTCACCTCATAGGATGAGAAGTAAAAACTTTAGCGTTCCACAGGGTAAAAAGAGGCCTCTCTACCAATAAATATGGTAAAAGAGAGGAGCTACGTCAATATGAAGACGTTGTATAAAATGTTTCGTTTCGTGTGTATTGTATCGTGGATACACACGACATAAAAGCTTCTTAGAAGATTACAGCCTCCGCGGTGTAAAAATCCGTCGCCTTTGGTCTCGAGTTTAAATCAGTATTATCGTTTGTACATTAATGTCTCACAATCTATCTTAAGCGATTTTCAGCCAAAGAGAAGCGATAGTCCTTTAACTGGTATTATCAGAGATACAATACAATAAATTAATAATAGCATTGCGTGCTTGCAAATAATAGCGACAATATGAGAAATAATGAAACGATAACGAGAAAAGAAAATAGCCTTGCATGATATAGTAAAAATTAGATTATTTTCATTAGTATTGACGGTGGTAAAATATTACAGAAATGCCATGATTAATGGTAGGCTACTATTTCTGCAGCTGTATGAGGTTTTATGATAAAATGCATAACGAAATAAGTTTAATAGAATATGTAGGTTAAGAATGGAAATGCAATATCTAGTGAGTATCATATAAGCCACCACCACAGCTGGAATTACGGAAATCCTCATCAACGGTGCAGTACGCGCATTCACAAATATATAAAGCCATTCATTCATATTAGAGGCCATCAATATATTACGTAATGATTATTTTCACATTTTTATACCCCTCAAATCTCCCAATAAAATTCTCTAAGCCATTAACTACAAAACCCAAAAAACCTCTTCTTCTCTGAAAATGACAATAAATCTCCTTCATTAAATTACTTTCTTATATACCTTACTTTGGGAACAATACAATTTCAAATATTCCAGAGTTTTATTTCATCCGACCCAGGGTTTCGAATATTATATCATCTTTAAATGACTGTGTAATAGTCAAAACCTTGGGTCGGAAGAAATAAACCTTTCTAATTATCGTTTTCATCGTCATTTTTAATTGGTTACCTATTTAAACAAGGATTGGAAAATTTATATATCTTTCTCCAAAAGAAACGGTAGTCTAGACTGTCTCTTCCTGTTATAGTGGATCGTAATCGTTGGCCTTACCCCTGTTTCAATGTCCATGCACTTTTTCAAGTTATTTGCAGCATTTAATTTGAAAACTGTGCCGTAATTTAATAAATAAAATTAAATGGACAGTGCAAAATTATATTCCTGCTAAGATATTTGATCTGAACCGCAATCGATTTATCTGTAAGAGTCGGGTCGATTTACAGGTATATATACCTTCTAATTGTACAAATTTGTTTGAATGCATTAGGTTTTAATTCCAATAAGCATTTAAATGAGCTTAAGAAAGCGTACCTCGAGCAGGGAAGTTGTATGATAATATGAGGGGAAGTCAAAAAAAAAATAAATAAAGGAGAAGATAGGGGCTTCAGTGGCAGGGTATTACTTCAAATTCAAAACAATAACAACGTATTCACATTCAAATAGGCGAATAAATATTGAAACTGGTACCACAGTTAGTAACTTATCACGTTGAGGAGGTGAACACTTTCAGATGAGTGTGAAACCAAAACTCTAGAAAGAGCATGGAATCCACGTCCTTTGCTGTGAAGTGGTACTGTAATTACGGTAATCGAAACTTGTATGGAGCACCCTAGTGATAAATAAAAAAATAAAAAACAAGAAAATTGTAAGTAGATTATGGTTTTTTATCAACTGAGAATTGGATTCAAAATCTCTTAAGCCTCTCAAGATTCACATCACGTCTCAGAGATGAGCGCCACTTTCTCTTCCATTACCCCCTCCCCCATACCCCCGCATTCCTTTATCCTCCTTTCCCCTCCCCGCTGGATTTGCTCCAAAATACGACCCTGGCACCGACAACAATAACAAGTCTGCTCGCATTGGTTTTCCCTAGGGAAAAAAATCTCAGGGAAGTGGAATGCCATCTTGGAAACAAGAAATACGGATTTATAAGACGTCTTTTAAGGAATGCTTAACACCCAGGGCTTCCATTTCCTTTCCCACCAAGAAAAGTAAAGCGTTGGGTGAAATTCCACCTTAATATTCTGCAACTTATGGCAAGGACGAGGCTATTACCTGTGAAGAACTAGGCATTATGTTCAGAATTCAACATTTTTCCTTTTTTTCCCCCTTATCCCTCTTTTTTTTGTATTCGGATAATGAAATGTGTAAAAATAATTTTACAAAGGACTCAATTTGATTTCATTTTCTCTGAAGTTTTAGATTAAAGATAAATTTTAAACATCTAATCGTGGCGTTACGTCGGTAACTTTTTTTCAAGTTAAGATCTCGAGGCTAAGAATCTTGTTGGCACCCAAAGGTATGGCTGAGTTTTTATCTGTCGTGAGAAGCTCTAGTGCTTGAATAATCTATATTACCACGGCCATTACCTTTGTTGAATAATGGTGTGACTTTGATATTGAAGATTTATCATGGATGTTTGTCAAGCTCTGTTGGTTCAGCCCTTGGGAAACCTGACGACAGGCAAATGCCTATTGGGATCCCAGGGGTATATGGACCAACAGAATAGTCCGGATGAAAAAAGAATAAGAGATTAATTTGGAGCGCTCAGCATTCCGCAATGTGCTAATTACATTGTGTTATTAGTGTGATGGCAATTAACTTAAGAATATATTTGCTATTTTTACTTTCATTTCCACAGAAATATTGGTAAGCCTTCTCAATTCGTGTCTAATCTACCCTCTCCTCACTCATTCGCCTTCCTATCATGATATACTCTTAGTTCCCCATACTGTTCTCCCATAAACTTCTTTAAACCTCTAGACATTCCGTAAACCACTCATATTTTCTACCTTATTCTTAAAGAATTTACTGGGAGAATAGTCGTAGATTAGCCTGCAATTCGTAGTGTATACCAAAATTTTCAGTGTTGCACATATAAGTGCCTGGACGTAGTACATTTTTGGTGATAATTCACCCCCTGCCGCACACCCTCGATGTGACTTCACTCAGTTAAGTTTTCTGAATGTAAATAAAGTAGATGTAAATCATTTCTATTCTCAGTTCCCCATTCAACAATTTTCGTCAGAAACACTCAAGGAATAACCCTTCTTAAAGGAATCGAGGGATGAAGATGCAGTGGTGGTGCAGTGGGAGACATTTAGCTATTAATTTACAATTATATTTCAGAAATAAGCAATTTAAAAACCTAATTTGATTCACACGTATTTTAATTATACTGGTATTACTTAATATATTTTTATACCCCCTCCTCGGTGGTAAATTGTTTTCATTTTTTAGTTCAACAGTTTTTCCCCAGCTGCCTCCACTTATCTCTATAATTTTCTATTTTACTCATTATTTTGAACTCGGCGTGACACACAACATTGGAACATTGGAAATGAAAACAAATACTTTGAAAAGCTCTACGATATAAAGGAACTATTTTCACCTTTTTGTGCACTATTACAAAAAAGGAACATTTCCATAAGTAGAGATAAGACAGCTGTCAATAGCCTATTCCTTGGCTAAAATCTATTTGACCCAAATGATCTATTAGTACGTCTTTTATTCTTTGAATTCCCGGTTTCGGTGTTGTCTGGTTAAATATTTTACGGTACGATAACCATTGTGTTGTCCTTATCTTCGTATCAAATTTATGAAGTAATATACTAGATCGGAATTTCGGGTAATCATGAAATTAGTATAGCGTACAAACCAACTGCGGGTTAACGTTAGCTATATGTGGTAATAGCAAGCCATAAATGACTTGCGAACACATTTATGAAAAGTGAACTGAGTCCTAAGGCGCTAGCTTAAAAAATCGATCGGTCACTTCAGAGTTTCATGACCCTCCCCCTACAGGCACCAGTTATAGCGACATCAGGTGTACACCATTGTGAATTTCCTCGCTGTCCCGTGAATATCATTAATAGTAAAAATATCTGAAATACATTTATTTATAAAAGCCCATAAAAACAATATTGCGCACATTTAAAGTTTCTCCCAATGCAATTACCGGCTCTTGCTCTCTAAGAGCTAATTTAAGATTAAGCGGCAATGATTCACCGTAATCACCTTCAACTTCTAGCATTGCTCAATAGTTTATAGTTTAATCATCTTAAACTGGGCCTACTATGATTGCTTTCACGTAAACCTAAACTAGAAATCGGGGAATTCAACGGAGAAGAAAGTTTCGTAAGCCTCACCTTAAATGGTTGGAATTAATCCGGGAGGGGAGAGTAAAGCATTGTTTCCGCCATGGGGTCAAGGTAGAACGAAAAGGAACTCTTCCCTCGAGAGTTAAAGTTGAAGGCGTGCTTTGTCTGACGGGGAATTGTGCAGAAGTTCGAGAGTGCCGCGTTGATGCGGCAGTTCTGAGAGCAGATTCGAAGAGCTGGATGAAGATTCAGTCGACCTTTTGTTCTGCTATCGATTGAGGGGATGCCTGAAAGATGCTCCCTCTTCAACCACCTTTTGGGCTCAATTAAGGAGACAAACACTAAGTACACTCTTAGCCGTTCTTTATCTCTCTTACTCTCTTAATTCTTGTACATTGGTGGAAAAAACGAGTGCCAAGGGGTATTGCAGAAGAGTTTTGTCAAGGGGAGCTCTGCTGACACACATGTTAATATGTCATGCTATAAAGCATCGGATAATGCGCAGTAAATAAGTTCAACGCTTGTGCCGATAGCAGAGAAGAGAATACTTTTTAATTGTAAAATAAAAAAATAGCTTGAAATTTACATTTTAATCCAAAAATTAGTTTATTACACCCCTGCATAACTTTCGTCCAATGTAATTTGTTGGTTATGGCATCAACTGTGCATCTACTGTTATTTCCTTTCCTATCTTAAGTCAAAAACAAATTAGGAGCCTTTTGCATTCATGCTAATTGGAACAATGATTGTGTCAATACATAATTATTCCATGTGCAAATAATTTTTAACAAGAATTTTAGACGGGACGGTGCTAACATAAACACTAATTTATCGAGGGTATTTAAAATCCTAAGATTCTCGCAAAATCGAGTGGAATTTATAAATATTGAAATAAAACCCGTGCAATTTTCCAAAAAATAAAAGTTTTTACTTCGACCCGGTTTTCAATGTTGATACATTAGGATACATTATCGTCAGGTGTCATCGGCACCTGACGATAATGTATCAACATTGAAAACCGGGTCGAAGTAAAAACTTTTATTTTGTGGAAAGTTGCACGGGTTTTATTTCAGCATCGAACGTATCAATGAAGAGAGAGAGAAGCAATTGAACTTCAGTATGTTTCCGATGAAATGAGTTTACTACTCAGAACTGAGCTAAAAGAATCCTCTCTGAGTTTAATCATTTTTCAACTCTTCAACTGTTTATTTAGTAGTTTAGGTCCTATCACCGTGGGAAGTGGCTTCTTGAAACCAAATTAGACTGGAACCTAGTGAAATAGGATGACAAATAGAATGGTGGCTTCTTACATGTGGATTTGAGGAAAGCGTGATGGACTAGGAGAATAACGGAAGAGAATATTTTAGAGAAGGAGAGTGACGATAGAAAGATCCTGGAGGAAATTAGTAGGTTTAGGAGGTGGATGGAAAAATTAATGAAATTAGATAGGATTCTGGAGGTGACTGACCGAGAAAAAATGCAAGGAAGTGAGGTCATTGAGAATAGAATTTAAAGATATAAGGTATGATAGTATGGTAACCTAGAAAGGAAGAAGTAATGTTTTAGCATTCAAGCCTTTAAGAAAAAGGGGAAGAAAGAGTAAATCATAGAAAAATTACTTAATTAAAACTTACTCTTTCCGCAAAGAAATAGGTCTAATAGCCAATTACAAGAAATAGGGGACTATTCTTTTTTTCAAATAATTAGCTTAGCTATTTTGATCAATCTCCTTTTCAAACAGTCTCGTTAGCCAATTTACTAAGCCCTTATGCTTTAAAAGCTATCATAGCAGTTAGTAAATGAAGTAATAATCATCATAATAGTACCTAATTTATGCACTAAAATATATTTATATGATTTATACTTGAAACGCATGCTGGGAGAATTGTTTTAGCATGTTACACCAAATTTTATGCTTCTTCCTTTCTTTACTCATGCATTGCAAGAACTTTGCTCTTTTGCCGGCCCAGGTGGTCCCTGGAGTCTCGCCTGGGTGGGTTTTTCTCCACCCAGGGCATGGATGTTTGTCAAGCTCTGTTGGTTCAGCCCCTGGGAAACCTGATGACAGACATATGCCTATTGGGATCCCTGGGGTATATGGATCAACAGAATATTCCGGATGCAAAAAACATCATCTTTTCACCTGATCTCAATTTCTCCCAATCCATATTTGAAAAGCCACCATATTTATTTTTTCTATTTCCCCAGGTTCCAGGTTTGGCCTTATTTCCCGATATCAAATTAAACAGAGGAGGATTATGAGTGGAAAAAGTAGATTGTTCTCCTGCGTATGAGCGAGAGCGTTGCTTCTTAATCTTAACCACATCACCATTCCCTCGTTGGCTCTAAATCAACATTTTTACTCATGCGGGTGCATCTTCCTAGCATCTCGGACTCATCCGCATAATCTCCCTTGATCTTTTATCAAGTATATCCGGTCAAGAATGATTTTTACCAGTATTTTCTTACACACGCATTGTTCCGGAACTCTTTCCGAACCGGCGATCTGTTTTTGTGCTGCGTGTTCTTACTGACTCCGCTTTTTCGTTGCCTGGGATACCACAGTGACCGGAGAGAAACATAAATCATTCGTGGACTCCTTTTTTACCAGGGGAATATCAGATAAAGGACTATCTCCCGAGCGATAGGATGAGAATAAGGTAGGAGGATGTTTTAAACAAATTTTGCGCGTGGAAGAGAAAACTATATTATTAAATATACTAAATTATATATAAAATTACATACTAAATACCTGTACTATAGGTACTGTATACTAAGTTATATTGCATGCGTAATCAATTTCTGATCAAATTAATGCTCAGTAACATTCAAAGCATTCCAGTTATGCCAGTCTCCCGTTATACCGAAGCAAGTCAATTCAAGCAAATTCAAGATGCCAACTATTTTTGAATCCTTATGCTTGACATGACGTACATACATGAGCATGCCGACGGAAATGAGTGAGACCTATTATCAATTC
This sequence comes from Platycnemis pennipes, assembly GCA_933228895.1. NCBI lineage: Eukaryota > Metazoa > Arthropoda > Insecta > Odonata > Platycnemididae > Platycnemis > Platycnemis pennipes. The sequence goes on along the minus strand of OW121851.1, from coordinate 125,328,623 downwards.
TAACTACTTAGTTACAGACTACATTAAAACCTCTAAATAATCCAAGTTAATGAACCTCCCCTTGCATGACCTACTTTAGTTGTCTTATAGGTTATCACATGTGGAGGATTGTGATGGGACAAGAGAGTCTTTCGATCTATGGAATACTATCCCGATAATTTCCCCTTAACCGGTAGTTATCGTTGTTATCTGCAAACATTATCCAGACCTTTCACAAATCAAGATCTTTCACGAATAAAAATGCCATCACGGGAGCCTTTGAGCTGTTATAATTGATAGCAAACGCACATAGCCCTACGCCTCATAAAGAAATCAATGAAACATCGTTTTGCCAAGATTGCTGATTGGACCAATATTTTTAGCTTTTTCCTTCCTACGATCTATCATATAACAAAGGATGACAAAAATGTCATTCACTGATTTATGAAAACCGTATCAACTGTTACCCTACCTGTTGTTTTCTCCTACTTTTATTTGAGGCCAATCAGTATTTAATACCCTTCCAAATATCATAAAGGCCCCTCTGACCCTTTCCTCAAGATGAGCAGCTTAAATTCATCACCGTGGTAAGGGTTAATGCTTCTACTAAATTGATTTCTTGTCGTCAAACGGCATTTAATAAAAAGTAACATCTAATCAAAATCCAATGTAAAGTAATGAAACGGCTTAATTAAATCTTGGTATGTTCAAATGACATAGAGATTCGAGTGCGCACTGGATTTTATTTACCTCAAGCTCAATCTTGAAAGTTTACTTAGAATACCGCAAATAATTTTAGTGGAGGTTGGTGTAGATGGATGGAAAACAGCCAGAAGCAGGAAAGTTAAGCTGAGTGACGGAAGGTGTTTACAGTGTCATCAATCTATTTTTTATTTATCTATTTATTCTTCACCACATATTCATTAAAATAAAATTTACATACATCATGATTAATTTTTTTTAATTAATAAAATTAAAATGCCGAAAATATGGATGGAGAAAAGATACTACCACTAGAAAAAAACTTGCTTAAGCTCTCAATTTGCAGATTGAGGCCGCAGTGAGCCAGTCACCCTAAATATCAAATCAGTCAATGGAAAAAAGTTTTCCACATATATTTCGCGTTATAGGGAGGGAAAAAGTTTAGATGGACTGTCTTTTAGAGGGGCCGGCAAGCCGATTCACGATTCACCACCCTGTAAGAGAAAGCCCCAACTCGGATCGAGCCGGGGGCCGCTGCAGGCGGGGGTGGGCCTTGTCATCCCCTCGGAGAACACGTCCCTTGATAAGGCGTCCTCGGGCGTCGGAAGATCGGTTACACCAGAAAAACACTTTTTCAAAAAGTGCAAGGCCGTGTATCGAAACTGCATGGGAATGAGCATTATTTTGTGCTGCTTTGGAGGAATTGCTCATTTGCCAAAAATGCAACGAAGCCCTCTTCATTTTATGCGTTGCATCAATAATTGACCAATGTCTCGATTATAAAGTTTCCATTATCTATGTTAGCCATTCCCTAAAAGGCACATCCAGTTAGAGGCTCTTAAATATTTATGAACGCTCACCTCAATATTCACATTCAAAGGCCATCATTCATGATAGTGTATCATGCGGCCTTTCCAATCTTCGATTAACTATAGCTCAATCTAATCTCGGCCCTCTGTCATGTTATAATATCACTCAATAACGTGCGCATACGCCTTACGATCCTTGATCCAATTCTTTGTCGTTACACTTTCCCTTTCCAGGCGCATATTCCCTCGGGAACGACTTCTCAAGGCGAGGGCCTTCTTCTGCGCCAGTTTCTTACATCGCGATGCCAAGAACTTCATCCTCCTACCGCAGCTCATCTCCTTTCCTCGCTTCGCTGGAGAATTCAATTCTCTCCTCTTCCTCCCGGATAAGATATCAAAACACCAATCCTTATCTTTGCCTATTTCTTTCGCACGGGGTATGTATTCACGCTATATATTTAGTATCATTCTCCCTTGTATTAAATAACACCGCACACACACCGTCGCGCATGCGTATTTTAACGTTAAGCAAAGTGTAAATATCTTCTCTCCCCCTACATTCAATAAAAATGCTTGCGAGCGTGAGAGGAAAACTATTGGATTGGGAAGACAGAGAGTTAAAGGCAGGTGTAAAAAAAATTTATTTAGCTAAGTCAAGCGTAACTTTCGGTTGGAAAGAGGAGTGAAGATTGAGATCGACAGCCATACAAAGGATAATGGTGTTGAAAATGAGAGAATATTATCAAATATAATTGAAAAATGCTGAGAAAAAAAGAAAGAAAAATAAAGTATCGATGGCAGAAAGAAATAATCCTGGGTTTTACTAGAGTTCATTATGCATAAAGAATTAAGAAATCCTTAATTATCGGTGGCACGGAAAAGACTCTTTGATGACTATAATAAAAGCTCAACTTTAAAATATTCACGCGGAAAAAATACATCTCAAACCTTTTTGTCCTAATATTGGTTTATCAATTTTAGGTTTAAGAAGCATGCTATCAAATTACGCTGAGTGTAAATAAACTAAAAGCATCTTCATCAAAGAAATTCCTGTTCCCATGCCACAGAACACTCTTTGTAAATTTTTAGGCGTTGTAAAACTTAAACAGAAAAGACGGATATCACCTTAGAAACGTCTTGATGAGAGTTATCGAGGAAGAGATCAATGTTGACGCTCTTTACACATCTATTGGTTTCTTTGATTTCTTGAAGAAAGGACAGAAAGGACACCAGGTGAAACTTAGAAGTAACACATTAAATCTGCCTCCAGGTGACATGTAAGTATGGTGAATATTCAGAAAAGAGATTCCTGATGAAAACTAAATGATCAAAGATTTTAGAAATGGTAACAATGCTCACTGTCAGTGTTGGCATTGGTAAGTATCAGCAATTGATGACTCTACAGAATATTTTTATTGATGGCCAGCATCATATAACCAATGTAAAAATAGTGTCCAGTTTATAAAGTGTGCCCTATAGTACGTGTAGTACCATTTATAGAGAGCGTGGGCAATAAAAACGCGACCGAAATGAGTGTAAAGGTACTTCCACCTGAAGACGCCCAGTTGAATCTAGGCGAAACTTTAGTCACCTCAGACAAAAATCGCGGCAAAACCCGGAAAATGGAGAGATCCACGAATATACAGAAGTCATTTCGTATGCACTTCAATCTTCCCCGACTTAAAATATTTTGCTTTATTCACCAAAATCACAAAAAATATAGTCACATAAAGTTACGGAATCCCTTACTAAGTTCCTAAGCGTGATTATAACTGTCCCTTGATGCGATTCCTTTGCCAAGGATAAGATTGGGAATGTAAATTGGGTGAAAAAAATCCTTGGTTGAAAAAAAATCTTCGCAAGACACCTCTTACATGGCTTTAGAACTTTTGGCGCGCTAATTCCATTTCACCCTTTCCAAGTTTTTGCACGCGGAAGATTACTCCCTGATTAAGCAAACGACTGGAAACCCTCGGATTAATCTCCAGATGATTTCCATTCTCCCCCTTCCGATTTTGACCTCCTCCCGCTCTCCTCTGCCCTTGGCCAGCCTCTCGCCTATGTGGTCAATAAGGCGGTGACCCTCAAGGGAGTACGGAGGCTCTGGAGGGAGGAGAGGAGGAGAAAGAGGTCAAGAGTATGGTTGGGCACGCACGAGGAGAGGGCTGGGGAGAAATAATCGAGAGTCGCCAGTGAAGCACGCTAAGTGACACGCGGAAAAAAACACGAGCGCCAGCCGCACGCGAGAGTGTTCAAAAGACGCCCCCGCGGCAATTCGCTACGTGGCCAATGCAGTGGACGCAACTGGGAGCCAAGGATAGAGAGAGAGAGAGAAAGAGAGAGAGAGAGAGAAAGAGAGAGAGAGAGAAAGAGAGAAAGAGAGAGAGAGAAAGAGAGAGAGAAAGAGAGAGAGGGATATGTGGATCACAATTGGATTCCAAGGGAAACTTTTCCTCTTCATCCCATTTAGTTCGAAATATTTCGCCGAAATATTTCTCCTGTTCTACGCCGCACAAAAAAAGGAATCACAATAGCCACGATCAAGCACTGAAGGCTTATTGCCTATCTCCACTCGGCGATCAGTTGAGGGGGTGGTCCACCCCGAAGGACTCGGTTCGAATCCAGAAAGTCGTTGGGGATTTGCCATCCTTCTTTCTTTCTAGTTATTTAGAATTTCTTTCTAGTTCAAAATATCTCGCCAAAATATATATCCTGTTTTACGACGCACAAAAAAAGGAATCACAGTAGTCACCATCATGTATTGAAGTTTTATTGCCTCTCTCCACTCAGCGATCAGTTGATAGGGTGGTTCATCCTTAGGGACTCGGTTCGACTCACGAAATTCGTTGAACATTTGTCATTCTTGCATTCCATGTGTAGTACACATTAGCTTCAATACTCCGTCCTAAGGATGGGACCTAATATGTGATGCTGGTAGTTCGTAAATGGAACAAAAACCATGGACCCTTTCCTTTAGGAGCAGGCTAATGTTAGTTCCGGGTTTCTTTCCACCCGTCGTACCTCTACCCAAATACCCACAACTCCTGCTTCTACTACTACTTTAGTTATGTATTTTATCTCATACATATATTCACATATAAATGTACATCATCTCATGCATATGAATCTACATCTTACTTTTATCACTTACTGAGAGAGTTGAGTTCGGTACAGGTGAAAACAAAATCTGAAACTATACTTACATCGACTGAGTGCCTACTCTGAGAGCCATATTTAGGGTGTGTGGCACAAGGTGAATAATTATTTAGCATTAGTATGACATTATACACAGTGGTAATACAATGCTACATCATTAGAGAAACGTATTCACCGAGGGTCCATTACGCACATTTAACTAAATGATTAGTGTGCCTAAAACGGAATATTATAATTACTGATCGGTTAAATATTTTCTTCAATGAGTTAACTCAAATAAGGCATTCAAGAAGGCAATTAGCAATCTAGAAGTGTCAGTGATATTTTTCAGATGAAGTACATGTTTCACTAGCTGCACTCTAGTTGCCTATTCGACTATTATGCTGACTTTTATGATATCTTATTCCGCGCGAGAAGAAAGACATCTTCAGTTATACATAGATTTTTAGTATTTCCATTTATCGCGCGATTTGTATTTTTGTTAACTTTGAGAAAAAAATCAACCTGCGCATTAGCCAAGCATTAGCTCTCGACAGTCAAGCCACCAAGTTGCCCACAACTTCACCTCCCATCAGACGGACGGAGTGCTAGACTCAAAGTGCATTCAGCTACAGAATTAATTAGAAAATAGTATTCTACCGAAGAATATCTTTCAGTTATGGAAACCGGACCCTGACTCTCCGGTTTGGGAAGCTGGTACTGTAACCACTTCACAAACTCTATCGCATTTGTAATAGACCTTTTGAGCAAAAGTTCTAAGGAGTTTAATTCTACCATACTTAATAACAATTTTCTCAAAGTAGGGTCACTCCTAATTCCTACACCTCTATTCAATAGAATGCATCTATTCATCATCAACATCTTTTCAACGGCTTTTGAATTCATACCCTTACCTCTCTCACAGAAAACACCTTTTTATTATTTTCACATAAACATACAAGTCGACATGCAGGGCTGAGTGGCATTTTCATTTAAAGTCACTACAGTTCACCACGGGGGTAAGATAGGGGTTGAATCATCGCCATACACTAAGTATGCAACTTCAGGATATAGGCATGTAAAATCAAGATATAAGCTCATTACCCAATAGCTAATCTCCAATGTTGGAAGATATCAGCGTCGATTATGAAAAAAGGCTTGTCTTCACCAACTATATATTCGCATCTTCAAATCTTCTTTCTGAGGGCCTTTTTTAACCAATTTTTCACCCAACATTAGTATAATTCGGCACTGATCGTTACCTAAAATTATTACCAACATATTATGTTTCCTCTTCATTCATTTATATTAAGAGAATTAGAATATCTTTGTGAGCAAAATAAATTGGATGATATGAGTTTTAACTGTCTCAAAGCTCGTTACATAACCGCATGGAAATGGGATAACTTTCTTTCAGTGGAGAAAGTAAATTGTAAAAATCAGCGGTGAATTTTCATCATCTCTTTAAACACCATATGATCGGCTGGTAGCACGGCTTGTCAAGGCTAAATTTTTTCGGACGAATTTACTTGCAAGTTTTTGACATTTCGAGGTATTCAGCGTCCACAGTCAGAGAGAGAGAGGACTTGCAAGACATCAAGGAGGACTTTCAAGAAGAGAGGAATTGCAAGCATCCCTGACCACAATGAACCAAGAGTTTCAAGAATATAATATGAGCGTCAATAAGACAGCAGCACTATAACTTGGGATGGAAGAAGCTCGACGGACATCAAGCGAAGAATAGCACAAGTTCATGAAGAAGAGACATCTACATAATACCCTGCAAGCCACCTTAAAGGCGTGTGAAAGGGGCAACTACTGTGCTCAAGGAACCTACGTCTGCAAGCATTCATCATCAAAACATTCGTATGGAGCGTGGCACTCTATGGATCACAGACATGGAACATCGGGAAAACAGACCGGCGAAGAATTGAAGCTTTCGAAACCTGGTGCTGGAGGAGAATGTTGAAGATTAAATAGACAAATAAAGTGAGGAACGAAGAAGTGTGCAGAAGAGCAGATGAAGATAGGACAACGTGGAAAACCCTACGACAGAGAAGAACCAGATGGATTGGACATACCATGAGACACAATGGATTAGTTAGAAATATGATTTAAGGGAAAATTGAAGGGAAGGTCCTGCGAAAAACACCTAGGGACAAGTTCTTAGGGCAAATAAAGAAGGAAGAAAGAGAAAACATATCGTGAAAGAGAAAACATATCAGGCGTAAAGGAATTAAGACTGAATGGAGCAGAATGGACCACTTCAGTAAACCAATCCTAGGATTGAAATACTGATAACAATTAGAGAGAGTCTAGAGTCCTCTAAGTCAGTAAAGTTTCTTATTTTAATTCACTTTTAGCCGTAGCTGATTAAATACATGCTACCTCTACGTTTCTATGCGGGAGGAGGCAAAGGTGACTGAGAGGAAAGGCCTTAAAATCCTCCCCCAAGCACTCATACCGTGGTCCATAAAGTCTCCTTCCATTATTGCGACATTTATCCTTCTTCGACGTGAGTGTGTGTGGAATAAGGTTCTCGAAGTCAACGGGGGCAACCGCACCCTGTTCCCGTCCCTTCTTCACCCATTGAGCCTCCGGCTGATATTGAACGAATCAGTGAGTGAATGACTGCAATCATTTTGGCTTTTCACGGCCACATTTACGGCCTCGGCGTTCATTCTTTTAGGCGTGCCCACGCATTGACCTCTTCCATGACGCAGGACAGCTGACCACAGATTTGATTCATAGCGTTTTCATGTGAAAGTCATTTAAAATATCAAGTACCCCGCAAAAAATTGGTTTTAACATACGTAATAATAAGGGGCGGACTGGCCAGGGCGGGCTGGCAGGAATCCCCGCCGATCCCTTCTGCACCTTCCATTTTCCTAAGACCCGGCAAGTATGTGAATGGTAAAATGAAAAGACGTGCTAAGTTCCTATGAGGGTTGAAATATTGTTAGATTTTGATGTAGAGAGAAATAAAACTGTAGATAAATTTACTCAAGCATCAGAAGAACTGAAAATACTTGTTTTAAATTGTTAATTGAACTGTTTTTTTAAACAATAAAAATTCTAACCTAAATGTGTCCTCTAATTCTTTTTTTTTGGAGGAGGGGTTGTTTGCCTGTTGTGGCCCTTTGACCACGTCACTGCTGGGGCCCTTGGGTACCAGGTGTGCCCCTGGTAATAATAGTTACTGGGGGATATATGAGAAGCAAGCAAAGTAGTCTGAAGAGCGTCTCAAACTTGTTCATAGACTTAGTTTATTAGATATTATTCTTTTTGATAAGTTCATAACCAAACAGATTGACGTTTGATATTTCTTCAAGGGAGGCTATTTGCACCTTTAGGAAAGGTGGTTATTCAGTAGGGGCAGGGATTAAATAGGTAACGGAGGATGCATTGAAAGAAACCCGGCGTCGGAATTAGCCTTCAAAAGCGAAGAAAGCTTTTGCATAGTCCAGGGCATTTTACAGGTTCGACGAGTTTACTTCTGGTATTGAGATAATTATTACTGCCCCACATTACACTGATAGACAGGACCAGTCAGATAAGATTAGAGAAAGAAGCCTCATCACAGATGAATTGAAATATTCATTTTTTTCTCAAGCAGTTTGTGATCATAATAAGACTTCTCACAACATAATGCCTTCATAAAAATACATTTCCATTAATATGAACATGCATTCGTACTCATTAGACTAGTACAGATCAAGCAAACAAACAGATAAGATTTGAGTGGTGAATTTTTTAGGATATAAGTATGTTTCAATGAATCCGTACCTAATATATGTACTGGATGTTTGTAGTACTTCTCAGGTATTTGCTTGAATGTTGAATGGAAAATGAAATTTTTAATGTGTGTCCTGCATGATATTCATATTAATCCCTCATTACGTAGGTAATATACACTTTACTGCATGCATGGTGATAATTTAACTTCTTCCACACCCTCGGGGTAGCTTGCAGGGTTGTTAGTAGACATAGACACAATACCGTTGCTCTTAACGAAAGGCGAAAAGAGGTCCACGGTTTAGCGTCACATCCAATGAGCGGTGTACTGAAATTGAAGTGTTCTTCACGAAGCACTCAAGCAGGGATCGGTATAACAATGCAAAATCTCTTCAAGTGCCTGGATTTGAACGCAAGCCTTCTAGGTTGGAAGTCAGCACTCGAACCACCTCATCAACCCAATTATCTTATTATTCATGCCAATTGTACTCTTGAATACTTTATCAATAATATATTGATGTATTTTTTTATAAATTTCCTGGTGATTGCTAGTTAATTTATCACCACACATATACTAATCATTTGGTAGCAGGTACCTGAGAGATGCATAAACTACCACTTTCCTTTAACGTAGAATGTACCACTTTTCTATAGAGTAGAATATAGTGTTTTCCTCTTAATGACATATTTGTAAAGCATGGTCAGTGATTATTCACCCTCTGCCACACGCCCACGAGTCAGTTTTCAGGATTATTCGTAAAAGCAGCATTCTTCTCTTCCAACCTTCGCCGTCAGCAAAATAATCTCAATAAAAGAAACATCATGTCCCGAAGGCTTTCCTCTTCGGAAGACGTGCTTGTCTACCAATGGTTAGCGTTGGAAGTCATCTTCTTGTACTGTCTTAAACTGGAACCTGATTGTTCATCTCATGTTAAGCATACCTGCATCAAATACTAATGTGTACAATGCATGTTCTTAGTACTTCTCAGATGTTTCTTTTCATGTTGGATGAAAAGTAGAATTTTTAGGGTGGGTCCCGTATGATATTTATAGAAATTTCTCTTTAATTATGAGTAAAATTGAGCTTTAACTGTAAGTGAACTTCACATTCAGGTACGTAGTGTGTATTTCGTGACAATTCACCCCCTTCCACACCCCTAGAGGTGGCTTGCAGGGTAGTCAGTAGATAGAGATCTCTATCCGCATAGTATCCTGCAGGCCGTCACAGGGAATATAACATAGATTGGATTTGGTGTGCGAGGGGATGGGAGAACATATTTTGAGAATTCAAGAGGTGACATTGGGTGAAAAAGAGACGAGGTCTGGGCGAAAGTGATCTTCTGGGAGTGGTGCTATTCGAACGAAGGCATGAGCAAATGCCGTCAGCTTCCCTTCCTCCCTCCCTCCGCCCTTCACACCCCTTTCTTCCACTCCCACCCCCGCCAAATCGCTACCCTCTCTCCTCTAACCAAGAGGAGAAGAGAGAGTGAAGCGGCGGACGGGAAATTGCAGCCAGCTGCGCCTTGCCCTCCTCTGCACCACCGCAAGGGATGCTGGGAGGAGGAAGTGGAGGCAGCTGCGGGGGTGGCCGGGTGGGTGGCTGCGAGGGGAAAGGGGGGGGGGGTGGAAGGGACCCCATTCTGTCCCCCAGATCTGTCTGACCACAGTCTGAATGGGAAAAGCAGAGATCGGGGTCAGCCTTCCGAGTCTTCTTCCTTGCTCGTGTTCCCGAAGGCAACGACTCTCCAGCTCATTTCATCCGGAGGATCAGGTTGATGAGATGGCTTGAGAATAGGCTCTCATTTGAGATTTCGGGTTCAAATCCCTGCTATATCAAACAGGTTTCAGTGGTTAACTAGTCCCTATTTAGTACTGAGTGGAGAGATCTTAAAGTTCAGTACTCCGTCCGTGGGCTGTGATGTCAAACCGTGGATTCCTAGGATGTGTTCATGAAAAGCAGTCAAACATCAATACTCTCTTTCCACCTCTCCTCTTCCACGACCTAAAGCCCAACTCTCACTTATCCTTTGACAGGCACTTATCCTCTTATTTCAATCGTAATAAATGCTTTCTTTTTGTCAGAAAAATGATTTACTATGCCTTGGCACACGGCAAGTTGGATTGAGGTCATGCATGCTGGGGCGGAGCTTATTATAGTACTATCAAATCAGCCTTCTTGGCGCATAAAAGAATAGTAAGACTCATATTACTTAAGAAACGCTATGAACACTCCCATACATTGTTTGTTGAGCTAACTATACCCCCGTTGAGATATATGTGCTGTTTAAAAGTGTCAAATATGTTTCATCTGCACAGTGGATATAGTCCAAAATTAAATGTGAACAAAAAGATGTTTAATTATCACACAGTCCCTATGCCGAAACCGAATTTAACGCTCTACAAAAGGAGTTTCGTGGAAATGGGACCAGAATTTTAATAATATCCTGCCTAATACCATCAAATAAACTACTAGTTGTAATAAATATCAAAGGTTGATTCATACATGATGATCAATGGGATAATGATATTCATCGATTCATATATGATTAACTATTGATAATATAGAAATGTTGTTGCAAAGGGTCTGTGTATTGTGTAAATTATGCTTTAAGTCATATTTATTGTACAATCCATGTTGCAATGCCTATTTTCCAGCCACTACAGTAACAATTTTCTTTACGCAAACAATTTTTTTCTGTTTTCTGTATGAACGTTGAAGTAAGCTTAATTATAGGCTTATTGCCCAATAGAATACCTTACTTCCTTGAATGGAAATAATAGCTGTAAAAAGTATATGAATGGAAGAATAAATATTATATCATATTATTTATTCCATGAAAGTAAATTATTATACTTTAATTTTAATATGCAATTAGCAGATTGCTTCATAAGAATAAAATAAAGAGGTGAGGGTGATTTTTCATGCTATTTAGCAGTAAAAATTACTAGGTATTCTAAGTTACTGGGGTGAAAATAAAATCCATGGTTCCGTTCTTATTTTTGTCGATAAGCAAACAAAGGATTATAAAACAAAAGACCTACGCCTTGTGCTGGAGTACCTATATCCCTATTCATTAATCACGAGGATTTTCAACGATTCCCATGAATGGCTTTGGAGATACAGGGCAATCTATTTCCACGCAAAAAACAATAATCGGGGTTATTCCGTAGAGGAGGAGGGGGATTTTCGAGGGACGTCGTTCACCTTTCCAATTTAATTGACATTTTTCATCTGGCACCGTTCGTCGTTTTCTCCTCTCGATGCGGTCACGTGGCATTGTTCGTGTTGCGGTGGCAACGAAGGACCTGATGGCCCAGGAAGGGTGGGGGGCGTGGTTATCAGGGAGGGAGAGAGAAATTGATGACCGAGATCGGAGGGGAGGGGATTCGTGACACCCTTCCCCCATTGCCCCACCCGTATACCCCTCGGGAGATTCACGCTCCCGAGCGCCTAGACAACAGGATAACGCAAATAAATGACCGGCGATAATAACAAAGAAAGGGCTAATTCTCCTTTTTCTTCACGGCACCAAGACCATACATCACTCTTCAAAAGGAACTTGGCGAGATGAAGGATCGTTCCCTTCCAGCCCCGACAACAGTTCTAGTATTGCTTCCTCATCGGGTAATCTGCTTTTCTTGTACCTGCCACCGTCTTCAGCTCCTCAAGGTTATTAGCGCACATTGCCTCCCTATAAATCCTTGTTCCACTCTCCAAAATTTATTTACCACGAAGTTTTTTGGTAGTTAACAATTTTTACTCGGGTTAAAGGTGAATTTGGAATATTCAGAAAAACATCTTTAGCATAATACAAGATCAGTTAATTAAAATCCCACTGAGTGTACCAACAAGTACTGAAAAAAGAAATACGAGAATGCTTGGGGTTTTTAAATTCGAAATATGTTTCTGAGAATTTACAATTTTTTCCAGCAACCATTGGTCCACCAAGAGCAATGCCCTGGTCCAATGTTTGATCACGCATTTCCCCTTAGTGCACATTCTAGGTAGCGGGTGGTTTAGATGCCACTGTTGATCATAAGTTAACGATTCTCTACATCATAATAGGCAGCTCATTTAAATTACCCTTATATACTCACTTTTGGTTGTATAAAAACTAAAGGATAATTTTCTCAAACATCTCCATCGTTTTTAGGATAATTAATAGCTACATGTGCCTGATTATCCAGCCAGGGCATGGCTATTGTGTTCGCCTTTGAGTTATTCAGGTAAGACGGTGGGATATGGCCTCAGCAGCTGCAGGACCTAACTCGTACCTTAAAATATGATTCTCCTGCTACTACCTGAAAGGCAGAATGTTTGAAAATGAAGACAATGGTGAAGAGAATGGACATTTTCGACGAGCAAACGCTAAGCAGGACGTGGGCTAATCTGAAGAGAGAAATAATGAAATGAAGGGATCGTTCCCGAACAATTTCAGAAAAATATTGAAAGAGTAATACTCCATCAAATTACCAAACTGTGTAGAATTATTTGAATTGTAATGATAAGAACAGAAATTTCAGGAAAATCGCTGAAACCATAAGAAACTTAGGTGTAGCAACCACTAAAGATTTATCGTGGAGAAGACACATCTGGGAAATATGCCAAGAGCCGAGAGAAAGCTAGGATCTATCAAAAGAATCCTCGGGTAATGTGACAAGAAGAAAAAAGAGCGTTGTACTTTTCACTAGTAGGCACCACTTTGAGTATGCAGCCAGGGTATGGGATCGCAATAAATTAGGTTTGATCAGTGAGCTAGACAGAGTGCAGCGTAGAGCAGTTAGGTTTTTAAAAGGTGTTACGATAGGTTTAATAGTGTATCAGAATCAGTAGAAGAATTAGGCTGGTTATCATTATCAGATCTTAGGTTAAATTACAGATTAAATCTAAATATTCTAAATGAAAGAAATTTAAAAATAATAGATTTTTGAATATGTTAGATTTATATTAAAGCACTAGCGTATTATGTAAGTTCAACCAGATAAATAAGATTAAAGAGATAGATGGTCGTACTGATAGATTCAAAATGTCATTTTCCCCCTTACTATATTGCAGAGTAGCATTTGGTGCATGATGCATGCATTAACAACCAATACCTATCTTATTTTGTAGATATTAACCATCTAGCTGCATGTGACCGTATTATGTGGCATGTCTCGTTGCATGTCAATAGTGCATGTTTGGTGATCTTCACCCCCTGCCACACGCCCTCGTGGTAGCTTGCAATAAATCGCGAAAATATAAATGTAGATGAGAAAAATTCCACGAAAGTCCACTTCGAAAATTTGAATTTATTCTACTTTACACTTCTACTTAAGACACTCATTCTTATTCACACAGGAAGTGTGACATTGTGGGCATACATTGCATTGAGTTTGCAGCGTCTTATTGTTTCTTCTCAGTTTAAATTCGCTGTGGAGGCCTTTAGGGGTGAGGAGAAGGAAATGGTGGGTGGCAGAGGGTGCAATGTCTTGCTGTGTCCCGGATGGAATGAAATGGGGACGTACCGGCGGCTTTGTTTGAGTGGAATAACCGTCGGAACGCTTACAGAGGGAATGAAATACAGAGTGGGAGTGACTCTGGAGTGGGAGGGGAGAATGCAACACCCACCATCGCCACTGAAGGCAATAGACGGTTTTTCGTACAAGGAAATGTCGGATTGAAGAGGCTCTGCTGTCTTCATAGCATCTTAACACAGGCTTTTCAAATTCTTCCCGGCTACGGTGGCCAGGTCGGTAACCTCCCGGTTTTGAAAGTCAAAGGTGCAGGGTTTCAACTCTCTATAGATTTGTAGTTGTTTTCATTTTGATTAATACCTAAGACTAGATGATGCCGTATAACCTGAGCAGAAGGAAAATCTATGGAGTTCTATGTCTACTTCTAAGTCAGTACATTACGGTTATCTTTTGCGACTGCCAACGCATTCAAAAGATTTAAGTTTTCTACGGGCTTGTAGTAAAAACCAATATATAATTCCTTACGCTCATTTCCTCATTTTTTTATTTTTATTTCGCAACAGATTTGGCATATATGCAAAATTCACATCCTCCTACATATCAATGGAGACAATTGATAGTTACAGATTGATTTCCCAACTTAAATTTCATTGCTCAGTTTTGAAAAATTGCCTTTAACCTAAAAAATCATCGTTTGGCTTAATTAGCGGATTTAATCACTTTTATAACTCCTTCGTAGGTGAATGAAAGGAAGAATCGCGCAACGAATTCCGTAAGGCCGATGAGTGATTTTGCGTAAATTAAACAAAGGCCGATGAAATATCATAAGTGCTAGACATTTCTACAACTACAGGAAAAATATTCGTAAACCTACGCTGATGTCCTACGGCTTTCAGCAGGTTTAGATGGACATGAAAAAGTTTTCAAACAGTAGGATGTAATTTTTTGTAGGATGTTTTCTTTTAACTCCGCGTGCTTCCCATATATTTTCTTTCCAGTTAAACCGCCAGTCCCTCTCCTCCCACTTTCCTGCTTATCGAATATTCTTCCCTTTATCACGTCCTTCAAAACACTATACCCCTAACTACTCTGCCATTCATTCAATCTGACTCCAATTAAGTTCTCCAATCACTTTTCTCTACACCCCTATCATCGTCAGTACTTTTTCGTTCGTCATTCATCCCATCAACCTAACCTTCTCCATCCTTCTCCACGACCCAATATCAAAAACCGCTAGCTAGTTTACTATCATTTTTTATTCATCAAGTGCACGTTTCGGCGCCACGCAAGGCAAAGGTCCAAGTCAGGGGCAGGGTTGAGAGCAACCTGGCGTTGGTATTAGTCTCATTTTGACAACAAGAGGTTTACTTTTTAGCGCTCCTTGTAATGGAGCGCCGCATTTGAATTGCTCTCCGCACAGCACTCAAGCAAGAACCGGTATACCGCAGAAAAACCTCTTCCACTACCAGGTATTGAACCTGGGGCATCGGGATATGGGGATAGTACTCTAGTCATTCTGTCATCCGGATCCCCATCATTTGTTCTGCCCTACAAATAAAAACCTTGATTCCTTCGTGAAATTCTCCAGCCATCACCGGTACTAAACCTATTTTAGAGCACCTTCCATAAAGAAATTAGAGACTATAATAGACAAACATTAATGAGATAGCACTGTAAAAAGTTGATCTGATTTTCAGTGCGATCTGAATTTAAGCGCTGTCTGGTTTAAGGCAGAAACACGGATGCAAGGTGCGGAAGAGGCAGGAACATGGATGGTTGGTACAGGAGCAGTTAAGCAGGAAGCAGAGGGAGCAGGATTCTGGATGGTCTGATTTTCAGTCGTTCACCTGCCTTATTTTTAGACAAGATATTACTGCTGAAATTCAACATACCCTGTCTTAAAATTGTTGCATCTGAAATTCAGATCGCTTTTGTACCTTAAAATCAGATCTACTTTTTACAGTGAGGTTAAATGAACATTAGTCAGTAGTGTATCTGATGTATGTCCTTAACACTACTAACTGAAGCTATCTGCCACCTTTCACTCCTAATGTAAATTAGGAATTAATGAATTTCAACAAATGTCTAACTAATTAATAATTACTATATTCCTATATATTATATACTTGTCATTCAGTTTCACACCCCAGGTGGATGTACAATTGACACCTAATGAAGTGATACTAGACCTATCAGTTGCATGTACGTAGCGGAGGGTTGATAATGGCTCACTCCCTGCAACGAATTCTTGTGGTGGCTTGTAGGGCACTCTCCACAGATGTAGATGTATTTTCTCAATGAACAAAGTGCCAAATTGTCACGCCTACTTACATTCTTTTAGATCTTGTCACTTTCACGATTACCCTGCCTTCCTTGACACCATAAATATCTGTTGAAAATTGAACAATGTTTATATGAATACTACAGTATTTAAATAAACATTCTGAAATACCGTATTGCGGAATAGAAATGTCTCTTTAAATACTACCGCATTTAAATAAACATTTCTATTCTGCAAGGTACTACCGTACCTTTGCCGCATAAAGATTCATACCGTTAGCATACACTCATTTTGCTTAAATTTCTAGATCATTCTACAAAATATTTTTTTTTCGCACTTGTTTGGGCATTGAACTTAGGTTGATGCACTGACTTAGAATAATAAAGGTTGAATGGTAAGCTCCGAAAACAGATCGGGACAATAGTACGGCTTTGACTAGGTGACATATTTTAATAAATGATCTACGGACTGACAGTGATGGATATATTTATGCATGGGCACTCAGAAACTGAAATTTTTCCCGAGTCAGTTGAGCTGCCAGATCGGTTCTAACATAATCCTCGCGATTCATTTCGCCATAGCGAAATTGTCGAGAATGCGGTAAAAAAGAGGGTTGGAGAAGACAAGAGAACGGAAATTGCAGAAGCTTGGCAGCGCGGAGGCATTGAGTTGGCGCTTTTGGAAATTCCTCCTCGAGGCTCAGCGGGGAGTGAGAAGAAAAGGAAGCAGCCTCCTCCCTCCCAAACCCCACCACCATTGAGCTGAAACTAATCCCTCCAAAAGATTAAAAAGGCGCAGGACTATGAGTGAAAAGGTCTCCAACTCACCATTGGCCAATGCAGGAAAACGACGCAATTTTGTTACCTTTCTCATCATTAGACACATCTTAAATTAAAATTGATGAAATTTGTCTTTATTTAATCTGTGAATATAGAACTACGAAGTCCTCTCTTACAATTAACAGATCGGACTGCACAAGTATCTATGCTCCAAGAGGTGAATACCCTCCCCGGGGATTCGAACCTGTGCCCCTGCGATCGACAGGCGAGGGATTTACCCCTTCGCCACCGGGGCCGACCAACAGAGTATTATGATCACTAATCATTCCAGGAGTATTCATTTCGAAAGTTGGGCTGGGATTTGTGTCCTGAAGAGTCACTCATGGACGTATTTAGGCTTTATTAGTGAGAGAATTACATTATGATCCAGTATAAAGCACAACCTTCAGAGGTATGCATTCAAAGTGGACTCCATAGCGGGTGGTTGCGGTTAAACTGCATATAAAACGATGGAACAGTTTTTCGATGCTCTTTAAAATCTACGATATGACAAATGATTCAACCTGGATATATAAAATTAAATTGAATTTGTTTTA
The DNA here is from genome assembly GCA_933228895.1 of Platycnemis pennipes. Lineage (NCBI taxonomy): Eukaryota > Metazoa > Arthropoda > Insecta > Odonata > Platycnemididae > Platycnemis > Platycnemis pennipes. Next base: position 125,311,150 of record OW121851.1, on the reverse strand, counting down.
TTACTCAGGTTATCTATTTTCGTACTAATACCGTTAGTGTAGCCATTTTTTAGGGGATCAACGATCAATATAAACATAATGGGGGCGTTTACTCGGAACCAAAATCGCAATCTTGGACACGAAATCGTTAGATGGAAACGAAAAACGAATTTTAGTGAAAAAATTAATCTTCTAACCACAGCCATTCACTCACAAATCTAAAATTAAAATAAGCAAAAGATGACGCCCACCAAAAAAGCAGTTTTTATATCATTAACGTCATTTTCCTCCCGTCCTTGACTGCTTTTAGGGGAAGGGAAGGGAGTGGAGGGGGGTTCTCGGAAGGTCTGCTCGCACAGATGCTGTCGCAACTGCTCCTATTGGCAGAGTCAGCTGTGTCTCCCCATTGCGATAAGGCAAAGTAGCTTCGCGGGCTCATTTGTGATTGGACGAAGTCGATATACGTCAGAGGTTGCACCACGTCCACTTTTCCGATACGGTTAAAAACATCAGTATTTCACCCCTTATACCTAAATCGAGAAATATTTGACGGATCAAAAATCGGAAAAATAAAGGTCTTTTTGTTTTACAAACTCTATCAGATCCGGCAATAAAACAAATATGGTAAACGACCCCGTTAGTGGTCACCGGTTAGGAAAACTTGATTTTCTCATAATTTTTGACCTTGGAACCCTTGATTTACGCATATCTCTATCCTGTCGTATCCAATTTTGGTTCCATCGCCTCATTAGCTCTTTGTCCAATAGACAGGAATCCTAGAGCCTTATCAATAAGAAAAGAGATGAGTTATTCTATGGAAAACCCTTGCGGGGAGGCTACCCAAAATTCATAAGTAGTGTGCTTGTGATGTTGATACATTTTCTCAGGAGTCATTCACTCAACGACGACTATCTTAGGCTTCCACATTTTCGCAATCACTGAATCTTCTTTCAATCCTCTGTATGATCATGAAAAACATTGATCCATTCAAATCTAACCCGTTTCCATAATACACACATGCAACGAAACATAACCGTCGATCACTATTAAATTCAAACATATTTATTAATGACTCACTTGTTCCACACCCTATCCTGTTTCAATGCAGGTGGTGTATAATACTTAAGTGTATGACAGGAACAAAATCCAACGGTGTTTAATTTAGGTAATGATGGCCTGATGAAGACAATCGTCGAGGGACAAGTGGAAGGAAAGAATGGAAAAAGGAAGGCCTCGGGCAAGATATATGGAACAAGCAATGAAGGATGTGAAAGAGAAGAAATCCATAAATGTGAAGAGATTAGCCGATTAGAGATTAACTCAATGGAGAGCTGCGTCAAACCAATCTGAGGATCGATGTCTTATGATGATGTTCATTCAACGACAAACTGATTTCCTCCGTAATACTAATGCCTACACGATTGAAATATATGACTTTATGTCCAAAAAGTTGAAGAGGGACTCATAATAGAGGTTCCAGAACCGAGAATAATCGATTGATAAATAAATTATGCTGAATCGATTGATTAATAAATTATCCTGCATTATCTGATGTACTGCTAAACATCACTTTTCCTGTCCACGGTTATGTATATTGGAATCATTCTTTCATGTATCGTGTCGCTTCAGGAATCAATCGATTCTCGATTGTAAATTATATGGTATTGGAGATAAATTTTCATGATGTTCCCTCACTGGAATGAGGATTCCAAAAAAATATTGCATAAATCTGAATATGTAATCTCAGTGACTGGTATATTTTACACGCTAATAACCTTGCATAGCAGTGTGCCTATAATGCTCTTTATGTTGTAAATTTCGTAATGCTCTTATGTTTCAACTATAAGCTGTACTATAGTTCAACTATAAGTACTACGTAAGGGCTAATTGAAAGCACGAAATTTTTCATACGCACTAAATAAATACTCACTAATGCCTTCAAAACTTGTACATTCTCAATTTTCTCATAATAATCTGTGTTGAAGTTACAACTTGGATGTGATGCCTTATAAACGGGTAAAAAATGGAAGTAATGTCAAAATTTCATCTACCGCTTGCCATATAAATGCTGAAATGTCACGCCAATTATGAAATGTTCAAACATAAAGGTTATGGAAACGTATAATAACGCGTAGAAGGTGAGTAAAGGTCAACTTAACGTCACAAGCAGCATTGTTCCAAGCGTAAAATTAAAGCTCGACATTAACGTAATCCTACAAGAACATTTTGAACTCAACCAATCGGGAGCTGGAAGCATTTTCGAGTAAAAATGGTTTCCTTACATCCAGAGAAAACGTTGTGAATATGCTAAAGAGAATGTGCAGAAAAAATAAGTTGCACCTCAAAACAGATGCACCTCCGCTCGGAGTCCGGATCTCAAAATCCACTTTATAGGGAAATGAGAACGTCGCGCAAGGTGAACGTTGTCTACGGTGAACGAGGATCCGCGCTCGCAAGTTATAGCAGGGAGGAGGGTCGGAGGAAAATGGCAATCTCTAAGAAAAAGGTGGGAAGCGACGAGAAAAGAATAGGAAGAGAAGGGCGGACAAGTGAAACAGAATTAAAGTGCTGCGGGATATAATGGTTTAATGCATTTCCACAGGGCACTTTCCTGATATCTGGGAAATGTTTAAACAATATCACATTGCAATCAATTTTCTGCGGCGTAACAATGTGGAAATTAATGGTCAAATAAAGAAACAAACCAAATGAGTAAATTTCCACTTAGAATTCAATAGGTAGCTAATAAATTCTAAGTAAAACTATTTTAAGTAAATTAACTAATCCTTAGAAAATAAATTCTAATTCTAAGTAATTCTGGCGCCTAATAAATTCTAAGTGGTAATATACATAGTTGTTTCTTTTTTCTTTATTTAGACATCTCCCAATTTCATCCACGAAAAGTAAAAAATATGCCAATTTTCAAGAAAAAAATAAATCCTACTTTGACACTGATATCTAAGAAAACTGCATAAAAAATGTAAACTGTATTAAGTTGCCAATCCAATACATCTCACTGCAATTGATGTATTTTAGAGCCCTGAGAAGGGGAAAGAGTGGATGCCAGTATCCAATACGGCGCGAGCCTCGCATGCAATACAGCTTTCAATTTCAAACTAACACCATGGGGAAGAGGCCGGGCTGTAATGTTCTACACATATTTACTGTCACATTATGTCCTTAAATAAACCCTCAATCCTTATTATTACTAGTTTCATCCACTCTGCCTCTTCCAAATTCTTTCAGTCAACTTTCCCTCTCCCCCACCATGCCTAGGATTTTGTCATTGTCTACCTTTACACCCACGTCAACTTTTTTATCTTTCTCTAAACCCAAGTTACAAAAGCCGCCTGCCGCCCTCAATTTCTTCTTTAAATTAGGGGCTCAGAATTAAATCCACATTTTTGAGGTGTAAAAAAATTAGATTTTTTTGGACAAGATATGATATACTCCGATATATATGATATATATATATTCCGAAAAGAAGACGTTCAGAGCGACAGCAGCCAATTACAATGACTTTGTGACAAGTATCTTCTCGCTGTTTGCCCTTTTCACATGCCAATAGCGGTCTATGGAAACCTCAAAGGCGAGTTTTTTTTAACACCGAGATTCTGAAAGAACACATTTTAGCGCCTCCCACTTAGGATTCTCGAAGAAGGGGATTCCTCGAGAGGGGGGGGGGCGTTGTTTGCGAGCGTCCTTCAGAGGGAGACGAAGGGTTTAATTCGACGGGCGCGTCGCAGGGCCCCCAGCGGGAGTGTCGGGGCCCACGCGTGGGGCCGGAGAAAGGCGAGAAAGAGGGGGGGGGGGTGATGGGAATCAGCGCGATTAATTTGCGCGCGCTCTTGGGGTGGAGGGGATGGAGTCGCCGTAGCGTCCGGGTGAAAAATATATGAAGGTCGTTTCGGCGTGAAAAAGTAAAGAGGAGGTCCCGGCGATGAGGTTCATTTCATAAATTCTCCTCCGGAAAGACATTCTCTAAGGAGCGATGGGGTTTCTCATCAGCATCCGCTGCTTCCGTGAATCACGACCGCTCTTCGTCGAGGGGAAATAAAAACAAATGATTAAAGGCGACGGGACGATGAAGAAAAAGTGCACGTTGACCCTTATCTGGTCCTTCAATATATACGTAGAAAATCAAAGAGTACGCTTCTCATGATCCAACATTACGGTTATAAAAGCGGAGTTCAGTAAGGCCGATTACAACTGCACTAAATTCATGTGTTGCATTTACTAAAACTGCTAAATTGTATTATTAAGATGGTTAATGAGCAGGCATAGGGAACCTAAAGGTCACAGGATCAAATCATGCCCAGTACATAGACGTGCTCGTCTTAGGATTTAATTCAATAATAAATATAAGGGCTTATAAATTAAGAGAAGGAAATTTTAAGCTAATTCCACTTTTATTTCCTTTAAAGTTTTATTGAACCACCCAACCTAAGCTCTCAATTTTAAGACAAACACAACATCCATGCCCGAGGCAAGATTGAAACCAGAGACTTTTGGGTTGCCAGGCCGACGTTTTACTGATCACGCAACGATATTTTGGTCGTATTATGAGAAAAAGGAACTAAGGTAACATATCAGTAAGATGGTAAAGATTAGAGATAGAGGAACGGTTCATTAATTTAGGATGCTTTTGGATGAAATTGGGCGTAGTGCTAAAAAGATTATTCGGAGATGTACATTAAAAATCAGGCATTTAGCAATACACGGGTAATTGTAACCGGAAACTTTACGCAAAAAAAATCGAGAAAAGGTCAGTGTAGAAACGGGTGTATTATTACGTGGTCCCAAGACCTTGCGAGAGGATGAAAAAGAGTCGCGCAGAAATAGTATGAAAGAAAGATTGGTGGTTTTGGAAATGTATATTTGGGGAAGAATGGAAAGAAGGGCGTTGAATCCAAAAGGGAGGAGAACAATTAAATCATTGAGGTAGAGGAGGGTCCGTAACGCACTGGCCTGGTAACCCAAAGGTGGCGAGTTCGAATCGCAATAAAACTCAAGACTACTAATTAACACCAACATCTACGTAATGCCCTGCAAGCTACCGCGAGGGTGCGTGGCAGGGAGCGAAAATCAATAAATGCACTACTGATATGTACCTTAGAGCTACAATGATACTATTACATGTAAAAAAGTTAGGTAGAGGAGTCACGTACAACTAGATGGTAAGTGTCTACAAAGTTACGAAGTGATTACTGGTTTGAAAGATTTTTACTAAAAATATTTATCCTTATTTTCCCAGCATGCATAGATTAGTAGTATTAAAATATGCTTCATGCACTACAGATAACTCCAACAATTATTTACATACCTATCCCTTTTTACTAAATTCACTCAATTTCAGAAAGCTTTCAAATCATTGCTGGTTTTACAATCTTGTTTTCCAACCAGAGAACCAGTTATCCTGATGCTACGAAACAAAGAGATTTCCAAGGAATTTCCAAGCTCGCTAAGGTGGCCCTCAGTCAGAATTTCGATACGAAATAGCATTACAGCATCGTGTTTAGAAAATGGCAGAGCTTGGAGTGCCTTCTTTTAAAGCTCCCTGCCCCCCACACCACTCACTCCCTCCCCCCAGGGCCATTGGGCGATTGAGAACTGGATATGATGCCTTCTTGGTGGGATTTTGATGGGGAAGAAAAAAGGAAGGGAGGGAGTGGCTTACTCCTCTCCTCTGCCGTTCAATTGCATGGAAAACTGGAGAGCTCGCCGGAGCGAGGAATTACCGTGTCCTCACGAGAGTTGAGAGCAGGAGTCGAAAAATTTCACGGATCTATATTTTTATTTCTTCACTTCTCAAAGCGAACGTTCTGTTCAAACGATCTGACAACCTCGGCCCTTTCGCTACCCATTTGGTCAAACAGGCTGATATTAACTCTGAAAATTCTCCAATAAAAAGCGTTGGTACTGGGATAGATCAGAGCTAGAACCCATACGACCTTCCAGACGCATTTCATTTTTGATAGTTTCCCATCCGGAGATCAATCACAAAGCTTAGTACAGAAGAAAAAACTCGTTGAATTCAGGAGATGTTGATATTGGAGATTTCGGCTTGCGATGAAAATACGTTCTTTTTTAGGCGTTTCATTCAGAAGTAGGTGCCTTCCTTTCCACTCTCAACGTACAACCCTAATGTTGTCTTTCAAATTGTATGTACATTTTCAAAATGCCCTAGAACAAAACCTATTGTCTTTTATCTTGAAGTATGCAGTATAACAAATTTAAAGGCATACCCTTGGGAGCAAAAACCCATCCTATGATTGGCTGGCGAGAACACTAAGGAAATTACTATAAAAACAAGTGAACAAGCCAACATAATTTTAGAATGAGAATTTCTTGAATATTGTTGTTGGAAAACGAAGGAGATCAATTTTACTTGTCAGCCCCATTAACAACATACCGTTTGGCATGTGGTATTCATGTGAAGTAGATTGCACCTCGGAATTAGAGAGTACACGAGATGCACAAAGAGTTTCAAGTGACTCTTGCATCTAACATGAGTCCAAGAAGTAGTAACAATGCATCTCATAGTTGGAACTGTAGAAGTGCGTGTTTGGTGACCTACCCCTTGCCACACACCCTCGCAGAGGTTCGCAGGGTATTGCATAGACGTAGACGTATACTAGTGGCTAGGTTGGTGAAACGGTTCTACAGTACCATTAGCAAATTAATGTCCAAATTATTTGTAGAATTAGACCGGAAATCACTTCTTGTGTTTGGTTTGAGGACTGGCTAAACAGGCTTCACAGTGAAACATCCTTATTTTCATGTTGAATTTTATCAACTTAGCTGTAAAACCAGTGATGTGTTTACGAACAATATGGTTTTTTGCGTGCCAATATTTAATGTCTGTTGTGTAGTCACCGCTTCCCTACACCCTATCGGTGAATTTCACATTTCAAAGTAGACTTGGATTTAGGCGTATTTCCTTTTCTTGATTTCCCTTTGATTTCTCTTGAGTTCTTGATTTCCCTTTACTACACCATTTCTCCGCCGCTTTCCATCAACATACCCTACACCTTATCGCCGGTTGTTTGTATGCCAGGAGGCAAGACAAGAGGGGAAACAGGGCGTGGGATTTGGAGATGAAGAGGGGTTGGGGCGTTCAAAGGATTTGTTCTCCAACTCTACTGGGAATGGCATCTCATCTCCGAGGAGAAGGCTTCAACATTCAAAAACAATTCAAAAACGTTCGACGCTAAACTGCCTAAGGAAGACGAATATTTATAAATATTGAAGATAAAGGGCCAAAATAATGCTCATGATTTGGAGAAAATACTAATAGAAGAATAAATTTTTGAGTGGTAAAGTGATGTTGCCAACGTCTACGGTTTTATCGTATTACCTGTCCAAGGCCGCCCCTTTACCGACCTGGCTACCTACGCCAGGAATTGAAGTATAATTCGGAATAAATAATCAAATGGTTAAACTTAATCAATAATTGACACTGACTTCTTTGAAAATTAATTAGTAAAACATGCCGTTCGTAATCGATTTCTTCAGTAATTAAATACAACGAATCTTAAAAATATTTGCTGTTTTGCTAATTAACATATTACAAATGAAAAAAAAATGATGGTGTAGCGTGTGTGTTTAAGTATATCCTGATTGGTTAACTAATGACAAAATGAGAACTTGAGTGAGGGGAGTGAGGGTAAAAGGTTATTTATAGAATTAAAAATTTGAAATGTAGTTTTTACCTTCTAATTTTCAACTCTGTACATAACCATTAAGTGAAGCTTAATTATAAAAATGTAAACAAATTATTTTTTAATAATCATCAATAAGGAATAAATTAATGCCCTGAAGGTTCGCCACGCTGATTTGAGTGATAAAATCGACTCCAAATTCAAAAATCATTATATATTTCCAAAGTTTGACATTAAAAGTATTTTTACTGTAAGACATCCAATGGAAATCTTGATTCGCCGATCATGAAATTCTACTTGCTTACCCGACGTGACATGCATTTGCAGGCTATTCATTGCGGTAGCTGACCGAGTATTTTGGGTCCCTGCCCAATGCCTTGGCATTTAGCCACGAGTTAAGCGAAGAGGAACTGGATCGTGTCATCCATCTCCCAAATTGTATAGGAGTCCACCCAGAATTTAGCCAGAGCTAACATATACAGATGAGCCGGCTTAAGTGAAAATTTGCGTCAGTAAAACTGGCGCTTCGTTATCGTATAAAATGAGCTGCAGTCGGTGAAACCGACTTTTTCTGTATCGAAATGGACGCAAAACCCTTCAAACTAGCAAAAGAATGTAGCAGAGGGTGAACCATCATCAAGTTTCCCTTAAAATCAAGGATTCAAATCTTTCAAAGGGCAACGTACTTCAACTACTCCAAGTTTTACGTCATCACGGCCTCTTTGCTTTTATTAAGAATTGAATTCATCCCCTGCCATACACCTTCATGGTGCCTGGCAGGATATTATGTATATACCAATGTAGAGTAATACGCGGATTTGATATTTTCATGTCCTTAAATAATAGCGCTTAAGGGTCCACTTTTTGCCGCATTAATCCTAATCCCCACAAAAAAGGAATTTGGTGCCCAGAATAAAACGCTACATATTACTTAGTTGCTCAGTTCCGATCTCATTGTACAGATAAGATTATATGAGTTTATGGACCACGGTTACCGGTTATTATTACGTTGGACTTTTATAATTGCACTACTCGAGAGAACCAAAAAGTGTACGAATAACGATTATTTTTCCTATTATTATTCATTCATAGTATATCATGCTATTGTGGCTTGTTGGCTGAATTGTTGGCAAGGTAACTGTTATTTTATTCATTATACCTAGTACACTGGGTATAATGGATACAGGGGATACCCAGTAAATAAAAAGAGTGTCGTGTGGAGAGTATTTCTACTACAGTATCCCGTCCGCCGGATCACATCTTTTTAAAAAGTGGACCCTTAAGGGCTATTATTTAAGGACACGAAAATATCGAATCCGCGTATTACTCTACATTGGTATATACATAATATCCTACCAGGCACCATGAAGGCGTGTGGCAAGTGGTGAATTCACACAAAACATGCAATTTAAAACAAAGATAAAACTCGCAAATGAAGCATGCAATATCATGCTGTTAGTTGGGTTAGCTTAAAGTCCCTATACGAACATGCAACTACCTATGCTACACATTGATACACTTGCATGCATACTATTGGATATATTTACAGCTATTCATAACCCTAATTTTTCGAGGAAAGAAGGACATTTTGAATCTGACAATTCGGCAATCATTTCCTCTAATTTTATGATTATGGCCCAGTCTACCATAGTAAGTTGGAGTTCGCAAAATATTTTTAACGTCATTAGTGGAAATATTATCTTGAAATTTATTTAAGAGATTAGGTATGAATTTCAACCTATGGTTTAGCAATTATTCAAATTTTAATTCATATTTGGTTACGCTAACAACCACTCCCTACGTTTACGCTAACAACTCTACCTTCCTTCCACTCACGAAAAGTTCTTATCCTGCGCCAAATTTCCTTCTAGCCTGAATGGCACGAATGACAATGGCCATCAATGACCTCCCTCTCCCACCAGCAACAGCATCAACATAAGTATTGAAAGAACTATTAGGAGGATTTGACGTGCCATCAATGGAAGCAGTGTTTTTGAAATGTTGAACAGAAGTGTCCGATTAAGACGAGACCCAATGTTATCCACAAGCTGTAGTAACAAAAAGGTGTGGTTTCTAGGACACCCACTGACCCAATCACGATCCCATTTCCTCAAACAGAGTTTGTCAGCAATTTGTAAATACATTGCCATCAAGATACTGGGTCTTCAACCATCCATCTCTTTTGCGGGTGATAAAATGTTGGGAGTAAAATATTTACCGAGACCATAGAATTGAAAACTATCAATAAAATATGTAAATCGGATGACCCCGATATATGGACGTTCAAATTTACTTCCCCCGTCTCCGACACACTTCCTTCCCGAACCTTCTTCCCTCCCCGTAATATCAATTCCCCCCCGCGCAACCACCATTGTCGCATGTCCCAGAGGCTGCGCTATCCATCCCACCGCCGTCTTATGCCCCACTCCATCCTCTTCTCCGGCCCTGTCCTTCGTCGCCGCTGCTTCTGCTGTCACATCCAGAGACCATGAAACCACAATGAGAGAGGTGGTGGGGGTTGGTGGAGAAAAATCTTCATCTTAGGTAAAAAGTGACAATTGTCATGTCGAGATCTCTCTTGGGAGGAAGGAGCGTACTCTCTCTCTCTCTCTCTTCCTCTCTCGTCCTCGCGATTCTTTAACCACCGCTCTCGCAACTTGTGAAGACAAGGATGTCATTCGGATATTTCGATAGAAGAGAAGGTGGAAACAGCTGTCTTCTGTTCTCGAGAAAAAAAAAATATTTATACTGCTCGCATGGCAATGCAAATGAAAACATCCGTCCCTATTGTCCCCCCCCTTACTTGCCTAACATTTGACCAGATACATAAGATTAGAAAGATAGATTGTCGTACTGATGGATTCAAAATGTCATTTTTCCCGCGAACTAAGAGAAAACATAAAAGGCAGCATAGAAAAGGGAAAGGTTGGTGAAATATTTTAAGAGTAGTCTGTAGTGTATGATGCATTTATTAACGACCAATCCTTTTATTATATGTTACTGTACGTAGATACTAGCCATGTAGTTTCATGTGACCTTATATTTAACATGTTTCCATGTAGTGTGTAGAAGAAGAAGTCTATACCTGTGCCTATAGATGAAGCAGAGAATTAATAAATATTTAAGAGCATAATAGATCACATTGAAATATGGAAACTACGATGAATGATCCGTTTGTTTGAAACGTATTAGGTTCAAAACCAACGCAATTGGAAAAAACCAATCGTAACTTACCTAGCTGTTCTGAAAACTAAGGTAGTAAAAGTGGATATTTTAAAGAATATATACCTTCCTCTGCAGGAAAATGGACTTATCATCATATTCCATGCCTCTTCAAATCCGCATACTTGCTGCCTGTAGATTTTGTTCATTAAGTCTTGGCTTTGTTCCCTGTCAAGATCATGCTGGCGGCTTGCTGTATACTCCTAGAAGATACGTCATAAACTGTATTTGCACTGGCCACGTCCGGCGAAGCAAGGTGGTGGAGAAAGTATTAGGGCGTTTCCACGACGGAGGATGAAGTGGTGGACATGGGCGAAGTTGGTAGAAGTCGCTCGTAACGGTATGCACGGAGGGTTGAAAGGGGGTGTGGAGCCGGGGAGGAGGGGATGGTTGGGAAAAGGGACGGTCCATCTTCGCGCGAATGAATGGCTGATGGAGAGGACCCCTGGCGGGGACGGGAACGCCACGGCGTTTGACGAAGAAGGGCCGTTTCCCTCTCGAGAGGATGTTTTCCCAAGGGCGAAGCAGGTAATTTGAAGAAATGGAGAGTGGGCGAAAAAGGGGGTATGAGAAGATTCGAGGCTTTTATGTGAGAAATTAAGGAATTCCCCCTCGTTACCGAGACAAGGGAAAAGAAATAGACAAGATTTATTTTCTGATGGAGAACGAATTGGAGCGAGCATTATTAAAAATGAGATGTAAGCCTTGTAATGAAAGAATGCGAGGAATCCACTCCATTTTCAATAAACTGAAGTAATCGACGTGGAAAAAGGAGAGGAGAGCAAAAAACAAAATTTTCACAGCCATGGGTGGAGAATTCAATGTGATATTAGTCACGGGAATTAACATCAGATAGTTTTCAACATACGTACGTGATAGTTTTCTGAAATAAAAGGTGGACAAGTATATCTATATTATTTTTTTGATTCGTAATATATCTATTTATTCATGCTTACGCTTGAACATTTCTGTGACGTACGAATTTGGGTGAAGGTTGGTTTTTAATGAAAACCATTATCGCTGAGTGCGCATGTAAAGTTCACCTTAACTATTGAAAGCTATCAGCATAAACAGGAATGGCAAAACAGTCTATTGCAACATTTACGTAAGTGTATATACCCGTGAGTGCATATGACAATGATTCGTCCTCTGCCGCCTTGATGCAGTAAAGGCGAGTGCAAATATTGACCGATGTCATTTTCGTCAAACCTGTTTTACTCAACCGTTTTGCTCCACTCCCTGTTTCTCGCTATATTTAAGGTATATTATCTACTCCTCCCAAAGGTAGTCTTATCCGAAGCATGCATCGAATTTCACTGAATATTTACTCCAAATCAATCATGCAGTCCTGAAATACCAAATGGGATTTTCCCCAATATATCTGAAATTAAGAAATTCCCCCTCGTTACCGAGACGAGGTAAAAGAAATAGACGGATTTATTTTCGGATGGAGAACGTATTGGAGCGAGCATTATTAAAAATGAGATATAATGCGAATATTTTTATACTTACATCTTACATCTAGGCTTACATCTCATTTTTAATAATGCTCGCTCCAATGCGTTCTCCATCCGAAAATAAATCCGTCTATTTCTTTTCCCTTGTCTCGGTAACGAGGGGGAATTCCTTAATTTCTCACATAAAAGCCTCGAATCTTCTCATATCCCCTTTTTCGCCCACTGTATGAGAATATTTGCCCCAATCCAACATTTTAATCCTTTTAAGTCTTGTTCGCTGTACAGTTTCCCTGCCTTAAATATATCCCTTCCTCTCTCTAAAATAATTTTAATCAGAGGAGATGAAAATGGGTTGAACAGTGATAGGAAATCACGCAATTGACATTGTACGTAAATTCGTAATTGACCGCTCGTTAATAGCGATTGGTGTGAGAGTTGCGAATATCAAATAAACACGAGATGTTAGAGTACTCAGATGAAGCCATGTGCCAACTAAAATATTTTAATCATTGTCAATCCCTTTAAAACGGGTCGAAAGACATTGCTCCCCTTCAAGGGCGATTATTTTAAGGTAATCTATGCTCTTATAGAGAGATAATAGACCATAATATACTAATAAACCATAATGAGAGGATGACTGGTTATATTTCTGCACTTTGGCTTACTGGTTTGCGGTGTATGCTAAAGGGAATAGCCTGGGTCGTCAATCGCAGCCAACGTATACGGAGTTTTCAGAAGCTCTCTCTTGGAGTTCATGACAAGAGGTCGTACATCCCGGAATCTGACCGGCGTAGGCTTGCGATACGATAAAAAAAAATTGGGAGAGAGGGATTATATAATTACTATCTTGGTACTTACATATACTGCGGATTATTTATTAGCGTATCCAAATTGCTAAAAGAACTACGTAGAAAATTACAGATGGATTGCAGCCTAGAATGCAGGCTAAATGCTTTGTAAAGGACTTAGAGACTATTATTAACTCATCTCCATCATACTTTGGTATGATATATTATAAAGATTGAAAGAAGAAGGGTGCGTGGTGAAACAGAGAGGTTAATACCTACTAACAAATTTTGCATGCATTAATAGAAATAGATTCGCATTAAGTTACCATGGATATCATCAAGAAATTCGATTTAGATTATTAATTTGCAAGCATTCATCTTTTCATAATGTGAAACTATAATAGGCTTTTAATTGCTTATCGAATGATTCGTAAATTGCTTTGGGACATAAAAAATGCAATAAAAGGGGTTGAAGATCAAAATGGATAGAAATAGATAAAATTTAATGTCTGGGAAAATTTTTAGCATTGTTTTACATTTTATTTTCCCCTGAATAATTGATCCTCAACGTCGCCAAAGTGGGAACGAATGCACGTGTGTGAGTAATCAGAAATTTAGTCTTAGCCTTGAACGCTGAACACAGCATTTAGTCCATGTTCATTGACCAAATGGAAAATGAACAATTATGAATTAGGAAGAATAGAAAATGGGATAAGAAGAATACCTCAGCAGTATCGGTTTATGGAGTCATAAGATTTACGAACACAGTTTTCTTCCGCAAAATATCGCCTACCGTCCAGTGCCAATACTTCGTCACTGTCCATTTCACAATTTAGGATCCATCTGCTACAAAATCCCTAAGGAGAAGAAAAAAGAGTGGGAGAGAAAATGAGAGAGGGAGAGAGAAAGGAAGGGAAGCTTTCTGTAGAGCACCACAAATTGGCAAGTAAAGAATCGGACGAATCTCACGCACACACCCAGCGACGACGAAAAAATAGAATGAATATTTGAGAATCACAATGGAGGGAGAGCAAAGAGAGAAAGGATCACAACAATGGAAGGGTACTTGAGAGTTAGTAGTAGTGCAAAGTCGAGACGAAGAGGATTACGAGGGCAACGAACCCTAAAGGATGTTTGCAAAGAATAGTAGTTCAACTGTATGTTGGAAGTTCACATTCTGTTGGTTTTCGCCTTAAGAGCCATAATTTTTGCTGAAGAAGATACCCAAACATTTAATAAACGAAAAGTGTAATTTTAATCGATTAGTAAAAAACTAAAAAAATAAAACTTAGTTACTTTTCCAAAACGCATTGAATTTTAACTTTATAATTACAATGTTTTAAAACCTAACCCACTTCTTGGCCTAGGGAAACGGGGGGAACATAATAGAGGTATTATACATGCTAGTATCATATTTATATTAATTATGCGTCATTAGAGTTCTTAAAAAATAATTCGTACATTGAATACCTATATACGGCCATTTATTTCGGAAGGGCATTAATCCTTTTGAATCTATGACATTTTTAATTTTGTGCAGAGATTCAGTAAACTCATGTTATTCAGTCAGACATCTTTCCTCAAGAGCACCCATTTAAAAAATCTCACTGTAAATAATTCGAATGGGTAAGATCTTATGAGTAATTCCTACCCAGATCTCTTGATCTTCGAACACAACCAAAATTACGAGATAGTGCTATGAAATTAATAATATTCTATATATATATGATTAATTTATTGCATAAAATGTGAAGATTTGTGCAAAGCAGATCATATACAAAAGGAGCCCAAGCTTAACGTACCCCAGCGCTCAGCTCTGGTAAAAACTTTCCCGGAACAAGTATAACAAGTCAATATATATAAAATAATACTTTCGGGCTATGCATAGACGGGGGAGTGGGAGCAGAAGGGGATGGGATTGCATGAATTCTTCGAGAGATTTTGGGGTTCCATGCGTCACTGTGTTTCTATCCTTGATCCCAGTTAAAATTGTTCGGATGTTTGCGTATTTCAATGTCCTCTCCTACAAGTTTTGTTTTTAAAAACCAGACTTGGGCTAAGATGGTAACATTCTCTGTGTCAATTACTGTGTCCTTCGGTGAGTTCTGCGACGGCAGAGCGTCCCATATGGCCCAGTCGATTGCAATTTTATGTTCACCAACCCTAGTTTTGACTGTCTCCCCAATTTCCCTTGGAGGTAAAAATTACCCCAATCAGACCTCTAGGAAGAGATAGCGAATTAAATTGAGGAATGGATACGATAGTGAACGGCATCTGATTCGCGCCTCGTTGCCATGGGAACCTCGCCTTTTCAACCCTTCCCCTCCACGCACTCACCCCTTCTCCGTTCCTTAGGATGCTGCTCCCCGGTGCCACGGGACTTATAAATCCTTTTCAATTAGGGGCGGGAGAAGAGGGTGCCAAGCCTCCCTGTAAGAGGGTGAAGACACCGCCACCCTGGGTAGCGTTGAGGTTGAAGGGGAATGAGGGTTTCAGAGTCGGTAACCTCATCCTGGGTCATTTCGTGAGGGGTCGCGTGGGTCGGCATATCAGGTCATCCGTCGTCGGTCGAAGGGACAGGGCAGGGATCGCCCGGCGACATCCGGACACGCGAGAAGGGATCGTAAGGGGGCCAAGGGTAACTCCGCCCCAAGGGGGACAGAAGACGAGCTAAAGCGCGAGCTTAATCTTCCTTTTTATTTTTATCCCTCGGCTGAGGAAAAGGGTCCCATCCTGAACTGGGAACAGATTTAGGGGAACCGACGTTAACAAGTTCATGTCATTTGAGGAAACTGCGGAGGAGGAAAAGGACGAGGTTATCTGAATCTATCCACATGTAACATCGTTCCCTGCAAACCACAGCATGGATATAAAGCAGAGGGTATCTTTACATCAACCTTGCACTCTTGGCGCGCAAACGATCACATCATGCGTAAATACTCCAGAGTTTTAACTCTAAATCCACAATATGCACGTGTATTAAAGCATTATGGAATTCAAGTCAATATTTGTTTTAAAAAAAAGATTTTTCGGCATCTTTTTCACCAAGAATAGTTATAATTTAAAATTTATGAAATGATTTATAGAATGCACTGTTTGATTTCTTCCGATTAATATGTAAGCACTTTGCAAATGAATGAATCATTTTATGCTTTGATCTCAAGCATTAATGCATTTGTTGTGTGTTCTCAGTGAACGAAGAGGTTCAAGAAAAATAAAAAATTCTATTCTATTTCTATTCTATTCCATCTCACTAAGCGAGCAAGGTGTTATCACATGTAATACAATTCTCTTCCTCAAATTAATATAATACGAAATAGAATTCACAAATATTTCTACTTACTTGCGAATAATACAGATAAAATTTAGATAAAACAAACTAATTCATGCATAGTTCATTTACTCTTACATGTAGAGTTGGAAGAAAACCTACTTCTACAGCAATGTCTTGTTAAACACCCAAACAAAACTATCTATTCGATTAATATCCTTTGTTGTACAGCGAACAAATGATATTAGATACCTTACACATCTTATTAAATATCTTTCTGTTGCATAGAGGTTTTAAATATAAATTTTAAAGACTATAGAAAAATTATCGTCATTAAATTTTGCAAGGGGGGTAGAACTTAAAATGAAATAGTGATTACGAACCTCAACATTACCATTCGCATCCATCCTTACATTGGTTCGGCGCAGTTCTACACTCGGCTTTCTTCTCTGTTAACCTGTTCAAACTGATTTAATTATTTTCTTCTCCATAGTTCACTACTTTCTCCATATATCTCACACAAGGCCTTGCTTCACCGCACTTCTGGTTTACTTTTCCCTCGTGCCCCCCGCGCTAGCCAGGTCGGAAACGAGCGGGCATGGATACCCATGGGTCGCCGGTTAGAATCCCGCCTAGTGCATGTGCTTGTGCTCGTATTAAGGCACAAGGTTAAACGTTGCGATATAATCTTAGCCGCACCTAAAACTCAAGTCTAATACTTATTTATCTTTGATGTCATCATTTCTCGAGAAGATAAGGATTCTGTGATATAAACTGCATTTATATTGGGCATAGGAAGCATTGAAAACTTTAAACTAGGGGTATTGCGCTTAGATGAACAAGTACTGGAAGTTATTTTCAAATAAAAAGAGGACAAAGGAGGTCATTAAAAGATATGGAGGCATAAAGGAATATCCAGTAGAAAAAAAGTCCTATCGTTACTGTTCGAATGTTTTTGTGCATGCAGATGCTCAACCCATTAGCTGAGTCATTAAAAGGTTTCATTGGTACTCATTGATGTTCGCGTCTCTACCACTAAATAATAAGATACATCTGGCATTTTCCTCTCATTTACTCTTAGCTAACGCTTAGGATATTTTTCTAAAAACTCTGCATCGAATGCTACTTGACCTATCACCTTGACCTTAATCAGTCTGCGAGCGTCGGCTAAATATTTAGACTTTTATCGGCTAAGATATTGTAACCTTCCTAGGGTGTGGGTTCAGCGAATTCCGATAGTTGAGGGCGTGAACTGACTGGCAGGAGGTGGAATCAGCGCCCAAAATTTCTTTTTAAATAAGTATATTGCCTTTATATAGGGTCGCCAGAGGCACAAGGAAAAACACATCCACTTCTGTAGCTCACGTCGCCCGATCGGGTGCTTTGTGGTCAAAAATCTACATCTACATCTACACGATACCCTGCAAGCCACCGCTAGGGTGAGTGGCAGGGGGTGAAGGTCACCAAGCATGCACTACTAACATGCAAGCAAGCAACTAAAGGGTCTCATGCAACTAGATTGTTAGTATCTATAGTATTTGAGGGGTTAATACATGCATCATGCACTACAGAATACTCTAAAATATTTCCCCTACCCATCCCTTTGCTATGCTGCCTATTCTGTTCGCTTATAGTACGGGGGAAAAATGCCATTTTGAATCTATCAGTACGACAATCTATCTCTCTAATCTTATATGTCTGGTCGAATCTAGCATAATACGCTGGTGTTTATATGTTCCTAACATTTCCAGTAAAGCTATCCGATTTAAATTTCTCTAATAGATTTAATCTATCTTCCTTTCCAATGCGAACGGCGTTCATATGGCTCCCGACCACCGCATTTCAGGTTTTCCTTGTTTGTGGTTCCTGGTTCAACCTTCATGTGGTGGTACATCTCTCATCGCCACATTATTTTGCCATGAGCTTGAAGCACGTTTAGCGGCCATGCCAGCCATGCATTCGAAGCCAGATACTACTTACACTTTCTTGGCGTGCTTCCTACTTAAAAAATTCATTCCCTTAAAACTTTTCTTTTAGTCTACATTTACATGATACTCTTAGAATCATCACAAGAGTGAATGGCAAGGGGTGATTCCAAACCTGACACATACGCCTTTGCGTCTCCAACTGTATCTCAGCACTTGTCTCCTCTTTCGCCGTCAAATATTACCTTTGCGCTGAAATTTTTTAAATTGAATTCCTATTTAGTATCTTGATGATAGAAAACTCGCGGAAAATTGGTTCGCCAAATACCTACTTCAAAAGATGCTCTATCACAACCAGAGTTACACAAATGCTAACATAGGTAGTAAATTTATTAAGTATAATTGCTATTTCATTCAAACCTAAAACATAACATGAATAACTGTAGCATATTATCCACCCGCCTAGTTTCAACATTGGCAAGGAAGTTATGATGAATTCAAGAAATATTTGAAAAGAGTTTTCATTGCAGAAGTCACTTGTTCTGAGGAATAGGGCGGGAGTGACGAGGAGCTAACGCGCGGAATAATGAGGTCATTCTCAACTTCACATTCCTTTTTCACGATTTTATTCAGCTCTCATTTTCATATTTGAGGAAATTTCGCCTCCTTCTCTGCAGCAAAAGTTTCCTCTTTCATTAGGAACATGCCAAGTAAAGAGGTCATAAAAATGGGGATACAAGACGCCGTTTTTAAGATCATGCAACACACTATGAATTATGAATGTGACACCAATTAGTTCTAACTGACAGGTGCGCACATCAATATATTCTGGGGTTAAAATCCTGAGAAAATTATTTCAATTATTCGTGTGTTTATGGGTAGAGTCACTTTAATAATCTCTCTTTTCAAAATACGACAGAATTCTTTAAATAAATATCAATTATTTATATATTCAACAAAAGGTTAATTCAATTTATCTCCCAAGAGAAACTAGAGAAGCTAGAAAAAATGCGTTACGCCATGAACAAGAAAATTATTGACATTAAAATTTTCGGGTCATCATGATTAACGATAATGGAAGAAGGGACTTTTTATCCTCAATCTCGCCCCAATAAAGACGCTTCTATCTATTCACCTGGTGATTGAGATTAAATGAGCCTTCGATATAAATGCTGTAAACTCCGCTCTAAATAATGATGCAAGAACCTCTGAGACACACGGATTTCATGCCGGACAAACGAGCGAAAGTGGATAAAATGGAACAATTATTTTATATTGTATTAGTCAATAAAAATAATGGATAGAATGTTTGTTTTACCCTGAATTTCATAAATCTTTTCTAATATGACAATAGACTTTCTTAATAATTGACAAGTTAACACTTTAAGTCTGACAAAAAGACAAATGCCACATTGCGTAGTAGAAAGTAGTAAAGCTACTAAGACCATGTGTCTTCTTAAGCTTGGTAAATAAAATGTTTTAGAGTAATTACTGCCAAATTGGGAGCACAATTTTAATTCTCGAAAAAAGGAGGTAGTAGTCAATATGGTGTTCAAGCGGAAGATGAATCTACTAACATATGATGAACCAATCTACAAGGCAATGATGCATTTAATTACGACTAATAAGAGGAGCATGCTTCTTTATGGCAGTGAGACATGGACGACGATCTCCAGAGTAAAGTCAAGACTGGATGCATCTGAGGTATTGTGTTGCAGACGGATGATGAAAACAAAACGGTTGAAGTGAGTGAAAACCGAAGAAGTCTTAGGAAGAGTGGGAGAAAAGAGAGATCTGCTGAAAACCTTTGAACGAAGATATGGTAAACTGATCAGCCACATCTTGAGATATGATGGTTTAATGAAGACAATGGGCAAAGGAAAAGTGTCATGAAAATAAAAGTGACTTGTAGGAATGAAGGATGAAATTGAAACACTGCAATTTCCACACACAGTTTTATTCTCCACGACCATGGTTTCGTTGCAAAGCAACATCATCAGGTGGTGGCACCTGATGATGTTGCTTTGCAACGAAACCATGGTCGTGGAGAATAAAACTGTGTGTGGAAATTGCAGTGTCATTCCTTCCTTGATGAAAGATTTCCACAGCGTTAAGCCTGATACTATTAACTAAAAGTGACTTGGTATATTCCGAACTTTTTATTGCAAGACCGACCGCGGTATCGACGGCTAGAGCGTCATTATCAATGCAACATATAGCTACAGTATATTTTGCCTTGATAATGACGCTCTAGCCGTCGAAACTGCGGTCGGTCTTGCAATAAAAAGTGTGGAATATACCAAGTCATTTTTATTTTTATGATGCTTCAATTCCTTAAAGTTACGCCTGAGGGTATTTCTTAAAAAGGAAAAGTAAATGAGAAGAGTGGAAAAGGAAGACCAAGTATGGAGAATACAGTGAATTATGTGAAAGAGAAGAATTAAAGCTAAATGGAAAGTGTAGCTGATCGGATAACCTGGTGGAGAGCTGCAGCAAACTAATCTTAGCATAGATTTGTGACGATTTTTATACGTAATTCTCCCTCCTCCTCCCAGTAATAGTGTTTTTCTGGAACCCTAAACTCTCTATTCTACGGCCAGAGGCTCACAGTTACAATCATCTGAAATATGCCAGTTCTTAGATTCCTTTGCTCCTCCTTATACTTCCCCCTTCATGGGTGGATGGTCGTCGCGAGGATGGACAAATTAGCCGCTCTCGGACCGAGGAGATGAAATGGGAGTGAAGCGGGCAAGATTGCGGGGAAGGAAAGGGTCGGCGCATATGAAACGGAGTCCCACTCGCTTTCCTAAGACAATGGGAGCTCTCTCGGCAAGATGGGGAGGAGAGATTCCTTCTCCTAGGGAGGAGGGCGAACAGCGGAGTTCGAGCCATGAATTCGTAAAGCGGAGGCGGAGGACCTCTGCAGAGTGATGAAGGGCTGGGAATGGGACTGGGGCACAGGAGGGAGCGTGGGGGGAGGGAGAGGGCTAAGAAGCAAAGGCCGTCCCTCTCCCGACGACGTCCACTTCTCTCCATTCTGCTCGGAAGGAAGAATATAATTCCTGCCGAAAGCTGGAGAAGAAGATACCCACGGAGAAGAAGGAAACCAACGCAACAAGAATGTCACATAGTATTCACATATACCAATACCTCTGTTATGCAAGTTTTAAGTGATGAAGAAGTCGTTCAGCAATTAAAAACTATACTTTTTCAATGTATTTTTTGTGTTTCTAAAATTATTTATTCCTCACCAAAATATTTCATCATCATCATTAGTCAACGATCCTGGGATTGGTTTGACGCAGCTCTCCACTCGATTGCTCTATCAGCTAATATCTTGGCAACATTTCCATATTTATTCTCTTTCACATCCTTCATCACTTGTTTCATATATTTCATACGAGGCCTCGCTTTTCCGTTCTTACCGTCCACATGTCCTTGAACGACTGCCTTCGTCAGGCCATCATGTCTCATTATGTGGTCGGTTAAGTTGTCTTCTTCTTAGGGTAATCAGTAGACTTCTCTTTTCTCCCACTCTTCTAAGGACTTACTCGTAACTTACCAAAATATTTAATTTAAATTATATTAAGAATCTTCTATTTTCATCGGCATTTTTCACAGAAGGAGAGCTTTCCGTATATCTTTGAACATAAGTAAGGTAATTTTTGTTCCTTATTGGTTGTTTGCATCTTCAAATACAAACGAAATATCCCTGCGTTAAATTTGTATAATTGTTCCATAAGCGGCTTAGGAAACCATGAGCAAAAGAAAATGTTGACGAATTGCAGGTAAATTTCAACAGTAATATAATTCATTTATACTGAGTAACTGAGAAGCGATGTGACATAAAACCATATTTCTATTAATTTACTCATTATATTACATTGGGCATTATATCTGGTGGTAGTGGTCAGTATCTTACTTTAGTTACGAGGTAAATTCACTCTTATAAAATTACGACACACATTGGGAAAACTGCAATGCAAAAAAATAAATGATTTCCGTTACAGTTCACAAATTATGAGACGAAGTCTCTTTTTAAAAACCTTTTCAATTATTGGGAAAGAGTTAAAGATTTCAGCAGGCATTTCCCACTCCTCTATATTCTGATTACCAAAGAAAACTTTCCTGTGTCTGTTCTTTGCTTTCCTAGCTGTCATAAACCTAGAATATATTTCATTTTTCTTCTGCAATGCATTGAAGCTAGTAAATTTGGAAAATGGAAGGCAAGATTCGGTCAACATCAGATTGAAAGCAGCAGAGAGGTAACATTCACAAGACCCACCGATAGCATATTGTACGTTAAGGTTTAGAGCGCATAGACGGCCATGGTCATTTGCAAAATATAACGATGTTAGCAGAACAGGTAGGTACTAATGACTAAGGTATGATACATTGCACCATCGCATTATTACCTCATGAGAGTGTCAGGGGTCGTGGTGGGTAGAGTACTAATCTACTGACCGGAAGGCCTCGCGTTCAAATCCCGGGCAAGAGCCTTTCTGGACATCCCCACCTAAAATCCTCGCGATTCGATTTTCTGCATGTCAGGACTTCGCAGTAAATCGAAGGTGGCCCAGGGAAAGGAACTGGTCCTCTTACTCTGAATAAGTGAATTTCACACGCCAATGGAGAACGCTGAATAGATTTGAAAACTACATTTCTAGGTGCAGTTATCTATCTCTTGAAAATACGGGGTGAGCTCTGCCCTCACCTATCAAAAACCAACCTTCTATGATAGTGTCACCACGTTTGTATTCCGGGTAACAAAATGGGGTTTGTAAAATTAATAGGTGTTTTGTGGCAAAAATACTTCGTATGAAACAACATACAAATGTTTGAACTCGCGTATATTCGTGCTTGCCAAGCATGGATTTGTTATTTTCTTTTAGGCACGTTGAAATCAAATCAGGTATAAGAACCCGTATCATCATAACGCGAAGGCTCCCGTTATCATTATTTTTAGATAACACGTAGAGCTGCGATAACACGATAGCCGTGCTTCGCCCCTTCTCATACCGGAGTGCGGGCGAGCAGTGTGATCGCCAAAGAACTCCGCATGGGTGATCAAATTTTTGACTGTCAATAAACATCCACCTTCATTATACTCATATTCCGTTAAATTCCCTTCGTTTAATGGTGAATATTTTATTTTAGATAATTTATTTCGACTAAAAACTGAACACAGCCCTTATTTTAACGGACAGAATACAAAGGAGTCTAGTTTGCCCTTGAGAAACTCAGTGAAAATGAAATCAATCCCAAGAGGATGAGCATTACTGATTAAAGATTAACGAGGAAAAGATATTTGTGGATTCCTTGAGCAATAGAGGTTCTCAGGTAACTTCGAACATCAAGGTATTGAGAACCAAGGTCAAGGTGCCACCAACCCGTTTTTCGTTGCTACGACCCGTTTTTCACTGTATTACAGCATCATCAGGTAGAGTATATCTTAGATGCACCAACATATCTATGAGGAAGGCCAAAGGGGGTGGGGGAGGAAGGGAGGAGCGTGTGAGTGGACGGTTATTGGTGGTCATCAGAAGAGTGTGGGGAGAAGAAGTGTGGGAGATGTGGGAAGGAGTATGGGTGATGGGGTTACAAATGAGTGGCAAATATAAAACAATGGTCTCGAACGATTCTTTTGAAGACAAGACTCCGTTCAAGGATTGCGAACTAGCTGCGAATACCTTAGCGGAGTCACCCTCTGAAAATGCACAATAGATGATTTCCACAAAGAAAAAATCTACCTCGACCGGGATTCGAACCCGGACACCCTAATTTCTGGCCAGGTACTCTACCAGTTAACTACTACTCTACTACCTAGCTACCGAGTACCTATTAGAGTACCTGGCCGGAAATCAGGGGGTCCGAGTTCGAGTCTTGGGTTACTCTACCAGTTAAGCTACCAGTTAAGTATCTGGTAGAGTATACCTACAAAGACTTTTCTATCCATCACAACAATAAGTATATGTTTTTATTTTTTGAAGCGATTAAAGAAAAGCAGCCATGTCCTTAACCATGATTGTTATAACATTAGACATCAAGGTGATTCGCAATTCACGCTCTGGGTATTGTAACCATCTCTCGTGGTGACCCTCAGGGTATTACGTAAAGTGCATTGCTAAAATTTAATTGAAAAGTGCACTACTAAAAAGGCTTTCGTAACGCTGGATTGGGTAATGAGAAGCCTTAAAGGGAGCAGAAGGGCAACTAAAGACACGTTGTATAACACACTGGTTCGCCCAATTGTAGAGTACGCCGCTCTTGTATGGGAACCACAAAAGGAAGGGCAGGTAATGAACCTGGAGAAAGTAAAAAGAAAAGTGGCGAGATATGTGCTAGGGTAGCACAAGAAAAGAGAGAGTGTAACGGGAATGATCAATACGCTCGGATGGGATAGCTTACAGGTAAGGAAAAAAAGAAGCAGGCTAAGTGGGATGTAGAGAATAGGCAGTGGGGAAAGAGTATGGAAAGATCTGGAGAAGGACATAATAAAACCAAACTTCGTGGAAAAAGACGATGATCACAAATTCAAGATAAAGTGCCAGTCACAAAGGACTAATGTAAAAAAAGTGTTCCTATTTAAAGAGAGCCACACCGAACTAAAACGATCTACCAGCGGTAACGCTCGAGCCTTTCCCTAAAAATGTAAGCATTGTTAAGAAACAGTTAAGAAGGATATTCTGACTTTTTTCTATCGACCGGTTGCATTTGTATTATCATTGTTGACATCGGGCCAGATTGCTTACCTATAACTATGTTTATAATAGTAATAATAATTACGTAGAATACACCTTACCCTTCAATCGCCATCCTTCGGTAAAGAAATACAAAACCATCTGATTATGAGAAAGGTTAAAACCAGCGACATTGGCATTATTACTCAATATTTTACCCATCCATTAACAATTTCGTCTAAACTAAGGATGAAGAAAGACCTTTACTACCTTCTGTGTACAAATGTGACGATTGCGCAGTAATATTGCTGTATTAACATGACTTAAACGTCATATATATTGTAAATTTCAAAGCTGAGGAAGAGCCGTTACTGCGCAACTGCCCATAACCCCATTCCAAAATGCTTTTACAACACCTCCTAATGCACCTTTTCCTCTTCTGAAACTAAGCAAATGCGATCCAAGGATGAGAATTGAACTCAGTCCCCCAGTTTTGGAAACCACATGACAGGGAGCGCGCCTGTCTACAGCCTCGGGTGGAGGGAGGCAGGGTGTATAAAAGGGAGTGGGGGTGAGTTGAGTTTCGGAGAACGGCGAAAAAAATTGTGGGAGGCGAGATTAAAGGGGAAGGCGTGGGAAGAAGAGAGGATGGACTGTCAACAAGAAGACGAGGAGGTCCTCCAACGCGTCCCTTGTCGAAGAGAGGCCCTCAAGGCCCAGCAACAGACTAAGAACATTCAACCACATATCCATAGAACCAGGCATGCAACCGCAAAAGTGTGGGATATGGGGTACACTCCACAATAGTCATGCACTATCGAAGAACTAAGAATGATATTATCAGAGGTTTCGCTGTCCTTTTAACTGTCAGAGTTAAAATACAGTACGTAGAGCGTCAATGATTCGATTCTGGTGAAAAAAACTCGCATGAAGTAAATACTTGTACATATATATCAGATATTTCAGTATTGGTGAGGTAATTTACGTATTTACCTC
This sequence comes from Platycnemis pennipes, assembly GCA_933228895.1. Taxonomy (NCBI): domain Eukaryota; kingdom Metazoa; phylum Arthropoda; class Insecta; order Odonata; family Platycnemididae; genus Platycnemis; species Platycnemis pennipes. The sequence continues at coordinate 125,285,171 of OW121851.1, read as the reverse complement.
AATTCTATTCATCATCTCCACAACTGTAATCATCAGGGTGGGTTATGAAAGGTTTTAGTAAGTTTATCTTTCATTTTAAGCCATTTTATTGGCCCATCTCGAAAATCCTGGCAATTTAATAATCCGGATGGCGACCGGTTCCAGTTATTCCGGATTATAGGCGTTCTACTACAGGTGCTGTTGATACATAATACGTAACAATGAAGGAGGAGAACTACATTAGTTATGACACGTTATCAACAGGGAGGTTTTACCAACCTTTGGTAAAAGATACATTTCAAAATCATTCCTTGCTCCAATAACAAATACGGTAAAAACAAATACAAAATAATAATAAGCGAATAAAAAATAGTACTTAGCAATATGGAAGGCATTTATGAATATGCAAGGCCCTAAGTAAGACGCTGCAAATAAAATTGCAAATATTTCTGTTAACGTTCCACGCATGAAACATATATTAATCTCTCTCATATCATGCATGCATATATTTTCATAAATTCCAATTCCTGAGATTTTCAAAGAGAGATTCAATGCAAAAAGAGATGCAATGCAGCTCTTCATTTTTAAATTACAGTTTAACTCAAGCGGGTCATGAAATTCCGTAACGCCATTCAGGGAACGGTGGAATGAATGTGTTTCAGATCACATGAGGATCTTAAATGCATTTATATGCATCTTATAAACTAGAGGCCCCCAAGGACCAGCAACAGACTAAGAACATTCATCCACATCTCCATAGAACCAGGTCCATAGAACCAGGAAACTATCCTAATATATGCGCCGGATAAACCGAGGAGATCAAATGGCTGCGAGAAATTTCCGAAGACTATTGCAGTGATATGTTCTACATGAAGAGCCTCATGCATAATAATACTAAAACTAAACAAAAGCAAAAATAATAGCTATCCTATTATCTTGTATCCAACCGGTAACTCCACTCACATGGCTATAGGCATAAAACATACACTGAAAAATATCACTTGAAATCTTGGGGTCTTACTGGCTATATTTCCAAAATTATCACACTACGATGCCAATGAAAAATATTTTTATACCAGGAATATAATCCAAATATTCTGAAAAATATTCAGACATTGCTTCTACTGAAGTGGCGCAACTGATTCTCAAACTAATTCTTCTAAAAATTCGGATAAACTGCTTAATTCAAAGGTCCACGAACTAGCCGGGAAAACTTGAGGACACATAGATATCTTGATATCATAGATTCTATCTTGTTCCTTTAAGGCTCTATAATTTCCACAGAGAAAGAGGATGCCTTGGTAGCTCAACTGGTAGAGCACCTGGCCGGAAATCAGGGGGTCCGGGTTCGAGTCCCGGTCAAGGCAAATGATTTTTTCTCTGTGGAAAATTTGCTAAACTGCTTAAGTTATCATACTGAACTACATCATACAAGTGATCATACAACTGCTATCATAGAAAACTTCTAGAATTCTAGCATCTCCTTACTAAATTTACCTGCCCCTTAATCAACCTTACTTCATTTGAATATTATATACAGACAGCAAATTCTCTTTGAAGATGTAACATTAAAAGATATTTGCAAGAAAATGATCAAAAACTCAGTCTTGATATCAGCCTAGGTGGTACATCTTCCATATTAATTGATTTCCTTGTAATACTTATTTATGCGGGTGGTTATTTAAAGCAAGATCATTCCTTAGAGCCATACATTCTAAAAAATATTCTACTAAATACTCTAAATGCTATTCTAAATACTCTACGTATTATATCACTAAAAAAAGAAAAAAATTAAAAGTCTTTTTTATCTAATATGAAAATTTTAGCTTTTTCTATATGTTCCGCGAACAGAGTCTAGCGATTGGAATTGGCGTGATATTTCAAGGCATTAAAAATATTTATCTCTCGATTTAAATATCCCAAAGTAACTCTGCATGAAATGTTGAAAAGAATCGTATTAATACCCTTTGTTTGGTCATTAAAATGTCCAGATGTGGGAAAGGCTGCATCCCGTTTCCTGCACGCACGGACTTGACTTCAAAAATACGATGCACATGATAAAACTTCTCTCGTCAATTACTTACTTTGACGTGATTTTTTCCGAATAATCTTTCATCAAAGAAACCATCAAATGCTTGGGCATAATGCTACCACAATGATACTCCACAAAATTAGCTGAATATGACAGGACTTAATATCTACACAAGAATAGACATAAAGGGATTATGTCAAAAAGTTATTTTCTTCTGGTCGGGGTTTGGAGTCTTGTGTGATTTCGAATTCAACAAATCGACACGTTTCTAAGGAAATATCTCATCTTTGAGAAGGCTGATTAATGGAAAAATGAGATTAATGGGTTCAACTAACCGTGGCATAAAGGCAAATAGCAACCAACATCTCTCATCACAACCAAAACTCTTTTTACATGGTAAACTTATGGAAAATATATTTGAAGACATCATTCTTCTAGATTAAGAGAATGCAAGATTCCAAGGAACTTCTCCCTATTCCATTTGAATTGTGTTTTTTTACATTTTGATGCTAACAATGAGAAGGAATCATTAGAAATATTTATGGAAAAGAAGGTTAAATGAAATAATGGAAAATAAGATTTAATGAAAAAATGATGGCGAGAAACAGAACTTGGAACTGGGCTCTAAATATTATATGAGTACTATGTGTAGTATATTAGAAGGAATGTGCACGTATCGTTGCATAAAGGAGGAGGAATAAAGGAGTACAGGCCCAAAAGGAGCTATCCTTTAGCGTCATTCTTCACATATCTTAGCCGACAGATATCCGGGAAAAAGAAATTCCGAGAAAACGTGAGGTCTGGGAGCAGTAAGATACAGTGGCGTGGAAGGAGGGTGATGTGGGAGTGGAAGATGACAGAGGAGAGGGAGAGATGCAGGGAGAGTCCTTCGCGGTAATTGGATAAACGCCTTGGTGCGTGCAGAATGGAGACTAGAAGGACAAGGACACCACCTCCTCCCCTTTCTTCCCCTCCTCCCAGTCCTCTCCGGACGCGAAAAGACAAGGGAAAGGAAGATTATATTGGAACGTATATGAGGGGCAAAAGTTAAGGAAGGAAGTGGGTGAGACCAACGATAGGAAAAAATGGAATGAAGCCAAATTTCTAGCCATTATCAGAGGATTTCATACAAACATTCTTAGCTTAACATGTAAAATCCTGGATGTTGGTACTACTATAAGACAAAAAACTTTAAAAACTATAAAAATGGCGTCTCAAGAGCGTTTGGAAGCGGGGAAGGAGGGACTACGCTAGGACACTAGCCTTTGGTTACCTATTGCATTTAAGAGATTCACAAATTATTGCCATCTACAGATTTAATAACAGTTGCTACAGTTTTTTGTAATAATGGATATCGAGTGGAAAGAACAAGCTTTTAAACGTTGTAAAGGCGTATCTGTATCTCACGTATCTTAATCGCATGGTTGAATCTATTACGCTTTGTATACGGTTCTAATAATCCTATTTTTATCATGGGCTAATGCGATTTCTCTGAATCTTTCGAAAAGCCTCTACTTGCAAATAATTTCCTATACTGGATTACCTAATAATGCCTTGATACTTACGTTATTATCGCAACACTTGACTTTTGCCAATCTAGCAAATGTTCACTTTATCTAACCTCTTATTAAGCTTTTATCGGATGGAATCCCAATATTTGAGGTATATTCGAAACGTGGTCCGGCCAATGGAAAATAAATAGAAACCAGTCCCTTATTAGGGAAGGATAAGGTTATATTTAAAAAGAAGTGAAAAGAAAATACAATGATTTTCGAAAAGAACAATGTCTAAGTTCACTTTAGCGTAGACCTAGAAGCACGGCTGGCGCTGACGTTGCCTTAGCATATCTAGTAGCCTATAGTGCACACAAAATCAATTTTTTTCGAATGTAGAAACGTCTAAAACAGCTAATAAAATGGAAGAAATAAAACTCCCTTACTTTTATTTCACAGGCTTACATTCTGAGTATGCAGCTCAGAGTCGTCGGTAAGAGACTCTCTTACCGACTCACTCCTGCCTCTCCGACTAACTCTCCACCTCGTTGATTGTCAACTTCTTGACCGAAATACCAGTAGCTGGGTTTTGATGACTTTTTCGGACTTATCTCTGCTTTAAAAATATGTCTTAAGCCAATTCCACTCCATTAACATGCAAAAGCAAACGACACCACATTCATTGGAACATCATTCCCGGACATATTGGCGAAAGCATAACAGTCACTAAATGATTAGATAAGTTAACCATTGAAATGTGAAGTAACAGAGGAATGATAAAAATAAATTGAGAAAACAAATAGGAATAGAGGAGGTTTAGACGCTCATAATTTTTTAACTTTGCTAAAAAAAAGCAGATATGCTTTTGTCAAATGTATCGCATTTTGTAAATACCAAACAAAACTCAACCTTTGAAATACTCGTGAAGCCTATGAATAAATGCATCAATTAAATTTTAAAAAGATGCATCAAAATATTTTTCCTCTGGAATGACTTTCTAATTGTCAACGAAGTCACTGAAAATATTAGGAAAGACGCGAATATCTGCTGAAATAGAACTAAGTGTGAAAACATTGGACCACTGACCAAAATACGGAAAGAAGATAAAAAGAGGTAAACTGATGAGAAAGAGATAGGAAAAAATTTTAAGGAAAGGATTGCTGGTAGCAGGGTATGCAAAGGGGGGTTTTTTATTCGTTTCCGTGAAAATGGACGGAAGTAAAGGGGTCAGCTCGGGAGAGCCAATAGAAGAGGGAATAAGGCTTGAGACCTTATGTCATCGCAAAAAGAAAGGGCGGAGGAAAGTAAGAAAGGTCCAAAGAGATTAATAATGGAGAGAAGGTTCGGCATGTTAAGGGAAGAGACTGAAGTAACGCTTGGCTAGAATTCATAAGAAATCAGACAAAACGGAATTCATATTGCCCCACGACCGAAATTTCTTTTCAGAATTAGACTAGTCAGCAATTGATGCTTTTGCTTATTCATAAAAGCTTAAAAACATATATTTAAACATAAATGTCACCTATATTTAGATACATTAGAGCGCATCGGCATTTACTTCGTGGAAACGATTGATATCCATTATAAATAAAAAGATCACTGGTAAAATTTCCACACTTTGCAAAGTGTGGTAATTGTACCAGTGATCTTTTTATATATTATGGCTAAATTTAGATGAACCGGCCATTAAAACAAGTATAATGCTATGTTCTAAAAAATCATTTAATTATAGGTTTAAACTGAATTATTCTCTGAAGTTCAAAACCGATAGTTGTGCAGAAATAGCAATTATATATCCTGTATTGTATACCATGAATTGTTTATAAGGTAAGTAACATCATTAAACCATGCATATAGTAATGAAATACCATTTCTACCACGCTAAACGTTATTTTTCCGAGTGGAAGTTGAGCAATGAAGACAGAAATAAGTTGCTGAAATTACACTACGGTAGAGTTCCAAAATTAGTTGATGTAATAATATTTTCCATTTCAGGCAAAATATACGGAAGTTGAGCAATGAAGACAGAAATAAGATGCTTAATGAGGGCGTGCGGTATTGCTTCAGCTGAGGGCCAGAGAAAGTTTGCAAATCTGCTTTTATTTCCAATGCAATCCTCTTTAAAACCTTACCGTTCTTGCCCATGTATTTCGCCGCTTCTGGCATCCTCTACCATGTGGAAACATGGCAAATGGAAATTTGATGGAAGCTCAGAAAGATGAAGCCTAAGCATTGAGCCTGGTACCCTATGAATACATGCGCACTGTGCAAAAAAGTGGTCTTCGAGCGATGGTGGAAGCATTGGAGGACCGTCACCGATACAGATCACGTAGCGACAAACCGGAGGCACACGCTATGCCAACATTCACCAGGTGCTATCGTAAAGAGAAAGTCGTCATTACAACGGTTGAGGATACGGCCTTGACCCATTTTTATTCTTCACCGAGGAGTAAACTGCACCACGGGATTACCACTATGCCTCTCTTCTTAACAATCGACATTTTTCCTGAGGAAGTGCGACAATTACCAAGATGTGCATTTGCGGCCAAATGAGGAAGGAGACATATCGATCTTAGAAAATAACCCCAATTATATAAACAGAATTATTAAATTCATTAAAAGAAACGGGCCTTTTTGTATATGTGACCTTAATAAAGGCGTTAATTTTAATCTAAGATTATATATAAGATATTCATGCTAACGTTTTATCATATGACGTATACGTCTAAGTTTCCTACACACCACATATTTACGGCAAAAATAGCATCTACTAATAGGCCCTAAATTTTAGTAGCAGACCCTTGTAGTAGTAGTAGACCCTAAATGGTTTTTTATTGCGTAATAAAAGAAAGATTTGTTTACAATCACGAACCTATAACGAAATTTAATCTACTATGGTATTTTTATTATTAGGCATACAATATTATCTGTTATATGAGTAATGGGAATAGAACTATTACAGATGCTAACAGTCTATACCATTGAATGATCTAGACTACTACGATTATAACTATCAATCCCGTTATTATTCAAACCATCATCATCTTTTATATTTCGCCGAAAGAAATTTACTAGGGATCTGTCCCTAAGACAGTTTAGACCCCAAGTCTTGTTCTTAAGTTGGTATGTAGTGTAATTTGTAGGAGCTGTTTACATATTTCAAACGTGTTCGGTAAAAAGAATCTGGATTCCTGATCCTTTTTGCGCGATGTCACTATTGCTATCAACAAAGCGAATTCCTCTACAAGCGCTCTGATCAGAGTAAATTTCATACTAAAATCGCTTACCGACCGAGATTGGTGATTTGAAGTGTTGCACAGTGGGACTAAATCCAAAAAAATATGGCCAAAATTAAAATAATAAAGTTTTTAATTATGATTTTTCTAACCGTAGGTTGGATAGATTAATATTTGAGCTTCAGTAAAATGCATTCGACAAGTAGGTAGGTGTACATGTTTGTAAATAATTCAGTGTTGAAAAGACGACACTAAAGTTTGTAAGTACCACGGGTTTAAGCATAGAAACCGAAGTACCACTTCACCTCAAAGTTGCAACGTAGTGATTAAACTTATTTCCATTTGTTTTTGGATTCAACTCACATTTTTAATAATATTTAGAATTGTTATTTAATGCAATGATTGTGCAGTGATGAAAAATTCAATGTCGCGCTGTGTTTGGTCGAGATATTTGAACCTATTATTGTTTAAGATGTTAAATAATGGATATCGACGTAATTTAATGCCCCAAACTTCCCTTGTTTAGGCGAAGTTTTTTATATGATGGGCCAATAATGTTTAATAATGTTCTGTATGTAAAAAGGCATTTAATTTTATTTTATAGTCTAAAGTTGTTAAAGTTTGGCCATTTGCTTGTGATAATATGGAATACATATTTCATTACGTAATACAATTAATATGATAATAAGATGGCTGATGAGCTGGCTAAGGTCTGATCCAGCCGCAATCCGATTGGACCAGAGCCAATCATAGCTATTATCAACTCAATAGGGATGGACAAAATCAGATTAATGGGGCTTAACCAGGCATTATGATATCTCCCGAGGTAAATGGCAACAGTATTTATTAGTAACCCTCTCGTGTTTATTGGTATTGATCCCCTTTCCTTCCATATTCCTACGCTATTCGATCCTATTCATCGTCCAGGGTGCAGTATTTATTAGTTCTACTTCCGTATTTCACGGAATGCAAAGGAATACGAACAGCGCTGCTTAGCAGTATTCCTTGGAAAAAGTATCGTATTTATCAGTAGTTGGGTAGGCACAGAATTCCTAGAGAATAGCATCGTATTTCCCTTGACAACCATATTCAAACAGTATGGCGGAAAATTTGTATTCAATTGACGAAGAACTCGTAGTAATTCTCTATTATTTTTTCTTCAGGTCATTCAAAGCCATTTGCAAATTATCCTTAAGATGAGTACGAAGGTACGAAGGAAATATGAACACTTGTACGGAGTGTTTATTCCGTTTTAGCTTCTGTTCGAAATGGGATACAAAGGCTGAAGAAATGCATTTATCCTCTATCACCAATAAATCAGCCACTTACAAAGTTAGATACCATAAAACGGGAAATTATAAGGTAAGATACATTTTAGTAGATGAACGATGTGTTTGAATTTGGCGGGCTATTGCAGTGAAAATAAGAGAAAATCGTTCTCGTCGTCAGTCGGCGAACAGCTGCTGCGAGTAGTTCACCGCGAGGTTTTGGTCGCAGAGAATAATTGGTGGCTTTGTTCGCGTAACATTTTAGTTGTTAACGTTAAATAATTATTTAACTATTATTACTCATGTACATTGGATTGGATTGTTTGAAGTGAACGTAGGCAGTTTATTAATGTACACGCCAGGATTTTGTGTGTGTTTGCCCAAGTTATTTGTTGACGTTCCTGCTTTATGTTAGTTATATTTGTTCTATTGTTAAGAATATATTTGAAATAGTTTCACGCCAAATGTTCATTTTGATCCTTACCGAAAATAGCACAAGCGAAATTCACAAGTGTCTAACATTTTGTATGTTTTTGCCTAAGCATGTTAATTTGAGGTGATACCTTATTGGCTTGTGATATTGTGTGAAGTATTCTTGCATCTTATTTACGTTTAGTAAACATTTTGTGTGGGTATGTGGGTGAGTGTTTCCGTATGAATTGGTTTAAATAGACATCAAGAGTTTTGTCTAGATTTCCTACGTACAATGTAGTGTGACTGGTATGTATTGATGCTAGACTGTGGTTATCGTTGAAGCATTAACCTGACCGAGTGGTCATTCATTATGAATAATATACTATTTGATTAACGACGTTAAGTAATAATTTTACCTACAGAAGATTAGAGGTCACTTCTACAATTCTACCCAGAGGACCCACGGTGGTTAGTTACATTGTATATAAAAACCAAATCCCTTGACTTGTTTCTCAAAGCGGTAGCTGTCTCGTTGTCAATTCATTTCGGATGTCTTGCCGAATTGTTCTGGTTTATAAAGTAAGTAATTGGTGTCTGGTGGTGTAACATTATTCAAAGCATCAAGGTGTTTAAATATACATACATACAAATTTATTGCAAAAACTTTCTCATTTGTCATTTTCTAGTTTACATATTTGTTTCTTTTTGCTTAGGTTCAGTTTTAATGCCTATAGAACCAGAAGGTGATGTTTTATTATATATGTTGTCAGGGAACTTGTAATAATCACCCAATTAAGATTTGTCGACCAAGGAATTCGTTAAACAGATTAAATGAAATTCACATAAATACAACTTAGGTGAGCAATTCTTAGAATGTGCAATGAGTCAATGTTTTTTCCTTGAGTGCTTTGGTAGTATTTCTGACAAGCCTTTGATGTATGGTATGCTACTGTGAGTCTTGGATTTGTTGCATATGGTGAGTTTATGGATTCATTGCCAGGTTTGTCATGTGTGGAATTACTGTGGGAAATTGTGCTTTTGTCTACTGTTATCTTTATATTTAGGGCAACGTAGTTAATGTTGGGTAGGTTGACTATTCTTCATAGGGATCTTGTTGTTACAATATTTAGGGTAACATAGTTAATGTTGGGTATGTTGACTATTCTGTATGGGGATCTTGTTGTTACAAAGGATGGTATTGATGTGTGTATTGGGAAAATTATTTTTAGGAAGGGTATTTCTCACTAGGTTAATATTATTTTAATGTGGTGCAGGATTGCTATGTTGGGGAAAATTGGAACAATGTCATATTTACATATATGTGTGAGCATAAAATGTAGTTAGGATATGACTTCATCAAGTAATTGGTTCATGACAAGATCAGCTATGATGGGGCATTTGGACTCCCCATACAAGTTTCCTATCAATATATGTACTTCACCAACACCAACTGCTTCTATAGTCATTAATACAGTAAGTAAACAGAAAAAAGAAACAAATAAATACCTATAAAACAACAGAAACTGTTTCTTGCAATACATTTAGCATATATGTGGAAATATATATATTATAAAATGTTTTATGGATGTTGCAAAAACATGATGTAAATATAGTTTTGCCTATTAATGTATATTGATGTCTCCATAATTAGACTCTTTGTTGGTCCTTTCTTCTTTACATGGTTTAGATTTTTTGTCAATCATGTTTTTTTTGTTTAGTTATGTGAATTTATGTTGTTGTTTTGTGGCTGTAATTATTCTGCGACTGCAGGAAAGCACATGATAATAATAATAATATAATTTAATGTCACGTTGCACTTGCAAAAGTTTAACTATGGCTAGGGTAAGTTGGTCAAAGTATAAAATAATATTGGGGAAATATATATGCAGTATTAGGGATATATACATTATAACCCTACAGAGATATACATAGTTTGAAATATTAGGATATAATTAGGCATTTAGTGCACTGGTACATAAATTAAAACCAAACAGAGATATACATAATATGAGGTACATGGATACAATTTGACATTTAGTACATCGTAAATGTTCTTCATCATCCAAATGTTCTTGAATAGAGTAGTATGGTTCATCGATCAGTATTTCTTGTATATTTGTTTTGAGAAATTGATCGAGTTATATTTTAAGTGTGTAGGTATCTTATTATACAGTTTAATACCCATGTAATATGGACATTTTTCATATACGTAGTTTAAGTCTGTGTTGAGGGTATGGTAATTGCAGGACATTTCTGGTGCTGTGGTTGTGTGACATAATCCCTTGCCATGTATATATGTATTTTTTTTTTGATAACCCTCAAGAAACCCAGCCTTTATGAATGGATTCCAGTGGGATCGACACATACACATTTAGCCACTGTCTCTCTATTGTCAGTCAGAGTAATGCCTAACAAAATTAATTTAAAAAATCCACATAATTCCTTGGCAGACAACATGCATATTTTAACACCTTGATGTTTTGAAGGATGTTATACCACCAGACACCAATTACATACTTAATAAACCAATAACAAATAGGCTATACATCCAAAATGGCAAAGTATTTCATGCACCCATCATACACCCCACATACAGTGCTTCCCAACTACCCAAGGGGCACAAGGGGGTGTCTGAGATTTTCTTACCTTCACTTAGAAGGGCTGATTAACCTGCCTCAAAATTAGTTTGTGGAAGGAGGGACAAAATTACTTGCTTCTTATGGTCTACTTCTATTCCCCTTTGATTATGATTCTGGATTTAGGTTGGATTTTTGTGGACATAACCAAATAGCTACGTGATATGGCTCGCAATAAATAAGATTCTTACATAATAAGAAGTTTTAGTATATTCTATGGTAGGTTTTGGTGCACCACTTTCTTTATTTAAGTCAGGTGCATGAAGGTTAATGTGGAGTGTCAAGATTTAAGTATAGAAATGAATAATAACTTTCCAAAAATCTATATGATTACCTGTTGGAAGAATAGAAATTGAGAAAATTGAGGCATAAATATCTGTTATGAAGAAGTTTCCTTGTTTTTCAATTGGAATTCAAAGCAAAATATACATTTCTCTCTAAACAATTGTAGTTAATTACTTAATTATTATTTGTTATGAGTTAATTCGGTTTTCTTCATTTTCCTAGGAAATTGTATGACAGATGAATGAAATGGATATGGATAACATATAGGTTGTGGAGCAGGTATTTCATTATCAGTACTGGGAATCACTAATGGTTTGCACATAATCTTCAACACCAATGACTACTGGCTCTAAAATCTTAAATGGAAGAGGAAATTATTCTACCTGAAGTATAAATTTCAAAATTTTGATAGCTAACTGTAGAGATATAATTGCGTCATGTGCATCATGTCTGAAACTCGGTTGGATGCTATAGGCTATAAATTTGAAGTTATTTCATTTGGCGGGAGAAAAATTTGTTTCCCTTTTCATTGTCATTTTACATATTTTCTGCAAAATTGAAATAAACCCATTAATACTTACTACCCCTAAGATGAAATGTATCCCCCCAAAGATTTGAATTTTTTATATTCTTTAATAAACATTACATATGTAGTGGAAAGTGCCAATGAAAGGTGCCATTCATGATTAGAAACAGAAAGTGTTGTGATAAAAGTTAAATTTTCTTCAGCTCTGCAGCAGTTCCTCTGTGACATTGAAAATACCATAAGCTGGAATGATTGAGTAAATGTTAGGTACTAGAAATTTGATGAGCATATGTATTTGCATTCAAATGTAAAAGTATTGTGCATTGCGAGGTTCTTCATGGTATAATGTTATGGGGTGGTGGACTTTCACATATACCTTTTTAATTTTTGGCGTTAATTTTAATATGATACCCCATAATACACTGTAATCAAAACTCGATGATTAAGAAATAAATAAGTCTTAACAAGAGAATAAAATTATTAAATTTGTATTTCATTTGTGTGGATCCCATCAATATTTAATCATCAATCTCCACTTTGTTGACTGGTTTCACAGCAAATATCTTATTCACATCTGACCCATAAATGTGAAAACGTGTGAGAATGTGTAATTTTGAGTTGCTACAGTAGATACTTCCTGTTATTTTGGTGGTATGTATCTTTCCTTTGGCGCCCTGAATTTGAATTTTGTCATTAACATGTGATTAGTAATGTATAAATTCAGACATTTAATTGTCTCACTTTTCATGCTGCAAATCAACGTAGAAATATCTATAAATACTAAAGAGATGCATATAAATACTGCATAAAGAAAACCGAATACTACGTAAGCAATAGCTATAAATACTTCCAGTGGAATACTGATTGATGGATAATGAATATCAATAAATACTGCTGGGTAGTATTTCTGCGTCTCAGTGGAAATACTTTTGCGATACTAATAAATACATGAATACGGAGTGCTGATAAATACCATAGGAATACTGTTGCTATTTACCTCGGGCTGGAGAACTATACAGAGTCAACGACAGACCAAATTACACTCGGGGAAACCTAGGCCTGGACTCACAAAAAGATTCCTTCTACTTAACTCCTTACCGGGCTTTAGCGAGTAATGAAGCACCTACATCTTCTGGGAATCACAGATTCACCCAGATGTAGATGAAGAGAATGAAACCACATCCCACATATTATGCGAGTGCCTTGTTGTGATGATGACTGGGAATAGGTGCGTGGGTGCTCCATTCTTGGAGCCCAGGGAGATCCCCATAGGGGACCTGTTGGGCTTCAGTAGGGCAATTGCCCTTTATGGGTGATTTTACTAGAAGAGTGGTTGACACAATGGAGCAATAGGTCTAAGTGCCTTGGGGCCTCCTTGAGAGGAACTTCACCGAAAACATAATCTAAATATTGTGTTTAGAACCAATGTATGAGAATGTGTTTGACGAAAAGCTCAAAACCGGTTTTTACGGAGGCTTCGACGCTACCATTTAACTCATCCATTTTTCTTGCACTAAATTAAGGAGTAAATAAAATCTTAATTACCCAATTAAAAATATTTTCGCATCCCAATGAGCAATTAAAAAATGAGAACAACGCGATCGCGCGTCTCTTTTAGATCTGTGAACGACACTCAGAATGGGTTCATATTCACCTAAAATTAGAAGGAAAACATCGTTATTAGTCAATGATAAAGGTGAAATAAAGGTCAAATCATCAGGTTACAATTTTGACGTATATCTATGCTTAACTTGTAGGTCGTGCGTACGCGAAGATATCAAGAGAGAAGAGAGAGAGGTAGACTGATGGGCTTGCCTTCAGGTGTTTACAAACGCGAGAATATTTGCCGCGTGACAACCCACTCCGTTGGCGTTGTTAGGGGAATTGCAGAGGTTAGGGGAGTCGAAACTGGATTCTCGGAGAGCGACGCTCGCTTAATCGGCCGTCATTTGTCACCTGCGGAATAAAACATCGGCAAGTGGGGACGCGTGGGGTTATATGGGACGTGTTAGGCGATCCTTCAAGGCGGAGGAAGAGCTCTGGGAAGTTTCTTGAGAAGGAAGACAGGGCAATAACAAACACGAAACTTTGGAAGGACAGGGAAAGTAGTTGGGAGGGGTGTGATGATGAAAGTTTCCTAATTTGAGATTTCATTTCCCGCAGCCATCTTATTTATCCATCAAAAACACAACGGTTTTGCTGGGGTTCCGGTTGGCTGCCCTGAAAATGGCAAAACGCCATTTGACAACTGGCCTTATCACATCCCACAATCTTCGAGTGCTCTTGTCTGAGACAAGATGTTTTTCAGGGCTAGACTCACTAATTGACCGACCATGGAGTTTGTTTCACCTGAGTGAGGATTATGTCCTAGGTTTTCAAACATAGGCATATGAAACTAAAATCCGCAGCTGGCCCTTTGGGAAAAAACAATACTATATACTATTTCAATTCCTGTACAAATCCTCTTTGCTATCTATTAAACAAGAATTCACTGAGAGTATGCAAGCATATGTTCTGGAAATCTCCACAAAAGCCTATTGAAATACACAACAACTTAAAATTATCATACTTATCGTATAGTTATTTTCACCTTCTCGCTTGCCCTACCTTGCATCTATTCCCAAAAATATTCATAGAGATCCATTATTTTCGCTTATCTACATTAGATATAAAAACAATTATCTCCGTAATACACGGTATAATGCGAATCTTGTCTTTTTAAACTGAATTTTACATGGTTTCGGTTTTCTCAAATCCCTTTGCATTTTTATTTACTCCGTATCTATATTTGCGCTGCAGACAACATCATAGTTCCACCATTTCCGTATTCGTAATATGTTTTTCTTATTTCTTTGGAAATAAATTTTTCATCATGTGCTTTCAACCAGAGGCTACGTTTCTGGCTGTAAAGCTTTTGCAATCCAAAATGTGATTGAAAAAGGCTATAAGTAAATAGACTGTATTTAAAAATATAAACATTCCCATTAAAATCTACATTGAAACCTGCAAGTCACCGTAATTATATTAGGTTAGAAGGAACTTTAAATCTTTTTTCCCTATCGGAAATATTATTGACCTTTTATGCTCCCTTAGACAAATATTTGAAGTCATCAAAACAGCGAATAAATCAGTTAATGAACTAAAATTTTAAAGCAGGTGATCAATCAGGCATCCAAAACAGCAATTTAGCTTCGCCCAAGGGGCTAATAATGACCTCTTCCGCAGCGCATAAATTAGTGTTTTTACATTGAATAGTGATATATGTCTGTAGCTCAGTTCAAGATTTACGTTGACCCGAGAAAAAGAAACTAAGTCGTAATTTTCACCACAAGATGATAATGGTGATATTATCTCCATCTAAGAGCTAATTTGAGGATAAATAACGTCTCCCGGAGGAATAGATGACTCATATATAAAATCCATAAATTTCCAATTAAGTGGCAAAAAACAAGGAATGGGAAAATATTCAGAAAACAGGGCGTTCACCTTGTGGTAGCAGCAACAGTATAGTGGCAGCAAAGAAATTAATCAAAAACAATAAATCATTTAGGTGGGGATAAAGGTAAGCATTATATAAATAATATACTTACAATACACCCTCACTTAGTTCGTCTAGCAGAGTGCAATAAACGAAAGGCCAACAAGGAAGGAAAAAAATATTTTGATCTTGAAAACGTCTATTAGCAGACTCCTTTGATCTTCGCTATCTAAACTGGCTGTCACTCTTGCAAAGGTTCTATTTTTCGATTGAAATGTTTTCTTCGTGATAGGTTAAAGGAAAAAGTGTATGCTAAAAATGAGTGCTGTTAAGATTTTAATAGTGTGGTCTAAAAAAACTTATTTTATTCTTATAGAAGAACTTAGGAAAAAGTTCCAATTCAATTTCTGCAGTGCATTACACAGTGCTGCAGTATAACGACTATATAACCAGGTATGACACAAAAATTATGCACATTAGCGTAGAAGTAACTAATGGAATTTTTTACAGAATTCAAAAACCTCAAGAATAATTATTTTGCATTAGAAAACATAATTGCAGTAGAGTAATAACCATAAATTATCAACTAAAGAAAAAACTGTGAATAAATTCAATTATGACAATTATGCAATGACTTTGTTAAGAAAATGAAGGAGCAAGAGAAAAATGTTCGAATTTTTAAGTAATTAGGTTAGGAAAAGATTAAGTTTCCTGGGGATAAACATATTTAATAACTTCACTCGTTATCTAAAGTATATCTGGCATAGGTATCGTTAAGACATTGCTTATAAATGTTTACAATATCGTCAAAATCATTGTTGCTGTGGACATTCATTCAATAATGGTCTTAACGCCTAGCGCTAATGAACAACGAAATTTAAAAGGTAGTTTTTGGGACAAAAATAACGGGTAATAATAAATATAATGAAAGTAGCCGAGTGGATTTTTTAAAAACATAAGTAATTCTCTTTGTTGGCTTACGTGTTTGCTCCGCAAATATTTATTTTCCGTATTTATTTTCTCAGGAACGAATATGCATGAAAAGCGTTCATTAAAATACCATGATGTTCTTTTAATTGGTCAGAATCATTTTAAAAATTTCAGAGGCCAGTACTAGGTTTTCCAATTAATGAGATAAAAATAAATTTACAAATTTAAACGAAATGAGAATAATGAATGAATTCACCCTCGAATTAGACTTTAAATTAAAATACTTGTCTACTCAGATATAAAAGTGAAGTAACACTGTGCTAATTTGTCAAGAGACATGGATACATCTCTTCACGAGAGATATGAACAAGTAATTTTCTTACCTGTAGAGGAGAGCGAAGAACATATATTACAGATAACGATCAACTAAGGGTGGCGAGAGAGCTCAGCGGTTTGGGCATTTGACTACGGACCTAAGGGTATCGGGGTAAATTAAGGGAAGGATCTTTGAAGACCCTTATTTATAATCCTGCTGTTACAAGATTCAGTGCGTCGGAACTTTGGGGGACATAAACTACTCGGGGATAGTAAAATTCTTGCCTACTCTGAATGAGAGGTGAAATTTTACCTCATTTATCAATTCAAGCCAAGCCACTGATTAATGCGTTATGTTAACTGGGGTGAGCGACCGGCAGCATAAGTTATTCCCCCAATTCAAGAGGGTTGCTGGGTAGAAGTAGAAATATTCGTGGGAACGGAGGATAGGTGAAGAGATCCGGCGCTGGCATTAACCTAGAATTCAACAAAATGTGGAAAGGGTAAATTTCAGCGTCTCATACGACAGAAGGTGTAACATTAGATGAACTATCAGTAGGATTTCGCAGGTTTTCACAGAATCCTTCTCGTGTGGGTGTTTTCCTGCACTGTTTTTTCGTTAAGAATTTGAGACTTTCCTTGAGGTTTCCCACTCCTGTATAAATCTTTTCTCACAAATGTTTAGTATAGTGCAGCGTTTCAGATTACCTAATATTTGTTTCTAAAATCTCATAAAAAGAAGACTATGTTGAAAAATAAAAAAAATCTACCCAAAATAATTTCTTTTTATGTCTTTTTCTAAGGACTTGTTGAACGATCCTCGTATTATCTTTCAAAAAGTATATGATAAAGTAAATATATTGTATTTAGTTTCTTTAAAATGTGTAAATATCGAAATTCTTTTCTATAATCATTTGTATTTCAGAGGTTTATTTATGTATTCACTTATTATTCTTACCGATTTCGAATTACTGCAATTAGTATTGACGAGGAGTTGGGTGGACGATAGGGCTATTTACTCCCCCAAAATAGAAATTGTGTGCTATTGGTGGAAAAATTGAATGGCTAAAAATTACATAAGTATGTTTCTCCCTCTGCCGTAAACAACTGTCGGTTACGTGCTATTATTAGTCAATTTTATGACAATCCAAGATCAATTTTATAGAATACTTTCCCTACTGTCTTTGATATCCAAATTTTCATTAAAAATCTTTTACGCAGGTTTTGGGGAGAGTTTTAACGAACTCGAAGCAAAAGGACAGCCATGTAGTTCACCAAGCAATGACACTTTTTCAGCAAAAATATGCTCCCGTTAACCGCTCTTGAACTAAACAACTTGCTAAAATGGCTCCAAAAAAGCTTTAGGCTTTCCCTTCATCTAATTCTGTCTCAAATATTCATAAAAAATACTATTTCTTCCTCATGGGAAATGGGTGAATATTGGGAATATTAATTTCTATATTAAAGCAGTCATTGTCCTTGAAATGGAGAAAGAAGTTGTTTGCGTATAGCAATTATTCATGCATGAGAATAGCGGTTGATGTAAATAAACACATGGAGACCGCTTTACGATTGTTTAGGTAAAAAATCTACTTTTGCATTGTCTATCTACTTCCGAGTCTTAAGTTCACAAACCCTACTCTCGAATGCAAATTTAATTGCGACATGCATAGCATGTTGAACGAGCTAATGAGTAAAAGAAATGAAAAAAAGTGCAGTGATGCTCTAAATAAACTTTCCCTCTGTAGAGTGTAAACAATCGATTACAGTAATTATAATGAATGGCTTTGGCTTCAAAATTCTGATATACCGAGTCCAACTGCGTCATGGCATATTTTTAACTTAATGCTGGTAAGGGATTTGGAACTTGATTGGCATGCATACACGCATAGTAAAATATTCGCATCGAGGAAATCTTTCCCATCTCGGAGAAGAAAGCGTCGTTGAGCTGAGCAGGATTTCGAGGGAGCCGGAAGGGCTTCACAAGAGGAGGAAGGAGTAGGCCATGGTCGGCAAAAGATTTTTGCATCTGACCCCAAGGAGAGAGAGAGGAGAGGGTGTGGGTAGTTTGGGGAGAGGGGGATTGGCGTGACGTCTGTATCTGTCCATTTGGGACGACCCGAGGGTGGGTGGGGAGAGGTGGTCACGTGTCTCCGAGTCTTGGGAGAAGGGGTGGAGAGTTAGGGGTCCTAGAGGAGAGGGAGCAAGGAGATTGGCGAGGAGGAATCCGCGGGTCTACTTTCGTCCGTCGGATGAAGCTCTACAGTAGTGTCGCCGTGGGAATTGACGTGATTGAGATGCGCCGCTTTCGTAAGGAAATTGGTGCTTCGGTGGTTTGGGAAAGCTTTACTCGGTTTTGAGAGTCGCCTTGCTACCATAGAACAGAATACGACATAGGTAAGCTTTAGCACCAATAATCTTCAAGAAACATCCTCAGTAAAAAAGAAGAGTGAGACTAAATCTAGCGATAAATGGTAAGACAAAGGTCCGTAGTAGTACCTATTACCCTACAGAAACAATAACAATCTTAGACGATAAGGAAAGCATGGTTCGTTCTTTTCTTTGCATTTTTAATTTAAAGTCTTAATCTTAGTTCTCCTTAATCCGCGACGCCGATATATCAATATTTGACATAAAAATACATAGATACCTTTTCAACTATTTTTTTCTGAGACTCCTTAGCCAAAATCTCATTTCTAGGACTCAAGACTTACCACCCCCGTGCCACACGCCTTTGTGATGAAGTAGTGCTTACGAAATGATGGATGAGTACATACATAGATGTCTAAATTGTCAAAACATCTAGCAAATATAAATAGATGAACATATGATAAAACCTTAAAGAAATTGAGGAAGAAATACAAAATTAAAATAGCTAGGAAGGAATCATCATTGGTGAAGTTGAGACAGTAAATTAAAGTTCTAAATCAAAGTAAATAGAAGGAAAATTACTTGTAAAATATTGTTCATAAGCAAAATAACTAATTATAATATTTTTCGGAAGTCACCTTTATAAATGTTTAGACCTGGACAGAATCGAACCAAATCGTTAAAGTGGTGCCAAAATATACGAAAATTTAATTTGGTGAAGGATATGTAAAGCAGAAATAATCGGTAGAGGGTATGCTTTTCACACGACGGTAATCTTTAGACATGTGAATGAAGAGTGTAACTGATGACCTTTTTGCAAAGAAAGAATAATTCTCCGACCTTGATTGACCACAAAGAAACAGTGAAATAACAGCAAGTAGAAAAATGCAGATCCATTTTGCTGCGATAGAGATGGATTACAAAGGACTAAAGGGTATCAAGTTTGACGAATTGGTGGCAGGGAAGGAGGGAAATAAGAGGAAACTGAATATCTTATTAATGATAAAAAATTAGCCACTAAAATAAGTAAGTTATGTCAACATCTTTGAGCCAGATCTTTTGTTAGAGAATTATAAAATTGACTCGCGTAAATTTAAGATGAAATTAGCTGTTGAAATCAAAATGAATAAGACGTACTTTGCAACTAACATATTGATTAGCCTTTCGTACTGGTCGCAAATAAGTGCATTAAGTTCACAGGAATCACGATTACCAGGCAGGAAATCGTTAAGTATTTCTTAAACACACGCCTTTCAGTTTAAATGATGCAATTTGCGCAAAGAGCCCATGATATGGATCCACCTTGATAAGTGCCCGAACCTTTCATGCATATAACGAATTAATCATTCACTTCGGACGTGTGTGAAAAAAGTTTGCGTGCCGCCAAACGGCTACCAATTTTTTATTTTTGTGCTTTCAGAGATTTATCTCAAGGAAAATATAGCTTTTCTCTTGGCAACGGGGTCACATTATCAGTATTAACGCCGGTTGCCCGGAAATTTTCCGCAAAACAGCTACTCGTCAAATGGGTGGGGTGAGGACTTATAAGGTAACCCTATATATAAGGTAACCCTAATAATCCAAAATAATAGTTACCGGTAATGTTAGTTTGTTTAGTTTTCTACTGATGTCTGAAGCTATTTTTTACAAGGATTTACCTGCTTTACCAACATGATGTTAGGTAGAATAATGCAGTATGAGCTATTATATTCCTTGAATAAACGTGGAACACAATAAAAGAATCACCGACCGTGGTAAAAGGTCGGTAAAGGACCAGCTTGGTTTCCAGTTATAATCTCGTCTCGGGCGAGTTGGTTATAGTTATATCATAGTGTCATTAGCTTAGTGATTATTTAGGTTCATGGTACGTTATGATTTATTGTAGCCGGAGCACCTTAAATTTTGACAATATGAAGTAGAGTGCAAAACGCATTTAGTCTCTTGTGTGAAAGAATATGCCCGTCTAATTCAAGGGTAGAATCTTCCTCTCAATGCTTTGCAAAAAAAATCAGAATATAAACCAAAACTTTATCAGCCTTATCCTGCATTCACAAATTTCTTGTTCTTTAGATTTTAACATCATCATTCCATTAAGACTCGACAATTTTACCTCCTTATAATAGGCATTACACAAGTCTCATATATGAAAAAATAAGAATTTGAACATCAATTCTTTTGCTGAACCATTTCTTCATATGAACAGCCAAAATGTTATGAATGGCAACAGCTCTCGTATATGCTATTTTAAACATTTATTTCAGCTTATTGCAGGCAGTTAAGGTGTATTTTCCTAAGACATTAGAAATATTGTCATCGCTACTTAGACAGGGTGCGGCAACATAACTTCCTTTTTATATGGATACATCCATATAAAAAAGGAATTTATGTTGCTGAACTCAGTATATCAGTCTTTCTTGCAATATTGCTCATATTTAAATACAGATCGTCGATTTCCTAAAGTAAATAAGTCGAGTTCCAAAGATGCGTAACTGTGTAAAGTCTTTAAATAAGATTTCAATCTGAAGTATTTTTCAATACCACCGCGGTGAAACAAATGCTGACCTGGAACCGTTAAGAACGGGTCAATTTCTGCAAATCAAAGAAAAATTTTCGTTACCGAGAGAGAAATCTTTGCCAGAATTTCGAACAATTACTATAACATGAAACTTCTCAACTTTTTCCCTCCAAATTTTCCTTCTTGGGGGAAATACTAGTGAAGATTTAGACATGAACTTTGGTTTCTTCAAGCCGAGAGAATACAATCAGGTTGGTGACAGAAAAAGAGGTATTTTCGGCCTTCTGTTCGTCCCTCTTGGCGCTTGGCATTTATCTCTTCCCTTCGAACGAAGGCGCTTAACTACATTTCGGATAACCCATTTTGGTCCTCCTTCCAGAAGACGTAACTACATTTCCACCCGACACCCTAATTTCGCACTCTGATACCAACAACAGAAAGCATTGCGTAAAATTTCAGCTCAAAGCTTAGGCTTAGACTTACTCTTAAACATTCAACGTGTTTCATTTAGCTTATAAAAGAGTAAAACCATATTTATTCTTTTTGGAGATTCTAAACGTTTATTAATTGAAAAAGCTCTATTTTTAACGTGGTTCTTCAATCTAAAATTTAAATTATGCTAGATTGCACTTGTATAATAATATCTTTAATTTTCTTACGCTCTCGACAACGTTAGGAAGAGTTTTCCTGAATACAATTTACGTTAACCATGCTCTACGACGTCATCATATGATGATATGACTCCAACGGTCGTAAGAAAAAAAGCAAAGGAAGCAAGTACTCCTTCACACTAAAGAAAACAATATCTGCAATATATGCCTCATTATCTGCAGAAATTACTCATTGCTAGTGACCTACAACAAAAATAAATCAATCAAAACGGCGCATTCTCTCTTCACGGAAAGTTAAGGCCTCCTTCAGAAAAAATCGTCAAAGAATATATATCACATGTTGTCTGTTACAGTTAAAAGTTGTCTACGACGCAGGGGAAGAAAATGACGACAAGCACAATATCCTTTAAAGGTTTTTTTGGGAATTTAGAACAAAAGACGACACCTATGAGTCCCACTACTGTCAAGGTTTTTGGGGACATTAATCACTTACCAGGGATCTATCGTCAAATCCTCTTAACTGCTTCTTTTCTTGGAAGTAATGAACAAACTTTTTAGGACTTCAATCCCCTGATTGTGGGAAATATAGAATATACTGGAAAGGCAAGTGGGTGATTAGAAACAAAGTTTATATTCAAGGAGATTATTGCAAGCCTCTCAGCATTGTATCCTTTGGGAAATGAATAAATTGTTTTAATTCAAATGAAAATCATGTTAATATGTTTTCAGCTATTAATATTTTAAGTCACGATCTCATTAATTTTAGTGCTCTTGTTGATCAGTATTGTAGGAGTATTTGCTAAACTGTGTAACTATTATTTATCTAGGAGAAGTACGGGTCTTACGGGTCAAATGATGGCTGAGGAGTGCCAGATAGCAATGACATTGACATACTTGTCTTTCAACGTAGAATAGGACGAAATGACCGGTCATCTTCACAATGCGCAATGCGTATTATTTTGTAATGTACTTTACTCATGCTTGAAGACAAATGAAGACAAATCGAAAACTCGATTAGGGAAAATGACAAACCTATGTAAATATTCTTTCTCACACTACTTTAATCGGATCATGGAAGTATTCCGTAATGCGTACCGCTGAACTGTTCCTCACGCAATAATTGTCTTTCCAAAGTCTAAGAATAAATATAGTACTTTTTGTATATGGAAAGAATTTCAATAATTTTCCGTTTCACCTCTGAAATAATTCATGATTGCCTATACCTTTTTCAAATTACAACAATGTTTTACAATGGCATAATCTTAGGTAATAGCACACAAACGTTTTTTCGGCGCACCTGACTGAAGAATAAACGAGGGTTTGCGGGCCAAACGTTTGCGGCCTTTGTTCTAGGCATAGATGTATGTACATATCTGATTCCTTATTTCTATCACTGATTAAATATTCACAGGTTCGATGGCTTTTCTTTAAGCAATCGAATATTTGTAGGAAATGTTATCAATGATCACTTATGTCTGATATATAAAATGATCTTATATACTTACTTCGGGTGTCAGATCAAAGTGTTAGGTCCAATTTAACATATGCAGTATATCCTTCATCATGGTCCAATTGATCATATTGGACCATGATGAAGGATGTTTGGTCTAGGAATTATATATATTATTACAGGAATTATTATGTCTTATTACAGGTCTAGAAGTGTATCAAAATAAATTGAAGAATTAGGTTGGAAATCTAAAACAGGAACGTAGGTAGAAATACAGGTTAAGCTTCATGCTGAAGTTAAAGGCGACACGTCTGAAGATGCTCAAAATATATTTTAAAACTCCAGCGTTAGTGACATTCTAGACCATAAAAACACAACAAGGGTGATGGAAATTATAACTTAGAGGTTCAGAAATTCTTTTACTCCGGGTAAAATTAGGAACAACGACAGATTACATTCAAGTTACCCAAGAAAATTTGGAAAAGTTATGTAGATTTTGCTCATTTTTCGGATGAATTCATGAAAATAAAAGTAAACCATTTCATTTTAACATCCTCCCCAAAATGATAACTACAAGGAGAAATGGGTAATTGGAGATTCTTAAATTGATTATTACGGAGATTTGATACAGTTCATAAAAAACACGGAATCAAACACTTTGATGCAGCACAGCAATTCAGAAAACACTTACTTCTCATTTATAAGATTACCAGCACCGAGTTTGTTGAACCTTCCAAATCCTCTTCTCAGAACGAACCATTAGCAAAAACAGAACTTTTATTCCACTTCGACGAAACTGGGGCTCATAATTTAAACACGTTTATTTGGACCCACTAGGCAGCTCACTACAAAGACCATTTCGCCAAAAAGAATATACTGCCTGTCAGCCGATCCGGACGCCAGAAGAACAGAAACAAGAACGGGCCAAAGCCTCGGTCAACAGAGTAGATTGAGATCCCTTGTATTATGTAGTCCCTTGACCTTTTTCCTCCAACGTCCATGGAGTAAGTATCATTCATCACCCTACTCGATCTGCCTAAACTCACACGGGGACACATTTTTTCTATCGCTTGGATGGGCAAGTGGTGACCAAATGAAGTGGGGTAAGGTGCCAGAATGCCATGATATGGACCCAAAACCAAACATTGGGTCAGTATATGGAAAAAGGGTGGATTGGATGAAGGAAAGTGGCTTTTCGCGTCACCAGCGTCTATAAGGCAAATGGCTTGGGATTCCATAGATATGTAATATCAAATTCGGTCTATATTCTAACATAATTTAGTGCCCAGATTAAATAAACCAGTATTACGGTTTTAACCATGACAAATCCTTAGTTACTACTAAAATTATTTCATTCCAACAAATGAAGAAACGTTTGTATGATATAGAAACCAAACATGAACTAATATTGTACTTATGTTAGGCAGAATACCAGTTATTCAACCATAGATTTTCTCTTGTTACATTCCAGTTAGATGGGACTTAAAATTATTTGGAACATTTAATGGCTATTTTACCTCTGTTAAAACTATATAAATTAAAAAAAGTAAACCTATGTTTTAGACTCATCACCTACTTCAGGGAAGAACAGTAGTCTTTCCCACTTAAGATAAACCGTGAACTGCACATTATCAAATCGAATTCATTCACGCAAACCTGAAAAAATTACCTTAAACCTTAAAATATTTGGATAACGTAACCTTTTAGTTATTTACATATCTTTATTCTATTTTTTTCCGTTAAAAATATGGAGGACGATAATTTTTGCTAAGCTTATGACAATATTTATTAGACTTTTATATCATGTTTACTTAAATATTTCATCTAATGCACAGATATTCGCGACAATGATGGCTGGTTTTATGAAAAAAATTATCAATTTATCTTCAATTGACGCCGGAAATTGTGATTCCATGTAAACCTCGGAATAAAATTTTCCCTAGAACGAATATTAATTCTACATTATTTACAAATAAAATAATCAACTAATACTAATAAATGTGCATTGGGATTCTAAATATTATCCACAGCAACAGATTCTCTCGAGGGGAGCATAATCTTTGGCAAAAATTTTACTGAGTGCATTTGAGTTACGAATTTCAAATTGGAATCTCAAAAATCACCTTTTTCGGCTTGGTTCCTTTTCAGATTTCTATGTGGCCCCTTGACACCTATGCAATTGTGTAAACGAATGTGCTATGCGGAGATGCATAACAAGGGACGTTCCAGGGATCTCGTACATCAGGGCCGCCAAGGCGTTGCAAAATTGACGCTGGAAATTTCAGCTTGAATCAATGACCCCATACTTATTAGTTTTCTACCGGTGAAGGCATGTCTAATGGACTTTTAATTCTTCCCAACCCCTAAATTTCACACGTCCCTCTTCATCCCTTCATACCTCTCATCATTCTATTCTAAGATCCTGATTTTATCCAAACTACCCGTTATTCTCCTCCCTCTTCCCCGCATACCCAACGTTCTTCCCTCAATCACTTTTTTCAAAACACTATAATCTTCTATCAACTTTTCTATCCACACCTTCTGCCTTCTTCTAATTTCATCTATCAAATTTATTTCCTCTCCAACCAATTCTAGCACTTCATCCTTCGTTCTCCTTTCGACCTTTTTACTTTCTCCATCTTTCTCCACAGCCACATCTCTAAAGCCCCAAGTCTATTTTCGCCTTCTTTTCGCAAATACCGCGTTTCCGTCCCATATAGTTTAACCCTCCATATTAAATGTTTCACTAATCTTTTCTTTGCTTCTCTGCTCAATGCCCCTGTCATTAGTTCACGCCTACGAACCACCAAATCACCAAACCAAAAAACCAAACTACAACACAAACCAAAACACAAATAACCAAAACAATAGAGCCAAAACATTTTTTAATATATTCAAAGCAAAATTGGTGCACAAAAATATTTACACTTTCACATCGTATCCTCATTCAAAGAAAAATGATGGTACTTTATGTATTTTTGTTTAAGCGAAGCGCAGATCTCTAATTGCTGTACTTCATGTTCTTGCAACTAACTGTTATCTGATAATCAGATGTATATACTAGAAAATTTGGACGATTCAGTATCATGCGTAGGCTAAAATATCCTGTTAATAAAGTTTCTCTCGTTTTCCCGTCTGGAGGCACTATTCTCGAGGCGAGCTTCTCAGAATTGTACACACCGTTAGCAAAGATTGTAAAATAACTGGTAATGGGAAAATACAACGTACTTTGAAGACCGGAAACATTTAATCATTTGCCGCTCCAGGGCGAATGGCATGGCTATTTCATTCCAAAAAATGGTGTCCTCTAAAAGCTTAGATTTCAAGATTTTAGTAGAATACTGAATCAATGCAGCCATATTAGGGATGATGAAAACTAATACCTTAGTAAAATAAGTCTAGAATATTCAATTTGAAGCAAGATTACGTCGTAATTTGGTATCAAGAAATAATTTTAGTCGACAAGTCACCTCTGATCTTGAGAATGCAATAACGTCAGACGGTAAATTGTGTAGGTAATCGTAATTTTAAAATATCGTATCCATTTAGTGTCATTTTGGGTTGAAATGAGTAAAATTAGAAAAAAAATGTCGTTGAGGCATGTTCACGAGTATATTTAGGGCATCGTTTCAATAAACAATTTTTTTATAAATAAGTATAAAAAATCATAAAATATGAGCATAAATAAAACTTGAATAGTGCTATTTGTCAGAACAGACGTGATCTAAATGTCTTAGGAGAGTTTGCGTTTTTTTTAGATTACATGAATGAATTATATATTTAAGCCTGTTAATTTCTCGCCTCTTCTCCCATTCTTGCAGTCACTCAACAGCCAATCATACAAATATCCATACAAATCTTCCCCCGTTCTGTCAGCTAAGTAGTTGGTACGGGTGACCAGGTGGTCAACTTACTGGTTTGGCAATCCAAAGGTCATGGGATCGAATCCCACTTTCGTTTGCCTTAGGTAAGTAACATGATTCGAGACAACATGCGCAATTAGAGCACCTAATTAACAAACTCTACTACTACTCATCCTCCTGTATCCCAGGCATGAGCTCTTCTTTCTTACCGTTAGCACGACTAAGGTCCCCGAATAACCTACCGGACCCAATTACGCCTCAGCTTTTCTTTGTGTTTTAGTTCCTTTTTGAATTCCCTTCCCCATTTCTTCCATCACAAGAACTATTTATAGAGCGTAGAAAGTCTATCCCCAACTGAAGACGAAATTGTTCCAAGCTGGAAACGTACGTAGTTTACTCTGTTTTTGTTAAATTGGGATTGCTTGATTTTGTATACTATTTGGCCAAAATATGAGGAATTTACGAAGTAGATACATTCAATGTTGTTTATATTCGGTATAGCTTTGCAAAGTTCGGGATATAACGTCATTTGTTTTCCATCATAGAAGTTATATGCGAATATCACATAGCAATATTTTGGATTATATTGAAATTTTACATACATGTAACTTAAACCTGGAAATTTAATCGCAAAAAATTTCACTAATCGTTTTATAAGTCGTCATCCGGCATGCTGCTTTTATTAAGTATAATAATGATATACCCACCAATGAGGAGGAAGAATAACTACTTGCCATGATTTAGCATTGACCTTATAATCTTCATAACATAACATTAATTAATCAGAGAGATCTTATCTAGATTGCGTTAAATATCTTTCTTCCCAGACGGCTTTTATCTCTAAGAACTAACGGTCCTTTGGCTGTCTATCAGTCTACATTCTCGTGGACTGTAGCTTCCTTGAATCTACTTCCATCTTACCAAAAGCAATGCGGATGGCCTACAATGGCACCAGGAAATATTTATATCCACATGATACCCTGTGAGCCACCGCAAATGAACTATCACCTGACATGAATTAAAATCAAGAAATAAAATTTCATTTACTGGTTCCTTTGTGTCTTCCATAAACGTTTCCTTGGGAAAAGACATCTTCACTACCTTAGTGATCTTTGCGGTGAAACGGCAAGAAAATGGACGTAGGTTCGTATCCCGCAACTGGACAAATTAATCAAGCATTTTTAACAGTCCCTGTCCTTCAAGAAATTCAAGAAAGGTAACGGGACTACATGACACAAGGGATCTCAATAATAAAAGTTCTGTTTTCGTTAATGGTTCTTTCTGAGAAGAGGATTTTGGAAGGTTCAAAAAAATTGGCGCTGGTGATCTTATAAATCGGAAAAAAACGTATTCTTGAACTGCTGTGAAGCATCAATTTGTTTGATAACATTTTTTAATGGATTTACGTAAAGCTCCGTAATAATCAATTTAAGAACCTCCCATCACTCACATCGAATTTTAGGAGTCATTTTGGGGAAGAGAATAAAATTAAATGGTTAATTAATAGAGACTTAATTTTAGTCTCATGAAGTCTTCCAAAAAATGGAAAAATCTGTATAATTTATTCAAATTTTCCCCGGGTAACTTCGATTAAATCCAATGCCGTTCCTAATTCTACCCGGAGAAAAAGAAGGCTTAGTAGGGTAGAAGATTCTTGTTGCGTATGACTTGCCCTGAAACAGTGGAGGAGAGGAAGTTGTCATGTTACCTTCGCGATGGGCCATGACGAAATAAGGGACACGTAAACACACGCACGGAGGTGTAGAGAACGTGGGTGGGTGAGATTGGGAGAGCTTCTGCCCCCGAAGGGTCTCTGGAACACGTCACAATTGCCGCGAGATGAAGGGGAGGGGGGGGGGAAATCAGAAGAGCGTGTCCTACGTGACGTCAAGCACCTACTGCTCTCTCTCCCACCCTCCCTGAGATGGAATCCTACCCGTTGAGGTCGCAACCCCCAACTCTCTCCTCACCCCTTCACGTGCGCCCCACCAAACGACTTTCCGCACGGTCGCCGAACTGAAAATTCTAAGTAGGCAAGTTTAAGAACAACGAAAATCTCATTTTAAATAACAACTCAGCAAAATTTCTACCCCGGATTTTCGGGAGTAGGGTAGAAGAAAGTGCTGCATTAGCGCCCTTAATGCGTGGGTTCCAAACCAAGAACAGTACTCATTAACATCCCTATTGTAGTGTCATGTGGACAGCACTTCATTCGTCGGGTGAAACTGAAACAGTGAACCTCTCAGTGTCTTTGGTTACGAGAACACTAATACAATAGCCGGTTTTTTTTCTCCACCCTTCCTTCTTTTACTTCCGAACCCATCCACATTAATCTTCTCCCAGTTTTAGGTACTTAAAAGGCAGTGAGCGCATAAAGGTCAGTTCTCAGTCCGTCGGATGGAACGTAAAAAACAAAAGGCCACCTGGAGCCTTCTCGTTTGAGGAAAAAAATCCCGATGCCGGGTTTCCCTGCATCCTTCCATCTTTCCTTTCAGATACTATTCTTGCGTTTCTTCTTTCGGTCTGAGGGTGCTTTAATACAGACGTGAAACTACAGTGTTGTGTTGTTGCGATGTTTAGTGAACCTCGTACTTTGGACAACATTTCAAGGAAGTGTAGTTAAAAATATAAAGCCTTCTTATCATGAGGCCAAATTAATTGCTCGATCTTTATCTTTAATTAGCAGTAAAAAATTGATCATAAAAATCATTTTTATTATTCTAAATTGTAATCATATACTGTGAAACTTGAGGAAACTGAATTCTCAGTGCATATTCTCATGAGGCCAAATTAATTGCTCGATCTTCATTTTTAGTCAGCTGTAAAAAATTGATCACAAAAATCATTTTTATTATTCTAAATTGTAATCATATACGATGAAACTTGAGGAAACTGAATTCTCAGTACATATAATCGAGAAAGTATAACCTTTTTCATTTCTAACTCTGTCATTTCAGTAGTGGCAAACATTAATGAATATGGTATTTAAAAATGAAAAATTGTTTAATTTAAAAGAAAAAATAACTCTCTATTCCGTGTAAAATCTCAAATGAGCGCAATATTTATTTTTGAAAATAGGGATTATACTCAAATGTTTAATAGTAGACCGTCGTTCTCTATCAAAAATAAAGCTCAAGATTTGGGGAAAACCATTGCAGATCATCTATAGCACGATATATATTTAAACATATAAATTAGTCATACACATATTTACAAATAACAATTAGAAACCTCTTAATGAAGATATGGCTCAAGATATGATGCTTCAAGCAAAGTATGTACAACGCTAATATAATATAAATTAATTAGAAAAGCCAAAAAACAATGCTGTCAAGTTCAATCTAGCTACAGGTTGATCTCGATATTGAAGTACCTAATCGATTGACGTTACCTCACTCAATGCACATAACACCAGCATCAAAAGGAAAAGGTTTTGTAACACCAATTGAGAATAGTTTCGCAGATAAAAATGTAACGAAGATTTAAACCATAGGGATACGTTATAGGTACATCAATATTTTTATAGAGTATAAAATACAAGAAGAATAACTTTTCGAGTTAATTTCTCATGATTTTATGCATCAAAACTATTGTTAACCTGCTACTTAGGGTTCATCAGGTCTGCTTATATTCATCATCAATGGGAAACGAGCCACTGGCTGAGAAAATCTGGATTAGATGCTAATTTATAAATGCTCACATAAGCGTGCAGTCAACATGAGTTTTACTCATAAGCTTACTTTTAACTAAAACAAAATCCTCAGGATGTGAAAATATTTTTCCCGGGCTCAACTCAAGACCTTTCCATTGCGTCACACTTTTAAGATAAAATGATGACGCACGATAGAGATCGGTGTGTCCGGGGTTTCAACGATGTCTCGCCTGCTTCCCCCTTTGCCTCTCCAACGGTCAGCAATTAGCGGGAACCGCTTCGTGTTGCCTCTATCTCATTCTCTCTTCCGACTCGTGGGGAACCGCCACCGCTGATATCATCGATTACTGCCAGGCGTGATTGGAATCGGGCAAGAAGTCTCTCGCCGACGACGCCTCCTCCACTGCCGACACTTCCGGGCCGACACGCATCGTAACCATAGAGACCAGAGGAAGGGTCAACTCTCTGCGCTGTTATCGAACGCCTCATGTTCCTACTTACGTTACACATTTATGACTGCCAAGGTCCGAACCATTTCAGTACATTTTTATCGGCATTTCTTAAAGGTTGCCCATGCATCTTATTTAGTATTCCATAAATTTGATTAGTTGTCCATAAATCACTTCTGTGATTATGTTATCTGAATCGTCATATACGTATAACACAAGTACCTATCTATAAAGTCACATATGAATAAAAATATGTTCTTAAACTAATTGGAACTACTCGAAAATATCACTAAGACGGGAAGAATTTCACAGCAGCACCAAAGATGTACTACGATGGATTGAGTGGGCCAGTGCTGACCAGTAATAAACCATTACTACATATTATTTTTGCCCAGAAGGCAAACTCACTTCTGGTAATCATTTGTGGGAGAGTATTTTGATTAATTCAGTATGATTGAAAAGAAAATAATGATAGTTTTTCCATTATTACTTCCAGTGTAAGTTCAGGAAGAAAAACAATTTACCCTCACGGAAATACTCCTTTAAAGGGTTGGGAAGTATGGATAAAAATGAATTTCATCTAAGCTTTCGAAAACTAGACGACGGAAGACTAAAACGCTAGGTTTTATCCGTCCATGGTCTAAATAACTATATATCTCGTGCTTATAACTATTGGAATGGTAATTAATAAGGCCATAATTGGCAAGGAAAACGGTATGTGTCTTTCGCTTTATAGAAATAAGAAGTTACAGGTTGAGTTGAAATAGTGAATTCCAATCAAAAGTGTAAGTTTTTACGCTGATGGGATGGTCCATTTGTGGGTTAGAGTTTACATTGGTTATTATATATATTACAGTAAGTTAAGGGTTATTCAGATAACATCGACGACGAAGAACGTACAGAAAAACGAAAAAAGCGAATGACAATTGAAGTAGGCATGTGATAAATCGTAAAATTTGTCTTAAAATGTCCAAGAGCATGACAGCATCAAGATTAATATCAGGAATCAATAAAAATGTGAACGAAGGATTGCAACAATTAACGAGACATATTGGTTAGCCTATGTAGGTGTTCGAAAGAAATAAGCTTGCAAGAAGATGAATGTATCAATAGGATGCTTTGTGCTTATATCTGTAGGTATTATGCTTATAACTTCGGGCTAATAACTGCTAATTCAAACATGATTAGGTCATATCATTTACGTCTATCTCTCTGTTAGAGATCAACCATGTGCCAAAAGAGACAAAGGCCGCTACATATGACGTAGTTCAGTTATTATAGAGCATAAAACAGACATAATTGGTAAGATTTTTCCTTTGAGTTTCCGCACTATTAAATTTGAAAGGCAGTGAACCCAGAAACGTTATCAAACGCCTATCAAAAGTATGAAATTATACGTTTCAAAGATAGAGAAAATAGTGTATCGATAATATAAAAATGCACTTTGAAGGTGATATCACCTTAGGAACCTAATTAAAAATTAAAAGTGTGCTATCAAATAAGTACACATCAGCACAGTTCGTCAGTTACATTGTTACAGCCCATATTCAGGCAATAGAAACGGGTTCATATTTTACTTACCATACTCGAATTTCTGTGTATTAGACGGAAAACTAGGTGATTAAATAAAAATTGGGCTTGTTAGAGGATGGATGTGAGTTTTTCAGTCAATAGCGTCAACAGGGTCTATTTAGAGAGTGAATGAGGCAATGACATGCAATGAGTTGTTGAATGACGTGGGTAGTGGAAAGGTCAGGGTTGGGTTGGTGGGCATAATGGAAGTATGAAAGGATGAACTGCTCTATGACAAAATAAAGAATTTTTCAATGGAATAAAATGATTAAACACGGAATAGATAATGCTTATGCCACAGATTTAATAAAAGGTACTACGCGTCTCAGCGATAAAGCCATCTGCAGGAACAAAGATACACAACTTGGAGAATTAGAGGGAGGTTTTGGGTGAGGGCAGTGAGGTAAGTTGGAGGGGGGGGGGCGCTGATGGCGAGTCAATGCATGGTTTAGGGAATGAAATGGCTAGGAGTGGGGAGTGACATTTGAATAGCTGTTCATTCATGAGGGACTCCTCCCCTTGCTAAACAATTTCAAACTACTCTAGAGAGTTCATTCTCCAGCCTTTCCTCTCCACATGGAGTAACTCTCGGCCAAACAGTTAGTGGTGTTGGTGCACGTGCCTAAAAGTTGCTTGGCCATGAAGGAAGACGAATACTTTTTCTCCTTACATTTCCGGTGCTCAGTCATGCGGATGGCAAAGTTCCTACCCGTCTGTCCAATATAGTACTTCTCACTATCACTGCACCTCATTTTGTACACTCCCGACTGGAGGGCGAGGAGCGGAGGCTAGGGTGAAATCGGTCCTTTGAGTGCCAAGGGAGGCTACCCAAAGTCACTGGGTTGTAAAAAGAGATTTTAAGTTTGTCTTTTAGAAATATTTTAGTTAATTTGGAAGAGAGGTTGCCGATGCAAAGTAGTGTACACCAGTGGTCCCAGTGTGGTCGCTGTAAAAGTAAAAATTCTAATGATGGCCAATTGTGCCTTCCACTTAATTTGGAAGAGAGGTTGCCGATATAAAGTAATCTACACCGCTGGTCCCAGTGCAGTCGCTGTAAGAGTAGAAATTTTAATGATGGCGTTTTTTTACACAGAATGCTATCGATTATAAGCCCTTGATAGCAATTTACAGATATGGGAATAAAATGATGCAGAAAGTATCTATTTCGTTCCATGGAATGAATCGGTTCAACCCTTGGGCGGAAACCCAGAGTGTCTCCGATAATTTGTGAACGAAATTGAAATGAATGTTAAAAGAGAAACCACTTACAATAAAAACTGCATTTTTCGTGCCTCCAACACTGGATACACTCATGATTTCAAGCAAACGTTCAAATAATCGTTGTCCAAGGAAAATTTTTGCTGCCATTATTCGCGTTTTTTCCTCGGATCCTCTACTTGAGATAAATTCTCTTCCCTGAAGTGTAATTGATGTGTAATACGGCTTAAAAAAAGATGCTTAAGTATAGAATAGCCGAATTAGAGTCTACCCGAGCATCCTCACCAAATCCTATGGGTTTTCCATTGTTTTTTTTTCAGCGTGGAAACACGGCCTGCCTCAAGAACGCCATTTCCTGAGTCCCCTTTTAATCGGTTCACGTAGCATCGGAATTTCACACCCATCCTCACGTGAATCAAATTAAAATGAATCTCTCGCGAAGCGAATGTGCTAGCTGAGCTGAGCTACTTCTCGGAATGGCTCAATGGCTCGCTGCATTGGCACGTGCCATTGGCGTCCCGCTGAATCGTTCCAGTGGGACCAAAACGGCGACGGCACAGAGAGATAACATCACTAACTCCCTCTCTCCTTCCCTCCCTCTGTCGAGACAGGGTGCGATTCTGTCACGTGACATCCGGCGAGATCGTGTTTTGTTTCCATCGTGGTTGCCGAGCGTAGATATTTGTAGACACCTCATGGGGAAAGAAGAATCTATATTAAGACAGCCAGAATAGGAAGGAATGAAGTCATAAGAGACACATTTGATTTGAAAATAACGAACTGGAGTGGAAAATTGGAGGAAATGTCACGTGAGGAAGACCAAGAGACCTGGGACAAACCATTGAAAATTTTGGTAACAAGAAATGTAGAGAAATATATAAACTTACATAGGAAATGAAATAATGGAGGATTGCCGCTTAACCTCTTCGGTCCTGAAAAATTCCTGGCCTATGAAAAAAATTTCCCTACCTCTTTTAGGCACATTTGGGAGTACTGAAACTATATGTTCAACATTTTTACTACTATTATTTTTGTTGAAATGTTTATAGCCCACTTACGTGTACAGTTATTATTTGAGATCAGAAAAAAATGATGATCGCATGAATACAAATGAAGTTCCACCTTAAGTATTAATATTCTGTGCATGAATAGAAAAAATGCAACATGGGAAAGAGATAAATAGATTAAATATATTTCTCTTTATTTGTGGGCGCCATATTGATTCGTGAAAAACGAAAGCTAAAAGAGGGATTCTAGTGGATGAAATTGTCGGTGTCAAGGTGGAAAATACAAAATCGGATATGTTCACAGATGAGTACATCAGAACAATATTCTACGGGAAAAATCTACCCTCTGAGGAACGCATAACTGGTTGTTCACATATGTGGACAAGGGAACGGAAGAAGTTATGATTATTGCACTGATCATTAATGGTAAAGTCATATGAAACATCTCCCTTTCCGTCTCAGGGAAACTTCTGGGAAAATCTGTAAATTTCTTTCAGGCATTCTTATAATCCAGGTGTTGAATTCTGATTCCTCTTTGTCATGGATACAAACGAAAGTCAACAACGGCACACTATTAAATGAAAAAATGGACGCCTCTGACCTTTCCACAAATAGCAACAAAATAGCACCATGTGAATGAAGATGCTGGTCTTCCAGGATTTCCTCCGCGTTGGCCCATAATTCTTAGGACGACAGTTTCGCCAGCGTTGCAGTCGGCTTTTTCAAGCAAGACACCCCGCGGAAGCCTACATAAGGAGCACTATTTGAAGTTGCGTCGATGCGCATAAAATGCCTTGGATGGGTGCGTGTCAATAAAATAGTGGGTATTTTTCGCACAGTCTTCCATGGCAATTGGGAGGTTTTTCATACAATACGTTGCCTTGTATTGATGCAACATTCACTAAGTATTTCTCAATGCATCATTCTGTACAACTTTAAATATCGTTCAAAATAGCCCTCTAGTCCAAAAATCGAATATAGCGAGCATGTTAACGAGCCAATAATAATGGCAATAATAATGATAAAGCATTATAATATTTAGCGAATATTGGTATTGAGAAATAAACAAGGTAATTAATTAATATAATAATATTTTTGCCTGTTTCATCAATTACAAAGAAAAAGAAGGTTCATTGGCAACGTTATTTAATGCAAGGAGGGGTCTAAGACAGTATTATGGAGCGTTACGCAGGAAAAGAAGGTTTTAACAAGTAAAAAATCAGCGATGTGTAACATATGAATACTCTCAAAACGAAAACAGCCGAACTGAAAAATCTTTTATCCTGAGTTTTATTGAAACGGGGGACGTTAAATTTGCCTGTGCTTCTTTCAAGGATCTTAATAAGTACTGCCTGAACGGTAGGTAAATGCACCGAAAAGTTGGAAAGTTCTTCTCTCTTACAACCTTCACCAACGCTTAAATCGATTTTTTGCGGATTCAAAAACCCGGTAGCAGTTTTTAGGTTAGGACAAAACATCCCTTTCACCCTAAATTCGATGGTCACATCTTTTATTTTTTTGAGTCGGAATTTCTAACCAAAAGAGTGAGCTACGGAGCATATCTCGTCCCCGTGCACAAATCGTAGCCTCCGAAATGGGATGCCGTCAGCAAAAAATAAAACATCCGCCGACCGCTGAGCTGCGCTTCGCACTCACCCCGAAAACATTTCTCCCCGAATTCCGACGCGACATCTCGATCAACTTCGCCCGAATACGCAACTGGAAGATGTCATCTTCTTTATCTTGTCCGGGCCCTCGATCAGAATCCCATGAATTTA
The DNA here is from genome assembly GCA_933228895.1 of Platycnemis pennipes. Classification (NCBI taxonomy): domain Eukaryota; kingdom Metazoa; phylum Arthropoda; class Insecta; order Odonata; family Platycnemididae; genus Platycnemis; species Platycnemis pennipes. The sequence continues at coordinate 125,248,094 of OW121851.1, read as the reverse complement.
TAACACATTCGTAAAAAGACCGCGGGGGAAAAATATAGCATTTTGAGTGAATAAAGACGAGACTTGTACCGCATTTCGAGGGCTCAAGGAATGACGCTAAGAAAATATGAGTGGTTTTTAAAGAAACAATCTTACGGAACAAAATTTTGAATGAATCCGTATAAAGTTTTTGCCTCACCTTTCATTAATTAAATTTACTAGTTGAAATACATAGTTTTCAAGGAACTTCAGATGTGTGCTTAATGGTTGGATGGCAACGTGGTTACATGAAAAAGTTCTGCAGGCAGAACCGGTAACGTCAGCGTGGCCCACGTCCGTTTGGAAGTCGCCGGGAGGAGGTCATCATCACACGTCTAAGGATAAAGCATAGTCCCTTGACTCTGTCTTTCCTCTTCAGTGAAGCGAGAACTCCACCACGGTGTGAAGAATGTGACTCTCCTCTCAGCATCAGGCATTTCCTGACGAGGTGTGATTAATACCAGGTCGTTCGAAGGCATCTAAAAATTAAGGGAGACCTAGCAAATCTCCTAGGGGATCACCCTAATGAACTTGACCGCATTATTTTATTATTAAAAGTTATGGGGTTCTTCTAGAAAGTGTAAATATAAACTTTTATGAAATAATAACCTTATAAATGTAACAGCGATTCTTATATACATAATTACGTGAATTGCACAAATTTGAGGGACTAGGGTGCTAAATGACTTGGACGTCTACCCTTAAACAAAAATACTACTACATCTTCAGGCAGACACAGCAAAATAACTTTTTTAAACTAAAAGTTTATATAACTTTAACTTCATTTTAGAAATATTCCTCCAAAAATAAAACATTAATTCGATAAATACGTTTACTTCATTTTAACATTTACATATTGACGCAAAAACTTTTTAAAAGAGTATGTTTCTGACAAGGTGAGTGCATTTTTCTCGTAAGCAAATGACTTGTTCTCAAGTCAATTATCAAGTCTTATAGATGGTTTATTTAGAGCAAAGAAGGTCGGGGCTATCACATTAAAAAAAGAACATTGTAATTCTTTCTTGCCAGTTGAAGTCGACACAGTAGTAAAACTGACAGTGGATAAATTTCGTAGGAAAAATCACTGCAATCCCGCATTCAAAATCTCGTTAAAGCGACCATTATTTAAACAATGGTATGAAATATTATCTTTTCCTCTAAACTTCATGATGGAGAAATTGCACCAAGTAACGCCTGGAAATGTTCGGTTGACAAAGGGTGATTCGGGGACGGTCCGGAGTTCAGAAGTACGTAGCGCTATCGGACAGGTGGCCAAGACTTGAGATTGCAAGGCTTATTGCTGTGAAAAACATTCAATGCGTGAAGGTTTGTCACAGCAAGGTGTTTGCAGCAATAGTTTAGAATCTTTTCCCCAGCACCTCAGACACGGTCCCCGTTCCTCCGGCTGCTAGCAAGTGGCCGTAGCCGTTAATTTCCTTTAAGAAAGAGTTTCTTTTGCAATGAAGCTCCTACCTTCAACAACCTAAAACTATTTGCTTCAATTCCATTAGGTTTTTCTACAATCTCTTGTACTTAATTTTATCAAGTTCTGAAATAGAAAGTTTAGAACAGAGGATAAATAAGGAAATTTAGTGGCAACTTCCATTCTGCTCATCTCAATGAAGGAGTTCCGCGGTAACTTGGAAAAAAATTTAACTGTTTACCGGTGTGAAAATGTCCAAACCAACGGTCCAATTTCAATAAATATACTTTTATATTCAAGGGAAAATATTTTACCTATTCTCTGTTTTCATCACGGATAATTTACACGTAGTCATTATATATTAATGAGAAATTCCCCGATCAGTTAAGTTGGAAAAAATTGCTAAGTAATTCCTAGGAATATCGAGTGAAAAATGGGTCAAAATTGAAGTATTAAGTTTGACACAAGTGAATGGTAATTCATGATTGATTACGGAAGCCCATATTATAGCAGGCTGTGGGATATTTTTTCAAAAACTACCTGCCTGCACAGAAATAATGAGGTACCACCCGTTTTTATGCTGAGGTTTTTGACATAGGTGACTTTTATAGAGGATAATTTGTCATAGCATCATGAGAGATGTAGTTATGGTGACGGATACTGAGAAGTTAATGTTACAATAAAAAAGTTGGCAGCTGACGTAGATACAGCGAGGTCATTCATTGGTTTGTTCTTTGCTTCTTTCCATAATCGTCACCCATGACGTCATTGCGTGCAACCAGACACCCTCTCGAGCGGATGACATACTACCGGAAGGCATATCAGGAGAGTCATCCTCTGGGGAGAAAATCCCTTGAAACCAGGGCCGAGTCATTGCCCTTGGGGTGACACTTCCGTTGATTTCCAATTCCCTGGGCAATAGCCTATGTATTACAATATGACAGACTCGTTGAACAGGACATATGCATATAAGTATTCTAACCAAAGGAATGAGCAATTCTTGCTCAACGATATTGTTTCCGTGAGAATGGGGGCGTTTACTCGGAACTGAAATCGAAATTTTTTGCACGAAATTGTTAGATGGAAACGAAAAAAGAATTTTAGTGAAAAAATTAATCTTCTAACCACAACTATTCGCTTATAAATCAAAAATTAAAATAAAGAAAAGGAGACGCCCACCCAAAAAGCTGCTGTGATAACAATGACGTCAATTTCCTCCCGTCCTTGGCTGCTCTTATGGGAAGGGAAGGGAGTGAAGGGGGATTCTCAGGAGGTCTGCTCGCACAGATCCTGTCGCAATCGCTCCCATTGGGAGAGCCAGCTGTGTCCCACCCTTCGTGATAAGGCGAAGTAGCTTAGCGGGCTCAGTTGTGATTGGACGAAGTCGATATACTTCAGTGGGTCACCACACCCACTTTTCCGAAAGGGTTAAAAACATCAGTATTTCTCCGTTTTTTGATCCGTCAATTATTTCTCGAGTTATAGGCGGCGAAATACTGATGTTTTTAACCCTTAAAACATCAGTATTTCGCCGCCTATAACTCGAGAAATAATTGACGGATCAAAAAACGGAGAAATACTGGTCTTTTTACCTGCTAGCTGCCTAGCTTAACCTGCTAGCTTTGATTAAGTCTGTACACAGCAGGGAATAAGACAGGAGAAAGGAGGGGTTAATACAAGGTTTCAATACACTTTCCCCTACCCCCTTTTTCCTGCCAGAATTTATAAAATAATAATAATTTGAATACAACTTTAATATACTCACATTCGCTCTGCTCTGCTTCACGCACATAATTTCTCCTCCGCCAACAAAGTTGCGTGAGAGTTATCTCTACACCGTAAAAAATGTAAATTGCAAGAAAAGACACACTCGCGAAAAGACGTTATGAGCGCAATTAATCCTGCCGAAAGGTGTAATAACTCCGCGCTGAAAAGATGTAGCAGGAAGGTGGTATGAGGGAGGGGTCTGGAGGATGGAGAGTGCGTCGAAGGGGGAGGGGAACGGGAAGCTGTCTTATCTCACCGTGGCTTTGGTGGGCTCTGCGGCAAAACCCCTTTCCTTCCTGGTCGCCGTATCTGGTCGATTAAAATTAAAACGCCCGCCTCTATCCACCCTCAGAGGGGATAATGCAGCCTGCTAACTTTCTCTTTCTCTCTCTTACCTGGTGAAGCTAGATTTTAGATACTCCTCCTCTTTTGTTAATATTGTGTACTAATAGCTTGAAAGCTGCAAAATTGTTATCTAGGGAGTGCTAAGTGATACAAAATAATTTCTCTCCGAAAGTTCTAAAGTGCTTCTAGTTAATATTATTAACGGAGATGTTTTCGACGAGGTTTTCAAAGTTTAGGATCTCGATTATATCGAGATAACATTTGAATATCGGCAGGCGCTCACCATTAATAGAGCGATGAAATATGAAAGGAAATAATTTAGCGGTCATATGGATTAGATTTTTACACTATGCATCCGAATTACAACGGATTCAAGAGGAAGATGAGGAGAAAATATTGGAGGCTTAAGAATCTTGTGTCTCTAGAAGAATGAAGAAAGTACGAAGCATGGAATGGTAGACGAATGAAGAGTTATTATAAATGGTTGGAAAGGAAAGGAGATTGCTGTCATGAACTAAAATAAGGTAGAGTAGGAGGATGGAACAGGTACTTAGGGATAATGGAAAAATGAAGGTCGTTTTTGAAAATAGAATCCTGGGTAAAAGAGGACGTGGGGGAAAAAGAAAAGGTATTTGGAATATCATGAAAATGAAATACATCAAATTGAGAAGAGAAATAGCGTATGAAAGGCGACAATTAAAGAAAGATGTGCAATTTTTTTGAAATCACTCCATTTAAACTACCGTTACCAGTAAAAAACTAATAATGAATCAATATAAATGACAAAAAGTGTCATTTTTTATGTAAAAGATACTATGGTAGGTCTAATTGAAGTTATCGTAGAGATAATACGGGTGTGTAATGTAGATTTCGTTACTTTGCGTGCGTGCTGGCATTCAAATCTCAACGTACAGTGCATGATTACTATAGCATTAGTCATCCCCATGCATGTCATGCAGCCACAGACATTTTTATAAACTTATTGCACTAACTTTCCAGAAAGATGATGTATTTACAATCAGAAGTTACATTTTATGAGAGGTTACTTTCTCCCCAATGTGAATTAAGTTCAATTAACGCGAAACTGGTAAAGAGAATAACGTAGATGTATGCTCAATAGTAATGCATACTGAGTATATAACCACCTCCAATGACATATCTACCTTGTGGCTTGCATGGCATTGTTGTGGATGAGCAAGAATAGGGACAATGTCTCCAATTGGGAAGCGGGGAAAAGAGACAGTGGGGTGAGTAACGCTCATTTCACCTTTCATAATGAGAGTTGAAGAAGAGAGTAGTAAGGGTCATAAGGAGAATTCCTTGACTCTCACTCTCCGAATAAGCTATGCAGAAAGGAGTCGCTCTCAATTGACGGGAGTCAACAATGGAACTCAATATGATAGGGTGAGAATGGGATTAAATCAATTATCACGTTATGTGCGTGTAAATGCCCTATACGGTGGTAGCGTACCCGAGTAAGTAACGAGGAGGTCCTGAGAAGAGTAGGAGAAAAGAGAAGTCTGCTGACAACTCTAAAAAGAAGAAGGGACAACTTAATCGGCCATATCTTGAGACACGATGGCCTGATGAAGACTATCGTCGAGGGAAAAGTGAACGGGAAGATTGGAAAAGGCAGGCCTCGTATGAGATACATGGAACAGGTTGTGAAGGACGTAAAAGAGAAGAATTATGTCACAATGAGAAGGTTGGCCGATAGAGGAATCGAGTGGAAAGTTTCGTCAAACCAATCCTAGGATTGTTGACCACTGATGATGATGACGGTGGTAGTGAGTTCACGGGGTCATTATAATATAACATTGTCAATAGGCACCAATAATTATTTCATAAAAGCAAATCCATGACAAATTATTCGAAATTATTAAGTGATGGACATTGCAATTTGCCCAAATAAATCTCCTGGGCCCAAAATAGGAACTTATGGTTTAATCCAGTCTCCATGGTTTAGGTGAGTGGCAATCTGAAACTTCTTCTAGACTTTTATTGTCTCCCTCCCACCAAAGGTATTTTTTGTGTACGTTTACTTTGTGTATCCATGGCAACGGACGAAAAAAGTTGGTAGGAAACCCAAAAAAAAAGGAAAGAAGAAGAATGCATTGGGAAGACAGTAAGCTTCTTTGTATTATATTAATACTGTAATGATTACATGTTTCGAATCACTGCGGCGTCTCATCAGTCATCATCAATTCCACATGAAATATGGTTAGTACCATTTGGCTTCTTATACCATTGCCATTTGCCTTTTCTCATTCATGAGTGGCTGAGGACTGAGGTTCGAAAAGCATCTTGGGGTTGGGAAGGATGGTGTGAGTGGACATTGGTGGGACCAAGGAAGCCTTAAGGAAGGGGCTGGTACGAAGACGAGGGCGTCGCTCTCTTATGAGTCGGTGGGAGATGAGTTCAGATTGGAAACTGTTATGAAATCAAATCGTCTCATTTGGACGGATTCGGTGATGAAAAGGGAGTGATTGATGGAAAAATGGTAATGCTCAGCAACTTTCAGACAGGTGCTGAACACAAATGCGTGCGTCATTTCAAATCAAAATCTCGCACCCAGTGAGAGAAATTAATTAGTTTGAATATGTAGTGTAGTTTTTGTTCCACTGTGCGTTCAACTTTTGACAAAAGATCTTTATCAAAAATTTATCGTTCTCTTAAACTGGTATTACTATCTTCTTTCCTCTATTACCTACTACCAAAATTAGTAACTTTTAGTTTGTTTCATATCCATAAAAATCCATAAAATTTTACCGCACACATTCTCTATGGACTTCTAAAGAAATCCATTCATTTTTTGCTTTCTATTGTAATTTATCAACGATGTGAAGTCTAGTAGTACAACAAAGTGAAATCATTAATGGAAGTGTATTTTAGCATCCTAAAATATTAACAAACCTCAAAAGCACATCGTACTCCATGTTAAACTCGGGAAACGTTAACTTGAAAAGGTAAAAGAACATTTAATGCTTTCTGAGAATCAGAATAACCGGTGATAGTCGAAATAAATTTTTAGTTTAATATCCCAGGAAAAGAGAACATTTTACCGTAAGGAAAACTCACAGTAAAAATATAAATTTCAAAGTAACGAAGCACTTAATTTAAACTATCATCTGTTGCTTGTTTCTCTATGGAAGTGGGGATATGGACGATGGCAGCAGTGAAAAAGACAAAACTGGAAGCATTTAAAATGTGTTGCTACAGAAGAATGTTTTAGATCGAATGGATAGACCGAGTACCTTACAAAGAAATCCCGAGATAAGTGGGAGAAGGAAAAGTCTGCTGGCCTTTGAGAAGAAGACGGGACAACCTAATTGGCCATATCTTGAGACATAATTGTCTGAATACAATCGTCGAGGAAAAAAGTGATTGGGAAGATTGGAAAAGGAAGATCTCGCATGACAGATATGGAACAAGTATGGTAGTAAGTATTGGGAAAGAATTGTGCTAATACGAGTATATAAAAGTTAGTTGTTAGGTGATGTGTGAGGAGGTAAGGAGGATGATTCCCTAAGTCTTATTTCTTCTGTAGCAAAGATTTCCCAGGGAAATAATGACTTATATTTGAATTTCACGTGGATTGCACACCAATATCAATACTTCGTCCGTCAGATAGGTCGTTAAAACTCCAACCCCATGGCACCTTTTGTTAGAAGTAATGATGTTGACACTGTATTACTCTCCACCCCTCCGCTGTTCCCAAATCTATGCAATATTCATCCAAAATCTCACCTATTCGTAATAACACATCTCATCTCCACGCCCTCGTGCACCCAAATAAAAGTACTGAGAATAACAATAATGGCAATGAAAGTTTCCCATTTGCAACACTTGCCAAGATTGTCTACATCTACGTTTACGTAATACCCTGCGAGCCACCACGAGGGTGAGTGGCAGGGAGTGAAGATCACCAAACATGTACTATTGACATGTAACTAGGATATTTAATGGAGAATTGCTAGATATTAGGGTCACATGCAGCTAGATGGTTAGTATCTACATAATAAGAAAGGGATTACTGGTTGTTATTACATGCATCATGCACTACAGACTAACAATATTTCACCTACCTATCCTTTGTTTCGCTGCTTGCTCACTTATAATTCGTGGGAAAAATTACATTTTAAATCTATATGTACGACTATCTATCTCTCTAATCTTGTTAATCTGATCAACCTAGCATAATACGCAGGGGTTCTTAATATATATCTAACCATAGGTTAACCATGGTCCAAAAACGCCTAAAATGGGTCGAGAAGATCCTCTCCAATTATGGATGCAGTCGGCGAGAAGAGGACAACTTGAATAAATATTTGGCTGATAAGCTGCACACATCAATCGATGGGAGAGAACTCAGAGAGGCTTCCAATGAGCACCAAATGGATAGACGGTGGAAGTTATGGGATACCAGGTAGAGACTTTGTGCAGTAAAATCACATCAGAATAAACGCGCTACCTAACTTAGTACGAATATCACAAGGGAGAAGAAAGGATCCAGAGGAGATAATATGTCGAGGGAAGTGTAACGCCACGGAGACCTCTGCGCATATGATACAGAATTGCTTTAGGACGCTTGGAGGGCGGTTTCTACGCCATAATGCTGTGAACAAAATTTTGGATAACGAGCTAAGGAAAAAGGGCTCGAGCGTGCATAGGGGGCCTCACTATAAAACCGAAAGTGGGCTACTCAAACCCGATATGGTAGCAAAAAGGGAAGGATCAGTCTGCGTGACTGACTCACAGGTCGTATGCGGTGCCTACCCGCTAGATGATGGCAACCAGAAGAAGATCAGCAAATATAACAGAGATGACCTGAAGACAATGGTTGCAGCTGATCAGGGTACGAAGAAAGAAGACATCCGAGTTATCACGTGCACCATCTCCTGGAGGGGTGTCTGGAGCAAGAAATAGGCTGAAGATCTGCTGAGCCTGGGAGTCACCAGAGGAGCACTAACATCCATCACCACCAGAGTCCTAAAGGGGAACCACATGAATTGGACAAGATGGAACGCGATGACAACGGTTAAAAGGAGAAGAAAGGTGTTGGTTAAAGCAAAGAACGTGCTCGAAAGATGGGAAACCTGCACCCAAACATCAGAAATTCGGCAGCAGGAAAGTACGCCGTCCTACAACTCAGTCTGCGGAGTCACGGGTTGGTGCGGTGTGGAGGTTTTAGTGATTAGTGGGCCCATGGGCTCCACTCTCACACTACATGGGAACTAAAACTAGCCCAAGTGTGCGTAAATGCATTTCCTCCACACCTTAATAAAACATACATCAGTGAACAAATCGGTTTCGAATTCACTTAAAAGATTGAACCTAAATTTTAACCTGCGTTCTGATAGTAATTCCCATCCTAGTTCTTCTATAAAACTCGTAACGCTAAAACAATTATTATAACGGCCTTTAACAAATCTAGTGGATCTCCTTTACACACGCTCTAACTCCTTTATCATACCTTCCTCGTACGGATCCCATATACTAGCGACAGTTCTAAATGAGGCCTGACAAGTGTAAAATAGCTTATTTCTCGTACTCTCTCATCGAATTTGCCAAGAACCCTGTTTACGAATCCTAATCTACGGTTTACTACACTAGTTACTTCCCTGATTGTCCGTCTACTGTAGAGAAATAGAAATGAAATATCTGAACGTTAAATACAATATTCTTGAAAGGGGATTTGTTTGAATCTTCAGTGTCATACTTGGTGCTTCGTCAAAGAAAAACTTTAGCTTTGGCGATACATGAGAAAAAAGTAAAGATGAAAATATAAACGTATAATAAAAACTATCAGAACACTTCCTAGACACGCCAAATAAATGTAGTTTCCACCCTGAGACCTTGCACGTGAAGGAGAATGAGGTAATGGAGTGGACTTGTGGAAGAAGTTTGATATTGCCCAGCAACACTGCTGTTGAAAACCTGCTACATTTTCCAATCATTCCCCTGGTCACCATCTCGCCTCTCCAAATAAGGAACTCTGACGACGTTTCTCTGCCTCCTTGTGCTATCTTCTGTTCTCCCAAAGGCGGCAGCCTCCCCCTCTAGATCGACATCCATTCTCTTCCATCTGGTATTGCTCGACCCCCCAAGGTCATTTCCACCAAAAATTCACCCCCTCACTCCCTGAACCCTTTCTCTAATCCCTGCTCAGTAAAGGGCTTTTTACAGCGTAATGAACGGCCGGTTTGAGACCCTTTCTACAATCTCTCTGAGGAAGAATCGCGGAGTCTACATGCATGACCCTTTAGTTTACCTTTTTAGCGTTAGTGTTACATTTTCCCTGTGAACAATTGCGGACAATAATAGAAAACAATGAAGATATCCGAGTGAATTAAGAATAGTTATAGTATATTTCGATGTAGACGAGTAGTCTGCAGTAATTTTTGTACATGTTCCTATTTCAACATTACTAATTAATGCATGATTTCAAAAATATAGATTAATATATTTAAAGAAATACCCGACTAATCAGTAATGACTGCATTACTTTGTAGAGACTATCAATTTAGAGTTATCTCTAAGTTGCTTGTATGCGGTGCTCACGCGGACTTGTATTTTAGAAAATTTGCATGATAGCGTATATTCAATTCTCCTTTAATTTAAAATGTATAAATAAATATGATTCACCCCCTTCCATACACCCCTGAAGTGACTTGCAGGGTTTTATGTACTTTTGGTGATGATTACTGATTTCTTACCCTAACCTTATTCTACTACTAAAATTAAAATCACCATAATGAAAGAGAATTAACTAGCAGAAAATCAATAAATGTATTTTAACTGTGAGGGGTAATTGATTGATCACAGACAACTAACTTCAACTTGGGTTTTCGTCACAGTTTCTGTTAACATTAACAACAAAAACAAAGTCAGCCATATTTCCCCTTGCATAGAATAACCCACGCTGGTGGGATTCAAATCCCGGATACTAATATTAGCATTAACTACATCCTAGGGATTAGAGTTAGTGTGGCAGGTAGAGTAGTGGCCTCCCATCCCATGGGCGCGGGTTCGAACCTTGACAGGGTCCATATTAGAGTGGTATGCTGGTCCCCACATGAATGCTGCGAGTAGGGCAATTCATGTTCAGTTCTCTGTCCATCGGACAGAACTTTAAACCCTTATCTCGGGGTGACCCTCGTTTAGAACAGGCATTATGTAAGTCGTCGGGTTTCCATCAATTCTTCCTCCACTCCTCAAGTTTCTACCTTTTCCAAAATACCCGTCTATTCTAATTTACCAAATTTCCTGAAGTGCTGGTCACCGCTTCTAATAGCATAGAGTTTCTCCGATGCGTTTGCAATACCTGATGATGGTAGATGGTGCTATATAAAACGGTAATGGAAAAACACAGTGCAGCAGAGACTTGTAGGCAGAGAAAACGATCAAGTCTTCGGGTACTATTAAGAGTGTCCCAAATGGAAAGGAGCTTTTAAGACAATTGTGCAAAGGTGTGGCAGATTCAAGGTTCCATATAAGTGGATGCCATAGGTCATGGGTGGAAAAATGAGGCAGCTGCCTGAGGTTTCTTGCATTAATAACTAGTATCTCCACCAACATATGCACTTTATCCCGCCTATGAATTTTGGTAAGCATGTGAAAAATTTATTTCCTGATTAAAATTATCATCACATTTCTTCAGGGAATCAGAGAAATTATTTACCATGCCCTGCCTGCTCCACATATTCGTTGTTCCATATTTAAATCTAAGTTTTTACTGGATTATGGAGAAATATTTTCAGCCAAGCGTATGGATTGGAATTTCATGTACCCGTAGCAATGAAGCACTACAAAAAGAATTTGAGCTTCTTTAAAATTATTTAAAAATAAACTGATCATACTGTCAATTATTTACAGATATGAATCAATTACGTACCCATTTGGGAAATATTTGATGGAATAAACATGAGAAGTAGTTTCTCTATATTCTACCAAAATTGCTTTAGGGAATCGAAATAAAGAGAGGCGTAATGGTTTGTGTAGTGCTCCGACCTTTAAAAGGTCTGTATTCCGATTTCCGGTACAATAGACTTTTATTCTTTTGTTAACTATGTTTCACTGGAAATTTCTATTTATTATAATGGATGGGATTAATTTGAGATGCCTAATTCTGCCTTCATGGCATACGATGACAAAAGAAGGCGATCAAATGAGATATGCCTGAAGTTCACACCCACTCAAAGGTAAGAGGTGTTTTAAAAATGTGCACGTCGATCATTATCATCATATCAGTATCATTACAACCCTTACATTCCTATCCTTGCAACTTTACTTCCGGTCTGACGCTTTTGTAAGAGACATAAAACACAGATGAGATAACTTGAATATCATCATTTTATGTATAGACGACCGGATACGGCATAACACTAGATCTATCCATTTTTCTTCAAAAACTTGTACTTGTCATTTCATAATGAAGTAGTTCCCCAAATTTAACTCGGATGCTATTAAGTTTATAATATACAACTCTCACATAAACACTTAGTTTTTGTCCTTTTCTCATCATTGCAACTTATGAAGTCAAAAGGTGCGATTATACTTGCCTATTTATTTATTTTTTTAATTGTGAAAATATGACCATTAATTAATGATATTGGCTTTATGTAATAATTTTAATAACCCTAGACCCTTTGCCAGTCTGGTAGGGTGTTTTATTTTGAAGTGGACCGTCAGTTGAGTGGAAAGTGCAAATCCAGGCTTATAGAGAAATTAACCGTAGCACGGAATTCATTTCACTGGCACGCGGGATGAAGAAAGATAAACAGCGAGGGCGGATCCTTCAGAATATCCTCGACATCCATGGTATCGACCGCAGGTCCACACACTGCAAGCGGAGAAAGGACCCTTGCCTAAAGGGATACTCGCTTTAAGGGGTCGTAACCCAATTAATATAACAGAAAAAACTCGGATAATTTTTGGGCCACGTTTTATAACGTCACGTTGACCTAAAATATTTTTTATATAGATAAGGCTCGTTAACGTAAAATATTATATTGATGTGGACCAGGTGGAAATTAAGTTAACAGTGCCTGTAGTGGTTGCCTTCTTCTGGTTATTAAAATTTGTGACATCAGTTAGTACGTAGGGACGTTAAAAACATGGTAGTCTATCCATAAGTGAGCGTTAAAAATAATTTTACGAGAGATATTATAAATAGAGATGGGTCAAATAGCAGATTTCTAGAAATCGAATATGAAATCATGACTCGAATATATCGAATTTTGATTAGCTCGAATACTAGAATCGCAACTGATATGCTAAATGTTATTCCGCAAATTAATTTGTTACATGTTGAAGATAAGGTATCATGACTCGAATATATCGAATTTTGATTAGCTCGAATACTAGAATCGCAACTGATATGCTAAATGTTATTCCGCAAATTAATTTGTTACATGTTGAAGATAAGGTACAATTAGATCAAATTTAATAAAAATTCTACTTTTAAGAGACGCAAAAGAATTTGGCATCAAGGGCGTCAAGGTGAATGGTGAAGAAATGAACATTCTAAGGTTTGTCAGAGAAAATTGCACTTTTCCACAAATTGTTTTATTGCGTACAACGCGTTTCGGCTCACAGAGCCATCATCAGGTACAAGACAAAGTTACCTGATGATGGCTCTGTGAGCCGAAACGCGTTGTACGCAATAAAACAATTTGTGGAAAAGTGCAATTTTCTCTTACATTATGAAGAACTTCCACGATATCTCGCCTGAATCTGTTGAATTTATTCTAAGGTTTGCTGATGACATCGCAGTTGTAGCAGTAAGTCGAGAGGACCTGTAAGCATCCCTGACCACAGTGGACCAAGTACTTCAAGAATATAATATGAGCAACAACAAGAAGAAAACTAAAATCCTAGTGTGCGGAAGAAAGAAGCTTAGGGCAAATATCACAATTCAAGGAGTGAAATTGGAGCAAGTGGAGAACTTCACCTACCTTGGCAGCACTATAACTTGGGATGGAAGAAGCTCGACGGGCTTCAAGCGAATAATAGCACAAGCTAAGGAGGCGTTTATGAAGAAGAGACAACTATTATGCTCGAAGAACCTACGGCTGCAAACAAGGAAGCACTTCATGAAAACATTCGTATGGAGCGTGGCACTCTATGGATCAGAGGCATGAAACATCGGGAAAGCAGACCAACGAAGAATTGAAGCCTTCGAAACATGGTGCTGGAGGCGAATGTTGAAGATTAAATGGACAGATAAAGTGAGAAACGAAGAGGTGTACAGAAGAGCAAATGAAGAAAGGACAATATAGAAAACCCTACGGCAAAGAAGAACCAGATGGATTGGACATAACTTTAGGCACAATGAATTAGTTAGGAATATAATAGAAGGAAAGATTGAAGGGAAGGTCCCGCGGGGAAGACCAAGGGCAAATAAAGAAGGATGTGAAAGGGAAAACATACCAGGGCGTGAGGGAAATGACACTGAATGGAGCAGAATGGACGACTTCAGTAAACTAATCCTAGGATTGAAATACTGATGATGAAGACACAATAAATTTATTTCCGCCAATTTATATTCTGTCGAATTCATTAACTTTTATAACCCTTAATAACTGAGAAAAAAGTGTTGATGCGCCGAGTTCTGTCCAGGTTTGAATTAATATGATTTATCGTTCACCAACACACCAAATATATCGTAATTAGCATAATTATTCGAGATCTCGAATATCGAAAAATTTCTAGTAATCGAGATATTCGAGTATTCGTGGGTAGTATTCGCACATGTCTAATTATAAATCCTTCTCTTAATGAACGCATATATATGTATACGACTTAAATTTAGAGAAAAGGAAACAATCGTTCTCAACCATGAGTTGGTTTAATCAAAACTCGAGTTTAATATAATCAATATTTTCATATCAGTTCAGCTTTGAAGAGGGCTTCGTTAAAATAATTTCTAGTTTAAATATTAAATATTCTATCCATAGTCAGAGGATTGGCTTTCAGGAAGTTCTATAACGTGATATTTTTCCAGTTTACCCATTTAAGAAATTTGTATTGGTAGTGGGCTCTTTCAATGCAATATCTACTCTTAAGATAAATTGCGAATATACTCAATTTCACAACTGTCGCGCTGAAATGGAACTTACGAGGAACTTAAAATTGGAAAAAGGTAACCTCAAAGATCAATCCTCATCAGCTTAAAACAAATATGAAAGGATATTTTGAATAACCCTAGTGAAGGACAGAGAAGGCTGGATGTGAAAGCATTGTCCAACTTAATGATTATTGTGTGAAAGCACTGAAAAACCGGTTCTATGAGATGTACCATATATTTTAGAGGCACAAAAGCGTGGGATGAACTCATTGGTGGCGTGAAAAAAAAACATATTTTATTGAGAGAAACGATCAACGATATCAATTGAAATGCTGGTCACAAAGACAGACAATGAGAAATATTTCATATCCCAATAAAACAACGGCTGGTTTCATAAATCTGTCGACAGAATTATTCCAATCACTTCCAAGCCATTCCAATAATTATAAGGCACGGGGCAAACATTTCTGTAATGAATGATATTTCTTCTGAATTGCATATTTTGTTCATAAATATCTTTATGAAATTTTCCGTGAGGGAAGTACGAAGTAACTCCAAAGTTAAAGTATTATATATGCATGTACGAACTTGCACATTTACGGCATGCAATTTTTACAGAAAAAATATAAATAAAGAAGACAACTGTGCCTAAATATAGGGAACTGGATAATTTGAGAAATTTAATTATAAACATTTAATTATAATTCAACTAAATGACATTGAACGAAACATTACAACAATGGGATACTTTTTCAATGCCTCAGTTACAACCACATTATTTTTAAACAACTGAGTTACTACTTGTTGTGACTAATTCCGTAAACATTTCATTCGAATCAAACTGCGCACTATGTATCGAGGTCATGTAAAATAAATTTTTTTCCAAGAAAATGTAAGATTTGGATTTTTCTAAGCAATTATAATAAAGACCGAAATAATCGTATAAATGTTTTAATTAATGTAATGCCGAATCTAACACCACTCATTCACTCTTATGCTTCTTGTTCACTTTTTGTTATATGTACTTGAAGTCCACATTTTTTAGTTTCTCTCTCCATCTAAACTCTACTGAGAGTTTGCTTTCTTGAAGACCTAGTAAAGTTACTGGTGCCCGGTGAGGCTGGAAGATGAGATTCATGCATTGCTTATGTGAGTCTTTTGAGAAACCAGAGAAGGTAGCGCATGAAATAGACTCACGCTCCGTATTCTGGGTCCGGAAACTCAAATTACTGCACCCCTGTGGCTCCAAAAAGTGGGATGGAATGAAAAGGATTGTGTGCGCCCATTCCTTTTCCATTTAAATGGACTCGAAGGAAGCCAATTCCGTAGCGTATAAAAGGACCAATCGAGAAAAGAGCGAATAAACCTGTTGAACTGGGAGTTACCTGATATCTGACCTCATTAACCTCTATTTGGTCTCCCTATCCGTGGCATTTATTCCACATAAAGATATTTTTGTAAAAAAAAAACGTTCGAAATTGAAGCAATAGCGTCGTGTAACTGGAGTTGTTTTCCAGAATCAGCTATTAGTATTAAAAGTTATTTTCACGACGCAAAATTTTCAGGAGATGAACAATGAGGTACCTGAATCCACAGGGTTGTGATACCAGGTAGCATGGAGCCGAAACGATCATTGTTGGTTTGGATTGAATTAGTATGAAATCTAGAGCGCTGACTTCTCAACCTAAAGGTCCAGGTTCATGCCCTGGTAGTAGAAGTTTTTATTACTACCCCGGTCTCCAATAAATCCTACGTTAAGACTACTTCAAGTACAGTATCTGTCCATTCGGTACGACGCTATACTTTGGACCCCTCGGCGTCTTCCGCTAACATCAGGGTGTTACCAACGCCGGATTTCTCTAGACTCTTCCTCAACTCCTTAAATCCATTAAATAAGTCTTTTTTATACCCAGCCTGATCTTAATGGAATTATCGTACTTGCCAACCGCTCCTCTAACAGCAACAAGAACAAAAAAAGCGAATTGAAAGATCAGACAAAAGTTTCCTCATTGATATTGTTATTCACGTTACGATTGACGTTGAAATCTGTGCAGCATGCAATTCTCCGTGAATCTGTCAATTACACGCCCAGATCGCTCTTCAGTAGATGACGATTCATAATATTGCGTTACCAATTCGTCAGTCGCACGAACAAAATTTTTATGCAATTTTACGATTAGCGACAGCTCAGAGCAAAATGCTGAAGCAACATTGCCCCGAGCACTGATCGCATGGAGAGGAACGTCCCTAGTCTGTTCGCGATGGCTCCGTAATTTATTTTTGACGCACGCCAATATCGATCCAGCGCTGACCCCTGTGTCCACGCATGCAGGCGAGAGATGGAATAAAGTCATTACTTTTCTGGACAAGTGAATAAGAGCTCGGCTTCCTCAACGGTCGCATGGAGTTTCATATGACGTTAGACCACACAATATACTAGAGGCTCAAACGACACGCAAAGAACATCCTATTTAATACGAGTAGCTGATGCATCATTAGGTTAAGATTTCAAACGCAGGTTAATGAATCCGTAATAGCCCTTAAGAACTGTAGAATTCGTTATTTAGGTGGTTCTATGATTACCTTATATCGGACCGTCTAGTTCACTGTTATCCAACATGGAGGACAACTTCAAAATCTGCTA
Organism: Platycnemis pennipes; assembly: GCA_933228895.1. Classification (NCBI taxonomy): domain Eukaryota; kingdom Metazoa; phylum Arthropoda; class Insecta; order Odonata; family Platycnemididae; genus Platycnemis; species Platycnemis pennipes. The sequence continues at coordinate 125,230,829 of OW121851.1, read as the reverse complement.
GGTGGGATTCGAGTGGCTGAAATACTCTTCACCACATTAAAATCCGCGAAGATATCAAAAATACTGACATATTCACTAGGGTTAATGCGAAAAGTCGAAAATAATTTATCATCACCATTCAACAGCACATAGATTTGTTTGACGCAGCTTTACAATAGGTTCTTCAATCATTAAATCTCTTCATATTTTTATAATTTTCTTTATTTTATCTTAACTACTTGCTCCTTAACCTTAACTATATCTAATTCTTGGCCGTCCATTGCCACTCTTTTCATTCAATACTCCCTCTGCGATCGTCTTCCTTCATTTCTCAGAAGAGATATGGCAAATTAGGTCGTCCTGTCTTGTCGGGACTTCTCTTTTCTTCCACCAAATATGCTAATGCCAATTCATGTATCCAATCAAATAATAGTCCTCTTGTTGTTTCTAATAATTTAGTTTCACGGGCCTGTTTCACTGTTCGCTTAATTTTTTCGTCTCGTGGAATGGCATATCTCCTAGTTGCTTTTGCGTAGTTCATATTTAGTGATGATACACACTCTAAACCCTTCATGTGGTCTAAAGGATTAGCAGGAAAATGGAATGGAACAATTTTGATCAATAGGAATTAATTTAAAAAAAATAGATAAGTGGGGATGAATTTAAGATGGTGGATATTCTGGGTTTTAAGCATATCTTCATGAAGTACTAATTTGTGCAATGCATATTTGTTGTGCTACTCAAATTTTTTGAATTCGGAAGAAAAGTAGAATCTGTGGAAGGTGTATCCCGCATGATAACCATAGAAATCTCTTTTTAGGTAGGTTGCACAAGGAAACTTAGTGCACGTATGTAGTGCATGCCTGATGACAACACACCCACTGCCACACACCCTCGAGGTGGCTTGCAGGGTGATCAGTAGATGTAGATAAGGGTACTCTGTATTGATCAGATACATATTGCGATGAGTTTTCAGGAGCACCACCGAGCAGAAATACAAATCTTTTCCCTCTCACTCACAATGAAGAGATTTTTAAAATGACGCACCACAAGGTTACCGAAGCCCCCGACTACTTCGTTGTCCGTGACCCCCGCATGCGTCCCTGAGTCCCCCTGGTTTCGGGCCGCCCATCATCAAGTGGGTCATCCCACAGATGTGAGATCCTGGGCCCCTCGCCGAGAGAGAGACCCTCGTCTTGCCAGACAAGATAATAGACACCGCTGGTGACGCATAATTGTCGTCGCTTCCCCCCCCGAAATGAAGTGGAAGGAGGAAACAAAGGGAAGATGTGGAGTTGGACGAGCCTTCTTCTCGACCCACTTAAGTGGGCAAAGTAGGAGTTGAGGGCAAGGGGAGAGTAAAGTAATGCTAATGGGGAACGGAGCGATTTCCTTATTTGCCGCGTGGGAGGTACTCCTCCACATCTGATAGGAGGATGTGCGTTGGGATGCGGGGTTGGAAAGAGGGGAGAACGATAATCAGTTATTTTTTCTCTCTAGAAAATTGTTTTGTAGTTTAAGGTTACTGTATGAATCTCTCAGCTCGTATAAATTCGGTCGATCTTCATTACCTTACATTAAATAGTGTAGTTCTGACTACTATATTAATACTATTCCTTTTTTATGCATGATATGTAGTGCATGTTTGGTGAGCAATCACCCCCTGCCACACACCCTTGTGGTGGCTTGCAGGGTATTATGTAGATGTACCTGTAGGTAGGCCTGTGCGATGACCGATTTTGGTCATCGATTTTCGATGAAAAAAATTCATCGAAATGCTTCGATGACGATGGCTGTCATAAATCATTGAATAGAGTGTACACGATGATCGATGACCATCGATGATCGATGAATGTCGATGATCGATGACTCTCGATGATCGATGAATTACGATGATCGACGAATATCAATGATCGGTGCGGATGTCTCTGTTGGCAGTTTGGTGTGGCTATTAAGTGAAGATTGAATTGGGTCAAACTTAATTTAGAAGGACGAGGCCTATTTATTAAAGAGCGAAACAAGCACCAAGTTACAAATCAAGCAACAACTCTTTGTTGTGGTATAATACTCATTTCCGCATTTTCATCGGTGAGTAGAGGTCGGTCGTCGTACACAACGTTTCCTGCATCGCTGAAGAACCGCTCTGATGACGTTGGAGTGGCAGGAATAAGATTTGGATAAAGCTGGGACCTCCTCGTACTTGTGGAGCTTCGCCAGGAAGGGGTCGTCAGCAGAGGTAGCGTTTCTCGTGTCAGCAGCACATCACAACTCATCGACATCAATGATTCGCATCAACTCATCGGCATCGATGATTCTCATCGACTCATCGCAGTCGATGATCGATGACTTCGATTAATCGACTCATCGCACAAGCCTACCTGTAGGTACACATCAGTCTTAAGATTGGTTTGAAAAAGCCTCGCTCCTGGATTCTTCTCGATCGGATAAACCTCTTCATATCTCCATTTATTTTCTCTTCTACATCCTTCACAACTCGTTCCTTACATTTCATCATCCGGATGCAAGTTCTGATCCTTCACCTGAGGGACCTGAGGACGCCAGCGAGAGAGCTGGCGAAACTGTTTTGGGAAAAACAACGCACGCCGAAGCAACCCGAAACGATGCCGGTCCCAGCTGTTTAACTCCGCGGAAACCTGAGATTGAACTTCTTATGGAGTGTTTCCTTTTTACCAAGTTGGTATTTCCAGCTATAAAGATATTATTATGTTGATAGAAAACCAACTTGCCTGTATTATTCTCCTATTTACTCCATAGATTTTTAGAAGTCTTCGAGATTTCGAGAAGATGTAGAAATGTGTTCCGAATACCCTGAGAAGAAGACGGGAAAACTCAATCGGCCACATCATGAGACACGATGGCCCGATAAAAACTATCATTGAAGCACAAGTGGATGCGAAGAACGGCAAAGGAAGGCCTCGTATGACATATATGGAACAATTGATGAAGGATATGGAAGAGAAGAAATGTGTAAGTATGAAGAGATTAGCTAATGAACAAAGTTCATGGAGAGCTGCGTCAAACCAATCCCAGGATTTCTGGCTAATGATGATGAGATTTTTTAGACGTCATAACAGTAAGAAAATACTCTAAATGCTTCATTCATGACCAATGCACCAACTCAACCAAAATGGATCTGATTTCTTATAAATTACACGTAAAATTTTCAGTGGAGGTTGAAAGAGATAAGACGGATGAAAGAGAAAACAAAGTAGGAAGTGTCGGCATTGCTGGGGAGGAGAAGAAATCCCTGGATCAAATTAAGGAAGAGGGAGAGTTGAGTGGATTAGGCAGGTGATAAAGGTCAGTGGTGTTTGAGGGAAGAGGAGGAGTAGAGGATGGCATGGGAAAAGAAAAGATACGGATCTAGAGAAGCACAGCATTCAAACATGTGCGCTCTTTTCCTTGTGAAAGCTTCTGCTGCCTGATTTTTGAAGTACGGTTCCTTCGAGGGAGCTTCCCAAGTAATATGGGCTAACGCATAAGATACTTCCAAACAAACCTAATTTAATAGATGTTTCATATTTTAGGAACAAAGTGAAAATCACTTGTATTGCCCTCATTATATCATACTATAGAGAATGCGTTTCGACAGCCTAAGTTATTATCAAGTGGATGGTGATAAGGATAATTACCTAATAGTTACTCAAAGAGTCCAAACTCTTCTTACTATAAGTTGAGGAAAAAAAGTTGCTGTGAGAAATTCGGTGGCACAAGAACTGATAAAGTATAAAAAGTGTATGGAAATTGTATTCTAACTTCTTATATGGGAAGAATATTAATAAAGAGTGGAGACAGAGAGGATGGCTGTCGAAAAGCACGAGGAAAGTTAGAATATATTTAGAGATAAAAGGGTAATTATGAAAGTAAGGAGAGCTAAAAACTAGTAAAAGTTCGGTGACTAAGTACACCTCGCCACACAGCCTTGAGGTGGATTGCCGAGTTCCCAGTAGATGTAGATGAATGTTTTCGGCGTAAAAAGAGAGTAAATAAGGCAGGAACGTTTTAAAAATGTCTTTCGTGATAGAATACGGATAAAGAAAGAAAGTGAATATCATTGAAAAACTGGGTTGAAAATTTTCCAGATTAATAAATCCAAATATCATCAACTTTCTGTTTCCAAATCTTTCATTACCAGAGGTTAAAGTATTTCAAATGAGTACCTCAATCAGTAATGAACAGCAATGAAAAAGTAGCATCGCCTAGAAAATTAACACCTGCAAAACACAAATATTATATTGGTCCAAAAATAAAGCTGAATATCTATCGCTGCTCGTAACAAAAGAAATCTCACTGCTGAAAAGAGCGTCCTTCACGCTGAGTTAGCTATTTCTCTGAAGCAGTGCTATTGTATTTCCAGTCATCCGAAGGCGGATACAGAAACTGACGTTTTGTATCCAAAGGGAAGTCGGCTATCAGGGGCATGCGATGTTGTAGCATGCACTTCTTCCTCGTCATCCCTGTTCGAAACCGAAGCAGGTGTGATGAAGTGGAATGATGGAAGATTGGGCGACTTGAGAAAGGAGGCCAATGATGTTCGAATGTGCGCAAGGCTGGCGAGAGGGAAGGTTTGCCTTTGGAAGTCGGCTCAAAGCCTGCTTAGGTGCGGAGGGTGGCTGCGGAGATTCGGTTCCAATGAACGAAAGAAATGGCGCGGAAGAAATCAGTGGAGCGAGTTAAAGAAAGGAGCTCTCGCAAGCTTGGTAATGGGGTTCTCGTCGCCGCTGACCACCCCACCTCGAAAATTTCCTGCGCAGTGTGTCGAGGAAGAATATCGTCGTGACCAAGGGTGTCTCCTCTTCAGAACAGTAAACGAAACCCTTTCTCATCTAAAGTGGCAGCTTGATGAGGGTGAATCAGAGGGGATTGATTTTAAGTAACACACACCGGTGGTAGGGCCAACAAAGAAGAGGTGGTACGAGTGACAGCTAGAATTCCAACGCAATCGAGAGTATTTCCGGGCAAGTTAATTACCTTAAACACTCATTGATATTCCGAAATTAGTGTGTGTGGGATGAGGATCCATTCGTTTCGGGATTTATACGAGGTTCGATGCGATTGTGGGAAGGCCTACATTTGGCAAACCCCGAGAGCCTTAAAGACCCGTATTCAAGAACACAGGAGAGCGACAAACAACAGACAACCGCGCCTTTCAGCCATCGTGGAGCGCTTTTGGGAAGGCCCGGCACACAACATCAATTTTGACGGAGCCAAGCTGATCAAGACTGAAAAACGCTATTTCCTAAGGCTTATTCGCGAGGCGATCGAAATGGCCAAAAACTCGAACAACTTTAACAGAGACGATAGCTTTAAGCTCTCCCATACTTGGAAGCGCCTAATTGAAAAAAAAAACTAGTCAAACGGCTAACGAAAATGCGCCCATTTGAACATCAGAGCGCAGAAGTAAATGGTATATAAGACGGTAAAAATCTGCTATGAAACACTTCAGACCTGAAGACGCGAATTGAAACGTTGGCGAAACTGCTGTCACCCCAGAATGGACACACACGAAAGAAATCCCGAAAAGAATGGATCCTCAAACCAGACACTCCGCGGAAGCCTCAATAAGGAATAGTGTGTATGGGAGTTTAGGTGTTGGACTTAATGAAATAATATTGATGTCACCTCAGATAGATAATTGTGAATAGTTATCCGTGTAAGGATTTGTACAACTAAGATGATTAGAAACATTTTGGATCGGTGGATAAAACGTTTTGGGGAGCGATTGTTTAGGGAGCGTCATCATCATTAGTCATCAATCCTAAGATTGGTGTGATGAAGTTCACCACTGACTTCTTCTATCGGCTAATCTCTTCATATTTACGTATTTATTCTCTTTCACATCCTTCATAACTTGTTCCATATATCTCATACGAGGCCTTCCTTCGCCGTTCTTCCCGTCACTAGTACTTCGACGACTGTAGGTATTCATCAGACGATCATGCCTCATGAGGTGGCCGCTTAAGTTGTCCCGTCTTCTTCTCAGGGTATTCAGAAGTCTTAGGAAGCTTAGGGAGGATAAAACTCGACGTCGGTATTATCCTACTCTTGAAAAACATTCTAAAGGGTTGACGGTTTAACATCCCATCCGACGGACGGTGTGGTGAGCTTGGAGTACCTACTCTCTACACAACACTCAAGCCGGGACCGGTGTAACAATAAAAACTTTTAGCAATGCAGAATTCGAACGTGAGCCATCAGGACGGGAAGTCATTACTCTAGCCACGATAATAATTAGAGATAACGTGTTTCGGGCAGAAAAAATTCTTCATCTCTGAGAAAAAAGTCGTTTGGCAAAAAACTGATATAAGGTATAAGAAGTAATTTCAGCCGTGACTTTGAGGAATTATGGGATATTTATAATGAAATACAAAAGTAACACTCCACACTTAATTTTTAATAATAACCGACCCGGGTTCTGGCAACTCAGTGCCATTTTCTACACGGCCTAGAAAATGGCACTGAGTTGCCGAAACCTGGATCCGTTATTATTTAAAAAAATTATGTGTGGACTATTACTATTGTATTTCATTACGATATAAGGTACTTACTAATTTTCTTTTAAATAGAGTGGTTGTAAGATTAAGGTTCTAAACCATTTCAGAATATTATATAATCTTCTCCCCGACTTATTTTACCACTAAAGAGGTAAGAATGGTAATGGGAGGCATAATATCTGCACCGAGTGTGAAGAGAGCGGGTCATCTACTGTGGCAGTGACGTTTTCCAATTTTGCATTTTGTATGCACGTTCCTAGCTCGTGTTACGAAATTTTCTTCTAGGGTTTTGCCTAAGACAGATTGCGACGGTAGGCGTAGGAATATTTCTGCGTAATACACCTCTCCACGTGCGAGCAGGGTTTCCCAGCAAAACGATCCTTGGATTGAGGTGAAATTAAATATTTCTCACGTCCCTATTCAAGACTGCTCCGCTGTTTCGTTAATACCCCTTATATTTCCTTTCCTACTTCACCATCCCGGCTTTCCTCTTTCCTTCCCTACTTTACCTCGAGAAAAGGAAGTCAATAAGCTCTCCCAATGTGTTTCCCCCAAAGCGCATCCGAGTTTTCCGGCTCATTGGCGACCGTTCTTTATCCGATTTGGTCTCTCGTCTTAGTGGCTACCTCCGAGGGGCGAAAATTCCTCTGAGCGCCGCCGCCTAGCAAGTGGGTTAGACTCGTTGTAAGTTTCGCCTTTTTGCGATACCGTAATTCCTCACGTTTGTATTGTGGTTACCGTCATGGTTGATTAGCAGAGTTCACTAGAGTTCATATCAGTTATATGGGATAATTTGATTTAATTACCTGAATGGTACAGGTGCAGATGTCGTTGAAAAACATTGTAATGTTAATATAAAGAACATTTACTCTACATCTCTATCACTGGAAAGGAAATTAGGGCAAGGTCGAGGAGTGGCTAGAGCAGATATTAAAGAGTGAGGGTGAGGTTGAAACCTTGGTAGGATTTTATTACAAATCTTGGCTGAAAAGTACAGCATATTTATTTATTAAGAGCGAGGGTGTTTTGAACACAATGATACAGGGAAGTGATAGAGTACGAGGAGAATGGGTAGTTCGGATAGAATTATTTAAAGGCAGGAGGTATGCGGAGCTAAAGAAAGAACTCACATAAAAATAGATATTTGGGGAAGAGTAGTAAGTCAACCTAAACCTGCCTCGACCTGACGATTATTATATTCACTGTCATCAATCTATTTTTCGTATTACATCCAGTTTTCAGAAATAAATAACTATGATCCATTAAGAAAATCTGCAAAAAATCGAAATTTACCCTCCACCATTCACACTCAACCCCACTCCCTTCTATTCCATATCCTGCATGAATTATCCACGCATGGTCCCATTCAGGCGTCTTCTACGGCACCCTTGCGTGAGGGAGTAGACACGGTTGAGGGAGATGGCGGGAGAGAAAGCAAGCGGCTTGATATGTAGATTATTTAAGACGCACCAACGGAGGGTAGGGAGAGAGCACTTTCGCAAAATATCTTCCATTGCGATTTTCCTTCATTTTTCACGTCATGCTACTGGCATGGAAAACGAAATTGTAAGTGAAAAAGTAAATTGTAAGTGGAAAAATAAATTGCACGTGGAGAATTAAATTGCAAGTGGAAAACTAAATTGTAAGTGGAATACTAATTTGTAAGTGGAGAACTAAATTGTGAGTGGAAAACCAAATTGTAAGGGGAAACTTAAATTGCAAGTGGAAAACTATATTATAATTGGAAAATTTCATTAAGTGGAAAACTAAATTGTAAGTGGAAAACAATATTTTAATCCATGAGTCTGGATCACTATTAATCTTATATATTTATAGGATGAAAAGGGTTAAAACCTTGCACGAGGATTGCGTAGGGGAAGTATTGCTCTATAGGGAATTAGAAAAGGATGATTATTTATAAAACTTTAATTTTCAACAGGTCTTTCGTTCATTTGGTAAATCAGAGCATAAATTGTGCCCATTTTGTAATGCCATGGATAAATTGGCAGATCCTGCAACGCTCTATCTACCCCTAATTGAAGGAAAATGCCGCCAACATGTTCCTTTGCCTTAGTTGGCCGCCATCATTTGGGCCACTCGCGAATCAAAATCGTCAATCACGAACTATGATGTTGGATGGGACGCACTTTTCCAACTCATTAAAAAGTTGGCAGGTATTGTGGTTGAATGGAACTCGTTCAAACTTAAAATAGATTGGAACACGCAGAAGTCGGGGACACGAAATAAAAACGGACTCGCTCCGGGGCCCGTCTGGACAGGACGACCTCCCCGGAGGCTTTTGTGGACCAATTACGCTCGAGTGGGCCAGGCCTGAGAGGCAGGAAGAGAGGAAGGTACTCTCTCCGACCACTCGGGCCAAGAGAGCGAATCAATCTAGGGGCACGCACCAACAATCGTCGCTTGAGACAAACGCCTGGGAACTACTTAAAGACTCCCTTTCATCCAGCACGTGACAGCTGGGGAGCTGAGGGAAGTTAAAAGACCGCGGCCTCCAGAGTGGGCCCCCGGCAGTCGACGTAGCTTCTGAGGGCCTGGGGGCCTATTTAAAGCACAGCGGGACGGATGACCTCCTCTCCATCCCTTAGCGGACGTGTCAGTGAAAGGTCGTCGAAAATGAATGCTCTCAAGGTCTTTCTAAAACACAGGGATTGAACCTTGGCTGATGAACCTTCTGATCAAATTGTACGCCTTCAGAGAAGTACGCCTTAAGGATCACGGCGCCATTAACTGCATTCCATCACCACAAGTAATATTTTACTTCTTCCATTCGGGAGGTAATCCTTTTTGATAAAATCTAGACCTCAATCAGTATGTCTGTTAATTATGCACTGTAAAAAGTTGATCTGATTTTCAGTGCGATCTGAATTTAAGCGCTGTCTGGTTGTAAGGCAGGAACACGGATTCAAGGTGCGGAAGAGGCAGGAACATGGATGGTTGGTGCAGGAGCAGTTAAGCAGGAAGCAGAAGGAGCAGGATTCTGGATGGTCTGATTTTCAGTCGTTCACCTGCCTTATTTTTAGACAAGATATTACTGCTGAAATTCAACATACCCTGTCTTAAAATTTTTGCATCTGAAATTCAGATCGCTTTTGTACCTTAAAATCAGATCTACTTTTTACAGTGTGGTTACGGTAGAGGTCAGAATGTACTAAGCCAAAGAGCGAATGAAATTCAGATTTCAGGGAATGAGTTCCTTTTCCTATTCTAACCGCGGTTTCCCAGAAATATCTGGTACGTACTCGGCGAGCCAGACAGGTTGAGTTTACTTAGGAAAGAGACCTCTTCCAGATTTAGTTGTTGTACCTTCTAACACCCCATGAGGGTTAGCCTAAAAATAGATGGTGGGAGTACCTAGATAGATCGCTACACAGAGCCATAAACAAACTGCTCTCCAACCCTTATGTGTGACTTTCACTCGTTTTCGATATTAGACCTTCACTTGAGTTCTACTCTTACCAACTAGACTAGCATTTGGAGACTGATTTGGTTGACTGAAAATAGTCCTTGAATAGTTCTTACATATTGGATGTAAGTTCTGTCCTATAATCGCGGCCAAATTCCGTTAATTGGTACATACATTAGAGAATGCGTACCTGTAAAAATTGACAAGGAATGCGAGGACGGCATGCTCAAGACGTTTGTGTGGAAGGGTTCATTCCCTTTGGCTCAACAGCAAATGAGGGTCATTTTCTTGAAAAAACGGGATGGGATAGGTTGTCTCGCCTCCTGAACCTTCAGCTACATCTTCATTTCACTCACTAGAGGGAGATTCACACCGCTCAATTAGGTTTTCGCGGAAACGTAAGTTAATGGGAAATTCAATCTGATTACAGTAGGGAATCAGAGTAAAAGACGACCACAGGCAGAGGGCGTGGAGCCCAGAGGAAATGAATGGAGGCTCTATAGTTCCTTCACACGGAGAGTAGTGAGAGTAACTATAACACAAAAGGAAGGAGAAATGCTTAGAATAAATGACTCAACATCTGTTCAGAGCGCATTTAGGAAATGGCGAGGGTAGTATAAGTCTTTGACTATAACAGTCCCATCCAAGTCAATTCCATGTAATCAGAAATCCATTGAAAGGCGATATCACACCCCAGCCATCGACCCTCGTTTTGTAGGAATTGACTGATTAATACGGTAACCATAGCAATAAATACGGAAGACCAAGGTGGAAAAATAAAGAGTTCTTATTGATAGGGAGATTTTTTAGGAAACTAAATTCACTGCATCCTCCACATGATCTCGAATATGAAGGGAAAAAGAATAGCTCATACATTTTTAAAACAATTTTAACTCATTCAGGCAGAAGTTAATCCCATTAATATATGTCAAACGAAAAGATTGACTTCATAAACCAAAGTTTTAATGCATTATTTAAAAACATCTAATAATTCTCAATAGCAAGAAAGCTATAAATGCCTATGGAATTGCACTTTCACCTTGGGTTATTTATATTATCTATAAGCGGCCAGAAAATAACTATATGTACCTGAAAATTTGAATAATATGCGAGGTATACGTGAACAATATATCGGCGTGTAAGTGCCATAAAGTCCAATCAATTAGTTCATGTTCTCATCTATGAATTTCCCATGAACACTGCATGCCTGGTTTTAAAATAATACAGTTGCATATTTGATATAAGCCCAATAAAGAATTCATCAATATTTGCTTTTACTAGAAAAAAATTTTCTTCGCAGGTTTTGTTAATTCCTTTAGGCGGTAATTATAATAGAAACCCGTACTTCATAACTAGGGTTAAACAGTGTGATGATTCTTAAGGCTGAGATGGAAAATCTATATTCTTGTGCAACGTGCAATGATTTCTAATTACCGCACACGTGTATTTATAGGGCGGATGCTGTGAAAGAGCCACTAAAATTTATTTCTGGTCCATATATCTTTGGTCTGTTGATGGCATCAATGAAAAGTCAATAAATGAATGTCATGGACGAGGAGGAACAATTTCAGTAGCCAAAAAATTCTATACATATTTGTGGAAACAGAAATAAATTTTAGAGCGACCCAACTGGAAAGATTTTAACATAACATCCAACATAATTTATTATTTATTAAAATGCTAAGAAGAACACAAAATATATACCCAAATGAGAATACAAGCCTTTAGGTTGTGCCAAGCCGGCGTTTTATTGACCTGGCAACCGCAGTCAGCTCACGTTCAATTGCTGTGCTACAGAATACCGGGTCTCCATCAATAAAAGTTGTTTCTTTAAACTTAAAAAAAATGGAGAAAATTTTTGGGTAAGCAAAGAAGTGACGGAGACATTATTCTGTGGAAATGTTGTAATATTTATAATGTTAAAATAAAACTTCAATTCAAGTTAAATTCTGAATTATATTTCTATATGCGTCACCAACTAAGGTTTCAATATCCTTTCTGTGGTGCTAATGATAATCACACGGTACTGAACCACTTTCACTGAAATGTAAAGAAATATAGTATGGGATCTAAATTTAAAAGCAAAATTTAAGTTTTATTTTTTAATTTCAATTAAGTTCCATAAGTATACTGTGGTACCATAGACAATGACGCATTATTGGAACCGCAGTTAATGAAATGTAGAATGGAATTTAACGTTAAAAGGAAACTATTAAGTTTTACCTTACCATTTAACTTGGAGCCGATCTCAGTAGTCAGGTAAAGCAAAAGTCACGGGTTTGTATTCTACACCGGGTATGGATGATGTTCTGGTCTTAAAATCAATGTCGAATATGACGTTGCAATACAACCGACGTTTCTGGAGAACTTAATTTCTTAATCATCATAATCAGCAGTTTCGGAAATATCCCCGCACTTGAAGGCCTTCAGAACGGGTGGAAAGATCAGAGAACAAGATTGGGAGATTAAATTGAAAGAGTGGAGGTAAACTTGGCGTCAACATTACCCTGCTTTTAATGAATGGCGCCAAGGGGACCACGACATGACATTTCACCTGACGGACGGAGTACTGAACCTTGAATGCTCTCCATCAGAGTGAGGGTCCCAATGAAATTTCTACCGGGTTTCGAACCCAGCCTCCAAGCGTGGATAGCCGTTGCTCTCGCTAACCTCCCTTCAACTTTTTCGACTCAATTCAAAGGACTCTACTTCCTTTCAGACACACGGAGACCCAGTGAAAGCACCGAGTGGATAAAAACCCTCTCACAATAAGCCAAGTGGGGGACTTGCATTCCCAACCTCGATGTTTACCTAAATACAAAAGCCTTCTTCCAAATAAAATCACATTGGTGAGTAGCCATATTTATGAATATTTATGGAAGATACCTAAAGTTCTCAAAAAAATGTCCTCGTATGCAACATCTGAGGCGTTGGCATGACAAAATCCACATTTGATTGGCATTCAATGCAGTCAAAGTTATTTCCTATTTATAATGAACTATGGCGTTTTTTAGGATTAACTACCTACATTCAATAATCTTGCGCTCATAAATGGAGGAAGGAAAAGAATGGTAACAATGGTGAATATGAATCGAATTTGTTTCTCAAGAACTGATGATATATTAGATACGACATTTTCTCACAGATTTTACACGTGTGAGTCAAACTTTTCTATGCCAACCACAAAGATTATCAAATGCTATAAAAATTTTCTCGAAAATTGACTAAATCACGTGACCTGAAACTCCTTCTGACGTCACTGCATGGATTAGGTTCCATATTGCTACGGAAGTAAACGTTTATTTTAGAAGAACATTAAGCGAATATATTGTTTTGAAGTTTTTAGCTGTTCCTTGATCGTAACGAAAAGAGATTTAAAAAGAGCCAAATCCGAAAATATGCATTTGGTCGACTCCCTTATGGTGGCATCCGTCTTTTAAAAAAACCGATTGCTTTATCGTTGGAGAGATTCTCGGAATGAAAATAGACGAGCACTATACATGTATTATAATTTATGGACGATTTGCTCGGTTCAATCCATGGTACTTATATAAGAAATCGCAATAGATTAGTTTATTGCATTAAACGAATGGGATATAAACATCTGCTTTTGCAAAGTATTCGTTGAACAACTTAACCCCACGTGCAACACGTAAACAACGCCCATAGTGATACCAAGCCGTGACGTCATGCAATGACGCCGTGTTTTAAAGCTGCCGAAAACGCGCAGTATTTAAAGAGTAATATCACCGTAGCACAGCTTAATTATTCAGCAAAATTTTCGCCAAGTATATTTTAGAATAAACTTCTCATTCAAAGAGCTATAAAAAATAGTCCATATTCCCCATTTCAAACACGATTTCCAGCATGGCGCCTCAGAGAGATGTTGACTCGTTACATACTTCGCTGACGGCATTAATGCATGCCTATATTCGGCGTCCATTGATGCTTAAAACGATCATACACACTATAATGACTTCCTTACTTTGAGGGGATCATTTGAGTGCCTGAAAGGCGAATTTTTGTCTGAGCTAACACGTTTTTCAAGGCAAAAATACCACGCCAAAGAAGTCGTACGTGGTGCCACCTCAGTATGTTTTAGTGGGTAAACAAATGAATTCACACGGTGTGAATCGGATTCGGAGACGACTCGACGAATTATTCACTTCAAATTTGGAGTGCCTCCTCCATTCTTCTCCTTCATTTCAGCAGCTCTGTTGCGGTGGGATGACTTAGTAATGTCGCGACATCCATTCCGGGCACGCCCCCACGCCTGGGAATGAAGGATAGATGAGCGGAAGAAAAAGAAGAAGAGCGCTGGGCGTCCCCTTGGACTGCGGCGCTTTGAAGGCGCACTTCCGTAAGTCAACGATTCCCATCCATAAACGGGCGCGAACATGTCCGGAGTGACATCCATCGCCGAATAAAAACGACCCATAATTCTCCGAAGACATGGCAGTCGGGGCAGGGTGAACTCTGAAAGGCGCACAACTTCGCTGATGTTATCTTTGGAGACGTTCGACATTCTGACATAGTGTTGCACTCAAGACGCATTACAGGAGCATACCATGCAACCAACATTCCTCTCTATTTATTTACTCTTATTGTATTGGAAACGATACAGGGCATATTCGTGAGGGGGTTGTAAAAATTGTCGAGTGGATGGTGACAGACTGTCAATTGATTTCTACAAACGCCGAGAGTTTTCAATATGATTGGAAACAAAAAGGAAAAGGAAACGAGGTAAGAGAGAGCATTGTTGAGGCTTGGATTGTGTGTGTCATTCCACTCAATAAAATCGGTAAAAATAATCCTGCATTTTTAATTCCCAGAAAATAAACAGCATCCACGTTGAAAGTGTCGTCATGTGATCACAAGAGCGTATGAGTATTTTTCGGGAATTATTTAAATAACAAGGAAGGTAAATATTAAAGAAAATATAAAATAAAGAATCATTCACGGGGAATGGATTGGTGTGATGGCTCGAATACTTGCTTCTATTACCGAGGCCTCAGGTTCGAATCTCAGCAGTCTAACAGATTATCCAGAGTTAAACTGAAGTTTACTTGCGTGTGGTGTGAATATCGCTTCAAGTTCTTTACTGTGCTTCTATTAAATGATTTTAAACAGTGGTGCCCTTGGCAACTTTCAGTATGTGCAGGCTAATACTGTCGCTGGGTTTCTCTCCACCTTTAATCCATGCCCTAAACGCCTATCTCTTTCCAAATATCCAAAAACTATTCGTGGGAAAATATCTTCTACACTAAAAGGAATAAATTAACTTGGTGCTCGCCCAATTCTTTAGAAAAATTTCACTACCGTACAAAGCTGAAAGCCATTTCAAGTCGTAGCTGTAATTTGAAGTAAGATCTGATGCTCTTTCGGGTCTTCCACCGGGTCAGGAACTGCATTGCTGCCGACGTTTCGGAGACTGACTAGTTGAGCTGTTTGTGAGTCGCTCTCCTACCTCAGGGCTGAGGATGGAGGGCGATTCGGTCTCCGAAACTTCGGCAGCAATGCAGTTCTTCAACTTTCTTCAATAACCTTCTCTCATAGCTATAACTTGTATTGCTTATTTGTATAAATTTCAGATAATCTAGATCAATAATACGATTACTTTATGGCAGGGAAATCTTATTTGGGAAAATTATATCCTTGCGTTCATATTACAAGACCCCTTTTCATCCTTAACGCTCCAAAATTGTGGGCACACCTCCAAAAGCTCTTAATTTTTGCCATACAAATTGAATTCTTTAACTAGCCGTCAAAAATCTCGATAACCTCATAACTTTTTCTAACGGGTAACTTCATAACTATGTTTGTTGTATGTGACATTAAACTGTGGTCCCCTTGACACCTTTCTACATGAGCACGTAATATGACAGACGTAGTAACAATCTTCCCATATCTCTCACGCTAATTATGCAGAAACAGCAGTTTGTTATGTACCGCTGCATGAGAAACACAAACGGAAATTTAATGAGGTGGTATGTTTAAAAGCTTCCTTGAACTACGTGCACAGGTAAATATTTCCCTTTTCGGACAAACAATCCTTTGTTATTCACATCAACTGTCACGCTAGAGCTTACGCAGGTGACTCAGTAGGAATGTAAGTATCCACAGACGTGATGGTGATTGATTGGCTGCTTGATTAGACGACCTTAAGGGTCTCCTTTGATACTTCAAGAGAACATTATTTAGAGGAATGAACGGGTTAGAAGACTGAATGTGTCGTCGACAACAGTCAACTAAAAAAATTACTGACATGTAGAAACCACAGTCAAGTAGGGCAATTACTGCTCAGTTTAAATTCGACCGAACATTCAGGTAAAGGAATACTAAATTATATTCAAAAACTTTACCAGGACGTTAGTACAAAACTTGAGTAATCTGCAGGAATACTGAAAAATGTACGGAGGGAAAATAGAAATTGAACAAATGCAAGATATTCCACAGATGAAAAATCATTCGCCTCGACTCGAACCCGGACCCCCTGATTTCCGGTCAGGTGCTCTACCAGTTGCGCTACCAAGGCGTCCTCTTTCCCTGTGGCGGGTTCGAGTCCCGTTCAAGGCGAATGATTTTTTCTCTGTGGAATATCTTGCATTCGTGCATCTCAGCGGGTAACTCCGTTAAAGTTTTCGCGGCTAGCTCGTGAGCTTGGAATTTGAGAAATTGAACCCTTTAGAATTAGCAAAAAAAAAAATTCACCCTTAAAGTTCTATTAGAATAAAATATAGGTGCACTTTTCCACAACTAATTTATTGCTGCGTACGACGCGTTTCGGCTCACAGAGCCATCATCTGGTATCTTAAAGTTCTGTTTTCAATTTACTTATCTATTGCGATATTACTTCCTCCTTAGAAAGATACAACTCCATATGAATTCAAAGGTCCAGTAGGGTTGAGCTACTATCCATAGCATATAGATTATTGACGGGGTAGTGAAAGTTGCTTCAAAACTCTCTTCCTTCTTCAGTTTTACAATTCTATTTGTGGTTTAAGGGAGCGGTACTTTATCACAATTTCAAATAATATGAAGTTTCAGCTCTAATTTCAGTTTACCCTTTTTAGCTCCACATAACAGTAAACCTTTCAAGCTACATAGAGGGAAGTTAAAATGGTCTCCGGTCCTTTTTTTAGGGAATTTGGCAGTGAACAAAACTGATGTCTTGACGGATGGCGTTATCCGTAAATATTAAGTGCATTTGGAAGTGACTTTATTGTCAAATAAGCTTTTGAAAGAAATCATTTTAAATTGTGCTTAATAAAGTCTATAAATGTCCTATATAAAGTATAAAATATAGAAGTCCTATATAAAGTATAAAAGTCCTCAGTTAGTGCTCATCTCAAATAAAATTAAGCCATTGCTCACTCTAAAGCGCTTGCTCAATGTTTGTCCAGTTTTATGGCATAATGGATTGAAAATAAATGCTGTTATGCGTTTGAAAATGCACTACTCCTTTTCCCAGGTAAATTAATAGAACGCGTAGTGAAACTGGCAATACGTACAAGATATATGATCGTATAACATTACGGTTATGCATATTTCCTGGGGAGCCAACCCCCACCACAGACCCATTCGGTGGTGCACGACGTGGATGTACAATGCGTAGTGGACCAACTACGCTCAAAGCGGTCAACATAGTTCCGAAGGGTCGATTTTAGAGGTCAATTCGAGCTCTAGTGTCGATAGGGTTTCGATGGAAAACAGTTAACAAAAAATTATTTAGACCCAATAAATACTTAAATTCATCTGCAATAATAGTAAAATACAATATCTAACAGATACTTGGGAGGGCTATGCCTTCCTGTGCTATTCTATGGCGGCCCATCAATACTGCCTTCCATCGCTCCGAATTTAATTTGCAAATATTTTTCGGAAATGTTTTCCTATTGATGGTGAGTCATCTCTTTTTTCCCAATCACTTCATATAGACCAATTTTTCACATGCATGCTTATAAAAGTCTACTTCTTTGCCAGCTATGCCTTAGATCATCAAATTCAAGATTTTTTAAAAGAGCAGTATTTTACCAAATATCGATAAATTTAATAAAGGTTTCTGAATCTTGGTCATAAAAATGTATTTAATAATAATAATTAGATTCTTTATGGTGTTCCTATTCATATAGTTTATATTCACTGTTTGCAGATTAAGAAAGAATTATTTAATTTTCAAAATGAACCTAACACTGAATTCTGTTAAAAAAACTGTTACCGTAGTTTATAATGGTAAAATGAAAAAAATGCCAAACTTGGCTCCATAAAGTGAATAAAAGTAGCCTGCTCTACGGGTTGACAAAAAGTTTAAATTTGCAAAACTTATGTTCTCTAAAATTTCTACAGTTGCACAAAAGTTTTTCAAAATTTCGCCAAAAATACGCGATGGTTATTGGGTTATCTTTTTATATTATAGAATATCTTTTTGAAAATGATAGCTAAAATTTATCAAGAAAATATGCATCATAGATTGTGGAATATTTGGTTGTGGGTTATGATAAGAATTTTAGGTAGGTACGAAATTGTATTTGAAACCTACTGTCTGAAAATTAGTTGAGGCACTTTTACGAAACCCATTAAAGGCGTGATTCTCTCGAAATAAACGAGAAGAATTCTGTGAACTCAGATGTAGATTGGGATCGTTATAAAGTAAAGAAATTACTGCAGGGGTTGTTTGGAAATAATTTTACTAAGTAATATTCCACAGAAAGTTTTATATATTCCCATCCCCGGGGTTTCGACTATTGCACAGTCATTATCAAGGTGATAAACCTTGATAATGCCACAATCCTTGTGAACAGTCATTATGACTTTGAAAATGACTATGTAATAGTCAAAACCCTGGGTCGGAAGAAATAAAACTTTCTGCCGAATATTACTTAGTGGAATTATTTCCAAACTATCGTAATGTCTTTCAACCAAGTAAAGCCTAAACATTTGATATTTATATATCTACCATAGGGGTTGACGGTATTAAAAAAATTGAGTGCACCAAATGATCCCATATTTTCTCATAAAAAATACAATTTTCCGCATAACCCTCTCAGCTCCACCGAGAAATTCGCCATCATCCGTCTACAGTTAAGGGAAATGTGCATTTACTTGGTTCTTACCGACAGCAGTCTTGGTGCGGACGTTCCTCGAGTATGCCATGGGATGTAGGATGGCCCAGTACCGGTCCACGGAGACGGCGACGAGGCAGAAGATGGAGATGGTGCACAGGACTACGAGAAGGCAGACCGCCAAGAGGCAAGCGTACAGGCCGCTTGGTAGGCCAACTGACGCCAGTACCGCCACAGGAATCCCCAATAGCCCCACCTGGCGAAATAAGGAACCAAAAGGAACTTCAGTGCAAGGCCATATACACATAAAACACCCTTTACTAACACAGGTCAAAAAAATCCTCCACAGTTTTTTAACTAACACCGATATCCAGGTAAGCAATTGGCAATATTTTAACTCAACCACTCCTGGTTTATCCCGCTGAGCCTACCCTACCCGGTAGAAGGCTATTGATGATTATGTCAATTGCACGCTTTACTTAAGTGGAATTGATGCCAAAACTACATATTTTTCTCTGTAGTAGCCTATGAATCAAATAAATTGGTCCACTGCGAGCAAAGATGGACGAGAACGAAAGAAGGATGATGCGGAAGTAATGGATTATCGCTCGCTTGCACGTCGTTATAAATCAGATTGTCCACCCACCACCGGAATAGTCAGATTAATCACTCAAATAAAATCAGAATTTTTTCGTACAGGATGAGGAACTGCCTCATAAATATCTCCTCGGGACAGCCCTCTGCGCGACAGAAAAGCATTTCTGTAACCCCCTTCGTCGATTCTTGAATGAATAAGGAGGCACACACGTGGTCCTCCCATTAGATGTGAAAACCGCCAAAGTGCTCCACAACTGGTTGGAACACGGTTAATTTGATAACGGAATGAAACACGTAAATAGTAAGCATCCACACAAATGTTCATTTTGCGTCGCTTTTTCAGAGCGACCCAGAAGCAATTACTGAAGTCCCTTTTAAGTGCAATTTTTTTCACTTCTCTGCGGATACAGGATGATATTTCGTACGCCATTGGTGAATTTATTAGTGTCCCACGGCTTTCTTCTCTTGGTATGCATTGTTATTTTCTCGTTAATTCTTCTCTGGATTCCATCAACATTCGCTGTCCTCCTTTCCACTATTCGAGTCTCTACGCCACTACATCGCACTGGATGGGAAAGTACTAGGCTTAAATGACTGAGATGGCAGCACAAAATTTAACTGTCATACCATTTCATTTTATTTTCAATTACTTGTAATTTGCACGAATGTTAAAGATTTTGCTCTGAATATCTAGCCTTTTTAATGGGAATAGTCATTGGAGTCATATTTATTTTAAGATGGAAAATGTAAAAAAGTGTAATGAAAAGGACGAAATTACAGAAAATGGTAACGCACTCACTGAACAATTGATGACAAAGGAGATGCAATGAGTCATAGTAAAACCAGAAGTTGTGCCAATAGATGAATCAAGAAAATTATATTAATAATAAATGGGTCAATACACTTTTAATTTTATGTCGTACTTGCTGACATAAAAAATCGAGACTTAAGTAGCACAGCAGTAATGGACTTGTAGTTTAATACAGAAAAAATATATAATTTGATACATATAATTTTGTGGCGTGATTACTTTATATTTAAGATGAATTTCTCAAGCAATGCTCACTTGACAACATTTCACAGAAATACCCGATGATATTGGTCCTAAATATTATTGGAGACCCAAAAAAGTGTGAATAATCTTCAAAAGAGTAGTTCACTTTTGTATCAATTTTATTTGTCGGCTTTCGTCGTCGGATCAGGCGTTATTCAGATACGAAGATATTCTGCGAAAAAAGGAAAAAATGATTAACTCATGAGCTATTCTCACATTAGGATATGTACTTGGATGTAGAATAATGTTTTAGTAAATTAGGATTGAAAGGACAAGAAAATAAAAATGCAAAAAAGGAACCTAAGGAGTGAAGTGCGCTGACACCCCGAGGTCCGTCTCGAAAATAGATTATCGCAGTAGGGTCAGGAAAGAAGGGTAAAGGGATATCAGCGTCGCATAAATGAGACCATCGTACCCTTGTCACCCACGAAACCCTCTCGTCATTCATGGCTCATTGATCCACCTTCTCCACAAAGTGCGTAGATGGAATAGTAAGGGGAAAAAACGAGATGTCGATGCATCGCCTTTAACACAAAGCTACTCTTTTTACAAGCCTCGCTTGCCTGGCCGAGCTGTTGACGAAATATAAGCAACATACATATCATAACTATTATCAAGCTAAAGAAGTTGAGTCTCCGGGTCGACTTTGCATCTAACCTTTTCTTTCAAGGCGTCGTACGCAGATAACATCATTTCCTTACGTCGGATGCAGTAATCAGGGCGGAAAAGCGACTGCCTTGCGACCCAATAGCTTCAAATGCAGATCCAACCAAGAGCGTAGATATTGTAGTCGTCTTAGGGTTAAGCTAAGGATTTAGTTTGGCCGAATCTTTTCAATATAGACTAAACTGTTGTTAGGAACTTAAAACATACTACTAGTTCACACAATTCCTTAGCGCTTCCCCGTTGGTAATGAGAGCAGAGGAAATTACTTTCCTGATAACCTAAACATGACTGCAAAGTTATAAATAGGATACTTAAGAGCACTAATTAAGTTTTTAACAGTTAACAATCTTCAAGTGAATTACAGTCATCAAAAACTGATTGGGTATAATAAGGCAGAAGGTTTTATATTACATATATAATTTTTTGGAAGAGAGACTTCATAATTTAGCATAAAAAATTAGTTTATCCTCGCAGGATAATAATTAATATTGTTTTTATTTAAATTTTCTGCATTGTAAAAATGGGTTTGTTGGGCGAAGCATGCGCCAAAGTTACTTAATTGCGTGCTTACAAATGCGTAAACACTCCATTGTACAAAAACGTGCATGTTAATACATACTCTCACGCTCACCAAAACACCCTCACTAAAAATCACTTGTAAATGATCACTCAAATCTTTCCTGTTCATTAAAAATTTCGCATCGTTACTACCTCAGATAAATTTTACAGTGTGCAATGCCTAAAAGCGTGTTACTTGAATGACCCGGAATCCTGTCTTTATTCGCTTCCTTGCCCTCATGGTCCCGAAAGAAATTTCGGCCTTGAATTTCGATGTTCTTTGAACTCTAGGGCATTGGGGAGGTGACACTTTTACCACCATAATATTTCGAACCTTGACTATCCTGTTGGATCCAATGTGATCCCGGCATGTGTAGCCCTTAACGCGTCGGGTCATCAACGCAGGGTCGCGATATCGTTCGAGGCAAAGGATTCTCCTCAAAATGGTATGTCGCAGTGGTTCGCATTTCATGGGAGGTCTTTCTTACCTGTGTCATCCAAATGCCGTGGAGAGCAGGGTCTTATCGAGAAATCACAGTGCGTTAAGGCGTTGAAGAAATCTATCGGCTTCCCATTATCATCCTCCTCCACCTTCTAGAAATTTGGCCGTTATCGAAAAAAGAAGCAGTTGGAGGAAGAAAATCCTTAAAGAATTAAATAGGAATTTACGACGACATAAAAAGAGCGTCCCACCTCGGAATTGCGGTCATAATCCTTTATATTGTCCCTGGGTTTTTCAACGCCTATTATCTAAAATTTACGAGTACGGTACGCGATTAAAGTTTTAGCTGTCGGTCAGGTGGTTAAAAATATATATTTTTCATGCTACTTAATTGGATACTTCAAGAAGAGATAATAATTCTTAAGATTTCTTAATTCTTAATTTTCATTTTATCCATAATAATGTGTTCCATAAGAACAAGCCTAAAAGCATTTTCTCAGTTAACGCTTATTTTTTTATCCGTGGTCCATCGGCTAGGGTATCTTTTGATAGATTATTCCCTCTTATTGGCATTTAATAAAAGACTCCTTACCTATACTGCTAATTTCTTCGCATCATTCCATGTCGTATCTCCCTAAATATTCCTCATTACAATGTCCTATCTCATTTGTGATTAATTACTTTCAATGTGTAGCATTTAAGTTTAACGTAGTTGGTGTTATCGGCCGTTACAGGGCGGAAACGATTCATTTTGATATAAATGAATAAACTTGATTTTTTCACAATTTTATCTTTCTCCACTACACAGGTATCAACTGCTAAGTCATCACCAGGTGTAAACTACATTGTACAAGTGTATATTGTTATAGTATACACCTGATGATGACTTAACAGTCGAAACCTGATTAGTGGAGAAAATAAAATTGTGGAAGAATCAAGTGTACTCATTTATATTAAAATTATCAAAGCTTAAGTTGAAAATTATTGCAATAAAATAACTCTTTTTACTTCATGGCATCTCTTTCAGATTATGCCTTTAGGGCTGTAGTCGAATATTTACAAAATATTTCTATGGCTCCTGTGACAAGACTAACGAGCCAATCTCCCATTAAGTTTGATAAATTTGGGAATCGAAAAACCCAAAAATGTTTTTTTCCCTCATTTGGCACGAATACTGGAAAATAATTATGCTAATCTTAAAAAATATAATTAACGTGTTATATCATGTTCCAGAGAAAACTGGCATGTTACGCATTGTTACCTATGTCGCATTTCAGATAATTATTTCTTCTGTTTAACTGCCATAATTTCTCGAGATGAAGAGCCCTTAACTGAGGCCAAATGGTGAAAAAAAAACTTGGAAAATATACAAACCGATCATAATACAAGTTTGCTCTCCTCTGCCAGGATTAGAAAAGTCCTCGAGAGGGCTGATGCATTTGCTGCACTCACTGGCACTAAAACCACATAACCCAAGGATATAACTGCATTCGTAGCCAAGCTTTATGCCTACAGCTGACACGCAACTTAATTTGTTTTTCTTTCCTCAAATATTTAAGGGAAAAGAAAATAATCAAACAAGGTCCTAAAGGCTCTATGTCATAATATTCGTCATCTATCGTTTTACCTCAACGACTTAGGGCACGGCAATCTTTTAAATTTTACTGTGTTATTTCTAAAGTACCATTGTTACAAGGGTTATCATCTTTACCAGCATGATTTACGCTCTAAAAACATCATAAAACAGATGTTTACGCTCGCAGACATTCTTCCCAAAATAGTGAAAATGCTGGGCAGATATATCAAACTCTCGTCTCACCATGAGTCTTACTTGGCCTACAAATCAAAACTTTAATTCAATAACTGAGCGCTACTGTGGTCCCAATTTGTTTGTTCAAAGCCATCATTATAAATTTCACACAATTATTCCAGTAAGTTAGATAGAATCTATCACTGATGGTGATGCAATACATTTTCATAATTTCCAGCCATTTCATTGATCACAAAAACACATTGCACCGAAAGATAATCCACATAAGTAACGCCACATGAAAATGCAGCGAAAAAAGCGGAAAACAAGCACTAAAGCTGTGGTGCATGCTACCGTTTGACCTACTTATAAAGTAGGCGTTAGTTTGCATACGGCTACGCCGGTTACCAAGATCAGTCGTGCGCATTTTTATTCATTAAAGGTGGTCTTATGACAAGTTCCAGCAAAATATCACTCCTCATGATAGCTGAGTAATATTTTATACACATCATATGCTTTGTAGATATTCGCCAAGCTGCATGCATATGCATTTTTTTCCGCAATATGCTCCAAAATGTAGGACGCTTGCAATATTCATTTTGCATCTAATTTGCACGCTTTATTCCAAGGAAGCAGGTAAAATACGTTTCCTAGTACAATCACAAGAAAAAGTTTGAAAAAAATGAACTTACAGTTTCGATAAGTTTAAATGCAAGCGAATTATGAAGGCAATGAATGGAAAATGTAACAATTTGGGTTTTGTGATGATTACAGTATTATAGTTACAAGCTGTTTGTGTATAAAAATAAGAGCAAGCATTAAACACGCCCTTATTTTCAGCAATGCAATCAGTCTTAGCAGTGTTAACTCAAGAATAGAAAAATTAAGACTTTTCCCATCCGAGTTTCACTGCTCTTCGCAAAACTTTCCTTATTGATCATGAAAATTATAGGGATGAAGGAATCGATAAGGGTCTTGTATTGAGATTACGAATGGAGGGTTTTAGATCATAAATATGGAAATATAATTGGAAGACTAATAAGATAAAAGGACTGCCTTGTCCCAGCCCTAAAATTAAAATTATGATCACCGTAACTCGCTCTGAAAAGTTTATCTTAAAATGTGATTCTTAAATATATAATGAATCCTCTATAATGAATGAATTTTTTATATACTGAAATTCGAAATATCACAAAAAATTCAATCAATATCCTAAAATATTTCCCATTCATACTATGATTACTTCGCTGATGAGAAGCCTCATTTTCTATAAAGGTAATCGTCGAGGGACAAGAAGATGGGAAGAAGAGCTAAGTAAGGCCCAGTATAAAATGAATGCAGCTAATAGTGAAGGGTTTAAAAGACAAGAACTGTGTTTAGAAATAGTGTGACGAGATTAGCCAATAGGAGACTGGAGCGGAGGGCAGCGTCAAGCCAATCTTAGGATTGATGACTTCAGATGGTGATGAGTGTATTCAGAATTGTAAATAAGAAAGTAAGTAAAGAAAAGTAAGCTTTGTCTATTTGCCGATGACGCTGTAGTGTACGTGGGAAATTCTATGCCCAAATGATTAATAATATGTATGTGATGACCTACAAGCAATTGAAAAATGGCGTGATACAAGGCAGTTAGGATTAAATTTTTAAAAAATGTGTAGTAATGAATTTTTGGAAAATGAATTTTTCACCTCCTAGCATGTATAAAATAAGTAATAATGAATTAACAAACGTGGAATCCATTAAATATCTTTGAATAATACTGTCACATGATCTTTCCTGGGGTAAACACAAAGTGAAATAATCGGTCAAGCGAATCGTAGACTGGGATTCATCAAAATAGAATTGGGGAAATGTGACGATCATGTACGAGAAATCAGCTACTTTTCCCTTGTTGGACCTCGTTTGGAATATGCTGCCAGCGCATGGGATCCCTACGAAATCGGTCTAAATAACGAACTTGAACATGTGCAGCGAAGATCGGCAAGATTTGTAAAGGGACGGTACGATAACTATATTAGCGTAACCAGTCTATTAAATGAATTAAAATGGGAATCATTGTCAGATTGCAGGTTGAAATTTAGACTTAATCTCTTAAATAAATTCCATGATAATATTTTCAGTGATGACGTTAAAAATATTTTTGGAACCCCAACTTACTATGGTAGACTGGACCATAATTACAAAATTAAAGAAATTGATTACCAAACTGACAGATTCAAAATGTCCTTTTTTCCTCGTAGAATACACGATATGAATACGTACAATACATGGGATATGAATAGCGGTAAATATGTCTAATATGAGTGAATCAATTCATAGCATAGGTAGTTTCATGTTGGTGTAAGGACTTGAAGGTAACCCAACTAAGAGCACGTTTTTGCATGCTTAATTTTCTATTTTTATCTTTTTAAATAGTGAAGTTTAGACTAATACGTTAATACTAATCCTTTTAAATTCATCATAAGTAGTGCATGTTTGGTGAGAATCCACCTCCTGCCACACACTTCTATCGTGGCTTGCAGGGTATTATGTAGATGTAGATGTAGAAATGTTTATTCTATCATCCCTTTATACCTTCTGATAACCCTAGGATATCAACATATATAACACCTCGACACGATATTTTTTAGCTTAGACCTGGAATGTATTCCAGGAGTAACGTGGAAACCGGCTGAGGTCAAATTTAAGTGTGGGTTAATTCTCTGAAGTTTATATTTTTTAATCGTATCAGAGGAGACCAAAAGAATTTAGAATTGTAGCAAAGTGCTTACTTTATACAAAGCTGGAATCTACCGAAGGCATTTGACAAGAGAGATGAGAAGTGAGGGATAACAATCATGGGGTAATGGAGCCTTTACACCCCAGGACCCAGGGTTCGGGTAGTGATGAATATTGAAGAGGAATACCCGTCCCTCTTTGAGTGCCTTGTGGAGTTCATTTGAAGTATAGTATTCCGTCCGTCGCATGGGACGTAAACGCTTGGTCTCTTTGCCGAATTTCATAGTGCCTACGCCGAGTTTCTCTTCATCGTGCTCTAGCTCTTTGAAAATTCCTACCCAATCCTAAATGCGCACATAAATTTCACAAAATACTCTCATTATCTATCCCCTGCCTTATCAGCAACTACTTAATGATCGTAGCGAAATTATTACAGAATACAAAGCGAGAATTGAAATCGATAAACAAAGGAGAAGTGGAAAAACGAAAACAGAGGGCAAGGGTAGAGTAGGGATAGGGAGGGAGAGGATACAAGGAGTTGAGCGGATGAATGGGGTTATGTACACCAGTCGACAGCAATATCCGTTTTCTGTGCGCCAGAGGGATGGAGGATGAGAATCTGAACGTACAGGGCTGGGAGGGAGGCGAGAACGACCAGGGGTCACGAGGCAAGGGGTAACTGGGTCGCGGAAGAGGGCAAGGTCAAAGGGTGTAAGAGTCAGTTGACGGATTGGGAGAGGGGGGCCAGAAGAGGTTGCCGGGGAGTTCAGTGTAGGAGGTAAAAATAAAAAATAAAAGGAGAAACGACGAAAGCCGGAAGGGTGGTAGGAGGAGGAGTGGGTCCAGGGTGTTCAGGGGACAAAAGGGGTGAGGGGTGACGCCCCCTATTGCGAGCAAAGAGGAGGAGGAGGTGGTGGCGACACGAGTGGTCGTGGGGCGAGATATAGTCGACGTGGGGCTAATGAATGGCTCTCAGCGCCCTCAAGTGATCGAAACAAATGATCATTCCTGCTAGCCTCGAGTTATGCTCTCTCCCTGTCTCCCCGCCAAACCAATATGGATGGCTTCGGCAGCCAAGCAAGTTCGCCACTTCCTCGGGAGTTTTATTTTTTCTGCTTTGTTGTGCAATTGCATGATCATGAGCACCCAAACTAATGTTTTTTCGTGAACAATAACGACACGCGATAATGAATTTTGTATAGGTACCTTTTCGAAACACCTGCATTGGAACAGTTTTAGCAAAGGCCGCAGCGCGACGTAACGACATTTCGACTCTTTTAACAAGCGAGCGTGGTTACCGTAAATAAGCTCTTTTAAATGTGATGAAAACAGTTCTGAATCCACCAATGTCTACACCAAAAGAGACTATACATTTCACTGGTGGTGCACTCATACATGATTAACAAAAGTGCTATCGCATTATGCTGGCAATATTTGAGACTTTTTTCTAAATATCAATTTATTAAAATGAAAAGTATTAGTAAATATGAGTGAATGGAACGCATTTCATGCCCTTATCGTTACCAGTTCATATTAGAATATCAAACTGTTGGAAAATGCAAGTAAATGCTAATAAATAGATCAAACGGGGCAAAAAAATATGTTTAGGTTTTAAAATTCCAACAATTTAATAATAAAAATTATGCATCGCCGCAAAATATAACATTGTGATTGTTAAATGAAAATAACTTTGAACGCTAAACATGACAGACAGAGTCCTGGAACCATACCTCATTACCACATTCATTCATCAAAAATAATGCACAAGTCCTTGAATGTCTTTGTTTTGAGTGTTTGAAAAAACCACGTCAGTATAAAATTTGGAAAACTAATCCAATTCATGATCTTTCAATCTCAAGATTCCATAATAAAATTCTGGCACTTAAACATGATCATTATTTAATCTACTTAAATAGGAAATTTCGCCCAATACTTTTTTCGTTTGATATCAGCGTATCAAGGGAAATATGCAATGTACGAACGAAGCAGTGACGATATGAGAGCTTGGAATTGTTATTTATATCTTTTGAGTAGTTACATTCTCGTAGAAAAAACTCCTCAAACATGTAAATGTGGTGAACATCAATAACTGCGCTATTAAAATATAGTGATGTATATTACTCTATTCTCTATACTCTATGTATACTCGTAATAATGTATATTATACATATATAATTCGTTTTGTAGAATATATTATTCAGTAAAGCTCTCTCTGTGGAATAGTCGCTGAAAAACTCAGAAATATCTCTCAAAAACAAAGACGCAAAATAAAATTCAAAATACCATTGATTAACCAAGACGTATAATGCATGAACGGTTTAAATTCTGGGAAATTATTTCTTGTTTTAACAAAGGACTACTGTAGGGCTTCATACAAGATTTGATAAATTGTCAGTGAATTGTATGTATATCAGATATCACAGTTAATGGATATGACACCATCAAAACTTGAGGTGTTCGAGGAAGGAGTAGAATAAGTCCTCCTAAGAAGTGAGGCCACGTCTTAGGATATCTACGCGCAGGAAAGAGGCATTGGCTATAAGGCTCACACGATCGATGAATGGAGACCCATGAAAAACAAGTTTGCATAGCGGACGAGGATCAGGCTTTTTACAGACGTAGGGTATAAAACAAATGACGTATGTGGGGAAATTTATGCAATGGGTCGATGGGTACCTTGGAACCGAGTGCATGAAATAAGTCTGCAGAAAAGAAAATTTCACCAGGGGAGATTGGAGGATATAATATTTTTGTTGACAGGTAGAACACCGCAATCTTTCAAATAAAACATTTGCTGATTTACGTCTACTTAGAACGATTTCGTGTCCCAATTGCTTTACATTCTATTTGAATCTTCCACATCCTGGAAGAAATTGATACCTTATAGTGTCTACCATGAGAAATGAGTCATCTTATAAGATGCCTTTTAACAAATCCAAAACTTTCTTACATGGATGTAGGAAAAACTGCATATTACTTATCTTTTTCCCTCCATGCTCTATTTAAACAACCATTGCTACAGCAAATACATCCTTTCTTATCAATAGCGAGGAATTCTTGCTCTTTAGCTTTTTTCTTCAGCATATGTCTTATATTTCTCACATCAGATTCTCGATAAGATAAAGCAAAATAATATAAAATTTAATCCTTACATTTGTGTACGTAATATTGTCACGGTGTATAGACACAGCTTTTTCCTGCAATAATAATCGTTCATGTTGCTTAGCAAGTTAGGTTTTTTGAATAATTAAGTGTAAAAATTTAAAAATTTTCAAAAAATACGTTCTGTAGACGCTTGATCGGAGAAAAATATGACATTTCTGTAGCTACATTAAATATTTATGCAGGAAATTGCGTTTTCCGACAATTGTTGCCGATGTCAGTGAACGAGTTAAAACTTAAAACCGACTTACTTAAAACCGTATTTCATGCCTACCGACTTACATACGTTATGCATCCCTTCTATTAAAATAGGCATGCTTATTTATCCCGTTCATGTTGTTCATTCTACTGAACTTACGTGCAGTTAAAAGTTTTCATAAAACTATGCAATTATTTACATTTTACTTTTGTTACATTGAGTCCTACAAAATTCGATACCTAATAAAAAAATTTCTTCTATTGATTTACATTACACGATAATTTATTTCCATCTCAATCATTTTATTAAAGTTTAATTCCAGCTACATTTTTCATGTAAGATTTTCCGGTAGTGAATTACAAAGTAAATACAATTGAAAGCCCTCCCTTCTAGTTTAAGAAATGAATAATCGTCATATTGGATCAAACAGACACAGCGCGCGAATAAACGTTGCTCTTGGGTCGTGTCTCTTTAAATGTTAAAAGATCTCTCCTCTCCAGTGGTTGTTCCGAGAAAAATCGAACCGCAGCCACATTGACAGCCTTTTCCCCGGTAATGCGGGATACGACACGATCAATTTTATTCGCAACTGAACATTATGACTTGTAAACCACAAAAATTGGTTGACTATCATGAAATATTTAAGCATTGAAGATTTCAGGACGAAGGAAGTTGGCAGTCCCGCACGGAATTGAGCACCAATTCTATGAAAAGGAGAGGTAACGACATAAAGGAGGCCATGAAACAGGATCAACTCCAGCTATATCCTTTAAAATTGAGCTCTACAGCTAAAATAATCGATCTGCCTGCTGCGCGATTTCAAAGCAAACCTACACGTATTTGCAGCCACCAGAATTGCAGTGCAATGGAGTACCTCAAAAATAATTCAGTTCTAATCACACTTATAAATTCTATAGCAGAATAATTTTATTTCTGTGAGAGATAGCACGTTATCGCCTGATAATGTTGAAAAATTCCCATTGAACCACCTCTGTAAAACTCTGTTCCTGAATCACCACCGAAAAGCACAGCGTTTTTAGCGGACACTGTCACTCTGTCATCACTACGTATTATCAGATTCGGGTCGGTTTCCGCGGCTGATATCTCCCATAGACGAATAAATGAGCCAAACACTACGCTTTTAACGCCGCAGAGTATAATGGGATCAATGGGAAAACAGAGGAGAGGCAAATTCAAAAGGGACTAGAGGTCGTTCATACCCCTAAACTAAAAAATCTGAGCTTTAGAAAAAAGTACCATTGTTAGAAATGGGATGAAAATAATATTCGAAATACATACATTTATTAATGTCATTTATATGGAATGCTCTGTCGTGTATTTTTATAATATTAACATATAAAAATTTCCCTGTAAAGTGTTTGTATAAATTGCAACATTAATCCTTCCATTTTACTTGAAATAGAATGCATCCGACGTCCTTGAGTTGAATGAATTCGTTTTAGTAATTAGTGGAGGCGATCAATAGGTGGGGCCATTTAGACAATAAATATGGATGCACGAAGTAGAAGCATGATCTATTACAACAAATAAAGAGGAAAGGTTGATACAAAAATCCCACATTGGCATCATCCTTCTCAAAAAGAAAGACACCTATTGGTTTTACCGTAACATTCAAAGAACGGAGCACTGAACTTCAAGGGCTCCCCACCTGATACTAAGGGGGGAACCGGGATTCAATGACAAAAATCTGTTTCTTCAGGGATTTGAACCTGTGTCCTGAGGGTAGAACCTCGTACCACCACACGTAGCAGATACCCTGGGCAAATAGGATCAAATGACCAACGTTTATTGGAATACAAATCATGAATAACGCAGTTTGGAGATACATTTACTGAGCAAATCATGCAAATGGGCTGAATATATGACTACATCGGTTTTTTCCTCACCTCTTATGAGTTAATTACCAAAAAATGTTTACATTCTATTCCCAGTAATAGTATGTCAATGCAAGAAATTAAAGACGATCGATTTTATTTATGATTAAACAAGATGTGCTCTAACCGCGAACTTTGGTTACACGGAACTGTCGTGAAATAATGTAGCGTTGACACCTTCAAGATGAAGGAAGTCTGATATATCGTGCGAAAAAAATCTCAAACGTTTAACGTTATTTATCTTCAAGTAAAGGAAGCATAACAGTGTTCAATAAGGTAAGAGATTAAGGATTTGAAAGAGGTGTGAGTGAGCTGGGGGTTTGAGCTCACTTTGAAGGTTCTTTCGCTTTGAAGGAAAGTGAGAACAACATTTGAAAAAAGGGGATAAGGAAGCAGATTAAAAGATTAAAAGGCGATTTAAACCCAAAATATTAAACCGTATGCTGGAGGTGGTGTAATAGGGAGGGAGATTGGCTGAGTGAAAGGGAAGGTTGAGAGATTATAAGTCTCTTTTCTAATCTCGAGTATGAAGGGAAGGGATTCATCTCAAGGTGGTGTCATTCATCTCCAATGGCAACCGTCCGATTTCAATCACACTCCACTTCACACGTCACCTCCCTCATATTACAGACTCCTCCCCTCACCCCTTTGAGGCCGTCAATCACTCGGAGAGAGAGGAAACGGCCATGATTTGCCTCTCAATGGTGGCAGGGAGGCTCCCTTTTCACGGGGACAGGGGAAGCGAAACTGAGGGACCGGCTAAATTCGACCACAGGTGAAGATACCGTTTTTTAACCGATTACGGGAGAATATTCGGATCAGTGGACCTGCAGCAGACAAGATGAAACGATTGGCCGATAAAATAATTACAAGTTTCGATATGGGACTCGGGAATTTGTCGATGAGAGGGTAAGGCTTTCGTAATTGAGTGTATGGCATCAATTTACGTTTCTTAAGGTCGTACTGAAATCTACATCTACAAAGAGAACCTGTAGGCCACCTTGATGGTGTGTGTGAGTAAATACGAACATGCAATATTCATTAGATCGTAGGTTGCCGTGGCGTTGGTTTGATGCTCTCTGCATGGCTCCGGGTTTCCTTCCGTAGGTTGGCAAGATGACATTAATTCCATGCGGCATGTGGTTTCTGCTTCGTTGGTTGGTTGGTTATTCAGGGGAGGCGACCGACAGCTGAGATCATTTAGGATAGGTGGGTAATTGGGTAATGGTAGGAGTTTTCAGGGAACGGAGGAAGGGTGGAGGGAAACCCGGCGTCGGCATTACCCTGCTCTTAACGAAAGGCGCCAAGGTGACCACGGCATAACGTCCCATCCGACGGACGGAGTACTGAACTTGAAAATGCCCTCCACTAGGCCCTCAAGTGGGAACCGGTTTTCCACTGAAAAATCCGCCACTGCCGGGAATAGAACCCGGGCCCTGGGGATGGGAGGCCAGTACTCTAGCCACCACACCAACCGATCCCCTTCTGCCTCGTTTATATACCGTAGACTTTCTGGGTGCTGCACTCTGATTGGCCGTCTCATTGATGACTCTTTTTCAGAGGGTGACGAAAAATAAGCAATTTCCCCTTTCCACCATCGCCGAACACGCGTAGTCAGA
Organism: Platycnemis pennipes; assembly: GCA_933228895.1. Lineage (NCBI taxonomy): Eukaryota > Metazoa > Arthropoda > Insecta > Odonata > Platycnemididae > Platycnemis > Platycnemis pennipes. The sequence continues at coordinate 125,197,189 of OW121851.1, read as the reverse complement.
ACCTGGCCACGACATTACATTTGAACCTTTGGTAAAGGAGTGCCGATACTTCCCTCGGCAGATAAGGGACGCCATTGAAATTCAGAATAAAGCGTTGAATTTCAACAGAGAGGGTGGTTATCCCCTTCACATCACCTGGAAAATAGTCATCAAAGAGACAGCCAATGAGAACGCAGCACTCAGACCGCCTATGGTATATAAACGATGCAAAAACTGCAATTACCCTAACCCTAATAAAATATCCCTTCTGCTTTAAAAAAATACGATATCCAGCCATAACTGACAAGAAGCTCTCTTCTTAACATCACTCATCAGCGTGAATTTCACCAACATCACTGATATCATCACTTAAACTTCCTACCTCGACCAGCAAGAGCCAAAAGCTCGGAATGGCGATCACAGGTTTACTACTACACTTCTGTTTCTGCATGCCAACACCTTCGACTTGAAGACGCTGTCAGAATAGTCCGCTAGTACGATAGTAGTAGTGGGTAGAGCACTGAGCTTTTGACTGGAGGATTCCGGGTTCAAATCCCGCGCAAGAGCCTTTCTGGACACCCCCATCTAAAATCCTCGCGATTCGATTTTCTGCGTGTCAGAACTTTGTAGGAAATCGCAGGTGGCCCAGGGAAAGAAACTGGCCCCCCTACCCTGAATGTGTGAATTTCACACTCCATTGGCTTAGTACGGGGTTAGCTCTACTCTCACCTATCAAAGACCAACCTTCGGGTTGAATCACTGAGTGAGTGATATATCAAATATACAGTTTAAGGTGTGAATATCGACAACCGAGCGACGAATACTGGTTTAAGTAGGCTAAATCCGTACTAGGTAATAATAATAGAACTTACTCTAATTGGAATAAAATGCAATAATACGTATCCGTAGGAAGTTCATTAACGCCACTGTCATGAAGTTGGAGAATTGAGACAAACACTACATACAGCTGTAGCAAAATAAGTAAAGAAAAAAGAACTACTTTAACTGTAGGTAAAAAATTGAAAAAAGTTACTTTGTTTTTATCTGCATGGCATTTAGTTGAAAAAATAACTAATATTACATTTGAAGAAAAGAAATTTTACAGTTCATGTGCAAAAACTCAAATGTTAGGAACTTTCCTAGAAGTAAATCGATCCGCTCCATTTTATTCCAATACTGAAACAGGTTTCCATTTCTAAAGTACTATTTCCACTTCGAGGGGCTACGAATCAGGGGAAGGGGTGGCGGGAGACGGGGTGAAGCGTCAACTGCCGCGGAGTTGAAGAATGTGAGGGATGACTGATGGGTGAGTGGGTCGAAAGGTAGAAGGGGGTCATGGAAGAGAAAAGTGTGGAGAGAAGTTTGGGGGAAATGTTAAGGGATGGGAAGGGGGATGCTTGGGGGTGAAAGCTAGAGTTTGGAATATGAAAGGGAAAGCGAAAGGGAGCGAATTGAGGGATTTACGTCCAGAAGAGAGCCGGAGGCAAGGGTGGCATAACAGTTCAGTGCAAAATTATTTTGGTCGAAAATATGAAAGATTGAATTAGGCCTCGTGCGATACAAAATTACGGAATGTTTTTTCGTGCTATCAGCGAAAGCAATGGAAGCTTTATATATTTTTTGTGACGTAACGCAAAAAATTCTTACCATGCCATCTATGAAAACCTTCCAGTACTACGTACAGAGCGTAAATGAGTTTAGCCCTATGCGGTGAGCCCTCTAAACTATACTTTTTTTTACGATATATGGCATTATTCATAAGAATTCACGTGCTCGCCGTGCACATTTTACCTAAGGAGTTGAGGTACAAAGTCAGAGTACGATTTAAAGACGTGATATTTTTAGATGGAAAAGGAAGTGTGGAGGGAAAGCAAAAATATGAGGTGAAAACTGGAAGAAAGAAAGGCAGTGAAAGAGTAAGAGATGAGGAAATGAGTAGGGGGAGTATAGAATGGTGAGGAATGTGAAGGAAAAATGAAGTGACGGATAGTGAGGGATATTTCTCCCACATCGTTGGCGGGGGCTGGCGAGGAGAGGTCAGATATCCCGCCCTCCCTCCATAACGGGAGATCAAAAGGGAAGGTGCGGCGATATTGAAGCGAGGAACCTCTCTCCCTCTTGCCACATTACTTGCAAGTCTCGGGGATATTACCCTACCTTCAGATTTATTGGAAACTCATATGTGAGGGATGCGAAGGAATGGAAGGGAAAGGGGGCGCTAATGAGTCAATCGGCTGACGTAATGGAAGATTGAATTTCGTCCGGTGGCCACTAAGCGCGAAAGTTCCCAACTCTGTATGTTAAAGCATACAAACTTACTCGAACACAGAAAAAATAATCGTTCATTAATAGCTTTACATAATTTGGGAAAGGGTCTTAGAGAATATCATAGACAAAAGGAGAGGTAAAAAAAGGCAGGGCTACACAATACAGTATTGGATGCCCCATCGTGCGAAGCATGCTCCTTCCATTATGTCTAAATGTCTTCCATTATATCAGGGCTGCAGAACTGAAAAATACCCGAGTAGTTTTGGAATAAAATAATATTTTTATAAACATAAATAAGATTTCAATGAAATCAATAAAACGGAAGGGAAGGAATTATGAACAAAATCTGTAAACTATAATTAGGAACGATATTATCTTTAAGGTAACAATCAGGCTCACCTACTTGCCGCTCTTGACTTAAGTAACCTTTGTCAAACTGTTGTGTTCTCCTCAGTTTTTTTTCAAAACTCCTTAATTATAACTTGATGGAACCATAAGAAAACCATTTGAAGCAGCTGAAGTAGACGGCGAAAAAGAAGTTCCGTCCTCATTCTTCATTCTTTCCCAAAGTTTTCCATCTATTATTTCTCACTTCACATTCCTTTTTTCTTTCTGAGGATCATTGCTATCTGGATTAAACCACCCTTCTGGCCCTAGCAAATCGAATTAAAGTCATAACAAACAAAGAATAATATATTACACTAATTTTGAAATTATTTAAATTGCTGTATGATTTTGTATTTATTCCGTAATTTTCTGACCTGCTTTTTCTTTGAAACTCTAAAAACCAATATTAATCTCTTACCTAACAAAGATTATGAATGGATGCGAGTTAATTAACATGGGAAAAGATATTTTATGGCCTAGGTCTCCGATAACAGTCCATCATAGTCATAGCTAATGGAATATGAAACATTGATCGAAGAGAGACTGAAGACCCTGCCATTGAGACTGAAGGTGATGCATTCAAAACTTCCTGAGGCGGAACTTAGTTACGTTGGAGACCTTCGACGGCTGGAATCGGTAATATTTCTTCGGATAAATTTATTTCCCGATAATTATAACTAATGCACAGTGTTTTCCTCACGTTATTTTTGTGAAATTTCGGAGTTGGGAGTTTGAGTTAATGCAAACATGCTATAATGTGTATTAAATATAAATAAATTCAATGTATAGAGTTATGGGAATCGAAATTAAAACAAAAGAAGAAACTATTTTTGTTGTGGTATTGCATGGAGCGATAAAGGTAGCAAAAATGAACGATAGAACTCATGAGTATTAAGATGATGAACCAATACGTAGCTTATGCTTGTCCATTTTTTATTCTTACCAGAAGACGAAACAGGGCAATAAAGAGTGACAGCGACTCGTGTTCCACAGGTAGTAACTTCCCTGGGTGATTTGAAAATGTTACAGGGTTCGCAAATTTATGACAATTAAGCGATTCATTTAGAAGTTCTTCCAAGGAGACCCAGTGTGTGTTGTGTGTATGGGGTCGCGAGTGTACTTCTGCTGTTATATTGTAGCCAAGGGTCCAAACTCTCTCCATTCTCCGATATATTCCTTTTTTACCAGGTAGTTAGAATTTACCCATTATTAGAAGTAATGCACAGTGTTTTCCTCACATTATTGGTGTTTATTTTTAGAACATGAAGTGTAAGTTGAGGAAATACACACTAAAATCCGTATTATTGATTAATAAATTCAATGTATAGAGACCTTTCCTAATTGATGTCATTAACCTTTTTTCCCCGTCGCCTTCCCAAAAAACATCAATTCTAGGATAAAATTCGTGTGGTTTCAGGACAACCAAATATAGAATAATGAAGATATAGAGAGAGATATAAAGTTCTTTACCCGATTGACACGATACACCGACAAAAGTACAGGCGAGGATAGGAGGGGGAAGGAGTGTACAGGCAATTTCTTTTATTTCCCTTTTTGTGGCGAAGGAATTTAGTGTCAAAATATGACACACGACTCCATCTCACCCACGGGTCAAATCACCAGCCTCCTAAATTGCATAGCTGGTCGCATTGCAATCAATAAGGCATCGACGCGATATTCATCTCGGATGCCTGGCCGAGAGAGACGATTCCCATTGGATTCAGACCTCCGCGCGAGGAGCAAATTGGCTGGACAAAACATGATGTCGTAGGTTATCAACCGCTGGGCCTATTTTAAAAATGAAATTGCAATTGAAAATTTGGAAAGTGTCTAAAAACCAGGCCAGGATACAGGAGAGATGAGTTTAGCTGGAAAATTTCAACTAATATAAATAATCAACTAATACTTCAACAGATAAGTCCTTAATCCTTTGAATGCAGGAGAGCACTATCGCGCTCCTTCTGTATAGCCATTATCAATTGTTAATAGTTCACTATTTGTTGACTGGCATTTTAATGCACAGAACTGAGCATTGAGAACTGAGAATGCTGGCATTTTAATGCAGTTTAGATTCAAAACGTTTGTATTTCCAAAATTGACCACATCGTTTATTTTCCAATTTTTTTACAGGTATAACTTTAAATATATTTTTTCCTGAACCTCTGCAAAATCGGAAAAAACGTTCCGGCATTTTTAGCATATTTCCTAGGATACTTTTTGGCACCCAAAGGGTAAATACGGCAGGCAGCTTGCTCCACATCACGGACCCCCTGATGCTGCTCGCGAAAAACACGAGTGTGTTGGCACAGGGGTGTTTCTACTCCAGGCGGTGAAAAGGACAGCAGACGGCTACGGTTTGGTCTTAGACCTTACCTCCAGCGGAGAAGCAAACGAAACATCAATCTTGTTGCTGAAGGCGGACGTGTTAAAGCTATAAATAAAGAAAACGGAGCAAAAGGCCCAGCTCCGCAAGCACACCGACAACCCCATGCATGGAAGTTTCCTTCGAAACTTGGAAACAAATGGGCTATCGAAGGTGATCACGTTTGCCTTGGTACGTTCCGCTGGTCTGAAGTCCGAAACCGAGGGATTCGTCCTCGCGTGCTAAGATGGTGTAATCAACACCCTCGTGTACCGTCGCCTCATCTTTGGGGCTGACGTGACGGACACGAGATGCAGAGCGTGCAGAAGGCAGCCGGAGACTTTAGGTCATCTACCTTCCGGCTGCTGGTTTTATGCGAAGAACGCATATATTAACCGGCACAGCTCTATTCTGCGGGAGTTGTATTACTATCTCAGTCACCATTACGGCACATACGCGGTACGGTGCCGCCTTACGCTTCTGGAGACATCGAGTCCGTCGTGGAGAACGATAAGGGTAAGATCTGGTGGAATTATTCCTTCTCCACCACCAGACAGTTGGCGGCGACGAAGCCTGATATCGTTCTCCTCGACAATTTCTCGCATGCCATGTTCGTGATCAAGTATTCGGGAACGGTGATAAAACGAGCATAGCAGCGAAGGCGATAATATAGATAAATAAAGGTTAAATGAAGGAGGTATTACAACTCTAAATATTTAGCTAAGCTAGGAATATTCTATTTCCCCAAAAGAATAACTTTAAAATTATGTATTGTTACAGGAAAGACCGAGGCAATCAAACTTTAGTTAAAATATCTAACGAGTAACTTAAAGTTACTCAATAAAATTACAATGGAATAAAATGCAATCAAAGGAAATTGTTTTATTATGGCGTGTATGAAAAAATAAAATTTGATAAGTTTAAAAAAGAATAGGATTATTGCATCATAATAGTTCCTTGTATAATACTCTTTTTTAAATTACCCGATAGATGTAGCTGAACTTTTTTCACAGGTCGCCTTCACTTGCGTATTACCCTGAGAACCACTGCAAGGTTGTGTGGCAAAGAATACTGTGTCACCGAACGAAAAACTGTGTTTTGCTGTGTATGGAGGATTCCAGATCCTATTCTGGGCACTGCTACTGTAAGACCAAGGGGTTTAATGAAGTTGCTTCATTCTGAGACTGGTCACGCCTTCAAAGCTGCCTAGCACATGGAAAGGAATTAGTCTCCTTACCTGGTCTTTAGGGTCAGTTCGAAGGGTGTTTCACCTTTACCTAGGGTGCAGGTTTAGGATTTAGGATTTTTTTAGAGAAGGGTAAAAGTAATCAATTCTTTCCTCATGTAGAGATGTATCCTTTATAAACTTTAAAATGTATGGCATGAACTGTCTGATACCGTGGGAGGCCTCTAATCTTCTTCCAGATACTTTAATCTAATTAGTTTATTTCTAACGATGTATGTTCCTTGAAACGTAAATTAAAGGATTTCTCCTAGGATGTACACCACAAGCCCTTCTTTTCTCCACCTTCTTAAAGAGCTAAGGGCGCTCCTGTGGATAAGAGTCAAATAGCCTTATCTCGCGCCTCCAAGTAAAGTCACACAACCTGAAGCCGTCCGTCAAGTCCAGAGAAAGACGGAGAGAGGGAGAATTAATTAATGCCCTTGGAGGCCCGTGAACAAACAACGCCCCACGCGGAAATAAATCAGCGGATTAAGACGCCTTGCGCTGGGTCAATTTAGAGCACATTAAGAGTTTGCACATTGAGAGAAAACGACACACTGAACATAGGGAAAAAAATATATTTCAGCATACAAGAATGATGAAAACATGTTATTAACCATAGCTATTCTATTGACATACAAACAAAAAATCTTGCAGATTTCATGCATGTAAAACACAGAGTACAAATATATACGTAGATGTAAAAACATATAATAATTATTCATCTTAATATGTTCGTATGATTAACGTAAATTATTCGCTTATACTCAATAACTTTTTTGATTCCTTACTTTACTTGCTTATTTGTGGCTGTTTTTTCTGACAAGCTCCATTTAAACCAACTGATCATTAATTTTAGCAGCTTTGTATTGAACTAATTACTCCTAGACGTCAAACAAAGTACCCTAATCTTACAATCCTCGTAATAAAAGAGTGAATTCAAAGATAAAACGAAGATATATTTTTATGCTTTTAAGAGTAAATTCCTCCTTTCACGAAAGAAACAGCAAAATTTTCCAGGGAAAAAACGATAGGTTTAAAAGATTACATGGGTGATTATTTGCTAAAATTTTGTTTTTGTCCCGCACCCATGGATCAAAATAATAAAGTTTAGCACCGTCAACAGGGAACAAGAGCCTATAATGAATCCTCAATTGCTGTGTGTCCGCCCAGGTCCAGAAAATGATGAGAAGCCACATTGTTCGGTTGTCAGTCAAGGCGTGTATTTCGCGCCCGGGCTCAATGGAAAACGGGTCTCCCCTGGCAATCAAAGGACGTCCATTTCCCCCCGGTCCGCAAATCCATTAATTAATCCTTTTCAAGGATACGAATTGACCAATATCCGCGTGAGGGTTGAGAGGAGTTACATATTAGCCGGATTTTAGTCAAGGAGCGGGGACATAATGGGATTTGGGCGAAGGGTTTGAGAAGGGGTGGCGCCGTTAAATATCGAGGAGCCTGGATGAGATTCGCAATCCCCTTGACTGGGACAACGAGGGTGGAAATACCCGAGTCCGAGAGGCGATGTTTCCCTATTTCTCCTCACTCGCGTGCCCCGAGAGGAAAAGTGCGTGGGACACAACATAAAGGAAGAAAAAGGATTCCGTCCCTCTGTCCGGCCTCTCCCCCCTTCCACCCACACACCCCCAGCCGCGCATGCGCACGAGCGAGCGACCCAATCAAAGAACGAAACCCGCACCGACGAAGTCAAATTGGAGTCCTTTGATGAGCAAGAGGAAATCCGTCCAGTATGTTGACCTTTCCGCCCTCGGATGAAAGCTTCAACCTCATCGTCGTCCTGAAGCAAGAAGGGTATGAAATTGTCTCTCCCGCCCACTCAGCCCGATAATGACGAAGTTAACGTTAATTAACCTTGAGGGTTATTGAAGATTAGCTTCATATGCCAGAGGAATAATACCTTTGCTCACTATTAATTTCGGAAATAAGAGACTAGTAGTCCTCCACATGTTTGTTGGGAAAGTACAGTGTGTATCACAACTCAACAGCAAAATCACTTGCTAGGGAACGGTGGTTAAGCAGGAGTATATTGCCAAAGGTCTAAGCGAGGATGGTGAAGTCAGGGGGCTGTAAAGACAAGAAAAGGGAGTGATGGAAGGGGTAGGGAGTTTCACAGGAGTTGATTGAGGCATTGCCACACACACCAAGGCCTTTGACTATTTATTTCCACTTAACCAGCGGGAAAACACGGTCAAAATTCCTTGCACATATTTTTGCTACTCTGCGGTGGAACTCCGAACCAAACATTAAACTACGACGTCAAGTCTGACGTACTCAGGTCTACCTTTACTCATTCATTAAGTTTCACGAACAAAATAAAACATTACGTTTAAATTACAGCATTACAGTGAGGTTGCTATTATCAAATAAAGGTTTCAATTTTTATCTTGGAAAATATTCACTACATAATTAGAAGTTTAATGACAGTTGTAATGATTAGATAATTCCACAGACAATGCAGTATAAGTAGCAATATCCAACAAATATTTAAATACTAAAAATAAGTATAAGGAAAGGTGCATTATGAACCGCGTGCAGTTTCAACTCTAGCTTCATTCTTACTCAAATATTTGTTCATGTAGATTCAAACGATAAATAACGATATCAGATTTTCTCGATAAACGAAGTTACATATACACGTTAAATACACGTTCTCGACTAGCAACCCTGTTCCTAATTACAAAGGGCTTGAACAAATAAAATGAAAGGATTTGCTCTGCTTTTAAAGATGTACTTTGCCACGGAATCGGCAAATTGGCAGCAGTGAACCTTCCGAAATCGGAAATATTTACATTCTCTTACTCATTTATCAGACCCACCTGGCATTACGTCAACGTTGTTTCTTTCTTACTAGATTCTATTGCAACGTGTGAGCCGTTTCCGATGAGTATTATTGGATAGAATGAGCCTCTGTTGCTCCAGGTAAATAGACTTTTTTCGACTAAAATAAATGAATATTTTAATATCGGATTACTTGCAATTATTAATACGCTTTATGCTCAAACACTAATAGCTCGATACATTAAACAACTTTTAATCACACTCTTACGCCTGCTTTCAAAATTTTTGCTATAGATTTGGTAATGTTCGTGGTTATTTTCTTCTTCTATTTACGTTCATGTCATAAACCGTAAGCCTTTTGAACTTTTTGTAACCAGAGATGCCATCGAATCCGAGAGTATGAGCAGAATAGTAACATAATCAGGCATTAAATATGATAGGTCTTACAATTAGACTCCTTGTATATCTGGGAAAAGGTAATTATTTTCTCGATTTGCTGAATCAGCTCATTATGTCCTTATATCTGGAGAGGAATACTGAATGAATCGAACTGACTTTTCCTCACCAACACTGGCCATTAATCAAAAGATTGCTTTGTCGTACTTTTTCACTCGATTCTTCTGTATGTACGAACCTTTACATATTAACATAATTTAATTTTTCATAGCAAGAAATAGTCCGCGGCTGCCGGCGCTTGCTTTTCTTTGGGACTGTAATAGGCCTATCATCAGCAGCATACGTCAAATACGAACAAATAAATCAAAGTTGTGCTCAACTCGACATATTTTTATGTAAAATATACGTTAATTAACAATCGACATCAATTTCAGACAAGGGGCTCTTGCTAGAACAACTAAAGAAATTTTAAGTTTCCAACTTCTTTGGAATATGTTGGCACAACTGCGTCGTACTATGACTCTTTTTGTCGTCATCTTGACCTCTTAGTCCCCTTTCTCCGGCGCTACGCAAAATGACATTCAACTTTTTTTTGGCCTAGTTGCTGATGCTTACAAGAAACGCTCCTCGAGAAAACTTTACCAGACGTTACGGCATACTCGAATGAAAAGCGAGTCAAAGAGAGATTATAGAACATCGTCTTCCAGTGACGAGCCTACTTCCGTCAGCTTGTCATGTATTTGATACGTGAACTATTCTACAACATTCCCTAATTTCTAATTATAATACCTAATCGAATAACAATCGTTTATGACGGGAACATCTGAGTTACCCTGAATGTTTCTTTTAAAACTGTAATATTTTCTTCAGTCGCTATGCCCTTTAATACTTCACGGGAAGTTTCAACAATAATATTTCACTTGATTGTGGATTTGACTAGGTGCGGATTCATCGCGTATAGTTTGATTATGAAGGATGACTTGGTAATGAAAATTGCCATTAATCTACATCTGCTCCAGTACGATAAGCGAAAATGCGTTAGAATTAAAACCAGCGAGGATAAACATGACTATGATTGGGGCAAAGTTAAGTAAAAAGCCAAAAAGATATCTATAAAAAAGTAATATGTGGGCAAGAAGTATTTATAAGCATGTGGACGTCCGCAATGAAGGAATCAATCGGCTTCTGCTTAAACCTCAAGTACATTATCCGAAAATGATCAGACAATGAATTATGAAAGACGAACCCAATTTAAAATACCCGAAATTATGTTGTTACAAAAAATCAACTCAAAACAGAATAAGAATTTGTACTTTGAATATTTATAGAATAAGACTTTGTAACAAAGAGTTGGCCCCCTTGAAAATGACTCTTAGTCATCAAAATCGATCGGGGAACATATAAAGCTGTGTGGAAAGTACAAAGACTGTTTCATATACCATGTTTAACGTTCGCAATTTCCACGAAGTATCGCCTTCATCCATTAATTTAACTCAATATAGAATGATTTACGCTCTGAAATAAATGCCTCGCGGTAATTCCACTAGTAATATTACATGACTACATATTTGCAACAGATCTATACATTTGTAATTAAGGAAGATGACCTATAGATTATGTAATTTGTACTACTTATATAGGTAAGTATTTTTGAAGAGGTTTGACTTTTCAGGTAACGGAGAAAGTGTGGAGTGAAATTCGGCGTCGGCTTAAGCCTGCTCCAAAAGAAATATGTCCAAGGTCTCTCCTGCAACGGATGGAACACTGAACTTAAGTACTCTCCACGCTGCACTCACGCCAACTGTGATTGAAAAGTCAGCCTCTTCCGAAATCAAATCCCGGTCCTCTGGCTGGAATTCCAGGATCACAGCCACCACAGTGACCCAATACCAACCCAAATGTCATTGGCTTGATTGAGACATTTGGGGACGCAAACTAAACTGCATTCAGTGACATGCACGGAGTAATGCAAGTGATGATGGAATGCAGGCATTTTTAAAACTCTAGAAAGAGGGAGAAAATATGGAGTATTTAGGAAAGCAATTGAATAAGAAAAGGTAATCAGAGAAAATTACATATACATCTACGAGCCGGCGAAATACTACGAGGATATGTGGCAGAAGGAGCTCTTGTTATTTCCTTTTGTTTTAATTTTGCGAAAATTCTAAAATATATAGTAGAGCAATAAAAATAATGTAAATATATGAAATATTCAAAACCAAAATTTGAAAAAGAAGCAGAGCTAAATTGAGCTCAAGCTAAGTAATGAAATTAAACTAATGACTCTTACTGAACAAGTTTGATAAAAATTTAATTAAACCGAGAAACAGATTATTACACAAAAATTACGGACGGAAAAGTTAACAAATATGAACTTGTAAATCATGCTATAATAATAAATGTTTCCCGGAAAATATCAAAAAGCTCTTCTAATAAATTATAAGAAAGAAGATACCAGCATGAAGCACGGTAAGGGGTGAACTTATTTTATACTTTGTGTGAAACGCTGGGAGCAGTTGCCTCGGTGCGACCACGGGATCCTCAACGGAGTGAGCCGACGACATTGCGGTGCTAGGGGCAGATTAAGGTGGTGGTGATTTCGATCTTCGGGGGGGCTCCCTATTAGTAGTGCCGTGTTCGTTGCCGAAAGACGTAACGTATTGTAATACAGTCCACTTAAATTGTCTCGTCTCGGTTCTAGAAAGAATAATATGTCTTATACTATTTGCAATATCAGAAAATTAAAAATAAACACGTATGTTAACTGAATCACCAAAGGACAAAGGATAAGAAAAAAATTGTAAATATTTGGTGTAAATGAGGGAAAAAACATAGAAATGATGCAATTACTCTGTACTTCTGATTTTAAAATAGAAATAAATATGATTTTATTGTTAAAAAACACAAGGGGTTCGATTGGTGTAGTGGATAAGAGTACTGGACTCGCAACCCGAGGACTCAGATTCGAATCCAGGCAGTAGAAGATATTTTAAATGGGAAAACCGGCCCCTACCTTAGTGATTTTCGGATAGTCCTTGAGTCCCCGTATCTCCGTCCGTCGGATGGAACGTAAATCCGTGATCCCTACAGCTCCATCTGTTAAGAGCACGCTACAACCGACGCCAGGTTTCTCTCCACCCCTCTTTCTTACCCTTCGATTCCCGTCCTTGTACCTTTCCTCCTTGTATGAAGTGGCTTTAAGCGCGGGGTAGACTTGCAACAACTGTTAAGGATGAGGATCAACAGAAAAAGGGGGGTCTAGCCTTTCGTTGCGTTGGAAGAAAGATACATTATAAACTCATTCTTTGTGCCAATGATAATGATAACATAAATATTAATTAGTGAATTAATAATATAATTAGGAAATAAATTCGGCATTCATGAGGAATTTCTGTCCTGCTTTTCAGCAAAAGGAGGGGGTTCGTCGGTGGCGTTACGTAGTATAGGATTGTGTTCTCAGGAAATGCTATAGAACGTTATGAGGGTAGAGCGGACGGTGAAAAAGAAGAGAATCAGTGCTGTGCAATAAATGGAACTTAATGGGGAACTTGCATGAATTTTTTTTATTTAACAGGCGGACAGAAAATTATTTTCTCGATTCAACAAAGAAAACTGCATGTAAATCTGAGTTTTCCTTCGCGAGATATTGAATGCTAAATATAGCGACAATTTAAAGCGCGCCGAAAACTCCCTCCCCCCCAAGCCACTGCGAAAGAATCCCCGATGACGTCAACAGTGCCGAACAATCGCCCGAAGCAGCTGGGCTAACAGCGCACCAACACGGGTGATTCAAGCGAGCATATTCAACCCACAAGTGAGCCCACCACTGATTTTTATTTGAGTAGGTAATCATTTAATGGTAAACAGTTGATATTTCACGTCAATAATGAGTAATATGTATGCAAGATAGTTTAAATCTCGAAAGTTCATCTTACTTTTGCAGTGCCCGCTCCATACATCGACCCAACTCCCTAGCATTGTAATTAGCCAGCGATATGAGTTAGAGGTGTAAGTATTGTTTAACACCTGGCTGTAAAAATACCTCAACCAAGGTGCCTAATAAACTATTTATTAGGTTGCCTACAAACGCAAGAAGGAGAAGCCTGTGGCTAAGAGCCATTCGCAGAAATCCGGGGGATATTTCGAAGAAAACAGTGGGATTCATCTGTGAAGATCATTTCAACGCAAGTATTTAAATCTACTCAAATAAAATGATAAGCCGTCCAACTAGGGATATGTTGTTAAATATACTACGGATTTACTTGATATTGTTAAAATGACTTTATAACGCGCGAGTTGGCGCCCGGATTGGTGGAATTTTCTCTGAGCCGGCAAGTTCAGTCTTGTGGGAAAGACTTAAAATTTGCTTGCAAATTTTTGAGTAACCCACATTTCTGAATCGTATTAACCTAAACTAGCGAAGTAAATTCGCTATCGTGACCGCTCCCATGTTAGAGGATTTGTGTTGTAAGTCTCTTGAACATCTGTTGAAACTGATGAAACACATAAAAAAAGACTTGGAACTGCCTAGAAATATGTTGAACTCCGTTGTTCCTAAGGCAGGGGCTTCTGACTCAGTTGAAACCATCCTGAAATCTGTGTTGCTCTCTTTCGAAATTCTGTCAGTTGATTTTCGATTAATAATGAAATACAATGTTTGATATTTTGAGGTAAATTTATGAAATGAGAGTAGAAAAATGCAAATAACGAATTATCTTGAATGAGAGAATTATTATGCTCAAGTGCGTATGCATTTAGTACAGGGACAGGCATGCATATATCCATCGTCAGCACCGAGGATCATGTGTTGGCATCTGAGAGGAGCTTCTTCACTATCTAAATATAGGTAAATGAGGTGCATTTTAGAAGGATGAATAATTTTAGCAAATTTTATTGTTATGCTTGATATCGATTTGACTTACCTGTACATGATGATCCCGTAATCCCTTATCATTTTTTATCTCTTTTCCAAGATAACCGGAATTCAGTCTAATTTCAAAGGATTAAAGTCTACTATGTGATGTGTTAAGTAACACATGTAATTATGAAAAACACCCACATTTCGCTTACTAAGTAAAAGTTTCGCTTGATGAGTACTTCCCGAGTTTCTCTTGTGACCAAGGTGGGCTGATGATCCTTGTCTAATATGTATTACTAAGTACGCTGGTTAGATGCAGAAAATTGATTGATACCTAAAGCATACTGGAGCTTCTTCAGTCTTAAATAATGGAAACACCTATAGAAACATTAGCTTTGTGCCTCTTAACACATTATAAGTAATATCGTTATGTACACCATTTGCACATTGATGATTTCTATGTTACAACCAACCAACCAACAGACATAAACAAGTTAGATCAAGTGAGTTTCAACCAATGATCAAGGCAGTTCCAACGCATTCTGAAAACAAGCCAGTTGAAGACGGTATTTCAAGAGAGATCTACACAGATTTCAGGATGGTTTCAACAGGGTCAGAAGCCCCTGCCTTAGGAACAATGGAGTTCAACACAGTTCTACTCTATTCTTGTCCCCCACCTCATAATATGCTAACGATTAATACATTTGCGCAAACTATAAATCCATCTCCATAAACAATAAATAACGAGGGCAATCTCTAGTGCGCCACAATTTCCGCAAACACTGACGATGCCACTTTTCATTAATATATTCACTTAATCATAGATGCTCTCTTACTGCCTATTGTATTAACAAATGCCAAAGGTGGTATCCAGAGGCAATAATGGCGTTCATACTAAACAATCACACTCATAGACCTTCGGCTAATAATGTAAACAAGACGCGCTTGTAGATACACTACGAAACACATACTGTGAATATTAACACACATTTCGCCACTACTTAGGACAAGAATCAGAGAAACAGGTTGTCATTTGTCATAACAAATTTCATGAGGGTCATGGCATCAATTTCAGGAATGTTATCCGAACGAGCGGCAACATAATCATCCATTTTTTTGAAACCTGAAATATTAGAGGTAAAAAGTCTGTATTTTATCATCCCGAAAGTACATTTTTAATATCCCAAGTAATGATCGTGGCACAAGAAGAATAGGAAAACTTACCCAAGAATAACAGCACATGAACAAGTGACGATGAGCGACTAAATCCTCCACCAAAACAATGTTTACAGCATGCGTTGATGTATTTCCCGACTCGGACGGCAAATTAGGCACAGATGACGTCACACCTGGCCTCGGCGGAGCTCGGGCGTCTTCGCGCAGTGGTCGGCTCAGAGAAATTTTGCTTGATTTTTTAAGTCAATTTTTTATTTCTTCTAACGACGAATGGAGTAAATTTAGGTATTTTTGCGAGCTAATATTTCAGTTTTACCTGTTCAAAATAGTTTTATAGCAATCGTCGACCCATGCAAGTTCCCCATTAGCATTTATTAGGTAAGTAATGGGTTAGAAAGACCACTTGGACTTCTAAGTCTCTATCACAACTATAGGCGGGTGATATTCAACGGCAGGGTGGATATTTTATTGAAATCACTACTACTAGACTACACCATGGTACTATTTAGTTGACAAAAACATTGTAGATAAATATAAAATAAGAGCAGTATGCACTGCACAAAAATTCATAAGCGCTTTCGGCGAAAAAAGCCGAGATTCGAGTGTAGCTTTGAGAGAAATGAAGAGATAAAACAGTATGAGACGACTGCTTTTTAAGAGAAAAGGAGAGTGTTCTCCCGGAGAAAATGTAGCTTTCTTTATTTTCCTCCATTTGTCGCAGAAAAGGACCGAAATAAGACGTGCGTGATTAAGACGCTTAAAGAACCAGCAGCGTGGCAACACTTCGGCCGGGAGAGGAAGGGTGAATAGGCGAATCTTTAAATGCGCAATGACTAGAGATAAAGACAGGTCAGTGAGCGCTGGAGAGCGGTGAGTCGGATGAGGGAAGCAACCCTCAGGGGAGGAGACCAAGGAAAGCCCCATGCCTGTTCTTCCAACCCCCGTTTCCTCAGTGGGGCGCGGCGGGTGAACACGGGATACGGGGTTGAATCCAATTCAATTAGCAAAGGGGATAGAGGAGACGGAAGGAAGGACTCGTTGCCCCTGGCATTAGAGGGAGCAATAAAAACGTCTGCGTAGGAAAAGCCACCTTGGACGTCATCACCGCTGCAACCAACCCTTCGCGTTAAGCCCAACGCCCAAGCAGCGCATCACCCCATCAGGGAAATTCATGAAATAGGATCACGCCGAAAGAAAATGCCAAGCGCCGACAGTGACATCGTGATACGATGGAAGCTTAGTCTCGGTGCTGAAACTCTGTGCGCATATGACTTCTGGTTAAGTATCTAGAAAATCTGCATAATTCTCGAGGATATGAATATCAATTTAAATCCTATTGCTGGAATCTTCAGCAGACATGTAAAGAGAAGATAAGTGATGAACTTATTATGAGACTAGGAATTATATGGATCTGAGATATGGAAGCTGGAGAAAGGTGACGAGAGAAGATTTTAAGCTCTAGTAATGAAAGAAAGATAAAATATTTATTGCGGTTGAACTCCATCGCGAACAAGAGGAACACACAAAATAAACAAAATAAGAGTGATAATGAATCATAGCATAATGCATTATTTGAAAAAGTTGATACATTTTAATAGGAGACAATAATACAGCAAGTTTTGTAAATTCATGGCGTGAATATATCTTCTCATTTCCAGGATATTAAGTTCTTGAAAAATCTTTTTTCAAACATACGATTAGGTGGAATATTTTTATGTCATTAGGAATTTTATTCCATAACCTTGTCCCAACAACACAAAAAGATTTTTGGCATGTGTTAGCTCGATGATGGAAGGGGATTAAATAATTTGGAGCCATTCTCGTTATTATGTCTGCTGTCATTTTTTCCTCTGGAATGAAAAAAAGGCATCGTATACCCTAGTTGTTCACTTTTAAAAAGACCATTCATAAACGATTCAAGCAAGTTTTTTCTTCTACTTTTGGTCTTCAGCCATGAAATGTATGTGGAGGAGAATGAAGAGGGTGTATGGACTGAAAGGTAGACAAATGAAAAGGTATTGAACAGCGTTAGAATGGCGAGAAGATTGTACGCAGAGGCTTATAACGACTAGATTAAATTAGAAGGCAGAGTGCGAGTAGGTGGATGAAACAAGTACTTATGAAGGATGGAATGCCGAAGGTCGTATTCGAAAGTAGAAAGTTGGGTAAGAGGGGAAGAAGAAGAAAGAAAAAATGTACTATTTGTAACATGAAGAAGGGCGGAGGACGCACCGATCTGAGGGAGGAAATAGCATAAGAATGAATCGTTATTGTTAGTAACTACATGCCTACTTTTATTTCAAATGGAATATATCCACCATGCTAGCCAAAGCTAATCAAGAAAAAGAGGACAAGGAGTATATCAGGGAGGACAATTTTGTTTCACATGTAGCATTTTCGACAGAGACGCATTACTGAAGATGAAAGGAAAAAGATTGCTTTGGCCAAGCAGGCATTTTCCGAGAGAAGAGAGCTTTTGAAGACAATCATGAGCAAAGATGAAAAGAAAATGCGAGTGAAGAGCCGGATGTGGAGCGTGAGGCTGTAAGGATTCCTCCTCTAAGAGAGAGAGAAGAAAGGCAAGAAATTTGATCGTGTAAATGAGATGGAAGAGTAATTGGATGGAACAAATGTGTATGAACAATAATAGCCAGATCGGTAACGCGCGTCCTAAGAGTTGCCATCTTGGTAAGCCGTATTCTACACGTGTGGGTTCAAAAGCTGCATGTGGCACGGGTATCGGGTTTGTCTTAAGATAATGTTTAGGATTGACGATGTGGTATTAACTGAGCAGCTCGAAGAAATAAAACAACATTGAACTACTCAAATTAGGCATTCTAGCTTGCTTAATAGAGGTCCATATTTCACCTGAATATACCCTAAAAAATCCATTAAAAATAAAAATTCAACTATCCAAAAAAAATTAATTGGGTAGTTTCCGGCGATACTGAGTGGTACTCGAACATATCAAAATGAAGACAACATTTTCAATTTACCCCAGATGAAAAAAACACTATTTCTTTTTGTTTGCTTTTAATCTGTGGTAAATTGCATTTTTGTCTCTTCATTTCGATGTATTAAAAAAAAATTTGCAATAACAGGGGGAATTCTCCGCATTGAGGAATCCTGGTTTAAAAGATGCGCATTGCTCTTCCCAATGATTGCTAGGATTTTATTGATACAACTGAGAGCGTCAAAACTTGGGGAGAAAACGACCCATCTCCTCACTCAGGGACTCGGCAGAGTGAAAGGCGTAAGCGTGGAATGTTTTAACTCACTCCACTGTGAGATTGAGGAGTGTGCTTTATGCCATTTTCAGGTATTCCGCTTTCCACTGTGATTCATTGATCCCAATATAACCAACACAGTACGTGCTCTGGGAAATCGATATCAACAGATGATACACATATGCGATCCGCTGAAAATCGTCCCATTGCCTAAAATGAACATCACAGCTACATGTGAGGACGTGGATGGGTTATATTTGGCAGTTAAACTCGTGGTTAAAAATGTTGCCTAATTTTTTCATGTTACTCATCAAAACGCTGATAAATACATTTCCAAACGCCAAAAATAGTTCATAAAGTTACCGACAATTCTCAGATCAGCCGATGGTAAGAGCCTTTTCGATAGTAGAAGAACGCTAGCACATGGGATCCGTAGGAGGAAGGTATGGTCATGGAATTAGAGCGTGAGTAAAGGAGATCGGCGAGATTATAGACATGCCGTTCTGACAATGGTGTGTTACGATCATAGTGGAAGAATTTGGACGGGGTTTGCTATCAGACCGTAGGGTAATATTTGCACCAAATCTTGCAATTAAATTTGACGCTGATGTTCGCCAATGGCTTAAAAATACATATGTTAAAAAACCCCGCATATTACGCTCGATTCGAACAGAAGTACAGGATAAGAGAGATGAATTGATTTTCGGTAAGATTTGAACTATCTGTGTTCCCGAAAACATCAATAGAGCATATTAAACAATATTAAAAGTATGAAGATAGATGCTTTTGTTGGCTTGTTAGCCTCCAGTGGATTTGAAAAATCAACATGAAACTACTAATTAATGTTAACTGAACCCTTCCTTGCCTGCCTGATGGTAATAACAAACTAATGCATTCTGACTCATTCCCAACAAATTATGGTAATTATATTTCTACGCTGGGACGAATCATTTTGATTCACGACATAGTGTATGCAAATATAACACGAATTATTAGCACTATACACTTCTTTGTTGCATGAATGTTCTTGGTACATGATCGTTTACCCTCTGACACACACCCTCGAGGAGGATGGGCGTTTCTTTTCGTGCGGTCGAATTAAAAATAATATCAACTTCCACACAGAGCTTAAGAAAATCAATAAATACCCCCATTAAAATGTTCCCGCTTCAATGCAGTCACCATATTTTCGATAGAAAGAGCATGAAGAAAACTTGGCATATACATATTAATAACAACTCTTTTAGGTGAATACTTGAAAATAAATAGGAAAGCTCGGCTATCATTGTTTTGGTATCAGGAATTGGTAGCGTAGTGATGAAGCAGTGACATCTACGTCCGCACAATACCTTGAAAGCCAGAGTGTGCCGGATGATGACTCAGGTACGTGAACAGGAGACCCATAGGCCCTGGTTCTACTCCTGGTCGAGAAGACCTTGTACCTTGGTTAATGTTCTACGTTCATAGTACCAGTAGTAAAAGGTACTTGGCAGTAAGTTCCATTTCATTTACACAATTTTCTTGCAACAAACGTCCTGATAAAATGACCGGAGAAAATAAATAAACTTTCTAACGACTCATTATGAATGACAATTTGTGTTGTCATTTTTCCACATTTTTTGTATTTTGTAGCCTTTGTATTTCCACAATTTATTCTCTCACACTACTACCGTGGTTTCGACGATTAACGTCATTCCTCAGGTAATCGTCGAAACCATGGTAGTAGTGTGAGAGAATAAATTGTGGAGAAACAAAGGTTATTTTGTCATTCATAATGAATACAAGTAAATTCCATTAAGTGACGCCAGAAACCATCAATTCCAACGACTCATTTAATCGATTGAAATTTGGATTAAAGCTTTCAGCCTTCTATATCTTCTTTTCTCCAGATACTATCAATAATATAATTGAAGCCAGTAGGTTGCCACAGTGCAATTGGCAAAATCAAATGTAAATTCAATTTCCTTGTCGCCCATCCTTTCTCGTTTATTCGAAAATGGTATGATCGCTAGAAGGTTTTACTCCTAATGAGAAAACTCGGTGGCTATCAATTAATTAAAATAAATATTTTTTTATCCTCGAAGTCTCATTATCGTCGCACTGTTTCCGGAGAGAATCCCAAGGTGCGCAAGGCAGGAGGAAGGATTTTGGGAACGACCTCTCGCCAACCGCATCCTGTTTTTCCCCTCAATGGAGAAAACGCTCTGCTAAATGAGACAGTACATAAATAAATAGATGGAGGACAACCACATTCTGCATCCTCATATTTTGCTTGCGTATTCCGGAGCCTCAACTTTTGACTTGAATTCAATGCATGCTCATCATTATCGGTCAACAACCATAGGATTGGTTTTGACGCAGCCCTCCACTCGATTCTTTATCGGCCAACCTCTTCACATTTACTTAATTCCTCTCTTTCACATCCTTCACAACTAGTTTCATCTATCTCATACGAGGCCTGTCTCATCAAGTTTTTGATTTTCTAGTTTCACGTTGGTTTTGGTCTCTTTTCTCTTGCTGTACACCAGTATCTTAGTCTTCTTCCTTTTGATCTTCAGCTGATATGTAACTTTTGTCCTTTGGATGGTTATTAAGATCTTATTCAGATCTCTCTGTCTCTGCTATGAGTTTTATGTCATCAAGGAATCGCACCATGATAATATTTTCTCCGTGGATATTCATTCCAGAAGACTTCTCTTTGATGCCATTGATGACTTTCTCGATGTAAACGTTCATATTAACGGGAGACAGTGCACAGCCTTGTATCACTACTATTCCTCATTCTTGCTTCTTCACAGCTGGGTTCAGATTCAATCACAGCTACTTAGTATAAATGCAAAACGTGGATAATAATGTATGCCTAGTGAATTGATTACGAAAGTTTTGCATGAACGGAAGCTTAAATGAGGTCATAATTGCTGGAGAAAAACACCACACTTCACAGTAAGAAAGCAGCTCATTCCATTAAGCAGTATATTGTCAGAGGACGCAGCGTTGAAATAGGACTATTAGTATCGTATGATATTGCATTAATTTACATCAACATAAATGTTAACAATACAAAGCACAATATGATCGTGTTAACAAAACTCATTGAATAAGAATGGAAATTAAAGGAAAATGATAGTATGTGTGAAGTTTGGTTGGCAGGTAAGTGAAAGAGATATGACTAAAATGGCGGAGCCTGTACATATAGCTTAGGTCAGCTACAAAGGCAGGAGGATTACTTTGAAGTGTAGAGAAGTGGTGTAAATTAGTAGTTTCATGATACCGTTATAGTCATTTATAAGGCATACGCGTAATTGACAGTCGAATATCTGGTAAATAGTCGCATTGAAGAATCGAAAACTTAGAGATAAATCCTTGTAAGATTAAGGATTATTCTCCTATCTTATGGGCATTGCTTTTAAAAAGAATCATTTTGTTTCTCAATAACCCTCGTTCATTCAATTACTAACGTCAAGCAAATGTCTCCAATGCAGCCCTCAGCTATCCCACAGCTCTGGTCACTGACAGCATGACCACACTGACCTCACCGACTTTACTACTCTGGCTATGTATTTCACACCTACTGAAGTCGTTTACATCTTTGTTGCCACCTTGAATATCTTTTGTGCATTTCTGCACTAAACTTTAATTTTAAAATTTTATTTCTCACAAAAAAATGCGCAAACTTGTAATTTTCCTTTCATTACCGAATAAATCCGTCTCGGATACGCTTCTATCCTATAAAGGATTCAATGTTTTTAAATTTTTGAAATGATTTCATGTACACCTAAAGTTTTCCACGTCAGATTACCACCAAAAATCAAGCCTTCAAGCCAAAATCATCAACCTTCACCAACATTTAGACTGATTCGACGAATCACTCCACCTGATTCTTCTATTTGCCAACAACTTAATGCAGATATGACTCTTTCCTTTATATCCTTAATAACTTGCTCTTGATGCCTTGTAAGAGGGTTTTAATTAACATTAATTCCGCTTCAGTCACTTCAAAAAATCTTCCCGAGACTGTTGCCCGTCTCAAATGGTTGTCCAGTAAGATTTTTTCATCTTCCTCTGAGAAAATTTATGAGGTTTCTTTATCCTCTTAAATATTTAAGGGCTCCTAAAGGACTTTACTACTCACTCCGTCAGTATACCTGTCCGCAACAGTAATTCAAAAATATTTTTATTAATTTTTTACACTCTCGGTTCCTCTTCCCTGCCTCAAACTAAGTCTAACGACTACTTCTGAATATTTTTCATTGATAACTTTCCCTTAATCTTATATGTATGAAGCTGTGACTAATCCTGTATGGTTTGATGGGTTTAAAGGTTATCACAAAATAGTTGATTGCTTAATAATTTATTCATAGCCTCGGGAATGGTTTCTGCAGAGAGTTCTCCATTGACTTCACCTTCAAACGTTGGGAGTTGAGCTGAATCGAGAAGGCCACTAAATAATTTCTTTGCAATCGATCTTTCGCGGTGAGAACCTTTATTTCAGCTAGCTTTCAATTTTTTGGCGCTCTGACGCAAGACTAAAAGTTTTTTCACTAATATAATCTTGGAATCGTACATGAAATTTCCGAAATATTGGTATCTCATCACTGCTCCCTCTTTCGGTACTACTTCTTACATTGCCATTTCTTCTCCAATCAAAATGTTTAAAATGGAAACATCAGGTCTGATGAATCCTTTTAATTTGTAAACTGCTGCTATCATATTCAGAAATCACGAATTAATTACAGCGCAAAAATAAGAATATATCGATTTAAGCATATTATGAAAAGTAATGATAAGTTTTTAAGTTACGTATAGAAATTTTGCAGTTCAGACATTGAGAGTGTTGATATTTTGTAAGGTATTGTTTAGAATAATTATCAAAACATATCGTTTGACAACTGAACAGATTCTTAGGATATGTTTGCCGACAACCAAGATAATAGATCTGATTTTCTGAGCACGGGGCCTTTCTGTGAGATTATTACTTGCTCCAGGACCATGACCACTATCATGAGTGAATCACACATCCTGTTGTACTTAGTCATTTGCATGCTACATCATCGCCAAGCTGGACCTTCGACTTTGAATTTAATATAGCTATTAACCTATATTCCTCTAGTTCTTAATGGTATATGCATAATCGACCTACTTACTACTTAGTAGAAGGTAACTTTCAGCACTACCTAGTTCTTAGTGACGGTAACAATTGAGTTTTCACAGGCACAGATGGTAGCGTGAAAGTAGTAGCTCACACAAAATGAACACCTCGATGGGACAATAAATAACATGAATTCAATCGGTTGATGCAATTTATTCTGTCCAATAGGATGGGTATTGATGTTCAGTTATTACCTACATTTAAAACAAACTAGTCGGCACTTCGAAGCTTCAGTCGTTACTAAATATTCAGAAACATTTAATCATATTTGCAAATTATTTCCCCGTTAGGTTTGAAATAGGTGCAAAAAGAATCATCCTATAGATTTTTGGTTGGAGAGAATGACAAAGGTGATGAGGTAACACTATGAATGTTGGAAAATCTCTCTTAAATTATTGAATGTTGACCTCGAAATTATGTCACTTTCACGGTTTCTTCAGGAGGGTAGAGCTACGTGAATTCCCACCACACGCCATAATTTCCATCGCAGCACGGCATGCAGCCAGCCGCATGAGATGAAAAAATATTTCCGCCCTGTTCTCAAGATAAACCGTTTCGTGGGCACACTTGATGGATTTTGCATGCACCGCAACACCATAGAGGTCGCTCTTTCGGCAACTGAGGAGGTCGGACCACCAGAACACCGCCGGAATATCTAACGAATTTGGTTGGTTGGGAGTTGGTTAGCGCGCTGTGGAAAGGAAGAGATGCGAAGGAAAACAAAACACTATCGAAACTCGCAAGAATGGCGCGCCCTAAGGAAAAGAAAGAGATCGATTTCGTTGAATTGCGAAAGTTGTCTTTTTATTGTTCTTCATTCTCTATTGTGATGAATTTAGCGTTCTTTTTAGCGTAGGATATCTACTGAAAACCATGGTGTGATTCTTCTATCCCAGTCGAAACGGGAGCGTCCGGCGGAGTGTTCTGGAAGTGTTGCGGGAGTATACTGGGAGCGTTCAGCAGTATGTGGACGTCCCTGGGACGCTCCCGGGACACTCCCCGAGCACTCCGCGGCAGTCGACACCGGACGCTCCCTCGCCACTCCCGGGTTGAAACGCTCTCTGATTGCTCCCGGGACACTCCCCAGACACTGTCGTTGGAGCGAACCGAACGCTCCCTCGCCACTCCCGGGTTGAAACGCTCTTTGATCGCTCCCGGGACACTCCCCGAACACTGTCTTTGGAGCGAACCAAACGCTCTCCGACACCTCCCCGGTTCCTAGGATCCCGTGGCTCGTCCGACGATTGCCACGTTGTCGAGGAAACTTTCATTTATCTCTCCTGGAGTATAAAGAATATCAAATATGTATATTCATAACGGTCATGCTTATTTTTAACCACAAAATGGTTATTGAGGAATTGATTTCAGAGCGCAAAATACCCCAGTGTCAATATTTTAGTAAATTAATTATCACTAACGACTTAATGCCAGTCAGCAGCTGTATATATAGGGCCTCCTAACCTCCAGTTCCTTACGGAAAAGCGAGAAACAGTCGTTAACGAAAGACTGAGATTGACAGGTCGATTAATGCTGGCGGATAGGTATCTTAGGGCTAGGTTGTAGCTTTGAATTGTACGTGTGTGAACGAGAAATATGGCTTGAGTATACATAAATCAACGTGATCATTTTTTATTGCAATTTTGGTGCTAGGTGCACCCATGCAAGTTGAGTTAATTTTTTGTGATATTAGCCTTATTTGTGATAGCTGATTTGTTACGCTACATGGGCACGGCTCCGCTGTACAATTGCCTGCTCTAGTCAACCATTTCGTGAACGGCTCGTGAATGCCTCTCGGCGCTCTCTGGAGCGCGTCGACGTTCCCAGGCAGCTGGCCGACCGCTCCACCGCGGACCAGCGTCGACGCTCCCCTATCACTTCCGAAACGCTCCCGAAAACGCTCCCAGTGGGCCATAATCTGCTCCCCGGACACTACCGCGACACCTCCTGAATACTCCCGCAGCACTCGACCGCTACTTCCAGAACACTCCCACGGACGCTCCCGCAACACTTCCTCGTCGCTCCCGTTTCCACTGGGATAGTAAGTGTAATATATTATATTATGTAAATTTTGAACTTTTAAACTAATTTCAATTCCAAAATATGTTAAAACAGAATATATTTAAGATATATAAAAGCCAGTAATCATTTTATAAACACTGGACTTCTATAATTATTTTCGTGAACGCTTCCTGCTGAACAAAAATTTATTCAAGGAATGGTAACCAAAAGTCAAGAAAGTATTTCTTCTCGGGTGCCTAATTTCACTCCAGTTTTGATTTGAAAAAATTGTGTTTTTACATGAGTGAAATAAATTTTATTCTATTCTATATTCTATTCTATTCTCCCTCCGTGCTTCGCCTTACGCCTTCATTGTCTATCTAGCGAGCAATCGAAAAACTTGCGAAATGAGTCCACGAATTCAAACGAGGTGTAAAAGTAGGCTGGTCCGCGATGTCTACACTCACAAGAAGATCAGAAATCCCATTTCTTAACTTCCTCTCACATCTACCAGTTTGATATACAGAAATCTTTCCATTCAAATTGCCAAAGGTAGTTCAAATTGAAACTTATTATTCCTCCCTGATGTCTCAAAACGACAATGAGTGAAAAATGACTGCAAAAAGTTAAGCTTCAATTTTCATATGATATTGTCGATGGGGATGGTTATTGATCAACTGTAATCATACGATAATCAATTGTTCCTACGATATTGTCGATGGGGATGGTTATTGATCAACTGTAATCAAGTTAATGAGTTTTTACTCATTTCTCGGCGCCAACTACGACATATTTCATAATAATAATTGGAATCGAGATACACTGCTGAGAATGAAAGTCATTCAAAACCATTGAGTGATTCTGCTATTGATTTATACCATGCGAAAACAGCATTTTTACATTTAAGATGCGTAAACCTCGGCGATGTAAGAATAATTTTTTAATATAGCGAATATTTAAGAATATATTTCATAACTTCTATCTTCCCAATCCGAATAGTTGAACCAGCGCCACTTCCATCTACGACATCTTACACAATTTTCAGGCAATGGTTCTGGAATGATGAGTTGAAACAAAGATCAACAATGATGCAAATTTCGAGTGTTTGTTTTCGTCGCTACTGATTGGTTCACGAGAAACGTTTGCTATTTATTCTATTCAACGCTTGAGCAATCTCATATTTTCGGAACTTAAAAGTTTTGGTTCATTTAAACAACTGCTGATATCAATTAAATGTCAATATCATTGCTCAATGTGTAATCTACAGCATCTTCAGTAATACCAATATTTTATCTGCAAGTATTTTGCCTTGTAAAAAGTGAAACAATCGCTTAAATTGTCATCGCCTGTCTCGTTTATCTTTATTTTTTTCTACCCGGAACTAAAAATAGAAACACTACTGAGAACATTTCGTTAATGCTGTGAAATAGATATCAGTATTTGACGGCATCTCAGAGTTTTACTTTACATTCGTTAATGCTTACCAAATTCCACAGCTTTCACAATGGCTGAACCATACTTATCTTCGTGTTTCCAAAATATGTCATCCGTTTCTGCGTATATGTGCTGCGTGAATATATCGCTTGATCTTCAATATCCCTTCTTCTTATTACAAGTTAAGCGTCAGCAACCGATCACCAAATGAGGAATGGGAGCCCCAAAACAACTTAGGAGCAGGGTGTTAAACTCTCAACCCTTATCACCCTGACTCAACAGTATCCCCTTCTCTTTCATTCCTCGGGATACGAGGAGATCCGCTTTAATTTCTTCGCCAAGCCGCAGTCTTTTGTTCCATTGTTGACACTAAATTGGACGGTTGGAATAAAAAATATTAGCCGTTTCCGAATTCATTTGGCATCAGGAATTATCTCCGTTCCATTAGCCATCTAAGATATCTGAGACCCTTGGTGGCTAACACACCTTAGGAAATTAGAATGTACCTGCTAACTTCCTTGAACAAAACCCATCAGTGGTGACTACTGTGGTGATGAATGTTCCTTTCACCATAAAAGCAAAAAATAAAAATCTCATTTAATATTTACACGATTTAGTGAAATAAATGATCCCTAATTCCATTGTTAAATGTTTTTATTTTTACGCCAACTAATATGATTTTGCTACTTAAAGAAAAGAGAGGGTAAATCTGTAGTAATCTCTTCTACAAATCCCAAAATGGCGTCACAAAAAAAGGTTAAACAAACTCGTTACCTTGCTGAGGGCAACAATAGATATAGAACTTCAGTAGTACTTAACGATTTCGACCATATTTCAAAATGGCTTCCTATCGACGAAGGAAGTATTTAGGATTGCAGCAGCTGATTGGCTGCTGGCTATTCATGTTCCCCAGTTATCGACTGACATCAAACTATCATTGATCGTCAATACTCCTGGCTGCGCGACGGGATGAATATAGCAGAGTTCTCATCGTTTGTTGCGCTAGAGCGAGCGCAATGGAACGAATTGAAGGGGATTATGGTAGGTACCGCAGTTGCGTCGCGATCGAGATTGACCTCGTGCGCCCATCGATCTGCTCACTTGCATTCGATTACAGAGTCGGAAAATAGGCCAGTTAAATTCTTCAGTTGCCTATGCAGTCAGGGTGGAAAAATCATGGAGATGGAAGAGATAACTCTCTCTAGGGATACTCCAATGAAGCCAGCCAAGAAAAAATATTCATTATTTTTTATCGCGACTGAAAAGATTTACGTTCAACTCAGCTGGAATATCGGAATGATGAATAAAATGTGGGGAAAATATCGAATTAAAAAGAAATTGGATTAGTGGATTCTGAAATATTTTTAAAAAGCCATATTTTTTATTTTATCCTTCACATAAAGGGATGTTCAGATTGGATACAAAGATACCGATATGTCCCCTCTACTTATGGTGGAGTGCGCATTACGAATAATTCGTTGAATGTTTGACTTAAATTCTTTCATTAGAGTCAGAAGACGGGAATTATGCAAAGAATCATGTTAAAGATTTAAATTCTCGATATTTTGAAAAAACAGCCTTTTTCCTAATGGAATATTGTGCTGAAAGTTTACCAATGTTAACCTTGTTTCAGTGCATATACTAATCTATGTACAAACCTTTTATTTCGAGATAGAATCATATTCGATTGTACGTTTTACTTAATGAAATTGACGGTGGTTAAGTTTTTTCTCTGTATAAAAGATCCTGTTGTGCGCAGCTAATTGACTTCATTTAAAAAGCGAGAGTGGGGAAATCATAAATTAGGGATAATAGAGATACACGTTGAAATTATGAATCGTTAAGTATAAAAAATTGAAGGGGATTGGTCACGAAATAAGTGATTAAAAATATGTGCAAGAGAAAGAAATGGACGCATGTCAATCATGATTATTCAGAAAAAAAATTCAAAAAATTAAAATGGACTTATGTGAGAAAACATAGAGTAAGATAAGTCTCTAACGAAGGTTTTTGCGGCGTTTAGGTGAACTAGACAGGTTTACTTGGTTCCTCCGCTTTGGCATCATCTTAAATAACGCCATTTTACCTACTCTGCTGCTGATGGTGTCAGGAATCGGGAACCGAAAAAAGGATAGAACAGGGATATTACTAAAATATTGCAAATAGACACGAAAAAGATGAAAAAATAATTAAATTAAAATTAATGCAAGTAATTACATTTTTTAAAATAATTGAGGTAGTTAGAATACGGTAATGTTCCTTGAGGGCTGCTCAATAATTTAGAAAAATGTGGTAGAAAATATTTTGCAGTCATTCTTGAATCACTGCAGTGCATCATAGTATCTATTTGATACTGCGAGTAATGTGATTTTGAAGATTTTTGGTTGTTGATAACGAAAACAAAAATGCAAAATAAGGACCCACCCCCAGGTTTTAGAACTAATGTAGTCAGCCAAAGGAGTGTAGTCAATGATGAGTTCATTAGAAGCAGCATGAAGGCTTGGGATGAAAATCGATCATTGGAAAACGAGAGTAAAGGCGTTGCTATGAAGGGATACGGAGTTTTCCGCGGGTTAAGTAATGCCCAAACAAATGCAGACTTTTTTCTGCAGGTGTATTTAAAATTGGTTATAAAATGTGAGGTGAGATCGAAAAGGATAAAATGAGGTAGGAAAGGAAATTGACTTAGGAATTTAATACAAGGCAGTTGGAATGGATGAAACATTAATTACGGACCAGGGTTTGCTTGAGGGCATGATAAGTAGAAGAATGTTGCGTAACCGGGCTAGAGGGATAACAGGTACGGATAGTTTGTTTAGATTAATGAGAGGGAGGGCTTATACAGAACTAGGAATAATATTATTTGAAAGTGTTTGGATTCTTAAGTTTTCTAAAACCATGGCTACTGAAAAATGTAAATAGAAATGTAAATTGCTTCTTTTATATGTTCTTGTTGATACTCCGATTGTATGTATACGTTTGTAATGTGTTTTTGTGGAAAGTTTTCCCTAAAGTTATCTCTCTGTATGATGGTGCTTTGTGCAAGGTATATTTATGTATGTGTTAAGTTGAAGGTCATTGTCAACTGGATCAACAGTACATATTTTGTTTTTCTTTTTTGAAGATGTCCCCCTATTCAGGTCGGGAGATACCTAGCTCCAAATTGATTTTCACTGTGTGAGTTCGTTTTAAAAGAAGTTTCTTTTTACGGAGCAATAAAATTTTCTATTTTAATTTTTCTACTAAATACAGGGAATCGGTGCGAAAGGTTTTATGCCCATCGAAGTGTATCATAACAAGTTGATCACTTTTAATCATTATGTGCATAAAAAGATTTTTCCGGAAAGCCATCGACTTAATTACACCACAATGTGTTTTGAATTCATGATTTCTAAGAGCGGCGGATTACTATTTTTCTCAACGGCTGGAAACTCACACATTCTAGTCTGACAACGATAACTTTACAGCCAGATTGAAGAATAATTACATTCTTCAACTTTTCAAATGCACTTTCAAATGAAATATATTCTTGTTGGCACGAGGAGTTAGAGACGTGCCACCGCCGTTCATACTACTTAAAGTTAGAACCTGCAGACTTCTCATAACTTGATAGTTAAAAAAGAAAAAATAAACTAGGGTAAAATCAATAATTGACAGATGTCTCTTCATCCAATTCCATATTCAAATGCAAACTGAAAAACTGGCCTACGCTAAGCTGCAGACATTTTTTAAACCGTAAACCTTTTTTCTTCACGTTAAATTGAAAGCTCAATTTGCTCATCTCAGCCGTCTTTCATACCTTTTCAAAGAGCCAACATAATTTTGATTTACATAATGTATAGAGCGGGTGGGTAAAGGGGGGTTTATCCATCTACAACAAAAGATATAATTAGAATAATCTACAATATCAAATAACACGGCGCTTATATTCTCAAAATAAATCCACTCCTGATGCCACAATCAGCTAAAGCAAGAAAACATTCCATTTGTGACTCATTACTCAATGCTTATACGGGTTACCAAAACTTGTCACTACATTGTCCTGGTTCTTTTTTTAATATCTTCTAAGATTAGACAACAATTTATCGGTATACGTCAGTGAAAAGTTTAAATACGGAAAACCGAGTCCTAGGCAAGCCATGAGTTCGTGGTTTGATTCTAGGAACAGGAAAACTTGTTTCCTCAGGAAATTCTCAAAGAAATTACTGACCGCAAGAGTGCAAAAATACAATCTTTCAATTCCCTAATGAGTTACAACATTGAGCGCCACTATCTGCTCTTCTCTACGGAGATTAGCAAAGTTTGAGAAAGAAACTCTTACGCCATCGTTAATGCGATTCCGCTAGGAATAATCAGCTGGCTCGGCCTTACCTCCCACGTGGAACTCTTCTCACGCCGAAGAAACGAAACTGGTGACATAATAAAAGGGATGATAGGAGCATTGTAATTGGCCTAGCATGTAATAAATGTAAAAATAAGTTTCAAATACTACTAACACAGGTTAAATACATTTATGAATCAAGATATTTCACAGAGAAAAATATCATTCGAGTTGACCAGGACTCGAACCCGGACCTCCTGATTTCCGGCGAAAGAGAAAGAGGACGTCTTGGTAGGTCAACTGGTAGAGCATCTGGAGGGAAACCAGGGGATCCGGTTTCGAGTCCTGGTCAAGGAGAATGATGTTTTCTCTGTGGAATATTTTCCTATCGTGCAATTTCAGCGGGCACCAAACTCCCTTTAAGTTTTCGCGGCTAGTTCGCAAGCTTTACGCCTATGAATATCTAACGTAAACAATATCTCACTGAAATTAGAAAAAAATGACAAAATCAGTGATAAAAATTGTGTTTTACCATAGCTACCGATCATTAAGCATGGCATCTTCATGAATGTTTAATTGACACCCTTTTTTCCATCACGTGTTGGGACTTTCGTTCATAGCAGTTATGTACACCGTATATGTGGATGTTTCACCCCCTACCACATACTCCCGAGTTGGTTTGCAGGGTACTGCGTAGATGTAGAAGTTATTGTACAAAATTGGAGAGGTGGGCGGGGGCCTTATGGAGCCCCCCCTGGCACTTAGACCTCTTTAGATCCATTGTGTGCCAAGCCACATTTAACCTGCCCTCACCTTGCAGACAGGGGACAAGAGGACCACGGTAGATGTATGGAGGGCGGCTACCCATCCAACCCCCGTCCGGGCCCAACGTTGCTTAACTTCGGTGATCTGAAGGGAACCGATGTATCAACGTGGCTAGGCCCTTTAGAAGTTATTACTTGTTTGCATGCCCCGGTGGCGGCGTCGTTAAGTCCTCACCTGCTAACCTGAGGGTCGTGGGTTCGAATCCCGCCTGAGAGAGTTTTTTCACCACTCAGGACATGGATGTGTGTGCCCGTCCGTTGTTACTTGTTAACTACGCCGATGTAAAGGGCCATAGGTGTTGTTTTCGGTGGTATTGGAAAATAAAACAATAAAAATTACCACACCGTTTCGTCCTCTCTTCGTTTCGTTAGGTGCACGGCTGCTGTATTTTCAAGAAAACAAATCAAACAAGACGTGCTCCTTAATAGAATCCACCCCCAGCAATGTCGACAAATTGTTTTTGCTCCTTTTCACGATAGGTAATCATCATCCGCCTGTATCCTCACCCGGAACTGTGCCGTTATACAACCCGCGTCCGTGAATAAAAAAGACAAACGCGCTGCTACGACGACTAGATTCGAGAGCGCCATCCCCCCCTCCCCCCCCCCCCCAACCCGCGACTTCAAATAGATCGATGCAACGATTTACGATGCGGAGCCTTATTCTCTTTCGTACCCTCCGGACTGACTCCCATTGGTCCCGCGGCCCACCAAGGGGGCCGGACCCTTCCCCCTTGCAACCCCGTCAAGGACACGGCACTGCGGTCTGGATAGGAGGCCGTACCATTCATCCTAATCGAATGCGCAGGTGTGTATCATCGTGATAAGAATTCCGAATCCATATCGCCGGCCAATGCGTCGCCGCCCGTCTCGGTCGGATTGGGTGTTTGACTTCATAAGTGCCCGTTAAAGAGAGAGGGAGACCGCACTAACAGACGCCACACCACAACCCGTTTCCCGCATTTCTCGCCTTTGGGAGTTGACGGAAGGATACTCAAGGGAAGAGGAGGAGTGCAAACGAGTTGGTCTGAGGGGAAAGCCACAGCGGTTCTGGAAGGTGAAACCAAACCGCAGAGTTTGACTCGAAGGTCTGTCTGATTTGTGAGAGTAACCAGCTCACCAAATACTTGGCCGAATGGCCAGAAAATCACTCGTCTAGGGTTAAACTCGACACCTCCAAAGACCCCCCGAATTTGAACACAAGGCCTCGGGTTAGAAGCTTCATTCTTATCACGTCCGGACGGTAGATAGGAGGATGAACTTCAATAATAGGCATGATTTTATCGATGATTTTACTCACTACGATCATAATCATTAGTCAGCAATCCTGGGATTGATTTGACGCCGTTCTCCGCTGACTTCTATCGGCTAATTTCTCCAAATGTACGCATTTATTCCCTTTCACACCCTTCATCACCTGCTCATATATCTCATACCACGCCTTCCATTTCCGTTCTTCCCATCAACTACTCCTTCAATGACTGTCTTCATCAGGCCATCATGCCTCATGATGTGGCCAGTTACCTTGTCCCGTCTTCTTCACAGGGTATTCAGCAGACTTCTCTTTTCTCCCACTCTTCTTAGGACTTCTCGTTACTTACTTAGTCGATACATTTAATCTTCATCATTCTTCTGTAGCACCACATTTCGAATGCTTCCACCCTTATCTTCTCCGCGGCTGTCGTCGTCCATACCTCACTGCCATGAAGAAGCATGTTCCAGATGTACGCATGAATTGTTTCGTTACTTCTACGCTTGTATTTCCAGCTATAAGTGGATTCTTCTTTTGATAGAATTCCCTCTTTGCTTGGGCTATTCTACTGACTATTTCTTTCTGGCTCCGTCCATCATTTGTTACTCGGCTTCCCATGTAACAGAACTCTTTCACCTCTCAGAATGATATCATAGTGAAATACGACAGAGATGTATTCAGGATATTTAAGTGTAACTGTCAAGGATACATTAAAACAGTACCAAGGCATTTAGCGATTAGTATTCCAACAAAAGTGGGCCAGTTTTCTATACCGCTTCTGCGAATCCCGAAACAATTGTTGCCGTACAATTCTACCTAAGTTGCTATTTATTGAACAAATCTCCTGCTCGAATCTCTCTTTTTACTGCCTCATTAGCTCTTTTCACCTTCTGCTTTACCTTACGAATTATAAGAAGGCGCTCTCTTCTTACTTTGTTCCTACTTCTTCCGTGATCATCCATCATTACTTCCAAAACCATCCTCTTAGAGTTTCATTCATTTTGTGATAACTCGTTCATCCGAGCTTCCTGTCTCCCAGTGAAAAATAACTTCAAACATTTTGATTAAAGAAACTAATTTTAACTTCTTACTCAATTTTAATTAAAAATTTAGCTTCTCAGGTACGACACCCCGTTTTTATAAGATAGTATATAACTTAAAAAATTTATAACTTGGACGATGAAATATTTCCTTACTAAATGGAGTGTACGAACAAATTTTAATATATTTGATTAAAATACCTACGCTGACGCTTTAAGGAGCGTTCAACTGCACGAAATCGCACAACTCCAAAGATTCTAAATTTACTTTATTAACACCTACGAAATCCTGCGGGTGTTTTACTTACACTAAATGATCCCATCATGATTTTAGACCTTGGGGCAAGGTTGGTGTAATGATTAAAGTACTAGCCTGTCAACTGAAGGAAAGGGCCCGGTTTTGAATACCGATATTAGAAGATAATTCCCATTGGTAAGACTAATTGAGTGTTGTTTAGAATAGTCTTCAGATGTCGATGAAGCGAACGATGAGCAGGTTCACGCTGTGAAAGACAACCATCTGATCTTGAACCAGCACCGCCGGCCGTAACGATCCTAACTTTCGCAACGGCCCTAAGACCCTAGATCCTGGAGGTCCAATTTTCCGCCCCATTAATCCCTTTATTCCACGCATTTTCCAGAGAATTTTCCCTCTACTCCTGCCTGGCTGCTCACAATTTGCGCTAATCCATGTCGGCATCAAAGATTATACCATTCGCCAGATGAGCACGGATTCGGTGATAGAGGACACTTCATCTACGCGATACCCAGCACGCCACGGCGAGGTTGTGTGGCAGGGGGTGAATATCACCAAGCATGATATACCGTCATGCAAACAAGCAACTATAGGGACTCATGCAACTACATTGTTAGTATCTATAGTATTTAAGGGATTAACACATGCATCATGCACTACAGACTACTCTAAAATATTTCCCCTACATATCCGTTTGCTATACTGCCTATTGTGTTCTCCTATAGTACGGGGGAAAACGACATTTTGAACCTATCAGTCTCTCTAATTTTATTTATCTGGTCAAATCTAGCATAATACGCTGGTGCTTTTAATATATGCCTAAAATCTTCAGTAAAGCTATCCGATTGAAATTTCTCTAATAGATTTAACCTGTACTTTAAACTACTCTCTGATAATAATTCCCACCCTAATTCTTGTATTTATTCTGATACACTGCTCATACTATCGTAACACCTTTTAACGAACCTAGCTGCTCTACGCTGCACGCTGTCTAATTCTCTGATCAAACCTAAATCATTCGGATCCCATACACTGGCTACATACTCAAGGTGGAGCCTAACTAGTGAAAACTAACATCGCTCTTTTGTCTTCTCATCACATTTCCCTAGTACTCTTTTTATAAATCCTAGCTTTCTCTTCGCTCGGCCGCATATTTGCTCGATTGAGGGTAGAGCTTATATAAATCAAACGACGTGTTAAAATCACTCACAAGGGCAAGAAAGGCCAATTCCTTTCCCAATACCACCAGTGATTTATCAGAAAGAGTTGGTGGCTATAAAATAACCCTGCTTGTGTGAGGGATTTTCCCGGTTGAAAACTCGAGACCTCCGGTCAGCAGCCGAAAACTACTCCTTGGCCTACCACGATTCCAATGCGTGGTAGGCTAACCAAATGATTAGTAATTAATATGGAATACAATTTTTATTGTATTAGGCATTTTTTAACTTCAGTTCTGCTTTTATATTAAGCACAACAGGGTACAGTAATCATGCATAAATCATACAGTTATAATGCAAAAACAGCAGTAGAAATCTGGTTTTAGGTGCTACAATTGTTTTTATTATATCGTACTGTTAACTTAATTCTGTAGAAAAACGCAGAATTTGGTCGAGAGGTGAACTCGAGACCTTTGACTTGCACGACTATATCCTTACAGCCGAATCATCTCCCTAACATCGCGTTCCTAATCAAATTGACCGTAATATACTCGAGTACTGAAAATATCTTCAATAGTATCGGAAAACAGATCAGCTTCAAGTTCACTTGAAGATTTTGTCTGATTTGTAAGCCTCGGTCCATTAGCGATTTCCATTTGAGTTCCTCTCATAAATCTATTAGTCAAACAATTATCATAAGAAAATTTCAGAAACCTCAATGTTTCCTCACTTCTCTCAGTTAATGTGAGACACTTTTTTCTCAGTGGAATACAGGGCTCCACTAGACAACGTATTTGGCGGGTGGTAAATTATTTGTCATGTATTTTTAAAATAATTTACAACTTTTCTTTCGATTTTGGCAGACTTCCGCGGCACATACTCTGACTTCATAGACAAATCTACACTGAATGGAATCAAAGAAATATCATACAGGTTTTTAAAAATAAATAGCTATTTAAATATTAACCTTTTCTAGACACTGGTAAGTCGAACGTGAGGTATCATGTAAAATACGTTCAGAACGTGATTTTAAAATAATCGATTTTTGGAGGGGAGGAAAGGAATTGAGAGAGAGAAAGAGAAGTGCGCTTCTGAAGGCTTCTCTGAGGGTTAGGTCTCAAATTCCCAGGATCCTGCGGTAGTAATGATTCGGATTCGAAACCATCGGACATCGAGTCGACCTATAAAACCATCCTCTTATCCACGTCATACATAGCGGATCAGGCGAGCTTCTGTTTTGCTCAAAAGTTGCTTGATCACGAAGTAAACAGCTCACGATTCACTATCGTGATTGCAGGCTTATCTCGCAGTTTCGTAGCATTATTCATCGTGGAGCGATGGACCTTGAATCTCCCAATATCCCCGTTATAACAACATCTGATTTTCCCTTTCAATGTGCATGGTAGCGACTACATATTACATGTCACAGGCATAACCAGGCTATGATAACTATATTAGCGTAACCGGTCTATTAGATGAACTAAAATGGGAATCATTGTCAAACCGTAGGGTAATAATGAAACTTACTCTCTTAAATAAATTCCAAGGCAATATTTTCCTCGATGACGTTAAAAATATTTTGAAAACTCCAACTTACTACGGTAGACTGGACCATGATTATAAAATTAGAGAAATTGATTGCCGAACTGACAGATTCGAAATGTCCTTCTTTCATCGTACAATTAGGGATGTGAATAGGTGTAAATATATCAAATTGCAAATATACCAATTGATAGCATAGGTAGTTGCATGTTGGTATAAGGACGTTATGCTAATCAAATTTACAGCATCTTTTTGCATGCTTGCTTTGCTATTGCTATTTTTATCATTTTTTTAAATTGTGAAGTTTATACTAGACATCTGAAAAAATGCTCGGGGCTGAGCTAAAAGCCACCGAGTGCGTCCACCGGGTTGCGGATGGTGTATCGACCTCGAGATATATATAGACCTCTAGCTGCGAGATAAGCGAGTTAACTCGTCAAATAAGCAGTCGTGGACAAAGAGCAGCGGCACTCCGAGGTGATATAGGTCCAAATTGGGTAAGATAGGTCTTTAAATTATACAGAAACCTGTGAAGATGCCGTGACTTGGAGACTGGAGGACGCCAACAATTAGGCTTCCTAGCACCCGGAGGAGAGGGCAGCAGCTCTTCTTCACATGAGTGAAGGCGGATACCACAGTGGACGGTACAGCGACACTCATTTCACTACAGGCGTGGTAGCATTTACTTTAATGGCTGTGGTACTGCGATGTGGAAGGCAAGGGGAAACCAACACATTATTATCCCGAGGAGTCGCAGCTACTCCACTCCTTTCTTTCTTATCATGACGTGATGGAACCCTCTCGAGTAAAATATTCCGGAGGTCAAATAGTCCCCCATTCGGAATTGTGATGATAGAGGCCTTGATGTTTTTTTTTTGTTTTAACAAACAAGGCAAACACTGAAAATTGTCATTGCGGTTTCTTCCATCCGTATCCATTTGTTTTAAAATGTTCGAAGTGGGGATTTTCATTGTAATTCCATTTAAAGTCCAGAGTGCTGTTGGTCAGGTTTCCTAGTTTCTCCTGAAAGGATTCGGGGATTTTTCTGAGGTGGAGTTCCAATTCTGGGAATTTTAAGTTATCGTGAATGTAAGAACATCTGACGAACGATGGTGCCCCTGTAATTTGCCGCAAAAGACTGTTCTGAGCGGTAGAAAGTACTTTAAGGTTAGTTTTTGATATCGATCCCCACATTGCGATGTGAAGTATCCCTTCACAATTGTAAAATTGCAGTGGAAACGGCTTAGTTACATAGAGTTACAGTAGATGCCGGGGATGTTTCTGCGCACCCTCTTTCGCTATTCACTGGGGGCTGATGTATTGACGACGCGATATCGCCGAGTAAGGGATACGTAGATTGGCGCATTGTGTCAGATACCTTAGTTTGAATGAATACCTCCTTCTCGTTATCCGTCATAGTTTTTAGTCGATCCTTCTTTCTTGGCTTCAACTATGTAGTATTGACGACATGATGTCGCCAAGTAATGCATACGAGCCCTCTAGGACATTGTCTTCGTGTGGTTTCGTACTTTCTCGTCTGAGTGTGGGTTCCTAAACTTTGGCGGTCACTCCCCTCCAGTCGCTGGTTACTCGGCTTCCCAGGTAGCAGAACTCTTCCACCTCCTGGGTTTCTTGTTTTCCTAGTTTAACATTGGTCCTGGACTCCTATCTCCTACTGCATACCAATACCTTAGTTTTCTTTTTTTTGACCTTCTGCATAGTTGGAATAACGATTAAAATTAATCGTTAAAAATGTGGTTAACTATTTAATTTAATCGTTTCTTTTTAGAAGAGTTAACTTTTAATCGTTAAAATTATACATTAACTGATACAAAAATAACTTCACTTTATTTTTTTCGTTAATTTTTGGCAAATGTCGACCTGTTCAAATTTGGGCGCAAAGTATGCCCAAAAGACAAAGGAAGAAATAAAACGGTACCTAAGAATGCAAGGGTAGTTGTGTAAGAATGCAATGAATAGGCCGAGACGGATACATCCAAACAAAAGCGGGTGGAGGGCCTCCAACCGCTTTTGTTTGGATATATGCAGTAGGAGATAGGAATCCAGGACCAACGTTAAACTAGGAAAACAAAAAATCGAGGATGTGGAAGAGTTCTGCTCCCTGGGAAAGTCGAGTAACCAGCAATGGACGAAGTAAAAGAGAAATAGTCAGTAGAATAGCCCAGGCAAAGAGGGTATTCTATCAAAAGTAGAATATGCTTACCGCTGGAAATACAAGCGTAGAAGTAAGTAAATAATTCATCAGAACGTACATCTGGATCATGTTTCTTTACGGCAGTGAGGCATGGACGATGACATTAGCGGAGAAGAAAAGGAAGGAAGCATTAGAAATGCAGTGCTACAGAGGAATCATGAAGATTAAATGGATCGACCGAGTAAGTAACGAGGAAGTCCTAAGAAGAGTGGGAGAAAAGAAAAGTCTGCTGACAACTCTAAAAAGAAGGGACAACTTAATAGGCCATATCTTAAGACAAGATAGCCTGATGAAGACAATCGTCGAGGGAAAAGTGACCGGGAAGAATGGAAAAGGCAGGCCTTGTTTGAGGTTGGTGGAGCAAGTTGTGAAGGATGTAAAAGAGAGGAGCTATGTCAATATGAAGAGATTGGCCGATAGAAGAATCGAGTGGAGGGCTGCGTCAAACCAATCCTAGGATTGTTGACCCATGATGATGATATCACGATAAGCAGTTTACTATCTCTGTTTCTCTGAACGGCAAGCGAGTACGCTGAAAATGTTGCCTTGAAAGTTGCTCTTTAGCCTAGTGGTCTGCGAATTGACCAGGATGGGCAAGGCAAACGTCCGAGGATTGATTCCCGCTCAGAAAATCTTTCCTCATCGCAATTTTTCAACTTACTCTTTTGTGATTCCACGCGTCAGAGAAACTATCTTTAGAAAACTTCTTAAAGGCCGTTTTACACGATACAATGTTTTGTACAATTTCTTGCACAAACTCTTGTATGAGGAAATTGTACCGTGTAAAGCGGCAAATTGTACGAACGCTTGTGCGATTGTCTGAATGACTGAACGGGAAATAGAACCTGTTCTAATTCCATTCAGACAAACGTACAATTTTGTTCAGGTTATACAAGCGTTTGTACAAGAAATTGTACAAAAAATTGTATCGTGTAAAGCGGCCTTAAAGGGGCTATGAGCGAGAATCTGGTCCATTTGACACGTCGAGAGTTTAAATTACAAAATATTCGACTCTTGGTCACGGAGTCATTTTTTTACCATCCACCTTCTTTCCTCGCTTCGTGCACTTGAAAAGTAACTCCATACGATCGAAACCGCTACATATCTCAGTACCGGTAGAGGTCTTCCTGTTTGCCCACCACGAGATCCAGAGCTCGGGATAACTGGGAGGCGTTTCCGGAGGAGAAGTGGGCGCGCGAAACCAGCGGGGAAATCTCGAAGGTCAGCAGCTGGCAAACAGAAGAAGAGAGGACCTCGAATGGAATTCTTCAGAGCGCACAGAAGGAAGCGCGCGGCGGTTCCTCTCCTCTCCCATCTGCCCCCCAGTCGACCGTCCTTCTGATTATTTACGTATCTCCATATCAACCAAAACACCTCCTAATTTGCTCATCTGCTATGTCAGAAAACGGTAAAAAATATCCTATTCATTGACACCTAATTTATTGCCATAGGCTTCGTATTAGTTGAGAAAAATGGCAATGGTGACAACGGAAATTATATCTACCACCATACTTTTGCACACCTTTTCCTACCTCCCAAAAAAAATGATATAGACTTTTGTTGGGTTGTCGAAATGAAATAGGGGTGTATATGGTTAATATCAAAGACAGCAATTTTCAATGCCTTTCGTTTGTTATTTATTTTCACGATTGAAAGCAACATACATATCTCATGCCAACAGGAGTCCTTTCTTTTTCGTTGTTTATATATCATGTCTCGAATATTTTCTTTTAGCAAAAATTATTAAAAAAAAGTTTTTTAACGTAACCTTCGTACACGATGTCAGAAATTGGTAAAAAAAAGCCAATCCACTGATAGTTTATCTATCGGCAGAGGCGCTGTATTAATTGAGAAAAAGGGTCATTGACGGAAAAAATAATATATGCATACGATAATAGTTAGGACTATTTCAATTTCCTTCCAATAAATGGTTATGACAGCCCAGCAGCGTTTTCTTGTGAGCCCGTGACAGAAAGAATGACATTTTAAGGCCATTGCGTCGGTACCGCGAACCCTAGCAATACCTGCCACACGCTCGCGAGAGCCAGCCCGCGTGGCCTTGACGACGGTTCGTCGATTGGATGGCTGCAAAGGCCTCAAAGAGTCTGTCATCCGGGTGCGTTGAATTGGAGCGAATGACGAGAGGAACTGCCATTAAGGACGTATGGAATGGCATCTTCCGGGCGAACATCTGTGGCCTCTTTTTATATTAACTCAGCGTCTATTATTTCTTAACTTCACATCCGCTACGCCCCGTCGAAAATTTTACTCGCGCGTCGCGAATATTTAAGGAATAAGTTTCGCAATCAATCTCGTCCTTGCAGATTAAACTGATTATTTGCAGAGATGGGATTATATACCCTGAGCTCGGTTTGTCCACCTAACGGTTGTGGGTTAATTCCGGGTGACCTATACATTTACTTCTTCAGCAAAATCAGCATTTAATCCTCAGCAATACCAAGTCGACCAGTTTAACTATCAATTTAATCCAATTAACTTAGGTATATTGTAACCCCACCAGCTTGACATAAAAATTCTACTCGTTAACTTAGAAAATATCTAATCCATAAAAAAGAGTTGTATTTCTGCGTAATTAACTACCATTTTGTCCGCACTGTTTTGGTGTGTCCCAGTAACACTTTTTCCTTTCACTCAGTGATGAAAGCCTCTCCCGAATTACTTTAATCCTTTTAGTTGCAGCGGGCCGATCTATCGGACCATGAGGTATGTGCCACGAATGCCACGGGCCGATTTATCGGCCGGGTGTTTTTACGCTCAC
Source organism: Platycnemis pennipes (assembly GCA_933228895.1). Classification (NCBI taxonomy): domain Eukaryota; kingdom Metazoa; phylum Arthropoda; class Insecta; order Odonata; family Platycnemididae; genus Platycnemis; species Platycnemis pennipes. The sequence goes on along the minus strand of OW121851.1, from coordinate 125,154,545 downwards.
GCCTTCTCTATTCTGTGCGACGCATAGCTTATAGAAGAGACAACAACATAAATGAACTTTTGTAAAATACCTGCAAGCATTAAGGGCGTATATAAAAAAACTAGGTTCAAAAAACAAGTATTAAGGCCGCTTTACACGACACAATTTTTTGTACAATTTCTTGTACAAACGCTTGTATAAACTGAACAAAATTGTATGTTTGCATATGGATCTCATGGAATTACGAGGGTCATGTTCATTCAAAAACTTAGCTCGGTTAAAATTCCGCCGAAAATTTCTTTTGAAAAAATTAGACGAGCATTTTCCTGTTGCGAAATACATTTTCGACCAAGACGCGTGTTATCAAGGACTTCCCGTCGTTTTCTCGTTCATGCGGGCCTGGCGACAGTTTTGGGAGCAGGGCCTTGAATGAAGCCCTCACTCGTCACAAGACTTCCCGAATCAGGGCTGGTTGCCACTCGAAAAAAGGGAATCACGGAATGAAAAAAATCACGAATCTAGTCCGGAAGGACTGTAGAAGATCATCTAGAAAGTTGGTGGAGTCCCATGCGATTCGAAGTCATATTTATTCCTTCACTAAGGCAACAAAGCTGCTTCATCTTCAACGTATCTCCTGATTTCCAACTATTCAAACATCAAACTCATGGGGAACCGTCACGAAACGAGCGCTTTACAAGAAGCAATGGTTTTACTTTATCTGGTGCTACATGCAAAAAATGTGGTGAAACATCTGGATAAATATCTCTGCACGTTGTACTTAAGGATCCTTATATACACCAGAAATGAATATAAAAAACAGAACCTTTGCGAATAAATTATATCCACGGAACATTTAGTCACATTTGTTGCTGTCTTTTATATTAAGCAGAAATTATGTCATTTCAACCATGTTTTTTTTGGAACTAGCTCTCAAATTTTATATTCATTCACTAATCAACCATGGTTTCGATGGATTTTTTCAAATGTTTTCAACGTCTTTAGAAACTAATTCTACCTCAAACTCCTGCAGCAACAAAATTGTAGCAACAAAGCTGCTTCATCTTCAGTGTATCTCCTGATTTCCAACTATTCAAACATCAAACTCATGAAGAAACCGTCACGAAACAAGCGCTTTACAAGAAGCAATGGTTTTAATGTATCTGGTGCTACAGGCAAAAAATGTGGTGAAACATCTGAATAAATATCTCTGCACGTTGTAAATAAGGATCCTTATATATACCATAAATTAAGATAAAAAAACAGAACCTTTGCGAATAAATTATATCCACGGTACATTCAGTCACATTTGTTGCCGTCTTATATATTAAGCAGAAATAATGTCATTTTAACCTTGTTTTTCTGTATCTAGCTCTCAAATTTTATATTCATCACTATTTTAATGGATTTTTTCAAATGTTTTCAACGTCTTCAGAAATGTATTCCACCTCAAACTCATGCAGGAGATTGAGCATGTGCCAACCTGGTAGTGTTTCTTAATTTGCCCACCTATTTGGACACACAGGCAAACTTATAACCACTTCCTTATTACAGAACTAGCGACTATTTGCTGCTAACTACCCAGTTCCGAGACCTACTTCAAATGGATCCATCATAATCCTAGGAGGAACCTGTTAAGAGGTGAAGGTAGCAGCACTAACGACAGAACTGCAATACCACTGAAAATCCACAGTATCAATTTCTTCTCATTACCTAACCTTCCTACTAACTGATGTTCTATGCACTATATTTGATGACATGGAGTAAACATGAAAGAGCGAGTGGGTCAGAGTGTACAGTGAATCTGCAGAGTACATCTACGTTCTCAAAATGCTTGGATAGTGAATAATAATCAAGCATTGAAGCAACCCATATTTTTGCCAAGGAACTATCTTCAATAACTACTGAAGAGCATCGTTTCTCACTTGGGTTACCCTTGAGAGACAGATAAAAGTTATACTTTTCCCTGAATAAATATTATTTTAGTCATCAGAATTAAGAATACTAATAAATCCATCGTTCATCGGTGTAAATTTGTGAAAGATAATCACTGCGATAAAAGTAAATCTGTGTAAAATCCACAAGAACTTTATTCGGTATCATCAGTTTCACCGGTTTCACCCACCAGAACATCGTTGTGGTACACGGTACGAATTTAGTGTGCGACACTGGTAGAATTAATAATATTACATCGTAACTGCCTTTTTATGGTTTCCTATCACTTCCCTATAATTTTATCCCTTCAGTCATATTTACCATCTTATATTTCCTTTAATTAGCCTTCCTAAACGACTTGTACTCAAGGAAGTATTAAACCCTGAAATTTAACCCTCATTAAAATAACCACCCGATTAAATGATATGAGAAAAATTTTACAAAAAACCCAGCGCATAAAAGTTTGATGTATAAATCATACTTTAGTGCCACAGAGTACAGGCTAACAGGTTTTTTTTCTTGGCCAATATAAATACAGCTTTCGATGGCGAGGATGGAAAAACAAGCTCGTCTCCTTGAATGAGTCTGCAAGGAGTCCTGCGGTGAAGCATCAAAGAACCTGATATTTGAGACTTACAACTTTGCTAGGCCAAATATATGAAGCCTGATCACCATGACGAATAAACTCTTATTTCAACAGATAGGATACCTATTTATTTACTTTTTCAATAAAAATTAGAAGGAGGCGAAGGAAAACATGAAGGAATAATGAGAATGAAGACTGAAAATCAGAGAACAAATGAGATCAGACTTAAGGGAACCTTCCCCTCTCTCGTTCAACATAGAAATCTGGAATAGGATTTTCTCATATCTGATGTGTCTCGGTTGACAAGCGCGGTATTCTCCGTAGATAAAGACCAGGGTAACGATGAGGATTAAAATTGAGTGCTGTTCCAAAGGCACTATTGCATCGGCCAATGATTTAGTTTGCTCAGCGTTCGCTGCGAACTCATTCCGTCCATTTTCTCGGCAACATTTCTAAGCCGTTGAGCACCACAAGGATATCCCACCATAAAACGAATGTGCCGCCATTTTTTTCATACATGCTTGTACTACCTACTAGTAGAGAAGATGTCCTATATTTCATTAATATTATATTTCATTCATTTCACTATTAAAAACATAACTTAAAACTCTATTTTTTTGGAAAATTACGCTTGGAAATACAGGGATTATAAGGTGAGAATGAGTATGATTTAGGAAAATGCCGACTTTTGACTTAAGTATTTAGAAAAATACCCCACCAAAAGGCGCTTTTTACGAAAGATTGATAAAAGTGCACATTTCTACGGGAAATAGAATAAATATAAAATGAAGGCGTTTGTTCAATAAACTTTTAAAACCTGTCGCGGAAACCAATTATAGCCGGCATAATGACTTTGACACTTGATAAAAGTGCCACGATATACTTCTCAGGTGCTTAGGCATGATATCTTTGACGGCAATATTTTCTTATAAACGATATAGATAAAAGGGTGGAGTTTCCAATTTGATTTGAATCATGAATTGTATTAGTACTTCTTTAATGGTTTCATTAAAAAGACAGAGAATCAATAATTAGAATGTTGGTGCCAACTGCTTAAATGTGATGGCGCAACATTCCGGGCGAATACTTCCTCCGGGCGAATATTTCCTTATCATTTTCAGGGTGACAGTGATCGGATAGGTTCGTCGGCCTGGAGGGATTCACACCACAAGGTCCACGTTCGAGTCCCAATATGGCAGAGATTTTCTAAGAGATTTTTTTTCGTTGGCTTACGTGCCCTAGTTGAGTACTGGGTGAATTCAGCTCCAACCTTCGCCCATTTCCAAAATATTTAATTCCTATACCCAATTGATACGATTTGTACTCATATGTGGTTACATATATACCATCAGCCTTACCTTCGCAAAATATACAAATAGAGACACATAATAATCACACATATGAGAAGAATATTTGGGTACAATCTTAAATAAACTTCGTCATGGAAATGTGCGACGTAAAGTTTAAGAATCACCTAAGCTTGGTAAAAATCAGAATATGCCTCTAATATTTGGGCACTGAGAGAAAAGGGATTAATAACAGAATTGGATAAAATCCAATGGGGTCTACAAGAACATGAGGTCAGCGGGGAACATTTAAAATCAGTCACATTATTTAAAAGGACAATATCGGGTAAAAAATGTCGTTTAAAAATTTCAAATTTCTCCAGGAAGGCAATTTATTCGCCACAACCCAATATTTGACCTAACCTTCTGAATAGATTCCCCCTACCTCCTATGATGTACCCCCATGCCCCACTTTCCTTCCCATCTTAACCTCCAACCTGTTTACGCCTCACCGTTCCTTTAAATTCCTTTCCCTTCCTAAACAGACATAACCCCCCCCCCCTGAAGTTTTTTCTATGATTTCCTTGCATGTAGGATGGAAAATGAACTTTGTGTCCCACATGATATTTAAAGTAATCTCCTATTCAGTAGCACGAGATGAAGGGTGCACTAATGTTTATCTTTGCCCTTCGTATATATGAACATGAATGCGTGTATGTAGAGCATGATTGTAGATAACTCACCCTCTGCTAAATACCCTCGAGGTATCTTTCAGAGTACTCTGCAAATGCAGATAGGTATGCATAATAACTTCGGGTTGGTCCATTAGCGTGTACATGCTCGTTTTACACTCCTTATTTCCTCTATGATTTACTTATTTTTATTTTCTCTACTTGGGGGAAAAACATAATTGGATGTATCGTTAAACTTGATCAGGATTTCATGATGGAGATACTTGAGTAGCTTGTCAACAAAGCTAAGCCACTCCTCGTCCGGTAGGATAACTTTTACCTAGTTATCCAGCTGCTTCTATGGAGTCGCTATTGACGCTTCGCTTTATTGGAGACCGCGTTAGCGAAATCAAGCGAAGAATTTCCCCAAAATTTGCAATCTTGTCTGACAAAAGCTCCCGATATGAAAACGGAAATATCACCGCGGAACTATATGCGTGAAACTCCAGCTCATGGGGTGGATAGAACGCGTCTTTCACTCTTTAGGAAAAGCAAAAGGTTCGATCTTCCCTGGCGACGAAAGAAATACCTTTTGCTCTTTGAAAATCTAGGAGAGGGGACGGGTCGATGGAGCCGGAAGTTTGATCCAACGGACCAAGAGACTTCTAGCAACTTCCAACATCAATGCAATCTCGAAATTCTTTGATGAGACTTCCCCCGAATGGAAAAGGAGTTATTCATTTCCACGTGGAGTGATCGCAGTCGGAAAAACTAGGGTAGATGACGGGAGAAGTTTTTCTTTTTTTTTCTGGCACTCGCCATTTTGAATGGCGTGAAAATTTCAACAGGTCGTCAAAGGCTTCTCTTTAGACTCAACATCAAGAATGCTAAGGAAATCATAGGAATCAAAAATTGCCTTTCCTATTAGAGTTCCTGAATCCAGATCAATTCCACACCGAGCAAAGTAAAAAATGGAAATAGGGGTCATGAGTGTGAGAAAAGAGAAAAAAATGACGGTAAAAGAAACTAAAAAGCAGTCGTTTTGCACTCAAACTGAAAAGAATTTCAAAAGAAACTCAAAATACTTTGTCTGTGTTTTTTTTGTAATTACTAGAACTAACTTAAAATTGTAGTTACTAAATGAAACGAAAACTTTACGAATTTGACAAAAACTCGGCAATTTACTTCATCTCTAATTTGGCGCAGATTCATTACTTTTTTAGTTAGCTAGGGTATGCACCGTTCAACATATGTGACTATTCGTCAGAGATGCATTGAAACTGCTGAGAAGGCACAAAAACGATTCATATATGTGTGTGTACATGAGGGAATATGGGATATATCCAGCAAAGGATAATTATATGCCGTCAAACAAGCTATTACAAATATATGATATGCAGACACTAGAAAAGAGTAGGAACATGAATGATTTAATACCTATATTTGTATGATATTTTAAATAGTGTGAGTGACTCGTAAATGTTTGAAATAATGACTTTATGATCCTACAGTGTGCTACAGAAACAATAGATTATTTGTGAGAAAGCGGTACAACACTAAATACGGTGCGAACTCACCTCTTAACAGAGTGTATGGTAGATATGATAGGTATTCCAGTGAGCTGGGCAAAAGGTCAGATCACATAAAGTGTGTTAGTACATGCTGTAGATGATAGTGTTCGGCCAATGTCATGTTAGTATGTGGTTTTGATATGTGATACATTTATGGTTTTTCATGTGATTGATTTTTATTGTTGGATTAACTAAATAAATAAATAAATATTTCACATGATACATCTCGGAGTGATGGCTGGAGTAGAGGATTCTCATCTCGAGAGACCGAGTTTGCTACCCGGAAGTGCTAGATGTTTCAGCGGTAAACCTGACCCTGCTTGAGTGCTGTGTGGAAAGTATTTCAAGTTCAGTACACCGTCCGTCGCATAGGGTCGGATTAAGCCGTTAATCCCTAAGCTGTTTCTTTCTTTCAGGTCTCTTTCCACCTTTCCTCCTCTCTCTAACTAATTCCTATCATTCTCTAAATATCCACATTTTATTTGGAATTATCCTAATAATCTCAGCTTTCAGTCTCATAGGAAAATCGTGGTACGTTCCAAAGAGCTTTTTTTTTACAAAAATGTGTTCGTAATTGGCCTTTTTGTGAGTAATGGAAATAATGGTGGCTATTCACTTCACTTCTAAAGTAGTCAGGTTTTTTAATTGGGCAGGGAACATTTGAAGAACTCCTTAGTACGAAAACCTTAAATTTTTTCCTTAAAATATAGATTTTAAATTGAGAGACAGTTTTGTAAATGGATATATATCACCTAATTTACCATATCTAAGAATCTATGGTGAATTGGTAGGAATCTCGGGCTCAAAGCCGGCCATAGCAAGTTCTGTAAATGGGTGCCATGGCGATAGTCGCGGGTTTGAGTCCCGCTTCCGGAATGAATATTTTACTCGTCTAAGGATTAAACAAATTATTTAGTCCGGTTCGACGGTACGATAAAACCTATCTGCAGTTGAGCACCTTCATTACTAATTCTACAACTATTAGCTCAGTATTTAAATGTCGTGTCGTGTTCAAGGCTTGCCGTAAACTATTTTTTTCACGATTGAATGATTATAAGCACGTGCAAAAAATATTTTCCATTAACTCCGCACTTATTAACACATCTTAATACAACGAGATTTGCTGTCTAATAACCCATCCGTGGCATCAAATCCTCAACTAATCTAAATTTAAGCAATAAAAATAGTTTCCCTGGATTTGGAGTGTCCAGTCAATTCATTCCTAGGCATTTGCGTACCCGAATAAATACAGAAGTACCTGACGAATACATGATAAAAATGATACATTGATGAATACTTGAAAACCCAAATAAAAAATGGACGACTATTTGAGCGTATCGGCGAATACTCGAATACATAGTAAAATGGATACTCAGGCTTCTACACAGGATCTACATAAAACCTTGGCATTCAACTGGTCCCTTTAGGATTCAGAATACTTAAGGCTCAGAGGGTAATGGTAACTGTTGAGAGCTTTGCCAATACTAGCAGTCGATTAAAAATGGCGTTTTTCTTCCAGAACCTCGGGTATTCATCAAGGTACTCATTCGGGTTCTCGTTCTCATGCACATCCATATTGAAGTATTCGCTAATGCTCTCAAACAGCCGCCCGAGTGTTCAATCGGGTGCTTATATAGTTATTTAGGCGCCAATGTACTCACCCAGAGGTACTCCTACATTCGTCAAATACCCTTGCATCCATTAAGGTGCCATGAGGTATTCAAATGTGTATGAATACATGTGAATCCTTCCATTTCACATGAATACATAATCCTTCCATTAAAATAATAATGAATACAAAATGTAAATGAATATACCTACATCTACATAATACCCTGCAAGCCACCATAAACATGTGTGGCAGAGGGTGTATTCACACCAAACATGCAATACATGTCATGCATAAAAAAGGATTAGTAATGACATAATAGTCTAAACTTCACAATTCAAAAAAGATAAAATTAGCAAAGCAACCATGCAAAAAATGCTGTTATTTGAGTTAGTTTAAAGTCCTTAAACCAACAACTACCTATGCTATCTATTGATATACTTGTATATATGCTATGTTGGATATATTTAAAGCTATTCATATCCCTAATTGTACGAAGGAAGAAGGACATTTTGAATCTGTCAGTTTGGTAATCAATTTCTCTAATTTTGTGAGTATGGTCCAGTCAAATTCCAAAGTCCAACCACTCTCTACCACCTACTTTAGTCTGGGACGAAAATAGAACTCGTTCGGAAACGCCTACCACCTTTCACACTGCGCCCACATTATTATTACCCAGAGAGAAAGAGCATCTATCTGCCCTCCTAATATGCATTCCTTTCTGCCGCGCTCTGCGTTTCGGGTGTCCTCGGTGGCCTTGACCCCTTTTCCGAACTGCCCGCATGGCTTGTGCCATTGAAACCGTCGCAAAAGCCGTTCTCGAAAGAGGAGGAAATGAGAAAAAATAAAGTACAAGGGTAGCGCTCCATGATGGTCATGACCTCTTTTTTTTCCGAATGAGGTCAAAAATAGGGGAATTTTTCGGAGTCCCAGGCAGGAAACCAAACCACAATTCTCGCCGTGATTTTAAAAAATATATGCGTGTAAAAGGTTGGAGGAAGGCTTTTTACGCCACCCTATTGTTTCATCAACACAGATGATCCGATCAATGTTATGTAGCAGGACGAGATACAACAACGCGTGTTTTATGTTAATATGTAATCCTGGCGGTTCAAAGTCAGATTGGTAGCAAGACTACTAAATTCTAGTTATCCGGTATTAAATCCCAACTTTGATAGCGTGTGGAGGGCAATTCAGGTTTGGCATTCCGTCCGTCGAGTGGGACGTTAGGCTGGGGACCCTTTGCGTCTTGTGTTAAGAGCAGGGTAAAATAGACAGTTCTTTAAAAATAAAAACATTTAAAGAAGAAAAATTCATCTTCCCATTACATATTGCTTAGTTTCTATCAAAAAAAGAATCTACTTACAGCTGGAAATACAAGCTTAGAAGTAAGGAAGCAATTCATCAAAACGTATATCTGGAGCATGTTCCTTTACGGCAGTGAGGCATGGACGATGACAGCAGTGGAGAAGAAAAGGGTGGAAGCATTCGAAATATGGTACTATCGAAGAATGATGAAGATAAAATGGATCGACCGAGTGACAAATGAAGAAGTCCAAAGAAGAGTGGGATAAAAGAGAAGTCTGCTGAAAACTATAAAAAGAAGACGGGACAACCTAATCGGCCATATCTTGAGACACGATGGCCTGATGAAGACAATCCTCGAGGGAAAAGTGAACGGGAAAAATGGAAGAGGCAGGTCTCGTATGAGTTACATACAACAGGTCGTAAAGGACGTGAAAGAGAGGAACTACGTTGGTATGAAGAGGTTGGCCGATAGAAGAATCGAGTGGAGGGCTGCGTCAAACCAATCCTAGGATTGTTGACCCTTGATGATGATAGTATTTTAACCATACACTGTGCATCGATTTTTTAATCATATTCCTGCATATATAATAAATTTCTAGGCTTGACTTCGTGGAACCACATATTGATAACGTGAATGAATTCACTTAGTGGACCTTGATAATGACTGTATAAGTCGAAACCTAGGTCAGTTTTAATAAGAGTGTGGAATTTACTAAGTGTTCATTTACGTTATCATATATCTGCAGTCATATTGCTGCATTTTTATGAGAAAATTATTGATTAGAAAGAGACCAAAATACTAATAGCTCATATGTATTTACTCATTGACTGATTCAAGAATTCTTATTGTGAGATGGGAGAGGGTTATAAGACTACTGGGGGGCTGTGTTTGAAATCGTCCGAATTATCTCGAGTAGGTAACCGAGTAGTCACTTGGTACAAACACGAATGGTTTGCAAATTTAGTAGGTTTGAATCGCTCGCCACAATATCATTAATTGTGATTTTACTTGAGTTTTTCTCATATGTCTCGACTATTGAGCCCCCAAATGAGATGAAGCACAAATGTAAACAATGAATGAGGTTGTATTCACCTGTTTTAACACACCAAATATGTGAACCATTCGTGTTTATACCACGTGACTCCTTGGTTACCTATTCGAGATAATCCCGACGGTTTCAAACACAGCCCCCCTGGCTTCCCATTCGTGAGACTTGAGTTCATTTCTTGGCAGATATTTTACCGAAAATCCCATGTGCAGAGAGCAGTCCATGTTCAGCACTCAGTCCGTCGAATGAAACGCAAAGCTGTGGATCCTTTAGCACCTTCCCTTAAGACCGGGCCAGTGTAGACGCCGGCTTCCTTACCTTACCTGCTTTTCCTTCCAAACCCATTCTAATATCACCCCTTCCGGTCGTAGGGGCATCTAAAGTTGGGGAGAGGATTGAAACAACTGACGATGCAATTATTTGTTCCGAGAACTATTAAGCATTATTGAGAACTATTTCAGTTCAATTCAATTCACGCAATGAGTAAGTGATCACTTTATACATCAAAACGCGTGGTATCTATCAAGCCAAACACTAGGTTGCAGACAGTATTTCGTGCGTGAGAAAACATATTTTGAGGAATTGGCTGCGATAAGTGTATTGTATGTACCTCAGATTTTGGGAGAATTTTGAAATCGGAAAATGATCGTGAAAGAAGTGGATTTTCACGATTGCAAAAATGTAATTTTAAGGGTCGGTATAGCTTAAGTGATATATTTTATGAGCTACGAACACACATCCAGCTGTGTGAATGATGTATTAAAATTAATTCTGAACCTATTTATTCTGAGAATCCATCTCCCGAGGAAAGGGCAGGACTTATGTCATTTCCCGTAAAATATTATGAAATCCTTATCTATGAAAACATGAGTTTTTCACTTCCTCATTTTATTTTTTCAGAAAATTCAAGTAATTATAATTGGTTATAATGAGTAAGAGGTAAGTATCTGAAAAATTGTTAGTAGAAAATCCTAGCCTTTGAAATATATCCGTGATGAAATTTTCCAAGCATCATTAAAATTGAAAGAGCCCCTTTACTATACATCACTTTTAATGAACTCAATTCTCATAATGAATGTTAATTATTATTTTCCTTGTTTCATACCAAAATAAAGGAAATATCAATGTCATCACAGTAAATTATCGCCTATGCAATGAAAACTGCATTTCCTTTTGTGCGATGATGAAAATTGAAGTCTGATGAAGACAGTCCCCGAGGGAAAAGTGAACGGGAATAATGGCATTGGGAGATCTCGCACGTGGTATATGGAGTAAGCAGTGAAGAATCTTAAAAAGAAGAGTTATGTAAATATGAAGAGGTTAGCCGATAGAAGAATAGAGTGTAGGGCTGCGTCAAACCAATCTAAGGATTGATGACTAGTGATGAACTAATGAGGAAGTAAACTAAATGTTAGGAATCGTTATGTACATCAGACGATGCATAAGTTATTTGTTCACGCTTCAATCCATTTTGTTCCCACCGATTTTCTCGTTCGCACATTTTGGATTTAAACAATTCATTGCCTCACACAAGAGTATGCTAGAAAAGTAGCCTGCTAGCAAAGGGCTGATACTAATTTCCGGGTAATTACTTCATTAAAGAGTACCGATCAAAAATAATACTAGGTTCCACCAAAATGAGGTATAATGTATTTTAGGTTGGTTATTCAGGGGAGGCGACCGACAGCTGAGGTCATTCGCGCCATTTTACGATAGGTGAGTAATTGGATAATGGTAGGAATTTTCAGGGAACGGAAGAAGGGTGGAGAGAAAACCGGCGTCGGCATTGGCCTACCATTAACGACAGGCGGCAAGGGGACCACGGCATGACGTCCCATCCGACGGACGGAGTACTGAACCTGAAATGCCCTCGCCTAGGCACTCCAGTAGGGACCGATTTTCCACTAAAAATCCGCCACTGCCGGAAATCGAACCCGGGCCCTCGGGATGGGAGGCCAGTACTCTGGCCACCACACCAACCCGATCCCCTGATAATTTATTTCAGAAGCACGTTTCAACACACAGAACCAGAGAGAACATCAGCCTCAAGAGTTTAAGGGGGTCAGGGTGTTGGGTAAACTATAAGATGGTACCTATATAGCTGATGAGTATAAATGTTCTTCGTAAATACACCTTGATGTAAATACGCCATGAAATTTAATACATGCATAATTAAATATTCTGGTGGGAAAATCGGAGGCCGACCACGGTAGCCAGATCGGTAACGCCCCGACCTGGGATCTTAAAGGTCGCAGGTTCGAATCCCACCCAGGGCATGGATGTTGTGTTTGCCATAGAATGAAGATCTTAGGTTATATGGTGCAATTTAACCTTAACCGTTGGAACACTAAAAACCCGACACTATTAAGAATCGGAGTGGAGTGAGCAGAAGCGATAGCCACTTTAAAAATGGATAGAATGTTTACCAGGGGGGATGTGTTTGAAACCGTAGGGGTTACCTCGAATAGGTAACCAAGGAGTCACGTGGTGCAAACACGAACATTTTGTAAATTTAGTGTGTCCGAATTGCCCATTACAATATCATTAATTGTTTTCACTTGAGTTTTTCTCATCTGCCACGACTATAGAGCTCCCAGATGAGATAAAACAAAATTGTAAACAATAAATGAGCTTGTAATCACCGGTTTTAATACACCAAATTTGTGAACCATTCGTGTTTATACCACGTGACTCCTTGGTTACCTATTCGAGATAATCCCGACGGTTTCAAACACAGCCCCCCAGGGGACCGCCTTATCTCGATTCCGGTCGATAAGTCTTGGTGGCAACGTCTTCTTCGAAAGCTGTACGTTTACAGCTATCTAAATTAGACTCTTAACAGTGTTGCTCAAATTTCCTCCACCGTATCACCAAATACATGGCATAATAGCCCAGATGGTAGGGCCTTGGGCAAGGTCTTGGGTTGGAATCGAGGAAATCTCTATTTTAACGACAAGCTGAGCCCAAGCAGAGTAGTTTTATAGGCCACAGATACAAGGGACAGGAAAGAAAATGCGCCTGTCCTGAAATATAGATTTCACATGTAACAGAGTTAAGTAACACTCTAGCTCTTCCCCTAGCAAGCAAACCAGCCTTTGGGCTGTGCTATTTCGTATTACTTGCAGCTAAGTGGTAAATATTCTATTCAAATATCACCCTCTTAAAATTAACTTTTCTGTTATTTAAATTAAAATATGAAGTCATATTTTCTCTTGTTATCCTAACCTTATAATCTGAGTTGAAAATTATCCTGTACGAAGAAAATTAATCTATTTTCAAACAGTCTGATAGGAATGTTTCCAATATACGAGCGGATAAAACAAGGGAAAATTAGGCTAGTCATATCGGTGCACTGGATTTTCCCAATTTTTGTCACAACGGAGTGTGAAGTAATTTCATCTGCACCATCATCTCCATTGTGACCCCCAAACCAGTACTAGGTTTTATGGGAGAAGGTCACTGCACAATAGCAAAATTTCTACGGAGTAAAAATCCACCCTCACCGGAATTCGTACCAGGAACCCCCTGGTTTACTCCAACTCCTGGTTTTACAACCAAGTAAACCACTCTGCCAACTGAGTTACTAAGATACCTAACTGCATATAGGTGACTGCTCACTTTGCAGATATTACGACGATATTTCGTATGAACAAGTGAACTATCATGATATTAGTGACTATACAAGTGATTTCACTTTAAACAACTAAATTACTAAGGAAACATGGAGAATCCACATGCGAAGAGGTCATTAAAATAATGACACCCATTAAATAGTAATAGTGATATAAATTTATTGCTCCGTAACAAAGAATATTTTTTATAATAGACTCACATATTGAAGTTAGTTTGGAGCTAAGTGTCCCCCAAGGCAATCGGCCTGAAGGTTGGGACTCTTTCAAAAAAGAAAAATGCAATACTTTTGACCCAGCTTTCAACATAAACATGTATTCTACATAAGCATGATAAAGAGTTTTGATGGAGGGGAATCACATTGATATTCATGCGCCAAAAGATAAGAAGTCATTTATGTGTTCAATGAAGAGTTTTTGAAGGGCTGAAAAGCAGGCAGACCAAAGATGGGAATGAGAAGATTATGTAGATTGAACAATAGCACCATACGTACCAACATATAACTTTATGATAGGTTTTCAATATCACTCAGTACAAAAATATGCATACAATTGGGGTCTATTTTAAGGTAAGTAACAATTTGTATTTTCTATGCTCTGTAGCAATCGTTTTAAATATCTTAAGAATATACTCAAGCTCTTTGCATTCTTGACATAACTCGGTAGCAAATAATAAAATTTGGCACAACATAACATGAATTGCTTCTAAGGCGTGTGGTTTTTGCTATGTTCTTGGCGTATTGCCACTACGAATAAAAAATAATCTTAACACCTTGTATATATACAGGTTCCTTTACGGTAATAGCCCTAGCAACTTAAAAATAGGGAAGGACGGTTCAAGACGACCTTTTCGGGCTATCACTCGAACAATACCCTTAGAGCATTTTCTGCTCTTTTTAGGGTATTTTGGTAGGCACTTCCCCAGCATAATAGTCCATAGATCACTTTGGAGTGCGCTAATGCATAGTAGGTAAATTGATTTTCGGAAGTGTATAGGACATTTGTTGCGAATAAAGTATAATTTAGTTTTACAATATTTTAAACTGTTTGTTATTGTATTAATGTGGTGTTCCCATTTAAAATACTGATCCAGGTAAATTCCCAAACACTTATAGTCAGTAACACGTTTTAGTGCAATACAATTACAATGAGTTCATGATGCTCAAGCAGACATGTAAAAAAATCAACAAGATCTTGGGTAACATGTTGAAGTACCTATATGCATCCTGATTGACTCCCCGTATACTCTGATTCAACTTACTGTTATCACTTATTATGCGCGGAAAAATAACATTTTAAACCGTTCAACCTTACTACCTCCCTAATTTACCTTTATGATCTAACCTACCATAGAAACCTGGATTTTTTAATATACCTTAAACATCTTTAAAAATATATGTCTTACATTACTGCAGAAGGTACTATCAGTAATCCAACCGATGATGATCTCCTACCTAATTGTCCTAACAATTTAGACCCACCGCTAAACCTATCACAGCACCGCTATACAAATCCAGCCGCTCTCAGCTACACCTAATTCAAATATGATTTTGGACATTCCAGTAGAGTTCAGCTGTCCTCAGCTGGTTGATATGCGCACAGCAACAAGTGATCCATACAGCTGTAATGAGAGACTTCAGTTGTTATGATTGACTGCTCTTCTCATCAAACGTCTGATGCCTTGCCTGCTGACCACCATCTCCTCTGGTTTCATCCTTTTTTTTCTCAGTTTATCTCTAAATATCCCATGCGATATATCCTAAGTGGCATTCGCCAGTTGTCTGTGTCCCAAAAAGGCTATTAATTATCAATTTAGGGCTCTCAAACATCAACCGAAACTCCATGGCTGCCCAGGAATAGTAAGTAGTTCCCCGCTGTCCGCAAAATCACATCCGTAAAATGTGTCCGCTACGGATACCTGGCCTTTGTGATTTATTTTTTTCAAAACAAAAACTCTCGCGTACCCGTTGTCCTCAATTATATTTATTAAACCGCGTTCCTTCTTCATGGACTACCATTTGTTGGGCACACCCCAAAATTAATGATAGATACATATTATCAGGTATTTATGGTAGAACAACTTTTAAGGTGCAATATCCATTCCTTTAATGCTCCTTCATCGAAAATATTTTCTGTAAATTTCATTATGCTGATTCAACGCTTCTCTAATTTTAAGTGACTAATGCGGTTTCATAACTGGCTGGAAATGTGTAGACTATAACAGCATCCTGTTATTTGGTTATAAACCAAAGGATTAAACCCGAAGGGTATAGTCAGTGATGGTGAGCTGGCCAAGTTCTAAACCTGACAGATTAGGAAATGAAGTCAACGATTTACGAGTACTTTCAATCCACCGGATAGGTATATGCTATAATAAAATATTGCCTTGATTTCATTCATAAAACTAATTATCGAAACACGCAATCTTTAAACACAACTACATGCATAGATCACTTGCAAGCAACGATCCGCACCCACTTAATACCCTGCAGGCCACTTCGAGGGAAGATGGCATAAGAATGCATCGTATTTATTAACTTATGAATATCACTGCATAATGGAAACTATGGTATGGAAAAAATATGATTTTACTAGTACTTTTACAGTTTATACATATATAGTTTTAATACATACATATTTAATAACAATTCGTAAATACGCTTACGATTAGTGTTAATTAATAATTCTACTGTGTTTATATCTTAGGTTGTGTATGGTGCGAATGACCACGGCCGTCGACGCACCTTAAAAACCTTACTCTACTAATACTTTTAATAAACGATTGATATTCACGAAAACATAAAGATATGTAATTTATTCATATGCTAGAGTGGATTAATGTAAATTCCCGAATGAGAATTCAAGCGTGCAGTTCACATAGTGTGATGAAAACTTTTTCCAGACGCACTGCAGATTACTCTGTCTGTGCTTGCCTATATGGAAATATGCTGCCTAGTGCAATCCCCTAATTATCGCGAGAAAAAAGATATTTCAAAGCATGTCAGCGTAGGTAACTCTCTCCAATTTTATTTCCCAATTGTATTGAGTGAATTCGGATTTTCCCAAGTATTTCTAATGTCATAGCAACATGGGTCAGCTTCAATTTTATCTATAATAGGATCAGTCAAAATTTAAAGGGTAGGGTCAAGAGATGCAGTGACGAGTTTGATTGACAATTTCTGCAATATTTTATTCACCCTTTTACTTTTGAACAGACCTTTCTCGCAATATTCCGATAAAAAGTCAAATTTTCGTTTCTATGGGCATAAAATTCCCACCTCATTTTGGTTCTAAAATTACAAATACTTATTTATAAAACAATATTTATTGAGTTCATTCAACTAATTTCTCTTCATTAGCATGATTTTCACATACAGCAAGTCATCTTATTATTTCGAATTTCAAACCCAAAACCCGGCTGATGCTTTTGTCAGTTAAGCTACCACAGCGTCTTTTTTTCGAGTGAATTACTTTGGTTCGAATCCCAGAGAACGTGGATGATTTTCCCCCTTAAAGTCTTCCAGCTAGCAAAGCACTCTTTAGATGCAGATGAGTTACCACCGCTGGTACTATCACCCTCTTCATCCCTTTATGCTGTCTATAATGCGCATTCCATTCTCCTTAGCGCCCATAAAAACAATAATCCCCCAATTATTATGCTCATCATGTCGCTGATTTTTAATATGCCCTCTGCTTCTATCGAATTTCTTCAGAATCAATATCCTTTCCAATATCAACAGTGTAAACTTTCCTTAACAATCACTGCTTACAGTAAATGATTCAACGACTCGTTCTACCAATAGATATTAGTAACATTAAGCATAAAACAAAATTGGAAGAAAGGAGTTCATTTTTAACTGTCCTAAGTGGTCATAAAATAATTTTTTTTTAAACCACGCATGTTATTGGATCATTATTGCATATCATGCTTCACGCATTAGTGATCCATGATCGGGAAACGCATCTCACACTAGATTCGTAGCGAAGAGTGACTTTCGGAAAATAATTTTGAAATACTATAATCCGTCAAGGACATTCGGAAATTTCAAAGTCTTCTCGAACAATGGTTTACAATCCATACATCCTAACTGCCAAACATGTGTATAAACATATCCACCAAGCCTTTAACACGATTAAAGGCTGAGCCCTATCACCACAAGCCGGGCCCAGCTAATGGCTTGCCGGTTGTGACGTAGGGGCAGAGGTAAATTGATTTCTGCTTTCAACTACTTATTTTAAAAATCAAAGCTATATGCTCAGCTTCTGGCACGCTCAGAATTATCCCGTGGATCAAGAAAACGGGTCTTTAACACTTTAAGAGTTACAATAATTGTTTGGCTTTACTAGTATTTGAATGCCTTATATTAGACTCTATCGACTGCAATATTCTTCAAACTGATGATAGGGATACTCACCGAAGCGAAACAACGATAATGTATTTCCCTTTTTGAACTAGAAACGGTGGCTGAGTCATGAAAATAATCACAGAACGAATAAGTCAACAGGGGCCGCATTCAGTTACTCAACTACGAACTTTCTTCTGCTTACTTCATAAAATCTCTACTACGAGTCAAAGTGGTGTACGGATTCTACATGCAAAGCTGGTATTACTTCTCAGCATCACGCTGAGAAGTATCTCACAAGTACGAGAATTCAGCTACTTTTCCCTTGTTAGACCTCATTTGGAATATGCTGCCAGTGTATGGGATCCCTACGAATTCGGTCTAAATAATGAACTTGAACATGTGCAGCGAAGATCGGCAAGATTTGTAAAGGGACGGTACGATAACTATATTAGCGTAACCAGTCTATTAAATGAATTAAATTGGGAATCATTGTCAGATCGCAGGTTGAAATTTAGACTTAATCTATTAGATAAATACCAAGACCATATTTTCAGTGATGATGTTAAACATATTTTGCGAACCCCAACTTAATATGGTAGACTGGACCATGATTACAAAATTAGAGAAATTGATTGCCGAACTGACAGATTCAAAATGTCCTTTTTTCCTCGTACAATTAGGGATATGAATAACGGAATATATACCCAATACGAGCGTAGCAATGGATAGCATCGGTAGCTGCATGTTGGTATAAGGACTTGAAGCTAACCCAGCTAACAGCGTGTTTTTGCGTGTTTGCTTTGCTATTTTTATCTTTTTTTTAATAGTGAAGTTTAGAACAGTATAGAAATACTAATCCTTTTTATGCATGATATGTAGTGCATGTTTGGTGAGAATTCACCGCCTGCCACACACCTTTATGGTGACTTGCAGGGTATTATGCAAATGTAGATGTAGATGTATCTGTTTACCGCTTACATATCGAGGTTTATCTGTATACGATTTAGAACTCGTAATAAAGATGTTATGACATGCAGTGGAAGCAAGACTGTATTTTAGATTCTGAATATGGCCCTAAGTCAATAATGAGTAAGAACGAATAAGATCTTGACCTAATCTATTGTTGCGTATCGAAGCATTATTAAGGCTTAACTACACACCAAAAGCATACGAAAACCCAGACCCACAGGTGCGGTCCACAAAATGATGATGAGCGTAAATTTTTGAGATAGAGCGCAGTCAAACCTCGTTCCCACAACAGCATGTTGCTGCCACGTGCCGCGGCACATCAAACATCGTAAGTGACTCCGCTAAGGTCGGCGCTATCTGCTTTTTCCGTGACATAACGTCTCTGGCACTGAGCCAACCCGATGAAAGATGAGGGCCACGGAATGAGGAGAAACAAAGGTCTCGGTCACACTCACCAAGAGGTCGGCGGCGGCGAGGGACACGATGTAGTAGTTGGTCCTCCTGCGTAGCCTCCTCTCTCGGCGGAAGGCGGCGAGCACCAGTCCGTTGCCAGCGACGGCCGCGATGGCCACCAGCACCTCGCACGTGGCGTACGGAACGTTCAGCCCGTAGACGGTATCCGCGTTCGAATCCAGGACGGCGTCCGGGAAGTCGACGAGCGTGGGATAGGGGAGGGAGGGCATGAGGGAGGAGGCGTTGGCGGGGAGTGCCAGGGCAGTGGCGGGCGACAGCCCTGGAGCCTCGCCCCCCGCCGTAGGACCCGGCATCGCCGGCGAAGACGTCACCCTCCTCGGTATTTGCCCGAGAAAGGTCGATGGGGCTTACCCCCACCACCAGAGGGACGGGGAAAAGGGTGCCTCCTAAATTTGGGAGTCTTCGTGCGAGGGTCAAAGAAGCTAAGGGCCTCTAGCAGGGCCCCCAAAGACCGGATTCCACGGAGACTTCAACGCCCGACGAACCCTCCGCGGTCACGAGTACTGACAACGATGGAGGGAACCCAAACCTTTTAAGAAGCCGCACAAGGGCTTGTAGTGCTTTCCCTTGAAAAGAGTACCAAAATACGAGGCTGTTTTTCTTCACTTGGGAGACACTCAGTGAGATCTTCACTCACTTCACGGGTATATCGAGTAGAGAGTTTTCCAGAGCACTAATGAGCCACAATAACACTGCCAAAATATTCGGCAGCTAGCAGAAAACCTACTGGCTTCGTTTTTATTGACCCTTTGGTGGTATTATGTTCTTTCCGAAGGTACAATTTTAGTGGCTGTGTAAACACGTCGGTGGTCGGATTGCGTAGAGTCAAATCAGTGGGACGGGGATGTATTTAGCGACTACCCCAGTGGACTCCGTAGCGCAAGCATAGCCACTCATTCGCATTAAGGAGAGAGCGGCGAATCACCTGACAACCCGGCCTCGTGTCTTAAAGAGGCGAATATCTCCTGTTTTGGAAATCTGATGCTGAAAGTCAAATAACCGAGGAGTGTTTCCTTAACGCGATGCCGGATATTTCATGAGCTAAGTAGGCTGCCATCATTGTGAAGTCAAATGTCAGCTGAAGGGCTAAAGAAAAAACTTCGATTCAACCAATGCATCCTCCGGATTCGACACGGATTCTAAAAAATAATCTAGCTTAATCTCTTTAATTACAAATAATGACACTGTTCCTTTAATAATATCCCCAAGTGATCATTCCTGGCATAGATATACTACCATGACGCTCATAACACTGAATCTCACCTCATAGGTAGTAATGGAGATGCCATTTTCATACCTACTGCCGTACGCGATACAAATCTGATTACTTTTCCGGTTATAGGATAAAATATCGATAACAAGATTCAAATCCAGCGGGCATGATGGAGAGCGCTTTTCGATAAAGAAAAAAATTAAAAAATGTTCTCCTGTGCACCAATAGTTTGTTTCGTTCACTCTTTTTCACACACCAAACGTACTTCACTTATATCCTCGCTTGGTGAATTAATGTCTGTGGAAGTTGTTGTAAAATTAAAGGGACGCGTTCACGGTTGTTGAGCCACTAGAGTTATAAGCCGGGGTGCGAAGACACTATTATTCCGTTTCGAACTCTTCTTAAAAATCCGTGGATAGGGTAAAGTGTGGCTTGCGGATTTTCCCTGAGGACTTCCTGTGCTTGAAAGGCAGCTGGTAAAAGGAAGGGAAGCACGTTAAGGGGTAAACTAAGTCCTCTTCTGAAGGCCAACGTTGTTAGGCAAGGGCAGTGCCAAGGTCCTGTTTTACGGCGCGCGCCAACTGAAGATGAAAGGATACTTCCCACACCCAACCGATGTGTTAAGACAGTAGAACCCGAGGATAGGACACTCCTGCGGGCCCTGTTTCTCTACTCCAGAAAGGCGAGACGTTCTATAGGGTTCCGGAGTGCATAATGAGAACACAGTTGTCTAAGGTTGTTGCTCACTCAAAGAGGTCTTCTGCAACTTCAGAGGGTAGAATGGCGGCACTGTCTTAAGGCGACAATAATACTGAGGCCACACACGCGACTTCGCGGACGGGCCTTTTCGATCCCACTCCTTGGGACACTCGCGGGTGTCTCTTCGTCTCGTCCGTCCCGCGCGACACAGATCGTCGTCGACCGGCGTCGCGACGCGGCCCGCCTCGTGCGTCGGAGGGTGAGAGAGCGAGTGAGTAAGTGTGAGCGGGGAGGAGCACGCACGAACACTCACTCACTCACACCGCCCCATCCCCCTCCGCCCCTACTCATGCGCAGAAGTCCTAAGGAGAGAGGGGGCACCCTTCCCCTATCCCAGCACACCTCCCTTCCTCCCTCCATCACCCATTCCATCCCCTCCCTTCCTTCCGGGCCTTAGCGCACATAAACCGACAGCTACAAACTCATTGAGAGATAAATACATTTCCCTTTTGACTCGAATCGTCATTCCGTTCAAGTTATGCATCATTCATCGTTTTTCAATGCCAAGGTTGAGTAAATGCATCCCTCCATGCTTCCTCATGCATTGCTACTAGCTATTTAGTACATCCTGGTATGTCTTCAGTCGTAAATACCTCTTTATTTGGCCCATGTAATAATCTCCCGTTCTCCCAAGTGGGTGGTGCCTTTCCTCGTTTATTTTCCATACATCTGTTAATATTGATTACGTCGGTCCATACATGATTTGTACGTAGATTATCCCAGGAGAAGGGGGAATCCTACCAAAAGATGAATCTACTTACAGCTGGGAATACATGTTAGGAAGTGAGGAAACAATTCATTAGTACTTACATCTGGAGCATGTTTCTGTCTATCAGTGAGGTATTGACGATGACAGCAGTAGAGAAGTCAAGGGTGGAAGCATTCGAAAGGTGGTGCAACAGAAGAATGATGAAGATAAAATAGATCAAACGAGTAACGAGGAAGTCCTAAGAAGAGTGGGAGAAATGAGAATTCTTATGAAAACCCTAAAAAGAAGACGGGACAACGTAATCGGCCATATCATGAAAGGCAACGGGTTGATGTACTCAATCGTTGAAGGACATGTGGACGGGAAGAACGACAAAGTAAGACCTCGTACGAGATATGAAGAACAACAGATGATGGATGTGAAAGAAAAGAAATACGTAAATATGAAGAGGTTAGCTGATCAGAGAATCGAGTGGAGAGTTACGTCAAACCAATCTGAGGACTGTTGACTGATGATAATTTTGCGGATGTACGTTTTATGTGTTTTCCTACACTGTTAGCAACTTTCGGAGAAATGACGCATTCTTTTTTCAGAAGAAAAGAGATGAATACATCATAATAATGTTATGAGGCGGTAGGGCAACAAGTCCCATCCCAGGGCTGATGGATTCTTCTTTTGCGCCCGCGTCCCCGCTATCTTCTTCAATAACGTTAACTACTCCATAATATGGGCCACTACTGCTTACAATTACCACACAACGACTGCTTATATAAATTTACGGCTGGTAAAGTGAATTTCCAACTTAATTAGAGGAATGATGATCATACTTTTGCTCTCCCAAAGGCAATTGATAAATATCGATAACACGTTTTGATATTTATCATATTTTATGAGAGAAATAAACACAATTCACAAAACTCAACTTCTAAGAAAAATATTTTGTTCGGATAGCGCCTAATAAAAGTACTTTTGAATTGTGTTTTTTATGAATAGCTATAAAAACCTGGGGCAATAAAAGTGAAATCTGCGTCCTATTGTGTAAATGGGTTGACGTTCAAAATATTGAAAATTTCTTCTAGTGATGCTGTTATTATTAGACAACACATAAATAACAATAGTAGTATAGGATGTTCGTGGCTTAAGTTATAGATCGCTTGAGACTTGTTCTATTTCTTTATGGAAAAATATCGTAAATTAATGATGGGAAACTCTCAACCCTTTTCGCTCTTTTATTAGTAGCGGAAGTAATTTTCATTTTTAGGTCCTCCAAATACTTGGCGAATATCGCAGAGCCAAATCTAGACTAAAACACAACATTGATGCCCTATACGGGATTAAAACCCGTGACTGGCGTATAACCGTCCTGACAACCAATACCGGCTTGCCCTCTAAAATAATTCTTCGATAGAGTATATTTATCCGGCAGAATGTTTGTTTCCTGTGGTTATCACCGATGATAACTTACTCTTTCGGAAATTAACTATAGGCGATTGAATTCAGGACCACTTCCAAAGCAACCTTTCATCTTTTCCCGTTTTCCTTTTTACGTCAAACAATAATTGTAACATAGCGTGAGATGACTCTAAAGGCCGTTTTACACGGTCATTGATACTGCGCAGGCTGTTGCGAGAACACTTGCGCAAGAAATATTGCGCCGTGTAAAGCGACGACTTGCGAGGACAGGCAGCGCCACTGCGCAAACGCTTGCGAGCAAATTAGAACATGTTCTAATCTGATACATGCGTTCGCGAAAGTTGGAAGTTAATTTCTCTCACTGGATGGTGCACCGTAGCGGCAAGGAACTGCCAGGGGAATTCTAGCAATTAAATAGGTTGTTGGCGATTAAGTTGGACGTTTTTGTTTGGACTCAACTCCTTAGGTAGTGAATAAAGTGCAAAAACAATTAGCTGGGCGATTATTCACGTGGAAGCTTAAATTCGTTCGTAAAGGAAGAACTCGTACCTTGGCCCAAAGCCGTTCGTTCCTGGTGCAAATTTTGGGCTAAGTATACTGGACTAGGGTCTCCACAATTATGTTTAGACTATGGCTTAAAACATATTTTAAAGTGGTAGTAATTTATCGTATCTTTCACGTCCAATTAATTGCTACTTAACAGATCTTGAAAATATGCGAATTGACGGTATTACCTCTACTGAATGGTATATTGTCGCTGACATAATGCACCGACGATTGCACCGTGTAAAGCTGTCAAGCAAGCGTCCTCGCAATTTTCTACGTCACGGACTTTCGCAGACGACTGCTCAAACGGAACCAACATCTACTTGCGAAGTTTCAATGACCGTGTAAAACGGCCTTAAGTGTAGGTAATTCCTTCGTATATATCTCAAGAGTATGGACGTGGATAAACCGGACTGAAAAAAGTAAAGAACTTGTGTCTTTAGAGTTTTTACGGTTTCTTTTAAAGGGCCTGAAGGAATGTGACCAAAAAGCCATTGATTTTCAACGAAATATCCCATTAATTGAGAATTTTTCGAGCGCAATTTCGGCCCTAATCGCTGTCTTTGCTTAACTCGACCAATAACCTTCGTTCAAATCGAGCTGCCACTCAAAAGTTCATACTAGTAAACTCAGATACATATGAGAGAAATGGGTCACAGCTGTATCATTCATAGAAATGAATGTAGCAAGAAATCTACGCAAACACCGAAATACAAGATATACCTATACAAACAGAACCTCTAATTTAAGTTTAGGTACAATCCCACACCAAAGAATTTCGCAGCAATTTATTATCAATTATTTGGAAATCTGGTAGGAATGTTTACAGCTGTTGCTAATCCCTGATTTTCATTAAGTTTTATCCATTTCGTTCCGTATTTCATCACTCTTCTCGATTATTCTGTAACCGCACAAAGATGGATCAAGAGCTACGTGAAACATTTATTAGAAAATCCAGTAAAAGAAAGAGTAAGATGAATGCGACACAAAAAATGATCACACCCCGTCCACCACAGTTCAACCTCCCTTAACGGACGCCTCCGAATAGGGAACGCCCCTTAAAAACGGACAGTTTTCCAATCCCGGGCAGCAGAGCATGGAGGCTTGTGGAACTAACACCTCCAAATAGCGGACAATCTCAATAACGGACGTGGGAAACAGAGAGAAAATCATTTTTCCTTCACTGCGGGCGTTTACTCGGAACCAAAGTCGCTATTTTGAACACGAAATTGTTAGATGTAAACGAAAAATGAATTTTAGTTAAAAAAATTAATCTTCCAACCAGAGCCATTCACTCATATATCGAAAATTAAAATAAGCAAAAGGTGACGCCCACCGAACGAAGTGAGTTAAGGTTTATAACGTCATCCAACTCCCGTCCTTCGACTGTGTTGAGGAAGAACGGGAGGTGAGCGGAGAAGGGAAGGGGAGGTCTGCCTGAGGAGATCCTATCGCAACCACTTCCATTGGCAGAGTCAGCTGTGTGTCCCCATTGTGATAAGGCGAAGGAGCTTAGCGGTCTCAGTTGTGATTGGACAATAGTGGATGACGTACTACTTTGCACGCCCACTTTTCCGAAAGGGTTAAAAACATCAGTTTTTCGCCGTTTATAACTTGTGAACTAATTGACGGATCGAAGAACAGAAAAATACTGGGTCTTTTTATTTTACAAACTCTATCAGATTCGGCAATAAAAAATATGGTATACGACCCCATTACCTCCATTAATAGACTCTCAACAATCCATCCTTTAAACACTATTTCTCTTCTCATGACTCCCACACCTTGAAGCAAGTATGAAAATCCAAAGAAATTTTCCAGAAAAAAACTTTGTATTGGCAATCAGGGAGTAATCTTGCTGTATATCAATGATTTCGTTCTCCTGTCTCTCCTTTTCACTAACTGCTTACTACGCTCTTAATTAACTCTTTGATATTGACCAATTTTTCGATTCTTGTTTGGATCATGATCATTCCAATAGTTGATCTACGGATGAAAAATGCATAATTTTTTCATTCCATTTTTGTTTTGTGGTAATGATTAATTTTTCATAGATTAAGAGAATAAAAGTTTTAACGCAACTGCATAGAAAAGGCTGTCTTAATTCCAGCTCCCCCTAAATAGCGGACAATTTTTCCGGTCCCAAGCATGTCCACTATTGGGAGGTTTGACTTTATATGGAATAGAAAAGGAAGCAGGGAGCAAGGAGTGGGATACGTAAATAGCAAAACAGAATGGATGAAAGTCAACGTGGGTAATGCAAAGGAGAGGACGGTCACGTGGAAAGCTACAGCGCACGAAATCAATCCTTGATTTCTTGCCTGGTGAATAATTTATGCTCACCCAAATCTGTTGCATTTTCCTATTGTAAGGCAAGCGTCCAAATGGAATAAAGGTACAGTAAAACGTTTTTTTTGTCAGCTGTGGGTTTGTAAAGGAAAGGGATCAGTGTATTCATCTCATTACCCTTATTTTTCTTATATTTGCGATGAATTTCTAGATGCGTATCTCAATTTCATGTCTGCAGACTCGTAAATATATTGTAATACATTCCTCCACCGATATTTTTAAAAAAGTCTGTTCTCGATCTTCCACTAATAAAATAATATAATACACTTCTCCTCTGTTATTTTTTTGTTCTCCATCTTCCACCGATTTCTATTAACTTTTTTATGCTTGATTTTTTTACTTGTTTATTTATTTTGTTTCCTTCACTACGCCCATAACATCTCACCTTGACGACGGTCGTATCAGGCCGTACGTTACAATCTATTACTTTAATAAATGTTCATCAAGGAAGTGACAGCAAGAGTAATACCATAACTCACTGGCTTGGCAACCAAATGGGGACTATTTCGGATTCCGTCATGGGCTTGGTGTTGTGCTTTTCTTAGGATTAAGATTGATAAGTTACACAGTGCGATATGACCTCAGTAGTATGAGTACCCTGAAATCTACCTAATGAGTTGATTCTCAATCTGTATTGATATTCTCCCGAGAAATTCCATCTCCTTAGTTGCTTTTAGGACAAAAGTTTCACCCCCTAATCTTCGAGGCTTCTTCAGGTCAAACTGACATTTTAATTTATATTTATTGGTATGTTACTTAGCGGGATTTTTTATTCAACGCGACGGAGATTACGGGAAGAAATATAAATCCATCAAATATACGTCACGGTAGATTCAAGAGTAATTCTCCTCTGAACGAATAATTCGAAAATTTTGGAGGCTTCACTATTGACTACAGGTCCACTTTAGTTGCGGTTACTGGGTTCAAAATGGGCAAGCGATGAATTTTTCCACAACAGAGGATGGATGAAGACCAATATCCCATCGCCATTGGCGCAATCTTTGTGAGAGGCGGAAGGAGTGACAAGCAAAAAGGAGTCCGCAGTTTTATGTCCCAATCGAAGTACAGTGTGCCGCATTTGCAACTCTCAACTTTGACCTCAAACAGGGACCAAGATTCCACAGACTTATCTCCCCTATCGACTGGAATCGAACTTTGGTCCTCCGCATTAATAACAATGAACATCACGCAAAAAGGACCTCTGGAGAATTAACTTTCACCAGTCCTATGCTGAACTGTGGTGGGTGGAAACTTTTGAAGCTGCAACTTTTTCACCTGAAATTATTTCATACAATGCTGACAAGAATCGCTGAGGTACGCGACTTTTAAGATGTGAGTCGTTACAAGAATGAAGAAGGAAAGGTGGCTGGAAAGGAACATTAATTATAAAATATTATATAAGAATTTAATATTTATATAATTAATTATAATATGATAGAGTAGTTATTTATTTTTATATAAGAATATCTTATACATATTAATTATCTGACTAAATACATTAAAGAGAATTAATATTTATTTATTATAAATATAAATATTTATACATATTATAATAAATTATTACAAAATATTACATAAGAATTTAATATTTATATAATAACGAGCAAAGGCTGGTAATGGTTGTAAACTGGATATGAAGCTAAAGTAATAAATTGGGGAAAAGATGGAATGAACCGGGTAAAATAGTGAGAAGGTTTAGAAGAATGTGATGAAGGGGTCAATGTAAGATAAATTTGGATGGGAGAGGAGGAGAACAGGGTGTCTGAAAGTAATAATACAGAATTCGAAGAATTCGGAACTAAGAAAAATTCCCCTATGTTAACATAGGATCAATACAGCATTTAGAAGACTTAACGTCCATTTGAGCCTACCTTGACCTACAGATCATAGATAACAGCTAAGCTATATAAAATTAAATAGGAGTCACAACTCTGCACACGGAGAAATATTTTTCGTGATAAGCCCGCAATTATTACCATATGTGTGCTCGGACTGTGCTGCGTTGTAAGTATGTCGTGGAAAAATTATTTTGGCTGAATTCCGTGGAAAGGCATAAGGGGTCAATGTATATACGGACATTTTCCATGCAGAATGAATAAATGCTGGCCCACTTGCCGAAAAGGGACCGCTTCTGTGGCCCACACGTGTGACCAATCGCATTCAGAGGCGTGACCGGGCGCCATGGCTCAGGAGAAAAATCTGGGACGGTTTAGTGTCGCCCACAAGTTGATAACGGACTCTTTATTTATGCTTCTTCCCGAATCCTTCCTGGGCATGTATACCGACTCTCGGAGCCATCCAGCCATTGGTGGCAGCACGATACGGCTAGGCATTTTTTTCGTCCTTAGTGTTTCCAAAAACTATATTACCGTAATTTTTTACCGTGCAAACCATTATCTTACCATTCCTTTCCAATTTGAGCAAAAGTATATCGTATAGTGATTCCGCACCTTATCTTTTTATAAAATACTTACGGCGTGTCAAAGAAACTGATTCCCAATTATTTTTAAAATATGATCTAATTTATATAATGATATAATTAATATTTTAAAATATGATCTAATTTATATAATGATATAATTAATATTTTAAAATATGATCTAATAACAGTTAAATTCGGTTGTCTTCGGCAAAGGTACTCATGTTGTAAGGATTAAAAAATTCTTCATATAACGCAAGAAAGGATTCTTAACAATAATATCAACTCTTACGAGAAAATGTTGTCCAGCCGTTGCATAATTAGATCACAATTAGAAATGACCCTAGCAGAAATTATTAAAAAAAGATGTGGAATGCAAATACGATAGACATTTATAAAGGCGTATGTATCCTCACTTTTCATCGCAATTATTTGAATATCACTTCATAAATAATGCATGGAGTACCCTGTAAGTCAAAATGCAAAAGGAAAGCGGGCAAAATATGGCAAAAGTTCACATTTTGTAAATCTTGACTGTTACTTAGCTTAGAGTAGGAAAGATAAATAACTAAGTGTTTGGTTAGTAGTGCTAACCTCCCATCGCCAAGGCATCGGATCGAATTCCATAATTGGCAGTTTTTTGGCTGTGCTATACAGGCTGAAGAGCTACTGAAGCCAGTACTCCGTCCGTTGGATGGGACGTCAAATCCTGCATCCCTTGGCGCCTTCCGTTTAGAGCAAGCTAATGCTGATGCCGGGTCCACTTTCCTCCATTCCCTGATGATATTCTACCTCGCAATAAACACCTATGACCCACTTGATAAGACATGCTGAAGGGAGATACGAAATAATTACGAAAAATTTTATCGCAATGTCGTACCCTACCCAAAAAATATTACGTACCAAAATTTCATCGTAAATAATCTCGTACCGTCTCGTACCGCCATAGTCGCCCGCAGTCCAGCTAATTTTCCCTTTAAATTAATAATTAAAAATAAATTCCTGTAATTTTCCTGAATTCCCTCTCTCTAGAATAATAAATAAGTCATTTACCACGAAAGCCAGGAGCACATCTTCTCTGCATCAATCTTTTGAAGCAATGTTCGCAACAATCAAATGTTGCTTCAACATTTAATGCAGAAATTATAAAAGTTGTTAATATCTGTGGCTATGATATTGAAATTAATTTCTTAATAGTATTATTTTTGAGGATACCTGTCGCGTTTTTTTTCGGACGACAGATTCTTCCCTCATCCTGGGGTGGTCTTCAGGTCGGAAAGTCATTTTTGCTATTATTAATTGCAAAAATACGAGAACTCCCAGACAAAGTGGCAACTGGTCGTAAGTCGGAGTTATTTCATGGTACTTGTCTTCCATATTTCCGGAATATTTCGAACGGAAGAACGAAGCTCCTGGGAGATTTTTTCGTCCTCCTTTGTTAATAAAACATGAGGAAAAAAGCGAGAATCAAATGTATCTTTTACTATTTTTTGCATAATAGTCACATATTTGTCATTTACTAACATGTGTTTTCTTATTTTTAAATCTTTTTAATATTTTTTTAAACCGTTATCAATAACACGGTGTTTTTGGGGATAAAACGGATTAATTGCCTCAAATAATTTCATTAGAAAATGGTTTGACATACGAACAATTTGAGTTATGAGCTCAGTCACGGAACGAATTCAACTCATAATTGAAGGCATCACCGCATACGGTATTTGAAGTTTATAATTGTAATTAGAAGTTTCACTGTCAAGTAATGGTTGGTTGGTTATTCAGGGGAGGCGACCGACAGCTGACGTCATTTGCGCAATTTAGGATAGGTGAATAACTGGGTAATGGTAGGAGTTTCCAGGGAACGGAGGAAGGGTGGAGAGAAACCCGGCGTCGGCATTAGCCTACTCTTAACGAAAGGCGCCAAGGGGACTACGGCTTAACGTCCCATCCGACGGACGGAGTACTAAACTTGAAATTCCCTCCTCTAGGCACTCAAGTGGGGACCGGTTTTCCACTGAAAAATCCGCTACTGCCGGGAATCGAACCCGGGACCAGTACTCTGGCCATCACACCAACCCGGTCCCCATGTAAAGTAATATAGTACCTATTAGTGTAAGCACGATGAGTAACATTGGTGATTATTCATCCCTTGCCACACACCCTCTAGGTGGCTCGTGGAGTTTCCCGTATACGTATATATATGTATCATAGTAAACGCTAACAAAAAAACTCATTACAATTTGATTTAACAAAGAGAATACGTGGTTATAGAGCATACGAACCTAATTTACTATTGGGATTACACAACAATATTTCAGGATACGTAAATACACCAGCCTTCACATTCTAACGCTAGAACGCATTGGGGATACCCTCGTTGGTCAGCTGTATGCTTAACAGTAATGCCGCTAATTTATTCACAAGCAATAGGGTTGTTAACCCGATGGAAATGCATTCCTGCTGTTGAGTCAACCCCTTCCACACACCCTTACGGTGGCTTGCAGGCTATTATGCAAATGTAGATGTTCGCTGGTGATGCGACTTACACGAAACCCGAGGTCGAGCAAGCGGAGACGAAGGTGTCGGTCATCTGGGATAAACCAGCGTGTCACTAGAATGGCGTTGGTCCTCCTCGTCTATTGCCCAGTCAGACTCGTCCGAAAGTCCCTTCGGCGTCGGCGGATGCCATTGTCTCAAATGGCTTAATGGAAGGGAATGAATTGATTTTTCGCCACGACCCTCGTGACCTTAACACGAGCGTCTTAGCGTTACGCGTTAAAGCTTTTTTCTCCCCTATGTCGCTGCCGCTTCGCACTGTACCCAAGCGCGTACGAGACGAGTCATTACGCCTGCGTTCTCCCACCCCGGGAGATGTTTATAGCGCTCGTCATACCACCCCGGGGAAACTGAGTGTTGGAAATGGACGCTTTATGCTGCAAGTAACCTCGTTTAGCGCCAGAGACGGACCCGACCTCAACTCAAGATCTCAACACCAAAGGATAGAAAGAAATAAAATTCCGTTTAAGTTCATGCAGATGACGAGGTTTTAATCGCACGGGAGTTTAAAAATGTATAAAAAATTACTCGATTCCAGCTCGAGCTCCCGAAGTTCTGAAAGTCGATAAAAACAAAACAAAGATTTACACGAAGGTTTTCGCAAAGATATTTGGTGAAATGTTTTCATTTTATTTTTTATTCCGCGGGATTTATTCCGCGTTCGTTCATGTTCAATATTATCATCAAAATGGACGTACCTGTGAAAAATTCCACAAAAAAGATACATTTCATAAAACAAAGGTATGGACAAAGAGTGGACTGGAGCGCAAGGGTACTGGCTACTTACCCCTAGGGGCAGGGTTCATATACCGGTGGAA
Organism: Platycnemis pennipes; assembly: GCA_933228895.1. Classification (NCBI taxonomy): domain Eukaryota; kingdom Metazoa; phylum Arthropoda; class Insecta; order Odonata; family Platycnemididae; genus Platycnemis; species Platycnemis pennipes. Next base: position 125,122,354 of record OW121851.1, on the reverse strand, counting down.
ATTTCACTGTGAGACTACTTGGATGCCGAGTGAATTCTAAGCATTCTAGTTCCTCCTCCTTATTCCCATTTCAACTCCCGAAATCCAGAATAAACAAACGCATAACAATGATAGCAACTCACTATTCAGGGCAAATCAATAAAACCTATTATTTCAACAATAGCGATTGGTAGTGTAAAAATTACATAGACTTTTGTCTTGTATGCAAACTTTTAATAGCTTCAAATTTGGTGGGTAGCAAGAATACTGGCTACCCAATACCGAATTTATGCCGAAGCTCGGTATAAATTTGACTGCAATCATCACATGGATGCCTTGTCAAGAGCTCAATGTCAAATTCAATATTCCGTCCGTCGGATGGGACGTTAAGACATGGTCCACTTAGCACATTCCGTAAGGAGCAGGCTAATGCCGACGCCGGCTTTCTCTCCACCCTTTGTCCTTGTGCTCACACCTTTTCTACCGATCTGAGGCGCTTTTGAGTGAAAGAAAGGACTTGAAACAGTGGTGAGATGAAATGGAGTAGAGCAGAGCGTACCATTAATACCAATATTAGACTCGGGTAAGAAAATCTTGAAGAGGTTGCAACGTTTCCCAAATGAAATAATGAATTCGCGAGAAACGCTCGTCCATGAGACAATATTCTTTCCAAGCTCGGGTGAGCAAGATGAGGAATAGGACAAAAACAAAAGTAAATGAATCTAACTAATACCAAACAATGTATTTCAACAAATAGATAAAGCAAGTACAAACCAACAATTGAACAAAATTCCCATTCAGGGAAAACCCTAACAACTTGGAAAAATAGAGACTGGCCACTAGGACACCCTCTAAAACGACGAAGTCTCACAAAACTAACTCGAGACCGCCGCACATACTCAGCAAGTGAGCTCCTTGCCGTCTCAACTCGAACAGAGGGCGTAGAGGGGAGATTTTTTCTGCCATAAGGAGGGGGTGTTTTCGGCAAGGTCAAAGGTGTAATTTAACAGGTAGATTTTGATGGGAGGGAAAGTGGTATGGGTAAAGTGGGCGAGGTGGAAGTTTATCATTGGAGCATCAGGAACTCTTTTCTGACTCCGGCGGGAGCACACCAAATGACGGCTTGTACGGTGGCCAAACTTCTGGTCTTCATCCGCATTCAGGGGGCTATATAGACCTGCCGACCCTTCTGCCGACCCCGGTGAGGCGGCAGCGCGGTTTGGCGGTGCAGTCCGGAATCGTAATTCGGAATCGTAGTCATTGTTGGCTCCCACGGTCGTGCACGACAGGCGTAGCTAATGAGCCTGGTGTGGAATCACGGATGTATCTTTCGCGTTATCACAATCTTTATCGTTAACGCTTACCCCTAGAATAGCGCAGGGCTAAGAATAACCGTCTATAAAATTCACTCCACTGATTGTGATAAGCGATTTGAAGCGCTGTGCGAAAAATGTAGAACGGAGATCACGTTCTCTCAGTCATAAGTCATATAAAAAAATAACGATAACGCTAGCGCAAGCGTTATGAAGATCCATGATCGAGGCCCTGGTTCACTGGGTTGCTCTTCACCCTATCTATCCCATCCAAAAATTTCCTACCTCTTCTTGAAGTCCCTCAGTGACTCAGTCCCTCATATTGGCCGACCCCAAATTAAAAACAATTTAAAAGGACATTTAGGTGTTAGGACAAGTTGAGATGAATGAATCAAGTTAGGGAAAGAGAAAAAAGTTATTTATATTAAACACATTCTTTCATCCTTAAATGGAAATATTGACATGCATACTGATGATACAAACCATATTTCAAAACATAATGACAATATTACAGTCAGGTCTAAATGTTGCCATTGATGTGGAGAGGTGTTACTCTGCCAAGATATTGAGCATAATTAACTCTAAGTCTTATTTTGTTATTTTTTAGCCTTATAACTCGAAATTAGATGTGAGGGAGGTGCCCAAGAAGGAGGAAAGAGGGAAGGCAGGGAGTATAGAGTTCCCATTGGTCCTATTTCTACTGGAACAATCCCGTTTTTAATAAAAAAAATGTCCCAAGTTAATGCTTCCCATTTTTCTTTCTTTTTCATCTTTCAGTGAAAAATTAATAAATGGATATGAATGAATGGAAAGCAGAAGAATAAAGAAGCAATTAATATGAGATCTACACTTTATTTTTCACTGCCTCTATTAATTTCCAAAAACATTTATATGCAGTCGTTTCATTGTGAAGCTGGATGGATGAGGAAGTTGATCTAGTACATAGAACGGAGGTGGAAAATAATAGTGTTTTCACCAGTGGCATTGAGGATGTTCCAGAAATAACATCAGGGGAGAGATTTCTTCATTTATTCTTTCAGGGTAAGAAAGAGTAAGCAGTCGGTAAGGGAAGTGAGAGGACGAAGCGTCTCCTCACCAGTGCCTCTGCCGTTCAGAGCGAAGATTAAGATTTGCCGGTCATGTATTCACTCTAAGATATCTAATCTCACCCAAGGCTACATTAAAATAGCACCTACTTTTAGAGCCATGAGAATTTTCTCAAATTACATTCATATGACTCATGTTACCTTACACTACTTAAATTATTTTTCAATGCATCATACTCACTTAGGATTACCATAATGTTTTACTTAAAATTTGGGACATTCTGAAGTTTTTACTTCAAAAACCTGGGATATGTTTAAACAAAGGACATATCAATTATAATACTATTATAAATATGCTGCTCTTAAATACTGTAAGAAGTGAGCATTAACATTAATTCTATTCACAATGGAAAGAAAGAACACTATCAGTTGAGAGGTGGAATAGTTGTCCAGCTTGCAATTGAAAAATCGCTAAATTTGCTTGCAATTTTCACTATTTGAGTCACAATGTTTTCATCTATGTCTGCAACATGGCGGGCAATGACATTTGCACCCAAAGCTATATTTTAAAATTGTTTTCACTTATTGTAGAGAGATTGTTACTTTTGATGTTTCCTCTTCAGAATATTCGGAAAATTCTTGTTAATCAAATGACATTGCTAATACTTTATACGCACTGGTAAATAATTACATGAAGAAAATTATCACTAAATAAAAGAGAGTACAACGTTTCGCAATTAGACGCTAACTGACACCAACACCACCTCATCGCAGCAGTCAACCGCAAATGGCAAACTGTGATCAAAATGATCAAGTCTTGAACAAGCAGCACACCATTTAAGAACTCTGCCACTAGATGACGTTATATCATCTCATTGACTGTTAACAGAAATAGAAAAAGCAAGCAGCGAATAAGGTTTTGCAATGCAGTGATCGGTTGGAAAACATAGCGCACTACTGCGCGCCTCTATTCGGTAAAAACGTACACGCAAGCGGCGGCTGATCTTGGCCGGATACACGTAAATTTCCGTAGATAAAAATGTCTCCACGGGCCAGATGAGAGGGCCTCGCGGGCCGCATCTGGCCTGCAGGCCGTAGTTTGGAGACCCCTGCTTTAAAGAATGGCACCAAGAGGTCCACAATTATACGTCCCATCCAATGGATGATGTACTGGACTCCGTGCTCTCCACAAAGCACTCATATAGAGATCAGTATTCCTCTGAAAAAGTCAGCCACTGCCAGTGATCAAACCTAGTCCCTCAGGATGTGAATCCCATAACTAAAAGACGTTTCTGCGATAGTTTTCTCTGTCTTGCAGACTCATGTATGGATGGTATCTTTCTAAGCCTTCAGTCATATGTCGACGTTCGGCCCATATTTTTGCGGTAATACACGCACAAAATGATTTAAAAACATACGTATTACTTGATGGTATCCCATTTGGAATAAGTACTCAGTTTCGAGGGTTTCGTGTCCAGGGACGAAGTTACAGGTCTTTTTACCTCTACATGTAATAAAGTACTTACGACATTTTACAAGCCGCCTATCCCTAAAATCACGTGGGATTCAAGTATCTGAAATTCAAACAAAAATATACTACAGCAAACAAATACCACGGGGTAACCAGATAGAGCAATACAGGATTAGAGGGTTGAAAATAATGCAACCCCTACACTCCGTGCACAACTCTATAAATACATACCTGTTGGACGAATCATTTGACACCTTCTCCTTTCAGTTATCTGCTGCAGAGTGTCACATCACATTTAATTACTTCGTGGACGCTACATTAAACCCATAACGGGGATAAAATCAGATTCACCAGCGAAGTCAAAACGGTTGCTGCAACGATATGTCCCGCCGTCAAATAACAGAACAATTGAGTAACGATACGTAGGTGCGTGGCTCCGTCACCAGCGGTACCACGAATATTACCGTCCTTGAGCGGTACATTCAAAAGAACTGGTAGAGTGCTAGTACACATATAAATGATATTAGAGTATCGGTAGTACCAACGAAGTATTACTAGTATACTGTAACTTACGCAATTGGTTAAATTTATATTGGATATAGAACTGCACCATGCTCCCATTACAAAAAATTATCACTGAGATCTAGTGTTAAAAAAAACTGGTGACAGTGATTTTCAGTATTAAAATCACTGCTCAGTCGAAATCACTGTCAAGTATTAAAAATCACTGACCAGTATCAAAAACACTGCCCAGTATTAAAAACACTGCCCAGTATTAAAATCACTGCTCAGTATTAAAATCACTTGCCAATTAATTACTAATTCACTCTTCATGCTCCCATTACAGAAAATTATCACTGAGATCTAGTGTTAAAAAAAACTGGTGACAGTGATTTACAGTATTAAAATCACTGCTCAGTCGAAATCACTGTCAAGTATTAAAAATCACTGACCAGTATCAAAAACACTGACCAATATTAAAATCACTGCCCAGTACTAAAATCACTGCTCAGTATTAAAATCACTTGCCAATTAATTACTAATTCACTCTTCCTCCAAAGTCGGCCGAAACCACCCGCTGGTTTTTAAAACTCTCCCTTCTAAGTCAGCCAAAACCGGCCGTCTTGCTCTGCTATACTAAGGGCAAACTTTTGAGCCTTATATGATTCTGTTTCAGCTTGAAAGTGTTCTTCGTCGCTAATGCACACATCTCTCTTATCCTTAGTTTCTCTGGGATAAAACAGAACCTCATAATATATGTCACAACACCCACAAGATCCCGAAGACCTAATGAGTGTTTGGGATAGCATATTATCACCAGCAAAGTAATCAAAGATTCTGGAGTCCTTTAAGAGGAGGGCTTGTTCAGTGAGAGGTGAGCCATGGTTTCTTGAACATATGATTGGGACACTTTGTGATGCGAGAATAGAAGATGAAAACACTGTGCCTGCCTGCTACGGCTTGTTTAGGTGGCCCAGGCATCCTCTCTCTCTCTCTCCTGCAAGATAGCCTAAAATGGGTGACCAGCATTGGCTTGCAAAGAGCCTTCTTTTGGTCCAATCATGCTTCTGCCTCCTCGAGAGGGCATTTATTTTTCTAAGAAAATGCTTATTCCTACATCATGATTAAAAAGACTGGTTCAAAGAAAGAAAAAAAATCTTTTAGCCCACCTGACCCTTTCTCATGCCCCTTTGGAGTGAGGTGCTGAGTGATGTCTCCTTAGGTCATAAGACCTCCAGTTCCCTTGACCTGTGAGGTCTGTGCAATGGAACATTATTGCAGGGGAGAGAGAAAGACTCAAATGGTACTTACACTGAAAACAAACAGACCCAAGTTGACTCTAGAAATGCATGATTCTTTTAATCTCTTAAAGCTGTGTGGCCCTGGGGATTTGTCATTGCTAAACATGCTTTTTCCTTATCTGGTGTTCGTGGAAAATGCAGAATGTTTTCAGAGCAAGAAACTCCTTCCAAATGCCCCTCAGTTCTGACTATGGCTTCTTTGAGTGCAGATGATATAGCGAGAGAAGTGGACAGAGATGATTCCCATAGTGATACAGAGTGTCCAAGCTCTTCAGAAGTGGAGGAATTGCTTGAACATGCCAGTTCTGGTGATAGTGATATAGAAGAGCATAATACTTTCAGTGTCAGGGAATCAACAGGTGATAATGCACTCCACCCTAAATGGGAATATCCATTGCATTACGAAGTTCCACCCGCTTTTTTTGGAGGAAGGTGGCCAAAGCACAACTTACCCGAAGATTCAAATGAATTAGATTACTTGAAATGTATGTTAGGAGGAGAAAAGCAGCACCACGGGACATCACCCACTGGTCTCCAATTGCCGAACCCTGCCGCAAGAGCCATTAAATCAACAAGGGATCATAAGACGACAATGGCGACCCAAGGCGTTTTTCTCCTTCTGTTCCCTCTCCCATCTTCCCTCATCGTCACCAACCGACACTGCGTTTTACAAATTTGAATCAACTGACCTGCCCCTCTCACCCACGCTCCAACCAGATCACCTTGTTCCCTGTTCCATTTCTCTTCCTTTCCCACCCCCTCCACCCTGCTCATATATACACTTGTTTGTAAACAGAAAGCTTCACTTGACAATTGTGTAGTACACCGAAACTAGTCGGAATAAAAATTGTTCACTTGTGGAAAATTGCATTATCTTTCCTTCAAAACCTTCAAAATCATTACTTCAAAAAACTAATTGAAAATTTCATAAGAATGTGATTGGAAATAACAACCTTCTACACCACACGGAAAACATTACCTTTCCTGTGTAACACAATTGGTTGAAAAGTGGGAACTTATTACCCTTCAAGTTTTAAGTTGTCTCTTTTGGAACTATGAAACCTAGCAATAGACTTAAAATGTATAATCCTTCACGCTCATGAGAAATCGTTTTAAAATAATTTTAAAATATTTTAAACTTATGAAGAAATCATTTTAAAATAATTTTAAAATATTTTAAACACCAAAAAAATAAAGTGAACATTATTTTAAAATAATTTTAAAATGATTTTAAAATATTTTTCAACATATTTTAAAATAATTTATTCATAAGATTTTGCTACTTGGGCATCAATTACCCTTCTTTTGAGCAAATCAGACCCCAGAAGTTTTGAATAGGTTGGGGGCTATCAATGGGAGACACTTTTATATATTCACAATATTTAGGCAGGCACAAAATAAACAGAAGTTTCAGAATATTTTTATCTGTAAGCAATTCACCAGTAGGGAAGGATGATTTAAGTGGAGAGCAGTGACAGAGTTTTTTCTCCACAACAATGAATGATTATACTTATTTTTTCATGAAGGTTAATCACAGCTATGATTGCAGTTAGGGTGAACAACCAATACAGTCTCTCCATAAGAAAAAATACAGACCAAATATTTGGTCTATAATCTAAAAAGTGAGAACTATACAATAAACAGCTAAGTAACTAATAAAAAAATTTAGCAATGGCATTAAAAACAAAGCAACTTAAAATGTATCTCAATTGGTGATAAGTGCAAGCCTTCCAGCTATTTTGGTGCTGTTTTAGTTAACTGCATTTCTCTGTAATCCATTGTATCCATAGGAATCATGGATTCAAGCCATTGAAACCCATAATGGCATCATGGAGTTGGCCACTGCTCTTCAGAAAAACCTTGAAAATGCTGAAGCCTCAATGCATCAAAACAACTGAGATAGTTTAAAACAAGAATTTCCACGATTTGTCCCTGCTTGCAAGATTTTTCAACCTTACATCAATTCTGTACCGAAGATACTCCAAGGATGTTTAAACAGCAGTTTCACCTGGCCTTAAAGGCGGCACTCAAAATAATTATTTCACCTATTCCTATTATTCACTGAATCATAACATGTAGGAGGTAGGCAGCATATTGGGTTTACACACGACTGGGTAGTGATGGATGGCACTGTCGTGCAGAAGAATTAAAGTCTACAGATGGCCATTTGAATCAAGAAAGACATGTTCTCTAGCTACTTGAAAATGGTGGAGGGGAGAGCACTATTATTGCCACAAGATTGCAACAATATTCTTTCCACCACACGGAAACAATTTGTAGAAGTGATTGATTTCCAACTCACTTTGGCTCAAGTCCTGAAGGTGGCAGAGTCTCATTAAAATAAAAAGTAGAGTGTCTTGCTGAGATTTATCTCTGACAAGTATGAAGTACATCACATGGGAAGTTATAAGACAGGCCCTATCTTAACTTAGCTCAATGGTAAACTAAAGCTAATTAAAAGCCTTCAGTTCCCATTACTTAGAGTGTATTAAGTATCTAACCTTGCTGTGCACTCATGCACAACCACCATCTAATGATTTCCAATGTAACAATTATCAAACCAACTGTTATGTGGATGCAATATGTGTGGTCTTGAATAATCAGTAATATGTATGTAGGTAGTAGAACCCTGATACAATACACCCCTGTTAGTTCAAACCCTCTTAATTTGAAATATCAAATAATTCAAAGTTGTGAGCAGTCCCCCATAAATGGAATAGGAAATTGCGTACTTTATAGTATGGATAATTCGAAATACTCTTAATATGTAACTCGAAGTCCAATTTCGACCCGTGATGCCCCAACATATCCTTTATTTCAAAATGATTCACCGGGGCAGCGCCATTTGATGGTAGTTAGTGCTTATAGTCGTTGTGATTTTGGTATCGCTTTCTTGAGCATTCGTTAATTCGAAGTGCTTCCAAGCTATTTAACAATTGTTTGTGTTTATGGTGCACCACGCGCCAGCAGCTGTTTACCCCTAATCCAATATATCTCGAATGCACACACATCTCGGCCACTCCATCCCTAGCTTTTATCCGGGGCATTTGCACCATGACTAATGCCTTCCCCTTTCTTCCTCCCGAGCCTCCCCTTCTCGAGCGATGACTGTAGGATTCAGTATTTGACCATCACCAGGAAAGGTCACCATAACCTTTTGACACACGAACTTCTTCTCATGGTAAAACGAATCGTAAAGATCCAGCTTCCGAGAAAAAAATTTCCGGGTATTTTTATTGTCTCGCTGTGATTTTAACCATAGTCATACGTTTCATGCAAGTATTTAGCATCATAGATATCATATGTAAAAAACTTCGTAACTGTGATTTAGCGCTTGATTCTTTGCCTGCTGTTTTGCACTCCTTGCAGAATTCCTGAGATTCATATTTTACCTACAACAATTTGTTACTTCGTTGAAGGTGAAATCTGTTTAGTCCATAACGTCTGTGGACGGAAGGCAGGATTTGAGATGCCCCCAAAGAGAAAACACAAGGAACTGACAATAAAAGAGAAATTCAGTGTAAATTGTGAGGAGATCATGGGGTAAAAACCTAAACAGAAAACGCAAAGCATTATGATATTCCGCTTTTGTTCCTGTCGACAAAACTTAAAAATTGTGATGCAATTGAATCACAACTAGAGAGAGGAAAGAAATATGGCAGGAAGAAGAGGTTACAGGGAGCGAAATTTGAAATCAGAGAGCAATTGGAGTGGTTCTTCCAATCCAGGTCAAATAACATTCCTATATCAGGGCCATTGGCAAAAGAATAGTCCGACATGATTGAACTTGAAATGGGCCAAGAATTTAAATACTCCAATGGGTGGTTTCTGAGATATCAAGTGGCATGCTATTGTGTCTTTGTGCAGGATTGGAGAATGATTATGTTGACGTAGAAGCAGCTGAGAGATAGCAAACGTCCAACAGATTTTTGTGGTCTAAGCACCTAAAGACATTTTTAACATGGATGAAAGTGGAATATTTTACCTTTTACTGTGTAGGAAAACGAAGTATGGAGAGACTAACCGTAGTGCTATGTTGCAATTCTGATGGCAGTGAGAAGTTACAGCCTCTGGTGATCAGAAAATACAGCAATCCTAGATGTTTCAAAGGAGTCCAAACCATTCCCAGTGTTTATAGAGCTAACAAAAAAGCTTGGATGACCGCTAAATTATTTCTCGAGTAGTTCTTAATTTTCGAACGAAAATTGGCTGGTCGGGATCGAAACATTCAGTGTGCTGAGCACAACATTGAAGTAAGTCTCACTCTAAGTACTCACTCACTCACTCTAAGTACTATTAGAGTTCTTTTCCTTCCGGCCAATACCAATAGATACATGTAGTCCCTGGTTCTCAAGAGTAGCTTTGTTTATGCTTTTCCCATCTCCCCAAACTCAAATGTGAATCATGAGGTAAGGGAGGCAAACAATATAGGGACTACTTTTGTCTGACACTGCTTCAGCAATTTTTTCTTGGGTTCCCACAAGCTTTTTTCGGAGGGGTAAGGGATTCTTGGTTCATCGCCGACCTTGACATGTTGCTCCACCCCTACCATCATCTCCCCTCTCCCAAACCCCACCACCATTGGATGCCACCTGAGAAAATCAGGCGTGGGAAAGCTATGAGTGAAATGTGATCCTTTATGTTCGGGGTCTTAATTGATAAAGGACTTCTAGTGGGGAAGGGAGATGATGCAGCAGTTCATCATTGTAGAAGTGTTTGGGGAAATGAGTTGAGAGCAGGCCGGTAAATTTAAAGGTCAACAGCAAAAATTTTGGTGACCTGGAAAATACACCTGTGGTATTACTGGACACATGCCCGAAAACATTCTATTTTTTTTATCCGCGTGATCGCATCTCATAGTGCATGCTTCTCCAACTTAAACTTGAATCTGATAAACACCAAGAATTTCGGCAGTTCCTCTCCTCCTCCTCCTTTCTCCTCCTCCTCATTTTAGTGCATATTCTTTGCCTTTTTATCAAAAAATATAGCAGTACGGTGATTATCTTGGAAATACAGGATATTTTTCGGAAAGTACGTTTCGTTCAAACCTGGATAATTCAAAGTCCAATTTTTGGTCCCTTGAACTTCAAATTAACGAGGTTTTACTGTAATATGTAGTTACTGGATAAGACATATTTTCCTCTGCGATGTTTGATTTTTAAAATCCCTAAATAACACACAATGCATGCATTTCCCTCTTAATAAGTTTTCCTGTTAAGAAGTTCCAAAACCTCAGATGCCAGAGAAAACTTCTTAACAGGGTTCTACAATAGTTAATCTCACATGCAGATTAAATTGAGCTTGATTCTTTATCACTGAGCAACGGCAAATGCTTCCCTTAAATCACACCTAATAATATTGATTTCCAACCATCCTAAAAAGAATGGCCTTCGGTGTAGTTTACTTTAACAATGTACTACAACTCAATCAACATACTAACATTACCTAGAGTAGTAAATTAGTAAAGAGTCCTAAAAATATGAACGAGATCTCTTTGGTATCTTAGCTCAATGACTTCAAAACTGTTCACATTTAATGCACTGTGGCTAAATAAAACTGTATCTCATCTGAAGTTATACTTCACTAACAAAAGAGGGTGACCAGCTTTCACCAAATAAGACAAATATACACACTGGCACTAAAGATGAAAATAGGCCTTCACCGTAATTTTTCCTCTTCAATAATGAAATGTTGAGGGTAAATTAAGGAAGGATAGTAAAAGAAATAACAATGATACAATCTATTGTTTAATAAGTTCTTGAATTTCAAGTTATTATCAAGACTGTTTCCAATGCATTATTATGTACATCCCATCATCAACTTCACAATGAAACCATCTGTTACATAAATTACTTCACCTTATAAGTAGGAGTGCAGCAAGTTTCATTATGACTTCTGATACACAATATACATCAATGCTTTAGCTAGGCTGCCATCAATGGGATGGCTTCAAGTGAGCATCAAGGCATGGCTACAAATTTTAGCTCATGCAACACAACATCCTGTCTTGCATTCCATGTACGCACAGAATGCCACAACTACAATACAAATAACAAAAAATGGGAAATGCGCCCATAAAGTTCAAACATTTAAATTATCACCATCTTAATTAACTAATCAACACTTGCAATCTTACGCTCATCCTCAACACGAAGAACATCAAGTCAACATTCACTCATGACCTACCTACCTATCATTCAACCAACTACCTGAATTACGGCTAAATATTCTAGGTATATGTACACCAACAGTGCAGGTATGATTTAAGTGAGTCGTGGCAATGGAGCTAAAATAATGAAACAACTATGGGATCGCATTAATTTAGCTTGATTCCAGTAATTACGGAATATGATTGTAATTTAGGATCTCCAAATGTTTCAGAACTACCAATTGGGTACTATTTCACTTAACTGCATTCTAACCCAAAGAGTTTCATTTGAGAGATAGCAAAGGACAAATGTACAGCATAAGAATTTAAAATGCATAATTCATGCATTCACTGGAGGTAAAACACTGCAGTTTTGAAAGCTGAAACAGGATGACAACTAAAATGACAATGATTTGAGTGTGCTCAAACACAAAAAGGGTACTTAAATACAAATACAACTATTAGGGAGCACTTCTCCATCAGTAATAAGTGGGATCACAGCTTCATTTAGTCACAGGAAACATAGGTAATATTTTCTTGGTCTCCCTTTCTGGCTCAACCAATGGCAAGAAAAGATTGAAGACCAATCTCACCAACATACATTTATTTCAGATGTGCAGGCTAACTGACATGATGCAAACAGTGAGCTGAAACAGCATGCTTGCTCTCTGATCTCACAAAATGCAATGCATGAAGGCAGAATATTGACATCACTTCGCTGGGTGCCAGTAAACTCTGCATCCAACCAATAGGAGGTGACGTCCACCCATTGAGCCTCAAGAATGTAGAATCTTGACTTGTTAATCAAAGAGCAGATAGTCAAACATCTCGTGACATCACCTTCTTTTAAATCCCAATGGAGTATCACACGGTGTATATTGTTCACCGCAATGCCTCTGCTACCTACAGTTATTCTGTCAAGTGAACTGAATGCCTAAATTTTGTCAATGATTGCTCACTCTAAACATAATAAATATGCTTCTCTTTTCTCCACAATTTGTATTATAAGTAGGTTATTTAAGCGTAATTAAAACCTGCACACAGGAAATCAAACTTTCAATATAATATTGGATACTCAATGGTTTTGAATCGTAAAAAAAATATTCCTTTTACAGAAGTAACTTAAATAGAAACTAAAAAAAAGTAAGTCAAAATTAAAGGACACGTTTTCAGTCACTCAAATGTTTCTTCAGTCCCAAACATTCTTCTAACTTATTGCCTGAGCCATTCCATTCACTGTCTTTGAGGTTAGAACATCATTCTCATATACCATCACAGTTTCTTTTCCATTCTCAAGGACCCTGGAGAAAAAGAAAAAATAATTAATTTAAACCCTTAAACAAAAATGCTAATGCTAAAGATGACAAAAAATGCTTCTAATTATTGATATAGCCTAGTTCCATTGTATAATAACTATAAAACATTAAAAATCTAAAGATCTAAACAGCAATTAAAATATAGGATATTTCAAACCTGCCGCGTGAATGGTGGTGAAATTCACAATAATTGCCATGTGAAGAAATGAACCTGGACTGGAAATTGAACCGCGGAAATTCGGCTTTCCAGGCCACTACACAGACCACTACGCTACCCAGGATCCATAATTCACATGGCAATTTTAAGTATGGCATAATTCACATGGCAATTCAAGATACTAGATTTTCCTTTAAACCTTGAACCAAAGTAAAATTTCATAGTGAATTATGGATCCTGGGAATCGTAGTGGTCTGCGCAGAGGCCTCGAAAGCCGAATGTCTGCGGTTCAATTCCCGGTCCAGGTTCATTTTTTCACATAGCAATTAATGCGAAGCAATTAAAATAGAGAGAATGAAGCACATCTTAAATGTGAAAAGCTACCAATTGAAGAAAAAGGAGTACATAATTACTTAATACAATCAAGTTAAAATCAAAATAAAAAATTTTTTCAAGCATAAAGTGATTACACGTTCAATCTCTCCTTTTGTGCAATGCAGCATCCTGAAGATGTCTTTAAACTGCCAAGGAATTTTGATGAAAATTGCATACCTTTTAAATGCTGGCAACCAAATTACTTTTCATGATTAAAGGCCCACATTTTCTTGCAATTTAAGTCAACTAACAACTCATACAAGAGTAGTTAAAGGCACAAGTCAAACAAACTTACATAATGTCCTGCAAATTATGAACGTGAAAGACAGAGACAATTGCTCAAAAGCACTAGCAGTTGTTGTCACCTTGCTTATCTGTTACCGTGTAGCCCTGAGAGACAACATTCAGGAAAGGGAAGGATTAATGCAGCGCGCTGTTTCAGGAAATGACTCGACAATGAGTTTCATAAGGATTCGTACCATGCTGTCACCACTCTTTATTCTTCTATTTTTTGGTAGCAATCGCCAGAATTTTTTAATGTATGAGTGTTACAATGAAGAAGAAAGGCTTCAGATTTGGAAAATAAGCCAGCAAAAGAAAGAATGCCATTAAAATAGAAATCTGTAAAAAAAAAAAAAAATATGGCTTTACAGAAATCAAATTAGTTCACCATATTTACAAACAAATATAAAATTAGGAATGCATTTACATTAAATTCACTGTATGCATTTATGGAATTTATACATTTCAAGTGCAGGATGCCCCACATTTGTCTTCTATATTCCAACTAAATCTCAAGGGATGTCATCTTTCCTCAGAGAATGACGCCAACGAGCCTTTGAAGGATTCCTTCCCGAACAAAATTATAACCACGCATTGAAAACAGCTCAGAAAAGACCCTGAAGGCATGGAAGAAGGAACAGGACCCCACCTTCTTACATGGCTGCATTGTGGAAAATGTTAGAAATGCAGGGTAGGAGTTAGGGGGAACTATCACCCAGTTTCATTTTCGGGAGCCACTGGGTATAGAGCTCTGCCTTCCACCCTTTGGGTCATAACATCAGGGATTAAAAACAAGAATAAACCAATGCTAATAACGTGTTCATTTATTAAGATGGGATTTCCCCCTTCTCCTTATGTCGGTGCCTTCCCTGGATCATATTGTTCTACAGGCTGCATACATCAATATATGGTGAGTTGCCTAAGAGACTGGGTCCTTTCGGGAACTTTCCTTCCAGTGGTGGTCCATAGTCTCTCTACCATATGCAGTGAAATTCGAAAATGACAACTTTACATAACCCACACTCCAAAAGCCTATCAATGTTGTCCTTATGAGGTTGCTTCCTACGATCATGGTGCCACTGCATATGGGTAGATGCCCTCATTTCAAAAGAGCATGATTTCCCCTATATGCATACAAAAAACCAACCCATAAAAACACTAAGTGTGGCCCAACGCTTCCCATGATTGCTTATCACCGATTTTTCACAAAATACTGTCAAACAGTACTTACAGTGCATAAAATTTGATTGCTAAGTTGCAAGTATTGGTGATGAAATTTCATTATTTCTCTGTAAAATGCTTGACTTTACTACAGGCACGTAAGGGGATAGATTGCTTGAAGACATCAATTAGTTCATCTTCACCCTCTACTTGTGATGATACACAATGATGTAAAAAATGTAAATTGGAGGGGTGGGCGGAGGCCTTCTGGAGCCCCCCTGGCACTTAGACCTCTTTAGATCCATTGTGCCAACCCACATTTAACCTGCCGCCACTTGCAGACAGGGGACAAGAACACCACGGTAGAGGTATGGAAAGGGAACACCCATCCAACCTCCGTCCGGGCCCAACGTTGCTTAACTTCGGTGATCTGACGGGAACCGGTGTATCAACGTGGCTAGGCCCTTGCCCATACACAATGATAGGGATGCATTAAAATTCACATTGGTTACAACAAATGTGCTTCATAATAAGATTTACAACATTTATTAGGACTCATAATAACTGTATGTGCCTATGGACTTAGGAAAAGGCATTTATTACCAAATAGTCAATCACTAACATAATGGGCATTAGGCATGAATTTGGCTTTTATAGTGAAGAGAATACAACAGTTTTCCAATTCCAAAGTGCATTTGATTAATGTTATTCCACAAAACCTTTAATTTCCATCATAACTGAATGGAGAGCAATGTTAAACCAATCTTAAGGTCAATTAACACTGAAAATGACTAAATACAATATATGGCTGAAATAAAATTGAATAAAACTCACTTCTTGGTCATGATTTTCTTTCCACCGACAAAGCGAGTGGATGTGGAAGTCCTCTTTACGGCACCACTCTCAGAAGGCCGCCCTCCTGGCGTAGAGAACCCCGAGTGATACGAAGAGAAAGATGTGAAGGACCCGTTGGTGGCAAACAGATCATCGAGGGCACCAAAACCAAAGCCGAAGGGACTGAGGAAAGGAGACATCAAGCTGTTCTGGGGATGCGAGTGACGATTGTTGGCCCCACCAGCTCTCCGAGCTGAAATTGTAAAACAAAGAATATTTACCATTAAATGCAAAAACCATGACAACAACCCTCTTAGAAGCCCTAACAGCCCCATTATAAAAAAAAAACTAGAACAAAGCCTGGGCATGATTCAAAGCAAATCTCATAATTAACAGCAATGGGGTCGTTTACCATATTTTTTTTATTGCCGAATCTGATAGAGTTTGTAAAATAAAAAGACCCGTATTTTTCCGTTTTCTGATCCGACAATTATTTCCTGAGTTATAAGCGTCGAAAAACTGATGTTTTTAACCCTTTCGGAAAAGTGGGTGTGGTGCAACCTCTGACGTATATCTACTTCGTCCAATCACAACTGAGCCCGCGAAGCTACTTCGCCTTATCGCAAAGGGGGGGACACAGCTGACTTGGCCAATGGGAGCGATTTCGACAGCATCTGTGCAAGCAGACCTTCCGAGAACCCCCCTCCACTCCCTTCCCCCTCCCCTGAAAGCAGCCAAGGACGGGAGGAAAATGACGTCAATGTTATCACAGCAGCATTTTCGGTGGGCGTCAACTTATGCTTATTTTAATTTTTGATTTATGAGTGAATGGTTGTGGTTAGAAGATTAATTTTTTCACTAAATGTCTTTTTTTGTTTCCATCTAACAATTTCGTGAACAAAATTGCGATTTCGGTTCCGAGTAAACGCCCCCATTCATACCAGAACAGAGAAATAATGGGAAACAAGTTGATTCTGAAATGCAAACAGGCCTGGGGTTAGAAAGTCTTACCCGTTTCCCCAAACTTTTGTTAATGAATTTAAGGACTATCATGTTTTTAAAAATATTTCATTTATTTCCAAATTGAGTAAAAGATGAATAAATGAATTCAACGGGGAACTTTAGGCAGCCTCTTAAGGTAAAAAACCTGTTTTGAAGATACCATCAAATAAATTTTCATGCACAACACAAACAAATTAATTGTATAATTTAATGTCTACTCATAGTATTGAGCTAATTACTGGAGTCCCTCCACATTTGGTCACAGAGTGCACATTGAATGTCTTGGGGCCTGTTGCTACCCAGATTTATAATCGCAACATTGATTAATAAGAAAATTTGAGGTTGTTACCAGTTACAAACCTCCACCAGGTTTATGACATGACATCATAACTAATAGGTTTTGAAAACAGTTGAGGTGAAATAAATCTGGAATATTTTCATTTATTCATGTGCTTGTTAAAATGTAAAATAATTACCAAACACGATTAACTATGGCATTCCTCACATTCTAATAAGATTTTATTTGTTAAAAATGCAAGTTTTTCATTTTAAATCACATGTAGTGCACATTTTTACAGCATGCGTAAGGATGTAATTCTTCTTGGCGAACACACTGCACAATGTAACCTCACCTGATGATGATACTTAAACACTGGAACCTGGGTTTGACTATATATTTTATTGTAGTTTTGCACTAGTTTCTGACCCCCATTAAATACCAAGTACACATTTATCATTCCAGCTAAGTACTGTGTTCACCTAAGTCTAAGATGACCCCTCAATTCAGAGTACTCTTGAGAACAAAATGACAAGCTTATCATTATCATTGTAATACATTATGTTTTGCCAATTTGTATTTTTTCATCCACTTGTCTTAAAAATTATTGTTTCATATGACATTTGAAACCATTTCAAATACAACCATTAAGGTTTAAAAACGTTCAGTGTAATAAAACAAAGACTTTAACAAAATATTTATGGTAATTACCAGAAACATGCAATTGGACTTTTTACGTGATCACTTACAAGATTTTTTTTCTGCAGTGGTCATACAATTTCTTACAGAGACAAGTTCAGTGTCACAGAAAAAAATTATTTCACTGCATCAGGCTTCAGAACCAGTCTATAGTTAGATTCAAATTTGTTTAATGATATGTTACGTCCTACAGCAGCTTTATGAGTTTTCCATGTCATGTCATCCATCAGAATGGACATGCCAATCTGTCACTGAATGTGTACTAGCTTCACAACTTCATGTTCTACAACATGGAATAGGCCTGATTTTGTACCATTCCTGGTTGATGGAGCTCACCCTATTTCACCATTTGCCGCAAAGAGACCCAACTTCTTCCTGAGTCGCAGTTTATTCAGCATGTAACATGACAATAGGCTTAAGATTTGCATTGTAACTAAGTCTACTTCCTTTTGAGAACTTGTCCTTAGCACTCTTGCCATAAATATGTCACGCTTTTATTTTAACATAATACCACATAAACTCGTGTACCAACACACCCATGTGTTACATCCAGCTATTATAAGCATTGAAATAAAAAAAAAATTGGGGGCTTCCTTCATTCTCGTAGAGCAAGGTTTTGGATGACCTGAGAACTGTCGTCCATTACCAAAGACTTATCGTATAGTATGTCACAAGTAGCAGTGGCGTATGACGTGACATTCAGTGAATGCAGCCATTATTCCTCTTTCAAGCCGCATATTTTACAAGTTGCATTTAGGTTTGAATGATACCGAGGAAGTTCTAGTCAAATGCCATAGCGTGACACACGATCTTTAACTGCAAGCTACGTAAAAATGGTCAAAACTTATCGCCGAAATACTTATAGGCGTAAAACTGCGTCAAAATCTATCCCTTATGTACTCAGACAGCTGTTGTTCCTGGATGGGATAATTGGCAGATTTTACCCTAAAAGCTCTTCTGTTCCTATTATTGTGGAGTACTGCAACCATGTCAGTGTGGCTACTGATAACCCATTTTCAAATTCCCTGACTTTTCCCTGATGGCTTTACCAATTTCCCTGACCGATCACCAAGAGGTCTCCTATTATAGGAATATTTTATTTCTGCTGAATTAAATTTTCATCAAAACTCAGGAAATGTTAAAAGCTGAAATCAATACATTAAAAGCTAGAAGAATGAAAAAATATATTGAACCTTCACATGTTAAGCCCTCACACAAATTGTGCACACTTTTAATACATTTTTCGTACATACATTTGCGTATCCACGGCTGTGTATCGAATTTCCATGGCTGTGCATGTTTCCTTCGGTAAAATTACAAATTGATCATGCCAAATTCTTCAAGTAAGAGGTGGCGTGTCATGGTGGTTTTGGGAAGTTGAAGATTACTTAAGGTGGCTGGTTCGGTAATTGTGAGTCGCTGAGAACTAGTGCTCATATAATTTCAATGGAACTAAAAAATTGCTAGGACATGATTCAATTACACAATATTTTTACTGGATGCCTCAAACTCCCAAGTCATATTGAAACATAGCCCTTTTGAATTAAAATATTGACATGAAACATGATATAAAACTTGACTTTATTCTGTATCTAGGCAACCTGAATGTTGTCACTCTGTGACAACTTTCTTTTAGCTTTATATAGCTTTTAATGTAATGATATCCTTTGGCCTTGGAGATGTTGGTTTTAATATATGGATTGAAAAAATATACAATTTTATGCTATGGGTATTCGCATATTTTGTAGGGACAAAATAACTGTGATAAAATGCTTACACATTTGTAACATTTGTTTAACCCATTTATTTAATCTCTCTTTTTTACTACGAAACATCCTGAAATTTGGCACTGCTATTGTGTAGGCAATTGTTTCTGTGTTTCAGCAGTTGTAACGGCAGGTTTCGTATTCATCTATTCTCAAGAACTTTGTCAAGGGGACTACATTGTAATATTCGTGGACTTTGTGGAATGATTTGTGTGGTTTCTCGTGCATTTGCTTTCCTTCGTTTGATTTGACGTTGCCAAATGCACCTCAAAACTTTGCACGCGATATTTGAAAATCGGAATATGTTATTTCTTTCGTATATACGGAGGAAATAAGTCGACAACACTGGTTGATTTTCTCAGAATAAAAATTGTTGGCTAATATCCACATCATTTCAGTTTTTGGTGAAAATCTATATGATAGAAACGTAAATAATACATAATTGACCCTTACGAAGTGGGGTGCACCATAAGTCCCCATGTTAAAAAAACTTTAATATCTCAAAAACTACATTGAAAACCCCAAACTTTTTTCCCATAGAATTTTAGAGGTCATCTTAGACTCAGATGAAGATGATACTGATTTTATCCATGCTATTATGTCATCATGGTGATGGTACAGAACACATCAACTGAGGACAAGGATTTTCTAGCACCTTTGATGCCTAATGGAACATTGGCAATTCCTTACGAATTACGATACAGTACAAGTGAGTTGAATTTTCTAGCATTCTGATTCAAGTAGAAATTAGAGGGGAATTTAGGATTTAATGATCCAGCAGAAGATGGAATATTATAGGGATTCGAAGATCCCATCCCTAATATTTTCACTACCTCATTTATTACAAGTAATTGATAAAATAAGAGTTTATTATTCAGATGCCTGATGATCAATTGCCTTCAGCATCAATGTATCCTGATTCGCTTCAACTTGTCAGACATTGGGTCAGAAAAACTTCACAAAAAAATTTGATTACCTGCAGGGAAGAGATCTGGAAATCCCATGTCTGCTCCAAAGAATTCCCTAAACACATCTTCTGGGTCACGGAATGTAAACCCAGGGAATGCTCCACCAAAGATATCGTGGGGATCATCGGAGAAGAAGTCATGGTGCCTGCCACCAGGGCGCCTGCCGACTCCCACTCCTGCCAGGCCCTCCTTCCCGTACTGGTCATATACCTTTCGTTTCTTCTCTGCAGAGGGGAAAGAGAGAAAGGGCAAGGAGAACATGAGTGACAGCCATGGGCAAAGTGCTCCAGCAGAAGAAAAATCAATTTTAAGATGTGATCAGCTTCAGTAAAAATAATAAAAAAATGTTCAATGGACAATTTCACAAAAATTACTGCTCCACTAAAAAATTATCTACTCTGACAATAGATAAATGAACCTATAAGACCACAATATTGTCAGTGCTTGTAAATGATTTTCTTTTTAATTTAAATTAGCTAAGCCTCCAAACAATTTTAAAACAAAAGTCACAAAGGTTTTATAGAATCATTTTTGACATGATATGGAATGCCAGCACAGTGAATGAGTCAAGCTTTTAGCTTTCACGATGTTTTTAGTAGCATGGTATTAAGAATGGCCAGCTAACACCTAAAATTATAAAAAGCTCATATTAATAAAAGAATAAGATGAACCATGAAGTTTTCACCAAAATGCTGGGAAGAGGGATGAGAAATCCATGCAGAGTTAAAATGATGTTAAAGACAACTCAACCACATAAAAAATGAACCACACCAGAACTCATTAAGCTAATTTCTGTTGAAAGTAAATCATTAATTGTAAAAAGTACACTCATGAACAAAAAAGCAATGCAGATTTAGATTAATTAGACTATTAATCACAAGTTTCAGATACATTGGAATTAAATTAAGGGAACAGCACTCATCATGCTAAAACTAGGCAGAGATGTTATGGACAACCAATCCTTATCCAACGTTCCTACGATCGAATACTAGGATGAAGTACTCAATAGACTTTTAAATAGTCTTGTACTCTAGTTCTGTGTACAGAAATGACACAGTATTCCTTTCTGGGATAAAACATTTACTCACATCAAAAGGCTTCCTTGAGCTTAAAACATCAATGCCAACCCTTAGCACACTTTGAGTTCATGAACACATGTATATAAAATGCACACTATGCCAGCTTCAAAACCTCTTAAGCACACCCAAAACCTGCTTTCTGCCTTTTCAGAGGTCTAAAAAAGTTTATAAAATGTTTATACAGGCATTCCATTTCATTGTTTCATGTATACCAGTTCAAATCCAATGCTTAAAGAAATTCCCATGCAATCAACATCTGATTGTTGAGAGGCCAAGTTCATAATGATTTCTTTCAACAAAAATTCATAAAAAAATATTAGGTGCTGAAGAGAGGCAAAAAAAGGGTTTAATGGCAATCCAAACTAGAAAAAAATTGTGAGTTCTTTTGAATGCACATCTTGATTTCAGCCCATTTTCCCTCGTCCATTCTCACGGCAGCAAAAACAAATAACTACTGTAAAGCAAGAGTGAGAAACACGAGGAATGATTAGTGGGGAGCAGCAGTGAGCAATGAGGATGGGGCAAGCGGTTCCAGTCAGGCACCCTGGCAAAGAGTGCCACCAGAGGCGGTGTCTCCAAAGGAGGTTGAGGCAAAGGATGGAGACAGTTGGAATGTTAACAGTATTTCCTCCATTTAATGTCAGGGGCACTGGTCATCAACTAGGTATTTAGGAACATGTATGGTTTATTCTCAATTTACAAGAAATTTCAATTTAATAACTGACTAGTCAGTGCCAGCACTTCAAATCTGGAAATGAAACCTAAACACTTTCAGTGCCACATAGGCTTGTAACAAAATTCTTATCACAACTGTGTACAAATTTTCTATTTCATAACACAATGCACTATGTGCCAAAACTGAGAGATATTACTTTGCCATTATGCATGGAAAGCAAGTGTGTTTGAAATTGCCAGAGGAAAAGAGTTTCCTGGACCAGGAACCACATAGATCACACAATACCCATGATTTCTAATCCCAGGCACTATTTTAGGAGGATGTACAGGAGCTAGAGCAGCTCCATTTGCCTTTACGGTCCATCAGAGATGTCACAGATAAGGTGGAATTTACTTCAAGGAAGCCACTGTCCATGAGGACCCCATACATTATCACAAAGGGTGGTAAATCAACACCGTTAGATTTTATTTTGCCCTTATATCATTTGTTGACAGAAAAGACAATTTTAAACACACTTGCCACAAATAATGGCAAAGTGGTGGTTTTCTTACAGTGATGGATTATCCCTTTTGTGATTATTTATTGGGATTTATAATCAAGTGCATGCGAATTCAATCATTGATAAACCCTTATGGCAAATAGAGCTGCTCTAGCTCCTATACATCCTCCTAAAAGCTGCCTTGAGGATCAGGAATCCTAGGAAGCATGGGGGCTTTCACATAGGCCCAGCAAGCCAAAGATCTGTGCCTTGATTCCCAAAATTGGAAACCGTTAGCTCTACTATTTTTCAACATAAAGCAACAAAAAGTAACAGCTACGAATTGCTTGAAACATGTCAAAAGAGAGTCACGGTTTGTATTCACTTATATTGCTATTCTACTCTTCCATTATTTGAGTCATTATCAACTCCAGCAATGGTAGCATAAAATTAGATGATCACAACAAGGCAATGAAAATGCTAGGATTTTAGCCATAAATGAAATGATATACATGGCAAAGACTCCATCAAAAAGAGTAATCTGTAGGCACGACATGTGGCTGAAAAGCACATTTGTAAAAACAAATAAACAGGACCCATATTAAGACTTAAATCAAGGAATTACTGTACACTCTTGTGGAATAAAACCAAGGAATGGTAGAGGTTGAGAGATGTGAGGCGTGTGTGAGGGATCTCTATGGGTCTATACCAAAGAAGCGGTGAAAGGGAGACTCGAAGAAAAAACTGCGGAATGAAGGAAATCCACGGGGAGAGCGTCCCCCAGAGCCTGATCCAGTGCTGAATCCACTGCCGTGCATGCCACCTCCCCGAAGTCGCTGATCGTAAATGCGCCGCTTCGATTCTGTGGACGGTGGTTCCAGGTTTTTCAAGAATGGGAGTGAGAAGGGGGAAGGAAGGGATATTGCAATTTATAAAACAAAATATAAGACAAGAACAACAACTGACACTGCAACGAGAGACAGGTCCTGCAGTGAGAATTCCTTTTCTTATTCAAATAGGCCGAATTTCCAACTTAATCATCACACCATTCCAAGACGAAAGAAAGCAGGGTGGTTGTGCGATGCTCACATTATTATGTTTTAAACATGAGGAAATTGTGCTTTTAAAAACTTGTGTAAGAGTTAAAACTAAAAGTGGGGTAAAGTGTATAAACTCAACAAAGAGCCAAATTTAAAATGCACGGCAGGTATTTTCTAGCTCCAGTTGCAGCATAATGGCAAGAACCATTTGAAGGCAAGATAGCAAAGGAGTGCCTTAAAACCGCCAGCAATAAAATGATTTGACATAAAGATGATGTTACAAAGCCAAAGCAAAAACATCTTTATGTAGAGTGACACTTATCTTTTTGGTCAATTAATTGAAAGTCACACAAAAATAATCCAATAGTTAGCATTACTGGCAGATGACCTCATTCGCAATTTTACCAGCCAAATCATTCTAAATATGTGTCAATTATGCAGTCAGTATAGCTAATTATAACTACACATTTTACAGTCTGAAAATATTTCAAGAAAAACTCTGTCCACTATAATCTAAAAGGTATGTAGGTACCACTAATAACAAAGAAATAACACTGATGGTGTAAATCTTACCATCTGAAAGAACTTCATAAGCTTCAGAGATTTCTTTGAACCTCTTGTTGGCTTCATCTTGGTTGTCTGGATTTTTGTCTGGATGCCACTTCAAAGCTAATTTCCTGTACCTAAAAGCACAGAAAAAAATCCTTTAATGAAATTTAAGGACACAATCCTTTCATTCACAAGAAATGTGGTGAACAGTCCAAATACTAGCAAGCATGATGGATGTAGGTATATTGGCCAAAATCATTTAACCATCTAAGTTTAATACATCTTACGCTATATAGCTGACAAAACCCAAGATTTTTAAGATAAAGATTAGGAATTGAACTTATGATACTGAAACCACCTATTGCAAGTAGGATTTAGTTCAAGATTTAACAAATGAAGTTATTGCATTCTAACCAGTGCGCGGAGACTTAGGTTGGTTCAGGTTTAATCAAGGTTAATTGTCAGTACACCAATAGCACAGTTGTTTCACAGTATTTTCTATGAAAGTTTTAAGCCTTTGTGCTTTGACATTAAATGTATTGTATTCTGACCACAAACCTCAAATAACTGAGGAAGTGGATATGCCTTATGTGACACCCAGGAAGTGGATATCCATGTAGTGACTTCCACGAAGAATATTTGAGCCATGTCCAAAAGAGAATGTATCCGTTTCCTTACACCTAAGGTAGTAGGTTACCGATTTTGTTGGTATGTCGAGGATTTGATGAAATATAATCATGCCAATCAACACACATTAACCATTATTTTTATTACATTACATTCCAGCAATTTTCAATTTATTATTGGAGATTTTTGGGACTTAACTAGGAACAATTTAAGCCTGAATTGAAAACTAATTATAACCTACTTAGAATATGAGGTGATTTGTTGTAATTTGAACCTTTGATTACATGACTAAAATCCTGGCTAGATGACTCAAAATTTGAGAGTAAGTTATAAATAATTACTGTGCAAGCTAAGATTAAAACTTGACCCAGACCAAAAGATGTAAAAAGTAAGAAGTGTGATAATGAACTTACGCTTTTTTTATTTCTGCACTGGACACTCCACGAGGAACTTCAAGAATCTTATAGTAATCGATTACCACTGTCGTCGCTGCACCGCTTCCTCCTCGGCTTCCCCTCGACCGGTGACCACTCCTTCCGTCCATTTTATTTTGCTGCTGACCTATGTGCTACAACTTCCACCTTCACTTACTGCCAATGATCGTGAACCCTGAAAAGAGAAATTGAGATTGTGAATAACAGTACATTGATGGGAAACAAATCAGTAATGGTGGAATTTGTTAATCATTGTATAGGTATGTGTTCAAACTTTGTTTACTATGCGAATGACCCGAAAAATTGCACCGCAAATCAATCTGTGCCGATGAATACTGAACATTTCCGTCATTACACATTTTAGGGTAAAGAGTAATTCACATACGTCGCCAACAAATGTTTTCCATCAGTAAATCACAATAACATTCACACGTTTTGCCTATTCTAACGGGAAATAGGTAATGTTACTAAAATTGGTTTTCTTGATGAAAACACTGGGGATAAAATAGATGCAATGGTGTAAATGCCAAACATCATTACTTCAATAATTGTTGAGTCATCAATAACCATTTACAAAACTAATCACACTACCTAAAATTGATTACTGATAATTAAAGAATTACCGTGAGCCCAATATGGAACCGTTGTCAAGTATACTACCGTAGTAATTTAGTTAAGTTGTTGAGCACATGTTCCGAACGTTCCGAACTTACAAAATGTTACGATAAGGCCGCCACCTACACAAACAACGGTTGCCAGCGGCAAACGTCAGAAACAGGCCCAGTCGATATTATGTTACATAGCTACATGGATAATATGATTATATATACTTCATGAGTCCAGTCAGGAAGCAATCATAGGCAGTCAATTCCCGTACATTATCTTCACAAGAGGCAAGAAATCAATTAGAATATACCGAGTTATCGTTGTATCAACTACTGTTTGAATCGGTGATTGATGCTTCAATCACTTCAAACCTATTGACAATGTAACAAATGTCAGAAGTTTAATTAGAGCACAGAATTTGCTGGAGTCTTTTGGTAAAATAGAGAAGTCTTTCACTTCGGATTTGAACTAACGCTATACAATAAACAGCTACTTCGGTATTATATCTTTGACAAGCAGATTTTTGGTGAGTTTTTCAGCATTTTTTCTTCTATGTATGACGTTCGAACTTACGTGCTTTTTATGCACGTCATGATCATGACGTGTTCTAGATAGGTTACTATGAATTAGAATCTGTATCACGAAAACACTTCTATCCCGCAGCATGAAAGAATGTAGTATGTAATTTATATTGATGGTTTTTGTATCAAGCTTCCTCGAACCTTGAAACGAAAATCGGTGGAGAATTGTAAATATGCAAATAATTACACAGGTACTGCTAATTACATATGATTGCCCTGAAACACCATGGTGCAAAGAAATCCCAAATCCTTAATACTTTACCTTGATTCCGGTTTGTGGAACCAAAACGTCACAACTAAACTGATTCGCACCAAGGTCAAGTGTTACTGCCAAGAAACTGACTGAGAATGACTATAAGAGGTTAATTGGTAATTCTTAGTTAAATAACTAATGAATTACGAATGCGGTTCACATATAAACGATCATCAGACCACGTCAAATTTGAAGCAGAAGGCAGAGGAGAGCAAACTTGAATGAGAAAAGGCCTTTCATGATGTCAGAAAGTAACGAACACATATACTGGAAATGAGAGTAATAAATTACACCTTGCAATGGTCCACTGATGAGATTTATTGCTACGACCCGGGTTTCGTAAACTTAGTTACATCTTCAGATACACTGATCATATCTAGATCATGCATACAAGCGAAGGTCCTTCGACCTGAAGACGCTGACAAGTCAGCGAAACTGTCGTCATCTTGCCAACCTACGCGGAAGGAAACTGGGAAGAATGCAGAGAGCAGTTTTTTAGTAGTCAAGTCTATGATCTTTATTTCCAAATTTCCTTTCAGGCAGAATTTCACTCCTACACACACAAGTATATAAACAATGTATTAATACATTTACTCGCTAGAGCATTCACGGCTCTGACGTGGCAAGCGGGCATGAAATAACGAAACTACTGTCTGTAAAAAAAAGCAAGACACCCGAGTAGTGGTAAGTGCTCTCAAATTAAAGGCGCAGATATCGATGTATTATCCATTTTTGAAGATGCGGCAGTAAATGCTAATAGGCCATAAAACATCGATTTGATTAAATATTGGAATTCTCCTAGATGGTAGCAATAGACGCATCTTTCCACTAAATCTTCCCCGTAAACTATTTCATATCCCTTCAGCCGAAAGCATTGACATGAACTTGGACGCTTTCTAGAAATTTAGTTAAATTACTCTTCTTTCTTAAGTTGTGGATTGATGACTCTCACTTTACTCATCGGATTGTGATGATCCCAGACAGCATGATGGCGCGTTGTTATTTTCCAGCGTCAGAGAACGAGTTCGAAATTAAACCTGTTAGAATCGTCGCCTTCGCCAATCTACTTCATACAACTTAGTACCCTGCAAGCCACCACTATGATGTATGGCACGGAACATCACGTGGTCTCTTTTATCATCAGCATTCTTTTATAAGACCAAATTTTACATTATTCCAATCTAGACTTTTTGCGACTGTTGCACATGCCAGGCAGCCAGTAATAATATCCATTGCGTGTGTTGTCCATTCAGTAAAAGTGTCAATTTTTTCCAGCAGAAAAAAATAACTTTTGAAGCCCCACCCCCTCTTTTACTCTTTATCACTCAGATTTCACATTTACGATCTGATACACAGAAATGAAATTGAGTTTTTAATAATGCTTAATGCCTTAAGAAAAACGACCTGCCTTAAATTTGTGCAAATGATTCTACCTGTACCTCCACTTACCATCTCGTAGCACTCCCCAACACGATTCTTCCAAACACAAATGGTTGGCTACCAAGTATACTCCGAGTAAGGAAGAGCCACGATCTCGACGTTAACGTGTCATGAGGAGGGCATAAGAAATATGGAAGACAGAATTACCTACTGGTGGAAATGGTATCGTGGGCGAAAACCAGCATGTCTGTTAATGGGGAGAGGGGAGGTAAAGGGGCAGTTAGATACGCATCCGGGTCATCCCGACCCTGAAAAACGTCAGAAAAGAAAGGAAAAAAGATTTCCCTGCATCATTTCCTTCCTATTCCTACGCAAAAATAAAGAAACGTGTAAAAAAAGGTCAGGGACCCGATGGGCTGACAGCGAAAAGGTTCCGCCCGTTGTGTTCGGGTGACGCACTCGAGGGGCATGACCAAAAAGAGAGGTCACCGCAAAGGAAAGAAAGAGAGAAGAAAGTGGAGGAAAGGAGAGCTGGGCGGGAAATGGAGATCGCGGAGAGGGGGATTAATAGCCTCCTGCTCGATTGGAGCGAAATTAAAGGAAGCAAAAAATAATGAAACAGCAAATTCCTCTCCAGTCCTGCAAATATGGAAGCGCGGGCAGTTAAAAGGAGGATGAAAATCACGAATGGGAAAGAATGAAAATATATAGAGGAGACGGTCTGTGGGAAGTGTGTTCGAGGTCTCCCGGGTCGTTCCACGAGGCGAGTGGGAGGACATCTGGGGAGTAGGAGGGGACCG
Source organism: Platycnemis pennipes (assembly GCA_933228895.1). NCBI lineage: Eukaryota > Metazoa > Arthropoda > Insecta > Odonata > Platycnemididae > Platycnemis > Platycnemis pennipes. Next base: position 125,093,255 of record OW121851.1, on the reverse strand, counting down.
AGAGCGTGGGAAGGCGTAGATATCTAAACAGGGAGGGGGGTGGGGAGTAGTCAAGACGGGCCCGTCGATGGCCGATGCCCAAGTGAGGAGGACCCTCTCGGCAGGATTGGCCAGGGATCTTGAATGCACCCTGATAAATGAACCCTACGGTTAAAAGAGACGATTAGAACCTCAGCCACACTACTCATCCGTGTTTTCAAGTCTATTTCCGCACTAATAGGCTCTTCAGACCGGGAGGAGAAGAACAAGGATGGGAAGGGAAAGGCGGAAGGGTGGAGAGAAACCCAGCGTTAGCCTGAAAAGACGCCAAGGGGAGCACGGTTAAACGTCACATCCGACGGACGGAGTACTGTGCTCGAATATTCTCCACAAAACATTCAAGTAGGAGCCGGCTTACCATTGAAAAATATCTTCCACTGCCGGGAATCGAACCTGGGCACTCCCAATGAGAGTCCAGTACTCTAACCGCTACACCACACTACACTAAATCTGCGACTTTAGGTCATATTTTATGAAAAACAGGAAAACGATGCTCTCCGTTATGGATTACGCCATGAGCAATTTTCAAACAAGGAACTCGGGTCCTCCACCGCGTCCATGTCCGCCGACGTTTCGATTCCCGACTAGGTCATCGTCTTCAGGGCTTCTGAGACATTGGGAAACTTCAGGCATTCAGAAGCCCTGAAGACGATGACCGAGTCGGGAATCGAAATGTCGGCGGACATGGACGCAATAACCCGATGGAGTACCCGAGAAACCTTCACGCAGCATATTCGCCGGGAAAGCGCCAGATCTTTCTTTAAGGAACTTAAGATTTGTTTTTACTTCAAGATAAACGTATGACGGCGTCCGGAGGGTAAGGCGTTGGGCTACTGACCGGAGTTCCCGGGTTCGAATCAAGGAGAGACCTATATGGACATCTCCACCTAAATTCATGCTGAATATGTAATCACATATGTATACAAATATATCTCGAAAGTTTCGGTACCCGTATGTGTACCAAAGCCTTCGAGAAAACTACAGGTAGCAAAGGGAAAAGAAAGATCCCACTTGCCCTAGTGCATTAATTTCGCACGCTTCTGGGTATAGTAATTGGTGATCTCTGCCTTAATATCACCAACCAGGCTCACATTCGAGTAGAGCGTGTGAGTATGAAGTAGGACCACTACATCTCATAGTTGCATGTTAGTAGTGCACTCTTGGTGATCTTCATCCCCTGCCACACACCCTCGCGGTGGCTCGCAAGGGAATTACGTAGGCGTAGAGCACGGTGTCCGGCTAAACATGCCGCACTCAATTTCATTTATGCATACCGTGCACAAGCAAGATCAGCATATTACCGTACATGCTAGCATCGGTATAACCATGGTACTAATACATGTATTAGTACCATGGGTATAACTATCGCCGCCCACAGTCAACGGTTAATAGCAATACATTTTATCTTTTCATTTATTACACCTTAGTTTAATTTAGAATATATAATATTATGATGACAGCGAACTCATCGCGCATCCAATGAGCACAGATTAAAAGCCGTGTGACATGAATCGCTTTCCTCGTCACTTAAACTGGTGCTAAATTAGGTTCACAGCCCAACAATTCTTTTTCTGAATTTTTTACGCTTAAATAATAAATTATGTTGAAAATATTTACTCTCAAGAAGGTATAACGTGAGCTGCAAATTATAAATCCAAAGTTAAGGCAAACAACAGCGAAAACTGGGGATTAAAAAAATTCTTCGGTACTGTTAAGGAGGTTGGCTCGCGACTGCTTGAGTCAAGTTGTCTGAGGAATCTTATTAATTTAAGTACGAGTATATGCCTGCTAAGTGATCCTTACTTCACAAAGAAAATTACCTAAGCTATTGAAAGACATAAGTATCACAGGAAATACGATGTAAAGTCGAAGGATTTATTTTTTATGATAATTTTAATCAGCTCGACGATGGAGTCATTCAGCACTTAATTTAAAGAAATAAATTCATGTACTCAATGAATTTACTAATTTATAACACCAGAATATTACTATCAAACGTTATGTTATAATATTTTTCTGAAATATGCTTTAATATCTCATTAGTAATGATATTATTCATACGCCATACATTTTGGCTGGAGCTACCGCAGCGCCACTTGAAGACAACTACGCATTTCGTCTGCTATAAGCGCAGAAATTGGTGGATTTAGCGAAAAATACGGTAGATTGATGCCTTTTTTTCGTGTCATTTTATCTCTTGTGAAATTACGCATAAAATATCAGTTTTTGCAAAAATGACATGTCACTATGGTATTTTTAAACGTTATATTCCCATGTGATGGCCATTCTCGCCGTTAATCGTATGTAATTTCAAATGCAATTTGTGGAACAAGGAGTATGGGTTGGTGTAATTATCTTTACTTTATTACATAGAGGAACTTTAGTTCTATAAGTGCTGAAAATATAAAAAAAATGACATGACTTTCACTTTTCGGATCAACCTCCTTAAGCTAACAACTCGAAACGTACTTCGGAAAGTAAGCCAAAAGAGTGAGAAAACCCTTATTTTAGAAATGATTTATTCGACTTAGGTAATGCCAGAGAACGTCCCACACAAACCCATTGATACCGGGAAATAAACTGTTTCAGGAATTCGTCCTAATCTGCAAGTGCAGCTAGATCTCCCAGGAAAATTCGAATCTCAGGTAGGTATCAATATGTGACAGGTTGTTCAGATTTGAGTTCAACGTCTAAGGATAAACTTGCTGCAAGGGGATAAATAGGCCATTAAAGTTATAGACGGACTAGAAGTTCGATCATGATTTATGCGGCATGCCTTTAAGACTACTGCCGTTAACTTAGAATAAAAATAACACAGATCTACGCCAGTAAAAAAGAATTTTTCTTAGTACCGATAATTCACCATGACTTGCGTGGTATTTACCTGCCATGTACATGCCAAACCTAGCACTCCCAAGGACATATGGTAATCCACGAGGTGATATTTCCAATACTTGCTGTAACACTTTCCTCGCGCGATTCCGATGCGTATATTTTAACCCGTCATAAATTCAATTCCGCCGTAAACACGAAACTAAAGCCTTCAACCTGAAGGTCGGTTTCATTTTTGAGCTGGTGAAGAGAAGACTGACTGAACCGAGAGACTTTAAGACTCACGTGGAACGGTTTCTCGTCCCAATCCACCACTAGTTTCTTCTCGCATAGCTCCAATATTCCAGAATCCACACTGTTTAGATTTTTGTTGAAAGAGATACTATCCGGATTCTAGCATTGCATACTCTGAACTGACCGACGTTGCCTAATTTCAACGAGTTATAAGAATCATATTGCAGCGCTTTACATGGCTAAAAGTGAGGAATAATTGAATAATCAAATTACGCATTACATTATACTCCAGAATAACACAACGGATGAGAGTAATTCGTCAAAAAACACATACAATCGTCCCACCCCCTTCGAGTGTAGTTCTGACTACTATATTAATACTATTCCTTTTTTATGCATGATATGTAGTGCATGTTTGGTGAGCAATCACCCCCTGCCACACACCCTTGTGGTGGCTTGCTGGGTATTATGTAGATGTAGATTTAAATAATAACGACCAGATGAGAGAGGGTCCAAACTAATGTTGAATTAAATTCAACACATGATCGAAATAGTCGATAGCAGAAATTCCACAGAGAAAAATATCATTCGCCTTGACCGGGATTCGAACCCGGATCCCCTGATTTCCGACCAGGTGCTTTAACCAGTTAAGCTACCGTGGCGTCCGTTAATATATTTTTATTCATTTTCCGTTGCATAACTCTTCCAGATATTCTTCGCATATCTTCACTTTGTCCTCGTTTTCAATCAAAATTTCTCCATTCTTGTCCCTTATGGCATTGCATTTTGCGCTCCGTTCCTTGAAGAGGTTCCTCACTATCCTGTAGGCAGCATCCACCTTTCCAAGTGCAAGGTTGCTTTGTACATCTTCGCATAGATTCTTCCCTCGAGAGCTGAGAAATCCAATTGGCAAGTACCAAACCATCTCAAGTTTACCAGTAGCCCTCTAGTAATAAAGCAAATATTTGGATAGCCTAAATATGTTGATCGTGTGTCGAAGGCCATCATCTTGGCTTTGAGAGCTTATCCACGCTCGTGGGAGGAAACGCAGCTCCAGCCTCTGGGGAAAAAGGGGAATAAGGGGAAAGTTGGAAGGGAAAAAAAATTGAGAGGGGGGGGTGGAAAGAGAGTGAAACGAGGGGCGTTACGGATTGTTTCTCCCCTCTTACTTTCGCATTCCCGTCCGTGACGTCACAAGGACATAAGGTGGCACCACCGTCGCCGGTGGAATGAGTCACGTCTGGTGCGAGGGCGCGGATATCGAAAGGAGAAGATATCGGGGGCGGAGGAAAGGGGGTGGGAGGGAGAGTGATACAGGTGGGATGAAGGGGTGGGGGGTGCTCTCCAAAGGGGAAACGGGTTAAGTAGTGGTCCGAGGGTGGACGGGTGGGCGGGTGGCATTGGCCGAAGGTGGGAGGAAGGACCGGCAAGAAGGGACTGGACAGCGACACACACTGCCTCCCAACAATCGGAACGGAGGAACGAGCGACTTCTCGTGAAAAGACAAAATCGAACAGCTGACCACTAATCCATAGTCCGAAAGCAGGCATAAGGGCCATGAAGGTAAAATTGGGAAGGAAAATGGTAAGATATTGAGGTTTTTAAGTGTCATTTTATCCGAATAATATATTCCCCCCTGCCACACACCTTTATGGTGGCTTGCAGGGTATTATGTAGATGTAGATATAAGTGGACGATGGATGATGACGGCAGTGGAGAAGAAAAGGGTGGAAGCATTCGAAAAGTGGTGCTACAGGAGAATGATGAAGATTAAATGGATCGACCGAGTAAGTAACGAGGAATTCCTAAGAAGAGTGGGATAAAAGAGAAGTCTTATGAATACCCCCAGAAGAAGACAGGAAAACTTAATCGGCCACATCATGAGACATGATAGCCTAATGAAGACAATCGTTGAAGTACAAGTGGACGGGAAGAACGGCAAAAGAAGGTCTCGTATGATACACACAGAACAAGTGATGAAGGGTGTGAAAGAGAAGAAATACGTAAATATGAAGAGACTAGCTGATATAAGAATTCAGCGGAGAGCTGCGACAAACGAATCTAAGGATTACTGACTAGTGATAATGATGAATATAAGTGGCAATAATAGATTTAATTTAATTCCGACCAACGAATGAAAAGGCGCTGAATGAAAGAAGATTGCTATCAGAAATCAGGGTAAGTGAACGGAACAGGTATTTGGGGAGAATGGAATCCTGAAGATCGTTACTATGGGATGAATGCTGGGTAAGCGAGGCCAAGTGAGAAGAAGAAAATTTATTATGGAGAGTATCAAGTGTGGTATCAAATATGCCTCAATTCGATGAGGGTAGGCATCAATACCTACCATGACCAGTAGAAAACTATCTATCAAATCGATCCATCCGCTGTTACTAATAATACAGTAATACCCACATGATGCTTGCCTAACCAGCGCCAGTTTTTCTAATTACGTAACCATGATTAGCATGTCAAACGGTAAATTGTTGTTGATAAATCACCTCCTGCCAACCGCTATCGAGGTAGCCGGCAGAGAACTCAGTGGGTGCTTTTCATGTGGGTGCTTTTCATTTAGGTGCGGCGATAGCAGATTATCGAACGCAGGTGCCGTCGATCGCCAGGAAGCCAATGAAATGAAACACAGCTGGCACCCGATTGTCGCGCATGCGCAGTCAGTTCAGGGAATTGAAGGGTAAATAAGAAAGAAGCAATGAAGGGAATCGTCCGGTAAAGTTCGAATCAGCCATACCATTCACCAATTTTGCTCGGTAAAATGTACTGTGATTGATTTTAATAATTTTTTACGTATGTTAGTGGAATGGCATAACAGTATTTTTGGAGTTCTGATCGATAAATGCCGAAGAATACCTTTCCAGTGCCTGCGTGTTTACAAAAACTATTGTTGATACTTTGTTGCTGCATTGGTTGACGTGACGTCATATTATGCCGACTGCTTTTCATCTGTTCGGCTCTCCTCAGAGCAGAGAGTCGCCGGCAGCCGGCGATAGACGGCGATCCAACTACATAAATCGAAAGCACCGCGGCGTGGCGATCGCCCTCTATCGCCGGCTGTAGCCGCAAATCGAAAGCACCCAGTAGACTTACCTATTGTTAAAAGGACTTGCAAAAAATAATATCGATATATTTGGGGACTACTAAGGATGAGGTACCTACTAAGGATGAGGTACCACCAAGAAGTGAAAGATACATGATAATTAGAAACACAGAGCCACATCAGCTATTGAGAACATGGCTGCAAACTAAATTACTCCTAATAAAAGAACGAAATTGAACCATTATGTTGCGCAAGCGAGACCGTGATCGCTAATATCCACAGCACATACGATGTCGTCGGCATTCTATACAGTCGAAATTTCAGCCAACAGAAAATAAGGTCGTTGGTGAGTGTCACGGAATATTCGCTTTTGCTCCGAAAACACCTCATGATTATACCGCGGGCAAATCGAGTGGCATGTGCGGTGGATTTCTAGATGTCCTTCAACCGATCTTTCGCTCGATTGAGAGCAATTTTCAGAGACAAGGATACTTATTTATTACTGTAATACACATTAAAACGCATAACAGAGAAATATACTAAAGAATGTAGAAATGTAAGCCGAAGCCTGACACAATAATCGCATAAAATAAATGTATAGCATGTATGAAGAAGAGAAAAATAAACAAAACTTACAATGGTTATCGTAATTATATGCAACGGCGATAAATTTCACTACTATTCAAAGCATAAAATTGAAAATAATTCAAATGATTTATTCAAGAGTGTCAAACGTAGCATTTAAATGTGGGTCATTGTCGAGATAAATGAAAATAGTTGAACAAGAGTCTAAAAAAATAATTCAGGGTGTTTTAACGATAGCAACGATGCAAATCGTAATCGATAAAAGTTTTAATGCAAGCCCACTGGAAAACTCAGATCATACATTAACGCTATGAATTTTGCATTTAATATTTTGACAACTATCCTATTCATACACAACAAGAATCTCCAAACGGAAGTATAGGACCAGGACTTGGAATACACGTATGTATGTGCGGTTATACTGCTAAAGCCGTGTAAAATATTTCTGAAGTGTCAAATGTTTATGGGTACATTTTGACGCCATTGCGTGACAACATGTGAAATATGGGGGAAAGTTGACGGAAAACTTTTGCTCGTCAATTTGTGCAAGTGAGACGGAGAAAGGGGAGGAGAGAGGTGGAGGGAGATGGATACCCTCTTCCACCGTCTCCTTTTTTTTAATTAAATAAAACACAACAAGTTGTTTTAATGTTATTATTTACCTGCCGATTGATCGGCAGGGAATGCATTGGTTGGGCGGACCTCGTCTGGCTTCCATAGCAACCACACCCAGATAATGTATTTTCCTACGATCACCGCCTTTGCTTGAAATGGCAAAGACATTACTTTCATTTTTATATTCCGATCAAATGACCGCTATATTTTTCTCCTTTTTTATGATTTCTCCTTCGCCTCATTCGAGATTGCTTCCGTGCTGCCGAGGACGAGGAGGACGTTTCAAAGGCAATTGAAGAAAATGAAGAGAACGTATGGAAACTGCGGATATCGACAGGCGATCGGAATAAAAAAAATAGGCCGCAGACTCCTATTTCTTTCATGGGGAGAGAAGTTTCCGGGTCCATTTATGGCAGTCGATAGATGGATGAGGAGAACGGAGGTAGAAAGATGAGCTGGCGGAGAAGGGAGTGCGGTGGGTAGCGTGGACATGAGGGGGTGAATTGTGGAGGGAGAGTACGTAAGAAATGACTGCCCTTGGGAATGACGATCGAGCCATTGATGGGGGGCAAGGTCGAAGCCGGTAGCTCCGGCAACGAGCGCCTTATAATCTTCCTATTGTCCCTAAGGTATTGTGCCTCACTCATTATGAACACAATGAAGAAACAACTTCTGGATAATTGTCAGCCCAGAATTTCCCGTAGTCAAGTCGAGGGGGGTGAATCAGCCAAGTATGCAAAATGTGCTAGTAACCACAAGGTTCGTTACAGTTTAATGCACAACATTTGACACAAGACAGTCTTCACGTATTTCAATGGACGGAACATTAAACCGCAGAACCCTCAGCTCATTTCGTCAACATCAGGCTAATTCTGGGTTCATTATTCCTATATATATATATTCATTATTCCCATATTCCTATATATATTATAGCCTCCATTATTCCTCCAGCCCCTGAAAATTCCTACATAATCCCTAATAATAACCGATCCTTAATCGATAAAATAACCCTACATCTAATCTACACAATATCCTGTAAGCCACCATAAAGTGTGTGGCAGCGGGTGAATTCACAACAAACCTGCATTACATGTCACGCTTAAAAAGGATTAATAACTAAATGCTAGTATAAACTTAAAAAATTTAAAAAAAGATTAAAATAGCAAAGCAAGCAGGCACAAACATGCTGTTAGTTGGGTTAGCTTAAAGAACTTACACCAACATGCAACTACCTATGCTATCCGCTGATACACTTTCTGAACATATTTACAGCTATTCATATCCCTAATCGTACGAGAAAGGAGGGACATTTTGAATCTGTCGGTTCGCCAATCAATTTATCTAATTTTATGATATTGGTCCAGCCTACCACAGCAAGTTGTAGTTCGCAATAAATTTTTACCGGCATCAGTGAAAAATGTCTTGGAATTTACTTAAAAGATTGTCTAAATTTCAACCTACGGTGTGATAATGATCTCCATTTTAGTCCATCTAATAGACTGGTTACGCTTATATGGTTATCATACCGTCCCTTAATAAATCTTGGGGATCTTGGCCGCTATTTGAGTCTAATACGTACCTAAGTATTATCCAATTTACTGGTAGCATATTCCAAATGAGGTCTAAAATTAAGACCTTAGTTCCCAATCGCCATCCCTAATAACAAGAAAAAATGATATACCCATCTCGGTCGCGTGTGTACTCGACCAGTATTCACTCAACTGAGAGAAATAGGTTTCACATTCGGATTTGGGAAACGTCATCCTTTCTAGAAGAATTGCTTAATACCGACGCCAGGTTTTCCCAAATTCCTTATGTCAGTAAATATACCTTGTTGCAGTTTCTTCCCCTAATAAAAACGACGTGATTGAAAGTGCAAGTAAAATACACAGCATGGCGGTCGTGGGACACTGGATCGCTCCCATCGGCGCTCACCATTCTCCAGGTCGAGAAATGAGTGGACGTATTTGAAGGGAGACTGCTCTGTGCAAACATCGTTGAGGGACGAATACGGCTGATGGATGTGAGGAAGGACGGGTGGTGGCATCGCCATTAAAAGCCTCGCCTAAGGAAAACAAAACGCTACCCACCCCAATCGAATGAATGGATGGATGGCCTCCGTGGAGCAACTGCGCAGATCGATCGAGGAAAGAGCAACAGGCAGGGAGAGGCGATCCGACTTCAACACTGGATCCAAACGCGACATCCATCATCCATAGATGACTTGGTCACTTAAATTCAGCATCCCTTACGGACACAGGTAAAAAGTTGTGTTCGACCCGAAAATTGATCTGAGAGGAGAGCTCAATACATCTACATCCACACGATACCCTGCAAGCCACCGCGAGGGTGTGTGGCAGGGGGTGAAGATCACCAAACATGCACTACCGGCATGCAACCAGTTCTAACCGGTCCTAATGTCCTTGGTCAGTACGGTAAATACCACCGAGTGATGCTGTGGCAACGGTAACGGTGGAAACGGAATTGATATCGGTGGAAAGTTCTTGAAGTGCTTTGAAAGTAAATGCATCCCAAAAAACTGTTTCATATTTTTGATAAAGTAAAGCGAGCGAACAACGAGAAATAATTACGCAAGGAAAAAAATTCGCAAGGTACTACATACCACAAATCGACTTCCGTTTTTGTGCTACATATTAATGCATGTTTAAATTTCATTTGGGAAGCCTTGCTAAAAATTGCAATAAAAACGTCACAAGCGAAAAAGAGCACAAGCGAATGTCGTTTTTCAAAACAAGACTCTCCAGAGCGAATTTTCCCCCCAGGGTTTGAAGAAAATATGAATCTTTTTCATTCATTTTGCACTTGCTTCGGAACTTTTCCTTTCGTACCGGGGCTTAACCTCGATCCTAAAATGTTACGTGAACAATGAAAAACATTACCTTTATCTTTTGTTTTCTGGTCTTTGCGTTAACTGAACTTCTATCCAGCGATGATTTCCATTTTTAGCATTGCAGTTTAGATTTGAAAACAGAGAAAATCTTGCGACAAAAGAATATAGCCGGCTGACAGCAGTAAGCTCGTCACTTCTAAGTACAGTAAACGCATATCAAGCATACCAAGCCCAAAGGGGTGAGAAATTGATACATAAGGAAAAGGTGTCCAGTCCCTTTCCCTGACATGTCTGCAGTTTCCCATAGAGATCTGGCACCTAGAAAACGACGCAGCTTGGGTTTGGTTGCGTCGGCTTCTCCCGGGATTCGAACCCGGAATTGCATGAATGGCCACTTTGTTACTGGGGGTTAATTATACATTAGATTGGTGGTTATTTCTGGGGAGGTGACCGTCAGCTAATTCCATTTTCATCATTTTAGGACATGCGAGCGATTGGGTAGAGAAAGTAATTTTTTAAGGGAATGGAGAAAGAGTGAAGTAAACATGGCACCCGCAAAGGCGCCGTTATTGTTAGCTAAAGGCATCACGGAGTCTACATTTTAAAGCCCCATCCGACGGTCGGAGTACTGAGCTTCAAGTGCTCTCCACACAGCGCTAAAGTAGAAAGTAGTGTTCCTCTGTGGAATCTCGGATTCAATATTTCGCTGCAGAGAATCGTAACTTGTCTTTCGGAATGGGGAGCCGGCCACTTTCTCTATCCACCACACCAATCCGATCCCGACCAGAAGGTTAGACTAGTTGATAAGTGATAGAAATAACTGAAACTAATCCCCACAACCAGTTAATTTCACTCATAATGGGAGCCAGTTATTTCATTATGCCTCCCACGGTTTCCCCGAAGGATCCGGTACCCTGAAAATCACACGTGCAGAGCCAAGTAGCACAGTATTCTACCCTTGGTGCAGACCCTCCGTTCAAATGAATTACGGGATTTAAAATACTTATTAAATGTTCCATTAAAACGATAAGTTAAATTGGTTCCCCGAAAAATAGACTGAATGTTACACTTTATTCGAAGTATTTTATTTAAAGAAACAATGATATACTTTAATTAAGGGAAGGCAAAGGGAAACATTTTTCCCGATAGTGAAATCATAATTGAAGAGACAAATAAAAATTTCAAAGACCATCGCCAGAGCGCACTTGTATTTTTAAAACTACATATGAAAAGAAACATTACGGTAAAAAGCACAAAATTCCAGCCTACGAAACAAAAATCTGAATGGTCATGGGTGACGCAAAAAGTAAGGTTCTACGTGAGGTGACGTCAGCTAGACAATATCGGAAACTACGCAAGAGGAGATGGAAATAATGGATGGTCACCGAAAAATGAATGCGTACGAGAGCTTCAGTATCCACTTATACTACTCTCTGCGTAACTTCAAGACGACCTTCGATAGAGAGATCGATTTCCTTCAAGTGGCCACTCCGCTGAGTAAATACTATGATGCTAAACAAGGGGGTGTATCGAATTATTCCCATAAACAAGCAGATGGGAACGGCAGACTCAATAAAGTCACAATCGCACAGCTCTTTACAGGTCTCCTTCTTCTTTCGCTATAGTTCCCTTGCGTCAGAAGTTGACTCCGTCTACAATACTTCTCCTGCAATGTCCGTATATCGCCTCTCCCTCTCTCGCTCCCAACCTCACCCCCTGCCACACACCCTCGCGGTGGCTTGCAGGGTATCGTGTAGATGTAGATCCTCCTCAATCCTACTTCAATTCCATCCCTCAACCTGATACACGCTGTCTTCCTCTTGTTCTTCTTCCTTCCACCTGCGCTCCGCAGAATCTCATAAAGGGTTGCTATCTTACCTTCCCACCACATGCCCATGCCGTCATAGCTTTCTCATCAAATCTCATCTTCTTCTCACTTCATGTTTTACACATATTCTCTCGATCCTTTAATTATAAGTGACACTAGTTTAAAATTAAAGTGATAATGTGACTAAGTACATTGATGATGAATGTTGCGTCGTAAGAGTGGTAGGATTCGGTTCTTAGGGCCTTAGGTGTTTCTATCGCTGTCTCTAACCTAACTATAAAACCTGAAGACAAACAATGCGTATGCTCGTGGTGGGATCATACCTTTAAGTTGCCAGGCAGGGGCTTAAGCAGCCAAGCTATCGTAGCAGTAAGTGAATAAATTAGGTTTTATGGTGCACCAAATGTTAAAGTTAGATATATCCCAGCCGTCGCACCGTCTAATTTAATTCTAAGCCTAATATTTAAGCGAACACAACACACACGCCCGTGATGGAATTCGAACCCGCGACCTTTGGATTTCCAGGCCGTCGCACTGCACACTTGACTATCGAAGTTGCTTCCTTATGACTAAATAAATTATATAAACAAATATATTTTATATTTGCGGACCTAGAGTCATGAAATTATGACGTGACAAACGGGCTATCGCAGTCGGCTTATTCCTCAGTGCTTCCTACGCGCAACCGTGTGCTTTCTTGCGAAGCATCACCGCTAATTTTTCATTGTAGATAAATCATAACGAGAATTTCTTTCTCCAAGCCACGTTGTAGTGGAATAAGGGCGAATAAAAAAACCACTGTCGCCGTTCGGTATGGTGTTCATTGTAGGTGGCGCTCTGGTTTCGCAGTGTTCGATTCTGGTTCGGACTGCGAGAGGGAAAAAAAAAGTCGCGGGATGCCGCCGTCTCTCCCGCCCACTTGCGACGACTGGGAGGGTAAGGGGAGAGGGGGAGTTGTATTTTTAAAGCCTTGCAGCACTCGGACACTGGGCCCACTCTGTGGCCGGTCCCTGGAAAGTCTTAATTTTATTTCCCCTCCCATCGGTGCCGTCGGAAACGGAGCTGTGACGAGAGAGAGAGAGAGAGAGAGAGAGAGAGAGAGAGAGAGAGAGAGAGAGAGAGAGAGAGACCGAGAGAGAGAGAGAGAGAGAGAGAGAGAGAGAGAGAGAGAGAGAGAGAGAGGAAGAAAGACAGAGAAAGAGGAAAGAGATAGTCGTACATTCCCATCTACTTACCACCCTACAAACCACCACGAGGGTGTGTAGCAGAAGGTAGATGATCATCAAACATGCATTATGTTCACGCACTTTTCGATGAATATTACTGCGTCAGATGATATTAACAGCAGTGAAAATTAATTACCCATATACCTTCCATGAGTAACTGAACGATTATTTTAAACGAAAGAATATACATTTTGATCGTGGGTCGGCCATATGTTTCAGCGGATCAGATATCAATTTCCTAATGGGAGTGAAAGCGAGCAGTTAATACTAATCAGTAGAATTTAAATTTTTTTTTGATGTAATTTAGACTACCAACATTATACACTTACCTAATCAAATGCTATGCGGTACTATTACGATATCTTACCGTTCTCGGGAGAAAGGACTTAATACAAGCATTTCTAGAAACTATATCTTGTTTTGAATTATTTTTCCAAATATTGCGCTCCTTCCTCATAATTTTATGTTCATGTACACCGAAATAAAAATAATTAACATGAAGGTCATTGGCGACATTGCCTCTTTTGTTACGAAAACATTTCGATGGGAAATTTAATCTGCTTGGGATGATCATAAAAATATGGTTATTAAAACCAGAATTACAATCGACCTAATATGGTTTAAATCGTGCATAGATTTGGATGAACTAAAATGTTGACCTCCAATTACCCCCGTTACTTTAATTTCATTTACCAAATGACTAAATCCCAATTTCATCACAATTATGGAAGAAGATACCGAATGGAGACACTCAGGTTTTCTTATGACGCTGCGAAGAAGATTATTATATCGAGGGAGAATTGCGTATTATATCAAGGGAGAATCCCTTAAGGTGCCATGTGCTAATATAAGGACATTAGCCTTAATTAGCGTCGTTGCCAACGATATTAATCAGAAGTGGAATTCAAACCAGTCCACATATGTTGATGCATCACTACCCGTGATGCTCTGCGACTTTCATGACCAACTAATTTGGATTAAATGCCGAAAGGACACTGCGAATGTGCCACTCTTCTCTGATGGCCCTTGCTTCCGCGAATCCACGGCAATTAAGTCCCGAATATCACTCCTGTCGGATGCTCTGGTAAACTTCCTGACCGGATGAGAGGACACGCGGAAATACGCACCCGTGGGGGTGAGGCCTCTTTTTCTCCCGACGGCCCCGAGTGAATACTTCACCGGAGAGAGTCCGAGGGGAAAGAGGTCATTAGCTTTTTCTACATTATTAGGGTTCATTTTTGCTTGTTTATACTTGCGCCAGTTGTTGATGCAGCTATTAAGGGAAACGACCGACAGGTGTAGGTAAGGTGATTTACGCCGTTAAGGATATGGGTATTTGTGAAAAGGTAGGAATTTAGGGAGATGAAGAAGTGTGGGGGGAAATCCGGTGTCGACATTACCCTGCTCTTAACGAAAGGCGCCAAGGGGTCCATGGTTTTACGTCCCATCCGATGGACGTAGTGCTGAATTTGAAGTGCTTTCCAAGCGGCTCTACTAAACTAGGGACCAGTATTGCACTGCAAATTCTTCCAATTATTGGAGACGGCAAGAGGCTTGGCACTAACGGGGATCACTAAGCACAATTATTTATCCTTTCTAATAGGAAGCTTAAGTTTTCCTAATACCCTCTAAGCACACACAAATGAACATATATTGTATCGTGACATATGTTCAGAATGAATATATATCATTCATAAGCACTCTCTAATGACTGCTACACATTCATTCTGAACATCACTCGTCTTCTTGATGGAATATCATTTGGTTTACTATTTTTCAAGCTTACCAATTTGCGAGACTATTTCAGTCGATTCCGTTTGGGTGAAAATTGGAAATATCCGGGCATAGGAAGAAATCGTGCATGTGCTCGCGCATAGGAGCGTAGATCAATCAAGGATTGGTAATAACGATTTTGAGTTAAATGGAAATGATTTTTGATTAATAAAGCGACTTCCAAGAATTCATTATTCCTTAAGAATGAGTGATAAGATTTAGTAAAGAATTGATTTTGTGAAATTGAAAGGCCATATAATGTACCGATACTCGCTATGGACGAGGTATTATGCAGTTTGCGAGGATATTAATTTTATTGATACTAGGAAGAATTTACCCAGACTTATAAAGGACAAAGCTTATAAAGCTAATACATGTCCTGATAATACAATTCTAGGCCAATTTGATCCAATCTGTTACTTGGGAAGCATTATAAATAATTATAATGAATGTGAAACAGAAATTAGGAGAATAATAAGTCTCGCAAAACAAGCATTTCAAAATAAAAGAAATTTATTAACAAATGGCCACTTAAGAATAGAAATAAGAACAAAATTTGCTAAGAAATTTGTACGGAGTGTATTAACTTACGGGTGTGAGACCTTACTTACGGGTCGACAATGGGAAAAGCAGCTTATAATAAACTAGAAGCAGCAGAAATGTGGATATGAAGGAGACTTGCAAAGATGAGCTGGATAGAGAGAAAAACTAATGACAAAGTGCTTGCTTAAGTGAAAGAGAAGAGGTCCCTTCTAAATACAATCAAGAAAAAAAGAGCGAAGCTATTGGGGCATATATTAAAGCACAGCAGTTTTTTTATCAACATTTTTGAGGGCGTCCCAGAACCACGTACTTTAAGAGGATATTCACGGATTCACGGAATTGGACCTGCAGTCATATGGAAATATGAAGAAAACAGCCATGAGGAGAGAGACATTGCTACAACAAGGCATGGCCTTTAGAGAAAGGATTTGTATTACTGATTCGCACAACATTTTTCCCAAAAATTGCCGCATACAAGTTCCCGAAAATGATAAAACTTCCTGCTCGGGCGATAAATGTTCTTTTAACTCACAATACCTCAATTCAAATATGCAGCTCCTTATGCTACTTAAATTCTAGGGTCGACGGACAAATGCTGGACCACTCGTTCCGGAAGACATTCTTCAACCGAAGACTCTGGACCAAATTTATCGATGAACTCTCGCCTTCACGCGTCATATTTTTCTTCTTTCAGAATGCGCGCGTGATGCACGTCAACTTTTTTTCCCTCTCTCTATTCCTCAAGCGAAGGCTCCGTCGCGAGAGACTTGCATATATGTACCGGGACGGCCGACTGCAATGAGAGCCATATGGCAACGCACGCGCGCCTTCGCTGGAAGGCGCATTTCGTACACGAGAGAGCTGGAGTGTGTTCTCTAGCGTGCTGCCTTTCTAGTCGGAAACTGCCAGAAACGTTGAGTTTATTCGCGTCCGTGGAATGCTTATGCGGACCACATAGCACCGCAGTAGGCGTGCCTTGCAGGAGAGAAAGCGTTTTGACCAAATGCCTACGCATACTCCCTGTCCCATGGAGGAGAAAAAAACGGATAAGTAAACCTGCTTATAAATCTAGAAGGATTTTCATGTTAAGCTCGCCGTTCAGAACAGCAATGATCGACTCGAAGCTCACGATAATCGGCTGTCTTTGGCCTTTTTTTCCATTCGCTCGCCCGCACGCGAATCATTTTCATCACCGCATATCCATTCTCGCACCGGCACGCGAGGATTTTGGTGTCCGAATACCTGAACCTTCCTCACCACGCAATTTTCAATGCCTCAGGCAGTTGTTCGCGCAACTTTTAAGATGATTTCGCTCCACCAATTATGAGGACCAGAACTATGCTTGTACAAATGCGTAATGATGGGGTATGGAGATCAAATCAGAAGTCGATTTAGTGAGATGGATGGAATAAATGGTGACAGATTATTTTTCCCGTGTAATAGGTTTCCCGAAGGCAGGACCCCTGGGAAGGCAGTTGAGTAAGAAAGGAAGAAGCGGGAAAGAAACGATTTATTCCATCCGCTTGTGTATCTACCTACTGTTAGAGCAGTGGAATTAAAATTACATGTTAATGTGCTCCGATTGCCATATGGTATTCTGTAACTCAAGCCTAATTCTACACGAAAACGAGGGCCTTTCTCAAAGAGATTTCCGAACCCAGGTCCTATGGGTTTCTAGGCCGGTACATTACAAACTTGGGGCGAAATTACGGATCTGCAAAACGCAAGCGCTTGCATTATCGTAATTGATTTCATTGAACAAAGCGCCCTATAGTCAATGATTCTCGCGAGGAATATATAAACTAAACTTAGAACTGTAGGAAATATGTTTGATTGCGCATAGCTCCAAGGTTTATAATGGGTTTCTTTGCAATGGTATAACAAAAACATTTGCACCAACAAAATAAGCAGTCATAAATAAAAGGGTATTTACGACAGGGATGCAATTAAGAAAAACTGATAAAAATCTTTGAAATGAAGTGTGGCTTAACTTAGTTTTTTCAATAAGGAGGAAGAATGTAGGTTAAGAGGCTTCTGAAATGGGGTCGGATGTGATAAGCAGGGAGACGAGGAAAACGAACGAAGACATGCTAAGTATAAAGAGAATGAATTATTGGAAGAAATTCGAAAAAGGTATAAAAAATGGACGGAAGAATTTTGAAACCTTGGCGGATTTTAAAGTTTACAGAGAAGGGGTTTTATTGGCAAGTGGCTAGTTTCAATCCGTATGAGATATCGAGAGAGCAGTGATCACGAACTAAGCACTTCCGGTGATGTTCTAGTTATTGATAACTGAAGCGATAAAATCCTCGGAAAACCGCTAGACACTTGGGGCGAATCAATAAGAGTAAGAAAAAGGGCATGCAACAGGTGTTCAGGCTGAGCGGAAATCTTTCTAAATCCCTCGAAGATATTCTCAAGTTCTCAACCAAAAACGTCTCTTAATGAGCAGGGTATATCTCTACCAATATTATTACTCAAGTAATACCTCGAGAGATTGTAGGAATAAGGTCAAAAGGTTTTTGATTGTTCAAATTCAAATATCATTCAAGGATAAATCACGCATCTAGGTTCTCATCTTCATTGATAATGCAAAGAAAGTTGATCCAATCTTACGACCAACTCGCAAAAATATTTACCGATGACGGTGACCTACTCAACTGTTTTGAATGCTTTCCACCCGCATATTCTCATGTTTTTACACCATAATTGGGTTTACAGTGTTTCAATGGCTACGGCTATACCTCATTTCTCAACTGAATTAACTCACTTAATTCTGGGATAAACACTCTTGCCATGACGTGGATTGGAACCCACGACTCTTAGGTTGCCAGGCCGGTACGTTTACCAGCGTCAGTACAGCTGGCAACTTCTTGTTTTGGTCATGGAATGTAGAACACAGTAAAGCAAGCTAAATGATGGAAATTCACCCTTCACAAAGATTTATGATTTCTCTCTCTACCTAACTTCGTTTGAGAGGAGCAGGGAGTGAAGTGAGAAGCGCGGCGGGTCGCCTCAGACCGAGTAAGTAAAAAAAAAAGCGAGCGGAATTCCGTTGGGTAGAGGGCGCTGGCCCCCGCGAGGCAAACACACTCTTCGCCGTCGACGGGAGGTAAGAGAAAAAGAAGAGGGAGAAAGGAGGAGAGAGAGAGATACAGAGAAGGGTGAAAGGAAATGGAGAGGGAGAAGGGGGCGAACATACCAATGGCGAACTTTCTGGTCCCTCCGCGAGGGGGAACGCTTTGAATTTCGAGAATCTGGTAGGTATGTCTGGAATGTAGGGGGGGCCCTTGGATTGAAAAAATATCAGTTACAACCGTCCCCACACATTATTGACGCAGGCCTAAAATGCAGATCAAAGTGAGAGGAAACGACAAGGAATATGAACGGAAAATCTGGTGGAACTCTGGCCCAGCAACCAACCCAAAGATCGTGGGTTCGAATCCCGCCTGTGGAATGATTGTAGTGTAAATATTAGCATTACATTTAGCTTAAGGGGGCCTGAAGACACCCAGGCCATTCCTTTCCCTTCCATATGCCTTTCCTCCCGGTCTGAAGCGCCTATTAGTGCGGAAACAGGCTTGAAAACACTCATGACAAGACATTTATCTTAGATGGTACGAAATATTCTAAGCGATTGGAATACGTAAAAACCAAAATTGCAACTATAGAGGAATCACGAGGGTCGCCACCGGTAGATAATATATAATGAAGCAATTAAGGAACATATTGGAGAGACAAAAATTCACCAATAAAAAATAACTGAGAAAGTGTGCCGGAATGACACTGGAGCGGCGATTTGCGGACGAAGGAGTAGACTGGAGGGGTTGATGAGAGGGGAAGGAGGGGGAGGGGGGGGAGGGAATTTGCGTCTCTTTATGGAGACAGGTTAAGACGAGAGGCGGTTGCTATTGACACGCGCGAGCCGGAGTTGTTTCTGTCACGAGGGCGCCACTCTGGGACGCAAGGGGGGAATGAGAGTGAGCCATAGACGGCGAGTTCTTAAGAAAAGGAGATTCTAAAACTCCTAAGACGAGACCAACGAGCCTCAAAACACTATCTCATCAATGTTTTCAAGCCTCTCTTCCACTCAAAATCGCCTCACACAGAAAAATTGTGTGGTTGGCAATTCAGGAGAAAGAATGGAAGGTGGAATGAAACTTTATAGTCTTCTCTCAACGAAAGACAACATAGGGACCAAGTTTTACACCCTATCAGAAGGACAGAGTACTGATCATGTATTGCTCTCCACACCGCAAACCAGCGAGGTTTCCTTCCAATCGGGATTCGAACCCGGTCCTAGCCCGTACTCTTCCGACCCTTCCCCTTTCCTCAAAGCACCACAACCAACATGCAACTCCATGGAAAGGGGCCGAACAGTTATTTAACTCGACTTCTGAAGGCGGGGAGCTAATACCATCACTACTCTCCAAAGATATAGCGGTGATCCATTCAATTAGCATCCCAAGTTGACGCGTGACGTCACGCGGTACCTTTCATTTGTCGGAAGGGCATGGCTTCAAAGATTGAGAGGGAGGGGATTGAAACAAAGGGAGGACTTTCACGCTCGACACGTTTTACGGCCCTTAAACGTAGGGAGGGGAGGGGGAGGCGTGGTATTCCGACTCCCTCACGCATTGTTTCTCGTTCATCACGCCCGCGTTCTGGACCGAAGGAGACGACCACACCCCTGACCCTCCATATATCTTTCTCTCCCCCCTCCCCCACCCCTCTCTCATGTCCTTCCTCTTCCCCCACCCAAGGAGGAGGGAATCTGAATAGCAGGACCTCACGGATAACGGGACACGGACTGAGGAAGCTTACGGGGGCAGGGGAGGGTGATGATATTCGACTGGAACACCTCGAGCGGGCCATTAGCCTAAAGTGATGGTCAACAAGTAATAGTGTCCATTCCAAAAAGTGGAGAGAGTGAATGAAGATGTGAAATGAGGTGATCGTGTGTCTGACTATAGGAGAGTACCGTCTTCCCATTCGGGATTCGAGTTCCGCAAGTGGATACAAAGTTGCAGTGGTACACCGGTCCCTACTGTATTGTATTGTAGGTATTGAGGGGAGAGTACATCGGGTTCAGCACTCCGTACGTCAGGTGGGGCGTTAAATCGAGGATCCTTTGGCGTCTTTCGTTCATAGCCGACACCAGGTTACTATCCACTCTTTCTCCGCCTTCTGAATAGTTTCTATCACCAGCAATTATCACGACACTTTTAATTTGTTTTAACGAGTTTTTATAACCTTTTTGAGCGTTTTTATTAATTCCATTAATTCTTGTTTATGCATCAACTACTTAATTAATGGTATTGTACATATGCCCACACCAACAGATGCAGATGAATATTTTCGGAAACATATTGTACAGAGAAATCAATATCCGAGGCTCATCTATCCATCGATCCTTGGAGGAACGAAAAAAGGCTGCATTAGCGTCACAAACAGCAATTTTAGGATCAGAAGGCACTGAAAGACATTCGTGACTCAGTGTCAGTGAGAGAAAGGAAGATCTTTCTAGATTTTCTCTCGGAGTGAAATTAATTTCCGAGAGAGGACAGGAGGAACGGGAAATGACGAGAGCTAGTCAGGGTTCTGCAGCCTTATTTAGCAAACCCTCGACTTCATCGATCCTCGGAGATGACGAACTTTTTGACGTCACGTCGTCGACGGATCTCTATTGTGGCGTTGAGAAATTTGGATTCGCCGGGGATTTGACGTCACAAACTCGACATTTTCGAGACCCGAAAAATAAAAATTATAGCTCAACAATGGCGAGTCATGTCTGAATAAGGCCCTGGGGTTGGCGGCGATGAGTACGTATCCTTTTCGCAATCGGCGTGATTCAGCAGGAAAGGGTTTTTTTACCCGTGGAGTGGCGGGCTCTTCGCCGGCAGCAGGTGATGTGGGGCGACTGGGAAATGGAAGCCTTGTGGGCCGGAAGGTGGAGGCGGGATCGACAGGGTGGCGAAGCTAAGAGGTCTCGGGGGCGGCAACAATGAGGGGCTCCTATCGCTGATACCCTGAATGACGCGACGGGCTGTAGGGGATGGGGAAGGGGAGGAAGTAAGACATTGCCGTGGGAGAGGCTAGGACGCAGGGGAAGAAGGGGGTGGTCGGAGAGTCGGCGAGTGGGTTGAATACAACTAGCGGTCCTTATCCGCTGAAATTGGAGGCTCTACAGCTGTGGCTGTGGTGAGGGATGACGAAGGTTTAACTGGTTACAAAGGAAGACAAAGGAAGAAGTGTTAAAACAAGGTACAGGAAAGGTAGAGGAAAGGCGGTCTTTTGGAAAATAAAATTAAGGATATAAAAGTGAATACAATGTTTTGAGAGGTTTGAATTATTTAAAGCATTTTAAAGAGAGTGATAGAGAGGAAAGTATGAGGTAAATGCGGAGGAGGGAGGAAAGGAATATATGTTTTGGTTGTCATGAAGGCAGGCAGTTGACATGAAGATTTTTAGAACTGAGGATTTAATGTACAAAAAGTGGATTTGTTGTAGGGCGGCGCAAGAAGGGACGTTATGATGGCTATATTAGCGTAACCAGTCTATTAGATGAACTAAAATGGGAATCATTGTCAGACAGTGGGTTGAAACTTAGGCTTGAACTCTTAAATAAATTCCAAGATGACGCCAAAAATATTTTGCGAACCCCGACTTACTATGGTAGACTAGACCATAATCATAAAATTAGAGAAATTGATTACCGAACTGACCGATTCAAATGTCCTTCTTCCCTCGTACAATTAGGGATATGAATAGCTGTAAATATGGAAGCTGATAGCATAGGTAGTTGCATGTTGGTATACGGACTTTAAACTAACCCAACCAACAGCATGTTTTGCATGCTTGCTTTCCTACTTTTTCTGTTTTTTAATTGTGAAGTGTAGACTAGAATATAATTACTAATCCTTTTCATGCGTGAAATTTAATGCGTTTTTGTCATCAATTCAACCCCTGACACACACATTTATGTTGGCTTGCAGGGTTTTGTGTAAATGTAGATGTAGGGATGAATTGGTGAATAATAGCCAGCTGTGGCGCATCAATAATGGAAGAATACTTTTGTTGATTACTCAAAGCTTAGAACCAAAACTACGCAACAATAACTTTTTAGCCCTCCAAGATGACGATAAAACACCAAATAATAATCTGAATAAACAATTCAAAGCTGGACTCTTGATTGAAGACCGTTAGCATTTAGCGTTATAGAAATATAGTTCTGGCGAAGATTCACTGCAACTAGCTGGACTGAAAGACCTAAGAGGATGCCTTACATGAACTAAGGAAACGATGAAGCTTTATAAAAAAGATCCAATTATAAAATACAAAACTTTCTGGCCACCTTTCTACAATATATAAGAAGATTGTCATAATTATGACAAGATGGAAACAAGAACAGGAACAGAGAGCGTTGGTTGCAGCGACAAGGCATAACCTGCAAAAGGTAATGATGATATTTTGATACTATCTACTCTACTTGAACTCCATAATTCTCGAAAGCTGTCTTCTGTACAATATTCATCCCTACAGAATAACAGGAGAGCGTGGTGGCCTAGTGGGTAGAGCGCTTTGCTACTGATGGAAGTGTCCCGGGTTCAAATCTTTGGACTACCCCGAACGAAAAATCCTCGGAGTGCGAGGTGGCCCAGGGAAAGGAACTGGCCCCCCTATCCTAAATGAGTGAAATTCACACGCCTGTGGCTTAGTCCGCGGTGAGTTCTACCATCACCTATTCAAAGCAACCTTCGGATTGAATCACTGAGTGAGTGAGATAGAATAACATGTTTCCTACCAATTTGTTTTCCATCTAAGGAGAGAATAAACTTCTCTTTCTCCCTCTATATCGTTTTTTAGCACTCTCCCATCCACAACCACATCCATAAATCAAACTCCCTGAATCACTTGTTCCATCTCAGCTTCCTCCTAGCTACGCAAATTAATTAATGCTCTAGAAGTGACACACAAACCCTGCCAGGGTACAACATAGCGATGGGAGCGTGGGGGCGGAGAGGGTGAGAGAAGGGTGGAGTGTTCTGGCGTCCGCTTCGACGGCCCTGAGAAGGACACACACGCACGCAAGCGACCGCGAGTCAGTGACCGGAGGACGTGATTCAGCTCCTCCACCTCCAAATGGGGCCCAAGATCTCTCCATCCGACCCGCGGCCCGCCTTCGTCTCAATGCGCTCTCCTTTAAGAAAACGTTCGATTGCGGAAGTAAGGCGATCGATTCCTTTTTCTCAGCAGCAGAGGAGGGGAAGGGTGTGGCGAGATGCACGTGCCAGGGCGTAGGGAAAGGGCAATGGTACGTACAAAGAAACCCTCCGACGATGGTTCCATCCCTAGGGGATGGTTCGCACTGAATCGTATTAGGGATAAAATCAGGACAAGTGATGCCGATATTTAGGTTAACATGCATATCAGCATGAAACTTTGTATTTCAAAAGCTTGCAAGCTATTTTTCTAAGACTTCACCTTCCGAGTCTTATAAAAAAGAACTTAGTGGGTAGGAAAATGAAAATAACCTTTGAATTCTACAAGAATATTATTCGGAAAACCCGGGTTTTGACACTTTGTGGCATGTTCAGGTGAGGCTGGCACCTGAAGACGACCCTAAGTGTCAAAACCCGGGTCGTACGAATAAAATGCTTGAGTATTTTACCAGGTTATTTCCATTTTCCGTGATGGATAAATTCCACCATATCAAGCCTGAAACATTTTCTTTGTTAGTAGGTAGGGTTTTTCCCCCATGTCACGGAGTGCAATAATCTTTAATTGAATGATGTTGAACCAACTAGTTCATGTTATTTGGCAATTTTACCACCTGGGACAAATGCCTAGAGGTGACTGCCAGGGTACTCATTGGGTACAGATGAAAGTAAGAACATATCAATGACTTAAACTTAAACAATGCTTCAAAATTACCTTTTTTCTTCGTACAATTAGGGATATGAATAGCGGTAAATATGTCCAATACGAGTGAATCAATCCATAGCATAGGTAGTTGCATGTTGGTGTAAGGACTTGAAGGAAACCCAACTAGCAGCACGTTTTTGCATGCTTAGTTTGATATTTTTATCTTTTAAATAGTGCAGTTTATACTAATACATTAATACTAATCCTTTTAAATGCATGACATGTAGTGCATGTTTGGTGAGAAATAACCCCCTGCCACACACCTTTATGGTGGCTTGCAGGGTATTATGTAGATGTAAACAAAGAAATAAACAGTTGAGCGCTCATATGGAGGCTTTCAACAATAAGCCGCATTAGGAATACTTCACGCAGAAGATGGCTCATCATCATCTTTTGAATTATGCCGTTAAGTTGCCCGATCAGGAAGAAGCTTGAGGCCCAACCAAAAGCGAACGCGGCCTCATCTCTAGCACCACTCGCGACGATAAGAAGTTCAGAAGGTAAATAACACTATTCAAGATGGTGTCCTTATTTAGTGAGTATACGAAGGAAAGCATTGACAGACGGAGCAAAGAGTATAAAGTGAGGTCAATATTCTAGCCACACACCAACCGGATCTCCCTTCTTTAAGAATGACTCGTGACAGGGTTGGTGTAGGCCTAAAAGTGGTAGCAGTCTTATTATTTGTCATGATAAGGGACTTCATGAAGCCTGAACTTATTAAAAATATCTCTTAGGAAGGGATGGAAGTAGAGGTAAGGCATATGTAAACAGCTGTTCTTCGTGGAATGAAAAGACTTCGGCTCGAATTCGTCAGCGTAACACAAGAGAAAAGAGCAAAGTATAAAAGAGCAATGCACTGAGAAACTTGCAAGCCACCTCGAGGCAGGGGATGAAGAATCATCGAAAATGCATTATGAACAGACACTAATGGTTACAGTAATTCTTAATTACAGATAACAATTAATATCATTCAGGAAGAACACACCAAAGTTTATTTTAAGAACAACATGCAAGGAGATACAATATTTCAAGCAGACATGTAAAAAGTCCAAAATATTCACATAACCTGTCCTGATTATTCTTATCCCTAGCAACTTAGGTTTAACCTAATTAATCTGTTTATGAGTAGGGAACGAAATGCCATCATCAATGAAGGAGAGATCTTTCAATAAGTGTACATCTTGGTGCCATTATGAGCAACAAGGTCTATTTTGCTTTCCGCGAGACAAACTTTATACGCTTGCCATGGAAGTGGAATGTATTTTTTAAGCGACGATACGTGCGCCTAGAGGCATGGACGATGACAGAAGTGGAGAAGGAAAGGGCGGAAGCATTCGAAATGTGGTGCTACAGAAGAATGATGAAGATAAAATGGATAGACCTAGTGTCAAACGAAGAAGTATTAAGAAGAGTGGGAGAAAAGAGAAGCCTGCTGAAGACTCTAAGAAGAAGACGGGATAATTTAATTGGCCATATCTTAAGACACGACAGCCTGATGAAGACAATCGTTGAAGGGCAAGTGGATGGGAAGATTGGCAAAGGAAGGTCTCGTGCGAGATGTATGGAACAAGTGATGAAGGATGTGAAAGAGAAGAAATACGTAAATATGAAGAGATTAGCCGATAGAAGAAGTCAGTGGAGAGCTGCGTCATACCAATCTGAGGATTGATGATTAATGACGATGACGTGCACCTAGTTCATCTATAAACAAAATTATTTTCTTCTTGTTGCAATGTAAAATAGCTTATAGTTGCATCATCCATTTTGTGTCTACATTTGATGATGAATCACTACCTGTTACACCTACTGGGTGGCTTAACGGGGACTCTGAACGTGCAGGTAGATGCAAACGAATCTACATCTACATAATACCCTGCAAGCCACCATAAAGGTGTGTGGCAGGGGGTGAATTCTCACCAAGCATGCACTACATATCATGCATAAAAAAGATAAAATAGCGAATGTGTAGAGTGACGCAGTTTGGTCGATGACATGACCTAAGGAGATGCATATGGATGATGGATGGTGATTGGACGAAATCATGGACTGAAGGAAGAGAGAGAGAGAGAAGAGAGACAGTAAGGGAGGTAGGCGGAAGTGGAATGATCTCGAACAAGAGGAGGTTCTGCGCGAGTGGGAGACTAAGCAAGAGGACGCCCTCGCTCCTTGTTCCTTGATTGGGACAGGTGTGAATGGGCAGCAGGATGGAACGGGACGAGGAGTGCGTGGTCGTCTTGGAGACGGGACGGAGCCGAGTCACGCGCCCTACGTCACAGCCTCTCCAATAAGGCGCACGTAAATGGAAACTCGTCCATCGAAATACTTCTCTTCGTCACAATCGCTCGACGGGTTGCGACAGGACCCGGATCCCCGATTTCACACGTTTTTCCGTCACGATTTTAAGACCATAGAAAATAAAATCGAACCAAGGCGGAAAATAGGAATGGGAAAATATCAATTTTTTCCAGTGAGTGCATATTATTATTTTTTTAGCGAATATTATATTTTGATGAACCGCAAAATTTCTTCATAAAACGAAAATTCAGACCTTATAGTATTTCGTTTCCGTCCAACCAGGATCAGTATTATGAGATGAATATTAGTAAACGATACCCGTAATAAATGAATATCCATAATCTATATACACAACGGATGCTACGACTATTATATCCCTCTAAAACATACTCCCAGTTCTTTCTTGTCCCCAACTTTTATAGAGGAATACCTTTCGTATAGAGCATTTCTCTCTTTTGCTTAACATTCTTTCGATCTATTTTCATTATATCTTAAATGCTTATTCTCTTTCTAGCACTCCTTTATCCAACCAACTTTATATTCCCATCTCCCCCGATTATTTGTTACATCAACCCCATTTTCCTCCATATTTCCTCCAGTAACTTCTCTCTTCTCAGAACATCTAAAGAGCTTCCTCGTTCCCCTTTTTTTTGCTTTTCTCCATATCCATCCTAACCCA
The DNA here is from genome assembly GCA_933228895.1 of Platycnemis pennipes. Taxonomy (NCBI): domain Eukaryota; kingdom Metazoa; phylum Arthropoda; class Insecta; order Odonata; family Platycnemididae; genus Platycnemis; species Platycnemis pennipes. The sequence goes on along the minus strand of OW121851.1, from coordinate 125,065,772 downwards.
CACAGAAAACCTACTAATAGTCCAGATTTCGGATTCATATAAAATCAGACTCTAGTTATAATACACTATGGTGTATGGCTCACTAAATTTTGAGATTATAACGCTTAGTCTATGCATGAACTAAGTTATAAGCCTTAGTTCAAACTTGACATCCATGCCCGTGACAATATTCGAACATATGACCTTCAATGGCAGACGGACCGGGACGTTACCAACTGGACTTTAACATAATGATGTGAGCTATGTGTACTTTCCTTGACCTTGCATGTGACGCAGGAAATGACGAAAACAGCATGAGGACAAAACTTCAGTCAGGTTTACGCAACCGTAAATCACATGAGTAGAAAATTGTTCGTTTTTTTCACTTCGTTCTGTCTAGCCATCGCAAATGAGCTTTCCCCTTCGCGAATCGTCGTCAGAATACCCCGAGGAGGAGGAGTGGGGAGAAGGCCGTAATGCTGAAAGGGGAAGGGTATTAAAACCCGTGACTTCAAAGGGAGGAAAGATTCCCGAGTCCGAAATGTTTACCGTAAACAGGACATAAATTCGCCTCCGGAGGGTCCAGGGGTATGCACGCATGCTGTTTTTTTCCGCACGCATGGTGGAGCATTGCAGGAGGACGCGAGAGGATTAACTCCCACGTGGGAGGAAAGGCCTTTCCTCCTACCCACCCCCTTAGGAAACCAATCGGAACATTCGACCCACACGCGAAGAAAGTACGGCCGGGTGTGTACACGTGAGAAGCAAACAGAGGAGGAGTCGTGCCATAAGTCACCGTCACCGAAGAGACCCGCTCGTTTCCCTCTAAAACAACACCGGTCGACGAAGATCATTAATTTCACGAGAACTAATATTTCAGCGTTCTCCAATTTTCCGATTAAATAGGTATCAAAATGATTCTTTTTTTTGTTGAAAGAAGGGCACCATCTTTTGATGTGCATTCGTATTTGCAAATTATAAGCATCAATTAATGGCCGCCGCGTTTATTTCCCTCCTATTGCTGTCGTCAGCGAAGATAGCGACGACTGTTTAATCTTTCGCTGTAACGCTAATCCGGAATTCGTACGTACGCTATTTTCTTATTCTTCCTCTTCTTTAAAGTGAAAAATCGTGGATTTGGCGAGAAAAAGCAAGAGAGATACTACGAAAAAGGAAAAAATTGAACAGCATTACACGACTGTCGAATGTGGGAGTGGCGTTTTTGTCCTTATAAAAATTAGTTCTTACTCCTATAGCCGTAGCCTTCGGTGTTTTCTTTTAGTAATCGACAAGCATAGGCGAGGATTTTTGATATCTTTATGAACAATGGCAAAATATTGCTAATTTTCTATACTAATGAATGCGGGGGCGGCTTTACATTTCAGGTTATAAACCTACCTATCAGAGCTTTATTAGCTATGATTATGGCTTTATGAATAAAAGTGATGTATTATTGCGCGAGCCTCCATAGTGAATAAGATGAGAAATAAAATTACTTGAGAAACAATTGAAAGTATTATTATTTATTCTACTCTCCCTACTCCTTTCATTGGATGATTCCCAACCGGGATACGGGCTCTACTCTAACAAACAAGGAGTCGTCATACGCCACCCGCCAAATGTTTCTCTCGCCTTCCTTAGAAAGCTTGAGAACGAAAAGAATCCGCTCCAGTGCACAGGGTGGGCGGGTAAGCAGCAGATGAAATCGCCAGATTTACGACCACCGGCTCGTAGAGAAAGAGTTAAAGGGAAGAACATAAACGCCCTTCAAATCCATATAATGGACGACCCATGAAAGAATATCTACACTCTATAAAGGCTGACCGAAAAAATCGTCTTCCTATGTTCACAAAGTAGAATTCTCAAGTTGTTCTGTGGAATGGTCATAATTTTCATGTGCGTAAATGTTACTTTTCGATGAAGATTTTTCCAATGGTGGCCATCTTTGGAAGCAATTGTTGCTGACAGAAACCGATTCTGTTGATGTTCATGACTTTCGCGAGAATTATATGACGATTTGAAACAAAAAACTCACGCTATCTGGTTTCGTACAACAGCTCTGGCAATTAACATCTCAGTGATAATGAATCGTGCGAGCTAAAAAACTAAAAATATAAGCATTCTCGGATCAAAGTAAATTAAACAAGGGCGTGTTGAATGCGCTCAATTCGGAATTTGAATTCAATGTTTCAAAATGTACAAGTCCCAGTTTCATACTTCAACAAACACCTCACGAAGAAAGCAAATCGTGGACTCCATTTTACGCCTCCAAGGAATAAAACAAATGAAAATGATCATGCAGTAAAGTTAACGAGAAACATTTTATATCAATAACTTCCAATTACGTCACAATTTAAATCGAAATAAATAACTTCCAATTACGTCACCAATTAAATCAAAATAAATCCATTAGACAGCAGTGAGTATAATTTTCTAATATTTCCAGAAATAAGATTTTCGGACCTTAACTTTCCAACCATTTCCCGTGAATATGCGCGTCTAAACAGATTTTTCAAAAAAATGACATTTCGTTACTGTGCCGAAATGTTTTATGTTACACACCGAACCACTAAGACTACTCTGATTATGTTGGACAAAACCGGTCGACGAAAGCTTTCAAAACAAAATTTTGTGGATTTATTTACTAAGTTTTTACCTTTGTACTCCATTAAGCCAGAGTGATTAGAAGCATAATTTACTGAAAAAGTACCTTAGAAGATATTCTATCGCTGGACAAGTAGTTATTGCAGGATATTTTTCACCTCATAGAGCTTAAGCACGAAAAAATGGCACCACTTTCGTTTTACGCTGGGGCCCCTCCTTTATTTATCATCATTTTAAGAAATCTCCAGGACTTGTAAAGTTGGTATGCGCGTGGGTAGCGATCCCATCAGCCCTGAGCGCCCCTGAATGGCATCTCCCCGCCCCTCTAGCGCTGAAAACAATCAAAGAGATGGGCTGTGTACGGGGGGAGGAGGGATGAGGGGGGGGGGGGGCGCCCACGAACCCTTTCGCCCCGGAGGAAGGATCCACACCGAAGTGAGGCCTGCCAACTCTCCGGAACACAATAGTAAAACCCTCGGAATATCTCCATCGGCTATGACATCTTCCTCCTGATTCTCGCCTTCAGGCTCATTCTCCGAATTGCCAAACTTAAATTTACATGCGGAGAAGGGAGTACATTATAACACCGATAATATTCTATATTTGATAAGGAAATCCATAGCAGGACGAGAGGGATAAAATGGTTTCCGAGTGAGTCATTGATCAAGGGATCATTTCCCTCACCTGGGACCTTATTCAGAATAGACAACAATCGCTAAGGCAACAAAATGTCGATCACGTGACATCATGGCCACTCCATTCCATATTTTTCAATGCAACCATCAGGTTTCGTCAAAGCAGTGACATCAGAATAAGGTCAAAAACGAGGTTCGATAATTCTCAAACGATTCTGTTATTTCACGGAGAGTGTTTCACTATTCCTAGGCTTAGTTAGTCTAAAAGATCTCTGTAAATATTTCTGGCTACTAGTTTTACGCTTCATTATATCTCAAGCACATACGTGATACAAGATACACACACAAAAACAAGTTATTCAATTATTGATAAATATACCCTAGATGGCACATTTTCTTTGTAACACAAGCAGCACAGGGAGTGTAAATGTTCCCTCTATAAAAAATTAAGAGATATGAATATACTGATGGGTTTATATTTACGGGAGCTCAACCTCAAAAACCTGACCGTTATTTAAGGTTAGAACACTGTGGTTTTGGTTTAAAAAATGTTAAAGGACCGGTTACTAAAACAATATTTTGAAGTCCCAATAGTACAATTTAGATAGTAATAATATTCTGTCTCCACGCACTCTAAAATTAAATTGTTTTCTATTCGTTAAAAGTCCTGTCAAGGTCGGCTAAGGGTCAGAGAATGGACAAGCCTCGCCACTTCATCGCGTTTAATGAACAACCTCCCGTCTATCGCACTTGAGCGAAGTATCGCCGTTAAGATTTCCATGCGCCACACGCTAACAATGACAACATGGCAGTTACGCGTGTCCACGACAGGGGACACGCGTGACAAAGGCTGAACACGTGCATTGAGTCAAGGGAAAAAGGAACACAGGTTATAACTAATCCGCAAACGTTGACAAAACGATCGCGTGTGCTGACTCCTTCCTTGGCCTGTTTATTTTTTTTGCCAAGCACGCGTCATTGTTCAAAGCGTGGCGACTAGCTGCCGACGCTAGATCATATTTCCACAAGCGTATGTAAAATCTGCATCCGATACTAGCGCGTACGATGCCTGCATTCATATACGATGTGGCAAATTACAGGTAGAGGGCGTCTAAATTCCCAGGAGGAGTGAAAGGAAACGCTTTTTCCACCTCGTTGCAGGTTACAGATTATTTCAATAATTCCTGAAAGCTCCCTGTTTCACTAGTTACGTTTTAATATAGCTTTAAGAACAGTTTGGAATTACCATTATTTCGTTGCTTCAAAGTTTTTAATTTTTCCAGTGACTTCTAAGCATTTCATGTTTTACAATAGCCATTAATATACCATCTTGTTTAGTTTTCAGGACGAAATTAAAGTTTACGATTATTCAGATCCCACACTATTTGGGCAGATTGGATCAAGCATAATATTAGAAATATAGACACCGTTGCCGATGAATTCAAATTCTGTTGTTCACTCGTACAATTGGCGGCCATGGCCGATATTCTCAAACCTTCGTTCTTGTTCCACAATCATGACAACAACAATCAAGACTTCAATAAGTATTCATAGACATGATATAACCTTCATAAGACAACACAATTGTAGTCACTTCATACGAAAACGCACACAATTGAAGGCTGGAACATATAGCTGTCACACGCCGTGTTCATCTACATCTACGTAATACCCTGCGAGCCACCACGAGGGTGTGTGGCAGCGGGTGAAGATAGCCAAACATGCACTATTGACATGAATATGTGGCTTGAAAGTTATGATGTCGATGTAGATGAAAATGAGATCAAATGGGGAAACTCTCGCTGACCATCTACATCCATGGAGTATCCTGCAAACCACTACAACAGTGCGTGGCAGGAGTGTAAATAATCACCGAGCAAAAATACATGCACTAATTAGTACAACATTAATTATTTAGAATGACGAGTTAGTTATGCACCCAAGGCACGTGCAACTAAATGTATATTAGCTACACACGGAGATAGTATTTATTAATTAGTTTAGGCATTTGTTAAAAATATTTATTTATAATTACTATTAGACCTCCTTTGATGCAGTTAACACGAGCTAGTAGAGTTACGAACATGTTTGAGATCCATTTCAGACTACCTGCGTTTCACCTATAACCTATCCGGTTAAGATGCTGGTTTTTATGGTCTCCCATAGTTCGCAGGAAGATAGATATTTTAATTCCACATCTACATCTTCGTAATACCCTCTGAGCCACCGCGAGGGAGTGTGTGAGTGGAAGAAATATCGACATATATGCACCACTTACATGCAACTAACAATAAGATGTATAATACATGGAAGCACGAACAAGACCTATCCTTCACAAGACAAAGCTTCTATACGGAATTATTCTATCCGGACAGCAAGTCCTTTCTCTCTGGCTTGGATTACCGCTTAAATGAACCAGGATTTATCGCAAATCGACTCTTTACTTGCTAATGACAGAACGATGATGAAACAGATAAAAGAGCGCACAGCCTTGAGAGGGTTATATCTCAATCTTCGAGTTCAGTGCACTTCAGAAGGCGCCCAGCGATATCCACCGACCGGAATGACTGCCCCGAGTTACGAGGCAAGAAGGGCCTTCTGCCTATTCTGGCACTCACGGAACCGTGAAACGCTAACCGGCGCAAAACTTCACGCTAAATGCGGCCATAATTATCGCGTGGGCAACCGTTTATCGTTAGCTTTGTCGCCCAAAAGACCAAGCCACCTGGACCCTTAGAAGAATGGGAAGTTTGTCCACAGTTCAATGACTGAGCTGCCGGAGTCCAGTGTAGTAACCGAAAGATAGCTCCTGACCCTCCTGACACAAGACGTTTCTCTGTCTCCATCTGTAGGGTAGGGAGTTCGGCGGCGAAACGTTTTAGTAATCACTTATTGTTAGAAAAATAATCTCGCCCCAAATTGCACGCATGTTTCAAACTAGTCACGGAAAATACGTACTGAGATAAATAATATCGCACAGCACGGATGTTGACAAACATGTTTTGGTTTCATCGTAGCGACGCTGGGTGAAAACCGGCAAAAGTTGGAGATAATGCAATAAATGAAAATTGAGTTGGAAGTTTTGACCCGAAATTTGACGTCAACAAGCAACAGCCCGTTTAAAAGTGCTTCTTGCAAACTAACACGAGCAGTGTTTCAAACGGGGGATGAAATTGATAGATAATGCGTACGCAAGAAAATAGCAAATATTGTGTAAAAAAGATCGCTTGGCATCAAATGAGTGCACATAAATGGAAAATAAAAGGGTTTTCATACGGATACACAACGACTGAAGAGACATTACTCTCCCAGCCTACCGGGCCAGAAAAGAAGTTCATTTACGTCTACTACCACTTACATCTTTTTTAGTAGGACTAGGAATCAAAAAGTCGATTTCTTTGGATCGTTTAGTCGGCATGAAGCAACTGATCTTCATGATATGCTGGCCGAATGGTAAAAAAGAATCAGGATTCATAATTGATAAATAAAACTAATTAGTGATCCAGTTCCGATTTACCTCAAAATATTAAGGATTACAAGGGAACTTCATGAACGTAGGGAAAACATTTACCAATAGGTTGTGACGAGGATCTTTAGTATCTAAAGAGACATATTGGCGTCAAATGTGCAACCAACCGAGCTGCAACCTAGCGTTAAGTCAAGAAATAATAGTCTTTGGGGCAAAACAAAGTGTTTCTTCGATCTACATCACGAAAGGAGGAAACAGTCGATTACATGCCATTGTATTGACCGGTTCCGAAACAAATACTGCCTAAATACTCATGATGATTATCAGTAATTCCTTTGCAGATTTTACGCGCCTCTGAACACTCCATTTCACATTCTCCCAGTTCATCTGTGATCCTATTTGCACCAACGAAGGCAGAATTTTATCGATTTTACAAGAAAAATATTTAATTCACACCCATGAGAGCCTAATGTAAAAAAATATCAATGCATTCAATCAAATGCCTAATCCATTTAAAAATGAAGACACATTCGTAGCTATTAACCATTTAATTACAAGTGCCTGGTTAATTCTTAACACGAAGTGTTCTTATTAAGGATAAATATCTATTAGTGTCTGTCCGGTGATGATTCATCCCTTTCCACAAACCATCGTGGAGGCTGGTAAAATACTCATCTACATCTACGTAACACCATGCAAGCCACCTCTTTAAGGTGTGGCAGAGGGTGAAGGATCACCAAACATGCACTACTTACATGCAACTATGAGCTACAAGGTTATGGATCACTAAACGTGCAATAATAGCACGTAATTAAGAGCTATGATGACAAAACATCGTGAAGACATTTTAAATATGGGAGTCATGCACAACTAAAGGCCCGAATGAATTAGGTTTGATCAGAGAGCTCGACAATGAAGCGTAGAGGAGCTAGGTTTGTTAAAAGGCGTTACGATAGGCTTATTAGAGCATCAAAATTGATGTAATAATTAGGTTGGGAATCATTATCAAATCGTAGGTTAAAGTACAGATTAAACCATTTGCAGAAATTTAAAACGGATAACTTTACTGAAGATGTTAGATAACTATTAAAAAGCCCTGCGTATTATGGTTCAACCACATAAATAAGATGAGAGACAGATAGCCGTACCGAGAGACTCAAAATTTCATTTTTCCCCATGCTATAAGAGAACACGATAGGCAGCAAAGCCAAGGGATAAGTAGGTGATATATTGTTAGTCTATAGTGCATGATACATCATTAACAATCAATAATCCCTTTATTACTATGTAGATACTAACCATCTAACTGCATGTGACCCTATAGATAATAGGGAAAATTATTTTAATGCATATTTGAAATGTTAAAACAAGAATTAAATGTTTTAATGCAATCAACTTGTAGCTTTTTACTTCAACAGGCAACAAATTAATTTGCAGAATTTGTAGCCTGTTTGCAAGTCAATAGTGAATGTTTGGTAATCCTCACCCCCTGCCACACACCCTCGCGGTGGCTTGCAGGGTATTTCGTAGAAGTAGATGAGAACTAGATGCAGATAGGACCACTGCCGGAATCCCAAAGCTATTTCTGCGTCGCCTACATATCATCATGAACACGGAGGGATCTTACATCTGATTTACTGCTTCCTGAGGAAAACATGGCGCTATAAGACCGCTTCATTGTTATTTTTTCTATCATCCATTACGGATCCTCCGGCAATTCCCACGAGCCAACATTGGCGAATCGACGCGATAAGTGCTCCACGCTCGCTCTTTACTCAGGTGAGAGGCCGCGCAGGTGTTTTACAGCTTCGCGTGGGCAGCACAGTTATAAGACACGGGGGAAATATCCCATTTGCATTAATATCTGCGCGGGCCGTTCCAGAGTGGGCCCACGCGGCAGGCACAGCATCTCGGGCCAATCACTCGTTCGCGAAGGGGAGACTGCCCAAACGGAGAAAATGCAAGCTCTCCGTCCCGGCACAAATAACAAACAAGGCAAGACGGTCGATTCCAAGGCCGCTCCAATTATGAAAGATGATCGGAGGAGAAGGGTGGCAGTCCCATAAGTTTTGTCCCGGAGACAAGAAACTAGGTACGTGCGAATATTACCCGCGAATGCTCGAATACCTCGAATATTAGGAAGAATTCGATATTCGAGATCTCGAATAATTATGCTAAAAGAATTCGATGCACGAAATCTCGAATAATAATGCTAATCACGCTATATTTGGCGTGTTGATGAACTACACCATATTAATTCCTCGAATATTAGGAAGAATTTGATATTCGAGACCTGGAATAATTATGCTAAAAGAATTCGATATTCGAAATCTCGAATAATTATACTAGTTACGCAATATTTGGCGTGTTGGTGAACTACATCACAATAATTCATAACTGGTCAGGACATGGTGTATCAACACTTTCTGCTCAATTATTAAGGTTTATAAAAGTTTAACAGTTAACAGTCCATAATTGGTAGAAAAAATATTTTTACTACATATTTGACATTTTAAAACAAGAATTAAATGTTTTAACGCAATCAACTTGTAGCTTTTTACTTCAACAGGCAATAAATTAATTAGCAGAATTACATTTAGCATTACAATTGCAATTCTAGTATTCGAGGTATTCCAAATTCGAGATGTTCGAGTCATGATTTGATATTCAAATTCGATATTCGAATTCGAGAAATCTGTCATTCGACCCATCTCTACAAGAAACACATCTCTACACCCAGCGAACTGATTACGGGAATACGAATGGGTCATGATAGGCTTACCCGTTGTTATCATTTTGTTAATATTGCTTCTATTTGCAAGACTATAGATGAAAGCATAGGCATGTTTCCTTATGGCCGTGACGCATAGACGATGACAGCAGCGGAGAAGAAAAGGGTGGAAACATTCGAAATGTGACGCTCCAGTAGAATGATGAAGATTAAAGGGATCGACCGAGTAAGTAACGAAGAAGTCCTAAGCAGAGTGGGAGAAAAGAGGAGTCTGCTGAAAACTCTAAAAAGAAGACGGGACAACTTCATCAAAAAAATATTAAGACACGAATGCCTGATGAAGAAAATTGTCGAGGGAAAGGTTCACGGGAAGAATGGAAAAGGCAGGCCTCGTATGAGATGTATGGAACAAGTTTTGAAGCCTGTGAAAGAAAAGAATTACGTTAATATGAAGAGTTTGGCCGATAGAAGAATCGAGTGGAGGTCTGCGTCAAACCAATCTCAGGACTGTTGACCAATAATGAAGATGAGATGAAAGCGAACGTATATTTCGCTGCTATGTTACAAAGTTTACAAATTTATTTCCTGTTTTATTTTTATCTACATTCACCTCCATCATCATAACTCTGAAGGCGATGGCAGACAGTCGTAGAAACGTGTCTTCTTTAAACGCTATCACTAGGTGTCAAATCCTAGAACGATTTATCATAGCATGGCTTTCATCAAGGCTATCACCCCGCCCGTCGGATGAGACGTTGGGACTATGGACCTTTAGGGAACTCTACCGTAAATAGTTGGCTGGCTGATACCTACGCAAGGTTTTACTCCACCTTCCTTGGTTCGCCCTCAAAAAATTTCGACCTCGACCTCAATTATTCTTATTGACATAAACGACCTTAGCTGTCGGTTGCCTCAGCGTATTCACCGTTAAGAAGCACAAATAAATAGCAGTAGACTTATATCGCACCATCTATTCTTAAACTTGACTCCTCACCTTAATCTTAAGGCATAAACATCCATTACTCCGCCGAAACCTCGATTTTTGGTTTGCCAGGAAACCACGATTTCGGTTCGCACTTACCGATCTGGATACCACGGATGGCACTCGTCCTCATTCCATTCATATTGCACAAATTTAAATAAGGGTCAAATATCTAGAATAATAGGAGACTAGCCAAAGAGATACAGCAAAGAGTCCAGCATATGTGGATTAACTGGAGAAAGTTAAGCGAAGTGTATACGTGACAGGAAAGCAAACGCAGAATGAAGGGTTAATTGTATCGAATGGCACAGGTATGCCTGCAATAATATCGGTATGGAACTGAAACCTGGGAAAGTAATAAGAGAACAAGATAAGAAAGAGGGAAATACACAAGGGGCAGGGAAGAGAGGAAGTCTAAGACAGAGAGGTGCGGAGGCAAGGAAATAAATGCTACCCCATTGTAGTACATGGGACTAATAAAGGCTAAGAAAAAGAAGAGGGATTCCTTTCACTAAAAGGAGAACCAATGAGAAAATGTCTTGGCAAAGCTCGGGTAATCACCAAGGTTCACGGCTCATGACATCACAGCAGACACGGGCGCTCCTCTGATCGGTGCTTTGTCATCAGAACTGACTTTGTATGGGAAGTTGGGTTGGATGACAGCTGAGCGCATGAGAGCAGCTGCTTTTTATCAGTCCGATAATAAAAAAATACGCCAGGTGGAACTCCGCGTCGCAAACAAAATATAATCGATACCACGAATAGCACATCCAGGGCGAGATAACCAAGGCCTGCTTTCATTCTGCATTAAAACGCTTCTCCTTTCCAAAGCTAGTATGTATATAAAGAGCTACACCCTAGTTTCCACATCTGAAAAATAACTGGCAGTACTGGAGCAAAGCAATTACGTAACAAAAGCAATTTATAAATAAGCATGCAAAGAAAAACGCATACGCCCAACGAAGCGTTGCGATCAACTCACAAAGTATTCCGTTTCGGGTTTGAAAGACGATTTCACTTGGTCACAACATCAAAGAGCACCCACGATGACCGACTCAAGACCCATTTGTACGAATTTCATCCGCAAATTTTATGATTTGATGGCACGAATTCATTGGTGTTTACGATTAGTAATAAATAGAGCATACGAGGCACCTGAAACCTAATTACACGAATTCTGAAAAAAAAACTTTGTAAGAGAGCTCTGTGAGAAAAAAAAACCTTCGTAAATGTACGCGACAGAGAGAAATGGAGAAATGCAGTGATTACTCGGTACTAATAAATGACTTCAATTCCATTCAAACCCACCTCTTACAACTAAAAGGCAGAACTCTAAAGTGAACGCATATACGGCCACTCATTTCAGCTAGCACATTCCCAACGAGCATTAAGAAGATGGAAATCAATTTCTTCCCCACATTTTAACACACCCCAATACACATTTTCGCATAAGTAAATGGCAACATTTATGCAATACGGCGGCGTTTTCAAAGTAAAGTCCATGGAGAAAAGAAGAGCCATTAAGAGCTTAACTGCGGAAAGCTTTAAGATGCAATGAAAACTGATGAGGGTCACCTTGGCTTGGCCATTCAGGTGATTATTTTCGGCTCTTTCCTTTCTTTGCTAAAAAAACTCCGTACGAGAAGATGTAAATTACACCCCAAGTTTAAGGAAGAGGTAAGAGCTTATAAAATTAAATGGTCAGCTAGCATGCCATAGCTTGTATTCCGATATTGTCCAACATTAATTCACAACAACAATAATTGTACTCATTTCGCATTGGTTGATGTCTCGTAAACATGTGCCCAAAAATATGTGGACAATCGTTATCCTATGCGAGTTGTAACCCTAATTCACACAGTTAAGGTACTTGGGTGCACTGAAACGAATAATGCGTATATATCGTCGGGGACCATCCTATGGATCATCGATTGGTTTTTGACGCAGCTCTCCACTTGGTTCTCCTATCAGCTAACCTCTAAATATTTGTATATTTCTTATTTTTTTCCATCCTCCACTACTTGCTTCATACATCTCATGCGAGGCCTCACTTTGCCATTTTCCCCATTCTCTTGTCTCTTGACGATTTCCTTCATCAGTATATCATGGCTCAAGATATGGCTGGTAAAATTGATCCGTATTCTTTTTAAAGTTTTTATTCTTAATTTTGCAACTTCCAAATCACACGTATCGGGCACTTGGAAGTAGTCCTAATATTAACCAATCCATAATTTCGCCAACCACTTAAGTTGTCGTTAGTCTCCGTACTTGAATAAAACATTAAATCTTCATGGAATCATGAAGAGAAGTCTCTATCACGGCAAATCGGGGGCTTGAAAGGTACATAAAAATATATGTTTTAAGTATATGAAAAACAAAAGCGCACTACGACAGGATACATCATGAATAAAAAATTAGAGAGATAGATAGCAGGACGGAAAGATTCAAGCACTCATACTTTTCCGGGCACAAAAACGGGCATTAATAGATTACAGCGATGATACAAGAGGAAATCAGAATAGGTATTGTAGATTCTTTCTACCAGAAATTAGAACTTTGTGATTTTATAAATAGCGTGCACATGTGTTAACAATACCACTCAAAAATAAAATAAACTTTGCCATATCCCACACGATCTTTACTATTCACTCAACCGGTTTCAACCCCTTCAGCTCAATTATTCATATATTAATCAATTATTATTTCAGTTAGCGATGCTACAGCCACTGCTTTCGTCCACGCTTCTGTTCGAAGAGGGGGGGGGGGGGTTGACTCGATGTGAAGGCGGGCGGTAGAGAGATATGTACGTATGTAGTCGGTAGGGCAGAGTTGAGGAGACGAGAAAGCTAACTCGTGACGTGATCTCGCACGTAGAGGACTGTTATGAGGGAGTCGTCGGAAGAAGAAGCGGTGGGCGTGGGATATGGGCACTGAGTGGGTGTGGAGACGGAGAGAGAGAGGGGCCCTTCACAGTCCCACCCACTTCACTGACGGAGACGGGACGCCCACAGAGGGAAAGATCTCTAAACACCGACGCGAAATGTCCTCCCCACTCGCCGCCTACGACACAATGCACCGGGCTTCGAACCAGTGACTGTGACTAGGTAGCGATCACGGATTGTCACAACGGGCGCAGTTATAGTTATATTTATTTGATTTAAGACAGCAAAAATAAGACGCTAATCCTTCCTTTGTTTCCCGGACACTTCAAATTACAAATCTCACTTGAAGTATCTCGTATTTTCCCGGCTAATAATGCTGGTGAAGTCTTCTCGGGTTCTAAACCGGGCTAGGTAATCGGCGACTGCCAACGTTTAAACTGCTCAAGGCGTTGAGTTTACTTCAACGCCCTAATGATGACGGCAGTGTCAGCCGTCGAAACGTCGGTAGTCGCTGAAGCAGTGACTCGGTGGAGAATCCGAGAAAACTTCACCAGCAAATCTCACTTAGTAAAGAAATTCATTACGACAAGCAGTGCGCTTTTATACGAGTCCGCCATATTGATGAAACAAGTGAAAACGCGAAAGTAAGACTCATGATCTCAAGTAAGAAAACTCCCGAATTCCTTTCAACAGGTAGCAATTTACGACCATTCCGGGAGAGAGATCACCCATCCCTTCCATGCCTATCCTTATACCTTTCCTCCCAGTCTGAAGCGCCTATTGGTGCGGAAACAGACTTGAAAACACCCATGATGATGTAGGAAATCCTATATCAGGTACGGTGGGACTGGATTGCATACGCAGTAGTCTCCTTTGTCAAATTAATATCCAGCTGGATATCCTACACTTACCTCATGAAGGTATTTCATTATATATAACCTTGTGTACATTTCAATTTTTACGGATCTTGGTTATTAAAATATTTTCCTATTCTGTAAAAAGTTTTTGGACATTCTGAGTTGTTTAAACCCGTCCAATGATTCAAAACCGGAATTCGCAGCAAGAAGGGAATTGCAAGATTTTGAGGGGATAACTGGGATTTGGGGACAACTATGTAGCAAATGGAAATGCATACTTAGGGTCAAACTACATTGAGAAGGAGGGAACGATATTCGATGTTGAAAAGGGGGAAATCGAGTGAAGATGTTCATTAACGCTGCTTAAGTCACAGGAATCCTCAAGCGGCTCAGAGAAAACCTGATACCCTCCCATTAGTTTTTAAAAAGATCGCTGAAAAGTTAAGCAAAGAGACTTGCCACACCCTCTATGGTTTCAATGTTTGATGCATCGAAGAGTACTCAGGGTCGATGAAGTGTGGCAATCCACGCTCAGGAGCCATCCATCACGTTCGCCCCGAGAGGAACGCGTTAGGAGGCGAGAGAGTGAGAGAAAGTGCATGCACGAACCTTCACGTGAAGTCACAAGACCGGGGGCAAGCGAGTAATCAAACGCTGACACGTGCACTCACGTACCTGAGAAAGAAAAGAGAAAATTATATAGTGACATTGCGCAACAACGAGACATATCAAAAGTACAACGAAATACAAAGATGATGCGAACGTATTCAATAAAAATGCATAGGAAATGTAAAGGGAGAAATTTTTTAATAAAAAGGACTCGATAAATTAATATACATGTCCTTTAAAATTACCCCACTCGAAACGTATTGGATTATTTTCAGACCCTGTGAGGATTTTTTTCAGCGAAGAGGATGATATAGAAAACTTCTTGCTGAACATAATATCTACTCAGGAGACGGCGCGGTAGAACTTTGGGCCACGAAGCGAATATACCGTGTCAAAATTCTAGAGACACTTTTGGACTCACTCATTTGAACCCGAGCACTGCGAATTTCAAATCGTTCTGCGATAGTCAACTGAACTTCACGTGCCTTTGAGATCGTTTCTTTACGACAGTGAGGCATGGACGATGACAGCAGCGTAGAAGAAGAGGGTGGAAGCATTCGAAATATGGTGCTACCGAGGAATGATGAAGATTAAATGGATCGACCAAGTGACAAATGAAGAAGTCCTAAGACGAGTGGGGGAAAAGAGAAGTTAGCTGAAGACTGTAAAAAGAAGACGGGACAACCTAATCGGCCATATCTTAAGACACGATGGCCTGATGAAGACAATCGTCCAAGGAAAAGTGAACGGGAAGAATGGAAAAGGCAGGCCTCGTGTGGGTTACATAGAACAGGTCGTAAAGGACGTGAAAGAGAGGAACTACGTTAATGCGAAGTGGTTGGCCGATAGAAGAATCAAGTGGAGGGCTGCGTCAAACCAATTCTAGGATTGTTGACCCATGATGACGGTGACTTGGTGAAATCTAGCTTAAACAACCAAACAGAACTTCGGTTCCAACAATGCCACTATTGTACCGGATGATGTCAAAAGTGTAACAATAATGGCCCAAATTGCTGTAAAGACAGGTTTCATTTCAGTTCAGATGGTCCTTTGTATTAGGTTTCACTGAAAAACTTGAAAAGATTACTTCTTTAATCGTAATTTGGTTATGAGGTACAAGTGGGCTGGCGGATTATTGTTCAAATAAGAGAACTGATAGAATTTTTTAGGGAAAGCCCAGCGATTAATACCCACCCGAAATGACGCTGTCATTAAGTTCTCGAAGGAGAGAGCACGGACTCAGCCAAAGGCTACCGCATCACCTGACGACGAGTTTGTCGTCGATTTCCAATGAGCGAGTCAAATGAATGAATTAAGTCCTCCTCCCCTCCCCCATTGGTCGTCACCTACACTAACGGCATATCCAATTATCACGTCATCCGTCTTTTGGCGGGAGTCGCACGGCCGAGAATGCGACAAACGTCGTGACGGGAGAGAGAATCAATTGACAGAACTCATTTTACACGGCTCACGAACTGTGTCAGGCCAGAGTGTCAGACTCACACGGACAGGAGGATTCCGATCAATCTGACTCACAAGGAAGAGGTATGGAAAATTAGACAACCAAAGAAATACACAATGCTACTGGTTTAATTCAGAATCCCCGATAGAACATGGAACATTAGGAATAGTATGTGGGATCCATACGAGGCAGGTTTGATAACGGTGTTAGAACTTTTGCACACAGGATCGGCAGGATTTGGGAAACGCTATTATGATGATTATGTCGGCGTTAAAAGCTTACTGGAAGATATGGGACGGAGGTTGCTATCAGACCATAAGCTAAAATATAGACGCTATCGCTTGAGCCGAATTGAAACTGATCTGTTTGCCAATGGTGGTAGAAATTTTCTTACGGCAACCACGCATTGGAATCGTGGTAGGCAAGGAGTAGTTTTCGGATGCTGACCGGAGGTCTCCGGTTTTCAACCCGGGGAAAGCCCTCACACAAGCAGGGTTATTTTATAGCCACCAACTATATATCTCTTTCTGAGAAATCGCTGGTGGTATTGGGAAAGAAATTGGCCTTTCTTGCCCTTGTGAGTGATTTTCACACGTCGATTGGCTTAGGTA
Source organism: Platycnemis pennipes (assembly GCA_933228895.1). Taxonomy (NCBI): domain Eukaryota; kingdom Metazoa; phylum Arthropoda; class Insecta; order Odonata; family Platycnemididae; genus Platycnemis; species Platycnemis pennipes. The sequence continues at coordinate 125,048,951 of OW121851.1, read as the reverse complement.
AGCTCTACCCTCAAGCGAGGAAATATGCGGCCGAGCGAAGAGAAAGCTAGGATTTATAAAAAGAGTACTTGGGAAATGTGATGAGAAGACAAAAGAGCGATGTTACTTTTCACTAGTTAGGCCCCACCTTGCATGGCAGTATGTAGCCAGTGTATGGGATCCAAATAAAAATTAGGTTTGATCACAGAATTAGACAGTGTGCAGCGTAGAGAAGCTAGGCTCGTCAAAAGGTGTTACGATAGGTTTAGTAGTGTAACAGAATTAATACAGGAATTAGGGTGGGAATCATTATCAGAGCGTAGGTTAAAGTACAGATTAAATCTATTAGAGAAATTTCAATCAGATAGCTTTACTGAAGATGTTAGGCACATATTAAAAACACCAGCGTATTATGCTAGATTCGACCAGATAAATAAGATTAGAGAGATAGACTTTCTTACTGATAGATTCAAAACGTCATTTTTCCCCCTAACTATAAGAGAACAGAGTAGGCATCATAACAAAGGGATAGGTAAGGGAAATATTTTAGAGTAGTCTGTAGTCGATGATGCATGTATTAACAATCAATCCCTTATTACTAGCATAAAAGTTATTTTGATGTTTAAAGCTGTTGATGTTTGATGCTAAATAAGTTAACATTTGCCATTTGAACGTTAGCGAAATTCACCGAAATTTCGCGAATAAATTTCTATTTCCGAAATTGAACATTATTTGGCTGTGATTGCGATATTTTGCGCGAAATTTCACATTTTTAAAAGCACATCATATTATATTTGTATCATCTGATATGAACATCGTATGATATTTTGCGAAAAAACCGAAATTATATAAGTTTCATTTCGATATACATGTAAAGACGCGCAATGAAAGGTTGTCGTCCCATTTGGTGAAAAAATGTTTGCAAACTCATGGTGTGAAATAAATACATAGATAATTATTTTTGCGAGACCACTCCGCTATCATCAGTCTGATGATGCGCATCGCATTAATGGTGGTGAGGTGGGGGCGCATAGTTTTCGTTGCGCTGCCTCAATATGACTTGCGTAGTATTTATCCCGAAGATTCTTCAGAAAAGTTGCCATTTAAGCATTTGCGCTTATGATAGATGATTTCAGTAAGTCTGCGGAAAGCATTAATGGGACCAATAACTACGCTAGACAAGAGTATCTTAAATGCCATAGCGGTTGGACGAAGAGACAAAGTAGTCAATTGGACGTACGATCTTAGTATTCTAAGAATTCACTGACTATGTTGACTTACTATTCGAATTCACTTACAGATGTTGAGCATATGTTGTCGACTTTATGGTATGACTCCGGCTCGACGGCATTCACGTCGCAGCGAACTGATTTGGCGCCCGTGGCGGAGGGTCGGCGGCTGCAGAGTCGTTGGCGGGGAGGTAAAAAGTACGAGATAGGGACAGTAATATTTCCGTATGATGCGGCGCATTATTTGTCCGGAAGAAATTTTAGAAAAATTAAGTCAGGCAAGCCGGGATTGTCATTTCGAGTAAGCCGCGGAATCGCCGACGTGGCGGGGAGGTATCTACAAAAGACAAGTCTGGGCAGGAATTTTCCAACGAATATCCTCCAGCACCCCCGTTTCGTTGAGAGGCATTGCATATTGCATACTAACTAAGTGTTGAAAATTTCTGAATAACAGCAGGAGCAGTGGAAATTCCCGGTGCTGATGCATGCAGAGCGAAATATGGCCCACAAGTTGCCAAGAAAAGAAAGAAGCAGATAAAGACATCACGTAAATACCAACAAGCTGCTGGCCTTACGTTTGTCTCAGGTCGCTCCATCTAGTTTAAAACATTGAAAAATATGGTGCAGAGATGAAGAGAGTGTTACAAAAAGTCGTTGAGAGTTTAGAAAAAAGAAATGTCGAAAAATAACGCGGTAAAATAAGCCATAAAGTGAAAAAAACATTATGAAAGCACAAGCCACGGTGACGGGGTATGATATCGGAACTCAACTGTTTCCCGTCTGCTCTCTGATTTTGAATTTCGCTTTACGGCTTACGTCTCCCTTTGGAGGGAGGCTATCGTAAGAAAACCCTTACGGCTTTCGTCCATTGTAGACCAGGCATAAAAGCCTTCACATTTCTTCAGTGAACTCCTTGTCTTCTGCCACCATCACTGTAGGGACTGCAACTACTTAACTCTACGCATTACGCAGCTTTAAATAATGGGAAGGAAACGTTATCTCCAAATTTGCGACAAAAACAGATTTTTCCAGAACACTCGCCAAATTCCCTGAGCATTTCAGATTTTCCCGGTTTGCCAGGACATCCTGTAAATATATATTATTTTCATGTGCGTAGAGCATGCTGTGTGATCATTCACACCATGATTCACACCATGTCTCACATCCTCGATGCGTGTTTAAGGGTACACAATGGGCGTAAAGGAAAGCCGGGGGAGGTTTGAGGAAACTGTGATTCATTAATCACCGGAAAAGGTAACTAATAAACATAAGGAAGAGGCGTAATTACACAACACAGAGCCCACACTAAGAATACGGTAGAAAGCATCTTCGTATTATCGCATAATGCTTTAATTAAGAAAGAAGAGGGAGCTCATGGGCGGACCCCATTGTTTGCGACAAGATCTCGTGAAGAGGGAATGACAGATGGCGGGATTTACAGTGGGAAGAAATGGAATAAGATTCCCTCGCATATTGAAGAAAAAGGGAAGACTTATCTCTCGGTAATTCATTAGAGGTGTTCGAATTAACTATCACTATATTTTCAAAGTAAACGACGGAAGCTGTCATCTATAACGTCATTTATGGTGTGTGGCAGGGGGTGACTTCACACCAGGCAAGCATTACTGTCGCGCAGCAAATCCAATTGCTGATTAATTGATAGTTTTCTAGGGTAGGGTAGGTTTTCATGGACTCTCCCAACTAACCTTTGCATTTCATTGACATATCCGTTTCATGTCTGCCGTAATTCTTTCCTCAAATCGGCCTATTTACTAGCTCTCTTAAAACCATTTATCATACAATTTCTTCCCTTCCTCTCTAACCCAGCGATCTAACCGCATTCCTATTTTTAGAAGATATTTACTAATTTCCTTATTAGTTGAATATATTTACCAGAAAAAATATAGTATTTTTCCACCATATGCTTTGATTTTCTTCTATGCAGCTCCTTATTTCAAACTATTATCTAGAAATGAGAGATGATTCACACACCTAACGCAATTGTTTAGTAACCGAGGCTGATTCGATTTTTTATACATATTCTACGATACATGCGAAATCTTAGGCTGGAGTGTAGCATATATTCGATTTCCTCATTTTCAGAGGAGAGAGCACAAAGTCACAGTCCTACGCGTTCACAAACCAGGAACTGAACCGATGAGAAAGCGTTCGACAGCTGTACCGAGCCTTCCCGGCAAATGCATGGCAGCCCAAAACAAGAGGCAGTTGAAAGTTTCTTGCGAGCAGTTACGTACACGCAACTCGACCGCTCGACATCTGGACGGTGGGCGAAGAGGAGAATCAGACCGGTCGACACGCCAAAGTAAGGAACCACACGACCCTTGGCGGACACACGAGGGAAGGAAAACACGGTGTATCGGATTTCCGACTAGTTTCCCGACCGATTCTTTGCATCATCACTTATCTCGGCGACATCGCCATTCCACCTGTCCCGACAGAGAGAAAATGACATTTATTTGGAGTTTCCTAGGAAATTAAGAAGACCGAACGAGTGATCTAACATTTCACTCTACACTTGCTACAGGTGCGGCCTGTATAATAGCACAGGGGAAGCGGATATTCTACCAAAAGAAGAGCCTACTTACCAAAGAGGAAATCGCAAAGAAAACTTTATCGTTCCACAGGTTAAAATAGGCTTTAATTCCACATGTTTCGCTACACAGGAGCAAGTCTCCGTCGCAACAAACCACTTCATCAAGCATACTTAACAGCTGAAAGTATGTACAAGCTTGGACACACTTCATTATAAAAACCTATTCCCCTGACACACACCCTCGAGGTGGCTTGTAGGATAGTCAACAGATATTTGGAAATACTAGTAAGTACTAAAAAAACTAATTGGTTGAACATTGAATTTAAGAGACTTGCACAACTTCTGCAGTCATAAAGTGGCTATATCAGCCATTTTACGGCATTTACGATTACAGAATGATTTAAGGAAAGCAGCAACGTGAAATAGCCTGCCAAGGGTACACATACAGCAGCAGTGGCCCCCAGTACATCATAGAAACGTTGGTGATTAAAATTGATGCGAAGTACCGCAACTGGGAACATGCTACAACTAACTAAGTGTAATTTTCACCCACCCATATTACGGTAAAAGTGTAATTTTTTGCTTCCCAAAGAAGATGCACATGACGGGATTGGAGGTGGAGGATGATTTTGAGGAAGCTTAGAGAAGAAGAAAACGCTCTTCAAATACTCCCACAAAAGATAATGTGAGGCGTTAAGTTAACGGGAACCTGAGGCATAAGGAAATGAAAAAGCAGCAACATAAACGTCGCGAAGAATATTGAGGTTTACCCTAGGTAGTGAATCACATTGATGGAGAAATATTGAAAAAGAGAAACTGGAACGTGATTAAGAAAACTGTCCGTCGACGAGAAAGACATAAGAGAGGGGATAGTAACATAAAAAGAAAAAAGAGGTGATGTGTATGTATAGAAAATACAATAACAGGAAAACACAGAGAGGTCAGGAAAAAATGAGGTTAAGATGCAATGCAGGCAAGGACATCGGAAAAGCGGCGGAAATCAAATCAATCAAAGAATATCGCTAAGAGCCGATGAAGAATTACTTATTCCAACTGTCATTTGTAAGAATCATAGAGGAGGTGTTAATTAGGAACGAGGGCAGAGGGAACAATTGCCGTATCCTTTAAAGGAGACGGGAGAGATGAATTTTTCCTCGTTGATGTGCCCCCATATTCCCCTTTCACCTCTCTTTGTCTCTCTCAACCATAGGAATCCATGACTGGCTAATAAAAATAAAAAAGAGCCCTTGTAGTTAACAGGACAATAACCGTGTCCCGCCATAGGCTCGTTCGTGGAAGCGGCGACTCATTTGCGAAGGATGGGATCGTTGGAAGTGGACGGGAGAGGAATTGGCGGAGACCGCCCAAGAAGGGAATGGGGGGGTTGGGTTGGTGTAGTGGTTAGTGTACCGGCCTCTCACGTAGAGGGCCCAGGTTCGAATATCGACAGTGGAAGATACTTTTCATCGGTGAACCGGCCCCTACTTGAAATTTTTGTGGAGAGCATTCGAGTTCAGTACTCCGTCTGTCGGATGGGACGTTAAATCGCGGTCCCCATTGGACCTTTCCATAAAAGCACGATAATTTTAAACGTTGTTCCAGGCCTTACCTTGCGGAAATTCTTCTTCTTATTTGAGGAAAAGAGAAATCTTGAAGTAGTAGCAACTACACAGTTTATTAAAACCACCGACAAAGGTAATCCTTACCAAGGTTATATCATTACCTAGATAATGACGGTACCCCGTCGAAAACTTGGTCGGTGGTTTTAACAGACTGTGTGGATCATTTATTTCAAGAGTTTCTATATAAGCACGCCAATGCTGACACCGGGTTTCTTTCCACTCTTCTTCCTCGAACTTCCATTCCTTTCCATGTACCCTTCTTCCAGGTATGAAGGGCCTATTAGTCCGCGCACAAACTTTGAAAACCATAGATAGGCAATTGGCCCAAACGGAAAGGGGCCCACCCTTCTCAGAACCCAACCCATATTAAAAACACCACGTCACTATCCTCGCCAGCGCTTTCGAGTCTGTACCTCACTCAAAGGGGCCTAAGTTCACAATAAAGGTCTATTGGAGGTAAGGGAAGAGGGAAAAGCTCGGCGTCGAGGGCTCCAGGGGTCGGAGGGTAAATGTCCCATATGTAGGAAACGAGTTTAGAATACTTCACGCATAAAATTCAAGACAGCATTAACATGAAGTTCCACCAGGTTTCGTGCCCTGTCAATAAAGATGGGGTAATTTTCCACCACAACATCTACCTCTTTCCTTTTAGTAAACCCCTATCACTTCAACCTTCTATGATAAATCGATCAGCAGATACAGGATTAGTACTAGGGACACCCTGTAGAAAAGAACACATTTCCAAATAAGAACGCTTATGAAGGATGTAATTCAATCACCAACCATGAGACTGGGCTCAGATCTATCAGCGGTGTCAACATATTATAGTTGCCACCCAACAGCGCTTCGCTATTCGATACACAAATACTCCCGTCACTCTGAATGGAATCCAAATGACTTTTTCACATGCGTATGCGATAAAACCCTTGTCGGTTAGCGACTGGACCCCAAAAACGCAGTCTTCCTATGTTTTGAGATACAATACCCTCGCAAAAGACCCGGCCCCATTGGAGCATAAAAGCACAATTTTAGAGGAAAATTATCGGAGGTTGGCCTTCAATGGAGAGGGATCAATAACAACCGCAGGGCTTAACCCGAAAGCTGGCGTGGTTTCCGAGGTTAGAGCTCACCATGAAATAAGCCCCATGGCGTTTGATGTTCACTCAGCCGGACGTAGAGCCAGTTCCTTTCCTGCATCGACTGTGATTTCCAGGACAGATATGGTTGCTAGGAAATACCACAGCTTAGGTTAAATTAGAATTCTCTATAACAGCGTTTCTCAATATGGGTCCACAATATACTATGGGTTGTGCAAGAAATAGTAATGAATTACTGTGGCATATAAATGACAATAATGCTGTCTGTTAGAGCATCGAAATAAATAGATGTCACTTAAAGGGGCCCACAGCTGCAAAAATATTCACAAACGCTCCTTTAGGGGCTTCTCTATGGTCTGCCCCCACTCCGTCAACGGAACTTATACCACTAAATCAATCAGAAAATTCGTTCTTTCACAGATTTACACTATGCAGCTAGGAAATAATAATAGGTGTCATATTTAAAAAAAAAATCAATTCTCATTATGACGAAATAGACAACTGAGTACGTACTTCTCAAACTCTACATTAACAAATCCTACAGAATTATTTCAAAACAATTTCGCCATTATCAAGATGATAACCACACCACCAGCATTGTGATAGTCTGTGATAATATAGGTACCTAGATAAAGGCACTTGAACGTTGAAACCACTGTCGGGGTTGTTGAAATACAAGGTAGAAGTTATGGTCAGGTGTTTGTCACAATATCACGAGTGAAAATGGGCTTTTTTATGTGCATCAATAAAGCATCTCTAAAACCTCTTCACCTATGTATACCGAATGGTTCTATTATTCAAAAGCTTAACTCTCATTCAAGTGGAGGAAGCCAAAGAAGCATTTACCTTGGTCTATACAGGCTTCCAAAGAACATAACATTCATTAAGGGAAAAAATAATTGGGACAGTTGAAGTGCTGAGGAATAAATTACAAAAAAAATGAAATATAACATCCCTCATTAAAGCAAAGAAATTGCTCCCCTGTAGGGCAAGCGTTAGAGTATTTGAGGAATGGACACGTAAATTGGGTGGACAAAGTTTCCATTTACGTTGATATTTGGAAGGTTCGTATGGAGGAATCATGAATTCAATGAGAGTTAAAGTTAAAGAAGTAATGGAAAATAAAAGAGTGAAACATTTTTAGGTTCACTTTATATTTTAATAGGCACGACCCGGGTTTCATAACGTAGTTACATCTTCAGGTCGGGTCGTACCTATTTGAATATAAAGTGAACCTAACAAAGTTTCATTCTTTTATTTTCCATTATGGAAAGGTTAAGCCAGAAGTTATCAGCTCTGTTAAAGAAGTAGTCCTGTAGCGAATAATACCTCATCAAAATCATATTACCTCCTGTGGGGCGACTACCTTACGTTGGTAGCCTCGCATCCACGCAGAGAAACCGCCCCCTAAAACATTTAATAAGTGGAAACATTGATGCATGAAAAAACATTGTGATATTCCACAGGATTTTATTCAAAATTATTGAAAACGACCGGTTTCCTCGAACAGTCGACATCATCAGGCAAAAACATCAGGCGAAGACAACAGTCAACGTCTAAAACAGACATGTTTTAGACATTGACAAACATGTTGTTGCAGTTGGATTCCGCAAAATATTTTTAACGTTATCAGTGAAAATATTGTCTTCGAATTTAGTCGAGAGATTGAGTCTAAATTTCAGCCTACGGTAGGGTAAATGATTCCCATTTTAGTTCATCCAATGGACAAGCTACGCTAATATAGTTATCTAACAAGTTTCCATGAAGAAGTATTATTGCAGCTCTTAGTTACATGCTAAGTAGTGCATGTTAGACAGGGATGTTTTAGGCACTGGCAACATAAGTCCAAGGAATTTGTATGATTTTACATGATGAAGTCGACTGTACGACGAAACCGGTCATTTTCAATAAAATCCTGTGGAATTTTACGTTTTTTCATAAATCATAATTAAATTTCACGAAGTGGAGCCTGATGAAACCATCGACTTCATTTTGAAACATTTCTCGCTGCGAAAAACCGACCCGAATTCCATGAACAGTCTCTCTTGAGTATCTTCGACGACACTACAAATCGTCTTAAAAATGCCTCTGGTATCAGAAATCCTAGAGGAGAGTGATTTGTGCTGCGGCCCGGCATAGCAAAGGTTCGCAGTTCGATTTACGGTCCAGGGCACCTCTCTCCTCCAGCTATATTCAACACAACAACGACGATTTTTAAGGAGCAGGCAAGACATCGTCTTCTGGTCATCCACGGCACAGAGAGCGGCTGGTCGCGGGATACCATCCGACCGACACCTGCCGTGATCAACCCTCCTTGCGTCCTTAAGAAGAAGAGGCGCTTACCCCCCTCCCCCCCCTCCACCTCCAATCCCCCCTTCTCCTCCCCGCAATACGCCCACTTTCGACTGCTTGCCCTACACCCCACACACACACCTACTCTCTCCCACCTATCTCCACAGAGAGCAATTCCCTCCTCCCTTGGACAACACTCACGCAATATGGCGGCGGGGCGCAAGGGAACGGGAGGGAAGCTGGGAGGAGGTGAGACTCTCGGCTTGGATCACCCTCTATATTTAAAACGCCGCGCTCACTCACTCTAACCCCCCTCGCCCGGCCCCTCCGGAGCACCATAGGAACACCACCGCAAACGATGCTTGGTGCCGCGCCATCACCGCGGCAACAATGATGGCGCGAGTAATGAAGTCTGCAACACGCAATTACATTTCACGCACAAATTAAGGGATAGCATCAATCGATAACCCAATAGATTACTGAAAATAGATAATATTATAATTTTCTGGAATAGCGGAAATGAAAGGTTCCCCATCTCTTTTGCTCGGCCGTTTGAGAGTCTTCTTCTTATCTGTCTCAGATAACGTGGGCCCTTAATGCAGTCAATCAGAGCGAAACAGCAACTAATAGCGAAGGCGACACCACCTGTGGCTTTCTGTGAAGCGGACACTGTAAAAGTTACATGGTCTTCTTCCATAATTTTAACATTCTCTGGCGATTCTCCATGTAAATGATATAAATAATAGAGATTTTATTTTACCCTGCATGCTTGGCGCGTAACGACGAATTTTTTTGCATGATATTTGTGTAAAATCTGTCCTATCGGATGTTAGTTGGGGGCAGGAGGCTCTGTTTTGTATTTGAAGTGGCCATGTTCTCTTGGTGAAGGATTTTCCAACAGTAAAATCGGTAGTGGTGTGACTAATATTGTTTCTTTACTCATCTATAATAAAGTCGCTAACTGGTAACATAATAGCATTTAAGCTTCGTGCAATAGAATTTTAGCTACCGAGGTGTTTTGTACGCTATCCCCTAAAGACTGGGCTCATAACATGCTCCCATGTCTACTACATGGTCCAGCAGACTTTTAAGAAAGAAGAGCCTATATTTTAAAAATATTCGAATGCCATTTTAGTAAATATTTTTTAAATAAAATCTTAAAATAAAAAAAATACAAAAGATAGATTCAATAATATACTTATAAGCATAAGAGAAATTCACTCACTAAGTGCTATCGTTGGTTGCAATCGGTTGTTATAAATTCAAGAAGTTGTCATTTTGAAATGAAAACATACATGTTTTTATTTTCATTTTCAATTTTACTCCGAAGCCACATTTACGTATCCAAAGCCTCATGTGACGCAAGACGCAGAGTTTCAATCCCAGGTTCACTTTTGATGACCATTTCTCTCGCGATACACATGTAGAAGTAATAGGGATTGCAATGTAAATGTTTCTCCTTGGTGAGGGTTTAGAGCCCGGGACTTCGACATGAGAACTGTATTATTCAACCTATCCCTCAACGCATCCTACTTAATTGTGTCATCTCCTCGAATACGGTCGACATTTGGACGAAGCTTAAAATTCGGGAAAGGGTTTTGAGTCTACGTTAAGAGTTGCGCGCGAACGTAAAATCTCCAAGCCTGCGCTGATGGTTTGGCGGGAGATTCACTCTTCGTCGGCGTGGTTTTTGGCAGTGGACTTTTTATTTCCGAGCGTGGGCGAAGCTAAAATTAGGTCACCTGCCGAAAGGGTTTCAAAACGGACAAGGTGCGATCCGATTCCTTCCGCATCACATAAGCTTTTCTTCCACAGAATAACAATCCAGAGGGGATAAAAAGATAGGCAGGATAATGATGTACTAGGAGTAGCTGAAGACAGGAAGACTATCAGACATACTAATTTTCAACAGAAATACATTCAAAAATACTATATTTCAGAACGCTGTTTCCGCAAGTCCTTCATGTACATCCACATAATAGTCTGCAATCCAGCATAAAGGTTTGTAGCAGGGGGTGAATTCACACTAAACATGCATTACATATCATACATAGTAAAGATTAGTAATTATATTCTAGTCTAAACTTCACAGTTTAAAAAAAGATAAAAATAGCAAAGCAAGCATCCAAAAACATGCTCTTAGATGGGTTAGCTTAAAGTCGTTATAACAACGTGCAACTACCTATGTTACCCATTCATACACTCGTATTTATACTATTGGATATATTTACAGCTATTCATATTCCTAAGTGAACAAGGAGGAAATTGTTAAGGTCAGTTTTTGTCCTCAGCCGTAATAATATGGAATGAGCCCGATTACTGATTAAATGCTCCACATTCAAATTAAACTGATCTAGTAGATTCAAGCAAAAATCATCTTCCATTGGAAAAATTAACTACTCAAATATTTTCACCAATATTAATTTTCCCAGAATGTATTACTATGAGACGTGGTGACTTCCATAGTAATCCAGCCGAAGTCATGAACGGTGGGCGAGGGTAGATCTCACATGATACTACTCCGAAAAATATTGAATTAAAAAAATATACACTATGGCAATTTGAGCTACTTTCCCACAAAGTAAACGTTTCAAGAATATAGCATAAATTCAATATAAGTTTCGATTAAATTCAGGCTTTAATGAAATTTAAGATACGAAACAGGTTTTAACTGGATTTAAAAGCTTTACTAAGTTCAAATTTCCGCAGCACCTAACCAAGAACTCAAGAAACTCACCCTACCACCTCTACACCATATACTCAATTGGGATTTGAATGAAAATACATATAATATTTATGCCCTAAAAAAAGAAAACAGTCGAAATATTAGTCACCGCGTTCCTGGTAATATCATAAATCTTAACGAAATTATTTCTTAAAAAAGATAAAACGCGCTATCATTTAACAATTTAGCGAGATATTATACTAAAGGCAAAGTGAAGGTAAAAATGAATTTTCACCTACTGTCATTTAAAGAATATGAGCATATATAAAAGCAATTCTTGACATTTTTTACAAGGATACTTGACAAATACATTTCAAAGACAGGCATCACTTGATGAAAAATATCTCTCACTCAATGATTCAACCCGAAGGTTGGTATTGATAGGTGAGCTAACACCGTACTAAGCCAATGGCGAGTGAAATTCACACATTCAGGGTATGGGGGCCAGTTCCTTTCCCTCGGCCACCTGCGATTTCCTACGAAGTTCTGACGCACAGAAAATTGAATCGCGAGGATGGGGGTGTCCAGAAAGGCTCTTGCCCGGAATTTGAACCCGGGACCCTCCGGTCAATAAGTCAGTACTCTACCCACTAGGACACCATGACCAACATACAGGTAGACTAAAATAAACTCTATAAATATATTAGACATATTAGATTAGGTATAAATTTTGAACAATATTTCATGCACAGCCCGTTTTCCACAATAAACGGATAAATTCAATTTCCTTCCACGGTTAGATGTAAAGTTTAGGACAAAATTAGTTTAACCAACTTAGAATGTTTTTTTATATACGACAGCGTAAACTTATAATGTTGAGCCAGAGTCCTCTAAAGTTACCACCAGAGAAGTATAAGGTTTAACCCAATGATTTCCAAGTTACGTCGTGGCAGAGTAGAAGACTCCTTTTTTGAGCAAAACACGTCGAAGCACAATTTTTATCGCCGGCCTTTGAGACTTAGATTCTAAAGTCCAATGAACCCAATGTTCAATCTACTACACCAGATGACGTAAATGTATATTGCCAAGAACAGAACCTGTCCGGATTGAATATTTATCATTATAATATAGTGACATTGATTGCGGCTTACGAGTTTTACAGGGTAAACGTTAGATATTTCCGGAATGGTTATCTCTCTCGAGAAAGGTTTCGTCTGGCTACCTATATTCTATTTCCGGTCGCTGCTATGCGAGGAGGGTTCGGTAACCTTCCTCGATCGCGTGCCCAATCTACGATTGCCGCAAACTACGCGCAATCTCTATAAAAACCACTTTCACCACCTGCTTATCATTCCGTTCGCAAATACTTACTATTCCTTTGCTCATTCAAAACTTGAAAATAGCCGATACAATTATGATACAACAGTGGCATCAAATAAACGGGCCCGAGACTCAAAATAAGAGCTGCCTCTATAAATACCGGCTATCAAGGTTAATTGTAACATAAATTTGTTAACATTATTAACTATTTAAATCTGTGATTAAAATGTAATATTTTTTTCAAATAAAGATAGCTTCCCAAGTAATAACAGAAAATCACGGCTGCGAAGTGTAATCATCCATTTCTATGATTCCGGGTTATCGTTATTCTCCCTAAGTTGCTGCCTTAAAAAAAACCAGAGGGTCTACACATTTGCAGTCACTGGCACCCCTTTCTAAGTATGCGTGCTCGCACCGCCCTGAAAACCTATCAATTTTTATTGTAAGGGGTGAAGAAAAATTGGACTACTTGCGCTCTAAAAATATGAATGAAACTTACATAAGACTAGATTGTGTCGTCCTGTCAATATGCTGAAATTAACTCCAAAACAACGCCCAAATAATCATTTCTTTGTCAGTGCTACAAATGCATAATAGCGTACGTAGTGGCAGTTATTCGGGGGAAATGACCGACAGCTTAGGCCATTTGAACCATTCAGAATAGGGGAGTGCTTGAGAATAGGTAGGAATTATTCAGGGAACGGAGTAGGGGTGGAGAGCAATCCGGCGTCTAGTATTAAAGAACAGCGACAAAAGGTCTTCCGTTTGACGTCCCATCCAACGGACGGAGTACTGAACACGAATTCTGTCCAAAAAGCACTTAAGCAGGAATAGGTACAAAAATCTCAGGACCAGTAACCAGTAAAAAACTAAAAAAACAGCAAAAAAATCTCTACCACTGCCGAGATTCGAACTCGAGCCCTCGGGATCAGAGGTAAGTATTATAGTCACCTCAGAAATCTGATCCCTAATAGTAGTAGTCTTGAGTCTTAGATGCTCCAACGGCTATACACACCGTGAAATTAAAGGTCTTGATCCTAGGACAAATGCAATATTCATGCCCTGGACGGGATTCAAACGCAGAAGCTCTGGGTTGCCAGACCGGAGCGATACAGATCTGATTACTAAGGCCGACCTCTGTTCACCAATAGACAATATCTTCTCATTGTTAACATTCCTCATACCACCTAAGTAAGCTTCTTGCACCCAGAGGGAGAGTAGATACATCCTGGGTTAAGAATCACTGCTTTAAAGGGACCAACGATATGATCTACATCTAAATCCACATTGTGCCCCGCAAACAACAAAACGATGTGTGACAGAGGGTGACTCGCATCAGACATTCACAACCACCGAGTTTAGTCTTTTTGTAAGTTAATAGATGACCGCCTCTATCTAGAATAATTTGAAGTATAGAACAAACTTATTTACATAAATTACAGCTAATTTCAAACTATTATTATGCGAGGTAATTAAAGTAAGTAGAGGAAGTATCAAAAGGAAGGAAGTGGAAATAAATCAGCTAAACCTATTATGCTAGATGGAATCAAAAGAACTGAAGGGAACCCGGAATACTGAACCATCCATTTGAAAACTGCAATTCATTATCGTGACGCAAGCATGACAAATGATATTTTCATAAGTTCAATAGTGTGAGATGAATCAGCCCGGAATCGAAATGACTTATGGTTATGAGTTCGTCAGCGTTAAGACGACGAAGTATTCCTATAGTATTTGCTCTAAGGCGTTCTCTATGGAGCGAATGAAGATTTCAGCTTTTGAGATAAGTAAAAGTGAAAGTTAGTTATGCTTTAAAAGTACGTTACCACGCGAGCCTCTCACGCCATTTAGAAAGATGGTTCCACATTCTCCTCACTTTTGATGATGAACAACAGTTTTACTCATTCAAAAGGCCTATGCCTACTTGAAGGCTAAGCCTTTTTGCTGCAGCTAGGAGCTCGTGTGTTCTGATATTCTCTCAAGAATAAACTTACCCACTTACCTCCTAGCCTGAACATCCTGAAAATATTTCCTCTTTTGTCATCTTGATTCCCTCCTTTCCTAAAGCCTGAATCACGCTAACATATTTCACGTAGGTGTTCAGGTATCATTTAAGGCTATAGTTTTTAGGAACAGGAAAATGTTTGCTCGGCATATCATTTTCGCCTCCCACTCATGACATATTCTTCGTCCATTTTCGAAACATTCTAGACATGGAATTACTACCTTTCACAGTTACGTGTACAATTATTTCACGAACTATCACAGTACAGAGCCCCTCTTTCGGGTTCACGCATACATCTACAGGGCAGGAAATAAGGACCTGCTCAAATGATGAAATAAGCGATGGAAATCCATATCACATGAGCTATTGTTAAAAATGATCATTTTGGAAGGTAATTTTTTAGCTGTCATTTGAGCTATTGTTGTCGCAGTCCCAGAACTTGTGCGTAAAAAATGATCGAGTGTTGCAGGCATAAGACATATCCTTCTTGTATTATTCCAATCATCCAATTATGTCTCAGTACATGGCCAAAAAAAACTCATTTTCCTATCATCGATCAAATCTACCAGTTTCCCCTCTTCGTTCACTCCTTCCAAGTTGCCCTCTTAAAACATACTGAAACAACCTTGAGTACTACACCCAAAAATGAAATAATTGACTATTTTAAACTCTTCGCTTTACTGCATATTTTAAAGATTGCATGCAGATGTGCTGCGAATATTATTTACAGCTGCATAGACGGTAGCGTGACACATGACATTGGCATGCCAGAGAGTGTTGCATGACGAGGCGGAGTGACGGAACCAATCGAAAATATTGCCATTGTGGTTCTATTCTCTCAGTGGATACACAGATTTTGTGGTAGTCAAGTCGGTTACGCGCTGGCTTGGCAACCCAAAGGTCGTGGTTTCGATCTCCACTTCGGGCACGGGTGTTGTGTTCTTCTTTAAGTTTAAGTTTAGGATTAAGTTAGGCTGGACGCTACGATGTAAAATTATATAAATTTAGCAGTTGGGGATCTTAAAACTTAATATCACTTCCACAACTACTACTTTCAAATACCTTTTATGCATATGATTCTAAGGGACGTGATAAATTGGTTATCATCATCGGTCAAAAAAACTGAAATTGGTTTGACACAGCCCTCCACTCGATTCTTCTATCAGCCTTCTTCTATTGATTCTTCATATTGACGTAATTATTCTCTTGGAAAAGAAAATCCACTTCGTACATTCCACACAAAAGTTTTATTGATATCTACCAAGGTTTCGACACTTTATGCCATTATCAGAGAAGAGTGGGTCCACAAAGTGAAGCCTCAAACTTTGAACTGTAATTCTTCTCTTTTACATGCTTCAGAACTTGTCCCATATATCTCATACGAGGCCTGCCTGCCTTTTCCATTCTTCCCGTTCACTTTTTCCTCGACGACTGTCTTCATCAGGCCATCGTAATTGTGATGAATTGAGGGAATCTTTATTTAAGCGTGGAACTTTCTCATGGGACATTAAAAAAATGGAACGAGGATAAAGTGAAGAAACCAACGATGAAAACATCCGGAGGAAGCTGTTCTCAAATGTGCGTTACGTGACAATGCACCTCTTTCCTTATTCCGTGGACTTCGTCGGGGGACACGGTTTATGCGAAGCACATGACTTGGGACGCGCCTGAATCACTCGTTAAACGAGCGCTATCCCGAGTAGAGCCTGCAGTGTACTGATTATTTTGCTTCCCGCCCGTCGATTGTGAAGCTCTCTCGCGTTGAGACCTTCAAAATCCCCACATCACGTGAACAGGCGGGGAAAAAATATACGTACGCACTATATACAAAAACCAACCAGGCACGAGCGGAAAGAGTTCTGCTGACGAATATTCCAGAAACAAGGTGTGCGTATGTGTGTGTGTGGAGAACGCAGGGACTTCTTGCTAAACGCGTTCCGTCGTTAAGTAGCTCCGTCTAAATCGGCGAATGTTCCCCAGAGAGGGCGGCGAATACAGGAAGGGGAGGGGGCGAATGGGAGTTCGGCAATTCCCAAGGCCAAGAGGTTCGCGAACTCCTTTCTTCCTCCCACAAAAAAAAAGTTTCTTCTTGTGCTTAAGCACTTCTAATACTATGGTTCTCTTAGCATTAGTTCTCCTTAGAGAAAAATTATTACTAGGTCCATGTTGGACATCTTTCGCCACTGTATGGCCTTAATTATAAGTTTCTTTTTCTCGCAAACAAACACCCACGCACACAAACGCAAACATTCTACCGTCAGCGCTCAATCTCAATGTCACGCTACTGGTAAGGGTGAGCAACGCTCACCGGTACAGTTCTTTGTACGCGCCTTCGGCGCGATCAGGATGAAGCTGTGTGACTCTTTTCTTCCTACATTTATTCGAATGCTTTTATAGGCTCACAGAGGTTTGGGTATCAGAGTAATATCTACATGTACTGAATACCCAATAAACCACGTTGAAGGTGGGTTGCAGGGAGTAAATAATCATCTAGTGAGCATACACTAATATTTACACAATAGATCACTATTGATTTCATGCGGGACATGCACTTCACTTTATACATGACATACAAGGAAGTATTAAAGAAAAACAACGTGAAGCTTTGAGCGTTTAACGGTTCATGCAGATATGCGAAAATCTGCTAAAAATCTACATTACTAATCCTAATTACCCCTTTGGTTACTTTGGTTTTATCTGTTACTATCCCTCATCGTACGAGAAAAGATTGGCATTAAAAAACCTCGGTGCCCTCCCTAATGGACCAATCAAGCGGAGAACATTCACTCTCGTTTCTGAGAAAGAGAGGAGAAACTTTAAGGTGTGATCTCTCAAACGAGTCGGGAAATGACCTTGAAAAAACTTGAACAAAAAAATGATAAAAACAAGGAAAAAAGGCCAATAAAAAAACAAGCGAAGGGAAAAACTCAAAAATGATCAAAGCAGGAGGGGAAATGGGGAGGGGGAAATCCATGGTTACGGAGGATGTGGTCACCATGACCACGGACACGATGAAGTAGCATGAAGTCGCTCAGGAAAAGAAAGACGGCCGATGATTGTAATTGGCAAAGAACTCGATTTTGTACTTAGCAGAAGTCAACTTACAGTACTTATCGAAAAGAAAAACTCCAATGGCCGTAATGTTACGGCCATTTGAGTTTTCCTTTTTGTTACGTACATTTAAGGCCGTAGAGCTCTAACTTTTCATTGAATCAACTTCCAGTAGTTATTGAAACGAAAAGAAAATAATAGAATAGTGAGGAAATGCCTCTCTATATATCTCGAATAGTGAGGAAATGCCTATTTGTCGCAAACATGAAATGCACGCTAATTTTCTAAGTATACGACGGAAAAAATAATCGTAAACTGAGCCAATATAATAGCAAGAGCAAGAATCATGCAAAGGAGGATTGATGTAGGTGTTCTGACTTAAATACTGGCCTCCCATGCCGAGGTACATGGTTCTCATCCCGGGATAGGCAGACTTTTTAAAAGGAATATCGGTCTCTAGTAGACAGCCGAGTAGAGAAAACTTTCAGTACTCTGGATGGGATCTTTGCCCAGTCAAGTCTGCCTGATTATCGCGGTCTGGTAGCCAAGCGAGCCGAGGTAGCCAAATCAGTAACATGTCTATATGTCGACCCAAAGGTTGCTGGATTGCACCCTGCCGCGGAAATTGAAGCTGTATGAATCTTGAGTAATGAAATTAAGTAGTGATGGACTACGTTTTAAGGTGCTCCAACGGCTTAAGTTATAAATCTCAGTCTAATCTAACCCCTTAAACATAAGACAAACCCGCTAGCTTAGGATTGACAGAAGGACTGGTTACTGATCTGGTATGTACTATTATTACACCTACATAATACCCTGCATGCCATCATAAAGGTGTGTGGCAGGGGGTAAATATTCACCAAAGAAGCACTACATATCATAGTTAAAGAGAATTAGTAGCTATATGTTAGTCGAACTAAAACAATTTAAAGAATATTTAGAGAGCAAAGCAATCATGCATTAACATGTTGTAAGTTGGGTTAGCTAAAAGTCTTTATACTGAAATATAACTACCCTAGATAGTTATGTTTCGGTATAAAGACTTTCTCATTATATTTCCCCCATGTACGAAATTATTTATAACGAAATATAACTACCCTAGGCAGTATATTTCGGTATAAAGAATTTCGTACTGCTATTGATAGCTTTGTGAATTACCATTAAATATATTAACAAATATTCAGATTCCTAATACTGCGAGGGAAGAAAGGCATTTTAAATCAATCGGTTCGGCAATCAATATCCCTAATTTTATGTATATGGTCCATTCTACCATAGTAAATCGCTAAACTATACTACAACTACTACTATCAGGTAACCCTGAGACTTGAGGGTTTTGTATACCTTTGATAAGGGTCCCCGAGGAGTGGGAGAGGCCGCGATGCAATCAGTTGCCTCGGTGCAGGAGGCGGCGAATATTGGTCGAGGAAATGAACAACACAGCGAGCGGCGGAGCCGATAGGCGAGTGACTGTTGAGAGAGAGCGGCATGGGGTCGAGCCGAAAGGAAGAGGGAGGAAGTTGAGGCGGGAAATGATGAAGAAGGGGGGAGGAGGGGGAAGAGGCGACCACGAGCGACAAAACGAGGAAACTATATGATTCGGAGAAGGAAGTTTGGGAGAGGATGGGTGCAGGTGGGTGGGATGGGGGGGGGGGTGTAGCGAGAACTGAAGGGAACCCTAGAACTGCGGCCGTAAAAAAAACGACAAAGGGGTCGTAGAGAAAACTTAACTTCCCAGAGTGGGAAGGGTGAAGGCAGAAGCAGTAAACATTTTCGCTCTTGTTCATTTTATTTTATAATACATCTCCAGTTTGGTAGAGCAGTTTGCTGCGCACCTGATGACCAATAAAATGTGCAAGATTTCATTTGAATATACCATTTCTATTTCACTCTATTAATCAATGGTGAATTCACTAGTTTTTAAGTAAAAACAATGCTACCAAGCATGAGGGAGTTAATTTGCTTTTGCACCCAGGTACAAGACGTACTGAAAAATAGAGCAAACACGTGGGAGTGAACAAAAGAGAGGGTCTGATAGTCTTCGCATCTCTTTACCACCCTCTCTCTTGCAATGAAAAAAGTTCTTAACTCAACATATATCGACACGAGCCACCCTAAAAGGGCACGGGGCATGGGATAACTCCACATTGGGTATGAATTACCTTCGAGTGCACAATCCTATTCCTAGAACTACATTATCGGGTAAATTGCGCACTCAAAGAAATTCGCCACGTGAAAACGATGCCTTCGCAATCTATGAAGCCCCCCTGCATAGAAAAAACAAGACAGACCCGCGAGACATGCAATGATTGATGTAAAACAATTTCCCCCACGTTGTTTATATTTAAATTTAACTCTATTGATTCACGATAATAGCACCATTGCAAGGTTAACATAAAAAGATTTTAGTGCATTTAATCCTCTTCTTACCCAATCTCAAAATTATATTTTTAGGTAATTATGAGGTTACTAGTAAAAGAGTCGTATGAGTACATTATTATTTCCTCAACGACGCGTTTTTCGCATTACAAAGTGCTGTATTAATTCATGTGGATAGCGCACGTTAAGTGACAATTCACTCCTTACCACACACCCTCAAATTGGCCTGCTGGGTATTACGTTGAAGAAAATGAATAACAACGAGTGAAGGCCTTTAAGTTTATGCTTCTCATCATAGCGCGCCAAGATGTGAAAAATTAATATACACTAAAGCATCTGCATATTATTTATTAAATGTTTCCTCGCATGTTGAGGGATAAGTGAAATTTGTACGTCTTCCACATGATATTCATAGGTTTCTATCACCAGTAGTATGGTAAACATAAGTGCATGTTCAGTGATAATAACTCACCCACTGCCACACCCAATGCTTTGAGGTTTCTTTGCACATGTAGATGTTAATGCACTTGAGACCATGCGCCCCGAAAAGTGAGAAAACAAGAATTTTCGGGATTCGAACCGGCGAAATTTGGGTTCGCAGGCTGGGGTTCTTCCCTGCCACCGCCAGGTCCATCACTTATTTGGTTTATTGGTGATGTTCCAAGTCGGCGCCACACTTGACACCGCCTCAGACCAAGGAAGAGAGGAAGGTGTAAGGATGGGATTGGACGATAACGGAGGAAGATAAGTGAGAAACACGGTCGGACATTAGACAGCTCTTAACGAAGGCCCCAAGGGGTCCGCAGCCTTAGTTCCTTAATGGAGGAGATGGAAAGAGAGACAATTTAGTCCTCGGAGTGCCCTACACACGATAGTGGAACTGGGATTCTTAAGAAAAAAACTCAGCCGCTGTCGGTATTAAAAAAAGAGAGGTCATATTATATTGGGGAGAAAATACTTGAGTACAGTGGTTTTTACTTTTCCAGGTGCCAACACACCCTCTGAGTTCTCAAAATGTGTCCTCTCATCACCTCGAATATATATCAATGTTATTCACCAAGGAAAAGAAAAGTTGGGCTCCTGGCACCATAAAGTATAACTTCAATTACTTCATATTAGTTTTTGCTTCCATGTCGATACCCTGAAATATACTATAATAGCTACACAACAAACAATATTGCTTACTTTTTGGTGGCTGCAATCATGTAATAAGCGATTTATTTTTGTTTCAACATCTCGCACCCCCTGAAGACTCTTCTCGCATTCTTAAGAGTGTGTGCACCCCTGGCTAAGAACTACCAGTCTAGTGAAATGCCCCAGAACTGCTGATGTGTTCCGTGACCCGGTGCTGGTCCGTAAACTTTCCTTCCCACCGGGCCGTGTTACTTGGATACTACTTTTGGCGGTCCGCCACAACACAAGGCTTGAGTAGCACTGTATTATACCACACCAATGTCCTGATATTCACTCCCGTCAACTATATGTAGTTATGACAAAAAATGATGTAATTCTTGAAAGCTATTTTTATTTACTCCAACACAACTTCGAACGAATTACGCCGGAGTCGAAAACACTTCAATCTAAGTACGAACGATGCTACAAACAATAAAGTCTTATCGAAGAAAAGGGAATGAATACTTCCGTCAATTACTTGACTGTTTTGTTACGAGACCAACCGGAAAAAATAATAATCAGATTCGTTTTTTATTTAAAAAATGTTGCCAAGCGGAACCTCGAGGTTCTGCGACCTGCCTCTGGATTCCCCAGCGGTGTTTTCCAGCTAAATGATCTACAACTGTGCAAAATTTGGGCACTTTCTTAAGGAGGTTGATCCGAAAAGTGAAAGTCATGTCATTTTTTTTTATATTTTCAGCACTTATAGAACTAAAGTTCCTCTATCTAATAAAGTAAAGATAATTACACCAACCCATACTCCTTTTTCCACAAATTGCATTTGAAATTACATACGATTAACGGCGAGAATGGCCGTCACATGGGAATATAACGTTTAAAAATACCATAGGGTCATGTCATTTTTGTAAAAAACTGATATTTTATGCGTAATTTCCCAAGAAATAAAATGACACGAAAAAAAGGCATCAACCCACCGTATTTTTCGCTAAATCCACCAATTTCTGCGCATATAGCAGACAAAATGCGTTAGTTGTCTTAAAGTGGCGCTGCTGACGTTCTAGCCAAAATGCATCGCGTATGAATAATATCATTACTAATGAAATATTAAAGCATATTTCAGAAAAATATTATAACATAACGTTTGATAGTAATACTCTGGTGTTATACATTAGTAAATTCATTGAGTACATGAATTTATTTCTTTAAAGTAAATGCTGAATTGACGCTGAACTGATTATCATAAAAAATAAATCCTTCGACTTTACATCGTATTTATTGCGATAATTATGACTTTCAATAGCTTAGGTAATTTTCTTTGTGAAGTAAGGATCACTTAGCAGGCACTCGTACTTAAATTAATAAGATTCCTCAGACAACTTAACTCAAGCAGTCGCGAGCCAACCTCCTTAAATAATTTATCCGATGTTGAGGCATTTAGCCATTTCCAACGAAACATTTATGAGAGCTAAACCAGCAAACGTTCCGCTTCCCTGTCGAGGGTCGCCATCATAAGAAACCTGCACTTTTATCGTAATTGTATCGTTCCATTTCATTTAACATCCCGACTTCCTTTCTCAACTTACGCCATCGGTAGCCACACGACCTCCGCAACCATAGTTTTTGCTCCCAACACAGCCTGAGTCACTCCGCGAATTTCGATTACACTTTCTTCCATGTGGAAACTAGCGTTTTTTCTTCATGGGAACGCAATAAGGAGACTTTTTTATTACTGACGATACGACCTCCAACGGATGCAAAAACGTATCCCGAACGCTACCGATCCCGGTTACGACAAAAAGGAAAATTTAATTCACCAGTATCTGATGCTATCGACGCGTCACCTTATCTAACCAATTATATAAAAATATACCAGGAAAACCGACACGTTTTTGTGCTATATTTGCATACAATACTCTATTTTTCTTAGAAAGACACAAGTTTCACAAGCTTAAAACTCCATAAATCATTATCCATCGTCAACCCAAAGAGGATAAGATAATTTTTACTCACATGATAGTCGAGGGTTCGACTTTCCACCATTTTATATTTTCCCACAAGAATAAAGTCTAAAATTGGTTTTTAGCAAGTAAAATTATTTTACTTTTGAAAATTAAATTATTCATTGCCAACCTAAAAACACCACACATGAATTACATGAGATACAATAAAGAACATAATTCTTATCGTAAACAACAGTATTCGGTTATACACTACTAAAAGTTTTACATAATATTCCGTTTTTTGAAACATTTTGAAAAACCTTAATCTTGACCCCCGAAAGCATTGTTAAAGTTGATTCTAGTGGGAAAACATAGGGAAAATTGACTTATAACGTATATAGGTAATTAATGGCTAAAGAGTCCTGACAAACTGCCAAAAAAAATTTACAAACTAGAAATTTAATGTCGAAGGTACGACGTTAGGGAGCTGGGCCACTATATTGGGGCATGAGGGCATTGGCCCCTATTGTGTGTCTTGTGATACTTGCAATTGGGATAAATAAACATACTGGAGTCACAGGCGTGACAATATCAATGAAAAAAGTGAGATGTTCTTCCAATATTTCAGCAGCCGTACCACATTTCTTACGGGAGATAAGAAAACAATCACCATGAGGCGAATTAAAATATAATGAAGATAGTAAATGAAATAGTAATACACATTTGGTGGAGTAGGTGGAAACAATCTGGATTTCAACGGAAAAAAATCGACTGAGTCGGGATCGGAACCACGGACCAGTTTTCCACGCATTTAACCAGACACTTCTGCTGTTTCTTTATTCTATCGGAACAGTATTTGTTATCTAGCCATGAACTGTGCTTATGTTTAAAGAATGGGATAGCAGTGAGAGTCTGATGACAACCGCATGGACGTCAATATCGCTTTGTAGATATAATTTAATGCGCACTCAATTTCACAACTTGGATTTTTCTATGACTGGCTTGCCACACCGATATTTTTACTGTACGCAAATGTCTCTTGGGCGATTAATGCACCATAATCTCGCCACAACTAAGCACTGGCCAAATCGAATCACATGCAAGATTACAAATTCTACGAATTAATGCAAGAACAGGTTATACAATGTAGCCTATACTGATTAACAGTGAGCAAATACGGTCTCCAAGTGGCAACTTATCGGAAGATAAAGAAGAAAGCGGGGAGATAAAAAAAAATTCTTAAGCCAAACGGAGAATGGATTAAATAAACGCTTGAAAGATATCTAGATTACTATTTTCTCCTCTTTTGTCCGAAATATCACGACGATTTAGCCGCTGGAGAAAGTTATGGGCAAAAACACTGCTATTAATCGTTTCAAAAGACCACTATTTTATGAAAAAAGAGAGAAAAGGAAGTAACTGCGTATCAGTTTCTCTCTTCCAAGATTATGGCTCTAGTATAGGTTCAAAATTTAATTTTTAATTGATGCATAACATATAACCTCAAACGTCCGACGTCATCAGTCGAGCGATTCCCGTAATTTCCACTCTAATTTCCGCGATTCGTCAAGCGCACCTGTCTCACGAATTTCACGAAAAGAGTGCGGATTGAACGGTAATAATACGGTAGAAATAGGTTGAGTAATTGTGACGTTCTTATTATGGAGTCGGGTCATTGCAACCCACTATGTCGACAGGTTAAGGCGATCGGCAAATTAAAACCAGCAAAAGAAACGAAAGCGGGACATTAATGCAGACTGTATGCACGAGGAGTCCGCCATATTTATTCACCGTTATAAACACAATGTTGACTTAAATGGCGTTAAAAATTTACTGTCACGTAGCCAGCCAACCATACTTTTCTGCGTCATTGGATTTCAGAGGCATTGGCTTCCAGGTAGAAGAAAACTCAAAAGAAACTTGTTGCGAAATGAATTGCTCAAAAAGTTACCGGCTTTCAAAAAAAAACTTCACCAAGCCCATCCGGCTAATATCAATGCATAGGAATCTTCAGAGGATTTGGGTTCAATGGGTTTTAAATCACATGCCGGATAGGTAGTATTATGTGCAATCTTCCGCGAACAGATAACTGACTCGCTGCTTCCGAAGAAATATTCACCGTGGACCGGAATTCTCCGTAATCGTTGAAATGCAGATTAGAATTGAGACCAAACTAGGCGCCCGCAACAGCAACGCCCTCCTCAT
Source organism: Platycnemis pennipes (assembly GCA_933228895.1). NCBI lineage: Eukaryota > Metazoa > Arthropoda > Insecta > Odonata > Platycnemididae > Platycnemis > Platycnemis pennipes. Next base: position 125,023,479 of record OW121851.1, on the reverse strand, counting down.
AAAAGTGACACTCGCGAGATGTACAGGTCGTCAAGTGAACGAGGCCATTAGCAGTACCAAAACCACAGGCTAAGCTAAGATGCGCAATTCGAACACATTAAGTGACTTCACTCAAGTGTGCAAAGTCTCGACACAAGGGTGAAGATATTTCTAGGTGCTTCCAATAGTCCAGGAGTGACATGTTTTGTCACGGAATGTCCAAGAACCTAGAGTTATTGCAAAAACACAGATGATGATGATGACGATGTATTTATCGTAATGCCACCCACAGTGGCCATCGGTCTTGCATTTTGTTTCTAAACAAACCCGATGTTTTTGCATCGTAATACATTTTAAAATTATTTACATGAACCCTTAATGGAGTAAAATTTGATACATTTGCCATTTGTTTTTCCCTTACAGTGCGTTCGCGTGATTCGCTTCATGAAGCCAAGTCCCTACAAAAACATAATAGCGCGTATTTTCCGGTTTAAAATGTACACCGGCATTGTATAGAAATGAAACTTGGGTTTACACCTCCTTAAGGAAGGAGGATGAAATTGGAGGGTGAGTTGTTCAGAGAGAGAGCGAACGAAGAACAGCTAAGGCATGGCGATTGGGGTTAAGTTATTGGAGGAATTCGCAGAAGGCAGAATGGAGAAAATATTGCAGGATGATGGGATCTTGAAAGGTAGCGATAGAGAGAAGCATACGACGGGGAGGGAGTGGAAGCAAATTATGGTCGTCATTAGAAGAAGGAGGTTGAAGAGGAGTGCAATATTGGGTTTATTCGTGCTATTACCAGGGGAAGCGACTGGTGACCAAGATCAATTATTCCTTTAAGGATAGGTATTTCGGAGTGGGCGGAGTGAAGCATTAGCCTGCTTTTAACGAAAAGCACTAAGGATCGACTGTTTAGCGAATTATATGAAGGACGGAGTGCTGAACATGAAATATTCTCATCACTGCAACCAATAAGGGACCGATATACCAATGAAAAATTTCTAACAGCCAGAATTCGAAACCAAACCGTCTAGATGGGAAGTATGTACTCTAGCCACCTCACCAACCCGTTCTCTCGCTGTTACAGTATTGGTATGTATAATATTAAGTTACAGGAATCACTTTGGGGTAAGAAGTGCGTAGAACAACCACAGACTGTCCAAGAACCTATAGTTATTGCTAAAACACATATGATGACGATGATGTGTTTATCGCCATGCCACCCACAGTGGCCATCGGTCTCCTAAGCAACTGGCCGCAGCCCCTCATTAGGAGAGGCTGACGTAGAGACAAAGACGATATTCTGCGGCTCCGAAGAAAAGAAAGAGGACGTCACCAGAGGAGTTGGAGGGGAAATCTCTCAACAACGGACTGTGACCTCCGAGGTGAAGTTGTTAATTGAGAGCCAAAAATAGATTTCTGAGAAGTTTCACGAGGCTTGGTGAAAAAACTACCGGTGAATGGAATGACAATACACAGATGCTTATGAAAAACACAAACATAAGAGTCTCTTAAATTTGGAGGACAATTCAAATGAGGCGATGGAGCCATGGACATAAGCAGGCGGATAACGATACTAGGCTCGCATAAAACGAACACGTTTTCGTAACAGACAGATGCATTTCTATGGGGTAAAATAATGCTTTGAAACAACTAAAAACATTTTCGTCGCGTGGTACACAATGAATTCATTACAACAAATATGTGTACACAAAATTAGCACCCAAACACTTCAGTTGAGTACATGATACCATGGAAAATAAAACGCCTTTCTTTTCACTAATACAACAATTCCGCCTTAAATTTAAAAAAATATTCTCTTATTCAATATACGAACCGTACTAATATCTCTGCAATAATCAGGATTGTAATATATTTCACACCCTAGAGTCGAGTTAAGCTCCATTAATTTTTCTATCCAGATGTGAACGTTTGCAGACTGGAATTCAAAATTCAACATAGGGATATGATAATGGAATCCACCCAAAGAGGCGTGGAGAGGTTTGAATGTCTACACATGTGAGCTGATGGAGAAAAGGCAGACCCGATTGCAATATTTAAAATTATATTTCGATGTAGTGAAAAAAGAACATGGTTAATGGCAAGGAACAGTAATTCTTCTCTAGTAAAAAATAAAATATTTCCAGACTTTTTTCATGGCACGATTATGCTACAATATCTCCATGTACATATAAAAAATCTCTATTTACACTTGGAGGTGCTTTAGTAGCATCAAAATCTAACAAGCTGATAGTTTATGGTCCTCCTATTCTGGGATCCCGGTTTCGAATCCTGGATATGACAAAGATTTGCCATTTCGATACCAGTTCCCAATCAAGTGCTGTACGGGGAAGACTTCAAGTATAGAAGTACGTCCATCGAATGAGACATTGAACCGTGGACCACACGTCGCCTTTCGTTGAGAATAGGTTAATTCGAACCACAGGTTTCTGTCCATCCTTCTTCTGTTCTCTGTAAAATTTGTACATACGTCTAGCATCCCTGCCTATCCTGAAATGGCGCAAATGGCCTTAGTTGTCGGTCGACTCCTCCTAAGCAAATACTCAATCGAAAACGTAGGTAGTTTTGATCAGGATTGAGCGTAGAAAGATTGATGTTATTGGTCGTTTGTTGTTACCTAATTCACAAGACTGGAGAAACGAGGACATGGAAGACATTTGTCCCTCTTTAAACACTGGTGGGTTTTTGAAAAGGATTCAGAATGGTCTCCATCGAGTGGACAGGAGTTCTTTGCAATCGCCTGAAATCCCGACGGAGGAAGCTGCGTGGGAATTCCTCCTCCTTGTCACCTTCCGAGGTGAAAGGAGTGATCTACAAAAAAATATATGCAGATGAAATGCTCAGGACTGGAAGGGATAACGGACAGCCATCGACCCAGATAGGTGGCGAATGTCACGATGAGACTCTGTAGAAAAAAAATCAAAAAAGAAATCATTAAAAAATGTTTAAAAATCATCACAGGCAGTGTCTGACAGCTACTCTCTCAACAACAACCTACTGAACCACTCTGACCGTTGCGGGACGCAAGAACATTAGCATAGATCGGTAACTTATTTTTTTATCAAGAAAACTACACCATTTTACACAGGATAAATCACCAAGGCCACCTGCTTCCTTGTTATGATGACCTACTTTTAAATAAAGCATTATTCTGAGGACGAATGAGACATAACGGCGCCTTCACCGCCACCTTCTAACATTTACGCAAATCAATTTGAATCCCAGCGCAATCTTTCGAAGCACACAATGGAGACCTAGAGCTGAGGTGATTGATGGTAAGAAAGAAATCTTCGTGTCTCAAGGAGAGATACCTGGAATCTTGTTGATTTCAATTCTACCCCTGATACCACTGTAACGCTGCAGCATCCCCATTACCAGCATTTTAATTTTTAAGCCACACATAAAATGCTCCTATTGTGTGAGATGTAGATGGCGTAGGTTTGCCCTAGAAATTTGGATAGCGAGCAGCGAAGAGCAGTTAAGTTTGCAAATCAAGGTTCCATGTTAAGTTCATCGTGTGTTCAATAAAAAAATAGGCTACGAATTACGATCAGTTCGTACGTTGAAGTCAGGTTGAATCTCTTGCGGAAAGGCTTTCCCAAAGTTATTAAAAGAATTTAAAAACTCATACTCTTTTGTGGTGTTTTAGATAATGAAGGTCAATTTAGAGAAATAGGTAGTAACTCGAAAAGGCTAAATATATAACTTTAATGGGCTAAAAATGCAATTGATTTCAACATTAAAAGCCATTTTTCTATGTAACTAGTCATATTTTAAAACTCTTAGGGCAGTGCCCGTCCCGCAAAAGTAAAATGATAGGTTTTAATCACAAAATATTTTTTTACGAGGCTTCTTTGTTTTTTAGGTAAATTTAACTTAATCTTTAACTTAAAACCTGTAATTAAATAACGAGTACAAGGCAGTATTGAATAAGCGACGGAAGTGCATGCAAGGTGTAGAGCTACCCCTTGCCATACACCATTTTGAAGGCTTGTAGAGATGTTGTTATAGATGCTTTCATTCATATCGACTGAATGAAAAGATTTCCAAGGCGGAGAATCGAACCACGGGCCTTTGGACATCCGAGTAAAGCAGAATTCCTGATCCCAAAGAGAACTTTCAGAATCAATTGCCTTATTGGAGTAAGTTAATATTGATATGTCTTTAAGGTCCATAAAGGAAGCCTCTCGTAAGGCGGAAATGAGCTTCAAAGAAACCACCACCCACTAGGATAAATTCTATGATCTGTCAATAAGTACTATAGGTGAACCACTACAAGATTTTATCACTTCCGCTCTTCAGAGCGGAAGCTAGTATCTCGAAAATTTTTACCTGAAAAATGTTCCTTTGTCGGAGATTCGAACGACAAACCACTACATCCAAACCTAAGTCTGCTATAATTTAATCGGCGCCAACCATAATTCCAATCAGTCCACAAATTATCATGAAGTCCATAAAAACATAAATAGCCACACTGACAAATCGCTGCTTTCCTCGCTATCAGCTAAAACCATCATGAGAGATGATGGGAGTGTCTAAATTCATGATATTACGCATAGGAAAGGGCTCGGAAGAGTACAGGAAAAGATAGGAAGTGGGGAGAGAAAGGAAGATGGGTTTGCGGAGATGAGGAAGGGAGATATTTCGAGGGAAGAGATTGGAAGGAAATGGCGGAGCGGAAGGGAGAGGCGTCGCCCACGGCAACGAGGTGAAGGGGGAGAGGAGGCAATTACGAAAATGTGGGCGAATAAGGGGGTGGTTTTGAGATAGGGAGTCGAAAATAGAAGCGCATGAAATGAAGAATAGCTCGCTAGGATCCGCCGAGAAAGTAGAAGTCAACTGAACCTAGACACAGAGCACACTCAAGAGACGACATCAAAGGCGCAAAACCGGTAACACCGCAGAGGAATAAATACGGCCATATGACATATTTAGGAGCGAAAATAAGCGATAAATTTCAAAAAATTATTTTTTGATTATAAGCAGCAGAAAAGAAGACGAAATTATGGCTCCATGTTCGAGCGTTAGTGAAGCTAACTATTACCAGCTCGAGATAACATGTCGATCATCACTTGACCGCTAGTGACCAGTACGATTTCTACACTCAACTTCCATTAGGAAAGGATTCACGCTGTCAACCCTGTTTGATTACCCAATAAGGAAGTAATACCAGAATGTAACTAGTTTTCCAAGCGCTCAATTTTCCAAGATCAATGGTAAATTGCACCGTCGACACTAAGAATGATTCCGAGACAAACCCAACATGCATCTCAAAGGCGGCATATGGCTCATTAACTGACTGGCTTCTGGCAACAGCGAGGGTGAATCAGTTTTTCATGGCTATGACGAACGCTGACGTGAAGACAGCACGGTGACAGAATATTCCGACGAAGTAATATACAATTTCGATATGGAATATGGATAAAAATTCGTGGCATTTAAGGCAGAGAGAGTTTTTAAACGCGTCTCAATTTCATACATTTTTATTCATTGAACGCAGTCATCGTACAACTTCAGCACAGCATCAGCGCCTGATGATGACATGCTACAGTAAAACCATTCTTTTTTCGAGTACATTAAAAACACTGTGGAAATGCTAGCCACCATCAGAGTCTTCAGGATGAATGAATTCTATGAAGTTATACCTCTAATTGTTTCTTACATTCTAATCGATGTTTATTTGCATTTATTTAATTCTTCCGCTTTTACTTCTTTCTCGGAGCTTCCTACACCCCAATACTTCTCAATATCCTCATATAATTCATTAATAAGAGACTCAAAACGCGATTGGTTTCAGTCCTCCGCATCCATTCCAAAACCTTTTTATTTACCTCAATTTATTTATTACATTCAAGAACCCAAAAACACAACCATGTGCGGCAATGTCCCAGACTGAAGTCCCACGAGGTTTTTAAAGACTCACTGGTATTTTTATAAGAGACAAAATTGTATTTGAAGAAGCCTCATGGATATGAAAGCAATAACAAAAAGCTAAAATTCCGCCTAAAATATTAAGCCGGTCAATCGTAATGAGAATGGAAGACGAGAAAAGCCAAAATAAGTGGCGGGTCACTTCTGGCCGCGCGAAGTTTGGAGTTATAAGGAAAACAGAAGCCGTCCTTTGTCAAGAATGTCCCTCCCCAAACACGAGTCCCGTGCAGCGTCCAACGTCCAAATATATCTTGTTTACAGTTTGCCCATGACAACATCGGGCTCCCACGGGGTAAATACATGTGAACCAAGAGTAACCATTTGCTTTATTTGTGATCGATTCAAGGACTATGCGTACCTCTCAGAAACGGGATTTTCCAAAAATAAGCATTTATGAAAAGGAAAGACGAAAGAATAAATATACTTATGATTTTTGCACAATGAATCTACAAAAGCGGACGCTAACTGATAAGAGATTTATTTTGCACCCCATATAATCTACTTTTAATGGTGCATCATTTTTTCCACATCACCGGAACTTAGATTCACACCCCTGTGTAAATGAAAAGTTAATACAGCTGTACCTACTTATCAGTATCGCCTATATTATTATGGCGAACAACTATTAGAAGCCCCCGTTCGATGCATCCAAAGTGACGTTTCACTTCATGAAAGAAATGTGATCATTTTCATCATCATCGGTCAACAATCCTAGGATTGGTTTGACGCAGCTTTCCACTCGATTCTTCTATCGGCCAACCGTTAAGAGATAAAAATGTAACAGAGGGAATCATTTCAAACAAAAGTGTGCACATTACATGAAAGTTAATAGTTAAAGTGTCTTGAAGTAGGTTATGTCACGAACTTGTGGCTATGAAGAATTATAATTTGATTATCTTTTTTTTGGAATGGATTATCCTTTTCCCGTAGGTGGTCCCGCTACCTCCAATGTTACTTCCCGCTACTTCAAATAGATGTAGTGATATGCAGTAATGATTATTATGAATTAGGTTTTGCCGCTCAAACAGTAAAATCACATGAAAAATAGGCTTTGAATATCGTTTGGCTTAATTACGAAGGCCTAGTATTTTACTCTAAGCATTTAAAAAAAATTATACCGGAGATGAAAAAAAAGATGCTTGAGGAACACCGAGTACTGTGGTAAAGGGATTTGGACGGATGAGTTTGAGGGGGAAACCCATATGAACACCTCCGCCATAACATGCTTTTTTTGGGAGCCAGGAGATTGAAGAGGACCTGGGGGATAAACCCACTAATAGGTACAGGATGGAAAGTACATGAAACGGGGGTGAAAAGGTGCGAACTCTGAATGCCAGCTCTCTTTGACAGGTACAGAGTAGGAAGGCCACTACATGCATCCAGGGAGACTAAATCCCGGCTAGCTCGTTAAGGGTATGCGGGACGTAGCGAGTGGGCTGGGATAATTAAGTCCGCCATCGCATTTGGTCGGTGAAAGAGACAAACGCCAAGTTACTGCTACCCTCGAGCGGACCTTTATAGCTGTGGGGAGCTTATGTTCACTCCCTCGGGTGCGCGGAAACTAATTAAAAAGATCGCATCTCGGGGAGTAATTATCTCAGCCGCTTTAGCGAGTGAAATAATCTCCCAACACACACTTTAACACGTAATGATTCAGATTTCCCTTAAGCCTTTCCTGCATTAACTTTCTCACAAAGATACATGCGTGAGTATTTTCTATTCGCTACGTTCCCAGCTTCTAGTTTTCATAGGATCGGGTTAGTGCTATCAGCTAGAGTTATGGTATTCCTTTCCGAAGTCTTCGTGTTAGACTACGGAAGGTGGCAGTTTTTCAGTGAAATCCGAATCCCTAGTTGAGTATTTCTTGGAGAGCACCTCAAGTTTAGTGCTCCGTCCGTCGGATGAGATGCTAAACCGTGGACCCCTCGACGCCTTCCGTTAAATGTCAGCGCATTGAGCACCCACATTTAATTAGTGATTACAGTTTTGCATTTACACTTCCACCTTTCTCATTAGAATTCAAGACTAGTTTTTGGCTCCTGTAACACAAAATAGGGAGAGATATGTGGAGACTCATCGTGAGATAATCAGGGTGGCGTAAAAATACTTGACTTTTCAACTTTAATGACTTTTATACAACTTTTAAAGGACAAATGTGACTACATTCCATGCTTCAGAGTAAAATTGTGTTAGAAGTTGAAATTGACACACCTCAGGGAAACTAACTATGGTACATGATGAAAAATAAAATAGAGAAAATAAAATTAAGGAGAGTTCTTCAGGCATGGTATTATTAACAAGGCTGGTATTCCTTCGGTAGGCGGGAAAATTCCTAGAAGAGCATCTTCCTGGACGGAAACGGAGGGACGGAAACTATCCTGAAAGTTGTAATAACCTGTAATCCTCCGTTAAGGTACGTAGCAGTCAGTAACTTCGCACTAGAAATGCGCTACCGCCACGCATAAAATAATATCGTCAACAAATCTGAGACATTCTTTCTTCTCACTTTCATGACATCCAATCAAACAAGGCTAATTCACATGCAATTAATCTTCTGGTATCAAATATTCGTCATGCGTGACACTGGCTGAAGCTTATATAAATACTGGTGGCCACAAAATATGGTACAAAAATTAGACGGTTTGTTATGAGTAAAAGGTCTCATACAAGCGTGCAAAACACGCTCGAAAACTTACATTACTTATCCTAATAGCCATCTCACATATAACTTTGAAAAAACGTATTTTCATCCCTTATTATACGCAAAAAAAGGCATTTTTAATGCTCTCCGATCTTTTATGGATCTCAAAAATTTCATCTCTACGGCCCAACAGTTTTTGTGTGTTTTTAACGCCTTCCAAAAATTTAATCTATCTCATAACTGTACACCTAACTCTAACGTAAGGAGAGTGTTCATTAAATTCAAAACTCCATGAGTTCAGCGGGTAATACCATTTTCTCAAAGTGATTAAGGGCCTGATTCTTTTTTCACACTAGGATGTTCTGTTTGCAGGATTTACCTGACAGCTTCCGTATCATGTAAAGCGTACAGAGGCATCGGAGAGAAGGACCCACCGCCTAAAGGTCCTTTGGGGCCTTAATACCTCTCTCCTCTTGCAGGGCGCAAATTTCCCTCGCCTAACGAGAAGAGGGTGACGCTCTTGCAAAGCACTGGCACGACCGCAGCTGGCAAGAACGAGGTCCGACAGGTTGATAAGTAAGACGACTTAAATAGTGCCCCTCGGCGCCGTAAGGCTAAACTCTGGAGCCACAGCTTCATGAACAGGCCGCGTAAGGTGCACGAAAGATGCGAATTTCAGCGCACAGTGGAAACACATCGTGTATAGCACCACAACCTTTGTACAAGAACTTGGATCAGTATTGCTACTATACCGCAGGTAAAAACTGAGACAGAATATTTAAGCGACTTTCTTGTTCCGATTACACTATAAGTCTATTAATACCGTGAAATTGGTAATTATCTTGACCACTTGAAAATTAATAAATTATCGATATAACTTTTCAATTATCTAATCATTTAATTATGTGTTATTAACACAAAAATCTTCTCTGGACCTGGAGATTTTGGTCAAATCTTAAAGCTTGGATTGCCATATCCGACGCTTCGCTAATTTTTACAAGTATCCTCAGGCTTAAACACAAATCATATCGAAACGGAAGTCTGAGCTTTAACATTTGAAGAAAGTCTCCAAATTCAAAGATTTGTTTATAAGAACATGTATTACGAGATATTATATCAGGAGAACAAAGCTCGAGAGACAAAATAAGAAAATTGCACAGATAAATTTAAATTTTCTTTGCTTACCAAGAACAATACGAGTAAACATAATAACAGATTATCTTTGATAATGGCGATCATATGCCATTACTAATTTCACTAACAAAAGCTCATGAACACCTCCATTAATGTCAATTTTATAGTTCTCAAAATTATTCAAAAGAGAAAAAGGTATTAAAAACTAAAATTTTGACCAGCCACGGGAAAGTTGAGACTACACTGGCACATATAAAGCGACATTTTGTTAATCATTAAATTACGGTAATCCAAGAAAAATGAATTGCCCTAAGATTTCAAAACCATTTTACAAACACAGCAAATTCATTGGGCCCATTATTTAATGATGAGCCAGTACATAGGTCTCCAAGAGACTGAACCATCAGAGGTAGCCAGACAACACGAAAGAAGGGGAGAATCGATCCTTCGATTGTATTGGTCGCCAGACATTTCCCCTCATCTAACCCGATGAGGAAAGTTTTACCGTTCAACATTAATGAACTTCCTCAACCCGATGAACTCAGCGAGATGTGAAACGACTGTGTTCGTAAATTGAAAGCAGTCATGCATTAAAATGCAACACGAGAAGGGACTAATAAATGCCTTGAGGAAAAAGCAAGTCCCTACAGCGGGATTTGAACCCGGATCTACGATACATGAACCCTATCTCACCATCACGATTCCTTCCCACGGGATGCTTGCATTCTTTACATTAAGTAGACCAAGATCACTTTACCGCTTAACAGCAGACAAAGCACCTACATACGCTGTAGCAACCTTAAAAATATTTGCTCATCGATGGGAGCATCGAGATTCTCCCAGAATGCTCGAGAACGGTATTCCGCGTACAAGCACTGGTAAACATGAATCACAGCTGAAAGCATTGCAAGGGGTTTAAATGTGATAAACATAAAAACTTCTTGATCATAGACTCAAAGTGAGAAGAATGATTTTTATTACACGCTCAGTAAAATATCAGCCGCAGCATCGGATATTCTTATTTTTAGATAATAATAATGATCACGTCTTTCAATATAATATCATTGATAATTAGCTCAAGCTGCACCGAATATCGAGGTTAAAAATATCTCCGCAGGACGATTACTCAACACTCGTTGTCACTGCAATTCGGCCTATTGTACTATTTTGATAAATGTTTAACCAAGTAAACTCTCACACTCTTGTCAACCAAATTATTATGTTCACTCAGGAGTGAAAGGTTTTGTGAAGTAACCAAAAGATCTACAGAAATTTTATTTCATCATATATTTTCTCGTTTAATTCTGCGTTAATTATTGTACAAACATTTTTTATTATCTTGTTGTATTTTCTATTAAAGTTTGAATGGGAAAAGTTGACGGTTTTTTTCACGTGTTCAACAGTTACGCCAACTTTAAAAACAGATTTCTAAAAAACCCGTAAGCCGATCTAATTCAAATTATAGCACAGTATATACAAGAATATATTATGCGTTCTCTAATCATCTCAGAAATGTTTCTGAGAAAGGAACGATACTGCAATAATTTTTATCTGTAGAGTTCTTTTTGGTATGGGTGGTCAAACAAATGCTATCGTAATTGCGATGTAATCTTTATTTATCCAAATGTCAGAATACATCGCCGTTAAGAATTTAATTCAACCAACTTTTTTATATCCATCTATATTTGTGTGCGTAAGAATGAGACGGGTCGCGGCAATTTGACGTGACAAGGATGCACGGCTTTCCAAGCACATAATATTTTGGTCGGCAGGAGTTTCATTAGAACTTTAACAGACTAATTTCATTCTACCACCCACCAAATATCAGGCACCGAGAGTCGAAATCTTGGCCGGATTTAAAGAAATCAGTGTCAATGTTTAGAGTCGTTCATTTTACCAGGATAAATACATCTTGTACTTTCACATAACATCGCATGATAGCGATTTTATAATAATTAAACAATTTAATTAAACTTACTCGAACAGAAATCACCTCTCCGCTAATCCAATCAGCACAAAGTCACACATACCTGGAAAGAAAAGGAAGAGAGTTAGCATCGGGGATTAAGACCAACGATTAAAGTAGTTTTGACTAATTTGATCTTATCAAATGAAAAGTTAAAAAAATACAATTCGAACGGCCCACTAGAGTAAACTCAACTGAAGAGTCCACTAAACAGTGGTGATTCTCTAGTGGACCGTACAAAGTGTACTTTTTAACATTTCCGATTTAGAGAAGTTCCACATAGTTAAGCCTGTAACCATTAGACATATTATCCAATAAAACCTATCTCTAGTTTTGCACGCCGGTGTGGCTGAATGAAATTAATAATTTTAAGGCAGATTCCTGTTTTTGGTGCATCAAAGTCATCGGAAGGTTACACAGCACCAAACGTTCCTGACCTTGGAGCACACATAATATGCATACGCTAAGAGGGTTTTCGACCTTCGACCTTAGTGTAACGGTTGATGGTTTGTTACAGACCGATTTACAGCAGGATTAAATATCTGACCTACCAGTAGAGGGACATGGGAGTATTTAAAAAAGAGATTGAGGTTAGGCTTCATGCATGTACATGAAGCGCAAAAAATCGTCCACAGCATAAATGACTGTAAACATTACGACCTGCAAACATTACGATCAATTCAATGGTATAATATTATTAGATCAGCAACATCATCACTAGCCAGCAATTTTAAGATTGATTCAGCGCAGATTTCGCAACAGCTTTAGAAGAAGCCACGCCTGGAAAATAGATTACACCGCCCGAAGCTTTGAAGAGAACCTATGAAGATATTCATCTAAGTCTACAATATACCCTCAGTATACAATCAGAAAATTAAAGTTCCTTTTAGATTCAAATTCGCGAGATTTGAATCTAAAAGGAACTTTAATCTTCTGAATAGCCTTCTGGTCCCTTGGGTTTCCTAACCAAGCTCTTCTTAGAGGCGAGTGACACTTTCCATGCGCTCATATAAGTTTTTTTTTGTATGCACAAAAACACGTCGCTTTCCACTGCATCTTGTTTTGTTCCCGAATTAAATATTTACTCATTGCTGATGTGGCCTGCGTGTTTCCCCAAAAGTAAACCTTTCGAGTTCACCTCGCTCCATGAGCCATCACATAAAGAAAATTTCACAAGAAAAGGAAAAAATACAAACTAAAGATGATCACTTATTGAGAAAGCGGAGAAAGTTCAATCGCATCTCGTATCTCCATCGCAGCCACGCATATTTTCCAATAGTTTTGCCGTTATCTTAAAAAGTATAAGTCAAAATAATGGAACATACGCAAACCTCAATACATGAGTGTGATTCTTCGAAAAATTACAGGTATTTGAAAGAAAATTGGGCAATTTCGAATGCACCTTCTCGCAAAAAAAAGGGACTGGACTGCAAAAAGACGCTTCATTTAACAGTAATCACAATTTATCTGGATAAACATTACCAAGTGCTGAGCAGGCATAATTTTTACAGGGTATTCGTTGCATCCGAGTCAGAAAAATGATTCATTAGCTATTTGAAGATAACACTAGAAAAAGCATAATTATTGCCACAACTTATTAAAATATTTGTTATAATTTGTATGTACATATTTCGAAGTGCAGCCATTGGTACAGAGTCATTGATGACGAATTGTTTTAAAACTTAGCAAACGCAAGTCAATTAAGCTATGTAACTTCCCCAGATTATTTTCAAACATAATTAAGAACAAAATAAATCATCAGCTACTCTATCCATGACCTATCGGTCAAACGTCTAACAATTGTTGATGTTACAACGCAGGGATTTTTTTCTGGAAGGAAACATTCTACAAAGTTATTGATGAAACGTTATCTATTATACTTTAAGCATCGTGGGTACATACATGTACATACGTAACGGAAGTTAGGAATAATTCAACCCCTGCCACACACCCTGAACGTGGCTAGCAGGTTCTCCTCAGTAGATGTAAAATAAGTGTTGCTCTTCATTGGATTATTATTGTCACTGCGGCAAATTGTGATGTGAAAAATTAATAATTATTACAGTACAGCTCAAGTTTATTCACTAAAACTGCAACACAGTAGCGTAGCAATTTACGTTATATGACGAGCAAAATGAAATCGCCATTTCAATCTGTGGCACAACCTACGCAGTCATTCCTGATGGATATTATGTCAGAATATAAACGTTTACCCAATATTTTAATGGTCCACGAAACATCATTCACTTAAGTTCAATTTTTTTAATCGTTAAAGTCAATCGTTTCATTGTGAGAAAACACTTTTCCAAATGAAGGAGCTCGTCACTTTAGATATCTCTATCCTTTTTACAGCCATCTCCGCGACAACGATCAGAAAAAAAAAGTATAAAATATATGCAAACCGGTCATCAAGAAGTCGAGTTTCGAAGTATGGGAGAAAAAATATGAGGAGGAGATAGAAATCTTGAGAGGAGCTAATTGGCCCCCATCACGCTCGAAGATGAGCAAGGGGCTGGGCGGAAGGAGTAAAAGAAGTGAGTAATCGCCGCCGAAGATGAAGTCCGGAAATACTACAGACGCCACCAGCTTCAATCCTGGAATACGGCTGCGGTGCACCATAACGAAAATGTTGTCTTGGAAAATATACTCCAAGCCACCAGTAACTTCCACGGACAATAAAGGCGTCTGCTTCGGTAATCATAAGTATTGGTGAACTACAATAAGTTAGATTCATTCATAAATTATCAGAACGCTATCCCGTAAAAGATTATCAATAATAATTTCTTTCGAGCATTCCTCCACGTTATGGTGTCTTTTAGCGACAACACCATCAAAGAGGGTGTCAAGACGCCAGAAGCATGGTTGATGTCTTGACACTCGATTTCGGACAACTTTCACGGGTTTAGCTTTAAGCTAAGCCTCAAGCACTTAGACCTGAAGACGCCCGTTGTAAAATTTGGATAAATTGTTGTTCCAAAAGCAACGACGACGCGGTGAAACCCGAAATATGCAGGCTTCAAGTTAGCTAGTTGGTGAAGTAAAGTTGACTTGAGTAGAGATTAATACAGGATAAGCGGCAGAAAAAGATGGATGAAAATGATTAAAAGCCAGAAGATGATTAAAAAGAGTACGTTGACATGAGATTAACTCGAGAAAGCCCAACCTCTACCACGATTACAAAATTCCGAATTAAAACTATTTTTAAATCATATATCAATGATAAAATCAGTAGCACGATAAAGTTTTACGAGTAATTCCCAACCCCAGAGCTCTTAACATAATTCTCGTGAGAAATTTAAGGGAGATGAGGAGGCCTCTTTCTTTCAGAGGACGGACGCCCGTTCTTAATTTAAAAAATAATTAGAAAACGTCTAAACTTGGGCACGCAGAAAAGAAAAGCGACAGGTCAAAAACACACAAGACATAATTCCGTCTTTGTAGTGGTTGCTTGGTTGTTTTTTGCGGAGGCGGCTTGAGTTCGCGAAAGGAGGGCTGCGTTGCTAGGATGCAAGGGGTTGTGGAGGGGCCGTGGGGAAGGGGAGACGCCAAAAGAGAAGGGGAGGGGAATATTCCACCAAAACACATCCTCCCCTCTCCATGAGTCAATGCCACTGTCCTCCACAGAGGATTCCGAGGCGGCTCTAAACCATTCGTCTCCCTCCTTGAAGGCCGAGGAGGAAGAAAACTGTAGTAAGAATCTCTCCCGCCCTTTCTCACTCAGTCTATTTCTTTCAAACCCATCGGAAGATCTTTCACATGCTTATCAACCTCCGTCTTCGTTCATTTCCTAAATTTTCTCTCATTTTCTTAACCCCGGTTGTGGTCCTCTATATCTTTCCTAAATTCTCCCTCCTTCCCCGGAAAAATAATTTGATTATCTAGCCCAATCCTAACTTTCATAAATACCCTTTCCTATTTACCACATCGATACGTAATTAAATCGTACCCTAGCTTGGCTCTCCCCAGCATAACCTATAAGAATCGATGGCACACAGCCTTGCAGCAGTATGCATACACAAATGAAAATAAATTCATACCTTTGGATGAGAGTGGTATTAAAATATACCGATACAACCGAAAACGATACACTTTAACTATGAAGACTGAAACATTGAAGATGTGTTTGAAACCGTCGGGATTATCTCGAATACGCAACGAGTGACGTGGTACAAACATGAATGGTTTGCAAATATAGTGTAGGTATTCCCTCAATACAATACCATTACATAGTTGTTTCAATTGAGTTTTTCTCATCTGCCTTAACTACAGAGCCCACGGAGTGCATAGTCCAAAGTGGCGGCGCCAGGTGGAGAAAGTGCGTGCAAATAAATAATTTCAATGAATAGAGAACTATTCTTCTAAGCTACACTGCCAATCCCTGCGCAAGATTTAAAATTTATCCAGAGAGAGTAAAATTTAGTACGATATATTTTCCTTTTCATCTAAACTGTTCTTATTTAAGTTACACGGGCAAGAAAAATTAATATCACATAAAATATATCAGTGACCGGTGTTACGAAAATCATCACCATCATAGATCAACAATCCTAAGATTGTTTTGACACGGCCCTCCACTCGATTCTCCCATTGGCTAACCTCTTCATACTAACGGAACAACTCTCTTTCAAATCACTCACGGCCTGTTCTATATGAGTCATACGAGAACTGCCTTTTCCATTCTTCCCATTCACTTTGCCCTCGGCGATTGTCTTCATCAGGCCATCGTGTCCCGAAAATGTATCGTGTTACGAAAATGCTGCCGAATATACCAGTGCATCGGCGTATTCGGTGTATTTTGGTAGTATATTTCAGACAATGATACGCCGGTACTGGTGTGTCATCGTCTAAAACATACCAAATTAGTCGGTATATCGAGAAAATATGCCGGTATTTCGAAATAAGTATACCTTCAATCTCCACCTACTCGCACGTCCTCCACCCCTGCAATAAATATAGAAGGCTTACATCCGGAAGAGTTAAATAGATTTTCTTAATCACTACTGGTTGGTAATCGGCGCAGTGGAAAGAATATGATTTGAACGGTGGCAGTAAGAAGGAAGTTCATGCGTCACTAGACAGGAAGATTAGCCATTAGTGAATTGGGCCCAGACGTGAGGATTTCCCTGACTTCATTCAATAAATGAGCCTTAATTGATGCAGAAACGGCAAGGCCATTCCCAAGAAACAATTCAATTGGAGAAGGATGTGAAAACGTGGCGGAAATTATGGAATTAACGCAGGATTAGAAGGATTCAGAAAGAATCGAAGGCTGACGGAGCCATTCTTCCTAGAAGATTAGAGTACGGGATTCTTTTGCATTTGATTTCACGGAAAGAAACTCATCATTTTGAGATAAAGCAGTATATCTATTTTGCAATTCAATTTTCATCTTTGGCAGGCTCACATTTACAATTATCGCGGGGATATATCGATGATTAGTCACTAGGCATGAGAAAAATTAGATTTAAAAAATATAAACTATTGAAGTGATTGCAACACACTTAAAACGTCTACTATGCCACCAAAATATACACCTGAAATGAGAATATTAGCCATAACACATTGAAACTTATCCATGCATACGTACTAACTACAAACTAGGTAATTTCCCTCATTTATTTAAATCAGTACTTTAAGTTCAGTAGTTAGTGCATCTATTGGGGCGTTAGCTCGCGGGCTCCTTACGCCTCAAGTTAAAAGCACGCTAATGCCGACGCCAACCTTTCTCTGCAAACGAAAATCTTTCCTACACCTAACCATCTACCAATCCTTAATGGCGCATGAAACGTTTTTCGTTCATCACCTCACTGAATATCTAAAGCATCATAATCTTTCAGTCTTCTACACTTAAGCCTTTTCCAAAACAGGCATTGCAGGCTCCGATTTGCCCTTAACCCCACTTTACAAAATGATTGCGATGCTTGTCATGCTATAAGCTGATACGCTGAGTCCCAAAATAGTTTCCGGGATAAGCCGTCAAAAATCACAACTCGTGTCGGGAATCGTTCGGATCGTCCATAAAAAAAGACCAATAATTTGTCTTCTTTCTTTTACTCTTGAGGAAAGAAGTCATAATACAAAATCCTAGCTCTTGGCAACGGCAGATCTCTATATCTCTTGCGACGGGACACCTGTTGTCAACCTTGTTCTCTCCGCGGGGAGAAAGAAACCCAAGGATTTGGCACCCGAGCCTCTCGCGTTCACCCAATTGCCACAATTTTCGTGAAAATGCCCCAAAGTCACTTTCTGAACAACTATTTCACCTCTAGGACTACACAGCGGTAAAATGACCTCAAATGTATTCCTTGCGCATGCTAAAATTAGCTTGTGAGTTATTCTGAGGATCTGGGAGTCTTCTGGTAACAACATCGAAGTTAGACCCCGATATTCACGTAATTTATTACCGTAGGAGAGGTTCAACAAACTTCATTTTTCTCGTTTCAATTTGGTGTGAAGTCGAAAAATATCAACATTTCAGTGTGATCACAGCTAAGTGATCACCACGAACCTTTCCACAACAATATTTTTAAAAAAAACAACTTTATCGCCCCTTATTAGCTGGCATATAACCAGCTTGATACTCGTTTGCAGTGATATTCAATGCCGAGCCTCTTAGAGCTTCCCATTAAGTTAATAAACTGTTTCTAGCGTAACTTTGTTTATACAAACAGCCATAAAAAACTTCGTTATCTCACATAGAAAATTATTTAATTATGAACCACGTTTCGGTGCAGTACAGCATCATCAGCCTACTTATGCTGTACTGCAGATGCGAGACCTGAGTCATAATTTATAGATTTTCTAAGTGGCATTACAAAGTTTTTCATTGCAATTCAATTTTCCCTAAGATGGTCCACCTTAGGATTCTTACAATTCAATGACAAATTATTTCTACTGGCACAGAAAATATCCCCATCCCCAGTGCACGCATTATGCAAGTGTATTAAATACGCTGTATGATTTCAACACAGACTTCATAGCGTCCAAGAAGAAGGATCTTCTCTCTGAAGAGTAGTAACGCACCATGTGATGTGTTGACTCGTGTGACGAGCATATATCATTTAACTACTTGGTGACGTAAGCCAAATATGCTGTGGTAAGTGCTTCCACGTTGTTCCCAACACGCGGAAATGAAGAACACAGACCTGAGTGGCAAGTTTTATTACCTACTATTGATTTCTGCATTATGGCTATTTTTTAAACGAGTGAAATAAAGATCCCTAATTATGCCGAAAAATCATTGTCAGCGATTGTAGGAAAGAGGTATGGTGAAATTGCGCTAATAGAAATAAATGAAATCTCAGAAAGACCAAAAAATCTTGAGGCGCATAAAAAAGAAAATAAATACGAGATTAGGGGCAAAAAAGGAAAGGCTTATAAATACTTTCGCCAACATGTTTTACTTTTTAAGAAAGGCTCGGTAGCTTATGAGCATCATTGCAATGCACGCCGTTTCAACCGTAAATCTAAAATATTTTATACCTATTGGGAAGGAGTTGCTTCTGCAATGGTAGGAAGGGTAGGCATGGCCTTTAGCACACCCTGTATTTGTAAGGCGCATCCATTGTGACTGAAATGCTAACTGATCGAGTTGAAAGGGATGTCCGATCATCGCTGAGGAGAATGGTTGGAGGGTATTGGAGACATCTAGCACAGCGATACCGAGGGAAAGGGGGAAGTGGGACAGGCAGGGGCGGCGGATGGATTCACTAAGCGTCAGGGATGGCCGAGGGAAGGAGGGTGCGATGGCCTTCCCTCACGGAAGGGAGCGTCTCGCATTTTTTTTATCCCCACTCACCCTACTTCTTTCGCACGCTCCGAGCGAGGGGGAGTAGTTATAAAGGCCGTCTGAAAATATCCGTGGCGGAGTGTGGAGAGAGAGAGAGAAACGGGGTAAATGACTTCTTCCCACCCTCGTACACACAAAACACCGACCACAACGTCAGCTCCTCCCTGCAAGGGGGTCAAAGGCGTGGCCGACCCCCGTGCCGGGCGTGCCTTCCACCCTCTTATGGCAAAAAAATAATAGGGGTGGTACCCAAACAAAGACGACGCAGCGTCCAGGGTAGACCCACTCGCGGGAAAAGCACACAAGGATATAAACACCCCCAGTACCCACCTTCGAATATGCAGCTAGGTCTGCTGTGTACCCGAAACAATTTATTAGCATAGAAAACAAGAAAATAATTACAAAAGAATGATAGATAAATTTGAAATAACAATGGAATACTAAGGACTTTATGGCTTATTTTCTCGGTCATCTGTAAGGTTTTCGAAATACAATCATTTTTTCAATGACTCATTCCTCGGGTAATTTGTCCTTGGCACCCTCGCTCTATCAATCATTACAACGAGTCGTAAGCGTCATAATTGAAAGAGTATATAGGCCAAGAAAAGAGGTTTTATCTTGAATATTTCCGTAATTTACATTCATATTGAATACCACTGTATTTTATGTGTACATTTTGTACCTGAAGATACCGTAAAGCGGTGAAACGCTTTGCACCAATAAATTACTGGTGGAAAAGTACGATCGATTATTTTCAATACGAATATTCAATTCTTCCACGAAATGAAGCCTGAAACTACTAGAGTACATGAAATGAGACACCAAAGGAAATGAGAAAGAACTGCCAGGCTGCAACTGAAATACAATGAACTGGGACGCTGAGAGCACAAAGTTTGCACTATGCCTAATATAAACCCTATTTAACGCTTACATCTGGTCTACGTCTGTTATATACCAGATGTAGACGTTACAATCGGATTTACGTTAGGTAACTACTGCGAACTCTCAGGGGAATAATAGAGGGATATAGCTAACCAATCTTAAAAATGAAAAAATTGTGAAATGTGCGAGGTAAAAAATGTGCTTTTTAGGCGGCTAGGTACACCAAGGGAACATACTGTTTGGTCAATGATAACGCTTCGTTCAATTCGTTTTCCTTCTCCAAGCATAGATCTCTAAGTCATTGTCACGAGGCGTTGAGAACCCAGCCGAGGTCACCACGAGAGGAGGCGGACGAAGGACGGTTGCGAAATAAGTAAACCGCTAATAAAGAACTTGAAGCAGCTGAGTTCTTACGGTTGAAAAACGTTGCGTTGTGGCCGTCAAACCATTATAGCGCTGACATTTTAATACCAAACGACCAATTCTTGCATAAACATAAATAAAAAGGAGAACAGCGTACTTACATGTAAGCACTCATGACACGTTACGTTCCATTTCCCAAGCGGTGAGCACTTCAACTGTTGCACTGTTTAAGACTGCGCAAACAAACGCTTAAATGAAGGAAAAGTACCGCTCCATTTACATCCATTAGCAATAGAATTTTTTTAAAAATTCTCCAATAAACGACAAGCCTGTCCTTATAAATGAACTTCAGTTTTGAGGTCACACGTTTCATTTATGATGGGATATTAAAAAAAGGCATTTCTTCATTAATTCTGTCAGCAAAATCAATGCATAAAATAACTCAAAGCCCGAAGTGACTTATATTTTTGAGGTAGTCGACAATTTAAGCCACAAAAGGTAAATCAGACGAACTATTAGTTTATATATGCCTTAACAGCGGAAGAGAGTAGCTACAAAAAAATTTCTAGCATAGAAACCTAACATTTGGCCAGAAATCATAAACAATGTTTTTAACCAGACATTATCACCATAGCTGTTAACCAGACATTATAAACACAGTTGATAACCAGACATCATAAAACCGAGCCTTGATGCGTAGATGACGAGGATTATCCTCACCAGCCACGCGGGTAAGAATGGAGGAAGATTATCTCCCACGAATACTTCGCAAGGGAAATAATATTTCGCAAGGAAGAAGACTAAAAAGCGATGTTACTTTTCGCTAGTAGCCAGTGTCTGGAATCCAAATGAATTGGGTTTGACCAGAGAGCTAGACAGTGTGCAGCGTAAAACAGCTAGGTTTGTTACGATAGGCGTTACGATAGGCTTAGTAGAGCATCAGAATTGATGGAATAATTAGGTTGGGAATCATTATCAGATCGTAGGTTAAAGCACTAAAGTAGGATTAAATACAGATTAAATATCCCGCAGAAATTTAAATTGGATAGCTTTACTGAAAATGTTAGATATATATTAAAAACCCATGCGTATTATGCTAGATTCGACCAGATAAATAAGATGAAAGTGATAGATGGTCGTACCGACAGATTAAAAATGTAATTTTTCCCCCCGTGCTATAAGAGAACACAATAGGCAGCATAGCAAAGGGATAGGTGGGTTAAATATTTTTAGAATGGTCTGTAATACTTTATGCATGTATTAACAACCAATAATACTTTTATTACTATGTAAATACTAACCATCTAGCTGCATAAGACCCTATTATATAACATGTTTCCATGTAGTAGCCTTGCCATCTCAATGGTGCATGTTTGGCGTATATATAGATGTAGAATATCTCTCCAGCGAAATTGCAACTGTGGATACGGGGACACATTCCCCGGTATCTTAGAGATTCTTTATCCTAAAGGAACGAGTCACAAGGGGGAAAATAGGGACTCTTGGGTAAGGATGGAGAGTGTGTGTTACAAGGGGTGGGTCGTCGTAGGCCCTGGGGGAATGCAGCCAACCGATCCAGGACTCCCAGGGACCCAGGACTTTGAGTTGATAGGGAGAAGAAGACGAGACACGCGTGGAAACAAAACAGTCCCTCGGGGGGAGAGAAAAAGGAAGAAATGTCGGGAAGAGGGTCGCAGGGAGATGAGAGGGAAGGCGATGAGGCGGAAGAGATGTCTCTGGCGAAGAGGCGGGGGTGGGGAAGAGAGGGGAGGAAAGGAGGGAGGGAAGGAGTCGGAAGGTTAAAAGACTTGAGGTGGGAGAAAGGGTGGGAAACTAACAAGAGGCGGAATGCAGCAGAGTCCCAACAAATTTTGCAACCGATTCCAACACATCTCAGAGTTGACAATGGCATATTTTATAGGTGAGAATAACTAATTTCTTCTTCTGGCGGTTCCCCTAATACCGGTGGATTTCTCTTGAGGGATTTTGGAGGGATTGACTACTCAAATAATAAGAGGATAATCAATTTCGTTCAGAGCTTTATGATACACTCAATCGATCGAGCAAAACCTAAATAACTATTCCGGTGACAAAGGTAGAGCCCAGAAAAATGATCCGAAATCAAATGTTTAGGCATCAAAATTATATCACTTGTGAATAAATTCATTTTACGACATCGAAGTTGAGAATTATAATTACAATATTTAGGTCCTCCCCACAAAACGAGTGCCCAAATATCCCTGGAATTTCTTTTCACGCCTTCGTATTCATGCAGTTAAAAAACGGTGTCAACCTACTATCCTAAAAGGATACTCAAACATGAAATTTAATGTAACCGAAACATTAAAGTGTTAAAAAAGATATTATAGCCATGGAAAAGACTAATACATTTACTATACCGTCATATATACACTAATAGTCCCTCAATTGAATTATAACAGTAGGAATGCCACAAGGAATCCAACTGAAGGAACTGTCAGTTGTAGGAATCCAGCAGCCGAATACTAAATCTCTCTTTAAACACATGTCCCTCCTCCAGATGAAAGGCAAGAAATACAGGAATATTTGAGGTTCCGGTGAACAAATCACTTAAAAAAAAGAAGAATATGATATCCAAAGCAGAACACGGGGGTTATCACTCTCGTTGTCGATTACTGTATGCACTAAAGCAAAAATATAACGATAGGCTATGAAGGTACTGCTGAGAACAGCACAAGAATTTTCACGTTTTATTCTTATGGGTAAGGAAGGGTTCATCTCAGTCCATCCAACCGCAGGGCTTTCGGTTAAACGGTCGCCGCAACATCGTTTGCTATCGCCAATTCTAAAATAAGGTCAGCGCTTAAGCTTAAATGAGCCCAAACACTCATAGAAGGTACCGTGACTTTGAACGACGGAATTACGAGGATGGCGATCCAACAAAACGGCTTTTCTAAAATTTGAACCTTATGTTCACCTCAATGTCCACCAAGCTCTTCATGAACTGCTAATGAAAACCTTTCGGCCAGTAAAAAAATGAGTATCAATTCAAAATATAGTCCTCTTCATGCACGTTACCAACTCGCCCATTTGTTCACCGCATTTAAGTAAAATATCAATTATACAAAAGTTATTATATTAAAGTAAATTTAGAGTGCGAAAAGATAATCTTAAGATCGTCTCTCCACCGGCATTCATTTGGGATGTTTTTCCGTTTTCGCGTATCCTGTATTTCGCCCGGCTCCCACTTCCACCGCCTTGGCCCAACTTCGCACCTCGGACACGGAGAGTGGGATTGGGGGTAGAAAGAGAGAATGGAAGGAAATGGGACGGAAAGGGAAGGAATGGAGCGGAGAAAAGGAAGTAGGGAAGGGTGGAGGCTAATAACGGCCATGATGACAGCGATAGGCCTCTTTTTTTTAGGATTCGCCATTGGATCAGCAATGGACTTCGAGTCACTACTGGCGCCCTATCCTCACTCTGTACTCCAAATTCATTTTAACTACATTTTAATGCTGAAGGTAATGGTTTTTCAACCACTTTAGATCGATTTTGAAGCCAAGGCAACCACTCTGACCAGGTCCATTCAGCTAGAAGCATCACACTGAGACTGGGTCGCCTGGGTATCCTCCAATCGAATGTTTAGAGGAAGGGGCAAACGGCAGATTTAAAATAAAAAAACTTCAGAGGAAAAATATATAACTAAGGAAATACATAATTCATTATCATGTTTTAATGTGAGGTGAACACGATACTGATTATTCACACAGGTATAGTAAGAACTGAGCTATCAATTCCTAAGTATTTCATCATTTTTTCAACTTTCTCTATCATTGTTTTTATGCTTTTATGTTTTCTTTGATTGATACTCCACTGGGGTCCTATATGTACAGGTAAAAGGTCAAATTAAAAAGCCTACTTTTTGAAGTACTTTGCAAATCTCAGGTCTCATGTTTTTAGATTCGTGGTTAACATACGATATAGAAAAACACTTGCACTAGTCCATCCTCTATTTTTTTAGTTTATTTGTGGAACATGTAAACTTTTTATTAAATAATCTGTAAAGTTGTGAAGCGCCAACATATGAAGAAAAATTAATTCACATTTAATTGTCTGTGGCTCAACTCTGCCAGGTCTGAGACAAACATTGGTACTTATCGCATCGCGAAGACGTGCCAAATAACTAGCTCTATTTTAACATAAAAGTATGATATAATGATACAAAGGGAATGGAACACGCGTGATTTCGAGTAAACGTTCGACCGTTTTGTAAAAGACTAAAACATCCAGTTGTTATGGCCACAGCTTATCTATTTTCACGACACACCTCAATGCTTGACGTCATTTCCAAGCCTAAAACGTGACGTGAAGCATTGAAACGCAAAGTGAAATTAAATACAGTGTGTGGAATACCACTAGTTGCTCCTCACTTCCACAGTGATCTAGGGTATCAAATACGCCTCAAAGGGATACATATTTTACACATCTAGCGGCAAATTCCTCCATTAAAAAATATACGTAGCAATTAATATTTTACAAATTTTCAACAGATAAATTTATGGATATATCATCGAAAAATTCCAGTTAAGAAAAAAGCAATGGTAGAATTCACTAAAATCTATTTAATACTACTCAGGATGTAATATATCAACCGCAAGGTAATATATAATCTGGTGACTCATATTTTTATAATAAAAAGTAGTAATTTATGAGTGGAAAGTTGCGAAAAATATAATCGTCATGTCCAGTTCTGAAAAAGGATGTTTATGTATCTTTTAAGATCCAGTCCCAAAGAAAAAACAAAATGGTATCTGTCACGGGAGGTAGGTCGGTTGCATACCTCTGGAAAAACAGATGCAAAATGTAACACTAATTTATCCACAAATCACATTCTCAAAATTCTTCACCACGATTAAGTCATACTGAATGAGGACTGCGTCAAAGCACGGTACATTCTGGCCCGTAAAACCCCGGAAGTTCTGTCCTTAAAAAGGCCTTCAATACATTTCCCAAGTTTTGAATCAATTGGGTCCAAACTCAATGCGCGATAAACCCGGTCGACGAATTGTGAATGCGGATGTTGGGAAGCTGCGATGAAGAAAAAAAGAACGTCGAACCCGTTTTGCTTGCTGGAAACCTAGCACAGAGCGGTACATCTCCGGACTAAAATGGAAAAAAAAAGATAAAATTCAGTGGCTTTTTGAATATGCCGGCCCCCAACGGGAGACCACATTATCATTGTTATGGGATCTTAAAGAGGGAAGGGGGAGGAGGGGTTGAATGAGTACGTGAATTGGGAATCTGGGGAGGTAATGATGTCCTGAAGACGTCCTGCTTCTCTCGTACGCGTCCAATATTCGAGATTTCCCTCCCTTTGTCCAAGCGACTCACAAGCTTCCATCTCCTTATCCCCCGGAGCGAGTGAGATTGGCTGGAGTTTTCCTTTGTCGTTGAGTTTTTGCGTCGCCTCTCTCTACAGAAACAGTCCCTCCGCTGTTATTTACCTGTCCCTCGGGACTCTTTCTCCCCCGAGAATTCTTTTCTCTCCCTTTCCGTCAGCACCTATTTCCCCTATCCTCCCACAACGCAAAACCTCGATTTTTTCCGACCATGGAACCGTTATGTCAGCTTCTTCTCTGGGCGTTCATCTCCTCTGACTGGCTTTACACACCCACGTATAGACGGACCCCCCGACGGCTTTACACACCCCGCCCCAGCGGAAGAAACGTGGGTCTTCGAGAACGTCCATTTCGATGTATATTATGAGTTCATGCATTTTCTGGACGGATTAAGGGCATGTATATGTTTCCTCTCTTGACATAAAATTGAAGAAGTCTAGGCTGTCGCACGAATATATGTAAAATGTCATGTTTCCCGCGTATCATGAGAGAAAATAATAGAAAACACAGGAAAGGAATAGGTAGGTGAGATATTGCAAGAGTAGTCCAGGGTACTTGAGGCATGTTGAAACATTGCCTGCTTGGGAAATAATGCACGCATAGCATAGCATGAATGGGAAATATAAATTTATATAATTGCCTGACTGGTTAGTAATTATTAAATTACAATGGAAACATTAACCATTCAATCGCACATGACAGGTGAATGCATGTAAAACATTTCATAATGTAGCATAATTGAAATTCTTAGTTAGTTGCGTTTAAGTCGGGAATTTACGGTGATATTTCACCCCCTGCCACACACCCTCGCGATGGCTTTCAGTGTATTACGTAGATGTAGACTTAATTTCAAACTAGCGTCACGTGGGTTAAAATAGTTCCTAATATTGTACTAATATGGGCACTATCTAGATTATTTAATCTCAATAAAAGTAGTCCATAATGAAACGTGACCTAGAATAGAGCGTAGAAGGGGTTAACCCATTTACCCGATGGGAGAGTGGAAAGAGACTGTGAGGATGAGTGTGATTGGATAATGCCACGGTGAACAATCATCCCTTGTCCACGAGAGGCTGTTACGGAGCCAGGAGGCTTTTTTGCAAGACGGTTATTTGGCCAACTGCTTGAATTTTGGACGAGTCACAATGGGTGACGAGTTCCCTTGACGACGCCTCCCTTAAATATATCCCCGGGTCCCATTCTATCCCCCCACCCCACTCTTTTCGTTCAGCATGGGCGCCGAACGAAGCGATTCCGAGCGGGAGAGGCCTCAACTCTTAACCGCCTCCACCGACAACACCTCGCCCGGTGAGATACGATCGGGAAGCGGCCGCCGAACACTGAGCCTGAGAGACAAACCGAGTGCCACATCTACGCAAGGGTGGTTGGTACCACTGAGTGAGGTGTGTCCGAGGCTTGTCAACTCTCCAGAATTCTCGCCAGGACACTCCCGGAATTTTACAATGATTTTTTTAACCCCAGTCTCCAGGATATAGCCGTTTTCCTCCCACTTTCCCTAAACCAGCAGCAAAGCAATATTAAGTTTAGAGTAATGGGGAACTTGCATGATTTTTTTAAATTTAACAGGCGGACAGAAAATTATTTTTTCGATTCAACAAAGAAAACTGCATGTAAATCTGAGTTTTCCTTCGCGAGATATTGAATGCTAAATATAGCGACATTTTAAAGCGCGCCGAAAACTCCCTCCCCCCCCAAGCCACTGCTGAAGAATACCCGATGACGTCAACAGTGCCGAACAATCGCCCGAAGCAGTCTACCGCTGGGCTAATTGTAAAAGCGCACCAACACGGGTGATTCAAGCGAGCCTATTCAACCCAAAAGTGAGCCCACCTCTGATTTTTAATTCAGTAGGTAATCACTTAATGGTATACAGTTGATATTTCACGTCAATAATGAGTAATATGTATGCAAGATAGTTTAAATCTCGAAAGTTCATCTTACTTTTGCAGTGCCCGCTCCATACATCGACCCAACTCCCTAGCATTGTAATTAGCCAGCGAGATGAGTTCGAGGCATAAGTATTGTTTAACACCTGGCTGTAAAAATACCTCAACCAAGGTGCCTAATAAACTATTTATTACGTTGCCAACAAACGCAAGAAGAAACGTATGTACAATGTCAATAAGTGACTGACTAACCCAGACTTCTATCAAAGGTGAGGTGTAAGTTTCTCCTGGTGGGTAAGTCTGTAACTGTTTTCTCCCGAAAACGGGAGAAAGGAGCTTCGTGAAGCGCCTGCGCGAGAGTTGTCGCCCGCCCGAAGTCTCTAACGCCTTTCGCCGGAGAAAGGAGACAAATTTGTCGCCTGGAGAATACTAGTCTCCCGACCCAAGTCTGTAAGCCCTCTGAAGCGACTTCCGGCGCCCCAGACGGTCGCCTCAGTCAAGGTGTTAAAGGAACCCTCGAGTCCCTCGAGTGGGCGTAACTGAGGCGCAAGGTGATAGAATACTATCCTTGAACACCTTGCGAGAGCCCGACGTATCTTTTTCTCCCGTGGATAAAGTGCGCATCTTGACAGTGATTTGTTGATTATTTCCAAAACATTCATTGCTCTGCGAATCGGAAGAAGCAATTTTTCGGCCCTGAGTGGTGTTTTAGTAATTTTATTAGCAAATTAGGTGACAGATAGTATTGTTACTCGATACGAGTTACAAGTTAGAGTCAAGATAGTTTAATTTCCGAATCCTTTTACGTGCCAGCTGAGTTGAAATGTACTCACTGTGCGATGTGTTTCTTTGAGAACGTGTGTATTAGGTCTGATGCTCTCAAGTTAATAAAACAATGCCTTTACAAGGTAGATATATTTTGCTATTGATTTGGTCCCGAAGTTTTTTTTATCTTAATACAATTACATCGGTCTGTAACGTTATGTAGCGGCGTAGTGCAGTGCTCATCATAATCTCTTTAGCATGACATGAGGCAAGTATAAGACCCAGGGTCATTGTGTCTTTTTACTATGTATGTAATCGAGACTTGAGAATGGTTTTATGTTACGGTGGTGTAGTTATAGTATTGATATTCATGAGAATTACATTCAGGTAATGCTATACTATACTCTGCCACATAAGTTGTTTGTGGCCCACATAGGTATTCAATTAAAGGGCTGCAAAGTACATTTGAAAAAATTCAGGTCTTTGAATTATTATAGCCATTTACAAACGTTATGCTGCCATTGAATGTGATATGGTGATGATTAAAGAACACTGTTTAGCTTATACTAATGCCTTTCCATAGATTGCTAGGTGTCGGACGGTAATGATTTTTAAATCAATAAGCGGGTTCATTTGTGTTGAGTGTTTTGAATAGCAGGTGCTACTTTTCCTTATTCCACTACCATTTAATGTATGGGATAGAATTATGGGATCATGCCCCAATGCCCCTAATGTATTTATTCAGCAAAGAAGGACGATCAAGATCAGGTTTTATGTTTTAAAATTGCACTTTAAATTCCTAAATGAATTTACTGAAGGTAAAAATATTGACATTCCCTTCTGATATTGATGTTAGTGTTGTTTTTCTTGACAAAGATTATTGCAATGTATTTTGCTGAATGTACGATGATAATAACTAAATCATAGCACAGCACTTAAACCGGTGAACGTTGGTAGAGAGGTAAATGTGAGCATAAGGGTCACGACTTTCAAAATTCAGTGATACTTCTGGCGAAAATAAAGATATGTAATAAGATAAGTAATGCTTCAACTTCCTTTTACCTAACATCCAACAGCATGACGTGGATAATCGTGCTTCGTACTATTGGTCTTGAAAACAAGACAACTATTCTTGTTATAACGTAATTAATTATTACCAGTATACTATTTAGTGTCATTGAAGAAAATAAATCACGCTGGGAAGTCCATTCCCTATAATGAACTTCATACGAACTATTAAATCAAGAGTAAGTCATTCCCGATAAGGCCAATCCTCTAGATTTGTGCCTCGCTCTGATAAACTAACCTTCATTCTCCGCATTAATAAGTATTATAGACAAAGGATTCAAAGTAAATATCTCTCATTTATTCTCGTTGTATTCATAAAAATCGAAATTTTGAGGTAAACGACGGTAACTTCATGCCGCTGGCTTTAAATGCACACATGCCCACGATGTCACACAAGTATTATCGAAAGCAAATAACGAAAAAATCACTCGCATAACCTCATTGAGCTACATTACTTCTTGTCCAAAGGTTTGCTTGCAAAATTACCGAAGCAAAACAGCTGTAACCATCATCATTTTAAGGTACGAGACTTTCCATTGGTCCTTACGAAGTTCATCAGCTTCGCCTTACAAATTTTTCATAACGAGAGTTTTCTCCCATCCGGTCAGAAGAAAAAGTTTTCTTTTTTTCCGCCAACGTATAGCAATCATTTGTCATAACAAATGCCATGAGGGTCATGGCATCAATTTTAGGAATATTGTCCGAACGAGCGGCAACGTAATCATCCATTTTTCTGAAACCTGAAATATTCGAGGTAAAAAGTCTATTTTATCATCCCGAAAGTGCATTTTTAATATCCCAAGTAATAATCGTGGCACAATAACAAAAGGAAAACTTACCCAAGAATAACAGCGCATGAATAAGTGACGGTGAGCGACTAAATCCTCCACCAAAACAATGTTTACAGCATGCGTTCGTGTATTTCCCGACTCAGACCGTACTCGGACGGCAGATTAGGCACGGATGACGTCACACCTGGCCTCGGCAGAGATCGGGTGTCTTCGCGCAGTGGTCGGCTCAGAGAAATTTTGCTTGATTTCTTAAGTCAATTTTTTATTTCTTCTGATGATGAGTGGAGATAATTTAGGTATTTTTGCGAGCTAATATTTCCGTTTTACCTGTTCAAAATAGTTTTTATAGCAATCGTCGACCCATGCAAGTTCCCCATTCTTCTACATCTACATGATACTCTGCAAGACACCATAAAGGTGTGTGGCAAGGGGTGATTCTACACCAAACAGTTTACCTATTATGCTTAAAGAGGATTAGTAGCTATATACTAGTCGAAAAACAACAATAAAAAATTTAAAGATCAAACAAAGCATTCACAAACGTGCTGTTAGTAGGAAAAGTTTGAAGTCTTTATAAAAATATATAAATACTTAGACTATCCATTGATATACTTATTGATATATTTACTTTTGAATATATGTATAATTAATCGCTAACTAATAAATGGGCTGCTCTTGAAAAAATAAACACTTCAAACAAAATTTCTCAAGATCACGGCATGAATGAAGAAATTCTACGTTAAAATGGAAATCGGTAAGGTTGAGTTAGTAGGCACAAGAGATCACCAAAGAATCACGCGGATGCACACGATTCAAAATTATAAGGCGATCGTGGGCGAACGAAACAGCTATTATGCAATATTGCGATGCAAACGATCCTAGAGATATTGCTTTTGAAAGGACATTGACCGCACACGACCCATAAGGCAAGAAGACGTCTGTGAGAGATGCAAGAAAGGTGAAGGTTGACATCTTACTTAGGACATCCTGTATTCCAGTTTCATGAGAATCGCATTGACTCTTGGGAAATAGCAGTGGAGTGAAGAGTGAAGAGAAAGCATAATACGGAAGCTTTTAGTTTTACCCCATTAATTCAAGCTACATATGAATGAATTGGTAAACCATTCATTAACTACAGGAAGATCCACATTTGCGCAAAACTTGATTAGTGCTAGGCTTGACCATTATTTTGTACTCACAGAAACTTTAATTATAAATAAATATAAGCTCTCTCCATAATTGATTTTTTATGAAATGGGTTCATTCTAATCTACAACAATATTTGTATAAAATAATGCAATAAATTACTTGAAGTCGGTATACCTCATTTAGGGATCACGTTTCACACGACTTTTGGCAATTTTTAAGAAATAACGCTAATGGAGAATTAGGTGGATGCATTCAATTTGCAAGAACGATCTAACAGCCACCATTCCTCCACAAGAAAGATTCTCTCTCATAGCCACGGGGCAAAGTATCGTAATACGATTTAATGCAAGAGAGTAGTTCCATCTAAAGGAGTCACCACACCTCCAGGTTATCGATCTTTGAGGTTAACATTTCTCCTGAAGCATTTCAGATAGGAACTATGTTTCATACATACTGACCTAATTTTTTATAGTGTTTCGTAGTGCAGCATGTTTTTGTTGTTTTGTAGCTGATTTAAATATTACTAAAACGATTTTGAGTAAAGCGTAAAATACCCTGATTTAAATATTTTTTTAAAATCCATAGTACAGTAGCGTTAGTTGGGTTATACAAATAAGGTTAGTATGATAATAGAATAGATTTAACATTTATTTTCTGCATGAACAGTGCTTAAAAATAATAGATAGAATCACAGTTATGAGGAAAATGAGTTATAATTAGTAATGTCGAATTTCTGGGGTTTCATTGCATGAGATTTTCAAGAAGTACACGAATAATAAAAGCGAGACGGTAGTGCATGACTTAGTGCAGTATCACACAGACACGAATGCCAGACATTTTTTACGGTGGACACACCTTGCACAGTACTACGATGTACTTCCAGGGTACTACGCCATGTGAAAATACCGACGTGCACAAAACAACTCTCACTACAAATATCTCATACAGTGCACGAGCTCTCCCAAATCTTTCCGCTTGTCTTAATGAATGTAGAAATGTTCGGACTGCATATGCCTTGTGGCAGCAGTCTGCATGTATACCTTATAAACGTACCGCGCTCAGCAGCACGATTCCGGTCACTTTTGAGACCCCTCCCCTCGTATGCCGAAGTAGGATTTCCGTTTCACTCCACGAACACCACTCGACGCGAACGAATTGATTGACTTTCGTCTTCACCATCACCTCCCTGGACGAAACAGCACCAAAGCGAAAAGAGCAATTTCCGCTCCTTCATGATCCATACGCATGCTCCCGTACATTACTAGAATATTCCAACAAACATGGAGACGATAAAATAAGGCCGTAAAAAATGACTAAATTGCTTGTTTGAGGGAAGTTGCACGCAAGTAATGCCTCGTATCTGATCCCTGTCCGTCGTCTAGACGACAGCTGTCACGCCGCTGCTGCGGGAAACAGAAAAACGGAATGGAAATTACAAAAAAGAGAGAAGAAAAAGAAAACACATAAGAAATAAAAGCTCGCCACGAGGAATTAGCCCGTCGCGAATATATTTAACGTCCCCTCAGGGCCCCGAGGGTTTGGAGATGCCACCGACTTCCGGGAGAGAAGCTTTAAACGCTTCTACACACGAACCATCCCCCCCGACGCCTGAGTACTCCTTTACCGAAGGGGATCGTGTTGACGTAGTGTCTAGGGTACTTGTTTCCTATCCTAATGGCCCGGGTTCCACTCCCGGCATATAATAGGTCGGTCCTTATTCGATTGTTATGCGAAGAGAACTTCAAGTTCAGCGCTCCGTCGGACGGAACGTAAAACTGTGGACCATTTTGGTGCTCATACGGGATCGGGTTGTCGTGGCGGTTATAGTATTAGCCTCACAGATTTTAAGAATCTGAACCCGGGTTTAGATTCTAAAATCAGTGAGGCTAATCTAAAAGCGGTGAATTTTTCATTGATATAATTAGAGGCCCCTTCTTGAGTGGTGTATGTGGAAGACACCTCCAGTCAAAGAGCTCCGTCCTTCGGCTAGGGTGTTAAAATTTGGATGCTTTGGTGCCTTTCATTATGAGCAGGTAAATGTCGACACCAGGTCTCCCTCCACCCTTACTCCTTTCCCTCCCAATCCAATTCTTACACCTCTCCTTATATCCATAGGAAGAACAGGATTGAAACCTCTCTCTATTTATTCATTTACCGAGTCGGGGATGGCTAGATACGTAGCTAGGAAAACGAGCGGAACTAAGGTAAATACGTATTTTTGAACTATTCTGAGTCACCCTCACAAAAAGAACATTTGAGTAATTGGATTCGGGCTAATCGTTAATTCAGTTCATTGAAATCGCTCACTCTCGGATGATTAATCATTCCATCAATTAAAAAAAAATATTCCTTTAGAGGCACTTTACCACCGCTATTCAAAGCCTCCGACTCCAGAACCCCTTCATGCTCAATTGCACTTGATCATAAAGTAATAAACCTTACTGGGACTCTAAAATTGCACTCACTGTCGATGTAAAAGACATGCCAACACACCATTCGCGTAGGCGAGCATCACCATCGATATGCAAAAGACCAAAATGAATATATGACGCAATGACTCATTTGATGGGAGAGGCAAGGGCTATATCTCTGATTTAAAAAAGGTTATGGAGAGTAGTTCTTTTCCTGCGATGTAGTTTCCCAGGAAGGCCTTGAAACCAGAAAAAACACATCTAGGGTTGGAGGCGTCTCAAATTGGTGGTGTCTAAGGCCTTTCTGGTAATCGATCCAGGATGCTTCTAGTCGGTAGTCCAACCACCCACTCTACGGTCAGCATTGCCGGACTACCTACGTCCCACTCCTCAATTGAAACCACATCCACACAATTAAAACATCAACTTTCACTTACACTTTAAGAAAATAACTCAAATGACGGAAATAAACATCAGTTATGGGTCGAGTAGAAGTTTAGTTTGCATTCGGTACGTGTTCAGCTCCACTATGAGCAGAAACATCGGTTATTCCGTGTTTTGTTTTCGATACAGTTCCGGTTCGATAACCTTGTTTCGCCACAAAGCTTTCCGAAAACTCCCACTCCCATCTCAAAAATTTCCGTTCCCTATGCAAAGGAATCTTTTCCTTAGAGATGTGCAATACTGCAATATATTATCTGCGGTATGCACCTGATATCGCGACTCGACATGGAAACGGCAGTCAACACCATATATTCGGTACGACATATTATGCGATATAATGCAATATTGCTCATTTGCGTCGTGATGTCATATCTATAGGTGCGTTTACACGTAGCAGTGTACTACTATGACAGATATATCGCTATTGCTACCGCTATGATGCGTCTGCACAAACTTCTATGCAGCTAAAATCCGCTAGCTCGCCGTTTTCATAACAAAGTAAAAGCGTTCGATGTCACTAGTGATTGATGCTTAAATTTTCATGAAATTCTTCAAGCAATAAAAGCCATTGACAACTATTTTGTGCTCCCATTCTTTAAAGAGTAGAATCTTCCTTTCTGGGAGGGATTTCCTTGTCATTATATCCAAATTCCCGGTATCAGACACCTTGTATTGCTTTACGTTTGCGATTGATGCGATTGTGTTGGATACATTTCCGCGAAAAAAGTAGACGGACTTATACTATGCTAATAGCTCGAACGTGGATCGATAATATTCAACACATGTCCAGTATCGACCTGAACTCGCATCGCAGTTGGCGTTTACATGTGCGAGTAGGGCTTAACAGTTTAGTGACGTAGAAGTCAACTGCTATACGAGTAAACGTACCTTATGCTTTTGCGATATGAAGTTAATATCGCGGTGCGACATTTTAATCATGTCATATGGCGCAGCCGGAACTCTACTCATTCCCTTTAATCTGCTGCTTCAGGACCCATCCGTGTATCACGGCCTGTTTCATCCGCTGCCCAGTGCCACGCCCCCTTCTGCGAAGGGAGGGGGGTGGGCGTGGAATGGGAGGAGGGGAGCACGGTTTCCCAACCCCTCGATTCCCACGCCACAATTACGACTGCGTCTTTGCATTTTCGGCAGGGAGACGCTTTCGTCGGGATATTCTTGGCAGCGCCGCTTCCAATTCATTTATAGCCGCGCGTGGAAAAAATATATATACACGTGAAAAAAATGTATACAGAAGGGTTTCCAACTCCTGCCCCGATCTGCCATCCCTTCAAATAACGAAGGTTACCGTCCATCATCTTTCTTCCGTATCATCTCAACTTGATTTCACTCCGCTTTCAAAAGCTCGCTGCTGGGGGGAGGATTTATCTCCATGAAAACGATTTGAACTGCAATGCGTATTTTGTTTTCCAAGAGAGTTGGATTTTGTGTAAGCAGGAGATTATCTCGCACTCAATTCGAAATGTATCATCGCATTTATTCTCGCAACAAGCAATAGTGGTTATTCGGAAGAGGCGACCGACAGTTTAAGTCAATTGCGCCATTTAAGATGTTTGGGAAAAGGTAAGAATTCTACAGGTAACAAAATGAATGAGTGGAGAGAAATCTAGTTTGGGTAGCAGCCTTCTCTTAACGCCACGGGGTCCACGGTTGAACATCTCATCCGACGGACGCAGTGTTGAGCTTGAAAAGTATTCTCCACACTGAAGTCAAGTGGAAAGTGGGGTATACAAATGAAAAATCTCTGTCATGGCCAAAGATTATTCTTATAATCTTTGTATGCCTCTTCCACTATCTCACCTCTTTATTCGGGTTAGTTTTTTCTGCCGTTTTGAGTTGATCGGTTCACGAGATAAGGAACATTCGACATATGGATCACTAGATATTGCCATGCCAACTACAACACGAATGAAAGGTTCTTCTAACCCTAGTGCTAACTTAACGTCCAAATTATTTATAATTGGCGTTCACAAGATTTCAGAAAACTTACCACATGGCTAACTCTTTTGCTGAATGCTATTTCTGATATGCTGTCATGAAATTGTATGTAAGCCTCCCAAAAGTAATTCACCGGCCACACCCTTTTCTCTACCTTCATAACCAGAACATTACAGTCAAAACCATATGGTACAACATGATATGTAGTAGATTTAAATAGCAACTCATACTGTTGGAACAAAAATGAAGATTCCTTTACATGCGTGTAAATTCGTATCTTTTCCAGTAAAGAACTATGGGTGGAACATCACCAGATCACGTTAGAAAACGAATAAACGTAACTGCTTAGGATATAAAAAGAGATCTCTTGAGTTCTTCAAACCATCTATTCCAAAACCGAGAAAATTTGAGATGGGCAGAGGAAACCTTGAAAGAACTCCACCCAGTCACCTCCGAGCTAAAACAAACTCGGGATATCGCCCACGAAGACAAACCAGCGGAAAGCCGTATGCACTGAGGATAAAAGGCACGAGAAAATAAACATAGGAAGGTATAAATCGATGGCAATTGTGGCCGCACAAGGAATAAGGGAGAGAGAGATAAAGAGAAAGAGAAGGAGCAAAGAGAGAAAGAGAGAGTTTGCTTGGAGAGAGGCAAAGATAGGAGAAGGGGATGTTACTCCTGTTGGAACTTTTTAAAAATATAACAGCTTCCTTGAGGAAAGATGGGTCTTCTTTCTCATCAAAAACCACAGAGTTCCCTGCAAACCAAGTAAGGTGTGTGGCAGTGGGTGACCAGGACACCAGACGTGAATTAAAGGTTCACACATTATACCGCAGTGATAATCTGAATTACTGGTTTTAATAATTATAATACTTATTTCACCCTGTTCATTTACATCTTAAAAAAATCTTCATCACCTCGTATTTCGGCCTATGATAGGAGCAATATAGGCATCCCAGGAGAACAACCTGTTCTAGGGTTATCATGAACTTCAATTAAAAAGGTAAGGGTCTTGTTTTTCGTTTTCGTTTTACATAATATTTTGACATCCGTATATGATAATGGGACTTCGAGAAAAACATCATCGTTCCTATTCCCAAGAAGAAGAGAAAGGATAAATGCGAAAATTTTAGGACTATAAGCCTGACGACTCATGCATCGAAGATACTGACCAGGATCATCTACAGAAGAATAGAACGAAAAGCAGAGGTGTTCCTGGATGAAGATAAGTTCGGATTCAGGAAAAGTAAGGGTACAAGGGAAAGCAATATTGGAACTTACACTGTAAAAAGTTGATCTGATTTTCAGTGCGATCTGAATTAAAGCGCTGTCTGATTTTAAGGTAGTGGTCTGAATTTAAAACTCATGATGCGTGAAAATCAGACACACCTCCGTCTTATTTTAAGACCATAAACACTGCATGTTGAAAATAAGTTGGTTGTGATCTGAAATTCAGATCACCCGGGCTGAAAATAAACACGCCTTGGTTGGCTCCGCAATTGGAGCTAACCAGCCAATAGCAGAGACTGATGGGCGGAGCGTAACCAGGGAGCAGGATAAACAAAACGCAGTGTTTTTCATTCAACCTCAGGGAGCAGGATGTCAACAAGAATTACGAAGCGTAAGGAAGTAAAATTCGAAGTCTAGTCAAATTTCATTGTAAGTAGGTGAAATAAGAAATAATGGTATACAGTTGATATTTCACGTCAATAATGAGTAATATGTATGCAAGATAGTTTAAATCTCGAAAGTTCATCTTACTTTTGCAGTGCCCGCTCCATACATCGACCCAACTCCCTAGCATTGTAATTAGCCAGCGAGATGAGTTCGAGGCATAAGTATTGTTTAACACCTGGCTGTAAAAATACCTCAACCAAGGTGCCTAATAAACTATTTATTACGTTGCCAACAAACGCAAGAAGAAACGTATGTACAATGTCAATAAGTGACTGACTAACCCAGACTTCTATCAAAGGTGAGGTGTAAGTTTCTCCTGGTGGGTAAGTCTGTAACTGTTTTCTCCCGAAAACGGGAGAAAGGAGCTTCGTGAAGCGCCTGCGCGAGAGTTGTCGCCCGCCCGAAGTCTCTAACGCCTTTCGCCGGAGAAAGGAGACAAATTTGTCGCCTGGAGAATACTAGTCTCCCGACCCAAGTCTGTAAGCCCTCTGAAGCGACTTCCGGCGCCCCGGACGGTCGCCTCAGTCAAGGTGTTAAAGGAACCCTCGAGTCCCTCGAGTGGGCGTAACTGAGGCGCAAGGTGATAGAATACTATCCTTGAACACCTTGCGAGAGCCCGACGTATCTTTTTCTCCCGTGGATAAAGTGCGCATCTTGACAGTGATTTGTTGATTATTTCCAAAACATTCATTGCTCTGCGAATCGGAAGAAGCAATTTTTCGGCCCTGAGTGGTGTTTTAGTAATTTTATTAGCAAATTAGGTGACAGATAGTATTGTTACTCGATACGAGTTACAAGTTAGAGTCAAGATAGTTTAATTTCCGAATCCTTTTACGTGCCAGCTGAGTTGAAATGTACTCACTGTGCGATGTGTTTCTTTGAGAACGTGTGTATTAGGTCTGATGCTCTCAAGTTAATAAAACAATGCCTTTACAAGGTAGATATATTTTGCTATTGATTTGGTCCCGAAGTTTTTTTTATCTTAATACAATTACATCGGTCTGTAACGTTATGTAGCGGCGTAGTGCAGTGCTCATCATAATCTCTTTAGCATGACATGAGGCAAGTATAAGACCCAGGGTCATTGTGTCTTTTTACTATGTATGTAATCGAGACTTGAGAATGGTTTTATGTTACGGTGGTGTAGTTATAGTATTGATATTCATGAGAATTACATTCAGGTAATGCTATACTATACTCTGCCACATAAGTTGTTTGTGGCCCACATAGGTATTCAATTAAAGGGCTGCAAAGTACATTTGAAAAAATTCAGGTCTTTGAATTATTATAGCCATTTACAAACGTTATGCTGCCATTGAATGTGATATGGTGATGATTAAAGAACACTGTTTAGCTTATACTAATGCCTTTCCATAGATTGCTAGGTGTCGGACGGTAATGATTTTTAAATCAATAAGCGGGTTCATTTGTGTTGAGTGTTTTGAATAGCAGGTGCTACTTTTCCTTATTCCACTACCATTTAATGTATGGGATAGAATTATGGGATCATGCCCCAATGCCCCTAATGTATTTATTCAGCAAAGAAGGACGATCAAGATCAGGTTTTATGTTTTAAAATTGCACTTTAAATTCCTAAATGAATTTACTGAAGGTAAAAATATTGACATTCCCTTCTGATATTGATGTTAGTGTTGGTTTTCTTCTACAAAGATTATTGCAATGTATTTTGCTGAATGTACGATGATAATAACTAAATCATAGCACAGCACTTAAACCGGTGAACGTTGGTAGAGAGGTAAATGTGAGCATAAGGGTCACGACTTTCAAAATTCAGTGATACTTCTGGCGAAAATAAAGATATGTAATAAGATAAGTAATGCTTCAACTTCCTTTTACCTAACATCCAACAGCATGACGTGGATAATCGTGCTTCGTACTATTGGTCTTGAAAACAAGACAACTATTCTTGTTATAACGTAATTAATTATTACCAGTATACTATTTAGTGTCATTGAAGAAAATAAATCACGCTGGGAAGTCCATTCCCTATAATGAACTTCATACGAACTATTAAATCAAGAGTAAGTCATTCCCGATAAGGCCAATCCTCTAGATTTGTGCCTCGCTCTGATAAACTAACCTTCATTCTCCGCATTAATAAGTATTATAGACAAAGGATTCAAAGTAAATATCTCTCATTTATTCTCGTTGTATTCATAAAAATCGAAATTTTGAGGTAAACGACGGTAACTTCATGCCGCTGGCTTTAAATGCACACATGCCCACGATGTCACACAAGTATTATCGAAAGCAAATAACGAAAAAATCACTCGCATAACCTCATTGAGCTACATTACTTCTTGTCCAAAGGTTTGCTTGCAAAATTACCGAAGCAAAACAGCTGTAACCATCATCATTTTAAGGTACGAGACTTTCCATTGGTCCTTACGAAGTTCATCAGCTTCGCCTTACAAATTTTTCATAACGAGAGTTTTCTCCCATCCGGTCAGAAGAAAAAGTTTTCTTTTTTTCCGCCAACGTATAGCAATCATTTGTCATAACAAATGCCATGAGGGTCATGGCATCAATTTTAGGAATATTGTCCGAACGAGCGGCAACGTAATCATCCATTTTTCTGAAACCTGAAATATTCGAGGTAAAAAGTCTATTTTATCATCCCGAAAGTGCATTTTTAATATCCCAAGTAATAATCGTGGCACAATAACAAAAGGAAAACTTACCCAAGAATAACAGCGCATGAATAAGTGACGGTGAGCGACTAAATCCTCCACCAAAACAATGTTTACAGCATGCGTTCGTGTATTTCCCGACTCAGACCGTACTCGGACGGCAGATTAGGCACGGATGACGTCACACCTGGCCTCGGCAGAGATCGGGTGTCTTCGCGCAGTGGTCGGC
Source organism: Platycnemis pennipes (assembly GCA_933228895.1). Classification (NCBI taxonomy): domain Eukaryota; kingdom Metazoa; phylum Arthropoda; class Insecta; order Odonata; family Platycnemididae; genus Platycnemis; species Platycnemis pennipes. The sequence continues at coordinate 124,982,341 of OW121851.1, read as the reverse complement.
TCAGAGAAATTTTGCTTGATTTCTTAAGTCAATTTTTTATTTCTTCTGATGATGAGTGGAGATAATTTAGGTATTTTTGCGAGCTAATATTTCCGTTTTACCTGTTCAAAATAGTTTTTATAGCAATCGTCGACCCATGCAAGTTCCCCATTCTTCTACATCTACATGATACTCTGCAAGACACCATAAAGGTGTGTGGCAAGGGGTGATTCTACACCAAACAGTTTACCTATTATGCTTAAAGAGGATTAGTAGCTATATACTAGTCGAAAAACAACAATAAAAAATTTAAAGATCAAACAAAGCATTCACAAACGTGCTGTTAGTAGGAAAAGTTTGAAGTCTTTATAAAAATATATAAATACTTAGACTATCCATTGATATACTTATTGATATATTTACTTTTGAATATATGTATAATTAATCGCTAACTAATAAATGGGCTGCTCTTGAAAAAATAAACACTTCAAACAAAATTTCTCAAGATCACGGCATGAATGAAGAAATTCTACGTTAAAATGGAAATCGGTAAGGTTGAGTTAGTAGGCACAAGAGATCACCAAAGAATCACGCGGATGCACACGATTCAAAATTATAAGGCGATCGTGGGCGAACGAAACAGCTATTATGCAATATTGCGATGCAAACGATCCTAGAGATATTGCTTTTGAAAGGACATTGACCGCACACGACCCATAAGGCAAGAAGACGTCTGTGAGAGATGCAAGAAAGGTGAAGGTTGACATCTTACTTAGGACATCCTGTATTCCAGTTTCATGAGAATCGCATTGACTCTTGGGAAATAGCAGTGGAGTGAAGAGTGAAGAGAAAGCATAATACGGAAGCTTTTAGTTTTACCCCATTAATTCAAGCTACATATGAATGAATTGGTAAACCATTCATTAACTACAGGAAGATCCACATTTGCGCAAAACTTGATTAGTGCTAGGCTTGACCATTATTTTGTACTCACAGAAACTTTAATTATAAATAAATATAAGCTCTCTCCATAATTGATTTTTTATGAAATGGGTTCATTCTAATCTACAACAATATTTGTATAAAATAATGCAATAAATTACTTGAAGTCGGTATACCTCATTTAGGGATCACGTTTCACACGACTTTTGGCAATTTTTAAGAAATAACGCTAATGGAGAATTAGGTGGATGCATTCAATTTGCAAGAACGATCTAACAGCCACCATTCCTCCACAAGAAAGATTCTCTCTCATAGCCACGGGGCAAAGTATCGTAATACGATTTAATGCAAGAGAGTAGTTCCATCTAAAGGAGTCACCACACCTCCAGGTTATCGATCTTTGAGGTTAACATTTCTCCTGAAGCATTTCAGATAGGAACTATGTTTCATACATACTGACCTAATTTTTTATAGTGTTTCGTAGTGCAGCATGTTTTTGTTGTTTTGTAGCTGATTTAAATATTACTAAAACGATTTTGAGTAAAGCGTAAAATACCCTGATTTAAATATTTTTTTAAAATCCATAGTACAGTAGCGTTAGTTGGGTTATACAAATAAGGTTAGTATGATAATAGAATAGATTTAACATTTATTTTCTGCATGAACAGTGCTTAAAAATAATAGATAGAATCACAGTTATGAGGAAAATGAGTTATAATTAGTAATGTCGAATTTCTGGGGTTTCATTGCATGAGATTTTCAAGAAGTACACGAATAATAAAAGCGAGACGGTAGTGCATGACTTAGTGCAGTATCACACAGACACGAATGCCAGACATTTTTTACGGTGGACACACCTTGCACAGTACTACGATGTACTTCCAGGGTACTACGCCATGTGAAAATACCGACGTGCACAAAACAACTCTCACTACAAATATCTCATACAGTGCACGAGCTCTCCCAAATCTTTCCGCTTGTCTTAATGAATGTAGAAATGTTCGGACTGCATATGCCTTGTGGCAGCAGTCTGCATGTATACCTTATAAACGTACCGCGCTCAGCAGCACGATTCCGGTCACTTTTGAGACCCCTCCCCTCGTATGCCGAAGTAGGATTTCCGTTTCACTCCACGAACACCACTCGACGCGAACGAATTGATTGACTTTCGTCTTCACCATCACCTCCCTGGACGAAACAGCACCAAAGCGAAAAGAGCAATTTCCGCTCCTTCATGATCCATACGCATGCTCCCGTACATTACTAGAATATTCCAACAAACATGGAGACGATAAAATAAGGCCGTAAAAAATGACTAAATTGCTTGTTTGAGGGAAGTTGCACGCAAGTAATGCCTCGTATCTGATCCCTGTCCGTCGTCTAGACGACAGCTGTCACGCCGCTGCTGCGGGAAACAGAAAAACGGAATGGAAATTACAAAAAAGAGAGAAGAAAAAGAAAACACATAAGAAATAAAAGCTCGCCACGAGGAATTAGCCCGTCGCGAATATATTTAACGTCCCCTCAGGGCCCCGAGGGTTTGGAGATGCCACCGACTTCCGGGAGAGAAGCTTTAAACGCTTCTACACACGAACCATCCCCCCCGACGCCTGAGTACTCCTTTACCGAAGGGGATCGTGTTGACGTAGTGTCTAGGGTACTTGTTTCCTATCCTAATGGCCCGGGTTCCACTCCCGGCATATAATAGGTCGGTCCTTATTCGATTGTTATGCGAAGAGAACTTCAAGTTCAGCGCTCCGTCGGACGGAACGTAAAACTGTGGACCATTTTGGTGCTCATACGGGATCGGGTTGTCGTGGCGGTTATAGTATTAGCCTCACAGATTTTAAGAATCTGAACCCGGGTTTAGATTCTAAAATCAGTGAGGCTAATCTAAAAGCGGTGAATTTTTCATTGATATAATTAGAGGCCCCTTCTTGAGTGGTGTATGTGGAAGACACCTCCAGTCAAAGAGCTCCGTCCTTCGGCTAGGGTGTTAAAATTTGGATGCTTTGGTGCCTTTCATTATGAGCAGGTAAATGTCGACACCAGGTCTCCCTCCACCCTTACTCCTTTCCCTCCCAATCCAATTCTTACACCTCTCCTTATATCCATAGGAAGAACAGGATTGAAACCTCTCTCTATTTATTCATTTACCGAGTCGGGGATGGCTAGATACGTAGCTAGGAAAACGAGCGGAACTAAGGTAAATACGTATTTTTGAACTATTCTGAGTCACCCTCACAAAAAGAACATTTGAGTAATTGGATTCGGGCTAATCGTTAATTCAGTTCATTGAAATCGCTCACTCTCGGATGATTAATCATTCCATCAATTAAAAAAAAATATTCCTTTAGAGGCACTTTACCACCGCTATTCAAAGCCTCCGACTCCAGAACCCCTTCATGCTCAATTGCACTTGATCATAAAGTAATAAACCTTACTGGGACTCTAAAATTGCACTCACTGTCGATGTAAAAGACATGCCAACACACCATTCGCGTAGGCGAGCATCACCATCGATATGCAAAAGACCAAAATGAATATATGACGCAATGACTCATTTGATGGGAGAGGCAAGGGCTATATCTCTGATTTAAAAAAGGTTATGGAGAGTAGTTCTTTTCCTGCGATGTAGTTTCCCAGGAAGGCCTTGAAACCAGAAAAAACACATCTAGGGTTGGAGGCGTCTCAAATTGGTGGTGTCTAAGGCCTTTCTGGTAATCGATCCAGGATGCTTCTAGTCGGTAGTCCAACCACCCACTCTACGGTCAGCATTGCCGGACTACCTACGTCCCACTCCTCAATTGAAACCACATCCACACAATTAAAACATCAACTTTCACTTACACTTTAAGAAAATAACTCAAATGACGGAAATAAACATCAGTTATGGGTCGAGTAGAAGTTTAGTTTGCATTCGGTACGTGTTCAGCTCCACTATGAGCAGAAACATCGGTTATTCCGTGTTTTGTTTTCGATACAGTTCCGGTTCGATAACCTTGTTTCGCCACAAAGCTTTCCGAAAACTCCCACTCCCATCTCAAAAATTTCCGTTCCCTATGCAAAGGAATCTTTTCCTTAGAGATGTGCAATACTGCAATATATTATCTGCGGTATGCACCTGATATCGCGACTCGACATGGAAACGGCAGTCAACACCATATATTCGGTACGACATATTATGCGATATAATGCAATATTGCTCATTTGCGTCGTGATGTCATATCTATAGGTGCGTTTACACGTAGCAGTGTACTACTATGACAGATATATCGCTATTGCTACCGCTATGATGCGTCTGCACAAACTTCTATGCAGCTAAAATCCGCTAGCTCGCCGTTTTCATAACAAAGTAAAAGCGTTCGATGTCACTAGTGATTGATGCTTAAATTTTCATGAAATTCTTCAAGCAATAAAAGCCATTGACAACTATTTTGTGCTCCCATTCTTTAAAGAGTAGAATCTTCCTTTCTGGGAGGGATTTCCTTGTCATTATATCCAAATTCCCGGTATCAGACACCTTGTATTGCTTTACGTTTGCGATTGATGCGATTGTGTTGGATACATTTCCGCGAAAAAAGTAGACGGACTTATACTATGCTAATAGCTCGAACGTGGATCGATAATATTCAACACATGTCCAGTATCGACCTGAACTCGCATCGCAGTTGGCGTTTACATGTGCGAGTAGGGCTTAACAGTTTAGTGACGTAGAAGTCAACTGCTATACGAGTAAACGTACCTTATGCTTTTGCGATATGAAGTTAATATCGCGGTGCGACATTTTAATCATGTCATATGGCGCAGCCGGAACTCTACTCATTCCCTTTAATCTGCTGCTTCAGGACCCATCCGTGTATCACGGCCTGTTTCATCCGCTGCCCAGTGCCACGCCCCCTTCTGCGAAGGGAGGGGGGTGGGCGTGGAATGGGAGGAGGGGAGCACGGTTTCCCAACCCCTCGATTCCCACGCCACAATTACGACTGCGTCTTTGCATTTTCGGCAGGGAGACGCTTTCGTCGGGATATTCTTGGCAGCGCCGCTTCCAATTCATTTATAGCCGCGCGTGGAAAAAATATATATACACGTGAAAAAAATGTATACAGAAGGGTTTCCAACTCCTGCCCCGATCTGCCATCCCTTCAAATAACGAAGGTTACCGTCCATCATCTTTCTTCCGTATCATCTCAACTTGATTTCACTCCGCTTTCAAAAGCTCGCTGCTGGGGGGAGGATTTATCTCCATGAAAACGATTTGAACTGCAATGCGTATTTTGTTTTCCAAGAGAGTTGGATTTTGTGTAAGCAGGAGATTATCTCGCACTCAATTCGAAATGTATCATCGCATTTATTCTCGCAACAAGCAATAGTGGTTATTCGGAAGAGGCGACCGACAGTTTAAGTCAATTGCGCCATTTAAGATGTTTGGGAAAAGGTAAGAATTCTACAGGTAACAAAATGAATGAGTGGAGAGAAATCTAGTTTGGGTAGCAGCCTTCTCTTAACGCCACGGGGTCCACGGTTGAACATCTCATCCGACGGACGCAGTGTTGAGCTTGAAAAGTATTCTCCACACTGAAGTCAAGTGGAAAGTGGGGTATACAAATGAAAAATCTCTGTCATGGCCAAAGATTATTCTTATAATCTTTGTATGCCTCTTCCACTATCTCACCTCTTTATTCGGGTTAGTTTTTTCTGCCGTTTTGAGTTGATCGGTTCACGAGATAAGGAACATTCGACATATGGATCACTAGATATTGCCATGCCAACTACAACACGAATGAAAGGTTCTTCTAACCCTAGTGCTAACTTAACGTCCAAATTATTTATAATTGGCGTTCACAAGATTTCAGAAAACTTACCACATGGCTAACTCTTTTGCTGAATGCTATTTCTGATATGCTGTCATGAAATTGTATGTAAGCCTCCCAAAAGTAATTCACCGGCCACACCCTTTTCTCTACCTTCATAACCAGAACATTACAGTCAAAACCATATGGTACAACATGATATGTAGTAGATTTAAATAGCAACTCATACTGTTGGAACAAAAATGAAGATTCCTTTACATGCGTGTAAATTCGTATCTTTTCCAGTAAAGAACTATGGGTGGAACATCACCAGATCACGTTAGAAAACGAATAAACGTAACTGCTTAGGATATAAAAAGAGATCTCTTGAGTTCTTCAAACCATCTATTCCAAAACCGAGAAAATTTGAGATGGGCAGAGGAAACCTTGAAAGAACTCCACCCAGTCACCTCCGAGCTAAAACAAACTCGGGATATCGCCCACGAAGACAAACCAGCGGAAAGCCGTATGCACTGAGGATAAAAGGCACGAGAAAATAAACATAGGAAGGTATAAATCGATGGCAATTGTGGCCGCACAAGGAATAAGGGAGAGAGAGATAAAGAGAAAGAGAAGGAGCAAAGAGAGAAAGAGAGAGTTTGCTTGGAGAGAGGCAAAGATAGGAGAAGGGGATGTTACTCCTGTTGGAACTTTTTAAAAATATAACAGCTTCCTTGAGGAAAGATGGGTCTTCTTTCTCATCAAAAACCACAGAGTTCCCTGCAAACCAAGTAAGGTGTGTGGCAGTGGGTGACCAGGACACCAGACGTGAATTAAAGGTTCACACATTATACCGCAGTGATAATCTGAATTACTGGTTTTAATAATTATAATACTTATTTCACCCTGTTCATTTACATCTTAAAAAAATCTTCATCACCTCGTATTTCGGCCTATGATAGGAGCAATATAGGCATCCCAGGAGAACAACCTGTTCTAGGGTTATCATGAACTTCAATTAAAAAGGTAAGGGTCTTGTTTTTCGTTTTCGTTTTACATAATATTTTGACATCCGTATATGATAATGGGACTTCGAGAAAAACATCATCGTTCCTATTCCCAAGAAGAAGAGAAAGGATAAATGCGAAAATTTTAGGACTATAAGCCTGACGACTCATGCATCGAAGATACTGACCAGGATCATCTACAGAAGAATAGAACGAAAAGCAGAGGTGTTCCTGGATGAAGATAAGTTCGGATTCAGGAAAAGTAAGGGTACAAGGGAAAGCAATATTGGAACTTACACTGTAAAAAGTTGATCTGATTTTCAGTGCGATCTGAATTTAAGCGCTGTCTGATTTTAAGGTAGTGGTCTGAATTTAAAACTCATGATGCGTGAAAATCAGACACACCTCCGTCTTATTTTAAGACCATAAACACTGCATGTTGAAAATAAGTTGGTTGTGATCTGAAATTCAGATCACCCGGGCTGAAAATAAACACGCCTTGGTTGGCTCCGCAATTGGAGCTAACCAGCCAATAGCAGAGACTGATGGGCGGAGCGTAACCAGGGAGCAGGATAAACAAAACGCAGTGTTTTTCATTCAACCTCAGGGAGCAGGATGTCAACAAGAATTACGAAGCGTAAGGAAGTAAAATTCGAAGTCTAGTCAAATTTCATTGTAAGTAGGTGAAATAAGTTTCGTGCGATGAATTAATGGTGTGAGAATGTGGCAATGATACTTAGTTTATTTGCAGAAGGGAGCCAGTTGTGTCTGAGTGACGTATCCTGAGAGTAAACTTCCTTATTTTGTCTACGCGGCAGGGTTGTAAGAACTAAAAAATAGTCGCCCTCATCAAGTGACAGTTCCTGCTTCGGTTTGAAGATACTGGCACACATCTGTGGTATCGAAGACTTTGTATGGATTACTTTGTTTCCAATAAAAGTGCACATTTTCATAATATTTTTTTTGAAGTTATTGTCCATGTGTTCCCATTTCAGTCCTGGAATCTTTTTCAATGGAAATTCTATGACTTACGTTTGCTCTATTGAAGAATTTAGTCAGTGAAACAGTATCATGGAATAAAAATATGAAACGTTAGGGTTTTGGTTTTTGTTCGTGTGAAGTGTTTAAATATGTAGTGTTTTAGAAATCGCATAAAAGTAGGCTTTGATTTCAATAGCAACCCGCATTGTTACGTGGTACTTATTTTCAGATAGGCCCATGCTGGATTTAAGACAGCCCTGGTCTCAAATTCAGCATGGGACTATCTTAAAAAAAGTCCTACCTGGTGTGATTTTCAGTCGTGCACCTGCCTTAAAATAAGACCCCCTCAGAGTAGGCTTGAATTTCAATAGCAACCCGCATTATTACCAGACCAGGGCTGTCTTAAATTCAGCATAGGCCTATCTGAAAATAAGTCCACTTGGTCTGATTTTCAGTCGTTCGCCTGCCTTATTTTTAGACAAGATATTACTGCTGAAATTCAACATACCCTGTCATAAAATTGTTGCATCTGAAATTCAGATCACTTTTGTACCTTAAAATCAGATCTACTTTTTACAGTGTAGGCTGCTCATTAAGAAGAGAATGGAGAAGAACAAACCGACGTTAATTGCATTTGTGGATTTAGAAAAGGCTTTCGACAACGTGGATTGCGATTCAATGATCGGAATTCTGAAGGGAATTGGAGTGTCCTTCAATAACCGACGAATTATACACAGTCTATACAAAAACAAAGTAGCTGTAATTAAATCTGGACCCAGCTGTGAAGAGGCAAGAATAAGGAAAGGAGTGACACAAGGCTGTGCACTGTCTCCCGTAATTTGTAATGTTTACATCGAGAGAGTCATCAATGAAATCAAAGAGAAGTCTTCTAGAGTGAATTTATTATTATAAGTATTCTACCGGTGAAGGTAGGTTTAAATGGACATTTAATTCTTCCCACCCCCTAAATTTCACACGATGTCCCTCTTCAGCCCCTCATACCTTCTGCCACCCATCATTCCATCCAAGCTACCCGTTCTTCTTCTCCCTCTTCCCCGCTTGCCCAACACTCGTCCCTCAATCACTTCCTTCAAAACACCATCTCCTTTTATTACCTTTTCCATCCACACCTTCTGCCTTCTCCTAATTTCATCTATCAAATTTCTTTCCTCTCCTACCAATTCTAGCACTTCATCGTTCGTCCTCCTTTCGACCCACTTTATCTTCTCCATTCTTCTCCACACCCACATTTCAAAAGCCCTAAGTCTATTTTCATCTTCTTTTCGCAAAGCCCAGGTTTCCGCCCCATATAGTGCAACGCTCCATATTAAACTTTTCACTAGTCTTTTCTTCACTTCCCTACTCAAGGCCCCTGTCATTAGCTCACGCCTACGAGTAAAGGCTTCTTTTGCCAATGCAATTCTCCTTCTCACTTCAATGCTGCTATACCCTTTTTCTTCCAGCACACTACCTAGATAGGTAAATTGCTCTACCTGCTCTAGCTTCTGACCTCCCACTTTTATCGTTATGCTGGCTCTTTTTGTTCTTGAAAACCGCATTACTTTCGTTTTCTTCTGGTTTATCTTCATCCCGTATCTTTCGCACTGTCCCTGCAACGCATCCAGCATTTTTTGCAAGCCACGGGCAGACTGGCATACTAGCGCTTGGTCATCCGCAAACCTCACTGATTTTATCAATTTCCCCCCGACCTTCACTCCAGCCTCCAGTTCATCCCAAGCCCTTCTCACCATTTCCTCCGAGTATATGTTGAAAAGTACCGGTGATAAAGGACAGCCCTGTCTAACTCCCCTCCCTATTGTTGCCCAATCCGATTCTCCATCTGCTACTCTCACTTGCGCCTTCTGCGCCATATATAAATTCCGAATCAGTCTCCTGTCTCTCCAGTCTACTCCTATCTTCCGCAATATTTCCATTAACTTGTCCCACCTCACTCTGTCGAACGCCTTTTCGAAATCAACAAAGCACGCGAATACGTCCTGATTGTATTCTAGGTTCCTTTCCACTAGTATTCTCATCACTGCAATCGCATCCCGAGTGGCCCTCCCCTTCCGAAATCCAAACTGATCCTCGCCTAGGAATTCATTTGCTCTCTTTTCCATTCTCCTATTGATGATTCTAAGCACTACCTTTGCCGCATGAGAAATCAAACTTATCGTTCTATAGTCTTCACATTCCTTTGTCACCCTCTTTTTCGGTATAGGTATCAGCACGGTTTTTACAAAATCCTCCGGCCAAGCCCCCTCCTCGTATATTTTACGAACAAGTTCATAAAATCTGTCCCTTCCTCCTTTTCCTAGGTTCTTCAGAAGCTCAGCTGGGATGCTATCAACCCCCACCGCTTTTCCTGCCTTCATTTCTCGCAGTGCCTTCTCTATCTCACTATCCAGTATTCCGGGGCCCACGTCATCCTGATCTACGTCCTTTTCCTCTTCTATGTCCAAGTTGCTAGGCCTATTTTCGCTATCATACAGTTCCTCAACATATTCCCTCCAACGACGTTGGATCTCCTCTGGCTCCATTGCTAAATTTCCCTTTCTGGCTTTGATGCACGGGACCGTTTTCCATTTCTTATTTCCCGATAACATTCTAACCTTTGAGTACAGACTGCCTATTTCTCCTTCTCTCTGGAGTCTCTCCAGCTCCTCGCATTGCCGACTCCACCACTTTTCTCTTGCTCTCTTTGTATCTCTCCTAAGCCTGTTGTTAATCTCCTTATAACGCCTTTTGCCTAGCTCTGTATTTACGTTTTTCCATTTCCTTCTTTCGTCTATCCTTTCCATCATTTCCGCTGTTACCCATGGTTTCTTGATCCTCCTAGTGTCTACTGTTCCTATTGTTTTCTCCGCTGCTTCTTTTATGCCCGTCTTTATCATTTCCCATCTTTCATCTATTGTTCCTCTTCCCTCCTCTTCCCTCATGCATCTATCCACAATCTCCTGGTATTCCCTCCTCTTCCCTCCAATCAGTGCTCCTACATCCCACCTTTTTATTTTCCTTCCTACTTTCAACCTCTTTAGTCTCATCTCACATTTCATCACTACCAAGTTATGGTCGGAGTCGGCATCTGCACCTGGGAAACTATGCGAGTTCTTTACACTATTTCTGAATCTTTGCCTAATCATGATGTAGTCTAATTGGTACCTTCCAGTATCCCCCGGCATTTTCCACGTGTACCTACGCCTAGGGTGGTGTTTATACCACGTATTTGTAATCACTAAATTATTCCTCCTATAGAACTCCACTGCTTTCTCGCCCCGGTCATTCCTTACACCCAGACCATACTCCCCTACTTCACTTCCGTCCCTCCCTTCCCCTACTACAGCGTTCCAATCTCCCATAACTATTAGGTTCTTCCTGCCCTTTACTTTCCCCATTACTTCTTCCAACTGGTCATATACTTCGTCAACTTCCTCTTCTCTATGCCCCCCTGTCGGCATGTAAACCTGTACTACGACTACATTTTCCGGCTTAGCTTTGATTTCGATGGCTAGTATTCTATCGCTTACCTGTTCCACATTCAACACCCTTTTTCCTAATGTTGTATTCAATACGACTGCTACTCCCCGCTGGCTCTCTTCCCCTCCACTGTATATAACCCTGTACTTTTCACTCCAGAAGTCCCCCTGGTCTCTCCATCTTACTTCGCTTAGTCCCAACAAATCGATCTTTCCCCTCTCCATTTCACGCTTAATGTTCTCTAGTTTTCCTGCCCTTAACATAGTCCTAACGTTCCATGTCCCGATCCTTAGCATTGCTGCTCTCTTCTCTGGTTTATTCTTCGCCGCCGCTGCTGTTGCCGCTGCTGCTGTCATTCTTTTCGTGCAAGGATTTCGTGAGATGACGACCGCAGAGTCCTTGCTTACCCTGCTGCCGGGCACGACACCCGTTCCACTAATTTGGTTCCGGGCCCCGTAGTTGCCAGGATTCAATTCTATATTGTTCAAGTCCATTATGATCTTGGGAGAGTTTAATTGAGGTGGTTTCCCGTTGCCTGCCTCAATAGTGTTTTTAACGTGACACCATCACTTGTTAGGCCGCCCCACTGGGGTCAGACGCCTTCTCACAGCCGCCTCACTGAGGAACAGACGCTGCGAGTACGGTACGTGGACTACCTTTCGTCAGGCTCCTACCCTTCGACCTGTCTGGCATGGGTGACCCTACTAGGAGCAATATTAGTTACTCCCGCCAGTGTAGCTCTAGGGGTCACGGGAACACGCAAGCCCCAATCCCACCACGACAAGGCGTAGTCCATGGGGAAGGGCTAGAGTGAATATCCACGGAGAAAAAATAAGCATGCTGCGGTTCGCTGATGACATAGCACTCGTAGCAGAGACAGAAGAAGCTGAATAAGATGCTAATAACCATGGAAAGGACAATGGCCAGATATCAGCTGAAAATCAATAAGAAGAAGACTGACATATTGATGTGTAACAAGAAAGAAGAGGCCAAAACCAATGTCAAACTAGGAATACAAAAACTTGAAGATGTGAAAGAGTTCTGTTGCCTAGGAAGCCGAGTAACCAACCATGGACGAAGCAAGAAAGAAATAGTAAGTAGAATAGCCCAGGCAAAGAGGGCATTCTATCAAAAGAAGAATCTACTTACCGCTGGAAATACGAGCGTAGAAGTAAGGAAACAGTTCATCAGAACATACATCTGGAGCATGTTTCTTTACGGCAGTGAGGCATGGACGATGACCGCAGCGGAGAAAGAAAGGGTAAAAGCATTCGAAATGTGGTGCTACAGAAGAATGCCATATCTTGAGACACGATGGTGGGATGAAAACTATCGTCGAGGGAAAAGTTAACGGGATGATTGGAAGAGGCAGGCCTCGTATGCAGAGATACATGGAACAGGTTGTGAAGGATGTAAAAGAGAAGAAATACGTCACAATGAAAAGGTTGGCTGATAGAAGAAATGAGTGGAAAGCTGCGTCAAACCAATCCTAGGAATGTTGACCAATGATGATATATGATAATGCCTGAGTTCTAAATAAACTCTATGAATAATGTTTTCTCAAATAAATTCCCATCTAGTAAATCAGGATTTTATGCCACACAGCTTCTAATTCTAAACTATCAACATGCGAGATGGACACTGAACTAATCTAATAAAAATATTCGTGGTTAGGTGCAAAAGCATACCAATACATTTGGACAAAATACATTAATGAATGGCATATACAGTCCTATTAAGACATTCATCTCACTACCTATCTGATTTTATCTTTAATTATAAGCTATTCCATCTAGTTCTGATATATTTTGATCACATTCAGAAAAAGAAGTTTAACATTAGATTACTCTGGGAGATTTAGACAGTACCTCAATCTATGACCTTGTTAGAGACTCAGACAAAATTCTTTCAACGATCAGGACGCACTCTCTCCTTGCCCTGAAAGTTTTCTTACAATTGAGGTGCCGAGGATTTTGGAGGGAGAGAGAGATATATCCTGCCATCAGGAATAATTTCCGGACGCGTCGAAATAAATACACGCCTCAGAGCTGGGGGGAAAGGAAAGAGGATGAACCACTCCAGCCATCAAAAACGTTAATTGGTTCGGAGGTCCTCGATGCGGGCCCGCTGGCCCGGGGCGCGTAATCTAATACGCCCCCGAACGTGTTTCCCACGCTAATCAAATGAAATTATCGTTTCCTTTCAGAGACAACTCAGGAGAGGTTAAAAAGTTTTCCTAAAGGAGGCCGGTTATTGAGATTTTTTTATTTTGTTAGGGTAGATTAGGCAGACACTAATTTTATTCAATTTTATCCAAATATTCTGTTTCAAAATCCTCTTCTTAAATTAACATTAAAATTGGTATAGTAGTCAATGATAATAAGATTTGAGTGCAAGAGGGTAGTAAAACTCCTGTGAGGAGTCAGTCTCCGTCACACGTCCTTGCAGTGGCTTAGTACACGAAGATAAGGATGTAGGGCGCAGTGATCGGACTACATTCCGATTCCGGACGATTCACTAAAATGTGAATTTATGCAGAATAATTCCCATCTGATAAAGGTACTTAATACTTGAGAAGACAGGCAGGGCAGAGGAAGAACTCAGGTCTCTTTAAGAAAATGCAGGTTCTACCACACTTCACTCATCGGACTAATCTACTGGGAGTTGTCCGCCGCGGTAATGACGCTGGATTACATCTTAGATCCTGCTTCACCCAGATTAACCGCCTTTGCCGTCTCATTGACCATCTATCGAAAGATGGAGCCCTTGAGATAAGGGAGGAATGGATGGGAGATGAGGAAAGACTACAGCCGTCAGCACAATTCAATTCGCATTGGAATGATGTCTAAAGACTCGCTTCCACTTGGTGCCCGACACACATACTTTCTTCTCCGCTGAATGGAAAGGATTTAGTCGTGTATTCGATAAAACCCTCCATTCTAATTGTATTACGGCCGTTCGTGTGATGTACACCGACGGACTCCGAAGCATAAATGTTATTCTTTTCTGTATTTCCTTGTTTTTTCGGCCAATTACCCCAGACAAATAATGAAACCAATTCTCTCAGTGAATCATTTACCTATCTCGCGTCTGCCTAACATGAGTAGAAAAATATTTTATATATGATTCTGCGTTCGGTATGAAGCCGCTATATTCACTTGGCGTACTTATTAAAATTAACGGTAAAGCCGGTAATATGTATTTTAATTATAGCAATGGTGTTTGTCCCTCGAAGGTAGCGTGCATGCCTGGTGGGGAGTATTCCACAAAAGATATACTCAATATAGGGTGGTTCGCAGGTTACTCTGTAGATGTAGATGCAGACTGCAGAGGCACGCTTTGTGATTGAGGTGGGTGGAGGCGTGGGGAGGGGGGAAAGAAAGTGGGGGGGACAAGGGGGGGGCAGAGAAACCGACGGGCCAGAGCGGACGATAGTCGGCCGGGTCTATTTCCAGCGAGAGACCGGTCTATCTTTAGGGCGCTTATAAGGGCTCCAAACGTTGTTAGGGAGGTTGGGGAAGAAGCAGCAGAGAGAGATAGCGAGAGAAAGAGAGAGAGGACACACATTAGGATCTCTAGGACTCGCGAGCGTTAAACGTTCGAGGGAACGAAAGTCGAGGTCTGCGCGCAGTAAACATCGATCAATTATCATATCAAAATATCGCGGCCGAGGCGCGAAATCCTCATTTATTTCGATATCGTCCGTTAGTGCTGGATATATAAAAGACTCTTGCCACAGCAGATATATCTCTCCGCAACGATATCAAGGAGTCCAAACTCCTTCCCCGTCTTATTCTTCTAATTATTCTTAGGCTTATCTTCAAATCTTATATTCTTCTATATAGCTGATAACTTCAGGCTTGACTAGGTATGTGATACCTTTCCATAATGGAAAATAAAAGAATGAAACTTTGTCAGGTTCACTTTATATTAAAATAAGCACGAAGATGAATAGCAATATACGGAAAGCAATATACGGAAAGCAATATACGAAAATAAGCACCTGAAGATGTAACCATGTTATGACACCCGGGTCGAGCTTATTTTAACATAAAGTGAACCTAACATAGTTTCATTATTTTATTTTCCCTTATATTCTTCCATGTGAACCATATTCTCATAATCATACCATTTTGAGCATACTTCGTCAGTGACCGATATTACATCACGGCACTACTTTCGATACCTACAGTTGCTCTTTCTTTCATTTACACGAGGGTCATACTTACTGATTAATGTGCCGCGCATTTTCATTCTTATCCAACTCATTATTTAAACCTAATCACCTCATAAATAGAATGTTATATAAGTAATTATAATGGCATATAGTTATAATCATGATACTATTGCTATACTGAGTCCTTTCGAAAGTTGCTCATCATCATCATTACCGGTCAACAATCCTAGAATTCGTTTGACGCAGCCCTCTACTCGATTCTTCTATCGGCCAGTCTCTTCATATAAAAGTAATTCCTCTCATTCGCATCCTTCAAGACCTGTTCCGTATATCTCATCGAAAGTTTCGACTAATTGCAATAATCTGCTCTCTCACTATAATGTTAACCTGAAGTTCGTTTCCCTAAACACTTTTATTCCGGTGAAATCAATTTAAAATTTCCGTAAATTCACATGAAGCAAACATTTTTTTGCTGCTTCAGGGTACAGATCACGACCTAATTTCATCCGGGACGAGGATGTTGAGGCCCTTTAAAGAAGAAAGTAGGGCCTCTGGCGGGTGAGGAGCAAAGGGGGGGTGGAAGACATTGGATCATAAAACTTGGGAGCGTAAAATGAATCAAGGGAGGATCTCATGTTTTGACGTCGACTTTACGACTTGAGAAATTACTCTTTGATACTGACCACTTATTCCGGTGAAATCTTCCCAACGTTTCCAACGAGGGGATAATAATCGATTCCAGCTTAGCAACCAATTTCTTACCCAATGTGCATCAACACACACCTCCATACATTGAAACGAGAGGTATACTGCAAGGAATTGAACACATATATCAGCAATAAATGGGACTATTCTTTCCAATATTTTACCTCAAAAGCACGTCTTCGCTGCTAAATTATAATTGATCGCTATCAATTTCCAATTTCTATTAAGAACGAATTTTATTTCAGAGCTGAAGGCATGGAAACTAACAGAAAAAATTTAAGACAAAAAATGTTTTAATGGCAATCGTCACAAAAATATTTTACACTTACATCACGGAGTACACTACAAGTTACCTCGAGGGTGTAGCAGCAGGGATCGACATTATGTGCCTGCTCTAATACATATGATACAACGCAATAAAAGGAATAAGTATAAGTTAGGCATGCACTAGACATGCGTTAGTAGCTGATACTATACCTAAATAAATAAATAAATTGGAGGGGTGGGCGGGGACCTTCTGGAGCCCCCCTGGCACTTAGACCTCTTTAGATCCATTGTGCCAACCCACATTTAACCTACCCGCCACTTGCAGACAGGGACAAGAGCACCACGGTAGAGGTATGGAGGGGGGCTACCCATTCAACCTCCGTCCGGGTTCAGCGTTGCTTAACTTCGGTGATCTGATGGGAACCGGTGTATCAACGTGGCTAGGCAGCTTGAACAGCTGATACTATATGATACGCTGTTCGTTCGAGGATTGACACTTTAGGTGACTCCATCCGTACGGCAGCCTTATTTCATCCCTCTCTTCTTTATCACTTGATGGAATCGAATAGTAATACGTGCGTTCTCTTAAAATATGTCTAACATCATTGGAAAACAGACGGTTACAAATTTGCTAGAAAGACTCAATCAATAAAGGGCTCAAGTGTAGTCACTATTTTGAGCTACGGTTCGATAACGGTAAAAATCAGTGAATGGTTATCGGGTTTTCGTGGTGATCAACTGTGATCTAAATCCTTCTACAGACGTACGGATCCACCAAACATGCACTATTGACATTTAATTAGGGTACTACAATATGTCATGTTAGATAATAGTGTACCATTTTAATTTTTTTTGTACAATGTACCTATCTCCGACTCAAGTTCCACTAATGAATTGGCGTCTGCATCCGGTGGCCGGTAATATGCACCTACATATATCCTTTTTGCCACACTACTTTTACTTTAACCGAACACCAAATGCTTTCTACACTGCGCTCTGAAATAAGTTCTCTTCTACAGACGTACGGGTCCTTCACAGCCATCAGTACCCCTCCGTTTCTTCTGATTCTATCCTTTCTGTAACCTGTAAAACACTTCGGGAATCATTCATAATCTTAAATGTTTTTCGAAAGTCTTCTGTGCCTACGATTATATCTGCATCATTATTTTGAATTAGGTGGTGAAATTCCGCAAGTTTATTTTTTAAACTACGGAAATTCACTACTATCACGGAAATAAATTCTTTCTCCCAATCTGTGGCTTTCTTAGTACTTTTTATCTGCTAAAAATTTCCTCGATGATTGGTCAGCCATTTACTCTACTTATTACCTTTGTTGGTGTAGCATGTTAGCCCTCTTTGTATGTTTTAACGTCCACTAAATCAGAGAGGAAGGAAGGAGAAACGGGCTCTTAAACACGTAGGTTGGGGTGTTTACGTACGGCGAGGAGTTAACCGCGGGTGTAGCATAAGTCTCAATGATCCCTGAGTTCCACGCGGGCCATTAAGGGGGAGCTATAGGGAGCGGGAGGGTCATCTGGCGGTGAGATGCAGGGGGAAGGGGGGAAGCGGAAGTTTCCCTGAACTGCAGCACCAGCAGCGTGCACCGGGACATAGGGCCACGACACCTCGCGTACATGTTACGATGGAAGACGGAAGTATTTCTGGGGCACGCTAGGAAACAATATGAACTCCTTGAACCTTCCAAGATTTGCCTCCCTTTCCTTCTAAGGTAAGATTTCAAGGAATCTCTTTCGAAAAAAACCCTTCCAAGTCCTGCTGGGGAAAGGAAAGAGAGAGATTCAAACACAACTGGCCTTGGAAAAAGAGAGATTTTACGCGTTGATAAGGTTTTTATGATGCGAGTATCGAAGAAACATAAAAAAAAGCCAGCATAGAAGTGTAAAATCTGGCAGAGGAGGAAAGACAGTTGGAAGGAAATTTAATATTGGGTAATAAAGGCTTTGGATGAAGGGAATACTGAGAGGTATGTGGATGTTGAAGGGGCAAATAGAGAACTGGAAGATGTATGAGCTCGGAATACGAAGGAAAGGAGGTTTTCAATGGGCAGCGGATATGAAAAACTAAAAAGAGACTTTATTTTGGGACAACGTATTCTTTGCTTAGATGAGTTTACAGATGGCTCCGCGAAGGGCGAGGGAAATAAGGATATATCTCAACGCTACAAAAAATACTACAAAGGTCTACTAGAGGACCTTCTTCTACTATCTCTCTCCGGCAGACAATCAATCTTTATGTAGAACTACGTACCCCACCCCGATTATTATCTTGCCCCTTATCCACATATTTAAAACTGTTTTTACAGCTATTTCTTTGCATTTCGAATCAACTCGTGATGGTTAACGGATTCTCTTTAGCGATAAGAAGCGTGAACAGGCGAAAAAAATGTAAATTTTTCAAACAAACGCAACTAATGACAAAAGTAGGGTTTACAACAAAGCAATGAGGCATTGAATTCGGTGGCTTGAGTGAACTGAGTTGAATACAATGCTGTGAATTACAGTATTTATTACTCTCCTTCATAAAAGCGTTATAAATTAAAATACTACTAATTAAACTGATGCAATAAGATTTTGACTCGCGTTAAAAAGTAACGATTAATCCATCCCTTAAGGAGTTACATGCTAATTACGGGGATATGGGGAATGAAAATTTAAATAACAACTGATTGTAAATAGCGTCTCCCCCACCATGCTAGATATCAATATACGCATAGGGGAATTTCACATGCTGAAAACTAAAATTGCGTTCATTTTTTTCATTAGTGCACCAAGTCAATACGACTCACGCGGGAAACATTTTACTTGCTGGTTCATCTAAAAAATATGTATACCACTTGTAAAAAATTATTTATTTAGCAATCAATTGCAAAGACCAGAAGGGAATTTACATACCAGGAATAACATGACGAAAACGACTCACCAGGTAACCAGTGTCCATAACGAGATTTCTAATTTCCAAGAATTAAACATACCTGCAAATAAAAGAAAAGCTGTATTAGTAAAAAAAACATTTGCAATTAACCTTACAAATGAGGCGATCAAGGTATATAAATGGACATATAAACGCAAGTAACTATCCGATGAATCATGCGTTTCATATATACATTACTGCGCTCATGGGCATTTAAAAAGGACCAAATATAGATCGCCTGCTGCTGCTGCTAATTTATATTTGAATCCTAAAGCGGGATGAAGATTGCAAAGCGTTCCATTATTCCCGGGCGAGACGCTGGATAAAGGACCAGAATATGTTTTCCCTCACTTACACCACACGATCGCGTCCATCCGCAGGCCCCGAGCTTAATTCATCCAATTGATGTGACCGGCCATTGACTGTGAGCATCGGAGAAGGGGAGAGGAAGAGAAGTGAATCTAAAAATACATCCACGAATGATAATCATATCTATCACAGGACGACTTCGTTACGTCCTTCGAATGGCAATATTCGCTTGAAGAGTCTAACGCGCGTGACGCAACAGAGATATCTAAAAACTAAAATACAAGATCCGTTTCTATTTCGCTTGTGTACGTCCGCGCTCGATGTAAACAACGGTTGCCACAGCTACTATTTCACTCCACAACAGCGGAGGAAAACCTATGATCATGCGTGTTGGTCCCACATTTACCTTCAAACCATCAATCCTTCATTATCAACTGTAGCTTTTTAAATCCTCCAGGCGTACCAATAGCTTATTTCACAGACGTATATTGCATTGAGCCACTTCCATTTTAAGCCTCCTTTTTTCCTTCCCTTACCTGAAACCCACACGCCACACATTACCTAACTTTCCTTTGTACATTGCGTTCAACTTAAACACATTTCCAATCCCCTCGGATAAAAAACCCTCCCTCGCCCAAAGAATTGACGAAAGAACCCGAGGATTAAGAGAGGAAGGAAGGTACGTAAATGTGGGCGGAGTTGAATCGGCAAGAGAGATGAGCGAATTCCTACGCTGAGGGAATCAAGACCATTGGCCAAGTCCCAACTCATCTCAAATAATTTAGAAGGTGACTATCAGGGAACATATGAGGATATTCCGAATGGAAGAGAAACGGCATGGTATTGATCACACATGTCAGGGAAAATCATGGATTACAACAGATGCATATAATAAAAATTACCAAGGTGGTAAGGAATAATAGTTTAAATTACATGTACATTACACAAAAAAGAGTAATTAATTTCAACATAACTATGTAGGGAAACATATTTCTGAGTTGATCAGTGCTATCCCGCTTGGTGACATTTTGAATATAAAATGGACGACATATTTGAAATTAGAAACTGTGCTGAATACGAAGCTATTGCTTTTCAAAATTAATTCATGCAATATATCTGTAAAACTGGAAATAAAGTTGGAAAAAACAAGCTTGCGTGTTTGTGAAGGTGGTGCATGTCTAAAGATGAGTCACCCCATGCCCGTGAGATTTCCAGCATCCGAATACATGATGTTCCGTAACACTTCAAGTTATACCTCACAAATCGCGCAATAAAGGCAATTTGATGATCCCCACTTCCCCCCCACCCCCCTATGGCAGAGCGCACGAGACCCTTATAAAATAAATAACAGCAATCACCGTTTGAGAATTAAGTGAAATTCTCAGCGGAAAAACACGGCAACTCCACAGTGAAGGCGACTTCTTAACGTGAAAGAGGGCGTTGATGAAAGAAGATGACGAGCATAATAGTCTAGAGCCAAACTAGGAGGTAAACCATGGAGAAAGTCGCGTTACGACATTCGCGGATTGTAATTTTCTACCGCGGAACAGGAAACAGGGGAGCGGTGCGAAATCCAGGAGGAATATTATAGTTGTTGTGGTTATTATTGTTTCCATGGGAACGGGTTGGACGACAGAACACTCGAAGGAAAAAATGCGGCAAAGGATGAGAAACAAGAGTGCGACAGTGGGAATAAGGACATACTCTGGGTCAATTTGCGAAGGAAATCAAAGATAATGCACATCAAAACATAAAGTGTATTCTGAAATGTGCGACAAGACTACAGATTAGGAAAAATAATATTTACTGTGAGATCTTGATTCCCACATTAACGCGCCACTGCGCTAAAGATCCATTTATCTTCCAAATAAGAATATTTTACAGCAGCGATCTCAGCTTTTCAAGAGGATTTAACCCATTCCAATCCACAGCAGAACTTCAATGCTTAGGTTTACGGACGTTGGCCACTTCAATGCAATTTTTCAACTTCGGCCCGCGAATAACATGTTTCGTTTTCATTTTCGAAAGCAAGCGCAAAAATGGAATAAAGAATAGCATTTTGAATAAAAAAATACAGTGAGAATTATGATATTAAATTCGCAAGAAAGAGTAAAATATTGTTCCCATAAAATATAATAATTTCTCTGAGTACGCAGCGATGAATGTGTACTTTTTCGTGAAATGTAACTTTTTTATGCTCTTTTATAATGTGAAACGCTCAAATTTGAGATCCAGTGATAGATTCATAAAATAGCTTAAATGCTGACAGTGAGAGGTTATATTTTAATCTCAGCACACTATGTAAACATTGACAATCTGTAAGTGCTAAGAATAGCGTTAACATAGAACCATTTCTCTAGATATTATAAAATAATAAAACATTCAAATTATTTAACAGAAAAGAGGAGTAATCATTAATATAGAAGTAATTGAAGTGAGGCAAACAACTGTAGGCACATTAAGAAAAAGAATTGGGAGCTGAATATATAGCTATACATAATAAAATTAATTAATCGTACGCTTGAAGTGCGAAGGGCGAAAATGTTGAAATGATTAATGCATTATACTGTAAGGCGTAACCATATTGATGAATAAGAAATATTTTAAAAAATACCATCACGTTACAGTAGGTATCTATAAGAGATATTTTTTTTTATTTCACCATTATTTACTTTCTTAGAACGGGTTTCGTCCCTAAAGCAACATCGTAAGTCTGTTCATATTATACGACTTTGAGGATACCATTTTTAAAATGCTTCGGCTATGAATGTTTTTCTGCTGTCATTTTAAATGCGAAATTCTAGAAAATGTCAGAAGTATCTATTCTACATTGGGAACAGAGGTGTGAATTTATTTGACTTGATCTAGCCATTATTATACAGAAAAATCAGCGCTGATGTACGACTCAGCACTTCAAATGCGAAGGATATCATACTCCTTAAAAAATAAACACGAGTGGGACTAGGTTGCAGAAAATAAACGATGCTAACGACCGTTGGATTTATATGAGCAGAGAAAAAGAGGAGTGCGAGAGGAAGGTCGCCAAGCGCATCGCCTTGGGAAGGTAGGGGCGTGACGAAAGAAACAAAACACGGCGTGGAACGCGAAATGTCAACGAGGCGGGCAAATTGGACAGTGAATGGGAGAACGAAGCTGGCGAAACGTTTTACAGATGTGACGGTGAGGTTAGAAGAAATCTGTAGTGGTATCGAATGGAACAAGTAACTGCAGCACTTGACAGCACAGAGTAAAGTGCTCAGGTCGACATTCAAAAATTCGGTCATCTATAATCGGGCTCCTTAAGTCCAGTAGTGGCAAGTCTGGCCGCTTTACACGATACAATTTTTTGTACAATTTCTTGTACAAACTCTTGTATGAGGAAATTGTACCGTGTAAAGCGGCTAATTGTACGAACGCTTGTGCGGTTGTCTGAATGACTGAACGGGAAATAGAATCTGTTCTAATTCCATTCAGACAAACATACAATTTCGTTCAGTTTATACAAGCGTTTGTACAAGAAATTGTACAAAAAATTATATCATGTAAAGCGGCCTTTAGTTGCATGGTTAGCATTGCATGTTGTCTCTTAGTTGGATGGCCACAAGGCTTGGTTGCTTTTAGTTGCATGCAAATGGTGCATGTTTGGTGATATTCACCCCCTCCCACGCACCCTCGTGGTGGCTCGCAGGGTATTATGTAGATGTATGTGAAGCTGACAAGTAGATGTGAACTATAGATGGCGGCCGGGTAGCGAGATGCTAGGGGCAGGCAACATGTGCAGTAAACATCGCGTCAGCGACAATAAGGGTGGAAGAATCGGAAGACTGTGGAGGTCAAGGAATATGCGGCGACCAAGTGGGACGACATCGAACAATGGCCGCGGCCAAGGGGGCGGGGACGCTTCCACGGTTTATTGTGGTCGCTGGAAGCACTGGCCATTGTCCCCGAGAGAGCCAGCCATCTACGGAGTAGTGGGTGGTTTCTCTGGAATGGAATTCTGGCACGTGCTTTCAACTGAGTAACTGCGGCGGTGAGAAGCGGCCCGTCAACAAAAAAAAGAGCATTAGGGTCGAAAGGGGGGAGGGGACCCCACTATTTTAGGGACAATAGTTTTTTTCGGAAAACTCCCGGTCCGGGTGTATGGAGACGATGGAAAAAAATGACGATTGCGGTCGAGGAACTTCTTCTGTTCTCTTTGCGGTTATCATCTATCTCCCCGGGACCGTTGAAGGAGTTGGTCCATCTTAGAGGTCGGAATGAGGTTCGGATGCGAGCGAGCAACAGAACCGAAAGCTAACTCACTGCTGCGTCCGTTTTGTCTATTCGGGTCAAGTCACGGCCCTCGCCAGGACCACCAGGTGGCACGAGAACAGTTCACGGATCCTTATATAGGCAATAAATAGACTAGGGCGCTCCTTATCTCGGAGGGGCATCCGTTATCGTCGGAGGCACACACACAAGCCTAAGATTTATTATTACTATTGGCGTTCGACCAGTCACACCGACGTTAATGGTGAGGCCCACTCCGCTAGCGCCACTTTTCTTGCATTAGTTTTCCCTCCAACTTATCATATTTCACGCATCTCATAACCCAATCTGAAATGCCTATCCTTTTCCTCTCAGCCATCCCAAATTTCTTCTTTCCACCATGGCCTCCAGCAACTTCCTAGTCTTCCCAGCCATAACTACCTCTTCCTCGCCTGTAATGCTTTCTTCCGACGTGATTTCTCCATCACACTTTCAAATTCACGTCTTTAAGGGTCAAGAGTCTATTATTGTCCTCAAAAGCGAAGCATCAAGTTTTATTACTATGCAATATCACGTTTCACATCCAGGTCATATCATGTTTCACATCCCAACTAACAGTATTATATTGCATGCTTACTTTGCTATTTTTATTCTCTTTAAAAATTGAAGTTTCGAATAGCATATTATTACTAATCCTTTTTTATGCATAGTGCATATTTGGTGAGAATTCACCCCCTGCCGCACACATTTATGGTGGCTTGCTGGGTATTATGTAGATGTAGATGTAAGTCTTAATAGCGTCCTTACCGAGCATCTTGCATCTTCAAGGTTTCGATAACACGTACTCTCCTGATTTTAAAGTCCTTTTTTCCCAACGCAATTCTTCTAGTTTCATAAAAATTATTTTATGACCAAAATCATTTTTATCCAAGACATTATATACTAATTATTCTTATATCTAAATTGTTTTTAAGCCCAAATATATGCCCGATTTAAACGGTTCCGTTTATAAGGATTTATTTGACAGGAAATACTAATTACCTCACTTTTCGAACGTGGCTTCATTTTCGCTAATATTCCCGGATGGATTTCGATAGATTACGGGTCAAATGATTTGAGATGAGAATGAAGACCATGACGAGTCTTAGAGCACACTTGGACAGTGCAACAGATTTAGCAGAAAAGTATGAATTCATGCAAATAAGCTAGTAACTTCATACTCGTAGACTAACTTACTTAATCTTTTAATCAAACGTCTCTTGTTTTTTATTTGCGCCGCTGTAAATTAGCATAAATATTGCGTGAAAATTCTACACAAATTTTGCTTGATTTAAGGAAATACGCTGGGGAAATTTTCCTAAGAGGCATTTATACAGCTGCTTGTCCCCATGTGCAGCATAGGGACCATATCATTTCAACTAAATTTCCAAATCTATACCCACAAATAAGGGACCGGAAGGAAAAGTGCAAGAAAAGGAATAGAAGAGTAAGGAGAAAGAGTGAAGAGAAACCCGGCGTCGGTATTAGCCAGTATAAACGGAAGGCGCCAAGGGAACCACGTTTTAACGTCCCATCTGACGGACGGAGTACTGAACTCGAATGCTCTCCACAATACAAACAATTAGGGGACGGATTGCCAATGAAAAATATCTTCCACTTCCTGGGCACGAATTTGGCGCCTGCCGGCGAGAGGCCAGTACTCTAACCATCACACCCAAGCGCATAGCGACCGTTACGTACTTATTACCCATTTAAAAAACTAACCACAACACGTCCGATTCTTAAAGGCGCGAAATATAACAAGACGCTTCCGGGAAAGTTTTCCATTCTCCACGTGACCGGTTCGGAGGCGATACGGAATTATCGCTGGTTTGGAAATTCTGGGAAAGCTCACTTCGTGCACGAGGGGTGGAAGGAATATTAGGCGGAGGAGGGTGGAGTGGGGAGGCACGAGAGATAAGAGGTCGCAGACACGAGGAAGACCGGCAGCCGGGAAGAAACGCGTCGCGGCGATGGTGAAACTCTTGCCAGAACAAAGGAAAATCAAAAGCCTTATGAGTTGGGTACAAAGGCGAAGAAAATACCGACCTCCTTTTTTTCGCTCGCCAACTCGTACACAAATTTCTAGGTCAAGATTGTCCTACCTCAAAATGGGTCGGACACACAAACCGAACGAAAAAATAATGAATGAAATTAATGATGCAACTGGATATAGACGGCAGTAATAATAGTACCTAAGTTAATACTTGAAGATTTATTTTTATCATTTCTTACATAAGCTTCGTATGGCTACACAGTGTCTGTGCACCAAGGATTTTGTTCTGCACCAAAAAATGAGTAAAAATATTATTGCCACGAAAACACCCTTTTATTACGGTCGATTTATAGATTTCCATTATTTTAACGTGTACAGGTTTTAACACAACTAA
Source organism: Platycnemis pennipes (assembly GCA_933228895.1). Classification (NCBI taxonomy): domain Eukaryota; kingdom Metazoa; phylum Arthropoda; class Insecta; order Odonata; family Platycnemididae; genus Platycnemis; species Platycnemis pennipes. The sequence continues at coordinate 124,956,096 of OW121851.1, read as the reverse complement.
CCCATGCATTCTCTAGGAAACATTATTTCATCAAAAAAATTTGTTTGCAGAAATGACTGACAAATTAAAGACTATTCCATTATTTTGTATAAGCTAACAATTCAGGGTCATTTACAGCTAATATCTCACGTGCCTCTTGAAAGCATGCTTAATATAGCACTTATTTATGGCTATTGGTTCATCTGAATCTACATTTACGCGATACCCTGCAAGCCACCGCGAGGGTGTGTGGCAGGGGTTGAAAATCCCCAAAAATGCACTACTGACATGCAAATAGGGTACTACGTGGTAAGATACTACATAATAGGGTCACATACAGCTAGATTGTTAGCATCTATAGTATTTAAGGGATTAATACATGCATCATGCACTACAGACTACTCTAAAATATTAACACTACCTATACCTTTGCTATGCTGCCTATTGTGTTCTCTTATAGTACGGGGGAAAAATGACATTTTGAATCCATCAGTACGACAATCTACAGTATCTCCCTAACCCTATTTATCTGCTTTATTAATTTGGTTTCGTGTAATAAAGGAATGGACGGAGTAGAATATTTTTGCACGCCTGCATGATGGTACGTGTAAGTGTTCTCTCTGTTTTATTCATGCATGGCCTTGGCTCACCCCCTGCCACAAACCCTTACGATGACTTGTAAGGTATAATGTAGATGCAGATGCGACCACGAAAACAAAATATAACTATAATATAAGAATAACTAAAAATATAAGAATGATATTAACAGTTGCAAGGATAGCTCAAAAATGTCCTCCCTACAGCAAAAATTAATTATATGCAAACGAAGCACTTAAAAACCGGGAGTAATGTAAGTATTATACCTAGTAGTGCATCTAAATTTGAAGTAAAGTGCAACCTCGCCTGACTAACGTTACAACACTACAATGAATGAATCAAGATTACCACATTAATGCAGATTATATTATAAAATAGTCTCTACTAGCTTAGTTTCGCATGTTGGTGCATGCCTAATTAACACCAGTTTTTTATTGTTACGCAGAAGCATTTTTAATCGTGCTCGCACCAAATGTACGTTTGGTGATGTTCGCCCACTGCCACACACCCTCGAGGTGGCTCGCAGAGCACCCAAAAAAGCGTTCATGCATTAAAGTATTTCATTAATTTTTGTGCAAAACTAAGTGAGCTTTAAAAATATTAGTAAATATTAGTAAGACGCATGAGGATAGAAAACTCTTTGGTTCTCTCAAACTTCCAGATAAATACTAGGTATTTCTTAATGTCATCTGAACAGAAGACGGAAAAATTGGAGCAATAATAGCGGTACAAATTAATATTTTGGAGAAAAGCTAGCCAGAAAAATAGGTCGACCTCAAGGAAGTAAGCGGTAGAGTAAAATCATAAAAAAGTTTTGTATGGGCGTGAGTTCGCAGACCGGCTTGCGGTAATAACCAAAGCGTCGTCCAAATTGGCCATTTTGGAAAAAATGACCGGCACTCAGGGCCGAAAGTGGGTAACGGGGAATTTTCGGTTGCAGGAGTGGTCATAAATAACAGATTCAGGCCATCTTCCACCACGGGATAATTACCAACAACACTGGGCGGACATACACCACACATCATTCGACTGAGTTAACGAGGCATACCCGAGTACTCGGACACAGACCGAATTAATCTTAAAAAAAAAAAAAATGATGAGGATTCGTTTCATTCTGGAGGTCTTTCGACGGACATTCCATTCTGCGATTACAAGAACGATCTCAGCGGAGATCTTGAATGACTGAAAAAAAGAGTCCATGCACTTAGCTTGCCCAAAAGTATTCTGTCTTTACGAACATAGCGGCACTAATATAATTCACAGGGCTAGATAGCACAAGGGTGCGTGGAAAATAGAATTATTTCAATGTCAAAAGTAAAAAGTTCTAAAGATATTAGAAAACAAAATCGAACAAGCTATTTTCTACAGATTTTAAGGGTTCCTGCTACCAAAATTAACAAACGAACTAAATCTAAAACTTCACTTTCTATCGATAGATTGTTTTCGAGACCAATTGAAATAACTGGTAGATTTTCGTCCGCATTTACGTCATTAGAAATTTTAATTTTTGAATCTTCCTTCTGAATGTATTGACCTATATAGAAGAACAAAAACGCGCGTTAGAGGAACCTTATGCATCGCTCAGTTCTATTCATCATCTGTAACTTCACTTTCTAACGATAGACTTTTCGATACCAGTTCAAATAACTGGTAGATTTTCGTTCACATTAACATTAGGTACTAGAAATTTTCACCCAAATCTTCGTTTTGAATGCATTTTTCTGTAGAAAAACCCAAATGCGCAACAAAGAAGCCGTTTGCACTGAGTTCATTGGTCAACAATCCTAAGATTGGTTTGACGCACCTCTCCACTCGATTTTTCTATCGGCCAACCTCTTTTAATAGGTCCAAAATAATAAATAAAAATTATATTTAAAAAGACTACAGGACTCTTTTCTCTCGCCAGGCAACCAGAGAGGGAGAGAAAATCACAAATTGACGAATGGAAGGAACGCATGAAGTCCAATTCCATCCCAACCCTAGGCTGGACCATGAATGTCTTGCCCCCTCCCGCAATCCTTCCTTTGATATCGATCAGACGTAGGTATGTGGTAAGCATCGTCCGGAGATAAATTACCACTCGCTGCGATGCCAAGTTCATTAGAAGCAAGGGCTTAACCATGTGAGCAACAACTGCGTCCGATGCCAACTGCAAAAGAATAATAAATGTTGATTGCGATTTCATGCCTGGCGCATGACGGGATGATTTTGAGTAAAAAAATATATTGCGTAGGTACCGCTAAGATGACTCAACTTCGCAACAACACTCCGTCCCTTCGTGACAATCATATCTTCCCCATCGGCGGAATTTAGGGTTTTAGTTATTTAGTTAAATATTCCGAAGAATACATAATTTATTCTTTAGTCATCGTAATATTTATTTTTTTTCACTTTCACAAACATCAACTAAAATCGATGTCCCACGATTGAATTTGGACACACTTTTTCCGGCCAAAATTTTCATCCCAACGATTTCCTCCAAATTTTGGATGTATGAAGTAGTGTGTCCCATAGCTGGCCATGGTGTGCCAGCAGCTAGGTTTGTTAAAAGGTGTTACGATATGTTTAGTAGTGTATAAGAATCAATAGGAGAATTAGGTTGGAATCAATATCAGATCGTAGGTTGAAGTACAGATTAAATCTATTGCAGAAATTCATAACGGAGAGCTTTATCGAAGATGTCAGATATATTTTACAAAAACCCTGCGTATTATGCTGGAAGCAACCAGATAAATAAGATTAGAGAGATAGATTGCCTCACCGATAAATTGAAAATGTCATATATCCCCCTGACTATAAAAGAACACAATAGGCAGCAGCGCAGAGGGATAGGTACGCAGGTGAAATATTATTAGAGTAATCTGTAATGCATGATGCATCTATTAACAACCAGTCCCTTTATAACTATGTAAATATTAACCATCTAGCTGTATGTGACTCTATTATGTAGCATCTTACCACGTAGTGTCCTATTTGCATGTCAGTAGTGCATGTTTGGTGATTTTCAACCCCTGCCTTACACACTAGCGGTGGCTTGCAGGGTAGTGCGTGGATGTAGATGGCTAAACGCATTGTTCTAAATACGCAAATCAATGAAATGCGACAAAATAGTAAAAAAATGGAAATTACTACCACAACCGAATGGGAAGAAACCGCGGTAATGGTAATATTTTACGTACCAGAAGGAATCGTACATCAATGTAAATTTAATGAAAACAAATCATGCTTTTGGAATCGTACATAAAAGACATTTTCTCCATCCACAGAAAAGTACATGAACTTCCTCATGGCTCCAAATTTTCATAATTTCTACCTATCTGTGCAAGTAACCAATCACTCCTATCCCATCACTCTCACGAAGTGGATAGCAATGCTTACGTTTTTGGACATCTCTGGACGACTGCAATCCATCGTAAGGTTGTGTGGCAAGGGGTTAACTATCGACAGGCTTGCATTAAAATCAATAACTTATTTCTGTTATTAATTATTAAAAGAGTAAATGAAAATGGAGAGTGCTAAGAGCATTAATTTCGAGCCTGGCGTGATTCCTCACAGCTGGACAAATTTCATTATCCAAAAAGACGTGAAGAAACTCTTTTGGTCATTTCGCTCTACCGGATGCCGTAAAAGTGTCTCGAATCCTTTTCGCGAATTTCTTTTTCCCACGACCCAGACCGACAATCGGAAGACGAGGACGAAGTGAATGAAACATTGATCCCTTGAAGTGGGTAGACTGATTCGGGTTCGAAAATATTACTAACGGGAAGAGGGGGGAAAGTGAGGAGGGGGAAGACGGGGGGAGAGGGGCTAGAGAGAGAGAGAGAAAATTGGGACGATTCTCCCTTCTCCCTCACCATCGGTGAGAAGGCCTTAAAGTAATCAGATAATTCAGCTGTGGACTGAGTGGAGAGAAATGGGGATTCGTAGCAGAGGGTGGGATGGGGGACTCGAAAAAAAAAGCTAGGCCACGGAGTTAGCTAGGAAATTGAGGCTACCGAAAGAATGAAGGGGAAAAGAAAAAAAACCGAGTGTAGGCATGCGCACCGCTAAGCCGATGCTCGGACCATAGGCGGCGCGGCCTTTTTCACGTCATTCTTCCCGAGAGGCGCTCTCCTGCTATCCAAACTAGCAAAGAGTGCCTTGCCCAACCGGTTTAGGAAACGTATCATTATGTGGGTTAATGCCGACGGCGATACTCTACTTGGATAAAAAGAATCACCAGCATTAAAAAAAATAACTATTCACACGCCTCGAGAATGAAAAACGACCGGGGAGATGGAATCCTTCAAACTAATCGCATGCTTGTCATTCTCTCGCACGTAAATAAGACGCTACGGAGCTAATTGAACGGCGATAAAAGCAAAAGAGGAGAGGCAACGGGGGTGGGAAGCGCTTTCCTTGCTTTTGGTTCAACCCGAGGCACCGCTTAGCGGTTTCATTTCGGCTAGAGGAAGGACTCGAGGGCAGGTAAGGAAGGGTAATCCTCCAAAACAACCCCTCAGGGTCTCAGCGCAGGATCGTTGACCCTAGCAGCAGCGGGTTCTGCGATACAACAGTGGGAGTTCATCCCAATTAACTTGATGAACTTTGAACACAAAAAGAAAGAAGAGAGAGAAAGGAACCTGAGAGTTGCAGAAGAGATTGTCTTGAACATTTAGGAGAAGACGCCCGATGAGAAGGACGAGTATGCGGCTGAAGAAGACTTCGAAGCAAAATAAGACGTCAATAGAAGCTCTCGGGCGAAAAATTTGTGCATGATCACTGGCAAACTACAAGAGTCTTTTATGAATAGAGGCAATATCATATCGATACCCTCGAACCGTATGTTAACTGATTATTAAAGAAGAGAAATCATTAAAAGAATATAAAGTTCATTGAGAAAAATGAAATAAGCATTTTGTCGGCACGGTAGTTAGGTAGCTTTGGGATGCCTATCCGAGGTCCCTGATTCGAATTAGGTAGACTCCCGGGCATGTCAAATTTTGTTAAAAATTACAGACATATATCAAAGTCAAGGCAGAAAGAATTTACAGGCTGACAGAGTTTCCTGTAGGTTAACAACCAGGCTGAACTTTGGTACCAACATTTTGGTGGTGTTTTTTTAAACAAATAGAAATTCATCAGTTTATCATAAATTCCAAGTTGCCACGTTAATTCGGACGGCAGCCAAGCAGAAATTGTCGAATGAAATTATATGAAAAAAAAGCCACGAAATGTTTCGCCATCTTCGTTCGACCGCCAACACACGTTTCATAAAAAAATCTGAATGTTATGAAGTAATTTGTGTGCCTTTAATGTATCAGTTCCAAATATATTACCTTCTCACATCAATCAAAAAACGTATTTGAGCATCAAGTCTGCAAATGGTGGTATTTCTCCAGGCAGTAAATTTACGTCAATATTTCAATTTATTTTATTAAAGCATGACGGCATAAAGTTGAACTGGATGAAACGTGTAAGTAATTACATGAATGTACATGGTATATTTGGTTACTTTCAGGGACTTAGTGATGCTACGAAATAATAATAATAGGTAATATACATAGACAAAAGAATTAAGCATATTTAAGATATTTAACCATTGATCCAATGCAAGATAAAGTGTGAAGTAGTGATTAGAGCTATCTGTGACTGACCAAAGTTCCAGAGTAATACATACTGTGCTTTACAGTCATTACTGAAATACAAAACCTCCAAACAACGATTTTCCTAGCTGCTAACATTCGATACACTCAAACATTGTCTTCATTATGAAGACCTCATCTGACTAGAAGGTAAAGGCTGATCCGAAGTGTGGTTATTTTATTTCATCAAGTCAGGTCAGTGAAAGTCATTAAGCCGCTAATACCATCGCTCAAAATAATAGTTTCTCAGGAATAACATTCCCGTAGTTTGCTATATCTCGCACACAACCAATTTCTCCACATTTTTTTCTCTTTTCCGCCAAAGGCTTGACCTTATATCCTTAATAGACTGAGGCATACCTAGTAGCAAAAGAACTGGCGCTCCGACTAATGCGACTATATTGTGGCATATTGCAATATGTACTCCAAGATCAACACAACATTCATCCCCCAAGCGGATACCGATATTCTGTTGTCACAGCATCGACTAATCAAGAGTTCCGGCGAGCAAACAACGAGATTCAGCCTTGCTCTGACGTCATAACCTCGGCAATGTCGCAGATTCGACAGTCCCTAATCCTTCCAATATTAGGCCTCAATCCGGCGTATGAACGTCAAGTACTAGGAAATAAACTTGCAAAAAATTAGATTGTTAAAGGTCTTTATCATATGGCCTTCATTTATATGGTTGGCATTGTCGATGCTTGAGAACTCCACATTTACTAAATAAAGAATTAAGAAAATATAAAATAAAGAACATTTATTAAATAAGGATACCCTAGATTCCGCGGTAGGCCGAGCAATAATGGACATAACATACACTTACCTCTTCGTCGATTTTGATAGGATATTTAAACATGTTTGAAAATACTAATACTACAAATTGAATGCATAGTCTTCAGCCAACAAGGATGGATTGATGGTACATTGAGTTTGAAATTGATGTTTGAAAGGGAAGATGGTTGATGAAAATTAATATCAGAACGAGGGTTAAAAATTAGGCTAAACGTTTTAAGTAAATTCGAAACTGATTTGTTTACAGATGACGTTTGATTTATATTCAGGACCACTGCATATTATGCTAGATTTCATCAGATAAACAAGATTAGAGAGATAGATTGTCGTACCGATATATTTAAAATGCCATTTTTCCTGCATACCATAAGAGAACACAATAGGCAGCATAGCAAATGGATATGTATGTAAACAACTGTTGGAGTAGTCTGTAGGGCAAGAAACATGTTTTAATATTATTAATTTATGCATGCTAGGGAAATGCAGATAAATATGTTTAGTGAAAATCTTTCTAACCAGTAATGACTTCGTTACTATGCATAAACAATTGACCTTACATCCTTATTAGACTGAGGCATACCTAGTAGCAAAAGAACAGGCGCTCCAACTAACCATCTAGTTGCACGTGACTCCTATACCTAACTTGCTTCCATGTAGTAGCATCATTGTAGCTCTTATTGTTAGTTGCATGTCAGTAGTGCACGCATCCCTACAGGCGTGGTAACATTTACTTTCACAACTGTAGTACTGCAATGTGGAAGGCAAGGGGAAACCACCACATAATGATAATACCTATGTATGGATAATGGTAAGTGCATGCATGGTGATCATCACCCCCTGTCATACACCCTCGCGGTAGCTCGCAGGGTATTACGCAGATGTAGATGTGGAAGCGTTTTTTGCCTCGGCTGATTTTGTCCGGCGATACCGATTCGCGGTATGACTCCTCTCCCGTTCGATCGCCAGTTGGGCGAGAGGACACGTCACCCTCACGTTCGGGAGAAAAAAGAAAACGTTTTCCTTATAAGTGACCGGAGGAGCTGGCTCATTATCGAGCGTGTCGAAACAGAACAGCGGTGCTCTGCAGTTGCGAAAGAACCGGCCCGTTACGAGCCACGTTCCGTTCCACGGCGCTAAATGCGCGAATGTCCCACCTGGGGAAGTAGTGATGGCACGTTCCCTAGTTTTCCTTCACGGTGACACACAGCACCACACGAATTTCGTAGCTGGGAATGATGGGAAATGAGGCTAACTAACTTAGAACTAAAATATAACTAATCTGCTACCTGATTGGCTCGCCGACCAGATCATGAACGCTATATCGCAACGTAATGCATACTATATTTTGTATATGCTTGGGCTATTCTATTACGATTTCCAATCCAATCCGTTTCTCCAATACCTTGGAACGATTCAAGGAATTTTTGGAGGAATAATCCGATAGAGCGATCCTATAAAAATAGTGACACGAAGATCGAAAGCATTGAAACCAAAAGGTATTTAGGCGTAACAATCACTTAAGATTTATCGTGGGGAAGACACATTCGGGAAATAAGCGGCTGAGCCTAGAGAAAGCTAGGATTTATTAAAAGAGTACTTGGGAATTGTGATGAGAAGAAAAAGGAGCGATGTTACTTTTCAATAGTTAGGCCTCACCTTGAGTATGTAGCCATTGTATGGGGTCCGAATGAATTAGGTTTGATCAGAGAACTAGACAGTAGACTAGTAGAGCAGCTCGGTTCGTTATAAGAAGTTACGATAGGTTTAGTAGTGTATCAGAATTAATACAAGAATTAGGGTGGGAATCATGCCACACACCCTCGAGGTGGCTTGCAAGGTATCGTGTAGATGTGTAGATGAATCATTATCAGAGCGTAGCTTATAGTACAGATTTAATCTATTACAGACATTTAAATCGGATAGCCTTACTGAAGATGTCAAGCATATATTAAAAACACCAGCACATTATGCTAGATTCGATCAGATAAATAAAAAGATAAGAGATATAGATTCGTACTGATAGATTCAAAATGTCATTTTTCCCCGGTACTATAAGAAAACACAATAGGCAGTGTAAGGGTAAGGCATGGGAAATATTTTAGTGTAGTCAGTAGTGAATAACGCAAGTATTAGCAACCAATCACTTAATTACTATGTAGATACTAACAATGTAGTTTCCTGAGACCCTACAGTAGCATGTTTGCATGTCAATAGTGCATGCTTGGTGATCTCTACCCCCTGCCTCACACCCTCGCGGTGGCTTGCAGGGTATCGCGTAGATGTCGATGAAGATGAAGTAAGGGATTAACAGCTGGAAATCCCTCTCTTAATAATCCACACACGTAGCCAGCGAGTCACGAGTTACAAACAACGCCGTTTTGAAAGATTCCATTGGCTCGAAGATAGAATAACGGACACCACGGATTCGCTCCAGTATCCATTGTCTCGCCTCTGGTACAGAAGATGCATATTACTGAGGTATATCCAAGGCTTTTTATTCGAGTTGAAATGGTTCTCATGTCGGGCATAAATCCAATAACGGTTTGATGGTGCAGAGATCATGAGTGAGAGACGTGAAGTGCATTTCGCTGTAACAGATATTATGATTCAGATATAATAATTATATGTAATAGAAGAGAATTTCAACATCTATTGCTTCTATGCCATCGAATGCATTAATCGTGAAGTATTGACAAGAATGTAGAGAGAGATCTAGTACTTCAAGCAGAGACTAAAGTGCATAAACTTAAATTAATAATTTCATCCAAGGCCTTAGTGTGCTGCATATAAAGATGCTATTATGGCCAGAGAAAGCATTCGTATAATAAATGTCTGAGTACTGAAGAACTTACAGATGATTTTTCATTACTGTCATGGTCATATATCGTTGTTTACATCGAACATTGACGAACTGCCAACAATCATTCCCCTTTTTTTAAAGGGCCAAATATTATTAATGAATATGGAATATTATAAAAAATGCCATAAAATTAGGATTAGGGAAAACTCTGTAGGAGCATGGGTTCCTCGTAGTTGTTGCGGAGTGATTGTTGTACGTTGAGTGGAGTTCATATTTGTTGTGGCAACCGCTGTTTTTATTTGTGGAGTGTTTTATTTGTTGTGGACACCATTGTTCAGACTGACTGGCATGAGCAGAATAATATGGAGATTATACCGCTTGGTGCATCTGTCGAGTCGCCGTGACCTTTACAGGGAGACGCGGAAGACACAACACGACCTCGGAATAGGTCCGAGGCGAATAGGCGTTTGGCTCGACCCGACCCAAGTCGGGCGATTTGAGAAGAGGTGCTATTTAGGCGGGAGTGATTCACTCGGAGGCGACGGCGGCGGCGGAGGGAGACAGCTTGTGTCCGCGCTCCATGGACCGCCGAGAGCGCTCCTGCGGGCAGCTAACGAAGCGAGCGAAGTAGGATGCATGGAGGGGGGCGGGGGGACAAGAGGAGAACTTAAAGTCACTTAAGAAAGAAAGAGGACGAATTTGAGGACCATTCCTCGCCGCCCCCTTCTTTAATATCGAGGCGATTTACACTCCTCCGCTGGCTGCGGTGACTAACGCCCTAACGATAATAAACAAAAATAAAACAACTACCCGTCGTCACGATGCGTAACGGAGTTCACTGACCCCAAACAAAACAGTCTACCGAGAGAGCCTCCCCGAATCCTCCCACGGTGTGTAAGGCTACCCTTGGGGTGAGACCTAGTTGCGGGCCTTCACAAAAAATTAGAAGGAACGAGGGAAACCATTTCTATAATCTAAGACCTTAGGTGTATCAAAGGCTAAGACTTTACCAAAGCTAAGATTAATCTTGGAACAAAGGACTGAAATATTTATTTATGACAAAAAGCATTTACAGAAATCAAATACTAATGAAAATCAAGTAGATAAAAACAATTAATAAATATACTTTTTATAGCAGTAGAAAATTTATGGCCATATAAATTATAACTATGTAAACTTTATAACTACAATATTTATAACAATAAAAATATTTCACTTCTTTTTCACGAGGTCTTAGATAAGATGGTGCGATATAACTTAGAACATAAAGCCTAGGTATACCAAACACAACATCCACCTGCGATACGAACCTGCGACCTTTCGATACCCACACCTGCTCGACTCTTATTGGCTAACATGCTGCCGAAAAATTTCCCGTTTTCTGTTTATTCAACAATTCTGGTTTAGTTTATCGACCATCGACAGAGCTTCCCAGAACAACGTTCTTTTTCCCACCCCGAACTACAATCTGTAGAGAAAAGATCAATACCTAAGTCGATTTCCCATACGTCTTCTTCCAATCGCAATTTCGATAAAAACAATTCCAATGCTAAACACCTATGAACTACTGCGTGTTTCAAAAAGATCGTTCCTCCAACGGCATCGGAAAATTTGCAACGTACTTACTATGCTGGAGGAGCAGTGAGAAGCTCTATTATATGGCGTAAACATGAACGGTATGTCTTTTTTATGATAATGCTCTAGTTCTTAGATCTTGCATAGAAATGAGAAATTATAGATGCAAAAGATGCCAGTTCTTGATAGGCACGACGCCCAACACCGCACGGTTTGCGCGAAATAATTTGATTGATCTCCAACGTGCAGCATTCCTAATAAATATTCCAGTGGCTTATGAAGGGGAAAGAAAACCGAAATCATGCAATTACTTCAGGGACCAACAACAACTTCAGGAAATTATCTTTCGTTGTTTCACGACAATAGTGTTTTGACCAGCAGAAACTAAAATGCAATAAACTGCAACTACTATTAGGTTATTCGTCAATATTTACCGGGAGGGGTACGTGTTTCTTTTCGCTGAGCTCATCAGGAACGAACATTGAAGAAAAGTTGGGAAGGTGCAAGAGGGAAGATCTGTCCTCGGGAGATGACAAGATTAAATACCTGTTGTAGCGGGGCGTTGCACCCCATTTGAATAACTAATTCACACACGAGATGGCCAGGCATTGGGAGCATGTCTGTGTTGATGGCAGTGAATCTCCCACGCATTCGAATGTTTCCCTGAGCCAAAACCAACGTGAAGAGTCATAAAAAATGCACAGAAAAGAACTTCCGACTCTCCCACACAATCGAGAGTGTGGACGATCATTCTGAGCAGCGGCGCGAAAAGTCCGACCGACCGCGCCCCAGTTTTTTCGGACTTCATTTTTTTCCCTGCCTATTAAGGTCACGAGTCACACTCCGCGGGGGCTTTGGTCCTCCCGTGTAACACCAAAGCTCATCCATTTGAGCGGCGTGACACCCATGTTCCTTCAGTGTGCAGGCGCGTCATGGGTTCCACAGGGGTCTTTGTTGGGGACAAATGTGTTCCAACAGAAGAGAGCCAACTGCGTGTGCTGGGGCCATATCAGCCCAATAGCAAACACTGCATCTTTCAAGAAGTATCTTTCAATTCGTGTGGTCAGATACATAAAGTAACAAAGCATTAACCGGAGCTGATAAATAAATATGAAATTACTGAAAAATATACGCCTTCTCACCGAAATTTTTCACATCATATGAAACTAATTTTATATGGAAAATATAACACAAAATAATTGATCTCCACTAAATATATTAAAATATATTTCTTCCAATTACCTCGTGGTCTCCATGAAAATTGGTTATCGTTAAATTGTACGAACTTATTCACTTAACGAGTGGTTCTGGTAAGTATTCCTTGCAATTCGGTTGAAGCATGAAGAGAAAAAGTCCAAAACAAATGCATCAGCGCGTGAAGAACCTATTTGGAAGAGAGGGGCTGGCGTTTGGAAGAGTTTCTAGCAAAAGGTGGGCAGGTGCGCAAGAGCAAAAAAGAGGTTGCGTCCAACAGAAGAGAATACGACCACTTGGAATGAGGAGCAGGTGCTCCCGGTAGGGTCCCACCAAGACAGCTTAGGAAGAAACCACGTCTTACGGGCCACTTCGACATCCGAAGAAGACGAGAATAAGATGCTGTTAAGTATTTTTTCTTTCCAAAAATGGGTACATGTCTTGCATAAGAAAATATCTTAGAATTCCTTTTACCGAGTCCAATCATGTATTTCTCCAATATCAGTTTCATTCGAAATTATTTCTAAAGCCATCAATTCATTGTTCTAACCTCTACAGTATTCTTTATTCCTCATTTATTTTTCTATCCTGTTGCACAGTTAGTTTTATCATCTACTGAGAATTTTCTGAACTGAGGATTTTCTGAGCAGCACATGCACTTTAAATTAAAAGAGTAGATCGAACTTATGAACGGAAGTTATCCAGATGAAGAAATGAAAGATGCTTTTCAGGGGATTTTATTTGTGAGTTGCATTTTACCCCATGAATGAGGTCGAATCTGAATCAAGTGCCACAACGGCTCAAGACACAACTACCAATGGCAAAATGGAGACTGTATTAATACCTGAGAATGCAGGGATAAGGTAAAAAAATTCAACTTCTCTAACAAAAAAATTGGAGAGAATTACCAATTGCGAAACACTTCAGTTCATCCTTAGATTTATGGTAAATATTTGATTTATAGGAAAATGCGTCCAAATTACTATGTTAGCACTATGAAACAAACGAGAAAATAGCCTAAACAACGCCAAACCTTTGGAAAACAAAAGCTTGGAGAAATCCACGGGTATTAGGGAAGCATAATTACCAACGATGGACGATGCAAGAAGGTACAACTACATCTACATCTACACGATACCCTGCAAGCCACCGCTAGGTAGGTAGTAGCTAGTCAATCAAGAGGAATGTAATTACACCAGCAATCAGAAAAAGCACTGTAAAATAACCCAATATAGCAGCAATCAAGCGATTAGGAGACAATCTAAGTAAAGCTAGAAATACAAAGTTGGAAGAAGGGAAACACTCCATTATAGAGGTATTCTAGAGCGTGTTTCTTCAATGAAAGTGATGTGGGGATAATAATATCTGCTGAAAATCCATGACCGGAAATACGACTATTGAAAATAAAGTGTAGACACTAGGTGAAAAAGTAAGGAGTTCTAGGAAAAATGAAAGAGGAGAAATGTCTGATGAGTGCCATAAAAATAATATGGAACAACCTAACTGGATGTAATTTGAGGCACGATGGTCTTACACGTTAATTGAAGAAGTTAGTCGATGTACGAATCGAGTAAGCAACTCGCTTAAACCCGAATGATAACTGCCATCAAAAACCTCCACAATTATTTCCTAAACGTTTTTAGCCCCAACATACATCCGTTCTTTTCTTCCACACCTCATTTACTTCCCTTCCTCTACATGTTGATACCACCCAAATCTCCAAATAGATGCAGCGAACACCTTTAAGAGGAAAGGGAATATTAAGAATTTTTATTTCTAGTTAGAAAAGAAGAAACAAAATTTCTATTTACTAGAGCTTAAAACCAAATTTAATACGGCCCAGATTTCAATGACCTTCTTCAGGCGAAGATGATGCAGGGTTATTGAAATATAGGGCGTATTAAATATGGTTTTAAACTGTGGTAAATTGCGATTTTGTTTCTTCTTTTCTAATTATGTTCCAATACACCATATCGCCGAAATTCTCAGACTTCAAATATATCTACATCTACATAATACCCTGCAAGCCACCACGAGGGTGTGTGACAGGAGGTGAAGATCACCAAACATGCACTATTGACATGCAGCTTGGCTACTACATGGAAAAATGTTAGATAATAGGGTCGAATGTAGCTAAATGGTTAGTAAATGGATCTATAATATAATAAAGGGATTATTGGTTATGATGGCATTTATCTAAATATATTTATCTGTATTTACCTATCATGCATGGGTTAATAGATGCCTAGGTTAGTAGATAATACATGCCCAGGTTCACCGAGGCAGGTCCCATCCGAGATCGTGGCTGGCCTTCTCTCAGGGTAAAAAAAGGGTTTATTTACACTCAAAAAAAGGAGACGTAAGAACATGGGAGATAAAATCTAAGAGCGTCCCCAATGCCCACTTTCTAGGTTTCACGGAGGATGACCTCTATGAGGTCATAGACGTGGGCGACCTCTTTGAAGTTTATTTTACGCTTAGCTAATCGAGAAAGCTTCTCAATTCCATTGCGAGAGGAGCGAAGCGGAAAAAATCATTCTGTGACCTGTTAATATTAATTCGAGTTAAATGAGCCATGAAATAAGACGACATAATCAGGTTTTGTAAATATTAATCGATGAGTGAATACCCTCTTTAGAATTTCTATCGATATAAATCATAATTTTTTAATTAGTAATCGAATTAGCAGTGAATAATGGACGATTACATCCGAAAAGGATGCAATACCAGAAGAATTAAAAAACTTGCGTCTTAGAAGAATGAGGAAGAGAAAATGGATCAACAGAAGAGGTAGAAAGTCTGATGAAGACGTGACAGCATAACCGGACATAACTAAGACATAGGATAAAAACAATCTTGGAGGGAAAAGTGAATAGGAAAAGAAAGCCTCGCATGAAGTATATAGAGCAGTATTGAAGAATGCAAAAAATACACATAAATATGAAAAGGTTCGCCAATATAAGAGTTGAGAGATAAGCTGTGTCAAAATAATCTCAGGATTATCACTAATAACGATTACTTGTCAGAACGAAAAGAAATTCCATATCTATAACTTCAACGTACTTCACGACAAACGGTCAGTTACGCCCGGTGCTTCTTTCTTCAATTTTCCTTTCTTTTCCCAACACCTAGGATCTTGGTTTTCCTCGCGGGGACTTTCGATCTATTTTACCTGAATTATGTAAAACTGTAACACAAATGACGTACGCTGGATTCATTTATCTGAGTTACACCCTTCCAATGCTAAGACGAAAGGGAGAACATGAGAGTAGACGAGGATTCATATTTCGCCTCATCCTCCCCTCTCCTCCTCCCAAGACGGTAGTCATGGCGATGATGAGGAAACGTTGGAAATACGGCAGCGAATCACGCGGAAATTCCATCGAGGCCAAGAAGACGTCGGGAGAGGGGCGGGGAATACCTTGCGACTTCCCCATCTGTATCCCGCTCCGGGCGAGAGAGTAAGAGCGCCGCAAAAGCGAAAAGCGGCCTCGGATAGGCAGGGAAACGTTGGTCGCCGCCATAGACAGCCTCCTCTTCCGTAACTGTACACATGTATGACGAGAGCTCTTGTAGATCCAGTGGCTGATTCTGAAAGTTGTTCTGTTGCAAGTTCAGTACTCCGTCCGCCGTAAGGGACGCTGTACTGTGGACCCCTCGGCGTCTTTCTTTAAAGGCCGTTTTAAACGGTCACTGATACTACGCAGGCTGCTGCGGGAACACTGGCAAAAAAAAATTTCACCGTGTAAAGCGACGACTTGCGAGGACAGGCAGCGCCACTGCGCGAACGCTTGCGAGCAATTTAGAACATGTTCTAATCTGATACATGGGTTCGCGAAAGTTGGAAGTTAATTTCTCTCACTAGATGGTGCAGATGTAGCGGCAAGGAACTGCCAGGGGAATTCTAGCAAATAAATAGGTTGTTGACGATTGATTTGGGTATTTTTGTTTGCACTCAACTCCTTAGGTAGTGAATAAAGTGCAAGAATGATGAGCTGGGCGATTAATCACGTGGAAGCTTAAATTTCGTTCGTAAAGGAAGAACTTGTTACCTTGGCCCACATCCGTTCGTTCGTGGTGCAAATTTTGGGCTAAGCATACGGGACTAGGGTGTCCACTATTATGTTTAGACTATGGCTTAAAAACATATTTTTAAGTGGGGGTAATTTATCGCATCGTTTACAGCCAATTAATTGCTACTTAACAGATCTTGACGTTATGCGATATATTGACGGTATTACCACTACTGAATGGTATATTGTCACTGACATAATGCACCGACGATTGCACCGTGTAAAGCTGTCAGCAAGCGTCCTCGAAATTTTCTACGTCACGGACTTTCGCAGACGACTGATCAAACGGAATCAACATCAACTTGCGCACTTTCAATGGCCGTGTAAAACGGCCATAAGAGCAGGGCAATGCGAACGCCGGGTTTCTCTTTAGTCTTCCTCCGTTTCCATAAAATTCTGCGGTCCCAGTAAAAACTTAGGACTCTTTGAATTCACTTTAATATTAGTTAACTTGTCGGTTGCCTTTCGTAATGACAATTAGAGGTTTAAAGTGTCTCCTATCGTAACCCAAAGCATTTTAAATATAACTGTAGGACTACTGAACTTGGAATTCACTCATGATGTGCTAAAGTAAAGAATGGTGTACCAGTGAAAAATCTACCAATAACAGGAACCATTGGAACACAGACCCGGGGAATGGAAGGCCAGTGCTCTAGTCATCACACTAAGGCGATTCCTGGACGAGTGCTATAGAAGTAAGAACATCGCGACACTTGGAGCCGTCATACCTGGAGATACGGCAATTATAAATAGTAATTATTAAATCGAAATAAATCATACCAATAAAGTTAGATGGATGCCTGATGAAAATGGAATTCGGATCAGGGACTTCGATTGAATGAACGAAGAACAAATAATACTACACAGAGAGGTAATAATTATTTGGCGAAGCTAAAGAAAGGCTTAGAACAACTTCTCGCTTTTAACATACGTAATGTAAATGCACGATATGTGGATGATGCAACCGGAATGGCAGCAAATAATATAAAACGGGGCTCCCGATGAAATAATAACACGGAAACGATGAGAAAGCGAACGTTGGTGTAACAAACTCGGGTTTTTTCCTCCATTGCGAAAGTAGGTACAGCAGAATAATTCGCACGGAAGAAACTTTCACGGAACTAAACAAGAGATCGCTGTCGCTCTTGTTCGCGAAGAAGTCGAGCGACTCACCTGGGATGGAGGGCGTGACTCAAGTTCGAGGAATGAGTGGGAAATCGTCACTCGCGTCCGAAACACACGCGTCACGGCGTGACGTCTCGCCACGTCACGGTGAGCGTAACAGATAACAGACGGCTGGGAGAAAAATACGTTTCTCCACCACGTATTCCTAAAGTCTGGAACTTACGAGAGGAAACATTAGGGCTTCTCTGTTTCGGAATAGAATAATAGAATAGGCCGTATAGAGAGGAGAGAAGTAAAGGGGATACCAAATGTGGGGAAAAAGAAGAAGAAAATACGAAGAGGAATGGAAAAAGTAAAATCCGCAGGGTACGTCTTTAGGGAAGCAAAGACGTGGAAAATTGAAGCCACGTGGAAAAGTTAACTGTGATCATACTCTGAATAATTCGCGATATTTCACACATTTCTTTTTTATATTTTTATTGATAAACGGATCACTGAAGCAGAAGTAAATCATCGTAAACCCTACGTAAGCATGTGACTGAGAAAGGTTAACTTCCCCAGAAGTGCAAGACAGAGAAAATGAGTGATAGAGTAAAAATAGTTGATTACATTCTTTTGAATAAATCTGCACCCCGAGTGGACACATGTCTGAGAGTATGAGTTTTCATCTTTACTTTTAGCTGAATAAAAACATTCCGGACATCTCATAAAATAGTAATAATAGAAGACAGTTGCGGCAGCTGCCTTAATGGGTGAAATCTAATTACCACCTCGATAATCAACATGTTAACTCATTATCATGAGTGATGGTGAGAAAAATATTGCGTTTCATTTTATACCACACCCAACCTTTCATTAAAACACCTAGGAATACATGCGGAAAGGATGCAGGCGATACAGGCCAATCACCTAGTGCAAAGTAATTTTTGAGCGCAAATATATTTTATGTTACACCTCAGCAATTTTTCAAGCGTTTGTTCATTATCAACAAAATTCCCAAAATGAAGGAGTGGACGAAAGAACTGGTGAAGTTCACGAATACAAGAGTCAAAGTGGAAAACCATTTACGTTTCAGGTAACACAGATAAGGTTTGCACGTACAGGTAAGGACGCACAGGTAATAATTATTACAATATCAGTCAATAAGAGAATAACATTACTATTATATTACACTACACCATATATAGACACTACAATGTTTAACTAAAAAAAAAATGGAGAGATATATATTCTAGAAAAAATACAGGTAAGCAATGTACTCTTAATGGGTCATGCAGGAAAGTAAAAAAGCCCAAAAATATCACACTACCCATTCTAAACCGTCTCACCGGTAAATTCGGCTTCATCTATATAACTCATTAAATGCTTTCAGGAGCTCAAAGCGGTGGTTTCAATAAACTTCTAAAAATACTGCGGCACATCGCTATTTTCAATTTTTTAATTGAAGATTAGGATAGTTTTAAAGAAGGAACATACCGTATATATTCAGAGGCAAGCTCGGCGCCGACCGACAAGGAAAGAATATCAACTTGGTTAGGAGCTCGTCCACGATGTGGTTCAGCCGACGAAACGCACTGCATAAATTTCCAGCCGTAAATGACGACTGGAGCGAAACAAACGATGACTTCTTTAAGAACGAACGGCAATTAAGTGACTAACGTTACACGAAATACTTCCTTGGCAAGTGACCTGCTCCGTCAGCATTCTCCGTTAAGGAAAGCGTTGAACGAAACAACGTACCACCTCTGCGTTCCACTTATTACAAAACGGAGACGAAACAACTCATCGGCTGGACTGAAATTGAAATTAAGGGCGACGGATAGGTGACTACACGCAAAGTCTTCCTGGAAAGGAGAGGCTATTTCTTCGATTGGGTAGCTCACCTCGTGAACAGAAGTTTGAGCATCTTTTGATTATGGTGATATTGTCACCACAACGCTTATCGGTTGTTTTAGAATTATGGAAGAAATATTTTCAAGATCATTCGCTGGAAAGCGTCGTCAATCAAATTCAAAAAGAAATCATGGTACACACCGCCTCTCGCTCAAGTTCAAAGTCACTCCTCCAAAATTGAGGGAGGTTGTAAAAAATCATCACGAATTTAATTTTTCTGCCATTTCCTTGAAGATGGCTAAATTCTTCTTTCAAGTTTCTTTGCGCTAAGTGATCCCGCGAAGATCAAAAATTGATAATAGATACATCAAAAATTATACATAAAAAACTAATATTTTGGCAGAATTGTTTGCACATCATCAAACACAAAATTTTTCATGATTTTCTACGGATTCAGCGTAATTCAAATAGCGTACGTCACATCATCGATGGCAGAAAGTTCAAAATTCATTGCATAAATCGCTCTTCATATTTTCGCTTCGAAATATTCATACGAAAAGCCTAAAGTATTTTCAAATGCTACATAATAAACCCGTTTGACAACATTTTTTTCAGTCATATATATTCAATATTTCATTTACGGTAACAGTTTTCAATTTTAAATAGGCCTCGTATGAGATACAAGGAACAGGTAGTGATGGAAGCCTCGTATGAGATACATGGAACAGGTGGTGAGGGATGTAAAAGAGAAGAATTGCGTCACAATGAAAAGGTTGGCAGATGATAGTTTTTTGAGTGAATTTTGGGTTTAGATTTTTTGGGTGGAGAGGCGAATTGAGTGGAAAGCTGCGTCAAACCAATCCTAGGATTGTTGACCAATGATGATGATGAACAATTTTCAGGATCACAAATAATCAGTACAATATCATTTATCTACGTTCCCGGTTTCTGAACGAAGAAAGTGCAGATAATTTTATTATCTATCTCACCAACACATCAGCAGAGGACAAGATGTAGGCATTTCACACGCCCATTACGAGAGAACACGATCATGACCACTTGTCAGTCAAATAAGTTGACATTAATGGACCCGCCTATTCAAAGAAACGATACGATTTCTTTTTCACTCAACCGCATCAGCGAAAAAAAGATGACGCGAGTTTCCGAGGATGGAGGCTGAAGGAAAGCGATTAAGCTGAAGACTCCAACAGGTCCATCACAACCCCTGGAGGAGAGGACAAACACTGAACGTATAAGCATCTTCCCAATATGTTTGCACAGGCAACACGATTTCTTTATATCTCCCCCTTGATACTTCTCGAGGCCGGAAAGGGGATGGGCGCTAAGAGGGTTCCCTGCGGGGCCCCATTTCCTCGGTGGGAGTGCGGAGGAAGAAGCTATACTACCAGCATGGATGGCGAAAACTTGCAACCTCTAAAAAGGCACAGAATAATTGAATCACTAAGACGGGGTTAACTGCGTTAGTCAGGTAGTTAACATGCCGGCCAGGTAACCCACAGTTTCGGGTTTGAATCCCGTCTCGGGCATGGTGTTTTTTCTACGAATTAATATATTTCATTGTTAAAATTAGGTACAACATTTTAGGATATAAAAGAAGGAAAATAACCCAGTTACATAAGATGCTATGTAAGTCCCTTTGCTTCAAGGCAATACAAAATATGCAATATAAAAATCGCGCCGGCATACAAAATAAGCCGGCGCGATTAAACCCGACAATATTGATTGGTGACTGATAATGCTGAAATATGTTCTTGATTTTCGAATTTACCTGAGTGAAACATAAGTGAGACATGTTGGTAATATTACGGCTTGACAACTCAAAAATGGCAGGCTCAAATCCTTCCTTGGGTGTGGCTGTCATGTTTGTCTTAAATGTTTAGCATAACGAGGGTACTTAACTTTAGCCTTTGTGATACCAAAAACCCATAGTCTACAACGGAGCCGGACCATGAACCAAGTGCGAGGAGCGGAAATGAGATTTCACGACAAGGACGCAGAGCGAAAGCGTTCCCACGGAAGTTAAACTGTTGAGAAATTCGCGAACTTCAAAAGCCCGGCCGGACAGAGGAAAACAATACGCAATTTCGTAAGTTACACTGGATAAAAGTGAGGTAAAAACAAGTGGAAAGATACATGCCAAGTACTTAAGCTCATCACTGGAAGCAAATGGACAGAACTTAAAGCGCATTGGTCACACCACCGTCGGCAGCGAAGGCGATAAGACCATTTAATAATTGGCAAGGAAAGGAAGACGAGGATGGGCGATCGAAGGAGATAAATGCCCGAGGAAAATGAAGTGCGTGAGAAAAGGGTGGCAAGGGGGCTTTATAAAAAAAACCATAACGAGTCGCGGAAGGATGGAAGGCAGCAATTACCCATCTTCGGATTGAAAAGTAATGACGGTGGCCGTTTGGGGAGGAGGGCCCAGGGGAGTGAAAGACCCAACACCTGCTTGTCCAATGGGAGGAGTGAGTGGCGTATGTAATGGCGGGACGGGTGGAGATTAAACAAGACCGGTGCATGGGAAAAGCCCTCGGAAGGAAGGAAGTTGGGGGAATGGGAGGCGGGAGAGTTTTCATCCGGCCGGAAAGGGTGGAGACACAGAGGGGAAGAGAGAGAGAGAAAAGAAGAAGAAAAAAAACTCTTTAATGCAGACAGCTGAGGGATAATCGCCTGTTGAAACATCAGAGAGGGAAAGAGAGTTGTCCGCCGGCGTACGGGTTGGGTCTTTTCTCAACAATTAAACGCACATTACGGAGGAGAAATGGGGTGTCAATAAATACACCTCTTATTCTCCAGTAAAGAGGAGTTGGACAAAATATTTGAGATTACGGTTTGTGACGGAAGTTGCTCAAAAGAGCCAAGGCGAAAAAGTAGGGTAGACACATAAGGGGAAATAATTATAAAATTATGAATTATAATTGTTTGAAAGACTACTACTCCTAATAGTACCATACTTATACTCTTTCCATACCTCGAATAACTTAATATTGAAATAAAATATTTAAAAAATTTTATGACAAAAAAAGTAAAATATCAGCTTTGACCGGTAATACCCAGACCCTGGGTAATTGCAGTCGGTGGTGTCAGTGATTATTTACTGACTATACAGCAAGGAATATGGGAATATTTTAATTATATAACCATGTATAACTGAAAAACCGATGTATATTTTATGTTATGATACACAGTTTAAGTTTTATGAAAATTACAAAAAAAGGCAAGTAGCCTGTAGTCATAAGAGAACAATCAAGACGTAAAAGGCATTATCAGAGTAAAAAAGAATTATAAAAAGTATCTAGCCACTTTACACGCTAATTTATTTACGTCCTAAAGCAAATATCACACAAATATCCCTCGGGAGTATCCCAACCAGAGCAGCCTGAATGTGCCCATAAACCACAAGACGTGCTGCGATACCATAGTTCATTATCTTTTTCAGTGTGCTCACAATAAAAAACAAGTGTCTTTTCCCACTTCTGTTAGGCTTATGTCATCCCCGGACACCTCTTCACAAATATCATCTTCGTTCACCGAGGTATCTGAATCAGATTCAAAAACTGACTTTTTCTTTTTGGGTTATCTTCTTATATTATTAGGAGCTTTCGGCTCATATTTTTGTGAGTTTTTTTTAGCCACAGCAGTTTTTTCTTCTTTTCTACCTTCAATTTTTATTTTAACCATTTTTCATTCCGTCTCGCTCTCCTTTTCTTTCTCTTTTATCTTTAGACTTTCCTTATTTTCTTCTTTCTTTTTCTTCAAGCTTGATTTTCACTGGCGTCGAAGTCAAGATCTCAGAATGCTGCTTAGCTCTTGCTCCTTTTGTTGATGTATCAGTCCCCGAACTGCATCTAGGTATAGGATTAATGTCACAAGAGGAAAGAGGAAAGTCACAATTCCTTCCTAAGCGCGGATCAGAATCAGTTCCGCTCTTTAATCTGATTTGCAGTATGCTAAAAGTTATTTTAAAATTTTCAGCAGCCTTTCTCATCGATAAACCTTCAGAAACAGCTTTTTTCAAAATTTTTGCAGTCCATTTTGCTTTTTCTGTCTTCCTTATACACTTTCTAACAATCTGAGACAAAAAAATTGGATACTATTGGGGTAATGACGGTCAGTTGACATGGTGACTGCCATTACCCCGAACGCATGATATTATTCAACGATAAAAAAATATGCTGTGCTTTAAATTCTTGATAAATAAATATGTGATACAAAAGTAGGGGTTACCTTGATACTGTGTAATCATTAGTATGTCAACAGAAGCAGTGAAACGCGATTAATTGTGATCAGTGCTATGGCTTTGCTTACAACAAAATACGGAAAAACACTTTATCACGCTCAACATCCAAACAACTGCCGAAATGGCGAGCTCTGGTATAGTAGTTCTAGAGAGAGATACGCAGTGTCCGCACCAATTAGTTGCGACCTGCGTTACCAACTTTACGAGAAATCATAGTGACCGCAAATACCCCTTGACTACCATTACCCCAGTCTCCCCTAAGACGGGGTTTTTATTCACGACACTGTAATCACGCAGATGTATAACTTCATCAAGAAGAGAAATGCTCTTCTAAATTTAGGCACACCACGCGATGAATGGATCGTAAATGTATGTAAAGACCATGTCTTAAAACAAGGTGCAATATAAAGCCCAAGGGCCAGCAGAAAATTTTCAGATTTCGTGCATTCATTTCAATCAATAAAAATAGAAACTCACGTATCATATCCGTTAATATATTGCCAGGTTTCAAAATTCGGCCACTCCCTCCTCTTTTAACCATTCACGGCCGGAGTTGGAAGAAATAGGCCTTGAAAAAGTGAAAGATCAAAGCAGAGTAATAAATTGCCAAGAATTCTACATGAGCGAATCCCGCAGGCATCTGCTTAAGAGACGGAGATGAAGAGATGAGAAAAAAGAAGCCTTGATCTTGGCTGCGCGAACTTGGGCGAGATGAAATACGGGTGGCAGGAAGAGAGAAGAGAAAATATAAGACGTTGCTAAGGAACATGGTAGAAAGATGGGATTAGGATCAGCCATAAAAATACAAGGGTGAAAAATTTGAAAAACGTAATCGTAAAAACTAAAGGAAGAGGTGGAGAAGGATATAAAATACGCTTACATGAAGAGTAAAGAGAGAAAAAACGGAGAAATGTAAACGGAGCGAAAGAAAAGATGTGAAATGAAATTGAAGAAGAAGACAGAAGGGAAATGAGAAGAATCTTTTGCTTTTGGCTTCTTGAATCACGTTTGACCTATTTATTGGGAAAATAATGGTCCAACAGAGCCTACTAGCAGCATCAACTGCAGCCAAGAACGTCAGTTACGATATAGTCAACTCCTGATTACCCACGGAGTAACGCGGTGTTTACACATCGGGTAGATACGACGGCAAAACCACCGGAAAGCAAGGATATATAAAATACTTGGGAAATTACACGAAAATACAGGAGGGCACGATAATGTTTTTCGTGTTAAGCGGCATACAGACTATGTTACGAGAATAGAGAATCAATATGAAATAGGTTCCACCTCGAGATAAGACAATGTGACGGCGGGGAGCAGCTGTGTTTGTTTAAAGGGGAAATGACAGGTTTAGAAGCACGTCCAAAATCTCAGAAGAATAATGTTGAGAACCGTTATCAGATCGTAGGATTACGTTCAGGTTACATGTCTTGTAGTAATCTCAAGGTGGATTTCTGGTGTAAATATACAAAAAAAACACTTGGAGACCTCCCTTTCACTGTGTGGGGCAATATTAATAGCATGTGAATAGGGTGCGATATCGGAATGGTTTAAATATCTTTGTATTCGCGTTAAAAAAGGACTATAATAAATGTGTTCCAACCAGCCGAGGAAATAATTAATACCTTCGAATGGCTATGGTAGTATATGAGTTTATTTTTCATACTTCCGTGAGATGTTTATTACAAAACATATAAGTTTTATTATTTTCAACATTTTCCCGTACGTTTTGCACGTAAACGCGAAACACTGAATACAATTAGCGCAGGGTTCGTCCCGTATGATGATAGTTGCATTTTAATAGCTGTGTAGCACAT
The DNA here is from genome assembly GCA_933228895.1 of Platycnemis pennipes. Lineage (NCBI taxonomy): Eukaryota > Metazoa > Arthropoda > Insecta > Odonata > Platycnemididae > Platycnemis > Platycnemis pennipes. The sequence goes on along the minus strand of OW121851.1, from coordinate 124,930,417 downwards.
ACCAACCTATTTTTAATTCAGAATTAACATGCAATACAACTAAAACTATATACATTTGTGCGAGACCGTAACGCTTTAATGTTGTGGTGTCACCCCCTTCCGCAAACATTTTTCGGAAGCTTGTGGTGTACTAAGACGATGTAGAGTAGAGTTATTGGAGACGAATTTAGCACGGAGTAAAACGCACGGTTGCAGAGGGATCAAACAGAAATAGTGTGTGCGATGAGCGCTCAGCTCGTTGCCACTTCAAGAAGAGACAGCTTCTTAACAAGTCCTGAGAGGAATAAAAAGAAAATCAGAATGAAACCCTCACTCATGTCCTTCTCCTATCTCCTGAGCCACAATAACAACCTGAGCGCCTCTTCCTACTCAATCCTCCCACTCCCTCATGGCCAACCCGCTGTTCAACACTTGAAAGGACTGTCGTGGTGGAATTCGTCGGATAGGTTGGACATCTTCTATCCTCTTGAGCAACTGACCCGTCCGAAGATAAACGACATCGCGTTCGAACTAGCGTTAGTAGTCTGCATTCATCCTTGCACTACAAAGAGTGTTGCCTTTGAGTTGATCCGCCGTAGATAATGAAAGTGTGTATACAATGGTAATAGAATGTTAAATTATTCGAGGGACGCGATAGTTAGCTGAGGCTATTTGCGCCATCAAGGACAGGTGTACGGCTTAAAGGGTTACTGGGTAGACGTAGGAAAATACCAGGAAACGTAGGAAGGGGGTAGCGAAACCCGGCGTTGACATTAGCCTTCTCTTAACGAATGGTGCCGAGGAATACCACATTTCAACGACTCATTGGACATACTGGGTACATCGGACAAACTTATAGTGCTCTCCATGTAAGGGACCGGTAAAATAATGAACATTTCTGTAACAGCCGGCGTTCGAACCCGGACCTTGGGTTGGATAGATTGGCATCCTAATCCACTAATAAACTCACTCTGGAATCAAATAGGCAGCGAAACGCTTAATCTGTCCCAAATGATGTTAAACTCCTAAACCAATTTTACTTTAAAATTACCCGAAAAAGTTAAGATCCATCATTCCATCATCCACCTTGATCCTAACCATTACAACATATTAGACCTAACGACGGCTCAGGTACCTCAACAAAATAATTTTAAACAAATTTAGAAGACACACTGAATAGAATTATGTACACAGAACATCGTTCCTTAAAAGCTTCCCTGTAGGGGATATTTGCTGCAAGAGAATTCAGAAAAGGGTAAAACAGCCATTGTAATTGTAAACGGAGAGAGAAAACTCTTAATCCAATTATACAGCTAGCTGGAACTTAAATTTCAACCAAGAAATCGAACAACCTTGATTTAAACGCCGCACTCAAATCGGTTGTCATCGTTGAAGCGCGATTGCATGCGCGTGGCTTGCTTCGCCTCAAGTGTGACAGTCGATCCAATCGATAATCGTTCCCGTCTTCCCACCCCTGGCACCGCGCACGCGGCTCTGACTGATTTACGCTTGCAGCTGCACCGCCGCGCGCCGAAATGTCAAATCTCCACCAACCAACCAGCCGATCGGCGATCGATTTATATCGAAGAACACCGCGTCGAAGGGAAATTAGGTCGCGCACTTCCCACTCGGGGCTCGGGAACCCTGATAACACATGTATCAAATGTTTACGGAAAAACTTGACGGAACCAGATTGCGATAGTTAGGAACAAATTTCACTTAGTAATATTCCACAGAAAGTTTTATTTCTTCTGACCCATGGTTCCGATTTTTACACAGTCATTGTCAAGGTCCTTATTCGTTGCACAGTCATTATCCCTATTGCTCAGTCATTATCTATGATAATGGTTGAGCAGTTGTCGAAACCCTGGGTCGTAGGAAATAAAACTTTATGTGCAATATTACTAAGTGATGTTTTTCCAAACTATAAGCCTGAGTGATAATGATAGTTAGTAGAAATGATAACACTCAGAGAACGATAGTTGGATCCACAAGGTTACCGCCTACGCATCTATTTTTCGCAGGCTTCGGAATAAATCGTTTTTGAAATTTGAGGGTATTATTTTAGTCTAAATATACATTCTGCCCTGCAAGTCACCGCAAAGGTACACGGCAGGGATGGTTCCATCCTGGGGTTTGGCAAATTTTGAAACGGAAGAGCCAAACAAGTCCTTCACAAAGATTAGAAAATTATTCGACAGCCATAAGGAAATGCTAGCAAGTACGGTAAATTTAAAATAAAGTCATAGCAGTTGAAAAAGGTTCTTTAGAAGTGGTATAAATGAAATAAGGTAGTTTTATTTTTATTACAGTTGTGATTTAGAGCCACATTTACCTTATGACACTTGTGGCACGCGAGCCACAGTTTGTCGACACCTGCTCTATTTCACCATTGTATTATCAAAGCTTACGCAATCACACTTGATAGAAACTGCAATATCTATGAGTTTTCAGCAGCTTCTCTTTTCACCCTCTCTTTTTAGGACTTCCACGTTACTCGTTACTCGGTCTATCCATCTAATCTTCATCATTCTTCTGTAGCACCACATTTCGAATGATCCCACCCATTTATTCTCCGCTGCTGTCATCGTCCATGTCTCACTGCAGTAAAGAAACATGCTCCAGATGTACGTTCTGACGAATTGCTTTTAAACTTCTACGCTTGTATTTCCAGCTGTAAGTAGATTCTTCTTTTGATAGAATTCCCTCTTTCCCTGGGCTATTCTACTAACTATTTCTTTTTTGTTTCATCCATTGTTGATACCTTGGCCTTCCAGGTAACAGACTCCACAGCAGATAATATACTCCACAACTTCATTAATTTCTGTGGAAGTGAAGCAAATTATACCAATTATACCACTTCAATCACTGATATCTACATAGAAAATACCAAATGGTCTTCTAAGCTATTATAACATTCTGTTGGCTTCACCTTTCGTTTGCCAACCTCAACACCCCAACAAAATCGATCATAAGCGATGACATTATTTCTTTCAGATGATATCTTATCCGTACAATATCTTCTTATCGTAGGATAGGAACTGACAACTCTTTCAGAAGTGTACTGCGGAACAAAGAATTCAAAAGAATCACCGCATCCCGGAAATAAAACAGCTGATCAAGCAACGATCGCAATGCATTACTCCGTTGCTCGCTCCCGCGACCAGATTTCACAAATAAATCGAGCGGCGAGCGCATATCTTCCGTCAACGGTTTATGCAACGCTCCGAAAAACAGTTGGCGGACTCAGTCGGGTGACGTCAATGCGGAGACGAAAATAAGGTGCCAGCGTCCGGAAAGTGTGAATGAGTGATGAGGGGTCCGGCTCCGACATCTCCCGAGGAGTGCAGCGAGCCAAGGAAGATGCGCACGGCGGGAGGGGGGAAGGAAGGGGAAATAAGAGGGGAGGGGTCAAGAGGGAGGAGTGGGACGGCGAAAATGTCCTCTAGGCCCCGGTAAATGAGAAATGCCATACATTCACACTCTTTCCGCTTGCATTCAATAACGTGCCCTACCTTGCAATGCATAATGGTGAATATTACGTAAAAGGAAATACAAATAGAGGCCTCTCGAACAAAAATATTATATTTACTGTAGTGACTTCTTGAAAATAGCGATGACCACAAAAGGCAATACTTTCTCAAGGTCCAGTAGAATTAAAAATAAAACGGAGAATGCTGGTTATTTAAAAATAATAGATGAAATAGTTTTTCAACGGTTCCGTTTAATTTATTTTTTGAAGCGAGTCAAAAAATATTCTCTTGTTCAATTTCCGGAAGTGGACCACCAAGGGTTAGTCACCTCGTTTGAGACAGTATATAAATGTGACAGGAAAGCACGAATGTATGCACTCCATTTGAGGCTGGGGAAGAGTTTGTGACGTGGAATGAGGATTCTCTGCCCCAACACGGGGCGAATTCTTGAGTCGTATAAGGAAACTCCGCTATGCGGTTGTCGTGGACGAGCTACGTCTTTGACGTTTCGTGTCAGAGGACCACGAAAAACATTGTGGCATTTTATACGCATTTCTTGAATTTATAGTCCAGTATTTTCCACCAAGGCCTTCTTACACAGCGAAATCTTGAGTTTCTGTCATCTTAAGCAGCTATAAACTCTACGCCAGGAACAAGCACTAAAATTCAACGATATACAAAAGCCAGAAAAATAACAATGAAAAAAATTAGTCTTGCCACACCTGGGGAAAGGCCAAAGGCCAAAAATCTCCCCGTAAATATATCTACATTATTTATGAGCACAATAGTACCAACAAGTCTCCGCAGATGTGTGTGTGGCAGGGGATGAGTACGTACTACATGTGTATAACACTTACTAAAGGTAACATAAATGAAAGTCATATGCAATATAAAACCACGTATTGTCATACAATAGGCTGATTAAATGAGATCATGACAAACAATCATATTATTTAATATGAGAAAAATAGCCTCTCAAATCTTCTCATCCCAAAGCACCTTCCTTCGAGGATCAGAACCTCTATTACACGAGTTATTTTATGGAAATATTCAGCAAATATTCACATATGGTCAATATTTTTTTTTAATTTAGACAAATAGTCCTCATAAATCAATTAATATATTCGAAAGCCATCATTTAGATACAGATAATATCTTGAATTGAACAATAAAGCTCAGTAAAGCACTTTCATGGCACCGAGAACAAACCAATATTTAAAGTTAAAATAAACCAAAAATAACAGTGTATTAAATAATCATAAGATGAAGAATAGCAGAAAGTACGCAAGAAAAGTGTGCTAACCAGGGATCAATAATCAGACTTAAGATGCCTGACTTTGGCTTCCCTACATTTGACTCCTTTCCACTTATAAGATTCATTTCTTTCATTCCTTTTCCTCAGTCATCAGCAAGGTCCACCGCTTCAAAACGGAAAGACACTCTCAGCAAGTAGCTACCAGCTCAAAACGATAGCGAATGAAGAATGTGAAAAAGAAAAGAAAACCCTCTTTGTCGTCACCAAGCCGAAACTTACTTAACGTTCTTCAATTCATAAGTGGAACACTATGTACCCGACCACTTGGAGTGACTTTCCATTTTAGCGAGTGATGAGACTTTGGGGTGGAAGACCACACACTTGACGCGGAAATGAATCGCCACGAATGGGCGCAAGGAGAGGCCCATGGGAAGAGGCCCCGAAGGGAGAGAGTCTTCGCTCGGGCGGCCTCGACTGTCACGACTCATTCTGACGCTCGTCCTCAAAAGAGTCCAAAACTCAAACATGGGCTGCGGGTCCGGGCCAACGGCACACGGAAAAAAATACAATTTTTATTCCTGTTAACGTTATGCTAGGAAAACAGACTGGAAGAGGTGAAAGAGTTCTGTTACCTGGAAAGCAGAGTAACCAACGTTGGACGAAGCAAGAAAGAAATAGTGTGTAGAATAGCCCAGGCAAAGAGGGCATTCTATCAAAAGAAGAATCTACTTACAGCTGGAAATACAAGCTTGGAAGTAAAGAAGCAATTCCCCCAGATGCAGGTGGTGCGAAGAAGAGGATGAAACCACATCCCACATATTATGCGAGTGCCCTGCGGTGATGAGGACTCGAAACAGGTACCTGGGTTCCCCATTTTTGGAACCCAGGGAGGTAAGGGAAATCCCCATCGGGGACTTGTTGGCCTTTAGCAAGGCGATTGGCCTCTATGGGTGACTTCTCCAAAAGGGTGGTTAGCACAATGGACCAATGCGTCTAAGTGCCTTAGGGCCTCCGTTGTGAGGAACTCCACCACTATTTCAATCTATCTATCTATCTAAGGAAGCAATTCATCAAAACGTATATCTGGAGCATGTTTCTTTACGACAGTGAGGCATGGACGATGACAGCAGCGGAAAAGAAAAGGGAGGAAGCATTCGAAATACGGTGCTACCGAGGAATGATGAAGATAAAATGGATCGACCGAGGGAGAAATGAAGAAATCCTAAGAAGACTGGGAGAAAAGAGAAATCTGCTGAAAACTATAAAAAGAAGACGGGACAACTTAATCGGCCATATCGTAAGACACGATGGCCTGATGAAGACAATCGGGAAAAATGAACGGAAGGAATGGAAAAGGCAGGCCTCGTATGAGTTATGTAGAACAGGTCGTAAAGGAGGTGAAAGAGAGGAACTACGTTAATATGAAGAGGTTGGCCGATGGAAGAATCGAGTGGAGGGCTGCGTCAAACCAATCCTAGGATTGTTAACCCTTGATGATGATTCCTGTTAAAACCTATTTGCTGGCTTAATTCGTGCTCTGAGGGCTAAACTGTTGGTCATTAAAAAAATTCCATTGGCCGATCGGATAAATCATTACGGAAAAAAATGCGCATGAGAATTATTTATCGTCTCCAACATAAACATCAACAAACATGCAAAAAGTTTACTATGCAGATTCAAATTCGCAAGGCAATATGTGTACATACAGAGCAAATGAAACAGATATTTAAAAATTTTGATCAATTAATAATTTTAGACCTTGGCAAATTTTTGTCGTAAGTATTTTTGAATGGTTCAAAATGTCCATGTGTCGTGATTACCGTTGGTTGCAAATATCCACAAGGCAAAACGTATTGATTTCTACTTGGTAACAAGAATTGCTCACAAATTAGTCATCTTCCCTATCTGAAGAGTTACCTATCAGTTCTAGCATTGAAACTAAGCCATGTAAAAGTTTAAACTGATGTATTAACATAATACATGATCCTCTTCCTTTGAATTTATTTACGTTGGCTACAGGGGATAACTATGGTGTGTTTAGGTACACCATTTGTTGATTTTTTTGCACGGCTATAACTCTGTTTTATCAAAGCTGTAATTTCCATGACTCATGATTCCTATGTAATATCTGTAATGTGCTCTTGAAAGCATATGAGGCTGATTCTCTTTCCTATGTTATCGCCGTCAAAATTCAATAATTCTGGAAGGGGTATGACGCAGAGCTCTCCACTCTATAAAATATTGTCTTCGTATAAAGTTAATTCTTCTAATTCATATTCTTCACTATTTTCCCGACAGACAAGATGTTTAAGCACAGCTGTTCTATGTGAACCTCATTTTTTAAATGGCAAAGCACTTTTCCGCAGACTCTTATACCAGGAAGTGATGCATTAATAAGTGAAAGGATTAGCCTCCATCGTTGGGCACTGGATGTTGGTTTGATTCGAGGAAACACTTTCTCATTTTTCCCGGGGTATAAGTGAACATTTTTTCATCCGCTCCCTGCAAGGAGAGGACAGCAGAAAACTAGCTGTGCAATATACTGTTTTGAAAATCGCACGATATACCGTAAAATCGGAATATCGGTTTTTTTGGGATATTGTTTTATCGGGATATTGGGACATCGTTGTATCGGGATATTGTGATTTCGTTGTTCGGGATATTGTGATTCCATTGTATCGGGATATTGCGATTTTGTTGTATCGGGATATTGTGATTTCGTTGTATCGGGATATCGATATATCGGATATCGTCATGTTGGGGCATCGCTATACCGGTATAATGTGATACCAACATATCTACACATCGAGATATCGCGTTATCTGCCGTTTTAATGACGCGTTGAGAAAGCAAGCACATGTCGAATATTGCAGACGATATATCGCAGTATCGCAAGGCCCAACAGAAACCTATGACCAAAACAGCAGCAATCCGCGAAAACAGCGAGCGCTGCCAAACTACTATGTAGACCAGTCGCGCGGTCGGCTCCCCTCGACCGCGAAACACTTCGCCTTTCCCCGCCCCCCAATCCTCGCTTCCCTCCCCCAAAAGAGCGCCGTAAAACTCATCTCCCACACGCTCCCCGCTCCTTTTTTTTCCTTATTTTTTCCTAACGAATGGTTTCCTGTTCCGCACGTATCCCAGTCACAAGGGCGATCGCCATTTGAGGAATGTTTCGGAAACGGCGGTCGGAAATTTTGAGGGAAGTCAACAGCGGCGACCTTGAGAGAGGCTGGAGTGAAGGTTCCTCTGGCAAAATAAAAAGGAGCAAGCAGAGACCGCAATGGGGAACATGCACTATTTTTTATAACTCTTTGAATGTGAAGTTTATTAGCTAAAATGTGCTTGGCCAAAATTTTGCTGAATAATTAAGTTGCGTTACAAAGATATTACTCTTTGAAAATTGTACTTTTTCGGCAGCTTAAAAACACAACGTCATCGCATGACGTCACGGCACGGTATCACTAAGGGCATTGTTTATCTGTTTATGCGTGGAGGTAAGTTTTTAAATGAATACTTGGCGATAACGTATGTATTTATCTCATTTGTTTATTGCAATAAACGATTGTATTTTGATTTTTTATTTACTTAGTATGGATGGTTACGAGCAAATCGTCCATAAATTATATAATGCCTGTTTAGTGCCCATGAATTTCTACTACGTCTATGCAATCGCTGGTTTTTTTAAGAAGAACGCCGCCATAAGGGAGTCAACCAAAGGAAATTATCGGAATGTGCTTTTTTAAGTATTTTTTTCAGTCATCGTTTCTTTTGAGAAACGGCTAAACACCTCAAAACAATATATTCACTTCGTTTTCTTTTATATAAAAGTCTATCTCCGTAGTAATATGGAACCCTTACCGTGCAGTGACGTCAGAAGGCGTTTCAGGTCACGTGACTTTCGTCGATTTTCGGGAAAAATTTAATGTCATTTAATAATCTTTGTAGTGGGCGTAGAAAAATTTGGCTTATGTATTTAAATTGGACAGAAAATTTCGCTCGAGTACATAATTAATCTTCGAGAATCAAATTTCATGCATATTCCCCATTGCGAATAGCGGACTGATGCGTACGCGTGCGTTCCCAGGCAGAGGGCGCTAGCGACGGCCACATGGTTGAAAATCACCAAGCTCCCTCACCCAGTAAGCAGTGACACAGATAGTATTCGTTCTCATAGCAGTTTTGATCCATAGACCTGCTTTGACAGGATAGAAAGTACGGTACTGCATAATCTATCCTTGCAAAACGAACAGGCCACACTATTGCAAACGCATAAGCGGATTGAAAAGTTATTGGATTTTATGGCTAATTCGAACCTTTCTTACAAATTGTAATCCATTCAGCGTTTGAGTAAATGGAATAATGCATTCTTCGAGTTAACAGTGATAGTTACCAAAGTTGAGCAAATCTAGTTGATTTTACCCATCATGCATGAATGATTTTGCTCCACGCTAAAAAACTTTTGAAGGCTGCGTCACAGTTTACACATACAATTATGATAATGAATCATTTTATAACTGATTGCTGAGCTAAACAATGAATAGCTAGGCCAATTTTACGGAAATCACACCATAATAATAAAATATAGCTCACCTGTTGATCATTAAAACTTACACCGATAGCGTGAAAAAAGAAACAAAAAAGTCTTTGTCGATTCAAATACATACGATATCTACATTGTTGGTTGGAGTGTAGTTACCATTTTTAGGCTTTCTTAAACGTTGGATACGAAAAAAAAAGATCTCTCGGTCAAGTCACAGCTATATAATTTAATATTTTAACCAACATATGCGCAAACACAAATCAGTCGGCAGGGAATATTAGGTGGCCCGATAGGAAACATAGCTTAGCAACAGAATTAGGAACCAGGCAAAACAGGTCACACAACATTACTCAGGTAACTACTCTAGTCCCAAATATGGCACACCAGTAAATGAGAAACATAGTCCAGACAAGGACGTAACTAAATACAAGCAGTTATTAACGCTTGTACCCTGGACTACAGAAATGGGGAAGGCAATAAGGACACAAGGCCGAAAATTTAGCAAACTAGAAGAGCAATAATGGGTCTCCTAAGCACGGTAAAAATGAAGCGTTAGAGTAAATTGTTTCAAAAGTGAATTTTCGTTAATAATTTATTCCGTCACCTTTATTGATGCCAGGCTAATGGACCAGTAGCGTAGCGTTACGGAATCATTTTCGCAGTTATTAAGATGAGGCGGCTGAAGAAGTCACTTCTGAGGCTAAGATTTGATGGATAGAGTATAGGTTGATTTTTAGGTAATGGGTGAATAATGTGGAAACTGAAGTATTTATTTTTAATTACCCAAAACCTGGGTGTTCTTCTCTTGCGTACTTGAATGTAATAAAACAATTAGTAAATTAATTATTTAAAAATGTTAGCGTTCAACCCGAATGTTGGTTTTTGATAGGTGAGGGTAGATCCTTCCCCGTACTTAGCATTGAGATGTGAAACTGACACATTCAGGGCAGGGGGGGCAGTTCCTTTCCCTGGGCCACCTGCGATTTCTTACGAAGTTGTGACGCGCAGAAAATCGAATCGCGAGTTCAGGTAGGGGTGTCCAGAAAGACTTCTGCCCGGGATTTGAACGGAAACTCAACGCTTTATCCCCAAGGCTACCACGACGCCCATTATAGAGGTCCAAATACGGGCTATGGCCTAAATATGTGATGGTTGATGAGTGAGGCACTAGCAGATTCTGCAAGCAATCGTTTGGTGTGTAAAGTAACTGTTTATTGGTAAGAAAGAAGAAATGGAGTAGTTGAGCTAGCGTTGTCCTCCACGTTGAAGCTGTAGTATTTTATATCCATAATCCTCATTAGTGAAGACTCGAAAACTTTTTCAGGTACATAGTTTGCAATTTTTAAAAATTGACGACTTTTTGAAATCAACTCATCTGAAAAAAAGTGGTAGGCTTTAAGTGCATATTACCTCCCTATCCTATGCATGATTTGTTGCAGATTGAATTACAAGATTAACACTTCAAAAAATAAATTAAGTTAGCACAGTAGACCTCAAAATAAAACATTTGGCCCATATTTGGACCACCTCCTCTAATAATAAGTAACCTACATATTATTTCCCTGTCAACTACAGGAATTGCGAGCGTCATAGCCGTACAAATAAGCGAAGTGTTACACGCTAGTGCACCCTCGTGAATGCATTCAGACCCCTCCGCCAATCGAAAATGCGGAAACAGGAGGGTGGAGGTGGGGGAGCATATGAGGGGGTGGGAAAAAAGGGGTTGAAGATGGCGCAGGTGTTCCGCGGGAGGTGGGCGATGGACACGAGGGATTTGAAAGACGGGAAGTCACGCCATTTCTCGTTTCGAGAAATTTCTCCTTGTCCCGACAGTCTGTCCGAGAGTAAGGGAAGGGTAATTTGTTCCTCGCCTCCAAATAGGAATATCCCCTCGGGTTGGACCCGAAAGCAATGACAGAGGCAGGAAGGAGCGAAAAAATTGAGAAATGCAAAGGAGAGGAAATTGGGTAAAATTACGGCAAGGGATATATTTCGGGGAACAGCTATGTGAAAACAAAATCATTGAACGACCTCCGTGCCGTTATAGCCCATACCCTTGTCAACACACTTTCCTTCTTCGAGTCATTAAAAAAGAAGGATTCAGAAATACGTTGGTAAATTTACCCCGAGAATCTGTTTCAACTCTAAATATCCGGATAAGGCAACTCAACCGGAGTGAATCTTTTTTTCCTATTTCTCACGGCCATCTAAGGTAATATTTTGAAATACCACCGTTTAGGGTAGGATTTGATGAAATACTCTTGTCTCGTCTTCCTCCTCTAAGCGGTGCTTTAAGGAGACATCCCAATTCACGAGCTTTCTTTAACAATTTGAATCACTCCGTCCAAGGCATGAAGTGATCAACTTGCATTCGCAATAAATTGATTGACTTACATTTATGAATATATTGTTGTTATTGTTATTCGGGGGAGGCGACCGTCATTTGAGGCCATATGCGCCAGAGAGGATACGAGGGTAACTGGGAACTGGTAGGAGTTTTCAGGGAACGGAAGAAGGGTGGAGCGAAACCCGATGTTGGCATTAGCCTGCTCTTAGCGAAAAGTCGCCAAGAGGACCACAGCTTAACGTACCATCCGACGGACGAAGTACTGAACTCGAAGTGCTCTTGCACTTCGAGTTCAGTACTAATGTAGTCCCAGGCACTAACGTAGCCAATGCAATAGGTATACCAATGAAAAATCCGCCAGTTCCGGAATTTGAACACTAGCCCTAGGAATAAGAGGCCAGTACTCTAGCCTCCACATTAAAACTATCCCCTACATTTCTAAATATACGTCAACCCAGAGCAGTACAGCTGCGTCCAATAAATGAATATATCGCCACTCTAGGACAGATGATGAAGGATAATGTAACGGATTAGTTGTTTGATGAGGTGTGGAAGAAACAAAAGCAAATAAATCGTATGCATAGCACCGCGCGATTACTCCTGCCACAAAGGGGACAAAAATAGCGGAGAAAACAATTAGATTTCTTTATATAAGAAAAAATTTATTCATTTTGCTTTACCGGTAGAAAAGTCCATTTATCTTCAATTTGAATTACTAAACGGCACCATTCTTCCGTAATCTTTTAAGTGCTAAATGTTTGTGTTTTCTTCAAACAAACTTTCTACATGGTCTTACTAATAAGACAGACAATCGATATATTTCACATTGGGTGACACGTCTTAAGATTATTGAAGAAATAGTTATACTCTTATATCCAACGAACTAGTGATGACGTTACGAAAAAATTACATGGCGTAATAAGGAAAACAAAAATACGATTAGGTAGGTTACCAGGGGAGAGGATTCGAAGGGCTTTTAAAGAAGTCCAGAGGAAAAGAAAAAAGTTGAGGTTTCACTGCGTGAGGATGAATTTTAGGGGGAAAATGAAAAATAAAAAGCTGGTCCTGAGCGAAAATAAGGTATTCAAACTACATTAAAGGAATCACTAAAGACGCAATCAGACCTACACTGACCCACACGAGATATACCCTTACATTATTGCGAAAGTGGTTAATTACATGGCTTGATCAAAAGAGAAGAGCCATTCCCGTCTCGATAAGTATTCGACGAAATTGGGGCAAGTCAAAAAAAGAGCGAATACAAAATCATGGACATAAATAATTTATGAGTGTCGTTGAAGAAAACATGGATGACGGTTACAAAACTCTTGAAAGCTAAATTATTCCACCGAAGAATTTGATTCGACGACCAGTCGGCGAGCAAGGGATTCCAGCGACTAAAAAGCAGAGATAATCTCGGAAAGACGGTCGTTCATGCATCATTCATCCTTGCATTCATAAGATCGACGGTGTTTTCTTACGCTGGCCCGTACTTATCTATAAAACCGACACGATCGTTTACTCCCTGAGAGCTTTAATCATCTCGCCGCATAAGTGAGCCTGAATTTGAATACATACCTCAACAATGGCGTAAAAAGACAATAGGAGACAGGGGAAGGTCACTCCACTCAGAGGAGATGCGACAAAAAGTCTCCGGACTCACCTGAAAAGATAAGAAAGACAGACATTACTTTAGTGGTATAAAGCAGATGATGAAAAATATTAAACACTTGTACCTCCTTTCTATGTGGATCTCATTGCAATAAGTTTCCGTATTTTCGATCAAAGTATTCAAGAAATAAGCAGATTAATGGGATATATAACGTAATAAATACATGGAATAGGACTTTTTTTAAGTTCCAAACGAATACAGATAGTATGCCCACCAAATGAGAAACAAATGTTCTGCTTCTAATACAATAAACAAGTGTTGTAAGCGCAGAAACCCATTTACATACTACTGTAACCTTAAAATCAACTAAAGGATCGTAAACAAGTAAAATAAAGATTCCGAAATTGCATACAAAATTAGTGGATAATATGCCATAGGCTGCCAACACGCTTGTGCCTGCGGAATCGAAAGGAAAAGGTTACAAGAAATGCAAATTAAAACTTAAGGGACATTAACGGTGACCGTTGGTCGTCACGAAAAAATCGTGAAAAACAAGGACAACATCCAAGAAAAGAAATGCAAATATGAATAAAGCGCACCACAAAATATTGCTCGATCGAGCCTGATAAATCGTGATATACATCTGCATCACAACAAGAGATCATAAATAAGAAATAACTGTCGCAAAAGAAAAAGAATATTTATTTTGTCTCAATTTTAAGTAACCCATCCACATCACCATTGGGAGGAGATGGAAGAAGAATGAAATGTCTGTGGAGAGAGAGAAAGGAAGCGTGTAGGTCTTTCATGCCGCCGATACGTATAAAATGGCCAGAAGGGAAAAGAGTGCACTTATAAATGTCGAAAAATAAAGGGAGGGTGGAGAGGGCGGGGGTGGAAAGAAAACGAGGCGTGTTGATCCAAAGGCGGCGAAGCGCGACCAAAGGGGATGAAGGGTGGGACGGCGGGGTGGAAAGAAAGGGTATTTTAGGAGACGAGGAGAGTGGGGTGTGGAGGTAGAGAGGAAATAGGTGAGGGGTGGTAGAGAGTAAATAATGGCAAAAGAAAAAAAAAGACGGCCATAATCCTCAGTCAAAAATTAGATGTTATGGATGAAAAACCCTATGCATACCGTCGGAGTCCAGCATAATGTCAAAATTAAAGTCATCCCATACGCCGACGTCTACAATTACCTGTCGTTCTGCGTGACCCCGAAAGGGCATGTGGCAGAAGGTGGTAGGCTAGCAGCATTAATAATTACTTTTCTTTAAAAACAACAGCGAAAATAAAAGGTTGTGGTATGGTAACTTTGAGAAATAATAACTTTTTATGTGATGACTTTGATAAATGTTAAAACATTGTGATGTATAATTTTTTTAACTTTTAAGAAATGACTGCATTGCAGGCATGTATTGTTCGTGGGAACAACTATTTATAGTATCTCTCATTCTGACAGTTAATCTCATTTCAATAGTAGCTTCAGTCGTTTCTGATGATGTAGTAGGAGTAAAAAGATAAGCTAACACTAAAGTCTGAGGAATCACTCTGTGGAATTTTTTTTACATGTGTAATTGAATTGAATAAATTGATGAACCTTGAAAATGATACATCATCATCATTAGTCAGCAATCCTAGAATTGGTTTGACGCATTCTCCTCTGACTTCTTCTGTTGGCTAATCCCTTCATATTAACGTATTTTTTTCTACCGTTTTGAAACCTAAGTCGGTTGTCTCTTAATAAACTATGGATTACGCCCTGTGAGTTTATTCAACCATGGAGTAAAAAAACGTCTATAGCGTCAGACTCAAACTCGTGTAATTTCTCGAACTTTTCTACTAAGTTAAATCTTACGAACAACCTTCTAGTCTCCAGGGTTTACCATCCAGGCCCTTCCAATAGGCAAATGACACTTTATGTGGTTCATAGTCATTCCCAAGCTAGGACGTGACCCGGTAATACTAGGATTTATAGCAATCATTTGGGAACTTTCGCTCAGCGACTTCACCACTGAGAATAATATAGGATGCGAGGTAGCAAAATAGTGGGCGACATTGTTGCTGTCTTCTTTTCTGCATAATATTCTTGACTCCTAACTTTATTGGCGCGCGTAACCCAGGAAATTGCCCCAGAGTTACTCACGGAAGGCGGAAAAATCGTTTGCCACATGGTTTGCGGCACTAAGAGCTTATTCCTCCGAGTTCGCTTTACGTTCCTCTCCATCACCTCGACTCGTCTCGGAGCTGGGAGCTCGTTTCAAAAGCCAGGGATAGCAAAGAATGCAGGCATTGAGAGGAGACATTTCAGAGAGGCAGAAACAGGTATAGTTTGGAAAATACGCTCCACTATCCGGAGAATAATCCTCAGATTCCAGTATAGTATCCTTCGCATATAAAAGCGAGACGCTACCTCTCAAAAGAATAAGTTATAATTTATTTTGAAGCGAAGGTAAGTGTATCCTTTATTTACGGCAACCCACATGCCAATGGCCCCTACGTATCACTACGGAATATATACCGATGAATCTAACGGCATTGGATGAATCCAATAGTTGGAGCCTCACGAGGTGAACATCTTCGTCCTGAGTTATTCAAGATTCAATGAATGAGCAATAATATATCACAGAGAACATTTTCAATGTCTTAATCTTCTCTATCATGGCTTAATAAATGCCGAACATATCTTTAATTTTCGCGAAAATTATCAAAAATATCTTTCCCTTACCCGTAGATTGTAAATAAACTTTGCATTGGTCCTCAGTATTCAACAATGACATCCTCCGGAAATGAGTCATCAAATCCAAGCACACA
The DNA here is from genome assembly GCA_933228895.1 of Platycnemis pennipes. NCBI lineage: Eukaryota > Metazoa > Arthropoda > Insecta > Odonata > Platycnemididae > Platycnemis > Platycnemis pennipes. Next base: position 124,914,400 of record OW121851.1, on the reverse strand, counting down.
AACCACCAGAATACCACTAATTTTTGAATTCTATTTTAGCACTTTATGATTCTCAGCACGCCCAAAAGCTCAGTCCAGTATATCATTCAAAAACGTCAACATTGGTAAGGGACTTTGATACCAAGAACAGTTCACAAATTCAAGATGAATCATATGGATCGAGTACTCTTGTTGCATATAATTCCTGGTTTTGTAGTCCACTGTCATCTTAAATTTCCAAATAAAACCAAATGTATTTCTCTAAGGTTTACACTGCCTATCGCATCTTAATCGAGCAACCTTTCTGACCATGAAAAGCAAGGTTTTTCTTTTCTCTTCAGCTGGGATTTTAGTCGGCTGCGATGGAACATGCAGGTTTTCGTTGGCTTCAGTCGGAGTTTCCCTCACTTCTCTCTCATTCTCGCATTGCTATTTCGTCCTCCGAGGTTTCCTTCGGCCAATACACGCGTCTCCCCCCACCCCAAGCTTCCGCCACACTCCCGTAGCCTTGAAGCGGACAATCACCACCACGCCTCCAGGAACTTTCACGACAAAAGGCTATCTTAGGAGAAAATTCCCTCCGACTCCGCAGCGTCCGCTCATCGGGTCGAGTCGGCGAAATAATAACTTGGGAGGCTTGAAAAAAACCTCTCGGTGAATTCAAGGTCGTCAACAGGGAGGTCGAAAATATTCCGATAATGTTTCTTTTTAACTCCCAAACCACTTATATATATATATAGCGTACAAAAGCTCTGATCGACTTCAAATTATACAGAGGCTGTAATGATCGGCCGATTCAGTCTCTCCTTCATCAGCAATGAAATATTTCCTGAAGTTTATCTTCTTGGGAACGAAACGAGCAATGGGGTTGAAAAATAATGGAAAATGATGAAAGATGGGTCCAATAGAATAATATCATTAGCGTCATTCCTTGTCTTGCTTTTAAATAACGATAACAAACATGTCATGTAAGTCAATATAACTGTATGACTGTCAATATAACTATATGACTGTCAATATAACTATATTACTTTCAATACATCTACAGATATTTCCACAATACCGAACAACAAGTAAAACCTTACAAAGCTATTTATAAGTGGTAAAAGCAAGATCACGGAACTGAAACGAACAACTTAGCTCTAAATTAAGGAAAAAAACTGAAAATTGCTCACAATCTCTCTCTTGTCTAGATTTACAGTCTGTCAGCCAGGGTCAATTAAAAATCGAAAGATTTTCCAGCATGCAATGTTATTCACAGAAACATTTTATTATGCGATATTAATTCTTCGTCAAAAAATTAAAAATTCGGTATCATAATTAAGGAGTACATTCGCCTCGGATTATAGTAACTGTGAGAAATATAGTCGGGTATCATTGGACAAGTTCGATTACTGCGTCGATATCTTTTGATGCTATCAAAATACTATATGCAAATGATAGAAAGATATTTTTTTTTATTATTTGATGCCTACCATAGTACAGGTATTACTGAAAAACATAGAACTACAGGCAAGTCATTTTCTGGCGGAATAAACATCATTGATTGAGGAATGAAAGGGACGGCATAGTATGAGATTAAAGGGCAGCAGGAAGTATTTGGTACCAAACGGGCCACATGAGAGACCAAATATCTCCGGGGTGTTTACCACAAACGGCATTGTCTCCTTTTTTCCAATTCCAGCCTCCCATTGTCCCCGCACGAAAATAGGCTTTCACGCATCGCCGATAGAATTGCTGGTATATTTATCTGCTCACTGCCCAGAGTACGAGCCGGAACTCACAATCGCGTCACGAAAAGACATCTAGATCAATTGGTGTCTCCGTGTGGTAACACCCATTATTTGGTACAGAGAGTGAATAATTCCGATACTACTTGTAAAAGATTGGCGTGACAATATTACTTGTGCCAAAATAAAACTGCAACTCGTTTGGGAATCTGACATTTGAGTGCAGCAGAAATTATAGCTGGTAATCTTACTACCATGGTGAGCTTGATTTGCCCACAAACAGAAGAGAAAGCAAAAGAAGCGCCGATCGGATATTTTTAAAAAGTCATTTTTTGCGAAAGATAAGCAATCAGAATACACATATTCATGTACATCTACATAATACCTCGCAAGACACCGCGAGTGAGCAGGGCAGGGGGGTGAAAAATCACCGTACATGCACTATTTACATGCAACTAGGAGCTACCATGTAACTCCTTCATGGAAACATGACAGATATGCATTTACAAGTCACGTAAAACTAAATTGTTAGTATAAGCAAGGTATGTCATAGAGACTTGTACTTGTTCGTCCGGTAGTAACAAAAATCAAATTATGAAATTTAGAGGGCTTCCCTAATTTCAATGCAATACTTTTTTTTAATTTCTTCCTGAAATAACGTGGCTGACAATTTATCCATGAAGTAAGTTTAACATTATTCATCTTCGAACAAAAGCAAAGGATGCACGAATAAAATCATTTCTTGTTTTAAATCCAACAAAAGCTTTTACAAAACTATTCGTCTGAGGAAATAGAAAAGGATGAGAATGGAGAATAAAGATGGAGCACAGGTTTAGAAAGACGATATGATGTACACAGCTAAGAGTGACCCACCTTTGATAATCACGGCCCTCCAAGATGAGCAAGGGACACACCGTGAACAGAGTCACGGAGGATGACACACGGGTCACGAATGGGGTTTGTCGAAGTGGCATGCGTGAAGAAGGGTCGAAGCCTCGGCACGATCGCGGTTAAGATTCGTTTTTAATTCATTTCCGTGAGTTGACGCACATGCCCCCTGAAGCAACCACCTCTATTCCTCCCGCTCCGGTACCCATTGTTGCGGAGCCGGGGGAGGGGAGAGAAGTCACGGAGGGCAGCGACCAGTGACCGGGCGGATAGCTGTGGGCTTGTTATAAGGGTGTCGCGGGACTCAGGGGGTGAGTTCAAGAGCGGTATCGTGAGTGAGGGTGGGTCCTCCTTCCCGCCCCCATGCGGGTGAAGGAATGAATGTCTTTTCTAGGAGTGGGCGAGCAAGAGAGAGGGGAGGAGTCAGAGGGCGTGCCCGGGAAAATAGAAAAGGGGGTAGTGGCGCCCTCCTTCGGGGAAGAGGCGAAGCGTGACTATAGACGATCACGACGCGCTCTGGGAGTCAACGACTCGCACACAACCGTAGACGACAGCCGTGAGTTCGAGCAGTTGGTTCTGTCTCTCTCCCGGGATCAGCGACATGAGGATGTCCAGTCGAGAAATGATCGGTACGTCAATAACGTGATTCAAATAGAATAAACAAATGAAAAAATTTTTAAGCATGCTTCTCTAAAAAAATAAAAAAATCAAAGAAAAATCTTCACATCGTACTAAAAAAGAAATGAATAATATTTTCTCAAGTTAATTAAATTTTACCCTAGTACTGGAAATAATTATATGCATTCAAGGAAATTATCCACACAATGAATTATTAATGTACATTAATAGGAAATAATATTGGTTTCTACAATATAACAGTTTTAAAGTTGTCTATTTATGCAAGACCACAACGAAAATAATGGGGCGCTCTTTCATATCCGATATCAATATCAATTAATTACATATAATGATACTGGTATTTAGTGGAATAGAGCGCCTTAATACACAATTTCTAGAAAATCTTTCAATGAAATAAAGTTAAGGAGCGAAATATAAATGATAGCGTATATTACGGTCTTAAAGTGGTAACCATGGGAACGGGACCCGTGAATGGAACCGTGGAACCATGGAAACGCGAACTAAAGAAAAGCATCTAATAAAAGAACTTAGGAAAACATCGTGATTTAAATAGCAACATCTCAAGTTGTCTTCCGTTAACGAGATTCTCACTGCGCGATATCGCACATCGCGTGTTATCAGCCATCGAGTGTGTTCATATAAATGGCGTTAAATCTTATATCGCATGACGCCGTATATTTCAAGCACCGCTACAACGCTCATCAAAATTTATTGCAAATCGCGTGGCATCACATTTCCCATTAAAGTCGTGCATCATATTACATATCAAATCATAATGCATACCGGAAATATCGCAAACTGGATAAAATTGGTGATTTCTGCCGTCACTTTATGGAATTTACTTGTATTCATTACGAATGACAAAATAACCTTTGTATTTCCACAATTCATTCTCTCACACTACGACCATGGTTCCGATCTACTGATTACTCACCATATTATGTATGCCGCGATATTTCATGTGACGAAAAGTGCTGTATAATGAAATCTGTGATATATTTTTGAGTACGACGTTTGATACAATGCAATACAAGTTATGAAGCAGTGTGCGATATTCATTATGAATGACAAAATAACCTTTGTATTTCCACAATTTATTCTCTCACACTACTCAGACCTGAGGATGACGTTATCGTCGAAACCATGGTCGTAGTGGAAATACAAAGGTTATTTTTCCATTCATAATGAATATCGCACACTGCTTCACAACTTGTATCGCAATGTATCAAACGTCGTACTCAAAAATATATCACAGATTTCATTATACAGCACTTTTCGTCACATGAAATATCGCGGCATGCATAATATGGTGAGTATTCAGTAGGTTTAGTTATGGTATCGCATGCGGCGAGGTATATCTCATCGCATAGTATCTCATGTCCGGTGTTACTGCAGGATATCTGGCCTGGTGTGCCACAGCAGCTTATATTCACTGGTCAAATCTTGAGTCTCACTCGCACTTAAAGTAGTCTCAGCTTGGGAGGGCGGGTCTTAGTAGATATGTATAGGGCAGAAAGGGTAATTAGGAAGACCGGAGAGATACCCGGCGTCAGCATTGGACAGATCACAGCGTTAGGCGCCAAGGGGTCCAATCCGTAGGGCGAGAAGATAAATCCTGGTGTGAGGGTAGGGCGACTTGGTTCAGTATCTGCTCTATATGGAGAGCTATCCCAGCTTCCTCGGCTTTGGCAGCCCCCTTGTAATTTTTGTGGCGTTCCTGACAACCATTTAATCTATATCACAATGTGTCCTATTTCAGCGATATGGATTCCAGCAAAAAAACCAACTAATGATTGTTTTTTCATGCCAGAAAAAAATAAAGACTACGTCGTAGTGTCCCCAATGACAGTGACCAACCTGCGATAGGGCATGTCATGTCAGATGTAAATCTGAAGCCTTCACCAGGACATCACTGGCTAGATAGCAAGCTCTTGGGATCAAAGGCTTGCCCGGCTGCTTTGAGAAAAATCAATAGGTATATGCCTTCAAGTGCAAAGGCAATCGAAAACAAGAGACCACGAGGAAAAAATAAAATTTTCATGTAATTATATTGAAGTTCAAACTTAGTGATGCTTCCTAGAGAGAGAAAGAGAACTACATCATTATCAGTCCGTGGGTTGAAATTTAGACAATCTCCTAACTGAATTCCAAGACAATATTTTCACTTACGTCGTTAAAAGTACCTTTCGACCTCCAACTTCTACTTCTCTTTGCAACTATGGTAGACTGGACCATACTCATAAAATTAGAGTTACTGATTGCCAAACTCACAGATTCAAAATGTCTTTCTTTCCTGGTACAATTACAGATATGAATAATAGTAAATATCCAATAGTATAGATACAAGTGTATCAAAGTATATCATAGGTAGTTGCGTGTTGTTATAAGGACTTTAAGCTAACCCAACAATCAGCATGATTTTGCATGCTTGCTTTGCCATTCTATTTTTTTTATTGCTAAGTTTAGACTAGAATATAATTATAACTAATCCTTTTTTAGCATGATATGTAATTCATGCTTGATGTGAATTAACCCCCTGCCACAAACCTTTCTGGTTTATTGCAGGGTATTATGCAGATATAAATACACTAACATTGTACCATGTAAGTCGCCAAAATGGTGTATGGCAGAGGGTGACTGCTCACCAGGTATGCCAAAGCGACGTGTGTAAAATAAAGTGGTATGAAAACTTTAAAAAGAAGACGGAAACCTTAATCAACCTCATCTTGAAACGCGATAGTCTGAGGAAGATAATCATATCGTCCAATCGTCCAATGGACCGTTGAACTTGAAACGCTTTCCACTATGTACTCATGTGTGCATTGCTATACCAATGAAAACTCCAGTCACCGCTATGATTCAAACCCGGGTCCACGGAGTAAGAAGAAAGTACTCTAGCCACCACACCAGCCCAATCCCCTATCTAACAAAAATACACTGATGCTTTGCACGCATATAGGTTCATGTATATTATATATTATACATCATAATATAGTATAGTAGATATATTATACTTTCATCATCATCATTAGTCGTCAACCATGGGATTGATTTGACCCATCTCTCGACTAACTTCTTCTATCGGCTAATCTCTTCATATTTATTATACATACCTACATTAGATTATAAGAATGATAAATCGCATAAAATCTGCTTCAGATATTCTAATTAATGTCATGGAAAATTCTATTAACGCTCGTATTGCTCCTTACTCTACGCTAAAAGAATTGCCTCATAAACCTCATTGCATGAAAAACCAGAGTTACCGCACATTCGCCTAAATACCGGAAGTAAAGATGTAATTTATGGTTTTGTCCGCCATCAGTTGATATCTATATTTGTTGTCATGTACATACTTTCTAATGTGATATATTTCTTGAAGGTACAAAAACATACGCAAAGTGAGGAAACGCCCTCCCATGCAACTTTTCTCGCACTGTGCGATTTCACCGCACTCGGTAAGAATCGTGGCGGAGCACTTGCCTTCCTCGTTCTACCTCCCTTCGCTATCATTCAGCAGCCCCCCGCGCTGTTGTCGACTGCGGCGGGTATTAATAGAGTGCAGTCGGATTTAGATTAACCGGGTTAATGCGAGGGGCGTGAGGCGCACGGCATGGAATCACGGCTGCAGCGCAATTAGTCGAGACGCGCGTTGCGCGCAAGATCTCATGCCGCCAAACTTAAAAATGACAAAAACCACATCCGCAAAGGAATATTCCCACCGTATAACTTTTGAGAGTAGCAGGTGGAGATAAATATCTGGGTTTCACTCTTACTTAGAATCTATCTTATTATGAAGACATGTCCCGAAATGGAAGACTTAATAATTCTTTCTGTTTTCGTACTATTATATACTGAATAGTCGTGATTATATCCAATGATATATACACAATATATAAATAAAATAAAGCTTTGTTTAATTCCGCATAAATGTAATTAGCTACATACTGACTCAGCTCTTGTTAATGATAAGGTCGAAACAGGCCGAAGGGTATTTAATAATATTGATGTGGAATAGAAAAAAGCTTTATTTTATTTATATAATGTCGAAATTCCACCAAGTTAACTTGCCTGCTTATTCAATGATATATACACAAGTTTATCAATAGGTAGTCTAAATAGCTGCAAGCAGGCAAGTCGGTATAGACTTATATTTAATCCATCTAACAGCAAGTCTATCCATGCTTGTTCTGATCTTTAAATATTTAACAAATTAGTATAGCTTGACTAAACTGTAGCTTCTAGTCCTCTTTAATAATGAAAGGCTGTTCACGTATGGGGAAGATTCACCCCCCACCACACACCTTTTTTTGAGAAGTTTTGAAGGGTATTATGTATGTACCTGGATGATAATGCAATTGAAGTGTGGTAAAGTGTTCGAGCCGAAAAGCAAATGAGAGATTTTTCTGCACTCCTCATGGTATTCATCGCACATTCGGGATGCAGCAAATATAGATATATTTACCTTATAACAATCCAATGAAAAGCAAACTCTTACAAACGCACAGAGAGTGTCACTCGGATATTGAAGGGGACTATTAGGGAAACCCTAGAAACTAAGAGACTGTCCACAAGATCAAAGTTTTATGAAGAATTTAAAACAAACGAGCTCGAAGCTGGCAAAATATACAAGTTGCTACTCCCACACTACATCAGCGTGATATACAGTGACAGTGACAAATTAAGAGTGATTAACAGTCAGTACAGGAGATACAAGAATTCGTCATTCCTACGCACAATACACGAGTACAATACAAATTATATTAATTTCAAAAACATGAATCATAGATTATATTTATTGTACTGTGCAAATTTTTATTTATTGTTCCAAAAATATTTACCACGACAAACCTGGTAAAAAGTAACATTATTTTTTTGATTTATTAAAAAAATATACGCTCTTTAAAAAAATCCTTGAAATAGTTTACGTAATTAGAGTTTCAATGTACTTATGCAAAATAAACCAAAAACTGCTTTACTTCATGATCAATAATCTCCTCAAGAACATCTAACACATCCTTCATTGTCATTGTAAGCGCAAAAATTATATTTTAACCTCCCCATCCTACGAATTATCTCTAATTTTACCTTAAGATCTAACCACTGACGTTAAGATGTTGATTTTGTGATTATGTTTTTGTTTCAACCTTTTCAGAAAAGCGTTCATTGATTTTATAACTTTTCATACTTACATTAAAATATAAGTCTCAAAGATGCAACAGTCACACAACCAAGAAAGAAAGAATCTCCTTCGTCGTTGCCACGCTGTGTTTAAGACACGTGTAACGACCGTTCAACCACGCGCAATCCCGGAGTAGATCGCACGCGCAGTCAATAAATCAGCAATCCATTGGAAGAGGGAAGCCGTAGATGAGGATGCATGTGAAGGACGCATGTTCCTAACCAGGCATGAATTACAGTAAAAAAACTTTGAGATAAGTAAGGTAAAAAAGCCGCAACAGATCAACAGCATCATAGGCACTCGAGACGTATCGGATGCTTCCCCTCCTCACCAGACTATTTAAGACGAGCAAGAAGATTTAGCGGGGTGGAGTTCTGCGCAAGGCCATTGACGGGGGGCGGGGGAGGAGTCCGAAGGGGAATGGAGGGGTGGTAGGGTGTAGACCGGGCAAAAAATAAATAAAAACAATTGAAGAGAGAGAGGCGTGTGATCTCCAGGAGGAGAGGGTGGGAGTGATGGAACAGACCCCAAACCCTTCTCCCTGCACTTCCTTCCTTTTGTAGTCGTCTTGGCCTCACCCAAGGACATTATTTCTGGAGGGAGAGAGCCGAGATGGGAGGGGAATAGTCGGTGATAGGCTGTGACCGCGTTCAGAGGGTGGGAGGGCGTAGGAGAAATAAGTGGTGGTGCCAAGGAATACCCAAGCAGAAGGGGAAAAACTTGAGGAGGTGAAAGACTGAGATAAACCCATCCCCAGTGAGAATCAAGGTGTCTCCTTTCTGCAGGATGAAGTACGCAAGCACGATAAGGCCTAAAAGCGATCGATTGATGCCTGATAATGCTCAGATCTCAAATCGCATCAATCAATTTTCAACACATGCCGGTCGGTCACTAGATAAGAGAGATCGGTAACGCGCCGGGTGGAGGACCTAAAGGTTACATATTCGAATCCCGGATAAGCAAAGCATAAGCAAAAGGTTACGCCCTAGATGTTCCGTTTGAGTCTAGATGAAGGGCCTAATTGAGACAAGGTACGTTATATAACTTAGCACCCAAAATTCAAGCCTCCAAATACTGTACTATAACAACAACCAGAGCTGGAACCGACTATTACGGGAGGCGACCTACAGCTGAGGTTAATGTGAGAGTTTACTCGGAACCCAAATCGCTATTTTGTATGCGAAATCGTTAGATGGAAGCGAAAAATGAATTTTAGTGAAAAAATTAATCTCATAATATTAGCCATTTAGTCAATATCAAAAATTTAAATAAGCAAAAGGTTACGCCCACCGAACCAGCTGCGCTAAGGAAATCTACGTCATTCACTTCCCGTACTTCATTGTTTTGAGGAAGACAGGAGAGGACGTGTAGGGGAAGTGGAGGGGAGGGGAAGTAGAGGAGAGTGGAGGGGGTGTCTGCCTGCACAAATTCTGTCGCATCCTGTAATCAATCCAAAACATCTGAGCAACAAATTATTTTCGTACACATTTTCGAAATAACCCGAAATGAATCTAACAACCACTTCCATCGGCAGAGTCAGCTGTGTGTCCTGCATTGTGATTGGACGAAAGAGCTGCAGACGTCTCAGTGGCGGCTGGGGGAGTAGGTGACGTACGAGTCCTTCGCAGGCCCACTTTTCTAAAGGGTTAAAAACATCAGTTTTCGCCGCTTATGACTCGAGAACGACTCGACGGATCGAATAACGGAATAAATACAGGTCTTTTTATTTAAAAACTTTATCAGATTCGCCAATAAAAAAATTGGTAAATGACCCCTTTGAGCCATTGAGATCAAGAGAATAAATACTTCAAGAGGAATAATCATCACCATTTACTTAACCATCGCTAAAAATACAATTTAGTCCTCTTCGGTTTTTGCTCTGAAGCTTGTGCACGTATTCTATACCCGACCGATGTGGACGGAGTGATCCGAGACAGCGTGATTTCACTCCTTCCTTCCTGCTTACACGAGCGGTCCCTGAGAAATGTTTACCGGAGCAGCAGTGAGATCACACCCAAGATTGGAAGAAAACGGGGAGAAGGTAATGATGCCCACGCAATCGCGAGGTCGGTCGGTTTACATCGCCTCCTATATTACAAGGGGGATTGGAAGGTCCAGAGATCAACGTCAGGAAAGGACAAGATTTCCTTGAAAAAGGCATGAAGATCCCTTCAAAGAGATGGCTTCAATTCATGCTGAGAAGACCGTGATTTCATCCCCAAGTCGGCAATATAAAATCATGCTCGTAAACTTATGAATATTATTATTATTAGCCAGTTTTATACATTTTTTGATCGTTTCTGGAATCCTCTTCTCCACGACTTTTCGTCATTCCAATGTTTGTTTCCCATCTGTCTCTTTCACATAACTTGCTAAGATGACTTGCTTCATTCAGTCTTATGGTGGTCTCATTTTCTCCTCCCCGGTGGTTGCTAGGAGAGTATCTTTTCAGTCCAACATATAGGGCGCCAAATACAATTAATACCAGTAGGCTTCATTACAACAGGGTAGATGTTGTGCGGGATTCAAGTCTGAATCAAATAATCTCGTTACTTTATATCATACAATATCTACCGGTAGTAAGAGCTGCGAACTAAATACCCCGAATATTTGTTATTTCACTAGAGAAACTGTTTTTCACAATTTTGCGAAAAGGAATTAGCAATTGTTATGACTAACGCTTACTTATATAACAGCCAGCAAGTACGTAAATTGCAATGATATTATATTAAAATCTATAAAATACGACAAAATACGACAAATTGAATGTATAACGTTTAAGATCGAATATACATTACAGGCTTCTTTTTTTTTTAAGAAAAGTTCGATTATCCGAAGATGACTCTGTTCCAAAAGCGGCAGAAACAGAGAGCATAAGGCTGAAAACTGATCTAAATACTATTACAATACAGCAATGCATTGCATGGATCGGTGGAAGATTTGATTAAGCACTTCAAAGAACTACGGTCGCTAGGTGAGAAACAAAACAATAATTCACGTTTTAAGACCACAACCTTGAAAACGAGTCCTTCGGAAGGATTCAAGGTTTCTGCTAACCTCCAGTTTATGGACTCAATAGGATTTCGTAGGATTATCCGAGGACTTTCGGCCTTCTTCCCGTCCCATAGACGCAGCGGAACCGAAAAAGAGGAGAGAGGAAAGGGAATTGAAAAACCCAAACGAATTGGAATTAATGCCGGTGTGTTGGGGGGGAGGGGAGTGGTTTCCTGGGAGACGCAAGGGGTGGGGAAGACAAAAAGTGTGGGTGGGAGGAGGAACCGAAAGAGCAGCTGCTGGGTTGGGGGGAAGGGATAAGGCCAAGGCCAAAGGACAAGGGAAGCGTGACGGGGACATCGACGGCGGGAAAAGACACCTCTCTCACCCACCCCCGCTCCCTCTTCCCTACCGCATTGAACGCCTCATGTAAGGCTTACGAACTCCAGAAGACGAGTCAATAGAGGACAAAGAGCATCTCTCTCTCTCTACCTCTCACTGGTTCCACCACGGAGATGCTGCCGACGGAACAATGGATGGAGGCAATTAACAACGATCACTCGCATCGCCTTAATCGAACCACCGTCGACCGAGCAAAGAGGAAAAGGAGAAAGAGGTTTGTAAGGTGCTCGAACTTCTAGTGACATATCGCAACGTCGAGCGCACCTTAATCATAAGCCTAACATTATAATAATAAGGCAAAAATACGACATCCAAGCCAGAAGGATTAGAACGATCTTTGTGTTGTCTGGCCGGAAGATTCACCGACCTGACCACCTCGAATAGAGAATAGACACTGCTAGAATGTGTGGCACGGAAAGACTCAATAGTAGGCTCGTACAACCGACGAGAACATAAGCATATAGTTAGTAGCAATTGCCGATAGAACTGTGGCTCCAATTCTACAAGTAAGCTTCACATGCAATAGTTTTTACATATTTAAACTACCACTCTGTACATACTGAGCAGGCATTGTACGAAACGCTTCACGGGAAGAAATGGCCACAATATATTTTCGGTTAGATTCTAAAAACACGAATGAATACGTGAGTTATATTCACTTTTACGTTGCAAATCAATATCCTCTCGCAGGCATATATCTAATAAACCTATAATTCTGCAATGTTTACCTAAAATAATTATCTTTCCAGTAACATCGATCAAATTACTTTTCGCCCCTCTTTTAATACGTAAAAATGATTCATATTTCTTCATCTCGTGAAATGAATCTCTCCAAATTTATGTTCATGACCTAACCTGCCATATTATGATGGAGTTATTCATACGTAATGCCTTCGGAAAATCAATCCGTTTAAAATAGCCTGGTCAAAGACGAATTGGGAACAAACGCGGATGAATCAGCGCCGAGGAGGAAATATTAGGCAGAGGTCGACTTAAGAGGTCACGAATGAAGAGGAGAGGAATGAACACAAAGAGGGGCACAAACACATACGTGAAAGTCTTCCGTGACCTTGCGAGGGACAGCGCCCAAGAGAGAGAGAGGTGTGGAGTTTCTGTGTGACCTGCACACGATTTCGCTAAAGGTGTGAGGGAGATAGTCTCACGGACGGGACGTCTAAATAAGGGCAAATCCGAGAAAAGAAGGGCGGATGTCAAGATGATGGACGCGAAGGGCGGATGGATGATGGTGAAGAAGGAAGGGAGATCATTCCCCAGTCCTTCACACTTGGTGAACAAACGGCGAAGGAGCCGGACAGGTGACAGAGGTGCTGCAAGATAGAGCGAAAGCTTGGTCTTATCTCCGCTATGAAATTCGGTGAATACAGTGTTGCGCTTACGCAGATATACTACAATAACAGTCGGTTGAAAAGAGCATTATTGCACCAATGCCTATAATTCCCAAAGCGAATTATGAAAAAAAATAAAATTATTCTTCTTCCTATTCTTTCTGATCAATAATAATGAGCACGAAAAATACCAGTAGCAACCAATAATGATGTTATAATGACAAAAAGCGATTATGGAACAAGAAACTTACCGAATTCATTTACCTAAGATATCACGTACCCATTTGAACTAAATGGATTAACGAAAAGGATTTTATTACAAACACAGATAATAAAACAAAATAAACATTTATAAAAATCTGAATTCAAAGAGGAAAAATTAGACAACACGAATAGCAAAATTTACTGGGAACATAGGTTTCATCATGAGCGTATTTTGCAAGAAAATATACGAAAAAATAAACATCATACAAATTGTTTTACAAATAATATTAATCTGTTCATTGAATGATATAGGCCGTAGCTGGTACAATGATCACAAGGCATAATTCTAGTAGACTACGGTAAAAGTAAACATTAATGTATACTATAGGGAATAGTAAACAGTAATGTATACTATAGGGAATAGTAAACAGTAATGTATACTAAAGGGAATAGTAAACAGTAATGTATACTAAAGGGAATAGTAAACAGTAAGGAGATATGATAGAGAGAATGAAAAACACAAAATGTAAGAGAACTTTAAAATATGTAATATATGCTGGAACCACATTGGGGAAATGACCTCGTGCAGGCAAACTACTAAGTTATTACTGCCCTTAAACTCAACATAGCATTTTCCCCACAAAAATAAGGTGAGAGAGAATTTTCATGGTGAATTTTACAGACCTTACTTGAACCATTTATCGCCGGTCGGCCATGGCAAAGGTCAGCGATGACCACATCTAAAATATATGTCGGGGCCGTAATACGACATAAAACGTGACTGTGAGGGGGCTAAAGCCGGGACCAAGTACTCCTTAGCCATAAAGGCGAGAGAAAGAGAGGAAGTCACTAAAAAGCGGATGTCCAAGGAGAGGAGAGAGAAGTGGAATCTGGTGAGATGTGGCAGGTGAGGTTAGGTTCCTTTGGGAGGGGACGGGGATGGTGGGTTCAGAGGAGGGTTTTTGAAGGTCACCCCGTTCAAGGCGAGATGGAGGTGCGCTTGGCGCCAGGGGTAGTTGGGAGAGCGGTCACAGGAGGTCACCGACAGATGGCAACAGCGAGGGGAACGCATAGGGACAGCTACTAAATGGATTGACACCAGTCACCGTTCGTGACATATAATAGCTGATCTCGATCTGGGGAGGGGAAGAGATTGGAAATGTATTAGTGGGGCCTTGAGTAAAGGCATAAAAAAATTAGTTAAAACACTAATATGAAGCGTGGCATTTTTGGTCCACTCTCTCGGTCATCGTGAAACAATGATGAAGCTGGATTGATGGCTTTTAAGATACTTAAGCCGGGTGGATGGGAACACATACTAAGTGGCGTTAAGTATGGCAGGTATATATCATGGAATAACAAGGGTTCCATTAATACTTCTTAATATACGTAACAAACCATTAATGAAGTATAAAGGTTTCTCGGGTCCTCCACCGGGTTATTGCGTCCATATCTGCCGACGTTTCGATTCCCGACTCGGTCATCGTCTTCAGGTCTTCTGAATTTTGATTCAGAAGCCCTGAAGACGATGACCGGGTCGGGAATCGAAACGTCGGCAGACATGGACGCAATAACCCGGTGGAGGACCCGAGAAACCTTCACGCAGCAGATAGGAAAGCACCAGATCTTTCTTCATTAATGAAGTAATTTTTACCACATTTTCGCATGTGTACATGAACGATAGTCTAATAATCGTCTACATGAACGATTTAATTAGTGCATGTGGGCAGTTCCTTTTCGAATTGCTCCACGCAATGTTGCGTAAAAATTGAACTTTTTAGTGCCATTCCCAAGTGACTTGAATCATAATCTCCCACAACAGTATTGATATAACTAATAGGTAACGCATACAAGTAAGGAACGCTCAGTGATTGTTCATCCCTTGCCACACACCCTCGAGTTGGCTAGCAGGCTACTCGCTAGATGCTTGCAATAGAAGAGTTTACGAGGAGTCACCATCTCCCCTATACTCTTGCGGTGGCATGCAAACAGGTTAGGTAGGTACTACATAGATACCTATCCCTTTGATGTGCTGTCTATTGAGTTCTCTTATAGTACCTACGGGAGAAAATGGCATTTTAAATCTATCGGTACGACACTCTATCTCTCTAATCGTATTTATGTGGACAAATCTACCATAATACGCAGGGGTTTTAAATATATATCTAACACCTTCAGTAAAGCTATAGGATTTAAATTTTTGCAGAAGATATTATCTGTACTTTAATCTACGATTTGATAATGATAACCCACCTAACTCTTCTATTAATTCTGATGCATTTCGAAACATATCGTTAAACCTTTTAACAAATCTAGCTGCTCTACAATGCAATTTGTCTAGCTCTCCGATCAAAACCTAATTCATTCGGATCCCATACACTGGCTGCATATTCAAGGTGGAGCTTGACTAGTGAATAGTAACATCGCTTTTCATCGCATTCAGAATAATTAGTCGGTGTAAATGTAGAAATGAAGAAAAAGAAACCCGCGGAAAGCAAGAAGTTAACGAGGGGTGAGGGGAATGAGTGGAAGCCGCATAAAAGACCGACAACGGAATGAGAACGACCGTCGAAGACTTTCAGAAGGCGAGAGAGGAACGCGTTTACGGTAGGAAGAAAGCAATGGAAAGATGTTGCTCCCCCAGTGAGGGAGAGAGGTTTTTCCTCCCGCACCTCCTCCCACAGGGAAAGAGGAGCCGTTCAAGAGGAGAGGTAGAGGAGAGGTAGAGGAGAGGAAGGCTCTTCAAGTTTCGCTTTCTTCGGGAAATCCTCGGCATCGAGGCACGAGGCGTGACGGGACAGACGCGAAAGACCGGTTCCTTGTCAGCCCTCCATTTCCTCTCCTTTCGAACATTTACGTCTCCAAATGATGAACAACGAAGGAAATATCCATTTAATCAGTAGTATCCTGAAATATCAATTACCCTCTGGGCCATTTAACGGATACATGAGACGAATAATGCGGTGACGTTCAACCGTAACCAGAATCCAGAGATCTGAGTGTTTTTCGCGTTTTACTCGACGTCTTCTACATGAGCTATCAGTAACAAATAAAAATAAAGGAATTGATTTGCACATTTTCATGAGCTTGACTGAGAAAAAATTCATGAAAACCCGTTGTGCATTTTAGCAATATTGTTGAACATTTCAGCATAAAATCTCGCCACATCCATAAGGGAGATAATTAACATGGTAGCATAAAACGGTAATCAATAAATTTCTACATTTACAATAGTCAATGACGAAATTAAGATAACCAGAATACAGTAACCAAAGTGAATTAAGGTTGAAAATTTAAGAAAAGCTCATTTATTCAAAGCTTCGCAACTGAATGGTACAATCACTCAGAAGAAAAATCTCAAAATATACAACTCCAAATTGAATATCAAATAAAATTTACAATGTACATCAGCTGTATGCATGAAGAGCAATCTGGAGCGGTTGAAATGTGAAATATGATACGCAATTGACGCAACATCATTAGATTTACAAGAGTATTGACATTCATATCTGGACATTAATTATGGATAGCATCATAGACCGTACCAAACTTAGATCACTTATGAATGGTAGACAAATAAGTGAATTGAGAATATCATTGAGTAAGGATATTGATTTCAACATTCATGGATTCGATAAAATTCAGAGATGTCTAATAGCATAAATTTCCAAGGGTTTGACCAGTAAGAGTGATTACGACAAATTTGTTCGTGTATCGTATTAATTATCTAGTGAAGGAACAGCGCGGCTTTCCTCGGACAAGGAGAGGACTCGATTGGCGTAAACACGCTCAAATCAACACTCGTGAGAAGGAGCGGAGTGGGAGGAATCTCACCACGGGTCAGAGAGTCCCACGGCTCGATTTCCACGTCACCTACCGCGGTACAATGGCCTCTACCCCTCCTCCCTCCCACCTTGCATAACTTCACCTCAGGCCGGCTGTCTTAATCAAAGAATCAACACCTCCCATCCTCTTCCGGTTCAACCCCAAGAGTTTTCCTATCTCCATCATCGAGGCATAAATTCATTTTATAGGTGATGCGAGACACATTTACGTCAATTTACACCTACATACTACCCTGCAAGCCACCACAAGGACGTGTGGCATGGAGTGAATCATCACCAAACATGCATGTGAAATTAGAGAGAATTGAATGTACAATTAATACCGTACATGCATGCACAAATACTAGCCCGTCCAAGCACTTCTTACATGTAACTGAAATGTATGATGATACGTTTTAGAAAATGTTCAGACTAGTTTTAAAATGCACTTATGAGACAAGCATAACTGTATGTATTGTAACATATATGTATTGTTAGCATATACAAAGTAAAGTGCTGATTATTAATTAGTCAAGAATGTTTATAACTACATTAATTAAATCATGCATTCATATTTTCCAAAATATGAACGGCAATTAATCACAGTCTTCCCATCCGTTCTGGTGTGGATTCCATTATACGAGTAAAATGCTACTATGATCCCGCGAGAAAAGGTTGTGAGCCGGCTGGACCTTTTCCAGTGAAGTTTCGCGGTTCGGACTCAGTATTTATATTACAGCCATTTCATCCAAATATATTCTGAATGGCCATCTCCACCACCGAACATGACGGTCCAAAAGGAATAGTTTTTGGAGTAGGGTCGTACAAAACTTCTAAAAGACAAAAATATAGATTGCACATTGGCTTGACACACATCGAGTGCTGTGAGAGGGGATCAAATTATTTTAATTTATTTGCAATGCCCATCCTCATTAGCATAAATTAGCTATAACATATAACTAAGCATCTTAGTTATATGTAGCATATAACTAAGATCGACATTTAAAGCAAGTAACGGAACAAAATTTATTCACATTAATTTGCTTCCGTGGATAAAACTCGAAGCCTTCATATCAATAGACCCTGCATCATTGAGATGCAATTAGCCCAATTCCTACATTCAAGGATACTAAAGATTCTCCAAATGCATTCTCTTATGAACTTAAATACATTGTATTTGACACTCATTTAAACGATTATAACTTTCAGATAACAGAAGTTGGCAACGCGAGCAGGAAACTGCGCTAATAGATTCAAGGTCGCCTGAGACAAACTGGACGAGGTCCAAGTTTTTAAGACTTATCAGACTCGACGGTAGTAAACCGGGTTCATAAATCGGAGAGCAAGGCATAAAAATCAGAAACACTGGGTGAAAATTCCTGCTGGACCTACTGGACACATACTGGCTGCCAACCCAGCATCTGGTCTTGATTGGTTCATATTCCTCGTTATAGACCATTTAAAACTTATTAACTAGGGTTTTTAGAGGGTCTTGAACCCTTTCGAGTTCACTCTTAAAGTCTATCTGAAACTCCTCGCCGGAAATTCGTAGCTATCTCACTATTTCAACGCTTGCGGCCCGGTTCGTGTACACCTGCTTTTTAAACAGAAAGCCACCGCAAAGGTGTTTCTTTTGGAGGTGAACCCACAACAATTGTGCATTAACGTCTAGTAGCAATCGTCATTTCGTATCTACGTTGTTTTACACTTGAAAATTTTAAAATATTTCACCAAGGAAACAAAAAAAACTTCACATGAGACTGACACCCTCCAATGAGACAGACCTTATTGCACCGGCACTGCCCAACTTATTGACAAATATTTACCGTTCCGTTCCGATCATGCAAGACAGTCAAACGTTTCATATATCATCTCATTTACACATGAAAGAAGGCTAAATTCTTTACTCCCTATCCAAAGTGATTAATGAGGACTTCGATTTTTGGGACCCGATTGCTTCGAGTAATCTCCGCAATATTTAATTTAAAAATGAATGAGAAAGTGTACCTGACTCACGGGGTAATTAACTCGATGAGCCGGCACAACTTAACTACGAAATGCTTCCCAAAATCGTGAAACAACACCCGTGAAAAATTTAGGTTAAATCCTTAAATCTGTATAGACTCTTTCTCACAATATAAAACCACCCCATCTCAAGATTACATTATGTAAGGCAGAGGGTTACACCAAAATTGCAAAAGAAGCAAAGGATCGATATCAGAGCCAAGAATGTTTCTCATGTGTGCTATGTGTGTGATTTTAATGCGTCTTTATCTGACTGTAAGATACCCAAACTTTCAGAAAAAATCCGGAGAAGAAATAAAGTCACAATTAAAGGAAGAATAGGCAGTCATATGCACGCCATGGAACGGACGATCTCTCTGCGAATAAATAAGCCGTGTCATTGGACGTAATCAAGTCCGCTACATCCGGTGGATATGAAGAGTAGATGGAACTATAATGATGTTCTCGTGCCTCGTGTGGCGAATTAAGGCTGCTAATGACGCCCTAAATGGACTTCACAACTTCATTAAAGGTTGAGCAAATGGGGAATCATCTTGGAATTTTCGGACAGCTAAAATTATAGCACCACGGTTATGAATTCAAAGTGCGGTCTCGCATTAACAAAGTGCGCTACCCGAATTAGAAGGAAAAGCAGTATTACCAATACCAAGCTTTGGTCGCATTTTCGCAGAATGAAATATTAATTGGATGAAAAAGAAAAAATATCAACTCGGGTTCGTGGCAAGATAGGCTTTAATGATAATCGACTCACACAACTTTCCTCCTCCCACCAGAGACATCTGATCGAATATATTTCTATCTCACTCTATGAAGCCTTCGCAAAAATTAAGGAACATAAGAGCAAGCAATCTTAAGTCCCGCCATACTCTTTGAGAAGATGGGAAAAGATCCAACGCTTGAAGGAGAGTAATAACTACGCATAAAGGATGGAGGTGCAGTTACAGACGGTTCGTGGATGTTGAAGGAAGAACGAGAGGGTAGGAGAGAGATGAGGAAGGGGGTAGAAGGACGAAGGGGAAATCAATAGGGGGAGTGAGGGTTCTGATCCATAGGGGTTTTATCCAATTCACTACGGTACTCTTAAGAATAGGCATGAGAGATGCTATGTCTTAAGCATTTTAAGATTGAGCACTTGTTACTTTTTAAGTTAATATTTGCAAGTTATTATGGTTTTAAAACTGATCCTTTTCATGTCAGTTGCATATGATGACCGATAACAGTCACATTATAGTTTATAAACTTTAACTTATGATAAGAACTTGACCTTAGAAATTACGCTGATAGACTACACTACAGCCCGGCAGTAAACCCAAGAAATCTTCCTTCATTCAATAAGCCGGGAAAACAACATTTGAGCACTCTATTATCGCGCAAATGTACGCCATAACCGGTAGAGGTAATTCGATATTGCGAAGTATTTCAACTACTTCTCTGTATCAATATTGTTATTAATACTGAACACAAGGACGCGGTTAACAGGAGAAAGTAAAATAATTTTTTTCAGATTCAGCACGATCTGTGTAGGTTGTGTAGGTACTTTATCCTTATCTATCCAGATATAATGCTACCTATTATGATCTCTTATTATTCAAGGTTAGTTTTTAAATCTTGCTCTACGGGATTCTATCTTTATACGCATCGACCGTAATATGCGGGAGTTAAAAAAAAAATTCAAACCACCTAGAACGCAACTGGAGAAAAGGAACAGCGAGCCCGTGCATCACCTCTATCGAACCTTCCCCGCCTTACCGCCGACGTTCTCCTCGGGCGAGTGAGGGGTTTTCCGAGAATTACTGCATTTGCCCCATCACCGCCATCTCCTGCTCCGCGGGCGCCGTCCAAGTACCCCGCCGCGCGAACCTCGACTTAGAATTCCGACGATGCGAAATATTTGCGCGGAGGCCGTAAATGGGCGAGCGGCCAATCCGAATTATCTCCGCATTTTTAGAGCCGAACGCTTCGACCAAATCTTATGCGACTCCGAGGTGTTAGGCATCCTTGTTTACACAAATATTTCGGCGGAGGTTATAGCTTGAGTGTTACACGGAGAACTGTGCGAGAATTACGATGTACGAACTCAAGCTTCTGACAAGACATCTCTACGAGAAAAAAAAGGCGAGCATCATGGGAGACAAAAGGCAAATGTCTCCCATTTTTGACGAACAGGATTTCCGCCATAATTTCTTTCAAGTGATGTTCATTGCATTGAGCAGAATATTTGAGATGTGTAGTACAAATGAACTTTTTTCAATCACAGCTTCCAATGTAAATAAATTAAAATATGCTAAAATCTACCAGTGCATTTTAAAGAGTACAATGGTTTGTATGCTATTGAGGGCAAATTTCGCATGCTATTTAGGCTATGGTGCAGTGAATATTTTACACGCGAAAGACTAAACACCCAGGGAGACTAAAGAGAAGTCGTAAATTATTACTCTTGGGATGTAAGAGAATTAATAACCATTTCATGCTAGACGAACTATAATTGTAAACCGCAATACATTGAGTGAATTCTTCATGGACCTTATGCCGGGAATTTGAGAAGTTTTACAAGAAATCTCTATCCACGCATCAACGTTCTCCACGCGTAGAAAGACCTGAAAAAACAAGATAGTAAGGCAAAAAAACAAAGTGGTTATTGGTGTTGTGGCCAGGATATTAGACTCGCATCCCAAGGTCCCGAGTTTGATTAAATCTCCTCTGTAACTGAGAATTTTCATGGGTGCACTGGTATGGTATGTTCATTGTACTACTCCATTCCAGTAGTGTGTAAAGAATGTTTCCGATTCAGTATCGTCCGTTGGATGAGACGGCAAACCGTGAACCCCTGTGCGCCTTTCTTTAAGAGAAGGCTAACGCCTGCACTCCAACTACTTTCACTCCTCCCTTCCTCCATTCCCTAGTAACCTCCTACCTCTAATAATTCACGTGTCTTCAAGTCTGTATATGCTCTCACAGGCGCTTCAGACCTGGAGGAGAGGTACGAGGATGGGAATAGAAGGGAAAGGAGGAAAGGTGGTGAGAAACCTGGCATCGGAATTAGCCTCCTATTAGCGGAATGCGCCAAGGAGACCACTGCTTAACGTCCCATCCGACGGACGGAGTACTGTACTCGAATGCTCTCCTCAAAACACTCAAGTACGTGCAGTTTAATCAATGAAAAAGAACCTCCACAACCATGATTTGGGCTCTTCATGTGAGAGGTCAGTACTCTAACCACTATACCTTGCCACTAACGAATTCCCCCACTTTCCTATTAAGTGGAGCAGGTCCTCGGTCGCTATCCCCAATAACTACAAACGCACAACTACGGGATATTCAGTAAGTCAGTAACAAAGTGTCACGATGGAGACAGTAGAGAGGGTAGAGAAGTGGAAGTGGCAGAGAGGCTCACAAGGGTCCGTCCGGCCAAGGGCGCACGAAGCGTGCGTAACCGCGAACGTCACGAACGATCGGAATAGCACCACCTGCTGGGAGGGCGCCAAAGACCGCCACCCAACCGCACCGCACCACGCCCTCCTCCACCCCCAAACATCCCCTCCCTACCTCCCTCCGAACAACCACCACAAATGCCACATCTTCGAATATTTTCCGCGACGCTGATCACGCTACGAAGTTCACGAGTGCAATTTGTCTCCTTCCATTCCACAGTAGGTTAAGAGGGTTTTGAATTTCAAAACGAAAATTATTCCGTGTGTTCATAAATTTGGTGCGTAAAAAGAAAGATGCTCTCTAGATATTTACAGCACTATAGTCATGCCTTCATACGCCACGTTTTCGTATAAACACAATTGATAATACACAGATTCAAAGGGGAGAATGAGTGTCCTTGACTTAGGTGAATAAAAATTCTTGGTATCAGAACAAAATGTCAATTTTGTAAAGATAATACAATGTTCGCATTTCCTCAGTTATAGAAACTGTTTGCAGGTTTAAATCCACAAAGCTTAGGAGTGTCGAATTGCCACTGCCATTAAGATCGGACAAATGTGGTAATCCAATGAAAGCTTGTTAGATTTAGTGGCAGAAATTGATTTTAATTCTAAAGATGCATCGAAACGTAGCATTCATAATTTTCGAGTCCTTCGAGCATAAGCTCCTCACATAAAGTCAAATAAATACTAACATGGATAGCCCATATTCAGAGTGTTGTGCCTTTCTAAGGGACATTAGTCATAAGTATTAAGTTCTTGAAATACAATATTTGTGTGAGAAATTGAGGGACGGGATTGTGGTACGACGATAGCATTTTTTCCCGTAAGACCAGGGAACACTACATCAAATAGTAAACAGCAGATGGGTTTTTACCTTTGGCTCATACGTGACTTTTACTACAGCGTTAATTTTATCGCAAGAATAATGTTCGTCTCGATGATTTTTGGATGCATCAAGTAATAAAAAAGGTCGAACCACTCTAGGAAAGAACGGGGAGGAGAAAGGGATGTTTCGGCGGAAAGGATTAAGAATGAAAACGACAAGAGGGGGCCGACCAAAATGGCCAAGAGCACCCAACACGGTCGAAATGGAAACAGGAAGTTTTCCGGTGACCCTCTCCCGAGTCCAACCTTGGAATATGCCATACGAGGAAGTGGCGACAAGGACAAGGACCAAGACAGAGGGCGCTCCCCAACGGACTAAGCGCCTTCGATGGCGCCAGGCAACACTCATCTGTTGCCCAAATCTTGGTGCCATCTGTGCCGTCCTCAATGTCGCGCGACTCTTACAAGGACAGCAACGAGTGAATGGGCGACTGAGGAAAATGCATTTGTGCGAAGCTGCTCCGGCCAACAGATTTGATTAAGGAGGTTGATCCGAAAAGTGAAAGTCATGTCAATTTTTTTATATTTTCAGCACTTATAGAAATAAAGTCCTCTATCTAATATAGTAAATATAATTATACCAACCCATACTCCTTTTTAAACAAATTGCATTTGACATTACATACGATTAACGGCGAGAATGGCCTTCACATGGGAATATAACGTTTAAAAATACCATAGTGACATATCATTTTTGCGAAAACTGATATTTTACACGTAATTTCACAATAAATAAAATGACTCGAAAAAAGGCATAAACCCACCGTATTTTTCGTTTAATCCACCAATTTCTGCCCTTATAGCAGACGAAATGCGTTAGTTGACTTCAAGTGGCGCTGCGGTCGCTGTAGCCAAAATGGTATGCGTATGAATAATATGATTACTAAAGAGATATTAAAAAATATTTCAAGAAATATTATAACATGACGTTTGATAGTATTAATCTGGTGTTATACATTAGTAAATTCATTGAGTACATGAATTTATTTCTGTAACGTAAATGCTGAATTGACTCCATCGTCGAGCTGATTAAAACTATCATAAAAAATAAATCCTTCGACTTTCCATCGCATTTCTTGTGATACTTACGACTTTCAATAGCTTAAATAATTTTCTTTGTGAAGTAAGGATCACTTAGCAGGCATATACTCGTACTTAAATTAATAAGATTCCCTGGGCACCTTGACTCAAACAGTCGCGAGCCAACCTCCTTAAGAAATGCGGAGAGGCGAGACGAGCGCGTGGTATCGTATCTGAGCCACAGTTAGTCGCTGGAAAATAAACAGGGCGGGAATCGGGAAAAAATAATGCTGAACCTTGAATATTTACATGAGGATAGCAACCTGCGAGTTTTGATATTCGGTTAGAAGAACCGAGTAATTATTGGCATGTAATTCCCCGGATGTAACAAATTATCATCAAATGAAACCAATACAATGCTTAATATTTTCTACACAGAGGTAATACTAAAGGAAAATGGCAACGCACTCATGGCAATTGACATGAGAATACCGACCTGCAAGTCCTAATATTCCCGAGGGTAGTAGCACCTAATAAAACCTGTATATAATTCCGTACGTAAACGATAGATAAATATTGATACGTGAAACAAATATGTAGGTTAATTTCAATCAAGCAAAAATCACACTATTCTAGATTTTTATATTCACCGCGCGTTTCAACTCACATGCATCTTTAGGTGCATGACAAATTTTGTTAAGGGGGAGACCATATTCAAGAAAACCATGATGAAAAGCGAGTATATTGTTTGATAGAATATATGTTACTTCGACTACATTAAGCCTGAAACTGTTCAGCTTATGCAGGTAAATATTAACGAAGGCAATGGTAATACATACGTACGACACCTGAATTGTACTGGGGTACGTTGACCCCGGAACTAGGAGTGAAAATATGCTATCTTTCCTTTGCG
This sequence comes from Platycnemis pennipes, assembly GCA_933228895.1. Lineage (NCBI taxonomy): Eukaryota > Metazoa > Arthropoda > Insecta > Odonata > Platycnemididae > Platycnemis > Platycnemis pennipes. Next base: position 124,888,935 of record OW121851.1, on the reverse strand, counting down.
GACAGAGAAAGGAATACTTAAGCTCCAAGAGGCAATGTAATAGGATGAATTCCTTGTGGACTTAAAGCCCTATGCATCCACCAACAACAGCACGCTATAGAATGTTAGGAAAAACTCTCAGTTTGTTCCAGTACCCAACTCCAGGCTTTTTTAAGCAGAAAAAAAATGTTTGTTTTGATTGTAGATACTTGTTAAAATCATAATTCAGAGTATCTTCTGCAGGAAAAACAACTGATTTTAGATAAATTGAAGAGTAAATACCACTTCAACAAATACCAGTGGAATATTGAGATAGTTATTGTAAACATCGTAGCACTGGAGTTAAGGCATAACCTCGAGTATTGTCTATAATGACAGGCTGACTGCAATACAATTTGATACTACTTCTAAAGGCAATCGCAGACACAGCAAGCGAGAGGTTATTCTTAATCCCTGAGCAGAATTGTAAAAATGAGATTAACTGTGGCACGATCAATAGTAGGTAATCCCCAATATTTCTGAATGCGACGCTAATTCATATATTTCAATAGAATATCGAAACTCGGGACAATAGGTAAGTTTAATACCAGAACAGTAAGCACTCTTGAGAGAGGCTAGCCAAGAAAATTAAATTTCTCTCAATAATTTATAAAAAATTATATAATAAACGAAATAAAACGACTTCGAAATCATTCAACCCTGAAGAACGTAATTACAACGAATCTTCATCCTTAACCACTGCTACCCTTTAGGGACTGGATGGACGCCAGGAAACTCCTCCAAAGGTACGGAAATAATTCTCTGGGTGGGCACTCATACTGCGAAATTCGATTTGCCACTGCTTACGACTAGCTTCCACCTTCTTATCCAATTAATATTCGTCCATTTAGAACCCAAATTGAGAAACATTTTATGTATGTACGAAAAATTGTATTTTTTACAGACATATTTTTGTATTTTGTAAGACACATTAAAAGTAATAAGGCAGAACATAAGCATCACTACTGATTGCTTAAGTGGATAGGGATCTAGTTTGGAGCTAGTAAATGCTCTAAATCAGCGACCTGCAATCAAGGGCGCCTACCCACCCCTTTCAGTCCCACGAAAAGAAGCGCAGACGGCCTCATAAATCCCAAGAGAACGTTTACCACCGCAGGAGAGATTACCACAATATTTCAGCCACGCAGAAAAAGCGCCCGATAGCCCTTCCAGAAATCATCTCTGGTCGACCAACACGTCAGAAATAAAAGGTTTCGCCAATTCCGACTAACAAAGCTACCAACGCCTTTGATAGGTAGGAACGCACTCCAAGGAAGACGTGGGAACGGATCCCCCAAAAATTCTGTTCTGTCTCAGCCTAAAAGCCTAAATATTGAACGAAAAGGGATACTTACAGCTCATACGCACCCCTTACGCTTTTCATGCATGGGGTAAGTTTGATGTGATCGCTCGAATTGATCACTACATCTTCCCAAATACCCACCTATCCTTAATGGGCCAAGTAACGAAAGCCGTTTGTCACTCAGTGAAAGAGTATTTACTCAACTAAAAGACACAAGTTTTACGTTCGGATTAAGACAACGATAAGATGAATGCCCACGCTACAAACGCTCCCAGCAGCCTCTGGTAGAAGGGAGTCATTTATTTAGTCACAAATCAAAGCAAACTTACGCTGATTATGCAGAGAAATTAATGCTGTATAAAAATAGAGGAGAAAACTTTAAAACAATATTATAGCTCTGTCAGCAAAACATGGCACAATTAAATGCATCGAATGAATAGGCGATCTGAAAAAAATCAAATATCCTTTCTCCATCAAAAATATCGGATTGAAAAGAAATTATATAAAATTTCATTTTTTCATCTCCCATCTCATTTTAGTTATTACTCATTGAGAAAGATCACGTCCAAGAGAAATAAAGAGGAGGAACGAAAGAGATGAATTTTTCCTTGGAAAAGGCAGAAAATGTGTACGTTTCAGCCATTTTAATCTTGGCGTCCTGACGCTAACTCAACTGTAACGAACACAAAGCTCCCTTCGCACCCGAAGACTCGAAACAACAGAGAGTTATATCATCTCTAAACTTGGAACCCTCCGAAATGCACCGGATTAGTCATTTGCAAGGGCTTCTTGAAAGACAAAGTGACGGACAGACCCTTTTTCTAGAAAAGGTTTATTTTCGCACCCGTACCTAACAATCGCAAGCGCCGACAGATACGGCCATAAGGCGAACTTGAAAAACAAAGAGAGTGGAAACTGATGCTATACAGATCATTGGAGGGCATCAATTGTGAGAAAAATTGGAATGCGAAAGTTGCATCACCACCAACAGTTCCAGGCACTCAGCCTTTATGTTTTTATGTCAATCAACTATGTCGCGTGAATCGACAATTGCCTTTTTAACTGACCCAAAAATTACAATGGCGTTGCTTAGTCTATCACCCTTGGTAGTATCTAAACAAGATTTGCGCATGACGTGTATCGTAGTTTTGAAAAATAGAGCATGACACGTTCTTATTTACCATCGTTCTCTTTCAAAAATTTTTTTTTTAATCTGTGCCGTATGAGGAAGTAATAAAACAAATTCGTGCACCACGTTTTCACGAAATCCTGAGGATTTGCCTCATGGCACGTCTCGATTGACATAGTAAGAGGAATATGCATACTTTGATGGAAATAACAGCCCACAAGAGCGTAAAAATTTTGAAAAATTATGTAGAGCTTGTGAAATGAAAGCTGCAACCTTGTAATTCCACATTAACTTTATTGACTGATGTAATTAATTGTACTATGATTGTATTATGTTTGTGTATTAGGATTGTAATTATGATTTAACTGTGAAATTCGTTTACCGTATTATTATGTTTTCATGTTGGGTGAACTAAAAAATTATTAAATAAATAAAAGTAAAATCGACAACAAAGATTTAGACTTATGAAGTCATAAATTTTATGTGGAATTACACGGTTACAGATTTTATTTCACTATCTTAAGCAAATTCCACGAAGTTTCGCCTGACACAACCAATTATTTAGAGCATTTACATTTGCATAATAAAGGACTACGAATGTTTTTGGCGCATAACTAATTTCCTCATCCAACAGATGACCTTTTCTCTCGGCACATTCGATGCATATGTATGGCGATGCATATGTAGAATCAGTTTGAAAAAATACCGCTCACATACGAGCACATTGAAAGTATATACGTCACGAAACGGGTAGATTCAGCTAAAAATATTCCCAATGAAACGGCATATATTTACGACATCGGTGTCTTTGAACAAAGTTAATGAAAAGTGACTTCTCCAACGATGACACAAACATGATTCACCAGAGGTGCAATGAGGCGTGAATCATGGCTTTCATTATTCTGGTAATTTCATTCCTTCAGCCAACGTCACAGAGGTTACGCATAGTAATGAGGGAGGGCACAGCAATGAGACCGAACGAAACAATGCAGAAGGAATACACGGACTTTATTACAAAGGTTTTATTCGCCCGTGTGATGCTAGTATTACCTTAGCCACTTCTTCAAAAAGGGCCGATTGGTCCAGCGCATGATTCTAAATGTAAAATTAGAGATCGGGATCAGAGATATTACATATAATTTTTTAAATGCCACTGTACCCACGCATAATAAACAGCAATAATAGATTTAATCAATGCTAAGGGATGATAAAGTGTGTGAGAAGTGTGAGAAGATATATCAAATTTTTAGGCTTAACTTGGTGGAACCACATTGCAATAGTGTGGAAATATTTTCACATTGTAATATTCCATAGAAAGTTTTACTTCATCCGACCCAGGGTTTCGACTACTACACCTCGATAATGACTGTGATAGTCGAAACTCTTACAGAATCGATAATGACTTTGTAATAGTCAAAACTCTTACAGCCAACATTTCACGTGTTTCGTAACTGCTGGTCTACCATTTTCCTTAGGGTGATAACATTGTTCCTCCTAGTTAAATCAAAGCATTGCACGCACGGAGTAGTATATTATGCATACTTGCATGGTATTAAGGGTAAACTTATTCTCTCTGATCGATAATGTATACCAGGTGGCGATTCACCATCTGCCACACAGCCTTAAGATGGCTTTCCGCATATTATGAACATGTAGTTGTATTTCCGAAGTCAATTTCTTTGGCATAAACGTACGATCAGTAATATAATATTACTAATCATAGATACAACATAGGCCTTCACTTGGTGAATGTTTTCCTTGATCGAAAAAAAAACTTTTTTCGATATTTACTAACATATGGTTGGTACACGCAACGGTGACGTAGATTCACTCTCTGGCCCTGTTAGTCCCTGCGGTAGCTTGATAAGTACTCCTTGAATATGTAAATGTAGAAATGCATTGGGCCGTTGGGAGGGCGGTTAGATATGCATGCATCACCTTGGCAACGGAGTGCACTCTCTTACGTTGGGACCAGATCGCGCGGCAAATATTTTCGCCTCGCTGGAGGGGAAGGGGATTTGGGTGGGTGAAAGGGGAGAGGTATGGAGGGAGAGAATGAGAGATGGCCGTGACCCAAAAAACATCGAAATGCTACATAAACACAGGCTCGGGGCGCCTCCTCTCTCTCTCGGCCACCGAGGCGAGAAAAAGGATGAATAATTATCGCCAAAGAAACATGATGGTTTTATGGATATGTACTCCTCGAGAACTGAATGTATGCGCCATGAAAATTTGCAACTGTAGTGAAATGTCAACCACCTACTGCCATCGGGGATGAAGAGACGGCTCCTAAGTATTCGGCATTTTAAAAATTCGAAACTTATTTTAGACTATGGATGATGGAAAAATGGAACAGCCAACAAGTAAAATCCAGTGCAATAATAAGTGCATTAAGACTGACTGAACCACACTGTAATTTTCAAGCAGTGGAAATTGGTCTTTACGATACAAGTTGAGATTTAGGGGTGCGTTCTACCAGAAGGTTGGTCTGGTCGGTGAGGTGGAGCCAGAAGAGACAAAAAGGGAGTAAATAAGCAGCCTGGGTTCGGCTGGACATAATCAAAGGCCTCTCCCGTTTCGAACCTAGGACCTCCGGTTAACAGCCCGATACTCTACCAACTGGGCTTCCACACTATCCCGTATTTTGGATAGCATTTGTAGAATTAAAAATTAATACTTTCCAATGTGTTTTTGATTCAAAAGATAAATGACCCTGCAAATTACGCGGGAGTCGGTATCTTTTTTGCTTAAATCGCTGAAGAAATAAAAGACGTTTTTTATACATACGGTTTTTTACCTACAAGGTTTTAATTCTCCGAGGTTACTAGCGCCTAACCTTAAGTGTAAAGGGTGTACACTAATGGAGAATATAAGGACTATCATAAATTCAGTTAACTACCTAAAAGAGGTTACTACCACCTTTTCGGCCAACGTTTACGACATTCCAAGCTTCAGTACTACATTACTCTTAAAATGTAAAATGTTCAACTTTTACTCATGCACATACAAACAAACATGAGTAAACAAACGTAAGTTTAAATATTTACGTTTTTAGTCGGGAATGACAGAGATGCGAAAACGAAAAGCAAGGGATGTATTCCTATGACTTTGAGTAGATGAAGGATGTGAATACGTACGAGTGATGGAAGGGTTGAGGATGCAAAGTAAACTCTTGTGTACGAGTGGATTGAAAAGTAGTCGATAGGAGAAGAATCGGGTGTAAAGCTGCGTCAAACCAATCTAAGAATAACTGACCTATGATTATGGACGCGGAATTTCCACTTGTGCCCGAACATTGATGTCCGTACTGGTACTGCATCCGTTCCTAATGCTTTCAGCAGTTTAGACACACTGTTAAACATATCACAGAATCTCAGCGTACTGAAAAGAATACCCCCATAAAACTCGGGCGGGCGATACTGAGCGGGTCAAAGAAGGAGGAACGGATCAAGACGAGGAATCGAACAATGCGATGATTGCACCACACACGAACTTAGTTACAAACACGCACGCACATCGAAATAGCTAAACAAACATCGAATAGTCCTTCGGAAGATCTCCCAAGTCCTCCACGGACAGTGGGGAGGAATTGGGCCGTCTTGGGGAGCTAAGGAGGAGGAAATACGGGTCAGGGACGTGCGGATGTGCAAGAGCCCCAGGAGGATGCCGGGAGCTGGCGGAACAAGAGGAGCCTGCCGCGATGGTGATAATCCGGATGAATCAGAGCAACGCGGGAGATATGATACTCGGTCCGCGAGATGGACTGAATTCAACCCCGGGCCGGATTAATGCGTGCGAGAACGCACCTGAAAGATCATTCGCGGCGGTGACATTTCGCTCGCACGCCCGTTGCGAAAGTCTCACGGCGGCATTTTGATTCAAGACATCAAGAAGAGGGAGGGGCAGGAATAGAGCTCACGGCTTTATCATCGGCTACCTGGCGATGTGTCTATCCCCGAGTGGTATCTTTGGTGGTAGGCGTCTATGAACTTGCGTTGGAACGGTTCCTAAACCAGAGGAAAACAAAAATGCTTCGGTGGTCATGAACATTGAGAGATAGACTGACGAGATGATAGATTTAGAATGTTTTCCATTAAGGAGATCAATAATAGATCATAAAAGGTAGCATTATAAAAAGAATAGGCCGGTGTAATCTAGTTAGCCAATATAATAATTTAAACGTGTTTTCATGCTTTACAAACTGTTTTTGGAGAATGACAAGAGATTTAAATTAGTCTGTACCTATTCATCTACGTTATGCCACACACCTATCTTCATTCGTGGGGATCCAAGCGTCTATATATCTTAAAAAAGTTTTCAACGCAACTAATGCATATTAACTAGCGTTACAAAACTTAATTAAATCAAACCTTGATGCTTAACCCATTAATGCATATTATATTATTACATTGCTAATGATCATTCAGTTGCCGTCAAATCGCTCCAGAATATCTGATGCCCGTTTTTCTTATGTGTACTAAAATATGTACGTATTAGTGCACGTACTTATTGCAGGTTTGGTGATGGTTCATCTGTTCCACACCCTAAAGATGACTTGCTGGGAACTCTGAATATGAAGGTAATGATATTTGGTCAGCTTACTACTTTTGTAGACTTGTAACTAAGTATGTTAGGAAGATTATAAAAAAAAACCTTTTTCAAGCTCAAATGATTACGTTAACGGTAACATTCATTTTATGAGCACCATACAGTTCCTTCAACGGCACAAATTTGAGCTGGCATCCAATGTTTTTTCTTTTCCACAGGAGACAGTAAGAATGTATTGTGATCAAAATATAAGGCTTCTTAACGGAACGGAAGCCAATGTCAAGAGGCAATTCTTCTTTCTTCATAGGGCACTAAACATTTATGATTATCAATCACTTCTTTACTGTTACGCAACTGATAACCCAGGCGATGAGACTTCAATTCGCTGGTGAGGAAGCGCATTAAAAGACAACGACAGAAGAAGATACGGCGTCCATCGACAGGCTTGGCTAGCGTAGAGAACTAGCAGCAGTGCTGCCAACCACACGAAGGGAAAGAAATCGTTTGGAAAATACTCAAAAATGTGAACCTGGAACCGCTGCAATTTGATACTCATTTAGTCATATTTCATTTCCAACTGAGTTACGAGTGTAATGGAATTGCTTAAATAGAAAGTACACTTCCTTCACGACAAATGAGCTGTGAGAACCATGAACAAACAACCTGCGGATGATTGCAAAGGGTGTCTCTATTGGATCAAAAAGCCACATAAACTAGTAACTCAGGCGTTAATGGCCAAAATGGAAAACTGATTCACCTCACAAAGTTGCCGATTTTGATCTCAATGTCTTAAAGAGTGAATAAAAATAAACATGTTTTACTGCATCTAAAAAATGGCCTCAGACATTACCTATGAACAGGGAGTACGTATATTCTTACTCTATGCTATAGAACAATAAACGCAATAGAAATATATCTAATCCAAGTAGGCCATACCGCTTCCTTGTCACATTGGATCAGGGGGTGATCTTCACCACGTCACACACCCTCGCGGTGGCTTGCAGAGTATCGCGTAGATGTAGACTGGATAACTTCCAGATCTATATCGATCGCGATGAAAAGGTGGTATCAGATACAACAAAGGGTTCCATCACGTAAGTATGGCGTAAAAAATTCTTTCCGAACTCAACTTTCTATGGCAGACTGGGCCATATTCACAAAATTAGAGAAATCGATTGCCGAAACGATAGATTCAAGATACCCTTCTTTCCTCGTACAATTAGGGTTATGAATAGCTGTAAATATATCCAATGGCATAAATACGAGCGCATCAATGGATAGTTGTAAGTTGGTGTAAGAATTTTAACGTTAACCAGCTAACAGCATGTTTTCGCGTACTTGCTTCGCTATTTTTATCTTTTATAAACTGTGATGTTTATACCAGAATATTGTTACTAATAATTTTTATGCATGACATGTAATGCATGTTTGTGATGAATTAACCCCCTGCCACACACGTTTACGGTGGCTTGGAGGGTATTATGTAGATCTAGATTTTAGTACGTTCTGAACCTTATTACTAGCTTAGAGAGGAAATGATCCAGATACTTCTCGTCCGGTGTTGGTCTGTTCACAGTTGCCGCAATCCTTCCCATTCTAGTCTGCAGGAGGTAGCCACTAACAGATGTCCTGATGAGAGGACACGCGTGGAAATCGGAACTCGGGCTGACAAAGGCCGAAGGCGAAAGGTTCCAATCAAAGATCAAACAGAGAAGGGGGTTGGCGCAAGTGGGAGGGGGGGTTGGTGGGGGTGTAGGGGTGGGGGGTGAGAGGAGCGTGAGGCAACAAACTACTCCCATCCGGTCACCTGCAAGCTTCTCAATTCCCTCCGCTAGGGGGACGGGAGATTGGGATAGATTTTCGGGGCCCCCAGAGGAGGTCTATTTCGGGGAAGATGGCAATGACTCCCCACTTCTGACGTAAATAGGGGACAGCGGCGCGGGGGAGATTGGGATTGAAATGGAGTTGGGAGTGGGGGTGGAGAGAGGGAAAAGGGTGGGGGGGGGATGATTTAAAAAGAATCGACGACAGGCCGCGAGATGTCCCGCTTTTCTCCGCGATGTCCGCGCTCAAGAGGGAAGTTCGAGAGATGGCCGCCCAGAGGACAAATCTTTGGACTACTGACCAAAGATCGCGGGTTCAAATCTGGGAGTGGCATGTGGATACGTACTGCTAAATCCAAGCTGGATGATTTCCGGGCACCGAATATTTCTTGGGAAACCACGCTTCCAAGCTTCCAACTCTGGTGTGTTACGAATAAACTCCTGTTAAACAACCTGCAAATTAACTCGCTGTTTGACTTAGTACTTATTGGGCTCTAACCTCAACAACCTGACCGAGATTCAAGTTGAACATTTTTTTGGTTTTTTCTTTTTCACATATATGTTATGAAAAGATACACTTCAGAGTAATTTGCCAGTAGTAGGAAATATGTGGCTTTAATCTTTGAATAAGAGGTCGTGGACTGTACGCGGAGGCACTTGGAGGTGGTTTTGTCCTATCCGAGGAAGCCTTATCCAATGATACATAAACCTTTGAAGGTGCCGGGCTTGGCGATAGTAGGCCACTAACAATCATTCACCCGATCATAGGGAGAAGAGGATTCGCTGCGTCGTAGGTAATGGACGCTTTCCTTTCAACTTTTAAAACGAACAATAAGAGGTTAGCCGATGAGAGAATCAAGAGCTGCGTCAAGCCAATCTTAGGATTTTGGTTAGTGAGGAAGGTTTATTACGGAGGGGGGTGGGAAATCAAGTAGCGAGCACCCCCTGCCACACTCCCTCGCGATATCTCGCAGGGTATTACGTAGATGCAGATGATGACGATGGGCATTTTAGACCCGTATTTTTCAGTTATTCGACCCGTCAATTAGTTCTCGAGTTATAAGCGGCGAGAAACAGACGTTTTAACCCCTTTCGGAAAAGTGAGCGTGCAAAGGACACGTACTTCATCCACTTAGTCCCATCACAACTGAGACTGCGAAACTCCTTCGTCGAATCACAATGGGGAACACACAGCTGACTCTGCCAATAGAAGTGGTTGCGATAGGATCTGTGCTAGCAGACCTTACGCCCCTCCCCCCTCCCCCCTTTCCCTCAAATAGTCAAGGACGGGAGGGGGATGACGTAGTTATCCTTTAAGCAACTCTTTTGGTGGGCGTCACCTTCTGCTTATTTTTATTTTTGATTTATGAGTGAAATAATCTGGTTAGAAGGTTAATTTTTCTTATAAAATTCATTTTTCGTTTCGATCTAACGATTCTGTGTACAAAGTAACCATTTCGGTACCGAGTAAACGCCCCCCCATCGTTTCAAAGAGTAGACAGTATACTAACGTAGACAGATATTATACTAACGCATCATTGCGTACTTCTCAAGGAAGTCACGCTTGTGGACAGCACCGCAAAATCACTCTCCTGTGCACCATAATTACATTGACGGCGACGCTGGACAAGAAACAAGAAGCGGAAAATATTCCTTTCGAAGAAAAAAAAAATGTGAGGATACATGTATCGCTTCTAAGATGAATTTACGGATGCTCACACTTAACGGCCGCGTTTCCGATGATAAGGAAAAAAATAGCTTTTGTCTCCCGCCTTCTCGTCGCCAACCCGACATAGGAAATTACGAAACTTACACCAAAGCTGGAGGAAAAAAGTAAGTACATCGCTCTGAGGCGAAACCTATGGAAGAAGGTCCAAGGAACAACATTGGGCAATCAGCCCCAAGCACATTCGCGCGCACAAAAAATATCCGCTGCGGAACTGAGATCCCCAAGAAGAATCTTCCTTACCATAGAATGAGAAGAGATGGCCCTCTCCCGAGATCCCTCAGGGGGAACAAGAACTGCGAGACGGATCCGACGGCTTTGTTAATTTTTTTCCCTTCATTATCCCGTTGTACTCTGAAAAAGAAAGGCGAGACGAATCGTCCAGACTGGACAAAGCACTGGACAAAGCTTGGAGTGGACTGGATTCTCAAAATCTTGATTGAATTCAAGCGTGAAAATCATACGTCCTACCTCTCCCCGTCTCACGATTACCGCGAAAGCGGTGAAATTTGGAATGAGGGGAAATTTGGGAGTTGGTCCGTGGGAATTTTAGAGATACAGTCGCATTAGCATATCATGATGGTTTCAGAGACGCATGCGTACATTACCTCGTTCCCAAACTTGTCCACTTCGTCCTACAACCTCTCAAATTTCACATTCATACTGCGAGAAAGGTGATGAGCGACACGGAGCTTAATTTGTCCATTTTCCATCGGAGTAGTTCAATTCAAAGCCCGGTTCCATTACGTTTCCGCTATGTGATTACCACTTTGAGTTCTATCGCCATCCCTCAAATACACTAACCGGCTAGCTGATGTACTTCAAAGTGCCAACGATTATCATTCAATGAAATAAACGCGACTACAAACGGATTAAGTTCACCACGAACTGTAAAACTGGGCCTAGATGAAATTAGTACACCTGTTTGATACACGTTCTATGGCTACCACCACCAATATCAAATTTGATATGGAAAAATATCAGGAAAGTAAGCAGTTTTATACTCTTCCACAGAATAGCAAATCACTGATTAAGTACTAAGCTTCTTCTTTGGCACTCATGGTCTTCGCATGATTTCCAATTCTAACGAGTTTACGAAAGCCCACGTTGTTTTTCCTAGGATTTCCTGTTACAATATGTGATTTTATTTTACGCTCCCACATGCATTCAGGCAATATTCTTAGTTCTTTTTAAGGCCCCACCCTGCTATTCCTCTCTCATTTATCAACCTAGACACTAAATTTTCGACACTAAATTCCCCTTTCAATATCCATATCTTCTGCTAACTTTCATGCCACTCAGAATGGTTAGTTATCTTCCTTTTTTAGTGATCCATTACCTCCCCTTAACGTCTTTCATCCACTTATGCTGCCTGATTGTGATTGTCACTTGTATAATCGTACAGACAACAAGTTTCCATTGTCATCTCATGCTTAATGATCCTTTTTTTTATATTTTCCGGAGACAGGTCCTAATCTCTAACAACCCCATTCCTTAATATAATGCACATTATTACGTGCACGCACTTACTTCTATAACTGTACAAATGAACGTCAAACTTAGACATGCAAATCAGTATGGGTGGGAAGTAAGAATTTTAGGTACGTTTATGGTGGCATTCACGAGGTATGTATCTACGTATGTCTCGTACAAGAATAACATCCACACCAGCGGATCCCTTGTAAACCACATGCACACCACACATGAAATGGAAGAGCCATTACTACGAACGATCTTCGAACATTACCTCAATGGTACAATTAGATCGTAACCTGATATATGAGACAGAAATTTAAGCCATCGGCGACATTGAGCAAGAAGATTGGGAAAGAGAACGAGGAGTAGATTGACAGACAGCTGAATTATGTCTTTAAAACCTGAATTATCTCTCGCAATCACAAAAATAGGACGGAAGGGAAAGGATTACTAGGAAACTTCGCGTGCTTACAAAAATTATACCACCATTCTTTATAATTTATCTTGGGCGATTTTCATCCAATTTGTGTCCAAAAAATAATGAGTTAATGAGCGAGAATATCAAATATATAGGTATATCTAAATCCGTAGCATTATAAAAAGTTATTCCATACATGCGCTTCAATGTGAAATGCATACTGATATGCAATTACTGACGCAATTGCTAGCCAATAAAAGAAATAATGGCTACAAAATGCATAGCTGAGCAGAAGTATTCTAGAAACATTTTACGTAAGTACTCTAGGTTTTTGCGTGGCTAACAAAACTATAGGGTATCGAGTAGAGGAGTCGCACACGTAGTTTCCCGTGAAATCATCAGCGATGAAAATACAAAAATAAACCAACTAGGTAACACAACTTCACTGCTTGTCTTAGCGTTTTTCAGTACAGTACACAAGACCTTTTGAAATTACGAAATGTATATGTAAAATTATATTATGATGCATCCGGAGATCGGATTGGGGCTGTGGCTGAAGTACCGACTTCCCATCTGGTGGGCTGGGGTCCGAATATCGACCTTGGAAGAGATTTTCAGCGACAAACTAGTACAACTTAAGTTTAACTGCAATGTGAGTAATACCTCAAGCCTGGTGACCTATCAGATTCGATTTTGAACTATGGACCCCATAACGTGATGCATAAAGAATAGGTTGATGTCAACGCTGGGTTTCACTCCTTACTCTAAAAAAAAGCCCCACCTATATGTATAAATCCAAAAATTTCACGGCTGCAAATAACCTAAGCAACGGTGGCCCCCACTGAATGACTTAAGGCTTAATTGTGAATCTAAAATCAAGTCAATGAGATAAAGAAAGTTCTTATGCTTTCCCGGCTTATTAAGGTGGCTGAAGCGGTATTTGTGAGCCGTTGAGTGTACATAAGCGACAATACTACACAAGCGTAATTATTTTTCAAAAAACGTCGGAAAAATATTAGGACCACATTTCAGTAAATAAAAACTAACTATACGGTACCGTACATGCCATTACGGTATTTACAATACAAGAATTGTACATTGTATTTCTGCCTTAAATAAAGCTAGTTTTAAGTTGGCAGGACAAAGAATGTCATGGCAACTATTGGTAGGTGTCGGCGCGATATTCAAAATTAAGGCGAACGTTATGTTTAAATAAATTTTTATTTAAATAAAATTTGCATCTTTGAGTCGGTGTAACTCCATAATATTTGTCAGAAGTCATTATAATAACATACATATTTATTAATTCAAAGATCACGTCCTAGTCGTGAAAACTTTAGCGGCGTTACCCGCTGAAATTATATACCCGCTGAAAATATTTGCTATAGTAAATAATTATTATTTTACATTTAGAAGAAAATCTGTAAATGAGCTATTATGAAGTGCATCTCATGCACCATAAGGTTACGCGTTGATTAAGCATCGAGTTACCAAAAAATCTAATCGGTAAAGTGCATTTTTTTACACTTTAACTCACAGCTATCACTTATAAGGACGCGTATATTAAGTTTCAAGCAAGTATGCACGTGGACAAAAATCCACCTCCATCCACCTTCACTGAATAACTTCTTCTCGCGTCTTCATCCGGGTTAGATTCTCCATCTCCACCGACGTTTCGCGATTACCCTGAAGACAATGAGCGACTCGGTTAAGACCCGAGAAGAATTTACTCAATTCAATTTCATTATTTTTCCAAATACTAAGACCGCCTCATGTATAAAACAACATGAGAATTATGAATGGTTTCAGCTTGCGTACGGCAGATGGATGCGAAAACTAGGGAGAGTTTTGTGGAACGGGATGGCGAGAGAGGAAGATAGGAGCGTGGGCCTTGAGGAGATGTTATTATGGGTGGACACGAAAATTTTTCCAGGCGAGGAAGAAACATTCGCCCAGAAAAATATGATTAAGATTTCAAGGATAAGATCTGCAAGATCGAAAAAATTAGGCAGAATAATTTCGCTCGCGCTGACTTTCGAAGCGATTTCTCTCCTCGTCCACGCCCGGAAATTTTATGAAATAAAGACGAAATCTGGGAGAAATCGAGATTTGATGCAACATGGAAATTTTGAAAAAGTCATTTGAGCCATAATTCGTGAGATTCATTTCCGGTCGTTCCGAGTAAAATTCGGGGAAGAAAGTCCAGTGGTTCTCAGCCTTAAATGGGAAGTCCTTTCGCAGGAAGCTTTCTTGAATGTCTGATTTGAGTACATACAAATGGGGTTCCTCCCGTCTCGCGAACACGTGATAGGGGTGAAGCTACTGACCGGAAAGTCCCGGGTTTGAATTCTGGGATAGGCCTTTGAACACGTTCAGCGATATCCAATCAGAGCATTAAAGGGGTCAAAAATCTGGCAGACCTCTCGCTTTCATCAAATTCCTTCATTAATACCTTTTCCCAACAGATATGGATTATGCTCACATAGGGTTTCTCTTCAATCCTACTCTTCCTTCCAATCCCGTCCGAACACTCTCCTCCCGCGTAATGCGCCTTTAAAGTGCAAAAGATCTCAAACTCCATGAAACGACGGTAAAATTTTGCCAACTTAGGGTCATTGGATTCTCAACGCTAACAATATACGCCAAAAAATAACTTCGGCAACTGTAGCCCAATAAATTATAGGCAATCGTTATCATTATCCGAAATAGTTAACTAGACCTTGCTAAACACTTCTTGGTGTGAGTGTAAATTATGCGATTCGACTAATTGTAAGTAACAGAGAGAATGAGAGATAGAGGGAATACAAATTCTCCTTAAAGAAGACGTTAATTATAAGCAGAGCAAAGATACGAGAAGGAAAAAACAAAGAGAATTACACTAGTCGAACGGTGATATATGTATAATGAAATCTCCCCGCTAATAGAGATGAACTTGAGTATACACTGAGGGAGTAATATCTCATTATAACAGAATGTAAGCCTTAACATGAAGCTCACTCGTAAAAGTCAATTATACCCAGCCTGCGAAGAATTGCGACCCAATAACGTCACACCATATTGGTAGCACATTATGACCGGAAAAATC
This sequence comes from Platycnemis pennipes, assembly GCA_933228895.1. Lineage (NCBI taxonomy): Eukaryota > Metazoa > Arthropoda > Insecta > Odonata > Platycnemididae > Platycnemis > Platycnemis pennipes. Next base: position 124,873,409 of record OW121851.1, on the reverse strand, counting down.
GAGAAGCCGGAGACAAACGCAAACGAGTCCCAAAAAAAAGATCGAAAAGACAGTCGCACTGCGTGTGGGGTGCGAGCGAGTCTATCGCTAAAAAGGGGGAACTTATCGACTTCCTCGCCTCGGAAATGGAGCAAATAGACTCAGAAAACGAGAAAAAGAACGGAGAGGGGAGTAATTTATAGCTCTCCTCGGCTACCAGACAGTTAAGACCAGATGAAGAGACAATATCAGGTGCATTCGCGCGAAATGAAAAACAAGGTTTCAAGGTTGATTTTACGAGCGCCACCCATCACTTAATGAGGACGAAATCACACCCACGTGACTAAATTACGGCACCCGCAGATTACGAAAATGGAGTGGTTTTAAATTTTCTACAGCCGTTCTACTCGAGAGTAATGTGAAATAGATTCAGTTTGAATTCTCAAAACAAAAAACGTAATTAAAAGCTCTAAATCTATATTGTAGTTCAATAACTACATGATGCAAGAGGATGCAGTCAACGAAATAAATAGGCAAATTAGGAAACGCACTTCCAGGAGAAATGGGGGATGAAGAATCAAAAGAGCAGTCCTGGGAAATGATCAAAACCCAACTAAAATCAAATTTAAGGCCTTCTTAATATCCCTAAATCAACCATTGCAAATTTTTAAAAACAACATTACCTAACCGGCAGAGCAATGTCAATAACGAGACAGGAACGTAGGGATAGTACTCGAAGTCAACAAAAAACCCTTAGCACTTCCGCAAACTCTTTCTCTCTCTCTTCCCCACTTCACTGGACGAACGGCCGCAACACGGGTCCCTTGGCCTCAGCTTTTACGCGACCGCAGCGGAGAGGCATCGGTCTTGGAAGGCCGACAGAGCGTGAATCCAACTCAAAACTTTTCACACACACACATAACCCAACATGCTTCCCTCCGGACAGCCTCGGGCATTGATCGGTCTTTCTTATTCACAGAGGGCAGTGGCACTGAAACATGATGGCTTAAAAAAAAACACCGGAGAAAAACCGCCAAAAGATACGAATGGGGGATTATTTCACCTCTATAATATTTTATTCGAGAGGGTTCCACCACGTCTTGCCCGGGATAATAATTTTGTCGTTTCCCCTTTCCTTCCATATTGAAGTTCTATAGCCGTTGTAGTAATTTTTAGCACGCCTGTAATGAAATGAGTATCGCTGTGCCGACCATCGTAGCGTCCACATTCACTTATGGGAAGAAGAGCTGCTGCCCTATCCTCCGGGTGAAGGGGTGTATTTCTTGTATGTGTAATTCTTGGCGGTCTCCCGTCGCCAAATCACGGTATCTTCATAGCTTTCGTTATTATTTTAGCAACCTACAATAGCCAAGAATTAACTAACCAAAGCCAACTCCAAAAGCTCTCTCTTACTGCCTACGACTGCGTACTCGACAAGTTAATTGGAAAAGAAAATTTACTTTGTACATTGCACACTAAAGTTTAATTTACTTCGACCATGGTTTCGACAACTTTGTATCATTACCAACGTTGATAATGACAAAAATATGCCGAAACCATGGTCCAAGTGAATGAAACTTTAACGTGGAATGTACAAAGTGAATTTTCTTTTCCAATCTCGTGCTTCCACAATGTGAAGCCTCAAACGTTGAATCTACAAATTAACTCCCTTACTTCGCAGCTAACCTCTATATTTCAAAATGTCCTTCTTCCCTGGTACAATTAGGGATATTAATAGCTATAAATATATCCGATATTAAAAATACAAGTGTATTAATAGATACTATAGGTAGTTGCATGCTGATATCAGGATTTTAAGCTAACCCAACTAACAGCATGTTTTTGGATGCTTGCTTGTAATTGTAAAGTTTAGACTAGAATTTAATTAGTAATCCTTTTTAAACATGATACGTAATACATGCTTGGTATGAATTCACCCCCTTCCACATAACTTTATGGTGGCTTGCAGGGTATTATGTAGAAGTAGATGTATATCTAGAGGCCGATCTACCAATCGAAACCCAAAGGATGAACTCGGTGGATTATAACTCAAATAATGGTCTTCTTCACTCATTCAAAAGTTACACTTACGCGATAACAACGTTAAAATAAGTTCGTTCATGCGGGCTTTAAGTTTTCGAAAGAAGATGATGATCACAGCGATGAGTTTCGCCGGCAATCATTCACCCCAGGACGACAGAGAGCGAAAATAAGAACGCGAGCGTGGGGAAGACAGGAACTCCGTCACGTAAGCGGGAATTCACACGAACAATAAGTCTAGATTATGGGACTGATTTCGATATCAGTGCGAAACGATAGCTTACACGCGATTGCAGAGGGGAGCTTGGAGTATATATATATATGCCTTCCTAGCCATAATTACGTTCTGTTTAGAGAAAAAAATGGGTTTCCCACCTAATTTTTCACGAGATAATTAAAGACTGCACGCAGAGATTCATCGACTAAATTTCACTTGCAAATTACCTCCAATTCGCCGAAAACTCTTTTTTAAATCTTTCCTTTTCTTCCTCCCAGAAATTTATGTCCAAGGACTCGTCAGGTTTGGACAATAATTTGGCTGTTACTTTTAATGACAAAGCGTCCTTCAACCCTCTCAAAACCCCAACCTTTTTTCAAGAGATGAATGATTGTATCAAATAATTTCTACATTTATCAGATGATCCCATGGAGGAAAAAATTTTGAATTCCTCTCTTTAAAATTTTCAGCAACGATCATAATGGCCGCCTAGGCGATTAACAAAACTGTGAGACAAAAAAATCATGATGAACCGAAGAAAATTTAGGCATCCATGGGAAACCTCAAAAATGTTCAGCCATCTCATGGAAATAAGAATCTAGGGAGACTTTCAATTCACCGAATGAACTGACCATTTTTTCCTCAAATCCAAATTCAATCCTCGCACCAAGTGAGACGAATAAACACGCTATCTGCAGCACTAAAATGCTTCTAATCACCTTCCACAGGAAGGAACTTGACTTCGTTCGTAACTTGATAGAAACTGAGATTCAACTTCAACATAATTTCTAAATAGTGTATATTTAGTGTAAATATATACGCCTGGGGTAACAAGTTACCTGGCTAAAGAAGACTTTTTTCGTGTTTTTTTTCATATTCCGCAAACAAACACTGATTGGATAACGAATGTTTTAGAGGTAAATATGGGGAAAATATAGTAAAACCGTCATGGACACATCATATCTTTGATAGGATCAACGGTTGATACATATTCTGTATAACAGTGAGAAGACCAGTGTTTTCCCTGTGATTTCTCTGGAAATCAAAATGACGAACCTAAAAATTACTTTTCAACAAAAATATCACCATTTTGTCGGTTTTTGTAATTATAGAAATATGAAAGTGTCCATTCTCTAAATTATAATCATGGGTTTGAAAATCCCCAAAGAATTGCTCAAAATTGTAGCACAGAATTTGATTTCGGAGCGGTTGTAACCCAAAAAAAGATACATTCGAGCCGATTTTCAAATTTTTAACCCGCGCAGGTGTAAAAACTAATTCACTTAAACAAAAGTAGCAAAGAAACAGAGGTGGAGACATTTGAGATTCGAAAGATATGAATTAAGAATTAAAAAACCCAGTATTGCCATTTAAGGAAGAATAATACCTGCTTAAATTAGCTCAGATCTTACACCAATGCCGATATCACTCTTTGAAAAAGTCCTCGCCCAATATGTCCCAGAGAACTCAGCTTACCTGAAAGGAAAGAGACAAAAGTATTTAGCTTAAATTCATCAAGATGTAGATTAGCTAATTTAAACATATCATATAAATATAAATTACACGAAAAAAATTGAAATTATTCAAGATATAGCACAGTTAATATTTTAAAGTGTAGCCAACTTAATTCCCGCACTGTCTAGGTGATGTATGAACCACTTCCCCATGTGTTTAAAAAAGTTACGGAGATGTGGAAAACAACATGTGATGCTAAAGGTCACGATTCCCATTTTAAAACTTATACATTAAGATATTTTAGCCCTAATATCATAATTTAAAAGAGATATAAAGATTAATTTGCCAGACGAAGTAATTTTAAACGTATTGTATTTGGATCGCATAATTCAAACAGCAGATAATGCCACATCTCTTCGAATCAATTAGTGCGGTTCTATTTGTAGAGTTTGTAACTACAGAGCTAACGGATATAATCCCCTTTACAGGAATTTTTGCTTTTCAGGAGAATTGCAGGACAGGAATTGTGTGCTTTGTAGAGATTTATAACGTTTAGCGAACCACGTCCAAATGCCTTAAGCACTGCGTTATACACTGACTACGACTCTGTCGGATAACGTACGATTAGATTTTTTTAATGGAATCCAATTGAAAGTTCAAGAGAGGACAATGTCAAGATTCCAGAACTGCTACTTGAAAAGTAGTACAGAAGAGAGGACACTCTGATATGCAATTATTGAAATCCAGCAATCACGGAAGGGAGGTGGGATGAATTTGTGAGGGCGGTTCAGACACTTATAACTAGCGGGAAATAAATAAATCTTAATAGTAAAATTTCAAGAGGTCAGCCTCATTATTTGAGTATAATAAGATACTATTCCCAGGCCCAGGCGTAAAGGGCATTTATACCTAAAGAAAATACTGCTTATAGCTAGAAATGCAAGCGTAAAAGTAAGAAAATAAATCACCAGAACGTACATCTGGACCATGTTTCTTCACGGCAGTGAGGAATGGAAGATGACAGCAGCGGAGAAGAGAAGGGTGGAAAGCATTCGAAATGTGATGTAACAGGAAAATGATGAACATTAAATGGATCGATCGAGTAAGAAACGACTAAGTCCTAAGAAGAGTGGGAAAAAAGAGAGGTCTGCTGAAAACTCTAAAAAGAAGACGGAACAACTTAATCGGCCATGTCTTGAGACACGATGGCCTGATGAAGACAATCGTTGAAGGACAAGTGGATGGGAAGAAGGGCAAAGGAAGGCCTCGTGTGAGATATATGGAACAATGATGAAGGATAGGAAAGAGAAGAAATACGTAAATATGAAGAGGTAGACCGATAGAAGAATCGAATGGAGGGCTGCGTAAATCCAATCTTAGGATTGTTGACTGATGATGATGGTGATAATGAAGGACTCCTTCCAAATTGATCAACGGCAGCAAAACCAAGTCGTGACTAGAGAGCGATTTATTAAGTTTTAAGCAAGCTGAATACAATTCGGAGGATTCGGGAGGAAGTGAGCAAAGGGAGGAGAGGGGAAGGAGACGGGCGTGTGAGTGGGAACGGAGCCGTCAGAAGCCCTTCGAAAAGGGGTTCGCCGAGGGTGGAGTGCGAACAAAATCCCTCTCTGGAGAGAGTGAAAGGATATATAGGAGGGATAATGAGAGGTGGCCGAGATTCGGTGGGAACGAGGAGGGAGAGCGGCAACGCCCTCCGTGGGACGGAAGCGAAGGGGGGTGGAAAAAACACGAAGAGGATGGAATGGAAACCGAAAGCGAGAGTTTGGAATGGGAACGACGGGGTTCATGAATATTCACACCTCCCACTAAAATGAGCGGCTTCGTGCACAACATTTGTTTTTTTTTGTTGCTATCAGGGGCGGTGACCGACATCTGAGGTTATTTGCGCCATTAATGAAGGAGGGAGGTGAATAGGAAAGGGGTAAGCATTATTCATGGATGAGAGAAAAGGCGGTAAGAAACGGAGAGTCATCTTTAAGTACTCTGCACAGAATTGGTGACAGTTTAAATGGCTACTAGCCTAAGAACTGACAAAAGTATCTTTGGAAAATATTAACTGAATCCAAGCTATGAAATTATTTGGGCGGTGCACATCAATTAGGAATGGCATGCTACAAAGGATAAGAATAATGCGCCACCCACTCAATTCAGTCGTTTTATCAACTCATGACAAGTAAGGATTCATTTTGAAGAGCTTTTGTATTTGCTGGAAGGTTATATTTCCTATGGAATACATGCGAAATTATAAATAATCCAGAGGGTGGGTTATACGATCGATGAGGATAGAGATCATCAAGTGATAACCTAACGACGTGTGAAATTCACACGGAGAGAATGAGAGTCACTTCCTTTCCCTGTATCTTCGGTGATTTCCCAGAAAGATTCGGTATCCAGAATATCACTTTCGTTTAGATAAGCGTACGCTAGGGACCAGGGTTGGAACTAGTCGTTAGTAGTTCAAGGAACTGGGCTACAACACAAATTAGAGTAGGTACTCTTTCAACCATTACTTGCGATTTGAACACTATATGAATTTTAAAACAAATTTTAAAATTTTCCATCTTATTTTTGTCCACCAAACAACTCTGTTTCGAAAGAAAACTCTGGACTTGACCTAACGCAGGAATTAAGTCCTTTAATCTCTCCAAGAGTTGGGAACATTTCAACCTTTCCTGGAATCGAATTACTACACTCAACGGAAAAATATAGCTATTCCAACATCGTTGTTGTTGCTGTTATTACTAGGGGAGGCGGTCGACAGCAAAGGTCATTTGGGTCATTTTACGATCGGTGGATAATTGGGTAGAGGTAGAAATATATCAAGGGAACGGAGAAAGGGTAAAGAGAAACCCGGCGTCGGCATTAGCCGTTCTCAACAAAAGGCACCAAGGGGTTCAAGGTTTAACTTACCAACCGATGGACAAATAGGCTTAAAAAGTTCTCCACACGCACTCAAGGTAGGATTGGGATTCCACTGGAAAACCTTCGCCACTGCAGGGACACGAACTCGGGGCTTTGGAATGGAAAGTCAGCACACCAGCACCCCACACCAACCTTATCCACCGACTATTTCGATCGGAATAGAAATCTTCATATCAGATGTATACACTCCAGCCAGACCGTTTTATAATTAAACCCAGCCAGTCCGTTTTATAATTACACACCTACATAGCAACCTGCAAGCCACGATAAAGGTGTGCCGCTGAAGTGAATCTTCAACATACTCTTCAAAGAGGATTATTAATTAGCTTTTAGCCGAACTGTACAAAAATATTAGTGCCCAACTCGAAGGTAGGTTTTTGATAAGTGAGGGCAGAGCTCACCCCGTACTAAGCCAATGGCATGTGAAATTAACACATATTCAAGGTTAGGGGCCAGTTCCTTTCCATGGCCCACCAGCGATTTCCTACGAAGTTCTGACAGAAAATGGAATCGCGAGGATTTTAGGTGGCGGTATCCAGAAAGACTCCTGTCCGGGAGTTGCACCTGGGTTGGTAGTTCAGCGCTCTACTCAATAGGCCACCACGACACCCTAGTAGATCTATAGCAGGTCTAAAAGTATTTAAAGAGCAGAACCAGGATGTATAAACGTGCCAAAACGGACCGACGGAAAGTAGTTAAGTTTCCAGTCACGAGGTATTTTTCAGGGTTCCAGGAGAGGAAATGAGATAAAGGAGGAATAAAAACGAAGAATGGTCAAGGGGGAGAGACTTTGAAAGCGAGCGAAGCCTTAGAAATTGCTTGGGAAACCCAACCGATGATTCTGGGGGCGGGATCCGCGGATAGGAATCGTGACGGACGCGAGGATCACGAGCCGAAGAGGTCGCTGAGAAGGAATTATTTCCACGGGAATGTAAATGGTGGAGTGGCATCGAAGGGGGGAGGGTCCAATTTGCAGCACGCCATACAACTCCTGGCTACTGTTGAAGCAGACAACATGGCGTGAGATCGAGGGAGAAGAGAAATTTTCGGCAACGAAGGAGTTCGAGGCAGCGCGTTACACTGCTCCAGTTTCCCTAAAATTGCCTGCAAACGGCTCTCAAAGATTCTGATCATTCCTCCCCTGGAGATAATCACCCAAACTAATTCACATTTCCAATTTCAAGTCTTCTACAATGCAGAACTACTAGATACACATAGTCATGGAGATAAAAGATACTTTAAAGACTGTGCAATGCAACACCTAACCAATTGTAGCATCATCATAAGTATTTTGGGGATGGAATGCCATCTGCTACTTACATGGGATAGTGTTAACCATTGTTTCTGCCAGAATATTGGGAATAATTTACGTTAAAAAAATAAGTACAGAACTATTTAAAAACGATCGTTCTGCACGTTAAAATCAAAACTAAGGGTCTTAATTCCTTAAAACAGATGAGATAATTCTTACAAATTTTTAAACCTAGAAAACTGGTCAATTAACCAAATCTCCACATTCAATGAATATTTATCAAGTAGTAAACATAAGAACAATTTTGTTTTAGGTTTTGGCGAATGATAAGTATGAAGAAAAAGCATCAAGAAGTATGGACAGTCGACCAAACCTTACAGTACCCCAATTGATATTTTTACCTGTGAGTCAGATATAATCATCAATAGACCTTGAGATATGTATCAAGGATGGCCGAAACTGAAGTCAGGAATATTACACTTATACGGATGTAGGGAGGCTTTTGAGAATGTCACCAACACTGTTCACCCCGATACTATGGGCTATCACCACGTAGGAACTAAAATAAAAGTAAACAGCGACCGGATATCCGGCGGATGTGAGGTCTACGTTTAGTATGTACGTGAAAGATTTTATGGTTGGCACAATGAGGGCACATTAGCCAAGCCTTGACTCATCGAGGAAGGTTGTGGTGAGCAATGAACTATGAAAAGGAAAAAGAACAAACTATTTCTTTCGAGGGACTAAGTAATAGCTTAGCAATCAAAGAAATTCATTATCTGAGGACTGAACATAAGAGCACAATCTGAACACTACCAAACTCAGTAGCATACCTACTTTAATCACTCTTATCCATAATCATTTAACTACTAATTATTGTTCAATACGCAGCAAATAGGGCGTTCTTTTAAACACAAATGTAAGATTATTATCGAAATGAAAAGTTGGGTGCATTAGCTTGACAGAAAGTTTTGTCACAGTTTCATTCATCGTGGGGAGCCTTAATCGTATAAACGAAAGAATAAGGTGAAAATAAAATCGAGAATTTGGGAAAAGGTGGAATAATTTTTCATCCAAACTCCAAAACTTAATGCAGACACTTCTAACGATCGATATTACAGCGTCTGAAAAGAAATTAGACCTAGATATCAACAACTACGTCAAGTTGGCATGGCAACATGATACGACCATAATGTCAGGTGGAGCACACTGAAATCATGACTTAAAAAATACATGTAGATAAGATTAGCGGATTCCCATCGATATGGTAGGTTTCCATGGACCACATCTGTTCCTTCCTTCCCTACTCTTCTGATCGTTTCATATTCTACGCTATTTCCCGCTTTAATTCAGCATATTTCCTCCTCCAACCAGTCCTAAAGTTTATCCTCTCCACCCTTCTTCCTATTTTTTGTGTAATATTCTACCTTTTATAGCAGTCTTCACTAAATAGTCGTTGGAATTATTAGGTTCATACAACCTACTCTAATATTCTTCATTATCTTTCAATGCCTATCCTTCAATGAATCTTTCAATCTTTCATACTAATTCAGAGATATAAACCGTCGGACCGAGGAAATAAGAATTGGTTTTCCCGATGCACAATACATGGCTATTCTGCAAAAAGGTCTCATGTATTATTGAAAGGCCAATGACAAAAATTTCATAAAAGGAAAATTACGAAGTACACTTCAATATAATTTCCAACAGTTTTTTCTCTTCCATTCTATTTCAGACAAAGCCCATCAGGTAGATTGTTGACATGCTGACCAGAGGGCCCTGGTTCGGGTCTCGGGAGACGTCTTTGAATTGCCAAACCCAAGCTGCGTCGTGTTTATGAATACAAGATCTGCCTGGGAAACCGCATGCGGCACAGGAGGAGAAACTGGACCCCCTACCCCGAATCGCAGTTCCAAACTCAGTTGGGATTAGTATTTGGTGAGCCCTCGCCCTCAAGGGCAAGGGATAACTTTCCGTGGAGAGGGAAAGTGTCGTGCAACAAGACGAAGGAGCGGCCGAAACGTCGTAAGATGGATTATACGCGGAAAGCCCTCACAACAAAGGACAAACTCAGGGTTGAACACAACTATATTTATCTGCAAAATGTCTTCTTCACGACTGGTGACCTATCACCCCAGGCCACACGATACTGTGGTTGCAATGGGGTATGTTGATGACGAGCAAATTAGCCGAAGATGAAAATTTTGAACGAAAGAAGGAATGATTTTCCAAGAGAAAAAAAAACAAAACAACCAATCTTAAGGAGTTAGCAGGGTGACATTGTAGCCGTATATGGGTTCAACCTTCCACATTAAACCTTTCCAGATTTCCAGACTATCCCTTTCCCTTTTCATATATTTGTTCGGAATAAAAAGAAACTGTAAAAACGGAGCATATAAGTTTGGGATACGGATGTGTGGACTTCAGATGAAAAGGAAGGAGAGGAGTTGAAGAGGAGGAGGGAGGGAGTAAATGCTGAGCGCCAAGGCAAACACAGGGCGACGGTCTCCCGAATCCGAATGGACGGCCTTGGAGGGCCGAGGAAGTGCGTGTGCGAAAGGGAACACTTCCCTCCCTCCCTCCCACCACAACCACCCCCCCCCCCCTTCCCGCCCTCCGTTCCCAAACAACCCCCCCTTCCCCATGTGCTCCACACATTAACCCATAAAAATCAAAAATACTCCCCACGAATTTCGCACTGCTGTAATATTGCCGGAAGCACTTTAGGTCAAGGGCAAGCGAAAACGTCCGGGGAGGATGGGTGAGTGTCGTGCAGCAAGATGAGGGAAGAAGGAGCTCCCGAAACGTCGAAGGGTGCATTATACTCGGAAAGTCCCTTCAACGCGGATTTTAGACCTTGGAATTTGGTCGCAAATATTAAATGATTGGAGGGATTTAAAAAAATAATAATATTTCGCCGATGAATGAACGCAGAATTCTAAAATAGGAGCGAGAAGGAAGAACCCGCGTAAACCCCCACTGATGCCTATATCTTAAACCGAGACAATATTAAATTGTTTTTTTTTTAGTTATTGCATCGATTCACATTTTTTTTATTTTCTTTAAAGGTTATCTCCACTTAAAATATGCTCGTTCAGTCTTTGGGAATAATACGTGATAAGAACAGCTCTAATCAGCATAATCTTCTAATAAATTCGTACGGCTTGATTAGAAGAGCTACATCGATTGGGATTTTAATCTAAGTGAAAAAAGTTGGTTGATGGAAACGGCCGATACAGTATGGAAGTCCACTGCTAGTAGGTAACAAAAAGACTTTACAAATCCACTGTTAAAAAAGTAGTCAATAAAGTCCTTTTTTTAACAGTGGGTTTGCAAAGTCTTTTTTCAACGACTGAAAAAGTTACTTGCAATAATAAAATGTTTAAACTCTGAGACAGCAACGCATCAGGCAACCTCAAGCGTATTTATTTAAATACATAAATAAATATTGTTGTTATCACTTTTCAGCGTTATTGTGCTATAGGTAATGACGCAATTAGATTGGTGAAAAAGCAAAAGATAGTTATTTTAAAATCCTTTCGATAAATTTAATTGCATCATTATATAGATTTCAAAACTTCATTCAGAATATAATGTGTAAACCTATTCTTATTTACAAAAACATTATAATCTCAAGCAATATCTAAAAACTACCTTCAGGTTACTCATTCCATTCCATGCCTATTAATGGGACAAACCTAGACGTAAGAAATTATACCAGAATGGCAAAACACAAGTTGCTATCTTGCGCACTGAGATTTTTACCCTAAATATTTTTTTGGAGTATATGCACTGCGGATCCAATTATCGGTATGTCTTTGAAGACCGGCCGACCTCGCTCGCTAAAAATCCAAGATTTTCGGCAAACATCTGAATCGATCCATTTATTAGCCCTGAAGTCCGCGAGCCGACCTACTTCCAAAAATACTCTAGCAGAGAAAGACCTGCTTGAAATTCGCTCTGCCCCCAATTCGTCATAACTTCTACAAGCCGTCTAAAAAGCTCTTTAAATTACGATAAGTACAGGAGAAAAAAAATAATTATTTTGTTGCTTGGAGGCCTTGCACGGTGGAGGAATGTATTTAAGTACGGCTAAAAATCATCGGCAAAAAAAAAACGAGCAAAATTCTTTGATTGTCAAAAAAATGTACCCTCATGCTAGGAAAATATAAGCAAGGATTGAAACACAGGGGAATAGGGAAGAAAGATCTCATGTCAGTGGGTTACTCCCAACGCCTGAAGGTCATGATGAGGGCAATTACTCCCTCAATCCCCTTAGGCGTTCGGCTAGGGTTGACACTTGCCTCATCCGTGAAGGGTGTGGATCTTGTGGAATGAAAAAAAAGAACGAAGTGAAGTGACCAAGAGAAGAGAAAAGGAAGAAACCAGAGTAAGCCGAAGGAGATCACAAACCGTGCATTTATTCACAACTCTACTCTGACCAAACTTACTTCATCACCCAGTACTACAATAACAATACCATGAAAACATCTAACTTTGAAGTCAGTGGAGGTTATAGAGCGAGATACGTTGATCACTTCTGACCACCACGGTATTGCAACGTAGCCAATTTTGAGGCCATGAAATTTAAGCACACTATATCACTAAATAATCGATTCCGGCTTCTCGTGCAGCAAAGCGACTCAGTTTTCGTATTTCAAGGCAAGGCAAGCGAAGTATTTCAAGGCAACAACTCCATCTCGGCTTGACTAAGCGTGATACCAAAAGAAGAGCAACAAAGAGAATAAAAAATATTCAAAAACCTCCAATGCTTGAGGTGAGGTCTGAAGTCTCCATTAGCCGAAAGTTTTCAATATAAGATGAATATTACAATACAGCAGCAAATCTCAGCCAGTAGAAAAATGTGCGGGTTGGAAATGATATTCCATGCTGCGCAAGGACATTCAGTAGGACATGCAGTAACAATTTTCCAGGATAAAAAGAATACAGCCAAGATAAAATTATTCGCCATTAAAAGGTAGCCATTTAGACATTATAAACGGAAAACTGAACTTGAAGTATATCAACGCATCTTTCAAGTGGGGGAAAAGTGAACCGTTAAAAAAGATCCTTGCTAGAGCCTGGACTCGGCTCTGAGTTCTTGGGATTAAAGGACAGTACTATAACCACCACACCAATTACATCTCCGTATTTATGACTAAAAAAACTTCACGTGATGATATGAATTCTAGAGGTCATCGGCAGAATTAATCCCGCAAATTTAATGCTCAAATAATGGCAAGAATCAATTTCACCGACATCACTACCCTTAGACACCGAGCACTGTTTAGATAGTGTAGTGTGAATTTTTTTGGTGAGTTGTTCAAATGCAGAAGTGGAAACTATCTGCGCACACAGGCATTCTCCAGAAGAGAAGTAGAGATACGTTAGAAATAACAAAATCGTTGTCTCGTTGTCAGGGCTCAAGGAACGAAGGGTTGACGCTGTCACAGCATATCTCTGTTCGTCAAGGATCTCAGAGGGAGTGGAACCGATAATAAGAAGGCACAACGGAAAACAAGATGAGAAGAGGAGACTGAAAGTGAGACATAAAGCGAACAGTATGTGAGTGGAGGGAAATATATTAGCTCGGAAAGACGGAGACGCTCTAGTTATAAGAGGTGGATAGCAGAGGAAAGCAGGGTGGACGATGAAGAGGATAGAGTGGGAAACAGAAGGAAAAAGAGAAAGGGAAGGAAGAGGTAAGAATAGATCGCTGAAAGCCGAAGGCGGTCCAGCATTAAGGAGGCCATTCTCCCTCCAAAGAAACTCGAATTGCATTCGCTAACGCAGAAGAAGGAGCCGAAAAAAGTATTTACAATCAGTTTTCTTTCCCTATAAATATCGTGTAAATCATTTAGCATGCCTATTAACAAAATCCATTAGAATCTATGCACGTTACAATCTCGAAATTCCTTTTCGGTGTTACCATTCTACATTCAAAAAACAAATAATGGTGGCAGACATAGGACGTAAGATGAAGAAAGAAAGTGTAGACCGAGTAATGAGCAAGAAAATGCCTAAGGTTAGGAGAAGAAAATTGGTAGGGTAAACTGTGTACGAAGAAGATAAGATAATCTCAATTGATACATCTTGAGATCTGACGTCGTCAAGAGTAAAGTGAACCGGAAGAATAGCAACGAAATGCCTTGGAAAGACTGTAAGGATCAGTGAAAGGAGGATGTAACAGTAAGGAATAGTGTAAATATGAAGAGGTCAGTTGATAGAAGAATCAAGGGAAGGGCTGCGTGAAACAAACCTTAAAGTTGATGACTAGTGATGATGTAATGCTGAGCATCTCGCATCCTATCGCATGAATCTCGCACCGATATATCGCGTTGACTACTGTATACGCGACGCACTACGATACTAAGTCCATGTAGCATATCCTAGACGTAATATACGTAACACAATATCGCAAGAAACTACACTACAAGCTTTGTTGCTGTCGAGAGAGAGAGGATATGATAGGAAGGCAGACGGGTGCAAGGAATATCTTTAAGCCGTCGCAAGAAAAAACGGTCGGAGGCACAACCCTAATTTCCAATCCTCCCACCCTGTCCTCGAAACACCCCACGTGCCAGTACCCTCGAGGGAGGCGTCGAACCCTGAGAAAGGGAGAAAAAATAAATAAATAAGAAGGGATCGGTCGATATCGCCTGCAGCACAGTGGTGAGATGGAGGTTGAGGGCGTGGGGAGTACACGGGGGTTGGGTGCGGATGGGGTAAGTCAGGAGGGTGGATGGGACGGCATAGGGGAGGCATTCCGCCTCCCTCCATCATGGATCTTACAAGGAACCTCTCCTGTCGAGCCACTCTTTGGTATCTCAGATCCCGTGATTCGCCCTACAAATTGGGATTATCGATCTAAAAATACCAGAATGAGGGATCGGATTGGTTCAGGGTCTTGCCTCCCACCCTATGTTCGGCACCGGGCTGCTGCAGAAACTGCGTATCATACAAAACTCATCCAACAGCAACCCAGCAACCTGTGTGCTGCCAGCATGATGTGTACCATATGCGATCGCGAGTAAGCTTACCGTCATCTTAGATTTCAGGCAACCTAAATTTCCGCCGTCCTATCTTCGTAATACTTCCTAAGAGGAACTAGGTATCCTTCGTCCAATCACGTTCAATTTCGCTCGCGCAGAGTGATCTTCAGTTGTTATCACCCAGCAAAGACTCTGTTCCCAAGCGTTACAAGTTCATGAATATTTTGACTGTTTCGAGGGCACTTTTGAGGCCAATCATAAAAGGTTGTGTCATGACACGCTAGCATCCTGTGCTAGATAAAGCACTGTTTTATCAGGGTTCGAGAGTAGGCAAATGACCACGCAGCGTTTCACTCCAAATCTTCCACCAATCCCTAAAACCCTAAGGAAAACCAACAACCGAACTCTGGTGCCGCATTACATCTTCAAACTTTTTTATATTAAACATTTGAAATTTTGCTTGCATCACGAAAAATGTACCACTTGTATTAACATTAACCACCTCTATTAACATTTCTCTTCATTTGTATATTTCATACTGTTATTACAAACCACAAAAGTGACACATGTTCTTCTGTAGCTATGTAGTAATCCATCACAAAATTTTAATTTTTTTGAGTAACCTTCCCAAACCACAGGAAATATTGGTGCTCTTAAGACCCGGGTTTTAATGCGTTAGCATCAGCACCAGGTGGTAAACATTTTTCACCATAAAAATGCTTTTGGGTGCATAAGGAACTGTATTTGCGATGTTCACTATTTTATGATGATGCTAACGCATTGAATTCCAGGCCCTGAGAGTACCAATTTTTCCTGTGCTTTGTATAAGTTATTAAACGAAATTAAAATTTCGCTAAAGTGACGTTTTCCTCCGCGAATCTCCAAATAAATAGGTCCATTGTGCGTTATTGCTGCAAAAACATTCCTGAATATAATTATAAAAATGTCATGCCTTTCACTTGTTTTTTAGATATAAAACCTCAAACTCGACTCCCTATATACTTTTTGGCACGGACAAATGTGGCCTCCCTTAGCTACAGCAACAACGACAGCTTGACAAAAAGTTTAGGCATGGAAATCCTTTTTTCGCTATTATAATCGCAAGAAAAAAATGACAAAGCAAATGGCGCACGCGTCACGAATGACGGTGCGGTTGACAATGGTTGCCGTGGAAACGCGATCGCCGCCGGGTCGTCCGCGGCGGGCATTCACTTGCATTGGCGTGCTCCTTGGCGGCCGGCCTACGGTCACGTATCGCTGACCCTTCCTGGGAAGAAAGGGGGAGGAAGCATGGCGACACCCCCCTGTCCCTTGGGTGCACCCTCCCTTCTCCCCATCGCTTCGTGGGAAGGAGGGGAGGAGACGTTTCCAGCGAAGGGATTGAACGTCTTCTTCATCTAGGGAGCGCCCGACCGTGTCGCGCCGAGGTAACTAAGGGTTTGCGGACGCTAACGGAATTCATAACAACCCGTAATGCAGACACGACAACGCAGTCGACCACCGTGGAGGATATGGGAGTCTGTTTCTTCGCTCACTTCTCCGGCCTCATAGTCCTCTTCCCATGTCATAAAATTCAACGTCGGACGTCAGGCAAGATGACGGCTTGTCTGGTCGCCACGACTGGATGTTTGTAAGTACAAGTCCACAATTCTATATTTACTATTCCGAATTGTGAAAAACCCTTAAACACTGGAATGCTTTTGTCGAGTATGGAGAGCCAATAACATCTGTTTAGATTACGAACAGCTGATCCAACTGCACCCTGAACTGTGTAGCACTAATTATTTATCCCACTTACTATGAGAATGCCTGCGTTTTGGCTGCTGTATTAATTTTGATCATGGAATATAGGTTCTTCGCTAGACCCAACCCATCTGAAATAGAAAAATAAACTTAAATTCGAAATACAACTGGCTCAAGGATTGTGGACCTGTAGTAGTAATTAGGGGGAGACGACAGAAAGCTGAAATTATTTGCGCCATTTAAGGTAGGAGGGAAACTGGGTACATCTAGTAATTTTCAGGGAGGGGAGGAAGGGCAGAGGGAAACCCGGCGTCTGGCATTAGCCAGCTCGAAGGCGCCAAGGAGTTCACTGTTTGTAACGTCCCATCCGACGGACGGAGAACTGAACTTGAATTTCTCTCCGCACAGCACTCAGGAATGGATCAGTATTACAATGAAAAAACTGAAATTGTCGAGGTTCAAATCCGGGCCCTCCGAATGAGAGGCCAGTACTAAGGCTACCACACAAACCTGGTACCCAACGGTGACAGCTAATCGTTTCACTAATCCATCGCTTCCGCCCATAATATGTGCTCTTGATCAATCACTGAAGCTTAAGTCCACGATATGCTATAAAACACTCTTTTAAATATGAAGATTACCAGTACTCGTTTTGCGAGAGCTTAAAAAAATAGTTCTACATTTGACAGTGCATAACTTAATAAATTCCGAACTGGACTTAAACAAATCAATCACTCTCAAAATACGCCTTCTCCATGAAGAGGTTGAAGAGATCAGAGGCATTGTTTTCCACGAATAGGTTGCCTGCATCGATACTAATAAGTCGCTTACATTTTACGCAGATTATGCCATTGGAGGATAACCTATTGTGAGAAAGAACAAATATCTTCCTGGGTAAGATCTATCCAATCATGTGCTCATCCAATACTGAGCTCAACCGCTTGTGAAATCTACGCCACTTACCTACGCTGCCTGCGATCCCTTAAGAAAGATCTCGTCCCGAGAAAATGAGGTTTGATTCAGCGGGATGTGCCTGAATATTTTCACATTCTGACCCGAACTGTCAAATCACGATATTTTGGAACAGCCACGGAATACTATCAGGTCTGCTGATGCATTTTCAAGGTCCCAGAAAACCATACAGAACGTCATTCTAGAGAGGAAGTGATTCAAAATGAGGAGCTTATTAGGAAACAATGGGATTGAGAGCGCTGAAGAAGAAGATTTCTTTGCATAGTACCTACGAATCCGACGAGGAAATGAGATGAACGTGATGAAAAATCCCACTTAAAGAGGCGTGAATGGAATAGCATAGTTGTCATCCAGCTGTGGTATAACGATGAATGACGTTAACTTTAAGACCTCCACCAGCGTCTTAAAACACGAAGGGAGAATTTGAATTGAGAATGGGAGAATCCATCATGATGTGGCCATAGAATTATGGACAAGAGGTGTAGAACGGTAGAAAAGGTAGTCGTGAGTTACTTCTACCAACACATCAAAACGTGTTTGACGTCGCAATTTCACTTCAATTTTCACAGTGAAAATTCATTTGTTTTGAGGAAAAAAATAATTGCAAAATATCACAGAATTCAGTTGCTTGAGTAATTACTTAGTCACAAATAAAATTCACGTTTAAAAATATTGGAGCGAAATACAATTGCATGGATTGATATGGGAGGAAATAAATCAAAATGGATAATTTGAACACATGACGAGATGTATGTTTTTAATCACGCTAAGCGTTTGTCCTTCTAGGATAATATCGATAAGAGAATAACACAGAGACGGTTCCCGTGAAATTTTGATCTATATTAAAAATACCATCAATAAAATGCCGAATGCTGATATCGGACCATTACACTTAACAGATAATTTCATCAAAATTTGAGAGAGTTATTAATCTCCGAATGAAAGAAGCCGATATTACTTAGATTACGATAAACTCTGTTTACGTATAAGAGATGATAGCTGGAAAGAGGTATAGCTGAGAAATACAAAGGCAAAATTGAAAAAAAAATTAATACAGGGCCTTAATTCTATACACTCATTCCTCGACCACTGCACGTGTTCTCCCGACGTTGGTGACGCTAATAAATGAGGAATGATCATTTGGTGCGCGGCTAAGACATAAATTACTCAAACTCCCAGGCACAAAGGACCCAAAAAAAATGATTTCAGCTTCTGAGGGTTGAAAGATGAAGTCCTGATAGCGTTCCAAGAAATGGCCCCAACAAATACGTGCCCGCTGAGTGCAAATGAGTGCCAAAAAGACATTGCAATAACGGACACTTTGGTGGCGCCACTGTTCTGCGAATGCGGATTCCTCTCTTCCCATTTATCTGTCACCGCTTAAGCATTTGCGTGTGGCCAGTACTTGGTGTGACGGATAAGAAAATAAACTTCAATTGGCCTCCGTTAAGTCTCCCACCGCCATTAAACACGCAGCAGACATTTCGGCCAGCATGCTTAGTGCGTAAGCTGCGATACGGAAAGAGATAAAGACACAGAAGCGTTGCCAACGCGAAAGATTAACGGCTAACTATACTGACCAAACCAGGTGGAAAAAAGGTTTTACATTAAAGTATATTTTGAGATACCTAATGATGTTCTCTTGGTGATGAAAAGCTTCCAGTAAAGTGGAAAAGCGACAATAACATGAAATTCAATGGTGTCATCAGAAAAAAATATTGCTTCGATCGCCAAATACTCGTACAACCAACTACCCGTAAGGTACGTGATTGCTCAAGATAGGCATTGTTTATCTCCGAATAAGATTTGAATTTCAAATTGCCGTTAGCATTTCAACCGAAGCAAGTCATCAAAGGAGTATAAAAAAATTAAGTGACGTAAGATCAGATCGCGAAAGATTAACGGCTTACTAGCCTAGCCAAACCAGGCGGACAAAACGCTTTAAATTTTGATTTCAAATATATGATGATGTTCTCAGGGTGATAGTAAGATTAACCACGGTAAACACGCTTGTGCGTAACTAACTGCGATACAGAAAGAGATAAAGACACAGAATACTTGCCAACGCGAACGCGCAGAACTAAAATGAATATAAAAAGAAAACGACATCAAAAAGCAAATAGTTTAGTGGAAGACGGTCGATGACTAGGAAAACGGTATACAACCCTCATCGTCCTCAGTCAAAGGTTAAATAGATATCAGATATAGAGTTTCCTGCTTCCCACGAAGGAAGAAAGATGACATATAGGTAATATTTCATCCAAATAGGCAGTTGTAATAAAAGTAGTTAATATTGCACCTGAAAATGTGCATTTAAACACAATAACCCACGTTTACTGTTGATTTGCAAACTCGACGGGGAATTCAAAAATATTACTAGTTACTAATATAAATCTAATACTTTTCATAGAAACTTATTGTAAAGTTGATACCACGCCTAATAAATGGATATTCCGCACAAAGTTCTTGCGATTTACCGGCTAATAACTGAGCTAATTCTTCTCCGGTCTTCATTCGGGTTAGACTCTCCATCTCCGTCAACATTTCGATAAGCGAGTGAGTCTATCATTGAAACGTCGGCGGAGATGAGGAGTCTAACCCGGACGAAGACTCGAGAAGAATTTACTTGGATATTCAACAACTTCCCTTAATAAGTAATTGTCATCTTATACATCTACATCCACGTAATACCCTATGAGCCACCGCGAGGGTGTGGGGCAGGGGGGAAAATCATCATACATGCACTACTGACAAGAGTTACAATGTAATAATGCAGGTATGTACATAATTAATGTTACATATTCATCCCTGCCACACACCGTGGAGGTGCCTTGCAGGGCTTCAGTCGATGCACACGTAGGTAAACACCTCCGGCTGATTCGCCAAGTCCTACGTATTCAATGGATATGCGAAGATCTTCATATCAACAACCTATCATATTTAAACTAATAAAATAGCAAAAAAATAAGTCAATGGAATCCCCACGCCACGAGTAATCAACGAACACAACTGCGCCTGACATGCAAAGAGGGATTGCACGCAAAGCTCACGGAATCCGGAGAACTCGAGTGAATAAAAAAGAAGAAATCGACATAAAAAAAACAAAATGCAGTCGTGGAATGGGGTGGGAAGAAGAACGAATTGGCATTGGGGTGAGGGAGGGGGGGGGGGGGGGGGGGAGAGATAGAAAGATGGCCGATGGGAAGGCAAAGGGCAAACAGCATCCTTCGTCGGAATGAAAAAAGGAAGCTACTAGGTTATTATGCCTCACGCCGAGT
Organism: Platycnemis pennipes; assembly: GCA_933228895.1. Classification (NCBI taxonomy): domain Eukaryota; kingdom Metazoa; phylum Arthropoda; class Insecta; order Odonata; family Platycnemididae; genus Platycnemis; species Platycnemis pennipes. The sequence continues at coordinate 124,852,538 of OW121851.1, read as the reverse complement.
AGTCTCTGTAAGAGAGCTGTCTTCTCGAGCTCAAAAGACAGAAATAGGCGAAGCGTCTTCTTCATAAAAGGACGTACGTGAGCGTATTCAACTTAAAAAGGGACGTCTTGGTCTCCAACAATCTCCCTCTCTCTCTCTCTCTCTTCTCTCGGAGTGTGTTCTTGAGAGAGAGAGAGAGGAAACCGGTGTCGCAACTCAAAATGGATGCATCGTCGGCAGCGGCGAGCGGGAGGGGACACATGAGAGGAGGAGGAAACCAACCCCCTTCTGTCTCGCCTAGCGCGTGTCACGGCTAACAAACGGGGACCGAGAAGCGCATCAAATGTATCATCCAACCCGATGACGACGGTTCACCCGTTGTAACAAACAAACATTCGCCTTTGATGCCATTCGCGAGAGGAAAAAATGAGTCCGCAAAGATGGTTTTCCTCCACGAACGTATAGTAAGAAACAGGGATTGGGTTGCTGTGGTTGCCTTGACTACTGGTTTCCCACCTCCAGGGGTCAGGATTCGAATCCCTGAGATGGAAGATATTTTTCAAACATCCCTAAATGAGCGATGTGTGGAGTTCAGTACTCCGCCCGTCGGATGGGACGTCAAAGCGCAGACCTCTTGGGGTCTATCAAGCTAATGGGATTAAGCTGATGCCGACGCCGGGTTTCTCTGCACACTTCTCGGTTCCATGAAATATACCTACCACTACCCAATCACCCACCTTTTTGAAAATGGTACATATGAGCTAAGCTGTTATTCGAATCCCCCGAGTAACTAATACAACAATAACAGAACACCCCAAAGCCTTCGCGAAGTTGTGTAACTCTAAAGGGACTGTCGCACACACAAACCTATTTCTAGGAACTTAGGAAAAAAAAACACTAGACAGAGGTTTCACTAATGAAGTGACCAATAGAATAAATCAGTCCCACGTATGCTGCACAATTTCCAATTTCACTAGCCACTATCTCGTTGCTATTTGTGGAGGCGACAGATAGCAGAGTTAATAAGCGGCATTAAGAAAGGTTAGTTATTTGGAAGCGCTTAAACTCAAAGAGGTGAGAAGGGGAGAAAAACCAAGCGTCGCTATCACCCCACTCTTGACGATGGTGCCAAGGGTTCCGCTGTTTAACGTCCCATCCGACGAACGGAGCACTGCACCTGGGGTGCTCATACAGATCACTGATTTCGGCATCTATAGTCACTGAAAAAAAAGCTGTCAGAACTCGAACTAGGACACTACGGGATCATGCGCTAGTTTTTAGCTATCACACGCACCAGATCCCCTAGAATACGTCCAGGAGCTTCCAACACGTAAGGGCGGAAATGTGTAAGCAAAATGGCTTCAATGGTGAAACATTGCTGCGAAAGAACACGTTTTTATGACATTTAACGAAAGGGAGAGACTTCTAAGAGCTCTCATATTTGCCGATATCAGCATCTGCAACTTTTTGCCGAAGCACCAACACACGCCAAAGAGAGAACGCCGAAGACTGCGACAGAACTGTCTATAGATACGAAATGTGAGAGAGATAGTGGCGGTAATCCACTTTTACTCTCCTAGAACTCCATCCATGAAAGGTAAAGCATGAGAAAAAATCGTTGATTGGGAAATGTCAGCGCGCACCGACTCCCCCGACCGCTTTTTCCATTGACCCATTCCAGTCATTTCCTCCTTTTCCCTTCCATTCCCCGAGAGAAGATAATTTGCCACCCCCTTCCGCTGCACCCGATTGGTCGAATTTTGATGCCATAGATCCTGGACGTACAGTCTGACACAATGAAGGAAATTAAATACTGCAAATATCATAAATTAATCAACATCCTCCTTTCTCAATTATAATATGCATAAAGCCTATAGCGATGAATGCGGTATAAGGGTAAGGAATATTTTGCCGACTTCAGATATAGCATCATCAGTGTATACAAACTGTTACTGTAATTTACACACACTGTTATTTACAATTTAAGAAAAAATAAAAATCTTTTAGACAAAAATTAACGAAGCACAAACACTCCCATGGTTACAAAAATAAACAACAAAGAATGTCGAGCAGGATGTTTGGTACTTGTTACTAATAAAGTACACATAAAGGACTAACAAGACAAACAAAATACAGTACAAATAAATGATAGACAAGAGGTCCTTTAAATATGATCATATTAATAAACTGACTTTAATATCTTGTTTGTACACCTTCCTAACCATTTAAGGAGACTAGGAGTAAGGGAAAGGTTGAATGTGCGAAATTTTCAAACAGGTTAGCAAAAAATTATGAAAATTAATGACACCAAATGAAGTGCAAGAATTGAGCATAAAGAATAAATAATAACAGGGATAAAGATGAATAAATAAACTTATCGAAAACGACGTTATTTATTTGCACTCTTTTTCATTCTTCCATTGCGTCTTAGGAAACCAATAGGTCCTAATGGATGACTTCCTCGCCTAAATCCAAACAATATGTACAACCCTAAGACCTTCGTCTAAGCGAGGAAGAAAAGCGATTAAATCACGCCATACCGCCCGGAAAATACTATTCGCCCATCCATCCTCTGAAAGTCTTCACTTAGGAGAAGACGTTAGTAAACAAGCATAAGTTTCCAGAGGGAATGCATCGATATAAGAATGAGGAAACCGTAGGTAATGGAAATATGATGTCAGAGAAGAGCAACATGAGAGTAAAGGAAAAACGTTCATCTACGGAGAACGGCTCCCTGGAAATTAGGCACAGAAAAACACGCAAGGAAAACACGTGTGTGGAAATTGAAAAACTAGGCCAGCATAAATGGATGAAACGACTTACGTAGAAGCCGAGCGAGGGGATAAGTAAAAATTGCGAAACAGAAGAATGGATCTAGTGCGCTTAAGTGGGCAGACGAAGATGAGAGAGAAAAAAAAACTTAAGAGATAAAATGGAGAATGGCTAACTACGATGCTGTTAGCATATTTCGGGTATTCTTCCATTAAAATTTCAATTACTTTTCCCTAGTTAGGTCCCACCTTGAATATACAGCCAGAGTATGGGATCCGAATGAATTAGGTTTGATCAGATAGCTAGATCAGAGTGCAGCGTAGAGCAGATTATTATTATTAGTAGTATTCTACCGGTGAAGGTAGGTTTAAATGGACATTTAATTCTTCCCACCCCCTAAATTTCACAAGATGTCCCTCTTCAGCCCCTCATACCTCCTGCCACCCATCATTCCATCCAAAATTACTGCGTGGGAGAACCAGCATCGAAGAATAAAGAGAAAAAAATTCTTATCCTGTTTTTTTCGCAAGACTAGGGCTGAAATTCTTCGCAAATGGTTCAAGGTGAGCGCCGTTATCGAGTGGTTGCTGGGACGATTTCCGAAAGCAATAAAAGAGAACGAAGAGCTGCTGATAACTATAAATGAAAAAAAAGGACCCGAACGCTTTATTCTTCTTGGAAAAAGGAAAGCTGACGCAAGTGTACGGTATTATAAGGGGACAAAATTTTGTCCTAGACACCTTTCCATCTCAAATTAACATCTACATAAACTGAAATATATATGATTCATTGACGAAAAACATGTAGTGCCGCCTGTAACAATATGCATTCTAATTGATGTAAAAATGTGGTCAGAAATCACAATGTAATCGTAGGTTGAAGCATAAGCTGAATCCCTATTGCAAATTTAACGTGGTTTTACTTTCAGAGGACGCTAAAAACAAGACCCCAACGTGCTATGATGGGCTAGATCAGAAAGATAAAATAATAAAAACAGGTTTAAATGACTTTTATCGCACACATAAAGGGCCAATTATAGATTTGCTCGAAGTAAACAGGAAGATCTTTAAATAGGATAGGAATTGTAGTATTTCAGCTTAATTTTACGCCTGCGTGATACTAGGGCCCGGTTCTATTGTGACAGCTTAACTATTTTGTGTTTCCTTCAATGACTATAGTTACAATTTTTTATGATAATGCTCATACAGAATAGTTCGTCAAATACCCTGTTTCCGACGACAAGTTTAGATAACCACCGAAATACCTTAAATGTCTTCATGACCTAACAGCTAAGCCTAAACAGGTTCCTACAGTAAAACCGGACCTTAATGTCCGACATATATAAGTAATTGTTCTTGACATATTCCATTCCGACTGGACTATATGCAGAATTATTTGTGCAATAGTATTGCAAAGTCGGGCCCAAATGATGATGCCGCGACAATAAAGAACGATCACCGTGAGGTGGCCGGCAACAAAGACTGTAACTGGGAATATTTAATTGTCATACCAAAAGGTGTGCCACTTCAACAAACCTGACTACTGTGTATTTTTAAATACAGTGGCGCAGAGAAAATCTGATTGCGTGAAATCCATAGTGATCAATTTCCACTAAAGTAAAGTTGCAGCACAACTGACGCCCTAAGGACCCACTTTCGTGAGTCTTTGACACATAAGGCAGAAATATACGTGACTGGATAAGTCACGTTACATAATTTCCGGTCGAAATGTAATATGTACAAAGAAGGTTACATACTTGTAAAAAAAAACAGTAAAGGCTTCAAATTTTTCAAATCAGTAAGACTACGCATTTGCAAATAATCACTAAAAATGAAACACTACTAGTAAATTTGCAGCATGAAATGAAGAAAGAAAAGAAATAAATCGCTTTCTTCCAAAACCACTAGAAGCCAAATCTTCCAAGATGAGTTAAATAAAAGAAAGCCAAAAAATTATGAGTAATGGCGATATCTCTCGCAGAAAACGTAAAGAGAGGTGGAGACTTTGAGAAAGGGCGCGGCATTCTACTCCCCCAAAACTTGGCCTTGAAAGGGAAGGAAATGAGGGTCATGGAACGCACTTGTTTCACAATGTTTGCGCACAGAAAGGAATAAAACGTTTAAAGAAGAATAAGCAATAAGAGTAACTGGAGATAACTTTCGACGCTTAGTAACATCATCATAAAATTGATTAAGTATTGATTTGAAAGTGAGTATTGTAAATAAAGACATTGTGTCGGGAATACGGATTAATTCCAATATAGCTCCGTGCAATCGTCCCACTACAAATTAGTGAAACTAAAAACGAAGAGGGTCCAAACTAGGAAGTAATATTAACAATTCACTCACAAATAAGATCACCGATTTCTTACATTTGAATCTTAAAACTTTAAGTGGATCAGAGATTAACAACACAAAGTTCTCCATCAGCAATCGGTCAAGGCATCACGACCAAGAATAGAATGTTTGATATCTCACACTTCCTTCTTGGGATACAACATTTCTCCAGCTCCATTACCCAACATCTTTAAATTAAACTGGATACCATTTCATTCACGACGGTAAGTACATTAAATACACTAAACCCTAAGAATAGTACTTTATTTCTTCCGCAAATGAACTGGCCGGGGATTATGAAACAAAAGTCCATCCAGGTCTCTATACCAAAGACCATACGCATAGGAGTAAGAAAGAAAAGGAGATACAAGATGCATGGACTTGAAATTAGGAGGGGAGAACACTTGCGTATCTGAGAACCGATCGCTGTGGGCAGAATGGGGAGCGACTTTCCTTACAAGGAATGCTCGCTTAAAAGCTCCGTAATGGTATTTTCCCCGAACTGCAGTTGAGGAGGAGTGTGTTGCGCCAGTCAACGCACTAACAGGGAGACACTATGCCACGTCCATCGATCTCGAGTCACAACAGAAAGATTTCCGCGAAGCACTCACGAAACTCCGCCCAGTCCGTGACTGACTCTCAAGCCCCAAACACGCTCTTTAGCTACTCTGGCCGTGACCCAATAAAAGAGGAATATGAGGCGCCGATACGGGGGAGATCAGCAGCAATGTATATTCAAGCTTGAGACGATGACGGGGTGGCAGCGCATAACACAGTGTTAGTCGTAATAGTTATCTAGGGGAGGCGACAGACAGCTCAATTCTGCCCCTGAAAATAACTGGATAACACGTGGGGATAAACCTTTTTTTACTGAGTGGAGGTAGGGTGATGGGGTTAGTGATGTGGCTATGCGTACCAGCATCCAATTTCGAGGGCCCTGGTTTAAATTACGTAAGTGGTGGAGTGTTTCTCCGTGGTATACTGGTCTTTTGGAGTGATGTTTGGAGAGCGCTTCGAGTTTAGTACTTCGACCGCCGTAGAGAACGTTAAGCGGTGTATCGTTAGGCATATTTGTTCAACGCCGTCGCCGGGTTTCTCTCCGCCCTCTACCTCCGCTACCTGGATAATTCCTACCCATATCCAATTAACCACCTATCCTGAAATGGCGAAAATAACGTCAACTTATTTTTCAATAACCCGAAAAAAAAACTGAAATTTTCTTTACAACGGGCGATTTTACTATTAACAACTACGCAAGCACAGATATCCATGCCCTAGGAAGCGAAAATACTCCCCGGGCGGGTTTCGAACCCGTGACTCTAGGATTGACAGGCGTGGAATTTACCCCGCTGCCAGCAGGCCATAAGGGCAGGGATTCAACTGCCGATCGCATCCTCCTACAGCAAAAACGAAGAACGGTGAAGACAAAACTGGTGTTGATATAGGTCTGTTCTTTGTCAAACCACCGTGACTTCGCTTGGATATTATCGGCAAGAGTTGTGAGGCTGTATTACGGTTGAAAGGGAAAGTAGTGAAACTCACTCCCGGAGACACCCATTTTTAGTGATCAGTTGAATTTGAGGGTGTACCGCGTGTAATGCTCAACACTGCCCCTGCCACTGCCCCTAGCACTTCACCGGGAGGGACCAAATCATAGCAACCATCGCTCCCCCAGAGACACTCCTCACATTCGCCATCTGGCTTAAGATGCTTCCCCTCTTTAGCCACTTATCCCTCAGAGATAAGTCCGTCGCCAGGACAAAGTGCAATCCCTTATCCAGCCTCCTCAGGCCCTCTTAGGGGTCGATCTCTCGGAAGTCCCCTCCAGCCAACATTAGGTAAAAGGATGATCATTGCCCTCCACCCTTAACCGGGGGATGATCCCGACATCTTAACGAAAGGCACCGAGGGGTCCAAATTCCAAGCCCTTCCCAAAGACACACCACTATACTTGGAATTGTAGTACTCATTCTTAATATGATACTTAAGAAGGAAACCTATAATACCATTGAAATACCTCTTTACCTCTATTAATAGAAGATTAGTAACAGATTTCGTGTTCAGGCACAAAAACTGCTAAGGTATCGCACCACACTACTGAATATTTTAATCCCAAAAAAACATTCACGCCCGAAGTAGAATTCGAGTCCCTGACTTCGGGGTGGGACGATAGTACTCAATCCATCACACCAATCCTCGGTAACATTTTAACAAGAGCCCAAGAAATATGCACGCAGTAAGAAATTCTTCAACTCCAACACTAATCCACTCATTGGTCCTTATGGTGATCGTAGAAATTGAATCGAGTTTACCTCCATAAATGGGTGAATCAAAATGCCAATTATAAACTCTTCCAAGAAGAAGGCATTTAAGCCGCTGGGTTACTTTCTGAAGCGCTCCGATTATAGAAGGTAAATGTGGAGGTGAAGGTCGGCAGAGGAGAGGTAATGAACAAATTAGGTGACACAGCTGATGGAGAAAGAGTGAGAGAGGACAAAAAAGGCAAGAACTGCGAGGAAAAATATATTCATGCAGAAAGATAGGGAATGGAGCGACGACTCCAACATAAAAAACAATTTCCGATCATGCTTATGGGACAGCATACATACCGCCATACGCAACCAATCGAAGGAAGAGAGTTGATGATGGATAACTTGCACACCATGTATGATTCCCAATACCTACCCATCTGTCACTGCCTGCAGAATGTAGCGAATAGCAGTTTTTACAGTTTTTTCGCTGCAAATACGGGTCCCGAAGCTATATGACTCATCTGTCTGCCTACTGCTCAGAAGACTCGAACCACGGTGTAGTGAATATTTCACTTCCTCCTCAAACAATTACTATGCCAACCGAAATATCACCTAAAAACTATGGAGGACTCATTTTGTGAATGATTGTTAACAAAAAAAATGAACAGCGCGTTCATTCACGTCATACAAATGCATATACATTTATTTATGTTAGAAATAAATATTAATAAGCCTACGCCCTTTTATATGATAAAGGCAAAAACTGCCACTGAACGAAAGCTGAAATCGCGGTGAAAAAGTAGGAATATTCAATCCGATATTCTGAGAAATATTTCATTCGTATAGGATGCTTACTAACTAAAATAACCCTAAAGTACCGGCAGGCCATTTAAAACCATGATAATCAGTTCTTTTTCATGGGTGATATCCCACACATTTATATTTACCATCGGCGATGCGTAAAGGGATAGGTTGACTAAGATATCAGGCCATCACACTAACCCACTCTCTGTGAGGGAACTAAGAACCGGGCCTTGTGTTTCCCGCGCAACACAAGCCATGTGACGGATGCAGAGGAATGAAGAAATACCATCGGGGTTGGGGAAAGGGAGACAGGCGACGAAAACAAGGCACGAACAGAGAAGAGAGGAAAAAAGTAAGAGACGGAAGGAAGAGAAAGAACAGGCTCAAGAGGGAGGGAGGGAAGGAAGCACACATGGCCACGAAGGAAATCGACAGTCCCCTCACACAACACATTCCATCTTTAGGTTAAAGGGGATCTTAGAGAAGTCCTCCCGCCTCCCTTCACCTCTTCGGCTTTGGGGGGGGGAGGCGGCACATCTGTGACTAGGATGACGAAGGCGAAGGGGAATAGCAGACAGAGAGATAGACATGGGGAACGTTCTGAATGGGACGTAGAGATGGGACTCGGTGGGTCACTTGACACAGCTCGATACCATTCGGTCGGCCACATGGTAGGAGGTGAAGGGAGGGCGACGGAAAATGCTCGGCCCTTCTTCATTCACAAATTCAGGACAAGTTTGAGCTTCATCCCGGACGACTCCTTTTTACAGCCTCTTTACGTTGGCGGCACTCTTCAGACTAAGGTTTCAATCTTGGGGTATCCTTCTTAGATCTTTTCCTTTATCCAATAAGGCTTTCATGTCCATTAACAAGGATAATAGACACTTTATGGTAATTTTAAGCTAAGAAACAAAACCTTGGAGAGGTGAAAGATTTCTGTGACCTGGGAAGCCGAGTAACCAAAGAAGGATGAAGCTAGAAGGAAATAGTCAGTAGAAAATCCCAGGCAAAGAGGGCATTCTAATAAAAGAAGAATCTACGAACAGCTGGAAATACAAGCGTAGAAGTAAGGAAACAATTCGTCAGAACATTGATAGGGAGTATGTTTCGTTACGGCAGTGGGGCATGCACGATGACAGCAGCGGAGAAGTAGAGGGTTGAAGCATTCGAAATGTGGTGCTACAGAAGAATGATTAGGATTAAATGGATCGATCGAGTAACTAACGAGGAAGTCCTAAGAAGAGTGGGTGAATAGAGAAGTCTGCGGAAAACCATCTGTCGGGTGTGAGAGCAACCATTTCAGAAGTTGGTGCAGATAAACACTTTTCGTTTTCCCGCAGTATAATCTCGCGGCACCCCTGGCTGTTTTCCCGGCACCCTGAAATGTAGTGGTTGGGAAACACATGCCTTAGAGAATATCCTAAATGAAATCAACGGCGGTTTCCGGCCGAATAATACCTGCATAATACATCCGCAAGAACTCAGGAAGTCACTATTAGTGCCTGATCGTATTTCCCTTAATGTTCTTTCGCCAAAAACAACTAACAAACACATAATAGTTTTTCTTGTTGGCTAAAATTGACGTTTATAATGTCATGCTCAGATAAATAAAAAAAACTTGATCATAACACAAATTATGCCATTGAAATCAACAGACTTGTTGGATCTATTTAGTCAGTTACGGATGATTCATGTTAACACTATAGTAGGCGAATTGCCATTCATAGTAAAAACAATAGAATTAACTAAGTTTTATTTCCCAACTATGCCTCTGAATATGCTTTCTTGGTATCATGGTTAAAATGAGGAAAGGATAATTTATTTAGTTAATATTCCAATACCAATTTCTAGGATCTTGCAACCTACTATTAGACCATAATTTACACTTTAATATAAATGCCCATAGTAAATAAAACGGCTGCATAAATAAATTACACTATGCGTTTCTACTATGTGACAGGGAAATTTTATCGCAGTCCGACTGTTTCCAAAGCATTGGCGTCAGTTTCAGCTAAAAAATTATTTCTTTTTAGAATTTGGAACCGGAAGATGACTCGCGTTGAAACCTTTCGCGCTAGAATGAATTTCTACGGAAACGTTCGCTGCCTTATTGACCATGGGTGCAAGACATTCAACTAAGTTAGCTCCGGTACTATCAAATAAAAGAAAAAACTCTCTTTAGGGATACCATGGATGACACAAGGTCTGCTTACACTACTACACTAGTCTTGTGATAACCCTCAAGGTATCTTGTAAATGTGTATGAAGCCGATATGATGGAAAGAGCACTGGGGCGTCACCCAAAACTGAATATCAGACCGAAAAGTAGGAGGAGTGTTAGCCTTTCCAGAGTCTTGGAGCTCCCAAACACGACGCCTGGCACTTCCACGGATGGATCTGCGTCTTCAAGCAGCTGACGCTCATGGTAAAAAAAGGGGTAGTAGAGAGACTCGGTGGTCTTCCTCCCCTCCTCATCCCCCCCCCCCCCCCCCCTACAGATCCCGGAGGTCTCCGCGGAAGGGTGTGCCCAGAGCGAGTTTCCCTTAGAAGGAAGGGTGAGAGTGTTCGGTAGCGAGCGTGAGTGCGTAAATGTGTGCGTGTGCTGGAGGAGAAGAAGCCATGGATGGGGTTGCCCCGGGAGACAAGTGCAGTGGGTAGGGAAACAGATATAGACGGGAGCGCGTGGGAGGAATGGTGAGGATTGAAGGGACAGAGACAAATAGAAAAGAGAAGATACGCGACTTAGACTTGCGATTACGTCTCCGATTTGAGACAAACATCGCATTTAGATGCAAATTCCATATCGTCTTCTTGATGTAGATTGGAAATTACGCGCGATTTCGCAAAAAAAACGCCATGATATCGCATAATTGCCCGTATCAGATGATATCCAACTTCGAATTACATCCCTTATCGCAATGATCAAATAAAAACGTGTTGTTTTGCATATCAAGTAAAATAGCTCATCGAATTTTACGGCATAATGCATAATATTTCCTGATGGGGGAATGGAGAGGTAAAGCTTTCGCAACCGTTTCCGCATCGACGAAAATTTCCTAATCGACGTATCGTAATATTCCAGAGAGCCTTAGGGAAAGGCGGGGTGAATTCGCCCGTGGGATGCAGCTACCATCCCTCTCCGTACTGGGCAACTGATGTTAGGTCATTCGTGTCCTGTGAGTGAGGAGGAAAGAAGGAAGTTACCGCTCTAGAATCACCGATAAGAATCTCCAGAAAAAACGCGGAAGAGATTTCAGTACTTTTAGACCATGGAAAAAAAGAAAAAAGTAATGGTTATGCACTTGAAGCTTTCGCAATAATAACGTAGGTACTGTTGGATTATATTAAGCAAGCGACACTCCATCATCATCTACTCGTCAAGCCACCCTTTTACCCCAGAGAATGATCTCGATGTACAACAAAAATTATTAAACTGCTATCTTACAACCAACGCTACGGAGGTCACCGGAAGTAATATGACACCATTAATGGGGTCGTTTACCATATTTTTATTGCCGAATCTGATAGAGTTTGTAAAATAAAAAGACCCGTATTTTTCCGTTTTTTGATCCGTCAATTATTTTTCGAGTTATAGGCTTAAAGGAAGGGTTAAAAAACATCGGAAAAGTGGGCGTGGTGCAACCTCTGACGTATATCGACTTCGTCCAATCACAACTGAGCCCGTGAAGCTACTTTGCCTTATCGCAATGGGGGGACACAGCTGATTTTGCCAATAGGAGCAGTTACGACAGCATCTGTGCGAGCAGACCTTCCAAGAACCCCCCTCCACTCCCTTCCCTTCCCCGAAAAGCAGTCAAGGACGGGAGGAAAATGACGTCAATGTTATCACAGCAGCTTTTTCGGTGGGCGTCACCTTTTGCTTATTTTAATTTTTGATTTATGAGTGAATGGTTGTGGTTAGAAGATTAAATTTTTTCACTAAATTTATTTTTTTGTTTCCATCTAACAATTTCGTGCACAACATTGCGATTTCGGTTCCGAGTAAACGCGACCCCATTATGCGATGCGAAAGCCTCAAGAGAAACAACAACTAAGGTTTAATTTAAACAAGACGATTTAGTATGCTTTCACTAAATATCGAAGGCCTTTTTCTTCCGTGTGCTAATAAGCATCCACTTTCTACACGAAACATTTTCATTTGAGTGAAACTCATCCCTCCTCTCCGAGAGAAATCGTATTTTAATCCTTCATATCCAGAAATTCGTGTCAAGCACGAAGTTTTGAGAGCGCAAACGTTTTGTCACGCCAACTGGCAGCCTCTTGTGACGCTGAAGGTTTGTGTAACGGATACGAAAACAGGATGACCGCGTGCAGGATAAAGGAAACAACGAACTCCGATCACGAAGGTGGAGGAAATATTTCAAAATTTCCTTCGAACAGAAAGAAACGAACCAAATAAGAAGACCAGAGGATGGGAAAGAAGGCGAGTCCGTCTGCCGCGCTTTCGAAATACGAAGAGAAGTCGTAAAAGCAGAAGTGAGGAAAGTGAGCCATCGTAAAAGCTAAAGCCAATAATAGGACGACTTAATCAAAGAGGCGTCTAGTCTAGCGCCCGGGTTAAATGAGCAAGAAGGTGATCACCGACGTAAGAAACAGTACTCAAGAGGTCAGCCGAGACGGAGGGGGCAAGGATTGCGCAACAGCTCTGAAGAAGACCTTCCCCAACACTTCAAAGGTCAATAAGCTGGACGTTTCTAAATGTGAAGCGGTACAATCACCATTATTCCCGGTTAGTTCGTTAACAAGAGCGCGGTATAGGGAAGATTAGACCAAATGGACGTCAGATGACCAAGACCCACATTAATGCTAAGGTCATCCAAAACATCGGAGTTCTAATATCATCCTCGGGATAAACGAATGAATACCTTTCACTTGGACAATTCACTTGAAGCACCATCAACCACAGCGTTCAAACCGGACAATAAGTATAGTCAATGACGCCAAAGTTCACTAAGTACTAAACCCAATTTCACACTCATTCAATCAGGTGAATTTATCACATCAGGATATTGAGAGGAGGGCAGTTCCTTTCAATGTACCACCCGATGTTTCCCAGTTAAATTTAGACCCAGAAAATCATACGACTTGGGTTTAGCAGGATACGTCGAAAGATTACTCTCCAGAATTCGAACCCAGGACCTCCGTTAAACAGAATGGCAAGTGCTCATCCTGGGAGGCGACGTCTCTTAGTGTAATTTTTTAGGAAAGAAGAATAAAATTCCACGTGAATCAAGAAATTACTCTTGGGGAAAATAGGATGCTTTCACTTTAAGGATACTTCCTTCGAAAAAGGAAAGAGCATGGATGAACTACTTTCTACCTTCCCTGTTGTAAGAACAAGTAAAAGAAATAAACTTCTTCATCAGCAAAGTTTGTTCAAATGCCGACCCGAATAATCCATTCGGAAGCTATTTCTCGCATCTTTTGGCATATTGGAGGAAAATCAGGATATTGAGCACCAAAGGTAATACCCGCTCTATAATTTGTCTTAAATTTTTCTTGAACTACTAAAATTTGCCTGCAGTCACAACCATATGAGGAAAGAAATGGCTTGTCCCCCAAATAATACGCAGGCCATAAAAAATGCCAAAAAAGCAATAACTCGCGATTAAGCTGCCATTATATCCGGCAAGTAATTGACTGAGAGGTAGCAGATGAGTGACAAATATTTTACAAGACCGTTGCGTAAATGTTCGGCTGGAAAACCACAGAAATGTTGGCAGAAAAAACGCCACGCCACAAAACTTCAGGGGTGGAAAAGGATGAGGTATTCAAAACAGAAAGAGAATGTACAATAAAATAGAAAAATATAGGTTACGTTGGGACAGGGTGAATATGATTCTTCAGAGGGAGAAACCTTTTTGACGAGAGAACAATATATGTTCTCATTTGCTATGAAATATTTAGAAGGGGACATACGCAACATAATATTTTTGGAAACGACAAGAAGCGTGGAGCGAAAATGAATCATATAAATCGACGTAATGTCAAGAAGCCCCCACGATGGCGTGTGACAGATGATGAGTCCTCCAAGGTAGGCACTTAGGTTTTACTTTATTCAAGCGTTAGGTAATAACGATGGTATTAAATTAACGCGATACATATTGCAATAGAATAGATAATTTTGCCATGAAGAGTACTGTATGCATAGTATATGAGTGCAGCATCTTATGTTGATGAAGATAACATTTAAAAAAAACCTCATCATAGAATTATTACTCGGGATAACTAGTAAAAAAGGAAAGCATTATATTCCAAGCCGTATCGCTCTACAGTGCATCACTAATTAGGTCTAATGTTCATCATCTAATGTTAATGATTTGATGATGATTAATTTTAATGATTGGATTACAAGAAATGGTGAAGAGTTCTATAATCGTAGAAACACAAGTAGAAAATTTTAGAATATTCATCACTTTCATATTAACGGTGAACCTAAATCGCTTGGCACAATTCACGGACTAAAATCACTGGGATCACATCCTTTTCCTCCAAAATGAGACAAATTATATCGTTCAAAGGGTTTTTACTTGACTCTATGAAAAATCACTCCTATATCCTCAGGGGAATTGACGCAACAATAGGGGTTAGAGGGGAGAAGGGCACGCCTTACTTTGATCAGAGGGCGACCCAGAGACAGGTACACGATGACGGCATCCGAAGTGCACACATGCTTCGTCTGCGCGTGCGATCAATACAACTGTGGGGGTGGCGAAGGATCGGGGGTAAGTGAGGAAGGGGGAGGGCGGTCGACTTGCTCTCCCCTCGGCCACGTCGATTACGGGGCAGCAGCACTGGAAGTTTCGCCGACAATCTCGAATAAACGTCCTTATTTCACTGAGCGAAACGTCACGTGCATACAGCATCGATCCCCGCGACAAAAATCCGTACGATAACGGAGCGAAGCATAGCACATAAAATCGAAATCATAGAACCCATGAGCTCCCAAGGCATGATTACAGAACTGTCACCCCATAAAGGGAGGGACATAGGTTTTAAGGTTCACCGACTGCTAAGGTAATTCAGTTTGGTAATGCACCGGACTGACAACCCTAATATCACTACTGGGAATTCTGTTCAGGTCATGAATGTTTTGCTTGTCTTATGAGTTAAGTTAGGCTAGACGGAGCGGTATAACCTCAGCAGTTGGTGAATAGCAGTCTTAAAACCAAGTTCATCTCTTCGGAAAAATGCAGAAATACCTCGAATTAGATTAAGTTTATCCAACTGCTAACTTTATATCGCACCCTTTATTTTAAATTTACCCTAAGCCAAGTCGTGAGGCAAAAAAATACCCATGCTCGAGATGGTATTCGAACCCAAGACCTTTGGGTTGTCGGACAGCCGCGTCACAGATCTGACTACCTTGGCCAGCCCACAGTATTGATCCCGAATAAATTTCAGAAATATAAAACCGGTGGCTACACTGGCTTCCCACCAAACTGATCCAGGTTCGATCACGGCATGTATTCCAACGAAATCCCCGATTGGATGTATAGCGGAGAGCGTTCCAGAAATTAAGAAATCCGTCCATTTCGAGATGGAACCTAAAATGGTGGCTTGCTTAGTTCTTTTTGTGAAGAGCGGATTAACGCCGGGTTTCCCTCCACCCCCTCTCCATTCCCTTTCAATCCCATTTCAGCCCAACGGGGCCTTTAAAACCACCGCAACGAATTCTAGAAATAAGAAAAATCTGTCAAAAGGAATTTAAATGAAAATGTCGGTAGGCCTTTTAGCTTGTACCTGCGACTTAGTTTTCATTTCTCGTAAATGATAAAACATCCATTTGAAATTTTTTTGCAGTGAAAGGAAGCACGCGGCAGCGGGAAAAACAAACCTTTACCAACAAACCGAACGCACGTGAGGGCATCAGGAAAACACAAGTCCACTTCACTCAGAACATCGCGGGTGGGAAATTCCCATAATTGAAACGACGAGAGTTCGGCCGCTTGAGAGGAAAAAAATCAACAAAAAGAAAATTCACTCTCGTGAGCTGGGATTCACTGATGGGATAGGAAAAAGGGACCCTGCGCGGCGGCTCATGCGCACGTGAATTCGTGCTTCGCGTGAGCTCACGCTTGAAGGATGCGAGGGAAAATAAATACACAGCACTAGGCGTGGCATTCGCTGACGTTGGACTAGACATTGTAAGTCTTCGCGCAACGACAGTCAATTTAGTCCTCCTGGACGCAAGCGCCACGCCAAGATACCAACATGGAGAGGCTTGGGGAGGAGGGATATGCATATTCATGCGTGATTAACATCCATCGTCGATCACCTAGATCGAAATAGTTCCGATGGAGAAGCTTCGTCGTTCTAGTTCCCCGTTCGCATGCCGGCTGTCCGTTACGGGATCACCAATCCGGCGACGTGAATTATTAGCGACCGCGGGATGCGAGAATAAACCGACGTAATGAAAGAAAGAGACGCTTATGAGATACGTAGTACCGATCAGAGTCGGACGATCGAGATAATGAAAAGTAGGCAAGTCTCGGACGCGGTCTATAAGTGAATAGACGTTGGTAGGGGATGTGGCTAAATGGGGACATAATGTGTTTAGCTGTCGCCACATGCCACTGGGTCAAAGTCGAGGGGAGAGAACTAGGCTATCAGTAAAAGAGATGGATACTGCGACAGTTCCAGTCACGCCTAGACCAGAGCCGCGATCAATTAAGGGCTATCGCGAAGGATTGTCACGCGGCATTCACAGAAGATAAGTTATTGGCACAGACTGCCTCATTCATGTCTAAAATCATGATGTAGCCATAGATGATTGGATCATTAATAGTGGAATTAGAGAGTGCATGAGACAAATGGATGGTGAGCAATGTAGTGGCATAAAGGACTATTCTTTCAGTATTATTTTTCCAGATCTGATACTAGCCGCTTGTTTTCCTGCTGCGGTTGAAACTACGCTAATGCTCATTATAAAGCCTCATAAATAACTCATAATAAAGTCATATCATGAGTTTATTACCGGTTGCGGGAGAGTTTAACGGAGTATCCCTCCTAGCCTCAGAATTGCTTTTCCGAACGGCTCCAACCCTACACTCGCATTTATTCCTTATTAGCAACGTGTATCCAATCTCTCTTCAAATCAATTGAAGTGCTATTTCCTTTTTCCGTCTTCCTCGCTTGTCCAGTATCTTAGGAATTACATATAAAGGCTCATCCAACGAACTATTTTCAGCTCGTTGCTTGATTCAAGTTTCGAGGTAGGATTTTTCAATATCTAATGGGGCATGTTGACGAACGAACGGTTAGGAGTAGGCCAATGGAGTATTCTAGCTTAAAGTGGGTACTTGAGGATATTCCACCATTTTAAATTATTTATAGTTGTTTAATTCATATTTTCCTCAATTTTCCAGAATTTCATAACACTTAAAGACACTCCTTTTATTCCTTAATCGCAAACACGCAGACATTAACTCGTCGACGATGAACAAAGATTCATTTCTAATTCATACCTAATTTTCATCACGTTATTCATACCTCATTTTCATCCCCTGCCTTTGCAATACCTGAATGAAAGTGTCCAAGCGAATCAGGACACCGGGATAAAATTACGTCACAGGGATAAGACATTTGTCACCAAGCGAGGCAGGACGGGAGAATGGTATTCATTAGAAAAGATCTTTAATAATAATAATAATTTCTCTAATGATCACAGGTGACCCCAATTACAATCATTTTATTATATATGGACAACACACTTAAAAACACTCATGCCCGGGACAGGTGACTTTTCCCAGGCGGGACTCGAACCCGCAACCTTCGGAATGGCAGGCGAGGACTTAACCCCGCCGCCACCGAGGCTGGCGGGGTTAAGTCTTTGTTTAGTGTTAAATCACATCAAACGACCGGAAGAGAATGTCACACTAAAAAGATCGTGGAGACCAAGAAAATACCGCGCACGTGATGATGTTCCGTTCGCTCAGAACGAAATCTTTTCTCCCTTCAATGGAGAGGTCACACCTCTCATCGCCACCGGAGAAGGGTGAAAGGTCATCACTTCGCAAAAGAAGATCGTCTAGGATCATCATAAGGTAATGCCAGCGCAGTGGAAAATAAGGTAAATGTGACGTTAATTTACGGCGACGGGGTAAAGGCCGGAAGATCCTCTCGGCAGCTAATTCTTCTTGGCATTGACATTTACCCGAGCATTCAATTAAGACGCAATTAGGAGAGCGGAAGATTGCCTTCCAAAATGGGCAGCCACCTCCGATTACTTCCTCGGGCCTTTAAGGTGACGCAACCGCAAGCAGCCTCTCCTCACAAAGTCGGAGAAGACTCGCTCACTCAACACTCCCTTCACGCCCACGAGTATTAGACACGATCACAAATTCCTGAAAACATCTCGGGGGCGCAGCGTACCTCCAATGATCAAATTACTCAGGACATTAATCTGTATCCTAGCGTCGGGGGATATACTATCTCTTCAGCAGGAATTTAGGAAGAGGTTCCCTTTCGAAAAATATTAAATGCATAGAAAAAATTTTAATATGGTAGGTTAGATCATAAAATTAAATTAGGGAAGTTAACTGTAGGATATATGAGACTTAAAACGTTCTTTCCATGCTCAAAAAGAGACAATAGATTAATTTGAAGTTACCGTGAAGATAGTCCAGACAGATGAATTAGATTTTAATGATACTTTTAATGCCTGCATGAGCCTCTAATTGTACCACGCAAGAGTTTAATTCTTTTGGTCACTTCCTATGTACGTTTGCCACGTAAACATAAAGAAGAGTAGAAGATTTTGGTCGTGCCTCTACGGCAGGACGTTAGTTTGAGTCACCATGTTTCCTTGGTGCATATCTTATTTTGTTATTTGGTATTAAATATATGGATAATGACACTTTATCAACAAAGAGATGGACCAATAGAAAAGCTGATCAGTAAATAATGGAAGCCCTTTGATACATGGTTTTGGCGTAGGATACGAATGACTTCCTACTATTAATTGATAGATAACTTGAGAAGTGAAGAAGTATGCAAAAGAGGCGAGGAAGAAAGATAAACCTGGAGCACAGCATAATAGAACATCATTGACGCAAAAGAAGGAAAGTTTCTAGTTGAATATTAATGTCATACCATACTTCCGGAATTCTCAGAGGCTGACCGAAGAGAAATGGATTCGAATCCTTACCTGAAATGAAAGAGAATATTTATTAGACAGTGGTAATTATTATTTATTTTGATGAGTTTAGTATCGCAAATGTTTATTCTGTGAAGTAATGAAACACCCAATTGATGCTATCACTATGTCCAGAGGCGTTTGTGGCCTTGGAATTATTACACTAATTTACGATTTGGATCGGTACCTATATTAGTTTATAATTAAATTATAAAAGTATTTAAAACTAAAAGAACTGCCTAGACTCTCTATGAAAACAACCTTTCCGAATACGCTTTTTGGGTACCTACTCACGGAAAAAAACTAATTGGAGATAAAAAGAGGCAAACTCTTTGAGTTAACAATTTGAGATTCTTGAGCAAACGTGATTTATATGGATTTGTAACATTTATTCTGCTGAAAATTTTCTATGACGCGTGGAAAACGGTTGCACCAAATATGAAACTAAGGAAAATATTTAGCTAGATTCAAATTGATGACCATCTCCCAAGAAACTTTTATCTTTTACATCCTCTGCTCTTTGCCATTCTTCTCATTCGCTTTCCTTCAATGAATGCCTTCATTGCATCATCGTATCTCAAGTAGGTTCCGATAAAGTTCCTGGAAGTTAATACAAGAATTCTCTTTTCTTCCACCCTCCCGATAACTTCTCGTGTTTCATAAATATTTATTCACGATAGCCTAGTGTACGGCGAACTAACATCAGTTTTTCTCACCAAGTAGAAACCTAGCTAATAATGTTTCACTTCCTGTGACCCATCCTCCTGGTGTCTTGTAAAATATGCATTCATCACATTAGATGAAAGATATTGCGAGTGATATAGGATCAAAAAAAAACATTTTCGTACGTCATAATTTAACACCAGAAATCGTGTCGTTATAGACTTTAAAATATATACGGAGTTGGTGCTTGTCCAGGAAATATTCCCACCCCTTCCCGATTCGCCCGGAACAGACGGAAGAGAAGCAAACATTTACTTTTCAATCGGAATCCGATAAAATATCGCGAATGTTCTGCACAGTCAGACATCGTCGAGGCGGTATCGGGAGAGGGGAGGCAGTGTACAGCGAGCGAGGCCAGAGACGATGAGGGTACCAGCGAATGCTAATTCCCTCCTTCAAAATTGAAATTACGTCGCTGTAAAATCATGAAGCCTGAACACGAAAGGATAAGAGACCATGCGATCAAGAGAAAGTGAATGACGCAGAACACTCGTGCTGCGAGCAAACAAGTGAAGGATTCGGCGCGTTAACCACGACTCGCCGATAATACCACACGTGTTAAAAGAAGTACAAATTCTTTACGCATTAGGAATTGCAAATTAAGTTGCATTAGTCATCAAAGATACCTGAAATGCATAATAACGAACAAAAATTCGCCGGTGGTGATGATACTAAACCGAAAGTTTGCGTAACAGATAACAATAATAGCAACATCCGTATCTGAAGGTAGAATAGGGTTTTCAAAGTCATATTTCCTATACCTGCTATTACACCTCGAATTATCTGGTATTTTACGTTGAAAAAGAGCAATGAAAAGAATGGCAGTATTTTTTTCTCACGTGGCGTCGTAAAAAAACCCTCCTCCTCCCAGTCCTCTTCCTCGCGTAAGGTAACAAAGGACATGGCTACACTCGTTTTGATTCCTAAAGTTCTGGATCTCATTTCTAGGTGGTTTCTTCACTTCGAAGAGAGAATTTCTGACACGCAATTGGCTGATTCAAACTTAGCTTCAGTCAACACATCAGCATATCTCTGTCAAACCACTTACCCAGACTCATCAATGTGAATGATTTCCACGGCTTGCAATAACGCAAATTACCACAAGATCCTGATGGAATGCACATAGGGTTAGTCCCTAGACAAACTTTTTACCCCAGGATCTTCAAATCCTTGCCAGGAAAGAAAAAAAAGGCGTGGTCCTCCATGATTGCTTGGGCCAAGCATAATTTTTTTGGAAAGGGTGGAGAGGGGGGGGGGGGCTAAATTGAAATCGTGAGCGGACTGAATTCCTTCACCTTGGAGGGCGCAACTTCCATAAATCTCTCCTCGTCCGTCCGATGCGCTTTCTTTCTTCTCCGAGACGCTATCGCTACCGCAGGAGATTGAAAACAAAAATCCTATTACGCTTTGGTGCCCGATGAGTTAATTGAGCCCATTGTTCAGGCGCGAGCGGGAGAAAACAAACTAACGCTCAAGCATCCCTCCCTTCCGGGTTAAGTCGCGTAGAAAGGGGGAACACGAGAAAGAGATGTCCCAAATTTTCATTGGGGTTGAGGAAAATCCCATGACCTTTCTCTCAGCCCACAAGATTACGTGTTGACTACAATTTGTACATGTAGCGAGTGAAGCTGCCTTGTTGTCGGGGTGAATTCAGTTTACGTAGCATTGAAACCGGGACATCTACATCTACGTAATACCCTGCGAGCCACCATGAGGGTGTGTGGCAGAGGGTGAAGATCACCAAACATTCACTATTGACGTGCAACTAGGATATTTGTACGGTAGTGCGGTAATGTAATAATTAACAATTAAATTGTATGTATAACGGGAATACATGTCTCGTCCCGATGAAGGAGGCTAAAAGGTAGGTACTGCAGGGGGGGATACACAAGCTAGCATACGAGTATGCCTGGTGCTTGAAAAGGATTGTGTCGAGTAGGTGGTGACAACCTGGCATAAAATACCCAATGCCCTCTAATGGATACTACGCATTTGTATTAAAACATGATTAGCGACGTATTCGTGCCCTGAATTAATTCCAGCGGGGTCAGTTAATCTTTCTGAGGCTTTAGAGGAGGGTACTAATAATTTTCATTCTAATAGAAGTTACTAATTGTATTACAAAGAGCTGATATGAAGCTAGGCTAAAGAAAACTATATATTTGGCATTCATATGCGCGTTAAAGCCGGTTCTACTGTGTATTTAACAAATTCTTAAAGGTCATTCCATTTTCTATCCATTTGTCTAAGTTTACCAGCGCTAAAAAGAAACTGGATTCATGCTTACCCTGAAACCTGTGAAAAAAACGTTTTTTCACGCAAAAACATTGGGGATGCCACCTCGCTATTCTGCTTTTTATATAATATTCCTAAGTAACACAGAAAGAAAAACACGAGCCAAATCCACAAAATTTTTGTGGATTTGGCTCGTGTTTTTCTTTCTGTGTTATCTTGTTTCGCTTCCACTCCATATCGCCTGAATCTTCAGAATATTCCTAAGTCCCCAATTACAGACAAAGAAAAGACTTTTTCTATAGGTACCTTTAAAGACGAGGGAATACTCTTGATTTTGTACCCTGACAGAGGCACTCTTTCGAATTATAGATGAACAACGTGGCTTTATGTATAGAATTAAAGTATGACCAAGCGTCACTAAACTATATCAAATTATAGTAGGCAACAAATAAGATGTCAGATGTCAAAAGTCAAATGTCTTCGAAATATCATTGCAATTGGCTTCGTTTTCTTCTAAAATAAACGTCAGTTTCCGTTGCAATATGGAAAATATACCGAGCAGTATGTCAGAAGACGTTTCAAGTCACGTGAATTATGTCAATTTTGAGGAACAACTTCTTTGTGGTTGTTACATAAAATGTTGTCATATACGTTTATATAACCTTTTGAGCAAATTTGGTATCTAGTACATCATTAATACACGAAAAACAAATTCATCGTTTACTCCCCATTACTGTCAATGCGCATAATATTCAACGCCGACTTTTAACACGAAATGACCAGTCGTTCATGGGATCGAATTGTGGAGACCATACAGGATGGTGAACACATTAAACCAGGACATAAGAGGTCCACAGTTCCCGTCAAATCTCCGCATTGAAGGCCACGAACTCCTCCCGTCTCTCCTGACTGATTTGAGACTGAGACGGAGAGGAAATTCCTTTCAATGTCCGCCGGGAAAATTCTTTCCTCCTTGGACAAGATAAGGTGCGGCGGCTTCATGAATCGTCGCGTGAGTCACGCCGATGTCATTACCGCACGCGAGCTAAATCGCCAAGGAATTGAGTCGACCAGACAAAATGTGTTCGAAGGATAAAAAGTCTAAGGGAACTCCCTCCCTCTATGGCAATACAAAAAAGCTCAGTTGGTGGGAGTGGACGCCCTAGAAAATACGTCTGATTTGTAGATACTATCTGAGAATATATGCAAATACAAGAGAACTTAAGAAATTAGTAGATAACAGAGTAAAACTTAAAATATGAGGGATTTAAATATTAGAGAGATAGGTAGATAGTAATAAATATGTTTAAAACATTATTACCACGCAAAATTAGGGATATAATAGATTATTACCGAAATTACCATGGAGATAATAGGAAAAGTAATGTAGATTTTCAAGTGTTTTAGCATTTATCTACATGAGCCATTACAAGTACAACGCCTGTGCGTACTTTTAATTACATATCCCTTGATTGTTTTATAAAAAGAAAACTTGGTAGTGCCTGTTCCTCATAATGCTAACGGTGATTTCTAATACAGTGGTGTTGCAACTATTAGTGCAAGTAGTTTACACATGTTCAGTAATGTATCACCCCCACTGATTATCGAGGTGGCTAGCAGGGTACTCAATAGATTTTTTAGCGGGTACTCAATTTCGATAACAACGCTCACGTGCTCACTAAATATAAATGAAAAACATTTCCCCATTTAAAAAAATAAATGCACTAACACAAAATATCCAATTAATAAGTCAGTTACTCGAACAATGTCTCATGTAAACATGCTAATAAAAAAATTGAAGCCGAGTACTCTCGGGTAATGTGCAATCCAACCAGCTGAAGTTAAAGCACCGCTGATTTATATAATATCTTGGAGAGGCCAGTAAACTTCGACGTCTAATAAAGTGTAAAATGAAGTGCGGACTCAAATTGCAACTTAAAATTCAAATGCAGCAACCTCATTAACTAATTCAGAAAGGAAAAGAAAATTTTCTACCAAATACTGTTACTTTAACATCTTTCACTGCCAGCTTTATTTTTTTAGCATCAAGGGCATTCAGTGCCCTACAGGCACGTAGCCAGGGGGGCTTCTGGTACTTCAGCGCCCCCCCCTCTCCCCCCCCCGAAATTTTTTCCCAATAATTCTGTTGTTCTGATTTTAGCAGTGAACTTTGCCAGTGAGAAGAGATAAGTATTGGCACTGTAAAAGTAAACACCAAGCACTGAAAATTAAGGGAAGAGATTTTTAACATGTCGGCACCGAATGGGCAAGGCTGATTTGTTTCAAGTTACGCAAGACTTAGGTCCCCCGAAGCAAATTTCTGGCCGCGTGCCTGGTGCCCTACCTACCCAGTTCAATATAGGCGAAAATGAAATTTCAATCTGGGGACTGTGGATGGTTCAATATTTGAAAGTGTGCTGAATAATTTAGGTATGCATGCGGAGCCCCAATTTCTGAAGAATTCCAGCGACGCCGGCCGATGGATGTGGATTTAATTTCCGACATTGGCCCACTTGGATTCCGTCCCACTCATCCAACCCCCTTCCTTCACTCTCTTTCTGCTCCTCCACCTCAATTCGCCACAGCCTTTATCACCAATTGACACGAGCCACAAATACCATCTAGTTAAATCAAGGAGCCACGCCTACGGTAATGGAACGCAGCTACAATTATTTTGTAAAGCTTAGATCGAGAGCGCCCGGGAATACCGTTCCCATACGAAACTTAAAAATTACGCCTTCTTTTCGTTTTCCAAAAACTTTGAACTCCATCTATCCAACAGATTTCGCAGGCTGTCCCTTCCATTCGTACAAATGCGGGGCTAATTCAATACATTTGAACATAAGAGAGATGTAGAAGGTTACCGAAATATTCCTTCGCGATTTCAATTTTATCTTCGTGTTCCACTTACAAGTGGCGGGTCGAATCGATTGCCCCTCTCGGTATTACTGAGTCAAGGAATCACGTTCGAAAAACAGTCGATTCCTCTCTAAGCGAAGGTCAACTGCGGCGTATTTTAAAACCTGGCGATTCGTTTAATGAAATATTATTGCATTCGATTCATCGCAATCGGATGCGCCATTAAACATCGCTCGTTTGTCATCCACGTAACGCCAAGAATGCAGTCTTCAATTCCCCGATAACAAAAGCAGAGGAAAAAAGAAGTACCAGACGATACACCCGGCCCACTACCTCGGGGCTCCAAATTAATAGGTACACGCTTATATACCTCCAGTTAATGTATTTTTAGTTCCGATAATACGACCGTTTTCCTAATTAGAAAACATCAATTCTGGTTAAGTCGACCCGACTTAATGGTTTCATTTTAGCTTTAAATATGAACGGTGATTTCTAATCTCTTAACATAGCCTATTGTACTCGATTATTGACGGCAAGGTGGACCAGTACGTAGAGCGTGGGACTAATTATCCACATTGGTAGACATGTAGGCAGTCACAGTCTGTTATTCCCTACCTATGTAAGACCTCTCATATCAAATCAAATCTACCTTCCAAATGAATCCACGTTCCCTATTTCAAAACTCTCCATAAATTTTTATACCTTCTGCTAGCCTTCACGCCGTGCAAAATACTTATTCCTTTCCTCGCTCTAACAGGCCAACCAAACATTTTCCCGTATCTCGCCAAATATTGTACTTTAGCAGCTAAGAGTGGGAGCTGTATCAAAATATGTTGAGGATCGATTTGAACCGTGTCATCTGTAATAGCTTAATGAAGGAAAGATAAATCGAGGATTTTCTAACTTCGAGGATAACTTCGATGGCTAATGGAGCATGATAAATTCGCAAACAGATTAACTTTAGAGCGAAAATGGATGTTTCGTTAATAATGTGAAGTGACACATTTTTTTCGGCGACCATTATTTATATTGATCCCAATCTGGTGCAAGCGAAATAATATAAAGATCACCGCTTGATAAGTTGCCGTAACTTTACAGGTCGCGGAAGGCACAACGCAGACTCGTAACAGATCCAGAGGCAAAGAAACGTTTTCCTAATTCTAAAATGTCTAACGACTTCAGACACAGATTAAGTTCCGAGCATAGCATGAATTAAGGCATGTTAGACTCGAATGACGACAGGCGTGTAAATGTAAAAAAGCGAAGACATGAAGAGATGTGTTGCGACGGAAACATTAGAGTGAAGAGATGCACGTGATCAATTGATAGGAAGAGATAGTGATATTGACGACGCGACGGAACAACCCACAATTCCAATGCTGGCGTAGGATTTATCGCAACGATTCGACAACTCTGGCGAAAATGCAACTCGAAGGCATCCAACTGTGATGATTGGAAGCTCAGTAGAGGAGTACCACACTCACTCCAATCGAATTCGACTAATGGTGTCACGGAATCGCACGCGAGCTGCAGAACTGAGAGAAAGAAGATTGATGGTCCCATCACACGCGTAGGTACGTCGGCGTGTGGCTGAAGAGGGGCAAAAAACACGGACAGGAAGACAAGAAGAGGGCGCGAGATCGGGGAAGACTTCATTATTGCGAGCTGAGATCTGGGTACGTCTTCCGGTGTTTCAGCGCCCTCGAGGGGGAGGGGGGGAGGAAGCATAAAAGAGAGAGAGAGGGAAGAAGAAAAGGGAAAGGAGGTATAAGGCGAAAGTGAAGACACGAGGACACGAGAATACACGCTAAATCCAATAAAATGGTAATTTAAAATGAAAAACAGATCCATACAGTTTTCCACGGGACTGATTAAATTTCCAAAGCGAGTGAGGAGAATAGTGTCGACTTCACTCATTCGATTTTAATGTCCAGATTCTACTTTCAGTTTTTCACCCATCGTTTGAGAATAAGCACCAAAACCACATGGTACAACACGAGTATCTGTTTGGTTGTTAGGGATATCCCGTGGAATTCACACGTCAGGGAGTAAGTATGCCGCATTTTTCTCTGTGAAGCCAGAAATTACTCACTGCCAAAAGGAGGTTGAACCCAGAAAAATACAAATCATTGGTAGAGCAAACTTAGATTTTGGTGATGTACTTGAATTGTCATGGTTACATCGCACCGTCTAACCTAGCGTACTCCCAAACTTAATCCCGCGATAAACATGACATAAATCGCGGGGTCGAATCCAGTGATCTTTAGGTTATTAGGCTAGAGTGTAACCGATCATGCTACCACAGCCAGCGAGAAAAGGAGATTTCTATAGGACAGTTCCTAAGGCAGGCTAAACTCTTTTGCATTAGCGTATTATTCGGGATTCTGAGGGTGCGAGTAATAATCGGGTTTGTGTCTCAGCAGTAAGTTCAGCACTTCTTCCGTCAGATGGAAGGTTAAACTGAGGAACTATAGGCGAAAACTTGATTATTTTTTTTCAGGGAATAAAATTATTACTAAACGAAAATACCAATGTATCCTACGTTAGGAGAAGGTAGCATTATACCGCATTCACCCCAGATAAAATGATTGGGCTGAAGAGAAATGGAACTCTTTTCCATTTCTTGCTAACAAAAGAAACTTGCCGACCATCGATTATAACAAAAGAAAGTTACTAAAATATGTTCCTCAACTAATAAACATATTTTAAGGTTTTCTGTTTAAAAATCGGAGAATTAGGTATGTTATAAGTGATAGAAGTGTTTGTTAACATGAGGAGTGAAAATGGTGGTATTACTCAATTGTTTCGGCTCACGCAATCGCGATGAAACTCCATTAACAGTTGACGGTTTCGGTGCGCGTGGGTTACAGGTACCGGATGGTAAGTTCGACGAAACGACCGAAAACGACAGACAACAGATGCGCGCGAGGCGCCGCCGCCGCCAAGGCGAGATGTAACGGTCTCAGCGGCGGAAAAATGCATAAGCAACGAACGACACCGCCACCTGTGGGGGGAAGATGGCGCTTAAGAGGGGATTGTGGGGGGGGGGGGGGGGGGGACGCGTGCTGCTGGAGGCGAAGGCCCTCCCCGCCAACACCTCAAGGGTGAGCAGGCGATGGAGCTAAAATTGTACGCGCCGCGCGATTCGTCTCCGTTAAGAGAAAGAGCGGTTAACGACGGTGATGCAAACACCTCGAGGAAGGGCGTAACCAACAGTGAAGAGGGTAATCATCGGGCCGTAATCGATGAAAAGAACATACCCAAGACGCTCGGAGAGCCGCGGCGCCTTAATTCGTCTTCTCGTGGAGTAGAATTGCTCACACACACACATTCAAGCATGGACGCCGACGAAAATAAGAGAATTGGAATCGTGATTCCAATTTGAGCAATAATCTGAGACGTCTCTTTGTGACAATAATGATGAAATAATGAAAATCAATTTGAAAACTGAGCACAATTTTCAAATTATACTTAAAGATAAAATTGGCCATGGTTTCAACTCAGCAGGGTCACTGTCAAGGTTATCATTTCCTTGATAGTGACACCGGCGTGCTGTAATCATGATCGGTTTTTTGTCAAAAAAACTACGTGCGAATTGCACATAGCTGTTTGTTTTATTTCATTTCTTAGCATCGTGGATACAGAAACATGAGTACATAGTTTACGGCCTGCTCATCGCGAAATTTTAGTCTGGATCGCATATGGCAAGAACAGATGGTTGTTGGTAGTCACATTAATAAAACAAAAGAAGAATACATTTCGCTCAAAATCCGACTGCCAGCTGTACTCGACGAAGGCTAAAGATATCAGAGGCCTTCGATGTTTATTACTGACGTAATATACTGAAGATAGAATGGATGGATAAATGAAAATACAAAATAAGAAGAACACTAAAGACCCGGGACGAAACTTCTTGAAGGAGCACAGTGCTACAAGGAAGAATAAGTTTCACTGGGCACATCCTGGGGGATGATGGATTATGGATGGCCAATAATGAATTAAGGGGAAAAGAGGAAGGCCTCTAGAGAAAAACAAAGGGATACGTATGTACAAGGGTCAGGTAACGAGAAATTCAGGGGAAAATAAGTCCCAAGATGTATCAGAAAATTAATAATAAAAAATGGAGAGCTGCAATAACTCAAAATAATTTGGAGAACTATGCTGTCATCTTTTGTTTTTCCTTTTGGTTCGTGATTAAATTTTCTAATTATTTTATTACTATATTTTTCACTTTTTTGTGCAAATTTTTCATGTTATTACTTTTTACAATTTTCTCTTTCACTGAATTTACACAAAAAACACATTTCACCTTTACCGGGATTCTAACCCGGATTCCTTAAAATCGAGATAGGTGCTTCACCCAGTTGTGCTACCAAGTTTTCCGGATAAGAAACTGAGCGTAGTTTTTCTCGGCGGTAATTCTGCTACTGTTCACATCAACAGGTGACTCCGTTTAAGTTTTTCGCGGTTTGTTCGAATCCTTTAATTTTATCTTTGTGGAATTACTTGTTTTGATCAGTGAGCGAGTGGTGTAGAAAGAGAATTAGGTATCAGGGAATGGCTGCAAGGGGGAGGTAATATTTTCAAAGTTTTATGGGTATTTAACTTAAGTGCGACAGCAGTTGGATTGCCGTTAAGACATTGTATTACTGCTTCTTCCCGGGTCATTGAAAGGCGGTATCCCATCGTCCTCCTCCGCTTCCTTACCTAAGGTCTAACTCTCCAAAACCGAAATGGAAATTGAATAAAAAAGGTCGATTAAACGTTGGATCTAATTTATTATTACATATCTCTATTTGCACAACACAACTTTGCTGTATTTCTTACATGTAGGCGGCCCGAGTTGAGCCTAAGAGGGTCCGAGAAGCGACAACATCACCTAAGAAGGCACATCCGGAGTTATACTCGCATTCCGAACGTTCTTTCAACAGAGAGGGGGAAGGAAGATGAACGGAGAGTGTCGAGTCAGTCTCCTGATTCACCAGCGCGCCGTTTCGGGAAGAGGAGCTAATGAATGGGCCGAGGAAAGAGGAGGAAAATAGAAGAGGAAAGAGAGAGAAGGAGGGAATGAGTTCGAACAAGTGAATATCTGAACTAAAGAAAAAATGCATAAAACCCCTCTCTCTAACCCCCCCATCCTCCTCCCATAGACTCCCGATTCCCATCTCGGGAAAACCGTTACGAGTAAACAAAGGCGCGGAGGACACTCACTCTCGCCTCCTGTCTCTCGCTTCGCTGCACAGGCGACGAAACCGAACGTGAATCTGTCAGAACGCTTCCCTGTGGCTACACGACAGGCAAGAGGACAGATGCCCAGCATATGCGGCCCTATAAAGACAGTTTTGGTTACGGAATCAGAGCGCGTGCAAAAAAGATCGGCGAGGTTTTTGAAAGGTCGTCATGACAAAAGTGCTTGTGTCACTAGTTATATCAGAAGAGCTCGGATGGGAATCATTATCAGAGTGCAAGATTAAAATTTAGAATGACTCTTTTAAGAAAATTTGAAGCACATCTTTTTACCGTGGGCGTTAGAACGAACGAGAGCAGCCTCGTATTACGCTAGATTCAACCACGAAAGCATGATTGCGGAGATCGGTTGTCGTACAGATAGATTTAATAAGTCTTTACTAACAAATGAAGAAAAATATCCCCAAAGCCGTACTCTTTTAAGGGTGCAAGGGAATAAAATGGGGGAGAGGGGGGAAGGAAGGAGTCCATACAAAGTAAGGGAGCCCTCAACCACATGTACAAAATCAAGCATACAAAGAAATTTAAATGGCAGTAAATGACACATTCGCACACTCAATCACAATGTTAAAAACAACCGTAACTCTCAAAATTAAGGTAATGAAGGTAAAAATAAAAACGAACAGTGACTCACACAATCACTCACTCAGGTTTGTATACAAAATACAGTCACCTTCGTGAGTTCAATCACACACACAAGCAGGGTTTACGTGGATTTCTCCAACGCCAATTACCTTCATACACGCAAGATAAAAATAAAACAAAAGTGGGGGATAGTAAATTGAATAGAATAAAACGGAAAACTAAATAACTAAAGTAAATAAAATAAAATTGATAATAACTTTCAATCGCTCATTCACGTGGGTTTGCGTACGATACGTAGTCACCATCGTGATTCTCATTCACATACATGCAGGGTTCAGGGACTTTTTCCACAATCATGCACTCGGGTTTGTACATTCACAAAGTACAGTCACCCTCGTGAATCATGTTCACACACATAATCAGGGTTTACGAGCAAACTCCTTCGCCAGTGATCCGTCACACACACAGGGAAAGGAGTAAGGATGGGGAAAGGATGCCCGACCTCAAAAACTGACACCGGGTGTTTTGCCCGCCAACAGGCCTCGTCAGAGGAGAATGTCTATACTACTGCAATAAGATCATATTAGTTAGAGATCATATTAGTTCATAAAATAATAAAAGTTAAAGATCATATAAGTCAATATAATGAGCAGTTAGGTACGTTTAACATGCATGATCTTCGTCCGACAAACCCATAATAACTGTTGCATGCATGACTGACACGTTTTGAATTATTAATTTTTATTATGTTCCTGCATGTAGGTGGATGACGTTGATGTTATGAGATATTGTTGATGATTACCTCTGCCACACACCTTAGAGGTGGCTCGCAGGATAATCTGCAGATGTAGATGTGGAAAGAGATAACATTCCGCGAGCTAACATTTGGTGATAAGGGACGAAAGATCTTCGCTACAAACGCACAAGTTCATTATTTAGGCATATTCCGTAAGGATCCAACATACTTGCTGCGTATTCCAAATAAGATCTAATAAGGGAAAAGTTGAAAATATCTCGTACATGATCGTCACATTTGCCCAGTACTCTTTTGATGAATCCCAGCTTACGATTAGCTTCACCCATTATTTCACGCATGTTTTTACCCCAAGAAAGATCAGATAAGAAGGGGATAAAGGGCCAGGACAAGAGACGATCGCCTTCTCCCGCAGGACGCTCCCGCAACTGCGGAACGAGAAAAACAAGAGACATTCTGACGAGCGCCGTGCACTTCCTTAATCTTTCCACACGCACCGTCTCGTTCGCTGAAAATGTGTCAAATCTCTCACTAGCGCGATCTCGTGCATAACACCGTCAAGACTATTTATACGACCTCCCATCCATCCCCCACGTTCGCCGGAGAAAGACCAACTTGCCTGCGGTTGGGAAATGTTTCCGCCTTGCTGCCCGAGGATCACGCGGATTAATCTCGAGAAGGACCTTCTCCACCTTAGATATGCACGATGAGGAGGACGGGGAAGGCAAGATACCGCCTTCCAATGACCCGGGAAGAAGTAGCAGTACAAGGTCTTAACGGCACTCCAACTGCTATCGCAACTAACTTAATACTTACTTAGACAAACACGACACCCACAAAACCCGGAAAATCTTACATTTTACCCTTCCAGCCATTCCCTGATACCTAAATCCCTTCCTATACCACGTCTTCCCACATACACTGAACAAAAAAAAGAAATTCCACAAAATGGTAAAATTCCAGGATTGCAAACTAGCCGCGGAAAATTTAAACCTGAAGTTACCTGCTGTCGTGACCAATAGCATAATTTTTACCAAGGAAAAAAACTTTCACCTTGGCCAAGATTCGCACCCAGAAACATTGGTAGCATTGCTGGGTAAAGCATCTGTCGCGAATTTAAGGAATCCGGGTTAGAATCTCGGTGAAGGTGAAATGTTTTTTTTTCTTTCTAAATTCTGCGAAAGAGAAAATTGTGAAAAATAATGACGTGAAAAAACATTCAGAAAAATTGAAAAATAATGTAATAAAATAATTAGAAAACAATTTACTCACCACCCAAAACAAATAACCTAATAGATAATAACATAATTCTCCAAACTTAACCCTCCTCTATCACCGACAATCTCATGTAAACCCTTAGTTATTTGTCCTTTACCCATCTCTTCTTACCGATGAACATTCAAACAAGCCTCCCATAATATTTCCCTTCGGTAATTTCATATCATAAAACACTCTCGGCTACAGAGGGCCCTGGCCCGGAAGAATACAAGCAGGTACTACGCCCGATTGAAGGATGGATGACCGAGGCGGGATTCGAACATGCAAATGAACGCGAGTTTTCAGGCCGGCGCGTCATGAACTCCACGATGACCTCGGTCTCCGGACATAGGAAGAATAATGGACATCCATAGCAGTTTTTGTAACAAGAACAGTGAGGTCAATTTAGAATAGATGAATTTATGAGATGAGGTAGGAATTTCCAGGGAATAGAGTAAGGGTAGATAGGCACGTAGGCTGAAATTTGTTTCCGACAGGGGAAAGAGGGGGTAAGTCTAGTGTAGCGTAATTTGAAACAAATCAGCCTTGCCCATTCGGTGCCGACATGTTACGAATCTCTTCCCTTAATTTTCATTGCTTGGTGTTTCCTTTTACAGCGCCCATTCCTATCTCATCTCACTGGTAAAGTTCACTGCTTACCTTGATATGAAGCAGTTAATTTGACCGGCCCCAGAACAGAAGTTCAACGCATACATACATATCAGATTGATAAGAACAATTATTAACCTTTCCCGTGCATCAAACTAGTGATCACGTTTCAAGACACTTGACACTTGAATTATACCCAGTGTAGTACGGATCATCATTCCCAGTTACAATCAGAGCAACAAAATTATTAGGAAAATATTTCGGGGGACTGAAGCCCCTGAAGCCCCCCCACCCACCCCGGCTACGTGCCTGGGTGGAGAGAAACCCTACGTCGACATAAGTACTCACGGAAAAAAAACAAGGGGGTCACTACTGAACGTCCCACCCGACGGACCTAGTACTGTACTCGAAGTGCTCTCCACTTTCCTCTCAAGTGGGGGACCAATTTACCTATGAAAAATCTACCACTCTGCCGGGATAAGGGAATTTTGAAATGTAGCAAGAGAGGACGATGCTTCTCAACATTTAATTCTCCATGACTTCATTAACCATAGTTGAAAATCTCATTTTTGAACTACCAAGTGAAGAGAATACCGACGCGTGTAATTTACCTACTGCCAATTGAGTTGCGAATATCATATGATAGACAAGAAAAAATATATAAGTAAATGCTAAATGTTTGGCCTCATTACCACGCTAAAAAAACTTAGAAGAGATAATCAAGAAATTCAAACAGTAAAAAAATAAAATATAGCGCTAAAAAATATTCACACGGTGAAAATACCATCAAGCGAATCCCTTTAACTCCCTGCGTGACGCTCATAAGGTGCATCCCATTCAGGTCACGTGACTTAGGGAATCAGTCCTGGTCCTTTAATTGTAAGATCTTTACACCGGACGAAAACGCGAAAAGATGAGAACGCTCCATTTTTGTGCATTGATTGACCAGCTGGGGTGCACCTTGCACTCAACGATATGGTGTATTCCTACGGGCCTCAGTACATAGGATGAGATATTCAACCGGGAACCCTTTGTTACTTTTCGTTGAGAGCAAGATAGAGTCGAAATTGATTTTCTCTCCATCGTAATCAAATCTTATTCCCTTCCATAAGCTCTCCTCCAGATCTGAGGCGTCTCTTATTAGCGGGACGCACTTGAAACCAATGACGATGGTAAATCACAAACATGGCTATGGAGACCAGTTCATTTCCTCTTCATTTTTCTGCAACTCCTTTTGGTTCCAGCAAGGATAACTTGAAGAAAATCACTCAGCTTGGGTATAACCCGGGTGTGTGCAAAGGGACTATATAAAACCCAGGCTACAACGTTCAGATCAGATAATCTCTACCTAACTGGGTAAAACTCTACCTATGTACCAATATGCAGGGCACTGACGATTAATCCGAATTCAATATCCATTTTTGCGAAAAAAAATATCACTGCTGAAACCCCTTTCCCATTTCATCATAGTTTTTTAACACCCTCACTGAGACACTAAATCATTTATATCCCTTTTCTCCCATCTAGGTCTAAGGAGCATTCTTCCTTCGATGACAGATTCTCACCATCCATCTGCCTCTCAACACATGCTTCCTCAACATTTCAGTCAAATAAGAATTTCATACCAGCGTCACTTCCTCTCTCTCCAACAAAGTCAAACACTTAATCTTGCAATTTCTAAGAAGCTTATTAATTCCGCCTTCACAATGAACGCCTCGAGAACCGACAGCTCTCAATGCCGAGTGATCAAAGAGTAAACATTTAGGTCACGCAAAAGCACGCATCGGAACAAGTCTTTAATGACAAGTAACGGTATTATACTATTAAAAATCATAGAGTGAGGGACATACACTACGACAGAACCCTATCAGGCACTTTACAAAATTGGTACGGGCACTTAACGCGCATAGCATCATAAAATGCAATTTCCAATAGGTTTAAAAGCATGTTATGAAACGAGAAATGTCATTCAAAGTTACGAAATCAGAAATGAAAAAGAGGAAGTCCTAAACCACTTTCATTTTTACACACACGCAAAGAGAGCTTTTGATAAAACGTAGTTACGAAATTCCCAGGTGGCGATGGCATTTACTGGAAACCAATGACGTCCAGTCATCGACTTGCGGAGTCCGAGAGACTCAATCAGCATACAAATAAGCATACCGCCGCATAAAAATGCGCTGGCAGTTTATCAGTTGTGGAATTCACAAGCTTGAGACAAGATTAGTATAACCAAAATACAGGAGTGACTTACCACTATTCATTTTATTCAAGTTTAAAACCTACCCTAGCGTTTTAAATTAACTATCTCATAATTAACGAATGTTTTTATATTGAGAATACTAATTCCACCCAGCAGGTGGACTTTTCAATATTCTCACATAAGTTTTTGTTATATTTTTGTTTCGATGCGATTCTTTTTTATACTAATTAATTATTTTAGAAACGTATAGAGTAGTAAAAAAATTAAAATAGAAATAATATAAAACACGATGATACTCTCTGAATGATGGAACTACACTTAACAACAGAGAGAAAACACAAGGTCTTAAAATTACTAACCATCTCCTTTTCAACCAATTCTCACAGAACAAAAGAATATTAACCAAAATTATCATTCTATGATTATTACTCTTTAGCCAATGGAATGTCCATGCTTTCCAATCAAAATGGGTTTCTCCAAACTCGTACGTTCACTAATATTCTCCATTTGTAGGGGTGGCGACACGAGATAGAGCAACGATCGCACAAAAAAATTTAGGATAGACGAAATAAAGTCAACGAAACGTAGGATCTCTCAATCTTCACGTAAACGTGCTTCGGAATGCAATCATGGACAACTGAGGAACAATTTTGAAATGCTTTTAAAACTTCCCATAGCAGCATCGCTTCCTAAAGAGTTAAGGCTGAAGCGCTTCGTTGAGCGCGCTAGTAAATTGAGTTGGTTTAATGCTTAATATTCCCTTTATCTCCCTCTCCTGGACAACGTGACTACACCCCTCCTCGCTAATACGTCATCACGGCCCCCCACCGAAAGCCCTACCCCTCCCTTCCGTTCACTCCCCCGCCCCTCGTTTCTCTCTGGAAATGTCGATAAACATCTGGAAGCGACAGACGGAGCATTCTCGAAAGTACGGTGACAACCACAGAGAACAATACCGGCACATATGGATTCCCCACCCTTACGGACCCGATCCGAATCCCCGGAGATATTAAAAATGGTACCCCCACCCCACGAGTGACGTTAAGAGAGTGTTCTCAAAGTGTGGAAAGGGTTGATTATGTGGTTAGGGCATTGTCCTCCCATCCCGAGGGCTCGGGTTCGAATAAAGAAAGTGGTAGAGATTATTTATCTGCGTACCAGTCCATATTTGAGTGCTAACTGGACAGAACTTCCAGTGCAGCACTCCGTCCGTCGGAGGGGACGTTAAATGTTGGACCCTTCGTCTCCTTGCGTTAGGAGTAGGCTGATGCTAAAGCTGGGTTTTCGTCTATGTAAATGCTCACTTCTTCCCAAAAAACTACTGATTCTCAAATGTGCCAATTCCCTCAGTTGGCAACCACCTCCCCTGCCAGGATGAGCATTAAACCGTGGATCAAATAGCGCACTAGCTAGGAGCAAGCTTCGCCGACGCCGGGTTTCTCTCCACCCTTCCTCCTTTCCCATCTCTATCCTAAAACTTCTCGTTAACGATTCTTGATTATAACAAAGTTTCAACTTCTCACAGCATATGCCTTCACGAAAATATATTTCCTTTTACGTGACATGCATTGCACACATTAGATTAAATCAGATCAAGCAAACAGATGGGGGTGGTGGACCTTTGGGGATCGAAGCAAGTCTGCATGAGCCCGTACTACATTTAATTCACGTTGGTAGTACTTCTCAGATGTTTCCTTGCATTTTGGATGAAAAGTGGAATTCGGGGTGAGTCCTGGATGATATAGATTGTGATCCCACTTTAAAATAAACGTTAGTGCATGGTAGGTCACCCCCTGCCACACACCCTCTTGGTGGCTTTCCGAGTAGTCAGTAGATATGGATACATAATAAGACGTCAATAAGGGCGAAAGGAGTTCAAACGATTGATTTAGGTCTCCCACCGACTGTACCTAATACGGGTTCAATCGGATCGGCTCCTCACAAGTGCAGCCCTCGTCGCTGATGTGGAGGACAGAGGGAGAAGCAGTCTTCAGAGAAGGCGATTACGACGAGGCGCCGAAAGAGAGACTCTTCCAGGTGCAGTGCCCCCGTTCGGCAACGTCGCAGCAGTCTCTCCTCCCTCATCGCCACCCCAAACGCGCGCCAGTTGCTGCGCTCTCTACAGGGAACTGCGGACAACTGGTGGGTGTCTCTAGGCGACCATGCGTGCCGAGAAATCGTTGCCTTGACGATTCACTGCAAACGCGAAACGTTTTCACGGTAGCTTCCCCCCTCCCACCCCACACTATTCACCCTTCACTCCAGAAAACTATGAATGCCGGGGTGGGAAATTTTGCAACGACATGCGAGCATCAGGGAAGGGTTGTTAAAAGTGCAGGATGAAAGGGTGTGTAGACCAGAAGGATGTCTTGGGTGTCAAGTTCTAAGACGGGGATTCTTTTACCTCTCAGTCATGCGTCCCACTTTCCTTCTCCTCTGGGTAAAACCAATTCCCACCTACGTACAATTTTGTTTACATATGACGTCGGATATATATTAAGAGCCTCTGCGTATAATGCTAGATTTGTTCAGATAAACCAGATTAGAGACATAGATTTTCGTATCGAAGGATTTAAAATGTCATTTTGCCGCGTACCATAAGAGAGCACAATAGGCAGAATAGCAAAGGACTAGGTAGGTAGGTAAAAATTTTCTAGAGTAGTCTGTAGTGCATGATGCATGTTAAAGCATTACTAACACATGCATGATTGGGAAATACCGAAGAGTGTATCTAGATTTTTTTTTCTAACCAGTAATCAATTCATTAATGCGTAGTTACTAACCACCTAGTTGCACATGACACTTATACCTAACATATGCCCATGAAGTAGTGGCAATGCATCTCATAGTTGATGTAAGTAGTGGATGCTAGGTGATCTTCACCCCCTGCCACA
The DNA here is from genome assembly GCA_933228895.1 of Platycnemis pennipes. Taxonomy (NCBI): domain Eukaryota; kingdom Metazoa; phylum Arthropoda; class Insecta; order Odonata; family Platycnemididae; genus Platycnemis; species Platycnemis pennipes. The sequence continues at coordinate 124,813,871 of OW121851.1, read as the reverse complement.
CATCCTCACGGTGGCTGGCAGGGTATTGCGCAGACGTGGACGTACAATGATTCCACTTTTCCCACGAAAATAGGTAAATACGTACGTATTGCATACGTACGTGCATAAACTTGCAGGGATGCTGAGCGTCTTCAGCCTTTTCTTGAGTCCCCATGAGTGGGATTGGTCCTAACGGTTAGGAAACAGTTCTATGACGCCCAAGAGAGGAATAGACATGGTAGCTTCAGGAAAAGTACATCATTAATGTGTCAGCAGCAAAAACATAAAATATAACAGGGAAGATCTAGAGAAGAAATTATTCAGACACATTTTACTAGGACCACATAAAGTAATGAAACTATTTTCCTCTACCCATGCCGGATGGGAAATGCAAATAATGGATGAATATGAGTCCAAATGGTTTAATTCGACCATCTTAGTGCAAGAAACATGAAAAATTAAAGCCACAAATATATTGACAAATGCTGATTATCTTTATCCTCACGCTATTCTTCTGCAAAACAAAAATCAGGGTAATACACACAACTCTCCACAAATCAACTTTTTCACTTCCATTTCCTGTTGCTATTATATTCAACATTAACGCATAGTCATTGAATGCTAAGTTTCTAGCATCCCTTAACGCTCCTAAACAGGAATTATGTAAATGTATGCATAAAGGCGTTCAAGCTTGAATCTATTAGAAGACGCAGTCAGGTGGTTTATGACAAGCTCTGGTGGTGCATCTAGCTATTGCAAAATTCTCTGCCTACGTAAAGATAGAATGACGCCTTAGGCATAGATTGCACGTTGATAGGAACACCAAGCAGACGAGCAAGTCGATTTTGTCCTCAATATGCCTTTTATCGTTCAGCGTTTTTCTTAGTTTTGGACAGCACCACCGGGAAGCTATCGCTGCAATGAAGACCACTTTTTCCGAAGAGGCTCTAACGGCACCTGATCAACTGTCATAACACAAGCCAAAACATTTTACAATACTAGATGGAGTAGAATAGTAATTACAGGGCTCAACCCTTAAATCGGTCCGCTTAGCCCACATCTACTAAGTATGTACCACGCACGACGGCTCGAGAGTGTTAGGCAGTGTGTGAATAATCACCAAATATGAGTGCACTGTATACATTCACTATTACATTCGACACTAGTTAACTGTGGAACGTGTTGAACAAGAACCAGGCTACGTGATTAGTATCTGTGGGGGAATATATCGTTTATTTAAGGGTTGGGCATTTGTTTTAAATGCATTATATTATAGTTCCAATTACGAAAGGAAGGAAGAGGTTAACAGGAGTTGTTAGTTTCAAGAACTTTTAATGCGTACTACAGACTATAAACTAAGTACATGACACCCTATCCTGCCATTTTATTGCCTATTATGATCACTTACAGGGTCTCTCATAATCATCACCAGTTATTAATCCTATGATTGGCTTAAGGTAGCTCTCCACTCGATTCTCATATCAACTATCCTCTTCAAACTTACACACATACATAATTGCTCTTTTTTACAACCATCACTTCTTGCTCCATGTACCTCTTGAAGGACTATCGCCACGCATTAAACAAAACGGTGAGTGAATTTAGAGCACAAGGGTAAGAGGGCCGGATCCATTCCCTGCACCGTCCGTCGTTTCCCAGGATGAACCGGTAACAAAATAATCACTCAACTTGTGTTTAGTTGAACACGCACACAGCCCTAGGTCAGATAGGAATCACGGATTATCCGTAAGACTGTAACAATCTCTATCCAAAGTTTACAATATTATGTGAACGGGTGAAATGCAATATTTGCCACTCTTTGAATTCGTCAACCATATATAATCACAGGAGGCGTAGCTCAGATGGTTAGAGCGCTCGCTTAGCATGTGAGAGATACCGGGACCGATACCCGGCACCGCCAATTTTTGGCGTAACCATTCAATTAGTTGAACTAAAATGGGGATCATTGTCAGATCGTACGTTGAAATTCAGACTTTATCTCTTAACTAAATTCCAGGACAATATTTTCAATTATGACGTTAAAAAGATTGGTGGACTGGACGATGGTCATAAAATTAGAGAAATCGATTGCCGATCTGACAGATTCAAAATGCCCTTCCCTCCTCGTACAATTAGGGATATGAATAGCTGAAAATATAACCAATAGCATAAATACAAGTATCAATGGATAGCATGTTAGTATAAGGACTTTATGCTAACCCAACTAACAGCATGTTTTTGCACACTTGCTTTGATATATTTTTTTATGTAATGTTTCCACTGTAATATAATTACTGATTCTTTTTATGCTTCATATGTAATGCAAATTTGGTGTGAATTCATCCTATGCCACACACCTTTATGGTGGCTTGCAACGTATTATGTAGATGAAGATGAATCATATTTTTTTTGTACGAATGGTGTCTCACCGACACCCCTCTCTCTCTCACGCTTATATTCCGTCCCCCGAGTGCAACGGAGCACAACAGACTCCAGCGATAATTCCCAGTTCAAGCTCAAACGAGTCACTTTCGCGAAATCCACGCCCACCGACTCGATCGAGGTTACCTAACGAACACGATCCGCAACCTGGAGAGACGCCGGCGTGACGTAATAATAAAAGTGGTCCAACGGCGGCGGCGGTGCAACAATCGAGGGCCGCGAACAGGAGAGTGAAAGTCGGATGGCCGGCAGAGCGGAGGCGTCAAGCATCTCTCACGTGCGGCAGAAAGGCGGGAAATGCGAAGGGATCCCTGATGGTATTGTGATATTGAAATATAGTGGCACTATTACAGATAACGAGTGAACCGCCACACAAATGTATCGCTTAACGAAGATACTTTTCGTGTGCTCAAGTTCGACAAAACATAAGACAACCTACCAATAGCACAACAGTACAAAAAACAGACGACGGTCGATAACGTCGATAAATATTTACCCTGGTAAGGACGGTTTTTTCCTCAAAATATAGAACGTATAAATTCGACGCGGAAGATGAGCTCTTCCGAAATTTCCACAAACATGCACGGAGTTTTCGATACTGCTCATTCGCAACTAGATTCATCCATGTTGGTGCAGGATCCAACCGGACTAATGTCCAAATTCTAGAGACCGGAAACGGGCTACATTGAAACTTAATAGAATTACTCACTGACCGGTGCAAGAAAAACGTAAAGAAAAATACCGACGTGTTGCCATATAGGTGTAAAATTTCAGCAAAAAAATCATTTAATTGTATATACCAGTAAAGACAAAAAAAGTATTTAGTAAAAGAATGAGCCCATAAGAGGAGGTCATTAAACCAAAGAAGAACCTGTTCACAGCTAGAAAAACACCATCGGCAGTAAGGAAACACAATGAGAGGACTTGTACGAGCTATATGGACCAATTGGGATGGATGTAGAGGAGTAGAATTGTGTCAATTCAGGAGAGCGGAGACAAGAGCTGCAACAACCCTTTCTTGGGGCTGATGATGATGATATTAATTTATTTAATTGTAATTCCGACGCCGCACATAGAGCATTCCAAGGTCAGCGCTGCGTCCGTTGCATGGTACGTAAAACTGTGAGCCACCTGAAGCCTAATGCTCAGTCCAGGCGGTCCAGGCTAATGCCTTAGCCAGGTTCCTCTCCACCATTAATCCTTTCCCTCCCGATTCCATCCTAACACTTTTCCTTCTCGTCTGTTGACGCCTTTAAATGCAGAGCAAATCAGAAAACACAGACAAGATGGACTGATGAAGACGATAGTCGAGGTAAAATGAACGGGAAGAAGGGAAAATGCAGGCCTCGTAGGAGATATATGGAACAAGTAGTGAAGGACATAAATGAGAAGAATAACGTTAGTGTGAAGAAGTTTACTGATAGAAGAATGGAGTGGAGGGCTGCGTCAAACCGTTCCTAGGATTGTTGACTGATGATGATAATCAGAAACAACAGAGCTGATTTTGGAAATCCCAGGGAACGAGGACCCGGGACTCTTGCAAAGATAATGAATACCTAATCGATGCATCTTCATCATTTATCTGGTACTTTTAGCAAAAGGAGGACATTCCGCGGCACTTGAAGTTGAATACGCAGTAAGGGGATATGGTTAGTGAGGTGGCAATAGGACCATCCGTCAACCCGAGTTCGAATCTCGGCAGTGGCAGAGTTTTTTCATAGGTTTACTGGGGCAATATGAGTACCTATTGCGTGGAGAGCACTATAAGTTCAGTGCTACGACCCTCTATCGTTTAATCACCTCGCGGCAAGAGCAAGCTGTTTCCGAATCCGGGTTTCCCTCTCGTCCTCCATTCCCTGAAATATTCCTCCCCTCAACCAATTACCCGCCAATCCTGAAAAGCCACAAATGGCCGCACCGGTCGGTCGCCTTTCAAGAATAATTATCTAGCTACTCGACAGCAAACTCTTCGAGTGCAAACCGAGAGAGGCTATTAACAGCCCGCCTGTACGCAATGGGCAGCAGCTGATCGGCGAGAGATGCAAAACGGCCTTGAAATGGACCGCCGCCGCCGACGACGACTTGCCGGCAAGAAAACGCCCTTCGCCTCTCCTCCCCCGCCCCCTTTGCCGACGTTTATCTCTGATACGAACCGGAGCGAGAGAGAGACAGAAGTCTGGGCTCGAGAGGAAGGACGAAGTCGGCTGCTCTATTCTTTCATCACCGACGCTGGGACGGGAGAGGTGAGGGCGCAGGTGAAGAGAACCTCCACTGGCTAAGGGGAACAAGAAAACCTGCTGCCGTTCTATCCACTCCTCACCCCTTTTCGCCATTCACAGCCAGACAGTGCGTCCAACCTCGCAGAAAAAATATCCGGCTGAACACTCATGAAAGGGCGGGCATGTGGTCTAAGTGAGGTCGCCTTTTTTTCTTAATTTTCCCGCCTTTTTCCGCGCGGATGAACACCACACACTACGACTTACGACACGATGCCGAAACAGAAGGCTGGCTACTTGGGGAACGAGCAGGCTTTTCCTCGAAGGGGTAAAAAAAACAATCGACTTCCAAAACCACCAATTTTACTTTGCCAACGGCAATCGATGTTTTCCGTTCATGTGCAAGTTTTATTTCTTCGCAATTTATTTCAATACTAGTTACAAGTTTATCCCGTGTTCTCAGACCGGAGGGAAAGGTGTGCTAATGGAATTGAGAGGGTCAAAAGGAGGGCGGAGAAAAACCCGGCGTCAGCAACAGTCTTCTCTGAACGAAACGACCCAAGACCCTCACGGTTCAACGTCCTTCCGACATACTGAGAAGTGGATTTAGAATGCCATCCACGCGGCACACAGCTGAGACTTTTAGTTGAAATATCAGACTGTTTTCGTACCGATAGCTGTCGACGCACCCTATAAACCCAAATCTACTACTACCGAAGCTCTATAAGGGTGGAGGGCTGGTACGCTCGCGATCCATCAGCCTTCAAAATTTTATCCATTTCCAAGTTTAACCCCCTATCATAACACAATGGATAGGCTCTCAATAACCCTCCCCGTTCAATATCAGGGGATGGGAAAAAGTTAAATTCTATCAGGCGACTTAGTCCTAAAACGCAGAAGCGGCACGAAAAAGAAATATTTACAAATATTTCCATGGCCTTTCACGGGGGATGGACTGCCTATTCTTGACCAGTGAAGTATATCAGATCATCACTCACTCACTCACTGATTCAACCCGAAGGTTGGTTTTGATAGGTGACAGTAGAGCTCACCCCGTGCTAAGCGTGTGAAATTCACACATTCAGGGTAGGGGTGCCAGTTCCTTTCCCTAGAACACCACGACCCCCTATCATATATAGATAAAATTAGACATCAGATCATATATAGATAAAGTTAGACAGTAGACAGTGAGATATGTATAAAATGCAATTTTTTCCACGACCTCAAGTGTAAGAAAATGATCGCGAAGCTGCCGTGGAGAGTCAGTTAAAATAGGTAATCAAGTTTAAGGATGATTTTGCATGCCTGCATAAGATTCTAATTTTAATAAGTGAATTCACTATAGGGATTTGCTCATACATTTTCCACAAAACAATAAGTGTTTACACTAGATCTGAAAACCGTCTGCCCCTCGTTTGGGTTTGAATATAGGTTATAATATCACGCGTGTCCCTGCTTTGCTTTGCCGGTTAATTAATTTAAATTATTGGTTCGTCCTGGAATGGAGTTGCTTTTTATCAATACCATCACCGACTAATCGTAAAATTAGTTTGAATAAACTTTACACTGGGTACCATGTTCATAACTATAGGATTCTTTACTTCCACATCCTTCATTAAAATAGAAGTATGTACATTCCATATGATTGTGTCCATGACGGTAGAGCATGACTGGTGTGTACACACCCCCTGCCGCACACCCTTGCGTTGGATCACAGTAGGTATGTTACACGTAGACTAATGCTTCAGGATACACATTCCGCTTGCGAGAACTTTCGAGTCCCGCCTTTTTCAGTTGCCGACTCCTCCGCACAGGGGCGCCCACGTCAACCCCGTTGGTTGCTACGGGAGGGCGGAGCAGCTGATCCGAAAGCCGCATCACTGACGACAGCGCCGCGGCCACTGCCTGCCACGGTTACCCAGGGAGACCGAGAGAGGGAGCCCCTTTTGTGTGCATTTACCACACGTTTGGCATTGATTACTCCTCGCATCCTTCCTATAATCTTCCTAAGCTTCCTGATGCGAATGATTAACGAGGGGAAAATGACTTTCCCCTCACTTTCAACCGATTAAAATTATTCACCTATTTGACCGGAGGTACGAAACGGAGAAAAACGAGCAATAACAATACGTAATAAGTAGACAGAATATTCCAGATCATACAAAAACTTCGGGATGCATGACCCCCAAACGTTACATAACTCCAGAGGTTCAAACACGATGGATCGATAAATCGCGCTCACATTAAAGCGAAATTTACTCGAGAATTATATCCTAACTTGGCAAAGACGACGAGGACTAGGGAATGGTGGGAAATATTACCGAGGTTGCCTACAAGAAGACCGCAATAAAGAAGGACAAGGGGAATGTGGATGTGAACTCGTGGAGGTGACATGTCGGAGTTGAACTGGCGCGCGTAGGAGAGTAGAGGAAAATTAAGAGGTCTGTATGGTTTAAAATGTATCCATAACGTTAAGTGACGACTTCGATATGATAATATTTAACTGAACCCGAGCCCCTACTGCAATTTGCTGCGATTGAGATATTTTCACTAGGATAGCCAAACGATCTATTGGATATCTATTTCACCAAACTGGGTTCATTCCTAGTCTACTTCAAATATACTAAACCGCGAATTACTCTATAGATTTTATAGTGAATGCGACAGAGGAGAGAGATATCATTTGATTCATCATTTTCCTTTAAATTCGCCCAGCCCTTCCCATCCCGGGAATCAAAGACGGATCAAGTTTATTAAATGGAAGAGAACGAGGATTGAATATTTGCAAGAATTGAAATAGATAAGAATTATTATTCCAAACCGCCCAAACGTAAATTTTTGGCGAGATTTACACCCAGAGAGAAGAATATTGCCAAGAAGCGCGCATACTTCTCTAGTTGTAAGTTGTACATGTGCACGATCTTCTTCCAATTCCTTGAAGTTAACAAGAGGGAGAGGCGACAGACCAACAGTGGATTTCCCTAATGAATTCAAGGAAAAGAATATCTTTGCCTTGCCACGAAATGATTATTTTTTCATACATGTTTCACAAACAGGCAGCACCTTATGAACTAAAATTAATGCACTCCCTACCTATTCATGATCGACATACTACACTGTAGCTGTTAGCGTCAAAAAACGAAAGTCGCATACGAGGAAACAAAGTTTTTTTTTCCATTTCTGGCATCCAAACATGGGAAAGGGGAGTAAATATATGGATAAATAAAAGCCCAATAGTGCGAGAATTAGGGGTGCTTCTTCAGGCTCTAAGGGCCTCAGACCGGAATGAAGCCTCCTACGTCCCCGTCTCTCGTTTTAAGCACTTTGAGGAGAGGAGGGAGAGAGGGGTTTTCACATATGGAGGCCTGTGGAGTAAGATGGCGTGCTGCGCACTGAGAAGGGAGAGGGAGAGACCGCAAAATAAAGCATCACGATTCACGCACGCGAGAGGGGAGACATGATGGTAAAGGGGGTAGAGGGATAGGAAGGGGGCTGGCTGAGGGTGGGGAAGTAGAAAAGGAAAGATGTTGACCCTGAGAGGTCGACGAGGAGAGGAGAGAGACCTCAGTAAAGGAGACAAGAGCAAAATAAAACACATGGAAGAATAGGAAAGCAAGCAAGGGCGTCCTACTCACCTTTTCTTACTTTCCAGGCATTATCTCCGACAAGAAGATACCTATCCCGCCTTCTGCTGTCGTTTGGGAGCACTTTTCGATCACGTCCCTGTAGAACCCTGTAGGCTTGTTTGAACTTCTGTGGGTGGCGAGAATATCTCTTCAAAATCCTTTTCTATCTTATCAGCGCCGCACTAAGTCCTCTTGTGTTGAAGGAGCCTGTCCCAGGAGTCAACACCGAAGGATATATCAATGCGAAGCGCCTGCCTTTCCCTCTCTGAGCTTCGGACGGAGCGAATTCGGCGGGCGGGCAGATGGTTGGCCGGTCGAGCCCTCTTCAAACAAAACACTTTAGGCGGATCCGGGAGATGTGAGGAGTGGGCAGACAAGTATATGCGGGCCGTATGGCAACGCTTAATTATTTCGGTTGCAGCTGTAAGAAGATGCTGCGATGGCAACGATTTTTGGGCCAGATATTCAAAGATAACGATACTCACTTGAATGATTCACTTGATTTAGCAGTAGAAACCCGGTGAGAACGGGCCAAAAAGGCAGACGATAGAGACCAGAAAAGCACAGGAAATCACAGTGGGGTTTGCGTTCCAATATTTATGCTTGTTCCCACGTCCAAAACTGAAACACTTATCCTCAGAAAATGAAGGAAATTATTTTGCTGATATCTATCTACGTATTCACGCTAGTCGCTGCGTTGTTTACTGTATCTTCTCCCACCTCCTCTGTTGGGTTGTGGCGATTGGACAGGCGATCAGGCCCCAGTGGATCTTTCCGGTCGCGAGACGAGATGTTCTTCACCAGAAGGCGACAGAGATCTTCCCTGCAACCGAAGGTGGTCTACTACGCCTCGAGCGAGTTCGAGCCAAGCGTCTGCTGCAGCGAGCTGAATTCGGCGGAAGAAAACAAAAGGGAGCACGACTGGACACACACTCTTCCTTTCTCCTCTTCCCTCGCTGGTGACACCCGATGAGTCCTCCCCGAAAGATTGCAGAGCGCACGAGATGGGTTGTTGGAGGAACACCACCAGTGCTGTCGGCCTGTAAGCCTGCTTCAGCGCACTCTGTCTCTGCGGCTTGGACTGCTTTCGGGGACTCTGGCAGCGATGACCACTATGCTCGCTCTGCGACCGCCGGGCGCTGAGTGAAGCCAAGGGGGAAAAGCGATATGCCAGCCAGCCGACGACGTACCTCCCCACCCCAGCGAAGGACTTCCCCTCCCGCCTCATATCGCCCCAACCCACTCCCCTTCTCCCGAGCAGGGCTCACCCCACCCACTTCCCTTCCCCACCTCCCCTCACTTCTCTCTCCCCTCCCCAACTCTTCCTCCCATTCTTTCCCCCTACTCCCTCCTCCGTTCCGTATCGACCAACTCCAAGCGCGCTGTGTTGCCTCTCCTCCCCTCCTTTATCTCCACCTCATCCTCCTCCTCTTTACCCCTCCCTCCCCCATCGTCAAACGATGCGATGGGGTTAGGTGCGAGAGGGGTTGGAACGATCAGGCAAGCGTGGTGCATCCTCTGCGGGTCTCGCTGGTGCGGCGATGAGCAGATAGGTTTAGCTGTGTCCAAAATGAGGAATTAGCTTTATGATGTGCTCAGTATCCTGCAAGCATAGGTCACCTTCACATCTCCCGGAATGGAGATCATTTAGAGTCGACTCCCGGATTCAAGGAACATATAGGCCCATCAAATTTCCTTCGCTTTAAATGGCAATTAAAAGAGTTCCATAACCCTTTTTTCATTTTTCAATGCTTGAACAATTTCCCATAATGAAGTGAATTCCAGGTGAATGCAGCATAAATGCACAACGGTTCGTTTCAGTTTACCAAATACAACAACAATCAATCAACGCCTGCATCTAAAATCTATCAACACATACATCCTGATGAAACGTAAAAAAATGAACGTCTCTTCGCAACTTGGTCGGTCTAGGATTTCCTGATGAATGGAAGACAATTCGTGAACCCCTGGATTAGAAGACGAAAATAAAGTTATAGAAATGGGTAGTAAGAATTATTTGTCATTCTTCTCTCATTTGTCACTCCTCATTGCAATACCATACATTCCGGATACAATAAGAGGCAATGATAGATTGCCACACACCTTTATGGTGGCTTGCGGGGTATTATGTAGATGTAGATTGATATTAATGAAATTTCCGGTATAATCAAGATTGGTACGTAGGTTTTCGGATTCACCTTCGTGTATGCATGAAAATTAATGTACGTGCAACGCAGGGGAGGATTTATTTTAGATATCCCCTTGAAAGTTCCACATGTAAACAGAAATATGTGCGTAAGATTTAAGCAGTATATATATCTCTCCTATACGATGGAAGTTTGAGGAAGGAGGCTGCGTTGCATGTAAAGCCCATGCGTTCCTTCGCTGCAATAAATGTAAGTTTGGTCAACAGTGAAAATACGCCGTGTATTTACTAAGAATGAAATTGTTTACGTATAGATAATCCACGCATGGTGTGGAGTCATACCTTTGTAGGGTACTACTATAGAGTAATACTCAATGGTACTTCGTACATGTCAGTGTAATTCCACAATACTATAGCTGTAAGAACGCGTGCCAATCTGCATCGCGAGCACTCACGAGCTTCAATGATAATAATAAAAAATTGCTTTATTATGACTATAGTTTTCTACGCAGGTAGGTTTTATGGACATCGAAAGACGCTCATAGTTAAAGATAAACCTTCCTTTCACATAATATTCTTATTTTACTCAATATGCCTTCTACCCCTCATTGTTCTTATATCCATACTGGATTAATTTTTCCCTCCACTACACCTTTCAAAAAACTTCTGCTCTTTATTACCATTCCGTCCTTTCAATCTGTCACCTAATTTCTTCACTCAATAGTGTATTACAAATTGTAGATTAATAATATTGAGTAAATTTAAGGCCGACACTTTGACGTCAATTTTTCATTGTTGTAGGAGCTTTTGAAGATACCATAGGTTTTACTTTCATAATAAGAGCTTTACTAGTATTGGTAGGATTGTGTATAGTGTCTGTCTGCCATTCTCCATGAATATAATCCCCATACACATCTTTCCATCCATTCCGTGCTTATCCAACATTCCGTCACTCTGCTTTCAGTCACTCCCACATTCCGTGACTATCGAAGCATCGTCCATCCACTTTAGCTGCAGTCTTCATATTTCTCCACCCAGCTCCCTTTCTTCCCCACTTCTCATGTTTAACACATTTTTATTGCTGCTACTTGCTCCTTCGAAGAATATAAAAACATATACTAAATATTCCTACCCCATAAATATTTTGGTGAGACCGTATACACGTCCCTCGTACAATCAGGGTTATGAATAGCTATAAACATATCCATAGTATAAGTGCAAGTGTATCAACGGATAGCATAGGTAGTTGCATGTTGGTATAAGAACTTTAAGCTAATCCAACTAACAGCATGTTTATGCACGCTTGCTTTGCCATTTCCTTTTTTTCATCTTTAAGCTTAGACTAGAATATAATTACTTATCCTTTTTATGCATGACAAGTAATGCATGTGTGGAGTGAATTGACTCCCTGCCACGTACCTTTTTGGTAGCTTGCACGGTATTATGTAGATGTAGATATATATGCATTTCAGCTTCATGAGCAAAATGATATTTGGGCATAATGATGACTGATCGCCAATCCTGAGATTGGTGTGACGCAGCTCTCCTCTGTGTTCTCCTGACAGCTTGCCTCCTCATATTTCAATAACACTTCTCTTTCATATCATTCACAACTTAGTCCATATAGCTATCTCATACAAGGACTTTCTTTTTCATTATTCCCGTTCACAGTGCTCTCCTGGTTCAATGAATGCTTCTTGTCTCCACATTTCTTCAGCTGTCATCGTCCATACCTCACTGCCATAAAGAAAATTGGTTGAGAAGTAAGTTCTGCAGAAGTGTTCTTTTACTACCAATATTGAATTTCCAGCTGCAAGGAGATCCTTCTTTCGGTAGACTGCCCTCTTCGTCTGGGCTGATCTGCTGCATATTTTCTCCTTCCTTCGCCCATCGCCAGTTATTCGGCTGTTTCCCCGAGAGCAATACTTTTTTACTTCTTTGTTTTCCGAGTTTGAAACAATGGTCTTGGCCTCCTATCTTTTACTGCATGCAATGAAACTTGGGCATGAAAGGCTAAACCCTAACACTCATCCGAATGAAGAGGATTTGTCGGAGCGGATGTGGGGAAGCAGAGAGGGGGGGATGGCAAGGGGTGTGAGGGGTGGGTGAGTACAAGGGGCGGCTGTCACCGCCTGCCCTCGTGAACGTGACTCTTGGCGGGATTTTTCCGCGTTCGATGTAGAGGCACTTGGAGGTCTTCCATGATTAGAGGTCAAACAGAGGGGCCGGTAAAGGCTAGCGGTCGTTGCGAGCGCTCCATTCTCCCCTTGCTAATCTTGCAAGCTTCTTCTTTCTTCTTCATAGATTTTGACGTCCAGGACGGGAGTGTAGCACTTGTGTGATCGACAATGCAGGCGAAAAATTAGAACGGCACCCATGCCCGGCAAGAATATACTTCAACCTTTCATAGGAAACCATTATCATCATCATAATCTCCATAGTCACTAGTCATCAATCCTAACATTGGTCTGACGCAGCTCTCCACTCCATTCTGCTATCGGCAAACCTTCTTTCTATACCGACAAAATTCGTCTTCCTTATATCCATAACTAGCTGTCCCATTCATACCTCATACGAGACATTCCTTTGCCACACTTCCCATTCAACTTTCCTCGTTCTCGTGGTGAACTCAAACAAATCCTTAACACATTAATAAAAAGTTTAGCTTTAATTTCCTTTGTTGATCCTAACTAAATAGTACCCGGTGCATACCTGATTACCAGCAGTTTATCCAATGGCGTATTAACCCAACTTCTAGGTTCACACGCTAGGTGAATATTTAATGATGATTATCCACTTGCCACACACTATCGAAGTACTCCGTCATGGTAGACTCTCATTCATTTACATTTTTTCGGCAACATTCATCTAATTTTCAAGTAACGCGTAGTGATAATTCACCAGGTTTACATCCATCCCTCTTCCGTAACCAATGAAAGTCCTACCTATACCGTATCATCCAACTATCCCAAATTGCGAATATGACCTGTTTTCGATCGTCTCACCTATCAATAGCCGTATGCAATCGAAGAAAAGAAGCTTATATCTCAATAAAGGAAAACAGGGACCTGCTACAAAATCAGCGGCTGGTACGCATTTCTTGATTAAAGAAAGAACTGGTGCTTTCCGGGCGTATCTGCTGCGTGAAGGTTTCTCGGGTCCTCCACCGGGTTATAGCGTCCATGTCCGCCGACGTTTCGATTCTCGACTCGGTCATCGTCTTCGGGCATTCAGAAGCCCCGAAGACGATGACCGAGTCGGGAATCGAAACGTCGGCCGAGATGGACGCAATAACCCGGTGGAGGACCCGAGAAACCTTCACGCATATCTTGATTAATTTAACTACGAAGTCAAGAGTGGCATGTCAAGCATCTACACCTACATCTATATCTGCAAGCCACCATAAAGGTGTGCGGCAGAGGGTGAATTCACGCCAAACATGCATTACATATCATGCATTAAAAGGATTAGTAATTATATTCCAGTCTAAACTTTGCAATTTGCAAAAAGATAAAAATATCAAAGCAAGCATGTAATATGATGCTGTTAGTTGGGTTAGCTTAAATTCTAATCGACTTGCTATCCATTGATACAAATGTATTTTTACAATTGGTAATATTTACAATTATTCATATCCCTAATTTTACGAGGAAAGGACATTTTGATTCTGTCAATTCGGCATTCAATTTCTCTAATTTTGTGATTATGGTCCAGACTACCATATTAAGTCGGAGTTCTCGAAATATTTTTAACGTAATCAGTGAAAATTTTACCTTTTATTTATTTAGTAGATTAAGTCTGAATTTCAACCGATTTTGGTAGGTTTGTTTTCGCAATCACAGCCTGGTGTTGGACTGAGGGGAATTGCAGTCTTCTTCACTCGGCAGATTTTTCTGCAGATAAGGACCAATTCTCGGATTCCGCAGAAGAGGTGCAAAGCTGTATGAGGGGTCAGGGGACGGAATGAACCCAGCTGCGTGGGGTCTTCGACCCTCGTTCGACTCTCCGACTCAATCTGAAGGGTCAATCGCGAGGAAAAGGGCGCATGAACGGGCATCGAACCCATTAATTACCGCCGCATGGTTCAATTGCGTGCCCTTAATTCGAAGCCACCACAACTAGCAGGATAAAACGCTCGATCGAGCAAGAAAGGGGTCGCTCCGTCCAGCGCTCAAATAAAACAATATCTCGACAAAAGATTTCTTGAGCCCGTTTAATCTTGGCGAGTGAAAGCTACGACTATTCAGCTATGCGTTGATGTCTCGCCCGAGGTTCAAGTACCCTTCGAGTACTGCATGTAAAAAAACTCGAACGCTGTTGAAAAAGAGTCACGTCAGGTGAGGCAAGTCGATAAAGAGTTAATGCCCTCTCGGGATTCCGAGTTCGCTGTTCTTTGGTATCTGTAGAATGTTTCATCAAAATGCGCAAACAATCTCATCAACGCCGGAGTAGGAAAAAATAGAAGTTAGTCGAAGAAAAGCAAAATGCGAGAAATAAAAGCGCCGAGATTGAACTCAAGACTCTGGGCTTCCCTTCGTGAAAGAGTGTAATATCCATGACGCAGAAGAAAACATTCTTATCTCTTCAGAGAAATGTGGGAAAGTACATACAATTTGTTTCTCTTGCTTTAGTAAGTGCATTATTTGGTGATAAATCACGGCCTCAATAAGAAAAATGCAAGAACAAAATTTAGATACACCCTTCATGAAGTAGGAATCCAATTTGAATCACAAGCACATAAATCACGGATAGTTGAAAGAATAAGGTGTAAACATGATGAAGATAGACAAATAGGGATAATGATTGAAGGTTAGTTTTTTTTAATATAGTAAAAAATGAGCAAGTATGGTTGACAAGGGTTGAGGGGTGACAGAATGCAATAGAGGATGACAGAGACCAAGAAACGCGACGTATTTGCCAACCAAAATTTCCCACACTCAAATTTCGCTTTCTTTCCATCCATTACGTCTTCAATTTTTTTATTGGGCATTTTCCAGCATGCCTAATTAATCAACGTTCTACCATTATGGATTAGATTCGATTTTAATTGAGTCCTCCAAATTAGGTTTGCCTCATGACCTTCACTTTTCTTGACAACAATATTTTTATGAACAGCATTTTTTCCTATAGAGCAACATATTTTTATCCTATTGACCTCTGTCTATTATATCCAAAACCACGATATTTTTCCTCCCTTACCCTCCTTGCTTGCCTTCTTCCTACTTTAGTCATATCAGAATTCCATAACCCCTAATAATGTATACTTTGTACCACCCACCTACCCTTGCATTATATTTTCCTCCAGCTACTTCGTCATTCCCCTTACCACCTCTAGAACTTCATCTTTTGTCTCTTTTTCCGTCCATCTAAATTCCATTTCAAGAAGAAAAAAATCCTAGTGTGCGGAAGATATCAAAATTCGAGGAGTGAAATTAGAACAAGTGGAGAACTTCACCTACCTCGGCAGGACTATAACTTGGGATGGAAGAAGCTCGACGGACATAATAGAATATTATGTTCAACGAGTCTTATAGAATAAATAGAAAAAAAACGAAGAATAACACAAACTAAGGAGGTGTTCATGAAGAAGAGACACCTGCTGTGCTCAAGGAACCAACGTCTGCAAGAAAGGTAGTACTTTATCAAAACATTCGTATGGAGCATGGCAGTCACACTATGGACCATGGTTTGGATCAGATACATGGATCATCGGGAAAGCAGACCAGCGAAGAATTGAAGCCTTCGAAACATGGTGCTGTAGGAGAATGTGGAAGATTAAATGGAAAAATAAAGTGAGGAACGAAGGTGTGTACAGAAGAGCAGATGAAGAAAGGACAATAGGGAAAATCCGACGGCAAAGAAGAACCAGATAGATTGGACATACCATGGGACACAATTCATTAGTTAGAAATATAATACAAGGGAAAATTGAAGGGAAGCTCCCGCGAGAAAGACCAAGGGACAAGTATATAGGACAAATAAAGAAGTACGTGAAAGAGAAAATATATCAGGTAGTGAGGGAATAGACACTGAACAGGGCAAAAAGGAGGGCTGCAGTAAATCAATTCTAGGATTTAAATCCTGATGATGATCACTTTCTTCGTCACCAACAAACATACATTTCAAAAGTCACCAGTCTTTTTACACCTTCCTAGTTTGCAGGTCTCGGAACCATATAGCGCTACGAACTATTACTAAATTTGCGAAAATAAATTGAAAAGCACATTATATATTGTTTTTCCATCATCGATAGCAATTAGATTCTATTCTTAATATTGCAATGCCACATTCTCAACAGAGGAGGATTCCAAGACTTTTCAAGCAAGAGTTTCAGTTCCGATGGATTTGTTTGAGGCTTGTGTAGAAATCAAATGAAAGTCATCTCAGAAGGAGAAGTAGGTACTTATGTAATATCCACTGAGCAACAAATATCGAACTGAAACATCGGGTCATCGTACAAGCAACTCCACTCGTTAGCAGTGAATTCTTTGTTTGATATCCGATGAGAGAAAGGAAATAAATTTTCCCAACGCTTTCCGGCTCGTGCTTCGGAATCGTAACGAAATCTTGATTGAGACAATAAATCACTGTAATCATCTTTTCCCACCGTGTCCACTGGTTACGCGTAATAGGTATGTAGTCATCATCCAACTGACGGAAAAGAGGACCGAGACGATCCCATCTTCCACGAATTTCCTCGGCGATACAATCCATAAAGTTCCAACATGCCATCTTATAATTAAGAAATGTGAGTCCTATAATCCTATATCCTATAATCCTATAATTAAGAAAATCTCACAACATGGTATTCCAAAGTAAACTAGAAAAAATATTTAATGAAAAAGAGATTTGTATCGCGCCAAAATATCCTCCATAGACATTTTATGGCTTCCTCGGGAGTTTGAATTATCTGTGACCCATCTCGCAAAAATCAAGGAACTTTCTTAGTCCTTGTCTGATTCAAATAATTGCCCTTATGCTTGTGATTGCCCTTATGATATAATACATCTGACTGTTTGTCCTCAGTGTAAACAGCTGCACTCGATGTAAACAATGAATATGACGACCATCCCTCCACCAAAATACCCAGGCATCCACACTCCTTCCCATATGGTCCCATCTAATCAATTAGTCTTTCATCAATAATTTAATAATTTTTATTTAACTAATAATTAAATAA
Organism: Platycnemis pennipes; assembly: GCA_933228895.1. NCBI lineage: Eukaryota > Metazoa > Arthropoda > Insecta > Odonata > Platycnemididae > Platycnemis > Platycnemis pennipes. Next base: position 124,796,282 of record OW121851.1, on the reverse strand, counting down.
TAATCCAACTAATAATTAAGTCTTCATTAAATCTTTAATTAATAACTAATATGAAAATAAAAAATATCCACTTTTGCATTTAAATATTAATTAGACGCATATATTGCTTCTGTCAGAAACCGCATACTGATTAAATCATTTCAAACCTCTTCTGTAATTTAAGTGAGCGAATACAATTTACGCTTCCTTTTTATTCCCCTATTTGACGGGCATAAGTCACACACACTGTTGTATATGTGTCACACGCATTTTTATTCCTCTGGAAGCATTTCTATAACGTCCTGTTGACCTGTTCATGCTATACTTCGTACAAGAAATAGCCATGCTATTGCAGCAGCGAAACGTATCCTTCTGATTATAACACTCTCACTCTAACATGAAATCTTCTCCTCTGCCTCGTCATTAAATCGTCAGTGATCATATTCTTGCAAGAATTTTGCAAGCACGATTAAGGAGTTGTTCATTATTTCCCATTTAAAAAGCAATGACTACCCTAGAGCCTCTTCACCCCATACGTTTCTCATGACTAATTCAAACCATATAATCATCATTAGTTTATTCCTTAATTCCGATCAGGGGCGTCGGAAGTATTTTCACTGAGGGGGGGGGGGCTAGAAAAGGGCCCGGCTCCTAAGAAAAGGTCCGGCAACTAAGAAAAAGGCCAGGCAGCTAAGATAAAGGCCCGGCATATAAGAAAAGGGCCCTCATTTATTGCATATGGGAGGGGTTAGAGACCAGAATTTCGATAAAAGAGCATATTAAGGCGTGAGAATGTGTGTCATAAAGTACCCGCTTCGACTGAAGGGGCCCGGGGCAAATTCTGGGGGGGCCTTCGACCCCTCCTGCCCCCACTTCCGACGCCGCTGATTCCGATGGATGGTCTAGGAATAGAATGAGGGAACGGGGAAAGTGCGATACATTCGCTAGACTGGTTGTAAAAAAAAGACATCCACGCTTCATCGGGTACACGTGACGCAACATACGGGTGGCGCCTCGATTCCCCTCCCCCCAGGCGCCCGGTCTCCTATCCGCGGCCAGGTGCTCTATGGAGGGAAAACAAAGATGCGGAGGGGAAGTAAACTGCGTCCACAGAAAATTCTCCTCTGACTCGGCTCGTGAATAAAACTCTCGGGTATCTAAGAACTGGGAGGCAACTCCTGCAGAGAGAAAGGGGTGGGGGGGTGAATGGTGAGGGAGGGGAGATGATTTGGGGCTGGGAGGGTGGAACCGGAGGTCCAGATTCTGCGGTCGGTCGGCAGGGAGTGAGGTGATTGAGCGCTCCGATTCCCTCGACGGCTCCCGCAATGAGATCGTCGGGCACGCTCCGACGAATCACCGAAAACACCGGTGGCGAGCACCTGCGCTCCACGCAAACTCCCTGCACTGCTACGCGGTCGCTGTCGACAATTAAGCGGGGGAGGCAACAGACAGCTAAGGTAATTTTACTCCTAGAACCAGATTCTAGAAGAGTATTTGGGAAGAGTAGAACAGTGGTGCTCTGGAATTTTAAATAGCTGATACTCTAATTTAAAGGGAAGATAATGCAATTTTCCACAAGTAAACAATTTTTATTCCGACTAGTTTCGCTGTACTACACCATTTTCAAGTGAAAATGGTGTAGTACACCAAAACTAGTCGGAATAAAATTGTTTACTTGTGGAAAATTGAATTATCTTTCCTTTAATATGGAACGTTTCCACCACATCTCGCCTGAATGGGGTTTGTTTATTAGCTGATACTCTTTCTGAATATGTTTAAGATATATTTTCTTTAACCACGGCGTTCTTTGGTAGATTTAGTCAGCATAATCATAGGTCAACAATCCTAGGAATGGTTTGACACAGCCCTCCACTCGATTATTCTATGAGTCAACCTCTTCATATCAACGTAATTTTTCACAACTTATTCCTTATATGAATCTCATACGAGGCCTACCTTTTCCATTCTTCCCGCTCACTTTTCCCTCGACAAATGACTTCATCAGGCCATCGTGTCTCAAGATATGGCCGATTTAGTTATCACGTCTTCTTTTTAGAGTTTTAAGCAGATTTATCTTTTCTCCCAATCATCTAAAGACTTCTTCGTTTGCCACTCACTCTCGATCCTTTTTATCTTCATCATTCTTCGGTAGAACCACATTTCAAATGCTTCCAGCCTTGAGTCGCAGCTACTCCACTCGTTTCTTATTATCAAGATGTGATTTCGTCATAAGAAGTTTATATTTGGGGTGAGATAGAGAATTAATTGTCAGCACTCCGTCCACCCGGTAGTAGACGGAGGGCTGTGCTTGAAATGCCATCTATATGGTGCGAAACTAAAGTCCCTCCAGCAACCCGTACCGTCCATCATCACTGGAATGAATAAATGGAGTACTTTGTCGAATCCCACTGTTGCAATTTGCCTTGCAGCGGAGGAAAAATTATGATAGCCAGGCACCAAGTGGGGCCTTAGCCATTATGTCACTGGGTGCTGATTGGTGCTGACGCGATAGCCTTTCATCACCTCTTTTATCCCAAAGGCTCCATACTTCAATCGCTGCTTGCAAAGCCGACAACGTCATTTATAATGGGAGGAGCACGGATGAAGAGGTAATCTAGCCTCATTGCCATGGTAGACAACTTCCATGGGATTGGCCTCATGTGATGATGAAAGGGCCTGTATTTTATTGGAGATCTGATGCTTCTTTCTCTGATGTGCTCTTGACTTCCCAGGTAATCTACTAAGAACGCCAATATACTAAGAACGATTGACTAAATTTTCACACCGACCTCCCTTACTTCAGCACCCCCCCGGGATCAAATAGAATAATAATAAGCATTATTTATTTGGGGAAAGATCGAGAATAATTAGTATCTCCGTTCACCTAATATCTTGTCGCTCTTGCGTCTAAAAATAATCAAGTAAAACCGAACACTATTTCAAAAACTTTTGAAAACAATTTGATGAACGCGATATTATAATGAAGACAACAGCAAAAATCTTTAAAAAAATATAAGGTGTAATAAATTCTTAACAAAAAAATCACTGAAAAATACCAGCCACATCAGCAGGAAGGGGGTGAGGAAAACCAGCGAAACGAGCTTAAAAATAGCTGATGCTAAAGACATGCATCACAAGTAATTAGCAAGTACGTATAAATTAATATGAACATAACACCTGTGACTGTGAAGTTTACTAATAGAATTTGCATCCCACGGAGGGAGAGATGGGAAAGTACGCATTCCAAGAGGAATGGGTAAAATGCAATGAAAGGTATGGTATGGATAACAATGGCGATCAACCCAAAGGTCGGGATGGTTAGCAAAGCAGAGGTCACCCAATATTCCGCACTTAACGGCATTGGATGTTTAAACATCAGGGAAGGGAGGCTGATTCCTCTTCCCATGCCACCTGGAATTCCACAGTAAAATCTAAATACCCAAAAATCACACAGCTTGACTCCCATAAACAGACGTGTGCAGGGGACTCTACTGGGGGGCGGGGGTGTTTGAAGCCGTCGGGATTATCTCGAATAGGTAACCAAGGAGCCACATGGTAAAAACACGAATTGTTTGCAAATTTAGTGTATATGAATTTCTGGTGACAGAATCATCAAGTGTTTTCACTTGCGTTTTTCTCATTTGTCTCGACTGTAGACCCTTCAGATGAGATTAAACACGAGTGTACACAATAAATGAGGTGTAATCAGCGATTTTAACAATCCAAATTTGCGAACCATTCGTGTTTATACCACGTGACTCCTTGGTTACCTATTCGAGGCAATCCCGACGGTTTCAAACATAACTCCCCTGGGGTAGAACAACCGGGTCAGTAGCCCAGCGCGGTACGCACTGGGTACCTACCTCACTGTCACCCCAACCACTGGATCGCTCAAAATAAAAAGATCTGTACGTCATCCCTTCTGAAATGAATCTGCTCGCTTACACTCGTAAACCACGGATATTATTCTCTCCTCAACATAATGACCTCTCTTCGAGGGTGAAGAGGGCAGATAGAAGTTTCGGTGAAAAGGGTAATTCAGCTCTCCGAGTAAAAGCTTACATCATCAATCGTCCTCCACCACATGATTTATATAAACCACGCACGATACTAAAAAAAATTAATTCAAAAAAGCCATAGAAAAAAGCCAGTTATTGAAATATATTTTTGAATACACTCGAATGGAATTCTACTTCAAGCACGCTTTAAATGAAAGTGCTCTGAATTGATCGCTACAGAGCTATTGTTATAACCACTTATCCGGAAAGGAGACATAGATGAGCATATCTTTATGATATTAAATTCATATCGTAAAATCATCACTAAGTCAAATTTCCATGCCTGTTAGAGTAATTGCGGGAAATATCAAATCGCATAATCATTTCACTGTTATCTTGTTCATCTTCGAGTTGAAGTTCATTATCAGTAAATGCTACTTGTTATTTTCATACACTGTGTGTCTCATTATTTAAACACAATGCAGTAAGTCTATTTTTCAAAAGCTACTAAAAAGATGAATTGGGCTTAAATTTAAAATATTTTTTTTCATTTCGTGTCAAAGAAATTTTCATACAGGCATACGCAAATTAAATAGAATCAGTTGCAATATCAAGAAAAGGTCATATGAAAAATAATTTCAATGAAAACTACTTCCAATAACATAATTTGTTACTCTGTGACAGTGAAAGATTTTGAAATAGGGACTGACAAATAAAACATGAAATAACATGCTACCACTGGGTGCAAGTATCACTATGAACAATTAATACATGGTGACGGGTATTAAAATTCAAGGCTCTTGCAATCCAACACCTGCTTTCCCCGCCAAAATTGCTTTGTGCCCACGATTGTTGTTGAAAAAAAACGGACAATTACTGTTTACTTAAGAATATCGAATTGTAGAAACTTATTACTATTAATGCATTAATATATTGACCGAACCTTTGTAAAGCCAACTTTAGGACATTAGGACAAATCAAATACATTACCTAACTATTGAAACCTAAGGTTATAACCGACTTGCCGCGTAGAACAATTCTTAACCAAATACTTCAAAAGAATTATTTGATGTGAACGAGACGACAATGCATTCCAAAAAAGGTCATCCAGTCTGTAAAGTCAAAGCACTTACTGGACTCTAACTAGTTCTTTGCCAAATTGGTTCAGGTATTATCCAAGGACTCCGTTTGAAAGAATGAAGGAAGGGAAAGATTTACACTATCCCCTTGGAACAGCTTCGGACGAATAGAGCCAATCTTCTTATACACCCGGCAAATCCTAGCAAATCTAGGATTCACCCTGAAGACGGTGGTGGACCTAGCTTCCGAAACGTCGCACAGTGGGGCAAAACTCCAAAAAGATGGCCAAAATTAAAAAAAGTTAATTTATTCTAATGGTTATGTTTAAAAGTACACTGGGTAGACTAATGTTCGAACTGCTAGAAAATGCACTCGACTGAAGGGCAGGTATGCATATCCTCCCACAATGCATTGTCAAAGTGAAAGATGAACAGCGCTAAGTGCCCTCAGACGCTCCGCAGATGCAGAATGCCAAATACAAATTAACATTGCCACTTAGTTCATCATCATCATCATCATTGGTCAACAATCCTAGTCTTAGTTTGACGCAGCTTTCCACTCGATTCTTCTATCGGCCAACCTTTTCATTGTGACGTAATTCTTCTCTTTTACAGCAACTTAGTTATTGGACAAAAATAAAATGCAAAATGGAATCGCCGCATGAATGTAAGGTTAATTAAAATTTTTATTGCTAAAATGAACTTTTCATAGCTAACTTCGGCAAAATTTGAATAATTCAAATACCAATTTCTTTAATATTTTCACTAAAATATTATATAAATTGAATCAAAAGTAAGTGAATCCCGCAAAATCGTGCGAAAATTTCAATGACATGCCGACGCCACGCGTCGGAGCGAAACTGTACTACGGCCCAGCGGGAAACACGAAAACTCTTCCTCCAGCCAATACGTTGGAAAAACCTGAGATCCTTCAAGAACGAGAGATCCTACATCATGCATAGTTTTAAAGGAATCTTTCCGATAATATTTCACGAAACAAAGATACATAATTTTCCCAATAAAAGTTCCCCACAATTACCGTAAATTCAAAGCTCCGTGCAGAACAGAATAGAGAAAATACTTCGTAGGTAGACTTGCAGAATGAGATAAAAATGCATTTCCATTTAGAGCATTAAATTTCTATTGCAGATGAGGCAGAGTCAAGAAGGGTCTAGAATCTAGAGCACGAATTGATGAACTTGTTTCTCTGTTATTTTGCCATGAATTCAGTCTACATCGCGAAAAAAAGGGTGTGTCAACTTTTCCAAGCAGACGTATTATATTTTTTTTTTGCACAGAGCGCATGGAATGCCTTGTAGATATGCATGAAGTCCTTATCCCTGACGGAATGGTCTTTCAATTGCAGTCATAGACAGTGAAGTCATTTCCGCTGTGACTCCATTTCCGCTATCGCATATTGGAGGTATAATTTCAAAGTTTGCGAAAGATTATGGCAAGTAATTTTCGGAACGTGCTCAGATGCGGGAATGCTTCCGCTGATTTAAGCTCCTTGTGGCAACGCAAGCTTAGCGCTAGGTCAGCAGAGACTGCTGCCGTGGCGCAGCACGACAGCTAATCAGACAGTCAAAAGCTAGCAGTCTCTATATGTTAGGGGTTGTCAACTGGTGATAAACTTAATATTGATGCCTCTTGAAAACAGATTTTGTGACACGTGCACTATCATAAAATATGGCTTAAATCGACTGAGCATAAAAAACATTAATCTTAAAGTTGGTGTGATACAGCTCTTCACTGTATTCTTATTTCGGATTCCTTTTTTATTTTTGCTATTCAATTTTCCGTCGATGACTGCCTCCGTGAGACCACAATCTCGCTAGATATGTCTGATAAAGTTTCTTTTGTCATTTATTTCCATATGATTTCCTTATTCGTTGTCTTTTCAGCACTTCTTTGTTAGTTTTGCTGTCCCTGGTTTGATCCTTGCATCACCGCATTTCAAATGCTTCCAGTCATGCATCTACATCTACGCGATACCCTGCAAGCCACCGTGAGGGTGTGTGGCAGGGGGTGAAGATCACCAAGCATGCACTACTAACATGCAAACTAGCAACTATATTACCTCATGCAACTTGATTGTTAGTATCTATAGTATTTAAGGGGTTAATACATGCATCATGCACTACAGACTACTCTAAAATATTTCACCTACCTATCCCTTTGCTATGCTGCTTATTCTGTTCTCTTATAGTACGCGGGAAAAATGCCATTTTGAATCTATCGGTACGACAATCTATCTCTCTAATCTTATTTATCTGGTCGAATCTAGCATAATACGCTAGTTTTTTTAATATGTGTTTAAAATCTTCAGTAAAGCTATCCGATTGAAATTTCTCTAATAGATTCAATCTGTACTTTAATGTACGCTCTGATAATGATTCCCACCCTAATACTTTTGTTAATTCTGAAACGCTACTCAACTTATCGTATCACCTTTTAACGAACCTAGCTGCTCTACGCAGCACACTGTCTAGTTCTCTTATAAAATCTAATTCATTAGGATCCCATACACTGGCTGCATACTCAAGGTAAGGCCTAACTAGTGAAAAGTAACATCGCTCTTTTGTCTTCTCATCACATTTCCCAAATACTCTTTTTATAAATCCTAGCTTTCTCTTCGCTCGACCACATATTTCCCGGATGTGTCTTACCCACTATAAATCTTTAGCAACTAGACTATCTCGTAGTTGAAAACGTACATATTCAATTAGATTGGTACAGTACAATTCATGCCTTTCCCTACGTCTCATTCCCATGAGGGAGAATTTTCCTGATATATGTTGTGACCAGATATGATGTCATCATTTTATGTTGTAGCCAAGGAAGCCTGCTGATGTAAAGATAATTAGTATATTGCTGTAATGAGTGGAGGACGGAGATGGTAACGAGCATTGCATCAGCCATAAATTAATTTGAAAAGCCTGGAGATCCTCTTCATGATAACCAACTCTACATACACATCCCTATGAAGTGTTCCCTCACTAAAAAGCTAATAAGATTTGGATTTGGAAAAAGAGTTCTAGACAAATGCGATGGGAGAGTACGAGGAAGAAGCTATTTTACACTGGTCAGGCCTCATTCAGAATATGCCGCTAGTATATGGGATCCGTACGAGGGAGGTATGAAATAGAGTTAGAGCATGTGCAAAGGAGAACAGCTCAATTTGTTAAAGGCCTATATGATAATTGTGTACGTGTTACGAGTTTAATAGAAGAACTAGGATGGGAATTACTATCTGAAGTTGAAAATTTAGGCTAAAACTTTTAAGTAAAGTCGAATATGATTTGTTCACAGATGACGTTAGATATATATTTAGAACACCTAAGTATTCCTCCAGGTTTGATCAGATTAACAAGATTAGAGAGATAGATTGTCGTACCGATATATTTAAAATGCCATTTTTCCCGCGTACCATAAGAGAGAACAATAGGCAGCGTAGCAAAGGGATAGGTGGGTGAAATGTTGTTAGTATGTAGTGCAGGATGCATGTAAAAACAACCAATAATCCCTTTCTTATTATGTAGGTACTGACCATTTAGTTGCATGTGACCCTATTATCTGGCATGCATCCATTAAATATCTTAGTTGCATGTCAATAGTGCATGTTTGGTGATCTACACCCCCTGCCACACACCCTCGTGGTGGCTCGCAGGGTATTACGTGGATGTAGATAAGCTCATATTTCCAACTGCAGGTCGTTTCTCCATGTATTTTATTTGCCTCGTCCATAGCAGATCAGTATACGTACTTCTCGAATAGCAATATGCTTCTCCCTCTTAGGCACCGCTGCATAATTCCTGGTTAATGTTAGCTGATGGTTTGTGCACGCATTAAATTTATGTCGAGTTCACATTGTGAGCTCCAATTTTATAAATACATAATTTGAAGCTGATGAAGGCGGCAGATATTTTGTGGATATCCATTGCTAGTAGGTGAAAATATACTTTGTAATTCCATTGTTTTTAAAAAGAATTTATTCACAACTAGTTTCTCAACACTGTAGCATTATCATCATATGAACCACCTGATGATGCTACAGTGTAGCGAAACTAGTCTTGAATAAATTCTTTGTAAAAACAGTGGAATGCAAAGTACATTTTCACCTAATAAGAACACATCAAACTGTTGGTTTTACGGAATGTAGCCACTGTGAAATATTTTATCCACAATGGGTTTCGAACCGTGAAAACACTGAAGCGTGCATTATGAACGCTCCGAACCTCCAACATTCCGAACGCTCAAAATGAGTAATTCAATTCTTCGTGTTAAACGGCCTTTAGAAAGCCATTCTTAGCTCCATGTTGGATTGGAGGATTGCCTTGTTTGGGGATAAACAGGCAGAGGGGCTTGCGGGGAAAGTATGCGAAGATTTGCAACCTATCTCTCTACCCGCGGATTCTCCAAGGATCGTTCCGAGTGAACGCGACGGAACATTAATCACCCTTCCTCACTACATCGTCCTCCGGGTGCGTACCTTAACAAGACCGACTGGGTCGAGTCAGGGACAGGGTGACGGACGTCCGTCACAACTAGGGTGTGTCGAGGGACTCAGTAACGAGGATAGAGAGAGAGAGAGATCTTTTACGGTGGGAAGGACGGGAGGGATTATTAGGAATGACCTCAGACAAACCCATAGCCTTCGGTCACTAAGGAGTTTCCAACGCTAAATTACATTTATGCCATTTTGAACAAACTCCTTTCTCTTCCAATATCATCCTCATACCTTCCAGCCCAAGATGCCTTCAAGTACAGGACAAACTCGAAATAACTGATGAAGTCATGGTTCCACCATAAAATTACAATAAAAAATAGTTACCTTTTTCAAATTATTGTAAAAAAATTCTCTTTACGTATTTATATCAATAGAATCATAGTTTACCGTCCTACTACTGCGGACGGTAAGCTATGATTCATCCTGACTATCAGAAGGATGCATGCTCGAGTACCGCTTCCGTCGTGGGTGTTGTAATTATCTTGGGATTTAACGTGAATAAGATATAGTAGTTAGGTTAGGCGGTGAGAAATAGAGTCAGTAGTTGGAGCACCTGAAAACCTAATACGACAACTGTCGTCATACCTTTACAAGCTCCGAAATACACTGTTTGGGTGGGTTTTTGGAGGATGTGACCGACAGCTAAGATCATTTGCGACATTTAGGCTCAATAAGCAACTGGACAGAGGTGAGAATTTTCAGGAAATGAAATACGGATGATAAGAAACCTGGCGTCGGTAATAGTCAGCTCTCAACGAAAGACGACAAGGGGTCCATGGTTCAACGTCCTATCCGACTGACGGAGTACTTTTTAAGTACCGTCCACATGACCACTCGAGTATGAACCACTGTGCATATTAAAAAATCTCTTTCTCTGCCGGAATTCAAACCTGGACCCTCAAAATAGGAAGCCAATACAATCATGACTCATAGAAACTTAATTTACGAGTGACTGACAGAAAGCTGCAAGGAATGTCGTAAGAAACGCTTTAGCTCGAAAAAAAGTCATTTCATTCGACTCTATGATTTGAAGAAAGTAAAAACTGAAGGAATTACTCGTAACATGATGTGCATAACTAGGATTTAGCATTTACTTTTAAGGGCTTTAGTCAGTCAACAATGTCGGAAATGTTTTGTTAAAAGAACAGGTGGGGAGGTGGGATTTCTCTTATGGCTCACGCGATCGTGATGGAACTTCCTTGATGGCACTGAGATTGAGAGGAACCCTTTTCCGCCCGCCTTTCTCCGTAATGTCCTCTTTTCCAGCCTTCCCCTTGCCGTACTTCCGCCTCCTTGGATGCACTCAGGCCGATTGCTTCGATCGGCTTCCGGCCCTTGCTCAATCCTTTCGCAAAGCGTCATCTCCCCATCATGGGTGGTAGAAAAGCACCATAACATGTTTTTCTTTGGTATTTAGTAGTATTTCTTTGCCTTAAGCCCGTTTAACACGGTACTTGATCCAGCTCAAGGTCGAGTATACTAGCAATTATAGTAGCTTTCCGGTATCGTGTGAATAGAATCAGTATACTGGCTAGCAAGCATGCTCGCTAGTATATTCGCTGAGCTACTGGATTTCATACTTAATGCGGTACTAGATTTCTAGTAGGACCCAGTAGGCCAGTAGCCATCGACCAATCAAGTCACGTTACAGACGCTGTGCAAACTTATCTGTTTTTTATTAGTATGGAATCATATGGAATAACCGATTCATAGCAAGCATAACGTCGATGATCGTGTGAAATCTACCTGGACGGTTCCAATCATACTAGATTCCGTCCTCAATATCAAGTAGCGTCTAGCACACTAGGTCTTGTGCTGGATATAGTATCGTGTGAAACGGGCTTTAGCTGTACTTCCGTACTAAGATTTAAAAAAAAGAAAAAATATTCGAAAACCACTCCCAGCCTGATTCTGAAATAAATAATTCGAGCTGTGAGTTTATTATTAACTGACTCCGGTATGGAAGTAAAAGTGCACAATCAGAAGATTCTAACCATTATGGTAGATTTTTTTACCATGCAAGTTCCACCACTACAATTACGATATTTTAAATCGTAACGCCTAAAAACAACATTGGGTTTGACTGATGGTTTGATTTTAATGATAAAGATTTTAATTTCATAATATATTATGATAATTGATGGGTTCTGGGCATGTTTTTCATAATCAATGATTTTATTCGAATCCTGATCACATTCCGTGGTAGAACTGGATGCTAATATTTTTAGCAATATTTTAACCATGATCTGTCGTAATATGGTAATTTCTACCTATTAACACCTTCAGCACGAAACCTGGTTGAATGCATGAGCTGGCCAATAAAGGATCTAAACGGAGCGTGAAATTGGCGCCTTTGTAGATCTTTAGTATAATGGAAAATTATCCCTTCCCTAAAAAACTCTCTGCTCTGTATCAGGCAATGAAAACTATCCCACTTCATTTTTACCAACTGGACTATCTCGTAGTTGAAAAAGTACGTAGGTATTCAAAAATGGTTCCAAATTCTCTCGTTATTTCCTCAACTCGACTGAGGATAGAATGTTGAATGAAGACTTCTTAATCGTAGTATTAGTAGTAGATTGTCGCGGAGCCAATATCGGCAATAATTCAGAAGAAAAGTGGTTGGTATGCACCAAAATAAATCTTCGAAAAGAAAATGCTCCCTTATTAATGATTTCTGCCGAGCCTCTGTTGGTAAATTATATTTCGATGAGATGTCACAAACAGTGAAAATTACAATATACAAAATTACAGAGCTACAAAATCACTGATTTTTCGTCTCTGTGCCAATACATTTGTTATTCAATAGAGTTCATTTATCTCCGAGCCTATAATTTCATCTCACCATGATCATTTTCTTTCCTTTGGACAAAGGAATTCAGGGAAAAAGGATTTTGTGCCCATCGCAATAATTTTGAAGTTTAAGATTTTTGAAATAAACTTTGTTTATTACAGCCAGTGTCATCGTGATTCGACGTTGAATATTGTAGTCAAATATGGAACTAGAATCAGCAATGCCTCGAGGCGATAGAGAAATTTAGGACCTTCCGTCTGGAATGGAATCCTGTTATTGTCATCATATTGAGCCTACAGAATCCACGATCTTTAGAATAAACTTGTTCGTGTAGTAAAATCAGCTAATGCGCATATCGGTTTAGAGTCAGGGTGGAGTTAATGGCTTAGTGCTTTAGAGAATCTGCATCTACATAACGTTTTCATTCGTTTCATTCCATTCTCGCTATTCATGAGGAAAAATAGTACTTAATAATAGAAGCGTGTCAGTTCCACTTGCAACTGGTAAGGACAAAAAAATAATTTGAAACTACGAAGGAATATGTTATTTGTTATATTTTAAGTAGGTATATGCTAAAATTTATTAAGGCATATCGAGCTAGGTGTCATATGAGTCAGAGGAGTATTGATATATTTTAAGATACAAGACTAGGACCTTTTCATACTTAGCCATCCACTAATCATCCTAACCATCGTGCCAGGCGTTGTAGTATAACCCAAACTAGTTTAGACACATAAAATATAATATCTAATAATTCGAATGCCGCTGTGGGAGTGCGTGAATCATAATTAAACGAACAAGTTGTCGTGCCAGAGAGTGTTAAGGTGAAGAGTTCCGCTGACCGTTGAAAGGTTTGGAATGGACTTCCGTCTTTTCACGAGGTTGAGAGCAATTTCCCCCACTAGATCCATGGAGACCTAAGTGAACGGGGAATAAAAACTACATTTCCAACGGGCACTTTCAAAACGTTTCAATCTCGCGAAGGGCATGCAACAATCGGCGTGAGTCACCCAGAGAGCTATGGGGAAAGGCTGGACGACGCTCGGTGTATTACGAGCCTCCGTCACGACAGGAGGTTCCCTTTTCTAAGAATTGCACACAACCCCGTAGAAAAAAAGACGTTCCTTACACAACATAAACCACTCAGCCGGAAATAAATAAACGAAGAAAAAAACAGGGCTTGAGCAATTTGGAAAGCAATATAGTGGGTTTTTATGTTACAAAGAGGAGAAAAATATACTTGAGCTCTTCCATCAGCTTGGAGACAAGGTTCAAGTGAAATGAACCTCTCCATAATTGCAGATAGGACTGATTGAAGGACATACATGCTTAAAACTTTGAGTCATTATCATCGGTCACCAATCCTAGGAGTGGTTTCACGCAGCCCTGCACTCGATTCTTCTATCGGCCAATCTCTTCATATTAACGTAATTCTTCTCTTTTAACGGAATCCTTCTCGACCTGCTCCATACACCTCATGCGAGGCCTACCTTTGCCGGTACTCCAGTTCACATTTCCCTCGACGATTGTCTTCATTAGGCCACCGTGCCCTAAGATGTGGCCAATTAAGTTCTCCCGTCTTCTTTATAGAGTTTTCAGAAGATTTCTCTTTTCTCCCTCTCTTCTTAGGACTTCTTCATTTGTCATTCGGTCGATCCATTTTGTCTTCATTATTCTTCTGTAGCACCACATTTTGAATGCTACCACCTTTTTCCTCTCCGCTCATGTCATCGTCCATGCCTCTCTGTTGTAAAGAAACACGCTCCAGATGTGCGTTATGATGAATTTTTTCCTTACAGATACGCTTCTTTGCCAGCTATAAGTAAATTCTTCTTTTGATAAAAGTCCCTCTTTGCCTGGGCTGTCTATTTCTTTCTTGTTTCGTCCATCGTTGGTTATTCGGCTTTCCAGGTAACAGAACTCGTTCACCTCTTCCAGTTTTTGTTTTCCTAGCTTAACGCGCTTAACGCTTTCGCTGTGATGGTAGTTTAACTTTGGTTTTGGCCTCTTTTCCCTTGATGCACATCACTATCTTCAGGCACGTAGCCAGGGGGGGCTTCTGGTGCTTCAGCCTCCCCCCCGAAATTTTTTCTCAATAATTTTGTTGTTCTGATTTTAGCAGTGAACTTTACCAGTGAGAAGAGATAAATATGGACACTGTAAAAGTAAATATCAAGCACTGAAAATTAAGGCAAAAGATTTGCAACATGTCGGCACCAAATGGGCAAGGCTGATTTGTTTCAAGTTTCGCAAGACTTAGCCCTCCCACTCCCCCCCCCCCCCCTTCTCCCCCTCCGAAGCAAAATTCTGGCTACGTGCCTGACTATCTTAGTCATTTTCTTTTTGATCTTCAGCTGATATCTGGCCATTGTCCTTTCCATGCTTACTTGAATCTTATTCGGATCTCTCTATGTCTCTGCTATGAAAACCTTGAGTGCCTAGCGCAATCGACAAATTTCGTGCTTGAATTTCGAACCAATATCATGATAAACGCAAAATTCATGAACAACGATGAATACAAAAGTCGAATTTTAGATGGCTATGAGAAGTGGTATCAATATGTAACCTGAGATACAAAAATAGAGAAAATTAAATAAGAACTATTTCGATGTTATTTAGGACAATAGCCATTTTAAAAAGTGGCTGGGAGCGACTCTTAGCACTTTGGAGAAAATATATCAACGACCCTCTTGCGGTCGACGTTAGAACGTAGAAGGGGTTGGCTAAGCACCTGAAGTGTTCCCCTTATAATGGTCTGCATCATCACTTCAGGACCTTTTCGCAAAGCCTAATCAGGTAGAAGCCGACATAAGGAGGCATAACGTTTATGCGTCGTAAATATTCTAGGACTGCAAACATTAAGATCAGTGCATGTAAAACGTGTAAATCAGATAAAACGGAATAGAGCGATTGAATCACCAGACTGCACCAAGGATATCTAGTCACGTGAGCATCAATGGTGCGTGCATCATCGGAACTATAGATAACTTGATGATAAAACGACAAAACTCTTAACCGTCAAATCATTACTTGGAGTTATTTGGGGAAGGCGACCGACAACTGTGACCATCTGTGCTAGAGAGGGTAGGTGGGTGACTGTGCTAGGATAGGAGTTCTCAGGAACCGGAGGAAGGGTGGAGAGAAATCCGGCGATGGCACTAGTCTTCTCTCACCGAAAAGGCGCCAAAGGGACCACGGCTTAACGTCCCTTCCAACGGACGGAGTACTGGACTCGAAGTGCTCTCCACCAGGCACTCAAGTAGGGACCGGTGTGCCAATGAAAAATCCTCTTTGGCTGGGATTCGAACCCATGCCCACGAAATGGGGCCCAGTACTCTAGCCGTCACACTAATCCGATCCCCCAAATCGCTACTATAGTTAGCTAAGACGTCATAAAATCTCTTGCCATTGCATCAAATCGACCAATTTGAGTTCTACTTTTAGTCTGAAAATACGTGAAACTCCTCGTGATAAATAAGGGAGTGCTTTGAAATCAAACATAAAAAATCATAAATATTAACGACATATGTAGGTGTAACTACCGGGACTACTATTAAATTCAAATACTCCATATCGATCACGTTTTAACGAATGGAATCAAGGATCTTAAGCTTTGATCGAAGACGTTTTCTCAGCTTGTCCTCTCAGTAAGGAGATAAGGTGAAAAAACCACGTCGACTTAAACTCAAGTTTATTAATCCTATATAATTTAATCCAAAGTAATGTACGGTGACATTTTGTTGCAAAAGAAATGTAATCCAATCCTGAATTATCAACCGATTAGTGGGACATTCTGACGGAAAACTAAAATTAATATGTAGGTATATTATTCTACGTCATCGAGTGTCTTCCTACATTTGCCGTAGACTACCTGTAGACCGTACTGTACTTGTACGCTTAGACAACCGTTTCTCCGAAAATAATGAGGGAAAACAGCAGCGCAAACACCAAGGCTTTATACTTTGACATATTTCACATTAGTCACATTCGGTCGCAAGCGACATTCGAATGTTACAATTCTGTTAGCATATTTTTTCCTTTCAAGCTTAGTGCTCATCCGTCCTCTGCACACTGACATTTATTATTATCCTCAATGAAAATTTTAAAATTTGACCTTTACACGCTAAATCTAAGAATTCGCTTGTTCTACACCACCCATATCCATACACTCCTCATCACCCAGTGAAATTTGGGTTATTGTGGTGTCTGTAGTAATGGCCTCCAATTCCGAGTACCCAAGTTCGAATCCCGGATGGATATCTGGCAATCATTGTCACAGAATGATGAACCGGTTCTCAATTGAGCGCTCCGAGTTCGGCACTTTGTTCGTTAGTTGGAATTTTAAACTGTAGTACGTTTTGCCCCTTCCGTTAAGGGCAGACTAATGCCGATTCCGGGTTTCTCTTCACCATTCATCCATTCCCAGAAAAATTCCTATCACTACCGAACCACCTACAGCTCGTAAATGGGATGAATCATATTAGCTGTCGCTTACCACTCTTGAATAATTGCTAAAGTTACTAATACCCCTCAAGCCAACTTTGAAGTGTAAAGAGTCCAACTTTTATCTGACATTAGGCCAAACATCCAACACTGTAAAAAGTTGATCTGATTTTCAGTGAGATCAGAATTTAAACGCAGTCTGATTTTACGGTACTGGTCTAAATTTAAGACTCAACATGCATGAAAATCAGACACACCTTCGTCTTATTTTAAGAACTTAAAAACAGCATATTGAAAATAAGATGGTTGTGATCTGAAATTCAGATCACCCGGGTTGAAAATAAGCAAGCCTTGGTTGGCTCCGCAATTGGAGCCAACCAAGGCCAACCTACCAATAGCAGACACTGATGGGCGGAGCGTAACCAGGGAGATGTAATTCAACAAGGATTACGAAATGTAAATAAGTTAAATTCGAAGTCTAGTCAAATTTTATTGTAAGTAGGTGAAATATGTTTCGTGAGATGAATTAATGGTATGAGAATGTGGCGTTGATACTTCGTTTGTTTGCAGAAGGGAGCCAGTTGTATCTGAGTGACGTATCCTGAGACTAAACTTCCTTATTTTGTCTACGTGGCAGGGTTGTAAGAACTAAAAAATAGTCGCCCTCTTCAAGTGACAGTTCCTGCCTTGGTTTGTAGATACACACATCTTTGGTATCGAAGACTCTGTATGGATTACTTTGTTTCCAATAAAAGTACAAATTTTCAAATTATCTTTGAAGTTATTTTTAATGTGTTCCCATTTCAGTCCTGAAATATTTTTCAATGGAAATTCTATGACATACGTTTGCTCTATGACCCATGCTAAATTTAAGACAGCCCTGGTCTTAAATTCAGCATGGGCCTATCTTAAAATAAGTCCTGATTTTTAGTCCTGCACCTGCCTTAAAATAAGACATCCCCTCAAAGCAGGTTTGAATTTCAGTAGCAACACGCATTATTACCAGACTAGGGCTGTCTTAAATTCAGCATAGGTCTAACTTAAAATAAGTCCCACCTGATCTGATTTTCAGTCTTTCACCTGCCTTATTTTTAGACAAGATATTAGTGCTGAATTTCAACATACACTGTCTTAAAAATGTTGCATCTGCAATTCAGATCGCTTTTGTGCCTTAAAATCAGATAAACTTTTTACAGTGAAACTGAAAAACCTAATACCTGCTGTTGCTCTTTCATTCACTATTCTGCCAAAAAGCTTTCCCGGAAGAATAATTGCTCCGAAAGATCAGGAAGGGGGATTTAATTCACGACCACACGCACTCTCACTTGGAGGATGTTTCGCGATTCCTCCCACGACCTTGCACACTCCCTCACAGGTCTCCAACCGCAATCAATAACGCAGCAAGGCCGTGAGGGGATGGGGAATGCTTTATTCCAATGCCTCACCGCAGACGAACTTCACACACTTCGAACGACCGCAGGCGTTGAGAGCAATTTTACGCGCTCACGACCGACTGTTTTTTAACGAAGCGCGCGCTTCGCGGCAGTGAGGAACAAGGATTGACCAAGTACGCGCGGGACGTGATTGGCCGACCGCAAAGCGGAGGAAAGGAGAGTGAGGTCGATTTCGGGGGAGATGCAAATTCGTGAGAAGATTTATGAACTGGCGGTACGTCGTCTTTGATGAAAGGAAGACCCCGACAAATCACTGGTTGAGGAACGCTGTTGATATCCTGTCTGGGTATTACGCTTGATTGAATAAGTGGTGGTAGCCTAGGCTATACTCGTGGCGCAGCAACGATCGGATTACGAGATCATCGCACAGAGCGAGCAGGAAGTCTATGATTGGCTTACAAGGGTGTAAAGTGCTCCGGATGAAAAACCTAATGCCTCAAAGGGGACGAAGCGCACGTTCACACAATGGGGTCGTTTACCATATTTTTTTTATTGCTGAATCTGATAGAGCTTGTAAAATAAAAGGACCCGTATTTTTCCGTTTTCTGATCCGACAATTATTTCCCGAATTATAAGCGGCGAAAAACTGATGTCTTTAACCCTTTCGCAAAAGTGGGTGTGGTGCAACCTCTGACGTATATCGACTTCGTCCAATCACAACTGAGCCCGCGAAGCTACTTTGCCTTATCGCAATGGGGTGGACACAGCTGTCTCTGCCAATAGGATCAGTTCCGACAGCATCTGTGCGAGCAGACCTTCCGAGAACCCCCTCCACTCCCTTCCCTTCCCCTGAAAGCAGTCAAGGACGGGAGGAAAATGACGTCAATGTTATCACAGCAGCATTTTCGGTGGGCGTCACCTTTTGCTTATTTTAATTTTTGATTTATGAGTGAATGGTTGTGGTTAGAAGAATAATTTTTTCACTAAAATTCGTTTTTCGTTTCCATCTAACGATTTCCTGTACAAAATTGCGATTTCGGTTCCGAGTAAACGCCCCCATTAGCCCCTGAAGTAGTAGAGGGCTGTTCACTGAGAGTAAAGTTAGTTGGATAATTCAAATCACACGAATTCGAGAAATATACTTCAGACATATCTCTAACCGCACACTACATCAACAGGATAGAGAGAAGCGGCAAATTAGGAGACATTAGCTGCTGGAGGGGATCGTGTTGGTGTGGTGGCTAGAGTACTGGCCTCCCATCCCGAGAGCCCGGGTTCGATACCTGGCAGTGGCGGATTTTTCAGTGGAAAACCGGTCCCTACTTGAGGGATGACAATGAGAATGACTAATAAGCTAACACTAATAAGCATATCATAACTATTGGGTGCCTAATTGAGGGCATTTCAAGTTCAGTACTTCCGTCGCATGCGACGTTAAGCCGTGGTCCCCTTGGCGCCTGTCGTTAAGAGAAAGCTACTGCCGACGCTGGGTTTCTCTCCATTCTTCCTACGTTCCCTGAAAACGCCTACCATTACCCAGTTACTCACCTATCCTAAATGGCACAAATGACCTAAGCTATCGGTTGCCTCCCCTGAATAACTAACTAGCTTAATTGTTGGACCAAGATATGAAAGAATTTGTCAGTTAGTTAGGGGGAGGCGACCGACAGCTGAGGTCAAACAGGTGGGTGATTGGGCAATGTTAGGAAGATTTCAGGTAATGGAGGAAGAGAGGAGAGAGACCCGGCATCGGCATTAGACTGCTCTTAACGACAGGCGCCAAGGGGACCACGGCTTAACGTCCCATCCGACGGACGGAATACTGAACCTGAAATGCCCTCCACTAGGCACTCAAGTGGGGACCAGTTTGCCATTGAAAGAATTCGTATGATAATAATTCATTGATTCAAAACAAAGTATGTACGAATTGACATAATTTAATGCAATAATCATAGAGTTCCGAATACTCTTTCAGAAAAAAATTACATATCACACCTAATTATTACTTCCCAAAGTTCTTTTCTTACCATTTCTGAAAAATGTCATTTGGACAGCTGGTGAGTAACTAGTCCCTGCCACACGCCATTACAGTGGCTCAAAGGAGGGCAGGTAGATGTCGAGTACATGTACACATTTACTTCCACAATGCATTCTGTAAGTTGCGTCGAGAGTGTTCCACGGGGGATGAATCATCACCAAATATACCCTCGCTAATTTCAACTAAATATATATTTCTACGCTATTACAATTGCTGGTGTTATCAAGATATGCTGCTGGCACAACCTAAACTTTTAGAAATGGGAATGTACCAAATTTTAACAATGTTCTATATTTATTTCGAATTCCCCGAGGGATAGTTTGTACATTAGCCATCAAAGGACATAGTTGGCATGCCTGAGAGGAAATCACAACCTATTCCCTCAAGTGCCAAATATTAGGTATGCAGATATAAAACGCTAGTTTTGGTACATTATTGATCATGAAAAGGAAAATATTTCGATTTCGATAGTAGCACAATTTCTCTATTTCTATTTTCGCGATCAAATAAACCGTAATATGAAGTTCTGAAAACGTTTCTAACGGCATTGGAAAACAAATAGGCTTCAACACCTAGGTGATGCCCTGAAATAGGCCTGATGTCGAATGGCACGGACTTTGAAACTACAGGCTTCAAGATTGAAGATTTAGGAAAGAAAAAAAGTGAAAAATGTTGGTGAGTTTTGGTACATTAGAGTTCACCCTGTTTAGAGTTATGGCCGAGAATACTGAGAAAAAATACTAAAGTGAAAGTGTTCGTGGGGCTTTGGTTGGTTTTTTGGCTAGAAAAATTCCGGGCTACATTCCGTGGGCCCAGGTTCAAATTCAAAACATTGGCTACGAGAGAACGCATTGGAGAAATAGCCTCTAATTGTGTGCTGTGTGAAGAGCACTGCTGTCAGTTAGGCCGTGGCCATTTTAAGAGAGGGCTCATAGTGCCGGGTTTCGCTCTACTCTTTCTCCATTCCCTCAGAAATTCCTATCTCTATCCAATTGAACACCTACTTGAAGTGATAAAAATGACCTAAGGTATCAGTCCCCTCCCCCCCAAGTATAACCACTACTCAAATCTGTTCGGCAGAGTATCTCACATGCTAATTACTAACTGCAGAAGCCCTACGAGAGATATATGAGAATTACTTTCTCTACATTCCGATAAAATCAGCCGATACTTTTAGCTTAACAAGTTAGCCCTAACTCTACGAACTCACTTCTGCAAGGGCTTGAGCTCCAGCAAGCTACGAATTTTCGACATACCTATTTAAACTTCATACTCCAGGTGGTCATGGTATATGGTTTTTTAAGAAATGTTTAAGCTTTGAAACTTTTGTCTCAGATATTACTGGCTCCTGAGTATTCCTGCAGGAAATAGCTTCCTTCAAAAAGTAAGAGGCCAAGTACGTGCTGTTACTTGCGCATCACTGTGTTTAAAGCGGGCCTTAAGATGTAAGAGCGTTTGAGTATGTTCAATTCGCTTTTTTCGACATCCCTTATCCGCTTCCTGCGCTCCCAATTCCTAAGTCCCCCAAGGCCAATCCTGTGCTTGAGAAATGATACGAAGGATATTGCTTCATAATTGCGGGGAAAACGTGGAACCAAATCTCCTTTCCAAGTTACGGATACGTGACTGAAATATTAGGTGTATAATTCGACGCTGCGCACCGCCCTATTCTATGGAAGTTTTCGAGCATGTAATTACCTCAGTCGTGTTTTTCGAACGGTAGAGGAGATCATGAGGGCCATCCAACAACTCAGGATGCTGAAATGTCCGGCGCTTCCAGAGCATTGGTGAACAATGGCTCGATTTGGACGCTTCTAAAAACGACAAATAATATTTTGCTCCCCACAGTTAAAATGTTTAGATATCTCTCTCTTTTTGTTTAGATTCCCAGATGTGTTAAATCGATTTCATCCAGATGCATAAAAGATTCACTGATAAATTAATTTATATATCAGATTTTACTTATATGCCGCAAACTATCACTTCATTGGAACTTACATCTCGATCATGCTTCTCCATGGTAGTGAGATATTGGCCAATAACAGCTGCAGAAAGGTTAGGTATAATAGGAAGCATTAAAAATGTTACTTTACAAAGGAATGACAAAGAGGACGTAGAAGATAGACGTAGTGACAAGCGATAAAGTTCTAAGAAGACCGGAAGAAAAGAGGAGTTTAGCGGAAACATAAACAAAGTGGAAGAGACTACCTTATCGGCCGAATAAAACTTCTTTGGAGGGACAAGTGAATGGAAGGAATTGCTAAGGAAGGCTTCGTATAAAATATATTGAGCGTGAAAAGAAAAATATGAAAGATGAGAATAATGTTAATATGAACTTGTCACCGATGGTATATTAAGTGAAGAGCTGCTTTAAACCAATCTTGGGTCTGATGTAGAGAGATAATGGTGACGCAATAACAACTGCTAATGACACTATCGAATGTGATCGCTTAACAGATTGCAAATTAATACATGCAAATACATCTAGATGAGTAACAATATAGACGCGATGTTAATCATATATTAACTAATCAACATAATACATCCATATTTGCAGTGGAGCTTACAGATTATCATTCCGAAAATCTATTTTATAAATGCGCTCAGCTTAAAATAAAAATATTATACACTATATTTACTAGGATAAATGCCAGATTTTCATTTCAGCACATTATCTCGTAGGTAATGGCAGAATACTCCTCTCTCTGCTGCTTTTGAAATTAAATAAATTAGTCAAAATAACGGATTAAATATATGAAGTGTTTTAATTAATACTTAAATAAAAAATTCAGGAATTTAAATGCACCACACGAGGATGCAAAGTCTTTCTATGTTTTGTAGCTATACTAAATGGGAAAGAGAGCGGAAAAATAATTACCTTCAGGACCGAACTCACAATCAGTACCACCATAAAATGCCCATTATATGCCAACTTTAGCCGTGGGAATAAGTAACTTCTTTAATTTGAATTTTCGTCAAATCTCACTCATTATTGCTTGATTTAACAATTAAATCATCGTTTGAAGGGAAATTTTATTTCTAGACTCTCTTTCTAAAGTTTTCCCGGAGAAAAAATTAATTTAACGATGAAAAAAACTTAAGTTGATGATGAGGAAACTTCACCCAGAATTATATGCTGAGGAAGCACTAGATCACCATAAAACGATGCAGAATCCAAATCACTAGCATTAAAGCCATCCACAGCGGAGCAAGCGTAGCTAAACGACCACGAAGATTAATAACTTTCTCTCGAGTAGCAAGCGTTTAGCTTCCTGTAATCAAGTTAGTTGGCTCTCCGCTGCGAGAATCAAGACCGCGAAGCGTCCTTTCTTTCAATAAATACCGTATAAAATCATATATGACCCAAGAGAATGCATAAGATATTGAAATTCGAGAGCAAGGCGATAAAGATGCAGATAAACCGTAGGACGATAATTTTTCCAGCGATTACTAATTCCGAAAGGTGGAACACATCACCATTCATATCGGTTGCTATGGTATGTTGACAGCAACAACTACAGGAATTCACTTATAGCCAGAAGAAAACTACGTGTCGGGTGGATTCATATCACTTTGATTCTCACGTACTTCTTTAGTAAAAGTGGCGTCTTGCCTATACATATGCCAAAGAAGCTGAGTTCAACCCCAAGGTTGGTTTTGCTGGCAAAAGGAGAACTCATAAAATATTCCCAAACTGACAATGAGCGTGAAATTCACACATCTAGGTAGGGTAGCAGTAGGTACAGTTCCATATGCCGCCGGCAGTATCCAGCTCTATCAAATGGGTTACCGCCCTGTTTACATTTTCTGCAATTAAACTTATTCTCACAATATAATTTATCCAGTTTCTAGCGTAATTTTCCAAAATATGTTAAAAAAGTATGAATCTATTATTTTAAACACCGTTGGGGCATTCTCCACCATAAGTTTTGAATGATCAAATAAAAATATAGTTTTCCAAATTCATTCGATCCGTCAATGTTTAATTCCCCACACATCCGGTCTGATTCTACCTTATTCCTGCTGCTGAAGTCTTCTCGGGTTCAACACCGCGTCAGAGATTTGGCGACTGCCGACGTTTCGGTGGCTGAATCTGCCGTCATCTTCATTCAACACCCTGCTGATCGATTCGTCAGCTGACCACAGAGACAGTCGACGAACCGCTGATCGGTAGTCGCTGATTTTCTGACCCTGAGTTGAACCAGAAAAGATTTTACCAGCATTATTCACCGTGAAAAGACCGGATCCTTCATCCTCCTCATTCCTTCACTTTGAGAACTAGGATCATGAAAAACTACGTGTTTTTCACTTTGCTACGAGACCTCCTTAATTCGAATGACTTTCCACGGAATAATTATCATATCAAAGGAAAGAAAATATCTAACGTAGAATGTATTAAATACTTAGGCGTCACCATCACTGAAGGCATGTCATGGGGAAACACTTCAAGGAAATAACTACTTAGTGTAGCAAACCGTAGATTCGCAAAAAATATTCTAGGCAAATTCGATGAGAGAGTACGAGAAAGAAACTATTTTACACTTGTCAGGCCTCATTTAGGATATCCCACTAGTATATGGCATCCGTAAGAGGAAGGTATGATGAAGGAATTAGAGAGTGTGCAAAGGAGATTAGCGAAACAGATCAGTGCAAACAGCTCGATTTAGGATTTCCGGCCGTTATGATAATTGTATTTTTGTTACGAGTTTAATAGAAGAACTAGGATGGGGATTATTATCATAACACAGGTTAAATTTAGGTTAAACCTTTTAAGTATATTCGAAGCTGATTTGCTTACAGATGACATTAGATATATATTAAGAACCCCTGCGTATTATGCTAGGTTTGATCATATTAGAAAGATTAGAGAGACTGTCGTACCGATAGATTTATAATGTAATTTTTCCCGCGTACCATAAGAGATCACAATGGGCAATATAACAAAGGGATAGGTAGGAGAAATATTGTTAGAGTAGTCTGTAGTGCATGATGCGAGTATTAACAACCAATTTCTTTATTACTAAATAGATACCAACCATATATCTGCACGTGACCCTATTCTCTATCATTTTTCCATTCAGTAGTCTAGTTGCATGTCAATAGTGCATGTTTGGTGATCTTCACCCCCTGTCACACAATCTCGTGGTGGCTCACAGGGTATTGCTTACATTAGATGGAGATGAATGCACTGTGCCACAGCTGCCAAATCCCTCCGCCTTGGTGTCTTTGCGCCTCGGGAAAAGGGAGAATGACTGGAGAAGATGGGCGTGGTCCCAGGGCTCGTATACTTGGCGCAGAAATGTAACAGGAGCGGCATCATGATCATCTCTCGGAAGCGCTTTCTTTCCTCCGTTAAACACGGACCAAAGCGCGCTCACGAGAGCCATCATATACTCCCCCTCCCAGCGCCCACCCGTGTTTCCTGTTCTGGGTTATAACCCAGTCGCCCTCTCTCGGCAGATAATTGAAGGTTGGAATCGCGCATCCCCTTTGATGATCATTACAGGCTTCCCCTCAGGTCTACCTGATCTGAAGATGGTTCGATGATTTTTCATGTTCGCGAAATTGCCGTTTTTCCGTCGTTTTGTTTCTCCACATCCCGGGCGTCATTTCGCCGTCGGGCGTTCGATGGGAGGAGGATACATGCCCGGTGGTTGTGTGCTCGCCAGGAAGAGGAGGCTGGGAAAAGTGGGCGTGTCGAATTCCTCCTGTTGCACCGCCGGGGACGAGGACTATACTTTTCCATTTTCTGCATGGTCACGTCGTCCGTTGCCTGGGTTACCACCGTGTTTCGCTCTTTTTGCAATGGGAGCAATGTGAAAAAATGGGACTTCGATTTATTTGCTCTCCACATTTACTTGAATGAAACGACCTCATCCCTCGGGAAGAGAAATATCATCATGTATGTCCATTATCCACTGTCGAAGTGGAAAATCTCGATGAATTGATCTGACTTCCAATTCCACTAGGGAGGTTTTTTTATGCGAGAAGTCTTAAATTGATTGCACTCCGTTTTAAATAATTTGATTTATCTTTTAGAGTTACCTTTTTCTGAACCGCACTAACATCACTTCTCAAATTGTATATTCCAAATGGGAGTGCTATCTCCACACAAACTTTTTGCAAATAGATATTCTTGATAATTATTACCTGCGATTTTTATTTTGATAGCAATACATCATGCTTCGTTTTCGAGATTTGAATAAGATTTTTATATAGCCGTTGAGATAAGATGCTCTGTCACTAGAGACAACAATAAATGCAATCTTTGCTTTAAAATAGTGACATAATGGGCATAAGTGGAGAAGATTCTAGTTCAAATATATTATTTTCAGCAACCAAATTTCACATATGCAGTGTTTGTCACTTGTTATTCCGAGTGAACTACTGAAAGCTAAAGATGACATTTTGGATACGACGATCGCGTGAGGGATGAAGCAGTCTCGTTTCCTTGTCGCCGACGATTGCTCATAATGCTAATCTTTCATTTCACACTGTTTATCTCAGGAGATTCAGTTACGCCTTTTAGCTCCTCACGGCTATCAAGTAGTTACTTCCTTGCTTGAGTCGTCAAGGGACATTCTAGGTCCCCCTATGGAGAGTTTCGTTTTATAATGTGTAATGATAAGAGAGATTAATTTCTGCTAGATGGCCAAAATTCATCTCACGCGAATGTGAGACTCTGAGCTTCCGAAACGGAGTTTCTCTGGCCTCAATGATACCTCGTTTTTTTCTCCTGAATTCGTTGTCTTCGACATATTTTCCGCCAATGAGTTCATTTAAATTCAGTATGGCAAATATCGGATGGCATTGCGGTTGCTATTTAAGTCATGATGTTATTAAGTGTATGCATGCATACATACACTTACAACTGTATGAATATGCCAATATAATCAGCCCTAAATGCATCTCTTTGCCCACCAAACACATTTTTCCGTGAAATATTACTAAATGGCGATAAAATGGTGTACGACCTGTTCTCTGCATATCGGGTTCTGCGTCCACGTATGTTGTCACCCCTAGTCAAATACGCGGACGCAGAACCCGATATGCAGAGAACATCTGTACGACGCCGCGGAAACCTTCGCACCAATAAGTGTACTAGATTGGTAAAAATGGAGTTGTGATACACTCTTCAGAATGGGAAGAGTAAGTACTAAACATGCATTCGTCAACTCATCTGCATACGTGTGACCTAAATTGCTCTTATCCGAAGCTTTATTTGATGGCAGTATTTTCTAAATGACGTATATAACATTGGAACAGTGATCTTTGTCTTCACCCACGTAGCCACAATAGAAAAACGGTGTTCATTTGGTATTCACATCTACATTTTTTCGGAAACAAATCTGACCTAAAAGTTCTATTTTGAGTCTCCTTCAAATTCTCAATAGAACTTGCAATTTTGTGGCAACAACTGGTCTAACTTATTTCTTTCCATTCAGTGGCAAAAGATACAAAGGGCTGCCAAATCTCATCTCCTCTTTCAGTAAAAGCTCTTCTCCACCAAAGCAAACCCTAAATCTACATTCCCGATTTCCACCCGTCTATCCTTCCTGCTTTTTCTTTCCAATTTTTTTGTGACAAATAAACTTAAAAACGAGGATAAATTCTCACATAAGACAGCTTTATTCATCGTGTGGTATTTGAACTCACTGAAAAAATAAAAGATATAAAATACTTTAATAATGCTGCTGTTTTCCGTCTGGTACCTCATCACCGTGGAGACAGAAGAGCTTTTAGACGGTTGCTCATAAAATGTCTCATTGAACAGAGTTAATTTCAGAGAGATTCAAGACGCATATCAAGGCAATGCTCACTTTTATCCATAAATATGTAGTTGCATCAACGATATCGTTGTTGCCCTTGTTATAGCAAGGCAATAATCTTAACCGATTGCAAATTACATCGTTAATGGCTTCAAGTCTGTCTCGCGAACTCATAAAGCAGGGAGGAGAGGAGTTATTATGAGGAAGGGCGAAGAAAACCCGACGTTGGCATTAGCCAGTTCCTAAGGATAGGAAACAATTAGATACCCTATCCATCAGGTGAGGTGATGAACTTGAAATACACGTCAAACGGTATCCAAGCAGGGATTCAAATCAAATCTGAGCCGGGATTCGAAACAGGGTCCAAGGGTTGAAAGCCAGTATTCTTGCCAATCACTCCTGGTGGATTGTGTTTGAAACCGTCGGGATTTCTCGGATAGGTAACCAAGGAAACGTAAACACGAATGGTTCGCAAATTAGGTTAAAACCTCAGATTACAACCTCATTCATTGGGTACACCTTTGTTATATCTCATCCGGGGACTCTATAGTCAAGACAGATGAGAAGAACTCAAGTGAAAACAATTAGTATATTGTAATGAGCGATTCAGATACATTAAATTTGCAAAACATTCGAGTGCGTACCACGTGACTCCTTGGTTATCTATTAGAGATAATTCCAATGATTTCAAACACAACCCTCCTGGCCTCTTAATTCTAAAGGTCATTATATTTAAAACGATAAACATACCTTGAATGAGCATTTATATAGAAATTAAACAAAATTTGGTACAGTAAATGTTTCGTTAACTGAAATTGAATTTGAAAAATTGGTTTGAAATTATTTTTTGGAAAAGTCTCTTAATCACGATCTTCATCTATCAAAGTAAAAGAGGTTATGGAGAAACAATTGAAAAGCAGCATCTACACGAGCATCATTTAGCGCCTCTACTGGAGAGAGCGCCTCCGGATATTAAACGGTAAGGCAAACCGCCGATTCATTGGGAGATAAATCACGAGAGCAAAGCCACGATGAGAATCACTCTCCTTCTCTTTCTTAAGACCTCTTGAGAATACGACGCCATTTAATGGTATTCTCACGAGGCTGGTCCGAATACCGAATTACTTAGTAGGAGGTGAGGATTGGCAGGATTTGTGATAGGACGATGCAATTATCTAATTAGTGCACTTGGCTGAGTAAATAACCAGAAAAAAATCCTTATCGGAACCTAGGTTATAATATATAACAAAATCTCTTCAGTGAATTCGATCTATGATGCAGCAGATTAGTTAAAATTTAAGTTTAAAGAGACTTAACTAAATGGATACCTATGTGAAATTGCTTTTCTACGCGCAATAGAGCATCATAAAGATCCTAAGGCTCTAAGACGGAAATCCACTCTAATTCCGCGCGAATTGATTCATCAAATGTCTACTGACGGAATAAATTAGACGAGTACGGTAATTTCAAAGGCTAAATGCTCGAGGGACTTAAAAACAAATCGCACTCATCATTAAAATAGAAAACGCTTTCACTTCCATAGTTTACCAAAACATTCACCACCGGTTTCGGCTTTCAAGCCATCCTCAGGTAGGTTATTATAATTATGACGCCCAAATTCCACCTGTTGAAAGCAACGTTTCCGTTACAGCAATAATAGTACCGTAATAAATTTGGTAAGTAAGGATACAAGAGAAGCAATATTGACTCTTAAGCTGCTCATAGAAATGATAATGGAGAAGAACAAACCGAAGGTGAATGCATTTTTGGATTTAGAGAAGGCTTTTTACAACATTACCATCGTCAGTATTTCAATTCTAGGATTGGTTTACTGCAGCCCTCCATTCTGCTCTATTCAGTGTTGGCTTTTGAAAATGTGGATTGGAATTCAATGCTTGGAATTCTGAAAGGAATTGAAGTGTCCTACAATGACCGAAGAATCATCCACAGTTGGTATAAAACCACGTCGCTGTGATAAAATATGGACCCAGCTGTGACGAAGCAGGAATAAGGAAAGGAGTGAGAAAAGGCTGTGTACTATCTCCCGTAATATTTAATGTATGCATCGAGAGAGCCATCAACGAAATCAAATGGAGTGAATAACCACGGAGAAAAAATTAGCATGCTGCGATTCGCGATGACATAGCACTCGTAGCTGAGACAGATAGGAATCTGAATAAGATTCTAATAACTATGAAAATAACCATGGCGAGATATCAGCTGAAGATCAACGAGAAGAAAACTAAGTTAATGGTGTGCAGCAAGAGAGAAGAGACCTAAATCAACGTTAAAATAGGAAAGCAAAAAAATGGAAGAGGTGAAAGAATTCTGTTATCTGAGAAGACGAGTAACTAGGTAACGATGAACGAAGCAAGAAAGAACTAGTCAGTAGAATAGCTCAGGCAAAGATGGCATTGTATCAAAAGAAGAATCTACTTACATCTGGAAATACAAGCTTGGAAGTAAGGAAACAATTCATCAGGACGTACATCTCGAGCATGTTTCTTTACGACAGAGAGGCATGTACGATGACAGCTACGGAAAAGAAAAGGGTGGAAGCATTCGAAATGCGGTGCTACAGCAGAATGATAAAGATACAATGGCTCGACCTAGGGACAAACGAAGAAGTCTTTAGAAGTGTCGGAGAAAAGAGAAGCCTGCCGAAAACTCAAGAAGGAGACTGGACAACTTAATCGGCCATATCTTGAGACACGATGGCCTGATGAAGACAATCGTCAAGGAAAAAGTGAACGGGAAGAACGGCAAAGAATGCGTCTTACGAAATATGTGGAACAGGTTGTGAAAGATGTAAAAGAATATAATTATGTTAATATGAAGAGGTTGGCCTATAGAAGAATCGAGTGCAGGGCTCCGTGAAACCAATCCTAGGATTGCTGACGGGTGACGATGAATAATTTTGCTAAAATTACAAGTTATTCAGTGCTTAGTTTTACGATTTTGATTCATACTCCATTTACGTACTTAAAAATAAAAGTTATAATAAATGAATAATCCTCACTTAGGTCTGAACAATTCATTAGCAAGTGACAGCATAAGTAATCGGTTGAGATTCAGGCCCTGTTACTCGCCATTAAATTGGCGAATAAAGAGTAAGTTGTAAATTATGTGAATGAAAATTGCATCCCCAAATATTTCGACCCTCCTTCAGAGCGCTGATTAGATGGACCTCCGGAGCATTGGTTTAGCATATCTATTCTAAAGGAATTGTACTGTCACAAACATCGACTTTTTTGGGCTATATAATTGGTTAATTCTTTGAGTAATATTTGCAGTCTTTGGTCCTCTACTATATGTCTTCCGGGATTATAAAAAGAACTTAAATATTATAAAGAGAAAAAGTTTATTGGGAGAACGGTGATTTACTCCAGATATACTGTTTTTCAAGCTAGAGATTGCTGTCCAAATATTTCTTGTGGATTTCATTTAATTCAAAACTATTTTATATGTCTATGTTACCAAGATATGTTCACCGGGAGACTCAATTATTAAAGTGACACCTGAACTACACGAAGCTTCTTCCGTTGACGTTATACTGCTTTAGCTCCACATTTTTAGAGGTAGCCCTTCGGTTCATTAAGTTTTTTTATAAATTGTACTGAATGTCCTATCATCTATGGAAGTGACTGAAGCATACTTATGAACTTTTAGAGAGATTCCACTTCAATTGAAGAGATAATTTCTTAAATACTGCAACCGACGCCATTACCAGTGGTAAGCGAAGACAACTTGGAAGCGATAATACTAGCCAGGTAACTGCGAGAGCCATTCTAATTCAACAGTTACGTGGCCATATTAATTATTAAATAAGGCTCGAAGATACGTTAGGTAGCTTATGCATCTGAAAAATTATTGATTTCTTCAATTCTTCCCCAAGGTTACAGCCTTAGCTAATATGTGCTATATAAATCCACATAATATTCGTCTAATATAGAAAATTCTAATATAGATCTACATTAAAGGATAAACAATCTCATATGTAGATTCACAGAAAACAGTCCACGACACTACTCAAGAGTTTTTATTTACCTGGGATGCCCATCCAAGGAAAATGAGAACGAAGACGCGGACCGCGTCGGGAGACCAGCGCTCTGCTAGAAACAAAAATAAAGTTCAATTTCAGGAAATGACATGAATGAAGATTAAGGTAGTAAAATCTACGATTTATTCCGTATAAACTGCTCACCCAACTATCTGAGACTAATTTAATGGCAACATATCAGGAAGTGAAATATTTTCATTGAATTTCATAAAAAAATAAGATTTCCAACCACGATACGTCGCGAGATAATATTTTCCTTAAGATTGCTATTAAAATGTATGGACAACACGTACAATTGAAATACGAATCTTCATTTAGACTCATTTATTCAGTAATTCTTTCAAAATGAATTTCGTACCATGAATTGAGTAAATTAGTCCCCCTGACCAGGAAATGAATTTACTGGACGAGTAAGTAAGGAGAAGAAAACCATGGGAAATATTTATGAAGTTCGCGTCATGGTTTTTTGAGAGAATTGGCCTTTTTTGCGTTGCAGTCGAATGCAGTGTGTTGTAAAAATGAATTCTTGAATCTCTCTGTCTGACAGTTAGCTTCACTTTATTTATTGCTGTCTATTCCACTGAAGTAGTGTAGGGGTA
Source organism: Platycnemis pennipes (assembly GCA_933228895.1). NCBI lineage: Eukaryota > Metazoa > Arthropoda > Insecta > Odonata > Platycnemididae > Platycnemis > Platycnemis pennipes. Next base: position 124,763,619 of record OW121851.1, on the reverse strand, counting down.
GGCATTTCAGCGAAAACTTTCAATGCCTCTCACTCACATGCTTAGCCTTCTAAAACACATTAACAAAGTCATAAAATTACTGCCAAGAATACATAGTTTTTGTTTTACTAACATTATGGGAATCTATTCCAAAAAGTATCTATCAAACGAGCGCATAGCGAGATCGAAGACCGATCGATCTAAAATCGCTCATTGACTAGAATACATGCCAGCATATTCATTCCGTTTATGCAAATATGGCGGCTAAGGCAGCCCAATTTACTCTTCACATCATCATCATCGGGGAACAATCCTCAGATTGGTTCTAAGGTTGGTCAACAGTCCTAAGAAGCCTTCCATTCGATTCTCCTATTGGCCAACCTTCTTTATATTGACATTACTCTTCTCTTTTACATCCTTCACAACTTTTTCCATATATCTCAATCGAGACCAGCCTTTTCCATCCTTCCCACTCACGTTTTCCTCCAAGATTGTCTTCATCAGGCCATCGTGTCTTAAGATATGGCCGATTAAGTTGTCCCGTCTTCTTTTTAGAGTTTTCAGCAGACTTCTCTTTTTTTCTCCCACCTTTCTTAAGACTTCTTCGTTTGTCACTCATCCTGTCTACTCTCCACAATATTCGTGGATAAGAAGAATAACGTTTTCATGGAGATACCTTTTGATATCACCGCGGTGTGGAGAAAACTGCAAACGCATCAAGAAGAGTGCTCTGAGCCGGGCAGAGTTCATCATGAGAGGAAAATATGGAGTCGTGAATATGGAGGAGAATGGTTGTAATGTGAGTGAGAAAAGCAATGGTTGAGTACGGAGAACGAGATTGGTTAATTATACAACTTAGCTTGTTGGAGAATTGAAGGATGAAGATAACGCCAGCCTACATAATACGTTTACATAGTACTCCGCGAGCCATCACAAAAGTGCACGGCAGGGGTGACTCCACGTTAGGCATGCATTATACCGTTACGCACAAAAACTGAATGCAAGCAACTAAATTATGTGTTTTTCTATGAACCTATTAAATACACTATACCTACCAATCGGTGAGATACACTTAATGTAGTAAGATATGATAAAAAAATCACAAATCTCATTCAAATTGATTCTCCCCGGCAAGCCTATGGCTTTGAGGCGACTTTATATATCTTTGTATTAATACAATATGAAGTTATTTTTTATGATACGATTTTGCACTACATTTGTAGTTTAGAATGTTTCAAAATAATAAATATTATTATCATGTGTACTTAATGAAATCGTTCATGCATATAAAAATCCATAGAATTGCGTAGTATTGTAATGAAATATTATTATTTTATGAAAAAGTTAAAGTTTTCAACGCAAAAAGTGAAGCTTGTAGCAACAGAAGGTATGTTATACGGTAAGGTACGGCTACAAAATAATGTAAGTTTCATGAGCCAGAATGCACCGCTTGATAATTTAAAACTAGCTTCCTACGGGGCAGTCAATAGAATCAGACCACACATTTGTGATTACATGCCAAACTGCGCGGAAATATGGAAAAGAATATCTTTTATATTATATTGATAAAAAGTCTTTTAAAAATGCCTGATGTATTTAGCAATAAAATGACTTTGTACTATCCATTGCATTCATTCAACATACCAATGGACGTGTCAATCCCCTTGAGTATTTTTCTAGAGATAAATTAATTTAGAATATGGTAAAAGTTATTTTTTGCGACAATAATAATTCAATTCCACAAATTTCGTCAGTCATTTCACTAACATGAAAAATATTCTAAAAACTACACTATTTGTTCAACTCAATCGTCGCCACAGTTTATTCTCCCATGCAACATGTAATTTACATCTTCTCCCGGTTAATGTTCCTCTCTTTAATCTTTATAATATTATCTACTGTAATAAAATTTTGTTTATTAGTTTTTAATGCATTCAGGAAAGTAATCCGTGTACAATGTTTGAAGAGAGATATAGTTGAATAATGACAATAACAAAATTATGTTTTAATCCACAGTTTTTTACTGGTACCAGTACATAGATAAATATGTATAGTAAATATACAGTAAATAGCATAAATATGTATTTGGAAACTAAGCTTCTTTTTGCGGGACACAGTCGACACAATCAAAAACAGCGAAGAGCTTGCTGAATCCTAGCTGAATCTGTAGATAGTTGGGATTCCCTTTTTGTAACGTGGGAAGAAAGTATCTTCTCCTGGAGTATCACCAGTAAAATGAGGTTCGTTTAATGAGCCAGAGAGCACCACTTGGACGGCTGGTACAGAGCAGACCGTGCACCGTTGGGATGATTTCGAAATAATTGTGATGCCCCGAGGGAATTTACGACTAGAGGCGGCAAATTCGTTTAACGACATGGCCCCAGCACGCATTCGTCCGGGACTTGGATTTCTTGCTCCATCCGGCAGACTCTTACAAATCTGCACGAAAGCTGGATAGGACATCTACCTTTGACAGTGGACTAGGACAATGGAGAGTTACTTGCACATAAGGATGCAGGAATGGTACGAAATGAAAAAAAACGAATTCAGGTCTTGGTACTCGAGCCAGTTTCCAGTTGCCAATACATTTCTTTTTGAAGTTAACGACTCCCAGGAAAAATATAAGAAATTATGTCCTTTCCAAACCATTACTGCGCATGCTGCAGTTCCAATCGATGAGCCACTTCCAGTAGGGAGAACTTTACTTTCACTCGTTTCCTCAGTTTGACGGCTATCAAGCGTGTTTTATGTTTCTTCCAAGAACCCCTCCAATTCCAGCTTCCACTTACTAGAGCGGCTATACCATAAGCTGTCTTTCCCTCGAGTTTCTCCCTATTTACACAAAAAAAACGAAGCCAATTGCTTAGGTTTTTGCACCTCAACGGACTGGTGTACAATGACTTAGGGTGGCTCTTTGGATGAATCTCATCCAAGTAAAAACTTACACACACTTTGGAGATTCATCATAATACCCTAAATATATTCTTTTACATCAGTCATATTCTTTCCAGTCATGAGGCCTTTCTAACGCAGAAAAATGATACATGTAGGATGATAGTACATCTTACATCAAGGGAAAACTAACATCGAACCCAATATCATCAGATTGGAACATTAATGTGAAATAAATGTAAGCATGTACATATATTTTTTACAGCGCCTCCTTTTTAGATACAAGAATCATATCCATCATAAGGGATAGAAAAATAATGAAACATTGAGGATGCATGATATTTTTTCGTGGTTTTGCTCAATTGATGGTTCATTAATTGATTTCTAACTTGAGTCTTTTGAAAAGCTAATAAAATTGCAACAGTTCAAACCAATCCTTCTACTGCTATTTCTCAATCACACAAGAATTCACTGCTGCATCTAGCTAGTTCGTAGATTTCCTTCACCTTACAAAAATATCAATGGGTAAATGCACACCATGGGGCAATGAAGAAATGATGTTTGCAAAATTCATGATTTGATATATTACTGATAGTAGAGTATCATTGCCCTTACCGTAGTTTGCTTAAAACCCACGACAGCATATTCATCGGTTTTACCAAAGTTAAAAATCAAATTCAGGGGTCTGATAACATAGCTTCTCAACCATTGTTCCATACTGTTCATACTGTTGCATAATTAATGAGAAGATATTAATATTACTGGAAACATGAAATGTGGAGCTAAAAATACGTAAAAACTACATGCGTGGAGCTGGTAGAAAACGTAGAAATTTTTTAATGAGTAAGAAAAGAAAGAAGCTTGAAGAAATTTCTCGAAAGAAGATGAGGCAACCTTATTGGCCACATGCTTGGGCACGATGGCCTCATGAAGGGAATCGCAGAGGGAGAACTGAGTGGAAATACGACTATATAAATATATATAGCGTAGAAATAAATCGTAATAGGAAAGTTGACTTCGCCTGAAATTAACACTGAGAGTAGTGGAAGATGTAAAATAGAGTGAATGTGCTGGTTAATATTGGAAATTATCTAGTAGAAGAATGGGGTGAAAAGCTGCGCCAAACCAAATCATAGGATTAATGACCGTTGATGTCGATGCGTGAAATTGCAATATTTTACCATATAACAGTTCGAAACGCCTATGGGCATTTCTGGTGCCTGAGAGGCAAAATGGCACAGGGATGTTAAATGGTAATGATGTTTGCCATTAATTCTCCGGTATGAGACTTACTACTCTGAGAAGAGCCAACTTGTAAGATACCTGTTTCATTCAGTTGCAGTAGGCATTACAGACCATCGTCCTAGAAAATGAGTACGATATGACATGGTTGGTCAGAATTTCAACTAATTGCAATGTCGAAGGGAAATTACGGAACGGCAACCAGTTTTCTGTTCTCTCCTCACATACATCCCATTTCATCCCCCGCCAGCTGTGGGGGGTGACAAGAGTATGATGGAGAATCCGAACGGCGGCGAAGAATTCTCGGCAGTCAGTAGCAGAACGGCTCGAAGCGGCAGAGAACGGCTTCCTCGCTACGGCGGAACACCAAGGAGGAATGTCCGCTTTTTTTGCCGCCACCATGGAGACCACTGCTCCTTCTCCCACCGCATCGGACGAGGAAAAAAATGGACAGAAGAAGGAGAGCGAGCGTGCACTTGCCCGACGTGGGCGCACTTCGAAGCAGGCTCGCGCCCCTCTCGGCGGCCGCAGGTACTCATCTCGAACAAGCCACTTGGGGGAGCGGGAAACCGCTAGACATCATTCACGGGATAATATATATCCTTCCCCGGAGCGCCCTTATGTTCCATTCTGCGCCGACTCCTTAACGTGCATGGGTGCCCAGGTGTGCTCTACAACCAATACGGTTTATTCCCCCTCCCCTCCTCCACCGAATCCACCCCCCCCCCCACCATCTTCATGGAAACTTCGGTAGAACAGCCGTGAGAAGTTCTCGAGGTATTCCCTGCCTTAGAAGATTGCTCCGCGGAAACTTCTCTAAAATTGAAATTGTTTCTGAGCGCGACATGATAAATATATGCCCAATTTGCCCTTCCAGCTGCATTCCGAGCGAACTAATAAATTATTTCATATATTCGTCTACGTCTACGTGATACCCTGCGAGCCACCGAGAGGATGTGCGGCAGGGGATGAAGATCACCAAAACATGCTCTTCTTACATGCAATTATGAAATGCAGTGCTACTACTTCATGAAATCCTTGTCAGATATTAAGGTCACGTATAAATAGGTGGTCAGTAACTACACATTAATGAATTGATTACTGGTTAGAAAAATCATTTTCTTGCATATATTAATCAGTATTTCCCTACCACATGCAATTAAACATGCATCATTCCCCATGGACTACTCTAGCAATTTTTTACCTAACAAACCCTCTGCCTTCTGTCTATTGTGCTCTCTTACAGTACGCGGGAAAAATGACATTTTGAATCTATCGGTACGACAATCTACCACTCTAATCTTGTATATCTGATTAAACCTAGCATAACACGCAGGAGTTCTTAATATATATCTAACGTCATTTTTAAACAAATCAGCTTCGAACTAACTTAAAAGATTTAACCTAAATTTAAACCTGCGTTTTGGTAGTTATTCCCATTCCATAGTATTCTATTAAACTCGTAACACTAATGCAATTATCATAACGGCCTTTGACAAATCTAATAAGTAAATATACATCTACACGGTGTCATCCAGTATACCACAAGGGTGTGCGGCATGATATCATTCAGAAATAAGCAAGCGTTGTATAGTTGCGATACTTGCGATATATCTCGAAATATTTGAGTTTATTGGGAAAACCTGCAAGAAATGCACACATAAGCTGTACATTTTGGAGTCTCGTGCATGCATGCAACATTAGACCTGCAAGAAATGCACACATAAGCTGTACATTTTGGAGTCTCGTGCATGCATGCAACATTAGCTTAAAATCCATTGTCCATCCTTATGAATGTTTCCACATTAACTTCGATCACATTCAATTCTGACTTAATAATGACAATGAAAAAATCGTTAAGACTTCCACAGTTTTATTAATAGAACTACCGGTTTCGGCTGTCAAGCCATCCTCAGGTACATTAATTCCTGGTACTCATGTACATGAATTCAGATACATGAAGTTACATGAACTCAGGTACATGAATTAAAGGTAAATGAAAGGTACATGAGAATGTACCTGAGGATGGTTTGACATCCGAAACCGGTAGTTCTATTAATAAAACTGTGGAAGTCACAACGATTTTTTCATTGTAATTATGGAATCCGTCCAATACGTGAAAGCTTCGAATTTCAATTTATTCAATTTTGACTCTCGTTGTGCGCTGAAGATGACATTATAATTACAAAATTATAGGTTTAATTATTTTTCCAATATCTATCTTTGTGGCCTAAATTGTCGTAGTACAATGGAATATTTAAAGTACTTTTAGCTTCTTCTGGAAATCAATTTGTTTGAATTTCGTGAGTATTTTATTCCATATAACGCACTGCTGCTAGCGCTCATTTCGTTACTGGAAAGGTCAAGTAAGGGGTGAAGTGGGGGTAAGCGGCCGGGGAATACCTTCATTCTAGGTCACGGCTTAAGAACCTATTTCCAAGACCGCTAGGCTAGGCTTCTCGGCTCGTAGTAGAAACAACTTGGGTAACTTGGAAATTATTCAAAGCTGACAATTTTGCATTTATAGAACGGAAATTTTTTACAAGCCCTTTAAAGTAAAAGTACATTGGAAAAACGCCAATTCCAGTAGAGTGCCTGATAATTTCTACGATTTATATTTTGTGAAAGAAGGCCCGAAGATGAAAATGATGACTTAAAAGCCAATATTTAGTAGTTATGAACGTAAGTACGTCTAACAATTCGGTTTAATAGTTGTTTTTTTGTGATTCATAACACAATGTAGAAATCTAACTGTAATGCTTGTGAATATTTAGAACTTTTCCAACCATAAAACCAATTTTTATTCAACCCTTTTAAAGAAGAAAACAAGCAGTCGAACATCGCCATCATGAGTAAATGGAACTGTGAAGTTAAATTGAATCTCTTACTATGTAGTTTATACGATAATAATGTAGGGGTATATACAGGAATCACATCGCTCTTTTATTTGGTAGCTTTCATTAGAGCAGTATCCTTCATTTGAATATAATATGGGGAATTATCGAAGCATATGATTTGATAGAAATTTTCAAGCTAATTATAAAAAATATGAACACTTTGCTAACTTATCATAGTAAATTTCCAAGCCGCTCTTCACCACACACTATCCAATACCATCAAACTTTCTTCTATAAGCGCTGTTTAGCCTCTAAATTGCAATTTTCCTCATATTTATCCTTAAATCATAGCTGCCTGTTCACAGCATTTGTCTCTGATGTTTATCCCACGATGTCTCAGATAACCTTAGCCCTAAGCATTTCATGGATTCAATGCTGGCAATCTGGGATTCGATAATGCTGCAAAATTACTATTGAGAACTATTCTTTTTCCAAAAACATATTTCATGAATGGCTTTGTTCTAATTGCCACTTTTGGTACCATTGCTAGATTCAAAACGAAGAAAGGTAGGTGTTCTACCTCATTATTTTTTGAATGAACATTACTAATTATAACATGACAAAAGGGTAATTTTCGGTACATACTTTTCTGGTTCAAATTCTTGGGTAGTTCGATAGTCCATTTGATATTCACATTTTGAACTCTGAAGGGCAACAATCGGTAATTGCGTAAAGGAAAAAGAATATCTAAGAAGGTGCAGGTAATTAGAACACAGGATACTGAAGATACTGTTGCTGCTAAAATTTCTCCAAATGTCTAAGCAAACATATCCTATTATGCTTTGAATTACATTTGCTAGCCTTTTTGAAGTTTGATTACCAAAGTGAACAAAAAATACTTTTAAAATTTTCCAATGGAGGCTGTAAAGGTACACTGAACCGTTTTATAGTCCATAAATAATCACTACGGGTTTTAAATCCTTTCTCTCTGAAGACGCTTTCACGTGAAAATACTATCTAAAAACAAAATGCACCAATGATACCTGAAAGAGCTACCAGACCCTATTTTTTGGCCTGGATAATCTATCCCAGGTTCCAGATTCATTCTACCTGTATATAGCATGTAGTGACCGGGGGCCCAAAGGGGTCTAGTCTTATTACTACTCCTAAAATGAAAGTGCAAATAGCGATTTGGCTTAAGCACTATTTTCTCCGTAATTAAGGGAAGAACAGCCTGAAATTTTGGGGTAGCAGCCCAATCTTTGGCGAACGAGGTTCTCCTGAACTAAGGCATCCGCGTAAATTCAATGTAATATTTTTTGGGACCTCATACGAGCGTCCTTGCTATCAGCTGGCCTCTCATGTCATAAGCCTAAGATGGCATGATTCATGACACAGGAGTAAACGAGCGACGGCCAAAGTAATCGGAAATACCCCAAGTCCTTGGGCCAAAAAGGACAAGAGAGGTGAAAACCTTCACGCTTACGACTAGCCTCGGTGGGAAATGATAATGACAATTTGCGGGAAAGGCTAGCGGACAAACGATATGCAATCGATCAATGCGGCATTGCGTTCTTTCCTTGGTGTTTCAAGTGTCACGCCAGCGTGTCTCACGGAAATGGCGCTGCGGGCGGAAAATGGATATGACCAGACGACGGGTGACAAGAGGTCATTTCTGCTCACTCTTCGATGCCCATCTGTGGGCCACAAGAATATTTCCGCTGCCTTAGTATCGTTCGGAACTGACTTGAGAAGGGAGGGGATCACACCTTCACCTGGGATACAACCCTCATCAAGGTAGGACGAGTGACACACCCCTCTCCGTGATTTTTCGGTCTCTAAGGGTCGTTCGTTTTCCCGCGAGGTTTGTGATCGGGCAATCTGATGCATGACGATATGAGTAATGAAAATTCAACCGCGTTGACAACAAAAAAAAACAAATGGTATGAAAACCTTGCGAAAGCATGGGTGATTGCTCCATAATAGCCTCTGGGGGGCTGTGTTTGAAACCGTCGGGATTATCTCGAAAAGGTAACCCAGGAGTCACGTGGTATAAACACGAATGACACGCAACTTTGGTTTGTTCAAACCTCTGAATGCAACCTCATATATTGGTTACACTTGTGTTTTATCTCATCTGGGGGCTCTATATTCGAGACAAATGAGAAAACTCAAGTGAAAACAACAATTGAAATTGCAGCAAGCGATTCGCGTTTTTACCACGTGACTCCTTGGTTACCTATTCGAGATAATTCCGGCAGTTTCAAACACACCCCCATTGTCTATTTACACAGTGAAAAGCGGCGAGCCTTTTCCACTTGAGCTATCTATGAATGAAAAACCTTCAAAAACTACTAACTATTAACCATTTACGGTTTTTGGAGATTTTTCTTTAATGGATATCAATACTACTTCAAGTTTCAAGCCGCATCAGATTACGCCATTCATTGTATTTAAAACTGCCTTCAAACAACAGTTGAGGGGCGCTCAAGAACGAACGGCTGCACAACTCAATGCCCCTAGAGTCGGGGAGAAATATATGATTTTAACTCGAAATAATTCCAACTACCTTGATTTATATCTCAGCCGTTACTCAGGGGAAATTTTGTACAATGTTTAAATTTTGCGCAGTGAAATATAAATTGGTGTGTTAGCATTTTAGGATGAGCGTTGGGCTACTGGCCAACGTGTAGCATGAGTACCAAATCCAGGAAAGGCATTCGGACACTTTAAAACCATATCTGATTGATTTCGTGAATACTGAACTTTCTGTAAAATCAGAAACCACTCGGGAAACGAAACAGGCTCCACTGTCTTGAAGAATGAATTTCACACGTCGTAAGGCCTACCGATGACTTCTTGGTGAGTAGGGCTACAGTACAATATGGAACGTCTCCATCACGAGAAGTCAATAACAAGTAGATGATGCCCAGTGATAAAATGAAGCCTATGCGTCAAGTAAAGATTCTAGTCAGGAATGAAAAAATCTTTTTCTTACGATATTATAATGGTGTGTATTTTCAAACTTCATACCCCTTAGGAATTTTGCAGTGAGAGGTGCTGTCTATTCCCGTAAAAATGTAATCTTCGATTACATGCGGTGGTCTACAAATACTTACGAGTACACTATACACATAAAAGTACGCGTAGATTATAACATTGAAATCTTGTCCGAATGGTGGTTTGATTTATTGGAGGTGTGCTTAACAACGTATGGTGAGTTGAATTCAAGTAATAGGTGTTCAGGAAACCGTTAGTTTTCAGGTTCCGCTTGGAGTTTAGCAAGAAATTCTGGTGCTCATTAAATACCACATGATGTAGCTAAGCACGGAATACGTAGCGGCATCAACCAGCTATGAACGCGAGACCCATCGATTATTAATGGCCTTCACACATTGACGTCGTGCTGGCCGTGTTAGCAGAAGCGGATCTATGTCGGAAATGAGTGAGGGAAATTTACTATGAGTACGTTCATTTGTACGCCAGAGTGGAAGCAAAAATTACTTAATTACCGAAAAAAACTTTTTGGGTGAGCCGCCAACTATATTACAGAATCAATGTAAAATAATATATTTACCAATTATATTCTTTCCCCAAAGTTGAAGTGAAGTATTTACTTCTCCTCCTCGCTCGCAAGGTATTACGTTGATGCACGTTACGAGTAAAGAAAGATCTCGGATGATGTATTTGGAGTAGTGCTAAAAAACATGCAAGTGAGGAATTATGTAAATATTAAGATGTTAGATGATGAAAAAATCGGGAAAAATCTGCATCAAATCAATATTATGATTGATAATTAGTGATAAAAATGGAATAAATATAATTTGCCTCTTTCAAATGTTCCTTTTTTGTTGCTAAGGACAACTAAAAAATAAATTGTCAGATGACATAAGCTTGTATTCCTCGTGAGGCAGGTACTGGGCGTAGAAGCTCTGTAATGTTATGATGCATCAAATAGTCATATTAGTATTAACAAATAAAATTTTATGTGTTAATAAACTATTTAATATTAATGAACAGGTATGTAATGAGTTTGAGTGACATGTCAGGAAAATCACCGGGTGAGAGGCAAATTAAATGACATTACGTGACCTTGCCACCGCTTTTCCTTCCTTCAGAGAAGAGGAAGTAACAGAAACATGAAATATCAGAAAATCTGAAAACTTAAAAGAGAGTACATCGTTTTAGAGCATTAAATGTGAGTCCTGTCTTAGAGACCCACGGGATATTCTTTCATTAAGGAACATATATCATAATATCGCTTTTCTATCATTCGATTCACGATACGATTCCTGCAAGGTAAGCCAAAATCCCTCAGTCATGACGGAACGATCAATCGCGTCAAATAGTTAGGAAGGGAAAATATTGAATGCGGTTTTAATTCGCATACAGAAGAGCACCAATTATTATTCTGCTGTCCTCATTTCGTTGATGGCCACGGCCTTTCTCATCTTAGCATGTTTTGCCGCGGAGAAAATAATATTTTCAATGGATTCAACCAGTCCATGAGTGGATTCAAAAGCATTTACCAAGGAAGTTTCTACCAAACTGTTATTCATCAATAAAAATCTTCAGGAGATTTATCTCCATTAGTAGCCCATGCAGCTAATAAAAAGGTACATACGAATGAACTTTATTTTTGTTCCATAAAAGTATGTACATATCCAAGTAAAGTGTTGACCTGTCCCATTCATTAGAATAAATGAATAAGAAACCCAAAATAATGCTTGCAAGTAATGTTACCATCAGCGAAGAGAAAAAATGTAGCATAAGTAACACCAAATTATAATCCTAGTCGTAGTATTAGATTTTTATGTTCTCCGAATGCTAAGGTTATAGCGTAAAATCCAGTCTAACTCTATCTATCTAGCCAAACTAAATCTAAGTCCTTTAAAATGATTTTTGCCTCTAAAAATAACAACGTACATCGGAGCACTCACAGATACCTCGAAAACACCAGCTGATACTCAAGGACGAGATACTTGAGTTATAAGATTCCCACCAGAATAAATATGACTGTTATTGTGTCCAATACACCTAAGATAAGCAGCGAAAGCTGAAGGAGATAAAGGCTATAATTCGACATAACTATAGAAAGGAGCACACAAAAAAACACTTCCTGGCTTCGTGGTAAATCTTCATTATTCTCGACTAAAGAATCTTCTTGAAAGCATCAACTTAAAAACTAAAGCTTGGAAGAAAGAGGAGAAGCTACTTAAACAAGGGGTTTTAAAATAAGAGGGATGCGAGGAGAAAATTCTTGGAAGAGGACTGCGGCCGATGTGACTTGTATTAGAGCTCCCTGCCAGGAGGTCTAGGATACGAAGATCCTTGCAAAGACCTTCAAGCAAACCATCTCTCCTTTGAAGCCGGTGAAGGGCCTTCCTATCGCTTTGCCTATCTCTCTTTCTTTCTCTCACGACTGCCATAACCCATGCCCATAGAACCCGCAAAGTTTGTTCACCTCTACTGAGAGAGCGGAGGTCACAGGTGATGGGCAAGTGGATGAGACAAAGAAAGGAGAAAAGGCGGAAGAGGAAAGAGATGGAAGCAAAGAGAAGAAAAGCGGAAGGAGAGGAGTAAAAGAAGAGATGCCGAAGTTCCGAAAGCGACGTGACGGCCAACGTATTAATCACTGAAAACTGGACGTGACAACATCCGGTCCCGTAATATTGCCAGGGTGAAAAAAAATGACACACGGCAGGCGCTGCCGACAGAAGGTGCATGCCGGGAAGAGAGACCAGGAGAAGATTCGGCGACTAACGGCTTATTGAATAATGACGGCCGTGACCAAATTATCTATTTTTCCAGGTGTCATGGGACGAGTTATTTAATTTCGCGTGATGATACCCTACGAGTTAGACCTAAGCGCGGAAAATAACACAGCGAGCGCGAGCCCTGTAGTCACGATCACCTCACTATGGACGTAAATAACACATAGGCAGCCGCCATTAACGAAGTTGGAGTGACCGTAGCTTATTCAACCAAAACTCCCTTCATTCGTATCATAAATTCGTATTATAAAATACTTGAACTGGTGGATTTTCATTGAATTATCAGAAATTGCGTTTGTATCATAGCTGTGTCAAAGTCACCTCATCATTAGAACCGAATGCATATTTTATTGACATGAGTTGTTGATTCCAGGAAAATAGTCGTAGGAAGTTTTTGATGCAAAACAATTCGTGGTTCCTCTTATTTCGGAAGCCTAGCAATAAAGCGATCTTGTATCCTTGTGCAATGTGTTACTATTTGGAATATACGCCGGTTAGCTCCCAGGTGGGTACCGCTTTGCCATGGCAATCCAAAGGCCGCCATGGCAATCAAAGGAATTAATTTAAAGCCAGACTGCGATATTAACTTATTAATTTGAGTACCTTCAAAAAAATTTAACTCTACTGCCATCGGAACATACCTAAATAAAAGAGGGAAAATATTTATAAGTGCAATGAAATCTATAAAAATATATTCACGAGCGTACTTAAGGAGGTGGCATATTATCAGCGTAAAATCTAAGACACTACAATATTTTGTATCAAAGAATCTTGTACCCTAGTTTTTACTTTTAAGATCGCTATTTTACCATTTCTTATTTTTAACCTACCAGTGTTGAACCAAAGGTCAGTCTGGTAGGTGAGGGTAGAGCTAACCAATTGCGGACATGGAAGTGGTGTGACTCCCTACAAATATCTAACGCTACTAAAGGATTTATGTTGTAGTTGTTCCGATGCTTCTGCCTTCAATAAATATGCGACATCTGATCGCTAGACTAGAAATCAATATCGATCAACCAATCAATACCTGAGAAAACTTCCGTAGCGTGATGTAAAAGTTGTTTCTTCGGGGTAATGCGTGACGTGTTAGTACATAATGCTATTAAAACAGTTTCACCGGCGTTGAAAACAACATCTCCAGGTCAGAAGTGCTTAGCATGTCCTGGAAAAACTATTCTCAGAGAAAAATGGACCAAGGCGAAAGTCATTACCCGGAAGAAACCCAACTTTAATCAAATCGTGTTCAGCTGCGGAGGTTTAGTCGGTAAGGGAAGATTTTTCCCTATGGAATATTGGAGGCCTTAAAGAAAAATGACGCCTCTGTAGCTTAACTGGTTAAAGCACCTGGCGGGAAATCAGGGGTTCGAATCCCGGTCAAGGCGAATGATTTTTTTCTCTGTGGAATTTCTGCTATTGTGCATTTCAGCGGGTAACGCCGTTATGGTTCTCGCGGCCAGTTCGCGATCCCTCAATTTGGTTAGGGAAGAGATTACCTAGTACATGCGCAAAGCAAGGGAAATTCCGAAAGGAGAGATGTTTCTTATACCCAATGTAATTGAAATTTTACCGCTTTAACTTCGTTTTAAAACTTATGAGCGCTGAAAGTCTCACGCAGGTATCTTTATAACTACCCCATATACGAGGGATTGTTCTGTGAAGAAAATGCAGGAAGAAGGTTTCTAAGTGGTGCTAAAACGAGAGTAAGAACCCATTTTGATGTGGCCCCTGCTTCGGATGCCGATATCGCCAAAGATTTTTCACTTGAAGAGCGTTTCGAGTTCACTACACCATCCGTCGGATGGGACGCAACACTGTGGACCTCGGTTACCGTTTGTGAATAGTAGCCTTAGCCAACGCCGTGCTCGCTCCCCACCCATTCTCATTTCCCTCTATGCTCCATCCTAACACGCTTATTCTTGGTCGGAGGTCCCTTTCATTCACATCGTCGTAGTATGTAAAATACAATCCACTTACAAGAGTGTGTGGAAGAGGGCTGCTGTATCACTAGAAATTTATTATAGACCCTTTAAAATTGGACCTGCCGCAGTATGTAGGACGACAATGTGCTAGTCAGACAATTCAAGGGTCGCAAAGTTTGAAATCCGCATCAGTCATGGAAGTCTTTTTCTTTTCTGGGACTAAGCAAATGAGTAAGTTAGGTTGCAAGGTGAAATATATTCCTAGAAATAGAGGTACTTTATATTCTCTTTCAAGAGCACGGCAGATAAGTCCACAATTGAGTATCTGATGAATACGTAAAAGTAATTACAACTAGATCTTATTTTTTATTTATTTTGCTATGTTATGAAATAAATTACGTTTATCTTGGTAAAAGACAGTTAGTTTTGATCATTCAGTATTGCTCCGTTTAAAAAAAAGTTAGCAATCATAAGTGGGCAGGAAGTGATATGCTGGCTATATGACACATAAAATGTAATCATTTTTATTTCTACGGAAAACCAAGTAGAGTGAAAATGAGACAATCTTTACATTCCACATAAGCAGAAAACGACTAGCAGGCGTCAACAGAGAACGTTTTGGCGAGCACGCGGGAGAGATTAATGAACATAATGATGAAGTAACGTAGGTAATGGGATAAAGAAGAAGGAATTAAATGAGCAATGTAGACAAAGGAGAACGCGAAACCAAAGGGATCGATGTCCCGGAGGTAGGGAACTGAGGATCGCTATAAAATGGCTTGGGGTTAAAAATCACGCTCCGATAGCCTGGTGATGTGTGGCTCATGGCTGGGGCGCTGGAACGCTTCTAGAAAAAAATTGAAAAAAAAATCCTGTCCCTGGAGGGTAGAGAGGAGAAAAGATCAGGAATTTCGAATTCTCCGCAGGTGAATGACTGCAGGAAAACCTACCACCCTTCACTTATCGTCGAGCGGTTCTTTCAATCTACGTCCAGGTGTAAATTTTGCCTCTCGAAACAGCTTGCGAGTTAAGCTATATTTAAAACCACATTATTACGAGATCGTGGACCCGGAAGAAGTATAGATAAATTCCTCATCTTCCAAAGATAAAATCCTGGCAGTGAATACCAAATATGTCTCCATGAACCTCCCCTATAGCGAGCGAGTATAAACTATAATTGTTTTTCTTACGCATAGTGCATGGCTATAATGCTGACAAAGACGAAATAGTAGTTTTAGAAATTGAGAACCGCTCTTCGTTTTTATTTAACAAATTTTTGTTCTTCCTTCCTTTTTAGGTAAAATGTCTCAGCTCTTGCAGTAACTCGCAGTAGGTGACATGAAGATGTAGGTATAGCATGACTTTGAATGGCAAATGAGACAGTCACTTGACTTGATTTTTGGCACTCGGTAGGGACGTATCCAACTCTTAACTTAGCAATAGCATTTGGGTACTATATGGTTTTGCTTGTGAATTTAATAGTAGATTCCGTCTTACATCAGTAATTTCCCTACGGAGTTCAAAAATCTCACTTATCTGTGAAAAAATCAACCAGTGAAATGACATTGAATGCCAGTCTCTCATTGCTTCGCGGAAAGTCGCAGACTTTGTCACCTTATCAGCTCCCCTCAGTTTTTGACTTAAGACCGGTGCCTTAAAATCAAGGCGCGGGGTTTCCATTGCAAATCGCCTTAATGACCGATGAAGTTTGCGGAAAAATGCCTCCTTGATAACAGTCTAACGCTAAGAAAATTATCTTCGTCAAGTTTATTTGGGCGTGGAGACTTCCATTCGTAACTCTCATAATGTGAACGTTTTCCGAAAAACGCGTGCACTAAGCTACTGAGGCAAAATAAGAATATTGATATGGTTTGCCGATATGAAAGAGTTTCATTACCGGAGGATCATAAGTCGAGGATTTTTACAAAAGCGAAGTGAAGTTAATTGAGATAATTAACTGCATTTCGTTACAACAGTTAATTGAACTACTAAATAAATAAGTAATATTTTGATTCAGTACATGCGCACCGCTTCAAGCAAGAAATGCTTTAAGACACAACATTTGACATAAAATGAAATACTATAGAGTAAGTATAATATAGAGAGCTCACCACATTGGGTAAAAACTGTTTTACGTTTTGGACGTAGTACTGGAAGGTTTCCATAGATGGCAAGGGAAGAATTTTTCGCGTTACGCCACAAACGATACATATCGCTTCCTTGATTTTGTTTTTCTATTCAACTTAAGCGGCACAAAATATGCCATCGTTTTAGTTTTGTCATTTTATTATAGTGGTACGATATGCTTTTACCTAACGTCAACAATCACATGCATCAGTTAACATTTCTCTCACTATTAAAGCAAAAATATCTTGTCACAGGAGGAATTCCTTGCTGTTTCATAAAAATTACATAATACACCGCTGCAAGGAGCAGACTACAAGACACTTCTCGATTGTGCCGCATAAGTCGATTAGAAAAATTAAAACGATGGAAGCGATACATATCGTTAATGAAGTAGCGCGAAAAATTCTCCCCTCGCCATCTATGGAAACCTTCCAGTACTACGTCCAAAAAGTATAGAAATGTTGCCCTATGCGGTGAGCCTTCTATATCATGCTTATTCTACGGAAATAAATATGCAATACGAGTGTCAGTAGAAAATTATAGAATCGTAAGAAAGTTATGACGTCAAAGCAGTATTTCATGGGACATTGCCAAATTTTGGCGCAGTCACGAATTGAAAGATTTCATGGTAATATTCGAAATTTAGGTGATCCAACTGCTTAGGTTAAATCCCACTACTAAAAATAAGCGTAAACGTAAAACAGATCCAGTATCCATGCTCGAAGAGGAATCCATACCCGCGACTTTTGGCACGTTGCCGACCTGGAAAAGCGGTCTACTTGAAATACGTAAGTCCTTTGGTTACGATATATAAAAAATATAAAGTAATATGAATCATAAAAGTTAAGTAATAAACTAATACGAGTAGGACTAATACTCAGGCTTGGAACAAACGTAAAACAAAATAGAGTAATAATTTCACAAAAATTACAATCTAGCAACATATCCCACAATTATGGGAGAGATCGCTTCATTTCACCACCAGTTGCAATTTCGAATCTTGGATTCAGAATTGTGGAACCTACGCGGCAATATTCATCACTGAAGACAATATTTTGTGAAGAATGAGAAAGGTCAGCCGTGAGAAAATCGTATATAATAAGTGGCCAATATATCAAAATTTATGATGGACAGCACGTCATACGTAATCGCGAATTTCGGAAGCAGTCTGTTGCTCATGGCTGACGAAGACGACGTATACATATGTATGATATTCATAATTAATGACAATATTTAATAAAGAACGAGACTAATCGTATGCCAAGAGAACAAACAGGAATAGAAAGAATAATAATAATGTAACAAAATAATATGAGCGGCAACGCCTCATTTTCACGCCTGTCGCAATCGCGAATTTTGAAAGTAGTCTTTAGCGCGCGAACCCACTTTTGCGAAACACATGTGTTGGGGATTGTGGGCGGAAGAGAGTGCGTGAGGAGTGGGCAAAGGGCCCTTTAGGCGCGCGCGTGATGGAGAGAGGAGAAGGAAGGATTGGGCGAAATTCTAAAGGGTCCTCGGATCCTCTTCAGGAGGCACGGGCCTTTTAGGGTGTTGGTGAGGAAGCTTCAAGGCGATACAGGGCGTAGGTCTTATCTCATCTATGTTTTACAACTCTGCATCCGCACTATTAAGCTCTTCAGACCGGGAGGGAAGGTACAAGGGTGGAAATGAAAGGGAAAGGAAAGGATGGAGAGAAACCCGGTGTCGAAATTACCCTGCTCTTAACGAAAGGCACCAAGGGGACCACGGCTTAACGTCCCATCACAGGGTTGGATTATTGTAGCCGAATAGTCGCAACATATCACTCAAGTTAGAGCCAAATTACGAATGAAAAATATCTTCCACTGCTGGAATTCGAACGCGGGCCCCTCCGGTAGGAGCCCAGTACTCAAACCACTAATTCAACCCGGCCACGAGCGAGGATTGATGATGACTAGGGAGGCGAAATTGAACCTCACGGGGGCACATTTGCCGTTCAGTCAATTTCTATCGGTTTTCTCTAGGGTACGCCTAATTGGAAACAAAATCTAACCCATCTCTCTCTGGCATTAAAAAGAAGCCTTGCTCATATCTTCGACAACCATTGAATACCAATGTTGAATGAGTGGTAATCCTGGTTCCATCACCGAACGGAAGGGGATATATTGAATGTTGTTAATTAAAACTGAGGAGAAAACTGAGATTTTCAAGTTGAATTAGTTTTTCAAACAGCGATGTATGTGCTATGAAAATTGGCGATTTACACTGCCTCCGGTGGACCGTCGTGAGACAGTTTAGTTTTACCCTACTGATGACTGGTCGTTGCGATAGTAATCCTGCTCAGTACGAGAGGAACCGCAGGTTCGGATATTTGGTTCACGTGCCCTATCGAGCGGTCGATGGTGCGAAGCTACCATCCTTAGGATTATTCCTGAACACCTCAAAGGCAGAATTCCCTCTTGCCAATTAGGCAACGGTGATTTGAGGAGACCAGCGAGCCGGGAGTATCGAGACACTTGAATCTCTCTAAGCCGGCGCCCCACGCTTAGCGGGCGTCGGCTTCAGTGCGCACTTGCCTAATGGGGATACCGGGGCTCCCGAAGGGGGGATCTAGCCCCGACAGGATACCTTCCCCTAGCGGTCGGACATGAGTTACGAACTGAGGACGGCGTCGTGTCTCGGAATTGCCAGTAGAGGACTTGGTACCGCTATGACTCCGCGCGTCACCTCGTATATCTCGTAAAAGAAATATGTTATTTATGAATAACGCCGATCCAGAAAAATATCACAATCGGTATGTATGACACGTTGTAGAAGAATTTCATTACTTACATGCTCTTGTAACGTATGCATTGCTACATGGCTTAAAGTGTGTTGCCACGTTCCATTTCCTGCAGGGAAACAAATGTACAATCTTGACATGTGGTACCACTAAAGTTTAAATGTTTTAAATCTGTATTTGCTTGTAAATATACCTTCTTGTTTTGAATGTTTTTAGCAATATAATATTTCGATTTCCAAATGTGATACGAGGGCTATTTGGCATCGATTAGTAACTCCATGTATATAACTAATGAACATAGATAGTTTGCATGGATAAGGTAAGAAAGGCCTTGTTTAGGCACTGTAAAAATTAAGTGAAATAAAAAGGGTAACTTCATTGGGTACCAGATATTCATTAAAAAATAACATCCAATCTACAACTGCGATTATTTATTGCAAGTATATATTCCCTATATACTGTTGCAATTGATATCAAATTGTTTACCCTACCTGTTATCTACATGTATGCCCGGAGAATAAAAGGCAATCACACACTCATCTTCATGAGGCTTTGAAAGTTCATCAAGCAACTGATATTTTATATTTTCCTAAAAATCTAAGTAATTAACTTTTCATATAAGTCTTACAAATAAAAATTTCAAGAATTTTGGGTAACACCGGCTCGCCTACTAATTTCATCCCAATCACCGCTCCCAGCGTTAATGGCATACTGAAACGCCTCATTTTTGTAGCAATAGTTTTATTCTTTTTTCGTGCTAAAATTAATTTATAACAATAAAACAAGCGAAGTAAAATGAGCACTTTTTACACCAATACAATCTAAATAAAAAGGCACATCTTGCAACAGTTTTCCGTCAAAACGACATTTGTTTTTACATTAGTAATCCGCATAGTCTACCACAACAGCCATACTCTGCCATATAACCACGTATAAAATTTCATCGACGCTGTTTTCTTCAGATATATGATAGAAACGCCACATTATTATATCCCCAACTGATAGAATGGAAAAAGTTATATGTCCTGAAGTTCCACAAAAATGGAGTGTACTCCATATTCAGGTGGAAGCTCTGCAAAGCAAACCCTAGACCTCGTTCTACTCCATCGGCCTGAACTTTATTTTACACTTTATTTTTGCGAGCCACCCAAGCGTCTTCGAAACTCTTTTGCTTGTAGCGCGCACCGCAGATGGGCACGTGAAATTAATTTGAACCGCCTCGCCATGTTTCTCTGGAAAAAAATTCAAATAAATATCGGCCTCCTCCCAGGATTGCACGTGTTTTCCTTCCTCAAGGCGAACCGGGAATCGGAGTGTTTCACAACTTCTAGGAGGGAGTCGACGCCCTGAGGCTCTGCGTCTGCTGAACCTTTCCCCGACCTTTGTCTACTTTGGTAGGGCATCTCATTATTTGTCTCAGGAAAGGATTACCGCTGCTGGTCTATTAAATTCCTGCTCCTAAAGGAAGAAAATACTTTATGCATGCACCAAACTTCCTTTGAATCAAAGCCCTTACTCTCATGGAGTCGTTTCGTGCCGAGTCTTAGGACTCTCACGACCTTTGCAGGTCGCATCATGAAAAACATAAAGGTCAGCTTCCTCCGTGTTTCGTCCTCATAAAATTACGATTACTTTCAACACTCACTCTGTCCTTGGCCTGTGTGCAGCGCAGTTTTCTCAAGAATTACTCAAGTACAGATTACGAGGAGGCAACCGACAGATGAGGTCATTTGCGCCATTGAAGAAAGGTGGTAAATGGAGAGAGAGATAAAAAAGAGAGAGAGAGGGATCCTGGAACCGAAGGAAGGACAGGGGAAAAACGGATTTGGCGCTAGCCAACTCCTAACTCCTAAATATGACCAAGGGCTTTGCAATTTGACGGAGGGAACCTACGGAGTGATACATTCATTTTGAAGTGACTTTCACACCACATTCAAATAAGGGCCGGTATGCCAGTGATAAGTCATTATCATCTCCGTGATGTGAACCCCATTTGCAATTGTAAATCAGTTCACTAGTTTCTACACGAACTTGATCCTCAAGAATGACACAAAGTAATCGAAGTTCCCCGTAAACAGATTATTGTTCATCATCAGCATGCGTTTTTTCATAAAATAACAGACTTAGGTACTCTTGAGTGTGAAACGTAATTGATGAGATCCTTAAGAAAGCAGAACTATGGTCAATGCGTTGGGATTTCTAGCAGCCGAATAATGTAAATTAAATATGTGACTCATGTTATATTATGAAATATTTCATGAGCGCCCGTGCCATTGGAAATATGTCTCCATTGAAAACTTAAATTTAGCGTAATTATTTTCACTCTCCAGCTGAATTCATACCGAATTACAGTTGAGCAACTGCGATGCCACATAAAATTCAAATCCTTTTCCTCTTCGACGTCGGTTCAAGACGAGGTCTTGTCATAATATGGGCAACACATTATCTCAGGTGGCAAGAAGAGTTCATATCATGGTACTGAATTGCCACCACGATGGGAACAAACTGAATCGCCCAATGTGATCAAAAAATTATGCCTGCAGCGACTTGTAACACATGATACCACCCCACCTGCCACCATTCCATAGTGGCAACGATAATGCTTCGCTCAAAGCTCAGGAAAAAACTCAGCCTCTGGGGACCCACAGCGATGTCGGAGGAAAAGTGGTCCATCGGAGCGAGGAAGAGGGGGCCTCCCGCGGCGGTTTGAGGCCCTCGGGGGCCACAGCAGCGGTCTCGAAGAGCCGGGAATGGGGAAGGTGACGTATTCGGGAATTTTAGGGATGGAGAGAGAGAGGGAAGGAGAAGAAACGGTGGCACCATTAAGGCTGCAGCCATTATGTGCTGTTGCCGAGTTAAAACCAAGTGTGCTCGGATGAAGAGACGGCACGCTCACGGATGGGCGTGCACGTGCTTTCTCTCCTCTTTCAAAAGCACGTGAAGAACACCTGCATCACTCCAAGTGGAGCGGCATTGGGGAAAGCCATCTCCTTCCAAACATATATCCCATTCCCTCCACCCCTTAACTCATGAAGTCCGTTGTTGCCCGCCTGCTCACTCACATTACAGTCCGACCCGCGACTTCTAATAACAAGCGGGGAGGCGCGTCAAGAAGAAGTGGGACTCGAGAAGAAAAAAAAGGGAGTATGCACGAGGGGATGGGGAAGGACTGAGTGTCCTGGAATCACGCCACGCTGTCTGCCAGAGCCCCGTGGGTCGCTGTGCGACCTCACTCCCTCCACCGTGCATCCCCGTCTTGGAAGACGTTCTAGAAATGGGGAAACGGAGAAGAAAGCCTCCAGACCTCTCTAGAAGTAGCAGGCGGCGTGCTAAGACGAGTGCTGCGGTCAGTTTTCTCTCAGCTCACACGTGCCAAGATTTATTCCTGAACAAAACTCACGGTGGTTCTTCCGAATCCGCCTTGGTTTCCTAAGGTGGTTAATTGCATTGACCAAACGTGGTGACGTTGCACTAAAAGTCAAAGTTTTATGACCACTTTATGCCATAAGATAAGAAGACAAAATTTTTTAGGACGGACTCCGTAAGAATAAATCTTGCAATAATCAAATGGCTCCATTCGTTCACCAAATGTTTTACTTCCGGTGATAGCCATACTGTGGTTATCGCAGTACTCCTGGATTTTGAATAAACATGATGAACGAGGTCGAGGCAGAATTGGAACCTAATACACTAATGGGTGCTCATTTTTCACAATGATTCATATAGATTTCCTGAGTGGAACGGGAGCCATAGGAAATCAACATAGTTTCATTGGTAAAATTGAATTGTGAGAGATATGAATGCTCGAGATTTTAAATGTAAAACGGATAGTCAAGGAAATATAAGCGCTGTTAGCTAATGTAAATTTCTTCATAATATTTTTTTTGTTTCTATCTCAAGATGAGTTAACTGCAATTCTCCTGCTTTCTGATAGCTCATGTCCCTGATCTATAAATTTTAACTCTACATACGAAGATTACTACGCAAATTCTTTGTTTGTAACTGTTCATGTTCTTAGAAACTCAGTTTTACGGTTAAAATCACGCCAATTTTATCTTCCCTTCGATAATTACGGAACGGGCTACGATGAGATATACTATCTCATGTTTAAAAAATTATACCCGGTAATTTTGGCGATTTTTTTAGAAATATTCAACTATTCTTACAGTATTCTCAGTTTCAAACAGTTTAGAAATAGTCGCTGGTAAGACCTTTTAAAAAGGTGAGAAACCCGGCAAAACATCTGATTATAGGCCCGTTTCCATTCTATGTACTATATCCAAGTGTCTCGAGCGTATTGTTCATAATCAAACCTCAAATTTTGTTTTGTCAAAAGATTTGATGGACCCATATCAATCCGGATTTCGTCCAGGGTTCAGTACACAAACCGCACTAATCAAAATAACCGATGATATTCGCAAGGCTATGGATAATAAAATGGTGACTATTGTTGCAATACTGGATTTCACAAAAGCATTTGACCTTGTAGATAACCAACAACTTTTAAGAAAAATGAAGGAACTAAACTTTTCCTCGGGGATATTAAATTGATTCCACTCTTATCTAACAGGTCGTAGACAAGCAATCAAGGACTCGACAGGGAATTTTTCTACCTGGGGATCAGTACTGAGTGTGGTCCCTCAAGGATCCGTCCATGGTCCTTTGCTGTTTTCCCTGTATGTATCGGAACTGCTTTAATATATTCAGACCACAGCGAACTTTTTTAATGATAAGTCAGGTGTAAAATCTCAGGTGTGAACATGATTTAAGGAACCTCCTCACGGAAGTCATCTCTTTACCTTCTCAGGAACTATGGAAGAATTTTACTATGTCTACCATAATCTTTAAGCTTGCTTAATGATATATAAGGTTTTACCATCATTTCTCTGTGAGTAAAATGTTATTGATGTTTATTAGCATGTTTCCATATTATTATCATGTTTCCATGTATTACCCTAGTAGCATGTCAATACTGCATGTTTTGATAATTTTCACCCCCTGCCACACATCCTCGCAGTGGCTTGCAGGGTATGACTTAGATGTAGATGTGATGTTTTGGGAGTTCAACTGAAGGCTGAACCTGTCTTCATATCAGAAAGTCGGAAATCGAATAGGAATTCGTTAATTCGATATTTTTCGCGCTATTTCCCCATTTCCCTCAGCTTTGGCTCGTAAAAAAAATAATAACCCACATATTGGAAGTAGCGAGACCTGCCGTCAGCTTTCCAATCTTCCACATTATACGGGTGCATCTTTAACCGAGTGTCAAGCACCTTGTCATTCAAGTCAGCAGCCATGTAGAGCAAACCTCTCATTGGTTTTAATACAGGTTATCAGCGGTTAACCATTTACATATAAAATCAATTTTTTGCTGCTTTCGCGAATTAAATGCAAAAAACATGATTATTCAAGTATATGTGACGACTGCATGGAAACCATGGCATATAAAACTATGCTTTGGATAGAAATAAAGAGGGCGAATTTTTAAGGCAAACAATATAAATGCCGAATCATACGACGAGCAGCACAAATACTTTGTCAGAGAGCTTTGTTCAATTCACGATTGCATCCGCGTACGTTTGGGAAAGTATCTCTGGTGATTTTCTCGGTGACGATCGCGAGGGTTCTGAATGCCCTTATTAAGGAGCTATCTTCCTTCCCATCCCTTCCCCGCAAACTCCCCCTCCCCAGCCTCCCCCACGACAAATCCTCCTGCTCATCAATGGGACGGAGCGCCGCTTTGATCTCCTGGGAGAGAGAGAGAGAGAGGGAGACGACCCAATTGGGGCGCGGCCCGCTGGCCGGAGAAGGAGGATCAGAGGAAAAGCAGGTGCGCCCCGCGGAGAGGGAGATAGATACAGAGAAAGAGGAGGCCTCTGACGGACGAAAACGTACGAAAGAGGTCGCGGGAGTAGGGCCGCCGGGCGACCATTGTTTTGTCAGTCCTAAGATGAGTTAACTATGGCCCTTCGTTTTCATACCAATTGACTGATAGCTCAGTTGTATCAGATAATTAATATCTCCGCAAGCAAGACATTATTCCGTCGAAAGAATTACGCATCAAATTCCATTATTAATGAATAAAAGTTTTGCTTTCAGTAAAATGTCATATTTACGGTTGGTGGAAATCCACATATGCCCTTCCGGTGGCTCACAGGATAATTTATAGATGTATCATAAATCTCCATTTATTTGGCCCATGTTTCTTGCACTAAGCCTCCTGTGATCATTCCTTTATCACGTTCTTGACAAATGGCTCTGCGTCTGTTCAAGAAGCATAGTTCTCCCCAGCGGTTCTGTGCTCCACATGTGCTTTCATTCCTCAGCTCTTTCGTATTGCAATTAATTTTCATTTTATCCGCACCTATTCTGTCTCGACCACGGGTGATGTGGCTATCTTTGAGTTGAGTACTTCTCGGCATTTTCCTATTAACTTGCTACACAGCAAGCCACACACCCGGTCAACAATCTCACACACATGGGTGAATCACTCCCAAAAAAGTAACTACACATTCCATAGTAGATAGAACAGTATTGAGAACTATTAATTGGGAATGGAGAAAGAATGGAGAGCAGTTAGGTGTGGGAAATAGTCTGCTTTCCACCTTTATTTACATTTATCCCAGCAATGCATTGCAATTGTATGTAGGGCAGGCTGATTCCATTCCAGGCATAAACATCCATCTTCGGGAAAGAGGAAGAGGCGAGTGGCAGAATACGGGTGAGGTGTTGAAAAGGAATATGGAGGGAGGGAGAGAGAGATGACCTCTCGCGGACGAAAACATCCGAAAGAGGTCGCCGTAACAGAAGTGAGTGTGGACTCACGGACCGACATCCTCTCCCAGCCGAGTCACGAGCTCAACCCGCGCCGAAAAGAAATTCTCACAATGATGGATGTCGCGCTGAGAAAGAAAGTCATCATTGGACCACGGGAATGCTACGGTTTATTTTATTCTTTCACGCAACACATTTATTAGTACATTGGTCCTTAGACTGCGCATAGAGAAGAGAATGGAAAAGAACAAACAGACTTTTATTGCATTTAGGATTTCATCAACTTCGGTCAACAATCCTAGGATTAACGCAGCCCTCCACTCGATTCTTCTATCGACCAACCTATTCATATTAACGTAACAACTCTCTTTCAAATCACTCACGGCCTGTTCTATATAACTCATACGAGGCCTGCCTTTTCCATTCTTCCCATTCACTTTTCCCTCGACGATTGTCTTTATCAGGCCTTATCGTGTCTTAAGATGTGGCCTGTTAAGTAGTACCCTCTTCTTTTTAAGGTTTCCAGTAGGCATCTCTTCTCTCCCACTCTTCTTAAGGTTTCTTCGTTTGTCACCCGATCGATCCATTGTATCTTCATCATTCTTAAGGCTTTTGACAACGTGGATTGGAATTCAATTATTACAGGAATTGGAGTGTCCTAAAATGACCAAAGAATTATCCACAGTTTGTATAAAAACCAAGTAGCTATGATAAAATCTGGACCAAGCTGTGAAGAAGCAAGTATAAAAAAGGAGTGAGACAAGGCTGTGCGCTATCTCCCATAATTTTTAATGTTTACATTAAAAGAGCCATCAATCAAATCAAAGAGAAATCTTCTGGAGTGACTATCCACGGAGAAAAAATTAGCATGCTGCGCTTTGTTGATGACGTAGCACTCATAGCAGGGACAGATCTGAATAAGATTCTAATAACTACAGAAAGGACACTCTCCAGATATCAGCTGAAGAATCAATAACAAGAAGACTAGGTAAGATATTGGTGTACAGCAAGAGAGAAGAGGCCAAAACCAACGCTAAACCAGGAAAACAAAAAATTGAATTGGTGAAAGAAGTCTGTTAACTGGAAAGCCGAATAGCCAGCGATGGACGAAGCAAGAAAGAAATAGTCAGTATAATGGCTCAGGCAAAGAAGGCATTCTATCAAAAGAAAAATCTACCTACATCTGGAAACCAAACGGTAGAAAGTAAGGAAACAATTCATCAGGACGTACATCTGGAGCATGTTTCTTTACGGCAGTGAGCCATGGACGATGATTGCAGCGGAGAAGAAAAGGGTGGAAGCATTCGAAACGTGGTGCTAAAAGACTGATGAAGATAAGATGGATGGACCGAGTAAGTAACGAGGAAGGAACAACAACATTGGTTTAACGTGTGACGGTGTGAAGGTCACCTCGTACTTAGCTCTCTTCCTCGTAAAATTCACAATCGCAGGGGAAGAGTTTCTTTCCTTTGGCCGCCAGCGTTTTCTTTTGATACTATTGACCTAGCGAAAATTATAATGCACGAACGAAATAATATCGAGGTAAGGGTTTTAGGCTAAAACCGGATTTCCACCTGCGATCTTGAAACTCGTAGCCGGACGCAATGCCCTCGGGCCACCATACCCGTAAAACATTATTTGGACTGTAAAAATTAGGTTAATGGATTGCAAAATGACAAAATTAACTGCTTTCTTTTCCGATTTCCAGGATTGAATCAATACGGAGAATAGCTCAGAAACAGGTTTTGAACCCATCTGTTGGAACCATGGGACATTGATCTAAAAAGATCACTATGAAAACAGAGCTAGAGCAATCCCAATATTATTTTAATATCAATTATCCTTATTTCATCATTAAGCAGAAATACTTTCTTTATGAAAGAATAATACTTAAATCTTGAAAGTAGTAGTGGTTTTCTTTCCCTAATATTTTATGGTAATACGAGTATATCATAAAATAAAGATAAAGCTGGTGGTTTCAGGCGTAACTTTGTGGAATCTATTCATGATTGAAATGAAAACTTAACCTAATAGTTTCACATAAATTTATTCTACCCAAAACCCGGGTTTCGACGTCCGCCGTCCTGATGACGTTGGACGTCAAAACTTGGTAAGGTCGTAAAATAAATTAATGTGGAACTACAACGTTCAGTTAGTTTTCATTTCAATAAAGATAAATTTTAGATTTCTACGGTACGCTTTAGTGAAGAAATTTAATACATACCTTTCTACCATTACATGACTAAAAATAGAGCACTAAAACAGGTGCGTCGGAACTATTTTCACTAGGGGGGCCGACCATTTAAAGGGCCCGGCTCCCAAGAAAAGGGCCCACATATTTTTGCAGATAGGAGAGGGTAGAGACTAGAATTTCGCAAAAAGAGCATATGAAGGCCCATAAGGGCCCCGCTTCGCCTGAAAGGGCCCGGGGAAAATTCTGGTGGGGGAGGCCTTCCGCCTCTCCTGCCCCCCACTTCCGACGCCGCTGGCTAAAGAGTAAAAAAGTATTGTTCACACACACAACGATTTCGGATATACTCATTTAATTTAAATATACAATTTATGACAATCATAGGATTTTATGTAATTATTTTTACTAGGGGTTATATGATAAAAGGGACAGTTTAGTCTCAATCTCACCCCGATAAAGACTTTTATTATTATTATGTTACTTGAAGTTATACTACACACGTGAAACTGGCTGGACTTGGGTATGGCTATCGGTGCTCAAGAAAGCTGAGTACCGGGCACTGTCATTTTACTCCCTATCAAAGGTAACAGATGGTATACTCTGGTCCAATAAGAGTAGAATGATATGTGAATTGACGCTAGAAACTGTTCTGCGTGTACTATATTTGTTTCCAAGGCATAATTTTACTACAAACTTATTAATGATTATTAGCAACATCAATGTTTGTGTGACGTATTACTTCACTTAATTTTTCCTACTAAGGAAAACTAAGGTGCTTACCATATATCTAACAAATTGAAGCATCACGAACTGGCCGCGAGAACCTTAACGGCATTACCCGCTGCAATTGCATAATATTAGAAATTCCACAGAGAAATAAAATCATTCGCCTTGACCGGGATTCGAACCCGGATCTCCTGATTTAGGTGAAATATTGTTAGAGTAGTCTGTAGATAAACTGCTATGAAGAATATACCTACTAACCATTTAGCTGCATGTG
Organism: Platycnemis pennipes; assembly: GCA_933228895.1. Lineage (NCBI taxonomy): Eukaryota > Metazoa > Arthropoda > Insecta > Odonata > Platycnemididae > Platycnemis > Platycnemis pennipes. The sequence goes on along the minus strand of OW121851.1, from coordinate 124,734,123 downwards.
ACTCTATCATCTGATGTTTCTATGTAGTTTGATTTGATTTTGAATTTGATCAGATTAACAAGATTAGACACCTAGATATTCGTACCCATAGATTCTAAATATCATTTTTTCCTTGTACCATAAGAGGGCGTTATAGACAGCATAGGAAAGGGATAGGTAGGTAAAAAATTGTTAGAAAAGTTTGAAATGCATTTATTAACAACCAATCCTACATGCGAATTACTAATGTTTGCACGAAAAATACTAAATATTCAATCAATGAAGCTACGATGCTACAATTTCAATTTCCCTTCATTGCAATATCTTTAAATACATCGCCGATAGATTTAAAATATCGTTTTTCCCGCGTAGCATGAGAGAACACAATACGCTGTATAACAAAGGGATAGGTAGGTGAAATATTGTTAGAATAGTTTGTAGAGCATTATGAACGCATAAACAACCAATCCTTTGTTACTATGCAGATACTAACCATTTAGCTCCATGTGACCCTCAAGCTCAATAGTTCACGTTTGGTGATATTCACACCCTGCCACACACCCTCGTGGTGGCTCGCAAGGTATTATTTAGATGTAGATGTAAATGTAGTAGCCTATTTGCATGTCAATGGTTCACGCTTGGTGATCTTCACACCCTGCCACACACACTCGTGGTGGCTCGCAGGGTATTATGTGGATGTAAATGTAGTAGCCTATAGTTGTATGTCAATAGTGCATGTTTGGTGATCTTCACCCCCTGCCACACACCCTCATGGTGGCACACTGAGTGGACTAACGAAACTCTTGGCTAATGGGTAAAATTAAAGACGATCAGAACTGCACTTATCTTCAACCGTGGCCACTTAACAACACATAACTCTTATTGCCAAGAGAAGATGACTAGGCATCTTAAGTCCCTTGACATGACTAATGTGCCTCTCATCCTGATGACCGTATCATTTCCTTTAATCCGCCGTTCTGATATACCTTAAGAGATACGCTTGAAGAGAGGTGACCTGATTTCAAAGGTGACAGCGGTCAGCAGCGTCATTGACTGAATTAATGACGCTCAAAATCACTATTTTCATGATGCTGTTTTTACTGCACCCAACCTTTCCCAGGGGTCCAATACCTGCTATACACGAAAATGTTTCCGTAAAACTTATAATTTATATGATTCGTATTGGTGCATGAGCTACTGAAAGACAATTCAGCAGTAAAACACTATTCTATTTCAACGTTTTTGAAATGCTAGTATACCCAAAATATTTCCGAAGAAAAAAATGATAATCAGAAGTTGCTACAGCAAGTCAATTTCTCGCTGAATAAAATATTCATCGAAAAAGGTAAATAGATAAGTATGAGGGAGAGTATACATGACATGAAGTCTACTACGTGAATATGAAAGACATACATTATACTTAGTGAGTAAATTGACAGTTTCAATGCTCAAAATATGACGGTTTACTGCTATAGATGGCTATATTGAAAGTTTGAACAGGGTCACATAAATTCTATACAACGTAGTTGGACTGAAATTGTTTTGACACCAGCAATTTCACCGTTTGAAAATGCAAATGTTGTCCAGAAAATTTGCTCAAGTTAAGTAGAACATTAACAAAGTTGCAAGAAGGAAAATATTTAGAAAGCTACAAGCATAAACGGAATTCCTCATAACCTTGCACTTAATAACATTTCGAAATGCTCGTATTCTGGGTCTGAATGTCCCCGAACTAAAGCCGCAAAATAAGCAAATCACGTAAGAGCCTTAACCCCCCCATAAGCTACATCTACCAAGTACCCTGCCGGCCACCTCTAGGGTATGTGGCAGAGGTTGAGCCATGGTCTAATATGCCCGAGGGGCTGGAATTTAAATGAGAAGCTAATATATACATTCAACTTAAAAAGATCTGAGAAAATCTGATGTGAGTAGGGCTGTGCGACACTACGATATATCGTATGCGATAATCGATACGTACTTGATATCCCGCGGCGATACCGAAACGGCAGCTAACGCGTTATTTCGAAACGCGTTATCGAGATAAAACTTTATGCCGATATGACTATATCCTGATATATCGATATCACGACATCCCGATACCACGATATGTCGATATCCCCGATATTACGGTAAGGCGATATCTTTGATAGTTTTCATAGGCTATTATTAATACACATTAGAGTTGAGGGGCTCTAAAATACAATGGTAAGTACATGGGACGAATATTCCCTATGCCTCGCAACGTAAACTACATAGGTACCAGTTACGTCAGCAACAAGGTAGCGCATCCCGTCATTTCTGAGCTTTTTCAAGTGAACTTAAACTGGACATCTAATTCTAACTGGGATTTCTCAATCCAATTTTTTACCTTAAAACAAATCCATTCATGGTGGGGCACCAATCGCAGGTAATGAATTGTTTTTTCTTTGATGAAGGAAACTACCCATTTTAATCTCAGTTTCCTGGAGGGGGCGTTAAACCGTGGACCCCCTTTCGCTTTTTTCTTTGTAGTAGGCTGCACTCGACGCTGGGTTTGTTTCCACTCTTCCTGCGCAATTCTCGCTGAATCCTTATTTGAACCCAATTACTCACCCATCCATAATGGCGCAAATGACCTTTAGAAGGGAGAAGTAATGCACTTAGTACTTATTCCACAACATAAATTAAAAACTCAATCGGTTTCTACGTTAGCACGTTATTTTCAAGGGCACAATCTCGCTTGTAAGTTTTTACACTTGAGATGTACCCTTGAAAATGACGTGCTAATGTCAAAACCGGTTGGGTTTAAAATAATTTTGTCGAATAAGTACTAAGTGCATTTTATCTCCTATTATGCCAATATTCCACAAAGTAGATCCTGCCACAGTTGGACCTTTATATGTTGACCCTCCCTCTCTCACGAATAGTTAGAAGTTTTATTTCGCAATAACATTATTGTGCGTGCGTTTAGTGATAGCAAAATCTTACAAACGGCATAGGTATCTACATTTTGTTTCTTCATTTGTTACCACTCGCGCCGTCAAGATGTAACTTCCTTGAAAACGGAAAACCGTGCCATCTAAGAGTGATAACTCGCTCAAAAATCACCCCAGTGAAGCGAGAGTTCTAAATTTCCCTCCCTCTATCCCTGAAAATCAATCCAAAACCGCCGCGTACGACTGCTCCACTTAAGTCTGAGCCTAAACAACGCGGGAGGCATGACAACCGCGTTTCCAGCGCGGCGAAAATGACTGATGACGACTTAGGGTCGGACGGTCGGCTAAACAAAGAATTGGGATGGAAGGAAAACAGAAGGAGGACGAAACGGATCTCGGGAGATCACGAGCTGACGCTCCGCCACAAAGGGAAGAAGCTTCTTGGGAGGGGAAGACGAGCGTCTCGAATCGGAGAGGAAGAAGGAATAAGACAGCGGTTACATCCCCCCACCGAAGTGAATCGATTGGCTCCCCGAGGGATGCTTCGACACAAATCAATTTATGCCGAAAGGGTCTGAGATGCTTTCCTATGGCGAGAATCGTCTCTCAACACAAGGATCATGATCAAATGGGAAAAAGGTAACTGAACATTGAACACGACGTGGTTTCTGAATTTATTAGTCAAGCTGTAATTTGAATCAATGATACCCCCCAAATTATGGCAATGCAATTGCTCCTCATGTAATTGAATGCTGCATGACAATGATTTATAACTAAACTCATGTCCGACACGGATGAAGAGCTAGAAAATCGTTTACGCTCATGGCATCATAAAGGGCTCAAACATTAATAGGTTTCCATTTTATTATTCTCTGTACCCTTCCCTAATAGCATTTTATCGCTCAAATTCGAGCAGCACTTTAACTTGTTCTACCGCTCCGAAGGGGAAAAACGTATGCCTCATGTCAAGCGATTTGTCCACGCACTGATAGGTACCAAATGTAGCTAGAGAAAAAGGAAGTCGTAATTACTGCAAAAAAACATTCCCATCGACGCCTCTGAGACAGATGCGTTCATACACGTTTCAAATTACAACCTCAGCAAGGTCTACTAATCTTTCCCTTCCTGCTCCCTCTCTATTTAGTCCTGCCCCAGAGAGAAGCCGAGGAGTATACGCACGTAAGCACATTAATGAATAACTCTTCTTTTAAAGAGTACGGCGACTCAGTCAACGGGTTTTCTCGCTGCCGCTCCACTTTCCTTGTTCCAATTTTCCAAAATTTTCTATCCTACCCCTGGAGACTCAATGGAAGCGGTAACTCCGGTTCGCGAATAATGAATTTACGATGAAGGGTCCACAGGCAGTAACTTAATCAGGAGGGTGGAAATAAAACTGAACGTTGCCCAGAAACAGCGTATTTTCTCCGATTGCTCTTGGCGATAAATTGTGGATAATATCCATTCGTATGCAACTGTTTCGTTAATGAGTCCTTGTAACATATGTTCCGTAAACTGACAGCTCGTAACCACGATATTCTGTAGCTGCGACAATTAGTATTCACGTCACTTACAGTTTCATAATGGACACTTCGTATTTTTTGTAAATGAGACGTCGTTACTGGAATTTTGATCTTAATTATAAAATCACGCATAGGTGAGGGGAAAATAAATAGAAATGCAAGATTGCATAGACTTCTGGGTATGTGTGATTTTGGTTTTTTGACCAACCTTCCCTTTCTTCTGCCTTTATATTCACATCTACTCACTCTTCCGCAAGCCGCAGTAAGACGTAAGGTAGTGAGTGTTATGTCAACAGTCTCTAAAGGTTAGGAGAGGAGAAAAATGACTCTGGATCGTCTGGATGGATATGAGAGGAAGTGAAGATGTTTATTCGTGACTTGCGAAATGACCGGACTCTAAAATCTTCACTAACGAAACAATAAATCACGAGTTGTCACATGCTAAAATTTGATTACATGATGTCATTTTAGAAATAGTGACGCATGGACTTAATAGCTTAATAGAGGTGCAGAGTAAGATTTTAAGTATCATGCTTAACTTTTTGGAACTCATTTGCAGGAAAAAGATAACGTGTCGGTACGTTCCACTCTCTTTCATTTACTATCGACTATAGTTTAGGCACATACATAATGACATTATCAAAGTAATGGCATTATATGTGTCGAAACCACGGACGATGGTGACTTAGTAGTGTGGAACGTACCAACTTGTAATTTCTTTCCTAGATTTGCAGAATCAAAACACGCAGTATGTTTTAAGATCATTGAACTTGATGCTTTCTAATCGTAAGAAAAAAGAGAAAAAATGCATCCGATCATGCTGGGATATCCTAAGCTAATTTTTGTTGATGTTTTCTTGTGAGTGTAAAGATTATCCGCCTGCGGTCAACAAACGTATCACCACGTATCGAAACTAACAACTGGCGCTTCTTAAACTAAAAATAAGGCTTGAGAGGTCAATTCAATCAAAATATTGACAATTGAATGCAAAACAGAAAGTCACTCTACTAGGCACTCATTGCTGGTGAAGCACAAGTACAAATCCAATTAATACCACAAATAGGATACTAGTTTTGAATATGAGTATTCACATTCGCAGACATGAATTAAAAAAAGAAGAGGGCTCTAAATGAAAGGCAAAAAGATAAACCTATAGCCACATAAATCGACCTAAGGGAGATCTGTAAGGATACCTAGAAATGAGAAAATTAGAAGTGAGGTGGCAAGAGAAATAATGGATGTTAATAAGGATATAATAGATTAAGATGGTTATGGCATGCACAGAGAATCAAGACATATTCATGGAAGAATCTTAATGTCCACTTTAAAATGGGTATCAGACGGTATACGAAGAGGAAGACCAAAGGAGTCATGTCTTAGCTGGATGCAGTGAGGAAAGACGTGGATAGGGAAGAATTAAATGCGGAATTCCCATTGGATAGAGACACATGGAGAGCAAAGATTGGGTGGAGGATAAGTGATGCGTATGCTGTAAAGACATATGTTGGAAGGCGAATAATGTGGTGTTTGTCTCATTAAGGTATGAAGTTATAAACTGTGGGGTCTTTTAAGGGATTGCTTAAAGTGAAAAACCCATAAAAATACAAATAAATGAAAAATGAAAGGAACTTAGAAGTTCAGGGAATGAATTTCAGTTTGATATTGCATCCCTGTAATCATGAAATCATAATTGATTCATAATACTGTTCGAACTATCGAAACACTAATGACATACCAATCATAAATAAAGTGCCTTTTGGAAATCGATTTTAGGAACCTAAGAAACTGTTTCCGGGGTAACTTGGTGGAATTTTTCCGACCAATTCGACACGACCATGATTTCGAAATATAAGTTTTGTAGAATTGCAATGTTAGTTTTTCTCTTCTCCATTCAGGAACCTATTCTAATGAAATCTTTTTCCATGAGTTACGATGGTGATAAACATTCGTTTTATTGAGCTGATTGTACATAGCTATTCGCCTTTCGTCCAAATAAGGAAGCATATATAACGGGAACATCGGCATTTCATTGCAACCGATCGGTTCAAGTCTGAAAGTAGGGAATGTGCTTTCTCTCGACGGATTCGTTCACCTGGAGATTTTCACAGGCCAGTCGTTGCGTCCAGGATTCGATTATCGTCCATTTCTCTATCGTTCATGCCAATTACCGATTGCGACGACAATAGGATACTGGTTCATGGAGGATATAGAAGTTGGTCATGGCGCACACAAAAAAAGCCAGTCCCCTCATCCAGAGTACATCTAAATCTACACGATACCATGCAGGCCACTGCGATGGTGTGTGGCAGGGGGTGAAGATCACCAAGCACGCACTACTAACATGCAAACATGCTACTATAGGGTCTCAGGTAACTAGATTGTTAGTATCTACATTTTAATTAAGGGATTGGTTTTAATACATGCATCATGCACTACAGACCACTACAAAATATTTCCCCTACCTATCCCTTTGCTATGCTGCCTATTCTGTTCTCTAATAGTACGGGGGAAAAATGACATTTTGAATCTATCAGTAGGACAATCTATCTCTCTAATCCTATTTATCTGGTCGGTCACCGACATAAGAGTAACGGCTACCTTCTTCGCGTGCAAATGCGAATTCCATCGCGGTCGTCGGCGGAGACTTTTTTTCCTCAGACGGACACCAAAAACCGAACGGGAGCATTAGGTCTGCGGAGGAAGTCTCGCAAAGGCGAGCGGTTGATCACGCGAAATGATCCTGCGGAAGAAAAACATTCATTCCCGTTACCCCGCTGCTCAAAATGAGGGAAAGGGAGATGTAGGAGTAAGCCTGAGCCGAACACGATACATCCAGATGAAATCAGGATTGGAATCTTCACGTGAGACATTCATTTTTTGTCTGCCCATGGCGTCTAAAATTCGAGAAAGATTGCGGCCACTGTCCACGATTATTCTAGACAAGGATGTTAGAATGCACTGATGGGGCACTGGCATGGTAGTCTGAGGGTGACAATGAATCAGGAATGGGGGTGCTTGGGAACGATTAGGCCCCGCTTCCTCCGTACAAAGCATTGCATTTTATACTGCCTCCTTATAAGGAGACCGCATATGTATTAAAATATAAATAACTATGAAATCATGCCTTACGCTTAATAATAAGTTTATCGCTCCAAATTATACACAATGAAATAAATAATTACGATAGCCTGTTGGTGGGGTCAACTTCAAAATATACAGCAATACGAGCACACATTTGCATATAAACATTGTCACCAGTTGGAAGAAAAATACTTCGTCACTTAAATTACATATACAATTATAGAACAGAACATGTTACAATATATAACACAAAAAGTAAAACAAGAACAAAGGATAAATATATCGAACAATCTCTAAATTAGCTCTATAATATAATAATCATGTTTTCTCTGGTAAATAGCTAAAACTTCACCAGCTTTAAAAAAGTTTTGAAGTTTGTGTTGACTTTGATTCTCTGTGGCAAGCTATTGAAAATTTTAGGCTACAAGTAAAGCAACCTTCTTTTGAATTGGGATTTATTTGGTTTGCGTACTATGTAGGAATTTTTTGTCCTAAGATTATAATGGTTGTTCCAGCCTTAGCACCTTTCAGAAATATAATTGTTTAAGTAAGGAGTATAATATTTGAAGCTTGTTTGTGTTGGTGTATTTCAGCCAGTTTCTTTTATGAATTCAAAAAATACAATCCAACATTCATTTTACCACTCTAATTTTACCGTGTGAAAAACAATTTCACCCGTGCGGGTATCGCGAGTAGCAAGCCCTTATGTATGCAAACAACAAGTTGACCACTGGTTTCTCTAATCATCTGCAAGGCCTCCTCCAGAGCATTCTAATCTCCTTGATTCTAAAAGCGATGCGGAGACCATGTAATTACACGGGAGTGACTTAATTTAAACTATTTTTTATCCTCTTTAAATAATTGGAAAGGGGCATAAATAGGCACTCTCACAAGCAGAACAGAGAACTCAAATGTTTACATTGCGGGCCTAAGTGGAGTCCAATCAGAAATAAAGTACGAACGAAAAGGGTCGTGGTGAACTAAGGAACAGAACATTTATTCAGTAGACGAAGGTTCAGTTTCTCACGTATTTGTGAATGTAATAAAAATTGAGAATATAGACAGGATCAAATTGAGTTATTAAAGTAATTGAAAATCAAGGTAATTCCTCACGACGCAGTCAAATTTCTGTGGAGGCAATTGACAGTGGAGGCCATTTCATTCATTGAGGACTGACAGGTGATGAGGGAAATAAAGGAATTCTTCAGGGAAAAGTTCAATGGTGAGGAAAAACATGTGAGGAAAGACACCGAGGTATTCACAGTCCTGTATTATATGATGGACGAAGTACTTGAAGAGCTCCATACGCAGCACTAACGAAGGGACCAGTGAACTAATGTCAAATCACTGCCACTTACGGTCTTTGTAAGCTACCCCTCGGGAAATAAGTCTGTACAATTGTTATTACACCAATCATGGGCCCACTTTCTCACAGCCCAAGTCTCATTAATTAAAAATGCGCATGCATTATCAGAAAAATCTCGTATTTCATAGCAATTTACGTCATTAAGGGTAGTTAAATTATTAAAAAAGCAGCAGATTCTGTAGGAGCAGGGTTGATTGAAAATCTTACTCGGGTTAATTTGGGTAATTAAAAAGTATGTAAGAGCAATCATGAGACGAGGAAAGGAGATATAAAAGAGTCGTGGGCATTAGCCTGATTTCACAAAATGGGATGCTAAGAAATAAATGGCATTTTTAATCATGTCGGAAATGAAGTTCAGAATATTCATGCTACTACGAGGTGAGGGAAAGAAGCAGTTGTATACATCTTGGCAAAAATATTCTGAGAAACTGGAGAAGATGTGGCGGAGTATAAATTCACAACAGAGAAATTAGGTAGCCCAGTAGGAAGGGATTTAAGCTAATGAGAGGAGATCCAGGGTCGAAATCCGGGAGTGATCTCTCTGAACCCTCTGGACACATACAATTGACCGTATGTTAAGCATTTTTTAGGCAACCTTCAGGCGGTACGTGTAACGGTGATGGATCCTTTCAACAGACAAATTAGTTACATATATCGTTGCGCTTGATGCTGTATAGGCTTTGCTCTAAAAAAATTGTAGGTTCTACCGTAGACTAAACACCATGGTTTAAAGAAAATAGGATTGAACTCATCCATTGCGAAGTCATAAACATTTAAGTCTATAGTTATAGTAGGATAGTAGATCTAGTTATAAGTTACACTTGCATAAAGTAGTAGCTAGCAAGTAGTTTCTCGCATCACTGCGTGGGGAAAACAATGAATTGCTTTTTCCTGGGCCAGTTGATACGATAATTGGAATTCAACTCATTTAGGTAGACAACAAACCAAGATGTCTTGATATAGAGAGGGGAGAGAAAATAAGAGTAAGGTAGAGGAGAGGAAATCAATGGAAGAAATTAGGAAGAGTCGATCTAAAGAATAAGAACCAGGGTCGATTGGGTTCTGCAGGTAGTTGTAGAAGGACGAATACTAAGAATACAAGTAATATCGAGGAAGATATAACACAAATTGCATAAGGAAGCGGTTGGAGCAATCACAAAGACCTATTTTAACCGGAAGAATAACTAATTAAAAAAAATAATAATAATAAAATAGCTTTATTATAATGGATAAATAAATAATTATCCTATGCATGAATTCAGTATTTATATCTTAAAATGGCCTTCAAATAACATTCTTGTGCACTGAAGGTTTGCTGCAGTACCTATATACTTTCGAATACCTTTGCCCATTTTCCCACAGTATGCAGATACTATAAACGGACATAAATTTAATCTAACTCATTAAAATGTGATGTTCTACACGGGTAGGTAATTGAATTTTCTTCAAAATAATTTACTTTCGCAGTTTTTTCTCCTTGTACCAATTTCCACCACCTCATGTCCTCTGAATGAAAAGTGAATACCTGAGAATTTATTATGACAGAAGTGATTTCCAAGTAACGGTAGAAAACAGAATAGACCCCTGTTATTAAGATAATTAAGATGAATTTCTCAGCTAAAAGTTTCATATTTGATTACATCTACATAATACCCTGCAAGCCACCATAAGGGTGTGTGGCAGGGGGTGATTGATCACCAAACATTCACTACATATCATGCATAAAAAAGGAATAGTATTAATATAGTAGTCAGAACTACACTATTTAAAATCTATTTGAAATCTATCTATTTGAAATACGTGTCCATAAACTATCAAAACTTGGATAGAACTTAATTAACTCAAGACCATTTCACTTTTTGCGGTTAAACCATTCAAATTAAATGATAAAATGCAGAGCAGGGGATCAAAATCAATGCTCTAGTCACAGAAAGAGAACGGCCAGAATCAAATCCAATTCTCTTATTTCTGAGCGGATATTTAACACATAACACTTAATACTTCAATTGCAAGCCAAAGCTTTACCAAAGTAAATGCTTCTTCTGCTTCGCCGATATGTTCAACAAATCTGGCGAACCAATTTAAATACACTTTAGGTTTTGGACTTTGGTAGAGTGACTCAGACTCTTAACTGTGATACTACAGCGGGTTCCTTATCTAATGGGGATGAGAATGTGTACCTACGCCAGTCTAACGGAATTACGCAGGGAGGGATCGCAATCTGCTTCCCTGACATTTGTGAGAGACAATATAATAACAATATCAATTTCACTTTCAACATGCTCAGTATATCTATCTAATTTCCAGCACAATATGTAATACGCCATTAGAAGTATTGATAAAAAAATACCTTTTCTTAAGGCACTCCTTTGCATTTATTGCACTATAAAACATGCGTCTTCCTAGACTTGGACATATTTTTATGCTTGTATATGAAGCACCAGCCGCAATTGGTCCTCAAAACTTTTGGTGCTCTAGCTAACTACATACAAATTTATATGCCTTTATACTTCATCTACATCTACATCTACATAATACCCTGCAAGCCATCACGAGGGTGTGTGGCAGGGGGTGATTTCTCACCAAACATGCACTACATATCATGCATTAAAAAGGAATAGTATTAATATAGTAGTCAGAACAACACTATAAAAAAAAGATACAAATTGCTAAGCAAACATGCAAAAACATTCTGTTAGTAGGGTTAGCTTTAAGTACTCATACCAACATGCAGCTACCAATGCTATTCATTGCTACTCTCTGATAGGACATATTTACCGTTATTCGTATCTCTAATTGTTCGAGAGATAAAGGACATTTTGAATCTTACAGTTCGGCAATCAATTTCTCTAATTTTATGAATATGGTCCAGTCTGCCATAGTAAGTTGGGGTTCGTAAAATATTTATAACATCATCACTGAAAATATTGCCTTGGAATTTGTTTAAGAGATTAAGTCTAAATTTCAACCTGCGATCTGACAATGATTCCCATTTCAATTCATTTAATAGACTGGTTACGCTAACATAATTATCGTATAAACTTCTTCTCGTCTCAAGCAATATTTCCTGAATCTTAAGTGAGCGGGGCCGCTTTCTACGTTGGCTAGAAGAATTGCATTACAGCTCGAGAGCTGGAATTGAAATCTCGGCTGTTTTAGAGATTTTTCATCAATAAAACTTACGCTATATGCTATGTGGAGAGCCTTTCCTAGCCCAGTACTTCGCCCGTCAGATAGGACGTCGATCTGTGGTTCCTTAGGCTCCTTACGTTGAGAGTAGGCTGATACCTACACCGAGTTTCCCTCCACTCCTCCTCCGTTCCCTAAAATAATCCTACACTTAATTTTGAAAATGATGATACCTGTGGGTCAACTCCCTCGAATAAACACTACATACTCTTGTGTGCCTGAACCCCATTAACGTCCTTGACTTACGTTAGTCACCTTCTGCCGTTCAGCTGCGGCCAAAGTTTTTCAAATTTGGTCTGAACAATTAATATGCGTAAGCATCCGTCAATACCACTACCTTCTATCCGATGCGTGGGAGTGTAGCAGGGAGTATTAGTCGGTGCCTTCGGTGAGGTGACAATTTAAAGAGACGCATTATTCCTTACTTCCTCATTCAGAAATACTAACGTATTGGCATCAATAAAAGTTAAAGTGTTTGAGAGTAATATTGCCCATTTGTTATCGTTACATATCCGCTCCTTGGTATCCCTTTATTATCTTGCACCGTCAATCAGAACCATAATTGACATATTCACTCATGATCATTCAATTACACTCTGACGAATGTATATCAGATGTGAGTTTGGAATGAATTGGTTCTTGTTGACACTCCTAATATAATTACTCTCTTTGGGGAACCTATCGGCGCCTGTGATCTGACGCATACTTCTTTGATTTCATGCTTTTGTGTTCTCTTCACTTCGCGTGAGACATATTTTCACGCTTTTTAATGAATTTTCCGTCAATTATATTAATAGAAATAGGACAAAAAGCTAATAAGATCTTTTTCTTGATGCAATCCACCGAGAAAATCTGCAAGATAGTTACATAATTGGCTTAAGCGCGCGTATGCAGTAGAAGTGGCTTATATTATATTTACTGGAGCATGCGATAACCATTTAAGTTTCCAGCCAAGAAAAAGAGCTTCTTATTCAGCTCTGCTGAACTATTTCTTCCCTCATTACCCTATTACATTTCATACCATATAAATTTCGCTCATACCACACAGAATCCATACCTCTCACATTTTTTTTCTCTTTTAGATACCAATTCCACATGAATATAGCACCAAGAAAGTCACCCTGAGTGTGTGTAACAGGGAGTGAATCATCAAAAATTTGCAATAAGCACATGCAAATAAACGTTATTTCTTCATATAATTATAGACCCTGGAATTAGATATACAACAGCCAAGTGCAATTAAATGATCAAATATTACATTGGATAAAATTTTTGAATAGGGTAAACGTTTATTTAATTACACTAAGAGATATATTACATTACGTACACCTGAGTTAATTGAAAGATCTATTTCAGTTGTAGAAATATATTTTTCACATATAGTTCAAGCTGAATCACCCATTAATGCACCTAAGTATCCTGTTATTATGTTGCCTATATACTATACTAACAAATCCCTTATATTTCGCGAAAAGATAAACATATTTCATTTCGTCCAGTGGCATTTTAATTCTATCTCGCAAAATTTCCTTTCGCCATAGAATCGGTCATATTATGGTAGAGCATAATGGAGAGCGGGTAGCCACCGCCCTTCTTCCCCTACTAACACTCCCCATCACAACAATGAACAATCATTTTCTTTGTCTACCGCGCCTTAAAGCATTACTCCCCCATTCACTCCTATTATTTCTTGGGTGAGTCAACGCTCAAGCATTCACTCAGCGCCGTCAAGCCAAGGAAGCGCACTCATCGTTGCACGTGCATCTCCAAAATATTCAGAACACGTCTCGTCATGGCCCCCTCTTTCGACACCTTGCTTCGGTCTTTTTAAACACATCTGGCGGCCCAAATCCATGTGATGGATGAAATACATTGAGAATATTTAATCGAATGAAATAACTGAATAATAAAATTCATCTCGTGAAAAAAAACGCGTACAGTAGTACCAAACATAATATTTGACCTCTTGAATTAAATTCGTGCACGGTGATGGTTCACCCCCTGCCACACGCCATTGCGGCAGATTTCACGGTATTATGCTATTGAGTAGATGAACCTCTATGCTCACTTATAGTGCTTATTCCCCTTTTTAGCAGGAAGTAACTAGAAAATGTTTTATCGGCATCAATGCACTACAAATAATGGTAGCTGTTAGGTCAGTTACTGTCTGATCTACTACATACCTGATGTACATACATGTCTGATCTACTGCATGTTTGGTGAGAAATCACCCCCTGCCACACACCCTTGTGGTGGCTTGCAGGGTATTATGTAGATGTAGATACCTACCTACCCCATTGTCATATGATAACTTATATTGTTAATTCTCTGGACTATATCCCTTTTAAGCTCTTCACATTTTTTAACTTAACAACAACAAAATACATCAATGCTGCTTCTCCGTCATTAAAATGTTTAACTGTGAGTCTTTAAAAAATTAGCATTTCGAGTTTCGTTTCAAACTGAACATGTAAGGTGGCAAAAAACTGCGAGGAGTTTGTACTCCAACAAACGGATTTAATCACACTCCAACAAAAGTGCAATTGCGAAGAGGACCATCAATCATCCAAAGCATTTTTGTGCGGCAGAAGAGGGAATTTCTATGAAAGAAGCGTCGATATCCCAGGAAATCATAGCGGGTGACGTGAAAATGATTCAGGGTAAAGCAAAAGAAGAGAGCGAAATATTGATTTTTGAGACTTGTCGGATCACCTAAGCAACAGCTTGACAGATAATCCCGAACCAAAGCTGAGAACTGAGATATTGGGTGGGTAGCCATGTCATATACGGCCTTTCATCTTTAACTGCATCTTAGGTTCATGAGTAACATCTCGTTCATTATTACAGTTATCGTTTTCGCCTCTGATTCAGCTAAAGAAGCATTTACGGATGCATTCTCCCGCTGTTGAACTATTTACGGATGCATTCTCCCGCTGTTGAACTATTGTTTAGTGTTATAGCCAAATGCATTTATGCAGCAATACACCGTTCCCGTCTGCAGAAATGTCGAAACACTAATTCCAGACCCAATGGCCGCGAGGGTGCGTTGGAGGCAGTGTGGAGTTGCTTAAACTGCTGACGACTTAGCAGCAAATCAAGGATATGAAACAACTATTACCCTACGCTTTGTCATTCAACGAGCAAAGGCGTATTTGCAGAAAGAATTTTTTCCAAGTAAGTATTTTTGTTGCCATTAAGAGAACACCAGATAAGCACATAACTTTCAGACGAGACGGTATCGTTTTAGACGAGAAAATCCAACGGAAGCATACTACGAGATTAAGCATCTGCCATCCACATTGGGCTACATTCTAATTGGGCTCCTACATTGAAATGATGGTACTACTTAAGACGGTGAATTTTTCGCATTAAGGGTGTTCAACACCTCGCCAAATAATGCCGCTGCAGACTATTTTTATTTTAAATGCCATGCTCGTATTATGATAGATACGTCCATTTTGTTTTCATTATATTATGCGCAAAGGTTGAGTATTTGGTCCTATCGAGGAAATATCTTCTCTGAGCCTTGAAAAATCAAGAAATCGCATGTTAAACTTTACTGTTTTTATGCGTTTTTGAACGCCTATCGCAGCGGTGTATGAACGTAAATGGAAAATTCCTTCGACACAGCCAATTTATAATCCTACATATTAAAGAAGAGACTAATGCCATGTGCTCGTCTTACGACCCATTCCTGCAGCATCTAAAATTGCGAGACGATGCATCGCGTTCACCGAACTAAACGCAAGCTGAGGCGTTCCCCTCATATTTTTCCCGCCCAATCTTCCCCTCCTCTCCCCATTCCACCGCTTCATCTCGCCTCCGAGACGCTCCGAGAGGGAGAGGCGGAGGGGGGAGGGCTTCCTTATCTCTAAGCGATCAAGTTTCATCCTCGCTCGAAGAGCAGTGTGGAAGGTTGACGGAGGGTCTGAGCGATCTTGGCGAGATATTCCACTGTGTGTCTGGGCGTCGAGAAAAGGATCAACCTATTTCTTTCAAAACCTCCACAAACTAATTTTTATGCTATTTATTCACACCAATTTGTTTTTTTAATACGAAATATCGTGTCGTTAGTTTCATATTTTGACATTGCTATTTAGAACAATTGCAAAATATTGAGTTTTCGTATTGTTGGGCGATAATTGAAACTGATAATTAATTGAAATTGGATAATTAAAATGAGACTATTACAATGCTTCGAACGATTTTATTTAGTTTTCAACTGCCAAATAACAATGACTTTATAGTTTGAAGTTCATTCAAAAAATGTAAATTAAATGTTAGTCTCATTAACATTAATAATTGAAAAACAATCCTACATTTTTGCAGGAAAATTTGTGGACTTAACTCACGCGTTCACAAATTAAAACCAAGAAATAACGATAATGCAAGGCGAGATTGTACTTCTTGCACATAAATATCTCTTGTGAGCCACATTTTAAATCTATTATAGAAATTTAAAACGGATAGCTTTACTGAAGATATGTTAGGCACATACCTATTAAAAACAAGCGTATTGGTTTAGATTCAACCGGATTAATAAGATTAGAAAGAGAGAGATTGTCGTACTGATAGATTCAAAATGTAATTTTTCCCCGTACTATAAGAGAACGCAATACGCATCATTGCAAAGGGATAGTAAGGTGAAATATTGTAGAGTTGTCTGGAGTGCATAATGCATGTATTAACAACCAATCCCTTTATTACTAAGTAGTTAATAACAGTCAAACTCTATGTAGCATGTTTCCATGTAGTAGCCTATTGCATGTCAATAGTTCCATGCAGTAGTCTTGTGCATGTTTGGTGATCTCCATCCCCTGCCGCACACCCTCGCGGTGGCTTGCAGGGAATCACATAGATGTAGATTTGTTATACCATTTTCTACCGTCACCTGCTACAATAGTATGAGAAGCAATATCCTGCCTCATGGAATCTGATAGACTCCCTTTCCTGTGTGCGGCCCTATTTCGTGATTCTTGTTCCTTTGCTATCGCATCCAACCGTGATGTCCTCCGCTCGCAGTAGACCTAACGTCATGCATGATTGAAAATTTAGTAATGTAATGTTACTATAATTTACGATCCTGTGCAATTTCCAATTGTTGACTACGCACTTATCAAGCGCACTGTTAAAAAGTAGCCACGAACATCCTTCCCTCCTGGCTTTTATTTCGTAGTTGCCAACTCCGTTTTCATGGACATCCACCCCACCCACATTATACACCCCTGTTATATAATGATATGCTATTTGGTTAGTGCATATGCTCAATGTTTTTCGTGATATTGCCTTAGCTTTTTGCCTTGGGAAGAGGAGATAAGGGACCCACATATGTTATAACGGCGAACACTAAATTATCTTACCAATGCACTATGAGGATTTAATTATTTTCGTCATTTTCGCAATAGCAAGTTCCTATCTTTCTCTCACTTAACGTGCGATTGATGGTCAGAGATACTGAAATATAATATTTGTTTCTTGAACCTTGGCATGCTTTCTCAAATGATTTTTTACTCTTTGTCAGGATATTAGCTCCAATACATTTTGTTTATGGTTGAGAATGGTACCCCGTAAAAAAATATATATTTGCCAAAAACCTTTCCGAGATTATCGTGGATTGTTTGGTGACTGTGATTCTTTTTTTATCGCGAGTATATTTTCACTGAAAATGAAAATATAGCCTACGTCACGATCAAAAATTAAGAGAAAATGTCAAGAGGTGTCACACTTTCGTGAGTATTTTTAGTACTTCTTGAGAAATAGCCACGTAGCATGTTGGCAAAGCATATTTTTGTGTACCTGTAACCCAATGAGGAACTGACACACTTTTCTTCGTTTTTATCTTAATATATGTCTTATAAGATCTCATGAACATTTGTTCATGGGTCACTTAGCATGGGTTACAATGCGAACTGAGTCCAAATGAGATTCAGACCCATATGTAGTCATTATTTACAATTACACGTTAAATTAAATTTTTTCATAATAGTATTTACTTAGTTGACTAAATTCAATATTATTTCATGAGTCACAATCAACTTGTACGACATGATATGAGGATTTGAACCTTTACCGTACCATATCCACACTTATTGAACAACATATCCCGCTGTAAGGCGCTGCCCTTATCAATGTCGACACAAAAAATAAAAAAGCATTACGAAATTTGCTCACACTATCGCCTGCATTGCATTTCAATAATAACATGGTTAGTATGATTAGGGGGCTACACTTCAAATCGTTAGGGGGAAAAATCAAGTAGCGTGCAGGATTTGGCACGAATTGAACAGTATGAGACGGAAGGTAGATTTTCCCACGAGGAATCATAATTTGTTTCCACAAGGCAGCAACCGCATCTTAGACTAGTGACTGCTCGTAATTAGGGTAACTTTTGCTCTTGCAGAATAGAGCCACCGACCTTACTACATATTGATGGTGTAGCAACTGAGACTCTTTTAACGATAACGTACTTATACCTGACGATGACTTAAAATGATAAAACTCGGTCATTCATGATTTGGAATGATATTAATTCACTCTATTCCATGGGCCCTTCGGCATTTATGACATGTACAACGACATTAACCGCAGGCTAGTTACTCGGAGGATCATTTGTACAGCATTTGACAGTTGAGCTCACCGCTTATGCACAAAGAAATTCGCTCTGACGTCGCTTGAACGTGAACTAGTTCAGCGGCGTCGGAAGTGAGGGGCAGGGGGGCCCCTCAATTCGGCCCCCCCCCCCAGAATTTGCCCCGGGCCCTTGAAAAATTAGTCTTCATTATTAAAAATCAAATTTCACTTGTTTCCATCTTGCCTTTTCCCTTTTGACGCATATTCTACCATCTTCATATGCACTTTTAGGGGAATTCTAGGCTCTACCCCCTCCTATCCGCAAAAAATGCGGGCCCTTTTCAAGGTAGGCCCCTCCTAGCGAAAATATTTCCGACGCCCCTGAACTTGTTCCTTTGAAAGAAACAAATAGACGATTAGTTGCATATTCATTCAATTGCAAATAGCTGAGGCGTATTGATGGAAACACTGATGTCTCTATCAAACCAATTTTTTGTTTCTTTACCGACATTTTTTTTAATTCTCTAGTTCCTTGTAGCCACTTGGTTATGAAATTTACAAGAAAATGTTTCATTTCCAAAATAAAATATAGGAATATCCCCGGAGTATTTTCATGAGGACGAAAAAGTGGACACGTTATGCCCCAAAAGTGGCTACTATTAACTCATTCACAATTTTTTATCTCTTTCGTGTTATATGATCACACTTAGAACTTTCAATTATACCGTTCCTAATATTAAAACTCGGATATTGGACAAGATATGCGAAACAGCAAAAAAGTTTCTGTTCAAAATGAGCGCAACCTCTGATTTTGAAAAGTTCATTTATTTCTTGGTAAAGTAAATTCGACAAATTATAAAATACTGGGCTGTAACGTCATCCAATCAGATGACTTAACACTGCTTAATTAATAACTTAATGTCTGCTCAAAGTTTTGGAAAATGCTCCATTTAATGCAATATTTCAGTTTTTTAGTTACAAAATTTTCATCATCATCATCGGTCAGCAATTCTAGGATTGGTTTGACACATTCTTCCACTCGGATCTTCTATCGGCCAACGTTTTCATATCAGCGTAATGGCTCTTTTTTACATCCTTTACAACCTGTTCCATGTATCACATACGAGGCCTACCTACAATCTTCCCGTTCAATTTTCCTTCGACGATTATCTTCATCAGGCCATTGTGTCTCAAGATATGGCCGATTAAGTTGTCCCGTTTCTTTTTAGTTTTCAGGATACTTCTCTTTTGTCCCACTCTTCTTAGCACTTCCTCGTTACTTACTCGGTCGATCCATTAAATCTTCATCATTCTTCTGTAACACCACATTTCGAATGCTTACACTCTTTTCTTCTCCGCTGCTGTCATCGTCCATGCTGCCGCTAAGAAACATGCTCCAGACGTACGTCCTGATGAATTGTTTCCTTACTTCTACACTTGTATTTCTAGCTGTTAGTAGATTCTTCTCATGATAGAATGCCCTCTTTGCTTGAGCTATTTTACTGATCTTTCGTGCTTCAACCATCTTTAGTTGCTTCGTTTGTGACTTTTACTACGGCGGTTGTGATTTTTAAACAATGTGTTGACAACCGCTACTTAATTATGTTGTCTGCAGAACTCCAGTATTCTCTCTCCTCTTTCGTTTCGATTTTCAAAACCATATTTCCAGATATTCTTCCATATTAACTTTCCAGCGTTCCAGTCGCCTAAAATAATTAGGTTTTCTTTTCGTTTTACCAGTTTTATAACTGCCGTGATATCTTCGGAGGCGTCATCCACTCATTCATCTTTGTAGACCGACGTAGGAATGTAAACGTGCACCACAATGGTATCCGTAGGCTTGTTCTCAATCTTCACATTATAATCCTGTCACTGTAGTGCAGGAAGCTCTTCACGCGCAGTCCTGCACTCTTCCTGAGCATTATGCCTACTCCAGTGTTACCATTCAGTGATCCGGTTTGAATAATTCTGTAACTTCCGCTCCAGAAGTCTCCTTCGGGCCATCTTATTTCACTGATTCCTAATACATCGAGGTTCACTCTCTGCATTTCCACCTTCAGGTTCAATATTCCGTATGTCCAAAGTGATCACACGTTCCAATTTCCTACCCCAAAATGTTTATCACACTTGACTGATGTAGTGTCTCGGGTAGTCCCCGCCCAGAGATCCGAATTGGGACTATTTTCCCTCCGGAATATTTTACTGTAGAGGGTTCCATCACGTCTTGATAGAAAGAAAAGAGTGGAGTAGCTGCGACTCCTCGGGATAATAATGTGGTGGTTTCTCCTTGCCTTCCACATCGCAGTACTATAGCCGCTAAAGTAAATGTTACCACGCCTGTAATGAAATGGGTGTCGGTCTACCGACCACTGTGGTCTCCACCTTCATTCATAAGAATAAGAGCTGCTGCTCTCCCCTCCGGGTGCTGAGAAGGGTAATTGTTGGCGGTATCTCCATAGGATCTGTATTAATTGAAGGCCTACCTTACCCAGGGATAGCTTTTCGTCCACGACTGCTTATTTAACGAGTAAACTCGCTTATCTCGTAGCTAACCTCTATATCTAGAGAACGACCAGCCATCCGCAACGCGGCGAACGCACTTGGTGGCTTTAAGCTCAGCCGCGAGTATTAAATATTGCATACTGATAAATAAAACTTCGTATAATTAAATTAAAATATTCTCAATGCACATCTTTCGCAGTAATTTTGCTTCATGGGTGCCCGATATGCACCGAAAAAGCATACATGAAGTAGTTTTTGTTATTTCAGTGTCATATGCGACTAGTGAAACTCTCCGGAAAAGACAGCAGCAGCAAGGCCAATGAGTAGGGAAAGGATACGGAAGGAAACGATTTTCCACAAACCTGTAGCCCTGTAGATACTCACATAATTTAGCTAACGGTTGCAAACATCCGGAACCCTTCAAACGAAATTTCAATTTTATGGTTTTGTTAAGGAATTCTCAAAAATTCGCCACTGTACGACGGGTGGATTTTTTTTAGTTTTGATTATCTCTTGAGGAAGGGTGCGTGTGGCTGTGTTCTCCAGCATCCAGAAGTGACGGCGTTATGGAAGAGTCCACGAAGCCTTATAGAAAAGCGCAGTATCGTAAAGGATACAACAAAACGAAGAGGAGAGATTGCAACGTGCAGAATTCGATTCGCAAGGAAAAAACCGAAAAAGGCATTTATTTCGCAATAATAAATTTACGAGATAATTAAATGTAAGGGCTCCTTCGTAAAAAAATTCGTAAACAAATCGTGGATCCTTGTTATCCGAAGGGCGTGAAGATCCGGTAAACAGCTATGCAGTAATGGTGAATATAATCAGTGAACTTTAATAATTTGTTGTTACACTCTTTCTAAGAGTGATGTTAATATATTGATTTTATTTGCTCATAAACTGTATTTTCATTGTATTACTGCTTTATATAACCTTTTTGATTTCCTGTGCTAATGTTAGTTGGTAATTTGTATACGAATTTCTACTGCAGGCTGTTATTTATGCCATTTATGTTTCTGTTTTCTCAACTTTTAATTTTGTGTAACAATGCACAGAGTGGAAGATATACCTTATTTACGAATGGTTAAGTTAATTTTCAGGGTGATCATACTTAACTTGCTCATTATAATTACTAATTGTAACTAGTGAGTGCATAGTAGCCCAGTGGGTAGAGCGTTCAGTAACAGATTCAATTCCGGACGAAGCACTTTGGCATGATATCGCGGTTTGAATTTCAGTATCAGAGTTGTGTAAGTCGGAAAACTGGCCTCTTTACCCTGAATGTGTGAATTTCACTCACCTTCCACCTTAGTACGGCGGAACTCAACCCTGTCAAACCAGTCATTGGGTTTAATTGAGGGAATTATTGTAAATATGGTGAATTACCTGCCAAGAAAAAAGTTTTTTCACTAATAATCTCAATTTAAAACGGCGTGTTAATAAATGTGGAGCATTGACCATTAATACCGTTTAGTCCGTTTCGTTTCTGGTGTGTATAAAAGCGTATTCAATTTAACCGTAAAATCATAATGATAACCGAAAAACGTAAATGCACAACGTTCATAAACGAAATTTTTTGTTGCCTTCGCCATTGATATTCAAGTAAAGGTACTCTGGTAACAGTTAGAGGAAAATATGTGAGCGCTTTGGCCCTGTAAATAGTAGGAAACTGTAGAGAAATAACATTGAACTTTCACATTAATGAAAGACAAGAGTCATAGTTAGTAGCATTTGCTTGGGGAAAGACGATATTTTAATTAACCTCATTAAAAATGCTCACAATTACTTTACGAGGGCAACGTGCATCCCGCTAAAATAAATCATGGATGACTAATTTAATAACTTCAGTCCATAACATTTGACAACCACTAAAAACTGTACTACAAATCCAAGGCAACGTCTACAATCCCAGAACCCTTTAGGTGTTTTCAATTTTAGGTAATTGCTGACCTTTCTTACTCTCGACCACAACGAAGACGAGGAAAACAATTCACACTCGGCTCCGAAAAGAGAGCTCTCGACCTTATCTGTTTCTGAGAAACTTGATCGCCTTGCGGATTTCGCAAGGCCTCCTGTCGCCGCCCCCGAAAAATCCCAGCTGCGACATATCAGTTCCCTCCCCTCAACTCCCATTCCACTTTCCACGGTGGCGACGCTGATGGCAACTCACAAGAACTACTAGAGCCGCGAGATCATGGTGAGATGAGAGTCCGTTAAATCGGATGATTCAAAATGCGTTGAACACCCTTAAAACTGATATTTTTATAAAAATATGGTAAATATTGTTCTGCTGATTGTCATGACCATTGGAAAGGATAGGGACAAACGACCAAAAGATGTAAGTGATTTATTTACATCTACATCTACATAATACCCTGCAAGCCACCACAAGGGTGTGTGGCAGGGGGTGATTGCTCACCAAACATGCACTACATATCTACATAATCTATCTACATAATATCATGCATAAAAAAGGAATAGTATTAATATAGTAGTCAGAACTACACTATTTAAAAAAGATAGAAATTGCAAATAAAACATGCAGAAACATTCTGTTAGTAGGGTTAGCTTTAAGTACTCATACCAACATGCAGCTACCAATGCTATTCATTGCTACTCTCCGATAGGACATATTTACCGTTATTCGTATCTCTAATTGTGCGAGGGAAAAAGGACATTTTGAATCGGTCATTTCGGCAATCAATTTCTCTAATTTTATGATTATGGTCCAGTCTGCCATAGTAAGCTGGGGTTCGTAAAATATTTTTAACATCTTCACTGAAAATATTTCCTTGGAATTTGTTTAAGAGATTAAGTCTAAATTTCAACCTGCGATCTGACAATGATTCCCATTTCAATTCATTTAATAGACTGGTTACGCTAATATAATTATCGTATCGTCCCTTTACAAATCTTGCCGATCTTCGCTGCACACGTTCAAGTTCATTACTTAGACCGATTTCGTAGGGATCCCATACACTGGCAGCATATTCCAAATGAGGTCTAACAAGGGAAAAGTAGCTGATTTCTCGCACATGATCGTCACATGAGGACATTTAGTTGGGTTATGTGCATTCAACGAAAAAATAATCTCGCTCTTGGTTAATGAGACATACTACAGTTCTCATTCATATTTTCTTTTTCAAACCTTCATAATTTCTCCATTCAATTATTTTAATTCTAAAAAATCCATTTTAGTCGTTGATACGCATTCGCTCTGGAGTCAAGTGTAGTTTACACGAGAATACATTTTCCTTCCTTTTCTTTTCTAAGCCAAAAAAATTATTCCTCTCAATTAACTTGCCCTATACTAGACTTAAGCTTAGCAATAATTTAGGTTAGCCGGTTTGACTGAATTGACGGGCTATTGCACCTCAAAGCCTAATTCCACAACTTGCACTTCAAAATTCCGTGGTTGTTTTCCGAGCAGCATTAATTAGGCTAGTGCAACATGATTCTCTAGTCCTCATTCTATAGATAATTATTTAACAGCCTCCACGCAACAATCACACCGTTTAACCAGAAGATCGGTCTTGTTTGCGATTGTTGATCCCTCCAAATTCAACCCACTCCCCAACGGTTGATGATATCCACCCTTCAAGGAAAGGGGTAGACAGTTCTTTTACATGTGCCATGTGTGGTTTCTCAGAAACTCACACAGAATTTACCTAGAAATTCACAGAGCCTGGGTTTAACTGAGTATTTCTAAAGTGACCTCTCCTGTATTCAAACCCGGGATTACCATCCGAGGAAAAACGATTTACTCTGAAAACCTTGGATTAACAGTAGAACATGAAGTCAGCATGTTCCTTACTCTCAATAATAGATTAAACCGAAGGTATCAATGCAGATAATTAGATAGATAATGTAACTTTCGAGCCTTTTTTATCTACATCTACGCAGTACCCTGCAAGCCACCGAGATGGTGTGTGGCAGCGGAATATTAAGGTGGCATACGCTCGCTCGAGAAAAGTTTAAATTTGACAAAGACCAGATTCAAAGGTGAGCTACTCTTTTTGTCCTTCGCGAAACATCCTGGTTGAAATTGATGACCAACCAAATAGTTGAATGCAGTTGGCTAAAATGCACTTGATCTTCCTTTTCATTGCCTCATTACTGAAGTCAACATGACATGTTTATCTGCATCCACGCAATAACCTGCAAGCCACCGCAAGGGTGTGAGGCAGGGGGTGAAGATCAACAAACATGCACTATTGACACGCAACTGGGCTACTACATGGAAACATGTTAGATAATAGAGTCAAATGCAGTTAGATGGTCAGTGAGTATTTTTCATATCCGCATGAAGCTGTGTGTGGCTATTTTAATGCATCTCCCGGCATGTTGTGCAAAAATGCAATCTCTAATATCCGATGATAATAATATTAACTTATCTCAAATGGAGAGGTTGTACTATTATTATCATGCACGTAATATATGTTCGCTGATTATTAAACCCCTGCCATACACCCTCGAGGAAACATTCAGTATTCCTCCCACTGGACTACATCGCCGTCTCTCTCCACACCGTGGAGGGCCGAGGAAAGTTGCATCCCTTCACTCACTCCCAACTCCCGACGGGAAAAACCCTCCGCAGATTACGCAAATGCCCGCCCACGTGACACGGGGTAACATTTCGGCGACGCCCGTCGACCCCGAGGGCGCCAAATCCTCGTCCACCCACACGCACGCACACAGACGCACGTCCCTCACCCACGCACGTCGGCACGAAGCGACGAAAACCGCCGCGGTCAACATCGCGAATCTCTTGAATCCGCCCTCGGACTCTGTCGCAGTCACTTGTCGCGGATTTAATCCCCCTCCGTCCCACATTCTACCGATTGCCAGATGAAAGAACGCGGAGCCAAATTGCATCTCAGATTCCTATCGACGAAACAAAGAGAAGAAAACAATTGGGGTGACAGCAAGAGAAAATAGTGGTAGGGCAAATTTTATAAGCTTGAATTGATCTAGTTTCTGAATCTCAATCAGAGATTTATTTATCATAATTCATGCGGAGAAGCATTGTAAACCAAGTCCGTCAGATTTTTCAGAAGACTGAAAGTTTCGAAAATCAGGTTTTATCTTCAATCCCCAAACATACTATTATATCAGATACAAAGAAATGATTCTTAGCTAAGACTCTTACAACGATGGATTGTCTGTTTTAATAATATTCAGTAAATAAACTACTAAAAAACCTTTTTTTAGCCTGATGTGGTAATTTTAATTGAAATAACGTAATCAACGTATTCGTAATTATTTTATTAGTTTTAATGTAAGTCCTGACAGCAGCATCGGATGTGATTTACAGTCAAAATAAGATCGTTAAGTAGTTTCGGGGAAACGCATTACGGAATTGCGGTGATACTGGAAGAATATAAGTGAAACGAAAAAAACAGCAACGATTGTAAACATTTTGGTAGTTATGTAAGCAAAGGTCGATCCTCAGATATTGATATAACTTTGTGTTATTTTCCCGGTGTATTTATTTATAAGGAGGGGTCTCTCTTATACTGGTTTATATGAATTCGTTGTCACCATTAATTGAGAAGACGCCTGAAAGTTGAGGCTATTTGCGCAATAAAATACAAGTAGGTAAGAGGTAGGAGCAGATAATAGAGGAAGGGTAAAAAGAAAACCAGCGTTGGCATCAGCCTGTCCTCAGCAAAAGGCGCCAAGAGGTCCACAGTTTACGTCCTACTCAACGGACGGAGTACTGAACTTGCCCTCCCCATTCTCCCCACCCGTTACACACCCTTACGGTGACTCGCATAATATTGCGTAGATGTAGATGTGTGATCTCCTCCAGGCTTTCAAAATGAAATCGGCACAACAATTAAAAACCTAGTACAACAACCGGGATTCGATCCTGGTCCTCTGGATAGGAGGACAGTATTCTAGCAACTACACCAACTGCATAGCCAGGGATACTCTAGACGGTGAAGCTTTAAGCTGCTATCACACCAAAATGATTACATCAAAGCTGATGTCTTTAATTATTTGATCGTGTATTTCATTCAATTAATTGTAAGAGAGCACTTCATGGCACTGAATTCGCTGAGCAAGTACAGACATGTTTAATTTTAATCGATTAGATCTCACTGATACGTCCTGAATTTCGATTCATGGCTTTCCCTTTTCCAGTCGTTACGGTTAACCTTTAATTATCATTTTGCAAATAAAATCTATGTATTAAACTGTACACTCGTGTTTTATTTGTTATTTTTGGGAAATTTTGTCTCGTGCTTTTATGCTCCCGACTCCTGTATCCCTCCGTGGCTACAGAGAGTGCTCACCATTGGGTGAGTTTTGGGGCCAAAGATGCACATAATCAATTTCGGAGAGCGCCTACAAGTCGCGTCGTGCGTCCACCTATTTCAGAGCTGGCACTCGGCAAATGAACTCACGAAATCCAGCTGTGATTAGCTCACAGTTACCCACGCACGCCCTAAATATACCCATACTTATAATCTCCTGAGCATATACCTGAAGGCACACCCACGTGACTCGCTCACGTTTGAGCAGATGGTGCGCCATCTCGCGCGCGTACTTGCACATTAAAAGGCTCCCACATAGTAGGTACCAACACCTCCGGCCCAGGGGGTGAGCTCAGAAGCGGACTGCAGTACGAAGTACCTTTAGCGAACAATATCTCCCAATGGGAGTTATGTACCTGCCGATTTGTGACGTAGCGTGGCAACTATGCGGCAATCATAAACAATAATAAGGTAGAGGCTCTCATAGAACAATAATAAGGCTATTCCCATGCTAAAATGTGTGTTGCGTTTTCTGCTGGTTCGGAGAAGCAAAACACAGAAGTATCAACGGTATTCTCCCCATAGTCATACCGAGTAGGCATTGATTTTATACTCCCATCATTACCATGGCGAAACCAGTCGAAACAAGCGATGATAAAATTTCAATAAGCTAACCTTGCGATCACCGACCGCGAGAGAGAGAGGGTTCCTACGGGGCGCATCGGCCGGAAAATACAACGCAAAGCGCTAAGACACCGAAGTCAGCGTCTTCTCCATTTTGCCCAACTAAGTCTAAAAGCCATTGTACACGGTCATTGTAACTATGCAGGCTGTTGCGAGATCACTTACGTAAGACAAATTACGCCGAGTGAAATGACGACTTACCTAGAAACATCGTGCAATTGCGTGAACTCTTGCGTCCAAATTAGAACATGTTTCAATCTAATGCATGAATTCGTGCAACTTTTACGGTTTCTTTCCACCAGATGGCGCAGAGGTGTGGCAACGATCTGCAACCGGAATTCTAAATATCTTATTGATATGGGTTTTTGTTTGCACTTAAACCTTTCGGTGATGAATAAAGTGCAATAATGAGCATGGCGATCAATGAGTAGGCTTTTATTTCCCTCGTAAGAAAGAGGCCCCAATCTCAGTAACTCGGCTCACAGCCATGTTTGCTGTGCAAGATGTGAGATGTGAGTTTGCTGTGCAAGATGTGCAAGCTGTGAGACTTGAGGTCCCACTACTTTGTTTAGAGTATAGTTTATAAGCATATTTTACATAGGTGATAGTAGTTGCTTCGTTCACGTCCATTTAATTCCTAATAGATAAATCTTTACAGTATACGGTATATTGACGGCACTACCACTACTTTACGGTATATTGTCACTGAACATTGCACAGACGATTGTATCGTGTCAAGTTGTAAAGTAATCGTTCTCGAAATTTACCTCGTCACGGACTTGCGGGGACGACTGCTACAACAGAAGCGACATGGACTTGTGCCGATTCAATGAATGAGTAAAACGGCCTTAAGAATTTGACCTGCAAACCACCAATACAGATCTGTTAACAGCAGATGTTCTTCTCCATCAGGATTTGAGAAAAAAAAGTAGTTAGAATGATGGCCCCCATGGTAATCGACGACTCGACGACGTAGGCGACGACCGTAGGTAGGCCAGGGCATCGCTTGATGAACCACTAAAAAGCACTTCACATATTTTAGAATGGGAAGGGTAGCCCTTCACCTCACACTATAATATTCCTTAGTAACCAATCACAATATGTTATATAATCAAGTGAGTTGAAAAAATTGTCATTGAAGTTAGCGTGAAAACTTAGTAGACAGGGGCAGCACTAACTGGACGTTCAGGGTTCGCACCCGGTGGAGGCCAGTCAACACTTCCAGATCAGCCCAAACCTTGTGATTTTTTGTGATAGGGTACCATAGACTGTTTTTTGAGAATGTAATTGTTGGCTAAGAAAAAGGGGTGAAGCCTGGTGAGTGAGCTTCACACACCGTTTAGCTTAGGACGTAGTGACCTCTACCCTCATCAACCTGACTTATTTCTGAATTGGACATTGATTGGTTTCCACCTGCATAACGCACCTATACCGAATCATTATCATAGTAAAAGTATGCAAGTTATTACTAAACACTTCTTGAGGACGTCATGGGAACCCAAATCATTTTGGAGGTTTCATCAACAAAATCCTTGGTGGCCACCGCGAGAGCTTTTGACAGGAGGCGAATGCGTAAACTAAGTGCAAGATCTTAAAAATAAATTTGCTACTGAGTTATGAGATAAACAAGTGAGGCATGCTCCATGAACGTGCAGATAATTTAATTTAAATAAGAAATAATAAAATATTTTGTTGATAATCTAAGTATTGTTTTCAATTGGCGAAGGGAATAATTTACTTCATGTTTTCATCCGCGGCGATATTACAGTAATATAACGAAATATATTTTCTAAACGACTAGAACTGGAACTGTACATTGTTTTTCAACTCCATTTAAAAGCACGAAGGAGGTCTACCATAGCACGGGCGCGAGAAAAGTGAGAGCGTTTCGTTGCAAAGGAGTTCGAATGGGCATCGGGCGAAGACGGCACTATTCCCCCCCCCCCCCCCCCCATCTCCAGCTCGGAGAGAGAAACAACTCCCCGTTGAGTGGATTCAGGGCCTTCCTTTGTTCGCGCGCAACCCCTCACCGAGGCGGCCTACTGCATCCACAGCAGCAGCACCAGAGCCCACGCAGCGGTCGCGGCGCGAAGTGACGTGACGGAGCAGCCCACGTGCACCGCCGAGAACGCCCACGGCGCCCGGACGCCCTAGATGGCGCTAGGCAGACGCAGACGCCCTCTCCCACACCCACACCTCAAATCGGCGGCGTTCAGGCGAACGATCGGAGGGAGTACAGCAGGGAGAACAGCGTCTCCTCCATTTCTAACCACCGAGAAAGTATGGAAAAAGTATTCTATGCTGGTACTATTTGACCGTAGATTAAAATATAGACTGAATGTTTTGATTCAATTTGAAGTTAATCAGTTTTCAGGATATATGAGAAATATTTCGAGAACACCCACACCTAAGTGTAACAACCGATATGATCACCAAATTATGGTCAGAAAGGTAAGACTTATAAATGCAGGGCACTTTTGTAATTTTTGTATTGCCCTAAGGGGTGTTGTAGCCAGAACATAAATAAAACCATTTTTATTATAATATATTCAAGACGTTCTCCACCCCACCAACATAAGGAAAACGTGATTAACTTATACGTGAATGTAAGTTTCCTGTATGTAGTGCAGTATGTAATGTAGCTGAAACGTTAGTCATTTTGAACCTGAAGATCACAACTGCCTTGCCGGTGAAGCTATTAACCAAGCGAAGTGGACCAATGTGGAAGATGTCCCGGAAGAAATCTAACTACAACATCTCACCCCAGGCAAAAAGAGGGGTGCCCCTTATATAGGGAACAATGATATTGGGGAAATAGGACAAAGGAAGGTATGCAATATATAAGCAAGTAGATAAGGATTAAAAGAATTATGTGAATCTGTCCACCAATAGGAGGATCGAGTGGAATTCAGCGTCAAACAGCGTCAAACCAATCTTAGGATTGTTGAACCATAATAATGATGCAGTAAGCTTTAAACAGGACTGTATAATAATATAATATCGGTATAGCGTTGATTCACTCTTAGATAGAATCCACTGCGTTGGTGTTTAACATACTTTGAAAATGTAGATTATAGCAAGTGTAAAATAAGTTAACATCATACACCATACTTGACTTTTACCATTACATAATGCGACTTTCTGAGATAGCCGGTGTCAGGTTAGGACAAAGAGGCATTATTTATTTCTTTAACATTGAGTAAATTAGCAAAATATTATCAATACTTCGATGGGTAATTCATCGACGATCATCTTGCGTTGTCACCAGACTCGAGTCACCATGCTCTCTAGAAGATTATATGAACTTTTAGGGAAATATTTCCTTAGAATTTTCATTATCCTGTCATATTCTGAATTCAGCGTGAGCTCCCTAGATAATTAGGTCCTCCAAGTTAGTCACTTAGGGTAGGTGTCTAACGGTTAAGGTCATCTGAATTAAGCATAATAATAAGGCAAGTAATTAGAAGGAGATGGGATTTTTTTAAGAATTGAGTAAGAATGAAGCGAAACCCGGTGCTGACAAAAGCAGATTCTTAATAGAACACGCCAAGTGGTCCACGTTACAACGTTCCTATCGATGGATGGAGTGATTCACATAAAGGCTGTCCACACAATATCTGCTGTAGCAAGTATATTTACCAGGTCACCGGGTCCTATCTCCTACCTCCAAACCTATCCAATCCCCATTTAACCTCAATGGCTGTATCCACTGACTAAATGAGAACATACTTTTAGTCCAAATACATTATTATACGCCAAAACTTAGGAAAATTCCCAATATACATAGCAGTTCACGGGACACCACAGAAATGTTAATTTTCTCTCTAAGACCAAACATGTGGTTGCCACATTAATCAGTTTGTAAATATGTGAACGGTGAGCAGCAATGTTGTCGTGAAGCATTGCGGCATGCTCACAGCCATGGACTTCATTCGAAGGACACAATTTACGGAAGTGCACACACTCTGGGGGGACTTCAAAATAACACAGTAGCAAATAAACACAGCTTTGGCGAGATAAGAAGGAAATAAGAGCTGCAGTGTGCATATAGTGAATCACGACGCTTGCATGTGAGAACACAAATACAGAGGGAGGTTTTCTTTTCTAGAAGGCCAGAGTTAGAATCCAAGCTTTGGATCCGAAGACACCCAGAGCGAGTACATATGCATGAATTTCTAAGAATCTTAACAAGTCCATCTTTAAACATCCTTTCATTTATTAAAACCACTTGTAATTCTCCATTTACCGTCGGATAAATTTCTCCGGAAGCACCCAGTGAGCTTTACTTTCACACTTGAAGCCAAAGTACAAATTGATAACTCTACAGTGATTTTTATTTATTTTGCCATTATAATTGATCACCCAAGTAAGCGCACCCTCAATCATGCACGACATCTCGTAACCGGTAGCTACGAGGTGATTTATTCAATTTCACGGCCTCCGTAACAAATTGCGAAAAATGCGCAAGCTTCAGAACTTCCTGAGTAATCCCTTGTGAGGGGAAGTGCTATGGTTCTGACACAACCACTGCCATGGATGAGTGAATTGCACTCGTCATCAGACTAACTTAGGGAGAGGTTATCTTTAAGCTAATGTATTAAACCACCCGTCAGGTTATTCACTTATAAAGATAGAATAATATTTAATTAATACGAATGAATGTAACAAGCATTAATTAATTAACGATTGGATCATAATATTAAAATTATTTTATTGTGTGAGACATTAACTCCCAAAAAGACTCCAAAAAAAATAACAGATAAAAATTTTTGTCGATGAGCTCACGTGTCACGGCATTTAATGATGCATGATATTTCAAAAGCAAACAGTAAGTAGGTAGTACGGCTAAACAGAGAGTCGCAAAGTTGACGCGGTAGATAAGAATCTAGGTATTAAACCATGGAACAACGATAGCAACAGGAAGTAATTGAGGAAAACCCTGAGTCAAAAGTTCCAAGCGCAGGGGTTGTTTTAAAAATTCACTTCATCACAAGTACAACAAGGTTTCTTGTTCTCTTTACGTTCGGAAATAGGTCTGTTAAAAACTTTTCGGGACAGATTGAATTTTGCGACCATTAGATGTCGTCTATATATCTCCTGAATGCCATTTTAAAACTTGAAAATTCACGGGTAAGTCACATTCTTTTCTTGCTGATATCTATTTTTATTTTCGAGTTTGGGTTAGCTTCGTTAAAGTGTTTTATTTTTAGATTGAAACTGAAATCTATAGAAATTATGAATTAAATTACATTAAATTTTTGCTGCAAACCAATCCTAATTTGTCTATATATCTGGTCTGTCAGTTCAATGGAGAACACACATTTTTATCTGATTTTGGAAGATAAACTGCACAGCCGCATATATTACACGATGGTTATGTGGAAATGATCCTGTGTCCTCCCAATGTCCCAGAGTGTACTTATTCTTGCTTGCCTCTTTACACATTAAATATTTTTCTCAGAGAGAATGACCTTTCTCTGTGAGCTGAGGCGGTCCTAAATTCTCCCTGGATGTCAAATGTCACGCGAGTCTTACTCAAGAGGAAAATCCCCACTCTTCCTTCCTCTTTTTCATTGATATATGCCCATATTAATCATTTCGAATCATGAATCAATGAATATTCTCCGGCACAATTTTTTTACAGGTCTGGGAGATTTATTCCTGTGGGTTGCTCGGCGCGATAATCGATTCAAATTTTCCCATGTGACCTATTGATTGGATCGCATAGAAACAGTGTGGAGGTCTGGCCATGACGATAGATATTTGCGCATATATTGCGTCACATCTAAGGTGGGGATTCCTCGGGGGA
The DNA here is from genome assembly GCA_933228895.1 of Platycnemis pennipes. Classification (NCBI taxonomy): domain Eukaryota; kingdom Metazoa; phylum Arthropoda; class Insecta; order Odonata; family Platycnemididae; genus Platycnemis; species Platycnemis pennipes. Next base: position 124,700,248 of record OW121851.1, on the reverse strand, counting down.
TCAAAAGCTAGACACTAGTGAGGATACAGGATATAGTGGACACCTGTGTGGCGTCAAATATGTTCCCTACTCATCAAGCGTATTTCCGACGTTTTGATCGAGAAAAAGATATCCGATTGAAATTTCTCATCAGAGGGCGATAATTTGGCAGTTTTACAAAACTAAAGGTGGAATAGGAGATGATAGGCAACGAGACTTGATGAAATGTTACAAAATCATACGCAGTCTTTATTATTTAGACTTAATCTCTTAAATAAATTCCAATATAATATTCTGATGACTCCACCTAACTATGGTAGACTGCACCATAATTATAAAATTATAGAAATTGATTGCCGACCCGACTAACAGCATATTATTGCATGCTTGCTTTGGTATTTTATATTTTTTTATATTGTTAAGTGTAGACTAGAATGTAATTACCAATCCTTTTAATGCATGATATGTTATGTATGTTTGGTGTGAATTCACACCCTGCCACATACCTTTATGGTGGCTTGAGGGTATTGAGTAGATGTAGATTAAAATAGGACGTAATAGGACGTGATACTACCATTATATATGATCCTGGGACTTTTGAATACTTTATGATAAAAGACTTTTGAATACGTCGACAAAGAATAATTTGACACCGCTCACAATCTAATACATATTATATGAACATCACATCTACATCTACACGATACCCTGCAAGCCACCGCGAGGGTGTATGGCAGGGGGTGAAGACCACCAAGCATGCACTACTAACATGCAAACAAGCAACTAAAGTGTCTCATGCAACTAGATTGTTAGTATCTATAGTATTTGAGGTGTTAATACATGCATCATGCACTGCAGACTACTCTAAAATATTTCCCCTACCTATCCCTTTGCTATGCTGCCTATTCTGTTCTCTTATAGTACGGGGGAAAAATGCGATTTTGAATCTATCGGTACGACAATCTATCTCTCTAATCTTATTTGGCTGGTCGAATCTAGCATAATACGCTGGTGTTTTTAATGTGTGCCTAACATCTTCAGTAAAGCTATCCGATTGAAATTTCTCTAATAGATTTAATCTGTACTTTAACCTACGCTCTGATAATGATTCCCACCTTAATTCTTGTATTAATTCTGAAACGCTACTCAACCTATCGTAACATCTTTTAACGAACCTAGCTGCTCTACGCTGCACACTGTCTAGTTCTCTGATCAAACCTAATTCATTAGGATCCCATACACCGGCTGCATACTCAAGGTGGGGCCTAACTAGTGAAAAGTAACAGTCGTAACAGAAGTAACAGAAAAGTAACAGAAAGTAACGTAAAAGTAGCAGAAAAGTAACATCAAAAGTAGTGTATTATGACGAATGAAAGCAGAGTACATGATAATATTATTTCTAAAAAAAAGAGATGCGAATCACACGATATACGATCGTTTTTACAGTACAATTTTTACTCGCCAGAAGCCCACTTTATTTCGCACATTTATCACATTTTGATGGCAGGATAGCATCTGCAATTTTTTTTAAATATTTCATCCAACTCGTAACGGGACATTCTGGTCGAATTCGGCGTTTTTCTGACCCATGGAGTACATTTGAGTGAAAAAAAACGACGAGCAAGGACAATGACTTCGTGAATACGGGAAGCGAACAAATCATATTAAGTATATCATTGCTGTCTATCCTATAAAAAAGCGGCATGACTGTTCTTCAATGTGCTTGAAGCCAATGGAAAAATAGCCACTGGAATAAATCAACGAATTGCATGGATGAGAAATGCGTTTCCTTCCACGCAGTTCAGTATGTCCTAATTCAGGCACGGGTCAACGCCCCAGAGAACCTCTTCCGCCTTCGAAAAACTTCATTTCGTCTTCGTTGTACACAAAAAAACGAAGGGTGAGACTCGCCGCAATAAATCGCCATCGTGCCTCCAACGTACGAAATGAGAGTCTCTCGCTGTGTGGTTCACCCAACCCTGGAATACGAGGGACAGCGTCGTAAAAGGGTACGACGGGAACTTTACCGGCCAGCGGAGAAAGATAGGAGCTTGATAGAGAGAGCCTGAAAAATTCAAAGGTGAGCGACCTCTTTGCAAATTTTCAAATTTCGCTGGCTGCAATGCAAATTTGTGAGTAATGTAGCCATATTTGACCAAGGCCAAATTTTATTAAAACCAAAGTGTTCATTAACTCTAGGCCTCGGAGAGAATTAAGACATAAAGTATGTATTGAATTCAAAAGGTAACTTCAATATGAATGGGTAAAATCTTCTCATGTGGATTATACAAACACCCTTAGGCTTGATCTTGTGGGACTATGTAGCACGAATAACAATGGTCATTCTAGGCATTATTTAACTGTTTTGCACGTTGAACAGTACTGTAAATTGAAATATTTTAGGTAATAGTAGGTATATTGTACGGTGAAAATTACCGTGCATAAAATTACACATATATTTAAATTAGAATAGTAGTTTATACCAATACGTTTATAGAATATATATTTTGTTGAATTTTACCTCGATGTTCCATACAATGTGAGAAAATTTTATGTGGGTATTATCACTCTGAGTTCCTTGACAGTGAAAGTTAATAAACCCAAGTATTACCAATAATGCGGAAGCATTATGAGAGAAATCGGTCTGACGACACTTGGGATAAGAACAGAACATTAGCTTCCAGTACACATGAGAGCTTTTAATTTCGGATACAAAGTCACATGAAGCACTATAAATCAGCCATAACTCAGTACTTGACATTGAAGAGCCACCAAAAAGTCATTGACTCTATTATCCGAGACATATAGACGTGTATTTTGAGCATAATTTGAAATGTTGATTAAAGAAGTAAAAACACTATCTCCTGTTTCTCGTGAGTTTTAGTAGCGTTTGATATTTATTCGGATAAAAAAGTTTACATAAACGAAGAAATATTAGCCAAATATTAATTACAACGCCGATAATGTTTAAGTAAGTTATAACAAAATTGGAAGGCAAATGCAAGAGATGAAAGCAAAATAGTTTTCTAAAAATCATTAGGAGTGATTTAATCTAATGACAAGTAAAAGAGGCAGGAATATTATTTCATGCTTGTTTTCACAAGACAAAGGTTCAGCGTACGAGTCATTAAAATAGTAGTTGTCCTATTTAATAATTTATATTCAAGAAGCTACGATGCGTACGATACATGGTATCTAGTTACAACAAAAATGAAAGAGTATTTCACGTAGGATTACCATAATCACCGACGGTGGGCGAATGGTCACTCGTTCGATCGGCTGTAAAATCTCTTCCGGAAGACCGCATTCTTGATCGAGGATGAAAAGGAACGACTCGGAAGCCGAACAAAAAGATTTTAAAGTCTCTTGTCTCCACGCGCGGAACGTGTGTGTTCGGAGGACGATTTGAGCCACTCCTGGAGGCTGTGTATAATGTGAGGAGCAGGTAAGCCGGGCTTCTGCGGCTACAAAAGTAAATGGGACGAGAAGAAACAAGGGAAAGGGGAAGTATGGAGGGGATAGGGGAATATCCTGCCTGCATAGAATATATTGTCTATCTTGAATCTCCTCACCCCCAGAGTGCGGGGGTGAACGAACTCGCCCTCTGGTGGCGAGACAACGCGATGGGGTCACGCTCGCAGCCTTTACAGCCTTCAGCCACCTTGTCGGCGGCGAGTGTCGGCGTTAAAATGGGTCTCCCACTAGCGCCAACAACGCATAGGAAGGGTATTGCCCTTTTGCAGGGTGAACGATACTCTCCACAGCTCCCCTCGGAAAGTCCGTCGACAAGCACGCACGTATAGAAAGAAAGAACAAGAACTTTTTTCACTCACGCTCACTATCTGAATTCTCGTTGATCACAAAGTAGACCCAAACTTCTATTCCAACGAATGTTCAAATATCCGCTATCTCCCTTCTTTCGCTGGGATGAGACTAGAGGCTATGTTTCACGCAACGCTAAAGGAGGGGGGCGTATTGTCCTACCGTTATTATATGCGTTATAGCCTGAGAGGAGGGCATTGTTTTGTTACTTCCCCTGCTACCTAGCCTTTCGTTACGTCGGAAGGAACATACATTACAAGTTCATTCTTTGCTCAAATAATTATGACGATACGAGTTAAGTGACACTATTCGGAAATATATAACGCACTTGGATCTGAGGTTTATCCACAATGGCAAGGGCTTTCGGGCGCTCTTCCGCGTGAGGGCGTCTCAAGGTGACGACAGTTTCTCCAGACACCCTGCTGGCGTCTTCACTACAGAAGTGACGATGCTAACCTTTAGACGCCCTGAAGCGGAGGAACGACCGAAAGCCCTTGCCATGTAGCGTACCTGCTCATAAAGCATGTCTGTTTTACCAATCACAAAAAAGGGGCATTGTTACGTAATTTAGGGAGAGTTACTTGGAAGTAGGTTGGGAGCTATCATTAAAAATAGGATTCGGGTAGGTATAGACGAAAAAATTTCATTCGATGACTAAGGTATTGTTGCACCTACCCTGTAAGAGTGTTATTATAGTCAACTTAAAAATGTAATGGTAAAGAAACATGATGAAGATGTTATTGATACCAGTAATGGATTGTCGTTTCTTCGTCAGAGCCGTTCCTTTTGGTGAGCAGGAATGAAAGGAACGAGTCCAATGGATTCGTTCCTTTTCAACCCGGATAGCTAGTAGTTCCGTTGGGTACTCGGTCCTTTCGTGGGTCCACACAGTCCTTCCCTCCTTCGACGGTGCTCTCGGTCCATTTGGTCCTTTTGTGGGTCCACACGGTCCTTTCGTTCCTTTCGTGGGCCATCTTGGTCATTTCGTTCCCTTCGTGGACCCCAAGCAGTGTAGGGAAGAGTGTAGTGTTCTCTCCTCTCCTTGGTGGGTCCACTCGATCTTTCCCTCCTCCGTAGGTCCATTCGGTCCTTCCGTTCCTTTAGCGGGTCCACTCGGTCCTTTCTCTCCTTCCGCTCAATAGTTTCTACCGCCATTTTATTCCTCGAGTTGAGTCATCTCGTTCCAAAGGAACGAGTGTCTCGGTGATTTAAAGTGATAAGGCATGAAGGGCTCACTCTTTCATCTCCTCCCCCTTCCACCTTCTAACCTATATATACCCAACCGCACTGGAAAAGTTGGCAATGGCACTGAGTTGCCGAAACCCTGGTCGGCTATTAAAAATTAAGTGTGGAGTTATACCATTGTATTTCATTATATACATCTTAGGATTGATGACTGGTGGTGGTAATTTGTGAATTTCTAGCGGTAAAGTCGGAGTAAGTTTTCCACCTGTACCACTGAACATAAACTGCAAGAATAGCAGTGGTAGGTATGCCATCGGTCTTACACCTGACGCTATTTTTATCTTTATCTCTGCCTACATCTCACCTCCCTTTGCTCGATGTCGACTTTTTTCTGCCCTAGGCCTCTGTTATCCATCCCCTCATGCCTAATCACTTCAAATCATCGAGATATTAACGATAATTAAAAAAAAAATCATTGAGATATTAACTCTCTCTATAGGGATAATGGGATCGTTTACCATATTTTTTAATGTCGAACTTGATAGAGTTTGTAAAATAAAAAGACCGTATTTTTCCGTTCTTCTATCCGTCGAATGTTTCTCGAGTTGTAAGCTGCGAAAAACTGATATGTTTAACCCACAGTTTAAGCCTTTCGGAAAAGTGGGCGTGCAAAGGACTCGTACGTCATCCACTCTCTCCAATCACAACTGAGACTGCGCAGCTCCTTAGCTAAATTACAATGGGGGACACACAGCTGACTCTGTCAATGGAAGTTGTCATTAAGACTCCATGCGGATTATTTCGAAAGGCATTGAATATTAGACTACATCGTATTTTTTGAATAAGCAAATAAACTTTGACACACTTTTAATCACGCCCAAATGCATACAAAAACATTTTGTTGTTGAGATGTTTTGGGTTATTAGCAGGATCCGAGAGGATCTCTTCAGGCAGATCCTCCCTTCCCACCTCCACTCCCCTCCCGTTCTTCCTCAAAACAGTCAAGGATGGGAGGTGGATGACGAAGATATCCTTAACTCAGCTCATTCGGTGGGCGTCACCCTTCGCTTATATTAATTTTTCATTTATGAGTGAATGGCTCTGGTTAGAAGATTAATTTTTTTCCCTCAAGTTCATTTTTAATTCCCATCTAATGATTTCGTGTACAAAAGAGCGATTTCGGTTTCACGTAAACTTCTCCATTTAACCTAGGAATTGAGAAATTGACAAAGAATAAAAGGAAAGCTCCTAGATGTACTTGGATTGCTTTGCGATAAACTAAAAGGTTAAGTAAGGATTTGTCAGAAGATGGATATCCCTACCTTTAAAACACTTCCGTCGTTATTAATTCAGTCGTGAAGACCACCATAAGGTGAAGTCATTTCATAACTATATTGCCAATTAAATTTACATTTCTCTCCAAAGCGTAGAATTAATGGAATTAATGGGACTAGACCGCCAGGTACTAGTCCTAATACTAATATTAATGAGTGCTTGAATGCCTCAAAAAGTACATGAGTAACCGGATGAATACAGGGGCCTGAGTAGAATATTTGAAAGCCTGATTCCACACGGCGAAATACGAGAACCCGAATAAACACCCAGGTGACAGCCCAGTGCCCGTGTTTCTCCATAAATACTGAAGTGACTGATGTATTGCAGAATCGAAACGATGAATACCGCTGTTTTCATTCGACCGCTAGCGTATTAACAACTCTCACATGGTTAACATCACCCCTCAGCACCTTGAGTATTCTGAAGCTGTGTCGGAATTCACCAATTAGCTGCCATAATGCTCCCTTCGTAGGGAGAAGCCATCTTGTAGTGAGTCCAAATTCGTAGGTTTCACTTTAGTCGCCAAATTAATCATCTAATGCTGCTGTCAGCAAAGTGAGCATAAAGTGCATCCTTTAGCGAATCCATCTTTAAAACCCATCCTATAATTCTCAGCGTCTTACGAGGGTAGAAGAATGGTTGCCGTGGTCACAAAATATAATATTTAGGATAATGTTTTTTTTCTAACTAGTAATTAATTCATTAATGTGTAGCTACTAACCGCCCAGTTGCATCTTACCCATATATCTGACATGTGTGCCTGCAGTACTGGCATTATAGCTTTTATTTGCATGTAAATGGTGCATGCATGGTGATCTTCACCACCTGCCACACACCTTGGTAGTGGCTCGCAAGGTATTACGTAGATGTAGACAGTATATCTATGTTAGGCACGATTGCAATGATGTGTTGCAGAATCGAAACGTTTTTCGTCCCTCACGCCTTGTGCGATCCCAAAGTGGGGCGAGAATCGAATATCGTTTCTCGATCGGAACGATTCTCGTGGAGGGGGGGTGGGTGGGAGGAATATAACACGTGCGCGACCGTCTCCTCCTTCGGAGATGAAGAAAAACGAAGACTCCGCCTTTCTCACCCGCCCCACGATTTCCCGCGCGATGGGATTGAGGAAATAGTGGATGATGATTGCGATCGCGGGTGGGCACGCCCCGAGACGTCACGAAAACCTTGGCCGCCACCATCAGCTTGCTACATAAACTGATATCACTCGCGCTGGGTAGAGAGAGGGAGGGGAGACGGAAGGCGGATCACAGGAGCGGGGTCGCGACACGAACCGTCAATTTTCATTCCCCTTGCCGAAGATTCCGGTCATCACCGCAAGTTTTCCAAAATTTTAGTATATTTTCGGCAGGCTCTCATTCCTACCTTCTTTTCGCGTCGCTCAACAAAGTAGGCTATCATTTCCTGCAGTGAACAAAAGTTTCGTCTGAGAGGAGAAAAAGCTTATCGAGGCTTCATCGCAAATTGAAAAATATGCCTTAAATGTTTTATTGTCGATGTTTGTAGAAAAAATGACTCCTGGTTACCTTCATATCAATAAAATCATTCCTTTTCTAGATATTTCTTCGCAAAAGTTTCATTTTAATCACAGATCACGATGTTATTTCGCAAAGAACTGGTATATGATTAGTATTTTTTCCGAAAATAGAATATTTATGAAATAAGGTTCATATTTGTTCATGAATTTTTAACAGAACGCTAAAGTTATTATTGGCAAAATGCATTAGTTCAATGGAAATGGCCCATCATTTGGCACCAAAAGTTAGAATAAATAATTGCTAAACATTGACTCTTCTGCTAATGTTAGGGACCTTATTCTCAGTATTCGGAGGATTTTATCTACGGATTTTATGACTGGCATTGGTAAAATAATAAAATTTCTTATTTGGCAGAACTTACTCAGCCGCGATGAAGCATAGTTAAGACAAAAGGAAACCTATTTTTGGGAATAAAATGCACGTTTTTGTTTGTCACGAATAGACACTGCCTTTGTGACATGAACATGCCTTGGTGAGCCCTACCTTCTCTAGAAAGACCAAATTTCGGGTTAAATATTGTTTATGTTTTTGGTCAAAATTGCTAATGCCTAAAATTCAATAGATGTTGCAGAAAAGTTCATGCATTTGCGTAAATAACGAAAAATACTCCGCTTAAATATCACGGATGATCCACTCTACAGCCAAAAGCCTCCCGGAGTAGTAGCTTTTTATGAGCGATTTATATTTTTCGCAAAGATAAAACCACCCGCTTTCACATTACTTTAACTGATATTGCTCAGATATAAAAATTATATGCCTTGAAATTATTCATTATTAGTTGAAAGTAAAGCCTATAAGTACGCCCCCCATATGGTGGAATCCCATTTGCGTTCTTCAAGTGGAAAGGAGAATTCTACGAACAGACCAAAGGAGCATCAATGGGATCTCGTATCTCTCCTGCAGTAGCAAACATACATATGACACATTTTGCGACGACCGCATTGGCCAATGCTTCCCACAAGCCATCGATGTCGTAGCGATACGTAGCAGATATTTGCGTAGTATGGAAACATGGCAGGGACAAGCTAGAAGAGTTCCGCGACTACCCGAATGCCATTGATGAGAACATCCAATTCACGAAGGAAGAAGAAAACGGAGGGAAGCTACCCTTCCTTGACGCCCTCATTACTACAAAATAATATGGATCCCTTGGACATTCTATGCACAGAAAGCCAACTAACAGTAATAGATATCTTCTAACCAGTTTCCGCCGCCATCCAGCAAAATTAGGGGGGTAATGGCGACTATGATCCACTGATCCATCATCTTGAATGACGAGGACCATAGTGACGAGGAATTAAATAAATTAACAGAAATCCTTATGAAGAATGGATATGGCAGAGGAGAAATACGAAGGACCATTTCCCGGAGACTAAGATCACCATCGCCGCCATTAGAAGAAAGAAAAGTTGACGAGAGGAAGAAAGACCTGCCTTTCAATCAGGGAGCCACCGACAAGATATCGACAATATTACGGAAGCATGAAATAAGGACAATATTTAAACCACAGAGACAAACAAGGGACATAACCCGTAGCGCAATGGTAAAAGATAATATGTAGAGGGAGGGAGTCTATCAACTAAACTGCCGGGATTGTAACCGTGTATATAGGGGAAACGGGCAGAACCATCCGGACGAGAATTAAGGATCACAGTGGCGCCATCAGACTGGGGCACTTCCAGAAGTCAGCAGTTGTGGAACACGTCGCCCGAGGCCACGACGTGGACGAGACCAAAGCAAAAATCTTCGCAAAAGAAAAGCATTTCAAGACGAGATTATCCAGGGAGACCTTGGAAATCAGGAAGCATAAGAATAATTTTAAAAGAAACGAGGTGTCGTGTATTTACACCTGAAACCAAATGTCGTGTCGACCGTCTCGTATTGTCGTGATTCTCTGACAATGCTAGATCCTACTGGGACGACTAGGGTATTTGAAGGGGAGCAATACAAAGAATACGACGGGAGTCGATATGAGGACAATATTTATTACCATTCACAAGTAAGTACGTGGGAGTCGTACTGAGGCCTAGCGCGGGGAGGGGGAGGGGGTAACTGACAGGGAACTTACTTAGTGCGGGGTCCAACCAGGGGTCCCCAGAGGCGTGGGCACAGGATACGGAAATCGGCGAGTGCGGGATCCGACTTGGGCTCCCGATAGGCAGGGGTGGCGGGGTCCGGTTAAAGTCCCCAGAGGGTAGGGTTTGTCGGCATCCTCCTAGGGCTCCCGGTGGGAAGGGGTGGCGGGGTCCTAACTAGGGTCCCCAGGGGAAGGTACTCGCCCCGAGTCCGTCTCGGTGCCCGCTTTTATACACGAGCACCGAGTAAGTGCGAAAGGGTGGGGGGTGGAGGACAATAAGGGATTCGAAGGGTGTCGGGAAGGTTCCAGAAGACGCAAGGCGTATCCTGGGTGCCCTCCCGCGACCTTCGGGAAGACCATAGGCGGCTGGCTGCAATTCGGTATGGAAAAAAGGGGACAAGGAATCTTAAAAAAAGCCGAGGGAAAGTTGGAAATGGTAAGGAGGGCGGGGGAGGGAGAAGGGGTCCTTGGGAATGATGAGGGAAGAACAGTTTTAGGCAACTAAAGGGCCCTTGCGCGCTGTTTCGCCACGTTAGTGAACTGCCTTCCCCACAGAGGGGTAAGATATGTTCATCCTGGGTACCAGTAATTTCAAGAACAAAGAGCGACTTCGAGACGGTTCCACACCTACCCTCACCCTCTCCACCTCCTTGAGGATATATATTTGATGCGCACCAAAGACATGTAATTATCCCTGATGAGGTCTCCAGCAGCGGAGACGAAACGTAGGCCTTTTTATCCTTGACGCGGATAACCCAAAAGAAAATCGCTGAATAGATTCACTCGTTGATTATTGAAGATTTAAGTATGCACCTGTATGAACCTTTGATGTATTTAATGCATTTTAGAGGTACTTCTGAATTGTTTCCTTGCATATTAGAAGAAAATTGGAATTTTTATTTCGTGTCCTGCATGATATTATTCTCATTTAGGTGTGTAGTATATGTAAACATTAGTGCATGTCCGTAGCGCATGCTCGGTGAAACTCACCCTTTGCCACACACCCCCGAGGCGGCTTGCAGGGTAGTTGGCAGATGTATTACGAGTGTTAAACACTTCAGCACGTGGTCGAACGGTGTGATTTGTCTGATGAAACGATCAGTTTGCGGTGTCACTTGCACCGCACGAATACCGCTTCGATTGCGACCACACGAAGTGACTCGGCCGCCTCGGGGCTACAAGTCTCCTCGCTCCGTTCGTTCCGGGAGGCGTGGGACGACGACCACCCTTCGGGGGCGCCTGGGCGGGGACTTTGATTCACGCGCGACACGCCGGCCGCCGAGCCGAGGCGGCCCTAGCGCCAGCCCATAACTTAGAGCGGGGCTCGAACCAAAGGGGAGAGGGAATCGTGATTCCAGGGGGGGGGGGGGGACGATCAGCCCTGAAACAGCCTTCCCCCACATCATTTACTGGCGAATGCTAGCACGTTTCAATGGCAATCATACAGTGACAAACAAAATTCTTGTACCATTGCACATTTTTATATCGATCACTTAAAGAAGTGTGCTTTAAAATTTTACTTTAAATAAAAACATGAATGCCTAAAGTAACGGTTAGTGTCGCACTCTTGGGGAGAACCGATGGTTGACCCTCATTAGTTCGAGCTCTCGAAGCAGCTAATCTGAGACCTTCCCTCGAGTTCGCAGCTCGTAAGCGACCCGACCTTCTTTGCGGGAGGCCCAACCGCGGAAGTTGACCATTTTCAGTTGACATTAACCAAAGTAACATTTAGATGTGTAAATTAGAATGCAATGATTTTTGTTAGCGTGTAAATATTTTAGCATCACAAAATAAAGCATGCTATAACAAATATAGGTTTATAATCTAATGTATGTATAGAAATTACTGACAAATCAATAACTATTGCATTACTTTGAAGAAACTAGTAACTTCGTAACACTTATAGCTAACATTTCACGTGTCTCGTAACTGCACGTCTACAACTATTGCCTCAGGGTGTTAGCATTGCCTCTCACAGTTGCATGTATGTGTACGCACGAACGTATTTTTTTCATGCCCGCATGGTAGTAACTGTAAAATTAATATCTCTAATTAATAATTCATGCTTGATGATGTTCCACCCCCTACCGCACATCCTTGCGGTGGCTTTCGAGGTAAAATGTGAATTTTTACATAGATTTACGTTAAAAAAGGTAAAAGGCTAAAGTATCTTTCATTGGTGTAAACAATGAATGATGTCTATATTTCGATGTCTAATGCATCAATAGTGTCATCATCTAGCGCACCGATTGATAAAATCGATCGCAGGAAAACCAATCGATTTGACCATTTCGACGACTGCATCGTCATTTCCTAGGTGAAATGACGCTGTAGTCATTAAAATCGATTGGTAAAACATACGCTTGCTAGATGTTTTTGCTCGCCACAGTGAACCGTCGTCAATCCCAATATTTAATTCACGTTCGCTCCATTGGATACTCGCCTATATCCTAAGCATCTTCATACGGACATAATTCCACTGATTTCCACCCTTCAACTCTTAGTTCATGCATCTTACACCAGGCGTTCCTTCACTCTTGTTCCCAGTCACTTTGCCCTCCACGACCTTTGTCGCGACATCAACCAGACTACGTAAGGTACGTTTTTAATTTTGGTTCATTCACCGATATGGTGAGTATCAATTGTCTACGCAAAGTTACTCCTGTTTTGCCTTTTCTTCATAGTAGCTGCAGTAATCATGGGAGGACAGCCTACAGCCGAGGACACTCGTGTCATAGCAATAATTGTGGCATGGACAAAAGCTGGGATTATGGTAAGTTTCTATTTTTAGCATAGAGAAGATGGCTACAAACTTCCTTATACGTGGAAAAGACTTTTGAAAAACTAAAGTATTAATTAATCATGCTGTACATAATAACCGTTTAAGTTAGTTTATTTATTTTTCATTGTTGATTTAGAATGCCTGACGAAGCCGGCAGGATAGCACGGCGAAACTGTTGCTAAAAAGTTTTGTTTAATCGTAGAAAACCAAAAGAAACTTGCCAAAAAGCTGGGATTTTTCATCTACATCTACGGATTTCCCTGAAAGCAACCTCGAGGGTGTGTCGCAGGGGGTGAATGAGAATCTAACATGTACTACTTGCGTGCAACTAAGAGATGCCACATGCTTTATATGTACCTTTTCAGAGAAAGGAGTAAAGGTGGTGACCCGGCGTAAGCGAATAATTGCTATCAAGGAAAAGCGCCAAGGAGTCCAACAGTTTTTAACATCCCATATGATGGACGGAGTTCAGACTTCAGAACTGCTCTCCACGCAGCTCTCACATTGGAACTGCTATGACTGTGAAAACATGTTGCCAATTCCAGGACTTGGAAGTTGGTCCCACTAGATAGGAAGCCAGCATCCTGGATAGAGTACCAACGCAATCCCCAAATGCATGATACGGGGATCATTTCGTTGACCTACATTTCCTAAATGAAAATCCGCAGGAAATATGGTCACGTCTAAGTTCACAGTTTTCGCATCAGTAAGGAATGTGTTGCTGACATGACGGAGTAGCATCAGCGACAAACTGTATCCAAAGACGTTTAAGGGAAATGTTTACCCATCGAGTACTCCAACGAGGTTAATATGGTATTACAGTGCTGAAAATCTTTGATGCACGCGCACTCGAGAGACAAGCTGGCTCCTGAATTTTTATCACAGTATATTTAACATACTATATGAGGCAGCTCCGATAGAAAACAAAGGGACTTTTGAGTATTGAGAGGCCAGGGAGGGAGAGAGAGATAATGACGGAGAAGTTACAATGGATTATTGTGCTTGTATCCTAATTTCACTCTAATGCATATATATTACACCCTAATACGTAATGTTAACATCTGGACTCTGATGATGTTAACTTGGTCAAAGACACCGGTTTTTTATCGAGACTTATAAGAGTGATAATTTAATGTTTGATGCTCAACTTTGTGGAACTTGAGATTGGAAATGAAACGTCACGTTTTATATTCCTCAGACACTCTCTGTTAGTTTCGACCATTATTTTGGCATGTAAATGTCATTATCAAGGATAATAACAATAACAAGGATAATTATAAGAACCTTGATAATGACATTTATATGTCGAAACTAACAAAGAGTGTGTGTGGAAACAACGCGACGTTTCATTTCCAAGAGTAATGATAACATGGTTAGGTAGTCTCATAAAGAAAATGAATTATTTTAAGTCTCATTAAAGTCAAGTCTTTAAATATTTTCACTTTAAGTAGTAAATTAAAGTCAATATATAAAATTTGAATAGTGAATTTGGACCAGACATGAGAGGGAAAGATAAGACTAAGAGAAATAAACGAAGTAGCATTACATAAGTCGAAATATGAGCAAACTATGACGAAATGTATTATAAAGAGGGAGAAAGAGTGACTGGAGGAAATACTGCAAGAATATAGGTTAATAAGTAAAGAAGAAGAGTAAGATGGAAGGGGAAGAAACAAATACTCTGAACAGCATGAGGGAATGTAGAAGAAGAGAGAACATTGGAAGATATATGATATGATTTAGGTAGAAGTTAAATACAGCATAAACTAGGGGACGGAAATATCTTTCGTGACGGAGGAGCTTGTTCCAACCCGTTCCTCACAACAATTTTAAAATTATTCGAAAGTCACGAATAATTTTTAACATGGGGAATATTAAAACAAATTATTAATAAATAATACGAGTGTCGAAATACCCATTAACCTTTTTATCAAAATAAAAAATATTCAATAAATGAAACTACGGTGGTATATTTTCGATGTCCCTTCATGGCCATATATTTAAATACATAGCGGATAGACTTATAATGTCATTTTCCCGCGTAAAATTTGAGAGCACAATAGGCAGTATAGAATATGCATAGGTAGGTGAAATATTGTTAGAGCAGTATGTATTGCAGATGCATGTGTTAACAACCAATTCCTTTATTGCTATGTTGATATTAACCATCTAGCCGCATTTGACCCTATTATCTAGCATGTTTTCATTTAGTATCCTAGTTGCATGCCAATAGTGCATGTGATTGGTGATCTTCATCCCCTGATGCACACCCTCGTGGTGGCTCGAAGGGTATTACGTAGATGTAGATATGGGTAAATGAATAGCCGCATATTGGTCACGAGCCGTAGTTTACAAACCCCTACTTCTCGTTATTATAGTAAAGTTAGAAGATAGGGAAGGCTATGAAGTAGATCAGGTAGGGAAATCGCTTCGAAAACCTATTATTATTGCTAGACCATTTGATGCTCATGGTGACAGTCCTGTAAGGTCGAGGATAAAAAGATGGAGATAGAGCTAAATAAACAAACCTCCATCGATTCGTTCCATGGGATCCCACTCTCATATCTCATCTTATAACTATCCCTTAGTTTACGACCTTTTCACAACCTTTACGCTCATGACCCTTTCATAACCCTTGGCGAGATGGTAAGATAAACGTTTCAAGCAGCCAGACATTTCGCGAAAAATATTGATGACATGGATTGCCAAGAGGAGGATATTGTGTTCCGATGGTGAGCTGATCTTAGCGCTGGACGATGGATTTATATCCACTCCAGATTACCTTTATGGCAAAGACAATACCATTATGAATATGGCAACGTGAAAAGATTAAAGCAGATAAATCAAAAAGTTTGACAGAGACGTATCCAATGCAAAGTGGGAGGTTATTTGAGGCAATAAAATTCACATTTCGAAAATATCCTTACTTTTATCCTCCAAAACAAAGAAAGCATCTTTAAAATATGGTGACTACAGGGTGTCCACTGTAAAGCCATTTAGAACGTATGTACGACTCCAATTGTGTAAATAGCTAGGGCACACTTTTCTCATCAAACATTTTGTTTCTAGTTACGTCTCTACAGTGAGGTGTTAATGTCGAATTCCTTCCGCAAAGGTCCATATTATTCAGATTATGGTTTCTGCGTCAATAGGAAACTAAATTCAACTACTGGAATAATATGCATTGATTCCTTCACTTTTCAATCATTAATAGTGTGCGAGCATATATCTTATACCAGACGTCATCATTTGAGAGAAAATATACCAAAAACAATTTCAACAGTGATTTTACCGACAAATGAAAGACGTATGCAACTACATGTTACCCTGCGAGATGAGGTAAGGGTGCATGGCAGGTCACCAGCTATGAACACGAATGCAAAAAGTACGAGTAGTGGTGCAAAGTAAGTGCAAAACTGCACGAGTCTCTTTATACAAACATGTACACTTATCTCTTCAAGAATCTAATGAAAGAAAAAAACATATGACTTTCAATTTGCGCCGGAACCTCCTTCAGTAACAATGATGTCACAAAAAGGAGGAGCCGCCCTCTTCCTTCACCTCGCTCAGCTTCGCAAATGATCCTAAGAGTCACACCCAACTCTTACTCTCTCTCTTTCTCGACCTCTATCCGTTCCTCCAGAGGTGGTCTCTTATGAAAGCTTAATGTCGGTCGCTAAAGGGTTCACTAAAGTGGGAGCAGCGAGCCGCAAACATTTGAGGCAAGAGGAGCGAAAGGGAGTGACTGGAACCCGCGCATCGCCGTAAAACATCTGAACACACAGACGCGCAAACTGACGAGCGAAGCGCGATTAATTACACTGCACCGGGCCACGGAGGGAGAGTCTTCCCTGCCATCTTTCCCTTTCCAATCAAGCGCAATTCCGAGTTCTTACACACGTGTGGAATAAATTAACATCAAATTGCTCTACGAAACTCCAAGGAGCGAATGGGCATTCCGGATCGTAGCACTCGAAACTTACCAGCCATTTGACAGACTGTTCAAGTCTGCATTTAAGCGTACTCTAAACCATTCAGCGACCATAGACCAATTATTTCAATAGGAAGATAGGAGATATAACAACTATCACTAAACTCAAAACATGACTGGGCTTGAAAAATACTAACTCTTATAGTAGATACATAAAATCAAATTGTCCTCATCATCATTAATCAGTACCCTGTATTCCTGGGATTGGTTTGAAGCAGCTCTCCACTGAACTCCTCTATCGGCTGATCTCTTCATATTTATGTATTTATTTGCAGCTACTCAACTTTTTTCTTTTTATTACATTGTCCTACGAAGTTGAAACCCCAAGGAGCGAATCAGCATATTTTTATCAATATGCAATGTCAAGAAACTCATAACAAATTATTCAAGCGATGGATCTCTATTTAGGTTAGCAATATTTAGAGGTCATTATTATCGAGAAGCTATGAAGTAGCAGTTACAGAATTATATGTTAAAGGGCTACAACTACTTCGGGTGTATTGCTCGGTCTAGCATTATACTAACGCAACACTCTTGCACAAGGCGGGATTCGAAACCTCGACTTCCTGGTTACCAGACCGGCGCTTAACCGGTCTAACTACCGTGGCCAGAGAGAACATTTCACCAGTATTGCTATGGTAGTAACATTTGTAAGCACAGTATCACATTCTCATTCTTGGCTATCACTTGTTTTTTTGTTACAGCTCTGAATTTAACCATTTGGGTCAATGAATTAATATCTTTTCAACGAACTACGTGTATTAAACCTATTTTAGAGTTTCCATCCAGGACGTAAAAAAATCAAATACATCATAGACATAGATTGTCGTATTGGATAGCACGATAAGAGTTCTCTGAATTGGTCCACTTTTTCTTGCGCAATCACAGTTTCTGTTTTTGCCGATGCGAGGTTATACGGTTATAAAAAGCGGAATTTAAGGCGGAACTATCGCTATTCCGAAAAAAATAAATAGATACAGCAGTGAGGAAAACGAGAGTAGATATGTTAAATTATGGATTCATGTCTACGTCCTCACCACACGTATTATGAGTGCCAGGAAGCGTGGGCGTGTTTGTTCTCGTTCTAGCTCGTGAACCAGCGGGGGCAATTGATCGCGGAAATTCTAAGGGCGGATGAAGAAAAAGAGCATATTAATGACTCCAAAGAGAATTTTTAACGCCATACGTGCTCTTTAAAACTGGATTTTATGGCTTAGTGTCGCGGTGAATCACTTCCCTTGCAGGAAGTTTTATTTGGCCCACCCAAGAAATTCTTAAGCATCTTAATTACAAATATATTATGACTCATAATCAAGTCTCAAGCTAAAAGAAGGTATCCCCGCTGAAGGAAAATAGTCATTTTGTTTGAGATGGTGTATTTTTGGGTCGAATGACGATATGTGAGCTGAAGCGAATATCCGAGCGCTTCACTTGATCGCTTCAAATTTTATTTAGGGCGAATGGTTTCACAATAGGTTTCGTAAGCTCTAGGACGTATCTGGTAACAAAACTTTAGAAGTAATTTTCTAATATTAAACTCTTCTAATTGTTGTAAATACATTCTTCACGTGGTAGAAATTTACCTGCTCACGATTAAGTACTCTCGGATGATGACGCTGATATGCTATAGTCTGCAAATGTCATCAGGGCTGATTAACCCTGCAGTTGCTTAGGGAAATCTACAATCCTTCCTACCCTTTCTTTATCACACCTGCAGATGAGTCACTTTCTTCATATCATTTTAATGTCATTGGCAAAGATGAACCCTTAATTTAGTGTAATTTATGCGATAACATCCTCGAGTCAGTAGTTTCTTTGGGAGGCAACCACTTCATCCCCCGAGGGTTGGTTTCGTGGTTAGCATACTGCTTTCCTATCCATAGGACTCGCAGTCATGCAGAGTAACGCCGACGCCGGATTTCTCTTCACCTCTTAGCTATTCTCAATTAGTCCTACCTTTACCTTGCCGCCCACTTTTCCTTAGCAGCGCAAAGCTGCCTCAAAACTAACTGATAGACGAGAAACGTCATTTCACTATTAAGAAGAGACAAGCATTTGGGAGCTTTCCAGTGACTGGGGAAGAGTGGAGTGAAATCGGTGCGGGTGCAAGTCTGCTTTAAACAACAGGCAACAAGGGGTTCAGTGTTAAATTATCATTCTGATGGACGGAGTATTGAAGTTCCTTTTCACGAAACACTCCAATTCGGACGAGTATGCCGCTGAAACTTCTCTGCCACTATCGGGATTCAACACAGGCCCTCCAGATGGGAAACTATTACGCTAGCAACAAATCAACCCAATCCCCTATAGTAATAGATCGATTACAGATAAAAATACTTCAAATTCTCTCGTTAGTCTCGCAATGCTATGATGGTAATTCCCTCTTGAAATCTCGGATGCACTCCGAGGGTCAAATGGGTGGCTTAACTTACCCTCGTGAAGCCTATTCTGTATCATGGGACCCCCATCTGGCACCCCGGTACCCAAGAAAATAATAAAAAGATGAAGCGCATAAAACGAAGAGGGCTTCAGTGTATTTGTTTTTTTAAATGAGTTTCTCCTCCACAGCAGAACAAAATTACGCCCATTCCCATGCAGTTGCGGTACACGGACTTACACTTTTTGAAAAAGTGCATTTCTGGTGTAACCGATTTCGACGCCCGAGCACACAATATCCAGGGGCGTGTTCTCCGAGCGGACAACAAGGCCCACCCCCACCTGCAGAAGCCCCCGACTCGATCCGAGTTGGGGCCTTCTCTTACAGGGTGGTGAAACCGTGGAACGACTTGCCGGTCCTCAAAGACTGTCCACCCAGACCTTTTCCCTCCCTGTGCATAAACTATCTATGGCAATGTTTTAATAATTGACTGATTTGGTATCTAGGGCGAATGACTCACTGCGGCCTCAATCTTAGAATTGAGATATTTAGCATGTTGCTTGCTAGTGGTGGTGCCATTACTTCGCCCATCTTTCCAGAATTTTGTATGTACCTAAATATTAATTAAAAAATTTTTACTCATATGTATTCAATTTTTATAATTTTATTCTAATGATAATGTGGCGAAGAATAAATAAATGAATAGAAACTTCATGATCATGCTTAGTTCAACACCATAATTTCGGCTTGTCAAGAACCAAAAATGTCTCCAAAGAGAGTTGGTAAAGGAGAAGAGAGTTTTTGTAGTGGCGTGACACTCGGTGAAGGAGAGGGAGAGTAGGCACGCCTTGAGAAGCTGAGCACCAACGCGTGACGGCATTCGTTCATCCGGTCAAACGTAAAAAAATTCCCATCTAGGGCGGCAAACTTCAAAAGGGCCGTGAGTCGTCGTGAAAAACTCACTTCTCTCCCTCGTTACTGAACCTTACTCCATGCCAAGTTAATATGCACAATAATGTAATGGGTTTAGGGCTTTAAATGTTGATGAACATAGCTACATTTCGGTGTAATTATTTGAAGGCAGAATGAGCATTCAGAATGATGTTCAGAATAAAGAAATACTATACTTTTTTTCAACGAATTGTTAACAAAAAGAGTTGTTAACACCTCTGGTGGTGGCAATATTAAATAACTTAGGTTCATGCTGCCTAGCAAAAAATAGAACTTCCAATGAGTTATAAAATCATTAGACTTTTTTAGGCAAGTTAAAATCACATTTACTCAAAACACTATAATTTTGTTTAACGTGTACGGTATATACACAATTGGCACTTATCTACTGCTACCTAGTTTGGACTTAATTAGTTTATATACTTGGTGAGTGCTTGGTGGTCATGACCCACCCACATAGTCTAGATGAGACCTGAGAGGGCACTCAGTAGATGTAGCTGCAGCAAAGTCGATTACACATTTGCACTTGAGAATCCATTTGTTTCGGGATTTCTCCCGCGTGTGTCCATTCTGGGGGGACAACAGTTTCGCCAATGTACACTTCGGACCTGAAGACGCGAACAGAATCTTTGGAAACCGAACCTCAAAACATATTCCCCCCAGATGAATGCACGTGGAAGAAATCCCGAAGCGAATGGATCCTCAAACGAGACACTCCACGGAAGCCTCAATAAGGAATTTACACATTTACATGTTAAAGAAACCACAAAAAAGTCCATACAAAATATTTGTAAGAAGAAAAGACGTCAATACGAGTTCTTGCTGATTCTTTCTTTTGCTTTTCTTCATTCATTTAACTCATCTTTAAAAGGGTTCTAGTATTTCCAAGAAATATGTCTTTACCTATCGAATAAAAAGAAGACGGTGCCTGGTGAGGAGACTACCTAAATTGACTAAACTCAAGCCTCGGTCTTCACGTCCTGTCCACGGAGGTGTCTTTTGGTCAGTTACTTTACGTCAACACTTTGCAACTATATTTCCTCCAGAGCCTGCATTTCCCGGTAGTCACCCGTTGAGTCACATAAGGAACTTTGGCGGATTATTATTTTAATGGCTGAAAATTTCAAGCGTCCTACTATGTGGAATTCGAGGAATAACAAGTCCACCGCACCTCCGCAACACCGGAGATCCCAGAGACAGCGGAATATCTTCATAAAGGCACCAAGTGTGTCAGTGGACATATTCAGGCGCGATAGTTTTATATTTTGAGAAAATATTGTAATAGATATTTTGCGACATAAAAGCATTCATCAACATCCTACAAGTAACGATATGGTATGTTGTGATGAGTGACTCAATGATAGGCATGGATTGTAAACAATACATATGTTAGTAACAACATAACCTGTGTAAATTTAAACATAACTAGCTGAGAAACAAACGAGACTCACATGGAATGCAACTTCTAAGTACAAAGTATAATCAAGAGAGACAACCACTTAACACTAATTTAAATGTTTTCATGCAATACTTGCCACAAAATTTCAAAGAATAATACACTACTGTTACATGTTGTACGTATAAAACCCCATTTAAAAATGAAAAATAAGATAAACGCCACTCTAATTGCCTTAATTAATTCCATACCGTACTGGCCGTCACCCTAAAAAGCGGAATTGAGAAATGTATTTAATTTTCCTATTATGGAATTACGAACCGTACTTACCAAAGCAAGCTCACAACGATAATGTTTGCTGGATAATTCAGATCTGTGACTGCTTCGCTGTAAATTATAAAAAGAATAATGCAGGGGACCGTCAGTTGTTGTATACCAACAATGGGGATCCCAAAAACAATAGGGTTGTATTTTGCACTCCACCATCAGCTCCCATTATTTTCTCTTTTCCCCCGAGAGCGAGAGATAGTTCTCAATCTGGACCGTCCGTTTCAGGGCAAGGCCTGGAGAAGGAGATGGAGGGAAGGAGATAAGGAGGATCTCCTTAAGACCTAGAGACTCTCCGGGCCGCGAAATATCACGATCCGCCTGGGGGAGGGTTTACAGAGGCGTGAGTCCGAGGGACGGCGGGTCGCAAGGCCCTTCCCATCGGCCTGACCCTCCCCCCACCCTGACCCTCCCCCATCCCCCTCTGACATTCGCGTCCATCCATTAGATGGGGCCCGAGGGGGAGTTTCCCTCGCTCGCCCGCATATCCACCCCCCTGTATCTCGAATGAAG
Organism: Platycnemis pennipes; assembly: GCA_933228895.1. Lineage (NCBI taxonomy): Eukaryota > Metazoa > Arthropoda > Insecta > Odonata > Platycnemididae > Platycnemis > Platycnemis pennipes. The sequence continues at coordinate 124,677,957 of OW121851.1, read as the reverse complement.
GCGCGGGATCAGCGTCCCCGCGAAGTTCACACAGTTCAGAGGGAAAAACGAGGAGGCTTCGAAGGGCGCGAAATCAGGACACGCGGAATTTGCAAAAAGACACAACGATAGGCTTATCAGTGTTCCCGAATTGCCATTTCAAAATTGCGACAGAACTTTAAATACTAAAGATAAAATAACAAGGTAGTTTTCTTCATTAAGGAAAACAGAATTCATTAATTAAGAGTCGTGCCTCAACATAAATGTAGTCATTTTACGCAAATAATTTGGACTGAGTAGCCCCAGTTTACTACAGAATTAAATTTTACGCGCAATTGAAAAAGCTCAGAAATGACGGGGTGCGCTTATTTGTTGCCGTCGTCACAGGCATATAGTTTACGTTGCGTTGAACTTAGTTTACTTAACGCTTATCCGTTAAAATAGTTGCTAACAACATGACTTTGTGCGAGATGAATGCCTGTGAATGGCTGATGTGGTGCCAATCACAGCCACAGACCTTCGCAATGGCTTCTAGCGCACCAAGTAGATATAGGTGACGGCATGATGGTAGGGCAGCCATCCTAAGAGGAGAGGAACGTGATACTCGGGGGAACTCTCAGATGGCTAATGCGTCCCCTTGCACCATCTGCTTTTGAATTCTCATTTTTGGGACTTCCAATTTGCTTAATTATGAGCACGCCGGTCATGACTTGATAAAAGTTACGAGATCTGTAAATTACAACTTTCTAAAACAAATTTTTTAAAGGTTTAAACTTATTTTTTGTTGTTTTTATCTCCTCCGGTGAAGTGGAATGTCACGCGTGGCATAATTAATTTCTACAATAACATAATTCAATTCTGTCATATCTTGATGAATATTATTTCCTATATTACTGGATCTATTTTTTGGGCTGTGCAGTAATTCGTTGATCTTCCTCGTGGAATCTTTTTCCTTCCTTTTTATATCGTCTGCACAAATCCATAAATTCCTACTGTTACTACGTAGCATAAGTACTGCTTTTACTAAGCATTTGAAAACAATAGTTTTAACTCGCGAAATGACATTTGAAAATTACTCACCTACATCATTAATCCTATGATTGCATTTTGAGAGAAATGAAGCTATGGAAGAATTTAGCATGAAAGAATCCTGAATATCGAAACATAAATAAAACAGCCGCAACTTTGAATTTGAAATCAAAGTCATCAATGACTTTGGGTCCGCCCCATGTAGCCAATGGCCATAAGATACATCGGTTACGATCGTACTCACGTTAAAAAGTATACAGATTGATCTTCATTGAACAAAGTGTTGAAGAAGACAATATATAGTGTTTACAGATATTTCAGATTCTAAGCAATATATTTACCATTGAGTTACAATCTAACCGGAAAAAATTTCCTTTAATGGCAATACGACCACATGTTACGCATGAAAGATTAAAGGTGGAGCCACCTTCTACAAATTTCTTAATTGAAGTTAAATTTTCACACCGTTCTGAAGTTGAGAGGGAAGTAGGCAGAAAGAGTTAACGGGAAAATTGTTAACTTCGACAGGTCAATGGCTTTCACAAATAGTTCCATCTATTAGACGTATATGTGTATTTAAAATTGACAATTGTTTGCAGCAGAATAATGTGTGACTATCTTTTGAAATATTTTACCTCATGACCACAATGTCTATTTCTTCCCTCCTTTGTTCCTACTTACGTATTACTTTTACTTATGTCAAACTTTCCTTGCACCCTACTAATTTTCTCCATCGTTTTTAAATCCCACCTCGAAAATGCCACCAAACCCTTCCCTACCATCCTGTCCTCCAATTCCCCCCGGCTCATGGTTCAGAACTGTCTTATTGCCATGAAAATAAGGTAGGCAGGCTGGTTAAGGTAGTAGTTTCCATCTCCTGGACTAGGGTTTGAACCCCGTCGGTTTTAGATTGTTTCTGTGGTATACCAGTATTCATTCACTTGTAGGTATGTTGTGTAGAGCACTTCCAGCTCAGTGCCCCATCCGTCGGATGGAACATTAAACCGCATACCCCTAGGCACCTCCGATTAAGTAAGCTGATATCGACGCCGGGTTTCCTTATACCAACACCACCAAATTCTACCTCTCCCCAAAATAACTAATTAACCTTGGTTATCGGAGGCTTCCCCATATTAAAGAGTATACTTAACGCCTCTTTTTTTCCATTTTTAAAAACATTGCACAATTTCAGGAATATTTTTTCCATATATTCCTGAACTACCTTGGCAACAGCATTCTTCAATTTCATAAAACAAGCAAATAAGAATCAATAGGAAACAGAACAAACACAATGCGAAGGTCTCATAGAAAAATAATGTATATAATACACGACTATACATGTTTCCTCACGAGTGCTCTCGAGAGAAAAACACAAGCTGACTCTTTATATGAATTACTTCTAATAGTAATCGCATGACAAACCAAACATTTATATCGCCACAAAGGCCACCAACAAATGGGAGAAAACGATTTAATTGAGGGGAGCATAAAAAGAGACGTCGGGGAAAGTTGCCCGAGGCATTGAGAAGAGCCCGAGTAAGGCGGAGAACGGGTGAGGTTGGAATCATTTTTTAGAGCCTAAAAGAGGTCTCTCGTATCCCACTTTGCATCTTGAAGTGAGAGAATTGACTATCTCATATAAGCAACGCAACAAACAGCGCGCTTTTATTCGATAAAAAAGGATACGGTGCACCGTAAAGAAATGGCAAGAAGGGCAATGGAGCGGTGAGAATGTTGAGACGAGATATGATGCATGCATGAATACGTAATGAGCTCCTAGATAGTGATATCTAAATGGATCATATGAAAAGGAGTCTTCCTTCAAAGTCTTTACACAAGTAAAATCTTTAGTACAACGTCTAACAAGTGTTGCCATGAGCATGCAGTGGGGGTGTGTTTGAAATCGACGGGATTATCTCAAAAAGGTTACCAAGGAGTCACGTGGTACAAACAAATGTTTCGCAAATTTGGTGTGTGTGAATCGCTCATTACAATCTTATTCATTATTTTTACTTGAATTTTCCTCCATAATATGCATGAGATAAGACTCGTGTGAAAACGATTAAAAATATTGTAATGGGCGATTAAAAAATACCAGAATTATCAAATATTCATATTCGCACAGTGGTGACTCCATGGTTACCAATTCGAGATAATCCCGAAGATTTCACACACAACCCACCTGGTTCGAAAAACATGCAACGAAATCTAAACAGGAGTGTAGCAGATTATTCCAAACATTCACCTTTCCAAACATTCCTTTGCGCCAATAACCCAATTTTTGGCATTATAACGGTTTTATAATTAAGTCTCATTGATTCCCCTAAGATATAAAGAGGCTTCATATGCGTATTCATATGCTAGCTTTTAACTTCTAGCAGCATCATGCAAAGCGGACACTCTACAACCAACACGCGAGGAAATTTAGAAAAGTTTACGCTATGCCAAACTATTCACAAGCATAAATTTATCCTTATCATTTCATACGGAATTATCATTTCATACGGAATTGCTTCCAGAGGAAGCTGAAGATGCTACGGCCGAGAATGTTCCTCGACGACAATTAAGCCTCCGTACCACATTAGCACCGATCCTTCCATTTATCGCTGAGGAGAACGGCGATATTCATCAGGGTCTTCTTTCATCCGCCGGTGCAATATGAAGGAGATACGTTTTCGTGGAATGAGGTTATCTGGTCACACCGGCTCCTGCCCCGCGGTGCTCAGCCCTTACGCGCGCGGGATGTGAAATAGCTGTCGTCTAGGTCAATGTTCCGCCGACGGCAAGAAGTGCCCCGCCTCAAGGAATTCGAAGGTCGCCCGGGTCGGGGGAACCAAGTTCTGGAAATAATTGCGTGCTTGTTCGAACCGAGGGAAACTAATCTGTAGCCTGCACGACATCATTAAAGATAACTCCACTGCCGGCTCAGTAAACCATTGCAAACATCAGGAAGTCTTATATTTACCGCTACACATCTGGACTATTGGTAATAACAGCCTTTCGATGAGCATCAAGCCATATACTCCTATTAAAACCCTGATTAACAGCTTTTAGAGGGTCTCGTTGGTCATCAATACTAGCAAGGTAATGCCTATTTTTTGCCGAGCGCAGCCAAGCACCGTTAGATAATTAAATTTTTATTTATCCGGGAACCGTACAGCAGTGAGATAAACCACATGCCGTTTTTACGCTGCGAAATTTTCACGCAACGTATTTGGATACCAAAGTCGACCTCTTCTAATCACTTCATTCAAAGCGACAATTTTCATATTTTTTAGGCACCCAAAGACAGACCCATATAATAAGCTATATATATTTTAATGATTTGATGGTGCATAAGAAAACGTTTTCTGCCAAAAAGTAGGCCGCGTGATTGCCACGAAGAAAAAGGGACATTAGTATTCAGTCTCGACGCCCATCGACAGGGCACGGAGTAATATTCGTGGAAAAATATCACGACCGTACTACGGATCTTAATGAGTCATTGTTTGTGGCACTAAGCCGATAGGAAAGGGACCGGTGGGAACTCCATTACAGCGTTAGAGCTTTGGCAGGCCGCAATAAAATGTGACTCCATTAACTGGAATTAGATCGAGTTAATACATTTCCTGTGGGAGACGCTTACGACTTTTGGATTCTGATCCATAATAATAAGGAAACGTTTCACCCTCCCCTCTTGCTCTCAAATCGTGAACGGAAGTTGAAAGAACTCTAAAAAGGATAGGAAGCACACGGTATTCGTGACTGTGCCCCTCTCTTTGAAAAACTGTCTACACCAGGGATTGGTAAGCTGCGGTTGGCAAGCTACATACTAATGCTATGGAGTTCGTAGATGTGGCTTTGAAGATAAACTAAGAAAGGCGAAAAAACATCATAGTCCTATTTATACAAGTTTTACAGTAACTTATTTTATTTTAAATAGGATTTTGGCTTTATTTTAAATTTTCCTTGCGTGTTCGCATTATTTTATGGCTCTAGAATTATAACTGAATAACCTCTAGATTATAAAGCTGGTATAAAGAACAGAGTTGGCTCTTCCATCTTAAAAGTTGGCCAAGCCCTTGTCTAGACGCAGTGGGAGGCTATGGGACGTTCCGTTGACCCCAGGCTGCGACACAAACAATCGACGATCGATCCTTTCAAGGTGGCCCATCCCATGCCACAAAGTTAACAGGGGTGGGAAATACAGCTCTACAACCTCAATACTTAGAAATAGTCAACAAAAATGAGTCCAATAGCGGTAAAAAGTTTATGCAACACCACTAAAAAATATCAAAGTTAATTGGTGCTATTTATCGTGAAGTTTATCGCCCACCAGGAGTCTGAACACGCCACACGCAAACTAAAACCAAATACGCCCTCAAATATTCAATTTACGATAGCACGCGGGCAAGTTCAATGCCTAGTCAGGGTCAGGGATCAGAGAAAAAAATTAACTCAACCCTACGATAGGGCTTTCAGGGGACATAATTCAAGAAGCAAGGGTAATGATAACCCAAACACACATTCTATGTTTACTTATGGGAAATCGATTCCTCACCAGGGATTGCCACAGAAATAAAGCTAGGAATATCATTTTGGAGCTACAAAAAATAACATCAAATATAAAAATACCAAGCTCTCGGCAATATAATTTCAGAGCTTTTGGTAACCTCGGAAAGGATACGTTATAATAGGTTACGCAACGTAATAGATTAGCAGAGGAGTTATTCTTACTCCAGGGATTTCAAATCATACACACACTCACCCTCATCCAAAATACCACAGAGATATGTCAAAAGCGAGAATATGTGAGAAGACCTTTTACTTTGGTGTGCGAATTGGTGTGCAGCAAGCCAGAGTTTCGCTGATGATATAGCTCTCATAGCAGAGACAGAGAAGGATCTGAAAAGGATGCTAACAACCATGGAAAGGACAACGGCCAGAAATCAGCTGAAGATCAATACGAAGAAGACTAAGATATTGGTGTCAGCAAGAAAAAAGAGGCCAAAACCAACGTTAAACTAGGAAAACAGAAACTGGAAGAGGTGAAAGAGTTCTGTTACCTGGGAAGCAGAGTTACCAACGATGGACGAAGCAAGAAAGAAATTGTCAGTAGAATAGCCCAGGCAAAGAAGGCATTCTATCAAAAGAAGAATCTACTTACAGCTGAAAATACAAGCTTAGAAGAAACGAAGCAATTCATTAGAACGTATATCTGGAGCATGTTTCTTTACGGCAGTGAGGCATTGACAATGACAGCAGTGGAGAAGAAAAGGGTGAAAGCATTCGAAATATGGTGCTACCGAAGAATGATGAAGATAAAATGGATCAACCGAGTGACAAATGAAGAAGTCTTAAGAAGAGTGGGATAAAAGAGAAGTCTGCTGAGAACTACAAAAAGAAGATGGCACAACCTAATCGGCCATATCTTAAGACACGATGACCTGATGAAGACAATCGTCGAGGGAAGAGTGAACGGGAAGAATGGAAAAGGCAGGCCTCGTATGAGATATGTAGAACAGGTCGTAAAGGACGTGAAAGAGAGGAACTACGTTAATATGAAGAGGTTGGCCGATAGAAGAATCGAGTGGAGGGCTGCGTCAAACCAATCCTAGGACTGTTGACCCATGATCATGATGTCAAAAGCAAGAAATCGACTTTAGGAGAAACAATTATATGACCACTTGACTGATTCTAAGAGTGTCAGCAAGTTATCGGTTGAGGCGTATGTTAAAAGAGGAGCATTTAAAAACACAAAGGGAAGGGAGAAGAGGGTGCGCAGAATATTCGAGAAATTCAGCTACAAATTAGCCTACTTTAGCGGATTAAGGAATATGCATTCACTTAAAGTAATATTATAACAGAGATGACAGGAGGCAGAAGAATTATTGGAGACAGTTGGAAAGAAGTTGGATCGGTCAGAGCGTTCCAAAATTGTAGGGCATGATGAATTCTATCCCTTTATAAAATATTATATTAAAATAGTATATTAAGTCATGTTGTGTAAATTTTTGTGTGAAATACGCCACACCTGTGAAGTCTCGATTTACCCAAGGAATCACTCATCGGCTGAAGGATATAGGGAATAAAATGATTTTTATATCAATCATCAGGTCTGCTGACGAAAGTTACATTTCATCAATTGGGAATTCATTTAACAGATGGCTGTACTTTAAAAAAATCCAACAAATTTCGTATTTACGGACTACGGGGAGTCGTTTTCCTCCCAATTCCCAGTTTGCAACCTTAATATTCTCCAGTATTCCAGTAAGTTTTTCACGGATACACTGAGCATATATGAGGCTGTAATTCCAAAATTTTGTACCATTCGAAGAATTCTTCCATCCGTGTAATGTTTAATGAATTTCCAACGTTAGTTAGGAAAAGATTAGAAGTACAATATATTTTTCCGTTATTTCACAGCCCTCGGTGGTGTATATTGTTGCGCGTTTTTCAAAATTTTAAAAGAGAAGGTAAAACCACGGGATTTACTATTTTTACACACTTTTGATTTTTGGCATTTATAAATCATAAAAGATTTTTGGAGACTCTCTGGTACATGGATTATACATAGGCTGGATATCACCAGGAGATCGATAAAAATTGTTGAGATACCCACATTTTTAATGTTCTTCTTAAACATTGGTATGTATCGATCCCCTTGTATCAATGTTGTCAATCCTAATAAAAGACAACAATAGATCAAGCTGCTGTTCAGTTGTCACGTCCAAGAAAGGACGTAAACTGAAGTCACTGCCTTTTCTTTAATTCTCCTGTGACAGAGTAATTTCATAAGGTTTAAATAACCAATAAAAGTATAGTAATGCTATGCAGTCGCAGAGAAGAGGCCAAGATCAAAGTTAAACTAGGAGAACAAAAATTTGAGGATGGGAAAGATTACGTCTTTGGGAAATCTGGGAAATTAAATCTGGGAAGCCGAATAATCAACGATGGTCGAAGCAAGAAATAAATTGTCAGTATAATAGTCCAGGCGAAAAGGGCATTTCCCAAAAGAAGATTCTACTTACAGCTGGAAATACAAGCAAGGGCGTGAGGAAACATTTCATTAGATCATACATCTATTCGTCTTAATGGCAGTGGAGCATGGATGATACCATCAGCAGAGAAGACAAGACTGGAAGCATTTTAAATGTGGTGCTGCAGAAGAATGATGAAGATTAAAGGGATCGACCGAATGGCTAACCAAAAAGTCTCCAGAAATGTGGGAGAAAAGAGAAGTTTGGCGTAAACTTTGAGGGAGAGACGAGATAGGGTCATACCTTGAGACATTGTAAACCGGTGGTGTAAATGATCGAGGGAATAGTGAATGGGAATAATATCAAAGAAAGGCCTCTTCTAAGATATACAGAACAAGTAGTGGTGGATTTCAAAGAGAAGAATTACGTTTCTATGAAGAGGTTAGCTGACTGAAGAATGGAGTGGAGAGTTAGTTGCGTCTAAGCGATCTCCGCAATGCTGACTTATGATGATGATTATCAACCATCAAGGTTTGAAAAATAAAGGATAATTTTAAGTATTTACGCTTTCAAGGAATCGAATATGGTATAGCATTTTTAAGTAAGAGAAGAAAAAAAGATAGGTAGTAAATGCTACTTCTGATTCTAACATGTAAGGGATAAACATCCGCTGCTATCTTCTTTGAACTCACCAATAGATGACTAAAGTCATTAATTAAACTGACACCCTACTAATTCGGACATACTTAAAGATAACACCCTGCACACCACTGCAGAATATGTTAAATCCGTCTTTAAAGTAATGTTTCCCACATATTGAGTTTAAGGCAACCTATCATCCTATCCATGAATTGCCGTGGAGAATGGCTATGTTGACACCCACACCACAAGAAGTAAAATAGACGTTGACTTTGACCAGTATAAATTAAACCAGACTTTGATTAGCGGAACCTCTGCGATACACCGAAGAAAAAATTACACTGAACTGAATCTTCGTTGCAGTACTCGCTTCATTCATTTCTTGAATAAGTCCACACCCGTCGGATCAGTTTGGAAGAAGGAATCTCCAAAAGTTAGGCCGTCAAGATCCACTTCGCTATTTGTCTGAGCGATTTAATATCCAGCGTGGAGGGAGGTCGATCACAGAAGAGCGAATCCCTTTAATATACAGGAGATGAAAGACAATGTGCTCGTCTAATCATACGATCACGCATCAAACAAGCGGAGATACCATCTGAGGCGCCACAAAAAACCCGTCTTTTGATTTTTTCTCCTTTGCGAAGTCCCGGGCGTCGAAAATAAATGAGACCATTACGAAGGCGTGGCGTTGATTGCAGGGCGAAAGGATTGCCTCCTTTTAAATTGATTGCACGGAAAACACATGAAGGATGTCTGTTTTTTCATCTTACCTCTTTCGAGTAGAATGAGGCCGTTTAATTACTTAAACTCACATGCGTGTACGGGGATTCTTTCCTCCCTCATTGTTCGCAAACAAGTCCTTCAATAGGGTGGTGAGGGGGAGGGAAAGTAATTGACTCTGCCGTTCGAAGGGGGTCATCGGACACCCTCAGGGGTGGCACGCGGAAGGAAGGGTGGAAAGGGGGTTCGGGTTTGGTGAGGGATGGGCAGAGACTTTCCCAACCAGCCCTCATATCCCAATTTCCTCCCCTCTCATCCCCTTTTCGAAGAGCATATATCCCTCCCACGATTTCTCTGTCCCTTTTTTCTCTCTCTCCACTCCACACCCTGAAAGGATTTCTTATTGGTACATTCAACCATTTCTTTAGACCCTGACATGCCCCTTGCACGCTTCTAAGTTTCTTCTGCGAAATTTTACGAGATATTCTATCATCATCATCATCGGTAACACAATCCTAGGATTGGTTTGACGCAGCCCTCCACTCGATTCTTCTATCGGCCCACCTTGTCATATTACCGTAATTCCTGTCTTTCACATCCTTCACAACCTGTTCCTTATGCCTCATTCGAGGTCTGCCTTTTCCTTGCTTCCCGTTCACTTTTCCCTCGACGACTGTCTTCATCAAGCCATCCTGTCTCAAGATATGGCCGATTAAGTTGTCCCGTCTTTTTTTTTAGAGTTTTCAGCAGGCTTCTCTTTTCTCCCACTCTTCTAAAGACTTCTTCGTTAGTTACTCGGTCGATCCATTAAATTTTCATCATTCTTCGGTAGCACCACGTTTGGAATGCTTCCACTGTTTTCTTCTTCTTTGCTGCCATCGTCCATGCCGTAAAGAAGCATGCTCCAGAGATACGTTCTGATGAGTTGTTTCCCAACTTCCACGCTTGAATTTCCAGCTGTAAGTAGATTCTTCTTTTGAAGACAGCTAAATTAAAAAAAAAACTTTCCTACAATTGAAGTATCGTTATGTATGTACTTTAAAAAAACCTTTTTGGAAATAGAGCTGTTTCCGCTTCCACAAATGTACAACCAGATAGCCTCAAAATCATGTCGGCTCATTTGGAAAAGTACTTTCAATAATATGAGCTCTTGGCGGCAAATAAACCATGTATCAAGAAGATGCTTCCACACCATTTGCATACATTCAAAAGAATACCACCTCTTGGTGAAGACATGATCGTTTCTAAGACCTGAATGAATGTAAAATATGATCTGGAGCAGACTAGCAGTCACGTTGCTGCGAAAACGTTTGAGATACCAGGCATCACTTTCTTAGTTGGAAGATTTTCATTTCTTGAGATATCGCTCTGAACATCAGTGTACGACGGCAAAGTTTGAAGTATTTTGGTAAACCCTGTTTTACATAGATAACATGTTCAAATGCGTTACAAATCTATTTTAAAACGTGAAATTGGCATAAATAAAACACATAATGTACCTAGTATTTGATGATATTTCTTCAAATGTTGGCTTTACTCTCTCCATGAAAAGTAGTAATCTCATGGTTACGAAAAGCCCTTAAGAGCGAAAATTCGCTGATAAAATAAGTGTAAATACATGTGTGAATATAAATCGAACTTCAACCCTAAGTGATTGTGAGGGTAATAGGGTGAAAAGAAAGTATTTCACATGAAATGAGTATAAGCTAAGTTCTTCATTGAAGGATATCAGTTTTCTGTAAGCAGTAAGTTCAGTAAGCTAAGTTCTTCATTTTCTGCTGCAACTACTTTTATTCTAGTTTTTTTATTATTCCGCCTTATTGCACACGGAAAAGGCTACACTAAACTTCTCCGCCTTAATATTCATCACTCTAAGTTTATCTTTATGACGTATGTACGTAACCACCATATCTCACTGGGAATTTTAATACATCTTTGAAATATTCAGAAATAGTGTTACCCATGAATTTCTTAAGGATTTTTAGTGTGTACTTCAACCTATGATCTAATAATCATCCCAAAACTAAATCCTCTAACAACTGGGAGACATTATAACCCTAACATAAAACTTTTTATGCACTTAACAGCTCTTCGCTGTACTCTATTCAACTCCTACGATTGTTCGGTGGAGTTTCTAATACAGGCAAACAGCCAAGAGGTTCCGGGTCGTTTTAAATCTCGTAAAGCGTGTCTTAAGAGCTAAGAAGAAGTGTGCTATCGTGGACGTTGCCTCTCTCTCTCTCTCGATCACACTTTCTCAACACATGTCTTATCGTCCCTTCTGCCTCCTCCTCGCCCGTAAGGTGAACAGAATGGACCCGCCCTCTTTCCCTTTTATAGCCCACTAATGTACGCGTCTCGGAAAGAAGGTTAAAACGTTTTCGCTGCTCTATCGAGGAGATGGGAGGACGAGAGAGAGAGGGGTGAATGAAATATTCTCACAGCCGCTCTGGTGTAGCGGAGCGGTCGAAACACCCAGGAAGACTTCTCCGACATACGCACTAAGAATGCGAGTCATTTGTACTGTCACACCGGTATATTTTTCTCAATTTAACGATGTGTATATACATGTTTTGCACCGGTATACAAATACAATCCATGCGATGCTCTCAATAAAGGAACATGATAAATGCTACATCAAATAAACATACCTACTAGACTTATTTAACTAAAATTAATTTTGAAATGCCAGTTTACCTTGAAATATTGACATACCTAAACATAAACTTGAAAACTTTCACCGATCATCTCAGGCCTAAATTGTTTGTCTCTCTACCATTGCGTAGTATAATTAACGTAGATAAAGAAGGAACAATCATAAAACTTGTAAAATGGTGGCTGTTTGAGATCAAAGAGGTGGAGTTTCCGTTTAAAAGGAATGAGTTAATGTTCCTTTTTGTTAGCATAGACTGATGATAGTTGACATATTTTTCATTGTTTTTATTATATTCCACTTTCTTATTGTCTCTTTATTATTATTACAATTGTGTCCACAATAAAGTCTCGTAGTTAGATTTTTAGTGTGCAGAACAGCGTCTGCATGTTGTTGTTACCTTTTTTGATGCTATGACGTTTTTGATGTTTTGATGACATTAAGAAGTCGGTTCCTCAAATAGCATATATTCCTAAGGTGACCTTACATTCCTTACATATGCCCTATATTCCTTGGTTTTGTTAAATGAATTTATATTTAAAAAATATGTATAGAGAGTATGTATACATGCTAATATAAGGAATAAATAAATATAGGCATGGAAGTAGGCATAGGAAACAATAAGAACTCATACATAGAGTATGCTGCTTGATTACAGTGACGCATGGACGATAACTGCCACAGAAAATGTAATACAGGATTTATTTTGAAGTGTAGTGTAATAGAGAAACTGTGAAGATAAAAAAGATAAACCGAGTGACGAAATAAGAAGTCCTACGGTAAGAAGACTGAGAGAGTAGTTAAGTCCAATAGAAATTCTGAAAAGTGAAGGGAACATTCTAATCGGCGTATCGTGAGACGTGATAGCCTGATGAATACTTTTGTCGAGGAAAAAGTGAATGGAAAGAATCTCGGGTGATATATACGAGACAAGAGGAGATACGAGGGATGTAAAAAAAGGAATCAAGTATATTTGAAGTTACCAGGTTGATGAACCATATGGATAGCTGCCTCAAACCAATAGGGTTGAAAATTGCCGTGAAATATTATCAAATATTGCTGCACACGTTGTAGTGTAATGGCAATGGCGTATCGTATTGATTGAAAAACAGTTTTATGTTTTCAAAGACTCTTCTCAGAATATGGGTATATTGCATGTATAATTATGAGGGATTATCGGTATATTTCGGATGTGCTAGTGTATTCCTATGCCAAGCTCCCCTGCTAAGAGGTTGCACCTGCCAACACCACAGCGCCACATAGAGGTATGGGGTCAGCCTACGTACAATGGGTGCCTCTTTTGCGGTCATCACGCCGTTGTCGTAAACACAAGGGGTAAACGTCGTGACACAAGGGCATGGAAACCACACATCTGCACGGCCTCCCCTCGTTTTGCTTCCCTTCGGCCTGTAATTCGCACGAAGGGAACTTTCCCAGGTGTGTCCGAAATGGTCGATCCCGTTCGAAATTTTGCAGCCAACTCTTCTCCCCCCCCCCACCACCACTTTGATTGCAGGGAAGCGGTTGGGGGGGAGGGAGGCAGGAAACTACTCGTCGGCGAAAATTCAGTTTTGAGGACCCAAAACGCATTCAATTACCTCTCACCCTATTTCTGCGGGGAAGTAAGAGGCTTCGCTCAAGTGGGGCTTCGCTCGAAGCTGCAGGATCAGTCCACCGCGTGGTGGAGTTGTGAGTCTAGCAACTTTATGGGTTTGCTATGAAACAAGCGGGGATGACTAAAGATCTTCAGCAAGAAACATGTGAAAATCAGTTATTTGAGTCTTGAGTGGAGTGTGAACAAGGTAATCTTGAGGTACTGCGAATTTAAGGAGTAAGATTTGAGAGAAAAGAGAGTTCAGCTGTCGTCTTCATCGCCTACAATAAGGAAAAAAATAGATGTGATGTAAATTACCGAGGAGATGGTGTTTCCAACTGTCTCTTTCGGGAGTCGCTGCGTGTAGAGCTTTGTCGTCCAAGCTTTGTCGTCCATTACAGGCCGTATCATCAGGGTTAAAATAAGGTTAATTTTGTAATGGACGCGAGAGCTTGGAAGACAAATCTCCGCACGTAGAGACTCCCGAAAGAGACCACTGGTAAATCCTCCATGCTGCTGAAATCTACGCTCAACAATTACGAAGAGATCGTATGGGTTATAGGTTTGGAGTAGTGCTTAGATTACTGGCTTTTTCTAGGGCACTGGCTCCGAGGATCCGGGTTCGGATCCCGGCAAAAGTAAATATTAGCAATCCGGCCATATTTCGATGTTTTGTGGAGAGCATTCGAGTTCAGTACCCCGACCGTGAGATGGGAAGTTAAACCGTGGCCCCCATGGTACCTTCTGTCAGAGTAGGCTAATTCCGACACCGGATGGCACAGGCAACGTGGCGAAAGGGTTCGTGTGATGGCCAGTATACTGATTTCCGTCCCGAAGGCCCAGGTTTGAGACCTAGAAATAGCCGATTTTTCATTGAGATACCGGCTTCTATGTGAGTGCTGTGGGGTGGGTTCTTTAAATTTAGTACTTCGTCCATCAGAATAGACGTAAAACACTAGACACCATTCTTAATATGTAATAAAATGCCGAAGCTCGATTTCGCTCCACCCTTCTTTCATACCCTGAAAAATCCCTGCCACTTTCCTGATGGCCTCCTAATAATAAAGCGCTAATGACATAAACTATCGGTCACCTCCCGCAATTACTGCTAATTAAGAGTAACAGCATGTAAGGCCTGCTTGATACTCTAAATCTCTAAATATTTTTTTAAAGACTTGTGCAGTGTCTATTCCACATGATAAACAGTTTGAAATTAGAGTAGTTTTGCACGTGAATGAAACGATTAGAAGGAAAAGTATATTGATCAATCATGATTGCACAGGAAGAAAATTGGAAAAATGGTCCAACATCAAATACTCCGAAAAAATAAGTTGAGAATTAAGGATAAGGACCGGGAGTCATCTCGGGTATATTGAAACGACAATAGAAGGGTTAGCAATCAATCTGAAGCCAGAGGGACTAACAAATAACTCCGAAACTCCTTTGAGAAAAAATTCACGGGGCCTCATTAGGGAATCAGGATTATGAGCCGGCACTTTAAATATTTGCGAGATAAATACATGTTAACACGATGTTCAACTGTTTCGCGCCACTTCACTAGATGATGAAGGAGAGGGAATATCTCCTCGTTGAACGGAGGCAATATTTGAGAAATGCCCTTGACTCCTGATGGATGCGGCGGTCCTTGCATTGATTATCAATTCCCTTCCCTCCTCTCTCTCCCTCATCTCCGGGTTCCTTCGCTAAGCAACGGAGGAAGGTGTGACCATTAAACCGGGCACGAGAGTCCCTTGGGGAGGCAGGAGGGTGAAAAAATTGCGAGAAGGGGCATTTGAAGTTCCCAATTGCCAGAGAAACCGCTCTCGACAGCTTGAGGGAGGATAAGGTGTGGGGAGAGGATGAAAGGTTGAGAAGGCATTCCTAGATTTGGGGAAAATGAAATTTAGTGCACGAATGAACTAGATATATTTGAGAAAAGGTGGTAGAACTCCTCCTAAGAGTTTCAAAAAGGCTTCCTTTCTAAGCAGGAGGGTTCTTTTAGACTTCACCGCTTTAGACACACTCCAAAAATTATCGAGAATAACAATCGCAACCAGTCGCAAGTGATGCATAGTGGAACAGGACGAGCGGTGTGGAAAACTTAAGGCTATAACGACCGGCTATTGACCGGAATAACTCAAGTTTAGTTCCGTAAGAAACCCCTGGAAGCCCCCAGCTATAACCCAACCTGTAAGATTTTCTGGGTCATGAAAATCTCTGAGAAACCATTCGCGCTGAATTTTCTGTTCCCAAATATGTGAATGCCAAATTGATATTATAGTGGAAGATTCGAAGGCTGGAAGAAATAAAACCATGCTCGCTGCGAAAACTGCAACGAAAGTATGAAACCAGCAACCCATCGTTTCGGTCATGTTTTAGAAATATTGGCATAAACTTGATTTTCAAATGATTATGCCTCATTGCTTTGGCCAAAAATAAAAAAGTGAATGGTAATTGAAAAATGATGCAGAGTGATATCATGCAGAGTGAGACATCATCAGTCAGCAATCCTGGGATTGGTTCCACGAAGCTCTTCACTAACTTCTTCTATCGGCTAATCTCTCCATATTTACGCATATATTCTCTTTAACATCCTTCATTACTTATTCCATATATCTTTTACGAGGCCTTCCTTTGTCGTTCTCCACGCCCACTTTTCCTTCAACAATTGTCTTCATCAGGCCATCATGTTTCATAATATGACCGATTAAATTTCATCTTCTTTTTAGTTTTCAAGACTTTCTTTTCTCCTACTCTTCTTAGAACTTCCTCGTTACTTACTCGGTCGATCCATTAATCTTCATCATTCTTCCGTAGCATCACATTGTGGTGGAAGATAAATGGAATATAATTATGAAATCATACCGCCTCAAATTCTAAAGATATTAGATTTGGGAGAGGAAACGGTAGACCAAGAAACTAAAGGATAAATAGATATGGAAAAAGAGACTCCTGAAGGAAGAAAGAACTTTTGATGCTTAAGTAGAGTGTGCGTATGCAAAATTCACGAAAGTTACAGAAGCGAAAACTATGCATGTGTACAGGAGCGAAGAAAAACTTGAAATAGGGGAAGATCCTGGCCTACAACCAATAATTTGGCATTCATTAATAAATTTCCCTTAACGGAGAGATATACATCTACATTATACCTTGCAAGCCACCATAAAGGTGTGTGGCAGGGACATTTATTGTGTATCTAGCGTAATAGTACCAAAAATTGATGTTTGATCTATTTGCCCCGATCCGGGTAAGCAAATCGATCCTACCTCAAAATATGGCACCCCTATGTAAGTCCAATAATAATAATGGTTACATCATTTGGTGCACTATAAAAGGCAGTTCTGGCAGTCCCGATGACCTAAATAACGAAATTGACAAAAATAAGAACAGTAATAATTTATGCGAGGAAGAACAATATAATAACCATACTTTATGTTGATCGACTGAACATTCCGGTGTTATTATTATGACGGTAATAAAACATTTCATCTGTCAGCCTAAAATAAGGAGATACATTTTACTTTCGAAAAAAAAAGTGCCTATCACATTAAGTATGATTAGGCCAGTTAGAGAATGTATCACGTTTCCTGTATGAAATATACAGGCCACCAAATAAGCATACAGATTCAAATACTATACAATGAGCAGAATGTATTAGTAGAATGAGCAGAATGTATTAGCAGAACAGGCGGTCTCTGGGGAATTTTATGTATGTATTTATCTAAGTGAACTATTGCAGTACCATTCTAAAGTAAGCAAAGTGGTAGTGCAGAATTTACGTATGCTTACGTATTCTACAGTATGCTGCACAGTATCAAATTTGGCATTATATTGGTTCAAAGTAGGTATGAGTTGGCCAAATTGGCTGTAGGGTAAAAGATATTGGGCCAACATTGGTTCGAGCGGGTACGGGTAGCAGGTGAGTTCCAATGATTTTGATACATAAATTATGCATAAAAAATTTGTTCAACCCGAAGGTTGGATTTTTATAGGTGAAGATAGAGCTCACACCGTACTAAGCCATTGGTGAGTGAAATTCACACATTCAGGATAGGAGTCAGGGGGGTTATTTCCTTACCTTGGGCCACCTGCGATTTCCAACAAAGTTCTGACACGCAGAAAATCTATTCGTGAGGATTTTTTTTAGGTAGGGGTGTCCATAAAGCTTCTTCCCGGAATTTGAAACTGGGACTCTCCGGTCTGTAGCCCATCACTATAGCCACTAGGCCTCCAGGACCCCCAAATTATGCATATTACTCATAAATGTCTACCCCATTGGCGTTATCCCGTAGCGATTTTCCATTCCTTCGAGTGGGGATCAATTATGCGGAGCCGCGAAAGAATGAGGTGGTCCCAATGGTTTCGCGAATGCTCAGCAAGGAATCTCTCGTCGGCTTGGCTAAAGGTTCGTAATGGATGGCAAATCCGTCGCCAAGAGGGAGAAAATTGAGTTCAGCCCGTACGTTCTCTAAATCCTATATTCGTCCACATGGCCGAACACGCACTCAAGACGACTTTCTACCTCTCCGGGCGAACGCAGTCCCAACAGCTCCCGCGGCCCGCCCGACATTCCTTTTTTGTTTTCATTCTTTTGGGTTTTGCGTCCGGGCCACAAATCGCCGGGAAGGAAAGATCCTTCACTTCACCCCACCTCCTACGAAAGAATCTTCGCTGAAAATATTCGCCTCAGGTGGGACCGGGATGGGAAACAGAATCCGCCTATAAGAGGACTCCCGTGAGAGTTAAGAGTTATAAATGCCACCCATCTACACATGTTTGGTACCTTGCCAGCCACCGCACCAGGACGTACGGCAGAGGATGACTCCGCAACAAACATTCACTACCCTCACGCATATAATTCTCTTACTAATAATTACATTACTAATAAAACTTCTCCGCCACGGTGGCGGCGGGGTAAATCCCTCGCCTGCCGACCCCAGGGTCGCGGGTTCGAATCCCTCCCGGGGAGGATTTTCGCTTTCCTTTCCACAGGATGTTTGTATCGTACAATATGTTAATTGTAAGAGAGGACTTTGAGTCCTGGAATTCGTATATTAAAATAATACAAATATATATAAAAAAATAAATAAAAAATCTCCATCATCTTCATCTTCGTTTGACTCAGTTCGATGGGACGTTAACCGTGATCTCCTTGGGGCCTTTCTTTAAGAATAGGCTACTGTTGACGCCGGGTTTCTCTCCACCTTTCTTCCTTACCATATCATTCCCATCGTTAGGCATTCCTCCCCGTCTCGAGCGCTTTGATGGGCGGAGCCAACCGCAGGTAATGATAATTTCATACTGATATAATACGTATCAGCTTCTTATCGACAGTATACGCATCACATTCATATTGATATTATAAACATCAAATTCATATTGATATTATAAACATAAAATTCATATTGATATTATATACATCATCATTCCCCGTTTATTCCATATATGTATTTCATGAGAGGCCTTCCTTTGCCATTTTTCCCATTCACATTTCCCGCAACAGCGGCTTTCATCAGACCAACATGTCTCAAGATTAAGGTTTTACTGTTTAGGCTTAGTAAATATGTAGGATTTACATTCATAATTGCTTCTAGTTCTAAATATTATGGACAGAAGATAGGGAATCTCCAGAGAAATTGCTGTAACTGGTGAAGGCTATTCGGGTACCGAGTCACACACTGAATTTCTGCCAACGTTTCTATGGGCGAGCCGCCCATCGTCTTTAGGGTTCGCCGAAACATTTCTGAACCCTGAATGATTGTCGACGACTTAACACATTGAAACTTCGGCAAAAATGCAGAGCGTAACCCGGTGAAATACCCGAATAGCCTTAATCAACAACATAAGCCAGGAAAGCTTCCCAACATTCTTCAATATCTGTAACTGCACACCAAGCATGTGAAGATAGTCGTAAACAATCAGTGATGGGGAGTAACTAAGTAAAGGTAACCGAGTTACCGGTAACGATTACTTTTTTGGTACTTTTTTCTTGGAATCGTTACATTTTAGAAAAGGAACTATAACTCTTAATCTGATCAGGGCTTACTGAAAGTTACCGTTACTTTCTTGTTTTATATCTCTCATGACAATTTTAATATTTGAAGATAATCTCCTGCTTTTGGAGGAAAATAGCTCCGGCACCATCGATGGTGACGCCGGTAGTTGTTCCAATATTGCGAACACGAAGGGACCGTGATTGCGAATTTCAACATTCTTTGCAAATAATGTTCTGGAGTGCTAATTGTAATGCATTGGAGGAGGCATTGGCAAGCCAGCCTATGGGTGACAATGAATCCAGAATGGGGGTGCATGGGAACGATTAGGCCCCACCTACTTCATCTTTATCCATGAAAGTTACTCGAGTAGCACGTTCGTACCTACCAATATGGCGGGGGCTTCACTAATTAGTGGCGATTCCTCCTCCAGTACATTCTAGCCTCCTTGATTGAAGTCGTTACGGGCCATACTTCCATCTTGACGAATGTTTCCATTCAGCAGCCTTTTGTGGCAGAAATTAAAAGAATCACTTTTCAGGTATTTACTATCCTATTTTCAGTTAACTGAAGGTATGAGTACCAAAAATGTGATTACGAGATACAAACTTTGAATTGGGGCTAAGGTTCATAAATATGCCGGCGATTACTCACTTTTACATTAGCAGAGCCTCAGTATGTAGCTTAATTTATCAATAATAATTTAAGAATGTCAAATTAGATAACGGGTTCCATAAATTGGATGGATGGACACCTCATTTCAGCGTCTCTAATTGTATGTTGTTTATTCATCCTAGCAACATGAATAACCTCGTTCTCTCTTCAAATAGTGATGTTTTCATCAAAGGTCCTCTTCTTCGCTTGCTTTCAATTTTTCTTTTTATGATTCTGCTTATCAAACGATTTCAGCAAAATATTCCCAGCATACTATGGTAGACTGGACCATAATGATAAAATTAGAGGAATTGATTGCCGAACTAACAGATTAAAATGCCCTTCTTTCCTAGAACAATTAGGGATATGAATAGCTTTAAATATATCCAATAGTATAAATACAAGTGTATCAATGGATACATAGGTAGTTGCATGTAGGTATAAGAACTTTAAGCTAATCCAACTAACAACGTGCTTTCGCATGCTTGCTTTGCTATTTTTATATTTTTTAAATTGTGAAATTTAGACCCTACTATAATTATTAACCCTTTTTATGCATGATATGTCATGCATGTTTTGTGTGAACCTCCTGCCACACACCTTTATGGTGTCTTCCAGGGTATTATGTAGATGTAGGTGCATTGTAATATAGTAAAACCTCGTAAGTAACTGAGATCAGTGTTTAACGAATTGTGTAAACTGTTTAGATATGAAAATTTTTCTGCGAAAACTATAGTCTAATAATTCATTGGAGCCACTACGAGAGAACCATCTACATTATTCAATCATGCAATCATCAGTAATATGCGTTTAAATAGTTTTATGAAATATAGTGTGTTGAAATAATAACTAACTGTAAAAATTAGCTTGCATTAGATACTCTCACATTGACCTCATTGACCCATTTCTATTTTTTTTCAAAAGTAACTGCAATCTACTTGTAACTGTAATTAGCTGCCTTAAAAATGCAATCAGTACTTCTAACTGATAACAAATTTTGGAAATCAACTGTAACTGAGCCCGGTAACTTGTTATAGTACTTTACGATTAGTAGCATATGACTAGCATGGGGAACTCCATTTGGATGAGATTCCTAATGACTCAGCACAGTAACTGCAGCTGGAGTCGTTTTACCACATGTAGGAGCATGGTTGACGTTAGCACCTGATATATACAGTCGTTTGAAGAACTGAGTAAGAACCTGGGGGCATTTGGTAATACCCCCAGGTTCTTACCTGGGTCTGCATATTCTAATAGTTGTATTTTTTCCTTGAAGAAGGGAAGAGGGCAAATGTTTTAAAAGAACTTCCATTCTCACATATTAAGTTTCATATTTTATGTCAAGTCAAAGAATATTATTGAAATTCCGAATTAAAAACATTGATTTTCATAGGGTAAAAAACGAACATAAAAAGCTAAAATAGTTGATTACTCTGTGTAATCATCTACGCTAACTGTCTCAAGAATAAAGGCAAGAATTTCTCCAGCCCTTATTTACCTAAGATCACTGGCAACAGTATTCTGGGCCCACGGCATCATTAATTAATGTTATTACACTTGGCTATCACGTAGATACAATGAAAAAGTCATTATCAAAAACGCAATAACATACTAAGGCTAGCTAATATGGATTTTGATAGTTAGAATTGTAAATGGTATCACATCGATATTAACCTTCGTGTATTTACCATCTCATTGATTAATTAATTCCCATATTTCATGTTTCAGGATGAAAAAATGAGTTTAATTTTGAGATACCTATAGTAAAACTCTTTCAAAAACAGACTTTTCAGCGGTGTGCTTTCAAGATCATCTGAGCAGAGCTCTAAGAATATTGCACCGCATAGAGGGTTAACCCTCTTTTGAGAGCTTTGAGGCAGCAACTAGCAGGCATCGCCAAAGAGGGAAGTCACTGGCAAAGAAAATATGATCATTAGGCATAAAAAATCGTTTTTGGGACTTGTACTGATTTGCTCATGAGTTGGCTCTCGCTTCAAGGCCCCCCCCCCCCCCGCCCACCCCCATTACTCCCCCGCCTCTTCCAGGCTTCCAGCACCTTGCCCCCCCGAAGGGACGGAATTAATGCGCCATAACCGATTCACATGGTTTGCTCTTTAATGGCGATTTCTTTTCCCCAAAAAAAAGCTACAGGGTCGCTATGATTTTTTTTGGCTCTTTTCCACCGAAAGGCAGAGAAATCATTGTGAAAGAAAGCGGATTATCTCGCGCTCCTTAGTGCGACTGGAGTTTCTGAATATGTCTACGGATCAAAAGAAAATCTCCATGGCACACAAGCCAACCTTTTATTTAATTCTCAGTCCCATGAGGACAGAATTATCTCATCGTTGTTAATCACTTTCCGCCTGTAGCTTAAAGATTACACAAACAGTAGAAGAGCAGAGGTAAATTATTATATCATCAGAGTGAAAATTAAGCCATGCAAGAAAAAGGTTTAAGGGTTGTAAAAATATTGGCTTTCAATAGGTAGCATAACCAGCAAGCTGATCGTAATAACTAGCTCATTAACGCATGATCCTCATAGCTCTAAGGTCAAGGTTGTGAGTCCTGCCTCGGGCATTAGTTTTGCGTACGTCTACGGATTAAAATAAGTTCGTTAAGATTTAATCTTAATATATAATGCGCATCATAATAGATCGTTGAAGACCTTATTCTACTAATTACCACCGATGGACGTAGCAAAAATAAAAAGGATTTGCTTTCTTTCCTCAATATTACAAGTGCATATTCATTGCTGACTTCCGTCTTAATTGAGGCCCTGAACTATTCATGAGACAAATAAAGGATGTCAGATCCCTGGCTACCGACAAGGCAGCCAAATCTGTCGTACTCACCTCGGCTATTGTGTAAGGGGAGAAATTGTACCAGTCACTCATTTCGAGTCATAATCGCTTGATTTGTCTCTGTTCCTCGAGTTTGGTGTCGATTTATAGCATGGTCCGACGCCTCAGAGCATGCCTCAACTCCTCCCTTCGTGTCCCCATTCACTCCTTTTGTGATTCACATTATTGCGTGGGCACAAGAGAAGATGGCAGTATCCTGTTTTCACTGTCCTCCCATCTCCTCCCTTTTAATACATCAACAAAGGTTTCTCGCCTACAACACGGATGATGCTGATACCGCACATGAATCTCTTTAAATTCATCATTGTGAGGCGAGACATAAACTCTAATAGCCAACACAGATAAGATTCAACGTTAAATACTGTTTCGGTCGGAAGCACTATGTATCTCAATTGGTTTCTTACAACCTATAGTTGTTTTTTCATGTTTTCGAGCAATAAAGCTGAGGAAAATCGTTATGTAGCTGGAAAATACGACGAGAAACGTGGAAAAACTCAACCAATTCAAGAACCCGACTGTTAGATGGGAATTTAAACGGTAGACCACTTGTCACCTTTCACTTAGGCCATACTAATGGCAATTGTGTGTTCCTCTCCACACCTCCAAGATATTCTTAAGATATTTCTTGTTTCCCACATGCCAATATTGAGGTGTAAATGACAGTTGTCGGTCGTCCAAAGCTTAAATGATTTCCTGAATGAATTTTAAATCGATTGATTAAAATTAAAGCGCTTTTCAGTGTACGGGACACACTTTTTGCACTAATATTCTTTCTGGTAAAGTTCACTGGATAGTCTGTATTGTTGGAATGAATGCAAATTAATAGAAAGCTATTTAAGATCGACTATTAATATGTCGTCTGCTTTAGGAATCCAATAATACTGTTCGAAGTTTCGGTTAAACTTTGAGAATTTTTCCATTAAAAGATCCTAAATGTAGCATCACCAATACAAAATATTTACTAGAAATTGGTATATAAGCGTCAAAAGTAACTGTAATTTTCGACAAGTATAGTATTTTTGTCCGGCTTCGGTTTGGTAGAATATATTTTGTCTATACCTTTATAAATTAGGTAAAAGCCATCTTATATCATATTCGTTAGGGACGAATGGGAAGTGCAGTGAGAAAATCTCATTCCTTGCCCAAAAATATCTTATAAGGTGGTACCAAACTAATTAGTTCACCTTAGGATGAAGTAGTACTTCGAACAAGGTGAAAATAATGATACTGCCTTGGAAATTCACTATAATTCCGCACATTATTCTGTTCCAGTTTCTTCGTATTACGCCTGATAACTCGCTATTAGAAACTAAAATATTTATACTCATCTGTTAAGTGAAAGATGAAAAATACATAAATGTGAAGAGATTAGCCGATAGAAGAACTCAGTGGAGAGCTGCGTCAAACCAATCTGAGACTCGTCTATTGGCTTAAAAATAGCAGGTACTTGATAGAAAGTCAAGAAGATCAAATTTTCCGATTATGATTCCTCAGTCATCTTTTCCATTTCCGGATCCGTATCAAATTTAACTATGACGTACCGTCCAGAGAGCTGATTCATATTCCGATGGTAACGTGGGACCCCCACGCTTTCAATCTAATGTGAGACGGGTTTAGTTTCTCGCGGTTCCACGCGAAATCCATACTGGAAAAGGCGACTACGTGCGGAGTTATGAAAATCCCCCAGATTAGGCGAACTAGGGAAGATCCTGCGTGGAATCCTAATGGCCTACGGAAGGATATACCTCTTATTTGTTGAGGATTCCATAGGTAAAGAGGAAGAGGAAAGTCCTTACCCCACCTCTTTCCACTCCCCCTCCTCTCTCGTTCTCGGGAAACAATGGACAACGCGCTGCGCGTCACACATTTTGATAAGAGGAAGGCGCTTCTCAAGTTTCGGCAGTCAAGGTTATGATTACATCGAAACAAAGGAAGATGAGGACGGGGGGATTAAGACTGTCTCTCTCGCTTGCAATCCTGAATACATTAAGCCAGACTTTTAAAGGAGCGAAAGCTATGCTGTCGCATGTTATTCTCTTCGGAATCCATTTCTTTAAAAAAGCGAGAGAATATGCGAGGAATAAAGGAAATTATCCCCAAAGGATGGAAAATTTTGTCGCAATTAATGTTACGTCCGCGAAGAGTGGAAATATCTTAGAAACTCGAGGAAAACTTATAATTCTTGGGCTTGAGTCGGTGAAAGTTTCGAAAAAAATGGAATCGGTGCACGTTCTTCCCCGAGATTAAATGGGCGAAGCTAAATTCCCATGGAGGGAAGTTTAATTGCGGGGAATTTGCCAGAAGTTGGCCGTCCAGGACACTTTTCATTCTCTCAGACAATTGCGGATATTAACCGGATCCTACATTGGTGGAATCGAGGGCTCGAATGAGACTCACTGCAGAAACCGGCAACCTTCCGAGCTAAGCTTTTTTTATCCCCAGCTACAACCCCTCTTTAAAAAAATATCTACAGGAAAATGTTTCACATTGAGCTGAGTAAATATTTATTTGAAGTCATTAAAAACTTTACAGTTGAGAAATACGCGATAATTATCTTTGGAATAGGAGCATTTCCACCAAAATACTGCATCAAACAAGCTAAAACGTAACCGTAGGTTAATTAAATATACTTATCATAGGTACCATAAAGTTCGCGGATAAAATACATCCAGGAAATAATCTACGTTTTTAAGTACCTATTCTCCAATAAAAAATTACCAAAAGAATTTTTCTTGCTTTTAGTTCTAATTTCTGTAACTATGCCTTTAATGATAACCATTGATATTAAAAATATAAATAACTAATGACTCTGCTCTTTCTCCATTTCAGTTTGTCTATATTCCATTTTAAAATAGAATTAATGTTTGCTTATGGCAGTGTTTTTAATACACCACGTATTATATCAATAACTACAGAACTTAGTGCAACATTTCTTGTTTTACCCTTTTTTTTAAGTAAATACGTAAGAAATTCCCAGATTTAAGTAAAAATTATGGAAACTCTAGGTAAGAATAACTGTGCAGGACATTCACTAGCTGGTTTGATTACTCCAAGTGTATTACAACGTTTATTCCCCATGAAGTGGTTGGACAATACATGTTCCACTTGAGTGGAATGATGGTTTGAAACTTGAAGTTGCCTTGCATGTTGAGCAACTTTGTGCTCTTGGTCAATTTATTCAACTTATCACTAATAAGTGGCAATATAGATACTAAAAATATGACAATGTCCACGAAAATAGTGTAAGTCTAATGCGGAGTCTAAACGAAGGCACCAACAACATATCCACGGTTTAACGTCCGATATGACGGATGGGGCAATGAACTTGAAGCACACTCCAGACGGCAGTCAAGTAGAATCACTGAATTCCACAGAAAAAAATGCCACTTCCAGGACTCCAACCCGGATATCGTGAATGAAACCCATCCACTACACCAACCCTATTCCCCAAATAAATCAGAATATATTCTGCTGGCAATTAGATGATAACATGTTGGATAGTTATTGTAATGACTGACGAATATCATAGTACTGTTTTCATTGTATTCTGCAATGTTTCATTAGCATAGAAGCACGTTTTTTTGACTTTAGGGCATTATTCTAATGCAAATAGCGTAATTATTGAGGCGAAACTTAATAAACCTTAAATTAAATCAATAGACTGTACAAACCTGATATTTTTCATGTTATACAAACCTGTATTGAAGGAAAAATGGAAACATGTCAAATGGAGGAATGAAAATCCCGTGACCCTAGCATACACAGTCAGGAATGCTCGACCCGTCCAGTGCTAACCGAAAAGCAGTGGCAACGGCTACGACTTCCGGGCGGACAACGAGGAATTTAACGCGAGCGATATGCGAGACCGCATCGGACGGGAACCACTCCCTCCCAAACAGTTGGTCACGTTGCCAAGTCACGGTGTCGTCCTGTACGCGTCGCTACGCAACGCCGGAAGGTGAACTTCAGGCCAAACATTTACGCAACAGTCCATCTCCCCCTTTGCTAAAGAACTTCACAGAGACTAAAAATCATCTACATCTACTCCATGCTCTGTAAGTCACGTAGGGGATTGTGGCAAGAGATGAGCTAATACCAGATATGTATTAATCAAGAGGCACTTAATTTGTAGGGCTGTAGGCGAAATAAAAATCAGGAATGTACCATGGTCGTCTCGGAGATACGTGTTGGATTTTCGAAATTCTGTCAATTTACATCGGGAGAATGGAAATTCTAGTTAACCAAAACCTACCCTTAGCACTACATTACGGGTTCGATTGTTAACATAACATTGTAAAAAAATCTAATTCACTAAGAAAATAATCCATGGGATATCATATGCCTAAACCAGGAGTCGAAGCTGGATTCCTTGATGTCGCACCGATCTATGACTAAGTTTACCAGGCGTCCTCCGTGGGATATTATGGGTCTTCGAGGAAACGGACAACTGCAGTTGACGAAATGCTTAGCCAAAAATGCCATGAAGCCGTACTTGTGCGTACATCGCAACCGTACAAGAGATTTGTGGATGTCGGATAGTTTGTCAGCAGCACCTAATTCCTTTAAAACCCTTTGATATCCATTGAAAAGAAGTTAAGTTAATCAACGGGTGACTTGTAAAGGTCAACTTTGGACGACTCGGGGTCCTTTCAAATCTCCCTCCAATCCTTTTACATCGATTTGACTGTAAAATAAGTTTATATAGCGACCGTCCATAGATTACGTACTGATAAAGGGGAGGAAGGACTGGATCAAGAGTTCCATGGCATACGAAAGGGATAAGGGATATCCAGCCGTCCGTAACATTGGGAGATAGATCGTACATTATTAATGAATTTCTTTTTCAAATTGCTAGTTACGTGAATCACAAAAACCTTTTCAAACCTACCTCTACTGAACCGCATCCACCATCTTCAAACAGAAGATCGATCAGGTTGGTTGAGATAAGGGTACCAAGAATTAAGCCCGTACAATTCACACAGCAGGGTTCATGCAGGTGAAAGGAGGAATGCGAAGAGGCTTCTTTCGAATCCGAGATATCCGGTCAATAGCCCAACGTTCTATCCACTGCACTCCACTCAGTCATCCGATTAGATAAACCGGTAGAATTATATATGTTATTTCGGTTTTGGGGGAGATTTTATAAATTATAACTGTCTATTATTTCTATGATTCCATCTGGTGTCTTAAGGCCAAAATAACAGTATTTCACCCGCGTTTATGTAGGCCGTCTTCTGTCGCTGCTGCGTTTTCATAGTATCTGTACAACAACCTCTTCTGTATGCTTGTGATAATTTACTCTTCTTCGCTACTGATATGTTCCCCTATTGTTTTAGATTCCCTAATCAGCCTGGTGTTATAGTATTTCCTCTTACTTACCTTTCTTACTTATCCTTCACTATTATTAATCCTCACCTATTACTTAGGCCTCGTCGAAATTTATGTCGTGTCCTAGCTCACACCATGCATCCTCGGCAATAGCTGATTAGCTGACCTGCTCTTTTTTGTCACACTCTTATCTTATTGCAGCTGATCGTTAAGACCCTACATACCTCGTCGATATGGTCACTGCATAAGGAGCAACGCCGGGAAATCCGGTCGGCCAAATTCTATTGGCTGGAAAAAAATGTTCCTGGACCTAGGCGCTCTAAGGCTGAGAGAGAATTGGGCTACTGGGAATGATAGAATCAGTCGTTCGCATCAGATACCAGGTGGAGACATCACGTACCAACGACTCAAACACTTGTCCTCTCCTCCTTGAAAGGGCAGAGAATCTCAAGCGTCCACTTCACTGCGTTAAACGATCGCCGAGGAAAATTGCCGCGATAGCCCCTCCAATAGCCTATATCTTCCTCACGTGCGAAGCTGGGCCGTTTGCGCCGACTGTTTTCCCCAAACTTCGAAACGACCGTATTAGCAGGGCTGCTCTATAGGTAAGGATGTCTCTGATCTACGACTGCCGCAGTGATCAGGTTGGTGTCGTGATTGTTTTAACGTAATGGGTTAGAATGTGCGATTCAAATGGCAAATGTTAGCCGTCCAGAGCACCTTAATTCTACGACTTCGTAGTAATTTTGACCAAAATTACTGAACAGAATCTTTTCTTTAGTACGACATGATGGAAAACACCATACGATTTTTCGGACCAATTTACTAACTCTCCAACCACATTAATTTCCTTCTACGAGCTGTTTGACGATGAGGATGTATGTCCTACATGGACACGTTTCCAGCGAATTCCTTTCTGTTATATTGATAACTCTGTTTTTATCCATGATAAAAACATAGAATCCGGCGCAGAGGTTTATTTGTTTGCTTTTTTTTAAATTACTTACACTCATGATTTAGTCTTGGATTTTTTACTATCGGATGACTGAAAGAACAAAGTTTGAAATTCTTTAGTTTGATTCTCGTTAACTCTCGGTTATTTTCTTATATTTTGAGTTTTTGCTCAGAAATCTAAAATTATTCCACCGATTCAACAATATAATTTTTTATTTACTTGAAAACTGCAGCATAGGATACAAATGGAAACTTATGCCCGAGGCACTTACTTCTCACGTTTAATTAATGTAAATAAAACAATGCCACATTTTCTGTTTGTAACACTATTTGAGCTATTTTCACGCAAAAATCTGTTGACGGATTTCGATGTAATTTCACTCACTTAATCCTACCTCATTCCTGCCATTACAAATTAATTTAAATTATATTTCTAAATAAGGTTTTCCATTTTAGATAATACAAGATGATTTAGTGTCATTTATTAAAATGTCTTAACGCAAATTGCAATTTTTTCTTTTTCTTCCTTATGTGGAAAATAACTTCAATTTTTCGTATTCTTGCAATTGTACTACTCTGCGTAAACCGGTGTTCTCTAAATTCTGTAATTCACAATTGCATTTGATTTTTCCTTATTTTCCGATCGTTTCCGAAAACTGCGTTTTTCTTAAACGCACTTGGCATGAGCTCTTTTTTAAAAACACAGTTGTCACGCATATTATAAGAGTTGATTGCACAATTTTCTCACAAGCTGCGACACAAATAACACTAGTGAAGAGAATCCTTACGAAATTGATTTGCGAACATTTCAATCCTTCAAAATAAGCCCGTCTGACAAGTGTAATGGAATGCTAACTTAATTAACATGCACTTAAATTTGATATGTATTAAAAAATGCAGTTGTCATGCATATTATAAGACTCGTCAACATTTTTTTCTGAGAAGTTGAGACACAAATTTTTGGTGCAAAATTATGGTGAGATGTTTCTACGCATAAATATGGGACGGTAAAAAAAGGTGAGCATAGTTTGAAGTTAAGATATGATAATTTTTGGGTGTGTGGTATACGTAAAAAACAACGTGCTTTACCGCATTGCCATCTTTGTCCTTCAGGCAGTAAGCTCTGCGAAATGAGAACGCAAAAGATTCGGTTCAACCAAAGGCGTAGTTAAATTGTCCTAACTGTTCCAATCTGGATAAATATATCAATACCCATCCTTTCATAAATTTCCCACGGCATAAGTTAAGTAAAATCAGCCGAAAACGTTTGCAGATTTACCGTGAATTTGTTATATAAAACGCTATTTCCCACGAAAAAAATTGAACACAAACGTTGGGTGCATTATGGTTACAAAAATGCATTTAGTTTATTAACCATAAAATCATGGAATGCCACTTCAGAAAATTAAGGGGTGGTGTGTAAGCGCAAACGGCAAGGTTTATCAATAGCTTTATCATCCATACTGCTTGCGCGAGGTTTTTACGAGCTCTGAGCTGCGGATGACCATCGCATGATAATATCGTAAAATGCCGTTCTTTCGAAATCGAAATGCGTAAATAAATAATATAAATAAGGAATTCTTTGAAGCTGAAAATTGAGTGCGTCTTATATTCGGAAAATTAGCGTGCTTATTACATTCGGTGCGATGTCGTTGTGCATGTCATATAATACCCGGTAAATTACGGTATTTGCTAACCAAATTCCTTCACTACAGGCATGAGCTCTTTTCGTAGTAGCTCACCCGTAGGGTATAATGAAGGCTCTTCTTTTACCTCGGACTCAAAAATTGTCTTCCTTCTACTCCCTCGTATAGTGCTTGCGATGATAATCTCGTGATAATCTCATGAGATAAGGTTTCAATCACCTACCACTATTGTTTGCAGGAAGTCTGGCCATAATCGTCGGGGGGCAGCTACGGCCGGTTCCATGTTCCATTATCTCACACGTGCTCCTTGATGCCACGTGCTGGAGGCTAATGCTGATCAAGGAATGCGTGAAGGGAGAAAACGGCAGGGAAGACAGTAACTCTCGGCTCTGATTCCTATATGGAAATCTTAATTGAATGATGGATTGAGCAATTTTTTTCCATGCCTCCCGGCATCCTTGAGTTCATCTTTCTTTTCCTGTGGAGGCCGCGGAGGTATAGTGGAAGGATTTTCGTTCGAGTACACCCCTCTTCTTTCCGCTTTATCCTTAACCTAGTACGTGCGATGAGGAGCCAAATTATGCAATGCCTGGCATGAAAACAAAGCCGAAGAGGATAGACGAAACAAATGAATTATTCAAGGGAAATATACGACACCATGGAAACGTGATATTTTGTGCAGGGAAAATTTTCAGACAACGCCCCGCTGTAAATTAAAAAATTATTAAGGGAATTATGCATGCAGCTATGGATATTTAGCACTTTGAAAGGATAGATTTCTCTTAAGCTGAAAATTTTGACAGAGATGAAACGTGTCCAATTAGATATCGCTGTAAATTTTCGAAACACATCTGAATCCTCAGCGACCTATGTATTTGTGCAGGTAAGCCTGAGGCGGAGTAAGGCCAAAAAAGGAGGTGAATGGGACGTGTACTTAGAAAGTAACCTCTTCCATGGGGCGTGTTGGAGGCCATGGACAATTGAAGGTGATTCCAGGGAGATTAAGGAGAAAAATGACTCCGAAGATTAGAAAGAGAGAAAGATATGAAGGGAGAGGTGAACTGAAGGTGAACCTGGCAACGATGGACTGCAATAGTTAACAGCCAGTGATCATGTTGTAAGACATATAACCAATGAAAATTTCGCGTACGAAGTCATGTATATCACAGGTTATTTTTGTTTTTATAACAAATTGCTAGGCTTGACTCCGGGGCACCACATATTGATAACGTAAATGAATTCACTTGGTAAAATTCCACAGACTTTTATTAAAGCCGACCAAGGTTTCGACTTATACAATTATTATCAAGGACCTTGATAATGACTGTATTGGTCCATTTAGGTTATTTTTGTTTTGTTGGATGTGAGCCCATGTTTAACTTCCAACATAGGAGCGTCCTAAATTACGTCGAACTTCTCTTCCCCTTCGTATTGGATGGAATTGAAACAGCAGAAGTTCTGCCACCGTTGTATATTATTTATTTACATCAACTGCAACTAAATATTTTCAAAATTTGCTTTTTTCATCAATGATCGTTTTTAAATGAATGTATTGTTAGGTGGGATATTAAAAATGCATAAAACCACTGAAAGTGGTGTTTTATGCATTTTGTTCATTTTTCATTTTTATGCATTCATACGTATAATGTTTAGCAAAAAAAGTTGGCTTTGTGTCGTTTCACAAAGTTTCCAAAAAACACCACTCTCAGTGGTGTTTTATGCATTTATTTCTGAAACGACACAAAGCCAACTTTTTTTGCTAAACATTATACGCATGAATTCTAATATTATTTAACAAAATGTCAAATATTTTAGTACTTTGGGAGAAAAGTAACTGTTGCCAATCCTAGATTCTATTATCTATAGAAATGCTATATTTTCTCAACCGTAAACTCAAGGGGAACGGGGAAATTGGGGACAGCTACGACATTAAGCTTGAAAAAACTATTACAGGCTGGGTACGATAAACAAAAAAATTTTAAATCGTTGAGAAACTCCAGGCACTTATCGCATGACAAGGAAAAGAGAGGTCGAAAGCAATCCCTATATCCGATCTAATGAATTCATGTAATACTTTCAACGGAACTAGGGAATTGATTTAATCCCAGGGGGCTGGATCAGGAGGTGAGTCCTGAGACAATAGGATGGACGGACTAAACACATTTTTATAAATTCTTACTTAAAAATAGGTAGTTCATATTTACCTCGGATCACCAAAAATATCACAAATAACTTTCACACACTTCACACTTAGGAATGTATGTATGTACATACGAGGGGAACGTATTCCGAAACTGAGAAAGTATTTTGGACTTCATTAAAAAGTTTTGGCTCAAAATACTTTTAAATTCAAGGAAAATCCCATTTTTTTATCCAAACAAAAATTGATGCAGTCTTTGGAAGTTAAGAAGTTAAGTTAAGTTGTTAAGTTAGTTAAGTTAAGGAAGTTAAGTTGTTCTTGCATAACAACCATCTCTGGAAGAATATCTTGATTCTTACAAGATAGGTGGCATGTGAGTTTGACTGCTTCGCTCAATATTTAGCACGACGGAGTAATCACCTGAGAAGTTAGATCAGCAGCAAACCTAACCTATTTATAATTTAACGCACATGAAAGGTTTTACAATTTATACGCACATGTAAGGATAACAATTTATACTAAGCGCATGCATCGCCAAAAAATGCCCTCACTCCATTTTCGTTCGACCACTATACCTAGCGTCGGATACAAATTTATCAGCCAATCAAGTCAAGAACTTAACACAAGAGACATCGAGACTTCAATTCCCGAAAATATATAATATTCATTGGACTATGGAAAATTGTAAGCTTTTTACTAATGCAAGACTCGGAGAATGATTTTGTGGAAGCGTCGAAAACTTTTTCAAAAATAACTAAATATTTCTACGCTTTAATTAAAGTGCATTTCTACGTTTCTCGCACAGGTCGTTCCATGAAACTTATCTCACGATAACAAATACATTTCAATTTGCCTTCGTGTCCTAAAGCTCACTTCCCAAATTCCAAACACAAATATTCAATATCTTAAGAAGACTGACGACTCAATGATGGACAGCAAAGATACAAATGAGACTACTGATATATCAACAAACAGCGTTGAAACTGTCGATCAATTTGGATCGAATCTTTTGGGGGTTAACTTGATGTGGTGGCTAGAAGGCCAGCTTCCCAACGCGAGACTGGGTTCAAGTCCCGTTTATGATAAGTGACAAGTTTATGACAGGTATCCAATATCTTTTCTAATTCAATACTGTGCGGAAGGCACTTAAAGGTCAGAAAGTTGTATGAGACACTAAACCGAGGACACATTCGTTATGAGAAGGTTAAAGCCGACTCCGAGTTTATATCCACCCTTCATCCTTTCCCTTAAAAATTCCTCCTCTTTCCAAATGCTCAATTATCCAAAAAGGCGCAAGTGACCTTAGCCGTCAGTCGTTTCCAATCAATAATAACCACTAAGGTTCAGAATCACAACTGCAATCTCGCTTCTACTGCTTATGTCCTAAAATCTCTACTTGCAGTCACATCGGTGTGCACAGTCACCCTGAAAAGTTGGTATCACCACGCTGTTTTCCGCTTCGGACCCATCAGATCTGTATACCCATTTAAACTCGTAAGAGAGATTTTATGAGGTAAGCAGTGGAAGTGAGACGGTAGTTGAGACTCTGATATGACCCAGCCATATTCAGAATATCAACTCAGTTCTCTGCGTCACGCTGATATAATACCAACTTTGCTGGTAGAATCTGTACTCCAATTTGACTCGTTGTAGGGATTTTATGAAGTACCTAAGTAGCAAAGGCGAGACTGTAGTTAAGATTCTGGATATGGCCCTAAGACTCGAAACCTGCCCTGTTAGACCTTCTTAGACCGCACGCCAAGTCGTTCTATGATCGCAACCATTGACAATGAGGCATTGGAATATCTTATCACAAGTCCACGTTCACATTAAATTGCCACTGAATAATTGCATCGACCGGCCTTTACCTTGACGACCGCCTTCCTCTCTTTCCCCTTCACCCCTCCCCAGGAAAAGGAGCGACCCCGGAAAGATGAGAGCGAATCACGGCGTAGGGAGGAAGAGGCCTCGCCAAGAAGCGAGTCGTAGACGACGTCCGATCGTCACTTGCGCCCCCCTTCAGACCGACGACGCAGGGAATGACTGATTGCGGTCCTGACCTCAAAACGTGCCTCGAGTGCACGGTGAAGGGGTGGGATGAGGAAGAGGAGGAGGGGGGGGCTACGAGGAGAGACCGTCGCAGCATAATCGAGACCGCGCTAGATCAAACTCATCGCGAGTCTGGAATGATCAACCCACGACCCACCGAGCAGCAAATACACCTTCAGGAAATGATCTCCAACTCACAAGGGGCTTTCGATTGGTCAAGGGCTGTCCGTAATTTACTCAATGATCCACAAAAGCTAGCCTCATCTGCAGTGTCGTATCTGCGCCTCACTTAAAGGCACTTTAGACAAGGAAAACAAGGGACAAGAATGAGAATGAAAGGGAAAGGAGGGTGGAGGGAAAACCGGTGTAGGGATTAGCCTGCCTGCTCTTAGCGAAAGGCGCCCTGGAGATTCATCATCATTACTAGTCAGCAATCCTGAGATTGATTTGACGCATTTCTCCACTGAATTCTTATATCGGCTACTCTCTTTACAGTTACATATTTCTTCTCTTTCATATCCTTCATCACTTATTCTATATATCTGATACGAGGCCTTCCTTTGCCGTACTTCCCGTCCACTTGTCCTTCAACGATTGTCTTCCTCAGGCCATCGTGTTTCAAGATATGGCCGATTAAGTTGTCACCTCTTCTTTTTAGAGTTGTCAGCAGACTGCTCTTTTCTCCCACTCTTCCTAGGACTTCCTCGTTACTTACTCGGTCGATCCATTTAATCTTCATGATTCTTCTGTAGCACTGCATTTCTAATGCTTCCTCCCTTTCCTTCTCCGTTAATGTCATCGTCCATGCCTCACTGCCGTAAAGAAACATGATCCAGATGTACGTTCTGATGAATTGTTTACTTACTTCTACGCTTGTATTTCCAGCGGTAAGCATATTCTTCTTTTGATAGAATACCCTCTTTGCCTGGGCTATTCTACTGACTATTTCTCTTTCTTGCTTCGTCGATCGTTGGTTAATCGGCTTCCCAGGTAATCGTACTCTTTCACCTCTTCAATAACAGATTACCACTTAAATTTCCAGCTGACGCACGGCGTACTGAATTCAAAGAGCTCTCCACATAGAACTTTGAAAAATCTCTGCCGCACCTGGGATTCAAACCCTGGTCCTCAGGGTCGGAGGACAGTACCTTAGCCACCATATGGATATTTGGAATGAGGTAGGAACAGAGAAAGGGTGGAGAGAAACCCAGGATGGGCATTAGTCTACTCATAACTAAAGGCTCCAAGGGGTGCACGATTTAACATCCCATCCGACGGAAGGAGGATAGTATGTAAGGCGTTTTCCTCAATCAGTGAGGACAGGTTTTTTATTTTTGTATCTCCACCACTGGCTTTGAACTCAGGAGGTGAGTTAGAAACCGTCGGGAATATCACGGTCAGGTAACCAAGGAGACACGTGGTACCAACACGAATGGTTTGCAAATTTAGTGTGTCTGAATAGCTCGTTACAATATCTTTACTTGTTTTAATTTGAGTTTTTCTCAACTATCTCGAGTATAGAGCGCCCAGATGAGATAAAACACAAGTGCAAACAATTAATGAGGTCGTAGTCTGCAGTTTTAAAACGCCAAATTCGCGAACCATTCGCGTCTATACCTATTCGAGATAATCCCGACGGTTTCAAACACACTCCCCCAGGACCTCGGGATGGTAGGGCAGTACCGGCAGTACCTACTCTATCCACCACAACAAGCCGATTCTCTTATCGGACGCGATAAGAGAATAGACTACTTGTGGGGGACGGATTGAATTGGACGTGATTGAAATCTGGCTACAGAGTGTGTGCAATGTAACTGAAGAAAGATGTCTAAGAAATGCTTGCCCGAAGAGAAGGAACGAGTGCATCATAAGGCGGATACAGTACGAGATCCACATCCAGGAAACCACTGTGAGAGTACGTGGCCTAGGATGACTCTACATCAGGCCTGCACCATCGTCACGTGCGCAATGATAACTAGATTAACTTCATTGCTGTATTTACTGCTAAGTTAAATGCACCTTTGTCATGTACCTTTGCAGTCGTAGATAACAGCGTAGATATATGGAGAAATCAGATTAGGTACTATCATCATCATCGGTCAACAATCCTAGGATTGGTTTGACGCAGCCCTCCACTCGATTCTTCTATCGGCCAACTTCTTCATATTGACATAGCTCCTCTCTTTTACATCCTTCGCAACTTGCTCCATATACCTCATACGAGGCCTGCCTTTTCCATTCTTCCCGCATTAGGTATTATATATTTTGATATAGAAGTTAGAATATAGTGATTTCTTTTTTTAATGTGTAAAAGTCTCAACACTACCATCCCGAACAACCTATAAAAAAATCAGAACTACCTGATTTAATGTAGAGTTGGACTCCTTTTTACCCCTCTAGCGACTGGACTATAAAGAGAGTCGAAATTGCGGTTTAAATTTCACAAGTCAGATATTCGCTAATTTAAATAAAAACCACCACGCATGCATGCTCTAGGAAATATGAGGTCAAAATCCAATTTATTTTTATAAGTGACTAATTTATCAAAAACTATTACATTACTTTGTACTAACTAGCAATTTAGTGTCATCTATAGCTAACATTCCACGTGTGCCGCAACTGTAATATTTTTTGCAGCCTGCATGGTAGTATACGTTCCCCCAATTAATAATGCATGCTTGATGATGTTTCACCCCTACCACATGCCCTCGTGGTAGCTTAAAATGTATTATATAGATGTAGATATAAATAAATCATTTCATCTATAAATGAAATACAAATTCTAATTCCAAACTGACATACTACTCACGCGTAAAAAGCAATGCCTAAACGCTTGCCGGGAGTAATGGTTTCAATATATTATTGGTTGTACGCCTCACATGGTTGCATATCTATTAAGATAACACTTATAACATAGATTTTAGATACAAAAATACATAGTAAACCTTTAAGTTACCTTCCCATCCCCTAGCAGATTCTCTCCCTGACTACCTCGATCTCAGGAGGGATCTGCGAGGTCGTAATTGAAGGAAGATTGACAAATGGAAGGGAGAGGAAATTGCAAAATTTTTTCATTAACATCTGCTGAATAACCTGAAAGCTACATTGCGAAGGTGTTTAGCAGGGGGCGTACAATCACCGGTCATACACTATGTGCATACTCTAATGTTTACAGTACCACTAAATTAGATATTACTAAGAGCAATCACTTTCTCAAGTTTAACTTGGTGGTATTCCATCGTAAGAGGAAGAAAAGGCAACTTAACTGATACCACTAGATTTATTTAAAAAAACTCGATCCGGGTTTCGATGTGGTTTCGCATCATCTTCAGGTAAAAGGTGAGGGAAGCGCAAGCCTTATATACAGGAAATTGAGTGGTGGGGAAAGGAACACAGGAGGTGAACGCGAGAGATGGACTAAGAGGACAAAGGGGAGGGGGTTAAATCTTTGAGGGTGGGGGAAGATTTACCCGAAGATGTTGTGAAACCACAGCGAAACCCGGGTCGAGTTTTTTAAATAAATCTAGTGGTATAAGTAAAAGTTGCCTTTTCTTCCTCTTAGATATTACTATTGATGTCATTCGTGATAGGCACTAAAATTTCACTTTTTCATATAAAATACGGGAATATATCTAGAAAATACTAAACACGTACATTAAACATTTAATTGTTTATGTAGACATGCATAAAACCCCAAAAATCCATTCACCTATCCTAATCTTATCCCTGTAACAAAGGTTCCAGCAATATTAATCTGTACATGTGTGGTGTGAGCAATTGTGCTATCATATACGGGGAAGTTCTTCTTATGAATGCTGTTTATATGGAATTATACAGAGATAGGAGTATGCTGAAACGTAGAGAGAAAAAGGGAAATAAAATAAATATATCGGAGACGAAAAATAAATTTGAAGTGAGCAATACCTTTGGAACGTAGGACATCAGCGATGATTTGAATCGATCAAAGTAACTTGATGCCCTGCCGTAGACTCAAATGAAATGATCTCAATGTGAGTGACAAGGACAGACTCCGTATACTTAGCACCGACGATTTGAAGGTCGTGTTTTTGTGCTAGGCAGAACGCAGAAATGGTACGCTGATGTGTTACTGTTCTGCGAAATAAGCATTAGCTATTCTATGATATTTTCAACGCCATTTTCAGCCGTTACATTTTTTTAGAGTCAACTGCATGTGAAAGGGACCATTTAAAGAATATTCTTCTTTGCCAAAAAATTCAGATATTGTCAAAGGAATAATTTTCACTCAGTTCTCCAATTGACCGTAGACGTTGCTTAGCAATGAATATATTAACTCATCGCTCAACCTAACTTACTTTATTGTGATGTATAGGTCATTATTTCACCGATATAGATACTAAAATATTCCATTATAGTGGCATAGACTGCATACCTGGTGCATAATTTACATTCCGGCAAAATAATTATGTTTTCCTATTTATCATCATCGGCCAAAAATCCTGTAATTGGTTTGACGCAGCCCTCCACTCGATTCTCCTATAGGCCAGCTCTACATATTGACGCAATTCTTCCCTTTTACATCCTTCAACACTTGGTCATGCAAGGCCTGCGTCTTCTACTCTTCCTGCTCATTTTTTCCTGGACGATCGTCTTCATCAGGCCACCGTGTCTTAAGACATGGCCGATTAAGTAGTCCCGTCTTCTTTTTATAGTTTTTATCGGACCTCTTTTCTCCCGCTCTTCGTTAGACTTCTTCGTTAGTTACTCGGTCAATCCATTTTATCTACATCATTCTTCGGTAGCACCATTTTTCACATGCTTCCAGCCAGCTTCACATGCTTGACTTCTCTGCTGCTGCTATCGTCCATGCTTCGATGTCATATAGTAGTACCTATGCTCCAGATATAAGTTCTAATGACATATTTTCTCATTCCACTCTTGTATTTGTAGCTGTAGGCAGAATCTTATTAAAGAAAAATAGGTTTTTCTGGTTTCGTTTCAATTCCGTTCACCCACATATTAAGTCAGTCTTTTAGCACACTATTCCTTGCATTCCCTCCCAACATCTCATGTTACGTTTTAGGTACTATAACATTGAAGCAGTGGGAAGAATTGCACGTCCAATGATACTCAATCGGCTAAGAGTGGCGTCATTGGATAACTCTGGGAATTAACGATACTATTTTCCCCTGTGAGATCAGAATGAGCTCGATAAACAGAGTAGTAAATCATGGAAACTGAGGAGCTCGGTCAATTGAAACAGCTTGACAGACGACATCCAGTTTTACCACTATAAATGAGATCTTGGAATGGCCGAATGAGGAGTAGCAAGCAGGAAAGCAGCGGAGAAATTGATCAACATCATTAAGAAAGGTGGCATTATGTTAGGATGATTTTTAGGTCAGTGAAACGCGAAGACAACTAGAAAGATGCGATGGAAGGAAGAATAAAGATGATATCGCATGGTCTGGAGTATTAGGCGTCTTTCAAAGTGCAGTGAATGTAAGATGGGAACTTCTAGGACATCAAAGTGAGAGTGGCGTATGAGAAGAGATTCCGTATACTACGAAGAAACTACAAGCATTATCGTTAGACACAATCAACTAAACCTTGCCAGTAAGTAAACCATGAGTAAAGTAGTGACCGAATACGAAAACAAATGAACTTAAAGACAGAAAAATGAAAATTGTAAAGGGAATGGATATAGTGAAACTTTGCTTAGTGACTTAATGTTCACTTATTGACAATACGTTAATTTTTTGAAGAGATAAGCTAAGTAAAACATTTATAAAATTACAATTGGTACATCCTATGTCTCATCTAATGATGGTCTGAAATCATCAACTGTATTTTAATAATGGCTTTCGGGCGTTCCTCCGTGTGCCTTTTGGTGTCTTTTAGAGATAAGTTTCTCCGGCAATACTGCTGGGGTCTTCGTTCGAAGTGACGATGTGTCGATTCTTGTCCATAGCGCGGAGGAACGCCCGAAATAAATGATAATCACCGCGGAATCCTCACATTTAATCAACAGTATTTCATGCTTTATTTCGTTGGTGAATTAATTAACAAAGCTTCTTCTTCGAATCATATGATTAGTGGAGAAAGAATTCATTGCAAAGAACTCCAATTAACGCCTGTTGTATTAACAAAATAAGCAATGCACATACTAAAAATGATAACTGAAGACATTCCATTCATTATGTCGTTCGTCACTCGTTTACGTCTGAGGTACGTATAAACAAAGGTTACTACCACTGTAATATGTCTTTTCAACATCATCGAGGAACACGTGACTAGTCTAGATTTTGAGTCTCAGGCTTATCTTCATAATGAAAATAAACAATCATACGTTTTCAAAGATAATTTATTGGTACGACGCGTTTCACCGCTTTAGGTTTTGCTCAGTTACCTGTTGCCTGAAGAGGCGTTCTTATTTTCAATATGTATACATATTCAGTTCTTCCACTAATTAAAGACTGCAACCATAGAGTACATTAATTCAAGTCTTCAATTTTTCATTGTAATCCAGTATTTGATTATTTCTCCTGTTCATACTAGGCGGCTAATCGATTTTTTTTATATTTCCACTACATGTCTTTCCATTGCTAACCTGACGGATTCTCTTTGCTCATATTCACATGCGCATTTCCCTTATAGATCCAATATGTTCCGTTCACCTGGTTTTTTCATATTTCGGTCAGTATTTTGAATATTCGTTTAATTATAAGTGTCTGCAATTGCTTATCGTAGTAATCACTCCATTTTCCATATCATGGTACTTAATCCTCTCATAATATAATACCAATTAAAATAACCTGTATTCAAACGGAAAAGAGTGATATTAACTTCAGCCTCAGCATCGTTTCATAGCCCTTCCATTCTCACAAACTTTTGGCCGGCCCGTTGAACTTGTATTAAAATAAATACGCAAAAATGTGCAAACTCATTATAGAATGGTACCACGCATTAAATAAACAACTCGGGGAAATAGGTATTGAGAAAATAAATGTATAAATACCTGAAAAAGCGGAGGGCAATTGAGAATATAGAGGACAGTCGAGAGTGGAAACAATCTTATACAAGGAATAATAACGTCCTTCCATGATAAAATATAAAACTGAAAATCGAATGAAATGAAAGCGGTCAATAGGAAATGTCAGTAGCTCATCATAAGTTCTCGAATTCCAATCTAGCCGCAGGTGTTAATATACAACTGTCAAGAGAGAATTTCTTGACGTGTATAAAAGTGAGAAACTGTTCGCCCTTGTCAACTGCAATGAATCTATCATTGTCATGTGTAAGTATTTCTTTGAAAATAACATATTCGAACCCAAACGGTTCACAATGTCAAACCATTCGTTAACGGAAATATATTTTATGCCTAATTTATGTTTTGCTTACGCAAATCACATAATAATACCTGCCGGCAATAATTAGACACTCCGAGAACTAAGTTTTATTCTTGTTAATGCCGTTCCTTTCTATTTCAATCAAAATTTAGTTTTACCGTCATATTTTTACCAAAAGTTGATCCATCTTTATCCCTGCAGTTTACTTGCATATCAATAGCCTTCATTATCCACTATGATGATGGTAAAAAGAGACAAGAAGGAATTAATATTTTAACCGCATCGTAGCCGTAAATGTTCCCGATTCTCTCGAGAGCGAAGAGTATCCAAAATGATTGTTAGCTTCAATCTTGCATGCTACTCCCAAGCCGTTTGCTTATTGATGTTCTTAAATTCTCTCTGTGAATTCCGATTTCGCTTGCTTTCTGTATCATTGGCAAGTTTCACATGCACGAAATAAAACGCAATCAGATTCTTTGCTGGTGGGAATTCTATGCTATTACCTTTTCCTCTGTTTAGTAGACTTAAGCAAAAGAGAAACTGGGGACTTTATAATTAAAGAAGAGAAGGAAAGATTGGTAAACACTTACCAATATATTTGATATGCAAGTGGCGTAGAACATCTGCAAAACTTGGTCTCCGAGGAAGGTAGATGGGCACAGCTTGGATGCTTTCGAGACTTGGCTTTAGAGGAGAACTAATAAGGTTAGCTAGAAACAGAGGAAAAAGATACAAGAAAGGTTAGGAAATGTGGATGAGGAAGTAGTCACGAGAAATTTTTAAGGAGGCAGAATAATTGTGTGGAGGAAGTACTGAAAGGTATTGAAGTCCTCTTGAAAGTTACGACTGAGGGGAGAATAATGGGCAAAAGGGATAGGGGAGGAAAACTGAAATAGAGTTTTCGAAGAGCACAACGGAATGTAGGAGATGCGGAAAGTTGAAGAAGAATTTTTTGGAAAGCGGTTGAAATTACTGCGGGTTCAGTCATCTTTCAAGAATAATCCATAGTCCATCCATTGATGATGAATCCATAAATAACCTAACTTCAGCATTTTAGCGAGGTAAGAGGAATTAGGGGAAAAATTATGTAAAAACCCTTGAATATGTGCCCTGCAATGGCTGAAAAATTGAAAGGATCCGCTTTTTTCGGTTAAAAAAAGCATGAGTATCAAGCAGTTTAGACCATCCAGCAGTGAAATCTACCCCAAATATAGGCAAACGCTATGAAAACTTACAATCAAAAAGGCATATTTGAATTTTAAAAGTAAGTTATTGTGTCACTTCAATTTAAAAATAAGTAACGTCTGGTTATCAAAACAAAATTCCAATCAGAACCGCACAAGACTCTAACCATTAACACAAAATACAAGCAGAAGCGTTGGAACGCCGATGTAAATCTAAGGACGTGAATTAATGATA
This sequence comes from Platycnemis pennipes, assembly GCA_933228895.1. Classification (NCBI taxonomy): domain Eukaryota; kingdom Metazoa; phylum Arthropoda; class Insecta; order Odonata; family Platycnemididae; genus Platycnemis; species Platycnemis pennipes. The sequence goes on along the minus strand of OW121851.1, from coordinate 124,634,012 downwards.
CTTTGCACTATTTCATATACATAAAATTTTATTTCATTTGAGTCAACATGTTTCACTGCACTGCAGCATCATCTTTGAAATAAATATTTATGTGGAATAGTGCAAAGTATCATTAATTCATGTCCTACAATGGATTTCCACAAAGTATCAGCCTCCACGATTCATTTCAGTAAATCTAAGCATTGAAAATAACAAAATATCATTCATTATACAGTGTTAAATATTATCTACTAGATTTTATAAAATCTAGTAGATAATATTTAATAGCAGATATTTTCTTTTATAAAAATTATGCATTCACGTCATTTATTGATCAGTATGCAATCAAAGAACAGTTAGGTCAGTAAAAAGTTACTGAGATAAGTTTGTCCAAATTCTTAGAATAAATTAATAGGAATCTTCCTAGTTGAAGTACACTGTAAAAAGTAGATCTTATTTTAAGGTACAAAAGCGATCTGAATTTCAGATGCAACAATTTTAAGACAGGGTATGTTGAATTTCAGCAGTAATATCTTGTCTAAAAATAAGGCAGGTGAACGACTGAAAATCAGACCATCCAGAATCCTGCTCCCTCTGCTTCCTGCTTAACTGCTCCTGTACCAACCATCCATGTTCCTGCCTATTCCGTACCTTAAATCCGTGTTCCTGCCTTACAACCAGACAGCGCTTAAATTCAGATCGCACTGAAAATCAGATCAACTTTTTACAGTGTAGAAAATTTCTTTAGCAGAATTTATTGCAGAAATTTTAGGCAGATTGATTCTCTATGCACGTTAAATTATTTTTTTGAGCTCTATCATCGTATGAATTTTGTATCTTGTGGATAATATTATAGAGATAGAGGGTGTGAGATGTCTAAGTTTTCATTTCCTGCGTACAGAGATAAGCAAAATTAAAGCCATAGTTTAGAGGCCATAGTTTCCCTCAAGATAATTAGTTATGAAAGTTAATGTAGTTTTTAGGTTTATTTTGCCTGTTTTCATTAGTTTAATCATGTACTCCGTATAGGTGTAATCATTTCATTTGCTTAGTTGGCATGTAACCATAAATACTTGCATAAGATTTGTTCAGCTTCTTTTCCGCATTATTACACTTAGAGCTTCAATATATGTTAGCGGCTTTGCATCATAGTTGATGAATTAGCTAAACAATGAGAATATGTGCGCAACGGTCAAGCATTCCTAGCGTTTGGTTGGTTTCCCCGTGCCTCACCCCCTCGCGAATGGCTTGTAGGGTTCAGTGAAAATCGATGCCATTGGTAACTTAGAAGCACGCATAAAAATCTCGACACCTATCCGTATCGCCCACTTTTTGTCACTAAAGGAGACATCTCGAGAACTCTATCAAAGCCGGTTTAAGGTCTCGGCATCCGGAACAAGGCATTCGAAGGCGCACTTCGTGGGTGGCGACCCGCAGGCGCCGTAGCGCCACCCACGCGTCAAATGTTTTGCGAACCCGGATGACGTTGGGTGACGCCAGCGCTTGCCCATGAGTGACACGCCTGGGGAATACTTTTTCATGCGCAAGTGAGAGCAGATGCTCCTCCACTCCTTAGCTTGCTGCTTAAGGGTCATAAGAAAACAGAATCGCTGATTTAAATGCCATCTGGACCATTCCATAACTGTTTTTATGTGAGGAGGCTAATGCCAATTACCAAGGATATTAATGCCTTTGAGGATATACCGGTAGGTAAAATAGTTACAGGCAGCATTTTCTGCAGGGCAAAGTGCGTGGAGTGAAACCCGATGTCGGCATTAGATACCGTCATACTCGGAATGCGTCGGGTTAAGACATCAGACACGGTTTAATGCCCAATTACAGAATTGGTTAGTTAATTATTTACGAGGGTCGCTCAATAAGTCCTTAGAAAATCCAACAGATTGAGCTCGTATTATCGAAAATGAATTTGTCCCAGCAAGCAGCACTCCTAACTAGTCAGCTGCTAGAGTTTCAGCTGCATCCATCACATAGTTCCATTGATGTTGTCGACTGAAGTCAATAACTTTTGTTTCCTTATAAAAATGGAGATAAGTGAGTTTCGCACGGTGATAAAACATTGTTATTTAAAAGGCCTAACGTCGAAATAAATCAAAGCTGAGTTAGTTGAAGTTCATAGCACATCTGCTCCTGTGTTTGCAACTATTTACAATTCGGTGAACGAGTTTAAACGTGGCCGTACATCCACGAAATATGAGCATCGTTCCGGACGCCCTGTGGAAGTGTCTACCCCCTAAATGGTTGACAAAATCCACGATATGTTTTAAAGTGATCGATGAATCAAAGTGCGCAAAATAGTTGAGGCCACGGGCATATCGCAAGGCACAATCAATTCAATTTTGCACGAAAAATTAAGCGTGAAAAAAATCTCGGCCAGATGGGTGCCGCGTTTGCTCACAGTGGAGAATAAACGCAATCGTGTGGTCGACTCTGACGCTGTTTTGGCACTTTTCCGTCGCAATCCTGAGGAGTTTCTGCGTCGACACATAACTGTTGATGAAACATGGATACATAAATACACTCTAGAGACAAAAGAACAGTCAAAACAATGGATTTTCAATGGTGAACGGGCTCCAAAGAAGGCAAAGACGGTGAAATCGGCCGGCAAGGTTATGGCCACGATCTTTTGGGATACACGCGGAGTCATCTACATCGATTACTTGGAAAAGGGAAAAATGAAAACAGGAGAGTATTATGCGTTGTTATTGGACCGGCTGAGCGAAGAAATCAAGGAAAAACGTCCTCATTTGAAACGGAAAAAAGATCCTCTTTCATAAAGACAATGCATGGGGGCACACCTGCGCAGTTGCGATGGCCCAAATTACGGAATTAAAGTTCCAATTATTACAACATCCACCGTATTCACCAAATTTGGTCCCCAGTGACTTTTTATTATTTCCTAACTTTAAGAAATGTATTGGCGGACAAAGGTTTACGGGTGCCTTTACCGGCACCCAAACCGTGGAAGCCTGTACTTCAGCCACCACACCAATCTGATCTCTCTTCCGTGGTTCCAAATCAATTTCTACGAGTTAAGTACATCCAATAGGGTCCTCCAAAACTTTTTGCAGTACTACGATTCCATCGGCCTCAAATCAAATAGAGTATACAAATTATATGAGGTTTCCGTGGGGTGGCATTGGTGATTCGGATCAGGTCAGAAGATGCCATCAGGATGGCTAGAGAAACTGTTGTCAGCCAGAGACACACCTAAGAACGCCCGGAAGCCCTTATCATTGGAGTATGTTTATCCAGCAATATGATCAGTTCAAAGAGAATGAAGCCTGGTTTAAAAAAGTTTTTGTTTAGTATTTCCACTTGGTATTTTATGACACATTAAACTTGCAGCAATGAGGATGTAGAAATAGATGACAATAAAATCAAGATAGTCTCTCATTTCAAATATTTAGAATCTGTAGTACAAACCGATGGAGCCGAATAGAGAATCGTATAGTACAGAGTAGAAGGGAAATTGGAATATCGGACTCCATTTCAAGGAGCAGTTACATCATTAAAAACACAAAAACAAACACAAATAAAGCATTAGTTGAAAGTATAATGCTTTATGGAGCCGAAACATGGGGTCTAAATGAGAGAGAAAAAATATATTACGAGCCACAAAAATGGACTTTTGGCGAAGATCGGCTGGGAAATCAAGTATGGAGAGAGTTATAAATGAGGTGATAAGAGAAATCATGGAAATAAAGAACCTTAGAAGAAAGAAGATTACAATGGCTTACGATGGCGCGTTCAAAGGATGGGAGATGAAAGAATTCCAAAACTGCTCTAAAATGGGTACCAGAAAGCAGAAAAGGAAGGTCAAGGAAGTCCTGGCAGGTTGAAGTGAGGAAATACATGGATAGGATTGGATTAAATACGGAAGATGCATAGGATAGAGACAGATGAAGAGCAGGGATTGTGATGGAGTTGTGGTGTTACTATGAAGGGCTGTAGGGTTAGAGAGATGGAGTTGTGGGTTTTGGGGAGAGAGACTGTTGTAGAGTGGAAATCCCTTAAATAAAATCAAAAACGTTTATGACGAAGCGGTATTTCCGCACCTTGCGGTATACTCAAGAAACTAAAGGAAATTTCAGAAGCAATGACACAAAAAATGTAGCAGCCTCATTTGTCGTCCGTTTAGACTATAGTGACTCATACAGGCTTGCAAAAAAGTATAAATTAACATAAACAATTACAACATTTTGTTTGCCTGCTAAATTCAACTACATCTATTTACACACCCATTATTTTACACGGCTAAATATCATTTTAGACCTTCCCATTTGTCTATGTATCTCATTTTATGTACGTCACCAAGCAATTATAGCATGTAAAATGAATAATTTAACCCATAGAATGAGAAATTCGCCTTAAATATTAGCAAGAAATTCAACCCGTATTACAAAATCCGATCCCAATATGGTCACACCATTATTTGAACAATTTAAACACACTATAAAACCTATCGCATCAATTTTTCTACGCTAGCTGCTCATCACTGACTTTGAGAGTGGAATAAGATCCTAACGGTAAAATGGAAGTTGAGAGAAGATCAGTGGCGAAACAGCACAAGTTAAAATGTCATATGAAAAGGCAAGAATAAAAAAACCAACATCCAACAAGTAAACGTGTCCAGGGAAACATTGGGTGACAGGAGAAAAATAACGATGTTTTAATCCGTGCGAAAGGTGACACCGAGCCTGGGAGGCGTAGCAAGTTGGAAGGCAGGTGGTTTTTTAATTTTCTATTTCAAGGCCTTGACAAAAAAATACTCGACAGTTGACAAAGATGAGTTGACAGCTGGAAAGCATAAACATGAGGCCATCTCAGCAGAATACGGCGATTTAAATCCGAAGGATAATAAAATTGCTATAGGGGTTCTACCTGCCATGAACCGTTTAAAGTTTTACAGGCCACTTCAGATTGATTATATCCTTACCCTGTTTCTTCTATCAAAATTGGAATATTCTGAACAGATTCATTCATAATGGAAAATACTATGAGATTTTTAAGAGGGAAATCAGAGTGTTATTTTAGTAATTTTAAAGCGGACCTGTTTTCCTATGACATTTGAAATATTTCCTTAACTCCTGGTTATTACGGTCAATTCGATCATGAAAAGAAGATTATGGAAATAGTGGAAGAGCTGTGCAGTTAGTATTTCAGTGTGTTTTATCATACGTACGATAAGAGGCAGAGAAAGTATTACGTCAGGATAGAAATGTGCAATTAGGGTCACCAACTATGAGACCGTCTCGAGATTTTGGTCTGTAAACTGGAGAATCTGAATTGGCTGCCTTTCTCTCCATTGTTTCGAAGTTTCAGCTGTTATGTAGGAGCAGATTGAAATCAAGGTTTTCATAAATATACATTTAAGCATCATGAAATGTCGATTTCTAGTAATAGATAAATATTATGTATGCAGTATTATATAGGTTTCATATACATATTACTGCAGTTATGAAGCTGTGAGAAGAATGATAAAGAGTCCTGAGAACTTGGATCCGCAAATAAGTAGGATATTTCAACCAAGATATTATTTTTTATTAAATACAAAACGGGTAAAAATAGTATTTTTACTGAAATCATATTGACTGGGAGAATGCTGTTTTACCGATGGAATATATATAATAAGTGTAATATGTGTAATACTAAGTATAAGTGTAATGTTTAGTTAGTTTTTTTTCACCTGACACTGGCCCAGACAAATTGTGAAACCTTGATTCCGGAATATTTGTATCAAAATGCCTCAGTAGGTAACCACAGGTGTAATTTATGTAGCCTAGTTGTACATACATTTTAAAAAGTTCTCAACTCTACTGACACATGTTAACTGAACCCTTGCATGCAAAAAATGCCGCCAATAATGAAAAGTAATGCCTAACCATTTAATTGAGATGATAATTCTCATATAGTGCAATATTATGAAGTATTTAATTTTCCATCCGAGGAATTTAGTTACACGTGTACGTACCACCAGTTTTTATCCACGTAGTTACATATCTTAAAGTTCCTTGTAGCTAGTAAATGTTTGGTGATGATTAAGCATCTGCTAATTACTTTTGCAGTGGGTTACAGGGCATTGAGTAGACGTAAAACCTACTTTTCCTACTTACACAGAGCTAATCTAAGGTTTTTCCTTTTAATAGATAAAAAAATAACTACATTTGTCAAATTGAACCAGATTACGATTAAAAATTGAAGCATGGAGAAATCAGAAAGAGAAAAATTCTACTATCTATACAAAGAAATGTCAAATTTCTATTATAGTTGAACTAGCAATTGTTTGATATTATTCTGTGAATGTTTGATTTTATAATATTCATAAGTATTGGTACGCCGTTGAATACAAAGATTGAATCCAAATGAAAAAGATGCGCAACTAACCACATCCTGCTCGTTAGCTACGTATAAACATAAACGTTGGAAAATATTGCTTCATTCAGCTTGGAATGCAAATTCCGCTGCTGAAGAATCGGACATAATGCGCAGTGGCTCTGGTAATAAATCAGTAATGCTCGGCATTACTGATTTATTACCATCTTCGAAAGACAAGATAATGGAATGAAAACATCACTATCCTCAAAAAATTACGAATTAAATTGCTACACTACGGCTTAACGCAATTTCCGGCACTCACTGTAATAGTAATATTGCACAATCACATAATAAAACTCACAGCTTTGAACCTCGATAAAACCTTTAAGCAGAAAATACTTGGAGCAAATGAAATATCTAATTCCCAGGTCACTGTTCAAAACCAAGAAATAACGAATATTTTTCAGCGGAATCCCTCTCTATTCTGCAGTGCTCTCCACATTACATCCATCCCACCTAGCAATTTCTTCTCTTGTCCTGTTATCGCTGAACTATGATCATCGGGAAGAGGATGGCCGGACTACAATCATAAGTTAATTAGGAAATATCAGTAACAAGTGAACCTTTTGGAACTTCCTCCTTTCACAAATATTACGTACGCTGATCCTCTTTATCCAGATATGTCTCCTGTTACACACCTCTTCATTTACCTTTGTCTACTGGTTCTTCCGTCATCCTCGTTTTACCTTGCTGTCCATTTCCCTGCCCGTGTCATTTATTTTAATCCCTTGTGTCTCAAAAGCGCGCCTGATCAATTTACTCTTATTATCCACTGACGTGGTGATTTCTTTGTTTGAATATCCAAACAGAAATTTATGCTCTACCGTTTCATTTCTCAATTTGTTTTTTCACATTCGTCCAGAGCAAACCATTTCTATTTCCTCTTTTCACCCTGATAAGTAGCTATTCCAAAATCCCAGGTATACAATCCGTGTATGGCTCACGTGTCCATTGTTTCACATAGTGGTTCCATGTCTGCAGCCAAATATTCTGAGGGGTTGCCTACTAATGATGTACAAAATTTGTTAGCAGCACCTATTAGTTTGAGCATTGTACGCATTCAACATATTAGTCAAATATTGAAATTATGTTTCACAAAAGAATTTGAAAAACATATGTACGTAGTATGGCAAATTAGGCAAAAATTCGTTGGGTGGGAAATTCATATTCTCATGTAGGTACCCCTACCACGTCAATTACTATTACCTAGTAGTTGACTTGAGTAAGACGACTATCCAAGAATTTGTATGCTTTCTCTATAAGTTTTTTCTATAGTACTGCAAGTAGTGGCATTTACAATGGGAAAACATAAGGAAACTTTTATTTTTGTTTAAAAATATGAATTTCTTAACACGAATCACTCCATACTCCTGATGTTCTACACTCCTTATTCATCGTCTAAAAAAGCAACAAAACAGCAGAGTCATTAATCTTGGAAAAGAAAATATACCAAGATGAATGCTACACGCAGGAATGCTAGAAAACGCATGAGTATGAGTCTCATTAGTAGAACGCCGCGTTTTATATCTCAAGCATTCAGTCCGGAGATGTACTTCTTGGAAATGAGGAGGAGAGACCGAAATCGACTTCTTCCAGCAATTCAAGAGAAACAGAGAGATAGAGAGAGAGACAGCAGTCGAAGCGAGACTCGCTGAACAGGATCGAGAAGCATAAAAACCTAATTATACCGGACAAATTAAATCGAAAGGATGAGAAGTCTCTCCACTTCGTACGTGATCCATTCATGCCGATGTGTGACACTCTTCGTCCGCAGTCAAGGTGGAAGTTGTTAGACCTCCTTAACAACTTTAAAGTTTCCAAGAGACCCGATTAGGCCGCCTGTCTCAGGTAACAGGCTTAACATGCGCTAGGGCTAGGGTCTGGGGATGAGAGGCTGAAATAAAACATGTCCCGGGGTAATGTAATGAATGAGATGGGTATGAGTGGAGTGATTGTGATCTGCGTGTTAAAAGAGAAGATAGCAGTCTCGGCAAGATATACGAATATTCTTATTTCTAGGTACATCCTAGCGTAAACCGGCCTCGGTGGCGGCGGGATTAAGTCCTCGCCTGCTATTCCGAAGGTCGCGGGTTCGAGTCCCGCCTGGGTAAAACTCAACTGTCCAGGGCATGGGTGTTTTTAAATGTGTTGTCCATATATATTACAATGATCGTAATTGGGGGCACCTGTGATCATTACAGATATTATTATTATTACTAAACTATACTTGCGATGCTTGGGCAACTCTGATGCATCCGTTGGAAATACGAGGAGACTCCTGTTAAGTATTTGGGTTGAATGTCGTATGGAACCAACAAAAGCCCAGGTATGGAACAGAAATACCAAAAATTCAAACGAATTACCAGGAAAATGGTATTTTAGGCCTAAGAGTACATGAGGTGAGTAACTCATGCTCACTTTGCCCACTATTAGACCTCATTTGGAATATGCTGCCAGTGTATGGGATCCCTACGAAATCGGTCTAAGTAATGAACTTGAACGTGTGCAGCGAAGATCGGCAAGATTTGTAAAGGGACGATACGATAATTATATTAGCGTAACCAGTCTATTAAATGAATTGAAATGGGAATCATTGTCAGATCGCAGGTTGAAATTTAGACTTAATCTCTTCCACAAATTCCTAGGCAATATTTTCAGTGATGATGTTAAAAATATTTTACGAACCCCAACTTACTATGGCAGACTGGACCATAATCATAAAGTTAGAGAAATTGATTGCCGAACTGACCGATTCAAAATGTCCTTTTTCCCTCGCACAATAAGAGATACGAATAACGGTAAATATGTCCTATCGGAGAGTAGCAATGAATAGCATTGGTAGCTGCATGTTGGTATGAGTACTTAAAGCTAACCCTACTAACAGAATGTTTTTGCATGTTTTCTTTACAATTTCTATCTTTTTTAAATAGTGTAGTTCTGACTACTATATTAATACTATTCCTTTTTTATGCATGATATGTAGTGCATGTTTGGTGAGCAATCACCCCCTGCCACACACCCTTGTGGTGGCTTGCAGGGTATTATGTAGATGTAGATGTAGATGTATTAATGTCTCTCGATGAAATTAGGTATGGAGGGATGGATAACGGGTACATCTACGGCGCAATCACTTCATCATACGAACAACCCCAACAAAAAGAGTAAATGCGTATATTTTCATTTTTGGGTAGGTACTATGTCGCCAAACGTGCCTGTAATCATCAATGCTATCAACAGTTCAAATTATCATCCACCTTAACACGCGACCTCATTCTCCATATTGAGAGTGTAGATCTTGAGGGAAAAGATATGATTAACTTCAAAAATATTTTACCCGATGAAATGAACTGATTTACTATAAAAAATCATAATTTTTAGCTCACGCAAATGTAGGCAAATGAAATCTGATTTTTGTGAGGCTGCTAGATTACTGACTTCCCATTTCGAGGCCACGGGTTCAAATTCTGGCAGTAGCATGTTTTCGCTGGCCATCTCAGTCTCTACTTCAGAGGAGTTTCGAGAGCAGAGAGAGAAAGAGATGGTCAGTAATTCATTCGTTGGGTGGAGCGTTAAACCGTGATTTTATTAAATTCTGTGTGTCTTTCATTAAGTCAATGTAGGCTGATGCAGACGCCAGGTTCCGTTGTCTTTCCTAAAAATTGCTACCCACACCCAATTAGGTGACGAATTGGGCGTAGATAGCAATGACACAAATGATCCGTGGTGTCGGTCGCAGAATAACTACTACTACTACTCGAGGTGGCTTTCTGACTACTGAGTAGATGTAGGTGAGCAAGAAGAAACAGTTCATGGTTTTCCATTCTACTTCCTCCCCCTAAATTACCTCCCTCTTCACAAATATACCCACCTATCTATCCAAAGTGGCGCAAAAGACCATGGTTGTCGGTTGACGTCCTCCCTCACAATATCCCATTTAGACCATTTAGAATTACAAAGCTTAAGTTTTGTAAATGGGTCTTAAACTAAAATTTACGTTTGTAGGTTTGAATCCTTAAAGGAATCGCCAATTTAACACCATCGAAAATGGGACGAGCTGGTAACTTTCAATGTCGCGAGTTTTATGAAGCGGGAGCTGCTGTAAAATCCACGCCCACGTAAGAAATACATCGACATAATCCCTTGCAAGCCACCATAAAGGTGTAAGGGAGGGGGTGAATCTTCGCAATAAATGAACTGCCTATCATGCTTAAAGAGGACAAGTAGCTACATTTAAATCGCACCCTGACAATTTAAAAAGGATTTAAAGAGCAGAGTAGGCATTCGAAACTGTGCTGTTGGTTGGGTTAGCTAAAATTCGTTGTACCAACATGCAAGTTTCTAGGTTACCTATTGATAATCTAATGTAGGTATATATAAATGAATATAATCACGGCTATTTAGATCTCTAATGATAAGTAAGGAAAGGCATCTTAAATCTGTCCGCTCGGCAATCAATTTCCCTAATTTATATTTTATAGTCCAGTCAACCCTAGCATGTAGGAATCCGCAAAATGTGTTACACACAAATGCAAAGGGAAGAAATATTTATAAGAAATATCATCACATCCCCTTGTCAGTTCTTCGGATTTTCACGGATCATCCATACGACAGTTCCGCGCTATCGAGTGTCTGGTCAGCGGAAGACAAGTTGCATAAAGAGAAACGCAAGAGTTTGATTGTTTGAATGAGACAAAGAAAAGAAATTCCGAGCTAAGAAAGACATTAAAAAGAGACCCGTCACCCTGAGGTGATGCTCTGCATGTCACTTGGGGGTGTCTCGAAGGAGAGACACTCCCTCTCGCATCCCCCCCCGCCCCCTCTAGCCCGAGCTTTCTACCCCCCTGGGTAAGTTTAGGGGGTCACCTCTACGCGGCCACGCCCAAGTAAACCCTAAGATCCTTTTCTCACCCCCAGGTGCCACAGGGGCTGGATAGAAGGCAAACATCCGGGTGGAAGGGCAGCAAATAAAGACGGCGTGAAGGGGAAAAAAGATGAGGAAGAAATGCCGTCTTCGAAGCGAGCGCATTCTGCTGCCTCCGGTGTTGTCTCTCGTCCACTTTTTACGAGTGAAGGTATAAAGGAAAAAATGAACGTCGCGTAAGGAACGACACAAACAGGTTCAACTCCCGCGGTTTTAAGACGAGCACAGTAAAAAAAAAAGGTCGAGCGTCGGGAGAAAGATTTTTTTTAGAGTTTCCTTCCCACAAAAACACCGTCGGTCTTAAAAACAAAAGAAATGATATCCGTGAGTACATGTTTTAATGCTAAAGCTCCAAGCTCTTACAAAGACCTAAGGCTGGATTCAGGAAGCATAAAAACGGTCTGGAAAGATACGGACGGTTGGTCAAAGATTCGCTATGGCATAATTGGAAAGTCATACACTGCCGCAGTAATTAATTGCTTCTGGATAAAGCAAAAATAATATCTAGAGAGGAAGAGTGGATTTCATGTAATGGCTATAAACATCTAATACCTGAAATAATAGTCACCTCCCAATTTTTAGATATCACTAACTTGTACGCGGATATCCGGAGCACTTCTCAATTTAGACTGAATTTTCATTGCACATGTGAGGTCGATCTGCTGGTTGAAGACGGAAGAAATGTCTGAGAATCCCCCGCACAACACGCTTTCTTTCGTTACGATAGCAAGTTTAGCAAGATGAACTCCCGTGAGAATTGATTTGAAACGTCTTTCTTCCCGCGAAGTGTAAGAGACCATAATAGGCGTCACGATAGCCGTATATGTGGATGAAATAAAGGTAGCTTAGTTCGCATTGCCGTTAAAAAGTTATTAATTCTACGATCTAATGTTAACTTCATCTTTGTATATTTAAAGCAAAAAATACAGATGTGAGTTCCGAGAGTAGAGAGGAAAATACTGAACACATCAATAAAAATTATATTATTTAGAAATAACTAACTTACTTGCACATGTCGGGCATATGCCTAAATGGTACCCCTCTTCTTATTACATATGTAATCTTTTCGTTTATAGGTTTATGAATTGCATGTTTCATAATAATTCAAAGTGACTTGCAGGGTTTTGACGAGGTGGATATGTATAACAAATCCTGATATAAGTGATTATCGGACTTATTAGTCCGATAGATATTTGTACGTTCACTGCGAAATTAGATACATTTGAAAATATAAAATGCGTTCGTTAAAAATCAGTGGAAGAATAAGATATCCTAGATCCATGGACTTACGATTTTCCGAGACAATACCAACACCACTGCGGATGTATTTCAACTTAGCATGATCTGGCATGACATACTATAGATTATGCATCTCTCTGTGGTTTTTATAGTCTGTACCCACACTTGAAGGCCCTTCAGATCGGGACTAAATCTATGGTAATCGACGGAAAGGGAGGAAGTGTGGAGAGAAACCCGGTGTCAGCATTAGCCTGCTCTAAACAAAAGTCTCAAAGGAGACCCACAGCTTAACTTTCTATCCGACGGACGAAGTACTGTACTCTAATTCTAACCACATAGCACTCAACTAGGGGTTAGTTTAACAATGAAAAAAATCTCTTCCCCTGCCGGGATTCGAATCAACATCCTCAATGTGAGAGGCCAGTGCTCAAATCACAGCACCCCTCCTTATAAATTTTATGATAATATTCACGTACTATTATGTAATTCATTCACGAAAAAGGTCATTTTTCCACCTCACTTTAACACAAAATGCTTTGTCTTCTCACACGCTAGACTATCGGAGAAGTAAACCAATTCGCGACTCCTACATTTATTAAGAAAAGCGGAAGAAGGCGAATTTACATTCAACGGGAATCCGCTCAGTCACGGAGGGTCGCTATGAATAAGCGCAACTCCTGACCTCTGGCGAATGAATAATGGATCCCGACTATTCCGAGAGACGAGGAGGTCGGAATTATTCTCCGCGTGTAACGACAACCATTACGGTCTAAGAGCATAAAAGGATCTCCCTTGCGCGGACACGAAAATAAAGCAGAAACGGTTGAATTTCTCGAGGAGGTGAACGAGACCCCACAAGATACAATAGCTGGGCAGAGATCTCACTTATTGTCACTGATGGGTTTAGCAGCAGTGAATGCGAAGGGTGATGTGTGTACAGCCTTGTGGACGCGCGGCTTGTTTTCAAGGTCGGCATTTATCTGGGGAGCAGAAAAGGCTTCAGTGGGTTTCTTTCTACCTCCTTCCGTTTATAAACGGGTTAAAATCACAAATGGTCGAATGTGCACGAGTAAAGAAAATAAAACAGAGAAATGGGAGACGCTACTCGCGATTTTGCCCTTGATAGTAGACTTCTCAATTGAATAGGGGCGATAGGGATCTAAATAGCCGTGATTATATTCAATGATATTTTTATATATAAGTACAGGTTTATCGGTAGGTAGACTAGGTGCATGTCGGTGTAAAGACTTTTAGCAAACCCAACTAACAACCCGTTTACGAAATGTTGATTTGCTTTTTAAATCTTTTTTTAATTTCAATCATTCAACTAAAATATAGCTCTTAACCCTAATAATTAATAGCAGATAATGCATTTTCGGTGAACATTCACTCAAAATTCAAAAATATTTATGGTGGCTAGCAGGGTATTAGATATATAGACATAGATCTATTTAGTCTGCGTGGAAAATGATTATGGAATGTACACATGTCGTTTCTTTGGGAAACTCGCGCTGTCGATAAAGCTTTTTTCTTATCGTCAATTCATATATCTCCCTCCCCGATCTTCCTCAAAGACGGCCACGTTGGTGGGGGTCGGAAAAATTCCTTTTTTCTCTGCCTCATACGTTTAGTGCGTCCGAGCAACTGCACGTCACGCGGCGTCTGGCACGTGATGGAGTGGGGGGAAGGGGTACAAAGCGATTTTTTTACGGGAAGGGCGGGGCAAAAAGAGCGCTAGACAAGGGTGAGACACGCTTTCGCGGACCCTGGATGCTATTGTCACGAAGTCATTGGTATTCGAGTCGCCAAGCACCTCGCCATGAGACGCGGTCCGCCATGCTTGTCTACAAGATTTGGAGCCTACGCTTTCTGCCTCAGGCACACACTATCCATTTTCCTCTCAGCAAGTGAGTGCCTCTGTAAATATAAATGTTCATATCTATCCAAATATCTATCTCGTCTCGTATGGGTATGGACTGCTTGGAAACCGAAACTGTATTGCGTGTGAGGCTACTTTATTCCAAAGACGAAATCAACTTAGCAGTAATACCGGTTATGGAGAATGATGAAGATTCAATGGGTCGACCGAGTAAATGACGAGTAAGTCCTGTGAAGAGTGGGAGAAAACAGAAGTCTTCTGAATACCCTAAGGAGAAGACGGGACGACTTGAAGACAATCGTTGAAGGACAAGTGAAATGGAAGCACGGCAAAGGAAGGCTTCGTGTGAGATACATAAAACAAGTGATGAAGATGAAGTGAAAAGAAAAAATTAGTAAATATGAAGAGATAATCTTAAAGAGAGCCCGCAGCTCCCCACTGATTCAGTGGAAAGCTGTGTCAAACCAATCTCAGGATTGCTGACTAATGATGATGATTGGCTATGAAGTCACTAGGAATGGGGTCGTTTACCATATTTTTTATTACCGAATCTGATAGAGTTTGTAAAATAAAAGGACCCGTATTTTTTTCGTTTTCCGATCCGACAATTATTTCCCGAGTTATAAGCGTCGAAAAACTGATGTTTTTAACCCTTTCGGAAAAGTGGGTGTGGTGCAACCTCTGACGTATATCGACTTCGTCCAATCACAACTGAGCCCTCGAAGCTACTTCGCCTCATCGCAAAGGGGGGGACACAGCTGACTCGGCCAATGGGAGCGATTTCGGCAGCATCTGTGCGAGCTGACCTTCCGAGAACCCCCCTCCACTCCCTTCCCCCTCCCCTGAAAGCAGTCAAGGACGGGAGGAAAATGACGTCAAAGTTATCACAGCAGCATTTTCGGTGGGCGTCACCTTTTGCTTATTTTAATTTTTCATTTATGAGTGAATGGTTGTGGTTAGAATATTAATTTTTTCACTAAAATTCGTTTTTCGTTTCCATCTAACGATTTCGTGTACAAAATTGCGATTTCGGTTCCGAGTAGGCTCGAAGTAATCCTTTCATGGAGCACTCTCTGCCACAGACACTCAGGGAATTTACAGGTTACTATGTAGATGTAAATAGATGTACACGTACACTGTAACAGTAAAAAACACTGAGATGGCCGCAGAGCCACTTTAAAATTATGTATCACAAAATGGATCCTGGTAAATCAAAAACTATTTTCTAATTAAGCACATTATTATAATTACTATCAGCGTTGGACAGAGTGGTAGTCTAGTGTTTATGCAGTTCAGCAACTGATCGGAGGTTCCGATGTCAATTCCCGGGGGAGTCATTTGGACATGATCAGCCAAACCCAAGCTGGGTCTTTTTCCAGGCACCAGATCTCTCTGAGAACTCACAGATGGCACAGGGAAAAGAACTGCCCCCCTATGAATGGGTGAACTTCACTCGCCGTTGAGCTTAGTATTTTCAGAGCTCTACCTTCACCAGCTCACCATCCATACCAACCCTATCAACATGGTTGGGGGCCTGGGGCGCTATTCGATATGGGGCCTATTTGGAATTTGTAACATTGAAATAGTCTACGCAAGTATAATAGGAATATGCCTTTTTTTGTGTTTCTGCAGACCCAGAATCAACTATTTATCAATTGATTACGTCATGTATCTCAGAATTCACAGAATAGTAGGTTAAATGCATCCTATCACTCTTTTAATAACTTTGAAGTACCAGTACCGGCTTATGGCCGGAGGAAATTTACGCAAGCATGCTGTTACATCGGCAATAGTACTTAATAGGTATGACATGAAGAGTTATTTCACAGTATTATTTTATTTACAATAGAAATCAAACCCAAGAGTGAAAGATTTAAATATTGCAGTAGTAAGAATTAAATTTTTTTCTTGCGAGCTTTTTATTACATTATCAAAATTTACTCACTTAGCAACAGCGTTCTCCATCGATATCAGGGCTAGGCCTGTCTGGTGGGATTGGCTCATTGTTGAGCGAAGCTAACTTTTAATTTAGTTTAGAAAAACTTCTTTCACATGAAGACACAGACCCACACACAGTCAAAATTATATTTAGAGCTTCTCAAATATTTAGTAACGACTCTTGAAAATCCATTTCGATAATGAACTACAGCATATTTAAAGCGGACCACGACACTGCATCATATTTAGAAATCCCTGAAGCCTATAGATGTCTTCGAAACCACATAATTTCTGGCACCATTTCTTCCTTCTCAAAATCATCAAATGTTTTTGTTATTGCTAAACTAGAGGGGGAAGTTGGTCATCACTTGATTTACAAGATTCATCGGATGAACAGCAGCACACTGTTTGTAAACATTTTTCATTGAGGTTGATCTAGTTTTTAGCTCTACAAGAAACTTATCAGTGCACTTCAACATAGAACTCTTCACTTCCTGCTGTGGATTCAAGCCTGCGTCTTTGGTCTTTTCTCCTGGCATCATTTTTTAACACGCTTGCGTTTCCTGCTTTCAATATCTATGTCCATTTTAGTACAAGTTGTACTCGCATATTCAAAAGAATTGTTAACCATTTCTTCCCAACTTTCTTCCATTAAGATATTCAAGCTTCTCAGCTTTAACACATATTTTTAAAAACTGATCCCTTCAATCTCCAAGTATTTCTGGGCAAGATTTACCTCAAATTAAATGTGTTGGGTGGGAATAATGGAAAAGGTAGGCCTCGAGTAAGATATATGGAACAAATGATGGAGGATGTGAAAGAGAAGAAATATATACTGACTTCATCTGATTAACCCATTTTAGTATTGCGCTTCGATTTTTGCTTTAGAGTCGAAATATTCAGGATCAATTCTACTGAAATCAACTGAAATTATCACCAATATAGTTACATGTTATCAAAGTTACCAAAGTTATAGTTACCAAAAATGTACAAATATTTCATTGAAAAGATTTGCATTTTTCACTAAGGAGTAATGAGTAAAGCAAATGAGAAACTTTCGCCCAAGGTCCAGAAAAGGCCTCAAACAATGACGGGATGGCACTGTTCCAAGGGCGCTCATTTTCTGTGCCTGATTTTCCTCTTTGATCATTATAGGGAAATAGGTCTCTGGACACATTTTCGTAGAGTTTATACAAAAAAAAATTAGTTATTGCGAAATGAGTTTTGACAGAAAGTATTTTATTTTAAAAAGTATTTGAATCGCCAAGAGCTGGTCCCTCGCAAAAACGTAATTCGCACCGCTGCCATCTTGAATGACGTCAGGGCCTGCAACAGCGGTCGCGGTGCGTATATTTCTATGCGAAGTTTCAAGCGTATAGGAGATTACAATTGAAATGTCTTTCATAAATACACTTTTTTCAATATGCCAAAGCGTTGCTTTAAATGTTGTATTGAGCCAAAATATAATGACACCAACGGAAATGCCTCCAACAAGTATTTTTTTTTAATTACCCGAAAGAGAATAATATGGGTGAAGATAGAAGTGCATGCAAAAGAAAACTATGTCTTTGCAATCAAACGTGTGCAATTTTGAGCGTTCAATCTGTCTATATTTATTTTACCAATTCTGGAAGCTAAATTAAACTTAATTGTATCTTAATTGTACAGAAACTAGGTCAAAAGAAAGCGCCGCCAGTAGTACTATTGATATTTTTATGGTGGCCTATTGATAAATATTTAAATATTTATCAATAGGCAATAATTGATGTTAACATTCACGAAAAAATTCTGAAGATGTGCTCAAAAACATGTTGGGCGAATTGTCAGGGACCTTAAAGAGGTAACGCTTGCGGAAAAACTGAAGCATAAACTTCATTATAAACGCATATAATGTTATTACATACTAAATAACCGGGAAAAGCTACATTCTACATCGGATTCCACTGATCGGTATAATATTCGCTCAATAAGATGGCTGAAGAGCCAATATCGATTGAAGACCTCACATTTTTTTTGCTATACCATTGAGAACAAATACTGAGATGCTTGAGAAATTGCTCACTACTGATTAAATTATCACTTTGCTAAGATGTTTATTCAATTAATTTTCTAATTTATCGAATTACTGCTTTCGATCTAAATCCAATTACTGCTTTCGATTTTTTCAGTAGTTTTGCTAACTCCCATCCGCAACGTGGATTTTCTGTTGTCTTTATATGACTTAGATCAGTTTAGACGGTGAAATATAACCAAAGCAGTTGAAGCAACTGAAGAAACAAGCTCTATTTCCACTCAAATAACTATGGCTGTGGTGCCATAAAATATGGTCCAGAATAATTTCTCCTCTCAAAAAAAAAAGACTGAGCCAATTTTCATTCATTATAAAGGTATGTAAGCGTCACGGAAAGGTTCTAGGGCGAGTGGAAATAAATATACGATGAAAAAAGGAAAAAAAACAGCTTTTAATAGCGGCATTAAGGGTAATGAAAAGATGATCAAGCACACGAACAGATGTCCTTAAAAATTTTCCAATGCTAGCGCAAATTTATTAGAGCATACGGGAACCGTGAAATGGCAGAGCAAGCAGTTATAATTACTCATCATCTACGCTACGAATTCTCCTTTCGAACGCAGTTAATTGCAAACCCAAATCAGGAGGGTACTCTCAGTTACGTTGAAACCAAAAATCAGAAGTAGGTACGCAGATAGATCAACAAAAAATTACTTTGCATCGTTCAGCTTTCTCCTGGAGTTAGCGGATGGATAGAGAAACAAAAAAATATCGTTAGCGTAAATAATTGATGTAGATCCAGAGAAATCACATGGATCCCGTTGAATTGGCTCGAAACCGCAGACTAAACAAGCTTTAATGACCTGAAATTTGCAGTATCTTCATGAAAATTTCTAGCAGTAAAAGGAATTCACTCCACCATAAAATGAATTTCATGGTGGGATTTGAATTAGGCTCTTTCCGCTCTACTCGCGATTTAAAACGCTTCAGAATCGCGATTTCTCTGAAGCTGCTTATAACTTTTCCTGTTCCTTTCACGACATAAACAAACAGTTAATAATAGGCACAGTGCAGCGTCCGAGTAGCAGTAAGAAATTGGGGTCACACAACAATTATATCTCTGTAATCTCATTCAAATTCCTGGATAAATGTAGGGAGAATGCTGTCGGACACGCCAATTTGGGTCATTCAAGTGTTTAAAACCCTAATGATCACCATTACGAATCAAAGCGAAGGAGGAAAATATTTATTCTGCCAGTGGAAGGTTTAAAATATCAGGCTATATTTTATTATCTCAATGGATTCATATCCCGAATCCGATTTACACAACAATGATTTGACCGAAGTCAATATATTTTTGCCTTTGTCCTACTTTGCAGATCACACGAGATACACCATAAATTACCACTGTGGACTTCTTACGCGTGAGTCATCCTCTCCCTCAAAACCTTGCAGTGACTTCAAGGATACACTACGCACATTTAGAACACTTGAGCCACAACAATGCACTTTCCGTAAACAGTAGAAACACTTGATTGCAGAAATGTCCATGGAACCTATCGTAATGAGCCGAGTAGCGAATTATCGTCTCAGACTAACAAGGCTAGCAAGAAAATTTTCTCTGATAAAGTAGCCTATCATTGCCAACACCATAAATGAATTCATCTTGAAGGGCCCTTCAAACAGGTCATCTGAAGTACACACTACTCTTAATAAAAGGACGGACTGCATCTAACAATAAGTGTATTTATGCCATAAGAGTACACAAAAGTTCGAAAATTAAAAAAAAATTCTCCCTGACACTGCATGGTGTCGAATTTGGTCCTCGAAATGTAGGTCAGTACTCAAACCACCACGTCACCCCGATCCCTTTTTTATCGCAAATATGTTTACCTGTTAAAAGGCAGGAAAGATAGCATACCCATGTGCAACAGAGTATTTTCAAGCCAGCAACATGGTGGATAGACATTGATTTAATCTTATACAAATAAAAGTACGTGTGGTTACTTTTCATGCATGCGAGGAAGTGTTGGAAACAATCAAAATTATAAATGTGCTACAAAAGTATTATTCTCTAATTTAAAGTACGTTAACAAACTAACGAAAGCAATAATCGCTTAGTATTTAATCTACTCTGTGCTTTAGAAGTCTGTACCCGCACTTAAAGGTGGGGAAAAAATCAACAGAATATGGATAATATAACCATATGTTACGTGAATCAAAAAAATCTTTTCCAACTTACCTAAAGAGAATAACATCCACCGATTCTAAACCCAAGGTTGGTAGGTTTGAGTACACCAAGAACTAAGACCATCGGCCTGCGCATTCACGCAGCAGAGTTCAAGGGTCCCATCTTGTGCCGCCTTTATCCCAAAGGAGATTACCTTGGATTTGGCTGAACGTGTCTGAAGAGTCCTATTTCGAGTTCAAATCCGAAGAATATGGTCAACAGCCGAGCGTTTCATCCACTGCACTCAACCCCATCGCCTGGCTAGATAAACAGATAGAAAAATATGCAACGTCACCTGTGTTTTCAAGCCTGTACTAATCACTTTTAGATGCTTCAGACCGGGAGGAAAGGTACAATAATGGGAATGGAAGGGTAGGGAGGACGGGTGGAGAGAAACGCGGCGCCGGCATTAATATGCTCTTCACGAAAGAAGTCAAAGAGACCGCGGCTTCACGTTTCGTCCGACAGATGGAGCACTGAACTTAAATGCTCTCCACAAAGTACTCAAATAGGGTCTACCAATGAAAAATATCTTCCAATCCCGGAATTAGAACCCGGCGCCCTCGGGCTTAGGGCTATTACTTTAACCAAATATCTGCAAGAAAGTCAGCCTGAACACAATATTTATTTATAAATTATGTTTAATGTCTTTATTTCTTCCCAAACAAGTCAATCACTAACCAGTCAGAGCTAATTTATGCTAAAGTATCTACTCGTAGTTGCACAGTACACCAAGATTCACAGTCAATAAGAACCTTACAATTACTTTTTTCGATAGTAAAGATATTCTGGTGACACAAACCCAATAAATTCTAATTTTTTACTATCTAGTTATTACATTGGGCGATGCTTTGAAGTCACCAACACGACATTTTCAACCTTTGATTTTGTCAAGTCTTTGTTAAATTAGGCATTTGATCACAGAAATTTTATCCTCAGAAATATTTCGAGGTTATTCCTCAAAAAATGAAAACCTGGAATACATAAATGGAAAATCATCGAGACATCAAAATTTCTTTCGCCATTGCAGGACCTTGACGATACTGAATCCCAAATCGAGCATGAGGACATTGGTACACACTTGGATTCTGATGAGGTGTGATAGTCGTCACCAAAATCTCCTCGATGATCATTTTTGTGAACGATAGTGTGAAATAAAACGGATAAAAATTACACTGGCAATCGCTGCAGCAAAATTAGCAGCTGGATTGGAAATGCAAGTACGGATCTTTGGCTAGACCAGGGGTTCCCAAACTGGTGGGCGCGCCCCCCAGGGGGGCGTGAGCGCGAGACCAGTTAAAAATATAAATCTCTAAGTAAATAAAATCCATACGTCTCTTTAACTAATTTTATGGTGTAGATTTTTAAAATCAACCATGATGTTTAGAAAACTTAACAATCTAATTGTGTAAAACTCTATAATAGCAAAAATATATAGCTTTCTGTAGATGTTTTTCTCTTAACAGTATTTCTTTAAATTGGAACTTATAATGTTGTATTTTGTGATAGCAAAATACATGTTTTGTTTTCAATGTAATACTTGTTTTTTTCACATGCCCACAAAATTTACTGTCAAGGGAGGCGTGGAAGGTTTCCATTTTAACAGGAGGGGGCGTAGTACAAAAAAGTTTGGGAACCCCTGGGCTAGACGATCTTGTTTGCTGACGAGGCTTACTTTATAAGGCAAATCACGCAGTCTATTCTTACTAATCCTAACTCTTATTATACGTACAACAAGATAATAATGCTCAAGATAGGAACACATGAACTTCGGCTACTCAGATGTTACACCTAGCTTAAGACTGCCACAGGTCAGCCCCCTAGAGACATGACCTGGATATGAGCCCCGTAAAAAAACATGCAGAGTTCGATTCTGCTCCATATAGTATTCATTCTGAGGCAGTTAACAAAATCCAGTGTCTATCATATTTTTTGAACAAAAAGGTTTACTTCACATCAGGGTAGGAGTCCATACTCTGATCTACGAATTATGACATTAACGTCATCCGAGACATCAACAATCAAGTCCCTACACCCCAGATTGACTGTTGCAGAATTGTATTCTGCGTTAGTTTTGCCTGGCATGCATCCGAATGTTTTAAAAATATCAGATGCTATTTTTTTCCATGAACTTCCTACTTTTCGGGATAGGGCTAGGGTAAGAGTTAAGGCCTGGCTTCCAACCACGAGGTCCCGGAAGTCAAAACCTGGCAGCGACAGAATTTTCAGCGATATATATGACGGATTCGTGGAGGGAACTCAAATTACAGCACTCCATCCGTTGCATAGGACGTTAAATAGTGGACCCCTTGGCGATTTTGCTGATATCGTCGCCGGATTTCTGTCCACACCTACTCCTCTGCTCCTAAAATACCAACCTTTCCCCAAACATCCACTTATCCTAAATTGGGCAATTGGCCATTAATGTTGGTTTCTTCCTCCAATAATGACAACGACATCGAATAAAGGAGCTGAAAGCAACAAAGAACGCAACGAAGGAAGTAAAAACATGAAGGAGTTTCAATAGTGGCAAGACTATAAATGTCGTGTTTACTTGCATATGACGGATAGTTTCAATTATTTTACCATTAATCAATTTTAGAACAAACTACCAATGAAACCCTTTTCCTCGCAGAAGACAATTACGAAAGGTTTAGCATTTAAGATGCTGATTTAAATCTTAAACAAATCTTAAACAATAAATAAATAAACACTAAATAAATAATAAATAAATTTAGTGACACCTTGCATTAGAGCAATAGAAACAAGTGCCCACACTAATAACCACTCAGAACTAGGTCAGAATAATCTCAAAATGCATTTCAAAAAATTAATTAGGATATATCCAGCCGTAAGAGCTCCAAAAATCGAAACTGAGTTACCTCACGATCCATTATAAAACAGATAATAATAGCCTAGCTTCACAATGCAATACCATGGAACCTGAACCGAGTTTGCAAAATACGTCCCATCAACTTTGTAACTTGCAAGAAAAAGTTCTGGGGCAGGGTCAGAATACGTTCTTGCGAATATCGATTTATTTTTCAATTTATAAATGGAAACGTTTCGTCACGCAGAAACTTAACTATCAGAGAAAGAGGTCGACCCGAGGGGCCGGCCTTGTCAATCCGTTCGACCCAATAGTTAAAAAAGGAAAATCCGCCCGCAAAAATATCAACGTCTACCCCATTCCCTCCGAGAGCGGGATCTTAAAAGAGATGAGGAGAATCAGATCGGAGGGAATGATTTAGGGCATACTTTGAAGGTTTAAAGTTTACTCGGAGCACAATAGGAATCATATGGTGCATTCACACAGATCTTGGAATTTTTTAAACCATGGAAATAGAAGGAAAATACATTTTTAGTTATCAGTGACTCAGTGGACATGAGTAGAAATCGTGCTATGATTTTATATTAAAAACACAAAAAACAAGAGAATTAGTAATACCAAAGTTATCGTAAAAAAAACATCATTAAAAGGTGAATTCCACTTGTGTGGTAAATATATATATGCCAGGTTTACACAAACTTTATTGAGTAAAAATAATTTTCAATATTTCTATTTATGTAAACTAAATGTTAAAATAATCCTCTACAAAAAGGTATTTTAAATACTAAATTACTAGTTTATTAGAAACAAGTTGTACATTGAAAAGCTGATACTTATACTTGTCAATTCATGGCCTAATTGTTCATAAACAAACAATGATGCATAGAATGGGTAAATTACCCGATTTATATCGTTGTATTCGTAGTGCATCAGATTGCATGAATAGAGTTTAAAGGAAAAATTACCATTTTCATAAAGTTAATCAACGATATTCTCATTTATCCATGAAAAAGTTTATCGTCAGTATAATGCATTAGTATATGCTTCAATCAATAGGCAAGGAATTAAAGATGGGAGAGCAGAGGTTAGGACGATTGGTAAAAGAAGAATCGAATTCTTTGAAATTTTTAAATTTGAATGGTGAACGGGCAGGGGAAATGAAAAACCAGAACAGCGGAGGAGAGAACGGCTATAGAGCGCTTTGCCTCGTGCTCTATATTGCTAAGAGATGAACGACTTATTAGCAAGCATAGGAGACCCGCCGATCATGGGAACGGGAACGGAGGGCTATAAATAATCCGAGCGCATCCTTCTTAAAACGGCTGCGGGAAGGAAGTAAACATGTCAAGGAGCTTAAATCCGATTATGTGAGCGACGCATAAGTACCTCCACCTCCTTAAGGAAGGAGTGAACCAAGGTGGCTCTTGGAGATAACTGGAGATGACTGCTCTCGTCTCTAAATGCGGACTGGATCCAAATTGACCCATAAAATAAGGTGAATGCATTGAGGAAGGTAATAAAAGTTGTCCAAATTAAGGCCTGAGGATAACCTACATTTCAAGAATCGTCTAATTTCGTTCATTCCCCTTTAATTTCATCTTATATCTTTCTCACTTAAGGAGTTGTCCTCGGAAAATTTTAGCCAGCTGCGATTGTCGGTCAATACAGCTGTATTTGCCGAAATGGAAAAAAATCCCGTTAGATTCCAGTTAATTTATAAAAGAAGAGATGGGAAGTGAGGGTACCAACCAACAACCCTCAGGGATAAGGTTAGAAGCCTAATAGAATTTTAAATGGAATCCATTAATGGATACCGTGTGGAGAGCATTGAAGTTCAGTATTCAGTGCATGTATTTACTGTGTATGTACAGTACATTTAGTACAGTACAGGATGGGATGTAAAACAGTGAAGCCTGTCGACAAGAGCAAGCTAAATAGGCGCCGATTTTCACTCTTTCCTTCCTACTCTCCATCCCATTCCCAACTTTACATCTTTCTTTCCGGCCAAAGGCGCCTTTAAAGGCGGAAAAGACTTAAAATCGCTGATGGTCAGTAAAAATTAAAGAAATATAGGTCGCAATTGAGTGGTAGAGGGTAAGACCAATATTAAGCTTACGAAACTAAGGCTTAAATTTAAAAGATAAATGCAACTTGTCATCATAATCATTGGTCAACAATCCTAGGATTGGTTTGACACAGCCCTCCACTCGAATTTTCTGTCAGCCAACCTTTTCATTGTGACGTAATTCTTCTCTTTTACATCCCTCACAACCTGTTCCATGTGTCTCATACGAGGTCTGCCTTTTCCAATCTTCCCATTCACTTTTCCCTCGACGATTGTCTTCATCAGACCATCGTGTCTCAAGATATGGCCGATTAAGTTGTCCCTCTTCTTTTTAGAGTTGTCAGCAGACCTCTTTTTTCCCGCTCTTCTTAAGAAGAGTAATGCAATCTTCTTAAGATGCAATTTGTAAAGCAGAATAACCAGCGATGGACGAAGTGAAAAGGAAATAATCAGAAGAATATCTCAGCCGAAGAGGACATTCTACCGGATGAAGAATGTACTAATAACAAGTAATTGGTTTTTCTGTGTGACGGCGAAACAAACTGATAAAGATCTTTGATTTAAATTACAGAGAATCCGGTCAAAAAACTATAAATCAAAGTTTCAATCAGTCCTCTCGTATTACCACAAGCTCCATGAAAATTTCCCACTAAAAATAAATTGCGAAAAAGTAGATGTCAATAATGACATGTGTAAATAAAATTTCGACTTAAATTTTAAAACAATTCTTTGCTGACCATCAGTAAAACAAAGGTTTGATATTTATGCGTACTAAATGTCGAGGTAGAATATAAAGAAACGTAATTTCCAGATATTTATTCCCAATATCAATTATTATCATGTACACCCTACCGCTACGACGCCGTCAACGTAGAATGCATGTGTGTGGAGTAGCAACTACTTCATTTTATAAAGCAGTCAGTAGTCGGAGTAGTGTAGATTTAGATTTTAGGAGCTCCAACTGCTTAGGCTATATCGCACCGCGTAACCAAATCAAAATCCAAATATTGAACCTAAGGCAACTCAACAACCCTTACGCGAGGCGGGATTAAATCCAGCGACCTTTTGGTTGCCAGGCCGGCACTTTACTGACTAAAACTACCGCGGCCGGCTTGAGTATACATTCGCTAGTCTCAGCTTGATTTCTCTCCAGACTACGAAAATGTTTCCGCTTTGGGCCAGTTACATCTCGCTAACGTTAACTATCATTGGATTAGGACGTTCTGTTGATGTGATACCTACTTCGGGATACAAAGAGAGCATCTAAGAGACAGAAGCGTTAATAGCGGAAGACTGTTTTGAGGGGATATCCATGCGTTACGTAATACTGATTTTTCTCTTTTACGACACCACTCCATTGCGATCCAAAACATTCTTTAAGACCCTCTTTTAAATGACGTAACGCTGCAAATAAGTTATTTTTTGTGATTGATAAACAGACAATATTTATAAATACCTAATTTATTTCTCAATGATAAATTATGTATCCGATTACCTATTATTATTTTTGCCATCAATTTTATTTGAACAAAGATTTAATTCAAGTTTATCATTATCCCAATAAAATTGAATACTGCTGATAACGCATCATAACGCTTGGCCCGACGCCTTCTCTTTAAGCGTTACATACGAGGGAAGTTTGATAAGCCTGGGGCGTTTTGAATTTCCCGCGCAGTAACTTTAAATGCAACGCTACTCCGGTCAACTGCTGTCTATTAATAGACTACTGTGAAATTTTGAGCAAGCTGCGCCATTTAGTTTTTTAGCCTGGACATCTGGTTAAGTATTTCCGAGGTTTGAAAGCGTTTTAAGGAGCCGTCCATATATTACGAGGGTAGTTTTATAAGTCAGTGACTTTTTGGATAAAAGATATTTTCTTCGGCAAATAAGCGTTTTATTTCTCAAGATTGTCTCCTTATAGCTCTATACATTTAGTCCAGCGTTTTTCCAATTTTTTTATTCCTTCCAAATAATAGGTTTTCTCAAGACCCTCAAAATAGGCTTTTGTTTCAGTGATGACCCCTTCATTCAACCCAAATCTCTTACCACCCAGCCATTTGTTCAGCTTTGGAAACGGGAAATATGTAGTCGCAGGGGTCTAAATCTGGAGAATATGTTGGATGGGGTAACAGTTCGTAGCTCAATTTATGGATTTTTGCCATGGTGACTTCACACGTGTGCACCCGTG
This sequence comes from Platycnemis pennipes, assembly GCA_933228895.1. Classification (NCBI taxonomy): domain Eukaryota; kingdom Metazoa; phylum Arthropoda; class Insecta; order Odonata; family Platycnemididae; genus Platycnemis; species Platycnemis pennipes. The sequence goes on along the minus strand of OW121851.1, from coordinate 124,606,336 downwards.
CATTGTCTTGGAATAATACTTTTTCCTGGCTAAATGCGGTAGTTTCTGCTTCATATCAATATTGAATCTGTCCAAAAGCTCTGACAAATATTCGCCGGTGATCGTTTTACCCTTTTCAAGCTAATCAATGTGAATCAATCATACCGCGTGCATCCCAAAAATTTTGGCCATGAACCTGCTGGCCGATCGACCCACCTTGGCCTTCTTTGGTGCACGTTCACCCGAAGAAACCCACTGCTTTGATTGTTTCCTGGTCGCTGATGTGGTGTGATGGATCCATGTTTCGTCTATGAAAACGAAACGGCGCAAAAAATCGTTCTGATTGCGGCTGAACATTGCCAAACACTCCTTTGAAGTGGTCATACGGTTGCGCTTATGGTCGAGTGTGAGCAATCACGGCACCCATCGCGGGGATAGCTTCTTCATGTCCAAATATTCATGTAAAATGTGATGTACCCACTCAGTTGAGAAGCATACAGCCTCAGCCAAGAAACCAGGAGCTTGTAATTGAGCGTGGGATTATAATCCTACTGTCTCAATGCTAAGCCGGGATATCATGGCCGACGCGACGTGACTACAAAACATGACAGTTGGAAAACTCTCTGTCGAAGTCGTGGACTCCATTATCGCGGGAAATTGCCGTCCATTTCCATACACGCCGGACAGAGTGAGTGACACACTTCTGGGCTGCAAACAATTCTTACGCGATGGGTTAAGCGACCCGTCAGGGACGTGGGAACGGGATGGAAGGAAGGAAAAAAAAAGAAAGCAGGGCCGCGAAAAGCGTCGCGCATGCGCCGAGACGTGGAAGCAACGTCCTCCTGCGCTTCGCGTCGTTACGCGACCCGGAAGCAATCTCCTCGCAATCGCAGAAATGGACGCGCAGAAACACGACACTCGTATAAACGCGAGAAAACCCGCGGGTTTGCCTGAGGATGGAAGCACGCACTGCCTGTCCGACTGGAGATTAGACGCAAATCCGAGAAGAACGGAATCGACAGCGGTGGAGAGAAAAGGAGAGAGCCTTGGCCGACGATGAATGCGGTCGCGTGCAAAAGGATTTCCGACGCAAATATCGATGTCAATTCTCTGAGAGAGGCCGGATGTAAACAAAGGACGAGCGATTATTTCAAATGCGTGCATCTGTGAGTGCATGCGTCGAAGGGGCGCTTTCCGTATTTGTGGAGAAACGTGATCATCACACTTTTTTCACACCGATGATAGCCATAGTCTAAGGACAATGAGAATAAGCCAATAAGCTAGCAACCCGAAGTAAACTTCAAAGGCATGAGGAGAAAACTCGGCTCTCGTAATCAAGCAAGCATCGCTACGGAAATTCACTACCAATCGGTACGTTTGAAAGTAGTATTTTTGAGTTTTGCATATGATGGAGTGTAATTTATAAAAATGTTGTCCTTATCCGAGAATTCTGCTGAGTAATGATGCTAATAATTCCACATTCCAAAACGAACACCTAGAGCTCTTGTTCACACACAAATATGGTTTAACTTCTTCAAGCACTTAGAGGCGTCCCAAACCGTGAGGATACGTGGACCGTTTGGAGGAAATTCAAGCTAAGCTTCGCAGGTGGGTGGAGTGTTTAAGAGACACACACAATGCAGTTATATTCCACTTATTGTTAGACTGCAAGAATACTGTGTGAATGGGTTAGAGGTAGAGCAACATTTTCATTTATCTACGCCCACAGATTACCCTGGAAACCAACTTAAAGGTGCGTTTACACGTAGCAGTTCACTGCTATGACAGTGAACTGCTAACAACTATTGAGCCCCGCTCGCATGTGTAAATAGCAACTGCGATACGAGTTCAGGTCGATACTGGACAGACGTCGAACACTATCGATCCACGTTCGAGTTATTAGCAAAGTTGGAGCCCGTCTACTTTCCAGCGGAAATGTATCCAACACAATGGCAACAATCGCCAACGGAAAGCAATACACGACTGATGCCGAGAATTTGGATATTATAACAAAGATATCCCACCCCAAAGGGAATATTCTACTCTTTAAAGAATGGAAACAAAAAAAATAAATGAAAGTGGAATTTATTGCTTGAAGAATTTCATGAAAATTAAAGCATCATTCGCTATTGAAACAAAACTCTTTTTATTTGTTATGACAACGCCTAAATGGCGGCTTTGAGCTGCATGGAAGTTGGTGCAGGCGCATCATAGCAGTAGCGATATAGATATATCGCGCATCTCGCAACTGTCATAGCAGTCAACTGCTACGTGTAAACGTTGCTTAAGAGACTGCGTTAGAAAGAGAATCCACATCAGGCATGATTTCCTGTCGAAAAACAATCTGCTAACTGTTACATACCCGATTTTTCTAGTACGTCGGCTAAACTCACAATGGAAACTCGAAATGTAGTTCCATTTTAAATGCATCGAAATTATTTTTTTGCGTACCAAATCTCCAACGAAAAATCTGAAACAATGTCCTTGATGATAGCCATAGTCTAAGGACAATGAGAATAAGCCAATAAGCTAGCAACCCGAAGTAAACTTCAAAGGCATGAGGAGAAAACTCGGCTCTCGTAATCAAGCAAGCATCGCTACGGAAATTCACTACCAATCGGTACGTTTGAAAGTAGTATTTTTGAGTTTTGCATATGATGGAGTGTAATTTATAAAAATGTTGTCCTTATCCGAGAATTCTGCTGAGTAATGATGCTAATAATTCCACATTCCAAAACGAACACCTAGAGCTCTTGTTCACACACAAATATGGTTTAACTTCTTCAAGCACTTAGAGGCGTCCCAAACCGTGAGGATACGTGGACCGTTTGGAGGAAATTCAAGCTAAGCTTCGCAGGTGGGTGGAGTGTTTAAGAGACACACACAATGCAGTTATATTCCACTTATTGTTAGACTGCAAGAATACTGTGTGAATGGGTTAGAGGTAGAGCAACATTTTCATTTATCTACGCCCACAGATTACCCTGGAAACCAACTTAAAGGTGCGTTTACACGTAGCAGTTCACTGCTATGACAGTGAACTGCTAACAACTATTGAGCCCCGCTCGCATGTGTAAATAGCAACTGCGATACGAGTTCAGGTCGATACTGGACAGACGTCGAACACTATCGATCCACGTTCGAGTTATTAGCAAAGTTGGAGCCCGTCTACTTTCCAGCGGAAATGTATCCAACACAATGGCAACAATCGCCAACGGAAAGCAATACACGACTGATGCCGAGAATTTGGATATTATAACAAAGATATCCCACCCCAAAGGGAATATTCTACTCTTTAAAGAATGGAAACAAAAAAAATAAATGAAAGTGGAATTTATTGCTTGAAGAATTTCATGAAAATTAAAGCATCATTCGCTATTGAAACAAAACTCTTTTTATTTGTTATGACAACGCCTAAATGGCGGCTTTGAGCTGCATGGAAGTTGGTGCAGGCGCATCATAGCAGTAGCGATATAGATATATCGCGCATCTCGCAACTGTCATAGCAGTCAACTGCTACGTGTAAACGTTGCTTAAGAGACTGCGTTAGAAAGAGAATCCACATCAGGCATGATTTCCTGTCGAAAAACAATCTGCTAACTGTTACATACCCGATTTTTCTAGTACGTCGGCTAAACTCACAATGGAAACTCGAAATGTAGTTCCATTTTAAATGCATCGAAATTATTTTTTTGCGTACCAAATCTCCAACGAAAAATCTGAAACAATGTCCTTAAAACTCTGAGTTTTATTCCAACTTACATTTAGAGCGTGCTTCTTTATGGAACTGATGCTAGGACTATAGCAGAAAAAGAAAAGTCTAGTCTTGGTTGCATTTGAAACGTGCTATAATGGTCTGATGAAGATAAAGTGTGAAGTATTGTATTCGATAGGGCAGTATGGAAGTATTGGATGGGCAGTTGGGAAGAAAGGGGAGAAACTCAGTGTCGACTTTAGCATACTCTTATTATGCCTTCTAATATACTTCACCAGTTCATTACATAAAATCTCCAGTATGGTTATAGCATCACTAACTGTCACAGAGTAATGATTTCTCTAAGTGATGAAAGTACATCGTATGACTTCCAGAGTTACTGCTTTTTCATCGCATTTCATTTAAATAGCCTTTTTTTAGACAGCTTGGATAGTTATGAAACAAGTAAAATTAGAATGTCAATAGTTCGGAGATATCGTTACCTATTTGAGTGGCGACCATGCTGAGGTAATTTTCCCCATTCAGGACAGGAGAGTGGTGCAGTTCATTTTTTCTCATCCATAAAATATTTCATGCATGTCACCGCCTTTCCGAGAATTCGAACATTGCTTGACCTTTGACCTCCTAGACCTCATTAGAATGGCATTCTCAGTCTGCTACTTCCGATCGTAGCTTTTACCCCCTACAAGAATTTAGCTTTGTCTCTCATTATTTCATTCGGACTCTAAGAGATGTGCCCAATTCCAGAGGATATAATCTGTATTCTCTCATGACCCAATAACATAGTAGAAACTGGTAGGGGAAGGGGGGGGAGGGGAAGGACTCCACCAGTAGCTGAGATCAGTAGCACCAATAATGCGGCTGAAAGGATGGATTTTTGTCGTGAAACGGAGCTAAGGTGAAGAGAAACGCAGTGTCGGTAATAAACTGCTCTTCACGAAAGGCATCGAGGGGTCTGAAGCTTATAACCCCGTCCGACGGACGGCGACCTTGAATTTCACTCAAAAAGGATTCAACGAGGGACCGGACAACAATTGAAAAATATCTGCCTCGGCCGGGATCCGAACCTAAACCCTTACGATAGGAAGGGGGTAATTTAGTCGCCACACCAACCTGATACACGAAGACGTTCCGATTCGCGATTAAAATTATTAAGTGTTAAAGAACATTACATCTCCAAAATCATCTATTACACCTAGATCTACAAAATATACTGGAAGTCACCGCAAGGGTCACTGGCAAGGGTTTAATAAATACCGGCGTGCATTAAAATGAAGAATAAAATCTAATGCTAGTTAAAAAATCACAGCTACTTTTTCCAGTCAAAAATTATAAAGCGGATCGATTTCACGGTAGTCTACATATCTTCATACTCACTTCTGCTATCTGTATTAAAAAGCCATCACCCTCAGGCACCATTTAGCATAAAAGTATGCTGGAAGGCAAAATGCCGCGAATATTCATGATGCAGAATGCCGACTTCTTAACATACAATGACACATTTAAAAAATCATCAAAACCATAACATATAATGCACAACGTGCTTGATACATAAACGGTGTTCTTACTATCCAGTATTGTAAGTTGACAAAATTTAAAGTGACTCCCTAAAGATAGCACACTTCAGCGTTATCACGTCTTAAAAACAGCTCCGGCTTCTCATAGAGGGCAAAATAAAGTCGATCGAACCGCCGCCACTTCGGTAAAAAGAAATGTGGGCGAATGAGAAATCAATTTTCCCATTCAAATCAAGCCGGCCTCATTTCTCAGCCTCCGAGGAGAATAGGGAACTAGAAAGGGGAAACTGTCACAGAATGAGAAATGTCTCTTCTTTTACCGTCGTCTAGGACAGACAAATGCAATCCGATGTTGACAAAGGAAAGTCACGAAGAGAAATTTGATTTATTCGCAAGAATTCCATTTCTTCATGTAATGGGCTCTGAAATAAACTTCAACCAAAGCTGGATTGCAAACTGATGTCACTATACCAATTTTTACCAAACAGATCGTAAATCTGAAATGACTCTTCAAAATAAAAAAGGTAGATTGGAAATTTTGATTAAGGCGGTCAGATTTGCGGAAGTCATCCGAGAATAACGTAGTAGGAACTAGGAAGGCACTCCCTCCGCCCAACCAGACGGAATGATAGGTAAGTCTAATACTACAAAACATCCCTATGCATGGAGGAAATCATGCCCATAATGTGCTTTTAGGCGTAGAATGGTAAAAGGAAATGCTTATGGAAGGAATTCCATGAGAAAGAAAATGTGACGTGAGAATAACTCTTTCCACAGTAACTTTGTGGTTTTCCTTCATTACTCAAAATTTTTCATTTTCAAACTTATGCAGGCATTTTCGTCGTCATGCATGCATCGTCATTTTCAGCGTGCTTGATAAGATTGTTGAATGAATTAGTAAATGCATTATTTGTCATGCCATACAACCACAAAGAAACACATAAAGTATTAGTATTACACTAAAGTGTAAATAAACGCTACTACTTACGTTTAAGCAGCGCGTTTCTCACTCCCAACCATGAACATACATATATCAACAATAAAAGTCCTATAAACAAGCCGGGAAACAATTGAGCCATACCTTTCGTTCTGATTTCTTTCGTGACGTCCCAGAGATTTTTTTATCCCATGTAGCAGGCCTGTATATCGATATGGCCTTGCCTATGACCTCATACACATTGCCACAGCAACACCGGCAAGTTATGTAGACTGTACGGTGATCGTCAATAGGAACCAAGGCACCAAGTGCATATCCCCCTTAAGGTACCCATCCCGTAAATCCTTTTTCGCACATTCCTTCAATGTCCTTTCCAATCCAATGATGACTTTAGTATTACTCAGTGCTGTGCTTATATGCACCATTGAACGATAAAAATACTTCATACGAAACGTGGGCCGTACGCAGTAGCCAGGTCAGTAACGCGCCGCGACGTCCAGACAGCCAAAAGGTCGCAAGTTGGATTCTAGCACCGGGCATGAGGACCGGGATTATTCGATTTATTATCCTGAGAGATAAGGATAGACATAGTCTAAATAACCCTCTAGGTATTCGTAGAACATTAAGTGTAAATCAATTACGAAACGCGGTCTCAAATTCGCAAACGTACTGAGCAGACTGACAGTACGCAAACGTACTGATGTACGAATATACTCCCATTACATATTTTAATATACAAAATGTTTAATGGTACGTTCACATTTACGTAAAAGTTGTGTGCGCAATTGTGGTTCCGATTTCAATTACCTTAACTACAAAGGAAGAGAGGTAGCCTACTGATACCTGAATTGATACTAATTGCTTGCTGAATCATCATGTCTCCTGATAGGGTCGCATCTAATCACCACTTGTGATATAATTGTCAGATGCCACCCGGAACAGCTATATACCAGCAGAAGAGAACACATTAACGCACTCGCCTTTTTAAAAGAAATGTACGCGAGACCCTACAGCGGGTACATTATTGCTGACATACACGCGACGTCAAACACTACCTAGTTACGCAACACTTACAAGGGGAGTGTCCGAGTTTAGGGTCTAGGATGTCGACGAAATTTTCCAGGCAGGTAGTCATTGATTAATTATTTACGAATCACCCGCATATAGGGTTACATATCCAATAACTTCATCTAAAAACAAGTTCGAAATATCTTATTCCCAATTTAATATAATTAGTCAATTGTCAACAATGGAATTTGGGTCAGGGTAAAGTACTCGCTTCACAATGTCGACGTCCCTGGTTCGAGACTGTCTCCGATTTATTTTCATCGCAGTTTCGTTGTACGACTGTCCCTGGTTTTACATATTTTTAACCTGTTTACCCGGGATGCATTTTAACTTTTTACGTTATTTACCTAATTCACGTAATTAGTACGTGGTGGTCTCGGTAATACGTCCGCACGCCCTGTCGTTTTTTGTGTACGAAATTAACGGAAGAGCATGAAGTGTGATCGTATATTTTAATTTCCGTATCTTTGGCCAAACGGTCCCGACGCACGTACAACATTTGTTCTGATTTGCCTGGTGCCGTGATTTTCCAACGCTGTGCTTTTTAGGAAAAAGTAATCGCAAGAGAAAAAAAGAACTTAAGCTCTGCAATCATATAATTGTAAGTATCTACTGAAATGTTCGTGTGATTCTAACATACCCATGAAAATTTGCAAATATTATTTGTTACCGCAGGTATTTTATCAGTTTCGAAGCTTAGAACCTCTCCCGGGTACATCGAGGATGCAAAATATATCTTCTGGCTCTGAAGGCGGTACGGAGCAGCAGATTTATTTTGATGCTTTCAATCATTGTGCCATGCTTCTTCGCGAAGGCGGGCATATAGTACAGCGACAAAATGCAGTTGTATCAGAACGCCGCAGCTGTTGGACTGGAAATGTTTAACGGTATTTTGGCAATGATGGATGAGATGTACTTCATTATTTAGGAAGATCTCGTGGGAGATAGGGATCCGAAATCAAACGCGTTCCATTTTGAGGTGTCATCTTCAACAGACGATGAAGATGATGCAGTGGAAGGGAAGTCCTCATCTTCAAGTGATTACAATGTGAATCCCTCTTCGAAGAAGAGAGTCAGAATCCCATTGGATACTAAAGTGAAAGCTGTAACATTGGCTAAACTTCATCCCAAGTCGTCTCTCAATTCACTACGCTCTCGGGTGACCCATCGGTTAAAAAGGCGTGAGGAACTCGCTGATTGGGAAAGATGCGTAAAATCTGGAGGAACCCGCACGGATAAGTGTGAAACGATAGACAAGTGGACTTACGATAGATTTTGTGAGTTCCGGGCTAACGGAGAGGATGTGATCACCAGAATGGTCCAACAGTGGGCGGTGGCAGCCTCAATGCAGACTTTCAGCGATTATTTCAAGTTCGGGGCATCCCTGAGTTGGGCCAATCGCTTCAAACGGAATCATAGAATAAGGCAGAGGAAGGTAACGAGGTACGCAAGATTTAAGGAGAAGTTGTCTGCCGATGATATAATTACATCTGCACTTCTTTTCCAAGAGAAAAGCAGGAAAATCATTCCGGAATATGACCCTACTCTGGTGATCAATACGGACCAAACGGGATGTGAATATGAGGCTCAAATTAGGCGGACGCTATCTCATCGAGGAGAAAAATGTAACGAGGTGTGTATCAGCGAATTAAATAAAATGACACATTCCTACACAGCCCAATAGAGTTTAACTTATTCCGGTGTTATATCATGAAAAGTATTTATCTCTTTGCAAGAGGTGGCCGGACGATTTGGTACAAAAGTGAAACTTGAAGTTGAAGAGGCTGTTAATCGATTTCAAAACGTTTTTGTGACTTGTTCAAAGTCGGGGAAGTTAACGGGCAACACGCATGAACTGTATTTGGACCCAGTGCCGCGGCCATATGTAAAAAACGATAAGTTTCTGCTACTTATTGATTCTTGGGCAGTCTCTATATGATGGACGATTTATTGACAATTTCAATCAACCAACATGTACACTTAAAGTTATACCACCAAAGTTCACGCCCAAAGCCACAAGAAATTTTTTCTTTTGAAGAATGGAAATTGGGGTTTTTTGCCGAGGGCTATGTGCAGGAATAAAAGATAAAGGCCAAATAAATGAGTCAGATTTTAAACAATCATATTCAAATCTGCCATAATGAATGAAGAGAGACCTAAGCAGCAAAGGAGGATAAGCTTCTGCTTTTTTGCATGGAGGATAATGAGAAATAAAGGGTCATGTACTTCCCGGCAAACATGGAATGTAGTTTTTTCTCTGGATACCCTGGTGGTCGGCCTAGCCGCAGCTGGAAAACTCCTAACCCGGGATGAATGCATGCATTTTACGTAAAATAGTTAAAATGCATCCCGGGTAAACAGGTTAAAAATATGTAAAAACAGGGACAGTCGTACAACGAAGCTGCGATGAAAAAAAAATGGTGAGATACAATCTCGACCAGGGACGTCAACATTGTGAAGCAAGCACATAACCCCGGACCCAAACGCCATTGATACAAGAATAATTATAAGCTGCTTTATATTGGCAATAAAATATTTCAAACTCGTTTTCTGATGAAGTTATTGGATCTATAACCCTAAATGGGGGGTGATTCGTAAATAATTAATCAAGGACTACCTGCCAGGCAAATTTCGTCAACATCCTAGACCCGAAACTCAGACACTCCCCTTGTTAGAACAGGGATTCACCCTCCATCAACAATTCACTCCAAAACACACACTATGAGCACCTTCACTGCAAGCTCTAAATATTTCAACAAGAGAATAACAATGGATAACTGGTTCTCTTCCAATAATTCCAGAGCAAAACTTCTTCGAGCATAGACAAACGAAACAACTTCGTAAACCCTTCACAGCCGATCGGAAAGTTCCGGCCTCGCACGGACGAAGCGAGAGACTGAAATGCAATTCCTACCTACGCATCGGAACACGCCCCTGCAGTCCTTCTACTCATGAGGAAGGAGTCAAACGCGGAATAGCTCTTAAATCGACCAAGTTATATTAACGAGCAATAAAGACAGCTGGATACGAGCTATTTCGTAAATACATTCCAACGTGAACATATTCGGCCGAGATGCATCTAAGCACTATATTTTGATGTTAATGATATTATAAACACTGTAAACTGAGAATAAACGGTCTTCCGTTGCTTTAGAGTAACTCGAAAGCTGCATAAAATTCAAATATTAACCAATATTTAGGCTGAATAATACTCCTATATTTCCTCTCATATTTTAAGCGGCTTTCCGGTAAAAAAACTCAAGTATATTATGATTTATCTAGCCACGAAAATAAAAAATTACAGAAGAAAATCAAAGCCAAATGTATGTGATTATAAATGACTCCATAACTTAAAAAAACCTACATCCCCTGCCACACACTCCTGCGGTGGCTCGTGTTATATTTTGTAGATGTAGATATTATTGAATAAATGCAAAAGTTACCACAGAACAGAAGGATATAGCTCAGGTTCCCTGAGGTCTGTTGGAAAGGAAGCTCTTCAAAATGATTCATCATTTCATTCCAGGATACAATTAATTTAATTGAGAATGTAAATAAATAGGCGAAGCATAAATGAGCATAAGAGTTCCCCTGCAGCTATTAAACCTTTAATCGCACGCGTCAGATGCATTCGCTATAATACGGTTTTTTGTTTTAAATCTACTTGCAAATGAATGTTTTGGCAGCGTTTCGTCCTAAGACTCCTTAATACCTAAGATTATAATACATAAATATGAAGTATTTTTAGGTTCAATACACTAAACGGAAGGTCTGCACAATTTCAGGCGTAACTTGGTGGAACTGTATATTTACGGAAAAATAAAATATGTAGTATATTCCAAACAATTTTAATCCACCGAACCGGGTTTCGTACCGTAGACATTTTCAGGGCCCTGAAAATCCCTACGGATAAGGCGAAACCCGGGTCGGTGGATTCTATTGCGTGGAATATACAACGTATTTTATTTAATTTTTACTTAAACGGAAGGTCAATTGGTGCAATATAAATATCAACTATAATGAGTTGTCTATGAGGGACCATAGTATAGACTAAGTAGGGCTTACCGCCAACCCACAATTATTACACATATGTACTTTTACGAGGCATGCCATGGAATAAATTATAAGAGAGAAGCAGGAAGATGATTTATTTAGGTCAGATAATATGTTTTCGACAATCATCCCTGAGAAGAAATAAATGCTATCTCAATAAAGACGCTGCTTGCCAAGTTAAACGGGATGAAATATTTTGCTTTCAAAATAGTTAATGTCATTACCGATTTCTTAAGGCAGAAAAAGTTTTTATAAAAAAGTTCAATATAAAAATGAAATTTCATCCAACATCATGGATTCACCATGAAGCGAAGAACGACTGTTATAAAGCTATGAAGAGTATAACAATTTATTCATCTTTGAAACTAATTAGCTAAAATAGTTAATGTCATTACCGATTTCTTAAGGCAGAAAAAGTTTTTATAAAAAAGTTCAATATAAAAATGAAATTTCATCCAACATCATGGATTCACCATGAAGCGGAGAACGACTCTTATAGAGCTATGAAGAGTATAACAATTTATTTTTCTTTGAAACTAATTAGCTAAAATAGTTAAAATAGAAACCGTTGTAAAAACTATAATTTTGGGCATAAGTTTGTGGAGTTTTCGCCAGAGTTGCGCCTAAATGACGAAAATATATTGCATGTATTTCGGGAAAGGTGAAAATATAATTACATGTTTTTTAGAAACCAGCAAAAAAAAACGAGCGAAAAATATTATTTTACGCGGTGTTGTTTAAGCCGCTGAAGTACGCATACAATCTGGCCATGCCAAAACTGCTAGATTTTACCAAATGAATAAGAATAGAGAGGTAGATTATCGTACCAATAGAATCAAAATGTCACATTTCTTGCGTACGATTAGAGAACACAGTAGGCAGCATAGCAAAGGGATAGGTTGGTAAAAAAACTGATGTAGTAGTATGATGCATGCATTAGCATTACTAACCCTTGCATAGCAGGTGAATGCATGAAAAAATTTAGATAAATGCCGTTACGATCAATAAGCCCTTTATTACTTTAATCTAATTCATTGTAAAAAATTAGTAACCATCTAGCTACATGTGGCCCTATTATCTAACATGTTTCCATGTAGTAGCCTAGTTGCATGTCAATAGTGCTTGTTTGGTGATCCACACCCCTGCCACACACCCTCGCGGTGTCCGGCAGGGTATTGCGTAGCTGTAGATGTAACTTTGCATTTCACTAGTGATCTCTGGTACTTTTTGTTGTATTTGGTTTTGTTTCCCTTCGGCCTACGCAACCTTAGGGTTCTGTCCTTCTGTTGCCCTTGCACTTGGTCCATCTCCTGCATGTGGTCGCAAAGGGAAGGGCCGAATGTTTTTTTCGAGCGTTGTCTCATTAGAAAAGGTGATGAGCCCTCTTGAGTCTTTGATCCCTCCCATGTGGTCAAGACCTCACAGATATTCAACACCGTAAGATTTGAAGTGACACTAAATATTCTTCTACTTTTATCTGTATCTACTAACTAACTTTCAAGCCACATCTAGGGTGTGTGGCAGGAGGATAGATCCCACCAAACATGAACCTAGCTAATGTACTAAAGTTTATCTACCCTACTTACCTAAGTAGAGATTTCTATTTATAACCTGCGGGACTATGTAAAACACTATGTATGACATGAATTTCTATGCATAACTAGGCCTCGCGTAAGATATATAGAACCACCTATGTTGAGTGTTAAAGAGAAAAATATGAAAATATGAAGAGATTATCGGATAGGAGGGTTCCGCCATGCTCGACCTGAGAACGCCTGAAGGAAAGCTAGCAAAAATGTTGTCCACTTTGTAAATAACTCGGATGAAAACCCGGAATGCAGAATTCAACCAAGTAACGCTGCGGAAACTTGGGAACGAATATAATAGCACAGAATTCCAAAAATGATACTGGAAACTTGTGTTAATTTTCCTTGTTAGATGATATTAAATCCCGTGCCTAACAAAGTCCACGGTTTATCTTTATTAAGTAAATATTTTTACTGAGATACGAGGAACGGCGTAATTCTGATGACGTGCCGGTTCACTCAGTCCTTGATATACTGGAGTGCAGAGATTACGCGCAAATTTTTTACATCTTTCCTCTCAGGAAAGTAACCTAGGGTAATGAATAAAATGGGAAACTAAGGAATTTTAAAGAATTGAATAAGAAATTCGGCCTTAGTTTTGGCTAAGAAGGTAATCAGCAACGAAGTCTTGAAACTTCAATTGCAATGCAGGAAGGACATTTCAGAAAGGAAGACAAGGAAGGCACAGTCTGAGGCCTTGATTCTCCTAACAGAGGAATTCTCGCCAAGCATCCCCAGAACAATTTTTTTGCCCACCCATTCGATGACCAAATTGTTTCCATAATCAGGCAAAAAAAACTTTCCTGCGCCTCATCTATCTATTTATCCGTCTATCTTTATATTTTGTATCCTTATTCGGCATTATTTAACACCAGTAAAGCTGATCTAAAGGTAAAGGTGATCAACGTTTGAGGCTTCACTTTGTGGAACCACGAGTTTGGAAAAGAAAATTCACTTTGTACATTGCACACTAAAGTTTTATTTACTTCGACCATGGTTTCGACACTTTTATGTCATTATCAAGGCGTAAAAAATACCTCTCCGTTCCTTAAATACTCTCAAATTAGGGGCGGGGAAAATTAAGGAAGGAAGTAGGATGGGGGGGGGGAGACGACGATAGGTGAGTAATCCCTGTTTTGACAGTTGGGGAGTGGGAACTAGTGGCAGGGGCCGGGAAAGGAAGGGAACTCACACACAAGGACTGCAATGACGTCAATGGAAGAAAACAGGAGTCAAATACATGGTACAAGCCGTTAAAAATTCAAAAAAGGTGAACAACAATCAAATAGGTAGTATATCAGCTACTTGGTCAACATTAGAATTCTACCTGGCTTTTTTTATCTCATATTGTTCTAGAAACTCTAATTATCTGCCTTTTTTCTCAATATGTAGAATTACAGGATCGAAATTACTGGAGTGAGTACATTCGAGTAGATGTTTTGCGAACATGGAAGATCTATCACCATTTGCGAAGGGTTTTGCATGTTCGTTACATCTGATAGAAAACTTTCTTCCCGTTTGGCCAATGTAGTATTTTCCGGATTGGATAGCCTTTAAACGAGTACAAACCAGAGTAAGGCTTTTGCATAGGTGCAGGGCAAACGAATTCACCACCGATACCGAGAGAATTATAGAGACTTCACGCTACATTGGAAAATAAGACTACTGAGATAAGATTAGAGAGATAGACCTTTCGTCCAATGATCCGCGATTGTAACAACATTAAAACTTCCCATAGCATGATACCTTCATAAAATGAATTTACCTTGACGTGAGCCATACAAATTATACTAATACAGTTTGAGGAAAGATACAGATAATTTGGTAAAGCTTGAAGATTAGATTTTGCTAATGTGAACTTTTGACATATTTAATGCATTTTACTAGCATATGACAAATTTTTCAACTACATCTAGACATACGTAACAGCCTGCGAGCCACCGTGAAGGGGGTGAAAATCTCCAAATGTGCACTTCTGACATGCAACTATGAGCTACAATGCTTCCCCTTCATAAGGACATGTTAAATAAGAGACTGATGCATAACTAGGTGTTAGTATTTGCATAGTAATGAAGTAATTGCTGGTTAGAAAAGATTGTCTCTGAATATATTTATCTATATTTTCATATCATGTATGCGTAAGTAATGCTAAAACATGCTTCATGCATAACAGTAACAATATTTCACCTGACTATCCCTTTACTATGCTGCCTCTTATGTTCTCTTATGGTATGCGGGAAGAATGACATTTTAAATCTATTTGTGCATAAATTAGCGTCCTTAATATTCTTTATCTTGTTTCCTTGCATAATATACAATGAAATTGTAATTTTCAGTTGGTGCCCTGCATGCTACTCATTTCATTAATAGGTATTAAATGTAAACATTAGCACATGCCCTTAGTGCACATTTGATGAAACTCACCGCCAGTCACAACCCTCGAGGTGCCTTGCAGGACAGTTTGTTAGAGAGAAGAACTAATGCCTAGAATCACGTATCTTTATCAGATGCAGTCTATTTTTAAATTCACTGTCTGTATGATCCTATCTATCAATCTATTGTGAGCCTTAAGAATTTTCTTGGTGGCGAAGGAAAATTCGTCAGCATCGTAAGTCTTCCTTCCTCTCTTCGCGCTTGAAGCATCCCTCATTCTCATGTCTCTAACGGCAAAATTACTAGTCTACCATCTTAATACAATTGCTTACAAATATGAGAGATCTTTGATTTTACCCTTAATTATCTCTTTTCGCATGGGTCCCAAATACTAGATGCGTATTCCGCTTTTAGCATATCTTACGCGAAGATACACCTGTCCTTATCTTTTAAGTCACGCTTTTCCACTTCCCATCTAATGTAGCCAAGTTTCATCAAAACGAAATCACTTATTCTTCATGTAGGTGTTCCCCAGGTAAGTTTTGAGGGTTTGGGCTGACACCCAGTGCTTAGCTTTTGGAGCCTAATTGTATTTGTTAGTTTTTGGTTTTTGAGGATTTAAGCTATCCGTGTTTCGGAAATAATTATTTCGCTCATTATTTAGTCTGGTGTTCGTTCTTCTCGTTTGGTCTATGTTATTCTATAATTATAAGAGTCCCAACTGCATTGGTAAACAGCACCACACGAATAAGACCAGAGCTGCGCCCCGAACAGATTAGAAAATTCGTTCTTTCCCCATACAATTAGTGACCTTAAAAACTTAATGCATTCTCACACCTTAATGCCTTCGTAAAATGATATACCTACACAAGAAAATGAAATATAACACATAACATTAATCAGGATAAATAATTGTAACAAACATACATGAAATTAAGATGCTGCATTTTTCACTTAATGTTTTGATACAAGCGTACCTGCTTCAAATACCTACATTTGTATTACTTCACGAATGTTTCTTTGCGTTTCGGATGAAAAGTAGAACTAAGATTGTGTAACCCGAAAGATATTCATAGAAACCTCTCCTTAGGTACCTATTGGATGTAAACATTAGTGTATTTATGTTGTATATGTTTGTTGATATGAGTTATAAACAGTTACCCCCCCGGGTTCAAGGGTTTGTACCCCCAGTTACAAACCCTTGAAAGGGCTTGCAGGATAGTCAGTAGATATAGGTATAGATATATTTTTTTAAAGTACATAGGAAAATTTGTCATAGTATGTTTGTCTTAATTAATCTGTTTTTTACGATTTCACAATCTCCTTTTTTTTTAAATAGACTTTTCTAACATGAGGACAAAATTATTTTCATTCCTCCTCATAAAATTTCTCATGGATCTTTACTTTTAAAGTTGTCAATAAGGCATAATGCATAATTTTTTCTTGATCCATTCCAAATATTTTCTTGTAGTTTGCTTTAGTTCCAAATTGTTTGTCTGTAAACTACTATCATTCCTGATATGCCGTAATCTCTTTAGCCTCGATATGTCTACATCTATATAGTATCCTGCAAGCCATCATTAAGGTGTGTGGCTGAGGGTGAATCCTCACCATACATGCATTATCAATCAGCCTTAAAGAGGTTTAGTATCCACATTTTAGAGGAAATATAACACTTAAGGAAATAATATTTAAAAATCAGAGGAAGTATGCATAAAAGTGCTTTTAGTTGAGTTAGCTAAAATTCTTGATACCTACATGCAATGTCCTAGCTTACCTATTTATACACTTGTGTCCATATCATTGAATATAATTAAAGCAATTCAGATCCCTGAGAGTCCGAGGAAAGATGCTACCCCTTGATGCTGTCGTCTTGATGATTGATGTAAATGTTTACTATGCCATTGATAGCGTAATCAAAGAGACGATACTGCAAAGATGATACTGCAAATGATTTTTGTTATCACCAGGGATATGGGTATAACTGAGCTAATTCAGCCACGGGGCGCCATTAAGAGGAAGGGTTGGAAATAATACTGTGATGTAGATTTAAGTTGTATACGATAAAAGGAATTTGACATTAATGGATGTGAATGAGATTTGTCATCGGGGAAGTTGTCGTTATCATGATCGGAAATATAAAAATATAATAAAGTACAATGGAATCGTAGCTAAACTCATTACCTACTTAACTATCTATGTTTATTAATATTTATATCAGTTACTTTTTGACTGTTTTACACCCTATGTTAACTCTGAGCAGTAAATTCGATGGGAAAAAAGTCGTATATTAAAATTTATCCACATCATGCTTGATTATGATTGAATTTCAATACGAATACTTCTTCCGCCCACAGATTGGCAGTCTGTCGCTAATTGCAATACCGCGTCGAGTATGGTCTCAGCAGTAAGCTTAGGTATAAGTAAGGTTGGACCTTACAAGTTGTAGCACTTCAAAACCTAACTCTACCATTTGTACGACCACTCCTACTGACTGTTTTTCTTTTGTGCATGACATTAAATCAACTTTTAAACCTCCATTCCGTTGTGGATGAATGATTTCCCATTACCGGTAGGATTAGTTGGCCCATAGGTCGCCGAGTAACGTGCAGATTGTGACGTCAATAAAGCTGAGGAGTCAATTAGATCAACGTGTGCATCACACCATTGCTTAGCTGGGCGGGAGATTTCAAGGGCCCACTCACAATGCCGCGCCTACTCAATCCCCTCAGCTTGTCGATTTCCGATCCATATTTGTACAAGAGTAGTAAAACCTGGCCTACCAGTTAAATGCCGTCCTGCCCGCTTAACTCTGACGAGTGATTCTTTGAGTCCATTCAACGCAAGCCATACTTAAGGCATTTCTTCACGGAAACAGTGGTCAAAAAACGTTAGCGTCTTAGTTGTCTAGCTTTAGAATTCGGACCTTGGGTCTTGACTCAGGACGTTTCCTTCCCTGGGGGGGCCGGTGACCGCCGTCAACTACCGAAACGAGGTGCATTATTTAGAATGGCTTGATAATGCCAGAATCTAAACACCACGGAGGCTATAAAGTACCAATATGATAAGTGGAATAGCTCCTGAGTCATCTTGAATGTCACTAAATTGCTCCAGTTGAAATGTTTAATTAAACCAGCTCAACGACCATATGTACAATTGAAACTGCGATTAACCAAATAATATTTGGGACTGTAATAGATTAATCAGTAATAGACATCGAAGATGTATGGGGAAGTTAGAACACGTGCTGCGATTTTGATGTAGAAGCATAGATTGCATTAATAACTTTAACATGTTCATGTTTCAACATTACTTTCTCATACATGTTCCAGAACCTAATAATTAATTAATTAATTACTGAAGTTATATAAAGTCCTGAATCATCAATAATTAATACATTACTTTGTATGTATTAGGAATTAATTTATATAGGTATCGAATATGAATACCACATTTTTCACAAAGTTATTATGAATTATAGCATATCAAAGTAGTAGCATCAGTTGCATGTAAATAATGCAATCACGAACTGGTATGTTAGCACACCTGCATGACAAGTAAGTTTAAATTTCAATCTCTTTTGATATTCAGTGATGGTTTCCTCCCTGCTTCTCATCCTTGCGATGGCTTGCGGGGTGTTATGTCTATTAAGTAGAGGAATGCTGGGACAATTGCAATTATTACGGATCAAGGGGTTGGAGACAGGATATTATAGTGACTGTAAAAAGTCATTACTAGATGAGACTAGTGGCGAATTCACACAAAGTTATCGCAGCGGCCTCTTTAACTGCTATTCCTTGTGCGTTAAACCCGGGTCTGTTTTGACCTCAAATACTCCACCCCGAGGCTCGACAATGCAGTTTCTCAATGACTGAGACCACGTTCAGCTATGCTCTCCATTCAATCATTCTCCTTCCCATCTATCTCCGTCACCGAAATCTACAAGTTGAATCCGCCTTGATGCTTGACTGACCTTATGGTTGTAGCAGATCTCATTCAACTACTCTTAAGAGTCACGATTTGTTCGGAAATGTTCTCCTTGGACGCTGCCTCATGATAAGTCTCAGCGAGCTCCTTTGTGAATCCCTCCTGCTATGGGATATGATGCATTGTCTTTCGTTTTTATGCCACTCGCTTATAAATGTGTTCATGCTTTTGCTGAATTGTGAATGTCGTTATTTTTTCAAATTACAATTAAAACCACCTCAACATGTGTGATATGTCTGTAAAAAGTATCTTACATTAGGCACAGTACCATTCGCAAAATATTCCAGTCAAGCCCGTCTTCGAGTCTCTGAAAATCATACACCTTAGATAATGAAACGAAATTTTAAATAGCGTAGAACATGTGCGAATCATATTATTGGTTCCTTTGTATTTAATAATTGGTAATATAAGTTCTTGGAGGGTCTTAGTGATGTTTTACCCCCTGCCACACACCTCGTGGTCGTTTGTGAAGTGTTTATGAAGATGTAGATGTTAAGTATTATACCAAAGTTGGTAGGTCCACGCCCACCAACTAGGTCTCTTCCACCAATGGGTTCTATTGACAAAGCATTAACGGAACATCCCTGACCTAAAATAAGTGGCGCAAATGGCCTTAGTTTTCGGCAGCCTCCACGAACTACAACAACAATCTTAACCTACTTAACTTAAATATTTTTTACTTAAACTTACATATTCTTAGTTACATTAGAGGGGAATTTGTTGTAGTTGTGATATAGTGCCTAGTTATTTACAGTATATTCCATTGCTGAAATCAGGATGCAGATAACCTTAGAGAATTAATCTAGTTGACTCTAAACGCTGGTTGATAATAATCTTCCGGCAAACGTCACTATCGCCTAATGTAGAGTGGCAAATACACCTAGGGTTAGGGAACGTAATTTTATTCGGATGATCTTTCTTTTTTTTTAACCTCGTCTAATGCTAGTTCCGTCAACGCACTCACCGCATACTCATTAAATGTCACTCCATACACTTATTACATATCAGTCATTACATTTAATTTAATACAGTTATTACGTTTCACTCAATGCACTCATTACTTTTTAGTCAATACATTCATTACCTGCTCATTATATTTCACTCAATTCATCAGTATCGTTGACGGAGCCTGAAATATTTCCGACGAGTTCCGCTTTTCTGGCATTCAATCACCGAGGTATTTTTCCGAAGTGCTTCAATCGCGACCCCGAGAGCGAGTGAGAAGAAATCATTTCAGTGCTTGTTAAACCCATGGCCTTCCAAGTTCTAGAGTGAATCAATTCTTCGAATTAGTTCCTTGTTTTCTTCCTACGAGGCAACAACACAATACCGACCAGCTGATCAGCGAAGTGAAATCCGTGCGAGAATGCTTAGTGGCGATTCCGTCTTGTAATATGAAGTTGCTTTTCGTATTTCTTTCAAAAGTAGTTTGAGTGATTAAGTCTAAGATTGGCAATGTATCATGTTGACATGTATCGTAATGGTGAACTGTTCCCGTGAAGATTATGTTGGTCAACAAATCTTGCCCCCAAAGAAGCCTATTTACAAACCAAAAGTCCTCAAGTTCTTAATGCATCTCAATACGTTATCCAGCGGAATTTGTGAGATGGTTTATTGAGACCAGTGCAGTGTCTCAACCGCCAACATAATCTCGAAAGTGATATTTTAATAGTGGGGTTATAGTTTTGTGAATTACATGATAACTGAGCAAGTTATATTGTGACGTGTTCGTATGTCTCGCGGTTATAAGTGCATTGCCAAGAAGTATTAACCGTAAATTGTTGCAGTGAAGCTACCCTTGCTGTAATCAGAGCACACTGGTCTTTTTTAAAGACTACCCGTAAAGGTAAGCAATCGCTTGGTTTACTTCCATTCCCAATGTTTATGTAGCTACCCACGTTCAAATGTGATTTGTGTTGCTGAGTAGTTCTGCGTGATACCGACGAATTTCGTTGTTATTGCGGTAGGAAGGTTTCTATTAGCAAGTAATAATCTTTGTTGGGAAATAGCGTAGATACGATACATTCGATACTTTCCATTATATCCAGAAAGCAACCCGAAAGGTGTTTGGCAGGGGCTTACAGTGGTGTTAGTGAATAATATATTTAATCTAATTTTCTAACCATGGTAGAGTATAATGGAATTCCCATTTGAACGTCGGGCATGTAAATCTGAAATTATTTGTCATGCAGCTATTTCAAAAACTGCGATAATTCTTTTAACCGTTAACTGAAATCGGGTATCAGACGTCGTCCAAATTTAAGAGTTGGTAGACCAGAAGTAAAATCTCTGCTTAGTGCAAAATGTTATGATATGTATTTGTTTAAAAACAATTTCTTTTCTAAATATATCATTTTAGCTCATATTTCAGGTAGTTGAGAATTACAACACTCTACTGCGTGTTCAGTCACTTTCTCCCGCCAAAATAAGTAGTTTACGGAAGTAAGAGCCGATGGCGCTCTTAATTTTATAATAATCTATTTTCGAAAACAAACCATGCTGCAATTATAGGGAAATATTAATATCCAAAATGTATATCCGGCAATGGAATTAGCAAGATATTATTCAAATCCGCGATATAACTTTTATGTTTTCGAAATTATTATTCACGGCGAATTCTCATTGCACTTTGGTGATTGGTCCAGTTTGATTGACGTCATTCCAGAATGTGGCATTTACATCCGCGATCAGACATCGGTCTTCAGTATTCGTCGGTACGCGGTGAGGGAAGGACAGGTGAGTTTTCAACCCCAGTTCAAGAAAGTTGTAGTTTTAGTCAGTTTGCTTTATCAACGTACATTGAATTTGAAGGGAAATTGAAAGCACTTAGTAGCTTATCTTTCTCTATTTACGAAGAATAGAGATATATTTCGAGAGATATACCATTTACTTCACGACATTTAAAATTGTTGCTTAGTAATTCCTCCTGTAAATATTTCAAGTAATACTCTTCCCATTGATTGACGGATATTTATAGCAGAGGTGCAGCAAATGTTGTGGTTACATCTGTTAATGTTTTCAATTTGTTACAGGAAGAAGTCATTCGAGTTATCTGCGACGATAAAGCTGGTACTTCGTCATTGATCACATGGGTCCTAGTGAGGGAAAACTGGGAATTCGAGAGACTGGCTGTGAGAAACGTTCTTCAGTATGGTAAGTCCGCTTCATTATTACTATTTTTCATTCACGAGTGTTTTTATTTTCACATAAAGTTGTCCGCGTCTTTGTTTTTGTAATTCTGTCACTTCTAATCGATACCAGGTCGTGTCCTCTGATATTCTCAATTTCCCGCCGAAAATCTCGAAGGGTTGTTTCGGGTCCCTAGAATTTTCTCGGACGTTTCTCGACTATTCTATCTACGTCTCGACGCTAGCCCATTAACATTGTTAGTTATTGAAATCTGATTCTCTTTCGTTCTGTTTGAAATTAATGTAATTCCGAGAATAAAGTATATCAGTTACGAAACTGAGCTTAAACGTAGTCTCTTACGTTCACTTGCACTTGTACCTTCTTATATTAATTTATTTTTGTTGATAACTTGAGTTTCGATCCAATTTCTTAACGATCGATATGTTTCCTTAGCCTCGTAGTCTCGAATGTAATCAGCAATGGAAAATGGAAAATTTTACTGTTAATGTACTCGGAACGTAGACAGTTTAGGTTTTGAGTTGATAATCGAGGACAAGTACACTTATTTGAGTTCCTACCTTCTGCTTTCGTGCTCAGAATTTTTTGATTGAATGTTATTCATCGGTTATTTGAAGGAGTAGTTAAATCTCTTGGACAGTATTCATTCCAGATCATAATTTTTAGTTTTCATTGCGTCGTAAATATGTTATGTAGCTTAGTAAATGGAGACAGAAGTTTAAAACCAGTTATATACTGCATATAACTGTCATTCTTGGTGAATGTAACGAGTTCAACTGTGAGTTTGTGGATCCTTGTCGTATATTATGAGATTTATAGATTATCCGCGAACTGTTTGCTTAGATTTCCAACTTGGTAAGAATACTATACATTTCACTCGTGAACTTTAGATATTTTTTTATTGATTGACTAAAGTTTTGAATAAGGGTAAGTGACTTTGGATTAAAATTACTATCCCTATTTAAGAGGGATTGTTTAACAAATTTCTTAAGTCTTCGGTGATAATTATTGAATTCCTTCGTGGTAAATTTCTAGCTAAATAGTATTTTAATGCTTAATAGTTTTGAGTTTTTCGGATGTGAAGCAAATTCACGAGTGTAACTTCAAATGTCACTGTTGTTAAACTTAGTGTTATTTCTTTGTTAGGTTGTAGAACCAATCCGCGTACATGTCATGTAATTGATAGAACTCATTTGTTGTCTGTGCCCATCAATTGCATTATTTTGTCTGTGCAACGCAGTTCGATCCGAAGCAGTTCTTTCGGCGTTCTAAATTGAGATACGTTATGGGCTTTACTTTGTGAATAAATTTTTCTTCCAATATATTTAAAACATTGATTTTTTTGTTTATAGTAGAAAACCAGAGGCTTTTTATTTAAGGTATTTTAGGAAAGTTATCACGAGGTTTATCACATTGCAAACAACCCAAACCATTAATCAAAGATAGGTCAAAAGAGTTTTCTTCTTGCGTTCAGTTCGCAAGATTATATTTCAGGATTAATCAAACCGTAGTATATTAATATGGCATGTGTAACCCATCAAGGTGTTTTCACGCATTCTATTTCGTGTACATACTTATTTTTAAATTGTTGTGCTGATCATTGAATTGAAAAGATCTCTTTGATCAGTAAGTGATGTCGAGGAACGTGGGGTAAAGGATATCTGGCTCGCCCGTTCAAATTTCAATACTTGACAGGTGTTGTTGAATCACCTGTAAGGTTTTTTAAGTCCTGAGGTCCAATGACGGATCTTGATAATGCGCGCGTTGAGGATCAAGCTTTGTTATTCCTTATGCCTTGTTAGTCATTTTTACAATAAAAATGTTACCAATTGGTTATTTTTGTGTTTGTTCTCCATTGACTTAATCGGTGTTTCGTTATTTGAATTCGTTAACTTGAGAGATCATTTTTGGTGATATTTCGTCAATAGTATTTCGTATCAATAACCTCCGTGATACGAATTTATTCCTAATATGACAGTATACAGGGTTACTCTGACATTTTATTAATATTTTTCGCTCAGTGGCGACATATTATAATACTCCCTTTCATCATAGCGCGAGATGATCTAAAGCACTTATTCCGTAATTAGGGTGTACGTTAGAACCAGACTGGGGATTTTTGAAGCGAGTTTCCCGTCCATCATGCGCATTGTATTTCAAATTATTTCTTCAATTTTATTTATTCCGCTAAAATATTCGGGGTTAATACCTCGCACTGTTATGTAATTCAATTCCAGCTATACCCATTGTTTCAAGTTGCTACTGGAATGCATGGACAATGCACTTGACACTTGACAATTCATAATATATCTCAAACGTGTGTGGTCGCGACCACACGTGTGTGGTCTGCATGCAGAGATTTTTTGAGGAAAGTTGGGGAGGAGCTAGGTATATACCTTATATCATCTACATCTACACAATACCCTGCAAGCCACCACAAAGGTGTGTGGCAGGGGGTGAACTCTCACCAAACATGCACTACATATCATGCATGAAATTTGTAATTAAAAATTATAGTAACAAAGCATACATGCAAAAACATGCTGTTAGTTGGGTTAGCTTATACAAACATATATTAGTCTTTAGCTATAGTAGTTAGCTTATAAGTCATTATACCAACATGCAGCTACCAATGTTATCCATTGCTACACTCGTACTAAATACATTTACCGTTATTCGTATCCCTAATTGTACGTGGAAAAAATTAATTTTGAATCTGTCATATCGGCAATTAATTTCTCTAATTTCGTGATTATGGTCCAGTCTACCATAGTAAGTTGGGGTCCGCAAAATATTTTTAACATCATCACTGAAAATATGGTCTTGGAATTTGTTTAAGAGATTAAGTTTGAATTTCAACCTGCGATCTGACAATGATTCCCAATTTAATTCATTTAATAGACTGGTTACGTTAATAAGGTTATCGTACCGTCCCTTTACAAATCTTACCGTCCTTCCCTGCACACGTTCAAGTTCATTATATAGACCGATTTCGTAGGGATCCCATACACTGGCAGCATATTCCAAATGAGGTCTAACAAGGAAAAGTAGCTGATTTTTCGTACATGATTGTCACATTTACCCAGTACTCTTTTGATGAATCCCAGTTTACGATTCGCTTGACCCATGATTTCATGTATGCGTTTACCCCGGGAAAGATCATGTGTCAGGATGGGGTGGTATGGGGTTTAAAGAAAGGGAAACAGACAGAAAACATGCCTTCTGTCGTGATTTGACGATAGGATGCATTTCTCTTTATTTACAGCTCCTCTTAATAGTCGTGCTTCTGGATTTTTTTCTCATAAATGAGGATACTAGGAAATAAATCACTCGTATTGAACTTCTGACAAGTGTTTCGCGTAATAAATGACTGGGCGATGTTCCCCGTTACATAAGACCTTGTGTGCTCTTTGACCCTTATTTGCTCGTTGCTCGTGCTTGTGTGCTCTTACCCTTATAACTTCAGGTTGACCAATATAAGTCGCGTCATTATCATAGGAAATGTGTCCCACTCTTTTGTGGTACTTGGCATGTATATGTGGTCCTAGCAAGCTTCTCCACACTCTGAATGTTCGGAAACAATGCCTTCTACATACATGAACTTGTAAGACTTTTCTTCATTCGAATTTGCTATTTACTCGCGTTCTCATCCTCGCAGGTAAACGTCGGATTTTTACTATGTTTCCCGCTTAATAGTCATTGCAATATTTATAATAATTGCTCTCTTATGAAATTTCCATGGGGAAATGGGACTATTGATAGACATGTGGAAACATTTTTTCAGTTAATATCACGAGTTAAAATGAAACACCTGGTCCATCGAAGTCTATTTTCTGAAAATCTCACATTCATAATCGTCCCCAATTTTTATGATGGTATCATCCAAGGAATCATGTTTTTCCTCCGTTTCTTTTTCTGCAGTGAAGTGCACATCCTTGTGTGCAGTAGGTATATGAGTTTCGGACGAGCCTATCTAGATGCCGGTCTGTTTCTGTCCAGACCGCAAACATCACGTTTCGGCTACAGGAACTGATGTTCTACTATCACCTTTGGTTGGAAAGAAACAGATTTTCCTTTTAATTGCCCGAGACTAAATCCGCGATCAGGTGATGGAGAGACCATGGAGATTCCTTTGGTTTGAATGTAACATACGTACATTGCATTAGAGAGCATACAGAGCATTGTTGTTCTGCTTTACACGTACTTAGATAACATTCACGTATTATGTGAGACAAGTGGGTTGAACACGAACATCATTCAGAACTTGTGAAAATGCCCTTACTGCCTCTCACAAAGATATGCTGGTCAACAGATCGGACACACCAAAGGAAACACTCATGTTTTCAACACGCGGCGGTGGATCTTATCACCGAACGATGAAAATCATACTAAAATAATACTATTATTTGTCATTTTGGATCCACGGTTATTATGGCTAAAAAATTTTTGAGATGTGTGTTTAGCATTACTTGAAAACATTCGGATCTGATGCCGTTAATTTTCGGATTCAGAGACACTGGGCGATTCAAAGACATAATTCTGAGATTCCATAAAGCCTTTTACTGACAGTTAAACAGCCTAACAGTTAAAGGACGAAGAGCTCTAGAAGACGGAAAAGAAATCAATGGATTAAGAAATGAATTCATATGTCGAGACCATGCCATCTGCTAATCTTCGTTCCACATCATTCAAATACGTGAAATTGTTATACCTAATTTATTCTCGTCGAGTAAGTTCTTGTCTCCTAGAATATTTATTAAGCAGCATTATTGTTACTACTTTTACTTTTCAATTGGGCTGAATAGAGTGAAAACATGGTTCCTTCATATGTTGTGTGATTAACGACGCTGACACAGCCAGACAGCTCAAGTCATTGCGTCAGTAAGTAGTTAGCAGTGCACTTGAAGTGGAATTAGACTAATTCAAATTGATAGCGGGCATGTAAAAATTGATCTCAATCCTGGTTTGTTGATTTATATTTACCTAATATTGGCTGACTAGCCCCTTTTCTTTTCGTGGAAGAGAGAAAAAAAATATTTTTTCAGTATGCTGCAAAGATCAAAGTGAGTGATATTCGTAAATTTTCAGAAGAGTTCATAAAAAGGCGGAATTTTATATTTAAAGTATATATTACTGCAAATTGCGAGATGATAACCTTATTTTATATAGCGACCTTCGTAATTCCGGTTTGAACTAAACTTAGTTCTCTCACATGAAGAGACATGAAATAAAGCACTTAGGGTATGAGCACGAGGGTAGTCCCAGAAGTACCTGATCTTACGAAGAAAACAAAACGAATAGGGCGCGTCAGGAGGATTTTTAACTTTAACTGATTTTGATCACCGCAACAACGGTTGTGCGAATAAGAGCTATATCTTGATGAAGCAACTTTCTCTTTCGCCAATACGGCCGATTTTTCTCGATTTCTTTACTCCAATGCTGAAATAAGTTTGCATAATACTCGTTGTTGATTAATTTTCCTTTGTGAAGATAATCAATGAAAATTATCCCACGCGTATTCCAAAAAGCTGACGCCTTGGCCTTGCCAGCAGATGGAACTGTCTTTGCTTTCTTTGTAGCAGATTCTCCACATTTAGGACATTGTTTTGACATCCTTCATCTGAGGTGTGAAGTGATGGATCTATATTCCATCCATGGCTATGAATCGACGCAAAAACTCAGCTTCATCGCTGCGAAACAGCCAAAACCCTTGATTGGAGCATTCATATCATTCACACCTATCATTTACTCTATTACCCCACCGACTTTACTTTGAATGTTAATCGATTTCTCTTGCTCCTTCAACCCTATTGTCGTAAAAAAAATTCTGTGTAGCATTTTTAGTTATTAGCTTTTAATGTGTTAGTTTTATTAGCGTTAACATGGTTTTGAGTTTAATTTTTTCTGCAGATGGGTTGTAATAAGGGGGAGGGTCATGGAGATAACAGATTCATGTTCGTGCTCAGAAGACCGCTCTTGTGTTTGATTTAGTTTTAAGTCGAAATTTGCTCTAGTTTTTCCTCGATAACCTCAGTATTCTATGTATCGATAATTGAGCACAATATCTGATCCTTTAACCATGTTATGCGAGTAATTTAAGTGATTTATACATTTTTCTCAGAATATTGCATATATGTTGTCATAACAGGTCCTAAGATGCTTTAGACTCAGCGAACTTGGTTCTTTTTTGAGCTGACCTCTTCATATTTACATTGTTCTTGTCCTTAAATCTCTACCTCCACAATTCTCTTCATCAATCCAACAAGTGTCAAGATATGGCAGATTATATCGTACCTCCTTCTTTGCACCCCTACATCCTTCGAGGGTGAACGTACCCCTCCGTCTCATGATAGGTTATGTATTCGGACACGAACAATACTTGTTATCACAGGCGCACACAGAGACAGGATACATGTGAACGTTGTTTATTAGTACCCTTTATTAGTAATATTTATTAGCAATATCTAAATAGCATTATATAAAAAGTATTCAGCCTCAATCCTAACTTATTGACCTATAAATTGAATTGTCAACTCAACTCCTTATGGGGCGTTTTTATTTCGTTACATTAGTGTCTCTAAGATTTTTATTTTGGTATAAAAAATGAATAAAAACTATTTTAATGTAAAACGAGTATACTATGACTGTAGGTGGTAAAAAAATCCTGTCCAATATGTTATTCTTCACAATGGCCTTTTTATAACTTAAATAATAGGAATTTTGACAACAGATAAAATATATAAACAATTTAAGTATTTCATTTGCACATTGTTAGATTGTTTTAGCGGCACGTTAATTTTAATCAAAACTTATTTCTGTAGTTGCAGGATGATGCCGAACTTCATTTGTAAAGTCGCTTCCCGGAAGGTTTAGAAGTTAGAGTGAAGGATCCTCATGGGTGCCGGAAAGGGAAGAACAGGAAGCAGTATCAAAAGGAGGACTAACATTGGTTTGGACATGGCTTGGCAATGCTATGGTAAAAATAACTTTCTTTCAGGTTCTACGATCAAGGCAAAAGTAAGCATTAGTAACGAGGGTAGAATTCATGACTTATTTTGCTTTATGTATTTGTTATAGGAGCCCATTGCTCCACTTCTTGACAAGATTCAGATCTGAAAAATCTCTGGTAAAATGTAAAGGTAATTTGGTAAATCAAGCTTGATTAATAGTGTTAAGACCTCGGTAAATGATGTCGGTGCACCGACTATTTCTGGTACCTTGGAGGACTAGTCCTCCAACTATAATGCAAGTGGCCACTTGCCTAGGTTAGAGAGTCGACTCTAGGCAATGATTGTTTGCATACTGTGTGATATGTATGATATGATGTCCTGAATTTTATGTTTACTGTATTTTTTGTTAGTGCTTATTTTTATTGGTGTGATGAATGTTTATGGTGAGGAATGTTTTCATTTTTTATGCTATTTTATTCAGATTCTTTCACAGATAATAAGGCGCCTAACCATCGCCCCGGCCTGATAGAGAGTAGGATATGTAGTCAGTTTCCAATATTTGTAATCAAAGGCCCTTCTGGCCCGTCGTAACGGTAGGGTAGATAGGATTTTGCGTTTAGCTTATAGCTTTATTTTGTGAATGTGAAGAATGCTCTAGTATTAAAACTCAAAATTAACGGATTTGGATCGCCAGGTACCAAGTGCATCCAGGTGTACTTAGTTTCTGGGCGACCATTCCTCGCATTTTTATAAAATGCTCTTTCGGCTCTCTGCATTAAATGTGAGCAACTTGGCATTCAATCTATTGTTTGAATGTTTATTATGTTCACTAACCCGCTCTCTCCTTAGGTACATCTACAACGCCCCGGCCTGATAGAGGGTAGGATATGTAGTCAGCTTCCAATATTTTGAATCAAAGGCCCTTCTGGCCCGTCGTAACGGTAGGGTAGATAGGATTTTGCGTTTAGCGTATAGCTTTATTTTGTGAATGCGAAGAATGCTCTAGTATTAAAACTCAAAATTAACGGATTTGGATCGCCAGGTACCAAGTGCATCCAGGTGTACTTAGTTTCTGAGCGACCATTCCTCCCATTTTTATAAAATGCTCTTTCGGTTCTCTGCAATAAATGTGAGCAACTTGGCATTCAATCTATTGCTTGCATGTTTATTATGTTCACTAACCCGCTCTCTCCTTAGGTACATCTACAACGCCCCGGCCTGATAGAGGGTAGGATATGTAGTCAGTTTCCAATATTTTGTATCAAAGGCCCTTCTGGCCCGTCGTAACGGTAGGGTAGATAGGATTTTGCGTTTAGCTTATAGCTTTATTTTGTGAATGCGAAGAATGCTCTAGTATTAAAACTCAAAATTAACGGATTTGGATCGCCAGGTACCAAGTGCATCCAGGTGTACTTAGTTTCTGAGCGACCATTCCTCGCATTTTTATAAAATGCTCTTTCGGCTCTCTGCATTAAATGTGAGCAACTTGGCATTCAATCTATTGCTTGCATGTTTATTATGTTCACTAACCCGCTCTCTCCTTAGGTACATCTACAACGCCCCGGCCTGATAGAGGGTAGGATATGTAGTCAGCTTCCAATATTTTGAATCAAAGGCCCTTCTGGCCCGTCGTAACGGTAGGGTAGATAGGATTTTGCGTTTAGCTTATAGCTTTATTTTGTGAATGTGAAGAATGCTCTAGTATTAAAACTCAAAATTAACGGATTTGGATCGCCAGGTACCAAGTGCATCCAGGTGTACTTAGTTTCTGAGCGACCATTCCTCGCATTTTTATAAAATGCTCTTTCGGCTCTCTGCATTAAATGTGAGCAACTTGGCATTCAATCTATTGCTTGCATGTTTATTATGTTCACTAACCCGCTCTCTCCTTAGGTACATCTACAACGCCCCAGCCTGATAGAGGGTAGGATATGTAGTCAGCTTCCAATATTTTGAATCAAAGGCCCTTCTGGCCCGTCGTAACGGTAGGGTAGATAGGATTTTGCGTTTAGCTTATAGCTTTATTTTGTGAATGTGAAGAATGCTCTAGTATTAAAACTCAAAATTAACGGATTTGGATCGCCAGGTACCAAGTGCATCCAGGTGTACTTAGTTTCTGAGCGACCATTCCTCGCATTTTTATAAAATGCTCTTTTGGCTTTCTGCATTAAATTTGAGCACCTTGGCATTCAATCTATTGCTTGCATGTTCATTGTGTTCATTAGCTAATAGCTTTACTTTGTGGATGCGAAGAATGCTCTAGCATTACTACTCAAAATTAACGGAATCGGTACCTCTGACACTGCCTCCCTTTTGATGCGGATAGCAATTGTCTAAGGTTGCCTGTTCCAACATTGTTGATGCTTTTTTTTGGAATTTTCAATTAAATGCGAGCATATTCGTATCCAATTGATTCTTTATATGTGTATTAACCCGCTCTCTTCTTAAGAATCTCCACATCGCCCCGGACAGTAGTGCAGTGATAGTGACGAGTGATTTGTGTGAACAAGAAGAGAGTGAGTGTGGTGTCAGTGTGATCAATGTAGTGTCAGTGTGGTCTCAGTGTTTTGTGAGTGAGTGCCTATTTTAACAGTTGGTGGGCATCAAGAGGACTAGATGAAATGGACTAGGACTAGTGAATTTTATGTATTTATATTTTCATTGTATAATTCTAGTACATTGATTTTTATGTAAATGTGTGCTTGATTATTTTATGCTCCTTTCTGAACCTGCCCTTCCCATTGCTCCTCGTTGACAGCTGACAGATAAGAAGAGAAAACAGCCACGACTGCGAAGACCTTGTGTGAGTTTACCTATTATACATTTTGGTAAATGTATTTATTTTTATCCTTATATTATGTATATGTTTCATCTATTACGTTATCGTTAGCATTTATTATGTAAAGGTTTTGCATATCGGTTGTTTGACCCGGGTCAATCCAGTTGTGGTCGTTTCACTCCGGTTTTGCCTTGTGCACAGGCTCTTAGTTTTTGACATAGGAAGGAAATACACTAACTGCGCCATTTTGCGCTACCATTCTTTTATCGTTTCATAGTATTCCCCTTGCTTACGATTTTTATCATTGTTTGTTTTTTTTGACGGTTTTATTCACTTTCTTTTACAGTTTTTTCGATTAATACATTTTCTTTTACAGGGATATTCTCATTTATTTATTTTCATTTGCAGGTTAATGTATGAATGGTACGTTTGGGTTTTGTTGACTGGCGTATGCTTGATGATGAACAGGGTCAGCGCCGATAGGTTTGCGAATGAAATAGGTAGGCCTAGGTTATTTAAGCAGTAGATATAGTTTAGAGGGTGGTTGGATTTTAGAAGGGGAAAATAGGGCTTAATTGCGTAGGTGCGTAGTTTATAGCTCATAGTCCGCTTGATCACGCCGCGTCTTGCCCTGGCCCTGGGAGTGAATGCGTGGAATAGGCCTCTGCGCAGCCCGGAGGGGAACGCAGGGGGAAACGCCACGTTAAATAAAGGTTAACGAGCCGGTGGGCGTAACCTCTTGGGTCGGCATGGAATAACGCCTGTGTGTGTGTGTGTGTGTGTGTGTGTGTGTGTGTGTGTGTGTGTGTGTGTGTGTTTTTATTATTATTATTATTATTATTATTATTAAAGGGTGCGGTTAGCGCTTTGGTTTTTCTCTCTTCGTCACCTCATTTATTTATCATCATCATCATTTTTTTTTCTTTCATACCTCATTTTAGAGATATTCATTTTTTTCAAAAAAATAAAGACTGCAATGGACACGCCATTGCCCACACCCTTTTCATTTTTTCCACTCTATCTTTTCTCCATGCCCATTGAAACTCCAAAGCAGGGAAACGGGCTACGGCGTTGAGAGGACCGGCAAGAAGGGGCTGGTTACCACAACCTCCCAGTCCCTAACCCCCCCGCCAAAACGCCCGCTCCCCACCTAAAGAGTGAGCATCGCTTGTTCTCACGTATCAGTTATCCATGAGTCGGTCTTCTGCTGCGGTAGTGTCCCAGCCTCCGTGTTGGCTGAACTCTGTGATTTCTTCCGATAGGCCGCTAGATAGTTCCTCTTCGGTGGCTCCTACCAGAGGCCCGAGCCTCAAAACTCCGTCCTCCATTTGGCATATAGTTTTTTCTACGCACCACATAGAGTGGAAGCGATTTAAATTGTTTTGCCCACGGTGGTAAACGTATTCCCGAATTATTCTTCTTTTTAAACTGTTTTGAAACGATAGATGAACATTTGGCTTTGCAATTTTTCCTTTGCATAACAACGTAAAATCCTTGTATATAGTTGCCTTTGCCAATGTTATTAGATAATTGGCCATCATGGTCGATTTTTCTGTCGGCGTTTTAGTTTTTATTCCGCGGTATACGTCTATTCTTTTCACTGAACTACGGTTCAACAGTCTTTTTATTGTTAAAGCCACGGCCCTCCACAACTGCTGCACCTGCGGGCAGGCTAGGATTATGTGGTCCGACGTACCCTCGCACTCTTCACATAAGGGGCAGATGCTCTCCCTCAACAGCCCGACCCGTTGCAAGAAGACTGCGTCTGCGAGGCGGTCCAGAGCGAGTCTCCAGGCGATCTCCCCATCCCTGCCGAATGTTGGTTTTTGGAAAAATGTACTCCAATTTATGCATTCCTCGTCAATTGACCCTTTTACTGGCCACGCTCGATTGTGTGCCTTCTGGTGTAGTTCGCCGTAGATATTTCGTTTGTTTATCGGCAGCATCAACGCCTTTTTCCTAATATCGCTGTAATAGCAAGCGTCGGTTATTTCAAATGGGGGCGGCCACGGGTCCGGATATCGTACATTTTCTCCCGCTATTACTGGAGATAATAGTTCCCACGCCTCCTTCACCTCGCTGTGGAACCGGAAGGTGTTTGCGCCAATGTGGTGGTGAGCGAGTATCTTCCACGGGTCCGTATGGGGCTGGGATAAGAGCCTCTGACAGTATCTGAGGCGGAACGATGAGATTTTCTCCTTCAGGCTGACCAATCCTAGGCCTCCCATGGAGACAGGGGCACATATGATGTCCTTCGCCACCCAATGCCTCTGTTGGCCCCACACGAAGTCCACCAGAACGGCCTGCAGTCTTCGCAGTGAGACGGGGGGGATGGATACCGCCTGCAGGCAGTGCCAAATCCTTGGTGCCAAGAATTGATTGGCCACCCTTACGCGCCCGATGATGGACAAAGATGCGGCTCTTCTGTTCCATATCTCCGTACCCTTACGGAGACTCTCAGTGGCGTTGCAGAGAGCCGTTGCTTCCGTCAATTTCTCGTCCCTTCCCAGCCAAACGCCGAGGAATTTTTGTCCGTCCGTAGTCCATCGAAATCGTCCGTCTACGGGAATGTTGGCAATGCCCCCGCACCAGAGGCCGTGGCTCTTTGCCTCATTTATTTTCGCGCCCGACACCGCGGAGAAATCCTCGATCGCCCGGCATAGCTTTCGAATGTCCTCGACAGATTTTACAAAGACGGTGACGTCGTCGGCGTATGCAGAAATGCAAAGGGTACGTTCTGGAGTTCCGGGGAGGGTTATGCCCGGTAGGTTGGCTCTGACTCGGCGGATGAAGTCTTCCAAAGCCAGGACGTATAGTTGTCCTGACATGGGACATCCCTGCCTGATTCCCCTGGTGATGCGAATGGGTGCGATGAGGTGGTCCCCCCTCCTAACTACAGCCAACGCCCTATTATAGAAGGTGGCGATCCTTCTGCAAAAAGCCCCGCCGAAACCAAGGGAAGATAACGATCTTTGCAGGTGCCGATGATCGACTCGGTCGAAGGCTTTCTCCTGATCCAGCGCTAGCAGACCCATGCTCTCCCCACTATTATTCGCCCTGAGGATAACATCCCGTATTGTGGATATATTGTCGTGGATGGATCTTCCCGGGACGCTGTAGCCCTGCTCAGGGCTAACGATGTCCGGTAGGACGGACGAGAGCCGGACGGATGTCGCCTTTGCCAATATTTTGTAGTCGGTATTAGTGAGAGAGATTGGCCTCCAGTTCTTGATCTCTTGCCGGTCCCCTCCCTTGTGGATCAAGGCGACGACCGACGTCCTTGTTGTCCTAGGTAATATTCCTCTCTCGAAAGATGACGCCGCCATTTCACAAAAGGGGGCGCGAAGGTGCCGCCAGAATGCCGTGTAAAATTCCGGCGGTAGGCCATCGATCCCAGGTGCTTTCTTGCCCCTGAGCGCGCGGAGCGCCGCTTCGTAATCCTCCGCCGTTAGGTCCTTCTCGCAGGAGTGCCGCTGCTCCCCCGACAGGATAGGGCCTTCGGGGAAGTTAGTTTTCTGCGCTGTGGCGATTTGCTCTGGACCCTCGCCTTCCACGGGGTCGTAAATGGCGAGGAAGTGGGCACGGACGGCTCTGTCGACTTCCTTCTCCTCCTCTATCACCCTCCCGTCCACCCTCAAGGAGGTGATGTGGTGATGAAATAGAGGCCGGGCAAATTTTGCGAGTGCGGCGCTGGAGGGGGAGTCATTCTCCAACAAATTCTCCCATCCGGCCCTGATGACGATCTCCTCGCTCTCCCTCCTGTACCACCGGCGGACATCCTCGGCCGTTTTCGTGGTGTCCTCCGTGCCTTCGCCCAAGGCGGCGATCGCGGCCATCTCCAGCTGCTTCAACTCCTTGAAGCGGGCTGATCTGGTTATTTTTTGGAATGAAAGTGTGGTCGCTTTCATGGCCTCCTTGAGGTCATCCCATCTGCGTAAGGGGTCATCAGATACGGCGCTTTCGTTGATTTTTTCAAGGACTGCCTCGATCATCGTTCTATACTCTCCGCATTCTAACAGTCGCACGGGAAACCTCCAATAGGGACCGCATGGACGAGTTCGTCCGCGGTGCTTCAATACCAGCACTAGTGCCGAGTGGTCGGAAAAGGAGGGGTTAACGGAAATGCCAGCGACACTTGATAGTGTGTCCCCGCCAACGTAAAAACGATCCAGTCGGGATGCTATATCGGGCGAATGTACGGAGTGAAATGTAAACCCCGCCTCCGCGCCTTTCATTTCCCGCCAGACGTCGTACAGGTGTTTCTCGTCCACCATGGATTGAAGCAAAGATGCCACTTTTGGGTTTCTCTCTCTACCGGACCTGCGATCTATTCTTGGCGAGAGGGTGCAGTTAAAGTCTCCCGCCCAGATAACCTCCTCCGTCAAGTCGCCTCTCTCTGCGCTACGGATTTCCGTCAAAGTTCTGGTCGCGTCGGCAGGGTTGTTCGGAACGTAGAAATTCACGATGCGGTATTTCGTGCCGGAGATATTCTCTTTGAGGTCGATGGATTGGGCGTAGCCAGCGGACAGTATCCGATGCCGCGTAATGTTCAATCCGGATGCGCGACTGACGGCCAACATTGTTCCAGACCCATAGGTGGAAGGCGGGTTAAAGAGTACGGTGTAATACTTTTCCATAGAGCTGTGTGGTGCGTCATCGATGTTAGTCTCCTGCAAGAGGGCCACATCCGGGTGCCACCTCCTTAGAAAGGTCTCAAGTTGGCACCACTTCTGTCCACTTCGCGCCGACCGTACATTCAGCGAAAGAAGGGTGATGTTCGCTCCCTCCATACTAGGGTGTAGTTTATTAATTGTGAGCAGACGCTGCTGCCGCCGCTACGGCAGCGGGGGTCCCGTCCTTTTCCAGCTGGGACTCCTTTTGGAGGGCTCTAATGAGCCTCTTCACCCTCATGTCCAGAGCGACATCCACCGTGAGTCGCCTTTCATCAATCAGCTTGAGGGCGTTTGTCATGACGGTAATGTCTTGGCAAAATCTCTTAGCTATGTCCGCCGGGTGTGCCTGGCCTTTCACTTCCCGGAGGAATTTGGTAACGGTGGCCGGGGCAGGGGTGAACCCACTTTGTCTCTCACATGCCTCCTCGAGGGATCTGAGGATGTCCTCCTCCGGCAGCCTTTCAGCCGCTTTTCTCATCTTCTTCTCCTTCCGAGTGTCACCCCCCGCTTGTCCCGAGCTGGTCCTCTGCGGGCTTCCATTAGGTGATGACTGTCGCTTAGGTTTTCCCGTCCTCCTCTCCGCGGTGTCGCTGAAATCATCCGCAGTCGTGTTTCCTCCCCCCTTGGGAATAGCGTCCTTGGTAGGCGCCACCCCGTCCACGGCATGGCTCTGCGCCTCGCCGAGAGATGTTATGGGTTCGGGGAGGGGGGTAATCGCATCCGCGATGGAGGATTCTGCAGGTATGAGGGTGGGGAGGGGGGTGGGTTGAGGGGAGGTACTGGGCTGTGGGGGTGGGATTAGAGGAGGTATGTCGTCCTGATCGGGCGCGGGGCCTTCTTTACGAACTTCGTTGTCTGGATTGTCTCCCGCCGAGATTTCCTCTGTTGGTTGGTTGGCCGGTTGGGTTGCTGGCCCACTCCTGGCACCACCGCGGCACGAGTGGGTGGGGTGATCCCCGTCGCACTTCAGGCATTTGAGTTCCCCCAGACTGAAATATATTCGGTGCCTGACAGGGCCGAAATCTAAGAGAAGGGAGTCCGGGATGATTCCATCCCTCTTCACGATGTAACATTGTCTCCTCCACGAGAGAATGTGAGTGAGGTCCTGCCTGCGTATTCCTATGGGGATGGGCGTGAT
Source organism: Platycnemis pennipes (assembly GCA_933228895.1). Classification (NCBI taxonomy): domain Eukaryota; kingdom Metazoa; phylum Arthropoda; class Insecta; order Odonata; family Platycnemididae; genus Platycnemis; species Platycnemis pennipes. The sequence continues at coordinate 124,568,434 of OW121851.1, read as the reverse complement.
CGGGGAGACGACTCTCCCGAGCTGGCTGAGTAGTTCCGAGAGCTCGGATTCCGGAAACTCGGGAGGGATGTTTGATATGACCAGTCTCTCCACTGGCTGCGACATCCGGCTTGCGGTGACGAAAATCTCGTTGAGCACGACTCCGCCATGCTCGCCCATAAAATTATCTATGACGTCCTTGCTTTTAAAATATATACTAACTCGCCCGTTTGAAAGGCGCGTCGCGTGGGTGATGTTGTTTCCCCCGACGATGTCCGCCGTGGCAATTACGTAATCCGCGAGTGCTGTGTTTGGCAACGAGTGGAAAATGACTCCAAGATGCCTCGTCGGGCCGGTGGTCAGGGGGGTGATTTTCTTGACTCTCACGGCAATTACGTCCACCCCTCCCTCATCATCCCTGCCGTTCGTCGGAGGTCCTTCCTTTCTTCCCCCTCCCGTTATCTTAGCGAAGGACATAGCGGCCGTAGTACTGGTGTGGGGACCGCTCAGGGAGGGTGGGGGGAAGAGGTCACGCGAACTAATCGGGTATCCCCCGCGGCGGAATGTCCCTGAGCTGCGAAACTCTCGGCTATCAGTTCGAGGCCACCTGGGTCGCGACTTCTCGCGGCCTGACTGTGTGCGAGGAGGTGGGGGTGCCAACACCGTCGGTTGGGCGGGTGGAGGGGGGGACTGGTCACGGGAGGTCGATGCTTCCCCGATCCCCCTGGCTGACGTAGCGGTGATGTTAAACTGCCCTCCCGTCCTGCTCAAGAGACTCGACTCATTGCTGTCCCCGGAATTTAATGCGTAATTAGTATTAATGTTACGCGCGGGACGCCTTATTGGGGAGGAAGGCGGTGTGGGAGACGGCTTGCGCTGATCACAATCGTTTTCCCGGTTATTTGGTGGAGAATCACAGGCTACGGACAAATCCAACACCTCCGGGAGGGATTGGCTATCGTTAATCAAACTATGATAATGTGGGGCCACGCTGGTGACTGCTGTTGGTGCTGCATGCGTGGGCAGGACTCCAGCCGCGGTGCTCGCGACCTGGTGTTCCATGGTGACTGCAGTTGTGGTGGTGGTGGTGGTGGTGCTGGTGGACGCCGACATGCCTTCGGCAAGGCTAGCCGCGCCGGGCGGCGGTTGATTTTCCCCGACTCCGAGAGGCCGGGGCGAGTGAAATTTGCTCGTCAGCACACGAAACGAACAGAAAAACCGTTAATTAACGGTAAAAACAACGCGTTGGTGACAAAACTAGCACTCAACACGCTAGGTAGTGCACTATTAGTTCACGAGACGTGAGAAACACTGCACAAAACACAAGAAATACTTCGAAATCGCGATTTCGACGGGAGCGCGGAGCGAACACGTCCTCTCACCTCGAAGTCTGAAGTGTGTGTGTGTGTGTGTGTGTGTGTGTTGTGTGAATGATATCATTGTATACAATAATAATACTTTTCAAGGTAATCATAATTATTTTGCGACCAAAACAATTTAAAAGTTTCTATGTATATTATTTTATATTAAACTAATATTGTCCAACCTCCTTGGACTTAAAAGGATTACCCGCTAAGCGTACAAAAATGTTTCACTTTTTGTCAACTAAAGTTCCCTTACATTCATCTTTCTCTCCGTGACCTTGCGTTCTGCGAATGTATTTGATCCAACCTTATGCGAGATTTGAGCGGTTGTAGTTTGGCACCAAGACCCGTCGTCTGTTTTTAACTTGATATTTACCATGCATTTCATTACCTATTTTCAATACATTATTTGAATATTATAAATATAGACGAATTTTTTCGGCCTCATCATTAATGATTTTGATTACGATATTCCTATTCGTTGATGATTTTCCTCCTAGAATTTTTGGTTTAAATTTAGTTACGTTTTCATTTCGTAACTATTCTTCGCACTTGTCCTTTTGCTCATTTAGGGTATTAACAGCAAAGGAATTTGATTTTCACCATGTGTAGGCTACTATTATTCATCATGTTACCATTTTTCAAAGGTTTTTAAGTGCTGATTAAGTCAACAATATTTTACTCAAGAGTATTATTACTTTTAGTCACTCTCCAGCTTATGAACTGGCATTTGAAGTACGGGAATTAGTGACTATGTAGTAGGTGGTTATAATGGTAATTTTATTCCTGCATTTTTGCATTTTTATATTTTTTCACGCTGACCCTTAGGTCATGTGTGGCATCATTTTATTCTTTGAGATGAACATTTTTTTTTCAATATCAAGGTCATGAAACGAGTCTATTGCATTGATACTATTTTGTAATATATGAACAATGTTTTGAAAAACGTGGCTCGAAATGCTGCAATAATTACAAATCGCTATGTGTGCAGTAGACCAAAATTTAGTTTGCACTTCGTGTCTTTCCGCTAACGTTGTAATGTTTTATGTGCTTCCCTTCCTAATTGTATTATGTTGTATTTGTGAGGCTGCAACTTCTTTCGATTTACTGATTTTTTCCTTATTTTGTAACATTTCATTTTACGCGAATTATATACTTTTCATGCGTTTGGTAAGCATATACACACTTCCATATAAACTTCCTCTTAAAACGCTTTCTAATCACCTTATGAAATGACTAAAAGGACAAACTTGTTACGGCATTATTTCGTTGCATTGGCAATTTGCGTTAAGGCTGCTTTAGGCCTAAATTTAGCTGCTTTCTTATATATTTGGATGTTAGAGTGGCATCATCAACGAACGGAATCGTTTTAAACTAGATTTAATCACCAATGCGTCTATTTTATATTTTAATATTACCCATTTTCTATGGGAAATGGTGCCAAAGTAAACAATTAATGTTTTTGTTTGTTTTTAATTTTTTACTAATTTTTAAGTACTCGGGTTTTTCACAATTGATAATCTTCGCCAATTTCTCTTACATTATGTTCAGAATAAACCTGGTATTTCCACAGTTACGTATCGTACACTACGACCATGGTTTCGACGATCAACGTCATCAATAGGTAACGATGACGTTTTCACTTGATGATGACGTTAATAGTCGAAACCATGGTCGTGGTGTGAGATAAATAACTGCGGAAATACCAAGTTTATTCTTCATTAATTATTTAATTAAGTAAATTCCATTAAGTAACGCCTGAAACTATCAATTTTATTATGTTCCTTTTGGTATTATTTAATTTTGATTTTTCCTTAGTTTCCCTGGAGTATGAATTTTTTCCTGAAAAAAAAACTTTGACTACGTTGGAAACTGAATGCTTTTGTATACTTGATTTCATGTTAGCGGGTAAGAGATGTTACTGAAGTAGAAATGATTCTATGCAATTGAACCTACAAGAACAGCACTCATCTCGCTCGGCATTCCAATCCTTTTTTTAAAAAGTGAAGACTTGTAATTATGATAATAAAGTGGGATATCTTCCGCTGATTTGAGGTGAATAATATTCGAACATTATGGTAATATCATAAAATAATCACCGCCGAGATGTATCGAATGTCACTAACCCACCATAAAGAATGCATCGAGGAAAATTTGGAAAACTGTTTTAACGCCCTTTCGTTAACAAGTCGTGAAGTTAAGGGAATCGTTAAAACACTTAACCCAGGTTTGGTCCGTAAGAAATATATAAACTGCAGATTTTTCGTCCCTTGCAAATATAAACAAGAAATAGTTGTCATATTATAGCATAACACAACCAGCAGAGAAATGTCACCTAAATCCCCAAATCGTGGAATATTTTGTTTAAGTTGCGTAACTATTGAGAAAAAATTCTACTCTATATTTAATAACATTTCCTTACATCGAACAGAACGACTAATCTAGGACTACAAAGGTATTAGCGTGCAAATATTTATGAGTCCAAGTGTTGTGAAGTGATGATATTGATATTACAAAATAATACACATAGGTCAATGTACAAATACGTGAATTCACGTACAATTTTTTATGTATCTATATAATTAGGTAATAATATTTCTTCGATTTTGATAATTTAAGGCTCAATGCAATTATGCTACTTTAGCCTTTACTTGGGTATTCTAGTCACATGCAATAAAATCACATATTTGCGCTGCGTGACTTTTTGTGAATTGAAGCTACTGTGATCTTTCACCCTTTATTGTACATCTAGGCGGTTGCTTGAAAAGCTATTGTTGTAAGTTGTTTTAAATTTATTTGCTCTCGTTGCGGACCTGCTGTCCGGTTGTCAGCTTGCGGTTATTTATAGTCACCCATTGCGGACTTGCTTGCGGACAATTCTTCTGCACTTTGAAGAAGAATATCATACATATATGTATGATATAGCTAATCAGTACGTTCACAATTCAATGTGGAATTTTAAGTGAATGATATTTGTTTCATTTTGTCATATTGGCCATTTACATTGTGTCATGTGTAAGAAGTGTTCAGCATTTCTCTGATAAATTTTTCTTCGCTGTTGCATCACTTATTATTAAACCAATTATGGATTGCTGCATTTGAAGCAAATGCTTGAAAGTTGAAAAAAAAACTCCTGCTTACAAACGAAATATTCTTCGAATACCTATTATTTGTGATAAAATATTGGTCGAATGGCATGTAATATGAATTGCCAATCGAATGTTATGCGGTTTATATTGTCATGTACCATTACCTTCATGTAAATATTTCATCGTCTTTTACCATAGGAATTTTTGGAAACATTAACTAATTTTAAGTTAGTTTTAAGTTAAGTAAGTGAATTTTTGAAATCTGTTTTTGAATGAATTTGGTGATTTAACATTTTTCGTTAATGGTATTAGGTGTACTTATATATAATATTTGACATCCGACTTGTACTTTTGGTTAGGTACATTTCTTCTTGGATCATTACGTGCTTTGGTTGAAGTATGATTCCCGCCCACATAAATTATTTCGGGGTCTGGGGGTGAAATGAATGTGGATTATAAAGGTGGAAAAAGGTGCATTTACTGCTCCCATTGCAAGGAATTATTTACAACAATGTGTCCGTCAACTTTCTATGCTGATTGCCACATTAGTCTACCAAATGGTCCTTTCCTATGTTTCAATTTCATTTGGAAGCTAGCTTTCGCTTTTTTCCTCCAAAAATATTATCTGAAATATAATCATTATCTGAATATATTTCTACCCGTACCTATACTGCAAATTCTACGTCCATTGCGGTTTTACATATTTTATCGTTAAACATCTTATTTATAAATATTTATGTTATTAAATAATTTTTTTCTAATATTGCTTTACCTGTGTCAAGGTGGCACTGCTTATTTGATATTGCACTGCACAAAGAAGTTTTTAATATTTTCTAGTCTTCACTATTAATCGCCATTTGCCATCCTTCAAGGTTTAAGATATATTAAAAGAGATTCCTGCTGTTATGGCCAGAAATAACTGCACATAAGTAATCATTTTTCTTTTTCACATTTATTGAGATATCTGATGGTATAATGTTTAAATTATATGTTGTAGCTACTATTCTGGTACCAGGTTTCAAGAAGAAGAAGATTAACCGACTGGCAAATATCCTCCGCATTTGGTAAAAATATATTCGTCGAATAAAATGTTGTTATAATGCTCATATAAATCCTCATATATGTTTTTCTTCGTATGCTCTGCTAGGTAGTATGATGAAAGTAGGTATCACATATAGAAAAAGTGTGTGTTATTTTTTTGGTATCATCGAAATTTCTTGACTAAGCTCAAACTTTCAGCTACGAAGGATAGATTTTGCGTCAAAAAATACTCGATTACTTAACGTTATAAAGGTTCCGGCAGTTATTCTAATATCAAATAATGAAACTGATTGTCGATGTCAACTCCCATGCAAATACTGGGATGAACTTTTTACAATTACTTCCTACAATGAGCAGCAGCGAATCCCTTAGTGAACTTTGTAAATATAAATTTAGGCACTTGGATCTGTTTAATGAAATTTTATAATATTGTAGGTTAATTTTGTATCTTTCACTGTGATTTTTTTATTTGACGATTTGTGATATAATTTTGACACAATGCTTTTTTAAATTTCTCTTGGAGAAAGACTTCACTTGGTCAATTTCACTCTGATTGACTCGCTCAACTGAACACAATATAGCTTCAATATACATGATATACAATTTTTAGGCAATATTTATTCATGTCGTAATCGGTCCGAGGGAAATTATTTTCTCTTAAGCGAGTGTATTTTGGTATTTTCGCAGCATATACATTTTTTTATGCAGATGCAGTTTTCAGAAAAATTTTTCGGTATTGTTAACAATAGCAGCAAGCAAGCAAAAATTGACCCTGCCTTCACTGATTGCTGAGAAATTCTACGCAATTATTTGGACTGAAGAAAGAATTTTAACTCGCTCATAATATCACCAAGTTTTTTAATGTCTTTGATTTCCTTTTTGACATCGATTTTGTTGCCTTTTAGCTACATTTGATGTTGATTCTTATGACTCTACGACGTTATTTGTAGAACTCATTATTATCCTGCATTTGTTCTCTTTATTTCTCATTGGATTCAAATGAATAAGTGCGTGTCATTTAGGGTCAAATATTTATTTTGAACCTTGAATAAAATCTAAGTTGTCATCTTTAATTTTCTGATTTTTTCTTTATATGCGGTACATTTTAACTAATAGGCACTTTTACATTGTATTTCTTGGTTTAATGTATTTACTTTGAATTCAAGGCTTCAAAGAGCTGCTTTCCATTTTCTAAGTCGGATTTATAAAATATATTGATTTATAAAATCTGATTTTTTTTTTATTACTTGAAACGAATGTATGTCGACCCACTGTTTTATAGTTCATCTATGTGTATGGTGCTACGTAATATTTTTACTAGACGAGCATTAGAGTATTTGCGTTTAAATTATATATTTATATTTATTTTCATTCAAACTTAAGATATATATGCAATGGATACAGATAGGCACTTTTTTCTACACTCTAGTAACTTTTTTTAACATGCAAATTATGGTTTGATTTTTAGATGTATTCATCAAATTTTTTTTATTCATATGTTTGTGAACATGATAACTCTGATCAAAGTCCTCAGCGACTTCTACAGTGACTTTATTTTAACGTAATTATGAAGACAAACTATATTTGTACAAAAAGAAGTATATCATCACGGCACGACAGGCAGCGACTTACTGTGCTATAAATAGTTTCAATTTTAACAGTGGATAATTTGAATATCTTTGAAAATTTATTTTTGCTGTTTAGAGTTGTACTTTAATATTTGATTGAATTGATTCTTGTTTTTTTTTGTTTCACTTTGATCCTATGTTATGTTATTATTTATTTTGTTTAACCTTTTCTAAATCTAAGATTCCTGTACTTATTGACTATTCTCTGTCTGGACAAAATCTTGTTAGAGAGAGTCAGAAACTTGACTTGGGTGTATACTTTGATTCCAACTTGACTTTCAACAGGCACATTGAAGCTACAATTACAAAAGCCTATAAAACTCTTGGTTTCATTTATCGCAATTCTAGAGACTTCAATAATATGTCTTGTTATAGACTTCTATATGTCACCCTAGTCAGACTTATTCTCGAATATTGTTCTGTAGTTTGGTTTCCTTTTTATCATAAATATGACTTAGACCTAGAGAGGGTTCAAATAAATTTCTTAGATTTGTGGCCTTTATAAAGGCTGGAATTGAAAGGGAAAGTGGAGAATATGAAAAGATATTGAATCTACTTAATATCCGGACTCTCTCTTCACGTAGAAAACAAATGGGAATAATCTTCTTACACTCATTATTAAATAATCATATTAAGTGCTCTTATCTTTTATCTTTAATTAATTTAAGGGTTCCAACTGTTCACTCAAGATCTCATTACTTATTTCACATTCCTTATGTATGTACGAATTATATGTATTATCTACCAATTTTTCGAATAATGAGAGACTATAACAGCCTTTGTAAATTAACAGATATTTTTCATTTATCACAAAATGTATTCAAAAATTTTGTTCGTCAAAATGTCTAAATTTTTATTTTTGTTCACCAATGTAACTATCTGGCCATCGTAATATTTTGTAAAAGGACATTTGTCCGTTTAATAAATATTATTATTATTATTATTATTATTATTATTAGGGGCAAGGGAAATCGCTTTATCGACATAACGCGACATCGCACGAAAATGCGGCCATAAAGCGATTAACACGAATTTTTTACGTTTTGGACGAAGTATTGAAAAAAATGCTATTTTTATTGCATTCGTAGGTGGCACTACTTTTACAAAATATACGCAGTTAAATCACTGTAAGTCTATTAAACCAAACATAACGTGATGTTTTTCGAAAATAACAAACGATGGAGATACGAGTCTGTTGATGATTTCGCCGCATACTTTATGGTGGAAGAACAACCGTTTAAACAAATGGAATTCCGACAAAACTCTTGTAAATTCACGAAAAATCACTCAACGAAACTAGTCAACGCTAGTCACGATTCCAAATCGAAGAAAGCCCGTAAACATCGTCGAAGGTTGCCTCTCGCTACGAGCTACGCTTACTCTAGTTACACATTCATCATTAATTTATAAGAAGTCACACAATGTGCTTCTTCTTCCATAAAGTACTTTAACAAATAGCTAATGAATTTTACGTTAGAATTACTGAAAACGAATTCCTCTACACTGCTATCACTAACATAAGAGTCATTGTCGCTAATTTCCGTCGAGATCATCGTCGAGAATACGCCGAGATGCCCGAGTTTGAGATGTTACACCTTCCGAAAGAGGGAACAGATTTTAATGCCATGAAATGTATTTGAATGCATTCAGCTAAATAAAGAAAATGGCGTCGGAATGACATGACTTGTCTCGAGCAATCTTCAACGGCGAAGCAGATCCCCTATCAATTGCAGTGGCTACGGCGATTTCACCGTCACATTGACCATTTTAGAGATTACCAGGTAAAATTCAAAGGGAAATTTCACACGAAATAGATCTTTCCAACTTTAATTCATTTGAATGTGTTAGGACTTGCACCTACAAGTGCTTTGCCTGAGAGTTTGTTAAGGAGAACACTAGGTATACTATTGTCTATATTAAGGAAAACACCATAACTAGTGCTTTCCTGCACTATGTTTGAACTAAGGAGAAAGCTATATTAGGGTTTTACTTTGTAACAACCTGCACTGACGTCGAATTCATCTATAGAATATCTGGCAAGTCACCGCAAGGTGTGTGTGACAGTCGGTGAACCATCGCCAGGAAATCGCTCATTCAAACCACCGCTCATTCAAATCATGAGGTCATTTCGTATGATTGTCACTACTAAATGGGTTGTTCCATTAGTCGAAGATAACCATAATCATATGAGTATCTCCCAACAGATGTTCGTTTAATTCTAGACCTTCGCCTTACGTGCAACATTATGTAGTGATAGTCGTCTTGAGTCGGATATCGCACACAAACATACGAATATTTTATCAATCATGCAAAACATAGGCTTAGCCGCTATATAGATTTTTTTTGGATTTCTCTCGGGGAAATGAAATGAAAATTGCCTTTCTATGGAAAAATTAGTATAGGGAACGCATTACACTGCCAGAAATAATATTGCAAGTCTACACGAATAACGCTTAATAATAAACATGGAGTGCAAAAATCTTTCTTTGAAAAGGGAACGTGAAAGCATGGATGTATTTTTTTTCCTCTTTTGCCACAAAATATCAAAATTTCCGGGTGACATAAAGAACTACTCCACCTTCATGAGTTGCACACAATAATCATAATCAAATACATCATGTTTCAAGTAAAGCCATCAACTATGTGACATATTCGCTTTTTCCTGACTCACATTGACTTTGAACAAGCCATTCAAGAATTACCTTTATGTTAAACATCATTTTCCGAAAGTAAACGGCTTGTGAGGTTGAGAAGGCTCAATAAGGTCATAATGGATTAGGCACTCGTAAGAACCAGTTCCAATAACTGGGACGTGTTTGTGTAAATATTTAGTCGTCCTTTAGTAGTTCATCGCTGCTCCAATATTAAGCCTTCCCCTGAACCTTCGACCCACATTCTCCACTCTCTCTGCCTTTTTTCCCTCAAAGGGACGTGCTTCGACGGGAATCAATTTAGGCTTCCCTCCTGCAATATTCGTTACCCTCCCTCACCCACCCACCCGCTATCTTCCTCCCCAGGCCACTTCACGGGCGAAGGGGGTCGCTTCCAATCAATACTAGTCGACTGTGATATTGCCCCGAGGCTACACGCAAGTTATTTTACTATCACTGGTCACAAAACTTGCTCCTAAGAACATAACATTGTACATACTTCTATATGGACGTCCTATCCGCCGTATACAACCGAAGTCTGCTGATATTTGAGGCACCCTTAGCGGTCGAATCACTCTTTAAAGGTTGGCGGATACGGTTTACATTGCCGATAAAACCCTTGACCAATCAGCGTCAACCCGCGACGGTTACGGCGGGTAGCTCAAAGATAGGAGACCCTGTTTCATTCATATAACCGATTGTCAACTATAGTCAATAAGAACTAGTCACGTGGTACCTGTTTTTACATAGTTTTCCATTGTTTCCGTTTTCAATTATTTGATTGTTGCCTTAAACCGCCAAATGTTAAGAATACAGAATAATTATTTATAATATATTTATATAACATCTAAATATAATCTAAATGAATTGCTATGCTAATATAGGTATCATGCAGGCAATTTAAACAACTGTTATTTCATGTGCATTCTCCATCTATCAACATTTCTTCTGTGATAGCTTTCAAAATGATCCAATCACTTATTATTATCCACGTCTCACTTTTGTGAGACCAAATCATCCACCAATTGCGCAGTCGAGTGATGCTCCCTACTTCTACCTAAATTTTCAGCTGCAAGTGGGTTTATCAACTGGTGTAATTCCTTAATGAAATGTGCTCTTCACTAATCACTCTCATCTTCCTTCATTCATCTGTGATAATTCTGAGTTCCATATACTATTGTCCCTTATCCATAAAAGCGTCTCTCAGATTCGAACCCAAGACCTTCCAATCAATTGCCCAACGCTCGAAACAGTGGGCTAACATGAAGTCAAAACTAACATAAATTTCCACCACATTTAAATCTGTTCCCGAGATATCAGTAATCGAATTTAGGACTGTGGAACTTCGGTGGACGTCGGTGGCCGATCAGGGCAGGTCGACGACCGTGCACTGAAGGAACGGGAGAGGGGGAGGAAGAAGGCGAAATTATACAAAAACACAACGCCGACCGTCCAAGCAGTATGGATTTTCTCAATCTTTTCCCCGACAATGATGCCCTGGCATGACTCGGAGGAAAACTCCAGGAACGGCGACAGAGGGACGCGGTTGGATGGAAACGATTACAGGCTGGGGCCTATCCCCATCAACTCACTCCATTCGGAGCAAAACCTTTTAAAGCAAAATGGGAATAAAAACAAGTGAAGCACAAACTTCCATTTGTGAGAACTGCACATTGCGCCACCGGCAAATACATGAAAAGGAGAGGCATTGTTGGGGAGATCTAAAATTTGAGATAACCTTTTCTACTGAAGAAAAGAAGCTCCGTTCGTTGCCCCAACGAGTAGTGGGCTGAAATAAAAATATGTAATACAGGCCAAAATCCGGAAAGATTTTATCCAAACGGAACTTTGAAACTTCGCGAGGACAATTTCCATTTATTGGTACGTTTGCAGTCATGTGCCATTTTTCATTCTTCTTGCACATAAACAATATAAGTGACGTCCTATTTGAATACATCCACAAGTAGGTTCTCTTTCCATTTTCTCAAAATCTCATAAGTCGAGCTGACGTTGAATCTTTCGAGGAAAAAAATTGAGGAAAACCCTAGGGATTTTTTAATTATTCGTTTTAATGACACGCAGTACATAGGATTGTATTAAGTGAGATACGTGTCATGGACGTACAACTAAATGGAGAACACTAAAAATTGATTCGAGGTTTTAATCAATTAAAATTCAACCACCTCTTTCTAACATTTACAGATACCTCTTAAGCATGAAAATGAAAGCACTTAAAAAAACTGCAATTAAATGGACGCGCCGATATGAGAGCCGTATATTTCATACAGCACAGAAAACGCAGATGTTTCGGGGCTCGGCTGGAGATGCGTCATTTTTACTGAATTAATTATTACATATACTTGGAGAAAAGAAAGAAACGTCTGCTCGAAAAAGACAAATAATGACTGGCTTTTTCAGCGGCGACGTAAAAAAGGACTGGTGAAAAGTAATTTACCAAGAGAGACATTTTATGGCTCCGAAGCATGGACATGGAAAAAAGAAGATGAAGATAAGGGTCTCAGAAGACTTAAGGTTTTGAGATATGGGTGTGGAGGAGGATGGAGAAGGTGGTGTAGGATAAAGGAGGTGGGTATAAATGAAGACGGACACGGAAGTGCTAGAGAAGGTGCAGGAGGAAAAAAGTTGATTGAGGTAATTAGGGTAGGACACAGGGAGTAGGTCAAGCAGGTGGGTTGAAAATTTTTTCAAGGACGTGATAGAGGGAAGAATATTGGGAAAGCGGACCAGGAGGAGGAGGAGAAAAAAGGGTAGTTTGGATATAATAATCGGAGGTAGGAAGTGTATGAAATTGAAGAAGAACATCATTTGAGAGATAGTAGCTGTGGAAAGAATTGATTTCCCATCAAAACTAGTCACCGACGGAATACTAATCATTATCATCAGTCAAAAATCATTAGATTGGTTTGAGGCAGCTCTCCACTCCATTCTCATATTAGCTAACCACTCCACATTTACGTAATTTTCTCTTCCACATCCTTCACTACTTGCTCAATACCTATATCTCATCTGAGAATTTCCTTTGCCATACTTGTACTCAGCGATTGTCTTCATCAGACCATCTTGTCTTGGATACGGCCGATTGAGTTGTCCCGTCTTCTTAGGTTTTCAGAAGATATCTCTTTTCTCCCACTCTTCTTAGGACTCCTTCGTTTGTCACTCGATCAATCAATTTTATCTTCATCATTCTTCCGTCGTACCACATTTCAAATGCTTCCAGACTTCTCTGCTGCTGCTATTATCTACGTTTCGCAGCCATATAGTAGAATGCTCAGATGTATGTTCTAATGAAATGTTTCCTCACTTCAAAGCTCGTATTTGCAGCTGTGAGCAGAATCTTCTTCTGGTAAAAGGCCCTTTTCACTTGGGCAATCCTACTGGCGATTTCTCTTATTCTACGTCCAATGCTAGAATTCCTTGCTCCATATACCTCACATGAGGCCTGCCTTTTCCGTTCTTCCCGTTCACTTTTCCCTCGACGATTGTCTTCATCAGGTCATCGTGTCTTAAGACGTGGTCTAAGTTGTCCCGTCTTCTTTTTTGGGTTTTCAGTATACATCTCTTTTCTCCCACTCTTCTTAGGGCTTATTCGTTAGTCACTCGGTTGATCCATTTTATCTTAATAATTCTTCTGTATCATCACATTTCAAATTCTTCCAGCTCTGAATACTCTGCGGCTGTTATCGTCCATGCCTCAGTTCCATAAAAAAAGAGTTCTCCAGATATATGTTCTGGTGGATTGTTTCCTTACTTCCACGCGTGTATTTCCAGCCTTTAGAGGATATTTATTTTGTTAGAAAGCCCCTTCGCCTGGAGTAACAAAGAGGTCTTCCGAAAAGTGGGAGAAAAGGGAAGTCTTTTGAAAACTGTAAAAAGAAGATGCAACTTAATCGGCCGTATCTTGATACATGATGGCATGATGAAGACAATCGTTGAGGGACAAGTGAATGAGAAGAATGGAAGAGATAGGCCTAGTATGATATACGAGGCTCGTATATATAGTGAAGGACTTGAAAGAGAATAATTACGTAAATATAAGGAGATTAGCTGATGGGAGAATAGAGCGGAGAGCTGAGTCACAACAAGCCAAAGATTGTTGACTCATAATGATGACGACACTAGAAAAAGCATAAAGAGAATGACCACTCTTTATGCATGCCATTTTTCCTATTTTCCTCAAGAACCTGAAAATTTGTTATTCTCCTTAGCCATGAAATAAAACCCTCTTAATCTTGAATCTCAAAGCCAATGTCCTAATAAATTGTTATTTTCCATGGCTTTCGCCGCTAATTTTCTACCTCATGAGCCGAATTAATTACTATCCTGTCACTATATAAAAATACCTTAGTGGGAAGGTATCTTCCGTGACTAAAAATACAATTTCAATACGGCATGAGAAACTGGAATACCATACTGGATACCCATGGAATTAAACAAAAGTCACGTTTCACTGCTACAAGGGAATAAATTTGTATGCGGTACATATAGAATACGTTAAATGATAACACGACAAGCGTAGTATCCCTGACTAAGGGTCTCGAAATCAAATAAATGTAATTCAATGATATTTTCCGGCCATTCCAAGCGAAGCTTATTACGATTTAAAAACGCCAGTCATGATACGCTAAATTTTACACCAATCGGGTAGGAGATGTATGTCATCTTCAATTTACTAGGAAGAGACGCTTTAATTTAGCTCCAATGACTCACAAATTACACTTATTTTAACACAAAAGATGATCTCAAGTTTAATAAAGGCATCAAACAGGAAATCATAAAATCCCAACGCCGTATTCTTCAAGTGGATTAGACGAATATCGGCCACATCATGTCTCATGATGTGGCCGATCAAGTTGTCCCTTCTTCTTCTTAGGGTATTGAGAAGGTTTCTCTTTTCTCCCACTCTTCTTAGAACTTCCTCGTTACTTACTCGGTCGATCCATTTAATCTTCATCATTCTTCTGTAGCACCACATGCGAATGCTTCCACCTTTTTCTTTTACGCTGCTGTCATTGTCCATGCCTCGCTGCCATAAATAATCACGCTCCAGATGTACGTTCTGGTGAATTGTTTCCTTACTTCTACGCTTGTATTTCCAGCGGTAAGTAGATTCTTCTATTGATAGAATGCCCTCTTTGCCTGGGCTATTCTGCTGACTATTACTTTCTTGATTCGACCGTCGTTGGTTACTCGTCTTCCAAGGTAACAGAACTCTTTCACCTCTTCCAGCTTTTGTTTCCCTAGTTTAACGTTGGTTTTGGCTTCTTCTCTCTTGCTGCACACCAGTATCTTAGTCTTCATCAGCTGAAGATCAATAAGAATAAGACTAAGATACTGGTGTGCAGCCAGAGAGAAGAAGCCAAAATCAACGTTAAACTAGGAAAACAAAAGCTGGAAGAGGTGAAAGGGTTCTGATACCTTGAAAGCCGAATAACCATCTTACTGTAATGAATATATTAAGAGAAGAAGCTAACCCAACCAACAGCATCATATTGCATGTCTGATTTGCTATTTTTATCTTTTTTAAATTGTGAAGTTTCGACTAGAATACAATTTCTAATCCTTTTCATGCATGATATAAAATGCATGTTTAGTGTGAAGTCATCCCCTGCCACACACCTTTACGGCAGCTTGCAGTGTATTTTGTAGATGTAGATGAAGTAGAAGTTAATATCAGGAGAAGTTTAATCCATTAAGCAAAGGAGCCTTCACGTAGGCCATCACTGACATATTTTGGTCAAATGAATTTTATTTTCACATCCTATAGGTGTGTATGAAACATAATTTTCGATTCCTAAAATTATTCCAAGCCTATAGAATTCGAAAAAGAGAGTAGTATTTGGTTGACACGTCCAAACCACAGGTTTCACTTTGTTCCTTACTTTCGACGACGGTTATGGAAAAGATTGCAACTGATTTGACGACAAGCTTGATGGATGTTGTTCCATCAGGACCCCGGAACGATATTTTGCGAAACGTGCCAGGCTATGGATGGGGCGAAAAGGATGTGAGACAAGCAAACAGGAACGCTGATGACAGGTGTGTCACTGGGACGCCGGCAAGATGGAGCTACGAGGAACCGGTCGACTCCTGCGGGCGGATGTTCTTACACGAGGGGCACGGGGATGGCAACAGGGGGGATGAAGGGGGGCGGGTTGACACCAGCATGAAGGGAGGGATAATGCAGGGGAAGCGTGTGAGTGAGGGGTTGGTTACATAGAGGAAGTGAAGTCATGGCCCACGTGAGAGAGACAGAGAGCTGAAAATCGATACGGAAGAGAGGTCGTTGGTATACACTGTAACACTGGTAAGGGTGGATATACTTTTTGGTCAGTTCATTCGCTAATTTATGATTCACTGCCATTGCATAACTCAACCAGGTTAAGTAAAGGAAGAAACACGAGAGAACATTTTTCAGCAGAAAATCATTTAATTCACCTCCGAAAGCTTATACAAGCAAACAGACTTCTAGTAGTAATGAGTGTAAGGCAAAAATTGGCAAAAAAGACGGTCGAATAAATCAAGGGCCTAAATGACGCTTATTAATGCAATGAAACTATTCAAAATGATTAATGTGAGCCTAAATAAGGAAAACCTAAATGATCAAAGTCGATAAAAAAAGGAATTTCAGTTTTCTGTCCAGGCGTAGTTTTTTCAGTTCAGTTACAACTTTTGATTTACAGAACTGATTCGGAGAACTTATAAATAAAAAATACATAGACTCAGAAAGTTTACTTTTCACAGTCACTGTCCTTACAACTCACTCCAACAATGAAAATTAACCGTTAAAAGAGCCAAATAGAAGACTAATTTCACGCTACTATGCTCTACGAAAACATAATGAAAACGTGAGCGCAAACATGAGATTCCTCAGGAAAAACAAGTCAAAGCTAAGCATAAAAAAGAAGGAGAGCAGAAACTTAGACAAGTTGAACATTTCAGTTACTTGAGTAATATTTTAGCCAAGGGTGGACGAAGTCACAAATATATAAGTACTTAAAATAAATGCGTCGTGGAAGGAGCCTCTTGCCAACAGAATATTACTTAAGATGGGAACCCTAGGTGAGGATTTGAAGAAAGGAGCTGTGGTAAGGAGGAGTTCGGCCTGAAGCGCGATGATGAATTTTTGCATAGAATAGCACTTGGGGCAAAAGGAAAATTGAGGGAAATTTGAGATGTGGTTAAGTACAAGAAAGGAGAGGATGGTGCGATGAACAGAGAGGAAGTCTCTTGCAAATCTCACTCCCTCACATTGTCAGGGTTTACAAGGATTCACCCCAGAAAAGTAGTAGTAAAGGAAAAGGAGTGAATCCTAGAAAACTATGTGTGAGTGAGACTCATAAGGGTTACTAATTTTCAACAACAAATTTGAGCAAGCGAGTGTTGCGTGTAAGAGTCAATTTATTTTATCTTTTCATTTTAATTATATCATGTGGGATTCCACGGATAAGATTGATAAAGGTTCCTGTTTTCATTTTCCTCAGTTGTTTTGCCTTTAGTTGTACTTCTCCAATCACAATTTTTCACTTTTTGCGCCAATAAGCATAACATCCTTTGGGATTCTACCTTTTTATTCAAATAAATACGCCCGTAATGGTGTTATCTTACATATACAGTATTCCTATGTAATTTTCTTGTCTTGAACGGAATGGAAACTCAAGAACTGTTTTTTTTTCTAACCAATGACTCCTAGAACCCTAGCAGGTAGATCTATATTTATCCTGGACAAGAAAAATGTACCTGGAATAATTTTCTCTCTTCATTCTCATGAAATACCCCCTAGGCTGAATATTATTTTTTCATGGCTTGATCTCTTTTTCTTAAAGAAAATTTTACCTTACGGCACCAAGGTAACTAATTAAATGTAATTTTAAATCAGGGATCGCTCCTTTTATATTTTTTAAAAAAGGCGGTGGCGTAGAAAACGCAAATAATAGCTGCTGATCCCCTCTTAGGAGTTAATGCATTGTTTGGGAATTATATCCTTACAATGCCGCAACCCACAAGGCGCAATACCTGATCATCACACGATGCCGAATTTACGTTGCACTAATACTACACGGCCCAATTTACACCATAGGGATTACAAAAGCCATGGGCTTCGTCCATGTGAGAACTA
This sequence comes from Platycnemis pennipes, assembly GCA_933228895.1. Lineage (NCBI taxonomy): Eukaryota > Metazoa > Arthropoda > Insecta > Odonata > Platycnemididae > Platycnemis > Platycnemis pennipes. Next base: position 124,550,545 of record OW121851.1, on the reverse strand, counting down.
AACAGTAGCAATCCATTTACACATGCTAAGGAGGAAGTGAAAAACATTAATAACAGTAACGAGCACAATATCATTACAAATCTAGCAGTTGTCCAACAATTCACACCAAAACCTTACGAAGAAGGAAAAGAATCTGTAATAAATTCTTTGAAACTATAATAAATTTTGCCTAGAAGCAGTGTTTTTAGTCTCCTTTCAAAAACTGTAATTGAGGAGACTGAGCGAATATTTTCCGGAATCTTATTATAAACTGCAGCTATTGAATGGTAGGGACCTTTTAAGCATAAACTGTACAAATAATGAAGGCTATGAATATGATTTTTGGAGCGAGTTTGATGATAGTGAAAGTGAGAATTAGTGAGAAAGAGTAATGTGGATTACTCTTTACAAAAAGTGCACAGGTGAGTATGTAAACAGATGGAAGTGTTAAGATTTGTAAGGAGATAAATAACGTCTTGCCTGGTGTACAAATAGATACTCCACAGGCAGCTTTAATAGCCTGTTTTTGCAGAGAGAATGCCTTCAATCAAGTTTCGGAGTTGACGGGACAGCTGATTGAGCCGTAAGCCCCTCATCCTAAAGAGCACTTACTATACGCCCATCTTTTTCGGAATCAGAATAAGTATTTTTACGTCCCTCTCTCGTGGAATCCTTTACGGCATTTATTCGATGGTGTGGCAAATGAATAAGTTTAAAACAGGGGACAAAACGTGATTTCCGCAACAATGAGAGGCTCTGAACACCGCACACCGACCACTCTCCTGAATTTGCACGGAGCTGCTTCACGGGAGAATTTTATTTCTATCCCTACCTCTCCAGCTCTCCGTCCTCCATCTTCTATGCGGCATCGTGACTGCCATCTACCGACCGTATAAGCATTCTCTTCCTCCGACGACTCCGCCCTCAAAAGTTACTCATTTAAAATGCTGTCTGTTGATTTCCTTTCTTTTCATTACCTATTATTTTTTTAATTTCCGAGAAAACATGCTGGTTATAGATTATATCTTTATTTTAATCACATTTTCCACATAACATTTCATACACTACGCATTCAGCCTCCTTAAGTGAGGACCCGAGATGATTATGCTTCCCTACCGCAATATTGTGATCACTAGCATTTTGGGACCCTATTTAAAATCGTCCAACGCAGGAGAGGATTATCTCCGCTGCTACGTAGGGTTGCCAATTTTCCCAGAATTGGGCACGTGTATACACGTCTGCCACGGCTGGAGACAGAAAATTGCCGAAATTTTATATCCTGCTGGTTCGTACCACCATTAATTTTGTTGAAATTTGCATATTTAGTGTTGCCGTAGAATTCAATATAAATTAATTGATATTCAACGCGAAATCGTGTACTTTCTCGATGACTCTCTCATGTTCTTCTCAAAGGAAATGGCGTTGCACACGGAATTATAAGTTTGTTGATTGGCTCACCATTAAAACCAGAATTTCTAGTAGCTGTACGAAGAAATTCTATGAACACATTTCAATTTGATACAAAAATCATAAATTTGGAGTGAAGCTCGGTGTAATATTTGCTGTAATTATGTATGAAATTTATAATGTGTCGAATTTCGGCTGATTCCTTCTTTGTTTTATGTGATAACTAAACTAGTTTCGTTACGGATCGGATTGATATGATGGCTGGAGTACTGGTTTCCACCCTGAGGCCCCTGAGTTCGAATCCCGGTAAGGTGAGAGTTATTTCATTGTTATTCCGGTCCCTCCCTCAGTACTGTGTGGAGAGTACTTCGAATACAGTACCCACCCTTTGGATGGGACGTTAAATTGGTGACTTTCGTTACGACCACCTCTGCCTACCCACTTATCCTAACTGGCGCAAATGACCTAAGCTGTCGGTCGCCTACCCTGAATAACAACTAGTACGAGTTTCAACAGTCTGTTTATTGCATGAAAAATCCCCATTTTTAAGTCACTTCAGGTGAATGTCACTGCATATCCTTAGTTTCTTGGGATATTAGCCATATCAGAGATTTATGTTCAACTTTATACACCCACACATTTCACTATCTAAATAATACATCTCTCAGAATGGACCGATCATCACGTAGTAACTTGCATCACCGGCAGATTCAAATGCTCGTTCTTTCCTCGTTCAGTTCATCATCATAACAACATAGAGAAATGTCACACGAAACTGCTTTCATGAAAATTAACTTCCCTTGACACTACAATACAATAATACACATTACACGTAACATTTACGTAATGATTAATCAAATAGATATGAATTAATGTTAAGATTAGGATTATGGTTTTTTTCTGTCCTCAAAAAGTATCTGCTTGAACCATAAATACGCATTTCGTAATATTTCTTAAATAATTTCATGCATTTTGGATGAAATGATACAGTTATAGCGTTTGTTCCGTGTGATATTTTATTCCGTCATAGTAATCGCTCATTAGGTAGTATGTATATTCACTAGTTTATGAGCATAGTAATAAAGATGATTTGGATGTAGTGCATGATTGGTGATAAGTCACGCTGCCACGCTGGTGGAGTAGTCTTCACACGTAACCCTATCCCATGCCCTGGAGGGTTATGCTCGTCTTCCATCCGCTGAACGTGAAGTACTCAAGTTAACCGACTATGGCTTTACTTTCTTCAATCCCGGCATTGTGCTCTTAGGAAAATAAAACTCGCGACGAGCAGAAAATGCCACCACTAGAAAGCATCCAAAACATTCACAAGCAATAAGTTACAGTAGGTGCATCCGCCCCGCTGTCATCACTCTTCCAATAAGATTTCGACGCGTAATCATTGTCATTCCTAACACGGCCTCAGGAAACAAAGGGGTCTCGATATGGCATCCAGCGGAAGCGAGACAGACGGAAGGGGAACGGTTGTTCAGAATTTAAAGCCCAGAGGAATAGGGTTAGTCTCAGGAGAGAGGGCAACGCGGAGGGATACGACGACTCGGAAGAGACTCAAATGCTGCGCCTCGAAGAATCTTTGATCGACGCCGAGCCTACACCGCCAGGGAATAAAAATAAGGGATCAAATGTTCGGATCTTCCAATATTGGTAGACAGGATAGGTAGGTTTTTATGGAGACTTACCGCCAATATGTATCCCAATACGGAGGACGAAGGCGAAATTGCAAAAATCAACGGAAAAATATTAAGTAGAAGGCGATTACGCTGATCCCTGGTGTAATCCGACTTTAAAATGTAAGCCTTCTGTCACATCGACACTTCTTTTAACCTGAGTGGCAACTACTGCGTACGTCTACTTAACCAACTTAGCATAGTTCTCCGATACTCCTTTTTCCCTCATGCATCTCCTTACTTCCTGTCTTGGCTCCCTATTTTATGTTTTCTCTAGATCGAAAAGTAGCATGTGCCTCTCCCATACGAAATAGCCGGAAAAGCCGAAATCACGGGTTGTTGGGAGCCCTTATTCTTTCCCTCTACCCTCTGTTGGTCTAACCTCTTTAACCAATCCCATCCACCAGTGGCGAAGCGTGCGTTTTGAACTAGGATGAGCTTCAACCTGTAAAAATTACAACCTTCCAGATTTTTTTTCTCTTACCATTAGGTATGTGAAACTGTAAATAGTACCACCGTACTGATGTGTTGCTATGCTATATTGACTTTAACAGAAACTATGACGATGCGTATAAAATATTAATTTAATAAATAAACATACTTTAGGTTAGGTATATAAGGGTTTCGAATTGCGGCTACAGCCGGCGATAGAGGGCGATCGCCACGCCACGGTGCTTTCGATTTAGCTGGATCGCCGTCTATCGCCGGCTGCCGGCGACTCTCTGCTGTGAGTTCATAAATTCATCACATATTTACCCTCTAATTCCCTGAACTGACTGCGCATGCGCGAAAAGCGGATGCCAGCTGTGTTTCATTTCATTTGCATCCTGGCAATCGACGGCACCTGCGTTCGATAATCGGCTATCGCCGCACCTAAATGAAAAGCACCTAAGGTCTTCCACTCATTTTTTGTATCGAAGTTCTCTTCTTCGATTTGTTTTGCAAAGATTTCTATCACGTGATGAAAACGACGACAGGGGGCGTATTTGAAAAAACAAATCAGACCGAGGAAATACATAAGAACAGAGTAAGCAAAGACTGAAAATCAAAATATTTTAAAGCTGATGATAGGCCTCGCCCGATATACACTGTCTCTGAATCTCATGATGCGTCAGAATTTTCTGCAATGGAATATTATAAATTGTTTTTTTCACCCCTGTATTCATAAATGGTCTAAATCAGCCTTATATTGTCTCATATAAAATCAAATGTCCTGACTCGACCTTATCCTATCCCCATCCCTTCCATTCCTATCCTTATACCTTTCCTCCCGGTCTGAAGCGCCTATTAGTGCGGAAACAGACTTGAAAACACCCATAGAAAATGTCCTGACTGACTGACACTTTCACTCATCAACGCCCATCCCAAACTACTAGTGACAAAATCGTGAAATTTTCAGGAAATATCCCTATTGTGGTTCAGGCACGCACTAAGAAACGGGTCGTTTTTACCCCTTCATTGTTAAATTTTACTCCCATAAGAAAAGCATTGAATTCGGTGCTGATTTTTTTTCATTTGCTTTTTAAATTAGTTTCACTCAAGATAATAGATGGAAATTTTTATCACTGTATTGAAAAAAATCATATAGAATTTAATTCTTTCATTTGATTTTATTATACGATACTTTTTCACTGAAAATTGCATTTTTATCTCCACATCAATTTTTCTCCGTTTTCAACAAATAAAATTTCCTTGACAACCAGGCATGAAAGCCCATTCCAATCCGATATCATTGAGTTCAAATGCCTGCAGTATTTAATTTCATGTTCCATGACTAAATTGAGACTTGTAGTAAGAACTTACAAGAGATAACTTTCACTCTAATCACTATTTGCATAGTTGAATTCAAGAACGACCAGCACAAATTGTACATTAGTATTAAAATTATACTAAATATTTTAATAATAAATAGACATTTAATAAGGGGGTCGTGGTGGCCTAGTGGGTAGAGCACTACTGAGCTACTGACCGGAGGGTCCCGGTTCAAATCCCGGACAAGAGCCTTTCTGGATACCCCCATCTTTACGATTCGATTTTCTGCGTGTCAGAACTTCGTAGGAAATCGCAGGTGGCCCAGGGAAAGGAACCCCTACCCTGAATGTGTGAATGAGAAATTTAATTGCTGGCGTTTTTTGCGTAATTCTGCAGTATCTCTGCTGGTGCTAATACATAATGCTAATACACGATTGCCATTTTTACGTGCGTTTATAGGTATTTTAGGCTCCTTTAGTGGTAATTCACAAGGCAAAGTACACACAGAAATATGCTCATAAAAACCTCAACTTTTTCGCTCTTTTAATGGGTTTCCGGCACAATAACTCCATATTGTTGTAACTAATTTTGGAAATATTTTCTGTAGCTCTGCGTCTAGTGCTGACGTTATTTTAGTTAATTTAGAAAATTAACTTCTAAATCCAGACTGGGTGATGAAAATATTTTACACGGATAATTAACTTAGAAAAATCGAGGTAATACAACATTCAACTTATAAGCATAACAATGCACAAAGATTGCTTGAGGGTTTTTCTCATATTCTCCCTTAAAGACCAGTCTGTTCGCCTAACTGTATGTTATACACTACTCGGTATATTTTCACATTGAAATTCCCATAAAACATCAAAAACGTGCCCTGCCAAGGAACCAGCTGATTGGTTGTTACTCACTTCTTTAAAAGATGAAAATCTTTCCACAATATTCCAGCTATTCGTAACATAACGAAATATTGTGGATAATTGATATTTAGTAGAATATCTTTCGTTTCGTCTAGAATGATTGCCACGAAATGGGCCTGAAAACCCTCTTTTTTATTTAATTAATCATTAGCTCTGAAATTGAAGATTGTAGATTATTTTGAATATCTCGACATTCCTGAAAAATAAGTTGAATTTTTTAGGAGATTTTTTAAGTTAACTATCAAAATCTCCAAGCTTTTGAAGCAATTCAATTTAATTTCCTCTATTTAAAAACTTTCTGCCTCATTATGGCGTCTAAATCTTGCTTTTCCAAAAAAAAATACGCTACTTTGATCGAGTGACTAACTACTCTTTTGTTATTTTCACGTTCTCGTTGTGTTTTTCTGTATTCAATCAGCATTTTTTTCAAATTGAATTCCCTGTTTCAGGCAAATAATGAAGGTTAGTGACAAATTATTCTTTTTTGTGCCGTAAGAAAATTGATCAAATATTCAAACCCAGTTTACCACCACACATTTTTCTCCCTAGAAAACAAAATCAAGATATTTTTTCAAACTTTTATCCCGCTCAGCTTTTGTTGTTGTATACAAATGTATTATTGCCATTTTCGGCCTATATTTCTCGGTATTACTTCGTTTTCCTTGATTAAGAAAGTGAACTAAAATTACGTCTAACAAGTTTTTAAGTACCTAATACATTCATTCACTTCTCCGTTCACCTTTGGCTTGTGTGGAAGCATTTGGAACGCCGCGGCATGCGTTTATCTCTTGGCGCGGATGGACGTACACTGATGCATTGCTTCCTAGACTAGTATTTCAGAGGAAAAGGCGAATCAGCCTCAAGCGAATTTAAACGGTCACACTCCTAATGCTATGTTGTTCAGGCAGCCAAAACCCCTTCAGGCTGAAATACGATCAAAATTCACTGAAAATTACACGTGTTTGAATGCTCACCGTGAAGAAACATCCGTGGATGACAGCAATTCTCAGACAGTCTCATTAATCTCAATCAAGGGATTCACCAGGAGCTGGTGCTTCCAAAATTTATATTCGAATTTAAACTACGAGTGGTTTGCGAACCTTGTCTCATAAACAGCCTTTAAGCGTGGACAGTGAACCCTTACGCACACGCGAAGTGTTGAAATAAATTAACTTACGCAACGAACCAAGGCCGTCTCGATATGCAGGCCTGTATGTATTTGAGTGTCACATACAGTGCTGATAAGCAAAATATTGGGGCAATAAACAACATTTGCTTTAATAACTATTTTAAAAATAAAAGTGATGCAATAAAACGGCAAAATGTCACAAAACGTAGCTCTAGCTACTTAATAAAGTTGAGTTCCGTAAGCGCCTACGTTATAATCATATTTAGGTTGTTTTATGAAATTGGGTTGAGGGTGGTAGTGTATAGCAGGCAAGCGTTGGAATAACATTAGTGGAATTAAATCCAGAAATCAAGTTACCACGGTAAATGACTCAATGTATTCAAAACACATCTCGCAGTTCTCGTCGGATCACTCTCGTGACGCTATAGAAGCAAGTGTCAGATATCGAGACGGCCTTGAACGAACCGATGTCCTACCACCAAGACTTGACTCTCATCTTGAGTGAGGGGAGCCAAAGGAAGCAAATACAATCATGAACTTATTCCTCAATGAAATTATTCATTCTTGTGACCAATTGTGAGAAAATTACGCATTTATTTCACGTTTAATATCAAGGGAAGTATAGTGATTCCAGTGCTTTCTATAGACGCATTACCTTCCACCCTGAATCGATAACCCTAATTTGCTTTGCAAGATTGATTATATTTATTTAAAACACATATATTTGTGTTCACACTGCCTATAGTTTTCGCAGTAGAATTCCTTTAGGTAAAATACCATGCATACGTAGATCAGTAGACATTGAAAATGAGAAAGAATTACATGTAAAAAACAATAAAAAATAAGGATTTGAAAATAATGCAATACAGTCTTTATTGATGGAATGATTGATTGAAACTTGCTTGATTAGATTGATTAATCAAAGTTAAATACAATTTACATCACTGGAAAATAGTATCCGAGTTTTTCAAAATTTCTCTGCTTTGGCTTTAGTTGTGTTGGGTTTCTGGTTGCCAAAAGAGTGCCGAAGTGAAAGTGTAGTAGTGAAATGAAGTGAAAAGTACCTTAATTGACCACATACCAATAATACCACAGACCAATTGGTCATTAATTTACTCCGAATTCGGATTTTGTCACCCATCAGCCTTATCAAAAAAGTTCCAACAAACTATACTGGAAGAAATCTGTAAATTAAAAAAGCATTTAAATACCTGAATTTCCAGCAGGAATGAATAATAGTGCCAGAGGAGCCGTTCAAAATTTGGCAATGAATCCGCATCACTAACACAAGCAACTGCCATTATCACCATGATGGTAGTATTTCAAATTCTAGATAAGCATTACAGAAGGTACAAAATTACTGGCGGAATCACATCGAAATCATAGGAAAAAAATTATGGCGAAAGCCGATAAGAGGATATTAACTATCGTAGAGCAGTTGAAATTACCTTTTGTATCACTATATTATCAGAATATCTTTGACGACTTTTCATCCCAGAATATTCGTCGCGCCCCTCGCGCCTTCAATATGAGACAAATGAATGTCGAAAAGTGCACGGGGTTGGATGGAATCTGGGATACTATTTACCCTATTTACACACTCCCTGATGAAATCGGTGGAATAACCGGCAGAAATCGCTGAAATGTAGTGTGATTGAAAAGTGTTATTGAGTGGAATCCAAATCCGTTCTGAAGATGTCAAGTCCCAGTCCTAGCCAGGTTCTGAGCCTTTACAGATCGTTGTTGAAGTATGGAAAAGAACTGAAATACACTGACAAAAATTATTTTGCAAAAAGAATTCGTAAAGAATTCAAAAGTAATAAGAATCTAACGCCCGAAGAAAGTGCGTTTCAGTACGAGGTAATGCCAAAATTGTTAAACAATCAGTTTTTTTCTTAATTTAAGATATTTATGGTCTCTGCCTTCCTTTTTAGAGAGGATTAGTTTTTCTTCAAAATAAAAGAGTGTTATAATCAGCTTGTGAAGCCACAAGTTTTGAACAGGCCAGTGGTGGAGATGTTCACCATTCCTGGCATATGCAGGATCTGCCGAGTTTCAGTCAGGCTCTATGAACCCGTCGTATTTGGATGGCTGGACTGCAAATCAAAGCACACAGTTGACTATTCACTTGTGCCAAAGTTGAAAGAAGAAGACTTGAAGGAGCAGTTTGTGCGAGGTAGTGGACCAGGAGGCCAATCAGTCAATAAAACTTCCAACTGTGTCATTTTAATCCATACACCTTCAGGTAAAATGCGTGTAAAGTATATCACTAACCATTTTTGCTTTAGTATTCAGCTGGCCATACTGAATGTAGTTTCTTCTCAGGAATTGTAGTACGCTGCCACCAAAGCAGATCATTAGACCAAAATAGAAGGAAGGCAAGAGAAATCCTTGTGACGAGATTGGATAACCTTCTGAATGGACCTAAAAGCGTAGAAGCACAAATGAAAGCCATTCAAGAAAGTAAATCCATTAAGAGGGAACAGAAAAAAAAGAAATTGACCATGTTGAAGGCACAGTGGAAGAAAGAGACTAATGATTAGTACGCTAGTGATTCTTCTTGATATTTAAAAAATGAAATAGTGGAAAGAGGCTATAAATATTCTGTTTTCCTAATGCGAAAAAGCTGTTGAGAATTTCGACTAGGCCAACAGTTAAAATACAGCAGTTTTTTTTGCTAAGGGTCTTGAGTAGGATGTACTTTCTTTGTACTTTTGACGACCACATGTACATCTGAGAGTCTATCCCATTACCCAAGGTCAAGTATTGTCAAAAACGGGAAAGTGACACCAACTTATTTTGTAATTGTTATGTAATGAACATGAATTGTTAAATTAAAAGCTAACATAAATATCAAAGGGTACATTGATTTAACTTTAAGCAGTTCTATCATTAGGTTTGGGAATTCATGGGTACTTGCCTTACGAATTCAGTAGTTCCTAAGGCTTTTGTGAAGAAATACGATTTTGTTGCGTTTATCAATTATGATTGCATTTCACCTTGTTTACGCTGAGACAGTTCTCTCTCTCACTCACTCAGTGATTCAACCCAAAAGTTGGCTTTGATAGGTGAGATTAGAGCCTGTACTAAACCAATGGCGCGTGAAATTTACACATTCAGGGTGGGGGAGCCAGTTCCTTTCCTTAATATGCTATGAAGTTATGACTCACAGAAAATCGAAGCGAGCGAGGATTTTAGATGGGGGTGTCCAGAAAGGCTCTTGCCCAGGACCCTCCGGTCAGTAGCTCAGTGCTCTACCCACTAGGCCACCATGACCCCCATCATTGTGAATTATCCCTCTGGAACAAAGGCTAATAGGAAGTAGGTAGCTGATGATGTACGTTAGCACCAAGCACTGCCCTTTCCATTATATTCCTTAAAACTTGTAATGTTGTTCCAATTTTGGTTCATGTTAATCATTTATTATTAAGCACAGGTGAATCCAATGCACATAACATAGCTCAATGGGATGCAAGATGTGACTTGGTCTCCTGTTATAAGGAATAAAAATAAGTAGTAATTGTAGCCTGAAGGTAGAAATTGCATTGCTTTAATGTCATTGATTTTAGGCTTGCAGATTATCAAGCATTAGGAAGCAGGATAGCCAAAGGATTGATATTTTCCAGGTCCAGTCTTAGCTCTGGAATGAAGAATAAATAAAAGGAAAAATAACATGAGATTCTCAAGGAAAAAGAAGGCAAACAGTATTTCAGTCTGAGGCCAACAAGTAAAACACTTTTAAATAAATGCAATGGTTTGAGGCGTAACTTGATGGAACTCCTTCATGATTAACAGGAAAGAAGAAAAACTTTGCTAGTTCCACAAATATTTATTCACACGCGACCGGTTTCGATACAGTGTATCATCTTCTGGCAGTGATGACAAAATTTACGTACAATATATAGTGGTAGTCTGGGAATGGATGTGGGGTTGGGAAGGGTGGGTGGGGGAGAGGGCTAGGTGAAAGCGTGGGCGGGGGTGGTTGGTTCCTCTCCCCCGCCCATGCTTCAACCTTCCTTTCCCCTTCGGGAAAACCAACCACCCCCGCCCACGCTTTCACCTAGCCCTCTCCCCCACCGACCCTTCCCGACCCCACATCCATTCCCAGACTACCACTATACAGTAGAGTCTTGATTTTACGTAACACCTTGGGACCCAAAACTGGGGTGTTATGTAAAATCAAATTACGTAAAATCAAGATATTAGCGGATTTTGAAAAATATGCAAAGATTTCACGACGTATGAGAACACAATGACATTGAAACTATTTTCACTACAAAGAGATCATTATTACATACATATTAAACTCTATAAATTAAAAAAATTTTTTTATTATGGTGGAGAGATAATTATATTTTAAATCAAAACGTGAAATAGAATTTCTGAACAGAATCATAGCTTTTCGGCTGCTTAGGCAAAAGTACAGATTTAGCATTTAAACATGTAGCAATTAAGTGTGTACATAATTAGAAAACCATTCCTGTGGAAGAGTATGAATTGAACTGAGAAATAACATTTGAAATTAAGGCGGTTTAAAAAATTTATCCAAGATAATTAAATAGAAAAGTACATCACTCAATGAAAGTTAAATAGCATTGCATAGCAAACAAATAAACCGCCTGGGCAAAATGAAAATGAAGAAAAACCCCTCTTAAAGTAAAATTTCATTCATAGAATTATGCCTTTTTAAAATATTTTGTGATGTTTTTTTGCACTTTTAACCATTCCATTTTTGAGTGGATTACTTTTTCAATTTCTCTTAAATTATCTTTAAAATCATCAACTTTGTGAAGTAATGAGAAATGATGCAAGGTATTTAATGCCTGGAGGATGTCTTCTTTTTTGGGTTCAGGGATGACCTCATCACTTTCATCTTCTTCATCGTCACTCAGTACTTCATTTAAATATCAAGTGTGTTTCTGAAAAATCATGAGAGCCCACTAAAATCTATCCGCAAAATCCCTACGCGTCGCACCAATGCATAGAAATGTCGTAAACTTGTAACACTTTTTCGCACTTGTTAGAAAGCTGTCAGTTTATCCGTTTTGATGAGGAAGATTCATTATTCTCATATTAAATTTCGTCTGTGAGAAGGGAAAACTAATAAATCCAAGCAACATTATGAACAGTAAAATTTCGTATTCCGCCGTTTCGCAGCAAACTTAACTGTGCTCACGTAAATTTTTCAATTGAGGCATAAGGTAGATTTTTCCATGCAAGGGTACTATTGGCATGTCCATGGGCATGTCAACATGGCTCTGCTACTAAGCGAGATGCAAGGAAACAAAAAAAGTGTTGGCTGTGGAAGCCCCTAAAAGGTGGCTCAACTCCTCCCCCACTAGTGGAGGCCACCTGGGTCGAAGGGAAGCTAGGCGGGGGTAGACAATTACAGATAAGATGGAGTGATCTTCTCGCGTTTCCCTCTTCTCTTTCTCGCTGAATGAGTCACGCCCAGATGAATTTCGTCGTGACCGGAACAAGAGATGAACTCTTCTTGGGTGAGGGGGGTCTTTTGCAGAAAACCGATTTAGATGCGCCAATTATGTAGACCCGACTGAGGGATCGACCCTAAAAATGACAACTTTATCGTTCCCCACCCCACTCTTCGCTTGACCCTTCCGTGGCCTGCGGGCTGGGGTAATCTCCAATCTTTCGTGTTAGCATGGTAGATTCCTTTACTGTGTCTCCGTGGTCAAGCATTTGTTTACATACTCGGTGGATATATAACAATAAGTATTACGATATTTGTAGCATGCTGTGAAAATATAAGCTCAGAGTTACATTTATTTAGTTTTTTTCTGTTCATTTCCACATTTTAAACGGAACTTTATTCTAAACTAAATTGTCGAGTGTTCATTTTACAAGAAGTTTGTTAATAATAACCGTAAAGTTCCTTTTAAAATTAATAACTGCAGAACGAAACATTCGGTACAAACTGCTGGGCCTGTATTTTCATAGTAGGCGGCAAATATTTTTAGTAAATGAGTAAACTAATAGTCGGTTGAGTGGGGATGATACTGAGAAGAGGGTCGTTATCACCTCTGCCCAATGATTGAGGAAAGGGTTCCCTGACTTGTGATACAAAATAGACGAGAAGTATATATGTGCAATTCCTTTCAAGAGTGAGTTCTGTATGGAGGAATACAAGGATATGCTCAAGGTACTAATGACAAGGGAGAGAGGTCTAAGTGCCTCAGGGCCTCCTTGGAGGAACTCCACCACAGCAACAATCTAATCTAATCTAATGACAAGGGAAGCATTTTTCATTGCAAGGCTCCGGAACGAAAGGGCACTTAAAAACAGCACAGGTAGCATCTAGGATAACATCAGTTGTAATTATCATTTATTAAAAACCATAATTTCTTTGTCTTGAATTGCATTGTGTTTGCTATCATTTTCATATTCCTTGGTTCTTCAATTCAATTTATTTAAAATCTTGGCTAACCCAAACGGTGTATCGCATTCCGCTTAAAGCTCTAGATTGGAAAAGTACAGACAACACAACCTAAACAGACCTATCTACCTAGACATGGGGAAGGTAGTGAGTGAACATGTTCATACTGGAAAAATTTGTTGCCAAGCATTTAAGCAAGTTTTAGCCATCTGATGCCATCAGTTGTGATGTTTTATGTAATACTACAATGTTACATATCTTCCCAATTGCCTTGGTTGTTGGCATCAGTTGAGGACAAACGCTGTCCATACATTATTCTGCTTAACAACGTATGCAAGTGTCAAGACACGTGTGCTTAGGCGACCCCAAAGCAAGCTTCATCTCATCACTCAGAACAGCTGACAGGGTTGCTATCTCAAGGTCATAAAGCAGCTTTGTGCGAGCATACCGGGATTCTGGTGCAATTATCATAGCGTAAACAAGTAAACACCTTGAACCCATAACTTTTCGTGCTGAAAGATGGAAAAATAAAATAATAATATATATACCATTAAAATGCAATGTATTGATGATTGATTATCGTCACAGTTGAATTTCACAGTAGTACGGCATGATATTGAAGATTTCCTTTAAAGATGGGCAAGAATCTGCCAGATTTTGTTTAAGTTTCTTTAAGTTCTGTTGTTTCATTTTGTAAAATCAAATTGATATCTCCACTGGGGACCAAAATAGCATTATGTAAAATCGTTACATCAAATTTACATAAAATCAAATAATGCTTCCATAAGAATACTACAGGAGTCGGCCGGGACCGCTCATTCACTTTTGTAAAATCAAATTTTACGTAAAATCAAGTTATGTAAAATCGAGATTCTACTGTATATTGTACGTAAATTTTGTCATCACTGCCAAAAGATGATACACTGTATCGAAACCGGTCGCATGTGAATAAATATTTGTGGAACTAGCAAAGTTTTTCTTCTTTCCTGTTAATTAGAACACTTTTGTTATGTGGGTCAGATTACCAAGCATTAGGAAGCAGAATAGCCAAAGGATTGATATTTTCCAGGTCCAGTCTTAGCTTTGGAATGAAGACTAAATAAAAGGAAAAATAACATGAGATTCTCAAGGAAAAAGAAGGCAAACATAGTATTTCAGTCCGAGACCAACAAGTAGAACACTTTTGTTATGTGGGTAGCATATTGGGTGAAAGAGTGCATAGCAATAATGATATGTATTAGGGGAATACTTTGCTTTGGCTATGCATGGATTCACCAACAGAAGAGGCCTTATGACAAGGAGCATGAACAAGAGTGTAAACGTAAGATTAGTTAGCTTGATATGGAGCATCTGTATGGATCTGAGAACTGAACACTAAGGAAAGAGGATGAAAAAAATATTAGAAACCACGGAAGTATGATTGTGGAGGAGAGTGGTGAAAGTATGATTGATGAAAAGGCAGACCAATGAAGAATCACAGAAAATGGTTGGTGAGGAGGTGAGAAGATCATTGTCATACAGTAGAAGGCAGAGTCGGTGGATGGAACAGGCATTTAGGGGCAATGGAACGGTGTAGGTTGCTTTGCAAGGTAAAATTATGGGCAAGTGACAGTGGGAAATAAATAGAAAAGGTATAATCGATATTATTCAGAGTAAGAAATATGCCAACATGAAAAGAGAAATGGCATGGAGCCGATAGATGAATGCAGTCCACAAGAAGGGTAGGGATGCTACTACTGTAACCAACTGAAAGTTCGATAATTGAGCCTTGAAAATATAAATTTTTTGACTATGTTTATTTGCATGCCAGTAAGTGTATTTTATATTTAGGTAGATACCAAGGGAATTACATTAATGAAATAAAGGTTAGAACTTAATGCTAATGGTTTTTAATGACTATACAGTTCTGTGTTTTCAGAGCAAATAGGTATATGTCCTCTTCAAAATTTGATTGCCATATGCAGTAAACACTGATTGATCCAATAGCATTGAAAGAGCAAAATGAATACAGAGAAATTGCAATATTTGATCATTCAAGAATGAGCCATTGAGATGCAAGAGCAATTTTGAACACTTGTAAATTATTTTGGGGACATTCACTGGAAATGAAATAATGGTTAAGGGAGCATTCATGGTATACTTTAAAAATGGCTGAAGAACATCTCAGAATGGTTGCAGTAATGTTCATTGAATGTATCAGAATGGTTGCAGGAACATTCATTGAACACTTCAGAATGGTTGCAGGAACGTTCACTTAATGTTCATTTTGAGCGTTGTAGAAACACATCAAGTAGTGACATTTTGAACATTCCTGGCACCATTATTTGAACATAACTGCAACGTTCCCGCAATGGATTGATGAACGTTATTTTAACATTGCAGAAACATTTCTATGCAGCAGGGGATACTATCCCCTGCTGCACAAAAACGTTTCTGCAATGTTAAGATAATGTTCATCAATCCATCGCAGGAACATTGCAATAACGTTCAAATAATGGTTCCCTGAACGTTAAAAATGTCACAACTTGATATGTTATTATAACGTTCAAAATGAACGTTAAATGAATGTTCCTGCAACCATTCTGAAGCATTCAATGAATGCTCCTGCAACCATTCCGAAGCGTTCAATGAATGTTCCTGCAACCTTTAAATGAATGTTCCTGCAATCATTTTGAAGCATTCGATGAATGCTCCTGCAATAATTTTGAAACATTCAATTAATGATTGCAAAACTACATTAAATCACTCCATGCATATTCCATATTTGGTCTGATGACTAATTGGCATATTCATTGAAAAAAAAATGCTCTTTCAATTGTTGCTATTAAAAAATTTCAAATATATACTATGTAACATTAATTCCCAATAAATTATTGGTTGATTCTGGAATTTTACAAGTCGCACATATAGCCTTTATATTGGAAAATAAACATGAGATATATTTGGAACAAAATATTTATTTTCAAATTACATACATGTCATATGCATGTATTATTTAAGGTCAAATCATCATCAAAAGTACAAAAAGGATAACTATCAACTATAAAATTTCTCATGAACCTAAATGCATGGGGCAAGTGATATTGAATAGGTTGCCTCCTACGATTAAGTTTGAAAAAAAGACATGAATGTTCAAGAAAAAGACATCAATGTTCATCAAATGCTTGTGAACTCTCTAAGCATTAAAAGAAAGCAATCAAATTATAATTATTCAGGCAATTACTCATTCCTTGGAACATCCTTTCTCTCTGCCTTCCTAAATGATGAGGCTAACCTGAATGAAAAAACAAGCCATTTCTTGATCTCCTTCTCAATTTTGTCTATGGGTGCATCTTTTAAGATTGGATTCTTCCTCACTGCACCTGAAAACAATGAAATAAGCATTCATGAACAATACTGTTTCTGTATTCAAACTTGATATATTATCATTGTAAAAAGAAAGTCTGTCACTTTGAACATTTCATAAAAGAAATGGTTGGAGAGTTTACTTTGTGGAAGTTATTCATTATAAAAGATAAAACTTTGTTCTTTTCCACAAATATATTTAAAGACAAACCAACCGGTTTCGGCCTTCTCAGGCCATTCTCAAGATTACAGAGAAACGGGTTGGTTTGTCTTTAAATATATTTGTGGAAAAGAACAGTTTTATCTTTTATATTGAACATTTCAATTGAAATATTTTACAACCTGGGTTTTGATATGTTCATGTAATGTATGTGACATGTGGAATTAAAATGTGGTTGAAGTTACATGATATTTTATTTTATGAGGTAGTATTTGTAATTGAGAAGTAGATAAAAATTTAGTAACTTTCACAGCTTATCACTTTGTTTGTATAGCAATAACACCTGTAAAGGAATTTTTTCTGTTCTTTATATCCGTATCATACACACCACCTACTACCTCTTGGAAGTAGGTGTTTCGGATGCCTCTCTTAAGTCCTCTTCCTGCCCAATTTAAAGTTCTTGCAAAATCAGGGTCTAAGGTTTTTTTTAGTATGAATTTAATGCTTCCTTGTATTGTGGAGTGGCTATATTGACTCAGGTGCACCATCTGAATTAAAGAAAAGCAATTCAGTCATTCGACAGAATGTCAGAAGAAACTATTATATTTTAAGTGTAATAATTCTACCCATTGACAAGCTTTTCAATATTAATGAAAAATTATTCCCTTGAGAAATCTTTACTTAAGTCACCTTACATGGCCATGCTAGTAATTCAAGTTAAGTGCCCTTTTTGTACACATTAAAACCAGTTTAAAAATAAAATTCTACCAGCATCCCAAATGGGAGGAACTAGCATACTTGGTGAAAGAATATGATAGGATTGAAAGAATGGCATGGGCATTTAAAGAAATATAATATCTTAGGGTTAATCATACGAGCTCGTAACATGGGTTGTAGTTCATACCATCATCTGTCTGAGCGTTGGAGAATTGAGTTTTCTTTCGCAGTTTTCGAAGTCCTCATGAGACTTGAGGGGAAAAAATTGCAATATATCATCAAGGTCTGGATTATGGGTTATATCCTCTTGGTTTCCTCCACAGATTTTGTTTATTTTTTTAGAAAGTAATTTAACGTCGTCTTGCAGTTCTACAATCATCCTAACAAGATATTCCAAGGTTCCTATAAAAATGAGAGACATTTTACTAGAGGATGAATTATAACATGTATACAATTTGTAACAGAGTATCATGCAAGCCAAATGACACAGCAGTTGGTGCTTTCTTCTTCACATATACTTACTGCTTAGCTCAGCGGACGACTTAACAAGGAACATTCCATCACCTTTATAAATAAATATTGAGTGTCATCAGTCAAGATAAATTAGGTATTCCAAATATGACGATTATATTTATGATTTGTATTCTAAATTTTTACTACTACTCTATACATGCCATGGCTTCTCCTTGGCAGTCTCGATGATTCTCCTTTTTGACTGTTCGGTGACTGGTCTTGTCCATTCCTGCAAGCTTTCTCAGGACCCCCATTGTTATGAAAAGATTTCTCTCTGTGAGAAGTGTTTTGGATGCTCCCTCCACATTCTTCCCTGAATGCTGCTGCAATATACCATAAAAAATTTACAAGCAACACAATGTAGCCTGGTTAATATAACTGAGTCTGCATACTTTGGTGTTGAGAAACTTACATTCTGATCTTGGCATTGGCCCTAGCCCTTCAAAGGTGCTTTCGTCAGAAACACTGTCTTCTGGGTCCTCACTGGAGGTATTGTGCCTCTGTCTCTCGGAGGAAGGTCTCTTTGTAACAGGGCATCTCTCCATTTTGTCAATGGGAATTACCTATTGATTAGAATGCACCAAATGCAGCAGCAACACTTCTGATTGTAAAGACCAACGAGTTTCAATGAGCGGGATACATTATCTTCTCTCTCTCTCTAACAATCATCAAACAATGACCTAATGATGAGAAGATGAAGATTAAAATACGGTCCAGACAGAATTACAACAGTTATCATTGAAGTTTGAGCGATATAAGGGAGCAGTGTTGTTAATACAGTTAATAACGATACAGGTTTGCAAAATATTTCTTTTACACACAAAACATTTCATTATATGTTCCGATGTTTAACTACATTAAACAAAATACATTCGTCCCCAAATAATTTGCAAGAGAAACACTGAGGTGTGAATATAAATTAATTGTAATTATAAATTACTGTATTCATACCTTGTGACTGCCGCTCAAACGATGGTTATTGTCGTATTTTCTTTGGTAACATTCTGTGATGCAACTGTCCTTTGGCTGGTCTCAAGCAGTCACATGGTCACATGGCGCAAATTTTCACGATTCAAATACATAGTTCTTACGATCATATTGATTTAGGCATGTATTAATTATGAAAGTACAATGAATAAAAAATTACAATTAGATTAACTAACGTATATTTTATGTCATGAGAAATATTTGATACTGATAAAAAATAATTAAGCTGTCAATTGATATGTGTAGACTAATACATTGCAAAACCATTGCAGAACCATTCAGAATGTTTTTGCAACATATTGTTGACGATATATTGCAAATGCGTTTCAAAAGCATTGCAATTCAGGAAATTTGGTTGCAAAAGCATTACTTTTGCAATCAATTTGCAATTAATGAAAATATTTAATTAAATAAATATAAGTTAATTTCTATGATAATAAAAGCTTTTAATATGACACTAATCAATTTATTCATAATTTGATATATTAAGAAAAATGCATTGCAAAAACATTGCAGAACCATTCTGAACGTTCCTGCAACCAGTGTGAACCATTCTGTGCAGCAGGGGATGTATCTACCATATTTGACGATTTATAAGATGCACTTTTTTCCAAAATTATGGCTCAAAAATCACCCCCAGGTCTTGCATGCGAAAGTTTGCGCTTTGTGATTAACATGAAGAATGTTGCAGTTGTAATTGCTAATATTACATTTTTACACAGATGGGCACTAGGGTTAAGTGTAGGTTGGCTAGCTTCTATGATGTTGAAGGTGGTGCTAACAAGATATTGAACAAAACTGATTGGCACAAGTGTATTGTCATTCAAAATAACGTGCTTATTTACATTCTAAGAGATATTCCCAGATGAAATGAGGATGGGTCTTATATGGTACATAGATTTTAGTACTCAGTTCCATACTTTTTGGCTGTCATCAGGGAAAATTAGTTTTGGTGCCACACTTTCAGGGTCTATTCAGGCCCAAGCAGCTGCTGTGGGAATAGAAAAACCTTTTTTTAGTTGGGGATTATAACAACTTACTTTGTTGTTAACAAGCTAATTTGTGACTTTTTTTACTACTACGTTTAACTGGTGAATATGTGAAACAACAGGGTTTAACAAGTGGGGGGGGGAAGGGGCATACTCTCTCGCCCGGGTAAACATTTTGCCTGAAGGGTATATTTTTCAGTATATGTACTTACTGCCTAGAATTTATAGCATGGGGGAAAATGTTTATAAAAAGAAAACCAGATAGGTGTGGAATTAAAGCAAACAAAAATAGGAAAATAGCTACCAGATACCCTCACAGCACAATATATCTTGCATTTAGACTATTTAAAAATAGAGCAACATATACCTATAGTACACTAGTAAGTGTAATAAGCAAAATATTCCCTATAATCACAAAATCAGCATCTTTCATTACATGGTGCTTGAATTTAATGTTATATTTTTAAATACCTCCCATTTCAAGTCATGCTGGTTTTCCCAGACATCTGGTGGCTGATTTAAAATCTCGTTTTTCATTTTACTAGATTACAAGTCAGCACACATTGTTCTGTTAACATAGTGTTTTTTTTATTACTGGCAGTAAGATTGTATCAGTTTAATACTTATATTTTCCCCATGTTTCTGATTTTTTAAAATTAAAGCTCTTTATAAAAATGAGTGATTTTAACCACCCATTTGTGGGCCCTGTTGATTAAGTGTAAAAAATATATTGTACATGGGAAAAAACTTGTCCAAATTCATATTAAACAACGTTATTCAGGTTTTAAAAAATTCAATGAAAATATAATTCCCCACAATGAGTGATTTCTGAAAAAATGTTTATTTTAACAAAATACATTTTGAACCACCAACATTCAATTTAAATGTAAAAAAATATACCTCTTGAATTCATTGGAAAGAATCAAGTTTTACACTCAGGAATTGTGCAGTTTGATTCCTAAGAACACATGCATTAATTAATGATCAGAACAGCATGTTTAACAGAGCTAATTTGATGATACCACATAAGTAAATGGAATCACAAATTAGCCAATTTTGCCCTTTTCTTTTTCATTTCCATCTTCTTCTCTAAGGTCCCTAAATTTCTCTTTACTGTATCGCGGGGATCTTGAATTTCACTTTGAAAAAGCTGCTCCTGAAAAACATAAGAATGCCAACATGATGCGTACATAACATTAAAAAGAGGACCAACATAAATATAAATAGCTATGGAAGGGAAAATAAAACAATAATAAAAAGTAAACTACACATAGTTTCAGCAAAAAAATCATGTTTTTTTTAAACCAATAAGAATTGGCCAAGATTGAAAATATTCACAAAAATATTTAGCTTTTAGCAAAATAATAAATTCGAAACATTAGCCTCTGAGAGCAACTACATTAATTTAATTAATAAAATGAGTTCAAATGCCACGAATGAAGAAGTAACCACTCATTTTCCAAGCTAATAAGTTAATTATTAACTTTCTTTCATCTTCGAGAAAATATGTATGGCTGAGACAGTTCTGCAGCGGTGATTATACATACACACAGAAGAAAATGAATAAGAAATTTCAATTTTTTTCATGCTCAATTCGCTGCACCATCAATCATCATGTGTTATGCCAAGTAAGCACCCATGCCAGGTTAGTATCCTCCTTCACCAGTGTAGCTCTTTACCAGTATCAGAAAATAGCGCCTTAAAATCTTCATTTTTCTTAGCCTATTACAAATAGTTCGAAAACAATAGCCTCATTTTGTTGAAAATGAACCATGAATGAAAGTTTTCAATCTAGGTGCCAGCATACAGCCTAATCTTAATCAAAAATGCCAAGGGCTCCATGGTTCACAGTCCCATCCAACAGATGCGGTGCTCTCCACATAACACTCGAGTTGGGACTACTGTACCAATGACAAATCTCCTCTACTGCCAGGATTCAAACCTGGTCACTGGGTAATGAGAAGCCAATACTCTAGCCAGACCACAAAAAAATGTTTCATTCATTTTAACTCTATGGGTTCACTCATTTATACAAGAATTTCCAATCTCCATCACCAACAGTAAAGCCCATTTGACACGGTCCAACTTATAGGCCCATAAAGTAGCACATTATTGGGTAAAAAATTCAGTTCGACATGACAGACACCAATATTGGTCATAACAAATCTCATATATTCCCAATGAGTGTACCACATCATATTAAAAAAGGACATTGTGAGATGCTGGCTTATTGAATATGAGAAGATGGTAATATCAACATCTTTTATCATTATAAGCATTACAAGAGTCTGAAAAATAAATTGGAAGCTTAAAACTGCCAAGAAATTAATACCGAAGAAGCAGCATTGATATGTTTTGTTGTTTTGGTCACTAGGATATGGCAGATTCGAGAGTGGCCTGCAAAAAGTAGAATGTGGTCTACAATCCAATATTGGGTTAGATATTGTCGATGAGACATGGGGTTGGGCAGGAAGTTGGTATGTGTCAAGTGGCACACAATCCAATTTCCAATGGATAGGCCAATAAATTGGACCACATCAAACGGGCTTAAGAGAAAATGTGAAATTAATTATGTGATACCTTTGATTCAGGGCTCGTCTTCTTGTCTTTCACTGTACATGAGCTAGGGCCACTTCCATCATCCTGTGAAAATTTGAACTTTGACAAAGAAAAACTATATCTTCTCTCTATTGTAGGACTTGGTTTTGTTGCCATCACAGGACTTCGTTTTGTCTTTATTAAAGGACTTTGTTTTGTTGCCATTACAGGACTATTTTTTGTCTTTATTACAGGACTATGATTTTTCTCCATTATAGGATCCTGGACCACCTTTTTGCTGCCAAAAATCTTCTCCAAGGTCTCTTCAAATTCATTTTCATCTTTTGCTTGAGATTTCAAGTGGCAAAAAGCTAGAGCAATCTTAATGTCACACAATGTAATTTCTGGTGGGCAGAACCTTTTGATTGGAGACAACCGCCAGTAATCTGAAAATTTAAAAACATTGTAGATGTAGATTACACTAATAAGTAATATGGCATTTAAAATAACATTAATAATTAACATTGATATATATGTAATAAGGATTAATAATTAATATAAGATACACTTAAGATGTCTCACACTAACCTTGATCAGGGCTATACATTTACAAATGGTGAAACTATATTATCAGGCCAAAAAAATCCGTTTTTTTATATAAAATTATATGAAAACAATTTTTGGCAAAAAATTGATAAAGTAGTTAAATTTAGATTCTTGTTTCGCTCAAAATCTGATAAACTATATCTATCTTAATTGGCCAATTCCTGCATGCAATTCAATCAATTTTACACTATGTTGCATTTAGCAAACCCGTGAAGACAAATTAGAGCAATTTAAACCAGAATTCAAGACTTTGGTTTGGGGTGTATTTAACTTTAAGCATTTGTAATGGGGATAAATTAATCCCAATCATTCACCTGATCCAAGTTCATGCAAGGTTAAATACAATTTACAACATAGCACACTGCCCTCAACAATAATATTTTAAGCAGTAAGTAAATCAACCAAATGCACAAGAGATGGATCGTAACATTATTTTGTCAAAGCAACACCAAGAAACACCCTTCATTCACAGATTTGCAAAGCCTCTACTGAAGACCTGTGATACTCATTTCACCATGTTCATGGTCTTCTGGAGTTATTATTCTCAAAGAAAAAATAAGCTTGCTGCGATTCGCTGATGACATAGCACTCATAACAGAGACAGAGAGGGATCTGAATAAGATTCTAATAACGATAGAAAGGACAACGGCCAGATATCAGCTGAAGATAATGGAGTGCAGCAAGAGAGAAGAGGCCAAAACCAACGTTAAATTAGGAAAACAAAAACTGGAAGAGGTGAAAGAGTTCTGTTACCTCCGAAGCCAAGTAACCAACGATGGATGAAGCAAGAAAGAAATAGTCTGTAGATTACCTCAGGCAAAGAGGGCTTTCTATCAAAAGAAGAATCTACTTACAGCTGGAAATACAAGGGTAGAAGTAAGGAAACAATTCATCATGACGTATATCTGGAGCATATTTCTTTATGGCAGTGACACATGGATGATGACAGCAGAGGAGAAGAAAAGGTTGGAAGCATTCAAAATGTGGTACCATTGAAGAATGATGAAGATAAAATAGATCGACCGAGTGACAAACCAAGAAGATTGGGAGAAAAGGGATGTCTACTGAAAACCTTAAAAAGAAGATGGGACCACTTAATCGGCCATATTTTAAGATAGGATGGCCTGATGAAGACAATCATTGAGGGAAAAGTGAATGGGAATAACAGCAAAGGAATGTATATGAGATATATGGAACAGGTCGCAAAGGAGCGGAATTACGTTTATATGAAGAGGTTGGCCAATACAAGAATGGGGTGAAGGGCAGCGCCAAACCAATCCTAGGATTGTTGACCGATAATGATGAGAAATACATTAACAGCTGTGATATAATAAAATGCAGAAGGCAAGGGGAAACAACATTTATTTATAACTTATGAGTCACAGCTAACCAATTTTTATTTTTAAAACCTAATAGAGATGGACTGGAGGAATATATTCTGGACCTAATAGCATCCAATTGAATAAATAGGAAGAAACTTCTATAGGGCCTGATTATAATTTCATTCAAATAAGATATGCAATTAAGGTTTGGAACATGGATTTTTTTCAGAACTGTAGAAGACTGGAAAGCCTGAAAAAGGGAAAGCTATGAATCACCTTCAACATTTTGCGAATCAGTAAAAATGAAGTGGCTCTAAGGAGACACAAGGAGATAAGGCTGCATGGACATGCATGCTAGATCTCTGAATGCAAACAACAGAGTCAATTAAAAAAGACAGAAAAACACCAGAATGCATATGAAGAGTTTACTACAGTGCAAAAAAGGAATTGTATTCGTGAAGATAGTTGCCATACCACAGATACCATTGAGGTACAAGTTAACATTCATGTTGGACATGATGGACAAAGCAGATGAAGAAGTGGGAGACATCTATGATGATATTATGGAAGTAATAAATCAGGTTATAGCAGAAGCAATTTAATAGGCATTTGTATCAGATAGGTACCCCATCATCTAAGGAGGTCACCATTAAAAAACCTGAACAACCTTTATGAACAAATTTGAGAAGTATTGATCTCATGAAACAGTTTTTGATGGAGGAGTGAAAAGAGAGAAGAGTAAATGAAGACTTAAGATGCAATACATACATCACATGGTGAAGGATTTGTAATAGAGAAGAATTATGCGAGTGTCAAAATGCTAGGCGATAGAAGAGTGTAGAGTGGCATCAAATCAAACATAGGACTAACAACCAGGGATGAGGATCAAAGTAAAGGCATAAAATAATGATTACTGAAATCATAACATGTTTTTCACATACCATTTCCAAACTGTAAAACTAAAACATCATCGATTAAATGCATGGGTACTGTTTCCAAACAATATTATATTCAGGCGAAGGTATTGGGGTTTACATGCATAAAAAATATGATGCACTTTAAAGTATATAAAACACTTACTCTTGTTGACAGAAGAAGAAGAAATTATTTTTTCAATTTTTTTATACGTTTCTAGGGTAAAACCAAGACGATTAAGGTCAACTGGCATTCCTTTCTTAATAGCTTCACTTAGATGACCCTCCAAAGTTAACTCTTGGAGTCCCCTAGGCCAATTAGAAAAACATATGAAAAAAAAAGGTTCATCCAATTCAAAATCATACTTGACAGATTTAGAGACTTGGTTTTCCCACAGTTTCCTTATCATTGTAAAACCAGTGGTTTTTGCACTGCATAAAGGTACAAATAAGTCGGCTAATCAAACAATATCATCACATCATTCAGGCATTTTATCTCTCAGAAATTAGCAGCCTTCCTTTCAATGCTCCACTGCTTATTAGTCATATCTAAACTATTTCGAACAACAGTAGTAATCAACAGAAGCAGCTCTGATATATAACTATCAAGAACTCCAGCATAGGCAAGAAGATTTCAAGAAATTCTCCAAATTCAAGGTTAGTGCCCAAAATTCCAGCACTCATGGTTTTTAATGCCCAAATGAAATCCACGTCCTTTTCAAGATATCTAAGTTTTCTAGGTTGGTAAACACCCTGTCAAGTTGAAAAGTAAAAGAAAGTTGTTACTTTACACTTGTACAGTCTCACCTGGAGTATGTATGTAAGCTTTAGGAATCTAATGAATCAAGATATGATTCCAGACTGAATAACATGCTAAGGTTTAGTGTGTATTTTATAAAAATTTCTATTAACATACAGAAAATGTCACTCAGCTACTGGATGAGCTTGGTTGGGATACCCTAGTGACTAAAAGGCTGATTGCAGGATTTAAGTTATTCAAAAAATTCAATCACATGAATTTTCAAATTAGAAAATTTCTTAAGTTAGCTTTGTTGTAATAAGCTATTTTGCTAAGAGGATTTTTTTTCCACATCGATTTATTGAATATCTTAATGCTAGAAATTAAATGAGTGGCTAACTTGTCATGTTTTTTCTCAATACTTCATAGTAGAGTATTATCTCTCATAGTTCACAGATTGTTATTCTCAATAGTTCATCACTTTACTTAACCCTTTTAGTTCCAGCGAGCCCATCTATCAGCCCATGGAGTATGAGTGAAAAATGCCAAGGTCCAATCTACCTACTGGTTGGGTGTTTTTACGCTCATGCCTTTTCTATGCAACACATAGCTTATAGAAGAGATAACAATGTAAATTGAAGGATCGCAAACTAGCTGCGAGAACCTTAACGGCGTTACCCGCTGAAATGCACAATAACAGAAATTCCACAGAGAAAAAAATCATTCGCCCCTATTGGGGTCCTGGTCAAGACAAATGATTTTTTCTCTGTGGAATTTGTGCTACAATGTGTCTTATTCCCACAACCACCCACTCCTTGATGTCAATGTCTACGCCGCAACCCCCGTAATGCACCCATCCCATTCTGACCCTCCAACCTAAGCCACAGCAGACTGCCCATCAGCGTAATTTTATGCTGGCTAGGACAACAGGTGCTTCCTCCCCCTTTTTTCTCTTCCACCACCTGAAGTCCAACCACACCTCTCTTTTGTGACTATAAAAACTCACCCCCTTCTACCCTATTGTACCTGATGATGTTATAATTCAATGAAATCCCCTGCCACACACCCTCGAGGTGGCTTGCAGGGTATTTTGTAGATGTAGATGAAATCCAGGTCGTACGATATTAAGAAATTGTGGAAAAACCATATCACTAAATCTGTCATTACAACACAATTCCACAAGTCACTGCAAATACCATCAGTTTTATTGCCTACCTATTTTTAAATGTTAAAATAATTAAATTAGGTTAAATTACCATGGGCACATATATTTCTCCCCTTCATGAAAAATGTTAAAATTTCTAATCACAATTTGTATTTATTATATTTCTCCCTCCCATTGAATTTCAATGGGCACCTTCAGCTAGTTCATTATAAATATTAATAATCTTAACATGTAGGTACTTTTGCAATGGTCCGATGTCCTTGAATGTTGATGATACTACTCATCTAACTACTTTAAAAGATTTAAACCATATAGGAGTTCTAAGGAATATAAATTATATGAGTAAATTAAGCTGTGATGACTTTAACATGTTTTTAACAAAAATAATAACTTTTTTTTAACAATAATCACAAATATACAGACAATCGATCACATTTATAGCAGAGAAAAATCATTACCCACCCTTTAAAATGATAAGATGGATCTTTTCTCTCCATCACTTTACTGTAAAATATTTTTAAGGTGACATGCTTATCAGCCACTATCTTGGGAAACCCAGAAATCTATAGTACAAAGTGGACACCAGATGTCATCCTTTCAGAAAAATGGTAACCCTTGTTAAAACTACTTCTCCACTACCAATTTATTATGCATTCATTCAGTCAACTGAAATATAGAGTAACTGTGACGGGTTATTTGCAAATATTATTTCCAGGTCAAAATTCCTTCTTTCCTTTTTTTGGGATATTTTTTGTGATTTCGAATTCATAACTCCTGGAAAAAGTTAGGAAAGTGAGGAAATGACAATTAAATCCTATATCAATAGTTGCAGGATCAAAAAAGAGAATTCTTCAATTACAAAAGTACATTATAAGGAATTCAAGGATCTTGAGGAATTTAATTGGATTGTATGTATTCTAAATTACCCTCACCTTATAAAATGGGATGGGATATTGGAGAAATAAATAACTTGGAAATGTAATATGGGAATCATCATCCTCATTAAACTAGGTACATATTTTTAATTCAGAAAAAAATTAATAAGAATCATGTGTAAACAACATTATTGTGCACATTGTCGACCTTTTTTTAAATACCTAGGAATATTAAATGTACCTTGTGTATACATTTATCATGCAGCTGATGATGAAATAAAAAACAAGAATGACTTTACACTGAATGATAGTTATAATTGTTACAATACCAGAAGATGTAAATACAGTAAAACCTCACTTTTACAAACCCACAATTTACATTTTCCCTGCATTAACGATACTACAAAGAGATTTTGCCATGATTGTCATTCTGGTTCATAACTGGTGGATGGGCTCAATGCTCCGTAAAATACAAGTAAAAACTTATGCAGTAAGTTACCACTATGAAAGAGAAATGAAATTTGCTCAGATGTATCACCAGTTATCATGACCTCACTCATCTGTGCAATTGTAATGCCGTAAGAGATTACAGTACACATACGTTGTTTTTGTCGTGATTGTTGTCCAGGTAGCATAGTTCGCGGATTAGCTGATGATATCGCATAGGTAATGAAATTCTTCATTTACTTATGAAGTGTATGGTTTTCAGTATTTGTGGCCTTGTCTTTCTTTTTTGGTTAGGTATTGATACAGATTTTAAAAAATCCCCCAGCCAAAATTTGTCCTCATACATCCTACGAAAAAACCAGTAAAGTCACCTCGTTCTTCTCTACCTCGACTCTTAAGTAGCTTTGATAGGCACCATTATAGTTTCCATACCTTTTCTCGCAATGTTTACCCTGACTTACTATAAGGGCAGGATCAAGACTCCTGGTCCCAGTTTATCCTTATCTATGCCATTCCCCTGTTCTATTCCCAAGTTCCTTTGCCTATCGTTAGTGCCATGCAGTTCTTTCACGTATTCCTTACCCCTAAGCTGAATCTCTTGTAAGTTCTATCAGCAGCTCTCCTGACTTAACACTTATGCACAGTATCGTTTTCCACCTCTTGATTCTGAATAACCTTCTAACCTTTGAGTACAGGGCACCTATTTCTCTCTCTCTCTCTCTCTGGAGCCTCTCAACCTATTTACATTGACCTTTTTTCCACTTTTCTCTCACTCTCTTCATATCCCTCTTAAGTCTATCACTTATTTCCTTAAATTTTATTTTGCCTTGCTGTGTTTAACTCTTTCTATTTCCATCATCCCTCAATTCCCTCCATAATTTGTGCCAACACCCAAAATGTCTTGACCACTCTAGTGTTTACTGCACCATTTATCCCCCCATCCTTTCTCAACTGCTTGCTCTTCTCCATCTTCCCTCATACACCTGTAAACTAATTCCTGATATATTCTCTGATTTACAACTGTACAATTATTTCACACTGTTCCTAATCTTGGCCCAACCATATGTAATCTAGTTAATATATCTCCTCGTGTCCCCCTGCATTTCAAATAAGAGATTTTGGCATTATTAAAGAGGTTTTGTTGGAACTATATTTGAATTTCTTAAACTTGTCATTCAATGAAGACAAGAATTGGGTAGGCAAAATCAAGAAGCAAGGAGTTATTCTTTCAGGCATAACTTTCAGAAAATTATGCATACCCTCAATTTACACTTTCCCACAATTTACACCTTTTTCTCTAGTTCCCCTCAAAAGTGTAAAAGAGGGGGTTTTACTGTATATACATGTGATATCAACAAACTTGTTATGGTAGCCAAAGGGTTAATATCAATGTGCACAAAATTGTTCAGTAACCTAACAAATTGTTTAAAAAATGAATGAAGAATTCCCCTGTTTGTGAAAATTTTATTTGCATATCTGGTCAATTCGTGTTATTATACTGTGAATGAATATTTTTCTAAAACTGAAGTGTACACCTACAACCTTGATGTATCTATATTTTTGTATTATTGTTAATATAATTGCCTTTTCTATTTTACGTGTCTTAAACACCTGGCATATGAGTTTTTAATGCTGTGCATTGTGTCTACTGGACAAATAAACTTATTGTTATTATAAGACACTATATAGTAACTTCCACCTCCGAGTCTCAGGCACACATTGAGTTTCATTGCCATCATAATGGCCAGAGACTTGAAAGGGGTTGCACCTACAGTTAGCCACATCCGCCACCATTGGATAGGTGACCTGTATTTGGGTTATGTGCACGAAGCAGGTGGAGGGACCTGAGAAGGATGGCCTTCTGCATTGCTGATGCAAGTAAATCCACTTGCAGCCTGCATGCTGAGATGCACTTGAGATTGTCAGTCTTTGCACTCTTGACACCACCAAGCATGCCCACAATGAGGACTACCAGTTTCACAGAGTAGCATTCATACATTTGCCAGAGTTTCCACTACAGATCATGATATTCGGTCCTTTTTTCTATCTTCTTCGCTGCCATGTCCATTTTGGCTGGTGCCAAAAACTCGACCAAGTACATGGCATGCATGAGATTGTCAAGGAGAACAATATCAGGCTTCGTCACTGACAACTGGCTAGTGGTGGGGAAAGAATAATTCCACCAGATCTTACACTTATCATTCTCCACGATGCTTATTGCCAGATGGTATGGCAAAGCATATCTTTCACAGTGGTAACAGGCATTCAATGCAGAACACAACCTCTGGGTGGACTTTCATGAACCTCAGCATGGCTATAATCAGCTCGTACGAGGTGGTATTGAAAGCCTTCCTGTAGTCCACCCAGGCCATTGATAGGTTACACTTGTATTGACAAGCGTCTTGGCTTACACCTCTATCAATGAACAGGTTGACATTACATATTGTGATGCCTTTCTTCGAGCCCCTCTGCTCGTACACTTCCTCCCACACCGGATGGACATGCCGGAGGATAAGGTTGTTCAGGATGGAAGTGAACACCTTACATAAAGTGTTGATCAGGGCTTACATTGAGGTAGTTTTTCGGATAGGACAAGTCTCCCTTTTTCGGAATTAAAATGGTTAGCCCCTCAGTCAGCCAGAATTTGGAGGAACCTGACAGGAAGGATGTGAAGATTATGGCAAGGTGTTTGTGTGTGGAAGTGAACTTCTTCCTCCAGAAGTTATTCACTGCATGCATTCATGGAGCAATTAAGTTCTTCTTGCCAGAGGAGGCTTTCTTCACATCACCTTCCTTGACTGAGATGAGACTATCCATAGCCACTAGGTGGAGGTAACAAGATTCTAAAAGTAGGCTATGGCTGGAGTACCTTCGTTGAATGGCTTCATGGTCTCATAGATATCCATCCAAAAACAATTCACCTCTGGGACATATGGTGGTGTTTGGACAACAGGTGGAGGGGCTGGGAAGAGATGGGATGGGTGAATGGGGAAGGTGGAGTTGTCCTTCCTGGCATTGGTCCTCTTGACCAACTTCTTCCTCACCATTTAAGTGCCCGCACTCTATCCACTTTGTTCTGCTTAAGAATAAGCAGCACTCTTTTGCTCAGTGTGTGATGTTCTCTCCGGATTGCACGAGCAATCCACTTGACCTTCAATGTAAAGGCCCAACCAGAGGAAAGGTAGTCCATCACACACTGAAATCCTGACACCTGTTGTCTGACCAGCATGATTTTGGCATTTAGCTGTTTAAGCCTATTAGCTGCTTTCTTCTCCCAGGTGGTAGACACTTGGGATGAGGTCAACAGTTTGGCGGCAGTATATATCATGCAGTTAATTTCCCAGAGGCTGGATGTTTCTGTCAAGGTCATATCTATGATGCCATTCAACTGGGACAGCTGTTGGTCCCACAAAGAAATTTTATGATGTATATTTCTCTGCCTGGTAGACACCTCATCATAATTTATTGTGTGTACTTTCCAACCACTTTAATAGATCAAGGTCGGTCTTAGGCTTGTTTCCCTTCACTGAAAGATTGGCAGGAGTCACGGAAGTTATTACCATTATTAAAAACAAGAGAATTAATCCAATACCTTAACAGACATTGAGGCAAAATATACAAAAGGATCAACGGAAATATTAACTCAGTAGTTAGTCAGTACTCCTAAATTAATACAAGTTTAAGACCACTACTACACAAATCTACATTTCAGAACTCAAAACATGCTTTAACCAACCTTTCCTCAGCTATTTCTTGGATACTTTTTCCATTCATCTGAAAGGCAACATAAGTTGCCCTAACAGTATCACTCAAACAGGCCAAATTTAAACTGCCATCTTCTGATCTATCTTTATCACTCAAGTTAATGTTAGATTTATCCTGAGGAAAGTTGTCCAGTTTAAGGCCATTCCTCTGACAGAAATGAATCACTTTATCCACAAAAGCACCTCCAAATTTTTTTATCTTCGCCTCATTGAAACCATCCACTGAAATAGCATAAAAATAAATTATAAATAGTTACCTTGCAATAATTACATTTCGGATTTAATACCTATTCAAATGAAGCAAGAAGTAATATAGAACACTCTCGATAATACGAAGTCAGGGCCATAAAAAGGACACTTCGTAATTTGGAACATTAAAAAAAAAAGTTGAGAAAAAAAATGT
Organism: Platycnemis pennipes; assembly: GCA_933228895.1. NCBI lineage: Eukaryota > Metazoa > Arthropoda > Insecta > Odonata > Platycnemididae > Platycnemis > Platycnemis pennipes. The sequence goes on along the minus strand of OW121851.1, from coordinate 124,517,795 downwards.
ATATTTCTTATCTCTAACTTTTGTTCTCTTCGGCAACATTGTATAACTTTTGTGATCGTTCATGAAAGCATTCTCAAAAGACGCATGTCTTAAAAGATCGTAAAATAAGTAACTACTATGTCAATGCTTTAAAGTCGATGATTGTAGTGCTGGCGAAATTTCGTCCCAGTATCGAAAATGTATATAAAACAAAAGTGGAATATTTTGTAATAAGAATTTTATTTTTGGAATAGTCAGTAGAGACGGGAATCTAGTATGGATGCTAAAAATAGACATTTACTTCAAACATCTATGCTGTTATGATGGCAGCTGGCCCAACCACACTATTGTGGTCTTCTGTCCACCAATCATAGCTATAAAAAAGGATGGAACTAAGCCCATTTCTAGAAAAAAAATCATTCACAGGATATTACTTGTAGCGTCTTCAATCTATCGTCACCGGCGTAAATGATCTTGGGAGGTAATATTGTTTCTTTTCTAGTACTAAACCTTGATGACAAATGGGACATGATTCAGCATATTTTCTGCATCGTCTCCTCAAGGATTATATGATGGCCAGGGAGTTCGGGTATTCGGTGCGTGCAGGGTTGTGGAGAGGTAAGATCCCAGTTGCGGGTGTATCTTTACCTGTCTTGATGAGCTTGAAGTGGGAAGGGGATGGGGGAATAGTGTCACGGAACATCTGTGACGTTCCTTCCTCTTCTTCTGGGCATCCCTGGGGGGTGCATGCAGGTTGTTACGGGTGGACCTTCGAGGGATTTGGGGGGAAGTGAGGGAAGCTAAGGGGATGGTCTAGAGGTGTCAACAGTACGAGAGGGGTCGAAGACCCTCCTGATAACAAAGGATGCCACATAATGTTATAACCAATAATGTATCTTTTATGCCCTGGGCGGGGGGTGGAGAGGACAGCAACGTCCTATCCCGCCCAGGTAAAATAAAACTCAAGTATAAGTATCCTTGACCCTCCCCATTCCACTCAACACCCAGAGCGGTTCCCATCAGCCACCGCCACGTGCCCCCCAGGGTTGCCCTGAAGAAGAAGGAACCTCACAGGCATTCCATGATGCCATCCACCCACCCACTCCCCTCCTTCAAGCTCGGCAAGAGAGATAAAGATAATAGAGGCCTGCACACGAGTGCAAAATAAGGGTGAGGGTCGCCCGCTTGTATGCGAGAGATAAAGAGAGAGGCTCAACCCGAAGACATATGTTGGACTTTTCCTAAGTATCACGAATGTGACCTAACGGAGAACTTGCCGAGTATAGGCGATCATCCGCTGGCTGGGCGGGCGACCGCCCTAAGATCGTCACCGCCACGTATCTTCCTCAAGGGTCTTTGCCATTTGCAATATTTTTCACTCACTCTTTTACCACCCCTCCCCTCAGTTTGGTTGAGCAACCCAGGCCCCTGCTTACGACCCACCCACCCGCCTAGGATACAGGCACCCGGGGCAAACAGGCACGGTCGGGCGTAGGTGTATACGGGTAAGGGCGCCCGGCACGGGAGGGCAAGGATCTTCCAGATTTGGTGCCTCTTTAAAGATACACCCGCAACTGGGACCTTCCTTCTCCACAACCAAACCCTTTTCCCCCCCCCCATGCACCGTAAACCCGAACTCCCCAGCCGTCATAATCCTTACCCCCACCAACACAACCCACCCAAATTTCCTAACAGCATCACCCACCCTCACTCAACCCATCCATACTACAACATTTTGGTGCAGACAGCCCCTTCACAGAGAGCTGAGCTAGGATTGCTCGCCTAAAAGACGAGGTAGGGTTCACAGGGAATTTGAACTGCCATAATTCTAGGCACACAGCAGCGAGCATGGTATGTGCCGTCATACGTAAGCTTAAATTAAAAAAGAACCATGCACATTATTAAAATGCTGGTAACAGGTAAAAGATAAAATAGTGAGGATAAATAAATAATAAAAATCATTAACTACGATTCCCACATTACTCAAGGTCTAAATGATACGCGGAGTTACATGCGGAAAATTATGGGGAGATACTGGCATATATGGGAGGTGAATGCACTACTATTCACACATTTCATTTTTGACAATTAATATAGTAATTATATTAATATAATAATAATAAATTAATTATTTTAAAAGATTTATTTCACAAAATGATCTAGGGTAAAAGGCTATAGGTTTGGAAGATTTAATTCACAAACTAAACGATAAATATGCAATTGTACATGAATTCTACCGGTTTCTAATAGCCTGATAACGAAATAAAAATGGATAGTAAGAACAACTGTGGGAAATGAGAGGCACAATCCATCACCTTCGGATATAACGAGCGCTCGCTATAGCGAGTGATTTCCCAGCCATTGTGAGCACTCGTTATACCGAGCTTCCCCTGTATTTAATTCATATTTTAATTTTTATGATCATATAGATAAGATAGATAAAAAGGACTTAGGATGTTGGGCTTCACCACATAACAGAATCAGGAGACTTTCATGATATTTTTCTCTTGAGGGTACTATTTTTCGCTCTCGTTCTGCCACTATTAGAATATGGGTCTGTGATATGGAGTCCTTTTTATGACTGCCATAGGAACATAATGGGGTCGTTTAATATTTTTTTACTGCTGAATCTGACAGAGTTTAAAATTAAAAGGTCCGTATTTTTCCATTCGTTGGTCATCCATGCAGTTCTCGAGTAGTAAGTAGTGAAAAACTGATGTTTTTAACCCTTTTGCTAGAGGGGGTGCACAAAAGATTCAAGTGTCATACCTTCGTCCAATCACAACTGAGACTGCACAACTCCTTCGCCCAACCCAAATGGGGGACACACAGCTGATTCTGCCAATGGAAGTGGTTGTTAGACTCAATGCGGGGTATTTGGAAAAGCACTGCATATGCGATTACATCGTAATTTGTGATAAAGTACATAAACTTCAGTTCACTTTTATTCATGCCATAATGTACACGAAAAGTATTGAGTGAATTTCATTGTTCAGTTATTTTGGGTTATTTACAGGATGTGCAGGAGCTTCGTACACAGGGCCCCTCTCCCCGCCTCCACTTTCCCTCCACTGTTCACCCCATAATAGTTCAGGAGGGGAGTGGATGACGAAGAAGTCTTTCATAAAGTTCGATTGGTGGGCATCACCTTTTGTGTAATTTAATTTATGAGTCAACAGCATTAGTTATTAAATTAATACTTTTACTGAAGTTCATTTTTCATTTCCATCTAACAATTTCATTCATAAAGTAGCAATTTAGGTCCCAAGTAAACACCCCCATTGAAAAATTCTTGAAATATTTTGTAAGACTACGTGCAAAAAAGTCTTGGGCTGATATGACTTGGACTTCTTACAGTAAGATGTATAATGCTTTAGGTCTCAATACTTTAAGTAATAGGAGAATACATGCCACTACATATTTTGTTAGTATATAAAAAAAACTTGTGTTTTTCCAGTTCCTCTTCCTGGGCCACCTGCAATTTCCTACAAAGTTCTGGCATGCAGAAAATTGTCACAAGGATTTTAGGTAGGTCCGGAAAGGCCTGGGAATCGAACTTGCGACCCTGAGATCAGTAGCTCAGCCTTCTACCCAATAGGTCACCACGAACTCGATCTATTTATTGTTTCTATATAAAGAATGGAAAAGGCAGGCATTGTATGAGGTATATGGAGCAAGTTGTCAAGGATATAAAAGAGAGGAGCTACGTCAATACGAAGAGGTTGACCGATAGGTTGGCGTCAAACCAATCCTAGGATTGTTGACTGATGATGATGATAAAATTCTAAATAATAAAACCAATTCACCAATGCTGCTGGAAATTATATCTTTTTGTGTACCCAATGCTAATACAGTAAACTCTCGATAATACAAAGCATGATAATACGAAGTTTCGATTATACAAAGAAAACAGCAGGTCCCGACTAAAATCCTATAGTAATAACATGGCAATATTCGAAAATACGAAGTTTCGAAAATATGAATTTTTTGAAATTACAAACTTCGGTCCCGGTCCCCAAAACAAATGATGAAATTAATTTTTACGAACCTCGGCGAAAAACTGCTACAGCAAAACTATTTCTGACTGCGTAGCTTTCATTGTTGCCAATTGTGCTGCATCAAAATTGAAATGCGTGAATAGCCGTGCGTTCACCCCCGACCACGCCCCGGCATCTCCCTATCCCACTCGCACTGCCTCTGCTGCCCCTTATTGTCCGCTTAGTTCCTGCTTTCGGTCGTTGGCGCCACTTGTTCATTCGCCCTTCATTTACCTTGTGCCAGCACACAAAGTAAGCGTCTTACGGTGTTTCACTGCGGCAAACCACATTTTTGTGAAACTGTTCCTGCGAAAAAGATCTGGGTTTCTTTTCTCAAAATCATCATTAAGTGTTTTAGAGTTTCAAAACCAGACTGCATTGGTAGAACACTATGGTCGGTAGGAGATACATCACATCGGGTTGTACCGTGGAAGAAGGAGGCGCTCCTTCTTCCATGGTTGTACCTCTGAGTATAATTCGGATACCGAAAAGGTGCACTGCTTTGTGGTCCTGAGGGTAGAAAGCCGCCGCGGTGAGTGGCAGAAGTTCATTCCTCGCGATAGTTTCTTAGTGAAGCATCCGCAAGTTGGGTGTGAGAAGGACTTTTTTGAAAAGGATATACTTCGCGAGAAGATACTCACCGACATTGAAGGAAATGTCATAGGCGTGGTAAGATTTACTACTTTTTATAGCATTTTTAGTTATTATCTTAATTTACCTATGAATTGAATTCCCTTGGTGGCCAATTATTTTTTCTTTCACTGTAACTGATATTTCCATTTCATAGACCAATTCAACCCACGTGTGAGCCATGCGTCTGTGCAATTACGTTCTCAGTATCATTTTTGGTAATTGCTGCTATCAATGTTGCTCCTATTTATGTTCTATTGGTGTCGCTTAGAACAATTCGATTTCATTATTTCTCAATGATGTTTTTGAAGAGCAAGTTACTCATCGAACACACCCCGCCATTTCAGAGCCTTTTCAAATGGCCTTAAAATTAACATTTACTTCTCTAGTAAACTGGGATTTCTCAATACAAACTTTGCGTAAATTAAATATATTTATGGCAGGGCACAAATTGCAGTCAATGAAGTCTGTTTTCTTTGATGAATGAAACTACCCTATTCTGCGTGAACATGTTTTCACCAGAGCTAGCTTGAAAGATCTGTATACAGTACTAACCTCGGCTCTGTTATCGAAACAACTTCGAAGAAGCGCCCTAGATGGGTAATAGGTGCTGTAATGTATGTACAGTATACATTGATTGGCCTTCGTGAAATTTCCCTGGGTTACGCTGAGCTATGATTCTTCTATATAAAGATGGTGTATGCTCAATAGTAGGATATTCCACAGAGAAAAAAAATCATTCACTCGAACCCGGACCCCCTGGTTCCGGATTCAAGTCCCGGTCAATGCGAATGATTTTTTCCCTGTGGAATATCTTAATATTGAGCGGTTTCAGCGGGTAACGCAGCTTAAGTTTTCACGGCCAGTTCGTGAACTTTGACTATGGTGTATGCTATTTATTTCTCCCTTTCGTTTTGAAATACATCTCTTGCGCTAATTATGGAAACTGAATATATTTTCTTCTTGCCTGGGATGATGTACCTAACGTTCAATCTTTCAGGAAATGTATAAAAAGCCAAAACAGGAACCAGAGACTGTTCCTAGGCTGTTTAATCAATTCCCCAAGTACTTGAGAAAGCCGCTGAAGAGGAGAAATTCCCTTAAGAATAAGACACAAACCCCTGCCAAAATAGTAGCTCCTAATGAGAATGGAGAAAACGAGGAGCAAAATGCATAGATGGACTTTGACCAACCTTATACTGGTCTATTTGATAGATTTTTGCGACAGTAAGTCCATTGCTTATCCCTCTTATTGGGTAAGGGCAAGCATTCCGGGGTCTGAAGACTCAACAGAATTCAGCAGCCGGAGGCAGGGAGAGGGGGTCATGCCAGTTATGTTGAAGCAGGTGGCCACAGATGAATATATGGCTGTAAATTTCTTTGAGCTAAAATCAATTAAATTAAAATTGTACTAAAATTAGGCACGACATTCAAAAATCCATTAATTGAGCACGACACGTGGGATTTTTATGTTGCTATGGAGCATGATTATGCTCTTCCAGAAATTTTGGGTTGCATACCTCATGGTATATATGTATATACATAAGCAGATGTTTAGTGTACCGTGCAGACTTCTCCAATCCAGTGGGATATTCCCTCATCCCGATTGCCAGGCTGGGAGGATGTATTTGAAAAATATGGCAAGTGCTGTCATGCTTAAGTTTCCTAAGTATAAACTTTCTGTTTGGGAATGGGATTTGGCCAATTCAGGATTGACGTCACCTAGTGATTCGAAGGTGAGAGTGGGAATGTATAATTTTACCTAAGGTTTAATTTCTGGGATTCCATGGTGCAATTAATATGTCCCTGAAAATTACGCCGTGCCAGGAGAGCTGCAAAAGTTGCATTAGGCGGCCGTATTTACGTTGAAGAGAGACAATCATTTGTAGGATATTGAAAAATATCCTTAGAAAGCTTTTGGAGTCTCGTTCCATGGTGTTTCTGGTAAAATACGTTAGCTTATCCCCAATAAGTAAGCGCTTACAGCAGTCCTTACAGGTTTCGGTTTCATGAAGTAATATTTCTCCTTGGTGGGAAAAAAACCCTAAGAGACTAATTTACCGTATTAAATATCATTCTATTGAAAATCAAATCGTATTCTATGCACTAACATAGCTGCTTCAAGTCCTGTTTACTCATTGTTTTCACCCTCTCGCGTTCATGCTCAAACAAACCAAATTGAAACACTATTATCTGGACACGCATTTGCGCAATTTTTCGGGCCTACACGATGCAATTTTAATGAGTAATAGTTAAAGTATCTACTCGCGTCCTGCTGCAATGGTCACATTACCTGGGTAACCGTTCAATTCATCAATTTTTTTTTTAAGTTTCAGGCTTCACTTTATGGAACTCACTCGCAGGAAAGGCATTACAAATTAGTACGCTCAAAACTATTTTATTACTAAATGCAATGGTAACGAAATGTAGTGGAACGTATCAAAATGTAGTTTCTTTCCTAAAATTCTTCTTGAAAGAAAGGCGCCCAAATAAGAAGACAATGGAATACTTCTATACAAGGTACCTAATTTGGTGGTCTTCGAGAGGGAGAATTATTTTATTGAATCAATCATCCTTCCCTTATATGTATACCCCTTCACAATGATTTATTGATAACAAAATGCCAATGCAGGAGTTTATTCTTTTCTTATACTTGAATTGTTTTCTTTTTAAAAGTTTCCTTGACCAATTTTTTCCTCATGGATATACGTTTCCTTTTTGCTTCAATTCTCACTGATTATTATGCTTCTTAAGCAACAAAATTCTTTCACTTCTTTAAGCATATGTTTCTGTGGCTGTCTCATCTTTTAGTACGTGCCTCCTCTCGGGTTCGGCACCGGGTGAGGCTTTTCATGGCCGACTTTTCGATGAGTAATACGCTCATCCAAACATCGGCAATGAAAAGCCACACCCGGTGCCAAACCCGAGTGAATTTCACTAATCAATTATCGTGTGTTTGATGAGTAACTTGCTCTTCAAAAACATCATTGAGAAATAATGAAATCGAATTGTTCTAAGCGACACCAATAGAACATAAATAGGAGCAACATTGATAGCAGCAATTACCAAAAATGATACTGAGAACGTAATTGCACAGACGCATGGCTCACACGTGGGTTGAATTGGTCTATGAAATGGAAATATCAGTTACAGTGAAAGAAAAAATAATTGGCCACCAAGGGAATTCAATTCATAGGTAAATTAAGATAATAACTAAAAATGCTATAAAAAGTAGTAAATCTTACCACGCCTATGACATTTCCTTCAATGTCGGTGAGTATCTTCTCGCGAAGTATATCCTTTTCAAAAAAGTCCTTCTCACACCCAACTTGCGGATGCTTCACTAAGAAACTATCGCGAGGAATGAACTTCTGCCACTCACCGCGGCGGCTTTCTACCCTCAGGACCACAAAGCAGTGCACCTTTTCGGTATCCGAATTATACTCAGAGGTACAACCATGGAAGAAGGAGCGCCTCCTTCTTCCACGGTACAACCCGATGTGATGTATCTCCTACCGACCATAGTGTTCTACCAATGCAGTCTGGTTTTGAAACTCTAAAACACTTAATGATGATTTTGAGAAAAGAAACCCAGATCTTTTTCGCAGGAACAGTTTCACAAAAATGTGGTTTGCCGCAGTGAAACACCGTAAGACGCTTACTTTGTGTGCTGGCACAAGGTAAATGAAGGGCGAATGAACAAGTGGCGCCAACGACCGAAAGCAGGAACTAAGCGGACAATAAGGGAACGTGCGACGAGCCCATGTTGCCGGGGGCTGCCCCCGACATATGCCAGGATCTCCCCATCATTTTCCGCAAGTAACTCCGCGCATCATTTAGACCTTAAGTTATGTGGAAATTGTAGCTAATGCCATTATTTATCCTGGCTATTTTTTGTTTTGCTTGTTACCAGCATCCTCATAATGTCCATGGTTCCCTTTTAATTTAAGCTTACCTGTGACGGAACATACCATGCTCGCTGCCGTGCACCTGGAATTATGGCAGTTCAAATTCTCCGTGAACCCTACCATGTCCTTTACCGTAAGCAATCCTAGCTCAGCTCTCTGTGAAGGGGATTACCGGACCAAAATCTTGTAGCATGGACAGGTTGAGTGAGGGAGGGTGATGCCATTAGGAAATTTGGGCGGGATGTGCCCGGCGTCCTCACCCCAGTTCACCTCCGCCCCTGTGACGTAGATGCCCGACCGTGTTCGTTCGCCCCAGATGCCCGCATTCTAGGCAGGTGCCCAGGGTCCTAGGCGGGTGCCCGGGTTGCTCACCCAAACTGAGGGGAGAGGTGGTAAAAGAGTGAGCAAAAAATAAAATACGCAGCGATGACGATCTTAGGGTGGTCGCCCATCCAGCCAGCGGGTGACCACCTATACTCAGCAAGTTCTCCGTTAGGTCACATTTATGATACTTTGGAAAAGTCCATCATATGTCTTCGGGTTGAGCCTCTCTCTTTATCTCTCGCATACAAGTGGGTGACCCTCGCCAAATAGAGATCATGCGAGCTTCCCATTTGTCTTTCCATATATGTAGGAGAACATCTCTTTTCCTTCGGAATATGGACTCACCTTTCCATAGTTTCACATTTTTCACACAATCAGGAAGACCTCTGTTTACTCTGATCATTCCACAAACCCTTGTTTTTCTTTCGAGAAGTTTTTCTGCAATGTTCACACTATTGTAATAATTATCCATGTAAACATGATGCCACAAGCCTAAATTTAAGCCAATAACTGACAAAATTGTACCTACAAGCTTATGTCCCTCACCAGTATAAATCTGCAAATTGCAGATATATCCAGTTGCTGCTTCACATACCATGCGCACTAATAGGCCATATTTTGTCAACTTGCTAAATTATCTTTTATTAGGTTTCATTTTGTTTGTATATGATGTTTGTTCATTATAAATATTTTTTTTTGTTGAAAACATTTTAAAAAACATTGGGATGCTTTTTTGGCTTCTAGCACAAATTAATCACATTTCAATTAATTTCAATGGGAAAATTGATTTGAGATACGAGTATTTTGACTTACGAGCTCGGTCACAGAATGAATTAAACTTTTATCTCAAGGTACCACTGTATGAAAAAACAGAAACAATTGTATTTCCACAAAACGAGTAAAGTTGTTGTAGAAAAAAATCAACTTCCTATCATCTGTGTGGAATATATTTTCCAGGATCAAGCGTTACAAATGCAATTTATGCCATTACTTCTTGCATAAAGTTGACTATTCTTATCACATGCTAATCAAATACTATATTTTTTAAACCTGTACAACTATTCTTTCGAGTGCAGTTAAAATAAATATCATAAGTTTATTTACATTAATATTTTATTATTTTCCAAAATATGAGATCCTATTGGAGCCTTATTGTCTCACCCTCTATCCAGAAAGGTTTAAATGCAAAAATAGAAAAAAGACTTCTGAGTGTATCATAGGCCAAGAATAATAAAATATGGAATATTAAATAATAAACAAAATCAAAAACCTAAAATTAATTCAGAATAGAATGGGTTTACATTAACACATTCCATTATGTTTAGCTGTTGTAAATCAAATCCTTGAATGCTTTCAATTTTAAAATTTAATGGGGTCGAAGAATCCATTTATGGAATAACTGTGGATTCCATTTTTAAGAAGGAAAAAATCATCATAGAATATTTCAAGCTGCTAAACTTTTAATTTTGTAACATCTTATTATTAATAGCCTTTAAAATTGAATTTGTCTATAGTTGTTTTATAGGGAGAGGTTGTGTGATTCAGATAATGAAATAAGACATTTTTTCATGCAATTAAAAGCAAAATAAAGAAATACAAGTATCAGTTTTTTTCTTCATTGGTCCAGATTCATGAGGAAAAGAGTAGAATGTCATGCTGATAGCCTGCATCTGCCGAACTCATGCAAGCCAACAATAGCAGAGTGGGCTAGTCTACTGCAGGTGATGAAGTTTGATACTTAGCACCGTTTAAAATTTACCTTTCAGTGATTGAATCGAAAATTTTATCATCCTGGATTTTCACCCTTGAACGTGAATACTCACTTTTTTGTAATTACCTATATCACTTAAACTAGATCTACAAATACATCACTCAAAAAGAGATTATAAAGTTAACGTAATGCTCTAAAATTATAGTTCTGTAATAAAATACTTTTCCAATCACTTTCACTAATGCAGACTTATACTATTTTTGTTTACTTTGTTGACTTATAATTTGACATTAAATTTTTATAATCTCCTCTTTTAAGTGCCTGCTTGTATGATAATAATCTGCCCATGATTGTAATGGCATTGTAATAAAGTACGAAACTTAGGACATAAGAAACCAGAAACATACCTCTTCTAAGGTTTCCACATGATGAAGGGCAAAATTTGGACATGCTCACAAGGGATTTATCACTGGCTACTACATGAGGTATGCAGTTGTTTAATACAGCCAAGTGATTTCTGAGTTCAATCAATTCTGCATAAAGTTCATGCTAGAACAAGGATAAAAATCTCACATTAGCCTGGAATTACTAGTACCCTAAAATCAATCATTCAACCAACTTCATCATACAGATACATATTATCAATATTGACTAGACTGCTTTGCCTATGCATTACCAAGATGAAGGGAAGAATGGTATCTCGGGCAATATTGATCACAATACTTGCAACATCAGAAGGAATTCCTTTTTGACAGCCGTGTTTACTAATAAATGAGAGCTGGTGACAGGGATCTTGATAATCAAGTCAAGAAAATATTATTGAAAGTTAATTCTTAATAACAATGTAAGACTGTGAGTGCAGGTATCATGAAATGACAGTATTCTTGGAAGCCATGGTGGAATTTAAATTGTTACATAAATACAAGAAGAGGGAAGAGAAGAATACGCTTACCAATGTGATAAAGAGAGGTAGGATGTATTAGGAGGAGGATGGACATCATGTTTCAAAAAGCATACATATTTGGATGCAATAGAACACAAAGTATTTTATACACATGAACACATTCCTAAACAGAACACTTAAAAAAATATTAAGATGCCATTGAAGCACAAAATAAAATTTGGAAAAGTAAGTTTCAACTTTAAGTTTAAGATATTACCCTCAAGAGATAGAAAAGTTTTAACAAAAAACAGTACAGTCGAGCATCTTTAATCCGGCACAGTCGGGACCGAAGTGATGCCGGATTAAGGATTTTGCCGGACTATGGGTCATGCATGGCAACTGGTCTATTTTTGACATCTGGGTGTTTTCATTGAAAGGAGTAAATTATTTATAACAAAATATATTCGTTCTCCACTTAATGAACATTATTTAAAAAAGTCACTAAGAATAATCAGAAATAAATGGTTTCTTAATTTGCAAAGTTATTACTTAAAAGTATCGAAGTTGCGCAGAGAGTGAAAATAATGGAATCTAAGCATCGTGTGCATCATTTTGCTGCACATTTAAAAGTAGGTATAATATTATTACTATAAAAGGTGTATAGAATTTGATATTTCTTATGCATTACTTTGCGCAACATACTTCCTACCATGCTTGGTTTGTTATCAGCTGATTCAGCACGACGTCAACGTGTGGGTGTCGTCTACACGGCCACCCATCACTACGTCGCAGGCAATCGGACTGGATGACTGTTCAAAGACAACCATTAATGGTAGTCTTCCTTCAGCAATTTCAGGCTCATCATCTTCATCCCCACTCGGATTTATTGTTATTAATTACCAGTTCAAGTGAAATGTTTCACCATCTGTGAAATGTTGTGTGGTGAGAGTATCGTGGCCGCTGACTATCCTTTCCTCTAAATTTACCAATTCCATTTCCTTTAATTCAGGATTATGGATGGCGTTTGCAAACTCCATCATCATATTTTTATCCTCAGAAACATGAAATTTTTTACATCCCCACTTATTTCGTCTACGTCAAACCTTAAAGCAGGCCACAATTTAAACCACGCATGTTTTAGAACTGACTGTGAAATACTATTCCATGCATGCGAAATTTCCCACATCACGTCTTCTAGATTGATCATATCTGTTTCTGAAATAGTTTATCCTGCTCCATTAGCATTTGGCCAGAAATACTAAGCCCTTCGCTTCGACACAATCGAAACCATGTGATTTAAATCAGCTCTTAAATCTTCTTTGATAATATTTCTCTGTCATCCATTTCTTCGTGTCACTTTAACAGTAAAATTTTGAGGATTTTCTCTTTCAGCTTCTTAATGTCCTATATTGTTGAAGATCCCACTCATTATGTTTCAGACAAACGCTTTACTGATGCAACGGCATCAAGCTTTTTCACAACTTGCACTTTTTCTGTGATCATTAAGCTTTTGTACTGATGCCTCACCCCTCTGCTGTTGCCATAACTGTATAGGTGAGATATGATTAGAAAGAATCATAAGCAGATAACAAATAATTTTATCAAATTACGTCTAGTGGTCAATCAAAAATGCACGCACCATTGAAAGTGGCCGATCTGTAAATTAGTCGTAGTCCGTCTCGGCGATGTATTCAAATTTATATGTTTACTTCAAGTTGCAGAATAATTCCAGTGTACATGAAGTACCAGAAATAAATATGTTTAAGTTATTCTGATTCTCGGAATGGGAACATTAACGTTAAGAATGGGATATCTCGGCAGGTTATGAAGCATGTTTAGACATTTTCCACGAAGTACCGGGTAGTTGGTAAGGGCAAAATTGCCGGATTATGGGTGTTCCCGGATTAGGCATTCCTGGATTAAGGGTGCTCAACTGTATCATGGAAATAAAAATAAAAGTGCCAATGTGAAGACTACTTCTCTAAACAGCCAACAGGTATTGGTGGTTACATTATATAATAGCAGAAATTCCACAAAGAAAAAAGATCATTCACCTAGACCAGGAATCAAACCCAGACCCCTGATATCCCGCCAGGTGCTCTACCATTTGAACAACCAAGACATCCTTTTTTGTTATGGAAATTAGGGGCTTTAAAGAAACAATATATTGCTGAACTGATGGACATATTATGTCGCACAGCAGCCATAGTCATGCACATGATGCCACTGTCCACAAGATTAAAGCCAACATTGAAACACTAAGGTGCTTCCTTATAACAAATTCAAAGCTCACAAACTAACCGTGAAAACCTCAACAGCATTACCCACTGAAATTTCTGATATTGTGTAGTTTCAGTGGGTAATGCCATTATGGTTTTTGTGGCTGGTTCGCCAGCTTTGAACTGACATTATAGTTCATAACAAGAAGAGTTAAAGTAATTTGATTGTTATGTACACATGCATTAGTTAATGAATCAGAGTAGTGCATCTGACCAAAGCCAATATGATGTCGCTGTATGGTTATCATAATATTTTATCAAGGAATCCACAAATAATAACTTTGACTTCTCATTTCCATTTTATTTTCTAAAAACCTCAAAACTCAAATCATTGTCACCTCTTCCCCATGAGCACTGGGTTTCATGTCCTTTTCACAAGGCACAATGGGAGTGCTTCCTTTGTTAATATCATCAAATTCCATAAGTGAATTTTCATGTGTATCAATCAACCCATCACTAGAGACTGCACTGCCTACCTCAGAGGATTGTTCATTCTTTTCAAGCTCCCAATCAGGAAACTCATGAGCCTCTTGACTTCTTTTGAGAGGTTGCTCCTGAAAAAGAGTAGTACATTGTGCAATGCCTTTTTGGTTATGACTAGAGGTGGGACGAATCCTAAATTTTCTCGAATCCGAACCCGAATTCAAATCCTAAGAGGTTCTCGAATCTCTCGAATACCTCAAATCTCTCGAATCCTACATATAAAGTTGATAATAACAGAAAAGAAAAGACTTTAGCAGCTGCATTCAATGAAAAACAAATTTAAGAATTGTTTTCAAAAATACAACTCATTATTGCAATAATACAAATAAGATTTGAAGAGCTAACATACATTTGTAATAAACATGACACACAAAATTTTTTGCATGAAATGAAAGCATGTGAAAGTTCTAGGAGGCATAGCGATGATATGTTTCCAGAAAGTTATTAAACTGATACTGAATTGCATGTTTAAAAACGATATTTTTTTTCCAATACTGTCGCGTCTTCAAGACTCATTCAAAGTGATAGACGAGCTGCTTGCATGAGACAATTCCTCATGTGATAAACATTGTATTGCATTGTATGCAGGAGGACACGGGGAAATATATTAACTAGATTACATATGGTTGGGCCAAGATTAGGAACAGTGTGAAAAAATTGTAGTTGTAAATCGGAGAGAATATCAGGAATTAGTTTACAGGTGTATGAGGAAAGATGCAGAAAAGCAAGCAGTATGGTGCAGTAGACACAAGAGTGGTCAAGACACATTGGGTGTTGGCACAAACTATGGAGTAATGATTGAAATAGAAAGATTTAAACACAGCAAGGCGAAATAAAATTTAAGGAAACAAGCAAGAGACTTAGGGGGGGTATGAAGAGTGTGAGAGAAAAGTGGCAAAAAGGTCAATGTAAATAGGTTGAGAGGTTCCAGAGAGAGGGAGAAATAGGTGCCCTGTACTCAAAGGTTAGAAGGTTATTCAGCAGCAAGAAGTAGAATACAATACTGTGCATTAATGTTAAGTCAGGAGAGCTGCTGATAGAACTTACAAGAGATTAAGCAATGATGGTAATGAATACGAGACAAGAACTGCATGGCACTAACAATAGGCAAGGGAACTTGGGAATAGAAGAGAAAGATATAGATAAGGACAAACTGGGACCAGGAGTCCAGCCATGCTAGTAAGTTAGGGTAAACATTATGAGAAAAGAAGGTGTTAGAGACTATAATGTTATCCTATCAAAGCTACTTAAGAATCGAGGTTGAGAAGAACGTGATGATTTTACTGGTTTGTTCGCAGGATGTATGAGGATGAAGTTTGGCTGGAGGATTTTTTAAAATCTGTATTAATACCTACCTAAAAAAGAAAGAGAAGGCGCAAATGCTGAAAAGCATACACTTCTTAAATAAAAAAAAATTTCATCACCTATGCGATAGCATCAGCCAATCTGCGAATTATGCAACCCTGACAACAATCGTGACAAAAATTACGTACGTGTACTGTAATTTCTCGCAGCATTACAATTCCACAGATGACTTGGGTCACGATAACTGGTGATACATCTGAGAAAATTTTACTTATCTTTCATAGTGGTAACTTATTGCATGAGTTTTTACTTTGTATTTCACGGAGCGTTGAGTCCATCCACCAGTTATACAACCAGGACCACAATCACAGCAAAATTGTCTCGTAAAATGCAAATGGCGAACCATTCAAAAATTTGCTAGCGTAAATAAAGGGAAGATGTTATTTGCGGACATATGAAAATTATTAGGACTTGAAGGAAAAGCCGTTAATGGCGGGAAAACGTAAATTGCGGGGACGTAAAAGCGAGGTTTAACCTTATTTGTAATGAACGTTTTTATCGGTCGAAACTAATCTGTTCTAAGTTATTACATAAAGAATTCGATTTTTATTTATATTTTAGGATTCGAAAGATTCGAATGATGAAAATAGCACAAAGATTCGAGTATTTGTTTTTCGAATCTTTTTCAAGATTCGAGGGATTCGAGGATTCAAAGATTCGATTGTCCCATCTCTAGTTATGACGAAGCCATTCATGGCGATATTTGATGATCTAGAACTTAAAAACCACTTTTCAAGTTGGTATTCCTACATACAATGACTTCTTGATATTTTATTTTTTTCGACCGATGCCTACACTAGCTAGCATGTTTCTGAATCACAGCGTGATTTTTCATAATTGTATTCATTGTAGAGACCAGTAATCTTAGATGTTTCGCTATATCAGTGCGAGTTGCATTATGAGAATCTACAATTTTTATTTAAGTCTAAGTTGAAAACATTATTGTTGCTGTGAATGTTTCCGCGATAATTAGAGGATACAAGGGTTTCCGGTTTTTTCCACGTTGGTTCATTCTACTGGACGACAATTTCGCAGGCAATCCAGACGGCATCTTCAGGTCTGAAGTATATGAAATTTGACTGGCAATATATAGTACAAAGATATAGGAAATATATGGGACTAAGGTATAGGAAATTTGATGGGATGCTATCTTACGGACCTGAAGATGGCATCTGGAGAGCCAGAAAAACTGTCATCAAGTAGGATGAAACAATGCAGAAAAAACACGAAAATCCTCGAGTCATCTGAAAATATTCTAATTTGTTTCCATTTCCAAGTAAAATAAAATTTATGATCCGGAGTAATTAAGGATAACATAAACAACACGAGAATATTGAGCTACCTCGTTGGCCAATGCAAGCAGTTATCTAACTTCAAAAATTTCTCAACAAAATAATTTTATATATTTGAAGTGGTTTTCACGTCATTAAACAAGTTTCATAAGTTTTGTTTTGTAGTAACATGATGTAAAAGTATAGAATCAATGCAGCACGATGTTCTGACCAATAATCCTCAGTTATTGTCCACCAGTTCAGTTCATGTATTTTTTAACATTCCATAATGTCTGGGTAAAAATTCATTTTCATTCTTTCACTCAACAAGAACTTTGGTACAGTTTAAATACACTCCTGCAGGTGTTCCTAAATTATAACTTGAATCCTATACACATTCATTTCATAGTACGAAACGCTTCCCGGCAAAAGGAGCGCGATTGTAAATATTTCATCCTTCCATCACTAGTGGCACTGTGTACTGCCCACTCTGCCGCTAAGTTCAAATTCTTCCATAAAACAGAGCACATTACTGCTCTCTCTCGAGATTTTTAAGTGTATATGCACAAAACGAGGTAGCAAAAGTGTTTCATACAGACTGGTATGTATGGCTAAATGTCAAAGAAGGGATTTTTTAAAAAATCTATCACATTCTAACCCACATCTAACACAAACTGCAGGAAAATGGAAAAGTCATGGTGTAAATAAGGGATTCTACATACGTTGGAGATATAGGAAATTGGATGGGACCCGATAAAAATGTTGTAAATAAAAAATTAATTTTATCAATTACACTAGTTCAAACACCATGAAAGAAGAAAAAAATCCTTCATTTTTCAAAAAATGAGTTAAATCTTAATAATTTTCTATATCCATGAAAATAATCCAATTCAGAAATATTTGCCAAAGAAAATTAATCATAAATTTCAAATTTTTCCAGCTTAATCCTTATAGTGCCAGCCAGCTGGTCTATTGGCCCTTGGAGTAGGTATACTTAAAAAAGGGACAGCAGGCTTATCTATCAGCCCAATGCATTCCTCTCTTATTTCTTAATAAAAAATATGCCACATATTACTGGTGCAAAAATCAAACAAAATCAAAATTTGTCTAGAACAAATCGTAAACATTTCCCTCACACAGAGATGGTGACTTTCAGCTCATTTGACAATTGATTTAACTCTATATTATCAATTACGTACTCAAGAAACAAAACCCTCTGACATGAGAGAGATAATTGATCACAGATTCTTATTAATCACATTCATTGAAATAGTTTCAATCCTAATTCTTAGGCATTATCAGATGAAATAGGAATATGATGTGCCTTTACTCATTGTCATGAAATCTTTCAAAGAAAATGAAATCTTGAAAGATAATAAATACATATATCACTTATATATGATGCTGAAACAATAGCTGTGCTCACTGATACAGCTGAAAATGTTTCTTTCCAGTTATGATTAAAATAAAGTATAATTGGATTTCCTCCTCAGCTGATTTCAACTCATTGAGTTCACTCATAAGAGTAGCACAAACATGTCCCATTTGCATCACTGACATTATGAGAAAATGTTTAATGCAATCAAACCTTTGAATCCTTCTCAGGGCTAGTCCTCTCATCTTCCTCTGTAGAGGAGCTTGGACGACTTTCACCATTTCTAGAAAATTTGAACTTTGAAAGGGAAATATTTGGTTTTTTCTCTGTTGAAGGCTCCCTGGCCCTTTTTCGGCTGCCAAACATCTTCTCCATGATCCCTTTAAATTCATTTTTATCCTTGGAGTTAGTTTTCAAGTGGAAAAAAGCAAGAGTAATCTTAAGATCACGCCATGTAATTTCTGGAGGGCAGAGATTTTTAATTGGGGTCAACCGGGTGAAATCTGAAAAGTTAAAAATACTGTTAGACATAGGCCACACTAATGATTTATAGCATAAAATGATATAATGAAGTATGTTATCGACCACTATATTTTTATGTAGAAATGGATAATTTTTCTGGAGTAGTTTGGTCGTTTCAGCATTAATAAATCATAGAAGATAAACCTAGCATGCCATATATTGTAAACTAAAGCATTAACTAATTGTTCAGATACCATATATATATTATGAAGTAATCATCATGGGTCAACAATCCTAGGATTGGTTTGACACAGTCCTCCATTCGATTCTTCTATCAGCCAACCTCTTCATATTAGCATAATTCCTCTCTTTCACGCCCTTTACGACCTGTTCTACATAATCTCATATGAGACCTGCCTTTTCCATTTTTCCCGTTCACTTTTCCCCCGACAATTGTCTTCATCAGGCCATCGTGTCTTAAGATATGGCCGATTAGGTTGTCCCATCTTCATTTTATAGTTTTCAGCAGACTTCTCTGTTCTCCCACTCTTCTTAAGACTTCTTCATTTGTCACTCGGTCAATCCATTTTATCCTCATCATTCTTCGGTAGCACCATATTTCAAATGCTTCCCCCCTTTTCTTCTCCATTGCTGTCATCCTCCATGTCTCACTGCCATAAAGAAACATG
Source organism: Platycnemis pennipes (assembly GCA_933228895.1). Lineage (NCBI taxonomy): Eukaryota > Metazoa > Arthropoda > Insecta > Odonata > Platycnemididae > Platycnemis > Platycnemis pennipes. Next base: position 124,498,399 of record OW121851.1, on the reverse strand, counting down.
CTCCAGATATACGTTCTAATGAATTGCTTCCTTACTTCTAAGCTTGTATTTCCAGCTGTAAGTAAGGTTCTTCTTTTGATAAAATGCCCTCTTTGCCTAGGCTATTCTACTATTTCTTTCTTGCATTATGCAGTAAAGAATACAGAAATACTGGAGGTTTGTAATATAAAATTTCATAAAGATGATTTCTTTCAAGCATTGTAAAATCCATAATTAATTTCAGGTTTTTTATTTTACTCAAAAACAGATTAGCTATAACTATCAAATTAATGGATGAAGGAGATACTTTGTGGAAATTACGAACATTAAACATGGTAAATGAAACAAATTTTGTACATTCCACACAGCTTTATATATTCCCCTAACGATTTCCACGACTAAGCATCATTCATTTTAGTTGGCCCCCTTGAAAATGACGCTTAGTCGTCGAAATCGATCGGGCAATATATAAAGATGTGTGGAATGTTTAATGTTTGTTTCATTTACCATGTTTAATAGCTATAACTATATTTTTCTCATAGTTTCCATGGCTTAAAATCACTGGAATATCTCATAGCAAATCTAATTAACATAAATGGGCTTTTAAGATAAAACATCTTACAATTCCTTTTATTAAGCTGTTTTAAGTCTCATTAGGTGACATTCTTACACCATTCAGATTCCAGAAATTTGGGAAGCAGATTCATCAGTGATGGACGAAGAATGTTAGAAATTAGTAACATAGCCCAGGTGAAGAAGGCCATCTACTAAATATAGCTTTAATAACATCTGGAAAACATAATTGGAATAGAGAAATAATGAAAGACTTCATTAAAACAAATATATGGAACATACACGCTTCTTTAGGGGCTCTGAGGAATGGAAGTTACCAGCAGCAGAAGAAAAACTGTTATACATTTCAAATATCTTTGGTGCTGGGAGGCAGGGTTAAGATTAGGGTTGGGGCAGGGATTCGAAGATTCGGTCGAATCCTATCGAATCCATGACATTCGATCGAATTCAAGGTTAAAAGATTCAATCGGATCCAAAGAGTTGATCGAATCAATGGATTTAAGATTTGAATACCATTCTTGCGGATTCTATCTATGAGTGGCAGAGAACTACTAGTAAGTCCTCGACTCACGCGGATCTGAGTTTCACAGATCCAGAGTTATGTGGATGTTCAGTTAGGCTGGTGACATGCTTACATTTCTCCACGTTTCAGTTGCCATGACAAAGTCAACCACATGATGACCCGCGACTCATTGCCAAGTGTGCAAGAGTTGATGCCAAACTACGGGTGTTCGGAATGCCAACTCTAGTTTAAGTCATTACATAGTTCGATAGGTGATATTTGATCATCATGATGGTGAAAAAGACTGATGTGATCAGGCATCAACCGTCTTTTTTTCGGCTCATTTTGACCTTGCCACGTAAGTTGACGCGTAGTTAATTATCTACTCCATAGATGACACCTGTTGTCCATTGCAGCAAAAAAAGAAGTAGAAATCCGCAAAAGTCGAAACACCACAACTTTCCTATCCATTTTTGAACCATTAGCGGTGCCACTTTCATGGCGGCAATCGGCGACGATTACAGAAAACGCCATCTTTTGTGAGGCCGCTAAGTTAACATAATACAAAAAAGCCGAGAGTAACAGAAATCCAATCTTTCTTTCACTGGATCAATGTCTAAAATAATAATAATTAACTAAAACTTCTTTTTTTTTAATGGACAACAGACGTCATCTATGGAGAAGATAATTAACTATGCGTCGACTTATGTGGGAAGGTCAAACTACGCCAAAAAAAGACGTTGATGCCTGATCACATCAGACTTTTTCACCATCATGATGATGATAAAATATCACCTATTGAACTATGTAATGTCTTAAACTAGAGTTGGCATTCCGAATACCCGTAGTTTGGCATCAAGTCTAGTGTGCTTGGCAATGAGTTGCGGGTCATCATGCGGTTGAATCTGTCGCGGCAACAGAAACGCGGAGTAATGTAAGCATATCTTTGGCCTAACATCCACGTAACTCCGGGTCCGTGTAACTCAGATCCGGAGTTACGTGGACTCGGTAAGTTTAGGACTTACTGTAATTGCTCGTTTTTAACATTTAAATCATAAATACCATGGTAGGAAATGTTTATGCAGCATATTGTAAACTAATAATTCTTGTCCAAATATGAATTCTTTGAAATTCCCCAATGTGAAAAAACTAACAAAAAAGTTCCTCAGCATTCTTCCAGCAACAGTCCCAGACAGCAACGTTCAAGTTTTACTCATACTCTTTTGGTAGATTTCCCGTTACTCGTGCGTCACGACTATAACCCGTCTCTGGCACAAGTATTACACGGGTGCGCGTATTTGAGATTTGAAAGAATAAATTATCCCTGAGAGCATACTTAAAATTGTATGCATCTAACTTTGGTCTATTTAATGTCTACGGATAACCTCACTGATTGAAGTTTGCTGTAGACCAAGATAATAAAGTCTTTAATGCCAATTGCAATGATGGACACGGTGGACCAAATTTGAAAAAAAATCACCAACCAAAAAATAGTATTACATAATATGTTTTAAATAATTCACCATGATACCCTTTTAAATATTTATAAAAACAGAATTGCTGGTACATCGGCAAATGTTATTTCGTCATAATCAGTCCATTACTGCGCTTAAACAATATCATCCTGTAAAAATTCCTCTCATGTGGCCAAGTTGGCTGCACTTGCTTCGGAAGTTTTCTTTTGTTAGAAATCATGCCCGAGCATGGAAACGCAATAAACAAACATAAACATGTGCCAAATCTTATTTGAGTGTAACTGTAATTTATCATCTCAGTGTGTTTTACACACTCTAGTGACATAATACATATACAGTTGTCTTATGCATTCTTGTATTGTAAAGAATAATTTGGCTCCGGTTCATCCACTGGGTACTTGTGTACTGAGGCTATCATACTGGTATGTGCTATCTTTGAAATTCAAGGCTATGGAAATGTCTGCTAAGAAATCCATTTTTCTTTCTGTAGCATCTGCATTTTATTGTCTTTACAGATTTCCTCAACCGTAGAATACTTGTTTTCCGAAGTTACCTGTAACGTTACATGTTTTAATAAATACATCGTTAAATGGAACCTTGAAGTTTCAACGTGCATTACTTTATTGCTAACAGATATGGTATTTTAGTGGGTTATTTGGACCTTTTTCATTTAATTTATGGCAAGTGGGGTTACATTTTGTTTGGTTGGCAATATATTACCGAGTGAATAATTGTGTTAGGAACAAATTAGTGTGATATCAGTGAAATTTTTCTTTTCATTTAAAATTTTGGTGATCTATGAACAGCGTCTTCGAAAACGCTGAGGAAGTGCCATTGATTGTGTGCTGAGGTGCTGTTGTGTAAATTTTGTATACATAATTCATTTGCATTGGGCTTCTGGTAATTAAGGTAATTGTTATAATATTTTTTGATATGTTGATGGTTTTTGGCATAATTCCTGTAGAAGCGGTTAGATTTGGCGTTTTTCAGGCAGTATGCCAGAGGGTGGGAAATGTTTGCTTAGAATGAAGTTTTCTAAGTTTGTAATATTTTACGTTAACTGTTATCTTAAATATTTTCCCTTCATGAAAATTTCAGTCGATAGAGTTATGCCCGATTCTATTTTGGGGAACTGTTTCATGATTTGAAGTAAGCCACCTTATATGAAGAACCATGATTAGCGCCTGACCGGGGGTTGTATGGCTACAAGGTAGGTTCGCAAGTGTGGTATAATGACTGGTTTGTACTTCTAGGAAGGCTGCTCGGCTGTGAAAGTATTGCAGAGTTGGCTGTTGATCACCCACGCACAGTTAATGTGGTGACTATTATGAAAATACATGATTTATTGGAATGTATTAGGAGTTCATAAGCTTCAATGGTAAATTCAAATTTGCCGCCGGAAGCAAGGTCAATGATGGTGCACTCTACCGGGTAATGGTGGAAGCTTAACTCAGTTGCCAGCCGAGACAAAAGTAATACATTAGTTTGGGCGGACATGGGACCGAAAATACACTAGTTCAACATGTGTCGAGCTGGCCTTGCAATGAGTTTGACATGCATGAATTATGAATAGTACACGAGTTTCACACCATTTTCCAACGAGCTGTGCTGTCTGGGGTATTTTCAGAAAGAGCCTTCAGTACTGCTGGAAATTTGGTTGATAAAAACTGAAATCAATTAGATCCTCACAGAGTGAAAACGCTGCATTTTCTAAACAAAATCTTGTAATCTGTTTTCGTTGAATTCTCAATTTTAGAAAAATTAAAGTTTGATTTACTTTTGAAATTACCCATTCTTTGTATTTGCTCTTGAACATGTCCTTAATTTCAGTGAGTGGGGATTATATGACCATTATTCATTTATTATTTACTTTAAGAAATAAGATTCTGCTTAAATTGGATTTAATTAGAGAATTCACTAGAAAGGAAGCATTATTTAACAATTTACAGATAAAAGGAAGATTTGAACATAATAAAACTGAGGAGGATTAGGATTTTGGATTAGGATTCGAGATTTGGATTCTATAAAAAATCAGGATTTGGATTCGGGATTCGTATTCGATCAAATTTTGGATTTGCCCAATCACTAGTTGAGATTATTGGGGGTGAGCAAAGAGAAACTGGCTCGTCACGTGACTTTCTGCAAGCGAACCAGTTTTCAGTAGTGCGTGGCCTAGCCTCTGGGAAATTCAGTCATTATCAGACCTCCGTGGAGCTTTGTTACTCTACACGCTATGTTGCCAATGTTTTCCGTTATGTGAGAGGGACAGCGAGGATGACGATTTGGAAGACAGCAATACAGATGAAGACAAAGTCTCACCTTGGCCAGTCCCTCAGACCAGAGAATGAAACTGGGAATGCCTATTATTTTCTATGTTTAAGCTTGTTACTTTTTATTGGAAATAACAAGACTACTAATAGCAAAAACATTTTAAATTTATGCAAAAATATTTAAAATTATGTATTGAACGATGTGAATAATAACAACAAAAGTATCGGTTAACCTATTCCTGATTTTAACCAACTTCAGCTGCTTCCATTTTTAGGGGAAATAACATTCTCTTTTTCGTATTGATATATGCTTTTTATGATTATGATGCTTTTGAATCACTATTCCAGTCAACTCCAAAGACTCAAACTCTTCCAGTCATCATCATCAGTCAACAATCCTAAGATTGGTTTTATGCAGCCCTTGCACTCGATTCTTCTATCTGCCAAACTCTTCATATTAAAGTAATTCTTCTCTTATACATCCTTCACACCTTTTTCCATGCATCTCATATGAGGCCTGCCTTTTGCATTCTTCCCATTCACTTGTCCCTCGATGATTATCTTCATCAGGCCATTGTGGCTTAAGACATGGTCAATTAAGTTGTCCTGTCTTCTTTTTAGAGATTTTAGAAGACTTCTTTTTTCTCCAACTCTTCTCATAACTTCCTCGTTATTAACTCAGTCGGTCCATTTAATCTTCATCATCCTTCTGTAACACCACATTTCAAATGCTTCCACCTTTTTCTTCTCCACTGCTGTCATCGTCCATGCCTCACTGCCATAAAGAAACGTGATCTAGATGTATGTTCTGATGAATTGCTTCCTTACTTCTACACTTGTATTTCCAGCTGTAAGTAGATTCTTCTTTTGATAAAATGCCCTCTTTGCCTGGACTTTTCTACTGATTATTTCTTTTTTGCTTCATCCATTGTTGGTTCCTCATCCAGATTATCCCAAAAGGCACCCTTCCCCACAAATTTTAGGCCAGCCTCTCACAGCACACGAGGGATTTAAAATGGATAATAGGCACACTTAAAAGCTAGAAAAACAGAAGAGTGATGTATATAAAATAGATAAAGAGTAAGTCATGAAGAGGCTAAAAGAAAGAGAGGGGAAAGATCTAGGTAATTAAAGTTATGAATTAATGCCTGAACAACCTTTACAGACACAAATACTATGGCAAAATGAAACATTAAGGGAAAAGTGAATAGGGAGAACTGCAGATAAAGACTTTAGATGTCTTACGAGCAGCACATAGTGAAGGATGTAAGAGAAGAGTTAAGGTAAAATTTTTTTAGCTGATAGAAGAATGTGGAGCTGCATCAAATAATTCATAGGAATACAACATTCACAACCAGGGATGAAGATGTGAGAGCATATAAAATATTGATTACTAAGAATAACACTTTTCATGAGCCAATTCCAAACTGTGACACCAAATTATCTTGAAGTAAAAATATCAGCACTTTACCAAAGAAAAACAGATTAAAGCCAAGGTACATATCTCAATAGGTTTTCAACACAGAGGGAAAATAAAATTACATAAAAATGGAGCAAATACTTACCTCCATTGATTGGAGGAGAATTAACAATGTTTTCAATAGTTTTATAAGTGTCCTCAGTATAACCAAGACGATTTAAGTCTATTTGCATTCCCCTCTTAATAACTTCAGATATATGAATATCCAAAGTTGACTCTTGCAGTCCCCTGGAGTTATACATGGAAAAAAATATAAGACAAACAGGAAATTCAAATGCACCACATACTTATTTCAACCTCATGGCAAACAAATAAATCAATTTAATATAGATTGGCATTGGATTCAACATTAGGCAGAATATTTGGCTATAATTTAAATACAGCTATGAATAATAATGACTAATGGGAGACATTCCATCACTGTTCGCAAACTCATGGGTACCAATGATACATTTCATAACTCAAAATATGTTTAACCAACCTTTCCTCAGCTATTTCTTTCACACTCTTCCCATTCATCTGAAAGGCTACATAAGTTTCCCTGACAGTATCACTCAAACTGGCCAATTTAAAACTGTCATCTTCTGATCTATCCTTCTCCTTGGAACTAATGCCACACTTATCCGGAGGAAAGTTGTCCAGTTTAAGGCCATTATGCTTGCAGAAATTAATGACCTTATCCACTAAAGCACCTCCAAATTTCCTAATCTTTGCCTCATTGAAACCATCCACTGAAAGTACATTTAGACATCTTATATTTTAGAAATTTCAAACAATTTGCTTGCATTAAACTACATTTTTAATAAATAGACTTCAATGATAGCAGGATAAAATTTCGCTACACACTAGAAAAATCACACTCACTCACTCACTCAGTGATTCAACCCGAAGGTTGGTTTGGATCACACACAACCAATATAAACCTTTTTTAAACCCCTTAAAATAAGGAATATTAAATAATAAACATAATCAAAAACCTTAAATTAATTCAGCATGGGTTTACATTAAACATTTTCCATTATGTTTTGCTGTTGTAAACCAAATCCTTGAACGCTTTCAATTTTAAAATTTAATGTGGTCGAAGAATCCATTTATGGAATAACTGTGGATTCCATTTTTAAGAAGGAAAAAAGCATTTTCCTTCTTAAGGCAAGCTGCTAAACTTTTAATTTTGTAACATCTTATTATTATTTGCCTTTAAAATTGAATTTGTGTAAGTTGTCTTATAGGGAGAGGTTGTGTAATTCAGATAATGAAATAAGACATTTTTTCATGCAATTAAAAGCAAAATAAAGAAATACAAGTATCAGTTTTTTTCTCCATTGGTCCAGATTCATGAGGAAAAAAGTAGAATGTCATGCTGATAGCCTGCATCTGCCGAACTCATGCAAGCCAACAATAGGAGAGGAGGAGGAATAAAGGAGTGGGCTAGTCTACTGCAGGTGATGAAGTTTGATACTTAGCACTGCTTAAAATTTACCTTTCAGTGATTGAATCGAAAATTTTATCATCCTGAATTTTCACCCTTGAATGTGAACACTCACTTTTTTGTAATTACCTATATCACTTAAACTAGATCTACAAATACATCACTCAAAAATAGATTATAAAGTTAACGTAACGCTCTAAAATTTTAGTTCTGTAGTAAAATACTTTTCCAATCACTTTCACTAATGCAGACTTATACTATTTTTATGTTTACTTTGTTGACTTATAATTTGACATGAAATTTCTGATAATCTCCTCTTTTAAGTGCCTGCTTGTATGATAATAATCTGCCCATGATTGTAATGGCATTGTAATAAAGTACGAAACTTAGGACATAAGAAACCAGAAACATACCTCTTCTAAGGTTTCCACATGTTGAAGGGCAAAACTTGGACATACTCACAAGGGATTTATCACTGGCAACTACATGAGGTATGCAGTTGTTTAATACAGCCAAGTGATTTCTGAGCTCAATCAATTCTGCATAAAGTTCATGCTAGAACAAGGATAAAAATCTCAAATTAGCCTTGAATTACTAGTACCCAAAATCAATCATTCAACCTACTTCATCATAAAAAATACATGTTATCAATATTGACTAGACTGCTTTGCCTATGCATAACCAAGATGAAAGGAAGAATGGTATCTCAGGCAATATTGATCACAACTCTTGCAACATCAGAAGGAATTCCTTTTTGACAGCCGTGTTTACTAATAAATGAGAGCTGGTGACAGGGATCTTGATAATCAAGTCAAGAAAATATTATTGAAAGTTTATTCTTAATAACAATGTAAGACTGTGAGTGCAGGTATCATGAAATGAGAGTATTTTTGGAAGCCATGGTGGAATTTAAATTGTTACATACAAGAAGAGGGTAGAGAAGAATAGGCTTACCAGTGTGATAAAGAGGGGTAGGATGTATTAGGAGGATGGACACCATGTTTCAAAAAGCATACATATTTGGATGCAATAGAACACAAAGTATTTTATACACATGAACACATTCCAAAACAGAACACTAAAAAAATATTAAGATGCCATTGAAGCACAAAATAAAATTTGGAAAAGTAAGTTTCAACTTTAAGTTTAAGATATTACCCTCAAGAGATAGAAAAGTTTTAACAAAAAACAGTACTGTCAAGCATCTTTAATCCGGCACAGTCGGGACCGAAGTGATGCCAGATTAAGGATTTTGCCGGACTATGGGTCATGCATGGCAACTGGTCTATTTTTGACATCCGGGTGTTTCCATTGAAAGGAGTCAATTATTTTCACAAAATACATTCATTTTCCATTTAATGAACATTATTTAAAAAAGTCACTAAGAATAATCAGAAATAAATGGTTTCTTAATTCGCAAAGTTATTACTTAAAAGTATCGAAGTTGCGCAGTGTGTGAAAATAACGGAATCTAAGCATCGTGTGCATCATTTTGCTGCACATTTAAAAGCAATATTATTACTATAAAAGGTGTATAAAATTTGATATTTCTTATGCATTACTTTGCGCAACATACTTCCTACCGTGCTTGGTTTGTTATCAGCTGATTCAGCGCGAAGTCAATGCGTGGGTGTCGTCTACACAGCCACCCATCACTATGTCGCAGGCGATCGGACTGGATGACTGTTCAAAGACAACCATCAATGGTAGTCTTCCTTCAACAATTTCAGGCTCATCATCTTCATCCCCACTCAGATTTATTGTTATTAATTACCATTTCAAGGATTTCATCATCTGCGAAATGTTGTGTGGCGTGAGTATCATGGCCGCTGACTATCCTTTCCTCTAAATTTACCAATTCCATTTCCTTTAATTCAGGATTATGGATGGCGTTTGCAAACTCCATCATCATATTTTTATCCTCAGAAACATGAAATTTTTTAAATCCCCACTTATTTCATCTACGTCAAACCTTAAAGCAGGCCACAATTTAAACCACGCATGTTATAGAACTGACTGTAAAATACTATTCCATGCACGCGAAATTTCCCACATCACGTCTTCTAGATTGATCACGTCTGTTTCTGAAATAGTTTATCCTGCTCCATTAGCAGTTGGCCAGAAATACTAAGCCCTTCACTTTGACACAATTGAAACCACATGATCTAAATCAGCACTTAAATCTACTTTCATAATTTTTCTCTGTCAACCATTTCTTCGTGTCACTTTAACAGTAAAATTTTGAGTATTTTCTCTTTCAGCTTCTTAATGTGCTATATTGTTGAAGATCCCACTCAGTATGTTTCAGACAAGCGCTTTACTGATGCAACGGTATCAAGCTTTTTCACAACTAGATGGGACATGATTTGGGAGAATCATAAGCAGATAACAAATAATTTTATCAAATTACGCCTAGTAGTCAATCAAAAATGCACGTGTCATTGAAAGTGGCCGATCTGTAAATTAGTCGTAGTCCATGTCGGCGATGTCTTCAAATTTATATGTTTAGTTCAAGTTGCAGAATTATTTCAGTATACATGAAGTACCAGAAATTAATACGTTTAAGTTATTCTGATTCTCGGAATGGGAAAATTAACGTTAAGAATGGGATATCTCGGCAGGTTATGAAGCATGTTTAGGCATTTTCCACCAAGTACCGGGCAGTTGGTAAGGGCAAAATTGCCAGATTATGGGTGTTCCCAGATAAGGGATTCCTGAATTAAGGGTGCTTAACTGTATCATGGAAATAAAAATAAAAGTGCCAATGTGAAGACTACTTCTCTAAACAGCCAACAGGTATTGATGGTTACATTATATAATAGCAGAAATTCCACAAAGAAAAAAGTTCATTCACCCAGACCAGGAATCAAACTCAGACCCCTGATATCCCGCCAGGTGCTCTACCACTTGAACAACCAAGACATCCTTTTTCGTTATGGAAATTAGGGGCTTAAAAGAAACAATATATTGCTGAACTGATGGACATATTATGTCGCACAGCAGCCATAGTCATGCACATGATGCCACTGTCCACAATATTAAAGCCAACATTGAAACAGTAGGGTGCTTCCTTGTAACAAATTCAAAGCTCACAAACTAACCGTGAAAACCTCAACAGCATTACCCACTGGAATTTCTGATATTGTGTAGTTTCAGTGGGTAATGCCATTATGGTTTTTGTGGCTAGTTTGCCAGCTTTGAACTGTCATTATAGTTCATAAAAAGAAGAGTTAAAGTAATTTGATTGTTATGTACACATGCATTAGTTAATGAATCAGAGTAGTGCATCTGACCAAAGCCAATATGATGTCACTGTATGGTTATCATAATATTTTATCAAGGAATCCACAAATAATAACTTTGACTTCTCATTTCCATTTTATTTTCTAAAAACCTCAAAACTCAAATCATTGTCACCTCTTTCCCATGAGAACTGGGTTTCATGTCCTTTTCACAAGGCACAATGGGAGTGCTTCCTTTGTTAATATCATCGAATTCCATAAGTGAATTTTCATGTGTATCAATCAACCCATCACTAGAGACTGCACTGCCTTCCTCAGAGGATTGTTCATTCTTTTCAAGCTCCCAATCAGGAAACTTATGAGCCTCTTGACTTCTTTTGAGAGGTTGCTCCTGAAAAAGAGTAGTACATTGTGCAATGCCTTTTTGGTTATGACTAGAGGTGGGACGAATCCTAAATTTTCTCGAATCCGAACCCGAATCCGAATCCTAAGAGGTTCTTGAATCTCTCAAATCCTACATAAAAAGTTGATAATAACAGAGAAGAAAAGACTTTAGCAGCTGCATTCAATGAAAAACAAATTTAAGAATAGTTTTCAAAAATACAACTCTTTATTGCAATAATACAAATAAGATTTGAAGAGCTAACATACATTTGTAATAAACATGACACACAAAATTTTTTGCATGAAATGAAAGCATGTGAAAGTTCTAGGAGGCATAGCGATGATATGTTTCCAAAAAGTTATTAAACTGATACTGAATTGCATGTTTAAAAACGATATCTTTTTTCCAATATTGTCGCGTCTTCAAGACTCATTCACAGTGATAGACGAGCTGCTTGCAGGAGACAATTCCTCATGTGTTAAACATTGTATTGCATTGTATGCAGGGGGACACGGGGAAATATATTAACTAGATTACATATGGTTGGGCCAAGATTAGGAACAGTGTGAAAAAATTGTAGTTGTAAATCGGAGAGAATATCAGGAATTAGTTTACAGGTGTATGAGGAAAGATGCAGAAAAGCAAGCAGTATGGTGCAGTAGACACAAGAGTGGTCAAGACACATTGGGTGTTGGCACAAACTATGGAGTAATGATGGAAATAGAAAGATTTAAACACAGCAAGGCGAAATAAAATTTAAGGAAACAAGCAAGAGACTTAGGAGGGGTATGAAGAGTGTGAGAGAAAAGTGGCAAAAAGGTCAATGTAAATAGGTTGAGAGGTTCCAGAGAGAGGGAGAGAGAAATAGGCGCCCTGTACTCAAAGGTTAGAAGGTTATTCAGCAGCAAGAAGTAGAATACGATACTGTGCATTAATGTTAAGTCAGGAGAGCTGCTGATAGAACTTACAAGAGATTCAGCAATAATGGTAATGAATACGAGACAAGAACTGCATGGCACTAACGATAGGCAAGGGAACTTGGGAATAGAAGAGAAGGATATAGATAAGGATGAACTGGCACCAGAAGTCCAGCCATGCTAGTAAGTTAGGGTAAACATTATGAGAAAAGAAGGTGTTAGAGACTATAATGTTATCCTATCAAAGCTACTTAAGAATCGAGGTTGAGAAGAACGTGATGATTTTACTGGTTTGTTCGCAGGATGTATGAGGATGAAGTTTGGCTGGAGGATTTTTTAAAATCTGTATTAATACCTATCCAAAAAAGAAAGAGAAGCCCGCAAATGCTGAAAAGCATACACTTCTTAAATTAAAAAAATTTCATCACCTATGCGATAGCATCAGCCGATCCGCGAGTTATGCAACCCGGACCACAATCGTGACAAAAATTACGAACGTGTAGGTACTGTAATTTCCCGCGGCATTACAATTCCACAGATGACTGAGGTCACGATAACTGGTGGTACATCTGAGAAAATTTTACTTATCTTTCATAGTGGTAACTTATTGCATGAGTTTTTACTTTGTCTTTCACGGAGTGTTGAGTCCATCCACCAGTTATGCAACCAGGACGACATTCACGGCAAAATCGTCTCGTGAAACGCAAATGGCGAACCATTCAAAAATGAATATCAAGTTCACCATGGAAAAGGAGAAAAACGGTCAGCTTCCTTTCCTACACATCCTAATACGTAGAAAAAGGGATGTAAGTTTAGGGCACAGCGTATATCGTAAGCCAACTCACACCGACCTCTACCTGAACAGTCATAGTCACCATCACCCGTCACAAAGAGGCGCAGTATTAGTGACACTGTTCCACAGAGCCAAATCAATTGCAGACGACGAGAGCATTTCGTCGGAATTAAAACATTTAAAGAAGACCCTCCAACAAAATGGATACAGCAGATGGCATATTTCGATGGCCCTAAAAAGGTCTTTTGACGCAAAGAAGAACATCGCTGATCTCGGGAAAGATCGAACGAATCCTTCGTTGCTTTGATATTGAAACGATCCACCTACCTCAATCTAAGATTAGGGACTGGTTGGTGAAGGCCAAGGATCCCATCGGACTGAAGACTCCAGGGGTATACAAAATTCCCTGCGAATGTGGTATGGTGTATGTGGGAGAGACCGGTGGTACCATCGAGCAAAGGTTGAAGGAACACCGAAGACACTTCCGACTAGCCCAAATGGATAAATCAGCTGTTGCGGAGCAGAGCATAAAAAGAGACCACGCAATACAGTGGGATAAGGCAAAATTACTTTGCCGATCAAATTTCTATTGGGATAGACTCACTAACGAGGCCATTGAGATCCATCTGGAAAATAATAACTTAAATAGAGACACTGGTTTCAACCTCAGCAACACCTGGAGGCCGGTAATAAATTGCATCCGAGAGATGAGGAAGGCCGGCCCGGCGGTGAATTTTCAAGGAGGCCAACAATCGGGCCCGTTAAATTCAAGCCGACATCTCAGCCAATCAGGAGACACCTGACCTGGGCAAAAGATATATATATAACCGCAATAATAAAATACGGCACTCAGAAGCCCTGATGATGAAGAGCGAGTCGCTCTTTGAAACGTAGGGAGTAATGGAGCCTATTAACCGGTGTCAAGCCCGAGAAACATTTCTTCATTCAAAAATTTGCTAGCGTAAATAAAGGGAAGATGTTATTTGCGGACATATGAAAATTATTACGACTTGAAGGAAAAACCTTTAATGGCGGGAAAACATAAATTGCGGGGACGTAAAAGCGAGGTTTAACCTTATTTGTAATGAACGTTTTTATCGGTCGAAACTAATCTGTTCTAAGTTATTACATAAAGAATTCGATTTTTATTTATATTTTAGGATTCGAAAGATACGAATGATGAAAACAGCACAAAGATTCTAGTATTCGTTTTTCAAATCTTTTTCAAGATTCGAGGGATTAGAGGATTTGAAGATTAGATTGTCCCATCTCTAGTTATGATGAAGCCATTCATGGCGATATTTGATGATCTAGAACTTAAAAACCACTTGTCAAGTTGGTATTCCTACATACAATGACTTCTTGACATTTTATTTTTTTCGACCGATGCTTACACTAGCTAGCATGTTTCTGAATCACAGCGTGATTTTTCATAATTGTATTCATTGTAGAGACCAGTAATCTTAGATGTTTCGCTATATCAGTGCGAGTTGCATTATGAGAATCTACAATTTTTATTTAAGTCTAAGTTGAAAACATTATTGTTGCCGTTAATGTTTCCACGATAATTAGAGGATACAAGGGTTTCTGGTTTTTTCCACGTTGGTTCATTCTACTGGACGACAATTTCGCAGGCAATCCAGACGGCATCTTCAGGTCTGAAGTATATGAAATTTGACTGGCAATATATAGTACAAAGATATAGGAAATATATGGGACTAAGGTATAGGAAATTTGATGGGATGCTATCTTACGGACCTGAAGATGGCATCTGGAGAGCCAGCAAAACTGTCATCAAGTAGGATGAAACAATGCAGAAAAAACACAAAAATCCTCGAGTCATCTGAAAATATTCTAATTTGTTTCCATTTCCAAGTAAAATAAAATTTATGTTCCGGAGTAATTAAGGATAACATAAACAACACGAGAATATTGAGCTACCTTGCTGGTTGGCCAACGTAAGCAGTAATCCAACTTCAAAAATTTCTCAACAAAATAATTTTATAAATTTGAAGTGGTTTTCACGTGATTAAACAAGTTTCAGTAAGTTTTGTTTTGTAGTAACATGATGTAAAAGTATAGAATCAATGCAGCACGATGTTCTGACAAATAATCCTCAGTTATTGTCCACCAGTTCAGTTCATGTATTTTTTAACATTCCATAATGTCTGGGTAAAAATTCATTTTCATTCTTTCATTCAACAAGAACTTTGGTACAGTTTAAATACACTCCTGCAGGTGTTACTAAATTATAACTTGCATCCTATACGCATTCATTTCATAGTACGAAATGCTTCCCGGCAAAAGGAACGCGATTGTAAATATTTCATCTTTCCGTCACTAGTGGCGCTGTGTACTGCCCACTCCGCCGCTAAGTTCAAATTCTTCCATAACACAGAGCACATCACTGCTCTCTCTTGAGATTTTTAAGTGTATATGCACGAAATGAGGTAGCAAAAGTGTTTCATACAGACTGGTATGTATGTCTAAATGTCAAAGAAGGGATTTTGTTTTTTTTTAAATCTATCACATTCTAACCCGCATCTAACGCAAACTGCAGGAAAACGGAAAAGTCATGGTGTAAATATGGGATTCTACATACGTTGGAGATATAGGAAATTGGATGGGACCCGATAAAAATGTCGTAAATAAAAAATTAATTTTATAAATTACACTAGTTCAAACACCACGAAAGAAGAAAAAAATCCTTCATTTTTCAAACAATGAGTTAAATGTTAACATTCTTCCATATCCATGAAGATATTTAAGACTTAGTCCTTAATCCAATTCAGACATACTTGCCAAAGAAAATTAATCATAAATTGCAATGTTTTCCAGCTTAATCCTTATGGTGCCAGCCAGCTGGTCTATTGGCCCTTGGAGTAGGTATACTTAAAAAAAGGGACAGCAGACTAATACATCAGCCCAATGCATTCCTCTCTCATTCTTAATAAAAAATAAGCCACACATTAATGGTCCAAAAATCAACAAAATCAAAAGCCTGTAAACATTTGATTGTAAAATTGCAACCTGATTGTAAACACTTCACTCACACTGAGAGACGGTGACTTTCAGCTCATTTGGCAATTGATTTAACCCTTAAGTAGGCACGTGGGGTCTTTAAAGACCCCAAGGGTTTAGCAAACGAAATATTTTATCTCATAAATCACTTTCAAAGCTATGAAACCTCATAGTTCAATAGGAAAAATTAAAGATTCGTATGTTGAATTATCCTGCTTTGAATATCTAGTGTAAAAAATAGCAAAATAGCAAATATCTAGTGTAAAATACACAAATGTGGTGAAGATATAAACAATTCCGCATGGGGTATTAAACCCCACGCACCCACTTAGGTCACAAATTGAGGTGCGCCTACTTAAGGGTTAACTCTATATTATCAATTATGTACTCAAGAAACAAAACCCTCTGACATGAGAGATATAATTGATCACAGATTCTTATTAATCACATTCAGTGAGATAATATCAATCCTAATTATTAGGCATTATCAGATGAGATTGGAATATGATGTGCCTTTACTCATTGTCATGAAATCTTTCAAAGAAAATGAAATCTTGAAAGAGAATAAATACATAAACAGTACAACCTCTATACAACGAACCCCCATACAGCGAAATTTTTAAGGAAACCTCCCTATTTGATGTTTATAACAATACTTTGAAAGTGGATGTATTTCTGTAGTAATATATAATATTTTTTTTTGCTTTATTTTGTGTGAAACTTGATGACTATGTCAATATTTTGAAAGTGAATGTATAAGAAAATCCCACAAGATTTGTCTCAACTTTTGTGTATATGTACTCATGCTCCAAAGGAAATTATTCCTAGAGCAAATAAAATATCTATCTATCTATCTATTTTGGTCATTGGCCCATTCCCGGACCCTTCCAATGGACAAATGGACAATGCATGCAAAAAAAACCTCCCGTAACGAACCTCTCTAATTACGAAAACTCCCTACAACGAAGTCTGAGAATGGGCCCAAAACATGAAAAGTGCCCCTCTAGAACGAATTATTGAGAACAAACGCAGTATTTTGCATTTACAGGTAATTTTTTCCATCAATATTTACGTAATAAGCAGGAAGTAGAACCGCAGCGGAGTGTACCGCGTCTTAACCGTTCTGCTCCGAGCTTCGAAGGCGTTCAAATCCGAGACCTACAGAGTGGAGGGCATGAAGGAAACTTGACGCTCTGGCTCAGTGAAGGCCATAGTCAACTCTGATGGTTCCCACCATAAGAAACGTGTAAGGGAAGCCAAAGCTCCGCTCCCCATGGCTCAGTCTATTGCTCCGCTCAGACCTTTGTGCCGCTCCGAGCAGGAGCGCTTGGCAATTTTGCGCTCCTCTCTGAACCACCTAGGCGGTTTACAAGTCGAACTTGTTCGACAGAAAATCCACGGAGTAGCTCTTATTAAATTAAATTTCAATAATATCCCATTGAGCATCCCTAATCAGGATGTCCAGGAAAACTTGGAGACTGCCCGGGAAAACCTGGAAAATTGGGAATTATTCGTGAATTTTCAATGCAGGGAAATGTTCGTGGATTATTCATGATTTTTTGGTCTGAGTCGGGAATTTTAAAAACTCTTAATTCAAGACAAAAAAAATCTTTATTTTAGAAATAGGATCAACAACGATGTCTTTATAAGTCGCACGAGAGCTGACTGTATGTACGGCGAGGATGGTAGATGGTCCTGTATTTAAATTTGTGAGGAGGTAAGTGAAGGAGAAATAAATCGAAAACCGGATTAGTTATTATAGGAATTATTGTACTTCTGTCTCTGTGCCTAACCAGGTGGGGTATTTGAAAAGCGGCAGACCACTGGGCCATGTTCTATCGGAAACACATGAACTTTCGGTTAGGGGTAAGGGGAGTCATTGAGGAGTGGAATGGGCGAGGGAGGTCTCCCTGAAGGAACGTGGGAAGGGGAGGGGAGATAACAGCAGCATTGTAGAGAAAGAGGCGAGTAAGGGGGTAGTTATTCTTTCTTTTGGAGGGGGAAGGCTATTGAATAATAGTCATTTTGGTATGGAATGTTTGGGAGGGTTTAGTTGGCAATGCACTCCTTCCTCTTACTCATTTCAGTGCGTGCACTAGGTTAGATTTCTTGCTGTGTCCAACTCAAAACGTCTCCATTCCAAATTGTTAGCATGCAATATTACCGGTGCAACCACAGTTTTCAGAACAGCGAACTTTGCTCGTCTACTTGGTTTAGAAAGAGGTTCTTCTAATGTCATAAAAGACGCGAAAAGGAGTGGGATCAGGTTCTTTTACATGTTTTTATTCTCTTAAATTCTAACATAAGACATATTTAACTCATGTGATTCTGCTTTAGCGACTAATTATTCCAGTTTAATAGTTTTAGCCTGCAAACGGTGAACATTTTAAAATGAGAGACGTTCTGCAAAGGACTGAAAAAAAGCAAACCTGATTCAAAATTTTCTTCAAGTATGAAGAGGTATTACTGGATGAACGGTGACAAGGCATGGATTCAAATATTACCTGGCATACTCGAGGATGGTACTGCATTTTGGCACCGAAGAACGGGTGTGCCAACAGAATACCGATCATGACCAGCTTCTATGAAGGCATCATTAATGCATTATCATCTGAGATTGCCATTGTGATCTCAGGGCATTGCCGACTGCCACGTTTTTACTTGTGGTAACTAACTCACCCCACCTAAATTCCATCGTTGTTTATCGATATCTAATACATATATACCGGTCACGAACAAAGATGTTTACCAGTATTTCAATTGGATTTCAATTCCAAAAATGCATTTTATTTCATAAGTCTAAATGGCAATGTGTGCTCTTTCAAAAATTGCTGCATAAAACTGCCAATTGATATTGACTTAAATTATTGCACTCCAAGAATAATATCGACTAGATACTCAGAAGAATTATGGAGCACTTTAAAAATGCATAATCCACAGGCATTAATTTTGGCATTCCTTTAATTTCAGAACATAACTAAAGTAAGCTATGAGGCGTAGAGCAGAATGGACGAGAAAAACAATAATTTCAATTAGAAATACGCAGATTGAAAATCACGTGGTGATAGCCACGGTATTTGATTACAAATAATAACAATTGTTTATCATCACTGTAGGAAAGCTGAATAAAGCAAGATTAAGAAATTTACACGACTTGCATCGTAAAGCACACGGCACACTTGGGTTCCCCTGCGATGACGCAACCCACATATCACATCCATACAACGAAACCCCCTACAGTAAAGTTATAATTTTTTCGGTCCCAACAAATTTGTTGTACGGAGGTTTTACTGTATCACTTATATATGATGCTGAAACAATAGCTGTGCTTACTGATACAGCTGAAAATGTTTCTTTCCAGTTATGATTAAAATAAAGTGTAATTGGATTTCCTCCTCAGCTGATTTCAACTCATTGAGTTCACTCATAAGAGTAGCACAAACATGTCCCATTTGCATCACTGACATTATGAGAAAATGTTAAATGCAATCAAACCTTTGAATCCTTCTCAGGGCTAGTCCTCTCATCTTCCTCTGTAGAGGAGCTTGTACGACTTTCACAATTTCTAGAAAATTTGAACTTTGAAAAGGAAATACTTGGTTTTTTCTCTATTGAAGGCTCCCTGGCCCTTTTTCGGCTGCCAAACATCTTCTCCATGATCCCTTTAAATTCATTTTTATCCTTGGAGTTAGTTTTCAAGTGGAAAAAAGCAAGAGTAATCTTAAGATCACGCCATGTAATTTCTGGAGGGCAGAGATTTTTAATTGGGGTCAACCGGGTGAAATCTGAAAAGTTAAAAATACTGTTAGACATAGGCCACACTAATGATTTATAGCATAAAATGATATAATGAAGTATGTTATCGACCACTAAATTTTTATGTAGAAATGGATAATTTTTCTGGAGTAGTTTGGTCGTTTCAGCATTAATAAATCATAGAAGATAAACCTAGCATGCCATATATTGTAAACTAAAGCATTAACCAATTGTTCAGATACCATATATATATTATGAAGTAATCATCATGGGTCAACAATCCTAGGATTGGTTTGACACAGTCCTCCATTTGATTCTTCTATCAGCCAACCTCTTCATATTAGCATAATTCCTCTTTCACGTCCTTTACGACCTGTTCTACATAATCTCATATGAGACCTGCCTTTTCCATTTTTCCCGTTCACTTTTCCCCCGACAATTGTCTTAATCAGGCCATCGTGTCTTAAGATATGGCCGATTAGGTTGTCCCATCTTCATTTTATAGTTTTCAGCAGACTTCTCTGTTCTCCCACTCTTCT
The DNA here is from genome assembly GCA_933228895.1 of Platycnemis pennipes. Classification (NCBI taxonomy): domain Eukaryota; kingdom Metazoa; phylum Arthropoda; class Insecta; order Odonata; family Platycnemididae; genus Platycnemis; species Platycnemis pennipes. The sequence continues at coordinate 124,478,038 of OW121851.1, read as the reverse complement.
TAAGACTTCTTCATTTGTCACTCGGTCAATCCATTTTATCTTCATCATTCTTCGGTAGCACCATATTTCAAATGCTTCCACCCTTTTCTTCTCCATTGCTGTCATCGTCCATGTCTCACTGCCATAAAGAAACATGCTCCAGATATATGTTCTAATGAATTGCTTCCTTACTTCTAAGCTTGTATTTCCAGCTGTAAGTAAGGTTCTTCTTTTGATAAAATGCCCTCTTTGCCTAGGCTATTCTACTGACTATTTCTTTCTTGCATTATGCAGTAAAGAGAACAGAAATACTGGAGGTTTGTAATATAAAATTTCATAAAGATGATTTCTTTCAAGCATTGTAAAATCCATAATTAATTTCAGGTTCTTTATTTTACTCAAAAACAGATTAGCTATAACTATCAAATTAATGGATGAAGGAGATACTTTGTGGAAATTACGAACATTAAACATGGTAAATGAAACAAATTTTGTACATTCCACACAGCTTTATATTGTGACGGATTGGCCGTCTTATCTTTGTTTTTCCCTGGTCGTGCCTCCCGCGCGTCGGTCATTCCCGTCCCAAGCCAGGTCCCCGTTACGTAAGCGAGATGAACGCCTGCCTTTTTCTGCGTGGATATCTGGTAAAATGTTCCTTTGTCTTGTGCATTGGATTCCTTAAGAGTAAGAATCACGCCACTTGTGTCTACCCAGGTCATTGGGCAGTGTAAGCCGTGAATCTATTGGTGATTTTTGAATTGAAGTCACGTGTGATGGGGATGAGCGTTACAAGGAGGACGCCGACGGTTGAGTCGGGTGAGATATCAGTTGGCAGTTGGTGATTGGGAGTCGAGCAGAGAAGCTCAAGGTGTGCTGGTGAAGCCAGGCGAGAGTGTGGACGGAGAGAGAGGCGATAATCGGAGTCGGAGATCACCACGACTTCCGCGAGGAATTGACAAAGTCGTTCCCTAGCGGTTTTTCCTGCGTGCTGTCCCAGAAGAGGAACCAGACGCAGCGGACCTCGATCCCGGCACCCCACAGAGGAGGTGCGGTTTCGGGTAGATAAGGGTGACAGACCGCAAAAGGTAGTGGGTCGCCGCATCCCCGGAACCAAAGGTTGGACGAGTTCCTTTCAGTCGGAAGGTGCATTATTTCAACAGGAGTTGTTGAATTCCGTTCTCCACGCCACCATACCGAAAACTCAACGGTGCAGTCTCTCCGCGCTGGATTTCGCCGTCAAGCTCCACACCAGCTCACACATAAGTATCGCCACACCCGTATTTCCCCAATCCTAAGTGGTTTCAACCCTCTTATTCACGCTTCCCCACTGTGAAACCCGTGTGCGCCAGAATAAGTGGTGTACGAGATATCCAAACTGAGTTAAAGTCCCTTCAGGTCAAGAGAAGAGTCAAACTGATCCCAAGAGTGGACAATCATAGTCCTACGGGACCATATTTCTGTATCACTTACTCCCGTCCTCATCATTAGTATTCATAAAAGGACGAGGAGCGTGTAATTCTTTCCATTTAGTAGTTTATTTTATTCTATTTTTTTATGCTTGGTCATTTATTTGGACAAAGTGTTACAGGGTTATTATTTCATTGTGGTTAATTTCGTTCCATTTATGTCTCGCCATTCATTCACCTCTTCATCCCTCATTAGTCATTAAGACCTGTGTTATTTAGCTGTAGAGTGCCTTTGTGTTCATTTTCATGCTCATTTCAGTGAATAAATGTTGCTTGTGTTAATTGTAAAAAAAAAGGCAGAGGTTCATTCTTACGCTTCGCGTAATTTCTCCCGCGCTCACGTCATACGGCCCTCACTGTTTTACCGTCCGCCCTGGCTTAAAGTCCCCCCGACCCTCGAACAATTTGGATCGTCCTTGCTTTGCTGGCTGAGCTGGTCCGATGCCGCGGTTTTGAGGTGGCGCCCTTCTCAAACACGCGACAAAGGTCGCGATATCCCTTTTTCTCAAAACCATTTCCCACCCGGGAAAGTCCGAAGGAGACGAGGTGTCGAGGCAAAGGTAAGGGTTCCAGTACTCGAAGGCGTAAGGACTGCGGCGAGTCAACGGGCAAAGGAGAATCAAGCCCGTTCCGTCACAATATATTCCCCTAACGATTTCGATGACTAAGCATCATTCATTTTAGTTGGCCCCCTTGAAAATGAGGCTTAGTCGTCGAAATCGATTGTGCAATATATAAAGATGTGTGGAATATTTAATGTTTGTTTCATTTACCATGTTTAATAGCTATAACTATATTTTTCTCATAGTTTCAATGGCTTAAAATCACTGGAATATCTCATAGCAAATCTAATTAACATAAATGGGCTTTTAAGATAAAACATCTTACAATTCCTTTTATTAAGCTGTTTTAGGTCTCATTAGGTGACATTCTTACACCATTCAGATTCCAGAAATTTGGGAAGCAGATTCATCAGTGATGGACGAAGAATGTTAGAAATTAGTAACACAGCCCAGGTGTAGAAGGCCATCTACTAAATATAGCATTAATAGCATCTGGAAAAAATAATTGGAGTAGAGAAATAATGAAATACTTCATTAAAAAAAATATATGGAACCTACACGCTCCTTTATGGCTCTGAGGAATGGAAGTTACCAGCAGCAGAAGAGAAAACTGTTATACATTTCAAATATCTTTGGTGCTGGGAGGCAGGGTTAAGATTAGGGTTGGGGCAGGGATTCGAAGATTCGGTCGAATCCTATCGAATCCATGACATTCGATCGAATTCAAGGTTAAAAGATTCAATCGGATCCAAAGAGTTGATCGAATCAATGGATTTAAGATTTGAATACCAGTCCTGCGGATTCTATCTATGAGTGGCAGAGAACTACTAGTAAGTCCTCGACTCACGCGGATCCGAGTTTCACAGATCCGGAGTTATGTGGATGTTCAGTTAGGCTGGTGACATGCTTACATTTCTCCACGTTTCAGTTGCCATGACAAAGTCAACCACATGATGACCCGCGACTCATTGCCAAGTGTGCAAGAGTTGATGCCAAACTACGGGTGCTCGGAATGCCAACTCTAGTTTAAGTCATTACATAGTTCGATAGGTGATATTTGATCATCATGATGGTGAAAAAGACTGATGTGATCAGGCATCAACCGTCTTTTTTTCGGCTTATTTTGACCTTGCCACGTAAGTTGACGCGTAGTTAATTATCTACTCCATAGATGACACCTGTTGTCCATTGCAGCAAAAAAAGAAGTAGAAATCCGCAAAAGTCGAAACACCACAACTTTCCTATCCATTTTTGAACCATTAGCGGTGCCACTTTCATGGCGGCAATCGGCGACGATTACAGAAAACGCCATCTTTTGTGAGGCCGCTAAGTTAACATAATACAAAAAAGCCGAGAGTAACAGAAATCCAATCTTTCTTTCACTGGATCAATGTCTAAAATAATAATAATTAACTAAAACTTCTTTTTTTTTTAATGGACAACAGACGTCATCTATGGAGAAGATAATTAACTATGCGTCGACTTATGTGGGAAGGTCAAACTACGCCAAAAAAAGACGTTGATGCCTGATCACATCAGACTTTTTCACCATCACGATGATGATAAAATATCACCTATCGAACTATGTAATGTCTTAAACTAGAGTTGGCATTCCGAATACCCGTAGTTTGGCATCAAGTCTAGTGTGCTTGACAATGAGTTGCGGGTCATCACGCGGTTGAATCTGTCGCGGCAACAGAAACGCGGAGTAATGCAAGCATATCTTTGGCCTAACATCCACGTAACTCCAGATCCGTGTAACTCAGATCCGGAGTTACGTGGACTCGGTAAGTTTAGGACTTACTGTAATTGCTCGTTTTTAACATTTAAATCATAAATACCATGGTAGGAAATGTTTATGCAGCATATTGTAAACTAATAATTCTTGTCCAAATATGAATTCTTTGAAATTCCCCAATGTGAAAAAACTAACAAAAAAGTTCCTCTGCATTCTTCCAGCAACAGTCCCAGACAGCAACATTCAAGTTTTACTCAAACTCTTTTGGTAGATTTCCGTTACTCGTGCGTCACGAGTATAACCCGTCTCTGGCACAGGTATTACACGGGTGCGCGTATTTGAGATTTGAAAGAATAAATAATCCCTGAGAGCATACTAAAAAATTGTATGCATCTAGTTTTGGTCTATTTAATGTCTACGGATAACCTCACTGATTGAAGTTTGCTGTAGACCAAGACAATGAAGTCTTTAATGCCAATTGCGATGATGGACACGGTCGACCAAATTTGAAAAAAAATCACCAACCAAAAAATAATATTACATAATATGTTTCAAAATAATTCACCATGATACCCTTTTAAATATTTATAAAAACAGAATTGCTGGTACATCGGCAAATGTTATTTCGTCATAATCAGTCCATTCTTAAATAATATCATCCTGTAAAAATTCCTCTCCTGTGGCCAAGTTGGCTGCGCTTGCTTCGGAAGTTTTCTTTTGTTAGAAATCATGCCCGAGCATGGAAACGCAATAAACAAACATAAACATGTGCCAAATCTTATTTGAGTGTAGCTGAAATTTATCATCTCAGTGTGTTTTACACACTCTAGTTACATAATACATATACAGTTGTCTTATGCATTCTTGTATTGTAAAGAATAATTTGGTTCCGGTTCATCCACTGGGTACTTGTGTACTGAGGCTATCATACTGGTATGTGCTATCTTTGAAATTCAAGGCTATGGAAATGTCTGCTAAGAAATCCATTTTTCTTTCTGTAGCATCTGCATTTTATTGTCTTTACAGATTTCCTCAACCGTATAATACTTGTTTTCCGAAGTTACCTGTAACGTTATGATGTTTTAATAAATACGTCGTTAAACGGAACCTTGAAGTTTCAACGTGCATTACTTTATTGCTAACAGATATGTTATTTTAATGGGGTATTTGGACCTTTTTCATTTAATTTATGGCAAGTAGGGCTACATTTTGTTTGGTTGGCAATATTATTGAGTGAATAATTGTGTTAGGAACAAAACAGTGTGTTATCAGTGAACTTTTTCTTTTCATTTAAAATTTTGGTGATCTATGAACAGTGTCTTCGAAAACGCTGAGGAAGTGCCATTGATTGTGTGCTGAGGTGCTGTTGTGTAAATTTTTGTATAATTCATTTGCATTGGGCTTCTGGTAATTAAAGGTAATTATTATAATATTTTTTTATATGTTGATGGTTTTTGGCGTAATTCCTGTAGAAGCGGTTAGATCTGGCGTTTTTTAGGCAGTATGCCAGAGGGTGGGAAATGTTTGTTTAGAATGAAGTTTTCTAAGTTTGTAATATTTTACGTTAACTGTTATCTTAAATAAAGTGTGGTATAATGACTGGTTTGCACTTCTTGGAAGGCTGCTCGGCTGTGAAAGTATTGCAGAGTTGGCTGTTGATCACCCACGCACAGTTAATGTGGTGACTATTACGAAAATACATGATTTATTGGAATGTATTAGGAGTTCATAAGCTTCAATGGTAAATTCAAATTTGCTGCCGGAAGCAAGGTCAATGATGGTGCACTCTACCGGGTAATTGTGGAAGCTTAACTCAGTTGCCGGCCGATACAAAAGTAATACATTAGTTTGGGCGGACATGGGACCGAAAATACACTAGTTCAACATGTGTCGAGCTGGCCTTGCAATGAGTTTGACATGCATGAATTATGAATAGTACACGAGTTTCACACCATTTCCCAACGAGCTGTGCTGTCTGGGGTATTTTCAGAAAGAGCCTTCAGTACTGCTGGAAATTTGGTTGATAAAAACTGAAATCAATTAGATCCTCACAAAGTGAAAATGCTGCATTTTCTAAACAAAAGCATGTAATCTGTTTTCATTGAATTCTCAATTTTAGAAAAATTAAAGTTTGATTTACTTTTGAAATTACCCATTCTTTGTATTTGCTCTTGAACATGTCCTTAATTTCAGTGAGTGGGGATTATATGACCATTATTCATTTATTATTTACTTTAAGAAATAATATTCTGCTTAAATTGGATTTAATTAGAGAATTCACTAGAAAGGAAGCATTATTTAACAATTTACAGATAAAAGGAAGATTTGAACATAGTAAAACTGAGGAGGATTAGGATTTTGGATTAGGATTTGAGATTTGGATTCTATAAAAAATCAGGATTTGGATTCGGGATTCGTATTCAATCAAATTTTGGATTTGCCCCATCACTAGTTGAGATTATTGGGGGTGAGCAAAGAGAAACTGGCTCATCACGTGACTTTCTGCAAGCGAACTAGTTTTCAGTAGTGCGTGGCCTAGCCTCTGGGAAATTCAGTCATTATCAGACCTCCGTGGAGCTTTGTTACTCTACACGCTATGTTGCCAATGTTTTCCGTTATGTGAGAGGGACAGCGAGGATGACGATTTGGAAGACAGCAATACAGATGAAGACAAAGTCTCACCTTGGCCAGTCCCTCAGACCAGAGAATGAAACTGGGAATGCCTATTATTTTCTATGTTTAAGCTTGTTACTTTTTATTGGAAATAACAAGACTACTAATAGCAAAAACATTTTAAATTTATGCAAAAATATTTAAAATTATGTATTGAACGATGTGAATAATAACAACAAAAGTATCGGTTAACCTATTCCTGCTTTTAACCAACTTCAGCTGCTTCCATTTTTAGGGGAAATAACATTCTCTTTTTCGTATTGATATATGCTTTTTATGATTATGATGCTTTTGAATCACTATTCCAGTCAACTCCAAAGACTCAAACTCTTCCAGTCATCATCATCAGTCAACAATCCTAAGATTGGTTTTATGCAGCCCTTGCACTCGATTCTTCTATCTGCCAAACTCTTCATATTAAAGTAATTCTTCTCTTATACATCCTTCACACCTTTTTCCATGCATCTCATATGAGGCCTGCCTTTTGCATTCTTCCCATTCACTTGTCCCTCGATGATTATCTTCATCAGGCCATTGTGGCTTAAGACATGGTCAATTAAGTTGTCCTGTCTTCTTTTTAGAGATTTTAGAAGACTTCTTTTTTCTCCAACTCTTCTCATAACTTCCTCGTTATTAACTCAGTCGATCCATTTAATCTTCATCATCCTTCTGTAACACCACATTTCAAATGCTTCCACCTTTTTCTTCTCCACTGCTGTCATCGTCCATGCCTCACTGCCATAAAGAAACGTGATCTAGATGTATGTTCTGATGAATTGCTTCCTTACTTCTACACTTGTATTTCCAGCTGTAAGTAGATTCTTCTTTTGATAAAATGCCCTCTTTGCCTGGACTTTTCTACTGATTATTTCTTTCTTGCTTCATCCATTGTTGGTTCCTCATCCAGATTATCCCAAAAGGCACCCTTCCCCACAAATTTTAGGCCAGCCTCTCACAGCACACGAGGGATTTGAAATGGATAATAGGCACACTTAAAAGCTAGAAAAACAGAAGAGTGATGTATATAAAATAGATAAAGAGTAAGTCATGAAGAGGCTAAAAGAAAGAGAGGGGAAAGATCTAGGTAATTAAAGTTATGAATTAATGCCTGAACAACCTTTACAGACACAAATACTATGGCAAAATGAAACATTAAGGGAAAAGTGAATAGGGAGAACTGCAGATAAAGACTTTAGATGTCTTACGAGCAGCACATAGTGAAGGATGTAAGAGAAGAGTTAAGGTAAAATTTTTTTAGCTGATAGAAGAATGTGGAGCTGCATCAAATAATTCATAGAAATACAACATTCACAACCAGGGATGAAGATGTGAGAGCATATAAAATATTGATTACTAAGAATAACACTTTTCATGAGCCAATTCCAAACTGTGACACCAAATTATCTTGAAGTAAAAATATCAGCACTTTACCAAAGAAAAACAGATTAAAGCCAAGGTACATATCTCATTAGGTTTTCAACACAGAGGGAAAATAAAATTACATAAAAATGGAGCAAATACTTACCTCCATTGATTGGAGGAGAATTAACAATGTTTTCAATAGTTTTATAAGTGTCCTCAGTATAACCAAGACGATTTAAGTCTATTTGCATTCCCCTCTTAATAACTTCAGATATATGAATATCCAAAGTTGACTCTTGCAGTCCCCTGGAGTTATACATGGAAAAAAATATAAGACAAACAGGAAATTCAAATGCACCACATACTTATTTCAACCTCATGGCAAACAAATAAATCAATTTAATATAGATTGGCATTGGATTCAATATTAGGCAGAATATTTGGCTATAATTGAAATACAGCTATGAATATAATGACTAATGGGAGACATTCCACCACTGTTCGCAAACTCATGGGTACTAATGATACATTTCATAACTCAAAATATGTTTAACCAACCTTTCCTCAGCTATTTCTTTCACACTCTTCCCATTCATCTGAAAGGCTACATAAGTTTCCCTGACAGTATCACTCAAACTGGCCAATTTAAAACTGTCATCTTCTGATCTATCCTTCTCCTTGGAACTAATGCCACACTTATCCGGAGGAAAGTTGTCCAGTTTAAGGCCATTATGCTTGCAGAAATTAATGACCTTATCCACTAAGGCACCTCCAAATTTCCTAATCTTTGCCTCATTGAAACCATCCACTGAAAGTACATTTAGACATCTTATATTTTAGAAATTTCAAACAATTTGCTTGCATTAAACTACATTTTTAATAAATAGACTTTTCAATGATAGCAGGATAAAATTTTGCTACACACTAGCAAAATCACACTCACTCACTCACTCAGTGATTCAACCCGAAGGTTGGTTTGGATCACACACAATATAAACCTTTTTTAACCCCCTTCCATGGGGGACACTGGTATCCACCACTGTTCTTTCCTACCCCACCCTGGTGAACACCAGTGTCCATAAAGCATTTATTGTTTTTCTGAAGCAAGCACCACAGCCTGTTTAAATATCTCACCTAGTCAGCAACAGCTTCCATGTTTATTCTCTGGTTTTTGTTTTTCTCCCCTAGATACATTTTCATTTTTTTATTTTCAAACATTGATCCAGCTCCTTTGACTCCCTGGGAAGTGATGGTGTGCATTTACTTACAGTGTTCTACTGCCTATAGGCATTTCTATTGTTCTGATGCAATTAAATTTTCATTAAGAACAATTTTAAATCCATTTAAGATTTCTATGAATTTTATTTAGAGGTTTGCCAGTTACTATTGCAATCTTAACAGCCAAGGGGTACACTGGTTTACCTTTTGCTCTTCATATCGAATATTCTACACAATTCCGTTATTATTTGCAAAGTAAAGGCAGCTTAATTCACAAAAATAGAAGATTACTTTGGTATTTTAATACACATAAACTTCCACCACGAAAATTGCACAACTGTTATGACATCAAGATCTGGATATGCTCTAATTTTTTCCAAGCCAAATATACACCGTACAGGATATTTGAACTTGATAATCAGAGAGCCCAATCATTGTTATTCCATTTTTCTTCTTATTAGCACCATTTCATCTGAATGAAATATCTATAGAATAATTACAGTGATTGTTCACCCCTTTATTTATTTACATATATGTATACCCTAATGATTTTTGACTACAACTTTACCTTTCTTTATTTCTTTGCCATAAACTCTTTAAGTATTCCTACCCTAATTAAGCCATCATTCAAAGCAGGTGTGCTTAATAATCCAAAAGAGTTAGCCAAAGCTAATATATGTAGTAATCGTTTGCAATCGTTACTCTTTTGATATTGAGTAATTTCTCCAACAGCTAATTACCACTGTTACAACAGATTGCCCAGCATCATATTTACACCTTGAATACATTTTCATATCACCCATATTAACTTTACCAGAGCAAAGTTCAGTGCACCTCTTTTCAGTGCTCATACTGGAATCATTTTATTTACTTGGATTTCCTTAGGCCACAAACTGAAAATCAGGTTTCCCACTTACTGGTGCCGACAGGCATCAAGAACGTAAATATACAACCAAATAAGGAGAGACACAGTGAAAGAAGATTCATTCTCTCCAGTGATGGTTTCCTACACCATAAAAGATTCCAGAATAAGCACAGAGCATAAAAAAGGCAGGTTTCTCCGTCAAGGTATCAATAGGCATCGACCACATATCAAGTAACTGAAAGGAGGTAGACACACTAAAATCAGATTCAGGCTTTCCAGAATAGGCAAAATCTCTGACGATTTGCACTGGAAAAAAATCACCAGAATGTAAAAATAACTTTTGCACTGGTGACATGCTTAGAGTGCTGTATCATACGAGCCGTGAAAATGTGAAGTTATTCACCATACATATACATCATACATGGTTATTTAGTAACCAACTTTTTTCTAATAATAAGCATTTGAGATTATTTTAATATGCTGATTCAGCCTGCAAGGTATAATGAATGGTTAATACGTGACTTCCAAGAATATTTTGAATTTTGTGCCAATACTGTTCAAGACGATCTCGTTAAAAGCTGACTGTTTATTCAAAACACTGCCTTTAAGAAGTTCTGCAGAGGTTATTGTTTCAATGACATAGCAGTAAATATATGAATAACCCAACAAGTACAGGTGTTAAGCATTTTTTACTGGCTTTGATCATCTGAGACATTCTATGCATCAGCATTTTCTGTGGCCCCGCACCTGTTAGTACCTAAGGCTGCCCGATATATCTCATATATATTCCATCATTCTCAAAGTTGATGCCAGGCTATAAATAATGTCATTTTTGGAGTTGTCTCTAGGGACGCCCGTTTTGGTTAAACAAGCTACAAATTATGGACTAAGGATGCTGTGGGGAACAATGAAAGAAACTGTGAAAGGGGGAGTCATAGTGAGACTGTCATTGTGGATGCACGGGTGCCATATGGAAGGAAAAGTGATTGCCGGAAGGATCAACAACTGCTTCAATGTCCGCAATTAGATTTAGGATTTCAGATGATAGGCAAACGTTTTATTAAAACATGTTTGAAATTTTATTAAATCTTTAAATGTTATGTATCTCAATTCTATAGGCCATATATTTGTACCTAAACATTCTCATTATTTTTTACAAAGTTGATATATGTTTTACTGTATTGAATATTGTTTATCCTTTTGTATAAAATTCATAAAAACGTGAAAAAACAGTAACAGAAAAAGAAAACAAAAGATAAACATTATATTTTGGATATAATATGCAAATATGTAAATTTGTTCGATACCCACCGGGGGGCCACACCATTCACGCTGAAAAACATTTCAGGAGGGGCGGTGTGGCCCACCGGTGGGTCACACTAAGTGGCACATAGTCTATTATTTGAACTGTGACTAATCTCTGGGTGAAGTCACTCGAGAAGTTCTCGATTCCTACTCTCACAATAGTACTCCTCGCAAGTTACGATAATTCAAAGAATTTTATGGTGGCCGTGCTAGATGTAAGAGGGGCATCCGGAAAGTAGGACCCATTTGTACCGTGTGGAGCGCTGGTGAGTAGAGTAGCTGCCGGACAAGTTCTAACACATTCAGTTGTATTTCAGTTGTCTGTGTGCAAAGTTACGCCTCGCTGGTACTGACTGTGTTCTTTCTGTAAGTGTTTATAATGTTCAAGAAAATAGAGAACACCACCAGTTGTGAAATTAGGGCTGTGATTAGATTTCTCAACGCAAGAAATGTGTAACCTTGCTATATTCATCGTCAACTGAAGGAGGTGTATGGAGACACTGTTATGGATGAGTCATCTGTTCGGCGCTGGTGTCGTAATTTCAGCTTGGGCAGAGACCCATGTTGACGAGCGTTCTGGACGGCCGTCAGTCATTACGGACGAGCTGCTGTGTTCAATTAACGAATTAGTGAAGGCCGATCAGCACGTAACAATTGGTGAGATGAGTGGAAATTTCCATAATGTTTCATGAACATTTATTCATGAAATTGTTAAGGACCACCTGCATTATGCGAAAATTTATGCAAGAAGGGTCCCTCACATGCTTACTGACAAACACAAAACCACCTGTATGGCTGCAGCACTGACGTTTTTGGAACATTATTCTCGTGAAGAAGACTCTTTCTTGACTCACATAGTCACTGGTGACGAGACATGGGTTTCTTATGCAACACCTACGAATAAAACACAATCAATGAAGTGGCATCATGTTGATTCACCAAACAAGCCGAAAAAATTCAAAATGGTGATGTCTACCCGAAAGTCATGGCAACCATTTTCTGGGATCGGCGAGGTGTACTGCTCATTGACTTCATGACCTGTGGAGACACTATAAATGCCAATGCATATTGTGCGACATTGAAGAAATTATGGCGAGCAATTCAAAATCGATGGCGAGGATTGTTGTATAGCGGTGTTATTCTCCTCCACAACAATGCCAGGCCTCATACGCAGGGATTCCACTCACTTTTTCATACAGAAAAGTGAGAAAGTGAGCGATTTTTGCCAAAAAAGTGAGGGGAAAATGTGGAAAAAGTGAGAAAATTGGTGATTTTTACCCCATGTTACACTTCTGGCAATTACTATAACCCTACATTATTCAATATTTTAAACAGGAACTCTTACTTAAAGCAGTAGCGGCAGGGATAAAAATTACAAAACAAAGAATTGGACAATGAAAACATGTATTCCAGACTCAAGAAAGATTGAAGAATGAAAAAAAAATAAATCTCGACTAGAGACGAACCCTACAAAATAGATGAGAATGAGGCACATATTGTACCATACAAGAGGAGATCAAATAAACAATAATAATTTAAATAAAGAATAATACTTTTAGTCTAGGCAGGGTCCACCTGCTCCTTGAGATCATCAAGATCTTCATCCCGCCGCTTTTTGTGATTCTTAAAAAGCTGCTCTAGTAGAGACGATGTCCTCTTCTCTACTTTCTTTTGTAAAGGCTCCTTTTTCTTAAGCAAGTCATCCGCCCGTGACCGCAGTGTTTGGACACCCTCCAACATACCTTGGGCAATCTTGACTTTTGTCATATCTTTGTTGGCCTCCTCCAGTTTCGTTTTTGCCTTGTTGACTAGTTAATCAGAGGCCTTGCGCTCCTCAATCTCCTTCTTACTTGTCGCATGCAGGTCATCCTGTAGCTTGCCCAACACCAGTCGTTCCTTTAACTGGGCAGCCTCTCCAGGCGAGCGTTCTCCTCTTCTTGTAATCTCTTCAGCTCGCCTTCCTTTAGTTTCTGCTGAACCTCCAGGTACTCTTCATACTTTTCGCGTGCTGCTGCTGTGAGCTTGAGCAGTTGCTACTCAACCACAACGCTGCAACAGGTCTAACGCACATGCTGGAGCACCAGCACAGAGACTGCAGAGGCTGTCAGCACGCCACATGCTGCATCAGTCGAGGCACGGGACCTGCGCCGGCGTCGGCACATTAGCCAACGATGCCAAATGCAATTGCCAAGTCTCACTTTTTTGTGTAGACAAGTAGCGAGGAGGACGTATGAGAAATCAAGCTATGCAAGTGGCGTGCCCAAGATTGAGACTTGATCAGTTTAGCACTGTACATTGCACCTTTTCGCTCAGCTCCAGGGCTCGTTTGAAAATTTCCACCAGTAACCCTCGATCTTTATCACCTCCACCGCAGTGCAGTGAAAGCAACAAGGACAGACAGAGACAGGCGGAATTTTTTTATGTCACACCGGATTACTGAGAGCTGAAAAACTCACCTTCAATTGGCGACATGCAGTGAGTAGGTGGGCAGCTTGCATTTATGTAGCACTGTCTCTTAAGAACGTCTTATGTCTCCCTCACAGTCTATCTCCTTCCACAGTCACAACACTCGTTAAAAATTGAGACAGTCTGATAGCAGACGATCTAGTTGTGAAGCGCCAGAGTGGTGGCGATGGTCGTGGGCAGAAACTCCGTTCCATATATGGTAGTAACCTCCCCTACTTTCCCCAACCCAGTTCCCCTCCCCTACATTCCCCATCCCCTCTGCTCATACTGTGGCACAGGTTGTTTACGCAGAGGTTGCAAAGGAAAAAAGCAAAACTCAAATTGCAAAAGAAAAAAGCCCTTCAAATGCCTGCAGCGGCCAGCCGGCACTCAACAACACAAACATGCTCCGACACGCCTACCAGTGGTTCATAGCATCTCCTCGCTTGCCTGCCTGACCACCGCTAGCCCGCGACACCAGCACCCTTCCAATGCAGTGGCCGGTGAGTAGCCACTACGCTAACGCAATTGCAGTGAACTATGTCCGCCACTCGTGGTGCAAGCGCAAAGGCGACTGATTTCCGCGGAAAGGATGGATTTTCTTGTGGGAAAGGCTCGCATTTGCCAGAAAAGTGAGCATTTTACAAAATAGTGAGCATTTTACAAAATAGTGAGCATTATTTCAAAATAGTGAGAAAAGTCACCTGGTTTTCAAATAAGTGAGTAAAAGTGAGAAAAGTGAGTCAGTGGAAGCCCTGCTCATACGGCTCAGATAACAGAACAACTTGTGAAATAATTCAAATGGGAAACTTTCAACCATCCACCCTATAGCCCAGACTTGGCACCATCAGATTCCATCTGTTTACAAAACTTAAGGACTTTGTGGCAGGAAAGAAATTTGAAATTCATGAAGAACTGAAAGCAGCTGTGAATACACACCTCAATACACTGGCGGCAGAGGAGTACGAAGCTGGGATACAAAAACTCGTCACACGTTATGACAAATGCTTAAATTTGCAAGGTGACTGTGGAGAAGTAGTTTAAAGTATGTCTTTCGTGTAGTATGATAAATATCACGATAAAATAACATAATTCGCATCCCGATAAAATAGTAAAATCTCGCTATATCCGCTTTATTTTACATGTAAAACATAGGCCTTTTGGCAGTACAAAGACAATCACTCGATATAACGCGATTCTCGCAATAAGCCGTACTCACTAAAATATATGAGCAGTTTGCGTTCCGCTCCCGTCGAGTGTGGATGTGGTCTCACTCCGTGCGGTTCTCTCAAGGTCATGCATTGCTGGATGTGTTTCGTATAGTTCCCGGGCATAGGTGCAAATAGTTAATCTTACAGAGCGGAAGTGTTACTTGTTTATAACAAAGTGCCCTACATCGTGCACCAGGAAACGATGTCCAAAACCTCCATTTCAACGTTCTGGCATGAGTTCGTGCGCAGTGTGCAAAAGGTCTACGCGGAATACAACTGCCATCTCCTGTGAGACGTGCCGAAAGATCTTCCATGGTTCCTGTCTACAAGAGCCACTGACCAGAGAGGACGATGAAGGGATCGAGGCAAGTGGACAATCCTGGAAATGTGTGGACTGTCATAATGTCCATAAGTCATTCCTGATGGACAGAAGCAATATTGAAGGTAAATCCCTTCAAGATATTTTTGTTATGCTCCAAGATCTTAAAAACGAAGTCAAATCCACAGAGAAAAATCTTGGTGACACAATAAATAAGTTATATGATAAACTAGAAGATATTTTTAAGTTGATTGAATCGCAAGGTAAGAACTTAGAGAAATGCCTAGATCAAATTTCCAGCCTACAAAGTGAAAACGTGGTGCTTAAGACGCAACTGTCTGATGCGTTGAACCGTTCTGATCAGGGTTGGGTCATTACACGTAGAATATTATTTTTCTACATACACGTAGAAAATAGTGTAGATAATGTAGATTATGTAGAATATTGCGTAGATTATGTAGAATATTATGTTGATTATTTTTTTTGTTTGTAAAATAATGTTTTACGTTTAATAAAATGTAGAAAATTGCAATTAAAAAAATAAAGTTAAGTATTACATTGATTAGGTGTTGTGGTGGCTTAGTGGGTAGAGTGCTCAGCTACTGACTGGAGGGTCCCAGGTTCAAATCCCGGGTGATGGAGATGAGTTGGAAGACCTAGCGAAATTCATGAGTCATAGCAAAGAGTGTATTCTAGAGCTGAGAAACAAGGGCATCAAAAGTCCATCAACCTTTTGGGAGCTTACTAAATGCAAGCATCCAGGTTTGAGCAATCTTGGAAATAATTTACTTAATGCCCCTGCATCTTCTGCGCAGCTTGAAAGAGTGTTAAATAATTCGGGGTGGCTACTGATATCCAATTTTCAAATTCCCTGACTATTCCCTGACTTTTCCCTGATGGCCTTACCAATTTCCCTGACCGATCGCCAAAAGATCTGCTATTATTGGAATATTTAATTTCTGCTGAATTAAATTTTTGTCAAAGCTCAGAAAATGTTAAAAGCTGAAATCAATACATTAAAAGCTATGAGAATGAAAAAATGCATTAAACCTTCACAAGTTAAGCCCTCTCACAAATTATACACACTTTTAATACATTTTTCACGGCCACGGGTATGTGGCCGCATATCGTATTTCCGTGGCCGTGCATGTTTCCTTCGGTAAAATTACAAATTGACAATGTCTAATTCTTCAAGGAAGAGGTAGCATGTTGTGGTAGTACTGGGAAGTTTAAGATTACTGAAAAGGCATCGAAGGGAAAGTTAATGGCGAATTTAGTGATGGACTCTGGCACAGGTTGCACGAAAAATACAAACCAAGCCCTAGTTGTTAGAATGGATCAAAATCGGATGGCGTAAGTGACGTTTAGAAGCGAATAACAATTTGATTAACATGGTTATAACCCGTTGATTGTAAGAGGGAACCAAAAATGTAAAAATATTTGTATAAACGAACAAAACGTAATCGCGCCACTTTGAGTGAAAACAGGAGGCAATTAGCATCGGCAACATCATGATGTGCATATTCAGGAATATTATATTTGAGGTGATTTGTGACCAGACCAAATTGCTTTGAGATGGAGCTAAGGGGGCCATTCAATAATGACGTCGAGAGTGAAAGTAGGGGAGGGGTGGAGGACACTTCTTGCTGTCTCACGAAGGGGGGTATGGGAATCGAAGATGATCTTACGTGAGATTTTGTTTACATGTGTGATTGTACTGGTATTACCATTTTAATAATCATCGTCTCGTATTTTTAGAACTGCAAGCACTTATTTACTAAAAGCTAGTGTGCTGCAACTACCTCTTGACCTAAATCTCGGAAGTTAAAAAAAACGCGATGTAAAATCTTCCGAACAACATAGCCTCGGATTCCTTGTGATGAGTGGAATACATGGTGATCATGAATTATAATGCTACTAGGCAAATATCACATAGCATATACAAAAGAGATACATCGTACGACTGATTCACAGCTAAATAACTAAGATTCACAACAGAACATTCAACGAGTTGACGGGGTTTATTCTATGCACTTCGGCGACGGACATTCGTTTTAGTTGGTGAAATGTTTTGGTGAAATAAAGGGTGGGAAAGACTGCCAGATATATGCAATAGTAGAAAAATAGTGAGAATTTCCTATCCCAGTTTCTCCCTGACTTTACAGATTTCCAATTTTCCCTAACAATTCCAGGATTTCCCGGTTTTCACTGATGATCGCCATCCTGTAATTGTTCATATGTACACTGCCCTGTACATGTAGAACCTTTAAGGAACAGCCTAACGGCTTCAAGAGAGCTCTGTTTTTTTATGGTAACTTTCTCTTGACCTTGATAGAGGTGCAGTAATATACTTCCTATAATGTTTCACTTTGTGGCAATGGACATAATTGTACTTCAATTAAAATACCAGTTAATATAATCCTTAATCTAGCCTATTGCATGTATAACTAAATGCAAGTACTTGTCATAGAAAATTTAAAAAATGATATGAAGTGGTTACAAATGACTCAGGCCTACACCAATTAATCTAGAAAATATTTCTTTGACTCGTGGATAATTTATAGGGACATGACATTTTCGCGAAACGTTTTTTGCGACAGGATTCGCGAAATAAGCGACTTTAGGGTTTAATCGCGAAATTAACCGTGTCTTCTTTGAAACGCGATTTTTTTAACGAAATTTGAGATATTTTGCAAATGCCGAATTTTTGTAGATTGAATTATTTTCTTTAGTGATGGCCGGATCGGATCTTTCATTTTTCTCGGTTCCGGATTCGGATCCAAAGACACGGAGTAAAATCGGATCCGGATCGTAGATTTTAAATTTTCGCGGTTTAGCGATCGAAGTGCCCCGTGAATGGAATGTAGGTGCGGTAGATATTGACAAGAAGAAGATGTGTAACTAAGGTCATGTAATTAGATGAAAACGTTCCCGTGCAACTAGAAGCAAAATAAAGAAATATGACTTTTTTCCCCCATTACACCGGTATCGCGGAAAAAATACGTATGATGTCACGCGGGTAGCCTACATTCGCCGGGATCAGGCATACCACGAGAGCCATGAACGAGAGCTAGTGTACTGTGCGAAGTTCGATCCCAATCGCAGTTTAATTTTTTCTTTCAGTCACTGCATCGAAAATGTTATCATATTCAATTTCAAACAATTTCATCTGAATACTCACTTTATTACACATTTCTTTTTTAAATTAATTGACAAATGTACCATTAACAAATTGAGGATGGTCGGGTCGGATCCACGGGTCTTTCATTTCATTTGCAACTGAAATCATATCCGAAGACAGCAAAAATTCAGATCCGGATCGGAGATTTTAACATCTCGCGGCCTCGTGATCGATGCGCCCCGCGAATGGAATGTATTTACCCGATTCTAAGACGACCTTTTTTGACTAATTTTCAGCTAAAGATACCTAGACTCGTCTTAGATTCGAGTACAACTTAGAACTGCGTGTTTACGCGGCGCTATGCTATGAATATACGAATGTGTGACTAATTGATTAATAGGGATCCATTCCACGAGAATCCATTGCAATAATTACTAAAATAAACAATTCTTAACGTAAAATTATATTACAACGATGGGTATGATAATTTTTCCAGTGTCAATGATTATCTATGGCCGCAGCGATGTATTTCAATCGAGCGCTTCGGGCATACGCAAAAAACAAACAAAGGCTGGAATTCACTTTCGGCAGTTTTCACACTTATCTGAAGTTTTGAATTCGTGATTGAAATGTACCTTACATACGTATCACTTAAAAATGACAGATCATGTAGAAATACGTGGCGTGAGTGTGAAGGGAAAGTGAACCAAATATATTAGACATGGTTACGTCGCAAATTTTAAGCTACTTGTCGTACAACATGCCGATAAATCAAATAACTGTGACGCAAGTAGAATGTTAGGAGTTCCCGAGGCAAATGAGCGAAGATGGAGATCTGCAATACACAAAATGCAGGACGTCAAAGTCATTTAGAGGTCCCAAAACTGGCCGATTCCCTTACGTCGAAGAAGTGGTGTTCAAACAAACTTTGCGGCAGAATGGTATGCGGCCTGTTTCAACGGTAGGTATCACTCTTAAAGCTCACAAAGTTGCCAGAAGACTAAGCTACCAGCACAAGAATTAAAAGCACGTAGAGGTTGGTGCACCAGATTCATGCGACGAAATATTTTTTCTTTACGGCGCAGGAATTCACTGTGCCAGAAATTGCCTAGAGACTACAGCGAAAAACTAATCGCTTACCAAAAATATATAATCGGACTTTTAAAAAAATTATCTTTTGAGCCAAATCGGAAATGCAGACGAAACTCCAGATTTTTTCGACATGCCGTCGAATTACACCGTGACCGAGAAAGGAGCCAAGTCCGTCCTTAAAAAACTACCGGTAGTAACGAAAAAATGCGAGTGACTTATGTTGGGAGTATTAGCAGCTGCTATCTATTTAGTAACATCTATATGGTACTAAATAAGCGCCGTATGTGATTCTAAAACGTAAAACTATGCCCAAGAGACATATACCGAGTGGAATAATAGTAAGATGCCAGGAAAAGGGATAGATGACAGAAGATCTAATGAAAGATTGGCAACATGTGATGTGGAATAGACATCCAGGGGCACTGCTGAAACAAAGAGCTATGCGTTTTTAAGTCTGAATGGTTCTATTGCAAAAGTTATTTTGTGTTATTTCATGCTATAAGGCAATTATGAAGAAGGAAAGTATCTGATTTTTTTACTCAGAATTAAGTTGTAAGTTATATATTTCTGTGTATAAGAGCAGTATATTTTTAATTTTCCAAAAGTCTGAATGCTTTGTAAATGCTTTTCCTTATTTTTCTTTTATATTGGATGTTTTTAAGCCGAAACAGTTCTATTACAAAAGTTATCCTGTGGTATGCTAAAAGGCAAAAAATATGTAAGGAAAGTATCTAAAACTCTGTTGCTCAGGACATTAAGTTTATTTAAATTATGTGTTTTCTGGTTAAGTTATGTTTTCTGTTGGAATTTGAAATAAGTATATGTTTTATTTTGCAAAATTAATGCAAGTAAAGTAGAGGACTGATATATAAAACAAATAGCATAATAATAGGTGATTTGTCATTTTATTTTCAATTGGGAGCTCAAAGTGAGGGGTCGTCTTACATTCAGGGTCGTCTTAGAATCGGGTAAATACGGTATATGTAAAAATAATTTTCTACACATAGAATATGTAACTATTAGCAATATTACGCATTTTCTACACAGAATATTCTACTGACCCAACCCTGGTTCTGATGACCTTGAACAACGCTTGCTATGCAATAACGTGGAAATCCATGGTGTTCCATCTAGAAGTGATGAAAATTTGATGGAAGTAGTCAATAATATCTGTGCTGCATTAGACGTTGAATTAAGTGAAAGCCAAATCGATTACTCCTACCGGTCAAAACAGAAGCCAAATGGGGAACCAGGGGGAATCCATGTTCGTTTTCTAAATCAGCACGTAAGAGATAACCTGTTGGCCAGGCGCCCAGTCAAAAGAAATTTTTCTACTCAACACCTGACCTTTGACACCGTATCTCATAGGGATATGCCTGTTTACATCAATGAGGCCCTTTGTCCTGGCAGGCGTAAGGTATTTAATGCTGCTAGACAAGCGCAGAAAGAGAAGCACTATAAGTATCTGTGGATACGTGGTGGCAAAATTTATTTGAGAAAAGTGGGAAAGGAGCCTTCAATTATTGTCACATGTATGGATGATGTAAGCAATCTTTGATCTCCGCATTTGTAATACACCATGACCAATACTGACACATTGTTTAATACTATAGATAATGTCATTGTTATTCAACAGAATATATGGAGTATGAGGTCAAATTTTGATGTCTTCATGTTACATGTAAATAATTTAACATTTAAGCCAACAGTAATGGTTCTCTCTGAGATATGGATAAAAGAATACGAAATTTCTCTCTACAAAATAGCTGGATATAACTGCTTTGCGCTATGTAAAGATGAAGAACGATCCAAAGGTGTAATGGTGTACATCTTGGACAGTATAAGTTGTACCACCAAACCAGTCACTATGGTAGCTTCGGATTGTGCCTTGCCTACCTTAAAAATAGACCTAATATCATTCGATTTATTATGCATATATAGGCATCAAAATATATCTGAAAAACTTTTCTTTAGTGAAATGGAAGGCATTTTTAAAATTTGCAAATGTAATCTAATAATTGTTGGAGATATGAACATAAATATATCTGTCACAACTAGTGTAACAGATGACTACAACAATTTACTGTCGTCGTATGGTTTGCTTTATCTAATTAACTGTCCAACCAGGATAGCAAGATCCTCAGCTATCTGTTTGGATCATGTACACGTCAGAATCGCCAATATGTACAGATATAATATAACTGCCGATGTTATTCACTTAGATATAAGTGATCATTCAATGACCAAATTGTCTATCTCAGCGAATGTTGACCAATTTGCAAACCGAGCTAATGTTAACCCCCATAAAACTAGAATAAACTTTGAAAATTTTAAAACTCTTGCTGACAACTCGGATTGGTCTTGTATATTAAATGAGACAAATGCCACTAAAGCATTCAATACCATTATAGACAAATTAAAGCAGTGCCTTCAGTTGTCGACTTACATTTTCACGGAGGACAAAAAGCCCTTAAAGTTAAAGCCGCGGATGACAAATACCTTGCTCAAGATGATTGAAAGGAAAAACTACTTGTTTGAAAAAAGTAGACGTCATTCCAGTAACGTAAACCTGAGAAATAACTACTTAAAGTATCGGAACCAACTGAGAAATAAACTTAGAGAAGCTTCCAATACCTATTACATGAATTGCTTTGCCTTGTGCCACAAAAAACCCAATTTACAATGGAAAATCTTCAAAGAAATGACAGGGGAAGAGAAATCAGGTGTAACTCTTCGATCTCTAAAAGTAAACGGTAAAGTCGTTGATGACGATCTGGAAATGACAAGTGAGTTCAATACCTACTTTACCAGCATTTCGGAATGTGCTAAATCCAAACATGACGCTCTCAAATGTTTATTTGTTACAAATCCATGTGATAGGAGGAGTATTTCTAAATCATTCTTCTTCGATCCTATACTTCCAGACGAAATACCGTATTTACTCGTGTAAGCCGTGCCCTCGTGTATCCCGCGCATCCCTATTTTCGGGCAGGTTCGTGAGGAAAAAATTATTTCTATCGAAAAAAAAATTTTTTCCCTTGAGTCTGCATCATTTTGTCATAACATGAATGAACATTCTTTAATAGAAATGCTGTGCCTAAATTACACGTACGTCTTTCTCATTAATTGATTGAATTACGTGTTATTATCGTCACGATCGTCATCAATGCACGGCCTCTTTTACTGTGCATCTGTTTCTCGTAGCATCTCACAGTAATCACAGTTTCATACGATCACATCATCCAGCTATAAAAACGGCAATTGTGCAAAAGAACATCCAACTGAAATAATTGCAAAAATATATACAATTTCAACCCGTGATTACTCTATTATTACGGAAATCGTTGGCATATCAACAAAAAAAAGCCAAACGCCATCCGTACCTGATAGCGGTGATCTCGTCTGCTCTTTGCGTAGTAGCTGTGGACTGGGACGTTTTAACAACACCGAAAAGTCTTGGTAGACTACATACGTCTAGCTCATACTACATATTTATCATACTTTTATGTTTAAAACTTATTCCTTAAACATCAGTAAGTGGAACACAGCCCTAAATTTTCTCTTCTCGGTAGCACTATCTTCCAGTGACACAATCAACCAATCATCTAGGTATGGAATCATTTGTGCATTTAGTTCTGAATACAATAGTCTTGCCAATGCCTGGGCCCAGCACTGCATTATCGCTGGGACCAGGCAGATCCATGGGAAGTTTATTGAAGGAATAATAATTTTTATCTGCTTGAATGTCATAGAAGTACCTATGCTGGGGTGATATCTGAATCTGGAAGAAGGAATTCTTGAAGTCTAGTTTCCCTAGGAAGGTGCCCCTAGGAATAAGCGTATTGGCTTGAGCCACGTCCTTAAGTCTAACGCTAACACGAAATCTGGAGGATTCGTGTAAGCCGCTCACCCCCATTTTTTCTCCGGCGTTTCGGGAAAAAAGGTGCGCGGCTTACACGCGTAAATACGGTAGTAAAGATGGTAAAATCCCTCAGAAATGGTACCTCTCCAGGAATTGATGGCATAAATGGAAATGTTTTAAAATTAGTTATTGAAACAATAGCGCCAGCACTGGCATACGCTTGTAATTTGAGTGTTACTACTGGCGAATTTCCCAATGTACTGAAAAAAGCAGTAGTTATTCCTGTCTTTAAAAAAGGTGATCGAAATGAAATTCAAAATTATCACCCTATCTCATTACTGCCCACCATATCAAAAATTTTTGAATCATTAGTCAAAAGGAGGCTTATTAGGTTCCTTGAAAAAGAAAACTTCTTCAGTAAGAACCAATATGGATTCAGATGTGGAAGGAGTGCGGAAGATGCCCTTATGAATTTTATGACAAAAATATACAATGAAATCAATTCAAATAATCGCACTGGGGTCTATTCATAGACATAAGAAAAGCTTTTGATACCCTAGACCATGCAACACTACTGTCAAAGCTAAGTGATGCCGGAGTTAGAGGGTGCTCGTTAGCTTGGTTCAAAAGTTACTTGACAGAAAGACCTCAATGTGTATGGGTAGGTAAGGCCTCCAGCAATTTTAAATTGGTGGAGACAGGGGTACCCCAAGGCTCAGTGCTTGGGCCTATTCTATTCCTTATTTACATAAATGATTGGGCAAGGGCCTAGCCAAGTTGATACACCGGTTCCTGTCAGATCACCGAAGTTAAGCAACGTTGGGCCCGGACGAAGGTTGGATGGGTTGCCCCCCTCCATACCTCTACCGTGGTGCTCTTGTCCCCTGTCTGCAAGTGGCGGGCAGGTTAAATGTGGGTTGGCACAATGGATCTAAAGAGGTCTAAGTGCCAGGGGGGCTCCAGAAGGCTCCCGCCCACCCCTCCAATTTACATTTTTTTACATAAATGATTTGTGCAATTATGAATTTCAAGGATCAGTTACCGCTTTTGCCGATGATGTGGCCTTGTGCTACAGTGAAAGTAACTTTAATACCGTCGCAAAAAATGCACAAAAAGACTTAAATGTTCTACGTAGATGGTTTGACTACAACGGCCTTGAACTAAGTGATAAAACCAAATTTATGGCATTTGATCCAAGAAATTGTTATAAATTTATAGTTAATTTAACGTATCATGATGTAGACTGTCCGAAACAGGGTTGCAGGTGTAAAAATATCGACCAAGTAGACAGTATAAAATATTTGGGTATCACCATTGATACATTTCTAAAATGGAAAACCCATATAAATGAACTAGCAAAAACTCTCCGTTATTATGCTTCTAAATTGTACTTCATTCGAAACAGATGTCCTTTACCATTCCAAAAAACTCTATACGAAGCACTTGTAGGTTCGAGATTAGGGTATGGACTGATTTGTTGGGGAGGAGCTTACAATAATTCCCTGCAGCCGGTCGTATCAATGCAGAAAAAGATAGTTAGAATTATAACTAATAGTAAGAAGTGTGAACATACATACCCAATATTTGTTCAATTACAGCTTCTACCCATAAAACACATGTTTATTTTTAAAGTGTTGAAAATGTTTTACTTAAAGAGTGGCAATTTGCCCGCGATAACCGGAAGTGACCATGTTTATGATCTAAGAAGAAAACGAATTATACGACCTCCGAAACCAAATCTCACTCTGTATAAGAGAACCTTTGTATTCTTAGGTCCTAAAATATTCAACTTTGTACCGGAACATACCAAAAATACAGTTAATATAAACAAAACTTTCAGGTTGTTAAAAGAATGGATATTGTCACATGCCATAATTGATAATCTATCTGAGTTGTAATAACTTCTTATGTCAATTCACACTCATTGAATATCATGAATTAAGTTGTAACAAATTAAAACGCTTTATGTATTATTACTATTAATGTATATACTTGAAAAAGACAAAATTGGGTGTAATTTCAGTAATGTAACAAACTTCGAGAGATTTATCATGTTGTCAATTACGAAATGACATATGGCTATTATGTTTTGCATCAATGTACTTTACTATCTCTAATTGTTATTATCATTGTAAAAAAATGAAAAATTTACATTATGGGCAAAGTTTAAATGTTCCTTTCGAGCTGTTTTTTCTTTCTTATGCTTTGGAAAACTGATTTTTGTAAATTGCCAGCAATGCTATTTAGTTACGGAAGGCAGTCTCCACACAGGTGACACCTTTGAGACTGCCTAAAGCTCCAAATCATCTGTTTAAAAATATGTATGAAACTGTGGAGTAAATAAATATTATTATTATTATTATTATATCACGATATCGCGCCCCGATAAGATATCGGGGTATGATAAATATCACGATAAACATCACGATAAAATAACATAATATCGCATCCCGATAAAATATCACGATATCGCGCCCCGATAATACATCACGATATATTATCAAGATAAAAGATCGTGATATTGCGCTCGTTCAAATGTAGCGTAATCGTGCCCGATGAATTATCGTGATATTGCGCCGGTTAATCGTGCCGGAAAAAGACAGCCATTGAGTTGGCCTTCGCTTAAGCTGGAGCAAGTACGTTTGAAAACTTACTATTCTGCTATCTGCTAATTCAAATTCTCAGCAACAAAAATACCGGTACTTTTTTAAATACCGCCCATGCCTAGTGGACAGATAGGTGACGTACTTGCTCCAGCTTAAGCGAAGGCCAACCCAACGGCTGTCTTTTTCCAACACGATTAACCGGCGCAATATCACGAAAATTCATCGGGCACGATTATGCGATATTAGAACGAGTGCAATACCACGTTCTTTTATCGTGATATTTATCGTGATAATATATCGTGATGTTTTATCGGGGCGCGATATCGTGATATTTTATCGGGATGCGATATCATGGTATTTTATCGCGATATTTATCGTTTCCCGATATCTTATCGTGCCCCGATATTTTATCGGGGCACGATAAGATGATATTTATAGAGCATCGATATATCGTCAATTTAAAAAAATCAAAATCAACTGATGGACGTCCCGGTTAACATTCGAAAACTCGACAAAGCTGATATTATCGTCATGACATATTTGCAAAATTATCCAAAAACTTCCACAGTATACCTAATATTTTAATTCCGACTAGTTACGCTGTCTTTACAGCTTTCTTCGGCGATCGAAAAATAGAAGAACTGGAAGAAAAACTCCGAAACTAGGGGAATTAATGTTTTATATGATGGAAAATGTCCTGTTTCTTTCATGAAATATGTTGATATTTTACCAGATATTGCCTGAAATGACTTTTTTGCTGTTTACCTTCGTCAAATACCACGGAAACAAAAGAAAAACTGTAAATACGAACGACTATGAGAAATAAGTGGGTTTTTTCAACACCTTCGGATATAACGAGTGCTCGACTTAGAGTGTGATTTCCGAGGGATTATGAGCACTCATTATATGGGGATTCCACTGTATATACCTTGGTGCAGCCAATATGGCCAGCCTAGGCATACAATTGCGGGAGTATGGTCCGAGAGGGACAGTTGGCAAGCTTGGCCGTGGTAGGGATGTACCTCCAGGATGCCTGGCACGTCGAATCCTTTATTATTGTAGGATATTTCAAGCCTGCCGCATGAACCACGGACCTTTGGCTTTCCGGGCCACAGCGCAGACCACTACTAAAATTGCCATGGGAATTAGGGATCCTGGGTAGCGTAGTGGTCAGCGCTGTGGCCCGGAAAGCCAAAGGTCCATGGTTCGATTCCCGATCCAGGTGAACTTTTTCGCAAGGCAATTCACGTGGGCTTTATTATTGTGATTAGAATTTTACAAAAGTTTATCATACTTAAACATCACGCCTGTACCTCCGCAGAGGGCTGAGAGCACAGTAGCATTGTCGATATACACAGTCACTGATGAGAACTCCAGAATATTTGAGAGTAGGTACTGAGTTAAGTTAGATATGTAATACTATTTTTTACTACTTTGGGATATTACGCTT
This sequence comes from Platycnemis pennipes, assembly GCA_933228895.1. NCBI lineage: Eukaryota > Metazoa > Arthropoda > Insecta > Odonata > Platycnemididae > Platycnemis > Platycnemis pennipes. The sequence goes on along the minus strand of OW121851.1, from coordinate 124,450,760 downwards.
GTAATGGTGTAACTTGCAAGGGGCTCTAAGTCACTCGCATTGTAATAGCATTTGGAGAGAACTGAGCTCTATTGTCAGCCTGTTCTCATATTCTGGTACATGATAGTTTTAGCAATGTTTGGTACTTTGATTTCCATTTTATCAGAAGGAATCACTTCATGACAGCAATCATTGATAAAAAAACAATGTTTTCACATCTTGACATGGAAAGGGTATTAGGTATTAATTCATAATTTAAAAAAATTCATTTTACTCTCTTCAGTACCATACACTTGGGATACCCTTCTGGTCAGGACCAACAACTTCACTTCATAATTAATACATTTCACAAGATCAAAATTCATAATTTCAAGTTTCTACCACCCTAATTGATTTAATGTCACTTTATTGTGAAAAATTTAGAAACCAAATACATACCTTTACTGAGATTTTCACATGTTGAAGGGCAAAACTTGGTCATATCTAACATGGATTTATCACTTGCAACCATATACGGCATGCAGTTGTTTATTACTGCCAAGTTATTTCTGAGTTCAATCAATTCTACATAGAGCTTGTGCTGGAAAGAGAATAAAAGTTACACTTTAGAGATATGTAAATACTACGCACAAATACTGGAAAGTATTCAATACTTGAGACCTTGAATAATTATACTAAAAAAATGTTCAAATACCTAGAATACTGTGACATACAGCACTACATATGGCATGCTGATGAACTATATCATATGTGCCACAAGAGGACAGAGGAGATATGAGTATGTTGATAGGTTTCACCCTGAACTTTACAGCAGAAAAATAACAGCTTCAATGAATGGTTTCTGACAAAACTGTGTTCTATTAACCATGAATAGTGCAATGAAACTAGTCATCTCTAGTAAAGATTCCAAACTGTAGAAGTTTTGTAAATATTGCCGACAGTTGCTGCTTGATTGGAGCTCTCTTTTCCTCAATTACAAATTCACCATTAACTTATAAGAGGTCACACATCATGATGTTCTTCCTAATTGTAATTCCCCAAAAAGCTATTTACAGTAAAACCTCTCTATATCGAAATGGAAGGGACCAATTTTTTAGTCATTTTGATTGGTGGAGGTTCATTATAAAGAGGTTTTAGCAAAATGAACACATATTTCCGCCTTATGAAACTTTTTGGTAGTAAAATGTGCTGCTTTCTCTTTGATTACTATATTTGTATATTATATTTATAAATATATGCAATTATGCTTTTTCATAGTTTTAATGTTTATAATAATATAAAAAGGGTACAAAAAATTACTTAAGCACTCTCCGCCGAAAAAAAAATTGTAATTTCTGTTTGTTTAATTTTTTTCAAATTCTTTTTAGATGATATCTTCTATCATATTTAATAATAGTAGATTTTCACTGCTGCAGTCCTCCATATTAAAAAAAAAAATCTTTCCATCACACCCAAAGCATCCTGCACCTCTTTTTTGGTTGGCTTTGGCATAAAATCCTCACCATCACTCTCTTCTTCTTCCATGTTATGGACTACTAATGGAGATTCCCCGCCAGTTCTTCCTCCATTTCTTCGAACACCTCTCCCTCATTTGGGGCACATGTTAGCAAGACATTGTCAACATTAATAAGGTCGTCAAATGATGACTGAACATTAATTATTTTGTTTATTTCAAGCCATTCTGTCGGTTCGTCCTCATACAAAATATCTTCCTCACTGCTGTCCCCCATAAATCCAGCCTTTTTAAAACATTTTTCAATAACTTCTGCCTTCAAACAAGTCCACAAAAGACAGAGCCTGTGCATGGCCTGAATTATGTTCCAAGAACACTTTTTCAAATCATTTTTCTAAACTGTTCGCAACATGTATGACACCAGTTGCTGCCTGTAATGTCTCTTCACAATGGAAATTATTCCTTGATGAAGTGGTTGCAATTTGCTGGTGGTATTTGGAGGAAAATATACTACTTTGACGGGTCGTAACACAATCCCCTCAACTTTATGTGCTGTGCACTGATCGATGAAGAGAACTATTTTCCAGTTTCTCACTCCCATCTTTGAGTCCAGCATGGTCAACCACTCACAGAATAAAGATGCTGTCATCCAAGAGTTTTGAGTTTTTGAATGAGCAAGGAAATTTCTTAATATTTTTAAAGCATCTAGACTTTTTATATTTTCCAATCACAAGAGGCTTCAATTTCTCTGAGCCATCAAAATTAGCACATAAAAGCATTGTGAATCTTTCTTTGCTTTTTTTCCCTCCATGGCATGACTGGCCTCTAACTGCTAAAGTTCTGTCTGGAAGCAAGCTATAAAAAAATCCTGCCTCATCCTCATTAAAAATGTCTCGTGGTTTATACCTGGCCAAAATCGTCTGCAAAGTTTTTTTCCACTTTTCTACCACTGTGTCACTTACAGAAGCTTCTTCCCCACTCATCTTCAAAGTTCTGAGATTCCACCGCACTTTAAACTTTTGAAGCCACCCATTCGATGCATGAAAATTTTCAATGCCCATTTTCACTGCTATTTCCCTTGCCTTTTGCTGTAGAATAGGTCCAGAAACAGGAATATTTCTGGCTCACACCTTCCATCAACCAATCAAATGTGTGTCTGTCTATTTGTTCACTTTTCACCGCCCACAATTTTTTATTTATGCATCCTCGATGTGCTGCCTCTTCAGTTTCTTTACGTTTTTTTAATTTCTTTAAAAAATAGACTGTAAACTCACACAGAAGTTAGGCGTATTTCACTGACCGATGTCTTAAACTACAAAATTGTGGCTCAAATAACTAGCAAAGTTGTATGTGGGGGGACGGTAATGCACCATTGTTATGGATTGAAAGATAATAGAATGGTCGAGTTACAAATCGCGGCGACAATATCCGAAAGTAAAAGAAGACTGCCATTAGGCGCAAACATGAAAAAAATGCTATCATTCCGGTACGGCCGTAATAATATCGAGTGTTCATAGTGAACTAAACTTCAAATGAATAGCTCAAAAATGAAACAGAATAGGCGAAATTCTGCTTAAAAGATCTTTTGAACGAGAAAATATAACAAATCTTCCAATACGGTACATTAGTCGCATCAGATGTTAATATCGTACGTGGGCATGGGTCTTTCATAGCTCGGCGTTGCGTTGAATGCTAAAATATAACACATCTTCCGAAGTGGTACAATAGTCGCATCAGATGTTAATCTCGTACGTGGCTATGGGCTCTTTCATAGATCGGCGTTGCGTTACCGCGAGCAGCAGGCTTTCATAGCTCCGCGTCGCGGAAACAAACGAAAAGCGATAAGCGTTTCGATAAATCAACCGCAAACTCACTGCAATTCTGTACATATTGCATTAGTATTTGATTATAACTGTGTTAAACCATGTCTACACACAGTAAAATAAATATACAAGTATTATGAGATGCCACCAGCATTTTTACATTCCATCTGTACACTCGCTGACTTGGAACACCATTATTTTAATAAGTAACCTCAATGACTCAAAATATGAACTCAGTTGCCAAATCCTGTTATTTGTTAATATTAAGTCATTGTGGAAGAATAATCGTATATACGTTTAACTAAACTTATCTAGATTAAGATATTATTCAGTCACTTGCGCTTGAACAACTCAATTGCAAATGTGTATAGTATGCGATATATCGCATATATGCTATAGTATCGGAGCTAAGTTTTCTGTGCCATTAAGGATTGGTGAGGGTAAATGCAAATAGAATATGCAGTGGTGTCATTCGTGATTATTTGAACCTAGGAATTAAACCATTTTACCGCATAAATCAGTCTGGGAGTTGTAAAAATTATTAGGACCCCGGGTCTAAATCCAGCAGGAAATTTGTCGTAAATATTTATATATGGATGTTTTAATAATGAATATACAAAACACAAGCAATGAAAATCGATCAAAATAAGTCTTTGACGCATATGATTAATAACAAACACACTAACGACTGCCCAGCTAAGCTTCACTTTTCAAGCGCTGCGGGTTTTCGCGCTCCCAACATAGAAAAGTCGGAACGGCCGGACGGAACTTTCTGCGGCTGGCGCCGGCTGAATATTTCACTCCATGGAGGTAGTTGGCACGTCATGGGGGTGTATTCTCAGTACGAAGAGCAGAGGTTTTTCGAAAACATAGAGGTGCGATATAGAGAGGTTTCTCTATATAATTACATACAAATTTTGGCGGGACCAAGAAGTTATTACGAAAAACGGAGGTTTACGATATGAAGAGGTTCACTAGATAGAGGTTTTACTGTAATTGTATGCAAGAATTACTGGTAACTAATGTCTCTGCTCTGCTTTCTTGAGCCACTGACCGTCGAGAATACATCAAGACCTCTGAGTTTGAGATGCTATATCTTCCAAAAGATGAAACCAATTTCATTGCAGCAAAATGCAACTTATAGAAGGTTCATATCTTCATTTATTTCTGCAAATGAAGTTTTTTATGTCATCTTAGATAAAATTTTACCAAATTTTATTTGAAATAAGTGTTTTGGTGACTTAAAATCTTATGATCAAGAATTGTGTGCTTGCTATTTCAGCAAAATAAAAGGATGATAAATGATTTTTTGAATGACCAATGACATTTTTGAAAATTTGAAGAAAACAATTTTTATTTATTTCAAAATTTACAAAAGTTATGATATATGTAAATCTATGAAACTGGTGACTCGATAACCTTACTGGGACCATTGCAGCCACAAATTTGTAAGCATGAAGGGTATAGAGAAGTAGAGAAATAATAATTACCAGTACTACCTAACCGCATTAAAATTGTTTTCCTCTTCTTCAACTCCAGGATATTGAAGTACTATGTATACTGACAGTCAATCATTACTGAATTGTGTATCAATCATGCACAAAATGTTTACCTTGTTATAGTAATACCATTGTTCATTCTGTCAGATCTGAGGTTAATATTGCCAAGTTTGAATTTCCATAAATTTGCATTTCATTCGAACTTTGGCACTACCATTGGCCAAAATATTATGTGCACCCAAGTTTGAAGGGTGTTTGAGAAGTAACCAAAAGACCTACAGAATTATTAACTACATAATATTTTTGCTATTTAATTCTACATTAACTATTGTGAATTTTAAATTTTTAAATTATTCTACAATATTTTTATTACAGTTTGAATGGAATAAGCTGGCTAGGAAAATAAGGACTAAATTAATTTAAGCCTTAAAAATAATGATTACACATTTACATCAAAACACTGATTTCATTCAATATTTTTGTTTAAGTGTTGACATTATTTTCATTAAAAACAACAAGTTCTGAATAAAGAGATTAATTTTTAGCTGATGCCAATATGATACACTGAAATTTTTTGATAAAATTTTAGCCAAAAAAATAACAATCAATATTCATTAATGTTAAAGGAAATTAATTTTATAGAAAAAAATAGGATTTTCAATTTTCAATAATAACCACTAAAATACAGTTATCCATTATAGAAATCCCACAAACTAATTATGGGGCAGACAGCACCTTTAGAATGCTGCCACAATGGAGCCTGTGGTACAGAGATGGGAACCTCAGACAGTAATGCATTATGGGAATCACGAGAATGTAGCTTTACTCCTGGCCTATAAGACCCCGGTTGATTTTAGAAAGCATTTTCAAGCAAAAAGTTAAGTCTTATGGGCAAAAAATATGGAAATGGGGTTTTTTACCATATTTTTTTATTGCCAAATGCGATAGAGTTTGTAAAATAAAAAGACGTGCATTTTTCTGTTTTTCAATCCATCAATTAGTTCTCAAGTTATAAGCGGCAAAAACCTGATGTTTTTAACCCTTTCGGAAAAGTGGGCAAGCATCGACCTCTTATGTCATCCACTTCGTCCAAATGAAGACCTTAGTGCAAGAACCAGATAATGACCACTTTTTGCGAAAAGGAGATTTCCACATACACATGAAGCCCTTCCTGCCCTTTACCAGTAGACATAGTCATTTTCGATGGTAAGTTCTAAATAAGTTCAGCAGACATTGTTGGAATTTTACGTTCTGCTCTCTGAGCGTAAGAACCAGATAATAGCCGGAGTTTTCTCGAAACTTCACTTTTGGTCATTATCTTGTTCTTGCACTCAGGTCTTCAAATACAGCTGAGCCCACGAAGCTACTTCGCTTTATCGCAATGGGGGGGACACAGCTGACTCTGCCAATGGGAGTGGTTGCGACAAGATCTGTGCAAGCAGACCTTCTTAGAACCCACCTCCACTCCCTTTCCCCTAAAAGCAGTCAAGGACAGGAGATAAATGACATCAATGGTCTCAAAAAACTTCTTCCATGGGCATTAGGGTGTGGCTTATTTTTCGAAAATCGGAAAAGCTAAAAGTTCCACTCCTCAAAACATTCATTTTGATGAGAAACCACGTACATGAAATTTTTGTTGAGCTGCGATACTGTTAACACTCTGAAATACCCCACTCAAAAAATGGAAATATCGCATCACAATATCTGATTCTAAAGTAAATATATGATTTTACGACCCTTTAGGGCTGAAATTTCATTAGTTTTTACCTATCATTAGCCGTTTAGGAGATGCAGGAGGGCGAAGCGAGCTCAAAATGCGAATTAGGGGGTGCCGGCGCGGACGAGTTCCTCCTGTCCGTAGACCCCCCCCTGTAAGAAGCGGCCCACGACGACACCGCAACTGCTATGTTGTCTCGTGGTAATTGCATAGTTCTGGAGCACTCATTCACTGTTTAGTCAAGTCATTGCCAGTAGTAAATGACCATGCCGAGAGAGGAGTTAAATTGTTGAAAGATTTTGCAGAACTTTGACCAAAGACGAGAATAAATACCAGGAATTGTTACTTTTTGTTCAAGAACATAGAAGAAGGGTGCCAGATGTAAGTATTGGTATCTGAAACTCCTTGTATTTTTCTTTTTTATTAGTGTACTGTCCTTCAGATTGCCTATTTAATTTTGTAAGCTATACAGCTTTCTTTTAAATGAAGATGACAGATTTGGCAAATTTTTATGACCGAGTTAATAATAAATTGAAATAATTACTAAAACACCATGCCCTTCGCCATAAACAGTGAATGAGTGCTCCAGAACTATGCAATTACCACGAGACAACATAGCAGTTGCGGTGTCGTCGTGGGCCGCTTCTTACAGGGGGGGTCTACGGACAGGAGGAACTCGTCCGCGCCGGCACCCCCTAATTCGCATTTCGAGCTCGCTTCGCCCTCCTGCATCTCCTAAACGGCTAATGATAGGTAAAAACTAATGAAATTTCAGCCCTAAAGGGTCGTAAAATCATATATTTACTTTAGAATCAGATATTGTGATGCGATATTTCCATTTTTTGAGTGGGGTATTTCAGACCCCATGCGGCACGCGTTAACAATATCGCAGCTCAACAAAAATTTCATGTACGTGGTTTCTCATCAAAATGAATGTTTTGAGGAGTGGAACTTTTAGCTTTTCCGGTTTTCGAAAAATAATCCGCACCCTAATGGGCATCACCTTTTGCTTATTTTAATTTTTGATTTATGAGTTAATGGCTCAGGGTAGAAGATTATTTTTTTACTGAAATTCATTTTTCATTTCCATCTAACGATTTTGTGAACAAAATTGCGATTTCAGTTCCGAGTAAATGCCCCCATTGTGAGAAAAAACACATAATAACATACTACCAATTGATCCAAGGCAAGGAGGCCCTTGATGTCATGAGCATATAAGACCTACAGGTAAGACAGCACTTCATATTATTTAGTGCAGTAGAACCTTTATTTTACAAAGTTGAAGGGACCCAAAAATTTGAGTTTTGTAAATCAGAGGGTTTGCAAATTGGAGGTTATCTTCCACTACCTCCTCTGTCTCCGGAACTGACATGTCACCAAAACCAGCTGATCTCCAACAGTTGGAAATAGTTTTTGCCGTGACACTGTCTCATGCTATGGCTACACCTCGCACAGCATGGAGCAATGCCTATGGAGGCACATCATGCACATAAGAGGCTTGATCTGCGACAAATGTACGTCTACTACAACTCTGCTGACAGTAATGCAGGTATACTTTCAATGCAATTAAACACTATGCTGTACTAAACTTGTCAAATAGTTATGTCAGACAGACCTATAATAGCAAATGAATGATAGTTTTGTTATAAGTAATATTCATGTATAAGCATGCGAAGGAGCGGTATGACCTAAGTTGTCGATGCACTTTAAACCAAACCTACCTACCTACCTAGTTATGTCAGGGTTGAAGTCAAACTAATTTCTATAACAAATAATAGTCATCTGCTCATTCAGGGAAAAAACAGATATTACGTGAAATTCTGCGTGCAGTGTATCTGCATCAAATGGAAAGGATTTAAAAATTAGACCTCAATTGTTTTGACTCGCTGTGTAGCATAGGCGTTATTCCTAAGGCTAGGAGACTCACTTTAGTGAGTTAGTCGGCCTAACTCACAGCCGTGAATTCCAAAAAAAAATGGTAATTATTTTTCTTCAAATTTATATTGGTATGAACTTGGCTGCTGCAACTGAATTAAGTTCCTGTAGCTTCAAGTAGGTGGATCTCATAAAAAGGGGAATAAGTGAATTAATTCATCCCACAGAGTATTTTAAGCGTATGCAGTTTGGCATTAATTAGCGAAAGGGACATGATTAGTGCTCATCGATTTGTGTTTAAAAGAGGCCATTTTAACATGGGAAAGCCAGGGATGCATTCTAACTACAGGAAATATCAAAACAAAGTTCCAACTGACCCAGTATATTTCAGTGAAAAGACCAAGAAATGCCTTTTTTGAAGAAAGCGTATCGTTTGAAATACCTTCAATAATATTTTGCAGCTGATGAAAGCCAATTTTAGAACTTTCCTCGAGTTAATTTGAAATTCCCTCTTTTTTAATATGCGTTCTACAGTGCTGACATCTAGCGGTGATTTGTGAGAACTATTTACTCGCAGGTACAGAAAGCTATAAGTTGCGATCGTATATTCTTACCTAACGACGTAAAACACTTCTAATGAAAAATTAAATATTCAAAATGCATCAAGATTTGAATATAAGTATTTTATTATTACAAAATTAGTATTTTTTAATGAAATTAAGTTCCATGACAGCTGCAGCGAAGAACTTCCCGCGGGAATGCTACTTTCAAGTGAAAGGCTGAACAAAGTTCTGAGTTGGGGTTGCGGCGGCTATCTTAAAGCTAATTTTAAATAATTCCAGAGAAAATATGGATCCTTTGTGACGACGAGTTAGGTATTCGCAATACACAAAATGATAGAAAAGGAATATAAATTAACAAGCACTAGTCCGCTTATTTTATGAACTGGGGCATTGTTTACAAGAAGTAGGCATCGTGCCATGCATCTTTGAACATTTTTTTCCTTGGATCATATAATTAGGATTGAATTGCGATTTTGATGATCAGTCTCTGGGATTTTTGCAACAGTTTAAGCATGTCAAAAAGCACTATGCTCACATTCGATTTGTCCACATTTTCCCATATAAAATACTTGGTCCGAGGGTCTTCTCAACATGACCGACCTGGCTTCAGCTACTTCTGTCGTGATATACAGCGATCGTTATTCCATTGTACTGAGTTCAGTGCTACAAAACCTGTTCAAAAACTTTGTACAACAGGGATCAGTAACTCCTAAGGACTGGCCTCTCACTTTGTAAATCAGTAAAATGGAGGTTTCGTAAAACGGAGGTCATTTTACATGGTTTTCCTGTGTAAACAAAGATCGGGACCGGCGGAATGGTTCGTAAATTGGTATCATTTCGTAAATTAGAGGTTCGTAAAAAAGAGGTTCTACTGTAGATCATTCACCTGAAGAGCTTGTTTCCCTTCTCTTGCAGGAGAAGCATTGCTGACAGACTCGGTGACAGCACTTCCAGAAAAAATATTACCTGCAGAAATGGATGGCAGCAGTCTGTAAAGTAGAAAAACAGATATATAATAGTCAAGCTATTCGAATTTAAATTCAATTCATGTTTTTGCAAGTCAAATGAATTAGGCTTTAATGTTTTGTGACTAATCTCTAATTTTGATTTGGGCCAATACCACGAAAAGGAAAAATCTTCTAAAGATTCAGGCATGTTATCAACACTGCATCATGGCTAAACGCAGGCACAGAGAATATACATGGGAAAGTAATCGTTGGAAGGAAGGGTTCTGAACAGGTTCCATTTCCCATTCAGTCATTCAGACAATCGCACAAGCAATCATACAATTTACATCTTTACACGGTACAATATTTTCATACAAGCATTTGTACAAGAAATTGTACAAAAAATTGTATTGTGTAAAGCGGCCTTTACAAATAACAATGTACATATTAGCAGAATTACCACAGAGAAAAAAATCATTCGCACTGACTGGTATTTGAACATGGATCTCCCAAATGCAAGGCAGGTGCTTTAACCAAGACATCCTTGGTAACTTAACTGATTAAAGTGGTGCAAATTCAAGGGATCCGGGTTCCAATCCCAGTCAAGATGAATGATTTTTTTCTCAGAGGAAATTCTGCTATAATGCACATAAGCGGGTGGCTCCATTAGTTTTTCATGGCTAGTTAGCAACCCTTGAACAATGAAATACCTACTTAATCTGGCCATAGTCTACCTTTAAATTGAATTTATAGTATGTACTGGAGAGATCATAACCATATAATTGTGTAAATACAGAAAGATGGTATGCCAAAGAAGGTCTTTTCACCATTCATCTGGGTGTTTAAATTCTCATATTCCAACTTATAGTGGATATTTAATCCAGAATCGAGGTGAATGCAACCCGCAACACTAAGAGAAAGTTCAGACACGAGACATAGAACTTCATAGAATACGATGACAGATCCCATCTAATGGTGAGAGATTAAACTAAAAGGATGCCTTGGGGGAAGGCAGTAGCTGAAGAATAATATGGCATATCCATAGTAATCATCATCATCAAGGGCCAAAAATCCTAGGATTTTGATGCAGCCCTCCATTCGATTCTTCTATCGGCCAACCTCTTCATATTAATGTAGTTCCTCTCTTACACATCCTTTATGACCTGTTCTATATAGCTCATACGAGGCCTGACATTTCCATTCTTCCCGTTCACTTTTCCCTCGACAATTGTCTTCATCAGGCCATCGTTTCTTAAGATATGGCCGATTAGGTTGTCCCGTCTTCTTTTTATAGTTTTCAGCAGACTTCTCTTTTCTCCCACTCTTCTTAGGACTTCTTCATTTGTCACTTGGTCGATCCATTTTATCTATCTAGTCTATAGGTCCATTGTAAATGGACCAAAAATCGGTATGATGGATGTACATATATGGCATTCCCTCAACCAGAGCAACTGTTCATGCTATATTCATAAGATGATGCTTACCACTTTTCACCACCCAAATGAGTGGTTAAAAAAGGTACAGCATGGTATCTTGATTGTAACCATATAATTGTGTAAATACCGAAAGGTACATTTTCCTCAGTAAATTATTAAAGAATGGCATTTTCAGGTCCAGAGATACTCCTTGCTTATTTACTTCTCCTTGCCTAAGCATTGATCAACAATACACCTTTTAGTGCTTCAACACAAAGAAAAATACCAGGGTAAGGGGAAGTATAGCCATATTGAAATATCCAGGAACAGATATTTCAACATGCTCATTCTTATAAAACTGAGAATGAGGCATTGCCTTTTCTTAGGATGCACATCACCTCTCCCAAGAAAAGTGAGCAGTTTTTCAATTTTTTTCTTCATAGTGTTCCTCCAAAAATCATTTACTGTATATCTACAGCAAAATGCAGAGGAACAATACACTTTGTTGATGGCATTCAAGATGTATCTATGAGTAGATTAAACTGGTACTTCTTATAATACTTCTGATAACTAGTAGATTTAGTAGATAGGATGTAAAAGAGAAGAATTACGTCACAATGGAAAGGTTGGCCGAAAGAAGAATCAAGTGGAAAACTGCGTCAAACCAATCCTAGGATTGTTGACCAATTATGATGATAATGATGAACTAGTAGATACGCCAGGTGGAGGCTGCATGTCACACTGAACAAAATCTTGGTAGATATATCATTCTAACGTACATCAAATTTATATCTAAAACACAAGAAAGAGAATTTGAGTTTCATTCTGCTTTCCAGCAGCTGATCGTAACAACAAATGTAGTATGCATTAGGATTTATCCTTATAAACTGAATCAATGAAGATTCACAACGGGAAATTGTCCATAAAAGGATAAGACTGAAGAAGCACAAAGATGCATCAGGCACTCTGCTGCTAGGCCAATACCACTCTGAAAAATCGGCCAAAACTGAATACAGCCATACCAAAAATACAAACTGAACTCATGCTTACCATGCCCTCATCAGTCATTGCTTGAAATTTAAATAAATAAAAAAATCATCGAAACTAAAACAAAATATGGAAAAATATGAAGAGCACAAGTTTTACTTACACAGGAGGGACATTCTTTGCTTTTCTGTGTTCCTTAACACTATTTTTAATAGATTCAAGCATGTTTGCCGCAGGAACCAATAGGATCCTATTTTTACTCCTGGCACTCTCATTCCCACCTCCATCAAAAATCCGTAAAAATTTTTCACCTGTCAAAGAAGTGCTTACAGTAGCATATGGAAAAAACTTTTTGCCAAAGTTTTGCTTAAAAGGCTTGGATTCACATTCCTCAAGGTAACCAGCCCTTACTAAGAGACGCCCTGTGGATAATTAAACCTCATTAATGATATTCATTCATATAAAACCATGAAACTATTATTCTCAATGACTATTGCAACAGCCATAGAAAAGCACATTATACCACAAGTTACATGCATATTAAAAATATTCACCTTGAAATTCTCAATTAAATATGGTTTTTACAACTGCATAATTTACACATCCATTCTTTCTTCACAGTAAAAAAACTTATGCAAATCATTTTCCCTGGTATGTTTCTATGTAGTGAAGATGGTTTCTCCAGATACTGACCAAAATTCAAGATTTAATTAGATAAGCATACCTAAATTTTTCCAGTAAGCCTCAGCCTTGTTCTTCCCCTTTCCAAATAAGGGGTGGTTGACATGATAATCATTCAATTTGTTGCTTTTTGAGCCCCGAAGAAAAAGGATGGGGATAGTGAGTCCAAAGCGACCTCCAAAAACTTTCACAGCTCCCAACATAAGTTTAGCATCATCAGTGAAGTCAAATCTTCCTAAGTCATCCAGTCCAGAGGCTTTATCTATGTCTATACCTATATTGGTATACAAGGCCCTAAAAGGGGAAATATTAGGGAATCTGTCAATCATAGGCTGAAGTGAAAACATGCAATACATATAAAAGGGTAATCACTATCTGGAAACATCCATTTGTGGTATTATTTACTACTAAGTAATAGTAGAATTAGATTATATTATACATTAATGAATAATATGACCCAATTCACACCAGACAGATGCTTTCTGCAGATCTTTCAAACTAAACTTGACTTCAACAACAAACATGATGATAATAATTATTACCCACAATTCATTCATTCACAAGATTCATGCATTTCAGTCAGGAAATATTATAGAAATGCATAAATTGACATAATCGCTAGTTTTTTAAGTATATGCTAAGGAGCAATGCTGACTATACAAAATAAGTAATGCATGGTTAGCAAAGATATATGCAAATGTGCATGCAAAGAAGTAATAATGGCAGTGAGTGAACAAAGCGGATAAAGATTTTTCATTTCAATATTCCATCAATTTTATATCAGCACAATATTAAGATAAAAATATTTATTAAGACTACAAGACCCAGACTTTTAATAATGTAGACTTTTCCTAACTTTTCCAGATAAATTTAGTTTTACATAAACACCAGTTCCTACTGGTGTTTATGTAGACTCTAGTTCTAGACTCTCCTGGTTTGCAATTTGAATGGTTTAGATCCTCAAGAGACCATTTGGCCCCATTTCTCAAACGAGCGGAATGTGAGAGTAGTACAATATACAATACATATATATATATACATTTTTTAGTTCAGTTGTCACTAAAAGTTTTTAAAACCCTTGTAATTGAAAGGATCTTTTTGAACTGTAAATCCATGCTTTATGGAAGACGACTGCGAGACACTTCTTAGTATAGCCAAAAAAAGTACAGACCAAGAAATATAGAAAGGATTTTTAACGTAATACATAGCTTTATTGGAGCTGGAGCAAAGATCATAGGCTAAATTAGGCAGAGAGAAAAAAAGATGAAGTGGCGATGAATAACAGAGAAATATAAAATTACAGAAAGCACACAGAAGGGATATATAGTAAATACAGAGCAGGTGAGAAATATATTGTTAATAGTGATGATTATCGCTATTAAAAATGTATTCACCGTGATTATCACTATTAACAATTATCAAGAAAATGAAACCAAATTTAGTGAAAAAGTAAAAAGCAGCCATAAGAAGGTGGCAGACTGGATTTAATCAAAGAAATAATACGATAGTGAGCATTTTGAAAAATATACACTTCATCACAATGGGAGATGAGCATGTAATGACGAGTTAAGGGCATGGGAGTGAAAAATAATATGTGAAGTTGTAATAGAGACACCAGAGAAAGAAAACTCAAACATTAAAGAATCAGTAACATCTGCTACTTGTGGTTAAGGAAAAGTGACATGATATAAAAGATGACTTAAAAATATATCATGTGTTTTCACCTTGAAAGAGAAATAGCCAAATAATCAATAACATAAGGTTCAAATGCCTTTAAAGGCATATAGATATTACAATAAAAATGCTCAACGACACAGGAAAATAGCAAAAATAATAGAGATACTTGTTCAATAAATATGGATATAGATTTACATTTTATATAGATATACATCTTGAACAAATATCTATATAGATAAATATAGATACTTGTTCAATGACTACTACAGTTGACTATTATGAACCCGCAAAAGCAAATACTAATTCTGAACCTTTTCCTGATGATGAAATGCTACTTAAGTTTCAAATTATTAACAAAGAAGGACTGTATAAACCAAGTACAAACACAACTAAATTCTTTATCTGGATCTAAAACCAAACAAAATTATTTACTCGATATATCCTCATATGTTTTTAACAAAAAAATAAAAATAATGCAATTAACTGAAGAACCAAATATTATCAAGGGTTTGTGTGGTATCTGTCATCTTCAAAAATACATTTACAAATGAGCACCATGTGACATTTAAACAAAATCACACAATTTACACAATTAAAAATGATAACTATTCACTTCAAGATGAAAATACAAGTTGCATTAATTCACTAACTTTCGAGAGCAGTTGTCACAGCAAGTCTTTGACAATACTGATGCTTCTGGCTTGCTCATTCTGCTGTCCTTAAAATGGCTTAAAAGGAGTTTCCTCCGACACTCACTGGTTTCCAAATAGGACTCAAGCAACATACTCATCTCTTCCTTGTGCTTCTTAAACTGAGCTGTTTTATACGTATTCAAAAAATGCCTGAAAAGTGATAATTATTGGATTTAGCTGGGTGTCACTAAATTTGTTAATCATGACATGCATGCAATAAAATGTACAACAGATTCTCCTTGATCATGATAGCCCTACTATCAAAAAAATACAAAGTTTTAAAGTGAAATTTAAGAAAACATCTTATGCACAACTTTATCTACACAGTTGCAGATTAATATACATGTAGTTTATTATTAATTAATTTCATGTTTTGCAAGTGAAGTATGAAAGTTTCGAGATTTCACACGGTATTATTTACTGTCAAAATAAAGGAAAAACCATTTTTTATTACCTTGATGTATAGGTTTTTCATCATCAGTAGCAACGAAATTAGATATTGTAATATGTTCACCTCCTTACAAAATGACAGAGCAGCTCATTTCAATCAGCAATCAAATTAATAATTTTTAAACATTGTGGCTTCTAATTCAATGCGATCACTTGCAAGAAAAGAATTTGTTTAAAGATTGTGAATTTAAAACTATGGTTAATTTTTTCCACATGCTTCACAACTCCATAGAATCTACCTGTATGTTTACTTTTTCTGAAGGTGATACAGTGTAAAGAATCTTCTTATGATCACCATGCAACCTATGAATTATTATTATTATTATTATTATAAGTATTCTACCGGTGAAGGTAGGTTTAAATGGACATTTAATTCTTCCCACCCCCTAAATTTCACACGATGTCCCTCTTCAGCCCCTCATACCTTCTGCCACCTATCATTCCATCCAAGCTACCCGTTCTTCTTCTCCCTCTTCCCCGCTTACCCAACACTCTTCCCTCAATCACTTCCTTCAAAACACCATCCCCTTTTATTACCTTTTCCATCCACACCTTCTGCCTTCTCCTAATTTCATCTATCAAATTTCTTTCCTCTCCTACCAATTCTAGCACTTCATCGTTCGTCTTCCTTTCGACCCACTTTATTTTCTCCATTCTTCTCCACACTCACATTTCAAAAGCCCTAAGTCTATTTTCATCTTCTTTTCGCAAAGCCCACGTTTCCGCCCCATATAGTGCAACGCTCCATATTAAACTTTTCACTAGTCTTTTCTTCACTTCCCTACTCAAAGCCCCTGTCATTAGCTCACGCCTACGAGTAAAGGCTTCTTTTGCCAATGCAATTCTCCTTCTCACTTCAATGCTGCTATACCCTTTTTCTTCCAGCACACTACCTAGATAGGTAAATTGTTCTACCTGCTCTAGCTTCTGACCTCCCACTTTTATCGTTATGCTGGCTCTTTTTGTTCTTGAAAACCGCATTACTTTCGTTTTCTTCTGGTTTATCTTCATCCCGTATCTTTCGCACTGTCCCTGCAATGCATCCAGCATTTTTTGCAAGCCACGGGCAGACTGGCATACTAGCGCTTGGTCATCCGCAAACCTCACTGATTTTATCAATTTCCCCCCGACCTTCACTCCAGCCTCCAGTTCATCCCAAGCCCTTCTCACCATTTCCTCCGAGTATATGTTGAAAAGTACCGGTGATAAAGGACAGCCCTGCCTAACTCCCCTCCCTATTGTTGCCCAATCCGATTCTCCATCTGCTACTCTCACTTGCGCCTTCTGCGCCATATATAAATTCCGAATCAGTCTCCTGTCTCTCCAGTCTACTCCTATCTTCCGCAATATTTCCATTAACTTGTCCCACCTCACTCTGTCGAACGCCTTTTCGAAATCAACAAAGCACGCGAATACGTCCTGATTGTATTCTAGGTTCCTTTCCACTAGTATTCTCATCACTGCAATCGCATCCCGAGTGGCCCTCCCCTTCCGAAATCCAAACTGATCCTCGCCTAGGAATTCATTTGCTCTCTTTTCCATTCTCCTATTGATGATTCTAAGCACTACCTTTGCCGCATGAGAAATCAAACTTATCGTTCTATAGTCTTCACATTCCTTTGTCACCCTCTTTTTCGGTATAGGTATCAGCACGGTTTTTACAAAATCCTCCGGCCAAGCCCCCTCCTCGTATATTTTACGAACAAGTTCATAAAATCTGTCCCTTCCTCCTTTTCCTAGGTTCTTCAGAAGCTCAGCTGGGATGCTATCAACCCCCACCGCTTTTCCTGCCTTCATTTCTCGCAGTGCCTTCTCTATCTCACTATCCAGTATTCCGGGGCCCACGTCATCCTGATCTACGTCCTTTTCCTCTTCTATGTCCAAGTTGCTAGGCCTATTTTCGCTATCATACAGTTCCTCAACATATTCCCTCCAACGACGTTGGATCTCCTCTGGCTCCATTGCTAAATTTCCCTTTCTGTCTTTGATGCACGGGACCGTTTTCCATTTCTTATTTCCCGATAACATTCTAACCTTTGAGTACAGACTGCCTATTTCTCCTTCTCTCTGGAGTCTCTCCAGCTCCTCGCATTGCCGACTCCACCACTTTTCTCTTGCTCTCTTTGTATCTCTCCTAAGCCTGTTGTTAATCTCCTTATAACGCCTTTTGCCTAGCTCTGTATTTACATTTTTCCATTTCCTTCTTTCGTCTATCCTTTCCATCATTTCCGCTGTTACCCATGGTTTCTTGATCCTCCTAGTGTCTACTGTTCCTATTGTTTTCTCCGCTGCTTCTTTTATGCCCGTCTTTATCATTTCCCATCTTTCATCTATTGTTCCTCTTCCCTCCTCTTCCCTCATGCATCTATCCACAATCTCCTGGTATTCCCTCCTCTTCCCTCCAATCAGTGCTCCTACATCCCACCTTTTTATTTTCCTTCCTACTTTCAACCTCTTTAGTCTCATCTCACATTTCATCACCACCAAGTTATGGTCGGAGTCGGCATCTGCACCTGGGAAACTATGCGAGTTCTTTACACTATTTCTGAATCTTTGCTTAATCATGATGTAGTCTAATCGGTACCTTCCAGTATCCCCCGGCATTTTCCACGTGTACCTACGCCTAGGGTGGTGTTTATACCACGTATTTGTAATCACTAAATTATTCCTCCTACAGAACTCCACTGCTTTCTCGCCCCGGTCATTCCTTACACCCAGACCATACTCCCCTACTTCACTTCCGTCCCTCCCTTCCCCTACTACAGCGTTCCAATCTCCCATAACTATTAGGTTCTTCCTGCCCTTTACTTTCCCCATTACTTCTTCCAAATGGTAATAACATTACAAAAATAAAACAATGAGGAATGAGAGATTTTCTTTCGAACTTTGTAATTTGTTGGTTATAAACATTAAAAATGTATCTTAATTACAAAATATGAATTTTCAAAACATTTTAAAAATAATTAGTAAAAAATATTTTACCAATTTGATTTGTTTCATTAATGTGACACTTATCATGATATTAAGGGATGAGTTAAGAAAGCCATTCCCATTCTGGGAGGGAGATATTTTTCTCAGTGGAATTCTTGTACTAAAATGCAAATCAGTTGGTAACTATATCAATATTAATCATCGTCAGTTTAGAGTCCCTTTAATTAGTTAAAAAGTAAACTCCTTAGTATACCATGCTGGCTCCAACCTCATACATGAGTTGCTCTGCACAGGAATACTAACAACTGTTGCTTTGGGATTTGTATGTACAGCAGTTTGGCAATAGCATCTAGCTTCTCAAAAGACCTTAAAAAGTCTACGGATGTGGAGGACGGCTTGGTATCCCAATTGGCTCACATATTAAAGTTTCTGGGTCTGACTCCAAAGTTAGCTGGTTCTTTTCACCTGGTAATACTTACAATGAATTTTACATAAGTGACTATTTTTCTCCCAACCACGAGGTTCATTCCTGTGGCACAGGCAAACTTCTTCCGGGAGAAGGCAAGGAGATGTACACTGAGGGCCATAACCACATGCAACACCCCCTAATCACATTGATTACAAACCAAACCAACAAACCAAAGTTAACACATACTGACCTATTAAGGACAAAGTCACTATGACTGAAAAACACCAAGCAACTAGAGGGTAGGCCATCTCTTCCAGCCCTGCCAATTTCCTGATAGTATGATTCAATGTCATGAGGAGCACCATAGTGAATTATGAGACGAACATCTGAAAATTTAACCATTTATTTTGGCAAAACTTATTTCTCATACACTGGACACATAAATTAAAATTCCAACATTAGACAATGTGTTTCACATAAGTCAAATAGAAGGTACAGAAAAAATTAACAAAGCTAAATTGGTTTACACAATGGTTATAAAAAACATAAGGTGTTAAATATATGAGGTCAAGGGCCATTATAAGGTCAAAATTCTTTTAGGAATGGAAACTACAAGAAGGAACCATTTGACGATGAAAAACTCTTTTCCCTTACATATAAATTAGAATTCCTTCTGATGGCCATTGTGAACGATTTAAGCCAAATTAAGGCCAACAAATTTTTTCAATTTTTGACAGCATTGTCAGAGCATAGAGGCCCAAGTGGTGGAGACCATGACCAGAGAATAGAAGATAAGTTCATATTATAGAGAAGCCTCTCAGGACAGGCAAGAGTACAATCAGTGGAAAAGAATTTTTGGGCAAGCTTTAATTCTGGGGAATCCACAGGTTGCAAAGAGAAAGCTCCCTATCCAAAATGTGTCAATTCCATATTATGTGAAGATAGATCATGGCATCAGCTAAACTTTACTCTCAACCAGCTGAGTGACAGGTTCATCAAGTGAGCAGGAATCAAAGAGTGCTTCCCAACTGATAAGCCCATATTTAACCACCAAGTCCTGAACAGCATGATGGTACCAGAGGGCATGGCTGCAGAGTGATGCCCTTTTTGTTTAATTGATCTTTCCTAGTTAACCATCGTTGAAGATGACCTCTAGGAATATCATAGGTGCCATGGGTCGAGTGGTCGTAAATTATTTTCTCTGAGTCAATGGCTCTTCCCCAATTGTAATTGCCCTATGGTTCCCTGGTCCGGCCTTCTGACACTTTCTCCATTTGTATCCCCTCAGTGAAGAAGTTAGAAAACCTTTCCTTCCTGCTGTTTACTTTTTTCAATGTTCTCAGAATCATCAAGTTATTTTAGTTGCCTCTTTTTAAAAATTAACAATGAGTCATTTTCCTATTTACATTTCTTAGTGTATTATGTCACCTTTTCGCACAGTAATTTTATCAACCTTCATTTCTCCCTTGCATTTTATAGCTGCTCAAAAGATCATTTCACTGTTTCAGTTACAACTCATCAGTAGCTGGGAATACCTGGGGGAGTGTTCAAAGGATATGTCATTTTTGTAAGAGCTGTGTTCAAATGGATCTTTGATGCTACTAAGGGGCTATGTAAGAAATTAGTAGGATATTGCATCTTTTTATGTGTTTTCGTACAAACAAATGTGATAGCGACACCATTGAGAAACATAAGTTGAATTGTTTTCATGCTGATAAAGGCTTTTCCCCATTACCACTAATCCAACATTCATTTTAAACTGAGGTTATACAGTTCATACAATAAATACGTAT
The DNA here is from genome assembly GCA_933228895.1 of Platycnemis pennipes. Classification (NCBI taxonomy): domain Eukaryota; kingdom Metazoa; phylum Arthropoda; class Insecta; order Odonata; family Platycnemididae; genus Platycnemis; species Platycnemis pennipes. Next base: position 124,429,869 of record OW121851.1, on the reverse strand, counting down.
CTTCCTATGACAACATAAATGCTGGTGAGCCATTTCCTTGCTAAAGTTAATCCCTTTTTATAATAATAAATTTAAAATATTTATGTATTTTATGTGGCATTAAAACTGAACTCTCCTGTCATATAAATTAAAGTGAATTTAGGCTTTTATATTACGATATCTTTTAACTTCAATGGTGCTAACTTCTAGGCAAACATCAACATAGCAAGTTACAAAATAATTTATGTATTTACTAGAGATGAGTCGATACCAAAATATATCGATTCTCAATACTGATATACGTTTTTTTACCTAGTTTTCTTATACATTATTACTAAATGTTCCATGAAATCTAAAAATACAATGTTATGAAACAAAAATTTGAATATACTATTAACTTTGGGAAAAAACTTCTGATATTCCACTATGAGGACTAAGATTTCACGCTTTCCCTGCGAATTGCATTGATGAACTCTTCTCAGGCTCTACCCGGTGTAGAGCCCGAGAAGAGTTCATCAACACTATGAGGACATTTTGAAAGTAAAAACTGTTTTATAACACAAGTTTTATATTTTTTTACATGAGGATGTTTAATAACAAATGCCATGTTTAATAACAAAACATGTTTGGTATCAGATAAAAAATGTCATAACATATTCAAAATAATATGACTAACATGCCATAAGTTGAATTTTAATAAGATTAATAATTAGTTATGAGTAATAAAAACACTAACCTACATTAAAATTCAAACTTTCAACATTATAAAATAAGAATAAAAGGTCATGACACAAACCCTTTAGCCTACTTCAGGTTTTTGTTCAAAAAATCAACATTTTTAGCCTCTCTGGATCAAGGCGATTTTGTTTCTATTCACAAATGTTTCCTGCTGTGCTAAATATATTTCTCATTTTTTATGAGAAACTCATGTTTCATATTCTTTTAGGAGTTTTAATCTATACAGAAAAACAGCAACAATTGTATTTCCAGAAAACAAGTAAATTTAAAGTAAAAAAAATCAACTTCCCATCATCTGTGTGGATAATATTTTCCTGGATCAAGATTTACGGATATAATAGCTATATGCTATTACTTCTAATATAAAGTTCACTTTCCTTATCACATACTCATCAAACAATACATTTTTTTAACCTGTAAAACAACTCTTTAAAGTGTAGTTAAAAGAAACATTATAAGTTCATTTTCATTAATATTTGAATTACTATTTTCCAAAATATAAGATCCTAGTGATGCCATACTGTATCACCCTCTATCCAGAAAGGTATAAATGTAATTATACCGAAAAGACTTCTGAGCATGTCACATGCCAAGAATAATATAATATAGAATATTAAATAATAAACAAAATCAAAAACCTAAAATTAATTCAGTGCACAATCGGTTTACATGAACTTGGATTGTTGTTGAAAATCAAATTCTTGAATGTTTTCAAATTATTTTTTTAGAAACACAAAAAAAAGTTTAAAGCAGTCAGGAAATTCTAATTATGGAATATCTGGGGATTCCATTTTTAAGATGAAAAAATTGTTACAGAATATTTCAAGCTGCTAAACTAGTAATGTTGCAATTTCTTATTAATAGTACCCTTTAAAATGAAATTTGATTTGATTTGATTTATTTAAAATGTTCAAAAACAGCCGATGCCGGCCTTTACAGTGAACAAGTTAACATAAAATCTGCAAAAACAACAAAAATAGTATACAAAATAAAGAATAAAACATAAATTACCACAATAAAATGAAAATCAGCATGTCAGTATTAAGCGATATAGAAACAGAATTGTTAATGGTGATTGTTAAGAGTCGGGGAGATATTTTTAAGGTGGTTGCTGAACGTTCGGAAGGGTGCGGAGAGATCAAAGGAAGGGTGGGAAGATGAGATAGAATTGTACAATTTAGGAAGTCTATAAGAAAGGGAACGCTGGGAGAGAGAAAGTCGAAATTTTGGAAGGTAGAGGAGGTGATTGCTACGCAAGGGACGGACTGGGACATGGAGAGAGAAGTATGGAAGAATTTCTGTGGAGCGGAACTGACCGTTAATAGCAGTGTGGGGAAAATACAGGTCAGAGATGTTCCTACGGGTCGCCAGTGGGATTAAAGAAAGGGTAGACATAATCTCAGACCGGGAGGAGGAACGGAGGTGTGGTACACGGTGACGGACAACGGACAAGAAGAAATTTAGGGGGCGTTCCAAAACTATCAAGTTGGATGGGCAGGCTGTTGAGTATATAACGGAGCAGTATTCAATAATCGGAAGAACGCATCCAGTGAAGATGGTCTTGAGGGCGAGTGGGTGGGTGATGCTAGTAAACCTGTACAGCATGCCCACGGCAGACATGGCTTTGGATTTAATTTTGTTTATGTGTGGAACGAAAGTAAGTTTGGGGTCAAAGGTGACACCCAAGTCATTATGTGAGGATGCAATTGGAATTAATTGATTAAAAAGGGTGTAGCCGTGTGTATTTGTTGTTGATTTTAGAGAAAAGGACATATATTTTGATTTAGAAGGATTAATTTTGAGTCTCCACCGCGAGCACCAGGCCTCCAGTGAGTTAAGAGAAAGTTGTAGGGACTGGGAGTCAGAAATATTCGAAATCCTTTTGAAGATTTTGCAGTCGTCCACGTAGAGGAGGATCCCGCAAGAGTTGGAGAGAGCGCAATCGTTAATGTCATCAATGAAAAGAGAGAAAAGAATCGGCCCGAGAACACTGCCTTGAGGAACACCAAAAGTAACGGGTAGACTTACGGAAGTGGCACCATCCAGAACTACATGCTGTGAGCGATCGGAGAGGAAGTTGGCGAGAAGAGATAGAAAAGGGCCATTGATATTATATCGGTTGGCCAGTTTGTGAATTAGGAGGGTATGATTAACAGAGTCGAAAACTTTAGCGAAGTCAATGTAGCAGACGTCAAGTTGAGAATATGCTTCAAAGGCGGAAGTTATGTGGTGATGCAAAAAGGTCAGGTTTGTGGCACAAGAACCACCCGGAAGGAAGCCCTGCTGTTGAGGTGAAATGAACGGGATAGTGAATGATAGAAGGCGGTCGTGAATAATTCGCTCAAATAAAATGGAAGGAACTGGTTGAATAGATATTGGACGGTAATTATTAACCTCATCTTTAGGACCGGACTTTAAGATGGGAGTCACAAGTGCTGTTTTCCACTGTAGGGGGAAAGAACCGGATGCGAAAAATCGGTTGAACAATTTGCAACGTGGGACATGAAGAGAGTCCGCGGTTCGATGCAGGAAGAGTGAACCAAGGGCATCAGATCTGGTGGCTTTATTTGGAGGTAAAGATTTGAGGAGGGAGAGCATCTCCTGAGACGTGACCTGGACCGATGACAGGGAGTGTGGGCACACCGGAAGGGTTGAGAGTTTTATACTCACAAAGGATTTGAGAGTTTTATACTCATAAGGAGAGGTTGTCTAACTAAAATGAGATGAGCCTTTTTCCATGCTACTAGAAGCAAAATTTAAAAAATATGTGTCTTGGATTATTTCTCCTTAATTTTCAACCTTTGTCATGTGGATACCACTTTTTTGTACTTTTATTGCTTAAACTAGTTTTACAAATGCATCACCCAAAAATACATTGTAAAGTTCATCACAAGTTTTTCATTACAAGTTATTATTACAAGTTTTGTTACAAATTAAAATCATGGAAATATAATTTTTAACATTATATTTCCACGATTTTTATTCTGCAATAAAATATTTCTCCAATCACTATCACTAATGCCAAATTTTATTATTTTTATACTTACGATGTTGGCTTATAAATTGACATGAAATTTCTGATAGTCTCCTATTTTAACTGCCTATTTGCATTGCCCTAGGAATACAACATGGTCTGTATTCCTAGGCAGTGTACGGATTGAACTCACGGCCGGCAGTACACTAGCTCTCATTTTTAACAACTACTTTATCATCGGATCATACAAGTCTGGCGAATGTAGGCAACCCGCGTGACATTCTGCTTAATTTTTTCCATGCATCTGGGCCTAAGGAGAAAAAAGCCAAGACGTGTATTTCTGTATTTTGTTCTAGTGGCACGGAAAATCTTTTTATCTCATTTCGTGACGCGAAATACAAATCCTCTTCTTGTCAGTATCTACCGTACCTACATTCCATTTGCAGGGCGCATCGATCATTATGCCATGAAATTTAAAAATCTCCCATCGGGATCCAAATTTGTAAAGTCTTTGGATTGGATTTCAGTAGGGAATGAAATGAAAGACCCATGGATCTATGGATCCGACCCAATCTACCCTAATTTTGAGTGATACTTTTGTAAATCTATTTTAAACAAATAAGTATAAACATATGAGTATTCAGATATAAGGGATTGAAATGGAATATGATAACAATTTTCGATGCAATGACTGAAAGAAAAAATTAAACTGCAACAGCGATCAAACTTCGTGCAGTTTCTATGAAATTTGCTCTCGTTGTCGGCCTGATGCTGGCGAATGTAGGCTACCCACGTGACATTCTACATATTTTTTTCTCGCAATACCAGGGTAATGGGGAAAAAGGTCATATTTTCTAAATTTGCTTCTAGTTGCATGGAAAAATTTTCATCTAATTTCGTGGTCTGAGTTATACAACCTCTTTTTGTCAATATCTACTGCACCTACATTCCATTCATGGGGCACTTCGATCGATCAGCCACGAAAAATTAAAATCTACGATCCGGATCCAATTTAACTCCGTGTCTTTGGATCTGAATCCGGAACCAAGTGAAGTTAAAGATCCACGGATCTTTGGATCCGATCCGATCATCCCTAAAATTTTCAAAAAGGCATTCAATAACATTACTACCAATGATAGACTGTGGAATACATTAACTTTTCTAAGCATGAATAAGTGTGCAGGAAGTGTTTTTACAACTTCCAGTTCTCTCCAGTTTTGAATTAATCGCAAACTAGTGTCAAAATATCAAACAAACTGGCAATATTAACCTCAGATCTGACAGAATGAACGATGGTATTATTATGACAAGGTAAACAGTTTGCACGTAGGTGATGCACAATGTGGTAGTACATATTGTACTTCATGACTCCTGAATTTGAGAAGCTATCTCTTCCAAAAGAGAAAACCAATTGTATTACAGTTAGGTAATACTGGTTATTGTTATTTCTCCACTTGTCAATACTTTCCATGCTGACAACCCTGCAGGTGCAACAGTCCTACTCTTGATTCAGTAGAGTAACCAGTTTCGTAGTAGGGTTTTACACATTATCATAAACATCATTGGCTTTACTTTTTTCGCATATGGATAAACGCAAAACTAGCTCATAGTGATAGAAGAGTGGAGGCATGAGTTTACTAAAGTAACTCTGACATTAAATTCATAAGCTATTTGCAGAAGTACAATTTGGAAGAAAAGACACATTATGTCATCCCTTACAGGGTGGCTACTGAGATCCAATTTTTAAATTCCCTGACATTTCCCTGATGGACTCACCAATTTCCCTGACCAATCGCCAAATGGGCTGCTATTATCTGAATATTTTATTTCTGCTGAATTAAATTTTCGTCAAAACTAGTAAAATGTTAAAAGCTGAAATCAATACATTAAAAGCTACAAGTATATCCTAATGAAAAAGTATATTAAACCTTCTTCATAAGTTAAACCCTCATGCAAATTATATGCCCTTTTCATACATGTGCATCGTATTTCCTCGGCCGTATATGTTTCCTTCGGTAAAATTACAATGGCGATGTCTAATCCTTCAAGGAAGAAGTAGCGAGAGGGAGGGAGCTAAGGGGACAATTCAATAATTATGTCGAGCGTGAAAGGTGGAGAGGGGAGGATGACTCTTCTTACTGTCTTGTGAATGGGGGTATGGGAATCGAAGATGATCTTATGTAAGATTTTGTTTACACGTGTGATCGTACTTGTATTACCATTCTAATAATCATCGTCTCGCATTTTTATAACTGCAAGCAATGTATTTACTACGATCTAGTGTGCTCCACCAGCCTCTAGATCTGAGTCTGAGAAGTTAAAAAAAACGAGAGGTAAAATTTTCCAAACAACACAGCCTCGGATTCCTTATGATGAGCGGAATGCATGTGATTATAAATTTTAACACTACTAGGCAAATATCTCATTAAGGATGTACAAAAGGGATACATTGTACGTCTGATTCACAACTAAGTAAATAAAAGACACAACTAATAAGATTCACAACTGAATTTTCCACAAATTGATGGGGCTTATTCCACGCACATCAGCGACGGATATTAATTTTAGTTGGAGAAATAAAGGGCGGGAAAGACTGGCCGATAAATGTAATGGTAGATAAATAACGAGAATTTCAATTTGTTTCTCCCTGACCATCACTAGAATTCCCTGACTTTTCCAGAAATGCAAAATTCCCTGACAATTCCAGGTTTTCCCGGTTTTCCCTGACGATCGCCACCCTGTCTTATAAATTAATGATGAACACGTAACAGAGTAAAAGTGAAGCTCGTATTGAGAAGCAACCGTCAACAATATTTACAAGCTTTCTTTGATTTGAATTGTGACTCGCAGTTAGTTTTGATGTTTTGTTTATGGTGCAAAGACAACAGTTTCACCAGAATTCTATTCATTGAAACTGTTGTCTTTCTACCTTAAGTTACCCAGCAAAACCCTTCAACAGACTCATATCTCCTCAGTCCTCCTGCTGCTTCATATGATGTAGTTCATCAACATGCCAAATATAGCACTGTAGGGTGCAATATTTGAGGTATTCAAACTTTTCTTTAAATAAAATTATTCGAGATCTCGAATACCGAATACCTTCTAGTATTCCAGTATTGTATTAGCACATATTTAGTTTCAAATCATCCTCAAACCAAATCTGACTGAATATGCTAGATATTATACAGGAATACCTATATTTGATGAAAGATAAAACTATACTTGCCTGGTTTATCAATGCCCATTCCAAAAGCAACAGTAGCAACTATTACTTTGATTTTGTCCTTCACAAATTTTTCATGAACATCCTTCCTCACATCAAGTCTTAACCCTGCATGATATTCTTCACATTCAACTCCTAAAACTGTAAAAGTAGAAACACATTATTAAGCATAGACTTAAAAAGGTTGAACTAAAATACTGTTTATCTACACTAGATAGTAAATGATGCAGCAACCTCTCTCTCTCTTGCAAACATTGAGACAAGGGCAAAATAAGTAGTACATATTATGGGGAGGTGACCAACAGCTTTGGATATTTAAACGAATTAGGTAAAGGGAAGAATTTTAAGGGGGAGGATGAGAGGTGAGATACACTGAGTTGGGTTTTCGCTTATCATTACCAAAGGCATCAAGGGATCCATGGTATAAGATCCTTTCTGACAGAGCACTGAACTTGAAGTGCTCTTCACAAAGCACTCAAGTGGGGATTAGAATACCTCTTAAAAACTACCACTGCCGGGACTCAAACCAGGACCTTCAATATGGGAAGCCAGTACTTTAGCCACCACACCAACCCAATCCCCACGTCAAAATAAGCAAGGATGTTTAATGCATAAGTAATCACAGGTAATCAACCCCATGAACGGCTTTATGTCCACCCTTTATGCTTTATAAGTCATAGCGATGGAAAAGGTAATACTCATCTTGTAGCTCAGAGAATATGTTGCTGTAGTAATAAGCTATACTGCTCCGCCACAAATTAGTTTAACGTCAACCTTAATAGGGTAAAGAACAAATACCTTTTAAGCTATTTGCAATGCTTGTTGTCTTCTTTTTCGTTGGGCAGTAAATAATTGTAGATCCCGTAAAAGTCCAATGCCCGTCATGTTTCACCAAGAAGGGTCGTAGGTCATCAATTACACAACTACTCTTCTGAACAACTTTGAGGTATAGATTTGGACGATCAAACCCAGTGCAAGTAACTACAGGATTTCTTAAAAAAAAACAAACTTTCAATTATTTAACCAAGCAATAAAGAGAAAAGTAGTTTGAAAAAATATGCACATAAAGTGAAAAGGAATGAGTCATGGAGCAAAGACTGAGATGAAATTTACCGAAGATGAAGAGATTTAATAATGTCCCTTTTAACCTCTGGTGTAGCAGTTGCAGTAACGGCCAAAAAGGGAACTGTAGGAAGTCCATCCCTCAATTTTCCAAGATTCCTAGGAGAAAAAAATTAACATTTGGTCATGGAAGAACACCTAAATAGTTGAATTAGTGGGGAACTGTCATTCTTCATCAACTGAGTATTTTACAAGCGGTCATGAGGGTGCAGAGCATGGGATGAATTATCACTATAATTATAATAATATAATAATAATAATATTTATTCGTCACTGTTGATATGTACATACACACATATATAGGACCCGTTAATTGCACATGAGACATAAAACATTCGAATAATTTTAACCATATAGAAAAGTAGCACAGACAAAACCCAAAACACAGTATTAATTACATTCATTAAAATACTCTTCAATAGAATAGAAACATTTATCCAATAAATATTGCTTAAGGTTAACTTTGAACTTATTAGGTACCCTCTCATCTTTCAAATATTTAGGCAATTTATTATATATCTTGCTGCTCATGGTGATAGGGCCCATATTAAACGTAGTGAGATTATGTTGAGTCATAGCATAGTCACCACTGCTTCTTGTGAAGTAATTGTGAATGTCCTGATTTTTAACAAGGGTCAACTTACATTTATATTCCCTAATTAACAACACGGCATAGAACACATAAATACAGGGCAGAGGAAGGATCTGTAATTGTCTAAACAGATTGCGACAGCTAGTTTGCTTCCTGCTTTGCACATGATTCTAACAGCCCATTTCTGCAGTTTAAAGACATGGAAAGCCTTAGGAGACAAACCCCAAGCTAATATGCCATATTTAAGTCTGCTGTAGATAAATGCATAATAAATTGTTACAGCTGTTTGCCAGTTACATAACTGCATCATCCTTCTTATTAAATAACAGCCAGAGGCTATAGAGGATGATATACAATTTATATGAGGCTCCCAGTCAAGGTTTTCCTTGATAATGAGGCCCAGAAACTTAGAGTCAGTAGCCCGCTTAAGACTACCATCTGCAAATTTAATATATAGGCTATAGTCAATTTTTTTCTGGGTAGGATGGAACAAAATATAAGATGATTTGTTTTTATTCATTAGAACCTTATTTGCAGAGCACCAAATCTCCATGTCACTGATAGCCTTTTGTGCAGTGGCTGCAATATTTCCATCACTTTTTAAAAGATGATTTGTGTCATCTGCATAGATAAAGATATTACCATTTAAGTATGAAGGAAGATCATTGATATACAATAAGAATAACAGGGGCCCAAGAATTGACCCTTGTGGAACACCCTTATTCACTTCCTGATAAGAGGAAGCATGTTTAACCCAATTTTCATCTGTAATACTAACTGCTTGTGTTCTATTGGTAAGAAAAGATCTGATCAAATTATTTGCAATGCCTCTAATTCCATATTGCTGAATTTTCACCAAAAGAATCTCGTAGTCAACTGAATCAAAAGCTTTAGTCAAGTCATATAAAATACCTACAGTATTAAGATGATTGTCAAGTCCATCAACAACAGAATCAATAAATTTGTAGATGGCAAATTCAGCAGAAGAGCCACTTATAAATCCAAACTGAGATTTGGTTAGAATATTCTCACTCAATAAGAATGATGAAATCCTTCTTGAAATGATGCATTCAAATATTTTTGAGAAAACTGAAAGTTTAGATATAGGTCTGTAATTTTCCATTGATTGAAAATCTCCCTTTTTATGTAAGGGAATCACTACTGCCACTTTCAATTTATCTGGATAAATACCAGTAGATAGGGAGGCATTGACCAAATGGGTGATAGGTGTAAGGAGATATTTTTTGCAGTCACCTTTCAAAAGGGAGCACGGAACTTCATCCCAACCAGCTGACTGTTTAAAATTAATTTTATTTATAATAGAATCAATTTCTTTCTCACAAGTTGGAAAAAGATAAATGTTATTGAGAACTTGAGGATATATGTTATTAAACTCATGGGTATGGAGACTTTGGCTAGAATAACAACAGATGGTTTATTCATATGGTTAAGAAAGTGCTTGTTAAAGTTGTCTGCTATCTGATCTGGATCTGTAACTAAGAAATCATCAATGAGAAAGTTGTCGGCTGATTTATTCTTCCTGGATTTCCCATAGGTATTATTAATAATATTCCAGGCTGTTTTTGATTTATTATTTGAGGAAGAGATTGAATTGATGTTATAAGATCTTCTAGTATTAGTGATAACTCTGGAACAGTGCTTTTTGAAGGAAATGTTTTCTTTTCTAATTTCACCATCATTGGAAGTTTTATAGGAAGAACCGAGGGATTTGAGAATTTGTGAGTTATGAATTATCTGTGGAGTAATCCAAGTTTTATCTGAAGGCCTACTTGAACTCCGTGTTACTAATGGAAAGCAGTCGTTAAAAAGTATGAGAAAAATATCAAGAAAATTATTAAACTTATCATTAACTGAGTCGGTTTTATACACAGAGTCCCAAGTTATCAATTGCAGGGCACTACAAAAATCATCGATGTTGCCAGGGGTAAAAATCCTTTTTCTGGAGATGAGTTTTTTTCTAACTGAAGAGTTAGAAGGTACATTAATATTCGTCAATATAGCCGTATGGTCTGATAAATGGGATTCAACTGCAACCCCCACAGTAAAAGTTAAATTACTAAATATGTTATCAATCATGGAAGTAGACTGGCTTGTTATTCTTGTCGGAACGAATATCGTTTGCCTAATATCAAACCCAGAGAAAAGGTTCAACAGGCACGAGCTCACATTACTCACCTGTCCAAAGTCGACATTAAAATCTCCACAAAGTATGACATAACTGTTTTTACAAAAACATTTTTCCAGAAGCTCTGTTATATTGTCCATAAATAAGGAAATATTTCCAGAAGGCGATCTGTACACACCAACTATATAGATGTGTTGTTGATTGACCACTAATTCCACAACACAACATTCAAAATCTCCATCACAGCACAGGTCCGTAGCGATGTTGGAAACATGCATTTAGGCCCTTCTTAATATACAGTAATACACCACCACATTTTTTAGATTGCCTGACATAAGAGGCCACAATAACATAACCATCAATATTGGCACTATGTAGTTAATTTTCAACGAGCCAGTGTTCAGTTATACAAATGACATCCACTTCTAGTCCGTTCAAAAACACCTCAAGCCTGTCGAATTTGTATCTAATGCATTGAATATTCAAAGACATGACTTTGAGTTGATGCCCTAGTCAAGATTCATTAGATTCACCTACTTGATGTTTTTGCACTACTTTCTCATTGACTTATGACTGCTGATGATCAACAGTTTTGTGGTAAGTAGGTTTATTAAACTTAAAACGCCCAATGCCCAACGCCCAAACTAAACAATTATGAATATACACTAATAGTAAAAATACTCCCTAATAAAAGAAATATTTAAGATATGCATGCACTAGGCATGTAGATTTGTAACCACATACTAGGGAATATAATTTTCATCACAGTTTTAGCATCTGTTTCACTAAACTAATTGAAATTCCTTTCAAGCATTGAAGAATGGAGTTAAAATGAGTGAGTATGGTTACTTTTCAGTTACACTACAGACAATGTCACTAACATAAAACCAACCATTCCAGTGTTCAGTTGCCTATTGCGATTTCTTATTGTGAGTGGAAAGTCAGAAATTTTACATCTCCTATAAGTAGGAACCCTGAAATTTCATGAATGGGTTTTTTCGCGAATTTTTTAAGAGCATAAAAGTTGTTATTTTAATGTTTAAAGCCCTAATAAGTTAAAATATACCAATTTAACACTGTCCGATTGGTGCCTCCACAATCTTCTAAAACTGAACACCAACAAGTCTGGTCTCATATACTTTGCCACCAAAAATAAAGCTCCTGCCCCAATTTCCGTGAGGGTACATGGTACCTGTATCCCGCAAATCTCCAGCACACAATTCCTCGGAATATCGCTGACCCACACCATTTCATGGGATGAACACATATGCAAACTCCGAAGTAAGCTAAGCTCTACTTGCCTTCTTATTAGAAGCATAAGGCGAACCGTAAGTGTTGACGTACTGTTAGCCATCTATTATGGTGAATTTTATTCACATGTTGTTTTCAGCATTCTGTTCTGGGGTTCTTCCCCCATGCCAGCGTTATCTTTAAGATTGAGATGCCTGTGGTAAGGTTAATATGTAATGCTACGGCTGATGCACACTGTCTTCCTTTGTTTAAGAAGCTCGGTTTACTGCCGATTCCTTGTATTTACATGTTCGCTGTTTGTGTGTCTGCCAAGATCAACTTATCAAATTACATAACTAATAATAGTATTCATGGTCACAATACCAGGAGACATATGGACCTCCAACAAAACTTTGTAAGGACCACTACCGCCATGCATGGACCATTGTCCATGGGGTTAATGATTTACAACCATCTGCCATCTGAACTTAAGTCTGAAACTGAGGTTGAGATTTTCAGAAAAGATGTATTAAAGTTTTTTTGCTCCAGAATGTTTTATTCTGTAAAGGAGTTTTTGTGTTCAAGTTTTAATATCCGAATGCTTATTGTATAACAGTGAGTGAACGTGTAATGTACTATGTCTTTTTACAATCCTGTGACGTGCCTTATATCTTTAACACACCTAATGTAATACGATCTCTGGGCAAATAAATGATTATTATTATTATTATTATGATTATTATTATTCTTACCAATTCCATGCATATATATTTATATTGCAATTATGTATGTAAGTAATAACATATCTGAATATGTGACAAATGACAATTGCCATTTTCACTACACGAGAGCTTGTAAAGATCTGCATCAATCATTTGTTAGAACACAAAATGCTGCTCTTGGGCCCAAGTCAATGGGATTAAGGCTTTTTAATAGTTTACCAAAGGAAATTAAACATGAAGCAAAGATACCTGTGTTCAAAAAAAAGTTATTAACTTTTCTGAAAACTGAAATGTTTTATTCTGTAAATGAATTTTTGAAAGTGTGATTTTCTTGTTTTGACGTGTCCTATATTTGTATATGTCTATACCACAAATCTCTGGACAAATAAATGCATTATTATTATTATTATTATTTAACACTAGCGAAATTCACTGAAATTTTGCGAATAGCTTTTTATTCGCAAAATTTAGTGGTATATGGGTGTTAGTGCGATATTTTGCGTGAAATTTCACATTTTCTAAACCTATTGTACGATGTTTTGCGAAAAAAAACATTTAATGCTTTAAGTTTTACTTGGATATGTATATAACGATGTGTAATGAAAGACGTCCAATTTGGTGAAAAAATGTTTGCAAACTGATGGTGTGAAATAAATACATAATTATTATTTACATGACCTGCTATCATCAGTCTGATGATGCACGTGACCATATCTGCACAATGTTACAATGAATGAACAACAGCGATCTACGGAATGAACTAACTTGACGGCCCGCATATATGTCCCCCTCTAAGTTATGAAACCACCCTCACCCCATACCCATCGCTTTTACAGAATTTTCAAGGAGTTTGGAGTTTGCCCAGTGGGTGTTGTTGCGCTGCTGCTATGTACTCTCCTGTAAGCACCTTCTAATTCTGGAATGAAAACTGGCTATTTATGGAGCATTAAATATGGCTATTATCAATTATTTATCATCATATTCACATCAAACAGGCATCAGTCATAATTTAGACTTGGAAATCAAAATAAAACCTGCCAAAAAGTCTACCTTTTAATGCACACATTATTGCTCTTCAGTACAATTAAGGTTAAACCAGGGGGCCTATGTTTGAAATTTTAGTCGCACACGACTTCGCCGTCGTACTCGAGTCACGTGGTATGAACCCGAGTGCTCGGCGAATTTGCTATGCTCAAACCACTTGAGTTCACTCGCATACGGCTACCGACTACTCGAGCGGTGGATACCAGTCGACTTACCCTTCGAGTGAGTGTAATGGCGGGTGCTGACGATTTAGCAGCTGAAGAAACATGGCAAAAGAGGAATTGTGTGTCGTCCCCGGAAGCGGAAAATATATTTAAGATTAATTAAGAGACTGTGGCACGGTTGTACCAACTAAATACTCGATTCGATGACATTAGTAGTGACATTGAGACCCTATAGTTACTTGTTTTCATGTCAATAGTGCATGATTGGTGATCATAACCCCTGCCACACACCCTCGTGGTGGCTTGCAGGGTATCACGTAGATGTAGTACGAAAACCTTTGCCATCAATGGTTTTTCGAAGAAAATAACTAGGAAAAATCTTCAATGTAGTTAGAATTGTTGTACTTTTTACAATTACAATTTAAGTTTTATTTTACCAATGAATTTGAATGTCTTAGTGTCATTTTCAAGTAATTGTCACGCTGACAATGACGCTAAGACGTTGAAGTCGAGCGGTTGTATAAACATTTATGTGGAATAATGCAAAGTTATTTGATTCTTACAATGTGTGACGCCACAAATTCTTCCAAGTAATTACTTAGTATATGAATTAAAAATAAGGAATTATTTTTCTAATGATCTAGTCCCCTAAATCTAAATGTGTGAGTTTTTTCACGGTAATTAATTTGTTCTAAGTTTGATGCCGATTATTCGCTGGTAGATTTCGTGCTGATCCTATATATACTCCTCTCCCTTATCTCGTATTTAATTTGGTATTTCGTTTTACTCAGAGGTCTCAGCTGCCTAAACCATATCCATTACTCTTTTAGCACGCAACTTATTCTTCTAATTCATTTGAAGAGGAGAAAGAGTTAAGTTACAAATGCATTCATAGATTGTTCTACAAGTCAGTAAAGGTCATTATGAAACGAAATAAACTTTGTACAATTCCCCACTACTTTTAATGTCCCTCATCGGTTTCAACGCTTTCGTGTCATTCTCAGGGGGAAGAGCAATATTTCCGAGGCCTCTAGACTATATGATTATACCTCCTAAGCACGCAGAAAAAGAAATGATATGGAGAGGTTGAAGCGATCGATTTCAGTCAACATTGTTTAGAGGACATTGTAGAGGGGCGACTGTAAAGTCTAGTATCACACCCAATCACACTCATATGTATTACACAAGGACCACAACCCGACAAATGATTGAAAGAAGATAATGGTACTGATGCAAGCCTTTGCAATGAATAAAAGTTATTCGATGTTATTTTGCGAATTATTATTGACTAAAATAGACGGGAAGCCTCAGTCAACTGTAGGTATCGATTCGCAATCAAGTTTGTAACTCACCTTACACTAGTGTATAATTTTTTCGATGGAAGTGAGTAGTATAACGATACATTTTTTTAGATTTAATTACTTCCCTTATCGATTGGAAATATCAATTCGCGACCGTTCGGAAAGCATGTATTCTGATTCATCATCCTGATGACTCGCATATATAACTGCCTTTTCCTCCGTTCTATATCGTTGACTGAATCTCGTTAACAAATTTAGAGTTCAATAGAGATTACCTCTTCTCTGTGACTGAACGACAGTGGCATAAACACTACAATAGTGTCAAGACCAGCTAAAATGATAAAACGCATTACCGTGTATAAATGCCATGAGTGTGATCATGCTAACATGAAGGTTAAAACATTTCCGGCGGTGATGGTAGATGCTGTTTCAGTAACTGGTCATATTTACAAATACGCTAATGCCATTTCTCAATTCAAAAAGATGCTGAACACCATATCTACACTTTAAGAATATTGGATAATAGTGATGAGGTCTCATGAGTTTACATTTACAGTACTTAGCAGTTTTAACACTTACATGACCTTCAGAAGCAAGTATTGAGGTCTAGATTACACCATCAAAATAATATTAATGCAGTTTATCGCTATTTCCGCTCATAGCATACGATTACCTATCAAATTATTATTCGTTGTTTAAATTTGGCGGCCATTTCGCACTCGAAGGGTGCGCTCAGGTGACGTTGCCACACCTCCATCCACTCACTCGAGTGGTGGATTTCGCATACGACGGTTTTCAGTTCCAGCATACCAATTTTCCCGCGCTTTTAGATGCATGCAACTTCACCACTCGCGTTCGTATACGACTGGCGGGGAACTCGAGCGTTTTCGAACATAGGCCCCCAGGGTATTTTGTGTCGAAGTGAAAAAGTAATGTTAAAGTCAAGTTGAATTTTGTAGTTGATGGTTTTATCCAGAGATGGCGCTGCGATGCCATTTTTGGAAGTTCGTTTTTTTGTTGTTGTCTAACTTAGTTTGTAAGATGTTTGCTAGATTCGGTCTACCAGAACACTGTGTATCAGAAAATGGCCCTCCTTTCTCTTCCTATGAGTTCAAACAGCTTTTAAGATTAAATGGGGTTAAACATACCTTAACACCACCCTATCACCCTGCTACCTAATGGGCAAGCAGAGAATTCAGTAAAAACCATTAAGAAAATACTTAAACATGCAGTACTTGCTAAATAAAACACAGAATTGGCCTTAAGTCGGTTCCTGTTTGAATACAGAAATACTGTCCATAGTAGGACAGGGGAAACCCCAGCGAAATTAATGTT
Source organism: Platycnemis pennipes (assembly GCA_933228895.1). Classification (NCBI taxonomy): domain Eukaryota; kingdom Metazoa; phylum Arthropoda; class Insecta; order Odonata; family Platycnemididae; genus Platycnemis; species Platycnemis pennipes. The sequence continues at coordinate 124,413,299 of OW121851.1, read as the reverse complement.
TAATCGAAAACTGAGATCCTGACTACATTTACTTAGACCTTCTCTCACCAACACAGTACAGGACAATGAAACAAAACAGATAAAAAATGGGGGTGTTAGTAAAACTAGAATCTTGACTGCAGGACAGCCCGTGTTGATCAGGGACTATAGGGGAAGAACTAAATGGGTGGAAGGTTAATTCCGGAATCATACTTAGTAAAACTAGAGTCAGGGTTGATTTGGAAAAGGCATATTGATCAACCTATTGCAGTGCTTACATCATTAGAACCCACTGTTAATCCGTCCGTTAATGAGAAGTTGTTGCTACAAAATGAAATTCAAATAGATACCAAAAAGTCAGTCAGGGTTTATAGGGGTTTTCATTTTCATTTTCCCTGACTTTTCCAGGATTTCCAGACCATTATTAGTGATTTTCCCTGACTTTTGAGCACCTGAAAACTCCAAGATTTCGGTCATTTATAGAGATAAAAGTGGTAGTGAGGAAGCAGAGAAGTCTAAACTTATGAAAAATTGTAGATTTATTTTCATATTAATCATATGAACTTTCAGTAATAAGAGATCAACAACTTTAAGTCCACAAAATAAAAATTATTAGTTACATTGATATGCCTTCAGAAAGGGTTTTAATTGCAGAAAAAGACATGCAAAGAGGGCTAACCTGGCTTTTCCTTCAAACCTGATGCCATGTTAAAGTAGCTCTTTGAATCAATCTTGATTTTTTTCTTCCTCAAATCCTTCTACAAATTTGGCTAAAAGAAATCAAATTTGACTGAGAATATTTTTTTTGTCACCAGAGGGACAAAGCGAAGCATTCCTGGCAAAATCGCTAGCGAATGAAAATGAGATGCGCACACCTTTCACCAATCTTTTCACCCAATCGCGCAGGCTATAGCCAGAAAGAACCAGAATAGGGCCCCTGGGCTGCCTCCACAGCGGAGCCAGCCTGAGGCCAGTCGTCCCCTCCTTCCCTACGCTCCTATGCACAGTTTTTGATCTCTTGGTATTTTCAGGTGATAAATTCTGTAATTTGAACGTTTTGCGATTTTTCCCTGACCACACATTAAATTCCCTGACTTTTCGAGGATTTCCATGGCCGTTTTCATTTTCCCTGACTTTTCCAGGTTCCTATAAATCCTGCAAGTAGATGAAACAAACAGAACCCAAGTTGAACACCAGGAACCAATAGATGTTCATTCCAGTCCCCTACACAATCCCACATTACTAGATAATTCAAATACCCAGGAAGTTTCCGAACAGAGGTATCCACGTCGAAATATAAAACCTGTTGTCAGGATGGATCATCTATTTAAATTGTTATTACCACTGTTAATTATTTGCTTTTGTTAAATTGTTACCTGTTGTGAAACAAAATTGGTTGTAGACTGATTGGAATGTTCTTTATTTATTAATGCTGTTGTCATGTTGTTATGGAATATTATATCATATTGTTCTATATTAAGAGATTCTTTTATGCACATAAGGTGATCAAGTTATCTGTTATTGAAATTGAAATCTAAGGGGGGAGGAACCAATTTGGCATGTTGCTGAGTTGACAGCCAAAGGTAGGGTTGGTTGGCAAACTAGGGCGATTGAGAACTGAAAAATGAGCAACTCCATCTTCTATGTTAGCATGATAGAGCGACCTTCATACAGGCAGGGTAGCGAGAGACTTCTGGCAGGAAAGTCGGGCGGGTGATCATGAGAGAGGTAGGAAAGTGGCTCCACCAACGCATTTATTCTGAACCACATATATTGCAGCTGTCAATGTAGACAATCGAGGGGCAATGTGTACTGCCGAGAACAATTCAGTGTCTGACAGAGGTAAACATATCAATGTCAAGTTTCACTTCATCAGAGAGAAGGTAGCATCTGGAGAGTTAGTTTATAAGTATGTTTCATCTGTAGAAAATATTGCAGATATACTGACAGTCTTTACCTGGACCAAAAACCAGATTATTTTCTGAAATGATGGGTTTCAAGAAAATGTTGATGCATGATCTCTAGGTAAAGTTTGTTTGTTTTTGTTTGAATGTCAATTGTAATTATCAGTTACTTTTGCTTTCCAATGATCATATGTTGATAAGTGTAAGATTGAAATGCATTATTTATGTAAAATAATGAGGGGAGCTGTTAATAGACGTTACATTTCATAAATAATGGCACTTGAATTGTTTATGACTTATTGCATCTTTTATATTAGGATGATTTGAATTTACATGCATTATATTTATCTTTTGTTTTTCTGGCCCTTGGAAGAAGTGACAAATGGATGTAATAAAAGTCAGTCTCCTTCCAGCATTCAAGCAGTGTGGTTTGTTATCGAACTTATATCCTTGCAACCTGATACATCCGCAATAGTTTAGGGAGTTAAAACTATCGTGGCCGGAAGCATATTTTTAACAGTAAGGGCATTTCCAACCCAAATAGCAATGAATGTCTCAGAGACAAAATCATGAGATATTCAGAAAATTAATTCCAATAGCATGTTTCAAATACATTTTGAATGCCTCTTAACTCAATTTAGAGATGTTCAAAGATGCCTATGACATGTCTCAGATGACATCTCAGAAGGTTGCATAATATCTATAAGACATCACACATAATATTCAAGATGGCTCAGAGAAGTATTTCCGTAATGGAAATACTTCTCTGAGGGAAAAAATACATCGTATTTATAAAAGCAGGCAGATACAGAAAAGAACAGGTGGGACAATTTTGTAGCTGGGTGCCATTTTCTGAACAGTACAAAATTGCGTGGAATAAGAATACCTGAATGCTTTCCAGTGAACTTGCAGATGAAAGTCTTTGGTCTTCCATGGAACCAAGTTGTCCATACTGGCAGAGATTTTGATCACGAATCATCCTCAGGGCAGGACTCAACTGCCCGGAGGATGATGCCTTCATGTATAAACATCCTGACACAGTGGAAAACCCGGGAAGTTTATCTTCCACAAAATTAAGAGTTAAGTCATTAAAAAAATACAAATAGATAAGTTCTAACCTGTAACTACCTCTAAAGTCATGGCCCCATTGGCTTACACAATGAGCTTCATCAACAGCAACCAAAGTCAAATTCAATTTATTCCTTATGATCTCTTTAAAAACCTGGTCACCAAGATCTCCAGTGGCATACTCGGGAGTCATGTAAACAACCCGATATTCTCCATTCGTTACTCTATTTTTCACCTTTTTGTCAGTTTGAGCTGACCCCAAAAAGCAAGCGCTGATATTTGCCACCTGAAAAAAAATGAAAGGATTTGTTACTAAGTCAAGTTCAATCTGTATGCCCATACTTGAAAACACTTACCTCAAGAGAAAGCACTTGATCTTGCATAAGGGATATCAGTGGTGATATAACGATGGTGGTACCATTACTATATACAGCGGGATATTGGTAACATAAACTTTTACCATACCCAGTTGCCATAATGACGCAATTGTCTTGCTTTTTCTATGCAATGAAATATGATACAAACGTTACAAATGAGTAACACAATACCACTCTCTAAAATAAAAATATTAAGCAATAATTACCGTAATTATGGAATGAATTATTTTCCATTGCATGGGCCGAAAACTGGAATGACCGAAATATGCTTTCAGTGCCTCTAAATTCTTAGCTGAGGGCGGAGGCACACCTTAAACGTAAACGAAATAACATTATTCCATGCTACGAGCAAAATTAAAATCTGATTTAGATGCACAATGTACCGATATCATCCTCAGTTTCAACATGATCATTTTTCTCCGGCGAGGAAGTATCTTTGGTTGGGGATTCCACCACAGAAACTTGGCTTTCATCACAGAATTCTTTTTCCCAATCATCTCCATCATCATCGCAAAGAAATGCATTGACAGCTTCATTCACATCGTCCTCCATTTCTATAAATACACAAACTAAACAGGGCGTACAAGGATTTGATAGCACAGCGTAATTCACCACCTAGTACTTTGTGTTATCACTATTAACACATGAAAATTCGCTACTTGAGCTACTTGACATTAATTCACAAAATTGAAGAGATTCATAATCCAACGTGACGACGGTGGCGACATCACTTAATAGCAGCTGACGATCGTTTTTTGGTGGGTGCCATGGTTGCCATCTCGTTACCATTGTGCGATTTTGTTAAAAAATTTGTCTGCTCGTTTCGCTTCGCCATTCGTTACTACACCACTCATTGCGTAATTATATCTTGCAAATCTACTCATTACATTGTGGGAAACAAATATGGATGAATCTATCACTCTATTGCTTATAATGCTTACTAAATATTGCTCTATTGCTTACTATATAATTTGATCGGATCGTACGTTTCCCATAGTTTCACCTACAAAATTGCCACTGGGATTTATATCATACTCGTCAGTTATTAATCATACGTAAAGCAGAAGTATCAAATATTACTTGCCAGTCGTGGCTGGCATGAAAGTATGAGTTTATCCATCTTGCATCCGTGTCTTTACATGGCAATACGGGCGCAAATGTAACGCACGACGCAACAGGCGAAACGGTCTATGCCCATGGGTTTCTTGGCTGTACTGCCGCCATAAGCCAGAAAAGAGTTTTTCCATTTCAAAACTCCATGCCCACTGATCGCGAGACTGATGCTCGGGATCCAAATGACGAACTTATTTTCTGACAGTATACCTACTTCAGAAGGTTAATGCAGAAGAAGTGTCACGGATTTCTTCCGCATAGGCCCGGGTTCGCGAAAAAACGCAAATATCATAGAACTTTTCCTTCCAACAATTTTTTTGTAGGGCAATAACCGTGGCCGAGTGGGTTAAGGTACTTATAGATTATTATATATGACGCGGGGTCGAGTCTTAATCGAGGCAAATTTCTCCGTTCGAATGTTTTGCTTATTCATCGTAATATGCCCAATACCTTAAATTTACGGCATTAACAACAATATTTTATTTATATTCAAGCTATTTGCTGGATTTTCAATCAACCCCATTAAAGGGTAGGTACTTTCGAAGCAAATTTTGGGATGTTTGCCCGAAGAGAGGCTTCACTTGCCGATGGGCCTGATATGTTTAGATTTTGAAAATAGAAGGATGCTATTCAAGGGATTTATAGGGAGGAAAATTCTATAGTTGCGTTTTTTTCACGAACCCGGACCACAGTGGAAGTGTACTGTGCCCGGACCTATGTGGAAGAAAGCCATGACACTTTTTCTGCTTTCCCTCCACAGTTTAAGAATATAATTACGTCATTTTGATCCCGAGCACCATTCTCGCGGTGTCTTCTTGTTAGTTTGAATGACTTTTTGACTCTTGAATACTCATTGGGAACTCAATGCATTCGGAACGCACCCGTTCCGAATGTTTGAATGAATCCGCCGTTGGGTAATGAAACTTGGCAACGCTGCATTACGACTTCAGAGCCAGCTTTGCACCTTCCTGTGATCAAAATCTGTAACTAGGTCCCTTCTTCCGGTGTACGTCGTCAAAGTGAGTATGGGGAGGGTGTGAAAAAATGTATGTAAATTAATCTTTGCCCATCCATCTCTCAATTACTTTTTAGTGTCGCTTACACTCGTGGTTTTATGTTAACGTGTATAGTAAGTGAATTAGTAAGATTATATCGGTACTTAAGTTTGAAGAACAATATTTCCAAATGTGAGGTGAACCATGCCTGCCGTGTTGTTATTCCACCGCTACAGCTCTTGAATTTTGTTAAATAATTGAGAATGCGAATACTCAGGGTGGAAAGCTTATATCGTACAATAATGGCTTCGTTTTGTAGTTACGGAATAGTCTTGTTTTGTTATGTACTGTCGATGTGTATTAATGTGGTATTTTCTTTATTAAATGTTTCCAGCAGAACCGAAAATGGTGAAGATAATGAAACCTGGTAAAGTCGTAGTGGTCCTAAGTGGCCGCTACGCAGGCAAGAAAGGTATTATTGTAAGGCATTTCGACGAAGGTACTGGCGATAAACAGTATGGACATGCCCTTGTTGCCGGGATCGACAGGTACCCTAGGAAAGTAACGAAGAGGATGGGCAAAGCAAAAATACACAAGAGGTCCAAGATTAAGCCTTTCATTAAGGTAACTAGCCCATACTGGGGCATGTAATGAAATTGTGGATGTATTCCGCTTTGTGGCTTGAATGATTGTCTAACTTGTCTAAACATTTTCCCCCGATTTCCCCAGGTTCTCAATTACAACCATTTCATGCCCACTCGCTATGTAATTGCTGACATTGGTTTGGAGAAAATTACCGTGAAAGATATCAAGGACCCAATGAAGAGGAAAAAGGCTCGATACCAGACCAAAGTGATATTCGAAGAAAGGTATGTTCATAAAGTTACCTATTTTGGATGTTTTATATGTAATCTTTCGTGTAGTCTTGAGTTTGTATTGTAGGCTTTAGAAGGAAAACCTGAGTCTATTCTCTGTAGTTCTTAAAAATGTCAGTTCATGAGAATCACGACAGTGAAATTCGGTTTTGTCAGTAGCAGTCTCCGTCCTATTTTTGTGATACTAGTTCAGTCTACTTGGTGATTTATTATAGGCGTAAGAATTCATTCTTCTTGTTATCAGTATTGCTATATTCGACTGTTGGTGTCGTCATTATCAATGACAGAGTTGAGATCCTTATTTTCATAAATTCTAGCAATCTGGAATTCAATTTTGTACCACTAGGTGTGAAACCATTTTTGCCATTTTCCTGTCCAAGTCGCTGGACAAGTCAAACTTTCAAAGTTTGAGGTTAGCATCCTATCTCATGGTTGCAGTAGCTATGTTTTGAAATGGGTGTAAATTAGTGTGTTTAATGGGGACCCAAAGGTAACCTGGTAAGTGCTTAATGGGTTATACCAAAATTGTGTAAAAACTTCAGTCGCCTTTGTCAGTTTTATAAGACTATATTGAAATATTAGGTATACCTCTCTGAAAGGTAGGCATTTAACTATGGAAGGATAAAATCATTGATTTCTTGCACTTAATGCATGAAGTATTTTGCGTAATTAGTGTTTTTTCCATTACAAAAAGGGATAATTCAGTCTCTTTTCTGAAAAGCTGACTCATGTATACAGCTCTGCGTTAGCTTTCTTACTGTGACAAAGTGCTTGATCATTCCGGTAATGTTCCTTTTCATTCTCTTTGAGTTCTGTACCCTAGTTGAAAGTAAGACGCTGTGTACAATAAAACAGACGAATTCACACTAGATAGTTAATATCACATTATTTAATCTCTGACCGAGGACATTTTTTTTCAGATTTGGTACTTATTCTAAACCGTTCTGATAAGTTTTTCAAGTTCCAGAAGTCTTTTCCAATTTATTTTACCCTCTACTTTCCCAAGGAGTCTTTTTTTGTCCTTAGATGTCAGCTAAAAAGTAGTGCTCTTTCTAAGAGAAACAACTTGGGACAGCATGCTTTATTACATTAAAATTACTTTCTAAAGTTAGCCTGTACTCGGCAGTTGAATAGAACAATCAAAAATAATGTTTTGACACCCAGTGTTGTGCTAGAATGGATTAAGACGTAAGTATATAATGCTTACCATTTCAATCTGGCTATTAAGAATTGTGGTAGATTGATGTAACTCTAGATAAGACATTTTGTTTGCATTTAATACATTCACAGTTAAATCTTATTTTGTCTTTTTATGGCCTTTGTCACAAGTTGAAAGATATTGCATTGTATTTATTTTAGCAAGTGCTTCAACTTTCTTGATCAACCTAATTATTTTGAAGCATTTACAATGCCTTGTTTAATTGTATTGTTCTCTAATCATCCTCATTTCTTTCTTCAGGTACAAGCTAGGAAAAAATCCATGGTTTTTCCAGAAGCTCCGGTTTTAATGCCATCTATGTATAAATATTTGGTAAAATAAAATATCCAAAAGTTACACACTATATTTTATTCCATGTTATCAGTATCAGATCAACACCATTTGGGTTAAACATAAAAAAAGGCTGCTCTAATGGAGGCACTTACAAGTTACAAAACTTATTAAAGAAGCTGAAGCATTAAATAATTTAAAGTACAATTGCTTATTTTACTTTTTTAAAGCAGAAATTCGAGAATCCAAGCTGCTCATGTTGTTCTTTATTGTTTCCAGATTGTGTGAAAAACTCTCTTTCACCTCTGCCAACATGGTTTCATTACTAGCAATTCCTGACAGTATTTTCTCTTGTAGGCTGTCAAGTTTAGCTAGCGTAGTGCTGAACTGCAGAGCTGTGGATAGAGCCAATATATTAATAAGCTAACTGCATGGCAATTAGAAAAGTCATTAACTGTATCTATGAAGTGATGGCCTTTGCCCCACACAACACCAGGAGAACATTTATCTAGGTATATTTAAGATTAAATTCATATATTTGCAATAGGACGACAAATGTCAGCATCCATAAATGTATGAAAATGGGACCTGATTCATATGACAATCGTTAATAATCTGTTTTATCCAGAAGCAGTATTCTGCCAACTATAGGGGGGAGTTTTCCATTATAGAGAGAACAGGATGTATCCACCTAGAAATTAGACAAATTTTGTGAGCTCAACTTGACATTTTACCCATGCAACAATGAGTGACCTGCAACAGCTAACTTTAATGCATCATGATAATTCTCTTCTTTTATTTGACCATTTTAAAGAAAAATAAAATTTATTTTTGCAATAAAATTTACTAAATTACTACAGGAATTCCAGAAAACACCCTTCTTTAAATTTTTTGTGGATTTAGAATTTTTTCTTGAGTGACTATTTATACCCAAGTAAAATGCTACGTAGGCAGTCACACAAAACTTTTATTCCTCACAATTTTAACTCTTGTAAAAATATTGGGATCATTATATACGGGAAAATATGGTACCTTATTAAAAAGAGAATATGTGAGAAATGGAAAAAGCCCCTCTTACCAGAACTCCCTAAACATGAGAAATATGGACTGCTATTTTATGGCATCTTTTTCTAAATTTTCTGCATTATCAGCTCTTGTAATAACTGAAGTGGCTAGTTATATTTTTATAAAGCCCCCAATATAAATTTTTTTGTTTCATTCCGTTATATAGTTTTTCTAGCCCGTCCTCAATATAGCTTTGTAAAAATGAGCACTTCAATCTGAAATTTTACTCGTGTTTTTTTGTTAGATTTCACAGCTGTATGCTATTTAGTCTAAATTTACCTTTATACCAAAGGAATCTCTCAATGAGACATTTTCATTCTTATTTGAGTTAAAGTAACCTTGAAAATACCTGTAATTTTGTTTTCCACATTGGTAGACACCCTGAGAGGCATTATATCTTAAAACAATAACTATGTAGTACTGAAGCAACATGCGACTCAAATTTATTTTTTCATCTGAACTTAAAATTGGCTAATAACTAATCAGGAAGAGAGAATTTAGCCAAATCAACATTACCTAAATAAAATAATACCTAATTCATTTTTAAGGAATTAATACCATAACTAATGTTAAAAGGAAGCTAATTAGCTCTATATTGAGGGATTGGAAATTCCAGTATAGTCATGAGAATGATGATAATGTATGTACAGGCACTTCCAATAAAAAGTTACCACTTGGAGCCAAAATTATTCTAAGTCCCAAGTTGACGGTGATTTAACAACTCTGCATCACGGCTTCCCTCTGGCGGAGCCTCACGAAGCTCTAATTGAAAACAAACCCCTTGCCCTCCTCCCCCCTCCTTTACCTTTTCAGCAGAAGGGACAATGGGAATACTGAACAGTCGGTCTTCCCATATCCTAAAGAAGGGGGCCATGGTGAGCAATCCATGGTCGTATTTTCCGAATCATGCTGAACGACATTTGAAGTCCTGAACATATCTCTATGCTCGCCACCATTGCATAGTGGTCGGAAATCGGAAAAAGCTGGACAAAATTCAAAAATAGCTTTCTTTGAGATATAACAACTAACTTCACACAAATACCCAGAAAAAGATTGCTGATTAAAGAATAACGCATCATCTGACATGCTTCTCATCAATTAGTCAGATACAGGGGCTCAAAAATGACCAAATTTCCAAATAAACACCTGAACTCATTTTTCTCTGAATATCTTCCAAGTTAAGTTGAAAGTGACGTTGTGGGAGGAATTTGATTGAATAAAAAATAGCAAGATCTATTAACACAATCCTTTGCCTTTACAATATCTAAGCTTCAAATGTTTTTTGAAGCATTTTAGCGCTATTCCATTACAAATTGACATGCTGTTCTCAGATAAAAGTTTTACATAATGTAGAGAATATCTAGCTTTTTTGGGAGAGACCTGTAAAGTGATATATCAGAGCTTTCGTTGAAGACTCATAAAAACGAAACTGAAGAGAAATTACAAATAAGTCCACAACACCGAAATATACATGATTTTCCGATCGCACGTCCAGGCTCTAGCTCCACGTGGCAGGGGCTGGAAGCGACATGGACCCAAGGCTTCCAATTCGTCGTTTTTCAGCTGTACTCATTGTCACTAACCTCCACTGACTCTATGCTGATGTAATCGTGAGAATATTGAATCGTGCGGTAAGATAAATTTACGTGGAATAACTTTTTCTTCAAATATGCTCCGGAACATTTCTTATTCACGCCCTTTAGCCCTAGAAAATAGTGTAGTCTTTCTAGGGACCATGTAACATTCTAGAAATACACTAGTTCTCCTTTTGAATTCCTTTCACCCCCCTCTTTTTATTCACGTAGTAAGAGATGCACCGACGATTTCAGAGCCTTCGCCCGCCCATTGTGCTTGTGCTCAAAGGGACATTTACGGACCTACAGAACAGTTGACATTCTCGACAGGCATTTTTTGTGATTAGTTTTCTTTTTATTGGAGTAATGCATTTCTGATATTCAGTTGTAGCTTGGCAGTAGTGAAGAAAAATTGTGCCAAAGTGACTTTTCAGGATTTTAAAATATTTTTTAGACTTGTGTTTTTAGTTTTTCAAGCCTCGGCACCTTTGGTAGCGCTTTTTGTTCATCGATCGGCAGTGATTTTTATTTAATTTGTGGTCTACTCTTTTACAATGTGGGCGGAATATTTTCGTATTTTTAGTTTCGAAAATGTTTGTATTTACGACACCACAGTGTTGTATTGTTTTTCATAGAAATGTCGTAAAGTGTTTTGAAATATTTTCCTTGGAATCGTCTTTTCGGTATATCTTTTACCGCATACACATTTGTATTAATTTAACTAACATTGGTTAACATCGAAATTATATTTTATATTATTCCCTGGACCTCTCGGCCCCTTCCACAGGTCACTTCAGGTATTAGTGTTATATAATGGCTTGTTGTGAATTATCACGTTTTTAGTTTTATGAAAAAGTGATAGAGGTGCAGAATGTGCCAGTGACTGAGAAGAAAGAGCATTTGATGGAATTTATAACAAAAATATTACATTTAGGACCTAATATAGATGCTATAAAGGCTCTCCATGATTACACACGGATTGGTTTTATGGCCCTGTCTAAAACGTTGAGAAGAACGTTTCCGGACTAATGAGAGAATCAATATTCGAAACAGTAAATGGTTAAGGGGTGCATTAATTTTCCTAATTTTGCACTTAATAATTTTCAAGCACCTATAAATCCGATTTTGAGTTCCAGTCAAGGTGGATTTTTCCTCTGTGGAAATTCTTCTATTGCGCATTTCAGCGGGTAACTTCGCTATGTTATTCACTGTTAGTTCACAATTCTTAGGTTTGTTCAAGTAAGCAACTTAGTGTTTAAAGGTGGCCTAAACTTCGTGGACAGTGGTGCTGCGACGACTTCGGCTTGCCTGTGATATTTCAGTATGGCAGACGCGTAGCATATTGTCCGTTAATGCCTCTAGAAATCCACAAGGGAGAAGGAATATTAGTACAGTATCAATAAATAGGATAATTGGCAGAGTATCTGGCCAGGAATAAGGGATTCCAGGTTTGAGACCCGGTCTTAGTAAATTTTTTCTCAGAGAAAAGTCCACCCTACACCCTTTCTAACATATAATAGCTTCATGGATTAGTAGATACCAACCGTCTAGTTATATGTGACTCATATCTAACATGACTCCATGAATTAGTGCCATTGTAGCTCTAAATTGCTAGTAACTATTTCATATTTGACGATCTTCACCTTCTGCCACATGCCCTCGAGGTGGCTTACACGGTATTACGTAGATGTAGATGTTGACAAGTATTTTCAGATAGGTTCAAATGTTGCATAATCAATTATCTAAATGTGCGAAGTAAATCTACTACCCATGCCACTATGCGCCAAGAATCCTAGCGTGTGTCCACTGTTCAACCACTCTGTGATTAAATAAATTTTGCGTGCGTTTTTAGGGAAATCTAGGAAATAATTCCGTGAGGATATTCGCAGAATATTAGGGAATTGCATCACAAGGATTTTAGGTGGGGGTGTCCCGAGAGACTTCACCCTCCGGTCTGCATTGGTCTTCGTTTTCCTAGCCACCTTTTCCCCTTTCCTGAAAGGAGAGCTGAATACCAAATGGGGGGCGGCATGTTCCCTCTGACCACTTTGTTGAGTCCCTGTACTGGGACAATGGGGATGGGGAGGACCGGTCTCCACAAGGAATAATTTTCCACTGCCCAAAAACCTTACTCCATACGTTTTATTGCACCCACGACCCCTTCCACGCGGTATGCCTCGTGTCAACATCCTGAGTTTATGCCCTTGCAGCCCAGTGCCTATGAATAAGGGGTGATCCAGAAGCAGGTAAAACATCGCAGATGTCTGCCCATCCACTCTTCCACCTGAGCACTTTGAAGTTTGTTTCTACTCACATTATTGGGCGAACATTACAAAACATTTAAATGCCCATGAGTGAACATATTTATCAACACGGTTACATGATTTAGGTTTGATAGTCTCTTATTAATTTCATCCATGGTCTGAAAGAAGTAACCATTCCCACACAAAAATGAATTCATTCCGTCAATTTAAGAAATATATCGAAACATTTTGGCGTTATTGTTTGGCATGCAATATTGTTGAATAATAGAGCTTCTGTCCATTAGAAGGGAAAGAGAGGAAGAGCATATCAATTTGCAATAGAGAGGAAATCGCTGGGAGGCGGCCGGGTGCCCGCGCATCCCATGTGCGAACCACTCCTGATGAGGAATTCCCAACTAGACATGCTTCCTCGCCACTCCTCCCATACGGGCAGAGGAGAATAGTGGGTGGCGATCCTTCAGCAGGGGAAGGAGGTCTCGTGGCTCAATGCCGTGGTTGGGCACGAAGGTAGGGTGAAAGTCAGTGGTATTTTGTGACTGCCTGCAGGTCTCCTATATACAATGGGTAATCGGGAATATTCGTATGTTGTCACTGCCCTCATCCTTTGAAAAACGGAAAAGCATTGAATAACCAATTAGAGTGTAACATTAGTTGCAAATTGATCAACGGAAATGCCTTCACATGCTTACGGTCTGCACTTGCAATCAGTTAAATGTCATACGAATAATTATTTAGTTGTGGATGCGTGCTATTAGCTGTATTAGGACCTGTAACCATCATACATCTCCCACCTTCCACATCCATCAACGCTCATTGCGGTCAATGTTTTTTGAATAAAGGACGGAGATGATGAGTGTAAGAATGCAGTTCTGATAGTGGAGAAACCCCTATATGTTTAATGGACCGCTAAGGAGATTTTTAAGATCGTTTTTAATGCATTAGGAAAATGCGCATTGTGGCCGTAGTTTATGACCACAGAATTTCGTGGGTGAACAATAGAATCGTAAATAGGAGGCATTACAACTACATATCTATATGCCGACAACTTGGGTGAAACTAATCGAATGAGGAAGGTCTCCTGCCTGAGGTCTTTTCTCGCTTCTCCTCTCAACCTAGGTCCTTAATCTCGCGCAGCTCCACATATTGCATCATTGTCGCAAGGAGGCCCTCGTCTCTTAACGTAGCAGAAATTAGACCAGATTATAGGGAAGCGGCTGTGTGGTGATGTGTATTGATATTATACAAGCAATAATCTCATGGGTATTATTATTATTCAAATTACGAGTCTTATACCATAAATCCTAAGGTTACCTCGTGGAAATGCTAAAATTCAGAACGTTATTTTCTTCTTTTGAGCCTATTTCTAGTCTTAAAACATTGGGATCACATATTTACAAAGCTTCTGACCACATCGCTGTGAGAATAAAAAATGTCAATTAACTCACTCTGAAATGGCACGAACGTGAAACAACACCAATAAATCAAGGAATTAATTATTTAAGGGACACATACAAATTGGAGGGTGGTAATGAAAAATTATTATTTGTGATTTGCTCTTCTAAGTGAACGTCAATTTTTGATGCTAGGTTGATGCATGACGACGGTGGCGAGCATAAAATTATGTTTGGGACCTCAGATGTTGTGCAGCAAACTCGGAGAAACGACCATCTTTAGGGCCTGAGAAGAAGACCAACCGTTCAGTAATCCCTTTGTCTCTTCTGCTAATAGAACGAGAAGAATAGAATAAATCCAGTTCTTTCACAGAAGCACCTGACATGATATCAATTTTTACTTATCACTTACATGGTTTAGTCATAGTTGTAATGATAATATATACAATAAACTGCTTTTCTCAACAAAATAAATTGCAAAAAGTTAAACAAAAGTTCAGTATGCCACTGCTTAAGATTAGATAATAAATTATGTAGGTGACGGGCATTGAAATTTAATGCATATGCCACTTGTCATACGGTCAAAAATGGTATTGCTTCAGAGTACAAGTACTTGGCTCTCATTGCCATTATGTTTCACTACAAGAAATTTACCTCCATCCATATAACATTATTTCCTTTTCGTGAGAATTTAAAGAAGCATTCAGAGCAATCATAAAATTTTAATATAAAAAAATATTCCCTAGACCGAGGAGAATTTGGTGAGTTTCTTTAAAATTCAAAGCTGGTATGCAAAATTCCTGTCTAATTACTGGTTTTAAAGGCCCAAACGAATAGACACCTTTTCCCCAGTTTTCAAGGTTGGTAAATACCCTGTTTGCTGTTAACTCATGCAAAATATGACAAGATGATCTATAACTCCATCATCTTGATCTCCTTTTTCGACATATTTATGCTTTATAAGAATGATTCTTTGCTAAGTCTCCCGGAAGTCGTTAAGTTTCAGAATGCATACTTAGGGCCAGTTTCACCAACGACGGTAATATTTCCCATTATCACAGTTTACATTATCTCCATTAAAATTATTATCTTGATAATCTCGCGTTTGCTTTCCTTGATTTTGTACAACTGAGATATCTCTGAGAACGTTTAGGTTAGTAAATTTCTCATACTCATGACTTCAACAAGCAAATAAAAGCGCTTAGATTTGTAATTTAACTTAACTTGGTGCTTGTTGTAACTAAAGGCATTTCCAATGGACCCATGAAGCACAAATCATTAACTAAATGTCCACGAAATATGTACAATATCTTCTACGCATAACTAGAAAACATCTATAATCACTTCCAAATATCATCTATTTGTTTACAAGATATTTCAATGACCGCTTTTCCCATTTCTACTAAACATCTCCTCTTAGATAACACCTTCCGTCCTCTCTGTTACTCTTAGGAATACAGAAATAAAATACTGGCAAGAACTTTAATGACATTGCCTTTATTTAGCGCATCTCGAAAACTTACCAAGCCAACACAGTCCACACTGAATCTGTATGCAAAAAGGATGCAATGTTTGACAGGATGTGCTGGGTACAAATTTTCCCTTTCACATCCTTTGCTAGGTGCCTATGCCAACTTTTCGGCATTGCAGTTTCACCTCATGTATGATATTTTAATAAATCATGATTGTTTAGTTATCTGTGACATATTGATAGATGATTAGAGAGATGGAAGATGGGGAAATGTACCACAACATTAATTGGAAACTGTAGATCTCCTCTTGAGTTCGTACCTTAACAATGGAGTTCATAACAACCCTCACTTTTTGTCAAGTTAACCAGGTGGTAATTCCGAAAAGAATTCACGCAAAGTGTTCCGAAGCCGCTAACGAATTAGATCTTTTTCTAACTATGGAAGTCCCACAGATAAATAAGTGCGCGTGGCGTGGATATTGCTTTCATTTTGAAATCTAATTAATTTGTAATTGTTGACTTGATAGCATTCGTTCACTCATAGGTATAGCTTCACTTGCATTCGTAGTCTGTCAGCCAAGCGCCATCTATACCATATTAAAGTGCATTTTGGAGCAATCCACGAAAAAAACCTTCTAGAATTTCCCCACATTTACAAACCTGCATCAAGTAAGTAAATTTATAGTCCAATTTATAGCCTAGCAAAAGCAAAAAATAGTAAGCAAAAAATGTACTGAGTATAAGTGGTGCACTTTATGGCTGATAGGTGGCAGCACTGTCAGTAATTCTTGTTTTGGCCGGCAGGTGGCAGCACCTACGACCAATAGTATTCGAGGAACGAGTTTCCTCTTTGCATCTCTCTAAACGCGGCAGTATCACACTTTCGCATCCCCTCGGTAGCGGTTGGGCATACGGATGGCATCCTGATGAAAGTATGTGCGCCTACTGTTGGCATACATCTACGAAGGGGATATTAGATGCTTTGTGCCGGCTGGGTAAAGTAACTACTAGTAATACCTTTCGTCCTCTGAAAACTTAGCATTTCCTTCACCGTTGTCATGGTGTCAGAGCGAAGACTTCTTTCTCACCACCAAATAAATATTTTCGGCCGCTTTGTTCATGGATATCCTTACACTTATGGCTACTATCACTCACACAAATATTACATTGTAGTCCCCTTGACCACACACTTGACTACATTTTCATATTTGTTTATACTGAAAAACAAATGATGTACAATACAAATCAAGTAATATAATAAATGCAACCAAGAGCATAAGTTCCCGGCAATTGATTCAACAGTTTGCTATCTCATGCTAATATAATGTCGCGCACTGCTTGTAAGTGTGGCTACAAACTCCATGTATATATATAATTACAGAACATCAAGGCAATGTCGTATCTTTCGGCAGGAGAAATAATGAAACTTACCTAAAACATTTTGGTTCCAAGAATAAGGATGTTCGAGAAACTCACCAATTTGTCCTACCATCTACAGTTTGCAGTACTGAGAAAATAAACACAATAAAATCTACTAGAAAACAATTGTTGCTATGCCATTTTCATGGAGTACATTGATTCAGGATTAATAAAATCTCAGCTTTCGGGTTCAAATCAATTACCTCGTTCCCTAATTCACCTAGTGATCGCCTTAAATAATGGTAATTGGGCTCAATTGTCTCGTCAATGTCACTAATATCCAAAAGTAGTTCATGAAATCATCTGCACGCCATATTGCTTCTGTAGCATTATCTCGGATAATAAGCTTTCACCTGATGAAAACCTCCGGTAAAAATATTAGCAGAGATAATGCCCCAAAACTGAGTTAAAACGATTATTTAATTGGTGAAACCGGCCATTAGTTTCATTCCTCTATTCCTGGTACCTACTTACGAACAAATACATAATTCAAGTCCACATTTGGAGAAGAAAAAAAAACCTTCGAAATGTCTTCTGCAGGCTTATTCATGTCTCAATTAGCACCTGGAAGTACATTTGTGTTTTCAATGCTTTTTTTTTTTTTTGTGTTGCCCTGTAATCATGGCAGATACCTAGAAGTGTGAATGATTGTGCTAATTCATTTAAAGAAAAACATCCACAGAAAATGGTAATACCCTTTCCATTGTTGTGGTTTTGCAGGACATAATGAAAAAAAAAGTGGAGACTCTCTGTACTTGTATCCTCAGAAGTTATTCTTATTACGTTAAGTTAACGTAAGTCAAGTTAACATATTTGACTTTTAGGAATGAATTGAGTCTGCATATTGAAAATCCTACATAGAATTTGAATTATAGGATGCTTAAAACCATAAATTCAGCTTCTACTCTTGATAGGCATAGTTAAAACTTCACTATAACTTGGCATTTGTCATTTATCTCCTAGGGTACCTTCAGCTCCTCTATAAATTGAGTGGTGCTTGTTTGCTTCTCTTTTATGCAAAAGCAAGTCAACCTATTGCGTTGAAACCGGGCACATACATAAGAAAATCAAAGAGTAATTAAAATTAAATTTTTGACAAAACACGTCTCTTAGCCTTTTCTAACTTAAGGAAGAAGCTTTAAAGGTGCAATGGTGTACAGCATGGCAACTCATCCACCACAGTTACTGTTACCATGAGTGTGACTAGCTGTGACTTAGAAAAATACTTTTTTACCCATACAATGGACATAAAAAATAGGTCTGATATGGAGAAAAAGTAATAGATATCACAAGTTTTAGGAGGATTATGGAAGTGATATATTCACTCTCACCTTGCTCATGCACTGTGTTCAGAGCTCCCATTCTCTCCACCACTTCCTCAAGCATTGGGGTCATAGCCTCGGATTTTTTGGCCAACTCATACAAAGCAGAAACCTTTGCCTCTTGCTCAGGGTTAATCTGGCCCTCAGCTTTACTCCTGTCTCCAGCAATGCTACTCATTTTCTCTCCAAGGGCAATCAAACGCCCTTCAATATGATCCAGTTGGCCAGGGTCAAACAAGCTCGTACGAGCACCAAGGGACTCAACAGCACCAACAAGACCAACACCAGATGCACCACCTCGAAGAGAGCCACTGTCAGCATACAGTCTTGACTGCAATAAAGCAGAAAAACAGCCAAGTAAGGAACAAACTTTGATACTTCTCTAACTGTAAACAAGAATTTGACCCTGAAGTAGTAAGATTTTAGAGTTTCAATATTTAAAAAAATCAGTTTAAAGTTAAAACATATCAACCCAATTGCATTTGAAAATTATTATTAATAGTGCATTGAATTCCCCTTCCCCTAATTCTGCATTTATTTTAATACTACATATCTTTTCATTAATACTTCATAAATATCTTTGTCTCTCAGAAGAAAAGGGGAGAGGAACCTCTGCAGCAAGTGACTAGAGGTGGAGCACTGAGATATGAGTAAGCAGAGCATAGCCTCTGAAAAACATCAGTTGCCTTCAAGTCACGTTCACTTTGTGCTGTGTGGGCAACATTTTCACAGCCTTTCACTTCCATACTTATTTTATGACATCACCATAATACTGAATAAAAAGGAAATCCTCAGGCTTCACTTGGTGGAACCGCATGATAGTAAATAGAATGATCACTTGGTAAGATTCCACAAATTTATTTTATACAATGGGCTCGCAGACTCTCTGCGCTTACCTTCATAATGATTGTCAAACAATCGAAACCTAGGTCAGTGGTCAAATAAATTTGTGGAATCTTACCAAGTGATCATCCTATTTACTACCATATTACTGCTTTTAAATTACATTATTTGAATTTAGACTTTTCCATGGACCTGGACAGTGAAGAATTTTTAACTACTAAATACTTTCAGTGGATTCATTTTTTCCAATAAATGTATAGGATGTTTGACAACTCGTCTAATTACTCATTTGTTTACAAGGCAGGCCTTCAATTAGCAGCACTAGTATCACTTAGAAGCCTAGCTTGGTCCTTCTCATTTATGTAAAAATTATAAGATAGAAGATGCATCAACTTTTTGCTGTCACTGAAACTAGCAGCATGACATTGCACATGCACTAGGGATGAGCGAGTACTCGAAAATTCGAGTCGAATAGTTGGTACTCGACTCGAGTACCTCGAGTATGTTTACGAAAGTCGAGTCCAGTAGTTTTTGTCGATGGAGCCACCAAGGCCAATAGTTTCAGAAAACTGCCAACAGTAAATGCCATCATCAAAATCATGTAAAGCTCTGGTTACACGATAGGTTAACACTTAGGAACATGTGCGTACGTTCATTTAGTACATTTGCATTAACGGTTTCATGTACGTTTGCATGAACAGATTCATGTATGTTTTCAGGTACGAATGGATGAATCGGTGGTTACACAGTGCATGAAACCACACATATATTCGCAAAATTTTCAGGGTATATATTTCCGATTGTTTTACTCTTTACAAAGCACCTCATTCAAAACATCCAGTGCTGATATAGTCAATTAGAGACTACCTATTGTTGAGCAGACTATACTTATATAAATTTGATTCAAAATCAGCTTCCGATTTTCAGTGGTAATTATCTCAAATTTTACAATTGTTTTCCTGAGTGATAGTTCCTCAGATGAAAAATACTTGAATGGACTTGAAAGTCCCTTTTTTTATACATTTCTGGATCATTATTTTACGGGAATTATTGTGACCATGGTGAGGCATATTTTTTTAATTTGAGGATAATAACTGTAGTAGAATGCATTGGATCAAAGGCTTTTTTAAATCTTAGCTCTACGATACGTGAGGTATCATACATACAGGTAGCGTTCAGCTCTAAAAAGAAATAGATAGGACTGCGAAATACAAGGAATGCTCTTCTAATTAGTATTTTTTAATTTTGCTTTCTGGCTTACTTTCATTACAAGTTAATAGGGCATGTCATTCATGTAGGCCTCATATTATGCATAAGTACACTCTAGGTACCATACTGCAAGCTAATTTACACATTTTTCAGTAATCCTAGGAATGAAGGTAATTTTATCTTGAGAGTTACCGGAAAATTTCCATTAGGTCTTTTGGCCTAGGCTACGTGCCGCATTAATTTTACTGTTTTTTTAATAAATGCATTAAGCAGGTAGGCCTGCCAATTTGATAGCCGGATTGCTCGCTAACTTTACTTGTGATGACTTAAGTAAAAACTGGGTCTCTTCACTCATATACAATAATGTACAAACTCGACTTGATACTCGCGAGTACCTACAACTCGACTTGAGGTCAAAAAGTACTACTCGGACATCCCTAACATGCACAAAGTAAGAAGTTGGGTGGTGATTAACTGGGCTATGTTTTCTTGTAGGAGGGCCTCTTATAGATGCATACAGAGAGATTTTTCGGAGAAATTACGTTGTGATTGGGATTTAGGTGATGAGGTCACTGAAGATGAATATTCTAAAGACGATCCAGATTAGATTCTAGATGAAGCAGTCAATGATTTCATGAGCTAGCATTTTCAGTTCATCATCTTCAAATGGTAGAACTTCTTGTTGATGCATATTGATTTATATGATTTACAATTAGAATCTGAACATTCTCATTACGTTTTTCCATGCAATTGTGATGCAACAGATGAAAGTTTTGATTGCAATAGCAAAGATTTTGTTGGGGAGGAAGCAAATCAATTAACGTGGGATGTTCTGTGCAGAATTCATGTGCTGGCAAGACTAAGAGGCTGATTGGTGCCAGTGACCATGTAAGTGACTTAAAACTCTGTTAGACAGGTACTTAGGTACTACAGTGGAAGCTCGGTATAACAAGTGCTCACAATGGCTGGGAAATCATTCGCTATAGCGAGCACTCATTATATCCAAAGGTGCTGGATTTCAATTAAATCAAAGCCTGGATTAAACATTTCAATTCCCACAGCTCTTACTTTCGGTTTTTATTTGTTACCATGCTATTAGAAAGAGCCATTTATGAGCACAATAGCATATTTGTCGATGATTTTGCACATTAAATCTTCCACTACAATGCTTTATGCTTTGCATAAGGCTACGAGTGTTAACCAGTACGTCCATTGGTTAGGAAAGTTGTAATGACTAGTCGAAATATGAGATTTTTCGACGGTCGAAAATATTAAGGAAAGAAAAACGGAAAGTAAGAACAACTGTGGGAATTGATAGGCTTAATCCAGCACCTTTGGTTATAACGAGCGGTTGCTATAGCGAATGATTTCTCAGCCATTGGAAGCACTCGTTATACCGAGCTTCTACTGTATATAGCACCAGATATATAGCAAATGAATCATAATTGAAACTTTGAGGTAGAAAGCATTTTATAGAGAAGACACCACCTCCCCAGGAAAATCACAAGTGTAGAGAAAGGGTAGTCTGTTCGGAAAGAGGGAAAGAAAGCATAGGAAGGGCCAGAAGAAAAGATTCCTCATACCTCTGCCCTGAATGTAAAATTGCACTTTGAATTCAGCCTTGCTTCAAATTATTTCATTCAAGGAAAAAATACAAAACCTAATATTTTTGTTAAATTTTTTATGGGATACAAGAAGTATTTATTTAATTTCCCATATCGTTAAACAATAAATGCATTTACATTCAATAAATAGGGATAATTCACAGAATAAATATAGTAAATATTTTTCAATTTCCTAAACACATACTCTATAGGTAGGGACACCGAAAAATGGTAAATAAAATCGTTTTAAAAAGGTGAAAGCTGTGTTTAATGTTGGGAAAAAGGAGTCTTAAAGGGAGGTTTTTTTTAAATATTATTAATAAAGACTTCATTCCAATGTGAACAAACAGTTAACAGTACATACATTTGAGATCCAATACAGAAGTTATGGCTACCCTACGCAACATAAAAAACACAGTAGGCACTCATAGAATGACATGTGGGGAGCCTGCATTCTCCAAACTCGGGTAAGCCGACAATAACAGAGTAGAGTAGTGGACTGCAGGTAATGAAGTTCGATTCTTATGCTTTTTAATTTTTTTTTTCAACCATTGAATAAAAAACTTTATCATCCTTCATTTCCAACCTTTGTGTGTGGATACTGACTTTTTTGTACTTCTATCGCTTCAACTAGATTTACAAATGCGTCACTCAAAAATACACTGAAAAGTTAACGTAATGATTCCACGATTTAATTCTGTTATATAAATTTTTTCCAATCATTTCCTTTCGCCAAATTTAATCATTTTTTTGACTTATAATTTGGCATGAAATTTCTGATAATCTACTTTTTTTAACTGCCTACTAGCATTACCCTAGGAATACAGCACGGCTGTATTCTTAGGTAGTGTTAAGGATCGAATTCGCGACTGACAGTACACTAGCCCTCATTTTTAACAACTACGCTCTCATTATAGGTTCACGGGATTCTGGCGAATGTAGGCGAACCGCATGACATTCGGCTTAATTTTTTTCTCGCACATCCGGGCCTATGGAGAAAAAGGTCAAGATGTGTATTTTTTATTTTGTTTTCCTCGTTTGTTGCACGGAAAAAATCTTCTTCTCATTTAGACCCGAGTTACTTAACCTTTCCTTGTTGGTATCTACCATACGTACATTCCATTCGCGGGGCGCATCGATCACGAGGCCGCGAGATGTTAAAATCTACGATCTGGATCTGAATTTTTACTGTCCTCGGATATGATTTCAGTAGCGAATTAAATGAAAGACCCGTGGATCTTTGGATCCGACCCGACCATCCTTAATTTATGAGTGGTACATTTGTAAATCTAATTTAAACAACAAAAGTATAAACAAATGAGTACTCAAATGTAATGGTTTGAAATTGAAAATGATAACATTTTCGATGCAATGACTGAAAGAAAAAATTAAACTGCGATTGGGATCGAACTTCGCATAGTACACTAGCTCTCGTTGTACGCCTGATCCCGGCGAATGTAGGCTACCCGCATGACATCCTACGGTTTTTTGATCCCCCCCCCCCCCCCTCGATACCGGGGTAATGGGGGGGAAAAGTCATATTTATTTATTTTGCTTCTAGTTGCACGGGAACATTTTCATCTAATTACATGACCTTGGTTACACATCCTCTTCTTGTCAATCTACCGCACCTACATTCCATTTACGGGGCACTTCGATCGCTGAGCCGCGAAAATTCAAAATCTACGATCCGGATCTGATTTTACTCCGTGTCTTTGGATCCGAATCCGGAACCGAGAAAAATGAAAGATCCGATCCGGCCATCACTAAAGAAAATAATTCAATCTACAAAAATTCGGCATTTGCAAAATATCTCAAATTTCGTTAAAAATATCGCGTTTCAAAGAAGACATGGTAAATTTCGTGATTAAACCCTAAAGTCGCTTATTTCGTGAATCCTGTCGCAAAAAACGTTTCGCGAAAATGTCATGTCCCTATCTATAGGATATAGTATGCAACAATAACAGTACAGGATACATAAAAACACTATGAACTTTTTATTTATTGACATACCGAACTTTAATCAAAAGAAAAGTGATAGAGCTTTCTATTTATACCAAAATCATATTTTTATCCGAGAAGCAACTTTTGAAAAAAATACTTCATGGTGTCAACTAATATATGAAAAAGAAATTCAAGACTTTTTCAAGACAAAAATTTTAAAATTCCAGACCAAAAAGGCTAACTTCTTCATGTGTCATCGTGACGGTCAATAGTTCAATGCCCAGTCCTGTCTAATTTTTCACTTGGAATTGGCCATCTTATTATATCCACATTATTAAAAGTACAAGCACAGCACCTTATCTACTTTATTCATGATTAAACTCCTACAAGAAATTAAAACGCCGTATACTCGAAATGGACCGTGACATTCACGTCTCTATATCTGTGCATTCACGGCTGTTTTTGAGGAAAGCACGGCGGCATGCCGCACAGTGGTTCAGGATCCCTAGTAATTGGTATTTTGAATTAAAAAATGTTCAGTTTATATGAAATTTGGTCTATATAGGTTTTCGAGGTTGCTGAATATGAATTTAGATTCAAAACTTTTGTAAACTAATTTTTTCCCAAAAGGTTTTGCAATTTTTTTACTTTTATTAACTCTTATTTAAAACATCACGATTAATGTGAACAAATATATGTTTTCTCGGTCGCTGAATGCTAATTTGATGTTCATATTTTCGCTAATTACTTTTTTCACAAAAGTATTTGCAATATTTTTATTACTTGGATTTACACAAACTCAAAATTCTAGTTTCATTAAAAATTATAATAGCACCAAGGTTTTTGCGATCTCTGAACACGAATTAGATGTTAATATTTTCACAAATTAATTATTTTGCAGAAATATATAAGTGAATTTTCAAAAGTTTTTCTTTATTTTTGAACAATAAATTTTGTAAAAAAAATAATTTTGCAAATTATATTTGCAATATATTAATAAACAGTTAAATAGCACTCGGGTCATTCCATGTCAGTTCATCCAGGCATGACACCCACCGACTCAGATTTGGATGAAACTTGACAATTTTCATCCTTTCGCGTAGGAATGAAACAGTGTAAAATATTTCTTGGCTATCTCTAATAGTTTTTTTTTCACGACTATTTGAAGTTTGGGTGAAACTGCAGTTTTTCAATGAATGCGGTCTCCAAAGGCACTTGTACCCCCAGAGGGAAATAATTTGTCTCAGCCATACTTTTCATCCAATTCTTATGGAAATTTGCAGGTTTACTGTAGAAGTCATGAGGATTCCAAATACTAATTGAAAAATATCCTAAGGGATATTGAAAATTCTCTAAATTCATATGTTTCATAAGATTTTAGAAAATTTTACGTCAAAAACATGGTTCTATAACATATCAAATTTTGACCTAAGGCAATATGTGAATCAAGCTAAATTATTTTTTCTAATATTCCTTAAGATATGACCCACCACCTGTAAAAATAAAATTCATGGCTTTTTGCTTGCTTTGTTGTTAAAAAAATTTTGATGTACCAAAAAAAATTTCCTTTTCACGACTCTGGTAGTCAGTGTTGGGTCTTCCTTCAAGTGTGATGAAATGCTTGTGTTAACTATTTTCTATGTCTAAACAAATATTCATGACATGAATCTAGTACATAATAAGTGCAAAAATAAAAACATTTTTTATGTGCAGGTTGTTTTTCTCCTGATAAGAAAAATATATTTTTTAAATAGAATATTTTAAGGAATTCGTAGCACTTACCCATCATTGCTGGGGATAACTTGATTGTTGCTTCACAGAACACATCAAAATACAGGCATGTCAATCCAGTTTAACTTTCTCCATTTTGTATTGACAAAAACTTCACTAATGTGTTTTACTTGATTAATGTTGGATGACAGTCGCAACTTATGAATCAACAATCACAATACAGTCACTTTTAAATGTCTGTGCATCAGTTAGTGGTTAAATAGCACAGTATGCAAGATTGATTGAGGCTTATCTCTGAGAACGCTAATATTTCAGTTGACACTAGTGCTACATTTCTTTCCCAGTAGTGGTAATCCCAAGTTTTCCTTTTAAATTCAACAGCCGTTGGTTCACACGTTCAATGTCTTTCTCTGAGAAGTAATACATTCGTCCTGAGCCTTTTGTGGTAGGAGTTTCCACATTACAAATGACATTATTTTCATGGCATATATCTTCTTTCTCTTTAGGCCAGTAAAATGATCTTGATGGCCCATAAGGATGCAAGAATTTCACTTTTATATCACACTGATCAACATCCTTTGACATAACTAGCCCAAAAAACCAGTGATTGTCGTACAAGCAGGCCACAAAAGAATTAGTACAAATTTTTGTCATAATTTGTTCCCAACTTGGCTTTACCAAGAAATTGTGGTCAGAACTGTAAGTGGTATTAAAGCTATTTTTTTTTGTCGCAAGAATGTTTATGAAATTGGAATAAAAGAATGGTAACTACGTGTACCAGGGATTGTTTTTGCATGGCACCAGCGAGTTTCTAATTGTTGCCGAATCATTGATAATTGCTCTTTTTTTAAAACAAAGAATGAAATTTTATCCACTTTGCACTTGCAGAACTCATACACATTTTCAATGGAAGTGACTGTGTTACCCACATCTCGTTGAAGACTTTCTCTGGCAAGAATTCGCTTTACTGTTCCTCCTATTCCATCACATGGAGATTTCCCATGACTAGTTGCAAAAAATGACCAAGAAAAATGTAAGTCAAAGTCCAGGTGATGATGGCACAGGTTTATGAAGTTTTAACATTTATTGTACTGGCCAGCACAACCATCACTGAAATATTGAATTTTTTTTACTTCGGGGAACTTATCCTTTAAAAACTGAGTGACTATTTTTTGTGTTTCGAATATGAAAGCTACATCATGTTCAAGATCGTCAGAAATAACACACAAACTTGACACATTGAGGTCTTTCAGTGGCTGTCCATGAGTATAAATTACCGCTGGATGATGGGAACAACTATCCTGATTCCAGTGATGACCCTGAACCTCATCTTGTATCACATAATGGTAGTTTTCACTGAAATCCAGCAAAACAATAGCTTCATCTGGCTGTAGGTTATTTTTTAGTTATTTCAGGTATCTCGCCTGGGATTTGGTTATAAAGGAATGTGGGAGAAGTTTTTCCAGTTTGTTCACCAGACTATTGATGTATTCATCCAGAGTCACTGCCACTATTAACCTAATTTGTTGGGTCCGATCTGTAGTCACCCATGCACTGTATGTCCCTCCACTTTCGGGTCCCATTCCTCAAATTTACTTTGCAGATGTTCCTTCAATCGTTTGTCAGACATACATTATGAACAGTGTTGTAACATGCAATCCCTGTTATCTTTGGAACATACCGAGTAATCGAATACCTTACTATAGGTCTCCTCTATGGAGCATGCATGGAGAAGAAGTGATACATTCTGATGGATAGCACAGACACATACAGAATGGGTTCCAGAGGAGCCTGCCAACACACACCATTTAGGTCGCAACAGAGAGAATTTTGAAAACCCTATTTTTACATGTGGGTATTCAAATTTAAAAGCTGCATACAGCTCATTTAGGTTACTTAGTAGTAACCTCTTTTGCATGTGGGCATTTTTGGACACACTCACCTTATCTTTCATTCCCGGCATAAGGCGGCAATACTCGTCATTTTGGTAAAATGACTGAACTAAGTCAACTGTAGTTTGTTCTATGTTTTTGCCCCTCCTTGGATCTGGTATGGCTATGATGCCTTTCACTCTCAGAAGTTCCCTAGCTTGCCGAATTGCATATTCACTAACATAATTCTCTGGCTACTTTTTTCCTACTCCACGAAGTCGGAGCTAGTGTTTGTAGCTGAATTATCTCTCGCCGACTGCCTGCTGTCGCAAGTTTTTCTTTTAGTAACCCAACTAGCACATCCTTATCACTCGCTTTATCAAGAACTTCTGTATCATGCTCTGGAAGGAAATCTTTCTCCAATACTTTGCAAACTTTTTTGTTCAAAGTAGAAGTTGCAACTTTCAGTTTCCTTTTAGCATACATTGATTTGCTATGGGATGCAACTGCATGGAGTTTTAAAGGAGACATCCCCATTTCCTTGAATGATGAATTTATTTCCTCCAATGCTTTTTCTTTCAATGAATCTTTGTCCAAATCTTCCTGTCCAAATTGTTGATACATAAGTTGTGACTGTCATCCAACATTAATCAAGTAAAACACATTAGTGAAGTTTTTGTCAATACAAAATGGAGAAAGTTAAACTGGATTGACATGCCTGTATTTTGATGTGTTCTGTAAAGCAACAATCAAGTTATCCCCAGCAATGATGGGTAAGTGCTACGAATTCCTTAAAATATTCTATTTAAAAAATATATTTTTCTTATCAGGAGAAAAACAACCTGCACATAAAAAATGTTTTTATTTTTGCACTTATTATGTACTAGATTCATGTCATGAATATTTGTTTAGACATAGAAAACAGTTAACACAAGCATTTCATCACACTTGAAGGAAGACCCAACACTGACTACCAGAGTCGTGAAAAGGAAATTTTTTTTGGTACATCAAAATTTTTTTAACAACAAAGCAAGCAAAAAGCCATGAATTTTATTTTTACAGGTGGTGGGTCATATCTTAAGGAATATTAGAAAAAATAATTTAGCTTGATTCACATATTGCCTTAGGTCAAAATTTGATATGTTATAGAACCATGTTTTTGACGTAAAATTTTCTAAAATCTTATGAAACATATGAATTTAGAGAATTTTCAATATCCCTTAGGATATTTTTCAATTAGTATTTGGAATCCTCATGACTTCTACAGTAAACCTGCAAATTTCCATAAGAATTGGATGAAAAGTATGGCTGAGACAAATTATTTCCCTCTGGGGGTACAAGTGCCTTTGGAGACCGCATTCATTGAAAAACTGCAGTTTCACCCAAACTTCAAATAGTCGTGAAAAAAAAACTATTAGAGATAGCCAAGAAATATTTTACACTGTTTCATTCCTACGCGAAAGGATGAAAATTGTCAAGTTTCATCCAAATCTGAGTCGGTGGGTGTCATGCCTGGATGAACTGACATGGAATGACCCACGTTCACCTTCAGTTACAAAACCCATAATGAACAATAAATTTTGTAAAAAAATAAGTTTGCAAATTATATTTGCAATATACTAATAAACAGTTAAATAGCACTCACCTTCAGTTACAAAACCCATTTTTCAGAACAAGAATCGGGGCAATACACGTTATATTAGAGAGAATTGAAGGTGAAGCTGTGCCTACTCCTTTTCAAATGATGCACTTGTTACCAGTGCAACATTTTATTTTATCTGCTAGAGGAGTAGCAACAGCGATATGTTCTTACTTAAGATGGTTTTGAATTTGTCAATCGGTGCATCCAAAGTATATGCACAAAAACCCTAAATAGAAAGTTTTCTAGACTCATATATACCAAGTATTAGGGATCCTGCACCACTGTGCGCCGTACACGGTGGTCGGGTTCACGCCGTCCCGTGTGAAAGAGCCTTTGAATGAAATGATGTCCGTCGCCAGTCCAACCAAAGACACCTCTTGAGCACACACCAACTCGCAGACTGACGAACCAACTCAACTCGAGCTTGCGAATGCCGAGTTCTCCAGTAAAAACGAACGATTTTGTTGCAAACTCGCAAATGCCGACAGATGAACTAGACTTTCCGGCGGCTTTCGAGCTAGCGAGTTCGCCATCAGACGAATAACAAAGACATTCCACTGCACTATCTGGCAAATGGTGAGTTCTCCAGTATATCATCCAGGAGCCAACGACATATTCGTCGGCGGCGGCACGTATGGCGTCGTCGGCGACAACGTAATATAATGAGTGAAAGTTTCTCGGGTCTTCCACCGGGTCAAAGGCTCCATCTCTGCCTACGTTTCGGAAAACGACTCGTTTTCTATCTTCAGGGCTGTGAACCAGGGACATCT
Source organism: Platycnemis pennipes (assembly GCA_933228895.1). Taxonomy (NCBI): domain Eukaryota; kingdom Metazoa; phylum Arthropoda; class Insecta; order Odonata; family Platycnemididae; genus Platycnemis; species Platycnemis pennipes. The sequence continues at coordinate 124,383,379 of OW121851.1, read as the reverse complement.
TCACAGCCCTGAAGATAGAAAACGAGTCGTTTTCCGAAACGTGGGCAGAGATGGAGCCTTTGACCCGGTGAAAGATCCGATCACTCATCTAATCCACCGGGAAAACATCAAAACATATTATAATGTTTTTACTTTCCAGGGGATAATCTTTGTTCTTTCACGAAGACGTTATGCTTGCGTATAGAAACAACACAATTCAATGGGAAATGCTAATAACAAAATGGCAAACGGTAAGCTTTACTGAATGGATGAGAGAAAGAAAACATTCCAATTACACAGTAAAGTTAATTAATCCCACCCGATTATGATGATGCGCAGACTCTTAGGACGCGATGGTTTAAATATAATATTTCTAGTGGAATTTAATCGAGTTACACCCTCATGGGGTGTAACAGGCATGGCAAAACGCAAAATGTCACAATCGTACTAGAGTACAATCTATGGATCGCCTGAATCTGTTGTAATAACCACGGTCAAGGTCATTCTTTCGAAATAGCATTCATGGGCAGGAGGGAAGTATACGATCTTCAACCTGCAAGCCGATTTGCCACGTGGTGGCATGTGGGAAACGGTGCCCATGTCTAGTGCAATCGAACGACGAAAGTCACGAACTCACAAATACTGACCAGAAAGGTTTAAAATAACACCTCTTTGATAATGACAAATAAAGAAAAAGGGAAACAATATCTCATTTCGTAATGCTATGTCTGCCGTTCCAATTTTTATCCTGATGATTTGCAAGCAACCATTTTTCCCGATTTTTTATCATTTTTCAGCGAATTCCCGAGCTTTTCCAGATTTTTTCCCGACGTTAATAAATTCCCGACCTTTTCCCGGATTCCCGACTTTTCCCGACTGGTAGACACCCTGTACTTGCAAAATGACAATAATGCCAGCATTCTGAGAGAGTCATCCAGTTACATGGCCAGCAGTGACAATATAACGGCTCACTAGGGGCAGGCTTTTAGCAATGTTTACATAAAGCCCCCTCCCCTTTGAGGATCACACCTCTCACAACATGCGAAGACAACTGGACCATCATAAATTTAAACAAAACTCAGTCGTCACAATGCTATTTGTACTCTAACATGATACCCTCATTGTATCAGGTTGTGCAATGTGGTTACGTTACCATTAATGCACAGGTGATGTATGAGCATCAAATGACAAGTCTATTGGTTGTAGCCCAACCATTATTTTATTTTAAGGGTGTTCAACACCTCGCCAAATAATGCCGCTGCAGACTATTTTTATTTTAAATGCCATGCTCGTATTATGATAGATACGTCCATTTTGTTTTCATTATATTATGCGCAAAGGTTGAGTATTTGGTCCTATCCAGGAAATATCTTCTCTAAGCCTTGCAAATCAAGAAATCGCATGTTAAAATTTACTGTTTTTATGCGTTTTTGAACGCCTATCGCAGCGGTGTATGAACGTAAATGGAAAATTCCTTTGACACAGCCAATCTATAATTCTACATATTAAAGAAGAGACTAATGCCATGTGCTCGTCTTACGACCCATTCCTGCAGCATCTAAAATTGCGAGACGATGCATCGCGTTCACCGAACTAAACGCAAGCTGAGGCGTTCCCCTCATATTTTTCCCGCCCAATCTTCCCCTCCTCTCCCCATTCCACCGCTTCATCTCACCTCCGAGATGCTCCGAGAGGGAGAGTCGGAGGGGGGAGGGCTTCCTTATCTCTAAGCGATCAAGTTTCATCCTCGCTCGAAGAGCAGTGTGGAAGGTTGACGGAGGGTCTGAGCGATCTTGGCGAGATATTCCACTGTGTGTCTGGGCGTCGAGAAAAGGATCAACCTATTTCTTTCAAAACCTCCACAAACTAATTTTTATGCTATTTATTCACACCAATTTGTTTTTTTAATACGAAATATCGTGTCGTTAGTTTCATATTTTGACATTGCTATTTAGAACAATTGCAAAATATTGAGTTTTCGTATTGTTGGGCGATAATTGAAACTGATAATTAATTGAAATTGGATAATTAAAATGAGACTATTACAATGCTTCGAACGATTTTTATTTAGTTTTCAACTGCCAAATAACAATGACTTTATAGTTTGAAGTTCATTCAAAAAATGTAAATTAAATGTTAGTCTCATTAACATTAATAATTGAAAAACAATCCTACATTTTTGCAGGTAAAATTTGTGGACTTAACTCACGCGTTCACAAATTAAAACCAAGAAATAACGATAATGCAAGGCGAGATTGTACTTCTTGCACATAAATATCTCTTGTGAGCCACATTTTAAATCTATTATAGAAATTTAAAACGGATAGCTTTACTGAAGATATGTTAGGCACATGCCTATTAAAAACAAGCGTATTGGTTTAGATTCAACCGGATTAATAAGATTAGAAAGAGAGAGATTGTCGTACTGATAGATTCAAAATGTAATTTTTCCCCGTACTATAAGAGAACACAATACGCATCATTGCAAAGGGATAGTAAGGTGAAATATTGTAGAGTTATCTGGAGTGCATAATGCATGTATTAACAACCAATCCCTTTATTACTAAGTAGTTAATAACAGTCAAACTCTATGTAGCATGTTTCCATGTAGTAGTCTTTTGCCTGTCAATAGTTCCATGCAGTATTCTTGTGCATGTTTGGTGATCTCCACCCCCTGCCGCACACCCTCGCGGTGGCTTGCAGGGAATCACATAGATGTAGATTTGTTATACCATTTTCTACCGTCACCTGCTACAATAGTATGAGAAGCAATATCCTGCCTCATGGAATCTGATAGACTCCCTTTCCTGTGTGCGGCCCTATTTCGTGATTCTTGTTCCTTTGCTATCGCATCCAACCGTGATGTCCTCCGCTCGCAGTAGACCTAACGTCATGCATGATTGAAAATTTAGTAATGTAATGTTACTATAATTTACGATCCTGTGCAATTTCCAATTGTTGACTACGCACTTATCAAGCGCACTGTTAAAAAGTAGCCACGAACATCCTTCCCTCCTGGCTTTTATTTCGTAGTTGCCAACTCCGTTTTCATGGACATCCACCCCACCCACATTATACACCCCTGTTATATAATGATATGCTATTTGGTTAGTGCATATTCTCAATGTTTTTCGTGATATTGCCTTAGCTTTTTGCCTTGGGAAGAGGAGATAAGGGGCCCACATATGTTACAACGGCGAACACTAAATTATCTTACCAATGCACTATGAGGATTTAATTATTTTCGTCATTTTGGCAATAGCAAGTTCCTATCTTTCTCTCACTTAACGTGCGATTGATGGTCAGAGATACTGAAATATAATATTTGTTTCTTGAACCTTGGCATGCTTTCTCAAATGATTTTTTACTCTTTGTCAGGATATTAGCTCCAATACATTTTGTTTATGGTTGAGAATGGCACCCCGTAAAAAATATATATTTGCCAAAAACCTTTCCGAGATTATCGTGGATTATTTGGTGACTGTGATTCTTTTTTTATCGCGAGTATATTTTCACTGAAAATGAAAATATAGCCTTCGTCACGATCAAAAATTAAGAGAAAATGTCAAGAGGTGTCACACTTTCGTGAGTATTTTTAGCACTTCTTGAGAAATAGCCACGTAGCATGTGGCTAAAGCATATTTTTGTGTACCTGTAACCCAATGAGGAACTAACACACTTTTCTTCGTTTTTATCTTAATATATGTCTTATAAGATCTCATGAACATTTGTTCATGGGTCACTTAGCATGGGTTACAATGCGAACTGAGTCCAAATGAGATTCAGACCCATAAGTAGTCATTATTTACAATTACACGTTAAATTAAATTTTTTCATAATAGCATTTACTTAGTTGACTAAATTAAATATTATTACATGAGCCACAATCAACTTGTACGACATTATATGAGGATTTGAACCTTTACCGTACCATATCCACACTTATTGAACAACATATCCCGCTGTAAGGCGCTGCCCTTATCAATGTCGACATAAAAAAGCATTACGAAATTTGCTCACACTATCGCCTGCATTGCATTTCAATAATAACATGGTTAGTATGATTAGGGGGCTACACTTCAAATCGTTAGGGGGAAAAAACAAGTAGTGTGCAGGATTTGGCACGAATTGAACAGTATGAGACGGAAGGTAGATTTTCCCACGAGGAATCATAATTTGTTTCCACAAGGCAGCAACCGCATCTTAGACTAGTGACTGCTCGTAAATAGGGTAACTTTTGCTCTTGCAGAACAGAGCCACCGACCTTACTACATATTGATGGTGTAGCAACTGAGACTCTTTTAACGATAACGTACTTATACCTGACGATGACTTAAAATGATAAAACTCGGTCATTCATGATTTGGAATGCTATTAATTCACTCTAATCCATGGGCCCTTCGGCATTTATGACATGTACAACGCCATTAACCGCAGGCTAGTTACTCGGAGGATCATTTGTACAGCATTTGACAGTTGAGCTCACCGCTTATGCACAAAGAAATTCGCTCTGACGTCGCTTGAACGTGAACTAGTTCAGCGGCGTCGGAAGTGAGGGGCAGGGCCCCCCCCCCCCCAGAATTTGCCCCGGGCCCTTGAAAAATTAGTCTTCATTATTAAAAATCAAATTTCACTTGTTTCCATCTTGCCTTTTCCCTTTTGACGCATATTCTACCATCTTCATATGCACTTCTAGGGGAATTCTAGTCTCTACACCCTCCTATCCGCAAAAAATGCGGGCCCTTTTCAAGGTAGGCCCCTCCTAGCGAAAATAGTTCCGACGCCCCTGAACTTGTTCCTTTGAAAGAAACAAATAGACGATTAGTTGCATATTGATTCAATTGCAAATAGCTGAGGCGTATTGATGGAAACACTGATGTCTCTATCAAACCATTTTTTTGTTCCTTTACCGACATTTTTTTCTAGTTCTCTAGTTCCTTGTAGCCACTTGGTTATGAAATTTACAAGAAAATGTTTCATTTCCAAAAATAAAATATAGGAATATCCCCGGAGTATTTTCATGAGGACGAAAAAGTGGACACGTTATGCCCCAAAAGTGGCTACTATTAACTCATTCACAATTTTTTATCTCTTTCGTGTTATATGATCACACTTAGAACTTTCAATTATACCGTTCCTAATATTAAAACTCGGATATTGGACAAGATATGCGAAACAGCAAAAAAGTTTCTGTTCAAAATGAGCGCAACCTCTGATTTTGAAAAGTTCATTTATTTCTTGGTAAAGTAAATTCGACAAATTATAAAATACTGGGCTGTAACGTCATCCAATCAGATGACTTAACACTGCTTAATTAATAACTTAATGTCTGCTCAAAGTTTTGGAAAATGCTCCATTTAATGCAATATTTCAGTTTTTTAGTTACAAAATTTTCATCATCATCATCGGTCAACAATTCTAGGATTGGTTTGACACATTCTTCCACTCGGATCTTCTATCGGCCAACGTTTTCATATCAGCGTAATGGCTCTTTTTTACATCCTTTACAACCTGTTCCATGTATCACATACGAGGCCTACCTACAATCTTCCCGTTCAATTTTCCTTCGACGATTGTCTTCATCAGGCCATTGTGTCTCAAGATATGGCCGATTAAGTTAAGTTGCCCCTTTCTTTTTAGTTTTCAGGATACTTCTCTTTTGTCCCACTCTTCTTAGCACTTCCTCGTTACTTACTCGGTCGATCCATTTAATCTTCATCATTCTTCTGTAACACCACATTTCGAATGCTTACACTCTTATCTTCTCCGCTGCTGTCATCGTCCATGCTGCCGCTAAGAAACATTTTCCAGACCTACGTCCTGATGAATTGTTTCCTTACTTCTACACTTGTATTTCTAGCTGTTAGTAGATTCTTCTCTTGATAGAATGCCCTCTTGGCTTGAGCTATTGTACTGATCTTTCGTGCTTCAACCATCTTTAGTTGCTTCGTTTGTGACTTTTACTACGGCGGTTGTGATTTTTAAACAATGTGTTGACAACCGCTACTTAAATTATGTTGTCTGCAGAACTCCAGTATTCTTTCTCCTCTTTCGTTTCGATTTTCCAGATATTCTTCCATATTAACTTTCGTCAACGACAGCGTTCCAGTCGCCTAAAATAATTAGGTTTTCTTTTCGTTTTACCAGTTTTATAACTGACGTGATATCTTCGGAGGCGTCATCCACTCATTCATCTTCGTAGACCAACGTAGGCATGTAAACGTGCACCACAATGGTATCCGTAGGCTTGTTCTCAATCTTCACATTATAATCCTGTCACTGTAGTGCAGGAAGCTCTTCACGCGCAGTCCTGCACTCTTCCTGAGCATTGTGCCTACTCCAGTGTTACCATTCAGTGATCCGGTTTGAATAATTCTGTAACTTCCGCTCCAGAAGTCTCCTTCGGGCCATCTCATTTCACTGATTCCTAATACATCGAGGTCCACTCTCTGCATTTCCACCTTCAGGTTCAATATTACGTATGTCCAAAGTGATCACACGTTCCAATTTCCTACCCTAAAATGTTTATCACACTTGACTGATGTAGTGTCTCGGGTAGTCCCCGCCCAGAGATCCGAATTGGGACTATTTTCCCTCCGGAATATTTTACTCTAGAGGGTTCCATCACGTCTTGATAGAACGAAAAGAGTGGAGTAGCTGCGACTCCTCGGGATAATAATGTGGTGGTTTCTCCTTGCCTTCCACATCGCAGTACTATAGCCGCTAAAGTAAATGTTACCACGCCTGTAATGAAATGGGTGTCGGTCTACCGACCACTGTGGTCTCCACCTTCATTCATAAGAATAAGAGCTGCTGCTCTCCCCTCCGGGTGCTGAGAAGGGTAATTGTTGGCGGTATCTTCACAGGATCTGTATTAATTGAAGGCCTACCTTACCCAGGGATAGCTTTTCGTCCACGACTGCTTATTTAACGAGTAAACTCGCTTATCTCGTAGCTAACCTCCCGTAAAAGTCGGATCCATTTAGCCTCATTCAATTTCACCTCCACACCTTCGGACCTTACCATATTTTTGAGCAGGCAATGCATGCGAAAAAAAACTAAAACTTGCGTTATGCCTTAAAGACAGTTTATATCTAGAGAACAACCAGCCATCCGCAACGCGGCGAACGCACTTGGTGGCTTTAAGCTCAGCCGCGAGTATAAAATATTGCATACTGATAAATAAAACTTCGTATAATTAAATTAAAATATTCTCAATGCACATCTTCCGCAGTAATTTTGCTTCATGGGTGCCCGATATGCACCGAAAAAGCATACATGAAGTAGTTTTTGTTATTTCAGTGTCATATGCGACTAGTGAAACTCTCCGGAAAAGACAGCAGCAGCAAGGCCAATGAGTAGGGAAAGGGTACGGAAGGAAACGATTTTCCACAAACCTGTAGCCCTGTAGATACTCACATAATTTAGCTAACGGTTGCAAACATCCGGAACCCTTCAAACGAAATTTCAATTTTATGGTTTTGTTAAGGAATTCTCAAAAATTCGCCACTGTACGACGGGTGGATTTTTTTTAGTTTTGATTATCTCTTGAGGAAGGGTGCGTGTGGCTGTGTTCTCCAGCGTCCAGAAGTGACGGCGTTATGGAAGAGTCCACGAAGCCTTATAGAAAAGCGCAGTATCGTAAAGGATACAACAAAACGAAGAGGAGAGATTGCAACGTGCAGAATTCGATTCGCAGGGAAAAAACCGAAAAAGGCATTTATTTCGCAATATTAAATTTACGAGATAATTAAATGTAAGGGCTCCTTCGTACGCTCCTTCGTAAAAAAATTCGTAAACAAATCGTGGATCCTTGTTATCCGAAGGGCGTGAAGATCCGGTAAACAGCTATGCAGTAATGGTGAATATAATCAGTGAACTTAAATAATTTGTTGTTACACTCTTTCTAAGAGTGATGTTAATATATTGATTTTATGTGCTCATAAACTGTATTTTCATTGTATTACTGCTTTATATAACCTTTTTGATTTCCTGTGCTAATGTTAGTTGGTAATTTGTATACGAATTCGTACTGCAGGCTGTTATTTATGCCATTTATGTTTCTGTTTTCTCAACTTTTAATTTTGTGTAACAATGCACAGAGTGGAAGATATACCTTATTTACGAATGGTTAAGTTAATTTTCAGGGTGATCATACTTAACTTGCTCATTATAATTACTAATTGTAACTAGTGAGTGCATAGTAGCCCAGTGGGTAGAGCGTTCAGTAACAGATTCAATTCCGGACGAAGCACTTTGGCATGATATCGCGGTTTGAATTTCAGTATCAGAGTTGTGTAAGTCGGAAAACTGGCCTCTTTACCCTGAATGTGTGAATTTCACTCACCTTCCACCTTAGTACGGCGGAACTCAACCCTGTGAAACCAGTCATTGGGTTTAATTGAGGGAATTATTGTAAATATGGTGAATTACCTGCGAAGAAAAAAGTTTTTTCACTAATAATCTCAATTTAAAACGGCGTGTTAATAAATGTGGAGCATTGATCATTAATACCGTTTAGTCCGTTTCGTTTCTGGTGTGTATAAAAGCGTATTCAATTTAACCGTAAAATCATAATGATAACCGAAAAACGTAAATGCACAACGTTCATAAACGAAATTTTTTGTTGCCTCCGCCATTGATATTCAAGTAAAAGTACTCTGGTAACAGTTAGAGGAAAATATATGAGCGCTTTGGCCCTGTAAATAGCAGGAAACTGTAGAGAAATAACATTGAACTTTCACATTAATGAAAGACAAGAGTCGGAGTTAGTCGCATATGCTAGGGGGAAAGACGATATTTTAATTAACCTCATTAAAATGCTCACAATTACTTTACGAGGGCAACGTGCATCCCGCTAAAATAAATCATGGACGATTAATTTAATAACTTCAGTCCATCTCATTTGACAACCACTAAAAACTGCACTACAAATCCAAGGCAACGCCGACAATCCCAGAAACCTTTAGGTGTTTTCAATTTTAGGTAATTGCTGACCTTTCTTACTCTCGACCACAACGAAGACGAGGAAAACAATTCACACTCTGCTCCGAAAAGAGAGCTCTCGACCTTATCTGTGTTCTGAGAAATGTGATCGCCTTGTGGATTTCGCAAGCCCTCCTGTCGCCGCCCCCGAAAAATCCCAGCTGCGACATATCAGGTCCCTCCCCTCAACTCCCCATTCCACTTTCCACGGTGGCGACGCTGATGGCAACTCACAAGAACTACTAGAGCCGCGAGATCATGCTGAGATGAGAAGCCGTTAAATCGGACTATTCAAAATGCGTTGAACACCCTTAATGCTATTCTTTCCCTGAGAAAATTTTCTTCATTATTACCACATTCAAATGAATTGTAATTGATGCTTTGTTGGGAAAAAAACATTATGAAAGAAAAATGAAATAGACTCATCCCCATTTGCCACAAATACATTACTTATGAGTATCTATTGCCATATATACACCATTAGCTTAAAGTCATAAATTTTATGATCTTCCACATCACCACTAATAGCTCAAATCATCCACAGCATTTTTCAACCACCACCCAGAAATTTCTTACCAGTTTTTCAGGATTAGGTCCAACAAATGCTTCCAAGTTATGCAGTCGCTGCTCTAACATAGCAATGCGTTCATTTCGAGTGAAATGCTCTCTCTCAGGATGGCTGTAAAGCTCGTAAGATGCCAATGATTTTCCACCACCTGCATCTTTCTTTCCACTTTCTTTTGTTCCAATTTTTGAGCTGGATGTTGCTCCCTTTTTAAAAGCCTCTACCTGAGCCAGCAGCATTCTGTAAAAAGGTAAAAGCACATGTGTTAGGTTTTACTTTGGCTGGCCTACTAAACTTGGGCCTTGAAAACTATGGAGGCATTTGAGTACACGTGCTCAAGAAATGTTATGAATAAAAATTTCACAATGCACAGCCTCAAAATATTACTCTCCTTTTCATCATGATGCAAATATAATACACATATAAATAACTTTAACTCCATTCTCTCTCTGAGATTTAAAGTGACCCCAAACACCACCGACTTTTAAGGTATTTCATCACAAATGTAGTTTCAAATGTAAATCAACTTTAGGCGATCGATTCTCGATACCGATACCAATCCCCAAGAATCAGTTGTATCGAGAATCGACATCCCTAAAAATAATAAATTTGTTTCGTAAATAAATATCTACCAAAATATAACAAAACTTAAATATAACAATACTTAAATTACTTCATTTAGCTCTCTTTTCAAGGGCTGTTAATCATACCTATGCTTGCTTACACACAGACTCTACTTTTCTTTGAAGTTATAGGGGCCGCATTTACTAAAGTAAAATTGTTTTTGAGACTAGTTCATATTTCAGGAATATCTACAAAATCTTTTTCTGCTAAGGTATAGAAAAACAGAGCTTCTGAACCATGCCACAGAAAGAATTATTATTTCATTAATTCAGCTGTTTTTTTCATTCACATACTCTTTAAGAATGATTGCTTCCTTAGTAGGTAGTTGGTTGAACAAAATAATAACAGCACTACAATGTAATTAGAACATTTTCAAACAACCATTAGGGCATTAAAAATATTCACCCATGCACAAAATCTTTAACATTAAGAAAATAAGTACCTACCAATTTTTCGGTAGATAACGCGCACCTCATGTACAAACGCACACCCCAACCCTTTTCGACACTACTTTTGCTGTAATGTGCATAAGGCACATAAAGCGGAAGTTTGAAAAGTGAGGTAGTGTAATTCATTGAAACCCCTATAATATAGGGATTGATGTTCTGATACTAAAATTTCTAATAAAAACGATAAAAACATGATACACAAACCAGTCAAACATTCCTTTTTATCACTAATGTTGTAATTAAATAACCTCTCGTAAATTTTGATAGTTTATCACCCAGGCTTATTTTTTTGCATATTTAACCATTTTGTTTAGATAACGCGCACATTATCTACCAAAAAATACGGTATTATGGACAGATAAAGTACTTGAAATTAACATCATGCTCAAGAATATTATTCATTACCACTTAAGTCTCCTTGTATTACCATTGAAATCTGACTAAATAGTACCAAATACTATTTCATAGATGCTATTGAACATCAGGATGCACACTCGGTGCTATACTTTCTCTACTAACAAGGCATCTTGGTAAATTACCGTGGTAATTTTCGTGAATTACAGTGGTATTTTTCGTAAATTACCAACACCTCTGAATTACCGTAATAAATGGTAATTTTCAGAAAAGTTCTTTTTCAGAAAATTTCTTCCTCACGAAGAAACCATTGGAATGGGTAATACATATTATAAATTAACAAGCTAAAACGATTTTGTTTACATTGTGTTCATGATTAATTCCAATTAATTCAGAGTAAAATAACAAATGCACATTGTGCCGAGGTATGTCTTTGGAACTAAAATTTCTCATAGTGTGACAAAAAAGAGGCAAATTGCGTGTTGCTGCCAACTTCGTTTTAATTTTTTTAATGAGTCCTCTGATAAGGAATTGCAGCCCAAAACTTAAAATTACCGGAAAATTACGGTAATTTTTGAAAATTACCGTAATTTACCACGGTAATTTACCTCAATTGAAAATTACGGTAACTTACCCATCTCTACTAACAAGGAGACATCACGAGACTGATGCTCGGGGATCCAAATGACGCAATTATTTTCTGTAACTGATTATGCTCCATTGCATTCAAGTCTCCCTCACACATGGACCAAATTCACCCGCTGATTCCTGAATGCACCAAAATACTTTTGGAAGTAGTTTCCCTGATGCAGTCATTGCATACTGCACTGTGTAGGAGTGTGTTAGTTTGTGCATACACCCAACTACAACTTACACTGTTTCCTGCCCTTTTGCAGCAAACGTACTTAAATAGGTATAATGTAGAATGCTCACTACAATATCCACAAAAATGTAATAGCAAATATTTTCCACATAACCTCGGCAACAGTTACTCTTTTCTGCTAATATCATGTTCACTATAGAAAGAAGAATTGAGTTACAATATTCATTATTTGGGTTCGGTTCCTGGGAAATTTTTAGTGCAAACATCGCTGTACATTAAAAAGTGATAATCAGTTGAGAAAGTCCCATGACCAATGGAAGCCCATCCTATCAACGGAAGTATCCTTGCAATTCAAAATCTAAACATATTAGGCCTGTCGTCAGGTGAAGCCCCTTTTTGGGCAAACATAGATTCCTGAAATTTGCTTCAAAATTCTCCCAAGGGGTTTGATTGAAAATCTAGCAAATACTTTGAAAATTAAAAAAAAAATGCTGTTACTGCCGTTAATGTATGGGATTGGGCATTTCACAGTGATTCCACAAAATATTCAAAAGGAAAAATTTTGCCCCGGGTGGGACTCGAACCCACACCAAATGGTGTGAATTAACAAATGAAGATTAAAATCCACAAAGCCGTAACCATAATGCCCCGTTCACACTACTAGGGTAGAATGATAGTTAATATGGAGGCTAAAACTAACCTGCGTTCACACGGCCTACCCAGAACCATCGTAAAGACTCTAGTGACATCTATTGGAGAGTGAAATTCAGTCAAAATAACAATGGAGGGTAGGGTAGCGGAAGGACTTTGTCCAGCAAAGATTGGAAGCGTATTTTAACTTATGTGCAAATTAGATGCAGTTATTTTATCGAAAATTATCAATGTAGTTTCCTAGATCCCTTTTTATAAATCAACCAAAATATTCTTCTTAAATTACTTCCTGATGATTGACAGTGGGTCGTATCTCCGAGATACTCAATGGATTCTGTGTTAGTTACTTTGCTAAAATTCAATTTTAAATATAAAACTGAATGCAAATAACATTTGCTTTGAATAGCTCCAAAGTAATACGTTAAAAATATGTAAATTTTGTACAACGATGAATGCCCTCCATGACTTTAAATTCCAGATATTTAAGACATTCAACCTTTACCTCTTTTTCCTCGCATATTTCAACTAATACCTTTACACTTTAAAATTATTAACGTTTCCTTGCCTGTATTTCTATTCATTTAGCTTATATACAGGCATCACGCACCAAGAAATGCAATCAACCATGGAACGCCATGCTACGAAATGATTAATTGTTCACCTCTCAATAAGTTATCGCTCATGTTAACCCATTTCGTTGGCAAGTTCATACATCCAAATAGAATTCATACAAGTATACGTAATGAATTTGTTGCTCTTATCAATATTCAGTATTTTTAAATCCGATATCCCAAGTTTACCATATTCTGCTGTTTGTGAAAGGAGCTATTTAAGGGAATAATGCTGAAAATACTTTTAATGCCGTCCTAAGGAGTGAATACGTAAAAAATAACACGAGTCGAATTTCCTGTGAATGTTTGCAACTTCTTAGTTATTTAATTTCTGCATGTATATTTTCTTCACGGCAAGTTAATCACATAAAATAAATATATAAGTGTACGTACTCAGGATTCAGGGGTAAAGCAAACTATTTTAAACCATTATTGAACAACTGAATCAGTGGAACGTGGTAATACAACTACTAAAATATATTACAGTGTGATTAAATAAATATCGTTGTAACTAAGAATCATTTCCAATCTATATCGTGCGATCCGGTCACTTCGTCTTCGAGCACTCTACGTTCATTTCCACTTCCATTTTCAAAACAAACCTTCTTTCTACCATTACTTGCGTTCACACGTCCTTAAAATACCAGTAACTAGCGCCAACTATAGTAACTCAATAATGGTAGAAAATTTTACTAGGGTTAGCGGCAACTTGCGTTCACACGGCCATTTTCCAACTAGAGTAAAAAGCTAGTAGTGTGAACGGGGCATAAGGGGGCAAAGGAATAAAAAAGGGTTGACAGGGGGAAGGACGGAGTATATACAAAGTAAGGGAGCTCACAATCGCATATACAAAATCAAGCTTACGGAGAAACTTAAGTGGTAGTAAATGATACATTCGCACACTCACTTACATGTTACAAACAACCATCACACTCAAAATTAAGGGAATCAAGGTAAAAATAAAAATGAACAGTGACTCACACAATCACTCACTCACTCAGGTTTGTATACAAAATACAGTCACCTTCGTGAGTTCAATCACACACACAAGCAGGGTTTACGAGGATTTCTCCAATGCCAGTGACCCTTCATGCACATAAGATAAGAATAAAAATAAAAGTGGGGGAACATTGAAAAACAGTTCCCCTAAAAGATAACCAGGTGGGGAGTACTCAATAGAGACAAACAACCAAGTCTGATGGTCAATTTAGGATTGGAACATGGATGTATTATCACAACACATATGTGGAAGACTGAAAAAATTCTGAAAAAAGAAAGTGGATGGGCCTCGACCAGTAGCATAACAATGTTTTGGATTTAGGGGGGGTGGGACAAGTGTTCAGGTGTACCCTCTTTCAATGCATGCATTTGGTATTCTTTTGAGTGTGCCTTCGGCACTCTCCACTGGGAAAAAAAGGCAGATGGGGGGGGTTCACACCTCTGCCCTTTACAATTTGATATTCGTGGCCTGAACAGGAAGAGGAGAGAAGCAATAATATCATATATACCAGACTGATAAAAAAGCAGGGGTAGGAATTATGCTTAGGAAGACCACTAGAAAGCATGTGAAAAGCTTCCTTCCATGAAATAAGAGGGTAATCAATTCCATAGTATGAGGCTCAACTAGGTGGAAGTTGAATTTCATAAATGAAATATTAACTTTGTTTCCTTCCACAGATTTATTTCCTTGGTACGACATGTTTCGACACATCGGTGTCATCATCAGGTACAAAATTAAATACAATTGCTCGTGTATATATACCATGAAGGGTAGTGGGTGTTCAGGAGGGGAAAAACCAGGGGTTGGGAGAGGTAAGGAGTGACAGTTTGGAGTATGAGTCAATGGAAACCCGTGAGTGGGGAAGGAGGGGGGTGGGAGTTGTCTCGGCAGATGGGGGGGGTTCACACCTCTGCCCTTTACAATTTGATATTCGTGGCCTGAACAGGAAGAGGAGAGAAGCAATAATATCATATATACCAGACTGATAAAAAAGCAGGGGTAGGAATTATGCTTAGGAAGACCACTAGAAAGCATGTGAAAAGCTTCCTTCCATGAAATAAGAGGGTAATCAATTCCATAGTATGAGGCTCAACTAGGTGGAAGTTGAATTTCATAAATGAAATATTAACTTTGTTTCCTTCCACAGATTTATTCGCCTGGTGCCGTGATTTTCCAATGCTGTGCTTTTTTGGAAAAACTAATCGCAAGAGAAAAAAAGAACTTAAGCTCTGTAATCATATAATTGTAAGTATCTACCGAAATGTTCGGGTGATCGGGCGAAATATTCGGGTGGGAGAGAGTTTCGAATCAAGGACGTCGCGTGGAAATTGATAAAAAAAACCAGCGGCAACAATTAATTTTGAAGAATTAATGTATTGCACCTTTTCAGGAGCATGTTAGAATCACCCGAACATTTCGGTAGATACTTACAATTGTATGATTACAAAACCTAAATTCTTTTTTTCTCTTGCGATTAGTTTTTCCAAAAAAGCACAGCGCTGGACAATAACGGCACCAGGCAAATTAGAACAAATGTTGTACGTGCGTCGGGACTGCGTGGCCAAAGATACGGAAATTCAAAATCACGATCACACTTCATGCTCTTCCGTTAAAATTTCATACACAAAAAACGACAGGGCGTGCGGAAGTAATTCCGCCACGTACTAATTACGTGATTTAGGTAAATAACGTAATTAACTATTTGACATACTAATTACGTAATTTTAGCAAATTACGTAATTATGACGTAAAATAGTTAAAATGCATCCCGGGTAAACAGATTAAAAATGTGTAAAACCAGGGAAAGTCGTACTACGAAATTGTGATGAAAAAAAAATTGAACACGAAGAGTCTCGAACTTGGGACATGGACATTGTGAAGCGAGTACTTTACCCCTAACCCAAACTGCACTGATTAAACATGGCTAATTATTGGCTTTATATTTGCAATCAAATATTTCAAACTCGTTTTTTGACGAAGTTTCTGGATATATAACCCTATATGGGGGGTGATTCGTAAATAACTCATCAAGGACTACCTGCCTGGCAAATTTCGTCAAAATCCTAGACCCGGAACTCGGACACTCCGTTTGTTAGTCACATAAGCAAACTTCTATAAATGAAATATCTAAACTGTGTGAAAACAATAAACTTAAAAGTATTATAAATAGCTCAGACACTTCATATTTGGAAGTCATAATACCAGCCAACTACTGAAGCTAAGGAATACCTCCTTGCGACAAATTTCCATGATAATATATTATCTTAACTATAGTTCATGGAAACCCTGACAAATGATCACGTCATTTTACTATGTCAGAAAATTCCCTCAATTTTCTTTATAATTAGACAGTTTACACCAAATGTATCAACTGAATTTCTTAAATTTTTATTTTGGCATAATGCATTCAATTCTCTCATATTCCTTAATCTTTGGGGGAAATCAGGACTTTCTAGAAAAATATTTTCCTGGTAAAAGTGCAATATTAGGTGTTTCTTTTCATATCCCTGGCAAACTATGATTTGTAGATAGTAAGTACCTATATATATAGATTATAATCTTCGTCATGGCACAAAGGTACTAACAATGTTTACATTTCATGTTTTGTCATCTCTAGTAAAAGAAGCTTAAATACTTTCATGATAAATAATTACAACACAAGAAAGCTGCCAATATGCATTTTTAAACATTCACTTTTTTGTACCTAGAAGGTAAATGGTGTTTCAATCGCATTGATGTGCAATATCAGCTTCATTATACCAATGTAATAGCCTCCACAAATGCTTATAAGTCACAGATCAAAATATTATTAAATAAGGCATACTAATACGTGGATGAATTTTTCTCGAACGAGTATAGTAATTAAACATTGATTATAAAAGATTTATTTGTGTTGTGAGTTAATCTGTTTGTAATGAGGATTTATCTGTACAGATTTTTATACTTTACTCCCCTCTTTATAATCCTCCTATTTACTTGATTTATTGTCACACACAATGACCATACAAAACCAATAAATTGACATGATATGTGGAGAATTAGGCTCTTATAACTCCCTAGAATGAACAGAAACCTACATTTCTTTAAATAAATCATTCCTATTGGTCAAAGGGTCAGCTATTGTAGGAGATTAAAATCATGATAAAGAATCTGTATTTATGTAGCTTTTCATGGGAGGCAACTGGCAGAAATCGTTGCACCTATGTTAATAGGTAAGAGTTTTTATGTAATGATATAATTGTACAGGCAAAGGTATACCGTAATTTCATCCAGATATCTTATAAGATATCTGGATGAAATTACGGGGTCAGCCTCATTGGCTAAGATGCTAAGAATTCTGTAGCGCAATGTTACATCTGATGAATTAGAAATTGGTAATATAGTGCTATTTCACACTTCCCATTGATTACTTCACTGAAAATAATACCTTTACCATAGCCAAAAATGGTAAAATAAACCCTCTACATGAAAAGCAATTTTTCCATCTTCTAAATTAATATAATTCCTAGCAATTATATTGCTGATATTTTTACCTCTGTTAGGAAGACAGCAAGAAGTTCGAGAAAAAAGAGGAAATGAATTGGGTGGGAATCATAATGTCTGAACTTTCTTGGCTATTTTCACTCAGTGAGGAAATTTAAACTAATTGTCCAAGGAAATGATAAATAAAGACCCTGACTAATGAGATATATGTGGTAGAAATACGGTGAATTGGTGATAATTAATTTTTTGTCGTAAGTTTACAACTTGAAAATGCTTTCGTCGCGGCTATTTTTTTAATCGTTCTTCATTTGTTTTGGCCAGTTCTGACGTATTCACGGTATGAGAATTATCCTAAGTACACAAATCCGTCTCTAGGGTTCTAGTCAACTAACCGGAGGTCTGTTTATCTTTATAAAACCCATCCTCAGGTTAAACTTCACCTCAACTTAACGTCCACGTTAACTAACTAGAGGTTTAACCAGACATTATAAAACTGGCCCTAAGATTATTAATTGGGATAATTCTACTAGTAGAATTATCTTTACAGATTGATCATCTTAACGTCAAAACTGCTTCCCTCAATGGGAAGTTAAATGAAACTGTATACATGGAATTGCCTGATGGCATAAAATGTAATGAATCCATTAATAGTGTGTCACATATGCACAAAGCTTTATATGGTTTGAAGCAATCTGCCAGAGTACGGAATAAAACTATTCATCATGTTCTGATTGAGTTAGCTTTTGTTCAGTCTAAGCATGAAGCTTGTGTTTATTTTAAGAAGGATGGTACTAGTAATTTAATTATTGGATTATATGTTGATGATTTATTGTTGTTTCACAACAATGAAAAAGAAAGGGATTTCATTAAAGGAGAATTAATGAAGAAGTTTAAAATGCAGAATTTGGGTAAAGCAAAAATGTGTCTTAGCATGAGAATTTCCCAGAATGCATTTGATGGTAGCATCTCTTTGGATCAAAGCCATTATATTGTTGAATTGTTAAACAGATTTGGGATGCAAGATGCGAAATCGATAAATACTCCACTTGAAGTAAATGTCAATTTGCCAAAGAATGACCCAATGTTACCCAAACCTGATGTGCCCTATCAAAGCTTAATTGGCTCATTAATGTATTTACCTGTGTGTACACGTCCTGATATATATTTTTCTGTAAATTATTTAAGTCAATTTAACAATTGTTTTTCCATGAGCACTGGAAAAGTGCATTGAGAGTACTACCCAGCCACTGCATGACGTTCAATGGACTTCCATTTAACATCCTGACATCCAGAAGTCCCTTATGGACATCCATTGGACGTCAGGGAAAGGACATCCCTAAAAGGTCCATGCAGGACATCCTTTGGATGTCAGGAATAGGACATTCTGTGGATGTCAGGAAAAGGACATCCATTGGATGTCAGGAAAAGGACACCCTTTGGATGTCCATCCAATGCCATGAAAATGACATCCTAAAAACGTCCATGCAGTTACATCAATAGGCAGTCCAGGAAATGATGTTCAAAGTTTTAGTTGTAAATGAGCATTGAAGGGTAATCTCGATATACACAGGCCTGCTGCATGGGACGAAAACTACTCTGTTACGTCAAGAAAGATATAAGAAAGAAAGGTGTTGCTCAATTGTTTCCCCGGCTTGTTTATAAGATATTTATTGTTGATATTTGTATGTTCACAGTTAGGAGTGTGAAACATGCTGTTTTAATCGTACTTGCGTTTATTTGCATTATTTGTGCAATATTACTATTTTATATGTTTCGTTGTGGTTTTGGAATCCTACGACGGTGAAGTGCACGGTGGTAAAACAAAATTAGACAGGTAAATAATATGCCTATTTCATTCTTTACCTTGGCGTACTAGGTTTCAAGTTAAATCCCTTCTCATTTCCTCGTTAACTGTTATCAAATACTTTATATATTTTCTTTGGGTTCATATATGTATTTCGCCAGCAATCTTTACCTTCGGGAAAACTTGAAAGCTGTATTTCTTTTAGTTTCTATTTCTTTTAGTTTCTTAATCTCTTTTAGTTTCATTGTGTTTCACTTTGTATTCGTGATTTAATAGCTGCCGAGAACATTTTGAATTAAGAAAACCTCAGTACCGTTATTAGTATGCAGTGCTGCTCGCTTAGAACCAAATGAAGTTCCCAACTTAATTGAACATATAGGTAACTTTTAGTGACGACAATTTTCATGTCTCACGCTTGTTCTGCTCTTCGGTAACTCTGATAAAAATTAAATTTAGCGCTTAAGTTTTATGTGACTAAGGCAGTGCATAAGGGTCGGCGAAAGCTGTCCTGGCGAGAAATTTATCTATCCAAGCATGTGTATGAATAAGGTACCTATGTTGCATAACATTACGCATTTTAGCAGAGCAAGTTTGAAATAGGAAAATTAGATAAATCAAAAACATGTTTGACGTAGGTATGTTTTTTTTCTCTGAGCGGTATGTATTTGAGTGTCACAATTACAATGCTGATAAGAAAAATATTGGGACAATGAGTAACACGTGTTACTCATTGTCCCATAAACGTACGCTTTTGAATAATTAATGTAAAAATAAAAGTGATGCAACGAAACAGCAAAATGTTACAAAATGTAGCAAAAGTTGTGTGTTCCGTGCCTAAATTATAATCATATTTAGATTGTTTCATTCGAATTGTGGTGGTAAGTGTATAGCAGGTAGGCAATGTAATATTATTAGTTGAATTAGTAAAACATTGAGTAAAAACGTTAAATGAGTCAACGTATTCAAAACATTCCTCCGCACTACGTGTTCTTGTTGGATCACTCTCATGACGTCATAGAAGTGAGTGTCAGCCTGTATGTTGAGACGGTCTTGTTATTGCTCGTGAGTTGTGTTGCATATGTGCTCAAAAGACTCGAAAAGTGAAATAAATGGAAGACGTTGACTTGGTTTCTCTGCGTGATGAGCCTTAAATTTATTACCTAATGGATAATGTGGGAAAATAAAATTCGTATCATAAGGATAATGTGGGATAATAAATAAAATCATAAAAATATCTCATGCAATAATATAAATGACACCAGCTTAACAAAATGGCACAACTTAGCTGACCTCTCAGGCAAGTTTTTACTGTTTTGTCATGTAATTAGTCACTTATTGCCTTAGACAATCCAAATTCGTGGGCTTTAGCCTGGGTGACAAGTGTAATGTTAAACCTGGTACATATATCAAG
Organism: Platycnemis pennipes; assembly: GCA_933228895.1. Lineage (NCBI taxonomy): Eukaryota > Metazoa > Arthropoda > Insecta > Odonata > Platycnemididae > Platycnemis > Platycnemis pennipes. Next base: position 124,362,640 of record OW121851.1, on the reverse strand, counting down.
GATGTTTGAAAATATGCCGTATTCTGATAATTCGCTTATACTAACAGGTGTCAAGAAATTCCCTGCAGCCACAAAAATAGAAGTGGATAGAGTGACAAAGGATTGGCTGAAGCACAGTAGCAATAGGAAAAAAAACTGTTCAAGCTACAGCTGTACATGTTGTTTAAGGATAATTTACTGAATATGTTTTTTAAATTACGTAATTATTCTCTCTTATGATCACACTGCATATGGGTTGCATCTGTAGATCCCAAAAAACTGAAATACTTGCCTACATCCTTTCCAAATCCTTAAATGGACATCCATTGGATGTCCAGAAGTGGGAAATTTGGACATGCACAGGATGTCCATTGGACGTCAAATGGATGTCAGTAACATCCAATGGATGTCCAATGGACTTCATTGCAATTACTGGGTAAAATATATAAAACACACTTGTAACAAAAAACTTGTGTTTAAGCCCACAGGCAAAAGTATTACAGGTTTTGTTCATGCTGATTGGGCTGGAAATCATAATGATCGAAGGTCATGCAATGGCTTTGTGTTTAAGCTTTCTGGAGCTGTCATTTCTTGGAGAAGCCAGAAGCAGAGATGTGTTGCAAGGACAGTATGTTCCAAGCCAGAACCAAGTATATTGATATTCACCATCATTTTATAAGGGATGCTATGACTAATAACCTTGTTTCTGTTTCCTACATCCCTTCAGGTAGTATGGTGGCTGATATTTTGACAAAAGCTCTTCATGGCCAACTACATGTTTGTTTTGTACAAGGGTTGGGACTCATGAACTGAGCATTGTACCTAATTTTTGAGTTTTCAGATTAAAGGGAGGTGTTGTATATTTCAGTCTAATTTGATTAATCTGTAAACTACGTAATGTCAGAAAATAGGGCAAGGGCCTAGCCACGTTGATACACCATGTTCCCGTCAGATCACCGAAGTAAAGCAACATTGGGCCCGGACGAAGGTTGGATAGGTGTTCCTCTTCCATACCTCTACCATGGTGTTCTTGTCCCCTGTCTGCGTGTGGCGGGCAGGTTAAATGTGGGTTGGCACAATGGATCTAAAAAGGCCTAAGTGCCAGGGGGGCTCCAGAAGGCCTCCACCCACCCCTCCAATTTTACGTAATGTCATATATTTGATGTTCTTTTGTTTTCTTAAGTCTCTCTTGAGTATCTATGTACAAACTTTTTGTTTAGTTAGAAAATAAATTTCTTAACGACAGGGTTCTCAATTATTGGAACATAAGAAATTTAATCTCTTATTTAAAAAACATCAGTATCACAATACATTTTCATAACTGTTCTCTGTTCCTTTTTGTCGTTCGTTGAATAAAGACGTGTGCGATGAACTCCGGTGCTTGCCTCCGTTCTTAATTGCATCAAATACACTATAAAGTCCACTCAAAATTATGTGGTTTCATACAGACTAGGGCTTCAAAACCCAGATAACTCTAGTCCATAAATTAAGAATTCATCATTTCTATAATATGCTTTTGAGTCACATATATGTAGAAAGCAATTAATTTTCATTGAATTTAATTATATTGAATCTAGAAAGTCATTCTTTCGCCTTTACAAAGCCAGAAACCTCTTAAATGCATACTTTTATGGTTATGACCACGATCACAACCAGAATGTGGGTAAATAGCATTTATATATTCGGGCTTAAAACAAAATTTTATATTTGAACGTGAAGTGGGAAATCAAAAATAACTTTTAAGCTGAGGAACATACTAACTTGAGTTGAGCTTCTTGAGGATCAGTAAGTTCACTTGCATGATCTCCAAAAATTTCTTCCAAGCGAAGTTCATCCAATTGTTTCCGAAGTCGGTCACCTTCTTTCGCCAGTGCCACAACAGATGCTATAGTTTCTGGACTTTCGGATGATGACTTGGCTTCTTCTATTTCATCAAGCAATTCCTTGACTTCACATTTGAGTCTTCTATATTTTTGAACCATTGTCTCTTTTTCCCCTTCTCCAGCGAGCTCCAATTCTGATGACCTGTGAATACCAATGTCTATTACTTATATCCATGTACACGCAAAACACAAAATGAAAATTTAGCATCACTTTTGCAGCATGTAAGATTTGGTGTTTTCCCGGCGTATTAGATGACTGAAAATTCCTCGGGTCTTCCACCGGATCAAAGGCTCCATCTCTGCCGACGTTTCAGAAAACGACTTGTTTTCCATCTTCAGGGCTGTGATGACAGCACTGAAACAGGACATCACAGCCCTGAAGATTGTAAACGAGTCGTTTTCTGAAACGTCGGCAGAGATGGAGCCTTTGATCCGGCGGAAGACCCGAGAAACTTTCACTCACTTTTGCAGCAGCCTAAACTGCCGAGAGGCAATTCGTGAACCCACATAGCAAAGCCAGTTAGAACTGAAATGGATTCCAACTGGAATGCACCAGTGTGCAAGCGTAAATACAGCTGGATTAATCCAGTGTAAAGATGGAATCCAGCTTAATTCAGCTGTTCTTTTTATATTATTCAAGCTGGATAGCAGGTTGGATTCCAATTGAAAACCAGCAGGATTTCAAGATCTAATTCCAGGCTGCCTGAAACAGCTGGATTAAAGCTGCATACAGACTTGACTAGTCTATATGGTTTTAAGCTACACATTCCAGCTCGATTCCAGGCGAACTGTCAAGCTGGATTTATCTAGCCGTAATCCAGGCTGGAATCCAGCTGGCTTACTATCTGGGAAGGATTCTACATAAATCGTTACGACCGACGCAGCTGTGTAGTCACATAAGCATTGAGAACACACAAGTAAAATAAATTCACACCTATAAGATAGTTTACGTCGAAGTTCACGTAGTACTTAGCAAATACCATGATACCAACCTAGCATCATAACCAGTCCTTATGTATTTACTGATCTTATCAGAAAAGTCTACGCCGTTTGAATGGAGTGATTTTCCTTTGAAGTTATTAAACGCCTCGTTGGCGCTGATGTGTAACCTCTCTATACCTTCTATTTCCTCCTGAAATCAATAAAAACAAAATAATTGCGGGTCAACATCAGACGACGCATTTAAGACATCAGGAGGAAGTAGATGAATTTAAACAACTTACTTCAACATACTCAACATTTTGATCTGCTTCGGGAAGATCACTCGTTTCATACACATCAGGTTGGTCATAGGCCTGAAATGCATTCCAGTTAACAACGAATAAGCCATTACTTGTGAAATCACCCGATCAAATGAACTATTAAACAACATTATTTGTAACAGAATGATAATATTCAACAGCAGGTTTTGCGCTGTGCACAAGTGTATAAGTGAACTCACAATGCCAGGTAAATCGGCGTATTTTGGATCAGCCATATCGACATTCACCAACCTGCTGGTTACGCCTTGTGATCTTGCGGCGATCCCCATCAGTCAAACAAGCTAGCATCGGAAATTTATTTCACATCAAAAATGGATTCCTATGAGAGTGTGTTGCTCGTGAAATCTGAAGTATTTGTTTTTAAAATTCCTCCCAGAGCAACGAGTAGAGGTCACAGGTAAGTGAAGTTTTCTGTTAGTCATAGCTATTGGTAAACTTTTAATTCCGTCTTGGGAATTGAAAGACAATTGCCAAACCCCCATTGACCAGGTTGAGAGAACATCGCGACGTGGAACATTTTCTAATGTATGGATGACTTTTGGTGCTTTGTAATTTTAGAGCTGCTGATTGGAACTTACAAGAACCAGATTGGACAGGAAGACTTAGATTAGTGTCAAAAGGGAAGGAATGTGTCCTGAAATTAGAGGACAAAACTTCTGGGGAGCTATTTGCCAAATGCCCCATTGAACAATACCCTGGAGTTGCTGTTGAAGCTGTCACAGATTCATCTCGGTATTTTGTCCTCAGAATACAAGATGACAATGGTATGGTAGTCAGTTTTGGCCTTGGGCCCATGTCATGAAATTGAGTGACACTTGTCATGTTTAGCTTCATTGGCATTGTACCAATTGTTACATCATAACTGTCTGTACACAACTGCATTTTACTGTGCAAAATTACAGATGTTTCTTAATCCGCAGGTCGATCGGCATTCATTGGTGTTGGATTTTCAGACCGATCGGACAGTTTTGATTTAAATGTGGCTTTACAAGACCATTTCAAGTGGGTGAAGAAATCTCAAGAAATAGAAAAAGAAAAGGAAGAGCCGAAGCAGGAACTTGACCTTCGATTTAAGGAGGGGGAAACTATCAAAATAAACATGAAAATTACTGTAAGTGGGTATTGGCCGTGCTGTAAAATTCTGCCTCAGTCTCTCATTTGCTGAATATATTCTCTTGAAAGCTTGTTAAGTGGTGAGCTGTTAATTGCATCTCATGTAATTAATTTTCAACGAGACCAGTAATTTCTTTACATTTAAACTAGAAACTATAGTTTAGTGCAAGTCGTTTATAATATGTTGTATTGAACTAGTCAGTGCCACAGTTGCAATTTATATCACTTGATCAATCGAGTCTCTCTCCTTGCGAAAATATATTCTTCCGGTGCTTTCTCAGTTATAATATTGCATTTCTTTAAGACCATTAAATAAATTATTAGTGTTCTCCTGCATTAATTAGCGCATTTAGTTGATTGGTGTGCCCTTATGTATGTACAGTTTTGAAGTCGAGGCCTAAATTCAGATCTATTTCATTGAAGGTATCTACATGGTACACTGCAAGAGTGTGTGGCATAATTCTAGTAATGATTGGCACAAGCTTTCTCTGCAGATTTTAATTTAGACAGCATTTTCTTTTGGCAGAAAAAGGATGGCAGTGAAGTGTCCAGTAGACCAAAAGCAAAGAATGCTGTGGGCTCTGGAATTCTTCCTCCTCCACCTGGTGGTATGAAGATTGCACCACCTCCTGGTGGGATGCGAGTCACCCCCACTTCCTCCCCTTCTCATGGACCACAGAGACCCATTGGTGGGACCAGTAGTAATGTAGATCTTCTCCTGGACGTTGGCAGTTCTACTTCCCAGCAAGGAGCATCTGCAGCACAGTTGCCCACCAAGCCAGCAAACTCAACAAATGAAATGTGGGGCGAGTTTGCCAGTGCAACCCAGCCCAGGTGATTTTCTTCTTGAGCTCTTCTCCCAGAAATGTGAATGTTTTAATTTAAATCCTCTAATGCAGGTTTTTCTGTGACACAAAATTTCAAATCCCTGAAAGTTAGCTGTTTTCAGTCAATAATTAATCATATGCACAATTTAATGTTCTCCTTGGACTATACCGTATTTACACACATATAAGATGCACCCCAGATTTTGAGGCAACAAATCATATGATCATGCATATAAGACGCACTCAGAGTAAAAATTAACTAGTCACAAAAATGGGCTGAAATGAGGATAAGTTACCTCAGAAATGCGTATTTCCCTGATTTTAAAACCACTTAGGGTAATCCCACTTTTTACAAAGATTGAATGAACCTTTTTTGTGAGCAGGCTGGTGAGTACCTACGAATCTATAACACGATTTTTTCTCATTTGTACACTTGCATAAGACGCGCACGCGCATTAGATGCACCCCACTTTTTGGGCCTCAAAAATCAAAAGTGCATCTTATACGCATGTAAATATGGTATTTTACTTATTTTGGTGGTTGACTTCATGAAATTCTGGGGTGGGTAAGAAGCTAATTACGAAGCTATTCAGTTCCTTTTTCCTCTCACTTATCACGACTGAGAGTTTTTTTTTATGTTACTTTACAAGGTTTCATTCTTCCAAAATAAGTCTTACAAATATTGTTGCATTTGGTCAAAATTAACTTCCATGCTGAAAGTTGTGTAAGTAAACCATCAGAGACATTACTTTTGGGTTGCCAAAAGGCAACCCCTAAATCACTGGTTTGTACCCCGCCTCGGACATGGATGTGCTTTAAGTTTACAGTTGGTTTATGGTGCGATGTATCCTTAAGTCTGGTATTCCCAACCATTTCCATCTTGCTTTCTAACCTTGGGATAACTAAGTCCTGCGAAGGTACATAGAGAATTTCAGTTTTCTTTTCAGGTTAGTTAGTGAATGTACTTATGGGAGACTTCCTCATTGTGATGTCCCAATTTATTGTAGGGATAGATTTATGTTAAGCAAGGGATACCTGTATTACGTTACTGACCAGTGGCACCCCTAGGGCTTGCGGAGACCTAGGCTGCTATGGTTTGCAAGCTCAAAAAAAAAACAGTGATTCAAGCCCTTAAATATAAAATAAATTCTTATTGTAAAATATTATTTTATAGTAAGAATTGATTTTATTTACAGTACATTAATGACAATGAAGGATCAAGAAGAATAATTAGTTATATTTATTCTGTCCGTGACTAGAAGTCTTCCAAAATGCAGGGCCCTTGGAGGTGTGAGGCAGAAGCCCTGCTTAGGGCTCCAGGCAAGAATCTGGGAGAGGCTCTTGTTTGCATCAGGTGTGAACCTGAAGTTACAAAATTGTTTCCTAGGGAACTAAAAAAAGTATAAGAGATAGAATTGTCTCTCTACCTTAGATTTCAATTTCATGGAGCATTGGCATTAGTACTAATTGAGCTTGATACCACAGAAACATAATACAGGTATCCCTCGTCAACCATGGTTTTTTATAACACAGCCATGGGCGTAGCCATGGTGGGGTGCTTGCCTTCCCCCTGGCTCATTAGTAAAATGAAAAATTACAGGTCAACCAGCTGAAGGTGCCCGTTGGCATTCAACGAGAGGGAGAAATATAATAAATACAAATTGTATTAAGAAATCTTAACATTTTTCATGGAGGGGCGAAAACAAACTTGTGTTATGGAACACTAACTTATTTTTGCCCCCCCTGGAGAACATCCTGGCTACGCCACTGAGCACAGCCCATAGTTATCTGCAGTCAACAGTTTGGCAGCTACTTTTCTCAACCATGGTAATAGGGTAGTTTCCTATTATTTTTTTATTGTCTTGATCGAAAGTTTATAACCTCTGGAGTACGTGTTTTAAGCCGTTCGATTTTTAAATGACGTTAAGTATTTTTCCTCATTAATTAAAAAGTGAAAAAAATCAATGGCGCGAAAACCCGACGGCAAACTATTGCATGCCGGTTAATCCTACGCGTGACGTCAAACTATTTCCTCTACCTGCCACCAGGTGGTGCTGCGGGCGCTTCCAAATAGACGCCGCACTCCGTTAAAGCTTATGAACAAGTATTGGAGGCATATTTATTCCGTTAATTAATTATAATTAACTTTTATTTATTTATTTAACATTACTTATGCAGTTGATTCATTTAAAATCAGTTAGTATTCCTTTCACAAGCATATCATGTAGTTCGCCTATCGCCGCACGACCTTCACGCCATGCTTCGTCGTAGCAGAAGACACAGCGAGCAGGACGTCCTTGAGCCTATAAAATGACTAATAATACCATGTTTAACTGAGAATTCTTTTCCAACATTGATAGTTTTTACAGGTTAATACTAATAAATATTCACTAGAGCTAAGGGGCCCTGAAATACAACGGTAAGTTCAGGAGACGAATTTTCCTATGCTTCGCAACGTAAACTACCTTCCTGTTACGTCAGCATGAAGGCAGCGCACCCCGCCATTTCAGAGCCTTTTCAAATGGCCTTAAAATTAACATTTAATTCTCTAGTAAACTGGGATTTCTCAATACAAACTTTTTGCGTAAATTAAATACATTTATGGCAGGGCACAAATCGCAATTAATGAAGTCTGTTTTCTTTGTTGAAGGAAACTACCCTATTCCTTTGAGTATGATCAGTTCTGACCAATCTAATGCCTTTTTTTAATGTTCACAAATTTCACTAATGGTGTTGTACACATATGCGCAGGAGTGCTAAAATGTATTGATCAAGAAATGAAATTTGTTTTGAAAAAAATCATGCGACTTGACCAGGAATCAGACTTCCCAGTTGCTGATTAGTAACACCAATAAGTCATCTTCCTTCAAGGTGAATTTCGAACCAATCGAGTGCATTTAGTTCCAGAATGTCAACACAGATGGCAGTTGTGCTGTTTTGTTTTTCTGCACGGATATCAGCAACAATACCCAAGAATACCACTTAAAAGTTGGAAGGGAATACTTCTACATTTATATAAATGTATATTATCTGAGAAAAAATAAAATTACATAAATCTTAACTAAAGTTTAGTGGAAAACCTGATCCCTGATTTTCTGTATGCTTCATGGTTTACGAGCCATGGTTTTGTCAACTGTGGGGTTTTTCAGGAATGTTATCCCATGGCTGAGGAGGGGTACCTGTATTTCAGTTGAGCTATGTGGCAATTTATTTTATGTTGGTCAAGTGTCAAAATTTTCTGAAGTGATCTTTATTTATAGTATTTTTCATTTCTCTATTGCCCAGTGCTGCAGCAGCTCCCCCTCCCGGTAATTCCAGCTGGGTTCAGTTTTGAATATGAGGAAAAGCTGTCTTGTGTACTGCTGGCTGTCATGACACCTATAGATTGGATCAACTTATGTATAGCTGTGCTGTATATGCTGTGGCATCTCGGTCAAGTGTGAAATTCAGCTCATTACTGCATACATATGAGGGTGTATGCACATTAATGTGACTAATTTGCATTGTCAGGAGATTAACTGTGTTTAATGTAATAACCTAGTTTTGTCACCATAAAGCTTTAAGTGCTTGCATATACTGTTACTGTTGATAGATAACAACAACCGTTATATAGTGTTTGTAAATAGATACAAGGTGATAAGCCTTTTTGAAATAAATATGCTGAAGTTGGTAACTATAATGGAATGGATCTCTGTTTAAAAACTTAATTTAAGCAAGGGAGTCCAGTGATACGGTGGATTGTTTGAATCCACTTAAGTCATTGTTTTAAAAGATGTTATATTAAAAATGTTCCTCTATTTATCTTAACAAAAATGAAACACTGTGAAGTAAAATTATTTTGTTCGTATTTGTGATTTGGCATTGGGCTTATTACCCCTTTGCCTAAATACTTAATAAGTCTATTAGCCTGTGCTACATGTTTATAAGAGAGGTTGATGTACTTGAATAGCATTTATTTCATGGCGATATATCTATACATATATATATATAAATATAACATATCACTATATTGCTCTTTATTTGGAGGTCACTTAGAATTTCAACTCCGTTTACCAAAGAGGTCACCATTCCATGTCATAATTTATGGCTGCTGTACTAACGTTGATATTCTGGGTTTACTTCTCAAATTATGGTAACATTAATGGTGCATTTGTTCAAGGAATGGCCAAAGATTCCTAAATCTGCCCAAGAATTCAGATGTTTTTGTGTCCATAGTAAATGGCAATAATTCAAAGTTTGAAGGAATTTGCTCATGATTAAATGTTTACCCGTGATTTGAATATTCTCTATGATTCAATTTTTTTTGTTGTAAAAGATAAACCTGTGTGTTTAATGTATTTAATTACAGGGCAGTGTATAAAACCATTTACTTTGTTCAAATCTAATAAAACATTCCAGTATTATATTTGACAATTTAATCCTCACAACGAGGTGAAATTCCCCACACCATTCAAGAGGTAAGGTTAAAAATGAGTCACAACATAGTGCACTGTGAATGGTGAATTTAATAAATTAAAAAATAAAGTAATAAAGAAATTGAGAGCAATTTTATACATCAGCTAACATTCATGATTACATGGATGAGTCACATCAATGCTAATCACACGACTTATTAAACACACTCCAGCCATCAAAACTATCAGCAACTTTGCTACTAACTCAGGTAAACCAGCTTCGAACAAATGGGTTAGACAAGTGTAGAAATGCATGGGACTATGTGAAAAATGATTAAGTGAAGGAGAAGTACAATTAAAACATTTTCATGTGGTACAACTACTACTCCCTCCATATCGTTTGGCTCTCAGAGTTCGCTGAGAGATCCCCATCTTGAGGCTGCGCATTGCCATTGCCCGGTTGAAGTGGCGCTGAGTCTTTATCTCAGTGAAATCTTCAAGATTGCCATCTACCGATGATAAGATGACTAGTAACACTCCAAGGACCTATGAAACATTAAATTTAATCATAAGAAAATAATACAGTACTTAATTACCTATTCTATTATGGTTTATGACTAGACTAGATACATTTCACATGTCAAAACAGATCTTAAGAATAATAAATTGCATATGAAAATATTATAAATTATTCTTACCAAGCATACTATAATAAGTAGGGTGTATATGTGAATGGTATTATCAGGTACAGATTCCATGTCCCTCAGGGCTATCATTGCTGGCTCAAATTCTGGCTTAAGTTCTAATGCATGTCGTAAATGCCGGGCTGCTTCTGGATAATGTCCATAAGCCTACAACAATTAAAATACAGGTTTTAGTACCAATTGAATGGAACTATCGACCACTTTAATGAGGTACCGGGAAAAAAAATCAGCTCTCAGATAAAAATGAAGTACATCAAGTAACCAAGAATTCAACGCCACAGCAAAGGAGGAGTCATGTCAACTGCAATCCATTTAGTATGAAATAAGAATTGTAATGAACTTCAACATATATTTAGGAATTATATCATCTCTAAAAATCTAATTATATGTAAACAATTTACTTCCTAAAAGTGATAACAGTTTATTCAGTTAATTTTGAGGCCATGTAATAGCTTTATTAGTTGACCAACTACAATAGGTAAACCAGCCATCTATGACCAAATTTAATTAAAGAAGCCATTCACATTTGCAAGATCCTGAGATAGCGTTTTCATCTCAAGTTGTCCAGCAGATACAGGGTTCCCAGTAACGCAGACAACATACAGTTATTAACCCTCGATAGACTACGGGAGCCATATGGCATCAACCGACACCTGTTATTATTTAAATAAAGAAGCCAACAAGTATTTATATTTCCACTTAAATTTATTCGGTACAACTAGTTTCAACGCATAGGCATCATCTTCAGGTACAAGTCAATATTTCTGTGTTGCTGGTATTTATACCCAAAAGAAGGGGAGTGAGGGGTAGGCTGGGGAGAGGGATTGCATTGTTTTGGGTGAAATAGGTGGGCAGGGGATGGTGTTAATGGGGTTATGGGGAAGGCTCACTGTTGGGGGTCAGGGATTCTTATCCCTCCAAGAAAGGGAGGCCTCTAGCAGTGGAGAGTGATTAACAAACTCATTTTCATTCACTATGAGTCCATTTCTTGTGTATCTCCTTATCCTCAACTCCTCCATCTTGCACCCCTTTACATTCAGGTGCAAAGGCTTTAGTTCTGCACTGAAGGGACGCGAAACGCGGCAACGCAGGACTTCCTGCTTTCCACCATTCCCCCCAAGGCAATCACCCCCAGCAGAAACATTTTTGAGTCAGACCACGAGTCTCTCGAGGCAATTTACAGCTTTTCCGGCTCCAAGAATCACCAGGGCGTACTACCTGCCCCTCTGAAACCCTTCCTCGCGTGGTCTAAGGTTTGCTGAACACATTAACCACTCCCTTGACCTCATACCCCGGTCTGTGTTCTCCTCTTTCAACCCCGGAAGAAGGAATGGACTTCCTGAACGCCATCATTGAGAGTGCCACAATGGATTTAGTCCCTATTGTGAAACACAGAACTAAGTAATTCCCCTCTTGGTTTAAAGTTGACACCCTGCATGCTCTCAGAAACAAAAATCAAGCATGGTACCTCTACAAGACCACTCCAAACGAACACACTTGTCGCTCTTTACTCGGAGCTTCGTCGTTTCTCAAAAACTCTCATCTGTTGTGACCAGAAGGAATATGTGCATGGTGTGTGCTCATCTATTACCGTCACCCCAAAAAAATTCTGGTCTTTTGTGAATCATCGCTGTAATCATTTCCGAATTCCAGACACTGTTTGTCATGGAAACAATAATGCCATGGGCTCTGATAGACCAAACTTGTTCGCTAATTTCTTTTCAGATTGTTTAATGCCTGCATCCAATCTCCCTTCTATCCGAGACCATCGCCCTCACATCTAGCTGTATGCACTGTCTATCCCGCATAGAGACCAATCCACAGGAGGTATTTCACTTTATTTCAAAACTATCTCTCCACCGTTCACCAGTTCCCGATGGCCTCCGTTCTACCTTTGTATGTAACTGCGCCTGCTTCTTCACGATTCCTCTGAGTCTCCTGTTGAATCGCTGCTTCACACTCGGTGTCTGTCCGCTCCAATGGAAAATGGCAAACATTATTCCTGTTCACAAAACTGGTCCTAAATGAGAAGTTGCTAACTATCATCTGATTTCATTACTGCCAATCCTATCCACTGTCTGTTAGAGGATTATCCTCCACAGATTATACTACTTTACATCCCCTACCCTGTCGAATAATCAACATGGTTCCTTCCTAATCGTTCATGTCTGACTAACCTAGCTGTCTTCCATCATCATGCTGTCAACTCAATAGCAAAAAATACACAACTTGATGCTATATTTCTTGATTTCTCCAAAACCTTCGACTCTCTCGACCATACCCTCCTCTTTCACAAGCTTAGTCAATAGTTCAATGTACACAGCAGTTTTCTTGATCTCATCAAATCTTTCTTAGCAATAGAACTCAGCGGGTTATACTTTCAGTCACCTCTTCTCACTGGTCCCTGGTAACATCTGATGTTCCTCAAGGTAGTGTCCTGGGGGCATATCCATTTAACCTCTTTATTGATGACCTGGCCACCCTTCTGTCTCCCTCCCATGCTAATACTCTACTCTATGCCGACCACTAAAATATTCAAACAAATTCACACTACCTTGGACTGCAAAGTCCTTCAGAATACCTTAGACTTGACTGCGAAATGATGCAATACCTGGAAGCTCAACTTGAATTCCAGGAAAAATTGAACAGAAAAAGCAACTCCATTTCTATTTCTCTTAAAAAATTTCCAATTACATTTGACTATTCAGTTAACTCTCAGAAGGCACAAACCCTTCCATTTCACTAAATTTGCTCTCTTTTGACTTGGCTTCTTAGTAGCTGCCATTATCTCTGATTCTGTGCAAGAATATATTTCATCTATGCGAGGTATGACACATCAGTTATCTGAAATTTGGCCACACAGTTGCTGGGATACTCTATGGCCCCAGAGGAGCACTATCTTCTTGAGAAAGGTTAATTGATGACACTTCCCATTGCCCGTCTCAATAACATTTTTAGCATGACACAAACCCCACTGGGATCACATATCTTTTTGCACCCATATCGCTGAAGAAAATCAACTGTGTGGACTACATTTTGTCTGGTCCCTACCCTTAGATCAATCTGGCATGAGCAGCCTTACCAGGAGAAATATTCTACTTCCACCAGTGGGGCTCAAGGGATCATGCAACCCATCCAACCATCTCATCTCCAGATCATTATGCATGAGGTGGAACAAACTATATCAGCTGAAATAACATTTTTATTAATTGTTTAATAGCAATAATTTTTACACTAGACCCACATGGTATTCAAGTTACACTTTCATTTTTCCTTCCACAAAAATACACTTCACACGAATTTTCTGAGATGATTTTCATTCAGGATTACATGCATGCTAGGAAGAAAAAGTAACTAGTAAAACATTATCTACCCTTGATATTATGAAAGGATGTTAACTCATGCCTTAATTTTTCTAAGTATGGTTAACTAAGATCACTTCTTCTGATACACACCTCAATAAGGGTGAGACCACTGGCTGAAAATGTGCTCTCCACGTGATAGAAATTCTTTTCTTATGTGTTCATCCAGCACACTCCCTCACTTCATCCTATGGGAGATCCTCTCCTCACCTACTCCTTGTATTACAATGCAAAACTTTCCTTTTTCTCTCCACGTCCATTCTTCAAAAGCAATCACTTGGGTGTGTTGATTGATTTTATGCATATCGCATTTTTTCATGTGAAAAAGTAACCAATTTGATACAAGAAAATAAATTGAAAGTTATTTCAAAAATCAGGTAAGTGGAAACTAGAGCTACTTGTTTGCCGAGTGGGTAATTACGCATGATACATTATCTTCAGTTCATAAAACTTCTTATCTATCATAAAAATGCTTTTATCATCATCATTCATCATCTTCACCTCCCATAAAAATGCTTTCACCAACTTAAACCCACTTTGCAATCATTCCATGTCTTCAACATGTTTCCAATTTAAAGGTCCACCTCTTACTGTGTCCTCATTTCCTTCAAGAAATAATTAAATTATGGCTGTAGCAATGCAGTGGAAGGCAAGTGGTAATCACATTATCATCCAAAGGAGTTGCAGCTACTTTGCTATTTTCCTTTTATCAAGAGGTGATGGAACCCTCCATACTAAAATATTATGGATATAAAATATTCCATAATTCATGTTGTTATGGTGAAATTTATTGTACATTCTTCATTATTTTTCATTGATCTTATGTGTAATTTTGTGATTCTCATGTGTTTTTGTGGTTCTTGGGTCACACAGGCTTCCGGAACTTTCCTTTCTTTTCTGGAACCAGGTAGACTTCGAGTCTAGAATGTTCCAGACAGTGAAGAGGCATAAATAGAAGTCATGTCATGTGCTGTGCACTGTTCAGTTTGAATTGTGCCGCTGTTTGGTTTGAGTCATGCACTGTTCAGTCGAGTTATGTCTTTTTGAGTGAGAACTTTGTTCATTAAAGAGTTTGAATATATTTAGAGTTTTCATTTGCCCATAATCGAATCCCTGTACAAAAATTCAGATCTTTGGGTAAAGACCACCCGAGAGACAACATCAGCCAAGTGTAATTAGCAATTAATGGTATGAACGTGACAAGTCATATATTTTCAGATCTGTGTAATACTGGAGAACCTAAGGGTCAACATGTGGATTACAGACCTAAATGTATTAGGAATCAGTAGGGACCCTGAAAAGTGGTAAATAAACTTGAGGTGTAAAATTCATAGTCCCAGCGGTGCAAAAATCGCAAATTTCATGCTCCGGCTGTGAAAAAAATATTCACATATTTCTCAATTTAAACAAAGAATTGTATTAGAGACATAAATTGATATATCTAACTTATTCTATCTAATCTTCATTCATAGTTAACAAAATATACAGAGATATACACAAAATACAGGCCATAACAAAGGTGACTCAATGGCCACCTAGCCGAAGGACGGTGTTGTGTAGGTTGCCTCTCTGCGAATTCAAAGTTGCGTCAAATATATAAACCTTGTTGCATCAAATATACATAAATATCACTTCCAAACTCCTTTTGGCGATCAAATATACTGATATTTTTCGGCATTATGGTCTACAGAGATACTATTGTCTAGCACAGTTATTGGTCCCATTAATGCTATGTGCAGACTTACTGAAATCACATTTCACAAGCGCATTTACTTTAATGGCAACTTTTCTGAAGAATCTTTTGGGATAAATACTATGCAAGTCATTTCGGTGGCACAATGAAAATGGTGCGCCCCGACCCCGCCACCATAATGCCATCTAGGGAGACATACAGATATCATGGTCATGTGCATAATCAGATCGATGATAGCGGCATGGTCACGTAAATGATAATTACGTATTCATTTCACACCATGAGTTTGCAAACATTTTTTCGCCAAACGGTCTTTCATTACACATCTTTATACATACATATCTATCAAAATAAAACTTTAAGCATATCATGTTTTTTTCGCAAAATATCGTATGATAGGTTTAAAAAATGTGAAATATCATGCAAAATATTGCACTAACAGCCAAATTTCGTGAATAAAAAGTTATATGCGAAATTTCGGTGAATTTCACTAACGTTAAAATGGCAAATTTTTACTTATAAGTACTTTGCATCAAAATAACAACTTTTATGCTCTTAAAAAGAAATTTGTGAAAAAACCCATTCATAGAATTTCAGGATCCCTAGGAATCAGTCTAACCAGGTGGCCTTCATTCCTATTCCTGTAAAGAAGGGAGAGGAGAAATGCTAAAATTTTAGGACTATAAGCCTGATGACACGTGCATTTAAGATACTGAAAAGGATCATCCACAGAAGAATAGAATGAAAAGCAGAACCTGTATGAAGACCAATTTTTTTCAGGAATCGGAATCGGTATTGATAACTTCTGGTATCAACTCATCTCTAATTATAATCAAGTTTAAAACATGGCCCAGTCATCTAGAGATAACTTGTCAAGCCCATCAAGCATTAAATGTGAGCCGTAAGCAAAAATTTCCTGTCAAGTACTAAATGTGTGCTGTAAGCCAAAATTTATGTAATAAGTCTCAAAATGGCAGCATTGGAAGGGTCCGCTGAAGTTCAGTCACCCCCAGATTTGGACCGCCAAGGAAGTAACACAGCCACTGGGTGGAAATTTTGGAAAACCACTTTTGAAAACTACCTCCTTGCTACTGGTAACTACGTAGTCCATGACAGAATTAAATTGGCTCTCCTGTGCAAACTCATCAGGACTGAGTCTGCCCTTATCATGTCAACCTTCGAAGCTCCAGACGAAAATGCCAATAACTATGACCACATGATCAACCTGATCAACAAGTATGTTAATCCAAGGCAAGTTGGGATCACTACCAGTTTCTCAAAAGAAAACGAAAGGAAAATGAAACGTTTGATCAATTTCTAACTGCTTGTCGACATCTGGTCAAGCCCTGCAAGTATGGAGTACAAGACCCCCAGGGTAGTGAAGAAGATAAAGCTCTTTGAGGCCACTTTGTCTTCGGAATTCACGATCCTGCTACATGAGAGGTGTTATTCAGAATTGAGGACCCAACCCTGCAAGAGGCAATTGACCTATGCCGAACCAGCTAACAGAGTTGATAGCAGATACAAAAATATCAATAGGAGATGAAGTCCAATAAACATGAAGTGAATTTTGTGCGACTACAGCAACATAAAAGTTTTAAAAATAAGTAAAAAAGTTAGTCTGCGAATAGCAATAAACCTATGCCTAAGTCTAAAGAGGTGGAATTCGATTGCAGACGTTGTAAAACAAGACATGGCCCTCGTAAATGTCCTGTGTACGGCAAAGAGTGCAATAAGTGTGGAAATTTAAATCATTTTGCGGAAGCATATAGGGAGAGAAATATCAATATGCTAAATGGTAAAGAAAGCTCAGACGAGAGTGATTTATGTGTTCCCAGTGTTGAATGTGAGTGCCCTAGGTTTGTGAAAAATGTGATGGCAAATAGCAGTTCTTGTTCTAGATGGGATGAAATGATTCTCATAGCAAAGGAGAAAGTGAAAATAGATACTGGAGCATATGTTAGTGTAATACCATCAAGTGTCCTCAAAAAGATAGGCCAACAGCCAGTGATTAAATCTGTTAGTTTCCAATTGAAAGGTTTCCTCAAAAATATAAAAAACTTGGATATGCATTCCTACTAGACTTGGGCCGATACCGATAGCGAGTATCAGCCATTTTCCTGATACTTCAATACTTTCGAGTATTCTTTTTTTTCGATACTTTTACTCGCAAGTATTTGTTTGGTGAAAATCATCTAAAAAACATATAATTTTGAAATTCTGCCTTCTTCAACTGACTTACTAACGTGTCGCGTATTTGTTTACTTTTCTGCAATCTTCGTGACAGTAAAAGTGAGACAAGTGCTTAGAATTGGCTATGGGAAAGCCTGAGGTAAAAAGCTCAACCTCATCCGAAAAGTAGACGAAAATCCACATAAGGAGAAAGTTTGCTGAAATAGCGGCAAAAATTAAACTTCTGCAGTCAACTCAAGTTCGTTCTGCTCAATGCATACATTGTTCCACGTTTCCGCTTACATTCCGAACTCAATTTCAAAAAATATGAAATGCAAATAAAGTATTGTGGCATAGTCAAGTGTTATGACGTCAATGAATTCGCATTAGAAAATTTAAAATGAAGATGAAGGTGCTCGCATACCTCCAATGTTCCAAGCTTATGGAAAAAAACCTGGTTTCATAAATTGACTAAAAAACTTAAACGAATATAAGTAAATATTTGAAACTTATCGGACGATATGGTAAAAGTAAAATTCATATTCCATCAAAATTTCCTTTCATTTGTGCATTTCATATTGTTATGACAATCTCCTAAGTTACGGTGGCCTATGCGACTCTAAGAAAAGTGCCATTTTTCATCCTCACTGCAAAAACATGCCTCAAAAGTAATTATTAAAAAAAGTCTGGTACCTGCATTAAATGAAAGGCTAAATTATCTACACACTGATTTGCTCTCTATGGATTTCGCTTCTTCCTTTTTTCGGATATCAAGCCTCAAAATCGAGTCTATACATATATACTGTTTTGTGTGAACAGTATTATTATTATTAATTTATTGGTCACAGAAGATACGAGGTTACATTTATATGACCTATCAAGATAATGAAAATCACAAAAAATATACACATATTCATAACTGATTAGCACTAAGTAACAATATAAATTACTAGTAGTACAAAAGCAAGACAATAGTTAAAAAAAACTCTTGAATATATAACATCAGTTCATGAATTGAAATATTCATCCAAAGAATAAAAACAATTGGCCAATAGGTAATGTTTTAGATTGGCTTTGAACTTATCTGGTACCTTTCGGTCTTTCAAGGATTTAGGTAGTTTATTGTAAATTCTACTACTCATTGTGATGGGGCCAGTACTGAAGACAGAGAGGTGATGTTGTCTCACTGCATAATCATCTCTGCTTCTTGTGAAGTAGTCATAAATGCCATGATTCTTGACAAGGGACAACTTATTTTCAAATCCTCTAATTAACATCACTGCACAGAAGGCATAAATACAAGGTAAAGGAAGAATCTTTAATTTTTTAAATAAGTTACGACAGCTGGCTTGTTTTTTTGGCTTTGCAGATTATTCTGACTACCCATTTTTGTAATTTAAAGATGTGAGCTGCCTTAGGGGATAGACCCCAGGCTAATATGCCGTATTTAAGTCTACTATAAATATCAGCATAGTAGACTGTTATGGCTATTTGTACATTTGTAAGCTGAATAATTCTTCTTATTAAGTAACAGCCAGAAGCAACAGAAGATGATATAAAATTTATGTGCCATCCCAGTTAAGATTTTCTTTAATAATACTACCCAGAAACTTGGTGTCATTGTGACGCTTAAGGCTACAGTCTGCAAATTCAATATAAAGGCTGTAGTCAATTATTTTCTGGGCTGGATGGAAAAAGATATAAGAAGACTTGGTTTTATTTACATTAACATTATTAGCAGAGCACCAGTTCTCCATGTCAATGATAGCATTTTGAGAAGCAACTGCAATATTGCTGTTATGTTTAAAAGATGATTTGTATCATTAGCATACATGAAGACATTACCATTCAGTGAAGACGGGAGGTCATTTCATATACAATAAAAACAACAAGGGCTCAATAATGGTGCCTTGAGGAACACCCCTTACCACCTCCTGGTAAGATGAAGTATGTTTTATCCTGTTTTCCTTTGTAATAGAAACTGCTTGTGTTCTTTTTGAAAGAAAAGATCTGATCAGATTGTTAGCGATTCCTCTAATTCCATAGAAATGAATTTTCTTCAAAAGAATCTCAAAGTCAACAGATTCAAAAGCCTTTGACAGGTCATAGAAAATGCCAACGGTATTGGGATGCTGGTCAAGGCCTTCAATAACAGAATCAATAAATTGGTAAATGGCAAATGCAGCAGATGAGCCAGAGCCAGTCTCACTCCTTTCCATATTCTTGCTTCTTCACAGCTGGGTCTAGATTTAATCACAGCTACTTGGTTTTTATACAACCTGTGGATAATTCTTCAATTATTGTAGGAGACTAATTCCTTTCGGAAGTCCAAGCAATGAATTCCAATCCACATTGTCAAAAGTTCTCTACGTCCAAAAATGCAATGAATGTTGGTTTGTTCTTCTCCATTCTCTTCTCTATGAGCAGCTAATATTCCCAATAAGTGCCAATATTGCCTCTCTTGTACCCTTACTTTTTCTGAATCCAAATTGACCTTCATCCAGGAACTCCTCTGCTTTTCGTTCTATTCTTCTGCAGATGATCCTTGTCAATATCTTCGATGCATGTGTTGTCAGGCTTATAGTTCTGAAATATTCACATTTCTCTGCTCTCTTCTTTTTGGGAATAGGAATGATGATGTTTTTCTCGAAGTCCCTGGGAATTTTTCCTGTTGAGTACATGTTGCAGATGGTCTTGTAAAGATAGGTTAATGTCTTCTCTCCTGCATTTTTTATTAGGTAGTTCTGCAGGAATATCATCAATTCCAGAAGCCTTATTCAAGCGAAGGTCCTTTACTGCAGCGTCAAATTCTGATCTTAATATTGATGCTCCCATATACTCTTCGACTTCGCTTTTCTCTTCGATCACTTTCGTGCTGAGATGTTTTCTGTTATATAACTCTTCCAGTTATTCTTTACATCTCTTCACTTTGTCTTCATTTTCAATCAAAAGTTCTCCATTCTGGTCCCTAATGGCATTGCATCTTATGCTCCGTTCTCAGAAGTGGTTCCTCACTATCCTAGAGGCAGTTTCCACCTTTCCAAGAGCAAGGTTGTTTTGTACATCCTCGTATAGGTTCTTCGTCCATATTTCTCTAGCTTTCCTGGCTTTGCGACTTATTTCGTTCCTTATTCTTTGTAAGCAAAGCTGGCCTTCTTCAGTTTCCGAATTCTTGTACTTTCTTCTTTCTTCAATCAGTTCTAAGACTTCTTCAGTGATCCATGGCTTCTTCTTGGCAACTTTTCTTCTTCCAGGAGCTTCCTTTGCGGCCTCATGTAGTCTTGTAAAGGTCCTGTAGTCCTGTAAAGTACTCCCATATTTCCTAAATTTGTACTATGTACCAGGTGCTGACATGCTATCCTGGTCTTGTCTGAGGGAAACAAATAATGATTTAGATTTCAATGGTATGGTCCATATAGAGTCAAAACATTTGCCCTTTAGTGATTCTAAAAAAGCTGAACTATAGAAAGTTACTAATGAGGATATGGCATTGCAAAAAATATGTAATATCATCAAGAAGGATGGCCTAAAATTAATAAGGTATCTAATGAGTGTAAAGAGTATTACCCATTGAAAGATGATATTTATGTGTACAATGGTACTGTGTTTGTTGACCTTAAGATTATTGTACCCAATGTTCTAAGACCTTAGATGATTCAAATGCTTCACAAAGGTCATGTTGGTATTAGTAAGGTAATAACAAAGGCACACCAATTATTTTATGGGCCTGATCTTACTAATGATATAAAAGAGTTCATCAAACAATGTAGGACTAGTGAGAAATTTTTGCCTGCCAATTATAAAGTCATTAATGCCCCACAAAACTCCTTTGAGATTCAATAAGGTGTTGATATACTAGAATATGGAACAGTCTTACTTAGTCATAAACACTTCCTAACCCACTGGATTTAAATATGCTCCTTGAAAAATAATAATGCAAAGTCTCTTACTGACGGGATGCAGAAGTTTTCACCAGATTTGGATATCCCCAAACTCTGATTGCAGACAATATGCCATTTTTATCTGTGAAGTGTGTCATACTATGCACTGAAAGACATAACTATTTTCACTTGTTCACCCAACTACCATAAAAGCAATGGCCTCGCTGAGAAAGCTGTAAATATAGGCAAAAAAAATACTAGGAAAAGCTAAGGAGGATAGCACTGACTATCGGGAACTGTTAATGGAGTAAAACAACATCCAATAGTCTGTTTAAAAACGTCACATTTGAACAGATAGATTGTTCCAAGGAAAGCTTTACACAGTCCGTTTCAAATTTTGAACTACTCGAAAAATGTTTTCTGTTTCTTTGGAATGATTATTAATACTGTCAGAATGATTATTTATACTGTCTGTCTAATGATTAATTATGAGCTTGATCCAGCAACAGCAAAGTATCACTGACTAGAGTCCTGACGCGAGACCCTACCAAAATGATCGAGCTGTTAGGAATATTTGTAATTTGTTGAGAATTGGAAAAATAAATTATTTAGGCATTAATTTAAGCACTTCTAAAAATGTTTAGTATTAATAGAATGCTTTTCATTTCCTGTACAAAAAGCAACAATTTTCAATGAAAAATATATTTTTACAATGGAGCATTGCAACATTATGACTTACAATGAAGTTATTTCTCATTTAAAAAGGAAAATTCAATGAAGCAAAAGTCGGTATTCAAGTAAGGTATTTGACCATAAAAATGTCGCATGTATAGAAATCATAAAAAATACGAATAATTGATTTTCAAAACACTAAATGAATGATCTCTAGCAATAATTAATATTTTGGTCAGTTTTGCTCGTAATTATTTGTTCCTTTGATGTGGCAAAATAAAAAGTAATTGAATATTTTACCATATTATATATTTATTTTTATATCGAAATTAAACCATTTGGTCGTAATACATTAAATTTTGTTTAAATCTTGGCGTGCGGCAAGAAAAGTGAGGGATTGGGTGGGTTTAGGGTGATCTGGTGGTGGGTTGAGGGTCAAAGAATCTGGTACCATTGGCCAGAGAAATGTGGAAGCTGGCTCAAGAATGATAGGGAAGCATTCAATGAAGGGGTCACAAGATGCAATATCATGATGGACAAGAATGGAAATACTTTTGGAGAGGAGAATAGAGATATCCAGATGTACAATACCATCTGTGATATGTACTCAACAGGAGATATACTCAAGGATTTTGAAGATAACATTATAATCCTCATTCTCAAAAACAAGAGGCCGGAGACCTGACAAAATTTTGGAACTATAAACCTGAGCATATATGCCTCAGAGATAACAAAGACAATAATATACAGAAATTACAAATATTTACTAAGAAAAAGCATATGGCGGTACAAGAGGAGCAATTTTTGCCCTTATACCTATAGAGAAACAAATGTTAATGGCATTTGCAGCTTCAGATAAGACATCTGACATGATGAATTGGAAATTAATGCTTGGAATTCTGTAAGGATTTAAAGTATCCTATAATGATCGAAGAATTATCAAGTTTATAAATAGACCAAGCAACTGTGACTAAATATGGACTCAGCAGTGAAGTAGCAAGAATAAAGAAAGGAGGCAGAAGAAGTTGTCCACTCTTCACCGCAACTCTTAATGTTTACCTCAGGAAATGTATCAATGAAATGAAAGAAAAAGCTTCAGGAGTGAACATCCATGGGGGAAAATTAGCCATCTACTGATGACATAGTGCTCATGGAGAGACAGAAAGAGACTTAAAGAAGAACTGAATAAACACGGAACAAATACCATCTGTGATATGTACTCAATCATAAACATAACATTATCATGGGATAAATATTCTTAAAAAATGGAAAACTGTTTGTCAAGATTAATTTTCATGAATTTGACCAGAACTCTGTCGTCCATACCCATATAGCACACAAGTTTGCCCTTGGCTTGATTTTCACTTGCTTGACTTTCCTTGCATTGATAGTGAGCTGCAAGTTTGCTGCAAGCCACCAAGCAG
The DNA here is from genome assembly GCA_933228895.1 of Platycnemis pennipes. Taxonomy (NCBI): domain Eukaryota; kingdom Metazoa; phylum Arthropoda; class Insecta; order Odonata; family Platycnemididae; genus Platycnemis; species Platycnemis pennipes. The sequence goes on along the minus strand of OW121851.1, from coordinate 124,339,274 downwards.
ATCTGCTACAACCTTGCACTAGACTTGATTTTCAGTTGTCTTGATAGTGTGCTGCTAGTCACCATGCACGTCTACTGCAAGTTTGCTCTAGACTGACTTTCATTAGCCTAGATGGTGTGCTGCCAGTTAGCAGCAAGGCACCATGCACGTCTGCTGCAAGTTTGCACTATGGTCCTCTCTTATTCCTAATCCTCTCTACAGAGAGGATTTATATTTGGCTTGATGGTGTGCTGAAGGTTTTCTACAAGTGAGTAACATTAACAACTACGTATAATAAATTAAGTGCATATTGTGTATATTCAGGAATAATAATAAAGCTGACAAGATAAATTTGTTTAGCCTATGCTGAAAATAGAGTTATTTTTACACATGAAGAAGATCGTTTACCAATGATTAGGATATAATTTTCAACAATGAAGACAGCGTGTTTTGGTGATCTCCTGCTCTTTGGGCATCCAATATACTCCTATCAACCCACTAATGTTCAGGAATGACAACTACAAAGGTATGTTCCTATCCAGTGTACATGGCGTAGAACTTGTAAATGTTATAAATCTATTGACTCGAGCAATGCCCCCTACTCCTTCCTTTTCCCGCCCTTTGCCGAGGTACCAGGGCAGACACGGAAGGAAAAACCCAATCTTTTGCAGTAGTTTAAGTTTAAGGGAGCACCAATGACAATGATTAGTTTCACTCTTAATGATATTGTGTACTTTGCATTGTTTGGCTTCACAGCTTTTAGTATCGAACTATATGATTTATAAAATATTAAGGAGTCCTGCTTCTATTAGTAAACTCAAAAGATTTTTATTTTTATGTCTTCATTGCACAAGTAACCAGAAATTTCCCAGTGAATTTAAAACTTCTGTCGTATGGAGAGGTATTTTTGGCACTCCATCAATGCTTCAATGAGTACTAGAGACACGCATATGATCCATGTTCATGACCATGGAGATTTAAATATTATATAATATCCTATGGAGATTATATAAATATTAAATCCCATGTTCATGATTGAGAAATGGAATGGACTGATAGTACTTGGACACTGATGCGGCTGCAGACAAATGAAAAACAAAAGCATAGTTGTAAGCATTGGATGGCGGTAAAGTATGGCGTGCAGACATGAACATGTGCATTTTGGACATACATGTTAGCAATTACTGTTTTGTGCTATAGTATCACAGAGGAAACAATAAAAGAAGTCACTGGAGAGTGGCCGCATAAGTGAAAACACACATAATGCAAAAGTAAGTAGTGGACTGTTTAGTCAGGCATAGAACATACATGTATTTTTTGATACTCAGCATAGCACATCGTTACATTTCCATTTATATTAAAGAATATTTCTAATATTTTACTCGTAAACGAATCTGGGCTGACAAATAAAACTGTCATACAGACAGTAAATAATAGCAATAATTCTTTTTACAGGGAGGCGAAAGTAAAACCTCTGCAACAAGATGCTCTTCCCAATGATCAAGAGATGGTAGCGTTAATTCTATCATTGCGCTTCTTTGCCCTCTTAACCTTGCTTTAAGCACTTCACCAATGCCTAATACTGTGGACTATTGGAGAAATAAATAATATCATTTTTAGTCCAAAATGTCAATGTGTCAAATAAGTATACATACTTTCCATTGAGTACGCTATATACTGTAGACTTGCAGCAGACTTATTGTTCACACTTTCAGCAGAATTGTTCTGCACTTTTGCAGCGAACTTGCCCTGCACACTTGCAGCAGACTTGCTCTGCTCAGTTGCTACAAGTGCACAAAACAGAAATTAGAAAGTTTGATTCAAACTTGCAGACTTGCTTTGCAAGTTTCCAAGACTTGATTTGCAAACCTGGTGCAAGTTTACTGTGCTATCTGGTTAGCTATGGTACCTGACAATATAACAATCTGCACATCCCCTTTGTTCATACCAAGAAAACCGCCTGTGGTTTTACATCCATGGGCCTTACCCTATTCAACAAACTTCCTAATGTGCTTATAACCAATATGGGATCTTTGTCATTTAAACAGAAGCTGAAAGAGTTTTAACTACCCCATAGTTTCTATTCAATTCAGGAATATTTATCAATGTAACTTTTACTGTCCTCTGTTTTGTTTGACAGCTATATACATATCTGTATTTGTTTGACAGCTAATCTTAAATATTTGTTACATGTTTATTTGGGTATGCATATTTTTGATGTGCCATATAAAATGTTTGATAATTATCAAGCGACAAGTATTAATACTTGTCGCTTGGCAAATAAATGGTATTATTATTAACTATATTACCAAAGTAATATAAAATAGTCAATGTACCTTTAATATTTCCCCGAGGGTAAAGTATTGCTGCCATGCATTTTTTTCTGGAGGTCGGACTTCCAAAGATCTTCTTGTAAGGTAAATGGCATCATCTAAATATTGCAAGTTGAATAATACTCTTGCTAAATTTAGCAGAACCTGCAAAATGAAGCATAGTGGTAACCACTGCCTTGCGTAGGGAAATGAGCAAAATCACTGAGGTGAAACCACTTACCTCGGCATTATTGGGAGAAACTGCAAGAGCACGTCTAAAGCATTCGATCGATTTTTGAGCATCGCCTTTAACTCTCCAAAAATTTCCAATTTGGTTATAGAGTTGCACAGACTTAGGTTTCTGTAAAAATCCATACTAGTTAAGCCAATTCTGATGAGCACTCAAAGAGTATAATAACGATACAAGTTAAGTGGAATACCCACCTCCTTTTTGGCTTTTTTCAGTTTTCTTTCTAATGCATTAATATCAAATTCAATGCTTTTTGAGCTCCGCTTCCTAAATATGAGTGACACTTGCGGCTCCGGCGCATGTGGATGGTTATGTCTATTTGCAACACCTACCAAGTGGTCGTAATAAGTAAAATTTGCACTTTTGCCACAGTCTAAATACTCATCGCCTTCATTCTCCTCCACGTTTACACTAGAATTAGTATTTTCCTTGACTGTCTCATTTTCAGCTTTTATCTCTGGTTCACTTGCGTTGTCTATCCTGTAAAACATGAATCAATATATCATTTCACGACATCTACCATTGAATATAGTTTGGAAGCCACTGCAAGTTTATACACATTCGCCTGGAGAACAATGACCATCATACCGATCAAAGGCTTTGGAATTTACGGACTGGCAATCAGTACAGTAATATTCTACGCTTCTCTTAGTCCACGCTGTCCCAAAATGTACGGTCGAGGTGATGATATTAAATATTGGATCATCATCAATGGTAGGCTGATCATCATTAATTCCTGGCAAGGTGACAATCTTTGGAAATTGACTAGCTTCCACAATTTTCCCCTCTTCAGGATTCAATTTCCAGTACGTTGAGGTTCTTGAATTACTTTGAAGTATATGAAAAGATAATATGTAAAGTGCCATGTACGTTAAGCATGGCACATCACCCAACATTATGATTTCTGCCGCCTAAAACGGTCTGCAATCTCAAAACGCTTGCTTTCCCTGTACAAATCGAACCACAAACAAAACATTGAAAGCTTGCCAGTGGATGAAGGAACGTATTGCCGGTCCTCTTGACTGGTCCACTCGATCCACTCAGTTCAAGGTTCGTTCCTTCTATTTAATAAATCAGCCAATAGGAAAAAGACAACGTGTTGTTATCGTCCAAGTACCGGTGGTCTTCGGCAAAAATGGCTAAAGTACATTTTGCTCTTGTGTTTAGTTGTACAATTATTGTATTAGCTGCGCGGGTTCTAGCAGACGGAAATACCCTTGTACTTCTGGACAACTTAGCGATTAAAGAAACTCATTCCATATTTTTTAAGTCTTTAATAGGTTTGTTTCAACGATAGACAACGCTTGATAAAAATTCTGATTCTGATAGCTTTGTTATACATTTTTTGTTTCATTTTTTCCAGAAAGGGGTTATACTTTAACGTTTAAATCTGCTGACGAAGCGAATCTTTCATTAATAAAACACGGAGAATTTCTTTATGACCATCTAATCATATTTGCTCCGTCTGTTGAAGAGTTCGGCGGAGCATTGAGTGTCGAAACTATCACTGAGTTTATCGATGGAGGAGGTGTGTATAGGTCAATTTTAGTATGAGAGAAAAATATGTATGCATTAAGGGTTTTTGTTTTGAAAAGCTTCTTTTACTCCAGGAAATGTTATGGTTGCGGGTAGTTCCTCATCAGGTGATATTTTGAGGGAGTTGGCATCAGAATGCGGTTTTGAAGTTGATGAGGAAGGTGCTGCGGTCATTGATCATTTCAATTATGATATAAACGACCAAGGAAAGGTAAGATAGTTCCAATTTTGAATACCCAATGAAGTAAAAGGAGAGTAAATGTCTCTTCAATTCCACGTTGAAGTTTCGATTTATTCTAATCATATTTCAAAATCCCAAGATATCCGTCGTTTCAGTTAATTTCTGAAGCAATGTGTGTATTGTAAACTTTTCTCACGCCATTTAACATGTTCTATTGTGGTATTATTGATTGTAAGTGGGTAGTTATTGTCATTGGTGATAATTAGTGGGCTGTCATCTGATGTTTGCAAGGTCAAACATTATAGGCTTTGTGATACAGGTCATTAAGGGGCTGGAAGTGGATTAACTAGTGAAATGGTATTGAAATTGGCCGGCTGCCTACGCTGAATTCCATGATGCATTCGGTTTATCACAACATTCAGAGTAGTGGACAGCAGCTATCTTAAACTGCTCTTTGCCTAACTCAAAACTAAGGGCAGAAATTCGACAGAAATATATATCTAAATTTTTTTTCTGTTTTTATGAAATTTTTGTCACTAGCTACTATCTCCAACGTGATAACCCATGTAAAGTATTTCCGCTCTACCCCCATAGTTCGCAAGATATGAGGGGTCTAAGTTTGGGAAGTTTGCTCGGAAGTGCCGGTAGTGGGATTCAACTTTCAGAGTACCTACAGGGTACAAGTTAAAAATTCATAGCTCAGTAAGTAACCCATTAACATATCACCATGAAATTTTTACGTATTGTCTATCAAAGATTCCATAGAAATATTTTCTATTACCCTTGAATAGCTATGTTAACCACTATTATGTCATTAGTTGTCAATTAACCAAGTTTTTTAACTCAAAAACATTACTTCATATTTTCACAATTATCACCCTAAGTCAGAGTAGTTAACTCATCCAATATTTTTTAATTGTACCTAAATATGTGCTCTAATTGACTGTAATAAAAATGGTGGTGTTTTGACTGCCACTGTGAGTATTTCAGGTTTTACTTGTTTCTGACACGGTGAGGGGGATTTTAGACACATTATAAATATCCTAAGCATGACTGTATCCAAATGCATACCTTCATGAGGAAATACTTGAAATAATGGTCAGTGAATGAAAGGCCTGGCATCTATTTTTAGTGACTCTGACTTTTGATCATATAATTTTTTTAAACAATAATACTTGGATTGTGGCAGTCAAAGAGAAAAGAGCCCAAATGTTTAAGCAACTATGAATTGATGCACTTTTTCAGGCATTTACCTATACAAGTGTTACGTACATGAAAAATGTGGAATTAACAGTTATTAGACCCATTTTATGCATTATATCATAAATAAATTATTTACATAATTTCAACAATGAACTGAGATATTATTTTTTGGCTTTCATATACAAAAGCTACATCATGCTCCAAATCATCTGAAAAGATGCACAAATTGGAAACAAGTAGCCGTTTCAACTGATGATCTTGAGTGTAAATCACAGCAGAGTGCAGGGTACAACTATCATTTGTCCAGTGATACCCTGGTGCCTCATCTTGGATAACATATGAGTAGTTTTCACTGAAGTCAAGGAGAACAATTGCTTCAAAGTCTATTATGAACTGAACACACTAAATAACCAATCAGGTCCTGGCATGTTTCCTCTATATTACAGGCATGAAGCAGTAGATTGGCATTTTGATGAATTGTGCAAACACATACAGAATGTGTTCCGCTAATACACACCATTTTGGATGCAGTTTGCAGAATTTAGAAAAGCCATTTTTAATCCTGGGAAGGTCAAATTTAAAAGCTGAATACAATTCCTTCAAAGTAGCCAGTAATAATCTCTTTTGAATATGCACATTCTTAGAGTATTCATCACTTTCATACGAAGTCCTCACTCATTCTAATGTTTTATCGATGATTGTCTTTCCTTTTCTCAATTCAGGTACAGCTAATATTCCTTTTTCTCTAAAAAGTTCTCTTGCTTGCCGGACAGTGTATTCACTAACATGGAACTCTTCCACTATTTTCTTCCTGCCCCATGCAGAAGGTACCAATGTTAACAGTTGTACCTTTTCTTGGTGAAAGTGTGCAGCATTGACTTTTTCTTGAATTAAGTCTACGAGCACATCTGTATCATGGACTTTCTGAAGTAATTATTTTGGCAGTTTTGGGTCATCCTTTTCAGGAGAAAACTCTTTATCAAGAACTCTTTTAACTTTAGTTTTAAAATTAAAGCATGCTGACTCAACTTTTCTTTCGGCATAAGTTGATCTTCTGAGAGACTAAATACCGTAAAGTTTCAAAGATTACTCCCCCATCTCTTGCAGTGTCCTATTAAGTACCTCAGTTGTTTTTTCTTTTGATCTTTACGTTTCAAAAGTTGAAATACTCTCATTACTATCACTATCAACTACTTCAGTATCAGAAAGCTCAATTCCAAATTTAGGGTGTTTCTGTACTGTCTGTCAACATGGCTTGCATATTTTCATTTCAACTAATTTTTGGAGTTCAGGGATTTTACTGGCTTTTTCTGCAAATTCAAGACTTCTCATTCTTCTCAATTATCTCAGTGATTTTGCTATTTTTTCCTGTAGTTCTTCAACTGATCAAGACAGTAGGGGAGGACGGGGGTAATTGGAACAAGATAAAAGCATCTTTATTTTGTCAGGTTATAACAAGCAGACTACATGCATGATTTAAAAATATTTTTTTCTGCATTAATAAGAGTATATTTGAATGCAGAATATCAGATTAGATATACATCACAGTAGATGTCAATGGAAAAAAGTATTTTCAAACTAGTCCAGGTCCAAAATGTACTATTTACCCCACAAAGGGTTATTGGAACAGGGCTCAAGAAACTTCTTAAATTTAAATTAAATATTCTGATGCATTAGATAAGACACGATTGGCATATGCTCATTTTATGTTCGAAATTTGAAAAAGATCCATGAAAAAACAAAAATTTAATAGATCTCATAAAAGTTGAAATGAAAACTCTTTATTTCCAGCACATAAGGTACACCGGGGTAAGTGGAACCCCATATTTATATAGTTGACATTTCATTAGCTACTGTACATTGAATTGACATTCAATTTTATTAACATTCTATATTCTGGTTAAGGAATATATGCTCTAACTTCAAATGAATTGTAATGCACACATATTTCAATGGTTTCCTTTCTGGAACAAAGAACATGAATCATAGTCAGCATTTACACTTGCCCCGATGATTGGGGCAAGTGTAACCCAAGGCCTGTTAATTTATTATATAGCAAAAAAATATCATTGAGGTAAGTAGAAATAATTCAATGACTTACAATACCAATAGAAATGTAATTTCTTATTACTTTTCATACATTTAACCTATATTATAGGAATCAAATGAGATGTCAAATTTGCATGTGCCTCGCTTATCAAATGCACCTATTATTAAATTAAGTAATAAGTAAATTAATTAAATTAATAAATGAAGTAAATATGTATGTATATAAATAATTAATAAATTAAGTATTAAGTAAACTTATTTTATTACTTATATTTGATGGGGGAAGTGGAAACTAATGGGTTACACTTGCCCCAGTGACATTATAATCTGGGGCAAGAGGAACCTATACAGATTTCACTCATAGTAACATAATTTAATCTACCACACTATTACAGCATGTTAAGATATTATTTGACTCATACCTACTGATTTAACCTCAATGTAATCTCTAAATTTCTTGGTGTGGTAATCGTAAAATGATGTGCCGCACTTGGTCACTCTTAGAGCAGATATGACGCACTTCCAAAGAATAGTGTATTTCAGCTCCTCTACCGAGAGTTTTGGGAAGATAGCGATTCCCGCATATTATCAAAAGTAGTGTGATGAAAATCTCACTAGGAGTGCCACTTCATATCTATTATTTATGCGACGATAGCCATGGGTCCACTTACCCCAAATTTACACTTACCCCGGTGTACCTTATGACATTTTCATGAATTCAACTTGGTTTACAACTTTAACCTAAAATATATTTGTAAACTTAAAATAAATTTATAGAACATTTTGGAAGATGAACTTTTTGAACATTTTTTAGCATTGCATCAGATATTTTTTTAAATTTCTCCATATTTTATCATTATTTTTGTACTGCATGATAAAAGAAACTGTTTCTGGGGTAGCCTGGTGGAATTTTTCCATGATGGAGAAGAGAAAAACTAACAATGCAAAAACTTTTTTTTGACAAAACTTTTATTTCGACACGACCGTGGTTTTGCTGTGGCACAGCATTTTTAGGTGGGTATACAAAATACTACATCAGCCTAATGTATGGTGAAAGTCGGGAGGGAGGGGGGATTGGGTTCGGAGGGTGTTTTGCTAATTTTCTAGACTTTTATCGAAGAAATCATTATTTGTTTCATTGTTGCTATTTTTGCATGATTTTTTCCACGACATGCAATTGTTATAATTTAATTTCAAATTTACACGGTTGAATATTTATTTTTCAATTTTGGCCAATAGATCAACAAATAATATCAACTTATTAAATATTAATTATTATTACTTATTAAAATAATGATAAATGTAAAATGTTATTATTTTTCTCGGAATTGATTATATAATATTATAGGAAATTCAAGAATATTCAGTAATTTTTTGATTAAATATTACAATGAAAATTGCATAAAATTCACGGGACATGATCAAAATTATTGGAGGTATGTAAGGTTTCTTTTCCTAGACAAGAGAACACGCCGTCCAACCCAGCGAACCCGGTAGTCGCGAGACAAGCCAAACGGAGTCCCGTGAAGACCCGCTTAACACCCTCCTGTCTTTGATGCATTCCATGCATCGGGATATAAATGCCAGCAAGGAAAGTAATGAAGCCATGCGTCGGGATATAAATGCCAGCAAGGAGAGCAATGAAGCCATGCGTCGGGATATAAATGCCGTGAGTCGGGATATAAATGAAAGTATTGAAGCCCTACGGCAGGAAAGAAAGGCCGATCATTGTGCATTGCAAAAGGAAATTGCTATAAGTAACGAAAAAATGCAGGCAGAAATGAGAAGTTGGAACGAGAGTTTTTCTCAAGATATGTCACGAGTAAAACAGAAAATAAGCGAAGTCGAAACGCGATGCGTAGACGGAGTGGAGGCGATGGCGAGGAACGTTCGCGAGGAATGCAAGAAAATTGTTAGCGCGGAGATTGGGAGCGTTAAGGTCCGAACAAATGCGTTGGAACAGGCTTACGATGAAGTAGTCACGTCGCAGAGGGGCGAAAAAGATCGCTCGGAAGTATGCGAGGAAAGAGTGAAATCACTCGAATCCAAAGTGGCCGCTTTGACGGATAGGGGCACAACCACGCAAACAGCGGCAATATCGGTGCACTCTCTCTCGGAGCCAACATTTTCTGCCTTCAGCAACGAACACCCTATTGCCTTCCTGAGGGAAGTCAATAATTACTTTTCTATAGTTTCCATTCCGGAGGCTTTAGAGCCGCAAGTGTTTTTCCAGATGTTGAACGGCAACGCGAAGACATGGGGAAACTCGTTGTGGCCAGTCCCGTTGACACTCACGGAATTTAAAGAAAGGTTTTTGGCCAATTTTTGGGACACTGACACCCAATATAATTTCCGCATGCAAGTTATAACAGGGATATATGCTAGGGGCAAAACTAACACGATGAAACAGTTTGCGACTGAAAAAGTAGCGCAGGCGCGTTTGTGTTCCCCACCGATGAGCGAGGGAGAAATCCTTCACTTTTTAATAAGGCAATTTCCCACACATGTTCAGAACATGTTAAAATCCATTGAACAATTAACAGTGGAACGGTTAATTGTATTATTGGGATTCTACGATCAATCCTACCAGTCAAGCACGCCGACGACCATAAATTCTACCCCTCCAGGCGCATCGCAAGGATCGGAGAATACGAGACCGCGAGCAGCTGATAAGGAATATCAGGTGAATTCGGTCACGGTTGAGCGAGGACGAAAAGCTAGGAAGCAGCGGCCAGCGGAGAAATCCCCCAGTCCGCCCCCTCCTAGCACACCTCCATTAGAGGACCAGGATGCGGCGTTAAACACGCGTTGGCTGGTGTGATTCACCTCCGGTCCCCAGCCGAGACGGACAGAGAGAGGATAATCTGTGAAATAGTCTCCACATGTGAGATAGAGGGAGAGAGTTTGAATGGCGAAGGGCAAGGCAATACTTATTACGAAAGACGAGTGTATCCCGTTGTGAAGTGTTGGACTAATGGGATTCAAGGGGAAGCGTTATTGGATACCGGCAGTGAAATTTCCGCGGTTGCCGAGAAGCATTTAAGGGCTTTAGAAGCAAGAGAAATAATCCCTTCCTTTCCCTTAAATCGATCGCGCATCGTATGTGCGGACAGCCGGAAGTCACCACCAATCACTCGGCAAGTCTTACTCTCGCTCCAAATACAAGGAATAGAGTTCGAAGTAGTTTGTCTCGTAATAAAAAATCTTGTAAAACCATTGATTGTGGGAATGGACTTTCTGGTGGATAATAAAGTTCTCATTGATTTAGGCGAGAAAACTGTGAAGGTGAGGGGTTCAGAATCGGCGATAGTTAAGGTTCCCATAAATGTTCGAAGGGAACATGACATCGCTAAAGTGTTAGCCGTGGAGGACAGAGTAGACGGAACGGGAATAGAGGAGGCGGTCAGGAAATCGAACTGGTTGAGCAGCGAGGAAAAAGAAGACTTGCGGAGACTCCTGGTTAGATACGATGCGCTGTTTTCCTCGACTCCGACTCCGATCGAAGGCATCCGCCATCGGATTAAGCTTTCTGAGAATCGACCTTTAGTGCAGAAATCCTACCGAATTCCCATAGCATACTGGCGACAGGTGCAGAATAGAATCAATGAGATGCTCACGCAAGACATAGTCGGGAAGGAATCAATCATTCGCTTCGCAGCTGAGAATTTGAGAGCAGCTGACACAGTAAAAGCAGCACTGCTAATGGTTCAAAAATGGATAGGTAAGTTGTTGTGTTTTGACTTACATGGATTTCTACTTGTGCGGAATATTTTGAAATGAATTAGCCATGTAAGTTGAGGTCTTACTGTGCATAGAAAATGATGACAACATCACAAACCCTATTCCAAATCAAGTATCTGGTTTTCATATTATTCACCAATATAATGAGCACATTTCATGTAGACCTTTTTCACATCTCACACTAACACTCTAGATCTATGGACTGGGCACCCGTCTTTCTTATTGTATACAGTGCAAAATTTTTCCCTCCGCCCTGGCATTTTCCTTATCCCATATATTCCTGGTGTTGCTCTCCTGGGGGTAGACGGACTGGGATGATTCTTTCTATGTGACCATTCACTCACAATGCTATATATTATTTCTGACATAAACTGCACTCCTTATATTTTGTTTCTGGATAGTTTGATTTGTAAATAATGTTAGCATTTAGCGCCATGCTAGAAATAACATGGAGGACCACTTTCTTCCAGTATTTCAATGATCTTCTCTCATCTAAATACACTTACAACATTATATCTGAAGAATTAATGCTGCCTATGGAACGATTGTACTGCTCAATGATTTCTGGACTTTCCTATGGAAATTCTTGACCCTTGGTAATAACTGAATTGCTTTTGGCTATCTAGTTAGTGGACAGAAATAAAATAGGCTTTTTTTGTGATTTTTTCTTAGTATCCAAGATTAAGAAGCTTGTCACTACTAGAATACTTTTTCTTGCCTACACTAAATTTTTTTTGAGATTGTTGTGGTACCATGGTTCAGAATTCGTTAGTAAAAAGTGGTTAAAGTACATGATTGGAGAAGAGTTTCATGGTGGTAGATGTTTGGGACCAGGCAGGCAAGTAGCCAGAAATTTTCTTGAGGGGGGGCTAAGTCTTGTGTATCTTGAAACAAATCAGCCTTGCCCATTCGGGGCTGACATGTTACAAATCTCTTTTCACTGAAGTTCACTGCTAAAATCAGAGCAACAAAATTACTGGGAAAAATTTTGAGGGGGGCACTGAAGCACCAGAAGACACCCCCCCCCCCCCCCCCCGGCTAAGTGCTTGGAACCTGGAGTTTCCAAGAATTTAACATTTGGAGCAGGGAGTGAATATTGTCCTGAACAATAAATTCTGCAGAATCACCACAGCTTCTACTTTCACATTCTTCAGAACTGTCGCTATCATCACTACAGTCAATAATTAGCTGTCTCTTTTTGGAAGGATTATCGTACTTTAGGGGCTGTCGTCACTTTCTACAGAGTCATCGTCATTACTCAGCGAATTAATGTATTCCCAATGGAAATATTGTCCCATATGATACTAGTAGTGTTAATTTAAGCTAATTTCTGTGGGAGTGGATGGGTTTTAATGTGGATGGGAGTGGTCCTATCCAAGTATTATCATTTGTTTTCCTCTACTTTTCCCCATCTCCAGTGTTGCACCTTCTCCTGACTTTGCTCATGGTACCTTCATTAGTATGCAGGTAAAACTTAGTTTTTTATGTCAATTCTTAATTATTTTCAGCACACCCTCATTGTGGCCAACCCAACCAACTTAATTGATGCTCCTATCATTGTGGGTTCACGTAATGTTCCTCCATTACTGTACGAGGGAACTGGCCTCATTGCTGACCGAGACAATCCTCTTGTGCTTCAATTACTAACAGCTGAGAGTACTGCATATTCATATGTACCTGATAATGCTATTAAGGAGGTGAGTATACATTTAGCAACTTCTAACTGACTTGCTGAAAGGTGTCATTCTTTGTGTTATGTCTCTATATATTCCATACTAGTCTTTTGAAGTTGAATTGCTCTGTTTGGGCCTCCAGTATGAGAACTTTTCATGTAAAATTTGATGGTAGCGGTACTGAGGACTTTAATTGCTCATATCTGTATAACAGAAGTTATAAGAGATTCTTTGTCTGGCGGTCCATCCATTCATCGTGTTTGCCATGTACGCTTAAGTTTATAGATTGCTTGTGGAAGGTGCCCGTTGATTTTCAGCCGGGGGTGAAAATCTTTGAGTATAATAAAATAGATTAAATTAAACCCTTGAATTAATTTGTTCAAAACGTATGACCTAAATATTAAGCTACTCGGATAACTCTGAATGGTTAATAAGCTAACGGCAATATAGAAGGTACATAGACTCCAAAGTAACCGAGATCACACAACAATGACAATTGTGTATTAATGTTTAAAGTTCACTACTGCAGTTGTATGCAAAATAAATGCAAGCAGTGGTTCAGTAGTTATCACCCTGCAGCATTAAATTTCTATTGATTACTATTCAAGCTTTAACAACCGTTTCAATGCACACTTGGTGCTAGTTGTTTTTGAGCTTTGCCCTGCAAAGAGAGGCTCAGATATGGAAATTCATATTATGAATGTGTTTCGGGTACCGGTTGATATTGAATGGTGGTAAAAAAAACTTTGAACATTAAATACTTAAAATAAATTAAATTGTATTTGATGTTAAAACTGTTATGTTGTGTGGGGAATTAATAATCTAGACAACAGAGTTTCCGGGCATCGAGAATAATTTTATTCTGCCTGTAGGTACAAGTTTCACACAAGTAAGAACGCTACCCGTCCCCGATTGAAGGCTTGCCATCCGTACCCCACTCATGACTGCGAGAGATTTCCCGAGACTGTCTGCTGACTGTTTTAGATGAGACTGCCTCTTCGCTCCACACATGTGCCCACTTCTTTCACTCTCACTCAACACTTAAATCACTCCCTCATGTGTATGTTCACACTACGCATAATTCCCTTTCCCCTCACAAAGATACACTTATACACAAAATACAAAATTTCATTACAATTTCAATTGATTTTAAATACAAAAAATTGATTTTACTTAAGGAGAGTATCAGTCTGGGGCCCTAGTAGGTCTGGAAGATCTTCTAGGTATCATTTGAGGAGAGGAATGTTACAAAGATATGGGTGTTTTTACAGGCACCTACCACCAATTTGGTGTCTGTATGATTGTAGGGTGTTAATGATCAGACATATGACTTTTTTCAGCTGATTTGCATGACGTTATAAAATTATTAACTAATACTAGATAAGTTAAAATACTAATTTTTTTCTTTACTCTGCCTGGTATCCAACATGGACCTTGTTTAGTACTGTTTTTTATCAATACCTCTTCATTTTCAACAAAGGTTATCTTTGGTTGAAATTTACTTGGGGTGGCTTTTCTTACAACTGGTTTTAAGACAATAAGGGAGTACGTGGCTTAAAACTAAGTAGTAGCTCAGCTGGACTGCAATTAGTCGCTGAACATGGTGTGTTCCTGTAGGTTGCTAAACACTTGTTTAAGCGATCCTTGCAATTACATTGCACTATTATGTACTGTAGGAAAATTTGACCCAAGGGATTTTATTAGAATTTTCTTAACAGTTTGCAATGCTCTTTCAGCTAAGTCTTCTGATGTTGAATTATATGGCGGTGAATGTAGCAGTTCAATACTGTGATTTTGACAAAATGATTTAAATTCCTTTGATCAAATGGAGGACCACTATCTGCAGCAAGGGTCTCTGGAATTCCAAACCTAGCAAAACAAGATTTTAGGCATCCTATTACCTTTGTTGCTGTAGTTACGTACATTATTCACCTTTCAATCCACCTGCTATAGCTATCTACCAGTAATAAAATCTTTACATTTTGACTTTCCATAAAGTCTATATGAATACTTTGCCAAGCCACATCTGAATGAGGCCATTCCTGGAATAATGTATCTCTCTTGCTCGCACTGAAAAGCCAAACACGTTTTAATTGATTGTTCTATGTCCTGCCCTAAGGTGGGCCACCAAACATGAGAACAAGCCAACATTTTAGACTGAACCACTCCTGGGTGCTCATGAATTAGCTGAAGCACTTTACTTTGTAGTTTTTGTGGTATTACAACTCTTTGCCCAATAAGAATACAGCCTTTCTCTACTGATAACTCCTTCCTAGGTTTCCAATAAGGTTCCATCTCCTCCTCCATTACATGAGGCCACCCAGACTTAATAAACTGGCATATGGACAATAATAATTCATCTTTATTTGTTTCTTGCTCTATATCTTGGCTAGACAAGGGACCTACATTCACATTAATAGTGCGTAACTCATGTACCAGTGTTGGTAATGATAGACAAGATAAGGCATCTACATTTCCTATCTCCCTTCCTTTCTTGTACTGTATTTTATACCGATAAGCTGACAAAACTATTGCCTAGCGCTGTAGCCTCGCTGCTGCTACGGTGGGAACTCTGTTAGTTGGATTAAATATAATCTTCAGAGGTGCATGATCAGTAACTAAAGTAAACTTTTGACCGTAAAGATACTTATGAAATTTTTTTACTGCGAATACAATAGCTAGGGCTTCCCTTTCTATTTGTGAATAGTTCTGCTGTGCCCTGGTAAGAGTACTGGAGGCAAAAAGAACAGGTTTTTCACATCCATTTTCGATCTGACTTGAAACAATTCCTACTCCATAACTGGAGCTATCACAAGAAACCACAATTGGTAACATTGGGTTAAAAGGCACTAAAGCTTCACAGTTACATAGAATTTGCTTAGCCTTATGATAAGCATTTTCACACTCCATCATCCAATCCCAAGGCTGATTTGAATGGGTGAATTTATATAAGGGATGTAATAGAGTAGAGGACATTGGTATAAAACTATGATAGTAGTTAATTAGCCCCAAAAACGATTTTAGTTGAGAAGCATTTGTAGGCACTCGAGCCTTAAAAGTAGCCTCTAATTTTTCTTCGCTTGGATGTATTCCTGAACCATCAATTATATGACCTAAAAAATTTACCGAGGAACAAAAAAATTGGCACCTCTCCACATTGATTTTCAAATTATGTTTGTTCAGTCATCCATTACTGCAAAAACATTATTTTTACAATCTTCCACACTTTCACCACAAATTAAAACATCATCCAAGTAGCATGAGACCTTTGTAAGACCTTTAAGAATCGACTCCATAACAGACTGAAAAATACTTGGTGCCGAAGCAACTCCATAACAAAAGCGATTAAATTGATACAGGCCTTGATGAGTATTAATGGTCAGTAATGGGTGACTAACATTCCCCACTACTAACTGCTGATAGGCATCTGATAAATCAATAACAGAAAAAACCTTACCTCCACTTAGAATAGAAAATACATCTTCCATATGAGGCAAGGGATATTTGTCCACAAACAGACATGGGTTGACAGTTGCTTTCAAATCCACACAAAGGTGGATTTTACAATTTTTCCTGGGTACTGCAAGTATGGGTGATGCCCATTCACTATACTTGACAGAAGAGATAATACCTTTCTCTTCTAATTGGTTGAGCTCATGCTCCACCGTTTCTCTTAGTGCATAAGGCACTTGATATGCCCTTCGGAAAACTGGTTTAGAGTTTTCCTTCTGGCTTAGGTTTACTTGAAACCCCTTTATGGGTTCACATTGATCCGTAGACCACAAATTGGGAAATTTGGTCTTAATAGTCTTAATGAAACCCATTGTCTCTAGGTTCTTCTCGTGCAAGGAATTAATTTGTAAGGACTGTATAAAGGTCTCCTTCCACTCCGGAATTAGCACATACAACCATGATCGAAGTAGCAAACATTTATCAACATTATTCTCTACTATGTACCAACAATTTTAAATAGCCTTCCTGACCAAAATTTTTAACTTTTACGATGACTGTACTTTTGAAATTTATTTTTTTTCTATTGACTTAACTTAAATATGCAAAGTTCAATTTGGACCTTGAGCACATCTTAGATGTGTACCCCACAGCATTGCAGATAAAGCATTTCCATTTTACGGGAGGACAGGAGATGGGTTGTGTGGCCTCCCACAGCGCAAATTTCTTTTTCATTGCAGTCCTTGTCCAGTTATAACTGTCCCTATCAGAGCCTTGAAACAAAAACATTGGCTCATTTAACAATAAGAGCCATGTGCTTGCATTTGAGGTATATCATCGGCAGTGTCAAGGCTTAGTCAAGCAAAATAAGTGTCTACAATTAATAATGAATAATCATATCAAAATGCATTTTGCTGGGAAACTCACTAAAAGGAGTGAGAAGTATGAGGTCTTCAGTCACATATTTCTTAGTGTACTATGTCCACCTTTTCTAAGCAAAACTGCCACTTATAATTAGCCTCCATGAAAAGTGATTAGGTAAGCCTTGACCTTAGGCCTTAAGCCTTAGATAAGCAACCTTAATGGTTTAGCATTTCAGATTTACCACTGGCAAAGCTAATGCAGTTGTACCCAAAATAAGTGACCAAATTGCATAGTAGATATTGCCCTGCTTTGTATAATTTCTGTTGAGTATCAGAAGTTTTAGTATTATTTCAATGCTAGTGTACAGTCACTGAGTTGATGGTGATTTGACAACATTGCATCACGGCTTCCCTCTGGCAGAGCCTCGGGAACCTCTAGCCGAAATAAACCCCTCCCCCCTTCTTTCCCTCTTTCATAGAAGAGGCTAACCGCCGGTAATGAGGGATTATGAAAGGTCAGTCTTCTTCTTATGCCCTAAAGATGGTTGTTTTCTCCGACTTGCGCTGCACAACGTCTGAGGTTCCGAACATACCTATATGCTCGCCACCATCATCACAGAAAAAATCGTTGTCACACATTGACATAACATCAAAAATTGACGTTCACTTAGAAGAGGAAATCACAAATCATCATTGTTCATTATCACCCTCCAATTTGTATTTGTCCCTTAAATAATTAATTCCTTGATTTATTGGTGTTGTTTCACATTGTGCCATTTCAGAGCGAGTTCAGTGACATTTTTAATGCTCATATCGATGCGGTCAGAAACTATGTAAATATGTGATCCCAATGTTTTAAGACAAGGAGTAGGCTCAAAAGAAGAAAATAACATTCCGAATTGTCATAGCATTTCCATGAGTTAACCTTAAGATTTATGGTATAGGACCCGTAATTTGAATAATAAGAATACACATGAGATTATTGCTTATATAATACCAATGCACATCTGTTATTGACCATGCAGCCATTTCTCTAAAATCTGGTCTTAGGTCTGCTACGTTAGGAGAGGAGGGCCTCCCTGCGACAGTGATGCAACATGGGGAGCTGCACGAATTTACCCATTGGGGTAAATAGCTGGCAATTCACCGGTCACGTGATGAAATTCGATGTTCTAAGGCTATTCTTTTTCCCGATGATATGTACCACAAGTCTTTGTTTTTATTCAGTGAAAATAAGTTTTGAAATATTTTGTGTATAGTTAATTTTAATTTCCAAAAAAAAAATAAAAATCATTTCCAAGTGAAAATTACGGAAAATTAAATAGAGTTTAAAGTACAGAAAATCCATGGTGAATTAAGAGGCGAATGGGTTAAGAATCTAGGTTGAGAGGGGAAGAGAAAAAATTGGTGGGTGTATTGGGTGGGCGAAGGCTCTTGCTAGCGAAGACTATGAATTCATTGGTGCCTCTCTTACCACATGCATAATGTGGCATTTATTGGTACCCCCACCCTCCCCTTGTTGGACATTACCCCTCAGCGGACTATTAACCCTCCGGACTTAGCCGAAGGACTTGCACGACAGGCGGAGCCAAAGATGCCAACAATGCCTACGATTCCAAAATGCATCGGTTCACGCCTGCACCAATTCATGGCCGCACTAATCACCTCACCGCCTCCGCTCTCACTTATATAGCCCCCTGAATGCGGATGAAGACCAGAAGTTTGGCCATCGTACAAACCGTCATTTGGTGTGCTCCTGCTGGACTTAGAAAAAAGTTCCTGATCCTCCAATGATAAACTTCCACCTCGTCCACTTTACCCATACCACTTTCCCTCCCCTCATAATCTACCTATCAACTGTTCCCACGTTAAACCCCATTCCACTTTGACCTTGCCGAAGACACTACCTTTAATTTTTTCTATAAATGCCGCCAATGCCGGTAGGATTCTCAAAACTCACGCTGAGTCACCGTTAACATTAATTTCATGTTAATTTTTCTATAAACACACCTTAACAGTACTAATTATTGAAATCATTCAGAGGTAGGCCTTGTATGAGATCTATGGAACAAGTAGTATGGAACTATAGTGAAGAATGTAAAAGAGAAGAATATGTTAATGTGAAGAGGTTGGCTTATTGGAGAATTGAGTGGAGAGATGCATGGAACAATCTTAGGATTAATGACTAATAATAGCAATGGTAGTGGACTCTCTTAATTTTCATTTGTTCCATTTAAAAACTGAGAACAGACAAAATTACATGGATCAAATTTTATTGCCAGCTAACAAATGTGACTTAAAAGCAATATGGGTAAAATCTTCTGTAGTCATTAGTGTTTTAAATGAATTGCTTTTATTTTTATGGCTGTGTTGGTTATTTGCATATTATTATTAAAGAGGAAACATTATTAAGTTTATCATGATTGCAATGAATACAAATTTAAAATTGAAATCTCCTTTTTCTAATCTTCTAATTTGCTAAACTTTTCTGATCTCCACACATTTTTAAATATATTTTTTCCTCAATCATTGATGCACTTCCATATATTTTATATGTATTCTCTGATTTCAGTATCCACATGCTGTTGGAAAAAATACATTGCTGATTGCTGCCTTGCAAGCTCGGAATAATGCTCGAGTTGTTTTCTCTGGATCCATGTATTTCTTCTCTGATGAAGCCTTTACCTCACCAGTTCAGAAGGGCTTGGTAAGGCATAAGTAATATCTGCCATAAAATTGATAATACTTGTAGAGTTGTGCATTTGGCTTTTAAAATTAAGCATCCAGCTAATTGATATAATTGCTGCTCTTTTGTGTACTTTACTCTTTTCTACTGCTTTCCATTTTACCCACCTCCACCTAATGTTAGAGAATACCTATTGTAGTTGTACCATTCCTTCTTGTAACAATACTCTTTTTGGTCCATTGTACTCTCCTTAAAATCCTTGAGCTCAATCCTTATGCCATGTGGTAATGACATTTTATGGTGATAAAATACATTTTAGAATATTGCATCCCCTATTGGTAGGGCCCCTGAAAAGTGGTGAATAAATTCGAAGGAAAGCGGTGTAAAAATCATAGTCCTAGCAGTGCAAAAATTGCAAATTTCATGCTCCGGCGGTGAAAAAAATATTTACCTATTTCTTGATTTAAAGAAACAAAGAATTGTATTAAAGGCATAAATTGATATATCTAACTTATTCCATCAAATCTCCATTGATAGTTAACAAACTACACAGAGTTCCACACTAAATACAGGCCATAACAAAGGTGACTCAATGGCCACCTAGCCTAAGGATGGTGTTGTGTGGGTTGCCTCTCTGAGAATTCAAAGTTGCGTCAAATGTATAAACCTTTTTGAGTCAAAAACCTTGTTGAATCAAATATACATAAATATCACTTTCAAACTCCTTTTGGCGATCAAATATGCTGAAATTTTTCGGCATTATGGTCTACAGAGATACTTCTTCTGATCAACAGTAGCTCCGATAGAACTATAAACGTGTGGTGACACCAGTTTATCCAGAGATACGGAGAATTGAAAATATATGCCTGCCCAGACTTGTCTTTTGTAGGTTACTCCCCGCCATGGCTTATTCAAACTGGCAATGCCAGCGTGGCTTCACTCAGGTAATTTTTCTAAAATTGCTTTCTGGACAAATAATGCTCCGCATCATATGGAAATACAGGGTGTCTACCAGTCGGAAAAAGTCGGGAATCCGGGAAAAAGTGTGGAATTTATTAACGTCAGGAAAAAATCAGGAAAAATGGTTGCTTGCCAATCGTCAGGATAAAAATTGGAACGGCAGACATAGCATTACGAAATGAGATATTGTTTCCCATTTTCTTTATTTGTCATTATCAAAGAGGTGTTATTTTAAACCTCGCTGGTCAGTATTTGTGAGTTCGTGACTTTCGTCGTTCGATTGCACTAGACATGGGCACCGTTTCCTGCATGCCGCCGTGTGATAAATCAGCTTGGTCAGTTGCAGGTTGAAGATCGTATACTTCCCTCCTGCCCATGAATGCTATTACGAAAGAATCACCTTGACCGTGGTTATTACAACGCTCCCAAAGATTCAGGCGATCCATAGATCGTACCCTGGTATGATTGTGATATTTTACATTTTGCCTTGTCTCTGAGGATGCAACTCGATTAAATTCCACTAGAAATATTATATTTAAACCATCGCGTCCTAAGTTTCTATGCTGCGCATCATCATAACCGGGTGAGATTAATTAACTTTACTGTGGAATTGGAATGTTTTCTTTCTCTCATCCATTCAGTAAAGCTTACCGTTTGCCATTTTGTTATTAGTATTTCCCATTGAATTGTGTTGCTTTTATACGCAAGCATAACGTCTTCGTGAAAGAACAGAGATCAGCCCCTGGAAAGTAAAAACATTATATTACGTTTTGGTATTTTCCCAGCAGATTAGATGAAGGAAAGATTCTTGGGTCTTCCACCGGGTCAAAGGCTCCATCTCTGCCGACGTTTCCGAAAACTAGTCATTTTCCGAAAGATTCTTGGGTCTTCCACCGGGTCAAAGGCTCCATCTCTGCCGACGTTTCCGAAAACGAGTCATTTTCCGAAACGTAGGCAGGGATGGAGCCTTTGTCCCGGTAGAAGACCCGAGAAACTTTCACTCATTATATTATGTTGTCGTCGACGACGCCGTACGTGCCGCCGCCGACGAATATGTTGTTGGCTCCTGGATGATAAACCTACTGGAGAACTCACAATTTGCCAGCTAGTGCGGTGGAATGTCTTTGTTATTCATCTGATGGCGAGCTTGCTAGCTCGAAAGCCGCCGGAAAGTCTAGTTCATGTGTCAGCATGTGCGAGTTTACAACAAAATCGTTCGTTTTTACTGGAGAACTCTGCATTCGCCAGCTCGAGTTGAGTTGGTTCGTCAGTATTCGAGTTGGTGTGTGCTCAAGAGGTGCCTTTGGTTGGACTGGCGACGGACATTATTCCATTCAAAGGCTCCTTTCACACGGGACGGCGCGAACCCGACCGCCGTGTACGGTGCACAGTGGTGCAGGTTCCCTAATACTTGGTATTTATGAGTCTATAAAAACTTTCTATATAGGGTTTTTGTGCATATACGTTTGATGCACCGATTGAAGAATTCAAAACCATCTTAAGTAAGGACATATCGCTGTTGCTACTCCTCTAGTAGATAAGATAAAATGTTGCACTTGTAACAAGTGCATCATATGAAAAGGAGCAGGCACAGCTTCACCTTCAATTCTCTCTAATATAACAGGTATTGCCCCGATTCTTGTTCTGAAAAATCTGTTTTGTAACTGAAGGTGAGTGCTATTTAACTGTTTATTAATATAGTGCTAATATAATTTGCAAAATTATTTTTTTTAGATAATTTCTTGTTGAAAAATAAAGAAAAATTTTTTGAAAATTCACTTACCTATATATTTTTGCAAAATGATTAATTTGTTAAAATATTAACATCAAATTTATGTTCAGAGATCGCGAAAACCTTTGTGCTGTAATTTTTAATGAAATGAGAATTTTGAGTTTGTGTGAATCCAAGTAATAAAATATTGCAAATACTTTTGTGAAAAAAGTAATTAGCGAAAATATGAACATCAAATTAGCATTCAGCGACTGAAGAAACGTATATTTGTTTTCATTAATCATGAGGTTTTAAATAAGAATTAATTTAATTAAAAAAATTGCAAAACTTTTTGAGAAAAAATTAGTTTACAAAAGTTTTGAATCTAAATTCATATTCAGCGACCTTGAAAACCTACAGACCAAATTTCATATAAATTGAACATTTTTTAATCCAAAATACCAATTATTAGGGATCCTGCACCGTTGTGCAGCGTGCCACCGTGCATTCCTGAAAATAAGCCGTGAATATCACCGTACAGTCCATTTCGAGTATACAGCATTTTAATTTCTAGTAGGAGTTTAATCATGAATGAAGTAGATAAGGTGCTGTGCTTGTACTTTTAATAATGTGGATATAATAAGATGGCCAATTCCAAGTGAAAAATTGGACAGGACTGGGCATTGAACTATTGACCGTCACGATGACACTTTAAGAAGTTAGCCTTTTTGGTCTGGAATTTTAAAATTTTTTTATTGAAAAGTCTTGAAAAAGTCCTGAATTTCTTTTTCATATGTTAGTAGACACCATGAAATATTACTGTGTCCCTATCTCGTACTTTTTTCCACCCCGCCACGCCGGCGACTCTCCAGCTGACAACCCTCCGCCACGGGCGCTGTATAAGTTTGCTGCGTTGGGAATGCCGTTGTGCCGGTGTATATCATAAAGTCAGCAACATATCCTCAACATCAGTGAATTCGATAGTTTATCCTTAAATAAATCTTTTTGTCTACTGTGGCATTTTTTGGTACCCCCCCCCCTCGTTGGACATAACCCCTCTGCGGACTAATTACCCTCCGGACTTAGCCGCAGGACTTGCTCGACAGGCGTAGCCAACGACAGGCGGAGCCAACGACGCCAACAATGCCTACGATTCCAAAATGCAACGATTCCGGACTGCAGCGTTCCGACAAAGCGTGCCGTCAAGCCACGCCGTCTAGCCACGCCGTCTCCTGGCCAGTGTGGTATTCACTTATATAGCCCCCAAAGCGCGCAAGAAGACCAGAAGTTAGGCCATCGTACGAGCCGTTATTTAGTGTTCCCCCGCCGTAGTGAAAAAAGAGTCCCGGATGACCCAATCCTAAGCTTCCACCACGCCCCCTTCACATCATGCCACCTTTTCCTCCCCTCAATTTGCACCAATGGAATTCCACGTTAAACCCCATTGCACTTTGACCTTCCGGAATATTACCCCCTCCTTACCCCAGAGAATACCTCCCCTCTCACGCCCTCTGTTCCAGTCGAGATGGCAAAGAGACGATATCGAGGCGAGGTGAGAGGAGAGTTAGTGTTTGTCGATTCTCCTTTTTGCGCCATGGACTTTTGGTGCAAGTTATTAGTTTTCCCGAAATGGTGAAGAGTATTTCAATTTTGTTGGTTTGTACCTTGTTGTTTAAATACAGTGTTTGATTAGTTAGATTGTCATACTTTTGTGGTTTTTTCTATTTCTGACCTCATCTTGCTCACCTGTCTTGGAAAGAATATTTGTCCTTTGGACAAGCGTTTCTCGTGAACTGCTGTTCTTCTTTCGAGAAACGCTGCACTACCCAAGGAGTAATTGTGACCCGTCATTCACGATTAGTTACCTGTTGCAGGAGTTTGAAAGTGATATTTATGTATATTTGATGCAACAAGGTTTATATATATGTACTTCTCACCAGTGTGTACAAAATTTGGTGGCACTAAAAGGCTTAAAGCTATTTATATTTGCTTCTCACGTGTATTAACCCAGAAAGGTAAAACCTAATTTTCTGAGAGGTGTACCTGTTGCATGCAATGGATTTTGAAGATTGAAGTAGGGGATGAAGAGTGAAGAAGTATGAGGTGAAGAATGCCTAGTATTGTGCTCCATGAATGTTTTGTAAATGGTCATTGTGAATTCCTTTCAGGGTGGGAAGAAATATGAAAAATCTGGCAACCAACAAGTGGTGACTGCATTGAGTCAGTGGGTGTTCAAGGAGCATGGAGTCCTGCGTGTCAACAAGGTGACTCATCATCGTGATGGAGAAACAACTGCCCCTGCTGCATACACTATCATGGATGACCTTGTAAGTACCTGGAGGGAATGTAAATGAGGGCTGTCTTTGGAAAATTTCTTTAATAACATTAATTCATTGGTATTTCATCAACAGTGGTAGGTTTTTGCGTAAAAAAACTTTTACTCTGTGTGGGATTGGGTTGGTTGGTTTGTTTTTGTGTAACTCTTAGGTTGTGCAAAAACTCACAGGCTGACATATCAGCCTTCTCAGTTGGCTGATACGTCACCTGTTACCATCCCGAGTGGAGAAGGTAGTAAAAGTAACTAACATTTGGTAAATAGACCCATTAACACCTGTGAAGATTAAATTTCATACTTCTGCCAAATATGTACTTTTGGACAATGGCTATTATGTATGTGATTACGTAGACAAATGTGGGTATAACGAAGCTTTTATTTGAAAAAAAAACTACCCGCAATGTAAAGCAAAACTCAATAAAGATCATATAGATTTAGGAATTTGTGTCCTCTAATTATATCATCATTCCTTTTTTAAAAAGTCCTTCACTGCGATCTCATTAACCTTGATTTCTTGCAACCATTGTGAGTGATAACTACAGAGGGTGGCATTTTTAAACCTTTGAGTGCCAACCGATTTTCTAGGCACTATGCTAAAATTTTCAAGGCACTTTAGCTGAATTTGCAGTAGTTTAGGATAAAAATTTTGTCTCATATAAGTGAAGGTAAATATTCAAATACAGTGGAACTTGGTTAGTACGTTCCTCCTAAGCATGTTTTCCTCCTTTGTTTGGCAATTTCGCTCCGTCCAGGTACCATCAGCATTAAAAAAATTTTTTTTAATGGTGCTTTCCTGGTTAGTACGTTCAATTACTTGCTATGAAGCAACCCACAAGACCTTTTCTAGTATCTTTTAAGTTGTGTATGCCACCGAATTTACACGTTAGTTTATTATTATCAACCCTTGACCGTCTAACGTTCACCCATATGCATTTCTCAATTTTCGTGACGTGGTGAATAACAATACGCGGCCGTTCACCGGAAGTGTCTGAATAAGGGTCGCAATTATTTCACGGTGATATTCTCAGCCTCATAATATCATGGTTTGCGGTTCTTAATAGAGGTGAGTATTTAGTAGCACGGGTTTCAGGTCGATATTTAAGTCCCGCCCTGTCTGGTATGAAAACAGTCGTTGGTCGTACAGTAACTAATCTTAGCAGTAAGTGAGAAGTCTTGATTATCGCCCACCCCGAGCTCTTCACGAGTTCGTGAGGGGACACTTGTTCATATTGCATGTGTTACGATTGCAAGGGCAGTTTAATTTCTTTTGACATGGAAAGAAAATGGGTGGTGAAGCAGATTACAACTGCAGAAAAGATTGAAATTCTCGTAGAAGTGGACCAAAATCCACACATGAGTCGATTTAGCGAGAAGATTAAACATTCTTGTATCCACTTTAAGCACGATTGTAAGGAATCGATATATCAATCAATCAAATGGTATCATACCAAGAATGAAGGAGCGAAATGGGTACAGCCGGTACAGCTGTTGCTGAGTTTTAGGTAAATATAAAATGTTACCTAATTTTTACTAAGCTTTAAAACAACCAACTGACATACTTACTGTTATTATATTCTCAGAGTAAGACGTAAGAAAGATGAAATGACTTGGCATAACTTGTCCTTTCCTTATATACATTATAAATCATGGGCAAATGCCGCCGTGTTTATGTAATTGTCTCAGGGGAATCTATGAAACATTGTGATTTCCATACATATCATATTGTTTTGGCAATGTCCCGCCCATTTTATTAATTTTAAACGTGCAAAGAGGCGATCGTACGAGAACTTCCGAAAGTAATCGTAATTATGACAACTTTACCTCCTTGCAGTTACCCTAATAGCTATTATTTACTTTCCTGGTTAGCACGTTCATTTTTTGCGGTCCCTTCAGAAACGTACCAGCCAAGTTCTACTGTACTCAAATTCTTGACCTTCGTAATGACTCTACTTTCCCTCCCCCCTTTGCACACCTACCAATCCAATTAACTGCCAATCTGACCCAATTTAGCCTCCACTGAGCTCAGCCTTCCTCACTACCTCACCCATTTCCATTATTAAACTTCCCCTTCCACCTTCCTCCCCTACAGAGGGTTTATAATTCTGATGATGACTACCATATAAATAACCTTGAAAATGGCGTAAAGTACTGAAACGCATTGTGTATCTTATACTTACCAAATAAAACAGTAGACAAATATGACAGCTTGTTTGCTTCTATCCACGGTTCTCTTTTAATTAAAGCTTACATGTGACGGCATATACCATGCTCGCTGCCATGCGCCTGGAATTATGGCAGTTCAAATTCTCCGTGGACCCTACCTCGTCCTTTAAGACGAGCAATCCTAGCTCAGCTCTCTGTGAAGGGGATGTCCACACCAAAATTTTGTAGCTTGGACGGGTTGAGTGAGGGTGGGTGATGCTGTTAGGAAATTTGGGAGGGTATGTGATGTTGGGGGTAAGGATTATGATGGCCGGGGAGTTTGGGTTTATGGTGCACGGGGGGAAAAGTGTCTGGTTGTGGAGAGGGAAGGTCCCAGTTGTGGGGGCGTATCTTTTAAGAGGCCTGCAAATGGGTGCCAAATCCGGGAGACCCTCATCCGCCCATGCTGGGCATCCTCACCCGTGTTCGCCTCTGCCCATGTGACGTAGACGCCTGACCATGCCTGTTCGACCCTGGTGCCCGCATTATTGGTGGGTGCCCGGGTTGCTCGCCCAAACTGAGGGGAGGGGTGTTAAAAGAGCGAGCGAAAAATATTGAAAACGGTAAAGATGAGAAAGATACACGTCAGTAACGATCTTAGGGTGGTCGCCCACCCAGCCGACGGGTGACCGACTATACTCATCAAGTTCTCCGTTAGGTCACATTTGTGACACTTCGGAAAAGTCTGCCAGATGTCTTCAGGTTGAGCCTCTCTCTTTATCTCTTACACACAGGCGGGCAACCCTCGCCCTTATATTGTGCCCATTTGCAGGTCTCTAGTATCTTTATCTCTCTTGCCAAGCTATAAGGATGGCATCATGGAACGTCTGTGTGGTTCCTTCTTCTTCAGGGCAACCCTGAAGGGCACGTGGTGGTGGCTGATAGGAACCACTCCTGGTGTTGAGTGGAATGGGGAGGGTCAGATCCACCCATAACCACCTGCACACGCCCCCCAGGGATGCACAGAAGATGAGGAAGGAACATCACAGACGTTCCGCGTTGCTATTCCCCACCCCCTTCCCACTTCCCCTTCAAGCTCAGCGAGACAAATAAAGATACACCCTCAACTCTTTCCTCTCCACAACCCCCCATGCACAGTAACCCTAAACTCCCTGGCCGTCATATAATCCTTGAGGAGACAATGCTTAAAATATGCCGAATCACACCCCATTTGTCAGCAAGGTCTTAGTAGTAGAAAATAAACAATATTGCTTCCCAGGATCATTTATTCCGCTGACGATAGATGGAAGACGCTACAAGTAATAGCCTGCGAATGTTTTTTTTTGGAAACGGGATTAGTTCCACGCTTTTTTATAGCTATGATTGGGCAATAGAAGACAACCAAAACACGATTGGGCCAGCTGCCAACATAACTGCTTAGATGTTTGAAGCAAATGTCTCTTTTTAGCGTCCATACTACATTCCAGTCTCAACTGACTCTTCCGAAAATAAAATTCTTGTTACAAAATGTTCAACTTTTGTTTTCTATACGTTTTCGATACTGGGACGAAATTTTGCCAACACTACGATAACTGACTTAAAAGCATTGACATAGTAGGTACTTATTTACGATCTTTTAAGAATGCTTTCATGGACAACAACAAAAGATATACAATATTGCCGAAGAGAACAAAAGATAGAGAAAACAAAGTTAAAATTTTTTTCACAACTTTTTTAAAATGTTTGAAATTACGAAGTGCTGATTTTCCAGTCCAGCTGACTTCATATTATCGAGAGTTTACAGTAATCCTTTTTTTCATGCTTTCATAAATTATCATCTTAATTGTGTGCAATGAATTTGAATAATATTACATGAATTTGAATAATATTACATGAATTCAACAAATAATCTCAATCATGGGTACTGTAATTGATAGCACTGCCAGAAGAATCTTCTATTGTCACAGAAGAAATGTGCTAATTTCGCTTAATATGCTATTGCTAAACATTGGTGTAGTATTTTTTGAAGATGGCTTGTTAGATTTCAAATAATGGGTGAAAAATAAAGACATTAAATGCCTATTAAAAAAGATTCATTCTCATGAAACTTGATATTACGAAATGCCTATTTTTTCGTCCAGTGGATTTTATAATATTGTTTTTACTGTATTGGGAGTTGTGCTAACTTCATACAAAATTGTCTTGGCAGTTTTCGTGTAATCTCCCTGTAAGGCTGTGAAAGATGTATCTACTGTTTCCTTGAATAAATGTATTTTTCATGTTGTACCTCTTTTCCTATCTTTGGAAAATGTCAATGGCAGTTTTAAATTATTGCTGCTAGATACATAGATACCATGTGATATTCCTTAACCTGTAGATTCAGTGAATTGTTTTTTGCAGAATTGCTTCATTCTTCTTTCCCGACTGATGTTCTGGTATTTATTTTATAGGTGTATACAATTGATGTGGATATTCTTGATAAAGGAAAGTGGATACCATTTGAAGCTGATGACATACAGTTGGAATTTGTTCGTATTGACCCATTTGTGCGCACAACATTGAAAAAGAAGAAGGGTGGGAAGTATGAGGCAAGGTTTAAGATTCCTGATGTTTATGGTGTGTACCAATTGAAAGTTGATTACAACCGTGTTGGTTACACTCATCTTTATAGCACTACACAGGTAAGGAAGTCAATCTCCTTTTGTTTGTTTTAGGCTATTACCTTATAAATATAAGTAGTATTTTTATCAGAAATGTCTAGATTAGGGAAAGTGTGTTTTATAGCAGTCCTGTGTAAGGCCTTCTGCAGTATTGTCTCACATTATGGGTGAGTGAAGCAGAAAGGCACAACATGACTTTAGGGCTCAACATGAAGTTTCATTCTTGATCTTGAAAGGTCTCACTTCCATTATCCTTGTTTTAAAGCCATGGAAATATATATAAGTACCCACAACAAACTTGAATATGTACTGAATGTAGTATCTGTGTTAATGTGATGCAGGCACGTAGCCAGAAATTTTGCTTTGAGGGGGGGCTAAGTCTAGTGTAGCATAACTTGAAACAAATCAGCTTGGCCCATTCGATGCTGACATTTTACAAAACTCTTCTCTTAATTTACAGTGCTTGGAATTTACTTTCCCAGTGCCCATTCCTATCTCTTCTCTTTGGTCAAGTTCACTGCTTACCTTGTTATGAATCACTTAATTTTACCGGCCCCAGATCAGAAGTTCAACGCTTTACATACATGTCAGGTTGAAAAGAAATATTATTAACCACACACATGCATCAAACTAGTGATCTCGTTTCAAGTCACTTAACACTTGAATTATACGCAGTGTTATCCAGATTATCTTGCCCAGTTAAAATCAGAAAGACAAAATTATTGGGAAAAATATTTTGACAATATGAACTTAACATGCAAAAAACCTGGTGTGTTATGGAAATGTGAAGTGATGCTTCAGTGGTATAACTTCATTATCTATGAAATCCTTTACAAAATATTAGGTTGATGAAACTTGATATTATGAAATGCCTATTTTTTCGTCCAGTGGATTTTATAATATTATTTTTTCTCTATCTTGTACCATGATACAATATTTTTTTGGTTAGAAAACTATTGGCTATCATACCAATATATAAAAATGAAGTGGTATCTGTCTGTCTGCCAGTTCTATGTAACGCATCTCAAAAACTAGAGAACCGATTGAGCTGAAATTTTGTAGGATTCTAGCGTATACACTAGAAGGTGCTATAGGCTGCATCAATAATGGCTCAGGGCCCGGGTTCGATTCCAGGATTCGGATCCAAAGACACGGAGTAAAATCGGATCCGGATCGTAGATTTTAAATTTTCGCGGCTTAGCGATCGAAGCGATCCGTGAATGGAATATAGGTGCGGTAGATATTGACAAAAGGAGGATGCGTAACTCAGGTCACGAATTTAGATGAAAATATTCCCGTGCAACTAGGAGCAAAATAAAGAAATATGACTTTTTTCCCCATATACCGTTATCGCGAGAAAAAAAATACGTAGGATGTCATGCGGGTAGCCTACATTCGCGGCGATCAGGCGGATAACGAGAGCTAGTGTACTGCACGAAGTCCGATCCCTATTGCAGTTTAATTTTTTCTTTCAGTCACTGCATCTAAAATGTTATCATATTCAATTTCAAGCCATTACATCTGAATACTCACTTTTGTTTATTATACTTTTGTTGCTTAAATTAGATTTACAAATGTACCACTCATAAATTAAGGATGGTCTTTCATTTCATTCGCTACTGAAATCTTATCCGAAGACAGTATTATTTCAGATCCAGAGATTTTCACAACTCGTGGCTGCGTGATCGATGTGCACCGCGAATAGAATGTAGGTATGGTAGATACTGACAAGGAGAGGTTAAGTAACTCGGGTCACGAAATGAGAAGATTTTTTCCGTGCCACTAAAACAAAATAAAAAAATACTCGTCTCGAATTTTTTCTCCACATGTGGATGCGCGAGGAAAAAAATTAAGCCGAATGTCATACGGGTTGCCTACATTTGCCAGATTCCCGTGAACCTATGATAGAGCAGTTGTTAAAAATGAGGGCTAGTGTACTGCCGGTCGCGAGTTTGATCCTTAACACTACCCAGGAATACAGCCTTGTTGTATTGCTGTGGTAAACTAGTAGGCAGTCAAAAAATGTAGATTATCAGAAATTTCATGCCAATTTATAAGTCAAAAAAATAATAAAATTTGGCGCTAGTGAAATGATAAAAAAAATTTTATTACAGAATTAAATCGTAGATCATTACGTTAGCCTTACAATGTATTTTTAAGTGACGCATTTCTAAATCTAGTTTAAGCGATAGAAGTGCAAAAAAGTCAGTATCGACACACAAAGGTTGGAATTGAAATGATAAAGTTTTGATCCAATGGCTTAAAGAAAAATTTTAAACAGCGACAAGAATCAAATTTCATTACCTGCAGTCCACTACTCCACTCTGCTATTGTCATCTTACACGAGTTTGGAGAATGCGGGCTCCCTACATGTCATTCTACTCGTAACGTTGGGCAAATATTACGGGAGAACTCTAACTTAAGTAAAGAAAATGCTGCTTATCAGACTCTCTTTTATTCTTCCTCTCTCCAAAACCATCAACAACCCAACAATCCCCCCGCTTCACTCCCCCAGCAACCCACCAACGTCTCCCAAACAAACAAAACAAATATCAGACGTTACATACTTTTTTCTTGCAAATGGAAATAAATCTGAGACATTTTTAAAATTTTGCTTCTAGTAGCATGAAAAAGAGGCTAATCTCATTTCAAGATCAGAGTTACACAACCTCCCCTTAGGAGTATAAAATTCTCAAATTCCATTTGAAAGGTTATTATTAATAAGACAATGCAAAATTATTAGTTTAGAGATATTCTATAATAATTTTTTCGTCTTAGAAATGGTATCCCCAGATATTCCATAAATGGGATCTCTTGGCCGCATTAAAAATATTTTTGTTTCTAAAAAAGAATTTGAAAGCCTTCAAGGATTTGATTAATAATTGGAATATTTATTAATGAAAATGAACTTATAAGTTTACTTTTAACTGCACTCTAAAGAATAGTTTTCAAAAATATATTGCTTGATGAGTATGTGATAAGGAAAGTGATCTTTGTATTAGAAGTTACAAGATATAGGTACCTATTGCATCCGTAAATTTTGATCCAGGAAAATATATCCTCATAGATGATAGGAAGTTGATTTTTTCTGCAATAAATTTACCTGTTTTTTGGTAATTCTATTGTTGCTGTTTTTATATATACCTATATTAAAAATCTAGGATTAGAAAAGGACTGAAATTCAGAATCGAGTATCTGAAACTTAGGATCCGAAACCGAGATAAAGATCCGAAACCCAGGCAAGGTTCCGGATCCGACAAAAAACCTGGATCCATCCATCACTACTCCCCACCTTTCACACTTGACGTAATTATTGAATGGCCCCCTTAGCTCCCTCTCGAAGCAATTTAGTCAGGTCACAAACCACCTCAAATATGACATTCCTAAATATGATGCTGCCGTTGCTAATTGCCTCCTATTTTCGCTCGCAGTGGCGCGATTATGTTTTGTTTGTTTATACAAATATTTTTATATTTTTGGTTCCTTCTAACAATCAAGGGGTTATGTTCATCAAATTGTTATTCGCTTCTAAAACTCGTGCCGTCCGATTTTGATCCAGTCCAAGAACTTGGCTTTGGTTTGTATTTTTCTCGTAGCTTAGTGATACCTATGCCAGTAAATTGGCCATTAACTTTCCCTTCGATGCCTTTTCAGTAATCTTCAACTTCCCAGAACTACCACGACACGCTACCTCTTCCTTGAGGAATTAGACATTGTCAATTTGTAATTTTACTGAAGGAAACATACACGGCCACGGAAATAAGATACACAGCCGCGAAAAATGTATTAAAAGTGTGTACAATTTGTGTGAGGGCTTAACTTGTGAAGGTTTAATATATTTTTTCATTAGGGCGGAGGTTACATATATTTTTTCATTCTTATAGCTTTTAATGTATTGATTTCAGCTTTTAACATTTTCTGAGTTTGAGGAAAATTTAATTCAGCAGAAATAAAATATTCCGATCATAGGAGACCTTTTGGCAATCGGTCAGGGAAATTGGTAAAGCCATCAGGGAAAAATCAGGGAAAAGTCAGGGAATTTGAAAATTGGGTATCAGTAGCCACCCTGTTCTATAAATTACTAATACAATTTAAGATATATTATGTCAATGCTTATGTTTTGTATGCAAAAATTGGCTTACAGTTATCTTATGCTAAAAGTCAAATTTTATTCCTATTTTCTAGGTGTCTGTGCGACCCCTTCAGCACACACAGTATGAACGCTTCATCACAAGTGCATACCCATATTATTTCAGTGCATTTAGTATGATGCTGGGAGTGTTTCTGTTCAGTGTGGTTTTCCTGCACTATAAAGATGATCCAATGGACCCTGCCAGCAATTGGAAGAGAAGGCAAGCAGCAGGCAAAGATGAGAAAAAGTCTAAGAGTGATTAAGTCAAGATAATTATTGTTTTTATCACTTCTGTGATTGTGATTTTTGTTTATAAAAGTGAACTTGTTTTTAAAATAAAAGTGGGATTCATTTTGGTAATGACTTTTTAGTTTAGACTTGATCATTAAATTTTGCCTTAATAATTCTGAGTGTACCTGTCAGTTTACATAAAATTTCTTAGAACGTTTTAATAATAAATCACCTAGTCATGAATTTTTCCTCTATTAATTAGCAGACAATGCTCAAGCCAGATTTAAAGATTATGAAAATCAAAGTATTTATTCTTCAAAGTGATTAAAAAGAATGTGCGTATCCGCATATGTTTTATACCGGGCATTCCTAATCCGTGAGTCTCCATGGAAATCAGGGAAAGCATTAGAGTAGAAACCATAGATTAGAAAGCATAAGGGAATGAGAAATAATTACTTGAGATAGGCGTTATTGTAAGTTGGACCTTATACATTTAAGTAGAGTTCTCAAATGATTATCATCTTTAATTTAAAACTCCTGTTTCAATCTTAATATAAATTTCGCATGGTGAAATTTGCCATGGGATACATTGGGAGGGATCCTCCCTAAATAAGTTATGTTTTCGAAGAGGAATAGTAATATTAATTAAAATATGTCATAGCACGTTCATTAAAAGTTTCATTTGTGATGAACCAGTGTGTCATCATCTCACTGTTTTCAGCAGTGTTTGATTCTTAGACAGTGTGTACTCTACCCTCTTATCATTGGTAGCTGTAGTTGAATTAGGTTTCTAGATGCTTCACCTGGCATGGTTATATCACATTGTCTAACCTTACGTAATTCTAAGAAAAGCAAGGTGGGATTCAGACCCTCAACACAAGGGCTGTCTGGCTGGAATTTTCGTTTTTGTGTTTATTTTATTTGGAAGAAAGTTGCCTCTTCTTTACCTTCCCTCATTCTGTTCGTGGTCTATTCTTTTCTTACATCTTCCCTACTCCAATTTACCACTCTTTAGTCTTCCTCTCTAGTCAGCTCTTTATCACTATCAATATAGACATCAACCTTTCTTCCTGTTCAAATACTTATGAATTTTACAAAATGGTTTATTGTAACAACACATTGGTCAAGATATATCTCTCTTCCTGGTAATCTGTGCAAAGATATGTTATTGTTTTTAAAGTTATGCCTTGTCATAATATGCTTAGTTATGCTTGTGATGTTATTTATACAGGGTTGGTCATAACTAACTGCATTCATTCTTTGGGTCCAAACCATATTTCCTGACTGCATTTTCTTCTCTCACTTTTAAAAACTTCCTATTAGCTCTTTACTGTATGTTTGCTTTCTAGTTTGTCTTATTTTACTTCAAGATTGTCATGTTATGTACTACTGCTTCTTTGTGTGTGGCATGGCATTACAACATACCTGTGACTTGTTTTGTTGCGTATGTTTTTGTTTTAATCGTTACTGACAGTGTTTTATCACTCTTTTTATTTTATTTCACTACTCTACTGTCATTCTAGGTAAGTGAGTACCTATTATAGCTATCCTGAGTGACTTTTGCCTTCCTCTATAAATTACTGTGAGACTGATAATTCAGTTGTTCTTTTCTCTCTCCCTCTTACATTGGTCCACCATAGTTTGCTATTGACTTGTTAGTCTAGCTATTCATATTTCCTTTTTCTCTCTGTGATCTTTCTCACTATTCCCTCTGATGAAACTTCCCACATGTGAATATTTTCTTTATGTTTGACATCCGTTGATGTTCTGGCCCTTGTTTGAGTCTTTTTATTGGATTTGGGTATGATATAGGTAGACTATTGATTTTCTGGAATATGTGTTATGTGCTTACTTCCTAGGCCATTCCGGATTGTTGATTTTTCCAGACCTGCTATGTTTAGGATTGCTGCTTTTTTATGCTTCCATTGCTGGACATAGAAGGTAAAAAATACTTCCTTCCATCACAGCAACCATTTTTTTAAAGAAAGCAAAAGAATCACTTATTGTAAAGTATATTACTTAGCTTCAATTTCAATGGGGATGAATGCAATGCCTTCTAATGCACAATTATCATTAAAAACAACTTGCAAATTACATTATGCAAATATTTTGAAGGATAACATAAGCAAACACCCTGTGCTATCCAATGGCTGCCACTGAATTTAGACTTGCCGAGATGGCTATTTCAAATTCTCATTATAATTTATCTGCAGTAAGAGGCTCTGGATCAGCAAATTTCAAAAAATAGATAGTCAACCTGTAAAAGAGAGATGAGCCCTGGGATCATCAGTGCATTGTTGTAGTGTTGATGCTGTGTGATAGTATGAAAGATAGGTACTTAAGCTCAGCGAAAGCGGGTGTTTGGAAACACTTGTTGTATATGTGCGGTTTTTAAGGTTGTAAACACCTGAGAGTAAACGATTTCCATGTAGGTGGTTTCTCAAGTGGTTTGCTGTTCTTTTATCTGTGTATCCTCTGACCAGTGAATGAAATATTCTCTCATTAATCTTCAAGGTGTGTTATTGGGTGAAGTAATTTCATAGTATTTAATGTATTATACCCTATTTTAAGAACTGCTGAAGAGCAAAGCAGGTTGAGCTTCAAATGAATTTATAAACTTTAGCAGTATCTCACCACTCCTAGTCATCCATGTAGACAACTTGAAAATGAGACACCTGGAGTGTGTTACCATTATTATGAGGTAACCATGCCAAACAAAACCCATATCATGATTCCATCATTTACAGCTATTACCTTGGTTTAGAATTTTGCTTATTATTACCCCTGCAGGATGGGGGATAGAGAATACTCCTGCAGTATCCCTGCTTGTCGTAAGAGGCGACTAAAAGGGTGGTTCTGGGATCATTCCTTTTGTTGCTTAGAACCAAGACCCTTGGAAGTGAGCCACTTCTATTATCACTTCCTATTGGGTATATTAGGAATTTTAATGTTTCTTTTGCTAGGTTATCCAGGGGAGAGGTGGAGGAATTGGAAAATGTTTGGGCAAGTTGCTGAGCAAAGAGAATAGCTTTCTCTTGGTTGATGGAATGGAATTTTTAGGCGACCTTTAGCATTGAACTGCTTTTGGGCTTTCTGCTTATGTTGTGCATTTTTTTCCAATGTTTTTTTACTGGTTTTTCTTCATCTGCATTGATTACAGATAAGATAATTGAGGGGTGGTGAGTTTGTAATTTAAGTCTTACTTTGTCTTAGATTTTTGTCGTCTTCAGCAAAGAGTGGGTTTTTCGTTCTCCTGAAGCACATATGGCACGATTTCTTTCCTTTATTAGGGTTAAGATATGGGACGGGATAAAATGGTTGGTAGGGTAATTGTGGTGAATTTGCTTTTTTTGGATGTGATGTTGAAGGAAATGGTATTGTTAAGTGGTTCTATTGCATTGTCTGTTTCTTCTGGGGATTTAAGTGTTAATTAAGAAAATGTGGAATATGAGGGGCTGCGTGGTGTTTGAAGAGGTCCCAATTTATACACGATGACAGTAGCCGACCTGCTGACCATAGGTAGGGTCAGTATCTTCTCCTGGTATACAGCCACAAGTAAATAAATTCGAAGATCATATTCATATGAAATAGAAATAACATCAAAGTGATGCAAACTGAATTCAATATCATATAGCACAGATGAAAATAAGATGTGGAAAAACAGAATGCACAGGAACGCCTAGCTGTAGTTGGACAGCTTTCAACTTTTTCGAGATTTTGGCAGAGTGCTTAAAATTCCCCACTAACTTTCTTGATTTTTTAATGAGATTGTTCATCTTTGGGTTGTCAAGGAAGCCATCTTTAATGACTAGTTGCAATGTGTGGGCAACGCATGAAAAAGCCTCATATGTACTTTTATTCAAAGCAGCTGTGATATCTGGCCCATTATCCCTAACAACTCCAACAATCTTGTCTGAAATTTCCCACTCATCAAAAACTAACTTGAGAAAATTTATAATGCTTTCTCCTGTATGTGATACTTCAGGAAATGGTGCCACGTCCAAACATCTGTGGGTCAAGGTAATGGCATTTCTGTCTTCTTTGTAAAAATGGGATGTAACATCCATAAAGTCATTTTGAGCTATAGAAGTCCACATATCAGTGGTGATGGCTACATATTTTGCTTCTTTGAGCTCACTCTTTACTTCACCTGTGACTTAAGTATACATCTCACATAAAATTTTATTGGAAAAAGTTTTCCTAGATGGTACAGCATACCTTGGTTCTAAAAGTTTCAAAAACCCTTTATTTTCAACAATTGTCAATGGTTGGAGGTCAATACAAATCATTTCTGCATTGCAACGATCAACAAATTAAATTGTTGATCGTTTTTGCCCTTTCATCATTCGGAGAAAATTTGCTTACCCTTTCAAAAGTGCCTTCAAGGGTAAGCTGCTTCTTTTTTTAAATCTTGATCACCTTTGGATAAAGTGATGGTGATCATGATGTATCCGATGTTGGTGAGTATGCACTTTGGCCTACTGGCAGTTCAGATCCAGATTCAGTATAAGGATCACAGTGGTCACTTACTTCTATGCTCAACTCAGATAGGTCATCAGGATCATCACTTTCTAGACTTCCAGAGCTAGTATCCAAGTTAGGCCGAGTGCTTGTACTTCCAGGGTAGGCTTCAATTTGGGGCTTGAAAAATGCTACTATTTTACTAGTGGATCCATGTCTTATTGCATTGCTTGTACTTGGTTCACTTGACACCGATTGAGTTAGAATTCTAGGTTTGGGCCTAGTATATACCTCACTTTCAAGTTTTTGTCCACGATTTTTATGAGTTTTCAAATGTTTTAACAAGTTAGTTGTCGTTTTACTAGTGCCACCTCTTGAAACTAACTTGTCACAAATGCCACATCTTGCAAACTTGTCATTGTTTGGGTCGATTTTATAATATTTCCAAGCTTCTGAAGCCATTACGTTGACTAAGCTTATATGGGATCCAGGAATGAAAGTCCATAAAAAATAACGTAATGTTTAGCAAATAAGCAATTTACTAAACTTTACTTCTAACATATGAACTTTATAATAGGTTATTTGCTGAACTTATCGCAACACTATACTCTTTAAACATTCAACTATTTCCTTCTCTATACAATCCACAGCGGTACGCATCGAAATAAAAAAACGACAAACTAAAATGAAATCGCTGCGCTTACTAACACTCGCGATAGTGATGCCGTAATGCCAGATAATAATTATACATCGAGCTGAGTCCAAAAGTCGTTGTTCAAAAAACATTCTCGTAATAAATCATATTTTCAAAATTTATATCGGCAGGATAATGCGGCAAGTTAAATCAGTTTTTTTTGGTAGACTGAACTCTCATTAAATCCAACCACTTTGGTCTTCCATTTAAAGAAGTGATAGATTTATTTTAGTCAATGCGATGTTATTTAAGCGGTACGATGTTTGCAGAATGAGTATCCCGATGGCAAGATTTGGTGCCTCAATCAAATATGATATTTAAATGTCTCGCTCA
This sequence comes from Platycnemis pennipes, assembly GCA_933228895.1. Lineage (NCBI taxonomy): Eukaryota > Metazoa > Arthropoda > Insecta > Odonata > Platycnemididae > Platycnemis > Platycnemis pennipes. The sequence goes on along the minus strand of OW121851.1, from coordinate 124,299,692 downwards.
ACTCCGTATTTCACGTAACCAACACGCAGCACCCACAGCATATTTCAGCTTTAAAACTTTCATTTTGGGTCTTTAGAAGGCTGAGACAGATTGGCTGACCGTAACACGATATGTCACGTCTCGACCAATAAGAAAATGAGAATATAGATATTCTCGATTTTAAATTACGATTGAATTGAGCCGTGATCTCTTTATTAAAGTATGACAAATGTCAGCATAAACGAACAAATACATTGTAAGGTACTAAACTTGATTAATTTTTATTGGTATCTAAGTCGAACTTCTTTAAAATAATACAAATAATCATATAAATTATCCAAACCAAAGAAACCGAAAATTGAATGGCAGTCATTAGTAGTTCGATAGTTTCATTACTCATCAGCATAAAAATACAAAACAATGAATTTAGAACAAAAAAGATGGCAATCACCATGGCAACCGGCCGTTGTGAAGTACTTTACCAGTCGTGTTTCATATAGGTATCGCCGGTATCGGTATCGACTTTAGGCGATTGATTCTCGATACCGATACTAAGTCGCAGGAATCGGTGGTATCGAGAATCGACACATCCCTACTTTCTACTGAATCTAGTTCATTCACAACCTCAATTACAGATACATATTTTCTCTCTATGTTCATAATAGATTTCTGAAAGACTTGGGACAGTGAAAAAACAAAATTAAGAAAAGATTTGGCAAGTGGGTTTCCAAAAAAAGACTTCAACATTTTTGGGCAGTTATCAATTGATAAGAAATATGATTTCAATGCTTCAAATAGTGAAATCATTCTTTCTACAGCAGGAAATATACTTAACCACCTAATCTTTGAGTGATCCCCAATGAAAATTTTGTACACAATGTACACAGGATTTCCTGTGTACAATTGTGTAAAAATTATACACAAAATGTGTACATTGTACACAAATTTGGCTTTACACAATTTGTGTACAATGTACACTTTTTATACAATGTACACAACTGTGTACATTGTGTACAATGTACACAAGTTTATACTAATTGTGTACAATGTACACAAGTTTATACTAATTGTGTACATTGTGTAAATGTAGGTATACATTGTACACAAAATTGGCTTTACACAATATGTGTACAAAGCACACTTTTTATACAATGTACACAACATTGTACATTGTGTAAAATGTATACATTGTACACAATTTCATACAATGTTCACCTCGTATAATACTACATAAATTGTGCACAAACTGACCTTCGGTAATTGACAACATTGAGCTTATAAACTGTAATTTGCACCCTCAATGAATGAATGCACATGCAAAATTATTCCAGGTTTCCATAAAATCACAAATAGAAGTACCATTGAAACAAATTTATTCAACTAACAAATAAAATTCAAGTACAGAATTATAAAATAAAATTAAAAGTTAAATCAATCCTCAAAAATTCTCTAAAATACAATTTAAAAACATCAATCCTCCGATTCCTCTGGAACTTGTGGGGCTGTAGGTTTAGCAGCACTGGCCAAGCCATCCAGCTTCTTCAATTCATTTAGTCTTCGACCCATTGCAGCCACCAAGTCGGAATTTTTGGACCTGGGACGCCCATTTTTACATTATTTTCGTGTATAAATGCTGAAAAAATAATTCAGGGTACTTGTTGACTAATATCTCAGTTTGAAGTGAATTTTGAAGCTACAAAACAATTCCCAAATAGTAAGAAAGAAAGAATTTTTATGTAACAGTAATAATACAGCTGAGCACCCATAATCTGGAAACTCCCGACAGTTTCACAGCCTAGCAATAGTACTGAAACTCTGCAGAAGGATATTTTTACCAGTACTTTATAATAAGTTTTATTGAAATGTAATTCATGATGAAATCTTCAAATTTTAACTATTGCTCATTAATTATTCAATATGACCAAAGTATTCCAACAAGCGTGGTGCCTTATAGTTACACAACTCCACATTGATATAATAGAGTATTGGCACAAGTTTCAGCTTTCCAGTTATTCAATTCTCTTAAACTCCTTGGTCCCCGGGTAATGGTACTTGGAGGGTGCATTGTCAAAAGAATGCCATTAATGTGTTCAGACATCCTGCCAATATACCAATGCTCCTTGGAGTGCATGCTGTCTACCCACAAATGCAGTAATTGCCTCACAACCCCAAGGTATACAGCATGCATAGCATCAGGGATAAATGATGAGGACATATCAATGGTGGGAATCAAAGAGATAACTGAAGGCCACACAACACAGGAGTCATTAAACAATTTAGAATACATTTTAGAACTACAACTGGCTGAATTATACGACATGTGATGTTTCACAGTGTGATATGCAAAGGCTCCTTCTGCTGCTGCTACATTCTTTGCTTCACCACTTTGTTGAATAAAATAACCCTTGAGCCCTGAAGTATTTGATGCAACTGCTATATTCTTCTTGTGTTTTTCCGTCATTAAATGCTTAGTAATTCACCTTTACCTCCATGTGATACACTCACATATGTACTGAAATTAAGAGAGAAAATTGGCTTAGTTTATTTACTAAACATATATATACATATATAATGGCTAATAGTCGATAGGCTTACTTACTTGCATATTATACAGTACGCTTCGAGCTCATGCTTTCCTCGTTTAATTGAGGGAAAATCCTTTGTCCATGCATCATTGAATTTTGATTGTCGTTTTTTAGACATCGTATAAAAATTAACCATTAACGGTAAATTTGTAAATGCTGTTGAAAACTATCAAGAGAAAACATAATTACCACAAGTAAACAACGTTTGAACACTTCACTTTGATTGATTGCTTTGATTATTATGCAACAGGAACCAGAAGTAATGTAAATGCAACTTCCGCAGTGCCATCTACTTACAAAAATCGACGTTACGTCAAGAAAACAAAGCATCATCGAGCGCGCTAGTCAACGATACAAATTGTGTGTACTCTTTAGTAACACCACGTAATACTTAGTTTTTAATTCAATCTTAAAATTCAGGACATTTGCCGATTTCTTACAAATCGGGCAGGACACTTTTCAATATGCTAAAATTCAGGAGAATCCCGCTTTTTCAGGACGTATGGCAACCCTAGCCAAAATGAAACCATCAAATAGACACACGCACACAAAAGACTACAAATATTTTTTTTGGACCAAAGGCGAAGTGTGTGAGAAGATCAGCAGTCTTATCTAAACAGGAAATCGAAAGCCTTGAGAAAAAGACATTGAAGAGTTACATACGTTTCCTTCCCTTCCCTTGTGGTACATCATGGGAAGCACAACCAGTAGCAGGGGACGCTGAACTACTGGCAGGGGAATCACAGCCACTAGCTGGGGAACTGCTTCCACCAGATGAATTTCTGGAATCGGTTGTATCAAGGGTGAGAACGGGCGTCACCCATGGCCGCTCTCTGAACATCTGGTCAAGATGCTGAAAATGCAAGTAACATAGCAGTGAGCTCAACCTTCTAGCTTTACCGAACTTTTGAATTTGCCGCTTGATGAAACAATGCATTGGATAGGAAACCATAGAAACGAATACATAAGAAATAAAAGTTCTCGTTCAGTTCTTGTTCTCGTACTGACAAGACAAAAGCTGTGCGAAAGCTCTTCAAATTGTCAAAATACACTCGTTAAAGATATAAGAGATATCAATTAAACTACCCAGTAGAAGATATTTATCCTGAGTTAGCATTAATGCATGCAAGTGTGTTCACCTAAAATACTAGTTACATAAATGAAAACATGTAATTCGCCACAGTAATGATCACAATCATCACCAAGTTCTCACCTCGTAATATGGCCAGTTCCTCCTGGAATTGCCACTTTTTTTTGTTATGGTCTTTGATGTGCTTATAGCATTTTTTCATGCCATTCACCTTACTTTTGCATTGGGGGCCAGACGCTATGACCCCCTTTTCCTTCAGTAGTGAAGAAATTCGGTCCCACCACTTTACCGACACTTTGCCTGATGTGAGGCTGGCCTCCTCCTCCTTATAGGTGGCCAGCAGAAGCAATATTGCTTCATGGCCCCACCGGAAATTACCTTGAAAGAAAAAAGTAGTACCTACATTAAATACAGTATGTCGGCCAGGCAACAGGCCAAAAAAATTCACGTAATTAAAATTTGCACCATGAATGTAACATCGTTTGAGCACGAAAATCACATAATGAATTTAAGTATTTCAAAACAAGAGCCATAAATTTTCATAAATTACTAGGGGAAAAACTTGAGCTGGGCACAGATACGGTCCTGCCGTTAATTAATAATCGGATATTATGTTTAGATAAAAGTAAAAATGTTATATGGTTATGTATTTACAACAATAATGTAGTAAAATTAAATAAACTGTTGGATATATGCGGCTTCCAAATACAATCCAGAGCTTGTTCAATAACGAAAAGTACCGCAAATAACCCCAAAATAATAAGAGTGCAGCTTAAAGGTAAATTCTAAACCGCAATGCATGCACTTCGTACATTTTGTACACAAATTATCGCACATTTTACGGAATATGACTTACCATCATCATTGGTATCCGCCTCCTCCGCAGGCATCTGATTTTAAAATAGGCCATCTAGCAGCTGAAAGGACAAAGCACACGAGTGAGACAACATTTTAAAACAAGTTAATGCTAATTAAGGCTAATAAAACCTTCAGAGTTCACTTATGAAGTGTGATAAACAACAGGTTAATACCTCATAATATGGCCACTGCCTCCTGGAATTGCCACTTTTTCTGTTATGGTCCTTCATCGTTTTGTACGTTTTCTTTAATCCCGCCATGTTACTTTTACACTGAGGACCAGTGACCTCTATGCCACTGGCCCTCGGGGTATTGGCTATTAACTCCCACCCCTTCTTCCCTGATGGTTTACCTCCACTCCTATGTGGCTCCTGCTCCCGAAAGGGCTCAACTAACAGTAAAATAGCCGGATGGTTCCAGCGAAATGTCTCTGAAAGGGACATTTCGCGGTCTCTTTACACTGAGGACCAGTGACCTTTATGCCACTGGCCCTTTGGGTATTGGCTATTAACTCCCACCCCTTCTTCCCTGATAGTTTACCTCCACTCCTATGCGGCTCCTGCTCCCGGAAGGACTCAACCAGCAGTAAAATAGCTGCATGATTCCAGCGAAATGTCTCTGAAAGGGCAAAGCAAAGGAATTAAAATAAACTGTACTATCTCCATACAGGTAGATCTGATTCTTTACTTGAGGTTTTCTGTACTTGTAACGAACAAATTGAGGGAAATTCAGTAACATTGCAATGCATGGCAAAATTTACCTATCCAGGCAAATTAAATAAAACTGATGCTGTAATAGGAAAGATGCAATAAGAAATTCCATCCCACCAAGGGAAAGAGGCCTTTATTCATGGAACTATGCAATGGTGCACTGAGAGAAGAACACAATACTCTCACCCCTTTGATTACATTTTCAAAGAAGGTCATTAAAATCCTGACTTAAGTAGAATTGGCATGGGGGAAAGCACACGTGCAATACTTAATGAACACAGTCACACCAAGCCAATGAAGCAAACTCAAAAGCAATGACACTATCAAGTCACGTGAGGACAACATAACAATTCTTTTACCATTCTTACTGTACTTGGACGACTTACCTTCATCGCCTAACACTGCAGGGTTGCTGCACTCTCCGCCTGTGAAGTAAACATCCAGAATGATAATCACCAGTCTCATACTACTAGTCATCCTCAATAAGCTAGTACTCGCAGGAAAAAAAACACTTCCGAATGTGGAGGATGCAACAGTAGCCCAAGCCTCAATGATGAAATTAAATTTTACTTCGCAGTAAGATTAGCCCTTCGACTGATGGGTTTTATTTTAGGTTTCATTTCGAAAAAAGGCAGGTTTTTTTATTTGGGGTAATAAAATAAATACTCATTATAAGGCAGTTAATAACAATTATTTTCAGTGTTTATTGATGTTTATGTTTTTAGTGAATGTTTAAATCAACAAAATCTTAATATTCAATTACATATACATAATTTTAGCAAGTCAAATTTTTCCTTCAAATATTTTGTTTTCACATAGGTAACTATTTAATGTGTTAAGTTTTTATAGGCTCTACAAATTACTTGTTCACCTATAAATAACAATAACAATTTTTAAAAGTCCTTCTTTGTGTGGTAGTCCCTAAAACATGGGGCCGCGCACAGACCTACGTCACAATCTTTGCAGTAAAATCTCGTTTCCTTCCGGATTTTTTTCTTGTTACTGTCTCTTCTTGAGGAGCAAACGGCTCACTGTCTTCCTGGGGTCTGTTTCTTTTCTGTTGCGGGAATGTATTCAGGAAAGTGCCGTCCAGTTAGACTCAGAGGGCTAGGTTCCGTTGAAGGGCGACCCCCTTTGGCACCCATTGTTTCACTGTGGTATTTCCCTATCAGCTCCTGCACCAATGCCATTCTGTATTCTAGATGTGTTTTTGAACCCGAACTCTTTCTATAGAGCACACATGAATTCCAAATTGTGTGATCAAAAATATGATTAAAAAATTTTTGTAGTACTTACTTCCTCTCCCTCTTCTTGATTGCTGGATAGTATGTTAGATTTTGGTCCATCCTATCCACTCCACCCATGATATTATTATAATCTACAACTACCTTTGGCTTTGTGTTTTCACCTTTCCTCCCACTAACAGTTACTTTGGTGGTTGTGTGAATTGATGAGAGGAGTGCTACATCTTTTTTATCTTTCCATCTCATGACAGAAATCTTACCTCGTTGGTACCCCACAATATCAACTTTTTAGTTTTGAGTTCAGGTGAAATATCTTTCCTGGAAATCCCTAAGGCACCAAATACATCAGTCTAATTGTTTACAAGAATATCTGCCAGTTCTGGGGAATTATAATAATTATCCATAGCTACACAGTATCCCTTTCCTAGTAGTGGCTTCGCGAGTGAGAGAACAATTTGAGTTGACACAGGAAGATGTCTGTACTCCTCGGCAAACTTAGTTCCTTTCCCAGTGTAAATTATACTAGACCAAATATAGCCAGACTCTGCCTCACAAAGCACGAAACTCTTTATTCCGAAACGAGATCTTTTCAAAGGTATATTGCTTCCACCCCAATCTACCTTTGTTGAGCATTAGGCTCTCATCAATGGACACACCTTTCAGGTGTCAAGAGTGTAGGGTTGAGTTCATTGTATTTATATGCTCAAATACAGGCCAAATCTAATAAAGTTTAGGATTTGGGTGGGTTGAAGCGTCAAATGCTTCATTATCACAAAAATGAATGTTTCTTTTTATTGATAAAAACCTCCTGTATGACATGATTTTAGGAAAGAACGGGTTTTTGGACCAATACATCTCCTCTACTGTTTTTTTTGTAATACCCTGCAATATATTCAAAGCTAAGAATACTCGGATATCATTTCTCGAAACAGGTTTCCATTCACCTTATCAGTAGAGGATCGTTTCCTTAGCTCAGCATAGCGATTTGTCTCTAATGTTATAGTTTCTATGAGGTATTCATTGAAATATGCCTCAAAGAATGGGAGAATCCCTTCATCCACATGTAAGTCCCCCCCTCCCCCCCTGCGGGTAGGGGGATTGAGAATACTCCCGCAGTATCCCTGCTTGTCCTAAGAGGCGACTAAAAGGGCGGGGAGACAACCCCGAAAACAAACCCAGAGCCAACAAGGGTTGAGCCCGGACAGTCTTGTGGGTCAACTGTCTGTGTGCGGCCATACCACCCGGCCTGCGATCCACCCGCACGTTTGCCGTGTGCGGAGACCCGTAAGGAGGAGAAGGGGATCCTGGAGGGTGAGGTCCGTGGTTCCCAGCCGGGTGTCGGATGCCCGGTATGGACTACGGGCCAATACCTCTCTTTGGCCCCGGATTCTGTGTAAACGGGCGGCCGGGAGCTAGCCACTCCCGGTCAATCGGCTTCCGTGGCGTAAGCTTAACGGTGGCGAGTGCCAGGGAGGTGGGGGTCTGCGTAGGGCGGTCGGAGATGCACGGGTTTGGTGGGCCCGTGCATCGAAGACCCAACCCGAAACAGATAACCACCTCTAGGGTGCTATATCCCCTCGGGTAGCCCTGGCGACCGCACCGGTTTGCGGTGCGGCGTCCCGACTGTGTGGCTCCATGGTGGGTGGGGAGTCCGGGGGATGAACCAAGTTTAGGCATGGCGGATGAATCCATTCCACCACCTAAGAGATCCCGCCCGGACACGGGCGTGGGAGCTAAAAGTTATCCGCTTGTATGCGGTTTGTTATTATGAAGTGTGAGAAAGGAGGGGAGACACTTAAACGGGTATCTCCCTTTCTCATCCGTAAGGTGCTGTCTGCCTCAATTCCAGGAGAGCTGAAATCGGCCAAAAAAACTGCGAGACGGGAGCCTCCTTATCGAAACATCGAATAATGTACAAAGTGAGAAGCTGTTGGCCCTAAAGAAGCTCCATGACATTCCTGTTAAAACTGAGTTGCACCGCACTCTCAATACCTGTCGGGGAGTAATATCTCATTACGACCTATTATACGTGGAAGTCGACGAGATTAAAAATGAGATGGCATCGCAAGGAGTTACAGATGCTCGTCGACTTACCACTAAGCGAAACGGCGAAGTTGTAAACACTACATCTGTCGTCCTAACATTCGCGCGAGACAGTCTCCCCGACAAGGTATTCGTCGGCTATGAATCGGTTCCAGTGAGGCCATTCATACCGGCGCCCATGCGCTGCTTCCAGTGCCAGCGCTTCGGCCACATCTCAACGCGATGTGAGGGCAAGGCCACCTGCCCGCGCTGAGGCCTGGAAGGCCATGAGAGTGCGGAATGCAACAGGGAACAACACTGCGTCAACTGCGAGGGTACGCATCCAGCGTACTCTCGTACCCCCTGCGGGTAGGGGGATTGAGAATACTCCCGCAGTATCTCTGCTTGTCGTAAGAGGCGACTAAAAGGGCGGGGAGATAACCCCGAAAACAAACCCCGTGCCAGCAAGGGTTGAGCCCGGACAGTCTTGTGGGTCAACTGTCTGTGTGCGGCCATGCCACCTGGCCTGCGATCCACCCGCATGTTTGCCGTGTGCGGAGACCCGTAAGGAGGAGAAGGGGATCCTGGAGGGTGAGGTCCGTGGTTCCCAGCCGGGTGTCGGATGCCCGGTATGGACCACGGGCCAATACCCCTCTTCGGCCCCGGATTCGCTGCAAACGGGCGGCCGGGAGCTAGCCACTCCCGGTCAATCGGCTTCCGTGGCGTTTAGCTTAACGGTGGCGAGTGCCAGGGAGGTGGGGGTCTGCGTAGGGCGGTCGGAGATGTACGGGTTTGGTGGCCTCGTGCATTGAAGACCCAACCCGAAACAGACAACCACCTCTAGGGTGCTATATCCCCTCGGGTAGCCCTGGCGACCGCACCGGTTTGCGGTGAGGCGTCCCGAATGTGTGGCTCCGTGGCGGGTGGGGAGCCCGGGGGACGAAGATATTAGGGGCATGGCAGACAAACATCTACCACCACCTAAAAGATTCCACCCTGATAAGGGTGGAGGAGATAAAGTCCTTGCTGCGTGTCAGCGGTTTTTGGTAATGAGGTGTGAAAAAGAAGGTGAGTCACTGAGAAAGGTGTCTCCGTTTTTAATAAACAAAGTCCTGTCGTCAACCATACCAGGGAATTTGAATTCGGTCAAAAAGCTTAGGGATGGCACGTTACTTATTGAAACGGCGAACAACGCTCAAAGTGCGAAGCTTCTGAAGATGGAGAAATCCACGATATCCCCGTTAAAGTAGAGGTACACTCCACATTAAATACCTGCCGTGGAGTTATTACTAACTACGACCTTCTCTATGTCGAGACGGATGAAATTAAGAGAGAGATGGCGCCTCAAGGGGTTACTGACTGTCGTCGCTTAAAGACAAAGCGGAATGGCGAGATAATTAACACCACTTCCGTCATTCTTACCTTCTCCCTGGACAAGCTGCCAGACAGGGTTTCTGTGGGATATGAATCGTGCCCAGTGCGACCATTTATTCCCAACCCAATGCGGTGTTTTAAATGCCAACGTTTTGGCCACATCGCATCAAGATGCGTCAACAATGAAATCTGTCCAACCTGTGGAAAAGAAAAACATGAAGAGAAAGCCTGTGAATCTGATCCAAATTGTGTCAACTGCGAGGGCGCACATCCGGCGTACTCCCGGAAGTGTCCCAAGCTACAGGAGGAACGAAAAATAATGGAAATTAAAACGGTGGAAAAGATCCCTTATTTTGAAGCGCGTAAGAAGCACCGGGCGCTAGCTGCCCCTACCTTCTCCCGTTCATACGCTGCTGTAATGCACACTCCTATTCCAAAGATCAGTATCTCTACACAGACAGACAAGACCGAATTGGAGAGTAAGACACAAGACAACTCAGCCAAACCGGATAAGGCGTCTAAACCGGCTGTAGGGACGAATGCCCCTAACAAAAATGGCTCCATGACCACCAAGATGACCACGAAGCCTGATCGCGAGGCCGTGTCCAACGGTCGTGAAAATTCACCACCCAACGGACGTGTAAATACACCACCCTGTGGTCGTGTAAATACACCGCCTCAGGGGCCATCTGGTACTTTAAAAACTAACCAACCGGAGTCGATGGAGGAGGACGAGTCTCTTTCTGAGACTGAAATCCTCCTTGCCAAGGCGAAAAATAAAAAGGCTCGCAGGATAAAGCGGTAATCCTTTCACAACCCAGCAGAGCTTTTAGTATTTTATATATATATATTTTTTTTAATCCTTTAACCTGTATGGCCACGATACTCCAGTGGAATTGCAACGGCTTTTTTAAACATTTAGAGGATTTTAAGCTCCTATTGAGTAATTTTAACCCTTTATGTTTTTTTCTTCAAGAAACCCATTTTAAAGCGACAGACAATGTAACGTTGAATGGTTTTAAAGTTTTTAGAGTTGACGACGTCGATGGTGATAGGGCACGTGGCGGTGTTGCTGCATTCATACGCGAGACCATTTACACCTCCCGAGTGGACCTGCAGACTCCGCTACTGGCCCAGGCAATTACCATTGCTATTCCGGAAAGTATTACATTCTGCAATATATACTTGCCGGAATGGGCTCCAGTCAACAGAAGAAACCTTGAAAATCTAGTCACTCAGCTTCCGAGGCCATTCGTCTTATTGGGCGATTTTAATGCGCACAGTAGCCTTTGGGGCGATGAGATGCGTGATTTTAATGGCCGAGGGCGTCTTTTAGAAAGGTTTTTTAACGATTTTAACTTAGTTTTATTAAATGACCAGGAGAAGACTCGTTTTAATGCTTTTAACGGAGGGTATTCCTCCATTGATCTGTGGGTTAGCACGGAATCCATAGCCCCTTTTTTTAAAATGATGGTCCATGATGATCTTTGTGGGAGCGACCACTTCCCTTTGATTATTTATAAAACGGGAAATACCTGCATTTTTAATTCGCCAAAAACGTGGCTTGTTAAGAAAGCCAACTGGACGGATTTTAAACGAAAATTCGGTTTTAAATTTTCCAGCAGCAGCCAAGGTCTGGATAATGTAAAGGCTCTTACGGAAGCTATCCTGGAAGCCGCGGAAAGTAGCGTTGCTACTACCTCAGGTACTCCTCGTCGCCCTCCAGTTCCGTGGTGGAACGAGGAGTGCGCAGAGGCCATCCGCAGACGAAAAAGAGCGCTGCGTATTTTTAACAAATTCCCTACCTCCACTAACCTTGCGGCCTTCCGTCGACTGCGTGCCAAGGCTCGACAGGTCATTAGAGAGGCAAAGAAATCATCTTGGACAAATTACGTATCGTGCATCAACCACCGAACGCCTCCTACACAAGTTTGGAATAAAATTAAGTCCGTGATGGGTAAGCGTAATTTTTCACCAGCCTCGGGGCTAAAGATTGATGGAAAAATTCTCTCTACTCCCGAAGATATAGCAGACGCCTTTGCCAAGCATTATGCCACCATTAGTGCAAGTGACTCTTACCATTCTTCATTTAAGATAATCAAGTGTCAGGCCGAAAGAACTCACCTAAATTTCGGTGAGGGTAGAACTACTGCCTCCTATAATAAGCCCTTTTCTATGCGGGAGCTGAAGTCAGCCCTGGAAGATTTAAAAGACACCTCACCTGGCAATGATTTGATACATAACGCCTTCTTGAGAAATATTCCGCCTCGAGCACTGCGAGATCTGCTCGCTACACTAAATCAATTGTGGTCTGAACAAGTATTCCCTGAGAGATGGCGAGAATCTATTATTGTTCCAATTCCAAAACATGGCCAGGATAAATCTCACCCATCTCACTACCGACCTATTTCCTTAACTAGCTGTCTGTGTAAACTGATGGAAAAGTTGGTTAACACACGGCTAGTTTGGTGCCTCGAGAGCCGCAATCTCCTCTCCAATATACAGTGTGGGTTTCGACGCGGTCGATCTACGATCGACCACCTGGTGAGAATCGAGAACTTCGCCCAAGAGGGATTTCTTTTCCGGCAACATGTCATTGCTGTCTTTTTTGACATTGAGAAAGCGTACGACACTGCCTGGAGGTATAAAATTCTACAGTCGTTGCATGAATGGGGCTTTAGGGGTAACTTGCCCATATTTATAAATAATTTTTTAACCAGGCGTACCTTTAGAGTTAGAGTTGGAAATATTCTATCCCAGCCTCACATATTGGAAAACGGGGTACCTCAAGGCTCCGTTCTGAGTGTAACTCTTTTCGCTGTTGCCATTAACAGCGTTGTAAACTGTATCCAGACGCCTGTAATGGCCTCTCTGTTTGTAGATGACTTAGCAATATTTTGCAAGTCATCAAAGCTTTCTACAGGTGAACGTCAGATACAAATAACTTTGAATCGTTTACATCAGTGGTCTCAAGAGAATGGGTTTCGTTTCTCTAACGATAAAACCAAATGTATGCATATCCACAGGCTAAGAGGCAATGTACAGGAACCCACACTAAAGTTGGGGAATTGTCTACTGTCGCTGACCGAGTCCTATCGTTTTCTTGGCCTTGTTCTTGATAGAAAACTTAACTGGCGGGAACACATACGGCATACAAGGAATGCTTGTTCTAAAGTTTTAAATATATTAAAAGTTTTGAGTAGAACATCTTGGGGCGCTGACAGAACAACAATGCTCCGTATATATAGAGCACTTGTGCGTTCCAAAATAGAATATGGGTGTTTTGTGTACGCATCAGCGAGGAATAGCCAGTTAAAAGCTCTAGCCTCGGTACACAACGCTGGTTTGAGGCTTTCTACAGGGGCTTTTAGAACCAGTCCTGTACAAAGCATTTATATTGACGCAGGCGAACCTCCCTTAGAGGTCCGCAGAAATATTTTAATGTGTAACTATATTTGCAAAATTTTATCCTCACCGACGCACCCATGTTTTAATTTGATTTTTAACCCGCGGTTCTTAGATATTTTTAACAGACGACCAAGGGCCACGCAACCCTTGGCTATACGTTTTAAAATTTTATTGGCAGACTTGGGCGTAAACCTGCCAAAGGTATGCACTTTAAATACGTTTAAGCTTGCGCCGTGGGAGATCCCTAAGATAGACTGCTCTATAACCTACATGGAGGCCAAGGCTAACAGTACCCCAATCGAGCTTAAACGTCGAGCCCTAGAAGCAATAAACAGTTGTGACAGTCGAAAAATATACACTGACGGCTCTAAAACAGACATCGCGTGCGGTTGCGCCTACTTTTCTGCGGATATAGGCTCCGCGGCCTTTACATTACACCCCATATGCACCGTGTATACGGCGGAACTCTTGGCCATAAAATCCTCACTAGATGCCATTGAAGCCTTTGAAGAGGCTGAATGTAGCAGTATGTCTTATTTAATATGCTCAGACTCCCAAAGCTCACTTCAAAGTATTTGTAGCCTCTCTCCTTCACATCCTGTGGCCCAAGACATAGTAACATGCATTAACAGCCTCTACGCTAAGGGCATTCACATAAAATTCCGGTGGGTACCTGGCCACGTGGGTGTTACTGGTAATGAAGCAGCAGACGCTTCTGCACGAGCGGCCACCAACAGCTGCGAGAATTACATTGGTGAAGTCCCAAGCCAAGATTTAAGAGCTCACCTGAAGAAATTACTTCTCGCTTCTTGGGCTAAGTCATGGTGCGACGCAACGTCGAACAAACTGAGGGAAATCAAAGAACGTGTAAGAGCTTGGACGTCCTCGGTCAGGGATAGCAGACGGGAAGAGGTTATTGTCACCAGACTAAGAATAGGACACACAGCCCTGACTCACTCGTATCTCTTTACCCCCGAAAAGGACGCACCATATTGCGATAGCTGTAATTGCCGTTTGACTGTGAAACACCTGCTTGTCGACTGCGTCAAGTATCGGGTACAACGCGAACGCCACAAAATATGTGGGGATCTGAGTAAGGTGTTGGGTGACAATCGCAATCTTATCGATTGCGTTCTTAAATTTCTCCATGAAGTGAATCTACTACCCAAAATTTGAGGCCCAGGAAGACTAATTTTAAATTGCCCTAAAACTCTAAATCTCTTTTGACACATGACTATGACTAATATAGACTTATACTTATCGAGCCCTATGATAGTTAATATCATTCATAAGTATTGCTTCATACTTACACGGTATTGGTTTTCTAGCACTTGCTTGTAATCTGGAAAAGTAAAGGTGCAAAATGACCTTAGCAGTCGAAGCACCTTAAAATAATTCTACCTACCTACCTACCGTACTCTCGTAAATGTCCCAAGATGTTAGAGGAAAGAAAGGTTGTGGAAATAAAAACAGTAGAAAAAATTCCGTACTTCGAGGCGAGGAAAAGGTATAGGGCCATGGCAGCACCTATCTTTTCAAAATCCTTTGCCTCCGTTGCAAATGCCTCCGTGCCAAAAGCGTCCCAAGGTACACAGACGGAGAGTAATTTGAACACGAAACCCGCAAAGGTAACAGATGTAGCCAAGCCGGCTAAAGCACCAAATCCGGCAGTGAATAAAAATATATCCACCACTGGTTCTCCTAAGAAGAACCAGTCCAAACCCTCAGCCGGGGTAGCGCTGAAACAGCGCGAAAAAACTCCTTCCCCCGGACCCCCCGGACTAGCCAAGCTACTTCCGGCGGAATCAATGGAGGAGGACGACAGTCCCTCGGAGACTGAAGTCCTCCTCGCGAAACAAAAGGGGAAGAAGCACCGTATTCGGCGCTGACCTCCGCCTTTATATATAATTGAACGTATATATTTATTTATTTATTTCATTTTATTTTTTAAAAGAGATTTATGGCTTTTACTCTGCAGTGGAACTGCAATGGTTTTTATCGGCGTAAGGAGGAGCTGACAGTTTTAATTCGTGATTTTAACCCGTCTTGCATATGCCTGCAGGAAACTCATTTTAAAACAACGGACAAGGGCATTTTAAAAGGTTTTAATGTTTTTAGACTGGACGACACCAGTGGCCAACGTGCCCAGGGTGGAGTGTTGATTGCTACTCGGGAGGCCCTTTACACCTCTCGAGTGCAACTACACACGCCGCTTCAGGCGGTAGCAGTGACCGTTCATGCCCCCGAGGTGATTACGTTGTGTAACGTGTATCTCCCGGAGGGTGCGCCGGTCACCCGTTTTAACCTGGAAGCCCTTGTCCATCAGCTACCTCAGCCTTTTATTTTATTGGGAGATTTTAACGCACACGATCCGCTATGGGGAAGCACTAGAGCTCAGTGCAACCGTAGAGGACGGATTTTATCCCAATTTATATGTGACACTAACCTAGTGTTACTAAATAACGCGGAAAAAACACGTTTTAACAGTTTTACTGGTGACTCTTCGACTATCGACCTATGTATCGTGTCGAGCATTTTAGCTACAAAACTTGATATACTTGTGCATGACGACCTTTGTGGGAGCGATCACTATCCCATTCTTTTTACGAAGGAACAACATATTAATCCGGATTTTATTTGGCCGGGCAACTGGATTGTTCAGAAGGCGAACTGGGGGCTTTTTAAGGAAAATTTTAATTTTAAATATGACGAAACTCGTGACAGTGTGGAAAATATCGATAACCTGACTGCAACCATCGTTGAAGCGGCAGACAGCAGCGTACCACGGTCTCGCCGTATAATTACAAGGCCTGCGGTGCCGTGGTGGAACGATGATTGCGCGAAAGCTATTCGCCAGCATAAAAAAGCGTTGCGAATATTTAATAAATACCCAACAGAAAGAAATTTAGCCTCCTTCCGACGACTGAGAGCTAGAGCTCGACAGGTTGTGAGGGATGCAAAAAGAGCTTCTTGGGTGAAATTCGTCTCCGGTGTTAACTGTAGGACACCAATTGCACAGGTATGGCGCAAGGTAAGGAGTCTGTCGGGTAACCACCAGCAGCTAGGTGTCACTTTTCTTAAAATCAGAGATGAAGTTATAACGTCACCACATGACATCGGAAAGGCGTTCGGCCAGTTTATATCTCGAATGAGCAGCGATGACGCATGCGGTAGGAATTTTCTGTCCTTTAAAGACCGCTGCGAATTAATTCCGATAAACTTCAAAGAGACGAGACATGTGGCTGACTATAACCTTCCTTTCTCTTTGTGGGAATTAAAGTCCGCCATTGCCGACACAGGCAATACATCTCCGGGTCTTGACGAGGTCCACAATGCCTTTCTCCGTAATATTCCGGAGATGGCATTGTTGGAGGTCCTCCACACTTTCAATCAGCTTTGGATTGAAGGTGCCTTTCCATCAACCTGGAGGGAGTCGGCGGTGGTTCCCATTCCAAAACAGGGCAAAGACAGAGGTGACCCAAACAACTATAGACCCATATCCCTCACCAGCTGCCTGTGCAAAATAATGGAAAGGATGGTGAACCGGCGGCTCGTTTGGTGGTTGAAGCGCCGAGACCTTCTTTCCACTATCCAGTGCGGTTTTCGTCGGGACCGTTCCACTATCGACCACATAGTTAGAATTGACAATTTCATCCAGGAAGCATTTCTCCTCCGCCAGCACGCGATCGGAGTGTTCTTCGATTTGGAGAAGGCCTACGATCGCGTCTGGCGGCGGAAGATTTTAAGCACGCTGCATGAATGGGGTTTTAGGGGCAATCTGCCTACTTTTATCAGTAATTTCTTAGTGAACCGAGTATTTAGAGTAAAAATAGGCCAACATCTCTCAGAATTTTACAGACAGGACAATGGCATTCCTCAAGGCTCAGTACTTAGCGTAACACTTTTCGCCATCGCAATAAACGATATGGTTGACTGCATAAAAACCCCTGTAATTGGATCCTTGTTTGTCGACGACCTGGCGATTTTCTGCCGGTCATCCAAACTTCTCACTGCCTCCAGACAGATCCAACTGACATTAAACAGTTAACACAGGTGGACACAAAGAAATGGCTTTGTTTTTTCTCCGGTGAAAACTGTGTGTGTCCACTTTCACCGGCTAAGGGGAGTACATATTCCGTTACCACTGCGCTTAGGTGGCAGAGATCTTAACTACGCTCAGTCAGTCAGATTTTTGGGAATGATCTTCGATTCACGCGTAAACTGGCGGGAACATATTCAAGTTTTAAGGAACAATTGTTTTAGGTCCTTAAATATTTTAAAGTTTTTAAGCAACGTATCGTGGGGAGCAGACCGCACCAGACTGCTTTTACTATACCGGTCATTGGTGCGGTCCAAATTGGACTACGGATCCTTCGTTTACTTCGTTTACACATAATAATAAACTCCGCGACATCAAGCCGGTTACGTCAGTGTGGCCCTCTTCCGTTAGGAATAGCCGAAGAGAGGAAGTCGTCATCACACGTTTGAGGATAGGGCATTGTCCTCTGACCCACTCATTCCTCTTCACGGAAGAGAAACAACGACCTCAGTGTGATGACTGCAACTGTCCTCTCAGCGTTCGGCATATCCTGACGGAGTGTGACAAATACCGTGACGTGCGAAGGCGGCTAAACTTAGGGGGAGACCTAAAATCCGTCCTAGGAGACGACCCTAATGTTATAAGCCGAGTTATCAAATATCTGAAAGAGACGGGACTATACAGAAAAATATAATTCACCTTTTTTAATAATAAATCACTGTATTCAATTTTTTAATAAGTGCCATAACTATGATAGACAATTTTTATTATTATTACTGTCACATTTATAAATTTTACTACTAAGAATGGGTAGTGGTGCAAAATGACCTAGCCGTCGACGCACCCTACAAGTTTTAAACCTACCTACCTTCGTTTACTCATCCACTCGGGAGTCCTACTTACGACCTCTGAACAGTGTACACAACGCAGGGCTCCGGCTTTGCACGGGTGCTTTCCGGACAAGTCCTGTCGTCAGTGTCTACGCGGATGCAGGAGAGCCGCCATTATGCCACCGAAGGTCGCTGCTCATGTGCAACTATGCCGCAAAAATTTTAACGATGAGGATGCACCCATGCTTTAACCTTGTTTTTAAACCTCGCTTTTTAGAACTTTTTAATCGTAGGACAAAAGCCACTCGGCCTGTAAGTATACGCTTCCACAATTTTATTCGTGAACGAGGTATTCTATTACCAGAAATGTACCCCACCAGGCATTCTAGCCACCCGCCATGGTTAACTCCCGCTCCTGACATAAAAATGTCCCTTTACAACCGACAAAAGGCTTTTACCACTGCTGAAGAGTACCAGCAACAATTCTTAATGTTTCTTTGCCAACATCCAGAATTCGTTCCCGTGTTTACAGACGGCTCCAAGACGGATACAGCTTGTGCCTGTGCGGTTGTATCATCCCACCATGGAGTCATCAAAGCAAAACTCAGCCCGCTGTGTAGTATTTACACAGCGGAACTGTTAGGCATTAAAACGGCTCTTGATGGGATAAATGTAAACGGTGGCTCCTTTGTGGTCTGCTCAGACTCCATGAGCGCCCTAAAATCCATTTCCGGCTTCTCTCCTTTGCACCCTATTGTCCAGGATATTCACTCCTCGCTGCTCTCCCTTCACAGGAAGGGAACCACTGTCTGGTTTCTTTGGATCCCTGGGCATGTGGGAATTGCCGTAAATGAGGCAGCCGATTCTGCCGCAAAACACGCTCTCAATCTTGACGATCTTAAGTCGACGCTGGTATCTTGTGAAGATCTACGAGCCTCACTCAAGAGCTCAGTTCTTCAACAGTGGAGGGAGTCGTGGAGAAACATTACAAACAACAAACTGCGCACAGTTAAACCGGTGACGTCAGCGTGGCCCACTTCCGTCAGGAGGAGCCGCCGAGAGGAAGTCGTCATCACCCGGATGAGGATAGGGCACAGCCCAATGACCCACTCCTTTCTCTTCACAGGAGAGAAATTGCCACCTCGGTGTGATGACTGCGACTGTCCTCTTGGAATTCGGCATATCCTGAGGGAGTGTGACAGATACCGGGACGTACGTAACCGACTGAATATTACGGGTGATTTAGGGTCCATTCTAGGTGACGAAATAGATGCTATCGACCGTGTAATTTTATTTTTAAAGGAAACTGGGCTTTTTAATAAATTATAAATACAGTCTAACAATATTAAATGATTTTATGTGCTGACAAATGGTAGAATAAGCTCAATACCTGATTTCAGGTAATGTAATGTCTACGGATTTAAATTAATGTTATATTTCTGAAAAGCAGTGGTGCAAAATGACCATGCTGTCGACGCACCCTAAATATTAACTCTACTAATACTACTACACATGTAAGTTTACTGCAGGAGTAGCAGAAAAAGAAAATCTTGGGGGTGCTGGCGATGCACAGTTTAGCTCGCACCAGAATCTTGGATCTACAACCTGTTGTTCAACACTCTCATCCTCTGATGGTAAGCTGTATTCCGTTGAAGATCCAGAATCTGACAAGCTAAGAGATGAATCAGAGGACTCGTATTCACTCCCGTCTGCATCCCCTTCCATTTCTATTCTAAAAGACAAGGAATAAAAATAATATCCTGTCTTATGAAGTCAGCGAAACAAGTGCAAGAGAGCAAAAAGGCTTTGTACACTACGTCGTTTATATTTTTAAGTCCTGTTCATAATTCTGAAAGATTTCTTAGATTCTCAAAGTATAGTAAATTATTTCGGTTTTCATTGCAGCGGTTGCTTATCAAAGTTGACAGTTTCATCCCAAACAGCATAAGCCAGAGTGCACGGAGAAGTAAGAAAAAATGCACACACCGTGTGTGATGATAAAAATAAGTTGATATATACGATAACTAACAATGCCTGACACAATCCATCTTCCTTTAGTACATAATGATTTTGATTGCGAGAGAAATTTACGAACACGCACATAATCAACCAAAGAATCATCACGATTGCTCGTAATGACTTCAAGAAATTTTCCGCAGTAAATGAAATACAAATAAACACTTGAAAAGAGTTAAGTAAAATAAAATCATACTTACTAAATATTATAATAAAATGTATAAACAATACTACATCTGTATAATATGTAAAGTAATGGGCGAGAAACCAGCTTAGAAATCACTGTCCAACCAAAAAAAAAACGACATGAAATAGTGAAGAGATGGCCTTATTTATTCGTCATAATGCTGAATTTTGTCGGTAGAGTACAGTACAGTCCACACACACAGAGCTAACTCCTAGAGAAAAATACGGGAGAATCAGTTTGAGCCTTTCTGAAACCACAGTGCCCGTACCAGGTACGGGCAAATCCGTGAGGGGTAGAATTTTGTTTCCCGTATCTGGTACGGGCAAATCAGGCAAAGGGTTAGGGCACAATTGACTTATTAATAACAGTATTGTGGGATGTCGTAAGACATCCCAGTGTATCCCAGTATTGTGGGATGTCTTACGGCATCCCACAATACTGACTAACTGGATGGCTGACTAACAAAATCTATGTTAATATATAAGTAAAAATGTTCTAAGGTTGTTATGCATTTACAACAATAATGTAGAAAAAGTAAATAAAGTGGTGGATGTATGGCTTCCAAATACAATCCCGAGCTTCTTCAACAACCAAAAGTGCCGCAAATACTTAATAAATGAAAATTAATTATATATGAATGCAAAATACAAAGTGCACTAAGAGAAGAACACAATACTCTCACCCCTTTGATTTCTTATAAAGATGTAAATTATTGACCACTATATTTTTATGTAGAATTGGTTTCTGGAGTAGTTTGGTCGATATATGAGAAATATGATATATGATATATGATATTGGTGTTTTCTCATATATCGACCAAACTACTCCAGAAACCAATTCTACCCCTTTTATTACATTTTCAAAGGTCAAAGAGCAATAATTGCAGTAAAAATTGAGGAATAAGAAAAAAACGGGAGAAAAAAAAAAGAAATAGCGACGTCGAGTGAAGATGTAACGCACACACCGAAACTGAAGGACACATCAACCTACGCAATGTGGTCTTCTCAAATAAAAATCCTATTTCGAGCAAAAGAAATGATTGAAATAATTGAAGGTGTCGACTTGAACGAGAAAAAAGAAATGAACCAAGATCAGGCACGTCGATGGAATGCAAGAGATGCCAAGGCCCAACATTATATAGTCTCTACAATAGATATATCCGTGGTCCACCATATAATGACCAGTTAATATACGACACAGAAACACAAAAATGCCAGCTCCTACAGGCATTCTACGAATATTAATACGACATATCAAAGGACGTCATGACAAATATGAGCAATCTCCAAAATGTTGTTTGTATGGCTTCAAATACAATCCCGAGCTTGTTCAATATATCCATCCTCTTCGTTTTCTTCTGCTCCAGCTTACCCATGCGTACGCCACTGCCTTTCTGCCTGAATAGTTTGGCACGAAGGCATGCTATACTCCTTCTATAACGAACAATCCTTGCAGAAGTCCGAGGAGTGGGTTGGCTTCTGCCTCTCATTCTTTTCGGAGTGGAGTGAACCAATTGACCTATATATAGAAATTATCAGGTATGGTAATAAGTCCAATACTCTTTCTGCAACTTAACTTTAACTATCGTTTTTAAAACTCAACATACTAGAAAATTAAATTCTAATAAACCTACCTCCATGGTACAGTTGACTACCATTTGGTACTCCCCCCTCACTGTGTGCAAACCCTGAAACTATAAATGTTTTCATGATAAAAATGAATATGTCATGCATGAGTTTAAAATTAAGAAATGTAATAGAATAGTTGCACCACAAAATCCACTCAAAGAAATGTATCAAAAATTGATGGTTACCTTCACATGTAGAATTTTGTAGCAGATCCTCACTCTCCACATATGCATGACAGTGACTAGAGTCATCACCAGTTTCTGAAAATGATAGCACAAAAGTAGTTATTCCCCTTAGCGGCATCCCCTACAAGCTCACTCTATTCATGCACTTTCATCCAGTACTTACCCCATAAACCTGTATTCACAAGAAAAAACTATTTATCATACATTTATACCTCAAAATTAAGGCTAATCATTCATCAAGATCGTTACAATCAGAAAACTTAGTAAAGAAATATGGACAAACAAACAATTCTGAAAGGTGAAATAATCATAAACTTATGCTAGTCGCCATTATGAACAAGCCACCTAGAACTAACTCATTAGAAAGATATGAATGCCTGAGCATAGACAACAGATGGAACGAGAAGAGCATTAAAGGACAATGATCAACAATAGTATCATAATAATATGAGAATAAAATACCTAATGATGCGATGAAATGCGTGAAAGTTCGTACATACCTGCACAAGCTGTTAATTGATCTGTGTGTGAGGATGAAATTAACTCGGGGGGTCCTTCTGGAAAACAGGTTGGCTATTATTAGACCAATTACAAAGGCAGAGTTTTCATAATGACAGCACACACTTCAGATGACCAATACGAAGACTATTTAAACCACGACATTACCGATAAATAATTGGACATACGGGTGTATGCCGCGTCGTATATCGGATTTTGCCCCGACGTTTCGTGACCGACTGCTGGTCACTTTTTCAAGGGAATGATGGTAGTGTTTGGAGCTGCTGGCTTTTTATTCATTTCAAGTGGGAGATGTGGGCGGTCAATTCAGGAGATTCTGAAAAGGAACTTTGCTTAGCATAATATAACAAAAAAATTTAGTCCTGAATGATGAAATGTACCCTTAATTAATGAGAATATAAGGGATTACAGTGCTTTCACTTGTATTCAATCATGAAAAAAATCAATACATCAATATGAATAATAACTTACGGATCAAAGGGTCTGGTTTCAGCTAAATGTGCAGCCAAGGCCCGAATGTGAGACCAAGACCCCCTGAGGGTAACTTGTTCACCACCTAAGGGTAACTCCACCAAAATGTCATATTTCAAAAATAAATTCCTGAAACACTTCAGCAAATGTGGTGGATCAAACACTGTATAAATTTCATGGCCTTCAAAGGGAAAAAATATTATGGTATCTTGCCCCAAGCAACTCCAAGGCCTTAACATTATTTCGCCCCATATCACACACGGTTGCCACGACAGTTAACCCCATGTCTATCAGGGCATAAAGGACTTCACGAAGGAGGTCAGCCAGCACAGGTGCATGTGTGGCAGCTGGACTAATATAGTGTGCCACTGGTTGTTTCCAATTTCCCCCCAAACTTCGAACCAAAAACACCAAAGCTTGGTGAGCTTTGCTGCATGTTCGACCCTGACATCCTCTGTCCACAAATCCATATTTTTTGTCATCTTTACTATTGTAGAAAAGGAGTTGTTTAATGGCCATCTCATCAAAAATTAGGATGCACACTTTGTCCACACTCCTAAACCTACTGACTGATTCAGCCATTTGGCCAAGCATGTCCTTGTTCAGTCCAGTATTAAATGGAACTGAATGCAAGAGTGGTAAAAGTGTACTTCTTGACGGCAAAGGGAAAAGTGTCCTCAAATGCCTGTACATTTTAGGCCCTTTCTTCAGCAAAGATAGAGCAACTACCTTGGAGGAAGCAGTCCACCGACGACCTTGGGGCTGTTTCTGGGCCTCATTTAAGACTGAGGTTATCAATGAATAACCAGCAGGAGACAAATCTTTTTCTAGCCTTGCCAATAAATTATTCTGTCCCTCATTTCCTTCTTGCTTCCTTCTACTTTTTCCTTTGCTAATAACCCTCCTGAGACGCACCACCTCCTTCTTACAAAATTCCTTATTCTCCTTTACCTAGGTGTAAACTCTAAGGGGGATATTCCCAATTCTGTCAAAATATTTCTTGAGGGGCAAGTAAAAACAGTAGCAAGTGTTGAAGAAGGGGACACTAAGGACTCTGATGTGGCTATCTCAGCACCAGGAGTTGAGGTAGTTGGCATGACATGACATGGCATCAAGATGTCATTGTGATGAGAGGATGAAGCAGCACTTTCATCATCAAAGCAAGAAAGATTAACAGGTGCTGAGGTAGCATGAATAAAGGATGATTGCATTGGTAAGAAGCGATTTGGTAAAGCATTCAAGTTTAACCTGATGTGTGTTGCATTCGTGAATTGCTCATCTGAAAAATGCTTTTCACAAACACAATTGTGGTTGTGAATGTTAACAACATCTTTGCCCAGCAAATCTGAATTGCCACACAAATCTCGCCATTTTTCAGCTCTACTTTCCAATCATAACATGAAAAAGAGGAATAAAAGAAAGCCATCAAGACATGAGGAGTCTCTATTCTCATAGATTGATAGTAGTCCAATAGGTAATCAGCACAGAACTGCGAAAGGATACTTACATGTATTCCAGGGAATATTAGAAGAAAAAGCTCACTTAACAGCCAGAATACCTAACAACCCCACGGTAAAAACTTCCCATATGTCAGTTAGAAAAATGTATGGGACCTATAGGAGTCTTATAGGCATGTTGAGAGTTCCTGAAGGAGCTTAGATTCTTATAGGTTTTGCTAGAATTTTCTGTGGGATTCCTATAGGAGTCTAATAGTCCCATATATTTCCTATGGGCACGTGCTTCATGCAAACAACAGATAACTAAGTGCTCTAGTAACTAAGTAATATGAAAAAGTATAGCACAGTAAACCGTGCTTACACATGCACAAAGGTGGTAGGTTTTCATAAGGTTCAACTGAACTTTCACCAAACTGAAACAAATGAACTCAGCTGACAAAGATGAGCATTTGACATTTCCTACTTGGTATATTGTGGGCTACAGCCCTAATGCAAAAAAGAAACTATTGCTACAGAAGAAAACAAAATTAAAAATTATTGGGGGTAATTATTTTTTAAAAATAAAGTTAGAAAGGTGTTGGGTCCCGCCTCAACTACAGATGTCACCTGGAAACGTTTCACCCATTCCAGTCGGACCCCATGCTCCGGAGCATTCGTAGCGTTTATTGGACCGCACCCTCGGTTAGCCTCGAGGGACTGCGCCGTTGGTGTTGCCAACTACGTACTACGTGATGTCAGCGCCCCATTTACGGTACTAATTCCTACCATTGCGCGGCCGATTCAAATGCTTGCTTTGCATTGTAAGGAATGGATGGTCACGAAATGAAAATCATCATTCTCAATAAAAGATTTATTTCATCCGTATAAGAACAATGCATTTATGAATATCTGCTCCTGCAATGCAACATTATCGAATCTAGTCCAACATCATTGGCAGTTACGTTGCTGACTAGCTGCTTGTGCTCAGAACATTGCAGCCAGTCGAAATTCACGGAGGCCAATACGGAAGCCGATGCAATGCAAAGTATATTTTCTTCGCACTGCACTTGAGGAATCAATTGTTTTAAAATGAGTAGCGACTGGCTCAAAACATTAATCATGGCCTTAGAAGGGAATAGCATTCTTTGAGACTCATCGATGTTTTCCCTTGAATTTGTGAATGTACTGCACTCAAGAGGATTGAGCGAGGTTAAATACAATTTACACACATCACAAGACACTTTTTGCTAAACATTTCTAGTAATCATTGCACTGAGATGAGCGGCATACTGGACCCTTACATCATCCCAGTTTTCTTCACTTAGTTGAAAACTACTTTCCACTGTCATTGGATTTATTTCACAATCAACATCACCTTCTACAAGCCAACTAAAATCTCCTAAGAAACTCAATGAATCATGCTCACAATTTCTCGCCTTCACCTTCGTGGACACACGATTAACAAGCACAGTCTTTAAACTGCCGAGGAACTGCCCAAGTGTTGGAAACCTGTTGGACCCACAGTTGAACCGAATTTGCCCAAAGAAATTCTCCAGCGGGTCCTGGTTTAAATTTCGGGTTTTCAGGCAGGTAATAGTACCTCGGAGCCGATTCCACAAATTCTGCAGTGCCCCTAAAGTGAAGAGGCAACCTTTTTTCGATAGTGCAGTGATTTTTTTCCCACCTCCATCCAAGAAAGTCACTGCTTCAATTTACTCGTATGCCTCCCGCCAAAATGCAGCATGCTGAGTGCCTTCTTTGACAACTTGCCGAAGAGACTTGTTGCCCTTTTTGATGCATTGCAGCCATCAAATATGTCGTCCAGCAGGCCCAACAGTGACTCTGTCGTATTAGCTTCAGGGGGAAATCCACCTGGAAAAGTAAATAGAAATCAAAATTTAATTTACACAAAAACCAAAAATGATATCGCTTGAAGTAGTTTAACTTAAAATAGCACCACATAAAGATGACACTAATTGTAAGTGGAAAATGAAGTGATATCGGAAATCAGTTCATCCATGCATTTTCAATTCAACAACTTCAAGGTCATGGAAAATACTTATTAGATATTAAATTAGGAATGTAGAAAAAAAACTCACCAAATGCAACATAGGTGCTCATTACTGAAGCCATGGTGTTGCTGAATATTTCAGCTGCATTATTCACCTTCATCTTTTCCTTTCCCATAGGGTTGATATGCTTCTCATTTAGAGAAAGCAACTTTCGCAGGGGAATGAACTCATCCGTGTCCTCCACCGTGTCACGGATCAAGTCACGGAAGGCGTGGGCGTCAGCTACTTCGTAGACGACGACCGGAGGCGGACGTTTTCTCGGAGCTTGAGGATCCTTTTTAGGGCCCGTATCGTTGCCGACGGAGGCGTTTTGCTGCTCGGCTGTGGCGTTTGTGGTGGTCGTTTGGCCACTCTGTGCGGTGCCGTTGTCTGCGCCCATGTCTTTGGTGTCTTAAGGCGCAATGGGCGAAGAAATTCGTCGTCTCGACGGTATAATCATAAGACAATTTCTGTCTATTCTGCGTGGCTTCCTCACGCGTGATGAATGCACGGCGTATGGCAGGACGTTTGTCGGCGGCGAACAGAGTCTTCGTGACGCGACGTATTTACAATTTTTGTGGTAAGGAGCAAAGCACTCGGGACAAAGTGCTGGAGAACCCTCACAATCAGGACATAAATACGCTGTCTCCTTCCTGCGCCCGATGGTGTAACAATATTTACAGCGTCGATAAGTCTTCTTTCTACCGCCTTCTACAAGGATGAGTTCGGGGAAGTGGGATAAAGCTTTTGAAGATGCAAGGGATTTAGGATCAGGAAGGTATGATGGTAAAATGAGGGATTTAATAACAGAGAGCCGGAATTCATATAAAGAAATTTTTTCGGGAGGTCTACAATATAGGAAAAAGCTGTTGACAAGGATGAGGTGAAAGATATGGATGCCTAACTTTTTGTACCATTTAAGGGTTTTCCTTTCAATAGGAGAGTATGCCATCATCTGATCAAAGTGGTCTATTCCGCCCATTGACTCGTTGTACTTCACAACGGCCTCAGGTTTAGGAACGAGCCTGTCTCCTCTTCGGGTTGGCACGTCAACCATGCGACTCCCGAATTCGGAGCTGATCATCAGAACGTCCCTTTTGTCCTTCCACTTTAGGACGCAGATACCATCGTTAGTAAAGGCATCCATAACTTCACCTCGTCCCAATTTAGCCTTTGCCACTTCGGAGGGGATGCCTTTCCGATTTGCTCTAAGAGTTCCTGTGCAATACGTTCTCCTCTCAAGCAGTTCGTGGATCAAATTGACGCTGGTGTAATAATTATCCATAAACAACGAATGACCTTTGTCTAAATGGTCATTCAATAGTTTATGGACAACGCGATCAACATGTCCTCGCCCTCCAAGTTCAGAGTCGCCGGCCCCCGTATACACAAGAAATCGCAGAACAAACCCGGAAGGCTCCGTCAGCATATAGAGTTTGATTCCGTACTTATGCTTCTTGGATTTCATATAAATACGGAATCGCAACCTACCCCTCCAAAGAAGCATAGACTCGTCAATGCAAAGCTTTTGGGAAGGAATAATTAAGGTATTAATTGTAGAGTGAAATGAATCTAAAAGGGGACGGATTTTGTACAGGATATCATCAGGTTGTGGATCATTGGGACCGGGGTTAGGTGAAAAATGAAGGGCTTGAAGAATACAAAAGAATCGATCACAACTCATGCATTTCCGAAAGCAAGGTAGGTCAAACAAGATATCAGTGCTCCAGTAGTCTGAAACCTTGTTTATGGGAATACTTCCCATATGAAACAAAAGACCTAAGAAAGTTAAAAACTCTGCATAAGTCAGTTGTTTCCAATTCCTAATCCTTGCTTTTGGAGATTCATTTGTCTGCATAAGATGAACAGCGAACGCATTCGTCTGTTCAACTACTGCATGAACGAGGGAATCTGGAAAGAGGAGACGGAAAAAGGCAATAGGTTCTGTGGAAGACGGTAGAGTGGTGAGGCCGGGATTTTCCAGGAAAGGGATATTTTGCGGGGCCACTGAACTTCGGGACCACCGCAAAGGACGTTCGGATACGGAAGGATCGGCGGTAGGGTTAGAGGGTTCGAGCAAAGAATGGGGTGGGGATGGGCCAGGGATGGGCCAGGGATGGGCCAGGGATGGGCGTAACGGGATCGGGCGTAGAAGGCGGCAGCTGTCTGTCACAACCTGACTGTGAGGGTTCGTCCTCCTCCCCACTCTCCTCCTCGCTAATCTCCCACTCGGAGTCTTCCGAAAAATCTGAATCCCCACTCTCCTCCAGGAGCTCCCGTAGCTCTTCCTCCGTGTATATTCGCCTGGAGAAGGCGGAGATCTCGGAAGGTAGGGTCCTGGTGGGAGTGTCCTGCCTTGACGTCGACGGCTGCTGATCCTGCGTAGATGTTGAAGGCTTCTGGTCTTCCGTCGAGGTTGAGGAAAAAGGAATTTATCCCTCTGACGGCGTCACCTCCGCCTCAACCTGTGATATTTTCCTTTTTTCTCCTCGCTTATGCACCATCTGTAATCAATACTGTTACAATTGAACTAAATTGGTAAAATATGCATTTCGACAAATTAATAGGGCAAAATAATCACTCCGGGTGATACTGACGAAAGAGGAAATGCAGCAAGCAATAATTATTCTGCTAAACTAATAAAAAATGATCGGATGAAAATAAATATTTATAATGGGATAACTGAAGCAATATGAGCGCTTTTAAACAATTAACTATACTGATATAAAGGGAAAAAGAAAAGCTTCAGAAAAACTAAGAATCTCAGCATGCCATGAGAGAATATCCAATTATTATTTCGGAATATGATTGCGTATATAATTATATACATATATTAAAAACATAAAATTAAAATTACTTAAATTGTTGATAATTTACTCACTTTTTTAATCGAAAAACTTTCCTCACTCGTACAGTAGAACACGGAAATATAACCGCTTCACTTGCAGCTTACCCCTTACTGCTAACGAGATGAGCTGGAAAACACACAAAGAGTGAAAAAAAGAGGGATGTTATACAAATGTAAAATAATCAGATGTCAGAGTTAAACTAAGATAAAACATTAAACAAAAGCACTAGATTACGAATTCATTGGATGAAAATAGAGCAATATCATAAGACAATAAAAGACTGCATAAACTACCAATCTGTAGGCGAAAAAATACAAGTAAATAATTATATGCTCGTAATGGATTAACAAAAACGACCGTAAAATTAAAAAGGATACAATTAAACAAGCTTCAGTTGCTAAATATAAGAAGTGTAACATTACACTCGAATAAAATTGCCATAGCCATGCAAATATGGCAACAAATACATAAAAATTAAACAAATCGCGCAGAAGAGGACGAGAAAAATGGTTGGAAAAAGGCTTACCTCAAGGCAAAAGAAAAACTTTCCTCCGATGTACCAAGCACAGGCAGCCGGAAACGGTGTTCACTTCTGGGCAGCAAGAACTCCACTGAACGACATAGGGGTGTTCAAGGTCGTAAAAAGCCTGACCCGAGCCCTGGGTGAAAGCTGGAACACTCGGGGTAACCATGACGGGATATCACGTCATCCGCCCCAGGGGATAGTAAGGTAGTAAGATAGTAAGATAGTAAGATAGTAAGCCGCACTGAAGGTGTTAAATATGCACATCTAAACAACTTTCCCACTTGGTAGATTGAGACAGCACGACCAGGATTATTGATAAGCCACTTTCTTACTTCCTGCTCATAATAAGCACTAAGAGGAGCCATAAGCGATACATCAAGTGGCTGCAATCGGTGAGTCGTATGAGGAGGAAAGCATAAGATGATCACGTTGTTTTCCCTGGCAGCATTGATCAACCCAATACTTTTCGCATGGGAAGCGTGCCCGTCTAGGAGCAACATAACTGGCTTCTCCTTTGAAGGATGAGAGAACTCTACAAATCTTTAAAACCAAACAAGAAACGTTTCATTACTAATCCACCCACTCTTATTGTACGTAGCAATGGATCCCGGAGGAGCATCGTCCATTAGAAGGGGGTTTGCCTTAGCTCTCGGGAACACGAACATGGGGGCATGAAATTTCCTGCAGCGTTCATACACGTTTCCACTGTTACAAGGACACCCCGCTCAGCAGAGCTCAAGCAGTCTACCTGCTTTTTCTCTCTTAGAGCCAATACTTTGGACGGTTTGTTGGGAACCGTCAAACTCCCGTTTCATCTACGTTGTATATATCACATGGTGAAAAGTTGTATTTCTCGTAAGTGGACTGGAGAAGAGTGAAAAACGTACCCACAGCAGTGCGGTTGAAGCCCTATGCCCTTGCTAAGGACGTCTGTTCAGGGTTTCGCAACCTAAGTTGTGGATGTCTAGCCAAAAAACTGTAAAGCCACTCTTTTCCAGCCATTTTTTGTTTTTATTGAAATTATGAGCAATATTATTATTTTCAGGAAGTTGAAAAGCAAGTTCTCGAAGGTCGGTCAGCGTTATGCCAAAGAGTCTTTCTTCTAGGGACAGAATATAGGCAACTAGTTCTTTCTCTTGATCAGCAGTGGAAACAGGTTTAAATCTACCCAAACCTTTCTTTGCAGCAAACTGTGGAGACAGATCATTCTGGCGGGCTTTCTTAACTCTGTCTTCTAAGGTACTTTGAGGAACATTGAAGCTAACCGATGCCTTTTTGGACCCCATTGTACCATTCATCATTTCTTGGATGGCTGCAGCCATACTCTCTTCTGACCAGCTTTGCCGGTTTGATATTCTCTTATACTTTTCCCTTCTAGGCATTGCGTCAACTAAAAAAAACCACGTAAACCTTTTTAGGCCTTATTGTGTCGGGGGTTAATAAAATTAAATATTTACAACCTCCCTTAAAATTAAAATACAGGTTAATTCCAAAAATAAATTAATTTAGGCCCAACACCACGTTTTACCAACATTTTTTAAATTTCAACTTAATTTTGGAATATAAATCACTCTAAAATACAGTTTTATACACAACAACTTAATTTAAATAATGCTTTTTGAAGAGTTCTAAAATATTTATGGGACGTCAAACAATAAGTGAAGAAGTCGGCAAATCACATTTAAACACGCCAATAAATGAGTTGTCCAAAACCGGGAGCATCCCGGTTATGTCCTACGACCGGCTTCCCGGTTTTGTCCGACCACGCCATTTTGAATAAATTTTACTCTAGCGTTGTTCAAACAGCTCATACACACCAATACAAAAGGTTGAAATAACAGGTAAATAATGGGCTATCAGATGTTGTACTCACCTAAACTAAATCCTTAGGCTTTTAGAATTAGGAGCGTAATATTTCCGACGCCGAATTCTTTACCTTTTACCGTGAAAATTTAAACAAATCACTACTGCAAAACCGGTGGTTTACACGACTTAAGCTCACAGGACGCTGTTATGGCGAAGTAATTCTACAAGTTTCCGCTAGGTGTCACCACAAATCAAGCCATAAAACCGGAATCCGGTTTTGTGGCTACCCGGTTTCCACCTACCCGGTTTTGTCCGACTCTCCCCTACAGAATAAAAAATTATTAGTTTTATGAAAAAATAATGAAAACCACCTAACATTTAAATTGACATCCCATGTCCCGTAGGTATCAAGGCTAAAGGCAACTGACTGCAAAGAATTACATCCACTTCATTAATTTATTCATATCACAAGAGAGTTGGGATACCTCAATGCAGCAGCAGCTATGTAGCTAGGCAATAAAACCGTGGCCAAGGAGAAGTAGCGGAGTTACTAAGGTGGCCTGGCCTGGTCCAACTGTCCAGTTCAGTGTCAGTGGAGCACTCATGCAGCAAGACAGAAGCAGTTGGATTAGGGAGTGGGATACTAGTTGCTGCAGCAGCTCTGCGGCAAGGAAATAAAACCATGTTAACCAAATTAACGCCATGAAGACTGAGGAAATGGTTTCACTACATTCACCAGCTTCCACTAGCATTGCTGAACGTAAATGAAAAAATATCATCGTTTCCTCTTACGATAAACCTCACCAGGGTTTTTAATCATAATGTGGGTCCCATCAACAGTAGGGTGCGGCTTATTTTTCGAAAATCGGAAAAGCTCAAAGTTCCACCCGTCAAAACATTCATTTTGATGAGAAAACACATGTGTCGGGTGCCGCGATCCCCACCCATTTCTGTAGGGACCCGAAACCCGAACTGACAGGGTTCTTGCCCTTGGGGTCAGGAATCAGACAATAGACGCTGGATGAATTTACGGAAAAAAGGGAAAGAACACTTTACCTTTTCGCCGGAGTCGCTCGAAGTAGCTGGCGGGAAGAGGTCGGGCGGCGGTCTCCTGGGCGAGGACGGCTGGAGGTGCGAGCGGGCGGCCGGACTGTCGATTAATAACTGTTCACTTCAGTCGCGCGTGCCACTAGAGTCGACAAGAGTTTGCTAGTGCCTGAAGGGCAAACAGTCTTTCCGACTGGGACCGAACTTTTGGATTACTTCGTGGCTGAGAGCCTCGGTGCGCTCACGGGCAGCGTCACAGTCTTTCTTTCTAAAAACGGGAGAGACCGAGGTCCTAATATCTCGAGAATATATAGAGAGACACCCCCGCTCTCTTAGTGTAAAAACATCCAAACTTAGCTCCGGAATTCCCGGAAGCCGAAACAGTCCCGGACACAACCCTGCGTCGAAAATATTCCCGTGGACGCGCGAAAACACCTCCAAGCCGTCCTTGTCTCACCCCCGACCTTTTCCGCCTGCCTAGCGAGCCTAAATATCAAAATAAATTCAAAATAAGTTGCGCTCACTACATTACTCCCTCCTGCGGCGAAATTGAGCGGTCTCTAATCGGGACCGCTCATATTTCCATTCCCTATTGTAATGTGTTCCGAGCGACTGCCGTTGGTCAGGCAAAGGGCCATTCCCATTTATTGAGTTAAAACAGTGAAAGAAGACAGAAAGATAAAATACAATATCGATTACATGCAATGGGTCGCCCGGCGGTTACATAAACATGTGAAAGAGAAAGAAAAGAAAAACGGGCGCCCAGCAAATGACATTGCTCCATCACCCTAAATACCCACTACACTACTGTATCGTGGCATGCATATCCAACATGCTGTGATCCGTGGCGGCATGCAATCTCTTTATACGCTCACCACGGGACACAGGTACATCACGGTAGGATGTTCATGGCACACAAGGAGAAAGAAAGATTTAACCACACCCTGTTTTGCCATTATCCTTTATTTACCCTCAACTAATGTCCAAAATATGAAAACAACAATAATAACAACAAAAAATTAACAATATAAAGTTTGGTGGCGACGATGTCCTCTCTACGCGAAGCGTCGGCGCGGCACCAGGTCCTCCCTCCAGGGCCGCAACGTCAGCCGCTGTGCCAACTCCTCTGGTATGCGGCCGAAAAGACAAGCCGCTGCGGCCTCCTCGGCGTCGCGGAAGCGCAGGTACCCCGTGAAGGTCCTCGTGGCGGGTTGGAATATCCACTGCTCCTCTGTGACGTAGCCCGCCACCTCGACGTCACGCCGCCACTGTCGCCGGATCTCTGCCGTCAGGCCGTCCACTGGGACCCACGAGCTGGTAAACATCTGCAAGAGATCCGTGCGTCCGTACCCGAAGAAGGGGGTGTAAGGAAGTTAAGGGGGTGGGTGGGGGGGTACATTCGGGAGTGTGTGGTTCCGAGATTAATAGGGTTCGGGGGGGGTGAGGGATGTGGGTGTAAGGTGGTGTTCGGAAGTCGACGGGAAAGCGAGAGAGAATTAATTAGCTTTTAGGTTTTAGTTGGCTAAAATTATTTCCTCCCCCGTCTTTGAATTTCCCGTCTGCGTCGGTCTCTCCTACGTGGGTACACGTAGCATCTCGATCTCCTCCGGTGCGGTCGGTTCCGGTCGAGGTCGGGACGTCTCCCTCCTCTTCCGGTAACGATGGCACGCCCATGCACCTGGTAGTATGACTGCCAGGCACGCTACGATGGCCCCTCCCAGGTACGGGAGATGGTGGTGTGGTACAACCCACGTCGCCTCCTCCAAGGCTTCGGCCTCCTCCAGCATCCCCTGTAGCTGTTTCACGGGGACGTCCTTGCCGGGGTTTTTCGCCTTGGCCTGCTCCACGATCTTACTCAGCCGCCTCGCCCTCTGCTCCGTGAGGTTGGTTAGGTACGGGCGAAGTCCTCCTCCGAACACCCGGGTGATGTCCGGTATGTACACCTCGTCCTCCGCCGTCTTCATCGCTTGGCTCCGGTGCAGATAGGGAGTGAGCACCTGGCCTTCGATGTACGCCGAGCATCCCGGCTGCAGTTCCAGGATCCCCGTGCCGGTCAGGAAGCTCTCGGTGACATTCATGACTTCACCACCGTCCCGGCATCGCTGGAGGACCTTGCTTCGGCGCGGCACGCTAAACACCCAACGATTTGTCGCCCTCGTCCGATAGTATAGTGCTCGGGGAAAGGTAATTAGTCGCGTGTCGCAGTCTTGAGCCGAGTCAACGCCCGAAAAAATTTGGAATAAGCAAGAAGAGTAAGGATACTCTGTCACTTGCTGTCGGGGAAGGCAAACCGTCAATGGTCCGAAGGTGCAGTCTCTAAGATCTCCCTCGGCCAACAACATATGCCGCAGGCGATTCTCGGAGACCGCTAGATAGGGTGCCTCAGGAGTGATGGTAAGGGAGCCGGTAACTCCTGACATGCTGACGGGCAGTGCCACCACCCGGAATAGGCTAAATAGGTGATTTTCTGATTGCAAAGGTATTTCCAGAGCCAACCTGATCTTATTTTCGCCAAGGGTATATGATACCCTTGCCATGGCATAATAAGCATATATCTGGGTAGCGGTTAAAGGAAATGGGAACCGCACCCCCGGGGTTAAAATTCGTTGTACCTGGAGAAGGGTTTGCAGTAAGTCTGCAGGGGTTACAAAGAACGGGCTTAACCTTTGATGTAAAGTCTCTTCCCAGGCATCGGCAAATTGTGCCAACTCTATCTTAATTTCGGCAAGCATTGTCTCTAGCTGCCGGAAACCCGAAGAGATAGAGAGCGTTGTTTTTACTCTCGCTGCCATAACCCTTAGAGTCTCCCCTAACTCGACGGTCATGAGGGCTACCTCCCTTGCCAGCCGGGTCGTAACGTTACTAACCTTCGCGACGGTTATCTCGTTCCTAGCGGCCAGCGTGTACGTACTATTGATTAAAGTCGCCTGCAACTTTATCAAATGCACGTTCTTCTGGTTAGCCCCCCTGACTTGGTCTATCTCCTGCGTAAGGGCGGCCAGATCGGACTCAGTCATGGTCCCGAAAAGAAATTTGAGGGCCTCCCCTCCCACGTTCAACAGACCTCTCCTGTGCCTTTTAAGGGAAGACTCAAACTTCCACAATTTTGCTAGGGTGGTGGACGCCTCTCTCTCCAGCCGTTTACCCTCCGTCTGCATAATCTCCTGCACCAGCCCTTTAAAGTCCCCTGTCAAAACAGTTTGGTTGGTTGACTCGGTTCTTGCTTGTCTTTGTCCCTCCGTGACCAAGTACGTTAACTCAGTCAGCAAGTGTCCCGTTAATCGGATGTAGTGTTCTACGTCCAGATCGGCGACAATCGCCCAACTCTCCCCCGCGAGCAAAAATTTCCCTTCTTTTAAGAAGGCCACTCCTCGTCCCACGAATTCGGAGTCATCCGTCATCGTCGCAGGGCAAGAGCTTAGGGTGCCGAGCACCAAGGGGGCTACGAATGTCGGGGTCATGTTTAAATTGCGTGCGGGGGTGGGGGTTATGTTCCACGTGGAGCAGAAAAAGGGGGAAAAAAGGGGAAGGCGGATATTTCCTCCTTTTGGGAAAAGAACAATGAAAGAGGCCGGATTAATGCATGATACATACAGCGTGTTCCTTCCCAAAACAAAAGAATATTCTTTGATCCAAATAACAAACAAACAAGAGAAGGAAAACGGAAAGGAGCGAAAGAAAAGAGAAGAGTGAAGAAAGCAAAAAGCAAAATAAAATCTATATACCCTTGAAAAAGATACTCCCCATAACTTTAAATTTAAATTTCCCATCAAAGATAAGCGGAAAACAACACGTTGTTTCCTCAGGTCTTTCACCCTCGGTATTGTTGTGCTCCGCCCGAGAATGTTTAGATTCCCACACTCCCTTCATTCGTGATGGGTCCTCGGCTGCGGAGTGGGTATCGGTGGACAGGGGCGGGGGTAGGGGGTGTTGGGGTTGCCGGTGGAGGGGGCTGCTGTTCCCAGACTTCGTTTGTGGGAGAAATTAGGGGTGGGGGTGGATGGTCGTCACCGCACTTCACTCGTGGGCCTCCTTTCACTTTTCTCACCGGAGAGGGAGGGGGTAAAGGGGCTTTCTCACCGTTACCACACGCTTGGGCTCCCTTGAGGCGGTTAGCATGCACTATTTGAGTGTTTTTGCTATTCTGTGCGTGGCGTATCTTAAAATTGGCTGTAAAAACTTAACGCCTTTGGCAGGTTCACCCCCAAGAAACATAATTGAGAGCTCTAAAATCTTCAAGTAATCATCTCTGGGATGGCCGATCTGAAAAGGGCAAATTGGTTTAGCCACAAAAATAACGGCTAATTGTTTTTCAAATTTTGGAAATTAACTGCGATTTTTCTGATCTACCAGTCAGCAGTTGGGCGAGGAATTCAAGTTACCTCCATGGTGAGAGATTAGTCAAGTCATTGCAAGTAGTAAATGACCATGCCGAGAGAGGAGTTAAATTGTTGAAAGATTTTGCAGAACTTTAACCAAAGACGAGAATAAATACCAGGAATTGTTACTTTTTGTTCAAGAACATAGAAGAAGGGTGCCAGATGTAAGTATTGGTATCTGAAACTCCTTGTATTTTTCTTTTTATTAGTGTACTGTCCTTCAGATTGCCTATTTAATTTTGTAAGCTATACAGATTTCTTTTAAATGAAGATGACAGATTTGGCAAATTTTTATGACCAAGTTAATAATAAATTGAAATAATTACTAAAACACCATGCCCTTCGCCATAAACAGTGAATGAGTGCTCCAGAACTATGCAATTACCACGAGACAACGTAGCAGTTGCGGTGTCGTCGTGGGCCGTTTACAGGGGGGGTCTACGGACAGGAGAAACTCGTCCGCGCCGGCGCCCTCTAATTAGCATTTCGAGCCTGCTTCGCCCTCCTGCATCTCCTAAACGGCTAATGATAGGTAAAAACTAATGAAATTTCAGTTCTAAAGGATCGTAAAATGATATATTTACTCCAGAAGCAGTTATTGTGATGCGATATTTCCATTTTTGAGTGGGGTATTTCAGACCCCATGCGGCACGTGTTAACAATATCGCAGCTCAACAAAAATTTCACGCACGTGTTTTCTCATCAAAATGAATGTTTTGACGGGTGGAACTTTTAGCT
The DNA here is from genome assembly GCA_933228895.1 of Platycnemis pennipes. NCBI lineage: Eukaryota > Metazoa > Arthropoda > Insecta > Odonata > Platycnemididae > Platycnemis > Platycnemis pennipes. The sequence continues at coordinate 124,261,715 of OW121851.1, read as the reverse complement.
TTTCCGATTTTCGAAAAATAAGCCGCACCCTAATCAACAGCACCAATGACCCCCGTCGGGAAACATGCTACTTCTTTAAACTGAAGCGTATCTTGTGCGACTTCATCTGCAGTGCTGGGCACCGTACTCGGGCAGTTGTCGAGTGAATATTCTCGACATATCTCTCATGATCAGTGACACACTAGGTTGACTGACACCGTTCAGTTCTCCACAAACGACCTGAATAAATAATGCAAAAAGAGTTTTTATACTTAGAGCAAGCTTATTAATAACAATATATTTTTTCTAGAAATAAACATAGCGGACGGCATTGACTGATGTGTAATTACTTAGTAGCTGCTCGTAGCAATCTCAACCCTATCAATAATTTCGTCATTGGAGGTATCGGTACACATAAAGACGGCGACATGAAGACCGCGAAAAACTTCTGGATGGCACTTTGCTTTTAGAAACGGAAAACAAAGCTCAGAGTGAGAAACTCTTAGCTATGAAAAAAATCCATGACTTTCCTGTGAAAGTAGAGGTGCACTGCACATTGAATACTTGTCGGGGGGTAATTAATCACTTTGATCTCCTCCAATTAGAAGTCAACGTGATAAAGAGAGATATGTCCTCTCAAGGAGTAAGCGATGTTCGTCTACTTACTACCAGACGTAACGGTGTAGTAATTAATACTACGTGCGTGGTTCTTACCTTTGCGTTGGACAAGCTCCCCAACAAAGTAATCATTGGCTATGAGCCAGTGCCGGTGAGACCTTTCATTCCAGCTCCCATGCGCTGCTTTCAGTGCTAGCGTTTCGGCCACATCGGCACGCGATGTGAGGGCAAGGCCACGCTGCCGCCTGGATTCGCATGAGGAAGAGGACTGTATAAAAGATCGCACTGCGTTAAATGTGAGAGTACACACCCGGTGTACTCTCGTAGATGTCCTAAAATGCTGGAAGAAAGGAAAGTTATGGAATTAAAAACGGAAAAGTTAACTTATTTCGAGGTGAGGAAAAAATATAGGGCACTAGCTGCCTTTGTCTCCGTTGCCGTAGTACAAAAAGCCACCATGGTTACTCAGACCGAAGATATGGATAAGATAAATAAAGTAGGTACAAAAGAATTAGCGAAACCGGCAAAAACCTTGGCACCGGCTCCTAAGGCTACAACAAGTACTGCGGGTTCTCCCATGAAGAATCCTAAAAATAATAATCCCGGGACCGCAAATAACTCGCGCGGAAAGACAACATTCCCCGGGCCATCCAGTGTTTCCAAGCTCGGACAGCCGGAATCTATACAGGAGGATGAAAGTCTCGCTGAGACAGAAGTCTTCCTCGCGAAACAATCGGGGAGAAGACGTCAGATTTGACTTTGATCCTCCCGTTGCACGGATAGTTCCATTATAGCGATTTTTATTTGTATATATCATTTTTACATGTTTTAATTGTATTTATGGCTTTTATCATGCAGTGAACTGCAATGGATTTTACTAGCGTAAGGAGGAGATGGCAGTTTTAATCCAAGATTTTAACCCGTCTTGTATTTGTCTCCAAGAGGCACGTTTTAAGAGGACGGACAATGGCTTTTTAATAGGTTTTAACGCTTTTAGATTTGACGACACTAGTGGCAATCGAGCCCAGGGTGGAGTGGCTGTTTACACTCGGGAGGTCCTCTACACCTCCCGAGTACAGTTTAATACACCGTTTCAGGCGGTGGCGGAAACCGGTGACGCCTAGGAACCGATGACGTTGTGTAACGTTTATCTCCCGGAGGCTGCACCGGTTACTCGTTTTAATTTGGAAGCCCTTGTCCGTCAACTCCCAAAGCCCTACATTTTACTAGGAGATTTTAACACTCACGTGTCCCTATGTGGGAGTTATAGGAGACAGGGCGACGGAAGAGGTTGTATTTTAGCCAATTTTATTTTAGACTTTAACTTGATTTTATTGAATAACGGGGAGCAAACCCGTTATAACGCTTTATGGTCAGTACTCTGCGATTGAAGTGTGCATTGCATCGAGCAATTTGATTATAAAAATTCAATTATCCGTGCAACGATTTATGTGGGAGCGATCATTTTCCCCTTTTAGTCAAAAGCAAAATCTCGATTTGGATTATATTCGTCCGGTTAACTGGATTGCCCGGAAAGCTGATTGATCTTATTTTAAAAAAAGTATTTAATTTTAACCATGACGAAGCCTGTGTCCCTATACTAAATAAAGAGAGAGTGACGAATTGCCTGATAGAAAGCGCAAGGTGCAGTGTTCCTCGGTTAAAGGGCACCACCTTGAGACTAGGGTCGTGTTCCAATCCGTAGGGTATGCCCTACGCTCTTGTGCTCTAAGCGCCACTTACGCTCTTTTCAGCTCTTTCGCGTAAGTAGCGCCACTGTCAGTAAGTGTCAGATACCCTAACTATAAATAGTTGAAAAATGCATTTCGCTCCTGCGGTTTTAGGGCGCTGCCATTTGAGCTAGCACACTAGTCTTTTATGTAAACATATATGTGTATTATATATATCATATAGTCTCTCATAACCGCTATGGACGACAGAGACGTTCCTGTGCTGCTGCAGCATTTAATTGCCCTATATGCCGTTACAGAAGTCATTGCACATATGATAAGGGCAAGGAGGTGAAAGGTAGTTGCCGTTTTAGCGTGGCTTTATAGAATGTTGCGGCGGAGAGAGGTAAGTTGGAAAATGAAGGCCATTATGCCTAATCTCTACTAAAACACTAAGAACATGCGAGACATATCAAATCAATATACTTTTTTAAGGCTCAGGGGAGGTATTGCCTCACGTACTTGGAGCGGAGAGGTGCAATTTGGGATATTCTTCGGGGGGACATAACCCAGACAAGGAGGCATCTTCGTGTAACCCCAGCCTCGTTACAGCTGCTAGTGGCCAAGGTTGAAAATAAACGGCATGGGTGGAATCCAGAATTCGAAGTAAGTGTTTGTGTATTGTCTTATACAAGTTGTTTGTTTATTAACAGTGTATTCAGTGACGGAGGTGCTCCCATTAACTGCCACCTCTCCAATCACTGACAGGAGCAACTCCTCCTGTACTGTTAGGGAAGTCACTTTCAGTGCTGGCCCTCCCCCTGTACCAGCTGCGTGACTCCTAATTTTGGCGGCCTTGGACTTGGTATCGCACCTCCAGTCCTGCCAACACTAAAAAGGAAATGTTCCATATGAGGTATCATAGCACTCTCTACTATATATCTGAGCATTATAGTGGTCTACAGTGAATTACCTTGGACCACTTCTCCGGCGACTTCCTAGCTCCTGTGGCACAGACATTCAGCACTCCTGCGATCTCGGCCCACAGCTGCTGCTTCTTGATGTTACCCTGTCGGTCTGTAAATTCGTTGGTGGCAAGCCCAGGGTGTTCCACCATGAACTGAATCAACAGCTGTCTCTGTTCGGTGGACACCCTTGGGTTGCCACCAACTCGACTGCAGCTTGCTACAGGTTCTAAAACAAAGACAAGTTATGAAAAGGTATTATTCGTCTGTACTTCACCGAACCTGTATTATCCTCATGTGGTTCCATTGCCTTTTGCCTTGCAAAGGAATTGTGTACACATCGTGTGTTTCATAGTGAGCTGAATAACTCAACGGTAAAATGAAGATGCCGAGACAGAATTTTAGAAAAGTTTACTAACGCCTTTATACTTCACATATATTAACACTTCTTGATCCGGTGCCCTTTAAACTTGATTAGGCCTTGGGGCCGGCCATTTTTTGCAATTTTGTTGGGAAGGTACAAGTATACAATTAAATTCACATAACTCCAGAACTAATGTATATTTTTTAATGAAACTTTTATTCGTTGCATATTATATAACAGAGTAATTAACTAAGGTATGGTATTGTTCAAAACATGATCCCCTATGGAGTGGAACACAACAGAATTCACAAATATACCGGGTTTCACTTCTTTTTTTAGCTGCACACACTCTACATTGTCTTTGTGGATTTTTCTTCCTGCCGATCCCAACTATCTTCTCAACTTTATGTTTATTCATGTCTCTAGAAAGCTTTACTGGAGGGTCTGTCATAGGTGTACGGCCTGTACGTGAGATAGAAGTGTTCTTCTCTTATTTGTCTGAGACGGGGTCATCTGAACTACTGTCCGTTATCCAGCTGCTTGCGACTTCGTGAAGAAACTTTTTGTACATAATTTTCTTCCCATTGAGTTCCTCGTACACCCTAAAAGAATTAAAGAGTGCACAGTTCAGCAAGTACAATACAGTTCTTTTGGACCACTTTTTGGTTTGTCTCACCATTGGGCAATAAGATAGGTACGGGTCTGCACGGTCTACCCCCTTCATATACTTATTGTATTCCAAAATTGTCTCTGGCTTCTTTGTTTTCTGCCCAGTTTTTCTATCTCTCTTTTCACTTTCTATCAGCCTTGAAGAATGAGTCGTAGAGATAATGCGAACTTCCCGTTTGTCTTTCCATATATTTAGGAGAACATCTCTTTTTCTTCGGAATATGGACTCACCTTTCCGCAGTTTCACATGTTTCAGACAATCAGGAAGACCTCTGTTCACGGAAGAGAGTTCACGGAAGTTCACGCTCGGCAGAAGATTTTAATGACGCTGCATGAGTGGGGACTAAGGAGGAACCGGTATTTATCAAGAACTTTTTAACAAATCGTGTTTTTAGAGTAAAGATAGGCCAACACGTATCAGAATTTCACACACAGGAAAATGGAGTGCCTCAAGGATCGGTATTAAGCGTTACACTTTTTGCTATCCCCATAAACGATAACGCAAAATGTATCAAACCTCCTCTTCTGGGATCGCTGTTCGTGGACGACCTTGCAATATTTTGCAGGTCAGCGAAACTTATCAGCGCTACCAGAGTTATCCAGCTAGCTGTAAATAGACTGGAGGATTGGTCTTTGAGGAACGGGTTTAAGTTTTCAGTAGAGAAGTGTAAATGTATTCATTTTTACCGGGTGAGGGGAGAGTACGTTCCGCCAGTGCTCTCACTTGATGGCAGAATCCTACCATATGTCGAGTCGGTCAGACTCCTCGGTATGACCCTGGACTACCGACTAAACTGGCGGGAGCATATTCGCCTTTAAAGGCAAAAAAGTCTCCAGACTCTAAACATTTTAAAATATTTAAGCCACTCATCTTGGGGTGCTGATCGAAAGTCCATGCTTAATTTGTACCGCGCACTCGTGCGATCTAAACTGGACTAGGGGTCATTCGTTTATGCGTCTGCCCGGGATTCGTACGTGAAGCCTCTGACAACAGTACACAACGCAGGGCTCCGGATATCCACTGGCGCCTTCAGGACCAGTCCGGTCCTCAGTATCTACGCTGAGGCCGGGGAGCCGCCGTTGTCGTACCGCAGAAATATTTTAATGTGCTCATATGTGGCCAAGGTTTTATCTTCGAAGAGCCACCCTTGTTTTAATGTAATTTTTAACCCTAGATTTTTAGAACTTTTTAACAGACGGACAAGAGCCACCAAGCCGCTCAGCTTTCGTTTTAAACTTTTTATTCGGGACAGTGGACTTATGCTCCCAGACGTTTATTCAATTAGGTACTCCAGTAACCCACCTTGGATAATTCCGCCCCCTGAAATCTATATGAAACTTGCCTCACGACACAAAGCTTATACTACTGCTCAGGAGTACCAGTGTCTATACAATGAATTTATCTTTCGCCACCCCGGCTTCATCCCCGTATTCACGGATGGATCGAAGTCGGATGTAGGTTGTTCATGCGCGGTTACCTCGTCCCATCATGGTGTCATTCGGGCTCGGCTCAGCTCGCTGTGTAGCATAAACACTGCCGAGCTGCTGGCCATTAAGATGGCTCTTGATGGGATTGGGGAGGCTGCCAAGTCCTTTGCCATCTGCACAGACTCCATGAGCGCATTGCAATCTATTTCTGTATTCTCTCCCATGCATCCCATTGTCCAGAACATACACAGTACCCTTCTATCCCTCTACAAGAAGGGAATCAAAGTTATCTTTATCTGGGTGCCTGGACATATGGGAATAGCGGGGAACGAGAGAGCAGACGCAGCTGCGAAAGAAGCTCTTCAAATGCGTGAACAGACGACTCTGGTACCTTATCAGGACCTGCAGGCTCGCCTCCGGAGAGTAGCCCTAGAGCAGTGGAACAAATTCTGGGCAGATGTGACCGACAATAAGCTGCGTTACATAGAACCGGTAACGTCAGTGTGGCCCACTTCCGTCAGGAACATTCGCAGAGAGGAAGTAGTCATCACCCGGCTGAGAATTGGGCATTGCGCCTTAACCCACTCTTACCTCTTCACAGAAGATAAGAACCCACCTCGGTGTGATGACTGCGACTGTCCTCTTAGCATTCGACACGTCCTGACAGAGTGGGACAAGCATCGGGATGCACGCGAGCAACTAGGCATCAGAGGAGGCCTAGAGCAATAATTAGGTAATGACTCCGAATGCCTATCCCGAGTCACATCTTTCATGAAAGCAACTGGCCTTTATAATAAAATCTAAGCTACCACTGTCTGTGTGCATATTTAGTTTTTTAATTTATGTAAATATAATAATATCAGCATTGCCCTCCTACTGACATTAAACTTAGGACAGTACAAATTAGACTGTGGGTGATGCAAAATGACCTCAGCCGTCGACGCACCCAATAAACATTAATACTACTTCTACTACTCCAACCCGAAACAGACAACCACCTCTAGCGTGCTATATCCCTGCTATACCCCCCTAGGGGCTAGCCCTGGCGACCGCACCGGTTTGCGGTGCGGCGTCCCGAATGTGTGGCTCCATTGTGGGTGGGGAGCCCGGGGGATAAAGAACTACTTGGTATGGCGGAATCACATCTTCCACCTTCCAAAAGATCCCGCCCGGACACGGGCGGGGGAGCTAAAAGTTTACCCGCTTGTATGCGGTTTGTGATTATGAAGTGTGAGAAATAAGGGGAGACGCTTAAACGGGTATCTCCCTTTCTCATCCGTCAGTTGCTGTCTGCCTCAATTCCAGGAGAGCTGAAATCGGCCAAAAAACTTCGAGACGGGAGCCTCCTTATAGAAACAGCGAATAACATCCAAAGTGAAAAGCTGTTGGCCCTAAAGAAGCTCCATGGCATTCCTGTGAAAACTGAGCTGCACCGCACTCTCAATACCTGTCGGGGAGTGATATCTCATTACGACTTACTATACGTGGAAGTCGACCAGATTAAGAATGAGATGGCATCGCAAGGAGTTACAGATGCTCGTCGACTTACCACTAAGCGAAACGGCGAAGTTGTAAACACGACATCTGTCGTCCTAACATTCGCGCGAGACAGTCTCCCCGACAAGGTATTCGTCGGCTATGAATCGGTTCCAGTGAGGCCATTCATACCGGCGCCCATGCGCTGCTTCCAGTGCCAGCGCTTCGGCCACATCGCAACGCGATGTGAGGGCAAGGCCACCTGCCCGCGCTGCGGCCTGTACGGCCATGAGAGTGCGGAATGCAACAGGGAACAACACTGCGTCAACTGCGAGGGTACGCATCCAGCGTACTCTCGTAAATGTCCCAAGATGTTAGAGGAAAGAAAAGTTATGGAAATAAAAACAGTTGAAAAAATTCCGTACTTCGAGGCGAGGAAAAGGTATAGGGCCATGACAGCACCTGTCTTTTCAAAATCCTTTGCCTCCGTTGCAAATACCTCCGTGCCAAAAGCGTCCCAAGGTACACAGACGGAGAGTTGGGCGAACACGAAACCCGCAGAGGTAAAAGATGTGGCCAAGCCGGCTAAGGCACCAAATCCGGCAATCAATAAAAATATAACCACCACTGGTTCTCCTAAGAAGAAGCAGTCTAAACCCTCAGCCGGGGTAGGGCTGAAACAGCGCGAAAAAAACGCCATCCCTCGGCCCCACCGGACTTGCCAAGCTAGTACTTCCGGGGGGATCAATGGAGGAAGACGACAGTCCCTCGGAGACTGAAGTCCTCGCGAAACAAAAGGGGAAGAAGCACCGTATTCGGCGCCTTAAGTTCGATGCCTTCGGCGCTAGAAAAGCCTTGCTGATAGCATTCAGTCTGTTTCCGTGACGCTCCGTCCGTGTCGATCGACTCGGAAACGGGGGTTTCCGAGTCGATCGACACGGAAACACGAAAGTTAGCTAATAGGCCTCCAGGAGAGAGAACTTTGAAGAACCTGGAGGTGAAATTAAAAAGAAGAGGTGGCTCAAGAGTCATTCGCCTTATTCTAGTATTTAATACATGTTTACTTCTACCGGATGCACTTAAAATGTAAAACAATCACCATGAAATCAGCAGAATTCTCTTGTACTGCATCAGAAGCACTGTTTCTATTTAATGCGTCAAACATATCAGTGATGCATTTGCAGAATTCCTGAGTCTCTTCAATGTCATTCAACTCTGAAACGCTTTTGATAAAATTTAAGACCTTGGACAACAGAATTACTAAAAATCTGGAATGGAAATATAGAAAATTTCTTTAGTTTGTATTATTACAATAAATAAAGCCAATATTTAAAATATTTCTGAAGTATTTTGGAAATCATAATAGCGTGCAGATAGATGCATAGATAAAAATCTTCAGTTGAGTGAGATTGAGACCAAAATTTCCTTCAATCATCTACTCTATTGCCAATACATGGACAAAATAAACGCCATAGGCATTGTGATGTATACTTGAGAAATAACATGAAAGCTGCAACATGAAAGCTCAAGCAGCTTATCTAGCAACTCTATAATAGGGAATTGCCCTGTTTTTGTTCAACAAAAATTTTTGTTAGTTATTACAGGGGTGGTTACTTTAGGGACCAGAGCCCATTTAGCACTTTTTTTTCATTGAGTGTGCACTGGTCCCTTAAGGGACCACTTTTTTATTTTAAACAAATCTTTATTATTAAGTTCATTTATTAACTTATAATAATGTCTGTGTTTGCTTAATGGTTTATATTACATCCCTTTGCAAACTTTACAATTTTGATGAACTTAAAACGAATTAAAATAAATGGAAACGTAAATGGATTCAATTTTACAGGAATCAGGGAAATGCGGAAGGAAAATAATTAAAATAAATTTAAAATTGAAAAAACATTGTTAATTTTTATTTACTGTGGAATGGAGCAAAGCATTCGACACAATCCTACATAACATTTGTAACAGAAGTAGCTTGATCTTTTCACTTTCTGTTTGGTGCTGCAATGTCCGCAACGCTTTTTTGTGCCATTTTGTGGCATATGGTCTCCTGCATTTGTTAAACGTATATAATATTGTGTAGTTGATCTACCTTTTGGTCATTTCGTTTGCGGGCTCTTCCTTTGGGGGATGGACCAGGTTTTGGTTGGTTAGAGTATGTTCCAACCATCTCAGATGCCAAAGCAGATCTAAAGTCAAGGTGGCTCATAAGAGCTGCTTTAGAATTATTTCGTGTCCTAACAAATTTGTACACAATGTAGCTGTTCATTATAGAAGCATCAAAATAATAATAAAAAAGTTTCAGCCACCATTTTCTTGACTTCCACGACACATTGTAGGATGAAAGTAGTTGGTCAAAAAGATCAACTCCTTACATGTATCTGTTGTACTCCGCTATGGCTTTTAGCAGTCGACTTTGTCGCGGGTTTCAGATTTGTTAGTCCTTAGTACTTTCATTTTTTCGACGGGTTATGAAAAGAGGATATTACATTTACGGACTTAGTACCACTATCTTTCCATTTCACGGCGCTTAAATAACCATTTTGTGCGTAGTCTATTTCCTTAACCGCCATAAATTTGTCTGCTTTTAGATAATTTATGGGGAACTTTTTCCTTGTAGCCCTTATTGTCCCGCATGAAAACATATCTTTTTCAAGGAGGGCCTCCACACTTGCAAAGAAATTATCAAAGTATACTCCAAAACCGCGAAAGATATGGTTCACTTAGTTTCTGTACAACCTTCTCTCCCAGTTTATCCAGGCTTGCGGAATAGAATTCCCGGCGGTCTATCCAGTCGTGCACTCCGACAGCCCGCCATGGATAATTCCATCCCCTGATATATACGAGGTTTTTAAAGGGCGGCAGAAAGCGTACTCCACTACCTCAGAGTACCAGCGTCTTTTTAATGAATTCATCAGTTGCCATAAGGACAGTCGTCTCGTATTTACAGACGGATCCAAGTCAGAAGCTGCCTGTGCGTGCGCAGTGTCCTCGGAACATCACGGCACCAAGCAGATGAGACTCAGCTCTTTGTGTAGCGTATACACAGCGGAGCTCATCGCCGTTAAGATGGCCCTCGAGTCGGTCGCTGACGATGGTCGTCCGACCATCATATGCACTGACTCAATGAGTGCGCTACAGTCCATTTCCGCTATTTTTCCAATGCACCCTATTGTGCAAGATATTCAATCCGTCCTTTATGCCCTTTACAAGCGAGGACTCAAAGTCTCATTCCTTTGGGTTCCTGGGCACGTGGGAATAGCGGGAAATGAAAGAGCAGATGCAGCTGCAAAAGCGGCACTCATGCTGCCGGAGCAGGATTCGGCACTGGTACCCTATCAGGACATACAGACTGTCTTACGTAGAATAGTCCTACGGCAGTGGAGTGACGTATGGAAAAACCTGACAAATAACAAATTGCGAGCTATCAAACCGGTTACTTCAGTGTGGCCCACTTCTGTCGGGAGGAGTCGTAGGGAGGAGGTCATCATTGCCAGACTGAGAATCGGCCACTGCGCCCTGACCCACTCACACCTCTTCACGGCAGAGAAGACCCCACCTCGATGCGGAGACTGTGACTGCCCTCTTACTGTGCAACACCTCCTGACGGAGTGTGACAAGTACCGGCTTATGCGCAATAGGCTAGGCATCAAGGGAGGCCTAGAATACGTTCTAGGCGATGATCCTGATCGCCTAAGCCGTGTTACAACTTTCCTTAGAAAAACTGACCTTTTTAACTCAATATAATGTATAAAATTTTTATATACATTGTTATATATTCATTGTTATATATACAACTGTTGCCATATTAAATTTGGGAAAAAATAATATGATGATATTAGATTGCGCGTGGTGCTAATGACCTTAGTCGTCGACGCACCCGTAATCCCAAACCTACTACTACTACTACCTTCTCTCCCAAAGGAACACGTTTTTCCTCTTCCTTGCCAGTGTAAACATCAAGCCCTAAAGCGTACCCAGTTGTAGCACAGCAAATTGCCCACACTTTGAATCCTCTTTTTATAGGCTTCATAGGCATATATTGTTTCAATGATGACCGTCCTTTGAATTTGATCATTGATTCGTCAATTGATAACCACAGGCAGGGGTTAAAGTTTTTTTTAAATGTTTATTTAATTCACTGATTACAGGCCGTATTTTGTATAGCTTGTCATAGTTCTTCTTCCCTTTTTTTGGCATTTTTAAATTATCATTTATGTGAATAAATCTCAACAATTTCAAAAATCTTTTCACTGGCATCATAGCAGAGGTACGCTCAACATAAAAATTAGGGTCACTTGACCAATAAAGCCTCAAACTTGGTAAAGGGTGAAATCCCATTATAACAAGCATTCCTAAAAATGCTTTTAGCTCCTCCGCGGTCAAGCCCAAATTTACGTGATTCTGCGTGGCATACAAATTTGACTGAATGACTATCAATTCCAATATCAAATCACAAAAAAAGAGAGAAGCATGAAATGATATGAGAAACACCAACGTCAATACCATGCGGTAGGCCAAAGCTATCTGAAAATTTAAATTTTTGGGGCGAAGTTGCATTCTTCCTCCAGTCACATGAGCCTTCAATTCCTTCGTCACTTGAGTCTGACTCACCACTTTCATCAATTTTCAAAGATGAAAAAACTTTGTCTTGACCAATTAAATCCAATTGGATATCTGCATCCGAATCGCTCGTTCCACCAGCTGACGCATCATCCGCTGCAGTTCTCTGCAGTCCACTAGGTCTGGCAACAGGATCACACATAGCTGATGACCTAGTTATTTTTACTGGTACTGGAGAAAACGGCCGTGGAGTAGAAGTTGTGATTCTAGATGGCGGGTCATCTGCATCGGAATCACCTTCAGCGTTAGAATCAGCAGCCATATCGTCCGTGATTTCCTCGAGAATGTTGCAGATTAATTCCACATCGCCGGCATTATCAACATTGAAAACATCTTTCTCCATTCTGCAATAGGAAAGGGTATGCAAGTGAGGTCTGGTGTGCCGTTACGAAAGGGAGAGCGGCCGCTAGAGGGTGAATTGCCAGGGTGCAATAAAGAAGGTTACTGACCTTGCTCCTTCTGTCGGGCCCGCCCCCCTGCGGGTAGGGGGATTGAGAATAATCCCGCAGTATCCCTGCTTGTCGTAAGAGGCGACTAAAAGGGCGGGGAGAAAACCCCGAAAACAAACCCAGAGCCAACAAGGGTTGAGCCCGGACAGTCTTGTGGGTCAACTGTCTGTGTGCGGCCATACCACCTGGCCTGCGATCCACCCGCATGTTTGCCGTGTGCGGAGACCCGTAAGGAGGAGAAGGGGATCCTGGAGGGTGAGGTCCGTGGTTCCCAGCCGGGTGTCGGATGCCCAGTATGGACTACGGGCCAATACCCCTCTTCGGCCCTGGATTCGCTGTAAACGGGCGGCCGGGAGCTAGCCACTCCCGGTCAATCGGCTTCCGTGGCGTTATGCTTAACGGTGGCGAGTGCCAGGGAGGTGGGGGTCTGCGTAGGGCGGTCGGAGTTGTACGGGTTTGGTGGGCCCGTGCATCGAAGACCCAACCCGAAACAGATAACCACCTCTAGGGTGCTATATCCCCTCGGGTAGCCCTGGCGACCGCACCGGTTTGCGGTGCGGCGTCCCGAATGTGTGGCTCCATGGTGGGTGGGGAGCCCGGGGGATGAAGAACTACTTGGTATGGCGGAATCACATCTTCCACCTTCCAAAAGATCCCGCCCGGACACGGGCGGGGGAGATAAAAGTTTATCCGCTTGTATGCGGTTTGTGATTATGAAGTGTGAGAAAGAAGGGGAGACGCTTAAACGGGTATCTCCCTTTCTCATCCGTAAGGTGCTGTCTGCCTCAATTCCAGGAGAGCTGAAATCGGCCAAAAAACTGCGAGACGGAAGCCTCCTTATCGAAACATCGAACAATATACAAAGTGAAAAGCTGTTGGCCCTAAAGAAGCTCCATGACATCCCTGTGAAAACTGAGCTGCACCGCACTCTCAATACCTGTCGGGGAGTAATATCTCATTACGACCTATTATACGTGGAAGTCGACGAGATTAAGAATGAGATGGCATCGCAAGGAGTTACAGATGCTCGTCGACTTACCACTAAGCGAAACGGCGAAGTTGTAAACACGACATCTGTCGTCCTAACATTCGCGCGAGACAGTCTCCCCGACAAGGTATTCGTCGGCTATGAATCGGTTCCAGTGAGGCCATTCATACCGGCGCCCATGCGCTGCTTCCAGTGCCAGCGCTTCGGCCACATCGCAACGCGATGTGAGGGCAAGGCCACCTGCCCGCGCTGCGGCCTGGAAGGCCATGAGAGTGCGGAATGCAACAGGGAACAACACTGCGTCAACTGCGAGGGTACGCATCCAGCGTACTCTCGCAAATGTCCCAAGATGTTAGAGGAAAGAAAAGTGATGGAAATAAAAACAGTTGAAAAAATTCCATACTTCGAGGCGAGGAAAAGATACAGGGCCATGGCAGCACCTGTCTTTTCAAAATCTTTTGCCTTCGTTGCAAATAACTCCGTGCCAAAAGCGTCCCAAAGTACACAGACAGAGAGTTGGGCGAACACAAAACCCGCAGAGGTAAAAGATGTAGCCAAGCCGGCTAAGGCACCAAATCCGGCAATCAATAAAAATATAACCACCACTGGTTCTCCTAAGAAGAACCAGTCTAAACCCTCAGCCGGGGTAGCGCTGAAACAGCGCGAAAAAACGCCATCCCCCGGCCCCACCGGACTAGCCAAGCTAGAACTTCCGGGGGAATCAATGGAGGAGGACGACAGTCCCTCGGAAGCTGAAGTCCTCCTCGCGAAACAAAAGGGGAAGAAGCACCGCATTCGGCGCTGATCTCCGCCTTTTTAAATAATTTATTGTATATATTTATTTATTTATTTTATTTTATTTTTTAAAGAGATTTATGGCTTTTACTCTGCAGTGGAACTGCAATGGTTTTTATCGGCGTAAGGAGGAGCTGACCGTTTTAATCCGTGATTTTAACCCTTCTTGCATATGCCTGCAGGAAACACATTTTAAAACAACGGACAAGGGCATTTTAAAAGGTTTTAACGTTTTTAGACTGGACGACACCAGTGGCCAACGAGCCCAGGGTGGAGTGTTGATTGCTACTCGGGAGGCCCTTTACACCTCTCGAGTGCAACTACACACGCCGCTTCAGGCGGTAGCAGTGACCGTGCGTGCCCCCGAGGCGATTACGTTGTGTAACGTGTATCTCCCGGAGGGTGCGCCGGTCACCCGTTTTAACCTGGAAGCCCTTGTCCATCAGCTACCTCAGCCTTTTATTTTATTGGGAGATTTTAACGCACACGATCCGCTATGGGGAAGCGCTAGAGCTCAGTACAACCGTAGAGGACGGATTTTATCCCAATTTATATGTGACACTAACCTAGTGTTACTAAATAACGCGGAAAAAACACGTTTTAACAGTTTTACTGGTGACTCTTCGACTATCGACCTATGTATCGTGTCGAGCATTTTAGCTACAAAACTTAATATACTTGTGCATGACGACCTTTGTGGGAGCGATCACTATCCCATCCTTTTTACGAAGGAACACCATATTAATGCGGATTTTATTCGGCCGGGCGGCTGGATTTTTCAGAAGGCGAACTGGGGCCTTTTTAAGGAGAATTTTAATTTTAAATATGACGAAACCCGTGACAGTGTGGAAAATATTGATAACCTGACTGCAACCATCATTGAAGCGGCAGACAGCAGCGTACCACGGTCTCGCCGTATAATTACAAGGCCTGTGGTGCCGTGGTGGAATGATGATTGTGCGAAAGCTATTCGCCAGCGTAAAAAAGCGTTGCGAATATTTAATAAATACCCAACCGAAAGAAATCTAGCCTCCTTCCGACGACTTAGAGCTAGAGCTCGACAGGTTGTGAAGGATGCGAAAAAAGCTTCTTGGGTGAAATTCGTCTCCGGTGTTAACTGTAGGACACCAATTGCACAGGTATGGCGCAAGGTAAGGAGTCTGTCGGGTAACCACCAGCAGCTAGGTGTCACTTTTCTTAAAATCAGAGATGAAGTTATAACGTCACCACATGACATCGTAAAGGCGTTCGGCCAGTTTATATCTCGAATGAGCAGCGATGACGCATGCGGTAGGAATTTTCTGTCCTTTAAAGACCGCTGCGAATTAATTCCGATAAACTTCAAAGAGACGCGACATGTGGCCGACTATAACCTTCCTTTCTCTTTGTGGGAATTGAAGTCCGCCATTGCCGACACAGGCAATACATCTCCGGGTCTTGACGAGGTCCACAATGCCTTTCTCCGTAATATTCCGGAGAAGGCATTGTTGGAGGTCCTCCACACTTTCAATCAGCTTTGGATTGAAGGTGCCTTTCCATCAACCTGGAGGGAGTCTGCGGTGGTTCCCATCCCAAAACAGGGCAAAGATAGAGGTGACCCAAACAACTATAGACCCATATCCCTCACCAGCTGCCTGTGCAAAATAATGGAAAGGATGGTGAACCGGCGGCTCGTTTGGTGGTTGGAGCGCCGAGACCTTCTTTCCACTATCCAGTGCGGTTTTCGTCGGGGCCGTTCCACTATCGACCACATAGTTAGAATTGACAATTTCATCCAGGAAGCATTTCTCCTCCGCCAGCACGCGATCGGAGTGTTCTTCGATTTGGAGAAGGCCTACGATCGTGTCTGGCGGCGGAAGATTTTAAGCACGCTGCATGAATGGGGTTTTAGGGGCAATCTGCCGACTTTTATCAGTAATTTTTTAGTGAACCGAGTTTTTAGAGTAAAAATAGGCCAACATCTCTCAGAATTTTACAGACAGGACAACGGCATTCCTCAAGGCTCAGTACTTAGCGTAACACTTTTCGCCATCGCAATAAATGATATAGTTGACTGCATAAAAACCCCTGTAATTGGATCCTTGTTTGTCGATGACCTGGCGATTTTCTGCCGGTCATCCAAACTTCTCACTGCCTCCAGACAGATCCAACTGACATTAAACAGTTTACACAGGTGGACACTAAAAAATGGCTTTGTTTTTTCTCCGGTGAAAACTGTGTGTGTCCACTTTCACCGGCTAAGGGGAGTGCATATTCCGTTACCACTGCGCTTAGGTGGCAGAGATCTTAACTACGCTCAGTCGGTCAGATTTTTGGGAATGATCTTCGATTCCCGTCTAAACTGGCGGGAACATATTCAATTTTTAAGGAACAATTGTTCTAGGTCCTTAAATATTCTAAAGTTTTTAAGCAACGTATCGTGGGGAGCAGACCGCACCACACTCCTTTTACTATACCGGTCATTGGTGCGGTCCAAATTGGACTACGGATCCTTCGTGTACTCATCCACTCGGGAGTCCTACTTACGACCTCTGAACAGTGCACACAACGCAGGGCTCCGGCTTTGCACGGGTGCTTTCCGGACAAGTCCTGTCGTCAGTGTCTACGCGGATGCAGGAGAGCCGCCATTATGCCACCGAAGGTTGCTGCTCATGTGCAACTATGCCGCAAAAATTTTAACGATGAGGATGCACCCATGTTTTCACCTTGTTTTTAAACCTCGATTTTTAGAACTTTTTAATCGCAGGACAAAAGCCACTCGGCCTGTAAGTGTACGTTTCCACAATTTTATCCGTGAACGAGGTATTCTATTACCAGAAATGTACCCCATCAGGCATTCTAGTCACCCGCCATGGTTAACTCCCGCTCCCGACATAAAAATGTCCCTTTACAACCGACAAAAGGCTTTTACCACCGCTGAAGAGTACCAGCAACAATTCTTAATGTTTCTTAGCCAACATCCAGAATTAGTTCCCGTGTTTACAGACGGCTCGAAGACGGATACAGCTTGTGCCTGTGCGGTTGTATCATCTCACCATGGAGTCATCAAAGCGAAACTCAGCCCGCTGTGTAGTATTTACACAGCGGAACTGTTAGGCATTAAAACGGCTCTTGATGGGATAAATGTGAACGGTGGCTCCTTTGTGGTCTGCTCAGACTCCATGAGCGCCCTAAAATCCATTTCCGGCTTTTCTCCTTTGCATCCTATTGTCCAGGATATTCACTCCTCGCTGCTCTCCCTTCACAGGAAGGGAACCACTGTCTGGTTTCTTTGGATCCCTGGGCATGTGGGAATTGCCGGAAATGAGGCAGCCGATTCTGCCGCAAAACACGCTCTCAATCTTGACGATCTTAAGTCGACGCTGGTATCTTGTGAAGATCTAAGAGCCTCACTCAAGAGCTCAGTTCTTCAACAGTGGAGGGAGTCGTGGAGAAACATTACAAACAACAAACTGCGCACAGTTAAACCGGTGACGTCAGCGTGGCCCACATCCATCAGGAGGAGCCGCCGAGAGGAAGTCGTCATCACCCGGATGAGGATAGGGCACAGCCCAATGACCCACTCCTTTCTCTTCACAGAAGAGAAATTGCCGCCTCGGTGTGATGACTGCGACTGTCCTCTTGGAATTCGGCATATCCTGACGGAGTGTGACAGATACCGGGACGTACGTAACCGACTGAATATTACGGGTGATTTAGGGTCCATTCTAGGTGACGAAACAGATGCTATCGACCGTGTAATTTTATTTTTAAAGGAAACTGGGCTTTTTAATAAATTATAAATACAGTCTAACAATATTTAATGATTTTATGTGCTGACAAATATTAGATAAGCTCAATACCTGATTTCAGGTAATGTAATGTCTACGGATTTAAATTAATGTTATATTTCTGAAAAGCAGTGGTGCAAAATGACCATGCTGTCGACGCACCCTAAATATTAACTCTACTACTACTACTACTGTCGGGCCCGACGCCCAAGCGTCAGAGGGAAGAGCTTTGGTGACTTAGGAATTTGACGCGGGCAGTTGCCAGCACATACAACACACACAAATAAATGAAATTTTTACTGGAAAGAAAAAATAATGGAATAATAAGTTTTTACCCATATATTCCGTATACTTGAACAAATAACCGAATGCAATAAGTGAACTTATATAAGGTATGAATATGAAAAGTATATATTACTAATCGGGTACTTACTCAGAATTGTTAGAAATATCTGATATAAAAATTCTTTGTTTTTACGTTTAAGTGTCCTGATATCCTGAAAAGGTAATAAATGAACTTGAAAAACATAGAATAGGATAAATGTTGAATTATTAACAAAAAATGGCAAGTCGAAAAACAGGCTTTTTAGTTACCTCAAAAATCGAAGTTTTTTTTAAATACAACACAATGTTATGTTTTCGCAAACAAAAAGTTAATCAAATCTTTACAAAAGGCTCTACATGTTCATTAAGGAAAACAAAAACGTACCTTTGAAGAACAGAACCTTGCTACAGATGCTCGCAGCCGCAGAGAAAAGACAGATTCACCCGGGAATGTGCCTGAGCAGGGACTGCGCGAAACGGTCAGCGGTCCCTTGAGGGACCGCATTTCCACTTTTTCTTCTCGAGGTCATTCAGTCATTCAATACCCGACGGAAAGTAATTTGGCATCTTTCCGACGTTTAAGGGCCAAGGCCCGCCAAGTTGTAAAAGAGGCGAAAAAGTCTTCCTGGATGACTTTTGTGTCCTCTGTTAATAACAGAACACCAATAGCGGAAGTATGGAAGAAGGTAAAATGCATTTCGGGAACGCAGCAACCTTATGGTGTGCCTCACTTAAAGGTGAATGGACTAGTGGTGACGTCGCCACCCGAGCTCTGCGATATATTTGGTCGAACCTTCGCAAGGACCAGCAGTGACAGCGTATATGACGAATCCTTTCAGAGGAGGAGAAGAATCTGTGAATCACGACCTCTAAATTTTAACGAGACGGACGAGGCAGAATATAACGTCCCATTCTCCATATGGGAATTAGATTCTGCTATCTCAGATTCTCGCGACTCCGCCACGGGTGCGGATGATATTCATAATGCCTTCCTCCGAAACCTTCCGGTGTCAGGATTGAAACAAATGCTTCTGACCCTCAACCAAATTTGGTCACAGGGTATCTTTCCCAAGAAGTGGAGAGAATCTATTGTCATTCCTGTCCTAAAAGTGGGTAAAGACCGAGCAGACCCTGGCAACTACCGACCAATCTCCCTTACGAGCTGCTTATGCAAAATCTTGGAGAGAATGGTGAACCGTCGCCTCCTTTGGTGTTTGGAAAAGAGGAATCTTCTGACAAATATCCAATGTGGATTTAGGCACGGTAGATCTACTACTGATCACCTTGCTATATTGGACAATTTCATCCAGGAAGCGTTCCTCCTCCGCCAACACGTCCTAGCCGTTTTCTTTGACCTAGAAAAAGCATACGACCGTGTCTGGCGTTGGAAGATTTTAAAGACTCTGCATGACTGGGGCTTTAGGGGTAAGTTGCCTGTTTTTATCCGAAACTTTTTGATGGGCCGAGTTTTTAAAATTAGGATAGGTAACACGCTGTCAAGATCATACGAACAGGAAAACGGAGTACCACAAGGCTCCGTACTGAGTGTAACGCTATTTGCAATCGCATTAAATGATATAGCAGAGAATATTAGGACACCAGTGTTAGGATCATTGTATGTAGACGATCTTGCAATTTTCTGCAGATCGTCCAAATTAGTAAGCGCAGCAAGACATATCCAACTCTGTCTAAAAAATTTGAATGAGTGGTCCCGAAGCAGTGGATTTCGTTTCTCTCCTGAAAAGACGAAGTGCATTCACTTTCACCGGCTACGAGGTATTCATAGTCCACCGACACTTCGCCTTGGCCGTGAAAACCTGGCATACGTGGAGTCGGTCCGCTTCCTTGGTTTAACATTTGACTACCGCCTTAATTGGCGAGAGCATACCAAGATTTTGCGTGAGCGATGTTTTAAGATTTTAAACATTCTACGATTTTTAAGTCATAGAACATGGGGTGCTGATCGCACTACATTGCTTACACTATACCGATCACTCATACGGTCACGACTTGACTATGGATCAGCAGTCTATTCCTCCAGTCGAGATAGCTACCTAAAACCTCTCTCTTCGGTCCACAATAGTGGATTACGATTGGCTACTGGAGCCTTCCGGACCTCACCAGTACCTAGTATATACGCCGAAGCCGGATAACCGCCTCTGACAATTCGCCGGAAAATTTTAATGTGTAATTATGTGGTGAGAATCTTATCTCAGAGGGACCATCCATTTTTTGGCAGTGTTTTTAACCCTAGATTTTTAGATGCTTTTAATCGAAGGACAAAGGCTACGCAGCCTATCAGCATTCGCTTCCGCCATTTTATCAACGTAAACAATTTTAATTTTCCGGACGTGTACCCTACGGGGCTATCCAAACACCCTCCGTGGTTAATACCGCGGCCAAAGATCATATTTCATCTACATAGATGCCGTAAATCGTCCACCACTTCAGCCGAGTACCTGAATCTATTTAATGAAGTCTTGGCGAACCACCCAGGCATAACCCCCGTTTTTACGGATGGGTCGAAATCGACCTCGGGTTGCGCGTGCGCAGTTGTCTCCACTCATCATGGAGTAATAAAGACGAAATTAATGTCTTTCTGTAACATCTTCACGGCAGAATTAACGGCTATTAAGGTGGCGCTAAAAAATATTATACGACGGAACGACTCATTCATTATATGCACAGATTCTTCAAGTGCTCTGCTTTCAATTTCTAAATACCTCCCAGTCCATCCAATAGTCCAAGAAATACAATCGCTACTACTTCACCTTGAAAAGCAGGGAGTAAGTGTATCCTTCGTATGGATACCAGGACATGTTGGCATTCCTGGTAATGAGAAGGCTGATTTAGAAGCCAAAAAAGCTCTACGTTTGTCTACTATAACCTCAGTTTTAGTGCCCGCTGACGATATGAGACACACGTTACGGAAAATGGCCCTGAAGGAATGGGGGGATGCATGGGCAAGCATCACAAGAAATAAACTCCGCTCAATTAAGCCCGTAACATCGGAGTGGCCCACGTCCAGAAGAACGTCTCGAGGTGAAGAGGTCGCCATTACTCGGCTGAGGATAGGGCATTGTGCCCTCACGCACTCTTATCTCTTTTCTGAAGAGAAAACACAACCCAGGTGTGATGTCTGCGACTCCCCACTCAGTGTGGAACACATCTTTACGGAGTGTGTTAAGTATCGGGCAGTACGTGAAAGTCTTAATATCCGTGGAAACCTGAGAGAGGTATTAGGCGACGAAGTAGCGAATGTCAACAAAATTATAAAGTTTTTAAAAGAAACTGGTATCTTTAACAGAATATAATATTTAATATTCACTGCTTTTATATATTTGTTTTCAATAAAAAGTCCATCTCTTTTCTTGTACGTAACCGTTAATAGGTGTCGAAGTAAATATGTTTATGCTAATCTATTTCCCTCTATAACCAATTTAGAAGTGGTGCAAAATGACCTTTGATGTCGACGCACCCTTAAAACAAAATACTACTACTACTACTCATTCAGTTTCCTCCCGCAAGGGCAAATAATATTTTTTGACAGATACTGGGTCCTAGCAGCAAGACTACGAACTACTTCGAATGCGCTATGGGCAATTTTTGGCTGGTGGTCCAAGGGACCGCTGCCCTATAAAGGGTTAACAGTACATGAGTGTCCCCAGAGATGATACAGATTCTGTTTACATTGTAAAGTTTTGCAACGACACCTTCATTTCAACATACCTGGGTTGCCAGTTTCACTGTCATCAACATTAGATCACTAAGAATCACATCTTTTCTGTGATATTAGGGCACACTCAACTCTCCATGAACCTCCGGATCAACCTGGTGCAAAATAACAAATTGATCCCACATAACTGATGGTTGAATTGGATTCACGTAAGTTAAAGCAAAAAACTGGAGTAGTGAAAGCAGATAATTCTTGAAAATGAAAACAAAATGGAAAAATATAATCTTCTCGGATGAGAACAATAAATGAGGTAAGTAACATATTACCAAGACACATCAGCATTATAAGTGATGATAGTACTCACCTTCAGTACTTTGTTGCTATGAAGTCTGTTCCGAATGTTTTTGATCAAATGCGGAGTGTCAGCAAAAGCAAAAACTTTCCGCTTTGGATCCAGTGGATGCACACAAAAATTTCTCATGTTCCCCAACCGGCCATTAATCCCCATGCAGGTCCACATTTCTCTGTCAGTGGCAGCCCCATCGGAAACAAACCCATGAATTCTGGCTCCTGCTTTCTCCAGAAGAATGATAGCTTTTAGGGCTAACTTTGCCAATGTATCGCCTTTTACCGCCCCTAGTGAGGCAAGGACAGCTACAGGTTGTGTGTACTTGTCAACTAGGGGCTGGAACATCAGCACCAGAGCATGATTGGCTTTCTCTGATGCTTATGTTGCTCTGGGTTTCTCATCACCAAGTCCATAAGGCACACATAAGTGAGGTTCCTGGAGCATGCTGAAATGCTTTCCCTAACACACATTTCATCCCACAGTAGTATACCATTTTTTGGGCCTCTGGCATGCTTGACAACTGTAATTTCAACAATTCAAAAAACCTTGGATCAAACCCACAAGAGGTATCAATGAGCTGCAGTTACCTCCTAACATTCCTCACACTAGGAAGGGGCAGGATTTCATTCCTGTGAATGAATATATATCCTGAAGGGGACCTTATGTGCATTAGCATGCATAACATCATCCACTCCTTTGTGTACCTTCGTCCATTAGCTTCTCGCACCTCGCAAGCTCTTAGTATTTTATTTAATGCAGTCAGCTGGTTGGAGGGAACATTTATGTTATCTCTGAGCTTTTCCATCAGCGACTTATCTTCCATCCTTTGCATGGATTCATGGGCCTCTGAGCGAAGTTTATTAATTAGAGCTTTTGCTCTTGACAATGAGCGCCGATTATTTATTAATCTCCTCTTGAAAGTATCGAGGGAGACTCAGAGGGAGACTACCCTAGACAGGCAGGTTTTTCTTTGCATTCTTAGGAATTTATGAATAATATTCCTCACTTGATGGCACGGTTTGCACAATTCACCATCCTTAATGTGCATGTTGCAGTTTTTGTGCCTCCACTGACCTGCAGCGTCTATGAAGCACACTTTGCTCCTCACTTCCGACAATCCTTCACTCATCACATGACCCTTGTAGATTCGAAGGCTATAGAGTTTCAAAATAATAGCCCTCACCTCTGAAGTACTCGTGAGGGGCTAATTAGGGATGTCTAAATCTTCATTCGGAACAGTTTTTCTTAAAATAGAGCAGGTTACATGACTATCTTCACTTATACTGAAATCTTTAAATAGAACAAGGTCCGCCTTTCCGCATGCCGACAGCTTTGAAATATGTTGCCCAAAAGCTATGACTTTAGGGCCAGAGATAGGTATAAATTTAGTCCATCCGTGTGGAAGGTTCAGAGATTTAGACGCACTCACAGGTCTTCAAATACTGATGGGGGAGAACTTTCTGGCAGATCAATTGTTCCCAAAGAATTTGCGTCGTTTACACCGTCAGTTAACTTGGCCCGTTTTATCGCCACATCCTTTCTTACAATTCTTCACTTTTGGCTTGCTGAAGTATGGCGGGCAGCCCGGAAACAACTAGGGAACTGCATCATCCACCATTCTCGCCACTCGAAAAGGTATTAAAACAGGTAAAAAAAAGTAGTTAGAAATGGATATTTTCTTATATAATCATATAAAACAACAATTTTTAGAACATTACTCACTTCCGGAATGGTTTTCCCGTTTTTATCTCGAAGTACCTTTTTCCGCAAAATATGATGAGGCATGAAATGCTTTCCGCTCGAAACCTACCCAGGTTTCAGCTCGTAATTGACCCTTAGGAAGGCAGCTTGCTGTTTACTCCTCTTTATGGGGTGTTTTGCAGGAGGAAAGGATGACAAGGTAGACTTCTTACAGACATAGCCTTCACTACAGCCTGGTGCGACGCAGCTTCGTGGCATTTCGAATTTATTCGTTATAAACGCAGCGGGTGCTCTCTTTTCCAGACAAGTAAAGACTTGTGCCTTAAATTACTCACACGCACCGGTAAAACATCCACTGAACGTTGCTTCGCTCAATAAAATGATATTGAAATCAGCATCCGCTCAATGTAAACAAAGCTCCAAACACGAAAGCCTGGTCCGAACAGATAATTTCTTACAAGAAGCTTTCCTTTTACGCCAGCACGTGATAGGCGTTTTTTCGATATAGAAAAAGCGTACGATCGCGTTTGGCGTCACAAAATTTTAACGACGTTGCACAATTGGGGATTTAGGGGAAACCTACCCATTTTTTTTTTTAATTTTTATGCGGGCGGGTTTTTAAAGTTAAAATAGGTAAATGTCTATCTAGACCCTATCCACTAGAGAATGGAGTACCCCAGATTTCGTACTAAGTGTGACACTATTTGCTATAGCAATCAATGATATCACAGAATGTATCCGTTCTCCTGTAATGGCTTCCCTGTTCGTTGACGACCTGGCTATTTTCTGCCGATCGTCAAAATTAGCAAGTGCTTCCAGGCTTATCCAACTATCCCTCAACAAGCTGTCTACCTGGTCTCAGAAAAATGGATTTCGTTTCTCCGGAGAGAAAACGAAGTGTGTCCATTTTCACAGGATAAGGGGATTACACGCTACGCCGTCTCTCTATCTCTGCCGTAGGGAACTTCCCTTTGTAGAATCTATCAGATTCCTTGGGGTGGTCATGATCCAACGTTTGACCTGGCGCGAGCATTTCAAAGTTTTAAAAGACAGATGCTCGAAGGTTTTAAATATTCTGCGGTTTCTAACGCATTCATCATGGGGTGCGGATCGCACTACAATGCTTTTATTGTACCGATCTCTAGTGCGCTCTCGGTTGGACTACGGATGCGTAGCGTACTCTTCTGCACGTGATTCACACATGAAACCCTTGTCTACCGTGCATAATTCTGGACTACGGCTAGCCACTGGGGCCTTCAGAACTTCACCTGTCCTGAGTATTTACGCGAAAGCGGGGGAGCCGCCGCTTGATACTCGTAGAGACATGTTGACTTGGAACTATGTTGCCAAGATTTTATCAGCAAAGAATCACCCGTGATACAACATTATTTTCAACCCAAGGTTTTTAGACATTTTTAATAGAAGGACGAGGACTACGAAGCCTTTAAGTGTACGTTTTAAAATTTTTATCGAAGAGCGCGGTTTTAACCTACCAGACGTGTATCCGACCGGGTACATGACAGAACCTCCGTGGTCGATTCCTCGGCCGAATTTTATTTGGCGGCTACTTCTGTCGGAAATCCTGTACCACTTCTACGGAGTACGGACATCTATTCAGAGAAATCCTCAGTCATCACCGCGACTTCACCATCGTCTTTACAGATGGCTCAAAGTCTGGAACCTCTTGCGGATGTGCAGTATTATCAACGTACCACGGAATAATCAAAGCAAGACTCAATCCGATGTCTTCCGTTTTTACGGCAGAATTGACTGCCATCAAATTGGCTCTGGCCAATATCAAATGCAGAAATGCCTCCTTCCTAATATGTACAGATTCTGCGAGTGCGTTGAAGTCAATTTCTGAGTTTTCACCCTCTAACCCAATTGTGCAAGACATCCACTCTTCCATACTATCCCTCAATAGGGAGGGAGTGATAATATCCTTCTTGTGGATTCCTGGGCACATGGGGATAGGAGGGAACGAAAAAGCCGACGCAGCTGCTAAAGAAGCACTAAGCGCCCCAGATATGACAGTACCTCTGGTATCCGCATACCCCTGCGGGTAGGGGGATTGAGAATACTCCCGCAGTATCCCTGCTTGTCGTAAGAGGCGACTAAAAGGGCGGGGAGACAACCCCGATAACAAACCCAGAGCCAACTAGGGTTGAGCCCGGACAGTCTTGTGGGTCAACTGTCTGTGTGCGGCCATACCACCCGGCCTGCGATCCACCCGCATGTTTGCCGTGTGCGGAGACCCGTAAGGAGGAGAAGGGGATCCTGGAGGGTGAGGTCCGTGATTCCCAGCCGGGTGTCGGATGCCCGGTATGGACTGGGGGCCAATACCCCTCTTTGGCCCCGGATTCGCTGTAAACGGGCGGCCGGGAGCTAGCCACTCCCGGTCAATCGGCTTCCGTGGCGTATTGCTTAACGGTGGCGAGTGCCAGGGAGGTGGGGGTCTGCGTAGGGCGGTCGGAGATGCACGGGTTTGGTGGGCCCGTGCATCGAAGACCCAACCCGAAACAAACAACCACCTCCAGGGTGCTATATCCCCTCGGGTAGCCCTGGCGACCGCACCGGTTTGCGGTGCGGCGTCCCAAATGTGTGGCTCCATGGTGGGTGGGGAGCCCGGAGGACGAAATTTAAAATTGGTATGGCGGATAGCATCCTTCCACCAACCAAAAAATCCCGCCCAGATAAGGGCGGGGGAGATAAGGGTATTTGTGGAAGCAAGCGCTTCCTTGTAATGAGATGCGAGAAGGAAGGCGAGACATTCGCCAAGGTCTCCCCTTTTCTTATAAGAAAAGTTTTGTCGGTAATGGTGTCTGGCGACATAAAGTCAGCAAAAAAGCTTCGAGATGGTACTTTGCTTTTAGAAACGGCAAACATAGCTCAGAGTGAAAAGCTCTTAGCTATGAAAAAATTCCATGACTTTCCTGTGAAAGTAGAGGCGCACCGCACATTAAATACTTGTCGGGGAGTAATTAGTCACTTCGATCTCCTCCATGTAGAAGTCGACGAGATAAAGAGAGAGATGTCCTCTCAAGGGGTAAGCGATGCTCGTCGACTTACTACCAGGCGCAACGGTGTGGTAATTAATACTACGTCCGTGGTTCTTACCTTTACGTTGGACAAGCTCCCCGACAAAGTATTCATTGGCTACGAGTCAGTGCCGGTGAGACCTTTCATTCCAGCACCCATGCGCTGCTTCCAGTGCCAGCGTTTCGGCCACATCGCCACGCGATGTGAGGGCAAGGCCACCTGCCCACGCTGCGGCCTGGACTCGCATGAGGGAGAGGAATGTGTGACTGACCCACACTGCGTGAACTGTGAGGGTACTCACCCGGTGTACTCTCGCAAGTGTCCTAAAATGCTGGAAGAAAGGAAAGTCATGGAATTGAAAACGCTGGAAAAAATAACTTATTTCGAGGCGAGGAAAAGATATAGGGCGTTAGCTGCCCCCGTCTTTTCCCGATCATTTGCCTCCGTTGCCGTAGTGCAAAAAGCCACCATGGGTACGCAGACCGAAGATATGAATAAGAAAAATAAAGTTGCGACAAAAGAATTAGCGAAGCCGGCGAAAACCTTGGCACCGGCTACTAAAGAGACCACCACTAAAGAGACCACCACTAATGTGGGTTCCCCCAAGAAGAACCCTACAAAAAATAATCCCGGGACCGCAAATAACTCGCGCGGGAAAACACCACCCCCCGGGCCATCCGGTGTGTCCAAGCTTGGACAGCCGGAATCAATGGAAGAGGATGAAAGTCTCTCTGAGACGGAAATCCTCCTCGCGAAACAATTGGGGAGAAGACGCCGGATTAAACGTTGATCCCCCCGTAGCACGGATAGCTCGATTTTAGCGATTTTTATTTGTATATATCAGTTTTAAATTTTATATTATATTTACGTTTTATACTATATTTATGGCTTTTATCTTGCAGTGGAACTGCAATGGATTTTATAGGCATAAGGAGGAGATGACACTTTTAATCCAAGATTTTAACCCTTCTTGTATTTGTCTACAAGAGACACATTTTAAGAGGACGGACAAGGGCATTTTAAAAGGTTTTAACGCTTTTAGATTTGACGACACCAGTGGCAATCGAGCCCAGGGTGGAGTGGCTGTTTACATTCGGGAGGCCCTTTACACCTCCCGAGTTCAGCTTGACACACCGTTTCAGGCGGTGGCGGTAACGGTGCACGCCCCGGAACAGGTGACGTTGTGTAACGTTTATCTTCCGGAGGCTGCACCGGTTACTCGTTTTAATTTGGAAGCCCTTGTCCGTCAACTCCCAAAGCCCTACATTTTATTAGGAGATTTTAACGCCCATGACACCTTATGGGGGAGTTCCAGGAGACAGTGCGACCGTAGAGGTCGTATTTTAGCCAATTTTATTTTAGATTTTAACCTGGTTTTATTGAATAACGGGGAGAAAACCCGTTTTAACGCTTTTAACGGTCAGTACTCTGCGATTGACCTATGCATTACCTCGAGCAGTTTAATGAATAAAATTCAAATATCCGTGCATAATGATTTGTGTGGGAGCGATCATTTTCCCCTTTTACTCAAAAGAGACCAAATACTCAACTTCGATTATATTCGTCCGGGTAACTGGATTATCCGGAAAGCTTACTGGTCCTATTTTAAAAAAGTATTTAATTTTAACCATAATGAGGCTTGTGACCCTATATTAAATATAGAGAGTTTGACAAACTGCCTGTTAGAAAGCGCAAGGTGCAGTATTCCTCGGTCAAAGGGCACCGCACCGAGACCAGCAGTTCCATGGTGGAATGAGGAATGCGCCGAGGCAATTCGACGACGGAAGAAAGCGCTGAGAATTTTTAATAAATATCCTACTGCAACGAATCTATCCTCATTTCGCCGCCTACGAGCTAAAGCTCGACAGGTAGTAAGAGAGGCAAAAAAGGCCTCTTGGATGGAATTTGTATCGGCTCTAAACTGCCGAACGCCGATTGCACAGGTTTGGAATAAAGTGAGGAGTATATCGGGGAGTCAGAAGCGACTTGGCGTACATCTCCTTAAGGTCGGCAACAACATCTTAACATCTCCACGTGATATTTGTGAGACCTTTGGTCAATTATACGCCAAGGCCAGTAGTGACGAGAGTTGCCATCAACAACAAATGTGGCATAAGGAGCGTTACGAGTCTGTCCAGCTTACCTTTGAGTCGCGGACGGTGGCAGATTACAACCTACCTTTCTCCTTGTGGGAACTAAGCTCAGCCATTGCAGACTCCCATGACACCGCTCCGGGAATAGACCAGATCCACAATGCCTTTCTTCGGAATCTTCCTGAGAGGGCATTGCCGGAGGTCCTTCGCACCCTCAACCAACTTTGGTCTGAGGGAAGCTTCCCACCTTCCTGGCGGGAGTCTGCAATAGTTCCAATCCTAAAACAGGGTAAAGAGACCACCGATCCAAACAGCTACAGACCGATATCCCTCACCAGCTGCCTGTGCAAGGTAACGGAAAGGATGGTTAATCGGCGGCTCGTCTGGTGGCTGGAGCACCGAAACCTTCTTTCCGACATCCAGTGTGGATTTCGGCGGGGCCGCTCGACTATTGACCACCTAGTACGAGCAGACAATTTCATCCAGGAGGCCTTTCTTCTCCGCCAGCACGTCGTAGGTGTCTTCTTCGACTTGGAGAGGGCATACGACGGAGTCTGGCGAAAGAAAATTTTAATAGTTTTACATGAATGGGGTCTGAGGGGTAACATGCTCACCTTTATTCGAAACTTTTTAGTAGACCGGGTGTTTAAGATTAAAATTGGCCGTCATCTATCTAGTCAATATACTCAGGAAAACGGAGTGCCACAGGGCTCCGTACTGAGCGTCACGCTTTTTGCAGTCGCGATAAATGAGGTGGCAAATTGCATCAAACCACCCATTATGGGATCTCTCTTTGTGGATGACCTTGCCATATTCTGCAGGTCTTCCAAACTCGTCTCTGCCGGAAGATTGTTACAGCTCACCCACAATAGGCTGGAAGACTGGTGCCTAAGGAATGGATTTAGGTTTTCATTCCAGAAGACGAATTGCATTCATTTCTACCGACGGAGGGGAATCTTTTCTCCACCTGTGCTGAAGCTAGCTGGCAGAAATCTTCCTTATGTGGAATCCGTGCACTTTCTTGGAATGACGCTCGATTTTAGACTCAATTGGCGGAAACACATAGAGGAGTTGAAAAATAAATGTCATAGGTCTCTAAACATCTTAAAATTTCTAAGCCACTCGACATGGGGAGCAGACCGCAAAACGATGCTTCTGCTCTACCGTTCCCTTGTCCGCTCTAGGCTTGACTATGGCTCAGTTATCTATTCTTCGAGCCGTCAGTCGTACATGAGACCATTGACGACGATTCATAATGCGGGGTTACGGCTGTCCACTGGCGCCTATAGAACTAGCCCGGTCGTCAGCATTTATGCCGACGCAGGTGAATCGCCTCTCTCATGCCGGAGAAATTTTTTAATGTGCAGTTACGCGGCCAAAGTCTTTACCACGAAGGCACACCCCTGTTTTAAAATTCTTTTTAAACCTAGATTTTTAGAAATTTTTAATTTAAGGACAAGGTCTACTAGACCAATTGGCATTCGTTTTAAACATTTTATCGATAGTGCTGGCATTATGCTCCCGGAAGTGTATCGCATTGGATACTCGAACCACCCACCTTGGTTAACTCCAACGCCTAAAATATGCTCTACTCTAAATAGCCGGCGGAAAAGTTGCACCACCGCATCGGAATATCAACACCTCTTCCGAGAATTCTTAAGCAGTCACTCCGATCTTATCCCCGTGTATTAGGATGGCTCAAGGTCGGAGACTGCGTGTGCCTGCGCAGTCACCTCGGCCCATCATGGAATCATCCAGGCCAGGCTAAACCCGCTTTGTAGTGTGTACACAGCGGAACTCCTGGCCATCAAGATGGCTCTGGACGGGATAAGAAGTTCTGGTGGCTCCTATGCCGTATGTACTGACTCCATGAGCTCCCTGGGTTCCATTTCCTGTATTTTCCCCATGCACCCTATTGTACAGGACATACAGTCTTCCCTCTTATCCCTTGAGAGGAAGGGAATTAATATCACGTTCGTTTGGGTTCCTGGGCATGTGGGAATTGCCGGAAATGAGAGGGCAGACATATTGGCAAAAGATGCCTTGCTCATCCCAGAGCAAGCGCATAACCTAGTACCATGCGAAGACCTCCGATGCATGTTTAGCAAAGTAGTGAAGGGGCAATGGTACAATGCGTGGGTAAACACAGCCAACAACAAATTGCGGTGTGTTAAACCGGTTGCATCTGCATGGCCCTCTTCCGTTAGGGGTAGTCGGAGAGAGGAAGTCATCATCACACGCTTGCGGATAGGGCACTGCGCCCTGACCCACTCCTTTCTCTTCACGGAAGAGAAAATTCCACCGCGCTGTGAGGATTGCGACTCACCTCTCACTGTTCGGCACCTCCTGACGGAGTGTGCCAAGCATCGGGATGTACGCAATAAGTTAGGCATAGGGGGAGGCCTAGAATACGTTCTCGGTGACGACCCTGATCGCCTAAGCCGCGTTATTTTATTTTTCAAAGAAATAGGCCTGTTAACCAAAATATGATTCTACTAGTTCTTCTACAGTTACTACATATACCCCCTGCGGGTAGGGGGATTGAGAATACTCCCGCAGTATCCCTGCTTGTCGTAAGAGGCGACTAAAAGGGCGGGGAGACAACCCCGAAAACAAACCCAGAGCCAACAAGGGTTGAGCCCGGACAGTGTTGTGGGTCAACTGTCTGTGTGCGGCCATACCACCTGGCCTGCGATCCACCCGCATGTTTGCCGTGTGCGGAGACCCGTAAGGAGGAGAAGGGGATCCTGGAGGGTGAGGTCCGTGGTTCCCAGCTGGGTGTCGGATGCCCGGTATGGACTACGGGCCAATACCCCTCTTTGGCCCCGGATTCGCTACAAACGGGCGGCCGGGAGCTAGCCACTCCCGGTCAATCGGCTTCCGTGGCGTAAGCTTAACGGTGGCGAGTGCCAGGGAGGTGGGGGTCTGCGTAGGGCGGTCGGAGATGTACGGGTTTGGTGGGCCCGTGCATCGAAGATCTAACCCGAAACAGACAACCACCTCTAGGGTGCTATATCCCCTCGGGTAGCCCTGGCGACCGCACCGGTTTGCGGTGCGGCGTCCCGAATGTGTGGCTCCGTGGTGGGTGGGGAGCCCGGGGGATGAAGATCTCAATGGTATGGCTGAAGAAACTCTTCCACCATCCAAAAGATCCCGCCAGGATACTGGCGGGGGAGATAAAGTTTTTTCTAGGTCTAAGAAGTACTTAGTTATGAAATGTTGTAAAGAAGGTGAGACTCTTAAAAAGGTCTCTCCTTTTCTCATTAGGAGGGTACTCTCGAGCTCGATTCCTGGCGAACTCATATCAGCCAAAAAACTAAGGGATGGTAGTCTCTTAATAGAAACGGCATCGATAGCGCAAAGTGAGAAACTCCTTCTTATGGATAGACTCCACGACATCCCGGTTAAAGTCGAAGTCCATCGCACACTGAACTCTTGTCAGGGAGTCATCAGTCACTATGACCTCCTCTACGTAGAGGTGGAGGAAATTAAGAGAGAAATGGCCTCTCAAGGAGTGACTGACTGTCGCCGATTGAAGACGAAGCGCAATGGTGAATATATTGACACAACATCTGTCATTCTTACCTTCGCTTGCGACGTGCTCCCTGACAAGGTGTTCATCGGGTATGAATCTGTACCTGTGCGGCCTTTTATCCCGAATCCTATGCGATGCTTTAAATGTCAGCGATTTGGACACATCGCCACAAGATGTGAGGGCATAGACACCTGTCCATCCTGCGGCAAGGGAAAACACGACGAAGAATGCACCTCCGGACCAAAGTGTGTGAACTGTGAGGGTGAACATCCTGTGTTTTCCCGCAAATGTCCTAAGCTCCAAGAAGAACGTAAGGTGATGGAGATAAAGACAATTGAGAAGATCCCTTACTTAGAAGCACGCAAGAAGTACAGGTCATTGGTTGCCCCTACCTTCTCACGATCTTTTGCCCTCGTATCGAGCACTCCAGTTCGCAAGACTACTATTGAGACTCAAACAGACGAGACCTTATTGGGAAACAACAAAAAGAATCGAAATGAAAACACTGCCACTACATCTAAGGCCAAAAACACGCCTTCTCTACCGAAGGACGTTAAAACTCCGGGTTTCCCCAAGAACCCTTTGAAACCCACCACAAAAGACTCAGCGGTGAGCAGGGGAAAGACACCCTCCCCCGAACCCAGGAGACAGGTTAATAACTCCCCGCTAGAATCTATGGAAGACGAAGACAGTCCATCAGAGGCTGAACTACTTTTAGCCAGAAAGAAAGAAAAAAATAAGCCCCGAATTAAGCGCTAGTCCTCCTGCACGGGCGGACTACTTAACTCTAGTCATGAATATTTTACAGTGGAACTGTAATGGTTTTTATAGGCACAAGGAGGAGCTGGCCATTTTATTGCGTGATTTTAACCCATCCTGTGTATGTTTACAAGAGACTCATTTTAAAACAACCGACCAAGGTAACATAAGAGGGTATTCCGTTTTTAGATACGACGACACCACTGGTCTAAGAGCCAGAGGGGGAGTCGCAATAATGATTCGAGAGACCCTTTACACCTCTCGACTGCCGCTAAACACGCCATTCCAGGCAGTGGCTCTAACTGTTCACACTCCTGCAAAACTAACGTTGTGTAACGTTTACCTACCAGAGGGAGCTCCTGTTACTCGGCACAACTTGCAAACTCTAGTTGATCAACTGCCTAGACCTTATGTGTTGTTGGGTGATTTTAATGCTCACGACCCCTTATGGGGAAGTACTCGAATACAGAGCAACAGGAGGGGGCGGATTTTAACCAGTTTTATTGAAGATTTTAACCTTTATTTATTGAACTCTGGGGAGAAAACCCATTTTAACAGCTTTACTGGTGAATTCTCCACCATTGACCTATGCATGTGCTCAAGCAGCTTAATGACTAAAATTAACATGTCCGTACATGGAGATCTATGCGGGAGCGACCACTTTCCTATTTTTATCCAAATGGAGCAACCCAATAACGGAGATGGTATTCACCGGGATAGCTGGAATATCCGAAAGGCGAACTGGAGTGCTTTTAAGTCAAATTTTAGTTTCAATTACGACGAAAACGTAAATGCAGTTCGCAACGTGGAAAACCTCACTGCTTCTATAACTGCAGCTGCGAGATTAAGCGTACCGAAGTTAACCGGTATTACCTCCCGTAAACCAGTTCCATGGTGGAACGCTGAGTGCGCAGAGGCAATTAAAAAACGAAAAAAGGCGTTGCGTATTTTTAACAAGTACCCAACGGCCACAAATCTGTCCTCCTTCCGGCAGCTGAGAGCCAAAGCCCGGCAGGTTGTAAAGAAGGCCAAGAAAACTTCTTGGATGGATTACGCGTCCAGTATCAATAATCGAACACCTATAGCTCAAGTATGGAAAAAGGTGAGAGCTATCTCGGGCACGCCGCACTCCCATAGTGTCTCCTATCTTAAGGTTAATGGGGATGTAATAACATCACCCCACAATTTATGCGAGATATTCGGCCTAGAGCTCGCTAAAACCTCCAGTAGCGATTCCTACGACGCTCCATTCATTGCGATGAAGGACCGACATGAGTCGTCTCATCTCGACTTTAAGGAAACAAGCGAGCCTGCTGATTATAATGCTCCTTTTAGCCTATGGGAACTCAGGTCGTCGATAAATGACTCTCGAGACAGTTCTCCTGGAATGGACGACATCCATAATTCCTTTCTCCGGAATCTTCCAGAGTCAGGGTTTAGGGAAATGCTTCGGACCCTTAACCAACTTTGGTTCGAGGGAAGATTTCCAGATTCCTGGAGAGAATCCGTGGTCGTTCCCATTCCTAAAGTGGGAAAGGATAGAGCTGAGCCGAATCATTATCGACCTATCTCCTTAACCAGCTGCCTATGTAAGATCATGGAAAGAATGGTAAATCGCCGACTTGTCTGGTGTTTGGAACGGCGAGGCCTTTTTTCTGATATACAGTGTGGCTTTCGGCGGGGAAGGTCCACAACTGACCACCTAGTATCGCTGGACACATTCATACAGGAAGCTTTTCTACTCCGCCAACACGTCGTTGGGGTCTTCTTTGACCTGGAGAAGGCCTACGACCGAGTGTGGCGGTGGAAGATTCTAAAATCGCTGCACGATTGGGGCTTTAGGGGTAACTTGCCCACTTTTATTAAAAACTTTTTAACAGCTCGTGTTTTTAAAATTAAGATTGGTAGCACCCTGTCAAAATTTTTTAGCCAGGAAAATGGCGTGCCTCAAGGCTCTGTGCTAAGTGTAACGCTCTTTGCTATTGCAATCAACGACATAACTGACTGTATAAAAGAGCCGGTTAAGGGATCCTTGTTTGTTGACGACCTAGCTATATTTAGCCGATCGTCCAAACTTTCCTGTGCTACAAGACACACCCAGCTCTGTCTTAACAAACTGGACAAGTGGTCACGAAGCAACGGATTTCGTTTCTCTTCGGAGAAGACAAAGTGCGTTCATTTCCATCGACTTAGAGGGTTTCACATCCCACCCACGTTAAGGCTTGGATGCAAAGAGTTAGCCTACGTGGAGTCTATTCGCTTCCTAGGCATGATTTTTGACTATCGTCTTAATTGGCAAGAGCACATTAAATCTTTAAAGGAAACCTGTTTTAAAATCTTAAATATTTTACGTTTTTTAAGTCACTCGACGTGGGGCGCTGATCGCACGACATTGCTGTTACTGTACAGGTCGCTCGTGCGTAGTAGGCTTGACTACGGTTCAGTAGTCTACGCAGCAGGACGTGAGTCTTATTTAAGACCCCTATCCACGATCCATAACTCAGGACTTCGGCTGGCTACTGGCGCATTTAGAACCTCTCCCGTCTTGAGCATCTACTCGGATGCCGGGGAACCGCCTTTAGCGACTCGCCGTGATACACTGATGTGTAACTACGCCGCAAAGATTTTATCGATGAAAAGACATCCTTGTTTTAACTATATTTTTAACCCTCATTTTTTAGAAATTTTTAATCGAAGGCCAAGGGCAACAAAGCCTTTTGGTGTGCGTTTCAGTAATTTTATCCAAGAGGTTCGTTTTAATTTGCCCGACATATACTCGACTGGGTATCATAAGCACCCTCCATGGACGATACCTCGCCCAGATATTAATTATCGTTTACTTAAATGCCGAAAATCTGCCACTACGTCTGCAGAATACCAACGACTCTTTAAAGAAGAATTGGGGAAATATTCCGGCTTCACCCACGTATATACGGACGGGTCGAAGTCTGGAACATCCTGTGGCTGCGCAATCGTGTCCTCCTACCACGGAGTTCTGAAAGCGAAACTTGACCCGCTCTGCAGTATTTACACTGCTGAACTTTTTGCCATAAATATGGCCTTAAGCCACATTAAACGTCGT
Source organism: Platycnemis pennipes (assembly GCA_933228895.1). Classification (NCBI taxonomy): domain Eukaryota; kingdom Metazoa; phylum Arthropoda; class Insecta; order Odonata; family Platycnemididae; genus Platycnemis; species Platycnemis pennipes. Next base: position 124,225,360 of record OW121851.1, on the reverse strand, counting down.
AACGCTCGTTATCTAGTGTGTTCTGACTCCTTAAGCGCCTTGCACTCAATCTCGGACCTATTTACTGAACACCCTCTTGTCCAGGATATCCAAACCTCCTTGGCATCCCTAAGTAAGGAGGGCGTGACAGTATCATTTATATGGATCCCGGGGCACGTGGGAATACTGGGCAATGAGAAGGCCGACGCAGCGGCGAAAGAATCGCTCATGGACACCCAGAGCGCCTCAGCGCTGGTTCCCGTAGAGGATATAAAGTCGAAGCTTAAAAAAATAGTCTTAGAAAAGTGGAGAGAAACCTGGAGATCCATCAATTCCAACAAACTCCGGCTCATTAAACCGGATACATTTGCTTGGTCCACCTCCGTCAGGAACTGTCGGAGGGAGGAAGTCGCAATCACGCGCATGAGGATAGGACACTGTGCCCTCACCCACTCATTCCTCTTCACGGAAGGAAAAGTACCACCGCGTTGTGACGACTGTGATTCTCCACTGACGGTAAGGCATCTCCTGGAGGAATGTGCAAGGTATCAGGCAGTACGCGAACGATATAATATAACTGGGCAACTAGAAGAGATTTTGGGCGATGACCCTGAGAAAATAGACAAATTGTTGAATTTTCTAAAAGAATCCAACCTAATAAATTCCTTATAGTTAATAATCCACTGTGGACGCAAAGCACCTTGTTAAGTGTATGTATATATGCGTGTAGCAATATTACCATGGAAAAGGGATACCCACTGAGCACAACTGACCAAAGGAGCAAATAACTAGCAGTAGTGGTGCGAAATGACCCTAGACGTCGACGCACCCGTAATAACCAAATCTACTACTACTAGTTACTACATATATATTTATTAAAAATTCGTAAATACACTAACGATTAGTGTTTTTTTTACAACTCTACTGTGTTTATATTAGGTTGTGTACGGTGCGAATGACCACGGCCGTCGACGCACCTCAAAAACCTAACTCTACTACTCTACTACTGGTATCCGCAGATGATCTAAGGATTGAGCTCCGGCACTTCGCCTTTGAAAACTGGAAGGAGCTTTGGACCGACCAACATAATAATAAGCTCCGTGAAATAAAACCCGAAATATCAGCGTGGGCCACTTCCACCGGGCGAAGTCGCAGGGATGAGGTCGCCGTCACTCGCTTGAGAATAGGACATTGTGCCTTGACACACTCCTATCTTTTTACTGAAGAGAAGACCCCGCCACGCTGTGACGACTGCGACTCTCTCTTGACTGTGCGGCATCTCCTGACGGAGTGTGATGTGTATCGGTTAGCACGGGAGAGGCTAGACATCCGGGGCGGAATAAGGCAAGTCCTAGGAGATGACGCCGATAACATCACCAAGGTTTTAAACTTTTTAAAAAAATACGGATTTTACAATAAAATATAGTTATTATTCCTACGAGGCTATTCCTTCATGCTGTTTTTTCATATCATATTATTAGCAATAATAAGACTTTGAGTGGTGCAAAATGACCTCAGCCGTCGACGCACCCCAAATAAAACTACTACTACTACTACTCCAGCAGCTCTTTCCCAAATTTCCGTTGAATAAGTACACAGGCTCCATTTACTCGTCCACTATTTACGTTTGTGGTGTTGAAGAAAAGGCCTATGATTTCTTTCCTGAAGCTCCAAACTAGTCAAAAATTCAACCACTGCAGTAGCTTCCTGAATCCCAGTACCCTATTTCAACTCCGGAACGCCAAGAACCTCTTCTCCAGATACTAAAATTGGCATACGATCAGTATTGGCTTCTGCATCTAAAAGGTGGAATTAATATCCCATACATGGTCGAAAATGCCCACAGACTATGAAGGAGACTTAATGAGCAAGAGAAAAGAAAAATAAATTATGATAAATTTCTTTTCTGCTGGGCAGTAGCTTTCCATCCCAATGGACGACCAACGGAACGTCCGGATCAATCTCTTGCTTTATAAGTAGGGCAATTTCTTCTCTACATTCTGGCCGTTTTCTTTGCAGTTGTGAACAGGAAACAATTATTTGTACCTCTTGTTCCTCAAATCCCAACGATTTCACTGTGGCCCGATATACTGCTTTTATCAGCCGTATCTCACCGTGTGTATGGCAATGCCTTTGAAATTAGCGGTGCCAGGAGTGGAATGCAGCCTTGTGAAGAAAATCTTAAGAACTTCTTTGGTAATTGATAGTTTCCCATTCCTCGTCAGGTTTTCATCAAAGCAGCCACCAACGAGCCACACATTCGCTTTTCCCCGTGTAATACGCGCATTACTCTTCTTTCCATTCCAACGCAAAATCACACTACCTTGTGGAAAAATAATTCACAAACACAGCTGCCTGACTCAAAAACTGAGTTCACTAATTCACCACCGCTGTTACCGCTTGCCTTCCACTATAGTCACCCGTACCGGGAGATCCGCGCAACAATACAGTCGTTATCTTGAACTTTTGATACCGTCTTGTGCCCTTATGGGACAGTGATGAAGTCCTGCATCATTTTAGGACAACGACGCAATCTCGCATTATTTTGGGGCATGATGCCGTCTTGGCCTACTGGTGCAAGGACGTAGTTTATTTAGTCGCCAAATGATAGCATTACCGCTATGAACGTTAATTCTGAATTTCATCCTGTTATTTATGAAGATAAGCGAAATATATCATGTGGTGGAAGGGTTTTCGTCCAAACATGTGGAAACTACTATCTGCATACGATATATCTACTATATGTCCTGGTTTTCTCATACAATCGTAGGAGGACGCAAACGGAATCCCCTGTGGGGTATGTAATCAAACCTACGTAAAAGCTGGAAATTTTAAAACGCGATTCGACAGGGTCAAATATTGTGCAATGAAACTGATACTTTGTGAGGTGTTTTGTTTCATAAAATTACACCCGAAAATACATCTGCACTTCCAACTTTCAATAAAATATCTGTGTGCGGCCACACCACCTAGCCTGCGATCCACCAGCATTTTTCCGTGTGAGGAAAACCGTAAGGAGGAGAAGGGGATCCTGGAGGGTGAGGTCCGTGTTTCCCAGCCTAATGTCGGATGCCCGGTATGGACTACGGGCCAAACCCCTCTTCGGCCCCGGATTCTATGTAAACGGGCGGCCGGGAGCTAGCCACTCCCGGTCAATAGACTTTCGATACGTTCGGTGGCGAGTACCAGGAAGGTGGGGGCCTGCGTAGGGTGGTCGGAGGTGTACGTGTTAGGTGAGCCCGTGCATCGAAGATCCAACCCGAAAGAGACAACCACCTCTAGGGTGCTATATACCCTCGGGTAGCCCTGGCGACCGCACCGGTTTGCGGTGCGGCGTCCCGATTCTGTAGCTCTATGGTGGGTGGAGAGCCCGGGGGTTGATGATTTTAAAGGGATGGATGAGAATAATATTCCACCACCCAAATGACCCCGCCCGGACACGAGTGGGGGAGAGGGTTTCAATGGAAGCAAAAAATACCTAGTGATGCATTGTGCAAAAGAGGGTTCGACCCTTAAAAAATTATCCCCTATCTTGATCAAGAAAGTTCTATCTGCAACGGTACCTGGTGACGTTAAATCTGTGAAAAAACTAAGGGATGGCTCTTTGCTAATCGAAACGACGAACATAATGTAGAGGGTAAGATTGCTGAAAATTAAAATGTCATACGATATCCCTGTGAAGGTAGAGGTGCATCGCACCCTCAACACCAGTCGGGGAGTGATCAGCAGTTTCGATCTCCAATATGTAGATATCGAAGAGACAAAAACAGAGATGACCTCTCAGGGGGTCAGTGAGGCCATTCATTCCTGTGGTGAACATACTCCCTTACAATCATGCATATCAAATTCTTTCAATGTCTCAAAAATATAATCACATTGGTCAATTGTTAACTTTCCCTGATTTAGTCTATTTACATTTATACCAACAGAAGTTTTTATTAAACCCAACTCTTTAATTTGAATTTCATCATTTAGCGCCTGCTTAGTAAAATTAATGAAGCTGGTTTCCCCACACACCAACAAATCATCAACATATGCCCCAACATAGACATTTTCACGAATAAAAACACATGGATCTGAGAGGAGTTGTTTCAAACCAAGATTACGTAATAATTTCACTAACATATCATTCCAAGCCTTACCAGATTGGTGAAGGCCATACAAAGCCTTTTGAAAAAGGCACACATAATCCATTCCATTTTCATCCCAAAACTTGGGTTATTCCATATACAATACCTCCTTAAGTGTTCCATTCAAATAGGCGGCAACAACATCGACAAGTCAATGTTCCACCTCTTCTCAACTGCCAAAGCCAATAGCAGTCTTAACCCTTTCAGTCAGGAATTTTATTTCCTTGGAATAAAAAATTATTTTTTTGACATAATACGTTGATTATTGTCTTTTGAACTTATATGCCAAAAGTTATGACTGTTGTAACTGTAGTAATTGATTTTGGTACTGTCCATTAAAATGGAGAAAATTACTTAATGGGTATTTTTCCTCTGTTCACGCACGTCACTTGCATTGACTTACATGTTGTTGGGAATGATAAGTGGGGAAATATACTAAATAAAGACTTGCGCAATTCACACGACAAAAGACTGAACTGGAGAACCCACATCTCCAATCTAAAGAACAGATGTTTTAAAAATTTAAATATTCTAAGACATTTAAGCAGCTCCTCATGGGGTGCGGACCGTCAGTCGATGCTTCTCTTTTACAGGGCACTAGTAAGGTCTAAGCTTGACTACGGCTCGATAATATACGCTTCGACGCGGAAGTCATATCTACGACCGCTGACGACCATACACAATTCCGGCCTAAGACTGGCAACCGGCGCATTCAGAACCAGTCCAGTCACAAGTATCTATTGTGATGCGGGAGAGCCACCTCTCGAAACGAGGCGGAAGATCCTAATGTGCAATTACGTCGTCAGGATTTTATCTAAAAAGGAGCACCCATGTTTTGAACTTGTTTTTAATCCTCGACTTATCGATCTATTTTACAGAAGACGAAGAATAACTAAACCCTTAGCTATTCGATTTAAGGATTTTATTGACAACGCAGGGATTCAGCTACCCGAAGTGTATTCTGTCGGCCATATTTATGTACCACCATGGCAGATATCACGGCCTAAAATCATCACGGAGCTCGCTAGCTGCAAGAAGGCATGTACACATCCGTGTGAATACCTCCAGCGGTTTAAATATATATGTAGCAGACAACCAGACGCCATCCAACTCTACACGGATGGCTCGAAATCACTTACGGCATGCGCATGCGCTGTAGCTACCCCTACAAATATTATAGCCACGATCAAGCTGCCGGCACAGAGTAGTATATTCACAGCGGAATTGCATGCGATTAAATCCGCCCTAGATAATATTAAAGGCCATGACTCATCATACTTGATATGTAGCGACTCAATGAGCGCTTTGCAATCTATTGGCGAATTTGATCCCCATAATCCCTTGGTCCAAGACATCCAAATTACCCTCAACCATTTGTTAGAAAAAGGGAACGACGTGTCCTTGGTCTGGACCCCCGGCCACGTCGGGATCAAAGGGAATGAAAAGGCCGACCTTGCTGCCAAGGAAGCACTTGAAAAAGTGGAAATTGACTCTACGACCCTAGTCGCAGAAGACCTTAAATATGTACTAGGCACTGCCATCCTGAAGGAATGGCATGAATCGTGGACGGATACCCAGCACAACAAACTGCGTGAAATAAAAGCAGTCCCAGTCCCTTGGCCCTCTTCTTCCAGGAGTATTAGGAGAGAGGAAGTAGTGCTAACACGCCTGAGGATAGGGCACTCTGCCCTTACGCACTCCTACCTCTTTACACAAGATAAAAATCTACCACACTGCGACCACTGTAACTCTCCCCTTACAATAAAGCACATCCTTACCGAATGTGGTCAATACTCCCGCATTAGAAGTAGATATTCGATCCCAGACCAAATTAAAGACTGCCTAAGCGACGACGCAAACAAAGTAGAGAGGGTCATCAATTTCCTCAAGAAGGCAAAATTAATTTCGCTGATTTAACGGATAAATCTGGTAGCTATCATCGAGGCACTTAATCAAATCCGTATAGAAGCTCATAGGTGTACCAAACAGCGCCAATAAAAATAATTTCCATATGTGTATACCATCTATTCGTATCGCGGCGCGAAATGACCACGACGTCGATGCGCCCTAAAAACCTACATACTACTACTACTACTTTTGTGTGATACATTCTAAAACAATTACCATTTTTGGTGCCTTGCTTCTCCCAGAACAAGCGCATACCCTGGTACCATGCGAAGACCTCCGATGTACGTTAAGTACAGTAGTAAAACAGCAGTGGTACAATGCGTGGGCAAACACAGCCAACAATAAATTGCGGTGCGTAAAACCGGTTGCATCGGCATGGCCCTCTTCCGTTAGGAGTAGTCGAAGAGAGGAAGTCGTAGTTACACGCTTGCGGATAGGGCACTGCGCCCTGACCCACTCCTTTCTCTTCACGGAAAAGAAAATTCCTGCGAACTGCGAAGGTACCCATCCGGTTTACTCCCGCAAGTGCCCGAAAATGATGGAAGAGCGTAAGGTCATGGAAATCAAGACCACGGAGAAAATTACGTACTTTGAAGCAAGGAAAAAGTATAGGGACCTGTTAGCACCTACATTTTCCAAATCCTTTGCGCATGTCACATCTGCTCCGGTTACTAAAGCTACCATCTCCACCCAGACTGAAACAGCTGAGTCATTTAAAGTTGATGTAACACCTAAGGAATCAACAAAGCCGGAAAAGATCTCGAAGCCGGTTATAATGAAGTCTGCCACTCCTGGTTCTCCAAAGAAGAACCCACCAAAGACCACCGGGGGCACACGTGGCAAGACACCACCTCCCGGTCCGTCCGGTTCGGCAATACATGGCCAACCGGAATCGATGGAGGATGATGAGTCTCTATCGGAGACTGAAATCATCCTCGCTAAAACCAAAACTAAGGGGAAAAAGGTGAAACTTCGCCGAAACCAGAACTGATCCTCCCAGAGTTCGGACTGCTCGATTCTTTACAAATATTTTATATTTTTATAGCTTTTATATTTAATCATGAATTTTATTTTACAGTGGAACTGTAATGGATTTTATCGGCATAAGGAGGAGCTGGAAATTTTAATTCGCGATTTTAACCCATGGTGTGTTTGTCTTCAAGAAACACATTTTAAAACGACGGACAAGGGCATTTTAAAAGGTTTTAACGTTTTTAGACTCGACGACACCACTGGACAACGAGCCCAGGGTGGAGTGGCAGTTGCTATTCGGGAGGCCCTATACACCTCCCGAGTACAGCTGAACTCACCATTTCAAGCAGTGGCCCTGACTCTATATGCCCCCGAGGCGATTACGTTATGCAACGTATATCTGCCGGAGGGTGCACCAGTCACTCGCTGTAACTTAGAAGCCCTTGTCCGCCAACTACCTAGGCCCTTTATTTTACTCGGGGATTTTAACGCGCACGATCCTCTATGGGGAAGCCCAAGAAAGCAGAGCAACCGCAGAGGGCGAATTTTATCATCCTTTATTCATGACTCCGATATAGTTTTATTGAATGATGCGGAAAAAACCCGGTTCAACAGTTTTAGCGGTGAATTTTCCACCATCGACCTATGTATAGCATCGAGCGCTTTAATGAACAAACTTAGTCTGTCCGTACATAATGATCTGTGTGGGAGTGATCACTTTCCCCTTTTTATACTGAAGGAGCATCGTTTTAATCCTGTTTTATCCCGTCCAGGCAATTGGATTATCCGAAAAGCCGAATGGTCACTTTTTAAAAAGAACTTTAATTTTAAGCATGACAAGACACTAGATAGTGTCTCTAACATTAGTAGCTTAACGACCAGAATCATTGAAGCCGCTAACAAAAGCGTTCCGCGATCTCGTGGCGTCTCCTCTAGGCCTCCTGTACCTTGGTGGAACGAGGACTGCGCAGAAGCCATCCGACAACGGAAGAAAGCGCTGCGAATTTTCAAAAAATATCCCACGAATACGAACCTTTCTGCCTTCCGACGCTTAAGAGCGAAGGCTCGGCAAGTCGTCAAGATCGCGAAGAGGGATTCCTGGATGGAATTTGTCTCTAACGTGAACTGTAGAACACCCCTTGCAAAGGTTTGGCGTAAGGTGAGAAGTCTTTCGGGTAGCCACCAGCATTTTGGAATCTCCTTTCTAAACATTGGCGGCAATATAATAACATCACAAACAGCCATTGGAGATGTTCTTGGCCAATCACTCGTAAACACGAGCAGTAATGCGAGCTACAACGCCACATTTCTGAAATTGAAAGAGAGAACGGAGGCCTCTCCTATCAGTTTTAAGGAGATGCGTTCCCTAGCGGATTATAACCTTCCGTTTTCTCTCTGGGAACTCAAATCATCCATCGCAGACTCCCATATTACCTCCCCGGGACTTGATGACGTCCACAATGCCTTCCTCCGGAATATTCCGGAAACGGCATTGCTGGAGGTTCTCCACACCTTCAGTCAACTATGGATTGAAGGTGCTTTTCCATCATCCTGGCGTGAGTCTGCAGTAGTCCCAGTTCTCAAACAGGGGAAAGACCGTGGCGACCCGAATAACTATCGCCCTATAGCACTCACAAGCTGCCTTTGCAAAGTGATGGAAAGAATGGTTAATCGTAGGCTTGTCTGGTGGCTCGAGCGCCAAAACCTTCTTTCCAATATTCAGTGCGGCTTTCGGAGGGGACGTTCAACCATTGACCATTTGGTCAGAATAGACAATTACATCCAGGAAGCCTTCCTTCTACGTCAGCACGTAATCGGGATATTTTTTGATATAGAGAAAGCTTACGATAGAGTATGGCGACATAAAATTTTAAGCACCCTGCATGAATGGGGGTTTAGGGGTAATTTACCTATTTTTATCCGTAATTTTTTATCAGAGAGAGTTTTTAAGGTTCGACTAGGCCGTCACGAAACGAAACTTTATCCTCAGGAGAATGGAGTTCCGCAGGGCTCCGTACTTAGCGTAACGCTATTTGCTGTAGCGATTAACGACATCGCTAATTGTGTAAAAACACCGGTGATTAGCTCACTGTTCGTGGATAATTTTGCTATATTTTGTCGGTCATCCCAACAAGCTAATGCGGCCAGACTCATCCAACTTACTGTACACAAGTTGGATAAGTGGACTATAAGGAATGGATTTAAGTTTTCCACGCAGAAAACAAAGTGTATCCACTTCCACCGAAGCAGGGGACTTCACATTCCCCCCACGTTAAAATTGGGTGGAATAAACCTTCCGTTTGTCGATTCCATACGTTTCTTGGGCCTCACTTTTGACTGTCGTCTCAATTGGCGGGAACATATCAATATTTTAAAACTAAAATGTATAAAGACACTAAATATTTTAAAGTTTTTGAGTCACTCGACATGGGGAGGTGATCGCTCTACGCTGTTATTACTATACCGCGCGCTAGTGCGGTCAAAGTTAGACTATGGTTCTATAGTGTACGCCTCCGGTCGGCAATCATACCTCCGCCCACTGGACGCTGTACACAATACAGGCCTTCGGATGTCCACTGGGGCGTTTCGAACCAGTCCAGTGCAGAGCTTGTATGTGGATGCGGGAGAACCGCCATTATCTCATCGCAGGGATCTGCTTTTATGCAACTATTTTACAAAAATTTTAGCCATGAAGTCGCACCCATCCTTTAGTCTAGTTAGTCAACCGCGGTTCTTGGAGCATTTTAACCGCCGGACAAGAGCCACTAGGCCTGCTAGCATACGTTTTAACACTTTCATCCACGACCGAATTATCACGCTCCCAGAAGTGTACCCTATCGCATACAGCCGAGCTCCGCCTTGGATGATTCCTGCTCCTACAATTTATAATGACCTTAATCGATGCCTGAAGTCGCAAACTACTGCCCTAGAATACCAGCGTCAATTCTATGAGTTCCTTGACAGTCATCAAGATCTAGTACCAATATACACCGACGGTTCTAGATCTGAGAGTGCCTGCGCAAGTGCAGTCTTTTCATCCCATCATTGACACAAGAAAGCAAGGTTAGATCCGCTATGTAGTGTTTACACAGCTGAACTTTTTGCAATCAAACTGGCTCTGGGTGGGATAAGAGATGATAGGGGCTCCTTCGTCATCTGCACGGACTCCGCAAGTGCCTTGCAAGCCATCTCTGACTTCTCGCCCATGCACCCCTTAGTTCAAGAGATCCAATGCTCCCTGCTCTCCCTTAACAGAAGGGGAGTTAAGATCTCATTCCTGTGGGTTCCGGGGCATGTGGGAATCGCAGGGAACGAGAAAGCCGACATGTTGGCTAAGGAGGCACTCGGAATTGGCGAGCTCACATCGACACTGGTACCCTTCGAAGACCTGAAGGCTTCTATCAGAAACGTAGTGCTAGGGCAGTGGGAGGAGTCGTGGAGGATCCTCCAGAATAATAAAATGCGCAGCATAAAACCCGTAGTGGCAGCGTGGCCCTCGTCCGTCAGGAAGAGTCGCCGAGAGGAAGTCGTCATCTCAAGACTAAGGATAGGGCACTGCCATTGGACTCACTCCTTTCTCTTTACCGAGGAGAAAATACCACCGCGTTGTGATGACTGCGACTCTCCCCTCAGCATACGACATGTCTTGACGGAGTGCGACAGGTACCGGAGCGCTCGTAACCGGCTAGGTGTTGTGGGCGACCTAGGAACAATCCTAGGTGATGATCCAAATGTCCTCAGCCGTGTTATTTTATTTCTTAAAAACACTGGCCTTATAAATAAAATATAAAAACTATACTTGTTAACAAAAGTAATTTATGCGAAGCATAACGGCTGCCTTTTTATGGCCAAATAACTAAAGTGTAGAGGTGCGAAATGACCCTGTCGTCGATGCACCCTACAAAACAACAACTACTACTACTCTTCTTCGATTTGGAGAAGGCTTACGACCGGGTGTGGCGGCGGAAGGTATTAACGACTTTGCACGAGTGGGGCTTTAGAGGCAATTTGCCGATTTTTATTCAAAATTTTTTAATGCACCGAGTTTTTAAAATTAGAATAGGCCAGTTTTTATCCAACTTTTACCGTCTTGACAACGGAGTTCCCCAGGGATCCGTCTTGAGCGTGACGCTTTTCGCCATTGCGATTAATGACGTCGTAAATTGTATCAAGGCGCCGGTGATAGGCACACTGTTCGTGGATGACCTGGCAATTTTCTGCAGGTCATCCAAGGTTGTAACTGCGTCCCGAATGGTCCAATTGACATTAAACAAACTGGACCAATGGACCCAAAGGAACGGATTTCGGTTCTCCTTTGAGAAGACCAGGTGCGTCCACTTCCACAGGAGAATAGGAATCCAAATGCTGCCCACACTATCCCTTGGAGGAAGAAATCTTCCTTTCGTCCAGTCGGCCCGCTTTCTCGGTATGACACTCGACTACAGGCTCAATTGGCGAGAGCACATTCAAAATTTAAAGACAAAATGTCTGAAATCGTTAAACGTGTTAAAGTTTTTAAGCAACACATCGTGGGGAGCAGACCGCACAACATTGCTCTTATTGTACCGCACATTGGTTCGTTCTAAACTAGACTACGGTTGTTTTGTCTATGCGTCCGCCCGCGAGTCATACCTGCGAGCATTGTCCCCCGTGCACAACGAGGGGTTGCGACTCTGTACGGGGGCATTTCGGACAAGCCCTGTCATAAGCATCTATTCTGATGCAGGGGAGCCTCCTCTATGCCACCGAAGAAACGCGCTTATGTGCAATTACGCCTCCAAAGTTTTATCCATGACGGCACACCCATGTTTTAGCATACTCTTTAAACCACGTTTTTTAGATATTTTTAACCGACGGACGAAGGCCACTAGGCCCGTTTGCGTACGTTTCAACGATTTTATTCGTGGGTGTGATTTCAGTATGCCTGAAGTGTACCCTGTATCTTACGCAACCCACCCTCCCTGGTTAACACCCGCTCCTGTGGTTAAAACAGTCCTAAGCAAACTACCAAAATCCTTCACCACTCCCTTGGAATACCAGCGTCAGTTTTTAATGTTTCTGAGTAATCACTCCGACTTTGTTCCTGTGTACACTGACGGTTCAAAGTCGGAGTTGGCCTGTGCCTGCGCAGCGTTCTCTTGTACCCAAGGAGCAGTCAAAGCAAAATTAAATCCGCTGTGTAGTGTGTACACAGCGGAACTATTCGCCATGAAGATGGCACTCGAAACTCTATGTGACGGAGGTGGCTCCTTCGTTATATGCACTGATTCCTTGAGCTCCATACAGTCCATTTCCGGCTTTTCGCCCATGCATCCGCTAATTCAAGACATACATTCATCCCTGCTGTCTCTCAGTAGAAAGGAAGTACGCGTTTGCTTCCTTTGGGTCCCGGGGCATGTGGGAATAGCCGGAAATGAAAAGGCAGACGCTTTGGCCAAAGAGGCTCTGAACGAGACGGAGTCCAAATCCACGCTGGTACCTCACGAGGACCTAAAATCCTGCCTGAGACAGGTAGTCCTTGGGCAGTGGAAGGAGTCTTGGCGCACTGCACGAAATAACAAACTTCGCGACATCAAGCCGGTTACGTCAGTGTGGCCCTCTTCCGTCAGGAATAGCCGAAGAGAGGAAGTCGTCATCACACGTATGAGGATAGGGCATTGCCCTCTAACCCACTCATTCCTCTTCACGGAAGAGAAACAACCACCTCAGTGTGATGACTGCGACTGTCCTCTCACCACTCGGCATATCCTGACGGAGTGTGACAAATACCGTGACGCGCGAAGGCGGCTAAACCTAATCGGAGACCTAAAATCCGTCCTAGGAGACGACCCTAATGTTATAACCCGAGTTATCAAGTTTCTGAAAGAGACGGGACTATTCAGAAAAATATAAGCTTCACCATTTTTTTTTTTTTTAAATCACTCTATTTAATTTTTTAATAAGTGATATAACTGCAATAGACAATTTTTATTATTATTACTATTCCCTTTTTTACTAATAAGAATGGGTAGTGGTGCAAAATGACCTAGCCGTCGACGCACCCTACAATTTTTAAACCTACCTACCTATCAGAAATAAATGTGTCATCATCCCTTCAAAAGAAAGTATAATAATAAGAATTATTGTGATTTGATTAAACTTACTTCTAGGTACTGGCACCAAAGTCCGTTTTACTGCACCCCCTGCGGGTAGGGGGATTGAGAATACTCCCGCAGTATCTCTGCTTGTCGTAAGAGGCGACTAAAAGGGCGGGGAGACAACCCCGAAAACAAACCCAGAGCCAACAAGGGTTGAGCCCGGACAGTCTTGTGGGTCAACTGTCTGTGTGCGGCCACACCACCTGGCCTGCGATCCACCCGCATGTTTGCCGTGTGCGGAGACCCGTAAGGAGGAGAAGGGGATCCTGGAGGGCGAGGTCCGTGGTTCCCAGCCGGGTGTCGGATGCCCGGTATGGACTACGGGCCAATACCCCTCTTCGGCCCTGGATTCGCTGTAAACGGGCGGCCGGGAGCTAGCCACTCCCGGTCAATCGGCTTCCGTGGCGTTCAGCTTAACGGTGGCGAGTGCCAGGGAGGTGGGGGTCTGCGTAAGGCGGTCGGAGATGTACGGGTTTGGTGGGCCCGTGCATTAAAGACCCAACCCGAAACAGACAACCACCTCTAGGGTGCTATATCCCCTCGGGTAGCCCTGGCGACCGCACCGGTTTGCGGTGCGGCGTCCCAAATGTGTGGCTCCATGGTGGGTGGGGAGCCCGGGGGATGAATCAAGTTTAGGTATGGCGGATGAATCCCTTCCACCACCTAATAGATCCCGTCCGGAAACGGGCGGGGGAGTTAACGTTCCCGGCGCTAGTCAGCGCTATTTAGTGATGAGGTGTCAGAAGGAAGGGGAGAGCCTGAAAAAGGTGTCTCCCTTCCTTATACGTAAAGTTCTGTCTGGTTTTGTTCCTGGGGAACTAAAATCTGCCAAGAAACTTCGCGATGGCACACTGCTCATCGAAACGGCTTCGAGGGGTCAAAGCGACAAGCTCTTAAAAATGGAAAAGCTTGGCGAAATTCCCGTTAAGGTCGAGGTGCACCGCACCTTAAACACCTGTCGGGGAGTGATTAGTCACTATGACCTTTTGTACGTAGAGATCGACGAGATCAAGCGAGAGATGGCCTCTCAGGGGGTCACCGATGCTCGTCGACTCACTACAAAGCGCAACGGAGAAAGAGTAAACACAACGTCTGTTGTACTCACGTTCGCGCGTGACCAACTCCCCGACAAGGTGTTTGTTGGTTATGAATCGGTCCCAGTGCGGCCATTCATACCGGCACCCATGCGATGCTACCAGTGCCAGCGATTCGGCCACATGGCCACACGGTGCGAGGGCAAGGCCACCTGCCCCCGCTGCGGCCTGGAGAAGCATGAGGGTGCGGAGTGCATAGGAGACCCACTTTGCGTCAATTGCGAGGGTGCACATCCCGTGTACTCTCGTAATTGCCCAAAGATGATGGAAGAGAGAAAAATAATGGAGATAAAGACGGTCGATAAAATCCCCTACTTTGAGGCTCGGAAAAAGTATAGAGCACAAGTTGCTCCTACTTTCTCCAAGTCATACGCTCATGTCGCCTCCCCTCGAATAGCCAAGGTCACAACCTCGACACAGACGGAATATAATGAGAGCCCGAAAACAAAACCCTCTGTGCAAAACCCCCTGCGGGTAGGGGGATTGAGAATACTCCCGCAGTATCCCTGCTTGTCGTAAGAGGCGACTAAAAGGGCGGGGAGACAACCCCGAAAACAAACCCCCAGAGCAGCCAGGGTAGGGACCAGACAGATCTGTGAGTCTGCTGTCTGTGAGAGACCATACCAACTGGTCCAAGACTCACCCACGTGTTGGCCGTGCGTGGAGACCCGTAAGAGGGAGAAGGGGATCCTGGTGAGTGAGTTCTGTGGCACCCAGCCGGGTTTCGGATGCCCAGTATGGGCCGTGGAACAACACCTCACTTTGGCCCCGTATTCTTTGTAAACGGGCGGCCGGTAGTTAGCCACTTCCGGTCAATCGGCTTCGGTATCGTTTATCGTTCCGGTGGCGAGTGTCAGAGAGGTGGGAGGCTGCGTAGGGCGGTCGGAGATGTACGGGTTTGGTGGACCCGTGCACAGAAGACCCAACCCGAAACAGATAACCACCTCTGGGGCGCTATATCCCCTCGGGTAGCCCTGGCGACCGCACCGGCTTGCGGTGCGGCGTCCCGAATGTGTGGCTCCGTGGTGGGTGGGGAGCCCGGGGGATGAAGGTATTTTTGGAATGGAAGAAAATACATTTCCACCAATCAAAAGATCCCGCCCCGATAAGGGTGGGGGAGAAACAGGTTTTCGCGCCAGCAGGCGATATTTAGTTATGAGTTGTCAAAAGGAAGGGGAGACACTTAGCAAAGTATCTCCCTTTCTTATTCGGCGTCTACTTTCAAGTTCCGTCCCTGGCGAATTGAAAAGCGCCAAGAAATTGAGAAATGGCACACTCTTAATCGAAACTGTGTCGGAAGTTCAAAGCGATAAGGTTCTGTCGATGGAAAGATTAGGTACAATTCCAATTAAAGTTGAATTACACCGCACTTTAAATAATTGTCAGGGCGTAATAAGCCACTTCGACCTCCTTCATGTCGATGTTGAGGAAATCATTCAAGAAATGGCACCACAAGGCGTAACTGACTGTCGACGACTAAAATCCAAGCGAAATGGAAAGACGATAGACACCACATCAGTAATTCTCACTTTCGCCTCAGATGAGCTTCCCAAGAAAGTGTTCATCGGTTATGAGTCTGTACCAGTAAGGCCATTCGTCCCTAATCCTCTTCGTTGTTTTAAATGCCAACGTTTCGGCCACATGGCAACTCGTTGTGAGGGCAAGGCCACCTGCCCTTGCTGCGGTAAAGATAAACATGAAGAGGAAGAATGTACCTCAGACCCAAGCTGCGTGAACTGTAGTGGCGACCATCCGGTGTTTTCACGGAAATGTCCAAAACAGGTAGAAGAACGAGCAATAATGGAAATAAAAGTCCTGGAAAAAATATCTTATTTGGAAGCCAGAAGGAAGTACCAGGCAAGTGCTCCACCTATTTTCTCTCGTTCTTTTGCGGCCACGGCAGCTAAGCCTATATCTAAGCGCACCATCGCCACACAGACGCACGATACCCATATTGCTAAGGAAACCAAGAAAATATCTAAGGAAGAAAAAGTAAACGTACCAGGTAGAAGTACTTCTCAAGCGCCAAAAGAAAAAAAGAGCCCGGGTTCTCCGACGAAAATCCCGATCAAACAAACAAAAACTGCAGTGGTGCTCAGGGAAAACACTCCTTCCCCCAGGCCCTCAAAGGGGGCCAGCTCACCACTGGAGTCCATGGATGAGGACGACAGCCCATCTGAAACCGAAGTCCTCTTAGCCCGGCAAAAGGGAAAGAAGCACCGTTTAAAACGGTGATCCCCTTCCGCCTATATTTTATTCCATATTTAATATGAATTTTATTCTGCAATGGAATTGCAATGGTTTTATACGGCATAAGGAGGAGCTGGCCATTTTAATCCGCGATTTTAATCCAATGTGCGTGTGTCTTCAGGAGACCCATTTTAAAGTGACTGACCAGGGTAAATTGAGGGGATTCAACGTATTTAGGTCTGACGACATCACAGGCCTAAGAGCCAGAGGAGGAGTTGCAGTTGCTATTCGAGAGGCCCTATACACCTCTGAAGTGCAGCTCGCCACACCTTTTCAAGCGGTGGCAGTAACAGTCCATGTACCGGAGAAAATAACTCTGTGCAACGTTTATTTTCCCGAGAATGCCCCAGTCTCACGGCAGAACCTGGAAAACTTAGTAAATCAACTTCCCAGGCCTTTTATCCTCCTGGGAGATTTTAATGCCCACGACCCATTATGGGGAAGCAGCAGGGCACAAAGAAATAGGAGAGGACGGATTTTATCAAATTTTATTGATGATTTTAACCTTTATTTATTAAATTCTGGGGAGAAAACCCATTTCAGCAGTTTTAATGGGGAGCTCTCGAGCATCGATTTGTGCATCTCTACCAGCAATCTTATAACGAAATTAACCATGTCCGTCCATGAGGACCTTTGCGGGAGCGACCATTTCCCTATTTTTATTCACATGGAACACTTGAAGAACGTGGGTTATACAATACCCAGCAACTGGGTCATTCGAAAAGCAGATTGGGTCAAATTTAAAAGAAATTTCAATTTTTTTTATGACGACACTAAAAACGCCACGACAAATGTAGCAGCACTCACTACATCAATAATGGAGGCCGCGGAATCCTCCGTGCCGCGGACAAAGGGGAAGACGTCCCGTCGGTCAGTCCCCTGGTGGAACGAAGAAATTGCGGATGCTATCAAGAAACGGAAGCGAGCATTGAATATCTTCCGGAAATATCCGACAGAAAGGAATCTAGCCTCCTTTCGTCGCCTCAGGGCTAAAGCTCGTAGACTCGTGAAAGAGGCGAAAACGGCTTCTTGGATGACGTACCTGTCCTCAATCAATAGCAGAACACCAATAAATAAAGTGTGGAGGAAGGTTAAACTTATTTCGGGAACACAGCAACCGCAGAGTATTTCTTACCTTAAGGTTAATGGGCTGGTGGTGACCTCACCCCTTGAGGTTTCGGAGATTTTCGGCCAGACCCTATCTAATGCCTCCAGCGACAGCATGTATGACGGGTCCTTTCTTAGAGTAAAGAAGGTGACCGAAGCGAGATCCCTTAACTTCAAAGTCACCCACGATGCTGTTTTTTATAACAAGCCATTCTCCATGTGGGAACTAGAGTCTGCCATTTCAGCTTCTCGAGACTCTGCAACCGGGGCAGATGGCATCCATAATGTATTTCTTCGGAATCTTTCGAAATTGGCCTTATGCGAAATCCTTAAAACTTTTAACAAAATTTGGTCAGAGGGCATCTTCCCTAATAGCTGGCGGGAAGCTATTGTCGTCCCCATTCCCAAGGTGGGTAAAGACCGAGCGGACCCCTGCAGCTACCGGCCAATCTCCCTTACCAGCTGTCTATGTAAAATCATGGAAAGGATGGTGAACCAACGTCTCGTTTGGTGTCTGGAAAAATGGAATCTTTTAGCAAATATCCAGTGTGGTTTTAGGCGGGGTAGATCAACATCTGATCACCTTGCACAATTGGACACATTCATCCAAGAAGCCTTTCTTCTCCGCCAGCACGTTATAGCTGTGTTCTTCGATATCGAAAAGGCATACGATCGAGTCTGGCGACGGAAGATTTTAAAGTCGTTGTATGACTGGGGTTTCCGTGGAAATTTACCAATTTTTATACGTAACTTTTTAATGGACCGTGTTTTTAAAGTTAAGGTAGGTAGTAGCCTGTCCAGACTCTATAAACAGGAAAACGGGGTACCTCAAGGCTCTGTGTTAAGCGTAACTTTATTTGGCATTGCGATAAACGACATCGCAGAGTGTATTAAAGCACCGCTCACAGGCTCCTTGTTTGTAGACGATCTTGCCATTTTTTGCAGGTCTTCTAAATTAGTTAGTGCTGGCAGACATATCCAGGTCTGTCTTAAGAAATTAGACGAGTGGTCTCGCGGCAGTGGATTTCGGTTTTCTACTGAAAAGACCAAATGTATCCACTTCCACCGCCTAAGAGGCATTTATAATCCGCCGACACTAAGCCTTGGGGGAAAAAACTTGACATACGTGGAATCAGTCCGCTTCCTTGGTTTGATTTTTGACTACCGCCTTAATTGGCGAGAACATATAAAGGTCTTACGTGAGCGATGTTTCAAGATCCTTAATATATTACGGTTTTTAAGTCACAAAACATGGGGTGCTGACCGCTCTACAATGCTTTTATTATATCGCTCGCTCATACGATCTAGACTTGATTACGGGTCAGCAATCTACTCATCCAGTCGCGATAGCTACTTGAAGCCTCTAACCTCGGTCCACAATAGCGGTTTACGTTTGGCCACTGGAGCTTTCAGGACATCTCCAGTCCTGAGTATGTACGCCGATGCCGGTGAGCCACCGCTGGAAACTCGCCGGAAGATATTACTGTGCAACTACGTTGTGAAAATTTTATCGATGAGGACACATCCATTTTTTAACAGTGTTTTTAATCCTAAATTTTTAGATACTTTTAATCGACGGACTAGGGCTACTAGACCCATCAGTATTCGTTTTCGAAATTTTATAGGAAAGCACAATTTTAATTTGCCGGACATGTATCCTAAAGGGCACCACAAACATCCACCGTGGCAAATACCTCGGCCAAATATTATTTTTAATTTGCTCAGATGTCGCAAATCCACTACTACCTCTTCAGAGTACCTGGGTTTATTTAAAGAAATCTTGGCGAATTATTCCAGCTTCACCCCCGTGTTTACGGATGGGTCCAAGGGTGGTTCTACATGCGCATGTGCAGTATTTTCTACCTACCATGGAGTTATAAAGGAGAAACTGCATCCTTCCTGCACCGTATTTACGGCAGAACTACTGGCCATTAAGATCGCGCTTAGCACCATCAATAGATGCAATGCTTCGTTCCTGATATGCTCAGACTCCTCTAGTGCCCTCCTTTCTATTTCGCAGCTCACCCCCGTGCATCCGATAGTCCAGGAGATACATTCATTACTGCTCCACCTAGGAAAGCGGGGAGTAATTGTAGCCTTCGTATGGATCCCTGGACATGTCGGCATTCCTGGGAATGAGAAGGCTGACTTAGAGGCGAAGAAAGCCCTAAGTCTATCGACTATAACCTCAACCTTAGTGCCCGCAGACGATGTACGACTCACGCTACGGAACACGGCCATGAAGGAGTGGGAAGATGCATGGAAAAGCACCACAGGAAATAAACTCCGATCGATTAAGCCCGAAACATCGGAGTGGGCCACCTCCAGAAGGATTTCTCGTGGTGAAGAGGTCGCCATCACTCGCCTGAGGATAGGGCATTGTGCCCTTACGCACTCGTATCTCTTCTCAGAGGAGAAAACAAAACCTCGGTGTGATGTTTGCGAATCCATCCTCAGTGTGGAACACATCTTCACGGAATGTGTTAAGTATGAGGCCGTGCGTGAAAGCCTGAATATCTGTGGAACCCTAAGAGAAGTCTTAGGCGACGAAGCAGAGGGCATCAATAAAGTTTTAAAGTTTTTAAAAGAAATTGGTATTTTTAACAAACTTTGACATTCGATATTTAATTTTAAATAATTTTATTATTTAACTATTTTAATATCGTTTTTTTTTCTTTTCGATATCTAGAATTTAATGGTTTGTATTTATCTATTTGAAGCAAAAGTCAGATTTCCTGTCACTTTTCTAACATATTCAAGGAAACGGTGACAAAAGCTGACAAGAAAACATTTTGCTAACATAAAGATAGTAGAGGTGCAAAATGACCTCGATGTCGACGCACCCTATAAATCAAATTACTTACTTACCTCTGTGCAAAAATCGGCCACGCCGGCTAAGGCCACATATCCGGCAAACAATACAGCAACCACCGGTCCGGGTTCTTCTAAGAAGAACCCCAACAAATCTACCACCGGGGCCACGCAAACAAAGCGTGGGAACTCCCAATCCCCTCCCCCATCTGGTAAGGTTCGAAAGAGCCAACCAGAGCCAATGGAGGAGTGTCTATCAGACACAGAAATACTCCAATTTGGCAGTAAGGGGAAGAAAAACCGCATTAAGCGCTGATCTTCCCAAAGTTTTAACTGCTCGTTTTTATTGTTTTAATCCCTTTTATATTTATATATATATATTTATTTATTTATTATGGCTTTTATTTTGCAGTGGAACTGCAACGGTTTTTATAGGCACAAGGAGGAGCTGGCCATTTTAATTCGAGATTTTAACCCTTTTTGCGTTTGTCTTCAAGAAACGCATTTTAAAGACACGGACAATGGGATTTTAAAACATTTTAACGTTTTTAGACATGACGACACCAGCGGCCAACGAGCCCAGGGTGGAGTGGCAGTTGCTATTCGGGAGGCCCTTTACACCTCCCGAATACAGCTAAATACACCGTTTCAAGCGGTGGCAGTTACGGTGCACGCTCCGGAGGCGATTACGGTATGCAACGTTTATCTGCCGGAGGGTGCACCGGTCACCCGTTTTAATCTAGAATCCCTTGTGCACCAGCTGCCTCGGCCTTTTATTTTACTCGGGGATTTTAACGCTCATGATCGTCTATGGGGAAGCACTGCGGTGCAGTGCAACCGCAGGGGACGCATTTTATCAAGTTTTATCTTAGATTTTAACCTAGTTCTATTGAACAACGGGGAGAAGACCCGGTTTAACTCTTTCAATGGTGATTTCTCCGCCATTGATTTATGCATCTTATCGAGCAGTTTAACCAATAAAATATCTTTGTCTGTACACGAAGATCTTTGTGGTAGCGATCACTTTCCCCTTTTAATTTTTAAGGAGCGATTTTTTAACTCTGATTTTATCCGACCAGGCAACTGGATCGTCCGGAAAGCCGACTGGCCTTGTTTTAAAAGTAATTTTAAATACACGTGCGATGCAAATCGCGATAGCGCTTTTAATGTAAAATCACTGACTAACAGCATCATCAACGCCGCCGACAAGAGCGTACCACGGTCTCGGCGCATCATGTCGAGAGCTCCCGTGCCATGGTGGAATGATGACTGTGCTAAAGCCATCCGGCAACGCAAGAAGGCGTTGCACATATTCAATAAATATCCCACTCAAAACAATCTGTCCTCTTTCCGGCGTCTGAGAGCTAAAGCCCGTCAGGTCGTGAAGGAGGCAAAGAGGGCCTCTTGGATGAATTTTGTTTCTGGTGTCAATATCAGCACACCACTTGCACAGGTTTGGCGCAAGGTTAAGAGCATTTCGGGAAATCATCAGCAGCTCGGTGTCTCCTTCTTAAAAGTCAGAGGAAATGTGGTTACTTCTCCAGCTGCCATCGGCGAGATATTCGGCCAGTTAATCTCAAAGACGAGCAGCGATGAAAATCTTGATCCTGCCTTCCGAACGATTAAGCAACGGTTCGAGAACATTCCTATCGGCTTCCAGGAGACGCGGACAACGGCAGATTACAACCTCCCCTTTTCCTTGTGGGAGTTGAAATCTGCCATCGATGACTCCCACGACACCTCTCCAGGACCAGACGGGGTCCACAATGCTTTTCTCCGCAACCTCCCGGAGACAGCGCTGCAGGAAGTCCTGCAGACGTATAATCAACTGTGGGCAGAAGGTAACTTTCCTTCGTCCTGGCGGGAGTCTGTCATTGTCCCTATACCCAAACATGGGAAAAATAGAGCTGACCCGAATTCTTACCGGCCAATATCTCTCACCAGCTGCCTGTGCAAGTTAATGGAGAGAATGGTGAACCGGCGGCTCGTTTGGTGGTTAGAGCGCCGGAACCTTCTCTCCAGCATCCAATGTGGATTTAGACGGGGCCGTTCCACAATGGACCATTTGGTGAGGATCGACAATTTCATCCAAGAAGGCTTTCTCCTCCGCCAGCATGTGATCGGGGTCTTCTTCGATTTGGAGAAGGCTTACGACCGGGTGTGGCGGCGGAAGGTATTAACGACTTTGCACGAGTGGGGCTTTAGAGGCAATTTGCCGATTTTTATTCAAAATTTTTTAATGCACCGAGTTTTTAAAATTAGAATAGGCCAGTTTTTATCCAACTTTTACCGTCTTGACAACGGAGTTCCCCAGGGATCTGTCTTAAGCGTGACGCTTTTCGCCATTGCGATTAATGACGTCGTAAATTGTATCAAGGCGCCGGTGATAGGCACACTGTTCGTGGATGACCTGGCAATTTTCTGCAGGTCATCCAAGGTTGTAACTGCGTCCCGAATGGTCCAATTGACATTAAACAAACTGGACCAATGGACCCAAAGGAACGGATTTCGGTTCTCCTTTGAGAAGACCAGGTGCGTCCACTTCCACAGGAGAATAGGAACCCAAATGCTGCCCACACTATCCCTTGGAGGAAGAAATCTTCCTTTCGTCCAGTCGGCCCGCTTTCTCGGTATGACACTCGACTACAGGCTCAATTGGCGAGAGCACATTCAAAATTTAAAGACAAAATGTCTGAAATCGTTAAACGTGTTAAAGTTTTTAAGCAACACATCGTGGGGAGCAGACCGCACAACATTGCTCTTATTGTACCGCACATTGGTTCGTTCTAAACTAGACTACGGTTGTTTTGTCTATGCGTCCGCCCGCGAGTCATACCTGCGAGCATTGTCCCCCGTGCACAACGCGGGGTTGCGACTCTGTACGGGGGCATTTCGGACAAGCCCTGTCATAAGCATCTATTCTGATGCAGGGGAGCCTCCTCTATGCCACCGAAGAAACGCGCTTATGTGCAATTACGCCTCCAAAGTTTTATCCATGACGGCACACCCATGTTTTAACATACTCTTTAAACCACGTTTTTTAGATATTTTTAACCGACGGACGAAGGCCACTAGGCCCGTTTGCGTACGTTTCAACGATTTTATTCGTGGGTGTGATTTCAGTATGCCTGAAGTGTACCCTGTATCTTACGCAACCCACCCTCCCTGGTTAACACCCGCTCCTGTGGTTAATACAGTCCTAAGCAAACTACCAAAATCCTTTACAACTTCCTTGGAATACCAACGTCAGTTTTTAATGTTTCTGAGTAATCACTCCGATTTTCTTCCTGTGTACACTGACGGGTCAAAATCGGAGTTGGCCTGTGCCTGCGCAGCGTTCTCGAGTACCCAAGGAGCCGTCAAAGCGAAATTAAATCCGCTGTGTAGTGTGTACACAGCGGAACTATTCGCCATTAAGATGGCACTCGAAACTCTATGTGACGGAGGTGGCTCCTTTGTTATATGCACCGATTCCCTGAGTTCCTTACAATCAATTTCCGGTTTTTCGCCCATGCACCCGATCATTCAGGATATACATTCGTCCCTGCTGTCTCTCAGCAGAAAGGGAGTACTTGTTTGGTTCCTTTGGGTCCCGGGGCATGTGGGAATAGCCGGAAATGAAAAGGCAGACGCTTTGGCCAAAGAAGCTCTGAACGAGACGGAGTGTAAGTCCACGCTGGTACCTTACGAGGACCTACAATCTTGCCTGAGACAGATAGTCCAAGGGCAGTGGAAGGAATATTGGCGCACTACACATAATAATAAACTCCGCGACATCAAGCCGGTTACGTCAGTGTGGCCCTCTTCCGTCAGGAATAGCCGAAGAGAGGAAGTCGTCATCACACGTTTGAGGATAGGGCATTGTCCTCTGACCCACTCATTCCTCTTCACGGAAGAGAAACAACGACCTCAGTGTGATGACTGCAACTGTCCTCTCAGCGTTCGGCATATCCTGACGGGGTGTGACAAATACCGTGATGCGCGAAGGCGGCTAAACTTAAGGGGAGACCTAAAATCCGTCCTAGGAGACGACCCTAATATTATAAGCCGAGTTATCAAATATCTGAAAGAGACGGGACTATACAGAAAAATATAACTCACTTTTTTTAAAATAATAAATCACTGTTTTCAATTTTTTAATAAGTGCCATAACTATGATAGAAAATTTTTATTATTATTACTGTTACATTTATAAATTTTACTACTAAGAATGGGTAGTGGTGCAAAATGACCTAGCCGTCGACGCACCCTACAAGTTTTAAACCTACCTACCTACCCGTTTTACTGCTGGCTCCTCTTCCGATGTCGTCCATTCACCCGGCTGTTTTATTGCAGCTTGAAAAACCACTCTTTTTTGCCTCTCTAAAGAAATGGTTTTGGCCTGATAACCTTTTTCTAGGTCCCCCATCTTTGTTATTAAATTTTCATACTCTTTGGCCACTTCATATGACTCTATATCCTTTGTCCTCTTCAGAAGAATATGCGATGTCCAAGACTGATCTGGAGTTTTGCGTTCCTTGATTAGCTTTTCAATATTGTTACATGTGGGCCACACCACAAACTCCTGCTCACCCTCAAACTCCAACCAATTAGTTGGGACTGTGTTAAAAATTATCCCCTCGTCCACATCCAAAAACTCGCCAACAAACCAAGTCCTGAAAAAATGAGATTTATTGCCTTTGGTGCCAAAAAAATGGTACTCGGAAGAAAGTCATCACACACCAATATTTCCCACATGAACCAAGAAAACAGTAATAAAAATGCCATCATGATTAAAACCTTACCTCAGAAAAGAAATTATGAATGAAGGTATTCAGCAATATAATAGGAATCATTTTCTGATATCTCACTTTCATGTAATGGTAACATTAAAGCTTTGCACCGCACCTCTTCGACCAACCACTTTCTATTTATAGACAAGTTTTTAGCTTGGAAGATTCCAGTGACTCTTGAGTCAATTTGGTGTTTTTCCATACAGTAAAAGTCCTGAATATCCTCAAAAGATGATCCGAGAAGCATTACCTTAGCATTGCAAGTCCCTATAAAGTTCACAACGACAATTTCACCAGAGTCCATTATAATACAATTGTCCGTTTTTTTGTGGAAATCTTGAGGCTCAACCATATAATGCTGGAATAGCATGGATGAGTAAACCAAGGAGGGAAAATAGCCTTGCTTGTCAGCAATTTCCTCTCGTAATCAGTTCTCTCTCTGATCGCACTAGGTAAGCTAGCCACGTGGCTGATTTCGGTCAACCTTCTTACAATTTGTGGAAGTGGCTTGCCAGGTTTTCTAACAAGCTTCTTAATAGCTTGCAATTTGTTTTCATACCGGTAAGCACTAAAATTTTCAAGTATGCCAAACCGTTCAGCATCAGCAGAAATATGTAATAGGCTATGAATATTTTATGATAAAGTGTCTTGGCCATAGATACACCCAAAATTCTAAACGTAGCAATGAAGCAGTTCATTTGCATACTGAATGACATTTTTTATGAACTTGGTGCTCGTTAAAATCCTACTTGCAACATGAAGACACAGAAAATGGACAAACACATCGCGAGGCACAAGACACATCATTCAGTACATATGGCTTCAGGCCCGGTGACAGGATTTTCGGGCCCCTGGGCAACTGAGTGGTCCGGGCCCCCTAAATCCCGGCAAACCCCCTCACTCAATTTAGACCAGAACTGCGAACTTTCAGGTTATTTTATAACCAAGACTTACCTGATTATCAGCTTTTTCCGCAGAAAAAACTTGCAGACTGTCATACATTATCTTTAGATTTATTACAAATTGTCCTTTTTTTAAATTAAACACATGTCAGTGGAATGGGATGGGAAAACAATTTAAAAATGAAAAATTTTTGGCGGTGTAACACACTTTACATTTTCATTTTACAGTAAAACTAGGACTTACTTGAACTTGAAAATTTTATAAAAAGTCATAATAAAACGTATGTACTCTTCTTTTTTTTTTCAAAATTAGCATATCCACAATCACTCCCATCTTTTCGGAGATACGGAGATAATTATATCACCACCAAATTAAAATGAATGCAGAGTATTCACTTCTACTAAGCTTTGCTTTCACTACAACTTTCTCAATCAAACATAACAGCAGGGAATGGGTAAAAATAACGTAAGTTAAGGGTTTTGACGAACAGAATATATTTTGTTGTGCCTCAATATTAAGCTATTTTCGATAATTTGTTTCCTTCCTGTGTGCATAATTCAAGTAAAGTAGAAACTAAATTTTTCCTAGATGAATAAAGTCTAATGTGACGTATAAATCAGAGATATGCATATTGTAATGCAGGGAAAATGAAAGATTTGAGTAGATTTTCTCGATGAACAACCATGGTTTTTGCAAAAGCTCCGCGGTGTACCAAATGTACCTCTCTGCATGAACCTCCCAGTAGGGTCAAAGGCTTGGACTGCAGGGGCAAAGGGGCAAATAAACGGAAAGAAGTTCTTAATAGTGTCCCTCTGGAACGTATAATAATGTTTCATGTGAAAAATACAGGTATTTTAAGGCTTTGAGGGTGTGAATGCGAAGTTTACTTGTGAGAGGAGAAACCTTGAATGCGATTTCGCGTACACTTACAGACCTTAATATTTCTATATCCCCATGATTTTATATGTGTAGAGCCGGTGGAGATCGATAGCAATATACACATATTAAGAAAGGTGAATAAGAAGCGTTATGTTCCTTATGGCTTGAAAAAACTTACTCGTGTCACGTCATTTCCAGCTCCCGACGCGTGTCTCAAGCTCCGGACGCGCGTACAAAAAATCAAATGTAATTTTTGGCGTCGCAAATGAATTTTCAATTTTTTTTCAGATCTACCTTTAAAAAGCATCAAAAATTGATTTAATATGAGTCACTTGACAGGCACTTAACATGCCAGATATTTACTACTTAAAATGAATTTTTGCGTGAAAATAGCATCCGCCATTTTGTTACGTAATATCACCTAAAAAACTCCCAAAGTTAAGCACAGTAAAGTAAAAGTGTGGTTTTAACAGACCTACTAGTTTTTTATCCGACCAAATTCCTCCCACAGCGTCACCCTCAACTTAAATAAGAAGATTTTCGTAGAAAACTGAAGTCGGGTGTAATTTTGGAATTTTGACTATGTTTGAGCCCCTGCATCTCGGTAACGGCTACAAAACATGACCAATGACATGGCATTCCATGGTTACCAATCAATTATGAGTATTTGTACCAAGTTTCATGATTCTATCTCCAAAAAAGACATTTTGGAATTTTGTGATATTTTTTTCAGCCTACTGTGCATCGGTTCAAATTTTCCTTCCTCTCCTTTCTATTAACAAAAACCACACAACCTTTCTATTAACAAAAACCACACAAAATCATGACAGTGCGTGCATGGGCCTTGAACTTATTTAAGTAAAACAAGGAAACAAATTTAGCAAAATTTCAGAAGGATAAATTATACATCGTGTTTAAGAATTAATAACTTTCTGTATATATTCACAAAATTTTAAATATAAAATATATTTTGCTTCCCTTTTTTATTTTTCCCGGGAGTTAAGGATTGATATCCCGGAATCCCGGATGAAATGACAATCCCGAAATCCCGGGATTTAGTATCAACGAATACCGGGATTCCGTACACCATTTCGCTGACAGGCAGCGCTAATAAGTAAGTTTTCTTGGACATGAAATGCAACACGTTAGATGTAACACATCCCTTGTAATACATAAGAAAAACGTAAATGAGCCTACGGTGCGCGCGTTAAAGACAGTGATCGCCAGCATTAAACAAGATGGACTAAATTCCAGAAAATGTTGTCTAACTTTTGATGATGATCCCGTAATCCCGGGATTGAAAAATCAATCCTTACTGGGAGGCTAGGTTGGGGGGCCGCGGTCCCTCCCTACCCCCGTGTATGGGCGCTCATGAATACAAAACCAATGATACAACACTAGAGTGTGTAGCTTGCTACTGCTGTAACGTTTACTGTAGAATAAACGATTATTTACGGTCCACTAACAAGTAAACAATAGACTTTAGACGGGGGATGGGGTTTTTTGTCGTTCAGGTTACAGTATGTCACTGAGTGGCGAATGTTCGCGGCAAAGGGAGGGAAGGTGAGTCACAGCGCTCGCGCTTCTCGCTCTATCGTCCCCATCCGTAACCACCAGAGAGAAGGCCTGCGCAAAGCATGAGGTTTACGGAGTGACGTCATTGTGAGTGGTGCTACAATATTCCATAGAGGGTCTACGGAATTGCTAGAGCCGATTGTTGTTGACTGTTGATTGACACTGGTAAACACAAAAGTCGCATTTGGAACGCTGGTTTTTGCTGTCTTTGTGCGCGCTTGATAAGTTGTTTTTCACTGTATTGGTGAATATTTAGTGGTGTTGTGTCATGCCTACCTCCTGTTGTGTTCCACGGTGACGCGGAAATTACAGGAACGTAAGTGTCAGTTTTAAACATTCCAACGGAAGAGGACCTCCGAGCAAAATGGATACGCTCCATCAAAAGGGAGAAATTTGGGCCCTCCAAGAGAAGCAAGGTATGTGCTTGAGTTATTATCCCTACTAACGTATTATCATTTAAGTTAGTATTCCTATTTTTTGTATTTGTAACTAGAAATTGGCTTAATTATTCTGAAAATTCGCTGCGTATTGGTAGCAATACTTGAGTTCATAAGTGTTGATGCCGATTAAACTCTCCTGTTTATTCTATGCTTATTATAAACCATAATTTGTCGCGGTAAAAAGTATGGCTATTTACGCGGTGGGATATTAAAGTCATGGAATACTTTCAGACAAGCTAATTAATTTAATAAGAAGGGTCTAAAAGGCATATTCCCACTAATATTACCTATGCAATTAATGGCTACTATTGTCATTTTGAAATCTTCCGAATATTTTTTCTCCCCGAAGAAGCATTGCTATCATAACGCAGGTTAATTTTTTGGCTTAACCTTTTGAGTAAACTCAAAGCCAATTTGTTTACATCTACATCTACGCGATACCCTGCAAGCCATCGCGAGGGTGTGGCAGGGGTTATGTTTAGTGACGACGTTAGATATATTTTAAGGACCCCTGCGGGTCGATTCTGTAAATGTCATAAGGGTGATAGCTATGACGGGCACCTTATGACGGCTATGACATTCGAGCGATTCCCTAAGCTACCGTCATAAGGCTTATGACGCCTATGACGGACGACGAGTGAACAGTTGCGCATCGCCATGAAAATCTAGAAATTCGTATGTTGGTAGTCCCAAGAAAATGAGAAAAGCCAATGGGAGCCTTCGACACATATCATCAGCTGTGGAATGTTTGTAAACAAGTAATGAAGATGCAGTCCGTTCAAGAGAGTATTAGAGTCAAATCTTTCGAAAGTAATTATTGCATGTCATGTACTGATGTTATTTTCATTCACGGATTCGTATTAATGTAGCTGAATAGCAACTTAAGAACGAATGGGTTTTATAATGATGACAAATCCAACGTAGTGTATAAGTAGTACGGACGTTCTACAAAACGGATGTAATCTCAAATAGTCCACAAAATATAATGCTGCCGTGAATGCGTACTGTTAGAAATACGATTTGATCATGTGTATGTTCTACAAAGCAGATGTAATCTGAAACAGTCCACTAATGTGCAATGCGTAACAGGTATTGTGATAATTTAGTGTGCAAGGATTATTCTAAATGTCTGAGTCTGAAGTTCTATAAGGAGTGTAGTGTTTCTGGTACTTCATCACTATTATGATCATATGTTTTTTTGGGAGTAGATATTTTTCTTACTTATGGGTTCTGTATTTATATACCTTGTGTCTTCACTTACTGGA
Source organism: Platycnemis pennipes (assembly GCA_933228895.1). Taxonomy (NCBI): domain Eukaryota; kingdom Metazoa; phylum Arthropoda; class Insecta; order Odonata; family Platycnemididae; genus Platycnemis; species Platycnemis pennipes. The sequence continues at coordinate 124,195,138 of OW121851.1, read as the reverse complement.
AGTAGCCCACGGACTTCATCCCACGTCCCTCTGTAAACCGTCCATTACAAATACCTTTCTAAATCGACCTATAGCTTCTAACATAGCTGTAATTTTAGTGTTAAATGTTTGTTTTATTCTGTCTCATATTTATTTATTTCATAAAATTTGGTTTACAAAGTCTCATGAAAATGTTCATAGTTTTAGGCTAATTATAAAGATAATGAGTGTTGTTTACTCTTCTATACCCTTTGATTGTATTCTCATACTAAGTATTTTTGTAAAAGGCCTCCATGCCCGTAAATAAATACTATTATTATTAAAATATAATGCTTTCGTGAATGCGTAGTGTTAGAAATACGATTTGATTATGTATATGTTCTCTTAGCGGCTCATATGGCTTGTATTTTCATAATTTCATCGTACTAGCAGAGGAAATGATTAAGGGTGCATGAATAGAACTTAACTAGAATGTAGGATTAAAAGTGGGTATTTCATGAAGTCAGAGGATTGCTGAAAGAGATCAATCACAAGCAATCTTTAGGGGATATTCTGAGCTTACCGTGGTGTTTTTTCATTATACCGTGGTGTGTTTTCATTATATCAAACAGTTGCTCAATACAGTTTCGCGTAATGGGACATGAATCTTATTGCCGTCTGAATAAATCATTGCTATTAGGTAAAAGTTGAATGCACTCATATGCACGGAACGTTCGAGTTTTCAAATACTGGTTAATGAACATTATGAAATCACGGAATCAACCTGCAAATAAACTGGCAAACTATAGTCTGCCTAATTATTATTAGTTTAGGTTGGTGATCTCGAGATCGCGAGCCAGTCCTTTTGAAATGCAGAAGAGTTCTAAAACATTCTTCGCTTATTTCTAAAGGATGTGTGTATCTCTCAACTACCGGCGAATAAGACGAAATTGTCGTCGTTCTTGTCTTTGCCTTCGATTGCTTGCAAATAGCAAGGAATTAGTGCGCTTCCATTCTATCGATAATAACTATGTAAGGAGGATTTGCGTATTACAACACTACAGATTCACAATTTTAATTACAATATCGCTGTGCTTTTACCTGTCATCTTGATCTCTGTCCTTTTTACAAAACAAAACCTCAAGATACCGTTTTTCAACAAAAACTCTCCTATTCTGAGTCCTTATGACGGCTATGACTGAGGTATGACGGAGAATTTTGACCGTCATACGCTATGACGGCGACGACGAAGTTATGACGCCTATGACATCTACAGAATCGCTCCTTATGACGGACCGTCATAAGTATGACGGTCCGTCATAAAACCAATGGTTATGACGCCTATGACATTTACAGAATCGACCCGCTGCATATCATGCTAGGTTTGATCAGATAAACAAGATTAGAGAGATAGAATGACGTACCGATAGATTCAAACTGTAATTTTTCCCAAGTAGATTAGAGAACACAATAGGTAGCATAGCAAAGGGATAGGTAGGTAAAAAATTGTTGGAGTAGTCTGTAGTGCATGAAGAATGTTTAATCATTTAGTTTGCTGGGGAAATGAAGAAATTTACCTATATTTTGAGAAAACTTTTCTGGCAAGTAACCACTTCGTCACTAAGTTGACAGTAACCATCTAGTTGCTCGTGGATCTTATACCTAGCATTTTTCCATGCAACAGTAGGTATCACTGTAGCTCTTATATATAGTAGCATGTAAGTAGCGCACATTTGGTGAGCTTCACCCCCTGCCACGCACCCTCGCGGTGGCTCGCAGGGTATTAAGTAAATGTAGATTAGATCAAATGTAGGCATTTCATTTCAGATGAACAGACTGATTATGAAGTAATTTCCCATGGAAAATAAAATACGCGTAGCTCACCTTCGCTGGCTTAAATTTTGAGTGGGATTGAGGGTATCTCTTTGTAAATATGCTTGCGCACAAAAATACTTGTTCTCTAATGCAATCAACAGTTTCTTTGTAATTATGAAATGGTGAATTAAAATACATCTTTCTGCTGAAGACTGCCCACCCAAAAACATAAGTCGACTTATGATCTCACGTGGGGAAAACATTCGCGAAGTAATTGGTCAAGCGAAACGTAAATTGGGATTTGTTAAAAGGGTACTAGGTTAGTGCGAATCGACGACGTTGCGATGTCACACCTTTTAGATGGCTTGCGGACTATTATCTCCACTTTGATGTAGATAATTTTTAGCTGTAAACCCTTGAGAACTATGTAGACTGTGTAAATTTCATTACCAAGAGTTGGAAGGAAACCATCTCTAGACTTTGAAGCCTAGCCAAACTATTTCACCCAGCTCTGATATTAGTTTGAATTTAATTCACTGAATTGAAAGAGAATAATTCATATTCGCGTATCATAAATAGAGGGAATAATAGATAAATTGTATTGTTATTCTGTATTAATATTACTGAAACTTTCCTTTTTAAGGTCTGTGAAGATCATTTTGACCCGCATGATATCTTGCGAGTTGTGGAGGAATACGAAGAGAAGACAAGAAAAATACTATGTTCTCCCCAGAAATGGCCAAGGCTGAGATCAGGAACTGTCCCATCCCTGTCCCCGAACTGCCCAAAGTATGCACTTGTAGACATAGCGTCGTACTGCAATGAAGAGCTAGGTGTGTCCTACGTTATCCCTGGAAAATACTAGACGGACAACTTGGATCAATAGATGTAGATAAAATTCTGTTATGTGCAGCTACTAATATTTTTTAAATAATTATAGCAAAAAATAATGATTTGGTGGCTGAGGAAAAGACAATGACTGCAAGATGTTTGAATATTTTAAAAAAATGTTGTGTATATTCTTGTCACATATTTGTTGTAATAAATTTATTTGCATTAAAATGTTTTGAGTATCTCTTTTCTATCAACCTAGGCCTTAAATAGCTTAAGTAGGAACATGATATCTGCTAGACTGTTGGCTGAGATGTGCTTAAAACAGAGTAGGTGAGTGTGAAATTGAATATTTTGTTCCTCTTTACTAAAAGTATTTATGCCTTGGATTATGTAAGTTGCGTTTGTCAACTAAACTCAGCTAAGCATTGCGTAGAACAATTTTTTCTCATGCCTTTCATATTTCCGGATCTATCTGCTTAACTCAAAGTTTTGGATTTCATGTCTCTTTAGCTCTTTGTGAACTCTTTAAAATGCTATCTTCAAAAGCCTCAAATTGCTGATTTTATTGTGAAGCCTAATTATTCCAAGTCATTAGATCGTTCAGCAAGTAACGATTGATTTTCGCATTTCCTATAACTTCCGTGGTATAACGTTGGTAGTTTCGTTTATCCTAGAATCAATTCTCCGTTGACTTTAATTTTAAGAGGCAATAAGCTTACCAATTTCAAAGATAGACCTTTATCAATACCAGTACTAATGGCTTAAAGTTAACGTTCGGTCATACGTACGGCTTTGTATAAGTAAAGTATACGTGCTGACAGAGCCGGGTGGAATTTTGCTTCGGTGGTTACGGCGGAACGTATGTACAACCATAGCACCACTCAGGATGACGTCACGACTCATCGCGCCGGCCTTAACTCTCGGTGGTTACGCCCCATCTCCCCAAAACCCTCGATGACCACAACAACAATGGTAACGTCATACTTCTCTATTGCACACTGACACACTCTCTACCTTCATTTGTTTTTTTCACTTTTTAAACAAAAAAATTTTGTATTCTTTTTGGCATTTAAATTTATTCATACTTAAAATTTTTATTTTCAATTAATTTATTTTGGCCCGGGCCCCTGGGTATTTGCCCCCTTTGCTCCCCCTTGTCGCCGGCCCTGTATGGCTTAATTTAGGGCAAAAGCAACCTGAATTCCGTTGCTTTTCAACGTAGGAGGTCCTTCAGGGATCGTGGCTTCCTAGAGAATTCAGATGGCACACAATGAATTACTTTCTCAATCCTCGAGTTTAAAGCATTGATCTTTGCAGCTAGCAATTTTACTCTGATATTTCCTTTCATCAAGTAAATGAGGAATTTTCTTGCAACTCCTAAACACATGAGATGCATATAATCAATTGGGAAAGATGAAACCATCTTAAGTCCAGGAATTTGCTCCAGAGGTGAAGTTCCAACATGATACTCATCATCGTGCCGACTAGTGAAGCTCTCATCACTTCTTAATGGTGATTTGGTTTCCAAAAACGTCACTCTGCGATCCATGTACTCTCCCTCAACATAGCATTTGGAGCAGCTACTGTAGCCTGTATGGCATTTTGTTTGGGTAATAAAAGCTCTAGCAGGGACATCACATACAAAGGAATGGCAAATCACATTGCACAGCTTTTGTCCTAAAGTAGGCCATTTTGAATTAGGCCAGACATATCATCCACCAGAGGTTGCAGATATGCAGTGATTGAACTCGGCTTCTCCTGTCCATGATACACCCCAGCTGTAAAAGGAGCAATGTGTGGGAATCCAAGTAGCCATATAAGAATTGGCCACACCTGACTGCCACTGCTTTTTGATAAAGGTAGTCCATCAATGTTAATTTGCAGTTTCAGGTCAGTGTCTTCTACTTTATTCTCTGCAACTATACGTTCAAGAGGTGCTGCTGCAATACCCATATGGCAATAACTTCCGTTACCGCATTTTATCTCTTCTGTTTTCCTGGGTGTTTTCAATAATGTCCTGCAATCTAATGGGAGAGAAGAGAAATCCTTATGCTGTTTCAAAAGTATAAGCAATTCTGTAACTTTGTGATGGGTGACACCAATAGCCCACTGAGATAATTGTGACTTGAAGTCATACAAGCAAAATTCATTCACAACCTCATCAAGAGACTCATCAGACACTAGATCAAAGTTTTCATCCATATCACATGTTGAACTTTCTTCTGAATGTGGATAATCACTTTCCAACCTAGCAGCATCACTTTTGGTAGGCTCCTCAGTAAGTCCCACCAGCATAGAGGTCGAAGTCGGGACCTCAAGTATGTTGGAATTGTCAATGGGTATTGGAGCAACTCTATTAGAGACAATATTTCGTAATCTACGCACTCTTTGCTTTACACAGACATCCTGCAAAGGCATATAAACACCTTTAGGCATTTTAGTGGAATTAGCACAGATTCACCAGTAAACAGGTTAATTCAGGGAAAAGTTAATGTGATAAAATCCTCACACAAAACAAGGATAGGAATCTGCGAGTAAAACACAGGGAAGCATTTAATGTTTAACACTAGTAAAATTAAAGTAATGTGAAATTGACAAACTATGTTAAAATCTTTTCAATCAAAGATACTCTAGTATCAAATTGCTGAACTATGAGATATCCCACAGAAAACAATAATAATTATAACTTAAATTATATGCCACCTTAACGGTAAAACCTTCATTCTACAAAGGTAATTGGGTAATTCCATGTCAAATCACCCTGAAAATTTTCAAAATGTCACAAACCATTTTGGATTTTTATGAACTTTTTGTCATTGACTACTACCACCAATTTAATTACCGATGTAAAATATTTCCACGCTCACTCTCATAGTTGACAAGGTATGAGGGGTCAAAGTTTGGGAAGTTTACTCAGAGTGGGATTCAAATAGTGGGCAATGGGATTCAAATTTCAGAGTGTAGGGCACCAGGTAAAAATTCATAGCTCAGAAAGCAAGTAACATATCTTAATGAAATTTGTACCCCTTGTCTATCCAGGTATATGGCTTCCATGTAAATATTTTTATTGCCCTTGCATAGTTATGTTAGCCAGAATGTCAATAGTTGTAAATTAACCACGTTTTTTATCTCAAAAACATAACTTCATATTTTCAGAATTATCAGCAAAAGGCAGAGTAGTTAACAGTTAGTATTCATTAAAAAACAGGAAAAAGTATGCAGTAAGAACTGGAATATTCACAGTAATAATATGAGACACAAAACTGAGTTACATTTGCCCCAAAGTCACCTTAATGTGCATATTGCTTTGCAGACATCTGTTACATACCTACTACTATTATCATTTACTCTGTCAGCCCTCCCATCACCAAGGGTGCTGGAAGGATGTATGTATTAATTCAGTGAAAGTAAGGCTGACTTCTCACAGTAACTTCTCTGAAAGCACGCAAAAAATATTGACACCAGCAATGCACTCAGTTCTACAACTGGCACATTTCTTAAAATAGGTACAACTTGGAAATGGATGAGTACTTCTCTTTCCACAGCCCTTATGGTTTGCGTGAAGTGAGTGGCGGTCTTCATGGCCAATGAGATCTGGACAGGAAATGTTTGCCAACACTTCTACCCAATTGCAAGGCCTTCTCCAAGTGATGCCAGGCTCATTTATAGCATAAGTAATGTAAAAGGTATTTTGACAGGTAAGGGTAACCCCAGTTCATAGATAAATCCTACAGATCTATAACTACATGGAATTATTAAAAATAAAAACTTACATGGTAGTCTGCTCAAGTCTCCGGCACGTTGAAAGGACCGGAAATAACACAAAGGTACATGTGGCTTTACATGAGATAAGTTAGCATGCGCAAGTACCTGCATACTCATTAGTAAAATATAAATGAAATTTTAATTAGCATTTTCCTAGGCAGAAATAAACAATAGTTGAAGCATTAATGAAATATCGATAATTATATCATGAAGTAATAGCTCCTGAAATAGAAGGCACCAATATATGCGAAATGGTCAGATTTGGGCTGCATTTTCGGGGTTTCAACCGCGTTGTTGTTTTTTGTTGACAATAGTTTCTCCTGATCAGAGTTAAGTTCATGGTGGTTCTCATGGTGCCATGGAATTCTGAGAAATTCATTCAGTACACTCTTCTTCAATCAGCAACACAGAAATAAGTCTACAATCCAAAATCATATTTACTTACTTTACTGGATTGAAACAAATTACATGTAAATTAATTAATTATGATATGAACTATGAAAAAGTGCCAGTGTATCAAGTATACCACCACTATCTAATTTCTCGTTTTTCGCCCACTGGCAGAAGCAGATTTAAAGAATAAGTAACAATTATTAAATGCTAGGCGTGTCTAATGATCATTTTCAATTCGTCCGTGAACAATACTATTGTACACCCTCATAGCTGATAAAATAGTATTTACTTTCCTGCCCACAGTTTTACTGCAATACTGAGGAAAGATAAAAACTAGTAAAAATGCTTCGGCATTGTTGATGAAAACAAGGCTCAATATTCATGATTCCGGCATAATATTTTTGCATTGAATTAACGATACAACCTGAATTCTAGAGGTATGCAATACCAATATAAACCAAAACAATTTAGCAGCGAAGAAAATGGCAATAGTTTCAAGGGAGCGCACATTAACACGATATATTATTACATAGCGTGCTCTGCTATGTATTATGACCACGTGAGTATACTTCAAAAACAAGTCAAGTACATTAAAATTACGTTACCTTAGAGTATCCTTGTCAGACGACGATTAGATTGCCTTCAACACAGTACTTGAAGAAATACTCTACAATTGAGGCGAGATGGCGATGGATTTTCACCGATTCACTCCTCACTTCACCGCGCTGAGAATGCACACGCACCGGATAAACAAGTTGCGGCGAGTTTGCGAAATAGATGAAATGATAGGCTATGAAATGGCGATTATGAAAAATGAATGAAGATGAGTCACGAATGTAATGAGCTAAATATGAATGATGAAGAACGTTTGAAGTCTGTGCTAAGCACGAAGATCAATCTCTAGTAACGCAGGAGACGGCAAGCCTAACACCAGGTTGAACACGAAGTCACCGTTGCAGAGCGAAGTTAAGGAATATATAGAACCTTCAGATTCAAAAGTGAAGGCTTTATCCAATAGATGGCTCTCAAAGATGTCTAATAATATGGCGATTGAGCGCAGCTTAAATACGCCACGAATTATAATTAACGATGAAACATTACTATCAGCGTTCACGCGTGAAAATAAGTTCCAAAAAAGGTACTGACAATATAAATGGAATTTGAGGTAGAAAATAAATCTCACTATTCAAAGATTATTACCTTAATATTTATTCAAGAATATCAGAGACGATGACGACTTCATACTTATGTAATTCAGCTGTATTTATACATATGTAAAAATACATAAAGAATATATATGTAATACAGCTGTATGAATACATATGTAAGAATACAAGAAAAATGCATATGCTTTACAGATGTGTGTGCTTTCTGGGTCAACACATAACAGATATTAAACTATCTTACTTTCTGGGTAAAAAATGTTCTTTCCATTACAATCTACATCTCGAATACATTCAGTCTTCAGTCATCCCCTTCCCTCGTAATGAACACAACAGTATCACATAATTAATTGAAGCCTTTTCAAAGGTTCCTTAGTATGTATAAATTCAACCAGTGTTATTGGGATTCCTCTGATACATTACTTTCCATGGCCATCTCTTGTTCAAACCACCAAATCAAAAAATTATTAAATTAGATATTGAGAGGTAATGAGTCATTGAGAATAGTAAATGAGCTCGTGGCAGTAGTATTTTAGAGGGATCAATGGCAATATTTTTTAGTGATTTTTCACTTCAATACATTCCACTTGACTACTTAGCAAACATTGTAATGAGTCATTGAGAATAGTAAATGAGCTCGTGGCAGTAGTATTTTAGACGGAACAATGGAAATATTTTTTAGTGATTTTTCACTTCAATACATTCCACTTGACTACTTAGCAAACATTGTAATGAGTCATTGAGAATAGTAAATGAGCTCGTGGCAGTAGTATTTTAGACGGATCAATGGAAATATTTTTTAGTGATTTTTCACTTCAGTGCATTACACTTGACTACTTAGCAAACATTCACAATACCCATGTGAGGAGAGTGAATATGATTCAACCCCAAAACCATTGGTTATTCAAGCAGGCATACATTGACTTGACCAGCCAGGCTTCATCAATGATAGAGGTGAGAATGTTAGGTAAGCAGGGAGATGGGATGGTCTGTACTCTTCTTTGGAAAGTACAATAGGGTAGTTTCCTTCATCAAAGAAAACAGACTTCATTAATTGCGATTTGTGCCCTGCCATAAATGTATTTAATTTACGCAAAAAGTTTGTATTGAGAAATCCCAGTTTACTAGGGAATTAAATGTTAATTTTAAGGCCATTTGAAAAGGCTCTGAAATGGCGGGGCGCGCTGCCTTCATGCTGACGTAACAGGTAGGTAGTTTACGTTGCGAAACATAGGAAAATTCGTCTTCTGAACTTACCGTTGTATTTCAGGGCCCCTCAGCTCTAGTGAATATTTATTAGTATTAACCTGTAAAAACTATCAATGTTGGAAAAGAATTCTCAGTTAAACATGGTATTATTAGTCATTTTATAGGCTCAAGCTCAGCGATCGTTTTAAACATTTTATTCGGGACAGTGGACTTATGCTCCCAGACGTTTATTCTGTCAGGTACTCCAGTAACCCACCTTGGATAATGCCGCCCCCTGAAATCTATATGAAACTTGCCTCACGACACAAAGCTTATACTACTGCTCAGGAGTACCAGTGTCTTTATAATGAATTTATCTTTTGCCACCCCGGCTTCATCCCCGTATTCACGGATGGATCGAAGTCGGATGTAGGTTGTTCATGCGCGGTTACCTCGTCCCATCATGGTGTCATCCAGGCTCGGCTCAGCTCGCTGTGTAGCATATACACTGCCGAGCTGCTGGCCATTAAGATGGCTCTTGATGGGATTGGGGAGGCTGCCAATTCCTTTGCCATCTGCACAGACTCCATGAGCGCATTGCAATCTATTTCTGTATTCTCTCCCATGCATCCTATTGTCCAGAACATACACAATACCCTTCTATCCCTCTACAAGAAGGGAATCAAAGTAATCTTTATCTGGGTACCTGGACATATGGGAATAGCGGGGAACGAGAGAGCAGACGCAGCAGCGAAAGAAGCTCTTCGAATGCGCGAACAGACGACGACTCTGGTACCTTATCAGGACTTGCAGGCTCACCTCCGGAGAGTAGCCCTAGAGCAGTGGAACAAATGTTGGACAGATGTGACCGACAATAAGCTGCGTTGCATAAAACCGGTAACGTCAGTGTGGCCCACTTCCGTCAGGAACAGTCGCAGAGAGGAAGTAGTCATCACCCGGCTGAGAATTGGGCATTGCGCCTTAACCCACTCTTACCTCTTCACAGAAGATAAGAACCCACCTCGGTGTGATGACTGCGACTGTCTTCTTAGCATTCGACACGTCCTGACGGAGTGCGACAAGCATCGGGATGCACGCGAGCAACTAGGCATCAGAGGAGGCCTAGAGCATATCTTAGGTAATAACTCCGAATGTCTATCCCGAGTCACATCTTTTATGAAAGCAACTGGCCTTTATAATAAAATCTAAGTTACCACTGTCTGTGTAGATATATATTGTCTTTTAATTCATGTAAGTATAATAATATCAGCATTGCACTCCTACTGACATTAAACCTAGGACAGTACAAATTAGACTGTGGGTGGTGCAAAATGACCTCAGCCGTCGACGCACCCAATAAACACCCAATACTACTACTACTTTATAGGCTCAAGGACGTCCTGCTCGCTGTGTCTTCTGCTACGACGAAGCATGGCGTGAAGGTCGTGCGGCGATAGGCGAACTACATGATATGCTTGTGAAAGGAATACTAACTGATTTTAAATGAATCAACTGCATAAGTAATGTTAAATAAATAAATAAAAGTTAATTATAATTAATAAACGGAATAAATATGCCTCCAATACTTGTTCATAAGCTTTAACGGAGTGCGGCGTCTATTTGTAAGCGTCCGCAGCACCACCTGGTGGCAGGTAGAGGAAATAGTTCGACGTCACACGTAGGATTAACCGGCATGCAATAGTTTGCCGTCGCGTTTTCGCGCCATTGATTTTTTTCACTTTTTAATTAATGAGGAAAAATACTTAACGTCATTTAAAAATCGAACGGCTTAAAACACGTACTTCAGAGGTTATAAACTTTCGATCAAGACAATAAAAAAATAATAGGAAACTACCCTATTGCTCACTTAAGATTCCATTTACATGGGTAGACGTAATTCTTCTCTGATTGTACATAGTTGTTCAAAATTTAATGTAAATGAATTTGTCATATTTTGATTTATGCTATTACCCAAGAATAAAATCCTTTCAATTTCAGTGAACTTACAAATGTGGTACATAATCACTGTGCCTTATTAAAAATCTAATTATGTGCTTCTTCAGCATTGCCTCAGTTAAGTTATGCACAGGCCATTAAGGTATTATGGAGGCACAAACAGAATTAAATCCTATTAAAATAAATGAACAGTGTAACTATCTACAATCACAGAAGGGAATCGTGGGCCTCAATGTCTCCTCAAATTGCCTCTTTCCCCGTGAAACAGGCTCCATCCGTCCCCGAGACCCGTGTCTCTTCACCTTCCAAAATAGCAACTCTGTTTGGTGATATGCTCTCTAAAACTTGGAGCAATGCCAACTACGACCAATTCTTCATGGACATTAAGGAACGCTCCGAGGCCAGGAAATCAAATTTTAAAAGTGTGTGAGGCCACGAAGAATATAATATACCTTTCTCCATGGATGAACTAAAGTCAGTCATAGATAATTCTAGAAATACGTCCCCAGGAAACGACGACGTCCACAACGCCTTCCTGATGAACCTCCAAGAATCAGCACTCTCGAAGTGCTCGAAGCCATTAACCAATTATAGAAGAAAGAAACCTTTCCTCAGTCTTGCCGGGAGTCCATGATTATCCCAATTTTGAAGCAAGGAAAGGAAAGAAGCAACCCCAGTAACTACAGGCCCATCTCTTTAAGTAGCTGCCTATTAAAAATACTGGAAAGAATGGTGAATCTTCGGCTGGTATGGTATTTGGAAACAGTTTCAAATATTCAATGCGGCTTCCGGCGGGGAAGGTCTAGTGTAGATCATCTCGTACGAGTGGATAACTTATCCAAAAAGCCTTCTTTCTCAAGCAGCATGTCCTAGCTGTATTTTTTCATCTCGAAAAGGATTATGATCGAGTCAGGGGGTGAAAAATTTTGAACACGCTATATGACTGGGGTTTCAGGCGAAACTTGCCAATTTTTATCCAAAATTTTATGTGGAACCGCACCTTTAAAGTAAGAATTGGGAACCATCTCTCTCACTCCTACGCCCACAACAATGGTATACCTCAGGGATCAGTATTAAGCGTTACGCTCTTTGCAATCGCCGTAGACGATGTTACAAGATGCATCCAACCGCCAGTGATAGGATCCTTATTTGTGGATGATCTGGCTATCTTCTGCCGATCCTCCAAAAAAGTAAGCGCGACTAGGCAGACCCAAACTACCCTAAACAAGTGGAGTGAATGGTACTTAGAAATGGTTTTCAATTCTCGGCAGAGAAGACTAAATTCATTTACTTCCACAGGATGAGAGGATTTTACACTCCACCTACCCTTCGTTTGGGGAATGTAAACCTCTCGTACGCTGATTCCATCCGTTTCCTGGGGATGACTTTTGACAGTTGCCTTATTTGGCGGGAACATATTCGAACCCTGAAAGACATGTTTTAGGGTGTTAAACATGCTAAAATTCCTAATCCGTTCGACATGGGGCGCAGACCGCTCCACGATGCTTTTATTATACCGGTCGTTAGTGAGGTCGAAACTGACTACGGGTCTCTGGTTTACTCTGCTGGAAGAGACTCGTATTTGAAACCCTTGAATGCAGTGCACAACACGGCTCCAAATAGCCATTGGGGCCTTCGGGACACCACCCGTTATGAGCATCTATTCAGGCTCAGCGGAACCACCCTTGGCCACGCGAAGACAAATTTTAATGTGCAACTATGTTGCAAAGATTTTATCGATGAAGACACACCCTTGTTTTGGTATAGTTTTTAAACCCCGGTTTTTAAGTATTTTTATCGAAGAAAACGGGCCAGTAGCCCGCTTGGAATACGTTTAAGAGATTTTATAGGGGAAGCGGGCATCTCTCTGCCGACGGTGTGTCAAGTTAATGACTGTAACCATCCACCTTCTTTAATGCCCCTACCTAACGTAAACCTCTGATTTGCACTTAATTTTCTCCGCTTCCGCCCTTTGCTTCAAACTTTCGTTCAGCGTCTCACATATGCTTTAATGGGATATATATCCGTCTTCCTCTTTCTCCCGCAGCTCCCGATTTCGAATCCTCTTTATCTGGTACCTCAACTTCCGGCTCCTCGACATTTGATATGGTCCTGAAACATTTATATTCACTAAAAGTGACCAACATACATCATAAAGCATTATTAGATGAAAGTATACACTACCTGTGCAGAAAGTCAAGATGTCGTAAAAGAGTCAAAACTCAGACGAAAAAAAGAAAGGCGCAAGAATGTCTGTGAAATTTCAGCTGATGTATACAGTGTTTCAACCTTGTTAGAGAGTTATATTTTGCTAACACATAGTGAGGTATATCATGTTTGTAGCTACCTTAAACATTACAGGGAGCGGGGGCAGAAGATCACTTAAATAGTTGCTAGTTCTCATTCGAGGTGGCAGGACGCGAGGGCCAGGAGTACAGAGAGATTTTACGCAAGGACGGAAATTTCGCTCATCCTTGGAGGCCGAGGAGGCTCAACCGGAGGTCAAATTTGACCCCTCCGTTCTTTGCTGATTGCGTTATTCATTTCATGCGACTTATAGTAAAATATTAAATAGGGATTACATAATACTTGTAAATAAGGACTTTATACTCCTATCAAAGGTGTAATTATAATCTTTCCTACTTTCCTTTTTAGACTATTGTTGTGGGAAACAAACTATCAATAAAGCCTACTCCTGATGTTCGTACCAGTTCTTTATCAAGGATATTGTCTTTTTTTAGCCACTCAGCTATTAGAACATACTTTCTAACGGTTTTATTAGTGTTATTTAAAATGGCATTGAAAACAACTGATGGTGTTTTACATTTTTTATTATTATAAGCCATAATTATACGTAGTGAAAACAAATCGTCACTGACCCAAATTTGGCTGCTATGAATCTTTAGAAGAACCTTGACAAAACACAATGTAACAATATTTCGTTCTAAAAAATACATATATTGCCGACATGTTTCCTACAACTGTTACAAATCAAGAATCAATTAGCACCGTTTTTACATTTGACGTGTACTTGACGCTTCTTGCGCTTGTCATTTGTCAGTAAGAAGAAACTTACGGCAATATATCTTACAATTATTTACCTCACTAAAGAGAACCCAAGCATTTATTCCAGTGAAATCAAGAATGTTTCTAAAAGTGTGAAGAGGCCGACGCACAGTGGCGAATTTTCCGAAATTCCTGGCCAAAACCCTAAAAGTGAAATGTGTTTTGAAGGTTTTATGACGGGTGCAACCCTAAGCTGGGTGACCTGGGATGCTAATGGCACGGTTCAAAACTTCCGTTAGGATTTCACTGCGTGTAGACAGCAGTCTCTTTTGGGGAGTTTTGTCGGCAACACGCGTTTGCGGAAAACTGAGTGGAAAGTTCAAGTGCTACTTTTAAGTGGAAAACGGGCATCCGAGTGATAAACTCAGCATGGATTCAATACCTGGAGGTTAGTGGAACGAAATTATGTTGCTAAAGACCACGTTTATTGTTGAATAATTTTGTTATAAATATTTATGCATAAGTCATCACATAAAAACTAGTTTTGAAATGCATGTAGACATAAAGTTATCGATTCAGTTGTATTCGGAGCTCAAATTGGCATCATGTTATAGCCTATTATATCTAATATAAAGCTATGAAAAAATTAGCTGCCAACATCTGCCACTCTGGTCGCACATGGTATTTGTTGTAATAGATGCACAGCTCATTTTATCGCGGATTATTGCGTTTTCAATTTCCGGTCATTAACTTCGGTAATATTAATTTTCAGGCTCAAAAAGCAGTCACATATTAATAAAAAGGAAAGAGATGGCCGATGCCATGTTTTTTTGCCCGTCAGCCACTTATGAGAAAAGGTGCTTCCGATTGAGCGAGTACATCAAAAGAAGGACAGGTTACACCGAGCTGCCCATGGAAATAAAGAAATTTCTGGCTAGAATTAGCTACGAAATTAAGTCTAGGTGGCAGTCATCTCATAGGTATAAGGAGTATTTCCAAAGAAAAAATATGAAATGGCTGGAAGAAGAAATAAGTCTGCCAGTAAATAACATCGCGCCACAGCCATTTGCGGGTGGTCGCCCAGAGGTTGCCTTCGAAGTGAGTAGTGAACGGTCAAAGAGAAGGAAGACCGAAACATTGCGTTCCCAAGTGAAAACTTCTAGCCTTGCATTTGCCACGCATATGAGCCTACGAGCATCTGGCAAGTTTGAAGCTGCACAAGTGGTTAAGGAAGTGACGGCAACAACCCCCACTAGAGCGAGCAAATACCGGAAAGCTTACCGAGAGAGGAAAGAGTCCTCCCAACTCTCCAGTGATCATGCATTATCAATATTGATTGAAGGCAAGCTGACAAAGAGGCAGTATAATGTGGTTAGGTCCATGGCAATGACTTGCAATAGTAGAATTTTTCCTAACTATGAATCAGTGACCGAGGCTAAAAAAAGGTGCTACCCAGAAGGGATTGAAATAAGAGAAAACAGTGCGAAAGTGGATTTGCGGTGCTTGTTAGATCACACTATCCGTCGTATTGTTGCTGTGCAAGAAGATGTAATAAATACGCTTTCCTCCTCCCAACTTCTCAATTTGAAGCTGATTTCAAAATGGGGATGTGATGGCACGGGACTAACCGAATACAAGCAAACCTTTCAGAAAGCATCGTGCAATGATGCAAACATGTTCGTGACATCGTTTGTACCACTGCACTTGGCAGTTGATTCAGTTGAGAGTAAGAAAAAAGTCATTGTGTGGCAGAATCCCCGTCCGTCATCTCCTCGATACTGTAGGCCTATACACTTACAGTTGATCCATGAAAATGTTGACGTGATCACACAGGAAATAAAACGTGTCGAGAAACAAATCAACGGCTTGGACTTTACTTCTACGTCTGCTAGCGGAAAGGTTTTAAAAGTCCGACATGAAATGTTGCTGACGATGATAAATGGAAAAGTTTGTAATGCTGCTTCCGTGACTTCATCATCCCTAAGATGTTACTTGTGTGGGGCCTCAGCCAAAAATTTCAACAACATTGAAGCCATTCGAAAAATGAAATTAAACGAATCACATTTAAGATTTGGACTATCTACGCTGCATGCTTGGATTCGCATGTTTGAGTGCCTTCTGCATTTAGGATACCGACTTCCCGTGATGAAGTGGCAAGTGCGTGGAGAAGAAGAAAAGAGAATAGTTGGAAGGAATAAGAAAAGAATTCTGGAGGAGTTCAAAACAGAACTGGGGTTAATAGTAGATAAGCCGAGGCCAGGTTACGGAAACACTAACGATGGGAACACGGCAAGGAGATTCTTTCATAATTCTCTTGTTTCCTCAA
Source organism: Platycnemis pennipes (assembly GCA_933228895.1). NCBI lineage: Eukaryota > Metazoa > Arthropoda > Insecta > Odonata > Platycnemididae > Platycnemis > Platycnemis pennipes. The sequence goes on along the minus strand of OW121851.1, from coordinate 124,178,734 downwards.
GAATTACGGGAATTGAAGAATATTTGATAATAAGATTTAAGGTAATAGTTATTTTGATACGGTAAGGTGAAGCTATTTTTTTTTCTTAATTTTATTCTCCCCCTGCGGGTAGGGGGATTGAGAATACTCCCGCAGTATCCCTGCTTGTCGTAAGAGGCGACTAAAAGGGCGGGGAGAAAACCCCGATAACAAACCCCCAGTTCAGTTAGGGTATCGTCCGGGTAGTGAGTGGGTCTGCTACCTGTGAGTGACCATACCATCTGGTTAACGATCCACCCGCATGTTTGCCGTGTGCGGAGACCCGTAAGGAGGAGAAGGGGATCCTGGAGGGTGCGGTGCGTGGTTCCCAGCCGGGTGTCGGATGCCCGGTATGGACTACGGGCCAATACCCCTCTTTGGCCCCGGATTCGCTGTAAACGGGCGGCCGGGAGCTAGCCACTCCCGGTCAATCGGCTTCCGTGGCGTAAACTTAACGGTGGCGAGTGCCAGGGAGGTGGGGGTCTGCGTAGGGCGGTCGGAGATGTTCGGGTTTGGTGGGCCTGTGCATTAAAGACCCAACCCGAAACAGGCAACCACCTCTAGGGTGCTATATCCCTCGGGTAGCCCTGGCGACCGCACCGGTTTGCGGTGCGGCGTCCCGAATGTGTGGCTCCATGGTGGGCGGGGAGCCCGAGGGATGAAGTAGGAAAAGGTATGGAAGAGTGTCAACTTCCACCACCCAAAAGATCCCGCCCGGACACGGGAGGGAGAGATTTTGTATCCTGCGTAAGCAAGAGATTTGTTGTAATGAAATGTGCAAGGGAAGGAGAGACACTGACAAAGGTATCTCCTTTCCTAATAAGAAAAGTTTTAAGTAGTAACGTCCCTGGGGAACTAATTTCCGCTAAAAAACTAAGGGACGGTAGTCTTCTTATAGAGGCAGCTAACGTAGTCCAAAGCGACAAATTGTTGAAAATGAAATTTCTCCACGATATTCCGGTCTGTGTGGATATGCACCGCAGTCTGAACACAAGTCGGGGAGTAGTGAGTCACTTCGACCTACTGTATGTAGAAGACGACGAAATCAAGAAGGAGATGGCATCCCAAGGGGTGACTGATGTTCGCCGTCTCACCACAAAACGTGACGGAGTGGTTAAAAAGACCACGTCAGTAGTAAGGGGGGCGGTTGGGGCAGACACAACAAACCCCCCACCCCTCGCAAACCCAGGCCGCCCCCGGCGCCTGTACCCCCCACCCCTAAAATGATGACGTCACGCCTCTCAGCTCGCACTCCAACCCAAGTCACCCCAGGCTCGCATCCCAGAACCCAAGTAACCCCCAGACGTCCACTGTTTTGATGATGACGTCATATCTCTCTCGCCCCTCAATGTTTTTCAAATTTGTTGTGACGTCACGGAGAGGGAAGTTCAAATTGAGCTCTGGCCATGGCATCGAATAAATGGAATAAATAGTGGAAAAAAATTAGGAAGCTGTCGGATTTGATCTGCTGACCTTCACATTACTAGCCCTGCACGTTACCACTCGGCCACCAGCACTTGGTGATCGGAAGGGAGAATTGAAAGTATATGAGTCAACTGGTCCCGATCGGGGTGGCCAGCTCCCATCGGTCTCTCTCTCTCCTTCCCTCTAACCCACCTCAACTCTATTCTCGTACTCCCTCCTTTGAAATGCAATGATTGTCAATGAGATATTTCAGTGATGACGATAATGACTGGCTGCGTGGGGCAAAGGTTCGCAATTAGTTACCCTGTCTTCAACTATTTCAAAACAGTCTATGGTTCTTTCATTATTATTATTATGGTTTGTTACTCGCTCCTGCACCGACCGATATTGATGCCTGATGTGTTGATGTGGTTTGCGCTTGGTTGACGCGATTGCGAGTCACATGCTGTAAAATAAACCTCTACCGATATAGGTAGCCTTCTCAAAATTCCTTCAATAGGCACATGCATGTTGAAATTTGTATGACTCCTCCCGTCTCTCTCCCGTACTCCCTCTCTCCTTGATTGTACAAATGTTGATGATGATTAAGCTTTAAATGTCAATCAGTTGAGTCACGAGAGAAACAACCTCTGACTAACCAATCTGATGAATGACTAACTCTAGTGGCGATCTTACCCCTTCTTATCTTGTTTCTCTTGTTGTCCTCCTGAGGATTCTAATCACGATCATTTCTGGAATATTTGTATTACGAATTGTGCCCTCTTGTGCCGCCCCAAATATATGCATATATAAGACTAAAGTTTAGATCAACTCCCTTCATTCCGCTACATTTGTTGACCGTGGACGAAATAGAGACTCGTTTTCCTGTCGCTCGTTTTCGGTGCGTTCTTGTTGAAAATGGCGCGCCGAGTTAATGAAATTTGCTGTGGTCTTGCTGAGCTGAGCTCAAAATGCATAATTTCATCCCGTGTGAAATCCTTGGCGCGCAAATACTTGGAGATGGTGGAGGAAAAGGAAATTGCTTTGGGTGTGGCAAAGTGCAGCGCAGCGACGAAGGTGGCGGAGTTACTTGGGAAATTGGCAAAATATAAAATTAGGGACAGAGGCGTCGACAATGCCCTTCATAATTATTTTAGCATGCTCTTCATGGATCATGATTTGGGAGGAATGAAATCGGCAATGGGCAATAAGCGTCTTCGTTCCTTCGTGGAGCCTTCCCGACCTCATAAAAGGATGAAGCATAGTGACCATTTTTCTGGAGGTAATATTGTGCTATTTTATTTTATTTATATTGAAATAATTTCATCTCTGATTTTGTTTTTAGTACTTTAGTTGTACATCATTCTCTAAATTTTACTTAGTCCGGATATATAAAATTTTAGTTTTTCCTGTCTCTGTCTTTTTGCTGTGGTTAACATCATATTCCAACTCTCCAATAGAAAACGAGTCATGCACAGAAGATAAAGATAATGAAGACGATGGCGATGATGGTGACGACGAGAGTACCGATTGCGACGATGATGATTTTTACGGTGATGACGAATGTTTTCAAAACCTTGAAGGCCTGGAGGAAATTAGACATGTGGTTGAAGATAAGCAAGGTAAGTTACATGAAAAATATACTTGAGGTTGTATGTTACTCTGAATTAGCTTTTCCCCTCAATGAAATAACTTTATTAATATTTATTGCTTTTTCGTTACTTATAGATGAACCTAACCATCAAGAACAAGAGAAATCTTCGTCAATTGTCGAAGATGAAGACGGAGGCGAGGCCGGAGATGGATTGGCGGGTGATGCGGAATGCGAGCCGGAAGGAGGATGTGAAGCTGATGATGACCCGGCTGAGCACATGAACGCAGAGGTGGATGGAAGAGAAACACCCCAAGTAGGCAATGGAAGAAGGCCCGTGGATGACATAGAGGAAGAAGAAGGCGAGGAAGGGACGGAGGAGAGACAAAATGAAGAAAAAGAGGACGAGGAGACGGATACAGCTGACGGTAAATTTCAAGTGGTTGAAGAGTGTGAGAAATTCTATAAAAGGTTTAATGTCACAGGGAGAGCACTCAAAATTAAGCTGAAAGAAACTCCCCATAACATCTCAGCGTTAGATTGGATCGAGGAGACGATTAAAGATATTGTACTATATGTCAAATCAAAAAATGTCAACGATCATGATCAGTTAGGTTTATCTTTATTTACGGATAAATCGCCTGAAAACGCAATTGGGCTTTCTTTTAGGAGAGCCGATCAGTTACACCATGATGTAGTATTCGCAACTTTTGCACAGGTCACGCAGAGTAATGCAGAATATACGTTAAGTGGACAACTAAATATAATGGTTCACCACGTCGCAATGCCTCGTGGCAGAGGCAAACGGTTTACACATCCCAACACTTTGTCATTCGAAGAGTTCTGTAGATCTAAGAAAAGTATTATAGCGATTAATAACGACGACGCGTTGTGTCTGGCAAGGGCTTTGGTAGTGTCTATTTCTAGGCATGAGGACGGGGTAGCAGATCAAGTAAGAGTAAGAAAGAATACGGGTGGTGTGCAACTACAGAGGGCTATGGAACTGTGCAGATCATTTAATGTAAATTTGGAAAACGGTGGAGGGATTGAAGAAGTCAAAACCTTTCAAGACGGACTGGATGATTTCAAAATCACCGTTTTTTCCGACAGAAAGGGCAGGGACGTTATTTTCGAGGGTCCTGATTCTACACCAGAAAATCCACGAAAATATATTGACATGATTTACTTTGACGGTCATTTCAATGTGATCACTTCGGTCACAGGAGCTTTTTCTTGCTCCTACTACTGCCGGAAATGCCGCTCACCATATAATCAAAAGGATGCACATAGATGTGAGAAAGGATGTAGGTGTTGTCATTCAAGGCATTGCTACAGCGATGACACTGCTAGGATGCCAGAAATATCATGCAGATCGTGTCACAGAGAGTTTTACGACAGAAAATGCTTTGAGAACCATCTGAATACAGCGAAAGCGGGTGATAATTCATCATCTATATGTGCTCTGTGGAAGTTGTGTACGTCTTGCTTGAAAGTTTATAGCACCAAGGGGCGAACAACACCTCATTTTTGTAATGAAATATTTTGTACGGTATGTAAAGACTTTCAAGCTGCACCTCATTACTGCTTCATGCAACGAGACGATCAAAAGAAAAAGTATAGGAGGGATGATAAATTATTATACATATTTTATGATTTGGAGTGCCGTCAAGATTTTAGACTGCAAAACGGTGCTTTTGAGCACGAGCCTATCCTTTGTGTATCACAACAAGTTTGTTCATCTTGTTGTGATGTTCAAGAAGCAGTACATACGTGCCATGTATGTGGAATCAGACAAAATATTTTTGAAGGGGAAGACCCTATTTCGCAATTTTTTGATTATTTAACTATTCCCAGGAAAAATTTTAAAGAAATAGTTGCTGTGGCACACCACATGAAGGGTTACGACGGTCAATTCATCCTTTCACACATGACTTCAAAGCTGAATTGGAAACCCAATGTACTAATGACAGGCTCAAAAATTATTTCTATACAGATGGATAACCTGAAGTTTATTGACTCTCTCAATTTTTTGCCCATGTCTTTGGCAAAATTGCCCAAAACTTTTGAACTAGGTGACAATTTTAAAAAAGGTTTCTTCCCTCACTTTTTTAACGTACGAAAGTACAAAGGTGCACCGCCACCTAAGGATACATACGGAGCAAACACAATGAAGGAAAACGAAAGAACGGATTTTGACGTCTGGTACGAAGACCAAACGTACTTTGATTATGAGAAGGAATTGAAGGAGTATTGTGTAAATGACGTCACAATTTTGCGGCTAGCCTCGTTAAAGTTTTGCGACGTATTTTGCAAACTCACAAGCATAAACCCATTCAGGGAGTCACTCACCATAGCTGGTGCATGTATGCTAGCTTTCAAAAGGAATTTCCTTGTTGACAAAACAGTTGGCCTTATACCGCCAGGAGGCTACAGGTGGAGGGATAGACAGTCTCACAGAGCTATTCTTTGGTTGTTAACTGAAGAAAAGAAGAGAGGCGTAAAAATTGAGCATGCAGGCAATGGGCATGAAGTACGTTTCATGGGGCGGAAGGTCGACGGATTCCTGAAAGAAGGTGAAAAAGTCACTGTTTTTGAATTTTACGGATGTTTTTTTCACGGATGTCCGAAATGTTTTGAGAACAGGACTGCACCAATCGGTAATAGTCTCGGAGAAACCATGAGCTCGAGGTATGAGTGTACAATGAAGAGACGAGAGCTGATTCTCAGGGGAAGTTGCACACTTGTTGAAATCTGGGAGTGTGAATTTCAAAGGATGTTGAATAGTGATCCTGAAATAAGATCTTTCGTCGAGAACAACCCGTTTGCTGACAAGAGCCCACTTGATCCACGGGACGCCTTCTATGGTGGCAGAACCAATGCTGCGAAGCTGCTATGCAAGGCAGAGGAGGGTGAAAAAATCAAATATATTGATGTATGCTCCCTCTACCCGTTTGTCAACAAGTGGAAAAAATACCCCGTAGGCCATCCAAGGATTTTCGTTGCGGAGGAAATACCCCCAATGGACACATGGGAGGGAATAATCAAGTGCACAATACTACCGCCTAGAAACCTGTATCACCCAGTCCTACCATATAGATGGGAAAAAAAATTAATGTTTCCGTTGTGTAGGAAATGCATGCAGCAAAGTGTCCAAAGTGATTGTCCACATGAAAATGAGAAGGACAGATGGATCACAGGAACCTGGGTGACCGACGAGGTGAAGATGGCAGTACGGAAAGGATACAAAATTGTCCATCAGCACGAGCTGTGGCAATATGAAGTTACTGTTTACAACAGATCTGCAAACTCAGGGGGCCTCTTTGCAAAATATATCAACACCTTCCTAAAAATTAAAATGGAAGCGAGTGGGTGGCCAGTCGAGTTGAAAACTGACGAAGAGAGGAAGAAATGGGTAGAAGACGTGCACGAAAAGGAAGGTATAAGATTGGAAGAAGAAAAAATAGCGAAAAATGAAGGATTGAGATGCATCTCAAAAATGGTTCTAAATTCTCTATGGGGGAAATTTGGGCAGAGGGAAGTATTTCCAACGACAGAGTTTCTGTCAAACGCCGATACTTTGTACGATAAACTCACTGACCCAAACACAGAAGTGTGTAGAATTTTGCCCGTAAGTGAAGACTTATTATGTGTATGTAGCAAGAGCTTATGTGATGCGACTAAGAGCAATGGAAACATCAGCGTCCCCATTGCATGCTACACGACGGCACAGGCACGACTTGTATTGTTTGATTATCTAGATAAGCTTGGAGAAAGGGCTATTTATTGGGATACTGATGCTGTAGTGTTCTCCGAAAAGCCTGGGCAATGGAGTCCTGCATTAGGCACATCTTTAGGGGAAATGACCGATGAATTGGCATGCTATGGGGAAGGATCGTATATTACAGAATTTGTGAGCGGGGGGCCCAAAAATTATTCATATAGAGTTGCATGCGCTGGAGACATCAAGAAAACAAAAACCGTTACTAAGGCAAAGGGAATTTCAATAAATGTATCGAATAAAAATATTGTTTGTTTTTCCTCGCTGGAAGATATGGTTTTGTGCAAACGAAATTCCTTTAAAATTGGTATTCCACGAAAAATTGGGAGAATGCACCCTTTTAGAGTTGTTTCCCGGGACGAAAGTAAAGTGTATAGGGTGGTTTACACAAAAAGGAGGAGGGACGGTAATTATGGTTCATTGCCATTTGGATATAAACGATGATTTTTATGTAAATCTAAATTTAAGTCGGCCAGGAAATTTCTTTGTTTACATATATTATGTAAATTGATTTCTTTGTTGTTGTGAAAATGATACCAGTTGTACCGGTGTATTGTGTGAATTTATAATATACTGTTAAGTATTATTTTGGTGTGAATTTATTTTGTTTATCCATTCTATTATACATGTATATTTCTCCAATTTCCCTAGAACTTCCACCGTCCCCGTCAATGCTTCCCAGGGTGAACAATTCACCGATTGAAGAGGACAACCAGGAAGGGAGTGTAGAGATAATCTACGAAGGGAGCGATCCTTGTAACGGTACAAGAAATGAATTATATTGGCCATTGTCGCAAGACCTATTTAATTTAACATGTCTATAAAGGTATTTAAATAAAAATATTTGGATAAAACAGTTATTCTAAGTCATGATTCTCCCGTGGAAACACCCTTTCACATCAATAGTAGGAGGACCAACCGGTTGCGGTAAAACAGTGTTCATGGAAAAATTCATAAGGTCCATAGCGTTAATGATAGATACACCAATTTCGGAAATAATATGGTGCTACTCGGAAGCTGAATCTATCTCGCCAGCCTTAAAGTCCAATAATTTAGTTAGGCTTCACGAGGGTATCCCAGACTTTAGCGATAAATTATTTAAAGACCGAATTCCACGTTTACTTGTAATTGATGATTTGATGAGAGAGGCTGATGAAAGAGTCGTTGATATTTTTTGTAAAGGTTCCCATCATAGGAACTTAAGCGTCATTTTTATAACTCAAAACTTATTTCATCAAGGAAAAGGTAGACGTGACATTTCTCTGAATTCGCATTATTTAGTCTGCTTCAAAAATCCCAGGGATGGTGGGCAAATTTTCTATCTCTCCAGACAAATATTTCCCGAAAACCCTCGTTTCATTCAAGACGCCTTTAAAGATGCAACTTCGGTGCCACACGGATACTTGGTAATTGATTTGAAACAAGACACTCCAGACGAGCATAGAATTAGAACAAACGTATTTCCGAGTGATAAATTTACTTATGTTTATGTTCCAAGGAGAATAAAACGTCGCTAAAGGCGTTGGATTATAGTTGAAAAGATTTTAATCACAAGATAAACTTATCGATGAATACTAATGATTATAAAGATACCTCGTAAACTTTCTCTCTGACAATCCAAATTAAATGTTTTCAAACAGTTGGAAGACAAGGATTAACCATTTCCACACCCCACTCAAAAGCAAAGAAACGCAACCAAAATAATCATTCTTTTATCATGCCTCAAAAGGTAAGGAGATGCGCAGAGCTGTTAGTAGCTCTATGCAAATTAAAACCCGATAAACGGCAGGCTCTTTTGAAAGCATGCGACAAAATGGATGTTGAAACTATCTGCGAATGTATTTTAAATGTTTAAAAGGCAATATTCGCATTAAGAAGACTCAGAAACGCTCCTTAGCCCGTCATAAGAAGACCTTAAGAAATCTGATTAAGCCTGGTGAGAGTTGGAAGAAGAGAAAACGTAACATTATTCAGTCCGGAGGTGGATTTCTCCCGGTTATTTTAGGATCTGTTTTGAGTGGATTGATAGGGAGCGCATTCAACTGATTATGGAGCACGCAAATAAAATGATATTAGTACCTCAAGATATGATGGAAAAAGTTCAACAGAAATATGAACCCACGCGAATATCACGTTTGGATGATGAAATGCAAAACATACTGAGGACTAGCGGTGTTTCAGATTATGACAAGTGGCTGAAATACCGTGAAATTTTGGGCAGATATTTAACCCTCGTGGAAAATCAAAGGAAACCGTTGTTTCTTCCTATAATAAAAACTGAGAATGAAACAATCTCAGAAACGCAAGTAAATGAGAAAACCATGACCGACGGCAATTATACTGGGACAGAAATAATAAGCTCAGTTCCGCAGGCTTTTCGGAGAAAAGCCGAGCTCTTGCACAACATGATTGCGCGAGGTAATATTATTTCGTGGGATGACCGTGGTGTTGTCAGCGTTAATGGAAGAGTAATACCTCGTTCCAATATAACAGATTTGATTAATGACGTAGTACGACCACGGAAACATTCTAATCCCGAAGGCTGGGAGATATTTTGCAACAGCTTAAGGGAGATGAATATACCAATTGAATATATTGGTAACCATAGAAGGTTAGCCTTCATTCATAAAAACAAAAGCATACCAGGTGCAGCTGATTTTACTTCTCATAAGAGGAAAACAAACACCTCTATTCGTAAACGAAAGAGCGAAGTAGACGTAGACAGTATTGATTCTCGTGAGAAGAGATCAAGGACCGTTCATCGACATTTCCCTCCTAATAAAATACGAGATTGGGATAATCTAAAATTATAATGGGTATAGCGAAGAGGTACTTTGATCCCTCTAGTCCCTCAGGATTTACTGGTGCCTATAACTTAATAAGTGAGTTAAAGGGAAAGCATTCAGCTGGAGAAATCAGAAAGTGGTTGGAAAGCGTCGATGCATACACGTTGCACAAACCCATCCGTAGAAAATTCGAAAGAAATCGATATTATGTCAACAATATAGATGATCTCTGGCAATGTGACCTTAATGACATGCGATCATTACGGAAATACAATGATGGTTACAACCATTTACTGACTGTCATTGATGTTTTCAGCAAATTTGGTTGGTGCGTCCCGATAAAGAACAAATCGTCGCCTGAAGTTACGAGATGCTTCAAAAAAATATTTACGAAATTCAAAAGAAAACCATTACGTATTCAGTCCGATAATGGCACAGAATTCACTTCAAGACCAATGAAATTGTTTTTCAAAGAAAACCGGATACATCACTATACTACCAGAAACCCCGATGTCAAGGCGTCCATTGTAGAAAGATTTAACAGGACGATTAAGGCGCGGATGTGGCGTTATTTCACAGCAGCCAACACTCATCGGTATGTGGATGTTATTTCAAAACTGGTTGATGGTTATAATAGAACTAAACATTCTAGTATCAAGATGTCGCCTGCAGAAGTTAATGAGAGGAATGTTTATCAATTGTGGAAAATTCTATACAAGAAAAAGGATAGTCAATCACATTTCAGGAAGAAAAGCACTTTACGACCGCGATTTCGAGAAGGTGACTTGGTAAGAATAGCGAAAGAAAAGAATACATTTCAGAAGGGATATAAAAGTGGGTGGTCGATTGAAATATTCAAAGTGAAAAATGTAATTAAGAGGCATCCGGTGGTGTATGAGGTCAAAGATTTACGTGGTGAGGAAATATTAGGTACATTTTATGATCAGGAATTACAAAGAGTACGGCTTCCCAAATCAAAGATTTACAAAATTGATAAAATTCAGGGTTACAGAGGGAAAGGCAGCAGAAAGGAGGCGTACGTTCGATGGAAAGGTTATCCTAAATCTTTTGACTCGTGGGTAAAATTGAAGGATATAAAGTCATTAAAATGAAAAATGAAGATTTCTATGTTACTTTGCCTAGCAATAGCTCTTTCCAGTCCTTCCCCGATAATACAACAACAAAATTTAGAACGCAGTTACAGCGCCACATGAAATTGGACGGAGAATGGCGCGTTGCGATCGTGGAATTTCAATATCCGTGTTCCATTCTTACTGTTAGCAACACCAACAATGTAATTCGTGTATGGAAACGAAACGAATTACAGCACAAAGTTAAATTAGAACCGGGAAATTATGAAAACATAGGTGATATTATTCGCGAGATTAATAATATAGAACAAATTTCATCGAATTTTACCTTTAGCATAGAAGAGAGTACAAAACGAATCAAGGTCACCGCTATTAAATATGATTCTGATACAGACTCAGGAATGAAAAAGGTAAAAGATTATGGGGATGAAATGTTAGATCTTACGTTTTCACCGCGGATGTCGTTGCAGCTGGGATTAGATCCTCGAGTTCGTGTTTTTGGCGAATATACATCTGCTCGACCTGCCAACATATACTTGGGGTTTCCAATGCAGATTTATATTTACTGTGACATAGTGGAAGCGCAGTACGTCGGAGATACATGTGCATCACTTCTTAGGATAGTGAATCTTGAAACGAGAAAATATGTTTATGGAACTCAAAAAATGATTGTATTTGAAACACCGCATTACATACCTGTGTTAAGACGTGAATTTGACAGCATTGAAATAGACATAAGAGACGACTTGGGACATCATATACCATTTGAGTTCGGAACTTCATGTGTTAAACTACACTTCTGCCGAGTGAAACATCATGAGCAATCGAAGGCCTATAATTTTGCAAGACCCATACATAAAGTATTATGAAAGTCAGACAGGATATGGTGTAACAAATGTGTACAGGGGTGCGCCATACCAGCGTGGACATGGAATCGGTAGTTTATTGGGTGGTCTCTTTCGTACAGTGATGCCCTTTTTGGCCAAAGGCGCAAAGGCTGTCGGAAAAGAAGCTCTTCGTACCGGTTTAAATGTGCTGGGAGACGTAGCGCACAGAAAACCAATCCGTGTGGCTGTTCGGAGTCGTCTCGACGAAGCTGGGGATAATCTAAAAAGAAAAGCTCTGGAAACAGTTGACGATCTCATGAAAGGGTCGGGATGTAAGAATAAAAGACGGGAAGTCTGCGGAAAGTATTCATTCCAATTGCAAAGAGTGAAGAAACCACGGGGGAGTGACGAGAAGAAGAAGAAGAAGAAAAAGGGAATATTAAAGAAGAAGAAGAGTCCAACGACAGTCAAAAGCGGTGTTATCACTCGAAAGAAGAAGAAAAGAACCAAACGTACATTGGATATATTTGATTGAATCATGTCTTTTCTCCATTCGCATTCTTGCGAATGCGCAAAAACAGAATTGGATCTTTTCACTATACCACCAACACAAACCAGCATTCTTAATGGACAGTGGATACATTACAAACCATTATCTTCCTTAAGTGACGACGCCCCCATTGAATTTGTCATTCCTGGAAGCGGAGACGAGTATGTTGACCTTACACAAACTCTAATTCATGTGACAGTGCGAGTCGTAAAACAGGATGGAGGGGAAATTACCGCTGAACATAAAGTTGGGCCAGTAAACAATTTCCTACATTCCCTTTTCTCCCAAGTTGATATATACCTGAATCAGAAATTGATATCACCCCCAAGTAATACGTACCCATACAGAGCATATCTGGAAGCTCTTCTTAATTATGGACCAGCGGCTAAAGAATCGCATCTGACAATGTCTCTATGGCGAAGTGACGTAGCTGGTTCCATGGACAATCTTGACCATTTTAATGCTGGTTTTGCAGCGCGAAGAGGTTATGTGAGCCACAGTAAATCGGTAGATATGATGGGCCGTATCCATAGCGATATTTTCAATCAAGATAAATTTCTTCTTAATGGTGTCGAACTGCGAATCAAAATGGTTAGGTCTCGTGATCAATTTAGCCTCATGGCCGATGCCTCCTACGCTAAAGTGAACATACAGGACGCAACGCTGATGGTGAGACGTGTCCGCATCAATCCTACCGTTATGATTGCACACAGCAAAGCTCTTGAAAAAACTACGGCCAAATATCCCTTAACGCGAGTTGATTTGAAAGTTCTTACAATTCCGGCAGGAATTCAAAGCAAAGTCGTTGATAATATTTTCATCGGTCAGCTGCCAAAACGCTGCATAATAGGATTTGTTACAAACAAAGCGTTCAACGGGGACATTACAAAAAACCCTTTTAACTTCCAACATTTTAAAAGGACGCATTTATCGTTATACATTGATGGCCAGCAAATACCATCAAAATCTTTGCAAACTGACTTCACAGAAAATAATTTGTATGTAATGGCTTACCACACACTATTCAGTGGAACAGGAATTCACTTCTTAAACGAAGGAAACGCCATTGCGAGAGGCAGTTACCCTCATGGCTATTGCTTAACGGCTTTTGATTTAACCCCCGATCTTTCTGCCAACATGGGGTCTCATTGGAACCTTATGAAACAAGGGAGCCTAAGGATGGATGTACGTTTTGAGGAAGCTCTTACGGAAACAGTGACGTGTGTTATTTACGCTGAATTTGATAACATCATTGAAATTGATAAAAATAGAAACGTGTTTGTAGACTACGGCAGTTAAAATGAGCTGTAATATACGGTAAGCCTTCATTTCGTGGCAAGGGGGCCGTCCAGGCATGACGAATCTCTTCATAGATTTTCAGTCGTGCATAGACAACTTTGGAAAATTCGTATTGAAAGAAATTGCAATACTGGATGGGGATATGAAAGTGTTCAGCCATTGGCTTGTTCTACCTCCGTATGATTCATCCAAACTCATCAAACGTAGTATAAAGCAAAATTTATGGTTAGATGCTCACCATCACGGATTAAAATGGGATGATGGTTGCTGTCACATCAACACAGTAAAACGTAATTTATACGCAATTGGTACCAGATACAGAGATATATATGTGAAAGGATCTCAGAAAGCTGAATACTTGAAGAATTTACTTTGTAAAACTGTCGTTGACTTAGAAGAATTCGACTGTCCTGCCCTAAAGAGCTTTCAAAGAACAAACTTTAGATGTTTCCATCCAAACCATAGTCCAGAGAAGAAGTACTCGTGTGCTGTAGAAAATGTGTTCAACATAAGTAATTGGTTTAACAATCAAGTAAGAGAATAAAACATGAATTCGCTTGAATTAAAACTAATTCTTGAACACACCAATATATTTAACAGCGTTTCCACAGGCGTTTACGCCGCAGACAAATTACCGATTAACATCCAACTTCCTTGTGGTTATATTGTCAATACAGACCCCCATCATAAACCTGGTGAACATTGGGTAGCGTTTTATGTCAATGAAGATCGTCAAGGGGAATATTTTGATAGCTATGGACTGCCACCCACCGTTAAAAGTCATCAAAATTTTATATCACGGAATTCCTTCTCCTGGAGGCATAATGATTTCCCCCTACAAAGTTATTCTTCCAAAGTATGCGGGCATTATTGTATTTTCTACCTTTTTCATAAGTGTCGTGGCCTTACGCTGGATGATATGCTAAATCATTTCAGCGGAAATAGAGATGCAAATGATAGAAACGTAGAAATATACGTGAAACGGATTTTGAAACATGATTACTCCAGTTTTAGTAGATATCAGGACGTTTGTTGTCAAAATAGCTGCTCTTACCAAGATGGAAAATCTTATTAATTAGCAAAATAAACAAAACTTTATTTATGGTTTAAAATGCGATCTGGAGTTCGTGAGGGATTTTTCAACAAATTATTCATTCATTTGCTGAAGCTAACTCATATCAAATTTACGACCCGACTATTATTTGGGGGATGAATCATGCTTGGATACACAAAGATAAGACAATACCGTTGGCTCAAATGGGTATAAAACTGATAGGGTAGCGATGGAAGCACAGTCAGTATCCATCCATCCATCCTCATTGTTGTGTCGGCTGAATATCAATCTTAATGTCTGCAGGAAAGCGTTTCGCTCCCTACACGACAAATAAGTCGAAAATGCCCTCACCATCCACAAGTCACAGGCGGAAGAAAAGGCGGAATGAATTAGGCGATGAGTTCGCGACATCTACGGCTGTTGCTGAGAGTTTTGGTGCCACTAGTGTGTCTAGAAGCTACCGCGATCGAAGATGGAACTCGCTACCGGTTGATGAAGAGAGGAATGGAAGAAGGGCAGCTGTCGTTGTTGGCGGGGAAAAAATTTCAACGATCATGAACACTACGTACGACGTTAACAAATCCGGATCCAAGAAAGTTACAATAGGACTAGATATGGACAATGAATTCCAAACTGTTATATTCATCAGTAAAAATGGGAATCTGGGAGTTTCATTACGCCCTGTGCAGTGGAGAGGTTTACTGCTGGAGAAGAAAAAGATAACAGAGTTTTTAAACAGTGAATTAGGATGCGAAGTGGAACCGTTAAACATCGGTGATATAAATGTACAGTTCCGGGAGCTTTACGGGGAGAAACTGATTCAATTAATTAAAATTGTGGATAACATTGAAAAATACTGTGTTTGGTTGGGTGCATCTTCTTGGTATGGTCTATTAAAATTAAAATACTGTGTTAACCAGTCTATTGAACAATGTCTTAATTGGAGTGAGACCTTGCAAACTGTTTTAGAGAATCTAGCAGACAAATTTCGAAGAAGGTTTAAGATTAATTGTGAAGGGTGTAATGGTCAATCTAAAAGTCATCTGTGCGAAAGCGAGAAACATATTTTGGACAATTTAACTTTGTTCCTGAAAGACGCAGACGAGGAGTTGTCTGACTACGGAGTTGATGTGGAAATCTGTAAACGGCTATTGTTTGAAATATGTGCATTCAATAAAATCTTGTTCATGAATTTAGCAATAAAACGAAATGAAATGTAAGAATCATAACCCCAAAATGTTGTACAGTGATGAAATAAAATTTGATTTAAATCCATAAGTGGTTTTGTTGTTATTATTTATAAACTTAACCTTAACCTTACTAAAGAGACCTCAATGGCATGATGGTGCATTTCAGCAAAATAATCGAACAGTGCTGGAGTGAATAACGTGCAATCATAATAATGAAAACGCTATAGCCTGCTTTGAAATAGTTGGAGACAGTGGAGCTAATTATGAACTGTGCCTCGTGCAGTCGGACATGCTATATCACTGACGTACACTGAATTTCATCAATTATCCGCTAAAGTATGCTGATTAACCCACAGGGTGGGTTATCATAAAGGTCACTCACCGAACAAGACTAAGGGAAACGACAAAGATCTGAGGTTTGATAAGTAGAGCCCGTGAACGCGGCAATAAGAAATTGCAAACAGTTGCACCAGAGGACGATTCTCCATGGTGATTAAATTGCTAGAATGCCAGTGTTATGAATTGCTGGTACAAAGTTCACATGTGTAGGCTAAAAGGCATCCACCGAGAAATCGTCAAGGAGGAGGATATGGGTTGAGGTGGGTTAGAGGGAAAGAGAGAGGGACCAATGGGTGCTGGCCACCCTGATCGGGACCAGTTCACTCATATACTTTCAATTCCCCCATCCGATCACCAAGTGCTAACAAATTGCGAACCTTTGCCCCACGCAGCCAGTCATTATCGTCATCACTGAAATATCTCATTGACAATCATTGCATTTCAAAGGAGGGAGTACGAGAATAGAGTTGAGGTGGGTTAGAGGGAAGGAGAGAGAGAGACCGATGGGAGCTGGCCACCCCGATCGGGACCAGTTGACTCATATACTTTCAATTCTCCCTTCCGATCACCAAGTGCTGGTGGCCGAGTGGTAACGTGCAGGGCTAGTAATGTGAAGGTCAGCAGATCAAATCCGACAGCTTCCTAATTTTTTTCCACTATTTATTCCATTTATTCGATGCCATGGCCAGAGCTCAATTTGAACTTCCCTCTCCGTGACGTCACAACAAATTTGAAAAACATTGAGGGGCGAGAGAGATATGACGTCATCATCAAAACAGTGGACGTCTGGGGGTTACTTGGGTTCTGGGATGCGAGCCTGGGGTGACTTGGGTTGGAGTGCGAGCTGAGAGGCGTGACGTCATCATTTTAGGGGTGGGGGGTACAGGCGCCGGGGGCGGCCTGGGTTTGCGAGGGGTGGGGGGTTTGTTGTGTCTGCCCCAACCGCCCCCCTTACTACTCACGTCTGTTGTACTGACATTCGCGAATGACAAGCTCCCAGACAAGGTTTTCATAGGTTATGAATCGGTACCTGTGAGGCCGTTCATTCCATCTCCCATGCGTTGTTTTCAGTGCCAGCGCTTCGGCCACATCGCAACGCGGTGTGAGGGCAAGGCCACCTGCCCGCGCTGCGGCCTGGACAAACATGAGGACACTGAGTGCACCAACGAGCCACACTGTGTCAACTGCGAGGGTGCACATCCCGTGTATGCTCGCAAGTGTCCAAGAGTAGTTGAAGAACGAAAGATTATGGAAATAAAGACGGTAGAAAAAGTGACATATTTTGAAGCAAGGAAAAAGTATAGGACCCTGTTAGCTCCAACTTTCTCGAAATCCTTCGCCAAAGTAGTTTCTCCGCCAATACCCAAAGTCTCGATATCCACTCAAACTGAGTGTAGCAGTAAAATTCCTGTTAGCTCACTAGCAAAGCCGGAAAAAGTAAATAAAGTAGAGCAAAAAACTGCTAATCCCACCACGGGCTCTAACAAAAGCCCGCCCAAAAAAATATCAGGGCCGACGCTCGGCAGGCGTGAAAAAACGCCTCCACCCGGCCCCTCTGGTTTGGCAAAAACTTGCCAACCGGAGTCTATGGAGGAGGACGGAAGTCTGTCAGAGGCTGAAGTCACCCTCACAAGAAAAGAAAAGGGAAAGAAGAATCGCATTCGCCGCTAATTTAAATACAGATCGCTCGGCTTTTTATTTTTAACGTATATATTTATTTATTTATTTATTTATATTTTAATGGCTTTTATTTTGCAGTGGAACTGCAACGGTTTTTATAGACATAAAGAGGAGTTAGACATTTTAATACGTAATTTTAACCCGTGTTGTGTTTGTCTCCAAGAGACGCATTTTAAAGGAACGGACAAGGGAGTTCTAAAAGGTTTTAACTGTTTTAGATTTGATGACACCAGCGGCCAACGAGCCCAGGGTGGAGTGGTGGTTGCAATTCGGGAGGCCCTTTACACCTCCCGAGTGCATTTAAACACACCTTTTCAAGCGGTGGCCGTAACAGTGCACGCCCCACAGCCGATGACTGTATGCAACGTCTATCTCCAGGAGGGTGCTCCGGTTACCCGCCCTCAATTAGAATCTCTTGTCCGTCAACTACCTCAGCCATTTATTTTAGTTGGCGACTTTAATGCTCACAACACCCTATGGGGGAGTGCCAGGGCACAGTGCGACCGCAGGGGGCGTATTTTAGCCAATTTTATTTTAGATTTTAATTTGTTTTTATTAAATAGTGGGGAGAAAACCCGTTTCAATTCTTTTGACGGTCAATTTTCAAGCATTGACCTATGCATTGCGTCGAGCTCTTTGCTGAATACAATTCAGTTGTCTGTGCACCACGATCTTTGCGGCAGCGATCACTTTCCTCTTTTTATCAACAGAGACGATGGATTTAATCCTGATTTAATCCAGTCAGGTACCTGGATTATCAAGAAAGGAGACTGGCCTCTTTTTAAAACAAATTTTACGTATACTCATGATCAAAATCGTGACGGCATTTTTAACTGCAAGGCTCTGACAAGAAGCATTATTGAAGCGGCAACTTTAAGCGTTCCTCAATCAGTGCGCATCACCAAGAGGCCTGCAGTTCCGTGGTGGAACAATGAATGCGCCATGGCAATTCGAGCACGCAAAAGAGCCTTGCGTATTTTTAATAAATACCGCACCGCTACCAACCTGTCTTCTTTCCGGCGACTTCGAGCGAAAGCTCGCAGGGCGGTGAAAGAAGCCAAAAGGACTTCCTGGAGGGAATTCGTAACAAGTGTGAATAGTAGGACCCCTATAGCACAAGTGTGGAACAAAGTGAGAAGTATAATGGGCAGCCACCAAAATCTCGGCATCACATTTCTTAAAGTGGGAAGCAATATAATAACATCTCCACCTGCAATCGCGGATGTGTATGGGAAATCACTAGCGCACACCAGCAGCGACGCCAGCTATAATGATATTTTCCTAGGGATAAAAAGACGGCAAGACTCCTGCCGGGAATGAGACGGCCGATACAGCTGCGAAGAGGGCTCTAAATATCCCTGAACAGACGACGACGCTGGTCCCTTGCCAGGACCTAAAGGCTACTCTTCGTAAAGTAGTTCTTGAGAAGTGGAGTACATCTTGGAGAGACGTGCGTAATAACAAACTACGCAGCGTAAAGCCGGTAACGTCAGTGTGGCCCACTTACGTCAGGAAGTCGCAGGGAGGAAGTCGTCGTCACACGGTTGAGAATTGGGCACTGCGCCTTGACCCACTCTTTTCTCTTTACAGAAGAGAAAATTACACCTCGCTGTGATGACTGCGACTCTCCCCTCAGTGTCCGACACCTCCTGACTGTGACAAATTCCGGACTATGCGTGAAAAGCTGGGTATTAGGGGAGACCTAGAACAAGTTCTAGGAGACGATCATGATCGTCTAAGCCGCATTATATCCCTTTTAAAATTAACTGGCCTCCTAAATAAGATTTAATATAGTGTCGTGTACTTTTTCCTTTTTATTTCTATCGCCGACATATCCAATTTTTATTTTAGTATATTATATAGACTGCATGGTGCAAATGACCTTAGTCGTCGACGCACCCATAAAAACTTAAACCTACCTACCTACCGCTCATCGCACGGTCTCTAGGCGACACCGCCTTGACCTGGGACTCTACGCGACACAAGCGCACTGTCGATTATTTTTCTGCCTGCTGGCAGCCTGACCAAAACAGGGCCGTTCATATGATGAAATATGGCATACGACGGATGAAATGGCCAAAACCCCTATTTTAAGTCTATTAACAGGCCACCAAAGTTTTGAATCACGTGAGACCTTCTAAAAGGGCCCTGGACAAATTCTGCCCTCCACTTCCGACGCCGCTGGTGCTCCGTCATCCACACTCTTATGTACTTGCTGTAATGCAGACACCTGCAAGCGATTCCTATCTTCACCTGTCGTATTTCTTAGCGTCTAATGAAAGTCTTCCTTTTTGTTGTGTACAATTTCCATTGGCTCTGGTTCACTTTCATCAACCATACCATAATCGCTATCAGGCCCAGCTCTTTTTCTCCCGACTTGAAACTTTTTTCGAGGTTCCTTTGCTCTTATTTGCCTCATCCTCAAGGTTTGCTTTCTATTTATGTCCTCAAACGTCTTGGTGAACTTTCCTAGCATATACAGATAATATTATTGCCGTAAAAAATATGCACACTTTACATCTAAAGTGAAATTTTACTATCACCTTTTATTGATAAAAATGATTATCGATCGTTATTTACCAGGACTGTAACCACCAGTAGTGGCTTTGTTTTTAAATTTAATTATATGATCGCCGAATTACAGCGGGTACCAAAAGATTTGTTTTTGGCGTAATTAATGCGTTTACCGTTCAGGTATTTCGCTGCCACACTATTCAGGGTCTCACACATGTTATTCGTTGCGCGGAAAACCAGGCTCCTTGACACATTCGCCAACCGCTCTACTAAATTTTGCATTGGAGTCCACATATTAGCCGGTATAAATGCTGGAACTAAATTCACTTCATTCGATTTCCCCTCGAGTCCTTTACAAAAGTAATCGGCGCATCGATCATGCTGTCCGAATACATGACTCGTGCTGTTCATGATGTCTTGCCGAAGTGCCATTATACGGCTTTGCATATTACATGCCACTAGACCCTTCTTCCTCTTACTAAATACTTTCCTAAAACGATATTTTCTAATCAAAGAGAACGTAGAGCATTATTACCGTTTTAATTTTTCCAGTGCATGATATTGCTGTGCGAATTGTCAGGACATTTGCGTCGAGTTTATGGCGAAGATGGGCAGGATATTGGGTGTTGTCCCGTATTTTCCGCAAATTATAGCAAAAGTTGCGTAAGAGGTGGCTTATACACTCAATCTTTTCCACCGGCGTCGAAATTCCGTAAGGGTTGGTCTCCAGTAAGTGTCGATGGACGCTACTGTCCCCGTCTCCAGATGTAAAGCAACATTAATTTGATCAATTGAAAAATATCCTATTATCCAATAGAATGAAAGGTACGAATGCAAGATATTCCACAGAGAAAAAAATCATTCGCCTTGACCGGGACTCGAACCCGGACCCACTGATTTCTGGCCAGGTGCTCTACCAGTTGCGCTACCAAGGCGTCCCCTTTCTCTGTGGAAATTCTAGAGGCTTTAAAGGAGCTAGATGTTGCCGGACTGCTAGACATGTAATGTCTAGCAGTCACAGAGCCGCCGAAGTCGTGCGCATGGCGCCACCGTCCACGAGGTTAAAGCCAACTTCAAACACTGAGGTGCTTACTTTTTAACAAATTCAAAGCTCGCAAGCTAACCCCGAAAACTTTAACGGAGTTACCCGCTGAGATGCACGAATGCAAGATATTCCACAGAGAACAAATCATTCGCCTTGACGGGGACCCGAACCCGGACCCCCTGATTTCCGTCAGGTGCTCTACCAGTTGCGCTACCAAGGCGTCCTCTTTTTCTATGGAAATTCTAGAGGCTTTAAAGGAGATAGATGTTGCCGGGTTCGAGTCCCGGTGAAGGCGAATGATTTTTTCTCTTTGGAATATCTGGTATTCGTGCATCTCAACGGGTAACACCGTTAAAGTTTTCTCGGCTAGCTCGCGTGCTTTGAATTTGTTAGAATGAAAGGTCTTTACAATGAATATCCCTTCAATCTACTTTAGAGAAATTGAATTTCAAGAAGTAGAATCGCACCTATAAATTGGTAATAAATCAAGTTATGTACTGCTACACTCTTCGCGAAACCTTCAGCGATGATGTCAGCTTCCATGCTGGTCGAGCTTCCATCCCGGTCGAGCTTCCATCCCGGTCGAGCTTCCATCCTGGTCGAGCTTCCATCCCGGTCGAGCTTCCATCCCGGTCGAGCTTCCATCCCGGTCGAGCTTCCATCCCGGTCGAGCTTCCATCCCGGTCGAGCTTCCATCCCAATTCTTAGCACATTTAACTTTGTGTTCAGGGTCAACAGATTCATTGCGCGCCTCTCGTAGAGCGCAGTAACTGCAGTACTTATTCCTGACTGCCATAAATAGAACTTTCGTGGTTCGTGCTCCCACTATGGCCGCCTAAAATTGTAGCAAATCAAGGAATTGCTGCTAGGCATTTCGCCCATACATTAAGTGATGAAGATAATTAGATGTAAATTAAAAAATATCCGGGCCATTCAAATTCCTTGGATTTTAATCTAACCCGGGACGCGGGTATTCTGTCATTGTCTTTCCTCACATAAATGAGCTTATATTAGGGCCCTAGCTTAAAAAACAACACTTCAGTATTTAGCAGTGACTTCTTCAGCCTGTCCAGATGGTGAATCATACTTGTAGCTTCGCTTGCCCCACATCCCATCAGCGATGACAGCGATAGCAGGTCTACCCTCCATGTCAACGGAGCCCTCCTTGACAGCAGTTTTCTTTTCCTCATGCCCTGCCATAACCATTTCCTGGGATGCAACATTGTGAATTAATTCGCCCAGCTTATCCTCATATTTACCGTATGTCTTGGCGGTCATGCAGTGCATGTTGAGGGCTGCGCATTGTGGATTGAGGTTAGAGTAGCCCCCGCCATCAGCGATTATTCCCGTTACTGCTGCGTCATTCACGCCCATAACCATCCCAGAGTCATCCTGACTGTGAATCACGGTCTCTTTCCTGCACATTTTGCAACGAAACTTCCAGTGGCAACGGAGACCATTCACCCCTTGACCTTTGTATTCGTAATCCATAAATGAACAACCAAACTTGTGTCTGGCAGATAAAATCTGAGAGAACAGGAAGAATTGTTGGACTATGCTGCGGCTCATGTCAATCAGTGGATTTGGCCTGGATTTTCATTTGCGGTATTTGGTACTAGAGGTCTGGAAATAATGCTTGGCATAAACAAATTGAACGCCTCTCAAACTTTGGCATCATAATAGCAAAACATGATACCGGATTTATCACCTTTGGCGTAATTCTAGCGGTTTAATGGGAGATACATCAATCGACATTTCCTTTCTGTATTTGTCCAAATTGAATGGTAGCCCACGACGAGGAGTGGAGGTTTCGGCCATTTCAGATGTTTCGTGGTGTGGGGTAGAGTCTGGCGTGGCGTGAAACCCGCTGAGGTCTGCTTCACTCCCTTCTTATCCCCTGACTTCTGTTTCGACCGCATTCCATGTCATGGATTCTCTTAAAGATTTAACACCACAAGCTATATGAAACTTGCTAATATCGGGAAAAATTCTTCTGAAAGGAGAAATAAATATGGTAGCCAGCCGGCACTGTCCGCTTACCAAACCCACCTTGTGTATTATACAACATCTTCGGAAGCCTTAGCAATGTGATCGTCGTTAACCAGGGCAGTTACAGTTGCTGGAACTTTCCTTGTCACGTGCTGTTTTGCGACATGTTGCATATCAAAGACTAGAGCCAAACAAACTCATAAAATAACCTTTGTCGTAATTTACAATTCGCAATTGAAAAGCAGTGTGCACACTTTCTATTTATACCCGATTTACTTCCTTTTTCAATACTCAATTTCTCATCACGTTTAATTCCTTCTGATCTATACAAACACACGCTACAGCTACACACGAATAGAATAATTACTTTCCAGCATAATAAACTACGTAATCAACTACGTAATCAACTTTTGCACGAAATAAGAATAAATATGACCAATATGGAGCAAAATTTACGAAAAGATCTTGCCCAATACAAGACGAGAAATATATTACCCTGGAAAATGCAGCACTTGCATGCACTTTTATCGAATTACTTACTTCCGTATTCCTTTGGAGCATCTCTTCTTCTTGTAACAGTTTCTCTTCCCATTTCCCATCTCTTGATTTCACACTTAAAAGCAGGGGTACTTATAAAGGCGTTATAAGTTTCTCCTACGCGATATCACGTCCCGAAGGATCACCACGAATGATAGAAACAGAGTGGAGAACCTAGGCAGGAGAAACCTTGAGCGGACGACGGAATCACTCACCACCTGCCACGTTGCCGCCGCGGCGGCCGTGTCAGCGCAGTATGGTACAAACACGTCCACAGCACGGTTCACTTCCGACGAAACAATTAAGATTTTCGGCGTGCAGGGGTTAATACTGATTGACTAATGACGACTGCTGAGAAGAACCCACCCCGGTATGATGACTGCGATGTCCTCTTAGCATTCGACACCTCCTGGCGGAGTGCGACATGCACCGGGATGCACGCGAGCGGCTAGGTATCAGAGGATGCCTACAACAAATCCTAGGCAATGACTCCGATTTTCTATCCCGAGTTACAACTTTTATGAAAGTAACTGGCCTTTATAATAAAATGTAAGTTACCACTGTTTGTAAGTACATATTTATTTTTTTTAATTCATATAAGTATAATAATATCAGTATTGCACTCTTACTTACATTAAACTTAGGACAATATAAATTAGACTCTGGGTTGTGCTAAATGACCTCAGCCGTCGACGCACCCAATAAACGTGCAAAACTACTACTGCAAGCAACGGATACATCTATCGCAGGTTCCATGCAGTAAGATCCGCCGACTGCAGACAGTGGCTCTCTGGTGGCTAAACCGCTTACTAATGCGTAAAAATACCCTTATTTCCTTCCTTCCATGCAAGTTCCTTAATAGCGTATTGTAGCCGCACGGGCGCCTAACCTACGGTTACATCTGAGTGCCGACTAGCGCAGCAGGAGAACGGGCCGTGATATAGGTTCTTCGTGAAAATCGTCGCACGGAAGATAGTTCACTGGTAATTGGGAATCATTAAATTGCATTCTTTAAACAATATTTATTATAATGAGAAAACAAATTTATACGTTATCACCCACAAGGTAACAAAGGTCTCCCCAGATCTCGGAAATACTAACCAAGAGTGCGGATTACAACGATAATACAAAATAGTTGAAAGCGAAACGAAGTGGAAATGCAAAAAGCAACGAATGCCTGGACGCAGCCACTCGACTAATTAACAAAAAGGAAGCTCACACATAAAATCCCCTGAATCATCATCGCCATTTCGCGTAATATCATGATCGCGGTTGACCCACAACGTCTTTAAGATTGACGGGACGGAAAAACGTGGATATTATTAGGGGAGGACGACCAGCGCGGCAGGTCCCTCCCGAGCATTGGGTTCGCGACGACCCTCCAGCATTCGGTCGTGATTACTCCTTGGGAATTCCCCTTAGCTCCTTTGCTACCAGAGGACCAGGAGAGAGACTCTCCCTTTTGCTGACCAGGATAGACTCCCGGCCTTCTACCGAGACCCGTCGTCTTCTGTCGCATGAGAGAGAGACTCCTTGCCTTCCCGCTGCCGATCCGAGAATGGCCGCCGCCTACTTCCTCGGTGATCAGCTAGCCTCCTCGCCTCCAGCTGGCCGAAGTCCGAAGTAGTTTCAAGGCCTAGGTCAACCTTGAACTCACTCGTGAACTTCCTTTATTTCCCCACATTAAACCCCTTACACGCGCCTGCCTCTCTATCCCTTCGCGTTCGCTATCGTTCAACACCCGGTGGAGTTACAATACAGAATAAGGGAATGGTAGAGGGAACTCCATTTAATAAATAAGTTACTGAATTTTATGAATTTATTTTCAGTATCAGAAACATTACCTATCAATTATATCTTGTATATTAACTTCTACAATAGGTTCATTTTCCTTCGCCCTCCGTTCATTTTCTCTCTTCCGCCTCTTCCCTTCAGCTCTCCTGGATTAGGAGACGAGAAACCATTCTCCCAAGCTTCTTTTAATCATGACCAAGTCAAAAGCTGCTCCTGGCATAGTTTCGCCTGCACACCCTCTGCATAACAATTGATTTAAATATATGAGAATCTTTTAAATAATTAATTTAATCAGTCAAAAACGTTTTTCACTATATGACAAAATTAAGCTAAATATAAATTTTATTGCATTTGGTGTCCAACAGTAAAACTTTATTTATGTAACTGACATCACGAGAGTACTGTACCATAGAGCAAGGCACAATACTGCCAAACCAAATGAATGAAGCCACTTACTAGTGAAACAATAGTCAACATCTGTTGATAAACAGTAAATTATCCTATTGATTTACGAGCACTGGCATAGAGCCACCAATCTTATGCATTGGTATTTCGTACTTATTTTAAATTTAACTGGGACAGTACACATCAATTCTAATCATTGAGAAGTATTTGGCGAAAAAGCCTGGTTCAGCTGACTTAAACATTTTCAGGAGAACTAATTTATGAAGATTTCAGCAGTGGGTACATAGTGTTCATTTCTATTAGTCTACCAAGCCTGTGACCAGAAAATCTAACATAAGATTTTGACATTTGCTTGCAATGCAGTAAAAATTAGGACTATGCTAGGAAAAAGAGGAAACTAAGCCTTGCACCTTCCACCTCGGCAACTCATTAAATCCACGGGAATTCCTAGCAAACTGACTGGGAATACACCTGGACACTTTGGACAGGCTTTGGAATTGAAGACAGCAAGGCTACTGGCGCGAAACCTCACCGGAAATGAACCGTTTGTCCAAGCAGTCATCATTTTCTTCATCACACCTAAACGAATAAGGCATGTATTCGAAGGGGAACTGAGTAACCATCTTCGTCCCAGGGGCGGAATTCTGTACACACCTAACGACACCTATCGGTATCGGTGGCTACCGACGGTGGTCGCTTACACCGATGGTCGAACTATTCTGCACACGCCACCTACCGACAGTCGTCGGTGCAAGCGACCTAACTGACGACAAGCAATTGTCGGTAAGGAAGCAGCACCTGCGCGCGAGGCTACAAGTTTTGACCAATGATACAGTATGACACAAACAAGAAAAAGTGCACCATCGAATTGCGAAATATCTTGGCGTTGTTGCGTGATTTGAAATCCACGTCAGTCTAGACATGGATTATTCCGGAAGGTATGTACGATTATAACTAATTAAGTTAATATTTATAAATAAAATGTGGCTCTAATAAATACAACATGTGTAGGATAATGATAAAGATAATTTTTTGTGAGAGAATACTTAAAACAAATAATTAATTTGTGGTGCTATCTCCATGAAGAAAAAATACGAGCATGATTATAATTAAGGCCTTGCAATAATATGGATTTACCCGATGCAAATATCCGTGAGAGGAAATGAGAAAGTTTTTCTTGCAAATAATCGTTTGCATTCTCAAGCTATGAGGGGAAAACAAAATGTACACCTAAATAGGTGCAGCTCGAGCTTAGTAAAAAAATGGCCTTCTTTTATTTGCTCACAAATATATATCAGTCTGCCAATAGAATTGAAATCCATTACTTCTACGAAGGAATTTAAATCTCAATTAAAACTATGTCTTATTGAGATTGCTTTTTACAACATTAGTGAATATTTTGGAAGCTAATATTTTTGTATTTGCATGTGTATTTTATTTTTCCATTTTTTTATTGACGCCCTCTGACCTAAATGGAATAAAGATTATTATTATCTAATATGTAACCGCAACGAGTCCCCAAGGGGATCAACTGTATGTGATAGAATAGAAATTTACTCCGAATGAGTGACAGGTAACGAGTTAGTGGGAAATCTTTCAAATTTATCAATGTTTGAATTGAATGAACGCCATGAAAAATGCGGTTTTGTGCGTATCATTCAGGCGTGATGCAATATTTTTTGAGCTAACTATTCACACAGCTGATCTACATCTACCCGATACCCTGCAAGCCACCGCTAGGATGTGTGGCAGGGGGTGAAGATCAGCTAGCATGCACTGTAGACTTGTAAACATGCTACTATAGGGTCTCGGGCAACCAGATTGTTAGTATCTACTTAGTAAATTACGGATTGGTTATTAATACATGCATCATGCCCTGAAGTCTATTCTGCATACTGTGTAGATGCTAGACTGCGTAGATGAATGTTATCTGATATCAATGCTTATATATATTCAATATTGAATTGGCATTCTGTACAACAATCTCCGTCCAACTCATCTCCAATAATTTCCTGCAGTGACAAGAAAAGTAGAGCATCAAGGACGACTAGCTCTAAATGTGAATATTTGGTTGCCTACATGGAATATCATCGCAAGTTTGCTGTTGGCCAGTTTGTGGGGAAAGATGGAAGGAAAGGTAGCCTGGAGCAG
Organism: Platycnemis pennipes; assembly: GCA_933228895.1. Classification (NCBI taxonomy): domain Eukaryota; kingdom Metazoa; phylum Arthropoda; class Insecta; order Odonata; family Platycnemididae; genus Platycnemis; species Platycnemis pennipes. The sequence goes on along the minus strand of OW121851.1, from coordinate 124,150,692 downwards.
TTGGAGAGACTTTGCAACGAACTTAATGCTATCCCGCAAGGAGCATGGAAAACTGCAAAGCAATGGCAGATAGAAATTTTAGTGAGTGGAATGGAATTTTAGTGAGTGCATTACCATTATGTACTTTCTATTTCATATTCTAGCTTAATGCTGCCACTCTTCCCACAGGTTTGGAGGGACATGAAGTCAAAGGCCTCCCGCTAGGCTTCCCAGCTGAGGAGGGAGAGATTAAAAACCCCCCCTGCGGGTAGGGGGATTGAGAATACTCCCTCAGTATCCCTGCTTGTCGTAAGAGTCGACTAAAAGGGCGGGGAGAAAACCCCGAGCCAACAAGGGTTGAGCCCGGACAGTCTTGTGCGTCAACTGTCTGTGTGCGGCCATACCACCTGGCCTGCGATCCACCCGCATTTTTGCCGTGTGCGGAGACCCGTAAGGAGGAGAAGGGGATCCTGGAGGGTGAGGTCCGTGGTTCCCAGCCGGGTGTCGGATGCCCGGTATGGACTATGGGCCAATACCCCTCTTCGGCCCCGGATTCAATGTAAACGGGCGGCCGGGAGCTAGCCACTCCCGGTCAATCGGCTTCCGATACGTTCGGTGGCGAGTGCCAGGGAGGTGGGGGTCTGCGTAGGGCGGTCGGAGATGCACGGGTTTGGTGGGCCCGTTGTTGAAAGATCCAACCCGAAACAGACAACCATTTCTAAGGTGCTATATCCCCTCGGGTAGCCCTGGCGACCGCACCGGATTGCGGTGCGGCTTCCCAAATGTGTGGCTCCATGGTGGGTGGGGAGCCCGGGGGACGAAATTTAAAATTGGTACGGCGGAAAGCATCCTTCCACCAAGGGCAATTTAAAAGGTTTTAAAGATCCCGCCCAGATATTGGAGGGGGAGATAAAGGTTTTTGTGGAAGCAAGCGCTTCCTTGTAATGAGATTTGAGAAGGAAGGCGAGACCTTTGCCAAGGTTTCCCCTTTTCTTATAAGAAAAGTTTTGTCGGCAATGGTGTCTGGCGACATAAAATCTGCGAAAAGGCTTCGAGATGGTACTTTGCTTTTAGAAACGGCAAACATAGCTCAGAGTGAAAAGCTCTTAGCTATGAAAAAATTCCATGACATTCCTGTGAGAGTAGAGGCGCACCGCACATTGAATAATTGTCGGGGAGTAATTAGTCACATCGATCTCCTCCATGTATACGTCGACGAGATAAAGAGAGAGATGTCCTTTCAAGGGGTAAGCGATGCTCGTCGACTGACTACCAGGCGCAACGGTGTGGTAACTAATACTACGTCCGTGGTTCTTACCTTTGCGTTGGACAAGCTCCCCGACAAAATATTCATTGGCTACGAGTCTTTGCCGGTGAGACCTTTTATTCACGCACCCATGCGCTGCTTCCAGTGCCAGCGTTTCGGCCACATCGCCACGCAATGTGAGGGCAAGGCCATCTGCCCACGCGGCCTGGATTCGCATGAGGGAGAGGAATGTGTGACAGATCCACACTGCGAGAACGGTGACGGTACACACCCGGTGTACTCTCGCAAGTGTCCTAAAATGCTGGAAGAAAGGAAAGTCATGGAATTGAAAACTTTGGAAAAAATAACTTAATTCGAGGCGAGGAAAAGAAATAGGGCGTTAGCTGCCCCGTCTTTTCCCGATCATTTGCCTCCGTTGCCGTTGTACAAAAAGGGGTACGCAGACCGAAGATATGGATAAGAAAAATAAAGTAGCGACAAAAGAATTAGCGAAGCCGGTGAAAACCTTGGCACCGGCTACTAAAAAAAACCACTACTACTGCGGGTTCCCCCAATAGAACCCTACAAAAAATAGTCCCGGGACCACAAATAAATCGCGCGGGAAGACACCATCCCCCTGGCCATCCGGTGTGTCCAAGCTTGGACAGTCGGAATCTATGGAGGGGGATGAAAGTCTCTCTGAGACAGAAATCCTCCTCGCGAAACAATCGGGGAGAAGACGTTGATCCTCCCTTAGCACGGATAGCTCGATTTTAGCCATTTTTATTTGTATATATCAGTTTTAAAATTTATATTATATTTATGGCTTTTATCTTGCAGTGAAACTGCAATGGATTTTAAAGTCATAAGGAAGAGATGACACTTTTAATCCAAGATTTTAACCCTTCTTGTATTTTCTCCAAGAGACACATTTTAAGAGGACGGACAAGGGTAATTTAAATGGTTTTAACGATTTTAGATTTGACGACACCAGTGGCAATCAGCCCATGGTGGAGTGGCTGTCTACATTCGGGAGGCCCTTTACACCTCCCGAGTACAGCTAACACACCGTTTCAGCCGGTGGCGGTAACGGTGCACGCCCCGGAACCGGTGACGTTGTGTAACGTTTATCTTCCGGAGGCTGCACCGGTTACTCGTTTTAATTTGGACGCCCTTGTCCGTCAACTCCCGAAGCCCTACATTGTATTAGGAAATTTTAACGCCCATGACACCCTATGGGGGAGTTCTAGGAGACAGTGCGACCGAAGAGGTCGTAATTTAGCCAATTTTATTTTAGATTTTAACTTGATTTTATTGAATAACGGGGAGAAAACCCGTTTTAACGCTTTTAACGGTCAGTTCTCAGCGATTGACCTATGCATTACTTCGAGCAGTTTAACACGCGGAGGCCCGGAATCTTTTACCTCCTAGAAAGCCCGCACGGGTCATTTTGACCCGAAGTATCTCTTTTGCCGTTCTTGGAGTTTTTCTTTCCATTTAATGGTAGAATGTTATTGCTAGATGTTAAAGCACTGCTAGTTACAATAATTATAATGCAATCAATATTTTTGATCATTTTATTGAACATCAGTAGAATAATTCATATCACAATCAATGCATATCTTTGACAAAAATGCAGTACATTTACCACACACCGGCCTCTTGCACCTGTAGCACGAATCCATTGTCTTGTTTTTATTTCCCTTGCATTTAGATATAAGACACTTTCTTCTTTTTTCGCGAATTTGATTTGAATCTACGATATTGCGCGAAACATTGCGCGATACCCTTGAATTCTTGTAATCCTCGCATAGTTCAGAAACCAATTGCAGTAAAAATTTGTGCCGAGGTATTTCTATCCCTGTAATTTCACGGTAGAGCACACTTGCGTTTATGGCTGAGAGATCCAACAAATTGTAAAACACCGATACTGGCCAGCGGCGTGTACAAGCTCGCACGGAGTACTTACGCGCCATTTGATCTACACAGTCAACGCCACTTTTTGTAACATTATAAAATAACACAGTTTCTGTTTTTTTTTTTGGCCGGCGGAAATCGAAACATAGGAGTGCATTGAACTCAATACCAGTACATTCTTTTTCTTCCTACACTGATATGCAGTAAGTGTCATATCATCAGACCTAAGAACGGCAGTGGAATACATTGGAGCATCTGAATTTTTGAATATTGCAGGAACTTCTTTACGAACACGATTCATTGTTCCCACTATGCTAGTACGTTTTGCTTTCAATTTGTTTACAAGAGTGGTTGACGTAAAATAATTGTCTGTCGTTATGTTCCTGCCTTTATTGAGATAAGGCTCCATAAGCTTCATTATTACACTCTCGGCCAACGACTCGCCATGAGGACGAAGTTCGTCTTTCCCAAGATAAGATATTGCATTACACATGTATTTACTATTAGCATCCACTAGCACCCAAAATTTTATACCAAATTTGTCAGGTTTCTTTGGCATATATTGAATGAATGGACATCTACATTTGCAAGGAAATAATTGTTCATCGCCGGCCAAATATTCTCCAGGCTTGTAGCAAAGTATACAATTATCAATGAATTTGCCCCACAATTCAGATACCAGAGCGAATTTATCATTTTTTAACCTCTCCAACCTATTAGACTTACGGACAAATCTGAGGTAAGTCATAATTTCTTTGAACCTGTTCTTAGACATAGTATTTCTAAAAAATGAAGGACCCCACGTAGTATTCCAGAGTAAATCTAAATCTAACGCACGGCTACCATATGCCCCTCGGGCGTAAAGCAATGCAATGAACGCTTCTAGTTCTGAAAGTGAAACTGACCAGCTTTCATCGCTAGTGATTCTACGGGCCTCGTCTTGCGTGCATGTCTGTACATGCTTTAGCATTTCATTAGAAAAAAGCAAACGCCAAGCGCTAAGGGCACGACCATTCTCCACACAACGTTTTGCATGAGGTGTTGGACCTGAAACTTCACTCACTATATTTTGGACTGCCCTCCGCCCGGGAGCTTCTACTCCAATTTCAGACACCACCCACTTTACCGTTCCATTTTTTGATATAATAGTCTCACCAACCTCAGGTAGAGTCAAATTACGCAATCCTGTACTTTTTCCACCACCTTTTTGATGTCCACTCGTAAACACACCACCCTCAACCACAGTTGATGCAGTCTCATCTTCATCAGAATCCTCAGACTCGATATTGATTAGTGCACGGGGCACCTGTCCGCAGGTCCGTCTTCGTCGACTGCTAGACGGCCGAATTTGGTTAGCTGCATGCTCATGGAATGTGCCAGCGGTCGATCTTCTATATCGCCCTCTCTTAGCTTCAAGTAAAATAAAATACGGCAAAAATTATATAACCATACAAAAATCATACTATTGGCATTGATGAGTACCCACAATATTTTATTTCGATCAGTCAGATAAGACACAAAAAATACAATACCCACATTTTACCGCTTCAGGTTGATCATCCGTAAAGTCTTCTTCAGTACCGGAATTACTCTCTCCTTCCATGTCTCCTGGTAGATAATCCTGATCACCATCACTCAATCACACCGAGTCATCTCACCGACGTCCGATTCATTATCTGAAATTTCTTGCGGTATATTCAAAATTTTTATTGGGGATACAGCACGGCGTCGTTTCATGGTGGCAATGTTACCCTCTCCAATACCAGATGTCACGTATGCACAAGTTTATATAGAGGCGAGAAGGAGGGGGAGGTAAGAATAGATAAGGCGGATGAAAGGGGAAAGGGAAAGGAGAGAAGGGTTGACAAGGTAGGAATGTAATGTAAGAAAGTTAGGTACAATGTAGGTACAAGGTAGCGGAATGAAATGTAGGAGATGTACAATGTAGGAATACCATCAATTATAAAGCCGGTGGGTGAAACTAAGGCGTATAGCTCTTCGGGTCAAAATGACCCGGGTGGGCCTTCACTGTAATATTTTTAAATCGGGCTGAAAATGATATGGTATATCCAAAATATTTTACCCTAAGCTTAATAACGTCATTTCGTGAAAAGTCACGGTGTATTTTACTATTATTCCCAAATTCATGAATGTAGTGACACTTTAAAAGTCCCGTAGGGTCAAATTGACCCGTACGGGCTCCGTGTGTTAATTAATAAAATACAAATATCCGTGCTTAACGTTTTGTGTGGGAGCGATCATTTTCCCATTTTACTCAAAAGAGACCAAATACTCAACTTCGAGTATATTTGTCCTGGTAACTGGATTATCTGGAAAGCTGACTGGTCTTATTTTAAAAAAGTATTACATTTTAACCATGATGAAGCTTGTGACCCTATATTAAATATAGAGAGATTGACGAACTCCCTGATAGAAAGCGCAAGGTGCAGTGTTCCTCGGTCAAAGGGCACCTAACTGAGACCAGCAGTACCGTAGTGGAATGAGGAATGCGCCGCGGCAATTCGACGACGGAAGAAAGCGCTGAGAATTTTTTAATAAATATCCTACTGCAACGAATCTATCCTCATTCCGCCGCCTACGAGCTAAAGCTCGACAGGTAGTAAGAGAGGCAAAAAAGGCGCCTTTAATGGAATTTGTATCGGCAATAAACTGCCGAACTCCACTTACAAAAGTTTGGAATAAGGTGAGGAGTATATCGGGGAGCCAGAAGCGACTTGGCGTACATCTTCTTGGGGTCGGCAACAACGTGTTAACATCTCCACGTAATATTTGTGAGGCCTTTGGTCAATTATACGCCAAGGCCAGTAGTGACGAGAGTTGCCATCCACAACAAATGTGGCATAAGGAGCGTTACGAGTCTGTCCAGCTTACCTTTGAGTCGCGGACGGTGGCAGATTACAACCTACCTTTCTCCTTGTGGGAACTAAGCTCAGCCATTGCAGACTCCCATGACACCGCTCTGGGAATGGACCAGATCCACAATGCCTTTCTTCGGAATCTTCCGGAGAGGGCATTGCCGGAGGTCCTTCGCACCCTCAACCAACTTTGGTCTGAGGGAAGCTTCCCACCTTCCTGGCGGGAGTCTTCAATAGTTCCAATCCTAAAACAGGGTAAAGAGACCACCGATCCGAACAGCTGCAGACCGATATCCCTCACCAGCTGCCTGTGCAAGGTAATGGAAAGAATGGTGAATCGGCGGCTCGTCTGGTGGCTGGAGCACCAAAACCTTCTTTCCGTCAGCCAGTGTGGATTTCGTCGTGGCCGCTCGACTATTGACCACCTAGTACTAGCGGACAATTTCATCCAGGAGGCCTTTCTTCTCCGCCAGCACGTCGTAGGTGTCTTCTTCGACTTGGAGAGGGCATACGATGGAGTCTGGCGGAAGAAGATTCTAATAGTTTTACATGAATGGGGTCTGAGGGGTAACATGCTCACCTTTATTCGTAACTTTTTAGTAGACCGGGTGTTTAAGATTAAAATTGGCCGTCATCTATCTAGTCAATATAATCAGGAAAACGGAGTGCCACAGGGCTCCGTACTGAGCGTCACGCTTTTTGCAGTCGCGATAAATGAGGTGGCTGATTGCATCAAACCACCCATTATGGGATCGCTCTTTGTGGATGACCTTGCGATGTTCTGTAGGTCTTCCAAACTCGTCTCTGCCGGCAGATTGTTACAGCTCACCATCAACAGTCTGGAAGACTGGTCCCAAAGGAATGGATTTAGGTTTTCATTCCAGAAGACAAATTGCGTTCATTTCTACCGACGGAGGGGAATCTTTTTTTCACCTGTGTTGAAGCTAGCTGGCAGAAACCTCCCTTGTGTGGAATCCGTGCATTTTCTTGGAATGACACTCGATTTTAGCCTCAATTGGCGGCGACACATAGAGGAGTTGAAAAATAAATGTCATAGGTGTCTAAACATCTTAAAATGTCTAAGCCACTCGACATGGGGAGCAGACCGCAAAATGATGCTTCTGCTCTACCGTTCCCTTGTCCGCTCTAGGCTTGACTATGGCTCAGCTATCTATTCTTCGAGCCGTCAGTCGTACATGAGACCATTGACGACGATTCAAAATGCGGGGTTACGGCTGTTCACTGGCGCCTATAGAACTAGCCCGGTCGTCAGCATTTATGCTGATGCAGGCCAGCCGCCGCTCTCATGCCGGAGGAATTTTTTAATGTGCAGTTACGCGGCCAAAGTCTTTACCACTAAGGCACACCCCTGTTTTAAAATACTTTTTAAACCTAGATTTTTAGAAATTTTTAATACAAGGACAAGGTCTACCAGACCACTTCGCATTCGTTTTCAACAATTTATCGATAGTGCTGCATTATGCTCACGGAAGTGTATCGCATCGGATACTCGAACCACCCACCTTGGTTAACTCCAACGCCTAAAATATGCTCTATTCTAAATAGCCGGCGAAAAAGTTGCACCACCGCATCGGAATATCAACAGTTCTTCCGAGAATTCTTAAGCAGTCACTCCGATGTTATCCCCGTGTATACGGATGGGTCAAGGTCGGATATTTCGTGTGCCTGCGTAGTCACCTCGGCCCATCATGGAGTCATCCAGGCCAGGCTAAGCCCGCTGTGTAGTGTGTACACAGCGGAACTCCTGGCCATCAAGATTGCTGTGGACGGGATAAGAAGTTCTGGTAGCTCCTATGCCGTATGTGCTGACTCCATGAGCTCCCTGGGTTCCATTTCCTGAATTTTTCCCATGCACCCTATAGTACAGGACATACAGTCTTCCCTCTTATCCCTTGAGAGGAAGGGAATTAATATCATGTTCGTTTGGGTTCCTGGGCATGTGGGAATTGCCGGAAATGAGAGGGCAGACATATTGGCAAAAGATGCCTTGCCCATCCCAGAGCAAGCGCATAACCTTGTACCATGCGAAGACCTCCGATGCATGTTTAGCAAAGTAGTGAAGGGGCAATGGTATAATGCGTGGGTAATCCCAGCCAACAATAAATTGCGGTGTGTTAAACCGGTTGCATCTGCATGGCCCTCTTCCGTCAGGGGTAGTCGGAGGGAGGAAGTCATCATCACACGCTTGCGAATAGGGCATTGCGCCCTGACCCACTCCTTTCTCTTCACGGAAGAGAAAATTCCACCGCGCTGTGAAGATTGCGATTCTCCTCTCACTGTCCGACACCTCCTGACGGAGTGCGTCAAGCATCGGGATGTACGTAATAAGTTAGGCATCAGCCGAGTCCTAGAATACGTTCTCGGTGACGACCCTGATCGCCTAAGTCGCGTTATTTTATTTTTCAAAAAAATAGGCCTTTTAACCAAAATATGATTTTACTAGTTCTTTTTCAGTTAATACATGTATAGTTTGATACATACATATTTAATAACAATTCGTTAATACGCTTACGATTAGTGTTAATTAATAATTCTACTGTGTTTATATCTTAGGTTGTGTATGGTGGGAATGACCACGGCCGTCAACGTACCTTAAAAACCTAACTCTACTACTACTACCACACCTGAAGGGAGAGTTGGGGTTAATGACATCGGTCAGGCAGAGGAAGCAGCGTTGCTAGAGGTCATGGCACTACCTACCCCACCTCTAATAGGAGGACAGGTACTCTATATTACTTGCACATGTAATCAAACTTTACTGTCAAGCACACAGTACATGAATATTAATGCTTGACAGGCTTTGAGTTGACTTCAGCCTTCATTGTAAACCATGACTGCAGCAATTCTATGGAATACTGAGATCGGTGGAATTATTGAATGGCATACTTCACACTAATCACTAATATAAAGAGTTATTCTCTTTTAATAGCTTTCAGTGTTGGGTGCACACATAGTAAGTCCCTGCATAAGTGAATACATGGACCTAAATTTCTATATCTTACTGCTTATTTTATACATTCCAACATCGATACCACTCCTTGGAATATAGTAACATTCCTTCTATCCTCTGCCTCAGTGTCTGCACGTGGAGGGGAAAGGTTTTCTTCCCAATTAAATAGTGCCAGGGACCAATTTCTTGAAATTTCAAGAATAAATGCAGCAGCAATGGAAGTAAGTACAATTGGTCTTATAATAACATTGCATTATATTTCACATGCTTCATACAGTATTTTTAAAAAAATTCAGGCAATGGCAGGGGCAATCAATAAAATTGCTGATACTGCACTAATGCAAGCAGAGGCAGCTAAGGAGGAGCTGCCAGTGAAAAAGAAAAAAATGGGCTTGTTGAGAAATATAGAAAATTTATTGGAAAATCTAGTTAAATGAAAATGGTGTTATTGAAAAATGGGCACAAAAATAAAATACATATGAATAGAAACTGTAAAAATTTTCTTCCATTATTTCCTGCCATACTTTCTAGAAATGAAACCGGCTTGTATTCTGTTAGCAAGGGCCCGCTCTTCCGACGGATTACCCTGGTCATCGTCCTCCTCCTTATGGTTGGGCATATGTTCCAACAAATGGGCCTCAATTTCCTCATCATCAACTGTAACGTCTCTAATTTTGTGGTTTATCCTCATATTGTGCAGCACTGCACATGCATTAACTATTTTACCCGCCACACTGTGTTTGTACATGAGACGCCTCTGTGCAGACAGACATCGAAATTCTGCCTTTAAAACGCCAAAGACGCGTTCAATGTAGCTTCGTGCAGCACATAACTCTTCATTGTACAGGTAATTGGGGGTGCCTGGTTGCTCATTTTTTAAAGGAGTCATCAGCCAGGGCTCAAGAGGGAATCCATCATCGGCTATGAAAGAAAAGGAGACACCATGAACAGTTGGGTGTAAGAGTATATTTATTAGGATATGAAGCTTTTATTTTACTTACTACACTAGTTTTTGATTTGCCATCTTTGAAAATGAAGGAAGTTCCAACCTTATGGAATTTGACATTTTTATCAAAGAAGCTTAATATGCTATTAGATAATTGACCATGGAAAACTTTTCTGGGTTAATATTATTTGCTAATTTATAAGATAGGGTGCCGCTCAGGAAGTGTTTTAGCCATTTGATAAACCTTGAGTGATTGGTAGAAACTTTTTTAAGACCATGTTTTCTTCCAAAACCATTGTCTTGAACAGGTGGTTTATGCAAGAGGAAATTCATTAATATAATACCTACGTACTTGGAAGAGGTGAATAATTTCATTTTTTACACAGAGTTAGGAATTCAAGGGACATTAGTGGTACTGAATTTAGAATGGACTGATATTTGGAGGTATCTATATAGTGTGTCAACAGATGATTGAAATTAAGAAAGGGAATGTATAAACGAAACAAAGGTTCTTGAATTTTGAGATAGTCCCTGGCCACCTCAGTGTGCTGCACTCTGACATATTTTTATTCATAGATGGGCTATTATTCCATAGCAGAAAAGTCGTTGAATATTTTGAGAGAATTTGTGTAAATGAGATGATATTGAACTTTGTTAAGATTATTTATGATTATAGCAAAAGGAAAGTCATGGGTGAGTGTAGTGGAAGGGACTTGAAAGAGGATGGGTTGGGATGAGTGTTAAAAACTGGAGAGCTTGTATGGAATACTGCATAAATTTAATAGCACAAATGGAATTATGGGAAGTCCTAAGGTCAGTGTCGAGCATGTAAGATTAATAAGCGACATAAGTAACGTATCGGCACATGATATCAGAATGTAATTGATGAATGGATAGTAGATAAGTTCAACATACCAATCAACCATGTATTCCGCTCCCCATTACTGCAATAGAGGCTCATTATTTCACGTACAGGGGGATTCGCCCAGATGTAGGCATCATGCCTAGCCCCAGGATAGCGAGCATTTATATTTAATATTTTAAAGTCAGGATTGCATATCTAGAAGAAAGAGGGCATAATATTTGCTATACTACTGGAGATAAGATTGGTAGCTAGTAAGTGTTACTACTGACGAGACACTTACTGCCTGAACATTGAGGGAATGGACACCCCAATGATTTACATATGCCTTCTCATGGATTTTAGGAGCTAATATGTGTACATAGGTACAGTCTAGTGCCCCCAAAGTCCCATAGAATGGTTGGGGAGCAACTCTAAAATTTTCTCTAGCAGTATGCCTCTCTTCCGGAGTCATGGGGAATTTAACCCATTGCCTCAGCAGTACATTATTGATGGCACTGGTAACATCCTTTACACAACGACTCACAGACGGCTGGCTGAGAGCCAAATTCCAGTGCTCTCCAATCGCCCGTTGATAACAGCTAACAGCATAAAATCTAAGTGCAGTTAATACCTAAGGCAGTATAAAAGATGGAATTAGTTGAAACTGAGGGAAATGTATGCAATTAGAATAAGAGATCTATTCATACATAGAGTTATTGTTTACATGTGATGGTCCAAGTAATATTAGAGGAGTTCTAGTCAGAGTGGGATGGAATTGCTGCAGGGGAGGAATTTAATAATAAAATATTTATAAGATTAAGATAAGTAAACACTCACGAATTTGCAACGATTTAAACCCATGAGGTGGGTGTTCGCAGCACCGCCATATTGGTGTTTCCCAGCTTCGGCACCAGGTGTCACGGTGTATGTTGAGTGCATTTTCTGCAGTATAATAGTTGGCGGGAGAAGGCGGGGAACAGAAAAACAGTGGAAAGTGTGTTACGAGACTCCTCACAATCGTTGAAACTGCAGAATAACATGAACGGGATATGGGTATTGAGTCACCTCACAATCGATGAAACTGCACAAAAACATGAAAGGGGTGGGGGTTTTGAGACACCCCACAACCGATGAAACTGCAGTCGAATCGCAGGTTTTTGTCGGACGATCACCAATATTAGGATTGATCACTTATTTCGCATTCCAAACAAAACTAGGTGAGGAGGAAAGGACCTCGTCTGCCTCGGCAGCCACAACGGACGACAATAGACGATCGAATCAACAAGTTCGCATTTTAAACAATGCCCTTCGGAAGCTAAAACCCAACGTCCCACGACATCGCGTATTTAAACAATGCCCTTCAGAAGCTAAAACCCAACGTCTCATGACATCGCGTATTTAAACAATGCCCCCGCGTATTTAAACAATGCCCCATCTTTAAACAATGCCCCATCTTTAAACAATGAAGCTGAAACCCACCGTCACTCTGCGCAGGACGTAGGGAAGAGGTGAAATGTAGCGGAACTCTCTAGCGGTGGTCTCGGGAACAACCCAAGATGGCGTTGAAAAACATCGATTTTCATGTGAAAAATGGTGACCTCCTAAACTAACCTAAAACCTCCAGTAGCGATTCCTACGACGCTCCATTCATTGCGATGAAGGACCGATATGAGTCGTCTCATCTCGACTTTAAGGAAACAAGCGAGCCTGCTGATTATAATGCTCCTTTTAGCCTATGGGAACTCAGGTCGTCGATAAATGATTCTCGAGACAGTTCTCCTGGAATGGACGACATCCATAATTCCTTTCTCCGGAATCTTCCAGAGTCAGGGTTTAGGGAAATGCTTCGGACCCTCAACCAACTTTGGTTCGAGGGAAGATTTCCAGATTCCTGGAGAGAATCCGTGGTCGTTCCCATTCCTAAAGTGGGAAAGGATAGAGCTGAGCCGAATCATTATCGACCTATCTCCTTAACCAGCTGCCTATGTAAGATCATGGAAAGAATGGTAAATCGCCGACTTGTCTGGTGTTTGGTACGGCGAGGTCTTTTTTCTGATATACAGTGTGGCTTTCGGCGGGGAAGGTCCACAACTGACCACCTAGTATCGCTGGACACATTCATACAGGAAGCTTTTCTACTCCGCCAACACGTCGTTGGGGTCTTCTTTGACCTGGAGAAGGCCTACGACCGAGTGTGGCGGTGGAAGATTCTAAAATCGCTGCACGATTGGGGCTTTAGGGGTAACTTGCCCACTTTTATTAAAAATTTTTTAACAGCTCGTGTTTTTAAAATTAAGATTGGTAGCACCCTGTCAAGATTTTTTAGCCAGGAAAATGGCGTGCCTCAAGGCTCTGTACTAAGTGTAACGCTCTTTGCCATTGCAATCAACGACATAACTGACTGTATAAAAGAGCCGGTTAAGGTTGTTTGTTGACGACCTAGCTATATTTAGCCGATCGTCCAAACTTTCCTGTGCTACAAGACACACCCAGCTCTGTCTTAACAAACTGGACAAGTGGTCACGAAGCAACGGATTTCGTTTCTCTTCGGAGAAGACAAAGTGCGTTCATTTCCATCGACTTAGAGGGTTTCACATCCCACCCACGTTAAGGCTTGGATGCAAAGAGTTAGCCTACGTGGAGTCTATTCGCTTCCTAGGCATGATTTTTGATTATCGTCTTAATTGGCAAGAGCACATTAAATCTTTAAAGGAAACCTGTTTTAAAATCTTAAATATTTTACGTTTTTTAAGTCACTCGACGTGGGGCGCTGATCGCACGACATTGCTTTTACTGTACAGGTCGCTTGTGCGTAGTAGGCTCGACTACGGTTCAGTAGTCTACGCAGCAGGACGTGAGTCTTATTTAAGACCCCTATCCACGATCCATAACTCAGGACTTCGGCTGGCTACTGGCGCATTTAGAACCTCTCCCGTCTTGAGCATCTACTCGGATGCCGGGGAACCGCCTTTAGCGACTCGCCGTGATACACTGATGTGTAACTACGCCGCAAAGATTTTATCGATGAAAAGACATCCTTGTTTTAACTATATTTTTAACCCTCATTTTTTAGAAATTTTTAATCGAAGGCCAAGGGCAACAAAGCCTTTTGGTGTGCGTTTCAGTAATTTTATCCGAGAGGTTCGTTTTACTTTGCCTGACATATACTCGACTGGGTATCATAAGCACCTTCCATGGACGATACCTCGCCCAGATATTAATTATCGTTTACTTAAATGCCGAAAATCTGCCACTACGTCTGCAGAATACCAACGACTCTTTAAAGAACAATTGGGGAAGTATTGCGGCTTCACCCCCGTATATACGGACGGGTCGAAGTCTGGAACATCCTGTGGCTGCGCAATCGTGTCCTCCTACCACGGAGTTCTGAAAGCGAAACTTGACCCGATCTGCAGTATTTACACTGCTGAACTTTTTGCCATAAATATGGCCTTAAGCCACATTAAACGTCGTAACGCTCGTTATCTAGTGTGTTCTGACTCCTTAAGCGCCTTGCACTCAATCTCGGACCTATTTACTGAACACCCTCTTGTCCAGGATATCCAATCCTCCTTGGCATCCCTAAGTAAGGAGGGCGTGACAGTATCATTTATATGGATCCCGGGGCACGTGGGAATACTGGGCAATGAGAAGGCCGACGCAGCGGCGAAAGAATCGCTCCTGGACACCCAGAGCGCCTCAGCGCTGGTTCCCGTAGAGGATATGAAGTCGAAGCTTAAAAAAATAGTCTTAGAAAAGTGGAGAGAAACCTGGAGATCCATCAATTCCAACAAACTCCGGCTCATTAAACCCGATACATTTGCTTGGTCCACCTCCGTCAGGAACTGTCGGAGGGAGGAAGTCGCAATCACGCGCATGAGGATAGGACACTGTGCCCTCACCCACTCATTCCTCTTCACGGAAGGAAAAGTACCACCGCGTTGTGACGACTGTGATTCTCCACTGACGGTAAGGCATCTCTTGGAGGAATGTGCAAGGTATCAGGCAGTACGCGAACGATATAATATAACTGGGCAACTAGAAGAGATTTTGGGCGATGACCCTGAGAAAATAGACAAATTGTTGAATTTTCTAAAAGAATCCAACCTAATAAATTCCTTGTAGTTAATAATCCACTGTGGACGCAAAGCACCTTGTTAAGTGTATGTATATATGCGTGTAGTAATATTGCCATGGAAAAGGGATACCCACTGAGCACAACTGACCAAAGGAGCAAATAACTAGCAGTAGTGGTGCGAAATGACCCTAGACGTCGACGCACCCGTAATAACCGAATCTACTACTACTACAAATGGTGATTTTCGGAGTGCTATATCTCATGAAATAATGGCATTGGAGCAATGAAAGTCATGTCATAATAAATCTCCATCCTTCCTCTACCTAACACAGTTGGAATGAAAGTGCTAATGAACACCGTTTTTGCAGGATAAATATTCGAAGTTAGTGACCCTTAAGCTCACATCTACCGATTCATCTACTGATTGGTCTTTGTCATCAGAAGCATTGACTATGGAGCGCTTGTTCAGTATGTCTAGCAAGGGCCTAACTTTTCCCATTTTATCACCTGATGGCAGATTCTCATTGTCGCAAACATGTATAAACCTCAGAATTTCCTCGAAACGGTTTCGACGCATTGCCTTAGACACAAGTACATATGAACCTCCTCGGCACTTTCCCAAAACATATGCCTGCTGGGCAAAGGGACATAACCGTTAAGGAACAAGATTCCTAGGAAAGTGTACATTTCCTCCAATGATAGGTGGAAGTTTGGGTGATTTGATTGAGTGGCATACATTACAGAAAATTTAACAATTTCAGAAATAATTTCTTCATTCAAAAATATTTGAATAAATTCCGAGGGGTGGTTTTCACTGGTAAGATTAGAGGCATCCGGATGATTTACACTGGTGCTGTTTGCCTGATTGATGGGACCGCACAAGTCACCTTTTCTCCAGCTCAAGTCCAAGGGCACCTTATGTGGTCCTCTTTTCCTTCTCGCAGTTTGCTCATCTGGGTGAGATGATTCAGGACTTTCGGCATTTTCTTCGAAGTTCCCTGATCGAAACTCGGCTGTGGCGCGAAGCTGACGGTAAGGCAGGGAATCTGGATTGTTGCACATTTCATCTCCTGAGTCCTCATCCGATGAATTATTTTCGGGTGGCTCAGGTGCCGCAGGGGTCCTGCCTGTCCCCCATCCTCTTCAACCTCCTTGTCGATGGAGTGACCCGCCTGAACACCCCATCAATCTGATGATGCCAGGGACAGGGATGATGTCAGGGACAGGCAGGACCCCTGCGGCACCTGAGTCCTCATCCGATGAATTATTTTCGGGTGGCTCAGGTGCCGCAGGGGTCCTGCCTGTCCCCCATCCTCTTCAACCTCCTTGTCGATGGAGTGACCCGCCTGAACACCCCATCAATCTGATGATGCCAGGGACAGGGATGATGTCAGGGACAGGCAGAGTGATGATGACAGGAACAGGGATGGGGTATAAGAAGGTACTGAAGGCATTGTAGGCTATTCATGAAGCAATATCTGCCATATTTTTCCTCACAAAGATACGTGCTGACTGCTAGCGCTACTCACGGATATTAAGGTTTGCATTCGGGTAAAATTAGGAGTATTTAAATGAGTACTATAGCGGTGTACAAACGGAGAATGTTTTTTTTATTTCTTTATAGGTTGGTGAATATGAACCGCCCATAAAATCAGAATTTTCCATTATCTCAGGAGGTAAAGTTTGCCTGAAACATTGATTTCGGTCTCGAACGAAAGTTGACGAATTTCATACTTCAGTTAATTGATCATTTCTTGGTCACCTTTGAATAGCAATTCACAATAGTAATAATATTTGTTGGGCATTGGCCAGATTATATCGGAATACTAGCTAAACCCGGCCACTCTTCGCTGTGGATCAATCTGATATGAAATGAATGGGAAAGTAAAAAAAAGTATTCCAGTGAACATAGATTCACCGAGAAAACACATCATTCAATTCAATACCCTCCTTGCGTTGCTGTGGCTATGCTGTGGAATAAAAGGAAAGGAAGAAAAACGATGTTTTTCACAGAAAATCATCGTTTGATTAAGAAATGAAATCCATAAGATTCCACCAAAACTGAGATGGCGAAAAGGTGATGATGAATTTGATATATGAATGAATGAACAAATGATTTAAGTGAAAAATAATGGGTGATGAAAATGTAAATTATGGATGCAATATTTTTTGGGTGAAGAGACGGTAGGGGGTCACTTTTCTAAAAAAGTTTTTCCATTGATAAGTTTTCTAAAATTTTATTTTTCTAAAAATATTTTTTTCTAATAACAGTTTTTATAAGATAATATATTTCTAAAACAATTTATATACAGACTGGCATAAGTGGAAGAAACATAATCTAACACTATCTTCTGAGATACTATTTTTAACAGCGTTTATCAATCCCACTTCAAAATCAGTCATAACCCAGGCCGGCATGGTAATGCGAATTCCTAATGCTCGTGACTTTGCCACAATTTCTTCAAAAACTTTTGTATACGAAGATACATGCTTATTTTCCAGAAGAGAAAAAACTAAAGGCAGAGCAAAAACTTTATCTTCCTGAGTAACCGAACCCATGATAGTGAAAAATTGATAAAAAATAGTTGGCGCCACCTTAAAAGTGCCATCTGCAAACCAAATTTTACATCGAAATAGTGTTTTTAAATCTGCATTAGTAGCGAAAATTAAAATTCTTCCGTGTTCAGCTTGTTCATCATCACGTGAGTCTTATAATAGAAATCTATCTCCTCTCAATGTTTGATTATATTCATTAGGTATGTGGGTAAGATCCTCCAACCTTTGTGGATTAGACGGCATACCTTGCAGTCTCTTCCGCGTAATTGCTTTTCTAAGATTTGGTCGGTCAGGTAACTGAGACAATATACCTATTTCAAAATTATATTGTTAATAATTATCGTTGTAATTTCAATTTATTAATTTTATATTCAGTATCTTCTGGGCCTTGATAAACAATCACATTTTCTCTCGCAGTAGATGTAATAGCTCGTGCCTGACCAATTTTGCCGATTTCGGCATTTCCAATAAGTTCTGTTTCCGCTTTCTCTTACGTAATAATAAACGTATCCGTCGATATGTAAATAATCTCTTTTGTTTTGTCGCTAGACTACGTGGAAATATTCAGGGCAATAAGGACACAGCTTCTTTTGAAAGAACGAATATGCTCTCTTTTCTTTCTTATGAGGAAGAAGAAGAAGACAACAATACAATAAACAAACACAATAAACGAGAAGCTAGCAACCGGAGATGAAGTGGCACGGGAATTTAAAAAAGCTACATTTTGCGTGCTTTTATATATTCCACAACCATGTTTCGATACTACAATTTGAACACTGAATACTTGAAATTTTGAAATTATAGTTAGTCACAAAAGTATCTACGTTGTTGTTATTGCCGAATTTAACCTATTTCATTGTTATTTGTTCGTTGCTAAATAGAAGAGTATATATATATTTATAGAAATACATAATCTTTCGAAGAATGGATTTTTAGAAAAATAGCATTTGGAACATGATTACTTTTAGAAAAAAAATTTTAGAAAAACTGTACCCCAACCGAAGAAACGCTTCTGAATACTTGAAAACACAAGACTGCACACTTCGAACGGTGTCAACACGAGATCAAAGGGCACTGTACTGGGGCCTAATTCTGTAAAGTCGAATTCGAGATTCCGACGTCACAACAATACCCATAGGCTGCGGTCCGAATCGCGCTTTTAGCGCTGCCACCGCTGAAAGCGCTTTCGATTGTTCCGAAACGCTCTGCACGCTCAGAGCGCTTCCTTTTCGGAACGTCTCTAAGCGATGTTTACAACACGCATGCGCCGCAAGAGCGCCTAAAATGGATGTCAGAAGTAGAGCTCTTTTGGAAGCGGCATTCCTTTCTGATGATGACGAAGACGTGAAATGTCTAAATATGTTATTGGAGTCATCATCAAGTAGTGAAGACGATGAAAACGATGACCTTAGAATATTGTTCGAGGTAATTGGAGCTGCGGGGACACGGGGAGAAACTGAAAGCACTCCCCGTTTCAAGGACTATGTTGAAAAAGTGATTCCTCAATATTCTGGGACGCAATTTAAACTGCATTTCCGGTTAGTATGAATCCTCTCGGAGTAGGCAAATTTTATTTTTCTATAGGGCACAAATACATGTTTACATTTACCTTTAATTAGTCAACTGATGTACACGTTAAATGAAGCTTCATTAAATCAAGCTAGCTTATATGGAAATTATTATTTCACTGATCTATACCACATATCCACGTTATTTTAAACTAAAATACTTGTATCACCATGATATTTATCAGGGACTCATGGCGGGAGGAAAGGTTTCATTTGATGTTGATGGTGAAACCAAATGATAATTATTGAGCTAATGCTTTGTGTCTTCCAAATATATCCTCTAATCCAATATGAATTTATAATATCTCAAGTAACTACTGCCGGTTGCAACTACTGTTTTGCATGCAACAATTTTTCTCTCGCATTTTTCCTCAGACTGCTTCCAGAGGCATTTGAGTTTGTCCTCAGGCAGATAGGGCCTGCCATAGCGAGAACGAAGTCAGTTAGTGGAAGAAAGCCCATTCCTGCCGAAAAGCAGCTTTTGCTGTGTCTTTGGTCCATGGCTACTCCAGATTCTTACAGGTTTTACCCTTGCTTATTAGATTTGGTCTAGCTGGAAAAATTGCCAAATTATAGTCACGGCATTATGATAAATTCTCTTTCGGTTTGGCTATTTAGGTCTGTGTGTGAGAAATTTGGAGTAGGAAAAGCTACTGCAATAAGGAGCATGAGAAGAGTGACATATGCTCTCCACTGCTTGGCTCCCCATTTCATAAAGTGGCCAAAAGGAGAGAGAGCAAGAGAAGTGATGGAGGAATTTGAAAATCATAGTGGATTTCCGAAAATAATGGAAAAAACGTCATAGTTTGTAGTACAAACCGTGCTCCCTTGATGCCGCGACGGTCTCCCCGGCTCAAGGCGCTGCTCAACTGTTTATGCAATCTCGGCATGCAATATTTATGCATGTACTTCTATTATACATTCACAATGCAATTTATCACGAAAATAAACAGTTAAGATACATTTTCAAACGTTTTATGTCAAAACACAATTATTTCTTTTCCTCAGTTCATTAATAAATATTGTCATAACATTATGACTATATAGCAACGGAGGCTGGAGTCAATAAAATATTTAGTTTTCAAATCAGTATGTTCTCTGAAATAAACAATAGCATTTATTTACTTAGCAACCTAAACTCGAAATGGATATCCACGACTTTAGAAGTTAAATATTCACGTTTTGCATGCAAGTGCATGATATCTCCTACATTGAGACTCTCTATAAGTAAGGTCGAAGTCCATAAGAACTGAATTATTTGAGCACTCATGGATGTGTTGATATTTTTGTTGAACTTGAATCTTCCCAATAAGTGTTCACGAGTAAGTCAAATACTATAACATTTACAATTTCTATAACTGGCAGCATATCTTAAGGTAGTGCATGTTTCTTTCAACGCAGGCAGTCAAATATCAGGGGAAACTACTATGAATGCAGTTTGAAGGAGCTATAGCAAAATACAGTATTTGATTTTTGGTAAGACAATTTGATTTTCTTAATATTTGGAAGTTGTGAGCATAATTCGCCTCATAAATGGTATTGCTACCTTAACTTACTGCAGGAATGTTCTAAATATTTATTTGCTAGAATATAATTAAATTGTAAATTTATGGGTCAATATATTATTCCGTCACCCCGGGGTAATGTTTTTTCCGAAGAACTGGAAGCCGTATTTTACTGTAAATATTTACTTGGCGCAGTACCGGGAAGGTATATTACATGCTGTTAATTGATGTGTTATAACCGTAAGTTTTTTCGTTAAATTTTATAACCGCTGGTTATAAAATTCTCAAGTTTCTGTGATGATCATTAACAAAATAATTTTGCTAAAGAAATCCCTGTTGGAAATTTCCCCACAAATTTTCTCTAGAAAAGTAAGGTTTTCCTTAGAAAATTGAACCCCCATTTTCCCTATAAAATATTTCTAGGTATAATTTTTCCTAGAAAACATATTTCTTGGGAAAATTTTTCCCTTGAAATTAGGTACCTACCTTGGAAAATTTTGCTTAGGTAAATGTTCCACTAAATAAACAATAGTGCATATGGTTATCCAAAAAACAAAACCTAATTATAAATATAGGGAAGACGTGATAAAAATCAGTGGAAAAGAGGGCATATATCACAATGAATGATTGAAAAGAACTGTAATTCACCTATGTTTATTCCTTTTATAGCAGCATGTTAACAGTCTCCTCTTTAATTCATTAATGAATGCACCTAAAATATAAATATAAAGGAGGTCAAGGATGATGGTTACGAAGTCGAAGAAAATTTGATAATAATTACACAATACTGAACCCATGCGTGCGAAAAGTCTCCGTTGCCATTTGAATTCTGTTAACAACAATGTGATAAACAAAGATAGGATGTATTTTACGAACGGAACCGACGATTTCAATGATTCACACAAAATTATGGAATGCTCATGATCATAAGAAATATCTTCAATTAACTTACCGGAAATGTTCCCAACCTCAAAGAAACGTATCCTTCCGAAATTTTCACTGTTGATGCTGCTGATTCGCTTGGCTTCAAACACTGCAGCTATGCAGTGGGTTAACATACATTTGTTTGGTACCAAATGTAATTAAATGTGAGTGGTAACTGTTAACTCTGTGATAAATTTATACATAACTTAGTAGTACCCTTTAAATGGTAAAATTTAATCACTAAATTGATGTGGAAGGAAATCATTCACAATAACATGGGACATTTCTCCTGGAAAACGTTTTCCCTAAGCCTGAAGATTTTCCCTAGACCAGCGTTTTTTCTAGGGAAATTATTATCCTAAGCTTAAGTTTTCAAAGGAAAAAAATTCTAGGGAAGAGCAACGTTTTTTTCTAGGTAAATAATTTCCCAAACTTTAAATTTTCAAAGGAAACAAGTTCTAGGGAAAAAGTTCCCCGGAAAACACATTCTTTCTGGGAAAATTTCAATTTTTTCCTTACTTTCCCCTACGTTCTAGGAAAATTTACAACAGGGATAGCGACTGCAATCGGTAAATGTGAACCTTGAATGTATTTTTATGCGAATGTTTTGACATGTACGGGTCGTAAATCTTCTATAAGATACGATGGCAATATTACGTCAAGGCGCTGGAATGAGGGATGTGGTGACCAGATGAAGGAAGAAAAAATAATTTAGTATTTTGGATTGAAAGTCTAAACACTTGAAAGTAAAGGTCCAAATGGTCCATTTGAATCTGGTGTATCCCTCCAGTTTTTGTGATAATTATTTAAGATTTTGTGTGATAATTCCGTAAGATACAAGGGCATTATCACGTCTAGGCGCTGGCATGAGGGATGTGGTGACCAGATAGAAGAAAAAGATAATTTAGTCTTTGGGTTGAAAGTCTAAACACTTAAAAGTTAAGTCCCAAATTCTTTTGTCAAAAGTGTTCTTATGAACATAGGTACCAAATTTCATGGTAATCGCTTCAGCCGTTTGGAAGGTTTTCAGGAACATACTTGCATTAGGGTGTCCCTTATTTTGCAAAAAAAAATAATTCTGCGAATTTTTTTGGGCTCACCCCCTAAATATTTTCCATTGGGTCAGATTTACTCAATAACAAAATTTCATCTCAATAGGCCGATAATAACCCGTGCCGACTTGAGCTTGAAATTTGAATATTAGGAATAATAGGTTTTGTAGGTTAAAGTCAGGGAAAAAGCTTTCGATACATGTTCATATATAACTTTATGTTACAATTTAATACATTTTCACTCTAGGCTATTATTGTTTTCAGTATTCTTTAGTTTTTAGTATTATGTGGATATTTTCTTTTCAGTGTTTCTTTCTTGCAATCTGGGTACATTCTGCGGTGTTCTTGAACAAAACACAGCACAAATTGCTTTTGCTCTTCATCTACCGTCAGTAGTCCATGAAAATCTTGCATTAATTTAACACCCCTTTCAGAACTGTCATTCACAGCTTTCAGCTCCATAACTATACTTTGAGCTTCTAAATATGAAGTGTTGCTCGCCCATGTCGAAGAACATTCTTGAATAAAACTAATGTCCAACTCCAGGCAAGAGAACAGATCTCTGCTTTTGGATGACACAAAATCGTCTATAGTTTTCACTGAAATGAAGATAAGACTGAACTAGGAGATGTATATTAACGAATTAAAACTTAAAGAATGGTAATCAATATAAAATTAAACTTATCATATAATTGTCCATCCAATTCTCCACATAGAGGAATAATCTCTTTTCCGTGTGTAGATTCTCTCTGGCCAAATATGCTACCATTTTGATTTTTATTTGTACGTCTACTTCATAATCAAAGAGTGATAGGACAGACAACTATTCGGATAAATACCACATATGGAGACTAAATTTTTTAGAGCTCCTTTTGAAATTGTGGAATCTATCTTTTCATATGATTTTAGAACTTTTAAGAAGCGGAGATCTTGATAAGGAGCTTTTACAGCTGCACTGCACTGAAGCCACATAAATAGTAACAATGAATAGAGATACATCTCTTAAGGCATTTTTATTTACACTGGATAATTTAAGTTGTGATCTTAGCAGAAACATTTTTAAACAATAAATAGCTCTTGCTATCCATCGAGCTTGATGCATCGCCCCAGGAGGGCGTATTTTTAGTTTTTTTTCCGAGTCTCTTCCCAAAAACATTAGAGAGAGCTCTTTGAGTTCACGATAATCACCTCTCTGCGTTAATCTAATTCACATTCATAAAAGTCTAGCATTTCTTTGATTTCCGACTCACTAAAAAACATTTCCACGTTCTCTTTGCCCCTTTGAAAATTATTGGCATTGACACTTTCCAGCCAGCTTTCCCTAAAATGTTTAAAAAGTGGTATGTCAGGACTGCTTGTTACATCACGTACTTTACATTCACATGCACTTCGTAAAATAAGTTCATATATGTGATGACGGCACGGAAAAAACAACAATTCCCTGTCCAATTTTTGCTCAAGTAAGACACATGCTCCATTAAAACGTCCAGTGTTTGATGCAGTTGTGTCACAGCAGAGAATGTGTACATTGTCTTCTATACCCCAATACCATAATGCGTTCCAAATAGCGTTCGCTTGCTCTTTACCAGAAGAATGCTGTAATTTTTGAACCCCGATGAGCTGCTCACTGTCCTCAAATGTAACAACAATTGGAAGCCTTTCTTCATTTGGGTCCCTGACATTTAATGCAGGCAACAGTTTACCATTGCAATGAACAGTAATAATTGCAGGTATATCATTCTTGAAAGTAGATCAGTTTGTTTCAGAACGCTCTCTTCTCTTCTTCTGTCTGATTCGAAGAATAGAAGATTTATTAATAGACAGTTCTTCGGTATTATGGCCAAGTGCCTCTGCTGTCACCTGAAGGATGTATACAGAATCTCTTACAATCAGCTGGCATCTATTCAAGGCAGCCACTAATTTAGGAGTGATAAAATCTTTCGTACCACGCCTTGTAGCATTCTGCATTGATGTACTCTCAGAAGTCTCTCCTAAAAATTTACCAACGTTGATTTCACCTGAACTTGGATGTGCGTTATCTGAATCTTCAGATGACGAAGAAGGAGGTACAGCAGACGATTTAAACTCTGCACACAGTTGTTTCTCTTTCCTTTTCTCTTCTTCTAATTTTCTTCGCCTCGCCCTTTATTCTTTATCCGCGAGCTTTTGGTCTACTCCTGCAAGGTAGCCTTTACGTCCTGGCTCTCGCTGCCGAAGTAAAAAACATCCTGTCTTCTTCCAACTTGATCATTTGAAGAGCATTGGCATGTGCAATGTCAAATATATTTTCCAAATTATTGGTAAACTCCTCTTCACATCAAGTTAAAGTAGAAGATTGGCGTGTAAGAATCACCCCGCGCGCCCTTCCCCATGTCCAACTCTGTAGTATTGTTGACGCGATGTTGATGAGTAAGAAACGTAAACAGACACATTACAATAGCTACGGTACTTTGAGTGAACCCTCCCCATCGTTACCCACCGTAGGTTTTAGGCGACCCCCTCGCCCCCCTAAGTTGGTATCGTAGTTTCTGCATGACCCCTAAGGACAAGCTCAGACCGGCTCAGGCCTCAGCGCTGGGTGGAAAATCCAGATTTGTTCTTCATGAGAGTTCGCGCTCAAGTCGGCACGGGTTAGAAGGCTCCGATCTCAACAGAATTTTGTAAATGCATGTTTTAGAGTCATTCGAACAAAATTGGAGGGTGAGCATTCAAAAATTTTGAAGTCGGAAAATAAGGGACACCCTAACTTGCATGCATACTTTATTTATATTACGATACTAGCGTGAGGCGTAAATGCCTTGGCATGAGTTTCTATTAAATGTTTTTGATGTGGTTTCCAAGTAAATACATTCTATTGTTGAACCAGGGCAAAATTTAAGATTTCGGAGGTAAACCAAAACTTTTAGGCGAATAATCAGTGCATACGAAAATCGATTGGAAGAATTTATAAATGTGTTCTTTCAGTCATCTGATAATAAACATTTCCAATCTAAAGCATGAGTTCAAGAATTTGAAAAAAGCAATCAAAGAAACGCCTGTACCATATCCTATGCTTTTCGTATGGAAATAACGGCCCAAAGGGTCCACACAGGGACCCTTGGGGCCTTTTTGACCTATACTCTCTTTGTCCCTGTGTTCTCATGTATATGGGTACTAAATTTTGTGGTATCCACTTCAGCCGTTTGAAGTTTTTTGGAACATACAAATATACATTCAGTTTCACATATTTATACATAGATTTTCATTATACTATTCAAAGTTACATCTCCGGTTGTTTTTCATTATACTATTAGATGATTTTCATTATACTATTCAAAGTTTCATCTCCTGTTGTTTTTTATCTATGTTTATCCTTTTATTTTTCAGGTTCATTACAATTTAAAAGCAACGCCGAAAAGAGGTGGAATTAATCCGTTCAGAAAAACTGCAAGCAATTTATGATGGCTTTGCGAGAAAATGAGCTGATTGAAGATCGGGAACGAAATGCAATTACAAGCTGTTTAGGATTGCTTCCTGAAGATCTAGGGAGAGGTCAGGAGAAATTGAAGTGCATTTGGCTGAAATAGCCGCTACATTCACGACGATCTCTGGAATCTTTAGAAGAACGTCAGAAGCGCTTGCTGATAGATGCAGCTAGACATGCTTCCCAGCGTTCAAATCAACCTCCAGAAGAGCTTCACAAGCGCATGCTGCTAGATGCAGCTAGACATGCTCCCAGCGTTCCAACCAACCTCCAAAAGAGCGTCATGAACGCATGCTGCTAGATGCAGCTAGACATGCCTCCTAGCGTCTTTCGCAAACTGTGAGGATCGCCAGGCTGTTAGCCAGATTAGGAGAATCGCAAGGGAACATTTCTTGAGGAGTACTTGCGAACAATTTAAAAATTTTAGATTTGCGTACGATCATTAGACTACAGCAATCACAGGCTACTCTACATAGGTAACATGGATGTCGTATGTAGATTTTTCATAGCACGTAAGTGGTGAGGTGAATCATGGGGCCTTTGTTTTTCGAGGGGCAAAGTTAGTCTTCCTTTATTAGAAGAACCCCCTGAACCTCTAAAGAGTATGCTAAATTTTTTTTTAATATCCGGAAATATGTGTTTTCAAATGACGTGTCTTGGTGTTTCCGGTCAAGTTGTTTCCCATGACTTTTCTGCAACATTTACCGTTAGGGGGGCAGATCTACCACTGCGTAGGTTCCCTTCTTCCTCCTATAGGCCAAACTCATAGCTTCCAACAGATATATTTTATTGCTGATCATGAAGTTGAAGTGCTAACGCGTTGCTCGGACGTTCCCGGAGTTCTTCAAAGCACGGTGGCTTATCTCCCGCGGATGCTTCATGAAGAGAATCATTTGATCCGTTCTTTTAAAACTGCAATGGAACAGTTGCCTACTGATGACTACCAACTTGTTATTCGAGTAGACCGCCGTCCCCCTGGTGAGCACGAGCGACGCTACAACGCTATAACCACAGATGAAGTGGCAATCGTCATGGTAGGTAATGATTTTGACAGCCGAGACATTGTACCCAAGTACTAATCGTCCAATGAGCAAGAAGGTACCCTCCATGAATTTTTACGCCTACATGCTGATGATTCGAAAAGATGACTTTAATAACTTATTACGATAGAAACATCTTTTAAACCAATTTATGGTTAACTTGTATGCAAAAATTGAAAGTGAGCGACTCCTATACATACTTCTATACAAGATTCACTGACCTATGTCAAACACTACGGCCGCCCTGACCTTTTCATAGCTTTCAAATGCAACCCTAAGTGGCCAGAGATTGTGCAATCACTTCTCCCAGGTCAGAAAGCAACTGATAGGCATGACATTGCAAACTAAAAAAATAAAGATTTTTGCTGCGGTAATAATTAAAGAGTGAAATATTTGGAACTGTCAGGTGCTGGATTTGCACTGTGGAATGGTAAAAGCGCGGACTACCTCACATTCATGTTCTTATCTGGTTATGTGATAAAATCCACCCTCGGCAGATTGACTAAGTCATTAGCTCTGAAATACCTAATCCTGTCACTGATCCGGTGCTTCATGAGTATGTGCTCAAGCACATGATGCACGGTCCTTGCGGAGCTCTCAATCAAAGATCCCCTTGCATGAAAAACGGCAAGTGCACCAAGAAGCATCCAAGTGCTTTGATTAAGGACACACAAGCCAATGACGACGGCTAACTTTTGTACCAGAGGCTTAGTCCAGCGGATGGTGGGTTTACGGCCAAATTAACATGACAGCAGCTGGTAATGCCCAGGTTGACATAGGCAATCGCTGGATAGTGCCCTTTAGTCCGATTTTACTGAAAATGTTTAATGGCCATATAGACACTGAATATTGCAACTCTCTAAAAGCAAATATGTTTGCAAGTTAGTTCACAAAGGAAGTGATCAAGCAGCGTTCAACTTAGTCAAAGAGGCTGCACCAGAAATCAAGGGGGATGAGGTGACTATTTTTCAATCTGGCCGTTACTTAAGTAGTAACTAGGCTGCTTGGCGCATTTTTGGTTTCCCAATTCATGACAGAAATCCTGCGGTCACCTATGTCTAAGTCCATCTTGAGAACGGTCAGCGTGTGTACTTCACCGCAGATAATTAATTGTACCGCACCGCAGTTCAGGAAAGATTGAAAAATCCTCTATCAACCACCCTTACCGCTTTTTTCAATCTGTGTCGCGAAGATGAGTTTGCTAAAACACTTCTTTACTATGAAGTCCCTCATTAATACACTAGAGACGTCTCCAGAAAACAGTTCAAGCGTCGCCTTCGGGGGAAACCCGTCAACGGGCATCCAGACCTTTACTACTCTGATGCTTGTGGGACGTGTATACACTGTGCATCCAGCAAGTTTTGAATGTTATTGCCTCCGTTTGCCGCTCCATAAAGTTCGTGGACCAACTTCCTTCCAGCACGTAACGACCGTCAACAATCACGAGTATGATACCTACAGAGACGCTTGCGAGGCTCTCGGACTTCTTGAAAGAGACGACCATTGGGAAGCCACAATGAAAGATGCCATTCTGACCCGCTCAGCTTCTCGCCTCCTCCATCCGTTCGCTGTCTTGATCAGCACTTGTGGACTGACGAATCCTGTTGCTCTGTGGGAAACATTCAAAGAGGGCTTAGCTGAAGACATCCTTTACCGTCATCGACTAGATATCCCTGACCTTAATTTCAAAGATCTCATACACAACGAGGCACTGCTTGCCATTCAAAACCTGGTTAAATCGATGTGTGGGAGGGACTTAAGTGCGTTCGGGCTACCTACCCTCAAGTTGCTGTTGAAATTAACTCTGAAGTTCTCACAGAGATGTCGTACAACATCAAAGATCAAAAAACCCATGTCCCTGAGATGCTTCCATTACATATACCCGAGCAACGGGTTTTCTTTGACACCGTAATGAAAAAAATCGATCCGGGAAAAGGAGCGTTACTTATATGCTTCAGGTGGAACTGTAAAGACTTTCCTTATCAATCTGTTACTGCCTCAATTATGAAAAGAGTTAGCATCGCTCTTGCAGTATCTTCTTCAGGGATTGCGTCTACACTCCTATCAGGAGGAAGAACAGCCCATGCCGCTTTGAAGCTCCCACTCAACTTGACTAATATCGATACCGCCCAGTGCAATATTAGAAAAACCTCAGATAAAGCGGAAGTTCTTAGGCGCTGTAAATTGCTGGTGTGGGATGAGTGTACGACGTCACATAAGCGTGCCTTTGAAGCGTTAAATGGGACAGTTCAAGATGTCAAAAACAACATTGATTTGATGGGAGGTTTAGTGGTTTTATTGGCGGTGATTTTCGACAACTCTTGCCAGTCATTCAGCGGGTTTCGCCAGCAGATGCGATTAACGCCTGCCTAAAGAAGTCTATTCACGAGTGCGGGACTACAGGGTCTAGAAGACATGTCGTACGCACAAACGTGACAAACAAGTTGGGTTGACGGAGGGAAAACACGGGGAAGAAGAGATATGAAAAGGAAATATAAAATAAATCTTGAAATACGGGACAAAGAAAGGGAGAAGAGAAAACGAAAGAAAAGGAACACTCACACCCCATGGCCAGACTGAATTGTTCCGCACACCGCCAGCTGACTCGCGCTGGCGTGAACTCCTCCGATGATAATGGTGATGACTAGAGCGCGGAAAAAAAGTCTTCACTTTTGCAAAAAAAAAGTCTCCTAAAAAGTCACCAATATTTTTGGAAAAAGTCTCTCAAAAGTCTGAGTTATTTCCGTGAGAAAGTTGCTAAATTTAACTGAATTGTTGGAGAAAAGAGCCTAGAGATGCTAGTCCAGGCATTAGGGGATTTTACTTGGAAAAATTATAGGTAGTTCTGGAAATATTTATCCTATGCTTTTTGGGTCGCTGAATCCGAATTTCTAACTTTCCGTCAAAAATTCCCCCCGCAATCCCCCAAATTTTGAAAATATCACTAAAAAAATCGCTTTTTTAGTTTTTAAATCGTTTAGTTTTGATTTTGGGAAAAACTAATCAGATAATCGAAAAGTAGATAATATAAGCAACAAAAAAGGTATTTTAACATTTTGACGTGGGACGAACAGGGGGGGCGCCAGCGCGCCCTGAAACATGCGCCTCGGCGTCGTGGGGCTGCATGCTCCAATTTATTCAACCCCGCTTCACGTCGCACATTCACGTCGTTTATATTCGCTCTCCCGTCTCCCCATGGTTCATTTTCTTCGAAACTCACCCTCCCATCTCATTGTTCCTCTATTTCAATATGTGGAAGTCCCCAGCACCCTATCTCTTACTAAAAAGCCATTAGATGACAAAGAGGGTGGAAGTACACTCCATTGTAAAAACTTGGAAACGGTGTTTTTTCAGTCAAATTTAAAGGGGAAAATTTTATAATATACAATACAAAACAAGTTTTTACATAGGATCAATAATGCTTCTCCGCGTGATCGCAGCCGAGGGTCCAGGTTCATCTACGTCATGCTTACCTCGCTACAATGTAGGCTCATTTAATGATCATCTGCACGCAATGTGACGCGTTCACCTTGACGGAAATTCTAGATGATCTTTCATATAATTTTATCATTTTTCCACTAATCTCCTGAACAAAAGCGGAGTGCTAGCATGCAGTGTAGCGCTGTCGGCTTGTCAGCAGACCACCCGGGTTCAAATAAGCTGGTTCATAATTAGATCAATGCATTCTTTCAGATCAATCTATCCCTTTGTGAAGTCTTTGGACACCCTCAGCAAAAAAATCGAAGTGCGAGGTGGCCCAGGGAAAGGAACAATATGTGAATTTGACATGCAAATGGATAAGTACGGGGTGAGCTCTACCCTCACCTATCCAAACCAACCTTCGGGTTGAAGCACTGAGTGAGTGTGATTATTTCATGAACGGTGGAGCAATAGAAAGAATTCATTGCAGTTTTCGGAGCTATTAATAAAATTTCGCATTAACAATTGTTAGGAGCTTACATTTTACAGTACATCTCTACTCCGTGTAGTACCGCATGAAAAACACAAATACGTCCAACACAAAGTTGAACAAATTTGATCACAACAGCCAAATATTAACTTAGGCATGTGGTTTAAATAAAAAGGCCCATAAAAGTCTCTTTTAATCAGAAAAGTCCCGCCACGCCAAAAAAGTCCCAAAAAGTCTCAAAGAAAGTCATGAAAAACTGTTTTATTTGATGAGATTGGTGAAGATTTGTATTTAAAACCACAAAAGTCCCACTTTTACAAAAAGTCAAAAGACTTTTTTTCCGCGCTCTAGTGATGACTCCCCTAGGAGTGCGAGACGAGAGTGCCGTGAACTCGCCCTCAGTTCACCCGGGAACCCCCCTGAATTGCGGCGCTATCTTGATGCACACGCAAACAAAACAAAAATGACGAGAAAATCCAAGGCGGGAGTTGGAAAAGGGAGGGAGGTTCAAAAGAAAATAAACCAAAGATAAAAGGTAAAAGAAAAATAAAACAGGTCTGTCCCGCCGGCGCGCACGATCAAAGTCAGTTTTATGGAGCCAGGTTGAACAAATCCACTTGGCCGAAAACGTGAGAGTCCACCTCCATAATGACCTCAATGCTGGTCAATTGTCGTCTGATCTTTTGAAAATGGGTGATGGAACCATCACCGCAGACGACAAACATAAAATAATAGGTATTTCCGCATTACTTTGGAAAACTTGTTGCCTCTACTGATGGGCTTCATTAAATGTGATTCCCAGCTTGGCTAACTGTTACCAACACGTACATCTACATCTACTTAATACCCTGCAAGCCACCATAAAGGTGTGTGGCAGGGGGTGAACTCTCACCAAACATGCCCTACATATCCTGTATAAAAAAGGATTAGACCTTGTATAGGTACTGTTCAAAACTACGCTATTTAAAAAAAGATAAAAATAGCAAAGCATACATGCAAAAACATGCGGTTAGTTGGGTTAGCTTTAAGTTCTTACACCAACATGCAGCTACCAATGCTATCCATTTCTACACTCGTACTGGATATATTTACCGTTATTCATATCCCTAATAGTACGAGGAAAAAAGGACATTTTGAATCTGTCAGTTCGGCAATCAATTTATCTAATTTTGTGATTTTGATCCAGTCTACCATAGTAAGTTGGGGTCCGCAAAATATTTTAACATCATCACTGAAAATATGGCCTTGGAAAGTGTTTAAGAGATTATGTATAAATTTCAACCTGCGATCTGACAATGATTCCCAATTTAATTCATTTAATAGACTGGTTACGCTAATAAGGTTATCGTACCCCCCCTTTACAAATCTTGCCGATCTTTGCTGCACACGTTAAAGTTCATTATTTAGACCGATATCGTAGAAATCCCATGCATTGGAAACATATTCTAAATGATGCCTAACAAGGGAAAAGTAGCTGATTTCTCGTACCTGATCGTCACATTTACCCAGTACTCTTTTGACGAATCCCACTTTACGATTCGCTTGACCCATTATTTCACGTATGTGTTTACCCCAGGAAAGATCATGTGTCAGTCTTATTCCAAGATATTTAATGGATTCCACGTTTGTTAATTTATCATTACTTATTTTGTTAGTGCTAGGAGGAAAGCTATTCTTTTTCCAAAAATTCATTACAAGACATCTTTTAAAGTTTAATTCTAACTGCCATGTCTCACACCAAGTTTCAATTGCTTGTAGGTCAATATTTAAATATTCTTTATCATTTGTGCATAGAATTTCCCTGTACATACTGCGTCATCGGCAAATAGACGAAGCTTACTTTTTAAAACGTAGAGTGGCTACGAGGGTCGTTCAATAAGTCCTTAGAAAATCCAATCTGTGGCAATGATATAATCGCAAGAGGTTTGCTTTTAGTAAGGGTCATCTCTCATTAGAATGCTGTAACATTTTCATCTATATCCATCATGTGGTTTCTCTACAAACAAATTTTTTCCGCTATCATGGTAACAAACTTATGTTTATTTAGGAAAATGAGTTTCTTGCGGTAATGAAACACTTCTATTTAAAAGGTTTAACACCGCAAGATATCGAAGCCGAATTGGATGAAGTTCGTGGAACATCTGCCCCTGTGTTTTCAAATTTTACCATTGGGGAAATGATTTTAAATGTGACCGCACATCCACAAATGATGACCATCGTTCGGGACGTCCAGTGGAAGTGATTTCCTCCGAAACAATTGAAAAAATCAATAATGTGGTTTTGAGTGATCAACGAATCAATGTGCGCGAAATAGTTGAGGCCACAGGCATATCACAAAGTACAGTGTTTTCAATTTTGCACGAAAAAACGGGTATGAAAACAATCTCAGCAAGATGGGTGCCGCGTTTGCTCTCAATGAAGAATAAACGGAATCGTGTGACGAACTCGGAGGCTGGTTTGGCGCTTTTCCATCGCAGCCCTGACATGTTTCTGTATCGTACATAACAGTGGACAAAACATGGATACATTACTACACACAAGGCAAAGGAACAGTCGAAACAGTGGGTTTGTAAAGGCAATTCGGCTCCGAAGAAGGCGAAGACGGAGAAATTGGCCGGTAAGGTGATGGCAATGGATTTTTGGGATGCACGTGAAATTATCTGCAAAGACTACTTGGAAAAAAGACAAACAATAAATTGAGAATATTATGTGTTGCTATTGCACCAATTGATAGAAGAAATCAGGAAAAAACGTCCTCATTTGGCAAAGAAAAAAATTCTCTTCCATCTAGTTAATGCACGAGTGCACACCTGCGCAGTTTCGATGGCGAAAATCGTGGAATTAAAATTCAGTTTAATACAGCATCCGCCGTATTCCTCAGATTTGGCCTCCAGTGACTTCTTTTTATTTCCAAACTTGAAAAATGGCTAGGTGGAAAACGATTCACGTCGAACGAGGAGGTCATCGCTCAAACAGATTCATATTTTGAGGACATTCCGAAAACCTATTTTTTGAACAGCTTAAAAAAGTTGGATAAACGCTGGGAATACTTGATAGACATAAAAGGAAACTATGTTGAAAAATAAAAAAATCTACCCAAAATCATTTGTTTTTCTACCTTTTTCTAAGGACTTACTGAACGACCCTCGTATGTAATAGAACCATCCTAGCCCCAAAAAATGACACTTAACAGAATTAATAATAAAATACTGACATTGATCCCTGGTGAATCAACAACGTATTATTCCATTGATTCTGTTCTCGAAGAAGTGCAAGCAGTGCACTACCCGGTTGAATTCCTTAATACTTTGGAGCTGCCCGGAGTTCCACCCGATGAACTTGAACTGAAATTGGGTATGCCAGTAATCCTACTGCGAAACTTGGAGGCACAGAAATTGTGTAACGGGACAAGGCTGTTGGTCAAGTCATTGGAGCAGAATGTCGTGGCGGTCACTATTCTAACTGGGTGTGCCCTCGGAGAGCACGTCTTTATTCCCAGGACTCCCATAATTCCTTCAGACTTGCCCTTCACTTTCAGGCGTCTCCACATTCCCCCTTTAAGTTGCCTTTAACAATTCACAAGGGCAGACACTTGGAGTGGTTGGCCTCCACTTGGAGAGTCAATGGACAACTTTATGTGGCTTGCTCCATAGTCTCCAGTGGATTAAATCTTTATATATACACGACGGATGGAAAAGCTGTAAATGTTGTATATGAATCAATTTAAAAATTTTTTTTCTATTGCCAGTGGAGCATTACTTATATTAAATGTACGATGCTATGTTACTGTGTTTTTTATGTTTACAAATGAGTAAAGTTAAGAGTTTTTCTTACGTTCTTTCTTGTGTTTCTTAACGTTTGAAAAAGAAGTTAAAAAAGAGAAACGAATAACGGTCACCACCTCATGGTGTTTTTCGGGTAATGCTTAGAACCGTAAACAGTATTTTCTTCCCCGTACGAGGAACGGGCGAAATATAATATGTATAGATGTACTTTGTGCTCTCGCTGCATTGCCGTTTGGCTGGTGCACCTAGACGTCATTAGTTGCCAAATTAGGTTAATTTGAAAACAGCAAATATTGATCTCACAATTAGTAGAGAATAATGTAGTTCCTTCTGTCATGAGCCGTTCGACAATGAAGTTTCGCTAACCCGTTCTTTAATTAAAGGGGGGAACACCATCTTTCATGCTTGGCACGCAATTATAGTAAAACGTTTGACGGATCATTTGAAAGTTTTGAGTGATTGAAAACAAAAGCGAAGGGTTTTTAAAAGGATATGTGCAAGTGAAAGCTTAAAAACGTTCCAGGGTTTTCTTCATATTCTCTTGATATTTTCAAGTTTTACATGACCCTTTTCATGTTCCCTGGCTTCTCCTAGATCTCCAGGCTTTTCAGATCTGCTGCGACCCTGTTATCTATTTTAAAAATCGGAAAAATAACTTTAAGCTGCTAAACGAGCAATTTCCTCATCGTAAATAAAATCTAATTGTAAGATGTGAAAGCAAGATCCTCTTCTGTAAATATAGAACTTCATTATTATTTCTAAATTTTATTCCACCTGTTGAGAATCAACGGGCATGTTTGGTAGTATTAAAATATAAAGATGAAATGGTGTCTGTTTGTATGCCAGATTTATGTTGCGTGCGACATGGAAGCACGAGTGGGTGCATCACAGATATAGCACTGAAAATTTATATTTAATATCTTTCCGTCATGCTCCAGACCCTAGTTCATCAGAAGAGTCATTTCCTCGACATAATCCATTAAAATATCGAAACATGAGTGGGGCTTCTCGTAGCCATGGTACGCGTCCACAAGAAATGGCGCAATGGCAGAAAAGTTTTGTAAGCACATCTGTATGGCCCATATTTGACTTCCAGAACTCTTAGAAAGAGGAGCTCCACTAATATTGCAATGCAAATCAATACATTCACTTTCAGTTATGTGACGATAGCGATTCAAAAGGGAGTGCATAGTTTTCCATATTCCGACGTGGCAATATGTTCCTTTCCCCAGAGTTTTTATCGGAATGGTTCGAGGAGTCTTTAAAAGCGTCTTGGGATTGGCGGGCAAGGTCTTTAAGATGGCTGGAGCGATTTTTGTCTATGCACAGATTTCCGTGAAACTTTATGTACGCGTCCTTGTGAGTGATAGCTATGGGTTAAAGTGTTAAAAAATGCACTTTACCGATTAAAATTTTTATAACTCGACGCTTTATCAACACGTAACCTTGTGGTGTATGAGAAACATTTCGTTACAACTCGATAACTCATGTACAGACTGCCTCCTTAATGTAAAATAATAAATAGTATATATATTATTATAATGACTTCTTACAAAAATCACGGAGTCACACCAAGTCAACGATGCAAAAAAGCATATATAAACATAAAATTCGCCTTAATTTTGAATATTGCGCCGAAACCCCTCCAATAGTAGTCATCCGCTGTGTAGTGTATAAACAGGGGAATTATTTGCCATGAAGGTGACTCTTGAAAACTTACGTGACGACGGTGGCTCTTTCGTTATATACACTGATTCCTTGAGCTCCATACAATCCATTTCCGGCTTTTCGCCCATGCATCCATCACTTGAGACATTCTTTCATCCCTGCTATCTCTCAGTACAAAGGGAGTACGCGTTTGGTTTGTTTGGGTCCCGGGGCACGTGGGAAGAGCCGGAAATGAAAAGGCAGACATCTTGGCCAAAGAGGCTCTGAACGAGACCGAGTCTAAGTCGACGCTGAGCTGGTACCTCACGAGGACCTAAAATCTTCCCTGAGACAGGTGGCAGTGGAAGGAATATTGGCGTACTGCACGAAATAATAAAATTTGCGACATCAAACCGGTTACGTCAATGTGGCCTCTTCCATCGGGTACACCCCAAGAGCGGAAGTCGTCATCACACGTTTGAGGATAGGGCACTCCCCTTTGACTCACTCATTTCTCTTCACTGAAGAGAAACTACCACCTCAGTGTGATGATTGCGATTGTCTTCTCAGCAGTCGGCATATCCTAACGGAGTGTGACAAATACAGTGACGTGCGAAAGCGACTAAACTTAGGGGGAGACCTAAAATCCGTCCTAGGAGACGACCCTAATGTTTTAAGCCGAGTAATTTTATTTCTGAAGGAGACGGGACTATTCAATAAAATATAATCCTTACAGTTTTTTAATCACTTAATATAATTTTTAAATAAGTGACATAACTGCAATAGACAAATCTTTATTATTATTATTACTAATACATTTATTACTTTTACTAATAAGACTGTGTAAAAAATGACCTAGCCGTCGACGCGCCCTACAATTTTTAACCAATTACCTACATCCGTTCCTTTGGGTCCATTGGCCCTTGGTTAGTATCCATTCACTATGTACTGGCGTATTAGATCTGGCTGGCTAGTCGCAGCGTTCCGCAGACCAAAGGTATAACTCCTCGGCCATCCGTACCCTGGTGGAATGAGGAGTTTGCCTTGGCAAATCGGCTAAGGAAAAAGGCGTTGCGTATTTTTAATAAACACCCAACGGCTAGGAACCTAGCTTCCTTTCGACGCTTACCAGCGAAAGCCTGCCTAGTTGTGAAAGAGGCTAAAAAGGCTTCATGTCATGGATTCTTGGCAAGCTTGAACCTCAGGACTCCCCTTGCGCAAGTGTGGAAAATAATAATAATATTTATTTATACGGGGGTTAACCCAATTTACAAAATTAAATTGAAAGAATTACAAGACAATTTCAATTTCAAAAAGTTACCAGATAGCATCACAATGCAATTACATCGGAACGCACATGAATTAGTTAGGTATCATTTTGATAGTATATATTGACAGCAAATATTTTAGCATATTTTTCTTAAATATATCAAAAAATCATAAAATGTCAGTATCAATTTCATGTGATGCACTGTAGATAACCTCCAAGAACTTATGGCAAGATTGTTGTAAACAATATTGTTTCTATAGTATTTTGCAAAGAAAGTATTGCAATTTCATTTTGAAGTAACTAAACAATTAAAACTAATATCATTAAGACAAGTACAACATATCACATGGTGACATAGTTTATATAAAAATATCATATCATTCAGTTTCCTTCTGATCAATAGCGGTTGAATATCCAATATTTGCATAGTTTCTCTGTATGGGGTATATTGAGCATTGAATCCAGCAAAGAAGTTTACTGTTTTTAAAAATCTGGTTGTACTCTTTCAATTTTATTTACTTGCACTTTATAATAAGGATACCAGATAACGCTGTTATATTCAAGAATAGGGCGTACCAGTGCTGAGTACAAGACTAACACATTCGGTGCGGCTGTATATTTTAAGATATTCCTAGGATCGGGTTCTTTTTACTCGTGAATATTATATATTATGTTATTTCTTCCAATTTGTTACCAATTGTATCTTTTTTATTTTGCATATTATTACGGTGGAACCCCGTTTCGCGGGAAGTTTTCAAATACGTAACTGAGAAGCCCATAGCTTTTTTCTATCATTGTTGCACTTTGAAATTGTTCACTATATTGTAACTTAAAATTTACATTCAATTACTCTTTTTTTAAGTTAAAAAATAATATTTTTTAGCATCACCTGCCTGTTAGGGGCCCGTTTCCTACGTTGATTCAGGTTTTTTTAATCCACAATCGTCCCTAAACTTTATTTTTATTGTTGTAGCGCTCTTAGACATTTTTCTTCTAAGACAAATAAGTAAATTTATAACCTAAAACTGTTATTAAAATTGAAGGGATTTAAAAAAAAATATATGTTAATGAAAATTTGTACACGTGTGGGTTTTATAACTGTAAATTTATTGGGTTTGTTCACGAAAGGAATATTATGACATTGAACAAGATATTTTAGTAAAACTGATCGAAAAATTATGCACCAGTTTACATAACATTATTACATTTGTAATTTAATTATTTTCCTCTCGGTGACTCAGATTAATAATTATGAAAAAATCTAAAACATGGATCTAGACTTAGCCCCGGTTCACCTTCACACATGGGACAATACGTTACAACATCCTTCCTTACCCCTTTTGTTGAGCAGTAGCGGCAACTTTTTCTTTGGTCTGTGGAACCCTTTTCTGCTTGAATTTGAAATGGCAGATGTACGTTTTCCTTACCTAGGGTTTGAGCAGGCATTTCATGAGAATGGCTTCTGAAGATGAGACTCGCAATAACTCTCTCGCGAAACGTCTGAAGATTCAAACATTTGCCACTAAATTTGCTATGGATTATTTGTGAATTATTTAGTAGTATTTGAAATATGTGTATCCCTAGTTTCAAATACCATCTCATACTTCTTCTCTCAACTGGATAATACGAGAGAATTTGATCTGCGCGATCTATTCCTCCCATATATTTATTGTATTCAGCAATCATCCTAGGTTTCTTTGACATCTTCCCTCTTCTGTTGGACACTTCTATAACATCTGCATTGTGCTCTGACGAAATCATGAGCACATCCCTCTTGTCTTTCCACTTACATATGCATATTCCGTCTTGCGTATACTGAGCCACAATTTCTCCTTTTAGCAATTTTTTCTTTTCAACTTCAGGAGGGTTGCCTTTTCTCATTCTTTGGAGCGTTCCAGTTGAATATATTTACTTTTCCAGCAGTTTTTGCGACAGTTTGTAAGTATTGTAAAAGTTGTCCATGTATACAGCATGACCAACATTGGAGTAACTAGAGAGAAGTGAATGAACAACTTTTTCTGAGTGGCCAACTCCACCAGCATGAGGATCCCTTGAACCGGTATAAACCAAGCAATCTAAAACGAGTCCATTTGGTTCAGTAAGCTTGTATAATATCATTCCATATTTATGCCTTTTGTTTTTTAAGTACTGCCGAAAGTACAGTCTTCCCCTCCATAGGACCATAGACTCGTCCAGGCTAAGCTGCTTTTGAGGACAATAAACATTTTTCATATTCCTTTGGAAAAGATCCAATAGAGGACGGATTTCGTACAGTGGATCACAAGGTTTTGGGTCGCTCTCAGGAACATTTCTCCCAAACTGTAGGCATCTTAAAACGACCATGAACCTGTCTCTAGCCATGGCCTTCGAGAAAGTTGGAAATTCATACATCCTATCTTTTCGCCAATAGTGTTGCATTTTATTTATTCGGATAGATCCCATATGGAAAAGTAGCCCAAGAAAAATTCAAATTCTTCTCTAGCTAAGTCTTTCCATGCTTTCATTCTAGATTTCTCGGCAGGGGATTTGTTCTGCAATCGCCGGGCATTTATGTTGGTTTCTGAGATGACGAAGTCAAAAAATTCGTCATTTGCTAAGAGGCTGAAGAAACCTTTGGGGACTAAAACATGGGGCCATACTATGAGTCCTGGATTCCCAGAGTAAGGGATGGGCGTAATAATTGGCCTTTCAGTTTGACATACGGTCGGGGGAGTATGATTACCTGAAACGCCTGAGGCCTTACAGACGTCATTTGTGTCATCATCCTCTGAGATGGCTTCGGTTTCCTCGTCCTCGGAAGAGATAACAAAATTTGAATCTGATTCACTAAAATCCGAATTTTCATCCGGTTCTTCAACGAAACGGGCAATGTCTTGATCGGAAACACGAGTCGTGGTGTGATGAGATGTGCTCCTTTTCCGCTTACTTGATGCAGTTGATGTCATCTCCATGACTGCTATAGAGAAATTTTTAAAGAGAGTAATTTTATCAACGAAATAAAAAAAGATATAGATTTGTACATTCTTAACATTCATTGATGAATATAAAAATGTAATTCCACTTACCATACATGCTTTCTCCTATTTTTATTGCATATATAATTATATTCATCCAGTTTTAGAGTATGCTGCTTACTGAATATTATGCACGTAGCCTGCAACAAATAAGGATAGGTACTCCGTAGGTTTAAAAATATTTTAATGAATTATTAGAGATTAGATATTT
This sequence comes from Platycnemis pennipes, assembly GCA_933228895.1. Lineage (NCBI taxonomy): Eukaryota > Metazoa > Arthropoda > Insecta > Odonata > Platycnemididae > Platycnemis > Platycnemis pennipes. The sequence continues at coordinate 124,109,890 of OW121851.1, read as the reverse complement.
TTTAAAAGTACCTACGCGAAAAAGTGGCTACTACCGTAGATAATATTTCAATTAAGTCCCAAGCGATCCACACTCTGGAGTATTATTCACACTGATGGGTTCGAAGCAGATTCCAGACGTGTGAAGTTGTGAAGAAAACAAGCAGATATGATGAACCTGGAGGAAATCCGCGCTTTCGCGGGATGCTGCCTGGTCAGCTCCATTGGGCTGTTCAGGCTGGAGCAAAAATTCGGTGCGCTTCTTCAATCTGGGGCCTTAACCCCGCATTTTTGGCGCGCCATTTCCGGCGCGTTGGCGGCCCTCTTTAGAGCCAGGTGGAATACCAACTCATAAGCTGGTCCGCTGCTCTTTGGAGATTGTTGCCGCCAACGATGCCTTCGCCGATCTTGCCAACAATGCATCATTGTCCGCATATAGCGCGGAAATTACGTTGCTGCCGAAGTCGGACGGCATGTCGGTGGTAAAAATGTTAAAAAGCGTCGGCGAAAGGACGCTTCCCTGTGGCACGCCAGCTTTGATGTTTCGACGACCGGATGTTTCGTTGTGCCATGCAACAACGAAGCTACGCTCTTGAAGCCAGTAAGCCACGATGCCTAACATCCATGCCCGGGAATCCGAAGCAGCGCAGTTTGTGGCAGAGGCCTGCATGCCACACACGGTCGAACGCCTTGTTAATACATATCAAAAAAGGCGCCGACCGTGGTGTGTCTCCAGTTTTTACCCGTCGAGATGAAATCAAGTAACCGGGCCACCTGGTGCGCGGTTGAATGTTCTTCACGGAAGCCGAACTGATGGTCAGGAATGATGTTCAGGCTGTCCGTGATGCGAAGAACGTGCGCAAGGAGCATCTTCTCAAACAGCTTTCCGACGGCGCTCAGCAGCGAAATCGGGCGGAAGTTTACTGCTGATGTCGGAGATTTCCCGGCTTTTGGTATGCAGATTATGCGTGCTCTCTTCCATATCTCGGGAAAATGGCCGAGGGCGATGCATGCGTTGAACATAGCCAAAAGTGCGTAAGCGAGCACCATCGGCATTTGAAGAAGGGCTTCCTTTGGGATGTTGTCCGGGCCGGGTGCTTTTCTTCTTTTCAACGTCTGCAGACGGGGCGGCCTCTCATGAAGATCTATGATGGTCTTCGGTTCCTTTTGGAGGCTGACGTGCTGCTGAAGTGGAGAATCGTCTCCCGGCGGTGTGGTGAAAGCCTCTTCAAGATGATCGGCCATATGCTCCGCTTTTTGTGCAGCGCTGTGTATCGGCCCGTTGGCCGTGCGAAGCGGCGCCTCTTCGGTTTGTGGCCGACGAAGTGAACGCATAATCCGCCACGATGAGCCGTCCTCTTCGGAAAGCGTGGCGGCGAAAAGTTTCCAAGAATCCTGGCGGAATTCGCAGATGTCATCTCGCAGCCGGTGTTGAGCGGCTCGCTATCGCGCCTTGTCTGGATCCCTAGTCCGTTGGAAGCGGCGTCTCAGCGCGTTTTTTGCAGCGATGTTGACGATAATCTCCTGCGGAAGTGCGAGGTGAATGAACGGACGAATTTTCTTCTTAGGTGCTGTCTGTTCTAATGCAGCGTCTATTGCGGCGGTGATTACGTTGCATCTCGCGTCAATCTCCGCAGTTGTTTCGAGTGCGATGTCTGCTGTGGCGTGCAGGGAATTAGCGACGTGACAGCGATATTCCTCCCAGTCTGTTTTGTCGTAATTCCTTACTTCTCTTTGCATGCTCGATCGATGGACGGCGTCCGACTTTGAATAACACCGGCAAGTGGTCGGAGTCCAGCGCTGTGACGACCGAAGCCGAGATGGAGAATGGCAGGTCTATGTGCAGTGCGAAATCAAGCACGTCTCCCGCGTCGGTGTCCTGACAGTAGTGGTAATGAGTAGGAGCATTTGGCGCTGCTGTTTCGATGTCGTTGTCTTTCATCGTCGTTGTCTTTCATCCACTGTAGGAGCCGTCCTCCGCGATGATTTGGACATCTGGAATGCCAGGTTGCGTGTTTGGCATTCAGATCCCCGGCAATTATGAAAGGGCCTCCGCCGGCGATCAAAGCGTTCATTTCCTCGAGTATCAAGCTTGGGCCTGGTTTAGCGTACGCGGAAATCAAAGAAAGCGTCAGATTTCCTTCGAGTTTCATGGAGACTGCTGTGGCTTCCACAATCTTTCGTCCAGCGGTGAGTGGCAGGCGTTGCGCAGAGCGACCTTCAGCAGTCAATATTGCCGTTCCGCCGCCCACGCGTCCGTGAGTTATGCTATTTTCTCTGGGATCTTGGAAGACTTTCCATCCCGGCACCGTCTATTTGGATGTCTTCGTTAGATGCGTTTCTTGGATGAGGGCAGCGTCACATCCGTGTTTTGCCAAGAATTTCAGCAGCTCTGGTGTTTTCCTTGTGATTGCTCCGCCAGCGTTCCAGCTAGCGATGGTGAGGCTTCTCTTTGTCGCAGCGTAGCTAGTGCCGGCGAAGGAGAAATAGAAGCTGTTGCATCGTTGAAACAAGCAACTGCATCTGTGTTTGCAGATTCAGCTTTATCTGCGTTAGGGTCAAAAGCACGGCTTCAAGGCTGGCGTCTAAAGGCTCGTAGCCGCCGTCCGCCGCGAGGGTCGTGATAGGGGCCGGCGTAGATCCTGGTGCTGGGATCTACGTGGCCGTTTGCTGCGCTTCCTGTGTTCTGCGCCACCGAAGAGGGATACTGAGGGAAGCCACAGTCTCTTGCTGGTGCGTCGAAGGTAGAGGGTTTGCCGGAAGATTCGGAAACCTGACCTCCAGGCGTTTCTGCATCGTCGGACGCTGTCTCGGTGCTGATCGTGGCTGGTCTCCATTTCCCCAGGCGTTTTGCGTCCCAAGGGAAGGAACGAAGATGCAGTTGCCCGTTCTTGGATTCTGCAGTGTTTGGTTCGGCGTGGTGGAAGAGGGAGAGGATGCTGCAGTATCCCGAGTGGCTCCAGAAGAGGTTTTGCCGCGTATTCCCCCGCGCTTAGTTGGTTTATTGTCAACACGCTGTTTTTGGTCTTTCCAGACAGGGCAGTCTCGTGAACAGGCAATATGTTCGCCTCTGCAGTTGCAGCATCGACGCTTTTCCGCTTCCTGGCAGTGCCGGCCTTCATGTGCTTCTGCACACTTTAAATACCGCGGCGATGCTGAAGAATGAGCTGTGACCATAACGGCTACAGCGGTAACACATTTGCGGCTCCGTGTGCTTGAAAAGCTTCAGAGAGCAGACCGAGATCCCTATGCTCCGGATTCCTCTGATGCGATCAATCGGACGTTGGAGAGATGGTGACTACGTAGTCGCCGTCGTATACGAAAACGCCGTTTGGACGGCCGCTAATGCGGAGTTGCCGGATGCGGCGGACGATTAAGCCCATGGCCCGTATTCTCGTTTGAAACGCAACCTCGGTTATCTCCCCAGCAACGAAACCGAGGTTGCGTTTCATTGATTTCCTCATTAGAATGTTTACAAAAAGTTAACGCGAGTCCCGAAAACCTATGGTATCCCTTGGATACCACGAGAGTTTCAGAAAGAGAATAAGGACGCATGTCTTGCAGATCCATCGTGATCAAGTCTGGATTGTGCCTGGAAGTCAGCCCGCGTATGGTAAAGGAGGTTACCTTCTCTTCACCCACGGCCCAGGTGGAGTATTGTGCATCCCCGTTCTCCAAGGTGGTGCGGACGCGATTATAATCCTCCATCGTCCTCAGGATAACCCGGATGCTACCCTCTTCGTGCGATACAGGGAATGTTTTGTCTTCCATGGTGTCTTTGATTAAGTCGTGGAAAGCGTGCGCGTCCGCGACGTCGTAGACTACAATCGGTGGTGGTCGTTTCTTCGGAACAGTAAGGCCCTTTGTAGGACCCTTATCCACAGGGGCGCGCTGATTGTCGCTGACGCCGGTGGCGGTGGATGGACCTTCCTCAGCATCCATCTCCTCTGCGTCCTCGGGCGCAATGGGAGCGAATGAATTGTTGGTTTCTATATTGTAGTCGAAGGAAAGCTTTAGCCGTTTTTGAGTCGCTTCTTCACGAGTAATAAATGCGCGGCGCACAGCAGGTCTCCTGTCGGTGCCAAAGATGGGTTTCGTCACGCGACGTGAAGAGTGTGGGCGAGGCGTAATGAAGCCCTCACTGTCTGTGCTCTCATGCACGCGGGTGAACGATGACTCGACTACGAGCGATGGAATGAACAGTGCTGCTGCGGATGCAGTGGTGTTGACCACGGAGCTCTCATGCGTCCGGGCTGTGTGCTCAGTGGCCGCTAGTGATGCGTTGGTTATGGCAGGTGGTGTGTTATCCGAGCTCTCATGCTCAGATAGAATGTAAACTTCAGTTGATTATGCAGCCATTTGGCTATGGTAGGAGCGACGCAATGTAGCCTTTGGGATAGGTCGATGGCAGCGGTTGCTGCAGCCCCTGCAATGCCGACGCCCCAATAGACGCCGGCGAGAAGAGCAGTTTTTATTAAAGCCAAGAATCAGAGTCCAGCCCATGAGAAGATCAAGTGTGTCCATTTTCACAGGAAAGTAAGAATCCAAATGCAGCCCACATTATACCTTGGGGAAGAAATCTCCCTTTTGTTCAGTCGGCCCGCATTCTTGGTATGATACTTGACTACAGGCTCAATTGGCGAGAACATATTAATCTTTTAAAGACAAAATTTATTAATTCACTAAATATTTTAAATTTTTTAAGCCACACATCGTGGGAAGCAGACCGCAAAACATTGCTTTTATATATCGCACATTGTTGCGCTCTAAATTAGACTATGGTTGTTTTATTTATGCGTCCGCCCGTGAGTCGTACCTGCGAGCATTGTCCCCCGTGCACAACGCGGGGTTACGACTCTGTACGGGGGTATTTCGGAAAAGCCCGGTCATAAGCATCTATTCTGATGCAGGGGGGCCTCCTCTATGCCACCGGAGGAACGCGATGGGCAATGATGTCTCCAAAGTTTAATCCATGACGGCACATCCATGTTTAAACATACTTTTTAAACCACGTTTTTTAGGAATTCTTAACCGGCGGACAAAGGCCACTAGGCCTGTTTTTGTACGTTTTAATGATTTTATACTTGGGTGTGATTTCAGGGTGCCTAAAATATACCCTGTCTCTTACTCATCACACCATCCCTGGTTAATACCCATCCCGGTGGTTAAAACGGTCTTGTGTAACCGACGAAAATCCTTCACCACACTGTCGGAATACCAGCGTCAGTTTTTAATGTTTCAAGGGAATCACTCCGATTTTGTACACTGGCGGCTCTAAGTCAGAGTCGGCCTGTGCATGCGCAGCGTTCTCGCCTAGCCAAGGAGAAGTCAAAGCAATATTAAATCCGCTGTGTAGCGTATAAACAGCGGAATTATTTGCCATAAAGATGGCTCTAGAAACTATGACGACGGTGGCTCCTTCGTTATATGCACTGATTCCTTGAGCTCAATACAATCCATTTCCAGCTTTTCGCCTATGCACCCGATCATTTGAGAGATACATTCATCCCTGCTTCTCTCAGTAGAAAGGGAATAAGCGTTTGGTTCCTTTGGGTTCCGGAGCATGTGGAGTTAACCGGAAATGAAAAGGCTGACGCTTTGGCCAAAGAGGCTCTGAACGGCACAGACACTAAGTCGACGCTGGTACAACACGAGAACCTAAAATCTTCCTTGATACAGGTAGTCCTAGGGCAGTGGAAGGAATCTTAGCGTACTGCACAAAATAATAAACATCGCTACATCAAACTGGTTACGTCAGTGTGGCCCTCGAACGTCAGTAACAGCCGAAGAGAGGAGGTCGTCATCACACCTTTGAGGATACGGCACTGCCCTTTGACTCACTCATTTCTCCTCACTGAAGAGAAGCTACCACCTCAGTGTGATGATTGCGACTGTCCTCCCAGCATTCGGCATATCCTGACGGAGTGTGACAAATACCGTGACGTGCGAAGGCGACTAAACTTAGGGGGAGACCTAAAATCCGTCCTAGGAGACAACCCTAATGTTTTAAGCAGAGTTATTTTATTTCTGAAGGAGACGGGACTATTCAATTAAATATAATTCTTACAGTTTTTAATCACTTTTTATAATTTTTAAATAAGTACATAAATGCAATAGACAAATCTTTATTATTATTATTAGTAATACATTTATTACTTCTATTCATTAAAATATAATCCTCACAGCTTTTATAAATCACATTGCTTAAATTTTTACACAAGCCACAACTGCATTACATAAATCCTTAATATTATTACTATTACCTTTACTAACAAGACTTTGTAGTAATGCAAAATAACCTAGCTGTCGACGCACCTTACAATTTAAGAACTACCTACCTCCCCCCTGCGGGTAGGGGGATTGAGAATACTCCCGCAGTATCCCTGCTTGTCGTAAGAGGCGACTAAAAGGGCGGGGAGACAACCCCGATAACAAACCCCGTGCCAGCAAGGGTTGAGCCCGGACAGTCTTGTGGGTCAACTGTCTGTGTGCGGCCACACCACCTGGCCTGCGATCCACCCGCATGTTTGCCGTGTGCGGAGACCCGTAAGGAGGAGAAGGGGATCCTGGAGGGTGAGGTCCGCGGTTCCCAGCCGGGTGTCGGATGCCCGGTATGGACTACGGGCCAATACCCCTCTTCGGCCCCGGATTCTGTGTAAACGGGCGGCCGGGAGCTAGCCACTCCCGGTCAATCGGCTTCCGTGGCGTTACGCTTAACGGTGGCGAGTGCCAGGGAGGTGGGGGTCTGCGTAGGGCGGTCGGAGATGTACTGGTTTGGTGGGCCCGTGCATCGAAGACCCAACCCGAAACAGACAACCACCTCTAGGGTGCTATATCCCCTCGGGTAGCCCTGGCGACCGCACCGGTTTGCGGTGCGGCGTCCCGAATGTGTGGCTCCATGGTGGGTGGGGAGCCCGGGGGATGAATGCAGTTTAGGCATGGCGGATGAATCACTTCCACCACCTAAAGGATCCCGTCCGGAATCGGGCGGGGGAGATAATGTTTCAGGCGCTAGTCAGCGCTACTTAGTGATGAGGTGTCAGAAGGAAGAGGAGAGCCTGAAGAAGGTGTCTCCCTTCCTCATACGTAAAGTATTGTCTGGTTCTGTTCCTGGGGAACTTAAATCGGCAAAGAAACTTCGCGATGGCACACTGCTCATCGAAACGGCAACGAGGGCTCAAAGCGAGAAGCTATTGACATTGACAAAGCTTGGCGAAATCCCCGTTAAGGTCGAGGTGCACCGCACCTTGAACACCTGTCGGGGAGTGATAAGTCATTACGACCTTTTGTACGTGGAGATCGACGAGATTAAGCGGGAGATGGCCTCTCAGGGGGTCACCGATGCTCGTCGACTCACTACAAAGCGCAACGGAGAAAGGGTAAATACGACGTCAGTTGTACTCACGTTCGCGCGTGACCAGCTCCCCGACAAGGTGTTTGTTGGTTATGAATCGGTCCCAGTGCGGCCATTCATACCGGCACCCATGCGATGCTACCAGTGCCAGCGATTCGGCCATATGGCCACACGGTGCGAGGGCAAGGCCACCTGCCCCCGTTGCGGCCTGGAGAAGCATGAGGGTGCGGAGTGCACAGGTGACCCACTTTGTGTCAATTGCGAGGGTGCACATCCCGTGTACTCTCGTAATTGCCCAAAGATGATCGAAGAGCGAAAAGTAATGGAGATCAAGACGGTTGAGAAAATCCCGTATTTCGAGGCTCGGAAAAAGTACAGAGCACAAGTTGCTCCTACATTTTTGAAATCTTACGCCCATGTCGCCTCCCCTCGAATAGCAAAGGTCACCATCTCGACACAGACGGAAGAAATAGTGAGCCAAAAAATCAAAGCTTCAGCCCAAAAATCTGCCACGCCGGCTAAGGTCACAGATCCGGCAAAAAATACGGAAACCACCGGACCGGGTTCTCCTAAGAAGAACCCCAAAAAAACCACCGCCGGGGCCACGCAAACGAAGCGTGGGAACTCCCAATCCCCTCCCCCATCTGGTAAGGTTCGTAAGAGCCAACCAGAACCAATGGAGGAGTATCTTTCAGATACCGAAATCCTCCAATTTGGTAATAAGGGGAAGAAGAACCGCATCAAGCGCTGATGCTCCCAAAGTTTTAACTGCTCGATTTTACCGTTTTAATCCCTATTTATATTTATATATATATTTATTTATTATGGCTTTTATTTTGCAGTGGAACTGCAACGGTTTTTATCGGCACAAGGAGGAGCTGGCCATTTTAATAAGAGATTTTAACCCTTGTTGCGTTTGTCTTCAAGAAACGCATTTTAAAGTCACGGACAAAGGGATTTTAAAACATTTTAACATTTTTAGACATGACGACACCAGCGGCCAACGAGCCCAGGGTGGAGTGGCAGTTGCTATTCGGGAGGCCCTATACACCTCCCGCATACAGCTGAATACACCGTTTCAAGCGGTGGCGGTTACGGTGCACGCTCCGGAGGCGATTACGTTATGCAACGTTTATCTGCCGGAGGGTGCACCGGTCACCCGTTTTAATCTAGAATCCCTTGTCCACCAGCTTCCTCGGCCTTTTATTTTACTAGGGGATTTTAACGCTCACGACCGTCTATGGGGAAGCACTGCGGGACAGTGCAACCGCAGGGGACGTATTTTATCAAGTTTTATTTTAGATTTTAACCTAATTTTATTGAATACTGGGGAGAAGACCCGTTTTAACTCTTTCAATGGTGATTTTTCCGCCATTGATTTATGTATTTTATCGAGCAGTTTAACAAATAAAATATCTTTGTCTGTACACGAAGATCTTTGTGGGAGCGATCACTTCCCCCTTTTAATTTCTAAGGAGCGGCTTTTTAACTCTGATTTTATTCGACCAGGCAATTGGATGGTCGGGAAAGCCGATTGGCCTTATTTTAAAAGTAATTTTAATTACACGTGCGATAGAAATCGCGATAGCGTTTTTAATGTAAAATTATTGACTAAAAGCATCACCAACGCCGCCGACATGAGCGTACCACGGTCTCGGCGCATCATGTCGAGAGCCGCTGTGCCATGGTGGAATGATGACTGTGCCAAAGCTATTCGGCAACGCAAGAAGGCGTTGCAAATCTTCAATAAATATCCCACTGAAAACAATCTGTCCTCTTTTCGGCGTCTTAGAGCTAAAGCCCGTCAGGTCGTGAAGGAGGCAAAAAGGACCTCTTGGATGAATTTTGTTTCTAGTGTGAATATCGACACACCACTTGCACAGGTGTGGCGTAAGGTGAAGAGCATTTCGGGAAACCATCAGCAGCTCGGCGTCTCCTTCTTAAAAGCCAGAGGAAAAGTGGTTACATCTCCAGCTGCCATCGGCGAGATATTCGGCCAGTTAATCGCCAAGACGAGCAGTGATGAAAATCTTGATCCTACCTTCCGAACGTTTAAGCAACGTCTCGAGAATATTCCTATCGGCTTCAAGGAGACGCGGGCAACGGCAGATTACAACCTCCCCTTTTCCCTGTGGGAGTTGAAATCTGCCATCGATGACTCCCACGACACCTCTCCAGGACCAGACGGGGTCCACAATGCTTTTCTCCGCAACCTTCCGGAGACAGCGCTGCAGGAAGTCCTGCAGACGTATAATCAGCTGTGGGCAGAAGGTAACATTCCTTCGTCCTGGCGGGAGTCTGTCATTGTCCCCATTCCCAAACATGGGAAAGATAGAGCTGACCCGAATTCTTACCGGCCAATATCTCTCACCAGCTGCCTGTGCAAGTTAATGGAGAGAATGGTGAACCGGCGGCTCGTTTGGTGGTTAGAGCGCCGGAACCTTCTCTCCAGCATTCAGTGTGGATTTAGACGGGGCCGTTCCACAATGGACCATTTGGTGCGGATCGACAATTTCATCCAAGAAGCCTTTCTCCTCCGCCAGCATGTGATCGGGGTCTTCTTCGACTTGGAGAAGGCTTACGACCGGGTCTGGCGGCGGAAGATATTAATGACATTGCACGAGTGGGGTTTTAGAGGCAATTTGCCGATTTTTATTCAAAATTTTTTAATGCATCGAGTTTTTAGAATTAGAATAGGCCAGTTTTTATCCGACTTTTACCATCTTGACAACGGAGTTCCCCAGGGCTCCGTCCTGAGCGTGACACTTTTCGCCATTGCGATAAACGACGTCGTGAAATGTATCAAGACGCCGGTGATAGGAACACTATTTGTGGATGACCTGGCGATATTCTGCAGGTCATCCAAGGTGGTAACTGCATCCAGAATGGTTCAGCTGACATTAAACAAATTGGAGCAGTGGACCCAAAGGAACGGCTTTCGGTTCTCCCATGAGAAGACCAGATGCGTCCACTTCCACAGGAAAATAAGAGTCCAAATGCAACCTACATTATACCTCGGGGGAAGAAATCTCCCTTTTGTTCAGACGGCCCGCTTTCTAGGCATGACGCTCGACTACAGGCTTAATTGGCGAGAACATATCAATATTTTAAGGATAAAATGCATTAACGCGCTAAATATATTAAAGTTTTTAAGCCACACATCTTGGGGAGCAGACCGTAAAACATTGCTTTTATTATATCGCACATTAGTGCGCTCGAAATTAGACTACGGCTGTTTTGTTTATGCGTCTGCTCGCGAGTCTTACCTACGAGCATTGGCCCCAGTGCACAACGCGGGGTTACGACTCTGTACGGGGGCATTTCGGACAAGCCCGGTCATTAGCATCTATTCTGATGCAGGGGAGCCTCCTCTATGCCACCGGAGGAACGCGCTCATGTGCAATTATGTTTCCAAAGTTTTATCCACGTCGGCACACCCATGTTTTAACATACTTTTTAAACCACGATTTTTAGACATTTTTAACCGAAGGACAAAGGCCACTAGGCCCGTTTGTGTACGTTTTAATGATTTTATTCGTGGATGTGATTTCAGGGTGCCTAAAGTGTTTCCTGTCTTTTACTCATTACACCCTCCCTGGTTAATACCCACCCCGGTGGTTAAAACGGCCTTGCTTAACCAAAAAAAATCTTTCACCACACTCTTGGAATACCAACGTCAGTTTTTAATGTTCCTAGGGAATCACTCAGATTATGTGCCAGTGTACACTGACGGCTCTAAGTCAGAGTCGGCCTGTGCATGCGCAGCGTTCTCGCCTAGCCAAGGAACAGTCAAAGCAAAATTAAATCCGCTGTGTAGTGTATACACAGCGGAATTATTTGCCATAAAGATGGCTCTCGAAAACTTATGTGACGATGATGGCTCCTTCGTTATATGCACTGATTCCTTGAGCTCCATACAGTCTATTTCCGGCTTTTCGCCCATGCATCCGATCATTCAAGACATACATTCATCCCTACTGTCTCTCAGTAGAAAGGGAGTACGCATTTGGTTCCTGTGGGTCCCGGGGCATGTGGGAATAGCCGGAAATGAAAAGGCAGACGCTTTGGCCAAAGAGGCTCAGAACGAGACAGAGTCTAAATCGACGCTGGTACCTTACGAAGACCTCAAGTCTTCCCTGAGGCAGGTAGTTCTTGGGCAGTGGAAGGAGTCTTGGCGCACTGCACGAAATAACAAACTTCGTGACATCAAGCCGGTTACGTCAGTGTGGCCCTCTTCCGTCAGGAACAGCCGCAGAGAGGAAGTCGTCATCACACGTTTGAGGATAGGGCATTGCCCTTTGACCCACTCATTTCTCTTTACTGAAGAGAAAGTACCACCTCAGTGTGACGATTGCGACTGTCCTCTCAGCATTCGGCATATCCTGACGGAGTGTGACAAATACCGTGACTTGCGAAGGCAACTAAACTTGGGGGGAGAGCTAAAATCCGTCCTTGGAGACGACCCTAATGTTTTAAGTCGAGTTATTTTATTTCTGAAAGGGACAGGACTATTCAATAAAATTTAAGTCTCATTGTTTTTTTCTTAATCGCATAATGTATGTATATATATATTTTAAATAAGTGACGTAAGCGAATGTGACTAATCTATATTACTTTTATCACGAAGACAGAGTAGTGGTGCAAAATGACCTAGCCGTCGACGCACCCTACAACAATAAACCAACCAACCAACTACCTACCTCATACCCAACCCATCCCTACCCGTCCCCACCTGCCCCCCAAACCCGCGATACACCCCACCCTCCTCCCATCCCACCTTCCTTTCCCGCCGCAACCTCTCCCGCCCCACCAAAATTCATCCCTCTCTCCACTTATTATTCCACTCAGTCAACAAAAAGATCGAATTGCTCATGGTCGGAGCCCCATCCCCCCATGCGAGCACTACCCTGGAAATTTTGCCCCAACCTCATTTTCACCGACTTTGAAATTGTCCTCACCCCCCAAATTTTCACCGAAAAATCCCAGCATAGAATTTTGTTCTGCTTCATCGTCGCCTTCCGTGTTATCATTTCTCCCTAAAATTTCCCCATTGACATACGAAGAATTGTGATCATCAGCTTCCCCTACCGTTCCCCCCAACCCTTCGCCCTCCCTGTCCACTATCTCACCCTCCCTAACCCAACCCACCCCAATCATCTCCTCCTCTTCCATCTTCTCCTTACGTCGAAAGCAGCAACCTGAGGAAGAGAGACGAAAGTCGTCTCATTTCACGGAGAAATCCCAGCATAGAATTTTGTTCTGCTTCATCGTCATCTTCCGCGTTATCATTTCTCCCTAAAATTTCCCCATTGACATACAAAGAATTTTGATCATCAACTTCCCCTACCCATCCCCCCCAACCCTTCGCCCTCCCTATCCCCACTCCTACCCTCCCCATCCCCATCCCCACCCACCCCAATTATCTCCTCCTCCATCTTCTCCTCCTCCATCTTCTCCTCCTCCATCTTCTCCTCCTCCTCCATCTTCTCCTCCTCCATCTTCTCCTCCTCCATCTTCTCCTTACGTCGAAAGCAGCAACCTGAGGAAGAGAGACGAATGTCATCTCATTTCACAGAGAAATCCCAACATGGAATTTTGTTCTGCTTCATCGTCACCTTCCGCGTTATCATCATCCCCCTAAAATTTCCCCATTGACATACGAAGAATTTTGATCATCAGCTTCCCCTACTCTTCCCCCCAACTGTCCACTATCTCACCCCCCCAACCCCACCCACCCAAATCATCTCCTCCTCCATCTTCTCCTTACGTCGGAAGCAGCAACCTGAGGAAGGGAGACGAAAGTCGTCTCACTTGACCAAGAAATCCAATAATAGATTTTTGTTCTGCTTCATCGTCACCTTCCGTGTTATCATTTCTCCCTAAAATTTCCCCATTGTCATACAAAGAATTTTGATCATTAACTTCCCCACCCATCCCCCCAACCCTTCGCCCTCCCTATCCCCGCTCCTACCCTCCCCATCCCACCCACCCCAACCCTCCCCATCCCACCCACCCCAATCCCCCCTGCGGGTAGGGGGATTGAGAATACCCCGCAGTATCCCTGCTTGTCGTAATAGGAAACTATAAGGGAGGGGAGATACCCCGAAAACAAACACCCGTGGATACTAGCTGGTCCAAGATTCACCCACGCGTTGGCCGTGCGTGGAGACCCGTAAGGAGGAGAAAGGGATCCTGGAGGGTGAGTTCCGCGGTTCTCAGCCGGGTGTCGGATGCTTGGTACGGACCGCGGGGTAATATCCCTCTTTGACCCGGATTCTCTGTAAACGGGCGGCCGGGAGCTAGCCACTCCCGGTCAATCGGCTCCCGTCACGTTTTGCGTACCGGTGGCGAGTGCGGAATCGGAGGGGGTCTGTGTAGGGAGGTCGGAGGTGATTAGGTTTTGTGGGCCTGTACACCAAAGACCCGTCCAGGAACAGGCGACCTCCCAGAAAGTGCTATACCTCTCGAGCTAGCCCTGGCGCTGCATCGGTTTGCGGTGCGGCTTCCCGAATGTGTGGCTCCGTGGTGGGTAGGGAGGCCGAGAGATGAAGTTTTATTCGTTATGGAGGAAATTACTCTACCACCAATAAAAAGATCCCGCCCTGATACGGGTGGAGGAGCAACTGAATCTTGTGTGCGATATTTAGTAATGAAATGTTCTAATGAAGGTGAGACCCTAAAAAAGGTTTCTCCCTACCTAATAAGAAGAGTTTTGTCTGCAGAAGTTCCTGGTGACGTGAAATCTGCAAAAAACTTAGAGACGGGTCTTTATTAATAGAAACAGCAAATAGTCAAGAAACCAAAAAGCTATTGGAAATGAAGTTCCTTCACGATATACCTGTGAAGGTAGAATCTCACCGTACCCTTAATACTTGCCGGGGAGTTATTAGCCATTTCGATGTACTACAAGTGGACGCCGATGAAATAAAGAGAGAAATGGCCCCTCAAGGCGTTGTTGATTGTCGTCGGCTCACCACAAGGCGGAACAACGAAAGAATTAACACAACATCTGTAATCCTCACATTCGCCTTAGAAAAACTCCCTGAAAAAGTATTTTTAGGTTACGAATCTGTTCCTGTCCGCCCTTACATTCCTGCTCCTGTCCGCTGCTTCAAATGTCAAAGATTTGGTCACATCTTCATCCGCTGTGAGGGCAAAGACACCTGCCCACGATGCGGTAAAGAAAAACATGGGGAGGAGAAATGTCCCACGGAACCTAATTGCGTAAACTGCGAAGGTGCCCACGCTGTATATTCACGTGATTGCCCAAAAATGAAGGAGGAAAGAAAGATAATGGAGATGAAAACAGTGGAAAAGATATCGTATATCGAAGCCCGTAAGAAATACCGGGAGTTCATGACACCAGTTTTTTCTCGTTCCTTTGCAAATGTCGCTACAGTGAGGAAATGCACGACAGCAACGCAAACGGACCCTGAACAACATATAAATATTAAACATACGGAAGAAAAAAATATCGATAACTCCACAACAGCAAATAAAGATAAGGTGTCTACCGTTGGCCCCCATCACCGGAGCCCATCTAAAAATAAAACAGGGGGCACGCCGAATAGGCGTAGCAGGACTCCCTCCCCTCTTCCCTCCGGTTCCAAACAACACGACCTTCCGGAGGCGATGGAACAAGATATCATAGTCTCAGATAAAGTTCACTTCGCAAGACAGAAAGGAAGGAGACATCGCTTTAAGCGCTGATCCCTTATCTGGGCGGACATTGACTGTTTACTCAGAACCCATATTTATTTATTTGATACATTTTATTTATTTTAACTATATATTTTTATGGCTTTTATTCTGCAGTGGAACTGCAATGGGTTTTACCGACATAGAGAGGAGTTCGAAATTTTAATCAAAGTATTTTACCCAACCTGTATCTGCGTGCAGGAGACCCATTTTAAAACGGCTGATAAAAGTAACTTGAACGGTTATAAAGTTTTAACATATGACGACACTAGTGGCCTGCGGGCTCGGGGTGGGGTGGCCGTTGCTGTTCGGGAAACCCTATATACTTCCCGAATCCAACTAAACTCACCATTCCAGGCGATTGCAGTACAAGTACACTACCCGGAATCAATAACGTTGTGTGACGCTTATTTACCTGAAGATCCACCGGTTACTCGAAGCAACCTAGAACAACTCGTTAGTCAATTACCTCCGCCTTATTTTTTACTAGGAGATTTTAACGCCCACGATTCTTTATGGGGAAGTGCAAGAACCCAATGCGACAGAAGAGGGCAAATTTTAGCTCATTTTATACATGATTTAAACCTATTTTTAGTGAATAAGTTTGAGAAAACCCATTTTAATTGTTTTAACGGAACTTTCTCGTGTATTGACCTCTGTCTATGTTCAAGCAGTCTCATAACTAAAGTTGAAATGTCCGTTCATTCTGATCTGAGTGGGAGTGACCACTTCCCAATCACTGTAGCTTTGGATTGACCAAATTTTAACTACTCCAGATCCACTAGGTGGGCAGTACGAAAAGGTGACTGGCACCTCTTTAGAACTTCGTTTTCTTTTAATCATAACAATCAAGTAGATGGTTTGACGAACCTTGAGTCTTTAAAAGATTCTATACTGGAAGCAGCGGACCACAGTGTGCCGAAAAGTAGAGCCACAATTAAAAAAACACAAGTTCCTTGGTGGAATGAAGAATATGCCAAAGCTATTAAACTTAGAAAGCAGGCGTTAAATATTTTTAAGAAATTTCCAACTGCAACAAATCTTGGATCAAATCTTGGATAAGCCAGATATATAATAAAAGAAGCCAAGAAGGCTTCCTGGATCGAGTACATATCGAGTGTCAATCACAGAACCTCCATCGCACAAATATGGCGTAAAGTAAAGAGCATTTCCGGAGTTAGCCCAAAGTGCGAGATCCCATCTATAGATTTCAATGGCTCCCAAGTTTCGTCATCGACAGAAATAAGCGAGATTTTCGGTGGTTTACTCGCTAAATTATGGAGGAATGAAAACTACGACCAGAAATTCCTAGCTTTCAAGGAGCGCTCAGAGGCATCGTTCTTGAACTTCCAGGAAAAGCGCACACACCAGGAATATAACTATCCCTTCACTTCAATTGAACTAAAATCCGCTGTTGCAGATTTACGTGATACATCCCTAGGACCTGACAATATTCACAATGCCTTTCTCCGGAATATCCCGGAATCGGCATTGCCGGAAGTCCTCCAGACATTAAACCAGATCTGGAGAACAGGTACTTTCCGGCAGTCTTGGAGGGAATCTACAATAATTCCTGTCCTAAAGCAAGGAAAAGAAGGTCATAACCCTAACAACTATAGACCTCTCTCGTTGATAAGCTGTCTCTGCAAATTAATGGAGCGAATGGTGAACCGTCGTCTTGTATGGATTTTGGAAGAACGAAACCTCATTTCAAGTATTCAGTGTGGTAAAAGAGGCAGATCTACTCTTGATCACCTCGTAGGGATGGACAACTTTATCCAGGAAGCATTTCTTCTACGGCAAAATGTATTGGCCGTATTTTTTGACTTGGAAAAAGCGTACGACCGAGTATGGCGCAGAAAGATATTAAATAAGCTATATGAATGGGTTTTCAGGGGAAATCTTCCAATTTTTATACAACATTTTTTAACAAATCGTACTTTTAAAGTAAGGATTGGGAAAGATTTCTCTCAATCTTTTGATAAAAAAATGGAGTACCTCAAGGGTCCGTTTTGAGTACCACTCTCTTCACAATAGCTATAGACGACGTAGTGACATGCATCCAAACACCAGTAAGAGGGTCATTGTTTGTGGATGATCTCGCCATTTTCTGCCGGTCGTCGAAAGTAGGTAATGCCGCAAGACAAATCCAACTAACCTTGAACAAACTAGTAAAATGGGCCAACGACAATGGGTTTCAGTTCTCTGCGGAGAAGACCAAGTGCATGCACTTCCACAGATTACGAGGAGTTCACATTCCGCCTGCTTTACGTTTGAGGAACGTAAATCTCTCCTTTGTGGACTCACTCAGGTTCGTGGGCATGACGTTTGACTGCAAACTGAATTGGCGAGAGCATATCAGAACTCTGAAGGCGAAATGTTATCAAGCCCTAAATATTTTAAAGTTTTCACATTATTCAACTTGGGGAGCAGTCCGCTCCATGATACTTCTATTGTATCGCTCATTAGTCCGCTCCAAATTAGACTACGGCTCCGTAGTTTACGCGTCAGGTCGAGAAAGCTATTTAAAGCCTCTGAACATGGTACACAACACCGGACTTCGACTGACCATTGGTGCTTTTCGGACATCCCCTGTTCTGAGTATTTATTCAGACGCGGGGGAGCCTCCACTGGCAACACGAAGGAAAATATTTATGAGCAATTATGTTGCGAAGATTTTATCTATGAAAACACATCCTTGTTTTAATATAGTTTTTAAACCTCGGTTTTTAGATATTTTTTATAGAAAGACAAGAGCCACAAGACCTCTAAGTATTCGTTTTAAAGAAACTTTGGAGGAGTTGGGTTCTCCTAGGGCTGGGCGGTGCAGGAAATGCTGAACCGGTTCTCGGTTCTGAAAAAAACCGTTTTCGACGGCGGTGCACCGGTTCCATAGATCGAACCGGTGTTTTATACTGAACCGGTTTTTTCTTCTGAACCGGTGTTTTCTACTGAACCGGTGTTTTCTACTGAACCGGTATTTTCTACTGAACCGGTGTTTTCTAATGAACCGATGTTTTCTAATGAACCGGTGTTTTCTACTGAACCGGTGTTTTCTACTGAACTGTAGTTTTCCTAGTGAACCGCGTTTTTACTCATCAAAAATATTTTTTGGTCCATTTTTTATGTATTATACAGTTTTTTTAAGATTTGTTTTTTTTTCTTAAAGAAGATACTTCTTAATAACGCGGGTATGCTTTCCTAAACTGAACAGTAAAATGTGGGAATGTTAGCGAAAGCCAATGGCTTTTGTACAAGGCCTGGGCGTACATATAAATTGGTTTTCTGGAGTATTAAAAAATGCACCTATATTTGTTGATCTGCCGAATTCGAACCTGCCGCGTGAACGGCGATGAAATTCACATTATTTTTTAATGAAGACATTGCAAAATTTCCTCGGATATTTATTTATTTAGCACGACGCATTTCGTTGGCAAAACAGCATTAGCAATTGGCTTGATCAGCCTCGATGATATTGCTATTGTAGCAACGAAACGCGTCGTGCTAAATTAATAACTCATCCTTGGTGAATGAAAAGCTCCCTAGAGGCAGAGCGACTGGTGTCTACGTACGGACGATTTCTTTCCACTTAATATGATCTGATTTAAGTGCTTCCAGAGAGCTGACATGTGTGGAGAGGCTGATTCCTTTCGTCTGTGATTCATAGTTATCTACCTTTCGACATTTCCTTTCTCTTTCATCATGGCAACGATTACGAGTCGAGGGTCGGCTGGTGGCTTTCTTTGGTGGCTTTATTCTTTTCCGCATCGGGATCGTCTCTTCGCTGATTCCCTCTTAAATTGGCCATGACTTCTAGCTCACGTGAGTTGTCCGACAAGCAAATGCAAGGCGCTCTGATAGAGAGGAGTGAAGTCAGTTCAGATACAATTTCCAAGGATTTAATGGGGTACCCTCTGGTTTCCTGCTCCTAGCAGGAAGAGGAAAAATTTCTCAGTTAATTTTTAATGCAAGAAAATAATTGGGAAGATATCGATAATGCTTGTCATCCTTTGGCTTTCACGTGTGATTTAGTTGGTAATTAAATAGTGCCAGTTCAGTGTTCTGAAATATTTCGAGTTAATTTTCCGTGACGGTTTTAATACAATTGAGGTTGCTGAAACAAAGTGATCGGAACGGTGGGTATTGGAAAAGCTCAAAGGACAACCCTCGATTACCGAAATTGAATGCAAGAGATTGACAAGCCAACAAGAAAACCAAAACTGGAAGTCGCAAGAGCCATCGATCCGCTAAGACGTTTACGTCAAAGTCTGCACTAAGTCCTCAATGCCTTCCCCATTAAAGCACCCTGAGCAATTAAAATACCTTCGATTAAAGTTACCCCGAAGGCATGGAATTGAGTGGACGCATATACTATGTCGCATACTCTTGAGGAGTTAAAACGCAGGCATTCTTTTCTAAACTGAACAGTAGTAGAGCATGTTTGGGGAGCGAATGGTTTTTAGGCACACATTTTTAAATTTCCAAACGATGCTCCTACATGTCTGGATTTTGTTTCGGTATACATCCCAGTGACTTCTTCAAAGAAATAAAATGCTGTTCTATTAATGCCACATGGAGCTGTATTATATCAATTACTGGAAGGGTGTGCTGAAGGTTGAGAACAAATTGATTGTCAAAATTTACATTTTAACACAAGTGCAGATGCTAAATTACAATTTTCAATTACTACTAATTTAAATCTATAAATCGGCTGTCACATGGCGCTGGTTCATGGAAATGAAAATTAGTTCTTCGGCGTGTTCGCCTAGTAAGCACGTTCGCAATTTATTTATAACAAGTCCTCCCAAACTGAAAATTCTTACGGATTCTGCTGATGTTGCTGGTATAGCAAGATATTTCCTGGCCAGCCCTGCATGCAAGGGGAAGGTTGCCTCATGAAGCCTCCACCAACTGAGAATGTCTTCATTACGTTATTGTACATTAATAATCAACGTCAATATGTTCAAATTTTGTTTGAATTTGGCGCTCGTATCCCGTAAATCCCGTATAGTTACTTATGTGAGATTGCTTTAGATGTGCGAGTGTTCGCTCTGCACTCTAGCGGCCGATTATATGTGAAACGACAATTTATAAGACAGAGGAGGGGATAGGAGGGTTCACAGGAGTGGAGGCAAGCCAACCCGGCTGCGAGCAGAGACGGGGAGGGCGGCGGCGGTGGCCTGGAAGCCGAGCAGCGAACGAGCATCGGTGTTTCAGAACCGCTTCCTAGTGCACCGGTTCAGAACCGATTCCCCGGTGCGACGGTTTAGAACCGCTTCCCCGGTGCGACGGTTCAGAACCGCTTCCCCGGTGCGACGGTTCAGAACCGCTTCCCAGGTGCACCGGTTCAGAACCGATTCTCCGGTGCACCGGTTTTTTTACTAAATCTGAACCGGCCTGCCGGTTCTGCAAAAAACCGAACCGCTGAACCGGTGCACCGGAGAACCGCCCAGCCCTAGGTTCTCCCGTCCCGGTTATATATCCCGTCAGTTACACATACCTTCCTCCATGGGCAAAGGTGTTACCTAATGTAGACCTCCGGTTAGCCCGGAACCAGAAATGTTTCACCACTGCACTGGAATATCAACAGTCATTCAGGGAGACTCAAGCCGCCCATCCTTACCTCGTCCCTGTGTATACGGATGGCTCCAAGTCAGAGACAGCCTGCGGGGCTACAGTGTTTTCAACCCTTATCGGAATCCGTAAGAAACGGCTTAACCCACTATACAGTGTCTTCACAGCAGAACTCCTTTCTATCAAGATGGGCCTACAGAATATCAGGAGGAATGAAGGTTCCTTTCTATTCTGCTCTGATTCATTGAGCGCACTGGAAGCAATAGGTGACTCTCGCACATCACATCCCATAGTCCAAAAAATACACACACTCCTTGCATCCCTGAAGGAGGAAGGAGTAAAAGTCACATTTCTGTGGATCGCTGGACACGTGGGCATTGACGGGAACGATAAAGCTGACGAGGCAGCAAAAGAGGCACTGGGGTACCCTGATCCCGTCAATAATTTAGTGGTTGCGGACGATCTGAAGGCTGTGCTGCGAAGGGCGGCCGTGCAACAGTGGGGAGAATATTGGAGGAGCACTAAAAACAACAAACTGCGCGAGATAAAGCTTGACGTTTATATGTGGTCCTCCTCCATCCGGACTTAACGGAGGGAAGAAGTCGTCATTTCCCGTCTAAGAATAGGCCATTGCTTTTTAACGCACTCTTACCTCTTCACAGAAGATAAGATAATGCCCCGCTGTGACGAGTGCAACTTACCTCTGAGTGTAAGACACATTCTAACAGAGTGTGTAAAATACAAAGACGCGCGCGAAAATCTGGGTATCAGAGGAAACTTGAAGAAAATACTAAGAGATGACCCCAAAATTCTAGGTTATGTAACAAGGTTTTTAAAAGAAATTAATCTTTTAAATGCGATATAAAGCATTAGTGCATATATTATTTAGTAATTTACCTAAATGGTGTCATTTAAATACCTATGAGATTTTTTCCCTACAAATTCCTGCTTTTAATTAAATTAATTACGGAAAGTAATTAGATACCTTAAAGATAACTATGACGTGGTGCAAAATGACCTCTGCCGTCGACGCACCCAAGAAAACATAATCTTCTACTACTACCACCCCAATCATCTCCTCCTCCTCCATCTTCTCCTCCTCCATCTTCTCCTTACGTCGAAAGCAGCAACCTGAGGAAGAGAGACGAAAGTCGTCTCATTTCACCGAGAAATCCCAGCATGGAATTTCGTTCTGCTTCATCGTCACCTTCCGCGTTATCATCATCCCCCTAAAATTTCCCCATTGACATACAATTAATTTTGTTCATCAGCTTCCCCTACCCATCCCCCCACCCCTTCGCCCTACCCGTATCCACCCTCACCCTCCCCAACCTCACCCTAACCCTTCCCAACTAGTGTGGGCAGGCTACAGTTTTTATGATTCTGACACATCAGCAACACGCAAAATGTCTTCTAGAGCACATATAAGTAAACAGTTGAATATCAATTGATGACGGAGTGCAAACATTGTTTTTGCTATAAAGTCTAATGCATAAGTTATATGTAGTAAATGGTGATGTTTTACTACAATAGCAATTTGCTTACGCAGTCATAATATAAAAACTTCGAATAGCTTAATTTATTATTTTTATGTAATCGATCAAAAAACAAGGTTTTCGCTTTGGTCAAGTTTTATTCCAACTGAAAGCCACTATAATATTTTGCTAAAGTGTGAATTCCTTGGCTATCATTAAAGCTATCTACATTGTGACGGCCTGGGTCCGTCACTGACCTCCCTCCCTCCCATCTAATTTTGTTTTTCATTTCTCTATCCTATTTTCCCCAAAAACCCGTCCCCACTCTCCCTGATTTCGGCGCGTTGTGGTCAGCGGCGTACATTTCTGGAGTGGGTTTGGAGTGACTAAGGTCCACACAGCGTGAAGTTTTATGCAACAGTGTGTGTGTGGCACGGGAGAGGCCATTCGACTTCATTCAGGAGCTTAGCGCCGATAGTGGAGGTATCCCACCCCAGTGGTGTGCTCCCCCCATCCTTACTTCACCCTCACGTGGACCCCCCCTCCTTTCCTACTTTAAGTCCGGTTTTCCCGAGGGGAATACAAGGGGCGAGATGGTGTACAAGCGGGGGGATTTCTAGAGTTTTGGTCGTCGGGAGCGGAGGCAAGGAGTGACGCTCGAGGGATTTGTAAAATCTTTGTGTTCGGCACGGAGACAGAGGGACGACACACAGCGAGGTGATGGGAGGAAATTCGGTAGTCTGGCGCCTTGGCAACAAGAGACACCGAACCGCCCAGTCGGAGCAAACTCTCGGTTTGAGTCTTCCGGAACGGACACTTACGATGTTACGAGGCGGTCAGCGAATGCTGGTTGAGATCCCGACATCGTGGTGTTCGGGGGCTGGAGAAGGCGGGAGTCCAAGGAGAAGAGCGTGATTTGGGATCAGCGGTCACGTAAGATTGTCGCCACCCCATAAATCCCTCCGCAGAGCCCACGCCGTTCTGTTTTTCTCCGTGATTCCCGTATCACCAGAGTGTCGAACCACAGTGATTTGACGCCTGATCCCCGCCCTCCTAGTTCTACGGGCGAGCCTCGTCTGAAGTGCCCAGCCGTGTTAGCAAGGGGAAGAACTCAATACGACTTCCCGTGCTTCGTGTCAGATAATTTTGGTAATTTAAAACCTAACAGTCAGTATTCTTCGACAGAGCATTGGATTCCAGTTTTCAAATATTGTCACACAAGTTAATTAAGTTAATTTCTCTTGCTGGTGCCTGAAATCAGCTGGTTGATCATTTTGTTATTTCATTTTTTTTTGTTGTTGTCGACTGTTCACCTAGGGTTCATCAATTTCTCACATCTCATCCCTCACTAGCTTAATTGATCAATTCCTTTTGTGTTATCATCTATCTAATTTTTTTTATGAAGTGTCTAAAATGTATATCTCCAAGATGTTTTGAATACATGTTAAATTGAAACCTTAAGAGTTGTGTCAGGGGGTAATTGAGTGCTAACCAGGAGCCGAGAGGCGAGCTGTTCCCGAACCCCATAACCTATTTGCCCTATCAAGAGGCCGTTCCCAGTCCAATCACCCAATCCCGTTTCGGAAAACCCTCTTATTGTCTAATTTTTTTTGGCAATCGTTTTTCCAAATTATTTTATGAAGATCGGCAAGCCGATCGTAAGGGCTTGCGTCCCGTTCTCGCGGGAGACGGCATGCCCCGAATGTGGATCTTGTCCCGGCCCTTGAATCACGGTTCGTGTGATCCCGGGCAGGGTCGGGGCCGTCACAACATGAAAATTGAAATATAGGATTACCGTAGTTATTATTGTATTCCCGTCGTTATCACCGTATTGCAGTGTGCAAGGTACACATTTTTGTCAAATATGAGTTGATACATATGTGAAATTTAACATGCAAAGCGTAGTAATATACACTGTCACCAGTATTAAAACCTCGATACTAAGCATCATTTTCTTGACTAGATGAATTGTGTATTACGAAGAGAAGGACGACTAAATCACTTTTTAAATAATCGGTGTAAAAGTATAATATAGAGAGTCAACAAAATCCATTCATGGTGGAAGGGGTAGAAGATCAAAAGGGCAATAATGTCATGTAACTAGGCTACTGCATTGAAACATGCTAGGTAATAGGGTCATATGCAGCTAGGTAGTTAATATCTTTATAGAAATAAAGGGATTGGTCGTTAATAAATGCATCATGCACTACAGACTACTCTAACAACAGTTCATCTACCAAACCCCCTGTTATTCTTCTTCCTAATGTGCTCTATTTTGATACTCGGGGAAAATTTCATTTTGATTCTATAGGCACGACAATCTAATAATCATGATTATCTGATCAATCCTAGAATAATTTGCAGGGGTTCTTAGTATATATCTAACGTCATCATAACCAATCAGCTTCGGAGTTATTTAAAAGGTTTAGCCTAACTTTCAACTAGCGTTCTGATAGTCATTCCCTTTCGAGTTCTTCCGTTAAACTCGTAACAGTAATACATTTATCATAACGGACTTTTTTATAATCGAAATTTTTTAAATCTCTAAGTGAAAATCCTAGTGGAGTTTCCAAAGGTTATCGAAACTGATAGTTTATGTGGATCAAGTCATACTCCGGCAAAAAAGGAACATGGAACTGCGAATATTCGATCAGTTTCGCAGGATCGTCAATTATGATTAAGTCCAATAATGTACTACTGCTAGGTAAATTATGTGGGGTTTTGAAAGGGACCAAATAGAGATTTCTACTATAGATTATATCTCGTATATAATCACTATCATATGACTGCTTCACCATATCAGAGTTGAAATCACCGCAAGGTATGACATTTTTAAAAACAGGAAGGAAATCTAAGAGGGCAGGCTCGAAGGACTGCCTCAGATAACCTATTTTTGGAGGACGGTATACAACTGTGAATAGCAGTATTCCATTAATACCGGAAATTTCCACAAAGAGGAATTTAGGTGTACAGGAAGACCCATCAGAGACTCTTAAAACTTTGTACTTCAGGCAGTTATGTATAAAAATTCCAACACCACCTCCCCTTCTGCCAATTCTGTCATTACAAACAACGGAATAGCCGTCCAAATGTACACAACTGGAGGGCACATTCGGATTCAATCAAGTTTCAGAAACACCTATTACATGATAATTGCATTGATTGAAATGATGACAAAACTCATCTATATGTGCGGACAGAGATTGAGCATTTACGTGACATACACTTATTATCGATAGCTCATCTTTGAGGTCAGGTCTGTTGTTTAAGGTTTAGGTATGCGTTTCTGGGTTTAAACATGCACACAAGCCCTATTCGGTCCTGTGGAGATCTTCCTCGGTGTTTACCAGGACTCGGTCAGCGCCTTCCGCTTTTCTCACATACACTTTTCCGTTTCTGATCCAAACGAACTTCACTTTCCCATCTTTTCTAAGGCCACGGACTATTGTGTATAGTGACTTATTAAAATAAGTCAGTGATTCATTTACATCGATAGGTGGGTTAAATGGATGAGAGTGTAGATGGGGCACCTCCAAGTCTTTCAGGCACAAATTTATTTTTCTTTTGCGCAGCTGAACGAATTCCTCAGCAACACGAGACCTAATAAAGCGCACGACAATTGCGCTGTCAGGGTTGTCGGCTGAGCGTCTGCCAAAACGGAATGCATAGTCAATATCACTAACATTAACTTTTATTCCTAATGACATTCCAGTGGTAATAAGGAGGGAATCAATAATTTCACCCTCATAGGCAGGAATACCTCTAATCTCTACCACATGCCGCAACTGATTCTGCTCGAGATGGTTTAAGTGTACTTCAAAATCAGACAGTTTGCCGGCCAGAGCCTTACTTTCACTTAATAGTTCATCGAACTTTTTACTCAGTTTCGTTAGGTTCAAATTAATAAGCTCAATGACCTTTGCATCCTCCCTCACTGATACCTGCCACGATGTAATAGTGTCCCTCAATGATATCTGCTCGTCGTGGATGGAGTTGACGCGCTGTAGGAGGGTCTGCAACAGCTCCCTGGTGGTGTCTTCATCAGGATGGGCGGGATATCTAATCCAGAATCCAGCGGGAGAAGTGGATCGAATCCAAGAAGCGGAGCCGATGCCTCGTACGGGAGTTTCCTCCCTGCCATCCAACCGATGTTTTCCAAGACATTTGTTGCATGTCCAATGCTTATGGAGATCCAGGAGGGTCGTAAAGTCCTCCTCTGTGAGGGAATTGCACGAGGTGTGGTGCATATCCTTGCATACGCTGCATGAAAGGCTAGAGCCGCGGTTTGTTGGGAGGCCACAGGTTACACAGGCATTGCGAAACACTACTGCGAGTGAGAATGAGTGAGACGACCGTTCACCTTGACTGCCGGAATGAGATGTATATATATATATATATACAAATATAAATTCAGACAGAAGGTGAAAGAAAGCAAGGCGAAATTTTTTCCATGTGTTTTCGACCATCATTTCATCTCCACACCACCGTTGTGTTCACTGTTTATTGTATGTTCACTGTCTCTTTCTTTCACCTTCTGTCTGAATTTATATTTGTGTATTTGCGCCTTTGGCGTTGCGTATGAATGGTGTTTTGTATATATATATATATATATATATATATATATATATATATATATTAGATAGAGATGGAGATATACCTATAGAAGAGATATACAGATAGAAGAGATATACATATAGAAGAGATATACATATAGAGATATACCTATTGTTTAATTATAAATACGCATTACTCACGGAAAGTGGTAAAATCAAGGCGTCTTACTACCAATATTGTCTTTTAGTTGTACTGGCGATTAGACATCAATAATGCCTTCTTTGGCCAAGATGTATGCATATTTTATTTTACAGATAATTTTAAAAATCCAGTGTCGTCATGGGATTCATAGTAATACAGCGCTTGGAAGAAAGATAATTATTACTTGCAAAGGCTTCCTCCCATCTCTCCAAAGCTCTCTACAGCACGTAATAAGAAATTCCGGCTCTTCTCATTCTCCTTCGGAATCGTGAGTGAACCGATAACGTAGCAGCGGTTGCTATCATCCTACGGTAATCACTTAGAGTAATTGTTGTGACCTCTATCAGTCGTCCTTGCGTGGTAATTCTGTTATTAATTTCTGTTTTCATTATTTCATATGAATTTTTGAAGTTAACAGATGATTTGTAGGTTTTTTGACTTGTTGATTCGTGAATGAACAAGTCAAAACTGCTGCTGGAGATCAAAATTTGTTAGCATTCGAAAAACCTTATCTTAATATGCTATAATATTTTAAATTCAGAGCACTCCAAAACACTATGAATGAATACAATCAAGAATTTACATCACGCGTACTATTTCAATAATTCCAATACTAAAATTTATATATCTGTAATTAATGCTAATTCCAATACGTGTCCCTGTGTAACAAGTATTAATTGGTGTACCTTTAAAATATCTCCATTAAAATCAACAAATACCAAATACAGTTGGTCTTAGATGCTGCAATGATATGGATTCAGTGTTTTTTAAATAAATCGCTGGATTGAGAAATCAACACTGAATAATATTAATGTAATTCATGAATAATTCTCGATAATTCAGGAGTGAATCATTCGCCGTGATAGTTTCCCTGAGCCCCCCTGCGGGTAGGGGGATTGAGAATACTCCCGCAGTATCTCTGCTTGTCGTAAGAGGCGACTAAAAGGGCGGGGAGACAACCCCGAAAACAAACCCCCAGTCCAGCAAGGGATGCGTCCGGACAGTCTTGTGGATCAACTGTCTGTGAGCGGCCATACCAGCTGGCCTGCGATCCACCCGCATGTTTGCCGTGTGCGGTGACCCGTAAGGGGGAGAAGGGGATCCTGGTGGGTGAGATCTCTGGCACCCAGCCGGGTGTCGGATGCTCGGTATGGGCCGGAGTTCAACACCCCACTTCGGCCCCGGATTCCCTGTAAACGGGCGGCCGGGGGCTAGCCACCCCCGGTCAATCGGCTTTCGACACGCTTGCGTTCGATGGCGAGTGCTGGAGAGACGGGGGTCTGCTTAGGGCGGCCGAAGGCGCGTGGGTTAGGAGGGCCTGCGCGTTGGAGGTTCTAACTCGACGCAGGCTCCCATATCGATAGTGCTATATCCCCTTGGTTAGCCCTGGCGACCGCACCGGTTTGCGGTGCGGCGTCCCAAATATGTGGCTCCGTGGTGGGTGGGGAGGCCAGGGGATGAAACACACACTCTTATGGAGACGAATTCATTTCCTCCACTTAAGAGACACTGCCCTGATATGGGCGGTGGAGACCCTGTAATGATATGCAGGAAATATTTAATAATGAAATGTTCAGTCGAAGGGGAGAACCTCTCGAAGGTATCCCCCTTCCTAATCCATAAAGCCCTCAGCAATGATGTTCCTGGTTCCTTGGAAAACGTAAAGAAGCTACGCGACGGATCACTGCTTATACAGACGTCAAATGATAAGCAAAGCGAAAAGCTCCTTAGCATGAAAAGTTTTCTAAATATCCCCGTAAAGGTTGAGGCACACAGAACCCTAAATACATGCAGTGGCGTTATATCGTGCTACGATCTGTTATACACCTCTGTCGAGGAGATAACGAAGGAGATGGCTCCCCAGGGCGTCATCTCCTGTCGTAGACTCAAGACTAAGCGAAATGGGGAATTCGTCGACTCAACATCTGTAGTGCTTACATTCTCGCTGGATAAACTTCCAAGCCGAGTGAATGTTGGCTACAACTCGTGCTCTGTAAGGCCCTTTATACCCAGTCCTTTACGGTGTTTCCAATGCCAATGCTTTGGTCACATAGTGTCAAAATGCAAAGGGAAGCCTACCTGCCCCAAATGTGCAAAAGACAAGCACGATGGAGATGTCTGTGACAGCCCGGCGCTCTGCGTTAACTGCCAAGGAGCGCATCCCGTGTATTCACGGGATTGCCCAAGGATGCAGGAGGAAAAGAAGATAATGGAGATAAAGGTGCTTGAGAAAATCCCTTTCCTAGAAGCTAGGAAAAAGTTTAGAACGGTGATAGCCCCAACATTTTCTAGATCATTCGCATCTGTAGCCACGATTAAAAAAGTGTCGGCAAGCACACAGAATGAGTGTCAGGAACCAAAGAAGCAAGAAACGAAAAGTAAGGAGAATATCTCCACTAAAAAATTGCCCTCAACAGGAAACCCTAAGAGCACACAGAAGAAGGATTCTAAAAATGAAACCTCCGTGGTTTCTGAGGCCCTGAGTAATAAAAAGCTCCCTCCAAACCGCTCACTATCTACCTCTCCCAAACGCAAAGAGAAAGAACGCGTAGCCTCGCGTTCACCCTCCGCCTCTCCTCCCCGCGAAGTCCGGGAGGAGGACATGGAAGAGGAAATATTAGACGAAAGCCAACTGCGAACTCTCCTTCAAAGTAGAAAAGGAAGGAAGCTCAAGCTAAGCAGATAGCCTTATATTTTATATATTTTTTTTAAGACTACATATTTATTTATTTATTGTTTTAATTTTTAACTAAATTTTTACAATATGGCTCTTTTTGCCATACAATGGAACCTAAATGGTTTTTACAGGAGATTAGAGGAATTCAAACTCCTGATGCATGACCTGAACCCCACCTGCGTATTTCTTCAGGAGACCCATTTTAAGGAAAGAGACGCACCACAAATTAAAGGGTATGTGGTACTCCGCCACGATGACACAACTGGGACACGGGCTCAGGGAGGAGTCGCTGTAATTATTCGGGATACCCTCTACACATCCCGAATCGACATTACGACTCCTCTCCAGGCTATCGCTGTGAGGGTAGCCTCACCAGAGGAGATAACCTTTTGTAATTTGTATCTCCCAGAAAGGTCTCCGTTAACTAGGAGATCCCTGGAGGATTTGGTGAGGCAGCTGCCACGTCCGTTTGTCCTTCTAGGTGACTTCAATGCCCACAACGCTCTCTGGGGAGATAACAGTGGTGATTTTAACCGCCGTGGAAGGATTTTAGTAAGGTTTTTAAATGATTTTAACCTTGTTTTAATTAACAAGAACGAAAAGACACATTTTAACTCTTTTAACGGCACTTTTTCTGCAATAGACCTGTTCATGTGTAGTGCAAGCTTGGCCCCACGTTTTAAACTAAGTGTTCACAGCGACCGTTGCGGAAGTGACCACTTCCCGATTTTAATCAGTAAAAATGGGTTTAACCCAAATATTAACGTACCCAGGAATTGGATTTTACGGAAGGCTGACTGGGAAACTTTTGGAAATAGTTTCAAATTTACTTTCGATGGCACACGTAGCGGACCGGAAAACGTGGACACACTCACAGTCGCTATACTAACTGCTGCCGAGCAAAGTGTTCCACTTTCATCTGGTAGGTTGAAGCGCGCTCCAGTGCCATGGTGGAACAAGGACTGCGCTGAAGCTATCGCGAAGAGAAAGAAAGCCCTGCGTATTTTTAAAAAATACCCCACGGCACGGAATCTCGAAGCGTTCCGCCGTCTACGAGCGAAGGCACGTCAAATAGTTATTGAATCTAAAAGAAAATGCTGGAATGAATACGTAAAAACGATCAACCATCGCACGGCAAATTCGGAGGTCTGGAGAAAAATTAAAAGCATAAGCGGGAGGTATCATCAGCTCTCAATTCCATCTGTGATGGTGAATGGAATCATAAAATCCCAACCAGAAGCTGTGGCCGAGGCGTTTGGGGAGTACTACACCTCTATCAGTAGTACCGCGAATTATGACAAGACATTCCTGACTCTTAAATGTCAGCAAGAGAAGAAAAACAAGTCTTTTACGACTGGGCATTTCATGGCGAACTACAATGCTCCATTCACTCAATGGGAACTCACGTCCGCAATCGATGAGCTGAAGGATAGCGCCCCAGGGGCGGACCGTGTCCACAATGCTTTCCTCAGGCGTATACCGAAGGAGGCAAATGAACACATTCTGAACACCTTCAACAGTGTTTGGGAAACGGGAAGCTTCCCTCATGCATGGCGTGAATCGGTAATTATCCCAATTCCCAAAAAGGGTAAAGAGAAGTCAATTATAGGGAATTACCGGCCCATATCTTTAACCTCTTGCTTGTGCAAGTTAATGGAGAGAATGGTAAATCGCAGACTCGTGTGGTGTCTCGAGAGCCGCAACCTTCTCTCCAATCTTCAGTGCGGATTCCGAAGACACCGAAGCACCACTGACCATCTTATCCGAATTGACACGTTCATTCAGGAAGCTTTCGTTCGACGACAACACGTTCTGAGCGTGTTCTTCGATCTGGAGAAAGCATATGACACAACATGGCGTTTTAAAATTCTAAAGACTCTGAGAGACTGGAATTTTAAGGGCAACTTGCCAGTTTTTATCGAAAATTTTTTAAGCCATAGAGTTTTTAAGGTTAGGGTGGGTAACTCATTTTCCAGATTGAAGATCCAAGAAAATGGAATTCCCCAAGGGTCAGTACTCAGTGTCACCCTGTTCGCCATTGCTATCAACGACGTGGTATCCTCCATCCTACCACCCGTCGAGGCATCCCTCTTTGTGGATGACTTGGCAATTTTCTGCAGGGCATCCAAGTTATCAACGGCTGAGCGACAATTACAGATAACGCTAAACAGACTTCACCACTGGTCATGCAAAAATGGGCTACGCTTCTCCCCAGAGAAGACGCGATGCGTCCATTTTCACAGAAAAAGAGGGCTGTTTCTACCAACCCTACGCCTAGGAGATCGACCACTGGAGTTTGTGAATTCAGCCCATTTTTTGGGAATGATCTTGGACCAAAGGCTAACCTGGAGACCCCACATTACTGATCTGAAAATGAGAGTTAGCCCATCCCTTAATATTTTAAAAATATTGACAAGATGTTCATGGGGCGCGGACCGATCTACAATGCTGCGACTATATAGGGCACTGGTTCGATCCAAGATGGACTACGGTTCTTTTATCTATGGTGCTACCCGCGCATCATACTTAAAGCCGCTAGCAAGTATACACAACCTTGGACTCCGGCTAGCAACGGGTGCCTTTCGAACGAGTCCGATCAATAGCCTTCTGTGTGATGCAGGTGAACCACCGCTTGACATCCGTAGAGATCTTTTGATGTGTAACTACGCTAGTAAAATTTTAGCCATGCCATCGCATCCGTGTTTTAAATTAACCATTAACGAACCGATGACTCACATTTTTAACAGAAAACCACGGGCTACTAAACCTTTTTATGTGCGTTTTGCCAATATTTTAGAGAGATATTCTATTACCGTTCCCCGGATAGAAAGGATACGAGTGGCTAAAACTCCTCCATGGCTTATTCCTCAGCCGGACATCTGGTGGAAGCTAGCAAGCCGGGCAAAGTCTGACTCACTTCCTGAGGAAAATAGGTCCTTGTTTTCAGAGTTCCTATCTCAATGCCACGATCTAACACCCATTTACACGGACGGCTCTAAGTCTGAGTCAGAATGTGCCTGTGCCTATGTGAGCTTGTACAAAACCGTGAGCACAAAGCTCAACCCCGAATGCAGCGTGTACACTGCAGAGTTGACTGCTATTAAACTTGCCCTTAGGGACGTTGAGACTCGAGGTATATCATGTTTGCTATGTTCCGACTCCATGAGCGCCTTGAAAGCCATCTCAAATTATAATGCTGCGCACCCAATCATAAGAGATATACAAGAATCTCTGAGATGCCTTCAGAGCAGAGGCATCTCTATTAAGTTTGCGTGGGTCCCTAGCCACGTGGGAATCCCGGGAAATGAGGCAGCCGATGATGCTGCGAAAAAGGCCCTCGGTAACCATAGAGTTGACCTAGACGCAGTAACCGTAGAAGATCTCCAGAACACACTCAGACGCAGAATCCTGAATGAATGGGATACGGAATGGAAATCGGTGACTAATAATAAACTGCGCGAGATAAAAAGTTCCACCAAAGCCTGGTTGTCCCCCGTCAGGGGTAGTAGAAGGGAGGAGGTGGTCATCACCCGTATGAGGATAGGGCACAGTCATCTGACCCACTCCTTTCTCTTCACTGAAGAGAAAATCCCACCCCGGTGTGATGACTGTGACTGTCCTCTCGGAATTCGGCATATCCTGACGGAGTGTGGCAGATACCGGGACATGCGTAGCCGACTAGGCATTGGGGGTGACCTAGGGTCCATTCTGGGTGACGACCCCAATGCTATTGGCCGCGTAATTTTATTTCTAAAGGAAACGGCGCTTTTTAATAAAATTTAAGCAACAGTTTAGGAAATGTAAATGGTTTTAACCTGAACCCTATAATAGATAAGCAATATATATAGCTACCTGACAACCTGCCTTATCCGAATATAGAAAGTATATACATAACTTTGAAGAGTAGAGGTGCAAAATGACCATGCCGTCGACGCACCCTACAAACTAATACTACCTACCTACCTAGTTTCCCTGAGTGCACTAGCAAAAAGATCATCCATTTCGAAATCAATTATAACTTAACACTTGATAAAAAAGTGCTTGTAGAGTGCACATTAGTATTTTATCCTTTTCCCTAATATGCATCTACATCCTCGTGATACCCTGCGAGCCACCACGAGGGTGTGTGTGGCAGGAGTTGAAGATCAAAAAGGCAATACTGTTGGATGACCCCATTAAGATAATGGAAAACCAGGGTAAGAGGCTGGGGGAGTGCATGGATAAAATTTCCACATTAGAATTTGAGAATGTTACTCTAAAAAAAGCTGTATGGGTTTATTGATCAGTGTGATAACTTAGAGCAAAAGTTATTGTCAAATGGTGTGGAAAACTGGTATTCCATCCAGCAATAATGAGAATTTGTCTCTGATAGCAAAATTGTTATTAAATTAGGAGTGAATATTGCAGAGGATTGTATTGGCCATGCTCATCGATTCAAGGTCAAATTAAATTAATCTCCAGGGTCAGGCACGTAGCCAAGGGGAGGGGGGGCTTCTGGGGATTCAGCCCCTCCCCGAAATTTTTCCAAATTATTTTATCGTTCTGATTTCATCTGGGCGTGACGATCTGGATCACACTGGGTATTATTCAAGTGTTAAGTGTCTTAAAACGTGATAACTAGTCATGCATGTGTGTGGTTAATAATTGTTATTTTCAATCTGATATGTGTATATTATGCGTTGAACATCAGTTCTGGGGCCGGTCAAATTAACTGCTTCATAACCAGGTAAGCAGTGAATTTTACCAGTGAGAAGAGATAGGAATGGGCACTGTGAAATTAAATACCAAGTACTGAAAATTAAGGGAAGAGATTTGTAGCATGTCGGCACCTAACGGGCAAGGCTGATTTGTTTCAAGTGACGCTACAAAAGACTTTACACCCCCCCCCCGAAACAAATGTCTGGCTACGTGCCTGTCCAGGGCGTAACCGGGTGAGATTCCTCAGGCAGTGCTCGAGGAAGAATTGCTGAGGAAGAGGAAAATCAAGGGGAACTTCTCGACGCGACATCTGACCCTGAACTCCATTCTGCCCTCAGATGAGCCAGTCTACATAAACGAGGAGGCGCTCTATCCTGGCAGGAGGATGTTGTTCAATGCGGCGAGGGAGGCAAAGAAGAGTAAGAAATACTAAGGTTTGTGGGTGCGAGATGGAAAAATACTCTTGAGAAAGGCACAGAAAGGAAAAGTAATTGCCTAACTTCATTGGAACAACTAAATGAGCTTTAAATATTAAGTAGTGATTCAGAGTCTATCTAATAATACTTTCAATCGAAATGAGAATATCATTATCCTGCACCAAAGCATACGTAGTTTACGATATAATATATAATTTTTCAATCTTTCTGCCGAATTTGAGTAGCTTTAATCCGAAACCTACTTACAATATTGTCCGAAATCTGAATAAATGAAAATGAAATCCAATTCTCAAGTTAATTCATATAAAGTATTCCAGGATATTCATGTGTAACAAAATG
This sequence comes from Platycnemis pennipes, assembly GCA_933228895.1. NCBI lineage: Eukaryota > Metazoa > Arthropoda > Insecta > Odonata > Platycnemididae > Platycnemis > Platycnemis pennipes. The sequence goes on along the minus strand of OW121851.1, from coordinate 124,074,905 downwards.
TAACGAATCTATTCTTTCAAAATTGTAGAACACCCCTTGCACAGATATGGAACAAGTTAAGACGAATTTCGGGAAACCACCATCAGCTCATCGTCTCATTCCTTAATATCGGTGGTAATGTACTGACCCACACTGAAGCCCTATATATGGGAAATATATGGGACATACATGTTGTCCATACTTCTCACATATATGGACCATATATGGAAATATATATGGAATCTATAAAAAATTGGCCCAATCGAATATATGGACCATATATGTGCCCATATATGGACCATATATGCAGCCATATATGGTCTATATATGGACCATGTATGTATCCATATATGGTCTATATATGGGCCATGTATGTATCCATATATGGTCTATACAGAGTGACCCATTGATCGTGTGTCATTTCTGACCCGTAATTTTAGAACCTTCCTTTCGAGTCACATGGATGAAATTTGGTAATTGGCTAGAAAAAGGATGTAAGTTTTGTTGAGTTTAAGCAAAATATGAAAAATATGACCTTTTGACCCCAGAAATAGGGTCCAACCTAAAATCCAAATTTTGCCTTATGGGCTTTCAATGTGAAAATATTCAAAGTACAAAAAAGACGGAATTTTTTAGCGAAACTTTCGACTAATAGGTTTTTGGACACGAAGAACACGATGGAAGTACTATTGAGGTCAGAAATTGCAACTGTGACCCCTGAAAGGTCACAGTCAAGGTCACAGGGGTTACAAAAAATGAATCACCTCTTCAAACCTGTCGAATCATAGGTTTAAAAAGGTTCCAAGGTCGATTTTAAGGTCTTCATGTCCCTCTTTTCATCTCTTGACCTTCAAGGGTAACTCAGAGGTCAAAGGTCACAGGGATGGAAAAAATGAATCCAGGCTACAATCGTGTCGAATCATAGGTTTAAAAAGGTTCCAAGGTCGATTTTAAGGTCTTCATATCCCTCTTTTCATCTCTTGACCTTCAAGGGTAACTCAGAGGTCAAAGGTCACAGGGATGGAAAAAATGAATCCAGGCTACAATCGTGTCGAATCATAGATTTAAAAAGGTGTCAATGTCGATGGAAAGGTCATAAGATTCCACTTTTCATCCCTTGACCTTCAGGGTAATTCTGGGGTCAAAGGTCACAGTGATTACAAAAGGTGAAATAAGGCTACAAAACTTTCGAATCATAGGTTTAAAAAGATGACAAGGTGGATATTAAGGTCTTCAGATCACTCTTTTCATCTCTTTACCATCAAGGGTAACTCAGAGGTCAAAGGTCACAGGGATGGAAAAAGAGAATCCAGGGTACAAACGTGTCGAATCATAGGTTTAAATAGGTGCCAATGTCGATGGAAAGGTCATCAGATCCCTCTTTTCATCCCTTGACCTTTAAGGGTTACTCAGGGTGTCAAAGGTCAAAATGGTGACAAAAAGTAAAATTAGGCTAAACGTATCGAATCATAGGTTTCAAAGAGTGCCTAATACGATGGTAAATTCCCTCCAGGAATTATCTGACATTGAATGATTGGGAAAGGGCAAAAGGTCACTAGGTGTATCCTAGATTTAGGGCAATAGATGCGTCTAATTCTAGCTTCGAAAGGGTGAAGAATTAGATGAAGTTAATTGGTCCTTTTTGTTGTCTCCTGACCTAAAAGGACTACACTGAGTTTATTGGTCCCAGATGTAAGATATGCCAAGTTGTGAAACACATAATATGAATGAGATTATTTAGGCTCCCAAAGTAATTGTTAAGAAATTTAGATCCCAACTTCCATCCCTTAAACCCTCTGGGTCATATGGTAGTCATTCATTTAGAGTTTACTAATCAATGAAAAAATTCAATTGTAAATTTAAGTTAATTACTATTATTCAATTAAAATACTTAATCATACGTTTTATTTAAAAAAGTATTTCAAGTGTTATTAAAAAAATTTCAATATTAAAATTTAAAATGAAAATATGGAAGCAGTATGAATGAAAATCAATTTTTATTTATTCTACGTACCCGATATTCCATGCCAGGCACAATAGAATTTGCCCGATAACAGCGTGTGTGAATGTGTCCTCCAGCATATTCGGAGATATGGACTCTGCACACGTTGTAATTTCTTTTTTTATTTCTTCAATGCCCCAAAATGTTTTTTTCACTACACCTGGTGGACTTTGACCCCTGCCCAACCGTTCCAGGTCAGAGTCTTCCTGGAGGGATTTTACCATCGTATTAGGCACTATTTAAACAAATGCGTCGTTGTAGCCCCGTTTCGAACTTTGTCACTCCGACCTTTGACCCCTGAGTAACTCTTGAAGGTCAATGCAAGAAAAAAGCGATCAAAAGACCTTACGATCGACCATGGCACCTTTTCAAGCCTATGATTCAATATGTTTCTAGCCTCATTTCCATTTTTGTCACCATTTTGACCTTTGACCCCTTAGTAACACTTAAAGGTCAAGGGATGAAAAGACAAGAAATCTGAAGACCTTTCCATCGACATTGGCACCTTTTTAAACCTATGATTCGACACGATTTTTAGCCTAAATTCATTTTATCCATACCTGTGATCTTTGACCATCGTATTGTGCACTCTTTGAAACCTATGATTCGATACGTTTAGCCTAATTTTACTTTTTGTCACCATTTTGACCTTTGACACCCTGAGTAACCCTTAAAGGTCAAGGGATGAAAAGAGGGATCTGATGACCTTTCCATCGACATTGGCACCTATTTAAACCTATGATTCGACACGTTTGTAGCCTGGATTCTCTTTTTCCATCCCTGTGACCTTTGACCTCTGAGTTACCCTTGATGGTAAAGAGATGAAAAGAGAGATCTGAAGACCTTAATATCCACCTTGTCATCTTTTTAAACCTATGATTCGAAAGTTTTGTAGCCTTATTTCACCTTTTGTAATCACTGTGACCTTTGACCCCAGAGTTACCCTAGAAGGTCAAGGGATGAAAAGAGGAATCTTATGACCTTTCCATCGACATTGACACCTTTTTAAACCTATGATTCGACACGATTGTAGCCTGGATTCATTTTTTCCATCCCTGTGACCTTTGACCTCTGAGTTACCCTTGAAGGTCAAGAGATGAAAAGAGGGATATGAAGACCTTAAAATCGACCTTGGAACCTTTTTAAACCTATGATTCGACAGGTTTGAAGCGGTGATTCATTTTTTGTAACCCCTGTGACCTTGACTGTGACCTTTCAGGGGTCACAGTTGCAATTTCTGACCTCAATAGTACTTCCATCGTGTTCTTCGTGTCCAAAAACCTATTAGTCGAAAGTTTCGCTAAAAAATTCCGTCTTTTTTGTACTTTGAATATTTTCACATTGAAAGCCCATAAGGCAAAATTTGGATTTTAGGTTGGACCCTATTTCTGGGGTCAAAAGGTCATATTTTTCATATTTTGCTTAAACTCAACAAAACTTACATCCTTTTTCTAGCCAATTACCAAATTTCATCCTTGTAGCTCGAAAGGAAGTGTCTAAAATTACAGGTTAGAAATGACACACGATCAATGGGACACTCTGTATATGGACCATATATGAAGCCATATGTGGTCTATATATGGACCATATATGTAGCCATATATGGTCTATATATGCACCATATATGGTCTATATATGACCCATATATTGGATATACGTGTATCATATATAGGAAATATATTTGTCATATACGGGAAATATATGCATCATATATGGGAAATATATGTATCATATATGGGGAATGGATAGGGTTTCAGACACCAGGAAATTAAAAAAATGTATTGTAACGAATTTTTATTTAAAAATAATTAAAAAGCAATTTAAAAACTCATAGATTCACATATGAAAGAATCGAAATCAATCAGTTTGAGTCATCAATATCTTTTCCTCTCATGTGATGTCTGAGTTCTGCGGCTTTGCTATTAATGACAGCTCCAAATGCAGCAGGGGTTATTGTCGTCCGTTATGGCTGCCGAGGCAGACAAGGTCCCCATCCCTAATCAAGAATAAATATTTATTGCAATACAATTAACAAGTATTTTAATCTGACAAGCAATCTCAAGATGACAAACGATTTCATTTTTTTAAGGAGTTGTATTTGAAAATTAGAGAATTAATTATATAGTAATTCATCCTTATTAATACAAGTCCATTGGAACATATCAAATAATAATCCATTCTTGTAACTGCAGACTGCGGCAAACAACGGTCAGGTCAATCCATATTTTTACACGTGATCGTTATTTCATTCCACGAATAGGTCAAATAATTAAATTTATATAACTTACATTTGCAATATCTTCTTCCCCTGCAGGTACCCGGCAAAGTTTTTCATTTTCACCTAGTATTTGTCTAAGTATCCTCTCTGCCTTCATTTCTGTATCTATATAGGTCACAGAAGAGCATAAAAGTTATTTTGGAGATGTTTTGCGCGTGCAATAGTCTTAAAAAATTGATAAAATAAAGTTGGGTCTTACCTGTGATGCTAATTATGTAGGCATCGAAGACAGGCCACCCTCCAACAGGCATGTTCTTTGATGCCTCCACTCAATGACATACGACTCCTCCGTATCTTCCTCATCTAAAAAATCCCTAATCCATGATGATTTTACGATGGAATATTTTCCTGCGTCTTCGACCGTTACCCATTTCACCACAGCGAACTAGTCCATTTCTATCAAACTTGGTACACAAACGTTTACACCACTACGCCTCTAAGCTCCTTCGAGTTTGTTTTCTTTCTAGCAGCAATCTATGTTTCTATGTACTGTATCTAACGGTTGCTACGGCTGGTTACGGTTTATAAACAAGATTCGCATGCTTAGTTACATCATCATCAACTGGTTTGTTTGCTTAGTTAGGTACGTGAGGATACTTTTGAAAAACGTCAATATACTAGTGTGATATCAAACTAATTGGCAAAGTTAGGTATTTTCTTGAATTAAATAGTACCCAGCATACACAAAAACCTTATCACTTAAGGTTTCACGAGGTTTTTCGGGTCCCCGTTTTCTATCATTGGAGAGCAAAAATGTTTTTCTCTCAACATGTTTTGTGCCAAATTGCGAATTGTTTTCAATTACGATTTTCCTTATGCAAAATGTTTCGATTAGGAACTCCATATTTCACTGATAGCCAAAGTAAAATCATGGAAATCTTAACTTGGAATCGGAAGCAGAAAAATTTACAGTCTAGGTCTCAGGAATTGGACCGATTTATACGAAATTACTCACCTCTGAATAGATTCGGGTATTTAAAAGAAGCCATGATCTAGTTGAGAATATGAAAGTTAATTTCTTTGATAAAGTTTTAGTTAATGGCGAAATTTTTCACAGCAAACTCTACTCAAGAGTTAGTAAAAGAGACAACTTCACTGTTAAGCTCTTCGGGGGTGAATGCTTCGAGGTAGAAACGTACGCAGAAGTTAATGGCAGTATTTGGGCTATCGGTAAATATTTAATTTTAAGAAATAGAAGCCTAATAAATACTAAGCATGCGTATTGTAAATTGAATCACCTGTTAACACACAGTGATACTCACAATCATCTTGCATGTGCTAAGGTTCAATGCATGGAAATGAAAGTTGTAGTACTGGAACATGTTATTGCTTTAAAGTCTAATGAAATAGAATTTTTGAAATGAAATTTCGATCCTTTCAATGAATCCTTAACTCCATAACAAGCTACCACACTGTAATAAAAATCTAAATTTCTATGATGATATGTGATTAATTCACTGAGAATAAAAATTGAGAAAGAGATTCCTCAGATTTCCGTATAAGGAAATGAAATTAGTAAAACTGTACAATGAATAATTTCCTCATACTCGTGTCTCCTTCAGTTTTCATCTAATTGAGCTTCAACTTCAGAGACAATGAAACATTAACAACACCAGTGCATTGCCTTTTTTTGGGGTTGACAAGAGGGATCTGAAGGCCTTACAATCGACCATTGGACCTTTTGAAACCTATGGTTTGATATGTTTATAGCAGCGATTCACTTTTGTAATCGCTGTGACCTTGACTGTGCCCTTTCAGGGGTCACTGTTGCATTTTGGAACTCGAAAATTCTTCCATCTTGTTCTTCGTGCCCAAAAACCTAATAATTGAAAATTTCGCATATTTTCATTTTTGTATTTCGAATAATTTAACATTGAAAGCCCATAAGACAAAATTTGGGCTTTAGGTTGTACTTTATTTCTGGGGTCAAAAGGTCATATTTCTTAAATTTTACTTACAATTAGTCTCCACAAAACGTACCACATATTTCTACCCAGGTACCAAATTTTATCCTTGTGACATGAAAAAAGTGCCTAAAATCACGGGTCAAAAATGACACACGATCAATGGGACATTCTGTATGTGGTAAACATATAGGTTAAAAATATATGTGAAACCAATATATTCCCCATACATGGAAAATATATTGGTTGAAAATATATGCCGACTCCATATATTTTCCATATATGTAACATACATGAAAAGTGCCACATATCTTGAGGCCATATGGGAACTATATGACCATATATGGCCATATAGTTCCCATATATGTCCCATATACAGGGCTTCAGTGTGGGGACATCTCCGTCGGCTACTAGCGAGATTTTAGGACAGTCACTCGCTAGTACATAGAGCGACGACACCTATGAGGAAGAGTTCCTACATATTGTGACGAACGGTAAGCGCGAATCACATGTGCGGAGAGCAAAGAGTATCTCGGGTCGTGGGCGACGTAGGAACGGTAGATTTGTTCTGTTGGAGCGACGGATGGAAGGAGGGGGTGGGGCAGGTGGAATCCGGAAAGGAATTATTTGTAGCCATGGGTTCGAGATAGAGTACAATACATTTATTCTCGCAATTAAAGCAGTATGAGCACAAGGAAAATCACAAATGGCTGGCAAAAAACACTCGGGGAAAAGAGGTTAGTAAAGGGGGGTGGGCACAGTCGACACTTGCATAAAAAAAAAGGACAGTAAGCAAAAATACAAAGAATAACCTGGTCATGAAACTAATTGACAAAATGAAAGAAAGAACACGCAAACCCGCGGGGTTTAACCAAAAGTTTTCTGCCACGACGGGCGTTCTGATCACCCAGTCACTCAACTGTTCAATGATGGCTTGACGGAAGGGGGGAGTCGGGGATCGGGAACAAGGCGGACACGTGGGAGAAACTCACGAGTGTTCGTATCGGCTGTCGTATTTAGAAAATGACCGTCAAAGTGCAGCGTCTCCGTGGAGAGGAAAAAGATGGGCCGAGCTTGAAGTTTTCCCTTCACTCGGGCCTCTGGTCCTCAGGAACTGCACTGCTGGCCTTTTCTGCAACCGATCTCGGGAAGCTTCCTCGTCTCTCTGGGTGTCTGCTTGGTGTCTCCCTGGTGTCTCTTCTGCCGACCGTCTGTCTTTCACACATCTTCGTCGAGAGAGGGGAAAGGAGGGGAGGGGAGGGCAATGGCTTGTGGGTACGCGAACTCCACGCCGTGCGGGCTTTGGACGACTTGATGTCTGGAACAGCGCGCGGAGTTCGAATGCTGCGCGCGCACACACACACATCGGCGATTCACATATTTCACCAAAACAAAACATCACTCAAAAATAATAAAGAAAGGAGGGAGAAAAACGAGGGTGAGTGCTCTTCACCAAACGGGAGAAAAAAGGGGGGAAGCGCTGCCGTTACAATATAAAGAGGCGCATTGAATCTCATGAACTTATCTTTACTGAGAAGCGGTCGACGGCAGACTATAATATCCCTTTCTGCCTTTGGGAACTAAGTTCTGCCATTCCAGACTCCCGCGACTCGGCCACAGGAATGGTCGGCATCCGTAATGTGTTTCTCCGGAATATTCCGGAGGGGGCAATGGTGGATGTCCTTCGCTCCCTCAACCAACTTTGGGCTGAGGGTAGCTTTCCACCCTCTTGGCGGCAGTCCACAGTAGTCCCTATACTCTAACAGGGTAAAGATAGAGCTCACCCGAATAATCATAGACCCGTCTCCCTTACTAGTTTCCTGTACAAGGTAATGGAAAGAATGGTAAATCGGCGTCTCGTTTGGTGGTTGGAGCGTCGATACCTTCTTTCGAACATTCAATGCAGCTTTAGACGCGGCCGATCGACCGTTGACCACCTGGTCAGAGCCGACAATTTCATCCAGGAGGCCTGTCTTCTCCGTCAACACGTCGTGGGTGTGTTCTTCGACATGGAGAAGACATACGACAGAGTATAGCGGCATAAGATAATAATGACTACATGAGTGGGGATTGAGGGGCAATTTACCTATTTTTACTGAATACTTTTTGACTGATCGTGTTTTTTAAGTTTAAATAGGCGTACACCTATCCAAATTTTATCGGCAAGACATTGGAGTTCCACAAGGTTCAGTTTTAAGTGTGACACTTTTCGCAATTACGATCAACGATATAGCCAAATGCATTAAACATATACTCATGGGATCTTTGTTCGTTGACGATCTAGCAATATTTTGCAGGTTGTCTAAAATAGTCACTGTAACCGGAATGACTCAATTGGCTCCAAATAAACTGGAGGTTTGGACTCGGGGGAATGGTTTTAAGTTTTCCTCGGACAAGTGCAAATGTGTCCATTTTTACCGGGTGAGGGGACATTACATTCCGCCAGCTTTGTCACTTAATGGCAAAATTCTCCCGTATGTGGAGTCCGTCCGATTCCTCGGTATGAATTTTCACTACTGACTGAACTGGCGTGAACGCATACAGACTCTGTGAGATAAATGTCTACTGACTCTAAATATTTTAAATTTCTTAAATCACTCATTTCACACCCTGCTTTTATTGTACCGCACACTCGTACGTTCCAAACTGGACTACAGGTCATTTGTTTACGCTTCCAGTCGCGACTCTTACATAAGGCCTTTGACAACGGTACATAACGCAGGGCTTCGTATTTCCACTAGTGTTTTCCGGACCAGTCCGGTCTTCTGCATTTATACTGATTCCGGGGAGCCGCCGTTGCCGTACCATGAGGACATACTGATACGCTCTTATGAGGCGAAAATTTTAGCTACAAAGAATCACCCGTGTTTTAGCTTGATTTTCAACCCTAGATTTATGGAACTTTTTAATCTACGGACAAGAGCTACCAAGCCGCTCAGTATTCGTTTTTATTTATTTATTCAGGGTATCGGGTTAAGGCTCCCAGATGCTCACCCTTATGGGTACTCTAGTTTCCCACCGTTGATTATTCCGCCGCCGGACATCCATGTGGCACCCAGTAGGTGCCATAAACCCCACACCACTGCTCTAGAATACCAGCGTCTCTTCAATGAATTTCTCCCTTTGCCACTCCGATTTCATCACCGTATACACGGTTGGATCGAAGTCGGATACAGCTTGTTCGTGCGCGGTTACCTCATCTCATCACGGTGTCGTCCAGTCCAGGCTCAATACGCTGTGTAGCGTATACACAGCGAAGCTGCTGACCATTAAGATGGCTCTTGATGGAATTGGGGTTTTTTTGGGGTCTTTTGTCATTTGCACGGACTCGATGACTGCGCTGCAATCCATTTCTGTATTTTCTTCGCCACACCATATTTTCCAGCGAATACATACTACCCTTTCATCCCTAGGAAGGGAATCAAAGTTATTTTTCTCTGGGCTCCAGGACATATGTGCCCATAATTATGAAAGTGGTCTAAGTCATATATTTTTTGTTTCGAGATATTTAATGATTTGCATTTGAATAAATCAAAAAATACTTTCACATTATTCAACATTTTAATTTAGAATTTTATTAGTCTTGATTCACGGATACTTATTATGAATGTGAAATTTTGTGTGAATTTCATACGAAAGTATTGTTTTTAAAGTTTGCATTGACTTAGACCATTTTCAAAATTAACTGAATATCCTATAAATGACTTAAAGCAATAAAAACTACGAGTTTTATTGGAAACAATAATTTTAATGAAGTAATTCATGGCCAGTATTAATTATTTTCAAAAGGTAATCCATTTTTGTCATTTTAGACTTTTATCATTGAGTTTTTAAGATTCTTGAAATGTTCAGGAACATTTCAGGACTGAAAACCTGGAGGGACTTATGGTGGTAAACACATAATATCTTTATGTTTTTCTTCCGCTACTGGTATAGTGGTAGTATATAATGGAAGTAATTTAATATTTCCGTATATTGTTGGCCTTCCTCTTTTAGGTAAAAGATCCAAAACGTGGAATTTAGAATCATCTAAAGAAGATAGAACATCTTATAAGGTTTATTTTTCAAGAATCTCATCCATTGAATATGCAGCCAAGAGACATATTCGCACGCATCACAAAAATTATCAAAAATGGATTTTCTTTCATTATACTCTACGCAGAACATTCTTTCAAAAAAAGAATCTACTTACAGCAGGAAATACAAGCATAGAAGTAAGGAAACAGTTCATCAGAACATACATCTGGAGCATTTTTCTTTACGGCAGTGAATCATGGACGATGACAGCAGCGGAGAAGAAAAGGGTGGAAGTATTTGAAATGTGGTGCTACAGAAGAATGCTGAAGATTAAATGGATCGACCGAGTAAGTAACGAGGAAGTGCTAAGAAGAGTAGGAGAAAAGAGAAGTCAGCTGACAACTCTAAAAAGAAAAAGGGAAAACTTAATCGGCCATGTCTTGAGACACCATGGCCTGATGAAGACTATCGTCGAGGGAAAAGTGAACGGGAAGATTGGAAAAGGCAGGCCTCGTATGAGATACATGGAACAGGTTGTGAAGAATGTAAAAGAGAAGAATTACGTCACAATGAAAAGGTTGGCCGATAGAAGAATCGAGTGGAAAGCTGCGTCAGACCAATCCTAGGATTGTTGATCAATGATGATGATACTCTACGCGATTTGAACATTTTTTGAGCAAAATCAATCCTTATTTTCAAAAATGTTGGCACTCACAAGTTTTTATTTTTTTGTCGTGTATTCTTCGCCATTATTTCTCCTAATTTTTCTGATGTTCTTTGCGTAACTACCTTCATTTCTTGTCCTCTTTCTTTTCTTGCCTTGCACCATTTCTGTTGTTTTACCATGCACCATTTCTGGGGTATCTAAATTTGCAGTGAAGCCTTAGTATGATTTATCTGAAGATGATAATAGTCTTATTCTTTTCCATTTCTTTAATGTATTACGTGTCGTATAATGCCTGCAAATCTCATCATATCCGATTAATAATTAACATATTCACATAAAGATTACATTGTCCCCAGCTAGCACATAATCCTCCGTTGATACATCGTTGAGGTAAAAATCACATCAACCGGGAGACGTGCAAGACCGTCGATATCAACTTTATATAAACGCGATATAAATGATGGCATCAAATACAACCAATTTCATGTTAAGCGTTGATCTAAAGGAGCAACAGAGTCATCTATCGGCAGATCCAAGCAGTAAGATCCACCAACTGCAGACAGTGGCTTTATCTGGTGGCAGAACTTCTTACTAATACGTAATTTAATACCCGTATTTTATATTTTTTTATTTTAAAGGAAGAATTCTTTCTTCATTGCAGTTGTCGTTAGCGCATACAGACTAAGGGAATGTCAGAGGTTACTCCATGAAATAAATCACTTATTCAATGCAATACATTTATTTATGCAATAAGGAGCATCACAAATCAATTATGTATTCTATGTTGTCTTCCTCAATTGGTTTATTTTGCTTAGGTCGTTTATCTTTTTCTCTTTCCCGTCTTTTCCTTTCAGCAGTCCTTGATTTTGAGACACAGAACCATTCCCCCAAGCTTCTTTTGATTGGCAGTATTGGCTCATTATACTCCCTATCCTCCTCTCCAACATTATTACGGCCGGCTACATGTTTCTGTGCCTCCCTTTGTATAAGAAACCACCGTTGGGTCCTTGTCACAGCTGTATGGCTTATTACTTTTAGGCATTCTTACGAAGCTGTAATAATATGCCGAGAAACTAATTAAGTAACACCTGTAACCCTCATGCACTAGTACTTTCGTTTCACTAGTACTATTACTCGTTTTTATTACAACCTATATATGCCAAATATTTCTCCAAATGCATACTACTTATTCTGCTAAAAATAGATTGGGAAGCTGAGGAAATGCATGAACTTACCTTCAATCTTCCGGAAGAAATTTGAATTCGGTGAAGAGGTATACACAAATTCTCTTCCGTCAATGCCGGAAACTAGAAAGCAATAAATTTAAAGGGTTAAAGACTCTTTAAATGGTCTTCGATATCCAAGTACTTCACGAATGCATCTTCAATGTCCACTCCAAACGGCGTCCGTCCATGTCCAAACTTTTCCACAAATGTTCTCAGCTATTTTAAAATTATCAGTTCTTATCTTTTAATTAAGGTAAAGATCAATGACCATAATATGGACCTATTGATAGATTCAAAAATCTTTCCGCAAACCTTCGACATCCATGGAAAAGAAGGACCCCAAAATAAATATTTATAAGGCAGTTTATAAATAACACACTTTAACGAATGCATTAATGAATATAGTATTAAAGGATTCATTTTCCTATGCTGACGTTGGAATTTTTTAATATTCCAACACGCATTCAGCTCGTGTAATGCGTCGTTTTGTGAATATGCAGACGATCGACTATCTTATAAAAATTTGTTTCACTTCTGTCCTCCGTATCCTCAATAATAAATACTATAAAAGCATACGAATTCATCAAAGAGATGCTTAAATAAATTAGTAAATTAATCAGTAAATAAGTTCATCATTCACATTGATATTTGTACTACTGTAGTATACGAATTTACTATAGTATACGCGTATACTATATCGCGATATGAGTATCCAATTGGATCCAATCTCGGAATTATAAATATACCTCCGGGAATGATTGGCCGAACACAATTAATCGTTGTTTTATCCCTGAATTCCGCATACTAAAGAAAAAGCGCAATCAACATGACAAATTGCGTAGAGAATATTTATTTTTTATAGAGGCAAGCATTGGTAAATGCCATTTAATTTGATGTATCCTTTAATTCTGAGAAATTTAATCAAATTCAGAAAAAACTGTTGGTAATAACGCTAACACACATACATTTATTACATCTGCACTATGCGAATAAATTAACACCAACTTTTAGCAAAAGATGCGCCGACTCTGTGCTCAAAACCACACAAATCCGGCGATATGAAAAGGATTTTCATGGCAGTCAACCCAGACTCAATGGCATGCATAACATGGAGCTCAACTCATAATCAACGCCAGCGCATCAACCTTTTCCCTGTCGTTGATACAGGGTTTATACTATAAACGAATATGAGCGTGCCTGCAGGGCATTAGCTTACTTGAACCGCTATTTGTTGGCATAGTGGTAAAATATATCAATTATTGTTCTGCCAATAATTAGTTCGAAAGAGCCCAACTGACTTAATACACTTTCAAAATAGAACCAAATGAATTCCATATATTGTTAGGTAGACCGGAAAGTATTGTTGTTTCTGTTATTGTTAGATTGTCAATTGTCGGCTTATTGTGTAGTTCAAATTAAAAAAGCGCCAAAGAGGACCACGTGCCATTTTTAGGTCACGTTTATATAATATCTTTAAATTTTTGACTTAGACCACTTTCATAATTAACATTAAGTGAATTCCATATAATGTTGAAATTACAACCACTATCTAATGGTTCAGTTTTGACAATATCGTAAAATTATATTGGATTAATTTAGTTTAAAATAATGTGGTGTGAAATAACTGATAAACTCATTTTTTTAAATTTTGACTTAGACCACTTTCACAATAATGGGCTCATATGGGTATTGCCGGAAATGAGAAGGCGGATGCAGCTGCAAAAGAAGCTCTAAATATCCCTGAGCCGACGACGACGCTGGTATCTATAGGACCAGCAAGCTACTTTTCGTAAAGTAGTCCTAGAGCAGTGGAGTGAACTTTAGAGGGATGTCCTAAACAATAAGGTACGGACAATTAAACCATTAACGTCAGGGTGGCCCTCTTACGTCAGGGGTAGTCGCAGAGAGGACGTAATCATCACACGTTTAAGAATCGGGTATTGACCCACTCGTTCCTCTTCACAGAAAAGAAAATTCCTCCTCGATGTGATGACTGTGACTGTCCTCTCAGTGTGCAACATATCCTGATGGAGTGTGATAAATACCGGGACACACGTAACAGGCTAGGCATCAGCGGCGACCTAGAACAAGCTCTAGGGAACGATACTGACCGCCTGGCCATGCAATTACTTTTTTAAAGGAAACTATCTTAATAAGTAAAATATATTATATTGTCATATATTTGTGCTTTTAATGTTGCCATTTTTTCCAAATTTATATTTATGCATATTTATGGAAGAATTAGATTTTGTGTGGTGCAAAATGACCATAGTTGTCGACGCACCCTATAAATCAAAATCTACTACTCTATTCTTGTATAAGATGTTATTGTTTATGTAATAGGATAACTGGGACCGTCTGACCTTCTTCATAACTATTTACGCAACATCTGATCGTAAGATCTCACCTTAAATATTCCTAGCACCCGATCCTTTTTCTTTATTTCATTGTCATATTATCTTACTTATTTTTTCCTCATTATAATTTTTATTATTTTTCTATTGTAATTTTATATATTTTTTTAGTATTTAGAACAACGTTTATATGTATATATGCTATATTTCATGCATTGACGAGGGGTAAGATGGAAGAAGGGACTTATTAGTCTCAATCTCGCCCCAATAAAGACGCTTATCTATCTATCCTTGAAAGAATGAGGGTTTTTAAATATTTTGTTCGTTAACTGACTTATTGTTGTTTTGCTTACACGCTTTTTCAACCACCATATCATTATAAATAATCTCTATGAATAACAGAAACTGTACAGGAGTTAACTTTCTTGCCAGAGTCATCTATTGCTGGACTTTGAATTTGTTTTCCTGCATGCCTGTCCCCTACCGGTGAAACAAGCGCCGGGAATTTCGAAGCACTCGCTACGTTTCCGAAAGTTAAAATTGAGTCAATACGTCCCTTAAAGCGAAACCAATATCGGTAATTGAGTTACCATTTTAAGGTGTAAGATTTCCGAATGTCCGAAGATTCTGACGAATCGTTTATTTACAGTGACACTATGTAATATATGTGTGAAAATCGAAGTTGAAAAATAGTATTTTTTCTTTCGCGGGAGCATTGTTGTATGCCTATACACCAGGATAATGCAAAGGGCTTCCAAAGCACAGCGCTTCCAATAGCCACCCTTTCGAACATTGCTTTTCCCTCACTATCATTGAAGTCCTCCGAAGCATAGAGGTGAGAACCAGGGAGTGGGCACATATCCTCGTTACAAAGGCCTGGGAGGCCTCCCTGCTGGCCTTAACCTGCAACATTGCGAGTCCCCATTGGTACCCTTTTACTCCCCACCACCTTTGTAATGAGGCCTCCCAGCTGGCCTTAACCTGCAACATTGAGAGTCCCTATTGGTACCCTTTTCCTCTCCAACACCCTCCCCTCTTTCCCCCACCCTTTTACCCTTCCTACTCTCTTACTCTCCGTGGAGAAGGTCATTTTCTCTCTTCGGATCGAGAATAGCGCCATGAGCGCCGAAACGTCTCCATTATAACTAAGTGAGTGTCCCCATTTTTTTCATGTTTCTATGTTTAGTATTTACTGTGTGGTTTCACCAGTTTACTGTTGAAATTTCTGCATTAACTGTCATTTTCAGCAGTATGTTTGTTGGATTCAATTTACTTTCTTTCATTTTCAACAGTAACTATTGGATTCAACAATTGGCTTGTTTTAATGTTACAATTTTCAACAGTAACTGTCAGACTTAAAAGTATTTTTCTACAGTAACTGTTGGGTTCAACAGTTCTTTCAATAGTAACTGTTGAATTCAACAGTTAGCCCAGTTAACTGTTGAAATTTTCAACAATTTTTTTAGTCTTTCAACAGTGTTTTAGCAAAGGGTGCAGAAAGTACGTTTTTTCTTTGTGAGCCATTTTATATTTTGTAGTGCATAGACTTAGGAAGTGATAAACAGTAAAGGTAAGCTCTTACACAAATTCTATTCTTTTTCGAAATATTCATGAAAATTTGCATGCTATAATGTACGTACCAATATATGGAATAACTTTTTCTCAGTGTGTGTAACCATTAAATTAGAGGCTGTGCTCTTCCCTTATAAGAGACACCTTGGGCCCCAGATAAGAGATAGTGTCTCTTATTTGCTAACCCAAAATCGTTGCTTTACTGCGGTCCAAATCCTGCTGAATTAAGTACACTGCATATTTGGAAATGCTGTGTGGAACTTGTAAACTAAGAATGTAAATTCCTTTTTTTTAATTAATTAATGTTATTGCTTCAAATGCCAGGCAGCATATTAGTTTGGACCAAGACAATGAAAATCGCCATATTAACAGTAAGATCCGGAGAAATGGCTTACTTACTGGCTTCTAAGACCTTTAGTGTGTCAAAAGGTACGTTATAAAATGATGTGAAAAACAGCAATAAGACACCAGTAGATATTCTATTGAATATTTATTTGAAGTATTCCGTAGGATTTGTTTGTTTCTTGAATGTTCCACTTGAATGCATGTTGTGAAATCAGTGCGATGAGACGATCGAAATTTTTTAAATTCTTGCTATATTTCAATATTTTGTATTTACTTGTTTCAGAATGACAAAGTGAAATGATGACTATAGTGAGTCAAAACTTGGTAGTTATAAAGCAGTTTCACTATTTACCGTCCAAACGTGCAATCCAAAATGTTTTTGCAAGTTTTGCAAATTATGTGAGCCTTTAAATGCAGTGGCATGGGGAAATGATAAAAATCATGGATAAATGTCTCGGGCCCCTGCCCAGTAATTATCTAATTAAACATTTAATTGAAGTGATTGTTTTTTTACTGTATGATTTGTTGATCGTTGAATTGCGTGAGTGCAATTCTCTAATAACTCTTTTTTTTGGATTTTCACGTCTGGGAGAGTGCCGTTCTCTGCCATATCTGAGGAAGTCTGAGAGAAGAGTGAATGATGAGAGAAATCAGCGGCAACTACCCATCCATTTGGAACCTGTACGAGGCCTCTTTTAATCACTTTTCTGTTTATGTTGTTTGAAATATTTTTAACCTTAATCCTAAAGTTTACAGTTTTGGAATACTTGTTTCGATTAAGGCTATTTGTAGAATTATGATACACAAGTATGTTGCTAATTATACTTTGATTAAAAAAATCAAATGTATATTTCCGTACATTTGTTAATTTAACGAATATGACGAATAAAGTCGTCATATGGTAACTCTTCTTATTTTTAATCTGCTGCTACATCCGCAGGGTATGTGAACCTGGTATACAAATTTATTTCATTTAAAAATTTCTGTTGCCAATGGAAACTGAAAAACTTTTACTAAAGAGAAAGAAAATACATTGATAAACGCTCCCGTATTTTTATTTGCATTTAGATTATGGAAACTTGGGGCCCAAATTGGTAATGTATTTCTTTTAGTATCTTACAGTGTTCGATTTCGCTTAAATGAAATTCTATGAAATTCTTAAATTGAAAGCTCTATGGAAACATGAAGCAGTTGACTTCACAAGTCACCATTGGGGAAATGACTTGAAAAAAAGCAGCATCATGATATTGGACCAATATCAATTTTACATCGTCACTAATCACTTATTGGTAAATCCAATATTGGCTTCCGATATCGGCAAATGTCAAAAGTGATAACATATGCCATTATAAAAATGACATTTGATGACGATATTGGGTCGATATAAATTTGATGATAAAAAGACATATTTCACCACTATAGGTACAGTGGCATAAAAATGACATTGGGCCGACGCATAACTGCCATATGATGCTGCTTGGGTAGTTATTTTTCAGGAGTTATTTTTCAGTACGTAGTGGAGTGTGCATTCCCACACTCCATTTAGTAGATCGTCTTGGTAAAAGAACATCTTTGGATATGAATAGGCGAGTCGACGAGATTTGGCTTTGTAGTTTATTGATTAGTGAAAAAAAGTAGGTTCTAATTGTCTTGAATAACGCTCCGTGGAAAATTAGATTAGAAGATAGATAGAAAATTAGAGCAGTACATGAGATGCACACCTATACCTCTGCTGTATTGCAGATCGGCTCCCCTTTGTATTCCTGATCATATAGGTAAAGGCAAGTGATACATGGCAGTTGGAAATAAATTTTTAAAATGTGTGGTAATGAATTTTTGGAAAAAGACTACTTCCCCTCCTAATACTTATTAAATAATGAATAATAAATTAATGAACATGAGTCCGCTAAATATCTTGAAATATTACTGACACATGATCTTTCTTGGGGTAAACACATAAGAGAAATAATGGGTCAAGCACATCGTTAAACTGAGATTCATCTGTGTAATATGTAGATGTAACTATAGACTGCATTTCACCCAGAGAGTACTGGGAAAATATGATGACATGCACGAGAAATTAGCTACTTTTCCATTGTTAGACCTAATTTAGAATACGCTGCCAGAATACGGGGTTCTTTATCTGGACGTATCTCTCTAATAACGAATCGTAATTGTATCTTCATGGTGTAACCTGCTATGTTACGCTGGTATTGATAAAATAACTGCAGCTTCTTCTGATAGCATGTTAACCTTATATTTTTGCATGTGATTTATTTTGTATTTCAACTTACGATTTTATAATTATTCACAACTTTTATTACTTTTAATATTTCTAATACTTTAGACACACTGTTAAACGCTGTAATAATTAAATGAACATGATCTTTTTGTGAAGACAATACAACAATATTTTATAGCCCAATAAGCAAAATTCTAAACGCTAATGTAAAATATAAAAAATGTAGTAAATTACGGAAAATAGTAACTGAATATTAGTAGTGAAATGATACATTGGTATAGGCACGTCCTTATGAGTAGTTTCATATAATTAAACTCACTCTTCTATATGTCCCATAAAAATAGACGTCAATATAATTTATAATTTTTAGCATTTAGGCATGTTGCCTGGCAAGGCATGATAATTATCAACAATAGCTTTTGGAGAGTTGTCTGCTGAAGAAGCAGATACTCGGTGCCAATATTTTTTTTACATGAGCATCTGTCCTGGTACTTATTTATTATACTATTCTCCGCTTTTAAAAAATTAATAAACATATATTCATAAGCATTATTCCTATCAAGGCCAATCGACCTACTGAAAGCCACCAGGTTCCCTATGGGGTCATACCTACCGTTATGGGTGATTTCTCCAGAAGAGTGGTTGTCACCAATGAACAATAGGTCTGAGTGCCTTAGGGCCTCCGGGCGATGAACACCACCAAAAATACGATCTAGCTGTCTATCCCCCTGGTCTCCTCCTCTCCTAAGAATAGTGCCAGCGATATTTAGGAAGATATAGTTATTAATAACTATTAAAAGAGGAGAATGTTATCATAATTATTTATTATACTATCATTCATTAATAGTAATTATTAAAAGTGGAGAGCTTATCTGAACTATTAAAACTACGATGCACCCCGTACTATTATCCTTGTGTACAGGCAACCAACACAGCTACCGCGGAAATGAAACTAAGACATAATACCTTTGAACTTCGATTTACACCCAAATAATACATAGTTCAACTGTAAATTAAAGATTCGTCAGAAGCGGAGATCTTACTCTTTAAAATGGCATTTCAATTATCGATATTGATTGCGTATGAAGGGACGCAGTGACTCAATTTCCGAATGTCGGGAATGTAGCGAGGGCTTCGAAACTCCCGGCGCCTTGTCTCTCAGAGTGTAGGAAAGTAATTCAAAGTTCAGCAATAGATGGCTACTGTAAGAAAGTGGAATCCTGTACAGTTTATGTTATTAATATGAATTATTTGTTTTAACTTGTTGGTTAGTAAAGTGTGAAGGCAAGAGACCAATTAGTCAGTTAACAAACAAAATATGAAAAAACTCCAATTCTTCCAAGGTGTGAGTGCTATGAATATTTAAAGTGAGCTCTCACGATTAGGTTCTGCGCAAACAGTTATCGAGTAGGCCAGGTTTGGCTCTCTTTAATGCCGACAGAGCATGATTGGTTCACTGCCTACGCAATGTCCTTTACTGGCCCGGTGTCGCCGCCACTATGGCCCACCCTAGTAGCTGGTCGTAATTGACGCCGCGAGGCTTTGCATCCATGAAGCCGATCCTCTTGAGGTGGCGTGGCTCACTCGGCAGAGTAGGTGTATGCGGTTCTCCGCTCTGAGGGTTAGCTTGAAAGAGGGGCTGTAAGGGAGGGGGAGTTCGTCGTGGAGATGACGGCTCCTTTGTCAGAGGAACCAGTCGTGGTTGATGGCTGGTACCTCAGGGGCGGGGGGAGTTTCCCGGAGGGGAGGCTCCCCCTTCTGCCCTGGGGTAGAAAATTTCTCAGAGGGGGGGGGCTATGTCGCATATTTCTCAACTCTGTAATATAGTCTCCATTACCCAAAGAAGCTACTTTCTTATACCATTTCTTAGAAATGAATTTAAGAATGTAAGGGTAGAAACTTGGGTTCTGAAAAGTCCACCTATACACCCCACATCTTGGGGTGTACATCTGCCTTTCACAGATGTGGAGTCTGTTCTGCTCCAGCGGGCACTGCAGACTGGACTTCTGACGGTGAGAATCGGCGAAAATGGTTTTTTTTTTTTTCATTTTGGCCGCATTATATATGGCGGGGATGTCCCCCGCCCGATCGGCCCTTTTCAGGGCCCTCCGGACTTAGAATTTCTCGGGTGCTGTTAACGCCGCTGTCGCGGCGGCTTGTCGTCGGGATCTCCGGTGCCGGCTCTTGGGCGTCGATGGCGGTCCCACGGCATGACCCTGAAGTCGGCGATGCGGTGAAGTTCGGTGTAGGTGGATTTTTCTGCTCCTTCGAAGAAGCGTTTTGTGGCGGATTTCCATGTGTCGGCCAACGAAGGTGTTCCGGTGAGCACGGGCAGGGCTTCATTGTGAGGCGTCCATCCGAGTCGTAGGGCTTGTCTTTGCGTTTTCCGATCTTCTTTTTCGAGGATTGTCTTCGCTTTCTGGAGCGCGATTCCGCTCCAGGCAGGGGCTGCATACAAGAGACTCGGGCGAATTATGGTTTTCCATAGTAGGAGACGCGTTTGGACGGTCAGGGATTGCTCTCCCAAGATGCATCGCAGTTGGATGCGGCGAGCGGTAGTTGTAGTGGCGATCTTGCGAGCGTGAGGAACGAAGGTCAGGTGACGATCTAGGATGACCCCGAGGTAGGTGATACTTGGCCGCCAAAGGACTTCTTGGTCGCCCACTAGAAGTTCACCTGGTTCTTCCTCTCGGAGGGAAAAGACGATGGTCTGAGTTTTGGTCGTGTTAACGGCAAATCTCCATGTCGAGTACCATGTTGTAAGGGTGTCCACGGCTCGTTGGAGGTAGGATGCGGCCATGTAACCTCTCCTCGATCGTGCTAGCAGGGCGGCGTCGTCTGCATAGAGCGCCGTGATGACGTTGTGTGAGAAGTCAGAAGGCATGTCCGCAACGAAGATGTTGAATAAAAGCGGGGAGAGGACGCTTCCCTGCGGCACGCCAGCGGTGATCCTGCGACGTCCAGATGTTGCCTCCCTCCAGACGACCTGGAAGCTGCGGTCCCGGAGCCATGAGGAGATGAAAGAAATAAGCCATTTCTGGTACCCGAAGCATGTTAGCTTGTGCAGCAGTCCTTCGTGCCACACGCGGTCGAACGCCTTGCTTATGTCAAAGAAGGCGCCGACCGCGGTGTGGTGCCAGTTGAAAGCTTCCGTCACGAAGTTGAGGATTCTCGCAATCTGGTGAGTGGTTGAATGCTCTTCTCTAAATCCAAACTGCTGATCCGGAAGGACATGCAGGTCTTCGGTGGTTCTCCTCAGGTGTTCCAGGACCATTTTTTCAAACAGCTTCCCAACCGTGCAAAGAAGGGAGATGGGCCGAAGGTTTTCCGGACGGGAGGTCGATTTCCCGGGTTTCGGGATGCAGATCACCCTGGCGTGCTTCCATATAGCGGGAAAGTGGCCAAGCGCCAGACATGCGTTAAAGAGAAAGAGTAATGCATGCGCTAACGAGCCCGGCATTTGGAGAAGGGGCTCATTGGCGATCCCATCATGGCCTGGAGCCTTCCTGCGCTTCAGCGTCTTGATGGCCTTGACTAGGTCCTTTGGATTTAGGACAGGCGGCGGGTCCTCGATCGTTGGAGGTCGGTGGGGCGTCCTTGGTAGGGCGACTGGCGTGGAGAGCGGGTCTTCTGCGATGCTTGAAGCTGGTAGGGGAGAGAACGCTTCCTCGAGGTAGTCCGCCATGTAGTCAGCTTTCTCTTTGGAAGTCCTCACGGCACCCTGTGGCGTCGTTAGCGGGGCTTCCTCGGCTTCTGAGTTCCTGAGGTTCCGGGCCATCCTCCAGAGGGATCCGTCGTCGGTGGAGAGCGTTTCCGCTTTTTTCCGCCAAGATTCTTCTCTGAAGACTCGGATGTCGTCGCGTATGCGATGTTGGGCGTCGAGAAGCAGTTTCTTATCCTTCGGATCTCGGGATTTGTAGAACTTCCGGCG
This sequence comes from Platycnemis pennipes, assembly GCA_933228895.1. Classification (NCBI taxonomy): domain Eukaryota; kingdom Metazoa; phylum Arthropoda; class Insecta; order Odonata; family Platycnemididae; genus Platycnemis; species Platycnemis pennipes. The sequence goes on along the minus strand of OW121851.1, from coordinate 124,052,388 downwards.
GAGTGCGTTCTTGAGACGGATATTTTCCCGGATCCATGTCGGTAATCTCAGATGGTTGGCCGTGTGGATGACTTTTTTCGGAATTGCTACGTTGATCGCTTCCTCTATAGCCGCCGTTATCTTTGTTGCGCTGCGATCGATATCTTGGGGCGTCTTCAGAATTGTGTTGGAAAGCGGCTGGATTGTGTTCGTAAGTTGTTTTCTGTACAGCTCCCAATCCGCAGCTTCGTAGTTCCGGACTGATTTCTGGGGAGATAGCAGTGGGCGGTGACCGGTGTGAAAAATCACTGGTAGATGGTCTGAATCAAGAGCAGCGATGGATTTTGCCGAGAGAGTCTTGCGGAGATTCCGGTGTATGGCGATATCTAGGATGTCGCCGACGCCGTTATCGTGGAAGCGCGTGGGCGTGGATGGTGCTGCGATGGTAGCGTCGGTTGATGTCACCCACTGATGAAGGCGCAGTCCGCGGATGTTGGGGACTCTCGAGTTCCAAGCTTGATGCTTGGCGTTCAAATCCCCTGCTGCGATGACTTGCGTGTTCCCGTCCAAGATTGGCCGGAGTTCCTCCGGTTGAAACTTTGTGTTTGGAGGGATGTACACCGAGGCCAGCCGGATAGGTTCTCCATCACAATCTATGAGGACGGCCGTGGCTTCTACTGTCGATTTTTGTGGATCGATGTTTAGAGAAATCCTCTGCGCCTGGATCTTTGATGATACCAGAATGGCGGTGCCGCCTCCGCGTCCGCGACGGTCATCCCGGAAAACAGTCCAGCCAGGGACGGTCCAGCGAAGGTCGGGGCGTAGGTGAGTCTCTTGTATTAGCGCGATGTCGCATCTCTGCTTCTTGAGGAATGCGAGCAGCTCAGGTGTCTTCCATTGTATGCCTCCACCTGCATTCCAGCAGGTGAATGTGAGAATGGTTAACGATGGTGAGGGCCTAACGTCCATGTTGGTTTTGAAGGATCGACGGGAGCTGCTGCAGAGTGGAGGTGAGCACTTGCAATTGTTGATGAAGGGCCTGAGTGACGTTCATCAGGACGGATAATATGGTGGACATTGTCGGTGGCATATTCTCCGCAGAGAAGTCGGCCGCGAACGTAGGATGAGTGTTGTCGCAGGTGCTGTTGGTGGATGTGCGTTGCCCTCTTCGGGTGAGCGGGATCCTGATGGACTCCGCTGTTTCCCGTTGGGTGGTGGGTGGTCCTTGTGCAGGTGGCAAGACGGGAAATGCTCGTAGCTCCTCCTCATAGTTGAGAAAATCAGACTGTCGTGGCTGGTTTCCGACGGTCCTGTCCTGGTCGTGCGTGGACAGAGGTGCTCGCTGGCCTAGTGGGGTGACAGTCCAGGAGCGTTGCTGTTGGGTGCGTGCGTTGGCGGGTCGTCGTGGTGGCTGGTGAGTGGCAGGTGAAGTCGTCAATTGTGGAGCGGCGCCCTGCGAACGGCACTTTTCAAGGCCCTGCGGGCGGCGAGTTGGTCGGCCAGCATTTGAAGGTCTCGCGTTTCTTTTCTCCTTCTCCATGATCCAGATCGGGCAGTCTCGGGAGCAGGCTACGTGCGGACCATTGCAGTTGCAGCATTTTATGGTAGACGCGGTGCAGTCTTCGCCTGTGTGGGGACCGCTGCATTTGAAGCAGCGTGTTACCGCTGTACAGTGAAAGGAGCCGTGTCCAAATCTACTGCAGCGGTAGCACATTTGCGGATCATTATGCTTGAACAATTTGACGTGGCATACATTATTGCCGATCTTCTTAATCTTGTTCAGCCGCTCCACAGGCCATTCCTCCGAAGGAGAAATGGCGGCGATGAAAACTCCGATGGGGCGCTCGCCGTGTCGAAGTTGACGTATTCTTCTGATTTTGATGCCCATGGCATCGATGTCTTCCATGAGCGCTTCCGCGCTGTGCCGCCCAGTAAGCCCCCGTATTTGGAAGGACTTAGTCCTTTCCTCGCCGATGGCATATGTGGAAAATTGCGCGTCCTTGTCCTTCAGGACGCGAGATACTGCGACAAAGTCCTCCTTATTCCGGAGAAGGATGCGGGATTTTCCTTCAGAGTGTATCAAGGAGAAGTCCTGATCTTTCGCCGTTTGGCGGATGAGTTCGCGAAATGCGGCTACGTCACTAACCTCGTAGACGTCTATAGGTGGTGGTTTGGCGCTGTTTGGGCGCGGTGCTGCGGTGGTTTGAGCGTTGGCAGGTGTGTGTGAAGACGAATCCTCCATCATAGATACGTCCGGGGTGACGTCGACCGGCAGAGGGTCAAAGGAGTTTCTTGTTTCCACATTGCTGTGGATGAGAGGTTCATCAGAGGTTTTTAGCCGTTTCTGTTTGGCCTCTTCAGAAGTAATGAAAGGCCGCCTGGTGCCAAGGATGGGTTTAGTGGAACGGTTGCCTTGCCTTCGGGGTGGGATCTTGAATTCATCTTCGTCCGCACTTTCGTGCGAAAGAGTGATTGAGGCAGATGAAGCTTCCATGATGTTGTTTTCAAGGAACACGGCTTCCGCCGTGGTGGGAAAGGTTGACGCCCTGTGAGAGGACGCCGTCCGTGCAGAAGTTCTTATTTCAAATCCAAAATCAAGGTCCAAGGAGTGCGAAGGTCAAAAATTAGAAGAGAGATTCCAGAATCAATCGCGATTAGAACTCAACAATGTCAACAACCCCGTCCGTCCACCCCACATCCCCCGGGAGCAACTCCCCTCTGCTTCATATCCTCCTTTCTCTACATATTGATTACTCATTATTTGTTTCCTCATTTACTCACTTAATTATGGTTGTATCCAAGCGGAGTTTCCTCCGTTACAATCCTCTTATTTTACTCCACCTTACCATTACAATTAATTTGCATTATCATTTATACTTACTCCCTTATAAGATGATTTATCTATTATCAACTCATTCAACCCTCCATTAATCCACTTTACCCTAAAGGGAGAGAACCCTTCCAATATCTTTCCACGTATTACTTCACCAATTCATGCTTTCGATTACTGAATCATTTTTCACTCCTTAGTTGTAAATTATGGATATTTAAACAACTTGTCATTCATTAATTAAGTCTAACTTTCATCTGTACTTAAGCTGTTGCAAGGGAAACGAACAGCAACTCCAGCCTCCTTTCTATCTTCACACCATTGACACTTACCGATATATTTCAAAACCTTACTCCACCTCACATAAGCCCCTTACACACAGAGAGAATTATATTAATGTTAACACTTCACCATTTCTTTATTTTTATTTCCATTTAAATTTTTATACAATATCAACTCTTTCACATCATGCCCTTCAAATAAAATTCATTATTACTCCACCTCCTCCCGCTGCTCTTTGCACCTTTGCTCTTGCTGCCCATCACCTACACTCAGGTAGTCCTGAAATAGAAATATCCTTATATCACATATGAACATCATTTCTATCCATCATAATTTCCTCACTCTTCATCCCATTGAGGTCCATCCATTTGCAACCTTTTCTGTTTTCATCTCAAGCCATCATAACTAATCTCACATTCAACATACCACCACAGCACAGGCACGTCACCAGGGGGGGCTGCTTCTGGTACTTCAGCCCCCCCAACATTTTTTCCCAGTTTTGTTCTGATTTTAGCATTGAACTTTACCTGTGAGAAGAGATAAAATGGGCACTGTAAAAGTAAATACCAAGCACTGAAAATTAAGGGAAGAGATTTGTAACATGTCTGCACCGAATAGGCAAGGCAACTTAACTTGTTTCAACTTACGCACTATTTAGCCCCCTGAAGCAAATTTCTGGCTACATGACTGCTACAGCACAATCGAATTCACATGAATCACGTTCACAACATTTGACCACACGTCTTATTTTATTGTTAAAAATACAATTACATTCTTTGAACAATTTGGAAATGAACCTGCTTGACAGAGGTTTACACCTTCTTCATACACACATACTCATATTCCAAATGTACCTCAGTACCAGTTACATCCCATTTTATGAGCAAATCCACCCATCCAACACTAAAATTATCACATCTTTCAACCTTCTTCACTGGTGTCCATTTTTCAACACCACAACCTAATTCCATAAATGCCTCTGCCCACATGATCACTTGAGTCTGATGCTGCTTACCTCATTAACTGCTCTATCTTATGCCATGTAATGGGAATCCAGACAAGAGCAAATACTTACTATCACTAATAGCAAAGTACACCACTTCTGATCTGTTGCAAACCCATTTCAATGTTCATTTCCTAAGACAATGCCTCATCACTACTTAACAATAACTCTACAGGGAGAGATTTTTAATTTCTTAAACAGTTTACAGCACACGTCTGCACACCTCTGAAATTTTTTCCACACAAATCAAGCTTTCTTTAGTCAGATTAAATTAAATGCTAAAATTGCAAAATATTGAAAGAAATATATGTATTACTTGTTGATGGCCTAAGCATCACTGAAAGCAAAGAAAAATATGGGAATGATCTTCTAAACTTTTTCTTTAATTTTTATTTAACACATTTCAGCTTCAAAACCTGACAGAAATTTGTTTAAGAGCACATTTCTAAACCTCTATCTTAACCCATTCACATCCTCTCTCTGAGATTAAAAGTGACCACAAACACCACTGAATTTTGAGGTATTTAATCGCAAATGCATTTTCTAAATTGATAAATAGAAAACTTGCCGATGAAGCCGTCAGATGGCAGCAGCAAACAGGTACAGGTGACAGACCAAAAAGTTTTAAAAAATGTAAGATGGCAGCAGCATCAACCTACAAGTAACAATGTGTTATGCGTACCAGTACGCTTGCGGTGATTGAGGCCAGATCCAGTTCACGTACCAGTACGCTTATGGATGTGCATGGGTTAACTAAAATTGTATACCAGGTTCACACACACTATGGATGTAATGTAGCAGGTTCTGCAGATCAAAAAATGAGATAAGTTACAGTATGATGACTTTAATTATCAGGTTCCAATAATTTGACAAATGCACAGTAATATGCAACTGATTTTTTTCAATCCCAATAGAATAAGCAACATACTTATGTATCATGACTCTAAACATGGCCTGAATCGAAATAAGTCTTCTAAAACTCTAAAATTTAAGGTTAAAAATGTTTCAAATAATATAAACAGAAAAAGTGATTAAAAGAGGCCTCGTGTAGATCACAGGTGCAGGATGTGCCAAATGGATGTGTAGTTGCTGATGAATTCTCTCATCAGTCACTCTTCTCTCAGACTTCCTCTGATATGGCAGAGAACGTAACTCTCCCAACAAGGTGAGTATAATAGGTGGTGGTCTCAGTTGGCGTGGCCATTGGGCATGACGTCACAGGGTTCCTTAGGCAGTGCAGTGTACACGGCAATTAGCAGAGATTAGCAATAACGGCGAATGTGAGTCAAAAGGAAGCATAGGTACATAATAGGTTCGGCATCTCTTTTAGCTATGGTAATGGAACTAATATTTCACTGAATTCACTCAAAACAAAATAACATTAAATATTTTTTACGAAAAATTATGGCCTTAGAGTGCCTAAAGACGTGTTTAATGATTTTCATGGTTAATGATTATTCAGCCTTCTATGAAGCATAAATATCAAAAACCATTTAAGAATATAATTTATTAATCTGTGCACAGTTTGCTTTTACAATAATTAAATGAAATAATAGGACTTATTGCATTCATTTCCACCAACTATCATGTAACAAAAGAGACATTTCACTGAGCCTACCCAAAACAAGGTCGATACGTGAACAATTTACTTGCATTTCAGTCTTTAAAATTATATTACATTATAATATTGGTGCTAAAAGTGGTGTGCATTTGCTACTGACACATTGGGAATCATATAATTGTATGCATGTTGGACAGATTGGTTGAAGCTTCAGTGTAAAGAACATGTTTAATCATTTATTTTGGTGACGTAAATCAGCATTTCCTAACCATTTATCTTACCAGCAGGTTTCAAATTTTGAGCTAAATGTATTCCAGTTTTGCGGTAAGAGACCAAGACTGAAGTTTTTGGAAAATTTTGAAATTGTAGCCTATATGAAGTGAGGTGAAATTGACCTGCTAAATGACATTGTACCTACTAACGAATTTTCCCTCTACAATGAATCTTTCCCTCCCCCCCTCCCAAACTCACTTTTCCACCTTGTTAACCCATTGTCCCTGTTGTCATTGGAGATCGGATTGGTGTAGGGGTTAGAGTACTGGGTCCTTATTCTCTTTCTGAAACTCTCGTGGTATCCAAGGGATAACATAGGTTTTTCGGGACTTGCGTTAACTTATTGTAAACATTCTAATGAGGAAATCAATGAAACGCAACCTCGGTTTCGTTGCTGGGGAGATAACCGAGGTTGCGTTTCAAACGAGAATACGGGCCCTGGCATCTTACTCCGAAGGTCCAAGTTCAAACCCTGGCAGGGTAAAATATACTTCATTGTTTAGTCCACACCAGCTCAATTTTTAGGAGAGCATTCGAGTTCAGTACAGCAAAACGGTGTTCCCTTGGCGCCTCTCTTTGGTTTCTCTCCACACTTCTATTCTCATCCTGGTAGCTTTCCTCCCGATCAAAAGCTTCGGTTAAGGATTGAAAAAACTGATGAGATAATCACGCCACAGTGTGGAAAACTTTCAGAATCATTAAACGTTTGACCAGTACGAGTGTATTTATTCCCATTATGTATATTCCAATAAGTGTCTTCACATTCCATCCAAGTCGCTGACAATGAAATTGACATGAACTTCATTTAGAAACTGACATTAAATTAAAATAGGTACTCAGATTTTTCTAAACAATTCATTTATTGCAATTATTGTTGTAGATAACGAAAAACAATAAATACAGGATAACAGAAAAGCATCTATGCAATAGGCTGTTGGGTGATTATTTTTTAGGTGTTTTTGCTTCTGCCGCTGTTGCCTTTTGGTTATGTTTTCCCCATTAAGAAATTTTATTCACATGTATACTCTTTCTAATATTACATTTTTCAATACCTCACCCGGAATAATAACTTGTGTGTTTATTTTTTTGTATAATGTATCTGCAATTTATTATGGATGACTTTCTTCTTCTTGCATGTTTTTCAGAAAAGTGTTTTAATTTGCAACACTTGTTCTCGCCATCAGTCACTTAAGGTTCTATCACCCTCCAAATGATAGATGGCTAATCCAAGATGGCAATCTATAATCATTTTCTGAAGGCAATTTATAAGTATAACTGCCTAACTCAGAGTGCTTGGCATGAAATGTTTTAGCTACCCACCCAGCAAAATATAGCGGGCCATCTTTGGTGGCTGTGACGTCAGGATCCCTCAAATAATATAAACCTTCTTAAAACTCATTTGGGAATTGCCCCTCTTTATCCCATATCTTCTTTTTACTTCAAAAAACTTCAACAACCATGTCAACATTTTTTCAACGATCCATAGCAACCTTCAAACAATACCAATAAACAACCTAAAACATCAACCTACAAATCAATACCATCAAAAACAAAACAATGAACGAAACCAAATACACAAGACCAAACAAAACAATTAAAAATGGAGCTCGACAAGGCACGACGTTACAGTGGCCTCTTCTGATAAGCTATTCTCTGAACTGGGCCTCTGGTCACATGGATCACTAGATAGCTCACTGGATGAGAGATGACACCTAACATCCAGTCTGCCTAACTCATTCATAGATTAGATCCCTCCTTACAATATCCCCTTTCCCATGATGAACCCCATGTCAAGAAAATGGTTCCTTAACAGCTTAAGAAGATGAGAAGCATCCGAAAAGCAGTTTACTTTTCTATCTTTGAAAAGTAAACCAACTTCTTTAATAGGACAATCGCAGCTTTTTTCCATAGCCCTAAATTTGCCCCAACATTGTCACACAATACTGCTACAACAGTATACCCCACAGAGGCTACGGCAGTGATTAAAGAATCCAAAATAATTTTTGACACTTTTGTGTAAACTGGTTGTTTCCTCTGGGAAAACAGTTCCCTTCACCATCATCATCATCATTTGCTTATGAAGCCCCTATCAATGGAATGAACGTTAATTCATACAAATAACTTAAAAAATAAATTAATACAATCATATGAAAAAATCAAAAAATGCTAATTATAGAAATTTGAATTTAATGATATCTAACAACACAGCTGTTTATCCATCACGTAACTTCTTGGAATTTCTTTTGTCAAACTGATTAAACTGACTACATTTTTCTAAGGGTGACATCTTTAGAGAGGCTACTCCCATTACTTTCCAAACATATTTCGGTATGCCTTGACCCGTATTGATGCCACAGGCTCACCTTTCTAACATGGCTATACCCACAACTTTTTTGTTTAAGGATCTCTTGGAAACCTGAAAAATCCAATGTAGTTCTCCCCACTCCAGGCTCCCGTGTTATAACACACTCGAGCGCACAACAACAGAGCACCTTTTACCAGGCATATTGATGTTCTTATATGTATAGTTAAATCAAAACTGAATTAAAACCATTAAGAGACATTAATTTCACAACCAACACCAGGCAAAACATTCACACCGACTACTCAAGCGACAAAATGCAATGGTTTTCACACGTACAACAGCATGGAACCCTGTGACGTCAAACACTCCCTCAGCTGAGACCACCTCCTTTGTAGTCACCTTGCTCTCCCACAGTCATGAAAATCCAAAAGAAAGAGTTATTAGAGAATTGCACTCACGTAATGCAATGATCAACAAATCATACAGTAAAAAAACAATCACTTCAATTAAATATTTAATTAGATAATTACTGGGCAGGGGCCCGAGACATTTATCCATGATTTTTATCATTTCCCCATGCCACTGCATTTAAAGGCTCACACAATTTGCAAAACTTGCAAAAACATTTTGGATTGCACGTTAGGACATTCAATAGTAAAACTGCTTTATGACTACCAAGTTTGGACTCACTGAGGTCATCAAATATCAGGAATAAAACAGCAAAATTAGTTAATACCAAAATTAACAGTTTTCGGATATTTCACTTTGTCATTCTGAAAACAAGTAAATGCAGAATATTGAAATATCACAAGAATTAAAAAAACATCGATTGTCTCATCACACTGATTCCACAACATTCATTCAAGTGGAATATTTCATAAACATACGAATCCTACAAAACACGTACATATCCAAGAGAGTACTGCGAATCAGCGCGAGTCCTGCTATTATTTACTGCACAATCATCTGACCTTAAGTGATGACTCATTTGTTGATTCATGATAAAATGCCTAAAAGCAAAGTAGAGGTAAATTACAGAAAGAATCATGGCTGAATCCTAATGGAATATTAGAGGAGAGAACCATGAAGACAAGCAGTTATGCAAAAAGTCTATAGCTCCACATAATTTTGACAATGTCAAAAGAAATATAAAATATACAGGATATACTCTATAACTGGAGGGACCCTTAGGATGTTACATTAATGAATGTTTAAAATTTTGATAAAATGATACCTTTCAAAATTATATCCTAAAAACCACATATCAGGTTAGCTTACGATTATTAAAAATGGACACCCTAGCAAGATATTTCCAATTATGAATTTTTATCCTGCTCCATTTTTTATCACAAGATGCATAGTAGTTTCTATAGCACTTTTCAACTAATTGATCACTTCATTAATTACATTTTTAAATATTTGGGTCCAAAGAGGCAAAACCCTTGGTTGTAAATAAAAATGAGCTAACTATTTACAATTGTGTTATGCATTACCAAGGTGCACTGATACACCCTGATTTCTGGGCTTGTTTTCAAGTATTATTTTTGGTTTTCAAGTATTATTTTTGGTTTTCAAATACGTATTTCCGAGATCAACGGGGATTCTAAATTTGTCACAGAGCGCTTGATATGCAATGCAGTTGTTTAAAAAATTTGCTACAGTGAGGCGGAGGTTTCAGTCATTGCAGGTTGGTGGCTCCTCCTCAAGAGAGAAAAGATATGAGTGAATTAGGACTGTATGGCCAATTCTCAACCTCGTTAATACAACTTCCTTTTGTCGTCTATCCCGCATTGAGGACTTCCAAATTTTTACATCACCTTTCACTTGGTGGAGTCTAAATTATATTTAAAACTACTTCTAAAATCAGCCCAATTAGCTTTCCTAATAAGCCACGTTTTTGGCTAAATGGAATTACAAACATTCCCAGCTTTTTTAATAATAAGGGGGAAGTGATCACTTCCGCACAGGTCTTCATGGGTTTCCATTGTAAAAATATGAGCTATGGCTTCAGATGTAATCCATAGGTCTATGGAAGAGTAATCTCCACTAAAAATATTAAAATGGGTTTTTTATTTGTCGTTTAGTAAAATAAGGTTAAAATCATCAATAAAAGTTTCTTAAAGACTCCCTCGGCCTTTAAAATCACGCATTTGGTCACCCCATAAGGTGTTGCGTGCATTGAAATCTCCCAGTAACACAAACAGCCTTGGAATCTGATTAATCAAGTCTTCCAGGTTTCGTCTGGTAACTGGAGCCCACTCTGGAAGATACAGATTGCAAAATGTAATTACTTCTGGAGTGGATATTGTGACTGCAACAGCCTTAAATGGTGTCCGCCAAGTCCACTAGGGAGGTGTAAAGGGTCTCCCTAATGAACGTTGCAACTCCCCGTTGTGCCCTGTTGCTATTTGTGTCGTCCACTCATAAGACATTAAAGCCTTTACGAATAAAATTGTTGGTGGCCTTTAAATGTGTTTCTTGTAAAAAGATGCACTATGGAATAAAATCATTGGTAAGAAGTTTCACTTCTTCTAAGTGACGATACAAACCATTGCAGTTCCATTGTATGGTTAAAAACATAAATATATAGAAAAATAAAAAGATGACTAAGAAGATTGCTTCGAGCTAAGGGTGTCACTAAGATCGCTTGATCCTAGGCTTTACCCCTTTCTTACGAATTGCGCAGAATTTTTCCACTTCACTCTTGAATACAATCTCCTTCTCTGAATTGGAGCAACTCTGGCGATTTAGTCACTGCGTCCTCGTATTCTTCACTTCTGCCAATTTTACTGCGGACCCGTTCTTCTTCGGTGACGAAGTACAGCTTGAAGCTGCACCATCATGATTTATGTCAATTTCCATTGACTCAGAATCGCAGGGTTTGGGATACTTGTTTACTTTTTTACTACCATTTGTTCCTTGTGCTGGTTATTTGATGTTGTTGCTTTGGGGGTTACAGATGATGCTGGCTAAACCGGAGATTGCTGTGCAAGAGGGTCTTCAGTTTGAGTTCCTATAGTCGACATTTCTACTGCATGGGAGGTAATGGCAGCAAAGGAGCGAGAGAACATAGGGCCTATAAGGGATCTCTATTTTTTTCTGGGCTTCTTCAAAAGCTATTTTCTCTATTATAATTTCCATGGTTTTTCTTTCTTGGTGAATTACCTTGCAGTCTCAAGAGTAGACTGGGTGCAGTCCCTCACAATTGACACAAGTAACTTGGGAAGAACATGGATAATCACTAGGCTGTTTCTGAGTGCATTTGGGGCAGGTGGCCTCCCCTCTACATTTTGTAGCAATGTGGCCAAATCTTTGGCATACATAGCAAGACATAGGACTTGGTATGAATGGCCATACTGGACATGAAAGGTAGCCAACAAACACCTTCGTAGGGAGAGTGGGAAGAGCAAAGGTGAGTACCAACGACGTGGTATAAATCCTCTCTCCATTCCTTTTGGTTGTGAGTCGACAGGCAGCTGTAACACCTTGAGGAGCCACTTCACGGGTCAATTCTTCAAGATCCACGTACAACAGGTCTGAGATTATGCCTTTGCTGGTGTTAAGTGTCTTATGCGGGAAAACCTCGACTTGAGTACTTCCGATACTCTTCATTCGTAATAATTCTGCACTTGTTTTTTTGGTTTTTGTTTGGATCATAATGGTGCCGTCTTGTAACTTCTTGATAGATTCTACTCTATCAGGTACTATTTGATTTATAACCTTTTGAATTAGAAAAGTTGAAGCCTTAGTTAGGTTTTCGCCTTCTTTCACACATTTCACAGTAACATACTTGCAACCACACACACCCTCATCAAGGACTAACCTTATATCTCCCCCACCCACATCGGGGTGGGGTCTTTTATTTGGAGGAAGGTGTATCGTTCTCCAGGCATACCTTCCAATTCATCCCCTGGGCTCCCCACCCACCATGGAGCCACACATTTGGGATGCCACACCGCAAACCAGTGTGGTCACCAGGGCGACCTGCCGACTTCTGGCATGATTGTCTGCTTCTGGGTTGGTCTCTGGCTACATGGGTCCTCCAAACCCATGCCCCTTCAATGTCATTCTGCCAGACTCCCATACCATCCGCACTCACCTGCTGAACGCCAATATGAAACAGCTAGCCGACTGATCAGAAGTGGCTACTCCCTGATCTCCCGTTTCAGTATAGTCCAAGGCCAAAGTGGTGTATTCTAACCCGGCTTTCAGGGGATCCGAGCCCCATCCAGACCAGGAAGCTCAACCACCAGGATCCTTTTTCCTCACCTTATGGGTCTCCACGCACAGCAAACATGCAGGTGAGTCAGTTGCCAGATGCCGTGGCTGTACTCAGCACAGTAGACTGACATACTATCTGGAAATTGCTCCAACGCACTGTGGGTTTTTAACTAGGTTATCTCCTCGGTGGGCTCGGGTCTGTGGGGGTGCTACTCCCCATAGGAAGAGATCATCCTCTTCCCCCGTGCAGGGCTTAAATGATTTCTTGGCCACAAGCACATTTAGTTTGCCTGTAACTACAGTCATTCACCATATAGGAATCTACTTATTACCTACCTCTCCGTAGGCTCTAATGGTGTGTGACCTAAAAACAAGCAAAGTGACAATCATCAATTTCTACACAAAGGGATCCACCTAATTGATAGAACCAGGGGGACTTCTGAAGTGAGGATAAAACTGAAGAACCATATTTGGTCAAGAAAAATAATTGATAACTAGGAAGTATTAAATTCCCAGCAAAACATTTTCTACATCAAACCACAACTGAAAAATCACTTTACCATTTCACTTTCCTAATGGATTTGACACCTTACTGGTTACCCTACAGTATCCCTACAGTCAAATATATCTTTTATGCTGTAAAATGGTTTTAACTTTTACTCACAAACACAGCAAAGAATGAAGTTTCCCCAAGGTCGGCCTTCCTCACACAACACACTGCTGGTGCCAAAGTTCCCGCATCAAAACTGTTTCCGCAGCAACTTCCATCAAAAACAGGACTGCGTGTGAAGAGCTTCCTGCAGTACAGTGAAAGGATTATAATGGTTAAAATTGAAACTAAGCCCACAGATACCGTGGTGGTGCAAGTTTACATGCCTACGTCGGACTACGAAGATGAAGAAGTGGAAAACGTCTACGAAGATATCACTGAAGTAATAAATCAGGTAAGAGGAGAAGAAAACCTAATTATTTTAGGAGACTGGAACGCTGTCATCAGAGAAGATCAAGATGGAAGAATAACTGGAAAATATGGATTGGGAAACCGAAACGAAAGAGGAGAAAGACTGCTTGAGTTCTGCACACAACATAAGTTAGTGGTTACTAACAGTTTAAAAATCACAACCGAAGAAAATACACGTGGAAGATGCCAGGAGAAGAGGAAGATTTCAAACAGACTACATTTTAGTGAAGCAGAGGTTCAGGAATCAGGTGAAGGACTGCAAAAGCTACCCGGGAGCAGACATCGACAGCAACCATAATTTAATGATGATGAAATGCCATCTAAAATTCAAGAGATTGAAGAAAACAGTAAAGAACACTTGGCAAGTAGAAAAACTAAAGGAGACTCAACATCAGCTAGAATTTCAGAAAGCAGTAGAAAAGAACATAGGAGAGGACCTGACTGAGAAACCAGTATAAGAGCGTTGGGAAAACATTAAATGTGGACTACAGGAAGCCGCAAAAGAAGTTCTTGGAAGAAGAAAAGTTGCCAAGAAGAATCCATGGATCACAGAGGAAGTCTTAGACTTGATAGAAGAAAGAAGAAAATACAAGAATGCGAAAACTGAAGAAGGGCAGCTTTGCTACAAAAGAATAAGGAACGAAGTAAGTCGCAAAGCCTGGAAAGGTAGAGAAATTCTGATTAACAATCTATGCAAAGATGTGCAAAACAACCTTTCCCTTGGAAAGGTGGAAGCTGTCTATAGGATAGTGAGGAACCACTTCAAGAAACGGAGCACAAGATGCAATGCTATAAGAGACAAGAATGGAGAACTTTTGATTGAAAATGAAGACAAAGTGAAGAGATGGAAACAATATCTCGAAGAGTTATACAACGGGAACAATCTCAGCACGAAAGTGATTGAAGAGGAAAGCGAAGTCGAGGATGATATGGGAGCATCAATACATATTGAGATCTGAATTCGACGCAGCAGTAAGGGACCTTCGGATGAATAAGGCTCTTGGAATTGATGATATACCCGCAGAACTGATAAGGAATGCGGGAGAGAGTACATTGGCCCAGGAATGCGGGAGAGAGTACATTGGCCCATCTTTATAAGGCCATATGCGACATGTACTCAAAAGGAGAAATACCCAGGGACTTCGAGAAAAACATCATAATTCCTATTTCCAAAAAGAAGAGAGTGGAGAAATGTGAAAATTTTAGGACTATAAGTCTGACAACACATGCATCGACGATATTGACAAGGATAATCTACAGAAGAATAGAACGAAAAGCAGATGAGTTCCTGGATGAAGATCAATTCAGATTCAGGAAAAGTAAGGGCACAAGAGAAACAATATTGGCCCTTAGGCTGCTTTCATAATAGGTAACATTTTTGAGAACTGACAGTGTTGGATCATTGTTTGTGACAGCAATGAATTCTTTATGTTTTTGCTCAGACATGGCTAAATTACTTAACAATTAATTAATATGGATTTCTGCTTCATGTTCCATGTCTGTGACTTCATGATGTCACAGATACTGCAGTGTCAGGAAGAGGAGCCCTTGACAGTGCATCAGCATTAAACATATTTACCAGGAACATAAATAACTTTTAAATGATAGGACTGCAGTGCTAATATCATTCTTTGCAGGTTAATAGGCACATCTGCTAATGGTTTTTGGAACTACAGGACCTGTATGTCACTAAAGGTCTATGAACTGTTTCAACATTGACCATATGTCCATAAACAAATCGATGGAACTTCTGACAATCAAATTGAATAGCATATAATCCTTTTTCTATTTGTGCATACCACTGCTGACTTCCTGTAAGACTTTTAGGAGCATATGAAACTGGTTGACCCTTTTGCAACAAAAGAGCTGTGCTAGAGGCGTCAACTGACAGAGTGATCGGTACATTAACATCAAAATGTGAAAGCACTGGAGCAGTAGTTATTATTTGCTTCAATCTATTAAATGCACAATCATGATTTGAATCCCATGTCCAGACAACATCTTTACTAAGAAGCATTCTCAGTGGCTTAGATTATTTATATAGGGACTTACCTAAATAATTAATCATACCAAAATATCTTTTTATTTACAGTTTTGCGGTCTAGGCATTTTACGTACGGCCCTCATTTTAGAATTATCTGCCCTCATACCATTCTCATCAAAAGTATGACCTAGAAAGTTAACTTCCTTGACTCTAAAGTGGCATTTCGATTTTTTAAATTTAAAATTTTCTTAAGAAGTTTATTTTAAATTTAAAATATTGAGCCCTTTGAAAAACTCTTTGAAGTCTTTCATATGAAATACTCAATATTGTGGAGACTTACATTTTCCTCCCAGACCAGAATGTCATCTGCATAGACCAAAACACCAAGGATATCAGAAAATATTGCTGTCATGATCCTGCCAAATATTTCTGCCACAGAATTAAGACCATAAGGCAGCCTCAAAAATTTGTACCTGCCAAAGGGGATTTGAAAAGTACATAAATTTCTGTTAATCAGCACTCTCTGGTTCCAATATTGCACCATATGGTACTCTTCTCTGACCGAGATGAAAAAATAGCTTAGCACTCTTGAGTTTATATCTTACTTGTTCAATTGTTAGTAGAGGATAATGAGACCTCAATAATACCCGGTTGAAATTATGAGAATCAAGACAGATCCTCAACTGGCCTGTTTTTCAACAATTACAATTGAGCTTACCCAGTGTGTTTGGTCAGATGTCTTTGCTACTACTCCAAGATTTTCCATTCTCTTTAACTCCTCTTTGAACCTTGGGTAATAAAATGGTAATTTCCTGAGAGGTTCAACCTTGGGTGGTACCTAAATCAGAGTGCATACTTGGTGTAGATTTGTGTGGAAGACATCCCAAACCCTGTAAGAGGTCAATATTTCAGCAATAACCAGTCAAATGTGACACTTTGCACAAATATATTAGACTCTGAGGTCATTAAAACTCTCTTGATGAGTCCCTTGACATGAGAGCCCTAATACAGAGAAACATGGTTGGTCACAGACCACAAATTTAATTAACACAACCCTTGTAGGACCAGACACATTTTAAACTGACTATTCCTCTCTTCACTTCACTACCTCCAAATCCCGTCCTTCTAATTGTCGTTAGTTCAATATTGGACTCGGGAATATTCAACAGTTTAAATATTTCATACGAAATGACATTGGTCATGGCACAAGTATCCAAAAAAATGGGACTTTAATACCGTTAATAATTAATTATATTTTCCATGCTGACGATAAAACATTATGAGACATCACTGATTCATCAATGCTTGCGTTCGACTCATTTTGACAGTTATTGATACCCAAAAGCAAACGATGATTTTGATCGTTAGTGTCGACTGTCACTGTTTTAATTGTGTCACGAAAGTAACAATATTTTGCATTATGACCCTTTTTTAGAACATACGCGATACTAGACTTCCGCTGGACATTTGTAGCGATGAACTTAACCAAATTTGGAGCATTGAGTCTACCGCGGCGATCGCTGCTGTTCGGACTGTTGATGTTGTGACTGCGCATGCGCCTTCTGATCTCCCGTGCGCCGTGGAGTTGCTCATCTCTGCGTGTGCGTACTGCGTAGCCGTCCGCCGTGGTGGACGTGCTCCGGGGAGGGAACGTTGAACAAAGCTTAAATCAGTCACTTCCAGTCTCTCTGCGGCTCGCTGTGATGAGAGAATAACTTTAGCGAGATTAATTGTCTGAAGGAGATCGAGGTCCGGCTCTTGCATTAGTTTCTCTCCAACCACACGAAGCCGTCGATTCATATTTAAAATAAACAAGTCCTTCATCAGCGACTCGCGCAAATTGCCGAACTCACACGCATAACTCAAATTTTGAAGGTCAGTCAAGAACATGTCTAAATGATCCTGGCCTTGGAGTCTCGGGAAAAATTTATGCCTTTGCATTGTCACGTTCTTATTTAGTAGGAAGCGAACGAGTCCAATCCGTAGGGGCCCATATAATGGAGCATGGTATGTATTAGTACCATGTAATGGAGTAACAAGGCCATCCGACGCTCTTCCTTTTCTGTCTCAAGACCACTGGCTTGATTAAATATGTTTCAAAATATTGATACCTACCAGCCTTTCCAGTTCACAGCGACTTTTCCCTCTGTCTCCATCCGGCGCACGTGGCCATACAAGCCGATCGAAGTTTGCGATCACGGTTGAATGCCCGAATTTGACTGCAGTTCTTCGGATTCGTCGTGTAAAGGCATCTCGATCTATTCTCGGATAAAACACGACAGTCGTTGCACAAAATTAAAAAAATACTTAATCACGTAACAAGGAGGAGTCCGCCACTTCTGACACCATACGTTGAAAAGGTATTTATTGGCTCAAGAGATGTTGCATCGACGTCTGCGACCGAATGACCGGAACGACTGACACCCATAAGCAAATGCCATAAGTTAATGACAGACACACTCCTCGGTATAGGTGGCAGCACAAGCATAGGCGTATCGAGAAGCGTTTGAAGGGGGGTCAACTTCCCCTCAGCCCCACCGCCTTGGGGGGTATGGAATATGGGTAAGGTGACCATACGTACCGGTTTGGCCGGGACAGTACCGGTTTTGGGGTGTTTGTCCCGTTGTCCCGAAAGACTAAACAAAAATACTAATTTGTACCGGTCTTTGGATTTATGCTATCAAAATAATCAGTTTGTTTTTTAAATTTTGGTCTTTTTTAAACGCTTGTAAAAATAATGGTTCAAACAGCATCTTACATGAAAAATCCGTGAATATGTTTGATACAGTAATTCTTCCATCTGAAAAATATCATAAATGTGATTTTTGTGAATTTGAATTGTGAATAAAAATCTCTTTGAAGTTTAATAAAAAATAATTTCATAAATATTAAAATGAATTAAAAATCTTTTTCCTTAATATTTGATTTCTTTTATTGTTCTATTGAATTAAAAATACATAATATATATACATACCTATATTTATAATATACTAAGCTCTTACATATGTAGCATCAGGAAGTTGCACCAATTCGGGTGCTGGAATTCCACCTTAAATATGGGGGGCATATTTTTATGTTTTTTTTAACAATATAGGTTGCATATGTAACGGGGGGTCGGGGAATTTTGAAAAATTTACATCTTAAAATGATGCTTTGAAGGTGCTCTGAGCCTTGAAATTCCCTTAGTAATTCCATGTTTTCAGGCAAAGTTTTAAAATTTTTTTTATAAATTGAGCCACAAAATTGCGAGGTTTAAGGCCTTATGAGTAAGGTGACCAGATTTCTGATCTGCTAAACCGGGAAAAACTGTCGCTTCCCCTGAAGCATAGGCAATTTTACATGTATGTAATTATACTTGTTTCTTTGGTCAAGTGAAGCGTTAGAAAAGTTGTCGCTCTGAGTCCTACACAACTCACTTTTCCAGCACCCGAATTAGTGCAACTTCCTGAGGCTACATATGTAAGAGTTAAGTATATTATAAATATCGGAATGTATACATATTAAGCATTTTTAATTCAAAATAACAATAAAAGAAATCAAATATTAAGGAAAAAGATTTTAATTCATTTTAATGCTCATAAAATTATTTTTTATTAAACTTTTCAAATAGATTTTTATTCACAATACAAATTCACAAAAATCAAACTTTATTTATGATATTTTTCAGATGAAAGAACTTTTTTAAGTAAAATTTTATTCTTCAGGACTCTATCAAAAATGATTTACAACTTTCATCTTTAGAATTTAACCTAATTTTCATTATTAGTTTTATTGCATCCATGGATGCAATAAACATTTCTAACTTTCTTCAGGAGTACAGTTTCACCACACTATAAATTACCACTCCAATCAGCATTCATCAAGAAGGAGCGTATGAGAATCTTTTACAAGTTATTCCCCACACACGCAGTTCCGCCACTCGTTAAGTAAGCGGTTCTCGATGGGAGCCATATGGCCTCCAAGACCACTGGATTACATTAAAAACAGTGCAGCTGATAAAGTATCTTTTTAACAGTAACAACGACAGCAACAAAGGTTAAAAAAAACACTGCGTTAAATAACATACCAAAGTCACGCACTTTAGACGTCTCGTCTACCAATCCTACTTTGATAATTCATACAGATTTAATGCTTTTATGGGTTAAAATGTACATACATACATACGTACAAACAACTTTAATAGGCGAAATTGAGACAAAAAATGTAGATGTTTAGCAAAAAAGGCCTTTTAAGCCAATTTCAAATACATAACAACAAAAAATATTTAAAAGTGAATTGAGAACAATAAAAAGGTACAAGAAAATGACAGACAATTTTGTTGAAAAACTCTACAAGGAGTGACCAGGAGGACATTTAGGAATGAACCAATCATTAAATTACGTTGATCCAGAAAGAGGAAGCTATACTTATATTATAGAAGGAAATTGGAATTGAATAAATTTTTCTGCTCAGCTAAAACAAACTAAAGGATTGGTAGGCTTATGACTTGTTCGGTTCATGATTAAAAGATAACATTCTGATAACTTTTGTTGAAAATTATTCAATGTATTACTTTGATTTTAAAAGTAGTTCAAAATGGTATATATTGACTTTAACTACATAATTTTATTCTTTTTTGTTTTTGCAGTTACTGTATCAAACATATGTATGGATTTTTCATGTAAGATGCTGTTTGAACCATTATTTTTACAAGCGTTTAAAAAAAAAGACCAAAATATAAAAAACAAACTGATTATTTTGATAGCATACATCCAAAGACCGGTACAAATTAGTATTTTTGTTTAGTCTTCCGGGACACCGGGACAAGCACCCCAAAACCGGTACTGTCCCGGCCAAACCGGTACGTATGGTCACCTTACTTATGAGGGTAACTTTGTTCTTTTTTATTATCGAGAAAAACCTGCTATAACTTGAGTGATTAGTGAAAAACGAGAACATTTTAAAATATTTTTTATGTTATTCATATTATAATCTTATGAATTATGGTAGTTCAACTAGGCTTGGGAAAACATTAATTTTAATAAATGTAATTAATACTATATATACTGCACGATTACGGTACACTTTTTGGGTGTAAATCTTACTTATAAGTCTAATTACGAAGGGGATTTAAATTATTCTCTTCTTAATAAAATTTATTTTTAAGTTTTTTTTTAACAATATAGGACTTGGTTTGCAAGGAAACTCTATATTGTACAACATTTTCAGATTCTGTTATATACTTTTACTGTATTATTTTGCTCGTAATATACTATGATCCAAACTTGTAGACCTTGTAGTGTTTATTGTTGATAATCAAGTTATGACATTTATTCATGTGCATATTTGGGACATTAGAATGAAAAATTCACAGGCTTAGGGGTGCCAGAACACAGGGGACGGGGGGAAATTCGACATTCGCCCCCCTGCTCCCCCTGGCTGCGATATTGCATAGGGAAATACACATTCCGTTACATACGAGTGTATTTCTGCAACCAGCTTTGCAATGCAGGCCCCTAAGAGGTCGCTCCTCGCCTTGCTCTTGAGAATAGCTACAGAGGATTGGCCAGCTATACTCTGCTGACTCTATAAGTTTTACGTATTCTCTCAGCGTTTGAGTAAATAAAATAGGGGAGGATAAAAGTATCGTACACGAAAGTCTAAGCGATGTAGAGACCTCTGGTCCTAGAGACCTCTACGGTGGGTCCACGCCGATTTCCAACTACCCTGCAAGCCACCTCAAGGGTGTGTGGAAGGGGGTGAGTTTCATCAAATATGCACTACGAGCATATTTACATTCAATACCTATTAGTGATATGAATAGCATGCAGGACACAAACTCAAAATTACAATTTTACAATCTATCTCGCAAGGAGACAAGATAAACAAAATTAAGGAGACTTGATTGTTGCATCAATAGATTTAAAATTTCATTTTTCCCACATGCAATAATAGAACATAATAGGTAGCATAGTAAAGGGATAGGTAGGTGAAATGTTGTTACTGTAGTGCATGAAGCATGTTTTAGCTTTGCTAACTCATGCATGGTATTTAAATACAGGCAGATATATTTAGAGAAAAGCCTTTCTAACCCGTAATTACTTCATTACTTTGTAGATACTAACACCTAGTTGCACGTAAGTCTTTTATTTAACATATCTCCATAAAGTAGAAGCATCGTAGCTCTCAGTTGCATGTCAGTAGTGCATGCTTGGTAATCTTCAACCCCTGCCACACACCCTCGCATAGGCTCATAGGCCACTATGTAGATCTAGATGTAGTTGAAAAATGTGTCATACCAAAGAGAATTGCATAAATTCATGTGGGCAAGCTCTAATCTTCAAAAAATTACCAATTTCTCTGCATCTTCCCTCAATCTATATGAGTATAATGTGTATGACTGCATGCTCAACTTAGGAGAAATTTATTTTGTGAAGGATCATGTTACAGGAAGTTTTAAGGTTGTTATAATTGCTTAATATTGGATGAAAAAATGAGTATGAGAATCAATTTCTGTAATCTTAATCTTATCTCCGTGATCTCGTATTCTTATGTAATGTGGGGTCTTTATTAATTCTTTTGGTGTCAGAGGTGAATTCATTTGACCTGTACCTATACAAAATCATTACTCTGGCTTGCATTCTTTGCATTTAATGGGTCTCCTATCCCATTGTCTCTAGCAACAAAGTTACACTTACCCAATAGCCTACCACATTGGGCCAACAGGGCCTAGTGTTGGGCCAATGTGGTAATGTTGGCCCAATATTGGCCCAATGTCGTAGGCTACTTGGGTTACCCCCTAATCTCAACAATTATTTTAAAATCTGGCTGATCTCCTCGGAATCATAAAAAGGCATTTATTCATTCTGGAGAGGGTGTTATGTAGATGTGCAATAGCTTTGCACAGCTCTACTGGTGTTAAATAATGCAAAAGAAAGGTACAAAATAGAAAGATAGATGGATACATAGAAATATGAGTGTCAGGAAAGTTTTTTTTAGCTGATGATGAAAACAATGGAGCATCAAATAGGCGGGCCGAAGTATTATTCTAGAGATGCTAGGCCCGAATCTCTCTAGCAGGATATTCCAGACCACAGACTGTGCCGAAATGTTCTAACTGCATTGCAATCGACTCTTTAAGTTTCAAGAATTCATTACTATTTACCAGTCAATACTAGCCCTCATCTCTTCAATTCATGAAACTTACCTCGTTTCCCATTTTATTCATAAATTACCTAAGTGAATTGCTGGAGAATCTAATCAAATATTAAAAATTTTGTGAGTATTCCCTGCACTCCGACATTATTAATTATAATTTTTTTAAAATCTGATCTGTTTTTACCAGACTGAAATATATATAAATATAAAAAACAGACAGACCCAGCACGTCATCAGTATTTTTTTTATCTTACACTGAATGTTTGTAAACCTGAATGGTTCTATTTGAAATGGTTTCAAATTTAGTGTTGTGGTAATTATTGACAATAAATGTGGAGAGAAAAATAACATTTCCAAAAGGTGTAATTATTACAATGATAATGCAACATTTTGTTATTTTTTTCAAAAGAATTCCAAAATGGGGGTTCATCTTAGAATCAGGTGAATAGGGTATTTGACTTTAAGAAAACATTTCTACAATATTCTTCATTGTATGCAATAATACCGGTGCCTTATTTTTTCCCAAATTTTCCCATTTCCATGAGTACCTAAAAAAAATAATAATGCCAGCCAGAATGTGTCCTCTAAGAGTCCGCAGTGGACACTTGAAGGGCATCAACTGGCAGTCATTTTTACTGATGAACATATGTGGTGGACATCCAGTGGGTGTCCATTGGTGTAAATGCGGATATAAGGATCACTGTCTCCGGCATTACTCGGTGGAACTTCTTCATAATTTATGAAAGAGGTACTTGGTTAAATTCCAGACTTCCATTCTAAAACTTCAACAAAGGTTTCAGCACTTCATGCCATCATTAGGTGCAAGCTTTTTGGTGGATAACACGTATATAGGCACCAGCTGGAGGGAAAGTATAGGGGGGTGTGGTGGGGTTAAGGCCGAGTTTGAGTTATAACCTTGGGAGTGTTTATGTTGAAAAACAAGCATCCACCCACCACCCCACCCCCCCTGTTCCCAATACCTTTGTCTATTATTCCTAGCCACCCCCCTTCCAATTCCTAACCCCCCCCCCCCCCCCTCACCATCCAGAGCTGGTGCCTATATAAGTGTCCGCCACTAAAATGCTTGTACCTGATGATGGTACGAGGTGCTGAAACCTAGGTCGAAGTTTTAGGGTAAAAGTGTGGAATCTAACCAAGTACCTCTTTCATTAAATATGAACAGTTGATGGACATTCATTGTGAACTTAGCTGACAGTCACTGGGTGTCCTGCAGATGTATATGTGCAGTGTAGGTATGTATGTATATTCAGGAAAATGTAGGGCAACAGTGGTTGAGGGGAGGAAGTAGTGAGGTGGGTTCTGAGAAGGTAGCAAGGATTTTTTTCAAAGGTTCAGGAGGCAAAAAAAAGGATGAGGGGAGGAAGAGTTTAAGGGTAGGGAGGACTTTTTGTGAGTTTGATCTCATGTTCGGAATTAGGGGGAGGGGGACGGGAGGGAAGTTGTTTACTCCAAAAATCTTGATTGCCTTGGAGGCATTCCAGTTTCAGAAATTTGGATAACCGTACGAGGAGAAGAATTCTTAAATAGGTATTTCCAAAACTCTCCTTCTTCACATATTTCCTTATTTCCAGTTGTCCCATCGATTCCATTCCTCATCCCTTCCTATTAACACTTTTACTGCCAGCCCCTTTTAGGTACACTGTGCAAAAGCTGCCAAGTGTATTTCCATGAAAATGGTAAGATTATGAATTTTAGATATATTTGAAGCACTTAATTTTAAAATATGAATTATATATTCATCTCAATATATAGGCCCGCTGGCAGTAAAAGGGTTAAGCTGAATAATATATTAAAAGTGACCATATGAGAAACCTTGTTATAGATATTATTTATTTTGAGAGGAAGGGATGAAGAATGGACTCATTCCTTCCCCCCCCCCCCCCCCCCCCCCCCATAGTTCCCTGCGTGAAGTCTAACTCACCCAATGTTCTCCAAACCCTTGAAACTTTTCATCCCTCCCACGCACCCTATCTTCACCCCCCTGAACCTTTGAAAACCCCTGGGACATTCTCAGAACCCTCCTCACTTCTTCTTTCTCCCCTCAACTAATGTCCAGGATATTCATGTATACCATGCTGTTAAGTAAACTGTGCCAGAGGATTGAAGGGATTCCTTCAGGCATCACTTTGTGAAAAATTTCCAGTGAAAATAATTAAATTTAGTATATTCCACATTTTTTTATTAAAATAATCGACCATGGTTTCAATGGCTAAGCGCCATTATAAAGGTTCACAATGAAGTGGACACCAAGTACTGAAGAAGTTGACTTTAAATACAAAAACAGTGTGGGGGGTTTAAGGCAGGATGGGGCAGGGCAAGAATGACGCTTAGCCGTTGAAACTACAGTTGGTTGCTTAAATGAAAAAAGTGTGGAATATACTAAGTATAGTGATGATGAAATCAGTCACAGAAGAATAAATGTTGTATATGTGAGAATCGCAAAGTTTTTTTATTCATTAATTGTGAATTTTCATTAGCTAAACCTAAAACCATAAGGTTCATCAGAAAGAATACATGTGTGTATAATAAAATTATAAATATTACCAAATGAGTAGGGTAGAGGATAATTCTCCATTCTAAAATGTGTAATGAATTTCATAGTTGAAGCTATTCCCATGAGTTTTTGTTGTTGTTTCATGGCTGAATCAGTCAAAACAAACAAGAATAAAGTTCAGTGAGTTGATCTTGACTACCAAATGCAAAAGGATAAATTTTATATGAAACACATCAGCCAAAAGATACTATGCATGACATCAAGCCACAATGGTCAGCAATTTTTAGGATCTCAGTGAGGAGTTCACTGCAAATGAAGACTGGTTTCAGTCCTGCAAGTCATCACATCAGCAGTTTGTTCCCCTCACTGCCCTTCGAGCCAAATCCCATCCATTTGATAAATAAGGAGCATGGGACTTGTGTGATTTTTGTCCCACAGGATTCATGGTGATTGCTCAACCAAGGAAGTGGTTTGGGCATCTCTTTCCCAACCACTACGAAATGCTTTATTCATTTTAATTTGGGGATAGCTCTCCACCTTACTATAAGCTATGACACAATTACTTAGCTTAAGTATGCATACTTATGGTTGAATGTTTGAGTCTTAACTTTGTGGAACCATGAGATTGGAAAAGAAACGTCGCTTTGTACATTCCACACGCAAGTTTTATTGGCTCCGGCCATGGTTTCGACAATTTACATGTTAATATCAAGGTGCAAAAGAATACATGTCCATTCCTTAAATACTCTCAAATTAGGGGTTGGGGGAGGGAAAGTAAGGAAGGGATGGGGGAGACCATGATAGGTGAGTAATCCCTGGTTGGACAGTTGGCAGGGGCGTCGGAACTATTTTCACCTTGAAAAGGACCCGGCTCCTAAAAAAAGGGCCTGCATTTTTGCAGATAAGATGGGGATAGAGACTAGAATTTCATTAAGAGAGCATATTAAAGTTTGAGAATGTGTGTCAAAAAGTACCCACATCGACTGAAAGGGCCCAGGGCAAATTCTGAGGGGCATTCAGCCCATCCTGCCCTCCCACTTACGACACTGCTGACAGTTAGGGACTAGAACATGTGGAAGGGGGCGGGAAAGGGAGGCGAACTCACAAACAAGGACAGCAATGACGTCAATGTAAGAGAACAAGAGTCAAATATGTGGTGCAAGCCGTTAAAAATTCAAAAGAGGTGAATGACAATCAAATAGTATACCATTTACCAAGTTAACATTAGAATTCTTCCTTGCTTTTGTTATTTCGTGTTGTTCTTGAGAATCTAATTTTTTACCATTGTTTTCAACATGTGAAATTTCAATACCAAAATTACTGGAGTGATTACATTCAAGTAAATTTTTTGCGAACATTAAAGATCGATCACCAATTGTGAAGCATTTTGCATGCTCATTACATCTAATAGAAACTAGTGATTGATTTTCGATGTTCGCAAAACATTTACTTGAATGTAATCACTCCAGTAATTTCAAAGTTGAAATTTTACATGCTGAAAACAAGGTAAAAGAGTAATTTTTCCATAACAACATAATATAACAAAAGCAAGGAAGAATTCTAATGTTAACTTAGTAAATGATTTACTATTTGATTGTCAATTCGTTAAAACTTTCACGTTCATGATATCCGGCACCGTTGTTTTTTGGGTAAACCCGCATCACAGTGTAAACATGACCGACCATTTCATCTCCAGCAGCGGAGATGAAACGGTCGGTCATTTTTGCACAGTGACGTGGGTTTACACAAAAAACAACGATGCTGGATATTTGATTGTCATTCACCTCTTTTGAATTTTTAACAGCTTGCACCACATCTCTTGTTCTCTCACATTGACATCATTGCTGTCCTTGTTTGTGAGTTCGCCTTCCTTTCCCGCCCCCTTCCACTCCCTATCCAAATAGGGATTACTCACCTATCATGGTCTCCCTATCCCACTCCCTTCCTTACTTTCCCTCCCCCCACCCCTAATTTGAGAGTATTTAAGGAATGGACATGTATTATTTTGCACCTTGATAATGACATGTAAATTAAATTGAAATTTGAAGCTTTCACGTGGTGGAAGGATTCCATAATAACAATGCAAAACGTTGTGACTTCCACAATTTTATTAAAAGAACAACCGGTTTCGGCTGTCAAGCCATCCTTAGGTACATTAAATATTGTCAGCAGAACACAGGTTTATATACTCCGGGAGTGCTATGGGAGGAGGAGGGAGAAGGGCAGGGAAGAGGGAGGGGGTTGTGGTTGGCTGAGTGTGGGGACGAGGAAATCACGACGGTTGTTTGGGGGAGAGGAGGAGGGGGAGGGAGAAGTGTTAAAGGTGATGAGTAATAAGGGGGATGGGTTTGGGAAGGTTTTGTCATTGCGAAGGTCTTTTCTAATAAGGCTAATCTCCCGAATCTCCAAGGCATCCATCTTCCTTCCCTTCCCAGTAAAATGCAGTATTTCTGGGTCAAAACTGCTTCAGTGCCCTGTCTCCAAGAGGTGTGGGGCGAAGGCTGACGAGTCATCCTTGTTCCTCCAGCATGTCTTATGTTCTTTAATTCTGCACTTGTAAAGAACATAAGACATGCTGGAGGAACAAGCGCAGAATTAAAGAACATAAGAAATGCTGGAGGAACAAGGATGACTCGTCAGCCTTTGCCCGACACCTCTTGGAGACAGGGCACTGAAGCAGTTTTGACCCAGAAATACTGCATTTTACTGGGAAGGGAAGGAAGATGGATGCCTTGGAGATTCGGGAGATTAGCCTTAAAAGAAAATTGTGGAAGTTAAAACGTTTTTAATAGTTATTGTTGACATTTAAATTGTCAAAACCATGGTCGAAGCCAATAAAACATGAGTGTGAAATGTACAAAGCGACATTTCTTTTCCAATGTATTATCATCTTCATCTTTTTAGTTGCTGGTAGCTTATCCAACAGTTGTTGCTGGCCATTGCACAATAGTAATGAACTCAAAATTACATTCAATCACTAAGCATCCGTCTAAGTTTACAATAATGGAAATTACTGTTTTTATTTAATCAAATGATGATCTCACTTAGTGGAATATTTCAATGATTGGATGTATGGTATTTTCAAATCAGTTACTGAATCCTAGGATTGCACAACCCATTTATCCCATCATCAAGTAC
This sequence comes from Platycnemis pennipes, assembly GCA_933228895.1. Lineage (NCBI taxonomy): Eukaryota > Metazoa > Arthropoda > Insecta > Odonata > Platycnemididae > Platycnemis > Platycnemis pennipes. Next base: position 124,024,199 of record OW121851.1, on the reverse strand, counting down.
AATGGAATGGAGATTCAACCCCTTTGTTTCATGCACTTGACCTCTAAATCCATGTAAATGATGATTGCGCAACTGCCCAAACCAATTGTGCAATCCAATGGGGTATTTAGCATTATAGTATTCAATTAGTTGTGAGGATATTCACCAAGATGTATTGCATATATCCTATCAATACTGATTTAATTACCTTATGAAGTTCAGATTATATTTAACCTAAAAGTACTGTCATTCTTTAAACCAATAAAAAAACAATTAATACCTTTTTCTTTAATTAGTAAACTATTAAGCTAGTGATACAGAGAGATCCACAGTTTTCTTAATTCTTCTTTTGACAAATGGTTCAGCCATTTTCATAATTTAACAAGAAGTGTGGTTATTAAATCAAAATGACCAATCCCTACATTTTCTGCTTAAATAGGTATTCAGTTAACTTAATATTTGCAATTCTAACACCGCCTTTACCAGCTCACCACAGAGAGAATATAAATGAACTGTTAAGTAGCCATCTGTGATAAATTCAATCACTTGAAATAAGTAGGGCAGAAATGTCAAAGAGTTAAATAGAAGTATAAAAATGAAGAAGCTTAAGCTTGTAAACACTCATGAAGGCATTTATGCAATAGCACACTGAAAATAGCACAACTCAATCCACTGTTGGATTATTATCAGCAGCCTGACAAAATGCACATATGTATTTAGAATATTTATGTGATGAGCCAAATATCATTCACTGGTTCTTTCTTGACAATAATATATTAACAATGATATTCAGCAAAAAGCACCTTTGAATCTGTGTGAGCTCAACTAATTTCATACATTAAAGTAGAAAATATAAAAAAATTGTAAAGTATATGACCATTGATAATAAAAATAATGCAATTTTGTGCATTAAAACATTATTGTGCAGTATGATAGAGAGCTCTATTCACCAAAAGTTTTTGTATCTCATCCTTCACTTCTGTCCTGAGGCTTTCTTTTGTAACACAGTTTACTCTGACCTTAAGGAACATGACACAGAACTATGTACAATTTTCTTCTTGATATGCACACATATTCACAATACTCAACAGCAGAGTTTTTTTTACATCGTTTACATGCATTCCAATTAGCAGTGTAGAGTGCACATATACATATAATTATTTCACTTCTGACCTGTTACTAAGGCACATTTGATTTTTAGGTAACAAATAGGAACGTGACAACATGGACTAACTTTTTCATGCAACACTTTAACTACTGCAGCTGATGTACCATCACTGCTTCAAACGTGGTTCTGGAGGAGGAAAAATTTAATCCTCATCCTTGAAGCGACGGTAAATAGACTGGACGTAAGTGAAAACACACTTCCAGTCTGGCTTGCGCATCATGACCATGTCCTCCACATCCAAAAGAGGAGCAATGCCAGCTTTATCACTGAAATACAATAAGACAACACCATTAGAGTCCGCTGCAATCTAAATGTTTGCCTATGTCATTTTAAATGAAAATCTTCTCCTCTCACAAACCCTATGTTTATTACCTTTCTATTATTCAGTGGTCATAAAAATTATACTTTGTGACAAAAAGGCAGTACATAGGAGGAAATGATGGATTATGTTTCCTATAGATATGTATAGGATCTAAGTCAAGTGCATTAAAAGGGGGTAGACTTATTTTTGAGCTCTTTAAAGTGTTAAATACTTTTAATTATTTTTTCTAACTGGCAGTAACCTAATGTGAATTTGAAAGGTTTCCTTTCATTTATACCACAAAAATGATATAAAAATCACAATTAAACATATGCTAAGAGGCACTTATGTAAGATTCTATGGTGTATAGGAACCAATCAAATAGTTTCAATGGGTATTTACTCTGCCATTTCATCCAGTGTATTAGAATCACAACCATTTAAAAAGTAATGATAACCATGGGTCACTGTCATTGCAGCACTTTAAGTGAAAAATCGGTGGGTATATCATCAGGATTCTTTGCTGTCATCTTATCAAATGGTATTAAATAGAATTCTTCATGATTGTTCATCTTGACTTAAAATGGCTAACAGGCAGCAGTAGAAACTACTTGTACAGAGTGGCTTACTAAGAAATATTCTGTTAAACCGGGTATTTGGCTAGGAAAGATTACAAGTTTCTTTCAAGGAGCTTCTTGAAATTGTGCCTTAACTATAATACCCTTTTGATAAGTCAACAATAACTTGAGTGAACTAAAAGTGAGTCAATGCATTTACTATGCGTAGATTTTTACAAGTTTTCTCATATGGTGGCAGCTTTGTCTAGTGGCATGGAATGAATGCCAACTGTGTCACCATGCTCCCTGCACAATGACAAGGATGATGCCAATTTGCAATATGCTAGGAAAGCCTTAAGAAAATCACATGTAACCTGAATAATAGATTGAAAAGAAGAAAAAAGTTTAGAGGGTTAATTTTTTTTTAAATTAAAAGCATCTTGGACTTATGGATATGCCAGGATAAATAGAAAACTGTCTCTTGTTTCACAGTAACTATGAGCCAAACATTGAAAATAACTTAAAAAGCATATAATATAAGTATTACCTTTGCATTTGGTAATCATAAACCTCGGGAACCACTCATCATACAAATTGCCATTTACAGCAAAAAGTAAACTTACAGACCCCCTAACTCCCGTTTCCTAAGTCTTAACCCTCATTGATAAACTGCATATAGAGAAGTTTAAATTTATCCACTCATAATTATAATACACTTCGAAAAGTGCAAACTTGGCAATCTTCACATATTAGCTCAGTGATAAACTATCTTTAATACATTGTTGTGGTTCTTAACACCCCGGTGGCGGTGAGATATAAAGTCCTCGCCATCAAATTTTCAACATCTTTCTGAATAACTCTCCACAGCAATGCATATTATCTAGCGGAAATACCAACAGCACCAAATGAAGCTTGCTGGCAATGCATTTTTATCAGTAACTATCAATCTGTTGGTTGTTGCAGTCTCTGATGGATGGCTCATATTCCTAAGTTGAGAGAAAAAGGATACTTACTCAGCCACTTGGAAAGCAAGCTCAAAGTTCTTGCGTCGTTCCTCTGGACGTAAAGTGTCATAATCAAAAGCTTCAGGACAGAAATGATGGATGAGTGCACAGAAGGCCAGGCCGTTGCTCCAGCTGGTTGAGAAGTTTTCTATTTGGATATTCTGTAGACATTTAATAAAAATTGCTTAGTGTTTCTCAAAAAGTATTCACCATTCATATTCTAGTGATACCATATGATTATATTTTAGTAATATATTATTTAGATAATCATCATGTATCAAAATTCAACAGTTGAGAGGTTTTATTTTTAAAGTTTAATGAACATTTTAACTTATGACTTTATTGAAACTGTTTGCCTCTTATGTGTCATTTAAAGAATAACACAGAAGGTACATCCCATAAATTATTCTTTGAGGAAGATTGAATGAAGTGAATCCCACCAGTGTGCAAGTACAATATATACTGTTGACCAAGCTGCTACAAAGTGATCCTTAAATTAATTATCATCCAAAGAAGTTTTTATGAATACTTCAGTTCTTTCTTTCTTCATAGACTATATAATCTGTCAGTTTTGACTTTGATTGAAAAAAATGAGCATTTGTGCTGCTAACTTTAGTATTTATTGAGTGAGGTGCAGATTATAATGCTCTCTTGAATTGTTATTACTTAGCAATAATTCATCATACAAATGCAGGCACTACATTAGGAAACTGTTATTGATCACATATATGAAGAAGTAACCTTCCATAATGTTTACAATGCAAATTTTATTTGCTTGCTTGCATGCATCTTTGGGTGCATAATTATCTGTGAAAATAGATAAGTGTTTGGCTTTTCAGCAACAGTTCTATGTGAGCCACGAATCAAGTGTGGTTTCAAAAACTAATCTAAAGAATGTTTACAATTGTCAATTATTTTATAAACTTAGCTAAAACAAATATAAATAGTTAGAGAAGAAATTTTTTCCAAAGAGGTATCATAATTCTTGCTTCTTTCCAATATCAATTAATTTGCAAAACCATGTAAAAAGTTCTGGTATATCCCATGCTTTCTTTAGTAGAACAAAATAAAAATTTGTTAAAAAAAGACTAGAAAAGAATTATCGATTAGAAAGTTTTTAATAAACGTATTAAGGGATGGATATTTACTCCATGCTTGAAAACCACTTAAATGGATAAGCAGGCCAGATAATAGAGTGATTCAGATCTCGCTGTTGCCTTACCTTAAAAACTATGTTGCCACCAGCTTAAGCCATTTGTATTCTTTCAAAACAATACCATGCAACATCAATCAAAATACTTACTACATACATACATCCTACACCAAATGACACAATAAAGAAACAAACATACAGGTCATTTGATTTTAACATACTGGTAAACAAAAACTCATCCTATCACATTCAACAGAAGTATTGAGCAAAACAGAAGTGTTAGATGAAATCAAAACTGAAATCCATCTAAGTATCTGAAAGAAGATAAGTCTATGTTAATTACTTAACACCACTTCAATTGCATTTATACCCAGAAAATCCTAGATAATGGGTACCTAGGGATTCATTGTTCATTATGAGATTAACATAAAATGATTAAATGTGAATATTTGTATAGGTTAATTGAAAATAAGTAAAATTGTTATATTTCATACACCGCTTTGCTGGTTACATGAAACAGGGTACTCTATAACCCAAACACAAAACTGACTGTTATTACAAATTAGTGTTTCGAGTCACCAAAAACTATTCAGTAAATCTATGCTATAAATGTGGCTGACATATCTGTGACAGTTCTTAAATATCATGTCCATAAATACATTTATTTCTTCCACAACAGTGCCAAAGCGCCAAGAAGAAGTTATTCCAATCATCAATGAGTGTAACAATTTCTCTCTGTTACTGCACAGAAGCCAAGCAAAATATCCGAGCAGGTTTTAGTTAATAACAAGAAAACAAGAGCATTTTCTAGCAAAAGGAGCAGACAAGCAAGCATTCAGGGGAGTGGAAGCAGCAAGCACGTTGCCACACCTGGGGATGGTTCAGGCAGGGGGTAAAGTTCAGTTGCATGGGATGGAGGGGGTAGGTGGGTATCCGTCCGTCCACCGTAATTGGTTGTCCATCAGTCTCTGTACCTTATACTCCTTGGTCTTCATCTGACACCAATAGAGGAGCTTGTCCTTCACTCCGGACGCACTCCTGCTCAGCTGAGGGTCGGTGAATTTAAAGAGAGGACCGGTGCCTCCTGGGGACTTTGGGGAGCTGAAGACAATGCATTGCATTTGTCAGAGGAGGAGGATGAGATGGCAGTTAGTTCATGGGATAGGTGAGAATGAGGGGGACACAAAGAGTCTGGGATTATCAGGGTGAGCAAGGGGGCATTTCATGTTTTGGATGGCAACTATTAGCTCCAGTGATTCTCAACCACAAGTTGTAGCCTACGTCATTACGAACGAAGCCAACCACTGTCCAGGAATATCTGCGCTCAGGTGAACTATGAATCCTCAGGACATCGGAGGATTTATGATTGGCATAGGATGCAAGATGCTTGAAGGAAGATAGATGGGTTTGAGTGAAGAAATGACATGGCATCTGTCTCAAGTCCTACTCAGTAAAATTTCAACATTTAGTAAAGAAATTTTCAGGCAAGAGTGCCATGATTACTTGATCGTGGGTGCCATAATCAGTACTCTGCCCAAATGAAACAGATGTTAGAAAAATAGAGAACCCAGAAATGTTACTCTCTCTAATAAAATAATAAATACCTATTCGGGATACTAAATGCTCATATCTTAATGCATCGATTCAAGAATGAGGCAATTACTTTATTTTTTAATCATAAACATGTGCACTAATTCCTGTGCTGAACTGGAAAATTTTGGAGATAAATTATAAATCATTGATAATCTGAATTTTTTCACAAAAGGAATAACAAAAACATGATGAGACTTAATAAAAAGCACACAACCTTCAGCTGTGCAGTCACAGTGGTCTTGCAAGATTATTTAACAGCTGGACAGAGGAACCAAGGATGGCAACAGAGCAGGGGACATCTCTCAGCAACCCTCACCTATTCATATCAATGAGATGCTAATGGGATCAGAAAATAATCCGAAGAACATTCCCCTTGAACTTATTTTATCTCAACACAAAATATATGTTGAGGTCTGACCTTGCCTTCCTAATCATGGAGTGGCAAATGGAATTGGCAGAATATGACTGTCATTAGCAGATTATGACATTCAAATGCATTTTTGGCGTATTTTTGAGAGTTCTACTTACAATGTGAGGGCATTGTAAGGAAGTTATAATTGATTGATACATGTTTATTTAGTTTAAAGTATAGTCTAATGTGGCTATAGCTTAATAAAATAAGCAAATATATTGAAAACTCATGCAATGGATGGAAATGCAAAGTAAATATGGATTGAATATAGATGACATGGCTGCCCAATTGGTTGAACGTTCACCTGCTGACTACAGGGTCTGGTTTCAGATCCAGAAGAGTCATCTCATGACAAATACAGCTAAATGCAATCTGCATAGTGTCTGGGTCATCAATTTTCCAAGGACACAAAGGTGGCATAGGGAAAGGAACTGGCCCACCCACCAGCTGCTGTTTCACATGCTGCTTGACCAAGGTTTGGATGAGTTCCACCATCCCCAGTATGCATACTGGAGTGTTGTGTACTCAACCACAATTTAAAAAGCAATTGATTTAGGAAGCATTAAATACAAATTTACCTTCTTAAGCTAATGGGTCACAATTTTGTAATCAAGTCATTCTGTTGAAATACATTCTAAAGGCCTTTTATCAATATTTAAGAATAAGAAATATTTTCAAGCATGTTCCAGGTGCAATTTGTTGGTCTACCTCTAGGTAGTTTAATTACTAAAAACAGTCAAATATGAGTTTATGAAGAATGGTGGTAGCCCTGCTATAATGATTTATGGGCCCATTGAAGAAGACAATAGAGAACCCATGAAATACGTATGTTAACACTGCATAGGACTCAAAAAGAATTTATTCAACCACATTTTCTCAAAGTTAGAGCCAAATTTCTTTGTTAATACGCAGAATGACAATTCACTAACACATGAATGAAGCACTTTGAGTAATAAATGAGCAATACTTATCCATTGCTGTGGATAAAAATAATCTTATGGAAATATGGAACTACAATAGTTTTAATCAAAGAGCCCTACTTAACTCCTAATGAATAAGACAAGAGGCCAAGATTAACTTGAGAATGATCCTCTTTGCTTTGACCACAAAAGGATAATCCATAATAAATTTGTTCTTCCAGGGTGAAACATTAAGACAAATTACAGCTGTAACATTTCAAATTGACAAATGAAAGATATGTTTGGAACTAAACAATTGGTGATGGACATCAAAACATTTTTGGGGTATGCCTTTGCTATTGCTCCCCTTGTTAGGGTATGACCAGTAGTCATAATGCCTGATTCATGTTAATATGATGCACTTGTTCTTACTGCTTTATTGAAATCAAGTTATGAATAATACCTATGTGATTGCATTTCAGGTAAATTTTATTACTTGAGCCAATGCAACCCAAACACTCTTCAGTAATCCTTAAGTCCTAGAGACATGTACATATGGATTATGTAATCACAACAGCCCACGCAAACTGCACAAAGAAGGTGATTAGATAGATGGAGGAATGTGGTTGAGAATCACTGGTTTCAGTGAAGGAAATATTGACCTCCCTGCTTGATGCAAGGCATACATATAAATACTGCATTTAATCTAGTAGGCTAAATTAAGCTTGGCTAACCTCAACCATTGAGGCATGCAGTTACAGGCAAATTTGATGAAATTCCTTATTTTTAATGATATAATATTTCTTGGAGCTAATTAATCTATATCAAGATAATAATGAATTTTGAAAATTTTCAACATTCATTAGATGCAATTTTGCTTTACAATTTTTTATTGTAATTCTTGGATAGCTTTGCAAGTCTAATTAATAGTATGCTTGAATTAATATTCCAATAGCAAGTCAACCAGTAAAATTTACAGTTTATCTTTTGTGTTTTATTTATCAACTGAGAGGTACACACTATGGCATCAAAAGTTTCTTAGTATTAAAATGTTAATCTAATGACAGTTGATAATTTGGGTATTTTTCATTAACCAATGAAAATAAAATCCCAATAGATTTATTTTGAAATATCAAATTTACCTGTATTTGAACTGAAATTTAAGGCAAGAAATTGAAGCTGAATTGATTTTCTATTATTATGCAAGTAAAGTAATTGGTTACACTATTGTGGAATGTTTACAATGCATTAATCAACTCATGTTATATCTATATCATGTCAGCTGCTGCCAAGCCCGCATTCCTTGACTAAGAGGAATTTTGTTTGTATAGTGTTTCAGAGGAAAAAACATATGAGGAAAGCTTTGGTAAAATCATTGAGTCATTAAAATTTTTAAGTTAATTCTTTACAACAAATCATTAAAGGTGGTTATGTTGAGTTTTAATCCCCCTTCTCATAAATTAGAAATATAGGTTATAGAGGTAAACTGGTAAGAAGAGTGTGTTCCAAGGAAATGGCCCCAAAATAATTGGAAAATAGTTATTAATTCTCAAAAGGAAATGCTTGGTCCCCACTTGCAGAACACAGTTCTTTCTACAAATTTAACTCCCAGTTTGAGATCTTGCAATTTATGAGGGCTAGAGTTGGTACAATTAAAGGAATCAACCCTGTCCCTCAGAGATGCTAACACCATTGAACAACACCTTACACATATGAAAGAAAATTCGAATTGATACTAAGCAAGACATGTAATTTTCATAGCTACATGTAAAGGTCAGAAACAATGTCACAAACATTGACTCCCATTATTCCAAAACAGTACATAAGCTCGGTGTGGAATTTATTTGTTACACTTCAAAATACTCCCCATAATATTTCACAATTAAAGCAGTGGATGGTATGAACTTCACAGAAAAGTACTCACTTAGGTGCTGAGCTGGAATTCTGCTCATCAAGCTGCTTAAACTTGGCAAAGGGAGACATCGCCTTGGATGGGGGAGCTGTTTGTAAATTTGGGAAGGTCATTGTTAAGGTATGCACACAAACAAATAAAACAGGGAAAGAACATAATTTTTTCTGCAGTATGTAAGACACAAAAGTTACAGGTAACAATACATCCCAGCACCTGGCTGGAAGTGAATCATCCAAAGCATTTCGCCAATTTTGGTTAGATCTTTTAATCATCCCTTCTTCCACAGCAGAGGACCTCCTTAAACTTTTCTACTCTCACATGACACTGTTTCCTCTACTTAAATATCCATTAAAATATAATTTAAGCCCTCCCAACACCCAATTTTCTTCTCCCCATCTCAATCTCCATTCTATTACCTTCTTAAGAATTCCTTTACCTCTCAAATAAATTTTCAATCCACAACAGAAGAAGAGCTATAATTTTGTTTCTGCACAAAATAGTTTTATTACATGACCTAGGTTTTGGCATGGGATGTCACTGTCAGGTGAGTTATGTAAAAAATCTCAAGAGCAAAAATAGTCTTCATGATTGGGTGAGATAAAGACTTCTTGGGGCTGTGAAAGCTACGAGGATTTGCAGTAGGAATAAAATTAATGCACTGCTGACTACCAATGAGATAAAGGTTGAGCCAATGAGTGTTTCTGTTAGAATGGTGACACCTTCCATTGTACAGATATTGTTTTACAATTTCCTCACAGCAACAGGGTCCCCCAAGTCCCCCTCCAACATTCCACTCATCATGTTCTTATTCAAATATTATCCTTGTTCCAACCCCATTCCTAATTAGCTTAAAGTTCACCTCCACATCCCGTACTGAAACCTTAGTCATTCCCATATTGAAATTAGTTTTTTGGATAGTAAAATAAGATGCTTAATTTCATTATGAACAGGAAATTCTATAGTTACATCTCAAACAATGATTTATGTATTACATCCACTTCTTCTCTCTTAGCCCCTCTCTCCAACATGCCCACATCCATCACCCTAATCATATCACTTTCCCTCTACATCCAACTCATGTGCCCCATTCTGCATGCTCACAGCTCAAAAGCCTTAACCTCTACACTGATTTCCATTTGGATAGAACCAAGTTTCTGAGCTATAAAAAAGTTACGCATATGATATTAGAGTTACAACTATTTCCTTTGCCTTTACTTAGTGCAACCCTTTTCAATTTCATTCTATTAAGCATATTCTCTTCTTGAATTCTATTCCTCTCCTTGCTTCACTTTTGTTCTATTTTCATCACAGTTCTAACCCAATATTAGACCAGTCTCTAATGATCCACCTTATCCCTACATGGTTCAGTATTTCTTCCAGCCTTTATCCTCGTCCTTACTCTGATCACCTTCACGTCACTGAACAAGTACAAAAATGCTTATGTATCGAGCGTTACGATATCATGCATTCACCATTCTAAATGATTACAGTTACAGATTACAGCTTAGGGTTATCAAAACTTAAGGTTGAATGTAGTAGTTCTCCTTCCCAGAGTCTCAATTTTTTCAACTGAATAGCTTAACTTGCCAGAGAGTCATTCACTATAAATGTGTTAAAAAGAATGTTATATTGACTTTTGTCTGGTAGAAATATACAGAGTGTCCCATTGATCGTGTGTCATTTCTGACCTGTAATTTTAGACACTTCCTTTCGAGCCACATGGATGAAATTTGGTACCTGGCTAGAAAAAGGATGTAAGTTTTGTTGAGTGTAAACAAAATATTAAAAATATGACCTTTTGACCCCAGAAATAGGGTCCAACCAAAAATCCAAATTTTGCCTTATGGGCTTTCAATGTTAAAATATTCGAAGTACAAAAAAAACATAATTATTTAGCGAAGCTTTCGACTAATAGGTTTTTGGACACGAAGAACACGATGGAAGAACTATTGAGGTCGAAAATTGCAACCGTGACCCCTGAAAGGTCACAGTCCAGGTCACAGGGGTTACAAAAAATGAATCACCGCTTCAAACCTGTCGAATCATAGGTTTAAAAAGGTGCCAAGGTTGATTTTAAGGTCTTCAGATCTCTCATTTCATCCCTTGACCTTCAAGGGTTACTCATGGGTCAAAGGTCAAAGAGTGACAAAAGGTGAAATTATGCCAAAAACGTATCGAATCATAGGTTTCAAAAGGTGCCAATGTCGATTTTCAGGTCATCAGATCCCTCTATTCACCCCTTGACCTTTAAGGGTTACTCAGGGGTCAAAGGTCACAAGGGTGACAAAAATTGAAATTATGCTAAAAGCATATCGAATCATAGGTTTCAAAAGGTGCCAATATCGATGTAAAGGTCATCAGATCCCTCTGTTTACCCCTTGACCTTCAAGGGTTACTCAAGGGTCAAAGGTCACAAGGGTGACAAAAATTGAAATGAGGCTATAAACGTATCGAATCATATGTTTAAAAAGGTGCCAAGGTCGATCGTAAGGTCTTCCGATCCCTTTTTTCTTCTCTTGATCTTCAAGGGTGACTCAGGAGTCAAAGGTCACTGGAGTGTCAAATTTCGAATCGGGGCTACAACGAAGCATTTTTTTTAATAGTGCCTAATACGATGGTAAAATCCCACAAGGATATCTCTGACCTGGAACGGTTGGGTAGGGGTCAAAGGCCACCAGGTGTAGCGAAAAAAGCATTTTCGGGAATCGAAGAAATAAAGAAAGAAATTACAACGGGTGCAGAGTCCATATCTCCGAATATGCTGGAACACAGATTCACACACGCTCTTATTGCGCGAATTAAATTTTGCCTGGCATGGAATATCGGGTACGTAGAAAGAATAAGAATTAATTTTCATTTTTACCGCTTCGATATTTTCATTTTAAATTTTAATATTGATTGAATTTTGGATAATTAAAATACTTTTTAGATAAAACATATGAGAAAGTATTTTTAACTGAATAACAGTAATTAAATTGAAATTACAATTGAATTTTTTCATTGATTAGTAAACTCGAAATCAACGACTACCATATGACCAAAAGGGTTAAAGGGATGGCAGTTGGGATCTGAGTACCTTAACATTGACGTTGACAGCCTAAATAATCTCATTCTTATTATGTTCCCCGTCTTGCAATATTTAACATCTGTGACCAATAATCTCAGTGTAGCCCTTTGAGGTCAGGAGACAACAAACAGGACCAAGGTACTTCATTTAACTCTTCACCCTTTCGAAGCTAGAATTCGACGCGTCTGTTGCCCTAATTCGAGGATACACGTAGTGACCTTTTATCCATTCCCAACCCTTCAATGACAGATAATTCCTGGAGGGACTTTACCATCGCATTGAACACTCTTTGAAACCTATGATTTGATACGTTTATAGCCTCATTTCACTTTTTGTCACCCTTGTCACCTTTGACCCCTGAGTAACCCTTAAAGGTCAAGGGATAAAGAGAGGGATCTGATGACCTTTCCATCGACATTGGCACCTATTGAAACCTATCATTCGATACGTTTTTAGCCTCATTTCAATTTTTGTAACACATGTGACCTTTGACCCCTGAGTAACCCTTGAAGGTCAAGGGGTGAATAGAGGGATCTGATGACCTGAAAATCGACATTGGCACCTTTTGAAACCTATGATTCGATACGTTTTTGGCATAATTTCACCTTTTGTCACTCTTTGACCTTTGACCCCTGAGTAACCCTTGAAGGTCAAGGGATAAAAAGAGGGATCTGATGACCTTAAAATCGACCTTGGCATCTTTTGAAACCTATGATTCGACATTTTTGTATCATCATTTCACCTCTTGTAACCACTGTGACCTTTGACCCTTGAGTAACCCTTGAAGGTCAAGGGATGAAATGAGAGATCTGAAGACCTTAAAATCAACCTTGGCACCTTTTTAAACCTATGATTCGACAGGTTTGAAGCGGTGATTCATTTTTTGTAACCCCTGTGACCTGGACTGTGACCTTTCAGGGGTCACGGTTGCAATTTTCGACCTCAATAGTTCTTCCATCGTGTTCTTCGTGTCCAAAAACCTATTAGTCGAAAGCTTCGCTAAATAATTATGTTTTTTTTGTACTTCGAATATTTTAACATTGAAAGCCCATAAGGCAAAATTTGGATTTTTGGTTGGACCCTATTTCTGGGGTCAAAAGGTCATATTTTTAATATTTTGTTTACACTCAACAAAACTTACATCCTTTTTCTAGCCAGGTATCAAATTTCATCCATGTGGCTCGAAAGGAAGTGTCTAAAATTACAGGTCAGAAATGACACACGATCAATGGGACACTCTGTATATAGTAAATAGAAATATATATATTTCTATTTACTAGGCAGTCACTGTGTGAAACCCAATTTACCGAAGTTACAGCCATTGTAGATTTCATTTCAATAGGACCTAGAAAAATATGGTTTGAATAATGATATGATGATATCAAATAGTGCTGTGAGAAGAAACATTTCCTGCTACTAACTAGCACTGACATATGACATATCCTTTACCTATATTTTGTCTGATACTTTGAAAGAATAGAAACAGACTACAAATCTAAAAATGTGACTGTTTCTATGTCTTAGGATCCATTTAACATTATTCATATTTCTTGCTGTAAACAGTTCATAGGAAAGGGAACTAAAAAACCTCTACAATCAACAAAATACCTTGATTAGATAGCATAAATCAAAAAATTATCAATGAATCTAATTAGTTAAGGACCTATCAATGAGCCTGTAAAATCACTTCTATATACATATTTTATTAATATCTCCTTAACTGATTTCACCCATAGAAAGTGATCAGTAGTTGATCAATAAGTGATTTATTAAGAGACTCATGTCTTACATGCAGAAAAAATAGTATTCTTGTCACAAAGAAGCACACACTGGTGCAAACCAAATTTACACCTAATAATGAAAAAAAATACTCACTGCTTTTCAAAATATGCTCAAATTTGAACCAAATCGGGCTTATATTTGAGGAAGTAGTTGATATTGATGCTGGAAATAATAGACTTAGAATTCTTTTACTCAATTAATTTCCAATATGTAGAACAACATGCCTCTCCACTCTACTACATTATGTAAGTGTGGTGAATAGCCCACCTCAACAAATTTATGAAAGGGTACTGCATCATTTATTTCCAACATAAATATCCTAAGATTGTTGCAGAAAAACATAAACACACGTTATCACTAAATCACCAATTAGGGATTCACACATAAGTCCAATACTTTCTCAAAATATACTCTGGTATGAGCCAATAGATTAATATAACGAATTCAAAATAATGGTGACCTCTATTACTATTATGTTGATGAAAATATAAACCCTAATTGATGAATTATAAATATATTAGAACAAAAGCAAAGGGGTAGCTCATGTTGTCTGTCAACTTTTTGCTATGCTACAGACAAACTTACTGCATGCTAAATTCTTATTTCACATGCATATAAAGAAGACTATCACTACGACCTATTCTTCCTATTTTTTATGATTGAACATGAGCTTACAGAAGTAGGAACTGACGAGGTCAACCACATCTGGCTCCCACAAACAGGTATTTCATTCAAACAGCAGATTTGAAAGAGCAGGGTGGAGGTTGAAAATAGAGCACAATTATTATTAAACAGGAGTGATGGTACGGTGAAATTTAATGGAAAAAAAAGTATTGTGAGAAAATTACAAAAGATGCTAAGAGAGAAATCAAAATGCATTTAAACAATAGAAAAAAAACAACATCCAAGAAAATAAAAAACAAGTAAATAATACCACTTTGTGTGAAACCTGGTCTTTATTTAATTCTTAACACATTAAAGAAAAAGCAAAGGAAAATTGCAACAGTGCACCATAAGAATGTTAATTCTCACTTTTTTTGTTTCTATAAATCTCTCATATTATTAATGCCAAATTAAGCATTCTTTTCAAGCTGTCTCCTCCAGATGAGAGACTGTATCTAAACCACATATGGTGTTCCATGTACACTTTTCTCCAGAGATTAAAAGGATGAAATTTTCTACATAAATACTGACAAACAATTTATGCTCCTCTTTCTACTACAGTCAAACCCGTTTATAATGAAGTTGAGGGGGTGGAATATTTACTTCATAATAACCAAACTTCGTTATATGTGGACCAGTTTTTCCCAACCTCTCTTTGACAGGGAATAGCCTTCACTTTGTTATAACCGGGACTACGTTATAAACGGGTTTGATAGAAGTGACTTGCTTGACTGTAGTAACTTGCTAATATTTATTGAACCATCCCAGCTCCTTCCCATGACAGAAGCAATAGAATAGTATCTCCAAGTGCTATACAGTGAAAAAAAAACTTTTTAAGATAAACTTCATGATGTGCAGCCAAATTTGTCAGCCCTGTTCATATTTCATCAGAAATCCATAAAATACATCCCCTTATAGTTAGTCATTGATTTCTCCTTCGATGGAAGTGCCCACATACATTAAATCACAGGACTTTAAAGGCATTTAGTTGAATACAATATTGGTGAAGGTGTGATGAAGGGGTATAATTAATAATTGTGCCGATGACAACACGGCACCGGGGTTTCAGCAGTCATTTGTAATTACTGCGTGGAACCACAGTGCCATGTTGTTATCTGCATAAATGCCACAAAGGCACCTACATTAACTGTAGAACAAGGTGAGTAAACACTTCCACTAGGGAGTACAGTCCCTAATCATGTCCTGACATAACTGTTCTACTGTATGCGAGTAACTGCATCCTAATTGGATGGATCTCCTTAATTCTTGTTACATCACCTCAACTCAAACTGAATTTTATGTCTATTTCTTGTTTGAAGATGCAATGTTTCATTTTGAACTTTCTTGTGACATACTGAATATTAAAGAAATAGAATATTTTGTAATTTCTAAGTTGATGAGCAATAATGTGCCAGTGCTAATTCCTTATTTCCAACCCTATATATGGGTTTTGAGGTTCAGCATTTCATTATGTATTACAGCAAGATAAATGATAAGTATTCAGAAATTGGGGGCACTAGAAATGGGAAAATAAGATGCTAAAATACATCATAGATGGAGAATTTAAGATTAGTGGGGAAGATGAAGGAAATAAGTTGGGCTGAAAGAAATGAATTGACAAAACGTGTACACTCAGTTGAAGACTGTTTGTATTACTTTCTGGAGAGGATTCCTTTCTACCTTACTGAAGTAAAACTGTTGATAGTTCAGAAGATGATCATATGTGTACTATGATCATCATTAGTATTGAAAATCATCTTCAACATATAGTTCTAAGATAGTTTACCTACACAAGAAGAATATTGATATTGTGGGGATGGCGAAATGGCTTTTATTTCGCCATTCGCCTCCGGTGGCCTAATAATGGCTTCATATTTCAATGAGAAGTGGTTACCGTAAAGTAAACAGTATGATGAAAGGTTTTCGAGAGATCCAAATGCATATTTGCAAATCCCTTCAAGTGCTTCTTATGAAACCCACTCTCCACTAGACATCTAGAAAAAGAAAGACTAGCATCTCTGTGCTCCAAATTTTAGATGATTATTATGAGTATTACCAGTTTGTTTGGCGGTGAACATGTGAAAACTGGCCTTCCTTCAGTTTGTCTTATGCATGAACCTTCATTGATAGTTTTCATAGTGTTGATATAATGGTAAATACAGTCAAGCCCACTTATATCAAACCCGTTTATAATTAAGTTCCAGTTATAACGAAGTGAAGGCTGTTCCCCGCCAAAGAGAGGCTCTGAAAAACTGGCCCACATATAAAGAAAGTTCGGTTATTACGAAATAAATATTCGGCCCCTTCAACTTTGTTATAAACGGGCTTGACTGTAGAGCTAAATGACCTTGATTTAAAAGACATAAGTATCACTTGGCATGCCAATGCAAACAATCTCCTCCCAAGAACAACTAATATGTTGCAGAGCATGAGCATAAGGTATGATGGTGACCCTAGTAATGCAGTAGTTTCTGGCACAAACTTATGCAAGTAATAAAAGGAGCAATATGTACTTCTAGCTTGTCAAGCATATGGATAAAATGATATTTTTGTAGTCGAGTTCCAAATTATTTTCAGTGAAATGCCGCAGAAATTTAGACCTATTGTCTAAAACTGGTTTCATGAGGAATATTCAGAGGAAATTTAAAAAAAAATTTAAATTCGTACTTGAAGCATTGAACAAATGAGAAATATATTGCCCTTACTCATCTGGTCATGGAAATTGGACAAAAAAGGTCCTGGTCTAGTAAAATGTTTCATTTTCATGCACCATCTTACTGTTTTAATCATCTACTGCATGGGTCACTGTAAATTATAAGGATGTTCTTTTGAAATGTGACAGCTCAACTTTTGACCTTGCTACAGGAAATACCTTTTTCACCATCCTTATGAGTCTATGTGAGTACTCGCCTGGGTATTCAAAAACCATGTATAACATAAAGTGGTATAATTACATCAGTGCATAAAATAAGTGTATTAATTCTTATACTTAAGCAATTGGATATAACTCAAAAATATCATGATACTCTAAGCGCCTCTGGTATTCAAGACATGCTGATTGTTTTATCATCAAGCAGTGAAAGCATGCCTTTCACTGATTTTCCTAACATCTACCTATTTTGCTGTGGCCAATTAAACCAACAGCTATATGTGACTGATACACATATTTCAAAATATTCCAACATCCCTAATAGGATAATGGCAGTGTCCCTATGTATAAGTGTTGTCCTCAGCCACTGCCCTTTTAGTCATTTAAGAAAATGAGAGAAATCTTACCTTTTGAAACACGATTCTTTCCAGTTACTGTGGCTGAATAGTTGGATGACTTGGTATGCACTGTAATTTGTCAGATAAGAATATATGACGATGAGAAAAGAATAATTTTCTGATCAAAGTTGAAAATTCATATGAAATATTTGCCCAGAAGATTAAAAAAAAACTATTATTCTAAAAATATAACAAGAATGCTCAGTTTACCACAGATAATACTGGTTAGATATCTTGAGGCATCAGAATAAGGTAGTTTGTTTATTTCAGGACAAAATAATCAAGTCTGTTATATACTGTTCTCTTACTCAAATGAAGGAAAATGAGTATTTGAATGGATGAATGTTTAAAGATATGTGTTTTGACTGAAATTTGTTCGTGCGAACTCCATAAATATCATCAATGGTGTTAACATTAAAAAACCAATGCTGAGAATTTATGATAGTCAACTGTTTCAATCAAATGTCAAATGCAGGCATCTGTTTTAACTGTTATTTAAATTTGTGTTGTTTGAATAATTTTTGTTCCACTATTTGTTGAACACCATCATAGTTAACAAAATTTTCATTATTATGAGTTCAGCTATCCTAGTCCGCATTTTATTTTATAGCATTTTAAGCTTTTTGAAATTTCTCATTTACCTTCAGTTTTGGTGACAGATGAATCTGTGCTGGAGGACATTGTTGTTGCTTCAGAGTGACCTGGAAATATAAAGTGTAAGGCATTCTTGTATTACTCAAAACCAAACCAAAACTTTTAAGATGATATTATTTATGATTAGTATTTCACTTTTAGCTTTAGTGCTAGGCTGAACCTTCAAAGCAATTTCAATCCAGTAGATCAAACATTTTAAGATAAGTTTTCACTAATTAACCAAAAGGCAAGCATAAAATTCTCAAACAAAAAACTAAGAGCAGAACATTGGGAATTGAAGCTGGATAAACCATCAACATGTTGGAACTATCTACAAGCAAGTGGGAAGTACTTGCAAAATATGGACTTTAGTTTGACAGAAAATGCTTTACATTTCTGAACTATTATTAAAACATGCTCACATATAATTTACCTGTTACTTTCCAGCATTGGGAAATACTCATTAGATATAGGTACTTATTATGCTATTTGAAACTACTCATAATCCTGCACATACCCATTAAGTAAAATGGACGATGCAGGAAAAAGCATTTATCAATTAGATATCAATCCGTGTAAAAAGGTACATCAGGTGTAATGGAGTTTCACAACTACACAATACATTCATTTTTACAAGCATTTCAGAACAGCATTACATTGGTGCGAGGAATTCTGTTAACTTGGCATACATCATGAGACAATATACTCTGTTAAGAGGGAGGTGGTGGTGCAAACATTTTTCTCTTCACCAATACCACCATTGGCTCTGCATTATGGTGAACACTGATGCCTCTCATGCATAAATGTTTAAAATGTTACATATTTTTAGATTTCATATTCTAACAAATCACAGTAAATACAACAATTTCCATGCGATATGGGCCAAAAGGCATGTACATGACCTAAGTGTAGAGCATATTATGCTGTAAAAATTTTTTGTAACCATAATACTTAATTCATGGGACACCGAATCTATGAGAGAAAATAAATATCTTGTGATACATGTCCATTTGGTAATTTCACAAAAATTACAGCAAGAATGAATGAAAATGATACATTTCAATTTTAAATTATAACTTTGTGTAATTTACATTACCTTATCCACAAAAAACAGTAATTTGGCATGTTGACGAAATAAATATTAAAGAAAACAAGAAATGGTCTTGTTATCCTCGTGTGTGATGTTCATTAGATGTTGGATTTCAAATTGCAATGGCTGATGTGTTAAATGTAGCAGCTAACCTAAATCCAGGATTTGTTTCTAGGAACTAGTAATTCCAGTAAAGGCATAAATAGCAATCGTGTTGTTTAAAGCAGGCACACATTTAATTTATTCACTCAGTTAGGTCCATATTTGATTAGATGGTAATAGGCATTGGTGTTGATGAGCAAGAGTGATAAGCATCCATTATAAATCATCACTATGCGTACTAATCCAGGGTGGCTCACACAAAATTCAGACATTTGATGAGGAAGTTTTGTGGCAACACAACACAAAATGGAATCCTGTTCATGCACAATCGATTCAGTCAAACGTTGAATGCACACATCCGTGAAGGAGTCATGCCCTTCTTCTACTTACTGCCGGAGAGATTGTGAGCAAGCTTTGTTTTCACCATACTGGATTCCTCCCAAGCCTTTTGCTTTCGCTGAAACTGAGGTGAGGTAGATGAATCCCTAGGGGGTGCTGGTGGCCTTAGTAAATGCTGCTGGTTCTGACTCACATGCTGGAGCTTTTGAGAGGCCTTGTAGCTTTTACTTGTCACTTCACTCCTCTCTCCTGAAATATTCTTATCTTGGGCCACAGTGGAAGCATTGAAGAGGCTTTCAAAGGCCTCATCCACATTTTCTAAGTTGTCATCCAACAAAAGAGGAGGTTCTTGCAATTTTAACTTACGCCTTGATGGTGGGGGGGTGCCAGTACCTTGTCCTTTCAAGTATGCTTCCACTGTCTTCAGCTTTGTTTCTACAGTCTCAGGAGATAACCTAGCCTCAAACTGCTTTGGGAAGGACATTTTGGGAAGAGCAGTGGGGACTCTACGCTTACCCTGGTCCAATGCAAGACTCTGAGGCCTTTTTGAACTAGGACTGGAGCGACCCATTTGTGCCAAAAGATGCCATGACTCAGATTTCTGCAGAACTGAAGTCGGGGACCTGTCATCTAATTCCCTCTTAGGAGTCAGCCTTCTTTCCTCTGGTGGGGTTGCACTAGCTACAGCTCTTCGCACATCATGGTATGAACTAGAGCGAACAGCACCGACTCCTCTTTGAAAAGGTGAGAGTGACATAGCTTCCCTATGAGGGACATTCCGAACTGGGTCTTTAACTGGTATCTGTAACCTCATTGTAACCACTGACTCATCATTCAATTCTCTAGTGTCAGATGTCAGGGAAGCATGCTGCACTTTATGTGTTCTAGGGGACTGATAACCTGGTGTTGGGCTGTTTTGATGTAAATTGGAACGGCTAATGTGCTCATTTTGTGCCTCCTCTAATAACTTCTGGGCCCTTTGAGCTTCTTGCACAGCCAAGAGTTGCTTCCTATAAAACTCTTCCTGTTCATGAGGTAATATTTTTTTGGTTTGCGCAGTTTCCTCATAATATGACTCTGGTACATGCTGCTGAGTAACTGGTCCTGATTGTGAGTACCCTATATACTGCACCTGTTGAGGTTCTCCATGACTCAACACTTTCTGTTCATCAACTCTGAGTGAGGCATGAATTGGATGTAAGTAAGAGTCTGCACTGTACACTTGTCCACTGTCCACAGGCAATTCTTTTTGATAAACGTCTGCATTGTTAGGTGGGGAGGGAGGAGAGATTCTGGCAGGGCGATTGGGTGACACAGACAAGCGGTGCAATGCCGAGCTGAGGCTTTTAGCTGCCGATTCCCGCCCAACTTCTTCATCATCCTCCATATCACCACCTTTCCTGTGTTTCTGAACTACAGCTTGCTGGAGCACGGGTGCTGCCATGACCTTGCTGACGGCAATGCACTGTAATTGGGGTTCTGGAGATGGTGGTTCTATGACTGGTATGGGCACAGGTGGCACCGTTGGAGGTGTTGATGGTGGTAGTTGAGTGTAAATTGATGGAGGTGGAGGCAGATGGGGGGGAGGTGGGCTATAAGGCCTAGGGGGAGGCTTTGGCTTTTCCTGTGGATGTTGCTGCATGACAGACATCCTCGGGGCATTAGAACGAGGGGGAGGGACCGGGGCATTGGCTTGGTTAACAAATGCTTGTGGAGCTCCAGGAGGGTGCACAACATTTTGTGCGTACACTATGCTCTTTGTCGGTTGGGCGAGGTTGAGTGGTTGGGTTGTATTTTGGGGGAGATATGGGGACATATTGTGAGAATGAACTACATGGGAATGAGATGCATAGGATACCTGTGGTGGAGGGGAATTATCTCTAGAACATGTTTCAA
Organism: Platycnemis pennipes; assembly: GCA_933228895.1. Classification (NCBI taxonomy): domain Eukaryota; kingdom Metazoa; phylum Arthropoda; class Insecta; order Odonata; family Platycnemididae; genus Platycnemis; species Platycnemis pennipes. Next base: position 124,002,383 of record OW121851.1, on the reverse strand, counting down.
AACGGGCAGTGGAGGACATGACCCTGCCATGAGCATCCTCTTTAGCCCATGGTGGAGGCCCTCCTTTCGGAGACTGACACTCCTGCAAGGGCACAAATGCTTTCTTTTGGTTTACTGGTGATCTTGCTCCCAATCTAGGTCCTCCGATGTTAGAATGGGGCTTGGAAGAAGGAGAAGCAGGTGTTATTGAATTGGTATTGAATTTTTGTGTTGCGAGTCGCACAGCACCTGGAGATGAAAGTGGCGTAGAACTGCTGGAAGAGGAACCACTCTGATCCTTTGCTGGGAGGGGTCGGAAGGCAGAGAGAGGGGCATGGGAGAACTTCCCCATGGGTACTGGGCCCTTGACTTCTGAGATGGGAGGGGAAGCATTCAAAGCTGAAAAGAGCTGCTTTTTGTTGGCTACTGTCAAGGAACCTACCACAACCGAATCTTTGGCGGTGGCATCTCCTCTTAAATGAGGATCTCCAGCCCATGGCAGTTTACTTATCTGCTCAGAGGAGCGCCTCTTGGCATTCTCATTATCCCTAGAGGATTGACTGCCCACTGCGGCATCCCTTTCCTCAAATAGGCGTCTCAGTAAGGTGCTCCCCTCTCTGCTGAGACGCGGTTCATGTGAGTTGCTCCTGGATCTCGTCACCGAATCATCTGCAGCACGCCAAAAATTTCTCGCCGAAGCTGGGCCATTCACACCACCTCCACCAAGGCTCCCTCCCCTACCTCGTCCACGCGCTTGATTAGGGAATTGGGATCCCCTGTCTGTCGCCTCAAACGTTGTCTTTATGTTGCTGAATCGGTTGCTCCAATGAGCACCACCCCTTGCAGAAGAGTGGTAGGCTGGCTCAGCCTTACTGCTCGTACTTCCACTATGTTGTTCCAGAAAAGCAAGGAACTTACGATCACTTTCTGTTTTTGCCTGGAATGAGGGAGCACGAGGTCCTTGGTTTGCAGGTATGTTTACCCTTATAGGCCCTCTGAGAGCCAGGTATGCAGCACGATGAGATCCAAGACCAGCAGAACCATCTCCCATCCCGTTTTGATCAGCAATTTCATCACCTTCATCGCCACTCGAATAATCATCTTCATTCACATAAAAGTTAAGAGGCTTGGGAATGTCAATGGTGTTAGCTCTTTTCATTTTCTTTTTCTTGTCCATTTTTTCCTGAATCCTTGATGCGTGAGACTGATTTCTCTCGTCTGCTTCCTTAGCATCTTCTGCAAGGCCATTTGAATGCAAGTGCCCACTACTACCATTTACGTAAATACTTTGTTCATTGACACCGGGCTGAAAATGCTGCACTGTTGTAGAGACGTAATTATGATAGTTGGGAATGTTTTGCTTCTGGCTTTGGGTCCAAATGCTACTGCTGTTCACATCCTGCTCAACCTTGGTTTGACTGTTGCGATCAGCCGGGGCCACTTGCTGCGCAGAGCTGCCATAAGAAGGTAATGCTTGGATTGAATCTCTCCTCGGGGGCACAGACGGAGGATTTGGGTTATCCTTCACTTCACTGGATTCAAAAATACCACTCGGAGCCCCGGCAGAATTCCTCGAGCTGGCTGAAGAGACGCTGCTCCCACTAGTCGTCCTACTTACCTGTTCGCTGGTCCGAGAATCACTCAAGTACGAACCACTCCTGCTTCCACTTGAATCCTTAACGATCGCAGGTGGGTACTCTACGCTTCCATAGCCACTAGCCTTCAACTCCGTTGCGTTATCCCCTTCCTTAGCAATCGCCGCACTCTCACTCGAAATCGCACTGTCCGCTCCGCCAACAGATTTATTCCTCAGCTTCATCCTCTGCTCCTCTTCGTACGAGATCTGCTTCTTGATGGCAGCCTTGTGGACCGCAATCTGCACCCATTCGGCCGGCGTAAATAGAAGTGCGCTAGGGTCGTCCAGAGTCCACGATCTAGCCAGCGGACTTGCGCGGGTGACCGCCTCCCCTTCCCCCGCCTCCGCCTTGAGCCCCCCTTTCGCCTTGCCGCTGTCTAAAGATAGGGAATGATGCACCGATCGTTTTTCGGGAGTGTAACTCGCGGGCGCCGTCGGAGGTTCGATTGTTTTGTTGGCGCCGTGCGACGCGACTCCGCTCACCTCCTTCTGAGTCACCACCTCTGATTCGTTCTCCTCGTCATCATCGTCCTCGTCTTCCGATTCTTCGATGCCGTCCGCCACCACCTTCGACTGAGACTCTGGAAATCTGAGCCCAGAGACTTCCTCCTCCTCCTCTTCCTCCGTCTCCGGCTTGGTGCTGATGAACGAGCCGGTCACCGAGCTCTCGCTATCCCTGTGAGAGTGGCCGTTCGCGCTGGTCTGGGAAGAGGAGGGGTTAGTGGAGTAAGGGGACGACGGCCAGTAGGTCTGAGCCGGGGCCGGAGGGTGGTAAGTGGGTTGTGTCGGTTGCACCGCGACAGGTGGCGCGTAATTGGTTTGCCTCGCGTGAGGAGCTCCTCCTTCTCTCAGAGGCTGCGCCGATGCCGTCGGAGAGAGCAGTTGAGGACTCGCGACGGGAGATGGATCGGTCTTCACCTGTGGGATTTTTGGTGGGGAGGGTTCGCCCTTAGGAGTATTCGTGGCGCCCCCTACGTGCGCCAGTTCCGCTTGCGGGGGAGGAGGAGGTAGCGGAGGGGGTCTCAGGGGGAACTTGGAGGGGGGAGGGGGCGTGCCAGGAGGGGGGTTCTTTCCGAGGGCTTCTCTCTGAAACGGTTGGGCCGTCTTGTTGAACATGCTGGCCCACGTGGGAGACCTCTGCGGCTCGAAGTGGACCGGACGGAAAACCCTGGCCGCCAATGAGTTGGTCGCCCAAGAGGGTGGACCGAGGTCACCCGCTGAAGACTGCTTCATTAGCGAGTAACCTTTGCCCTCCAAGGGTCCGACAGAGGGACTTCCGGTCGGGCGGACCCTCGCCTTCTCCCCATCCTTCTCTCCAACCCCTTCCTCCTCCTCCTCTTCCTCATTCTTATCTTCATGCTGGCATCTCTCGAGCAGCCGCCTCGCGTCTGCCAGCTCTTCCTTACTGACTCCCACGGTGTGAGCCCTCCCCTGCCTCTTTTTCTGGGCCCTGGCCTTCCACTCCGGGACCGCGGATCGTGGCTGGGAGTCCGCCGGAGGCTGGACAACCACCTCCGGCGCCTCCGTATGGTTTTCCTGCTGTTGCTGCGCCAAAGAGGTCTGCAGCCGCGATATGAGGGAGAGGAGGGCTCGGCTCTTGGCCGGGTCCAGGTTCCCCGCGTTCTGCAGGGTGCCCTGGAGCTTGTCCAGGGCCTCGTGCACTTCTCCGAGGATTTCCTCACTCATCTCCTCGCCCTTCCTCTCCTCATCCTCGCCCCTGCCCCGCACGCCCCACTCTGGCGTCCGCTGTTGCCCCTCCTGGCCGTCGCCCGGGGCCCTCTCACGCCGTCTCCTCGCCGCGGCGGCCTCGATGGACGTCTTCAACCCTTCCATGAAGGACGAAAACTCCCCGTCCGCGTGGACCAACTCCTCTTCGCCCTCGTCCTCGACATCCCCTTCTTCGCCGCACGGCGGGCGGTACGATGGCGCCGCCGCCGCCGCGACGCCCAGCGACGCCTGCTGCTGCCTCCGCCTCCTCTGGTGCCTCCTGTCCTCCCCCGACTCGGTGCCCGAGTCGAAGGGCCCCTCTTCGCTGCTGCTACCCCCCGTGCTACCCCCCCTCATGACCCCCCCGTCGCCCCTCCGCCTCTCCAGAGAGTTCTTCAACTGATCGACAATGAGCGGGAGCAACTCACCCTGGACGGTCCTCGTGACGGTGGTGGTCGTGGAAGACGCGGCGGCGGCCTCCGCCACATCCCCCGACGATTGCTTCGGGAGAAGGGCCTTCCTGCCGGAGGAGTCTTCTCTTTCGGCTTCCAAGCGGCCCTCGGCCACGATGGCGGCAGTCACTGTGGGACAGGAGACGTGGGGGCGGAGTGCGAGTGAGGATTAGGGTTTCCAAGTTTCATCGCGGTTTAGGACACGTTTCTCGAAGCTACAGTTCAATTTCGAGCTCGGCCAACACGAGCGATCACCACTCAGTTGTTATTAAATTTTTCCGCATGAATTTTAACACTTTTAGGAATCAAAAAAGGGCAAATATTTGGCCCAACTAATAGTTAAATTGGCATACTAGCTGGAGTTCTGGCCTCACCACGAGGGCGAGGGATCGAATCCTGTTTGTGGTAGAGATTTTTCAATGGGATTCCGGCCCCATCGTGCATTTGCGTCGAGTGGAAAGCATTTCGAATGTAGTTGTCCACCTTACTTACAATAGTGGCGAAAGCTTCCCTGTTGAATGATTTTAGAGGGCTAGTAAACTGACTAGCAGCTTTGAGAAACGGGCCGAAGAGGAGTGTGCACACATTCGTGATAAAGCTACACGGTTACCGCGGCGATGGAAATACCTTTTTGTTCTGCCATAACGGTGCGGATTCTCGCTCGGATTTTCCGACGACCGTCGTAATCGTTGCAGGACTCCAGCTGAAAACACAAAGTCATTTACTGATTACAAAAAAGTCCTTCATATAGAGGTAAAAGGGACTAATATGTACAATTTTTGATAGTTCGCTCGTTTTGAGAGAGCTTTATACTCAAATTTCCCATAATATGTGCTTAATTTTTTTTCCTAGCATACAGTAACTATTCAGAAGCAATTGGTATCTATCTTAATTCGAACCAAAAGTTTTCAGTGCTAATTACGTACAGAACATTTGAAAATAGTGGTGATAGGCCTGGCTGTTTCACCGCAGATTTCGAGAGTTGTGATGTACTTATTTAAAATCCCACTTTTAAAGTCAATTTTATCGAATGTGGAAGAGGATTCATTTAAATTCTCTGAAAAATCTTGTAAATTAAATTGGAGGGGTGGGCGGGAGCCTTCTGGAGCCCCCCTGGCACTTAGACCTCTTTAGATCCATTGTGCCAACCCACTTTTAACCTGCCCGCCACTCGCAGACAGGGGACAAGAGCACCACGGTAGAGGTATGGAGGGGGGCTACCCATCCAACCTCCGTCCGGGCCCAACGTTGCTTAACTTCGGTGATCTGACGGGAACCGGTGTATCAACTTGGCTAGACCCTTGCCCTGAAAAATCTTGTAAATACTCTGGCAATCACCAGAATTGCTCAGTTCGGTCTCTAACCTTTTTCGATAGCTCCATTGTGTCTGAGAGCTCAAAAGCTCCTTAAAAATGGGTAATTTCTTTAAAGAAAGCACAAAGTCTACAAAATTAAACACGCAAAACTTCGATTGGAATTGAAATTTAATAGTGGTATTTCAAACTCGTGTTTAACTATAGTCAATAAGGAGAAAAACTACGAAACAAATATAATTTTTTTGGAATATGATACTTTCATTGTGAAAAAGGACTTTTAGCTTAAAAAATAGCTCACGTAACACAGCGGTTACTCAACAGCTGGCAACACTTCAAACATGCCACCACTGACTCTTACACGCGAAGGGAAACTGACTTGTTCGAATTATTTCGATCGTCTAAGATTCCTACTTTTGATATGTAACTACTTAAAAGTACATTTTACCCTTGACGGATTTAACTCAACCACCCAAAAGTAGGAGGGACAGATGTCTCAAGAGTTACTAACCAGCTGCTGAAGGCGCCTTTCGTCCCAGATACCGTCGAGGTCTGTGTCTGAAGTGTACACGGTTGTCACAGAACTTATCTCCTGCAAAGACAAAATAATCATGTTAGTTTACGGAATAATTATTAAAATTACCAATTATTGCAATTGAACAATTAGGTTAAGTTAGGAAAATTTGAGCAAAAACAAACCACTTTAAATTTATTACGAAAACGATGCAAAATCATTATCTAAGATTCGTAAATATCGAAGTTGCTATCAGAGTAAAGTAATACCTTCACTCACTCAGTGGTTCAACCTGAAGGTTGATTTGGATAGGTGAGGGTAGAGCTCACCCCGAACCAGGCCCCTGACACTCGTCGTCAAAAATGGCTCGCTTAGTGAGGCCGTGGTGAAAGCGGGAACTAATGGCAGCACTAGTAACTCCACCCAAGCATAAAGGTGATACAATCACCTTTGCTTTAAAACCTTGCATGGAAAGTGTTTCAGCAATTAAAATTTAGCCTACATCTTTAACAAAAAAACAATATTAATTATATAACTCATCTTGTAGAGCCCACCATTGGAGAAATGGCAAATATTTTCTTCGAAATAACATGATAGTAGCAAAGGATATCTGCGTTTTTCTAATGCTAGGAACTCTGTCATATAGTTGAGAATAATACCAAAAGTTACTAAATAAATGAACCTTTACTCCATCTGATACTTGGCAAGCAGAATGATGAATCACTAACTATGACGCCTGAGAAAAAGGAGCACAGAAAGTAGGTGTATTACAGAAACGTTTAAAATGAAAAAATGAAGTAACAAGCCCATGTGTAGTGATCACTTTTGTTGTAACCTTCTATCCACCCCCGGAACTGGAATACCTGTAGATTGTACGAAATAAGTTGAATGCCATTTAGAAATTAGTAAATGTTATCTTAACTCGCTAACTAAGTGAAACCATAATACAATTAATTACTAAATCCCCTAGCAGAGTAGTTCTAAAACACCTGACTATCCCACTTTATCTACCCTTTTGGATGGTAGATATTAGGCCAAGCAATACCGTATGGACTGTAGTGAGGTTCAATTAAAACAGGAATGTTAATACACAAGAATTCTTTCTTAAGATATTAAGAAAGAATTAAGATATCAGCTCTTCGAAAATTTTGATTTTTTTTAAAATTGCGATTCTCTTTTTCAGCCTCACAATTTCTTCGTGTAGCAAACAGTCGCATTCATACCATTATATAATGATTGATAATCTATACCATTATCTCCTCCCTGTGCATTGAGCATGGAAATGTTAAACCACCAGAGTCAACATTATCATCAATGGTCACTTCGTACGCATTGATAGATTCAATATTAATTGCAAGCTTGTCCTCCACTGACTTGATAAATTTAAAAAGATTTGCATTTGGATGAACCATTCTACCCTCTGATTGGCAATGATAAAACTGTACAACAGCATCAATGCCCAAAGGGTTTGGGGAACTGACACCCGAAATGCATACTTGACAATTGCTGAATTTTTGTATTTGCTTACACAAATAGCCAGTCATCATCATAATGGGTCAACAATCCTAGTATTGGTTTCACGCAGCCCTCCACTCGATTCTTCTATTGGCCATCCTCTTCATATTAGCGTAGTTTCTCTCTTTTACGTCCTTTACGACCTGTTCTATTTCACTCATACAGGGCCTCCCTTTTCCATTCTTCCCTTTCACTTTTCCCTCGACAATTGCCTTCATCAGGCCATTGTGTCTTATGATATGGCCGATTAGGTTGTCCCGTCTTTTTATAGTTTTCAGCAGAATTCTCTTTTCTCCCACTCTTCTTAGGACTTCTTCATTTGTCACTTGGTCGATCCATTTTATCTTTATCATTCTTCGGTAGCACCATATTTCGAAAGCTATATTTCTACCCTTTTCTTCTCCGCTGCTGTCATCGTCCATACCTCACTGCCGTAAAGAAGCAATTTCTTTTAGAATTTCAAGCATTAAATTCCAATCTAGGTTGTCAAAAGCCTTCTCTAAATCCACAAATTCAATTGAGGTAGGTTTGTTCTTCTCCATTCTCTTCTCTATAAGCAGCCAAAGGGCCAATATTGCTTCTCTTGTGCCCTTACTTTTCCTGAATCCGAATTGACCTTCATCCAGAAGCTCCTCTGCTTTTCATTCTACTCTTCTTCAGATGACCCTTGTCAATTTCTTCGATGCATGTGTCGTCCAGGCTTATTTTATTTCCTAAACGTTTCGCATTTCTTCGCTCACTTCTTTTTGGGAATAGGAATTATGATGTTTCGACGTCCCTGGGTAGTTCTTCTGTTGAGTATATGTTGCAGATGGTTTTGTAGAGATCAGTTAATGCCTTCTCTCCTGCATTTTTTATTAGTTCTGCGGGGATATCATCAACTCCAGAAGCCTTATTCATCCGAAGATCCCTTAATGCTGCATCGAATTCCGATCTTAATATTGATACTCCCATATTATCCTTTTCGACTTCTCTTTCCTCTTCAATCAGGTTCGTGCTTAGATTGTTTCCACATAGTATATTAAGCTGTCAGTGACAGCTGAGAGCGAGTAATCATGCTCTATTGCATCCACTGAATCACTCCTCTATAAACCCATTTAAACTCTCCTTCAGTTTGGAGATTAAAGACTGTGAATTTGGACCCTTGGTATATATGTCTTTGACATCGCTAATTTTAACAACTGGCTCCAGTGGACTGTTGTCCGTGGATACACAACTACCATACTTAGGAGCCTTCAAAATGCCAAAAACAGCCAACAATTAATACAGTTGGATAAACCCAATTGCTGACGGATTGTCTCTAGCTGATTGGCGTATGGTGACAAGCTTAATCGCACTGACATTTCATACCACAATACCACAATGTTTCATACCACAATGTTTTTGAAATTCCATTTTGCCACAGAGCTGCCGCTTAAACAGCTCAAATAAACTCGTGTCAAATCCACACGGGGTATCCACTGAGGATTAATTGCACCTCACAGTCCTCACATTTGGCAGTGGGAAAATTTCACTATCGCAAACAAATTTATACCCCGCAGGTAAGCGCACGTGAAAAAGCACGCACAACAGTATCTAGTCTTCAGAATACCTTCTTCAATTAGTCCTACTTAGATTGGCTGCATGTAGGATTTCTTTCAAGGCAGTCACCTGATTCTTATATTTGGGTAGGCTTCCACGTTTTCCAGGAACGAACCATCTGCCACTCTTCTTATCATTTCATGGACCTCCGTTTGCAGCCTATCTCTCTAATTCTTTGCACGGATTTGCGATCGTTTGAAATTGGAGATCCTATTCATCAGTGCTCAACAAGTTGCCTTTTTTTGGGGCTTAATTGGCCTGTGAGACGTGTTCGGTTGGCTTTTTACTTCTGCCTCAAATGCTTCTGAACTTCTGAAGCAATGTCCTCCTGGCTTGCTTATAGTGATTGCACATGTCACCGTTATCAATTATCAACTGGCTGTTTATGTGTCCCCACTGTCTGGAATTATCAATCAAGTAAACTCTGCTCTTCACCTCTATCGGTATGTCACGCATCACATTGTCGCGGCAAAATATTGCCGCATCTACTTTCCTCATGATTTCCTCTAAATCTGAGCAGCTTTCCACAGGCCCACTTTGAATGTCCTATCGCTCATTGTCTACCGTCTTTCCAAACACAGCAAAAGCCACAACACCGTCTTCCTTCACGCAAATTTCTTTGAAAATCGCCGTACTTACTCTCCAATCAGGCAACATCAATGACATTAGCTAAGTAAAAATCACCACTTTAGGTCCAAATTTAGGAAAACTTCTGACCCATGTGAATGACAGAGGTACATAAAATACACAGTTCTTGAAACACAGAAATAGTTATTAGCACAGTTTCACTCATAATGGAGAGGGAGGGCTCTCCTTCATTTTCAGTAAACAAGTTTTTCCCTGGATCAATTCTGATTCTCTTTGCCCGAGAAAACGTTTTCTTGACTATAGCTCTAGGTATGGACAAAAAGTGTTTCTCACATAAAAAATGGCCTGGCTTGAGCTGAAAAGTTGCTCTAGATGAAGCTCGTTGCCACTTGGAGATCTTATTGGGGTATTTAGGAGCAGAAAAGAAGGATAGGCTCGATTTCGTCGAACCATTACTTTTTTTACAGCTCGGAGCAACACAGCTTCGCGGCATCTAGCTTTTCCACATTAAAGCTGATTCCTACTTCCGTCCACTAGCTTACACCGAAATGCAGTATGGAGCAGCACTATGAAAAACTATAACAGCAAAAAAGCTAAAATTGTGCATGTAAAATGCTAATTATCCATCCTCCTCCCTCAATCACAAGGATGTGGCTGAGCTCACTTGGGTGGAGTTACTGGTGGCGCCATTAGTTCGCACGAATTCCGCGGCCTCACTAAGAGCGCCAAAATCACAACACGGTAACAATAGGGAGTGTCAGAGGCCTGCCCCGAACTAAGCCACAGGCGTGTGAATTTCACACATTCAGGGTAGGGGGGGGGGGGGTCCTGGACCACCTCGCACTCCGAGGATTTTTCGTTCGGGGACGTCCAAAGGCTTCACCCAGATTTGAACCTGGGACCCTTCGATCAGTATCCAAGCGCCCTACTAGGCCACCACGCTCCCTAGTAATACCTTACGTATCATTAAAAAATACCTCGGTTTATACAGAAACTTTTAGAGTTATTTTTACATTTGCATTGCTCAATGTGAAGTAAAGTAACGAAAATAATTGAGTGGATATTAAAACTTGTCCAGCTCTACTAGTTTCAACGTATCGAAGTACCTTCTATGGAGTCAACAAATCACCGGGTAATATCAGAAATATAATTATATTCTTTTAATAATGAATTTTCAGGATAATGCCACGAAACATCGAATATATCAATGAAATTATCACGGAGGAGGAAAAATGTGGATATATAACTCGCCTTAAGTTTTCATTCAGAGCAAAAAAATCACCGTATTTACATTTGAGGAGCTTCTCTGGGTGTATGGAGCGACACGGAAGTCGACGCTCTCAAAACAACCATAAAATTTTCCATCAACCGAAAATAACTCGAACCATACTTGGCAGCTTCTGCCAAGGCCAATATCATGCAACTACAACAGCAGATTTCTGACAAGCCCTCTTCTTAACTTTTTTGGGCTTGTCTTAAAGGTCCCAGCATTTATACTGAAGAGAGGCAATTTTCTATTTATGTATCAGCCATGATAGACAAAAAACGCAAGAAATGTATTTCGAACAAGCCCTGAGAGCGTTAGAGGTAAGAGCTGAGGTATAATTTCAAAATCTATACGTAAACGAATGGAATCAACTGGAAACAGAAATATAGCAGCTCTCAAAATTGAAATTAGAATTGAGGCAATATATTTGAATGTCTTTAGCTTTAGCTTGGAAAATTGTCCGATTAATATACGGTATTTGTTTATCGTACAAGGATTGAGATTTTCGTATTTGGATAGTTTCATCGTACAATGTAGGTACTTGATGCATCAGGAAAGATAACACTTGTTTTAAAACTGACATTTTACAGTAATTTTCGTATTGACAATTTGTTGGCATTCATTTGTTGGAGTTTGTCGTAAAAATACGTATCTTGTTCACTTCAACTAAGTTGTGACGGGAAAATATTTCTATAATGGTACGCCATGTAGTTTTTAAGGAAGGTAGAGCAACAATAATTTATGAGACACATTATGCAACAGGCAGTAGGCCTGTTTGCTTAAAACTTAATTTGGTATGTACCTTTAAGTTTCCTACAGTATCTAACTTGTTTAAACGCAGTAACTTGAGTATGAGTCATGGTATTTAAGAAATTTACATCATTAATATTCCAGTGATACTATTTTTCAAGTCAGAAAACTGAAGTGACCACATGAAATTCGTTAAAATGTTCTTACTGAACTATGCTTCTGGGGTATATCACGAGTATCTCGTGCTCAACTCGAAGGCAGGAAAACAGGCAACATCTTTTTGACGATATGTTACGATTATGTTATGTTATGATTTCTGGTATGCTGAGTGTAAACCTACATAGTCTTTCTGAATTAGTATCCGTTTAGCTGACCAGTCCACGGAAAATAATACTTTTACGTGTATTTCCTTCACGTGCGAACAGCAGACACATTTTCTCTCAACCTATTTATACTCCAATCTTTTAATTTTTCACTAACAATAATCACAACCAGATGCCAGGAAAAATTTAGAGAGCAGCGGTGTTTTTTTTCGATCCACCTTCACTAATACTTCTGCCGATGATGATGGCATGAATAATTTCGTTTCAGCTTCTTTTTCACTGCTTGAAATGAATAGCGGATCATCTACTAACACAATTACACTCTCAGAGCGAGGTAAAATGAAGCCTCATGGCCTCTTCATTCCTATATATCGCTTCTAGACTAATTGTCCCGCGTACCTGGAGCCGTCCGAAGATTGCGGCTTTGTAACGCACTAGACGACTCTATTAATACCCGGCATTCCATAATTACTCTCGTCTCTGCGGCGGGAAAGAGTCCCTCACTCACGGGCACCCTCTAAAACGAGAAGACTGCCATTGGATGGGAATCAAAGTCGGACGAATTTATTCGGCCTCATATTCCCACCGCGCCAAGAGAAACCAACTGTCGCGCAGCACGCTATCGTCCACCACGCTCGACTCGACAGCACTTCCGGAAACTGTCCTTCCTGGCGGAAGTACTCGAGGGACGAGTCCAATTAGGCTGTTTTGATGCCACAACTCACCCTGAATGAACTCGGTGTGCAATTTGAAGACCCTTCCCGGGAACAATTATTTTTAAAACGTGGAGACTCGTGCATCAAGGCAACGACCATTTTCCAGCTATGGAGTAGCTGCACTAGGCTAACGCCATTTACGAAATCCATGCCAAAGCTTAAAAAAATAATGGGATTACTCTGGATTATTTGCATCTATAAGGAAACTAAGCGTTGAGAGCCACTTCGGACCAACACAACTACCATTTTGACGCTACAGCGTGGAGGTTAAATTTCATCGACCAACAAAAGATTAATGACTCAGTGGAAGGTGTCCTTTGACCATAAAGCGTCTGAGTTTGAAACATACGTATAACGGCTCAGATTTTTCGAGAATATGTCTATACTGAATCAGTGAGAGCAGAAAGTCTTCTAGTCGGATCTGAAAAACAGAAAAACTAAATACATATCCGAAGCACTGAAATTATATTGGACTCTTTTTGCAAAGAAATTCTCTATTATCATCATATAATTTTGTATTACCCTTCTTATGCCCAAAATTATAAATACATATATTTTTCCCTTCTCCTTTACCGGGATTTATTCCTATTTACTCACATAAGACGTAATGCATATCCATGACTACCATTTTAATTCACTAAGAGTAATTCTAAGAGACCAATTTGTTGAAGAAATATCCATAGCGTAATTTTCTATCTAACTATACGTGGTCGAAACTCGCTTTCCAAGACACATTTTCGATCGATTGCTCTCACCTTGCCGAAAGGACTTTTTTCCGTAGCCATCAATGGAATGGAGTGCTCGCACGACCGCGGAGCTGAGGTAATAGCATCTGTTGTGGAAAGAAGAGGGGAAAAGGCATCGGAGGAGGGTGACGAGACGGAATTGGAAAGAATGTCGGGCAGAAAAACTTTTTCGAATGTTTAAAAGTGCTACTGGCCGCGGTCTCTTCCACAGCGGCGTGATTCCTAATTAGGATGAGACTGACCTCATTCGGGCGTTACAACGGAGGGTGCGAATAGAAGTTGAGACAATTTAAAGGTTCCTCAACTGTAGTAATTATCATAGTTGACCTTGTTGTCCGCAGTGTAGAAATCCTTTCTCAAGAGGAGAACAACTGCGCAGAAAATGGATTCCACCAAGTTTCAAAACCATTGCTGCTGTTATTGTGGTGTACGAGGCCGGGTAATGGGGATAGCCAGGTAACTAACTCTAAGATCATTAAAAAATAATAAATATTTATGACGAAATTTAAATATTTATTAGGGAATTTTTTTAAAATAATAATAATACCGTTTAGTTAGCTGAAACTTCAAATATTTATCAAGTAAATATCAAATAAAATTAAATTACATTTAAAAATGACACTGTTAACTGTTGAAAAACAGGTTGTACTTGAAACATCACAGAACACACAGACTTTGACTTAATTAGCTCAATTAGAAGTTTTTCGTGACAAGAATGTCAAATAAAAACGTTATTTTCAAAAGATTGTGCAAAGATTTTCAGCATATAGACATGGGCATACAAGTTAAAGAAAATACAATTGATCTACCTGTTAATAGGCATAGTATCGGCTGCAATATTTAGTCGTAGTTTTTCTTTACAAGATCTGAATGAATGGAACAGAGAATGAGGAAGATGACGCAGGATAGGCGTTAAACGTGAATCCAATCGCTTTAAAGGGATTGAGAAGCCCGAGGGATGGGTGGGGAAGTCTTAGCCTGTTGAGCGCGTAGTAGATGAGGAGAGGGGAGGGATTAGGGGGAAGAAGGGGTTGTGGCCTCATGTCCCCCACCCCATCCCTTTCCTCCCTTTCACACACACTGCCACCCGCTCTGACCAAAATAGGCGAGGCCATAGAGCCCCCCCATCCCATTTCCAGAGGACTCAACGTGCTTGCTATTTTAAGGGGAGTTCCCTCTCCACCTTTCACACCCTTCCCCTTCAAGGGGGGGGGGAAGGGGTCCCTTCGCCCTCTTTATATCCCCCAAGCAACCTCACTCGCTTTGAATCCCCCTGCCGCCTTAACTTTTCTTTATTCCTCCCGCCCTTCTTCCAAGCACGCGGCCATTCTTTACTCCTGTCCGCGCCAACCCTCTCACAATATCTATTACCTCCCCTTCTCTCCGTGAGAGGCATTGCACCCTCCCCCCCACCTCGGACGCGTAACCCCTCCCGAGCCAGGGAAAAAAACAAATGCCGAATCGGCTCCTTATCTCGGATCCTTGCCCCTTTCACCGCCTTCGCTATGCTACTCTTGAAACTCATCTTGGGCCTTATCTCCTGCACCCCTCGCTCGTCTTTCCATCCGGTTGGCTCTCCTGCGCTAAGCACTTTGTCGGGCGCAGCTTGTAAATTAGTGATGGCATAAACTGTGACTTCCTTGTCACTTCCTCAAATGTGACTGCTCCGTCAAAATAACTGTGATTACAAAATGTGATTGCGATCACATTTTATGGGACTGGTCATGTCCTTACGTCAACGTTCATGGCATACTGTGAGCACTGATTAGAATTCTAGACCTGTGATTTATTTAGACCAGTGACCAGAATTTAAACCATTGTTTTTTTATAATTTCATTTCAAGGTACCATACAAGGAGAAGAATGGTCGTATTTGTCAGCCTTATATATTTATTTGAATAAATATCTCCAAAAGTTTTTTAAGACTCTTCGATCAAGAGATGAGATAAATTAACGTAGATGTTTACCATAATCTTTTGAAGATGTTTCATCAAAAGGTATATGGATGAGAATTCGACAACTCTTCCCCTGGTAACTTGAAATCAAATAATAAAAAAAATGCCTGTTTTTCCTCCTTTTTCATTTTTAACATTGGCAGTCAAAATAATCACTATATAATGACAGAATAATCAGTGCCTTCAGCGTGCTTCATCTCCATCACATAGCGGCATTTACGGCGGTTGTCAACGGTAACACCATAGATCGCAGATCACACTTATCACAATTCACAGCTTCGCCGGAACAAGTTCAGGTTATGCTTATCACTTTTACATATCTGTAACTTCTTCACAGTTTGCGATGTATCGCTAATCTTTATTGAAAACCACTCTGGCCAACATTTTCTGACATAGGAGTGTAGTCTGATTACCGCGGTGTTATCTACTCATGAAAGTACTTGTGTTTGAATCCGTAATTAAATTACGGATTAAATGACTCATTGCTATTTGAGGTCATTGGACAAAAAAGTGGAGATGAGAACGGATAGTGACTACTTAGATTTTTGAGAAGAGGATCCTGGTTCCTCTTTTTAGAATCATTTTAGAACAATTAAGGAATCCTTCAACAGCAGAAAGCACAGTAGAGGTCATGAACTACTGGGATGAAGCTGGATGTTCGCATTCAATTGCCCACTAGATGATGATGTGGTGAAACTTTTCATTTTATGCCTAAAAAAAGAGGAAATATTGGCGCAAAAACGTAAAATCAATTTTTAAAAAATAACAGAATACGATGCATTTAACACTGTATTTTGCTCTTTGCCATTCGAAAGATGAGATCAAATTTAGAGTTGGCTTCACATGTTTTTTACTTGAGAGAAATACCGTATTTATTTTTGAGTATTTTCAGTGACATTGTGAACTTCCCGAGAGGAAGTTTTAAGATGAGAAACTTACGCGAGAGGAAAATAACACTTTGGAGCATCTGATAAGTGTAGTTTTTTGCATGCCTTCAACACCACCAATTTGTGTGATAAACTAAAGATGTGTGACAAAAAAAAAGTCTATAGAACTTGATTAACACTTAAATTTCCGACGGAAAAAATATGGTAACTCCTCATCAATGTTTTGAGAATTTAACTCAAAATATAAACTTCAAGGTGTTACTTCAACGAGTTCCCCAAAATACACTAAAGGTTTTGAGCCGATGTTTAATTTCCCTCTCTTTTAAAGATGTTCTCAATATTTAGGCTTTGTGTCTCCCATTCCGTGGTAAGAGGGACAAGATTTTTTTACCCGTGCCCCAGTTCTTTCAAAGGCACGCCAGGTCGCAGCGGCTAAGAGAAAGAGGCTTACGTGGGTGGCGTCTGGGGCAAAAATTAGAACCAGCGACGGGAGGGATAGCGGATCATTTAACTGTTTCCTGTCCTACAAGCAACGATATCTCACCAGGGGGGTTGTGTTTGAAACTATCGGGATTATCTCGGTTAAATGACCAAGGAGTCACGTGGTGCAAACACGAATGGTTTGCAAATCTGGTGTGTTGAAACCGCTGATTATAACCTCATTCATTGTTTACATTTGTGTTTTATCCCATCTGGGGGCTCTATAGTCGAGACATGAGAAAAAATCTGTGAAAACAATTAATGATATTGCAACGAGCGATTCAGACACACCAAATTTGCGAACCATTCGTGTTTGCATCACGTGACTCCTTGGTTACCTATTCGAGATAACCCCGACGGTATTAAACACAGCTCCCCTCACCTGCGAAAAGCGATCACTCCGACCGTGGGGAAAAATTTGCCACAACACCAATCAAACAGCGGACGTTGTGCCCACGGAATCAATTTTTGTTAAGTCTGGACAGAAGACGGTCTCACAGCTGTCAGTGTGGACGGAATCAGTAACTGGGTTGGTATGGTGGCTCGAATGCAGGCTGACCCACGAGGCAGACTGTGGCGGAGACTATTCGGCATTATTGAGCGAGTATATTTCGGTTTGGAGATATCATGCTACACGTAGAATACTTAGTTCGGTTTCAAATCATTCACAGATCTTTTTGGGTAATTTTGACTCCATATTCTTCCATCCCCAATCATCCTTTGCTCATATCCTCTGTTCTCGATTACATATCAACATAGCAAATGGAGAAATATACTTCAAATTTCTGAGTCAATACGTAACTCCTGCCTGCTACTTAGGAACAATGAAAGAACGTCTTCAAGACGATGGGGCTGGAATAATAACTCCCCATTTTCAGGGCCTGGGTTCGAATCTCGTCAGCGTCAGATCTTTTCCAGCGGGAGTCCCAGTCTCTACTGACCTCTGTGTGTCAGGTGGTGCGTTAACTGTCGACTTTTTCAAGCTATTCGTTAATAATTAGCTAATTTAAACGCCAAGTTCCATTTACTTATTTATTTATAGAGTTTCACGCTTCTTTCATTCCTCAGAAAATTCCCACATCTACATTACTGCCCACCTTACCCTTAATGGCGCTAATAACCTTAGATGCCAGTCACTTTACCCAGATAACTGCGAGCGAAACCAGTGTTGAAATCATTTTTGTTTTCCTCCGCGACAAACTAAGTATTCTGAGTATTCTGAGCAAACCGTTACTATAAGGCGAAGGCATTTGCACCTAATTAATCTCAAGTACATTATATTTCTGCAAAAGAAAATTCCCAGTTAATGGAAAAGATAGAAAAGGTGTTATTGAAATAATTTAACACAAGATAGACTTTAAACTGAATCATTAGAACTCCCTCGATT
The DNA here is from genome assembly GCA_933228895.1 of Platycnemis pennipes. Lineage (NCBI taxonomy): Eukaryota > Metazoa > Arthropoda > Insecta > Odonata > Platycnemididae > Platycnemis > Platycnemis pennipes. The sequence goes on along the minus strand of OW121851.1, from coordinate 123,984,588 downwards.
GCTTTGGCGTCTTTGGACTCTGGCGTCAGTGCGGGATATCAGACTTATATGAAGGTTAATTAAAATCATATTTGAACAAAAATATCACGTCGACGAGAAGGAAATGATCAACTTTAACCAATTAACCAATGATTAACAAAAAGCTACTCAGGCATTACTGCCGAGGGAACGATGTCCAAGACGAAAAGCATACTTGTCAAACTCCGGAGTTGAGGATGAAACAGAAAGTCAAGAACCGCCTTAAGGCTGGGACACGATCTTCGCAAACGGGTGACGTGAGTCGTTTACGGGAAACGTGAGACGGGAACCTTTTCTCTAGCGGGCACAATCGACAAAAGCGACCCTCAGGAAATAAATAAACCGACGAAAGCGTTAAAGGGAATACGTAGCGAATGTAAACAGGAGCTAACGATTTATTTTCAAGACTGTATAGGCACTTACGTATTCCATGCCGCTAATGAAGTTACCATATCTCTTGATTTTATCATAACTCACTAGAATTAATTCGTGAAAACCGTGTTTAATCCTTCCTCACTAAATTTTCGCGATCTAACCAACGGCAAAAACCGCAATGAAGCTTTTTTATGTCATTAGTTTCCTTGTAAAATCTCACTGAAACACTATGACTTCAAACAACTATTCATTCATTGATTCCCACGTAGCAAAAAAGTCAGGAAATTCTCTGAGCTGAAACCAAAGACTGAAGTAAGTTTGACTAAAATTTTGTTCAGAAGAGGCATGCATCCATTTGTGACTTCTATAAATCCCAACAGGTGGCTCCTTATCGTCAAATCATGAGAGTGTTTTCATTGGTTTTCCTTGAACGTGAAACGTAAGAGATGGGATATGCCCATCTCCTACGTACACGGTCTCACGTTACGCGCTGGCTGTGTCCGTTTCCTTTTTCCCACCAACGCGCGGTAAGCAATTCACGTCACCGGTTGCATCGCAGCCTTCAGCATGGGAAAGGAATCGACCTTTCAATGCTAGGGGAGCCCCTGCGAAAGTGACCGTGGGGTCCAGTGTGCTTGGTGCCCTGCCCACTTTTCCCTCCCGCCTCCCCATCATCTCGCCCCGCAGGTCTTTTTAGACATTTAAATTTAGATGCTTCGCGTCACGTTCAAGCGTAACCATCCTCTGTGCGACCTTCTACTCCGACTTCAAGTTACAAGTTTTTGCAATGGATTTTACATTTATAATTTCAGACAAGAGATGGAGGTGTTAAAATCTGAATTTATTTTAGAACGACCTCACTAAATATTCCCACTCCCGAAATAAATCCAATGTAACGATGAAATAGATAAAAACCGAATCATATCATCGTTATTTGGCGTCATAATCACGGTATTTAATAAGAATTTAGTCATTCAAGAAGAGATAAATAAGAATGCAAATACACATAATGTAGTGATGGACAAAATGGTATTTTCATCCATTTTATCACAAGAGCCAACAAAACTTAGAAATGATGATAAGGATACCCTAAATGATGAATAATATACTATTTTCCTCAATTAATAAATGAGATATAAAGTTATTTCAGAGGGATACAAGAGTTACATCAGTTACATTGTGCTGCCAAGTTAGAATAAGCGCCATTTTCTTCATCCAGATTGGATAAAATCATCCAAAAGAAGAACATAATCCAACTGACAGTCAAATTTTCATTAAAAAATACAAGTTGAGAGGAATCTGAGATGATTAGTGTGGCACTCATAATGGATGAACTGTTTTTAGCGTATTTCAGCGCACTTAATTCAATTTTTTTTAATTTCTAAATATAAAGTTTTCTTAAGAAGTAGAAAACTGGCCAGTAAGATTTTACTTCGGCAAAACGTCCGTTAACTACGAGTAAACTGGCAAATCAGTCGTCTTAGGTTTCACAAGGAATCTTTAACCGTAATCGACACACACTAGAAGCACAGGGCTACCTCGCCGTTGAAATGAGAGAATGGCTTGAAAATAGACGATGCTTGGGAGATGGCCAGGCGAATAATAAATATCAATTTTCGCGAGATATTATAAGGATTCAAGCACTAAATACGCCCCTCCACATCCCAAAATGGAGTACGTAATTGGGATCTCAACTCATAGAGCTCTGTTGACATGTTAACTGACATCCGAAAGCGTTTCCGAACGAAATCTCGAGTGCTCCGAAAGAATGGGTTGCCCCGCTTTAAGATCGGTTCGTCCGAAATGATATCAGGAGAGGGTTAGAATGGCCGTGCCAAAACATAAGTGTGGCCTTCATCCGCGGTCCAGTCGCCCCCAAGTGGAGCGAGTCGAAGGGAACAAAAGAAGGTGATGAGGGGCTGTCACGGGAGCAGTCAAGGATGCGCCACCACTCCTGTCCTTGGGACAGACGGCCTGATTTTAACATCCAGTGGGGGTTGAAATTCAGGGTTGCGAAACTAAAATTAGATTAACATGTAGTGAGTTACTGTGGGATCGATGGATTCCAAAGGAGGCGTTTACTTGGAACCGATATCGTTGATCGGAAACGACGAATGCTAGTGAAAAACTTGATTTACTAACCAGAGCCATTCGCTCGCAAATAAAAAATCAAAATAAGAAAAAGCCCACTAAACGAGTTGCGTTAAGGATATCTACGTCATCCACCTCCCCTCCTCGACTGTTTTTAGGGAAAGGGGGGGGGGGAATTGGAGGTGGGGAAGGAAGGTCTGCTCGCACAGATCCTGCCGGATCCTGAAAACAATCCAAAACAAATGGACAATAAAATATTTTCGCATAAATTTTGGCGTGACTATATGCGTGCTGAAGTAAATTTCCTTATTCACAAATTATGATGTTGTCGAATATGCATTGCCTTTCAAAATACCCTGTATGGAGTCTAAAACAAATTCCAATGGCAGAGTCAGCTGTGTCTCCCCCATCGTGTTTGGGGGAAGGAGCTTCGCAGTGTCGGTTGTAAATGGACGAAGTGAATGACGTACAAGTCGAACCATGGAAAACCTGACCCGGTGGAAAACCCGAGAAGATTCTCTTCAGCTAGTTCGCCGGGAAAACCTACGATCTTATTTGAAGTACAAGTTCTTTGCACGCACACTTTTCCGAAAGGGGTTTAAACATCACTTGTTCGCCGCTTATAACTCGAAAACTAATTGACAGATCGAAGAACGGAAAAACACGGATCTTTTTATTTTACAAACTCTTATCAGATTTGTAGGATGTTTCAAGCCTGCCACGTGAACGGCGGTGAAATTTACATTAATTACCATGCGAAAAAATTCACCTGGACCGGGAATCGAGCCACAGACATATGGCTTTCCGGGCCACTGCGCAGATCACTACGCTACCCAGGATCCCTATAATTTGCAATGCAATTTTAGTGGCCCGGACATCCCTATTTCGCATGGCATTTTTATTTTTATTCGCAGTGGCCCGGAAATCCAAAGGTCTGTGGTTCGATTCCCGGTCCAGGTGAATTTTTTCGCATTGCGATTAATCTTATGAGATTTGGCAATAAAAATATGGTAAACGACCCCATTCTAGATAGTCTCCATTTACAGGTCAGAGTGTATGGGAATAGAAATAGCCTTATGTTTGTAGGGTTCTCTAATGGCTAATGCTAACCACCATCTAAACCAGCTCTAAATCCAAAGACTTAATCCATCCTCAAGGTGGGATTTGAACCCTCGACCTTATGGGTTCTCAGGCCGGGGTGATACCGATCTGGCTTCCGTTGCCGGTAAGTGGATTGCTGTGTCCAAGGCTAAACCGGATGATGTGATGTTTGGGAGGAAATGATTCAAGTCCAGAAGGGAAGGATGTTGACGTTTCCAATTACTTCAACCCGCGTCAAGACACGAGAGAACAATTTGAGACCGCTCGTCATAGGATCAGATTCCAGGATTTTCAATATCACTTATTTGAGAAAGAAGAGTCATCAGTTTCATTAACTTCATTCCGCGAAAAAAATTAAATTCAGGATCAAAGAAGGTGTATGAGAAATTGACAGATCCTCGCCACGAAGAATTATTTACTATCGGAATCTCTGGGGTGAAAAAAGTCATGCATCCGTCTTTCACTAGGATGAACGTGGGCGTAACAAATAACAACGTTCGTACGTGAGAGTGCTTTCTTCAAATAACTCGTTTATCAAATGGTTTCCCAAGTGCCTTCAGATGACTTGAGAATAATAATAAATGCATGACACAGAATATAAGACGCATTACAATCTGAATGAAATTATCCACTCAATTTAGTTGGTAGGCATCGACACGTGTTCGACACCTCCTAACGGAGTGCATCAAGCACAGAGGAGTATGTAATGAGTTAGGCATCAGGGCCTCGATCATGTATCTAAATTAAGGCGCGCGCTAGCGTTATAGTTGTTTTTTTTTATTTTACTTATGTCAGAGAGAACACGATCTCCATTCTTCATTTTTCGCACTTCAAATTGTTTATCACAATCAGTGGGGCGAATTTTATAGACCGTTACTGTTAACACTGCGCTAATTTAGGGGTAAGCGTTAACGATAAAGATTGCGATAACGCGAAAGATGCATCCGTGATTCCACATCACGGGAGGCCTAGAATACGTCCTAGGTGACGGCCCTGGTCGCCTAAGTCGTGCTACTTCATTTTTCAAAGAAATAGTCCTTTCAAACAAAATTTGATTTCAACAGTCCATTTGTAATTTTAATTAATGCTCAATGAAAATTCGCAAACACACCTACGACAAGTGTTTAGTAATATTTCTGCTGTGGACATCTTAGGTTGCGTACGGTGCGCATGACCATGGCCTTCGAAGCTAACTCTACACTACTTGTAGGCGTCGATCAAAGCCACGGAACCCCGCATGTATTTACACCTAATTAACTGGTGGGACACCGAGTGCCGCCGATATACGTGGTGTGATTAAAAATTAACGGGAATAACTTCTCACTCTTTTCTTCAATGGCGTGGTGCATCATGAGTTCCTGCCAAACGGCCGTACTGTCAACAAGGAATACTACCTGGAAGTTATGCTCCGTTTGCGTGAGGCAACCCGACGAAAACGCCCAGAATTGTGGGCAAAACAACTCGTGAAAAGTGCACCATGATAATGCTCCCGCTCACACCTCACTACTTGTTCGAGATTTTTTGGTGAAAAAATAAACCGCTATTTTACCTCGGCCACCGTATTCGCCGGACATGACCCCCGATGACTTTTTTCTATTTCGGAGGCTGAAGAGAACCATAAAAGGACGACGTTTTGCCACCACTGGTGAGATAAAAACAGAATCACTGAAGTAACTGAACTCTATACCGAAAAAAGAATTCCAGAAGTGCAGCCAAGTTTGGAAAAAAAACGCTGGTACGATCTGAGGGGGATTACTTTGAAGGGGACAAAATTGATGCTGATTAATAAATAAATATTCTTTAAGAAAAATGAAAATGTCCGTTATTTTGTGATCACACCACATAACCCCAGCCGCTCCTACAGATTCCCCCAACAATCTCACCCTTTCGGCAAAAAATATCTCAGCGCCAACTTCCTCCCCAGACCTCCTCTCTGCCCTCTTATATTTCCCTCTCATACACACACACACAAGAGCAGAGATGAGTGGTGACGTTTACAGCGAGGCGGTTCCCGTAGACTGGCTCCAGTTTCCTCGTGAGGGGGAGGCACGCGTTTGCCGACATCGGTGGCACGTGGAGAAGAGTTGGGAGCCCCCAGCTCCCTCAGCCGCGTACTAAACAAATGCCTCTCTCTCTCTTTTCCTACGGAGCCCAACGCCCCCTGGGGGTCGTCGTGGGGGCCGGCGGGAAGGGATTGCAGAGGGGAACGAGCCCCCTAGGGGGGAGGGGATGGGTTAGAGGGAGGGGGATCAGAAGGCATCCCAATAAAGACAAGCGGACTGACGTTTCGCTCCTTTGAGCCACAAAAACACACGCTCGGTCAACAACACACGTTCACACGGTTTAAATAGCATTTACTCATTGAGTTCATTGGACTTCATAAGGGGTCAGAAGGGGATGATTAGGCAGTATAACCTTTGGTGTGAGGTAATGATGAATAAGAGGCAGAGGCGGAAAAGCGTGCGTCATTCCCGTTGATCGCTAGGTTTTGGTTGAATCTCGATTTTTTATACCGAGGACTCAAACGGGTGGTGAATATGGAGCACTGCAGGGGATTATGACCCGAGTGTCCAGAAGGTCAAACACCTCTGCAATCACTCGCAGATTCATTATTTAATTTGATGTTAAAAGGCATAGGTAATAACAAAAAATAATTTGCAGTTCCAAGTAAATGCAGTAGCATGCTAATATAAGTATTAATGAGTTGGTGCTGCTTCGAATAACGAATTCATAATTTAGAAATGTCTCTATCCATGATAAAAATCGCTATATCTCACCAGAAAAATAGCACTACATATGATATTCTTCGTAAAAGAAGAAAACATCCATAACAATGGATACGTACTTCCAGTTTAACGATTGCGCCAAGAAATTTCAACCAATGAAAATGCCAACAATTCACGTAATTAATTCATATTTGCTTTTGATGAAAAAAGTTAGCGACTCATTTCAAAAGGCAGGTTTCTAGGTCATTACGGTCATAATTACCCAATGACCAACATCATTAACTTCACTTATCTTTTGGCATCACCTTATCTAGCCTATCAATGGTGTAATGCGAGTCACATGTTTAAATGAAACTGACGACCATTTGCAATGAATCCAATTTTACTTGCGAGAGCTAAGACAGTATTTAACTACGAAGTTTTTGTCCGAAAAGAGCTAACGCCACTTGTAACCACTCTTAGCAAAATATTTACAAGCATAGTGAAAGCAATGTGGCAATTAAAATGCCGAGTCTATTGTAAGGTTATTCACCAAATACTCGATGCGACAGTTAGATTGATTTCATAAGTAAAAATAACAGCAACAGGCATGTAGGGCATGACGTAGTCTTTCAACAGGCATGAAGTAGTCTTTCAAAAAATAAAAAAAGTACTTCTGAATTTTATCTCATAAAGTATGCAACCGCAAGTTTTTTAATACATCATTTAGGCATTGAATAAAAATACAGCTGAATTTATTTTAGAAATGTTAAGAAAGTAGTAAAGTAACTCCTTCGTTCATGAGCCAGCAAAAAAGTAAACTTCTAGGTGTTAAAACGCATGTTCCAAATATTCAATGTAATCATGGACAGAGGGAACTAATATATCTATTTCAATGCCTATATTTGTAAATAGGAAATATCTGCTACTGAAGGGTGATTGGATAGGGGAAATTCAGGGCGAAGAAAATGACTGATTCAGGGGTTAAAGTACGCAAAGGAACACACTGCAGCTCGCGAGGAGGATGTTTCTAGGCGCTTATTTGCGTCTTTTCCTCCCTTGCACCAGGAGCACGCGAGCTGCCGGAACAGCGGTGGTGCTCAATAAAGCAATGTCTCGCCGCGAACAGATACGGAAAATCGTTCATCACCGCTCACTCAGCGCTCGGATGGGATCGGACGGGGAGAATAAACAGTGACCGCTTGGTACACCGGGCAGTTCAACTGGCAATCGAATCTCGCGGTTGCCGACCCGACACGCGTTGAATAAACTTGCTGAGAACCGAAGTCCGAACGCATATGGAATAACAATATATTTCCAACATCAGAGTGTAAGTATTCATTTTTTCTCTGTGTGAATCTCGATATTAAAAAAGACCCAAGACTTACTTCTCCAAAGTCTACTTTCATATCACTTAAATCTGAGGCTTCCGCGACGGTTATCATTAATAATTTCTTCCGGGCGTTCCTCTGCGTTATGTGTCTTTTAGCGACAATAGTTTCTCCAGCCATAATGCTGGCGTCTTCAGGTCTGAAGTGACGATGCGTTGATTATTGTCCGTCTTATGTATATAAATGAGTGCCCTAGGTTGTCCCAGATTGGTGAAAATGGAAAAAAATTGGTGAAAATGGATGAAAAAGTTGTCAAGGAATCAACGTATCGTCACTTCAAACCTGAAGACGCCAGCTGGAAAAACTTTTTTAAACACCCCGGAGCACGGATGAACGCCCTAAAGCCACTATTAATAATGATTTCATATCATTCTTCTTCCGAGAAGCGGTGCTTCGTTATACAAAATATTGTGTCAGTATAGCCTCATATCCGAGCCGGTAAGATGTTAGAGCTTAATTACAAAGATATTGAATTTTAACTGAAGTTAGAGAGATGATAGTTTCATGGTTAACTTTTTTTTCTGAAATAAATCAATAATGGAAAGAGTTAGTGCATACATGCAGGCATTCCACGCATAAAATGCAGCTGAGGCCACGTAAAATAGTCATTAAACGCAATGCAAGCATGAAAAATGAGTAAGAAGCATCGTATTAGAAAATTCCACGTAGTTCAAAAACGATATGATGCGATTCAACCACACGGCGGCACAATCATGTCTCGCAGTTACTACAAATAGTTGTTATTGCTACAAAAACTTTATTGTAAGCTACTACTACAAAGGTGCTAATATGGCACAATCATGCCTCGCAGTTACTACAAATAGTTGTTATTGCTACAAAAACTTTATTGTAAGCTATTACTACAAAGGTGCTAATATTGTTAAATTCACTATGCTGGTGGCATTCGTGAAGATATTTGAATGGAAAAATCACTCTTGTGATACCATTATAATCCATCACAGCAACTCACATTCTGTAATTATTTGAATGATGAGGATCATCTAGGATAAAGATTTCGACGACACAAAAAAGATAACTCTCTCAAAAATATATATCTTTGAAAGAGCGAATAGTTCCTGGAGTTTTAGGCTATTTGTGAACAGAATCCTTGAACAAAATAAACCCAAAATTCACGGAACTCCTGTTAAGCGATGGAGTTATAATGAAGTTTAAAGATGAAGGGAGAGTTCCTTGTTTACCAACTAAAGCCCGAGTAGTGTTTCCGAGTACGAGCAAAAAAATGACTCTTATTCGATGAGATAGCAGAGTGTGTACTTGCGCGGAGACTGGGATGATGCTGTTCTTGGTTTACAAGGAGAATGAAAGGTGAATACAATATCTACGCCTCATTTTTAACGGTGAAAATATAAGAAAAACAAATCTTACAACATTTTCGTCTGCCTCCTTCCATCTCTACTGTAACAATAAGACCCCAATTATAAGTAAAAATTCTGAATGAGACGTTGAACTTTCCTCAAAATACAACATTGTATGTAAGTAACAAATGATATGCCTGATTATATATTATATAATGTTATTCCAACAAATTAGACGCAAGAAAAGCGAAAGGTTTTGGACGATGTAATTGAGATTTTAAGGATCTCTATAGCTGTTTGAAAGATTTGTACTCTACAGGCCTTAGAACTGTCAGACTACTCTTAAAGCACCAGAAATAGCTTTCGGCGAACGCGAAATCAGCAAGAGCCCGTGAAACGGATAATGAGCGGGCCATTTCATAAAACTCAAACCTTTACTGCGCGCTCTTCACCGTTCAAAAATCCCCTCTCATTAGTCTAATCCTGGACCCAGAAATCCGTTTTAAACCTTGATCATGAGCAAACGGTGGCCTTAACTTTTTAAAGGACCGTTTGAGAAGGTCCTTCGAGGCCATTAAGCAATTTTGCACTCAACGCAAGACAGTCTTTTGGACTCGCGGTGCGGACCTAGTTCCCGGAAAATATTGCGCACTAATGGCTATCACTCTGTCCTACTAAGCACTGCATGCAGATGATTGAAAACTTGGCAAAGCATCTCTTTAAACTGATTCAGCGCACATGGAACGAGCTAAACATCCAAAAAAAGACATTCTTGGGTTATTTTTCAACGAACAGTTGAATATGAAACAGCTGTAATAAATTGTCTTTAGAGAAGAACGAATTTCCAGAAAAACAAGACGATAATACCACGTTCTATTCTCAAAATAAATAATTCCACCCGACGAATAAAATTTTACGTTGGTATCCTTTAATTTCCAATAAACCTATTCTTGCACATTCTACAATTCTAATGCTAAATAGCAAAGAGCTTATTTGATGCGTCAAAAGTATTTTTATAACCGAAATTGATTATTACGCATTAAAACTGAAGCAGAATAATGCATCCCAGACTTCATAGCATTGACAAAAGAAAGGATTCTTCAGAGCTTTTTAGCGCTGATCCACGATTTAGGTGTACCCTAGAGATGATTTGCAAAGGAAACTAGCGGTCAAAAGTTGGATGAGAAGAAATTTCTCCACAATTATCTATTACTAGTCACCAGCGCATTTGTAATAACACAGAAATCTTCCCTGTCCACATTTATAACTCATATACACGTGTTTTTGGTCATTACGAAAATATCATTTTAAATCATTTCACAAAACATTAAGGAGAGAACCGCAATTTCAAAAAGTTGGCGAATTCTACGTGCTGAAAAATATTCCCTGCATGAAACACGAAAAGCCTCCGAAGAGAGAAAATATATTCCGACGAAATGATTTTCCCTCCGTGTGAAGGGGCGAAAATAGCCCCCACGGAGACAAGTAAGAACCACCGTAAGTTCATCGCCGCATCCTGGCTTGCCTTTGACGATGCCCGACCGCGAAAGCTTCGGTCCAAATAGCCCCCCAACCCTGCATACGAACGCCCTCACTGTACCTTTGTTGCCCTTGGCGGAGTCGCAATTGGAACAATGCAGATGAATCACTTTGGGCGGACTCGACACGCGGAAGACAGGCCAGCGGCGTGGCGGAGCCTTGTAGAGAGGGGAGGACGAAGAAGGGGGAGGGTTTTAATCTTAATTTAGGCGCCTCACGATAGGTGTCATTGTCACCGAAGCAGGGTTTAGGAAAGGTGAGCGCCTCGGGGTTAGCCTTCTGGGAAGGGGGCGTGTAGTACAAATTGATGGAGGGGGGTGGCGCTGAGAGATTCGGGGAAAGGTTAGGGAGGGAGGGAAGGAAAAGAGACGATCTCGCAGCGGTATTCGGGGTGATGACTAAAATACTTGGAAACGTGGCAGTAAAAGAAGTTTAATTTTGTCTGGCTAAGATAAACAAAAACAGAAAAATATGGCCATTTTCCACATGCTGGGCTATTGTTCGAGCAGTTTTTCAATCCGTTATTTTCTTTTTATATCTAATTGGCGCTTGACACGGGAACATCATGGTAATTACTACGTAAAGCAGAACATATCTGTGACGCAGATGAATAGGAGAAAAATTATCAAGCATAACGATATGCATAGGACGATTTACCTCCGAATGATTCATCAGTAGAAAATTTAAATAAGGAAAACATAAAATGACAAGTTATTCGCTCCCTTTTCTCAAGAATCCATTTTTTTTCTACGTTCTATCACATACGGTGGATAAACAAATAAATTACGTGACTAGTAACTTAAGAAAATTGTACCAAATGAAAAATTCAAATTATTTTAAAACCAGAATGAATATCTCACAATAGCTCTTTTTATGGATACACAAATGTCAAATTCTTATTTAATTCCAGAAAATCGTACCGGCAAGTGATGACTCTTTCGGATGGAAAGGGCACGTGAGGCTCCGTTAATTAATAAATAGAAAACAAATAACGGTAGGAGAATATCTGACTAATAGAAATAAAAAAAATGTAATTAATGCCGCGAACAATTTCTGCTGTTCATCAACTATTAATTGTTTCTTATTTCAAATTTCCTGCCGGTTTAGCCAAAAAAATATTCCTTGACCTGTCCTATTTTTCCATCAAAACTATCTTCAATTCCCGGAATAATTTTTGCATTTTATGAATCCCTTCTCGTCTCGACCCAAATCGTTTCAAGCCTTTGTAGATTGGATTAATTACTTTCATTAAATTATATACGAGGGCATTTTCAACTGGAGGGACGGACATCCGAGTAGATACAGAAATTTAAGTCTGATTGTCTTTCTGAATATTTTTAAAATGTCTACAAAAAATCATGAGAGTGATGCAGGCTAGAAAACGATGAAATATAAAAGATAAATAAAAGTTTAAATTGTTTTTCCCTGCTCAAATAGGAAATATAATAAATGTGATAAAAGTACCGGGGGGATAGTAGATCAATAAAAAATTTTTCATTCAAAATAAATGACTGGATACAGATACTTTCTCACAAGCATGGCATGTAATCACAAATATCTGTGTAATGCTCCGTTGGGTCTTCAAGGTGATATGTAGATTGAAATTAGCAGTCATACAATAGCAGAAATTACACAGAGAAAAAAATCATACGCCTTGACCGGGATTCGAACCCGGATCCCCTGATTTCCGGCCAGGTGCTTTAACCAGTTAAGCTACCTAGGCGTCATTTCTCCCTGTGGAATATTAGATCAGCAGGTAACGTCGTTAAGGTTCTCGCTGCTAGTTCGCGAACCTTCAATTAGCAGTCGTACCTTGAAGCTGAATTGTACCCTAAGTTCATTCATTCACTTTAATAGTAAAACCTTAAATGCGATAACTGGTGTTAGGATTGTGAAGGTGTCAGCAGTTGTTTATGTTTGGTGTCGAGACACCCCCGGCGGCAAACACTTGCGGTGTCTTTTAGGGATTATTTCGATGTAGTTGAAGGACAGCTATCTAGATAGGGCACGCGATCGGCCGGCTGCGGGGAGCGGGAGAGAAAAGAGTGGACGAGAGCAAAATAGGGAGAGCGAGGGAGGAGGAGGAAAAACAGAAAGGGAGGGAAACTGGGAAATCCCGCGCTCGGCGTTCATCATCCACCCGACTTCTATTTTCCACGCCGCGTTCCATTTGCTATCCCTTTCCGGAATAATCGTCTGTGGCCATTCCGGCTAGCGGGAACCCTTAATATACTACCCCTCCTCCCTCTCCATAAAAATCTCACCCTTCCCCTTCTTCACGTACGTTCCCACGCGCACGAAACCCCTCCCACAACACGCGCCCCGTCCCCTTTCCCGACCCCTTATTCTATATCGGGAGGTATCGCGGTTGCGAGGAGAGGGACTCCTCGCGATAGGGAAGAGAGAGAAGGTGGTGGCCTCTCCACAGTGAACTGAGGCAAAGGGGGAGATGGAAGATTCATAAAATGAGCAAAACCGTTTCGTACACCCTTGGCACAGTACAGAGAAACGGCACTCACGGGCACAACACTCATTTTTTTTAAGTATCCGCACGGAGGAATCGAAATGGATGGGACCGCGGTATTTCGGAGAGGGAGTCGAGCGGCCGGGAGATCGGCGGTCGTCCAAAGCACGGCCGCCTGTCAATCTCCCCAAAGGGAAGAGGGTGGAGGGAGGGAAGGGAGTGGAGGGAAGGCGGAAGGGCAGAGAACGGCCCGAGGAGGGCCCCACTCGGTGCACTGGGAGAGGAGGACGGCAGCCGTGACGTGCGATTTGTATCTCCGCAGTCATATTCTAGGACTCGCAATTCCGAACAATTCCTCGTAAAACAGCATTGAATATGAACGGAACCGACAATTAAAACCGAAGAAACGACATAATTAGTCTGAATAGGGCAAAACCTGAACAGAAAGAAAAATACCAAACAATTTGTGGCGAAAAAAAGGTTTTAAAAACGCTCCAACTGTTAAGGTCACATTGTACCGAACACTCAAACTTAGATAATCCTGAGACAAACACGATATTCATACCCGAGGAGGGATTCGAACCAATGGACTTTGTGTTATGTAGCCGGTGCGTCACAGGCCTGTCCACCACTTTTTTAGAATCGAAACCGAAACTGAAAACCGATATTTATTTTTTTATCAAGTCAGCTCTCTTTTCGAAGTGTACGCGAAAGCCGGGGTTGTGTTATCGGTCAACAAATTAATTGATTCCCTCCCCTCGCTCATACCGTGCACTTATATGTTCTGAACTACTATGACGCTAATTCGATGTCATTTGTTTTACACTAGATAAAATCTTGTATTACTTAGTTTTCTAAAACTCGTCGGGTAGGATGAAAAAAAGACTCCGAACCGATTCGCTCACAATTACCGGAGTGATGTCGAATCTGAACCAATATTTTCCATTAATAGTTCAAAACGGAGCAACAAAAAGCATACTTAGATTTTCTAGCCGCACTTAGGACTACTATGGGACGCCACGGAACATGTGTCTCCAAAAGGGCATGTGGGATATTTTGACCGACTATTTCTGAAGCACCCGGGTGCGACTATTACCCGTTTCAACAGTCCGCTGCCAATGTCTCTCAGATTCGAAAGTAAGAAGTAGCAGTTGGAATCAAGTACATAAATATTTAGGGTCAGAGTCCGATCCTTAAATGAGATATCATGTAAGAGTCTATGTAGTTCAGCCTCACGAGTACTCCAAATGACAAGGAATCCTTTCGAAAACTAAGCAGTATTCACACCACTAAAGTCGGCGTACTACATACTGATAGAAATTATCCAATAGTTTTGGGAATCATACCAGACTGAATTCTGTGAGATCTTGAGACTGTCACACTGATATATAGCGTCCAGATATAAACATTAGAATTAGGAAAAGCGAATTCAAATACTGAAATATAGATTGGAATTAACAAAACGCATTAAATAGAAGGCACGATAAAATACCTAGAGCAGGTATTCATTAGTACTCTGTCATGCTTAGCGACTAAATTATGTTGAGCAAAATAATATTTATACGAGGAAATTCACTCCCTGAAATCAAGACATTCCTCCCTCACATAGAAAAATAAAGAACATGTCAAACACTGCTGCCGAGATGGCTATGCTAAACCGTACTAAAATATTGAACAGAAAAATAAATGGCTGTTCCTTACAAATTTATTCTTGAATACGACCCGGGTTTCGACGTAGATGATGACGTTCCACGTCAAAACCCGGGTCGTATTCAAGAATCAATTTGTGTGGAAAAACTAAGTATTTTCTGTTCAATATGAATTCAAAGTTACATGAAGTCACGCCTGAAACCATCAATTTCGTACTAAAATACATTCGTTTTCATTCACCACGTATTCTTCCGTGAAATCCACCGTCAGGAACAATGGGAATTCCCTTTTTATGTTTCATTAAACATGGCCACTGGGCAACAAAATCTCTAGTCTCTCGCATTCTTCAAGCAAGTCACTTCCACTTGGCTCATGGTGCCATATGTAAAACGTGATACTTCTTACCCGAAGGAGACATTTCCGTGGATTCGGAGATATTTCCTGCAGCTTGAAAACACTCCTCGATTTAGTGTGCACGCGACTGATACCCCCCGGCGGGGAACACAACTCTCAACCACTCCATGGTCACCTGCTACTATCATCGTGGAGTCAGGTAGAGAGGACCATTTCCCTTGCTAAAATTTGCTACTCGTTTTGCAGTGACTCAGCATGTTGTGCTCAGGTGTCTCTACGGTCGTCGGTTCCATGGTCGAGCGGCCAATTTGAATCCAGTGCGAGGCATTAAACACAAATCACAGGCACCTTGTTCGTCAGAAAATTAAACGGATGGAATTTGGCTCGTAGGCGCTCTGAAGGGAAGGAGTTGATTTTTCGACAAGTTGTAGGACCGTGAGGCTGATGCTATGTTGACCAAAATTCGAGAAAATTGCTGACCTCATTGGCTCATCATTGTGCGTAGTATTTTCCGGCCGATGTATCCCATAGAAACGTTATCCTTTCTTGATTGGTGTAATAACATGATCCTCACTTGTTCATTCCGGTGTAGCCACATACATGGAGTGTACAAACATACAGACAGACTCCTTGGGCTTGACTCCCGAAATACTACACTACACATAACACATTTGATCCCTCACCAACTTACTAATAGACTCGTATACAGCAGATAATTAAACACAGCGCGGCTCGGAATAGCCGAGAGAACGGGGGGCAAGAAGCGGGTCGAAGGAAGCGGAGTCGCGGGATCCGCCAGAGGTCCTCACCTTGTGCGGGAGCGGGGCTTGAGCGTGGGGCGGAGGGCACGATGCACAGCGTCTGGCGACGGTTGATGCTGCGCCGGCGGTTTGACTACGGGCTGCCTGATTCGAGACTGAGGACCAGCGGGAAGAGATGTGGGGAGCGGGAGGGACGAGAAAAAGGGGGAGGGGGGGACTCTCTATCGTCCCTTCCTTTCCAACGCACCCCTTCCCCTCCGCCACAAACCCCTCACCCTCCCTTTCCCCTCGCCACTGGCTCCATGCTTCCTACGTCAAATGTAGACTTCCGCGGCTATCTTCAGATTCCTACCGATTGTCTTCCACCACTCCCAACTCTTAGGATGCGCTTGGCTCTTGACGAGGCAAGTTTCGCAACGTATCCTCGCTCCAAGGTGTGCTTTTTCTTCATCGGAAGCTACGTTATTCCCTTGGATTGTTGGGGTTGGAGGTGAAGTAGGTGCTGAGGCAATAAAAAATACACTATGTTGTTATTGTTGGTATTACGAAAGGTACCAACAGCTGAGCTCATTTCTGACGTTAAGGACGGGTGGATATTTGAATATGGGTACGATTTTTGGGAAAAAAGAATAGTGGAGAGAAACCCGGCGTTAGCATTAGCCTGTTCTTTGCTAAATGTGCCTAGTGGTGCTCTGTTTAACGCTATATGCAGCGGACGGAGCATTGACCTGAAAAGTTCCACACACAAGTCAAGAAAGCACCAGAATTCCGCATAAAAATCTTTACCAGTGGTGTACGCCGAGCCTCGGTGTGATGAAATGATGCGAGGAAGCAGATGAACCCAGTGGAAATATGCGGGACCGAAAATTTCGTGGAAAAATTTCACGGTTTCCCAACTTAGTGCAAACACGACGCTTTCCAATTAGGCAGCTCCCTACTAAGGGCTGACCGATTTCCGCTTCTGGGGCGAAACACCACCACACTCATTCGTCATCGTGAGGAATGAGACGGAGGCTAAAACATCGCAAAACGGATTTCATTGGAGGACGTCTTTAACGTTTTCCGCTCAGAGTTCAATAGCTTCCAATTTCATCAGTATCTTTGGAAATCTGTTCCACTGGTATCTATCAAGTCCAGACTACTCGACACAGGGAAGAATATATGTGCTATCAAGAGGACGCGGAACGGTTAACGTCAGGGAGATGTATATCCGAAAATTCTCCAAATGCGGTAGACACACCTAACGGAGGCGTGATAAATGAGAGACAGAAATGGGAGTGAGATAAATATGTATGGTCATAAAAAAAACAATAAATCTTCTTTCCGTGCAAAGAGACGTCCTGAATAAACGAGGGCAAGGGCTGTCGAAACTATTTGTGTCACATTTTGCACAATTAGCGGAAATGCGGATGAAAAACGTGGGGAGTATCAGGGGTGTCGCAGTGGACGTGAGTAAGCAGGTGTGTGGAAATGAGATGGACTCAAAAGCCTTCAGGGGAAGGGTTTGGTACAGGCGCAGGTGACGATGCTATCGCCGCATTTCTAGTTTATTCCGCACGGCTAGGCTCAGCATAAGCGGAAGAAATAAACAGATTGACAACATCATGGCTTAAATTGAAATGTTATCAGCATTTTTAAATCACCTAGTATATACTTCAAAATACTTCTTGGCAATCAAAAGAAGCTGAGCAATTATTTTACTGAGATTAAACTGAAAAAGAGTGTCGATGATATAAATAATGGACCTAATATTAGACAACCGACAGTATGCAACTATAGTTGATAGCGTATCTACTTGTTTACTAATCAGAAATGTGGGTGAAAAGTAAAGAACCAGTCAAGAAAAAATTAGTTGAATATACTGATAAGTTTCTTGGATACCACATTTTATCACTTTTTGGATTTTGCTTTATTCGCTATTTACGACGGAAAAGCAAAATAATTTAATCCTACCTAGGAATTTCTCCATACAAGACCATTCAGAATACAAAGGGCACCAAACTGAGAGGATAAAATACCCCCAGGTGGATACAAAAGAAAAACAACATTTTACCAACAGTTACCAAGATATAGTGCAACCTTTAAATAATTTTAAAGTATTGAATGAAAAACAGAATCATTTCAAACTTTATTAAAACTACAAAAATTAAAATTCAAAGATGACTTCGTAAAACTAATGTCAATCTAATCGATAATAGAGCTATTCATTCCAACAACTGACTTTTATTTGAAGGCGCACTATTTTCATTGTTATGGCCTTTCCAAACACTCAGGGTTTTTTGACCTTCTTGGACTTTTTACTTTCTCCTTTTATAATTAATACGACTGCTCCGCATCTCAAGGCTCTCCTTTACTTTTGTTGATGTTTCCGGACACAGGAACACAACCACTTTCTTTCATCGCATTTCCCAGAATTAGATTCTGTAGACGGTTGGGGCTTTGTACGTGTTCCCCCATGACTACGGCAAGGCCGTTCGCAAAAATTATCTTCTGGGAAGCTTCTGGCCCATTCTTTACTTTTTCTAGGCCACGTCTATCCAATACGACTCAAGTGGAAGGAAAAAGTGTTACTTATGTGTTCGTACCTTATCAAAACCTTTGGCTACAACGATTCTAAATACATTCTACGCATTTCAAGAAGAGGCGTAATCAAGGAAATGAAGCTAGACTGGCGTGCGGATGATAAAAGAATATAAATTCTCCCGAGTACGGTATAGATTTTAATAGGCGTTACAGTAAGTAGGTACGGAGATATACCCTACAATTTCGTATCAAAAATTATATATATATTTACAATAATGTCAATTTTAATTGATCACAGTGATGTAAGCTTATGAATTCCAAAAGCAGTTTCATGAATAACTGACACAACGGCATTACTGAGCACATGATGCTGGTATTTCAATGCCATGTAGACTGTTGACATGATCCCAAATCTACAGTGCGTTGTTACAAGTTTCCCACCTTATGCCTTGAAATATTTTACTAAGAATACATATTTTATACATTAGGGCATTATATAGAATCATTCTCAAGTATAAAAAATATCTATCGCTCTTGTAAGAGAAAGGTTTCCTCGGTAAACCAATAGGAATATTTAAAAAATATCTTAAAAAATACGACAAATAATGGAGCCAAATTAATAAAATTCAACATTAAGGAATAACTTTAACAGTTTTTTCTGCCAAACTAAAGTTCCGCACGGATGAAGGCACAGAAAGTGCAGATACTCAAGTTGCTGTAATCTCAGGCTGAAGACAAATAAAAAAGATTGGAAATGTGATTTTTATCACGCGTTCGAGGATTTACGACTTCTTTTGGCCTATTTGAGAACACAAAATCCCGTGATTACTAGAGCCTTTTCACAGCAGATTGATACATCAAAGGAATACTTTTTATAGAACCCTCAAGGCGATGAACGGGAGGAGGCAACAGCCTTAGGCGTCACAAGGAAAAAAATATGTCTCCTATAGAGTCGGCAGCCCGCGACGCAAGAAAAACTGCGTGGTTGCGTGCATCGCAGGGGATTGAAACGTAATGGAGTGAATTTACGCAAAGGCTAAGTTTTTTTTACAATCAGTTGAAGTAGTAGTTTTGAGTTTTAGGTGCTTCAGCGTCTGAAGTTATATCGCACTGATTAACTTGAGATCTTATTCCTAAATTAAACACTACACCCACGGCCTGAGTGAGATTCGAACCTGCGACCTTAGGTTCGCTAGGCCAGCACGTTACCGACCTGTCTACCACGGCCGGTACACTAGTTCAAATGATGATTCCAAAATTCTTGTGACACTTGGTATATTCCAAAGAGTGTGGATCGACGTACAACTGGTACTACTTCAGGTACATCCAGGTACTAGATGGTATTAACCCCGAAAGGTTGTGAGTAGGTGATGCTCAGAAAATAGTGATTTGAAATGGTGCCCGTTGAAAATTGTACGTTAATTACTATGGCCTTCACTGAATGAGGTGTGTTCCGTAATAATCTTTCAAAGATTTCCCTTTCTGTTACGTAATTTGAGACGAAAAAGTAACTAGTATTCCGTATGCACACAGCAGTTGCATCTAGGAAACTACACTCTGATAAATCTTTCACTCATTAAGGCATGCGATACTTGGTAACTTGAAAATATATCCAACATATTTATCAAACAGTTGTCAGGCGCGGGTCGTCTTTTAGGCTTATTTTGCTCAACACCCACCATACCCGCCATGAGGAACTTAATGGAGTGCGAGATGAACAGATAATGGAAGGTGAAAACAGGCTCTGGGAAAGAGTTGGACGTGAAGAAGTTAAGAGCCATTTTACATCAAGAGTGGAATTAAAAGCAAATATTTGCACCCACTCCCATTAATGGAGTCCCAGTCTGAATGAAAACCAATGGCGGGACGTGGGAGTAAAAACTGGGTACTGACGCATAACGTGAGTAATTCGTCATTCGGTAGCCAATTATGATAAACAAATAGCAGGGAACCACAAGACTCTAATTGAAGTAAACCATATTAGTTTCTACGCTGTTTAACGGCTAATTTTGAGGTTAAGGGTTCTAGTCGATGCCACACAGAGAGCCAATTCACACCTATGTTTCTTCTTTCTAGAATTTTCACAGAATACATAAATTTGGTATATTCCACACAAAATGTTAGTTCATACTAAAGCCTCATCCTGATTACGAATATGTGAGGCATAAATCAAAGAATAAGGACTTATATCGTAGGCTCCAGCCAGTAACTACATTCTTTAATGGGGCAATTTTAGCTTGACTGATGATCTGACTAATGAAAATTAGTATCTGAAGAAAATTTTCTCAGGAGTCGAGCTTATGGCTGAAATTTTGGAATAGTTTCAAATAAATTTTAAATACTAACATTATTTAGTTTTTAGACTGCAACTCAAATTCTATCCATTCTTTTGAGTTCGCTCAACTCCTTGTGTGATGATAATTTTTCATTATCTTTCAAGATGTTTGACGGTGAAATTAGTGTTTTCTGATATTCCAGCCCATCATATTACCATCGTTGCTGCACCTTCAAAATTGTAGAGATGCGTAAGCTCAATGGACGCCATAAAAAGGAGGTGAGGCTAAAGAAATTTGATAGCTAATTTTCACAGCATCAACTATTTAGTAGTGCTGAAATCATAACGAGCAATATTCCACAAAATAAATTTTTTTGAAAATATTTTCTGAAAATAAAATTTTTCTGTATTAAAAAATTTTGCTTCATAAAAATGTTATTTTGCGGCAAATTACTCGTTGGTATTTCAGCATACACAAATTCCACTTAATTTCGCTAGAATCCTAGGATTTTATGTTCAGTAGAGCTGAAAAAAGTTCCTATCCATTAATGATATTCGTGTGAAACTGATTAGTTAACATACTTACAGATTAGTGATAATACTTCTATGCAGAACGACATATCTCTCTTTCATATGACTAACTAGTATTCTTCTTCTATAGCTCTGCATACTTCCTTTTCACCACCATTCCGTCTGAATTGTATTCTTTTCTCTCTTCCCCACTTACATAAAGTTAACCCCCCAATCACGTCCTCCAAAATACTATCGACATTTCCAACTGTAGAGATGAATCACACTCTCTCCTCCTACCTTCCTTGATCGACTTTTTTTCCTGCCCTAAAACTTCCATCACTTTCTCGTTTGCCTACCTTTCCTCATGCCTTACATTTCCATCCTTATCCAGCAATTAACGAATTAATTGAAATAACGGAAAATGTATCACCTAACGAGTAAGCGACCAAACTGCATCCGATGACCGAATAGTTGCTAAAGAGTAGTACGTGATGGAAAAAATATGACGGGGGAGGGGCGAACTTCGCGTCCCGGCGGCAAAATGGAGAGCGATGCTCCCGTCCGCACGAAGCTATGTTTGGGGTTGGGCTGGAATTGTTTGCTCTCCACTTAGAAGGGCCGAGGCGAAAGGAAGACACCAGCGCGCAAAACAGAGGAGAGACAGTGGGCGCGATTCGGTGAAAAGGCCTTCGGACGCTTAGCGTGATGCTTACAGCAAAGTGGGTCGCCACTCTCGCCGAATGTTTTCATTCGGTCTTTGTTTTCGGGAAAGCGAAGCTTAAAGCAATGCTTAACAACGTCAATAATAACAATAAACGGTAGCCATAAATATAGTGAATTTTAAATATCTAATACGACAAAACGGAAAAAAATAACGGCAATTTTTAATCACGAAAATCACGATGGGGTAATTTTTCACTCTGTGAAAGCATGAAGTGATGATCTATCAAAATCATCATCACACCAATGAGATTTTTTGATAACCCAGGCAAAAACAAACACTCGTAGTTTTTTGCTTCCATCTTATCCGCCTCTTATGTTTGGGGAGAAAATTAAACTATACTTTAAAAAATGAATGCGTTATATTAAGGCCTCAATTGTGCAGGGCTTTACTCAATCGGAAAGCATGAGCCTTAGTGACCTTTAAACATAGGCTAAATCTCCGTAGATGAACTTGTCTACCACAACAGCCAAACCTTGGGACCTCCAAAAATGCAATGTAATCATTTTGAACAAATAAAATTGTGCTGAAAAAGGGTAACAAATAAATCTGTTAGGACGTATAAAAAATAGAATTCTCTACTAAATGAATCCACGACGTCACCATAAGTAGCTCGTCGCAATTGAATGAATAGAAATGGAAGGCACAGTGAATTTCACAACTGAAACAATTCTGAGCTGTGTCAGCGGGAAAATGGGGTAGGCACCAAAATATTAGATCAATCTGCCTGCCTGGAATGATAATTTTATACATAGCTGTCACCATTGTTGATTATTTCAAAACTTCTTGAAAACTGCTAATATATACATCATTTAGCGGCATGTAAGTGCAAATACAAGAGATGAAAATTGGCTGAGCGAGGGTCTGACCAGGGAGGGTGTGTTTGAAACCGTCGATATGTTTCGAATAGGTAACCTAGAGTCACGAGGTACAAACACGAATGTTTTACAAATGTAGTCGAGTTTAAATCGCTCATAATTATTTCAATCATTGTTTTCACTCGAGTTTTTCTTATCCGGGAGCTCTATGCTCAAGACGGATGAAAAAACTCAAGTAAAAACCAATGATTGAAATAATTACGAGCGATACAAACACAAAAAAGTTTCGAACCATTGATGTTAATACCACGTGACTCCTTGATTACCTATTCGAGTTAATCCCAACGGTTTCAAACACAGTCCCCCAGGGGCTTTAACAGGGAAAGTTACATTTTTCAACTAGCAAGCGTTATTTATTGTCGTTAAATCAAATGGTTACAAGACACGTAGATAAACATTTCATTTTAAATGAATAAAGACTACTGAAAATGTAGCAGTGATTGCCCCCAATACTTCCTTTTTCCATCAGGTCCCTAAGTTTTAACTTTTTGCAGAAGCTTTGGTAACGGCTGAATAAACGAGAGGATGTCGGTGAACTGCGTAGTTCATCGTAGCAGAGATTTCCTCACGGGCGCAGGTCTGAAGACTGCGTCACTACTGCGTATAATCTGCGTAGTTTACGCTGTTAACTGCGAGATATGACGATCAGAGCGTACAAGAGACTTGTGAAAAGAATAGGTACCGCACCTGAGATTAAGCAGAATAGTATAACTGATTAACGCCTACATGCCAAAAAAGAGTATTTTGTTTATTTGACGAAAGGATCTTAAAAAAAATCAAGGGAAATATTAAAAGATGGGAACTGCGCACTTTTAAAAAGATGCGAAAATCACCAATTTCCACAAAAGTGTTGATCATCAAAGGCGCTGCCTTCTTTTCTCGGTTAAAAAACACCTTTATAACCCCATACATTGAGAAAATGCCGGTTGTGAATGAAATTCTATGAAATGCGTTATGATGGAGGCCAAATTGGCCAAACATAAACGACAGTTACACAGGCGAAAGGAATAAATTCCAAAGCGATGGGAAGTGGTCATGTGGGCTTAGAAACACGGGAGGATAAAAGAAATTAACCGACCGTGAAGTGGAGTAGAGGGGCGAAGGGAAAACAAACACTCAAAAAGGACGTTATGAATTATCGGAACGGCTCCCCGAAATCGGCAAACAAATGAACGACGTCATCCGAAGGATGGATTTATCCTCTGGGGATTCTTTTACATTGGGGCACCGATCCCATCACGAAGAGAGGAACCGGGAACTCGCTATTAGCCAGTGAGCGCCGCTGAGGAGACCGTCGCTAAGCAGCCAGGAAAGTTTATTTATTCTCGGGAGAACAAGAGGATGAGGGACGAGCGAGGGGCGCGGGACAGAAAGATTTTCGAAAACTTCTCTCATGGCGTTTTCGCTCATTTGGATAGCAGCGCCTCCGTCTGAGGAGAGGGGAACTACTACTGGAATGGGGAAACGAGCCAACTAAGTTCAAACTGCTTTTGTGAGTGGTGAGGGAGCGAAGCAAGACGAGAGAAATGCTTCCGACACTAGGCGTAAACTCCATATTCATGGACGAATCCATAGACGTCTTCTTTGTGTAGCAAACTGCTAAGAAACGAAGAACTGAAGGTAAGGTTTGAAGGCTTAGGAGAACGATTTCCTTATAAAAAGGCAAACTGCAAGTCCCATGTCCCTTTAATCATATTCTTCGCCATTTATAGAGTAACCACCTAATGGATATGAATTACACAGTAACACAGGTAGCATGGCAGAAACTGGTGTAGGACGAGTATTTCAGTTACTTCACTAGTATTTTGGATGAAGTATCGAAAACTAGGCAGTAGAATTACTTTGGAAGAAAAACAATAGCATTATTAAATGCAATTATTGAAGTAA
This sequence comes from Platycnemis pennipes, assembly GCA_933228895.1. Lineage (NCBI taxonomy): Eukaryota > Metazoa > Arthropoda > Insecta > Odonata > Platycnemididae > Platycnemis > Platycnemis pennipes. The sequence continues at coordinate 123,960,026 of OW121851.1, read as the reverse complement.
TATGCCACTTTTGCAGGTATTAGGAATGATTAGATTCTTACAGTAACATTTCTCATCCAAATCATAGGAAATTCCAATTATTCATTGATTTATTGTAATTTACTTCAGTGTTTGATAATTCATGTACTTTGGTGCATTAGATAGATTCACTTTAGACCTGTATGCCGGAATTTTAGGTTCAAAATGACAGCAAGACCACATAATATTACCACTGTCTCTAATTACTAACGGTAAATATATTTGCAATAAGCAGTGTAATAAAAAAGTTTGCCATTGATCTAGTTTTTTGACAATACATAGACTTATCAGTTCACCTCATGGGTAATCATATTTATTGATCAAATATTAAGACACTTGTCTCTCCTGAGCGGTTAATTCACCAAATAGGGCATGCTCTGTCATATGAGGATTCAACAATTTCTCATTCCATCAGGTTGAGGGCTTTAAAAAAAAAAAAAAATAGTATACACCCTGCCTAAAAATATTTTTTACTGTTATGATGTTGCCTTTTGAAGCAAAAGAGTGCAAAACTAGACTAAATTAACTAGAACTAGACATGTAAGTATAAAATAAAAAAGCAAACATTCTTTAAAATAGCCAAATCTCATGTACATACGTAATATGTCATAGAATAAGGCAAAATTGGCGATTTATTATTAACACCCTACAGCTCATATCTTTGCAAGATAAGTACTGTAGAAATATGAAAATATATGGGTAATTCCACGTCAATTCGACCAGAAAATCGGCAAAAATGACCCTTAGGGTCACCGATTTTTACCAAATTTGGCATAACAACTCCATCTGATAAGAAAATGAAAAACACAAAGCCGTTTTGCAAAAAACGCAACCGTTTCCGAAATATTGCAACGTTGCAAAATTCGAATATCGCAAAAGTTCCTACACATTTTACAATACATCGGCATTGATAAATGTCCCTTCGATTTTTACTGCACGCATTAATATTGTAATTATTTACAACTTTCACAATATAAGGGATGCGTTGGCTGTAACAAAACTTGTGCATGAAGTGATTGCAAAAGATTCCGTCAAAAATTTCTCATGCCAACTTTCTGATACTGTTCAAGTTAGCTGTATGTAAAGGTAAAAGAAGGAATTTAAGACCAGAATGCGAACGTGTTTAAAGATGCGAATAAATTTTATTTTACTTATTAAAAAGAGATAAAAATAATATTTACAACTCATCTAAATGTTAAAGGTGAAACTAATTCCGTTGCCTCACGTAACAATTTATTTTTTCACTAATTCCGGAGACTTAAATCATTCGTATGCATGAAGTCATGATGGAAAATTGTTTAAAACATGTTTAAAAAATGACCAATCATATTAACGGGTCCGGGAGCAAAAATATGGGATGTCAGGGTGTTGCCTTAGCTTGGGAGGCTATCGTATGCGAAGAGAAACAAAATATTAGTTTAGATGATATGGGTAGCGCTCTGCCTTGCCCGTTGTTTACCCTGAGAGTAAAATTGGAATGGGAGATGGTGGGCGACGGAGTGCACCCGTTTCTTTGAAAAAAGGAACTGAGAAAGAGGTTTCGGAGAACATGCTAAAAGAGTATGTGAGGAGAGTAGTACTGGAAGCCGAAGACGGGACAAGGTTTGTTAATTGTTCTCCGAGGCCAGGTGCCGCTCTTCATAGATTCTCAGGCTGTGGTTACACCTGGGCGAAGCAAATAGCAATATGCACGGGCAAGGAGTTGGTATACGGTTAAAACTTGGTGAGAAGAAGATGAATGAGAAAGTTACAGAGATCTAAAGACACCAGAGTACCATACGGTCGGCCGGCATAGGCGGGCGCCGCGGTGACCGGCGGGCGTCACACCTTCACTCAAAAATATTTTTCCTTCTTAAACGAAATATTACCTCTGGCAAACTTTTTCCAAGTTGTAGAGAAGGGTTGAGTCTATAACGTATAAAAAATGAGCAAAATCAAAGGATATATACATCGTCAAAAATCGATTTTAAACTTTAAAATTAATATACATTTTTAAAATTGTTTATATTTCACAATATAATCCTTTATTATATTTTTCCAATTCATGAAATTTAAAATAAACCCTTAAGCACGTCTTTAGCTTTAATAGCCTCGGAGATATATCGTAAAATGTGTAGTAACTTTTGCAAAATTCGAATTTTGAAACGTTGAATATTTCGGAAACGGTTACGTGTTTTGCAAAACGGCTTTGGGTTTTTCATTTCCTTATCAAATGGAGCCGTTATGCCAAATTTTTGTCAAAATCGGTGACCCTAAGGGCAATCACCTGGTCGATTTGACATGGAATGACCCATGTATTTATTTTAGCAATACAAGGAAATATGTTGCTCTGTCCTAACATTTTGGATATGCTGCATAAGTGCCATCTTAATTACCAACTGGAACGCATCTTTAGTTTAGGCTTGATACTTAAAATATCAAATGCAATAACACCCAACCTCATATACGGGGAGGAGGGCATAAGTGATTTATCTTATATGGGATAATAAGGCAAATAAGGGATTTATCTTATATTGATGAAATTGCCATCACAACAAATTGATCAATATAAGATAAATTCCATGAACAACCCACTCTACTGTAAGAAAAATCTACTAACAGATGGAAATAAAACCATGCAAAAAGGGAACATTTCAACAAACTTACATCTTGATAATACTAGGGGTTGAGGCACTCTAAGAGAATATCTCTCTAGAATAACTCTGAGAGAGGCAATAACTCTAAGAGAAAAGGCAAGGCAGGAAGTATTTGAAATAGGGTGTCATAGGAATAAGGCAAAGATGTAATAAATATAATTATTGATAAACCAAGAGGTTCTAAGAAAGAGGGAAAATAGGAAAGTCTGATGAAAATTCTGGATAAAAGATTTGTCAACCTCATTTAAGATATGACAGTGTGATGTGTAAAATAGCAAAGGAGATGTCATACAAGATGTAAAAGGCAATTGGAAAAGGATGAGAAACAGCAGATATGAGAATGTACTGAAGCTTGAAGACAAAACATTAATATGGAGATCAATGTCCAACCAAACTTAGAATAAATTACTAGTAATAATGATGATGACGAAGATATTTAAAAAAGCATGCAAGCTTACCTGCTTCTTCTGCACCCTCTGCTTCTCCACTTGCCTCACTAGAGATGGACTCTGGGCATTGATAAGTGGCTCCATTCCCTGAAGAATCACCTGGGCGCCTAGGAACTTGTTGAGCAGGGCACGTGCCTCACTATCCTCTGCAGTGTCACCTTCAGTTGGTCCCTCTGGGAAGACACAGAAGAAAATTACGCTTAAAAACACACAAAGTTACTATGCACTTTAAAATGTGCGTTAAAGCTGATTAAACTCTACAGTTATTCATTAATTTGAAAGTCACAAATAAACTAATCTCTGATTGTCTTCCCGAGTTCAATTTTGTTTGATATTTTATTTTAACTTCAAATAATGTTTTTTTCTTTATCGTATATTACATATTACGTTCATGTTAGATTGAGAAAGCGCTCGCCAAAAGCATTGCCGTCACACACTCTCGCTGGAAAGACCGAATCTCTTCACGAGAACGCTCTACGAATACATGAACAACGAGACTTGATCCTACAGGGGAAAAGGGTAAACGGTAAAAGCTTCTACCCCTTGGAGTAGGAAGAGATAGGAGAAACGACGATAAAATGGAGTTTAGTTTTCTGTTTCCGTTTTATGCCCATGATAAATTCTGGCAACTTTTCCAAGGGCGAAAATTTGGCTGTCGGCTAGCAGATGAACGTATTTAGGGGCGATTATGTCAGTTGGTAGGGCACTTCTCCAGCGCGCGCCGTGTAGCTATTGGGCTCCAAGCACTATCGCGATATTCCGCGTGAAAAGCTTATGATATTCCTGATGTTGAATCACCTCGCGGCTCATAACCCTGAGGACAAACCCTTTCTTTCGATTTCACGAACGCTCATTGCGCAATTGTTTCCAACGGAATTATTACTTGATCATATAGTGTGGATATAGCCATTAAGAATCTTGGATTAATATTTTTACCCGTTGAAAATATGACTGACGGTAGGAGTAAACATACGAGACCATTATTTAATCCCCAAAACTATCAAATTTAAACTTTCCCGCAAGTAAATCACTGGTTAGAGAGAGCTTAATTCATCATAGAGAAAAGTTTCCTTTCCGTGAACCCTCTACTTATATTCGTTTGAGTGTAGTGCATTGGCTATGGCGTGGCATTATTCCTCCTAAGCTGCGGTAGTTTACTGCACTGTGTACGTGTTGCAAAATCGTGTGACAAAGCCCCACGATCGAAAATCACTGTTTGGTATAGTGGTTGTTTCATACAGTTTTCCAACGCGAGAAAATATATTTCAACGAATAAAATGCGAATAAGCAATTAATCCCTTCCCCAAATATTTTTTTTCTCTTTCCTTGGCAACGAATATTTGTAATCTTGCACGAGCTGCCCTTGGTTATAAATCCTTTGGTAGCATTTTCTACACATATCCTCAAAACAAAAATTTTAACAGCTTTAGGATTGTGCTAAGTTTTCTACTAGGAAGGTAATCCATAAGTCTTGACAAACTAGTGTGTAACTACTGAATAAATCATGTACTTCAAATGTAAAGAGGCAAATCAAAAAAGGTAACACCGGTTTGATCCGTATAATAATATATTTTTGCATCAATGCAACTACTTCAATGCATTTGAAGAAAAAATAAGTTTAAAAAGTAATTTTCAAATCCATATTCTTTTTCGGCACACCGAAATTGTGACTAACTATTCAGCCCGATGGTTTGCACAGGGTTCACTATCTCTCCGCGAGGCCCATAGAGAAACTGTGGAAAACTCTAATAATCACCAAAACGGGAACGAAGAGTAAAATAACCTTAAAATATGGCTGAGAACTGTTAATAACGCCCGAGCCCTTCATGAAATTACTAGTCGCAGATTCAGTTATACCGTTAAAATAAAAACTTTTTAAGGTACCAACAAGAAATGTTAAAATGTGACAATTTTACCAGCAACAGTGGGTTACCTATTTTCGGCGCAGAAATTATGTGCACTCGAGTTTGGATCCAAATGTAGGTGCGGTAGATATAGACAAGGATAGGTTGTGTAAATCAGATTACGATATTAGATGACAATTTTTTCATGCAACTGGAAGGAAAATAAAAAATATGACTTTTTTCCCCATTAACCCGGTATTGCGAGGAAAAAATACGTAGAATGCCACGTGGGTAGCCTACATTCGCTGGGGGTCAGGTGGACATCGAGAGCTACGGTACTGCGCAAAGTTCGATCCCTATCGTAGTTTAAGTTTTTCTTTCAGTCATTTTCAATTTAAAACCCTTAAATATAAATACTTTTTTATACTTTTATCGTTTAAATTACATTTACGAATGTATCACTAAAAAAATAGGAATGGTCGGATCTAATCCAAAGACCCACGGTTCTTACATTTCATTCACTACTGAAATCAGATCCGAAGACAGTATAAAATCAGATCTGGATAGGAGATTTTTAAATTTTGCTGCTTAGTGATCGATGCGCCCCGCGAATGGAATGTAGGTACGGTAGACACTTACAAAGAGAGGATTTGTAACTCGGGTCACGAAATGAGATGAAATTTTTTTCCGTGCCACTAGAACAAAATCAAGAAATACATGTCTTGGCTTTTTTCTCCATAGGTACGGATGCGTGGGAAAAAAATTAAGCCGATTGTCACGCGGGTCGCCTACATTCGCCATACTTGCAAGAAAATATGATAGATATTGGTTATAATTGAATAAGTTGTTGTCGGGTTACGAATCAACAAAGTCGGCACTTAGCTCAACAACCGTCAAAAACAAGTACTTTTTACGTTAAAACAGTTGCAAAAAATATTTTTAAAATCTTGAAACATAAATTTACCGTTAAATAACACAGACTAAAAAAGAAAAATGATGGCTTCATTATTTTTTCTGTGGGTCTTCTTGTTATATTGATATTTGTATCTAAACTGGAGTACACATAATTTCTGCGCCGACAGTAGGTTTGATTACGCTTTAGTGTTGCTTTCCGCCACTGAAACACGTGAGAAGCAGTTTTTATTGTAACCCGATTACAGTATATATGTGCTTTTGTAATACATAAGGCGCGAATACTACATTTTCGCGTTTGTGTGAGCATTAATAAAACAGATGAGTGCCAATTTATACTAAGGATGGGTAAGATTCTGAAAAAGTAAAATTTCTCTTACATTTTAACGATTTCCGACGTTTCCATTTAAATATCGGCATTTCCGAACTTGAAGTGCATCACCTACCTATTTCGTCTACTATTCCAATGACATTGAAATCCATTTCTATAAATTTAAAATTGTTTATCCCTTCGATTCCTTCTGGTACAAGGCCACAGAAACATCAACAGGGTTTATAGGGGTTTTCATTTTCATTTTCCCTGACTTTTCCAGGATTTCCAGACCATTATTAGTGATTTTCCCTGACTTTTGAGCGCCTGAAAACTCCAAGATTTCGGTTATTGATAAAGATAAAAGTGGTAGTGAGGAAGCAGAGAAGTCTAAACTTATGAAAAATTGTAGGTTTATTTTCATATTAGTCACAAAAACTTTCAGTAATAATATATCAACAACTTTAAGTCAACAAAATAAAAATTATCAATACCTAAATTGATATGCCTTCAGAAAGGGTTTTAATTGCAGAAAAAGATATGCAAAGAAGGCTAACCTAGCTTTTCCTTCACACCTGATGTCATGTTTAAGTAGCTCTTTGAATCAATCTTGATTTTTTCTTCCTCACATCCTTCTACAAATTTGGCTAAATGAAATCAAATTTGACTGAGAATAACTTTTCCGGACAAAGCGAAGCATTAGGTACTGGCAAAATCGCTAGCGGATGCAAATGAGATGCGCACACCTTTCGCCAATCTTTTCACCAAATTGTGCAGGCTACAGCCAGAAAGAACTAGAATGCCCCTGTGCTGCCTCCACAGCGAAGCCAGCCTGAGGCCAGTCGTCCCCTCCTTCACCCCGCCCTCCGCTCCTATGCGCAGTTTTTGATCTCTTGGCATTTTCCGGGGATAAATTCCGAAATTATAACGTTTTGCGATTTTTCCCTGACCACACGTTAAATTCCCTGACTTTTCCAGGATTTCCATGGCCGTTTTCATTTTCCCTGACTTTTCCAGGTTTTCCAAGATTTCCAGGTTCCTATAAACCCTGATGAACTGGCTGAAATTTCTAACGCGAGTGTATGTTTTTTTTCATCACTTTGCTTGCACTCACCGTTGTCCGCCTCCCGCATGCGGCTGAGCACATCCTGGACCCCGGTCACCTTGCTCTGGTTGCCAAGGAACGAGCGCCCGTGACTGCCGCTGCCCGCGGACCCGTTGGTCACCACCACGGTCCTCTGCTCCACAGTGACCGCTCCGCCGCCTCCGCGGACCACCTCGACGTCGTCGTCATCGTCCTCGTCGGAGACTCGGCGGACTCGCGAAGAGGACGTGGAGGAGACGCTGGTCACCATCTCGGTCGCAGACTTTTTCGACGTGGAGAGAGGACTCCCGCCCCCTGCGGCGAAAGAGGTGCACAAATTGTGTCAAATGGAGAGATGCATCTGAAATCTCTACAGCGCACCGACATATGTAGATTTTTAAGGAAAAAAAATAATTAAATTTTTTTATTTTTTATTTATTTTCCACTACCACTGAAAACAGCACAAGTGGCTTTTAACATGGGGGTATTAACAATGTAACATCAGATGAGAACACACATCCATGTCCTGAGTGGGTTTTTTCGCGGAACTCGAACCCGCGACCCTAAGGTTAGCAGACGAGGACTTAACCACGCCGCCATCGGGGCCGACATAAATGAATTAAATTAGGCGAAAAAGATTCTGTAAATTCGATTTCGAGATTTTAATGTCACAACTTTATCAATATACATGGAATAAACGTCATAGTTCGTAGCACAATTCATACTCCCTTGATGGCGCGACAGTTGTCCCGGGTTACGGAGACGGAGTCAGATCATTTCGCGAATCATTTCGTTCATAATCGGTCGCCACACATTTGCTGGTGACCTGGCGCTGTTGATCCTTATTGCGCGGAATACTACGTGAGAACGCATGTAATTCTAGCTAATGATTACTTCTTTCAAGTCTCTGGCAGTGAACGATGGATCGCGAGTCATTTACAGAATCTTTCTACAGAATCTTACCCTTTACAGAATCGCCCCCAAAGAGTCAATGGAGAGACATATGAAATCTCTATATCACACCAACACATGCAGATTTCTAACGGAAAAATTTAACAACAGGTAATCTGCCAGATAATCACCAATCACCAGACTTCTTATCGTGCGACACCATTTGGAATAAATAATACTAACGCTACGGCTGTTTTTCAGTTTTTTACCGAGATTTAACTCATATTTTCCGAGGTGTAACTAAAATCTATCGAGTTTTTACTTAAATCTGCGTAGTTAGAACTTACATTTGGGCTTATTCTCCCTTCCCTGTAAGGAAATAAAGAGTATTTTATCCCTGAAATCTACAGCTCTGGAAAATCCAAAAACAGTCTTTAGCTCTGAAATCTCCTTTCATCAATCATTGCAGGCTTTGTAATCCAATATTTCGAACCAAAATCTGTGAAATCACTGGCTTGACCTGGCCAAGCCTAACTTTTTTGGATGAATCAATCATGCGTACCACCATAAATGTGACTGATTTTGGAAGATCTATATATTAGAAAAAATAGACTTGTTTAAAGTTCTTGGAATTAGAATAAACGAAAAAACTGAGTAACAACTTCAATTTGGGTTTACCGCGTCCTTAGAGGATCTACGGTCACGGGAAAAGATAGGGAGAATGGAGGCCTATGCTATGAAGTCTCGTAGGCTTAGCTACTTAAAATCTCTGAGAGAAATTTGTGAAATAACTGATTAACTCCGTACTTTTTTGTTGAACGCGATTCAGAAGATTTTGCCGCTACGATCGACTTGTCTTTGGAGGACTTGATTGGCTACGTTACGTTATGGTAGATTTTGTTGGAGTCTCCTCACTTTCTTTTTCATTGATTTAAAAACAACGACTCCTTACCCACGCTAATTCTTTCTTCAGATCAGTGTTATTCTTACCTCACTTCATACTTCGAAAAATACATAAAGGTTCCGTTACTCTCCCTCTATTACCGGGTTCGAATTCCAATTCAGGAATAGATATCGTCTACATCTTAGGGTAAAGTTTACGCTATGGGGTGCGGTAAAACCTAGGTATGCTGAGTAACTTAATACTTATGACACTTTTATTTGAAAGTTGCTTGAATTAAATTTTTCGTAGTTTAATTTAAGAGTACATACAATGACGTAATTTCAAGGAGTGAAATGTGGACATGAAAAGCTAAAGCATTTTAATAGATGAATTCCAGAAACAAATTTTGGAGAAATTTTACAGAAAAAAATATCTACACGTGGAAAAGTAACACCCGATGCGTAAAATAATTTCAGAAGAGTTGAAAATATAGAGGATTGAAAATAGACACCTAAGGATATTATAACTTGGCATTTTTCACTTCAAGAAAAGAAAAAAAATGAAGAAAATATAATATAACACTGGAATTTTAAACAGCACGAACTTCTCTGAACTCAACGGTGTTTGGTTCGCGGCCAAATGCATCCCACGCCCGGTCTAAAGCTGGGCACTAGCTCCTGGGATCGTTAACCAGGGCCGACGGGCCAATGAATGCTAACTCTTCTATTTACATTCCTTATTTATTACACATATCACCAATAATGCCTAGAATTATCAGCAGTATCGAGTGTCCATCAGAAATGGCCGTGGTATCATCAGGAATATATATCATTACTAATCACAGAAATGCATCCTTCTTGAAGATAATTTCCTGCCTTTGGGCCGACAGCCAATATATTCCTTTCCTAAATCTTTCGCTCTCGAATACTAAATGTTTGGCTAATTAGCATGAGCGATATAGATTGGAAACTAATCGTTTTAAAACCTATGATTAAAACAATTAGAAGCATTCCCTAGTTTAAAACCCTTTGCAACCTCTTTAAAACTCCAAACGAGTAAAAATTTAACATTTTTTCCCATGAAAGCTCGTATTATCAAACTAAAAATACTAGTTACTGAGGGAAGAACGTAAACTTTTACGGAATCCGATTTTTAACGTTTAAAAAACGTATTTTGAGTAAGATTCAGCGCTAATATTTTTAGGTCAAGGGTATAAAAAAATTATTATGATCCCAAAATATATCTAATCAATATAATGACAGTCATCTCAGCGAGTCAAATTCTCAACATCGGGTAAAATATACCTATCCTAAGTTCATGACAAAGGGACTCGAAGCGCAAAATAGATGGTACAATTACACTGAATTGCAATCTCTGAAGTCCGTTCCGTTTGCTTTCATCGTCAACAGTGAATGTTATGATCAATGGATTGACCATAACATGCAAAAAAATAATGCGAAATCAAGCAAAGACAAATTTGACATGGGTATCCCCAGAATTGTATTTTCGTTGACATACCGGATTAGAATATTGGGCACAAAGAGCAAAATTTCATCTGGGACGAACATTGAGAAAATACCATGAAACTAAGAAAGCCATGATTTCAACCCAGGGTATTACAGACAGCTGCTCCGCGGTCCCTTTCAGATGAATTTTTAGAGTTGTTTACTCTTGCGCACATCACACTATCCCTCAGAAAGCCGGGTGTCTCACTCTAAAGTGTGCTCTCGTACGATATTCCACGCTTCTGATAACTCAACCCGGGTCTAATGATACATATTCACATATGACAATCTTTCTGTCTGATATATTACAGTGGAAATGTATATTATCGAACAAATAGTTTCGGACTTTACCTTGTAGAAATGTTATCATGTTGAAAAAGACAAAAAAAAACATTTGAAATAGTATAGTCCACAGAATTTTTTACTACCACTGACTAAGTTTTCAATAGATCACCGTCAATTATAGGAGAAGAATGGGGTGGTTTACCATATGTTTTATATTACTGAATCTCATAGAGTTTGTTTAATGAAGGACCCTAATTTTTCCATTCTTCGATCTGCCGAGTTCTTCTCGAGTTATAAGCAGCAGAAAATTGGACGTGCAAAGGACTTCTTACGTCATGCACTTTCTCCAATTACAACAGACTGCGAAGCTCCTTCGCCCAATCACAATGGGGGACACACAGCTGACCGTGCCAATGGAAGTGGTTGTTAAAGACTCCATGAGGATTATTTCGAAAGGCATTGCGTATTCGACTGAATCGTGATTTGTGAATAAGCAAATTAACATCAGCCCACTTTTAGTCACACCAAAATGTATGCGAAAATATTTTGTTGTTCAGTTGTTTTGTGTTATTCGCACGATGTGACATAATATTTTCGGGCAGACCTCCCCTACCCACCACTCCCGTTATTCCTCCAAACAGTCAAGGACGGGAGGTGAATGACGTAGATATCCTTAACGTAGCTCGTTCGGTGGACGTCACCTTTTGCTTCTTTTGATGTTCGCTTTATGAGCAAATGGGTCTGGTTAGAAAATTAATTTTTTCACTAAAATAGATTGTTTTGTTTCCAACTAACAATTTCGGTTCCGAGTAAACTCCCCCATTACTTGAAAATGATGGTGATCCATTGAAACCTTGGTCGGTAGTGAAACTATTTCAAGTTTTTCTTTCTATTTTTAAGTACCTATATTATTCTCTTTTAAATTATAATAGGCTATTGATAAGTGTGTCGTAATTTTATTTTTGAACCTTGAAGCCCTCAGCTGCTATCACAAGACGACAGCAGAAACATCGTTTCTCGAACAAGTCGTTCTCAGATAATTAAACACCGACATAGGCGGGGTTCAAACCCACGGCTTACAAGTCTGCAGCCATGGGATTCACTGTGCCACCAACGAGGCTGGACAAAGGATGGGGCACACAGGCATCTGTTCTCCAACGGATTCGAGTTATTTAAACCGAGACGAGGTAGAGATAGAGAGAGATGGAGGATGAGTCTGCGGATGGATGGTCTCACTTACTGTCGTTTTCCACGGAGCGCCGCCTCAGCTGCTCCGAGTGTTCGCCGTCGTCCTTCTGACTCGACACGCCCCTCGTCGCCACCCTCCGCTCCACCACCTCGCTCGTCACCGTCTTCGTCCCTGCAAGCACCACGGGGAATCAACGACAGGGCAAGCCAAAGGAAAACCAAAAAGAAACCTATCCGCCTATCCCAAAACATCCGACCACAGAGGAACATTGTGCGATGATTCGATAGGTACTATTCGACATGAACGTGATATCATAAAGGTGCGTTTACACGAGCAGTTGACAGCTATGACAGTCGCGAGATGTGCGATATGTATCGCTAATGCCACTGCTACGATGTGTCTGTCCCAATTTCTATGCGGCTTAAAGCCGCCACCTCGGCGTTGTCATGACAAAGAAAAAAATGTCACTAGTGATTGGTGCTTACATTTTCATAAATCTTCAAACGATAAATTCCACTGGCATTTATTTCGTATAACCATTCTTTAAAGAGTGGACTATTCCCTTCGGAGAGGGATATCCTTGTTGCTACGCATATCCAAATTCCCGGTATCAGACGCCATGTATTGCTTTCCGTTGGCGAATGTGCAAGATACATTTCCGCTGGAAAGTAGACCTACTTCCATTTTGATAATAGCTCGAACTTGGATCGATTGTGTTCAATACATGTCCAGCATTGACCTGAACTCGCATTGCAGTTGATGCGTACGAGTGTGAGTGGGACTTCGCAATTGTTAGCAGCTTACTATCATAACAGTCAACTGCTACGTGTATCATAAACTGCACGTGCTGCTACTATCATAAACTGTACTGCTACGTGTAAACGCACCTATAGGGTGTAATAGTACTCGTATATAGCTATATATCTTGGATCTGGGGTTCCTCGGGGTGTATCACCATTGAAGAAGGCTTCCGGGTCTTCCTCCACGTTGATATGTCTCTGGGCGACAACAGTTTATCCAGCCATCCTACTGGCGTCTTTAGGTCAGGTGACCTTTTAATCGGAAGATGCCAGCAGGATGTTGGAGAAACTGTTATCTGCCAGAGACAAACCGCGATATATTCCATCAAATAATAGGCAACATTAACCGATTTATTGCGATATTGTCTATTTACATCGGAAAGTTGATACGTTGACGCTCTTACGATACGAAGTTTATATTACTACACTCTCATCCGTATTTTGCAGAGCCATACTACCGAGGCCACCGGTGACCAGGGTGCCTGCCTCTTTGAATGTCTATCATTGAACTTCATAAGTTTCTTGACCAGAATGACTTTCATGGGTAATATAACAATGCAATTGATACCGTAGTCATCACCTGGGTCGATGGCATTGCATTGGAAAGTTGATGAAGGCGAACAGTGACGATGATAGAAATGTGCATTCAAATACCATTCTTCAGCCATGTTTGTTATGGGAATAACATAGAACATTGTGATAATATTTTGGAGACAAATTATGAATGATCGACGCGAGTCGATAAATCATATCAATTAAAAATTAAAGTTTGAATTCCCGATCTTTCTGAAATTAAAACTTCTTTCGAACGTAATTAGTTTATTTGTGATTTTCTTTCAGCAGCATGAAAAAAGATCTGCAAAATGGTCAATGGTTAAATTATTGATCAAATAGCCACTGATTTTATTCGTCTACAACCTTGGTCAAGGAAATGTACTGAGGGACCAAAACTTCACTATGAAATTCATCAACAGAGGTAAAAATACTTAGGAAATGGCAAGGGACTGTATAAATACAAGTGTCAAGGATACTTCAATTATACTAAAGGTACTAATGAACCCATGCAGAAAACTTATAACCTACAAATTTATAAAAATCGTGATTTAGTAACTCAGTAAAGTTTTCGTTCTGTAATTTTTTCTCCAAAATACGTAGATACCTTCATAACTTTTCCGGGGTTATTAATTAGTGCACAAACCAGTAAATTCTTGACCCCAGGACAATAATTTATATAAGTAAAGAGCCAAAATATTTGCAATAAACGAATCACTTTTTATGTAACAAAGCATAGCCAAATGACTAAAAGCAAATGGCAACATTAAATGTAGAGCTAAGCATTTGTAAAAATAACAATAAGGCTTTAGTGATATTACCCAAACACCAAATATAGAAAAGAATTATATTATCCACTAGCTTAGCGTTAGATCATAGAGTACGTTAGAAGGCTATCCCAGGGTAAAAATGCGTAATACACTTTGGAGTGTTAAGACAATCGATGTCCAGGTCGCACTCATGGTAGGCCATAGAATATACATATCTCTATTACTACTGTTCTCCCTGAATCAGCGTCAAAATCAATGGAAACAATAAGAATAAAGTTACAAGGAGAGAATTTAGCGGCAATATAGCTTGCATCAGCCGGAAAGTATTACGCCAAACCAAAGTGGTCAGCAATTTCTCGGATCTTAGCTCAACAAGATGTTACTTCATCTCTGCAACTAGTCGATTCAGCAGTCTTTTTAGCCAAATTCCATCCGTGTTAACATTTGATAAACGAGGAGCGTGGGAATTCAGCGTCACACCTAATAATAATAACACCAGCCAATCGACTTTAGAAGTGACAACCTGGCGGGTTGTTTGAAACCGCTGAGATTATCTCGAATAGGTTACCAAGGAGTCACGTGGTGCAAACACGAATGCGACGAATGATTTGCAAAGTTAGTGTGTCTGAATCAGTCGTTACAATATCATTAATTATATTTTCACCCCAGCTTTTCTCACCTGCGTCGACTACAAATCCAACAGATAGGATAAAACACATGTGAAAACAATGAATGAGGTTGTAATAAGCGGTTTTAACTCATCAAATTTGCGAAATATTCGTGTTTCTACCATGTGACTCCTTGGTTACCTATTCGAAATAAACTCGACGTTTTCAAACAGAGCCCCTCCGGGTCTTTGCTTCCAAAACAATAACAAAGTGCAATTATTCACGATCAGGAGTAAAACAAATACCTAGGTACTATTTTCACACTATTATAAACCGATAATGGTTTCGACAACTAAGAGCCATCATCAACGTGATACCTTAAGTTAGTTAATGCTAGCATTAGCATCAATATTACTAAGATGATTCACGTTGATAATGACACTTTCCTAGTTGTTGAAACCATGGTCTGTGCTTAGTGCAGTAGGAGAATAGTACTTAGTTCCATGTTTAATTCATCAGCATTAATGTAACTCATTATTACAAAGTCACGGCTTATACCATTAATTGTAAAGAGCAATTACACATTTGGTAATGGTGATAGCCCACCTCTGCCTTACTCTATGGTCGAACGTCATTGCGTTACAGTATTTAGGCCGGGATTACAATGAACGTTTTCTGACGTGACGGAAAAGGACGGTGGCGGTGAACGCCAGCGTAGCGGCTCAATTGTTGGTGGTGTATCACGACGGACGGCAGATTGGCATTACGGCAAACACTGCCGTTTTCCAATATGGCGGCGCGGCGAACAGTAACCTCTTGGGTTCGCATTGGTGTAAAACCGTAAGTTTTTACATTTTTCCAAAACGTTTCTAACATGAGTTAAGTGTGAACACAGCAGGTTGTGCTGTGAAAATTTCATCGAAAAAGGCCGATTTTCAGCGGTCGAAAAAAAATTTTAAAAGTGTCACCCTCATCCGAACATGTACCCCCAAGTTGATTTTCAAATAACTCGTGTTTAGCTGACGTAAACCAACGCGACGGCAAAGCTAGACCTTGGCAAGCTTTCCTCAACGTACGTTGGCGGCACGTCAGCGTCCGTCCGTCGTGATTAGCTTCATTGCGTTCCCATTATCCTAACTTCAACAACGCCACCGTCCGTTTCCGTCACGTCATAAAACGTTCATCGTAATCCCGGCCTTAGTATTTCCATTATCCAACGTACGTACATACGTTACCCTGGGGTATATTGAGGTTCGTGGATGCATTGACCTGATGCTTTTTATTACCATATTTGCCTATCAGACCGCTTTTTTGCAGTCAAGAAGGCCGTTGATCGAATTACCTGAGTGGCCGTTGGAGACCATGGAGTTCGGAATGGCGGGGGAGGAGGCGGAGTGGGTGGGAGAGGTGGGAGGGATGGACTGGGGACCCTGTTGGCGGAAGCTTGCAGTGCGGAAGATGAGCCCAGCCTTAGGGTACGCTCGGGAGGGTGAATCAGGCACGCCGCTAGCCGCTTCTGCTGTCCAAAAGGGTTGTTAATGAGTTAACACACCAGAGGATTAGTAAATCTCTCATGGCAACAGTCATGCTCGATACCAAATATGCTGAGAAAATAGTTAGGATCAAAGCGGCATGAAAAAATTATTGAGGTTTGGCGAAGTTCCACGGGAGTGTGAACTTTGGAAATAAAAGCAGGCAGGAAAAAAATAAACATTACTTCCAAAATTAATTTTCTGTACATAATCAATACCAAGAGAAAAGCTTCGTAAAAAACACTGCAATTGCAACAAATTTAAGCAAAATTGGAAGGGTTGTATGCGTATAGAAACACAAAAGAGATTATTAAAATCATAAATATTTTTTCACTGTCACACTTTATCATATTGATGCTGAGTGAATTGATTGGAGTAACTGTGATTCAAATTTAAATAAGTTTTAAAATTAAATGAATCACTGAAATTTAAAAAAATAATATTGTTAGTTAATTTGGAAATGACAGAAAGGTAATAATAATAATATGTAAATTTATTGCTCTAGGACATTTGTCCTATGGAAAGGAGAGGAAAATACCATAGGCTTGCTTGCACCGACTTCGCGGCAGCAAATATCAGTTGCAGATATTACTATTATTTTAAGAAATAATTTCTTCAGATGTTTGTTTCATGTAATAACAAATTGACAAACTGTAGACAAGCCCAAGGTATCATAGCCGTTAAAGGCGGGATACAAACAGTTAAAGCACTTTCTCTGGGAGCAGACACACACACACACACACATAAAACACATTATGTAAGGCAAACATTTACAAGCTCATTAGAATATATACAACACCAAGGTATGAAATTGGGTTAAGAACATACAGAGGCACAAAGGTAGCCCATAGGTAGTTACACAGCCCATATGGATGGCGTCGACATTTTTTACCAAGTACAGAAAAAAAATGTACACACAAAGAAACATCTGTGCCCCAGTGGTTTCCTATTTTACCATGTCGTCAATTACTCTACGGTCTACAGGCATCTGGAATTAACCCTGGATTTGCTCCCACGCAACCTCAGTCACATGTTCGCAGTATTTTAACTTTGTCGAAACTGCTGACATGACGTCAAATCCTCCATTAATCTCATTTAAACGAAGTTACTATCGGAGGTAATTAGGATTACTAATGTACATTTTTGGCTTTATCTGCCTGGACCTCTTAATGTACAACGCATGAGGGCCATTGATTTAGATATCTCCGGAAATAAACAGAAATAAGATTTGCATAAGAACTGTGAAGAATCTGTCCGTCTGGATGTTGATTTGAGAAAGGAGGTTCTATTGTTCACCGATAATGTTCCGTCACGAAAGGAGGTTAAAGTCACCGTTATCCATCTTCAAATTAGTTGTGCTAATAGTGAACTCTAAAGCTAAGTCACTAAAAATAAGACTGCTCAGTCGTCCATAACGCATCTCTAGGGGGATCTGATTAGAGTGTGGTGACTAAAGTACTGGCCTTCCGACCCGAAGGCCTGGGTCCGATTCCCGGCAGTGGTGGATTTTCCAGCGGCAAACTGGCCCCTATTGGTGTACCTAGTGGAGGGCATTTCAAATTCAGTACTCCGTCCGTCGGATGGGACGTTAAGCCGAGATCCCCTTGGCGCCTTTCGTGAGTAGGCTAATGCCGACGCCGGGTTGCTCTCCACCCTTACTCCGTTCCCTGAAAACTCCCACCATTTTCCAGTTACCCACCAATCCTAAATGGCGCAAGTGACCTCAGCTGTCGGTCGCCTCCCTGGATTAACTAATTCATCTCTAGTGTCAAGTCACCCCCTAGCACACATTCTTGTGCGCTGTTGCAGGGCCAAATGTAAATAATGTAGATGATAACCGAGGGATTGACATTAAGTATAGGATTATCATTTTTTGAGCAAGGTGAAATGAAACGTTCTTCTTAACACTCCCGAAGCGCGAAGGAAGCCGGAATTTTGACCGCGCCGAGTTGAACTTCATCCGATCCCCAGCCACTTGGATGCACTCCGCTCCGCGTATCGTGGGGGGATGGGAGGGAATTACGTTTCTTTCACGAGAGCACCCCGGCCAAAGAACTTCGAACCCGCCGCCCGGATAGCACTTCCCCCACTTGATATTTTCAAACGCCCGTCGGTGAGTCGTTCACATGGGGGGGTCGTTCACACTCGGCAGTGTGCAAATAGCGAAATTAAGTGAACCTCTCTCCAGAACACGTGCATCCGATGCAAGAACACTGCAAGACACACGCCTCGGCGCCTTGCTCGTTCGACTCCTTTACTCCTCCTCTTCCTCTCCCTTTTCCGGTATTCCTTCCGTACCCCCAACTTCTCTTCCTGAAAACTCTGTAAGCGTCTTACTTTCTTTCTTTCTTCCCGTCTCCCTTTTCTTCTCTTTTAACTCACCACACGGCGATGGAAATAGTACGGGAAGGATGGTGGCGCTTTGCCACCGAGTGGGAAGGAGGCGCCGTGAGGGAGGCGCGTACAGCATCTCATTCTTCCCGCATCCAATGCCTGCCGCTCTTCACATCCTCACTTTCCTCGAGCACTCCTTCCCACATGCAAGGAGCAATTTCTTTCTTACACTGCCAGACTTTTGAGTTTTATGTGCTCCAATGCCTTAGGTATGTTGTCCAACCATTACCCATAAAAACCTCAGACAAACCCGACATCCATGCCCGAGGCGGGATTAGAACTAGCGACCTTTGCGTTGCCAATCCGGGACTCTAACGACCAGTCTACCGCGTTTGGCACTTTCACAGGTTTAAAAGGAACGCTGTGCGGTACATTCTGCATCGTGGGATCACCTGTCGACTTCCGTTCCAAAAATGGGGAGAGAGAATCTTTCAGACATGAGAAGAGAGCGTCAACGACACCTTACTTTACTTTCGCAGTCGTCTTGAAAAGTGCCGATGAGTCGTACAAATTTTTCAAGCATAAATGATAAGACTAATACAGCAAACGTTAAAAGAGAAAAGTGGCAAAATTAATATTATTTTACTTCCCTCTCTTCTTTTAGTTCGAGACGAACGCTCTGCGAGAAGTTATGAGTAAAATACTTCAATTTAATCCAAACTACAATTAATATACTTCTTAGCTATAAGAAGAAGCGCGGATAATTTCACAATATCTTTTTTATCTTCAAATAATTTTCAAGAGAGCAATTTTCATCATTAAAATGAACGACGCCAGAACAAGTCTAAACTAAGTTGTAAAATACTTTTAAGTTATTACAAAAATTTAAGAAGCTACAATGTATTAATGGCTGAAATAATTCAAATTAAGACAATCCATATTATAATCCTACAGAATGGAATTCCATGCGGCAATAAATGATAAATAACGAGTAATAGGAACCTCAATTTCATCCCTGAAGGCGTAGTTTCATAGGAATATTTTGCGCACTAAACGAGATCATGTTGTACCCTTTCAGCAGCTCCCCCTCCCGTCCAACAACCTCTCTTCCGGGTCTCACACTCCAAATAGGACGCGGCCCTTCGTCAAAATCCACTTGGACGAGGAATGGGGACAAATTTCGACTCCGTCACGGAGCCCCAAAGAGACGCACTTGGAAGCCGGCACGACAAGGAGATGAAAATCGCCAGCTGAACGAGATTTGACGCGGCGTTTTGCGGAAAATATATTGGGTTACGAATCACACGCCGCTCGTGGAGATGATGACAGATGACAATCGGAGTGATGCCTTTATTCAGAGATATATCGTATTGATTGAACTTATTCGGCGATACAACTGAGTGGATGCAAATGATTTATGTACACATCCCCTTTTCACGTAATGGATTCATCATTCAAACAAAAGTTATTGAAGTTCACTAAAAGGCTTATGAAAATCCCATCATGAACAGATAATAAAATGTAATTTAAAATAATTATACTTGTGTGTTACGGCTCAATCATATCAGAACTCAGCAATCGAAACATTGGCAGCAATGGAGGAAAATCTGACCCAGTAGAGATACCCAGTATTCTCACCCTCACACCCTACCGCTCATTGTTACATTTAGACTTTTCTTCTCTTTCATCCGCGCTTGCCCAAAATTCTCCCCTCCTTCAACACACCCTCTAACCCCGCTGGCTGAAGATAGAAAAGAGACGAAAATATCAAATAATTTTTTTCATGTACAAACTGACTAACACAAGGTCTACTAGCTATTTGTTTGACAAAATTATCTTCAATGCAAACACGCATAAACGATTAACACGAAATACTGAGGTATTATTAATCCCGAATTTCCGCACCAACGTGCTTGGTAGATCTTTTAAAATTACTTCTTGTACGCTGCAGAATTCTTTACCTGATGGAACAAGGTCTGCTGCAAACATTTATGTGTTTGAGAAGCGGTTACATTCCAATCCTATAAAATGTAAATAAAATAATTAATGCTATTAATAAAGTAACGCCTATGCAATTTGCAGCTGATGGTTTCTTTATTTATTATGTTTCTGTTCAAATATTATTGCTGCTAAATTGGTTATTTTGCATAAATTATTCAACTATTGACACCTTGGGTTATTTGTTTACTCGATGTTTAGACAACAGCTGAATTGCAAAATAAATGTTACTAATGGGACTGTGAATTATTACCGATTGTATCCGTATAATTCCAAGGGACATAATGTCCAAGAACAAATTAATATCTATCTTATTACCGATTCTATTCCTTCACTCACTTTCCTAATTTATTCAATCCATTTACCCTTCTTTTCTATTGTTACCATCATTCCAAAATCGAGTATAGCCAACTCAGAACTACAATTAGAACTTTAATTTTTTTTTCTAATGTACTAAGTCATTTTACTGAAGTGAAACTTCAATATATTTCAACACCTTTCCCACAGCATGACTTGAACTTCAGCATAACTTTTTCACCGCGTGTAAACCCTATCACAACCGTGAATTTTTTGACTGAAGCGTTTATATTTCCTAAAGACCTGAAGTTCTAACGACATGCTGAAAGGTTTCGCCTTTTTTTAAAACGCCCATACACCTTCTAGAGGTTGAAGTACAAAAACGCTACAAAGGGGCAACAAAAAGTTATGATATAAGACAGGAAAAGTGCCTGACGCCACGAAGGATACCAGCAGTTCGCCCCCCCACCCTACCCTTACCCCTGCAGGAGGCCCGATATGCAAACGAACATACCAACGAGCTAAGGGCACCTCAGGGCCTCGAAATAGAACCGACATTGACATTATGCGCTCCCATTAATCGGCGACGGTTCCAAATGGAGTCATCCCAAATGCCTTCTAACGTGCTTGAGAGACGCTTCCATTCTCCAATGGATCGGGTTTCACTGCTCGCAACAGATTGAGTGCAATAAACGATTTGCCACCACAGAATGGATAAATTATTTCGAAGCGTACGCGTGAGAATCGATCACATTAAAACAAGCAGGAATCTTCGCAAGGCTTATGTAGCTGAGCTGAAAATGTTCCTTGGACTGAAATGAAAGTTATACGTCAATTGAGGTTAAAATAATCTAAAATCTCCTTGACATCAACGTCAATGAAAACAATTACTTGACTCCACAGAAAATAATGGCATAAAAACAAATAAACGTTACACAGCGGTCAATTATAAACGCAAACCCTATGGGACCTAAAACTCAATGCGATTTCATTGAACTATATTGAACAAAAATCACCGGAAAAGTTAACCCAAGTTTGATTTCATGATAATCAGCGATTACCGACAGTTATTATTACGTAAGCAGGAAAATATTTACATACTTGTGCGGAAAAAGTGTTCAATCCACTACATTTTCATCGGTTATAGAGGTAAAATACTTCAAGGAATAAAAATATTTTCGGGTTAGAACTAGTAAACATCAGTCAACGAGTTTAACTTCAAGAGAATATGCCTGATCTTTCCCACTTGGTACCACTGAGTCAAATTCAGCAAAATCTCGATATTCACCATTTTTAATATCAGTTACAAAACTGACTTTTGGACAGGAGGCTGAGTAAGCATTTAAAATCTAGATTATTAAAAAAATTAACTCGTACAACATACTAAAAGCTCACTTATTTTTGTTTATAGACGTCCAGACTTCTTTTTGAGGTTAGACCACAATAAGCCGTAAGTGCGTAATGAAAATAATCGAAACGCAGAAATGCATGAATCGTAATATACACTTAACGTATCTATGCTCTTAAGACTATTCGTCAAATTAATCTGCAAAAATAGATCGTTAACACTATGAAATATTTTTCATTAGCGGATGTAAACAATCTAAATCGAAAGTTTTTTTTTCCCTCTCGACGGATCAAAATATAATTTGGCAGTGGTACAATGAAATTTGGCAAGAGAACAGGACTCTCACGTCTCGAGTACACCCTTTTCACTCCGAGGAAAAAAAACTCAATCTCAAACAAACTTGTTCCAAAAAAATGAGCTCCAATGTACAGCACTAGGTAGGGGAATATTCCACTGTGGTCAATAAAGGTTTTTAGCAGGAAATACATGTAGTAATAAAAAAAATAGAAATTCTGTAAAGATTAGGTCTATTTGGAGATAATTCCATAGTTTTTTTCCCATTAAACTGCATTTCATCGGAATCGAGGCATTACGTTCATCGCATCATGATACAATCTTTACTCTTAACGGGAATCTAAGAGGGTAGAATACTAACGTAGTTGATTAATGTTCTAGCGTTCAAATCGGTTGTTGTCACTAGCGAGCAAAACCTTTTTTACGGGCTTTGATGACTTTTTTTAGAATGATACTGTAAATGTAAATAGTGAAACATATATGTGTAGCTATTCATGGAAAAATCTTGGCAAAAGCATCAAAAATAATTTTTTCTACACATACGAATTTAGTATTTTACGTTATTTCACAAAACTATAAGCAACCGGAATTGATGCATACCTGACTTAACGAGAGAAACGATAGAATTACTGACAACCAATAGCAAAATGCCTCACCAAGACAAACATTGAAATGAATTTCATTATTCTGTACAGTGTCATCATATCGCGGTTAAAATATTTTCCACCACCGCCACGCATTTTTTTCCGTAGAATAAGCAGAATGTTTAAATGGAAGTTACTGGCAATGACCAAGTTAGCAACATCAGTACCAATCATAAGCGGTGTTTTTGCAAATCATTATGTATATTAAATAGCCACAAGTACAAAGCCAATGTTAAACCTAATAAAACAAAAAACACTGAACAAAGATATTATTTCATGAGGATAGCTCATCACGATTGGTCGATGGCTTCGATCAACATTAAATCAAAATTCTTGCAACGATGGAATATTTTCAAATTTTATTTCTAAGATGCATAACAAATATTTTAAGCCCCGAAAGAAAATAATCGGTTGAGGGATTTGCGAGAAAAATCGATTTACATAAGTTATATGGCATTTTTATTAATATTTGTCTGTAACAACAATTCCAATTTCGGACCATATTCGAGCAATGCGATCATATATTTGTCATAAAATGGATCTGAAATAGGAAATCTAAATCAAATTGGTTATATTTCTTGAACTACGAGCTACATTTTTAAGAATTCGGATCTTACATACACTACCATTGTTGGGCAATATTAAACGGCTTTACTATAAAATACATGATTGTTTTAGAACACATTAAACCAATACATTTAAATGAACCAAAATTCACTTCAGTAATAATTAACTTAACATTTATTCTAACAGCAACGCTGGTAAAGATAGCCATTAAAACGAATGCATCCTATTATATTCATAAATAACGCAATGAATTTTTTCCGAGTATTTTAAGATAATCTGCATTATACAGAAATCGAATTTTGTCGTCCATCCCTATACCAATTATTTTCTTTTGAGGCTTAAAATATTTGTGAGAATTCGTAGAAATAACACCTGAAAAGGTCACTTAGGTGCAAGCACTTTGGTTTAAAGTAGGCAGAAACCCACTGTGTCATTCCTCCGCGGTGACGTAAATTGTTCCTCCTTTTACTTCGGGGTGCTCGAATATGACGGGGAAACTCATCATTTCGCCGCAGGCACCTGACCACTGGGGCACAGTTGAGGGGCAGGGGGTGAAATTACATCGTTAAGGGGGAAAATAAACTCTGGGTCACTCTGACGCGATGCCTGCAACGCATGCGTCTCCCTGGATCAACGTCAAGATCCCGGCGTGGATATTTCCGTCGCACCACTTTACAGAAAAATCCCCGTTCCGCTAGTGGGCGTGGATTTTGACGTTCCAAGGAGGCAAAGGAGTCCACAAACGTGTAGTCACACAGTTATATAGCTCGAAAGAAACAGGACAATCAAACGCGATAACTCAATATACACTCACAAGAAGGTGTGTTGACAACTTGAAGGGGCCATCCGAGAAAGCCACTCGTGGGTTTAAGTCTTTCTGCTCGGACCTTGCCTGACTTTCAAATCTCGGTCTCCATTAGGACATGAGTTCAAGAAGGGTTCAAAATTTTCTTAACCCCATGCCACCAGTTTTGATAAGATTTGTCAAAAAATATAGGAAATCCTACGGCTTTCTTGCGAAAAATAAAAGGTTGTAAAATTCTTAGAAACCAATGGTTATCGTGTTCATACCGCGGTGGCTTCCAGAAGGAAATAGAATCATGTTCAGAGAGCGGGTTATCTCAGTAGATTACCAAGGGGATACGAATTGGGGGGCGCCAAAATTGAAAAACATCTTTTTTTAGTTTAAGAAAAAATAATTTTTTTCTTAAACTAAAAAAAGATGATTTTCTGAAAAGATGGGGGCGGCTACCATCTGGGCGGCTACCACCATACCTGGGCGCCAATTAGTTTTGGTACGCCACTGGGTTATCTACTTGAGCTCAAGGTTGCTGTGGATGAATAAAAAAATGTCGAAATATTATCAAAACATATGGCTACATATTTATGGCATTCACGTTCGAATTTAGGGCGCCAAATGCCACCACGTACTTGCATCCCTTTCGAAGCGACTCACGAATGCGCGAAATTCTCCCCCTTCAAACCCACAGGCGTCTTTCTGAAATGGCCCCTTTGAGTGTCCGTAGTCTTTGAACGCTGAGAAGTATAGGAATACAGAGACGGACTCACCGGCTGCCTGCTGGAACTTCTGTGACAGGGCCCTCACGGAGCCTCCCCTAGCGACCCGTGTGAACCCGGACGTAGGGGCGGCCGGCGAAGGCGAGGGAGAAGGCGCCTGGAACTTCTTCTTGACTACTCGCGACTCCTGGACCTCCTCGGCCTCGTCTTCCGGCCGGCCGCCTGATCTCCTGGTCACCGTCGTCGTGGTGGTCACTACTTTGGGGCTGTCGTTGGATGACGCGTATCGGCGGGTCACCGTGGTCGTGGTGGCCGCGTATCTGTTATCGGAGGGAGACCTGAAATATGGGATGGAAATCATGAGAAAAAGGGTATGGACAGCGTAACAACGCGAGAAACGCATTTATTTATTTAATTGTACACTCAGCTCCACCGTATGAGACAACATCTACACCCAATATATCTCACGCTAGTGTGTAATAAAGGGAAAAGGGACAAAAAACACATTTACAAAATACCAGTAGTAATTAAATTTAAATATCAATAAAATTTGGTATCAGGTGCAGCAACTTCTGAGTTACCACTTCTGCTCTACTACTTCTGCACTACTTCTGGTTTACCACTATCTAATTTTACCTGAACCCAAAGACAAACAAGGCATCCGTGCCCTCGGCGGGACCGTAACCCACGACCAACAAGTCGCAGACCTAGCTACAGCGGTGGGCAATCTTCCTGTAAATATCCTTACGTAAGATATTGCATGGAAATCACACATTCACCCAAATAATAAGTGAATGGAACGAATATTCCATGACCTCACTCCAATAGTCGATGGCAACAACCCCTAAAGGATCAATGCACATGGAACAGGGAATAAAGAATTCGAGCAGCAATTTCAAACTGCAAAATTTGTATCCTCAAGTCTTCAAGTGATCATCATCGTCACCATTTGTCAATCTTAAGATTGGTTTGATACTGCTCTCCACTCAAATCCCCCAACGGCTACTCTCTTCTTATTTACATAAGAGTCTCTTTAAAATCCTTCACTCTCTTCTCCAAGTATTTCATACGAGGCCTTCCATGCCCATTCTTCCTGTTCATTTTTCCCTCGAAAAACCTCTTCATAATGACTCAATAGGTGGTTGATAGTTTGTCTTTAAATGGGATGAAAGTTAAAAGGATGATAGAACAAAGTTAACATATGTATTGCGTTCATCCGGATTTGATTCAACCATCGTAACGATTAAAAAGTGTAATTCCTTCTCGCCGGGATGTGTTGAAGTGGAACCAACTCTCCTTTCCCAAAATTGTAAATGGGCGTTATGCATGGAAGACCATCACTGGTAGCCGATATGTTGGGACGAATCGTAAATTACGAGTAGAAATTTATGTGACATTATTGACTTAAGCGTTGCGGTCCGTAAAAACACTATCTAAAGACTCTTCACAAGTCCCGCTTAGGGCATGGGAGCTGAGCAAACACAAAGGTTTCGACCCTCAGGTGACCTCATAACCAGCAAAGTGAATTGAATTGATTGTAGAGGGATAGTTTTCTACCGTCTATGATAAATGTATACATATTGTCCCTATACTTCTGAGCACTGCCCCTTTCTGACGTTATTTCTCTCTTCAGATCAGCGTTTACCAGGTTTCTATCTAGTAGACTAGTTACATGTCAATAGTGCATGTTTGGTGATCTTCACCCCTGCCACACGTGGCTTGCAGGGTATTGCGTAGATGTATTACCTACCTCACTTCAAACCATCCAAAATGCCTTTCAATTACTACACCTTCCCCACTTACTCTCCTGCTACAATGAGACAATTATTCCTCTAATATTATGACTACCAGACCCACATTCGTACATAATTTTACCCAAGAAACAAAACTATTCTAAATATAATAGCCCAAGCTCTACTACTTTTATACTCAGCTTCGTCACCTTTTTCCAAAAGAATCTCATGGTTTCCTTGCGATTGAACTTTATTCCGAATTCATCACGCTAGATACGTAAATGGGGTTGCATTTTTTTCTAGTGTGAGTACAATGAGGAGAAAAATGGGCACGGTTATTATTTTTGGGTCTGTGCTGACTATGCATATACACTTGGTAACGCCTTAGAGTATCAGGGTTTTGGCCAAGAGTGGCTGATTCCAAGAAAATACGAGACGCTTAAAAGCGTTTGGAATGAAAAAGAAAGCCAGACCGTCGCCAGTTCATTTACTTTGGCCAAGAGCGAGGTTCGCTGGCGACTCACAATGCAGACTCGCGGGCGACTTGCTCAGTGAACGGGCACGCGTTCCTCTCAGTGGCTTACGGCCACACGTATTAATTCTTTCTTTAGAAAAGTAGGGCACGACACTGATCTCAAAATGGATGTCCATCACAATGCCCACAAATGTGCGGGCTAAAATATTTCATTTCAAACGGAAGTTAAACTGGATCTATAATGTTTTCTCTCTCGACAAAAAATAACCTGGTAAGCAAATTATGGAACCAAGGCTACGGTTGGTTCAAACTTTTCTGCAAGCAAAACCTATTGCTTCAATGTATGGCTAAGAAAATAGTCACACATTTATTTTTTCCACATTCCACGTTCCACATTTGCATTGTATTTCTATATAACAAGTTAGATTCCTACATAACACTCGATTGTAATTTTCGCTATTATGTGAGGTTAGGAATATGTTACATCCGGAGCGCGCTTCTTCATGGAATTAAAGCATGGACGATTAAAACGGCAGAGAAGTCAATACAGGAAGCATTCGTAACGTGATGATAAAAAACAATGATCATCATCTTAGGATTGGTTTTACACAGCTCTCTACTCGATTCTTCTATCTTCATATTTACGTAATTTTTTCTCTTTTACATCCTTCACAACCTGTTCCATGTATCTCATATGAGGCCTTCCTTTACCGTTGTTCCCATTTACTTTTCCCTCGACGACTGTCTTCATCAAGCCATCGTGTCTTAAAATATGGTCGATTAATTGTCCCGTCTTCTTTTTAGAGTTTTCAGTATACTTCTCTTTTCTCCCACTCTTCTTAAGACTTCTTTCGTTTGTCACTCAGTCGATCCATTTTATTTTCATCATTCTTCGGTAGCACCACATTTCGAATGCTTCCACCCTCTTCTTCTCCACTGCTGTCATCGTCCATGCCTCACTGTCTTAAAGAAACACGCTCCAGATGCACGTTCTGATTAATTATTCCCTTAATTCTACGCTTGTACTTCCAGCTGTAAGTAGATTCTTCTTTTGATAGAATTCCCTCTATGCCTGGGCTATTCTACTGACTATACAGAAGAATGATGAAGATAAAATAGGTCGACCGAGTGATTTAGTCCTAAGAAGAGTGGGGGGAAAAGAGAAGTCTTCTGAAAAAAATTGGGAAGAAGACGTGACAACTTTATCGGCTATAACTTGGGACATGGTGGTCTTACGAACACAATCGTTGAGGGAAATCTGAATGAGAAGAATTGAAAAGGAAATCTTTATATGAGTCATATAGAGCAAGTATTGAAGGGTTTGAAAGATAATTACATAAATATGAAGAGGTTTGCTGATAGGAAAATCGAGTGGTGAGCCGAATCAATACAAACTAAGGGTTACTGATTGATGATAACGAGCTATATTTAAATTTTCATACATACTTCCCCCATTGGTACTTCTTCAATCCACTGCGAGTTATTGAATTAACAAATGGTCAACCAAGCTGAACTGACTGCATACCATTCGCACTAATTTTATTCCATTGAATAAACTTACTATCGCATTAAATTATTCTGAGGCATAACCTTTAGCGATATTCACTTACAACGGGTGCATCATATTTTTTCTCATCCACCACTGCATTTAGCAGGGCTTCATTTCCAAGGACGATCGGAATGCTCCCCCCAGACTGCCTTGCACTTACCCGCCCACCATCGCAAAAGCGCTGGCAGGACGCTATCGAGAGGGTGATGGCGACCTTTCCGCCTCAACTTGCCGATGCGTAAGGTTAATGGCGTTCGGATCATAATTCAAAGACCGAAGGGTGCCAAAAATGAGACCAAGTAAGCCCCGGTCATAATTTATCACAGAGTTCGAAAATTCGACTCTCAACCTTGGGCTGATTCAGAGCGCAATGCACTTGCAACTAATTGCAGCTACCGAATTCGGTGATGGATACTACTGATGACTAATGAAGGATACGCTGCGGGCCGAAAATTATTGCTCAACGAACGGTCGCTCTGATAACCGAACAAATGAGACTTTGTCCAGGCTGAGTATGACAACATCACCACGAAAAACGTAGTCCCCGAGGAGGTACTCAAATCCACCACATTCAAGGCCACTCTGTAGTGACTCAAAACGCTCGAATCATTTAATAATAATTTCAAAAGAACTACCAGTTATATTTTGCTATACTTCTCCATTTTCGGCATGATGGACTTACTGTATGTTTTGCCTGAGTTGACAAAATGATGCTTCCGATGCAGTAGAACCTACATTCGGACTTCATTGTTACAAAATTCATCGCGTAAATGCGGCAGTCTAATATGGCAGGAGCCAAAGTGCATATCTGAGCGTGGATTCGTGTTGAAAAATCACCACTTTCCCAGAATTTTTCACGCAAGAGTCTTTTGATCCCTTTTATTTTAACGAAAAAATGGTTACGCGTTAAAATTGGGTTGCGGTAGAATTAGTTAACTAGTGGAGCATCGGCATTAGGATGCTACAAACGTCCAGGTTAAAACACTGTTTTGGCCAAAACTTCGACCAATTTTTAAAGAGGGTCTCTTGAGAATCACGCGAAGGCGTTGGAAGTCTCTCCATTAAGATGAACTGATGCAGTCGAATCAGCAACAAGCTGGCATGGATATCTAAGTGTGGTTGGTAACAGTAATAGACTTCCATATTTGGTGCTTCGACTGCTTGGGCTACATTACACCGCGTAACTTAGTCTTAAATCTAAAGTTGAAGCAACACCTATGCCTCAGGCGCAGGGACGTAGCCAGAAATTTGCTTCGGGGGAGGTCTAAGTCTTGCGTAACTTGAAACAAATCAGCCTTGCCCATTCGGTGCCTACATGTTACAAATCTCTTCCCTTAGTTTTCAGTGATTGGTATTTACTTTTACAGTACCCATACTTATATCTTCTCACTATTAAAGTTCACTGCTAAAATCAGAACAACAAAATTATTGGAAAAAAATTTCTGGGGGTGGGCTGAAGCACCAGAAACCCCCCCCTGGCTACGTGCCTGCCCAGGCGGGATTCTGACCCGCGATTTAACGAAGGACGCGTCACCGACGTAGCTACCGCGGTCGGCAAGGTTCTTCGCTCGAATCCCGTACTGGCATTTTTAAAAAGCTATGACACTTTTTTCTTAATATCAGAATTTAATACCGATCTTACACAAATGTCCTTCTAAAATAATGTAATTTACCTGTAAGCGAGAGCTTAAGGTGCAAAATGACCTCAGACGTCGACACACCTTAAAAACATAATCCTACCTACCTCGAATCCCGTCTTGGTCATCGATTCAGTGTTTACCTGAGCATTAATTACACGTTAACCTCAATTATTTTGCTCACCTGATGACTTCGATGTCGTCGTTGGAATCTCCGTCCACCTCCTCGACCGTGTATGGCACCGTGTTGGAGGACCTCCTCCTCTCGGCGGTCGCCTCCGCCCCGGATTTCGACACCGAGGAGGAGGACGAGGAGGTCGTGTAGGACGAGTAGGTGGCCCTGGAGGACGGGGTGGCGGAGGACTCGTCGTCCGAGGGCCTCCTGCCGGGCTTCCTCTTGTCCGGAGACTCCTCGATGGCGTCCTCGGAGTCGTCCACACCTGCGACGGGAGACGACCGTGAGAGACGCGAGAGCAGGTAGAGGAGGCGGTGGTGCTGGCTGGACCCCACGCCCTCCTCTCCGGAAGAGGAGGAGGAGGAGGCTCGCCTGGGCGGGGACACGGGCCGGAATGTGTACCACGGAGGATACTGGGCTTCTGGGGAGGGCGGGCGCGGGGGCGGGGACGGCGAGGCCCTGGCCATGTCCGGCAGGGGTGGCACCGGAGGGGCGTCCACGTAGGGCTGCCCGGGGGGATCTCCGGGTGGCGCCTCTGCGGGGCGCCACCTCGGGAGGGGCGGCGGTCGGTGAGCGTGTGGGACCCTCCGCCTCGCTTTGGTCGCCGGGCCGAAGTGGGCGCTCTCGGACGAGATGGACTCGTTCGAGTCCCTCCTGAAGGGGTCGTAGAGGCCCTCGGTGCCGTAAGTGTCGCTTCCCCTGGCGCAAGTGGAATCCGCGGCGTCGTCATAGCCGGAGGGGTAGTACCCAGAGTCAAGGAGGCACTCCCGGGAGTCGCGGAGGGAGCATTCAGGGGGGTCGTCCAAATTTTGGTTGCAGTCGGGGATGGAGGAGGAGTAGGAGGTGGTGTAGGAGACGTAGGTCAGGGCCGGCGGGGAGTCGAACGCACGCTCCGGAGACTGGAAGGACGAGGTGGAGGGCGTGTCCAGGTCTCGGGGTTGTGCGGGGGAGGGGAGGGTGAGCTGGGGGGAGGGGTGGGGTGGGGCAGGAAGGGGCGAGGGGGCCTCAGGGCTGTGCGAGAGGGGGGAGAAGCCCAGGTAGGAGGGGAAGATGGCGAGGTGGTCGCTGGGGGCGGAGGGCGCAAGGTGCGTCAGGGGGAGGATGGTGGTGAAGGAGGGCAGGGAGAGGGTGGGGAGGGCGGGAAGGTCGCCGGGGGGGCAGGGGTCGCCTTCGACGGGGTTAGCGAGGGCGGACACTTCGGCGGAGGACACCGATGCATCGCCATCCGGGGCTTTCTCGCATTCGAGAGCGTGGGAAGGAGGGCCTTGTGGCAGGAGGCGGAACAACACGACTGCAATGACGACGAAGAATACCAACAGTCCAGGGTAGCAAGTCCACAAAACAGAGATGGCGACTGCCACCAACGCCGAGCCAATGACAACCTTCTGGGACTCCATCGCTGACCTCAAAGACGACAGACCAGCAACGCGTATCTATTACAGTCTAAATGCACTTCGATCGCGATGGCGGATGCCTACCATGAGATTTAAAAAAAAACACTGACAAGAGCTTCACGTGGTACGAAATATGGGAAAATCTATTCATAAAAAAACGTGAAAACACAGAGGCACGAGACTCACGAAGAAAGAATAACGTGAAAACCGAAAAAATGCGTTCTTATCACGGAATCACTATGCGGGAAATCAAACTGCAACAAGTTCACAGAGAAAGCACAGCACACGAAAGCACCGAATGGAGTAGCTGAAATCATATCATTCATTCTTCATGGAAATCCGGTCTCGATAGTAAAACACGTAGGCGATGTGGCGGGAACATTCCAGAAATCTGTCGTTGACTGTCGGGTCCATGTGATGCGAAATCGGTCCGTCGTCCAGACATCAGGCGGAGTCTTTGCCCAGTCGCGAAATGAACGCCGAGCCGCGAGACATCGCGCCGACAAAAAACGACATCTCGCGCTGCGACATTCCCGTCCCTACCGCCACCGCCGTCCGGACAACCAGGAAGAAGTCTCCCGGCGCATGCCGTCGTGGGGAGACCACGGAAAAAAAGTAAACAACGCTACCCGTCTCGAGGAGCGGAGTGGGAGGGAAACAAAAGAAGCACTGCAGTCGCTACTCCCTCTTTTTCCCTTTCCCCTGGCACGCGAGGAGCGCCCCCGATCGCCAACTCCCCGAACCACCCCGCTCGTCGCCCCACATCTCAATTAGCCCGTGGAATCCTCGGACCCGCAACATTTCGCGCGGTCGGTCAATCGGAAGAGTCGGTCAGGGCGCGGAGCGAGTCGCAAGGGCGACCGGCGAGAATGGCAACGGGGAAATTCGCGCGGCTGAGCGGAGTAGTGGACGAGCTCATTTCCGCGGGAGCCAACGTCTCCCGAACTGGCTCGCCGGCTATCCTCTTCGGACACACTCGCGCGATATAAAAAGAAAGGAAGGAACGAATGGAGCTCCCGCATCCGCCTCCACACACCGCCCGCCCCTCCACTCCCCGAAATATGCCCCTCTCTTCCGCCGGCGTCTTTCGTACCTCGCGCCTCCGCGAGAACTCGCCAATTGCGTCCGACCACTAAGCGACGAGGCCACTCCCATTGGTTCTCGGGTGCATCACGTGAGGACGGTACAATTCCCGCACACTCCCGAAAGAATCGATTTGTTTCACAAGCCGAGAATCGATTCTATTCTAAACAGGTTGAGTAGCATCGCACGATCGACTGGAGATGAATCCGTTCGAAATCGAAACCGCTGTTCAATAAACCAAGTGAGCATGGAGGAATTCTCCCGTTTCGCGAAATAATCGATGCGAGTCACGAAGCGTGAATCGATTCGTTCAGTGCAACGAGGGTAATCACTTCGACCGACTGAAGAGGAATTAGTTCGCAATCGAAAATTTCGCTTTAAAACCAATTTGGTGATGGTAATATCCCCCCCCCTCCCAAAACGATCTATTCGAATCAATAAGCGTGAAATGATCCCCTTAACACGAGAGCATAACATTAACTTATTGAAGGTGAATCGGTCCGTTAACAAAAAACTATCGCTCTACATCATGTATTGAGAGCATGACATCAAAACAGGAGGGGATTTTTTTTTCAATGGACATCAAAATGCAAATATTCCGGCGCTATGGAGTTATCAAATAGGAACGCAGTAACAGACGATTAGGTTTTCCTCTAATTTTTATTGCGCAATTAACAGACAAAACGCGACTACCACCGTTCAAATTTTCTTCTCATATTGGGGGGTGATTAGCGAGAACCATGTTTGCAAAGAGTTCGTTACAGAGCTATTTTCGCTGTGGATAGGGATAGAACTTGGGAAAGATTCTACATCGTGTAGCTAAATCATGCAGCTATGCAATTTGAACGGAATCGTCATCTCTTCCGGACCGATAATCACCAAGAGGATGAACGATAAAATGTGGGCATCAGAATCTACGAATCGTTACAGGACCGCATCGAGTCGGAATCGACTGTCTCAAGAGCGGAATAGGAGAGAGGGAAAGACGTCCGTCGGCCTCAAGACCATTGCCCCCTCCCATTACCCTCTCGCGCCCTTATTTTTAGCCGTCCAGGAGGAGTTAAGGGATAGCGACGGGGAAGGGGCGGGCGGGGAGATTCAGTGGGAAGAGGCGATGGATGGAGCGCTTAGGTCGAGGAGCCGAAATTTTTAAAGAAATGTTCAATATTCGTTGAACAATATCGGGGGAGAGAAACAATATTGAGTTCACTTGTAATTATTACTCGTAACTCTGGTCTACAACGAACGAATAAACCGTGTGAGCTTCAATTGTACGTGCCTACTAATGCAGCGCTTCGCACATTCTTTGAACGATAACGCGTCATAATTAACGGAAAAGGTAGGTGTAATGCACGGACTCAACTTTACGGTCAACGCGGAAGAATTTCCAAACGCTAACGCATTCGAACTGTAGTCTTTCATGGTTAATGAATAATTACGATTGTAAATCAAAATAAATGGTAACATCGATGAATTAAACTTATCTTCCTTCATAGTTTCTGGCTATCTAGTTCAGGCGTCGCCAACCGGTTTGTCTGCGAGCCTTTGATGTTCCAAGATAAGTATATTCTGAATCACGTTCGTGTCACCGACAAAAAGTAGACCACACTGATGCCTCTCATTACAATAACCATGATAGAGTTGTTTAATTATGATGCTACGCGGCAGCAATAAAAAAAAATATTTTAGTGGTCCCAAAATTATGAGTTAAGTGGTCTGTGAGATAGAAATTGTGGGCGACAGCTGCTCTATATGTTACAACCTCATGTAGTCGTAACTAAAGCTTTCATATCTCACTTCTCAGTAACATATCGTTTGGAGAAAATTTTACGTCGATTCACGCCGATGAATCATTTCAAATTCTCTCGGTATGAGTACCCTAAAAGAGGACCTAATTGCACAAGTGAGCAGCGAAAACTCTCATCTTGTGAGAGTTCATCTTCACTCATAAGAAATTTACGAGTGAATGAAACGAGATAATTTTAATAACCGGAGACATCACATTTCTCAATGCGATGATTCCCGAATATTATTTTTTTGAGAAATTCATATTAATAAAGGTCACTTGGTAAAACTACACATTTTAATTCTCACCGACCTAGGTTTCGGCATGTCAGCACCATTTTCACGGGCGTTTCTTGAAAATAGCACTGAGTTGCCAGCACCTGGGTCGGTGTGAATTAAAATGTGGAGTTTTACCAATTTCATATGAACATTTGTACTGTCCACAATATTATGCCTGAAATAATTTCCTGTATTTTTCGAGAAATCTTCAAACTCGATGGAGAGGAACATTTTAGAAAAAAAAATAACTAAGTTTTTCCGGTATTCAACCTTCTACCATCCTTCAGGTCCAGTGCAATAAAGATATTAAGATTGGCTCTACGTCAGAAGAGGGAAGATTCGCGGCAAAGTTTAACTAGGTATTTTTGGTCCCCCTTGCGTTGGACGGCGGAAACTGATGTTCCAGCATTGCACGAAAATAAAACCTCTTGCTAGGCAGGAGACGCTATCTCACGGTGAGCTGGGAAAACCCAAGCGTTTCCTCCAATCCCGGTATTTTCGTTCGAGGGTCCCGTCCTTGTTTATTCTCCGGTACGTTGAAATGAGCCGCGTTTATTTAATTTCGAGAGTCCGAAGATCTCGTGCAAGGAATGGTGTCAACAGCGGACTCAAAATGGGTTCCCCGGGAGGGCAAATCAATGTCATTCATTTCTGTGATTAGGGAAAAGGCTGGCACTCTTGAGGTGGTTCTGCTAACGATGAGGAAGCTCAAATGGGACTTATTTCGGTAATGCAAAGGAAAACAGACAAACTGATAGATTTTTTACTGGGGAAAACACACATATATTACGGAGGTAGGAAAGAAACACAGGTAAGGGACGATACATGTGATACTGCTTAAAAATGCCACTTCATATGTATACCAAATTGTATGATTTGTAAATTCCTTTTTTAG
The DNA here is from genome assembly GCA_933228895.1 of Platycnemis pennipes. NCBI lineage: Eukaryota > Metazoa > Arthropoda > Insecta > Odonata > Platycnemididae > Platycnemis > Platycnemis pennipes. Next base: position 123,923,753 of record OW121851.1, on the reverse strand, counting down.
AGCCCTATCAAATTTAACTTACTATACTAATAAGATATAGCTGTTGATTTTTTACAAGCCAAAAGAGCGAGTGATATATTCTCATAAACATTGTTTTCAATATAATCAATCTTATGAAAGAGAATTTAAATATGAAATAACAAAAAAAAAAATACATTAAAATGCAACGGATAGTAAACAATGAAAATTTTAAATAGTTTTTTGTAATTATCCAAACACTTTTTTTTTAAATTGACCCCTAACATGCAATGTTTTACTTTTCCATATTATTATGTCGCTGAAATGTGTAGGGAATAAAAGTATGTACCAAGTCACATTTTGTCCATTGCCCTTGCCACATATTAATAAATTCTCCCATGCAAAAAGCATATTTAAATTTATCAATTTGCTTTCAAATCAAGAGAAAACAAGCCACATAAAATATTTTTCAATATATTCATGCAAGAGGCAACTATTCAGTATTCTTGCCCAGTGAGAAATGGGTGGTGGCATCAACGTGGAACGCATGTTGATGCCACGTTGATTTGTGGATATATGGTGGTGGTGGATATTGAGTGGCTGAACCAACGTGGGAACCACATTGACTTTAAGTGGATCCATGGTGATTAATATTAAATATTTAACGGAATTTCTACTTTGTGGAAAATAACTCTCTGGTGACATTGTGTCGTTTATCATCCTGAAACCACGCTAGTTATGAGAAAACGCATCGGAAATTGTGTTTCTAAATTATGTTATTCATGGAACTGCAGGATTAGATTTATGTAAAATAGAATCAGCGGTGTTAAACATTTGCATAAAAGGCAGAATTTATTTGTATATCCACTACACTCCTGCTGGAAATTCACCATAAAAATATTCATTCATTTTATAATTCTATTTTATTAAGATTTTGAATATCCTTCTTCATAGTAAAATCAGAGTTTATATCGGCGCTCTTTGTCGAAACTGCAGACGGCTGGACTCAACTTGTCTACTGATGATTCAACAATTATTTCCATTCAGTGGCCACGGTAGCATTTGAAAGAGTAATTAATATTTCTAATATTTATTTATTAATTAATTAATCTCTCGTAGTTGTTCTAAGTTTCATGCCCATAGGTCTAGGGTTTATTAGTTTTAGGGCAGTACCTACTGCCGATTTAATTTATCCACCAAATTTCCACGTGGGTTCCACGTTGATCACACGACCAAAATCACATGGTATCCAGTTATATTTCCACCTAATCTCCACTGTAATTTCCACATGGGTTCCACGTTGATTCCAACACCCATTTCTCACTGGGTGTATGCTAAAACACCAAAATCTGAGGGGTAAAAGTCACTAATGGAGAATGAAATAATTATAGCAGTATTTTATCCTTACCTTTAATCACACCTTTCTTTGATGAAGAATAATTGGAAGATTTCTCAGACACAGTTTGTTGGCTTCTAATGGTAGAAGTTGAACTAGTTGTCGAGGAAGGTTCTGTTCCTTCATTTTCTTTGGGCTTCTTTAAAATTCCTGGGCGTTTCACAACATCTGATGTCACTTTTACAGTTGTTTCAGATCGCTCACCTTATTGTGGTTAAGGGATAAAAATGACCAGAGAGCAAAATGAGCTAATTAAAAGACAAATTTTCAAGAGGTATATTAATTCAATGGTCAAACCGCAAGCATCCACCCTATCTCTGATAGTTAAAAAACCTACTTCTTTCACCATCAGTGACAGATAATGAGTCCATTATTAATGACATTGCATTCACAAAGATTATCTATTCAAAATCAATTTGAATATTACTCAGATGGATTTAGTCTGGGTATCACCATAACAAAGCAGAATCCATACCATATCTTATGACAAAAAGACATACTTAAAAAAAGAAATAAAATTATGAGTGTCTTATTGTTGAGTCCTTTGAACGATGACAGGATTGGTACTTACACATAAGGTTATATTACTTGAAAAGTTCTTAAAATGGCAGGTATATGAGTTCAAAGTTTATCACCACATTCAAAGGTTAAGTCTCTAAATGAAAAATTAGAAGGAAACTTAAACAAAATATTTAAATAAATGAAATTCATTGATTTTGTGACATGAGAGTATCTTATATGTAATGTGAAGCTAAATAATGAAATGAAACAGCATCTAAGTGTCGTTTACTTCTACAGCTCCAGATATTGCTAGTGAAACTTTGCATTAACTTCTGCACATTAATACATGACTGCAAACTGATTTGCCATAGTTAAAAACAAAAATAACTTCATAATTGGTCAAAGTAGAACATTGATGCCTATTTTCAAATGTCTTACAAACTATATCTAAAAAAACTTGTCTGGCATTTATTACCAGGAAGTAAAAAACATAAGTGAATGAAGAGAACATTTCCTTTGATGTAATCTAACATGATTAGGAAAAATTTACTCTAATATACCACTTTCTCAGTGTTCTCTTAAACTTGAATTGTGACAAAATGATGATGAGTTAACAGCAACAGTTATAATGATTAATTATAATTATAATGATTGATTAAGGAACTCATCATAGACAAATGAGAGGTAGAAAAATGGTTATGTATGATTCCAACAACAAGATAAGTAATCCCCAATGAATATCCAAAATTCCAATATTACTGCCTCTACTGGTCACTTGAAAAATGAGTGATCCATATGTGATGTGATAGGCTCTTACAGAATAAAAATATAAGATTCAATTAGTTGATTAATGAGCATTAATTATCTGACACATATATTGTGTTCTCTACATATCAGGTTCTGTGTCCGTGTATGTTGACTGGGGGCAACAAGAGTTTCGCTAGTCATCCTGCTAGCATCTTCAGGTTGAAGGTCGATCTGAAGACTCTAGCATGGCAACTAGCAAAACTGTTGTCACCCCCAGTCAACATGTGCAGATGCAGAACTGATATGCAGAGAACATCTGAACAATGCCATGGAAACCTTTGCACCAATGACACATATCATATATTTAATTCTTAGAATAGGTAGGTGAAAAACGACCTTCTACAATCATTAACTTGATCATATAAAAAGGAATGAAACTTGACAAATACATTTATCCAAGTCTGAATATTCCAAAATTGTAAGCTATAATATGGTTACACTAATGCCTTCCAATTGTTAGCCAGGTTAAATACCATTGTTAAAATCCTGGAATTCCTCATCATCATATTCTTCGTCCTCCTCATCAGTTGAGTAATCCTGAGCTCTGCTGTGATAATTGTTTTTAGCAGGAACCAAGTCTTCCTCTTCTACACCACATCAAGGAAAAACATTTAAGCATGTGCACTTGATTAATTCACAAATACTTGCACTTTTTTACAGAGTTGTGAAAAGTATGCAACCCATTGACAGCTGCTGAAATTTTGTTGAGAAGATATGCTTCAAATGTTGCAATATGCTCGAAAGAATCCCAAATTGGAAGAGGAGATGCAGCTAATCTGACGACAGAAATTATTTGTTTTCTTGGGTGCAGAATTTTCACAACTCCTTGGGAAGCATTATCTAAGTTAAGGTAGTAGTAATGCATGCAAGTTATGCCATTTGCAATCTACTTTTTTTAAGCAACAGATCACAAACACACTCATTTGAAACAACTACACACAGATGTGAATCCCAATGCAACCACAATGAACTAATTACGATCACAGACATAAATTGCAAGGGACTGTCATAAATTGCTAATTATTTGTTTTAAGAAGCATTGAGCATTTAATGGTACACAAAAAACTTCCATCGAATCCTCTTGTTATAATGGTGGTTATTTCATTATATGGACATGGTTAATGACTTCCATATACTGAAATGTCACAGAAAATGATAGTTATTGTTATCATAAGCTAAATTGGTGTGAGTATATTAAAAAAATGGTGATGAAGTGAATGAATGAGACACTGTGGGCAGAAAGACATGGTGCATGTGAAGTTCTTTGTCTCAAACCTATCAAGCCTCCCAAATCAACATACTAAATGAGTCTGCAGGTGAATCACATCCACCTCAAACACAAAAGGATATTCCATTATTAACATAGCATTTGCTTGAATAAGCAACATGGAAGTTACCCCTTTAATGCTGATGAAAAAAAGCTGTTCTACTTCAAAAGAGGACCCACCAAAGAAAATTTGTTATTCTTCACCTTTATGAAAGTTGACGTGATAATATTCTGATAAACCAAAATATTGAAAATACACATACCTGTATAAGCACCCAAACCACTATCTCTGCGGTTTAACTTGTTGTTTGTCGTCTCTGTATCTGAAAAATTAAAGGGAGCGATCACAATTATAATAAATTATCAACATTATCTGGCTTTATCGAAAGTAGAACTGTAAATGTGGTTACTCACCAAGCTTCATTTTCCTGAGTTAGAGCAAAATGCAAAGAAGATTCAAGCATGAGTTTCAAAATTGAAAAGAAGTGAGAATGATATTTATGGGTCTCTTAAAGTTTAAATCTCTGACATTTAATGACAAGAATGATTTCATGGGTCTTGCTAAGTTACACCTCGAACATTTAATTACAATTCAGAGAATTTCAAACATTTTGAAAGAAATTAGGAAAATAAATCCTTTCTTGGTCCTTAGTCAATTTGGAGGCCTTAAGAGTTTAATCTCTTGCTCACCTTCCACAAATTAAGTTTGACCACTTTGTAGCTTCAGAAAACTAACTCACAGCTATTAGAAACAGATTGGGCATACAATCAATAGGTATTTTGGAGATGTAAATTTTTATTTTAACTGAAGATAAGGTTCTACAGTTTCACGAGTAATTTATCATGCGTAAGTAGGAATCACCAAAATAATTTTATTCAATTCCTTTCCAACAAATCATTATGATTCAGATAAAACAGTATGAAAAAAAAGCAATTCCTAACAGTTTGGGAAAATTGGTGAAATTTTGGATAAAGAACTTGTTTCATCACCTCTAGAAAAATTGTGTCCATAAAGTGAAAATAAATGACAGAATAAAATGCTATATATGTAATTGAACTATACACTGACAACATTTTTTCCCCAAATGTAACATTTTGCACTCCAATTTTGTTCAAGAAACTAGATATTAGTCAAATATATTCACTTTAAACAAATTGATTTCCAATATTAGATGCATGTTTATTATTACCATAGTACAGATGAGTAAATTACATTAACAAGGTAAATAATTCATAAATGATGTTTCAGAATGAAACATCTGTTATCAGTGTAATTGGAATGGAATAGAAAATGGTTACCTATATGTATTTTTTAATAAATATGTATGTTCTTTAAGAACTTGTAGAATTTTTCAAAGGTAAAATTGCCTATTAGGAACAGTGAAAATGTTCTCAATTTATTGAAATGATCCTCAAGGAATGAGGGAAATGAGCCAAATACTCAAAGTATTCATAACAGGAGTAAGTACCAATAGCATGAACTCACTATCTCTCACATTACAGGTCCAAGGCCACAATCTTTAGTATGCAGAAACTGAATTCTCTTCACCTGAAAGTTTTACTAGGGAAATATGCAGAGGTATCCAATGTGACAGCAATGTTTTCAATAAATTACTCATAACGATGACACAAAACCTGATAGATGACATGTGGTTTTCAAAATGATTTTTGCACTCCTCTACCCAGACTCTAATTCAGAGTTAAATAAATAGCTGAACTGAATGTCTGATTTAATGTGTGCAAGTTTGTGCAAGCTGCTATAAAATCTTCCGGCAAATCCTCTCCAGCAGGAGCGCAGCCAGGAATATCTCTAGGGGGGGTCCACCTGGATTGGATGGTAGGCAAAAGTGGTTTACCTCTACCTAGAGTTGATGTGTGTCTTTTTTTCTTTTGATCTTCAAAATTTTCATATCATTTTAAAGGGGGATTTTATTTTTAAATTTAAGAAAACTCGAAGTAGACTTCTTTAATAAAGTATTTTCTTTTAAATTTGAAGAAGATCATAATGCAAGAAGATTCATAATAATCATGAAAAACGAGCTTCAATAACATGCCTTCAGGGAATACAATTCTACCAGACTGAGAAAACTTGTATGATGCATGTTTAATTTATCATGCCCAAAGACTAGGTTGTATTTAAATACTCAGGTTGTAGGTAGGTACAAAAAAAGGTAAGTTATTGAAATGGAAAGGAAGTTCACAGTTGCAAAGATATGGTAAGTCTAACGCCTTCCCTACCCCCAGAGGAACAACTTGTAGAGCTTGTTAAAATATCAGGTAACCCCTGAACCCTCCCCTCACTGCGCTCCTGTTCTACTAGGACTAGTGACTAATAAATTTGTTCATCAGGTGTTCAGGAAACACTAAATTCATTAATATTTACTTTCCTAATAATAGATAAAAGGTTGAAAGACAGATAAGCATTCATTTCGAGTCTTTTAATTCCCAATAATTTGTACATACCGTCTGATTGCAATTATTAATGACCATCAAAAAGATGGGTGTAGTATCCAAAATGTTTTACAAAATCCCCCAGGTGCCCTGGCATCTAGTTGAAGAAAATATTCACTAATGTTATATCACAGAAGAAATAAATAGACAGCGCTAAATTAGGAATAGCGTACCAGAAATCTTCTCGTGTCTCTGTATGATGGATTTGAGGTTGGTGGACCTCTCGGAGACAACCTTCCCGGACTCCGTGAGGGACGAGGGCAAGGCACTGGGGAATGTTTTCGAAGCTGGGCTGGACACCCCTTTCTGCGGCTCAGGCGCAGTTGGCCGCGAAGGGAACTCCTCGGGCTCCTCGTCTTCATCGTGGCTCAGGATGAAGCTGTCGCGAAGCTTGGCTCGCGGTTTCTGGAGCTGAACAGGCTGCGACGGAGAGTTTCCTCCTGAGGAAGAATTGGTCTCTTGTTGAGACAGCCGAAAATGTTTCCACAGATTAACTTATTGCCATCATATCGCTTTACAGTTAAGGCGAATTTCGAATTTCTTCTAATGTCAATAGTAAATATAAAAAACACAAACTTCATTTTCTTAAATGATGTAATATGGCTGAAAAACGAGAAAGATGACGTTGGGACCAGCATTAATCTTAATACTGGGCACTAAGGGTCTTATTAGATTCTACTTTATATTAACTGAATTTTCAGTCATCAATTTCGATGGTTTACTATCGTGGAAAATGTTTTTTAAATGAAGAGGTAGAAACAATTCTGAAACATTATTCGAAGCCATGACAAAATGTCTTTAAAAACAAATCGTAGTTACCCTCTTAATTAGGGAAGTAGTGTCCGTGAAAATGTGACTTTGAAAGAGAAAACCAACATTTATGGAATATGTAACATTTTTTTATCCTGCTATACTGAAATTGAATCAAGACGATTTGAAACAGCCTTTTTTCATCTCACAGGTACAATTTGAAGAGATTTCTTTCCATTTACGAACGTTTTCCGGAAAGCGGAGAACAATGTGGGAATATTGCCGTTTCGTTCCGGTGGGGAGCGGTAGCAATCGTTTCTTCCCCGGGACATGGCTCGCATTATGTCTCCATCCTGGGCGTTGGGACTTACGTGCATGCAGCTCGTGCCGGCGCACGAGGTCCCTCAACTGCACGGAGGACTCCGTCACGGTGGAAGACGTGGACGGCATTTCCTTGTCGTCCTCGTCTTCGCTCGGGCTCTCGCTGTCAGGTCTCTCCGGAGACTTGGATCTGTCCTTCACTCGCTTGACCTCTGCACACCCCCGCGGAAAGAAACGAAGAAGTAATGAATCATGTGTCGACCACCAGTGAAGCTTCACCGAGCGCTGAAGCTGAATAAACTTATCAGATACCCCTAAGTTACACGCGTGATCAGTTTTACTTTCAAATTCTTTCCACACAGTGGCGGATCCACGGGGAGTAGGGGGGGAGGGAGAAATCCCCCCCCCCCCAAGAGATCAGTTGAGCAGGCCTATGTGGGTGACTTTTGAATCCAAATCCTTTATCAATGTTCTTAGATAAATCGCCAATTTTCCTAATAAGAATATATATACAGGCATTATATTGTGTAAGTACCTATTTAATGTTTGGCATAAAATCTGCATAAGCACGCATGTGCGTGGACTCACATACTTTTAGATTCATACAACATTTACAAATTCCCCCCCGCCCCCAAGATTGCTCCCTGGATCCGCCCATGCTTCCACATGCATGTTTTTTTTTTAAGGTTTAAACAGAATCATAGAAAATCATAGAAACAATTTGCCTTTATTTTGTGGATTTTCCATGGTTGAGAATAAGAACAAAACTTTGTACTTTTCCACGCAAGTTTCGATGACCTTACCGCAGTTTCAACACCTTCGAGTCATTACTTTTAGTCCCGTGATAATGACACGAATGTGTTGAAACCGGTAGGGTCATTTAACGCTGTGTGGAAAATTACAAAGTTTTGTTCTTATTCTCAGCCCTTTAAACAAAAGGTAACTACTCAAAGGTTTGACAAGGCATCACAAAACTCTAGCTCTCCAGAAGATTACAATCACTTTACACGCCACCAAATCCAGTGAAGACACGACGCGCGTAAAATCACTGTTCGGTGGCCACCAAATCCATTCTCGTAAGCAATGTTTTATTTCTGAAAGTCCGTTACAACTTTCAGCACGCTTTAAACGACTATAAGGGAACTAAACGCAGTGTTGCACAATGGACAACAATTGTCCCCTCATTTTGGAGTCGGATGATATGGCGAGGAGACTTCCCCCCCATTTCTCGCTCCTTAAACGGCCGTGTCCTCCACCTGCCAGTCACTTACCCTTGGTTGTCTTGGAGCCTCCGCTGCTGATGGTGATCGCCCGCAACCCAAACAATGGCCTTCCGGAAGAATCTCGAACATCAGACGTCTCCGGAGACTGGGGTCGGGGTTCCACGGATGCTGAAATACGTCAGGGAAAAGAGAAGCGTGTTAGGCCTTATGCAAGAATTTTTATTCAGTAAATATTCATTCTCCTTCCCCTTTGAAGGTGAATGCGCGCGTAACGCTTTCCCCAATAGAATTTTATAATTGGCCAAGATACATAAAAGTTCCTTGCACCATGTCAACTTGCGTTGGAATCCGCGGGAGGTCATCGCACTCGGTCTTTCAAGTCCGTATGAGAAAGGAGCTTTAATGAGCTAATTATAAAAATATGGTAGGTTCGCCGCGAGAAGTAATTCATGCGTGTTTCTGCGGGAGGCCGCAAGCTGGACTGGTGGTAATGTGTGAAGTGCACCGCAGTGGAACAAGGCCAGGACTGCTAAAACGTGCACACGCTTAATTCCCTGTACCAGTCACTTAATGCTCCACGCTCTGAAAAGTAGTCTTGTGAGGTGCTTTCAAAATCTCTCACTTGCGCAGACATAAATAATCAATATTTTACACGTTTCCCAAAACCTGGAGTTTGGAAAGCAAAAATACCCAATAACAGGCATATCAGATTTGGTGTCCCACGTCATCTGCACAACCACCTCAATGAAAACTAAAACGTTACCATTCAATGATGAACTACTCCGAAAAAAGACGTCTTGGACAAATCACTACACCAAAAACCTGAGAAGATGCTTCAAGTTCAATTATTCTGAAATTTTGACTTTTGCCGAATATTAAAACTAGTTAAGGTTTACAGCTTTTATACATTTACAACCCTCTAGGCCTAACCTGTAAAATGAGCCTTCTCGGCGTCATCTGCCTCAACTGACGAGTATTAGTTGAAAGGACCAAACATATATCTTATCCCGGAAGTATTGTTGCTTAAAATGGACCTTATATCCGAGGTAAGCAAATTGACACAAAAATAATCACAGATATATAAGTCCTTAGTATTGATGATATAGTCAAATGTGGTGATTCCAAGCCGAAGAGGGATTAAAATTTATTAATGAAATATTCCATCCAAAGGCCAGAGACTAAACCAGAAAATTGTTGTTATACTCATTTATATTTAGAATTTTTTCTAGAAATTGAAATACAGGATATGATTAACAAAGACCTTTCACTAAGTCACCGCTTCCAAAAAGTAAGAACCATTTATGATTAAAATCTATATTTCCAACTTTTCCTTCTCTGACGTTGGGGAAGAGAAATATTGACTACAATAGGGTAGACTTCTTGCCTTTTGCAGTAAAAATCTCAATAGCAGGTCTTCAACCAAAAAGTCGAACATTAAGGCTAGATCTCATCTCCGCAGTTGGAAGCCACTTTACATCCCTGAGCAGAAAATAGTTTCCTGGTTATAGCCTTAGCCTAGAAAATCTCAGAGCCTTACAAACACAGGATAGGCTGAACTTACGCAACGGTAGGTAACTGTGCAATAAGCTTTGCAATCGACTAACCGGACTACCACGCCATTCTCCCATCCTTACCCTAGATATTTCAGAAATAGTAAGGGCACGGCGAACAGAGTTATCGCAACAATCATTGACCCGGTTATCTTAATCTAGATATCTTCAGTCAAAACACATTCACTAATAAACCTATAAATCCTATATTCGTGCCAACCGTCGGTAACCGGTAACCGAACTGGCATGTACGCGTGTAACGCTTAAATTACTCCTGGAGTAGGGATATTTTGTTTGCGTTTAGGGTAGTAGTTACCTAGGGAATGTGACTGCAGAGGTCAATTGCGCCGTATAGGAAACAAGGTGGGTAATGAAGAAGCATTTTTTCATGGAGTGGTGGAAGTGCGGAGTGAAATACAGAGTCGGCATTGGCCTACTCTAAACAAAAGGCGTCGAGGGGTTCAAGGTTTAAGCGTCCCATCTGACGGGCCGAGAACTGAACTTGGAGCGCTCTCCACACAGTACCCGAGAGGGCTCTACGTCAACCCATAACTCGTAGTATTAACCCGTTCATTGATGGTGTGAAAGCTATATCGTAATTTACGTTGTTTAAAATAATACTTACTGCACAGAAGCCATACATTTCATGTCAAGCGTCATTGTGAATTTGGATATGAATATTTCTACTACTCCCCAGCAGTCGATTTATCCCACCAGTTTACGAAATAGTAAGTTACGAGTTGTCCGTTTACGAGATGTTGATTACCAAATTTTGGTTTGGAAATGTACGGTTACGACTTGACAAGATACCCCACAGAGAGAACAAGAATATCACTAAACTTCTTTCGCCTCCAGGAGTTGACCCCGGGACCTCGACTTAGGGAGCCAGAACTCATGCCATCACACTTAAGCCGATCCTCCATTGTCTGTTAGTAGGTTAAAATGGTCCAACACGACCCGAGCAGTTGGATCCCCTTAAAAACCACCATGACCTATTTTATTAAAAAAAATAAATGAGATGAACTATCCATTCCACAGACACTGGAATGAATCTCGAAGAGAAACATGGTTTGCAAATGAAAATGAAAGAAAAACTCAACAGTGAGCTTCTCTCTCACGAACAGCCGCGGATGAATAAAACGGCATCTCTTTGAAAACGGCGATTCCGGGAGCAAAGGGAAACTATTGGGGCAGGATTTGGCCGAAATCCATCAAAACGGGCTTCCGCTGTCACGCTCCGCGATTAATAAAAGCGCTGAGTCGAGCCAGGCGCGCGCTGCTGCCCACGATTCTTGAAACCGGAACGGGAAAAGGACCAAGTACCGAGACTCCCTCGAAGTTAGGGAAGAGAGGAAAGGGAGTTTCTTTTATTTTTTTTGAATGGCGAGTTAAAAAGACACGCGAGGGCTTGACCGCGGGGATAAAATTACCCCTCGGGAAAAGATAGTGTTACGGCAAGGATCTTCCTCGCGCTCCCTCTCTCAACGGGTGGGTGGACTCAAAGCCACCCTCCCCCCTCCGCCAACACCCCCTCCAATCGCATGCACCCTTCTACTGCTAAGACCCCTCATTTTTCGCCGCAATGGAACCTTCCTCCACAAGAGGCAGGCACTGGGGGAACGAGGGATGCTGGTCGCGGGATGAGAGTCGCATATCGAGAAAGGAGGTGGGTAGTACAAGAGGAGAAGATAAATTTATCGCTCCACTTGAAAAACCATACAGTAAAAATTTAACAATGCGATAGCTGGGCTTTAGGTAGCTTCAATGGTTTATTTACACCCGTATGGAAGCTACCAGCAATAATTTATGCTTTCGAAAAGCATCAGTCAAAAAATACTGCAATACCTATTTATTTTTTTAGGAATAAGAAAAACATATCTAAGAAATAAAAGAATGCCAACAAAATAAGAGCACAAGGATAAAGAATAAGTTTACTACAATTTTTGAGAATTTTAGAAATTAAGAATGGCAACCAGAAGAGGAGTGGATGGCAGTTCACCCTTTGGACGCGTGAAACTAAATATGCCAATTATCTCGTATGCTACTTCCATTCATCAGCATCATCTTAAGCACCCTACAAACATTAGTAGATATGTAGATAGTCTCCCACTCTCCAACCATGTACGACGTCTCTTATCTTCAGATACAAACTAATACAATTTTCCAAAGCGCACGAACTAGCCGTGAAAACTTTAGCGGCGTTACCCGCTGAAATGGCACTATAGCAAATGTTCCACAGAGAAAAAAATCATTCGCCATGACCGGGACACGAACCCAGACCCCCTGATTTCCGGCCAGGTACTCTACCAGTTGAGCTACCAAGGCGTCCTCTTTCTCTGTGGAAATTATAAGGCTCCAAAGGAACAAGATGTTCACAGACTGCTAGACATATCAATGTCATAAGGCAGCCAAGTCGTACGCATAGAGCCACCGTCCACGAGGTTAGGGCGAATGATTTTTTCTCTGTGGAACATTTGCTATAATACAAGTTTTCTATAATACAGTCCTTTTTTTTAGTCTTCTGTCTGCCTTTGTAAACAGCACTTATTTCTTTCCTTCATATTGCTATTTTTCTTGAAGGCCGACAGCCGAGGTCATTCGCGCCATTAAGAACGTGCTAGTATTTTGGTACAATAAGGATTTTTGTGAGCGGAAGAGAGGTGGAGAGAATCCAGATTGATATAATCGATAGTATAATAGATAAAATGGGCGATGATAGTGTGCTTGCGATTTCAATCTATTGCAAGGGAACGGTTATAGAAGGTAAATTTGGAATCCCTTCGTGACATGGGAGGGTTGGCTGGCCTTCAGTGACGCAGGCGTTCCGTTTTTGACAGACCGTACGAACGCACATCCACAAGCGTCACGCGCCCCACGACGCCCACATCGGGTGCGCGTCGAAGCCATCAGTCGCGGCAAAGGAAGAGAGGAAATTTACCCTTGATCAGGGGATCCGGGTTCGACTCCCGGCCGTCAAGGCGTATGATTTTTTTCTCTGTGAAACTGGGCAAGGGCCTAGCCACGTTGATACACCGGTTCCCGTCGGATCACCGAAGTTAAGCAACGTTGGGCCCGGACGGAGGTTGGGTGGGTGACCCCTCCATAACTATACCGCGGTGCTCTTGTCCCCTGTCTGCAAGTGGCGGGTAGGTAAAATGTGGGTCGGCACAATGGATTTAAAAAGGTCTAAGTGCCAGGGGGGCTCCAGAAGGCCCCCGCCCACCCCTCCGATTTACATTTCTCTGTGAAACTTCAGCTATCATATGAAATTCATTCAAGGATGGGGCCAGTTCCTTTCCCTGTGGCGTTTCCCAGAAAGATCCACGGAAATAATTTAAGTAGAGAAAGTACCCATTAAATCACACTAGCTTGTAGTAGCACACTAGTAAATATGGATGATTATGAATGTAGGGAGATAAAATCTTAATAATGGACTCTCGATTTTTCAAAATGTACCCAATTTTCATTAATCCAGAAAATTCTTATCACTGCACAAGCTCTAATTATTTTCATTTCCAGCTTGGTAATTGATGTTAGGAGAGTAAAGGAAAAAAGTCGGGGAATAACGATGACGAAGATGAATAACGCTTTGACGGGGAATGTGATGAGTAATGAAGAGGAGAATTATGACCTAGAATATTTCACTACCCTTGTTAAGAGAAGCAGAATGCCAAATATCAAAATGAGAACTATTCTCAAATGCCCAGCAGTTCAAAACATGCAAAAGGGAGACAATCAGGACACTTGCACAAACAATTGTAAGGCCCTTCCCTCCCTCATTCCGGCCGCTCGTGGACAAAGCGTTTATTAACGTTTATTAATCGCCCCGCCGACGTCCGTGGCGCAAATTAGGACTCCGAGCCGAAGGGCAGCGGACGTCAAACGGAGCGGTGGAGTTGGAGAAGCGCCAGAAGACTCTAGAGAGCGATGGGGTTAAAAAGAAGCAGCAGCCCAGGGAAGGGGGCGACAGGTAATGGGGTGGGGGACAGAAAGGGTGGGAGGAGGGTATAGGAGGAGGGAGTGGGGGTTTGGTGGACATCGGGAAGAAGCCGGCGGGAAGGACATGAAGAGAGGCAAGGGTTTGAACACTGTAAGGGTACCCTTCGTCTCGGGAGAAAAATTGATATCCAAAAAACGTTTTCTTTCCGCGCTCAGCCCCCGTAAATGGTCGAGGATGCGTGTTTGTCAAATCACTGCCAAGACGGACGAAGACGGGAACGCTGGGATAACACAACATCGCGATTCGAGACTCCAGAATTAAGGATCGGTTACCACCGCATATTTGAAAGGACGGTTATTACTTAATTGTTTGTGGACGGCCTGCTAGTACTTTGAGCAATGACGCTGGTGGAATACATTAGTACATATTGAAAGATCTCATGTCATCCCGGACTATTGACTTGAGGAAGAGTTCTAGGGTATTTCATCGTGTCACAGTGTAATTTCGCACCAACATTTCGAAAGCTAAGCCCGACCATCGGCATTAGGCTGAATGCATTTCATTTCATCCATCCACCCTGAAGACGACTAAGGACTTAGCCTTCGAAATGCCAGTGCAAAACTTCCTTGTGACACGGTGAGAAACTGAAGTGGGATTTGGTGTTTTCATGGGGTATTGTCTGAGTGAAGACCTTTCGGGTTCTCCATCGGGTCAGGTTCAGGGACCCCAAGGATTCTGACACGGTGGAGAACTCAACCCATTTCTCTTACATACGTAAGTATTCATGTATCTGTGAGTGGCATGAGATAACTACGTCTCATGGTCAGAGTGATATCTTAGCAATAGCTATATATTTTGCTTGGAAACGAATCGGGAGTTAATCATTATCCAGCCACGCATGGGGAATAGGTTACTTTTTGGAACTGATCCACACATTTCCAAATAGATATTGTCATTTTTCTAAGAGATGCTCTCGTAATTTCGATTTAATTCATTCACTACTCATTCATCTTGGACGATACCTAATTGTATTTCACTTTATAAAGTTAAATTTACAATAAAATTAATAGAGAGTGGAGAAAAGGAGAAGTATAATGCATGAGAAAACTTACGGAGCAAAAACTTGGTTTAAAATGTGTTAAATGCCGGGATGATAATGATAATAAAATGTTTTTATTGGAGCGAGATTGAGACAAAACTACCTACTCTGCCATCCAAACCGGGGATTGTACATATTTACATATAATATGTCACGGTCATGACATGAACAATAATAGAAATATATAAGATATGAATAAAAAATTAAAGAACAATAAATGAAAAAATGAACAACGATTGGCGGTTTTACAAATAATGACTATTGAAGCACCTTGAAATATTTTGCGAGAAATTTAATCGGCGACTTTGAAACTTAGGTGCAGGGATGTAACGGCTTCAAGTAATTTCGCGACTCGACGCGAGAGTAGAGCGGCACTCACCTTCTCTGGACTGTGTGTTGGGAGAAGGTGCAGGAGCGGAGGGGACCGTGTCAGGGGTCGCCTGCGGCCGACGGAGGGCTCTCAGTCCGAAGAGGGGCCTTCCACTCTCGTCGGTGGGGCCCACTCCGTAGCTCGAGGTGATGGAGTCTGTGGGGAAGGCCTCCCTGGGCAGACCCGAGGAGGTGGACGTCAGGCTGTTCTTCTTCGGAGCGGGTGACGAGGGTGCGGGGCGAGATGGTGCCGGAGAGGACGGGGTGCCTGCGGAGAGAGAGAAGAGAGGGGCTGTAATGGGCGTTCACAAACAAAAAGCCAGACAAGCCCTTCCAAATCGAAACCACACAAAGCACGGCACAGCAAAAAATTGTTGAGATACGCAGTTGTTCCTCTCAACAAAATTGGTATGCATCGATTAATTTGTATCGATGTTATCCATTCTAAAGCAACGTAGCAGATGACTGCTATGACAGTCGCGAGATACGCGATGTATCTATATCGCTACTGCTATGATGCGTCTGCACCAACTTCTATGCAGCTTAAAGCCGCTATTTAGGCGTTGTCATAACAAATAAAAAGAATTTTATTTCAATAGTGATTGATGCTAAAATTTTCATAAATTCTTCAAATAATAAATTCCATTGATGATTATCATTTGTTCCCATTCTTTAAAGAGTAGAATCTCCCCTTTGGGGGGGGGGATATCTTTGTTATTATATCCAAATTCCCGGTATCAGACGTCGTGTATTGATTTCCGTTGGCGATTGTTGCGATTGTGTTGGATTAATTTCCACTGGAAAGTAGACGGGCTCCAACTTTGCTAATAGCTCGAACTGGTATCGATAATTTTCGACATGTGTCCAGTATCGACCTGAACTCGCATCGCAGTTGCTATTTACACATGCGAGTGGAGTTAATAGTTGTTAGCAGTTGGCTGTCATAGCAGTTAACTGCTACGTGTAAACGCACCTTAATAAATGACAACAATATATCAAGTGGCATTCATGTCCAAGAACGGACGTAGACTGAAGTCGCTGCCTTTTCTGTAATTCTTCTCAGACAGAAAGTAACTCCAATAGGTTTAATGAACCAACAAAAATAGAGGCGCCTACCCCGCGAGCCTATGTTCCAACACTGACCTAGTTTCCATCACTTGTTACATTAGTAGGAGATAGCAAATTAGAGTAGCCGGTGATTTTTCTCCACCTTAGAGAGTATTAAGAAAAACTGATAAGGATCGTCCCTCTCCTCCATCTCCCTCGCTAAGGAAGAATAAAAGCTTCTTGTGGCAAAACAAGCATAAAACATCAAAAGTGACCTTTCCATTCTAAGTTGATATCTTAGAATGGAAAACTGATAAATTCGCAATTAATTCCCATCATAAATTCATTTATTTCGATCACATTAAAATTTAATTTCTTACGCATGCAGACAACTACTTAGAGCACTTTCTTCCAGATCACATTAAAATCTCCGGGAAAAGTATTTTTTACCGACGCACGATTTTTACTATGATAGGTATTTTTAACCCGTAATAAATTCTAAAGACAAGTTTTCAAGCGTTTCTCAATGTTTCAGCAAGTCTATAATCAGAAATAGTACGAGAAAGTGCATTACATGAAGAGGTGGAATGAAGCGTTACATCTGCAAGGGACCCGAGATGACTGGATCGTTCCCTTTTACAATAGTGAGCAGCTCTGCTTGGAAAAAAAATGAAAGATCACTCTTATAAGGCTCCTGGATCAATATCTAGCTTTCCCGATGCAAGTGAGAAGCGCCGAAAACGAGAGTGAAGGCCACACCGTGGTCTAGTGCTCCCTTCTTGGCGCCGTCCTATTAACTGCCGACCTTGCCCGCTAGGCGAGATAGGCGATAGGTTTACGTCTCGTTCCCCTCCTCCCACGCTCCTGCACTTGACTGCTCGGTCTCCTCACCTCTCGCCCAAAAAAAGTGATTCCGAGAATGCCGACGCATGGAGCGTGAGAAGGCAGATTAATTATTCCCGCGATCAAAGATCAAGATGGACGACACGCGAACCTCATTACGCAGAGTTAAAAACGATATTAAACTATTATCGTTGTCGCTTTCACTACCTTTCCGAGATCCCGAGTTGCAAAACAACAAAGGCCTCCAGCTGAAAACATTACGTCTCTTTCCCTGAGTCGGGAGTCTCGAAATTATCCCTGGAGGGCAGGGGAGCAATTATTCGAGTATTCACGTTTTGCGGGAGAATTAGTCGCGCTAATTAGAAACGTCACGGCATTCACAGTTGCGCAGTAATCCGCATTTCCTCGAATATTTCTGTCGAACATTACATATATCCTTGTAATCTTTATCGATTTAATTCTAAGGAAAAACACTACATATTTAAACAAATTGAGTGACTGGGAAAAAACAACTTTATAATTATGCATCAAACCTTTCCGATCACCGATGGGAATACGCGAGTAACGCTAATCACTAAAATTTAAATAGCTCCCTCACGAAGCCCACTTCGGAGCGAATGGATACACTAAGCGGGATAGAAAGACAACTATCCCCTGATCTCTGATTATTAGTGGCAGTAGTTCGATGAAAAATATGAAGTGAAAATTTAATATTAGCCCTCCGATAAGATACAATATAATTATTTTCAAAATGTTGGGGTTTACGACACAAAAATTATAAAAAAAGAGTTCTACCGTAAAACATTCGAGACACTACAATACTTTAGAGCAATTTTGTCTCAGCTACTCAAGGGATGTCGGCGCGGAGAGGAATGGGGGAGGTTAGTTGAACAGGTCGGAAGAAAAATAACGAAGTGATAAATACAGTGGATGAGGAAAAAATTTTTGTTGGAGAAATTAAAACAAGGCTTAAAAAAGGATGGAGAACGCTTAAAGAGGTAACGGAATGTTGAAGAGGGTGAATAGAGAGAATATTTATTAGATGAGCACGTGAGAGGAAGATTGAATATTCTGGATTGTATGAAGATTTTGAGATAGCGAGCAGAAAAGTTATGTTAGATAGGAAGGCAAGATGCGACCTGAACGTTTTGGAAAAGTAGGTAGGGACTACTCAGGGTCGGAAAAGGATGAAGACCGGGAAAATATTAGTCAAACGCTGCAGACTGGGAGAGGAATCGATATTCTTGGTAGGAGTTCAATAATCTGAACGAGCATCGGATGAGATGAACGCGAACGGAAGAGAAAGGACGGCATCAGCCATGGTCGCGGAATAGAAGGTAGGGACTATGTATAAACCTACCAATGGGGTCGTTTGCCATATATTTTTATTGCCGAATCTGATAGAGTTAGTAGTAAAAAGACCCGTATTTTTCCGTTCTTTGATCTGTCCATAAGTTCTCGAATTATAAGCGGCAAAAAACTGATGCTTTTCATCCTTTCGGAAGTGGGCGTGCGCTTGCACGTCATCCACTTCGTCCAATTACAACTGAGACTGTGTAGCTCCTTCGCCCAATCACAATGGGGGACACACAGCTGACTCTGCCAATGGAAAGGTTTGTTAGACTCCATGCGGATTATTTCGAAAGGAATTACATATTCGACTGCATCATAATTTGTGAGTAAGCAAATAAACTTAAGCACGCTTTTAACCAATGAAAAATGTATACGAAAATATTTTGTTGTTCAGTTGTTATGGGTATTTGCAGGATGTGATATATGATGTCTTCGGCCAACATTGTGGTAGTATAATACTACGTGAGAAAAGTTACGGAAAAGGTGATGAGTAAAGAGAGGGAATATGTTTGAGATAAACGCACAATTAGAAACGCACGTCGACAAAAATTCCATCTCAAGGAAATTTTGCCACACACCCTTCTTCCACTTATAAGAAATTTAATTATCACCTATCCGGAGGAAGGAGTGGATTGAAGTAATTGAGAGAGGACGGCAGGAGAAGCAAGGGAGTCGGCGAGTGGGGAGGGGAAAGAGGGGGATTCGCAGGGGCGCCGGCCAAACGGATCCGATCGCCCTCCCACCAGACTTAATATAGTGATGCTGCGAGCGGTCGCTCAGGAGTGGGCGGTGGCCTCCCCCCTCCCAAGAGAGCCCGTCATCGCCACCGTCAAGTCTCGCCTTATCACTCCCGTCCCATCTACGAATCTCTCACCCTCCCTCCCCTTCTCCGCCCCTCCCAAACCGTCCCTGTCCCTCCTCCTTTTTACACCCAGCGGAGGGCTTTCACCTCCTTCCTCCCTGCTCGTCTCCGGCTAAAACTAGCACAGAGGTATTAATAATTACCTCGACTAAAACATGAAATTCTAGCCGTTGCACATGCCGCGGTTATATAGAAAGACTGCAGTGTCATCGGCCGTCACCCAAGCGTGAAACAATTGATGGAGTGTGATACCACGGGTTGGGAATCTATTATTGTTTTATGCTGATAAAAATCGTATCTGTTAGTAAATGTGAAGAAAAATAGCTGCCGACCTGCGAGTAGTGGTAGAATTGGGGTACTACTTAGGTTCAACAATTGCTAAGGATATATAGAACAATCTAAGATTAAGAAAAAAGTTTGGTGGTGTTACTCCAGGAGCACCTGAGGCACTTAGATCCGATGACCCATTGTGCCAGCCGCCATTCAAGAGATCACCCACAGAGGCCAATAGCCCGGCTGAAAGCCAGCATTTCCCCTATGAGGATATCCCTAACCACAACGGGTGAGCCAAGATATCTGGGGGGTTATTAAGTAAATTCGAATCAAGATTCGGATACGGATTCGGGAAAGAATTCGAATTTGAGTCCCTTCCCGAAGTCTTGCCGAATGTGCGCTACCATGCGACCACGTAAGAACCTTCGACTTGCCAGAGCTCGATTCGGGAGAATTCCCAAAGTAACACAGCAACATTTTGGAGATGTGATGACGTCACTGTTTCCAGCCAATGAAGTTTGAGTGCCAGTGTGCGAGACCGCCACTTTCGATTCTCCGTCAGAAATGGAAGGTGCATCAATGAAAGATAAAGCCGCGTTTACACTATGTAGCAAAACCTGCTATATAACGTTTGCTATATAACATTGTTATGTAACTTTTGCTACATATAGCGAAGTTAGATATAGCACGGATTTCTTTTGATCTTTACCTGCTCCCAATGGATAGCATAATTTTTGCTATATATATAGCAGAATCTGCTACATATAGCAATGTTATATAAGTTATTTATAAGTAAGCAATGTTATATATGTTATTTTCAGAAGTGACTTTTTCTACTTTTATTAAATGTTATATAAACTTGATATATACGCGGCTTAAGCTAACAGAACATTTAAATTAATTTGTGATTTCCAATGACTTTCTTTGATATACAATTCGTTACTTAATTTCGTTACGTTATGCTGGATGCTCTCAATTGCTCATGATCGTTAGTAGTCGTGCGTAATGATTGAACACGTATGATTGATGCTGAACGTATAAAGTGAAAACTGGATACGCTCGGGCACAGAACGAAGTAGCGTTTTAATCAATATGCCAGTAATCATCATCATCATACTTAATTCATATCCAGTTATTTAAGGGCTTGTTATAATACCTGTTGTCCGTATTTAAGTCGTTGTCAAGCAATAGTATGAGTTGAGTTGCATTGCATCAACAAGGGAAAATTTCGCATGCTGGGTAACATCGATGGAAAATCTAAAGTATTTATTTTATAGCAGTCACTTTGTTCCTTTGAGCATTTCGGTAAAAATTACAGTGAAAAGGAGGATATATCTAAAATTGTCCTTAATACAGATGCAAAATATAGGGTATTGGCGCATTTCAATTTTACAATGTTGTATCCCTGCCTACGAAACTCGGTGCCTGCGAGTAGCTCATTAGGAGACCATGTAAACTTCAGGCCAACTTTAACTCCTGAACTTCGCTACAAAATTCGGTGCAGGCAAAGTGCTTGTTTATTATTTTATCATTCATTCATTTATTATTAAGTATACCTTTGAACAGATGCTTTGAATGCGATCACGACCAACAAAATGTTAGTTTCTATGCTGTAACGAGTCTATACAATAAATTCTTACACATGATAGGTTTCTTTTAGATTAATAGAAATAGAAATTAGACAAATGCAGACTGAATACTGTTCAGTACCTACCACTACAAAATTTGCCTTTTGATCTCTGCAGCATTCCTACACTGAATGTGTACTGGGGGAAAAGTTACATTATGGCCTTGTTACATAAATGGGGAATATACAGCCTTGTTTATTCCGTCCGAGTCCTCATTATAGCAGGGCACTCGCAGAGAATGTGAGAGATTGATTCATCCTCTTATTCACACCAACTGCATCTGGCTTAATCAGTTAACTTCAGGAGAAGAAGGTGCCTTATCATTTGATAGCGTCCGGTCAGTAATCCCACTATCGTTCGTAACTGGCTCCTACTTTCACACCATCTTACCTAAAGCCTAATTTAATCCTAAGACAAACATAAGACCCGTTTCCAGGATGTGAACCCAAGAATGCCGGGTTGTCAGAGAGGCGGGGTAGCGACATGATTGCCTCCACTAGCGTCATTTTCAGATTCTTCAATCACTAACCAAGGGGAAATCATGAAATAAGCAAAATATTTATATTTGTCATCAGGCATAGTTAAGTAATTATTTCTTCCGCGTTAGGACACACAACGCAACCATAATAATGAGAAACCCTTATTCTAAGGTGAACAGAAACAGTGGTTATTAATTACAAGTGCTCATAATTAATGATATTGCTCCTTACAAATTGAACAATATACAATTGGTAAGGCAAATAAACTGCTCCAAGTAGTACCTCCATCTACCTCCAAGGAGACTGATTTAGTTAGTTCACTGTTTGTGTCAATATGCTAAACAAGAAATATATTAAAGGAAAACGATTAAAGGAGAGGAATTTCATGAACAATATTGAGATGTGTCCCAAAAAGAAACAACTACTTGTAAACATTTGCAGAATATCAGTCGCTTCTCTTTCAAAGAGGAATCTAGTGATTGCTTTGCATATATACAATTTGAAAGGTGTTGTAACGCTATTTCTTGAAGTCAAAGTTATAATTCGAGAAAGAAACTTAAGGTAATTGGCTATAACATACTTAAAGTGTCCATATATTTGATTTCAAAATCACTTTAAGCGAGTTGCTAATGATCGTATGGGGTAAAGCAGAACCTCCATAAACAAGAGCAGTAAAGAGCCAAAGTCTCATCAAATGTAGGAAATTATATTCCAGATGAGTAGATAAAATAGCCACTTATTATACTTCAAGGTCGATAATGCCAATTATTTACATATAATTCTACCGCTGTTATAATTTTGAACTGTTTGTGCCGAAGTATTTGAAATTCCTCCACATTTTTGCTAGCGTGTATGATGCATATACCATTTATTTGCACATATTTCCTCCGCCACAGAGATTTCATAGCCGCCCATATTGATCTCATCTTCCTACCATTTAGTCTTATTGGATTTTCACCCTTGAGGTTTGGGACATAGATCGAAAGAGAATATTTACGCCTCTCGATCGGCAAAGTCTAAATAATCAGCCAGTCTAATTCGAGAAAGATCTGCTTATTAAAGCTATTTTTGAGCCACTAGAAATAGCTACCGACGCATTAGAGTCTCCCTTGCCTCCCTGTTGAAATTTTCAAAATTTCAACAGAGAAGGCCATTTCTATTTCCACTGCCTAGGTACACAAAACATTTGGGTTGAAAATCAAACAATGATATAATCTCACGGCATCTTTCTCTTCTTTCACACAGCTAAAGATAATCCAGCATCTGACAATATTGTGTAAATTTTTTAAATCGGATGGATAAAGAAAATTCAATCGAAAAAATTGCTTTCTCAAAATCATCTAGTTCTAACTCTAAAGATGCAAAGTAAATATGAATGACAAAATAAGTCGTTTGAGGACTTAAAAACGCTCTATTCTACTCAGGCATTTTTTGTGGCTCTAAAACAAAAAAAGTGAGTACTATATTCGTGCGGGTAAGAATATTAATGAATATTTATGCTCGGAGGAAAAATAAATGCATCATAGAAAATGCTAAAAACAACTTCTTCAGCAATACTTCGTTTGAAGGAAACTAAATATTTCTAAAGGACGCAAAAAGATATTTCACTTTCATAAAAATTCAATAAAATGAATATTCCTGATTAACAGTCTCTCCAGGATATATATTCTGAATCTTTTCAAAACCTTTTATTAATCACTAAAATATCTTAGCAGGTTGTTTAGCTTACTTGAGCAAACCATACTCTAACAATAAAAAAAGTGTAGCGCGGGCGAAAGTAATTTTCTACGGAGCCAAAGAGAAAGTAAAAAAGGGAGAAGATGACAATTGGCAACTGTTGAAAAATAAAGCATGAAACATACTTTACAAAGTGGAGAGAGAGAGAGGCACGATAACAAGGGAATTCCCTGTAGTAGTAGACCTTTCTGTACGTGCTTGTGAGTGGGTAACAGGGGAGATATCGGGAAAGAATAATACACATAACCAAGAAGAATGAGGATATAGAGAAACGCAAGGAACAATCACGGAGATCAGAGGTTTATAGAGAGAGAGAAAGAGAAGAGGGGGTTTACAAAACGAGCTCCTGGCCACTTATCCACGGGAGGGAAGGGTCGGAAAATAGTCTGGGAATGTTCAGAGGAACCCCAGAGAAGCCGTTTGGCCGAAGAGAGAGAAACAACAAAGATCAATCGCAGTAACCTATTGTAATACTGCGGTGAAAAGACTTGAATGAACACTTAGAACGTATTTAGAGCGGAGGATTTCAAAAGAGGAGAAAAACGGGAGGGGGGGAGGAACAACAAGAGGAAAAGTAATTTGGAGCGAGTGCGCGCGAATCTCAAGAGCCAAAATAAATAGGGAATCCCGGTGACTACAAAAATGTGGAGAGGATATCTTCTGAACCTCAATTGATCAAATAACCCTTCAAGGACTGCCCATTTCGAAGGCATGAGAAATCGACATCTTATTCCATGGTCGATTTTGAGGATGGGAACGAAAAGGAAATTGAAGGACAACAGCAGGAGAAGAGAAAAAGAATGAGTAGGCGTCGCTGCATGCTGCATCCCCATCCGGTCCTTCGTCAGAATAAGCACGTTAATTTCACCTTTTCCTGGATGGAATAAGTATTGGGTAAATGAGCTGGCGGGAGAGTAAAAGCTACATAACAAATTTACCGCAAAGAATTTTAACGGGATAATTAAATTTTAATGTGCACTCGACTTCGCGATGCTACAAACTGATAGGGAAGAAATTAGTTCATAGGGCGTTCAATTCAATTTTAATTTAAAAGCGTAATCCACAATATGATCAATTTTAAAATAACTAGTGAGGAGTAATAGGATATTAAGAGATAATAGAAGTGTCATCAGCCACGGTCCTCTTCCATTCTTGTGCCATACAATGTACTCGTATATCTCATAGTATTACATATCCTCCACTATATTGAAATCACTAATTAAAGAAATAAGATTCCGTTAAAAGTGTACCATGAACGATACCAAATGAAACAGTACTGTCTGTTATGTAAAATTTATCGCCCAATCGATATTATCTGGGTTGTCCTGCAAGTTATTTCCCATGGTCTAATTATGACCGTTAATGTGTAAATTCATGCGTTAAAATCTAAGAATAAAGAAGATGAACTGATAAGCTAATAAAACTTAATTTTCTCCTCGAGCTACATAACGGTTTAGTAGATTTCTCCGACATGATGAATATGCATATCACATGTTTTCCAGATATGCTCATGCCTGTTCCAGCAATCGGATATGGTCAAGTAATATACATGTCATCCACTAGCCTACTTATCCACGCAATCAAAAAATAATAGGGTTAATTGGAGAGAAACCATAAAGAGCGGCACTTTCGAATTTCACCTCGAGCAGGTGCGTAAACACAAAAGAGCACCGAATAACACTCGCTCCTTGTAGGCTTCCGCCAATTCCATAACTAGAACGTGGGCGAATAAGGTCATAAATGTTTCTCGGCAATTCAAAACTCTGCAAGTGGCTTTTACTCTCAGAGGCGAGTTGAGGGGGAGACGGCGGCGGGCTGTCAATTTTCGCGCATTACGTCAAACGGTGATTAGGGACACGGCGTTTTCCGGCAGATGGCGGCCGCTTCGGCCAAGGAACTAAAACTTTGTCCCATTATGACGGTGGTGCGACGGAGAAGAAACCCTTGCGTGAAAATGTCAGGCGTGGGTGGGAGGGAAAACGATGAAGTCACGCCTCCCTCTCTCTCCTTTTAAGTGGCACTTGTGCCAATCAATAGGGTCGCGTGAAGATCCTAAACGACAAGAAATTGGTGCGAAAATGTACCATTTAAAGGCTCGGTCAAACAGAAAGTGGGCAACCCGCGCGGGCGGGTGACCGCACTCCGCCGTGGTCTGTGTAATGACAAATAACTCGCGGGCAGCTGAAAGCGGTCCTGTTTAACTCAAGGCCTGCTTGGGCATTACCGACTTAGTCGCTGCGTTTCACCTAGCTAAGTTACTGAAGAACCAGAATGATTAGCAGCAGCAGCTCTAACGAAGAACTTTTACTTCTTCTCGTCGAATTACTGAGGATCCCAGGGATTTCCTTCAATCACTCAGCCCTCTTAATGATATTTCTATAATCTGCGTGGTTATAATCATATTTTTTTAACTAGTGTTCAACCCGAAGGTTGTTTTTAGATAGGCG
This sequence comes from Platycnemis pennipes, assembly GCA_933228895.1. Classification (NCBI taxonomy): domain Eukaryota; kingdom Metazoa; phylum Arthropoda; class Insecta; order Odonata; family Platycnemididae; genus Platycnemis; species Platycnemis pennipes. The sequence continues at coordinate 123,897,452 of OW121851.1, read as the reverse complement.
AGGGTAGAGCCCACCACGTCCAAAGCCATTGGCTTTGGACGTGGCCCTAAATGTGCGAATGAAATTCACACATTTAGGGTAGGTGGGCCAATTCCTTTACCTGGTCCACCTGCGGTTCTAAATCGCAGATAATCGATTCGCGACGATTTTAGTTGAAGGTGCCCAGAAAGTCTTCTGCCCGAGATTTGAACACGGGACCCTCCGCTCGGTAGTTAAGCGCTCTACCCACTAAGCCACCAAGACCCCCTTGAATACGGGGAAATATGCACGAGATGTATTGATTTTTCCGTACCGTTAGCCATAGTTATGAATTTCTCGCCGTGAACTCTTTAGAAAAATACAACCATCCTCTAGATCCCACCACGCCTGCCCGCGGTCTGTTTAACCAGGATGATGCAAACGTGTAATACAGAGCCGGCGCAAAGGTCGAGTAAAACAGGATATGTGAAAACCCTGAATACGTTAGAAAAATGCACTATTACAAATTCCACTACAGGCAAGAGAATGAAGAACTTGATTCGTGGTATGTAATGATCAGTTTCATGGTTTACGTCGGAATGGCGAAGCAAAAAAACATTGATGCAAACATAAAAAATTCTCGACGCGGATATTCTCAGTTATGGGAAGAGAGAGGCGCATTGCACCCGACTTCACCTTCCCCGCAAAAAAAACACGTGTAAGAAACGAAATCATATTGAGAACGCGGCAATTGGAGTGAGGGAAGAGGATGAATGGATAGATCTGCGAACCGCCAGGAAGGAAAAAATCGAGACCAGAACACGAAGTCTGACGGGGACGAGGGAGAAAGAAAGGAGGGACTGTGCGGTGCTCGGAGTTTCATTAATTTTTTTCCTCATTCCTTCAGAAGTCGCCGATGAAGCAGCATCACCTCGCGAGAGACTCCTCTCAGAGCCGTAACCAAGCAACCAAGCGAGTCCAGACGCCTTGCGGAGGAGCGCGGAAATGCAACCCACCCCTCACTTTCGAAGGAATGGAAAAACAAGCGAAGCGACTGGTAGATGCCATGAGAGGAAGGAAAATCATGATTCTGTAAACGTGAACGGCCATGGTTTCCGGGGAAACAGAGTGAAAAGAGGAGTTTGGGGGAAAGTCAGCGCCCTCGGTGACAGTGCATGAGGATATTACTTCTAAGATCGCCCTTGGATTTCAAGTTGATCCGGGAGCATACATATGCCAGGCACCCAATTGGGGGTTGTGTATGAATGAGGTCGCGTTCACACCCTCCCACGTCCTTGTGCTTTCAGAAGTCACAGTCGTAGTGAAAAGTGAAGGCACTCGCCTCTGGGCTGGTTGGGGTAGAAGAGTTACAGAGAAAATTTCTTCGCACCTACACGAAGTCAAACACTAGATTGTATCATGAGTTAATTATCATGAAAATCTTAAAAGTAAAGCTAACTTAAGCAATAAAAAATATCATGATGCTACAAATTATTAACAACGCTAATGTGATTTGTATGAGGAATATTTTTTCAGATAGAAACCTGAGCAGGATATTAACTGTCTATCAAGACGAACAGCGAATAGCTAAGTAATTGATGAGAATGAGGAGTTGATAATTAAAACGAAGGCATGCAAACAGTTACGACTTATTCAGACCGTTGTAAATAGAAATGGACATGAAATGATGACATTCATTAGCTGTCTCACCTTCACCTGCGATGAGGAATTAATTACAGTTGAAATTTATTCTTCGCTAACCAGTAATTACAGCTGTTGCACAAAATATAGGTAAATACTTAAAACGTGAATAAATACATAATTACTAAACACAAAACAATTCCGATCGTTCAGAGAAAAACGCTGCAAGATAAATACGGCATACCCATGGGAATAAAGTGAGGATTTGGTTCTAAAAACATTGAAATGATCGCCGGCGTATCAAACACATCGACTGACTCAGACTCCATGCGAGGAATGCTTTCAGAGGGAAGAGACAGCGGCTGCTTGTATCTTCTCAAAGGGGCGTGAAATGTGGGTGCTGAGATAGGTTTGGATCCTTTTAAGAGTTACGTTACAAGCCGATTTAAGGAATGAAATCTTCGCATTACATAGTTCACGCAGAGGAAGAAACGATTAATGAATAACCAGTGGGAGAGAATGCAAGGAATATAATCTTATTCTTTCCCAGCAATTAAGTGGACATTTTTACTATTTTTTCTTGTACTTTTCTTGATTAATAACATTTATACTTACATGGATGTCCAATTTGTAATGATACAAGTACAAAAATTTGAGATTCCACTTAGAATAAGATTTGTGTATTTGACGTGTCGCTACACTGTAGCATTCTCAGTGTTAACTATCATCTCAAGCGAAAGTTAAATTACTGTGAGCGGTTGCCGACACTTTTTTTTGCAAAAAACTGGGAGACACTAAAGGTTTGTTGACACTAAAGTTAGCAGCAGAAGATCGTGCATACAAGTGTTTTTAGATAAAATAATAAAAATTGCGCTGACGAGATGGTAGCCTAATTGATAAAAATTTGAATACTTGCAAGCAACCGGTTACCACGTGAAGGGACTATAGGAAACGAAACAAAATGCTCGATCTAAACATGAGAAATAAGGTTCTGCTCGTCTACCCTCCTATATTCACCATCAATCATACTCGTCCCACATTATTACCTAAAATAAAGAAATGTTTTATATTGGTGAGAGGGTTCGAGAAACGGCCTGAAACCTCGGAGAGATATCTAGTGTCTCACACCCTTCCGCCAGCGTCCAACTCATTCAAAGCTGCATCTGCTCAATCAGGAATGAATGGGCTTCCACTCCAAGCACCGGGTAGTTAGCGTCGTATAAACTTCCTCCGCTTTGAGGGAAACCACATTTTTCATGAGCAGACGCATCTGTTGCCTCGGTACAAAAAATATGTTCGCATGAAAAAGTATACACCTCGGGCGTCTTTCCCGAAGACAGATAGGTGCGGATCGCGGACTCCTAAGGAACGAGGCGAGCTGGAGAGGGGAGAAAGACAAGCGAAGGAAACAACATTTGACGGTGAGGAAGGCGCTGGAGGGGGAGGATGGATGATGGGCGGGAGGGGAGAGATATGGGGGGAGGGGAGGAGGCCAGTCTGAAGAGTGATCACCAAGGAAACATCCAAAAGAAGTGTCCCTTCCTTCCCCACAAACACACGAACAAAAGCAGTTCTAGCACAAAAACACTGGAGTAAATCTATGAAATCCTCAGCTTTTAATAGCGATACTTCGATTGAAATGAATTGTCTCCACAAGCCGTAATAGGTGATCCTTTCGTTTGTGGTATAAAGGGGAAAGGGATCTTTTAGGAAATGGCAACTACCTCAGTGTTGCTTCTGGCCTGAGAAAGGTCTTCTGGTCAGAGCCAGAAGAAACACTAAGGTACTGTTGCCATTTCCAAAAAGGTCCCTTTCCCCTTTATACCACAAACAAAAGGATCACCTATTACGGCTTGTGGAGACAATTCATTTCAATAGATACTGTTAGCCGTAAGAGCTCACCGTTTTCACTTGATGGCGATACTTCGAGTCAAACAGTATTGATATATCCGGAGAGATATTGATTCCAAGATAATAATAGGGATCATAGAGTCACAATAGCTTTTCGTAAACTCGACCAACTGCTGATATCCCTTTCCCATCCATACGATCGGTGAGAAATTGGGCCGAGTTTGGAATTTCTCGAGGAAATGAGAAATGTTGGAGTGAAATCCAGCAACGGCATCAGTCTACCATTAACGAAAGGAGTCAAGAGGTACACATACACATAGCTCCATCCGCTTTACGAAGTATCCTCGCCAACCAGATGTAACTTTGATTTAAACACTGCATATATCGTCATATCAAAACGCCCTATCCCATGATAAATGATGTCCTAATACGTCCCAAGATTGGATAGAAATAGATGTTGCGGTCCGCAGTATTAAGAAAGTGGAAGGGCAAAAAAAATGTACCAGTACGCATTGTCAGCAGTAAAGGTTTCCTCCCCATCATAATTAAACAAAGCGGAATGTTTTTCACCCTTTTCCTTTCCATAATTCTGGATAAATATTTAACAGTCCAAAAGCTCAGACTCCAGTGATGCCTGTAGACAGCGAAGTCAACGGAGTTTCGCGTGACGAATATTTATTTGTTCTAATGCTCTCTACTTGCTACTGAATTATAAAATCATTTCCACGACGAGAAAATAAATTAATATAAAAGATAAAGTTAAAACCCTCGGACATAATCTAATAAAAACTTCGTCTCCTTATAAATAATCGGAATAAATCTTCTTTTAAAAAGTGTCCAAACATAAATCAATATTTGAAAATAAAAACATCTCAAGGAATGGAATTTATTGCCTTCCAAAGGGTGCTGCGTAGGATTTAAGTTCGACAGCTTGTGAACCCTGGACTGAGGAAAAGTTTAAAAGGTGGATGAGGTGATTCAAAAGAAATGATTGATGTGAAGAAGGAATTCATCATCTTCAACAAAGGTGCCGCGCAGCAGGAGAGATCCGACCGCAACTCGTTAACCACGGACACCCTCGACCAACGGGTACCCTCTACCGAACATTACTTCAGGACGAACGCAGCGCGAGAGATGGGAAACGTTTCTCATGCGAGGAAAAACGTTTCCCATTGAGAGTTCACGCCAGCTAGAAGAAGCAGCATTACTGAGAAATGTTAATACAATTCTTATCTGAGATGGAAAAGCATAGGGAAAATACAAGATATTACACTCCATCAAGGGAAACGTGGGTAAAAAGTTTTGAAGTGACTCAATCATAATGAAAGATGTTGGCTCACTAGATGAAGGATTTAACTGCTGGCACGATGAGTAACGAGAGAAGTACGGCAGCAATCCTGCCGCTTTATGCTATGCCGAACCAAACAGCAAAAATGCTTCGATGCAAATAATATGTATATAATTTATCTCCAAAAGCTTATTTTGAAGTGAGATCTTCATTTTTACAATCAACCTCTAAACAATAGACAGCGCAGCCTATCTAGTCAACCTAAAGCCTATCAAGCCAATTTTAAAGGGATTTAAGATTCCTGGTTGTAAATTAATGTAAGAGCTAATTTAAATCTAAATGATGCAATAAATTTTAGATTTATGATTTAAAAAATTCTATACAATTTTTTTAGACTGGCCCACCATTCAATAATGCAAAAATCTAAAAGTAAACTAAGTTGGCTGATAGCTCGGCCTACTGGCAATTAAAGGGTTTCAAAAATCTTCGGATGACTGTCTGTGCAGTACCGCTGATATTTTGCCGTTCAATAGCACGAGCTAAAAATGTTCGATGGCGTGTGCGTACCAACCCAAAGAGTTCAACAAATACCGAAAGACACATAGGAGCACCGAGAGATTCACCTTCGGCTGATATAGTTGGTAGTTTAAAAATTATAAGTCATGGTTTTAGAAAGGGCATAGTCTGGGAGAACCGTACGCATGTACGACACGGATCGGTTCTTAATTTCGGATTTACGATTCTCCAACAGTATTTATTTTCTCTCTATATCATTGTCCTGAAATGAAAACCCGAGAATTTCTGTTAAAACACGAGCTTTCAAACGACACAATCATATTATGAAGGTTAAAAAACCGACAATAACTCGCTGGCCTACTATAGCTCTCAGCAGTGATTTAAATGCTTTCCCCAGTAATATTTGCGGTCGCACTCCTGCGAAGTGGGTCAAGAGTGAGAATTCGGGAAAGTATGCGAGCGGATTATTTCGCCTGGTGCCGCAATGTATTATGAAACAACATCGCATCGGATAAGCTATCAACGACACTTACATCGTGAATGTTTTTTTTTTCTTTTTCCGGCCATAAAGATCAAGATTTAAGAAGATATCGAAAGAAAATTTTTCTTTTGCGTTTCAGAAACGAACGAATCAACCAGTGTTTTCACATTTGTGCTCCATAAATCAGAATGAATACTTAAGAGGAGAAGACTAACGCTGCTCCTATTAGCAAAGAATGTTTTCATATTAGTTGAAGTTTTTTTCACTCAGACATAATATTTCATAAACAGCAAGGGATGCAAGATGGCTCTGATGCCATCTTCAATAGGGCTGGGGAAATATTCACAATAAACTGACAAAATTATGTGCTTCTTCAAAGTCTATAGTATATAATAATAAAAACTATTTTTTATGATATCGCTCAATAGAACTCCGATCAACGTCCAATTGTTAACCGAGGCTACTGTTTCAACTAAGCAAATTCGGTCGTATATATATATCATTAATTGATCTTACATTTCCAAGGGCATAAAAAACAAAAAAATATTTAACTATCCCGGTTAAATAAAAAATTACTAAAAGCGCAAGTTAAAGTACGCAGTATGCTGGTTAATATTTCCTAACGGAAGAATGTTGCCTTTAATCGATTCCTGTAGGTGACGCTATTTGTTCCATTAAATTGATTCAGCTTTCTTGGAAAAACTTAATTCGGGTAGTTAATTATTCCAATTAAAAATCCCATGCTTCAATATGCCATGAGGAATACCTTGAGTTTTAAATATGATCGTGATCACTAGAATTTGTTTGTAAGATTTGATTTGATAATAACACTTAAGTTGTCCGTTAGGAACTTCTTTTCAGAGATAATCAATTCACTATCATACGCATGAGCGGCAGTGTCGTAATTTGTGACGTCGAGGTTCACAAGAGCATCTGAAAACCAAACATTTCGCGCCGATTTCTCGGAAATAACATTAATCGAGAAATATAACCGTCATAACTTATTTTGTATTTACTTTTGAAAATCAGTGAAAGGAAGATTGTGTTGTTTACACATATTCAGCCAAATTACGAATCCACCTAGGGAGTTAAAATAAAAGACGTTAAAAAGGGGAGCAAATAAAAATAATCAACGAGAACCCATTTTGGCAAAGAATAGGAATTTCCCGGTTCAGAAATTTAGATTTCACACCCCAAATAAAAAACTACTTTCCACAAGCAATGCAAAAAATTTATTTTTTCGAATGTCCATCTCTTCACTTTGCAGTAGTAGTGTGTTGTAAACTAAATGGGGAATCCTCTCTCACCCTTTAACATTGGGCGTCCAAATCCAGTTAGCCAGCCGAGCGTCCTATTCGGGTGTTGGGCCGAACGGAGGACCGCGCCCAATGATGCATTTCGAAAGGAGAGGTGGGAGGAGTGGGAGAGAAAGTTAGCATTCCGCTAAGCTAGGCGCCAGCCGACATCATCTGCAGAGCAACGCAACTCTCATTAACCCTGAGTTGGGCCGGTACAAGCAAAACTGATACTGGCAAGGCAGCGTGACGCCAAAAATTGAGCATCGAAGCTCAACGCAATTAAGCTATTGAGGCAGCATATCTACTACAGTAAAGTCTTGATCAAAGGTATTTCAGAGGTGACCTTTAGGAAGATTCATAAGGAACGAATTGGTACCTCGAATAAATAACGAACATTTTCCAAGTATTTCGTAAAAGAAGGGATCCTATTAAATCTGATTGCGAGAAGGACTATTATCATCAGTGTTTTGGTAAACGGTTGTTTGTCAATGATGAACGTTGAGGGAATAGGAAATGGAAGGAGATGGGTATTAAGGCTACGAATATAAGATACATATATGGAGAGAGTTGAAGAGAATGAAAACAAGAGAAAGTAGCAAGAGTAATCATTAATGGTTCGCGAGTTTACTTTGCGAAATTTCATGGTAATATGAGAGTAAAATCGAGTACACTTAGCACAATGGGGGACATATAGCTGTGTCTTCCAATGAAAGTGGTTGTTAGACTCCATTCGGATTATTTCGAAGGGTATTTCACATTCGACTGCATCGTAAATTTGTGAATAAGTAAATAAACTTCAGCACACTTTTAGCCACGCCCAAATGTTTGCGAAAAAATTCGTGTTGTTCAGTTGTGGTAGGAAAATTAATGTTTATAGCAAAATTCATTTTTCGTTTCCATCTAACGATTTCGTGTACAAAAATCGTTCATGTTTTCGGTTCCAGCTGAACGCCCCCATTGTAGGAAAGAGCACCGGGATAGAGATATGGAAGACGGACACCAATCCAACTCCGGTCCAGGCCCAAAGTTGTTTAACTTCCACGATCTGGTGGGAATCGGTGTTTCAACGTGTCTAGGCCCCTTGCCCTTACGAAAAGGCTTAATGCCGACGCAGGGTTTCGCTCCACCCTCCCTCCGGTCGCAATGAAAATTGTACTCTTCCCTACCTTTAATGGTGCTAACTACCTGACTTGCCGGTCGCCATATGACAACAGGAAGCATACTCGAACACACTCGCGCGTATGGGCACGGAAAAATAAAATGAAAACAGTCGATCGAGGAGGGTAAGGAGGGCGAACAGCATGCGTTTCTCGCCCGATTAAGGCCTTTTTCCGCCCCATTTTTCAAGTGGGACGCCTTCGAGCGCGCCATACTACGCGCCGTGATTCGCAAGCGGTCACAGCTTCGCACCCTCCCCATTCAGCGCGTCGAATCGCGGTCGATCGCATCCCTTGGGGAAAAAATAAAGTTGACGAGACTCGAATTTTTTCCCTGCCACACTGAGAGAGTTAAAGCATTGCCAAGCCACGTCTCGGTGCTATAAGAGGCAATCCGTCCACTGGATCTCTCACCATTCATCTTGATGCCAAATGGATTGTGATGCCGCGCGTCAAAACTTTCTCGGCCTGCAAGCAGTGCTCTCAACGCAGCCAAATGATTTGCTACCGCAGCTGAATAGTATTCATCTAAGAAAACAGAATTCATTAATTGCGATACATGCCTCAAAATAAATGTAGACATTAATTCATACACGCAAATAATTTGGAGTGAGAAATCCCAGTTTAATACATAATTAAATGTTAATTTTAAGTCTATTTGGAAAAGCTCAGAAACTGCCGGATCCACTGTTTTCTTGCTGACGTAACAATTACATAGTTTACGTTGCGAGGCATAAGGAATATCGTCTCCTGAACTTACCATTATATTTCAGAGCCCCTCAGATCTAGTGAATATGCATTAATAATGGCCTATGAAAACAATCAAAGTCTGAAAAGTTTCCTCGGTTAAACGTGGTATTAATATATTAGTTATAAAGGCTCCAGGGCATCCTGCTCGTGTAGCCCTCTGCTACTACAAAGCATGGCTTGAAGTTCGCGCGACGATGGACCAACTTCACGGTATGCTCAGTAAAATGAACACTGTTTTAAAACGAATCAACTGAATGAATAATTTTAAATAAATATTTAGTAAAATACCCTTTTAAGGAAATATTCATAGATTTTATGCACGCAAGACACTATTTTCCGGGGCCGTTTCTCTGAAAAACAGGTATTAAATGAACGGGTGATATCAGCTTAAATAGACTCTCCCCCCTCGTAGATATTATACCTCAACTCGTAGTAATAACTCAGCGGACTAATTTTTCACGCAGAAGGCCGCAGTAGTCAGGTTGGTGACACGCCGGCCTCGCATTTCAAAAGTCAAGGGTTCAAATCTCGCCCCGGGCATGCATGCCATGTTTGGTTTAGGATCATGCTTAGAAATCAGTTAGGATAGACGGAGCGATATAGCCTTAGCAGTTGGATCATCACACAATCTAATTCTACGCCTACTACTACGTTTATTTCATTTTGTATGGGCTCACAATTACATTAATTACCAATAAAATGCCCAAATAATGGAATCCTAATCCATGGAAAGATATCTTGGAGGCATCATATACAAAACATGCTAGCATTAAGGGAGAGTCGTATTCTATTAAAATTGTACCAGAATCACCGGGCAGATATCTTAGGATCAGCTGCCAAAAGTAATTTTCAACATTTTCAAATGACGCAAGCAAGATTTTAACTCAGGGTTTACATTTCTAATTCTAATATTTTAATTCACTCACTCAGTGATTCAACCCAAAGGTTGGTTTTAGATAGGTGAGAGTAGAGAGCTCACCACGTACCTACTAAGCCAATGGCATGTGAAATCCACACATTTAGGGCAGCCACAGCCAGTCCTTTCCCTGGGTCACCTGCGATTTCCTAGGATTTCCTTATTCATACCTTCTGATTTACTTCCTAATTCACCTTTCTTGTCTCCTCCGAAACTCAAAAATCTTTTTTATGTACTCTCATACCCAATATTTCGTCTCTGGTCACTCCTCACATTCCGCATCTCAGTGCCTTATTCCCTCATACTTATTTTGCCAGCAGGTTTTCGGTACCACGCTCTGTATCGAGGTTAAAGTTTGAATTTTCAACAAATCACATATATTCCGCCGCATTTTATTCATAAGAGCATTTCCTTCGTGGATTTCGCTTTTACTATATGTAGTGGTCTATGGACTAATTATAATTTGAGATATGATGATTCAAAAGGGTGTTCTCAATGGAGTATTATTCTTTTTCACATCGTGTCCAGCTAAAAGATTTCTTTGCTTCCACGGCACGAACCCACGAATCCGTAAGGGTAAAGAAATACAGCGTCGACAAAGCTACGCTATTCCGACGACACCGTATCGTTCCAATGCCACACCGACTCGGTCCTAGGAACTTCACGGTTAACGCCCCCACTCCGAGTAGATAGGGCGGGGGGGATTGTAGGGAGGGAGGGATGGTGGATGGAAATGGAGAGAGGAAGAGATGCATATATGTTAAGTGGCTGGGAGGGGGGGAGAGGAGGCAGTGGCGTAGGTATGGGCACGTGGCTCCAACCACCGTGGCCGAGGCGTGGAAACCAGAAGGCGAATAAAAGGATTGAGAGGGGAAATGGGGAGGGGAGGGAGGCGGAAGCAACTCCACGGAACACTCCCTGCTCGCTGAATACTTCACATACACTCGCGCATGCACACAATAGGGACTGACCACGCCGCGTCGATTGGAACCTCCCCCTCCCCGCAAGCATCCAATTTCAAGCCTCGAATCTTCGGCGGAATCGCAGTACCTACACAGACCCAGTGAAGCCGAATTCATACTCTATTATAAAATATCTGTTTCCGTATCTGATGACCCTCAATCCATCCAACCAAAATAACCGTAGTCGGTGAAACAAAGGTAAATCATCACTCGTGAATGTGTGGACATCTGATAACATTGTTGATTAAAAATAATCATTTAATTTTTATTAAAAAATAATGCAATTACGCAAGAGATCATTGTATATTTTACACATAAACTATTTTAAGTTAATACAGTTTTAGATAAAAGAATCATCAATAGCTAATTGGCTCAAAAACGATATCATATAAAAGAATAAAAACAAATGATATGGGATTCAGTGGACGATTTTAAGTTTCATCAAGTAAGATCGTCACATTCCGGTAACCACTTAGCACGAGAATTTTTCTCAGCTTCTACATATTTTGTGACACGGTATTCCAGAAATTCATACAAAATATTCGTGGAACTATGTTTTACATAGGTTTTTACAGTCCGTCTTAGCGTGTGAAAATTAGTTTATGGACGGTTCATTAATTTTTGGGGTTATAAAGCTGGAATTCCCGCTCCTCTTTACCCTTATTTTTGAAAAGATAGGAAACGACTTTAATGTGCAACATTTTCATGAATATATGCAAGGAATTATATAGCATGTGTTCCCTATTAAGCGTACGCCAGAACCAATAATTAATTGGCTAATTATTAAGAATTTTGTTGCTAGTAAATTTTTTCCGGACTAACATTATGATTACTTTGATACAATGTAATGAAAAATAAAACAGCTCAGAAATGTTTTTACCAAAATATCTTAAATCATCGGTGTCCAACCTCGAAGAGTTCCAGGCCATGACTAAGTCCAGAGCTAAATCTAAAGCTCGAGGAAAAATAATAATAAGCGAAAATACGTCAAAAGCCTGCCTTTCTACTGCCTTCTTTTTCTTATCTTCAGTTGCATTGTTATCATGAACCTGACACTTCTATAGTAAACACCAAATACCCTTGAAACAATGGAACGGATTGCCAATGATCAAGGGCTTGTTCCGCAGGGCATGTCCAAACCTTGATTGCATCATTCTGTTGATTGCATTCCTCTGATCCCCAGAGCACTTAATTCCTATCGCTAGTGCCCTGAGGAGCTATTCTAGGGCGCCCGAGTCTCAGTTGATTCTTCGACTCGCAAACTAAGTTTATTTGATTACTTGACCACCACAAAAGCATGTCGAGATTAATCGGCATCGTAATCCGTGGTTCCGGCATTAGAAACGAGATTTTCAAAGATTAAGCCAACTGAAATTGCAATGAAATGTTCTTTACCTGGGATATGCAAAAATTATAAAAATAATTTAGCATTTCACAATAATATCATGCATGAAAAGTATCCTCAAAAAAATGAAGTTTTGATAATAAATATAGTAATCACTATTTTCAAGTAGCTTGCAAAGGAAGGACAAGTTTACCATCAAAATTATTGGGGGAAGCTGGCTCGCAACTAATTGATTAAATTAGAATGAGAGATCTAATATTTTGATGTAATGTTTGATGATGTATTGTTTGTGTAAAAAAAGCCGCTGCCTTCACTAAATTAAAGCCCCAGAAATTTAAAATTAATAACAAGACCCTTTAAAATGTAGAATCATCGATTGATTTATATTAAGAGAGTGATTTCTTTTCCAGACCGTGCCGTGATTTTACTATGGTACTGCTTGAGCCATTATGTACGTAAGCCTCCCGATGGATCACCAAACTGAGTTCAAAAATGATGTATCTCCTCTTGCACAATCCTATTTATGGCGCAAGGGAGGAAGCAAATTACGCATCATCGATGACTGAGGGTACTTCCCGTCCAAGCAACGGATATATGGGATCGTGAAGCAGCTCGCGTAAACATACGCGATCTCACACGAAGAATGGACGAGTCGATTCGAAGAACCACAGCGTTCAGCCCGAAGGTCGGTCTCATTGGTGAGGGCTCACCAGTACAAAGCCCATCGCCGTATGAAATTAACTTTAAAGGGTATATCTACGTAAAACCATCCAGCAAGCCACAACGAGAGTGTGAGGCAGGGGGTTAAAGATCTCCATGCATGCAATACTTACATGCAACCAAGAGCTAAAATACTACCCCTTCATGGAAATATAAGTAGGGCGGCCTGAACCGTCTGGGGTCACCCTGAAAAATGCCTATATGTATATACCTAAAAATATCACACAAATTGGGAAAAGATGTATTCGGTTTTAAGGTACTCTGACTGCATATGCTATACTACACTGTACATCATTGCAATGCAATCTTATGTATATTGCAATGACAACATCCCCGCCCGAGGCGTGATTTAAACCTGTAATCTTTCGGCCACAATTCTGCCACACCGTGACCTGTACCAGATAATTCACACAGCATAGATTTAGCTGGACGTGGGTCTCTATTTCAACCCAATTTTTTTAGATTTTAACCCAAGATTTTAACCCAAGACCTCCTGTCAATAGCCAATAACTTCACCCAAGGGGCTAACAAGCCACTGTCTATCTATGGATGAATGGATATCAACCTTCGTCTCATGAGAAATGCACTCGCCACAAAATCGAACGTCGATTTCGGGCGATTGCGCAACCGATGTCCATGCTGACTAATTTTAAGTCCGTGACATTTGTCAGCTTGCCACTTGGATGTGAGCTCAAGAGGAAGTTCGAACAGTCGTCGGGAGTTGCTGGTGAGGACGACGAGGCCTTTTTCAGGTTCGAATCAATAAATAGAAGGGGATCAAAAGGGCGAGAGGGACGCCAAACATCGGCTGATCGGAACGCTAGGACCGCGAATCTATTCCGTCGAAGGCATCGAGGTCAGCGACGTGGAGCAGGGGGAGGACATTCGCTGCGCGCATTGTTCCGGGGCGGCTGGTCCTCCTAGAGCCAGCCACTTCGGCCCCCAGCGGCTGTTTCGAAATACCGAGGATATTCGACGAAGGCATGCCGCTCTGGCTATTGCGAGGGAAGTTCGAGAAAAATCTCTGGTGACCACGAGTCCAGTGAATTGGAGTAAGGAAGGGGGAAAATACTTTTTTTAATTTGAAAAGTTAGTAGGCAGTAACACTTTTATATTAATTTAAATTAATAGTAGGCAGTAAAATTTTTATATTAACTTAATTTACAGACTTCGAGGCTGCTATTTAGAAAATCCTTAACCTCTTCGGTTCCCTTGTCTACATATGTGGTCAACCGATTATACGTCCCTTAGAGGATAGCTTTTTCCAGTAAAATATTTCACTGATGTACCCATCTGTGAGCATACCTGATATTGAATTATCCGCATCGAAAGGGCCAATTTCATACACGATAATCTCTTTCAACTATCGTTTTCAGAAAACAATAAAGCGGCCACAAGTAAAGTGAACTATATTTCATCTATTTATCTGTTGCCCATGTTACATTTTTTTCTTTTCATCTACAGCATATTAATACTTTAGGTGGTACTTCATTTTTACTCATGCGATCATCATTTGTTTCTAGGTACCTCTAAAATAACATTTGTACCAACACACAAATGGACAATAAATATTTCAACAAAAACAACAATACAAAAGTTTAACCAACATATAATTTCAGTAGTCCCATATGTGCCCAAAAGAGTTCTTAAATATTTTTTCATAGGCCTGGTATTCTTCAGGACCGAAGATTATAAGGCTAATTCGAAGTCAATCTTTCTCCCGGTGGCAAAATGTATTTATTTTTTTTCATTATCCCGAAAGCAAAACAGATGGTCTTTACATCGGGCACCTCAACCCGTAACAGCCGCTCAAGCATTAGTACTCGGGCAACTATACTAGATACGTTCACGAGCACTAGAGATTGTCATAATGATGCCTCTCTTTCCGCTATCAATTAGGAATCTCTATGGGAATCATGAGAACTAGATAAGAAACAGTGAGGTGGACAGTCAAACTTTTAATGCATTTATGGTTTTAGGAGATTCAACTGCCAAGGCCCATCCAGCCCATGTTAATCCTAAAATAAAAAAAAGGCAGCCGTACCAATTAAAGATTAAAAATTGTGGCTATCCAGGAGGTAGGTAGAGATAGTATCCGGTACCAATTTGACTGCCACGGTCGTTAAATCAAACCACGTCCAATATTAGAACAAAATCAATTCGGCAGGTGGTCTGTGTTTGGGGAAGACTTGGAGAATGAATTGTACAGACTATGACGCGTAGGACACAATGCTTTTACTGGAGGAATAATGGCATAGCAGAGCAATATCTGAAAGCAGTTGAACTCAGCGTTTTTCTAATAGAGCTCAATTCCAAGGCCGGCTTAAGACAAAATGTTTATCCGGGAGAGAGAGACTATTTCAGAGCCCTCCCCTCAATTGTCAATCGCTGTTATTATGCGTAGTAGTAAAAATTAAGTAGTGATAAAGTAGCTTGTTAGGCATGAAGTAAGTTGTCTTCAATTCCCGAATAAAAATGCTTTTTCCATTCACACGGCGCCCCTTCCTTCGTGGCGCTCCGGGCCTGTTCAATTCATTACATGCCAACCAACCTCTAATCGGTTTCATATAGGCGATGAAAGTAATATAACTTATCAATTCAAGGACTCCAACAATATCTATTTACAGAGCGCTGCATCACGCACATCTTCTAGCTTTAAGCGTTTTTTTACGAAAAGCAATGCTGACAAAGTATTATGGCCACACGGCAGTAGTATTCATTACGCTTTTTGTTCATTCTGGTCATTAATGATAGAATCCGATGCTATCATGAAATCTGGAAAAGGAAAATATTTGACTAAAATAAACCGGGGGGGTCTGATAGAATCACTTTCATACATTTCCGCATGAAGGGAAATGAAAGCCAGCAAAGATCCTACTGATGAATTATAATTTTCCCCCTTAAAATGATTTCACTAGGCGAGTAATAAATGTCAATTTATTGGACAACATTTTATTATTCTTGGAGTTGCCTGCCTCTGCTTTTTCTATATGATCGTTTAGAAGTAGAATGAGCGTATGCAAGTGAAATTGTCAAGTAGTGCAATGGGTGAAGTTATATCGGCCAATAGTTGAATGTGGTGGGAAAGAAAGATTAAAAGGCATTACACCAATATGGCTATAAATTCACAGAATATTATCACTTGTTCGGCTCCATCAGGTTATCACTAAAATCGTGTTTTATTACATTTGGATCTATGCCACCTCAAGCTAATGGACCATTTTATGCCGGTGATAATCAATTACTTTGATTTTTTGTGGTCGTGGTGGAGTCGTTCATCACGCCGAGGAAATATATTTAAGCGGAACAAAAGAACAAAAATAAAAGCAAATCATTCTGGTGCTGATTTTCTTGTAAGCTAAGCTGGATTCTACTAAATCTATTTCTGAACCTATTTCTCTCAAATAAATACATAAATTGAAGAAACCTAAACTGCTGAGATTGATCACGTATCCGTATTCTCCAGAAAAACAATGAAATGGCTAGCTAAATCTAAATCCGGCGTGGAAGCGTATTCCATTTTCTTATGAGACCAACGAGAAACGTTAGTACCTATTCAATTTCTTGAGGACCGAATAAATGCTCTCCCTATCCATGATTGACCTTATATGCTAGAAGAAGTATAGTATTTGCATATTAGATTCCTCGCGGAGGGTATTGGAATATGCTTTACACAAAGTTTCATATAATATTGGAGCATTCAAGGCTCTACAATTCTGGAAATCAGGAATCACTACTCTTGCCAACATGATATTTTTGGGGCTAAAGATATCGACCCATAATACCTCAGAGCAATCTTCCAAGTGCATTGATTTCAGGCCTTATTAACGTCAATTTCCAATCTAAGATAGAAAAATAACCAACTCACATGCGGCGGAATTGTACTTAACGGATTACTTCCAACTTTCAGAATGTCATAACAATGGAAGTGATACGATGGTTTGTTAGCGGTTTGTTAGAAGAGTAGACAATTGAGGTTCATGTAATACACAGGCGGTGATGTCACCTACCTACCCGAGGTAACGATTGATGCGATCAGGTGCGGGACAAATATAAAATCGGGGCGATATCACAATAGGCGCATATAGGTAGGCCAGGCGGCATTGGTCGGCGTCCTTGAAATGCACCAGGCGGCGATATTTCGACGCGCTTGAAATTCCTGTTCATTCACCCTTCGCACACGCACTCTCCGACTCCCCGCTGCCACAAGAACTCCTTCCATCTGGTCGTCCAAGCTACCGAAGGCCCGAAAATGGGTCGCAAACAGGCGCGAGCAAATAATCACGCTGGGTCAGCCCTGATCTCATTGTCACAGAGTGTCGACCACGGACTAGACTTCCTCCCCTTCGCCAACGAATGGTAACCATTGTCTCCTAAGATTAGATAAACGCCCTTCGAAATGGCCATTTCCTACTAGACACAGCTGACGAATTGCGTACCGTCGGCCAAGTTTGCAAGTTCGAATAAAAAATGACTACGCTCCCACGCATAATCGGCTCCTTAATTACGCCCACGAATTTCACTTTTTTGTGAGAGTGGCAGACGGGCTCAAAACGAAAATAATCGCTTAACTGTCCTTCCTTAAACATTTGTTACACATTTAACGACTATATAGGCTCAAAATGTTAAAAAATTCAAAATATTCGTAATTTTGAGTGAAAATGAAAAATCAAAAATTGAATGTGACTTGTGTAAAACTCTCAGCAAAAAATTAAAATGTTCAGATCTACTCCGAACGATAATTATTTTGGGAGCTTCAAATGTTCCGCAGCTTAAGCTCGGAAATGTTAATTTACCACGAGCGCTGCGGTTCTTTTTAATGTTCCAACTATGTGAATGAAAACGCATCTCTAGTCGGCGATCCAATTTTACGGTTTCACAGCCCGGGGGTGCTCCGGATTCTATCCTGCCGATTTTACATTAAAATTAAAGCAACGGTCCAGCAATAAAATAATTCCAGGAAGAGGGAATCTTGCTTTCGAAAGGGCGGTCACCTCGAATGACCTAGGCGGCGTTCCTAAGATAACTCTCCCGGAAGACAAAACTATCGTAGGCTACGAAATTCGATGGCAAGAAAAGCACATTCTGTAACAGTAATCACCATGTACTACCAAAAGGAGTAGTCATTCAATGTACGAAAAATCAAAGGCGTTTGAAGAGCTACTTTTCGATCCTACCTTCCACTTTTACTCAAATTAGCCAATAAATCAACTTACGCAGTAATGTACGCGACAATTTGAAAAATCTGCACAACTTTAAGAAAAATGAGAAAAGCTAGAAAACAATCAATCTACCACTACTAAAAGCTTGATGCATTTAGCATATAAAAAATAGATCACGAATCCCACCTCTTACAGTATATAAATAACAGGTAGAGAAGTGACTTACAAAATAATTTGCCAAATTTAGGTATGAATTTTCAATGTATCGAGTACATGTAATATTAATTTTCGATGAAGAGTCTTGTTTTAAATCATTATGATAATGCTGTGGGAATTTTGGTCGAGTGACTTTTCCAAGTATTAAACAGCTAATTATCCACCCATAAATTATTAGGCTGTGGCATTTGAATCACTTATTTCGCTTTCTCTTACATAGAACCGTGTTTCTGTTCCGACACGAACTCAATCACTATTTGG
The DNA here is from genome assembly GCA_933228895.1 of Platycnemis pennipes. Classification (NCBI taxonomy): domain Eukaryota; kingdom Metazoa; phylum Arthropoda; class Insecta; order Odonata; family Platycnemididae; genus Platycnemis; species Platycnemis pennipes. Next base: position 123,878,930 of record OW121851.1, on the reverse strand, counting down.
CTGGATTCAGTGGCCTAGAATCTGTCACACACTGAAGTCTCGGAGCCAAGATAAGTCGAACGTATTTTCTCGCAGGCTCTTGCCAATGACCTTAAGAACAGAGGATTCGGCTTGCTTTCTCAACCTTTGTAGGCGTCAAAATTATTCACACTCGAGGATCACGGCCGGCCGAGGTAGCCAGGTGGATAATGCACAGGTCCGTCAAGCCAAAGGTGGTGGGTTCAATCTCGCCTAGGGAAAATATATCATCTTCGTCAAAGGATACGACCTAAAAAACATGGGTCAACTAATGCTCGAGCCTCACCACATCGGCTTACTCCTTAGCTAGAGAAACTTTGATGCATGTCAAGTGTATTACTGGATAATTTAGTGACAACCAATAATCACTTTTATGTATTTTCCAATTTATTCGACAAATATTGACTTTTATATATTTTTTTTATTGTTCGCTTGGTGGCATGTTTTCATCATTTTGGATGGATTGTCATAGTGATTAAAAAGAAATAAGGGGGATTGTTATAAATGAGGACATCTTGCAAGAAGGTTCAGGGGTACGAAATAAATTGAACTATTGAATTAGATATTGAATGCAGACAAAAAGTGCAAGGGGGTTTAAGGGATTCCATTTAAGCACTTTGGCACGATAACTTTAAGTATATGAAAATAGGTAAGCGATTCCGACTTTCGTATGCAATAATTGTGTGACAAAATTAGCCCCTCCCTGCCGAAGATAAGCGATGGTCGCGAAGACGGACTGCAAGCGCGAGAGTCCCTTCCTGGGAGAGGGTTATCTCTCTCTCTTTTTCTCGTCCTAGACGGACAACCGGAAACGCTGCGGACGGAGGATGGCGTGCATGGAAGTATCGTCGACCGTCGCTCGGGTGGAGGGGGAGGCTGTGAGTGGAAGCCGATAAACGACCCTGCTTCGGAAAGGAGCGAACTTCATTTATTTCCCTACCATTGGCAGCGAGCCACACCCCCTCGCGCACGTCCCCTTCAAACCGCCCACTCCCTTCCGCCCCCTTTCCTCCCTCGGGGGAGGCGGTGGGGCTCCTTCGAGTCTCCCGAGGAGTCTCAGGAGAGGTGAGGGAAGAAGGCAGCGAGAGCAGATGTGGGATACGGGCGTTGCGAAAACCTAGATGGTGGGCGTAGACAAAGAGAGAGAGGAAGAAGAGGAAACGCTTGTCGGCCTGGGAGAAGAAACCGCCGGAAGACTCCAAGGAGTATGATATCTTGATTCGTTTGAGGCATTGCAACGAAAGGCACTTAACCCACCGAATAATTTACCATGCTAAGACGCCGACAGGCTTCGAACCTACGACTCAAAAGGTTCCCACATGAGAGGAAGATAAAAAAATATATTTTTCTCCGAATGCACGCAAATTTACATGAACAAGGGTCGTCTCCGCGTAGTGTTTAGAAAAAACGAGGGCACTTCTCAAATAAAATAATATTTTGTCCCAAAATTAGAATACTATCGATCGCCATTGTTTATCATTAGAACTCTTAATAAATATTAAAAATGATTATAGTATATATAGAAGTTAGTTCCATAACAATCATACTGAATTAAAAACTAGCAGAGGAGAATGAAAGATACTTTACACAAAAAACTTAATCCAAGAACAAATAGTTCTAAATGGGTTACGATAGTAATCAGTAGAATGATATTTGATAAAACGGGCGTAAATTTTATCCCGCGGACGGCTAACTATGGTAACTAAGGTGCTAGGTCAAGTATTTAGTGATGCAAAGGAAATAGGTAGGCGGAATTAAGCCGGAAGAAAGTGCTAAAATACGTGATTTTCAACCGCTGCTTTTCTTGCACCCACTGATTCTCAGCAACATCTGGGCAACAGCGAATCGGTAACCGGATGCTAGGATTCGTGGATCAGAGTATAAACCAAATAGCAACAAGCAGTGGATAAACTAAATCTATTCTTGAAAGACAGAAATACATTGGTGGAGAAATACGTAACCGGAAACGGAGAAAATAACTCAAAACGCGTCCCGATATAATAAAAATGTTACACGACACTCAGTTGAGGTATTTTATGACAGATGCACTTATATTTTACATGATATACCAACTTTTAGTAAGCTCATGAACCACACAATATTCAATATTTGTCTTTTGCCATAACCTTTCATTTTCCTGTGATTGTTCAACGCATAAAGGACAATGGGGTCGTTTACCATATTTTTTTATAGTTGAATCTGATAGAGTTTGTAAAATAAAAAGACCCGTAATTTTCCGTTTTTTGATCCGACAATTATTTCCCGAGTTATAAGCGGCGAAAAACTGATGTTTTAACCCTTTCGGATAAGTGGGCGTGGTGCAACCTCTGACGTATATCGACTTCGTCGAATCACAACTCAGCCCGTGAAGCTACTTTGCCTTATCGCAATGGGGGGACACAGCTGACTCGGCCAATCGGAGCGATTGCGACAGCATCTGTGCGAGCAGACCTTCCGAGAATCTCCCTCCACTCCCTTCCCTTCCCATATGAGCAGTCAAGAACGGGAGGAAAATGACGTCAATGTTATCACAGCAGCATTTTCGGTGGGCGTCACCTTTTGCTTATTTTAATTTTTTGATTCATGAGTAAATGGCTGTGGTTAGAAGATTAATTTTTTCACTAAAATTCTTTCTTCGTCTCCATCTAACGATTTCGTGTACAAAATTGCGATTTCGGTTGTGAGTAAACGCCCCCATTCTTTGATCTTCGGATTCAGAGCTCTCCTCCTTCCGCTCGGCGGAACGATCGCGATTTCCCACTTAATCTCATTTTATTCCGAATTATAATTAGAACGTTTCCCAACAGCTGGTTTCGTTGTTACTCCGCTAAAAATAACGAAATTAAATGTAGGCAAACTTATTGAAATATGATCCTTTGATCCCCTTCATTTCAGACGTAACGTAATCATTTTGCTGCGTGACTTTTAACTGATTTTGATGAAAAGCATGAGCTACGACCGAAGATATTCTTGCTACCGGGAGGTACTCGGGGATATTTTCCAAATATAGTTTAATTCAAATTCCTGTTAAATAAAGGAAAGGCCAGACAACTGTACGCAAAATAAATTGAAATCCACCAAAACATAGAATACGAAAATACTTTGAGCGACCCATAGGATTGTCCCTTACAGTAGTAATGCAGCCTCTCAACTGATATACGTTTATTTCTCGAATGAGTTTGGATTAATTTAAACAATCAAAGTCACCTCGCCAAGAGAATAGGTTCCTTAACATCGACGTAATGCACATCATCTTAAACCCGTCGACATTATCAAAATCTAGAGAAGTTAGTTGACTAGTTTTGATAGCTTTTTGCTTCTCTATCACTCATCAACTCGGGGATAAAAATCGTAAAAGCGTTAGGCCGTGACAAGCATAAAAAAGAATCCACAGTGAGCGCTGGATGGATCTGCCGGATCAAGTGCTTATTCTCGCGTCTTCAAACATACCCTTCCCTGGCTATCGAGGTGAGCGAAGGACGAGAAAAGCATATTGCGCTTTCTTGTATCGATTCCACCGGATGTTAGGAATTGGACGTGGTAGAATAGGTAAGAGAAAAAACATGACTCGAGAACTCCGGATAGGAGGGTGGAGATAGACGCCAAATGGGTTAGTGGATCCATGAGCACCTAAGACGTTGCTAATGGGATGTAGTGTAAAACTCCTTTAAAACCTTACATTATTCCCAGCCAGCCCATCAAATTTGGGACAAGAGGGTGCGTGGCACAAGTAGAGGGTAGTATTATGATTAAAAAAATTTTTTCAACTATCACTTGAACTTAATGCCCGTAGAGTTCGTCAAAATACAAAATAGATCATAATATATGCCACTTCAGTATATGAAAGGTACTAAAGTTGAGGGATTAAATCTTGTCTGCACTATCCAGGGTGCCTGATCGCAATGGCAATTTAAAGAAAGATCCATAGCAACTAGCGCGAATTCGCAATAAAGTCCGGGCTCTCGGAGTTTCAAGCAACCACCACCCTTACATGGGTAAGCAACACATATATCCACCTAAAAATTGCCTTTGGTCCCAAGTATCCTGGGTAGCGTAGTGGTACGTAAAATTCTTGCCACTGCATATATGTGTAGCATAGGTTCAGTCCTGGCATGCACTAACGATGATCACACAGTCCAACCGTTAATTATTATTCGACCGGATTTACTATCAAATAAAATCAACCCACATAAAATAAAGCAACTGTACATACAATGCAGTGGCTAACTCCAAATTATCAGTATGCGATGCAGACAGCATAAACCTCATACAAATATTTGCCGCTACATTCAATAAATGCGAGGAAGTGTCGAAAGCTATTAAGTTTTGAGTTGCACACTAGTACTACAGAATGTAAGTACCATGAAAACAAAACAATTTTTTATATGAAGAACATCATGACATAAAAATAAACTATAAATCCTATCCTAACCTCTTATCTATCCGATAACTTTGATCATACATAATATTGTCCCTTGGGGTAGGTAGAAAAAAACAATTTTTAAGCCTCTACGGCTAATTATCTCTCTAATTTTATCATCATACTCTACTGTACTATTCAGTGAAATTTAGCTCTTAAAATTATAATATTTTTATTTTGATAGCTGGTATTTTTAAATGTCTATAAAAAAAAGGAAACCACCTGATATATCTGCAAGAGATTTACTGCTCGTACTTCGGCCTTCGAAGTCGATTGCTCGCCACATCGATATCCTGCCCCCTTTTCCCTTGCTGGGGGGTAACATGCCACGTCGCCTAGATCCGGATGCTCTCGCTTTGTACGGCCCTCATTCTCTTTTTACGGGCGTGCGGACATCCGCACACAGCGAACCCCGCCCCCACCTCTGTCTTTCCTTTTAAAAGGGAGTCGTCTCCATGAAGTGGAGATGACATATCAGCGGAGGAAGATGGAAGGCGTGTGGTGCGACGAAAGGGCCGGCGAAACGTCCTCGATCTGTTTTGCCACCCGAGTGTGTTTTCCGCGCGCTTCACGGAAAGAAACAAGGACGCACGCATCCTCGTGTCCGAAGAGATACCTCTGCGAATTGACGGAAAAAAATTTCTCGAGTCCTTGTTTTCTGTTTCGAATCTCAGGCATCTCGAGAGCTCCGTTCCATTTAGCCGAGTTACATTTTCTATTTCTGTTCGGGAAGTAGTTGGCACAAAAGGATTCTTCCCCGAACCGTCACTTTAACGACGATTTCTGGATGGAAAAAATTGGGAACACGGCACAGAGAAGGGGAATCGATTCTTAAAAATAGCCGCCATAAATGAAACTCGAATGAGAAAGTAAATAATCAGTGGAAGAAGAATTTTGGGATGAGGGAAAAGAGAATGGACCCAATGGATATGGAATACAGGAAATAATGGATAAGGCGTGGATAAAAATCATGAAAGAAAAATAAAATGCAACCACGTAAATTCAATTCCATCTTCTTCAATATTTTTATTGTTATATTTTTTACATCTAATTATACGGCTCTTATAGCAGAATTACTGGCCTTTTACTTCGGGCCAAATAACATAAGAGCATTACCAATGAAATTTTGACAAACATCCATGCTCAGAGTAGGGAACAACCCACCCGGGCATATTTCGTTGGTGAGGACTTGTACTATGCTGCCATCGAGGCAAGCGTTCCTAAGTGTTTGACTATGCATACAAATCTTTAAAATTTTCATTAATTTTTCCCTATAAAGTTCATCATAAAACTCTGAAAGCCCATTGGTTCTTTCTCGCTGAAAAAGGAATTTTCATCCCGTAGCCTTGGTATCACGGTCATATTAGCGGTAAAAATATTCTCTGGGCATTAATAAATCACCCCAGGCTCATTTGGAAGAAACACTACATAAAAAACTGGTTCTTTAGAAAAGAACTTCATTCCACGATGCAGGCAACTTCGCTTGACAATATGTAGCAAGAATATTTAGGTATCATTAACATGACCTAGACGAGGTAGAACCGAAGGTTTATCAACTGTATACTCATCAGTAAGAATCGTAAATCCAGAGATAACAGTCTGAGGGGAATTTAACCATGTTTTCGAGGAGGTAGCGGTGATCGTAGAGATACACTTTAAGGCATTTGATCTAAACAAATTCAATTTGGAAAACCTAACTGGTAAGGTAGCCATAAAGCAAAAAAAAATACTTCGTGTAGTCACATCTGAATCTCCTTCCCCTGCAGCAGAGTCGAGGATAAAGAAAACTTTCAACACCATTCATTAATGACGGTTAGAGAACACGTAATTCAGAGTCCGTGATAGCCTCGCCCAGACAATTGCTTCTAGAGAACTCAACCGTGTGGACGGACGCACGAACTGCTCTTTTTTTAATTTCGTGAGCGCTTCCGTGCATCAAGGAGAGACACTGCAAGGGTAAAAAACAAGAGAAGGGGAAAGAATGAGTGCGTTTCTCTCATCCTTTCATCGATACATATTTACGACCGTCTCTTTTCAGGAATATTCTCCGCAAAACAATCGGAATTCATCGTTCGCGGGACTCTCTTGCTTCGACGACGCAGGCAGAAGAAGAATGAAAACGCGTCCTCCGCTACCGCTTTGAAAACAATCGCTAATCGCGCCGCGCACCAACAACGTCTCAAGCGATTACATACTGCACCTCGCATCCCTCTCCAACATCCACACCCATCCACCACCCCCCTCCCCTCCCCCCCCCTTATGGTAAAGGAAGCGAATTAATAACGATGAACGGACAAAGGCGCCCGATCGGACCGGGCGAAAAAAGCCGTTACGCCCGACCGGTCATCGTTTTTCATCTTTTGCCCCCCACCCAACCTGTGGGGGGGAAAAAGAAGAAGTGAAAAAAAGGGCGAAGGCTCAGGAAATGAATTCTGGACCTCGGGAAAACCGTTAATCCAAATTGCAGGAAAGTCTCGGCGCAGCCTGCAACGCTGTTTTCTTCCCGACGGGGATGCGGCTAGGTAGCGATGGGGAGAAGGTGGAGAGTGGAAGGGGAGACTTCAAGAATGCGAGAGAGGTCCAAGGACCGGAGGAAGGAGAATGAGAGAGAGGGAGAGACGGAGTGCGCCTGAGCCCTTCGTTGCTCGATTCAAATCGGTGCTCTTTTGTCTCAGCTGGTCGAGTTTATCAGGCATTCTCTCAAGTGGCCATCATCCGCCTACGTGATCAAGGGCCTTGACACTGCCACGGCAAGAATGGAATTAAGCGGGAGACTATTATTGTTCCTGACATGGGTATAAAAATCAATGACTTGACAAAACTCGCAGAAGATTGCATTGAATTGGGAAATTTCAATAAACGGTCATTGTGCACACATTTTATGCAGTCCGAAGGAAAAAGAACCCACCAGGCAATGCTAGGGGCAAGAAAGTGAAATCCTCGCGTAACAGTAGATACATCGCACTCTTCATTCCACATAAAGAAACGTGTTCGGATGGCAGAGAAGTTCTTAAACTAATAGATAAACGAGTTTTCCATGTCTCCAAAAAATAAGATGCTTGAAATTTTTTAAAAATAGAATGCGTTAAACACCAACTTGACAACACTGACATAACAGCAAGCCTAAGAGGGATGTGGATTCCTAAAGCATTAAGAGAACAACTTCGCTTTGATTAAGAGGGATATTTTTTATTATGGATTCCCAGAATTCCGGATAAACTGCTAACTTCCTGTTCCTTGCGTGGGGTGGCCGTATATGCCGGCAGCTGGTCCCGAGGGCCAAAATGTAAAAAAGTGGTCAATAACCGTTTGAACTTAAGTAGTGCTAATCAAGCAGAAAAATCATTCGATGCAGTGTTAATTATTACAGCTATATATACCCATAGCTGAATAATTTTATCTAATGAAAACTTTCGTGATTACCTGATTTAAATTAAAGTAATCAAAGCTTAACTTTGCTCAAAAGAATGTCTTTCCAAATAAGTTTCCCAACGATTCCTAAAATCGCATCTATGCAAGTAATTAAATAATTTGAACTGGATTTAACCTGTGAGACTATTTCAGAAGTTGTCTGATTTTCTAGTAATTAATATTCCTCTGCTATTTAAAATGAAGAATAATTTTTAGGAAAACATATATTTTATGCAGATCATGGGCAAAGTGGTAGCAAGAATGACACGGTTAACCGCCGACTCTCTCGAATATTATGTCATTGCTAACATTTCGTGAGAAGTGCATGAGAAAACAGTGGATAACTGGATATGTCGTTCAAGTTGAAAGAGGGTTTTCAAATGCTACACATTGCAGTTCTCCAAGTAGCTCCGCGCAATCTTCACGACTTGAATTTACGCGCATCCATAAAAACCAAGACGACTTTTAACGATACCCTAGCAGGAGAGGAAAGTCATAAAAAAATAATGAAATAACGGAAACGTCAAGAGATGAGTGCAGTCTTCATCCTCCTTCCCAGTCGCGGCACGAAGCAGAAGAGGACAATCAAAAGAGCGGCCGGTCAACGTGGTTAAACTGCTATTATGCAGTGAGGGGAGAATCATGGAGGAAGAACAGAGTGACGGGTTCGAATAACGGAACGAAAAATTTCTCCGAAACCAAAAGCGACACGACGAGCGTGAATATGAAATTCAGGAGGAGAACGGAAGGAAGGAAGGGTGCTTCCCACGACGAAGAACAAAAGCGCACGAATGAATGGGCAGGAAGGGCACTGTCTGCTTGCTCGGCTCGGCTTTCGCAGCGAAGGGCGCATAGGAGGAGGAGAGTAGTGGCTTATCTCTCCGTCGGGATAAAAAAGGGAAAGTTTGGAAATAAGAGAGGCGGGGGAGGCTGCTTCTGATTCCCCCAATCCACTCCCACGCACTCAGAGAGGCCTTCGTTCTTCCTCACAATGCATTGTGGCGGATTAGTGAAACTGACAGACTGCCCCTCCTACCTACCGGCGCGTGGCACGGGCATTTACTGGGCGAATGGAGTCACGGAGGCCGCTCCACGATGGACGAAATCACATTCACACACTCCTCTAATGATCGCATTATGGTCCTTAACTTTAGCCTCGCTTCAAATGCATACTCCGTAAAATCTCTCCTTCGGGTACGAAACGGTATACAGAATCTCCTCGATATGGATCGAAACGGTGTACAGATACTTCTAAGCGTGACACTGAGAAGTAACACTACCACTACGGAATCTAGACCTGACCACCACAAGTTAATCTGTATACCGTTTTGAACTCGTAATAGAGATTTTGTGATGTAAGCAGTAGAAGTGAGGCTGTAGAGGAGATTTTGAATAGGGCCCTAAGTCGACATTTTGGCTTTCAAGCATTTCCTAAGTCATCGCAGAGATTTTCAACAAATTTAACCGTAATGATTAATCATCATCATCATAATTGTTCCACCAACAATGGTAGGTTTGCGATTACTCTTTTCGGTCTGTGGTCTGTACTTCACTTAAGTCACCACTTGTCCCCTGACTTACTTTCTAGCCAATCAACGTTTAAGACATTAAATCCCTCTCATCTGTTGACCGTCATCATGTCATCCAAAATACCTATTTTTCCTCCCTCTCCCGCGTCATCTGTCATTCTCCCCTCCACTGCCCTCTTCAATATCCTATTCATTATCTTTCAAAACTTGTTCCGTTCGTTTGATTATTAATTGATGATACACACATTTTTTTAATATTCAGAGGGCACTTCATTTATGTAGCTCGCTACTATAATACAATTTTCCTAATAAGGTGACTTACATCCTATCTCGTTTCCTAATGGTAAATATTCATTCAGATCGTCATCATCATCATCAGCCGGCTCCAGTGGAGTCTTGGCAAAGTCCTCCTCAGCCAATCATAGGGTCGTGGCTATTCCGTCACCCGAATCATAGGGTCATCCACCCGTGGAATGTGTTTGGTACCTCCTAACAAAGCACGGGCTCATTAGAATGAGTGTGCTCTTGATAAAAATTACTAAGAACAAGTTCTTCACATTTTGTCTGAAACTTCAATTTTCACATGTATTTCATATTTAGTCGTTAATCCGGTTAGGTTGAACAGAATGCTTTGAGAGGACTTCACGTAAATAATAGTGATAGCAAAAATATGAAAGAAGGCTCTTAATCCCAACTCAGGTGAAACGGGCCGACCTGGCAACCTAAGTGTTGCGGGTTCGAATCCCTCCTCGAAAGCAGGTGTTCCGTTTGCAAAAACATTAGGCTTAGGACTAAGATGGTCAAGATGATCTTACATACACCTTAGCAGTTGGAAGACCCAAGATACCTTGTAGTACTATACTACTGCTGCCATTCTTCACGCTAGTCATATTCCTTATCATTTGTAAAAAGGATTATGAACATGAGAAAATTTATATGGTTTACCGAAGCGTATCATTTCTTGGAACAGAAATCAAGATGAGATGCCGCACTGAACCTCGCAAACAACAGGTCGGAGACCTCTTAAACGCGATCATGAATTCTTTGTGCGGGTCTGCCACCAGGCAAGCTGATCAACTGCCTATGTTTAGGGCCGAATTCAGAATTTTAACCACAACCGCTCTTCCAATGCTTACGTCTTAAAATATCCACTCCCAGTCAAATCGGTGTGCACATTCACCCTGCAAAGTTGGTATTACCATGCTGTTTACCGCTTTGGACCATATCAAGGAGAATCTGTATACCCTTTTTAAATCGTAACAGAGCTTTTTTGACGTAAGCAGTGGAAGCGAGACTGAAGTTGATATTCTGATATGTCCGAGCCAATTTCAGATATCAATTCAGTTCTCTGCATCACGCTGAGAAGCAATACCACCTTCCAAGGTAGAATCTGTACACCAATTTGACTCGTTGTAGGGATTTTAGGACTCAAGCAGTATGAGCGAGACTGTAGTTGAGATTCTGAATATGGCCCTTATACGTCTGACTGAGCCATCGTTGAGTTCTGAGTCAAATTTTGGCCGTGTTCATATATCCTCTGCTAATGCAGTAACATACCAGCTTGTTTGCTGTAAAGCACGGATATTTAACAGTAATAAAATCACGGAATCTAGCATGTAAACGTGACACCGAACAAAATCCGGAAGGTAAAATGAAGCCTGATTTTCTGCATGCTCCTAATCCTCTTCCTTAATCGCCCCTCACAGACTGAAATTCCCACGCTGAAGACCGAGGTGAGAGGTGTGAGTGTGGATGTCTTTAAGACCACTCTTTGCTTCCAATTCGTCGGGGTGATGATGAAACCACGCGAATTTAGGAGGCATCGATAACGAACGGAAGCAATTGTTTGGGTAGATGCGATGGGATTTCAGAAGCACAATGAGATCGTTGCATCACGACTCCAACCTCTGGAGAAATCAAAATAGTGAATGTGGAAAGTGACGGCGTTGTAATTTCTCTGAGAAAGAACCCACAGTAATAATCCACCGCTACGAAACATTGTTATTGATAGAAATGGACCGTGATAAAAAATGCTCACAGCCTGTATTTTGTTGTTAAGTAATTTTTCAAGGAGCGTACTAAATTCGTGAAGACATATTAAGAAAACCCTAAATGTTATCTTCTGTAGCAGTCTCAAAATTATTCAGAAATGAAACTAACTAATTCGCCACAACAACGGATGTGTAACAAGTAAGTATCACGCCTCATGTGTCACATGTAAGTAGTACAACGGCTGCTAAATACCAATGCTTGCCTGATCCCGTACACAAATCTCTCACATACTGCAGCACCTTTTGTGTCATTTGTTCATCGTCAGAACTTAAAATAGTTCGGCTGACAAAGAGGAGCTAGATTAAATGGGAAAAAAATCAATTTGCTACTCGCGGCCAGGAGAAAGAAATATGTCAAGAGAGGAAAAAGAACAAGGTTTTAATAGCAACTGCCACTGGTCAGGTGCGAGCTTCGCTTGTCTCGGGAACGTTCTCATTCGGTTCACTAAAAGCTCTTTCCCACTGAGCGCACGTGAGTAAACTCCCTTGGCGCTGGAAGGCGCAACTCATTTCACACATTCCAAATGCCATGTTGTTTTGAGGTAGCCGGAAAAAATCACCCAGGGAAGCCAGCGTGAGAAGAACGTTTTCGGAAAATTACATCTCTGATGGATATTTTGTCATTTCATGATGTTTTTTTCTGAGGAGCGAATTCACATCTCGAACGAAGGCTATGCGGAAGTAATATACAGCTGTTAATGATAAAACAGTTCATGTTTTCCGAAAAAGAAATAAAATGACCATGGATACCTATGCTAACTCAATCGTATTAAATTAACGCTTAAAGGTCACTTTGAATAAGTCTTTGCAAGCTGTATACAACTAATCACTTTATAAAGAATTATGAGATTTAGATGGTTATGGTTGTTTAAATACGAAAAAAAAAGAACTTGCCACATGATTCATACGACCAAATTGTGGCAATAGCTCCAACAAATTTTCCACTCGTCATAAACAATATTAGATTAAGAATTTTATCAATTTACACGAATAAAAATTATTTTCCGAATAACTTAATTCCATGAAGGAAATTAAGTATGCTTTCATACGGGTAGTTAACATTAAGGCAGAAAAGTCAATATCCATATGTTCTCTGCAAAAACATGCCAAAGATTGGAACGTTGTTTTCCGAAATAACAGCCCGCTAAACACTTAAATATAACTTCAGGAATTCTTTTAGTTACGTAATCACTGTATATACACTGACGCAAAAGAAAGTCAAAAGGGATACTGGCACCTTGTTAACATAATCGCATAATCGGAACATTAATTCCTAATTACAATTCATAGAAGGTAATTTGTAACAAAAAATGAATCATTCACCACAACTCTATTCCATAGCACTCGCAAAAGCCAAGATGCAAGGTCAGTGCAAGTCTCTCAGAGTTGGACATTCACGTTCGTGTTGACACTTTTTGACTCTTTCGAAATAAATTTTTATGTGGAATAGTGCAAAGTATCATTAATTCATGTCCTACAATGGATTTCCACAAAGTATCATTCTCCACAATTCATTTCATCTCTCAGAGTTATTTCTTTTATGGGAAAAATGGGATGAACCTAGATTTCGTCACGGATAGCCTTAAATTTTGGTGAGCCTTATGTAACGAAAAGGGGAAGGGGGGAGAATCTCTGTATGAATATGCCGTTTGATAAGTTATTAGGAGCCAGGCACGTCTCAGAAAGACAAAGAAATGGACATGTCTAGCTGGAAGACCTTGGGAGGGTGGCTGACGCGAGACGCGTGTGTAACATGTTAAAATGGAGAAGAAAGGAATTCGACAAATTCTAGTGGTAAAATAATCGACTGAAGGCCACAATATAAAGCACACGTATGTCATGCAGAATAAGAAGTACGACAGATCAAGGATGAAATGCTGAGGAAAAAAGGAATGAAAGGAAGAGTAACTGGGAATGAAGATAAATATTACGAATAGAAAATCTAAGTGGCAAGCTATCCTAGGTCTCATGACCCTTCCCTAGGTTATATGATATAATGAACCACGATCCCAGGAAAAACTACTGCATTTCCCTAAATTAACGAGACCCAGAAAAATAGACAGCACAAGGAGGCGTTTCAAACGTCACTTCTGAGTTAAAAGTGAAGACTCATTAATTTATAAAAACTATTTCGTATTAAACGTGTGATTTAAAATATTCCCGATGCAGTAGCTACACGCACGACTAGTATATGGAATACAAGAGGTTGAACGTAGCCTTGAAACCATCACCAATGTCTCCTTCTCTGATCTAATTTGAACGAATATAATGTATACATTTTCACCAAATAATCAAACCGTGCAATTTTCATGTACATTGTTTACACCACACCTTAAATCGATTCAAGGCCGATCTTTTTTCTTATTTGTAAAAACGTCTTCAGAACAATCATAAACAACCATAAATAATATGTGATCACAACACGCGTCATAATAAAAGTGTACGCAGGTGTGATTTTGGCAGCTTAATACGGAGTACATACATGTAAAAACATTTTTAGCTCCACTAATGATGTAAACTGCACATTTGCATGGCTAATATGAAATATTGGTGGTGAATTCAAATGCACCACAATCCTATTCCACAGCACTCGTTCACAACAAAAGATGCAACGTCCCCGCAAGTCTCCCTGAATTATTTTATTAAAGTGATGCACCTGGTATACAAACGCTTTAACCGACGCGCTCAAATTATATTTATCGTTGATTTCAAATCGCTTAACTGCATGAGATTTTCGCTTTCCTAAATAAGACCAATTTCTCATGGAACATATCCATCGGCACGTGACTGGTGCACGACTGTTGATGATTTTACTGCACGCCCTCGTGGATGCAGATTGCACCGGCACACGCCTGAATGTGAAGACATTTCCGATTTCGCGATGATCCGATATGTCCTCCCATATCGGATCACGCATTCCCACGCTCAATGCACCAGCGCACACAGAAAGTAAACAACCATATGGAGGGAGGGAAGGGGGGAAGGCGTTGCCGAGCGGAAAAGGCCACCACGGTGGGCGCACAACCATTGTCGCGGGGCCCTGAGGGAAATGGTCCCCTTCCGGCATGGCGGCCCCCGGAAGGGGACGTCCTCCGAAACAATCTCCGCGGCCTACCGAACCACGCGCTGTCAGGAGGACGACCAGTGCCAAAAACGAACCACTCGCACATGAGACGCAACGAAGGCTCTCTTCCCACTCTCCTCGGGGAGCATGAGGAGAGACAGAGGCGAGGATGTGAGGGAAGAAAAAAAGGACGAACGTAGCCGCGTATTTCTGGCTTCCCGCAGGAGGAGGAGGAGAGGTGGGAGGGAGTAAAAGACGACTGACCGCGAGACACCACAGCCACCCCTCGCATCCTGTATCCTTCCCTCCCCGCGCGTGCTATTTTAAAAATGGATCCGTGGAAAATAATAAAGCGAACGTAAAAAAAAACTCACCGGCTCGGGGTAGAGGCGAGCTCCGCGCATTTGACCGCCACGAGGGACTCCTACAGCTCACACGAGTGCATCCATGGCGACCGGGAGGGTTGTCACCTCACTAGGGTTTCGGCGGAAACCTGCGCACGGCCGAACCCTTGGGCGAGTCGGTTGCCCAAGGGGAGTCCACGTGAAGAACGGCTCGCCGTCGGTCGGTGCTTGCGGGGATCAAGGTGTTCTCCCTTCTTTGTTGTGCTTTGATCCCTGCCTCCTCGACTGGTGTCTGACGCGGAACTGCCGAGGCTCGAGGCGAACTTTTCTGTCCGCAAGTCCTCCCTCCCAGCTACTCCCCACCCCCTACGGGAACCATCCCCTTCTGCTCTCTAAAAACCCCCGACTACCCCTCCCTCCCTCCGCCGCGTATCACGCTCCGCCGATTACGGAGCACCCTAGCGGCGGCCCCGGGAAACCGCGAGGCGAAATCCACAACGGGAGTGCTGGCTTCGAAGGAGAGAGAGTGAAACGGAGAGAGGGAGGGGGATAACCGGCCTGCTCTACGTCACGCCGCAGACTCCCACCCCCTCCTCCTCCTCCTCCAAGACACTCACGCACATTTACGGTTCTCCTTCCGGCTAACTCCTTCGAAGAAATAACATTAAAAATATGTATCCAAGAAGATATTTATTTCTTTATTTGTCATTGACCCGAAAACAACACATGTGGTCTTTATATCGGGTACTTCAACTATTAACAATAGCACAGGCAAGACATCCATGCCTCGGGCAGTAAAAAACCTCCCCGGGCGGGATTCGAACCCGCGACCCTGGGATTGACAGGAGAGGGATTTACCCCGCCCCCACCCGGACCTTAGATAGACATGATAAAAGTTTGAGAGAACCAACTCCTCACTTCTACGGTAATATCTATGCAACCTCGCGGGATTTCACGAGTAGGTTTGTATATGAAATTAGGACATCTACCAGCAGGTCTAACTCCATTTTACTCGGCATCTCAAAATTATTGAGAATAGTCACTCGCTACCCCGCTTTGGTTATTACATTAGCAAGCGTATATTATTTGTAGAGTTCAGTTTTGAGGTGCTCCAACTGCTAAGGCACAGGTCCTACCATACAACCTAACTGAATCTAATGCTTAATCTAAGGATTAACTTAGCGGTGCTAATGCTGTGGTGGGATTCGATCCCGCGACCTCCGAATTTTCATCCCGGCGAAATTGCATCGGCCGGATGAGGCCATTATATCTCTATCTCACGTTACACCCTCCAAACTCCTTCTTCGAATACGAATGGGAAGGAACTCTTGGTGTTAAGAGAATATTATCGGCAGCATTCTTTTGTGAATTTTTGCCATGTTGATTTTTTTAACGACGATACACACAGAATTTTTGAAGACACGAGCTCCGTTCTGACTTTGCTAATTCACAGTAAATGCTCACAACTTTCTGAATGCTTAAAGTACTCAGCACCGAGGTTAACCTCAGCATTAACAGGGGTAAGCCCACACAAACTGATCGTTAATTCGACATTACGAAACGGTCTTAATGTCGCAAATATCTCGACATTAATAGCTATTACAGCGGAGGTTACGATATAGATTTAATCTTTTAAGCAACTTATAAGGAGATTTGTTTTCTATTAATGTTACGAATATTTTGAGTAATACCGCAGCATAAGGTCGATTGGATCAAGAAAAAAAAAGACCAAGACTATGATACGGATAACGTTAATATGTATGGTATTCTGCGAAGAATAGGAGCTAATAATGGACAACATCATGACAAGAAAATATGATCTATCATCGCAGACAAACGCAGAACTCACTGGCACAATATAGGCTGGAATTTGAACCTGATTTGCATTGTGAGAGAGCAATTGAGTCCGCATGCATTGTCACCATTCGAAAGTGACGGGTTCCTAACATCCATCTCTTAGAATGACCAACGTATTAAATTACTAAGACCATTCATAGAATATAGATAAAAACAAACCTACAGGGACGCTTTGTCTCAAGAACGCTTATTTATGAATTAACTGCATCCTGAGACAATATTTATTAATCATTTAAGATTGTTTCATCTTTCGCTCACTGCAGCTTCAGCATACCACCATATCTGATTGGTATCAACTGAGGCTATTATCACTTACAATAGATAGTTGATATTTATTATTTGTATGACTTGCCAATTGATGTAAGTATCGATATCCTATCAATGTGTTGTGTATCGATTCTGTCGATATCTGGTCATGTGACGTGGGCTGTTTGTTGAAGTTGCATGGTCAGTATCGTCGGAGTCCGTGGCTGAATAAATTGCCATTTTCTATACTGGGACCTAGTGTCTTTTTCATTTACGGACGTAGCAATAGTGTGAAAGTACCTTTCATTAATTATACGCCATTGAGAATTCAACAAATTCACAGCTCTTATTAAGAATTCCTAGTTGTTAGCCAACATGTTTCGAAATGTTCATGGGCCATTTATACTATATTAATTTAATTAATTAATAATTTATTTGCATGTTTTGTGGCATGCAGATTGTAGGAAAGACGTTTAAACCGCAGTTTAGACCAGTTGTGAGGAAACCAAGGCCTGGCAGCATTCTAACTTTCGCCTTCAACAGCATCACGTATAAAATAACTGCCTTCATTCATTGAACGGTTTGCGAAATGGTTGAAACCATTTTTGTCGTAGAAAAAAAAACAGTTAATAGCGAGCCAGAGAGTTAACATGAGCGACGATATTGGTCACAAGTGACTTTTGGAAGTTGGAGACATTAGAACCGCAGTTTTGACACAGTTTTTGGGCGTAAACCTCTTTTGGTTTTAACTTCGCTCTTATAACCCACATTCAGGGTGTAAGCCGCGGATGTAGAACCTGCGAACTGAATGAGAATGCTGCGTCATTGGCCCACTATAAACTGACCTGTCGTGCTTTTTGACTTGCACGACAATGCAGCCTTGAGGGCGAATGTACTCTGAATAATCTTATCTCCTCACACGAAAAATTGGCGGCCTTTCAAGGATTAACGGATCAAAGGCCAGGGTTCCAATTGGAATGGTTAATTACATCAATGTCACCCGAAAGCCATTTTTTTAAAGACATCGGATGTATTTAGAATCATATTTGTGTATAATTAGTCATGCGTTATCATGTAAGCATATCGATAGGGGGGAAAAAACATCAGTTCCGCCGTTGGACTTCGTTTTCTTAGATACAACGTGCAAGATTACATAAAATATTTCTGGGTCGAAATCAAAGAGAAGAAATTGAAAATGGTATGATGATACTTAATGAGTCATTAATGCGGATATCAGCGTATAAAACATTGCAATTAGTAGTTGATAAGGGTGGCGTTACTATTTAACAACAAAAAAACCTTTTGCTGGTTTAAAGAACACCCAAACCCGGAAATCTCAAATTAAGGCTCCTAAAGCACCAATGATTTCTCCATACTGAATTTTCTGCCCGTAAAATATTCTACCCAAAGCTAATTTTTCTCTAATTTCACCTAATTCAGTTATATTTATTTCATAATATCCCAATATAGATGCAAATTTTGATTTCATTTAGAGCAATAAATCAATAAATGCATCTCTGGAGGCATTTTCACCAAAGCTAAAATCGATTCCGAGTCAGAAAAACGAAACAATCGTCCCCATTTACAAGCAAGGAAACAGAGACTGTTTTGTCACTGTTTTCGTTTGCATCCAGGGTCTATCATCACGTGCTGAAGGCCTCCAACTAAAGATAGACTGGTAGCGAGTCTCTGATCGCGGCGGCTCTCGCTCGAGATCCGAAAGGAAGATTCCCATCGTCAATAAATGATAACGGGAGGAGGGAGATGAGCCGAAGGGCGGAGGAGGATGCGCTTGGGCCCCTTGGGGAGGAAACAGAAACAGTTCAGTTCATCCTCGACTCAAAACGGCATTCCATTTCGGAACATCAAGACACCCCTCCCCCCCCCCCTCCTTTCCTACTCCGCTCCTAGCTATGGTATCGAAGCAGACAGCGATGCGCCGAGATACGCGAGTGCGATCGTGATGCAGAGAGCGAGTCGATACAAAATCGCAAGAAATGCGCGCGTCTGATGTGAGGCATCCCCAAGCGATGAGGGATTGGATCGCGCAAAAAATAGTTTCTCCCGAGGAAGAGCAGCTATCCCGAGATACTGTTTCCCTCGCTCGTAACCAGTGCCTCACCAGCACTGCTCCGAATAATGATTTCCAAGGCATGCCAAAGAAGGAAGCGATTTGGTTCCATCCATCACATTCATGGACAAACATGCAAGACGATCGTGAGCTTCTGGAATGTTTTTTGCGCAGGAGCATTTAGCATTCATGTACCTTGCCGTTGTTTTCCTACTGGAAACTGGCGTGGTTGTCACTCAGGAGCTGAATTGCACGGAAATTCGCCATGACTTGCGAGCAAAGATTGAAGAGAATTGTTATCGTTTCAGAGTGTATCCTTAAAAAATATCCGCAAAATTTGCACCAATTATTAAGTTATTATGAGACCGTTGACTGAAATAACTAGCATCAATAATTCGGAGAAGAAGGGAGATAGGGAGAAAGAGCATAATAGCTGTTTTACACGAGGCTTCTCCGTAATGCGCACGTCACACAGAGAGATGCGTAATGAAAAACACATCGCGCAAAGTAAAGAATTGCATTGCATGCTTCAATTTCAATTTCCAAATGCATGAACGGCTAGGCAGAAAATATCACATTTTATTTCCATGCTGTCAACGACGCCATTTTCGAGATTTGACGCTGCTTCAAAAGGCTCAGTTTATTGCCTGGAATTAAAATTTAAAAAATTAACTCACATCTAACTTTAAAAATTATTGGCTATGGCAGTCGTATTCCATCATCAGCAATCCCAAGATTGGTTCAACGGAGCCCTCCACTCGATTCTTCTATCGGCCAACCTCTTCATATAGGTACACATATTTACTCTCTTTTACATCCTTCACAACTTGTTCCACCTATCTCGTAGGACACCTGCCTTTTCCATTTTTCCCGCTCACTTTTCCCTCGACGATTGCCTTCATCAGGCCATCGTGTCTTAAGATATGGCCGATTGAGTTGTCCCTAATTCTTTTTAGGTTTTTCAGTAGACTCTTTTCTCCCACTCTTCGCAGGACTTCTTTGTTCGATCTATATTATCCAGACATTTTTCTTCGGAATCGCCATATTTTAAATGCCTCTAGCATTGACGTCTACACTGCTGTTATCGTCCCCTATTCCATATCGTTTTAAATTATTAGTTTCCATTGCTTTCGGATTTCTTTTTCGGAGTCACTACTCGGGATGAATGCAGGTGCGGAGATTTACGAGACTCGGGAGCTCAATGGGAGACAGAATATCTAAACGGCGCCTCGCAGTTGGGATTTGGAAACGAGCAAACACGTACGCCCAAAGGGCGCTTGTTTAGAAATCGAAATCTCGAGCAGAAGCCACAAAACCTGGGAAGTGTCGACGAGGGCCAAACACGTGTTCGGCGGAGGAGTCGGGAAGTGCACGGCCGGCCGGTCCCTCAGATGAGAGCTATTAAGATGAGCCTGGCGGGCGGAGGTGAGACCGATGATGGACAAGATGACGAAATTCGAGGACGAGATGGAAAAAAAGAAGAGCTATTTATGCATCGGCGGCCTCTGGCGCGCCACTACTGAAAGAGAGGCGAGGATATACCAAAATGTTGACAACTTAAGTTACCATACTCGAGATCGGTTTTTGTAAATGGACGTTATGATAACTATAGAAGAGTAACTAGTCTATTAGATAGACTAAAATGGGAATAACTGTCTGACCATGACTTAAATGAATCATGACTTAATCTCTTAAATAAATTCCAAAATAATATATTCACTTATGACGTTTAAAAATTTTGTGCGAACTCCAACTTGCTATGGTACACTGGACCATTATCATAAAACTAGAGAAATTTATTGCCGAACTGACAGATTCACAATATCCTTCTTCACTTATACAATTAGGGATATGACTAGCTGTAAATATATCCAATAGTATAAATATAAGTGTATCAATGTATAGCATGGTGAGTTGCATGTTTGTATAAGGACTTCAAGGTAACCCAACTAACACCATGTTGTTGCATGCTTGCTTTGCTATTTTTTCTTTTTTTGTAATATGTGAAGCATAACTAGAATATAAGTACTAATCATTTTAAACATGATATGTGATGCATGTTTGGTGTGAATTTACCCCCTACCACACACCTTTATGTTGACTTGCAGGGTACTGTGTAGATGTAGATCACAAGTCCCCAGACTTTTCTGGCGATCCACTCCTTTAATAATTTCTCGGTCCTACTTATTGAACCCTCTACTTCCGATTTAAAATTATATCATCTACTTATTTTAACGCTTTGATGAATGAAGTTTGTGTCTTAAAATATTTGTCAGTTTTAAAATTTTCATCACTTTGCTGCATAGCAAATAGAGGAATCCATTCCATCAATTCATCTTTAACGCATATTTTTCTAATACGATTTTTCCGTCCACATTTTGCTGTTGACCTAAATGGAAATAGCAATATCTAATCTTGCGATGCCCTGAAAAGGGCGAACCTTGATGGCCTGGTCTAGTGATACTTGAATTCGTTCGTGAAAAAAATGGGCTGAGCTGATTTTAGCCGGGTGAGTTAGTTGGAGTGGAATCGGCGTTACGTTCGATCCAGAAATAGCCATCGAAAAGATTAATCAAGCGACGCACTCAGCGTCAAACTTGTCCGATTCGGCGATTCAGTAGTACCCTTTATTTTTGTCTCGTGTTTACGATGCCTGGATTGAATTCAACATTCAGCAGCACTTGTCCAAGGAGAAGATCTTACTTAAGAGCTGTAAAATCATGAGTAAAATACGAACATTCCACTTACTGACATTACTTATGCATAGTAGATGTATATCAATTGAAAATTAGCTTCTCTCAAGACTTCTTATGTCAAGTTTGATGCAATAAACATTCCTCGATAGATGTGAAAAAAGAGCAGAGCATGTGAAAAAAGACCATTCGATTCAAAATACGTAAAACCTTGCTAAAAAGTCAAACGTAAAAATAAAATAATAGCTCTTTGACTTTACAGGACCTTTTAATTCTAAAGAGAGTCTCAAATTACAAGTAGGTATATATGCCACAAAAGTTTTACAGGAACTTAGTCATACTGATATTTACTATACCTATTGGTCTTTATAACTGAATATAAATACATAGTAATAAATTATTGGAATGTTCCAAACTAAGTTTGGTCATTCAATATATATTGATAGTATTAACTTATCGAATGCCGAAGAAATACATTTTGGGAGCAGTAATAGTACTTCGAATGTCATTCTCAAGAGAAATCCATTTTAATTAATACCAATTTCAGCTTTTCGTATTGTAAGATTATTTCGAGAACATTACCGTTGGACTTTCAACTGACATTAAACATAATTATCACTAAATTTTCAATTTTTCTGGAATATTATTGATCAAAATAATGTAATCTTTTGGGCAAATATTTTGATAAAACCTATTTTCTAGAGTAAGATGGAGTGGGAAAAAAATAATCGATAACAGCTTATTACGGAATTACCGCAGCTGGATAAATATATTCATTCACTCGAAAACCTACTCAACTAACTGCTGGGGCATGCATTTTTTTGGTGTAGTTCATCATAACAGTGTTTTTTTGCGAGAAAAAAGCTTGAAGAGTATTTCCTTAAAGAAGAGGAATTACCAATTGTTAGCGAAGCAAGAGGGAAATGGTGAGTAGAGTATCCCATACGAAGAGGGCATTCTATCAATTGAAGAATCTACTTACGGCTAAAAATTACGCTTATATACCAGGAAACACCTTTTTTGGAACTTACATCCATCCTTTTTGGCAGTCGAGGTCGACAGTGAAGGCCACAGAAAAGGCAAGACTAGAAATAGCATCCGAAATGTGTTGTTACAAAAGAACGATGAAGATGAAATTGGTCAATCCAGTAGCAATCGAAAAAGGCCTAAGAAAAGTGGGAGAAAAGAGAAGTATTCTGTAACCCTTGAGAAGAAGACAATAATCTAAATAGTCTAATCGGCCACAGCTTGAGATATGAGCGTCTAAGGAAGACATCACCGAGGAAAAAGTGATAGGGAAGAACGACAAAGGAAAACTCGCGTGAGAAATATGAAGCAAGGGCGTAAAAGTGAAGAATTAAATCATTGTGAAGAGGGTAACCTATAGAAGAATGGAATGGACTGCTGAGTCAAACCAATTCCAGGTTTGATGAATAGTGATAATGAATATTTCATCATGCAATGACTTCGCTGTTCCTGGACTTGAATTTTCGCGTGTGCAAAGGAGATAAACTAGATTTGTTAAAGGCCGTTATGATAATTGCATTAGCGTTACGAGGTCAACAGAAGAAGTAGAGTGGGAACTACTATCAGAACGCACGTTAAAATTTAGGCTAAACCTTGGAAGAAAAGTCGAATCTGATTGGTTTCTAAATGACGTTAGATATGTATTAAGAAACCATGCGTATCATGCTAGGTTTCATGAGATAACAACATTAGAGAGATAGATGGTCGTTACGATAAATAAAAATTCCATTTTCACCGCGTACCATAAAAGAGCACAATAGGCAGAATAGCAAAGGGCTAGGTTGGTAAAAATTGCTAAAGTAGTCTGTAGTGCATGATGAATGTTTAAGCATTACTAATACATGCATGATAGCGAAATACCGTCAAATATATTTACGAAAATGTTTTTCTAACCAGTACACAATACATCAATGTGTAGTTACTAATCATCTAGTTGCACGTGACCCTTATATCTAACATGTGGGCATGAAGTAGTAGCACTGCATCTCATAGTTGCATGTAAGTAGTGCATATTTGGTGATCTTCAACCCCTGCCACATACCCTCGTGGTGGCTCGAAGGTTATTTCGTAGATGTAGATGGAGTCGAACGCAAAAACCAGATCCAAAGCTTTACAGCGGTAGCCTACGGCTGGGTGAGTTCCCTTCGATCTGATCAGAGCCTGCACACAGAAATATGAACGGTAGGAGGGAGAGCTCAATCCTTATTACTGAGAAGGTAGAGCGTCTTGGATGCTTCGGAAGGAAGTGGTCGCTACCGACAAGCCCACTTCGGCACAGGCCGAACCTCCCCAAGACCGCCTCAGCCGAGAAAAAAAGGGGCGAGAAGACCCTCCTCCCCACCTGTTGCGTCCTCACCCTCTTTCCCACACCCCCATCTACCCTCAAGCTCCTTCACGCACAAAAACGCTTTCCGCTCCTTGCCCAGGGTGGCTGCCCTGCGATGTTGGGGTGAGGGGGGAAGCAACCTTCCTCCTACATCTCCCCGAGCTTCCCCCAATCCACAGGTCCCCAAGCGCTGCCCCTAACCGCGGAAATTCGGTACCTTGGAAAAGGGGAGGGCGCTTCCTCGCTGAGGCGTTTGGAGGACACCCGTTGTGGCGAGAGGCCTCAGGAAACACCGTGAAGGTGCAGTGAGGTGCAGCGTCAACACTGGGTCCGAATGCCTTTCGGTAGGTGCTGGGTCGGCCAGGCAGAGTGGCGATGACATACAGCCGTAACGGAAAGGGATGGCGTTTAGTCAACTCGAATTTACGGCACTAGGGAGCTTTCCAGGAAGTTAGAAAGGTCATTTTTCTCGGCCACAACGATAAATTCTCGTTCCATTTAATTAGGGATGGCTTGTTAGAAACGTTAGTGCACAAGACGGCGCATGCGAGTTAAGTGTACGGAAAATATATTTATCGATGAATGAGAAAATAATACCAACATTCATCCGCGAGCATTCGAATAAAAAACATTCTCTAATTTAATAGCGAAGGAACAAAAAGAGAATGTGTCTATAATTAAGTCAATGATAAATCAGGGATCTCTTAATCAGGAGCAAATCATTAAGATGTATTCAACATAATTGGGAAGAGATATAATTTACATGCATTTATATCGATGGAAGGTTATAGCATTTATTACCAAGTGTAAGTGTAAACTGATTCATAAAAATTAGAGCAACAGCACAAATATTCATACACGGACAGAATAATACTATCTGAGGCATTTCTCCAGCCCAGTGCCCACAAGCAAATAAGTAAGTGGTACAATGGCTATCCATACCAGTCATAAAACTCGAAAATTTTGACACAAGTAGCGGTTAAAGACTACTGCATATAAGTGGAAATAGGGAATAACAGTACTGGCTCCTTTAGGGACCGGTATGGAAAACCGGCAGGAGTTTCATAGAAATCCCTTTCTTGATACTGTGTGAAGAGCTTTTAAAGTCAAGGATTCATTTTATTGCATGGGGTGAAAAACAACCTTGTTGGTTGTCCTCTTGGACACCATGGTAATTTCTTTTTATGCTGACGCCGGGTTTAACTCCACCCCAATTTATTCCCCTTCCATTCCCATTCTAGTACCTTTCCTCCTCATCTGGGGCACCTCCAAGTACGAGGCAGACTTGAAACCACAGATGAAGACTTCAATTACATATCGCTCTTTCTTGACCACTAAAGATAGGAATGAAATGATTGCTGAAAGGGCGACAATTTATTTTTTTTTTTAAACTCCGTACCGGTGAATACAAGACCCGATAATTGTCAGCCTAGCTTTGTTCCCGTCACTCGTATCAAGCACCATAGTACCGCTGAACAAGTGCGGGGAATGGATTTGAAATTCAAATCCATGCACGGTTTTTTTTCCAACTTCCACTCGGGCTCAGACCCTATGGCTGGCTCATCCTTACCGTCAGCAAAACCACTCAAACATCCAATTAATCGAAGGGAGTGAGCGGGAGAACCGAAAGCTAACAAAACACGCACGATGAGTGGAGCTCACTTTCCAGAACAAAGAAAATTCCTTCAAACTCGGCTCCGTATTCCCCGAACGAGTCAGTCAGTCGCCTTAAAGTTGCACAAGGAGGAGTGTCTTTTTCTATATCCTTCCCCCGCTCGCTCTCGGAAAACAAAGAAAAGCTCCCGTGAGCATCTTGCTTCTCGAGAATCATAATGTGGAGCGGATGCTTCGTTCGAGGGACCAGTCGAGGGGGAAGTAAAGAAGAGACGAGGAGAATACAGGATGAAGACAAAAGAGAGAGAGGTGAAACGCGTGGGGTGTGGGAGAGTGAGATATACAGTGGGAAAGAGAAGCCGAGCTATGATGGTCCGCCAACGGCAGGAATTTCCACTGACATGAGAAGCGGGGAAAGATGTAATTCCTGTAGTGTGGCGATTGGAGGTGAGGTGTGTTTCGTTGGTAAAGAGAGTGAGTACAGGAAGGCTGCACAACGGTGAATGTCCTAAGATGAGAATATTAAGTAGGCAATAGTGCGTTGTGTAGACGATCATAAGCAGCGACCAATTTATACGTTGAAGCAAAAATCCTTAAATATTTTAGCTTATTTCCTTCCTTGTTCGGCATAAACAACTGTTAGCATTGTCATTATAACGAATAATCTTTTATTTCTATGTAGATAATAATCATCTAGCTGCATGTGACCCTATTATATAACATTCTTCCATGTAGTAGCCTAGTTGCATGTCAATAGTGCATGTTTGGTGATCTTCACCCTAATGCCACACACCCTTGCGGTGGCTTGCAGGGTATCGCGTGGATGTAGGTAGTTGTTACCACGGCTTTTTTTCCCCCTCTGCACCATTAGAGAAGAATCCGTATATCTTCCAGTGTTTTGGTTATTACATTATCTTCAATTCCTCAATGTGGCAATTTACGATATATTTTTATAGAACGGAAATGCATTAAGTCTAGTTGTCTGAGGCCCTACAGTAGCATGTTTGCATGTTTTTAGTGCAAGCTTGGTGACATTCACCCCCTGCCACACACCCTCTCGGTGGCTGGCAGGGTATCGAGTAGAAGTAGATGTAAGTGTTCATAATTTTAAACCTTTTCTCTTTCCTTGGAGGTGTTCTTTTTACACTTTTACCAGTGTTCTTGACCGAAAATACATTATGAAAATGCCATCTGACATCCTTTTTCTCGGCCACACTTCACACGTACTGATTTACATTTTTCAAGTATTCCCATTCTTTTTCAATATGTTTCTCTAACCTGTTCAAGTTACATTTTGTATGCTTATTTATGCAGTAGGCAACAATTATAACAGCATATTAGACTAATCATGGCACTATGGCAATATTGAGTCCTTTCGCGGGTTACTAGTTACTAAAATAATCTCCTTCCTGACTGTAACGAGAGATTTACAGGTCGAAGAAGATTGCCGGTCCTTTAATCAGGTAGTATAAGCTGGGTTAATGATGTGTTTTGATC
This sequence comes from Platycnemis pennipes, assembly GCA_933228895.1. NCBI lineage: Eukaryota > Metazoa > Arthropoda > Insecta > Odonata > Platycnemididae > Platycnemis > Platycnemis pennipes. The sequence goes on along the minus strand of OW121851.1, from coordinate 123,851,762 downwards.
AATTATCCAGTAATCTGGTGAAAGATTTCTCTAGAAGTGATGTGAGTAATACCACTACTTGACGCCCAAGTAGCATCGCCTACTTTAATTTAATCAAGACAAGAAAGAGGGGAATAAGTACTATTTTTGCATTTCTTGGTCGGCAGGGTGACGGAGAACGGTGTCCAAGGCATTATGGAAGGAGATCATTGTTTGCTAAGTTTAGATGGTGTATCTACTCCAAGCGATCACATCTCATCATTCCCGTATCGCGACAGGAGGACAAAACGACAATCCACCAGAAGGAAAAATCATTTTACTCCTTCGTTTCGTCCTCTTTGTTCATATACAAATCTTTCGAGGGAAGACGCTTCCGGGCAAGTAGGCGAAGGGCGAGGTAGGCGAACAATGAGTGCCGGTGTTCGTGAATTAGTGGCTATGGGCCACTAACACATAACAAAGAGGAAGGCCAAACACAGCGGGTTCTGTTTTTAAAGAACATTAAAGGGGGCGATGAAAAACAGAATTAAGACCTCTCACAAACAAGAGAAAATGCCGGACGTCCAAAAGCACGTTTTACGAATCAATCGGTTGGAACGTGTTGTAAGAAACAGGAAACTTACAAAGTAAAATGACCCTAAACAACATGATATCAGTACAAGAATAAATTTTGAGTGGCGAGGGAAAAACACGAAAGAACACAGGTTGGCCTATAGCAAATGATAGCAAAGAAAATATCTTAACATGCCAGTATGTACTGTTACCGAATTAGCTGAGCAGCAAACTAATAGCTTTTTCAACGCTGTTTCTACAGAAGAAATCCAAGGGATCCATTACACTAAGAAATAAATTAAGAGTATAGACATCCCTTATAATGATCCCCCTTATTTATTATAATAGGTGACACTGGAAAAATAATAGCTAAGAGACATGACGCCAAGTGCTCTATTTCTAAATGTCGCTGACAGTGGCACACGCCTGATCGCCTAGTTAACGAAGACCTGTATCCAAAGTACCGTAGAAGGAAACCATTGTTTGCCGAGTTTAGATGGGGCATCTACTCCTAAAATCCCCAGATAAACTGTAAAAAACACTATTTTTTTCAAGTAACAAAACTGTGTCTAGCAACATTTTTTTTCAAATCAATCTTCTATGAAAAAAGCCATAATGCAAAACTGAAATAAATCTGTGGCCAAAGAAATTTTCTCACACCACTTCTGTTGAGTGATTTGATGGCGCTACGTAGTGCATTTTGAAGCACCGTAATTGCTTACAGTACTTTCCATGGAGTTAAATGGAAGCTTCCTAAGTTTGAAAGCCAAGGGGATGGAGTGGAATAAATGCACACAGAAAAGTAGCATCAATTGATATTAATTGATGCTAAATCAATGTGAGGATAAGAACTTTCCGAACTGTATAACGGAAAACATTTAAATTCTACAACGATAAACAATTTCTTGTGAAAGCAAAAAAATATTTTCATTAAACAGAAAAAAACTAATACCATATGGAGAATAACATAGAGGATCATCTCATTGTTTCGGATGGGAACACTTAATTATTTTCATTAAAGTGGTTTCTTTAAGTGTAATGACAAATCGTTTTCCCGCCCTCGTCGTATTCTTCGAGTCGTTCCCGCCAGCAAGACTGAGAAGCCTGACAGGGAGTGATAAAGAAAGAGAGAAAGAAACGGACAACTGAGATCCACCCAAACCGGTTCACTGAACGCCAAAATATCCGCGTGCCCGCTACATGGGAAAGAAACAGCTTTTGAAAAGGCGTTCCGCACGCCAGCCCATCCAGCGTCAGCCTCGCGGACGCTGCTGCAGTCGTAAGGCAAGGATTGCAGCGTAGCGGAACGGGGACACTGAGGAAGCCGCAATCACCCACCGGGAGGAGGGCGGGCAGGGATACAGAAAAAGGAGAACTATTTCAACTATTTGGACGCAGGATGTTGGGGCAGAGCCGATGCGCCCTTCCGCCCTTCGACTGAGAGAGATATTACCGAAATATCACAAACCTTAGCACACGCGGTGCTCGATTGTGATATAACCTTAGATAATTAGGAGCCTACCCTCCCGGATGCGAATTTCAGGCTTAAGTATGCAACTAGTTAGAAATTTAGATGACTAAGAGTGGAGGAGTAAATGAATCGAAAATCAATTCCTAAAACTTCTCAGACACTAATGTCGCAAGTTCTATATTCTTTCTGATCGCTAAATTGTATCTTATTTGAATGTTTGCCCACGGAATGGAGAAAAGAGAAGTGAGGCATTATTCAATCAGGTTAAGAGTTAGTGTAAAATGTATAAGACAGCGGTGAGACAAGTCATACTATATAGTAGCGAGACATGGTAGCTCAAAGGAAAATACTACAAAACGGAAACAGTTTCGTGTGGGTAGAGAAAACCCAACCAAAATAGGCTATGATATGATACTTACGGCATGCCGAGTGGAAAAATGTAGGAAAAGAGAGGAAGAAAATGAGAAAAGCTAATCACCTAAAGCTAAGAACATAGCGTAAAGTACGGAAAGATTTTAATGAAAAAAGATGGAGTATAAAGGTGGCTCGAGATCAATTGTTGTTATTTGGGAGAAGTGATCGGCAGCTAAGGGTATTTGCGTCATTTAAAATAGGTGAGTGATTGAGTAGAGGTAGTAATATTTCAGGGAACCATTCAGGTAGGAAGAATTAAGAGAAAACTTCCATCGTCATTTACCTACCCCTAATGAAAGGCGGTAAGGGATCCACGGTTTAACGTCCCAACCGACGGACGGAGTACTGAACTTGAAGTGCTCTCCACACAAATCTCAAGAGGGGACTGATATACGAATGAAAATTCTCTGCTATTAATGATTTTCAAGCTTAGTAGTTACCACAATCCCCTCTAGATCACTCAGAAAAAGAAGACGTAGGGTGAAAAACGTTAGCCTCAGATGATAAGATTAAGGGAAAGTAAAATAAATACCATAAATATATATCTTACTGGAGGTTATTTGAGTATGAAAAATTACGTCAAAACTAATTAAAAATTACTTGATGGCTGAAGACTCATTTTTATGTCCATAAATTGCTAATGTATCAAATTAGAAAAAAAGGTCGTTTACAATCAATGAATAACCTTAATGTTATAACGGGTGACGGACAAACTTTACAGATGAAGATAAATAGTGGCACGGAAAATTGAAGTCTTTTTAGCGGAAAAAAATTCGAGCATGGAGAGTAATAAGGAGATACATCAACCTTAACGGTATTCCTTGACCATCCGCAAGAGGGGACTTTCTTGGAGCGAAAGAAAGAAGCAAAAAAATTTCTTCTCCCAAATTCACTCCACCATTTGAGCAACTGTTACTCGGACCTCAAGTGTGCGTAAAATGTGATCCGCCCTCGATTAATTGAGACTGATGGTGGAACCGTAAATCCATCAGTTAACCGACAATGGACGCGGACGTGGCGGAGGGCCTTCCATTTCCTCCCTCTTTGTGACGCGGAACTGGAGCAGGGATAAAAGAAAGAAAAAAAACTGACGCTTTCCGCCAGAGCCCTTTTAGCAAATCGAATATAAATTGGACGTATTTGTTGAAGTATCGGAGGAGGGGAAAAAAACGAATGAACAGCGAAACGGAAAAGATTAAGACCACTTCTCGATCATTTTCTGAAACCAAGAGGAAGGAGGACGAGAAAAAATGAGAGAGATGTTTGGAGTGATGGCAGTGAGTCCATTTGTTCAACATTTGCTGGACGACGAGAGGCAATGAACAAGACAACGTTATTTACGGCCTCGTTATAGTTGGGTACGCGTTAAGAACACATTCTGTCCCATTGGCCAATTGGGGTGAGTGGATACAGTTACGTTCAGCATGATGTAAGCAACTAGGATTTACACGTCAAAGGAACGGAGAGGCCAGACTCGATAAAAAACCTAATGAGTATCGATATTCAAAATTCATGGATTTCTATTTCTACGCGAGCAAGCATCAACATACAATCTTCAATTCTGAAAATTTAACATACCCCTATATGAATTTCGATTTTATACCAGCACGTCACCGCGATTTGAATTGAATTACTTTCCTTAAATCTCAGTGACCCAACAGAAAATTAAGGTCCAAGAAGGTCAGAGTTTAGCAAAGCTTTCCACGGAGTAAATCAGTGAATATCGAAAAATATACGCCTTCTCACCTTATCAAGCCATTAATGTTTGAAAGAATCCCGGTCCAATGGAAGGCCTTGGGAAAATAGGCAGGCTGGAGGTCACCAGGGTAATCAAGTTTTAAACTTCACCTTACTCCAAGTTTTTCAAGATAGTGAAAATATAAATGCGTCTCAAGAGTTATCAGTTGAGTAAAATTAAGAAATAAAATTCAAATACAAGCCTTTTAAATGGACTTCTTCGAATAGTTATATGATGGAATGAGCAGATGCAACAATTAGCTTCACTCACTGCCGCATAACATTAAATTACACCAACAATAATTTAAATTGAAATATAAGGATAAAATATATAAGTTTTTTCATTATTAAAAGAAAATAGTGAAGGGGGTCGGGTTGGTGTGGTTTCTTGAATACTGGCCTTCCATCACGAGGGCCCGGGCTCGAATCCCGGCAATTGCGCATTTTTCATTGGTACACCGGTTGCTACTGGAGTCCCTAGTGGCGAGTCCAGAGAAGGTGCGTTTGAAATCTTGCGGATTTTCTTGAATAGGTAACCAAGGAGTCACGAGGCACAAAACGAATGGTTATCGAATTTTAGTGTGTTTTAACCACTCATTACAATCTACCCAATTGTTTTCCATTGGGTTTTATATCATTCAGGGCTCTACGTATGTGACGGATGAGAAAACCTCACCTGAAAATAATGAGCGAGATTGTAATTAGCGGTTAAAACAAACCAAATTTTCCAACCATTCCTGTTTAGACCACGTGACTTCATGGTTACGAATTCGAGATAATCCCGACGGTTTCAAATACCCACAGTATTTCGTCCATCGGTTCCCCTTGGCGCCTTTCGTACAGCAGGCTATTGCCGACGCCAGGTTTCCCTTCACTCTTCCTCCGTTCCCTGAAAACTTATCTACCCACCTATCCTCTCTTGCGTAAATGGCCTCAGTTGTCGATGGCCTCCCCAATTACAGCGAAACCTCCCTTAACTGACACTCAATAACGGACGCGGACAACAGAGAGTAAAATTTTTCCTTCAATTACTTCCTATAATGGACGCACAAAATTATCCTGTAAGCATTTCTCTTCCCCTGAGCGATAAACTGTATTATTTCTTGAAGCAAATATGTTTACCTAAGGAAATTTTCCAGAAAAACTTTTTCTTAGCAATGAGGAGCCCGTGTGATTGTTTGTCTATAAGTTCGTGTTCCTGCCTGTTTTCTTTCCAATCACAGCATACTTGTCTCTTTTACAGGGACCAAGTTTTAGATTCTTGTTTTCATCATGATGATGGCAACAGTTGCTCTAAGGACAAAAACTGAATTGTTGTTTCATTCCATATTTTTTGTTATCGTCATATTCGGTCAACAATCCTAAGTTTGACCCGTTTGACACGAGTCCTCACTCATTTCTTTAATCCGACGATTTCCTTCACTAAGCATCGTATCTTAAGATATGGCCGATTACGTTGTCCCGTCTTCTTTTTACAGTTTCCAGCAGACTTCTCCTTTATCCCACTCTTCTTACGACTTCCTCGTTACTTACTCGGTCGATCCATTTAATCTTCATCTTTCTTCTGCAGCACCACATTTCGAATGCTTTCAACCTTTTCTTCTTCGCTTCTGTCATCGTCCATGCGTCGCTGCGGTATAGAAAATACTCCAGATGTATATTCTGAGGAATTGTTTCCTTACTTCTACACTTGTATTTCCAGCTGTAAGTAAATTCTTCTTTTGGTAGAATGCCATCTTTGCCTGGGCTATTTAACTGACTATTAATTTCTTGCTCTTGTTATAGGGATTTATTGTTCAAATTTTTTTAAAATAAAAGTTTAATGCAACGTATTAAATGTCTTTATATCTTAATTCGTCGTAGTTACTGCAAAGCGGTCTAAACTCCAGCCCCCTTTAAATGGAGAACACCTCCTAAAAGTCGACAATTTTTCCGGTCACAAACGTCCACTATTGAGAGGTTTGACTGCAACAATAACTACAATAAAAGATCGAAGGCTCAATGGTGATCACTGAAGGGGGGAGATGAAAGTGGAGGGGAGGGGAAGGCGTCCTTTCGGCGGAGGGCGGGGTTGAGCCCAAAATTGGTTAGCGGCGAGGCGCACCCCTTCTTCAATACGTCCTCCTCCTTGGTCCGCTCGAAGGCGTCATTATTACGGAGACAAAAGACAGCTCGCTCCGGTGCAACTCCGCCCGGAACCCTCCCCGAGCAGGATGTCCCGGATCTCCGAAGAGACGACTTCCCGAAGGGGCAAAAAAAAAAGACGGGAGGGGCGAGCGGACGTCGAAATTGATTTCATTGTTTCCTAATCGATCCCTCATTGAAAACGTCAAAACGCAATAATGGAATAAATGTTCTGATGGGCCATTCTTCCGATTTCGTCGGCGAGTTATCCATGCCCAGTCACGTGCAGGCGTGACTACGACGGTCATACAATTCTCCTTTTGTGCCGGTTGCATACGGTCGCACTCTGGTTTTCCGCTTTACTGCGGCAAGAGATTCTAAGAGCCGTTCTCGTAGCCGAAGAAAGCACGTGTTAAGATCGTATCCTATGAGTTTTTCATACAAAATCATTAAAGAACATTGCTAATAAAACAAAATCACGTCTTTATTTTTCACGCTTGGTGTTTCACCACCCCCTGCCACACGCCCTTTACGGATGCCTCCTGTATATTGACTTGCAGTAGTCGATGTAAATTCTCGAAGCGGTGCACAGTAAACTACACAGTTTTACTGTTGAAAACGTGGTTAACTTCTAACGGGGAATATTCTCTACCCTTGTATTCTATTTGTCAAACAGGCAATGCACGTGGATTTCTATCATAAATAATTAGTTTTCATTCCAAAATAATTTCCATATACGTCACAAATATTTATAAGCACCATTTTATAATACCTGGTTAACCATTTTTTGAGGCTTGAGAATGACTACACTTTTTTGGTAACAAGGCCCATATAAACTAGTTATCTGATTCAATTTTTGTTAACCATAGGTTTTGACAACCGCCGATGTACCGTGAAGTTTTTATTAACTAAAGTTAACCAGGCATTATAAAACCGGGCCTAAAAGTAGCACGAAAAGATATGATTTAGAATATATTTTTGTAATTCACTACAAGGCGTATTACTCCTTACGCACCAAATATTACCCCATTAAGTATACAATGATAAAATGGTCAATGCGCCGAGGAACAACTTAAATTAAAAAAAAAAACAATCACCACAGAGCTATCCCTCATTAGAATGTATTGCAAAGAAGCAAAGTTTCACTTTCATATCAGTGAATTATAGGCAATCCTGTGCTGCTGTTTACACTGGATATTAATTTAGAATCGACTTTCTTTGTTGCTCAGCGACTTTTTTCTTCGAGGCAAACAATCCAGCGCGGTTAGATTTTGATTTTTTTCGTAAACCTGTACAATGGGAATCGTAGTCCCGCGGGATTAAGCAGCACAAAAATTCTCCTCGACTCACCGGTAGATGGCAGCAGCTTGGCGACCACCGAAGGACTGGTCAACTCTCCGCCAACCTCCTCTGCGCGGCTCGGCTTCCTTGGGCTCTCCGCCGACGGTGCGGCCTTCTCCCTCTCGGGAGAGTCCCTGGGCTGCGAGCTTCCCCTCCTCCCCTTGACCACTCTCCTCCTACCATCCTCGACGTCCTCCCGAGCCGGCGACGGCTCCTTGGGCGACGGCTGCTGAGGCGTCCTCGGGCTCTTGGTCTGCGCCGGAGTCGTCGCCTGCTTCGACGGCGTGAAATCCCTGGGGGTCGCTCCCTTCGGTTCCTTGGCCTCGCCTCGGCGAACTTCTCGGATCTGCGCCCTTAACCTGCGCCTCTGTTCGTAGTCCGTCGCCTTCTCCAACTGTTCGGGTGAGGAGAAAAAAAATATACATGCTGAATCCGAGCGAGTTTGTTTGAGGATGAAGTAGTGAGGTATTAATAGATATCGAGGGCGTTTCGTCCGTGGAGTGGGGAAGGATAAATTCGGAGGCGTCGAAAGTGTTGTGAAAGGAGAAAAGGGGGTGGATCAGAGGGTACTATCGAAACGGGGAAGGGATGCTCGATCCCTGAGTCACAGGGGGACTGTGGAGAAGGGGTTAAGAGTGTTGGGATTGGGAAGACGATTTCCTGAGACTTGAGCTCTAAGACGAGTCCATGAAAAATAGATCGTAATTGATCTGGCCACATTGTGCCATTTGAAGGTCGTCGTTGTTTTGATGAAGCCAAATCTCATCAAGAACCAAGCTGAAAGGCTAGTGAAAGACATGTGTAGTAGGGTGTGGAGGGGTGGAGTCATTCATTTCCATCTGCCACCTGTGAACTTCGAGAAACATATAGTAGCCCTAAAGTCACTCGGGCCTCATCAATTGGGCGTGTTCAAAGACATTCTCCTGGATTTGAGCCCAGGGCTTCCGATTTTTAGTTATATTATCTACCCATTCATTTAGCGCGCCTTTCTAAAGCTAATATACCCATATTTAAACGATTTCACAATTACTTAATTTCATACGTAATACCAAAATGCAAGCCGCCAACTTTGAATGAGGATTAATGATAATTAGTGAGTGTTTCATTCGTTTTGACGTGGTCTGTTTTGTATTATACCCAGGATCCCTTAATCTATGCCATTTTCACTTAACAAATAATAACTGGTTGCCTAACCTATAGTATATTTCGCTTTCGGTTAACCAATTAGCGGGTAACTACGAAATTAGCTGATCTGTTATCGAAATAATACGACAGTTACTACTTAAAGAGGCCATTGACCATTACAGAACTCTGATTTCAATATTTACACAGCAGTGGTATGACTAATGGAGACAGAATTTCGCGGTGACGACAGTAAATCAAGGCAAGGAAGGGATCGACAACAGACAAGTTTCCAATTTATCTTCTGTGTTTGGATTTGGTGGGATACGTTTTCGGGGCTCTCGGTCCCTGGAGCAACAAACAAACGCAAGAACGAGGAATGCTAGGGCTGGGGAACATGGCGCGAGGCGCAATGAATCATACGCGATGACGGACACGTGGAAGCGGGATGGTTCAATCGATGTGGTCGGGAGCTTGTTGGTTTTTTCCCGAAATAAATTTTCTCCACCGCGGAACGCAAATGGAAGCGAAGAACCATCAAATGATGCCGAAAAAGGTCACGACACTAAGAGAACTTCGGCAACCTATGAGTGGTGGGCCACAAGTATTCTGTTATGAAGAAAGCGTAAAAGAAAATAATTCAAGGAAATGCTCTCATGGCTTTCACTCTCAAACCTACGATTCCATTGGATACGGATTCAGCTAGAAAGAGGTCTCAGCTAAAAGAAAATGGATGGGATAACACGGGAGTAACCAACTTACTCCCTTTTGTGAAAACAATATTTAGAGCAGCAATAGATGACATATCTACGAATATTGCATGTAGTATCATTCCTACTGGCATCCGATCTAACATATAATCACCAACTCATTATAACTCATAATTTTAATTACACTTCACTGGCAGGCTACAGGACCCATTAACCTAGACGGAAGATTTTTTTTCATTTAGATAAGATAAACACCTCGATAAGTTCAACTTTAAATGGCAATGCATAATGGAAGTGGGAAATCGTTGAAAATATTTAACTTAACCAAATAAGTTTAATTTTTTCTATAATGAGGGCGTTTACTAGGGACCGAAATCGCAATTTTTTACACGAAATCGTTAGATGGAAACGAAAAAGGATTTTTAGTGAAAAAACAAATCTTCTAACCACAGCCATTCACTCATAACTCAAAAATTAAAATAAGCAAAAGTGACGCCCACCGAAGGAGCTGCTTTGATATCATTGACGTCATTTTCCTCCCGTCCATGACTGCTTTTAGGGGAAGGGAAGGGAGTGGAGAGGGGTTGTCGGAAGGTCTGCTCGCACAGATGCTGTCACAACTGCTCCTATTGGCAGAGTCAGCTGTGTCCCCCCCATTGTGATAAGGCGAAGTATCTTCGCGGGCTCAGTTATCATAGGATGAAGTCGATTTCGTCAGAGGTTGCACCACGCCCACTTTTCCGAAAGGGTTAAAAACATCATTTTTCGCCGCTTATAACTCGAGAAATAATTGACGGATCAAAAAACGGAAAAATACGGATCTTTTTATTTTACAAACTCTATCAGATTCGGCAATAAAAATATAGTAAACGACCCCATTGCTACTTTAAAGTATCAGTAAATAATAAAGGACTCGAAGGCTTCATTGACAAATCGAGCCCACCTTATGTTTTTTTCCATCAAAGACATCCACAAGAGAGTATCATTTATAGGTTGCATACGCCAGGATGGAATTGGCTAATGACCGTGTATTTTCCGTCGGGAGGTAAAGAAAATTTTTACCCCTAATAAAATCGGAAGAATTGAATTTGAAGGTAGGTAAATTCTCCTTTAACAGGCTTAAGTTTTTTTTCTCACTCATTCAGAGAAACGATGTTGGATGAAAGAAGAGGGTGAGAGGAGGTGAAAAAAAATCTTTGCATGAAGGAAAGGCAAACGGAAGGAGGTGGAGGGAATTAATTAGTGCTTTCTCCACACCCACCTTCGTCAAAAGAGTGCTTCTCATGCTCATCGCGCTTCTCCTATTGTCCCGACAGAAATTTCTACCCCAAAATAATTTATGATTTTCTCAGAGTTTGGGCAAGTCTACTCAAGGAACAAAGAACTCCCGAATCGCAGAAAGGGAAATCAGTTCCCTTCAGATGCACTGAAAGTGAAGGCAGTTCCTTTTGTATTTAAAAGTTTGTTCCGGTTCGGGTTTAAAATATTTGTCCTAAAAATGATCCTAACAGCAGTTGGGGTCTTAAAAATAGGCGAAAAATTAAGTTGGCATATTAATTGAGTTTATTAGTTGGCATATTACTTTAGGTAATTTCGGGTAAAAATAATGAAATAATCCATTTTACTCGTGTAAAATAATGTTGCTTTCAACAAGATTACAACATATAATCGAAAATCATCGCAAAAAAACTGTCATGATGAATAATTATGAGAGGCTTACTCGCTCAAATTACTTTAACTTTAACATTATCCTATTTATGCAAGCAACTATGTTTTATTGTGAATTCGATTTCTCGCATAAGATGGACCACTTATTTAGAGTTAAAAGCTTGAAAGATCACGGTTCGCTGAGGCTTTATCTCTAATATAATTTTAAAAGCCTAGCAACCAGATGCCGTTACTAAAAATACCTCATTTCAATAGAATTCCACAATCTCTTCTTATATTTTAATTGATGGAATATGTCTCTGTCGTTCTGCATTAACCCGTAATTGAATAGATGACGTATTTGGTACAGCAGCTTTGAGTGGTGATAGAATAGACTCCGTCAACCGCGAACAAATAATTGTCTTTATTTATGCGTGATTTCGTCAAGGAGTGAACTCACGATCTGAATGATGGATTGGCGTTAGCAATAAATGTGAAGTCGAAGTTAAATCGATGCCCACTGATTTCAACACTATTGAATCCGCAATGCAAAGCAGTTTAACACTAAACTATTGACAAACTAGGACTTCAGGCCACATTAGAACCTAAGTGTGGAACCAGCGTACTTTTCGAGTTCGTGACTTGTATGGGTTGACTTTGACTTCTCCATAAATAGACATCCGCTAGTAGACAGATTTGAAAAGTTGAAATGGGAGGGGTGTTTGAAGGGGTGACAGACATAAAAGGGTTCATATAGACACAATTTAAGGGATGACAAGGCATACATATAATTAACAATTAATTACAATACAATGCTCATTATAAACGCGTACACCCGCGTTACAGTTCTTTTTTCACAGCCCTTAAGAAACCAAAAAGGTGGTCAATATTTTTCAAATTTTTCCTGATGCTTCAAGTATTAAATCTCAATCGGTAAATGTCTCGTGAGGGCGGCTATTCTACGAGAATTAAGCTTCTAGTGGAGTTTGCGTTATTATTAGCGATAGCGATTAGGGGAATGAAAGGACCCAAGATCCTGCATCAATTCACTCGACGCAGGAAGCTGGTACGTTTCAGTCTATCTAATCTCTTAAGGTGAGTTCATTCTCGGAAGTAAAACTATTAGGGGATAAATGATCGACGAGCGTTGAGTCTAAATGTAGTTGGAACAGCTCAAACGCACTTGCGCGATACTCTGCCTCACGCCAGGCGAACACTGAAACTCAAGCGGAAATCTATAAGCGGCCAACGCTTCCGCGAATCGAAAACAGTCCGCGCTCATCGTTACATCCGTTCGTGGGGAGGGATGAAGACGCGCTGTCTGGAAAGTTTCGGGCCTCCCTCGAGTTGAGCCCGCTCAGCCTTATGGGATTGCAGCAGCCGGGAGACTTTAAGAGGGGGGTGGACAGGGAAGGAGAAGAAGGGTGGAGGGGATGGGGTGACGTGCAAGAATGCAATGCGCGAATAGAGAGAGGGTGGTGTTGTAAGGAGGAGGGAAGGAGTGTCGGTGGGAGGGGGGGGGGATGCGTGGTAAATAACATGCGAGGACGTCAAGGCCACGTGATTAAATTAACAAATCGCCATGGCCGCGCGCAGGGAAGCGAAGATCGTAGCCGATACGATCCATGGGCCAGAATCACGGACGAGACCCACCCACAAAGGGCGATCAGCGAATGGGCGAGAGAGCGGAAATTATTTGGCTTTGGGCGGCACCCAAAAAGGTGGACAAATGAAAGGCACGGTGCGACGACAAATCTTTTCATCACCCGAATAGCTCCGATCGATTTCGGCCCAGCTGCTCAACGACTAAAATAGTATGCACAGTATAAAAAATCCGCTAACAATATGGAGTTGGTGCTACGAAACAATACCATATAAACAACTCTGCGTTTTTGCTACGCAGCAAGTGTATACTGTGCCCTACGCTGGTCGGTTGCGTGACTTGATTTCGGTGCGAAATCCATATTAAAAAGTTAACTTGAAGATGCAACGGAATCCTAGATTTGAAGTGAAATAAATCGACAAAGCTTTGTGTATTACGTGCAAATTCAAATCTACGTATCTAAAATCCTAATTCCGACCAAAAATACCACCTACACGGGTTTCAGGAAATAACACGGAGACAGTGAAACCTCCAAGAGCTGAGAAAGTGTACTCAATTATTTTTCTTTTTCGAGGGATTTACTGGCGACTAAGCACGAAAAGCGAAGGAAAAATAAATATATAAACGGGAATAGCGAGACAGGGACTCTTCGGGTATCGCTCCCAGCTTTAAGTCTTCCTCACTTTTCGACATTGTGTCCACACCAAAAATTGTCAGCAGTGAAATCGGGTTTAGCTTAAGAAAAATGTTTTGCGAGCGACTTTCATCCCTGGTAAATAAGAACCACAGGTTACTGGAATTTATTGGCAAGCACAGAAAATAATATTGTAAATTTTCTGCAAGGTGTAGGGAAGTATTTTACTGAGGTGATACAAAATAGGGGTTCCCATGAGGTTGATTCTATGTGTAATAATAGAATATTTTCCCCGACGGCAATCCGTTCATACTGGTTGACAGTAATCCTAGATATGTCACCCAGACCCTGACAACTAACTTTTATTGATTATGACGCCATGGCAGCTAAGTGGGTTAACCGTTGAGTGACTAAGCAGGTACTGATACTAGAAAGTCCTCCCATAACGTCAAGCTAACTTAAACAGCCAATCTATTTAATTTTTTGGGAAAAAGATATCGATATCTTGAAAAAGCACAGTCAAAATAAGGCAAGTAACTTAATACTCCCCTCTTACCATGATGTGTGAATTTCACACGTCCTTGGGCTTAATACTTGGTGATCTCTACCTTGGTGAACCAGACTGATCTTCGAATTGAACACTACGCTAACACAGTGCACAGTCCACAGTTTTCGGCGTCTAAGATTCATAAGGCAGAGTGAATTTTATTTTGTTTTTGCCAGGGGAGGGGACCGACCATTGGAAACGAGATCAGTCGCACCATTGAGTGCAGCAAAAATATTTCTAAAGGCCGCTTTACACGATACAATTTTTTGTACAATTTCTTGTACAAACTCTTGCATGAGGAAATTGTACCGTGTAAAGCGGCAAATTGTACGAAAACTTGTGCGATTGTCTGAATGACTGAACGGGAAATAGAACGTGTTCTAATTCCATTCAGACAAACATACAATTTCGTTCAGTCTATACAAGAGTTTGTACAAGAAATTGTGCAAAAAAATTGTATCGTGTAAAGCGGCCTTAAGAGGCAGGCATTACGGGAACGGAGGAAGAAGGGTGGGAGGAAACCCGGCTCCGGCATCAGCCTGCTGTTTGCAGAGAACGCGAAGGGGTTCACCGTTTTACTTCCAATTTCAGTGACGAGAGTACTACATTTAGAGGCTGTGACTTTCCTCCCAGTTCTCAAGTATGAAGGGGATCGGGTTGGTGAGGTTGCTAGAGTATTAGCCTCCTATCCGGAGGGCCCGGGTACGATTCCCGTCAGTGGCAGATTTTTCAGTGGAAAACCGGTCCCTACTTTACTACCTTCTGGAGAGTACTTCGCTTACAATACTCCGTCCGTTGGATAGGACGTTAAGCCGTGGTCCCCTTTGCGCCTTTCATAAAGTGCAGGTTAATGCCGACGCCGGGTTTCTCTCCACCTTTCCTCCGTTCCTAAAAAAATTCCTACCTTTACTAAGTTACCCAACGATCCTCTCTGGCGCAAATGACCTCAGTTGTCGGTCGTCTTCCCAAATAACGAAAAGTCTAACACCACCGAGAATCCAACCCTAGACAATTGTTGCGAATTTACTCCATAGCTACTACCCCGCAGTCACATCCATTCGCCGCAAATTGCTCGGAGGAGATGGCACGTCCGAGGCGGCAGACTATGCGAGGCGCAGAGCTTGGTAGTAATGACACACAGGTCAAGAGGGTTTAACTCCTCCGCAAATTGGTCCAACGCGTCTGATGAGGGCCGATGAACCCTTCCCAGCCATCCGATAGGCTCGCCTTCCCCTCCTTGCCGCACACTCTCCATCACTCAGCCTTCCTCCACAAAAACTTCACTTCTAGCCGCTCTCATTGTCTCCATCATGACGCTCGGAAAAGAAAGAAGTCTCGAGATCAGAAACCCCATGCAGCGAGAGAAACGAGGAATGCAAGGATTTCAAATAGACGAAAAGGCGAAGACGGTCGTTCACCATATTTTTTCAATACCGAATATGATAGAGTTTGTGAAATACAAAGACCCGTATTTTTCTGTTCTTCGATCCGTCGAGTAATTCTCGAGTTATAAGCAGCGAAAAACTTATGTTTTCAACCCTTTTGGACAAGAGGGCGTGCGAAGGACTCGTACGTCATCCACTTCGTCCAATCACAACTGGGAATGAGCAGCTCCTTCGCTACATCACAAACGGGGACACACAGCTGACTCTGCCAAGAGACGTGGTTGTTAAGACTCCATTCGGATTATTTCGAAAGCATTGCGTATTCGACTGCATCGTAATTTGTGAATAAGCAAGTTAACATCAGCAAGCTTTTAGTCACGCCAAAATGTTTACGAAAACATTTTGTTGTTCTGTTGTGTTGGATCATTTACAGGATGCGACAGGATCTGTGCGAGCAGACCTTCCGTCCCCACCTCCACTCCTCCCCTCGCTTTCCCTCAAAACAGACAAGGAGGGGAGGTAGATGACGTAGATATCCTTAACTCAGCTCATTCGGTGGGGGTCATCTTCAGTTTATATTAATGTTTGGTTTATGAGCGGATGGCTCACGTTAGAAGATTGATTTTTTCACCAAAATTCATTTTTCGTTTCCATCTAACGATTTAGTGTACAAAATAGCGAATTCGGTTCCGAGAATACTCCCTCATTACGGCAGTGAGTGTATTATAATCACTAGGAGATTTTGGATAGATGATAGACAAACGCAAAGACTTGAGACACGAATCCGGCAGGGGAAGGACAGGCTAGTAACGTGCGGGCCTGGCGACCAAGTGTCGAGGGTTCGTATTCTGCCACGGGCGTGGGTTTTGTGTTTGACTTAGGCTTAAGAATTTAGGGTAGACAGTACGATACAACCTTCATCTTTATCATTTCAAATTTATTTGAAAATTCTTGGCTTCCAACCCGAAGATCGGTCTAGTCCAATGGCGCTAGTAATTCACGCGCTTGGGTAGAAGGAGCAGTTCCTTTCCCCTTGCCGCCGTTGTTTTCCCATACATATCTCACGGAAAATCTCACAACTTGGGTTTAGCTGGAAGTGTGTCCAAAGACTATATCGAATCCAAACCCGGGTCAGTAGCCTAATGCTCGGCCAAAAACGAGCTACCGCGCCTTCTTCAAAAGAAAACTTCACAAACATAAACAGCGAGAAGGGATTGAAATTTGGTCGTATTTTACGGGTATAAATGAAGAAGAACGCGGCGTTTCAAAAAGCGGCCAGGCACGGCGGGAGTCTTTTGTAGACGGTCCGTAATTCGAGCGACCACGGTGCCTTTTAAAGGGTTTAATGAGGTTTGGACGCCCGCGGCACGCTGCCAAGCAAATCGCCCCCTTCGCAGATGGCGTCAAGCGGACAATCCACGTGCCGAAGCGGTCCGCCTTCAAAAGCCCTCCTTCCCCTGTTACGCGCGAAATTCATTTTATTTGTGGCGCGGATGAGCTCAACGTTCCGGTGGCGTCGAGAAAATCGACCTGCCTGACGGACACCGCAACGCTATAAAGCACGCAATTGTTTCCGCTACCGTGTGCAATGGGCATCGACGAAGATAGCAGCACTTAATAGCAGCACTCAATAGCTTCGAATTAACTGCAGCGGCCTCGATAAGTAGCTAGTAAAAGATGCTCCAGTGTCTAAAATCATTCTTTGGAATTCATTTTAAGCCTGAATGCTTTCCGATGACGTGTGAAATATTTTGGGAACACACGCGTAATACGCTCTATGGAATCAGGAAAACAAGATTAGAGAAATTGACTGCCATATGAAGAAACTTAAAATGCCTTTCTGCTCACAAACAATAATAGATAATAATATTCAGCATAATGCCAGCATAGCTGTGTGTTAGCCCTTGGTTTATCTGAAAAAATGTTACTCTATTAACTCTTAGATACCTCCCTCGCATATGTAATGTAAAGTAATACCACTCAAAATAGACAGTGGTTTACCCCATGTCACACGCCCTAGACTTGCAGGACACTCAATAGATGTAGATGACGCTTCTCGGTCACGAGTTTTTTACTGAAAGGACCAATATCATAGGCAAGCGTATTCTAGTAAAATACATTAGGGTTAATTAACATGGTCGTAACATGAAGAATGAGCAATTTTTAAATGGCCTGCTAAATGGCATAATGATCAACTGGGGGGTTGGCCTGACGCTGGGGACAAGTTCAATTTATATTAAGGCCGGAAAACCTCACTATAGAGGTTGGGGTGGGACACAATCTAATTCCCTGCTCTACAGAATTTCCTTCGGAGCAGTAGGAACCACAAAATCTTATCGCTCCGTAGTTAGATTAATCGTGAATTACAGCAGAGGGACTGTCAAAAGAGGAAGTTGCCCAGCCAGTGGTAGTTTTCCCGAAAACTTTCGAGCAAACTGGAACTCATCTCAACAGTTACAATACGAATCTTTAAGTGTCTCATTAGCGTCGTTACTTACCTCAAGTTTGATAAATAATCTAGGCTCTCTCTTTAACTAATCAAAACATGTGAATTCCACCATTCATTAAAGGAACAACATTGAAAGAGGAAGAACCAACCGCTCCCAAATAGGAGAAATTAGTTTGAGGGTATTTCGAAATTTCACTGAACTATGGTTCACATTTAGATCTTGTAAAGTTTGGTAATGAAGAGATAAATGGAAAGCAACGGACGACATTAACTGATCTTAGCAATTCTAATGGCGACGCTAATTTTGCAATTCTACAAAATGCTGCTGAAGAACCAATTCCACAATTTACAAGAACAAATTAACAATCAGAGAATGCCTCATTTAAATACCACATGTCCTAACTCGTAAAGCTCGTAAATCTTTATCTCAAAACGAGATATATTATCGAGCGAATAGGTATTTTTTATGCCATAGCAGTTCAAGTACGTCAAGCATCCTCTTTTTCTCCTTCTGTCTGATTCTTACACATAATTGCTCTTATTTTTCCTCGTATTTAAAACTTTGCATTTCCTAAATCAATACCAAGGTTACTTTTTGTAGTCCTTATGCCAATCGTGCACCTCAAAAGCCACCAACTTTCTTCCGTCCCATTTCCTCAAACATCAAGCTTCTAAACCACATGACGAATGCTACACGCCACACCTCTAATTTCCCCCAAGTTTTCACCAGTCATCAATTCCCTTCTCTCCGTAAACGCTTCTTTTAGGGGGAAAAATTCCTTCCCCACCACGGAAGTTATTCCCGCTGACGAAAAAATAACACACCGCCGATTCCCTCTCGCGGCTCCATCGCGAGCCAACTGCGGCTGTGAAGAAGCGATCCTGGTGGAAGGGGTGAGAAGTTTATCGAAGGGGGTGGGGAGGAAAGCACTTTGGGACGTTTTGTGTACGCATCCCCACCACCTCGAGGCATGCGCCACGCACGGCTCCATTCACAGCAGAGTCCGTTATCTCTCGAGCGAGTGGGATCGGAGCACGGACGGACCGCAGCGCTCGACGGGTTCGCGAGGACACTGCGCCGTGTTTACGCACTCGGTCACGTTTCGTCCTGGCTGAAATAAAGCGGGCCGACCCTCGAGCGGAGCGCGCGTGATTGAAGCTCGCTTCAGAATCTCGCGTCTCGCGGAATCATTTGCTCACTCCAAGGTTGAAGTTCTCGCTCCTAAGAGAACTCGTAAAATGCGTAACGCAAGAAGTAGGCTCTGATCAGCACGTCGCTAACGTACTCAACCTTCTGAAAGAACACTTAAACGATGTATTTTTCACACAATTTATTTATGCACTAAACCTACCTATTTCGACACTCTCGCGTCATTCTCTGACATTCTCACAGTGGCGAGTCCATATATATATTCACAAAGAGGAAGGGAGGAACCGCCGGAGTGGTTGGGGTAGCTAACAGGTTATGATAAGTGGATTAAGACATTTTTAATCCTGTGAAGAGTATTTGTTAAGATGAGGTACTCCGAACTGCAATTGTTTTCATATGCGGCAGACGGGTAAAGTTTTAACATAAGGACAAAGGATAATTTTAATTCTTTTATTCATGATTATAATAAGTCAGTCTTTGCATCCCATTCATCTGGTTTTAATCACGTCTGATTTTAGAGTAGAGATTTTAGATGTTCATGACAAAGGTGCAAGCTGGATTTTTTAAGAAAACTTAGAGATTATATCAGCATCTAAAGCTTTGGAATCGAATATGTTAAATGAAAGTGTACCGTTTAATCTGTCCCCATTGTACCATGTGCCTGCCCCGCCTTTAAAAAGCATTCCCCCATCGTCCTGACCTTCAATATGTTCCTTATTCCACATAATCATACCCTCTAAGTCACCCCAACTACAATTACTCCCTCCCTCTTTGTGGATACATATACATCGAATCGCCACTGAGAAACCGTCAGAGTACTCTTGAGAATGAACTGAGTGTCAAAACCGGTAAGGTTCAGTGTTTCAATAAATTGCTCTGACTCGATTCAATTCGTACTCAACCTTGTTAAGTTGGGAGAAGTTGAATAGGCATACACAATCGCCTGCGTCGATGGAATTTTCAGAGAAGTATTGCGGGAAGGTGGGGAGTATCAAATCTTTCAGTGCTCTCCCTTGCCTGCTGATGGGCTATTATCAGTGGTCTACCAGTTGATGCTGGCTTTGATGGGTAAGAAATAATTCTGAACACCTCTAAGCATTCCCATGCATCAGGATACACATCTTGTACGTGGTATCAAATTAGCAGCGCATACACCCTATCCCTCATTATTTCATCCGCTAAAGAGTTGAGTTAGTTTTTAAGGCGCGCCAACTGCTTAAGTGATATTGCACTATCTAACCCAAGGGGCGGGAAACTTTTGAGACAGAAGAGCTGCTCCTCACAAGCGTTTAAAAATACACAAGAGCCATGGTTATATTTTTAAATAAGGACAATTTAAATATACCTATATTATTATTTCCTTATAAACTACTGGTTTTCATTTAAGGTACTATACCAAGTTGGCATTAGCACATGATACTAAGTCAGTTTCATTTTCTAATGGTACTATATCTTAAATAAAAGAAATTACAATAGTTTAATTTTCATTTTTAATTTTTTTCCCAGAGTCACATGCATACATCCAAAGAGCCACTTGTGGCTCGCAATCCGTAGTTTGTCGACCCCTTGTTCAAGCTAACATTGCATTACTCGTAAGGCAATCGAAAAAATCATTTTCGAGACACGACTCGAATCAAAGAGATTTGAATGTGTTTTGTTCTGTTGACACCGAGCTCCGACCAATACCGACTCTTGGCAGGAAGTCCCAATGCTCTACACACTTAGCTGCTAAGCAGTCTATTAATAGTAGAAGTAACTTAGGAGCTAAGATTTGTACTCGCGTAAAAAGACCTTCGAGTGTAAACGTGATCATAAAGAAGTATTGTTGCAGAAGAGCCAAGCATCCACCTGCAAGAAGCACATAAAACGGAATATTTAATTTATTACTAAGCCGCGTAGGAAGCTGGCTTGCAGCGACGATAGGGAACCATGTGCATTCAATTCCCTCTAAACTGAAGATGACACCGCATCGTCGTGATGCATCGTAGAATTCCTCGAATTCCAGAATATCTTGGAGGGAAAAAAATTGAGGAGTGACGTCACTCCAAACTCACTGTCAGCGTAGCGCAGATCTGCCGGTATCTTTAAGTGGCACCCTAGGTGTCCAGCGCGATGAAAAAAAAATAAGAAACGGCAAGCGCCAATCTCCACCACTGAAAGGGGGCATTAAGCCCGTCTCATCTCCTTCTTTCGCCGTTATCATCTTATTCATTGAGAGGAGACGGATGACGGCATACTTTTCCTTTCCAACACCACCCTCCTCCCTCACTCTCGACTCAATGCCTTCTTCACGCGGAGACGTTAATGACCTTGGCCGCTGACTCATCTAGAAACAACGCCGTGAGGACTCGATAGCCTCCTTCACAATTAGCCACATCTCGTTTCGGATTAAAACAAGCGGGAAATCGCAGCAACGCACGCATCATAACGAGGAAATTTTAGCGTGACACGTAGTTTACCAAGCCTATCGTTGGACTCTTGAAAAAAATAACCTCACCAAGGATTTTCGTATGCTTGAAGTACTATGGTCGTGTTACAATGCGTGGATATGCAAAATAATGGCTAGGTAACAAACAGTTCAATTCACCCGAAAAGGAAGACGATAGTTCCTCAATTCCTTCTCTTTTGTTACTGAAATCAAACGTGAATCATTGCGCCTGAGAATCATACTGAATAATATTTGTGTATGTATTATATAGAACCTTCATTGGCAATGGTGTGTTTTGCTCAGTTGACATTGAGATCCGGCCAATACCGACTGTTGGCAAGAAATCCCAACGCTCTACTCATGGAGCAGCTACGCAGTCTCTTAGCAGCAGAAGGATATCAGTGTCATGACGAGATAAAGCTGCCGAGTATTAGGGATGTACGAGAACGAGTGAATAATTACAATGGCGTTACTTCAGTGTTGTGACACGTAAGGTTCTCAACGGAGTTTTGCAGGTTTTGCACGCTTCGAGAGTCGAGTAATTTTGCCACAGACTCAAAGTTATCGACAAAAATCAATTAACGGACTCGAGAGGGTTTCAAACTACTGACTAATTGTGATCAAACGTATAGCACTCAACCCGATTCTTGGTCAGGTAGAACTCATTAAGTACTGCACGGCGTGAAATTCAGTTAGCAGGTTATAGAGAGCAATCTCTTTCACTGTACTGCCTGTGATCTACAGAAATATTTTATACTCATAAAATAATACAGCTTGGTTTAGCTGGACCTGTATAGAAATGTCTTCTTCGGATGTGAACCTAGGACCTTAAGTCAGCAGCTCTAACCTATGTGCTACCATGCCGTCACTCTTTGGGGTTACTGACGACAAGTTACAATCGGTTTAAACGTCAACAGAACTGAATAGTTGAAACTGCAGCAATAGAATTTTGAAAAATGGAATTCGATGCTCGGTTAACAGTCGTTCAACGCAGACCATCATCCACTTTGAGGCTGGGGAGGGCGGGGCGAGGTCAAAGATCGTTCCACGAGGGACAAAAATGCCCAGACGCGGCGGCACGCTATTTGTCGGCTTCAAACAAAACGAATGCGAGCGCCAATGGAGGCCGCAGAGCTTTTTCGGAGGCATGTGAGTCTGAACCGTCTCTCGCGTGGGGGGCGAGCAAACAGCCTTAGTTTGCACAGAAAGGGATTATTAGCGTCGGCAGCGAGAAAGAAAGAGGATTCCAGTGTCACGATGAAGGGATAGCCAAAGACAATACGAAGGCAAGACGGGGGGCGCTTCATCCTTACGACGGTCTGTTGGAATTCCCGAAAAGAAAGACACACGATTAGTATTAGTGGTCTACGCACAACTGGTGCTGATGATGAATTTTATATTCCGACTTCCACGTCTACTCGCTGACGACTGCGTACGTAAGTATGCTCTCTAAGATCTTCCCGAGTCCATTAATTTTATTTAAACTCCAAATAATATGAGATTCAAAACGTTAGTAACTAATTCAATAACGTATAATTCCGAATTTAATTGCGTGATATATCAACTGGTCAATGCCGACATTTGATATTACACTACTTTCTTCTTAAGAAGTATAAAGAATTCATGTGATATCTTACCACCTTCAGATGTTCTCTCAGGTGATCGTGCGGGCATCATTAGGTCCAAAAGTATTAACGTACCATTTTTCTCTTGGAGCATTTACTAAATAAAGAAATCTATTCCCTGAATTTTGTTTAAAAGTTCTGTTTTTTAAGGTGCAAGATTTCTTGGTTTTCTTAAATAAAAACAAAGAGGCATTAGAGAAACAGTTAATCTCACAATGAACTCTTTAAATTTCTCAAA
This sequence comes from Platycnemis pennipes, assembly GCA_933228895.1. Lineage (NCBI taxonomy): Eukaryota > Metazoa > Arthropoda > Insecta > Odonata > Platycnemididae > Platycnemis > Platycnemis pennipes. The sequence goes on along the minus strand of OW121851.1, from coordinate 123,828,606 downwards.
GCACAAGTTTATTACTCGAAGGGTTTGTTTTGCCTACATGTACAGTACATGCCTATTGAAATAAAGGGGTTGATTTTAGGTGATATAGTAATCAAGATAGTGATTTCAAAAATGTAAAATCAATGAGTAGTAGCAAGTGGTTGAATTTCTTGTGGCAATGATAAACATTTGGTCTTACAAGCTTTCCTTAAATCGCATACGCATTTACGACGTAAAACAGATTATTCTCAAATATTCTGCAACGGATGAAGGAAAGACATCTACAAAATATTCTCTGGGCATGTATGACATCGTCCCACGAGTTCAAAGTTTTATCTCAAACTTTTGTATGGAAGAATGTTAGGCATACGTAGTACGCCATAGGTATACACTCAAGTTTTGCGACACCTCACATATTATAGGTCTTCCGGACATCCCACTCATCACTTTTCAAACGTTTCGCATGATCATTTTCACTGCTTTAGGGAATTTATGCATGACAAGTTCCGTTGACATAAAACATATCTTGATAACTAGCTATGAATAACGTCTTTAATATAGTGAAAATTGATGTAGAGTAGAGATGAGAGAATACTACCCGCGTATACCTACTGAAATATCTCGAATACTGGAAAGTATTTGATGTTCGAGATCTCGAATAATTATGCTAATTAAGCTATATTTGGCGTGTTCATGAAGTACATAATATGTTCCGCAAGAAAATGTCAGAGATAAGAGTCTGTTGATGGGTTTTTCCTCGTAATTTATGTCAGCAAGACAACAGTTTCAACTAATGGGGTTCAAGCAAAACTGTGGCCTTTTCACAATAAATAACGTGCCAAAACTAGAAGCCTCTAGTCACGATTCATAAAAAAAGAGAATAACGTCTTGCATGTCAATTGCTATTCTAGTATTCGAGTTATTCCAAATTCAAGATATTCGATTATTCAAGTAATGATTTAATATTCGTATTCGATATTCGAATTCGAGAAATCTGTTATTCGACCCATCTCTACTATGCAGCAGTTCGATCATCTCGAGTCTGAATCAATATTAAATATATTCCGGTGGACCTGCAGCCGTTTACACTGCAGCGCGCTGCACGGGAGGGCATCGTGAGTAATTGGGTCACAGTGCACATACACACACGTGCACCAGAGACAAAATACGAGTCCTCCGATCGGATCGGGAAGCAGTCGCATCCCATGTCGGAACTGTACTTCAGCGCCACCACGCCTCGACATCCTTGTTTCGCGGAACGAAACGAAACATCGCTGAGGATTCCTGGGCGCGGTGAAAGACTGGGCCGCGCCGGAGGAATCCGACATCGGAATGTCGTCGCCGGTGATGGAGTGGTGGTGTGGACACCGGGCGGAGCCTCTGGGTCACCCGCCAGCCGCACCGGCTCCCCGCTCGTCTTTTGTCTTGATTTCGGCGGGAGATGCGAGTGGGGGCTTTTATAGCGCCGAGTTGCGTATTCCCTATGCGAGAAGCGTTGAAAGTTCTGTACGATTGTACATAACATTCATCATCATCGATCGGAAAACCTAAGATTGGTTTGAAGCAGTTCTCTACTCAATTCTTCTACCGCCCAGCCTCTTCATATTAACGTAACTCCATCGGCTAACCTCTTCATATCGATATAATTCTTCTCTTTCACGACATCTGTGTAAAACATTTGCAGTAGCAGTCTCGCATGATGATAACTTAAAGTAGGAAGCTTTTGGCAGAGGTTCCTACCCTTTGCCACTAGCATATCCCTCCCTAATCTGTAAGCCATATCCATGAACCATGCTCGTAATCTATGTAGTTGCTGTTCTTTTCAATGTAGTAACTAACAATACGATCGTGTAGTCATCAATAATTCAATGGGGAATATTCACGACATTTTTCTCTCGTGTATCGATGATGTACTTGAAACGGAATTTTATCACTAATTCAAATGCGTGAGCCAAAATTGTCTATGCCAACCATAAATATTATGAAATGCTCTTAAAATGTTCCCGAAAATTGACGGAAGTTACGTGACCTGAAACGCCTTCTGACGTCAATGCACGGTATAGGTTCCATAATACTACGGATTCCGACGTTTACTTTAGAAGAAAACGAAGCGCATATATTGTTTTGAGGGTTTTAGCCGTTTCTTGATCGAAACAATGACTAAAAAGGGTTTTAAAAAATCCCAATCTGACAATTTACCTATAAATGACTCCCTAATGTAGGCATCCTTTAAAAAAAACAGCGATTGCCTTGTGGTCGGAGAGATTCGCGGAGTGAAAACAAACAGGGCACTACACTGGTATAATGTAATGCATGGATGATTTGCTAGTTACGATCCATACTACTTAAGTAAATAATCCAAATACATTAGTGCATTGCATTAAACAAATGAGATAAATTCATACGCTTTCGCCGAGTATTCATTAAACAACTTACCCCCACAAACAACAGATAAACAACGCCCATAGTGACAGCGTGCCTTGACGTCAATCGAAGACGTCGTGTTTTTAAACTACCGAAAACGTACTTTTTAAAGAGTAATATCTTTGTAGCACAACTTAATTCTTCAGCAAACATTTCGCCAAGTACAATTTAGCTAATAAACTTCTCATTAAAAGAGTTCCCTGTACCCCGCAATGGGTAACCTGCTCTGATACATGTGAACTGTCGTGTATTCTTGGTGAATTTAGTAAACTAACCTTAAATTCTACAATCAGGGATTCATCACTAATAGTAATTCCCAAGATGGGTTTTACACCATTCTCCACCCAATTCTTCTCTGGAATTAACTCCCTCATATTGGCATATCTCTCCTCCGTGATACTCCAAATCATTTGTCCTGCATATTTCACCCTGGGCAAGATTAATTACATTAAAGATCAGACCAAATTAGTTTTTCTTTTAACTCAGCCTTTAATATCCCACACACTGCCTCGTGGTTTCTCGTTTTTCCCGCGATCGAGGGAGCCGGAGTCTCCAGAGCGGTTTTCCCCCAAAATGAAAGACTGATGCCTTGTAAGGATGTGAGGAGGTCCTGTCCGTCTTTCTGATCCTAATATGGGACCAGTTTCGTATCCGAGGGAGAAGGGCAGAGGTGATTGCCCACCCCCGTCAAAATGAAACCTTGTCATCCACTCGCTTCGATACTCAGTCCCGGCTTACACGCTTTGTCGCCGCGGCGTGATCGTTGACTCCCTTAAATGCTTTGCGTCATTTTGATTATGTATTTCGTTCTCCAGATCATAGCCGATTTGAATAGAGCAGTTATTCATTACTTATGCACCTCCAAACGAATTTCCTTAAATAATAAGATAATTGCACTCACATTTATTAACTGTCCTTCATTCAAGGATAAGTAGATATTTTTCTCTAACTTCCCCACCCGGGAAACGGCTTGATGTGGCGGTAGTATACTGAATCTCATGCAGAAGTCTTCGAATCCTGACTGTGGGAATATTCAGTGTCCCTTACGTGGAGGATACTGTAGTCCAGAACACCGTCCATCGGACATTCAACCCTGGACCCCTAGTCTCAATAGGCTTTGAGTATGCTAAGACGCCTTGTTTCACGTGTCCATCGTGACTCCTACGAGGAAAATTCCTGCCACTAAATAATTTCAAACCTATCCATTTACGCCAAAATTTACGCCCAAATGCCGATTTTAGTACGATTCGATGACCTGGCATAAACAATTTTTCACCTCGAGTTCTTCAATTCATATACTTTAAATTCTTTGCTTCTAACTTAAGAGAAACAAGGAAGGTAACTAAATAATTACTCTTGTCCTGGTTATTGCTAATACAATTTCTTCGATTTTCTCACTTTTGAGCACGCCATGAACAGGCCAAAATCACTTCTTACTTCACTTTCATTTTTGTTATCTTTGGGTGAGAGGTCACGCAGTTTGAATGCGAACAGTAACCTATGACATTTGGAAATATTTACTCATGTGAGTATTCAAATTTCGTCTTTGACCTCAGCAGATGGATAGAGGACAGCTCAAACAGATAAGAGGATGAGGTTTGATTTATGTCACTCTAGTGTCTTAAATATTCATTAAATATTACGCAATCAGTTTCCAATACATCTGACAAGATGTTATGAATAATATAGCAAGCGATAACAACCGTCCAGTAAAAAATCCAATGAAATACTCGATGGTTACATAGTGACCGATAACGCATATTATTCTAAATACTTTAATATCATCTTTCAAATAGTAATATAATAATACTCTGAAGGAGAGGGAAAAATAAATTTTAGTTGTAATTTACCATTATTTTAATTTTAATTGGTTACATGAAGTCAATTAAAAGTTAGTCGCTAAATAAATTTTGGGGCAGAACATACCTCAGTAAGCATTCTAACTCTATCGCTGTCCTTTTGAAAGATCTGGGAGATACCCTTCAAAAATATTTTGTAGCATTGCAGATTTCAAGTGATATTTACGGTTTTATTTAGACGGTGGTAATTTATAATTTACTGGATTTTATCACTTAAGAATGAATTATAGGAATTGAGAAAAAAATACTCAGCAGCAAAAATGCTTATAGGATCTATACAAATTAGTGATAATTTTTGGATGTATGTGCCTGTACGTAATAATATGAGATGAAATTAGATGAAAATCAGAGAAACATGACATTTTCAATTCCGAGATCCATGGTTTTAGTGTCTAATGGGAAAAATTAGAAGAGCGAAGGAAATTTTAACCACTTCGTATCTCAGAGCAGCACCACCCATCAATGAGAGATACAGCGCAAATGAAGAAAACACGATTTGTGACGTCTGGAGAAGGAGAAATTATGTATGTCCATTGAGATCGTACCATCCTGAGCGGAGGTAAAATTATTCCTACTTTTTCCTTGAGATGGAAGAGCAGACACGGGCAGAAAAACCTCCGCACCCTGGAGATCATTATTTTTTGGACAACGTTTACACACCTGAAAATAGTAAGTATTCCCCAATCCATCCAGAGTTACTTTAAAACATCTCAAAGCATAATGCAATTTTACCAGTGACCGCGTTTTGAGAAGTTTACCGATAGTGCTTTAACCATAATTGAGATGCATACGTACATATTTCCAATCGGCGAATCACTTGTTTGCCATTCCGTTAAGACAACGAAAGCTGACGTTCTACCATTTCATGAGATTTTCTGGCGGCACTAATGCGTGATCTTATAACACAGCAGGTACGTTTTTTATGAAGTTGTTCTTATAAAAATAAACAACACACATACCTGTATATGTGGGAGTCTAGTTTTACTATTATTCAGGATCAAATAATGGAAAAAAGAATATATGAAGGGCTGAAGAGGGATATCGTGGAAAACGTATGGGTGCTGGGACGGATAGTGTGTCGATAAAGACCTATCTACATATTATATTTCTATCTGTAAAAAAAGTAATAGAAACTATTTTTAAATTAAATATGGAAGAATACTGAAAAATAAAATTGAAAATATGATTTAAATCCCATAGATAGCAACAGAAACCTAAGTACTCTCACGTTTCATAGCATAGTGTGAAATATCACGAAAGAAATAACTCTTGCACCCGGCTAGTCAGATTAGATTTAAAAATACAGGAAAATACATGGGCCTTTCGGCAAGTCTGGACTGTCACGTAGGTTTGAAGAAAAGAGATATGATATGCAAAGCTAAGATATTGGTAAGAAAAGTCATATCTCGATTTTGCATCGAACTAGTCGTGGTAGCCAGGTCAGTAACGTGCTGCACAAGCAACCCAAAGACCGCGGTTTCGAATACCACCTCGGGCATGGATGTTGTGTTTCTCTAGTAATTAAAGTTAGGATTAAATTAGGATGAACGTTGCCACATAACTTTGACAATTGCTGCACAATAGTAACTAGATGTACTCCCTTGCATAACACCCAAGAAAATTTCTGTGCCGTTAGCTTCGCCATGACTTCGTTCCACAAGTTACAGCCGATCAGAGATGACAAGGGGACCAAAAAAGGTAACTGGGCTCAGTAACAGCTACTTTTCTAAATTTGAAATCAGTCCCGAGCACATTTTTTAAATGTAACCAGTTACAAGTAGATTGCAGTTAATTTTAATAAAGCAGAAGTGGGTCTAAGAGGTCAATGCGGATGTACTGCATTCTGAATTTATGCATCAAGATATTAATTTAATACTGCATTTAATTGAAAGATTTGAACGCATATCTCGGGCCTGGCAAGTTGCTAATAGAAATGATTCTGCGAGACAAAAGGAAATATGACAAGGCATGATTCCAACGAATGCGGAAAATAACAAAATATAGAAACAACAGCTTCACTATCGATAGTGCCATCCATCGACATCCAAGCGCAGATGAAAATTTTACAAAATTGATTTTGAACTATCATGTGACAAACAAATAAATAAAGGGACTATTAATATCAGAAAACCATGAGTATATTACAAATCGTTACATTCTCAAATGAAACAGTTATTAGTGAAAATACCAAAAAATAATCGTTATCGAGAAAGCCATCCAAAAAAAGTATCCGGGAGTGAATATCCATGGGGAGAAAATCAGCATACTGCGATTCGGCGACGACATAGCAGTCATGGCAGAAATGGAAGGAGATTAAAAGGAGACAGTACGAAATATGGAAAGGATATTGGCCAGATATCATATGAAGATAAATAAAAAGAAAACTAATGGTATCTATGCAGTCGGAGAAAAGGAACCATGACAAATGTAAAAATAGGAAAACAAACAATCGAGGAGGTGGAAGAGTTTTGTTGCCTGGGAAGCCGAGTAACCATCGATGGACGAAATAAAAGAGAATTTCCAGTAGAATTGCCCAGGCAAAAAAGGCATTTTTACCAAAAGAGGATTCTGATTACAGCTGCAAATTCGAGCGTGGAAGTGAGGAAACATTTCATTAGAATAGGTATACATCTGGAGCATTTTACTACGTGGCAGCGAAGCATGGACAACAAGAGCAGCAGAGAAGTGAAGGATGGAAGCATTTGAAATATGGTGCTACCGAAGAATGATGAAGATAAAATGGATCGACCGAGTGACAAACGAAGAAGTGTTAAGAAGAGTGGGAGAAAAGAGATGTCCAATGAAAACCCAAAAAGGAGACTTAACCAAATCGGCCATATCTTTAGACACGATGACCTTATGAAGACAATCGTCGAGGGAAAAGTGAACGGGAAGAATGGAAAAGGTAGGCCTATATGGAGCAAGCAGAGAAGGATGTAAAAGAGAAAAATTACGTTGATACGAAGAGGTTGGCCGATAGAAGAAATGAGTGGAGGGCTGCGTCAAACCAATCCTAGGATTATTGACCGACGATGATGATGATGATGGCCGGAAACTCAGTTTCTTTTAATCAGTTATTCCCCATCAATGCTGCCGACCGCGAGAGCCACTCATAGTCATCCCCCGCTCGCAAAAAAGGCCACACAGCAGCACGCGATTCCCCGAACGCAGTCTGCGGGTCTGACGCAGGAGTCGGACGCGGAGAACAATGTCGACGGGAAGGAGACGTGCCTGACGGTCGCATCTTTAAGCGAAGCCGGGGTGACGTCACCTCGCGGGTGAGAGGGAGAGACTTGCTGCTTCCTTCGCGGGGAAATGCCTTTCCCTTCCTCCGCCTCCTTCACTCCCAACAAAGCCGAGAGGGAAGGCGCCTCACGTACTTTGAGAATAAGAGTTTAAGCGTGGGATATCATCAGGAGAGGTATTGTTTTAATCACAAGACAGCTAAAGTGATGCTTTTCTCCGAGAAGAAGAAGCCAAAGATAAACATTAAACAAAGGATCATAGAAATAGCAGCCATGTTCACTTGGTGGAATTTCGAAATTTTATAAATAGAATAAAAACTTTGTTCTATTCCACAAAATATAACTAAATACTGCTAGACTGTTTTCAACCTTTCCAGGTCATTTACAAGAGCTAGGTGACTCACTTAGCTCTTGTAAATGACCTGGAAAGGTTGAAACCAGTCAAGCAGTATTTAATTATATTTTTTGGAATAGATAAGGTTTTTATTTTATTTACAGCTCTAAACAAAGAGGGAAGAAACTACAGCAGGCCAAATAGTTTACGAATTCAACGGTTTCAATATGAAAGATATTTTAGTTACTTGAGTAGCAACTTGGGCGTTGAGTGACGTTGTATCGAAGACACTTTGGAGACTGGAGTTGACGGAAGATGATTTTATAAATGGACTATAACGGCAACTATCTCCGTTAATGATGCTTAGAACAGAAGGAAAAATATCGATCTTGGGAGTGGAGTTGTATTGCTTTAAAACATGGACCTTAGAGAGGAGAAAGAGATTTTGAATGATTGAGATGTGGATGTGGAGGAGAATGAAGAATGTATGACTGAAGGAAAGGAAGCCAAAGTATTAGACAGAGGGTATGGTTTGGGAATAGAGGAAGTTGCTGGGGGAAATTAGGAGGAGAAGACTGGATGGACTGGTTAAGTAATGAAAGGCAATGGTTTATTGAAGGTGGGCACGGAGACAATAATGCTGGAAAATAAAGAAAGCTGGAGGAAGGAGATAAGACTAGGATAGTATATTGGAAGGGAAGTAGGGCGTATTCTTCAATAAGAGAAAAGAGCAAGGGAAAATAAGCGTCCAGAAATGCTGACTTAGAGTGGAAGTGGTCCATGGAAACCTACACTGACCGGAGGAAGAATATAAATCTAATGTAGTTTTTAGGATTAATTTGCATGTTCACATGCTCAGGCTACTAACACATGGTTAACTTTATTTAGCACTCCGAAAGGACATTCAGCTAACGAGTTCCTCCAGGAAGACACGGCAAACAGGATGGAGAACTCGAGATAAGGAAGGATTGCCGGATGTTTTCTTCTCTCTTTCAGCTGCAACACGGGAGGTTTACTCCATGCGGTCGCTGGCGATCGCGCACACAATTCACGGAATCATTTAATTCGGGAGGATACCTCTCGGTTAAAAAAAAGAACAACACAATTTAGGGCCCAAGAATTAGGCATCTAATTCGAGGACGACGGCTGATTGTTCGCATTTTGAGAGCGGATGAAAGAAGTCATGATTTCAGCTTGAACATGAATTCGCAAATATGCGGATACATCTTTAAGCGGAAATTATCTTTAGGCTACTGATGAAATCTTTTTCATCAAAAGCACTTTTTTGAACCTTCGAATCAATTTATCGATCGGATTCCCATGCAGTGGAACAATAAGTTGATGGATACAAGAATCTCCTCGCGATATTTGCGACAAATTATGCGTTGAAAACTCAAGGGCAAAGTTATGAGAACTTAATTTGTTAAGGTAACATTTAATCAGTCAGATCAGTGCCAGGAAATTCTTGCTACCTTTTAAACTTGTAACCTAAACACCAATTTGTAAGCCAGCAAAAATGTTTTACCAGTTAGAGAGCAATTAAAATGTGAAAAAATACGAATGTCCGCAACGAATGATTGGTAACTCACGGCAACACTGTGACGGACTACTTTTTTGACGGTAAAAACTTGGTAGACTCATCTAATGTCATGTCACTACACCTCCGACACCAATGTCAAGAACGATCGGAAATCGTCATTTAAACGCTCCACTACCCCTTTCAAACCCATGCTGCAGCGTTCCACATTGCTTTCAAACAATTTTACCTGCTTCTAGGTGTATTTCTGCCGGGCAACTGAATAATAAAGAGAGCGTGACGCAAGAGACAAATTTTTCTACATGCGGGATACGACAGACATCTGAAGTCATTTGTGCCAGAGAGGATATGAGAGTGACTGCCTAAAGGTAGAAGTTTTCAGGGAACTAAGGAAGTGTGGAGAGAAACCCAACGTCAGCCATTAGCCTGCTCTTTACAAAAGGCTCCAAGGGGACCACGACTTATCGTCCCATCCGACAGACCGAGAACTGAAATCGAATTCTCTCCACGAAGCACTCAAGTAGGGGCCGGTATACCAATGAAAAATCCGCCAGTGCCAGGATACGAACCCGGGCCCTCGGGATGGAAGGTCAGTACACTAGCCACCACTCTAACTGATAAATATAAATGATGAAGAATCAAATTAACAATAAATAGAATGACGGAAAATCCGGGTGAACCTGACGAGACAAAAATGACATGTTGGTGTACATACATCCTCGGCCATGGCACCGGCCCATCGAGCCAAAAAACGCGGGTTCTTGACCCGTATTGGGCATAGGTGTCATGTTTGTCCTAACTTACGGCGGAGGGTGTGAATAAGCCTTGGGCAGTTTGAGAACCATCATTTCGACATGTTATTGTTCGAAGTGCAATTAACTTCGAGTTCCTATTTATCTTCGGAGAATGCTGTAGGAATCGAAGGCTGATATCTAATTTCCAACCCAGATTGAATAGAATTGATCTGACATGATAAAAAGAGAACCTGCCTACCACCTATAAGTTGGTAAAAACTAAATGATAAAAGCCAAGGGTTGAATCATGCCCAAGAAAGATACTCGCAACTCATTTCCTACGCTCGTTGAAAACACGGAAAATTAATCTCATGCTGCGCGCTGATTTTTCTTGGCCAAAACATCCCAACTTTCAGGCGCCAGACATAATTTCTTCTGTTTTTTGCGATCAACCGGCAATAATTACCTCCAGTATGGTAAAATTAAAAAAAAAACTGTTGGGTATATCTACCGTGGCTCGTGGAGGGTAGCGTGAAAAAACATGTTTACAGGTTAAAAGCGTGGATCTATTTTGTTAAAAACAATTTGGATAATAAATTCAACCTTTTCTGTAAAATATACCTTAACCTTCTGCAATAGCAGAAAAATGAAAAGAGTACCATATAAGAGTTGAAAATTTTGAAATAACTGAATACTTTAATTTTCATGTTCAGATCCCGTCGATGGAATAATTGTTAATAGAGAATTCATGCGGATACCTTGCATTCGACCTGTATTGTTACATTCTGAAGCATTAAAATTATTATTAACAGGCAGAATTTGCCGACTAGCTGAGTCGATCGTGTAGGCAATGCTCCCCACCTTATAATGCAAAGGCTGCTGTGCCGGTATCCAACGAAAATTAAAAGCACGACAAAGCCGAGGTTCAGTACAAGGGTTTGGGACCATGCAACTCCCTTGATAAGGGAAATCATGGATTGTCAACATCACACAGGTGTCACGGAAAAATATAGCAGGTAGGAAGGAATAGAGGCTTACATCTCCAATATTTTGGAAAATGCAAATTACAGCAGCGGTTGTATACCTGGGTTTTAGGCACTGCAACGGCTAAGGTTACACTAAACTCCCGATTATTCGTGCGCGCATTATCCGGGCTACGGATTATCCGTGCATCGTCAATCTATTTAGTGTATCGGCGGTGGTCTCAAAGGTAAGTAAACTTTTGGTGCTTTACTCCAATCATGACTTTCACTAGGGACCTACAGACTGGTCCAATATCTTACGCAAGGCTTCATGCCGACACCCGAGGCTTGCGAACATTTAATTGAAGCCGGGACAGTTCTGCTAGATTACTTTTGTCATAAAATGCTATTATGTACAGAGAGGATCTTTTCATCGGCAGATTGTGTTAGGTATATTCTTAGGGGATTAATTTATTTTGGGGGCGCACCGTAGGGAAATGAATTCGGAAAGAACCAAACTACGGATTATCCGCATTTCTCGATTACCCGTGCACCCTTTACCAGTCATTAGCACGGAATATCTGGAGTTTACTGTACATCGCACCTCATAACCTATGTTCTTAAAATTAACACAAAAACAACATCCATGCCTTGGGCGGGATCGAAACCCGACACACTCGGGTTGCCAGGTTATTGCGTTACCAACCTGGTCCCCAAAATTGGCATGAAAATTATCTGTATCGCTGAAATAGCAGAGCAAAGCCTTGATTACAACTTTATGCATACGATCACCGATGAGTGACGCCTGTAGGTATGTTAGTCTTTGCACGATTTTACTTCAAAGTGGCTGAAAACAGTGACTTAGGGGCAGAAACGATCTTTTGGCCTTCTTATATTCCAAAGTATATTAGCCAAATATTATATAAATTATTAACTGAACCCGGGAATGAGATGGGCGCCATAACTAATAATGGTCTACGACCGACAAATGCCTGACCGATTTATCGCGAATAAAAATACAGGAATGACCGCCGATGCAACAGGATATGACAAAAAGTCGTCTTCAAAGAGGCGCTTTTGCTCGATACAATGTAGACACAAAGCTGCGAAGGAGGGAATTTGTAACCCACTTCGAGGCGGGCACAGCGGAAGTAGCGATAGCTCCCGGTTGTGTAGCGCGCGTGTCATAGTCTGGCGAAACTGACACACCTGGGTCACGTATGGAATGGATCGCTGAAAATTTAGCGGAGTCATCTAGACAACGAGAGGATGAAGAGAGAGAGAGGTAACCTTCGTTGGGGGTCAGGCTAACCAAGGATTTATCAACCGCACGAAAAATAAACAAACTTTCGCGGCAGAGTCCGACGCCCGCAAAATCGGACTCAAATTATTCTAGAGTAAGTTTTCCGTACTCCGACCCCATAATCATTCTCTACGAATGAAAATATATATCACCCGAGTAGCAATAAGTAATATTGAACGATTATTATCTTCGTCCATACGGAGAAGGTGACTTAAAAGTTCACAAATGCCTTTCTTTAAGACGCGGTTCTCCGTCGGTTCATCAACACCCATAGGGAGCTCAGAGCGGCTTTCAATCTTATCTCCAATCAGCCTAAATGAACAAGTCACCTAAATTAAGGAGAAGTAAATTTCCTTATCAGATATGCGTTTAGGTACACAGCAGATGGGAAATCAGGGCTCTTTGTCATTTCACTGATTCTAGGTTTACCTTAATGTCACCGGTGCTGGCAAAAGAAAACAAAAGTAACGAATATTTTGAGACATTTCTACGGAAAATCCGCATAAATTTTAATTGGGCGAAACTTATGCCCCACTTCAAAAATGCTGAAACACACAAAAATCTAAAGTTACCTTACTTCCTTCAAATACTTGACATTCATAGGGAAATATGCGTCTCATGAGAGCATTCAAGTTAGATATTCTGGCGAACATCACTCAGTATAATTTCTAAAATTGCACCATTGCTTTAAGAATGAATGTAGTTCTACACCTATAATATCACATCTAATTTAAGTCAGTTCAGTATTAAAAAGGAGAATAGCCGGTAACGGCAACAAGGTGGGTAGCAGGGTGGCCAGTAAAGGCCTCGGGTATGAAACCTATCTCAGGCCTTTTAATTAAACTGAATTAGACAGCGAGAAACAAACGTGTAATTTGCAACCACTTGAAATATGATTCCACAGTTACATAAATACACGTCACCATTCACACTTGAGTAATCATGTAAAATCTACGTTCACTTTACAATACAGTAACATTATCCTCGGCAAACCAGTAGTTTCACGTTACTACTTAATTTTATTTTTGAGTGATGTCGATATTCCACAAGTTCAACTTCCCGACTATTGCTATAATGTAGAGTAGGTCGCGCTGAAATGGATTTAGATATTCAACTTCAATACGACTATATCCTGGACTCGCTTGTATGCATAAAGCGTTCCTTCACGGGTCCGAAGAGGAACATGACCAGATGTCTATACAAATCACAATGGCCATGATTCAACTCATAGACGCAGAAATATAGTTCGTAAACGAGGTCAGACGCTCGTACAAAAAATACTCTTTCTAATCGACCATGACTCCCTAAGACCCGCTAGCAACGAGAAGAGGAAAATGGGGAAAGATCCGATGTAAACTGAAAAATATACAGACTTCCTTCTGGCAAAAAACCTGATTCGAGATGATTCACAACTGGCACTGAACACTCACGAGTGCGGGTGATTTTTCCTGCAAATGAAGCACACCACCTAGTCACCTCTTGGGGAAAGATACCGGGAGGGTGTGAACTCCGGACGCGAACATCAGCCCTGATACCATCGGTTTAATTGTTAACGAAAACCGTCAGTTGACTCGTCGAAAACGATCTTTATCCGCTACACTACACTATCGAGAGGATTAGCTCCAGCCACGGTCACATTGAGCATTAACTTCACCACACGATCGGTTTCGAATGAATAGAATCCACCGTTGGCACATACTATCCGTATTCACCGGCTGGAACCGAGGCCTATGCGACGCGAGATTTGGCAAAGAAAACGTCCTTTCCGATCGCAGTGGATCGCGGAAAATTGGAATCGCGTCCCGGCAAAACAGCGCGGGATCCGCGCGTGCCGGGGAGATGGGAACACGCTTCACACTCACTGCATCCTTCAGGCTCTCCAAGTCCATGGCTCCGCGGTGCACGGCCCGTAGTCCGGGGTCAAACTGGAGGAATGTCCCGCCGGGAGATGAAAGCTCCGACGCATGCGTGATCGGGTCCTTCCCCCGCTCGACAGTCACTCACTCTCGCAAACCCCAACAACCTCTCTCCCTCCCCTCCCTCCCGCCGCGAACTCCCCCCTCCCAGTGCCCTCCTTCCCCTCCGGGCTCTTTCGTCGCGAGCGTGCTCGTATCCATAGCGGAGTCACACGGGACTCTTGACGACGGCACCCCCTTCCCTCTCCTCCTGCATACGTCACTCACAAACAAACTACTAACGTCCCTAATACATTGTTCGTCCCCCTCCCCTTTTCCCATGTTCCAACTCTCCTTTCCATCCTAACCGTCGCCGGCATATTCACAAAGACGCGTCCCGCCCACAGCTATGCACAACAACTCCCCATCCGCAATTCACCGATTGCGAAAGGTTGAAGCGAGAATACTGAATTCCCAACCTTATTTGGCCTCGGATTCGAATCGCTGTAATATTGTTGTTTTTTTAATGGGAGGCAACCGAATACTAAGGTCATTTGCTTCATTGAGGTATCTTGGATAATTGGGAAGATAAGGGAATTTTTAAGGAAGTGGAGAAACCCGGCGTCGGCATTACCCTGCTCTTAGCGGAAGCGCCAAAGTGCCAACAGTTTTACGTTCCATCCGACGGACGGGTTGCTGAACCTGAAGTGCCCTGCAATCATCAAGGGACAGGTATGAAGTTTAAACACATGCCACGATCGGGATCGCAACTCGAGCCATATGAGGTCAGGACTCTGGCCAGAAAACCAACCCGATTCCCAAATCATTTTATTTAATTAGAATTCCAACTTGGATGCCGTGAGCAGAGAATGATGCTCCAAGTCCAGAGTCTGCGTCTGTAAGGTGGGACGTTAAACCGTGGACCTATACGTGTCTTCCGTGGGTGGCTAATGCCAACTCTGGGTTTATCTACTCCCATTCTCCTTGCCCATCCTTACGCTTTTCCTCCCTGTATGAAGGACCCATATTGCTACGGAAACACGTTTATTTTATAATAAAACGGAGCGAATATATTGTTTTGAGGATTTTAGCCGTTCCTTCAACGAAACAATGACTGGGAAAAGGGACTAAAAAAAACAGAATCCGACAAATTGTCTTTGATTGACTTGGTGAAAATTTTGCTGAGAATTAAGTTGCGTTACAAAGATATGATAGTTATGATGGCATCTTTAAAAAAAACTTCGATTGCTAATTGTCGTAGCAGAATTTGCGGAGTGAAAACAATCAGGGTAGGTACTGTACAGGTATTATAAATTTTATGGCCGAATTGCTCATTGCGATCCACGCTACTTAAATAAAAAATCGAAATAAATTAGTTTAATGCATTAAACGAACGAGATAAATACGTCCGTTTTCGTCAAGTATTCATTAAACAACTAACTTCCACGTACAACAGATAAACAACGTCCATAGTGTTACCGTGCCGTGACGTCATGATATGACGGCGTGTTTTTAATCTGCCGAAAGCGTACCATATTTAAAGAGTAATATATATGTAACACAACTTAATTCTTCAGTAAAGTTTACACCAAATACATTTTAGCTAATAAACTTATTATTCAAGGAGTTATACAAAATAATGCAAGCTCCACACCATTGAGGTATACCTCAATGCTCCACACCGAAATCAGCGGTGAGATGAGCCTGATGCACATAATATCGTAGTGATATCAAACAAATCCGACCTGATAAATTGAATAACATCCCTAAGAAGTTACTAATCATTCAGTTATATATCCTTAGTGCGCAATTCATATTGACATAATCTTTCTTTACTTTAATTTAGTATATCTTTTTGCTGTTTGTGCCAAGCGCATCTTCGGTGATGATTAGCCTCTTTCCAGACACCCTTGAGGCAGGCACGTAACCAAAAATTTGCTTCGGGGGGGGCTAATTATAGTGTAGTGTAACTTGAAACTAATCAGCCTTGCCCGTTCGGTGCCGGCATATTACAAATCTCTTCCCTCAACTTTCAACGCATACAAAAAATCAGATTGAAAAGAAGAATCATTAACCACACACATGCATGAAACTAGTGATCACGTTTCTAGACACTTAACACTAGAATTATACGCAGTGTAACCCGGATTATCATGCCCAGTTAAAATCAGTACAACAAAATTATTGGGAAAAAATTTCTGAGGGGCTGAAGCCCCAGAAGCCCCCCCTCCCCACCCCCCGGCTACGTGCCTGCCTTGAGGTACACATAAACCACTGATAAGATATACCTCATCACATCACCCTCGTTACCCCCGTATTCCATTTTCGAAGTGTTTCCACTGCGCTCTTCTTTTCATAATCTTCGTCATCACAAGTCTACAAGATTGTTTTGACACAACTCTTCACTCGATTCTACCATCAACTACCCTCTTCACGCATACATAATTCTTCTCTTTCACACCCTTCACCAACTCTTCTTATTCTAATGAAAAAATTGAAGCCCTTTTCCACAAATTCAACAGTCACACTACGCGGTTCAACTCACAGGTGCGAGAACCAACTCATCTTTCTTCTCTTCAGGTCTTGCACCCGATGATGACTCTGTGAGTTGAAACGCGTAGCGTGACTATTAAACTTGAGGAAAATTGTTGCAAGTTTTTCATTTTTGGATACCTTCCGCCATATCAAGCCTAGATCTGTTGATAGTCTTCTTATACTCTCCAAAATATCGACATGTGATTGCATCTTTTATGGATCTACAACGCGTCTTTTGCATTCCGGTGACGGCTGTTTCCTTCCGTTTCCAAGGGATATCTTTAAGACGAAGTGTGGCACCTGAATATGACCCTTGGAATGGAGGTGGGGGGATTTTCAGCACTTCAAAATAAAAGGAGCTGTGGAGATTTGGAAACTCACGTTAGGAAAAAAAACCCTGCCAACGCGGTTGATATTTTTCCGTGAAATTCTCGCACTGGCGAACATATTAGCGGGTAACTGTAATGAGATTTATCGCGGAAATTTCACGGTAAATTCTTAATACATTAAACACCTTAGCGCTTTATCTTGCCTTCAACCCCGTGGACGGCGGCGGTGCTCTGCGAACGCCCGCTTTATTTTTCTTTGTGGAAGTGTTAAACTGGCGCGCATGTGAACGGGTAATTCCCTTAATCTTAATAACTGCTTGTTCGCCGTCCCTTCAATTTGTTTGAAAAACACTTCGACCTTAAGATGACCCCTGGAACAGGAACTAAAATGTCGTCTCCCGGAGACAACATAAACCCCTTCAATCACATGTGGGAAGCACATTGCGGATGTCATCGTCAGAACGTCGGCATCTTAACATCCGAGTTGGGCTGTGAACTGCGAATTTTTATCGTCGAACACTTTGAATTGTTTATTTATTGCGCAATCTGTTTCCATGCCTAAATTCTGCAAACCTAATGAAGGTGCATTTTCATGCGCGCCAATATACTGAGAGACACCCAGATGCTTAATATTCATATTAAAAGTAAAGTTAAGGCCAATGATCGAGCATGAACCAAATTTTTACGAATAAAAATAATAATTTCAAATCTTGAATAACATCATCTCCTCCAAATGGCGCAGAACAATGGGTAATTTCAAACAAGGGATGCTATAGCTATGAATTACTCTGAGGTTATGATCAGTAAATAAATGACTTCAACAATTACAAGCTTGCTCTCTGGAAAATCAGCGGTAAGATTCAAAATGCTCTGCGGAATTCCACTTAGACAACTATTATCTTTGGAATTCTTGGATGAATAGTATTTATTCCTTAACTAGCAACAAATATCAATCCTAAATAACAGGGACAAGAGATAGTGACACTCCTATGTTTGAATTATAAACAGAACAGTCTTAAACTTAACTTCCTAGTGTTTTATTTTCGCAAGCGTTACTACGGTGTAGCAGGTTAACTACTTAGATGGCACAAAGTGTCCAAACCCGGTTTGTTTAAGTAAATTTCTCTGTGGAATTCACCAAGGTATTTTCATTTTCCGTGACAGAAATATAGTTGTTCTACAGATCATGCACGTGATACATTACTCGAATTGACTTGAATTGGAATTAATGCCAATAACATTATTTGGTGATCGCAATATTCACCACTCAATTCCTAAAATCGTACTTGGGATTTTTTCATTCATCTTGCTCATAGCAACTTTGCTGAAATATGTTAATTTCAGAGCATAGGCGTAACTAACTATTTTAATAAATAGGTGACCTGAAAATCCTATATTTTTTTATACATCAACAGAGGCTAACATTTCGGACTCGAACCCCAATATTAGTCCAAAATCGATGCAATTTATATCACTATAAAATGGATTCGTACACAAATAAGTCTACTAAACTATAATCGCAGTTACATGAAGAAGTATGGGGAAATTTTGATCAAAATATTCCTTATTAACCTTATTAAATAATCTTTTTAAACTCTTTGTACTGTCACACGCAGAACTTTGCAAGAAAATTTGCGCAAAAAGTAAAAAATGGCAAAAGTAACTAAGCAAGGTGTTCATGATAAGGAATATAATAACGTTGGATTGCATCTTCACGTTCGAGGAAAGTTTTGACCCCGTGACCTCAAATCGAACGGCTATGGACTGTACATAACGTAGGTACTATTGGCCGTTGGGGAGCAAAAAAACATAATAATGAAGATTCATTTGTGGAGCATGAGTTTTCCTGATAGAAGTTTCACTCATTCACCGAAAGCTTATCTTCATTTACTAGGTTACCCTGTTATAAGTGATAAAAAAAACTCTGGATCGGCAATTTGAGTTTGCCACTTTCCCCGTCATGAAATGAAATATTTTTTATACACGCGCAAATCTCTTCTTCTTAGAAGTAATTAAAAGTTATAAAAATAAAAGAGATGAGCTATCATAAAAAAATCCGAGATTGGAGAACTTGAATGAAAGTCCTAATAAGTCAAGTACCGAGTCGTGAGTAAGCCAGCGATATAGATGACAGAAGGGATCCTTCAAGAAAGCGATAGGTGTATTGCCGTTGATAACGACTTCCCATCCCCCTAGTTCTTGTCGCTCACAGGTCGTAATTACAAACATGAACAAGCGACCTGTTAGTCAGCTCAACACTGGAATCGGAGATAAATGATTTCATCTACTTCCTTTTCCAATACATGATGATAGATACGTGGCATAATTTTGAAATTATGATAATGGTGCATATAGGGGACGATTCGCTAATCACCATGCGGATAGAATTTTAATCTAGATATAAATTAAAATTCTGGAGAGAGAATGAAATGAAGCTATGCGGTATTAAATGAGAAACGATTTGTTAAGAAAAAGTAAATGAAGGCATGAAAATTTACTTCCCAAGGAATGACATTTAATACAGGATCACGTTAAAGAATTTCAAGAAGGAAATATTTCTTCTTACAAGATTCCAAAACATAATCAAGTGTAAGACATTTGTCAATTACGTATCGATTTATCATTCCAAATTGAGGTTGACTAAAATGCAATACAAATAGTTAAGATTACTGATATAATTCTGTGTTCCAATGAGTCATTCCCATCATTACACGAGTGCCTATTTGGCACTCCGTTTCCGTTAAATCTTTTGCATGTCACTCCGAACTCACAACAACTCAAAAGGATTAACCGTTCCGATAAATATTCTTTCTCATTGATACACCGCTACAAATAAGTTAAATCGGACCGCCAAACAACGGGCGAAGCTTTCCGTAATGTAATCACGGCCACTAGTGATCGTGACCGTGATTGTAATGTCCTCACATTACCAAGCGTAATTGTGGTTTTAATAGCGTTTTAAATGTCATACTTTTAACGAAATAATAAGACACGTTGTTTCATCATTACTATTTCAACCTCGGCAAGGAATATCTTTTTTCTTTATTCCATTTGATCACCGTTTGGTCTAGCTCTCACTTCAATAATGGAATTATGTTACACCACAAGAAGTAGAAAAAAGCGGTAAAGGGATGATTTATTTTCCCCCCGGCCATGGAATGTGTACAAATGAGCCCGTCAGGGCTACAAATATCTGCATTCATCTCCAAATTCAAAAGCACTGATAATTCATTTGAAATTTGACTAATTTCACCATAGACATTCAACCGTTATTGATAAATGTCTCAGATTATTGAGATTGCAAATTTCTTGGGCGATTATTTCCCGTGTACACCAATGACTCCAAAAGCATTTTCACAGGAATGTTGTCATTGCTCAGTTAATGTATGCGCAATAGGATTTGCGTGGACGACAGGTACCACTGTGTAATTTTAAATAAGATTTCTCTGGAATCTTCCATTCAGTCCAATATGCCACCATCCATGCCATTTCCTATCATCTTGCCAATTTTAGTGCCTCGTAAAAAAACTGCTCTAAGATCCATTCAACTCAACAAAGGATAGGGATTTAAAGGGAATGAAACTTAGCAAAGTATTTTAGCCTTATTTCTTGAAATGGTCTCGCATGAAACTACTGACGTCATGTAATTTAACAGACGATTGCTGACTTGTCTTCGAGGCATGTTGTATGAGGCACGCATCGAAACCCTCGTCGTACTTACACCTCTGTGAAGGTTAATGACGCAAATATCACCTCTGAGGTGAGGGAGCTGATTCAACTGTTTACATTTACTATCTCTGCGAGACCCTCTACCTTGGAAAAAAAACATTTTCCCTTCCTGATGTAATTATCCCCAGTCCAGCGCCAGTTGTACGGGCGGCCCTTTTTTTCCCCTCCACCCTGTGTGTGTGTACCACGTCAACCCCGTCCAACCTGCCGCCCATGGTTATCGCAAATCGCAGGAAGGGAGACAAGGACGGGCACTCACACTGGAGACGACAGTACACTTCCCTCGCTTCCCTCCTCCTCCCCTCCCCATACCACTTTCTCCTCTTCCTCCTCTCCCGACTATCCCATCCTCCTCCGAGGCGTGGGAACTCCCCTCGTTCGGAGGAGGTAGGCAAGGCGTACGTGTGGGGCCATCGCAATATATACTGACCAGGGGCGGGACACAGCGAGTGGGGTTTTGGGGGGGTTAAACCCCTCCCCACCACAGAGGAACTGAAAAAATTGTGACGAAATTGCTAAAAAATTCATGTAGAATTAACATTTATTTTTAACAGTAAACAAACAGACTTTCTTTCCGATCGAATAACTTATCTTTTAGTGCCTGCCTACAACCTGAGTATTTAAATAACACCTAGTATTTGGGCATGAAATTTTTGCCCTGGTATTTGGCCTATATTGTACATACATCATCTAAGTTTTCTCAGTGTTATATAACTGTATTCCTTCAAGGTATGTTTGAAGCTCATTTGTCACGAATATCATGCATCTTCTTGCACTATGATCTTCTTCAAAATTAAAATTAAACACTTTTTTAAATAACTATACTTGTCTCTAACTATTCTCTATATAATAACTATTCTTAGATTTCAAAATAAAGCACCACTAAATAATATCTTATTTTGAAATGTAAAAAGATCAATAATCAAGATATAAAAGTCGTGTTCAACCCAAAGTTTGATTTTTGATAGGTGAAGGTAGAGCTCACCCCGTACTAAGTCATTGATTTGTGAAATTCACGCATTCAGTGTACGGGGGCCAGTTCCTTTCCCTGGGCCACATGCGATTTCCTAAGACGTTCTTACACGTAGAAAAGGTGGGGGTGTCCAGAAAGGCTCTCCAGAAGGGAATCGTTGAGGACAGCAGGAGGATTTTTAACATGAGTATGACAATATTAGTCCAGTAAGCATGTCTCAGGAGGAATTAATAAGCTTCTTGCTTAAGTTTAAAGAAGGGAAATTTTTTGTTTTCGAACCAGTTAATGTGACTAACGATTTCTTAAGGCCAAAAACAGTCTATAATCATTATGTTTCCAGAAATTATGAGATTTCCTTCAACATCAAAGATTCCAAGAATTTGAGAGCGGTTCTTATTTAGAGACGAAGAGTAATTAGAGAAGAAATACAATGTGAACTTACCACAGCTGAGGCTACATCCCTAAAATGGATCATTTACAAGATGGACTTCATAAGAATTCACAAGAACGCTTTAAGAATCGTCCTGCTGCCCTCTATATATTCAGTAGAATAGCTCAGGCAAAAAAGGCATATAATCAAAAGAAGAATATACTTACAGCTGAAAATACAAGCATATAAGCAGGAAAACAGTTCCTCGGAACATATACATGGAGCATTTTTCTCTACGGCAATGGCATGTAAGATAATAGCAGCGGAGAAGATAAGGGTGGAAGCATTCGAAATGTGGTGTTACAGAAGAATAATGAAGATAAAATGGATCGACCGAATAACTTAATCGGCCATATCATAAGACACCATGGCCTGATGAATACAATCGTCGAGGGAAAAGTGAACGCGAAGAACGGAAAAGGAAGGCCTCGTATGAGATATAAGGAACAGGTCATGAAGGAAGTGAAAGAGAGGAATTAAGTTAATATGAAGAGGTTGACCGTTAGGAGAATGGAGTGGATAACTGCGTCAAAGCAATCCTTGGATTGTTGATCGATGATGCATTTTTTGCTTAGGCGGTGAGCCTTCTAATATTTACTCAGGTATATTCTGGTATGAATAAGGGTGAATACAAGCGCCCCGCTCCTTAAGAATTGCTCCTCCGAAATGACGCTCCCCCGATGAAGTCTAATAACGCACTCTCTATAAAGGCAAACAAATCCTTCCACGCTCAACCTCGTGCGTGTCCCTTCCAAGTTTTCATTCCGTCTCCAGAAGTACAATCCTCTCCCCCGTCTTCCCTCCCTCCCTCAGCCAGCAAACCGCACTCCCACCCGCCCTTCCCACATGTTGTAAAAGCCTCCTCCGAACTCACTTCGCTCCGGGCGTTCGCGTGCCTCATCAATCAATCGATGGTGAGCATTTCCTTCGACCAAGGCGACTCTGTGGCACGCTCCGGTTTTCCTCGTCGCGTTCCAAAAGGATCGGGTGGTGTTCCGGACGTGAAGCGACGCCCATTTCGCTTCGAAGAAGCATACAGTGAGCACGGCAACTTTCCAGGAAATTAAAAATGAATGAATAAATTTTGAACTCCGACACTATTTCGAAAGCGCCCTTTGTTCTCAATGCCTCAGCACAGCGACCAGCTTTATGCGATTCAAAGAAATATTTCTCAGGAAATCGGAATTTGATGATCACGCAATGTGACTCGTCGAACGCAACTAGCAATTTCATTTTTATGCAGTCATTCAATATGGAAATTGAAAAAATACATAATTATAGGTAATACTCATCGGTATCAAGCGAGCATATATTCTGCTCCTTACGAAAAACCGAGAGAGCTAAGAACATATGATTACCAACCCTATACGCTTCCCTACCGTCTTTGGTGGATAAGACTATGAGGCGGAGACTTATGTGGTTTATATTCCTAAACCCATGATGATCATGTATCATGTATTAAATCGAATGGTAATAATTTTTTCACAACGAGAAATGAACCTGATATGATAAGTTTAGAAAATAAAAAGTACAACTTATTTTCAGTATTCATAATTTGCAATGCCATTTGATTATAGGATAAAAGAAATACTATGAAAACTTAAAAATCATCGTTTACGATACATAAACATGCAAAACAAATTGCCAAGTAGGCATGCAAATAACTGTTCTTGACATTTATATGAAGATTTGCGTGGAGATATCTTGTGAAATATTTCTTTTTTCGGTATTTGTTCCACATTTGTCCATTTGTAATTTCAATATTTTCGCCAGTGCTCCTATTGTCTTCTTCAGTCGACTTAAGTAAGTCAGTAAGGAGCGATGGTGAAATATTATCATTATAATGAACAAAGGTGGAATAAAATCCCGAAAAAGGAGAAATTTAGTATTTTTTTTAAGTTGAGTTAATAACGAGACCAATAAAATCTGCTACGACTTAGAAGGAAAAAGAAAGAAATTTTTAGAATCCTATCCGTCGATCAATTGCTAGAGGCTTCACATCAGAACAATTTTCGTGACTACCCAAAACAGATTTCTATGATCAATGGAGTATGTTCATCAATTCTAACGCAAAACGGTGAAAAGTTTAACAGCGACACACGACCTAGAGGAGTCTCTCATTTAAAACCTAAAGGAGGATCTGGAAGAACGGGTTGTAGACACATATGCACCCAAAGTCATTACTGATGGGTGATGGGGTTAATCAAATACCTATAGATTGTTTCCACTCAACATGCAATAAATTATAATACTGACAGCAATCCTTTACTGAAGGTCAGAGAATTGTTTATGTCGAAGTCATCGGCTCGTCTATTTTCTACATTTCTTTCCTTTAACGACATTTTAATGCATCGGTTACAATCACCTTTCACAGCTGACGTATGTTGGCCCAGCGCATCCTAGAGCACCGGTTCCCAAAACGTTTTCAGCCACTCTTTTTGAATAAAAGGTTTCTCATGAAGCCCAAGGAGATGTTCATATATTATCATGTGTTCTCAAGTCTGTATCCGTATTCTATATGCTTATGTTCTGTGACGAAAAATTCACATGAAACGTGTACAGAAGGGTGAGTAAATAGGCATATATCAATATAGGAAACAATAGTAAAAAAGAACTCGAGACAATATTATTTACTTAAATGAAATAGAGATTTTGAGAACCATCGATTAAGTTTCACTAATCAAGCAATATGGTTCCTTTGAAGAGTACCGCTATCTATCATTGTTTATTCCATCTATAGAGAAGAATCCAAACTACTGTCTAGGTAAGTACTTTCCGCTTGATGAAATGAGCATTTCATTTTTTGTCATCTTCTTTACTGACGCGGACAAAGCACCATATTATCACTCGCGGAGTCCCAAGGGTTTCGTGGAGTAGAGTTTGGAAAACGCAGTCCTAGGGGTCCTATATTCCTAATCTCAACTACAGCCTCTCTTCCACAGCTTACGTCCTAAAACCTCTACATCGAGTCCAATTGGTGTGCAAGTTCACGCTGCATAGTCGGTATCACTTATAAGTGACCGTCTGAATACAGCTCCGAACTATATCGAGGAGAATCTGTGCACCCTTCCGAACTCGTAACAGAGATTTTATGACGTAAGCACTAGAAGTGAGACTGTAGTTGAGATTCTGGGTCATATACAGAATCTCAACTCAGTTTTCAGAAGTAATAGTAACTGGGAAGTAATACCAACTTTGCAGGGTTAATTTGTACACCAGTTTGACTCGTTGTAGGGATTTCAGGACGTAAGCAGTAGACGCGAGACTGAAGTTGAGATTATGAATACGGCCCCTAGAGTACTATGCTCGTAGGATAGTGCTTTGAAAAGTTGTTCTTGAACGAAGGGACCCTAGCGGTGCACGGCGAAGAGGCGTAAAGAGTCGAGATGCCCGCCATCTCATCCTCTCACCCCATCTTCAAGGACACCTCACGCGGGCCACTTGATTAACAGTCGCGCGCTAAGGGGGCGTCCATTAATTACGTGAGGCGTTTAGGAGGGGGAGGAGGTCGAGCCGAATCTCACCCAATCTCACGTGGGGGAGAGGGGAGTCTCAGGAAATATAACGTAATTTTTTCCGCAAGAAACAGTGTAAAATTGTGAGAAAAATGGGTTAAATTACGTAAAACATGATTCACCACTTACATATTGCTAAATCCTACAAAATAATATAAATAAAATAGGGGGTCGGGCCAAATCTCACGACATCTCACCAAGGGGGAGGGGGATCGAAAACTCGCCAAAATGGCCTCACGTAATTAATGGACGCCCCCTAAGGAGGTTGCAGATCGCGCGTTGATTTCCAGTTACGGCGTCAAGTCGTCAAAAGTGCGATATGCCAGCGCGCGCCTCCGCATATGGTATCGCCACGTTCGGGAGGGGAAGAAGAGCCCCCGTTATCGCGCGTATGTGTGGGGGAGGGGTAGGGGGTCGGAAATGGGTGGGGGATGAACGTATACGAGAGACCGTGATTCATTCGATGGCCTCATGCGGCCCATTTTATATCCGTCTGCATCCGAAGAGAGCAATGAATCGAATCACTTCACTTACTCGTCGAGGACAGGCGGGGCACCGATATGCGTCCTCGTTGCACAGCGCGGGACTATTCATTCCCGCCGGGATATATCAAACACACACAGACGCAGGCGCCGTGTGTGCCGGACTTCGCCGCGCTGAAACGCGCCGGGTGGTGGCGAAATGAAAAGGAGGCTTGGAGAAGGACGCGAAGGCATAAGGATCAGAGGCGAGAGGGATGAGGGGGCACGTAGGGTCAACAAGGGGACGGGAGGGGGAGCTTGAGATGACGGAGGACTCGGGGAAATGAAATCTCATGAAGGAGGGATCCTCTCCTTCCACGTGAGGGCGCCAGCAATAAGGGGGCCTAATGCAGGCGGTACGACTCCTCCACAATTCATGTAGTCTCGCTTAGATTTAAAAACTGAGAAAATATACATGAAATTATTCCTCTGAAACAGCCTCTTTAAATAGAAGTTAACCTAATAAACTTAAACCCTTAATTAAAATTTTAAAACTTTTATATTGAAATAATTATTTTTCTAATCCCTTTAAAATCTTTCTTTTGGTATAAAACAAATAATGACCTTTAAATAATTCCTTTTAATGTTTAAAAATATTGTCCAACCGTGAGGTTGGTTTTTTGATAGGAGAGAGTAGAGCTCACCCCACACTAAGCCATTGCGTATGGAATTCACACATTCAAGGTAGGAGGGGCAGTTCCTTTCCTTGGACCACCTGCGTTTTTCAAAGGACTGGTGAAACGCAGAAAATTGAATCGCAAGGATTTTAGGTTGGGGCGTCCAGAATGGCTCTTGCCCGGGATGTGAACCCGAGACCCAACAGTCGGTAACCCAATGCTCTCCCCATTGGGCCACCACGACTAGCTTATCTTCATTAACATTCCATTTCGCAAAGGAGAGAGAAAGTGCGATTGACTTTCTGGAAAGATTACCTGAGGCTTCAAGTCGCTGCTTACTATCGGCAGAAGTGTTTTCCCCCGGCAGTGGCGGAGTTTTTAGCGGCAGAACGATCCCTACTCGAGTGCCTAGGGGGAGGTTATTTCAGGTTCATTACTCCGTCCGTCGGAAGGGACGTTAAATTGTGGCTGGCTAATGCCGACGCCGGGTTTTCCTCCTACCTCTCTCCGTTGCCTGAAATATTCCTACCATTACCTATCTACCTAAGATGATGAAGATTAAATGGATCGACCAAGTAAGTAACGAGGAAGTCCTAAGACGAGTGGGAGAAAAAGAAGTCCTCTGAATACCCTAATAAGAGGATGGCACAACTTAATCGGCCACATCATGAGACATGATGGCCTGATGAAGACAATCGTAGAAGGACAAGTGGACGGTAAGAACGGCAAAGGAAAGCCTCGCATTAGATACATAGAACAAGTGATGAATGATGTGAGAGAGAAGAAATACGTAAGAAGAAGAAGTCAGTGGAGAGCTTCGTCAAGGATTGCTGACTAATAATGATGATGGCCTAATTACCCACCTATCCTATTCGGCGAAAATGATCTATGCTGTCGGACGCTTCCCCTAAATAACTAAGTAACTAACCAACTAACGAGTTTTTCGACGGTTACAGAGAGGAGTGCAGTACTATTGGAGTTTTCGCTATTGATGACGACGTCGATGACGCGAAAGAATGATCCACGAACGCGTCTCTGGAATCGATAAAGAGAGATGACGAGAATGGAATGCAGAAATTTGCGTTGTGAGTGTGGAGACGAGTGTAAAAGATGAAATAGAGAGAAATGAGTATGGGGGATGAATTCCTGCGTATTGTGGGTGAGTAGAAGTTTTTGTTGACAGTTAAGAGACAAGAGGGCGTAGAATAAACCAATAAAATTAATTACTTGGGGCAATGGAATGCTGATGGCCATTATAGAGGGTAGGATGTTGGGTAAGGAAGGAAAGAGAGGGAACAGAAAACACATTCCGGACATGAAGAGAAGTAGGAAAACGCTGATCCGAGGAAAGAATCAGCGTATAGGCGGTGATAATCGGGTATTGCAAAGCGATGAAAAGTAGGAACACTATGGAATTTCTACCCAGCAGGATAATGATAAAATACAGAAAATTTCGAAATATATCATTGTCTAACGTTTCACTTAAGCAAGCGTCCCTTTAGCACAGTCATTAACATTTATTTTTTTCACAAGGGGCACTAATGGCCATGGATTTAGTTTATTCTCCGTTTATTTGAGTTTACGTATAGCAGCGAATAAAAGCTAATAATGTGGAAAGAAAGCTGCGCTAAACTTAGTTTGTTATCGGCAAGTTTTGCCCACAAGTCATGCACATTGCACTAGAGGTATTTCACTGCAAGTGAATAATGTCATAACAATGTACATACACAATAAGAAAGGTGTGCATGTAAATTCATATCTATCACAATTTTGAAATTTTCCTCATATTTCCTCAAAATCAAATTCGTTAATAATATACGAGAAATGTTTTTTTTTAGCTTTGACAATATTAATAGATCACATAGGTTTTTAGCCTTTATCTCAAGAGGCAGAGGGGACTTCATTTTAGGAACATAACTGTGAATGGGTGCGGATAATGCTGAGAGACATCTGTTGTGGGGTTGAACAGTGAAAAAAACGCAGGTATATCCGCCTATTAGTGACCAAGGCAACACTGCTGATAAGATCAAAATCTAAAATCTCCATTAATACTGTCCCTCACCATTCTACACCACTTCCTCTCGAAGTTAAAAATTTTGCAATTTGACAATAATAGCTTAATTATTACGATCTGTGGTGCACATATGAAAACAAGAATTTTTTCTTAAAAAAATAAGCATGACTATCCACATCAAGATATGTAACCAAGTGATAATGCTGAAATAAAACTTAAAAGTCATACTCACGGGAAAGATATCCAGTACATTTAGAATATTTGTTGGAATGAATGATAGAATGTTTGATGAATTGTCGGTAATTGTGATAGTCTTAATCTTAAATTAGTTGAATGCTCGGAACGAAGGAATATCATTGCACAGAGGCCATCACCAGATTCATGAGCGCTCGTAGTAATTAACATAGAAATATGGCAATAAATGCATTGCCAAGAACATCATTAAAATTGTCTACGCTATAAAAGAAAGTATAGTTCACCATATAGCCAATAGAAATTCGACAATTAAAGGGGATTTAACCAAAAGGTTTCACAGTATTGCTTATACATCTGCTTGACGGAAAATGCAGCAGAGTAATAAACTACATTTCAACCGTATTTCCTAATTTACTGAAAGTTAATATCAGGAATTCCGAGTGGCACATCCAAACAATTAGTGTTTTACGTTATAATATAAAGTCAGACCAACAAATCTAGATACTGCCTCGGCGCAGCGTACTAGAAGCGAGTATTACCAAGTGATTGAAATACCATCAGGGGTAAGGACAACTACGCTTGACTGAGCCCCCGTTCACATTTCAAGGCTTTTAGTACTCGTTACCCTACTCAGCTAGGATGGCCACAAGTGACAAAGTTTACATTCTGACACTGCCACCTGAATTTTAAAAGCTGCTGGGTTTATTTACAAACATTTCCCGAGGAGATTTGTCCAGGTGCGCTTATTTGGGGAAACGTGACGAAAAAGCCAGCAAAAAACTATTGGAGCCTCATCATTTCGCCATTTTAATTACCACTCACTGCTACTGAACAAGAGGAGGCCAATCGATTTTGGAAGGATAATTACAAGAATAGTAGCAAAATATGTGAATGGACGAATTGGCCATTTATATGACCCATTTCAAAGCATCGAAATTGCCAAAAATGATGAACTTCTCATATAAATACATTTGAATAGTGCTCCGAGCTTTGAAACACGTAAATTTAATGAACAAATTCTATCAATTTTTAATTTGATGGCTGCTGATTTTTTATTCGTACTCAGAGGACTAAAAAAGAAAATATCAGTCCTGAACAAAATTTTACGTGCTCCTTCCACGTCTTAAAATATCTATTAAGAAGATTGGACTAATAAAGTTAATTGCTGGGTTGTTACGTTTCGAAAAATATGCCACTGAAAAGTGTGTTCCAAAGTTTACAGCATTGATATAGTTTAGAACCGTCAGTTAACATTTCCTCATGCGTGTAACTGAAAGAGGACTTAGAAATGAACTGAAATAGTTCGAAGACTTGGAAATCCAACTTAGAGGTTTCCACTGGCCTATGATTGATAGGGTTGTCTTCTGAACTTATACGTTGTGAAAGAGGGAGATGGGCAGATAAAGAGTTGACAGGAAGATGAGCGAGGGGAAAGATGGACGGGAAATGAAATGCCTAGGCTGACCATGAGGACAGGGGCAATATGTTCGGCCGTCGTATGTGGGTGGAGTTTCTGACGGCAAAGTGATGAGGTCTCTGCTGCGCCGCAGGAGAGCCATGCGAGGAAAGGTGGAGACCCTTTAAAGGTGTACACGCACTGCACTAAGGGCACGGCTTTCCACTACTCGTAAGTGCACTGGTACATCATGTTATCTCATTCATTGACAGGGGACGTTTGTAATCCCATTTTCTATTCAGCAGCATTCAGGAGTATGTTTAAAATAAGGCCGAAATCTACTTGGGCAGCGAAAGGGATAGTAATTCATTAACCTCTTTCGTTTGAAACTATGTGTTCTAAAACGACTAAAGAAAATCTGTATATTAAATAATATTTAAGAATTGGAGAGATAAATAAAAATGAAATCTGCTACGTGCAATCGAACTGTCGACCAAATCAACTGAAAGCTAACTCCCCTTAAAAAACTTTTAGAGGTGGCCGAAATATTTTAGCTACGACTGCATTAATTGTTTAAATTTTCCACAATGATTTACATTTTTAAATGAAAATATATGAAAAAATTTGCCATTTTTACAAAGAATGTGAGAAATGCAGTTGAGAATCATAAATCGTGGGTATCTGATGTATAAGAGTTGAATCCCATCACCTATGCTATCGAGAGAGACAAGAAAGCACCAAAAACGAAGGAAGGAAAATCACGAAATAAAATCCTACAGCAGAGCTAGGATCTGAAAAGAAGTTTAGAATGCTAATAAGTCACTGAGAAGAACTCGAGCAATTTTTTTCTGTCGTGTGGCCCTATGTCTACTTGTAGAGATGAGCTTAATGGGGTGAAAACTTAGCGAACAGACATAGGTGGAGCCAAAATCAAAAGGGAGTGAAAGGGAAAGGAATCAACTCACCATTTGTTCGAGAAGTTCTAAGTCGAATATCTCCTCGATGTCGAGACCCGTCTCAGGTCCCTTTGAGGACCTCCTGCGAGCTGGCGTCAGGACCACCGTAGATGCGATGCTTCCGGTCTTCTTCTCCACCTTGCTCATCAGCGCCTCCACCCTACTGCCTACCGAACTCGTCTGCCTCAGGACAACGCCAAACTTCCCCCCTGAGGACCTCCTTCTCTGCTGGTCCGGAATGTCCTCCTCTGGCTTCGTCTGCGGGGCGGTGGGGCGCGGTGATCCATCCTTGGAGGGCCTCCTTCTCGTCGACGTCCTCGGCTCCACCTCCTCGTCATCGGGTCGGGGAGCTTTCCTCACTGGTTCCTCGCCAATTTCCTTCGCGGGCTTCTTCCTCAGCGGTTCGCCATAAACCGATGGGGAATCATCCCTCCTGTCAGGCGTCCTCCGGTCACTCCTGTCTGGAGTCCTACGGTCACTTCTGTCCGGAGTCCTTCGGTCACTCCTGTCCGGAGTCCTTCGGTCACTCCTGTCCGGAGTCCTGCGGTCACTTCTGTCCGGAGTCCTGCGGTCACTCCTGTCCGGAGTCCTGCGGTCACTCCTGTCCGGAGTCCTGCGGTCGCTCCTGTCCGGAGTACTGCGATCACCCCTGTCGGGGGTCTTCCTTTCTGGCGTCCTTCGATCGGTTCTCGAAGGATACTCTCCCTGTTCGGGGGCTTTCTTCGAAGGAACCTTCTCGGGTGCTCTTGTTTTCGGCTCTCGTTCAACAGATTTTCTCTCGGTAGTGATAGTCGTAGTGACCGTCTTCGTGCGGTATTCCCCTCCTTCGATTTCTTTCACAGCCGTTTTGCTGTCCCTCTTCGTGAAAGTTTCGAAGCGGCTGCCACTAAGTTTTTTAGGAGTGCGGTCCCCGCCTGGCGACAGTGTACCCTTCACGTCCTCTTTTATTGTCGACGAGGAGTCACGTTTTGTGAACGTGTCGAAGCGACTGCTGCTCAGCTTCTTAGGGGTTTTGTCGTTAGTCTTGAGCTTATCCTGGTCATCATCGAGGAACTCTTGATTTCTGGTCCTGAGATATGGCTTCAGAGCGTCCATCGCCGACGGAGTCTTTTCTGGTTCTTCTTCTCTAGGTTGGGAACGTCTCCTTGTGTAGGTGTCACTTCCACGTGGCTTAGAATCTTCAGTCTGTGGTTTAGCATGCGTTGCGGGAATTTCCTCCGTGACCGGTCTTCTTGAGTACGTATCTCGAGAAGGTGAACTCCTTGGAGAGGGGCTAGAATCTTTCAGGTGATCAACAGACTTCTTTCTGGTGTAAGTTCCAGTTGTCTTAGGGCGGTCGTCCAGGTCCCTTCCGGGAGAGCCCCTACTCGGTGATTCTCTCTGAGGAGATGGTCTCGCCTCTGATTTCGGCTTTTTAGTGAACGTGTCGGTTTCCCTTGGATAATCTTCTCGAGCTGTTCTAGGTGAGTCATCTTCACGAACGCGGTCCTTCGAAGGCCTGGAGAATTTATCATTTAGAGGAGTCTTTTCATCTTTATTTCTACTGGGTGAATCGGTCTGCCTAACATAAGTTTCTTCTTTTCTGATTTCTTTTGAAGACCTCCTTGTAAACGTGTCAGTACTAATTCGGGATTCATCCACTGATTTCCTAGAGGTTTCAATTTTCTGCGTCGGAGTCTCCCTTGTAGGCGTTCTTCTTGGAGACTCAGAATCTCCAGCTTTCGGGTAATCTTTAGATGGACGTCTGGTGAAGGTATCAGAAGATTTTATATGAGTCTCTTTCACTGAACTCCTCCTAGTTTCTCTTGTTTCATCTGTGGAAACTCTCCTCAAATTGGTGTCAGTCGGCGCCTTGCGAGAGGGAGAGTCTCTCTCTCTCACAGTATCCTTGGGTGATTCTTCTACGTCTGCACGGGGTTTTTTGGTGGACGGAGATCCACCTGCAGGTGACTTTCCTATAGGCCTTGCCTTAGACGGCTCATTAGATGGCTTCACAGGCCTGGAAGATTCTTCACTGGTTGACGCAAACTTAGACATTCGCTTGAGGAAAGCCTCTCTTCCCATTGTGGAACCCACGGAAGTCTTTTTAACTTTTGGAGACAGATCATCTTCACTGGGGGTGGATCCAGCATCACGGAATATGTTCCTTCGGCGAGTAACATCCGTTTCCGTTTCTGTGCGTTTGGATGTTGAAGATTTCGGAGTCGTAACCTCAGGAGTAGCTTCCTTACGTGTAGGACTCTCATCCTCTGTTGAGATGTCCCCGTACTTTTCTGGCTTTTCATCATCATAATAGCTGTCTGGTTTAACAGGAGGACGGCGGTCAGGCTTTTCTGGTTTAGAAGTGAAATTTCTAACTGGACTGACTTCCTTAACAAAAGGTTTTCCAATCCCTGGTTTGGATGATTGGCTTGGAGTGCGCTCCTCTCGAACAAAACCAGGCTGAGAGAGCTTCCTGGGGCTTGTCTCCTCAGCGAGGGGCTTCTTTGTAGGAGACTCCTTTTCTTGAACATCATCATCATAATCTTCCTCAGAGTCAGTATAGACAGTCCGAGGTTTCTCCTTGGGCAGTCCTTCGTCTCCAAGGCTTTCATCACTCCCGGTAAATGACTTACGGAAAACTCTTTGAGTAGTTCGCACTTGCTGGACCTCTTCCGTTGCCTTAGTTTCGAAAAATGAAGCCTTTCCTAGGACATCAGTCTTTAACTTAGGGGACATAGGAGCAGGGGATAACTCAGGTGCCTTAGCTATAGTTTCAAAGATGTTTCTTGTTCTTCGAACGGCATACGACACGTTGTCATCAGTAATAGCAGCCTTCTGATCTGTTTGATCATCTTTTGGCTGCTTGGGACTCTCAGTCTCTGGCTCCCAAGACGTGCGAGGAGTTCGCTTAGGCTCAGGCAACTTAGGTGCATGTGAGGGTTGAGGAGAAGCGGAAGCATTTACACTTGCCGCCAGAAATCGGGAAACCTTTGATGACACACTCAAATTTGCAGGCTCAATATCTTCATCTTCATCGCGGGGCCTAGCATCATCCTCGTCCAGATCGGTTACCTGCTCTGGTCGACGTGGGCGCCGTCCTACTATGTCAACTCTTTCAAATTCTTCCAAATCTTCCTCGTCTGCATACTTTTGTTCCACAGTTTCCAAGCGCGGCATAGTAACATTAACTGGTCTTTCCATCTGAGTCCTTTTATATGAATCTTGTTCAACCTTAATAGTCCTTTGAGTAACTTTCTCATCATAATACATATCATCATCGTCCGGTTCGGAAACTCTATCAGCGTACCTAGGCTGACGTTTTCCTTGGGCATCAGGAGTCGATTCTCTTGAAATAGGTCTAATTTCAGTCGCTGGAGTGAAACCACTAGGAGTTGCACCAGCACTTGAAGGATGAAGAGAAGTAGGCTTCTCCTCGGGAAATATATCGCCGACGTCTTGTTTCACGTAAGATACGTTTTCCCTTACTGAAGTCTCCACCTCGTCGACGGAGTCATATTTATCAATAATCTCTACATCACTAGGGATTGGAGTCTCGATGTCCACATCTTCTTCTTCCTCTGTGTCAACTTCTTCTTGTGGAAGCTCGAAGTATGGAGCTTTCTTGCTTGGTACTGATCTCTTCTTGGTATCCTTAGCAGGAACTGGCTTTCCAGTCTTCTGAGGGATCCGTCCCTTCGGAGAGGGTTTCTTCGCAATACATCCCACCAACGGTTCCCCCTTCATTGGCTGTCGAACTGTTTTTGGAACCGTAGAGGTCATTCGGCTTGCTTGCTGGCGGTTAGTCGCTGTTGTCATCGATGTTACGGTGACTTTCTGTTGCTGAGTCACGCTACGCCCAGTGGCAGGAATATGACCCCTTGGATCTGTTTTCGGAATACTTCTGGCTGGGAGACGGCTGCCCTCTGGTTTACCAGGTGATTTTGGCGACGACCTATTAGGAACTTGTCCGCTGAAAGGAGCATTGGAAGTGGCTGCTGGTTTTGAGGTCGGTGCTTTCTTTATGGCCGATATTTTAGGCGATGGTAAACTGGTCAGAGGTGATTTTTTCTTTGTTATCTCTGTAGAACTCTGTTTTGTAGTTTCATTAACTGTTGGCTTTCTTCCAAATGTGGTGGGGATTTGTTGTTTTGGTTCCTTCTTGCCTGTTTTCATTGCTGTTGGAACACGTTTCTGCCCGACAGATGGCTTTGTTTCAGGACGTTTAGCACTCTCCTTGGGGTACTCAATAGCTGGTTTGATGTCGTCATCGATTTCCATGATTTCCACATCCTCATCTTCATCAAGATAAGATGTGTTCTTAAGAGTACGGGTAACAGTTTCCTCATGGCCTTCATCATCTCGAGTGGTTCGAGAAATAGACGTGGTTGTCAAGGTAGGCTGATGCATAGTTGTGGTTGTGATTTGGCCATCAGCATCAATTATTTGATGTACTTCACCGCCAGAAGTGGTAGTTTTTGAGGTGGTAGTGATGAGCGACAATGAGATTGGTCTCTCGGGGACATCTCCGTTAGGTAGATTGTGCAGCTGAGAGCTCATGTCATGGACAAGCATTTCATTCACTCGTCTAACTTCTTTCTCCGTCACGACCAACTTCCCTTCAACGACGTCTCTTTCACTGTCCGACTCAGTTGTTGACCCATCTTCATCTGACGATTCGGTCCCAGTCAAAGGCTTTTTCTTCTTTGTCTTCTTAGGCTTTCTTGTGGTTTCAGTCTTTGTCACAGTGCTCGTCAGTATACGACCAGCAGATGAACCAACTGGCCTAGTTTGACCTGGACTCTCAGGCTGTCTGCTTCCTGACTGGGGCCTTACAAAATGCTGATTTGTATGCGGAGTCATGGAATCTGTAGCATGGTTTGGACAGCATTCATCTTTAGGAGTGCGTCTTAACGGAGATTGATAGGATGGAATAGAAGAAGTAGGCGTTTGACGTCTTGTAGAGGGTGGCGTGCTGCTACTTGGCGTTCTTTCAGGGATTCTCGACACTGGTTTATCTGTAGTTTTCTTCCGCGTGTCATCTGTTACCTTTTTAGGTACATTTTTCTCCGGGCTTCTACTTTGGCGCTGATTGGTAGGCTGCTTATCATACAAAACAGCCGTGCATGGAGCCTTTAGTTCCTTATGTTTTGGAGAATCAGGGCTGGAGAGAACAGAGTCAACCGGCCTCCTAGCTGGTGACATAGTTCTTGGTATGCCACTTGGAGGATATTCCTTGACGGGTGTTTTCGGCTGAGTTTCAGATTGTGGAGAGTCCCTCGCAGGAGATTTGTATGGGGACTGGCGCCATGGCTTATCAGCACTGGGTGATTCGGTACCCGGGCGTTCTGATGTCGGTGAACCTTTGTTGACATCATGTGGAACAGTGGGCTGCCTAGATGGGGATGTGTACTGAGGTATTTTTCTCGCCACAGTCTCCTTTGGAGGCGATTTTCTTGCAGAACGCTCTGTAGTAGGGGATTTTAGAGTAGGCGATTCTTCCGTTTTCGGGGAATCCTTTGATAGTGAATTTTTCTTGGCAGCTGGGATCTCAGACGAATATGATCTCCTGGCCGGACGCTCCTTATCTGGAATCAGATCTCTGTCTGATGGCTTCCTAGTAACACTTTTTCTTCCAGGTTCCTCTTTAGCTGGCGACTGCCTTACAGGTGATATAATCGAGTCTCTCTCTGGCGTCTTCCTTGTTGAATCTTTAGATGGAGATCGCCTTGAAGGGGAGCTTGTCGTTTCTTTCTCAGGAGTCTTTCTTGCAGGAGATTCTTTCCTTGTCGTGTCTTTAAGGGAAGACTTCCTAGCTGGAGAACTTTCAGGAGTTGCTCCATCCCCATGATGCCTTCTGCACGGGGATTCTCGTTCTGGTGATGGCCTTGTGATTGAATCCTTCCTAACTTCCCTAGCAGGAGATTTCCGTGGTGGTGATTCCCTCTTGATATCAGAAGGCCTCCGCTCTATGGACGGAGTTTTCGGAGACTCTCTTGCTGGTGATGGAGAGTGTTTCCTTGGAGAATCTCTGCTCAAGTCCTCTCTATGGGGTGATTTTCTTGAAGGCGATGGCGAACCTCTTTTTGTGTCTCTCAAGGGTGAAGGTGATTGCCTTTTCTGAGTGTCACGAACCGGAGAATCACGCAAAGGTGATTTTCTTTGTGACTCGGATGATGGCCGGGTGGCATCTCTGGCAGGAGATTGACGAGAATAAGTGGGGGAATCCCGAGCTGGAGAGCTTCTGGCAGGGGAATGACGGGAAGGTGAGTGAGTGGGCGCATCCCGCGAAGGAGAAGTTGACTTCTTCGGTAAATGAGGTGCATCCTTCTCTGGAGATTTCCTGAATGGCGATCCTGAATAAGGTTTCACTCTCTCAGGAGATGGTGATATTCTAGAGGAACCATCCGGAATGTCCTTTCCGGGAGATTTCCTCTTCGGGGAATCTGAAGTGGTGAACTGCCTAACAGGCGAAGGCGATCCACTCTGCGCCCTGTCTCTCAGAGGAGACTCTCTTGCTGGGGACTTTCTGACAGGTGATGGAGAACTATCTCCATGTGGAGATTCCTTCCTTGGTGTTTGTTTCGATGGTGAATCTCGAATCGGCGTGCGCCGAGATGGCGAATGTGGTTCTCTTTTTTCTGGAGTGGGGGATCTTCTCTCCGTTAAGGAATCCCTTCTGGTCGGACGTTCCGAAGGCAGTTCAGTACACTTCGGCTCGATGGGTCTCCTACTGTCTTCCTCTTCTGGTCTCACAGGAGATTTAAATGGTTTCTCTGGCGAAGCAGTAATGTCAGCTTCATTGGCAGGCTTTTCTCCAAAAGGCATCGATTTGATGTCTTCAGGGACACGTTCATTGGAAATGGGATATTTTTCTTCTTTCTGCTCATCCAAGTTGTCCTGGGGCGTATGGGTATCCATATCCGGTATAAAAGGCATTCTCGATGATGGAGTCACGACATTAACCACAGAGGTGTCAGGGTAAACTTCACAAACAACGTCAAAGTTGACATCAAGCTGCTGAGGCTGCAATACAGGTAGTGTAGGCACTTTCTCTTTATCAATAGGCGTCTCGGATTGTGGCCGGATCTCAATTCCGTCTGTTATTTTTTCTTCATTTTTAGGAGTTCCTTTCGGTTCTTGAGATTCCTTTGGTGTTCTGTCAATGAGCGGACTACTCGGAGTTGTTCCCTTTGTGCCTGGAGTAGTTCTACTCTTTAAGTCCAAATCTTTAGGTCTTTGAGGGCTTGATGGGCTTTTCTTGTCCTCACTTGGACGTCTATCTTTACTTGGAGTTTCAGAGCCTTTTTCTTTCGGAATGGAGTCAACAGGAGAGCTAAGTTTGTCAAAGCTTGGCTTTCTTCCTGCTGGTTTATCTTCTTTAAGACCCTTTGAAGGCCTTCTACCTGCTACACTGACACTGTTAGACTTTACTTCCTTGGTGAAAGATTCAGAAGTTTTCCTATGCACTTTAGAGTCTGGCACTTCCTCTTTAGGAAGCTCACTGGCAGGAGATTTATCGGGCGTTTTTCTAGACGGCGACCTCATGTCTTTCGCAGGGCTCTTTCTGCTTGACTGCTCTGAAAGTGGTGAGCCTTCCCTCTTACTGGTTGATTTTTTCTGTCCCGGTGTTATATCTGTGGGCTTCTTTGGTTCATCCTCATCGTCAGAGCAGGGAGTCCTTCCTCGTACTGGACTCGTAGATGGTGACGCACCAGGGGTAGCAGTTCTTTTAGGGACCATTCCTCTTGAAAGGCTGGATGAAAGTTTTCTCTTTTCTTTAGACGCTGAAGGCGAGGGTGTAGACTGCTTCATTGGAGAAGTCCTCTCTCTCGCTCGGTCAGAAATTACGCCGCCTGGGCCGGTTGGTGATGTGACAGATATTCTCTGAGTTCGTGTCGGGGAAGACAGGATGGTGGTGTTTGTGTCGATGGAAGTCTTAGAGGATGCACGAGTGTAAGTCTGTGCCTTTTCTGGGCTGGCCCTCAAAGATCGTGCGAAAGCTTCATGACTTGGACTCAAATCTGTGCTAATTCTCTTTGTTTGGGTGTAATAAGTTGCGTTACCAGTAGGGGTAGGCTGCTGATTACCAGTTGTTGAAGTCGTGGTGGTAGTTGTTTGTTTCATGATGCTCTTCACCTCGACAACAGGACTTGATCCTGGAGAATCAATTGCCGTTGGTTTCCCTGCAGTTGGAATTGAACCTTTTTCCGTGGTGTGAGTAGGTTCTGATGGCATAGCAGACTTTGTATCTGCCACTGTCTTTTCTTCCCTCTTGGTAGTTGTCTCTGTAGAAATGATCTTATCTGTCTTATCTTGAGATGTCTTTTTCTCGGTCGTAGTAGTTCCTGATCTGAAAACAAATTCATCAGTGGAACTACAGATTCCGTTTTGGTTCCCGGACACTACAGTCCAACTCGCTCCGTCTGGTGCTGGACCCGACTCAGGGGCAGGAGTAGAAGTGGCAGTAGACGGAACAGAGGCATCAATGACCTCTGTAGTGGTAGACGTACTGGTTATTATCTGCTGTTTTGCGAGATTCACGTCCAGAGGGAGCTCTCCTGTTTTTGAACGTTGGGTGACCCGATGTTTAGGTCCTCTAGATGTGTCATCTCTTGCATCCCTCTCTTCCACATTCTCTGCCGAGCGGTATTCCGCTTCCTCTACGGTTGTTCTTCGCTCTTCCACCTTGCTATCCACTCCTTTTTCCACCTTACTCGAGTGCTGTTCTCGCTGAGTCGAGGTTCTTTCCGTCGACTCCCTGCCATCTCGAATTATGGTCTCTCCTGTATGCGACTCATAACGGTCCCCTCCTGTCGTCCTTCCAGAACTTTCTATTTGCATCGGCTGCTGCCTCCCGAAATTGTCTTCGGCGTGATGCCTTTCCACCCAGTCTTCAGCGCTCTTGGTGCCGCTTGAGTAGGAGTATGAGGACGAAGATGAAAACTGTTGACGAGAGGAGCTTTCCTCCTTCCTCGCCGACTTGCTGATTTCCTCCTTGTGATCTGTCGAAATCAATGCCTCCCCTCCATGGCGTGTGACGATGGTGCTTCCGTCTTTACCGTATTCAGTCGATGAGGAATAGCCCTGCTGCCCTCCACGGGTCCCATATTGAACTCCCTCGGTTCCGTCATCATCGGTGTGATAGGTCCTCGATTCCTCATACCAGTACCCTCCAGCAGGTCCTCCTCGGCTAACAGCGGAAGGATGCTGGAGTTGTCGACTCGGGATGAAATCTCTCGTTGGGGATTCCGAGTCACGAATCTCCTTAGATTTCAAAGTCAGGAACCCTTGGTCAGCAAGCGATTGAGAGTGGATGCTGTAGTTGGCATTCTTGGTTATCATCGATGACTGAGTATTACTGCTGCTTGTCACCTGCGAGCGGCTGGATCTAGATGTTTTTCCTCCAGCTGTGAAAATAGAAAGATTTTATCATTTCCCAACGAACAAAAGGGAAATTTTAAACAACACTCCTGGTAAGTGGGCTCCGGGCATCGGCTCCGGTGCCCACTTCCGGGCTCGGGCCATTGACACATAAAGATCTCCTAAAGGTAAATGAGGGCTATATTCTACAAAAACTATTGAAGTACAAAGAATACCAGGACCCGTGCCCGTTGGCCCACTAGCACTCTACTCCTCTGCATGTAAATGGATAGAGTTAAATAATTTTCACGAAAAACTTAAAAGAAACTATCTCATCAAGAAATTGTGAGTAAAAAAGTCTAGATTTGTATACTAGACTAATATCATACTCAGAAAATTCATACTCATGAAATGTAGTATATCTAAGGAAGAAACGACTCAATTTCTGGATTAGTAATGTTTTCGATTAAATTTCAATAATGATATGGCAGCGTACTATTTGATAAATGTAGCAAGGTAATCATGAAGGGGTACGAATCCTAATTACACTAAGTTTAGGATAAATACCTTCCAATCATGAGAAAGACATTAGTGTTCGACTTGAGTCTTGAAAATTTAGAGTTGAAAACTTATTATGCTTGGAGAAATTTCATTTTGATTCACATTTCATTAACTTTTTATTCATGTAACAAACTTCATGTAACGTTGGTCACACACATTCACTGACCTGCATTAAAACGGAGTATTTTCATTATCAAAATGTAACTAGTAAATATATTTCGTAACTAATCAATCCGCAGTTACTATGTTAAATTACACCGAACGCCAGGCAAAAGGGAAAGGTATCAGCCAGTATCATCGACAAAATGCAATTCATATGGCAACCAGACAATAGGAACATCATCACTCTAAGAGGGATTTATAGGATGTTAATATATATTCACGTAGAGTATGCGATGAAAAATGCCCAACAGCATCGAATAATAATTGATATTTAAAGGAGGTATAGAAATGATTTAATGGGGTTTCAAATCAGAAAAGAAAACAGGACACGTTTATTTCTAATCCAAAAAGCAATCGAATCGACTAGAGCAAATCAGGAGTTTTTGTTTTGGTATTATTTATTCAGTATATTAATTACATAATTATATGAGAAGTTTGTGCATGAATTACTCAAAGTTCACCTCCCAAGAAGCAACATTTAATTTTCTCTGCGCTTTAATATGAAATAAGTCTTCACATAAATGCATTCAGCCTAAAATTATTTGGAAATATAATTGTAAGGTTCGAGCTACACGTCAGCAGGTTAGGTTTTGTACAGCATCAAAACTGCAAGCGAAATTAGTTTGAGTTACCAATGGGTACCTATCAGATGGAAAGCTGCAGTGCAGAAAATATCCTTCTATATTTGAGATCGAATTCCTTTTCTGAAAATGTTAAAAATATCTAATTTGTTCGTTTTAAGGATTGATCATTAATAGGTAATTACATAAATCAGAGGGGCTTAACATTTCTTCCTTTCGCGAAATATATGGGCAATTAACAGATAAGAGGGAAGTAAATTTGAATAGTTTATGTAGTATTTAGGAGTATTTTGAAAGTATAAATAGCACTGTTAGCAAACAGGGTAGAAGTGTCATTCTCTTGGACATATTTGCATGTCTTACATGCAATGATATATATTCTACAAGATGTGGGGCGTGTATGTTCCACATGGTGACGGTTTGAAATTAACATATTAATTCCATGCGACGCTATCGTGTTTCATTTGTCTTCTGTGGTGAATATAGCTCCATTAACAGAAGTACAGGTTTATTTAGGAATAGAATTATTCAAGCGATGGTAATACCGCCTGTTGTGGAGACAGAACTCATGCCACTCAGCCTCTTGGTGGCTTGCTGTGCGGTAAGTGGATGTAGATGGCTCTAAAGAAGAAGTGTATGGCAGATAGTGATGAGCTTTACATCGCTAACTGTGAACAAGTCTCATATATGTAAAAGTAACAGTCACAACCTGTGACTCCGTTCCGGCGAAACCTGTGAATTGTGATTAGGAGTTACGTGCGATCTATGGCCAACGTTAATGATAAAAGTTATTTACACTGATTGATGTTATTACTTGATCAAAGAGTATTCATTAACTTCTGAAAATGTTTGATAAAACAAATGTATGCCTATAAATAAGAAATGCGAAAATTCGTCCCCTTAATTGATAACTTTAAATGAAATAATAAAAACACATTTCACTAGTTTTCTGTCTTTTTACCAATGTGAACGTTGGCAGTTCAAGCAATCACAACATATTCACAGGCTAATGTGCTTTGGAATGTTGACGTAACGACATGACCAGTCCCCTAAAATGTGATCACAATCACATTTTAAAATCACAGTTATTGTAAAGGAACAGTCACGTTTAAGGAGGTGACATGGAAGTCAAAATTCATGCCATCGCTAATGGCAGACCCCCGAGGGATGGAAAACTGAACGTTTCCAAAGTGAGACCGAAATCATTTTCTCCACGCATCCGCAACACTGCGGTCGCTCATCATTTACTCACACTCGTATATCAATTCGGTGCTTCCCTGCAGCTGTCTCCGGTCCATCTCAATATTCTTCAGATTCTCGTCTTCGTTACCGCTGGACCGGTAGCGGATGACCAGAGACTCCTGGCTGCCCCCGCCTCCCCCCCTGATGGACTCCGTGGTCGTCGTGGTGACCAAGCGGCCGCCTCCTCCTCCTCCTCCCACCGAATCCCCGCCCTCCGAAGCGGCGTAAGTCGTCTTCGTGGTCGTAATTACCGTGGAACCCACGCCGCCAGTCGTGGCGCTGCTCTCAGCCGTTCCACTTCCGCCATCTAACGTCGTCGACATTAAGTCTTTGAGCACCTGGAGCGTAGAGAAGGCAGATTAGATGGCACAGCCGCGGACAAATGATGCGATTTTAGGTACAGCGGGGAAATACATATTTGATGACCGGCAACAACCAACAATATGATTGCATGAAATAGAAACAAAGCACAGAAATAAGAGTTGCTTGAAAGTCAATGCTAAAAGATATGAATTGGAAGATTTTTCACCTATTTCCAAATACATACTGCAAATTAAAAGATTTAAAAATAAATTTCTACAAAGATCATACGCAAAAGTTAGAATTGTTATTTTTGAATGATGAATGCAATTTTAATCTCGAGCATTAAATGATTTTTAGAATGAATTAATAGTACCCGTCAACCATGATTAAGTCATAACGCAGGAATGATTGGAAGAGTTAGGAGTAATTATAATCATGCATTACATACCAGGAAGCTTGAAGGCGTTTAAAAAGTGTCTTATATTCTTTCAGGCACTGGGGTTTTAGCAGCTGATGTATTTTGAATCAAGGGCTTGCGTGAGGCAGAAGGTGACGTAATTTCATCGTAATGGTACATAAATGAACATTCTCCAAGGTGTTGTTCAGGATTGAATTCCGGATTGAAGAAT
The DNA here is from genome assembly GCA_933228895.1 of Platycnemis pennipes. NCBI lineage: Eukaryota > Metazoa > Arthropoda > Insecta > Odonata > Platycnemididae > Platycnemis > Platycnemis pennipes. The sequence goes on along the minus strand of OW121851.1, from coordinate 123,784,304 downwards.
TTTATTAAGCTCGATGTGTATATAACTAATAAACATGACTGATGATGAGTGATGCCCCATTAAAAAAAGATGTTTCATTCTGTTTTATTCATTTAATGACGGTGAGTCGCATGTTCATTCAGTGTCCATGAAATTCAACGATTAGTTGAAAAGTAAAAAAAAATCAACGAGGATCCAGCAGCTGAATATTTCAACAGCCTAATTGAATGAAATGAAAATGAATAGACTTGTTGGGAGCATCACTAGCTAACTTTAGGAAGAAATTGTTTATGAGAACAGAACATAATTTGAATTCACAATATTTATAAATGTCTAAGCGATGTCTGGAAGGAAAATTCTTCTTACTTTTGTTTTTGATGATGAGCAGAAAGATAACTAAAAAAATAACGATTTTCTACCGGGTAATCCGTTGTCAGAAAGACGCTTATTTGGAATTGAGGAGACGGAAGCTTTAACTAAACATCTTGTGTAATCTATCCTCATTCATAAAATGTATCCACGTTGATCACGCGCCACAAATCGACGGTCACCGCCCGTCAATTTGTGACGCGGCGCCCTTGCATGTGCTGGGATATCATGGCTGTGCTCGTGACAGATCTGAAGGATGGATGAAGTCCGCGGATGGAGGTGGTGGTGGTTGGTGGTGGTGATGGTTGCGGAGGCAGACTGACCTCTCCAGTCGTGTAGAACTCCTTGAGCCTCCGCTCCCTCAACTTGTACATCCGCGCCCGGATCTCCCTCTTCCGGCCAAAGTCCTCGGTGGCCTGCCACTGTAAACCACACAACGCGCGCACCAGTGAGAGAGCGCGGTACCGTGGCAACGAGGCACCACAGTTGTGGAAGCCTGGGGGCGGCCGGGGTCGGGGGAGGCGCGGTCCTCCCCTCAACTTCCCCTCTCGGACATACACACACCCCTCCCTCCCCCTGTCAATCCAGTCCACCTCCCTATTTTGTGTCCAAAACTTGCAACGCAGGACACGGAGGGAAAAGTTTTTTTTCTTTTTCCTTTTCAGAAAATTTATTTTTTTATTTTTTTTGCGGACACGCCTCGCCGGCAAAATGCAGCGTCCGGCGGTCTCTTTTTTATACTTTTTCTCCATTATCCTCATGTCTTTTTTATTGCGAAGGGAGTAATGGGAGAGGTGGAGGGAGTGAAAGGGAAGGGATCCCGGAATTTCATTCTCACTGTTTCTACAGATCACTTCTTTGGGTCCCTCCAAAAAAATAAATGAACCAAACCAGGAGTAAGGTTTGGAGATGGAGGAGAGTGAGGAGAAGGACAAATTGGCGCTTGCTTTTTTGAAGCATAACGTTTTCGTGGGTGACGTTAGGCGTAAAAGGTTTTTTAACTTCAAGCAGTATGACAACTGGATCGTAGTTGAGGGCAAAATTACTTGCTTTTGCCGGCAACTATTTTATTGGATGTCAAACATGCGAGGTAAGCCAAGGGTGCATCGTAGGGAACAAAACAAAACAGATTATCCCCCCATGAAATATTGACAATGCATGGAAACTTCGATCCAGAGTGAGTTCGTGACTGTACGCCCACTCATTGACGGAGCGAAGAAATTTACGATGCGCCGCTGACGTACCGTCGCATAAAATGGAGGTTACCCAGAATCAGAAAGGCGTCATAATTGGTTACGAGGAAATTAACCACACCTAGAAGCTAAGATGAGCAGTCGCTTCTTCAATGTATTTTTTTCAGCGTGGAATACAAGATGGAGAGTTTGAGCCAAAGACCTCGGGAATTGGCATTTAACTGAATTATTGGGGAGAAAAATAATTTGAGTGGTCAGAAACCTCCTTCAGTACCTTTTTATGAGTGGCAATCGAAATAAAACATCGAAAACTTCGGCTGGCGACTCGCTTTCAATTAGTGACTCACGACACCTGCGTTGAGCGACCATTTATGGGCTGATAAGCAACCATGGACGCAAAGGTAGAATTCTTATGGATCTTTTGTTAGAGTTGACGACTCTAGAATCGTGAATGTAACATATGTTGGTGGAAACTGCCAAAGGTCAACTAAACCCTATGTATTCCTTCTTCGTTTTATGCTAAAACTCGTGATAGGTAAGCGGATAAGTTTCATAAAACAAGCTCAATTCTGGATAACATTTGTCAATAAGGAATTGCCACAAACTGTGACTACACAAAGTATATTTTATCAAAAAAATGTAAGTTAAATTACTTGATAACAATGCTAAGAGGTATTTTAAGGCCTCGATGCTAAACGCAGTAAGTACCAAACACGGTAAATATTACAAGTTGAAGAAGAATAGGCATGAGAATCGGTAGAGTCTATTGGAGTTCAGTTAATACCAGAGATTATGACGAATGCTTTGCTGCAAAGAGAAGTGTAAACGCAATCAATCTTGTAATCTTATTATGGCCCGTTGCGTGAAGTTCAAACCGGCAAGATGGTGAAACGGTTAAAAAAAGCCTATAACGTATTAATTTTCACACAATCGTTCAAAGATTTCATGCGATGCACATTATGTATTTAGGTTTACCCACGCGATCATGAATTGAGAGTGAAAACCACGTTTACGACCCGATTTTTTTCCACTGCCAAGGGTATTGTGAGGTTCCCAAAGTGTAATGGTACATCTGAATCACCTCATAAAAAAGGAAATACAAAATTGTAAAGAGTTTGAACCATCTTTATACCTTCACATATTGTTCCATATTATCTTTGAAATTATTGTCAATGTGTTCCCATTTCCGTCCTGAAATCTATTTCAATGGAAATTCTATGACTTACGTTTGCTCTATTGAAGAATTTAGTCAGTGAAACAGTATCATCGAATAAAAATATGAAACTTTAGGGTTTTGGTTTGTGTTCGTGTGAAGTGTTTAAATATCTAGTATTTATAATTAGACATCGCATAAAAGTAGGCTTTGATTTCAATAGCAACCCGCATTTTTACGTGGTACTTATTTACAGATAGGCCCATGCTGAATTTAAGACAGCCCTGGTCTCAAATTCAGCATGGGCCTATCTAGTAATAAGTCCCACCTGGTCTGATTTTCAGTCCTGCACCTGCCCTCATAAGACATCCCCTCAAAGTAGGCTTGAATTTCAGTAGTAACACGCATTACGACCAGACCAGGGCTGTCTTAAATTCAGCATAGGCCTATCTTAAAATAAGTCCCACCTGGTCTGATTTTCAGTCGTTCACTTGCCTTATTTTTATACAAGATATTACTGCTGAAATTCAACATACCCTGTCTTAAAATTGTTGCATCTGAAATTCAGATCGCTTTTGCACCTAAAAATCAGATCTACTTTTTACAGTGAACAAATAACTACCAAGGACCTTAACGGTTTCAATGTAACACAGTGATGATCAGCATAAATTTTTTTTGGAGAGATTCCACATCTTTCACTAACATGTTACAAACCTACGTAGTCGTGAGAAAGGATGGCCCAATCAATACATTATTAGCGACTAAATTCTTCGTCCGGCGTATTATCACACACACACACATATTACAGGACCTGAAACGCTGTGATATCCTTTTGTGAATTCATTCAAATAGCTGCGATAACATACTCTTTGGCAGTGCAATAGAGAGTATCTGATTTTAAATTGAAATGAGTAATCTTAGAAATATCCACATTTCTTCATGCTATAGACCACCTAATGCCCTGAAACCATTCACCAAGTAAGAAATAAAATATTGACGTTTTTCACTCCAATCGACAAGAGCATAGTTGTAGTCGTGGGAGAAATACCCACTACACAACTCGCTCCCTGACCCAATAAACTCATTCGTGTGGATTTCCGGTGCCACAACTATAGGCCAGGTCCCTTAAAACTAAGAAATTTGAAAACTCTACAGTAATATACAACTGGCAGAAAAAATTTTTCATTAACGTCAAAATTAAAATTTTGGTGTTGCGCCTGTCCAGAAGTCATGTTTCAAATCCATCTGGAGAGATTCACATTCGGAATATTTTCAGCACGACGTAAAAGGGACATACAACATAATCTTGGGATAGCGCTTCAGCGACAATGCTAAAGGGCTATGCTTTTTTCACCGTGATAAGACCTCAGGTTTTCTTAGCATCTTAGTCTTATAGAAGCACGTATCCAGAATCTGGGGTCCAAATTACAAAGATTGGATTCGAGGACTTAATACGAAGCAAAATAAACTAGCACGTTTCGCTAAAAGTCTATCAACGTGCACAAAGTGCTAATAATCTAATGGAAATATTATTTAGTTAGAAAACTCTGGAGACTGGGTGGTTGCATGACAGATCAAAGCTGATGAGACCACATCTGTCATGACATGTCAGAAAAATCTGCGTCTTCTGTGCAATGCAGATCAAATTAACTTGTATTATGAATATTTATTCTTGCAAATGATTCACGTGGAATCTTGTTTTTTTTTGATTCACCCAAAAAAAACGAAAGGAAAAATGCTGAATAATATTGGAATGCTCCACATTCATGTAATGATTTTTTTTATTTAACTAAAGTACAGTGAAAGTAAAGTTGTTTGAGAGGAAGACGTAGGATGAAATTAGGAAGAAAAGGTGGATTGACTACCTAAGGATGTCAATTAGACACGCAATATACACGCAAAAATATGCATTTATATAGACAAATCAGATTATTCAGTACTTTTCGATAAAAATTTTGAAAGCATTATTTCGGCAGGCTATCAATATCACCCCGAAATTTCATCTCTACTTCTCGTTTTTTCAGTCATGTATTTTAAAAACCGGTAGTGGATCCCAGTTGAACTTTTTCAGCGGATTATTGCCAACGTTTCTTCCATTTCTCGGACGGCGTATTTAAGGAAGATTCCTAATGCCGCTCCATGTTAGCAATCATAGGCTTCTATCAGCAAGCCCTCGCCATCAAACCAATGTTCATTATATCACTAAGGACCGACATGATAAATGCAGCAGAATTTCCACTGCTATGCCGTTCTACAAATGCGTTGAATCGTTCAATAAGCTCCATATATGTGTGACTGTGAATTATTGAGCGCCAAAGAGCCATCCATCCATGCAGGAAAAATCACATCCCTCGCACGAGGCGAAAATTCGTAAATGAGGGCGACGAGAACTGTAAATCTTGAGTTGAGTGGAGGGAGAGAATATGACCGGAGGGGATGCGGAGGTCGGCCGAAAGGGGGCGGGGCTCGTGGGTGAGGAGGTGTGATGGATTTGTCGCAGGGGGGTCGGCAGGGTGGGGAAGAGGGGGGTGTAGCGTGGGCATACAGGTTGTTAGGAAGAAGGTTGGGAGAGAGGAAGGAGCGTAAAAAGGATAGGGGAGTGGTGGAAAAAGGGAATGGCAGAGGGTACTAAAACGGCAATGTATTATTCCCTTCGGTCATCCAAACGTTCCTCGGTGATTTAGTGCGGTGCATAAAAAGATCTCCACCTACGCGGCATCTGTCCGTCATTTGACTCTGCAAAACGTGGCCTCGGATCTTTATTTCGATCGCTTTATGCGCTAAAAGAACACTTTTTTATCATTTGCATACGACTAGTACGTCCCCCTGTTTTTCAATTTCTCCCCGAGCAAATTGACGAGAATGTTTGTGAATTGTTGGAACGAAAATTCTAAAACAGCATGGAAAATTCCTTTCGGGTTTTCGCCTCAATACATGCGTTTATTTCTTCCGCAATAACAAGTTACACACGTCTCTCAATTTCACAACAAAACTTGTGAAGAATTAAGAGTTTCTTTCTTAAAAATACTCTTACATGAGCTCGGATTTCTGGAAAGGAATGAAGACACATGTGAGAAACATTTTTAGAGGAAATTTCAACAAACTTTGAACTTCCATGTATTCAAGTTAATAATTAGTGCTTAACGTGATAATTACTTTCCACGATTCAAATGAAAAATGACGAGGACATAAAGAACTGTTCACTAATATGCATCAACTTGGAAATTTGGTTCTCTGAAATCATTGCGCAAGATATGACACAGGGAATGGCCATCCGTCACCCTAATTTCAATTCTTTCGAAGGCGTAAAGCCATGGTGAGGCCCTTACTAAATGGAAATCCTAAAAAGGCATTACCACGATGACAGAGTCCGCTCAAGACCCGCGAGGAAGATTAAATAAAACCTTCTTGCACGATCAATCACTTCATCACTTGCCCCCTGGGCCGTGATGAGCCCACGCGATCTCTCAAGAAAGAAACTGGGGTCAAGGGTGTGAGGACCTGGGAAAGTAAGGGTCACGGATACAGTCCCGTCTTGCATTTCCATAAAAGGACGCTTCAACTAAGAAACAACGAAGGATAATTCGTCCGTGAATGGAGTCTCAACAGTGTTTTTTAAAATAAATTCTACCAATTTATTGTCGATGAATATCATTTATTCATTCGATTAGAAAAAAAAGCGCTAATAAAGAGAAGTTTTGATATTTAGGCGATTAATGTGCCTGATCGTTTTCGGTCAACTGCTTGAAATTACAGCCTGAAAACACTGCGTCGTAATGCGACATTATTCAGAAACGTTTCGCCCTCTTAAGGGACTATGAAAATTCTATTAACATAGCTTGCGGCAAATAATAAATTGGGTGAGCTGAAAAGCGTAGGCTCACCTGTGAAAAAAATGCATGGTTCATGAGTGCAAACAAATTACCCGGCATACCCGGACACTATGAAAAGAGAGAGTCATATGCACTGCTTCCGAGGAAATGATGTTATTGCTCAACTGGAAGTGACGACTAAATAAATCATTTTCTTGATGCAATACCAGCCTCGGGGATGGTAAACTACAGCCACAATGTTATCGTTTGGACTCTCGGTTGCAAACTGGACTGGACTCTCGGGTATGCTCAAAGAAACAAATATATGATTTCGCGCCATCTAAAATGTAGGTCAGTGGATGACGTGGGAAATAAAAAGTGGTATTTGTTCACGGAGATGTTTTAAAAGAATTAATCAGAGAATGGCAGCGGTATTCATCACGATAAATAGGGACAAGGAGGAAACTCGGAAGAGGCAGTTACGCGATTAAATAGTTCACTTTCTCCGTCGTACTGTACTTTTACTCAACACGTAGCTGTAAATGATTACATGATATTTTGAGTAGCTTGTCATCAACAGCCATTAAGATTTGGATGGAACCGTCACCAATTAAAGATATTTTCAATACTACTAAACACGAAAATTCTTAGAATGCTTGGTTTCTGAGAAGAGAATAGATTTTGAAGTTCAAATACTTCATACTATTCAAAAAACTAGGGAAATCACCTGCTACGAAGTGTTGTCACTAGGAGCGCCTGCTGTCACAGTAATATGTTCATGGTGATATTCACACCGATTTATTTACCACAGATGCAGGAGTCAATGCTTAAGCGATACCTAACAAGATATCAGACATTTTATAGATGGTATACTACTGTAGGATAATGATTAAACACGTGTAAACAGAAAAATGAACTAATATCAACAATAAAATTAGCGAATAGATTAACACGGAAAAGAATATGTCAATCCTCAACATTAAGTGAACGATAATTTTAAAATTTTTGGCCGACCCGAGGCAAGACTCTACGAAATAATATGTTGAAAGACCACGGTGGCAATTGAAGGAAGCTATTTTCTAGATTGGTTGTAGTGTCTTAGATCATTCGAAAGAAAATTTCAACCAATCAACCAAATCCTGAGCGCACGGCAAATTCATTCATAGTCCTCTATGCAATTAATTTTTTCTATTTCCTTTGTGTTTGATCGTTTGACAAAATTCTTCGTTAATCCTCACCAAGCAGCCCTAAAATACGGAATTTGGAGATGAAGGTGTTGGGTATGTTTTGCACATTACTCTCCATACATTTAACTTTTCGTATTTATAATTCTAGAATCCTCCGTCGGCGTGGGCGGACGGACGTGGCGAGCCGTTGATGGATGGACTCCAGCAACTCCGGTGGTCCCCCCGTCGAATTGGGAGGTCTCCTCGCGGATTTGACGAGGTGCGAAAGAAGACATCCCCCCCTTTGCCGGCACGACCTCGAGAAATAAAAGAAAATCAAGGACGACGAATATGATTCCGATCTGTGCCCAAATACAATGTCCCCACTTGGCCAAAACGGGAACTGAAATAAAAAATCAGCCTCGCACAGCATCAGCCATGGTCCCAATGAATTCAAAACAGGTCTAGATGACGAAACGCACCGGTGAGTTGTGAGGCCTTCAGTGGATTCGCCCAGCTCTGAAACGTAAGGCACGACGTCGCATTGGTAGATTTAGTTTTTCAGATCATTTAATTTCCAAAATTCATGACCAGGGAAATCTTTCACCAACTTAAAACAGATTATACGATTTGAGTGTAATATCGGCGTACTCTGGAGCATAATAGGTCGTCCCCAGCCCATCCCATCGCCCCTAAATTCTTGTTTCATCCACCAACTTCACTTCCTCCTAATTGACCTCATCGCTTCCCCTCTTCCCCACGATTTTTGCTTAGTGTTACTATCGTATGTCCTTCCTATTCGCATAAACCTCTTTTGATGACAAAATTCAAAGCCTAATGTATTTATTACTTTCCTCTCATCCGTCCGACATGCAGACTAATTAACTAATCCTTTATCCTAATCTAATGTATGCCCACACTTTTATATATTCACCTTAAAATTCCTAATCATGGCTAAAAATGCCACGAGAGGAATTGATCAGTCTTAGAGAGCTCGCAAAGTTTTCCGTTTCACCATGTGAATTTATTGTAAACATTATTAATTTATTGTGAAAAATAGCTCTTGACTGTTGAAAAACAACTAATCCAATAATAAAACAACTATAAGTAAGAATTTTGTATTAATTTCTATGCGTAGTAATGGCTCCAAAGGAAGATGTTGGAGTTTGTTATACCTTCAACTCAGCTTCCTTCTATTTAAACTTCGAAAACTACGCCAAAAATATGATCGAGGCTCACACTTGAGCTTGACTTGAGCTATCCTCAAATGATGCACATGCTTCCATCGTAGTTGCAGAAATAATTGTCAGCTGATGTGAAAGAGAAAATTAAGGACGCAAATAATTCACAACCTCGAGAATTAAATACAGAATGTGAGAATTCATGCGGAAAATATACCGATAAAATGAGAAAAATATGGAAAAATGTCATCATATGGTTGAAGATAGCTATGTTAGAATTTATTTGGTCAGCCTACAAAAAAATTTTGAGAACTAGAAAGTGTATAAGTCGATATGGAAATGTAAATTCTAGTGCTCACCATCACCTTCGTTCATTCACTGAAAAGAATAGGAGAAAAAATTTTTAGACCGCTTAAATTTACATTAATTTGCATGGAGGTGCGAGTCATTTGCTCTCTTGTTCCAACAAGAATCTACACCTGCACAAGTTTGAATGGCTTGTCGTAAAACTACTTCCAATTTCTCAATGAGTTGGGAGGAACAAAGAGTATAATTATTCAGTGGGCTTAAGCTTCTATTAAAAGGTAATGAATTTGCTTGACCTCTAGTACCTTCAAGCAGGGATTTAAAGGCCCATACGTAATGCCAATCACTGCCCGAAAACCTTTTTGACTCGTGTGAAAAAGTGATAGCTAAAAAAATTCTTCCGCAAAAATTTTATTTTGCACTATTTCGGAATGAGGTTGAATATCAAATACTAATGAAAACCATTAGTATTTTATTTAAACTACACTTAATTTTGCATTATTTTTTAAGAGTGCAAAATTTTTCAGCACATATTCGGATAAGAATTGGCACCATGACATCGTAGTTCATTGGAAATAAAGATAATAGTACAACAGAACTGAACTGCAAATCGAAAGTAAAACGAAATTACAATTTTTTTGCTTCACTTTCGAATGGTTTAAAGCCCATAACTCAATTCCCCAGTGCACACTTAAACAAATTCATGTTTTCTTCCTAAACTAGCATCAACTTTAAAAATTATCTGCAAGAAACTTTCTTTTAAACAGATAACTATCCTAGGAGTATTTTGTTTCAAGTAAAGAGAGCCAACCGTTTCAGACAGTCAATAAAATTGATAATTTCATTCCACTGCAATGAATATTGTGGTATTCAATGTTTGCTCTCTCATAATGGCTCCCTACTAAGGTGGCGATTTAATTTATGAATGAGATGAAGGAGAAGATTTCAGCGAGAAAATGTAAACATTCAATATTTTGATTTCTCCGTAAATTAGGAATACCAATGCGAATTTTGAATGAAAATAAAAAAGATTCAGCCAGGATTTGACACACTGGAAGTTCTGATGGTTCAATGCAAATTCCTTATTGTAAATACTTATTTAACTTATTCTTTCTTTTAAGTCGGTATTTCTCAGGTTTCTAACCAAGATCGAACTTGTTTGACCTCCGGATGAAATTAAGAAATGGCATAACTTGATGATGAAGAAAAAAAAGAGTAAGAAGAAGTAATGGCATGGTTTTTTCCCAATCTTCATGTACAGTTCGCTAACAGAATATATACATGGACGAAAGCCCAAATTTTTAATGTGAAATACAACTGAATTTAGGAATTCTTTAAAGAATTCATCACATTCATGAATACGCGAATAAAAGCTATTCTTATAACATCTCCCACCAAATGCTATTGTGTCGTTTGGCAGTGTAAAACGTTGGTGTAGATGGGTGAGAACATAACTATTTCGACATGTTCCCTCGTAATCATTCCTCATCTCTGAGCCTATTCGGAGATACGCGTTAATCCAACCGTCCGTTTCGGATCGCTTCGCTGTCCATCTGATCTCATAACCTTGAACCGCCACTCCAACGGTCACCGTAATCAACCCGGTTGGACAAATGTCCCCCATCAGCGTAAGCAGCGCCGGAAGGATTCAGCCGATTCATCACCGTTCCCGACGACCACGGCCTGCAAGCGCCCTCCATACAATTACGGTAGCATCTGAGGTGATCTCTCCTCCTGTTCCCTCCGAGATTGATGGCACGAAGAGTGGGCGCTTCGACCGCTTAAGCACACTCCACTCCCACCTGAGCGGTTGTCCTGAGCGGAACATCCCGAGTTGTCGCGCTGCAGCATCAACTGAAAGCGTCATCGGAAACCGATTGCGATGCGACGAGCAACTTGTTGAAGCCAACCATCGATTTGCTCTCCCTGAAATTGTGTTTCTCATTCCTCCACATCATGACGAAATAAAAAATAAATCAGAATGTACGTGTATCACTCATATTGGAATGGCAATGTTTGATCTTTCTTCCTTCATGCTCTCCAAACTTGGATTAATGGTCTAATATTCTCTCCAATCACTGTCGATCACACGAGTGGTTGAACGGTTTGCAACTGATTTTTATTCGTGTGTTCGAGAATATTCTAAAAGTTTTTTATTCAAATAATGCATCATTATATTCATACCGGGTGATTAGGAGATCAAAATCGTTTGCTAAAAAAACTGGAATTTCCAATTTCGCACTGGGTAGGCAAGTTTTTTTTTCAATGTGTTCCGAAAACATAAAACCGGTGATTCTTCCTTGAGGTCAACAGAATTTCAATGAAAACAGGGAGATCAAAGATCAAAAGGCAGTACCAATTCTAAGAGGGTAATAGGTAATTTTGGCTAGACTTTATTCATAAAGAAAAAATCTTTTTTCTTCCTTGCTCCGCTGAATAGTGACAAAGCGAGTAAATATATTTTTGCATGGTTGTTACGTATTACTAAAATTTAGGGAAACCCCATTTCGTGCGATCTCATCCCCCTTATCATGCGTCAGAAAAATATTGAATTACAAACCATTTGAAAGAGATTCAAAATTGAATAATTTTATAAGTGCATTACAATTTATTCTTAAATACAAGCAAAGTTCTACTACTTCCAAAAGCTATGGCTTCGTAAATGGATTGATTTATTTAAAAGAGACACTATCTCTTAAAATAAGGTGAAATATCTCTACAAGAGGTGTTCACTCTACATATAACTATGGTGAAATGGAAATTTCACGTTATATTTAGGTGACCGGATAGTCGGATTTTTTCTCATTTAACGAATGAATGATTGAAGCTTAGATTACATCAACCACTCTCAGGTAATACTTTCTGGCGATTTATACTTTATATAGTGAGAATAACTCTTTGCAGTAGGAAAAATGAAAAATGTGTTTTGCTTAAATAAACTTCTCATTAAACAGATAAAAGTAATCATTAAGTATATAAATGAAATAACGATCACAAATAAATTAATTTTTACATAGTGGGGAAGATTTTTGTTTAACGAGGAAATAGAAAAGAATGCAATTAATATGTTTTCAATAATTATGCAGAGAAAAGAAATAAGTTAATTAGCAGTCTCTTTCCTCTATTAAGAAATAAAATTAAAAATGGAAATACATAGTTCACACGGAAGGATCTACGACCCATTTTGGATCATCTACACATTACCCAGTGGTGATGTCACACTCCAAGGACTTGTCGTCAGACTACCTGGCTCCCACATCTCTCTCAGACATGTTCGACGTCTGCTTCGCGAAAGCAAACTTCATTCCTACCAACCCACTCGAAATACTGGAGGCAGAGATAATGAAATACGAATCGAAAGGCAAGGATTGAAAAATCTCTTAACGGAACACCGATCGAAAAAATATTACGAACATTTTGGGGTCCCGGGTTCCGTTTTCATGCAAAGGATGCTAGAGCTCTTGAGACAAAGAGCTGCAAAACCGTATCTCCAAGGAGAGAAAGATGCAGACGGTCGCTGGAGTGGGCGTCTCACTCGTGGGTGGATTCGGTCCGGCTGAGGATGCAGGGGAAGAAGAGACAAGAAGAAGAAGAACCTTGGCCCAAGGCCTACCACTTGCCAACCCCAGCAACCTGGTTCCGCGTCATAACCCCCTTGTCCCCGCAACATTCCCCCTCCACCCCCCTCTCTCCCTCCCGCCGTCCCAAGCGAGTACGCTGCCGACGGAGGAGCGTTAGTGGTCAAGCTCATCCACTTCGAATTCCGCGAACACGAAACATAACCACGCCAGCCGGCCGCTATCCTTGTATACTCATCCATCCCTTACTCAAGTACTACAATTCTTTAGGCCGTTTTACACGACACTTATATCAGTACGGAAAATCGACCTCAACTCTACGTACTCAAAGTTGAATACTGAAAGTCTCGGATGAACCCTTTCAACCGACTATGCAACTATCTGATTCGATTTCTGAACGGCGCATGCGCAGGAGCTATTTTTTTTGTTTACATTGTTTAGGCGTTTCTATTGAAGCTTGTTTTTCACGCTCCCTTGGGTAGTGATGGAAGAATCCTTCCTGTTTTGAGACGAAGGAACGGCTGCAGTATTTGCGTGCAGTGAATTACACGACGCCGTTCATCGATTCCAGCTACGCCACCGGTATTTCCTTGAAACGGTCTGCTCGCCTGTGATTGCTATTTGGATGCGAGACTCGGATGAAAAATAAGTATCATACTTATTTCTGTTTTCAGTACTGCAAGTTGGATTCGATGTATTTATCCTGCACGGTGGAGGCATTTACTTGAACCGATTTGAGAAGTAAGTTTTGGGTCGATTTTCAGTACTGAAATGAGTGTCATGCAAAACGGCCTTAACTCTACACATTCGCAAGGAAAGCTTTAATATATCATGAAACGGACAAAATATGAATTTAAAAAATTGCTCGCAATGCCAAAAACCCCAAAAAATCAAACAATCACTGAAGGAACAAGCATTGAGACTATCACTATTCTTCTATTACTGCATGGCTCTCTTTGGTCTGAAAAAACGAATGGCCAAAGTAGTCCGAAGGCTTCTTAATATTGATACAGTTCCTTAGGTCACGCATATCTTGTTCGAGATGCAAAGATATACGGAACGGAATTCAAAGCAAGGAAAACAGTAAAAAACAGTAACAGTGAAAAGTGGAAAAAGAAATGGGACAACCCAATCGGAAATACCATCGGACATGGCTCTCTGGTAAGAGCTGTCACCGAATGAAAAATGAATGGAAAGATTGGCGAATGGAAGAATCATATGATCAGTACGAAGCAAGTGGTGAAGGATGAAAAGGACAAGAATCATATAAAGATGAAGAGGTTAGCTAATAGAAGAATCGAGTGGGGAATTGAGTCAAACCAATATCCTGGCTGATAATGATACGCCATTCCTAAGTTGCACCTCCATACCAAAATAAGACACATCGGTTCATCACAAAATTCTCTAGTACCACGCAGGTATTTGAGGAACTAGGATAGTGAATCCCACGGGTTATAAAAATGTAATTAATAAGAGATCAAAACTAATGTGAAGGGAATAACTCTAGCCCCAAATTACAGATGTGGGTTAGGCAACAAAGAGGTTTCAAGATTATTACACCTCAGAGAGTCGAGATAATAACAGCTTCGAGATATGGGATAGAATTTAAGGCATGAACCTGGAGGCTAATTCAGACTATTTATAGAATTATGCACTTGGAAAATGTCATAACGCGGTGCGAGACTCGGCTCGGAATTTTGCTAGCAAAAGGACATAATTCTACCAAGATTCTTGAGTACATATCTTGTTCGAGATTGTTTCCTCGATTCGAATAGTCTAGCCCTGGATGCTTGCCCCCTAAATTGCGCCAGTGAAAAAAATGAAACTATACTAAAACTCTATATAGGAAGGAGGAGGAATCATTCACGAGGTACCCAAAATTCGCCAACATTGGTAACATCGAGGCTGTGATGCCACAGGGACGACAAATCAGATTTTGCCGAGGCCTTTACGCCTGAAACGTCATTTCGAGGTTCAGCAGTGTCTTTCATTTCTTGCAGCAAATGCAATTCCCTTTCAGCAGTGTCTGTCTTTCCTTAATAAGGTTGCACGAACAATTCTTCACCCCATACCTGAGAATGTTGTGGCTACGCCATATCGGTCGTTTAAGTCTCCAACATCGCTACCGGCGTTTAAAATTATATATTTACGTGTAAATTTCAGATATATTAGAAAAAATATCAAGAAATGCTAATCTCGAAATCTATAGGTATTTTTTCATAAAAAAATTAGAGGAGCTTCCATAAAATACAATATAGTGTTTTGAAAATATTACTCATTTATTTTCCAGCTCTCGAAACTAACCTTTTGGTTGTTTTAATGCATATCCAGACCCCTTGAGGAATAGAACTTAAATATTGACGTGAATACTTATTATCGAAAGTTGCCTGCCATTTAGGATAATTTTGATGAAGGATTCGTACTTCCTTACACTGCCTTTTCCAAAAAGACTACTTTCCCTCACCACTTTTCTTTTCTGAACCTACCTCCCTTCACACTATCCTAAACTGTGCCTTAGTATCTTCTTCCTTATCATTCTCGCTTTTCCCATCCACAGTTCTACCTTCAATACCGACCTTCAATATTTTAACATTCATAACTACTTCTTCCACCATATTGTTTAACAAACCAGTTTCTACCTCCCCCACAACAATTTGTACTCCTTTTCGTCCATCGCTTGATCCTCTATCATCCACTCCTGCATTTCAAATATTTCTGTTCTATTCTCGTGATTTCTCGGCTAAGAGTTCTCTGGGTTTCGGATACCAGGGCAAAATCGGCACGGCGATGGGTGCACATGCAATTGGCAGCGGGCCCATTCCGATCAATTAAGGGTGGATCTGGCAACAGCGGGTATGGGCTCGCACCCAGTTTCCTTTCCTACGGCGGTGGCTGCCCACAGCAGTCGACTCACGGCCGGTGCTTTGGTCGCGTCGCATCGGAGGACCCCGAGGGGAAGGTCGGCCGATCCCTATCCGCCGAGGGAAGGGAGGGAAGACTTCTTTCTTTCTTTATATGGTCGAAATAGCGAGACAGCCAGTTACGCACGCGGAATGCTTATCAAGCACATGCGTATCCAAATAAGATTCATCTTAAGAAACGCTCGGGACGTTGTGATGACTGAGATACTGGCCTCTTTAAACAACGGCCAGGGTTCGAATCCCGGTGATTCAAGAGCCATACTCTTTTTGCCGGATGGGACGTTGGACTGTGTCGATTTTTTTGTTAATTTGACATAGATCGTTTAACTTTCGATCGCAGAAATTGGTGAATTTAGCGAAAAATACGGTATGTTAATGACTTATTTTTCGTGTCATTTTATTCCTTGTGAAATTACGCATAAAATATCAGTCTTTTGCAAAAATGACATGTCACTATGGTATTTTTAAACTTTATATTCCCATGTGATGGCCATTCTCGCCGTTAATCGTATGTAATTTCAAATGCAATTAGTGCTAAAAGGAGTATGAGTTGGTATAATTATCTTTACTTTATTAGATAGATGAACTTTAGTTCCATAAGTGCTGAAAATATTAAAAAAATGACATGACTTTCACTTTTCGATTCAACCTTATTAAGTGCTATTGCTGTAAATTCACATAATCACTAGCTGCTCTTCCGAAACAGTAAAGTATACCTTCATATGAGCTCATGTGCAATGCACTTACACGATAAAGATGCTAGAAATACGATGAAGGCATGCAGGCCAAGAGATCGGGGGAGCCAATGAACTTCGACTGTTGTCCGCCGACTGCGCTGCATACCAGACCGTCGCCCACGGAATATTTAGAATATCAGGCGATGGAGGAGGAAATGATGATTGTGATGAGATATCGGTGTTATATCATTGGCGGGAGACATTTGCGGGGCATGTTCAAGGGGAAGCGGTGGGCGAGCGGCGAAGCCCACGCGGGAGAAACCAGAATGGGATCACACAAAGCATCTACGCCAGTGGTCATCGTCACCGTCAAGGGACTTACGTCGCCGGGAAAAGCGATTGAGGAATTTTAATCTTCCCGGGTCCGAAGACGAGGACATCGAGCGAGAAAAAAATGCGTAAATATTTTAATATTTCAGATTGATGAGACCGCGACGACTAAAAGAACTCATTTTAAGCAATTATTAATTCCTAGAAACCTCGAGTCCTTCACTCATAAAAAGTTAATTTTTGGAAATAATTTTGTGGAAATTGCACGTGCATTACTTCAGCTTTCACTCATAAGTTTTGAACCGTAGGAAAACTAGAAATTTTGCCTATGCGTAACTTCCAAGTATCCGAGATATATTTTTAAAGTAACAATCGGGAAAGTTAAAAAAAAAGAAAATATTAAGCTACAGTATACAACGCGGATGAAATCTAATTTACGCCAATCGTCATAGGGTCATTTATATTTTTCAAAAATGCATATCACAGTTACTTTTTGTCTCTGTATCTTGGTAACAAGGATAATATGTTTTTCTAAGCCCAATAAAATGAATGCATGGGTAGAAGACCAGACAAATAATTTCATGGCATTAAAGAAACATTTCACAAACCAACCTCCGGGTTGAACACTGATCACAAAGAAAAATGTGTCACGATAAAGTGGAAATGTTTCAGTATCAAAACAACAAGAAGCTACTTAATGGAAAAGAAACAGCGGTGAGAAGAATTTTACGATGCAACAGACTACCTGAAGGAAATACCTGCTCACAGAGGTATATTTTCATGCACAAAATTTCCCAAACCTATTATAACGCCTTTTAGATAATGGGTAACTATTACAATACATGGGTAGCCTTATGATGACGAGCATTAGTTCTCATAAGTTATAAGCTTTTGGGTTAAGAATAAAGATGTTCTTTTCAAGGAAGTTACCAATTGGCAGCAGAATTACGTTAACAATACAAATGAAAAAAATCAAAAGCACTGCTGCTTACATGCAACGAACCACTTTAAACTAATTAATGGAAATAATTTCTGTGAAATAAACTACAGCATTAAAATGTTAGACAGAACCTAGAAGTGGCTAATTTTTTGGAGTAATGTTGGCTTCCACGTCTGTAAAAATAATTATGTCATTATTATCAAATATGCAAAAATTATTGTAAACGTAGGAGTGTGTCAGCAGAAGCTGTTATACTTTAGGGAATAGGTTTTGATAAGCACATAACAACTCGTGGAATATCATTATTATTGATTCATGCCAGGAACAACCGTTAATGTTACAAATCTCTTACCGTGAAGTTATTTTGGCATGCTATTCATTAGCGTAATGAGAGCAGGAATTTTTCAGGTAAAAATGTTTTTCTTTGTACTTCTTTGTGAAGGTAAATGATCATATTCATATAAGTCCTATTTAGAAAATTGATAAAATATTTAACAGCAGTAAACGATAATATTTGTCAAAAAGATGCTTCAAAATGCATCTCTCAAACACAGAGTGAAGTTAAAACGAAATGGTTGACTGAAATATATAATTTTTAGGAAAATGTATTATTTTAAACTCCATCATGACTTTCCATGTAACTATTTTCCAAATTTTCAGCTTTCTATGCTATCACTCCTCTCAACAATAGAGAATGAAAGCCTCACTTAATGCATTGTGCCTGCCAACAAATTTCCATACGATCCCTGACTATTCCATCACTTCTTTTAGTTTTTCCATTTTAAATATTTCTTAAAGAATAGTATTGGGAAATAGTTATTAAATTTAGAGCAAGAACACACCTGATGTCTATCTTCATGGTACATGAAAATGAGAATGGAAAAGGTTGGAAAAGAGTTTCACAGTGGTGAGTACAAGGTATCATGCTTATTTTCCTCTTTTAACAGCCGACATGCTTATTCATCAATGGAGCACGATATTAAAATTTTGATAACGAAGATTTGAAGACCAATATATTTTTTCGAACATTAAATAAACGAAGCGACCAGATCTGGCAGACACCTTGCAAATAAGTAAGCGAAGGCTTTCACATACAGCCACAGGATTTCAAAACTACCGAATGCTCCGGTTTGGCTCAATTTGCTCACCATCCTCCTGAGCAGGTCTTCATCTTGGATGCTGGAGAGGTCAGCGCCCTCCGGAGGCAGGGAGATCTGCTGCTGGGCCCCAGCCGACGCCCCGACCTCCGCCGCCATGCTGTCCTCGACTCAAATCCTGCCCCCCTAAGGGACACTTCGCCACCCTCGCGGCCACGACTCCCTCTCCGCCTGCAAAAAGGAGAAGGCTGAGTGAAATCCTAGCTGAAGTGGTGGTGATCGCTCGTTCAAGGAACGAGTTCTCATGCCTCCAGAATACTTCTTTTAACCCTCTGTAGACCATCTACATCTACATCCCTGCAAGCCACCATAAAGGTTTGTGGCAGGGGGTGAATGCTCACGAAACATGCACTACATATCATGCATAAAAAAAGGATTAGCTTTTGTATAGGTACTGTTCAAAACTACACTATTTAAAAACAAGATAAAAATAGCAAAGCATACATGAAAAAACATGCTGTTAGTTGGGTTAGCTTTAAGTCCTTATACCATCATGCAGCTACCAATGTTATCCATTGCTACACTCGTACAGGATATATTTACCGCTATTCATATCCCTAATAGTGTGAGGAAAAAAGGACATTTTGAATCTGTCAGTTCGGCAATCTATTTCTCTAATTTTGTGATTATGGTCCAGTATACCATAGTAAGTTGGGGTCCGCAAAATAGTTTTAACATCATCACTGAAAGTATGGTCTTGGAATTTGTTTAAGACCACTGGGACTTTAAAGTCTCAGCGATTAAGTTATTACTTTGGGAGCAATAGGATATTAAGTAATATATTTAGAAAAATAAAGCTTTCAAGTGATTGGGACTTTAAAATCCTAGTGGACAAGAAAGGGGTAACCCACATCCCTCCTGGGAAGTCTTCGACGGCTCACCGTCCCACTGAGAACACGAGAAGAAAATAATCAAGGTAATGAGTGATCAAACCTCCATTACTTTCCATGATATAAGTTCTAATTACATACCAAAGTGCATTATACTTACTGTACGTTATACATTTCACTAAATACCTATACAAATGCTTATTGCCGACATGATAGCTATTTCTGAATACTTGGAAAGTTGACGTATTCACGAGGGATTAGCATAAAAAAAGCGGAAGGCAGAAGTGCCATTATCTATCTTCTTTAGAAAGCAAGTAACTGATGGAGACTCGATAATGGTATTCACCAGAGTGCCCCGAGTACTAAGCGCAAAGGTGTGTCAATGCACAGTCAGGGTAGAGAGACAAATTTTTTTCCTGTGTCGTCTAAGCTTTCCCAGAGCGTATTTGTCCCTAAAAAGTATTATTAAGTCCAAAGACCTATCCTGGATTTGAACCGGAAACCCCCAGTCAGTAGCCCAACTCTCAACCCGCCTCTCCCCCCCGGGATACCAGTTCCCGGGGATGAGATATTAGTTTAAAAGGTAAATATATTGAAGTAACTGAATAAGTGAATTTAGCAGAAGTGATGCCATTGTGCAACTATCGTCAATGTTACCTTTCGCCATTTACTAACGTATCCAGCAAAAAAGAACATGTTTCTGTTATATTCAATGTCAGTTCATTGAGGGTTATTGCTCCTCACGGTGGGTTTGACCAGAGGCTGGGCAGTAGAGTGCGGGATATTTGCAAGGGTCTCCATTCCACTGATCGAAATTTCTCTTCTGGAGGAGAGTATTCCGGAACTAATGCATGCTCGTGGAAAAGGCTAAGGGAAATAAATCCCCTTCCGCGTATGACGAGCATTTGTTCACCTTATTCAATGAATTTATGGACTAATAAACCTACTCCTGAGCTCCATCACACACACTTCAAATCTGTTTTCAGGTTTTATTCCGCAAATATATGCAATGCCTTAGCTTGATCAGACCGCTACCCTGCCCTTTACTGCAAAGGAAATAACTAAAATTCAACAGTGACTTCTATACCAACTTATGACTTGGGCGAAGAAGTTGATGATCATCTTCCTATAGAGTTATTTATCCTGATTTCTGGTATTGATACACGTACCAATGTATAAGTAACACAACAAGAATGCCCAAGATTTAACAATGAAAATAAATAGAGAAGAAATAATGCAAGGCTTAATAATTTGACTTAAATGAGCAAACATAACTAAAGAGAAATCAAGACCAATTTTTGCAAAATGAGCGCCGTTTCTTGCCTTATAGTACATAAAATTGAAACGCACCACTACGTTTAAAAACCCGGCGATTCAATGTTAACCAAACATGGAATCGTCTTCCAAACCTCCAGATTAGAGCATACGCTTGATTCACAGCCGAATAGGAACTGATGTCTAATTTGTCACAACGAAAAGGAGTGCCCACGCGATGAAAATGGTCACGCGGATCACCAAAAGTGGATGTGCTTTATAAAATTACAAGTATGGTTGTATGAGATTATTTGCAATGTCAAAATAACCGATTGAGTGAGATAAGAAGTGTCAGAAGAACACATCGAAAGAATAAGAAATCAGTCACAATGCACTTTTGACACGAATGAAGGAGACTGGTTGAGAGGGTATCGTTCGTCTCCATTGTGCTATGAATAGATATAGAGTTCGAAGGAATCAATGAGCTTCTTCACAATTTTCAAGGTTTTCAGGTCTGAATAGGGCCATTAGAATCTTTCCTTTGAGATATGAATGGATTAAGAGTGCATTGAAGAAAGCCATGGAACGAATCTTTTGGTCGCCACCCACAAAATTCTGGATATGGTATGATGTGCCCCTAATCATGAAGAACCCTAAAGTGGTCTGAAGAGGAAATGGATTGGCATCGTCATCACCACACTCGTTTTTTAATGTCCTTCAAGGAAGATCAGAGTAAAAAACCTCGTTAGAGTAATTTAACAACATAATATCATACTTAAACACCACCTACACTAAAAAGTTGAAGGTAAATATTTCGCTGTTTAATGTAAATTTTAATGGGCATCTTTAGTGTACAGCATTTTTGCCGAATAGCTTCCTAGAGCCTTGCTTGTACTTCCCCTTTTTTACTGTTTTCTTACCAGAATTTCATAATTCACAGCGGCTAACGATATCCTATTGTTCCTAATCAAATGTTCGGTTCACCCACAAGGCATCCTCTCATTTTCCTTCAAGAATCTCCTCTCTTCTTTCCAAATAAGCTCAACATTTCACAATTCAAAATAAATCAGGTTTAAAAACACGCTATTAAACTAGGTGAACACATTATTGTAATGGCGCTCCCTCAATATCCACCACTAGCAAAACGAGGCGATAACTGATTAGATGAATGGAAGGGAAAATTGAATTTAAAATTCGTTCGATTAGATCCCTCCTTATGCACCACCTTCGGGCGTCGAAATCTCGCAAGCAGCGTGCAGTTCGAGTGTTCATGGGGAAGAGGGAAGACAGGGAAGAGAGAAGGATTGTTGTAGTATGATCGTACAAAGGCGTGCGGAGCGAACTGGGAGAGGAGTATGAGCATCGAAGGGGACTGGCATTAATCGGGGGAAAGGGTAGGGGGGAGGGGTGGGGTTTGAGGGTTCGTGGGCGTTGAGGAGGCGTGGACGCCGACGGAAAACACTTTGAGATCGCCGGCGACGCGGCGGCGGGGAGGGAGGGAGAGGAGGAGGCGTTGTTCCCGGGGCGCCCACGCGCCAAACTCCCCGTTCCTCATCTTTTTGCAATCGGAGGAAATACTTCCATTGGAAGAGGAGGGGACGATTCTCGGTCGGCACCTCGAGAAAATACCGTCCGGTTGGGTGGCGATTGTTGGGCAAACACGTGCAAACTATTTCACACCATCCCCAACTTCACTTGCCGGACCTGGCGAGATTGGTAACAACCATACAACCCAAGTAATGGACGCTGAGCTTGTTTAGGAATTATGTTTAATATTTAGTTAGGTCAGACGATGCTACTGTATTAATCTCTGGAGTGAAAAAACCCTTGAAGTTGGAGCACCTTAAAAACTAACGCTTCCACTGCCAATTTATTTGCAACACTTAAAGCAATTTTCATTGAGTAAATCTCCACATGCCAACACATTTCGCCGACCGCTCTCCACCTATTTCATGCATCCCTGACGAAAAGTAAATTTAACCGTGTACTCTTCCGTTTTACTCGGTCCCTCTGAAACGAAGGCATTATCTAAGTTTTATACATAAAGCCGTGTAAGGTTAAATAACTCTATTCAATGATGAAGACGTAGATTATGACATTACGGAAGAGAACTCGGAGTCGAGAAATACATCAATAATCACGTGATCGACAAGAATCTTTCAAGTCATGAAGAAACATGAATAAATGTATGAAATCGCACATTTTGGTCATTCTGGGCAATTTACGGTAAGCATTCACATTGTCAGTAAAAAGAAATACGGTGCAAAAATCTCTCCTAAAGTTTTATGCAGACGGTCAAAACTGTATTGATATGGAAATGTATGTGAAGGAACTAAATGCCAAGGTGAAGAGCGAATTCTCAAGAAAAGCACAAAAACAGGCCTTTATCGCGGTACCGAAAAAAATCGAGTTTGACGTCGAAACAAGGACAAGGAGAAGGTGGGGAGGATTTAGCACCTTCGTGTGCGACATGCCCACGCCAAACAGGGAACAAGAAGTGTTAGGATTTCGGTGAGTTATGGGTGCGGCGAAGCTTCCGAACATGGCTAGGTTGACTGTTATTGTGCTCGTCGCAAAATATATGTGACCTTCAGAGTGAGCTGACCACTGCATAGGCAAAGTAAAGCACAAAAAATCGTGATTTATGATGCTAACTTATCACATCAGCCGAATCTAAATTTACATCTACATAATATCCTGCAAGCTTCCATAAAGGTGTGTGGCGGGGGGTGAATTTACACCAAGCATGCATTAAATATCATGTATAAAAATGATTAGTAATTAAATTCTAGTCTAAACTTCTCAATTTAAAAAAATAGCAAAGCAAGCAGGCAAAAACATACTGTTAGTCAGGTTAGCTCAGAGTCCTCATACCAGCATGCAACTACATATGCTATCCATTGATACACTTGAATTTATACTCTTGGATATATTTATGGCTATTCATATCCCTAATTGTACGAGGAAAGAAGGGCATTTTGAATCTGTCAGTTCTAATCCCTGACAAGGATCGAGGAATGATGATGAAGAAGGACAATGAATCGCTGACAAGCAGGACAATCTAATAGAAATGTATGTACCTTCTCAACGATGTATACGTTCCCGAATTACGATGAATGCATTATGAGGATACAGCTTAATTTTTCTGGCTTATGGTACGGTTGATTCGACTAGTTTAAGTGTATATAATACTTCAAAAAAATCGTTCCTCGTTTTAGCCGTACAACATGGGACCTAGCTGTGATTCATGACGCAAAAGATGGCACATTTCACAGGTCAGGCACCAGATATGAATGATTTAATCCTTATACATTCAACCCTCCATCAACGGACACATCCAAACACCGGACGCCTCATAAAATCGGACATTTTTTTCAATCCCGTGCAGCAGGACATGGAAACTTCTTGAACCTCAGATGTATGGTACTAACACCTGCAAATAGTGGACACTCTCATCAACGGACTAGGACAACAAAGAGAAACATTACTCCTTCAATCACCTCCATCAACGGACACATTCAACGATCTATCCTGTAAACATTTCTATTCCCTGCAGTGATATTTTTCCGTACCAAACCTATCCACCATTCGGAGGTTTGACTGCATACTTTATGCCATAGCTTATCAGCCTGGGAGCACAAACTTTTGACATCAAGTCGTGACCGAGGCGTGTCGTCTAACATCACCCCATGCGGTAGTGGTTCTCGATCAAAAGTTGAACCTCGCAGACAACGGCACTACTAGGGACTCCAGTCTAGAACTCATATCTCCGAAACGTGATTTACCGCTTCCCGTTACGAAATCCGCAGCGGTGCTACGCAAATCTCCTTTTTGAGCGCACAGAAGGGGAAAGACAAACTGGAACAAGGGGGAGAGTTGGGAGATGGAAATGGAAAAGGTGAGATGAGTAAGAGGAGGGGAAAAGGGGGGTGCGGGCATGTGCGCGGCAGAAATGAATAAAGGAGCAGTCGGGAGACGAATAAGACGGAGCGCGACACTGCGCCGTCTGTCACATCAATTACTGCCCTGCGAGCAGCGTGTGTGCGAGTCTCATCCACTCCTCGTGGAACCTTTTAATATCCAAATGAGCGGCGTCGTCCGCGCGGAACCCTGTCCGTCGGCATTTCTATCTTAGGCCTGTTCCGTCCGACGACGACGAGACGAGAGAGAGGATGATAGGCACGTACGCCCTTCCGTGAAGATGTGCGTGCGTGTGCGAGCAGGGGAGTGGCATTTAAAGCACAAAACGCACGCGACGGCGGAATATAATCCTGTTACTCACCGAGGGATTTCACTTCGAGATAACGTATCGAGAGGAAAAGTACCTTGAAAGCGATGACACATCCGTGACGTGTTTAAGATGCTTGGCGCCCTAGATATCGTATCGAGGATCCGATCCGAAGTTTAAACCACCTTTGATTACAATTCAATGATGCTCTCTCTAACAGAGCTGTTGAACGATACACTTAAACTACCGAGAAATGTTGGCATAGTTTATCTGATGAAGTGATAATTTTAAGCACTTATGAATATAGAAAATCGAAGCAATGACGTCGCATCAGTAAGCAACAACACACATAGCTCCAACTGCTCCATCATATTCATCAGTTTGCCTCTTGTTATTTGGCGGCTTTCATTCGTGTCCTTTGTATAAGTATGTCATGTTTACGGCTGTAATGCAGGTAATAAACTACTAATCTATCAGAATATCAAAGGTGCATATTTTCCTTTATTTCATATTATTTTTCCACATATTGCATTAGTTTAACTATACAGGCTATCATTGTACTTAATAGCTGAAGTTTGATATATTCAATGGTTACAAAGTAGCTACATTAAACCTAAGCGGAATTAACCTCTGGCATTCATAAAAGCAGATTACCTATTCAGAAAAAATTGCCTATTCCGGTCAACATGAATGATATTTTTTCCTGTGAAAACTGTACTCGAGTTTGAGTTTTACAATCAAAGAAGGTCCTAGAAAGCGATGGTTGCAAATAAAAGACGGCGGTGTGCATGTTGATTTTGAACTTAACCACAAAAAACCAAAAATGTCTGCTTTTGCTTCATCTGGCCCAAAAGAAAACACTAACGCCAAATGTAATGCCCAGTATTTGCATCCAGATAATCCAAAGTATACAGTCTCCCATGCGAAAAATGCATTTGTGGGAGGTTCGTCATGCCTACCACAGATGGAAATATATTCATAGTTTGAAGAGATAATGAAGGTCGCAAGAATTTCAGTTTAAAACCTCGGACTCAGGATGCATGTAACTTGACGTATCTACTTCCCCTGCGCGTGGGCAGTGATATATGCGTTGCTGGGCAGCGAGAATTCGCATAGCAACGAGATGCAAATGAGGACCTCGGGGGAAAAGGACTATCCTTCCACTGGATAGGGGAAGAAAGATTCTAATCACCCAATCAGCATTAAAAAACGTTAAATACGCTCTTATCTCTGGTGTCATGTTGCTCCTGGATGAATTATGATCCGTAGATGCTGTATCATTTGTTCACACCCTTCCTTTGTAAGAAGTTATTTATACCCGAGAGGGGAAGACAGGGAGTTGCTCAAAGTAATTCAATTGCAATATGGGTCCGACTTTTCAGACGCTTCATTGTGGAGGAATGTTAATTGTTTTACTGAAGAAAATTAGGTTATTTTACCTCCTTTACTCTGCAAGGTTAAAGAGGATGTTAGCTACTGGAGCAATGCTCACAAACGAAGTATGATGCTTTGGTGAACAGCCAAGATCTTATATGACTGACTATTTAATAAGTTGCAAATGAAGCAATCCATACTCGGCAAAGTGACTATGGTTTATGAACATTTACCTGCCCTTCAAATCATCCAAGTTGTTCTTAAACAAATTTAATCAAATAAGGCAGCGGGAATAATAGCTATTTAATACAGGATGACTTATAAATGAATATGCTATGAAGTTAGGGAAAAATTATCTCGAATGAAAATATGATAAGCTCCTTCATTCAAAAGTGATACTGGATAATACAGCAGTCACCATATTTCAGGAAAAGAAAATAATTTCCAATAAATAGAAATAGAAATACAGCACACGCTACTCTACAGTATAGAAATGAGAAAAACTATTATCCTTCCGGGGACGATGCTCACCGTTTGCTTCGTTCACAAATATCAATGATTTTTCAATGCACGCAATTTTCCATAATTAATTTATGTTTAAAGGTTCGGCACATTCCAATACTGGGGCTGAGATTTTTAATCCATCCAAAACTTATTATTATAAGATTTTAAAATCTGTTCTGATTTAAAAATGATAATATTAAACTGTCTCAGAATTGGAATGATTTATACAGAAAAAAAGAAAGCCTCCGCACAATGAATGAACCCGATTCTGAATAGCAAAGGTTTCAAAACTAAAGAAAAAAAAGAGAGCCCAAACACCAATGAGTAGGCACGTGTGAATGAAACTTCAGAAATACGTTACAAAAAAAAACAGAAATGACGAAGCGTACGTAGGCAAGCGTGTCGCTTTTCGATTTCGCTACCCACTCGAAATCTGCGAGGATCGTGCCATATCCGTTCAGAGTGGGCATACGCCGCTTTCGCCTACTCCAGATGTGTAATGGCGGTCTCCGAGGTGGGAAGTCTTCTCGCCCATCTCGGAGGGGAGATGAAGGCGGGGGAGAGAGAGAGAGATGACGAGAAAAGACGGCACAAACAGATCAAACAAAGGAAATCGATCGAGGGATCAAATGGGAGACTTAAGCGCAGGAAGTGTCGGAGCCTTTCTATAAATGGGATTAGCATGGGTAAGACGATCGGTAATGGAGACGATTGCTGGAGTGAGAAGTTGCTGGCAAGAAGAGAGGAGATTATGGAAATGCAAGCAAAAGGAACTCCTTTGATAAGTTGCGCAGGGAAAGCCTCGTTTTCAGTGCATATCAGCCCTGAGGTAAGACTGGGTTTTTCACTTGAATATTATGGAATAACAACAGTAAAGTGAACGTAAGCTATATGATTATAGCTTACGTACATTTCATAACGTATGTACATTATAGCTTCTGTATTTATACGCTATATTTAACATTTGTTTTAGGCATATATAAAATGCATTCGTCAGAATAGATTCAATTGTTAATTTTTATTTATCTGGATGGTATGCATTCGTACCGTGTAAAATAAAGGTTTCATATTCCAAAAATAACATGAAACCTAGTCAAATATTGAATGAGGCCTTATGATAGGGTGTCAAGTAAAATAATACCACGATAAATGATGTCATCCCATATACAGTGTGTCACATTCAAAGAAGAACTCCATAATTCTTCCTATAGAGAACTTTATATGATACATTTGGAAAGTAATTACGCAATAGGTAAACGATGACAGGCAATTCTGAAATACTTCATGTGCCATGAGCGAAGGATGAATACCATACTTGAATTGATTCTAACCTAATGTGTATATTTAAGAAAAAACCTCTGAATATGCATTCCTTCATTTATTTTATAGAATGCAATTGCTTAAAAAATACGAAAGGGCTCGTGAGAACATTTTCTATTCCCCAATAAGTTCGGATATAACAGATCAATTTATAAATAGGTAAGAATATTGTGCCAAAAGTATTTATTCAAAACGACAAGAAATGACCACTCTACCTATGCAGGAAAAGTTACCCGACTACGATTCCAGTTGTAATTAGAGATTAATGTCTCATCCACCACTCCAGAAAAGATGTTCACCGACATAGTTTCAATTAACATGATGTTAATAAATTAAAATATTTCAAAAGTAACATTTTTCTAAAATAAAACACAGCATCAAGGACCTAGGCACACGATTATCTTTTGAAAGAAGATTTTGGACCCTGTATAATCCATTTAAATAATAATAATGTTTATTGCTCCAGCAAGTTATAAACAATACAAGAAAATAATATAATAAACGAATTTCATCTATTAAAGCCGTTACACATATAAGAGCCCACAACTAAATGTTCTGATAGAAGTAGCAGCTTAGTGTGGATATTGACTAGACGAACTGCAATTTACCCCGACGTTGTTAGCATGAGTGAGCTATATGAGTCATGCGTAAATGAAATGAGCCAGAAACACAAATATTAGTGACACAAAGCAATCCAAACCAATTCTTAGAAAATGTTCATATTGTCGCTCTAATAACATCACCCTGACTTGAGCTTATGTAAAATCATTTCGGAAAATACATTTTACTAGATTGAGTGGAAAATACAAAGTTAAAAATCAATATTAAGAAGAATTTTCCAGCTACCAGGATATAGTGGGCATTATTACTCAACGTAAGTGATCTAAGTTATTATTTCTGTGACGAATAACTTACTTGCACGCCCACGAATCTTTTTCCCTCCATGCATTTCTACGAAGGGCTTCAAATGAAATCGCAGACAGCGAGATAAGTGATAAGGATGTGGAAAGTTCTCCTAACAGCACTGGGGTCCAGAAGAGATTTGTCCCTTCTTACCGAAGTAGTATTCGTCCCGTTAGGCGTAAGCCACGCGATGACGTAACCCCCGACTGGGCTCAGAGAACGCACGACTGAACACGCCCCCTCTGAAGTTTATACTACCGCCGCACATGAATAAGCTAAGGGAGTAGAATTATTCGTCCCTGGAGCTGCGATGGCTGGTGTCAAGGTTAAACAATAGATGCTCGGAGGCTTTGCAGAGGGATGTGAGGCCTCGGAGGAGGGAGAAAAGGGGGTGGTTGGTTGGTGTGCGAGTGGGGGAGGTTGAGGGGGGAGCGTCGGAGAACAGGGTGGATTCTGCAGTGGACGCCTTCCGCTTGCCATTTTTTTCATGCGGTCACTTTCCTCGCCGCAGAGCAACCTGCCCTTATTTGGGAAAAGAGGGAGCATGAAGATGACTCTGTACCTCCTACTACGGGGTAACACGTTCTTGATTGTATTTCAACAAGTACACGGAGGAAATTACTGGACTTTGATCACAAAACAGACATATCTCTACTTTTTGGTAGGTAAATTTTATCAGTAAGAAAGAGAAGTGTATAAATGACATTATTTAAAAAAAATCAATATATTCCGCCTGATGTAACAAGTTATATATAATGAACATTTTTGACTATATAGTAGTCTATATAACCTGCTATACATTAAATTTCTGTATTAAAATTCCAATTTTGTCTAAGAATAAAGATATATCCTAGAGAATTGCAAATAAAAATTTTAGTCTTAGTATTACGACACTTCGTTTTGTTTGCACGACAACTCAGTGATGAAAATTGTTCGTCTTGACACCTTAGGTGGCAGAGCAAAGGAACTAGATTAGTTTCATCAGGCTGAAACAGTTGAAAATAATTAATTAAATATCAGCCTATGAAAAGAAAGGAAAGAGCTGAGAAATACTTCCACTCCCGACTCTTTTAAAATTATCTCTATTGCAATGAAGCCAAAGTTATGAAATTTCTAATTCTTCGGGATTATCGCATTATTTATTAGGGAGGGGCACAACAAGTTAAAACTCATTGCACCTAAGTGAGGAATCTTTTTTGCTGAGTGGAAGTGCCCAAAGGCCATTTCAAATTCAAAGACTCGCTGATGCCATAGCTTTCTTTTCATAAATGAAGGGAAGTTACACGTTGAGATAATTTACACTGACCCGCAGTAAGAAAGGCTCTACAAAAAATAAATCCATGAACGAAGTGATATGACGAGAAGAGCGAAGCACCCTTGCTGGGAGAAAGTCATGAATGAGTGACGTAAAAAGCGGCTAAAAGTAAAAACGCACATTCGTAAGTATGCATTTTCTACACATTTTCACACTTCTAAGAAACGATTTTAATGTTCAAATAAGGTCCTTACCATGTGGAAAATGAGCATTACTATCAACTGATATAAGCTTTTCAACGCGTCACGTTTCCTCGTGCACCATTTAAGCCAGAATTGAGGATCGTTAGACTTAATACTTATGATTATCAGCTTAGAATGGAAACAGTTTAATTGCATTTACTGCATAAATTTACACAGAATGTATAGGAATTGGGTGTGTAAAGGAATTGAAAATTAGGTAATTGTAAATAATACATTCATACTTATAAAGCACGCTAAAATAACTCTATATAATTTTCATTCGAACTTTTTCTCTCGCAAATGAATTACTAGTATGCCAGTAATTTCATTTTAAACCAGAGATAACATACGAGAAAAGGATCAAGCGTAGAATGATTTTAATCGTATCCGCTTCAACAGGAATTTTCAGTTTGTTTAGCAAGATTTAGTAAGCTATGACAAAAAGGCACGTAGCAATCAACACATAAACGCATTCCGGTCCAATGATGAATGTTAAAAATAGCCAATAAAATGATCCCATTGCACCAATACACTACTAATAACATTCATGGTTATTAAAATTTTGGCCTTAAACCACTGAATATGAAAATTTAAATCACATATGCCTCAGATGAACACCTGTGAGGCTTTAAAAGCTCTTCGTCGGTTCAGTCCATGGGAATGATTTCTCTCTGCCACATTTTATGTCCTGTTACAATGGTGTAAATCACAGACGAGGCATTTTATCGCTCTTTTGCCTCATAAATATTGCTTATCATTAAAATGTCTCTCACCCCTCAAATTCTTTTGCTATTACATCGCCTTCCTTCCATTTCCGAAGCGTTTCAAAGTGGTCCAGACTGGACTTTAAAAATCCTCCTAACAGCGGCTGGAGTCTTCCAAAAAGGCATTGGGTGTCTCAATGATTCCCAATAGCCCGTCATTACCCCTTCACCGGATCTTGGAAACCTACGCGTTTCAGGATATTTTACGAGTTGAACGCTAAGGCGATTAGAAGCATTTCCGAGAGACGGCGAAACGGCCTCTAAAACAATCATTCAAATTCCCTCACATTTTGAAGCGTTTTCGCAAACAACTAGAGCTATGATCTATTCTGATGAACAACCACACTATCGTATAAACACAAACATTTATCTCTCATTGATGTGTTTAAAAAGCCTATAAACCTCAAACCAAAGAGTTTTGCTTGTTTTCGTTTATAACTTACAATTAGCCCTTAACTTCATCACAAAATGTTCATAATATTATGTGAAAGTGCCAATCAGATTTGTTACAAAAACTTTTTTCAATAAAGTTTTAACAGAGTAACCTATTGATGGTCGAAGTTTAAACCCGGGTAATTAAATGCGTTATTCCTACGCACTTGGCAAAAAATTAATATAATTTAAAATTAGTTAAAAAAGATGTTTACAAATAACACTCCGATAAATTTGCAAGCAGACTAATCAAATATGATTTCCCTCAGTATTTTCTTATAATATCTTTTTATTTACCTGGGAATTATCAGCTTAGTGTAACGATGTTAAAACATCGATAGGTCCAATGGCAAATATTTTAGGAATTAAGAAAAAATACCTTAAATATGCAAGTCAATTGAATATTGTATTTCTTCCATTACCTCAAAGAGGTAGTGGGTGGTTATTTTATGACTTTTGGCTTCGAATCATCTGCTCTTAACTTATTATATTTATTTGCATTTAAAGCCATTTTTTGAACCAAAGTTTTTGGTTTCTTAGAAAGAACTATCAAAGTACTAAGCCCAAAGCTACATGAAATTCACATATCGGGGGAGGGGGGCAGCCGTTTCCATTTTTGTCCAGTGCCTTTTTCCAATAAAGTGGTTTCCCAAGGGGAAGTCTACATTCACCCGGCGCCCCGCAAGCCAACGCAAAAGCGGGTGTTGCGGGGTGATATGGCACCATGTATCCATTACCGACGAGTAAACAGCTTTAAGGATGGTAATTACACCACCGGTTTCACTGATAAATCAACCAATTCACGTATGGGACACGGCAGCGGTGCATGAAATATCACAGCCTACTCTAAATAACATAACACAGATTCATACAGTACCATCCCATATTCGAACCACGCGGCATACCAGTCTGCATTCCAGGAGGGTTGTGTTTGAAACCGTCGGGGTTATCTCGGATATGTAACCAAGTAGTCAAGTGGTATAAACACGTATGCTTCGAAAATTTCGTGGTGTTAAAACCGATGTTTACTACCTCATTCATTGTTTACACTTGTGTTTTATCTCATCTGTGGGCTCCATAATCAAGATACACGAGGAAGCCTCAAGTGAAAGCAATTAATGATATTGTAACGAGCGATTCAGGCACACTAAATTTGCAAACTATTCGTGCTTTTAATACGTGAATACTTGGTTACCTATTCGAGATAATCCCGACGGTTTTAAACATCCCCCCCTCCCACGGGGTCTCTATTCTCTAGATCAGCCGTCATAAAACCTAAGCACGATATACGATATTATTTCATCCCCCCGTGGGAATGCTGCGCGAAAATACGCTAATGAGACTAATTGAATAAGAAGAATCGGAAAAGAAATACAGAATTTGGAAAGAATCAAATTAATTCATCAAAAATGTGTTCAAAATATACCAAAAATCCATATTTCGTTAGGATTAATGCAATTCACGGCTTCATTGAACACTAATTTGTTATTGCATCCTCACTGCCATTTTTGTGATTGTTTAGCATCGATCGACAGTAATGCTTTTCATTTACAAAAAGAAAATAAGGTAATGGTAACCAGGTGTGGAATCACGAATGCATCTTTCGCGTTATCGCAATCTTTATCGTTAACGCTTACCCCTAGAGTA
Source organism: Platycnemis pennipes (assembly GCA_933228895.1). Taxonomy (NCBI): domain Eukaryota; kingdom Metazoa; phylum Arthropoda; class Insecta; order Odonata; family Platycnemididae; genus Platycnemis; species Platycnemis pennipes. The sequence continues at coordinate 123,750,789 of OW121851.1, read as the reverse complement.
GCGAAGGGTTAACAATAACCGTCTATAAAATTCGCTCCACTGATTGTGATAAGCGATTTGAAGTGCTGTGTGAAATATGAAGTACGGAGATCCCGTTCTCTCTGACATTAATTAAATCAAAAAATAACGATAACACTAGTGCACGCCTTATGAAGAGCCATGATCGAGGACCAGGGGAAGAGTCAAGACCAAAGCTATGTTATAAAGATAAAAGTTTGAGGTGATAGAGTATTGTTATCTTGGAAGCCGAATAACTAGTTATGGGAGCAGGAAGAATGAAATAGCCAGTAGAATGGTCTAGACTAAGAGGTCATTCTACCCCTAGTCGGAAATACAAGCGTGGAAGTACGAAACAATGCACATATATCTGGAACAATACTCTTTAGGGCAATGAGGCATTGAAAATAACAGCAGCAAAGAGGTTGGAAGCATTCGAAATGTGATGAATGATGACGATAAAATATAATAATATGAATATAAAATTGATCGAAGAGTACCTAACGAAGTTGAAGAGTGGGAGTAAAGAGATTTTCTATTGAACGCTTTGAAAAGAAGACGGGGCATATTAATCGGCCAAATCTCGAGACTAGATGGATGAGACTACCGAGCAAGTTGTTGACGATTTGAAAGAGAAGAATCATGAAAATACAAAGACGTTAGCCCTTAGAAGAATCGAGCGAAGAGCTTCGTCAAACCAATCTTAGGATTTTTGACCCATGATGATGGCCTGCATTCAAGTTTTTATCGGCATGTTTTTTTTCTACGGCCCACTGAACAGTACTGAATTATCCAATTCACCTACTGGCCCCCACAGCATAGATATGGGGGCCCTGGCACTAGGCAACCACGTCGTCACCTTACTCATTACATAATGGAAAATACGAGTGAGGTAAGGACGATGAAAAAATAAAGAAAACGGAATAAAGGTTGAAGTAGCCGAGGCGGCGGTTTACGTCCATCGAGGCCGGTCGTGGGCGACGCCTTTGACCTTTGGCGACATCTTCCGTGGGGCGTGGGATGGCATTGCGAGGCCAAGGATTTTTAACAGCACCCAAGCGAGAGCGTGAGTCACGCTCGAAGGACTCTTGCGGACACCCCTCTGCGTTTTCCAATCTCGGGGGTGACGGAGGAAACGCAAAGGGTAAGACGAGGAAAAATGAGTGAGAGAGACAAAAAGCAGGAAAGATGACACGGAGGAAGATCTTTCAGATAAGCATCTTAGGAAAATGTTTCATTTTTTTTGGCAGCCCGAAATTGAAATTTCAGCGTTAGAGTGATTTCACCTTGCCTATATTTCTTTGAAAGAATAAAAATCAATTTTAGAAAATAAAGACAGTATTTCTTGAGTTTTGTTTTGAGTCACACCTCTTCGGGAGGGAAGCCTTAATTTGCACAAGGGTATCAAAGGACTCATCTAAGACAAAATAAATCACATACTTTTTTGAAGTGTAAGGAAAAGTAATCCAACACCCAAAGCGTAGACTAGGTTTTCTCTTTGTCAATACGATGTAACTCTTAATTTAAAAATATTTAAGGTAAAAGGGAGGTAGTTCTCCGGCCATATTTCCTGAATTCTCTAGGCGACACAGTGTAAATACTCTGAAATGCAGACTTCCTAAATTTAAACTGGCATTGCTTCAGTCAATAATGGTTTTCAAACTCAAACAAATTCATATATTAGAATATTTTACAATTAATAATATCACTTTCGTAAAAATGATGATACCCGATGAATTACAGATACCTGCAGGTACGAAAATATACCTTTCCTCCTGATTAAAGTAACTTTTATTTTATATTTAATTGCTTAATGTAGTTCTTTGTCCTTCAATATAGATATATTATCCTACTTGATGCCAAAAATTCAAAATTAGACCTCCTCTTAATGAGCTTTAAATCAGACTCTAGCCTCCAATAGGTACAAATTCGGAATTCTTCGGAGAATATGCTTTGATGGATGCGTGACTCAGAATACCTAAATGAATGCACTTTAATATCAGATAGGAAATGTTCTCTAGGTAGTGAGTACCTACTAATTCGTTGAAAGCTATGGACTATGGAAATATAATTAAAGACCATTTACTAAATTTTATCATCGGAACTCCCATAATTCCATACTACGGAATCAACTTCCCCGAGAGAATGCTGCCCGACGGAAATGAACCTTACATTGAGTGAGCGACTTAAGCATTCATGAGTTCGGAGCATGTCCATGTCATTCTCACCAGTTGAGGAGAGGACGAGATTCGACACAAGAGGGCCTCGGTATGGCCTGCCTCGGTTGTTAAAAAAATTAACAAGTAAGCGCCGGCGCAGGAGAGGTATGACACCCACCCATGCAACGCTCTCTGCCGCATCGTAATCATGCCATCGCAATTGGACCATAAAAGGAAACACTGGCGAGGAGCAAGGAGTGCTGTAAGGGAGGTTGGGATGAGAGAAAGAAGAGGGAGTGATGGTGGCGAAACGCGCAAAGGAGAGGGATGGAGAGAGGAAGGAAGGATCAAAGGGAGATAAAGCAGGGAAGAGGAATCGCCGAGACCCGAAAAATGGCAAGGGGGTCGGTAAGGGAAAGAATCTGTGGATGGATTAAGCGAAGGAAAAGAACGGGGGCGGAGAGACGATAGTCGGGTGGTTACTGCCCATGAAACATTTATGAGGACATCGAAATGCAAGGAAGCAAATACTCTCGGGAACGTGGGCGAACTGGAGAAAAATATTAATAAAGTACAAGAAGAACAATGACGGCATGAGCGTGGGCTGGAAGAAGGGAAGAAGACTCTGGGTAGGGAAGTATACGGGGGTGGGTGGTGGGGTAGGGGGAAGAGGGTGAAGGTATACGTCAGAGGAAAGGATGTTGAAGTTTCCTTTCCTCTTTTGAAGAGAAAATGAAACATCAGAACTCGCTTTCGGCGAGGGCCCTAAAGCAAGGTGGCGCTGGTGTCGCTCACCTGGTGCCGTATTTGTCGGGAGAAGTCGGCCACCGTCGGACGGGTGAGGACGAAGAAATGTTCAGCAAATGTTAGAGAGGTCTCGGGGCTGAGAGGGTGGACGCAAGTGGGAGGGTGGGGAGGCCGGAGTTTCGGTTCGGGACGTGGAAGCCTTTGGGAGCGACGGTGAGGAGGGGAAGAGGAGGAGGGTAGGGGGGTTGAGATAAGGGTGGGAGGGAGAGATCACGAAAGAACACAATAAAATGAACGTAGAACCGGAATGAAATGGAATCTTGACGTGCTCCTCTTGGTGGAGAAGGGAAGCCGGAATCAGATCGAAATGAGAAGGGATACGGTGCCTAAAAAGGAGGGAAGGGAACACGGCGGCCGACTCTCTTTTTTTTTCTATTCTTCATCGAGTAGCTGATTATCAGGAGTAACGCCATTTTCTCGTTTTCCGATCGCTTCGGGCGAGGAGTCGGGACTCGTTTCCCGAACAAAAAAAATGCATGAAATACATAGGGTATTTGGATAGGATAAATTGAATGTAGAAATTAATCTGAAGGTGATGTATCTAATTCATTCATTTGTTGAAATAGTGCCTCGAAAAAAGCGATAACTTGATAATCTACGAAAAACAGATCACAAGTGCTCAAACTGCCTATAATGTTACTTTGAACCTAAATACAATTTTATAGCTCTTTTTCACTGTTCTGCGATGCTTGGAAGAATTTCACAGGCAGGAAACCATTTGCCAGGATATTTTCCTCAAAAATATAGATAAAAATTCAACGAAAATATCGCGAAAGAGCAGAAAACAGACCCATTAGTGTCCGCTATAAAAATCGTACGACCTCGGAATTTCTATGAATTAACATTTTACCCCCAAGTTTTGAAAAAGTAATTTTTAAACGAAGAATGTTTTGAATTTGGTGTGAAATCAGAAATGGAAAACGATACTGAGTAATAAATCCTCCGTAAATTGAAATAAAAAATAACGACAGCTGATGATCTCCTGGTTACATTTAGGTTAATGTGAAACTATTTCTGAAGTATTTCCGTAAATATCCCTAAATACAGGGGTGATTCGACGTTTCTCCATTTTTTCTGAGGGTCAATGACGAGGTAAAATCGTTATAGCTAATGAATGCGATACTCTGATACATAAAATGATTGGCCTTATTTAAAAATACTATTAGGTGTTTATCAATCTAAGAAACCTAAAACAATCTAATAATATTTGCAAACTTACAATGGAACACTATCTCAAAATTAAAAATAATTTCACTGGATGTTACCTTGATGACAAAAATTAACTTCAGCGGGAGTACCTAAATCAGCTGATTTTTTTTTACAGTTGCGAATACCATGCGATATTAATTTCAAGAATATCATTATTTTATTCAAACGTATTTGAAACCACTGTATTCAGGAAAAAGATGGTTGCTTGTTGAGTGAAATGGTAATTCAAAAAAATTCTAAGCTGACAAGGTAGTCTCGCATTTAATTAAGAAAATGAAAGAAAGAACTCAAGTCATGGCCAAACCCAGATTAAGGCATGAAGCCATCTGTATATAATGTAACAGGTATTTGTACTTTTTCAACTTCCTCCCGCCCCCTTTATACCGTTCCGTAACATTCCCTAAAATCTCTCATAATTTCACTACTAATGAATTCTGTTTGTGAATGATTAATAGATAATTATTAAAAATGCTTTTTAACTTCACAATGCCATTTTTTATTCACTCATTATTGTGTGCATAAGCATTACTTTTTGTAATTTTGTAATTGAATTTGTAATGTATTTGCTATCGCGGAGGCGACTATAGAATCCTCGCAAGGAGAAGGGTTCACTCCCTTAAAGGAAGGGGGTGGGATTATTTGATAGAGTAGATGTTGAGACGCAAGGGGTAGACGAAAAGGCGGACGACGGTGTCTCGCGTGAAAGCGGGCGTATGACGCCCTGGGAGGGAGTCATCCCGCGGTTCCGAGCATCCGTTTGGCGAAGAGGCTTACGGCGGCGGTGGGAGCACGCAGGGAAGATATGGGGGAAGACAATCCCGGAAAAGGAGAGGTGTCAAAGTGTAGGCGGAATCTCTATGTAGCTACTTGGGAAGAGTGAGTGAGGGAATACAGAGAGTACCGACGACACAAAGAAATCAAAAGACTCATGGAGGAAGATAAAAAAGGAATTGTGCATTATACTGTTTCCAAATTTACTTTTAGACTGACAAATCAAGTACCTAATGCACTGGCTTGGTAATCCAAAGTCTGTAGGTTCGATTCCCGCCTCATACCTTCCTCTCAGGATTAGGCCTATGATATGTTTGGTTACACGATGCAATATGATCTTGGTATTTGGAGCAGCTAGAACATAATTCTATAGAATTATTATTTTACATTCCCCTAAGAACATGAGATGGTAGTATCAAACAAAAAAGTCTCTGAAGGACCAAGCTTAACTTAGAAAAAAATAGGAGATGGCTTTACCAGTTTGTCCTTATTTTGATTATTCAGTGATTACTAACATTAGCAAGTCAGATAAATGTGATAACGGAATGGCATCCAAAGAAGCGGAAGGAATCTCTACTACATAAGGATTCAGATATATTTTTACCCAACTGTTAAACGGGGTAATAACACAGGGAATTTTTTCGTGTTCCCACATGGGGCTATCACGAACGTAATCTACACATACATTAGCGAAACCGTTGGAATGACACGGCAGATTAATGAGACGAGCGCAAAATTTATTCCACCTTTTTCCAAAAGTGCACCCTTGGTCACAAAATAAAAGGGCCGCTGCAAGCGACTGCGCTTTATCTGGGAAAGGGCGGCAATCAATGAGACGCCGAATCTTAATAAAGGTTTCATCCTCGCACCTGACCGCGGCGGGCCTTTGGAGAAGCTCGAAGAGAATAATACTCTTCGGAATAACGCCACACACGCTCCGGATGAGAGTGGGCGCGTTTAAATGACGAGGTGGGGTTAAGTGGGGAGGTCGAGGATTTTCGGGCGAGGAGTGCGAAGCGGAGGAAAGGATGGGGAGGGAGACTACTCCTCCGCGCCATCCTCCAATCCGCGCCGGAATTTGTGAATTCACTAAGACGAAACGACTCCGAAACGGCTTCTTCGCTTTGCACCCAAGACATGATAGCATATACGTACCCAATACCGTTCTTTAAGTATTGTGACTCGACCACAAAGATAAAAGTAGAGCGACGGCATACGTTATAGACGTAATTTTCTAGACATAGAATGATGGGCTAGAATTGAATAATAGGTTGAATCAAAGTTACGGGGAGGATAATTGGTTATGATATGCAATGTAGATTTTACTCTCTTTTGCATGCATGCATGATTCAAAAAATTCACAATGTCTTATTTACTTTCACGACTGGCATGTGAATGCAACTAATTGAATTTGATTTATTCAATGTATGTACGAAGGGTGATAGTTCAAAGTAGTACGTGCATCACATAACTACCTGCTTTTTTCCTTAGGTAAATTTCACTTATTTTAATTAACAGCAAAATTGGCAATGTGTTCATTTCCAATAGGATTGTATACTTGCCAACAATGCGTGCTTGGGGTGATGTTATCCCCCACCAAACACCCAAGTGATGGCTTGAACGGTAATATGTGCACGTAGGTATTGATGAAGTCCCTAAGGCGGATAAAAAAAGGATATTAGTGCTTACTTTAGGACTTCAACTCTAAATTTAAAGGTATTTTAGGGTCATGTCGTCAACTAACAGAAAAATATTTCCGTCGATAAAGGAAGTTTTACATCGAATTACAGTTAAAGATCTTTGAATAGAATATTAATATGGTATTCCTGTGCGTCTTTCTTCTGATAATATACACTTTGGAAGAGCAAGAAAACCAACGACCAATGCATTCTTAGCATATTCTGCTAAAAACAAATGACGTAACTACCCTTCGAAGAATGCAGTATTTTATGCATTATTTAGTTCAGCTCAAAGTAGGACGTGTATATGCACTCCGACATAACCGATCCACCCAGCCCTACAGGACTACGGCATGGGCGTGGGAAGGCCGAGGGAAAAGATAAGTGTGTGTGAGATGATGGTCAAGGAGTCCGTCGAGGAGTCAATTTAAGGACCGGACCGAGGAGGTTTAAATACCGGGGCTCCAAGGAGGAGGAGATGAGGTTGGAGCTGCTGAGAGATGCTTGTGAAAAAATGTAGAAATGGAGAGAGAAGAGCAGTTTCTCAACGTCTAAAGCATAAATTTAGCTTCCAACCAAGAGTAAGGTGCAATTTGGACGATCCTATACTGCTCAAAAACTTAATCTTTTTGCTCGTTGCTGGAAACTGTGGAGGATGTTTTGCGTTTTCCACGAGGCAGATAATTATTCAGCGACGAGGAGCAGTCATTGAACTGAGAGCATTCTTTTGCAGCAATGGCTGCTAAAGAAGAAGAAGAACCATGCATAAAACATCGCACGACACAAGGGAAGGTTACGAAATTTAGCCGTGGAGAAAGCTGATATTTTTCGTGTACGGACTATTCCATGAAATATGAGCTCCCTTTCATGTTTTTTAGCATGAAAATTATTTATTTCTTATATTTTCGTATAAAATTTACCTGAATTACGGCGATATCATCCGATTTGACAATGTCGAACTTGGTAACACTGGCAAATGTAAGACCAAAAGGTTTTGGGCTCTTATTTTTTCTGATTCTTATATAGTTGCATTTAACTGTAAATCTGCTCCATGAATACCACCCAATGTTATACGAATGTGGAAATGTTTGAATTTATACAAAAGTGCCATACACACAGCTGAGAAGGATATTTGCACGTTGAGATCACTAAATAACGTTTTGGGTCAATCGGGGCTCAGAAGTGGTCGGCTTTATGCTAAATCGAATTCAACGCATTAAAAATAATTTTGAAGAGAGACTCAGTGACGCTGTTCTACCTTCATCAGTCTTAACTGTCTCCATTACTCAAATCATTATCAGTCACGTGCATGTTTTAACATTTATTAGTATAATAAAACAACATGATTCACTGATTCTTAAATGCACATTTACGTCATACTTTAGAGGGAACTGTGCTAGAGGATATCGCAAAATGCATGTGAATTTAAAATAATCTTTCACATGAGTGCTACCATCCCGAAAAATTCCGAAGAAGTTCCTTATTAATTCCTTAGGTCATTCTGTAAAAATTCCTGAAAACATTGAAAATATTTTTCAAGTAATTCCGTAGATCATTCTGTAGAAATTCCCTAGAGTTCTATTCCTTACAGCGTTCTGTAGATATTCCATAGCAATCTCTACAGATTCTTGAAGGCGTTCCATAGATATGCTCTAGTGTTCTGTAACGATTCTTTAAAGCATTTTTAAAAATTCAGTACAGCGTTCTCTAGAAATTCCGTTCGGCGTTCTCTAGAAATTCCTTAAAGCGATCTGTATAAATTGAAATATCCAAATGGCGAATTGAAATGAAATATTTAAATGGCTTCTTGGAGTATTTTGGTGGCAAATTGACAAAATATCAAGTATACTCGAGAAACAAATATAAGGAAGAGTTTAATGAAATTACTACACCAATTAAATTCCATCGATGGATAACAGAGTCTCGTAATAGATGGGGAAGGAACTTGAGAATATTTGCCATGTTTTGAAATTAAAATCCCTACTCCGCCCACCGGAATTTATCCTTCATCGGCTACTGTCCCTTGCTGTTAATTGCAGGCTTTTGGAGGAACTCTTCGCCACCGAAACGCACGCCACATCCTTATGCCTTATGCCGCAAGAAAGGAAAACCTAATCGAAGTTTTAAAAAAATGAGGAGGCGTTAGGAGATATGCGTCCCCAGTAGCTTCGAGAAAAGTCGGTTCCCTGGTAATTTCCGATCCCTCCGCTCTTCGCGTTCATTTATCTCCCACACTCTTCCCCACGCCTGCTTTCCGAGGAGGCACTCGGGAAGTACTCTCCCGAGAAGTTAGCCCCCTCCCCCAGCGCCCACACCGGGGCAGCACCTGCAACTCCCACGCCCTTCCGCCGCCTGGGCCTACGCTCTTCCGTCACCTACCTACAGCATCCCTCCCCTTCTCCAGTCGCGAAGGAGTGCGCGCACTCTCTCTCGCGTGCATGGCCACGAGTTTATATTTCCCGCCCCCCACCCAATCCTTCGTGTACCGTGGGCGTCACCGCCACCCTTAACGCCTTCGTCCCTCCCTCGCGCACCTCTGGTATGTTCCGAGTGAATGACTGACGAGGAGAGGAGTGGGCGATCCTCAAGTGATCCTCGGTGGCCATTACTGCATCTCCGAACCAAAACACGAGTTGCTCTAAAGTGGAAAATCCCTTTTTATTTGAGGCTGGGGTCTCCTTAGCGTCGCGCTGGGTGTAGCGCTATAGTGCATACATGCATTCTTACTTAACACGGAGCTTCTTCCACGATGTGGCAAATTTAACCAATAAAAGCTTGAATTTGGCATACGAAGTCCCGGGTTTGAATTCTGGCAGTGACAAGAGATTATTTAAAGGGATTAAGGAATCTACTTCCGCCTCGAACATTGATAAAAACAAAACACAGCACTTTGTAAGATTCCATTGAAACATTCAAAGTTCTGTGCTTTTTTAATCACGTCGCAGTACCAAAAAATAAATCCATCTACGATCACTATCAATCGTACATTTAGATTAGTGCTCTGAGAATCGGAGTGGGTGTTATCTGTGGACTCTTTCGTCAGCAACATGCTAATATCGACGTTGGGTTCCACTGCTGCCTTTCCTCCGTTCTCTAAAACAGCTTCTCAGGCCTAACTATCTACCCATCGTAAATGTCGTGAATAGTGGCCGAAAAGAGCAACGATTTTCACGGGTATGAAAGTATCTCTTGCATGCACTGGAAAAAGATTTTAGAAAAAACATACGCTAAATGCCGCATTATTTTTTAATGAGCTTCGAATTTCTGGGCCAAATATAATTATTTTCCTGACTAAAATTAGAATGAATCGGCTATTTATCATGGTCATATACACGTATGCTCTCCTACTGTTCACGTTTTGACAGAATACCAGCAGCATGACCATATTAAAACCATTAAAATGCTAGAATATTAGTATAACATTGCTGATCCGCTACCGATATTTCTTCTCTTTCAATACAATGATATCAGAGAGACAATGTAATTATTGTTAAGAGAGTTTATAGGGGATGATTAAATACTAGTCTAACATTAGTAATTATTTTTAGGTACCTAATTTTACCACCTGCGTAAGCAGTTTTTTACTATGCAAATCCATTCCTAACCAAAATAACTGGCTCAGTTGACTGGATCGGTTGACCATGAGATGAGGTGATACGAACGAGCCTAAAAACAGCAACTAGAGAAGCGCCATTCAGACAGTAATTGTCTTTCGTCAGGTGTCGCCCATTCCGCTTATTGCAGTTGTCCATAGAGTGGAACTCGGCGGCGCCTTCGCTGGCGCCAGTAGCCAGAGTGAATACGAGGGAGTGGTCGGGGGCACCAGGCGTTTGAATTCCTTCCCCCTCCTCAAATTGAATGAAAGAAGTTCCTTGACTCCTTCGCTCCCGTTTACTTTTCTTTCTTTGTCCTGGATATTTCTCTCTCTCCTCTCGTCAAAGTGCTACAGAAATTTTCAACACACATTCACAACGTCGGCCGCGGATTACGGTCTACTTTAAGAGAACGCATCATGTCGAGAAAACTCGCAGTTTATTGAAGTTATCTGCACGGCCTCGTAACCTCCAAACTTTTTTGAGTTTGAAATCGACTGAGGGTGAAGATATAGCAGTCGCTGCGTCGAGACTCGCTTGCAAATCTCATGCCATCCATTTTGACAAGCTGTCACCAGAAGGAAACGGATCCATGCGGATCACCCTAAATGGAAATAATACTGTGCTCTTTCTTTTTGGCACGAAGCCATTCAACCGTTGACTCAAGGCATTTTCTTTTTTCCTCGCAAGTAGGTTACTATACTAGTCCCTTTTGAGCTTTATCATTCAGTCGACTAAATGCGACATTTAAACTCAAGAATTTACCGGCAAGAAATTGAAACGTTAAACTTCAACGAAAAGAACCTAAGGTTTTGGTAAATATTAGTAATATCCATTCATCGCTGCTTCTTTGATAGTTATAAAACACTTGCACTATGTGCTGTAATATACACATAATCTTCATTAAAAATATCTATTTTTCATGTCCATTACCTCCCAGCTATCACGTATTCCTGATAGATTCACTAATATTAGGTATAAATTTTTATTCATTTTAATAATTAATTTCGCAAGAGTAGTCTCTCAATTATTTATTATATTAATTAATTAACTTTACTGACCACACAATATATTTTATACTTAATCATATTCGATGAATTAAAGCTTTTGACTGAATTAATAATGAGTTAGTATGAAGCCTTGTGTCCAAACTTGGTACCTACGCAGAACTATTGATATATCCAGCCAATGGTATTTTATTCAAATTTGACTACATGAAGAGATATTAACAGTAGCCCCCATATTGACTCCCTAAAAAATGAAGGAAGAATATCATCGCAGTACAGTTTGATAACCTTCCAGCAGGTTATCGGAATCTCATCTCCGCGAGATTACCTGTGTTGGCTCACAGCGTGGTGAGGGAAAGAATGTCTTTGATGGAACCAAGACCTGTTTATGGAATTGAGAAAAGCAACCCGTTTTTACGACCCCGGCAAACATTTCCCTTAACGGAGTTTATAGTCACTTCAGACTCGGAGGGAATGTGAAAATTGAGTACTTAATATATCAACGCTAAGATACTCCTAGTGTGGACGTGGCCTATTTCTCCTTCAAAATGAAAACATAAGATAAAACAACTGCACTCAAGTCTTTTATGCAGTAAATGTCCAAGAAAATTAAATTTCGTTGTAGCTCTCTGGTAACAAAATATAGCTCTATGGTATCATTGTTAAATTAATAATGAGGAGCTTGATTCACATTGCTATGATCAAATGAGCATCTATGATGACGTATCTCCGATCATATTTTTAAAGACTTAATATTTCTTTATCCCTGATTTATGGGATACCTAAGTTTTCGCAAGAATAGTGTAACTACGCAATAGAGTCATGTAACAATTATGAAAGCCCTTGGAAAATATTCAGGTATCTTATAGACAAAAATTAGAGTCCGGACAGAAAAAAAGAGTGCTTAGAACCAGGGAAGGCAGCCAGAGAAATATTTACGAATTTCTATCGTGAAAGGCAGAAGACAGTTTACCTTGCGAAATAAAATGAAACGAAGCATCCACGGCTACGTTTGTTCTGCGATGAAGATTGGATCGGCGCCAAGTAATAATGGCGCCTCTGACGACAGAGGTCTCCATGGACTCCCGCCTTTCTCCCACTTGCAATCAATTGATCGAACTGCCCTCCCACCTCCGCAAGGCCTCTTATTCCTCAAGGGTCACTTAATGCCCTCATTTGAGCGGGAACAAGCGAGAGCTGACGAATTTTAAAATTCTCCTACCACCCGAAAATCCAAAGGATACTTAATAGAGAAGTGAGAGTTTTGACATACTCTCGCCTAATTGTAAGAGGCACTATGTGCCACTCGAAATTTAGGATCCTGAAATCATAAAACTTTGAGAATTTTTTCCCTGCGCTGTCATTTTCAGAAAAAAATCAAGTCGAAATTTAACTTGGGAGTAAACCTAAACCGAGGTTATAGTCGACGCTACATAATATGAAAAAAGTGCATTGATACACATGAAAAACCACTAACACTTTATGTATTTTCAGCACGCGTGTACACATATAAATACACTTACAGATATACACTAAGGTTTTAAAAATGTCACTTAGGATCCTTAAATACAAGCTACGGTCAGAAACACCAATGGTCAGCTTTGAGATGTCATGCTAGAATTTGGCTTGCAATGCATGATGCATATGGGAAATTACTTCCGGCACATATTCCTCTTGGTCTCTCCTGCTCCAAAACTAAGGTTCGCAGTCCGTTTGGGGCACGCGTGCTGGGTCATTAGTAACAACATGAATACCTCTCTATTGATTGGCCAACATAATTGTCAGGTGACTATCCTCAAATGATCGGAGGAAATACTTAGAGAGACAATTCAAATTTTATTTCAGCAGCTGTAATGGTGAAAATTAAATGTTGAACCTCGGCTCAATTTCAAATTAAATATGGTTCTCCAGCCTCGTAATTGCGTGATGCGTTGACTCTCCTAATATTGGAGTACGAGTAGCATGCTGGTGATAATGCCCTCTCATTGAATCTGCTTAGAGAGCTAAACGCTCTTTATGGAGTCAGATTTTTTTATCAGCCCTGTGGCAATATTTGCTCTCACTGCAAGATAAGGTTTCGGAAACATTAATCACAGAATTAAGCCCACAGCCACATTCGCCCATGGGTGGATGCGCTCAGGACAAGGAGAAGAGAGGGAAGGGAGGAGATGGTGCTGCAAGGGCAAGCCGACCCCTAATGATTTATTCCCGGTCGTGAAGCAGCGAAAGCGAGCGAAGGAGGGAATGAGTCACTCGCTCGGCGAAGTGAAAATGGGCGTGGCTAACTCGGTGATGCGACGAGCAACCCGTGAGGGACGCATTAATTAAGCACTCTTTAAAGAGCCACGGCTATTTTTCACGCAGGGGACAGCGCTGGAGTGAATGTTATAATACTACGACAAACGGTGAGGCTCAGGAATAACTCCTTGGCAGGTTTAAGGATCGCATTGCAAGCACACGGTCAGTAGATAGTACGCAAGACGTTAATGGGTCAATATTGCGAATCGTAACACGTTTTTTAAAAAAATCACACTTCATTCTCATGACAATTTTGGGAACAATAAGGAAACTTTAAGCAATCTTATAATATGTTTCTAATAATAATATTAATCGGAAAAACTGCCCATCAAGTTGGTTTTCATCTTATTACCCTTCTTGTTATGAGAAACATCATAATATTGAATCATATCATAATATAAAATTGTGAAGTTTAGACTAGAGCATTATTACCAATACTTTTCATGCATGATATGTAATGCATGTTTGGTGTGGAAGCACCCACTGTCACAAACCTTTATTGTGGCGTACTGGGTATTGCGTATATGTAGATGAATATATGTGGAACTGAAAAACTCATTAAATCCATGTTTGTAAATACTGTGGATTAGCATGTAATAGAAACCTAATAACCAACTATTAAACTTTGCTATTACAGATTTACTTTTTAGAAAGGGACTTCGTTCGTCTGTGCTCATAATTTCTTCGGATATGATCCGAATCCTTACTTATTCATGCGTATAATCGCTGCGATGGTCTTTGAATGCTAACGTGAAATACTGTCATGTTCAGAGAGCTTAACGAAAAAATTAAATTTACTTCTCCAGAAGGGTATTAGCCGGATCTTAAAAGGATGGTGAGTGAGGCTTGATGAAGCTAACAAGAAACCAAACCGAAGATACAGTCCAATGTAACCCCAATAGGCCAAAGGAAAGAAATGGACGAAATGTGCTCTTAAATTTTACGAATTATGAGATATGCCATTTGCTAGAAGCGAAAATTATGGCTACGCAAATGTTTTTCCTGCCATGAGATAAACTATTCAGTGACTGAAAAGTGAGCATTTTGAGCGAGGACTCTGCAACAATGCGGGGTAGGGAAGAAATATATGACATTGATTTAATGTTATTTAAAAACTAAGACAGCTCTCCTCCACCCTACAGACACCTCGTTCGTATTTTAAATAAATAATTAACTAAACCCACAAAAATGGCTTTGTTTGTCGGCAGCGTTTTCTCCTGGGGGACGCATAAATCACTGAAATACCACTCGGGTCGAAATACGAATCCGGTGTGAAGTTCTCGGGCTTCTCCTCGGCGCTACAGACGGCCGCGGGTCGGACGTATTTCTTCTTCAGAAAGCGTCATCGAGCTCGGGCCAAATTTTTTTCTTGATGTTGCCCTATGCAAATCTCCAAAATTCTGGTATAGTCCAAGGGCATTAAAATTGTGTCGCACTAACCTAAGAATTGCACAACGGAATAATGCAGATGGGGACATAAGAATGACACTAAATTTGTGAGGACGCAAGGGTTCATTCCTAAAAATGGAAAACAGGACGTTGGATTCATTGTTTCGAATGTTAATATCTCTGACTGGAAATTCATTGTTAAACCTTTCGTAAACTTTAGATGGATGCTAAAATCTTGGAGAACAAAGGCGTTATCCGGTGTCTGACTGGCCGAAAACGAAGGAAGCGGCGAAATGAGAAAAGGAGTCTTTAAAAGTATGCGATTTGGGACGCGCCTATTCTCGCACCCCTGGCTTCGTATGTGTTCTCGGCGACAAATCATCATTTTAGGGACTATTTCGGGCCATGAGTTCCAATTCGTCTCACATCTCCCAGTTCAACCGTTCGCCCAGTCAGAAGGTCAATGGCGACGCAATCGCTCGCAAGAGGGAACAAACTACCCACTCGTTTCTCTTCCCACCCTCAATATTAACGAACGTCGTCTTTTAAATTCTGACGCCACACACGTGAGAAAGTGACGCTACGAATGCTCTTTGATTCATCAAGGACGAGGGTAGAAGAAACTCTGAAAGGAATAGTTTCAGGGCATAGCTAGCCGAATAGGTGTCTGGGGTAAATAGATTTAAAAACCTTTAAGGAATTAAAAAAATCACAATAACGCAGTTATTAAAACCAGATTTTTTTAAAGCTCTATTGAGTACGGAACAAAATAAGTAACGTTCGGTAATGCCTGTCATTTTAACTCATGATATTCCAGAATGAATTGCAGGCTTATCGACAAACTGACTTGATTTCCTAATCGCAGTTAATTTTCGGCTTCCAGTTTTAGATATATTTGGTCTATTTAAGCTAGGTGGCATAATCTGAAATTGAAGTAGGATTTGTAGGCCTTATAAAAGACATGCGTCTCCATAAATAAATGTCAAGAGCATTTTCTTAGTGACAAAGGCACTTTATAAAATAGGCCTTTAAAATCAGATGGTTGTGTCACCCATTCACCTCAACTTGCTAGAAGACTTGACTAGAGTACACAAATTAAACCCAAGTTAATAATTCACTTTTCAATTCAAGAAATGATAGTGGAACGACATATACTAGCTATAATGTAATAAGTCCTAATAATACATGTACATATATAATTGATATCAGTCAACGCCAACGAATTTTAACCTGAGACATAGCTAAAACAGCTTCAACAGCATAAATTTAGAGATTAAAACTTAGGACTATTTTGATGGGAAACGATTACTTCAAACTAAGGGCAATAGTGGATTGAAAATATGTACCTTTAAAAATTAGATTTCCATAAAGTGAGGCTTTAGCTAAATTTGGGACACATAACTGTTCTGAAAATAGTATCAACCTGGCGAGAAGGGTTTTTCTTTTGCCGATTTGTAGGGAATGGATATGTTTCTCCAAATTCTCCAGCTGGGAATAAAAAAGAAAATAACAGTGATAAATGAAAATTACTAGATCAAACATAAATCAACATGTAAAAATCAAAATATTATGTACAAAGCTTATTTTGCCATTCACAATGAGTCATTTTTGGGGTTATCTCGGGATATGAGTTCTAATTCGTATCATATATCCCAATTCAATGGATTTTTTCGGGGTTTATTTCATTTTAGAAGCCAGGTCGGCAAATATTTTCTTGTGCGACGAACTGTATTTCTAGAACACTCCCTAATATATTCCTCTGTATTAGCCAGGTCCAGCCCACGAATCAAGCTGGCTATTTTGCATGCGATTAATGACGTCAGTATTATGAGCTACAAGGATCCACGAACCTCCTATCTACTGACTGAAGTGCTCGGGTGCCATGTCGGGAGAGACCTCAACACGTTCAGATGGACCAAACCTCAATGATTTTCAAGGTGGACAAAACTTTGAGAGAATCCACAGGCGTACAATGAAAGGCACTGCACCCATCTCTATTCTTGGAGTGTGAATTTCACACATCGCGTCGTCGGACCTAGTGTTTTTGTGAGGTCAACCGTCGCCAACCAAAACGACCTTGGGGTTGAGAACTATAGTATTTAGAAAGGCCGAATCACAGCCACTATTTTGAAACAACGTGGAATTTAGCTACCAAAAGGAGAATGCGGGCGAAAGGAAATGATTAAAGAGCTAAGCGTGCAAGGTGCGAGGTGGAGACAAACGCACTCGACTCCGATCCAGAACGATTTGGACCCCCGCGGAGGTCACCACTCTATCGTTCCGGCGAAGCAGAGAGAGTGGGACAGGGGGTCAGGGGCTAGGCGTGGTGAGCGGAGATGGTGGGGAGCGGGGAAACGGGATGAGACTGGCGAGGAGGCGGCGGCGAGGCCGGAATGCCGCGTGGGAGAGATTGGAGAGCCCGCCTCCTCCCGTGAGTGAATCGGTCGGTCCTTGGAACCCGAGCCACGCTCGTCAATCCGGAGAGGTCACCATCATCTCATATGGAACGCGCGATATCACACGGGTCATCCATCAACCGCGAATGGAGCTAATTTTCGTCTACGAGAACTTACGAACGGAGGAAGCGACCTCTCGACCATTAATTTGACCGCTCTGAAGACAGGAGTGGGAAGGAGATTAGTACAAATTATAGATTAATGCATATGACCACGGCCGCTCATCAGACACGTAGCAGGGGGGGTTCTGGTGCTTCAGCCCCCCCCCCCCCCCCCCCGAAATTTTTCCCAATATCTTCATTGTTCTGATTTTAACTGGGCATGATAATCCAGATTACACTCCATATAATACAAGTGTTAAGTGTCTTGAAAAGTGATCACTAGTTTGATGCATGAGTGTGGTTTTCAATCTGAAATGCGTGTATGTGTTGAACTTCTGTCCTGGGGTTGGTCAAATTAACTGCTTCATAACGAGGTAAGCAGTGAACTTTACCAGTGAGAAGACATAATTGTGGGCAATGTAAAAATAAATATCAAGAACTGAAAATTAAGGTAAGAGATTTGTAACATGCCGGCACCGAAAGGGGAAAGCTGATTTGCGCAAGTTACGCAAGAATGAGCTCATCCCAATGAGCAAATTTCTGGCTACGTACCTGCCGCTCATTAGCAGTCGAAACTGGCAGTGGAGTGCTCAGGCTTACTAGTTCTATGAAATGGTGTGGCACAGTTCTTCAGCCGAGTTCTATTAGAATCGGGTATTCGTAATACTGAAACCTAGTGAGATACGATGAAGTCGAAGGAAGAGTGGGTGAAAAGAGAAGTCTACTAAAAACTCTAAAAAGAAGACTTAAACGGCCACATCTTAAGACACGATATGAAAACAATCTTGGAGGGAACAGTGAGCGGAAAAAATGGAAAAGGTAGGCCTCGTATGAGATAGATGGAACAGGTCGTGAAGGATGTAAGAGAGAGGAATTACGTTAATATGAAGAGGTTGGCCAATAGAAGAATCGAGTGGAGAGCTGCGTTAAACCAATCCTAGGATTGTTGACCGATGATGATGATGATTACTACTGAGATCGTACAGTCTCATTCAACCTAGCTTAGCTCTAGTTTTCACCCTATAACAAACACATCGCTGAAGCTGTAAGCGGAAGTCTGACGCACGACCAGTCCGGAGCACTACCTTCTTCATATTTTCCATTATAATCTTTAATACTTGCTCCAGGTATCTCACAGTAGGCCCCACTTGAGTTAATTCCCACTAGGTTTTCCCCCGACGATTATCTTCCTAATACAATCGAGTCTTAAAGCGTGCCCTATCTAGTTGTTCCGTTTTTCTTTCAGAGTTTCAAACTACCTACTTATCACACTCTTCTTAGTTCTCCTTCGTTTGTTACTCGTTCTATCTATTTCAACTTTATCACTCTTCGTGAAAAATGTATTTAAAATGAGTCGTGAAATTGTATTTTGTGCGAAATTAAGTTTCCATTCACAACTGCTATAAAGGAGAACGCTCCGGATCCAATGCGTTCTAATTAATATCTAATATACTCCAACGTCCATATTTCCAACCGTTTCTCGATCGATCACCCTTCACACAGTATCGCTGAGAGCCTGTTGAGGTAGGATATAAATGTTATAGCAAACACACGTAAAAACAAAACACAGGTCAATAGGGTAGGGTGGGTGCGCTAAGGCAATAAGCAGTAGGTACCTAGTTTCAATTCCACTTGCAGTTAACATATTATCTCAGTGAAAATAATACATCAAATCAGAGCAGAGGATGGCAAATTGTACGAGATGCCATACAGGCCTAGAAGCAAAAATCAGAGGTAGATACATAAACCACCTATGTGAATGGCCGTTTCCTCGTATTTATGGGCAGCATTTTTGTTCGTCAGGGATGAACCCTAAGGTCAGATCGGTTCACGAGTATGGAGTCCACCTAGCAGTAAGCCAAACAGTGTGTTTAATCCACAAACCACGACAGGGGATCGGTTTCTTTCCTTGCACCGAATGTGATTTCCCAGGAGGATAAAGCGCTCAGGAAATTGAGGAGCTTGAGATAAGCTTGGCATGTTCATAAATTCCTTTCCCTGACCCGAACCTGGGCCCCAGGTCAGTAGCCACGCAATGGATTTTCACGCCTACAGTATTAAAAAAAAAATAGTGTTCAACCCGAAGGTTGATTTTTGATAGGTGAGGGTAGAGCCTACCCCGTACTAAACCATTGGCATGTGACATTCACACTTGGTAGGGGGGCCAGTTCCTCTCCCTGGGCCACCTGCAATTTCCAACAAAATTCTGACATGCTCAAAATCAAATCGCGAGACTTTAGGTGTTTGTGTCCAAAAAGGATTCTGCCCAAAATTTGAGCCCAGAACCCTCTGGTTGGTAGTTCAGTGCTCTATCCGCTAAGGCACATACCCCGAGTATGTTTATCAAGTAGTTAATATCATTTGAAATTATCACTATAGCCTTGATTTTGTCCAAAGAGTAGGACACATGAATGCAATAAGAATTAGCTGGATTATTTCCTTAATGAACAAGAGGATCGCTTCTAGTAAAATGGGATGGTATGAAAGAGATGAAAGAGGAAAGAGATCGGTCCACCGCCTCCCCCTGCATTCTTCCTAGCTTCGTTTCTATCGCCAAGGTTATGTTCATCTACATCTACATCTACATAATACCCTGCAAGCCACCACAAGGGTGTGTGGCAGGGGGTGATTGCTCACCAAACATGCACTACATATCATGCATAAAAAAGGAATAGTATTAATATAGTAGTCAGAACTACACTGCTCCCTCTGCTTCCTGCTCACTCGCACTTTCTCCTCTACGTCATCCTTCCCCCCACCCCGAAAACAACCCCACGCAATCCTAAAGTGAGAATATACTCACGACTTCGGCAGTCAAGCGATTGCAAGAGCCTGCTCCACCCGATCCTAATGCTTTTTACTAGCATGAAAGAGATTTCGTGACGGGAACTGGGGCAGAGCCGATAAAAACCGAAGGAAAGAAGAAATAACTGGAGAGACGGGAACGTGCGGGGTAGTCGGAGATGAGATAGATACGACGGCGAGAAAGGATGGAGAAGAAGGAGTTATGGGAATTGCGGAGAAGACAGGGGTGAAATGTGAAGGAGTCAAGAGGGAGGTGGGAAGGGAACGAACGGGAGGAGGAGGAAAGAGAGAGAGAGAGGTGGGTAAACGTTGCCGAGGAAAGAGGAGCGTAAGCGGGGAGGATAGAGAGGGAGGGAGGACGTCCGCAACATCGGAGTAACTGGTCGGCGGACCGCATTTCCTTACAAGGAGATAAGGAGTTACGACTTAAAGGAGGCGTGGGAGTGGGGACACAGCGCGGATGGAAGAGAGAGGGGAAGGATTAGGCTGCTGGAGGGGAAGAGGGGGAAGGTAGTAGGAGGCGAGTCCATAAGTGCCGCGTGAGGAACGAATCGGGATGAACGAAATGGCAGATCGCATGCGTTATTATCGCACGGGCGCCGCGGCGCGTTATGAACGAAAACAGAATCCGATTGAGCAGCAACCGCTGAACTCCTGCCTTTCAGCACTCTTTTGACTTGCTTCCTCTCCGGCGTGGAAGGACGAAGACAGTCTTTCTTTGGCTGTTTTGGTCGGATTTTACGAGATGGAATTTAGAAGGAAGCAGGCGAGAGACGCCGACTCAGAAACTTGTCAATTTGATCGCTTTGTAACTACCCAATTACGCGGTTTCGAGCACGCCCTAATACGGTGGTGTCCGAGTAGATATGTACACCCGAGGCTCTCCTTAGCGGGGCATTGGAATATAATGCCGGGGAACTGTTTACGGCGCGATTAAGGCCTATGAATGAGGCTAATAGAGGCATAAAAATGAAAAGAGGCGGAGCATTCGCGGGTTAACATGAATAAACGTATGGCTGGTAGCACATGCTAGTTTCACGGGGAAACTTAATTCTACGATACCGGCGACAAGCATTCACCCGCTGAGCTCTGCCCCAAAAGAAGGGAAAAAAAACTTTGCAATGGTAACGTCATTCGTAATTATAACAAGATCACGACCCAGGAAAGCAAATGCGGACACTTTACCATTCACGCGGACAAATTAATGAGATCGCTTTATCGAGTTCTGTGTTGGTTGACTATTCGAACTATTCGAACCCGCCACAAGGTCCCTCTACATACATCTTCGTCCGTGGAAGTATTGCTCAAGAGAAATTTGTATTCCTCCACACGTAGGGTTACTAGGGACTAGTTCAGCGCCATATCGGTCGCAGACATTCCTTTTGAAGAAGTACTATATTCTCTTTTTCTCACTCCACGAGGCTCCGTCCTCATCACTGCATACCGATGCAGACGCCATCCCCGCATGTTGATAAAACTGCGCACTAAACGGAGAAGTTTAAAGACATAAGCTATCGGTTGCTTTGAAGAGGGACCAAAGGGTGAACAAAAGCCATGCAATCAAGACTCATCCCCTGAGTCGCTGGTAAGACTATTAGTGGCTACAATATATTCACCTTGCCCCTGGACGAGATTTAAGTTCAAGCTCTCTCAATTCTCTCGTCATACGGTATTCCGCGATTTCTAAGATATCCGCCCATTCCTCCCCTAACCCTCACCATTAGAGCGGCCGAGTCGGGACTAAACGTCAATCTGAGCGAGCATCTCTCAAAGTGCAAAACTATTTTAAGAATAAGAATATAATTTGGACTTGAACAATAAAGCTTTTACATCCCACTATATCCACTTGGAACTGAAAATTACCGAGCTTTGAAACCTTTTTCTCTCTTAATTTCGTGCAAGGGTCTAATAAAGTAACGTATTTATTGTGAAGGGATTAAAAGTTTTATCGTAATTGTTAAAATATCACCTGTTCACAAAGAGCACGCAAAATATTTGAAAAATAAAATGGATTAGAAGATTACCAGGGAACGAATGGCAAATTATGCAAATATTTAAATAGACCACATAAAAAATTTACGTAAAGAAGTGATACTGCCGCAAATAAATATTTCTTATTTTTCAAAATATTTTCACTCACATACTTATTACAGAAAAAACAATAGAGTATATAAATAGCTTTGAAATTTCAGAAAGTGGACCTGTTATATCTGAAAAAATGCTAAATCAAATATGTCCACGGATATTTATGTAAGTATAATATTGTACTTTAAAAATCAAAAGCTAAAACGTATTCGAGACGTTAACCTGGATGTCTACATATAAGGACAGGAGAACCAAGTCGAATAAGTATAAGGATAGTGAGTAGAGATATCAACACATCTTAACTCCTTATCTTCAAAGTAAGTGCATACTATTTTATATAAGCGGTTGTAAGGAACCTCATTTTTATGAAGCTTACAGGTCGTCAAGGCATATCAGTGTGTGGCTTCTAGCACGTGATGAAGGGGCATAGGCATGCTTGCTTAATACAGCTTCCAGCCCGAGCTGTGTTCTCATCTCTCCGAATTCATACTTTTCGCTCCTATACCTACTTTAGTCCAGCGATCGTATCTTTCATCACGGATCCATTCATTTTGCTTGGAATCATGTTTTCGCATTGTCGAAACTTGCATCTGTCGTGAAAATGTGCGACAGGCATCCTTAATAAAAAGTCATGGCACAGGAATTAACTTCCTAGTTTAGCAAAAATTCTGGGAGAAGCCAAATAGGAACCAGACTAGCAAGAGAACGAAGTAAACTTCTGAATTGCTGAATTCTTACGAATGCCAATTACTAGCTCAGGGGTGATAAAATTGTAAAAGCTTCTGCTATTGGAAGAGTAACTGTCTATTTCATTTGTGAGAGTGAGTAAATCGATGGGGCAAGTCGAAAGTTTACTCTGGGCACCGAACAAGAAAGGACTAAGGGAAAGGAATATACTCAACCGACATAGATTAATAATGTTAATCACGGGGAATCTGGGGCGGGTTAATGATGATCCCATCTAGGATACTGGTTTGTAAGTGGGTTGTGGCAATAAAGCCTCTGCTAATGGGAACAGAGCGAAGCAAAAGTCAGCTTCGTGCACTAAATGGAATAGTTTGCTTTTCTTTGACCACTGGTCAATCATCAAAAACTAAGCAACATAGCCGTTGTCATTTACACAATGGTATCGGAAACAACGAAGTTCGATCAGCAAGCAGGCCATTAATGGAAAGCTGTCATGAATAAATTCTAAAACTGATAAAAATTAATTAAAGGTGAATTTAATATTTGGATAAGGTAAATCATTAATCAATTTGAACGTCTAGGGTGGAGAGGAACTAACTGTAGTCACATGCTAAATGAATTCCACTGCATCCGATAGGATATCTAAGTAGGTGTTAGGCTCCACCGCTAATATAGTGGATGGAATTTCTTGCAGGAAAACGATCCAACGCATGGAAACCAGCCACTTCTAGTTTCTCACTTTAAAAGGTGGCTGCAAAAAAAGAGTGGGTAAAACAAGTCGCATACGCCGCTCGAGCAAGTATAACTGCTATACATATACATGGTGATAAACGATATTCATTGAAATATTCGTTACTCCTTGATCCGACGTAAATGGTGCATTCAATTTGTAATCTTTCACTTCAGAATGTCAACTGACATATATAAATTGACTCATTTAAGGGATAACGAACGTATATCATTAACTTCGTCCATATAAAAGAGTGAAAGGATTGTATTTCTAAAAAAGAGAAGGTTATTAAACTAATACGATCACAATTCGCGCATGTGTTTCCAGTTCCACCGTGGCTACGGCGATAGATTAGTATATCACACCGAAAATATCCTCTCGTAGATTACTGATGAATTTGAATAAGTGGCAGGATACTACCATTGAAGATCATGAAAGAGTTATATGGCATTAAAAGAAACGGGGAGTCAACCATAAGAACACAACCAGAAAAATTTACTACTTCTCCTTGAATGTGAAATGCAATACAGCTGGGCAGAATACGTTGTTTGTAAGTCAACCATAAGAACACAACCTGAAAAAGTTACTACTTCTCCTTGAATGTGAAATGCAATACAGCTGGGCAGAATACGTTGTTTGTAAATGGGTTAAAATTATATAACAAAATGATGAATGAAATCAGTGACAAATGAGAGTGAATATAAAAAAAAGTTCTGTGATTTTGTAAAGGCAAACTACTCCCTAGAATGAAAGGACATCAGTGCAATTATGTAGTACATTTATATATACATTACCTACAAGCTCTGTGGGCAATAGTAAGAGACAATTAGGGAATAGTTAAGGGATCTTGCAATATCGCTAGTGATATTGTCTGTTTGTTTTTATTTCAAGCATCTTTGTAAGTAACATAACGGTTATATTTGTCATATTTGTATAGTAATGAGTGATACTTATACACATATGTATATAATTTTGTACTAATTATTGTATTTGAAAGACTAGTTCTCAATAATTATAAAATAAAACTTACTACTACTACCACATCATAGGACATAGGAAGCAGGAGAAGGAAGGTGGCTGATGACTTATGGGCAAAGGGGTTGAGACCGAATAAGTACTGTAAATATTTAATATACTGCAATGATATCAATCTCGAAGATAACAGCAACGCATGCAGCATATAAAATGGAGTTTCATTTAAGTTCCTCTCGAAAATAAGTGTCATGCCTGTGATAGGGTGTAAATGAGAGCAATGAATATCTGCAGCTACAAAATCCCCGTTCCTTCCTATGATCGATTGCATACGAACTATCCCACTGATCAAGCAAGTGTTTAGTTTTGGATAAAATCGTTAACCTACAGCCTTAAGAACGAAAATAAAATAATGATTTGTGCAAGGAAAAATGATAAAAAATATCTTCTTCCATTAATCTTATATCTTAATCTAATCAGGTGCGACACAATACTCACATAATACTCTAACATAAGAGTCATTCTACCTCCTATTGATCTTACTTCACGATCTTTAAATCCGCTCGACACCGATACTCTGCTAAATCACGTAAAATAGGATATATTTATACCATAGTAAGGAAAGACTTGTGTTTGCGTATTTCTTATATTTTCATGTTTTTTTTCATTTTATATGCTTCGTGTTTCCGGGAATTTGAGTGAAGAATGGTGATTTTGATACTATTCCGTTTTCTTATTCTCGTAAGGAAGCAATGTATGTGGTTCATTTTAATATTGGTCGTAATTAAAGTTAGTATAAGACCCTAAACTGAAATAGCTGTAGAATCAATCGGAAATTTGTCTCCTAATTGAGGGCAGAGTACCCATATTTTATGCTTGAAAAGCATATCAATTAAATATTGGCGTTCAAATAATAGCAAAAAATGCTACAATTATTACAGTAGTTCCGGAGAACACACTATATTGGATGGAGTTTCATTCCATCAATATTGAGAATAGTCTTGTACTATGGCTGTACATAAGAATTTTGAAAATATGGGAAATAACACCAACGAAAATAGAGATAAAAAGACGCTCAGTTCAAGGGAGGGTAATTTTATCGAGTTCTGAGAAACATTTTGAGGTGATATTAAGCATATATGTTGTAGTGCCCAATCCAAATCAACAATTAAAATGTTAACATAAGAATGAATTACATGAGATGCATTAATTTGCCGTATGTATGAATTGAACTCATTGGCGCTCTTGAGGAAGGTAAAAACGAAATAATCCTACCACTTCCTCAAGTAGAAGGTCGAGGCCGATTGCAATATGCTGGATGTTTGATATGTTAAATTATTCTGGTAGAGCTTTTATGGCCAATGAAAATCAAACTTCTCTTTTCATGACTAAATATATTTTCACAGGGTGGTGAAAGGCGAGCTTTTCTGTGAAAATTAGCTTTAAATGTCGGACGCACAGCCAACTAAGCAAACACCTGTCAGTTACTATGAGATAGTTGGGCGTATCCACCCACTCTCAAGTCCACAAAATGAAGAATCTCAATTACGTATGCATGGTCGGCTCTTTTGAATAACAATTCTGAAGGAAGCTTTATTCTTAAGCGAAATAAATTTGGTCTGCCGGAAGCTACATCATTTCTCGAGTTGTCATGACAACTGCTGACACCAACGCTTTCAAAATTCTAAAGGGGTTTAGCCTAGTATATATTCTATGGTCCCTATTTCCATTTAATTGAAGATCACGCGAATGCTATTTGGGTATTCTGGGGTCTGTCAATCCCAGAACATTTATACTCGATATTTTTGACATGACATAGTCCATAATTGTCCCTACTGATTGGTTTAGTATGAAATGATAAAAAAATAAGTTTTCCCACAGCAATTCCATGCGTAAATAAAACAAGCGTTATGGCAGCACCGTACAGATCAGAGACAAAGGCCTGAAAACAAACGGAAATTATCAATTTCTTCGTTTTAGGAGACGTCATGCAGTATTAAAAATATTTTTCACATGGCAAATAAGTTGCATGGACAACGACTGACTCTGAGTGTTTAGGGAAATGGAATACCTATAAAATTATTTGTTGGATTACATTCGAGATCAAATATGGCCTTTATCAAGTATTGCAAAATGATGGAAGTTAAATTTTAGTGATTTTTCATCTAAACAAAAATTCTGCATTCAGCATCAAAATTTGAAAATTTTAGCGTTTATAACCATCAAATTCTGCCCATCATATAACCAAAAAGGGTTGTACCATCGAAGTAATTGTAACACAATTTTATAATTTCTCTTCATGCAGCATGAAATGAATGGGACTAAGATACGAGGTTACTGTGCGAAATCGAGCCGTGTAATTCACGTTTACTGGATGGTAAGGAATTCAGATTCCAGGAATTCCAGGATATCTGCAACACTTTTAATTATTTCTTTTTTGTGAAGAATCCTTTCCCTCCAATATTCCTCTCTCATCATAAGGGCATTTTTCTCCCATTTATATTCCATATATGTTGTTCATCATATTCCTATTTCTCCGCCTTCAGAGCATTCTTTCCTTCATAAATCTCTTCAGAGCCCCGTAGTCCCCTTTACTTTTACCATGTAGGTACTTCTACTACACCTACTCCTAACTTCCTCCAGCAAATTTCCTCTGTCTCATCAATACATAATCTTCAAACACTTTTACAGGATTTGCAGGGGTTTACATGCCTAAGAAGTGATAGTATGAAGGTACTAGGAGGTATGATGACATACTGAGAGAAATAACGTGTAAATGGAGTCGACAGATGGATGAAATTCAAAGGGGAGTAGGAACACTCCGTTGAACCTTCCTAAGACTGGTAAAAAAACTATCAAGCAATGTACAAGGTTCTGCGCAAGGATTCATCCAAATTAAGTTTACCAAACAAAAACTTGTCTGCCAACTTATTTTTGCCATCAGATAATCCAAATTCAAAGATTGCGAACTAGCCGTGAACAACCTTAACGGAGTTACCCGTTGATATGTACAGTAACAGAATTTCTGCATATTATTACGGCTGCTTTGTGGCATATTATGTGCGAAAGTTAAGTAGCATCTTGCTCCTTAAAAACATCTAGAAATCCACAGAAAAAAGAACCTGTAGGTAGCTTAATTGGTTAAAGCATGTGGACGGAAATCAAACGATTTCGGGTTCAACTCCCCGTCCAGGTGAATTACTTTTTTCTCTGTAAAATTTATGCTATCAGCAAATACACCGCAATTAACCGAAGTGACTGACATACGCATATGATAACAATATGCCACCTGGCAGAATATATAAACACTCCCAAGACATGCACCGCTTCTGGGGCAATTGAAATGAATTTTCTCATCGGTCGCGCAGCAGTAAAACTTATGCAGGAGAATGATGAGCCCAAGACAGAGGAGGAACCATTTTGCCAAAAAAAAAAAGAAAACGGGCCACATCAGAGAATCCTACGCCTTTCCAACCCACGTTCACTCGCGATACAATTCTCCGCCCGGATGAATCACTGAAAATTTCCCACGCTCGCGACGGGTGGCGCCGAAGAAATTTCCGCATCTCGCAGTCTCGCCCCGTCCTCAAGGGAGAACGAGACAGATAAAGGGAGTGGGGGGGAGAGGATAGTTCTTCCTTAAATTGGAATCGTAGCGACCGAAGAACGATTAATTTCACAATTCGTCGCTGCAAACCGTTAAGCGGATAACGGCCGCCGAGAGGGGTCCCGGCATTTGTCTAA
The DNA here is from genome assembly GCA_933228895.1 of Platycnemis pennipes. Classification (NCBI taxonomy): domain Eukaryota; kingdom Metazoa; phylum Arthropoda; class Insecta; order Odonata; family Platycnemididae; genus Platycnemis; species Platycnemis pennipes. Next base: position 123,722,300 of record OW121851.1, on the reverse strand, counting down.
ATTAATTTAACCATGTCGATCGACACCGATATCTCTCTCTCTCTCCCTTCCTCCACCACTTTAAGCTCTGCGTTCGCTACGCCCGCAAGAGCGAGGAGATCGAGCGAGGGGGTACTGGGGATGGGAACGGGAGATGTAATACAGGACGGAAGTAAGGATGAGCGACGATTCATCGAATGTGATGCATCCCGATGGATTAAAATTGCTTGCTAAGACGATCCTAGAGGCACGGTTGTATATAAAATGCTGCGAAGTAAACGCGACTCAGCTATTAAGGATGCCGGTGGCGAAGAGAAAATTTGGTATCAAAGTGAATAATGAAAAATCAGTTTTACTACAGCGCAAGGACTCCACGAAGTAAAAAAAATCAGTCGTCTTGATCGCGAGTCGAGTATGGATCCCTCGACATCGTATCGAGTCATCGAGGTGTCCGTCTTTTAATTTCTGCAAGGATTCATGAGGGCTTTAAAGGAGATACATATCCCCTAACTGATGGCTAACTCCGATGAGGTTAATCGAAGTCATTTTAGGGTGTCATAAATTGGTTTCTACTATCGATCGATGTAAATTCTAAAAAGACATCCAACTGTACTAACTCGATTCGTGTCAACTGCTACTACCTGCAGCCAAAAATTAATTTATCCTTTATTTTGGTGCCCTATTTAACTTTGTTTGTTAGCCCTCTTGTTGCCTGAAATTGTTATCCTTCTCTCCCTCTTGCCTGCTATTCAAATCATCTCTCTTCTTTCACGAAAGCCAAGAATTCCCTTCCCATAGGTAGGAATTCCTTCACTAGCACAGTTATAAAATATTCTTGATAATATACCACTTTTCTAAGCAAAATACTACCTAAGGTCGTGAATGTAGTTACATTTTATCAATAAATGTTTATTGAATACATTTCTTTCCACTTAAATATATGTGTGGAATACATGGAACATTTGGAGCAGAAAGTAGACATTTTCTAGCTATTTCAAAAATTTGCTATACCATTAGGTTAATGCATACATGTCTCCCATTGCAGTGTAAACACAGCCTCATTCAATCGCTAACCAACGTTTACGCAACAACCTTTACGATGCTCAATCCCCAAAGCAACACTGCTCCAAAATCAAGCATTGAGACTGGCAGCATCATTCAGCTCGCTGTTGCGGCTGAAGGAAAGTCGTGGGTTGGGATCTCTACTCGGGTCTGGACATCGTATTTGTCATGGTTTGAAGAAGATGTAGGCGGCGCGAAATCGCCCTGGTACCTGGAGCACTGTAAGACCCAATTGTAATACAGTCAAACCTCCCAATAGTGGACATGTTTGTGACCGAAAAAATTGCCCGCTTTTGGAAAGTGTCCGCTATTTAGAGGGGTCTGGAATTGAGACAGCTTTGTAGTACCTACGGCGGATTAAAATGTAAGGACTTTTAATACGCCGCATTCAAATTTTACCTAGGGCATCCCAATAAAAATTAGTATGGAGTCCACTAAAATCTTTCATTTATCCATCAAGAAATAGAGTTTTTGGTCCAGGGGAAGAGAAATGTTTACAGAATAATTTGCAGTGTGTCCGTTAATGGTGGTAATTGAAGGAAAACTCTTTATTTCTGTTGTCCGCGTCCGTTATCGAGTGCGTCCACTGTTCGGAGGTGTCCGTTAAGGGAGGTTTGTGGAAGAAGAAATGGAAGTAGGAAGCCAATTCCTCCATTTTCCACGGCGGAGCGGAGGGAGAAAAGGAAGACAATCCTCTCCCGTCCCTCACATTTTTCCATTCAAATGATAATAACGGCGATATTCCGCGCGCCTCTCCCGTTAAAAACCCGAAAGGAACCCCCCCTGAGGGATGCCCCGGTTTAGGGAGCACAAACTCAGGAGGGCGTGTCGACCCTCCGAGATATCTCTGTGGCTACCAGTCGATTGACGTCTCCCGTCCGAACGGCCCACTCCTTCCATCGCCTCGAGTCCCTTGCGAGTCCAATATGTATGTATAACCAACCCATCCTCCCCCTGGACTGCCTGCTGATTCCTAAGGTGCTGGGGGAGGGCGAAGATCTCACCCTAATTGATAAATGGAGCGGCCATCAAGAGCCACTGACTCATATAAAGAGAGTCTTATCTCCTCCGGAGATCTGGGAAAGACGCCCACGTGACATCGCGGAGCAGCTATAATTCTCGCCCGAGGGAGGACCGGTGGCCTCCCACCTCCTCCGTTTTTGGTCCCCGGCGTGAGTTCAACTGCCGCCGGCATCGGATGAGCAGAAGGTCGGCCAAAAGTGCGGTCCCGGAGGCGGAACTTTACATAATAGAAGAGGAAATAGTTGCTCTCCTAGGTATTTGTGTTTGAAACGATTGGTTGGTTATTCAGGGGAGGCGAACGACGGCTGAGGTCATTTGCGCCATTTAGGATAGGTGGGTAATTGGGTAATGGTAGGAGTTTTCAGGAAACCGAGGGAGAGTGGAGAGAAACTCGGCGTCGGCATTAGCCTACTCTTAACGGAAGGCGCCAAGGAGACCACGGCTTAACGTCCCATCCGACGGACGGAGTACTGAACTTAAAATGCCCTCCACTAGGCACTCAAGTGGGGACCGGTTTCCCAATGAACAATCCGCCACTGCCGGGAATCGAACCCGGGCCAGCGGGATGGGAGGCCAGTACTCCAGCCACCACACCAACCCGTTCCCCCGGTTGAGATTATTTCGAATAGGTAACCAGGAGTCACGTGTTGTAAACGCGAATGGTTCGCAAATCTGGTGTGTGGAAATCGCATATTACAATATCATTCATTATTTACACTCGTGTTTTATCTCATCTGGGGGCTCTATAGTCGAGAAAGATGAGAAAAACTTAAGTGAAAACAACTATGGTATTGTAACGATCGATTCAGACAATGAATTTGCAAACCATTCGTGTTTGTACCCTATGAATTCTTGGTTACCTATTCGAGGTAGTCCCGAGGGTATCATTCAAACACGAAATCAATTTCAACGCACACACACAATAAAGGCCCTCCAATTACCGACAAGATTGTGCTCTTTATTTTGCTAGGAATTGGGAGGGACCAAGATATCCCCAACAAGTGCGTGTCAACAGAATAGTACGATAGCTATGTCCTAACAGATTTATGCAGGTCACACTTACTCTCCTTGTAAGAAGAATGCGGGCTGAATAAGATTTAATTCGTGATGATTTTTTGCATTGTATAGCCTCAATAAGGTCGTGGTGGCCTAGTGGGTAGAGCGCTTAGCTACTGATCAACGGGTTCCGGGTTCATATCCCGGGCAAGAGACTTTCTGAATATCCCCACCATTTCTACGTGTCAGAACGTCATAAGAAATCGCATGTGGCCCAGGGAAAGGATCTGGCCCCCGTACCCTGACTGTGAGGATTTCACACGCCAATGGCTTAGTATGGGGTGAGCTCTACCCTCACCTGTCAAATACCAACCTTCGTGCTGAACAGAACTTTATAAGCCACAAGAAAACGTAGCCGTTTTACGAATAACAGCGACAACCAAGAGCCCCTTTCAAACAAAATTACCCGTCTCTTTGATGAATATATTTTATCGTTATTAATTATAATCAATGGGAAGTAAACTATGTTTCATTTTTGCTCAGGGTGAACTAAATATTTTGCTAACAGTTATTCTATAGGCTGTTAATTCGATAATCTCTGACGATGAGCAAAAGTTATATAACCCGGCAGCTATTAAATCCTAAGTGAATTACCTACTTCCATACTAAGAAACTGGCGGGGTAATATTCACTGATCACTGACAAATAGGTAGCACTACCTAATGTCATAATGTTCCCGCGTTTTCTCCTCAAATGGCAGCCACTTAGCGGAGAGACAGAGTCAAACTAAAAAGGGCGCGCAATTGTGGGGAATTACACACTTTGTGTGGTAGACAACGTGTAATTTTCCATTAGAAGCGCTTCACCGCAAGGCGATTCAAATTTACTGAGAAAGCTTTGAAGTCTCCATGAAAAAGGTTTTAGGTATATAATCTAGGAAATAAACTTACAAAACTAGAAATGGGCTGTTAGAAATACCGGAATTCAAAATAAAACTTAGTGACGATATACTTTTTTTGTGGATTGTTTCCATAGTAATAAAGAGATATTAAATTGTGAATACACTGCTTTATTGCCGATACTACCGATTTAGGCCGTTAGACCATCATCAGGTACATAAGAATGTGAAAATGTACGAATATTGGCTTATCACTAGGCTTTTAGAATGAACTCAAGGTCCTTAAAATACACTTTAAGGACCTGGGAATGAACTATAGCTCATGTTTGAAAATCAAATGGTGCAGTTCTTTTGGATACTAGAAAATATTACATCGTAGGCCCATACGCGCTAATGGAATTTTCCACCCTATTTTATGCTCGCACCACGTATTTAACAGAGATCTCTGTTAAATAATTATGCTTATTATGTTGCCCTTAAAAGTTGTAGGCTGCTGCAAGCCACATATACAGCTTAAATACTACTTAGCTAAAGTGTCTTAACGTCCGAGAATGAGGCCGGATAAGTAAGCTTACGTGCAGATACACCACCTCACGTAATGCGAAACTAAGAATTAATTCACACACGCCAAGTTACATTAAAGGAATACCAGGTATTTTGACCATGCGCTCCTCTAACGATTGAGAAGAGCTGTATTTGAAAAGCACTCTTCAGATCACTTAGATTTTCACATACAGAAAAAGTTACAACAACGCGCTTCGGATACAAGGAACTGGCCAGAATTTAGGGAGTTATACGTTTGTTCGACATCGGATAATAAAATACATGCATGTATAAAATGAAGCGATTCTGTTTATTCATTTACTGCAGTGGGCCTCGGGAGATTTTGCGTGGGACGTGGACGAGCCTCAGTTCATCGATGACATCACCTTAAAGCTCACGGCCGTCGGGACGATGCGGAAAAAAGTAAACGCCGTTAGCGCCACCTACGTGATCGAGACCGGAGCCGTCTCTGGATTTTCCTCCGAGATTTACACAGCGAACCTCGAACGTGAGACGCGTAGATATTCGAAGCATCACTTCAAGCAATAAATCCTTTAAGGCACGAATTTGAGAATCGACGATATCATCGATAGATATCAACAATAATCGTATAACAGGGTGCACCATTACAGCGTCTGGTAAAGTACTGAATTCCATTTCTTAAGTAGATGGATGCTCAGAGAAGAGATTTGAGCTCAAAAAAACCTTTTACGGCCCGAGACCAGATATAGGATTTTTTCAACGCATAATTCTCCATTGCACCACATTTATGCCACATAAAGACACCAATTAACATGGTGCTAGTGGATATGATCACAAAAAAATGATTTCAATTGCCAAGAAACATTCGAGGAGTAGTTAGAGCGATTTCACTAGCAAATTAATCCAAGCAAATAACCCCCTACATGATGAAACCCGTCTTTCGCGCTCCCAAAATTAGTACCTATGCCTTATGTAGTGTACGCCGGTATATTTTTTCCACTCAATATGTTCTACTTCAGTAAAACTATAAATTGATATGGAAGCTTTTTCCTTATAATAATACGAAAGAAGTGATACATATGTTCCTGCGATTATTTAGACTTGAAAAGTTAAACAAACCTAGATACAACAGTTTTATCATGCAACAATTTAATAAAGCCTATAATTTACCATCTTTACTAAGTTGCCATTTTTATTTCACCTAATTTACCTGCAATGGCACATTTTCTTTTCAAAAATTTGTTTTGGCGAGTTTTATTGAATAAAGACTACAGTATATTGCACAACAGTATATATATTTTTGTCTACATCAAGATTGGGGCGGAAGAGTCGACCGAATAACCGGATAATTAAGATATTGATATCAATAGAAGCAACTGACATTGGATTGACAATTTGAAACACGAATCAATGATTCGGGTCTTTCATTGTCTGTTTGGATGGCGATAAAATATATTCGCCATTCTGTCAAATCTTGGATGCTCGAATCCTTTGTGGCATACTAATATTTTCTCCTCCCTGTCGTTCCCCAACATTCTCCTCTTCAACTCCATAGAGCGGTTCGATGGAATGATGACGCAAACGGACAGATCGGATCTTTCCTCCACCAGAGAGATAATAACGTCAAATTAGTCCTTTAAAAATTGTATCGAGATATAATCCGTGTGCCCAATCACCAGGAGGCAACTGAAGCAACCGGTCGGACGGAAGAAGGCGGACGCATTAAATGACGCTAAGAATCTGCCCACGTAAAGACACATCGCACATAATTGCTGCTTGCGCGAGGAATCGCTGAAGACTTCGGAGTTTCAGCCGTTCTTTTTTATTTCCAGTGTTCCGGTTCGTGTTATCCTTTCCTCATCATTGTATCTTTCTCTCGAAGGTTATTTAAACAGTTATCAACGTTTTACATGCGCAGTGGTTCCGTTCCACCACCGTTCTCCGCAACCCTCAACATTTTTTCTTTCGCTAAGGCACATGTTTTATTCATGTTCACAAATTGGGAAAAGACTGACTCAAGGATTGAGCAATTTACAGCCTCATTTGAATAATATATCAAGAGAAGGACAGATAATTCCTACCGAAAGAGTTTTACGATTATTTTGATCCATATCATGTGTAGCTGGGTTACTTACAAGCTTAATCCGTTTTCAAACTGCAAACTTAGGAAATTGGAAGTTAAGGTGGAACTATTTTATTTGGAAATAGGTAATAAACTCATAATATTGATATCAAAGGCTTATCCAGATGGCCAAACATTAATGCATTATGAAATTCAAAGACGATTTAGAGAAAAATGTGTAGATGATGCCTTTCACGTTTGAAAACTTTACTGTGAAAAGCGGACTTATTTTCTGGATGGAGAGTGTCATATTTGGATAGCAAAAGCATATCTATCCAAAATTCATCTATATGTATATCATTAAATTTAATTTATATATTAATTCTATCTATTTATGTACGAAATAATCTACTTCAATGTCAACAGAGAATAACACGAGGGCAGAGAAAGGGGCAATTCCTTTGTGTCTACGCCGCTAATGGCTACCTAGAAATATCTGATGTCACGAAAGTCACATGGCTTGGGCTTGACTCTCCCAGATGTGAAACAGGGACCTCCAGTCAGTAGACCAACGCTTAGGCTTAAATAGTTACGATTGATCAATAAATTGATTTCGCTCATTGAAATCCCCAAATTTAGAGTATTATCCTAAGGATCTTTGTAGGAAATTTCTTTTGGATGATACGTACGACCCTAGCAGATTTCACCACTGGTAAACGGAGCGACCAAAGAAGATCTTTAGGGAGTAAACAGCGTCATTAACTTCACTCAATTGCACATCGGTGCGAATTATCGTCAGCTGGCTTGCGCCGTGGATTTTCTGAAAAATACCAAGTTGACAAGGAATTTCAGGCTCCATCCGATGTAATATTCATTCCGCTGTCCCGAAGAAAGAGTTCTTTCACGAGCGCATGAACTGGGTCAGAAAGCGCTTGGGGCTCACGGGTGCATAAACAAATTCCAAGTGACAGGGCCGGCCTGTGGTCACCTCGCCCGTCGCCACTAGCTCTTTGCCTCTGCTGCTCTGCTCGTGAAAGCGACCCTTTCGTTGTCCCATTCATTCGACGTGCTGCGAGCTCATCCCCGCAGCGGAGGGAAAGTAACACCACCGCGACTTTTGCCCCGAAAACCATAACAAAAAAAAAAAGAAAAAATACTCCTCGTCACGCACGGGGTGTAACTTTTCCACTACCTCGCCCCACCTCCTTTATCCCCGCCTCCTCCTCTATGAAACTTCAACTGCTCTTCCCTTTCTATTTTAGCATCGCCTTGCCTCTTCCTTCTTCCTCTCAAGTGCATCGGTACACGCTCATGCTGCCGCTTGTTCGAAGGCCAACTCCGCTAATGGTTTCTCTTGTTTGCTCTCATCCATTTGAGCACTTTCCACCAATTAAGGTTCTTTCCTCCTCCACGAACTCCATCATTTAAAAATTTCCAAATGCTTTGGTATTTACCTGAACGATAATTTTACTCTCGGAGCAATTCGAGAGAGGTATCCGATCGAAGGGTACTTTCGCCAAAGATAGGAAAGGATATTACCAATACATAGAAAATGTTCAGGTAACTTAGGGGAGAAACCCGAAGCCGGCATCAGCCTCAACGAACGCTACAAGGGGTCCACGATTTACCGTCCCATCCGAAGGAAGGAATACTAAACTTGAAGCGCAATCCACACAACACTCAAGGTGGGATCGTTATGCTGGTAAAAAAAATTACTGCCACCATCGGTATTTTGACTTGGGTCCTTGTGATGAGCCCTTTATCCACCATTCAATCATATTTTCCAATTTAGTTTTTCGAAATCAAACTAGCTCATGGATTTACTAAGATGAAGATTTGATCAATGACAAATGAAATAAAATAAATATTTATTCAATGACAGGTTAAATAAGATGAAGATTTAAACAATGTATCATTAAATATCATGAAATGTAAAGCCGAAAATGTAAGGCAGTTTGAATTTAGTACATATATTATAAGTATCTGGAAAGAGGGTTTCACGGCATCGATATCCGCAATAAATTGCAATCTCATTAAAGTTCCGAAAACGGGTTTTTATCGCAGTAGTTTCCATGACATTTTCCAATTTTTAATCGCTAATATACCGAATGATTAAATAATAATAAATAGATTCCAATTCGGGTGCAATGAAGACCAAGATGCCAGTCTCGGATTCAGAAGTGAACACCTAGCTTGAAGTCATTCATTCCCTCAAACACGGATTTGGTTTCGATGTTCTTTTGCATAAATATCTTTCCACACTATTCCTCTCCAAATTGTCTCTCAACAGGTCATGTCCCTAACGTCCGAGATAATTTTCTTTCGCCTGGTAAGCGTTGCTCAGGAATGCCTTGCGCTTGAACATTTCCCTTCCACCGAGCTACTCTTTATCAACCGCCGCTACTGTGCTGTGAAACTCAGACACCATCGCAGGCATTTAAGTGAGGATATCTGACGCGAGATAAGCGACCCAATTTTCGCGCCGGCTATCTCCTCTCCATCCTCCCTGTCTTGCCTTTCTCCTTCATTCGCGATCCCTACTCGTCCTACTCATTATCAGGCGCAGATCTTGCCAGTTGTCTCGGAAAGGAGAATTTTTTTAAATCTCACAGTCGGAATCGCTCAACTGTAGTGCTTGTCGCTTTTTTATGCTTTCTCGTTTTAGAGGTGATGCATTCGTTCTCCTAGAAAGAAATGTGATTTGCGAACCTTAGAGTTGCGGCCGTAATGCCAAGGGAAAAGAGCAGGTGTCTAAGAAAGCACCCACGGCATCGTTACCTTTATCAAGCCCAGAGGGCATATTAATATCCGAAATCACTCAGAGACACCAATGTTTTATTAAGTGAAGGATCCCGAAAACATATCAACTACAAGTGATATTCGATATTTTTACTATGCATAAATCAATCTCCAATAATCTAATATAAAAGGGAAAGGTCATGTGATTAGAGGGAAAAAGATACTAATAAAGGTATTAGAAGGTTTAGTTGAGCGATAGAAAAAGATAGGAAGAAGAACAATTATATTTGGTGGATGAGGTGAAGATCTCCAACTACAATGTGACAAAAGATAAGATTCGGGCAGAAGAGGATGGAGACAACAGTGGTGTAAGGGACCTGCCAACTGGCAGAACACCAAATGATAATGAACATTACCACTGTGGATAAACACCTGGGAGTGAGAACTTTATATAGTTAGCCACAATAACAAAGGTATTTTGTAGGTAGGTAGGCTAGTTATGAAGAGAGGGGAATAGGAAAGTCTAATCATAAATCATTTCATATTCATCTAAAAGAAAATATATCATGATCTATTTTTCTTTTCATAAGATGTTCGTGCTTCATAAGCTGGTTTAAGTTATTGGGTAACAATTCCAGGGAATCCAGCCACACGCCTTTGGAAAGGATCTGTGTGGAATATACTAGGGGAAGGAGTATCCAATAAAGGTGAAAAATGATTCAACGGACCACGATGCGAAAGAGTTCGGGCACCCTCAGTCGATAGTACCGAAAAGGACTTCCCGAATAAAAAATCAAGGGCACCGTCAAGGATTACCTTAAAGAGTGGACTCTACGAGAACTGCACGAATGACAGGCAATTTCATTTAAATCCAGAGAAAAAGGCTGAATCAACGACAATGGGGCCCTTTAAAAAAAAAAAGAAAGTCTCTCGCGTGAATATCGGGGCTCTGACACTTATGAAGGGCTCATTTCCATTCCTTCGGCCCACGCGGATCAACGGTGGTCAATATCGTTCGTCACTCCGAATCGCTGCTGCATTCCGGTCCCATAAACATTCGAACGGGCGGCGGGAGACACCTCACTCCTTCCGTCCCCTCTCAATGCCAACGACGCCCACGACATCTGTCGCCACGGACAAACACCTCTCGCTCCCAACACCGTCATCATCATTCCAGCCGGCTGGAGCTGAGGCTGCCAACTCTCCCGGAATTGGAAGATAGATAGGTTTTTTTTAAATCACACGTTTCCCGGCTTTAGGCACTTCCCTACCATATTCACAAGACAACACATTAACGGAATTGTACACCATATCTAAAGGGTATTTTTTTTAAAAGCACAATCCTAAGAGAGAGATGCTCAATGGGTTCTCGATGATCGTGTGAACCGTGAATTTATCCCTCACTTCCGCCACGGTTCTCTAAAGATACCTTTTGTAGGCATTAGTTTGGTGTGTTGTACACAGGGGTGTAGATAAGGGGGGGAGGATGGGGTCAAGGGTGTCTGAACCCCACAAATAAGAATGTAAATGAATAACTAGTAAGTCTGTAAATCTTTTTTATCCGCTAAGCCCATATTATGCGTCAGCAAGGTATCATACGGTAATTTAAAGAAGATCAAGAATGGTTACATTGACAACAATACTTTTAACATTCGAACAGCATTCAATTATACTAAAAGATATTCTTATCCTTCATGAGGAATGAACCCCCAGAGAAACAAATTATCTTCGCCCCTTGTTATACCGGGTTATATATAGGTATACGTATCATGATAGGATACGTATCATTATAGGTATATATGTATCATGCATCATTCATATGGTGAGTGTGTATTAATTTATAAGAATAATAATATTATCAGCTAATGTGTTTTTCTGTGGAGGAAATGGTATCAAATCATCAGGAATTGAATATATTGGTAGAGCCAATTTAGTTGTGAAAATAGCAGAAATTTTACAGAGATCAAAAAAATCCAACATGACCTGGACTCAAACAGGGACCCACTGATTTCTGGCCAAGTGGGCAATACTCCTGGCTGGCAATCTGTGGGTTCCAAGTTCGAGAACCGGCTAGGATGGATTTTTTTCTGTGAAACTTCTGCTTTGGTGCATTTCAACGGCTGACTCCGCTAAGGTATTCAGTTCAGTTCCGCCAGTTCGTAATCCATGTTGTGACAAACTTACAACCCTATACCGTTTACTGTCGAACAAATCACTTGCCATGGTAGTTGTAATTATGTTCCAAAAACCAGAATGTTAGAGCAGGAATTTTGCGGAGGGCAACTCCAGGAATCAACACACTTGGAGAGTTGGCAATCCTTCCGCACACCCACCCACTCTCTTTCCTCCCTTCCACAACTTCTTCCACCTCACGTTTGCTGCCCAACTCACCCGACAACCCCCCCTCAATTGGTGCGCGGACCGAATACCTCCCTCTACCGGGAGACAAACGCCAAAACGGGAGACAATGCTGAGCCAACCAACGCACGGGGACGTCACTGCCGCACGGTACCGAGGAAGGGGTGGCGGCAAAAGGAAAGTGTATTCGAGGAAAGGAGCTCCACCACGGAGCCGACGAGAGTCCGTGGAAAAGGAGCGATTTCGTCCCCCGCACCCCCTGACTCTCCTGATCATGAAAAGAATCCAGCCGCTTGGATGGATGCGGCATGGACGGGACGCGGAAGAGACGAGGTCATCTGCATCGATCCCCTCAACTTCTGTCAAGTCACTGCCATTATTTGTCGATGAAAAAATTAAAAGCTTTCGCAACTCTCGAGATTGTAACTCTCGCGTTTACGGATCCATCTTAAATGACATTGAGATAAATTCAAGGCGGCACGTTATAACAAGAATTGATTTAAATTGTAAAGAGACTAACTTTAAAATAAAATCTCAGTAACGAGGAAAATTTGGTCATAAAATCATACTCAAATTAGTCACAATAATTTAACAAATGCGCAGCGTATGATTATGAGCAATATGAGAAATGATATTAATATCATAATTTTATATCTTGCAATTATCATTAAAAATTACGGAGATACTGCGCAAATATTACACAGTTAACCAACTGTAAACCAAGTTGTATATCTATACTGATTTTAATGATGAGTAGTCACAGCGATAAAAAGACAAAAGATAGCACAGTTTATTTAACGTACGACGCGTTTCAGCCGCTAGGCCATCATCAGGTACCAATAGGTATAGCATTAAAGAAAGAAAAATTAAATAAATTGAAAAATCAAAAGTGGAATCCGCCTGCTTTCGACTAATGGGTTTAATATGGGGTTTTATCTCGTTATTTTTAACTTCTTTGAAAAAGCTGTAGCATATTAAATACAGTGTATGACGACTGCTTGGGTTTAGAATAAAGGAAAGAAAAGAAATCGGTATACTGCGGGGAAAATTAGAATTGCATGACGTATAAATCAAAATTTACTTAGAGGTTACCCATTCCTTCGGATATTAGGAGAAAACCAAAATTACAATGGTCGCTCGCCTTTTCCAGCGAAGAGCGCGCTACACCCACTGAATTTCAGGCTAGTGGCAAGCAATCATTGGCACTGCTTCAAGGGCTCAGGCAAATGAGACTTGGCGTTGTTATGTTAATTATCACAAGGCATATTCTCAGACGAATAAATTATGATAATTAGACTTACTCCAATAATGTCAATAGGAGAAACCTGTTCAAATATCGCATTTATGCCTTTACTTTTATGAAACCTTGGAACGGACTACGTTACAAACGGGTACGAGAGGCAATGCGAATCACCAGAAGCGGCCTTTATACAGTAACAAAGAGCTAAAACAATTACAATGAGAATGCCTAGCTCCTTCAGTGTTAAGCGGTATTAATCGCGATGAAATATAACCTATCCCTTTAGAAATCAAGAATAAAATATTTAAAATATATTACATACGATGCTGTCACTCAAACTGGTGTGACGAATATCCACATTTTTCTAAAGGCATCACAATTTATTAGAGGTTTCAAATACTGGGTGACGTCTCACCCGAATGGAATTTAAGAACTTTTGATTCAGTAAATAGGGGTTGAAATGGAATGGTGAAAGCAATATCTCACAAAGGTAATGTTTCCAATCTCGTCGTAATTATTGGAAAAAGTTCACATATTTTATTCAGTGCTGCAAAGATGAATATCAAGAGAAGAAAGAAACGCTAGCATACTTTATTACTGATAAATGAAGAAAATATATATGGGGTTACGATTACACATTAGTATAAATTAAATGTAAAACATGATTTTGCATCCAAGGCAGTAAATTTGGCAATCTAGCTTGGCAAAAGTCCTAGTTTATCAATAAATAATTGGATTTGCATTTCATCATGTCTCGAATTGATTCCTCCGCTTTGAATTCCAAATTAATAAGGAACAACGTGGTACCTTCATGGCGTCGATGACAGTAGCCTTCGACAAGATTCAAACCAATAAAGAAACGCTTAATAGTATCCTCTTTACTAACAAATTCTTAATTTGATTTCAATTATAAATTAACACTAGGCATAATTGGCCAAACCCATACTTCTGAGGAGTCATATTAAAATAAAATATCAAGGTAAACAGAAGAAAAATATATGTATTGTTTTAATATTCACGATGGAATATAATATTGGATTTTATGATCGCATTACTTTTTTCCAATACTGGTCTTAGACACTTAAAAAAGATTATTTTCTGGATAAAATGACTCGAATGTTTACCACAGAATACTGATCAAACGAAGCCAGAGAACGGGTAAAATTTAAAAGAAAAGTAGCTTGCCGAGATAATAAACGTATTTACAGCGAAGTAATAGATTTTCCGTTGAATAATTTTAATAAGATAAAAAACAGGTTTCCAATATAAAAATTTAAACAGTAGTAGGTATAAAGATTTGTTCCGGTGATTTTGCTGGTTAACAATGATGCAGCATTGCTACATTCCGGTTAGTTGAAAGCATTCATCGCCAATCATTAAAAAAAATCACGCCCTCAAAAACATTTGGGTATATTGGAAGTGGAAAGTTAAGGAATCTGAATCGTCAATCTCGGGATCATTAAAGAATTGGGTTGTATGCACGAATAAGGACACAAGAAACAAATAAAATGTAAAATCAGCCAAAGAGGGAGAGTAAAAAGACATACGCAACGCACGGGTTCCGGTCAGTGCTTTGTAGCGCACGACTGTTAGCCAAATAAGGTATTTGGGTTCGTTGCTGAGTACGGGCAGAACGAGTATACAAGGGAGATAGAGAGAGTGAGGGGATGGAGTTCGTAGAAAGGAGACGAGGGACGCGTGTTGGAAAGGGGAATGAAAACAGGAGACCCAGTTATAGTTTAGAACGCTCGAAGATGCGACGGTTGAGTGAACAATTATCTCAAGTGCAAAGAGAGAGCTGATAAAGTTAATGGCGACAAAAATTAAGAATGATACGAGAAAAATCCCCATCTCCGCTCCTTTAACTCTGCAGAAAAGTATTAATGGTACTGAAGGAAAACAAAACTAAAGTCTAATAATCTCCTTTAATTTTGTCACGGAATTATGTTGCAAAAAAATCAATTTTGCCCAAAATCTAGTTTACACTCGATCATTTTCCATTAATTTTACTTTGAGACTAGGTTTACTTGAGAAAATTGAGATAAGGGATATTATTGACACTTTAATTATATATATTTTATTAACTATATAATTATATATGTATACCTAATTAGGTGAAGATCAAACTAAAATTTAAACTGTAAATTGAGATAAAGAGTTTTTGCTAGCCAAATGGAGTGAAAACAGAAAAATATCATATGTAAAGAACCGACGTTACCGCTCTACTCTACTCTACTTTTTTTTAGTAGGCTTTCATACAATTTTCAAACAGAGAGGGGATAAAATATATTTCATCCAACTGCATGTTTAGTATTATTAGGTATACTGTAATTTAATACGATACTATGCTATTATACATTCAGCGAACTTACAGCGAATCTTTTGGCTCTTATAACGCCTAGTGGTTATTAGGATACAGTTATTAGTCTCTCCATATTCAAGCAATGCAAGCAATCCAAGCAATTCAAGCAAACACATTCGTGAATTAATGGGTCAAGCGAATCGCAAACTGGGTTTCATTAAAAGAGTATTGGGTAAATGTGACGATCATGTACGAGAAATCAGCTACTTTTCCCTTGTTAGACCTCATTTGGAATATGCTGCCAGTGTATGGGATCCCTACGAAATCGGTCTAAGTAATGAACTTGAACGTGTGCAGCGAAGATCGGCAAGATTTGTAAAGGGACGATACGATGATTATGTTAGCGTAACCAGTCTATTAAATGAATTGAAATGGGAATCATTGTCAGATCGCAGGTTGAAATTTAGACTTAATCTCTTACACAAATTCCAAGACAATATTTTCAGTGATGATGTTAAAAATATTTTACGAACCCCAACTTACTATGGCAGACTGGACCATAATCATAAAGTTAGAGAAATTGATTGCCGAACTGACCGATTCAAAATGTCCTTTTTCCCTTGCACAATTAGAGATACGAATAACGGTAAATATGTCCTATCGGAGAGTAGCAATGAATAGCATTGGTAGCTGCATGTTGGTATGAGTACTTAAAGCTAACCCTACTAACAGAATGTTTTTGCATGTTTTCTTTGCAATTTCTATCTTTTTTAAATAGTGTAGTTCTGACTACTATATTAATACTATTCCTTTTTTATGCATGATATGTAGTGCATGTTTGGTGAGCAATCACCCCCTGCCACACACCCTTGTGGTGGCTTGCAGGGTATTATGTAGATGTAGATAGATGCAATGTGGCCTAGTGATTACAGGTTATTCATCTCAGTGGAAATTTAAAATATATTTCCTGTTCCATAAAAGTGGACGGCAGGTTACTGTTTAGGAAAACTCTTCCACCAATCACCTCCGCCTCGATTGATTGAGGCCGCTGAAGAAAAATAAGAGTTGGTTTCGTGAGGTACGACCATAGTTTTTTTTTTTTTAACAACCGGTAGAGGCAAGGTTTTAAGAGGATCATGCTCATTGTCCGGGACAATTTTCCTGTGAGTTCTCGTCGCTCCATTCTACTTAAAGTTGGATTCAAGCTGGATACCGGCGCGGAGAGGCCCTTGGACGCAAATCATTCCCAAAACATAAAGAAAAATTCCTAAATTCCTTAATGAAATGTCCCATCTATCAGCCATCTACTCACTTTTCCGCCAGTTCCCGTCTAAAAACTCAACTGCTCTGGAACCCGTCAATGAAATTACCAACAGCCAGGAACATCCAAACGAACCGGAAGAAACAAAGACAAATCCTATTCCGTCCAATTCTCCTTTCCGACAAATCAATAACCCACCTCACCCCGGTAGCAGTAGAAGCGGGACAACCCTTCAAAGTCTGCTTCAATCTTTCCTTGATTAATCCTGATATTTAAAATTCCATCCCTACAACAAATTTCCTAACTTAAAATTATTTATCTTAATAAAATAGCCTGTCGAACCTAAACATCCGAACGAAATAATATTTCCTAGCCTGGATTTACGCAAATTTAACGAACATTCATTCTTACCCTAATAAAATAAACAAAATAAATTCACTTCCCTTCCTTCAACAAAATAACCCTGCCTCCAAATAATTTACTCCTATACAACAAAAAAATTTTCTTACCTCATTGCCCATAATTCCAATAAACTGAGCAACAATAACCAGAAAGAGCAAGAAGCTCAGTATGATAAAACAGGTTTGCTATTGCGACTCCGAGTCCGAGAGGCCCGGACTCGGAAAGAAGGTCCCAGCGAGGGGTCCTGGTAGGGCTGTAACAATAATGGTGCGTAGCAGTCTTTCATGAGGGGCCCGTATCAGTGAAGAATAAAAGGCAGAAGATCAAAGGAAGCACATCTTCTGAATCGCCTTATTTTTGAAACGTGCGAATGCACGAACGGGAGTTGCGTTGCACACCAAAGGACCGAACCGGTCTCTCGCACCACGAGCCAAAAAGACCGGGTGCGTGTGGACATTCCGGTCCTCCGTTTGAAGTCGGTATATCCTGCCCTTCCGTCCTCTTTCGCTTGGAAGCCTTTCACCCACAGAGGGAAGAAAACGCTCCGCTCAAAAGGAAATGGCTCCTCTGCTACGAAGTCGCGCCCTCTTCGGCAAGTCTCCGAAAGTCGGAGGGTTGTGACGCGCTGGTAGTATTGTCTTCGCCCCTCTGTCTTCGGCCGATTTTCCCGCAATGGCGATATCTCAGACCACGAACACTTCATTCCCCCACCACTCCCTCACGAAAACGTCGTTAAGTGGTGGGTAAACTGGTATTTTTTTCTCGCATCATTTCCGGGGTAAGTAATTGTAGTAAGGGGCTCACGGCAGAAAAGTTGAAACCTCATAGACCTTGCCTTGTTCGCCGTCTTGCCTCACGAGTAATCTATCGTATTATCAGTCGCAAAATGATCGTAACTACTGTCATAATAAAATAGAAAATTTCTACTACTGACTGATTCTAAACGACTCTAAATTTACCAGCAAAATTACTTCCGTGTTGTAACAATCCTTTATCGAAGATATTCCTTTCTGATACCGATAACACTAATGCACAAACAAACAGCGTGCATTCCAAGTTCCAACTAATTCGTACAAGTAAAACCAATTTACTAACTACCATTCATAGCATCCAACTGGTACCATAAACGTAAATTAATTAATAAATTAAGTGCCTTGAATTATTTCTGACTGAGACCAAAGAAAGTTTTGAAAAATAATAGTGATTTTGAACATAAATTAGTAAATGAGTACTTTCCATAGAGACTCCAAACTAACTATGTTTCAACGCAGATATTGCTTCATATGTTTTAAAATAGTATCACAGCAATAGCTGCAATAAAGTAGAACCATTGAAGATGCTTAATACATACAATGAACTCAATTCGTATAAAGTACGGAAAAGAACTGACTGACACAGAAAATACTTTCAAGGGAGTAGATCCGTAGATAAACTGCTTAGAGATTAAAAAATGACAGATTCATGAAAATGCAAATTAAGCTCAAGGCAGAGGCCATTAGGATGTCTACATGCGGCGGCTGTCAAGGATAGAGTAGAATAAGGAGTATGCATTCGCGTCACGGACTTTTTGTCTGCGTACTTCTAATGCAGGAGAAAAGCTTGGCGAATTCCTGCGGGACTAGCAAATGCCTAATTATCAATCGGTAGCGAGTCGAACTATGCAAGGCACGCGGAAAAACTCCGCAGCCAAAGCACTCGTAACAGATGCCGCCTCGGGGTGATGAAGAATATCACGATGATTAAGCTCATAACGCTGAACAAGTCCAAGGTGAAGATAGCATGAAAATATTATCCGACCAGGCTTATACCAACGGATAATAAAATTTAATGGTCTGCTTTGCAGATTATATCGGCATATTAGTTGAAAATCGAGTATGCCAAAAGGACTCATCGACTACAATGGAGCAAGTGTTTCAAGAATGTTACATGATGATCAACAGGAAGAAAACTGTAGTCAATGAATGTGGAATAAATAAATTGAAAGTAAACATTACGCTACAAGGAGGGAAGTTAGACCAAGTAGAATTGGTTCACCTACCTTGGAAGCAACATGGGATATGGACCGTAAGAAGAACGTACGCCACTAAACGCAGAATACCTCGTGTAAAGAAAGTATTCACCACGCCACTACCGTTCTCAATTAGTATGTACGTAGAAATTAGGAAACAGCACGCGAAAAAGTTCGTATAGATCAGTGGTTCCAAAATTTTTCATCCACGAAGCCATTTTATGCAAAAGTTTTTGTAGAGCCCAAAGAGATGTTTGGTTCTATCTGCTTATATGATATAAAGCATTATGCATACGACACGTCTAAGGAAGTAAGAATAATAAGATGTATATTTATAGAGAAAGCGATTGCAAAACGAAAGAACTGGAACAACTTTTCCAAAATGTGCTCCGCGGTGCAAAGTTTGAAAAACTCTGGTGTAGATAAATCGCTCGTAAATAAATTAAGAGCTCTGAAGAAAGATGGCGTCAAAAGACTGACTTTAGGAAATGCTATTCGTTTAGCGTATTACCTGTAAATAGATATAACGTTTCATCTAAGGCATTGAGGCTTTGATCACAAAAGATCACTCATACTCATCCCTGAGATTATAGAACTCTGCCAGCCGCAGTCTAAGATGATCATTAAAGAGGTGATATGGTAAAAGTCTCACTAAATGACAGCTAAATGAACATACAATGCATCGATTGCAAGGATGAAAAATACTTCGGACAATATTCTTTCCCCATCTCTTCCATACCTATCCTTATGCCTTTCCTCCCGGTCTGAAGCGCCTATTAGTGCGGAAACAGACTTGAAAACACCCATGATGATGAAAAATACCCGATCCCCCATCCATTCCATCCCTATCCTTATACCTTTCCTCCCGGTCTGAAGCACCTATTAATGCGGAAACATACTTGAAAACACCCATTAAAAATACCCTTTCCCTTCCATTCCCATCCTTACTCCTTTACTCCCGGTCTGAAGTGCCAATTATGCGGAAACAGATTAGTAAACACCCATGTAAGGCTATGATCTTATCACCATTATCCCAAAGACGACACCTCTGATAAAAGGTAGAAATTGAGAAGAGGATAGCGCAGAATAATGGTGTTAAATATTCCTCATTATCGTTCTAATTACTTACAAAAGGGAATTTCAAATAGATATTAACCTGTCGATGATGTTAACCTGTTGATTCGAGGACAAAAGAATTTAAATTCATTTGTCAGCAATCCTGTTACGCAAAGCTTGAGTTTGAACTAATGTAATCAGCTTTGATAGCTATTCTCTCAAGAAATGTTACTCAGCACAACTGCGTCTCCTTTTGTCCAGCCTCCGTCTCGCGTATCAAAACCACTCCCGTTTAATTTACGAGCAAGAGCAGAGATAAAGGTCTGAGATTGAATCAGAGAAGGTGAAGCTATCACTCGTTTTAAAAGTATGCATGTTCGCCAGTTAATCAACCCCCGCCATCTGGCAAGGTAGAAGTCGAGCAGCCACTTAACGAAGGCGGATAGTTGTGAGTGAAAAGCTCTCACCGACAGACATTCTCTTAATTAATAGAATACCACTTTTCTCACCGTCATTCCTATTTCCTATTCACTAGTTCCGTAACTTGATCATAAGCTGTCAAGCGCTTTCAATGACTCGTTAAAGCGTTATGATAATAACAAAAAGTTAATTATTACGTAAAATTATTGATTCCATTATTTTCACTGTTATCGTAAAATGTCTGCCCTCCGTATATACAGTTTTAATTCTACCTTTATTTACCTCAAGTTTTAAGCTCCGTGTTTTCCACCCCTGACGGTTACATGTGCAATTAAAAATAATTGACTATTAAAAAAAACTATTTTATGAGCTGTGACATACAGTGAAAGCTGTTAATGATAATAGTGTCCTTCGTAAAATTTTCCTAGATATTTATGAACTTCTCTTTTAAAGAAACTCAAGAAGAATATGGCAACAAATACATTAATAAATAGCATCACATGAAATTAAGAGAATCTATCATGAGCTGGTAAACTAATTCGCCAACTCCATAGTTCATCATAAAAAAAGTATAGCTGATAACTTCAGGCTTGACTATGTGATACCTTTCCATAATGGAAAATAAAATAGTTACATCTTTTCATAGCATAGTTTCATAACATGGTTACATCTTCAGAAGATGTAACTATGTTATGAAACCCGGGTAGTGCTTATTCAAATATAAAGTGAACCTAACAAAGTTTCATTATTTTATTTTCCATTATAACAAAAGCAGAACTATGTATGAGTATTTTTACATAATGAATCAAATGAAAATTCAAGCAGAGATTTTTAGAAATCACATCATTGGCATTTCTCTATTTCCAATACGGTCTACTCGTAGTGATTCTCCGTTGTCCTAGATCCACCCAGAGAGACCGCCTCCCAGCCAGTCACTTGTTTACCCTCCGGTAATACTTCGGGGCTGTTCCACACCAAACTACCCTCGCCGCTATCACTCAACATCTCTGCGGGAAATTGACCGCCCCGGCTCGATCAAAAGGCGGCGGCCTTTTAATCTGGACCACTTCCCTCCACCCGTTCCGATTACGAGCAACTTCGTAGACTAGGAGGGCTTTAAACGACTATTGAGGCAATCAAGGGAGAGGCAGAGGAAAGAAGATAGACTGGAGAGCCTCGAGGAGGAAGGAATTCAGAGGGCCAAAGGGGCGGTGAATTGGAGGGAGACAGAGAGTGCCGAAATGAATTAAATCTCTAAATTAATGGCCTTATTATCAAAGGCACAGGAAAATCTTAGTTTAGCAAAACTTTATTGCCATCGTCCAATGCATAGCTCTGACAACTGGCCTCAAAGTCAATAAATTTCCAAAATTCTCCCATGAGCCAAATTGAATATTTGACATGGAAATTGAGTCACCGGACTCCATCCGGACCGGACACCTGGAATTATCACTCGGACTTACTTGTTGCTGTTGCCACCAGATAAATCTTATGGCGAAAAATTGATTCTACGTTCGATAATAGCATGAAATAAAAGTATACAAGTCCGCATATTATCGTGCGTATCCGACTGGAGATTCAAGAAGTCACCCCACTGACTCAGTCAAGAAAAATTACTTGCAGAGAAAAAAGACCACATGGCCATCTTCTGGTCCTCTTGGGATTCGTCGCATCTATCGTCGTTTAAAGAACAAAGAGGGACAAAAGAAGTAACGCTTGAGCCTATCAATGCCAACAATGGGGCTAGTAAATAAAACTCTATCTTCAGTCACTTGGTGGTACTCCATAGTCAATGATTTTAATAAAACAAACTTTTACGAAATACCAAAAAAAAACATTTTTTGTGGTATTTTGTAAAAGTTTGTTTTATTAAAATCTATGGGGCTAGTATTATTAATTCAGAGAGAAAGGAAATACTAGAATCGCAATAGTAATTAATTTATTAGCTCCTGTAAAAAAATAAATGATTATGAATAGTATAATGAACATACTTCAATCTCAGTGGATGAAGCATTAAGAGTGAATTACTCTGAGATTCTCAATAATTAAAAACAACTACAAAATTGTCTTTTATGCAGACATATTTCGAAGATGTTATATCGCAAATATGACTAAAAATTCCAAGTAAAATAAGAGTAGGGAATCTGCAAGATGTATGTTATATTCTGCTAGTGCCGCGATTTCACTACAGAGGATATTGATTTATTAGTACATGCCCCTACATTTGAAAACTTATATAACTACTCTAAAATGACTGCAACAAATCGTTTGCAAAACCCAAGAAGAAGAAACGTAACTTCACTGGCTAGCCAGAATTCGAACGGAGACTCAAAAGAGGTAAAAAGGACAAGTTACATCTTCCGCCATCCGACTTATGTAATTCCTAAAGAATCGATTCGTGCATGATATTTAATAGCGTCCCGGGAAAAACACGGTAGCAAACCCACAATTAACACACACTCACATGTTCGTTCGAATGCAGGAAAAAGACTGACAGTTGCGATGAAATTTGATGATAAAACCACATTTCGCGAGAAAACGCCCCCTTTCTCCCGCGCAAGTTATTGCAGGGGGGAGAATGGGGCGGGAGGCGGAAATTGTCGCACACGCTGAGGTGTGGGGAATGGGTCGGCGACCCCCTGCGCGGGTTCATCGACATGACGGGGGTGGAGGTGCTGGGGGAAGCATACGGCAAAATTTGCCTCGAGTCGGTGAGAGGCAAAGGGAGGCCGCTGTGGGGAATATATCGTTCTCGGGTTACTCCTTAAGTCCGCGGAGGAGGATCTCGTTTCCATGCCTACGCCCCCAGCATCTCCCAGAGACCACATCCTTCCACGTTCACGTTTTTCCCGAGGCTTGGTACACTTCTGACCCATGACCACTCTCGAGGGGATTCAGTGTGCGGCGTTTTTTTCCAGGATGCAAAACTTTTGATCCGAGAGCGGAAATCGATCGATAGGATTTCGTGCATGACACATGTTTAAAAACAAGGGGAAAAAATGAATTGAGATGGAAGGCACCGAATGAAGTAGAATAGCTTCGAACGCACATAACGTGGTGGCGAGCATCACAGAATATTCATCATTTTCGCATGATAGCATAAGTAGTCACCAGGGGCATGTTACTATTTTTGAAGGGCCGTGTCTAGGGGCTAGCATAAAGATTTGTGCGGAATATTACAATTTATAATGCAAAATGTATCAAAATTTGCATTAAAACACATTTATTGGATAAATAACTCTCCCAACTGCTCGCTGAATGCTACGCACTCGATTTCAAGCAACAAAAGCCATTTTAGATCGTCTGATTTGCCTCAATTCGTATACGAAAGAATGAAATTAGTGCCAACAGACTAAGATAGCCGTGTCGAACTACATCTATCAGTGATCGCTGAAAATTGTGTAAAAAGAAACATGCGAAAAGAATTTACTTTAAATTAAGAAATAACGAATGAGTTAATCGATAATTTAAGCTCAGATCCACATAAAACTTGCTACTTCGGTCGCTAGAAAAATTCTATTTCCAAAATCTTAGAAATTAATTTATTGCAAGAAGTGGAGAGGTTTATGAGTAGTTCTTTTCTTATTATGCGACAGCATATGTTATGCTGATTCATAAGGCTGCACCCAAGAGTAAAGTGATGAATCAGCCTATTTAGTGACGAATATCTTCAAAATATTTCTGTTTCCTTAGGCGTTTACTTGTGGCGTTAATTAATGCACCATAAAGGTGAAAATTCGTGTCGTGTTGTATCACTTTCTGGGCCAAAATGAAAATATAAAACTCGCATTATTTCGAGATATTCCGTAGCATCAAATCAATTAAAATGTAGGCGTCGTTGCCGAGGTGGCGAATAGAAGTTATAACGGAGAGCGGGTGAGCCGACATCAACGCATAGGCCCAATTAATGGCTTAAAGTACTTAGTACTTAGTCGAGTAGTACCCGAACAAAACAAATGGTGGACATTTCAGGAGTATGGCTCGTGTCGCTACTCAAAGGCAAAGGCAAGCTTTGGTGCAACTTGAATGCTGCCCTCAGATGAGTTCTGTTCCTCTGTTACCCTTTGGTACCGGGTTCATATGGTCACGAAACAGTTTGCGGGACCTGGACCTATTCGTCATAAAAGCCCTCTCATTGTGGGGGTACTACCGAGAGGGTAACTCCAGACTGGCGAATCGCAGTCTGATTACGGCTCATGGTTACTTCAGCGTGACTGGACTAGGGGATTCAAACCCGTAATTAACTTCCCCGTGATAGAGAGAGAGAGAGTAAATCAAGTGTTTCTGGATTTGAGACTCTGAGGGTAGGGGTGGAATCACGCGAGAATTCAAACACATTAACGGATTAATGTCAGGGTGCTAAATTCGAAACCTGATGCTCACCCATGGAAAAAAATAAGAGGATAATAATTTTTATTTGAGCCGGCTATTTTTCGAAAATTTATTACGGCTGGTTCGAACCAAAGCACCTCTTACTTTGGCAACATCGATTGCACCAACGTTACCCATTTGGAGGCGAACGAGTGTCTTTCTTATTTTGGACATAAGAAGATGCCTTTCGCGATCCCGGATAAAAAAATTAGTTTTATGGGCCCTAATTTCACACAACCTTTTACAGTACTCAACAGAAGCCCTCTAACTTGGTCACTGAGATAACTGAGACAGGAGACAAATGCACCAGCACGTACTCTTAAGGAGTTGAAAGTTATATTTTTTTAAATCCCTCCCGTTTTAGAGCTACGAGAAATCGACTTAGCGAATTTAAAAGGCCAATTATCAACACATTGATGTCCGCAGGTTTGAATATTTTTGATATAAAGGCGATATCGAATTTGAATTCGAATCGGATATCGTCACTATAGGATATTTTCGTAGTGAATTGCGTCAGTTGAGAGAGTTGAGAGAAAATTTCTTTGTGGAGCTTCAATCAATTTGCACACTATTTGGCTGTTGGGCAATCAAATTAAATATGAAAATCTTTCATGATTAATTACATACTAATTTCGAGCTGTAAACGCGTTACGTCCCATCGCGGCTGGATGGATTGGGGATGTACCGCTGCTCATTCAAGCACTCATTCGCCCGCACGCACAGAAGTGGTCACTGCCAAATTTTTCCGGCAGCAGCACGAGACTTGCGTTGCGGAGGGGAAAGATGAGACGTTTCCAGTGCCATTTGTATTCAGGACGCCGCTCCGTGGAGAGTTGAGCGTGCGACCGGGCGCGGCAGGCAGTTGTGCAACTCCCCCAAAGGCCTTTCGACGAGTGTTTTCCCAACTGCACGGCGGAAAGATGAAGGGCGCCACGATGGTGCCACTTGCTGCTTGGAGAGCGGATGGACGGTAAAATAAAGCACCATCGAGCGACACCGAGCATTGAAGTCACCGTAATCGGGGTTCTACCAATAATAGTGAAAAAGAAAGCACTTAGTTAATTCCACGATTTATTTTGATTGACTCGACCGGTTTCAACATTTACAGGTCATCATCAGGAGTGCATCACTCCAAAATAAATCGTGGAATTAACTAAGTACTTTCTTTTTCACTATGTCTAAATTTCACCAAGTAAACTGGCCGACCATCGATTATATTCGACCAATAATGGTAGGCTTCCAGTTTCCACCACATCTACTCTCCCATCACCTCAGAATCAAAATGGCAAATATTATATTTGTTTAAACACAATGTCTGAGCTAAACAGTGATGGTTTTCAATAGGGTATTGCATGAGAAAATTCTTTATCTTTTAGGTGATTTGGTTTTAATTCTAGATATATTTGACTACCAGAACCGTAGTGGAGTAACCAACGTAGGATTTGACCTCTTGATTTAACTGCACGCTTGGGGATGACTCTCAACCTAAGCCACACACACTTGCAGATTATTATGTAGACCTTTATGTAGCCATTCGTATTATAAAACATTAGTACGGCCCTATGATGCAACCCGGGTAACTTCAAATCTCTCACATTCTCTCATTTTGTTCTGAATCCCAATTTGTTTCTTCCAGCTCCCAGTCTTATTTTTCCTTCTTGCTCTAAATTAATGCTCTCAAGACTATTGCCTTCCAGACCTCCCTCTATTTTATAACCCTTTGAAATTTTAACCTACAACATCCTCTCGACCACCACGACTAACACCTCTCCCATGGTTCGTTCTTACTCTCCATCATATTTCAAGCAAGAATGTGAAACAGCTTAGAAATGCCCTCCACGGAAAATTAGTTTAGAAAAAAACATTTAGTGATCTTTAATTTTTTAATTATGCATACATAAACACAATTAGAGCGCATCAGGAGAAAAAGAAATGCATTTTTCATATTGGTTATTTCAACAAACTACGTAATAAAATGAAATTTCAGTATTAAAGTAATGGAATATATACTGCATACCATTTTTTAATTCCTAATCTGTAAAATAACTATTCACGCTTAAGTTAGGTTTAAATATTTGAAAGTACTGAACCAAAATTAGCAACAAATAAGTGAAGTGATAAAAATCTAACTGCAAAAATTTCAAAGATAATCGATTGATTTCATTGATGACAAGTGTCTCTTAATCTATGAACTTAAACATACATTTAATTAGACAAAGTCATAATTAAACAATTAATCAGGTAGTTCACATTAGGGAGTGCAATTAAACGACCTATATTTCTACCCTTACACATATCCACATACTGCTAATATCAAGTGATACATTACAAATAATTCAATGGCATGGAGAAAGCGAGATTCTAATACCTGGCAGTTTTCATAGGCCTGAATAATGTTGCGCACATGTTGCCATAGGAGCTGTAGCATTACATTTCATAACTCCCTGGCAATAGGCAAACCTCTGAGAGAAAAGAGGTGTGATAAATGAGAGGAAATGGGTCGAGGGCAAATGGAGGAAGGCGGCAATGTAAGGAAGAACAAGCACGGAAAGGCATTCAGGTAATAAGAAGGGAAGGAAAGAATGCGGAGGCTATTTTAAAAGTCGAG
The DNA here is from genome assembly GCA_933228895.1 of Platycnemis pennipes. Taxonomy (NCBI): domain Eukaryota; kingdom Metazoa; phylum Arthropoda; class Insecta; order Odonata; family Platycnemididae; genus Platycnemis; species Platycnemis pennipes. The sequence continues at coordinate 123,694,990 of OW121851.1, read as the reverse complement.
ACCGCTTCAAAGTTTTCCGAACTAGTCGGGGAAAATGAATTCCAAGCAAGAAACATGAACATTCATAATTCCAAATGGTCTCTAAATTTACCAATTTTTTTCTTTCGCTTTTCCTCCTCCTTAAGGCATATAAGGAAGGCTGAGGTTTTTAAACGTTTGTCGCAGGGAAATCATGCGCGAAGTTTTTAGGACGCATTTTTTCGTTATCCTGTTTGACTCTATCCGTGAAAGAACGAGCCACAGCCAGGGACGGACAGCGAGCTTTTACGGCGAGCGTAAAATCCTCCATGTTAAATTAAGCGGGGGTTTAAATAGTCTGCACGCATGTAGACTCCATTTAAATTACCCAGCCGCCACTCATTCGGCCAATCGCCAAATGGGATCGTTCACCCAAAACTGTCACGAATACGACCTCTTGCAGTCATCTTAAGGAACATCTACACGTTGTCCTCAGCGAAGATAAGAATACAACAAATTACAAAGCTCAGAGGGAAGGGACTGAGTAGGCAATGAAAATTTCAAGTAAAAATATAAACTAAAATATCGCAACCCAATTTGGTGATGAAGATGATGAAAACAATAAGTGGGATGAAGCCACGGAGTAGAATAATAGAATAAATGAAGGAATGATACGAAAAAAACGTTTGCAAAGACAAAAAAAGTTAATTACAATAGATGTAGACAGGGATAACAAGGAAAAGTATGTGCAAAATTATTTCAATTGGAATACATGCTGTTTCGTGAGCTGTGATAATAATTTACACATTCAAAACGAGGAACTATAGAGATTATGTGTGCATGTCTACCAGCCAGTTTATGACAAACCAAGTATTATTCCCCAATATTGATGTGAGATATGAACGGAATACTCACCAGATAAACATTTTGATTCCCTTTCTCAGTGCGTTGGTAAGTGAACAACTTAGCCCAATATTAGGAACTCATCTATCGAGACACCAAGTTCGAAAAAAGCAATGGTGAATCATCTTTTAAGAGCTGTATAAAACGATGCTTCCTCGTCACAAAACAAGCGTACAGTTCGAATTTCATTCCATGGTGCGATGGTTTCGCAACGAATAGACGGGAGGATCAACCAGGCCGATCGTGTGCTCGGACTTGAAACATTGATCGACCACCTCGGACAAGGATTCGACGACGCACGTCTAGAGAGATAGGAACACAACTTGGCTGAGGATAGACATTGGAAGAATTGGTCATCCGGTTCCCTGTGGGGGATTGAGGGAGGAGTAGGTAAGGCATGCATGTAGGTACTACGAAAGCGGGGAGGGGAGTGAAACGAATTCTCGCAGAGAGATTCCTGTCCATCTCCAAGACGACAGGGGGAGAAAAAGTAGGGGTAGAAAGGGAGATGGAATAGGAGAGAGAGGAGAACAGCTGGGATGGAGAGAGGTGAGTCACGTTGGGTTGTCGGGGGAGAGAGGCGACCCCAGTTGCTGCCTTACGCAGGAGGAAAATGGGGAGGGAAAATGGTATTGACATGGACGAGGCACAAGACACGCACCGCGGCCAAGCGTGCAGTGATTGTTGATACGAAGATATATCTCCTTCTAGTTGACATGTTTTCATATCGACAAATCTGGTCGATTCGTAGAATATCTATAATATAAAATACACAGTCAGGAAGGTGTAGCTATATAGGAGATACATAGGTGTAATTTAGGCAACCCAATTCATTATGCATCAGCCGAAGGTGATTGAAACTCATACGTCTACATCTACATTTACTATTGCATGTCAATAATGCATGTTTGGTGATCTTCACCCCATGCCACCCACCCACGTGGTGGCTCGCAGGGTATTACGCGTAGATGTAGGTTTACTTCTACGCGATACCCTGCAAGCCACCGCGAGGGTTCAGGTTCAGGTCGTAGGTTGAAATTTAGACTAACATTTTCACTGATGACGTTAAAAGTATTTTGCGAACTGTAAGTTACTAAGTTGAGATAAGTTGGTATAAGGACTTTAAGCTAACCCAACTAAATGCATGATATTGCATGCTTGCTTTACTATCTTAATTATTTTTTAATTGTGAAGTTTAGTCTAGTATATTATTACTAATCCTTTTTTATGCATATGTAATGCATGTTTGGCGTGAATTCACCCCCTGTCACATACCTTTATAGTGGCTTGCAGGGTATTATGTACATGCAGATGTAGGTGTGTGGAAGGAGGTGAAGATCACCAAAAAGGCACTATTGACATGCCATTAGGCTACTAAATGAAAAGATTCTACATAATAGGGTCACATGCAGCTAGATGGTTAGTATCCACATAGTAATATAGGGATTGGTTGTTAATTAATGCATCATGCACTACAGACAACTCTAATAATATTTCACCTACTCATCCCTTTGCTAGCTGCCTAATGTGTTCTTTTATAGTACGGGGGAAAAATACATTTTGAATCTATGAGTACGCTAATCTATATCTCTAATTTTATTTATCTGGAAACAGGAAACCTAAGTACCTATTAGCAAAAACGACAACTGAACTGCCAGACGGAGGGTATACGAGGCCATGGCACTAATTTATTACAGAAGTCAAAGCAACCGAGATGACGATATACACTGCATTCTCGTAGCTAGTCCCTGATTAATTAATTACTTTTTATAATGATATTCCTATTTATAAATCGGTACACCAGATACTCATAGTCGTATGGGGAACATATTCATAACACCATAAGTTTTGCATCGATGGGCGGTATCTTTAATTGAGTTCATGCGCGTGAGATGGACCGGCTGTTCCCCACGGCTCCGCGAATACACGTCGGCGGGGAAGGCGTGAACTTAAACGCGCAGACAAGGCAGGATGGCGCCGTAGTGCCTTTGACAGCTTGACCTTTTTCGTGCCCCTTCATCTTCCTCCTCCCCCCGCCCTTGTATCTCTGTCAGGCGATGAGGAGGCAGAGGTGGACGAGGGTCGGGGGGAATCACCCGAAGGAGAAGAAGGGGTACCTACCCGCCGCCACATTCATGCTACCGGTCGGCCGACTTTCTTCGAGGCGTCCGTACGAAACGGCCGAACACGCTATACGCGACAAGGCGCAGGATTTAATGGGTGAATGCGTCATTCCTTCACCCAGTTCTTGCTCGAACTCCGAGAATGCCCTGGACAGCATGTAAAACTCTTCTTAAATGGTCGTAAACATTCGAAATATATCTTTCTTCAGATTTCTCAACCATGAACGTCTGCGGGGAGAGGAACAGGGTCATCCTGGTCAGTTGCTCCGCTAACTATTAGCACCGCGACATTGGATACGGCAAAAAAATTAATTGAGGCGATCTATCAAACTCGACTTCATCGATTGCGAGCGTATAAACTCCTCTCGGGAACAGGTCTTAAATTTGTAGGCACGGTTCGAGTGTTAGGAAAGACGAGAGTATAAGGTAACACAAAAGCGAAATCACCAGATTTACATATGATACGTATAGTGAAAGCGAAGCCATCACATTTTTACACACCGTAATTTTTAATGTGAATGAAGGTAAGTACATCAAAATGATTTTTTTGTGTACTTTTTGAACATTTTAAATACCTAAATACATAAAATGAGTGCATGAGAGCATGGCATGCGTATTGAAAATCATCACCATTGGTCAACAATCCTCGGATTGGTTTAACGCAGCCCTCAACTCGACATATCAACGTAAATCCTCTCTTTCCTATCCTTCACGGCCTGTTCAATATATCTTATACGGCACCTCCCTATGCCATTCTTCCCGTTCGCTGAAGGAGTGGCGTCTTCAATTGTTCTGTATACCTTACATATCTTCCTTGCTGGCTATGTAAGTTTCATTTATCTTCCAGTTATGTGTTTCCTATCATTTCATTTTCGTATTTCGTGCACACATATGATAAAATTTGATTAAATTTCCTACTATTTTTCTACATTTCCCAGGTGAGCGGGAAATATTAAAAAATGGTAAGAAATTTAATCAAATATTATCACATATATGCATGAAATACGACACTAGAAGGATAGGAAACATTTAACTGGAAGATATATGAAACTGGCCAGCGAGGAAGGCATGTAAAGTGCACATAATAATTGAAGACGCCACTCTTTCAGCTAGCGTCGTGGCCTAGTGGGTAGAGTGCTTGGATACTGATCGAAGGGTTCCGGGTCAAATCCGGGTGAAGCCTTTGGACGCCCCCGAACGAAAAATCTTCGGAGTGTGAGTTGGCCCAGGGAAAGGACCTGGCCCCCCTACCCTAAATGTGTGAAATTCACACGTCTGTGTCTTAGTCCGGGGTGAGCTCTACCATCACCTATCCAAACCAACCTTCAACCCAGTATTTTAGTCTCATCGTTGATTTCCTCACGTTTTTACGACATTCAATGTTTATCACGCCAAGAAAATATAAAATAATGCACGCGAGGTAAGGCAAGCAAAAAAGGAAATTGAGTTTTCAAACGCACACATTTAAGTTCTAAGTCAGAAATACACTCATGTTCGTATATGATGCCACATTGACGAAATCTACGCAATGGAATCACGTAACTGAGCATTTAGATTAATCAGGATTGGAAGAAAACAAAGAGATTTTTTGCATTTTGCTTAAGACACTAACTTTGGCCATTTTTATAGTACTGGAACGGAGATAAATATGTGGGGATGAAAAGAGAATCGCAACAGGCGACAGCCAAAGGTAGCGGAGGAGACGCAGAGGGAAGAGCGGGGGCAGTGTGAGCAATTTCAAGTGAGTTCCGCTTTCTTCACCACTCGCACTAGATGGAAGGAGTTAACGAGTACTAGGTAAAATGCGGAAAAAGCAAACATCATCATCATGAACCATCTTCCACTTGCAGTAAGTTCTTAAGGCCATATTCTGAATCTCAACTACAGTGAAGGTTCCGCTGCTTACCTCCTAAAATTCCATTAACAAGTCAAAATGGTGTAAGGATTTAACCCGCAAAGGTGGTATGACTTCTAAACGTGACGGTGAGAACTGAGCAAAGGTTCTGGATATGGCCGGGTCATCAACATAATCTATACTACGGTCTCACTTTTACTGCTTATTTAAAAAAACCTTTAAACAGATTCTCCTCGACATGGTTCGAAGCGATGTACAGCGTGGCGCTAAGAAGTTATCGCGATATTAACACCAACGTTGGAGGGTGAAATTCTGAATATGGCCCTTAGACTGCCCCTCCATAATTCCTTTCTCCTCACTTCATCCATCGCCATTCAAGTGACTTAGCGCTACTACAGCTGCATATTACCTATCTCTTGACACTCTTCCAGTCTTTTAACTTCCCACAGCTCCAAATTTCTTATTATATTCCTCCCCATCCCCCAACGAAAAATTCCCTCTATCGCATTCTTCAAGAGTCCTTTGCTGTTTCATTACTTCCTATATTTGAATTTTCCACCTCCTATTGAGTTTTTCCTGACGACTACTTTCCTTCATCCCATCTTCATCCCCTTTCTCTCGGCTCAGCTTATCATTTAACTTCTTCTACAGGCCTACAGCTCATGCGTCTACAGTTATTTCTCATCCTCATTCCTTTAAGACCAAGTGACGTAACCTCTGCTACACAAGATGAAAGATCCCTTCATAGTATCAGGATCGCATCACCTAACCAAACCTAATGCTAAGCATGATCCTAAAAAAAATACGACATCCATTTTTCAAGGCGTGATTCGAACCCACGACTAATTGGATGCTAGAATGACGTGTTACATGCCGAAGAGTCTACCGCAGTGATTAAATCCCTTCATACCAAAACCATATCACTCTGAGACATTGACCTGAAAACAACGATTTTCTATAAGTATTTTCTCCAGAAGCGCGGGAAAAAAGGAAGCGAGAAAGATTGAGCTGCGGAGATACAACGGCACACCAGAATTACATCTACAAAATACCCTGCAAGACACCATAAAGGTGCGTGGCAGAGGGTTAATCCATCGCATGCATGTCATTGGCAGCAAACATGCATTACATATCACGCATAAAAAGGATTAGTAATCATATTCTAGTCTAATTTTAGCAATTTAAAAAAAAGGATTAGTAATTATATTGTAGTCTAAATGTAGCAATTTAAAAAATTTACATTGAGAGATACGCAATAAAGCATTAATACGCCATAAGGGTGAGACGACGAGGTTCTCAAGGATGCGAGGATATTAGTCCGTATTCTCTCTATTCTTCTTCTCACTCGTGACTTTGGATTAAGATTCTAGTGATGGAGGGGAGGAGGCATAAAGGTAAAAGGGGTGGGAGGAGAAAATGTCACCCATTGTATCCAAGGCGATGCTAGGACGGCGATTGTTACGATGGGAATAGAAAGAGAAGACGTCCTAATCTTAGAGCAGCATCGCTAGCATAGCGTTTTTCTATCGCCGCGGGGTTGGGGTGGCAGCATAAAGGCGGCACATGAAGGGTCGTCCCTTTGTCTCTTACTGTGACGTCCTCCCATTCAATCCTCTTCGACAGCAGAATGGGAATCAATATATGTACAGGAGGAGGAAAATGTCCCAAGCAGTTAGAAGAAAATGGAAAGGGAAAAGACGAGACGAAAGAGAGAGAACAAAACGGGCGCATTTCGACAATCCATTCTGCAAGGGCTCAGCGAATGCATTGCGTCACCATTTTATGGCACAAGTCCTCACGAAATGCCAAATAAGGCAGAAAGCGGCGCTGGAGAGTCCTTGGCGAGAAGAAGATCGATATCGTAAAAGCCAGACACGGCGAGTGGTTCGAAAAGATAAGTTTTTTCCGCTAGTGCCGATTTTTTAACTGCACGATAGCGTGTAATTTCAAGTTTTACACAGATATTTTGATAAGTAAATGTGATCGAGCTTCAAAATCGTATAGTCATCAAATAAATTTCTCGTAAGATTTCATTTAATTCAGCGTCTTCTCACAACTCGTGAGGAGTTTAAAAATGGTAATGCGCCACGAAATTTAGTTAACATAAATTGATTCAGATTAAAAAACGGAGGTTGTTTTAACGAAATATTTTTGTAGATAAAAATCTGTAATAATGTATTCAAATATCGAGTTTATTGGATGAGGAAGCATTGAGGAGTAGGTGATCTCTTATTGTTTACAGAAAAGATCATTGACATTAAAATGAGAGAATAGTTTCTCTATTGAAAGAACAAAGACTAAAATCACCTGCAGATAACCTTCTAATAACGTCTTCCTGTACATATGAGTCTCGTTGAAGAGAGCAACTTCTTCAAATACGTCAAATGATCATCTTTTTACCACGGACTACCTTGCATCTTATTAGGCCTTTTTATGTTTACGGCAAATGAAAATACGATACGTAGGTAGTTGTGCCAACGAGAAAGTGAGAATACAGCTTGTACAAACCGAAGCAGGTACTCGCCAATGAGTAGATAGTAATCAAACATATCTCAGGACTGGGACCAACGAATCAGCCTCGTTTTTTCCAATCACAAAGAATGCAAATACGCGTCTCGGCTGAAGGGGGAGTAGGCGATCGACTCGGTCTGCGTTTTCCGTTCACCATCGCGTCCACACTAACTCTAGATCTCGAGCAGGTATCTAAGGAGTGTGGCGCCAAATACCTTGCCAGACAGACTTCAATGCGTGTAACTCGGCGCGATAAGGCTGATTACGGAAGAGGGTCTCGTTCATGCTTTTCTCTTCTCCGAATGTTCTTTGAATGAAACCGCCGAATTTTTTCCGACTCCCTGCTACACCATTAAAAAAATTAAGATGTTGCCGTCGCAATGTCGAGAAAATAGAAATCCAAATAAGTAATAAATACACTGGAAGCGTTCCTGTAATCTGGACATTATGAGTTCCTTCATACCAAATATGACAATAAATAGCTCAGAATATAATTTAAACTCTTGCATGTGACCTCAATTTATGTACTTCCGTTGCAAACGAGAGTGGGTATTTTTTACTTCAGCATGGATACCGGAAAAAATTACATCCGAATGAATCCAGGTAGCGGTCGTGAATTGCAACATTTAGTTTAAACTGACTGCTCGTAAAATTCAGAAAGAATATCCTCCGTGCCTTCATTCAAATGGATGAACGCGCTTAAAAACACCAATACTTACCAAAACATTTTTAAGCACAATAGCCGCGGGAAGAGACAATATTGACTGAGGCAGGAATTTAAAATGTTTAAATTTAAATGCTCCTCCTTCTTTAAATTTCGTTTTCTCCCGCAGCATCGAGGAGACGTACGTTTTGATTCACCAGAGGCGCCAATTTGTATTCGTTCGGCATGAATTATTGATTACCCGCCTCCCACTCATGGGGGTCAAGGGCCTCGATGATATTTCAAATTGTTCTATCGGCAGCTTAGAAAGACGTGAAGTCAACCCGTCTCTTGTAACTGCTGTTCCTTTCGCATCGACAGCGGCGCATGGGTGGAAATTTATGGATCATGGACCCATGTCAAGAATTAACATCGATTACGTATTGAATTGACCGAATTGAAATAAAAAAAATTGTCTCCAAAAATATGTTGCTCTTTTATTCCAAGAGTTAATAAGAAGCACTGCTCATATTTCACTCCCATTTTGGAAATAAAAAATTGGATAATCGTTTAAGGGAAATAGGAGATGAATACGAAGATGAGTGCAGTTTGGCTAATGGTGGTATTATTTTCGCTAAATAATAGCATAATATACCACATCAATGATTGGGGCTAGTTATTTACATTAAATTAATGCGGGATCACAGATATGAGCTTTACTTCTTGACTCAGACACGAGAAAAATTAGCCGTCACGGCATGAAGTGTTTGGCAGTGACTCAGTTTAGGTAGAAAATGAGATAAATTTCGCCACAACTCTCCATGCTTGGGATTTCGGGAAGCTATTGGCAAAACCAATTTTATTCCGCGTGAATGCCAATTTTAACGAGCAAATAACCGAGATATGATGATACCACTATGAAATTTAAACTCTCTGAGTTACGAGAAGTCATGTGTCACGAATTAATGGATTATTTATGGAGGGGCGCACCCTATAGGAACTACAGCTCTCTCAACTTTGCGAACGCAGGTTTTTGAATATGCGCAATACTTTATCATTACAGCACGAAAAACACCGAAAAATCATACTTCGGTATTACTGCAGGAGGACATACAATAGGCCGCGGCTCCAAGGTCATATGGGACAATATATCGGCCAATGCGGAGCAAGGTACATCCTTGATCAGTTTCCAAGAATAACTATCGATTAATCAACAGGACTTAAGAGAACTCAAAATGGAAGCCGTTAAAAGTTCATAATTAGCGATAACGTAGTACAAAATATTAAACCTCATTGATTCCTTAATCCCCAACTGGCTATCTTATACCCAACTCCATACTTATTTAATTAGTTCCTTCACGATCTGATACCCTTCCATAGCCTCCCTCGCTGATGTCGTTCGCGAGGGTATGAGTCCGTAAACATCGTTTTCATCCACGCACGCATAATAGAACGAGAAGTCGGGTTGGCGTAGTGATCAGAGTACTGGTTTCCACCTCGAGAACCCAGGTTACTCCGAGGACCCAGTATTTATTCCGACAGTGGAAGAGATTTTTTGTTGGTATACCTGCCCCTACTTGAGTGTCGTGGAGTGGCGTGTGATGAGCACTTCAGTACATTGTCCGTCGGATGGGACGCTAAACCATTAATCTCTTGGCACCTCTCGTTTCGTTAATTTAACATTCCCTGGGCACTTTCCTGCAGGCATTGCCAGAGGTTTTCTCCCATTGATTTACCTGAATAATCTTATCAGAATTCATATCATTTTTGTATAGTTCGTAATAATAGCCAATTCACTACTCAATAATATTTTATGCTGCGAAGTAGGCACATATGATTATGATGATATCTGACGACGTTTAACATGAAGAATATATACCGTGAAGCGACGTCCCCTCAGTAATTTTATCACTTGCAGTTTAGTTTCTATGAGCTACCTAAGGCAACAGAATAAGTTATGTCAATATTATATCGACATTAATAGAGAACTATGGAATGGAAATAGACAGGTGTTAAGGCAATGCGTGAATGAAATTATGAAATGGTGACTGAATTAATGAAAGAAGCCGATCAGAGGCATCCAGGGAAAAATGAAAGGAAGATTGGAGGAGTTAGGGTGGGGGGGGGGGGGCAGTTAAGAGCGAGAAGATGAGGAGAGTACATGAGATGATTAGCAAACTGGAAGAGGATGCTGGTGAAGGGCAATAACCGCACATCGGCTGACTAACGTGTAACGTATCAAAATTTAGCCATATCATGCTGGGGAGTTGGGGAGCCGCCATGTTAGTTTTTGTACAGAATATTTATACGGAGACATAGGGAAATATGGCGTCGGCCTCGACAATGGCCAATTTGTCATTGAGCCTGGTGTTTCAGGTCATTCGGGAGATGCATTCCCAAGAATAGAAATTGTCTCGCAGGCTATTGTTGAACTCGCGGCAGGTTACGGAGGGAGACTAATTATGGCCGGGCGTTAACAATGAAGAAGTGCCGATATAAAGAGGGACGGAGAGCGAGAAGGGGGCTGCTGCTAGGCTAGGCGGCGAGTCGAGGAGTCGAACGAAGGTGAAGGCTGATAGTCCAAGAAGAGGGAAGTGTCTTCTAGGCGAGTCTGATAGTCCAAGAACAGTGAAGGGGCGTCTAGCTTCGAGTCTGATGGTCTGACAACAGTGAAGTGGAAAGTGGCATGGCGGAGAAGCCAGGATTAACCTAAGGAGACGGGGATCGCCTCAGCTAGAAACTCCAGATAAACTAAAGGGATAAAGCGGTCCACTCCCCACTATTATGTAGGTACTTATTTTTAAGAGGGTACTGGCTATATTTTATGTGAAAGTGAAAAGTGAAATGGCTCGTGAAGTGATCTATGGCCTGTAAAAATTGAGCCTGAAGAAAGTAAGAGTGAAAGTGATATGTTGTGAGGGTAATTTATTATGATAAATGTTTATATTAATTTGTATTGTGTGTGAAATAAATTAAAATTGAAAAGAATAAATTACATTTATGGCGCCCAACGCTTGAGCACGATAAAATATTAGACGTACGGGGTTGTGTGATAGGCTACGTTTAATAGATACCACGAGGAGAACCTGAGAGGTGCAGAGTAGGAAGTGTTCACGTTAGAGAACGCGAGAGAATTAGACATCGGGAAAATTACTACAGATTAAGTGTTAGTAGTAACGGTGTAATTGTATAAGATGGTACGGGCAAGGAAAAGTCTGTTCGAGTTGAAGAAGGCCGAGGTGCAGGAGGAATTGAAGAAACTAGGGTTAGGCACCGAAGGAGTTAAAAATGAATTGGTCGGTAGGCTTAGATCTGCTCTCGAGGAACAGGGAGTAGTCATTGAATCTCACAAATTCGAGGTCGAAGACAGGACTCCAACAACGATGGATTTATGGGCTTGGTTGAAGGAAGAGAAAATCAAGGAGAAAAGGGAACGAGAAGAAGAGAGAAGACGGAGGGAAGAAAGAAGACAGAAGGAGCAGGCGGAGCTGTTAAGAACAATCTTGAGGGAGCAGGCGGAACAGCTGAAAGGAGCAGAAGTTAGGATGAATACGCGGATAGAAGAGGAAAAAGCAGAAAGGCGCGCAGAGATAGAGGATGTCCGCGAGGAGGCGAATAATAATGTCCAAAGTATAGCGGCGGAAACACGGAAGGATTTATATAATGTCAAGGAAAGGCTAAAGGATTATGAAAGCTTGGCGATAGAAACGCGTGAGGAAGTGAGGAATATCACTGAAAAGATGCAGCTGCTGACCGCAGAAAAATTGAAGGAAGAGTCGGAACTGCAAGGAAAAGTACGAATAATAGCGCAGAATGAAGCGGAAAAGATAAGGCTGCAGGGTTCGCGAAACTCAACCGCAATTCAATCACCGGGAGTGATGATGAAGATCCCACATTTTGACGGTAGGAGAGGAGCTAGGCCTATGCGATACATCAGTGAGCTGGAGGAATACCAAGCCAGGTACCAATTATCCTCCAACGAAATGCTGAAAATCGTAAGACAAGGTCTGACGGGATCTGCAGGCGAATGGTTTACCGCTATCTCACATCTACTAGAAGACGTAGAGCAGTTCACACAGCTGTTTATGATGCAGTATTGGGGGCGTGAGCAGCAGATGGAGGTTCGGAGGACGCTAGATTCCGGCCGGTACGTTGAACGAGGGAATATCAGCCGAGTGGAATACGCAACATCCCGAATAAGCACTGCTAAGGAACTAAGGCCACCGATGGAGGACGAGGAAATAATCTATAGGTTGGAGCATCATTTTGGTCCGGAGGTCAACACGGCAATCATATCGCAGCAAATAAACACCATTCCTAGATTGTTGTCATTGCTCAGCCGATACGATAGGGTGGTGCCGCAGCCGATACAGGAGACGAAGGAAGAGAGCCGAAGAAGATGGACAGGAACCGAGGAAAGGAGAATTGATTTTAGAGGACGTGGATACAACCCACAACCTCAGAATCAAAATGGTAATAGATATCAACCTAATCCATCCGGCAAGCAGAGGCAGACATCTCCGGTGAGACGGTACAGCAGCCGAGAACAAATGGATGGACGGAGTTACGAAGAAAGACCACCCAGGGAGAATGCAAACATCCACACGATGATTGTGGAAAACTCCGGGAGTAGCGAAGAAAGGCATGAAGAGCAGGGAAACGCGAAGGGGCGAGTCGTGCAAGCAGTCCCGACACGACATTAGCCAGAGAAATGGGGACCGAAGGAAGCAATAGAGGAGACAGGAGCAAATACGACAAGGAAGTCAGGAATATATTATGCATACCCGAAGATTTGACCGAAGAAGAAAAGGAACACGGATCGCATGAAGAAAACAAGTGTCCGGAAATTGTAGTGGAAATAGGGGGGCGGAAGTTTAAGGCACTAGTGGACACCGGTTCAGAAATCACATGTCTGAATGAGAACACATTTACGGAGAATCCAGAGGTATTCAAAGGTGTATTGGAGGTACCAATACGGGGAATTCAGGTGATCGGAGCAATAGGTAGGAGGAGCGGAACAATTAGTAAACAAATCTTTCCCACAATAAACATAGGGAAGATTGATGTAGTTATTAATTGCACCATCATACCTAATCTAGTGAAGCCGTTAATATTGGGCACGGATACATTAGAGATGCTGAAAGCGGAGATTAATTATAATGAAAGCACCATAATCCTGAGGCAAGGGCGGAAGATGGAAGAAAGAAGATTCGGAATGCCTACGGAGTCGTCACTGAAGCTAATAATGGCAATTAAACAGGGGCAGTATGAGGAGAGAGAAGATACAGTTTCTATGGAGGAAATCCACAACAGCATGAGAAGCATCAGCGATTTACAGGAGAAGGAGTTTAGAGAATTAGCGGGTATTATTTATAAGGAGAAGGAGATTTTCAGAAATACGCCCGGAAAAATAAAGGGGTATTATTATAAGGTGGAGATTAAAGGTGACGAGGAGTTCCACGGGAAAAGTTACAATGTACCGCTAAATTACCGTGCGAAGGCACGCCACGCTATTAATCAGCTGTTGGAGCAGGGACTCATAGAAAAGAGTACATCACGATATGTATCACCCCTGATATGTTTACCGAAGCAGGATGGCTCAATAAGGCTATGTCTGGATGCGAGGGCGGTGAATAAGATGATGAAGCCGGATTACGCTACGTCAAGAACGCCTCAAGAAATATTTCAAGATTGTGCTAACGTAAAATACATGACATCTTTAGATCTCACGCAAAACTTCTACCAAATTCAACTACCTCGAGATTCTCGGAAGTATTGTGCAGTTTACTTTGAAGGATTTATATACCAATTTACTAGAGGGCCGTTTGGCTGTGCAATTAGCAGTAACGCATTAGTCAGAGCACTTGATTACGTACGTGGAAAGGAAGTAAAGAAGTGTTATCTCAATTTTGAAGACGACTTACCTTGTATGATGGCAGACAGCACCCAAGAAAAGGAAGATATTCCAGGGTTAGTTGAAAGATACCGGCGTAGAGTCAAAATAAAGGGGCAGAAAGGAAGGGTGCTACGCTCAAGTAAAAACAACATAGAGGGAATAACTTCGAGATAGGAGATCGGGTTCCACTATGCACAAACGGAACGAGGAACTTTCCATGTATCCCACATGAAACCATACGTAGAAATCACTGCACTCACAACAAAACGCACAAGAAACCAACTCCACACAGAACATCGCGCAAGCACAGTTGAGTAAGGACTGAGAACGTAAGAAAATAAGCGCTCAGTTATGCGATTTTCTAGTTACATTGTAAGCAAGCGTCGGCAGACACAGATTTACCGCGCCATTTGTACACATTTTATCGCAAGGTCGCAGAGGTGTAACAAAGTAAGGGCTTGTGATTAAAACTTTGTATATGTGCGGTGAGGGAGTGGACCTACGGTTACTAAATTGGTGTTTAAGTGAAGTCAGCTGGGTGAATGAACATTTGGACTCAATATGATGAGGCTGACAGTTATAATGTATAACTTTAAAGGTGAAGGAGATTTGATGTTTGATGTGTAGCAAAGTGTGATTCCTTTGATTACCTGAAACTATTTTATTGATGGTTACGCACTTGCATGTTTAAATATGTACATTTGGAAATTACATATGACCCAATGTTTTATGTAAAATGTATAACTTATTTTAAAGATGTTAAATTTGAAGAGGGCATATGACATTTGTTTTGAATATTTGTATGTTATGTTTTAAAGGTAAAGTTGATGTTTTAAAGAAGGGTATAATTGCATTTATTGTATTTTATGAATGTATGTAAACATAGTGGATGTGGACCAATTTCAGGGGTAGAACGATCTTTAGAGGCGCCGGGGCGACGCTTTATTTTAATTAGAGGCTTCGAAAGAAAATCTTATAGGATATAATATTTGCTTTCGACGGGGCAGATGTAACGTATCAAAATTTAGCCATATCATGCTGGGGAGTTGGGGAGCCGCCATGTTAGTTTTTGTACAGAATATTTATACGGAGACATAGGGAAATATGGCGTCGGCCTCGACAATGGCCAATTTGTCATTGAGCCTGGTGTTTCAGGTCATTCGGGAGATGCATTCCCAAGAATAGAAATTGTCTCGCAGGCTATTGTTGAACTCGCGGCAGGTTACGGAGGGAGACTAATTATGGCCGGGCGTTAACAATGAAGAAGTGCCGATATAAAGAGGGACGGAGAGCGAGAAGGGGGCTGCTGCTAGGCTAGGCGGCGAGTCGAGGAGTCGAACGAAGGTGAAGGCTGATAGTCCAAGAAGAGGGAAGTGTCTTCTAGGCGAGTCTGATAGTCCAAGAACAGTGAAGGGGCGTCTAGCTTCGAGTCTGATGGTCTGACAACAGTGAAGTGGAAAGTGGCATGGCGGAGAAGCCAGGATTAACCTAAGGAGACGGGGATCGCCTCAGCTAGAAACTCCAGATAAACTAAAGGGATAAAGCGGTCCACTCCCCACTATTATGTAGGTACTTATTTTTAAGAGGGTACTGGCTATATTTTATGTGAAAGTGAAAAGTGAAATGGCTCGTGAAGTGATCTATGGCCTGTAAAAATTGAGCCTGAAGAAAGTAAGAGTGAAAGTGATATGTTGTGAGGGTAATTTATTATGATACTGTATATATTTTGTTGTGTTGTGTGTGAGACAAATAAAATTGAAAAGAATAAATTACAAACGGCAGTAAATATTACGACCGGAACATTTGAGAAAGTAAAGACTTGAAAAGCTATGAATCAATCCTGTGAAGCATTGAAATTTATTGAGTCTCGAAGATAAGCTATCAACTAAATAAATGGCCTTATTTTAATGCACCTTTTTCATTGCTTGGTGTAAACGTGTAGTTCCGCAGATAAATAATTTTAGAAACATATAAGAAGGGAAGAAATACGTTGCATAGCCAGTAGACAGTTGTAATGGCTTTCTCCCATTGTGAGGGAGTGAGATTTATTCAATTTGAAACGTGAAGAGAAGCTTACGACCAGATGTACATTTCAAGGCCCTAGTTTTTAAGGCTAGTTTCAGAATAATACGCCTTTTTATTGAAAGCAGGGGGTACTTATGGGTGCTAACAATTCATCAATCATTAACTACCGAAAAACAATAAAATAATGAAAAACATATGTATTTTTAGATCAATAAAATTAAGGAGTTTAGGAAAATTTCAAAAATAATGGATGGCCAACATACAAAATACCGCATCTAAATATTGAACTTCAGCAGTTAAACCATCGAATACCTTCAGGTGCATTGGCAGCTTAGCCTCTTTAATCACGCACAAGCGGATCGAAAGCTAACGTTGCGCAACATAATCAGTACCTGGCAAGGCATTAAGGGAACCCGAACAAGGTTTATCCATTAATAACTCCGATCGCAACTGGATCAATCATTCCATTGGCTGACGGCTTAATTGGAGCTTTGTCAATCCCCACCACCATATAAGGCTTTCACGATAGCCGTGAAGAATCGTCAAACTAGTTCTCCCGTAACAGATATTCAGACTCAAAAGTTTTTCAGACTCTTTTCCTTTTGTCTTCATATAGTTAACTGCAAATTGCCTCTATTCCATAGTTTTCCGCAAACATTGAACTAATTCTAAACAAAGATGTCAAGAAAAAGGAGTTCATTTCAGGAGAAACTGAGGAATGATACGGGAAAAATTGGACTCGAACAATTTTATAATTAGAAACTCAGTGGTTAGCAACTTTATCTATTGAATGGCTCCAATTAAAGAGAATTGTCTGCCAAGATTATAGCAATGTATAATTAAATCATTATTCTACTCTTTTCAAGATACCGACGTCGAAAACAACGTAAAGTAAAGAAGTGGGGTTAAACGGATGACGTCCTATGACGTCATAACCTGCAGTCATTTATTCTGCCTAATGTAAGGCGTTTCCAGACCGATCAATTTTATGCATCTAAAATTAAGTATTTACTTAAAAACAACTGTGTGTATGAAACTATATGAAGTAGAAGTATTCAAAAACTCATACTGATACAAAAGACAACCGTTTCATTGAATCCTCCCTGTGATGTACGCACACTTGAATAACCGAAGGACTAAGTGACGCATGGAACAGTTGGAGTTGGTACCGCGTAGAATTTTTTCACAAGGTATGAAACATGCGAGCAAAAAGACAAAAACTTTCCACACACTAGGTAAAATCCGGAGGTGAAAACTCACCTTATTCAAAAATCTGACACCTCATTAATTTTACGTTCACGACATGTGGAGGAAAGATGAGAGTAGATGGATACAAAATGAGAATACCACAGGAGGGTAAAGCGAGAATCCCCAATCGGGATAATTGCTGACAATTAAGACTCGCATGGGATATTTTTCTCCCTTATGTCTCTCTTTATGCCGGAGTCCACGACCGCCCGGGGTGTCACGAATAAAAACTGTTGGTTATCTTTACGCACTCGCTAAACACGTGTCGCTTTCACTCAGGCGAAACCAGAGGTGCCTCTACTCCGAAGTGGAAGACGCCGCTCTCTCGGCCGTCTGAGGAGAGAGGGAGAAATTTATGAAGACTAAGGAAGAGACGTGCAACGAAGAGGAGATTTTGCTGAGGTGAGATTGAAGGGAAGCTTAAATAGAAAAAACGGGGGATTTCGGATGGAGGATTGGGTTAGAACAGTCGGCTGTCGCGGCGCCAAGAAACCCGACGGAATTTCGCGCAGGATAGGTGCGACGTAAACAAACGACTATCAATCTCCGCCATCATCTCAGTGGGGGGAGAGGACGAGTGAGGTGAATGAAGAGATGAAGAGAGAGAGGGATGATGTAGGGCGGGGTTAAAAGGGTTGCGCAGGGATGGGAGGTGAGACACCTCTCCCGGCGGCAGTTACGTTGCCTCTGCTCGCCCACTTTCACCCGCTCGCCAAGGTGAAGAACTGCTCGTTCGTGATTCATACTCCGCCGGACGGAATGACACGGGGAGTCGAGGGGAAAAAAATCTCGCGCAGACGCGAAACAAATCGGGAGGCGGCGTGTATTAGCGAGAGCAGAATCGTAATGCAGTCGGGCTACAGAGATGGATAAACGCAACGCAGCGCCATAATCAGATCGAAAAAATCGCTCCACCTCTAGTATATTCGAAAATCATTCATTAATGGAAACAAGTACTGACTCCTGAACCGGGTAAGTAACAAACTGTGTTCAGAATTACGCGCAAATGTCGGTGCGCAATAATTCGTTCAGTGAAATTCAGGAAATCTAAGATTAATGTCTACTAGTCAATGTGTATGCCAGGAGTCCCTTATTCTAATTAGTATTCCAGGAGTCCGTTTACTTAATCCATTTTACTCTACCACTAATCAGAGGTTTCACGTCTGCACAACACTTGAGGGCTCCTCAAACAGGAAGAATCAGTGTAAGCTTTAGGGAGGACGGGCCAGGGAGACGGATGGAGAGAAATCAATCTTGCTCTTATCGCAATGGATCAAGGATCCTCAGCTTAACTTCCCACACGACGGCGGGAGGGGGGGGGATGGATGCGGGAGATAACCCACACGGTACCCAAAGCAGTGCTCCTGTCATACGTGTATCTTCTATCCATGTACTAAAAGGTAATTTATATGCAGGCCAATAAACTTGTATTTGTAAGGATAGCTGAAAATTACGGAAACAAAAAGATGAGGTGGATTGATGGGAAAAATATCGTGCGCATCGACATACAGGATACAGAGACGATCATACTTTGTGGCACCGTCATACTTCGAAGCAAGTTATTCTAAGATCGTGCATTGAGGCAAGGTAAGGTATTCTAAGATCGTGCTTTGAAATAAGGTGGTGAAAAACTTAAAAACAAGTTATTTTTGCGGGCAAGACGTTATCTTTTTACTATTTGAAACCCCGTAGATTGCAAAATTTCCAAGTATTTGATTTCTGACTTGTGATTATGGTGCCGTTAGCACATTATAGTAATAGATTCAGGGCCGAGTCTACACTAAGAGAAAAGGTAATACTCTGCGATAATTTATTCTGATGATTTAGAGGGGGTGGGAATAAGTAGTGTTCAATATGCTCATGAATTTATATTCCATAAAAAAAATGAAAATACAATCCCCGTGCACAAGGACAAACAAGATCCGAGTAATGCCCCATTTTACGTTCTAAGTGGAATGAATTCTACTAGGTCTTCCCGCGCAAAAGTTTCTTGGATCCTAGAATGTTACAGCGAAACATCTTTCCGAAAAGTTGACAGTTTTGCCTTCCTTTGAATTTTGAGTTCTGATCACTGATTAAGGCAAATATTTGAAAATGCAGAAGCCGCGTTAGGAACGGGTTGAGGAATTACAGTGATCTCCTTGCATGGGATGCTTTTTCACATTTTTCACCACAGAAGTAGAGGAGGGAGTAATGGAATAAATCCTTAAGAGTAGTGTGCTAAGAAGCTTAAAAGAACGACATAAATAATGAGCTTAGAAATTAATCTTCACAAAACTGGATGTGAGAGATGGAAAGCCAGTTTCGTTGCGCAAGCAGCCAAACTGAAAGCCCTTCATAGAAAAAGTGAATAAATAGAAACTCTCTGGCAAGAAAACATCCGTTATCATTGCTCCGCTTTACTCAAATATATTTGGTAAGCAATAGACACAAAGACAGAACGCTTGAAAGTATAGTGTTTTCTTTCATTGTTATTTTCATAGGTGAAGGATTCCCTAAGAATACGAAATCACTGTAACAAGGAAATTTTATCCAACCAAAAAGGAAGTATGGATCCTAGGATGTTACATCTTTCCGAAAAGTTGACAGTTTTGCCTTCCTTTGAATTTTGAGTTCTGAGCACTGATTAAGGGTCAATATTTTCTGGGTCAAAGTTAGGGTATTTTCTAAAATACTATTCCTCTACAATTGCCTCAATCTCACCAGTTCTATAAATATTTCCCAAAACCTTTAGTAGAAGCATTGAATAGAGTACTTAGCTAAACATTAATGTTCACAAAGGCCGAAAATTCTTAAAAGCAACTAAAAAATTGTTACTTCCACACTTGGGAATATGTTCAACAAGGTATAAAACATTTCGTATAAAAATAGCATAAATAAGCATTTAATGTATCACCAGATTTAAATCCGAGTCATATTAAAACTTGGCAAAGTAGTGTGCGAGGGAAATAAATTCCTATTCGAATATTTTGCGATACTTTATAGCTTACTCATATCTCCAAGCAATTGTGATGCTCATTAGAACAAAAAGTGCTTCATCCTAAGAATACAATATACAGTATTTATGCATCGGAAGCATTAAGATTATAAAAACTTATTTTATCGTAAGGATAATGGAAAATAGTACAATTAAATGCAGCAAGAATAACTAAAAGTGAAAATATTTTACTTACACCCTCCAGCTCTTAACACAGTCCATCCCTCTATGACACTTGTCTTATAAAGATGACACTTACCTGAAACAAAAAAAAGAGGTCATTACAACATGCACATTTGAGAGACAAGTCGCTTCATTCACAAATGAACAAGAATATGCGATTATAAAACCCATGATGAAGCATACTGTAACCATATCGATGCATTGTTAATAAGTAGTATTGAATAGATAAGGATTCGTTTGAATTTTTGGCGCATTCGCCGTAAGTCGTGAAATATACGATATCAGTGCCAAGAATGACAAACTGTATCCGTAGGACAGGTACTCAGCGGGTGATTTTAACGGTAAGCACTAAAAGTTACAATAGGCTCATGCTGGAAAACTACGGAAGACATTTTCAAGCTAGTATGTCTTCTGTTTTCTTTTAGAAAAGTCATGGAATACACGAAGTCCAACTTCCCAAAGCTCAGTAAAAAATCTTAATTAATCCCTTAAGTGCAACCTTTCTCTTTTACAATACTTTCAATTTTACTTTATTTTTTTACCATTAAACAGTAAAGTGCTGTGTTCAAAGCTAGATGTGAACAACAATAATTTTAAAATAGCAGGGAAATGAAAATTCTCAAATTTTAAACTCCCAATAATGTCTTTGGTTTCCATCATTTAGTTTGTTTCCTCGCTAGTGTTAATATTATTTTCCATTTAAGTATGAAAAATATAATAAAATATGAGCTTTGTGTTTTTGATTACCTCAGTGGATTACCTTAATGGAATCTTACTTTGAACCTAAGCAAAAAGGGAACCAATAATCATGCAACAAATTGTAGGAAAATAGTGTATTTAGAGATGGAATATTAGGTATTTGTACGATAGGAATAGAAAATATGACCTGTCGTATGATCGAAGTCAAGGATTGAGAAAACGCAGATTTTGGCTCGAAAATTTCATCTAAGATAAAAGAAATGTGAAATCTAACGTATTAGGAAAATCAAGAGCGGCTGGGAGACGAATGCTTGGAGAAATATGGGATAAGAGATGTAAAGACTTTCAAATTTTGTGAGGAGAAGAATAAATTCAACGTGTATGATATAACTCCAAATCCATGTCCGTGATTTTATCATTAGCCATGCGTGAATCATTTACGTTACCAGTTTTTGGCATAGAGAAAAACTTGGCAGTCACTTTTACCGTTTTTACCGTTTTGGAAGCCCCAGATTTCTTTACCGGCCCCGGTGGCGGAGGGGCCTCGCCTGTCAATCCCAGGGTCGCGGGTTCAAATCCCACCCGGGGAGGATTTTAACTCTCCGGGGCATGGATGCTTGTGACTTCCATTCTGTTAATTATAAGAGGGGACTTTGAGTCCTAAATTCGCAGATTAAGTAAATGCCTATTTCATTCATTTTAATTTTTTTCACGCTAGCTATACTCAGCAATTTCTGCCCCTTCCTCACTTGTTATCCAATGACGTCAAAATATAACCAGTATTCTATATTCCTATAGATTGCTAACAATGCTATCTAGAATACTGATCACGTTATAATGTTAAGTATTCCAATGAGCACATGAGGAAGTTTACATTCCTCGTCCATTCGAATCATTCCAAAGAATTCCGGGTCATTAACCAATACATATCACTGGAGAAGGTAGGGCTCCCTTGAATAATTAGGATGATACACCAGATAAATCTTGTACATTTTTACAACCAGTAAAGCACTTTCAAGAAGTGGACGCAAATGTTTTTTATAGTCAGCCCCAACTTATGTATGAAAAAGAATATTTATGTGATTATGCAATTTGATCATATTTAGAAGCCGAAACACAATGAAGTTTCCTCCACGATTCTTTAATAAAGTTTTAAGGCTTTCCCCTGCACTCCTCTTGGCGTCGGTTCAATCCAGTTAGCGAGAGTGACTCATGCGCGAGATTATTTAATCGCATTCAAGAGACGGATTGCACAGAGCTGCTGCTGCTGTGGAGCGGGATCCGGCGACAGCGACCCCTGCTGACCTCTTGGGCAACCCTTTCGATTTCTCTCCAAATCCAACGAGGATGGAGGAAAGCGGGTACCGATGCCTTTATTGGATCCGCAAGAAATTGTCGCAATGGATCCAGGTCGTGAGGTGACTTCAACGCGTGCATAGAAAGATTCACTAAAAAGGGATCGCTCCCAATGTGAGGGAGGGGGGATTTAAGTGGGGGAGAGGGAGGTGGAGGGACTGAGGTGGAATGCTGGCTCAGAATGGAGCTGTGGGGATTACGCTGTCCAGGTTGACGGGCAAATCCTCAGTGCACGGAAAGGAAGTATGTGGATCACACACGAAGGAAAGGAGAACGAGACAGTGATAATGGGAGTCAATGTTTACCATATCAAGGTTGAGAAAAAAGACTTACCACCTACCATCTGATAAATGTATCCTATGGGAGAATTTAACCTGTTATTTTGCACCTAAAATGTGAAATTAATTTTCTATATTATGGCGTTACCTATCACCATCGGTAAATGAAATCTATGGACTATATTTCCCAGATATGTAAAAAAGCATGATAATTTGTTTTTAATGTGTGGGTAAATCTTCAAGGCATGACATTTTCAGGTTTGAACTCTTCCGTTATTTTTTCAATACACGCTCAGTATTTCTTAAAGAAGTAATACTTAACTGCAAAGGGAATAATGAGGACTTTTTTCAATAATTATTTGAGTACAAATGACACGCTTAAACACCTAGAAGCCTTAATAAGGCATTTGATTTTGCGGTTCGATCTCAGAAGTATTTTTGTTCTCTCGCAAGGAGTACTTTAGAATCCTAATTAAGACAAGTCTTCACTCTGCCCTAACTTCTTGTTGAGAGATCGCAAGATCCATCCGCATTCACACACCCCCTTCCATAAAAAAACACCATAAGTCTTCTACCCCTCCATCCCACAAGTGTTGTAGATGCGACGTGAACAGAGGCCCACCCCTTGGAGAAGAGGCAGGTACGCAACGGTATAACATGCGGGAGAAGCATAGTCACGCAGGCGGATCCTACGGGAAACGCACGAAGGAAAACTCTCGCGGAGAAGGGGAGGGTGAGAAAGACAGAGAAACACCCCCGTGGGGGGAGGGAGGAGGAGGGGGGGGTGTGATAGAGAAGGAGGCCATTCAAATGCAGGCGTGGAGAGAGACGCCGATGCCCGCGGAGGTGAGTGTCGCGGAGACGGCATTGGGATCAAGGCTGGTATGAAGTGCGGCGACGCTGCTGTAGGGCGAATCGCTGCAGCGACCAGAT
Organism: Platycnemis pennipes; assembly: GCA_933228895.1. NCBI lineage: Eukaryota > Metazoa > Arthropoda > Insecta > Odonata > Platycnemididae > Platycnemis > Platycnemis pennipes. The sequence goes on along the minus strand of OW121851.1, from coordinate 123,671,402 downwards.
GGTCGGACTCCAAAGCTGAATCACCGCATTGCGGCTATTTGGGACACCGGCCCAAGTATAGTAAAAGGTAGCGAGGGGAGAGTTGGGTAACGGGGTATGGGAGAGGGTTGGGGTTGGAGAGCGATTTAGGGGTAGATCCACACGCGCTAGGACAGGACGTTTTTGATGATATACATTCTGAAGAGGAGAAGATCATGAGTGCTAAATCAGCGCATGTCTCCCCATTGAATGTGGATTTAGGATGGCTTGTATTCAATCCCCAAACTTAACTTTGAAGATGATTTACAGAGATAATATTTACGAACATCAAGACTATATTGTATTTTCAGATGAGAATAATGAGTTCCAGTAATGAGAGGACAAGTTAATTCACCTCTTCAAAAAACTAAAGAAAACAGAAATAACGCGAAAGAAACAAGAATTTTGGCAACGGGTTTATAATAACAATATGACCAGGGGAAATCAGGAAAATTCTAAAATAAATTACCGTTCCTTCCATAAATTCTTATTCTATCCAATTAAATGGTCCATGTTTAAAGGAAAACATTTTAAGGGAAATAGATGAAAAAGACCAGGGACCAGAAATGTGCAACTAGGGAAGGAATAATTCAAACAAAATTTAATCGCAGCATTTAAACTAAAACATAAAGTCTGTTTTTAACTAATGGCGTGAATTAAAATACCTATGCATTGCATCGATTATAAACTTTATTTTGCTTATGGAATGAGGTAGGGAGTCTATCCGCTAAAATATCGCTCTCAATAGTTTCCATTGTTTTAATTAAATATTATATCTCTTAGGTGTACTTATATAATGTTAGATGAGGTAAATATGTTTCAGTAGTAATATATGACATATACAATGGCATGGAAAAAGACAAGAGACGTCAGTGAGAGAGAGAGAGAAAGATAAGGCAACTTAAGGAGTAAGATCTTCAACCCTTCGTCACACTGCATGCGTGTGTATTCTTTCCCAGCTACATTTTCCATCTTTGCGCTCTATGATAAAGGGAGCATGTTATCTATCATCATGTCTTTCTATGCAGGTGCAACACTATTCACGGTGGAACGCACATATTTCTCTGCGTAACTGCAATAATTGGAGAAATAATAGAATACGAAAAAGGAAGAGGAAAGTTGACTTAAAGCTTTATAGTTATGCAGGTGCCTCCATTTCAGAGCAAATATTTAGGTTGGCATCATTAATATAGAGCTTGTTTGCACGAAAAATATGAATGAAGCTGATAATTAACGGCTGGAATGACAAATATTTTCTTTTCTGAGATAACTGAGATTCCATGGCTATAAAGTCTATCATTTAGACTACGTTACGTGAACACTTTTCTAAAATTGAGCGTTTATCTAGATGGGCGACGGGGGCGGGTTTCCACGGCTGTGAAGATTCTTGGAATCTTGGATGAGTTCTGGAGAAAAGGCACCCGAAGCGGAAGTGACACTGAGATGCAGCAGAGGGCGATGGAGCCGTGAGCACGGAAGCCATCACGCTATTCAGAGGAAAGAGGCGACCTTGGAGGCCGTGGGCATGAATGAATGCAGTGACAGCTGACTCCGAAATTCATTCGTTTTGTATTTCATTGTACCCATGCGCTACGGTTACCTTCTAGCATTTTACGAGACTGCAATTGCTAGCCCGCATTCTTCGAGAACACTAAAAAATGACCGAAGTAAATATAGACTGAATGCTTAGGGAATAATCAATACAATCGCCTGAGAAATGATGTTCATTGTGAACTTGCATTAAGATAACATACAATACAATTGAAGCATAACGCTGCATAAAACATACATAACATTTAAAAACAACATACATCAACCTGCTTGATAGAACTATCTTTCTCCTCGATTTTTAACCGATAAATGCGCAACTATTCCTGTTAAATATAAAATATATTTTTTTCTGTGGGAGAAAAATCAATAATAACCTATAGGCAAAACAATCATGTTGAATCAACGGGGGCGAAATGATGATAAAAATATCTTTATTCAAGCCTTCCATACTTGAAACACTCTTCTTTTGAACATTTAGGCAAATACTAACAAGAAATTTTCCAGGACGTAAAGCAGTGAACACATCGTTTAAGGTATCGAGGTAGACAGGGTTAATTTCCTCTCTCGTAAGTCTCTTGGTAGCAAAACGACGTCTGATAGGCTGCAATGCCATGCAATATGGTTTAATTGCTAACTGTTGATGAATATTATTAAAATAGCGAAGGATATAGGAATTTCATTCATGATGAAAAAATTTTAAACTGAATCTCTTTGGATTGGTATTCTATGAACATGACATCAATCATTAGATCAAAATATCATTCTTACTTTACGAAGTACAAAAAGCACTTTGTCACAAAGTAGTATTGTCGGTTTGGAGGTGAAATAATAAAGATTAGCTAAAATGACTGGCGCAAAGAACCCAACTCATACCGAATCCATCAAAACATTGTTTACAAAACAATTCGACGGTCACCTCTGAGACCGAATTACTACTGCCACATGTTTAGCTTGATACTTAGTAGGGAGAACATCGACCTAAAATACCAACATCACATTGCACAGAGTTGCGGTGAAGTAATAAAGCGTGGTGCAGCATATTGTCGCGTTCGCTACGGTAATGAGAATGCATTATATTTACGCTCTTCAGCGGTCGGCCTTTTAGAGTTGCATAATGTACCTCCCGCAAGAGTTAACACCTCATCCACCACACATTGCGTAACTTGAGAGGAACGCCGTCAATCTACACATTCAGCGTTGTGATGACCGCACGAAAAGGAGCAATTCTCAATCTCTTATTCCTACATAACAGAATAACATCTAACAATTCCTATGTATGGTAATAAAAAATTTTACTTCTTAAAAAAAATTAAAAATCATGCCATCTCAGCCTCTATCTGTGGTTAATGAAATACAGCTTGTAGTTTCCAAGTTACGAACCTTTTGCTAGTACATGAAAACCAACGAAAGAAGTTGCTTATTAAAGTCAGTCACATAATATTTAAAAAAGCAATTTTTTTGCCGGCAAAATATTTCTTGAAAAACACCTGATTTTCCATTCAAGTTTCATGTTTCTATTCAAGTCAATGAAAGTTATATTGGTTCAGTAAGACTTTTCAAATGTCTAATATGATTCAGTTGCCGAATAAACCTTTTCTTTGAGCTCTTTAATTCAAAACAGTGCTAGTTTTTAGTATTTAAATGATCCTTTAGGGTAACAAACAGTTCGATTAAAAATTATTTATTACCATGCGGAGAGTACTTTTGCTTTTTGATGCTAAGATACACCCCCTTATGTTAGTAATTACTTTTTTTAAATGCATAAAGAATGAAATACAATCGAAATTTCTGATGAATCAACTGTTTTCCCCCGTACTTTTAATACTTACCCATCAAGTACATCACTTTTATATCACGCCAGGCGACTAACTGATAGCAAGATGTGCAGAGAGATAAAAAGGTGAGAGTCATTATCTGAGTAATTCATGACTTTCGGCGGTAATTCAATCTGATGTCACGGGGCCAATAAAAAAGCAAGGCTTCTATGTAAAAGGATGATGGAGGAAAACCAAATTAGAATGTAGCAGCGCTATTTCTCTCGGTACGGAGACACGAAAAAGTAACTTGTTGACAGCAGTCCGAGATCCGTCCGTGTGTTACGTTGCGGCGTGAAGCTGTGTGTGACGAGACTATGGAAGGAGAGAGGAAAGTACCGTGAATATAAAATAGAGATAGCGAAGAAAAAAACGGGAAGATGAATTGAGGGAGGAAAAAAACACGAACCAGTTGCGTGAGGTGTAAAAAACGAAAAAATGTAATAAATACATGTTAGGAAGGTATGCATGCGACTGAATGCCACTGGTAGGATAAAGATGTGTATACAGTTCAAGTTTTTTACTTCCATATTTTCCTCTCAACAAATTCAAATCTATGATTTATAGGACAGAAAAATCAAAAATTTAAATGAACTAATCCGCGTGAAATAAAATATGGATTTTTTTGCATTAATATATCCATGCATTGCGGAAAAATGGCCATGGACATGTGAGAAAGGACAAAATGATTGAAGATATAAAGCAAGTGAAAAAGAGAATGGCGATCAGATAAAAATCAATCAATTTACTGAAATTATTATGAAACGTACGATCACGTCATTTTGATGACATATCATATCATTCTCATCATTTGAAAGTGTGCTTTACAAAGAAATCTTGAAAAAAATGGAGGACTAGTTGAAAAAATAAACTATAAGGCTCGGAAATTATTATTCTTGAAGTTATATTGGTTGTAATTGAATAAATGACTGAACGAAGGAAGGAACCCTAATATGAAATAAATAATAATAATTGTTTTATGAACCAAAAATATGATCATTACAGAACGGTCAAGAACAAGGATGTTAGAGTCTATCTAGCTCAATTCCTTGGAAAAGTTTACGCAAAGCATTTCATCAGTCTAATATCTGGTCGTTTCCATGAGCTCGAGGAAAATTTTGGTTATTATCAGCATGTTATCTATTTGAAGGGTCTGAGAATAGTAGAGATTGTGTAGCTGATACAGGGAAGGGAAATAGTAGAATAAAGAAAGCACCATGGAAACCGCCTCAACATGTATCCATACTTGTAATTTTCTGAATCTTGATAACCACGGGCAGTGAAGTAGGATTAGCAGAAAAAAAGTTCCTCGTTAGTAACTCATTCATTTGATGCTACCTAATACCTACTATAGGAAGAGGAAACTACAGCGATGGCTTGTGATCGTTACTGGAAGGACTCTCATACTCCTCAACATAAAATCCCTCCATAAAATTCTGGACGATGTTCCTATCACTGGTGCACTTTTCAAAACAAGTTATCAATTGTTTGATTAAATATCTTGGGTATTTACTACATTCTGACAAAAAATTAAGAACAGAACGAGTGAAAATTTCGTAACTGTCAGATTGATTAAAAATACCTTGTTAGCTTGTATTGTTGCTAACGAATTGTTTCCACTTTTTTGCCGTGTTTGGTGGACAAAACAAAGTTTCAACATGATATTCTCTGATCATCTCATGTGTTATCAAGTCTGTATCCACAGCATAGTTGGGCTTTACGATTAAAAACATTAACGAATAAAATTAATCGTTATAAATCTGGTTAGCTATTTAATTTTATCGCTACTTTTTAGAAGATTTTACTTTTAAATTTTAATCGTTAAAATTATGCATTAACTGATATAAAAATAACTTCAGTTATTTTTTTTTCTTTCGGCGAATGTCGACCTGCCCGACTTCGGGCGCAGAGGTTGTCCTACAGACAAATGGGAAAATAAAACTGTATCTAAAAACGCAAGGGTAGCTGTTCAAGAATTCAATGAATAGGTACAGACGAATAAAAGTGGGCTGAGGGGAGTGACCGCCAAAGTTTAGGAACGTACACTCAGACGAGAAAACACGAAACCACGCGAAGACCATGTCCTGGAGGCCTCTTATGAGTTACTCGGTGACATCATGCCGTCAATACCACATAGTTGAAGCCGAGTAAGAAGGGTCACCAAAAAACCTATGACGGATAATGAGGGGGAGGGGTTCATTCAAACTAACGTATCTGTTAAAATGGACCAGTGTATGTATGCATTACTCGGCGACATCGTGTCGTCAATAGGTACATCAGCCCCCAGTGAATCACGAGAAAAGGTGAGCAGGCACACCCTCAACATCTACTGTAACTCTATATAACTAAGCTATTTACACTAAAAATTTTACAATTGTGAAGGGATACTTCACATAGCAATGTCGGGATCGATATCAAAACTAGCCTCAAAGCACTTTCTACCGCTCAGAACAATCTTTGGCGGCAAATTACAGACGCACCATGGTTCGTCAGATATTCTTACATTCACGGCAACTTAAAAATCGCGGAATTGGAGCTCCACCTCAGAAACATCGCCAAATCCTTTCAGCAGCCACTAGGAAACCTAACCAGCAACACTCTGGACACTGAATAGAATTACAAACAAAATCCCCAATTCAAATATTTTATACAATGAACACGGATGGAAGAAACTTCAGCATTCGCTTTGTTTGTCAAAACAAAAAACCATCAAGGCCTCTATTACCACAGCATCCAACTTGCCAAATTAACTGAAAAAGTAACTTTGAACATAAAAGTTACTTTTTTTTAACTTTAACTTTAATCAGTTAATTTTTCAGAAAAGTAACTTTTAACTTTAACGAGTTACTTTTTACAGAGATTAACTTTGACTTTAATCAGTTAATTTTTTTGGTAACTTTCCCAACTCTAATCCACAGTAATGGGCGCTTCAGACCGGAAGGACAGGGACAAGGATGAGAATGGAAGAGAAAGGGTGGAGGGAAACCCGACGTCGGCATTAGCCTGCTTGATGAAAGGCACCAAGGGAACCACGGTTTAACGTCCCATCCGACGGACGGAGTACTGTATTAGATTATTCTCCACAAAGAACTCAAGGAATACAAAACACTCAAGTGGATTACCAATGAAAAATATCTTCCACTGCCGAGATTTAAACCCGGGGCCACCCAGTTAGAGACAAGTACTCCAACCACTACACTAAACCGGTTCCCTACTCATTCTTTGATCTAAAATTCAACCATCGTGCAATATATCAAGGATAAACGAAACAGCAATATCACAGCGGGTACTGAGACTAAAAGGGAGTCAAGAGAGAAGTGGACTCTATCATTAGGATAGGTGGGTAATCCCTTTTAAGGTGGAAGAGAGCTAATATTTTGGTAGCACTTTTGTCTCTCTTCCTGCAAATACTCATGCTCTCAACTTCCGTCTACACTCCTTGTCCATACCGACGATTACTCAGAAAACAGTATTCTGCATTGGTTTTTAATTAACTCCTCCAGTAGCATTGGAACCTTTCTTGCGTAGATGACTATAAATGGATATTGAAAGGATTCCTTAATAAAGATATTCTCAATAGAAGAGGGAATGTACAAGCTTCACATAAATACGGTATTGGTGGAAAAAAACTCCAGCATCTTTTATTCTCAGCACTATTATGGGCGACCGGCAGCTAAGGTCATTTGTGCCTATTAGGATAGGTGGGTAATGGTAGGAACATCTCAGGGAACGGAGGAAAGGTGGAGAGAAACCCAGCGTCGACATTAAGCTACCCTTTACGATAGGCGCCTAGAGAATCACGGCCTAACGTCCCATCCGACGGACGGAGTTCTGAACCTGAAATGCCCTCCACTAGGCACTCAAGTAGGGACCGGTTAGCCCCTAGAAAGCTACCACTACCGGGAATCAAACCCGGGCCCTTAGGATGGGAGGTCAGTATCTAGCCATCATATCAACCCGATCCCGGACATCAAAGATATTAGGTCATCATTTCATCTACATCCAAGCAATACCCTGCCAGCCACCGTGAGGGTGTGTGGCAGGAGGTGAAGCTCTCCACACATGCACTATTGACATGGAACTAGGTTTATTTCAAGTATGTGAACCCAATATCGGCCAAAGAACATTTATTTTATATTCCCACGGACAAAATGCAAGCGGGGGCTCGCTCTTTGCGATGCAGCGGCAATTTCAATGGCGATACGAAATGCGTGAGAGGGAGGCGTGGGGAGGGGAGAATCGATGCAGAGGAGAACGCACGTCGCCAGCACGGTGAGCTGATGACGTACTTTTGAGGTGGAAGGGACGCATCTCGCATAATACGATAAAATGCCCGTGATCAAGCGTCGCAAGTGCCACCTAGAATTAATCTCGGAGGGAGGGCGGGGGATGGCAATTAAAACAGACGCTAGACCTTCGCGCTCCACTTACTCAGAACGAAGAAATTCTCCACTTCACATTCGCCGCGCACAAATGGTCTCCCATTTTTCCGAGCGAGGATGTCACCAAGGTGAATGGTATAATGCGTGATGGCAGCTAGACAATAGGAGAGATGAATGCATTGAAGACACATTGTTGCGAAGGACGAAGAAATGCGATGGGTTGCGAAGGACGAAGAAATGCGATGCGATGCGATGCGAACAAGAAAATAAAATAATCGTAGTCGGTGAGCCAGAGACGGTCTTTAGCTGCAAATGGCTATTCGGCATTATAGAGATACTCTAACGTTCGAATACTCTGTGAATTTAAATCCAGGACCACAATGACAATGGTGCTTACAGCTTGAATTCCACGTATTTCTCTATTAATAAGTTAATCGTTCTCATTTATAATAATAGTAAGATTTTGCCTCATATATTTATTTGCATTTTAAATCAATACACAATGAATTGTATCATATCTTGAAGCAATCATATTTTTAAAACAAGATCAAATCTTTAGGCACTTGACGAAAAATGTTTGGCCATTAAGATATAAATCACATTTCATAATTATATAAATATGAAGAGGCGTGCTGTTAGAAAAAACAAGTGGAGGGCTGTGTGAAACCAATTTTCGTGTTGTTGGCTCATCATGATGATAAGCATCAAACGTGGAGAGGATATATCTCTGTGATTCATAAGGTAACATATCCGTAATGAAGATATTAGAAAAGAGGTGCACAGATTTTGACTTGGAGATTTGAACGCTTCATGAAGAAGAGCGAATAATAGAGGAAGTGTCCCACCTACGACGATTTGCAGTTCCTCCCGTGAAGAATTCTCTCTCGCGGCAAATAATCAAATCAGACAATATGGAGGACTTGTAAAGTTTTGTTACAACTGTGGAGTCATGTGACGATGAAAAGTCAGGAAACTTTATTTAGGAATGTAGAAACGTCTCGTAAATTCTGGTGTTTAACAGAAACGAGGTTTCATTTAATCCTCATTGTTACTCCAGATAGGAGTCTTTGCAAGATATAATTGATGTCTCTCCGGCTGAACACGAGGTACAATAATTTCAATCATTTAATTTATTTCATAGAGAATTGTCAATAGCTTATGTTGTGCAAAGAAATGAAATTCCTTCCTATTTTTTCACACATTTTGCAGTTTATTTGAATCTCCGCGAATAGTAGAATTGCATTTTAAGGTGCTCGAACTACTTAGGTCATGTCGGTCCCTTTAATTTAACTTAACCCGGTACTTAATTATAAGGCAGGTATAAAATACATGTCCTAGGGGAACCCGAGACTTTACCAAACTAACGTCTCCAACCTTATTGGTGATTCTGCAAGGATTGACGAGCCGGAATTTCAAATCATGGATAACACAATCTCCGGGCATTCGTATAAAAAGGTGAATAGCATTCAAATTTTGAAAAGGAATTCCGACAGAAATACGACAATCACAAGGCTTTTTTGAAAAGGAAATACATCCAAAAAATACAACACTTCCCTGCGGAAACACACGGACGAGATTCGTGACGGATAATGAATCAGAACGAAGTGTCTCCTTGATGAAGTTTCCAATCTGGCGTAATCTCTCTCGCTGTTCTTCCCTTTAAGTGTCCCGCTGACTGAAGAGAAAGAGGTGAGACGTTATACGTAGCGCGTATCGAGGAAGCGAAGAGAGCAAAAAAAAAATAAGTCTCCCCTCGGGAAAGAGTCCATGGGAGGGGGGATGTAGAGCTATCTGCACAATCTGAGGATCACGAACGTGTGTTTTTCTCTCAGCTCTTTTGTTCCTCTTTTAACCGTTTCCCTCTCTTCCCTTCCCCCTTACTTCTCACTCGCCGTCTCCCAGCCAGCTGCCGGAGGCCGTCACACAAACCTTCCACGACACGCCCCCTATCCCAGCCCTTCCCCCCCTCCACCCCCTTTCCTCCACTCCCTTTAACTCCCGAAGTCAATCGGGCTCCAGAGCTTGAAGGGAGCTATTACCTCGGCGGCGGCTCCACGGCGACGGAGGGAACGCCGCGAAAAAAAACGAAAAGCGTTCCCCGAAGTGTCTCGGGTTCTCGCATACCTCCGCGGAACGTTGTTCGTCGGGATTCGTTCGCTCCTCAACTTGCCCAGTCTATTTTAAGAAACAAATAGTCGACGACGGAAAATGCTGACTCGACTTTCGCCACCGTTCCCATTGGCGGAAAAAATAGAGAAGTGAGGCGGTAAACGAGAACCATTTGGTCCCATTTTTCACGCGCACAATGGGGTGTATAACAACTAATTTTATCAGAAAAGGAACAGTAAATCATAGATCAGTGAGCATATTACTCGTCAATGGTAAAGCAAGGAATTGGGACCATTAGTTAAGTGGTGTGAGAGGAATGATGAGAGTAAAAAAAATGAACAGACGGCATTCTTTCCCAGCTAAATCGATAGGTGAGATGTCAATGCCGAAGACTGGTTTAAAAAACACAGGCACGCCAAGAAGAAGCATGGCCTGCTTCCATGAGTATACAGATAAGTTCGTAATCCCAACCATTCGTGGACGTTGCAAAATAAAAGTATATCTTGGTGGAAACTAAATCAGCACTGGTCCATATACCTACACACTCATTACTCATATTGTTTAGGTTAACGGAAACCAAGGGAAGGTAGGAATGCAGCCAACTAATCTGTTATTAGTTGACGCCAGGAGGACAAAGATTTAGTTCCAAAATCTACCTCTAATCATTAGTTCCAAAATCTAACCTTTAATCATGAAAACGACTTACCGCAGATAATTCTACAAGTTATGCCATAGCACTCACATATTCAGCAAGTATATCCTCAGAACACTTCTTTCAGCGAGGGATTACGTTATTATCGACACACAGAACCTTTGCTAAATGAGGCTGCTTCACCTCAAACATTAATAGAGAAGAAGACTGAGGTGCAAATTTTGACACTTGCCTTCCAATGCTTTTGGTTGCAAAAGACATTGTCACAACTTTCGTCCTTAGAAAATTGGCGAGAAACCCCCTTCAGTTTGGCAACGTCGTCCCAACAAAGGAAAGTCAACAGAGAGGGGGGGAGGGGGGAAAAGAGGGGTCATCCAACGGGAGATGCGAAAGATGCCCAATAATTTTGCAACGCTCCTCCCTCACCTCTCGGTGACCCCTTCCTGCCCAAACTCCTCGTCTCTGAAGACGTTCCGACCGCAACTCACTCGCCAGGCTCTCTCCAGTCAGCCGCGCGCTATGCTGCGCGCATGTTAAATTCACCGCTTTCACGCAGTTTTATCGTTCCCCTCGACCCATGGGTACAGGTGAGGCTTAAATATATGTATTCCATGCCTCGTTCCCTTATTTCCTGAATCATGCGTAGGCATCGGATATTTTTTTCTGTTAAACCATTCCAGTTAAACAAATGGTGCTAGGAGATAAGAAAAATAAGCGAATTAAGCCACAGAAAATACGATCCCCCTTAGAGACATCCACTTACCTCTACAATTTCTGATACCTACGGGTGACATCATCAACATTATCTTCAGAACTAGAATCTAAATGAGAACACGCATTCCCTGAACACGCTAACATGCGGGAAAATGGTAAACAAGGAATTTTTTAACCACTTGGTACTAAAAAGTGAAATACTATATTATATTGAGAACATTTTGAAACGCTATTAGCTTTTTATGCTGATTCAGCGCCAAATTTTACTCTCATTAGCGTAGTCACAAATTATTTTCCACGGCTAGGATTGAATTCTTTAGCGTGAGCTTAAGAATTTGCACCCATAAACTCCCCTCCTGGGTAGTAATATCCCAAAAAGATTATGATGATTTCTCCATGAATAGATTGCCCATTACTCATTAAAACTCATCACCTATGACCAAGTATAAAAACAAAAATTTAATTATATTAATATATCTGCAGACCCATCTAATTATCGTTGATGCCTTTTTATATTATCCATTAGTGCATAATGAGATTTTACAACATAACGAGCATGAATATGGTGAGGCAACTGGGAGGTTTCAACTTCGGCCGAACGAAGAAGAAATTCATCAATGTTCCTTCTACTTCCCTTCTTTTTCCTTTTTATGCCTCCTCTTCTGTCCTACCCAATGGTCTACTCCTCCTTTCTCATAATCTCTACGCTTAACGGGATTTTCTTCCTCCCGCCTTAAAATAGTTCTGTTCAATCACTTTCAGCCATTAATTTCGCGAGGAGTAAAAACGTTTGCAGTCCAAAAGCTATAACTACGCCATTTCTTACCGATTTCCAAAGCGAAAGCAGCGGTCCTTGCTTCGATCAACCAATTAGTCTACATTTAGAAATGCAGAAATTATTTTAGCAGATCAGAGGGCAATGCATGCATCGATTCGTTCAAAGCATAAAAATGAAGCGAATATGAAACGTTGTATTAAGTAAAAAAACCATTCATGATGATGAAAGTTTAATCCAGTTTGGTTTGGCTAGTAAAAATTTGCCCCTTTAAATAAGTAATCATCGACTGGCATCTGAATAGTTAGCAGATGGTAAAAAAAAATGTTGGGGAAAGTCATTATCCACATGAATCACCAAATGACAGACTTTGTATCTCGAATTTTAAATTAAATATTTCGAAAAAGTCTTAGGTGATTTGCAGATAGAAAATAAACATAAAACGTATTTTTTTTCTCCTCTGAGTTGTGACAGGCATGAATGTTTTCGATAATTAATGGCTGGATTTTGGAGAGTGAGAACGGCAAATTGACCTCTTTTTTCAACCCTTGTGCGGAAGGAGTTACTATGGCGCTTTGTAAAAGCGAAACGGAGAAAGTATTTCCAAAGTCCTTCCAACAGATTGTCACTCATCGCTAGGAAATTATTCTATACCTTATAAGGAACAAATATTCTTCAAATAAGGAAGTACCTATTTTGACAAGAGTGGTTAAAATTCTGAAATACGCTCCCCATAAATCACAAGGAATTGACTCTTGAACACAGATATAATGAGATGAAGTGGGGAACCAAGATAAAATCCTTCATAGCTCATAACGCTCATAACTAATTATTTTCAGATGAACAACAACTGAGACCAATGTTGAAATGCACAACAACTGAACCAATTATGAATTTATTGGTGCGTGAATTGAGTGAGGTGTTAGGTACGATGGACTAAAACAATTTCAAGCAGATGTAGAAGTAGTATGGTTTCCTTAATTTTCTACTACTTTAGCAAAGTTTGTTTTAATATGCAAACTAACACCTTTTAACACAATCAAAACTCGGAAAAAATTAAAGAACGATGAAAAAAGAAAGGTCACAGAAATTGTTTTCCTTTTGCCTTCTAGGACCACTTAAACTATCAGACGATTCTCTCCATATTGTGTATGCAACTAATTTCAGTAGCATTTCAATGGAGGTAAATATCAGGGAGACCTGAAAAATAAAGCCGTATCCAACCACTGCGTCCTTAATAAAGATTATGGCGTTATTTCGTCACCATCCAACTGCAGTAAATTCTTTTGGCAAGCTCTTCCCTCGTTGTCATGGAGCATATCAATCTGGCTCAACATCAATGACATTTTTCGTTGCTTACCGCGAACAAAGTATTCTTCTCATTTACTCTTACACAGCACAATTAACTATATTTGAACGGCTAATCTGTCGCTTGTACGTGTCTGAAAATTTTAGCACATACACCTTCGACTCCATTTCGAATGTTTGCAGAGACTGAGGCGTCAAAGGACGGAAAACACTTGAGCATCAATATTTTAGGGGCCCGCTAATCAATTGTAAACACAAGCTACACAACGAACGCAAGCATTGTCACAATGAGTGAAAATAAGGAAGTAAATGTTGAAAAAAACGCTGACTCACACCACACATGCAGAAATCAAGCTTTATATATGTGAATGGTTGGAGCGTACATTTCAGATCTGTTCATTCACCGAAACTGAGGTTTAGAACCATCATTTCACCATGTCAGATTCAGTTTAGAAGAGAGAAGCATGCATGGTTAGCGACTAAGGTTTTATCAAACCGCCTGACACGATTCCGCCCCTGCCACACACCCTCGCGGTGGCTCGCAGGGTATTGCGTAGATGTAGATGATTTCATAAGAAATATTCACACAACACACATGCCTGAAGCGGGATTGGAACCTAGGACCTTTAGTTTGCCGTCCAGACTACCGTGGTGGGCTTCGATTTTGAGCAAGATGTGTATCCCACGGTAAGAATGCACTGGGGGAGGCATGACATCTTATTTGAGAACTTGGTAGATACGGAAACAGGAACTTGGCATTCGCATTACTCGTACAGATGAAGTATTTTGGATGCGGTAAAACACTGATTACACATTAAAACTTACATTGGTATGATGAATGTACGTTTTAAAATTCGTAAAAGCAACAGAGGAACATGCGCAAAACCACTCTCCTTCTGGGAAGTTTCATTAATATTTATGTGCATCATAAAATGATGTTTAGACTATTATTTACTAAACAATAATTTAATTTACTTTCTCTTTTAGTGAAGACAATTCAACTATATTTTTTTCAGTCCCAATAAATAATATCTAAATGCTAGTGCAAAATATATAGGATATGGAAAATTACGGGAAGCAGTAACACTATTAGTAGTGAAATGATGATCTGGTATCGGGTAGAGCGTAGGACATTTGTGAAGTGAAGAACGCGATCACATTTTAAACGTACTTAGGGGTAAAGTGTGGGTAGAGCATTAAATCATATACCAAGCAATAGAAGTGATAATTTACGAATTCAGGTAAACAGGTTTGGGGGGGAGGGGTTAAAACCCTAAACCGGGGGGGTTTACACCTTAAATTCCTCCCCCCGGTCTGTACACAGCTGTTTAAAACTGTTACATGCTCTTCATACTACCGTAAAAGGAGAGTTAAAATATTATCAAGGATTCTTTCCCGCCGGTCACTCTCATTAGGATCTAAATAAACGAAAACAATCCAACGCCATTTGTTGATTGCGGATTGATCTTCCTATTTGTCAGCTTTGACCATGCCCCGGAGATGCACCTCTTCTTCCCTTTCCTGTCACGTCACGAATCTCACTCAGCACACCTTCCCTCTTCAACTGCCGACGGACGCCGCTGAAAAACCAGATTGCGGATGCAGAGTTGCCAAATGTCACCGTTGGCAGACGCGGCAGGAGACCCTATTACGCACTCACCCCTTCCTTAAAAAGTGCATCTTTCCGCTTCCGTTATTGGCCAATATGATTCTCAAAACCCGGAATTTTGCATAGGTCATTTTTGACATGGTAATAATGTGGGAGTTCAAGGTCCTCAACCAATCAAACAGCCCTTCAGTCAGTAAAAACACTAACGGTTTTAGTGACAACGTGGAGTAAACTAAATTCACACAAAAACTCGTCGACTTGACTCATATTTTCAGCTAATGCAGGGAAGTTTGAATCTCATAGTCTGGAGTTCGGTTATAGCAGGCTGGTCTGTGCAAGTAATATTTAAAATCAATACCACGTGGCGATTAGGAAAACCTGTTGAACCATGAAAGAAAGAGAACTTAGGGCCAAAATTACCTCCTTAAAATAATCTACGGTTATGAGGATGCTTAAGAATAAGTAAGAATAAGATAAGTAAAAACTTATCCGAGGTCAACGCTGAATGATATTCATTTCCAATTGGAAAACAGAAAAACTTCAATCACAACATCAATTACATTTTCTCTCCATAGCTAGCTCGTGTGAACTAGTACGCTTGATATTAATGACTAACGAGTATTTTTTTGGATTCACTTGCTTGCAAGCCTAAGTCACATTCAATGTAATCGGAAATGCCTTAAAAAAATAACGGGGAGGCATACATATCGAACATAAATGAGTATGAACGTTTATATTGTTCTTAATGTTTTGTAAACCATACATTTTACTGTCATATCGTTATAATGTATCCCACCACGACGTTATGGCAGCTTATGGCAGCGTTATGGCCTAATTTACTAAGGTACCAATAAATTTAGGATAATTATTTCCGAATCTTTGGATAAAAATACACATGAGATGCATTCCTAATTAAATAAGTAGGTTTCTCCCACATCCATAAGCAACGATTATTGAAACAATGTCATTGTTTACGGCCGTGGGAGAAACCTATATGTTTAATTTGTAAGCCTTCTTGTGTAAAAAAGGTAAAGAAGGCAACTTTCGAGGGAAATGAAGGAAGTGAATGGGTAGAATGATAAAAAAAGGCCTCGTTTGAGATATATGGAGCATGTAGTGAAGAATGCAACAGAAAAGAATTGTATAAATATGTAGAGATAAGCTAAAAGGAGATCTGAATGGGCTTCAAAATAATCTTAGGATTATGTCAAGTATTGACTCTCTAAGCGAATTATTTCGCAGTGAATACTATCTCCTTAATTACAGTTCTTGTTAAATCCTTAAAGACCTTTTAAACGATAATGTATTCGTAGTTGTGTCCGTTTTCCGTACAAATAAGAAAAAAGCGGTACCGATATAAGTTAAAAACTAGTTGTACGGACAATAAGCACTCCATTGGAAGTTACGCTGCATGTTAATAAAGTCATCCTTTGCGGAACGTCGGAAATCACCAGTTTTACCGCATTGCTAACACTGTGCGCCAACACTCATTTTTTTCACAGTATCCAAAAAAATATCTTGAGGCTAACATTTCCAAACCAATACAGAAATAGAAACGTCATTAGGACCTAAGCGCAAGATAAACAATTTTTCGGATAACCACCGAATATAAAAAAAATTACATATTTGTTTCAATCAGAAAGCACAAATATAAGCAAAATACATTTCTTCCACACCGGATAAAATGACGAAGAGAGAAGAGCACCCATTTATGATCCTAGTGTGTTAGAAAATACGAGAAATTTATAGTTATTTGTTTTAGGCGATTGAAATCTCAACCGTGAGAGTAAATCAGCACCTCGAGAAAGCGACTAGAGGGGTGCGACGGAGAGCCAATGTATCCATAGCATTCCGCACTGACAGCGTACGACGAGAATTCCTTTGGGTAAAAAAAAAATCACTTCGACTCTACCCGCCCTTGAGGCTTTGCTCTCTCGGAATGCCTTCTGCAGATTCATTCGGCCGAGAATGTGATTCCAGGGAGTTGGATTACTTCCAATTCGTTCAATTGAGTGAAAAGACAATAGGGGGAAATCATTTCGTACCAGAGTAGTGATAAGCTCATTTTTCTCCGCAAGTGGGCTTTGCGCTGGCCCGTTGGTTGGGCATGTAATTTGAAGATACTTAAAAAGTTATTGACGGAGGGAGCATTTGAAAATCTTTTTCTTTTAACAAAAAGTTTTTCGAGGTACATATTTAATCACTTTTGCTCATTTCTAAATCAAAATATATTATTTGAAAGATGAAAGACGAACTAGACCATCAAAAGCCAGGAAACATCCAGCGAGCCATACCAATAAGGTAGCTACTAATAAATTAATGAATGGGGATACGACGGTTAGTCAATTTTTATTTTAACATTGGCGGTTTCCAGAGGCCTGGACTACTGTATGGGCTGGAAACTGTGCGCAGCATTACGATTGAAAGGAGCTAATAATTTTTCTGAGAAAGAAAAATCTCACTGGTCATCAACTCGCAAACTAACGTTTTCCAAACTAGGGTATCCTGCTCCTCCTTGAATGTGGCGCCGTGAGGGGTTCATTTTGCCTGCGGAAACGATATTGTTGCGACAGAAACTAGCCATGAACGAGCGACTGCCTAAAAGAGAGCCGCATATGCATTAGCATGGAGTTGGATAATCGCTGACCTACATTGATGACTACGACCCCCATCCGGTCAAATCTGTTTTGATTGATTTTACCGCACCTTTATGATGAGGACTTAATGAAATTCATGCATCTCATACATCTTACGTTTTCCTCCATCAGAGCGTATACCTAAAAATGGTTTTTGTAACAATTATTTTTAATCAAGTGAGAGAAACCGCGTAGGTTTTCGCAGCGTGGAGAATTTCCAGTTGTCTCTTTCGGGAACCATCGCGTTTGGAGCTTTTCGTCCGAGCTTTCTCGTCCATTGCAGACCGCATCATCAGGGTGAAATACCGGTATTCTCCATAAGTTCTAAACTTAGTTAATAATCTCAAACCCCTTAATCTACCCCTTAATCTTAATAATCCCCTTTACCTATAACCACTTTTCTATGTTGTCCAACCAAAATAGTTTTCATTTTCTCTTTTTGTCCAGATAACGGTAATCAAGCAATGCCTACCCGGTAAGACAAGACAATTATTATGCAATTTTATCTCATTTAACCATTATGTACAGTCAGATTAAATATCTGTAAGTCATGAGTTAGATTGCAAATAGAATGCACATTGAAGTACTCAAATCGGGCCTTTCAGGTAGGCTAATACACTCAAGGGAAAAACAATGAGTTTTTTTACAAAAGGGAATTATTCAGTTAACATAGTAAAAACCCTTCTGTTTTCCTAAGCTTAAACATAATAGCAACGTTCGTTTGCCAGATATGAAGACGCATAAGTAAATAAAAAAGGGAATAAAAATTGTAGATTCGGCTGGCTCAGTACCCACTCCAACAGTGAAACAAGAATTATATTGTAAGGTGTTCCAACTGCTAAAGTTATGTCATACCATTTATGACGTACAGAAAAATGAATTTACATGTAGATTTCTGCTATAAACCTGCCTGCAATTTTAGTTCTCTTGATGGATTTGGCATATTCCGACCAATATTATTCGGTTCAAACAAGGCTATCATTATGTGCCCCGTAAGGGTTAACAATACTGGTACATATAAAGAACGATAATATAATGAATTGAACTTATCGTCCGTGTGGAGAAAAGTTCCGACGTGCGAAATTGCTGTGCACACTCAGGGACCAATCATTTGTTGAAATAAACCTTTGCCGTTATTACGACGGCAGCCGATCAGACAACTCGTCAACGACTCCGCACATAAACGCCCCCTAACCCCTACCCCACTCCCAATTTCTCACCGAGCAAAAGCGGAGCCCTCGCAGTGATAAATTCACTCTCGCGCGCACACACTTCAACCCATTGGCGCCCTCGTAAGTGGGACACGAAAACGTCAAAACAGAATCCCGCCGGTGGGCCCTGAGCAGACGCGGTCCAGCTTACACCGTGAGGCCCCCACGGTGCTGACGGGGAAGCCGGACCGGCCGGCAGCCGGCGCGTGGAACACAAAACTTCCACCGCACTTCCTCCCCTCCTCCATCTCCGCCCCTTTCACTTTCTCTCTCCACCTCCCTCCCCCACAATCCTCGCGAGAGGTCGCAAGGAGAGGGGAAATAAAGAGAGAACTCCCCCGCTGAATCCAGGCCGAGTACTCACACCATCCGTCTCCGACCTGCAGATGTTCGTATCCTTAACCCTGGCGGGTCCACGCTGGCCCCGGGGCGGGTCGGATCGCGGGGGTACGTTCGGGGGCCTGGAGAGACGCTCCCCGACACCGGTCCCGCCACCAGGATCGCACGGCTCGTCTCCATTTCGGCGTCGGCAAGGGATCGGGCCAACCCATCCCCCCGCGGCGAGAGGACGGAGACCGAGATACGACGTTAAAAGGCCAAGCCAAAGAGTTGATGTGAGAGCGTGATGTGTATATGCGCCGGCGTTTCGCGACCCAGTTACGGGCCTTCGGCCACACGTCTGCCGACGCTCTGCGGTCACTCCAGCTAGAGTAGCCCAAAGGCAAAAACTGTTTGACGTGCCTGTCTCGTCGAGATCGATCATCCCTTTTCTTCATGCCTTCCGATGTCCGACCGTATTTATCGCGGCGTCCTCTCGCCGACATTTCTGGCTCGGCGAAGCGACGATCGCGTTTTTCCACCCTGAGGTCCTCCAAGCGGGAAGTTTCCAAGCTCTAAGCGGAGCCAAATGTCTGCCCCAAGATTCATCATTGCGCATTGGGGGAAGGGTCCTAATTACGCCTCAAGGATTAGGATCCCACTCATTCGCCTTCATCTCCGATCACGCACTTCGATTGGCAATGGAGGCGATGGGGAATCGTGGTCGCGTAAGGGATGATGCCAGAGGCAGGGTTCGGTAGATCCTGACCTCGCTCGAGATGTAATTCCTTGAGTTGGGAACGGCAAGAATGATCTAAAATTGCCCACATGAACGTCAAGTTCAAGATATATAATACACCTTAGGTGAAATCCTTTCCTATCCCTACACATGCAAATAACTTTGCCAATCAGAGAAAATTGTAATCCACAGGAAATCTCATCATAGCAATATCTATTATGTTTTCAAGTATTCCGCAAGGAAAAAATCATCAGCCTACACCAAGAAACGAGCTGCGAATCCATCTGCATAAAACAGAATAATTTGGCTTTATTGAAGTCAACGGTTTCTTTAAAATCCTAAGCAACCTATAAGAAAGGAGAACGTCTCGCTAGCCTGCCTAAAGTACTGGCACAATAAGGAAATATCCGGGTTATAGTCCCTATCTACGCGCACCATTTCTCCTCTTAGGAATTTATCCAACAGTGAGCTCATCTCTAGCTTCACTAGTGTACTTTATCGTGACCAGCTTGCATTCCTTTGACTTTGATTTTAAGAATCTGATAAACAGAATCGCATGCACAAAGAAGAGCAGAGGATAAAGACAAAATCAAAACATTTTCTTGTGCAAAAAAGAACAATAGAAAATCTTGTAACATTAATTTAGAATACTTCCTAGGCTGTAATGCATCTAAACTTCTTCAATGTCCACCAATCAGTTATCTTGTAATGAAATATCACTTCATAGAACTTTGCCTTCAGTTTTTGCATGATTTTCCTCTGATAAGAGAGGTAAATCCTCAATGAGGACAATGACAGCTAACAACGTCGGTGTAATTCAATCTTATTTGAAAGAGAGAGCTTGAGCAGAATATTTTTCGAGAGAAATGTGAAAGTCACTCAACAGTTTCACAGCATCGCAAAGCAAAGATAAAAACTCAAGGATTGGAAAATGTTGTAACTTATGAATAAAATTACTCATGAAGCCTCAACTTTAACAATAGAAACCACCCAATCAAGCATTAGTATTCCTTTTATTACTACCAAACTACCAACTATTTCTACCAAAATCCCCACATCTCTGATTCCTTCATTGTTACTATATATCCACTTCATTGTCACAATCGTGAATGTTTCTAACAATTAACGCTGTTAAGAAGTCTTGATTGGTTGCTCATTATATTAGGTATGATGCGAATTTCTAAATTAGCCCATGCATGCGGATATGTGCATTCCTATAAGAAATTGTTTTCATAAGGCTTTCTTCCCTTCGAGGAAAAGGACGCTGAAAGACAATTTTCCAGCAACGGTAAAAGAAGAGATGACAGCCAACATGAGTTCTCAGATAAATCAAGCCACCGAATAAGCCCGATGAGAATGCAAATGAATACACGTGCACGGCTCATATGCATTTCAAACACGTTGGTATAAGACAAACTAAGTTTTGATGAATTCTAACGGTTACAGTACATTGCACGAAACAGAAGAAATCACACGATAGCCAAGACTCACAAAAAATCAAATATAGCGAGCACCGAGCTGGGCCGTTATACTGATGTTCAATGTTTTGATATTATAAAAATTTCGGAGAGGAAGCCAGACTCCGGACCTTAGGTGGTGCACATAACGGATATGCTTACTCGTTATAATGCATGATCAGCAGGAAATTTATTTTCGACGTGAATATTTATCCACGGCATCAATCTTTGAGCCATAAAGAATGAATTATTAAGTTTCGATACGTTGGCGTGATAATGTGCATCAATAAAAAAGTAAAGATTAATGGCCAAGGAGATAAAAACTTTAAGCACTTGGAACATGGGAGGCAGAACTCATTTTGCAGATGATCGCTTCGGAAGTTATCTCGATAATTTACACGAGTCAAAATAATAAATAATTGCCTTCAAATATATTCAAATATATCACTGAAACTATTGATGAATTAATTCTGCTCAATTATTAGCGAATGGCTGTTTGTTTTATTTAAATTTTAACAATCAATTGATTGATCTAGAATTTTAAATGAATGAGATATGCTGGTGAAAAATATTTCAAACCAACCATTCGAGCCTTCCTTTTTTTATTATTTACGATAAAATGGAAATTTTTTGTTTAGCAATTATGAGGAGACAATAAAAAAAGTCAAGTACTAAACCTTTTCACCACATATTTTACTATCATTCTAACCGTAGGGCACAAATCAAGAGCTACGCCAAGATCAGGAAAACATACCATCACTACTGAGATGAATCCGAAAACTAGACCGATTATTTTTTGCGAATAGTGATCATAGATATTCTAAAAATTCATTTTCGGAATTAAGCAGACCGAACAATTGAATATTTGTATCAGTGGAACTTCATGGATCTCCAGAGGCACAAGCTGTAACTGAGATAGCGGTAGGAAAATTTATGGGCAAGCGGCCTCTGGGGCCGAGGCCCACAGTACCATGGGAGTACGAAGGAGGAAGTGGGTGTGACCGCCAGATTATCTTCCCGAGTGTCACCGCACAGCATCCTCCTCATATATCACACAGAGCGAAAACACATACAACGGCCACCCTCGCAGCTCTGGTCCCCAAAATTATCCCACTCAAACTGCCACTCTCCACTCATTCGATATCCCTCGAGCCGAAAGGCCGCAGGAACTGGATTTCAGCTCCTCTCAGAAGATCACGAAAGATTGCCGACGGGTCACGAAACGTAGTAGGCTCCGGCAATAAATACTCCACGATTTTTTTTAAGATCTCCAACTTGTGCACCCAAACAATCAGCTAAGGCACCTATATCAGTAATCCAAATATAGATCCTTCCCGCTCATGATTGATGCTGGCAAAAAGAAAGTGAATGACTCATACTGGCGAATAATTTGCGTTCTGAGTCCAGTGGATCTCCCAGGAGAGTTGCAACAGCAAGCGCTGTCAGGCGTCTGCCATATCAGAGAAACAGGACATAATCTATTAATGTAATCGAGCAGCTGCTCACTGCTTTTTATTTTTATTTCTTGATAATTACTCAGACAAATATCCTTGCAAATGGCAGGTGTGACTCATGTATGGCTGGAAATTGAAGCTCGCAATCAAATGCACACCAAACAAAGAAGTATATTAACAGCTTCGTCGCCAACACTGATCAAATGCGTCTCATTTTTTTAATGCCTTTTATATTATTTGGCGATTCCTGGAGTACTTCATGAATATCATAAGTTTAAAAGGGATGGTGAAATTCTAAAGTAAACGGAATTTATTCCAGCGATAAAAATACCACTACTTTCACTTCCCTGCTCATATTTCAAGAAAGAATAATTTAGTAAGAAATGGACCGTCACTGCCTAGGGGAAAGTCAGTTGATGTTTTCATTCATGCACTTTGGACTGGTGGCCTTTTTTACATGAGCATTTTTTTTCATTTAACAGTGCACTCAACACAGAAATTTCTCTCAACAAATGGGGGTTTGAAACGCTCATCATCAGTGATTCCATGAATACCGAACCTTAAATGGCAAAAAGACGGACGACAGGCAGTTGATCAATACACTTTGGAGGATAGCCCGAAGGCCACAGCTCCGAATCCTGCCAAGAAGGTGGTAAAAAGCAGCCTCGTAAAATAGCAATAAAATACTACTTGCAAATCTAACTTGATTTATTGCAATTAAAAATAATTTCGATGCTTTGAATTCAGTTGCACCCAGAAGAGTATAATCATGTCATTGTTCTCATAAATTAAATGGAACGTATCAGGGATTTGAAATCAGGTGGTATTTTTACGACTTCATGGCATGATGGCATGGGCTCCTTACAATGCTGAAGAACTTCGATCCTAAATTATTGTATTGATTGCTGTTGAGTAGAAAGATAAACCTTCGTTGGCTCTTCCACCGTAGTGAAGGACTTGGATGTACTCAACTAAACATCGAATGTATGGCATGAGCGATTGTAACAACAGCACATGAGTAGCTGGAGATGAATATGGGAATAAAGTAGCAAATATGCTGGGCAACTAGTGACGAAACACGCAGTAGAGTAAATTATTGGCATAAAAGTCGGTCAAAGGGAATTAACCGCTGAAAAAGGCACCTATCTAGATACTGTTGAAGAAGTACCAATTCATTGAAAGATGTTTCTTCCTTTCACTTCACATTCACGGAACATGAATTAGATCACGGAAAGAAAGTGTCCTCATGGAATATGAAAAGTAATGACTGGACATTATTTGGAAGGACAGGCCAGTGCTCTGTTCGCTGCTTCTAGTTCCTCTTTAAATCGATTCTCAAGAATTCCCGCTCGCCACTTCTCTTCAATAGCTATACCTAATCCTGGCGCAGAGAACCCATTTTCATGAACAACGGTTTTTCACATCATTTCTAAACTGACAGCGAATAAGTAATATACGTTCACCAAGGTGAGGCAAGAGAAACAGGAGTTGCCAATGCCGAATCATGCCTACTAACTTTACTACACTGTCAGATAACATGACTGGCAGTAAGAGAAAATACTCTACCGCTAAAGAACACTTTCTGTGTTCATCTACTTAATTTTATAACACATTTGAGATTTCACTCCACATCTACTGACTCAACTACGCAGTTATATTTGTTCATGACCCTGTAAATATAGACTCTAACCCCTTGTAATCAATCTCTCACAATAGTCTCTCTAAATAAATATATGTATCTACACATAACCATCATACTCATCATCGGTCAAAATCCTATGGTTGGTTTAAACAGCCCTCCACTCGATTCTATTGTCGACCAGCCGCTTCATATCGCCGTAATTCTTCTCTTTTGCATCCTTCACAACTTTTTCCATATATCTTATATGAGGGCTATATATAAACAAAAATTTACAAATGTATTGCGACCTTCCATGCACAGCACATCTTCAGTCCCCATCTCACTTACTGCGCCCCTTGCCGCTCATTTACCTTTAAAAAATTACTGTTCAGCCAGAAGGTTGGTTTTTGATAGGTGAGTACAGAGCTCACCCCGTACCCCCCGTACTAAGCCATTGGCGCGTGAAATTCACACATTCAGGGTAAGGGGGGGGGCCAGTTACTTTTTCTGGGTCACCTGCGATTTCCGAAGAATTTTTGACGCGAAGAAAATCAATTTTTTTCTGGTGGTGTCCAGAAAGGATTCCGCCCGGGACTCTCTGGTCGATAGCTCAGCGCTCTACCGACTAGGCCACCACGACCCCCTTTTAACCTCTATCGAACCCATAAACACCACTGGCGAAGCGGGGACGACACGAAGGTGACAACACCCCAGTGCCCAGTTGGGCTTTCTATTCCCCCTGTCCATAAATGAGGGCACTTCGTACGAGGAGGAAAGTGGACTCTTGTTAGCTGGAAGCAGGAGCAGGCCAGCACAAATAAGGGTTCATTGGAGGGACCTTTATGGAGCTGAGAAGGGAAAACTTGAGCTGGAGGAGAGGAACTCATGAGTGAGGGGCAGAGTGGTTCTCGCGATACGGCGAGAACGCAATCAAGAGTTCCGAGAGTGACGTCTTCCCGGGATTAATGATTGCCCCAGTGCGGAAAGGGGAAGGACGGCCGCCGCTCTCTGGAATGCATTTACGCCGATTTCTCCTTGCGCTCTGCTCAGGACAAGAGACGTTATTGCTATTATAGTTATTCTTCTTTTCATGTTTTGTGTGCTCGAGTATGTAGATACGCATGTTTATCCGAGCAATGTCTATTCATCGAGTTATTTACAGCAGTAATTTGACATCAATTTGTTGGTCTGATATACCTGACTCTGTTTATTATTAACTGATTGAAGTGATTTAATTTGTCAACCTATTCACTACTCATCATCTTCGGTCAACAATCCTAGAATTGGTTTGACGCAGCCCTCCACTCGATTCTTCTACCGGCCAACCTCTTCATATTGACGTAGCTCCTCTCTTTTACATCCTTCACAACTTGCTCCATATACATCACATGAGGCCTGCCTTTTCAGTTCTTCCCGTTCACTTTTCCCTCGACGATTGTCTTCATCAGGCCATCGTGTCTCAAGATGTGACCCATTAAGTTGTCCCGTCTTCTTTTTAAGGTTTTCAGTAGGAATCTCTTCTCTCCCACTTTTCTTAAGACTTCTTCACTCGATCGATCCATTTTATCTTCATCATTTTTCGGCAGCACCATATTTCAAATGCTTCCAGCCCTGACTTCTCTGTTGTTATTGTATTCACTACTATTATTGGTTTTGCCTTTATCTTCTCTTTTCAATATTTTGTATGTTTATAAATATGTATGTATTTTCAGTTCTTCCCGTTCACTTTTCCCTCGACGATTGTCTGGTACTATTATTATTTTGGACCCGAGCAGTGTTTCTTTATGTTATTATGTAGGTACGGCTGTTATTTCATTTTTGTGAATCAACCTTGCCATCAAGTTTATTTGATTTGATTGTACTCCAATATCTCATGAAATAAGATTAGCCCACGATAACAAACGTATTATTATTATTTCATTTTGTCCAGCTGGGGCCGATTCAGAGGAAATTGCAATGGGAGGGAATACAATGATAAGGCCTGGCGATGTTTACCCTCAACAGGCGGGGCAATGTGAACAAGGAAAATAGCAGCTAGCCCCTTAGACATGTTCTCGTTGCTCCTAAAAGCACACGTTCCTAATGAAATCATCAAACACTTTTTCATACTGAGCAATTTAAATTAATTATCTCTGCGGCTATGAGTGAGCAGGAAAAACCGCGTTGTTTCACGCCATTTTAAAATTATTAATCCAGCTTACAAACAATGATTACTGTATGCTAGATAGCTGATATCCCAGTTGCAAGAGCTTTGGACCACTAACCGAAGGACCCGAGTTCAAATCTGGGAGTGATCTCTATACGAGTCCGGCTTAGCCCAAGGGTAGGGACATAGTGAGTACCAGAATTTCTTGGAAAACCGCAAGCAGCAAAGGTTAATCAACTTCTCCCCAGACTCAGATGGCTTGATTATTCTTCAAGAACTGATGGTTCCTTTCCGTCTATTTCGCTCAGTATTCTCCATCCCTCATAATTCAGGATAGCGGTGGAAGGTGAGTTACGATCAAAAGCAAGTGGTCAATTCAATGAAATCATAAATCTACTGGTGTTTTTTTTCTCTTTCAAATCCTTCTAATGGATCTTCATTGACAAAGGTTTTGCCGATCACAGATATATGCCCCTAAGCCAGTCCACCACGCTCCATCTAAAGAATCCGACAGTAATAAACTTCTTTAATTTTTTACACAGCCAACAAAACTAGTACCATTACTAAATAAAGTAACATGAAACCTGACGCTTCGAAACAAAATGTTCCATATTCTTACGATTATGTCAGAGTATACTCCTTGTTGTTGTGAAATTTTTAAAGTAGAATCAGACTAGTAGTAGAATTGATTTTTTAAGCTCTAACGGCTCAGGGTATATCATAATATGTAACAAATTTTCTTAATCTTAGGACAAACACAACATCCATTCTCGAGTAGTAGTAGTAGTTTTAACGGCGCGTCGACGGCTGAGGTCATTTTGCGCCGCTTGCTAACCTTTTTTGCTAATGTATTTTTAAATAAATCTTAAAGTTTACCTTTCAGGGTTTGGTTTACATTTCGGAATACGTGTAAAATGAAATTTCGAAATTAAAAGATCATTTATAATTTTAAAAATGGTGATTATATTATATTGATATGGCTGTTGCAGCGTAAAAAACTTATGACTTTTGTTATTTCATCTTGATTTATCTCCCAGGATCTGATCTAGGTCCCTCCGGATATCTAATATTTCACGAGCAGTCCGATACACTGTACACTCCGCCAGGAAGTGCCTAATGGTAAGAGGAGCGTCGCAATCATAACATCTAGGTTGAATTTTCCCGTTCGTAAATATGTACGAGTGCGTTCGGACACATTGCGCTATTCTCAGCCTTGTGATGGCGAATCCATTCTCGAGATGGGATTCGAACCCTCGACCCAAGGGTAGCCAGTGACGCACGTTACCGACCTGTCTACCGCGGCTGGAATTAAAATCTGGTGTAGGCAAACATACACTAGCTGGCAGGTAGGGATCGCCCACACCTAAAACGAAATTCCAACATTTTCACAGACATTTCTAGAGTACTTTCACTTTCAAATGAGCGATTCTAGATTCAATGAAGGTGTGAGTATTGCGTGTCACATCACTTGCACCAAACTGGAGATAATTCAAATAGGTAACTCCGCCAAAGATTTACCCAACCGATTTTTAACTGGAAATTTTTACCGGAGATGAAAAAAAGCGGATGTGAAGCCGTAGAAATGTTCGAGCACGGACCTGGCATAACGAAGAAAGTTATAGGCTAGGTCGTCCACCAGCCAAGTCAGGTGGAATCAAAATTTATCGGAAAAACCTCTCGGAATCCAACACTCTCATGTTGGCAACATCGACGGAGGAAGACCACCTCGCGTGCTCGGGGGAGCGCTGCAAATGAGAAATAAATGAACGACATATCCCGACGCGAGGGCAGAGGGTAGAAGAGAGGGCGAGCTAAGGGGAAGGGAGGGAAGGATGTCTCGGTGTCCGCTGCGGTCATCCGCCCACGAGCAACGGATCCCTGCAGTGGAAGAAGAGGGAAGTACCACCGTGAGGAGGAGAAAGAGGTCCGGATTCGTGGAAGGTTCTTGGAGGAGGAGAAGATTAAGGGGGCGGACGGGATGGAGTGGAGCGAGGGGAAGGAGAGGAGCGCAGGGGGCAAACGGGAATGCTTTGATTGACATGTTCGCTAAGTTGTCGCGAAAGATGGGAAAGGTGAGCAAGAGATATGAGAGGGTGGAGCGGAGGAAGGAGGCCTGGCCGCGAATTACGTTCGTGGGAAGAGAGACAGGGATAAAGACCGTGATCCAGAGGTGAGGAAAAGGCGACTAAACTGGATGAAACAAGGAATGAGATCATCGCAAGGCGAAAAAGGCAGGCAAGGAAAAGGACCCGAAAAACGAGATCAAGTTACAGGGGAAGACAAAGAAAGTATTGTGCCCAAGAGAGCGGTCAAGAAGGAATAAATTTTCTTCCGCAAAGGAATGAGAATATATTTGAATATGTGGGAGGAACTCTTTCAGTTCAAGATTACCAGTTCCTCTCAAAATAGTATATCCACGTCTGGTCACCTAGGAGATTTTTTTAACGGAGAGAGCAAGCAAAATGGAAGAGAATTACGGAAATTGATGAGCAGATATGCACTAAGTGTGTGAAATGAGAGACAG
The DNA here is from genome assembly GCA_933228895.1 of Platycnemis pennipes. Classification (NCBI taxonomy): domain Eukaryota; kingdom Metazoa; phylum Arthropoda; class Insecta; order Odonata; family Platycnemididae; genus Platycnemis; species Platycnemis pennipes. The sequence continues at coordinate 123,642,364 of OW121851.1, read as the reverse complement.
CTAGGATAGCAAGAGTTCCTCGGGACCATTCATGAATTACGCAACGCTGAATTTCCACTTTTTACCCCTCCACTTCCCCCATAACGCTCCGTAACATTCTCTAAGACCTTCTCCATAAATTAAACAACACTGCCAATGAACATTCTCTTATTTGTGAATGATAAAACACATATCCTTCATGAATACTTTACAAATACCTTACTCATATCTTAATACTAATATTTATTTACAAATGTGTATCATTATTATTATTTGAACAAATAATGAATTTTTAATGATTCCTTCTCCCAACGTAACGGATGACTGTACCAATCCCCTTCCTTCCCATCCCTTATGTCGATTAAGCACAGCTACGGTTAGCCGGAACCCCGTCCTCCAATATACTATTGAATAAATTATGTACGGCTTGTTATATCATGAAAAAAATCACAGCATATATTTCATTTTAAAGCTAACTCGTACATTACCGAGTGGAGATTAATTCAATAGCAGTTATCATTTAGTCGATAGGGACATAAAACCGTGATGCCGTCGGTGTATATCGATAAACGCAAGCTAACAAGGGTTGAGCTAAGTTTTAAGAGAATGTAATACTGAAAAATATAATTATTTTTACTCAGGGCCACCTTCGAAAACTTTACCTCATGCATATTCAGTTGGATAAACCCCACAAATTCATTCATCGGCATGTGAAGAAGATTTATATGTTACCATTCCTGACTACTCTATTTATTCGCGATGAACACTGACCAGAAAATGGTGGTATTAAACAGGCCGGCGCAAGAGGTCTTAAAAACGATATTTGCATCCGTCGTCAATCAATAAGCTCTCTACGTGGAGTACCAAGTCTTAAAGGAATGATTAAATGGTCATCATCGAAACAAGAAGCCATTAAAAGGTTATATTTTTTGCTCAGACTGTCATTTTTAATTGATCGCCGAGGTATAGCAGATATATTTGCAGTGTAATACGTTGGCGCGCCCGGGTATCCGGCATTCGCAAGCGCAGGTGCGTGCAGGAGTCGGAGCGTTCCCTTCCGCGCCGCGCACCGTGACCAAAACGAGTCACTCCTGCGGTGGCCCAGTGACGTAGATATCGCACCTCCACATAAGTGGGATTCTCATTTACGTAACTGATGGAATCCATGACGTCACCTCCCAACAGGGCGGACGCGAACGTGGCGGTGAAATCGCAATTAAACCTCGTTTTGTGCATTACCATACAAGCGTCTACTCTCTGCTTTCGCTGAGTGAATAACTGAGTACCAATTATATTCCAATCATTTAATTTCCCAACGCCATCGCGATTGGAAATTACAGGACACTTTGACAGATTTAAACGAAAACACTAGATGTGTGTCAGGGTAAACCGTTGAAGAAAATGATGCAGACATTTAAACACGAGTCACAGGAACTATAGTATATGAATGGGGAACACATATTCCAAATGAAATCAAAGCTATCTTAAATAGATTAGAGGAGATACACAACAGCAAGAGTAAGGGGAGTCTATTTTCTAGTACATCTGAAAAAAGTTCTTAAGTCTAGTAACTAATGTTAACTGCACCTTGGCATGCTTTATGCTAAATATTTTAGTATAAAAAAGGAAATCCTAAACTATTAATAAAAATTATATTCCTTCACAACAATTGGTCACTTAGATACACACCTTGAGCATGCAAAGTTTTTGCTAAGTAGCATGTCATTTAGTCCAGGGTGTGCTTGGTGATACTACCTATATGTCACACTCCGTCGACGTGGTTTACAGGGTAGATATTCGTAAGATGTAGATGGAGACATTAGATCCAATGTGATTTCTACTGTATCCAAAGAGCTTAAATATACAGCAGCAATGGATGCATCAATCAAATAGCAATAATTTTGCGTAACTTTATTGCAAGAGAATAATTATCAAATTTTCCTCCATCCCCCTCCAAAATAATTGTTGATTCGAGGATTATGAAAACAAATGGAATCACTACTTATAAACATTGGTAAAAGCTTTGAGTACGAAGTCTCTAAAAATATTATCACTACTTAACTGACGTAAAAAAGAAATGTGAATACACTATTGTGAAGAGGCAACGGTTACATACTCATATCTGAAATACATGAGAGGTATTAACTTCGTCAAAATAACACAGCCATAAGCCAATTATGCTCAAGTCGATATGTAATTTTTTTCAAATTTTTAAAGATATGCACATAGCAATTCATGGATTAAGTGCAGAAAACCATTAACCTTACATTCAAGGAAAAATGAAATACTTGAATGAAAATATAAAATTGCATGACAAAACATCAAACATAAGCGCTGCATGCATCTCACATAAGAGTTCTGGGTATATATGATAAAAATATATATTTAAGCACCGCAAAAAAGAAATAATAGTGCCAACTGATTGTGATAAGGAATAAATACTGAAGGCCGATACATAATGAAGACCCCTACGTTACAACGAAGAGGTTAGAACGAAGAAATTACAAATTTTGTAGACGAAGAGTTCGATGAAGAGCTACCACCACCGTTGCTATTGAAAACAGAAGTTATTACCATAAAGAGGCACTCTCAAGACTTCGAGCAATGAATAGCAGAGATAAGGGAATCGTAATCACCCACCTTTGCGTGCTATATGTCCCATAGTAAACAAACGAACATGGACAACGGCGGGTCCTCTTCTAAGAGCCGTTTTAACAACATGTCACAGAACACTTTCTAGTCGCAGCAACTGTCCCCAGCGCTGCGTTTACGTTAAGCTTCTTCCTCGGATATCGGAGTAGAGCATTTCTAAGAGTCTTAACCCTTGAGAGCGAGATGAGGAAGAGATGGAGGAGGAGAGCATTCTTCCGGCCTGAAGCGTCACGAAGCGATCCCCACGGAGGGGGAGCCTCGCCCTCCCACACATACCACACCCCTTTTCCAGGGTTCGAGTTACAATGGCGGGGTCACGGGATGTGGAATCGCCACTGCTGCCACCTTGACGCCACCGAATGACGCCTTAAGACATTAGGCTTCGTGTTTTCGATAAGCTCCCTTTTGGGTAAGTTGAAAGATTCACACCTGAAAGCACGCTCAGCGTCGTTCTCTCTAATATGCGGGAGTCACACAATGATCAGAATTTTTTCGATGGAGGCCCTTCAATTTGCGCTTTTAGCAGAAGTTACACGCAAAAGTATAATTGCAATGCAGAGCAAAAATTACCTTACGAACTACTTCTAGTAAACCTGGCTATAAATTTACTCCCCTATTTCGCATCTGTTTGCCCGCATGAAATATTTAAAAAAAACACGATATATTGCTCGACTCTGAAATTTAAGCGAATGATAGCCGTTTACATTGATCTTACCTTCAATAAATCGACGTATCTAACGGAGATTCAATATCATTGACTAAAACATTATCAGGCACATATAATTTATAATGCACTAATCATATAATATATATATCTTACTGGCGTGAGAAAAAAGAATTATGCCCATAAAAACATTGATACCTTGGTATAATATGGACACAGAATTGATGTAATTGTAATTGACAGTTTATTTATAGCATCGTGTTCTGGTGCATTTGTTGAGTGGTAGGGGTAATATTCAGTTTTTAGATGCTCAAGCTGCTCATATTATATGCCACCATTCGAACTTAATACAATCCTGAGACAAACCCAACGCCCACTCCCTGCGCAGAATTTGAACTCACGAACACGCAACTGCAATGCACAGCGTTACCGACCCAGCTACCAGGGTCGGTTGCTTTTCAGTTTTGATAAATAATCGGAAAAGTTCTAGTCTTTCAGAAAGAAAGAGTTAGCCTATAATGCAAAAGTTTTGTGCCATCTTCTTTTTACTGCGGATACCAACGACACCTTAGAGGTTCTGAAAAGAACAGTATACTGCATTAATTTGCCATATAATTCAATATAAAACCGGTAAGCAGTCGGAAATGTGAAAATTAAATTCACAAATTAAACCAGCACGGTTCAATGATTTACAAATTTACACACTTTTTTCTGCGAAAAGCATCGTCACAGATTGGGGCTTGAGTACCTTCATGAAAAGAATATGGTTGGAAACGAGAATCTATATTTGCGGTTTACGACCGTAAATGACACAACATGAAAGGGAATCCTTCCGAAGATATTCTAAAATCTTTCAAGCACCTGTGGCTGTTGCTTTCTAAGAACGAGCACGACCATTTTCTCACAACTTAGAATCGAGAAACAAAGATGCTTCGTGCTTTCTATTGCTCTATAGTTTTGTAAAGCATTAAGTTAGCATGAGCCGACTAGCATAAAATTAACAGAATTGAGAGATTTTTATAGTTAATTTCATGGAATTAGAAGCCCTGTTCTACCAAAATTATAAAGTAAAATGCATAGTTATTGAGTAGATTTAGAACTAACTTCAAAAATCTCATGCAAGTTGTTATCATAATGGAAGTACAAGGAGTTACAAATGTCGCTAGAAAAAAATTCAAGTTTAGAATGAAAGACTACATATCGAAAATTAAAAAAAGGATAGGAAGTCATGATTTTACTTCATCAGAAAGCATGAGTCATAATAAAATCTCCAAATCAAGAAAAAAGGACGAAAGTATTCGTATAAGACCGGCCTTATTACGCGCCAGGGTTGATGGACACACCTTTTCCCGACGGCATGCGGTAAAAAATGCTGCAATGTTAGCTTAAATTTGCAGCATGACTAGGAAGGTTCAATATCTTACGCACGATGATAAATATCAATTCAAGGTTTTATTCTGTAATGCCGGATAGTTTCCTTCTCTAAGTTCAATTGCTCACATAGTGATGCATTGTGTAAAATGACCGGTGGGATTTGTTAAAAGGAGTTAAATAACCATATTACTGTCATAACCCTATGATTAAACTTGGATGAAAGTCTTATAAAAACCTAGATGACGGTCTAAGTAAAAAACTTCTTAAGTTCAAATTTTAATTTTTTTACTTCAAAATATCCTCAAGTAAGCGTCAAGATAACATTACAGATAAATGTAGGCATATAAGAAGGATAATTAGAGAGAAATTAATGCACACAATTATTTGAATGCATTTTATGCAAAGTTTTACCCTAAAATAGCTGTTTTAAATCAGAATCTGTATAGATAGTGAAACTACCGTGTGTCCTACCTGAGTTTAGCCGAACAGAAAAACGATATGTAATATATTTCTTTGGATTAGAATGGTGTCCGTGACGGTAGTGCATGTGTGATGCGAGTTACCCACTTCCACCTATCCCTAGGGTAGCTTACAGGTACAGATGTGGCAATACTACAGAATTGCCACATCTGTATATAGCATTAGCTTAGCATTAGATCATCAATAACGACAACCAAACTGACAAACTTCTAATAACTCATAAGAGGAAGGTATGAAATCACCAGGGGTACCATCAAAGTCGTTCTAACCCTTGGACAAGCAGTACATTTCATTGTATCTCTGTCTCAATATCCTTCATCATGATAACCAAATCAAACAGAGGGCCTCGCACACAGAGTACCTGATGTTCTACGTAATGCCTTACGACCCACCATAAACGTGAGTGGCAGGGAGTGAATCTTCATCAAACATGTTTTATCTATTGGTAGTGAAGGCTGCTCGGGTGCTCCACCGGGTAATCTCCTCCATGGCTGCCTATTGGCAGCTTTTTTCATGTTTTATCTATCATATTTTAGCCGAACTATAAAACGTTAAAAGAATTTAAAGAGTAAATATGGATTAAAATCAACCCGCTTCTTCCCTTGCTTCGCTATTTTTACCTCTTTTTAAATTGTTAAGTTTAGACTAAAACATAGTTACTAATTCTTTTTAAGCATGATACGTAATGCATGTTTAGTGTGAATTCATCCCCTGCCACACATCTTAATGGTGGCCTGCAAGGTATTGTATAGGGGTAGAAAATATTGGCAAACATAGAATAAAGAAGCTCATAAACCATTGATGGCATGCGTCCCGAGTAATTCTGATGAGGATTGGCCTGCTACCACACAATTCTCTTCAAGTTTTCATGCAAGTGCGGAAGAAAGGAGCGAGGAAAGCCAAAAATATTCCTAAGCAGACAGATTCAGCCCAACATGCGCGAATAATGTCTCCAAAGAGGTATCAATATCTATATAATGCCCTGCAGGCCACCGCGAGAGTAAGTGGCAGAGGGTGAAGATCTTCAACATGCACCATGTACATGTAACTAAGAGCTACCAAGATCTACTTGATGCAACTGCCATGCAACCATACAACTAATCATGCAAATAATAGATACCATGCAATGCTAACCATGGAACTAAGTGATACCATTAAAGACTAATCTAACAATATTTCACCTAATTAAACCTTCAAATAAAGAATCCAACACCTATGTATATTTCCAGTTAAATTTATTTGACACTTAGCACTTTGCTATTCTACCTATTATCTACACATCTACATCTATTATGATCTCTAATGGTACGCGGGGAAAACATTTTAACCTATCGGTAGGACAATCTATCTCATTAATCTTATTTGACCGTTCAAAGCTAGCATAATACGCAGGGGTTTTTAATATGCATCTAACATCTGCCGCAAACCTATCCGCTTTCGATTTCTGCAGATTTAATCTGAATTTAACCTACCATCTTATAATGATTACCAACCTAATTCTGATATGCTGCTAAATCTACCGAAACACCCTTTTAACAAGCCTAGCTGCTCTACGCTGCACACTGTCTAGCTCTCTGATCAAATCTAATTCATTCGGATCCCATAAACTGGCTGCATATTATAAGGTGGGGCGTAATTTCAATTCTAATTAACATAGCTATACAGAGAAAATTAACATAGCTAAAAGAGACGGGTAGAAGAGGAGACAGTGAAAAAAACAAGAGGACTGAAGGGAGAGCGCTGAATCCGCCGCGTCTGTCTCCATTCGTCCGACTGGTCCCTGGAGAAGATTACCTCTCGGCTGTCGTCATCACGTCACTCATTCCACCGTGTTGTGTCTACTGCGAGGGGTGGAACGAGACGGAAGGGTCGCGGGGGCCCGAAGGGGGAGGGAGGAAACAACGGAAAGGGCTGTCGGGGGAGGAGCATTTACGAATCGAAAACCCTGGCGATTTTTGGGTCAATACACTTGCCTAGCCCATCATCCCCCTCAGAACTAGGAAAATAGACTCGTCATTCACCTAAATCCTGCCAAATACAATCAAAGAAACTACTTGTTTTAATAAATATCAATGGTTGATATTTTCATTAAATTCATACATTCATAAATGGGTATTAAATACTGATAATATTGAAACGTTATTGTAAATGGTCTGTGTATTGTGTATATTATGCATTAAGTCGTATTTGTTGTACATTCTATGTTGTAATGCCAATTTTCCAGTCATTACAGAAGCAATTCTCTTTTAGCACAAAACTTCTTTTCTACGTTTTTTTTATGAACTAAGTAAATTTTGGTTCTGCATACGCTCATTGCCGCGTGTTAGAATCTTGATGCTAGCCTAATTACAGGCTTATTGCTCATAGGATACCTAACTTCACTGAATAGAAATAATAAATGTAACAAAGTATGTATAGAAGAATAAATATTACATATCAAATAGAGCCGTTCGCAGTTAAGCCTTTTTAGCACACCTATCGTTTGTATTTAGATGCAAAGAAGAAGTAAAACCTCGATGTCAAGTTATTAATCCTTCTTCATGAATGATGTGTTTCTAAGAACCAATTTTTACACAAAAAATCTAAGGACCCTAAAATCGAAGATATTGAAAACGTACACACGCACTATTCGAGAAAAATTGTTTAGTAATGAAAAAGATCACTGTCATTAACCCGTGAGGAGTAACCAGTCAAGAAAGTGAGCAAGAGCTATGAAACTACAGATCAAATTTTATTCATGGATTTGTAAAATATCATAGTTTTTTAAAATATCTCTTGCTCAAACTTCGTATGCTGTTCATCAATAAAACCGTTTTAACTGTAAGAAATTTGCGATAGAACAATGGCCGCAAAACCAAGGCGATAAAGAACATAGAAGGAATTCGATGGAATTTTCAACAATTCAGCTTCACAAAATTTAACCATTATTATGCATTTTAGACCCATTGAATGACGTATTTTTTCTTGGCACTGAATTATCAGAAATATTAGAATTCATTATATATCCTCCTCGTGGGTCGAATATTCGTCACTCTTACATTTACTGTAGGCATTTGAATCTTGTTGAAATGTAGATTTGATCAGGCCAATGTTTGTAATGATTGATGAACCAGGTGTAGCACCATTGCGCGAATAAAATGTCGCCTGATAGAAACGAACGCAGGCAACGAGCGGTTTGAAACTCAAAACTTCTCGCGGCTCTAGTGGGGGAGGTCAGAGAAGCAGGGGGCTTGCTCTAAAACACGGTCAATCCCACGCCCACTTGCAGCCAAGGATGAAGCATAGCAATACCACCACCCATCTCTCACTCACGCGTTTACGTTGCTATGCGTGCAAGAACTCATTGGCTCCATTGCCAATTTCGCGAACCGCAAACTTAAGAAAAAAATTCGAAGCGAACCACAAGTTCTACGGGCTTGGAAGGAAAAACAGGCTCATGCAAACTCAGCTTAAGTGAAACGGAAAATGTTATTCTTCACCCGGTACAAAGGGAGAGGAGGGGAAAACGCACATTTGTATCTGGATTTTTTTTTCTCCCCAGCCTTTCCAACGAGTTCGAGAGACGGATAGTTTTGCGTCCTCGGGCCTTGCGGAAGACGTTGAATACGAAGAGAAGGAAAAAGGGAGTGGGAAGGAGGTGAGAAGAGAAAGAGCGAGAGACATGAGGCGAGGGAGAGTGTATTTCTCACGCAAGATCCTCGGCGTAAATTCTTGGAACTCTATCCTCGTTCTCCGATGCACTCTCTCTCCATCTCCCTCCATCCTTTTCTGGGAGGGAGGGAAGAAAAAGGGCGGGGAGAGTGAAAAAGGAGGAAGGGAAGAAGATGCCAAGCCGCTCGGACGCGCAACTCCACGTTCTTTTGTCTTCCCGGTCACGAACCCGTCCCACACGCCCCTCGCACGGAACCAGGACTACCTACGAGATTCATTATTTATTTTATTTCCAACTCTTAGGGCATTACTATTCTGCTCCCAAGACATGCAGACGGCCTCCAACGGTCTCCCCAAGGGACAAGGTTGGGATAACAGATCCCTGGCGTAATTAAGTGGAATTCGGCTGCGTATTGCAGTAAAAACGAAACGTGGGGAGAGGCCACTTAATTGCTCGGCGATTAAATCTGAGCGTATACAGCGCTGCAACTGTTTTTTTTGCGAGCGTCTCAACATTCGTTAGCCTTGCGCTTTAATTGGGTCTAATTCGTGCTGTTCGACAACATTGATTAAGTATTTCATTCCGCTGACCGTTTTTGCAGCCATTCTTCCGGCCCAATATTTTGGCAAAAACCTGCAACCCTTTAAGCTTCACACGCCTTCGAAGCCAACCATAACAAAACTATCACACTGCTTTAGCGAAGCAAAAAAACTTGAATACGCCAAGCAATGAACAGAACAATGCATTCCTCTTTTTACGTTCTCTCGGTTAGTAGAGGAGCAAAAAACGATCCCTACTTTGAAATTATGACCATGCTGTTTTCCTAGCTAAATTTGAGCTGTGAATTGAATTTTATACCACTCGGACCACAATGGCAGTAGTTTGTATACACGACAAACAAGGTAAGATCGTATTGATGATATCATTGGTGTATTTCAGACACATACTATAGGGGATTATTGATCCATTGAGCTAGTCCATGCAGAACTATTGAGAGTACTTCAGAGAAAAAAGCACCCCATTGATTGGTACTTTTATTTACACAATAGCATAATCGGTATTAGTTTACTTTAAATCACATTGATGGTGACGGAAATATTCTAGAAAACTATATTTTCATATTAAGTGGGAAAAAGACAATGTAATGTCTTTTTTCCCAAATTTCCCCAAATATTTCATTTGCGTAACCCAAAAATGATCACGTTTAATGCAACTTTTCAATAGAGTGATGAAACGAATATTGTAATTTCATTCAAGGCAAGATCGCTGAAACTCATAACTATATTAAACAGACACTCTGAAGATATATTAATTTCAAATGACACAATTTATTGGTTCCCTCATGTTTCCGATATTTGCATGTACGCGAACGAAGGTATTTCTTTGAATAAAGTAACAAAAACGACATAAAATTAAGAAATAAACTTCAAATTTTCCAGGCTGCGGCGGCATAATTAGGTTTTTAAATTAGATTTTTATTGTCTTGAAATGTAACTGCATACAATGAGAGCGGCATTTCGGAGCGATCCTCTGCAGATTTGGAAATGATAATGATGCTCTAACACGCTTAGAAGTCGATTTGAGCAGAATTCATGGCTATGTGCAATATCAAATTTTCATCTCCCTATCTATAAGCGAGATAGGCCTGACCTCTCTTAAAGTCTACTTCCTCGGCTGAGCATACATCTACATTCACGTAATACCCTAAGATACAACGCGAGGATGTGTGGCATGGGATGAATATCACCATGTATGCACTAAATGAAAACAAGTTAGGTATAGGAGTCATGTGCAACTAGATGATAAGTCTAGTTGCACGTGACTAGATAAAATAATTTATAGTACAGCAATGCTATAATAGAGGCAATAGAATCATAAAGAGTTGCTTAAAATAAACTGTATATCCTCGTGTATAATTCAACGGCGCTCCAAACTGAATCCAGGAATCAGATCAGCATTGAGCCTAAAACCTTTCATTCCCCCGAACCACCATCTAACGTAAAGAGAGTTTGAATCTACCTTCATTGCTCTGTTATATTATTCCCATATTTACCAACGTGGTTCACTACTCTTCAAAAAATCATTATGAAAAACAAAATACAAATCAAAGGATAATTTACATTCTATTAACTACATTTACCCCCTTTTCCAAAGGAATTGAACTACTTTATTGCCGAACTGACAAATTAAAATGTCAAAAAATTGGTATAAGGACTTTAAGCTAACCCAACTAAAAGCATGTTTTTGCATGGTTGATTTGCTATTTTTTTTAATTGTGAACTTAAGACTAGAATATAATTACTAATACTCTTTATGCATGATATGAAATGCTTTCTTGATGTGAATTGACCCCCTGCCACACACCTTTATGGTAACTTGCAGGGTATTATTTAGATGTGCTTTTTGGCGTAATAAACCGAAAGAATCTCTCATTTATGTGAAAAATCTACGGAAAAAGAAATGAATATATTCACAAGCTGGGTTTACCAGCTCTCTTCCCGAAGAAAAGAAAGACGCTCCATTTTCATTTAGACTCTAATTTGTTACTCATCTACTCGATCGGTTCGTAGCTCTCATCTTTAACTCTTCAGACCCGGTTCTCTCTTTCCAGTCCACGCGCCTGCTCATTATACTCCCACCACCATCTCTTCATCATCCATCCGGTAATAATGTTGGCGATCGGATCTCTGCCCCCTTTCCTCCTTCCCCGCTCTACTCTGGACGGTCGGCCTCCACGAAACCGTTTGGGTGGTCGGGATGGACGCGGGTTCAAGAGGCAACGTGCCCTGGAGGAGGGGCCGCTGCAGAGGGGTGGGCATGGATTAATACGGTTAAGGGGCTGCAGCGAGAGAGCTTTATGAGAGAGGTGTGTGAGCAAAAGACGCGGAAAGGCTAAGGGATTAATGAACACGTTTCAAACACACGAAGTTAAACAAGAACATCTTCATTTAATCGGTTGTATTAACTTGTCGCGCGATCGAGCACGTCACGTTTTTTTTTAAATGTGAATCAGGCTTGACTGAAATGAGGCTTACGGTTTCCTTGCAGAAAGAAAAAGCTGTGTTAAACAAGAAGAAGGAGATTAGGTCCTTTATTCCAACACGAATGTCAACCAGTTGGAACATGGTACGATTAAATACTGTAGTATTAAATAGTACCCAAAAGGGATTGAGGCCGGCCTCGAAGTCGCTGAGAAATCTCATTACATATGAGATATTTCCACTGAAAAGAGCGCCTCACCGCGGCGGAGAGCAGTATCTAAAAATACATTACTGGAACATAGTTGAAGTAAATGGGAAAACAATCGTCGTACGAGCAGCGTTTGTGATAAATTCTCAATTCTCACCTTTATATTTTCCTCATTATCTACACAAAACTTTTAAATGGGCCAATTTCAGCATGTATCGCCACCGATCTCCTTCGAAACATGTAAATATTCAAAGTTGTGTTCAACCCGAAAGTTGGTTTTTGATAGGGAGTAGAACTCACCCCGGACTAAACCATTGTGTAAATTTACACATCCAGGGTAGATGGGCAGGCTACTTTCCTTGCTCCTGCGATATCCTACGAAGTTCTGACACACTGAAAATCGAATCGCGAGGATTTTATATGGGAGTGTCGGAAAAGGCTCTTGCTCGGGATTTGAACCCAGGACCCTCTGGTCAGTAGCTCAGCGCCCTAATCACTAGGCCACCTCGAACCCCGCAAATATTCAATTAGTCATTAAATAACGTTACCGAGTACTTGCACATAACGTACCAGGTTACATAGTTACAGGTTTGAATAAATACTTTTGATAGTTTACCTACTCTAAAGGTCCGCTGGAAATATTTACATTTACAATGTACCCTGGTGGCTACCACAAGTGTGGGTGACAGACGAAGACTTAACGACATGCATAACCGAACGGGTGAACTTTCATATTGCCTGTGACTACACTACCGATTATACTGTTTAAACTAACTAACCAGTATAATCTGGAGACTTCCCCGTCAATACTCACCCTAACTACCTTAAAATAACATGGTACCAGACAGAAACTGATACAGGAGATGCGAAGAAATTCTATGTTTGGTTTAAATAGACTAGAAAATGATCACGCCATAACACTTCTAACAAGTAGGACTAACTTTTATTTTAACAGATTATGAATGAAAAATCATCTATTCCTGAGATCGAGGATTCCTATGATATGAAAATCTGCCGAGAAATACCTACTGGAATCTTTGTCCATGCTTGAGTGCATATTAATGACCTCTTCAAAGGCAGTACTTTCACCATTGATTTAACCATAAAAATATGGACATTTACGGGTATTAAGGTCGCTTTACACTATAATTTTTTGTACAATTTCTTGTACAAACGCTTGTATAAACTGAACTAAATTGTATGCTTGTCTAAATGGAATTAGAACAGGTTCTATTCTCCGTACAGCCATTCAGACATTCGCACAAGCGTTCACACAATTTTCCGCTTTACACGGTACAATTTCCTAATACAAATGTTTGTACAAGCAATTGTACAAAAAATGGTATCTTGTAAAGCGGCCTTTACGGTAGAAAATTTCAAATTCTGGCTCCAAGTTTCTCTCAGCCCTCACCTTTCCTCCACTCACTTAGGGGTTAGATGGAAGAGGGGACTTATAGTCTCAATCTCGTCCCAATAAAGACGTTTATCTATTTATCTATCTCAACTATCACCAAATCCTACCAATCTGCCTATCTACGTCAACTGTAGGTTCCAGCAAAAAATTATCCCCGATCAACGAGTAGTGAGTAGTTCCCTAACGCGCAACACTTTTTTTTACGTAATATGAAGTCCCCTTAAGACTCTTCAGGTTTCTATCTTCTTGCAAGCAGTATAAAATTCTCGTTCTTTTTCTCCTACTGCATTACCTATCCATTCTCTCCCTTCTCCTCTCTCTCTTTTTAGCATTTCCTTACCGCTCATTAGCTCTTCCCCATAGTTTCTTTTCCCTTTTCAAATTTCAGCGACAAGGTTCTATTCCTCTACTACAATATATAGTAAGTATTTGATTTCATCGGTTTACTTTCACTTTCATTCACCATACTCAAGTCTCCAATTAATTTTTCCTCTGAATTGCGCACAGGACACCCCCCTTAATCACGTCCTTTTCATAAATGTTAATCATTATTTCTTTTCCTTCATGTGTAACACCGCGGTAGCTCAAACGTAGCATATTTCTACTAACATATATATTTAACTTAGATAAGTACAAAGGGTTAAAATTCGGTATTGAGCACTACGTCTAATTGCTCTGAGAGTCTATTTAGTTTTAGAAGTGGACAGTGGAGCGCTATCGATATCTCACGAGTACGAAGTCAGAACCTCGCGAGCGCGGAATACAAGGGCAAGAGAGGAGAATGAGAAAGAGGGAGAGAGATGAGAGGGAGGGACACCACCTTAAGGGTTGATTACATCACTCATCTCGCCATTCGTGTGGGCTGCTGCCCGAGGAGAGCCACGGGGAAGGCAAGAAGGATCCGGAGGGGGTAGGAGAGGCTGGGAGCAAGAAAAGTAACCTCTCCCCTCGGTTCGAAAGGGGGAGATCAAGGGATCGGGAGTGGGGGTAGGAATCGGAAGAGAGTGGTCGGGGTGAGGAATGGACACCCACGCCCCGGAGGCCCACGCTGCTCGCCGGAATCGAACCATCCCTCTCGCCCACCTCTCGCAGCGCCCTCGGAGTGGTTCACCCACTCTCTCCGCCACTCCCTCCCCTCTCCCGGGGTTCGATCTCCCCCCCCCCCACCCTTCACTCGCCCCCTCCCGGAAAAAATACGCATGAGTAAAATCCCGCTGCATTGTCCTCCCACGTCCCGTTCGGACACCAGTCCCACCCATCCGTGCATCTCCTACGTCCCCGGAGTCGAGGGGCGGCAGAGGGTCGTCTTTCCTCCCTTGCGCGCTAATGAGTTCGTTCTGCGGAGATGCAGGGACGGTGGGTGGAGTGGGAGGGGGGGAGAAGGAAGCCTTCCTTCTCACTCCCATACATGGATGCGTTTAAGGATTTTTGCCGAAAGGTGGGGCGATCCATTCCCTCCCCCCAAACACCCCCTATTTTCCTCCCTCCGATTCCTTTTACGCTCTTCGTGTTTCATTTCCTCTCTCGGGCTTATCTCTCCGCGTTAACGCAGTTTCAATTTTCCCGCGCATGTCATCGTGTTATTGTTTCCTCAATCCCCACTCCTCCGCCGCCCTCTTCTAGAATGTCCGAGGGTAAAACAAGCACGTCACGATCGACGCTGGATGACGCCCTACCCACCTCCCTCCCAAAATATGGCGATCGACATCAACTAACCGTGAATGAGGCTGCTCAATTGTTACTATCGATCAGCGGCGATCTTTAAGGGGTGACACGAAGTGGAAAAGTTTCTGGAAGGTACATTTGACTTCAGTCCTTCCAAGGCAGTGTAAAAATATTCAAGATTTTAAATCATACCAAGGTACCTACACTATTAATAACAGGTATAACTGGCTCACTGAAATTTCCGGAGGCCTAACCATCTGAAAGAACTGTAAAATATAATTTTAGCTTCAAGAGAAGAGAAGGTGTTTCCACCGTAAATTAAATTTAATGCTCTATCACAGAGCAACAACATCTATAATGAATTGATTTCCGGAGTAAAAATACATATTATTCTCTAGTAGTGATTGATTTCTAAAACGTTTTTTAGTGAATGCCGGTAAGTCTTTGAACCAATCATATTTCGTAACTTCGACATAATATTTTGATGCCATACCATAAAACTGCTGAGGGCACTTTTGTGAAATCAAAATTACATTTTTAGAGAGGAAAGGAAACAGTTTAAAACCACAATTGGGTAATCCTGTAATATTTCCCCCTCCTTTTTATCGAATATTGACCGTGCCCTTTGCTTACCTTATTACGAAAACAAAGATGTTATTCATTTAGTCCTTACAACATAACTATGGAACCTACAAAACCATGCCGTTTTATTCTGTTACATATCCCAACACGATTCTGATTGTGTTTACGTCGAAAAATGCAGAGAATTATTTTTAACCTAAATTATGCAATGAACTTGAAGCACACCAGAAACATATCTGAGTGGATAATGTTAAGTCATGAAATAGCAGGAGAAGTTAAGTTTGATATTAGTATGTGTAGGAGGGTAGGGATTGCTGAGCCGGCATTTTCCGTATTGATATCCGTAACAATATCCAAGAATTCTCCTAAACAAATTGGTTTAACCCTCCCTCCTTCCCCATGGGCATGCATTTCTATTTCCTCAGCCCCTCTTTATCACGCCCCTCTGTCATCAATAACCACTCCGTCCATTATTCCCCACTTTTATCTCACGGGCGTGACTTCACTAGCAGAGACTCAGCACCTATCCCCCTGTTCCTAGGAAGAAGTGCTGCGCTATGCAGTTCGAATCTGAATCGCCGTCGCCATGTCACCGTTATTGTGTGCGCTTACAGAATCCCTCCACCTTACGTCTCTATATATTTCTCTTTGCTTTTCGTTTGATGAACGGGCCGGGCCTAGAAGCCGCGGGTGCGAACAGACGGAAGGACTACCAACGCCGTCTCCCGGACCCAAAAAAGAGCCCTGCGTGGCGTCGGAGAGGTGGGCGGATGGGATTTTTAAAACGTCTTCGTCTCACTCTGAAAATTGGGAGGGTGATTTAGTGGTCGCTGATGGAAGGTCATTGGGCAAGGACGTGCGGCCATAAACGCCGGACTCATAGGTCGGCGCGCACGGTTAAAGGATAGTGCCGTGGTAGGAAAATGCATTACCGGAGTTTTATCGCGTGTTAAGCCACCAAAGAATCTGTACTCAATTATTCACGTAGATTTAAAGTTATTAATGAAATAAATAAAGATATTAAACTAGACGAATTCCAAAAACGGCTGTGAGGTAGGTGATGATGAGTCCAAAGTTGCGGTTTGAGTTGGAGGGATGGCTAGAGTGCTTACTTCCCATCCCGAAGTTCGGGATTTAAATGCCAGCAGGGAAAGAAATTTTTATTGGTATACCGTTTTCTTCTTGAGTTCTGTGTGGAAGGCAATCAGAGTTCAGTACTTCAGGCTTTTTGGTACCTTTCGTAACGCACCCTAATACCAACGAGTTTCTCTACACCCTTCCTCGGTTTCCTGCAAAAATCCCACTTTACACAATCACCCATCTGACCTTTATAGCGCAAACGACCTCAGCAGTCGATTGCCTCAATTGAATAAATATTGAGTCAGAAGGCTCTGAAGGATCCACGGTCTAAGAGCAAAATGGAGTAATAATGGAGTCCTTCCTCCGATCAAAGTGCCTTTTTTGGATAAACTAAATGTCATCCGGACAATAATGTGTAAGCGATTCAATTCAGATGCCCAGCTTATAGCTCCAGGTAGGATTTTATTTTATCCGCAATTCGAATGGAAAATACACTAAGGGAAGTTCTCCCTCGCCAAAAATGGAAACGCTATGAATTCGTGGAACAGATAACTTTCCTAGTTTAAACACAATACCCACGCTAACGATCGAGGAGAACCTGAACAAATGAAACTGTCACCAGAGTTCCTGGAATGCAGCTAAGCCAAGTATGAGGAAAAGACGGGACGACGAAGACGAAGGTGCTTAAGAGAACGTGAAGCATGTAAAAATCATGAAATGGAGAAGATTACTTCGCAAATATTTAGAATCACCGTTTTAGGAGAATGAAAATAAGTTAAACATTTGTGACTTACACAGTTTATGGAAACATTCACATCCCGTTTCGATTGTCCAGCCATCATCAGTTATGTCAAAGGCACCTGCTGATGGCCTGACAGCCGATCTCGGCAGTCACCGTTTTAATAAACTGTGGAGGTCACAAAGATTTAAACTTATTTTAATTATGACGTCCTTCCACCGAGAGAAAGCTTAGCTTTTCGATTTCGTTCAAGGAGAAGTTAAAAAGAGTTTAAGCAGCTTCGGGTGCTTTAACTAATTTACGATGTTTTAAGTTCAATTTTTCCCTTAAAAGATACGACTATAGAATGCACCCACCGAAAAGGAATCAGTAAAAACTGATAAATAAAAGCCTCTTACAACATCAGTCCGACTGTTGATCTCTTAATAGAAGTATCATTTCTGTCTGTTTCCTATTTTATTTCTTTTTGGATGAAATTTTTATCTAGCATCCATAACCGAAGTAATGCTCTCTTAAATTACTTTGCAAAAATATTGGAAGAACGCTTTCGAGAACTGAAAACACATATCCGCAAAACTTTGTTTTACTAGAATTTCTTTACCTCAAGATATTCTTCGTAGTCATTGTGGTTGTTTCGGGACTATAAAGTTACTTAATAACCATTATAAACCGTAGTAATTATTACTGTGCATGACAAATTGATAGAGTTCGATGAAAATCATCAATTTATACTCTAAGACTATGACGAAATTTCCGTTGAAAACGTGATATTTTAGATTTTTTCATAACTCTAAATAGTTATTTGTTTTTTCATAAAACACCTATTATAATCCAGTCTTCAAATATCAGATTACCCAACAAAATTATACATTTAACTTAGTTCGTATTGAATAACGACCACTATGCAAAATGTCGCGGCATCAAGAATAAATTCAGAGGCATCTAAACTCTTCATGAGTTTACATTTTACCCATAACAGCATGGACAGATTTTGTATATTTAGTTTCCGGAAATAGCTGCAGAAAAATAAAACATGGCGTGGACTTCAATGAAGCTTTTTACAACAGAAGGAATTCAAATGCATAAATGTGTGTCGGATTTTCAAACTATCTCATTTTCTGTCTGTAAAATACTTTTAAGAATAGGAAAATGAACGAGACATCTTAGTTTGATTTATCTAAACGCGCGGAGAAATTCTTTAGACTTATGAATGATCTGACGTCTATCAAATAAATTTTTGTTCATAATTTCGGTAAAAATTCACATCAAAATCACTCTGATCGACCGATCATGATTTCCATTGCTATTTGATCAACTATTGGAGCATTGAGAATCCACATACTGTGGACCTTCAGGACGAAAATGTTTCATGAGATGAATTCGGATATAGGTGATTAGTAATAACTTTTATACTTAAATAAATCAGTAAAAAATGAAATCATTTCGTTCAACCGACAGAAAAAAGCAATAATAATTGCGAACAATATACATATGCATTACAAATATATTTCATTTCAAGAGAAGCAGAGGACGAGATATCACTTATTGATAAGGTGATCTAATATAATAGTATAAACAATTGTACACAGTGTAATTAAATAATAAACTAGCAATTCAATCGGATTTTCATGCAGGTAACTTTGTCAGTAGACCATAGAAGTAGAGGAGCCGAAGAAGTGTAGGTGCTTTTAACTGCTGCTGTAAGCTGCAGGAAAAAAATTCCTTTGCATGGTAAAATAAAAAATCGACTGAACGCTTCGAATGAAGTTATTCACGGGTACAAATCCATGCATCAATGTCAATAAGGATACTCAAACCCATTCACTAGAACCATTGGTTACCCTTCGTAATAAGTTACAATATGACAGCTTTAAAAATGTGAGTTTACGTAAGTGAAATGCTTGCTCAGCAAAACTCGGCTTCGAAAAAATTTGAACGAGGTAGCGCACCTGGAATTAAATTCCTGACATTCAATTGAGCAATGTAGATTTGCGCATTAGGTTGGCAAACTGTCAGGCACAATGCTGAGAAACTGAGGCAGTGAAATTTTAAAGTAATGGCAGGAAACTCCTGATGAAGTTTCGTGATATGAGTCAGAATACTGAGGTTTAATTACCTTATTCTAAAACAACTTTTCATAAAGTGTGGGGTATTCATGATGGCAAGCCTTATGTTTGATAGATCTTTCAGCACGAACCACCGCTATGATGTCTAATACCCTTTATTGGTAACTGTTTTGAGGGGAACTATTTCTTTGGGCGATGATGGACTGTAAACTTTTCCCTTAAGTTTGCTTAAAGGTTCCTTAAGTTAATAAAACAGAGCTAATTTTTTCCACAGATATATTTCAAATCAAGATCGAAATTTTATATAATAAATCAATCCCATTATCCATCGATTTCACGATCATTACCTTTTTTATAATAATGTCACTCCATATTTTTTGCTAAAAGGCCAATCCTAAAAATATTGATTTTTGAAGTGGAAAACTGTCGAATGAAATACCTCATCCTTCCACTCTTTGTTTACTTCTAGAGATTCACGTTTTATTCAAAATTTCTTTCATTTATACCATGCCATGCTTTCATGCAAATCATACGAGGTGTGACCGAGGCTTTGGAAAACAAATTAGTGGGATTTCAAGCGATGGAGAGTGATAATCCATCCGAATAAATCCTGAGCAATCCTGAAAGAAAGCCTACGCTGGCTTGGACAACGATGCGTGAGACATGGAGGACAGCTCGCTTGACCGTGAGACTAGCATGATCAAATTTCGCCCAGGTGTCACCGGCGGCACTTGAAATGCTGCACTTTGTTCACACACTAGTAGACTCCTCGGCAGTGTTTCTTCCTGATGGGCGATCGATGCTAAGAAACCCAATCTCTGCATAAATTGGGAGACGCCCAGCTTTTAGCCTTCGGAGAGAGTTGGTCGAACACCGGTCATTAAAAATACAAAGAGTGAAGCTGTAAGTGAACTCAAATACTTAGAAGAGTCTTTTTTTTAGCAGTGGAGAAATGTAAATTGGCGAAACCAGGGGCCGTGACTAGCTCCTCGAGGAATTCCAACTGCCGCCGCTTTATCATTTTCGCGATAGAGTACAGAAGTGGGAGAGGTCTTCCACGATAATATCAACTTTTACAGTTCAAGTAAACAGAAATAACACGAAATGTCAGTATAGCTATGAAAAAATGAGCTTTTATAGCCAAACAAACAGAAGGAACATCGAAATGAATTGGAGATCAGCGTGTGCAAACCTCAAGACTACGATACAATATCCTTTGTTACACGAGAGCCAATTTTAAGGTTGAGTTCATTCCCCGAGTAATCACTGTAAGGGGATTACCAAACACTTGCACAGGATACGGATGAGTTAGGGATTCTAAATATAACATACAAACCAATGCTAGGAAAGCCATGGAAGTAATTTTGGTATTAAATATTACTGTTGTACAAGGACACAGCGAACAGCCGGTGGTAAATTAACTGACTCCATCAAAGAGTTGTGCGATGATAGGCAACGCACTTATCCCGATTCCTAGCGTAATAAACTAGTTTGGTACGGATAAATTAAAAAAAAAATATTTCCACTCACCGACTGAACGTGAACCTCCTTATTCCTCAGCTGACGCGAAGATGTTGCTGCTCTCGATGAAACTTTTCGTCTTCTCAAAATGCGACACACACACGAAGGATGTTGTAGATTAAATAGATGGAAAGCGAAATGAACCAACTTACTTCACTCGCGAAAAGGTGCTATATCTTCGGGGCAGAGGCGTTGGAGACGGATATAGCCCTCACGCAAAATTATAAATAGGCGATGTATGAAGATGAAATAACTCTAGTGGACGACTATTCTTCCTTCAAAGAAATAAACTATACAAAATTCTCTCTCCGCAGACCTTTGCGAGACAAAGCTTCCAGACGAACTCGCACGCTCAGTTGTGGCTGTGGGATTGTTTTCTTTTTGTCTCTCTGTTGAGGGCGGGGTAGGAGAGGAGTGTTTGGGGATGCGTGGGGGAGGAGGTGCGGCTGAGGGGGAGGGGTTGAAATCCTCATGCAAGCAAATTTTCAGCTCGGGGCCTCGCGCGTGCTATGGGAGCGGGCAGCGTGTGTCGGTGAGCGCGGCTGTCTGTCTGTGCGCGTGTGTGTCCGTGGGCTGCGCCCTTCGTCCCTTGCTGAGGGGGATGCGCTGAGAAGGAGATCGTTCGAGCGTGTGCTGTGAGGGAGGGATTATCGTCCCTCTCCGGTCGGCGTTCTTCCACTGAGTGACTGCGGTCCGCGGCTGTGGTTCTCTCCTCCGCCCGGTTTAACCCACTCCCTCCTCGGCCGGCCCTTTGCTCCCCGCCTCTCTCTACCTACCTTCCCCTCCGCCTCTCCTCTCTCTCTCTCTCTCTCATTCTCCCCTCTTTCCTCTCACTCTTGCGGAGACTACTGACTCCCCTGAGAGAGAGACGGACTTCTCCCAACTTTGACCGAACACGCGCCAACCTCGCCCCCGATCTCACCTCCCTTAGGTGTTTAGGGTGAGTCGACAGCTGCGGTCATAACATACCTCGCACAGGGTCGTCAATATATATATTCCT
Source organism: Platycnemis pennipes (assembly GCA_933228895.1). Classification (NCBI taxonomy): domain Eukaryota; kingdom Metazoa; phylum Arthropoda; class Insecta; order Odonata; family Platycnemididae; genus Platycnemis; species Platycnemis pennipes. Next base: position 123,620,307 of record OW121851.1, on the reverse strand, counting down.
TCATAAAAAAACCCTAAGATAAGCATACATCAGCATCAACATCGGTAGGGAATCCTAAGATTGGTTTGACGGAGCTCTCAGTTAGTTACTCAGGGGAGGCGACCGACAGCTGAGGTCATTTGCGCCATTTAGGAGGTGTGTAACTGGGTAATGGTAGGAGTTTTCAGGGAACGAAGGAAGTGTGGAACCAAGAAACCCAGCATTGGCTTTAGCCGACTCTTAACGACAAGCGCCAAGGGGACCACGGATTAACGTCCCATCCGAAGGACGGAGTACTGAACCTGAAATGTCCTCTACAAGGCACTCAAGTAGGGGCTACTAGGGACCGGTTTGCCAATAAAAAATCCGCCACTGCCGGGAATCGAACTGCCTTCGGGATGGGAGGCCAGTACTCTAGACACCACACCAACCCGATCCCCGCAGTTCCCAACTCGATTCTCTTTTCGGCTAACTTCTTCATATTAGTATAATTCTTCTCCTTCACATCCTTTACAACTTGTTATATTCATCTAATCCGAGACTTACCTTTTCCATCATTATTCCAGTACACTTGTCCCTTGACGATTGTCTTCCTCAGGCCGCCGTGTCTTGACATACGGCCAATTTTAGTTCTTCCATCTTCCCTTTAAAGTTATCAGCAGACTTCGCTTTTCTCCCATTCTTCTTAAGACTCCTTAGTTTATCACTCGGTCCTTCTATTTTAACTTCATCATTCTCCGGCAGCTCCACATTTCAAATGCGTCCAGCCTTGACTTCTCTGCTGCTGTTATCGTCCATGCTTCACTGACATAGTGAAGTATGCTCCAGATGTACATATGTCCTAATGGAGTAAACATACATACGCATTTGTTAAGATATCAATACGTATCTTAAATTAAGGAGCATAGTTAAATTAAAAGTACATTCCCTTTTATAAAATGATAACACGGCTTAAGCGATCAGAATCATCACGTAGGACGTATCCTATACGCCCCCCCTGATGCCTAGCATTGCTCAAATGCCGATATCTATTACGCTTCCTGAGCTTGACCCATGGAATTTCCAGTGCTTTACCCTCTCCGCATTGCCATTTACATCTCCAGAAAGTACACTGTAGGGGGATAGGAAGGGGGTGAATAATTACCTATATGCCCTACTCAACAAGTTATTAAGTAAAAAAATGTTGCTATCCATGCATCATGGGCGTGGATTTAAAGTAAGAGAAATTGTAAGGAATGTAATAATTAACAACTAATAATCCCCTGCCAGGTGCGACGAAGCTTAACTAAAAGTGTATTGCGTAAGTCTATGATAATTATATTACAGATGTGTACACTATGATCGAGATATTATTCGCTTGATCACTTGAGTGATACTTCATAAATTTCAAATAAAATTGCTAACACATAAAATAGGTATATGAAAGACGGAATATCTTCTCAATGATAAGTATGAAACTGAGAGTCATAAAACTTTCCAATCAATTTTAGCATTGATCGGGTTTGAGTGTTAACTAATGTACTGCCCTCCCATCCCGAGGGTTCGGGTTCAAAATCTGTCAGTAACCGCTATATTTCTTTAAAATACCAGTCCCTACCCAAGTTAGTTCTGAGTGGAGAGCACACCAAGTTCACCCTTTCTCCACCATCATCCAACGCAAATCTATTTATCACGTAGGAGAGCCTTCCGGTAAATTTTTCGCTGTACTGCCTCACTACGAAGTTTTCTCTTCAAATCTTCATTCTCAGTGGGAGTCAAGGCACACCTCTTTTTTTATTTGCGCAGTTGATCAAGCTAATTAAGCTTTCCCTCCAGCTCGGGCCTCCCAACAGGGCCGGATTTTCCACAAGTTCGAAATGTTAAAGCATGGAGGGCGTCTTGAATGGCCTGACACTCTGCCTTCGACAAAATATGACCTTTACAGATACTAAGCATTATTTAAAACTTTGAGCGAGGATCTCTAGCATTCAGTAATAGAATTTAACGGGGACACTACTTTTAAGGCAATGTTTTCTCGATCGTAAAAATCTAAATGAAGGTTGCTGTTCTGGAAAGCTCTCTCGTAAAAAAGTCCTGCTCTCATTGCCAAAGTTTGGAAAGGGTATATTCACTTCATTATGCCTTGCAGTTTATATCGAATTTTGTGATTGACAAGTGAAAAATTAACTAATTAAAATTCATAAAGAAACTCCAATGGTATTTGGAGGCTTAATGGGTGTTAATTTTGTAACTGACATCAGTGTTTTGGCCAATGAGGCTGAGGCGATATTGAATGTCTTACAAACCACCAATCAATTACATTCCAGTCCACAGAATATGACCATCATATATTAAGCTTACTTCAACATTTATTTTTTTATTTAGTTTTATTTCTATTGCTTTTAATCGCTAATTAATATAATATAATGATTGTCAAGATAATTGCTCTTTCCTCTACGTGTTTTTATTTGCTTCAGAACATTCTGTACTCCCCTTATGAACTCCACAATTTGAAAAAAACATTCGTGTGCGAATATAACTTTTCCCTTCAATTTTAAAGTCAGTAAGTTTCTATAAATTTAGTTCTTAGATAGGGTAACATCAGTATAAAAACATTTATACTCTGTTTCTTCTCTACGATCTTCATTTAGAGTTGAAAGAGAGTTTAGCAAGGTGTCGACAAGAACTGACAAATTAAATTTCTCAATTTGCAGCATCATTATTTTAAAAATTCTGATAATGCTATATCAAAGGTCCCTTTGTAATGTGGTCTTTTATGTATGAATTATTTTATTATCCTCCTCCAATCGACACTGACGCCATTTATCTTACAAGCTGTGAAATTTCAAAAATCGATAAGATATTTGAAACTAATGAGGACGAAGGCAAGACAAGTACTTTGAGTGAACTTCTTTGTTCATGCTAGTATCCTCTTCTTTTGTTAATTTTATTTCTTTCATCGTTTGTTCCTTCTTCTAAAAAAATGCCTAGTAATTTTCCTGACACTACAGTTATGTCCGCGTATACAGCATTTCGTCTTCATGATCACATTAGTAAAACGTATCCAAGAAATTCTAGCATTCTGGACAAATTTCTTTAAAATTAAAGTAGGGTCGAGCAGAAATCAATTTTAACGAGGGGTTAAAAGGCTGTTTCCTTTAGAATCAAACACCAAAGGTTTGCCAAGAATAATTATCAGACATTTTCCTCGTCTATCAACGATGAAGTTTTATGTCTATCGCTTTTAATCGCTAATTAATAGCAAAATCCTGATCCGAGAGTGGAATAATTACGTTTTTGCTGACTTATAAGGAGCTACTTTATTATACGTTTAAACTGAATTACTTACAGTTAAAAACCTAAAAGCTAAAGCTAACGTTCTATAAATCACGTTAAAGATTGGTTCGATATTTAAGTGTGGGGACTAGAGTTTTTCATCTACTTTTAGATTTCCATCCGCTCAACACCCTGCAAGCCACCTTAGAATGTGTGGTAGCGGATGATCAATCGCCCAGCATGTATTTTATACATACTATTTTAGATAAATATTACTTATTAAGGTATAATGTTTCCAACCAATGCGCCAGGAATGTGAAAGTAAATGTTAGCATATTTGAGACAATAATAATTTTATTCAAAGCTTTCAATGATATCCAACACTTAATTTTGCAGAAAGAGTCGGTAATACCAGAATTTTGTTGCATGCCATAAGCTGTTATTATGACTATGGATACTATAAATTACTCTATTACGGCGAGCTGATTGAAAATTTACATTTAATGGATGAGAACACCGCATAAAGCTTTCTTGCCGCGGGTAATTAATATAAAGTGAGACTTCCGCGTCCAGCCAAATTAGAAGTCGATTGATTTAAACATAAGGTAATCTTATTTCCTATGAAGGTGCCTACCTTATATCCCTTTCAAATTAATCCGAATAAATATCCGATTAACCAGCAAAGTAGAGAAAACTGTTGATCCTCAACTATAGTATGATAAAATGGATAGAGCAAGTAAGTAAGCTAAAGTGGCTCTAAGAATGAGAAAAAAGAATAGTCTGATTAAAATGAAAAAAGTAAAAAAAGGACTGGAAAACCTTAGCGAACGTGATGAAGTAGCATTAGAGAGAAACAAGGATGGGTAAAAACTGGAAAGGAAGAGTTAAAATAGAGTAAGTAAAGAAGGATGTAAAAGACACGGTTAATGCCAATAAGAAGTTAACTGATAGCAGAATTGAATAAGCAGAATCTTTCGATTTTTGAGTCCTCCGACTGCTTACGCTATATCGCATTGTCTAGGGTAAAGGGGGGTGAATCGGACCAGCGCACAGTGGTCGGAAATCGAAAATACCTGGCCAAAATTCAAAAAGTGATTTTTTCAAGCCAGGAAGCTGAAACTTTGCATTAATATTCTCAAAAGACCTGGGCATGCGATGATGCAAAGCATTTTCCTTAGTACACAACACTTAACAATTAGCATGAGGTCAAAGTTGCACAAATTTCGCAAAAATTGTCTACACTCGATTTTCTCACGAAATCTTCAAAATCAAGCCCTTACCTAAGCATTATGTGTAAAGAATTGGAATAAAAAGTCATTTAATTAGATGAAACAGTTTTTCGACTTTGTTCTCATGTAGTCTGCTTACATTTATGTAATTATTTACCAAAGATATTAAACAAAATGGCAGACCTTAATTTTTGGTCATTTTTTTCATATAGGTAGAGAAATAGTTAATTGCATCACCGAGCATCACGAAGTATCTTATATGGGGAAACTCTACAAAGCTTCGACAGTGCGAATCCGATGAGTGATGCTGCGACCGTTTGCGACGCCGAATTTCACATCAGTTTTTCGATCGCGCGGTCGAGTTGGTTGAACCCGCCTGCAGCCTGGAGTAACGTGGCGCGGCAAGTGTGTGGACTGGATTGTAGCCGCATCCACTCCGCTTTGGAGATTTTCGAGATACAAACATTGACAAGATTCTCCATGCATTATATTTTGCAGCAATCGCGGAAAAAATTACGCATTTTAACACATGGCGTAAAGGTCTAGGAGGTACTGAAAAACTTCTTTCTTCGGGTGCACCGCGGGAGTTTCTCTTCTTACCAACTTGACATCGCCTACCGACGAATACGTACACTTTTAACGGAGACAGCATGCATACCACACAGGATTATTGTCTCTTCGAGGCCACCAACCCACAGCTGGTGTCGCACGGCTGCAATTCCCCCGCCCCCTGCACTGAGGTTGGGCGTTTCGCGAAGGGGCCGTTTTATGACACCGCGGATCCCTTTACGCTTTTATTTGTGGATATTTTTGGGAAAACGTTCCTAATCTCCAACGAAATGCACCAGAGCGTTCAGTTTCATTTTGGTAGTGGTACGAAGCATTAGATTTTGAAACTTCAGCTCGGATTTCACTCGTGTTGGTGTCAGAATTGGATCTCCCGAAATTATCTCTACAACTCGTAATGGTGAGGATACATTGCTAACCACTTCAAGATTCCTCCCTTTTTCAAGGTATGTGTACTCTATTAGGACAAGCTAATGTCTTTTTAAGTATTTTATTTTTAATAACCTTTTTGGCGTTTTTTTTAATCTTTAATTTTTGAGGACTCATGTGAAGTTAAACTTCAAAGTCTCCTAGATCATACAGCATTGCGTATCTTGGAATGCATTTCCAGAGATTCAACAACCGCGCATAATATAAATTGTACATTAATATGTAAATATGGTTTTGACGGAAACCTAGGCCATTCCTGGTATAAGCAAAGATGGCATCAAGAATCGATGTCGGATGAATTCTTGTTCATCAGCTCCCTGGTGCCACTGCGTTTAGTGAACGACGAGACAGGTAACAATGACAAAGAATAATAGATGTTTTCCGCAATCTCTTGTAAAAACATTTAATTATTACTCATAATATTTTCTGATGTTTAAAGACATTTCCTTATACTTTAGGTGCAATTATTTGGATGAACCCTAGGCCATCGTCAACAAGATTCTGCCGCCCCATTCGCCTTCAATGGATCAAAGAGACGAAAGAAGTGGCGAAGGCAGAGGAAATGTATATAAAGAGGCAATGTGATATTTTAAATGCATTGAAATGGAAAAACTGCTCCATTAATTTTTCTCTGCTTCTCACCATGATAAACGGAAAGGTAAAACGTTTAAAATTTTCAAAAAACGTCATAATTTAATTTTTATGTGTTAACTAAAAGAAAACGTCCAAATTAGGTATGCAACGTATTGACGGAGAGTGGCAGCATGAAATGCTATATTTGTGGGGCAAAAATTTCAAGTACGAATAAATTTAATGAATTGGCCCAAAAATCAGTTAATAAGGGCACTAACAATTTTGGCATATCTACACTGCATTGTCATATAAGATTTTTTGAGTGTCTGTTGCATGTATCTTATCGGATGGATTTCAAACTCTGGCAAATAGGTAAAAAAGTGAACGAAATATTACTTTCTCATTCAAAAATATTTTATTGCAAAACTCACACTCAGAACCTTCCAATAGGCACGTGGAGAATACAAAAAAATGCTTAAAGACAGGAAGATTCACCTGCAAAAGTCATTCAAAGAGAAGATGGGGCTAAATGTGGATGTACCTAGACCCGGGTATGGTACAACGAATGACGGAAATACTGCCAGACGATTCTTCGATAATCCCTCACTATCTTCAGAAATAACAGGTGTGAAAGACATCTAATTTTCTGAATTCTTCATTAGCACCTTCTGATGCTACATTGGAATTTCATTGCTTTAGGTTACCTTTGATTTCTTCTAACAAATTTCTAATTTCATTACAGGAATCGACATAAACTTGATTAACGGATTCTGTAATATTACAGGCAATATCAAGTGGCCTGATTTGCATTATCGAGTGAAAAAGAAAAATACCTGATTTGTTCAGAGTGTGATGGCAGTGAATATTCGGATAGCGAATAGTAGAAATACAAGCAAAAACTGAATTTTGTAGTGCATATTTTGTTACATTTTAAGAAAAAGGATATATACATAATCATGATGAAATAGGGTATTGCAAATTATTTCTCTTCACAGCATTTCTCCCTGGCACTGAATAAAAAATGACACTGACATTTAACATAACAAAAATAATTAAGCATCGGGATCGTAACCCCCCAGAATCCCCGACAACGTTCCGCGGTGTCATAAAACGGACCCTTCGCCGAACGCCCACCTCAGTGCAGGGGGCGGGGGAATTGCAGCCGTGCGACACCAGCTGTGGGTTGGTGGCCTCGAAGAGACAATAATCCTGTGTGGTATGCATGCTGTCTCCGTTAAAAGTGTACGTATTCGTCGGTAGGCGATGTCAAGTTGGTAAGAAGAGAAACTCCCGCGGTGCACCCGAAGAAAGAAGTTTTTCAGTACCTCCTAGACCTTTACGCCATGTGTTAAAATGCGTAATTTTTTCCGCGATTGCTGCAAAATATAATGCATGGAGAATCTTGTCAATGTTTGTATCTCGAAAATCTCCAAAGCGGAGTGGATGCGGCTACAATCCAGTCCACACACTTGCCGCGCCACGTTACTCCAGGCTGCAGGCGGGTTCAACCAACTCGACCGCGCGATCGAAAAACTGATGTGAAATTCGGCGTCGCAAACGGTCGCAGCATCACTCATCGGATTCGCACTGTCGAAGCTTTGTAGAGTTTCCCCATATAAGATACTTCGTGATGCTCGGTGATGCAATTAACTATTTCTCTACCTATATGAAAAAAATGACCAAAAATTAAGGTCTGCCATTTTGTTTAATATCTTTGGTAAATAATTACATAAATGTAAGCAGACTACATGAGAACAAAGTCGAAAAACTGTTTCATCTAATTAAATGACTTTTTATTCCAATTCTTTACACATAATGCTTAGGTAAGGGCTTGATTTTGAAGATTTCGTGAGAAAATCGAGTGTAGACAATTTTTGCGAAATTTGTGCAACTTTGACCTCATGCTAATTGTTAAGTGTTGTGTACTAAGGAAAATGCTTTGCATCATCGCATGCCCAGGTCTTTTGAGAATATTAATGCAAAGTTTCAGCTTCCTGGCTTGAAAAAATCACTTTTTGAATTTTGGCCAGGTATTTTCGATTTCCGACCACTGTGCAGCGGGTGAATAGGAACGCTTTTCAAAAAGTGCGCTCAGACCCGAAACGGTATCACTTGAGACTGACTACGTTTTAGGAATTGCTTCTTTGTAATCTTGTCCTTCTAGTAGAGTGAAAACGAGAACTCGACGACTGAATTTAAGCAAATGATACTCTGTCGAATGGAAGCCTACCATACGAGAGAGGTGTGAAATTGGGTATTTAGAAAACCTCGTATAGGTTCAATGTAAGGTGACATTGTAGCGCTTACTCAGATTTCAAGTTTTTCTTTCCTGAAAGGAAATCTAATACCATAGCTGCCACATTAGGTTACTTTTTTGAGCCTTGTATGAATATCGGAGTTACCAAACATGATACAAAATCATATTACTTAGTCGGGTGAAAAGGACCAGCACGCGCAGGAGTTCAGTTCCAAGCCGCTGGTCGAGGGTGAAGCATTGAACCAGTTATACTCAACTGACACTTGGAAAAATTCCTTCTGCTACTGAAAAGTAAGTAGATATACAACTAATATTGATAAATTGCTTACTTACACTTAATGTTTTACATTAAAAACATCAAATGTTTATAAGAATGTTTGAGCGAAAGTGGCTAAAAATTTGTTTTTAGGCCATACTCTTTTATTTAAGTATTATAAGAAGTTTAATGGAATAAACCTATTTTAATGCTATTCTATATCACGTTATAGATATTTACTACGTATAACGAGGAGGAGGAAAGAGATTTTCCCCGTCATAGAGGTGAATTATTACGGCGACGAGCACTATTTACAGGCTGAGCGAGAGGTAAGCTACCTTCGTTTGATGTAACATATGTTGTGTACTGTTCCATATATATTAACCAATTATTCACTGAAACAATATCATAAAACATACGCATTTCGTGATGGAAATTTATTGTTATTAATTCACATTGACTTCCATACCTATACATTCTACATTACTCAGTGGTCTATATTTTCCAATCTGAAAGAAAAGGAGGTGATATAATGTACGTGATAGAGGGATTGCCAGAGTATTAAATATTATATATGGCAACAGAATTAGTTGTGGAACGCCTAACAACCTCCTTTTGATAGCGTAACATTAGCAAAATTTCATTTAAAACGTATTTATAAAAGTGATAATTTTCGCTTACCGTTAATGTTTTTCCTCTTGGATTAAGATGGGGAAGTACCGGCGAAAAACGGAACAGACATGGACAGAGGAGGATATGAGAATGGCGCTGAAAGCTTTCAGAGAGGGAAGAAGCATGAGGCATTCTGCCGAACTTTTCAATGTTCCCCGTACTTGCCTCTATCGTAGGATAGTAGCGGATACGGAAAAATTGAAGACAAGAGGGGGGCAAAATGTCTTCTCAGTGGAAGAAGAGGAAACATTAATTAGAATAATTCTTAGGTTATGTGAAATTGGGTTCGGATTGACAAGAGATGATGTCATGAAGGTGGCATATGAATTTTCCATTGAAAACAACATAAAAAACAATTTCTGTGCGTTAAAAAAACGAGCAGGCAAGGATTGGTTCTTGAATTTTATATCTAGACATCCTTTAAGTCTTCGAAAACCCGAAGGTTTGTCAGTGGCTCGAGCTGAGGGTTTAAATAAGGAAGATGTAGACGATTTTTTTTCAAAGTTAACTATTTCGATGGCTGAGGCTGGAGTTATGGATAGGCCCCACCTTATGGTGACGAAACGGGATGTGTATTAAATAATCGCCAAACCCAAAAGAATGTTGCAAGAACAGGATCTAAGGTAGTCATAAAACAGACGTCAGTGGAAAAGGGGGAATTGGTGACAGTTGTTGCGTGCTGCAATTCAAGTGGACATTACATACCACCTTTTGTAATTTTTAAGGGGAAAAAGTTCCATAAGGAATGGGAGGATGGATTTCCGTTGGGATCTAAAATTTTTTTGTCCGATTCAGGGTGGATAAATGAGGATCGTTTTTTGGAGTGGCTAAAGCACTTTCAAGCAAACAGGATTCCTGGCCGATGCATTTTAGTCCTCGATGGCCACGCATCACACAAGACTCTTCCTGTTCTACTGTTCTGTGAAAGGAATGAGATCACTCTCTTATCACTGCCCAGCCACACTACACAAAGGTTGCAACCTCTGGACAGGTCTTTTTATAAACCATTAAAGACATACTACGATATTGAAACAAATGCGTATATGACAGTTTGTAAGGGGGATAGAAAGATGACTAAATTTAATTTTGGTCGGCTTTTTCGAAATGCATGGAGCAAAGCCGCAACAATCGGCAACGCTGAAAATGGATTCCGATCAACAGGAATATTCCCTCTGAATCCGGGTATCCTGACGGAGTTAGATCTTCATCCTTCTAATCTCGGAAGCTCACACGCCCCAGAAGAAGCATCAACTCCTTTTTCGACAAATTCATCTTCCGATCAAAAATTAACTGCCAGTCCCTATGAAGAAAGCCAATCCTCGACATCAACATCTGAGGAATCGTCAAATACTTTGGGTAGGTCTTTCCATCATTTACTACCTACACCAGAAAAAAGAATGAAAGTCAATGTGAAAAGGTCAAGAAAGCAAATTGCTCAAATACTTACTTCTCCAGCTTTAATAGAAGAAACAAAGCAACGACTGAAGAAACAAAATATTAGGAACGCGAAGGGAACTTGCAGAAACTTATATGAATCATCTTCAGATAGGGACGGCAATACTGAGAATGGGGAAAACTCAGCTGATGATACGCTTTGTGGCTTCTGCTCCAAGTCTTATAATTGTGCGAATTCGTCAAAGTTTAGAGACTGGATTAAGGGCATGAAGTGTAATTGTTGGTACCATGAGCTGTGTGTAGGTGCTAAGGGGCGAGATAAATTTACTTGTGGTAAATGTGCTTAATTGTTTTGGTAAATTTGTTCTATTTTGTTCTATATGTTCAGATTTGGTGATGTATGTCTATTTGTAAAGTTATGTTTGACTCTAAGAAGGTGTCGTCGAAATATCTCCAGACTGCACTACATTGTTAATAGCAATGATGCAAAATTTCAAAATTTTATGGAATAAAACTTAAGAAAACTAAAATTTATAACGTTATTTTACTGGTCCAATTCAGCCTCTAATCTGGTCCGATTCGCCCTCCAAGTCGTCGGGCGAATAGGACCATGCAGTCTCTTGAAGAAATTGCTCCAGGACCGTTCTATTCAGAGCAACCACGCTGAAAATTGCGTTTTAAACTGGAAAAACATCAAGTCCTTTGCTGATAATGCTTTCAGAATGTAACTGTTTACACAAACGAGGAAATCCACGATTTTCCTTTTTGTGGCCCGATTCACCCCCCTTTACCCTAATCAACCTCAAACCTAACATAAACACAAGATCTATGCGTAGGGTGAAATTCAAACTCATGGCCTCTAAGTTGCCAGGCCGGCGCGTTACGGGCAACATTTCAGCTGTATCTTAATTAATTAAGTGGAGAAAATCATTAAACCGAATCTCCGTTGGGTGACTGGGGAGGATCATGGTTATTTGATTGTTATATTATTTAAATTAGTCTTATTTTGCTTTAAGTAAATAATATTAATCTCATTATAATTAATATAAAATTAATTAAGGGATAGTTGACTTCTATAAGGTACCCAGAAGCGGAAAGGCTCCACCTTAATCTGACATTAAACTGGATGATTGATTATGGAAAATTGTTTCAGGCGTAACTTGGAAATAACGAATATTCATACTGAAAAAGATAACTCGGTGAAATTCCACTCTTTTATTCAAAACCGACTAAGGATTCAGCAAATAAGTGCCTTTACTGCCTAGAAAATTGCCTTGAGTTACTGAACCTGGGTCCGTTTTGAATCAAAAAGTGGATTTTCACCGAGTGATATTTTTTAGTATGGATAATTGATTATTTATTTGATTACTATCCTTCATTCCCCAAAATAATTCATCGACAATATTCGTTGGTTCTTAGGTTGGTTGGTTATTTAGGGGAGGCGACCGACAGCTGAGGTCATTTGCGCCATATAGGATAGGTGTATAATTGGGTAATGGTAGGAGTTTTCAGGGAACGGAGGAAGGGTGGAGAGAAACACGGCATCGGCATTAACCGGCGACCATGGCTTAACGTCCCATCCGACGGACGGATTACTGAACTTGAAATGCCCTCCACTAGTCACTCAAGTGGGGACTGGTTTTCCACTGAAAAGTCCGCCACTGCCGGGAATCGAACCCGGGCCCTCGGGATGGGAGGCCAGTACTCTAGCCACCACACCAACCCGATGCCCTCGTTGGTTCTTATTACGTTAATAGCCACAAAACTGTTTGCCCACTCTGAAAGGACGGCTTCAGTGGATTAAAAAACTTGATAATTTAAAATTGAAATGTTCGTGAACAGGTGTGAATATGAAGTTCGAACTTGATGTCAAGTTACTCCTAAGTCGGTAACATCGCAGCCCTCTCGAGTGAGAAAAGGTAAGCAGCGAGGAAAAGAGGAGGAATCTTTTCGCGTCGCAGGAAAAGAGGAGAGAGAAATGGAGGAGTTTTAGGAAGGGGGAAAGTCGAGGAGTCATCGGCGCCTACGCTCTCTCCCGACGACATGACCCGGTCACCCACCAGAAGGGCGCTGGTGCCCTTCCCGTCCCACGTCGCCTTTCGACTACGACACCACACAACTACCTCTCTTCTTCTCTCTCTCTCTCTCTTCCAAACCGCGTCAGAGAGAACTGGATTTCGGCATGAATTGTGGAGACCGTGGCCCTAGCGAGAAGCATTACGTCGTTTCGCACATTGCTAATAGGCCCAGTTCAAGGTGAAAGTGAACGAGGCCATTTAACCTTACGCCAACTATAACATAAGACCGAGATGCTTGTTCCGCTCTATATTTATACAATAGAATAATTTCGGTGACATTTGTTAAGAATAATTGAACAAATCTCACGCTTACGTAGAGTTGAAGAGATCAAGTGTCATCAGGTGATGCCTTTCCCACAGGATATTAAACCCGATTTCTAATTGAAAATTTCGTGAACGCACTGTGATTGCGCGAGTACTAACTGTGTCTATAAGAGAAGAGTTTTAGTAAGTGAATGGTCAATCTCAAGGCCTTTCTGTGGGAAATTATCACGAATCATCTCTTGTGCCTGGATTGAGTGCAAAGTTGCGATGCCTAGTCCTAATGCCAACTCATAGGCTAGAACTTTTTTCGAACACGAAATAAACTGAATAGCGATTTTGAAGCCCCCTTCCCATGAAAAATCACTGACTTTAGTTTGGTGGCTAGTACTGGCTTTCGGCTTCTACTTCCAGCTCTATTTCAAACAGTAGTAGATTTTCCATCGAATTCCGGTCCCAGCTAAAGTCCCATGTAAAAAGCACCACAAGTTCAGTCCCCTGTCTCCGCGAATGGGATGAAGAGGATTCCCATTCCTACAACGCAATCCCTAGGTTACTTACCTTAAGAGTAAGGTAGTACCAGCGACTGGTTTCTACCCGCCCTAACCAAATTCCTACGAAAGCACAAGAAGTGTCACTCGGCTTTTGGAAGAACTTGGTTGAGAAACCCAAGACAATAGGATTTTGCTGTCAAGATTAAAGTTCCTTGAAAAAATTAAACAGATGAATTAAAATCCGACACTGCACACACATTGCAAACGCTCACACTGCTTCAGTAGAATAGGCATACAGTGGTTATTGAAGAGAAATCAACTGTCTGACCTAGCGATGCATTAATTCGTTTTTTCCACACCCAGTACAGGTTTAAGCACAAAAAACGTATAAGTATTACAAACACTTGACACAACAAACTTCAGTACCAATTATAGAAGTTTTTCCGGCAAAAATTCACTTTAAAATTAGATTACATATAGATTGCACAGCGTAAATGAGCTGTCACACGCCTCCAGTGATATCAACGACAGTGCCTGGTGAATTAATCAAGTTAGGTAAATTCTAATTTTAATATAGCAGCGTATCTTTTACTCCTAGGCACTTATTAAATGTTTTAGTAATAATCCCTCACCCACACACCGTCAAGGCAGCTGGCAGAATACCTACAACGAACATGTACAATTAACGCTCAACTCCATGCTTTCTTTTCGTCCCATGGTTCACGTGTCAAGTTCTTCATTTGAAAGTGGACGGGACTTCGTCCATGCAATGTCAAGTAGTTCGCACGAAGAAAGGAGACCAAATCGTCACGTCCGAGTCGTACTAACGATCGAACGACTCGAGCAGCGCTCACGCAGCGACTGAACGTGCGAAATGCGTCCGTGGACACGCGCCGTGTTTGGCCGATTAATCGCAAATTTATGGGCGAACGGACAGCGAACGAAAAAGGACCGGCCCCCCAATCAAGCGACACGCGCGAAGTGACCTCATGCTTTTTTTTCATTCATCAAACTTCTCGATCGGAGAATATGCGCCAAAAAGGGTAGTGAAGATTATAAATTAATCCGATCAGTGTCTGGACTTGGAAAACTCCTCCAATGGCTCTTTGTAAATGCGCCAATAGTATTTTTATCCCCTTGAGAAAGCATGCAGATTCCCTAAATCCGCTCTGAGTCAAACAATTGCTTACTTCATGGGCATCATTGAAAGCTCAACTTAAAACATAATTGCAGAATAACGTGCGTTCTTTGCCTAATCACAGTGAATTCAATGCAAAGATAGACTTCTCCAGGGGATCGAGATAGAGTACTGTTTTCTCGTAATGAGGGATCGGGGTCGAAAACCAGCAAAGGTAGGTTTTTTTTTAGGGAAATGCCGACTCCTGAGGGATTTGAGGAGGACAGTTCAAAGTGCAGTACGTCGACCATCATAGGAGACTGTAAGCCACTCGGTACAATTTGCCAAACGATGACACCGTATTTCACTTCAACCTTCCCTCGCAATTGAAAATTCTAAGTAAACACAAACATGTACCCACCGAATGGCTTACTTTGCATGTGTATGTATGCCTAGGGTAGAGTTTAAACCACATGTCTCTAATCACTAAATTATTCCTCCGCCAGAACTTCACTGCTTTCTTGCAGCGGTGATTCCTTACACCCAGCCTGTAGTCTCCTACTTCATGTTCGTCCCTACCTTCCCCGACTACAGCGTTCCAGTCTCCATAATTATTATGTTCTTTCTACCCCTAACTTTCACGATTACTTCTTCCAGCTGGCCATGCACTTCGTCTACTACCTCCTCTTTATTCTACCCCTACCGAGTACCTCCTCCTCATGCCCTGTTGGCATACAAACCGTTACTACAACTACGTAAACCGTCCGCAAATATCAAAAAATATAATGCTCGTAATAAAAAGATAACAGATCAATTTCTTAATGTGACAATGAGCTCGTTATCGTTAGCGACGTTGGGTAGGCTCGTGATACAGATTGAGGTAAAGTCTAAAAGTTATATAAGACTGGGCAATACGGTTATCAGAGGAAGATCTCTTTGGGTTTTGGAAAGAGAAGATAGTGCAAAACAGTTGTAACGAGAACTGTAGCAGATAGAAATATAAAAAGATACATGGGTATGATTGCTTGTCCATTAGATATCAAGTAGGGTTTTGATAGGGTATTCCGTGCAACTGTAATGAAGATTTTGTAAAAATTAAAAATTGCCTGGAAGGATAGTAGACTCATTGGGAAGTTATGCATGGTGGAGGTAACTTTAGCATAGGGGTTAAAAAAATGTAGCCAGAGGAGCATGATGGGAAGTTTATAAAATGTCATCGTCATTTGATATTTTATCAATATAATTTAATACTCCTAATCGTAATTTTATACCTTTTTTATTGTATTCTTCAATGTTTATAGTATATATCATGCTTCATGTATTGGTGAAGATGGAAAAAGGGACTTTAAGTCTTAATCTCGCTCCAATAAAAACGTTTATCTATTTATGTATCCATCAATCTGCACATTCACCTATCACAAATCTCATTCAAATAATTCGCGGAAGAAATGGTAAAGTAGATGTGGGTGGAGATAGAAGTGGGATTGAAAATTTGGGAAGGAGCTCATTACTTAATCAAATTTAACTAAGACTAAGAATTAGTCTGTCAACCAAGGGACTCCTTTTATTGCTGATTGTAGTGCCATTTCAGAGTGGCAAGAATGGACTGAAGATTTACAACAGAAAATTAAAAGAAACGAGATTCTCCAGAGATAGCCGGAGATAAACATTTAGGTTACGAATCAGAAGCGATGGTTTATATAGTGCAAAATCCCATCTGATATGCTTTTTGGATGAACTATGTTCATTGGCTATGGCAAAAATATGGTGTTTGAACAAAAAAGTTCTCTCGGAGAAAGTTAAAATGTAAAGAATACACTTTGTACGGCCCATAAAACAGATTTAAACGTAAGACCCGGGTTTCAATGGGTGTACATGTAGTATGTTTTAAGATAAAAATGAAAAAATTTCTTGTTATATATGTATATAAATTAAAGGAAGAAAAGGGGAGGGTAGGGATGTTAGGTGTGTGGGTAGGCAGCAGAGGGGGAGGGGGTGGGAGGTGACGGCAGGGTTGTGTTCGGTGTAGTGGGATGGGGGGGGGTAGGGTTTCCTGACATAGCAGCTGGGGTGTAGAGGAATGATAATGAGGGTGAGGAGGTATACCTACACATAATACGAATCACATGATATTTCTCGGAAGTTCTCCTAAGCTTCTGATTCACTGCTCAGTGTTCACTGTTGGTGTCCAAAAAGTCCTGTCATTATGGAATGAGATGTGGAAGGTATGGCATGTAAGATGGAAGCACTTGCGTTGGGAATTTTTTTTAAGGCCGGAATTGTTAAATTCATATGGAGGAATGTTGGACGGGGAGGGGAGATGTTCATTTGTGCCTGGAGATAATACTATGCATTGAAACCTGGGTCGAACGCATTAAAATCTGTTTTGTGGACCTTACGAAGCGTATTCATTATGTCCGATATGGAAAATTATTCACATAGTAAAGCCTCAAATTATTATTTAAATTCGAAGAAAGTTAATTCAAAAAAAAAAAACCTACACTCCCTACCCCTCTGGCTATTGTCCACGATATCATCTCACAACCACGGCCGGCAAGAGCAACCGATCGGAACGGCGTTATAGGATTACTCCACCGACTTGGACTTGGAGAAAGTTAATTCAAGTAAACGCGTAGCGAATAGAATAATTTAGACTTTCATTCTAGGGGACATTATTTCATTGTGAAATCTGAAATCAGAGAACATCGTGATCTTTTTGAGGTTTCTTGACTTCTAGTCCCTGGATTTTCCGTCGCGTCCGTAGTTTTGTTTTGGACTTCCCTAATCTGAGGCCCAATAAAAATTCCTTCTTTGATCTTTGCCTCACTAATATTAGGAAAATTTTGTTTCAAATAAGTAAAACCAGCACTATTTTTGTCCATGGCTTTCACAAAATTTTTAAAAAGTCCTAATTTAATATGTATAGGTGGCAAAAGATCATTTTAACAACAACCTGATGATGCCCCCCTCCTCCTGGGGGAATCATCAGGTCAGACATAATAAATAACTACAAAAATATATTGACCTGAGCCTGAAAACCTTGAAGAACACGACGTAAATTCTCGTAAATAATATTAAACGATTGAAGGAATGTTGAGGAAAGATTCCGTCAGTACACGAAGATAAGATTGGAAGCCTTGATTGCATTTTTAGAGGACCGAGAATTCTCTGCAAAAAAAAGTCTTCTTGACCTGGACTCTTTTACTAACTAATGCCTTCTAACTTCATTTAATGCTGATTAATCTCCTTCCAACTAGCAATACTCTTCATTTCTTCAGTATTATGTTTCCTTTGTTTACCATTGGTCTTAACGTTTGGCTCTTCTTATGCTGGATTCTTTTTTTTTTGTTTTTATTATTGACCCTCAGGTGAAATTCGTCAAAGTTTTTCCATGTGAGCTATTATACATTTTCCCATCCCTTGCATGTTTGCAATCGACTCTGGGGATTTATTCATTTTTCAATGAATTATATAAATATGAAAATGCATAAGAGGAAAAACTTACTCGAATACATTCAAATTAAAAAAAAAATTTGAAAATTATGCGGCATAGTAGAGTTAAAAATGAAATCAAGGGGCAAGGAAATAAGGCACGACGATTGTACGAGACAAATTATATAATTCTTCTTCAACCGACGACGACAGCCGGATCGCCAAAACGTCTCCTTCGATTTCAAGCTTGTTCTGCTTTTGGTATCACTGATTATAAATTTAATTAAGCGCGAACTTTCGAGCCTCCTTTCATGAGCTTAATTAAATTTAAAATTAGTAATACCGAAAGCTGAACAAGCTTGAAATGGAACGACAAGCTGAAATCAAAATCGTCTCGTGCCTTTTTACCTGTTTGATTTTTAATTTGAAATAAAACCATAAATGAATACAATAGAAGCAATGAAATAGGGAAAGCATTTGAAGGCCAGTTTTGTTGGCCCTCTCGAAGTGGAAAACATCGCTTATCCCCCCCCTGTGCACGCCCTACTCTCCCCTCTGCCTCCCGTTGGAGGTCTCGAGTGAGTGGCGGCGCAGCCATTTACAGAGGCGCTCGCGTGGGTTATCTGCGCTCGCGGCGGCGGTGCGGCGGCCGAGAGAATGCTGGATTCACTTCTCAGAATGCGCGGAATCGTTCGAATGCGCTCGGCCATAGAGTCGCCCCCGCTCATCGCCTCTTTCCCCAATGCAATCCCGCTAAGGAAACAAGTGCGCGCCTCCCATAAACAGCGTGACCTCATACTTGCCCCCTCCGCCGCCCCTTCAACATAATTACAAAACGGAAAAAGTGAATCTCGGAGAGACCCATTTTGATGTTTTTCATTCACGCAAATAAGCTTCATTCAATCAGTCCTGCTTACTTTACCCTGCTATTTCAGCAAGCCTAAATAGGGTAGTTTCCTTCATCAAAGAAAACATTAATTCATTGATTGCAATGTGTGCCCACCATAAAGGTATTTATTTTACGCAACAAATTTGGATTGGGAAATCCAGGTTTGCTAGAGAATAAAATGTTAATTTTAAGTTCATTTGAAAACAGTCAGACATGACGGGATGCGCTGTCTTTTTGCTGATGTAAGAGGTTCATAGTTTACGTTGCGAGGCATAGGAAATATTCGTATCCTGAACGTACCATTGTATTTCAAAGTCCCTCAGATTTAGTTAATATGCATTCTTAATAGCCTATGAAGACAATAAAGTTCGAAAATTACTATTGATATATCCATGGCATCATCTTGGAAGAAATATGAACGTCATAATCTTTTTTTCCTAATATATATTTTGGGTTTTTTTTAAATTTATTATCATTGACTTTTTATACGAGTAGATTTTTTGTAAAAAAACTCGACATAGCACATCATGGTAATTCATATATAATAATTGATTTGTGCATACATGCATCAAAATATATTTCCTTATGAGCTTTTAGTGTGTAGGTTTGTAGTTATGTAGTTTTAGTTTGAAGTAGGTGCTACGGAATATGAAGGTGACACTGCATGCCTGACATTCCAACCTAATCTTGCTCTTTTTTCCCCATTGACCACAAAATTAAAGAGCAATTATAAATCCGAAAACAAGTTCTCCAAGGCTTGCGTATTTCCTACTGCCCTGCATCCGTTTTAGTCCTATAAAAACTTTAATTTTTGAATAAAAAATATTTAGATTGTTAGGAATTCAGCGAGTGAGTATCATGTCAAAGCAAGATGTTTATATTCTCATTTGTCGTAAATACAGAATTCTCTTGTACCCTGTTGAAAGGATGTACGAAGTGAAAAATTAGGTATTAGGGTGATTACTTAAAGTTCACGTTGAGTAAGGTGCTTTTTGTTATGGTGTGGAAAGAAATATCCCAAACAAAGATTCTCTAGCAAGGGTTTCCCTTGCAAACCCTGTTGCTAAAGTCATCTTTTACCTTTACAGCTTCATAGTTCAACTTCTATATAGACGAGATAAAAGTTTTGCGGAAAATATCAGGACAGACTGTTTTTTCATCTTCATGCCTTTACTTAATTATCCTTCTCTAGCAAATGAAATAACTGAGCTATATGTTACATATTATATATGTTATATATTTTATGCCTATATGTTATATATTTTACTGAGCTACTTTATCTAAGGGGATAACATATATTCACGCAAAATGGTATACATCGGCCCCTATTTTTATTTTCATTTTCATCATTGTTTGTGACTTGAAAATTTTTACTGCTGAAAAAATTTGGGAGATAATTTCACCTTTCCAGGATAATTGTACCTCAACCGGAAAAAGTTTTTCTTGCTCGAGGGAGAATATGGATATAAGATAAATTTATTTTGAGGCGAAGTATGCGTCTAGCCCGTCTCGGTAAAGCACCGGACAGGCAACCAAATGGCTGCAAGCTCAAATGCGACCTCAAGCAATGGTATTGAATTTTTTAAGTGGCTGAACTTTAAATGGCTACATATTTGGTTAGACGGGACAAATTAACTTTAGCAGTCGCATCACCTTATAAACCAGCTCTCCCTATACTGCATGGGGCTATCTTCTCTTCGGCGTTCCGATATATTTCTAGGGTACACGATAATCCCACGTTCAATAAATTTGGAATATAAATAGAAAATTGTATACAAAAAGTAAAAATAGAAAAACCTTTCTTAATCTAAAGGTAATAGTGTTTACCACGCCTGCAGCTCTATTTTCCCAGAAAGCAAATGGCTTAAGTTTAAGATACCTCAAGCTAATTAATTTTTCTTTCGAGTTCCTCTCTATTTATTCTTCTAGGGTAAAACCGTAGAGAGAATATAGAGGTTTCTAGCCGTAGTACACTCTGAATACGGTGGTATGTGAATGAAGTTTTGTAGACCCAGTAATGTAACGTTAAGGAAGTGTAAGACCCCCTCTTTAGCTACCATATGAACGTACCATTCCCCTTCTTGTTCTCCCGAGGCTTTGGAATGCTCTTTTGGACTGACCGTGGCGTTTCCCAAGTGGCTCCACTAAAGTGGCGGTTTAAGAAAATCAAATATGGGAAGAGAGATTCCCGTTGGATGGAGGTGATTGATGCACGCCTGCCATCGCCGCTGGGCCCCAGCGGCTGAGAGGAATGGCAAGACCCCTTTTATGCAAGCCACACCGAGCCGCCTTGGGTAAGAAACCAAGGTAATAATTTCATCATTCCGATACCTCCATCGAATTACCGTAAAAAATGGTGATGGCTCTTCCTACCTATTTTTCTCCCTTACAAGACTCCAATGGGAACATATGCGAATCGACTATCCGTATGAATTGTTTCTAAAAGGTTTCAATTCTGGTAATTAGGAGTTTTGTCCCACCAAACCAGAGTTATCTGGTTTACTTTTCAAATAAATTCGTAAGAATGAAGTTCAGCCATAGGTGGCGACAGCAAAAAAGTGGGCTCCTCTAGAGTTTATGTTATCCATAAAGATTATTTATACTGATTTGGTGGTTAATAAAGTATGAATGCAAAAGGAAAGTTATTAAAAAGGGAGCCTGGTAGTTAATAATTCTGTGTAGAATAGCGAAAAAATTTCTGATATTCATTAGGATAGATGTGCATAAATTTAAAACGAAAGAAATTATCATCTGAGATTATATTGACGGGTATTTTGAACGCTAAGACTTATTTTTAGCGAATTTCAATGTCCGAATGAATATCTTTTTAGTACTTGCACCCTATTGCTAAGGAACATTATATATATCTTTGCTCCCATTTTCACAGTGTTTTCTTCAGTTTAATTCAACGTGTGAAGGAATTGTAAGAATCAATAGAAAATTCTCTTCTATTTAATGTTACAGTTGGTCTGTTGCACTGAAAAAATTCAGCATACAAAATCTATTTGTAGAAGTTAAAGTCTATTTATAATAGTATTTAGCATCGGACGAGCAGCTGGATATATTGAGAAGCTATCGATCCAGCCATCATTGACAAAAGATTCGCAATTATCCGATTCATCATCAGGTGTGTTCTGATGCATTGTTTGGCCTCCAGTAAGCTTTCTTTTGAGTCCCTACATTTGCCAATTCATCTCGAGTCTTTTATATAACGCAACACTCCATTTAACTTACGTAATATCCCTCATGAAGTTTTACGCGTCCCCAATATCCTTACATGTTGCTTCAATCCCCTGTTTGCTTTTCTATTCCCCTCTTGTCGATCACTTGTCTTTTCGTGATCCCTAAAACTTATTCCTAAAAAATTCATCCATTACTGATTTATTTCTAACGTTTTTCACTCGTTCCTATTTTGGTATGTGACAACACTTCATAGTTTTTTTTATTTCCAACCATATGGGCTACATTCTCCTAATTTTTCTCAAAACTATTTTATCGGATGTGTAGAAACCATGTGAATTTTACTACTCCTGAAATAATATATTTAGTGCGATGTAATCTCTCAGCCATTCTATTCCATTAAGCGATGAGAAACTGAAATTTTCCAGGTTAAAGAACAAGTGGTGTAGGCATTTTTAGCGACTCTAGTTCCGCCAGATTTAAATGTTATTTCTATGAGTCACGAGGAATTAGATTTGTTATGCACTGGTTAGGTAAAATAAGTTTTTATTGGACTTACGAAGTTTAAATATACCTTTAAATCATTTCCTACGCCAAAGTTATCTGTATAAACTACACTAGTTTACGCATATGCAATTTCTGGAAGCTGTGTTGAAACTCATAACTAAAAGGAAAAGAAAGTCGGTGTAAGCCGAGTGTGCTGATAGAGGTGAAGATAATGCTAAAAATATGGAGAAGACTGGGAGGCCATTATCTGAGACACCAAAGGAGATTAGAAATGGAGCAACTGGTTTTCACACCCCTTTTCGGAACCGGTCTTAATATGTATACTCCCGCCTGAAAGCTTTATTTTTGTACAGCAATCTCCACCCTCACCGTATTATAATTTTTATAGTTACTTGGTTATTTTTTCCACGTATGAAATGCAGTATTTCGTCACGGAAGATCTAGATATAATAGAAAATTTTGAAACACCTTTCAACTGGAAAAACTGTTAAAGATGACGAGATGAACATATTCATATAGTGATGTAATAAATGGAAGAATAAGTTTAATGTAGGTTTAGATAGTTTCGGGTAGAACGCTACTATCCATTGATACTAGTAACGTATTTTAATTAAGTAGGTAATAATAGTCACGTACTTTTATTTACATTGAATGGGTAAGCCACTTACCCAGCGCTGTTTTCGCGCCTAGAAATGAAATGGGAATTTGAGTGATTACCTTATGCTTCAAATAATATAAAGATCAATTGCAACCTTCCTTTTTTACGCATGATATATAGTGCATGTTTGGTGATAATTCACCCCTCGCCACACACCTTTATGGTGGCTTGCAGGGTATTATGTAGATGCAGATGACCACCGAAATGTATGCCTGATCAATGCATAGCTTGTGGAAACTAAAAAGAAATAGGGAATTGTAATGTATTTAATGTTGATGTTTGCTGTTTATTCGGTGGAATTTGGATTAGTAATTAATGATTTATAATGTACTAGCTGAAGGTGCCCGTTGAAATTCAACAGGAGGGGGGGAGGGAGAAATACAATAAATACGAATTGTATTAAGAAATTCAAATATTTTTCATGAAGCGGCGAAAACAAACTTGTGTTATGGAGATAGCTATGGCTCGAAGTCAGTATCGAAAGCGTCATCATCCGTCAACACTTATAGTATTGGTTTGACACAGTCACCTATATACTTATTTTGTTTTTGGTTTTTGTTAAACTTTTTGAAATCTACATCTATCGCAATCGACGACGATTCCGAAGCGTTCCATCTCTTCTCTTCATGCCCCAAGTTAATTCAAATGCACAAACCCGTAAAGAAATAAAAATAAGACATTCAAAAATGTGAACACCGCTGAAGCATTCCTTTCAATACTCCTAGTTTTAACCTTCTATATCCATGAGTAGCGCTAGCAGTCAGAACGTATCTTTGTACGGAAAAATATGGCTGACCTTGCTTCACGAATAGCCTACAACGCCTTCAGTACCTTCCAATATCCACACTAAAATCACGATTCCGTAAACAGCATCCCTCTATGACGAACTGTTTAAGCATCAACGATGTTTTCATTTCGGAGACGACAATGGCAAAGGCCTTAGTAACTCCAAGAAAAGAACCGAAGAAAAAACAGTAAATTTCAACGTAAATTACAAATTGCTCAGAAATCTCGAGGAGGACACACTGTAAATCGGTTAAGAGAATAAGAAATTTTAAACATTCTCCCATTAAATACAGAAAGAATGAAAGATATCAATTAATATGTAGTTATTTTACTGAGCGAAAGAAAAAACTCTTGGGCTACCATAAATTGAAAAAGTCCATTTCAACCAATGTAAATACATAATTGGCGCCAGGAATCAAACCCGTGTCCTGAAATATATATGCACATCCCGTATCCAGTATCGATATTGTATTCTCGATATTGTACAAACTTTCATGGGAGTGAAGTAAACAACTAACCAAAGCTTCATGGAAATAGGATGAATGTTGTGGTAATGCATGAAGTTATCAATATTGTATCGATAGAGTATCAATAAAAATGATACTTTATAAAACTTTAAAAAAAAAGGAAATAATTTCGTCTCAATTTTGTATCAATAATTGCATTGACGATACAGTATCAATATTGTAACGATAAATTATAAAACTAAAAAAAAACTAAATAATTTCGCCTCAATTTTGTATCAATATGTATTGATTTATAAATATTTTATCAAATTACATCGATACAGCATCGATATTGAATTATCAATTTTGTAGAAACCTTCGCGGAAATTGAATGAATTGAAGTTGTGGTAATGCATGAAGTTATCAATATTGTATTGATATTGTATCAATACAGTATCGATATTGTAACGACAATTTATAAAACGAAAAAACTAAATAATTTCACCTCAATTCTGTATCAATAATGTATCCATTTATCGATATTTTATCAATATTATATCAATACAGTGACGATATTGAATTTTCGATTTCGTAGAAACATTCGCGGGATCGTACTCAACAACTTCCCAAAGTTTCATGGCGATCCAATGAATGGTGTGGTAATGCATAAAGCACAAACACACACACATACATTCATTTTTATTTCTATAGATCTTATTATTTTCACGCGTCCGATAGATAATTGGAAATGTAAACAATTCAAATTAGATGATGAAAAGTGTCACACAATGCTCAGATCAGCTGATGTGATCGAAAAACTTGCTACCTTTCCACCCACGCTGCTCGACATAGCATGAGACGAAAATAAGACGAACCAAAGCCATTACTGAAAGAATTGGAGCCGAAGTTTCTTCACGCATTTATTCACAGCGGGACTGAAGTTGTATTTTCATATCTTAAGTAGGGGTTCCAATAAGGCTTGCACAGAGTCACTGATGTAGCCTAAAGAGGTGTGATCCTTAAGTTAATGTTAAATGCTTCCTACTTTTTCCACGCGGATAACATATTAATTCCTTTGATCAAACTAAAATTAATATTTTATGACCAACTTTGGTCAATCACGTCGCACCAACATAACATGGAATCAATGAATATAATTGAATAGTCCATTTAATGATTATATTATAGAGGGGTTACCAGCCTTTGTTGACAATTATCATTTACACGATCTCACTGAATCACGCGGTCAGAGCAGAAATGCTGTTTTTATAGTGCAATCCAAGCTAGGTATAACTTTAGCAAATTAAACCCTATGATGAGGTTATATTAATATAAATCAATTCGGCAAGGGGAACCGAAAATGAAAATTATGGACATTTTCAAGAACTTTACGTCCGGTCGTGAAAAAATACTACTTACGAATCATCAGTTATAGTCAATAAAACTGAGTAACACGCCATAAAACTAAAAAAAGTGGCCGCTTGATGTAACGGAATAAAACGGGAGATGACGGAAGGGAACGTGACACTGGATGCTGAAAAGGTTCGGGAGAGATAACTGATCGTATGCGGTGTCGAGGCGATGTCGAGTATGGTAATGAGAAGAAAAAGGGCTAATAGAAGACGAGGGTACTTGAAATGTCCTCTTTACTCCATGTTTAGGGGAATGGGAGAGGACAAGGAGGGATATATATTTCATTGCTGCAAAACAAATAAAGAAGGAAATGCGATCAATCATGGATGACGTAGAGGAATAGTTGGTGTTTTGGTGTTTGAGTGCCAGGGGTACGATCAGGATAGAAACTTTCCAAGGACATAGGTTACATCCCATCATTTTACCTAAAAATAGCCACACAAGTATTTACAAGACAAAGGCAAACAAGACCATGCATAGGGCGGGTGCAAACTCCTGATCTTTGGGTTGCCAAGTCGGTGCAATACCGAGCGCGCACAGCCTTCAGTGATGTCAAAGATTGGGGTAAGGCTTAATTCAAGAAATATAAAACATTAAAAATGGTCATAAACTAGGCGTGGGAAAACGTTTTGCATAAGAATAACGCATAATCCCATTATTCAGCGAACAATTTTGCATTAAGATACCCATTCGTAGAGAAATCGCGAGACCGAATCAGAAATCTGATGCTATTTCACCCATTCACTGAAAACGTCATTTCCGCGATACAATTTTCGACTCCCTCTTCAACGATACCATAAAGAAGGAGGAAAGCAGTCTCAGAACGGTAAGAAAACATTTGAAGGCAAAGGTCGAAAGGATAGCTACAAATCGTTCAGCATCGGGTTCGCGCCTCAAGTAGCTAGCTGTAACTTCGTATCGTTGAATTAGTTGTAAAACTGTTTATTTGAATTTTAGGCGGCCTAATTCCTTATAAATGTATTGCACCGCCTTTATTGATCTTACATCGAGCACGAGCATCCATCCAGAGGCACGCCTCAAGCCCGCGACACATGTATTGCCAAGCAGGGGCGTAACCGATCTGTCCACAGACCGTTTCGTATTTCGTTCCGCCATATGATCAATGAGTAGTTCATGAAATAACTTCGTCTTCACGAGTCACTTGACACGTTAAGTGCGGACTGCAAGTAACACTTGAATGAGATAAGTGAAAAAGTGCGTTGGGCGTTTAGTAAATTTTATTTTATAAAGTCAGCGTGTTTTGAGGAAATTATACGACTGCGACGTGACATTACAATTACGCATAGATACAATTTAAAGCCTTTTTATAACTCCTTTTTTCTGCGATTTCAAATAGTTGTGGCAAGAAAAGAGGAGATTGAGTTGGTGTGGTGACTAAAGTACTAGAATCCTTTCCCGAAGGTGACAATTCAAGCCCAGGCAATTTTTGGTTTTTAATGGCATACCGGTACCCACTTAAGTGCTGTGTGAAGAGTACATAAAGTACAGTTCACCGTCCGATGGATGGGACGTTAAATCATGGGCTCCTTGGCGCCAGGCACGTAGCCGGGGGGGGGGGGGGGGGGGGGGGGGGGGGCTTCTGGTGCTTCAGCCCCCCCCCCCCGAAATTTTTTCCCAATAATTTTGTTGTTCTGATTTTAGCTGTGAACTTTACCAGTGAGAAGAGATAAGTACGGGCACTGTAAAATTAAATACCAAGCACTGAAAATTAAGGGAAGAGATTTGTACCATGTCGGCACCAAATGGGCAACAAATGGGCACAAATGGCACCAAAAGGCTGATTTGTTCCAAGTTAAACGAGACTTAGCCCCTCCCCAAAGCAAGTTTCTGGCTACGTGCCTGCTTGGCGCCATTCATTATGAACAGGATAATGCCGATGCAGGGTCTCACTCCACTTTTCCTCCGTTCCCTGAACAATTCCTATCTTTGCCCAATCACCCACCCTATTCTGTTGGCTACAAATGACCTTAGCTTTTGATCATCTCCCCCGAACAACTTACTAACTAGCATGGAAAGAGACGATAGATGAGACTGTCCCCTGAATTACTACCTCTACTTATCAATCTTTATGACTTAATATTCAATCCTGATAAAGACAGGATTGAATTTCATATTTCCTATACCTTTAGACATTTCTTATCCCTAGATCCCTTTGGATCTAGGGATAGAAAAGAGAGAAGACGACAAAGGGTGCGTGAAGACGCGGGTTTCCTCTGCCCAAGGTACAAGAAAGAGAGGCAGAAACGAGTTTAGGGAGCGACCGATTCGGAACGCCGTCATCTTTTCCTTTTTAGGGAGGACGAACAGCGAATAAGGGGAGAGAGGATGCGCCAAGAGGAAGGAAGAACGAAGAAGAGGGAAGGAGCATCGCGCGAATACAATGCAAGGGAAGGTCAAAAGGGCAAAAGAGAGGTCAGCCCATACAAGACTAAGGTCGAGCGAACGTACTTTTAGAAAATTTGTCAAGGGTTTTCTTTTTGCCTTCAGTTGACATGTGGCTTCGATAAAATGCGATTATGATCTAACGTGAAGAAGAAACCTTCAACGAAACGGCTAGACGCGAATTACAAGGAGGAATGAACGCGATGGCAGTACTCATTCAAAGCAGCTAACGGGACACTAAAAGGCGACAACAGAAGTAAAACTGTGCAATTCTGGATTCTTTCTGGATTTATTCCGCGATTCTACATTTATTTCACTATATTTCGTCTGCGCTCCAGATAGCGTCCTCAAGTCCTCTGAAGTGTCGCTATCAAGATAGTCTCACGAATTGTTTGAATAAGAAGTCTTTAATTTTTGTCGGAATGTTTAAAATGTTTAAAAATTCATTCACTATTGGTGTTCAATATAAAACCGCCTTCTCAGTTATGTGAAACTATAACTACTTATTAACAAGGACAGAGTAATGATTAGGATAAATTCTCATGGAGATATGAAAAAAGGTATCAGGAAAATGTTAATGAATAAGCATTTAGGTACCATCTTTCCTTTTCCTAGAAAAGATCTATTCTACTACAAGACAGAAGTCAAAAGGGAAAATTAAGTTCTAAACGTACCATAAATATCTCTGCAACACCAGCCTATCTAATGATAAGGATTTCCAAAGCGCGAATTGGGAAGAGTAGTCTATAAAGTTTTTGAAAAAGTACTTAATTATATTGAATTCATGTTTGCTCCACCCTTGCACGTCCAATGGAAAATATAGCTAAATGGCTATCCCATTGATGACAAATATATTCCGAGCAGATGCCAATCATTTGCTATCGTATTTTGAATCGTATTATTTTCTATTAAGTATTATATATACCAGATGTATGTTTGGTGATGAACTCTGCCACATGCTCTCGAGATACCTTGCAAGGTACTTTGTAGATGCAGAAAAATTCGAGCTAATATGTAGGTCAGTGCACAACAAGAGAAATGAAATTTCCAATTCCACAAGACTGGAATATATGTAAACTTCTGTTTCCCTTACCTGCTTTCATAAGAAATGATACAGATTAAACTTTTGGTGCATCTTAGCTCTGTACTCTCAAACACTAATTGACTAATGTTCTCGGTGTGTAGATGAGCAAATTCTGCAGGCCGAAAATTCTATCGCGAATATTTTGCTATTATTACTATGTCAGACAATTATTACTATTCCCTAGGTTATTGAATTGATGTTGGAAATTCATATGGATATCCTCGTAATTGAACACGACGCAATACACCTTGAATGATGGAAACTATCGTTCAAAACAAGTAAGCCGTTAGCGCTCTTGCTGCAGCGCAAGCTTCAACGTCGGGAAGATAACCATATTTTCTTTCCGCCACTTTAAACGTGACATCATGATAATGTTCATTCAGATTTAGATTTACGCTTACGATTCGTAAGGATTCGTATCAGCGTTCAAAGCTTCGCGGCACTTAATTAAAAAGAAGCTACTGCGTTTTACTTGAAACAGTGAGTGGATTATTAAAAACGTCCTCTAATTACGAGAGGTGATCTTTTTCAGATAGCAGTAACAGAAACTAGCATCCTCCTGGTACAAGTCAAACCGTTGTGCTCATTTTGCCTCTACTGCGTAATATGTATGCTGATTTATATGCCATGAATTTTATACTATATATAATATTTAAACGTTACTGTAAAGGGTCTATGTATTGTGTACATGATGCCTTCATATTTGGTGTACTTTCAATGCTGTAAAGCCCTTTTTCCGGCCACTACAGTAACAATTTCTTTACGCACAAAAATTCTTTTCTATATTTTTTGTAGCAAGTAAATGTTGGTTCTATGTACGTTAATTTCCGATTATACGAATCTTGAAGTTAGCCTAATTCAGGCTTATTTCCTTATAAGCTACCTTACTTCTTTGAAAGGAAAAAATAACTGTAAGAATAGTGCATACGCTCTTATTTCAACTGTAAGAATGGAAATATTTTATTGTTTACAGTGTTTTTGGGAAATCGTTGCTTTAGTGATTATTCTGTCTTAGCACAAAAACTTGAAAAAATATCGTATCATAAATCACAGGTAAAACGTTAGATAAGTATTCCCAATAACCCTTGTTAAGCATCCAGTCCTAAATTTCATCGAGACTTCCACTTCAGATTTTTAGCACAGCCGAATATACCATTTAAATTTCACTACATTTTCAATAGAAGAAATACCATCTCAAGCCATTATTTTTCCAAATTTCCAGAAATAAATTAATCAATGAGCCACACGTTATAATGCCGATGCCCTACAAAACCAAATTCATGAGTACCAGTGACGTTTTTCAGGTCTATGTGGGTGCAAATGTATCCCATAAGATGGAAAACTCGGTGAAATAAGCCAAAGAGAGCTATGCAAAATGTCATGATTAAAGAAGTGATGGAGAAAAAGATTTTAATGAAAAGACATCATTAAAGATGTGATGGAGAGAAAGATTTGATGTCGCACAACCTTTTGTGAATTGTGATTACCAAAGAGAGGTTCAAAAGTTGCCCTTAATATTTCATTCAATTTCGTGAATTCAACTATGTTTTGCAACAGCGGTGAAAACCACCGAAAAAACCGCCACCCGTGTTCGTTTTCTGAGTGTTTCATCCAACTGCTAAACATACGGCCGCGAGTCAAACTCCACCACTGGCATGACGTATGTGCTTGGTATAAGATAAATATTCAAAAGCCGCAACTAAATTCGCTCCCAAAAATAAATATCAAAGACGAGACGAGATTTCTCTCGTTGACTAGTATAAATTCTGCCATTTAAACTCAAAAGGAGTAAAATGAGAAAAGCAGGATATCCCCCTCGCTCATCACACTTTTAAGTGGCAATCGCCATCTGGAGAGATGATACGCATGCATTTCAGCAAGATATGAATACATCCCAAAAGGTAGAAACTCTACTAAATTACGAGGTAGTAGGCTCACTCTTTGATACATTCTTTGAACTCGTCAGCAAGAAGTAATGGGTAAAACGTTTTGGAAATAAATAGTGGTTTAATTATTTAAACCTGAAATCGAATTGAAGGTGAGAAAGTTATTGGGAACGCCGAAAGGAAGGCTGCATCTGTTAGCGCACGCGATCAGTCATAAGGTTCTTCGGTGACTCAAACGAGGACTCCTTAGGGAATGACTTTCAAGAATGACGCGAATAAATGGAGTGGCAATCATCCATCTTGAAATACGCCGCAGGCTTCCCGCCCTCTTTCGCACATCCACAATTTGGCATCTAAGACCATTAGCGAAACTCATAAGTAAGATTTAGGAACTTGTAGAGAGACAAATCGCAAGGCATTAAGGATTTTCACACCATCCCTGAAGGATTCCGTCAAAACGTGTATCCATATATTCTACGGTGATTACATTGCAACGTTATGTATCAATAAATGCATTCCTAAATAAGTTGTAAATGGAAGAAATTAATAAAACGCGTTTCTTCAGATTTCAAAATGGGGAACATTCTAGTAAATGATGTGTGGACGAACATTACAGATGTATTTGTACGTGATAATGCCCGTGATTACTTCCAAATATAGTGGAGAGACTTCATACAAATGGAAAAAAGTACAACTCGGACTGATTCTGGCAAGATCCGAGCGGCTATAACTCAGCAGTAGGATACGAGTCTTTTAAACATAAAGATTCATTCTCAAGTGATAGTGCCCATGATTAATTCTGCCTTATATAGTTAGCAATGAAAACTACATACAATAAAAATAGGTCGAGTATATAATGGTCGCGTACCGGGAGCAACGGAGTCCTGATAGCCTTGATGTGGCCCATGGTTTACTTAAATATCAAGGACTTCAAATGAATGTTCACGACTCGAATTACTGTTGAGTTCTCTGCATTTAAAGACCTCACATTTATATTCCCTGACGAGTTAACATACCGAAGAAATTTAAGATCCATCTATACAATCAAACGGCTTACAATAACATGGTGGTTACTATCCTAAATAAGTTGTAAATCGGAGAAAGGAGAGGGTTTATTAAATGATAATGGAATACAGCAAATAATGGTTTGCATTAAATTTGGAATATGGAATTTAAATAAGTGTTTTCG
Source organism: Platycnemis pennipes (assembly GCA_933228895.1). Lineage (NCBI taxonomy): Eukaryota > Metazoa > Arthropoda > Insecta > Odonata > Platycnemididae > Platycnemis > Platycnemis pennipes. Next base: position 123,587,872 of record OW121851.1, on the reverse strand, counting down.
GTCTGTAATATTCCAGGTCGTTGACATAAGCCCTAGGTTTACCAGCTGCTGTTATAGGAAGAAGGCAATCAGCGCAGCTTAAGAAAAGAAAAATATGTTTGATTAGATGGAGAAAAGGCATTTGTTGTCATTTTTTTCGTTTAAACTTCAGTCAAAAAAGCCAAAATTAAATTTTATCGGAATATGGGAAAAAATCGCCGGTATAAGAACATTATCTTTGCAATATCAAAATGCTGCTATTTAACTCGACACTCTGTAAGAGTTTGCATATTACAGTGACAAATAACAAGATTCATATTTTTCCAACAACTAGGATAGGTCATATGTCTAAAAAGAGATTTTATCTATTCTTTATAGATCACTTAAGGTGACAAAGTTTCATCAGAAGGCGAAAAAACTAACGTAGAAAGGTGATGGAAATAATTATTCACCGCTAGTAAATTACACACCGAAACTTGAAATGTGTACCCCCATTTCAAAGTTATTTCATTGTCAAAAATCTATGAAACCAGCATTTTCAGTAAAAAAATCACAGGCGATACCAGAATAATTGCAAACATGAGGAAACGTTCTCAGTGAGTATGGGTAGTTTAGGTGAAATATGGGGAAGTATTCATCTTAATGGATTCAATGGACGCCCCCACTATTAAATGTTGTTTTCCGCTTTTCCTCTCGAGCACGCTAATCACGCAGCGGGGAATTCTGATTCTTGAGCGTGAATACGCACGTCTTACGTACCCATCTTTCCAGAAAATTTGATATAGCCCTACGGTTTTATTAAAGACAGAAGAGCAAGCTCTTCAGAGACTTAATGAGCAATACCACTTCTGACGAGCAAAGTACGGCATGCATTATGTGCAGAATAGCTTATGATAAAAAAATCATAGGTGATCATGACCAGTACTGCGCTTAAAAGGCTTGCAGTTAGAAAATAGGAAGTATTATAAGAAAACCTTCGCATGGTGTTTGGCCCTCGATGGGTCAGAGAAAAGGCCTATCGAAAAAAGGCTAATCAGAAAAGAATATAAAGCTTCGATGTTCAGTGCTGGCGTAGGGTATTGAACATTTAATGAAGGAATGGAATTGAAAAGTATAGAGAAGAGCTCATGAAGAAAGGTCTACGAGAAACCCAGTGCAACGTAAATGAGAGAGATGAATTAGACTCACCCTGAGGCATAACAGATTTATCAAGAGCATGATCGATGTAAAATAGGAGGATTGTGCTCCAGAGTGATAAGTTTACAGGTCAATGAAAGGGAGATACAGATAAGAAGAAGTACTAGGATAAGAAGAAGTACTAAGATTACAAGTACTGAGCCAGCACCGAATAAGTTAGAGTAGAGGGCTGCAGTTAATCGATGTTAGGATTAAAAACCAATGACAATGATGACAACTTGAGGGCGCATATTATATTTTGCTTCATGTGATGAGACAGTAGTATTAATATTCTCCAGGTAGTATGTTGTGAAAGGCTTTGAACACGATTGTATAAGAGTCTAGAAGGAAATAATACTTCGTTTTTTCATTGAAATGATCTCGTAGGAACCAATTAATTACATTGATTCACCGATTTTCGACAACTTTCCTATATTCTACTATTCTCAAATCTACTACAGCTATTATTCTTTAGTTTCCCAATCCGTTACAATTACTTTAAAACTTTACGGAGTTTTTAAACTGATTTCATCAATCAGCGAACCCCTACGACTGAATAAAACAACGTTAGCAAAATATCAACCATATTAGCCTTACATCTACATAATACCCTGCAAGCCACCATAAAGGTGTGTGGCAGGGGGTGAACTCTCACCAAACATGCACTACATATCATGCATAAAATTTGTAATTAAAAATTAAAATAGCAAAGCATACATGCAAAAACATGCTGTTAGTTGGGTTAGCTTTAAGTCCTTATACTAACATGCAGCTACCAATGTTATCCATTGCTACACTCGTACTGGATATATTTACCGTTATTCATATCCCTAATAGTACGAGGAAAAAGGACATTTTGAATCTGTCAGTTCGGCAATCAATTTCTCTAATTTTGTGATTATGGTTTAGTCTACCATAGTAAGTTAGGGTCCGTAAAATATTTTTAACATCATCACTGAAAATATGGTCTTGGAATTTATTTCAGAGATTAAGTCTAAATTTCAACCTGCGATCTGACAATGATTCCCAATTTAATTCATTTAATAGACTGGTTACGCTAATAAGGTTATCATACCGGCCCTTTACAAATCTTGCCTATCTTCGCTGCACACGTTCAAGTTCGTAATTTAGACGGAAGACCTTTAGACCTTAATCTGAAAGCTTATGATGTACGTATGAATCCCAATCTGAAACCATATACTGCTAGATATTTTCATTTCAAAGCAGGTGAGCTAATGTCGAGAGAAGTTCACTAAGTTTTTAAGAACGTTAACTTCGGCCTTTTTCGAATTCCAGAAATTTAATCGATAGAGCTCCCAGCATCGTCGAGGGTCTATGGTTGAGGGTGACTCATCAGCAAATATACACTTGGTATATGCAATTACAGATACGTTAACACACGCCAAGAAAAACTTGTTTTCTTGGCATGCGCCATCCACGTGCAGCGTAATGATTAGACACTTATCAAGGTAAAGTGATTTTATTAATGTGTTCATGATTTTCTTGAATTCCTCACGATATGTTTAATTTATGCAAGCGAGAGTTTAGTAAAAATGCGTTGCTTCCTTGAGTTTCTAGGCAGAAAGTTTTAGTTATGCTATCAGATATATTGAATATATCAGGGCTTTTTCCAGATATCAGCTAAAGATCAATAAGGAGAAGACTAAGATATTAGTATGCAGCAAGAGAGAAGAGGTCAAAACCAACGTTAAACTAGGAAAAAAAAATGGAAGAGGTTAAAGAGTTCAGTTACGTTGGAAGCCGAGTAACCAACGGTGGACGAAGCAAGAAAGAAATAGTCTGCAGAATAGCCCAGGCAAAGAGGGCATTCTATCAAAAGAGGAATCTACTTATCGCTGGAAATACAAACGTAGAAGTAAGGAAAAAATTCATTAGGACGTACATCTGGAGCATGCTTCTTTAGGGTAGTGAGGCATGAACGATGACAGCAGTGGAGAAGAAAAGGATGGAAGCATTCGGAATGTAGTGCTACAGTAGAATGATGAAGATAGAATGGATCGACCGAGTGATAAATGAAGTAGCCCTAAGAAGAGTGGGATAAAAGAGAAGTATTCGGTAAACCCTAAGAAGAGGACGGGACAACTTAATCGGCCACATCATGTGTCATGATGGCCTAATGAAGACAATCGTTGAAGGATAAGTGGACGGGAATGGCAAAGGAAGGCCTCTTATGAGATGAATGTAACAAGTGATGAAAGAAATGGAAGAGAATAAATACGTAAATATGAAGAGATTAGCTAATAGTAAAATTCAGTGGGGAGCTTCGTCAAACCAATCCCAGGACTGATGACTAATGATGATCTGATTACCTATTACATTTATAAGATCATAATATTCTATTTTAAATGAGAAAAATACGTTTTAAATCTATTCATGCAGGATTTCTTCTCTCATGTGTCTATAAAACAGTGATTCCCAACCTTTTTACGTTGGTGGCACCCTTCAGACTGAGGTTAAAATCTTGGACCACTTATCTTAGATTTTTTTAATTCTCCGATTGGGCTTCCCTCTCCATTTCTAAGGACAATGGATGTTTTACAGTCATTTATCCTTAGGTTGTAAGAAGTACTTTGGTTACTTTCAACATCTGTTGGGCATGAGAATGACCAATTTAGAAGCAGGTCCTGCTAAACATTTTTCTGTTTCCCGGATTAATCTCGCGGCACCCCTATAATGTTTTTAAGGCACCCTGAAATGCCTTGGCACACCGCGGTGTTCCCAACCGGTGCAGCGGCTGGGAACCAGTGGACTAGAATGCGAGATTCGACCAACTATTTTCACATATGAAAGCGCATCGCACTGTTCATGTAATTTCCTCCTTACCGCGGCTGCAAACACCTCGATCATCCCCTTCCGCAGTAGAGAGCACTTCACATCTTAACCCTGCCGCCCTCCTCCATCTGATCTTTTGCCTTCCTTCTCCCAACCCCTCCCCACTCCCACGTGCTGTCACCGACCATATTTTGCGCCATTCATTTCCCGCATAGCGGCTATATATTTTCCTCTCATCCTCACCACTCCTCCCTCCATTCCGCGCTTTCCTAGCATGTAGGCCGGCGAATCCTTTCCATGAAGTGCTCGCTTAGCGCAGAGAGATGACCTAGAATATGAAACTGTCTCCCATAGCACAAACACACTATGAAATGGTTTAGGGGGCAGCGAAGGTAGACGATGGCTGGTTGGAGATTAGTCGTAGATGAAGATGGGGCTAACCTCTTTTCTAATTCATCTCCGGCAAGATTACATGCAGGCAGCATAGCGCTTAGGGAGAAGAAACAGGAAACTCCCAAGAAAACTTCGCAAAAAGGAGCTATAAACTTCTAAAAGCATTTTTATTTCATCTCGGGCGAGAGTAGCATCTAGGAAGAAATAACAGAAAATACTCATGAAAACTTTGTAGGTGGACCTATAAACTGTTCGACAGTAAATGTCACTGCAAGCCAAACCTTTATCACATAAACTATAGCACGTATTCACATTACCATTGAACAACAAACCAGTAGTGAAAGATTTAAATATTTCATTCAAGAGAACAAAAATCAAGCTGTTTTAATTATTATGACTCCTCACTGATTTCATCACTTTTATGTGTGTGACCAATGGGAACGAGATCAGAAAATAAATGCATAAACACTTTCAAAAAAGCCATACTTGGATGTTTAATTAGTACAATTCTACATGCCTGAAAGATACGTCTTATTCTCAAGTCACTGAAAAGTCCACTTCTTTGATTTTTTCCACTTCACGATCATAAACTGCATTATCGATATTTTGAATTTCAAATCAGGAAGGTAGTATATATACCAAGAATCTTTTTTATTCTCCATTACTACGAGTTCAAATTAAAAGCATCCTGCGTATATTTTGCTATAGAGATGATAGTGTATCATTGTGTTTGAAGATGGCTTGAAAAAAATGTAACGTACTGCATAAATTCAATCCTAGAGCGAAACTGTTGAAAATTGTAACTTGAGCAAAAAAATAAAACTTTTGCTATTTCAAAAATACCCAAATCCAGGATTAAAATTCAAAATAGTATAAAAATGAGCAATAAGTAACAGAAATAATGGAAAAAATAGCTAGATTTAATGCCATCAAGCCATAACGAGCTAGCAAAGGAGTTCTCGTTGGGCCCCCAAGTGAGCTGGTCAAGAGAAAAGGAGTTCCGGAAGCTACTCCCCCAGGACTAGAAAAGAAGGTTGGTGAATTAATTATAAAGCAAATAGTGACATGGAGGAACTAAGGCACGATTTGGAGAAGTGAACACAAAAGAATGGAAGCCAAAACAAGAATATACAATATAGATGAAAGTCCCACAATGGTATATGCAGCAGAGACGATACCGGGCACAAGAAGAAACAACAGCTACTCAAAGACAACAGAAGTGAGCCAAAAAATGGGAAAAAGAGATAAAACAACAGATGAAAAACTAGGGTGCATTTGTAAAGTAGATAATATCGATGCATGGGTAAAGAATATAAGTAGAGATGGAAATATTCTTATTAACCACATAAAGAGACAAGATAAGAAAAATTACAAGAGACCACCTCCCAGCAGGACAATGACCCCCGGAAAGACCAAAATAGAGATGGAATGATACATTAACTTACCGAAATGAACAGGCAATTCGCATGCAAAAGACGAAGATGTCAAATTTCACGTAACTTCCATCTCTATACTTATTGGTAAGCAATGCTGGACTGTAAACCGGTAATACAATAAATAAAATTACATCCTGATAAAATGGAAATATTTTGAGAGCTTGGTGTTGCAAAGAATTTCTCGCTTGGAAAATACGGATTCAATGATAAAGCGGTTGATCAAAATACTCTATTACTTTGAGACAAACTTTAAAATGATAACCATTATTTCTCACAACACTTAAAACGTCGTCCATAAATTCCAGATAGATTGACTAATATGTATAAATTGTCCAATAATTTAAGCATAAAAAAGAAGAGATTTCTCCACATATTCGCCATTTAATATAATTATGAGTTAACTTTTAAAAAAAAAATAGTAAGGCATGCCTCAAGACAATGAGAATATGTTCAATTTATTTTAAATGCATAATGGACTTAAACTAATGTTAATCATTTGGCCTCTATCTTCAATTTTAACCAAGTAATGGTGATAAAAGACTTTGAAGGTGGCATATTAGATGATAAACGCATCTTTCATCAGGGTTCCAATTTTTTCTGGTACCTTTATGTGAAAATATATTCTATTAAAGAAAACCAAGATATTTTTTGTCCATTATAATCTGCCTTCTGATAATTCTACTTTACTGGCGTAAAAACAACAGCGCAGGCTTCATCATTAGAAGTGGAGGGCATAATCAAGAACGCAGCACCAGCTCCAATATGAATAGGACGGCGAAAATGGTACTCTCTTCTATTCATCAATTTCTCAAAGAACCTTAACCTCACTGCTCTTTTATGTTTGCCGCTAATGACCAATGTAGTGGGTTTAAAATGAGATCCGGTGTGGCTTTCATAAGTCGGCAGATGAAATGACGAATCGTAAAATTTCTATTCGTCAGTGGCTATTCTCGGAAACGGAATCGTTAATATTTTTGGCCATAAGCTACGCCCTTTTATACAAATTAGCGGCTTCTATGGAGGCATCAATTTATGATCGATTTCGCCTACTCTTCTTGCCAAAGTAATCGATACTGACGGCTGTTCGGCTGATTGACTACGTTCGCCAATATTTCACAACAACCTAGAAATGTCGAGCACCGAGGCACTACAACTGAGAGATTATTGTACAGTACGTGCGATCTTCTCCATTTTATGGAATATAACAGCAGAGAGAGCACCAAAGAACGAACTCCAATGTGCCTCATTTATTTGTAAACTAGCTGTACCTAATGCTAAGTGAATAATGGTCTTAAGTACAGGAAACTACAATTAGGTCTCCCAACGAGAGATATATGCATACATGTATAATATAATAACAACTATATTGCCACTCTGGGTCCTACGCCCACTATTACAAATACCACATCTGTATAACACTACATCACACTTGAGAACTAAGGTATGATAAAAAAATTGCCTACTACCTAGCATATGACCAAGATCTGAGTGCTAAACAATTGTTACTTACTACCTCCCAATCCTCCATCACATTTTAAAAATTAATATTAGTTATATTTTTTCAATATTAGTTAATTCAAAGGACGTTTTGCGAGACAAAATTAAGATAGAAATCTCCTAGAAGTCGATGTATTCCACTAATCTTGACATCGGTTCTTACTTCGAGCGAATTTCCGGCAGATAAACTCATGATTGCATTCAGAGATACATTGATATGCACACATTCGGTTCCGATTTGGCATGAGAATCACAACTACCGCATTCAGCACCCAATAAGAGAGATGGAAATAAAAGCCCTGCCCACTCAAGACAATCGAAGTGCACACTCGAGGGAAGGATCAAGAAATCAAAACTGGAAAGAGTGAGTGAGAGAGAGTGAAAAGAGTATAATAGAGAGGAGAGCCACTCTCGTTTCTCAGAATGAGCGTCAGAGCAGGAGAGAAGAGGAAAACAACGGCGAGGGACAGGTGTGACGGGGACAACGAGAACGCACGCACGAACGCTCGTACATCCACTTTGAGGACGCCCACGCGTAGGAATTATGCTAAGAGCAACCCTCGAGGGACGGGAATGAAAACAATATCGAAAGGAGCGAGGCCTCAGGGGCGAAGGGGAATACGCTAAAAAGAGGGGGTTGGGGGAAGGAGGAGAGGGTCCATCCATCTGACACGAGAGTGTTGGAATGCGTCCTTGCACCCACGCCCTAAGACCCTTCACAGTCTCCACCCCTCGCAACCACCACCTCGCTTCCACCCCCGGCCAATTTTTTCCCGTCCACCCTCTCTCTCTCCAATCCGAATCCCACGGAACGAAGCGTACCAAAGGGAGCGAAGGACAGAACCGCGAATCGACCCACCGGAACGCCCTTCTCCCTTCCCCCCCCCCCTCCCAATCGGCGCCAAAACAATGGGAATCCGACTGGTTGATGGGCGCCTCGAGGGCACAGCTATGGACCAACTCGAACCGTCATCATTATCAGTATTCGTAATCTCCTTGGCGTACGCCTCATCCTCCACCACTCCGTCTCCACCTTCCTTTTTTTACGAAATGAACATCTTCCCTAAAGGACACACTTAAGTGGCATGTTGGTGAGAACAAATATTGGCTACACTCATTATCCCTCACACAAGAGACCATCACCTGGCTGGGATGATCTCTTCCCCACACTCCTTTCCATTAGAGAAAACAAAAAGAGTGGCTCACTTAAATAATTTTAGTGAGAAATTTATTAACCAATGAATCACCAAGCCATGTATCGAAAATATGATATTTTAAAAGATGACGCGATGATGATACGCCACATCGTAACCATAGTAGTAGAGTTTACAATAAATTTATTCTATGGAATGCAGATTTTCCTTAGTCCTCATCATGATATATTTATTGCAAATCGGAATGATATGCCCATAGAAATCATACTTAACATGTTCCTTGACAGTATGCACTGGTGAGTTTATCTGGTAGAATATCAAGTAAATAATTTTGTTGTTGTTTAAGAAATTTATCATCGTTTTAGTAACGCCCATCAATGTGATATAAGTAGCAGATGCAGGGCAATTCAAGAGATTGCGAACTAGCCGCATTACCTTAGCAAAGTCTCCCGCTGAAATGCACAATAGCGATTTTTTCTCTCTAGAAATTCTGCTATAGATGCAGAGTAGATATGAGAGAAATAAAACCAGTTTCCATGAAGCGACAACAATTACAGGCTCTTTTTCTACTTCTATCTGAAAAAGGGTAATCCGGTGAGTATTAAAATCACAGGATTTCAGTATATCCAGGTTGACATGTCACTGAGCAATGAATACGTTACGATTTTCCCGCTTTGACTCTTCTTTTCTTTCTCAGGCTAAAATTAATTTGAAACGCTATGAAGTCGAGAGGATGTGCTGTACAGAGCAAGATCGCCACAATAATTTCCCTTTGAGTCAATGGGATTCGAAAGTGACTGAAGAGTTGATAGGAGAATAGGCGATGGGCGTTGGAACCGGGAGGGACAAAAGGGAGTTTCCCAAGAAGAAATGAGAGGACTCCGCCCAAAAGATTCCGCGAATCAAAGTCTGCCGGCGGCCGGCCACTAATTTCACCTCGCGAGCTAAGAGGAGGCGGGTTTCGCGAAGCTCCTTGTCGCTGTCACGTTTCAATCTTGCGAACGAATCATAGAAATCCACTTCAGGTGTGCCATAGCGTACAGTGATAGGTCCACTCTTGTTCCTTTTGTGTACAAACGACATCAGGTGGTTTAAAGTAAGCTTCGTCTTTTTCCGAAGACGCAGTAGTGTACAGGTAAATTCTAAGCCCAAAAAATCTTCAATATCAATCTTTTAATGATGACCTAGAAGCAATGGAAAACTGGTGTCATACATGGCAGTTGAAGTTAAACTTTACAAAATGTGTGGTAATTAATTTTTGAAAAAAAACAGCTCTCTTTCTATCACTTGCTACGTAAGGAATAATAAATTAGCAAACGTGGAATCCATTAAATATCTAGAAATAAGACTGGCACATGATCTTTCTTGGGGTAAACACATGCGTGAAATAATGGGTCAATCTAATCGTAAACTGGGATTTATCAAAAGAGTACAGGGCAAATGTGACGACCAAGTACGAGAAATTAGCTATGTTTTCCTTGTTAGACCTCATTTGGAGTATGCTGTGAGCTTAAATAACGGACTGGAGCGTGTTCAGCAAAGATCGGAAAGAATTTTAAAAGGACGGTATGATAACTTAATTAGCGTAACCAGTCCATAACATGAACTAAAATGGGAATAATTACCAGACCGTACGTTGAAATTTAAATTTAATATCTTAACTAAATTTCAGGACAATATTTTCACTGATGACGTTAAAAATATTTTGCGAACTCCAACTTACTAGGGTACATTGGACCATAGTAATAAAATTAGAGAAATTGATTGCCAAACCGACAGATTTAAAATGTCCTTTCCTCGTACAATTAGGGATATGAATAGCTGTAAACATATCCAACAGAATAAATTCAATTTATCAATGGATAGCACAGGTAGCTGCATGCTGGTACAAAACTTTGAGCTAACCCAATTAACAGCAACGCAGAGATATCAAGGCTGGAAACATTAGAAATGTGGTGCTACAGAAGAATGATGAAGATAAAATGGATCAACTGAGTGACTAAGGAAGAAGTCCTAAGAAGAGTGGAAGAAAATTCGAGTATTATAAGAAGACTTCTTTTTTCTACCTCTCTCTTCTTATGGAAGTCTTCCTAAGAAGAATAAGAATACGGGGCAACTTAATCGGTTATACCATGAGACATGATGGCCTGATGAACACAATCGTCGACGTAAAAGTGCAAAGTAGGAATGGCAAAGGAATACCTCGTATATAAAGCATAGAACGAGTAGAGAAGGATATTAAAGAAGAGAATTACCTAAATATGGGGAGTTTAGCAGATGAGGATCGAGTGGAGGGATAGGTCAAACCAATCTAAGGATTGCTGACCGATGCTGATGTTGTGTTCAACCGAAAGACTATTCTGGTTGGTGAGGGTAGAGCTCATCGAATGCTAAGACCAACGGAGAGTAAAATCCACACATCAGGGTAGGGGAGCCAGTTTCTTTTCCTGTGCCATCTGCTGCTTTCCAGAAGATTTGGTTCCCAGAAAATAAATTAGCCTAGATTTCAATAAACTTGCCCAAATGTCTATCTTGGGTGCGAAGCGGGGACCTCCGGTTAGCAGCCCAATGCTCTATCAACTGGCCTACCGCACTGCCCAAAAGACATAAAAAGCTAATTTTATGTGATTCAAGTAAAACGTTAATGCACGACCATAGGTTTCCCTATTTGTCGAGAAACCAAGCCCGGCCATAAACGGCGTTAACTATTTCCTGGAGCAATTGAGCATTTATGACCAATATTTACAGGGGATGTAGGTAAAATAACCTCTTGGAAACGAGAATTTGGAGGATTGAGATGAAGTACAGAGAATAAAGGTACTTCCCTAACGTTTAAACTGGGTCGGCAAACCGAAAAGGATATTTGACAGCCCGGAATCATAGAATATTAGAATTATAATCATCATCGGTCAACAATCCTAGGATTGATTTGACGCAGCCCTCCACTCGATTCTTCTATCGGCCAACCTCTTCATATCAACGTAATTTTTCTCTTTTACATTCTTCACTATTTGCTCCACATATCTCACACGAGGCCTGCCTTTCCCATTCTTCATCCTTTCGTTTAGGATAGAAAAGTGACGGTAGGGTTTCTAAGGGAAAGGAAACAAGGCGAAGGCATTAGCCGCCGGCACTACACTTAACGACCTTACCTACCTTCAACGATATTGCTCCCTTCCAGGGGTGGATCACATGACTTAAAATGCTTTCATAACAACACTCAAAACGTGGTCCAGGGAATTGATAAAAGATCTGACTCTATAGTATACCGAACCTGAGTCCTCCGATTGGTATCCAGTACGAGCTACCGATCATTTGGCTACTCATTATCGGCGAAGTTCAACAGCATACCGCCATTTATTCAATTTGAATTAAATGAAAACGCAACACTGTATGGGGATAATTGATCGGATATTTTGTACGGCAAGGTCATATCAAAATTTGAAGATTGAATAACGTCCTGTAGCCGGTAAGTGAGATGAACAGCTCTCACAGACTTTGATAAGCTTTTGAAAGTAAACTATTTTTATAATACTTTCTCTCTATTTTTTTAATTAAAAACTATTTTTGTAATTCTTTACTATATATATCTCTCTATACTCTATCTCTTTATTACTATGGAAAAATTCTATTAAATAAGTACACAGTCACTAAGTCTAAATCACTACCTGGTGGCAGGGAGAGGAAATACCTTTGACGTCACACTTGTAATTTACCGGCATGCAATAGTTTTCCGTCCCGTTTTTGCACCGTTTAATGTTTTCACTTTTTAATTCATGATGAAAAATACTTATTTTCATTTTAAAACCGAACAGATTTAAATATTTACTTCAGAGGTCATAAACTTTTGATCAAGACAGTAAAATAAAAAAATGATAGGAAACTACACTATGTGAAAAATAAAGAAAACACAGGACTTAACTGTTACTTTTATTCTCTTGCTAAATTAAAATCAAGGGCATTGCAAGAACACTCCTATGAACGGGAAGGGCATTGCACGAACACGTCGCACGAAATGGAAAAACAAAAAGCTGATAAAGATGCGAACCAGATCTAACGAGTATCTCATTTCAAAGATCGCAAACTACAACGCCATGAAATCGAGGAATCCTCTCTCTACGAAATAGTGTTATTGGATTCTCTTAACCATATGGTGGCACTTTTTTGGCCAATCGCCTGGAGGAAAAGCGCCAGAAGAGTTTTTAGAGGACTGAAATAATACGTTGTCGACAGGACGGCGAAATATTTTAACCAGAAATATTTCAGCCACTCCCAAAATTACTACGTATAAAAAATAAGCGTGTCCTGGTAAGAGATTCTGCACTTGAGCAGCGTAGCGACTGAAGCTCCCTTGTCCCTCCCGATATCAAATCTGGACGTCGTGAATAGCGGATTGGCGCGGAGGAGGGCACGAGGAAGCAGCTGATCACGAGCGAACTCACGAGGTTAGCCTGAGGGAATACCAAAATACTAAAATGAAGCGTTTAGAGCGCGCTTTTACCCTTCACATACGTCCCCTTGGGCACGCCATAATGGGAGGAAGTGGAAATCCCCGATCTAAACGATGCCCAGAGACTCATTCATCAGCCTTCGCAAATTCTATCCCAGGATTTTTTTCTGGGCTGAATTAATGAACGTACTTGGCTTCATGCACTTTGTCCGAAGCTATTTTTTCCCGATTTTTAGTAGCCATACCACGGAATTTGTTGAACCGCGGACGTTACCCAAATCCTTTAGCTTTAGGTAAGTTTCATTTAAAAAAAACAACAGGTTCGAAAATTTTCCCCCAAATGTTCCTTACTTCTTTCGGGAGAGCAATAACAAAAAGCCCTCTTTATTTGAGGCTAGATGGGCTAGATAGATGTATTGCGGTCCCGGTGGCGGTGGTGTAAACCTTACCAATACCGAGGTCGTGTGTTCGAATTCTCTTCAGGTAGGATATTCACATCCCAAAACATGGCTAAATATATGTGATGAGCAAAATATAAGAGAGGACTACATAGTCCTAGTTTCTCCACATAAAGTCGAGCTAAGTATTCTTAAGGATATATCACTTCCATAGTAATATATTTTTTAACAACTCGTTACTTTGTATAAAAAAGCTCTAAAGCAAGTGATTTCATTTTAATATGCGCGGCCATTTGATTTTTAGCGTGAGTATGATTTAAGGCAGTAGGGAAATCAGAGTTAAGAAAGCTAAATTATTGAGATTCATTAGGAAAAAGGAGCTAACATAAGGGCTGATTCTGAATTATGTTGATCATTTTAGTTAACCTTGTTTTAATTAAAAGCTAACCAAGAGAATTTTGGGCAGAGACGGAAGATAGATCAATGATATCTGTTGTAGGATCACATCGGCAAAAGAAGTTTTATCAGTAGGAAAAGGCATATTAAATAAGTTTTTGGTAAACTCCCTTAAGAAAAAGTTAGTGGTGGGTTTGATTTGAAGTTGAATGTTTGGGAAAACTGAACATGAAGAAAATGGATGAGGAATTATTAAGAACGCTTGAGATATGAGTCCAGATGAAGATCGAAGAAAGTATGATGGACAGAAAGAAAGAAAAATGGTGAAGCATTAAGAGTATCGGGGAAGAAAGGCTATAATGGAAGGTAGAATGTCGGAGAAGAGAATAAGTAGGAAGAATACGGTCATTTTATAAGGGATGAAGGGAGATATGCTATGAACAGGATATGCATGTTGTAAGGAAGGAAACGTAATAATATGGCACAAGAGAGTAGAAGTGACTCATGTAAACTTATATATGTAACTCTCAAAATTGATTATTTTTTACCAAGTTTTCTCACTACTATTCCACACATTTCACTTCATTAAGCTTTATCACCAATTAAAGTTCAGTATGCATCTCCAAAGACATATCAAAACACCTAAATCTGAGGTAATCACTTCACCTAGTTCCTGAACTATATGACGTTATACTCTATATTACAGCCTAAATCCATATAATTGACATCACCAATGCCATCCATTAACCTAGGCATTTATCACGACTGTTATCCTTCCACAGCTCCTGTTTGCTCGCTGTTTGCTCGCAATTTTTTTTCATAATGAGTGAGAAGATCCACTTTGATTCATTTAAGCTCACCTTTATTCTACCTCAGATAAGTTGAAATCGCTCTAATTAACCAAAACTTAACCCTATGGAAAATAAAATAATGAGAGGCGGAATGACAAGTACCTACTTGTATTGGGTAGTTTTACTGATAATAAAATAAAAATGAGCATAAAATTAAGACGTTGGGTTGCTATTGTCCATATCTAACTATAGCACATGTCCGAAATCTAATTGAATGACAGAAGAACAGGCAAAATTTTAAAAAAATATGATATGATGACTCTTTTTTTGTTAATCTCATGAAATCAACTCTGTAATGCAAAATATTTTGGCATCAAAGACCTGAAAGGAAATGGAGTTAGTTCTCGACATAAGCCTTTATACCTCCTTTTTAGAGCGACGAATATGTGAACGTAGGAAGAATTCATGGAAGTGAGGTAAGGAGGAATCGATACACCTTCATACGGAAACACATTTTCCAGGAAGAAAATAGAGCACACATACGGAGTGTGAATTATTCAGCCAAGGCGAACGGGTGATTACCGTATCTTGGGAAAAGAAAAATATTCTGAAATAATATTTGTCCTCATGTCATCTCCATTTGCACACTAAAATGGAAGCAGACTCCGCGTCGGGGAGGCTATAAGTGAGTCAAGTTGATTTGCAGGTCGCGGCGGTCGGGCGAGATGGAATGGAAAGGGGAAAAGTTTTTTTTCTGGGAAAGGGAGAGGGATATGTTCGAGCGTGATCGTAAGGAGGGAGATGGCGCCGAGAGGCGCCTCATGGCCACACGAAGGAAGAGGGCGCAACGGCGCCTGTCTGCGGGAACAGCACGAGTAGAATGTGACGCGAGATGGGAATGAAAGTTCAGCCGGTGCAGTGATGCTTATAAAAGGGCCTTTTTTTTAGAGGGAAGAGAACCGCATTCTAGATGTAGACATTGATGTAACGGACAAATCCATGCAAAAAAAGTGATGGATGGGAACATGTCTAGCCATACTGAAGGAATAACCTGAGTACCATGCAGTGTAAATCAGGGGTTGGCAATATGTAGTAGTACCTCTTTCGAACACACTGGCATATTCGTCGTCGCCTCATCCTAACCCACAATCCTCATCCCCATCATGTTCAATGTATTGTGAAGGACAGACACTTCTCAGATTGAAGTGTCTGTCCTTCACAATAATTTAAAGATAATGAAGCATGATTTTGTCCGATATGATTTTGACGGACTTCGAAACTTCGGCTTCTATTAAAAGCTCATCCTGGAGGATGACCGACGAAGACTCCTTAAAAATTTAACGATATTTTGATGGCTATTAATACACACTGAAATGCATGGAAACTTTCAAATAAAGTTACAATTAGTGAACAAGTGCCCGTACATTTGTAGAAATTAAACTATAATGATTCAATTAATTCCTTCAGTTTCACTTCAGAGGCACATTTAAGTGCTCAAAGTGCCGCATATGGCTCGCGAGCCGTAGTCTTCCTACCCCTCTTATGGACTATCACCAATAAGTCTTGCGTACGTTTCCAGATTTTTCATAAAACTCGTAAGCATTTCACTTACATCACCCCTTAGTTAAAATTGGATGTCAACTTCAAGTGTCGTAATCCTTTTTAAGTTTTCAAAGCCGGCATCAAAACGTATCAAAGCCAGCAGCGGTAGTCTCGTCAAATACACGCCGGCTTGCAACCAAAAGGTTGCGGGTTGAAATTTCAACTCGGAGAAGAAGTTTTTCTCAGGGTCAATACCTTAGGTTAGACGGTAATTTACAATCATAACCGTGAAAGAACTAAATACCAAGTTAGTGAAATGAGGTACCAAAGGTCTAATAGCTGATTACATTAGTTTAGAATGTTCTCTATCACGCTTTTCCAGTAAATATTTTCAAACGAATAGTCTATAAATAAATCTCTCACGCATCATGCTCAATGTCAATGGCTCTGGAGAATAAACTAGCTGTCAACTATTGTCTGTATCGAAACTAGTAGTAGACTGGTCATATTCAACCAAATGATGCCTTCGCTGAATATTATTTTACTTCCAAAAGTTGCTTCTAACTTTCATTAATACTGTTTCATATGCAGTAGTCACTGCGCGAAAAATGCTTGATTAAGCCTGGAAATTTTTCTCATATTGAGAATAAATTAATATGAGGAATAACATATTCTAATCTAACTCCGACATCAATTCCATCACATAAGTGGACCCTAGTGGACAGCAGAAAGTAAATAAGAGGGGAGTTGCGATGGATTTGTGCCAAAACTCCTGAATAAAGAAATAAATAGACCGATTGCCAGCGCTGACCACCTATGGATTCGAGTAACTGTTAACAAAATGATTTCCCTGGACGTTACACAAATCAATCTCCTCGCCCACGGACCTCGTTTTTCGCAGATAATCCAAACAAGTGACTTTATGAGCATAACTTCCACGAGGAGGGGGAGAAAGTCACAGACCACGTGATTAAAGGGTCTCGGAACCACTGGAATAAATCAATCTGGGACGAATGAATGTTCGTAATAGTATGGGTAAACTCTTGGCGCGGCGAATGAGTTTTAGAGCGCTCGAGCATAAAAAGGAGAAAACAACCGGTCGGTTGCAATATTATCGACTCTCCACGCACGCGTGTCTCACATCTCTCTTTCTACTTCCCTTTCCCTCTCTCGAACACACTGGCATATTCGTCGTCGCCTCTTCCTAACCCACAATCCTCATCCCCCACCTCCGATCACTGTCCAGAAGTTAACCACACAAGGCGCGGGGCATGCTGTCTGTACAGCCCCAATTAATACATCATCATCACCGCTAGAATGCGGCTCCAATAAGCTACCTCACTCGAATTAAAAAATTACATTTAGTTTCGGATTTTTTTTCCGTTTATTAAAAAAAAAGAAATATATATCGGCTTATTAACACCTCTCGACCGACGGCATAGTTGTGAGGGAGAGAGTAAAAAAAGGAACAAATAGTCGACACGCTTACACGCCGAGGAAAACGATGAAATAATCGCGAGGAGGGAAAAAAAGAGTACGCGAGCGAAAAACGATGAGTGTACGGAGGAGGAGAAGAAAAAGGAGAAATAGACGAAGGAGAAAAATCTTTCATATCCATTCGCGTGGAGAATGTGGGTCAAATGGTTAATGGTGTGAGGAGGCGAGATTCTTCCGAGCCAACGGAGAGCGCCGCATCGGGAGGGGAGAACCATCTTGGGGCCTGAGTAAAAAAAAAGCATCGTCGAATAAAATAAAAATAACTAGTCTACGACGGCGGGACGTGTATGGGAGGGGGCGGGGCTAGCCGTGGGAGGAGACGGGGCAAGGACGCGAGGGAGTTCCCATGACGGTGGAATTGAGCGACGCTATGTACGCAGAAATATATAACTAGTTTTAACCAGTAGGGTATGTATAAATAGGTACAATGAATGCAGTGAATGATAAATGAATAATCAACTATCGAGGGGCAAATCAATAGCATAAATAAATGAAATATTGAATAGCAGAAGGGCACTCACAAGTTTTGGTGATGCCGCTGGTGGTGGCGATGACCATCTGCCTTCCTCAACGTGGGAAAGAATGATGGGCATACAATATACTTCGTCAAAGTAAAGGAGGATACTCCGCATCTCCCTTGAGGAAGCACCGAATATTCTTAGCTACCTCGAGGAAGGTTGAAGCACCACCGAAATATTGGAAAACCATCTGCATGTCTCTATGTTTCTCCCTTGTGTCGTCCACACCCGTGATTAAAGAACGATGTATTCGATAAGGTAGTAACATCAGGTAAACAATTTCCGCAATTATTACGACGGAAACAACTCCTAGCATACGGTAATTTGTTTAATATTACCGTAGATAAGATAATGTATGAGAATCTTCCGGTGGATGAAGAAATGGATAGAATTATCAATAATGATGAGAGCAACTAATTTTTATCATCAAGTTGATGTATCATTGATGTATCGATTTTTTTAAATAGAGGGGTGATATTGTATGCTTAGTATCGACTGGTCATAGAAAACGAAGGAGAGGGGAGTTATTAGGCTTTCCCATGAATGAGGTGCCGGGAAAATAGGGCACCATCCCCTCGCACCGTACCCTTGAGTCGAACAGCGAAAACTTTCCCAGAGCAGTCGTAAAAATTTCCCCTTTTTTCTGAGCTTACAACTTTTGCAAAACGATAAACTCACTCTTACGAATACCTCATGTCTCTATACCTCGAAGAAAAAGGACTGCCCTCTAGTTCTACACAATGTGAACCATCAATTATCCAGATGAAAAACAGAAAATCTTTTTTTGAATTTCAAAATGGGTGTTTCTCCAATATTTCGCCTTGATTATGTCATTCTTCAGTAATTTCCCTCACTATATCGACCCATATACTATCCTGCAATCCAGCAAAAGTGTCGGTGGCAGTTAGTGTGATTCCACATTAGGTCTGCACTACCGTCCCGCACATGAGCTAGTTACCATAGAGTGAATTGAAATCACCCAGGAAACAAAGACGCTTCACGTACCATACATCTAATTTCAAACTGTCATCGTGCCGGATAGGAAGTGTGAAAGAAATAAATGGCTTCAATACATAATCCACAGAGCCAATGGGAATTAAAACAACTTTCTGCGGAAAAAATTCCACTGATATAAAAATACACAACGTGGCTGATGTATTTCATAAATATTTGCAGGAGCACTTTATGGTGATATGCGTCTTTTAGGCATATAAAACCAGCCCCAATACTCAAAAGACGACTTTTTTTTCGGATGATTGGACCCTTTAGAACCGTCTACGAGGCTTTGAACGATGAATTCATGAGAATCCTCAGATTCATACGCAAATTATGTCACAATAAAAGAGCATGAAGACGTCGAGGGTAGGTAATGAAATCGAAAATTCACCCTCCCTCCCCCGACCTTAACTTCCTTTGGCGATGGGCACAGCGAGACTAGTCGGGAGAAAGGAGGTGATAGAAGGGGAGGCACCCCCCTCCTCCTTCCCCCCTCCCTCTATCTCTCACACGCACGCGGGCGATATCCTCCTCGTTGACACCTGCTTCGTCGGGCGGACTTAGCGGAGGTCACCCACGCCCCCGCGGTTCCTTCCGCTGACCATCACTCGGACACAAGGGTAAAGATCCCAGATTCTCCGGCCCGAGCGAGGGTGGGCACCCTTGAAAGGGTAATTGGCAGGGTTTTAAACGGGCCCCGGCAGGTGGGAGGTCTCGAGGAAGGCGATGGGGGGATGGGGAGGAGGGGAAGGGACACGATTCCCCTCTTCGAAGGAGGGTGACGTCACCACCCCTCCCCTCCTCCTCCACCTCCTCAGAGTCAGGGGGAAGGGGACGGCGATTGGGGAGGGGGAGGAGAGGGAGGGTGAGAGAGGGTGAAAATCAGACGGGGTGGATGGAACGCGCAATCGTTGGGGTGATGCCTCACTTGAGACAAAAAAAACGCAGCAATCCAATCCCGAACATTGGTTTCGCGTGAAGTGGACCACCCGCCGTCACCTGGGTAATGAAAGGGCCTTAATTTGGGCCAGGCCGCTTCGGAGTTATGCAAGAGACGGACGGGTTATGTATGTACAATCGCGCCGCGTCCATTATTCATTGATTGAAGCCTTTTGACTTCGGATCGAATCGGATAATGCTCGTTGTTTTCGGAGAAAAACGATTCTTCGGGTATTGACAAGTACACATGTTGGCGAAAAAGATGTGGACGCGATGTGCCCAAGAAGTTTTATAAATGTACACCATTATTCACTTCATTGAACGTAATATTGAGTTTGAATCTTGTAGGAGCAATAATCAGCATCAGCCAGCTCAATTTTTTATGCGACCTACCTTATGGAATTTTAGGTTGTAAAAAAGTTCAATTATGACAAATTCCTCCGAGTTACTATTAACTTCAAGGAAACATTTCGCCTATGAGTTAACAACCAGTTCGTGCTAAATATCTCAACCGACGAAATTTCATAGTACTGAATTGTTTTGTAAGCATGGATTAGAGAAATATCAAGATGGGCTGGTGTACCTCAAGAGAAATAAGGGGTGGAAGTGAACTGGAGTCCAATTGACTTGCAAATCGAAAAGAGTGCGCTTCATAGTGTTTTTATGTTAGAGATAAATTACATTCAATCCATCGAATCTTCACACTGACCAATGAGACATAAGTGATCAGATACAATATATTAAGAAGCGGTTGAGCTAGAAATCTGTTGGCAAACGATATATCATACTGGAATAAATGTAAGAAATCCCATGAACAAAACAGCATATACTCATGAATAGAATGAAGGCAATGGAGGCAAAAAAGAAAATAACTTACTGGAGAAAATATGACAAAACCCACCCAGCCAGTTTCCTAAAGCTACCTGTAGTAACCAAGCTGTCGACTGAGCCCTAGAGCCCCGTAAGAGAACGGCGTAAGGGTATGCCAGTTGAGGAATGAGGAAGACTGAAGACCAACTGTCCAACCACAAGTCTGAGGAGGAGACAAAAGACAAGGCCGCGGCAGCGATGCGAAGAACTGCTCTGAATAATAATGACTTCAATGTCCATTTGAAAACTGGATTTAAATTTGTGCAATTATGTTACTCGAAAAAATGAACATACTGTCTACCTGTTGAATTTAACGCGAAAAACTGTTCAGTTAAACTCTGAGCTGCAAATCATCAAAAAGGTCATCTTTATTAACCGGAGCCGTCCTAATAAACGCTACGCATTGCTTACCACCCATCCCTTATTTGGTCTCAAACCACCATCCCAGCCACCATTAAAAGAGCAATTTCACTAATTCAACCAACGTTTTTAAGGACTGAACTTCAGAGAGGAATGGCAAAATGAACTTGTCACGTGATGGAACTATGTCAATTGTTTGCCTGTGCTGTCACCTTTCTAGTGTGAATTGGTGTAACATGCGAGTGATCTCACGCAATCTGTATCCTCTTCGCCTCGGCACCTTACCTTTCACGATATTGTCCTTCGCTTATTCTACACACACATTTCCCAACACTCTATGCCGATTCAGTACTTTCTGAAATAGATAGCGACTTTGACCTTAAAATATTATTGCCCAAGTGCCCTACTCTTCGTTCTACTCCATGGATTGTTTCGTATATTTTAGTAAAATCCTATTTTTTCCTACTTTATGTTTTACGATTTTTTACAGTTGCTTTTTATTATCATTTTTTTCTTTGATTTTCATTTCGTTTTTCTCTTGGAAAAAAACTCCTGTAAGCGGCGACATTACATTTTCAGTAATTGTGGAAAAAACATCACCACGGAAAACACCTGGCTCCAGTTATATTATGAGTTCGTGAACGTTACCGCAAGATAAATACCAGATTCATCGATCACATGAGAAGAGAATACATTTGCCGAGATCTGACTAAGTGCGGCTTCTCTCTTCTGGTAATTGACACGACATTTGTCACGAATGATGCGACATATGTGGTATTCCAGCATTATTGAAAATGCATCAAAGGATAAAAAGGAAACGTAGAATAAGCAAATCAATTTTTCTGGGCACAGAACTACTTTGAAATCTCTATTACTTGTGAGGGGCACATGGAAATACTTCATTGTATAGAGAGACATAAAGACAAGAGGTTTTCGGCTATAACGCTAAATAGGATGCCCTTATACGCCTCGTGAGCGAAGGCTAGATAGTTAAGCCAGCTTCCTGTTGATTTTGTTAGCATACGGAGCTCTATTGTGATTCCCACGGCACGAGAATGAATGCCTTCGGTAAAGGTCCCTGCTCAATATTCTCAAGGTTAATTCTCACAAAGAAACCGTGCGTAACCCAAAAAAGAGGACGCATTTCGGAAATAATTACCATAGGAAAGTGTTGCTGCTTGCTTGCGGGGATGGAGGTCGGCGTCGAAGTTTCGGACGAACAAATAAGGAAAGTGAATGGCAAGTAAGCAGGCCGAAAGAGGGTTTACGACGAAGCGTGCGAGATGAGGACTCGGGAATGACGGATTCCTGCGAATCAGCCTCGGGAGATACTGCAATGAAACACCATTGACACATTAACGGTCAGGAGAACTCACGGCGACGTAATTGGAGAGGGCAGTGGGATGGAAGAGGCGGGAACGCTCGCGATGGGGAACGAACGCCAGCCCGTGACAAGTTGAGGCGGGGGACTGAAGGTGATGTGACGGAAAAAGTGAAAACGCTCGAAATGCAGACTGCCATGTTGTGGCGAGCAATTCTACTTCTGCCTCATTTTTTTTTAATTTCCCTTCTGATTTGAGCGTCTCTATTGCCCGCCATCAGGTGTGCGTGCTTAAAATGTGTGTTGCTATTAATTTTTGGAAAAGGATTTTAATTCGCAACAGCGATCCTATAACATTAGTAAAACGACAATTGAAATCGTAGAATCCATACGGTACTTTGGGGTAACAATTACTGAAGATTTTTCATCGGGAAGACACATCCAGGAAATATGCGGTCGAGCTAAGAGAAATCTAGAATTTATTAAAAGAGTAATTAGGAAATGTGACGAGAAGACAAAAGAGCTATGCTACTTTTCATTAGTTAGGCCCCATCTTGAATATGCAGTTAGTACATGGGATCCGAATGAATTAGGTTTGATCAGAGAACTAGACAGTGTGCAGCGTAGAGCAGCTAGGTTTGTTAAAAGGTGTTACGATAGTTTTAGAAATGAATCGGAATTAATAGAAGAATTAGGTAGGAATCATTATCAGTTCGTAAGTCAAAATACAGATTAAATCTCCTGCATAAATTTAAAACGGATAGATTTACTGAAGATGTTACATATATATATATTTAGAAACACTGCATATTTTGCTGGATTTGATCAGACAAATAATATTAGAGAGCTAGATTGTGTAGATTAGATACAAAATGTGTTTTATCCCACTTACCATTTGGGAGCATAACAGGCAGCATAACAAAGGGAGAGGTAGGTGAAGTATTGTTAGAGTAGTCTGTAGTGCATGATGCATGTATTAACATTACTACACTATGCAAGATAGATATACAGATAAATATATGTAGATAAATCCCAATACAACCAATAATCCCTTTATTACTATGTAGATACTAACCATCTAGCGGCATGTAACTCGATTATTCTCATGCAAATCCACATTTCAAACGCTGACATTCATTTTTCACCCATTTTTTACCAGATTTCAGCACTCAGGACCTTTTTAAACCACGCTCCACACTCCTGATAAGTCTTTTTTATGTACTTCTTAGACCAAATTTCTGGTCATCAGTTCCCTTTCTTCCAATATCTATTTTTTTAGGACGATACTCCGCCTATTCTTTTGGTCCAAGCAGCATCTAAGTTCCACCTGTTCTACCCAATGCTATGCTCTACCTATTTTAATATTTAATTTTCACTGTCATTTACAACAGGAAGATTAAATATTCAGAGCACCATTGAGTACATTGCGTATTTTGTTGCTGGAAATTGATTCCCATTAATATTCGAAAAACTTAGGCTGTCATGCCGAAAATTGTTCAGTACCATAAGTGCCACAGAATTTGTAGCTTCTTTCAAAAATTTATAATTATAGCAGAACATCTGCTTATCGAGAAATGTATTTGGAAGTGGGTACAGTTGTCCACAATGAAAGAAAAATGGTAGCGTGAAATGCCTGTTTACGCTTTGCTGAGCGTACGTAAGGTAAGGCTCTAGAGAGACTACTAACACTACAAACTGAAATTTTCCAACAAGTTTAATGGTCCCGATAAGCAGCAACACAATGTCAGGTGATACATTCAATGATCAATTGCGGAATTCACAAGGAAATTTGATTTAAAAATAAAATTTTAGATCTGAATCCACCTCTGTCTGAAAACAAGAGTAATGGGCAGCGAAAGCCATGGTTGCTCACTCAAATATTCGCTCGTAAGAAGGACTCATCCTATTTAGAAAATTATATTTACATCTATATATGCACTTCGAAGATGTACAACAGGGGATAAATCATCACAAAAATGACTTGCACAAGTTGATGCAAGTTACTTGGTAATAGGAAAAATTTGTGTATTGCAAGCACGTGCAACTAAATAACTAGTAGCTTTGAAACATATAATTTTCATTTTTTTAACGACATATAATTTCCTTTCAACTCCCCGCAGTATAGGTACATCAGGCATGCAAGGTCTCAGAAAACGTACGGGAGTGAAGTTAAGGACTTTTCACAGATGCACTAAAATCTGGGCTACAAATACCTCTCTGCCTATCCGGTTATTAGGTTGACTATTATGATCTTATTGTTCGCTGGGAGAAAAATATTTTAATTTCTTCTTTGCTATCCAGATCGACTAACCAGAACGGGAGTTAAAGCAATATGAGTTTAAACAAGTATTTGGGAAACAGATCGGTTGTGGCAGACTTATAATGTTCTACATACATTTTTAAAAATCTGGTCTGAGAGATATTTACCATTCTTTAGGTTTATAATTACTTTCGTTCCCAAACATATTGCATATAAATTCCTTTAGATTGCAAATTGGAAGCTTTAGGTAGACTAAGGTTTTCATGGCCAAATCGAGCCGTCATCATCAATATATCGTAATTTTGCACAGTTATTGGAATTAATTCAATTCTCAATCACAACATGCAAAAAATAAAATAGTCCTTCAATCTTTACATTTTTGTAGTATACTTTGACGATAACACAAATACATGTCACAATCCCGCCGGGTGTCTATGTACACGTTCTAAATCCATAACGGGTTTGTTCGTTTCATCACTTCCGGGTGCCGGCGTGAGGCCAAGATCAAACCATCCAAATATATATGTGTCTAAGCCTCTCGACGAACAGATGGCCCGCCGTCCTCGTTACCAGCGGCTATCGCCATCGCCGTGAGACCGTCCCGGGGAAACAAAAGGTACGTGCACATACATTCGTCGCCTTGAATGGCTGAGTGGAAGTCAAAGCCTTCTGTGGCTGTTCGGGGGGGCGAACTACTCCCCGCGCAACATTTCACCCTCCTCGGACGAATCCAAAACTCGCCAGCCACTCCGACAGAGGTGAGAATGAATCACCCCTTGGCTCGCACCGACGACGTTCTCTAGAGAGAGAGAGAGCGAAACGCGTGGACGGCTTTAAGAAACTGGGCAGGAGAGAGAGAGAGAGAGAGAAGCGAGAAGGGGGGGGGGCCGAGAGAGAGAGAGAGAGAGGTGGTGGTCCAGGAGGGCGGAGGAGGGGGCGCTGACCTCGCCGAAGGTGTCGCTGGAAGGGTTTCGCGGCGCGAGATGGGGAATGAGGGGGAAGCTGAGACGGCGGCGGCTTCGTTAGCGCCCTCTCGCCCGCCGACGGAGGAACGGACGATGCTCCATCTCAGTCCAGTCGATCGCGGTTTCATCGGTCTTTCAGTAATTGGCACCCTGAGAACAGGATGAAAGAGCGCAGAATGCATGCTAATAAACATACTTGACCCACATATCAAGAGATGATTTCTCGAAAGAAAAAAAACACATCCACTTTTCATCTCATTCTCTCTCTTGATTTTGCTACTAGTATTCTGTGCATGAATAGCGGGATTTCGAAATTGTATCCCATTCGAGAGCACATTAGTGAATATATATTTAGGCGAAAATGGCAAAAAGAACAATTTGATCAATAGGTAAGTAAAAGGAGGGCTAATTAAGTGCACCATACACACTATTATTCTGTGTTTTCTTATGACAGATTTATATTCATAGTTAGCTACGTTCGCTTTTAACGGTTGATTTGATTCTCCTGGGGGTTATGGTGGCCAAGTAAGTAGAGCGCTGAGCTACTGACCGGAGGGTCACGAGTTCAATTCTCGGTCGGAAGCCTTTAGGGGAACCCCCTCCTAAAATCCTTACGATTCGATTTTCTGCCTGTCGGAACTTCGTAGGAAATTGCAGGTGGCCCAGGGAAAGGAACTAGTCCCGCTGAAAGTGTAAATTTCACACGCCAATTGCATAATACGGGGTGTGTTATACCCTCAACCATAAAAAAAAATCAAAATCAACCTTCGGGTTGAACACTTTCTCGTAATTTCTCCGAATTCTGCCTCGTTCACTATCGATAAAAGATAATTTAATGACATAACAATCCGAATTAAATCTAAAAATGCTAGACTGGGTATCATTTAGGGCATAATTAATGCTTGAGTTAATAATAATAATTCACATTCCTAAATTTTATAAACGCTGACTGACAAAAAAATGAAATTTCACGATAGGAATTAGGATGAGGGCGGTGTGATTATTTCTCCAAACATTGGCCAAGTCTTGTTTTTAAGGAATCAGGTCAAAAAATTACGGAGTCGGATATTGATCTTAGCTTGTGATGTAGGTGAGTGGGGGAGTCGGATATTGATCTTAGCTTGTGATGTAGGTGAGTGGGCAGTTGACGGAAACATCTAGTTTATCTATGTCAACCGACTCTTTATTCTCAGAGCGTAATACTCAGCGAAGCGATCACAACCTAAACTAAAATTTGCGTTGCAAAATTTGATGAAAAAAATTGCACTTTATCTGCGAAACCTCGGGAGCTACCCGGTAGGAACCCTGAAAGATTACTGCGAGAGTCTGAGTTTCTTACTTTTTCTTATCTCAGCAACGGTTTGAATTAAATTGAATGTAATTTATAAATTATTGTCCTGGAGCAACAGCTCCGTAAGTTTGGAGCGAAGGTAAGTTCCGGCGACATGGGCTTTAAGCCTTGCGGAAGACGAGAGCTGCGTAAATATCGACAGGGATGGATGGGGGAAGAGAGTTCGGGCGGTATAGGGGAGAAGAAGGGAGCAGTGTTTAAGAGACAACTTCTTCTCGCCCCGTAGACCCCACCGTCGACACTCCTGACAGGCGGAGCCCAATTAGAGGCCCTTCTCCAATCAGCTCGCATCTCGATGGCGATCAGTCAAAGGGCTCTCTCATCCACGGCCGACGACACGGGGGGTGACCGAGATGCTGAAGCAGATTACGGCGTGCTCATTTGACCGACTTCTTGGACGACACAAGAAAATATTTGGCGTGTTGTGAAATTACTCCGGAATCCCGCTGAGCGAGCCTGAATATGATTGATGCGATACAGCAAAGGAAGAAACATGATTCCGAGATCGACTTGAAGGAAAAAATTACTGAACTCGATGCACAAAAACGGCTATAAGATAACTGTTATCTTAGTTGAGACAAAAAATGGTAAAAAATGAGAGTGGCTTTCAGTTTAATGAAGCAGCGCTCTTTTGAAATTCAAATTATAGAAGTAGAGTGGTACATAATTTGATAAGTACAGATTTACGAAGCGCACTCAAATATCAATTCGTTTTCAACGTTAATGATACAATGATGATCGAAATGGTTTGATCAAGCCACCTTTTTATTCAGCGAAAGTCTTTACGATGAAATGGGCGTCGGATTGACTCATTGGCTAGAGAACTGGCTTCCCATCCGGGCGGCCCGGGTTCAAGTGCTGGTAGTAGAAGACTTTTAATGACATCCTAGTCCCTAATTGAGTGCCGTTTGGAGAGCATTTCAAGTCCATTACTTCTTGCGTAGGACAGTGCGTAAAGTTGTGGATTGGTTGTAGAATTTGGTTAATAGGCGCTCCAAATGCTTATGGTTTATTGCACCGTCCAACCTACACCTAAGACAAACTCAACATACATACCCACGGTGAGATTCAAACCCACGACCCCCAGGATGCTAAACTAGGATAGGGAAGTTACAGACCTGGCTACCACAGCCGGCCTTTAGTTGAATGCGCTTTTCGTTAAAGAGTTGGTGAGGTTGGCGCCGGGTTTCTGGCCACACTTTCTTCTCCTCTCCAAAAATTCCTATACCCAAAAACACAGCGATAATAAAAGGTGCTAATGACTTTAGCTGCATTCTGTCTCCCCTTTTAAAATTAAAGATATATCATATTTGTAATTTACTGTATTAGTAGATTATTATAAGATTCAGGATATCAGGTGGTTCAACACGACATCTTCAGCAAGGTGGATTTCACACCCGTGACATTTGGGTCGTCAAGCCGTTGCCTCACCATCCCGGCTACCGTGACCTGCGCGATGAATCACTGTAGTCGGTGAGTTATCCTCACAGCAATCACCTCATCGCCCAGTTACCACCAAGGATAAGGGCTACTATGAGTGAGATTTTAAGTAATATCTCAAATTGTCATTACCTTGAGAGGTGACAACTAATTTCTTGCGTAATACAAGGTAAGATAGGATATATTGTAGATAGGCGTTTTTATGGAAGGGACGAAGGGAGTAATGACCTTTGATGAGTTTAAGTGGAAAATTTAGTAAGGCATGAAACGTTCTTAAGGATCTAAATGGTGCCAGACACATTTTCCAGCCAGTAAAATTACGCTAGCTTTATTGAAATAAGACGTGAGTTACTAGCACTAATATTTGTTGAATGCCTTAGATCAGAAGTAATGAAGAGAATTAAAAGGGCTCTGAGTACCTGCATAACTGAATTCACTGATGATATGGTAGGTACTGCAATGCGTCTTACGCCAACACCCATGCTTAAAGATAAATTTCCGTTTTCAGACGCATTTATTCTGAATGTAAGTTATTTCGATCATAACATGAGGAAGATTCAATAGTTGACTTAATGCAATTTTACGATGTGAATTTTGGAAATTTATGAAAATTTCTTCTTTAGAGGTCCCCTTAGGCTATATTTCTACCTCAGGGCAACGATTCTTACAAAATACTTTGAGGAAATCCATGAATAGCTGATAATTAGGTCCACATTGATACACTGTTGCAAAAAAATGCTGTCTAAAACCTCAAAAAGATGTTACGAAATGCCGATGATGAAGTCAAACAGCAGGTGCAGTAATTACTTAAATATGAAGTAGATTGATTACATTTTACAGACTTGTATCATCACTTGTATCGATGTGGTCTATATAGGCTTACCTTACTATGGCTTATGCATGGCAAAAGAAGACATCACTTCAATATTGAAAGTTTTTATTCTTCTGATGGCGCATCCCCTTCCCCCAATGACATTAAACCAAAATAACATATGTGGGATTACAACTCTCTTTCGCAATCGCGCAATTATAATCTTTCTGATCACAATAACCGTCGATCTAGTCAAAAGCTCTATGCAAAGCATTCATTAATTATTGGATTAAAAACAGCAGACATAACATGTTAAGGCAACTGCGGAGTAGATGTCTGCAATCCGATTGGGCCACTTTTCTCCGTCGGACCTTGTTCGCGAGCAATGAACTTGCACAGAGCCGAGGTCGACTAAAGTGACACCTGTTTCGTTGCTGACAAGAAAACAGCATCCCCAAGGAAGTATGGAAATAAAGATGCATCTCCAAACTTCTTCGTGGATACGTTTTTCTGGGCAAGCACGTATTTCTGGACCTCTTATCGCATTCATAAAAATTTAAAAACTTTAAAATGTTCAGTTGCTTTGCACTGTAAGGTTTGAGATGTAAACAGTGACGAAAGAGAAAGAAGTCTATTATAATTTAGCAATAATATTATATTACTTTCCTCTTACCATCGGAAACTCAGATCGGAGATGAAGAGAAACCTTCGAAAGTCTGTAGACGTGAAGATGGAAAGTTGAAATGAAATGAAAAATGAAGGAGTACACAGAGAGCCTTACAGAGAACCAGAGATGTGGACAGAACAGTGACAGGGTTGAGCCAAGTGTACTAAGTAAGCGAGAAAAAACATCATGAAAAGAAGGAATAAGTGCAATATCAAGAGGAAACTAGGGAAATATTGCAAGATCCAATAAATTAGGGGAATGGGAGGGGAGAATTTGAAAATCGCCCGAAGGAAATTAAATTTTAAATGAATCAAGAAAAATGGAGGGCTTTACTAAATCAATATCAATATTAGAACGCAATGATGGCGATAATGGTAAAGGGCTATTTTATATTTTTTCAGGCAATGAGTCATGGATAAATACACTTCGGAAAAATGAAGTTACCCGCATCGCAATTTTCCTCTCTTTTTTCCAATAATTTATGCCGATTGACGAGAGTAAGCCCACAGAGGATGAACAAAACCTACGCAGGAAGAATTAGAGAAATTATTGCTTAAAATGTATAGTCCACTAGCCAGAGCCAACCGAAGATATTGCATAAAATAGGGAACTGTCATCAATAACGTTTTTTCAATACACAGGAGGCCTTTAGTAGCAAAAGGTAAGTTTCACACTTAAATCAATAAGGAAGACCGTAAATAAGCTAATCATATAAGTTCTAAATTACTTGATAAGCAGAATCATATCAGGTAAAATTAAGGGAAAGCTAAGAAGAGGAAGAAGAAGGATTGCAATACTTGATGGCATATAATGGGAAGTCACTACAGAAAAATGACGTATAGGAATGCGTAGAATGCGAAGGGTGCAGTACAGTAAAGGACATTCGATTGAAACCTATCAGAAGACAGTTCCACCAGTGATGATGATGATGTTGATCTGCAGCACATGAGCGAGAGTAAAATTGGCGTCGAACAGGACAAATGGCAATTAGCCTAGCCAAATCATGCTTGTCATCTTACTTTTCAGGTGATTTCAGATTATTTTCAGATGAATCAGTCACGCTTGTAGTAACGACGCACACTCTGACCTAATAGTCAACTTAATTGTACATGGGATACAAAAAAGAGACATGCGAACTTAATCTTTTATTCGTAACTTTATAAATAATATCTATTATGCATAACTAAGTTAGACACTCCGAAAAATGATATTACTCACAGCTAAATTATTCTAAAGTACAGCAAGACAATTTTTCGATGAAGAAATTACAATGAATTGAAATTAAGACCCTCTCAAGGAAAAATAAGAAAACAGCATAAAAGAAGGAGAACAACGTCTAGAATTGGTATTACGGTTTTACTACACTCAGCATTCTGTATGAGGTTGGACTAATACTAGTAATGTTAGAAAGACTGCTTGGATACCTTAGGCAACAGATGAGAATTGCTAACGAGAGCATTAAGCGAAGATGATAGAAAATGAAAGGTTAATACATATCTAGATATGACGCATAGATCTGAGACTTGGGCTTTAGGAGAGGTGATATCTAAATTAGAGACTTTTGAGATGTACGTGCGGAGAAAAATTAAAAAAGTTTGAACTTTCGCTCAAAAAAGTATGAAATAAATAGTGTAATCCAACAACTTACCCAAATGGTGGAGAACCAGTGGCATTAATACAGAATGATAGAACTTGGACCCTAAAATGATAGAACTTCCAAAAAAAAAACACCGGCATTTTGTTACCATTGATTCCTCAGAATTGATAGGTTTCGTCTTCTGGGTTTTCACATTCCACTTCAAGTGGACAAAATTTGCAGATAGACCAGCAACTAGTAGCCGAAGTTTCAGTCAAATATCTCTCATCTAATAATTTAAACGGCTGACCTAGCGAATCGCTCCAATGTTCATAGTGGTATTATTAATGAATATTGATTTAAATGATAAGGCTCATAGTCAAATGTCTTATTCCAGTATGCCTATCCTAAAATCCTAGCCTTTAAATTTTTGTTTAATGTAACATAAGTACAAAGAATTTTAATTTTTCTATTTTTTAAAGACCCAAATTTTACAATGCGAATCAGTCTAAGAAAAATCATATTTTTTTCACCTACCAAGTAGTTATACACCAAGCAAAGAAATAGAATGAACCATTAGTAACACAATTAAGGCAGTGATGACGAACCATGCATGACAAGATCAGCCCCTCCAAGTTTCAAAATACGCTTTTTCTCAGAACGCCACCGGACGTGCCTGTCGGCATCTTGCTTTGTCCTCGCCGTCCCATCTGTTTCTAGAAACGTTGCACATCGACGACGATATGATTGCAAAATTGCTGGAATTTTGATCAATTAGCTTTCCCGATTAGGAAGGGCATTAGTGCTGGTCATGGCCTTAAATTCATTTCACCGCATGGTAAAGAACTAAACTTGTTCCGCTACTCCAAAAGCGGAAGACAGCAAGCGCGATTCCTAAGAGTCTCATTGTCCACGGCACGCATTTGCGAAGTTTCAGGTAGCGTGAATTCCTTATACATACATTTAATCTACGATGACTTCTGCGCCTCTAATTGACGCTAGAGAGGGATGCCATTTACTCTTTTACGATCCCGATTTGCGCGGCTGCCATTAGCACTCCACCGGTAAGGAGAACGGTTGGTAAATCCTCGCGTGGCCTAAAAGAGATGTC
Source organism: Platycnemis pennipes (assembly GCA_933228895.1). NCBI lineage: Eukaryota > Metazoa > Arthropoda > Insecta > Odonata > Platycnemididae > Platycnemis > Platycnemis pennipes. Next base: position 123,555,185 of record OW121851.1, on the reverse strand, counting down.
CGCCATCTAAGTCAACGAGGTGGTAGACACTCCACGCACGGATCCGCTATCAAAATGAATTGAATGAGAGTTGCGTTAACCGTGTTTGGCGCACCACAATGACGATATTAAAAATAGATAATTTTTCAATGGAACTAATAGCTGTATTCCGTTGCACGATATTCATGCACGATGAAACAACAGCAGGAAAGGCAGCTTCTAAGCCTCAACTTCACCGCATCAGAGAGTTATGATTGTTCGGATTCCACCAACTCCAAGAGGAATGAAATGTTCCTGTAATGCGGTCGGGCTAGTCCTTCCGGGTGGGCAGGGCATGAGAGAAAAGCCTCGGCAGTCGACACAAATCCTCGCCGCGCAGATTCCCAGTTGGGTAAAAAGGGATTAAGATCCCGCTGCGATGGAGTTTTTCAAGGGGGTTAAGGCGGCACTAGAGGATACGTTGAGCAAAGAAAATAAATAAGAGAAGGGAGGAGAGCCACCCAGAGCTGACAGAGGATTTCCGACTTGTCCCCTCGCCTCCTTTACACGGTGAAAACAGTTGACGACTCCCGGTACCGCCGGCGAATCATGAGGAGTTGACGATGGCGATCTCCGATTTCCAAGACCAAATCGGAAGAACGCTCATCTCGTAACGGGGGCCAGAACCTTGACGTCTCTCACGGATTTGGGCCCCTTTGTTTTGCGTAGGAGTGTTACGAAGTGGCAGAGGAAGTGAGGAAGACGTGCAGGGGGACGTGAGAACGAGAAAATATATTGTCCCTCACAGCATGGGGTTAGATGATATTATCTCTTCCGCCTGAGAAGTCGAAAGGGGAGCGTGGAAAAAAATATTGACAGTGCTACCGCAGTACACTAGTAATATTATGAAGATATATAGCTGCAATTACTCTTCTTAAAAAATAATGATATACACAATTGTATTATTAAGTAGGTCACCAGAAATAGAGTAAGGTAAGTGCATAATAGTAGCATGACAGCTTAAGAAGCTCGAGAATCGGAAGTCGCATCGTACTACCTAATCAGATCTCAATTCTAATTCTAAGACAAACACAACACCTATGTAGGGGGAAGCTTCTAACCCGTGAATTATGAGTTGGAGCTGGTACCAGTTATGTCATTACATTACGTTATGAAAAAAGAAGAGAAATTGGCTGGGCTGTTAGAATATAAAAGTTGTGATATATTATATTATTTCACCACCATTAAATTGAAATGTACAGAAACCAATTAAAGTTTAATACAATCAGTTTAATGTTTTTGGTGTGGGTTTACGGCAGGTTAAATAATAGATATAAAATAAGTGAGACAGGCAATAGGGTATTGTAATAAGAGAGTTTAATAGAATGAAGGAAGTCATCGTGGGGAAAATGAAATAAGATAATGTAAATTTTTAAGCTATTTCCTCGTCTGCAAGAACCTCTAAATGTTAAACGCATGGGTACAATTTTATTTAAACACCTCCTTGAATGTTGGGCAAAAAGAACCGTGACCTCGTTGTGCCTGTATTTTTAGTGCCTGTATTCATCGGTCATTTACACCATGCCACTCTTCCTTGGGGTGGCGGCAGGCAGTGTTCTTCGTAGATTTAGATGTGAAGGTATTCCTGTAAGCACAACATCAACAAGTCGGCCTTTGATTCGGGTAAGAAGCTCGCACTTCCGGGAGATGTACAAAAAATATGCGTCTGTCCTTAAGGCGTTACGATCCGACAAGGAGATTCGTGGTGGGCGTTGCCTTTGGTCTCTCCGGAGGTAACGGGGGCTAATAAAGTGAGTGGGAACATTGAGGTGACTAACAGCTTACGAGACGTCGGAGCAGCCACCGTGAAACGCGTGGACGCCATCGTGACACCGTGAGCAAATGCATTTTTAAAAACCCGCTGACATAACGATTTCTAGTCCCAAAATATGATTCACAAATGTATTTCAGAGGGTGAAGTATGCATGTAGAGTACTCAATCACGTCCAAAAGGTTAAGCGAAAGGCAAGTTTTCAGCAGATACTGTCCGTATTCGCTCACTGATCGGACGTGATTAATGCCGGTACGGTTTAAACCGGCGAAAAATCGACCTTTTGCCTAAACTTGGCAGGGCCATAATTTTGGCGACCAGATGTTAACACACCCACTCTGGCATAAGCCTCAATGCCTTATAAGAAATATGAGATACTTTTCTTAGCTAAAAGATAAATTTCCCAAAGGAAATGTGGTTTTCTGTGTAATTAGTGGAGCAAAATAAAAAAAGAGCTCATAAAGTAATATTCCTGTCTAAACTAATGGCACTTATGGCGGAAATAAGGTAAAAGAAATTGGCATGAAATACTTAGAGGGATGGAGTGCACATGTCCGTCTCCATAGAGGAAATTCAAATAAAACTTGCATGTCTTGGAAAATAAGTATTTTTCATGCGCAGTTATGCAATGTAGAAGATGACGCCATGTCATGATACGAACGAATTTTTCGCGTAGGAAGGCGTGAAATCACGCCAATAAAACGATTGAACAACAACAATATATGCAAGACTGCAGAAAATTCACTCGATTCAAGAGCATTGGGCTTATGTACAATAGGATTTTCATAAATTTCAGCTGCTAGGGGAGAATCAAGAGACCTTTCACTTAAGGATTACTCCCGATTACAGCCAATAGTTATGTTCTCTCCATGCCTACGTTTTCCCTCGAAAACCACGCGTTATATCATTGTCATTTCATCATTTGACGGCAAGATGCCCTTGACAGTAAAATCTACTGCACCCACTTGTGCTCTGCATTGGAAGCATGAAATCCCCGGCAATTCAGGAATCCACTTACCGATTCCTTTCAGTCGCGGCTCTAACCACCAGTAATAACATGCAACTCCACACCTATGGGCTATCTCTATCTTCAACCTTATTATTTTAATGCGATGAAAAGGGGGTTTCCTCGGAGCTGACACACAAATGCATTTCCTGCCCTTGAAATATTGCAGGTTGCCGAAGCAGCATCATGGAAAAATCCATTGAAATGAGTGGATCTATTTTGAGACTGATTTCCATTAGCAATAACCACACCCCAGTTCGAAGAATCTTGAGGAAGCTAAGGAATATTAGGTGGATCAAAGGATCAATTGCCGCAATAACCAACCAAAACTGTTGGCTAGATAGAGAATAAATTTTCTAAGTGTGCTGCCTGAAGGAAAGGAAATGCAATTAACGATGAACATTGGGCTGTAACCTGGGCCTCGATCATGGATATTCAATGCTAGCGTTATCGTTATTTTTAAATTTAACTTATGTCTGAGAGAACGTGATCTCCGTTCTTCTACTTTCGCAGAGCTCTTCAAATCGCTTATCACAATCAGTGGAGAGAATTTTATAGACGGTTATTGTTAGCCATGCGCTACTCTAGGGGGTAAGCGTTAACGATAAAGATTGCGATAACGCGAAAGATGCATCCGTGATTCCTCATTACAATCATAGGGAGGTAAAATAGAAAAAAATGTGCATATAATATCCTGAAATGGCTTTACGAAGGAAAAAGATCTACATCTACATACACACAATATCATGCAAGCCACCATAAATGTGTGCGGCAGGGAATGAAACACACCAAGCATGCACCAACACCCAAAAAGGATTAGTAATTATATTCTAGTCTATAAAAAGAGCGAAGCAAGCATGGAAAAACATGCTGTTAGTTAGGATATTAATCGCATTTATTTTTCTGCAAACAACATGTACACAATTTATTCTCTATCTAGCCAACATTTTTGGTTGATTACTGCGGCAAGTGATCCTTTGATCTACTCAATATTTATTCTCTGCCTAACCCAAATATTTGGTTTGTTACTGCGGTAGATAGAGGGATGTTAAAGTTTACTTTTAAGTATCAATGGAAAAAAATACAGAAACACCAGTTTTGGATTTGTGCACACGTCGAAGACTTCGTCGTCAAACATATTTGAACAAGTGGAAAAGTTTGGAATGCATTACAATGGCAGACATAAACAACAAGATCTATAAGAGCCAAATGTTTACTCCACTCACAGAAGTCAAAAGAAACATGGAATGTAAAATGAACATCTCACAGCTGGCGTTAAACATTGAAATACTTCAATGAAACAAGTGAATAGTGGTAGACTTCTAGGCACTTCTACGGCTAAGGTTACCACCGCCTAGCTTCGTACCGTAAAACAATGTGTGAGAACTGTTCAAAATGTATGGTGAAAAAGACATTTATTAGACAGTTGAACCAGTCGGGGGAAGGGTTTGACTGTTATAGAGACGACAATGATGTTATTTGTAAAGATTATGTGGAAAAGTTGGCGAGTGGAAAACAAATTCCCGTTCCTGATATGAAAGTGTCGAAGACCAAAGACAACATTCATAAATGACGTCACATTTATTTGCCTCACCATATCTTCGGATTACCTCTCCTCTGAAAATGACGCAACGGCAGACTAATGATTATTGGAGAGAAATCCTGAACCAGTTGAAATTCGAGGCACTCTGGGCAATATCTGTAGAACGGAAAAGGGGAATAGGAGTTGTAATCTCTTAGGTTACCGAGACGTTTTTCATGGCTGTGAGAAAATAACGCCTTAAATGCCAAGGCCACTTAAACAGATTGAGAATGTCGGTGATTTATTTGTCTTCCGTAACTTCCATAATATTGCGGTTAACCGAATCGCCTCTCCACCGCATCATCAGGGTCTACGTCGGAGGGAACTTCACCTTCTCTTCAAGCGCGTCTGTGACCTCATGATGTGACCAAAATAGCATCAACGAAGTCATAATGGACATAGAAGTGTGCATCAGAATTGGTTCCATCTGTATCTAAGAGCGCAAAATAAATTACTAAAATAATAATAGGCGACATAATGCTGAATGTGCTGGCGTAATGTGGGTAATGTAAATTGGAAGGGAATTCTGGAGCCCCCCTGGCGCTTAGACCTGTTTAGATTCGTTGTGGCAACCCACATTTGACCTTCCCGCCACTTGCACCGCGCGGACAAGAGCACCGCGGTAGAACTATGGATGAGGGTCACCCATTCAACCTCCGTTCAGTCCCAATATTGCTTAACTTCGGTGATTTGACGGGAACCGGATGTGGTTAGAGTAGTCTGAGATTCATCAGAATACATTTTAACACAACTAACTCACGTTTTGATAACCCAATGGAAATCATAACCAAATGATCGTTAACGACTGGCTAACTCATTGATAAATATTATATTTCTTCGTAGATACTAACCATTAAGTTTAACTAGCCAAGTGCATGCAACATTAAATCGTTTTATTAAAAAATAGTTCTTTACCAGATGATTCAAGTATGGTGATTATTCATCTCCTACCACATACCCTAAAGGCGGCTTGCAGTGTACTTTGCACTTGCACCTTGCACTTGCAGACGGAGTTGTAAATATCAAAGCACTACATTAGTTCAGAATCATAATTGATAACCACTCTCGTCTCGGTGACCTAACAGAGGTCACAATTCTTCATTTCCTTTTCCGTTCCGCAGATATTGCCCTAATCGGCTATTGCTAAAGTTTGGTTAGTTGGTTGGTTATTGGTGGAGAGAAACCCGGCGTCTGCATTAGCCTACTCTTAACGACAGGTGCCAAGGGGACCACGGCTTAACGTCCCATCCGACGGACGGATTACTGAACTTGAAATGCCTTCCACTAAGCACACATCTGGGGACCGGTTTTCCACTGAAAAATCCGCCACTGCCAGGAATCGAACCCGGGCCCTTGGGGTGGGAAGCCAGTACTCTACCCACCACACTAACCTTATTGCTAAAGTTGCCGGAGATTTCTGGAATGCACCTGAGTCAGGATTTCTCTTCAATAATCATTAGTCTGCCGTTGCTTGCGTAGTTTATTCAGCTAATTGTAATAAAGAATTTTGTAGTCCGAAATTTTACAAAAACATTTAATTTTTAATGTAATTAAATGCAGATAATGTTGAAGGTATGCTTGATAAGGGAGGATTGAGCCTATCATCTCACTCAATGGCTGGCGAAATTACAACCAATGAAAGAAGCAGAGTTATATTTACTTTGTACTTTCCTTGTTCTTCAGCCCTCCTGTGACATCCTACAGCATAGTCAGCCATTCTGAAAATCGCATGGGAGAATTATAGCCGGGGTATGTACCTATCTGCTGAGGCATCACACCTGAAGAAACGTAGCCGAACCATTTACTTGCCGGACTGAAACTGTACTGCAAATGTTGTAAATTACAATATATTACTTCAAGAAGTATGTTACTTACTAGCACCTTTTACCGCGAAGCTGAAACGCATTAGCACTTTTAACTTGGCCGCTTTTGGAGGATATTAGACCACGTGATGCTCGAATATGAGTATCGGCCGGGCGCTATAAAATGATTATATCGTATTGCCAACTAATTGGACACATATAAAGCACATATCATTTACTGATCACATGGTATCTCAAGGTGAAGGAATGTAGGCGTATTTCATTGAAATCTAAACATGATTTCCTATCGGATATCGCTTTCCTATCGAAACTCAACGAATTATTGTATTCAAGTACAATTTCATTCCCAGCGTCCATCTTCATTTATCCCAACGCAATATAATACGCAATTCCCATATTGGGGGGAATATTTACTGAACACAAGTGTTTGGCATGGATTGTGTGACCCATGAACAAAAAAAATGGCTTTAATCCCTAGTCTCGTTTAAATAAATTCATTTGCTGTCACTAAAGGGTAATTGGAAATTTAATACAGCCAGACATAAAAAAAGTGATTTTTTAAAATAAGTGAAAGGAGGTATGGACAACACTTAGCACTTTCCACAGAAAATTAATCACTTGGTGCCAATAGAACCCCGTATACCTAGCAGTCGACCATGGAAATACTAAAGAAAATATTAGAGCAACGATTTCTTTTACCGCTTTTCAGGATACATCTTTCCCCACTTAACTTTCAACTATGGAAGGAGGCTTTTTCTGAGTAAGCTCGAAAACACTGAAAACAATAAATAAAAACTAATGCTCAAAACTCTGTCCAACCATGATTGGTTTGAACATATGCAGCTCTCTTTTATGAGAGAAATAAGTTCCAGCAAATTTAATTTGAAACTTTATGAGAGCGCCTTTCTTACCCACCAATTTGAAAATAAGTAGACTACCTTTTATATAAATATCTACATTGAATAATTACTTCACAGTCAAGAATTCAGCGACCACGTTACTTAATAATAGGCAAATCACTGTTAGATACGTATCACGGTTAGAAAGTAGGTGTATAATTGAGCAGCTCTACAATTGATAAATAATCTAGCAAAAATATTTCCTCTTAGATCCTCAGATTATTTAACATCTAATCGGAGAACATTTAATTAGCAGCAATGGTAACATGTATATGATTAGATACATTTCATTATAATTTCTTGAAGAGCGACGGGCAATCGGATACACAAACTTCTTTGTGAATCAGATAGATGGAAACCATAAAAATATCAACCAAATGTATATAATTATTTACACTATTCCTGATAGTTAAAAATTCAACCTTGTATCAGAACTTAAACCTCAGAGTGACAAAAAACGTTGAGCATTTTATTTACATAAGAAAATATTATTTCATATACTGCACTCAATAATTATATCAAATGACGTGGATGCCATGTTAGCGAAAGGTTTCCTGCCAAGAAACAGCAATTTTTTGCATATCAATAAAATACTTCTAATTTATTTTTCATAGTGAGAAAGGTCATAGTTTTTTTGGCAAAAGAGAGCGAGCAATGCCAATATGATATGCACAATGATAAGATAATTGCATAGTTCTGACCCATCATTATTTTTTGGTATTTGATAAATTAAATAAGAGTATATGTGATTTGTAGCTATTTTATGCCAAATTTCAAAGCAAAAGCTGAAAATATATCACACAGTCAAACCGTAATAGCCTCTATCCTAGAAATTGTTTTGAAAGAAAAAATAAAATCAATGGATATAAAGCTATACATCAGAAGTTTCTTGTGTTTCATTACCGCTACAATTTTCACTGGCTTCGTCAATCGCATCGAGCTTCAGTGATAATTGCCTAATAACAATGAACCAGTATGAGACTGGTCCATTGGGCAAAGAAAGTTACTGTAATGGCTTACATGGAGAGCAAAAGGACGAGCCGAAATCGAAGAATGATGTTCGATAGCAAACAATGGGAGAGAAAGAAAATCATTGGTAGACTTCATCAGTCCTCAAGAGTGCACTGAATTAAATTTTGCCCGCTCATCGCGTCAGCAACAGGGTGGAGGAAAGCAACGGAGGAGGAGGAGGAGGTGAAGGAAGTTGAAAGCATTTTATTGCGGAGTTTAAGAAAGGCAAAAGAGAAGGGGGGGGAGAGGCGGGAGGGGAAAGAGAGAGGGAGAAATATATATTCGTCAACGCCACAATTCGACTCCAAATTTGGTGTTGCTGGATTTCTTGCGTAAGTAGGGCAGCTAGTAGTTTGTGAAGGAGGGAGGAGTGTGGGGGGAACGCGGGAGAGGAGGGAGGAGGGCGGTAGAAGCGGTGGAGGCTGGGGGAGGGAGAGGAGAACTCCTCCAGAAAGAGAAGATGGAAAAAGGAGAGAAACTGGCTAAGCCTGTGGAGGAGCATAGGACGCGATGCATCTACATAAAACCCTGCATGCCACCATAGAAGTATGTAGCAGGGGGTTAATTCACACCAAAAATGCATTAAATATCATGCTTAAACGCTATAAATAACTATATTCTAGTCTAAACGCAACAATTTGAAAAATAAGATGAAAATTTCCAGGCAAGCATGCACAAACATGCTGTTAGTCTGGTTAGTTTAATACCCTTATACATGTTTAGCATAGGTAGTTGGATGTATCAACATGCAACTACCTATGCTACCGATTGATAAACCTATGTTGTATTTATACTATTATATATATTTACAGATAATCATATCCCTAATTGTACGAGGAAAGGAGGAAATTTTGAATCTGTGAGTTTGACAATCCATTACCATAATTTTATGATGATGGTCATGTCTAACAGTAAGGTCAATTTCCCAAAATATATTTAGCATCATTAGTCAAAATATTACTTTGGAATTTACTTGGGGATTAAATTTCAACCTACGGTCTGCCAATAATTCCCATTTTAGTTCATCTAATACCATGGTTACTCTAATATAATTATCATACCGTTCCTTTACAAAGCTTGTCGATATTCGCTGCACACGCTCCAGTTCGTTATTTAAGCCTATTTCGTAAGGATCGCATATAATGTAAATGTATTCCAAATGAGGTCTAACAAGGGAATATTAGCTAATTTCTCGATAGAGCGTAATCAAATATGAATTGACTCGGTGAAAGTCAAGCGAGGAAGCAATGACGAATACACAAATTCGTCCTTTTCATTTATTTCCTGTACAGAACATTCTGCCTTGCGGAGAGCGTTAATACACATTGAAGTTCGATGCTTCGTTCAAACCGTTCAAACTAAACGACACAGCTCTTGGAAAGTGGATGCTATAATACAACTTTATCAACTCCACACAATATTACGTTTTCTTTTCCATTGAGTAGAGCTGATTAATTATGATTGCAAACTTTTTACACCAAGTGGCACATAATTCAATATGAATTCGATGAGTTCGTAAAATAATTGACTTAATGAAAGGAGGAAAGCATGCGAAGATAATAAGGAATGTTAGTTTTCATTTAGTAAACAGTAAATACAGTTGAGAATTGTGCTTTAAATTCTGAACAGAGGGGCGGAGAAGAGAAAAGAGGTCCAAGGCGGTCACCTTTCAGGCGCAAAAGTGGGGGAGAGGAATGCTTTAAACTCGCGATGCTATTGCATTTGGTATATTGAAACCTCGAGCCTAAACAGGAGGTTTTGCTCATTTTGTTTACTATATGAAAGACAGTGACAGGATAGAGTTGGAAATAAATTGAATGCATTGCTGAAAGTATCATTAGGAGGGGTGGATGACTTTGAAATTTGCGTTTGAGGCAAAGGAAGCAAGTAAGGATGTCAGCGTTGGAGAATAAGAGGGAGGAAAACAGAAGGACGTGAAGGACGGCAAGGCATCCCGTTGTCATCGGTACGCTTATGCTTAGGTAATGGCAAGAGAGGCGGATGAAGGTACCAAAGTAAGAGGAGGACAGGTTAAGAAGTGCCAATAGTCTTGGGTTTATAGCAACGGTTAAGTTTATATTGCACTGTCAAAACTAAGATCGGCACGCTTATGCTGAGATAATGGCAAGATGTTCATCCTAGCACAAGCACAACATCCATGCCGTGATTCGGAATTCAAACCGGCGACCTGAGGGCAGGTTAAATCAGTTACATTTATGGATGATGAAGAGCAACCTGTTTAGTATACCAAAAGCTTGAATTTTGATTCTGAAGCTTGAATTGAATTGATTGAAGATTAATCATGAGACAGCGAAAGTAATACGTTTTGTAAAGAAAAATAAATTTAAATTTAACATCAAATTCGAGTGGGGTTAGAATGGAACAGGTGGAACAACAGCTATTTGAGCAGAGTCTTACACGTAGGCGTGCATAGTACTACCGGCGGAAAATTGAGTTAGCAAAAGAGCCTTTCACCAGCAAGTAGGGAACTTATGACCGGAACCTCAGGCAGAGGTGTCAGGAATAGATTAGTAAAGAGTAATGGTAAGAGATATGGAGCATGACGTGGAAAATCTGAAACGCAGAAATGAGAATGGACAGAAGACATGTGGGTGTGGAGCATGGGTAACGTTTAATAGACAGACAAGAAGACGAACGATGAAGTACTTCATTCCGTGGGGAATAAGGAGAAAGGCAGGAGAAAAGTAGGTGGGTGGAACAGCAGGTTATAGGAACGTGTTATTTATCGCGATGAGACTATGAAGGTCGATGTGAATGGGAGAATGCTATGCAAGCAACGAGGAGGGAGAAATATTATGTGAATTTTAGATTGTTTGGATAATAAAGGGAAGTAGACTTATCTGAAGAGATAAATAGTGAAGAAATGGAAAATAATTCAGGAAAAAGAAGAAAACAAAACATATAATACCACTGAAATATATGTCTGAGTGTGATAATTACTGCACGGTACCTTGTACGTATGTTAACGTTATTACTTCACTTTTACAAGGTATTTTGAAAGGCCCAGGATTCTTATAATAATTGTTTCGTAAAAATATCATTAAGGCAGAATGAATCTAGACAATTCACAGACGTGAAAAAAACATTAAGTACACGAAAAGGAATATACAATTTTGCTCTGCATATTTAGATGGCATCATCCACCTTGGCCAACAAAAGAAAGGAACATAGTTCCATCTTCTTTCTGGTATAGTTAACTGACTTAAAAAATGCAATAATAATGGAAGTGATTTCATGGACGATGACGTTATGCCTTCATTAAATTAAAAGAAAATATTGAAAAGTAAAAGACGATAATCAATAATGAAAAAGTAAATGAAATTAATACCCAAAAACACAAGTTAAATATAGGCATAAGAATAATAATTAAGTGAGGGACAGCACACATTAGAATACCTCTACTAACAGTTGCCGGACCGAATTGCCCATTAGGCAATGCGCCGATCGACATAACAGAAAAGAAAATCTATTATTATCAACCCCATCAAAACCGCATACGTCACTTTCTATGATAGCAAATTTAACCCAGCAAAATATATTTGAAAAATTTACCCATATTCTTCTACCTTTGACGCCGTGCTGCATTAAATTAGCCATATAATTATCGATTGGCGAATTTCAAATTGGATATCAAGCTGCGATATTTTAAAAGATATTCACATGCAGAGAACAGGTAGTAAAAGATCTTATAAAATATTTATATGGCAAACCGATTGTAACTTTTGCCTGAACACTGGGCAGATGATTCGTTTGGTGAAATATAGCTAAAACGCTCTACGGTTATCAGCTGCGATCAGGTTAATGTAATGACATGTAACTTCATAGAAAACAATAGTAAGTGAGATAGTTTATGTCACAAAACAAGTCACAGATGGACCGAAAACAGTATCGACACCCACGGCCTGACCTGCCAGAAAGGACACGCACCGAACCGCCAAAGAAGTTCTCGGAGCGGCCGTGACGCCGTCTTCTCCTGGACCAGGAATTACGAAAATGATTTGGTGCCCGGAGGGCATCGGTTAACGAGGCAGGCAAGCACCCATCCATTCGCTATGGACCATCCGAAGGAAAATGGAATTGCCAAAAAAGAAAAAAAAATATATCCGGCGAAGCAAAGAGTAGGGGGTGGAAAGCGAAATAAAAATCTTAGGGTGGGTTGAAAAAATAGTTGGGAGACAACTTATTTTCTCCCGAGAGGGAGAGCATAGCCGATGCATTTGGGAGGTATTTGGGGAGGAGGGAGGATGGAGGGGAGGGTAGGAGGGGGAAGGGATTGCGGGGGAGGGAGAGGGGTTGGGGACGACCGGGGGTAAGGGGAGAGAGAGTGGGGAGGGCACGGCACGATGATTTTTTCCTCTCTATCGGGGTCAGGCGTTACCCAACTGAGAGCGGCGGCGGAGTCACAAGCACTCGCCGCCGAACAGTGTCCCTAATCACCCGAGACTGCCACTCCTTAAAGCTCTCATCTCCCTCGGCTCATTCTTTCACCATTATTTTGTACTTCTCCTAGCTCTCGGCCGGCCCCCACAGCCCAGAAACGAATCTCTTTGGCGGCTCTTCGTATCTTCCTTCACATCTGTCCTTCCGCTTCCCTTCCGCAACAATTCGACATCTAGTCAAATTTTCCGAAAGTTTCCAGATTGAAAATTCAAGTCGATATTTGCAAGCATAACAAAGTTTCTAAAATATATCTAAAGAACGATGCTGACAAAAAGTAGCTAGTTATGCTCACACGGCAAATACGGTAGGAGAAATATTTCAGGGAACCATGGGAGGCCCTAATGCGTGATGAAATTCTGTCATATTTTCATAATGGTAACCTTTCATTCATAAATCATAAAAATTTTCCGAAACTATAATTTTCTTACATCATGATCAAATATTTACCATAGATCTTACAGCAATGAGGCATGTAAGTATAAACTAACTGCTGACCAAAATATACAGAAATATTTCTAAGGTAAATCTTATCAAAATTTCTCATGATGGAATCATTCCAATACGTTTCTATCCTGATTTCAGGAAGTATGAATGCACTCCATACTTCACAAATTTGCAAACGTACAAATATAGCATAAAAATTGCAATTCCCGCTAGGGAACACAAGTATGCGGTCTCTGGAATGGGAATTAAATCCGCTCTTCACTTGGCTTACTGAGCTGGCATTGTATTCTTTCAGCTTATATTAGAGAGCATCGTTCCATAGCCATTCAAGAGGACTATGTGGAAAGTAGGAATCATTTTTTTTTCTTAGGTCAAGGTATGATTGAGGAATCACCGATTTCCTGAATACTGGTTGAGATTTCCTCATATTTTGACGAAAGATGTTGAGCGATGCATTGATAAAGGCACAAAAATGCGCCTTATCTCTTTCCATGCTAGCCTCTCAACCTCGCCCGTCTGATTCCCTATCGGGCGTTGATGTCCCTCACCCACATTCAACTCTGCCCCCTCGCCTTCTTCCCAGCGATCCCCTTCCAGCTCCCGCTGGGCCTTTCCCCCCTAGATCCCTTGCCGCGGCGCGTCTCGGTGACACTTGTCTCTTTGAAAATGGTCTGGCCGGGAAATCTGAAGGACAATAGTTCGATACCCCTCCGCAATTAATGGGTTGATGCCCAAATGAATATGCAAAGCAGTTCCCACATGAGGCTTTTCCCCGGAAAACGCCGAGGAGTACCGATTGCTTTAAGGTTCGCCTCCGCTGAACAGGAATGGAAACAATAAATCAACTAAGTGCTTCTTAATGGCAGGTATTCACCGGAAGATCGATGAGTAGCTAGATGCTAATCTGGGTCAAAGCGTTTTAAAAGGTTACTCCGATGTCGTAAAACATTTCAATGGCTGAGCTTGCCTTCAGCTTTTATGAAACGATATCAAGGCAAAGGAAAAATTTTTTCAATCTGTATAAGCAACCTTTTCAAGAAATATTAACTTTTAAAATATTTTTAAAAGTAAAAATCTGAATACTATAGCTAATAAATAAGTCCTCGAAGAGCTGTATTATGGCTCATTCAGGACCAACTCTTAAACCTCTTTCATTACTAGCACAAATTTGATGGCTTTCAACAAGATTGAATAGGATTAGACATGAAGGAAGTAGTATACATTTTTCTAAACGGACGCTGACAATATCTCCACTCATAAGCGATAAATACTCTCTTATTTATATTGCTCAATTTACTAAACTAATATTTAAATATTTTTTACTGTTGAGACTAATTTAAATATTATAATGTGCATATTATAATGTAAAGTATAAATTTAGCAATTTATGTCAAACTGAGAAATATAATTAATCGTATTATAAAATAAAAGTGCCAAAATTTTTCATTCCTATGGATTTGCAGAACATTCATGCGAATTAAAGCCTTCGGATTGGAGATGTTCAATAATTTCAGCAGAGACCAGTAAGAATTCTTTTCCACTTAAAACACAAGAGTACCTACTGTTGTTCTCAATGCAGAGAAGATACAGTGTGAAATTACTGAAAACTAAGTTCCACTAGTGTGTAGGTTTGTTACAAAGTGACAGAGAATGCATTTAGATTTCTTTACTCTATCCTTAGGTTTTTAAACCTTAATAAATAGATTTATATTCCATTTCACAACCAATTTAAAGACCGGCTAATATGCTGAAGGCATTTTCCCTCACACAGTCAGAGCAGGCTGCTGGAAAATGCTCCGATTCCAGATATGGACAGGAATCTCGCACGTCAAGCATCAAGCATAGTTGGAAGTACGGTGCCTGCTCTCTTTTCTGAAATTTCGGGACTTTCTGGAACTTTCGCGAACCACGATGCAGAGGGAAAAGTGTAAGCGATTGCATTCCCTTGCCCGTGGCCAGCCAGTACAGAATGGGAGAGATATCCACCAACATCTGCGTTTCTGGAGGTCGGACGCGTTTGCACGGAGAAATCCGGTCCGCAGAGTGTCGACAGATGCAGCGGCAACATCCCCATAATAAGGGCGCGAGAGGGAGAGAGATGGCGATAATATGGGTTGGGTCCGTTGGGGGCGGGACGGGGGCAGTTTTTGAGCGGAACGAAGGGGCAGTGGATGGCATCCACGTTTACGGGGCCAATGCTAATGACTACAACAAGTCCTGCTTTCTAGTTGCATGCGGAAACACTCCGGAGGTCCATACTGTATGTCGGAGCGGCAGGGGTGGTGGGAGACGGCACCCTCCGCGCGGGGAGGGAGCGGCATTTTCTCTTTCCTGCGCGCGCACTCACCCCGATTTCTCCACTCCTCCTGAGGAGTCCTCTCCTGACCCCGCCCTCTCCACTCCCCCCTCCGCCACCCGCACTGCTGGGCACTCATTAATTCGAGACGCGGTTGCGATCGAGCGCGTGTTCGAAAACCTTGTCCCCACCAAAAAGGTCCTTCCTTCTAAGGAATTCAAACGAATATCAGGTTTAACCTCTCCTCCGCTGCTGTTTTGCTCACCCCCACACTTTCTTCTCCGCCCTGCACCATTCCGTTCCTTCGCATTCTCTTCCCGTTGGCACCACCCACCTCCAGCACCGCGCGACCGTTTCGAAGGAAGTTCTGGGGGACAAATATTTTCACGTGGACCGGAGCTCGAAGCGTTTCCACCGGACGATTAGCGGAATAGCGCTCTGATTCCCGATTGTTTCTGTTCTCCGTTCTCCATCATCGTCAGTTAAGAGTTCTGAAACAATAAATCCGAAACAACCTCAACAACAGATTGATTCGATGAGGTCCTCCACCCCAGTCCTCCCCGCTTCTCCGTTACATACCTCGTTTGAAATGCTTCCGCCACGTGTTCCTTGGCGGTCAATTCTGTCAAGCCGGATAAAAGTTCCTTCCTTCATTCATTAGATAGCCAACAAACGTTCTTGACTTCAACCTACACCACATTTAGTTTGTTTCAGGGTTCAACAATCAGTGAAACTGCCTTAGGCACACTTCGCCTCCCTTATTTAAAAATATTCATGCTTCCTCCCAGTCATGGCGCCATGCGCACGACGTCGACTACTTGGTGGCATGATATATCTAGCAGTTCGTGTACATCTTGCTTACTTTAAGGCCTCTAATATTTCCACAGGAAAAGATGACGCCTCGGTAGCTTAATTGGTTAAAGCACCTGGCCGGAAATCAGGGGATCCGGGATCGAGTACCGGTTAAAGCGAATGATTTTTTTCTCTGTAGAAATTCTGCTATTGTGAAATTTCAGCGAGTAACGCCATTTAGGTTCTCGCGGCCAGTTCGCGGGCCTTCAACTTTCCCCCTTTACTCACGTTCCCCCTTACCGTACCCACACCCCTTATCCAGAATTATATATAATGACAGAATAATACAGCCTGACCTGAAGGTAGTACCATGCAATGAAACCCGGGTAGTACGAAAAAATATCACCAGTGGAATTACCAGATTTTATTAATGTCCACATAGTCAAGCCTAAAACTAATAGTTATATATATTTACTTCCAATTTGTTAAATCCAGGGGTGGAGTACCTTATGTGAACCAGTCCTTTTGCAATCATATGCAGGAAGACGATGAAACTAGGCACCGCGAGCTCTCCAGCGTAAATGAGGCAGTGTAATCCGCAACCGTAATGTTTAATTTTATCTATTTTAATTTTGTAGTCACGGAAGATTAGCTAAAATAATTGGAATAAAGTCTACACTTTGTAGCACCTGCGTGTCGTATGTTACCCAAATATATAGTTTGACTAAATACGACCTCATAAACATGAATTATGGCCTTCTGAACTTAATAAGGTTCCTGGACGAATCCCTGAACTATAACCAATTTATAACATTTCCGAATTTCCACTAGAAGGCGATTAACAAGTTAAAAATATTTATTTATATAATTCGATTCTAAGGTTTTTGAGCAATAACTAGAATTTTCCTGGTCTCCAAAATGACTGGCTGCCTCCAAAACGTAAACTCATCGAGTGTTAGCCCTTAAGTAATGAGAATTAATTCCAAATGAAGGTTCTCTAATAATTTCTTTACACCATGCATTTTCTGAGCTGGATAATTTTACAGTAATTTAATTCCTTTAAAATGCTTTATCAATCGCAGCAAGCATTTCATTTTTTCCTATTATGGTCGTCCTTAAGTTTCAATCCAAAGTCGTTATTTTATAAGTTTTTCTACAAAATGTTCCCATAGATTTCCATAGATTTTAATCCGATCATACACGCACTTCTATGTCATTTACACTTAATACTTGCGGTTTCACCTCATATTTTCATACATAATGGATAAACAATACAGCGTATATTTTTATCTCCAACAGATAAAATATATCTATCAAATGAGACAGCTTCGATAAACATTCTCAATGCTGCGCAAGCAAATAATAAATTAACCTCTGATAAGCTTCACATTTCAATAAGTCTGTTAATATATTATTATCTTCCACGCATAAGGTAAAACATTTGAAATATTAGCTCCTTCGCCCAATGATAATTACAGATATTTTGAAGGTCTTATCACTTATGGTAAAGAAGCCTCGGCTCAACCAGAGAATATCAAATAAATGGAAAGTACTTGAGTTCAGTTACTTAGTAATAACTACCCAAGGCCCATGTTCGGTTAAACATGCAAAATACCATTACTTTAACTGCAAATGGCTGATTCCTGAAGGGGTTGCGACTAATATTAGAAATGCACGAAACTTTATTCAACCAGATTCAGGTCCTGATGCAGAGCGACCACCCGATTATTCTCCACATTTCAGGCTGTTTGAAAAATTGTAACGAAGGAAACACAACTTCAGCTCCCTCCACCTTATTCAGGCATATTTCTTTAAAAAAAAGAAATTACTCTTACCTCTCTCTCGTATTTATTACCAGCAGCGGCAGGTAGCACCACTTTCCATTCTCCGTGTCAACGCTAAGATGAGTCATTCTGTCACCATAACTTCATGACTAGCTGCTCCACCATAGACGACTGCATAGCAAAAGGAAAGTTGAAGTTAAATCAGTCTTATCTTGAAAATGTTTTAAACAACATCGTTTACAAAGTCGTTCGTAATGTAAGATCCGCAATGCATTCGACGTGTGAATTTCATTCATTTCTCTAATGTGAGTGGATATTACTTCATATAGGAGAGGACCTTTCCCTTCCATTCCCATCCTT
Source organism: Platycnemis pennipes (assembly GCA_933228895.1). Taxonomy (NCBI): domain Eukaryota; kingdom Metazoa; phylum Arthropoda; class Insecta; order Odonata; family Platycnemididae; genus Platycnemis; species Platycnemis pennipes. Next base: position 123,536,938 of record OW121851.1, on the reverse strand, counting down.
ATACCTTCCCTCCCGGTCTGAAGCGCCTATTAGAGCGGAAACAGACTTGAAAACACCCACGCATGTATTACTTCATAAGTAGCAGTAGTTGTTATTTAATAGGCCATGTCAACTAACATTTAAGGGCGTTGAGATACCATTTAGTGTGAGAATGAGAATAGGTAGAAATTTTTTGACCCCAATGGATAAGGTTATATTGCACTTACCTATACCCTTATCCTAAAACAAACACAAAAATCTTGCCCGAATAGGAAATTGCAGGTATAATAAAATATTATACTGTGATATAAAAATTTACCATGCAGTAATTCCAAATGGCTCTTTTGGATTCTTCATGAAATTTTATTTATATCTTGCTATTTATTAAAAATTTTAGATTAGGAAATTTAATCCTTGAGCCCCATCAGCCTATCAGACCCTATCAGCCCCAGTCGACAGGTCAGCAACGTCAGCCAGGCTACCTAATGCCCACGGGTTTGAATCCCGGAATCCCGCCTGGGGAATGGGTGTTGCGTTTGACTTAAAATCATGCTTAGCATAAAGTTAAGCAGTGAGATATATCAGTAGCAGCAGGAGAATTCTCTGGTTGAAAAACTTTTAAATCTCAGGTTTTTGAAAGAAGAGAGATGAAGAATGGTAGAAAGCATTAGGAGCCGTTTTGTATCAATCTACTGACTACCCAACAAGCCAGCTCGAGGGTTGTGTCTGGGAGTGAGTTGTCACCAACATGCACTCCTTCAAGGTGTGTTCAACCCGAAGGTTGGTCTTTGATAGGTGAGAGTAGAGCTCACCCTGTACTAAGACATTGGCGTGTGAAATTCACACATTCACGGTGGGGGGGCCAGTTCCTTCCTCTGGGCCACCTGCGATTTCCTGCGAAGTTCTGACACTCAGAAAATCAAATTGCGAGGATTTTAGGTGGGGCGTCCAGAAAGGGATGCCCGGGATTTGGACCCTCCGGTCGGTAGTTCATTTAGTAAGGTTCGTATTGAGTAAGTTCGGTAGTTATCTCATTCGTTCTCAATGCAATAAACTAATGTATTTCGATTTTTAACCTAAGTGGTGTGGATCGTAACTGGAAAATCTTCCATAGAAGATATAATACCTACCTGTATAGTGCCCTGTTTGTTTTCACTCCGCGAGTCTCTGCTACGAGAAAGCAATCGCTGTTTTTTAAAGAAGAATGCCACCATAAGAAAGTCAACTAAAGCGAATTCTCGGATTCTGTTTTTTTAAATCCCTTTTCAGCTTTTGCTTCGATTAAGGGACGGCTAAAAGCATCAAAACAATGTATTTTCTTCATTTTTTTCTAAAATAAACGTCTGTTTCCGCAGCAATATGGAACCCAATGGCGTACCTAGGATTTCCTTCTGGGGGGATTTTCTTTAATATTTATGTTCATCATCATAAAATGATATTTATATTATTATTCACTAAGACAATAATTAAATGGGCATTCTCTTTTCGTGAAGAAAATTCAACTATATTTTTCGGCCTAATAAGCAAAATTCTAAACGCTAGTGCAAAATATACAAAATATAGTAAATTATGGGAAACGGTAACAGAATTAGTAGTGAAATGATACATTGGTATCGTTCCACTACTACCAAGTGAAGAACGTGATCATATTTTAAACGTGCTCAGGGGTAAAGCGTGCGTAGAGCGTTAAACATATACCAAGCGATAGAAGTGATAATTTACGAATTCAGGTAAACATGTTTTTTGAGGGTTTAAACCCTAAAACTCTCTACGCCACAGCCTATACCGTGTAGTGATGTCAGAAGGCGTTTCAAGTCACGTGACTTTCCAGAATTTACGGGAACCATTTTAATAGGGTTTCATAATAACAATCGTTGTGGTTGGCATCGAAAATTTTGCTTATATATTTAAATTTGGGAGAAAATTTCGTATCAAAACACGAAAGACAAATGTCATGCATATTCCCCATTGTCATAATACTTAGCCGGAAATCAGGGGGTTCCGGGTTCGAGTCCCGGTCAAATCGGATCAATTACTTCGCGGAAATTCTGCTATTTTGCATTTTCAGTGGGTGAATCCGCTATAGTATTCTCAGCTAGTTCGCAATCCTTGAAACTAGAAACATTGGATTCCTGAGACAATTCACTTGAGAGAAAAAGCGAAATTGAAGAAAGGTCTAAATGAGCGAATGGACCTTTCTCGCTGTGCATTTCTTCCGAGTAATCCTCTTCCAAGTGCGGCGGCCATTTGTCACTCCGCAGCCAGACGCACGCACTCACTCTCGGGACTAGCACGCACCGACGCCGGCGTAACCACGGCGACGGAGACTCGCAGAAAGGCGTCGCGCTCCGTGTCCTGGCGACCCCTTTCCTTCCCTCCCTCCCACTAACCCCTCCCCCCCCCTCTCTCTCTCTCTCTCTGGGGATTAAAGCGGACTAAATGGCGAGCGATGACCCACGCAATGATTCACTCGGGAGAGGATGGCGGAGCCTGCAGCCGCGGCCGGCGAAACTTCAGTCGGTGGGACCAGCATCGCCTTGGATTGCCCAACGGCGCATCTGCCCGCCCTAAGCGACTTCCACCCGCAGCGGTGGGAAATGCGGGAAATTCGACGGGGCTTGCCGAATGGTACCGCGGCGAATGGTTTCAGCCGTGCGTTTCAATTGAATTTTCGTCCGCTCGATCGAGAAAGGGATAGGTTAATTGAAATCGACCATATTTCGTTAGCAAAAGTCATTCCTCCATGCACGACAGTTGTAGTTAATTATTGATTGAATCAATTACATAAAACCATTAATTTTCTCAACGAAATAATGAGTTTTTCCTGTAGGCAAATATACTTGCAATGTGATTACAAAAGATTAGCTCTTACTAACAATTTTGATTGATTACTAAATTCGAACAAAAGGCACTCATATTGTTTTAAATACGCTAAAATGTTAATTTATTTATAGGCTATGCCAAATAAAGCGCAGTGCTTAACCGTAATGGTGATCGGATGGTGAGACTAGAGACCACAAAATACTTTGCAACTCAACGACATGTGAAATTTACACATTGGGATAGGGTAGACACATCTCTATATCTGTGGGTACACAAGTTCCTCTTCCTTAATCCCCTGTGGTTTTTCCTAATACATCTTGATCCCAGAAAATAACACAGCTTGGGTTACCTGGACGAGTCCAAATAGGTTAAACCCGGGAACTCTTGTCAGTAACTTAACCTTCAACCCCCTGGTTAATCACGCCCTGGTAATAACAATAAAAGGGTAGTTTCCTTCATCAAGAGAAGCAGGATTCATTAATTACGATTTGTGCCACACCCTATATGTACTCATTGTATAAACAGTATTTGTAGCAATAAATCCAAGTTTACCAGAAAATTAAATGTTAATTTTAATACCCACAGACTCTGCAAATGACCTGCTGTGATGAGGACTCCAGATGTACACATGTACATGTACACATCATTTATGGACCCCAATGAAGTTAAGGTAATTCGCACAGGGGACCTGTTGGTTATTAGAAAGGCGATCGGCCTCTTTGGGTGAGTGTTTGTAAGGTAGCAGGCACAATGGACCAATAGGTTTAAGTGCCACGGGGCCTCCCTATGGGAACCCCCTTGTCAATACAAATAATCCATCTTAGTAAGGAAGAAGAAATATCTCTTTTTATTATCAGCTCTCTTTACCACCTACCTGTATTTATTTTTTAAAAATATCTAAGGATGTCAAAAACTTAAATAGGCATGAGTGGCATGCATATTTTACGTCAACAGAACAAACTTTTTTTTTATTATCGAAGAAACATTTAAATGCTATTTTTAACTAAACAATATAGTTTAAAATACACTACTATGTGTAAGAGTACACCGCAATAATTAACATTTGACTGACTTCAACGTTAATAGTTGGAATTTGGTGCAATTGGCCTTTACACTTAATTTTTTCCCATACATGAACAAATTATTATGACTCTTATTATCTACCACATTTTCTTGCCTAGCATATATATTCTTAGATTTGTCTTGGAAAATATGATTGCATCAGAGTAAATCGTTCAACAAGGAGCTAAGTGGAAGAGAAGCACTCTATTTTAACATAAATTAAACATATTACTACGATAACTATGACTGGAAGATAACTAATATAGTGGAGTTCTGCTAGATACCGGAAAACCACACATAATAATAATTGCAATCACAGTAATGAGCAAATGTCTCACTCTCAGACACTACCTTTTTTTAAGAAGATGGAGAAAAACCTTCTAGGAAGCATTGTTGATTGGTTCATACTATTTAGTCCTTAGTAAATGTAATTCGTCCAATGCATCTACTCGCCAGTTAATTTTTGCATTTCTCAGCATATGAATTGTCTATAACGCATATCAAAGGCGTGTAGGATGGATCAAAAATGGATAATTTTATGCAATGAAATAGGCATAAAAAATATGGTTAAATAATTTATACTATTAGGTTTGGAATGGAGATTAACTAGCCTTTTTTGAAAGGAAGTTTTAGAGAACTTTTTTTGATACTAGCGATTTGCTCTACTGAGACTTGTAACTGGAGCAAATACATTTAATCGGGAATAATACTTTATTCCAAGCTCCAGCAAAACATGTTTGAAAATGTACGCAAAATCATTAGTCGCGTAGTAATGATGAAAAATTGTGATGATGGTCCTCTGTTTGAACCTTGGCTCGTCATATTCTCAAGAATGCATCGTAAATTGCCTACACTCTACCAAAGGATGATAAACCAATTACCGCATTTAATAGATGTAAATACCATGTTAATTGGTGTAAGTACCAGGCAGATTCGATACAGGAGTAAGCGAATAATAAAAAAATCAAGGGGTAGAATAAACACTCTTCCATTCAAAATGACAGGTTAAGGTTTCAATGGACACAAAAGAGTAAGGTAAACGAAAGCCTCGTCGAATTCAAACCTGAAAAGAGAGAAGCATCAAACCAAAATTCAATCAATGGGCCATAAACTTTCGAGCATTAATAATCGGAGCGTATCAGATGCAAATTGAGGATCAATGAGCGACCGAATCCTTTTACAGAAGAACAGCTCAATGATAGGTGGGACGTCACCTTGAAGGTAACACGTGCAATGATGTTATCATCCAATATTTATATGAGACCGCGATTCAAAGAGGTAGGCAGATGCCCGAGATTTGGATCTCAGGTTCAAAAAAGGATCGGTTCCACCAGCGGCTTTTGTCCGAAACTCAACGTTGAAAGATTGATTGAAATCAAATCAGTTATCTATTCACTTGTGCCACAGTCTTACCTTCGCATCTCGCGATGATACTTCCGGCAGGAGGCGAACGGTATTTTACACAAAAACGTGATCAATTAAACTATGACAGATTTCCTTTCCCCGGTAAAAATAATCCAGGAAAATACAATGCTATTTTTTTAATTGCTCATGCAAAATGGCAATTGTTTCAGGTGGTAAACTTAATGAGTGGAAAAAGCGTTTTTTTCTGAAAAAAACTGACTGCGTGGAACTTAATCGCCAGATATCTTACAATAAAACAATAATTCGAATTTCACGCACATCGATAATTTCGGTATAGGATGGCAAAGTAATTCTCGTGAGATTTTTCATTAGCAGCACTTGGTAGTATTAATTCAGCAAATCGTTTTTATGAATCTAAAATGGATTTCAACAAGTATTACCGTTGATTTCATGGGGGTATAAACACGTGTAGTGCTTTCCATACTAAGATGTGTTTATACATTCAATCATGAAAATATTCCACATTTGAGATCACCATCATTTGAATATAATAATATTGATATCTTCGGCCATTCATGATAAAATTTTATAATTTATAAACTTCTGTGACCCTCAATATGTAAAAAAAACATCATTGATATGCAAAAAGGAGTTAAAGTATCAGCACAGCAAATTTCTCAGTAATTCAAGAACGCCCAAGTCAGTCACTGGACAAATATTAGTTGCCAAAAATAAAACTCTTTTACAAACACAAGTGATCTATATTCATCTGATATCAAACACATATATTTTCACATTCCTCTAGCTGAAATTGGAGTCGTAGATATTTTTGGCACTTCTACATACGACCAACGATGAGAATTCTCTAAATTTATTCACAAACAAAAGTGCTAGCTACAATGGAATATAAGAATAACCCTTTGACTCATGACACGCATCACACATTTATGTTATTAAAGGAAAGATATTGCAATTTTCCTCAGGTAAAATTTTATTCCAACTAGTTTCGATGCTGCTACATCACTGTCGACTTGACAATGATGTAGTAGCATCGAAACCAGTTGGAATAAATTTTTCCTTGTGGAAAATTGCAATATTTTTCTTCAATATGGAGCGTTTCCACCACATCACACCTAAATCTGGTTTGTTATACTTATGTTTACTTAATCTCTATTAATTCCATGGTGAATGGGGCCACAGCCAATAGTTTGAAAACAAGGAATAGGTTGTTTATTTATATTTGTAAGTTTCTACATTGATGCACTCTCGCTCAGTAATGTGGCCAAAAATTATTACTAAAATTTTGCCAAGCAAGGCGGGAAAGAATGAGAGGCAAGTATTACTTTCTATGCACTCAATACTTTGCGGCGTAACTATGTGGAAATTCATGTTCAAATAAAGAATCAAGTAACTATGTATATTTCTACTTGAATTCAAGTGGAAATATTCATAGTTACTTGATTCTTTATTTTGTTACTTTCTAATTTTTTCCGTACTTAGCTTATCAGGTTTGCCATCATTTTATTTCGGATAGCGTTATTTGGAGCTTTCATTCTAGTTATAACGTGTGTATCGTACGCGCAGTAAAGAAAACTAGTGAGGAAAGACTGAACAAGATGTCAACAGCTTTCTTTTTCAAACAAATAATCGCGATCAACTGAGAAACAGTCTGGGATAGTGGCCTCCCTTTTGTAGATTGTGTTATTTTCCGTTACCAAGGAAGTCAATTTTAATCAATCATATCTCTTTTCTCCACTTATTACTTCTCCAAGCCTATCTCCTTCAAGTCGTCAGTAATTATATCGGCTCTTCGACCAAAACCTTAGGCGCGACTCGCGTAGGTAAATAAACACTTACTAATACCCAGGGAAAATAGCTCTCAGCAGTTGTTCCTCTGATCTCTTGAGATCAGAGGAACACTCAATACCTTCCCACTAAGTTGAGTAAAGTAGCCCATGGGAAGGGATTAATTCCATTCCTGAAGGTTCAACATTACGAACATGGTCACTGAATCGTGTACTTGAATAGTTCGAGAATGCTTCCCGCACTGAATAATCCCAAACGCAGTGTAAAAGCATACGAAAGAGTACTTAGTTACGCACCGGAATTAATCTCGAACGATTCGAGCACACCCCCGGGATCGCGTCGCTCTAGCAATGAAACCAGTCATCAGTAAGTAATATTGTGTATAAAAATTTGTAAAGCTTTTTTGATTTGTTGATCACTTGGAGGGGTAAGTAAAAAATATCTTCTTTGAAGCAATTATTTACCCTGTGAAAATCATTAAACTTAAATCTATTTCTCTACTTTGAAGAAATCTATGCGGGTTGCTTAAAAGAAAACATCCTCAGATATTACCGCCGTCAAAAATGGGGTTGGAATAGAAACTAGTAAATAACCAAACATACAATATCAAAATTAAAAACGCTTAAGTTTGAGAAGGAGAAGAAAGGAAAAGGATTTGGTCGTCCGCCAGTCCACCAGGTCCAACGTGCCTGCCTGCCTGCCTATGCGTAGATCACGGGTTCCAATTCTGGCTCTGGCATTGGTTTGCTTAAGTTTAACTAAAACATAGGTTCAATGGTACGAAATATCATGAGAAGTTGGAGCAACTAAAAGCCACTTCTACCAGGAAGAAGTGTAAGCCTTTTGCTGCCTCCAATGTAGGGTAACCGAGGAGGTAGGGACATAGCGAGTAGAAATGGATGAATGATGATTACCTTCTATAAGAACAAGTAATCACTGATAGAAAATAACACTATTCTAGATAAGGAAATAGTTAATAACGAATGTGTGACGTTTGGTTTTCTGCTGCTGAAAGACACGAATGGTGACAGAAACAGAAAAAAATAACACAGAGAGTTCGAAATGCGTGACACAGAATAATGACGAAGATGGCTTGAACTGACAGAGTGACAAATGAAGTTCTTAAAGGAAGAGCAGAAGAGAGAACCCGATGGGATGTATAGACAAAAAAGGAAAAAGCAAAAGTGAAAGTATCCAGCTGCATTAGAATTTCCTGAATGCCATTACAGAAAGAACCATCGACGGAGAGACAATATTCCGAGCGTGCCTAAATGAAAGATGCGAAAAATGGATAATACTTCCTTGAGGTACCACAGTGGATCTTTCACACATTGGACGACAGTGGACATTCACTAACTCGGTAATCAATTATGGCTGCTCTTTGTAGAGGTGAGTACATCAAGAAGTATCTGGGATAAATAACTTCCCGCTGAAAATGGTAGTTACGGGAACATAAAGCGATATCATAACATGAAGTTGTGAACGCAGACTTGGACTGCCTTCAGAAAAAACTAGACTCAGAATTCTGCATACGTAATACGTATTGACACCCCTTTCTTATATTTGCTAAAAAATTAGAAGGTTGCATGTACGAAAAGCTGTTTTACTGAAATATTTTTAACACAAAAAATATCCATTCACATCCATTCCATCTTCTTATCCACTTCGCCCCAATAACATCTTTCTTGGTATCAATGTCTCAAAATGTGTCCCATAAAATGGGAAGTAGTACTTTCATACTTTTCACCAAGACCTTCTCCCACTCTTGTTAGAAATTCTTTGCTTATCACTTCATAAATCCAAATAAATTTTATTTTCTTTGAACTAGTGAAACACCACATTTCATATGCTAACAGTCTACCCTTTTATGCGGCTGTTGTAGTCCTTGTCTTACTGCAATAAGACGCATGATACAAATATAGTTCCAATGAAGTGTTCCCTTACTTGCTTGAAAGCCTAAATATCCAGCAGTAAAAAGATTTCTCTTTATTTACAATGCCATTTTTGTCTGGGACATTTCTCTGACTACTTTATTATTTTGTTTTACCGATAATTATGCTTCTCTTAGATAGTCTTCTCCTTTTACATGATGTTGTCTTCGGAATGTATCATTGGCCTTATCCTCCGCTCTTCTGCTGCATAGCATATCTCCGTTTTTGTTGGCTTACATAACGTATACTCGTAGTAATAATGGATTTGAGTAGGCAATTCTCCGACTTTATGTAAGGTTTGTTGAAATAACCCGTTATGAGGTATCTAACCTAAGATTTGAATTCTTGATTTTAATGCAAGTCCGATGATGCTTAACCCCCTGCCACACACCCTAGTGTTAGCCTGCACGATATGGTGCAGACGTAGATGCTGATGCCTACTTCCACCTCGACAGACAACGGATTACGTTTTATTTCTCAGGACGACGAAACCCCGATGCGAGCCCGAAAATGGAATATCTCTCTCCCTCTTGGCGCAGTCAAGGTAAAGCTCGAGCCCCTCAGAAAAAAATAACAAATAATGAAAAAAGCGCCCTGACGTAACCGAGACGGAAGAAAGAGAGGGATAAGGAAATTTTTCCGAAAGACATCTACACTGAAGTTGGGTACGGCCCTGTGCGTGACGTCAGAGGCTCATAAAAATTTATTACTCCAGGTAAATAGATTCGGTTCAAGCCTGTAAGGTGAAATAACCATAATAAGGGACTGAAGAAAAGACTGAAAAGCTAAGAGGGAGGAAAACTAAGAGGGTTCACTCTAGGGAGGAGTAGGAAAAAGGGTGAGAAAACGGGAGGTATGGGGTAAAAGGAAGGGGTGGAGTCGCAGTTTGCGAAGGGGAATGGCATTAAGGGTGGGCGTTTGTCGTGGGCGACCTCCGAGAGACACGAGGTGAAAATAAAATGAGCGAAAAGAATTGGCAAGTTCAAAACCGCCCACCATGCCCAGTTGTCGCCTTCTGCGACGCCCACCTCGGAAGCGAAGCTCTACCAACCACCGCCGCCGACGCCGCTAGCTCGTCATTCTCGCCGCGGTTTACGTCTCGGTTCGTCAGCAGCGGAGAAAAACAAAAGAGTGAGAGCTTCTAGACTGCCTGGCTGCTTGCCCACCGGAATGAAAGTTACGCACACACACACACGTACGTACTACATATATCATCTATCCGGTGTAAGGAAGGTGGATGTGCCACCAAAATTTTTCGAAAAATGGATTCTTTCTCGTCTTTTTCTCTGTGTTTTCCTTTCTGCTTTCCAATATATGAACAAAATAAGGAGTCTGAAGATAAAAATAGCCTGAAGCTATGAAACTTGAAAGTAACATAGACAGAAGAAGGACAAAACAAAACAAAGATACTTCGCTAATTTTCGCAAGTTTGAACCCGTCTTCAGACCATCGCAGAAGAAATTGCCCCAGTCTCTTCCGTGACACTTACGAGTAGATATATACCTATGGCATGCGTGAAGCACACCAAAGACACCACGGTAATTAATAGGACCTATTACGTGTCTCACGTTTGTTTTTTTTTATCTTTTTACGTCCGTCACGCCGGTGACATTTACATTTGATCTTTTTTCTCAGGGAGAATTTTTCACGGACACTTAAACGTGCATACAAAGAACATGAGCATACAGAGCTCATGGCTGGTATAAGCTACGTTATGACTAACACCTTAAAAATTTCAAGACTATGGGAAACCAATAGTTTCTCGAAGAGGAAGTTCAAACCATTCTATTCTTTCACGAAACCATTCTTTCAAACCTCTGCCTCTTTCTCCCAACGAAGATATATGAAAATATACAGAAACGAACGCAAGCCAAAACTGGAGTCGGATCGCATTCCCATCGTACTCCTGACTCCCTGCCCGCGGCGTGACGAATGCCGGGGCCCGTGACCAATTTTTTTCAGTCCATTTCAACAAACATGCCCCGGCATGTGCTTATTTTGTCTTGAACGTAAATAAATTATCAGATGACCAACCCGTAGACCACCTACGGGGCCATATGAATGGACATGACAAGCGTAGGAAATACCTGGCATAGAGGTTTCGCATCTGTCATTGATCCTCGGCGGCAGCCGTAATTATGTCATGTCCACCCTGGCAATACTATTACCAGAGCAAACATGACACAGGCTAATAAATAAAAAGTTCAGAGAATGTCACGTTCCACGAATATGGCACGTCTACTCTCGCAATAAAACTAACAGAATAAACATGGCACGACAATTTCTGGATAAGTAAGAGATTGAAAATTTCTTTTTGATAAAGAGTATAATTTCTGCCATCTACTGTGGCTTCGGTACAACTGTCCATTTGTAGTATATTATCTCCGTAATTCTTCTACTCGTGGAAATTTTAACTGCTAACTCTGTACTCAAATTTGAAGTACACGACTTAAAGGTTATTATGGAAAAAGAGAGTACTTATGACACAAAAATTACACTACTAGTAGGATGCACTTGGAAGTGCATTTTAGCAAAGTCGCACTTTTTTTCGGTAAAATACAAGCATAAATACATAATGTAACCTGTTTTCACGCGTGCAAGCAAGAATTCACCTTCTCCGTGTAAAGTTAAGTTCTTCGGAATCAAATCAATCTTCATAATCTCGAGACTGCCGTTTTTCATTTTTTTGCAATTAGCCATAATCCATTGAGCAATTGAGGCTGGGACACAATCAACGAAAACGGACGGCGTGAGTTTGGTTGATGTTTGGTGATCTTCCCCTCTGTCATACACCCTCACGGTGTTTTTCAGGGTATTGCGCAGATGTAGATCAGTAAAATTAACTTTGTCGGAACTGCTCTAACTCCACTATTCGAGCTTTATGCTCTACATTTGCCACACCCCTAACTACTTTCCGGTTCATTACCATAGTTGCCCCATGCTCATTCAAACCCCTTCACTATAACTTACACATGTTACAACATAAACTCATTAACCTTCCTCAATTGATGAGATAACCGTTAAATGGTGTAGTATGCAATCATAAATTGGAAAGTAGTAGCCTGAAATTCGAAGAAATCATTATTTCATTAGGAAAAAGGAGATTATGGAGACATCATTTTTTGTAAAAGAAACAGCAGCTAATCCATTTTTAGAATTAGAAGCAGGATAAGTAAATCACTTACGCAAAACATTTTCTCGCCTAGTAAGGAATCTGCAATGAAAGATCCAAATACTGAGCTGCTAATTACTTGTTAATACCATAGAATTAGTGCTGTCAGGGAGATATTTCTCTCGGCTTCGATACCTAGAAAAATATTGACATCCTCTTGCATAACAGATCGCTACGATCTGTACGCATTAAAGTATTATCCTTGATCGCAATTTATTGATGGATTTAGACCGAAATTGAAGGGAAATTTTCTATTAGAGAGATATTCGGTCAGTGCTGCATGAGGCACCAAGGTGGATTTCTTTTAGTATATTACAAAAATGCGTTTCATGGAAACGGAGATCTTGATTATCATCATCGTTAATCGCAAACCTCAGTGAAACCGAAATCAGTCCTTGAGGAAAATATCTTCGTCATTTTGAACCGGCAGATGCTGATAAGTAGCGAGTAGAAGAATGTGAAGTATTACCTATCTCTGGTTACATCATATCTTAATTCCATTAAATTAAACCGCTATCCACGGACTATAATTTAATTAGGGTGTTTTCAGGTTTCATGATAAAATAGTTGTAACCAAAATAAATTAAGATAGGTCATCAACATACCCTCTTTACATAAAGTTTCTTCTGAGGTGCTTGATCGGTAAAATTCATATCATGGCTCACCTCAATTTTATCTGTTTTCAATCTAAAAATAAAGACATAACAGCCAGCAGCCCTGAGAAATTTAAATTCTGTCTCAATACTCTTCCTGTTCACGGTATTCACTCTTAAACATTATCAAAATAGACATCATGAAATGAGAAGACAGTTTTGAAAAAGGAACTCTGGGTGTGAGGCATGTTCCAATCACTTGAATAAAATTACAACCCTTATAGTTATGACAGTAAACAGTGAAATAATTTAATTTGGAGCGTTTATATGATATTTCAAGTGTGAACATAGCAAACATGTTCACATTAACTATATCATATTTTAAAGCATAGACGTGTCCAGCGGGGGTGTACCCACCTTGGTAAAAATATATTATTATAAGTATTCTACCGGTGAAGGTAGGTTTAAATGGACATTTAATTCTTCCCACCCCCTAAATTTCACACGATGTCCCCATTCAGCCCCTCATACCTCCTGCCACCCATCATTCCATCCAAGCTACCCGTTCTTCTCCTCCCTCTTCCCCGCTTACCCAACGCTCTTCCCTCAATCACCTCCTTCAAAACACCATCCCATTTTACAAAAAAAAATATATACTAGTTTTAAAATTCCCGGACCCCCCGTTTACATGGGGGTTCGGTGATGACCCCTCCCCCCCCTTTCAGACGCTTCTTGAAACGCTAATGTTTTAAAGGGCAATAGATCCTGATATTCCAAATAAAAACTCATAAAAATCGAATATAAGATAGTAACTTATATGGAAAAACACCTTTGGGCATTTTTAGGACGAGAGCAGAGTGTACTATAATGGTAATTATGATTCAGTGCGGATGTGATTTCTATAATCAAGAAGTCTGTACTCTATCAGGGTTTTTACAGGGAAAAAAGGCAGTCACCTTGATGGGCATCGAACTCGGAACCCCCTTATATCCAAGCAAGCGCCTATCCGGCCGGAAGTAAAGAGGGTTCTAGGTTCGAGTCCCGGTCATGGTGAATGACTTTCTTCTGTGGAAATTCCGCTATTGTGTTTATCACCGGATAACTCCTTTAAGTAATTCTCGGCTAACTCGCAATTCTTGAATTTGAACTTTTTACTACATACTTTCTTTGAGTTGATCAATTTCGTTAATGATGCTGAGAGATTATAAGATGGAAGGTGATCAATATTTTTTTATCTTAAAAAGAAATCAGTGGAATTGTATGCTGACAATAATTATTTTCACCAATTATCTTCAAATTTACTTTTCGGAAATCACTAAACATTTTTAGAATTTCACAGGAGTAATTTTGGTAGCAAATTTGCAAAAAAATGGGAAATTCGTGAGAAAATCCCACTCTCTTGAAATCAAATTCTAGTTTGCAATAATGCATTAGTACATTTTGACCAGCCTTGACACCGATAATTCGATATTTACCGCAATGCAGTCCTAAATAGCATGCAGATCACGTCGGTCGACGAGACTCGATACAGGTTTCCATAGGTTAAAAGCTATTATACGAGAACCACTATCAATTTATGGTAAGCCAATAAAAATTGACGCTTTAGAATCAAGACATTTAGGAGGCAGACTATCTCCTTTTAAATCGAAATGGATGGGTCAACCAAATGCACCCATGGTGCTGGGGAGATGCTGCGAGCCATTCAGCTTTCACCATCAGCCACCCCCTCTCCCGATGTGGGATCTGGTGTTACGGCCGGGTCTCAAAATGGTAAAAATGTGTAATTCACGGAAAAAACGACAAAGCCGCGCTGGTAGCGCCAAGTGGTAAAGTTGCGAGGCGATGAAAAAGGATCTGAGGATGGGCACGCAGCTATGAAACAAGAGAAGGGAGGGCAGGGAAACGGAGACTAGCGAGGTGGAAGGGTAAATAAGTCCATGAAAATCGCGAATTGGTTATGAAAAGGATCTTCCAGCATAAAATCAAGGAACGCCCACTCAAAGTGATCGGTTGACCGTCGTTGGATGCCACGCAAATGCTACGGGTAAATAATTTTACTTTCCGAATGTTACCCATAAAAAAATCGCTAAAATTCACCGCTTATTTCGCTAAGAGGTTTGCTGAGAATATTCTACACTGGGATATAAATTAAATCCTTAAACTCGTAGATACAGTCATAATTTTTAAAAGAAAGGAGAGAGAAAGAGTTTCTCTCCTGGTAATTGCAAAGGTAAATTAGAATAAGAGCCAATGGCTTTGCAGTCCTATTCTTCGCAACTCCTGAAATAAAATTAAATTTACCCATCTCCCAAATGTACGTCATTTCCAAAAATGATATCTAGTTACAATCCCAAATATACCATTTCTTTGCCGATTTCTATCGATGTGTGAAGCGTTTATAATCTTAACGCTCATCTTCGCTGAAATCACTAAGAACCTTCGCTGAAATCACAAAGCGTAGATTAAAAAATAAAACTTTCCTCTTGGACCACGAAGGGGAACTGAGTATTCCTATAAAGATATCCAATACTGCAGTTAGATGCTGCTAAGTTCCTCCTGATAGTATCACCAGTTCATCCAGCATTCTAAGTGCACTACAGCTCGGCAAAAATCGCAGCGTGCCAATTTATGCTTAAAATCGTTCAGGAAGTTGAAAAATATTTGAGAGAGGAACAAATCCTCTCTTAATTCAAAATTTCAAGAAGTGATTCTGCGCTCAAGCGAAAGAGCCATCTCATTATAATTCTGTTAATAATAAGCAGATGATATGTAAAATCATAGATAACAGCGAAATGAATTCTCAAAGAAGGATCAAACTAAAATCTGTTGACCGGCCTCCATAAATTCGGCAGAATAATTCAAATCAGCAGACTCAAACGTATAAATCACAGTTATAAAAAAGTTATTGCCAAAAAGATGGTTACTATTTTTTACCGCCTGAAGCGATCAAAAATAGAGCAACTAACAGCACCTAATTACCAGTACATACATTCTTATCAGTGCATTATTCCAACATTCTGATGGGCTAACATAATTTTCGCAACGCATTTGGCCTCTGGCATAAAAAGCCTGGCGCAATGCGAACGGTGAGCAGAAAATTCACAGAGGTCGTATAAAAGAGCACAAGGAGCTTTGCCCATTAAAATGACAGGACTTCGTTGATACAAACATCCAAAAATCAAGTATCAAGAACGTTTGATCTCCTTAAAAAATACCACGTTCAATTTTCAACTAAGATCCCTTGGAACTTTGGCGCTATCTTTGACGTTATCTTTACCCGAAATGGACCAGCAGTTATTGATAGAAAACCAGATAAAGGGGCTAGTACACCACCATTATTTGACACGACGGAAATTTTGATCCGATAACGATTCTTTCGATATGATAATGAGATCAATCCTCTGATCTGAGGAGATCATTAACTATACAACACACAAGCGTAGCGAAATCCATGACAAAGCGATAGAAATATATGCCACAACTGGACTACAATTATGATGATAGCCAATAGGGAACCATAATGGGCAGTGTTAGGCAATGCAAGTGAGGCAAGGCTGCCCATTATCACTTTTTTACTGTGTTTACAAAGAAGAAATAGTTAGATTTTGCAGGTAAATTAGTAGAGTAGGTGAATCTAGTCAGCACGAGCGGATGAACAAGCGTTTGTGGGTATGTCAGCAAATGAACTACACGAAAATATCAGTATCTTAGATGTGCACGGTGAGAAATACGGAATGAAAGTCAATCAATGAAAGTAATGCGTAAAACAAGGTTAAATTGAATAACTATCAAGATTCACAAGCGTACTATAAGAGGCGGAGTGTTTTACAACTCACGGGGAATCATACTTGGAAATGAGTTCAGTCTTAGAAACATCAGTGGAAAACAAGCACTGACAAAGGAAGCAATCTCGAAGACAAGGGAATTAATGAGGAGGTCTTTAAGTAGACCTACGTGGAAAAGACCAGCCAAAAGTCTAAAAAAAGATTGGCGTTTTATATTTAAAAAATATGGTACGTACTGTAAAAAGAAGATTATCAGAACTTGGAAGTCCTCTGAAAATGTGTGAGTTGGGATGAATGGATAAGGTTAGCTAGATGGAGAGGAAGATAAATTAGGTTGCGATAAATATGGTAGCAGAGGAAAGTTGTCCAGAAAAGTTAGAAGAAGGTAACAAGAGTAGAAACATTTTTAGAAGTAACAGTAAGTTGAACATTTGTTGGGGAATTGGGGGAACATTTGTTGGTAAACGCTGAGGAGATGGGGAGGGAAATAATACGCATGATGAAAGCAGAAAATTTATAAGAACCCAACCAAAGTGGAAACCGCGGTTGAGCTAGGAAGGAAGGAAAGAGACGAAATTAATGGGTGAGGAAGGAGGAATAGCAGGAAGAGATTACAAACCTACCATGTTGGTTAAAATACTCCTGGATATAGGCGTAACACACCCGATTAATACAAAGTAAAACTGCCAGAGATGCGGGGCTTAAGAGTGGCTAGATTCCAGCAATAAAAATTCTCTGTTACCTTACTTGGGAGCTAAATGTGGTAACTCAACTTCTAACCAAGATAATCACTACTGATGCCCACGCAAAAATAAGACAGCTCATCCAATGCACAAATAGTAGGTATCTGTGAACACAGCCGGGGAAACGAACGAAAAATTAGATTAATAGCCACAAACCCCATTATTTCCTAGAAAACAACCTTCCAAACCGATATAACATGACTGAATATATTCACATTTTGCCGTGAAAGACTGTAATTCAGCCGCTTTCCACAAGTGCTTAACTCGCAAATAACCTGTCATTACCTCAAGAGGAGATAAGCAAATTACGTTCAACTCCTACGAATGCACACAGACGCATTCAGGACGGAATTGTGAATTTTCCACGATCTTATTTCTCTCACTGAGAGCAGAATACTCTCAAAACGCATGAGACGGAAAATTAGTGCTATTACCACCATCACCACTCATCATTGCCAATATCTGACTTAAGTCTTAAAAAAGCTCTCCTCACAATTCTCCGGCCAACTATCTCTCTCCTGAAAGTGCTTTTTACACCCATGACTACTCGTCCAATGCATATCCTCCCAAGTATTTCTCTTCATTCCTTCTCATTGACTTTCCCTCCATGACAGTCTTCATAAGATTATTATACCTAAAGGCGTATTGCATTCAATAGTGAAAACCTTGCATGCAGATAACAATTGAATTTGGTACACCAGGAAAATGTCAGGTAGCAGAAAGCCATTTCAAATTGATTACATTAAATTGAAGCAGAAATTCAGCAACTACGTCACAGCCTGCAGTTGAAATCCGAGTGAGGATTTTGATAGTGGCTTCAACCAAGAGGCGACGAAATGTCAAGTGATATCCAAAATCTGAAAAAAATACTAAGAATCGATATCAATTAGTTCTGATATTGAAACTAAATTAGCGAAAACACAACATATAAGGGGGTACCCAGAAAAACCGGAATCGTTTTGCAGAGTGTGGTCCATTTGTAATGAAGACTTCGGCTGCTAGGGGTGTGCAGCTCGAACCCTTCGGCTGTCATTAATACATGTTGCAATGTTGAGAGAGGTCCTATGTAGTGCCTGTGAATTTTGTAGTGAGAGCTGTTTTGTGCACGTCTCGTGTTTTGGCATGGCGGATTCTTATGAAAAATGTGCGGTCATAAAATTTTCCTCCCTGCTCGGGAAAAATGCTGAGGAAACTTTTAATGCTGAAAACAGCTAAAAAATAGAATGCTTCAGGAAAAACCCAAGTGTATGAGTGGTTTATTGGTTTTTTGGTAATTGGTAAAATGTCACCAATTAAATCAATCGTTGACGAGCACATATTGTAGAACAATTTCATCGTAAAACGGAGACGTTGAAACCAGTAAAGGTCAATAAATACAAAATGTGTGGAAAACTACAAAGTCTTTCAAATTCCATGAGGAGAAATTCATTATGAATGATAAAATAACCTTTGTATTTCCACAATTTATTCTCTCACACTACTACCATGGTTTCGACGACTAACGTCATCCTCAGGTCGTTAATCGTCGAAACCATGGTAGTAGCGTGAGAGAATAAATTGTGGAAATACAAAGGTTATTTTATCATTCATAATGAATACAAGTAAATTCCATAAAGTGACGCCAGAAAACATCAATTTTATGAGGAGAAATGCCAATTGACGATCTTCCTCGTACTAGGGGTGCAAAGAATAACTAATTACAGCGGGTTCAAATGAGTGATTCCGGTTTCTTTTATATCCCCCCTCGTAGACTACTCTCTTAAAGAACATTGAAGGAGAATTTGGAAGAAGAAAGAAGTGAAGAAAATCCCAGTTGAAAAGAGGAACCGCAATCTTAGGTTAAGGATACAAATTCACCCCAAGGTATTTCCAACGAAAACTAATTCTAGGATAAATGCTAATGGAAAATGTTATAGTAAATTAAGGGAAACGCAGCGATCAAAATTTAAACCAATCACGCAGAATTAAGGAAAAGATTTGGTCCAAAAAGTGCAGCCATGTGCCAAATCACTTAGGCTAGCCTCTGAAACTCATATTTTCCACTCGTTATAACTGAAATGGAGAGACTACCGATATTGCAGCGAAACCCAATACAGACCCCAGAATTGTTGTAATCCTTCGAAACCGCAACACCGGGTACTCATCAATCACCTCACCTTTCATCGACCTCCACTGGAAACTTATCCTATCGTACAATCTCACGACCGTGAATAATTATTAGCCTTCACTCTTCCCTTCTCCCGCGGCATCCTGTGCGGTGGTTAAGTAGTGCTCCAACAGTGCTCTCTCTTTCTCAATAAAATGCTTAAAGAAACTGTCATAATTTTCTTTGTTTCATTCAAAATTTATGAGGAACGAGATAGTAAATTTTAGAACGTGAACCACTATTTAACACTCCATGGCAAGTCAACATGAGAGTTTTGTGAAATAATGAGCTTGAAATTTTCTCTCTCCCCTTAAGCTCTTGTCTCAGCACTCAACCCATTACTTCTGATGTGGAAGACGTTTGAGTGAATATTTTGACTGAGAATTCAATCCAGAAACGACGAAATATCGTGCGAAATTAAGAAGAAACTATTCAGAATTGATAGTAATTTGTTAGTTATTCAGGTGAGGGAACTACGGCTTTACGTCCTATCAAACGAACGGAGTACTGAACTTGAAATGCCCTCCACTAGGCACACAAGTGGGTACCGCTTTTCCAATGAAAAATCCGCCACTGACGGAATTCGAACTCGGGCCCTCGGGATGGGAGGCCAGTACTCTAGCCACAATACCTACCCGTTCCCCTAAAGCAATTAGTTCTGATTTGGTACGAAATTGGATAAAATACAACATAGACTACTGTCTTAAAGACCAATGAAGGAGAATTTGGAAGAATAAAAAGTGCAGAAGGTCGCAGTTTAAGAGAGAGAGCAAATATATTCTCCTTTCTCAGTCACTAAAATAAATAAATATTGAAGCAAAAAGTATCATTGCTATCAGTGATGAACTTCGATTGCACCTTTCTCCTCAAATATACATTTAATTACCAGATCATAGACGTCGCGACAAGTTAAACATAGCGTAGTTTGTGTAAATTTAAGGAAAGTTATCCGTAGAAAAAATTGTTCTTCTTTAGAATGTCAACTCCATGAATAGTGAAAACATTTTTCACGTTTTCTACTCAAAATTCAATAACCAACTCTTTTTTATAACGCTATTTTCAGACTACACATTACGATACACAGCCGTCCCACTAAAAGATAAAGTGGGAAAAAGAGTGTGGTCACCGGGCGTTGAATATACGATTAAAACGGATCAGGACGAAAATCATGCTATGTGATCACTTTCCGTCAGTCTATTTCATTCTGTCGATTCCCTCTGACTTGCTGAAGTAATATGAATGTGGAAAAAGTCATCGATATCTACTGACCAAGTCTTCTCGGTAGGTGGGGAATCATCAACAGTCACCCACTACCTAAAAGCGCTAAACGGTCCAATGCCATATAATCAGAGAAACGAATAGATTATGCACATAAAAATAAGAGAAGGCACGTAAAAGTAAAAGTCCAAGTCCATGAGAATGTGTGTCCATCCTTCCGTATTCGGTTAGGTATTAAATTAGTTTCAAGTCACTAAAATATTTTACATAAGACAAGGTATTGTGTAGTCAGCATGCGTTAGTAGAGTTAAGAATCTTAAGAACTTCGGAATCAAAACACACTAGGCTACCTACTTCACATATGTTTGACTGTTTAACTACTAAAACTACGTTCTCCTATTTTTTGCGGGCAGAAACACTTTCAAAATAATCTGTACGGCATACTACGACTCTAATCTACTTTAAAATGCTTTGCTCGTGCTCTGAAAATATTTCAAATGCAATCATAAGTTCGGGTTGAAATTTACTTCAAGGAATCAGTCTAAACCTAACGGTCTTATAGCAACTCCCATCTAAGTCCTTTTAAGCTTTAGGCACTAACGCAATTATCATCACGATCTCATACAAACCTTGCCGATCTTCAATGCACACCTCATTCCACATGGAATTAGGTGTACATTGAATGATATGTATCCAAACCTGCTGCGTACGGATACACCGACGGTAACATATCTGCAATAGGTATCGGCCTTGACTCTTGCCGTCTGATTTCCATTTATCTATTTTAGATGCGGCTGTATGAGTGTGGCTTTGTCTTCCAAACTTTCGATTCAAATGTCAGCCTTCATCATCATTATGATTGATGATTTACCTTTTAGACCTTTCGATTCTAAATTCTTTTAAACCATAATGTTGAGGCCAACGATGGATGCAAAAGTCCGGAAGAAAAATCTTTACATGCGCAACCGCTATCAAAATTGGTAACTAGAAATAATCCATGCTGCTATAATCTACATTGAGTTTTCACGCATTGACGCAAATACCTCATTTTAATGGATGATTTATCAGCCTGATGCTGCTATAAATTCCCGCAATATTTGCCTGAAACGGAGCTTTATCCATTTTTATGGGCTGTAAAATAAGATTCCTAAAATGTTTGTTCGCCAACAAACTCGCACACCTCACAGTCTTAAAATTCTCCATTTTTTTCAAATTTAAACTAATTATAGGAGAATCTTTTTTTTAATGGTAGAATATTTAGGGTCGCAAGCCTTTAGATAGTTAACTGTGGCGGACTGTTACCCTTTCAGTCTCTATGGAGGTCATGACCCTTCCCCCAAAGTCTTCTCAAAATAGTTGGGCTCTCTTCGATAAGCTAAAAGTTAAAAAAGATGTGATAAAAGTTTGAGATGCAATAAGCTGTTTTTTTCTTGTTTTGCGATCTCTTTAGCGGCCACAGACTTAGCTCGTTTGCACCTCCAATTTCGTTCTTTAAACTCTACTTTCTGTTCCCACGCGGCAATTCGGCCTCACTGGAGAATGGCGATCCTGGCGAATACCGGCCCGTAAAACCAACCATTAGCTGTGCCAACGCCTCCGCATCAATAAATCTTGGCGAGATCATTCCTTAAACATTTCCTAGGGGCTCTAAAATGACTGAGAAAATTTTCCCTTTATGACGCAGTCGGCCAGAATGAACGTCAATTAAAAAGTGCATAAAAACGACTACACTCCAGTTGTAAATCAGGTTAACCATGCAAAAGAGGTTATTTGCCACCCCTGAAATTATATTCTCCGCCCTTCATTTGAGCTTCGCCGCCAATAAAAAGCCTTGTCTCTAGTCAAAGAAATTTGTTTTGTCGATAATTAAGTCTTAGATCATGATTAATAATGCATATACGCACTCATTCAGACTGAAAAATAAGGAAATGTAATGTGAGAGAAGGAATTTTGGCAGTAAGATAAAAAGAAATACCTAAATAAATATTAAAAAAGGGAGTAATTAGTAGCATAAGGAGATAAAACGTCATAGGGATTTTTCCAGGTCTTCAAATACTCCTGTGAAATACACTTTCATTGTATTTGAAAATCCCTGTCAAATACGAAAATCATCAGACGGAAGAATTAATAGTATTTATAATTAAAAATATAGGAGGAGGAGTTATTAATTAGTTTTACTTTCGGCCCAACAAGTCGACGCCATGTAATAAATGTACACTTGAGCGTGAGATAAGGAAATCAACTTCTTCCGTTTTTTTACTGGCATTATCATATGCCTTGCCTTTCCAAGGTAAAATATAATTCACCATGGGAACCTCAATAGTCAAGAAGGAAACAAATGACAAGGTTACAGAAACGGGGGGACATTCGAGTTCCTTCAGGATATTGAAGATTAATGTACTCCATACCGTAAACCCGTCGTTTATAGCAGTTAGGATAGGACACGGGCCTGTAGTTAGGCTAATGCGGAGTCTCTCAACACCCTTTCTTCTTCCCCTCCTATTTCCATCCTTACAACCCTCCTATGGGGACGAGGTGCCTCTAAGAGCGGGCATAACTTGAAACCGCTGATGATGATGACCCATCATGACATTTGACGCTAAAACCTGTTGTGAACAAATTGGTGTGATGCAACTAAGTTCTTGCGCTTAATTTTAAATACTATATGCTGAGTGAAAACTAATTCGAGATTAAATGTTTACCCTTTCAAAATTATATTAAATACATATTTTAAAAGTAAGTCTTGGGTGTTTTCTAGAACTTATGAATAAAGTCTATCTATCCTTTATCTCAAATGGCCGAAATACCAGAATTTTAAATACTCCTATTGTCACCAAAGAGACGTGAAGTAAATTATCCAATGCTCTTTTGAAATAAACAGGGAATTCAGCCATTAGAGGTAAATTGTTTGAAATAAAATTAAACTTTTAAATGAAAACTACATTTTCATCGTCATCATAATAATACTTAGCTCGAATGCACGTATTTTATACTATTTATCATCCATATAAACTTTCAAACGATGTGAGTAAATGAGAAAATTTGTTATTTTAATGTAATATTAACCTTTTTATAACTCTCTTAAATATGGAATGCTTCAGATTAATTAGAATGACCGCAATAAAATAAACAATGAGATAACTTTTGCGAAATAAAGGTAGCAAAATATTTTTACCCAATTGAATTATTAATTGAGGGTGCTTGAGTGAATGATGGAGGTAATCAACAACTGCATTTTACTCGCAGACCAAATCGTTCAACGTGGAAATGATACTAAATAGAGCCTGATGGAGAGATCTTATGTTGAGAAAGTATAAGTAAAACTCCTTTTAATATTTGCCTTATCAATGCATAGTTATTGTTTTGCTTAAGTGTAAAATTAATCTTATTCTATGTTCTATTGCATGCAAACGTGTCACGTTACTTCACGAATTTTATTCTTCTGTACATCCTCTAGTAATGATTCTGAGGACTTACGTGGCCATGAAACTAATGTTTTGACGGAATTCGTTAATAAAATACTTTCGGTTAATATTTCCGCCAAGGTCACACCTTTTTTTTTGCTAATTGAATTTAATCTGAGAAAGCTAATTGAATCTGAGAAACAGCTTTTAAAGCTATTAAATTATACCCGAGGGAACGCATCGCCACGGTGCGCAGCTAATCGACAGATGTGGCGTATTAAGGCCATAATTAGAAAAATACCACCTTCCCCGGTCAATTTGGTCCATCGTGATCGTAAAATGTTACAATCCTTATCTCATGTCAGCAGCAATCCCCATATAAAACAAACAAAGCTGAGTGGAGACGATACGATATCCATGAACCATACGTTTGGCGATCGCCACTTTTCACGATTTTAAATTCGTCCTTATCTCAAGTAAGTTTTTCATTCACCAGCAGAGGCCATAGACAGGTGGCAGGAGAAATTTTCAATCGAATTCACCATCATATAGACTTATCAGTTAGCATTTCTTGTTTGAATGCATATATTTCTTTTATATTGGCATCGAAGAATACTCACATTTTATTGAAATTGTCTTGAAACCGAATTCAGCTGGCCATCATAATCCAAATAAACGTCTTTTCATTATATTGCCTTGAAGAAAATAAGTTTTTTTGGGTGAAAAAATGCATACAATACTTTCACGCTTCAATGACGGCCTCCGAAACCCTATTAAAACAATGGTTTAGCATGGATGAATTAAGATACTCTGGGAAAAGTGGAATGGGTAAGATTCTGCTACTTGTATATGTATTTAAAATGTGCTACTTCTAACACGTATATACACGTCCTTGGCCACTAGTGAAGCAAATACATCAGCAACTATTTGATATTTTTCAATAAGTGAAAAAATACTTGTATGTGGCTGTAATATTTTTGAAATTCAGTAAAACCTTCAATATGGCCTCTAGTCATAAATTTCTTCACGAACTACATAATTAGCTCTACAATTAAAATAAATGGCCAGTTGGCCTAGGGACAATTCAATGAGAAATTTTCATTGGAATGCTTAGCTATCCCTCGATGCACGCTATTATTTAAATGACATCATTCATGACAACAAAGAGCGTTAAGCGTAAGTGAGCAACGGAACTCCTCCTTCCTCGACACTAGATCTCCTACATCTCGACTCAAAAGCAGCAGCACCTATTCTCCGGACGACACGTCCACGGGGATTCGGTGGGAGGGGGGGCAGGGAGGAGGCGGAGGGAGAAGAATGAGCGATGAGTGCATCTCTCGGTGCCTCCCTATTCCGGCCGGTGACTCACAGCATCCCACTTGCGAAAACCTCCATTAGCACGGAACGGTACCATGGCGACTGAAGAAGCAGCCAAACGAGATGGGAAGACGAGCAGGAGAAGCTCCTCTCGGAGACACGAGCAACCAGAGAAGGGGGCGTGAAGTATCACCGAATCACACGTGATCTCTGCAAAACAATTTGCGTTTTATTTCCTCCTTCAGATAAAGACCGACGCTCCTTGAGGAAGACTGATCCTATTATCATTTATCTCGTCAACTTCCCTTTTGTTTCATATAACTCAAAGTTTATAGCGATTAATAAGGTATGGATAGGATTTTTACCGACATTCTACAGCGTATACTTAGTTAACTTTAAAACATATTGATTGTTAATAACTTATGCCAATAGAAAAATCTTTTAGCGCAAAGATATAAGACTGCTCCATGAAGACGTAGTAAATAAACAACGAAGAAGAAAGGATTGTTGACGGCAGGAGACATGTATTTTGATTGATCGCGCTAATAAATAATAAATGAAAGACAATGTATTTACGCCCACATTAATAAACTGCCTTTGCCATTTTGTCTAACTTTTTTCTAGTTCATTTCACAAAAACCAACAAAAAAGTAATCATTTTGTTTGGGGGGAGTGAGAACGGTTGGATATACGAGAGTTTATCACTGGTTTACTGATATCCTAACAAATGAATAACTTTGAAATGTTCGACTTAAATTCAATCTCACTGGTTAATTCGTTTATTACATTAACCCTTTTAAGACCGATTGCAATAGACCGTTTTTTTCGATATACAATGCTCACATCTCCATACCATATCCCTTGAATGGTTGATGGTTGAATCTTTTTGATCTAAACGTAATACCTTCTGCCTTAGAGATAAAAAATCCGATTTCTTTTCGTCCCTCTACCAGACTTATCAATTACTTTTCCTTTGATGACATGCTTCAACACATTGTAAACTCCTGATACATTATCCTTGTTGCTGTTGCCTTCGAATTTCTCCAACTTCTTCCTCCCTACGTTCCTTAATCATTTTTACTTCTCAACTTTTCCACTCAGGCTTACCATTTATAAATCAGAATCCTTCTGTCTACACTCCTCTTTTGTAACGATAAAATGTGTGGATCCTACACTACACAAGTGTTTTGAAGCCAAATAACTATTACTTTTCACTCCACGCTTTTCAACAACTCGAATGACCTCAACGACTCTCTCATTAAAACCTCCCTTGTGAAAGCTCTTATAGAGCCTCTCTTGAGAGGAAAATTCTTTACCTGGTGTGCCAAATGTAAACTCATTTTCATCGTCTGTACATAAAATGTTCAAAGAATGAAAATCAAGTGTGTCGCATCTCCTTATTATTCTTTTCTACTTTCTAAGAATCTCAGTATCACCGTCCCCTTATATTGGATCCTCATCACCAGCCTCCAACACCCTACCACTAAGGTGCCAATTAGCTGACTGGCAAACTAGCTGTCTGACTAACTTGGCCATCCGCAAATCTTACTGACTTCATCAGCGCTTATCGCCAGCATGTGGGTTTGAAAGTAATGTCAGACGCAAAAACGGAAAAAGGTATTTCCATTTGAATAGGAAATATTTATAGAATCAGTTGGGAAAATATGTTACCTTATGGTGGGTAACAAAATATATATAAAACAAAGAGACTTATAGGTGTCTTATCTGTCTTAGGTGTCTGTTGTCTTATAGGTGCGTGAGACATAAAACTGGAAGGTGGATAATTAATGAGGGCGTGACGAGCACTAACGAGAATGCTTCCCGCTGATTCTGGCGTGCGGAAAGCGTAACTAGGGTTTCGTAACAACCGTTTAATCACAATGAAATAACTGGTCATAGAGAGATTAATTTGACGCTCACATTCTGTTCAATCGACAGCTCAAATCAGATATAAATGTGTTGGTTACCCAATTTACCTTCTATTGTTACTATTCTAATAACCTGAGGACTTTCCATGACATTTTTAAATTTATGAAAACCTTCAATGTGGCCTCCAGTAATAAATTTGTGCACGAACTAATTAGCTCCAGAATTAAAATAAATGGCTAGTTGGCCTAGGGACTATTCCATGAACCATGTTCCGATCTTCGACAGAATAAATCATATGCATATGGGTAGTTATTAGATAGGTGATTCAGGATGATAGAAGACAGGAGTTTTTATTCAAAACTAACATACTCTATAGGAAAATAATCGAAAATGACAATAGTAAATTTAATACTGAGATTCACTGAAATAGAACTGAAAAATTCCATTGTTAAAACATAAGAACGAGCAAAAATCATTCCAACAAACCGAAGATAGACTTGATGGTCAGGTTTAATCATTTATTTAACAGTAAAAGACGAAAAGGCGCTCGAAAAGTTCATTGGATGTACTGTGCCCCAATTTACACAACACCCTGGACTTCGCGGAAACGTAATGAGGCTTTGCTTTTCACATTTACTAGATAAAAACACCTAAGACATATCTCACGATAGCAATTTTAAAAATAAAAGAGTTGTCGTACAGAACGACACAGTATCAAAGTAGAGTTTTATCCCCATCATATTTCTTTTCAAAAACGGCATTTCTTCAATCAAAAGGTAAGATCAGACTGAAACAATCGAGTTTTCTTCACGATCATAGGAAGCCACTGATATTTTTATCACTAATCCTCTCAAAATAATTAACTCTGCCTTAGAATTTAAAATTCAAATTAATATGAAAAACAAAATTACAATACATTACCTTATCGTGAAAAAACATAACATAAGCTAAAGTGACTACAATTATGAAGTATATGTACGTACATACTATCATAATCCCTTCCATAATGCCTGGTATCTCTTAAGCCGTACACAACTCGAAATGAATGCTCATACGTCGAGTGTTACTGTTTCCCAAGTGCCTTGCCATGCAACTTTTGTCTTCTTTGCCGGTTAATGATCGATATTTGATATGAGTGAACCGGTAAAGGTAACAAATTGTCTCATCCCTTGACACCCGTCATTGTCAAACATAAATTAGGTATTTGATACATTAAGGATAACACCCACCTGGTATTAATCCACAAGTCTAGTTGGATGGGAGGAGAGAGGGACCAATTACAATCCATGCACCGCCCTCGGATTCCCTCAAGATGATCCTCAAATTAGTCGGCGATCGATCCACATCTTCCACTTCATACTGAGGATAAAGTGAGGAAAGCAATATTGACTTACTTGCGTTACGGTCTCCGTCATACATTAGTGCTCCCGATAAAATTTTTTTCCATCGATATGATATCATAACTATAACATCATCCCAAATACCTATTTATTTTATACATAAACGATTTTGGCACCGTAGTTAGTAGTAGGCTTAGACTTTTTGCAGGCGATGCGGTAGTGTACAGGGGTATATCAAAAGAAGAGGACAGGAAATCGCTTAGCAAGGATTTAGATGCAATTCAAGAGTGGTGCGACAAATGGCAGTTAGAACTTAACCTTAAAAAGTGTGTAGCTATCAATTTTTGGAGGAGGAATAATTCGATAGAGCGTACCTATAAAATTAGTAACACGAAGATCGAAAACGTAGAAACCATAACATATTTAGGTGTAACAATCACTAAGGATTTATCATGGGGAAGACACATAAGGGAAATATGCGGCCGAGCGAAGAGAAAGCTAGGATTTATAAAAAGAGTACTTGGAAAATGTGATGAGAAGACAAAAGAGCGATGCTATTTTTCACTAGTTAGCCCCCACCTTGAGTATGCAGCCAGTGTAAGGGATCCTAATGAATTAGGGTTGATCAGAGAACTAGACAGTGTGCAGCGTAGAGCAGCTAGGTTCGTTAAAAAGTGTTACGTGGTACAAAGGTTGAATAGCGTTTCAGAATTAATAAAAGAATTAGGGTGGGAATCATTATCAGAGCGTAGGTTAAAGTACAGATTGAATCTATTAAAGAAACTTCAATCGGATAGCTTTACTGAAGATGCTAGGCACATATTAAAAAAAACAGCGTATTATGCTGGATTCGACCAGATAAATAAGATTAGAGAGAGAGATTGTCGTACCGATAGATTCAAAATGGCATTTTCCCCCGTACTATAAGAGAACAGAATAGGCAGCATAGCAAAGGGATAGGTAGGGGAAATATTTTAGAGTATTCTGTAGTGCATGATGCGTGTATTAACCCCTTAAATACTATAGATACTAACAATCAAGTTGCATGAGACAAGATAGTTGCTAGTTTGCATGTTAGTAGTGCATGCTTGGTGAACTTCACCCCCTGCCACACACCCTCGCGGTGGCTTGAAGGGTATCGTGTAGATGTAGATGTAAAATACAAATAAATATAGATCTGCACGTAATTAAGAGATAAATCAGTATTTTTATAACTTTTCAGGAAATTTGTCCCGATTAAGACCCTCGGCACGGTGCTTAGAATGTGTCTAAAATGGTGATGAAAAAATGCTTTAATATTCATAAATACTTGATATAATTAGGCCAAAATTGCCTATTGAGTTTTTTCCCAGTAAAATCGAAAAGAATCATTTCGTTATGTGCCTGAAATAAATAGAATACCATGCCAAACGAAACTTTAAAACGAACAAGGCTATGATCATTTAAATAGGAAGCTAAACACCTAAAAACGGTGTAATTAACAATGACCAAACATTTTTATAAACTCCACCGAACATCGCTTACCATTCTCGATGGGTGGTGAACTTTAATCCGGATAAAACTGCAGTAAGATCGCGGCAATAAGCGTGTTGTAGCGCTTAAAATACAGGTAGGCTTGAGGCAATGAATACGGGTAATATTATTACGACAAATCCTTGGGAGCAAGATGTGTACATATTGCCATGCATTTCGTTTTCATAATTTTCTCATAAAAATGGACGATCACTTCATAACGAAAGACACTATGTGCTACACAAGGAAATGAAAGAATACACGCGTTCGAGGCTAGTTGATTATCACTATCTCTAAAGTCAAGAGACTAAAGAAAATGAGAACTGATCTCTGAGTGTTCATCTCATTTCACCTCCGAATATTATTTGCTCAGTATTCCGATACAACTAATTTTTAGTCACGCATTGAGCCTTAGTACTAATTGCATGCATACTTGAACCTTTCGACCGATCACCGGTAGGACTGACCTAGCATTCTGCCAAGCACCTGGCATTCGGGTTCGCAAGGATTATGACCGCATAAAACAAAAGACTGGTACACTGCGGACTTTTCCGTGATAATATATTGTTTGCCATATAACAAGCAGGGTTGAATAAGAGTCATCTGTGTGCTCTCATGCATGGTGCTGAAATGTAATTAAAAGATACGTATCCAGTGCTGAGATTCTTTCAACTGAAAAACTTGAATACAAACAATAAAGGCTATCTATCTTTACCTTCCACACATATCCAATAGCACCCCGTCACGTAGTGATCAACAATAACCTAATGCAGGATTTCTCCAAGAGTTACCAGCCTGCCACAGTTACTAGCGCGTGTACAATAGGAATGCACTACGCATTAGCATGCGTACAATCTGGAATACGCACGTAACCGGAAAGCGAAATAAATTAGTTTATCATCATTTTAACAGGACGATGTAATGCTGCTGAAATATGTCAAAATTTCTACTTTGCTGTCCAAAAAGTGTTGCAGGGATTCCAAACTTGAGAGAATTTTTCAAAATTTATCCTCGTTGGAATTCTTGGATGTTCAGCTGACCACAATATCACCTTATTGTGAACTTAAGCTATGTATATCTAGCAAAGCTATTCTCTAAGGACAGGGAATTTTTTTCTCCGTAAAAAGGAACATATTTAAAACAAACTCACTCATTGAAAATCAATTGCTATTGCAAGGTGCCCCCAATCGGCCTGAAGGTGTGGGCAATTTCAAACACCATAGGTGATTATTTATGATGAATGCTTTCTCTAGCTATTTTTTCAAAGGTAGCTGAAGAGGATTACTTCCTGTTACTCGTATTGAATAGGACTGCCTCCGATTTACTCATAAAGACAGACAGGCACCGAAAACTGAAATATTTGGCGAACAGTACCTACAGCTGACAAGGAGGAGTACTCGAATTTTGTCTGTTTGTTCTTGCTGTCGTTATGAATAGGGCGTACTTTACGTGACACTCAACATATTCCTCTGTAGCTATGCATCTACATAATACCCTGCAAGCCACCGCAAGGGTGAGTGGCAGGGGGTGAACCATCACCAGGTATGCCGGATAGATCAGAAAGAACACTTACTACCATGCAGGCATGCAAAAAAAAATACTATCTACTCCGTTTTAAACTACATTCATCAATCTGGGAGTCACTATGCTACCACCCTGAGGAAAATATTATGTATGCAGTTACGAAACCGATCAGATGCAGATCGTAGGTTAAAGTACAGATTAAATTTCCAGCAGAAATTTACAACGGATAGCCTTACTGAAGATATTAGATACATATTAAAAACCCCTTCATGTTATGCTAGATTTTAAGTCTCTTAGTAGTCTGTAGTAAATTTATTCATGTATTAACATTACTAACCCATGCATGGTAAGTAAATACAGAAAATAATATTAAGATAAATGCCAATACAACCAGTAATTGCTTTATTACTAAGTAGATACTAACCATCTAGCTGCATGTGACCCTATTATCCGACATGTTTCCGGGTAGGAGCCTAGTTGCATGTCAATAATGCATGTTTGGTGGTCTTCGCCTCCTGCCACACACCCCCGCGGTGGCTTTAAGGGTATTGCGCAGATGTAGATTTAGATGAGACACGTGAAATGATGACTGTAAATAACAAGAAATTGTTAGTTAATAAAAAGTTGCGCAATACTAAACTTTAAGCAGCATTTACCATGCAGATGTTCAACTAAACCAAGTTATCTCAATCTGCAGTGCTTTATCTACACCAATTGTATGTCTAGTGAAGATCCATCGCTTGCCACTCATTCTCGAGGCATGCGCTGGGTTTTCCGAAAATGAAATTTCCATCCAGTGAAACGCCCTGCCACACACCCCCGCGGTGGCTTTAAGGGTATTGCGCAGATGTAGATTTAGATGAGACACGTGAAATGATGGCTGTAAATAACAAGAAATTGTTAGTTAGTAAAAAGTTGCGCAATACTAAACTTTAAGCAGCATTTACCATGCAGATGTTCAACTAAACCAAGTTATCTCAATCTGCAGTGCTTTATCTACACCAATTGTATGTCTAGTGAAGATCCATCGCTTGCCACTCATTCTCGAGGCATGCGCTGGGTTTTCCGAAAATGAAATTTCCATCCAGTGAAACGCATCTCACTCAAAAACCTTTCCTACAAATCTCTCCACAAACTCAAAACGGTAATATGAAATGCACGGTAAAATATGAATAATGCTGATTAACTTCTTGTACATCTGTGAACAATTAAAATTCAGCGATAACGCCGGTATGCACGACTATTAATTCTGAACTCTGATCTCTATCGTTCGATCAGGTTTAGAGAAAAATACTTCGTACGGATAGATTTGGAATTTTTCCGAGAATAATAATAGATCATATCAGGCTGCATAATAATCGCATGAATGGATGTTTTTCGGATAAATAGTTTCTGTAGCATCTGAAAAAGTTCTTAGTTCTAGTAACTTACTTAAACTGCACCCTTGTCTAACACATGGGGATTATAATTAATGGCATTAATGCAAATGCCTAACCCATTAATTAGCAACGTATTCACTCGTGGACACCAATCATTTAGTTCCTTGCTGATACATGAGTGGCCTGTTTATCCGGCCCAGGTGGCAGCGAGGTAAAGTCCTCGCCTGATAATCCTAAGGTCGCGGGTTTGAGTCCCAACTGGGTGGATTTATCTCCACCCAGTGCATGGATTTTTGTCCAGCTCTGTTGGTTCAGCCTCTGGGAAACCTGTTGACAGACATTTCCCTATTGGGATCCCAGGGGTATATGGACCAACAGAATAGTCAAGATGCAAAAAAAATCTAGTTAATCTGCACAACTTCTATTGTTGCATGTGTCTTGCGGATGCATAAATAACGTGTTTATCTAGTTAATTTGCATAATATCTATGTGTACGCTTTACTACATGAATGAAAATTGAATTAATCTATTTGTAGATCTATCTATTAACATTAATACATTTGTACCCTATTACATGAATAGAAAAGGCAGGCCTCGTATAAGGCATATGGAACAAATTGTGGAGGATGTAAAAGAGACGAATTACGTTATTATGAAGATGTTGGCCGATAGGAGAATCGGGTGAAGAGCTGAGTCAAACTAGGATTGTTGACCGATGATGATGATGACCGTACCACACATCTTCAATGTGACTTGAGGGATGGGGATGAGGGAGGGCTCCAAAGATGTAAATGAAGTATCCCCCCACGCGTCCGTTATTTTACACCCGTTGATTGATCTACATCAATCATAAGTCATTAATCATAGTAACATAAGTTTTGCTATCGCGCCCATGGTTTCAAAACTTGAATTGAACTTGTTCCACGCCTGAGCAACAGGTGGCAGTAGCATCCAAGTGTAAAGACGGCGGTGTCGGTAACGTACGACGTTAACGGGAAAAACCTCAACTAATTCAATTGTCTCATAACTTCAAATTGGTGTTTAGCCGAACAACTCTACCATAATAAAAAGTATTAAATCTACTATTTAATCAGAAAATTCATTCAATATCTGCACTAGATACGACAGGAAAGGTATAAAAATACGTTACAAGTTAGTTCTAGTACATAGTTCGGGAAAGTATCGAGAAATACAAACAATTACTAATTAGCAGTACCTACAGGATAGAGTTTCAGTTGGAGATGAAATTTACACCTGAATTGTCGAATACATGATCATAAGTAGGTATTAGGAATCAAAACGTTTTGTAAGCCTAATTGCTGAAGAACATAAATCGTAGACTACATAATCCTTCCAGGCATAAAGTACCTATGCAATTTCTAGTTCTTTCGATCGACTAAAGAATTGCTATTCCCGATAATATTTTTAATTATGAAACTCCCCCATGGAAAGTAAATCATTGGGGAGAAACAATATGATAATAACAAACATTAGATGATTTTAAGAGTTCAGGCATAGTAGAAAATGTATAAAACTAGATATGCAGATATCAATTGCGCTTTGAACCAGGAGCCCATTATGAAGTTCCTAATATCGAAGTTTCTGTAAAGTTTCAAAGCCGTACAGATAAATTTAGTGCCTATTTAGAGATTTAATAATCCCATTGCATCGCATGTATCATGGACGGCTGAAAACCGTTCATAATCATTAAATTGATTGAATGCCGAATAACCCGGATCAATAAGCAATGACATGATACAATTTTGACATATGCCATTAAAACTGGGTGAATTACTCGTAAAAGTACAGTTGAATACTCACCAACAGATCTTGGAACATAATTACGACAAAACTTCAAAAGCTATTGAGGAAGAAGCCGAATAAGTTGACACAGACATCAATCTCCGAATTCACTGGTGCAACAAGCGTATCATTATCGAATTGAGATCAAGTCCCGCTTAACAATTGAAAGGCGTTAATACCAATAAAATGACTACTAGTTCTACATTTATCCTACAGAGCTCGTAATCGTACAAAGAACATGAAAGCATCCTCAGGTTCCTGCGAACTATTTGAAGGCTTTGAGTACTTATGATATAATGTAGGACATTAATTTGACTTGGATAATTTTTGGCTTAATGATGGCTATAATCAGTTTGTCAGTATTGCCTTCAGCTTTGGCTTTTATTAAGTATTTATTCGCACAGTAACATAATGTGTATTTAAATATTGAAGCCATTGAAATAATAGACTTGAGAATCGAAAGCCTACTTTAGCCAACGAACCGAGGTGAAATTTCAGTATAGGGGACATGATATTTTATCAGGCCTACGCGTTTAATTTTTAGGTAGGTGAGTTAAAATGCTAATGAGCAGAAATCCCACGGGAGAGAAATTACGATACTTGATAACTCCATAGAACTTATACTCATAGGGCGTAAGCTCTATGGATAACTCACCTGATTTTCTTATGCTGACAATGAGATAAATTATCTTCCCTAGATTTAAAAAAACATGAGTTTGTGGCAAAGACTCGAAGTCAATTGAAATTAGTGCATTGGTATCGTAATGCAAAGATGGAATGCATGCAAAGAAAAAAATAACTAGAAAATTGAGATTAAAAATTGGGGCTAAAGGAAATTCAAAGGGTACTGAGGAGAGAAACTTGATTTCGAAACACATTATCTACTCGAACACGTTTTTTATGGAATTATGTGAAGATATTATGTATAAAACTGATTAACAGAAATGATAGTTTTTTTAACTGCACATCAAACTTAAACTCTCATGCAAATGAATGAAATTTGCTTTCCTTTGCCATCTTACATGTAAGGTGGGTAAAAGATAAACTTAATTCAAAATTATGGCATTAATGTCCTAGTCATTCTCTATGGTGAAACCCACATGTCTAGACCCACTGTTAAACGCCTTTGAAATGGTAATAATTTGGCATTTAGGATGATATCTCTAGCTTCCTTAATCCTTAACAGAGCGTGGTTGGGGGTGATCCATCGGCTTATAAGGAACACAAAGGTTTTATTCTCGTGAGAAAGAGGACCTCTTAGCTCCCACAGAGATAGATAGACCTTTAACGCTGTAATCATGGAAATATCCCCCAAAGCGAGATCGTTTTCCTTTGTTTATATGACTTGTCCCTCACAGATACTCCTAATAGATGAAGTAAAATGGGAATCATTATCAGACCGAAGGATGAAATTTAGACATAATCTCTTAAACGAATTCCAAGATAAGATTTTCACTGATGACGTTAAAAATATTTTGCGAACTAAAACTTACTATGGTAGTCTGGACCATAATCATAAAAAAGAGAAATTTATTGCCGATCGGCAGATTAAAATACACCTCTTCCCTCATAAAATTAGCAAGATGAATAGTTGTTAATATATTCAATAGTATAAATACAAGTTATCAATGGATAGCATAGGTATTTGCATGTTGGTATAAGGAATTTAAGTTAACCCAACAAATCGAATGTTTGTGCATGCTTGCTTTGCTATTTTTAACTTTTTGCTGTGAAGTTTAGACTTTACTATAGTTATATAATGCATGTTTTGTGTGAATTCACCCCCTGCCACACACCTCCAAGGTGGCTTGCTGGTTATTACGTAGATATAGATGTAACAACAGCACCTATTGTTTTCTCCCCTCTTCCGTGCTTAGAAGTCTCTTCTAGTTTCACATAGTTCCTACTTCTCTCCATCCCACTTTAGCAGCGTGTTCTCCTCTTTGCTCTCCAACGCTAACTTAGGCCTTCAAGACACTATTGCCCTTCATCGAATGCACATTCTCTTTCCTCCCATTCTCATTCACCAACTTCTTACTCTCCTTTAACATTTACAGAATTTCTCTTGCCCTTTTATTCACTCCATTTCATTTCTTCCGTCTTTCTACAACTCATCGCACAGTAGCCACCGATCGATTATCAGCCTCTCTCATTTAATGCGCAAGTTTCTGAACTATGTGATGGAAAATCAAACCATGAAATTCAATTTGGTGGTTGGTCTAGTATTTAAGGGTAAGACTCGGCAAGAACTACTTAATCCCAACGACGCCTGAAACTTACGAATCAGGGTAGTTAGTTACTTTCCTTGTGACGTCTGCAATTTCTCTGAAAGATCTGTGGTCCATAAAATAAATCAGCTTACAGCTGCACCGGATATCATGCTGTTAGTTGGGTTAGCTTAAAGTCCTTACACCAACAGGCTACAACCAATGCTATCTAATGATACATTTGTATGCATACTATTGGAGATATTTACAGCTATTCATATTCCTCCTAATTGTACGAGGAGAGAAGGAAATTTTGAATGTCAGTTCGGTAATCAATCTCGGCAATCAAGTAGTCCAATTTCTTTACAGAAGGGGAAATATAGTCACTAGAACGTTAAATAGCCATTGATATGTATTTTGCGTTTTACTCAATAATTTTCTTAAGTGTAGTCAATTGCGTTGGTCAATGCGGGACTAATAAAACAGAGAAAGGAAGGTAGATCTAGTCTAATCTTAGATAAAAATAGATAAAATTAGCAAAACAAGCATGCAAAAGATGGGTTTGCTAATAGTTCCTATACCAACATGCTTTAACCTATGCTATATGTGCCGAAAACCTTTATCCGTGGTCATTCATTTCAGGAGCCATAATTCTATTTTACTAATAACACAGAAAGAAAAACACGAGCCAAATCCACAAAAATAAACTTTACTACGATTCGGGTTTCACTGAATTACAGCATGCTGTAATACAGTGAAACCCGGGTCGTAGTAAAGTTTATTTTTGTGGATTTGGCTCGTGTTTTTCTTTCTGTGTTATCATGTTTCGCTTCCACTCCATATCGCCTGAATCTTCAGAATTTGTTCTATTTTTCTAATTTCGTGTTCATCCATTTGAATATCTCTGGAATGTGGCGATTAGGAAGGGTACACCTTATCATAAAATAACTTTTCCACCGTAAACTCAATAAAATACGCTACATTTGATCCAGTATTGAGCCTTTATTTTAAATCCAGTATTGAACCTTTATTTTTATTTTGTAAAAACTGCCAAAATTTTTGATTATTTGAGTAGCTTTGGCCCCCTATACCAGCCCACGAAAGTTTGGTTGATAGGCCGTCAACCCTAATTCCTCCTCAGGTATGTCATAAGATCAACTTATGGTTAAAAGGATCAATGTAACCTTAGCAGTTGGACCATCAAAAATATCAATTAACTAAGTAGCCTAGGTAAAATGGAGGGAAAATAGTTGCATTGAAATGACAGTAAATTATATGATAGAGCATATAGTTTTTTATTCATTGAGCAAAATTAATAAATGACTTAAATTTTTCGTCAACTAAGATGCCTGTCACATTCTTTCACTATTACTGAAACGTTATATCTCATACTAAAATTTACGAAACATAAATAGGCCTTAAAAGTTTCACCCAAAACCGTTCTCCACTCCTTCTAAGCCCCGAAAACTATTTAAAAAAAACGAAGCTGCCGAAATTCGAGCTTCACACCCTGTACCAGCATTAAGTCAGGTAGTCGACTCCATGCCAAAATTTTTCGTTCATGTTTTCGCAATGAGCAGGAGTACAATGAGGAATGACAACAAAGGCGAAGCCCTTGGAGAGAAACCAAAATGCGAGGAACGCCAGATCCATATCTCCTTCAAGGACAGTACGTGACCGCGCCCGTAACGCACTTGGTTTTTTCGATCGCATTAATTCCGATTTATATGCACAAGAGGAAAAATGCCAACGGCCTGAACAAAGAGGGAAGCGGTATGAATAACTAGAATGGTAAAAATAATATGCCCACGGAGCCAACTTTCTTGAAGTTGCGCGCCGCAGCCGAGATAAACCTAGCGGTATTTCCATAAATGCCATTTACAATCGTTAGCTCAGTGTGTTAAAGCACACTAGTCTTAACTAAACGAGCGAACTAGTAAAGTATGATAAAGGAATTAGAGCGTGTGCAAAGGAGATCAGCTGGATTTGTTGTGATAATCGTATTAGTGCCACGAGTGTAAAAGAAAAACTTGGATGGGAGTAACTATCGCAACGAAGATTAAAATTTAGGCTAAATCTTTTAAGTAAATTCGAAGCTGTTTTGTTCACAGATGACGTCAGATGTATTAAGGACCCGTGCGTATTATGCTAGGTTTGATCATTTAAACAAGATTAGAGAGATATTTTGTCGTACCAATAGATTTAAAATGCCATTTTACCCGCGTACCATAAGAGAACACAATAGGCACATAACAAAGGGATTGGTAGGTGAAAATTTGTTGAAGTAGCCTATACCTAGCATGATTCCATGAAGTAGTATCGTTAGCTCTTAGTGCGTGATAGTAGTATATGTATGGTGATTTTCACCCCCTGCCACACACCCTCGCGGTGGCTCGCAGGGTATTACTTAGATGTAGATACAAAGATACAAATTAACGTAGGAACTAATCAAGGAAAAGGATTGAATACATCTGATCAGGCTCAGGTTCAGTGGTTCAAAATAGAAGTAAAATAACAAATCATCAACTTTAATCTCCAATATAATGTTGTATACGGGATTTATGTTCGCGTACCACTCCATCAGATTTATTAAAAGAAACATTTTCGGTGTTATGTTTTGACTTGGTATAAGTAAAGTCAGTAAGCAATGCGTAGGCCAAAAGGAGCAATAACTTAGTGTAGATGAATTTTGAAAATATGAAATCTAATTTTAAAGCTACAGCAACAATTATTGAGCTGATACGACTGTTTTTTTCGGGAGCAAAGGTCAGTACGATACCTCGCAAGTAAAAAACTATCCAAAAAACCATCATCTTCAGTTCAAACCTTCAACTTCTTTGCACTAATGGGTGGGAGCATAATAGCCTAAGCATGTTGCGACTCCTACCCTTGCGTAATCCTAAGGGATAAACCAATCTAAATGCAAATCTTTGAACTTTGGACTGTGATTCGATCCCCCTTAACTGTTCCCGGCGGTGGATCACATAACGGTCCGGAGGCGACGAATCAGACTTGTTTGC
Source organism: Platycnemis pennipes (assembly GCA_933228895.1). Classification (NCBI taxonomy): domain Eukaryota; kingdom Metazoa; phylum Arthropoda; class Insecta; order Odonata; family Platycnemididae; genus Platycnemis; species Platycnemis pennipes. The sequence goes on along the minus strand of OW121851.1, from coordinate 123,496,940 downwards.
CAATCGCTCCGATTTCCCGGACCACTTTCACTGAGCGCATCGAAGCGACGAAAAGTTTGGTGAGAACTTCTCGCTTGACCTCCTCACGGTCAATGGGAGAGAGATCGGTTGGATAACTTCGGAGGATGAGGAAATGGACAGACTGTTTGTAATAGCCCAGAGTGGCTTAGTCTCTTCGTTCTGGCAGATCTGGGATTTCGGGCCCTCATCGGAGTCTTTTCGTCCTGCAGACGAGAGTTCAAGCGAGTATTGTATGTAGTCGGCTTCATTTGCGACCAATATACACGTGAAAATTAATGTATGATTCAACATTCAAATGGTAAGTATTAACTTTAAGGTGGTAATTTGGCTTGGGTGCTCAGCTTCCTATCAAATCGTCCTGAAATCGACATCACAATGCAGCGTATTCTTTTGTTTCACGCAATACGTAACAGTTTACATATTAATACACGTCCGTATGCGTGAATAGTGTTGATTCACCCTATGAAACACCCCCCGTTGAGGTTGCCGTAAAGTCCTCTGTAGATACAGATAAAAGAAATCGCCATCAAGAATCATTGTCATTTGATATTAAGGGTGTAAGTAAAGGCTATTTTTTTAAGCATTGTCAGATTTCAATAGGCATTAGGTCATAGTATCCAACTCCAATGCCTATCAAGGTTTCAATAAGCCTCTGTATCTTGAGGAAAATAAATTTCATCAGAAGGAATGATGACATTCGTATAAGTTAGTCATCTAACACTCTCATGCAATTTCTTTTGCTTTGATTTTGGTATTTTTTTACTATGTACCCCCTAATAAAATGATGCTGGAAGTCAAATTAAAAAGGAGGAAGGAGAGTGATCCTCAGTAATTCCAATACGAATTCCATCATACCGTCATTAAACGAGAAACACTCGTCGGGGTGACTAAACTATGATAGACTAGACTTGGCGTCCATCAAAGGAAGACAATCAAATGCGAACACACAGCCTACCTACAAAAATATTATACATAGGTGCCCCTTTGACAAAGACAAACGTGAATTCACTTCTACCGCTAAAACCGGGAAAGCGATTTCCATAGCCACCTGTGAATTTTTTGAGAGTTTTAGAGCAATCATTAGCCCTCAGCTTCCCACGGCAACTGCATAGTCAAAAGTGCTTCACAGCTTTAAAACAAATCAATATCGTAAATTTCAATTTTAAAAATATAAAGCAAAGCCATTGAAGTATCTTAATGAGGAGAGCACTTGGCTATTGACCGGAGGTTCCGGGATCGGATTCAGTAGACATCTCTTTTCGCCGAAAAACACTACTCCAAATATATTAATCGGCATTTTTCTATCGCCTATTAGTAATGCTCAAACATGCATCATGACTTCAGACTACTCTAGCAATTTTTGACCTACCTAACCCTATGCTATGCTGCATATTGTGTTCTCTTATGGTACGCAGAAAAAATGACATTTTAAATCTATCGGTACGACAATCTATCTCTCTAATCTTGTTCAACCGATCAAACCTAACTATTACACATCATAATCATTGGCCAACAATCCTAGGATTGGTTTGACGCAGCTTTCCACTCGATTCTTCTACCGGCCAACCTTTTCATTGTGACGTAATTTTTCTCTTTTCCATCCTTCACAACCTGTTCCATGTATCTCATACGAGGCCTGCCTTTTCCAATCTTCCCATTCACTTTTCCCTCGACGATATTCTTCATCATAATACACAGGGGTTCTTAATATGTATCCAACGTCATCTGTAAACAAAATCAGCTTCGAATTTCTTAATTTCTTAATGGGCTATGCCTAAATTTTAACACGCGTTCTGATAGTAATTCCCATCCTAGTTCTTTAAACTCGTAGCACAATGCAATTTTCAAAACGGCCTTTTACAAATCTCGCCTATCTCCTTTCCACACGCTCTAATTCCATGTAGCTGTTCACGCTGTACTTGGTACTTGATGAGCTCCCCCTCCAGGAAACAGGAAAAACTCTTGGAACACTCGGAAATTACGTAAAGCATCTAAACCGGTCGTGCAATAAAGTAAACGTATTTGGAAAACTGCAAATGTTTCCTTATCGTGAGGTATATATATCACCAAATAGAACTTGAAACGATTTCGTTAAACTGAACTTTGATGGAAAGCTGGATTTCTTTAATAAACACGGAGTGTTTTTCTTTTCCAATATACTTCCGCTCAGGAATTGTTTATGATATGGCAGGATGGTTCGATACTTTTGATCCCCTCTAATTAATTGGACAAGGAAATGGCGAACGTGAGAAATGATAACGCAAATTGTTTATCCTTATGCGAGCTGGGGATTTCAAGTCCCTCACCAGGAAGACAACGGACGCCTCTTACTTACATCTCTCTTCCTCCGTCCTTCGTCACACGCGGCGAATTCCTGCGCGGACACCGCAGGGGCGAGTCCGGTTGGAAACCGATCCAAATCATTATGCCGGCTCGCCATTTTTTTTTCCTCCCTCCCGCAAAGACATGAGCACATTGTAGTCCAGCACACGCTACCTTCATTCCAACAGCATGATCATATGTGACTTGTCGCTAGAGAAATATTGCTGTTTTCCTCCACTCAAAGACTGTGTAGATTATTCATTACACATCTTATTTTATTACCTAGCCAGTATTGTCAATCACCACCGCCGGAATTTGAGCAATCCATATCAATAGGAAGATATCTTAGCGAATATAGCCTTAGGGTTCACCTAAAGCTCCATAATTCTTGTTGTATCTTTTTTGTATTATTATAACTTGCTCGAGCAATAAATATTATATTATATTATTATTATATGCAGTGGAGTACGCAGGAATTCCTTCTGGCGGGGGGTTAATCAATATTTATGTGCATCATCATAAAATGATATTTAGATTATTAAAAAAATAATTAAATTGACATTCTCTTATCGTTACGACAATTCAACTATTTTTTTAGCCCAATAAGCAAAATTCTGATCGCTAGTGCAAAATATACAAATTATACTAAATTACGGGAATGTTTTAGTGAGTGTTTGAACGCTAAAACGTCGGTGCGTCATTGAAGATTTGTAACAATTACATTTCAAAAACAATGACGTAGCTACTCGACATTTGGTTATAATATCGATCCGCCATTGAATCCATTGCTCTATTCCTCAAGAAACCGAGCGATTTCAGGCAATTACATAATTCAACAACAACATAGACGTACATGAGAGCACTAAAGAAGCAATGACAAAAAACTTGGTTAAAAAATGAAAAACCATCGATTCGTTTTGTCATTCTAGTTACCTTTAACCGGCTGTTAGTGTTTTCATAATATCAGTAACATGGCAACTGAGAGTTTCGGTAATACAACGTATGTAAGACAGTAAGTTAGCTGTTAGTATTTAATAAATAAAACTATCCACGATTCCAATGCATCATATCACGATTCCAAATAAAATAAATTCAAAATGTTGAACCATACTTTATAAAAATGTCATACATATTTATGTTTACAACCTTGGATTTAAAACTGGGCTAAGACTTTTGAATAAGACCCACTTGGATTCAACAACATCTTATTACGAAGATGCCATTAAAAATGGAGAAGTATACTGATTTCTGTTATTGTTTTTCCTACTTCCATTAAGTCGTAACAGTAGTAGAATTAGGTTGTTAGGGTGCTCCAACTCTTAAGGCTATTTCGCTTTGTCTAATCGTAAGTATATTGGGACTAACGTAATTTAGTTCTATCGTATCGTATCGTATGTACCTCATTTAATCGTAAAATCCTGAGACTAAGACAAGCTCAGCACTCTTGCCCAAGGCAGAATCTACGGCCTTGAGTTGTCAGACCAGCGTGGTATTGAACTGGAGAGCGCTTGCCAGCAGAATCCTATGTTATGAAACATTCCGCGTGTGATTTATTTGTATAGAAATACGCCTTATCGACCCTCATTATACTTAGAAAGTGATTTATTCTCTGTGACCTACAATTGCGAGCACCCAAGGAAATTAGTCCATGTGCATATATATCTACTCTCCTACATTTCTATCCGGCATGTAATTGTTTTCTACCGCATTGCTGCGATAATATCAACCCGAATCTGAGGTAGCTACTCTCTCGGAAATTACAGCACATATATTTCAGGGACTTTTAAGTTGAACATAATGACCTTAACTTCGAATAAAAGCTCCCAGAGGCATATGTAATGTTTTTTCCGTAAGGATGGCTTTCTTCTTTTTCCTTCCGAAGAGATGATATTATCGCTCTAAGGCGGTGGAAGTCAATTAAATTCCAGATGGAAATGTGATACGGTTAAACATTTGAAATATATTCACCATATCTCCATTTTAAATAACAGAAGTTAAAGGCGCAGATATCGATTAGCGCTAGGAATAGAGAAATCTCGAGTTTTACGGTCAATTCAATAGCGAAAATGAGAGATAGACTGCCGCAGAGATGTTTTTAAAAATTCCATTCATTCTGAAATAAAGAAGAGACTACCACAGGCCATAATTATGACCGAAAAGTTAGGTGCATTATTGGTAGAGAATTTTTCAGAGCATCTGAAAAATGTATGTAGCCATATTAACCCATGCTAAAGTTTTCTTCTATGCCAAATCTAAAGAATTCCCCATTGAATTCAAATAAATCATTAAAGCTACTTATGAATATTTATAATATTCATAAGTATAATATACATTCATTATATCTAAATATTCACTTACTCACCTGGAGCACGTCTAACACAGACCTGTTTTTCATATTGCTTAGTATCATTACATTTCGTTGCAAGTATGTGCTCAAATCGTGATGTTTTTTGTGTTTTTATGCTCTACCTGCCACACTCATTAAAGAGGGCTAGCTGGGGACTCTGCAGATGTAATTTATTCACTGTTGCATGCAATCTAAAAGCAACTTCATTATAAATAGTAAGAGCTTTTCATTGCTCTGAAAATATTACATCCACCGAGAAACAGCAGCTATACCAGCAAATAAAAGTCAAAATAAATGCTTTTTCGAAAATATCTTACCTTTTTTCCGAGATAATGTCTCATAAAATAAAATTCTATCACCTAAATAACTCGATTAAGTAAATGAATAAAATTACGCGGATTTTTCTAGAAGATTTTGTTGCTCGAGTAGATAAACGACCCCTGCATTAAATGCGCTCAATGAACATAAGTAATGCTAACCATACTTTGTACTCTCGAGTCGATTGATAGGTTTTGATCTCCGTAAATGAAATAACTGCGAAGCTTTTTCTTTCTAATCTCCACCGAAGAGGTAAAAAAAGTGTCCTTCTTTGGCTGATAGAAGGAAAAGACAGTAATGTGACCAGCTGAATTTCGGTATATTTCATTCATTACTGTCTCCCCATTAATTCTCTTTTATCGAGAGATGTCCCATCCGTAAAAATATCGAAGGGTGTCCCTCTTTGGATATACACCAGGAACATTGTATAACATCAGGCTTACTTAAAAGAGTTTAACCATTTTTGATTGGTTAATTAAAATCGGAGAACAGCAGATACGCCAGTGATCTTGTATTTTTATAATTGGGAATTAAGCCAGATACTCAAATCAATATCAGTAAAGAAAAAGCCAGTCAAGCCAGACAAAAACTCAAAAAACTTTATATTGGTAGATGATGGTGTATGCACTTAAAATCTGGCACCGAATTGGCTGTTACTGCTACTACGGTGGTGCAAAATTCCCGTGATGGGATGAAATTAAATTACGCTCTTGAAGACTTTTCATCTTCATCGCATAGCGAAATGTTAGTGCATTATGAATTGTATTTTTTAAATACTGAATTAATGTAACCCAAGAAAAAATTCATCGGTTGTACTTTCGAGTTATTTTATCTGCTCCTATGATATCATAACCAATGATATAGGTTAACGCTAGTTCTAACTTCCTACCGAAACCCTGAGTTACAGGCCTGTGTGCCATGCTTTTAAAGAAGAAACACGAAGCATCTGCAAATTGCTAACCCGAGTGCTCCTCCTAGTCTACAGAAGCAAATGAATTGTGTGAAACACGTCTCTAGAAAGCCTCAGAATCGCTCGTTATCGCCAATCATTTTTTGACCTTCGTTTGCCGCCAGAAATGTACAACGACCCCCAATGCGCTAGGCACTCGGCCTTTACCCGTCGAAATTCCTTTCTCTTTCTTCATTCCCACTTACCTGACTGCTCTTGACCTTCACCCATTTAGATTTCATCCCCATCCATTCCTATCCAAAAAAATCTCCTCCCACAACTACGGAAGTGATCTTAATCGTGATGGAATTAGGATTCAAGGTGCTCACACTGATTGTTAAACAGCACCGTTTAACCTTGCTAACTCATCACCTAAATCCAACGACTTATTTGGGACACTCATTATATTTCTTATTCTGTCATTTCTGATTTATTCTCCTTCACTGCCATTCAGAACAGATATTGCTCTTCCTTCCTTGTAGGATTCTTCCTTTTATAACATCATCTAGGATTTCTTTCTGCATATACATCTACACAATACACTGCAAGCCACCATAAAGGTGTGTGGCAGGGAGTGAATTCTCACCAAACATGCACTACACATCATGCATAAAAAAGGATTAGTATTTATATACTGTTCTAAACTTCACTATTTAAAAAAAAGATAAAAATAGCAAAGCAAACATACAAAAACATGCTGTTAGTTGGGTTAGCTTCAAGTCGTTATACCAACATGCAGCTACCAATGTTATTCATTGCTACTCTCGTATTTGATATATTTCTGAATCATTTTAAGACCGCCATTTAACAATTTTATTGCTCTTCCCTTCTTGTAGGTTTCTTCTATGATTCCTTTCTGAGTCATTTTAACACCCGAGTGTTCGGAGTTATTTTTACTCTTGATGGTTTTGGATACTTTTTTCATCTATGTTCCCTTGTATTCCCTTCTTATATTTATTTCCAGGCTCCATTTTTTGTACTCGTTGATAAATTTACGTGTCATAATGGCTAGGTCTTCAAGGTCCAGGGCTCTCATTATCTGGAGCCTATACACTGACTAAGAATAAAAACTAAATTACCCATTCTAATTAACCAACATCTCCCCGGTGACCTCGATCGAATATATCATTGTTCATATTTGGGCACGGATATTGGCATTGTCTCACTATATTACTCTCAAGAAAGATACTATCAGATAGAGCTTACCATGAAGGAGTTTTTATCACCTTCAGAAAAACTATCCACCTTAAATTTCTGCTGGAAATATAGCCGGTAATTAAATATACGTTCTGTTGGGGAATCCCAGACTAATTCTTACACCAATTGGGATCTCAGCTGAAGTGGTCGTAGCATTTTTTTTCGCAAAAATAGCTTTTTGCTGCACTTAATCCAACTCTGAAATCAAGTCTTCTTCATCTGGAACCTACATCTACATAATACCCTGCAAGCCACCATAAAGATGTGTGGCAGGGGGTGAATCCACCAAACATGCATTACATATCATGAATAAAAACGTGTTTTATAATAATATACTAGCCTAGACTTCACAATTCAAGAAAGATAAAAATAGCAAATCAAGCATAAAAAAACATGCTGTTAGTTGGGTAAGCTTTAAGTCCTTATACCTACATGCAACTACCTATGCCATCCATTGATACACTCATATTTATGCTATTGGACATATTTACAACTATTCATATCCCTAACAGTACGAGGAACGAAGGATATTTTCAATCTGTCAATTTGGCAATCAATTTGTCTAAGTTTTTTTATAATGGTCCAGCAATCCGAGATCAAGCTTTCTTTATCTGTAATATCAACATAATACCCAGCAAGCCGCCATAAATGTGTGTGGCAGGGAGTGAATTTACCAAACATGCATTACATGTATAGGATGGTCTTACACTATGGAAGCATGTTCTAGGCGGGCCGTGTGAGTGGAAAGTAACAATCCACTATCCGGTCATCTCATCATATTCCCCAAGTAATTGTTCATTTTATTAAAAATGTTTTTTGTCTTCTTTTCCGCATATTTCCTATACATGCCTGGCCCTCGACAGGACTTTGTTAGTCGTAACATTGAGCTTTTTTAATACTTAGGGCCGTGTTCAGAATCTCAACTACAGCCACACTTTCAATGCTTACGTCCGCAGATTCACCCTTTGAAGTTGGTATAACCACATTGTATACCGCTTTTAACCATATCGACTACAGCCTGTTTACCCTTTCATACTCGTAAGAGATTTTATGACGTAAGCAACAGAAGTGAGACTGTAGTTGAGATTTTGAATATGCCTGGGCAATATTCAGAACCTCAATTCCGTTCTCAGCGTCACGCTGAGAAGTAACACCACCTCTGCAGGAAACTCAGTTCACCATTTTTATTCGCTGTAGGTATTTTAGGTCGTAAGCGATAGAAGCGAGACTGCAGTTGAGATTCTGAATGCGGCCCTTAGATGTAATCACGTTCAGATCCATCTCTCACAGAAATTCGCACATATGTTTTCCGATGTGCGTCTCTCCGCGAAATAAAGAAGAATTTTTTGCACCTAGATCCGCATATTCAATTTTCATCAAGCTTTCTAATTACTTTAAAAAACTTTCAAATTGAATAACGTTATCATATACTCTTTACGAGTGCGGAGAAACGACGGAACCGGCCGTGTTAGTCTATCAGTATAGCGCCCGCTATGTGCCAAAATTGTGGGTCCGAATTCCGCTTCTGGCATAGATGACGAGTTATTCTTAGTATTAACATAGGGTTTGAGATTAGATTAGACAGTGCGATATAACCTTAGGAGTTGGAGCTCCTAAAAACTTAATTATAACACTGCTATTACATCTACGTTATACTCTGCGAGCCACGCATACGAACTGCGAGCCTCGTATGAGATACATGGAGCAAGTTGTGAAAGATGTAAAAGAGAAAAATTACTTCGATGTGTAGAGGTTGGCCGTTAGAAAAATCGAGTGGAGGGCTGCGATAAACCAATCTTACGATTGTTGGCCGATGAGATCAAGAAGAAATCAAGATTAATATCAATTCGACATAAAATGGCAAAATATGTATACATGCATTTTAACTCAATTAACGATACTATATAGCAATGTTTCGACCACTGTAATGATGCAGGTAGCAAAACTACCAATTTTGTCAGAGCGCCCTTTAAAATCCGAAGATCACGACTACTTGAATCCCACGTCACTTGGTACTCGCTACATTTAGTCGTTAAATTCCTCTCGACCGCCCACAATAACTGGAGGTTGCTCATGGAAACTTGCTTGTTAAAAAGAGCAAAGGAGGGACAATGGAGAGGTCAAAATGACCCCAAGGCCACGCGGTGCCGGAGCACCTTCGACGCTTTCTCTGAAGCTGTGCTCCATGAACAGGGAAGAACACGATTGGGAGGCGTGATGCATTCACGAGTAAAACATTTTCTTTATTCCGTGTAGAGGCGCACCTCGAAAAATAAATATACGAATTTCCGTAAGAGGTGGAACTGAGCGCTAAATGATAGTATGTAATAGATATGGTCGAGAATAATAATTAATTAGGATAGGTAATTTAATTTCCTTATAAGGGCTATTCAGCATGTTTGCATGAGAAACTTCACGCATCTTATGTGATCGTAATTGTTTTCGACATTTTGGTATTTTTTTATACACCCACAATTTTTTTTTGCTGCAATTCCCATAATTAGACATATTTTCCCCTCTGCGGACTTAGCCGAATAATATCGTAACAAGGACGCCAGCAATGCCTACGATTCCGAAATGCAACGAGTTCGGGTATCATCTTCGGGCGCGCCCTTTCCTGTCTATCGGTCGGCTATCGTTCATATAGCCTGGAGGGGAGGAATACCAGGATTCCGGGACACTCAGACCAAGGCACAAATATTCTGAGGCCAGATTCAGAAAAGAGTTCCTGATGCTCCAATTTAAAACTTCCTCCACATCTATGCACCCATTCCACTATTTCCTCCCCTCCAAGGCTACCAGTCACCTATATCCTAAAAGCCTGGCCATTTCACCTCGATACTGCAAACAAATTCCCCTCTTCAAATGATTCATCACCTCTATCTCCATCTGTTCTGAGTCGATACGACGAGCAGCTGACATCATGGAGAGAAACTGGGAGTCGGCAGCCAATTTTAAATACAGCTTTGCCCCTCCCATTGGTTTCGCAAGTTGCGGGAGATGTCATATGTAGAATATGAGTATTCTGCGGCCTCGCAATGGTTCTTTATGGAAGCCTTTGTCCTCATGTGACCGTCGGGCGCTGCCTGGAAAGGAATGAAAATTACTCAAGAAAAAAACTTCGAAGATAAGAAAATTGGCATGCGCAGAGCAGTGCAACCATAATTATAAGCTCTAGCAATGCATGTTCAACGGGACTCGCCTGACCTTTCATATCGGTGGTGCTGTATATAAGACACGGAAGTGATTATTATCAACGTGTGTGAACCGGGGGAGAATCAGAAACGCTCTCTGCTAAACTATGTATGTACTTATCTGAACGCTTACGCCGTAATCATGCATTAATGGTCTTAACGAGATGTATTCAACTCACTAAACCTCTGTTAAAACATTCTCCCACACTTCGTGTGTTAGATACAGGCCTCTGCATCACTGTGATTGTTGTTGTTTTAAAATAAATTGTCACCAAAGCCCTGAAAAAGCCGAAATAAAGAGGTGAAATGTTGCCAGAAATTGGTGTTTATCAAAAACGACCTAACTACTCCATATAAACACATTTCTAATTCTACATAAATTAAGTGGTCAATAAGAATACTTCAACATATGTTTATTTGTGCCTTACGTATTTTTCACTCGTCATTCCATTATAATTCTCGCTCTTGAATGGCGTTTTCCGATAGGCTGCGTCTGCGGATTTACAATTAAACCACTCCTATGCAGACGCTATTTACAAATCATTGATATAATTCCTGCCTCATCCTTCTCACTGGCAGTAACCATTCCCTACTATTTGGAGGTGGCAACAGTACCAATCGTTCAGTTACATGTGCCTGGTGCACGTTGGTATGCAAAAATTAATGTGTTTCTTACTAACGAGACCAATCATTGAATAAGCAGAATAGTTTCACTTGTCAGCCGACACTTAAAATATCTGCAATTGTATGGGATAAGAATGAATCAGGCTCGATCAAAGAACTACATTGTGTTCAGTGTTCAGCAGCTATGTTTGCAAAAAGGGGTTGCGATAGGTTTAGCAGTGCATCAAAATTTATAGAAGAATTAGGTTGGGAATAATTATCAGATCGAAGGTTAAAATACCGATTAAATCTCCTGCACAGACTAAAAATAGTGGGGTTTACTGAAGGCGTCGATATACATTTAGAAATCCGGTATATTATGCTAGCTTTGGTCAGATAAACAAGATTAGAGAGATTGATTGTCGTTCTTACATATTTAAGATGTAATTTTTCCTGCGTACGATAAGAGAGCATAATAGGCAGAATATTAAACGGATAGGTAAGTGAAATATTTTTAGAGTAGTCTGTAGTGCATGATACTTGTTTTAACATTACTAGACCATGGATGGTAGGATAATACATAGAAATGTATTTAGAGAAATACCTTTATAACTAGTTTTTACTTCATTGCTCTGTAGATAATAAAAACCTAGTAGTACGTGACTCATCCAACGTTTCCATGAAGTAATAGCATTTTAGGTCTTAGCTGCATGTAAGTGGAGCATATTTGTGTACTTCATCTCCTGCCACACACCCCGGCGGTGGCTGCCATTTCGTAGATGTAGATGAATAATTATCTAATACTGCATGCGTGTAATGTATATTTGGTATTCACCTTCTGCCACACTCCCTCGATGAGTACTGCAGGCTACACAGTACATTCATTTGGCATTGACACAAAGTATTATAACACGCTGAACATACTGGAGGTATCTGGATGAGACGAGCTCATCTACTTTCAGTGACTTTCTCGGTAACAGTATATCTCTGATCGCCCTTGAGCGGTAAGGAAAATAAACTGCCCGCCCAGACTCTGAATGTAGAATTTGCCTGCCATGTCCACCCACCATCAGACATGTCCACAACACCATCAGAAGTATCAAAGGATAAAACTTCTAATTGTTATCGTTGTGATGACTGACTCTTTCAAGGTAAGTGGTGCGACAAGCCAATATATGGGGCCGGATCACCGGTCTTTTTAATGAGCGCGCTGGCCATATCATTATTTATAATCGCTCTTGGCAGGGTGAAAAACCGTGATCTACGTGCTTCACTCTCCTTCAGTTCTTTAACATCGATTTGCAGTGGGATCGTTGAGACGGTTACAGTGGCCATAAAGTTGTTTGCGTTAGAAGGATTGAATACGACGGTGAAGAACCACAGAAGGATCCATAATTCCGACCATACTGTCTATATTTGGAGCATATCACTATCATCTACATCTACATTTACACGATACCCTGCAAGCCACCGCGAGGGTGTGTGGCAGGGGGTGAAGATCACCAAGCATGCACTGCTAACATGCAAACAAGCAACCAAAGTGTCTCATGCAACTAGATTGTTAGTATCTATAGTATTTGAGGGGTTAATACATGCATCATGCACTACAGAATACTCTAAAATATTTCCCCTACCTATCCCTTTGCTATGCTGCCTATTCTGTTATCTTATAGTACGGGGGAAAAATGCCATTTTGAATAGATCGGTACGACAATCTATCTCTCTAATCTTATTTATCTGGTCGAATCCAGCATAATACGCTGGTTTTTTTAAATATGTGTCTAACATCTTCAGTAAAGCTATCCGATTGAAATTTCTATAATAGATTTAATCTGTACTTTATCCTACGCTCTGGTTATGATTCCCACCCTAATTGTTTTATTAATCCTGAAACGCTACTCAACCTATCGTAACAACTTATAACGAACCTAGCTGCTGTACGCTGCACACTATGAGCAGGTACATCATGTGCTAGACTGGAAATAGAACGATCGCGGGTTTAAATCCTGCCTCGGGCATGCGTGTTATGCTTGCATTACATCTAAGGCTACGTTGCTCGGTAACGATTTAATCTAAGTTTTTGGGGCACTCTATTCTGGAGCTAAAGTTGTATTCGGAAACTTGTGACTGAATTTGACACTGCAATATGATACTCGATGAAGGACCATTGGAATTTTTGTACCTCCAGTAGCTCCAGAGTGAACGGTGACAGTCGTGCTAGATGATTCAGCTCCCAAGACGAAGGAACGACACACTTCACCTTAAACGATGACGAACAATGAGCATTTCACAGCCCCTTAGCGACTCCAATTGCGAGATAATAGCCCCGTCGCACGAAGGAATCCAATGCCTCCCTCGTCTTAGCAGCTGGCGATGCAAGGAGAAATACCCGAGGAATCTTGGCGAGGGAGATACGCACGATCTAGGCTCTTAGCCTCTACTCTCCTTCCTCTTAGCCATTCTACAGCGAAGCCGAGATTGTGGAGCTATGAGAAAGTAAATCTCCCGTGTTTTTACCCAGGTTCTCCAATCGCACTCACTATGTGGAATGCATTTCTTGCTATGTGTATCAAAACACATCGATGATTGCGTCATGTAGCGACATGAAAGAAATTCCATCTCTTTATGCATTCGTGCATGAACATTTAAAAACAATTACCAAGGAGACCAGTGTATATTGCCGCAAAACATCATCTCTTTTTGTAGAATTATTTGACTGGAAATACATGCCCGAAGTTTTTGAAGGCTGAGAATGTAAACAAGAAATTAAAAAAAAGGATCGAATGAATTGCTAACAAAAGAGGTTCGAAGAAGAGTGAGAGAAAAGAGAAGTAATCTCAGATTTTTTAAAAGAAATGAGACAATTTAATCGTCCATATATTGAGTTAGTTATTCAGGGGAGGAGACCGGCTGCTGAGGTCATTTGTGCCATTTAGGACAGGTGGATAACTGGGTAAAGGTAGGAACATTTCAGGTAATGAAGGAAGGGTGGGGAGAAACCCGGCATCGGTATTAGCCTACTCTAAACGAAAGGCGCCAAGGAGACCACGGTTTAACGTCCCATCCGACGGACGGAGTACTGAACCTGAAATACCCTCCACTAGGCACTCAAATAAGCACCGGTTTGCCATTGAAAATTTCACCACTACGGGGTATCGAACCCGGGTCCTCGGGATGGTAGCCATATATTGAGACACGAATGACTGATAACGACGATCCCCGAGCGAAAAGAGAATGGAAAGAAAGAAAAAGGAAGGTATTGCATTAGAGATAGGGAACAAGTTGTTAGGGATGTGAAAGAGAAGAACTAAAATATGAAGAGGCTAGCCGATAGGAGAATCGAGAGCAGAGCTGCGTCAATGTAAGGAATACCGACCAATTGTGATGAATACGGGAGTAGTTAAAAACAGCGGGAAAAATATAACACTAGTGTTATATTTTTCCCGCACTAGTGAAAATTCCTTGGACTTTTCTTCTCTTTGAACCACAATTTTCATATTACTTTGGGATAGCAGACGTTTTGATCCAAATCCAAAGGATATCAATCTATAGTGAACTTTCATACTGAATATGATCAAATTACTAGGTTTCAGAGCAATATGTTGTTTTTTAATTATTTGCGTGAAATGACCCTAAAGGAAAAAAAATGAAATAAAAATTAAGCTAACCATGCATCTATCCCTATGGACCATTGGAGTATGCTGACACTGTCATTCGTCTAATAAAATGCCATATGTTCTCATATGATGACACCAATTACAAAGGGAAATATCATCCAGAGAATTTATTGAAAAATTGGTATTTTTAGTCGCATGTACTGCCAAATGGTAAATAAATGCTTTATGATGGTCTCAATGCAGATTAGCTCTCATTAAAATAATAGATGTAATTCAATCATCCTCTCAAATTATCCTTGCAAATTTTAGTTAGACGCATCATTTGGGAAATAAATATGTAAATAGAATTAATTTCTAAATTTTTTGCCATTTAACTTAAACACAAAATTGGTATCTTAAAACTTTCTTTTCTTTTCGAACGCCCATCACGTAATAAATTGTATTTTTTCCCTTAGTGACCAAGTTATGTCAGCCACACATTATTAACCGAATATTCCCCGTTAGTCAAGCACCGCCGTTATCCGACTGCTCAATATTCGGCCGGAATAACGGGAGGGCAACTTTTCACCCACTCGAATCTACATAACGAGTCAGAGTTGGGGTCGGGCAGAGAGATTTTTAGAAGCATCTCTGATTCCCACAGAAACCTTAAGCGTTAGCTGTTAAAGGAAATGAGGATGTTGATCCCTGAGGCCATTTGTATGCAAGATTATTCTTTATCTATGGAACATGCCATCCTAATGTTTGGATGCAGCAAAAATATGCAATAGATGATGGTATTTCGTAAATATCTCTTCGCGCTGGATTGAGGTGAGGAATTACTCTGTTGTAACACCCTATGCGTACTCTAACCTGATCCTTAAAATGAACTGTAGCCTTACTTTCATAGGGAATCATAAATTAATGTATTTAAAACCCGCAAAGACTTCTTAAAACAAGTATTTTTAAATATCTAATCAATTACTATATTGCAACGTAGATCCTAACCACTCAGTTTCATACGCCTCGTGAATGGATGTCTAACACGCTTCTGTTAAGTTTTAGTATATCTTACAATTAGTAGCATATGAATAACGCATGTGTGGTGATTATTCACCTCTTGCAACTCGCTCTTGTCTGCATCTACGTAATACCCTGTGAGCCACCACGATGGTGTGTGGCAGGGAGTGAAAACTCACCATAAATGCACTACTTACATGCAGCTAAGAGCAACAATGCTACTTCTTCATGGAGACATATCCCCCTTCAGGTAATCCACGCATGTAGACGCAGACTTTTTGAAAATCTTATCAGTTGTAGTACATGGAACAGGTTGTGAAGGATGTAAAAGAGAAGAATTACGTCACAATGAAAAGGTTAGCCGATAGAAGAATCAAATGGAAAGCTGCGTCAAACCAATCCTAGGATTGTTGACCAATAATGATGATGATTATGATGATGATCAGTTGTAGCAGCGACCAATTACTAAAATCTTATGCACTATTTACGACGGAAGATGTGGTAAAGAAAGGAATATTTCAGGGAACGTAGGAAGGGTGGAGAGGAAAACCGGCGTGACACTTACAATTAGCGAAGACGTCAAAAGGTTCACGGACTGGAGGACCGAGTACTTAACTATCAGTGCTCTCCACACAGCACTAAAGTAGGGACTGGATAACACCAGTGTACAAATTCGGCCATCTACGAAATTCAAATACACTCGCAAGTCAGCACTGCACCCACCACAGCGATCCAATCCCTTCAAAAAGTCACATCAAAGCGTTTATTCTCCTTTCGCCCCCCAATATTAGATGTTCCGTCGAATGCAGTCGATACAGCATACGAATCAGATTTTGTGGACAAGACATTCCCGAGACTATTAGAGCTGTAAGGACAGGAGCAATTGAATATTGTCGTCGATAGCGTCATCTAGAAATGACAGAGAAAGAGTAACAGACAGTAGCCCAAGTAGCGTCTCTTCCTCAGTGAGCCGTCTACAAAAAAGTCATAAATGCGATATCCCGAATCACTAACCAAATTCAACAAGATGACGTAAAACAAAAGAAAAGTTAAACAATTGTATTAAATGGGCAGGAAATATACTGAAATTAAGAAAGAAATTCAGAGAAGGGACTGTTTGGCGTATAAAATGTAGAGTAGAGTAAAATAAAAACTTTCATAATTAGTAGTAGAAATTGTACACGCACGTATAATCTGTGCTCGCATGCATTTGTATACGTATAATCGTTTCTATTTGTAAGGTGGTTTTTAACGTACATACGTTTCTGTGATGCAGAACAGACGTTATAAAAATCTAACGCAACCACAGGTAAAAACAAACGCCATGAATTGGAGTCAACGTGCTCAAAAGGAGAATCAGGAGGAATAGTTTAGCAAAAATCGGTAAGATATGTAAAGGGACGTTATGATAGCTATAGGTATTAGCGTAAACAGTCTATTAGATGAATTAAAGTGGGAATTATTGTTAAACCTTAGGTTGTAATTTAGACTTTCTCTCTGAAATGAATTCCAAGATGATATATTCACTGATGACTTAAAAATATTTTGCGAACTCCAACTGACTAAAATAGACTGGACCATAATCATAAAATTAGAGGAATTGATTGCAGAACTGACATATTCAAAATTCCCATCTTTCCTCGTACAATTAAGGATACGAATAGATGTAAATACATCTAATAGTTTAAATACAAGTGTATCAATGGATAGCATTGGCAGTTGCATGTTGGTATAAGGACATTAAGCTAACCCACCTAAAACGATGTTATTGCATGCTTGCCTTGCTATTTTTATCTTTTTGTAATTGTTATGTTTAGACTAGAATATAATTACTAATCCTTTTTATACATGATACGCAATGCATGTTTGGTATGAATTCACCCCCTGCCAAACACCTTTATGGTGGCTTGCAGGGTGTTGTGTACTTTTTGGTCATTTACTCAACAATGTTGGCTGCAATACACTCGTTACTGATTTGAAAGCAGAAGGTTCGTAGACATATAAATGGGAAAAGCTACGAAATCTGAAATATTTGACAATTTATTGTATGTACAATCGCTTTTACAATCCATCACATGGTTCCATAAAGATATGTCATTCATTAATATGAATCTGGGCGACACTTCGCTCGCCTACTTATCAAGCAACCGGACACTCACTTCCCTGATTGTCGAGAAGCATTAGACCCGAACCAGAAGTGCCAGTTGGCAAGGGCATTTTGAGTTCATTGCCCCCTCCTACCTCAGTTTAATTAACTTGTATACAAAAATATGACAGTGTATAAAAGAAAAAGAGGACATCGCGGCCAGTGTTTATAATACTTAAATGCTCCACTTCCATTTACTCTTCAAGGAGAGGGCAGTATAAGAAATATGCATGTAAAACAATACCTCCAGGAAAAACAGACACACATCCCTGGTTATAACGAAATCCTAGCTATATTTGACTCCTCATAAAACGAGAGTCCTAAGTTTTCTCTTGAGGTTTACAAGTCTCAAGACAAAGAGCTAGGGTTTAAATGTCAGGAGGGGATTAGATTGGTGTTGTGGCGAGAGTACTGTCCTCCCATCACGAGGGCCCGTGTTCGATCTCTGGTAGTGGTGGGTTTTTCAGTTTCAAACCGGTGCGTACTTGAGTTCCTAGTGGAGGGCATTTCAGGTTCAGTACTCCGTCCGTCGGATAGGATGTTTAGTCGTGGTCCCCTTGGCGCCTGTCTTTAAGAGTAGGCTAAAGCCGGCGCCGGGTTTCTCTCCACCTTTCCTCCGTTCCCTGAAAACTCCTACCATTACCCTATCCTAGACGGCGCAAATGGCCTCAGCTGTCGGTCGCCTCCCCTGAATAACTAACTAACTTTAAATGCTTGGAATGCAACTTATAATACCAAACTTAATTTGGATTTCATAAATCATTATGTGAGGAGAACAGGTATATCTGTTGCAGCGAGCTGTTAGTAGGTAACGGGTGAGAAGAGGTGAGAGTTGGTTTCCCAACTTTTAGAGATTGTGATCGAATCAAGACAAATATTTCATTGAAATCAGCAATTAGAAACATTCCAATTCCAGTGCTTAGTCCGTCAATTCGAAGTTAAAACAGTGGAACCCTTAGCATCTTTCGTAGAGGGCCGTCTAATGCCAACACCGGGTTTCTCTCCATCCTTCCAATCCTACCATTCCGCCTTCTCCTCTTGGGTTGAGGCTCCTTTAAGATAAGACTTGAAACTATTGAGGATGAGAAACCAATATCCTCACTGACTGCTGTTCACCAGTGGTGTTATTCTAATTTTCCATTGGCCGTATCACTGGAAAGTGAGAATTCAGCGAGCATCGACTCCATAGATGCGTCTTTACAACTCTAACCATGGGTACGATTGTAGTACTTCACAATGGAGCCGCTTGCGTTATCACCATTCTCAGATGCGCTTAGGAGCACGCATTTCTCAATCATAACAGTCATCGATTTCAGTTGATAAATCGAGTCAAGTCAATCGCGAGTTCTAAATTAAACTAAAATCAAGAGAGAGCTGTCAGAACGATTACTGTAATCAGAACGCTTCTAGATAAAAGTAATCATGATCCTGCCCCTGGTCATGTGTTCGAGTAAGCTTCGAATACCTGACCTGAGTTGGAATAACTTTTATCAAACTTTCTCGTAAAAATTATATTCCTCAAAGCACAGGGAACTATTTTAGAAAAAAGGAACTATATCACAGTGCCACAGAACATATGATTCGTCCACGGGAAGCATTTAGAAATGTGTCCAAATCTGGATTTTTGACAGAACAAACGCTAGAAGACGGTTTGACGAGACAACACTCGTTATTACGAATGACGAAAGACTCGGGGCACCATCACACCCGCGCTCTAGTCGCAGCGCGAGGGTTTTATCTCTTCCCTTTAAAAAAACGGCGATTTCCTAACGGGACGATGCACGCGCTAGCGCGAAAAACACATTCGCGCGGCGCATTGACACCGGCGAGAGATTTTGATCGTCCGAGCACAAACAATTCGGAACAACGCGGTGCACGACAATCGCGGCCCACGCATGCGCAGAGGGGATCAAGAAGATTGGGAGGGGCTCTATGCTCTCTCTCTCTCCCGTCAGCTGTTGACCCCTCCTTATAAAAGCAAAAGAGATAACGAAGTGGAAGGGACTCCTCCTCGGTGAAGAAGATACGAAAAAGGCTCTCGTCCCTCGCTCGCACGAGCACACAAAGAGCTCTTGGGGAGTGGACGGGAATCGTTTCTTCGTATAAGCGGAGGGAGCTCTTCTCGCCGCGGCACTCAACACCGGCTCAACGGAGGGGCACTAACTGCCTTGACAGCGCGAGTCCAGGAGCGACCCTGCTTCAGGACCCTGAGCAAGACGGTAAGTGCCTCTGCAAACCAACTGCAACAAATCAAGCCTAGAAGTCGTGACTTTCGTGAATACTTTCCTGGAATGACCTGGAATCAACCGGAAAGCCTACGTACTCCCTTAGCGGTCTTCCGGTCTGATTAGCCAGCGATGTCCCAACATTTTAACAGAGCAAAATTACGATATACATTTCCTAGAAAATTACCTGGGAGATAACCGATTAGTAAATGTGTAAAACTATATTGTGGTCGATGTCACCTCATTGGTCTTTTTGCCTTAAACCACGCTGCTTTATTTTTTCTAACAAATTATGTTGATCTACGAAAATATTTCAAGCACTATTTGCATGGATACGGATATCTTCTATTCGTACAAATGTTTTTGGGTACACCAAACCGAACTACTAGAAGAAATAGTTTAAAAAACTTATAAAACTGCCGAAGTCACCCCATTTTACGGCAATGCAGTCTTTATGCTGAGTTTACATGTCTGTGTTGAACTAAAACTGCAGTAACTAAGAGGGGTTGTACCTATATACCTAAGTATATTTTGAAACTTTCGTCTCCATACAGCGTTTGAGCAGCACCTGCCCCGCTTGAGTCAAGAAATGTTCAGGAACATGATCATGGTAAAGTAAATTAAAAAAGCAAGTAAATTTGTTTTGTTGCCTAGGCTTATTTGTTTTCCATAACAGTAAACCCAAAAATATAGTTGCCACCTACACTGCATAGTTATAGGATTTTTTGATTTATTGTGAACCACGCCTGGTGTGAAGTCACCCCCTGCCACACCCCTTTGTGGTATAGGGCAAGGATGTATATATACATCTGGTTTGATTGGTCGTGATTGATGTTAATGGACAGAGCACTAAAGATAATCTGCAACCACCGATCGAACAAGTTAAAATGTAAATTCTAGAATGCGAAATAGCCGCGAAAACTTTAACGGAGTTACCTGCTGATATGCACAATCGTAGAATTCCCTCAGAGAAACTATGTTTAACCTTGGCCGGAACTCGAACCCGGAAGCAACAGATTTCAATCCAGGTGCTTTAACCAGTAATTGTTTTTTCGAGGCTTTAATGAACAAGATTTTTTTTCGAAAAACTTCAACTGTTGCAGGCTCTACTTTGTGGAATGACGGCATGATGGGAGAAATGATTCACTTTGTACTTATTCCACGAGTTTATTTCAACCGGTTGGGTTAAAATAAACTCTTGGAATAAGTACAAAGTGAATCATTTCTCCCATCAAGATCTTTTTCCTTTAACCTTCATCCCTGAGCATTGATAACATAGTGGATCCCATGATAGAGAGAGAGAGAGTAATTATGTATGTCAATGTTTTCTTTCCGCACAATGAGCAAAGCAATCCATAATTATCTCTTCCTAGATGATTCGCGGTTCAGTGAACTCTCATATGAAATCGCGGCTGTGCGAGTTAAAGCATGTCGTAGGAAACTGCTCTTATATTAGGAAAACAAATTCCAGGATTGAGAACTAGTGGCGAAAAACCTTTACAGATACTGTTCACTGATTCAGGAATCACATTGTGGAAGTGAGACATACTGGGTGAGTAAAAACTCTGTAGAACTTTTCCAAAAATTATATTTAAAATTTTTTTAAAATTACACAACACGTGTTTCGGCTTACTATGCCATCTCCAGGTGTATACTCACAGTTTACAGTGTTTAAATATAATTTGTGGAAAAGTGACAAAGCTTTTTCACTCACCCAGCAACCTTTACAAATCTACCCGCTGATGAGCACGATAGCAGAATTTCCACTTGGAAGAAGGACGCCTTGGAAGCTTAAGTGCCGGAATAGCATCTTGCCGGAAATCAGGGATTTTCGGGTTTGAGCCGGTTCAAGTTGAATGATTTTTTCTGCGTGAATTCTGCTTTTGATTTATATAAGGAGATGCATTTTACTTCCCCTCGCCTTTTTCCCGATATGGGTCAATTTAATTTGCCTTTAGAGTTAATCAATCCACAGGTTGAATTCAGAGTCAATGATTCTATGATCTATAAATATATCGTACAGGTATCGTGGATTAAATGTCACATTTGCGTGAATGAAAATCATCACCCGAGGTAAACATTTTATGCAGGAGCTTGAATTTTACTTTACCCCAACTGTATTAAGTAGTTGGTGGAGGAGTGAAACAGACATCAAAGAGGGTGAAAACATTCAGTTGGATTGTGGTTACTTCCTTTCCATTTGATCCGTCCCCTACCCCTCCTTACCGTCACCCCCAACTCTTTAAAAGGTCCTACTAGGGGTGGAGCAGTTGCGTCACTGTCTGGGTTTGAACCCAAACACTCTAATCAGTCTCACTCTCCTTTTTAATTGTTCCGTCTACTTTGGCCAATAGGTGGCAAAAAGTCTTTAATAGGCGGTGTTCAAAACCCGATTGATACGGGGAATAATTTTCACTGAGTTTTACCTCAGGAAATCACTCGAAAAACTTGTTTTTAGAGATCTCCTTACAGAGAAAGATAGGAAAAAAGAGGGATAATAAGGAAGAAAGCATCTTACAGTGATAATTTCCTTTGGTTTGTAATTTATCTTCTGGAGTTATTGTTTTTTTAATGGAAAAGATGAACATCAATTCGGTACGAATCGGAACAAAAATGTCATTTCCTGAAGCACAAGCATTACGCTCGATCCCTCCGTTGATACTTACATGCCTGTGATTTTCTCATTCGCCGTGATTTTGAATAAGTCTTCAAGCTCCTTGCCTTTAAAATTCCAAATGAAACAAAGAGAACCCCAAAGTCATCATCATCATGGGTCAGCAATCCTAGGATTGGTTTGACGCAGCCTTCCACTCGATTCTTCAATCGGCCAACCTCTTCATATTGACGTAGCTCCTCTCTTTTACATCCTCTTGCTCCATATACCTCATACGAAGCCTGCCTTTTCCATTCTTCTCGTTCACTTTTCCCCCGATGATTGTATTCATCAGGCTATCGTGTCTTAAGATGTGGCCTATTAAGTTGTCCCGTCTTCTTTTTAAGGTTTTCAGTAGACATCTCTTCGCTCCCACTACTCTTAAGACTTCTTCACTCGATAGATCCATTTTATCTTCATCATTCTTCCGTAGCACCACATTTCCAATGGTTCCAGCCTGGACTTCTCTGCTGCTGTTATTGTCCATGCTTCGCTGCCATAAAGTAGAATGCTCCAGATGTATGTTCTAATGAAATGTTTCCTCACTTCCACGCTTGTATTTGCAGCTGTAAGCAGAACCTTCTCCTGGTAAAATTCCCTTTTCGCTTGGGCAATTTTACTGGCAATTTCTCTTTTACTACGTCCATCGCTGATTACTCGGCTTCCCAGGTAACAGAACTCTTCTACCTCCTCGATTTTTTGTTTTCCTAGTTTAACATTGGTCCTGGCTTCCTTTCTGCTACTGCATACCAATACCTTAGTTTTCTTTTTATTGATATTCAGATGATAACTGGTCATTTTTCTTTCCATATTCCTTGGTGTCTTCTTTAAATCTCCTGTTTCTGACATGACTGTTATGCCATCGGCGATTCGTAACATGAAATTTTTCATAAAGAACTATTTTTTTCTCTTTTATCGATGATTCTCCTAAATTGCCTTCTATTTTTCATTATTATGGTTAGTCTCAGCCGAAGTTATAATCTGCATCTACATCTATGTGGCACCCTGCAAACCACCTCGAGGGTGTGTGGCAGGGGGTGAAGATCACCAAACATGCACTATTGACACGCAACTACGCTACTACATGGAAACATTCTACATAATAGGATCACATGAAGCTAGAACGTTAGTATTTACGAAGGTAGTAATAAAGAGATTGGTTGTTAATACATGCATCACGCACTACAGACTACTGTAATGATATTTCTCCTACCTATCCCTTTGCTTTGCTGCTTATTGTTCTCTTATAGTAAGGGGGAAAAATGACATTTTGAATCAATCAGTACGACAACCTCTCTCTCTAATCTTATTTATCTGGTCGAATGTAGCATAATACGCTGGTGTTTTAATATACAATTGAAGTCTTTAAATATATTACGTAACATCTTCAGTAAAGCATTCCGTCTTAAATTTCTGTAATAGAGATAAGGAATAATCTTTACTTTAACCTAAGATCTGATAATTCCCAACCTAGTTCCTGTATTACTTCTGGTACACTACTAAACCTATCGTAACACCTTTTAACAAACCTAGCTACTACACTGTACAGGCTAGTAATACTTAGGATTAGCACTTATACTACGATGGATTGAAAAAGCTTTGGTTCCAATGATTAGCCAGCCGACAATAAATCAAGGTGGAATGCTTTCACTAATTTTTGTTACTATATCCAATACGTTGGACGATTTGAATGGAATGTATAGATGGATATCGTTATCATGGAATATCTAGACTTTATTAAAGGTCAAATTCAACGTTCAATGAAAAGTAAGTTACTTTCGCGTATGAAGGCCTAATAGTATGAAAATATTATGATATATTGTACGATATTGACCTAAAAACTCTGATGAATGTGGTTTTATAGTAATAGCATAATTTTAAATACTTATAGTACACTAATACTGAGGCTTTGGCGGTTATTATAGTTAATAATGGCTTTAGGGAGTTCCTCCATGTATGGAGTCTTTTAGTGACAACATGTGGCTGGAAGCTGGAATAGTAGCTGGAGGAGAGTATTCAAGTTTAACGGTCATGATTGTTGACTGTTAGATTAATTGACCAGACAACCATCTTGACCAATCAGGGTCAACCTGGGGCTCTTATTTACATGCATAAGATGGCCAAGAATCGACGCATCGTCACTCCAGACCTGAAGACGCCTGTAGTATGGTTGGAGAAACTGTTTTCGCCAAAAGATACCAAAACGCGGAGGAACGCTCGAAAGGAATTATTAACATATAATATGCATCTGTACGGGGTTGGCTTAGGAAGGATACGTGTATCAAGGCTTCGAGGACAAATCCAGTTAATTGAATAAGATTTATATAGATTTTATAGATTTACTGAACCCCTTATCTAGCCTGAGAATATAATGATGTACACAGATTCTTCCTTTTTTTTAATTCTTAGCAATCACAGATAATATCACTATTGACTTATCAAGACACGTGTTTCAGTCCATGGCAGTCACCTGCTGGTAAAAATCAAGTACGGTTTTTACTTATCTGATCCGATATATTATGTCCTGGTAACATTTATATCTGAACAGATAAAGATAAAAGCTATAAGTTGATGGTGATCATGATTTTTTTACGTTTGATAAATGGACTGAAGATTATGTATGTTTTACACTTTTCCTGTAGCATTCACTTTAAAGCAAGAATAACTGTTACCAAGTATCTCTCTTTCTATAAAATCATGTTATTTACATCAAAATTAGGTACGCGTCGTCGACGAAACTGATTTACTAAATTCTCTTTCACGATAACTCCGTAGTCTGAACTAAATATATTTATCATGCATTTTAATATATGTATCATGCACTACAGACTACTATGACAGTATTTCCCCTACTATTCCTTTGCTTTGCTGCCTATTGTGTCCTCTTATGGTACACGGGAAAAATGGCATTTGGAATCTATCGGTAGAACAGTCTATCAGGTCAAATTTAGCCTTTTCGGTCTTATTTATGCGGTCAAATCTAACATAAAACGCAGGGGCTTTTAATATATATGCAACATCTTCAGGAAAGCTATCCGTTTTAAATTTCTGCAGGAGTTTTAATCTATATTTTGTCCGGTTATGAGGGGTAAGGTGTGAATTTGGTCCACCGGTTAGGCCTATTTTGTCGATTTGATGCATTTAAATGAAATATTAAGTGCCATTCTAACTCCAGCGATGAATGTCAGATTTTCTCTGATTTTTTAGAGATTAATATAAATAATATGAAAGCATTTGATAGTGCTCCCATCTCAAGCCAGTACATACTACGGCCATCAATAGGTGGTTGAATATTATACTACAAAGGTCTATTATCACAAATAAAGGGTAATATTTTTCTGTGTAATGTGAATTGCGTAATATTCCTAAACCAAAACATAATTATCCAATGCATAACTTAAAGTGTTGACCATTATAATGGACCGTATTGAAACTCATTTTATTTTATTTTATTTTTTGCTTTATTTGTATCAATATCCACGTTTCCACAAACTATTTCCACGCGTTGAAATCTCTAAATCAAGCGGCGCAAATTTTGTGCCGTCTACCCGCTCTAAAATAGATGCATTTTCAAAGGGGAGGGATTAATTATGGTGTCTGTATGAAAAAGCATGAAGCAAATGTTCATTTTCTTACTATAAATACATCAAAGCCAACGAGACGAAACCCGATAGAATGCAATATTCAACTTTTATGTGGCGCAAACATTTTTATGATTGAAAAATGTTGTAGTCATGTTTGAAGGATAACTGTTGATTTGAGACTCTTGAGATGTATTTGGAGAAGGGCCGAGAGTGAAGGCTGTAAAGAAAGGACTCGCTTAACGAAAAGAATTAACTAGCTATAGTGAGAATAAAAGAGGTCGATGGGAAAAATCTGAAGGAGATAGAAAAAACAGAGGAAGTAGGTACTTGATAAATATTTTGACGGTATGAATGAAGGTGAGAAATTTGAGGAAAGAATAATAAGGATATTATTTTGGGTTACTGTATGGTTCGGTAACGTCATTGGCAACGAATATGTGAACGGTAACTGGACGGGGGTGATTCAACCAGAACACTCAAATAATTTTTCATTGTAGTGGAGTACTTCTATCACATTTGTATTCATAACATTTCCCTAGAGTCTCGGACAATGTCTTTTAAATATTTCAAGCTAAGCCAGTGTGGGCATATTCGATGTTATTTAATATTGAATATTCAACGGAGCCACTGTAGCTATGCCTACATAGTAGAAATAAGCCTCAATATATTACAGTGTGAATCGGGGATCGGTCTTGATCGTGTGTTGTGTGGAGTTTCACTTTTATAGGGTTAGTACAGTGGCTGTGAACGTTAGACGTTTATATTTCAAGCAGTAAAAACGGCGTTGAAGCGGTAACTATTACTTGAAAACTAAAATAATGGTAAGGATTCTCTCCCTCTAAAGATAGTTTTTACGAACACTAACGATGAAATAACAAAATAATACATAATATAAATAAATACAAACAAATAAATAATAAATAAATACTTTAAATATTAAAATTTTTCCATGTCTTGAGAGATACTTGCTTCAATTGCGTTTTTGCGTTAATAATATCTTATCTAGGAAATAGGTTTTACGAAAAAATTACTTACAGTATTACAGTATACCCTGTCGAAGTATTATAAATAATTAGAAGTAAAATGATACATCCTGTTTCGCGTAAATAGGGAAGAGGTTTGAGTGGGTGTTCGCGTCCTTCCTTTAGTCATAAGACACAAAAATCAAGAAATGTGTCATTTTGGAATGATAGCCACTGAAAAATAAGATCGCCACTAAAAACTATAATGATTCGTTTTTGGGTATTTATACTGTATTTACTGAATAGGCTGAATAAGGTTTCATACATTTTGTTACATTGAGCATATAAATGTGATAGTTCCTCGGCAGATGATCCCAAAAATTTGAGCTAACCATTATGATACACCACGAATCTCACAGTTTATTCCGATCTTGCTCAATAAATAAGAAAAGACGAATGCAAAACCTTCCGAACATATAGAAGTGTTTTTCCTCCATTAAAAGTAGCGGTAAAATTTTGAAACAATTTTTCCTCCTAACGTAGAGTATTCAATTCTCGGAAGGTAAATCCCTTAAAATCCCTTAATTCACTAAGTAGTGGAGGGTAGCATCAAGCTCAGCTGAGTTTCATACTTGTGCTGGAATTAAGTCCTAAGTGCTCTAATTTTTAAGGTATATCATATAGGCTTAGCAAACTTAATATCAAGACTAACATAAAACTGATAGGTGGGATTTGAACCCGTGACATTCAAGCTCCCAGGCCGGCAATGACTACTTAAGTGTTTTTTTTAATTTTCATTCAATGCCCAAGTCTTATATCCGGTGGCCTCCTTTGGTATTTTCGTGGTGGTCAGACCGAGGAACCGTGAAGAGATATATGGATGATTGTTTTTGCATTCCTCCCTGGATTTAGGAGGCGTCGCCTTTGAAGATGTTTTCCGGACCACCGTGCCATGCCCTCCTGGCGGCGGCTGTCTTCTTGACAGCTCTAGCGCTCTCGACCACCCGCGGCGATCCGCTCCTTCCTGGCATGTTGTACCCGAAAGAGAGCGAGTCCCGGGAGGTCAAGTCTCTGGACGGGATGTGGAAGTTCCGGACGGCGCCCGTCGGGGAGGTCAGCTACGGGCACGAGGGTCGCTGGCTAGACGGAAAAAGAGGTCTAGGCGACGTGGTGAGTTTATCGGAAACGGCAGAGCGTATTCAGGTTAAATTATCCTCACGTTCACGGCAACTCTCTGCTGGAGTGGGTGCGTTTGAAAACGTCGAGAATATCTCGAATAGGTAACCAAGGAGTCACGTGGTGCAAACACGAATGGTTTGTCAATTTTGCTATGTTTGAATTATTCATTACAAGCTCACTAATTGTTTTCACTTAAGGTTTTTCTCCACCGGGGACTCTATGTTCGAACCGAATGAGAAAAAATAAGAGATATGCGATTACTACCCGCGTATACTCGAATGCCACAAATACTAGAAAGTATTCGATATTCGAGATCTCGAATAATAACACTATAAGAGCCTTATTTGGAGTGTTGATGAACTACATCATATGTGTCGCGAGAAGACGGCGGAGATAGGAGCCTGTTGATGAGTTTCGCCTCGTAATTTATGGCAGAAAAACAACAGCTTCAACTATTGGAATTACGGCGAAACTTACCTTTTCACAATAAATAACTTGCCGTTACTAGTAACCATTAGTCATGATTCAAAATAAAAAAGAATAACGTTTAGCATATCAATTGCAATTCTAATATTCGAGGTATTCTATATTCGAGATACTCAATTATTAGAGTCATGATTTAATATTCGTGTTTGATATTTTAAATCAAGAAATCTGCAATTCAAGCCATCTCTAAGAAAAACTAAAGCAAAAACAATGAGTGGGATAATAATGAACGATTCAAATAGAGCGAAATTTGCGAACCATTCGTGTTTGTACCACGTGACTCCTTGGTTACCTATTCGAGATATTCACGATGGTTTCTTCAAAAACAGACTTCCTGGTGTCATGATCGAAACATAAACGTATCCGCGATCATATCTCAAAAACCACTGCAAAGTCGTGCGCCTCCAAGGCGAATACTTAAGAGCACATTAAGACATGTAATAGGTAACTAAATAAAAGAAAATATAACAGCAACAGGTCAGTTGATTTGTAAAGAGCGGCAGTGCAGGGAATAGCTGGGGACAAAAGGGAATAAACTTCCACAAATTTCTAGGAATAAACGGGATGGAGAACAGAAGTGACCTGAATAACACACATAAGCACGACACACAAACTGGTTCCCTCTACCACATACCATTTTCGGGGCTTGCGGCAGTATGGCGATTATGTCGCTTGTGATGATTCTACAAGACGGCGAAAAGACGGTCCCATGAATAAATTGTTTAGGTGGGATTGCAATGCTTCTCTTCCTCACATATGCGATGTTTCTCCTCTTATCCAAATAAATTAACTAAAGGCATAATTACCTATGTTTTTGAATAAAAAACATGCACTTAATCATCTTAGTGCGGCGGGCCGATATATCGGCCCAATATATTGTTCAACTTTATGACACTAAAATAATAACATTTATTTTTCAATCAATGTAAGAAATTTTGTCATTATTAGTTAGTTCAACCTAAGTAATGTAAAAGAACCGCATTTGGATATTTATAACAATAGCTTCATAATGTTTTTCCCTAAAGTGCTGCATTTTATTAAATTACCCTCTGTATTTCTCGCTAGTACCCCAGGAGAAAGGTTAGCTCTAACGTAAGATGGTTAAACAACATCGTGGAAAAGAATAAATATAGGAATTTGATACGGTATTAACCAGTATAGGTAACTCTTTAGATACCAGTAGGATCATATTTGAGCTACCGTCCGCTTGCACCATTCAACCTAAACTTTAACTTCAGGTAAATACAACATCTATCCCGGATACTCCATTTCTACGATTATTAAGTCTCCAGGCATGAGCATTATTGACCTGTCTACTACGGGAATCTGAAATATTCATGAGGAAGCACTGTCGCCCCACTACATATGCAGAACTATGGGTGCGGCTAAATAATAAACGCCACCGCCGTTGAATATCAAGCAGAATATCTTGTACCAGTGGCCTTCCTCCTTAACAAGCGTTAAGATACTTCACTAATTTCTTATGTATTTCTATTAATTATTCTCCGTTGACCAAGAGCATTGATAAGTTGATCATGTATCGACAAAGTCGAAAAATTATTTTTGTGCAATTGCTTCTCGTTGTAAAAATGTACATGGACGTGAAAACATATACAACAGGCGACCTTAGCGTAGAATTTCTAAAATCTAGCAAGTGAAATTGCACACTTTGAGAAGTTTTCAAAATTTCTATGTTATCCTAACTTTAGTGGTGAAGAAAACAAAATCATTTAGATTGATACGGTTCAATATTTCTTTCATGGGAACGGTGTGAAGGCACTCCATAAAATCAATAATATTACAAATGCACATCAAAATGTCCTTCATACTTTCTTCTTCGGCACTATTGAGTTTTCAACCGCTAATCGAGGTAAACATTGCAGTGTTTAAAATACCGACACTCAATCCCAGCTGAAAAAATTTAGATCAATATATAGTCAAACACACAACTAAATATTACTCAATTGAAGAGATATGGGACTAATCGGTAATAATAATTGGTTTCATAAGAATAACGCTGGGATCCTTGTTTTCTTGGAGACCGTTAACCATCTCTCATATCTGGTACAAACTATGAATATCAAATATCGGCATGCAAATTTATTACTAGCTTAGCGCGAACTGAGAAAGTGAGGTGTGCATCACAGATGCTCTATAACCCTTTTTCCAACAACATTTCATAAAGTCATCTTCATTTGTGATTTGCTGAAACCTTAAATGCATTTTCTTGAATCCAGGCAAATCTCGTTTTACAAAGGCCTCATAGGCATAGCTTTCCTTATCTACCTTTCTTATCCGACAAGGGACTTTCCGGATTTCATGCGGTAAAATCTAATTCCCCGCTCATTCTCTTAAGGAATTCTCCCAGGTTTCCGCATGTTTTTTCATGAATAAAACTTCAAGAAGTTGGCATGATGGATTATCAAGCTGTCTAATATTTAAATTTTTAATAAATTAATTTAAAAGATAATATCTTCCTATACAGACACTTTACGGGGTCAAATACTGTATGTTGCCGTCACTTTTTTTTTCAAATTTGGGAGCCAGCCACAAAAGGCAGAAAACGTGTGGCATGACTCCGAACGCAGAAAAAAGGTTCGCAAGTTGGCAAATCTCCATGAGGAAGTAATCAGTGTTTCTCCCGATGTTTCAATGTATTATCTCTTCCCCTCATCGTAAATAAGTTTGAAGGCGTTTTGCATCCTTCCACACGTGGCTAAAATATGACTAATGAACACTCAAGTGACTAAAGAGAACCACTTGTTTAATAATTCATGCGATGTACTCACCAGACTGTTTCTTTTATTGATTTCAACTTTATTTATCATGATTGGGTTCTGGAACCTCTATTTAAATGTAGCTATTTCAATTTATGCCATGAAAATCACTTTTATCGCGTTTATCTTGAATGTTTGAGGACTTGTACCCATTTATTTGCAATTAAGAAGAAATTCAGCCACAGACGATGATAAATAAAACTATTGAGAGGTGCTACGTTACGTACATACGAGGAAACATACGTCGGTCGATTGCATGAAGTTTCTCGAGTATTCCTTGCGCGATAAGCTAATTCGGGTTCAATTCGGGAATTGGCGATGGGAGGAACGGATATAAAAAGAAGTTGATTGCGATTGCCTAATAATACCCCTAAGACACAAATAAAATCTCGTAGGAGCACTTTACAAGATTAAAAACTCCACCTAATGAGCAGAAAATTTCAATCGTACACAAGCACGGGTTATAAGTAGTGCTAACGTTTATTTTTGAAATAATTCTCCATAAAGGTATGCTAATTTCTGCTGCAATTTGCAAAATATTGGTGTTCTTGATATGAGAAATATTAACCGGTGTACCGGTATACTTATATTTTTTTCAGTGGTACATGGACCCCTACTGGAGTTCCGTGTGGAGACCACTTAAAGTTAAGCACTTCGTCCGTCGGTTGGGTTGCCAAACAGTGGACCGCAGTTCATGCCATTCGTTAAGATCAGGCTAATGGGGACACCGTGTTTCTCTCCACCCGTCCTCCACTCCCTAGAAATTTCTACTGTTTTCCTACCCCTTCCCAGTTATTTACCTTATCTTAATGGCTTAAATGACCTTCGCTGCCCGGCACTCCCCATTATAACTCTAACAATGAGTTGAGAGAAACATTGTTCATATCAGTAAAATCGGATAGCTACAGAAATTTGGCAAATTGAAAATGAGGAATTGCTAGCAAATATGATAAAATTTAGGACAGTTAACGATTCAGAGAAATGAAAATACCTATCGATCAATATGCCAATATAGTATAAATAATATACCCTACCTATAAAAAAATACACTTAGAGTATATTATTTTTCAATATACCGGTTTGTTTTCATACACCTGCCATCCGTGTTTATTGCAACAAAGAAATTTAGATTTTTCACATAAAATGGTGCATCAGAGTACTCCTATGTATCGCTGTTTCGCCATGATTAAAAAAATTCATACGAAAATATTCTCAAAGCATAGGTAAATATGTTCCCGTAGTAATTATAGTAGTTTTTGGATGCCTTTTAATCTCGTTCTATCAGTTTTCAACTTTACATCACTGTAAAAAGTAGATCTGATTTTAAGGCACCAAAGCGATCTGAATTTCAGATGCAACAATTTTAAGACAGGGTATGTTGAATTTCAGCAGTAATATCTTGTCTAAAAATAAGGCAGGTGAACGACTGAAAATCAGACCATCCAGAATCCTGCTTCCTCTGCTTCCTGCTTAACTGCTCCTGTACCAACCATCCATGTTCCTGCCTCTTCCGCACCTTGCACCCGTGTTCCTGCCTTAAACCAGACAGTGCTTAAATTCAGATCGCACTGAAAATCAGATCAACTTTTTACAGTGATCGACGAGTTGCGATACAATGAATACGCACGAACCGATAGCCGTCCGCCCTTAAGGATTCCTGTTGATTCTTTCCAGGATGGAGTTGGCCCGATTCTGGACATGCCGGTTCCGTCCAGCTACAACGACATCACCACAAATGCCAGCTTAAGGGATTACAACGGCTGGGCTTGGTACGAGAGGAAGTTCTTCGTTCCCGCGTCCTGGGCCACGGGGAAGAGGGTGATGCTGCGCTTCGGAAGTGCCCATTACTACGCGAAAGTGGTATGTGTGTGAAGCGAAAGTTATTACTCGCAGAATGTGTTATCGCTGTTGCGTAAAATACCAAGTCCAACTTCGTTAAAAAGGCACGCATACTAATGGTGATCACTGAATCAAACTTCATTAAATGGAGCTTATATAAGGCTACGGTATTACAACTACTTTTTTATACTATTTTCATTACAACTACTCACTCGTAGTTGTAAATGAAATCGCAATTTCTGAAATTTGATTCACATAATACTGCAATTTCTCTTGGCAGTGGGTGAACGGCAAAGAAGCTATGAGCCACATCGGAGGTCATCTACCATTTGAAGCAGAAGTGACATCGTTGTTATACTTCGGAAAGGAAAACTTAGTCACAGTCGCCACAAATAATACTTTGACACCTCACACGATACCACAAGGATCAGTCACATTCCCTAAAGACCCAGATAAGTAAGGCAATTTCCTCATTTAAGTCATTGTTAAGTTTTTAGATACTCATTTTGTCATATTATTAAAACTTTCCTCATGCGGTTTCCCAACCTAGACCCATTGTCATTGCCGGGTCATGGATTTGACATTCAATGTCATCATCAAGAAAATGATATTGATTAAGATAATAATTTTATGAAGATAATGACAATTACCTTGACAATGGCATTGAATGTCGAAACCATGGTTGGTAGAAAATAAAGTGTGGAGCGTACCAAATTGTAATTCTTTTCTTATGAAGAGTATCTGAAACCATGTTTAATATTTTACCGGAAATATACAATTAAATTATAATTTACGTGAAGTGCCCGCTAAATCAAAAGAATACCAATTATATTGGGCATGTTTCATTGGGGCAGAGGCTGGATTTTTTCTCTCAAAATCTTTGGCGATAAGACGTTGAAAAGCTAATTTCTGTTCAATGACTCAATAAAAAACTCATATGATATTTAATTTTATCATTATCCGACCGCATCTGACGTTACATGGTGGAAGAGCATTTCAGAGATTAAATTAAACTACAATAGTTGTACCCCCTACTTATATTT
Source organism: Platycnemis pennipes (assembly GCA_933228895.1). Taxonomy (NCBI): domain Eukaryota; kingdom Metazoa; phylum Arthropoda; class Insecta; order Odonata; family Platycnemididae; genus Platycnemis; species Platycnemis pennipes. Next base: position 123,462,479 of record OW121851.1, on the reverse strand, counting down.
AATGTGCACTAACATACAATACCTACGTGTTTAAACGCCTAAGAAGTCATAATTAGGTGTACTAGATGTGCACAGTAGACCAGGTGATGAAGAATTAGGCGTTGAAATACGTGTTGTGTATTATTCTATAGTAAATATGTGGCCGGTACAACTCGTGCAGCGTAATTTAATTCGTCATTATTATTCAAAATCATTGGCCTACAGTTCTATGACTAATCGTTTCTTCCTCAGTCATCTTGGCGTGTTTCAATAGTTAGTGGTCAACCTCTGACATCTCAGCTTTGTTGAATGGCCATGATATAATATCACGCGATTCTAATTTGTAGGTTATTACTAATAGCAGTTTCAGTTTCTAACCAATTCAAAGTGACTAAAGAAATTGAATTTTTGCTACGTTTACATATAATAAGCCCATGCAAAAGTATCAGGGCTGAAAATTCATTCACCATTACTAGGACGCTATGGTACTACGCCGGATGATTTCCGAGCGAAAAAGACTTTTGAAGGACCCGGGCTCGAATTCCAGCAAAGCCAAATTAATTTTTCATCTTGAAATTCTGGCGTTGTGTATGCAACAGCGGGACACCCTTTTAGAAGTAACTGTCGCGGTATAAGTTCATCAGAACAGCTGATGTAGTTAAACTAGTCATCGTCAAATAACAAGCCATCAATCCTAAGATTGCTCGCACTCTCCTCTCCACTCTCTATCGGCTAATCTCTTCCAATTTACATCATTCTTCTCTTTCACATTCTTCAAAACTTGTTCCATATATCTCATCCGAGGCCTTCCTTATCCGTTTTTCCCATTCACTTTTCCCTCAACCATTGTCTTCATTAGGCCATCGTGTCTTAAGATATGGTCGCATACATAACCCCGCCTTCTTTTCAAAGCTTTCAGCTGGCCTTCTTTTCTCCCACTCTTCTAGCACCTTCTTCGTTAGTGTACACGGTCGATCCATTTTACCTTCATAATCCCTGTGTAGCACAACATTTCAAATGCTTTCAACCTTGACTTCCCTGCTCTATTATTATCGTCAATACCTCACCACCAGTTTAGCTAGTATAAAGCAGCGTTTAGTTGATCAATTTACTATTTGTTCTAATGCCTGATACTGAGCTTGAATTAAGATTTCACCGAGTATATATTTGGGGGTGTCAAGAGATAACTAAAGCCATTTGCACCATTTAGGTTGCATGACTTATTGGATGTGACAGGAATTTTCCAGGGTATGAAGAAGGGGGGAAGCGAAACCCTGCGGTTAGTATTAGCCAACTCATTACAAAAAGAGCCAAGACAAGCTGAGGTTCCAAGGGATTCAAATCTAGGCCCTCAGGAAAGGAAGCCAGAACTCTACCTATCACAGCACACCGATGCCATCTCCGTGTATCAATTAAGTCCCCTAGATATATTCTAAATGTTTTGGAGGAGATTCAAAAATATAGTCATTCCTTTACTTCGTCAAGGAAAAGACGTCAGTCACCTCAACCTCTACCGCGAGAAAAAAATGAAGTACCGCAGCGGAAAACAAACTCTTATGTGGTTTGAATCCCCCCCAGCACTTGCATGTCAAGGTCAACTGCCTAGTCGCTCTGCTCGGAACGAACTTGGTGGAGATTCTTTTGTGGAGTGACTGACTATTTTTGTCGCATTATACCTTTTATATAATCACAGGAAGTTGGGACGTTTTCAAGCTCTGTCCATGAAAACTTTATATGAAATTTTCCACCCCAGATTAAATTGAATAGCAACCAAACATCCTCGTCGGAGAACACCAATCCCTTGTAACGGAAATCATTTCATAATGTCGTTAAAACATCCATTTTCCTTGCAATGATAAGAATACAGTATATACAATGATAAGAATAGAGTGCTGGAATTTTCGTTGTCAGTAATTAACGTATGGTGATGAATAGAATTAAAAATAAACACATGCAGAATTTGCCCAACCCTTCAGGTGTTTGAAAGTGAGAAAATTACAAGAAAGTGCCACTGTTAAGACGCCAGCTTTAAATTTATCCATTGAATTGCATTGGCCAAGACTTCCAGTTTCATTGTAGAAATAGCGTAACAACTATGAGAAGAGCAGCTGATAAGCAGAGCATTCAGAGTAATCCATAATCTCCCAATTCGTTGAAATTGTGTTGAAAAAAGTAGTTATAAGCTTCTATCAAAGAAATATCTGGAAAATTTTGGTCGAGCCGTTAATTATGTAATAAATATTATTATTTAAACACTAATGATTGTATTGGCTTTGAAATATCAGCCATCCTCTTTCAATGTCCCTAAAGACAGTACTTCTGCATAAAAATTGAACGGAAGAGCCTGGCCTCTTCCACTGAAAACCTCAGCAACAGTCGACGGCAACTAAAGAAATTTTTGCGTAGCGAAAATTAACCTAATCAAGCCTATTTCAGCTGCTCCGTATAACTGAATTTTATTTCTTGTACAAAATTATTAAAAGTAAGAAATCCTAAATTTAGAATTTCAAATTTATTTCCTACCAATAACTATTAGTAGGACAACTTCTTTGCGGTGAAAAAAGCATGTATTTTTCATAGAAAAGCAAATAAACCTGATTTCCTACAGTCATCACAAAACATATATTCTAAGTCTGGCGTAAGACATCTCTGCACTCGTTTCTTCTAACGGGTAGTATATTGATATCATTGTTTTCTATTATGTAATTCACTACTTGTTCCAGCAATTCCATCGAGGTATTCCTTTGTCATTTTTCTCTTTCCCATTTCCCGCGACCACGGCTCTTGAGGCGATTGCAAGAGACAAGTCTCTAAATATGTTTCTCTTCAGGCCGCTTTTCACAATACAATTTCTTGTACAAACGCTTGTATGAGAAAATTGTACCGTGTAGCGGCAAACTGTGTGCACGCTTGTGCGAATGCCTGTATGACTGAACGGAAAATAGAACATGTTCTAATTCCATTCAGACAAGCATACGATTTCGTTCAGTTTCATACCTAAATTCGTTTTTATAACAAATTGTACCGTGTAAAACGTCCTTTCGTTTCCATTTCAGAATTTTAATTGATTTCTTTTATTCTCCCATTTTTCTTAGTACTCTTCTTATGTTCGTCGATCCATTTTAACTTTATCAGTATCTTAAAACACAACATTTAAATTATTCCAATGTTAAACTCGATGGTGCCTCGTTTGACTTCTTGGAAATTTATCTCAAAGAAAATAAAGGAATGCTCTAAGCCCATCAATCAAAATCAGTTTGCCCTTAGAGATTGCCTTTCCACATTTCCTTATGTTACGTCTATCTGCATGTAGCAATCAGTAAATAAGGAAAAGAATGGTGTTAGTGAATGAGAAGACGAATATTTAGGATGCTACTGTCCTTCGATTCTGAAAGGCCCTGAATTTCACCAGACGGCTTATTTTCCCCAAAAAGGAGAACCGGTTACTAATAGTCACATCAATTCTGAAATGCAGTAGAGGAGAGGAGGTCAACACCAATGTTGAATTCTGGAAATAAAATTTTTAAGAGGGGAAAGAGTATTACGAATTTGGATGCCAGTGATGGCTGAAGCAAGAAGGAAATAGCAGAATAGACCAGGCTTCTTTGTAATTAAACTAGGTAACATCGTACTAACGACAGGAATACCCTATACTACTTAAAGAGGTATTTAATAAATGCTTATGCATGGATTTTGATTTTTTTTGTCAATACCATACGGAGATATTGCTTTTGTCCAAAATGAAATATAAAATATAATTTTTCTTCACATTGAGATTAGGTGAGGACGAAATAATGGGTTCAGACAATAAACGCTACAAGCCAATATAATATTCTGTGATATAGCAAATATTCTCCCCTTCCAGATATCCCCCCGGATATGTCTCCTACACGAACACATTCGATTTCTTCAACTACGCTGGGATTCACAGGCCAGTTCTACTATATACCACCCCGACTTCATACATTGAAGATATAAACGTTAGAACAATACTTCAGGATAATGCAGGTACGTAAAACGCAACCTTAGATGTTGTGTCGAACATTTTGCATGAGGTTCCACTAGTGTAATACGAAAAGCAGGCGCAATTTTCTCTGTTGAGGAAAGGTGCTTGAGTTACTTGGGGCAAGTTCGGGGACGGGTAAAGTTAGGTATTGGGATATACTTTTGCATATTTTGTTTAAGGCTGTTTGGTTTATAACTCTATGATTTCAGGATTAGCTTTATATAAAACCATAATCAATGAATAAGAAAACTTGGTATTTCCTTTATTCTTTGTATTTATGTACTTAAGATGACTTCATCATCAATTGACTCCTTAGCCAAGAAACAGGTCTTTAAAAAAATAAATTATAAGTGAAAAATACGAGGTTTTCTTGTATTGTGACTACTTGATTTATTTGTGATTATGAATGAAATTCTTAATAATATTGTAGTTCCTTCTCATTTGCAGAGAGAGTAACTACTTCCGATTTAGGATACCGGATTTAAATTTGCAACATTGGTTGCGATCAATGTAATATTATGTATTATATAATTATCTTTTTGCCGAGATGTATTCATTTAAACCTAATCAGAGATACAGCTTCACACTGTCACATTTATTTGAAGATTGGAACTGAAGTCTTATGAATAAAACCAGATTTACTTTTTATACGATTCTGCTAATTGTACTTTTATGGAATAACCAACATTCTAAATAGTGTTTAACTTTGCTTGTTTGCAGCATTTGTAGAGTACGATGTGGTGGCAAAGCCTGACAGCAACTCAGTCGCCCCTGTCCTGGACTGCAGTGTCACTCTCTATGAATTCCACGATGGTCAAAGAGAGGCGCCTCAATTGCCGCACGCTGATGGGTGCGCCGGCACCCTTATGGTGCCAGACCCGGTGCTGTGGTGGCCCTACACGATGCACCCCAGACCGGGATACCTTTACGAACTAGAGGTGTGCAAGTGAACTTCTTTTGAAGATTCCGCATGTATGATTACCGGCCCTAGAGTCCGTTAGATGTAATTTGTAAAGATATTAAAAACACCTGCATAATATGGCAGGTTAAATCATGAAGATAAAATTAGAGAGATAGATAGTGAGACAGAGAGGTTCAAAAATTCTTTTATTGCGAACAATTAGGGACAGTAAAATATTATTCCGAAGACAAATGGGAAAATCAGAGAAGGCATTGTAAATTACGGTGTAGAAATTATAATTTAGCTTGTTTTAAAATGTGGACACGTTTTAACACTATTACAAATTAATTACAAATCTTGCCGATCGTCGCTGCTCACGATCAAGTTCATTATTTAGGCCTATTTTGAATAAATTCCATATACTGGCAGCGTATTCCAAATAAGGTCTAACAAGGGAAAAGTAGCTAATTTCTCGTACATGATCGTCACATTTACCCAGTACTCTTTTGATGAATCCCAGTTTACGATTAGCTTGACCCATTATTTGTATGTGTTTACCCCATGACAGATAATGTGCCATTCTAATTCCAAGATAATTAATGGATTCAGCGTTTGTTAATTTATGACTATTTATTTTGTAAATGCTAGGAGGAGAACGATTCTTTTTCCAAAAATTCATTAGTACACATTAAAAAAAATTTTAATTCTAACTGCAATGTATCGCCACATTTTTCAATTGCTTGAAGGTATCACTTAAATATTCTTTATCGTTTGGGCATAGAATTTCCCTATACACTACTGCGACATCGGCAAATAGACGAAGCTTACTTTTTACCACCTTATTGATATCATTTATGTATAGAAGGAACAAGATTTCATTTATGTACAGAAATTGCTAAGATGGCAACTCCAGTCAGTATTCAGGGTTAAGTTGGATGGTTAGATTTCTATTCTATCGTCCGAACGGCCGGCGTTCGAATCCCGGTCATGGCAGGGGAATTCTAGACCGTAGATAAAGTTTCTCCTGGTGTACCTACAGGAGAGAACTTCAGCTGCAATATTCATTCACGCAGATGGGACGCTTATCATTGACATATGAATACTGATCAGCATTAACACTGTTGATCACTGGAAAATGGACTCCACAAGATTTAGTCTCTTGCTATCAAGGATTTAACGGAGATGGAAGCGCTGCGTATTTCACACTTATGCGATATCTATTTTGCGTAATTTCGAACCTACTATCAGGTGTAATACGTGAGCAGAATCGTGAGACATAGAAGCAGTATGTCGAGAATCATGTACGATCGTTTGGAAGTATGAATGACGGGATCCTTGATTCGGCGCGGTTCTATATTCATGCGCTTCCTCCTATCTAGTTGCCGTCGGCCAATCACATACACATTTTCTCACGCAACGTGATATTCGGTTGTCATCTTCCGAGCGAAGACTGGTCTAAACTTGTAGGAGTTCAAGGATGCTGTGAGTGGTTCGAGAAAAACTCCAATCATACTAGGTTCTGTGTTCGCTCACCAGAATACTAACAATAAGTGTAGTACGGACTTGTAGTATTCCCAACACCCTCCCTCTCTACATCATCATCATCACTAATCATGAGCAATAAACTTGGCAAATAAAACGTACCTCTCCACTCAAGTATCCTATCAGTTGACGTCTTCACATTTATATATGGCTCCTCTCAATCACATCCTTAACTGATTGCACCGCATATCATATCACACGCGAGGATTAAGTTTTCGATTGTTATCTCACACTTTTCACTCGATTGTTGTCTTTATCAGACCATCATAACATATGGCCGATTACATTTTCCTGTCTTATCTTTAAAGTTTTCAGTTATATCTCTCTTTTCTGCCACTTTTCTGAGGGATTCTTTTATCGTCAATCACTACCTCCGTTTTATCTACGCTGTTCTTCCATAACACCACATTTAGCATACTTCCAGCCTTCATCTTTCTGCTGCTGTCGTCATTTATGCTTCACTACCATAGAGAAACATGCGCAAGAAGTAAAATCTAATACAGTGCTGCCTTACAATCTCGTGTTACGAGTCAGCCTACGCTAGATTACTGACTCCTTTCTTCTGGCATCGTCTGTTGCTTGTTATTCGGCTTCCCATATTGCAGTTATTGCTCGTATATCCTCTAAATACCTTCTGCATCCAATTTGTCCCGCGATTGGCCAAATTCAGCTGTTGTTCTTTTTCCTCGATAAGTGATTCTACAAGTGTTATTTCCCACATAGTGCTAGTGTTAAGAGTTTCCCAAAAAATATTTCACCGGAAAGATGAAATTTTATTCTTGCGTAGAGATTTGTTATGTTTTTCCATGTAAGAAGCTAATCTTTCAACAAATACAAATCCGTTAGCATTAACCATACGACGTTCATCGTAGATAGAGTCTTGGGGCCATATTCAGAATCTCAACCACAGTCTAGCTTGGGCTGCTTACGTCCTGTCTACCTCGAGTCAAATTGATGTGCAGATTCACCTTGCAAAGTTGGTATTACTTCATAGCGCCATACTGTATACCGCTTTGGACCATATCGAGGAGAATCTGCATACCCATTTTAAGTCGCAATAAAGATTTCATGGGGTAAGTAGTAGAAGTGAGACTGTAATTGAGATTATGATTGTGGCCGGTCCAAATTCAAGATCTCAACTCAGTTCTCAGAGTCACCGTGGAAAGTAATAACGCCTTTGTAAGTAGAATCTTTAGAACAATTTGACTCGTTGTAGGGATTTTACGACGTACGCAGTAGAACCGAGAATGTAGTTAAAATTCTGAATATGGTCCTTGATCTCAAAGTTCTAGTGTCCGCAGAAAAATACTATTATTACCACTCAACAATAAACGCCCTCTGCGCCTGAAATTGAAAAATAAAATCTTTCATCTTCAGTCTCCATAATTATGTGACTTATACGAAAGTTGAACCAGTGTTGGGTTGGAAATCCCATTATATAGTGTAAGTACATGAAGCGAGCGAGTCATCCCTGATTAATCAATCAAACCAAATGTGTTGCAATGAAATCATTTATCGCCAGCATCGAGTTAGTGTTTCGCTCCATACGGCTGTGAAGGAGAAAGTCAATCACCAATGCCATTATGCACGGAGGTGACGATAACTCGTGCAATAGACTAGGCGGAAAAATGCCAAATATTTTTCCCTTTCCAACTGACGGAATGCCATATCTGAAACCCACGCCCACTTCCCTCTAGCAACTCAATTATTGTTTGCTAAACTGGTTCTTTATTATTATCGCTTAAATACCATGTGGATTGATTTTTTCTTTGTAGAATCGTAGGCGTAGGTCATATGATTAATAATTTTTTCCATGCCATTCTCAGCTGTTAACTATGATCGGGAGCCCTTGGTTGTAATCCGGCAGAGGCCAGTGAATGCATGCAGTTGAATGATTTTCTGGTTGATTTTCTGGGTGACAGATCTTTCTAGAGAATTGAAGGAGGCACAAGGAAAATAACTTTCCCATCCCAACTCAGATATGTGGACTTCACACGCCGTTGGGTTAATGACTGGGAATGCTCTATCATTATCACTAAACACGATGGTCTCATTCGGTGTAATAGTTGAAAATCAGTCTTGGCTGACCTCCGTACATAAGCTTTCAATTCTGGAAATGACTTATTATTTTTTTCCATGGCCCCATTTGAAGAAAGAGGGGCAACCTCATCGGACATCGTGAAAGAATGGTCTTATGAAGATAGTCTTCGAAGTAAATGGGAGTGGAAAAAGTGAAGAGGGAAGCTATTGATTTGATCTTTTGCATCTACAACTACATAATACCCTGAAATCTACCATAAAGGTGTGTGGCATGGGGTGAATTCACACAAAGCACGCATTATATTTCATGTATAAAATGGATCAGCAATAATATCCTAGACTACAATTCACAATTTTAAAAAAATTGCAAATCAATCATGCAAAAACGTGCTGTTAGTTGGGTAAGCTTTAAGCCCTTACAGACGTGCAACCAACTATGCTATCCATTGATACACTTGTATTTACACTATTGGGTATACTTACAGCTATCCATATCCCTAAATGTACGAGGAAAGAAGGACATTTTAAATCTGTCAGTTCGGCTATCAATTTATCAAATTTTGTGATTATTGTCCAGTCTACCAAGTTGGAGTTCGCCAAATATTTTTAACGGTATTAGTGAAAATATTGTCTTGGAATTTATTTAAGATATTAAGTCTAAATTTCAACCTACGATCTGACAATGCTTACCATTTAATTTCAATTAATAGACTGGTTACGCTAATATAGTTATCATACCGTCCCATTACAAATCTTGCCGATCATCGCTGCCCACGTTCTAGTTCATTATTTAGGCCTATTTCGTAAGGATCCCATATACTAATACTCTTCTTTTATATAGAATGCAGAGAAAATATAAACGATAACGACGTTTATATGAAGAGGATAGCTGGCAGCAGATTCAAGAAAAGACCTTCAATAAACTGATCTTAGAATCCATGTTCAGAGATGATAGTAACCAAATGGTACATTTTTTATAAATCCATCTGGTTCTATGTAGAATTTTCGAAATCTTGGCAATGCGCGTTATAAGTTGAGCCGACTTCTATAGTAATTTCGCTCAATATATGCATTTTTATTCCAATTTCGACCGTAAAAATAACTGCATTCACACACACGCACGCGTCGTTTTCGCTTTCCTTACGCCACGGGTCAGTATGCACGTCCTTGTCAGGTCATAAAAATGGCCCTGACTTTCACTTCTTTCTAGGACATCTGAAACTTCCAATGCGGGAAAATGCCAAGGTTGTTCTGGTTCATCCGTCAAGTAATACCGTGCTGAAATTTATAAACTGTCTCTCTCTGTGAAAATTGAAGACTGATCTCGTCTATTTTTCCACTAATCAATAAATTCATTCGCCGCATTAAGTCTACGTAATACCCTGCGAGCCACCACGAGGGTGTGCGGCAGGGGGTGAAGATCGCCAAACATGCACTTTTTCATGCAAATACTAGTTAGAACTCTAATACTTCTTGGAGAAATGGTAGTTATAGCAGTCACGTGAAACTAGGTGGTTAGTAATTACATATTAATGAAATTATTACTTGTTATAAAAATATTTTCCTAACTATATTTATCGGTATTTCCCTACCATGCATGTGTTAAAAATCCTTAAACGTACATGATGCACTTCAGACAACTCTAGCAATATTTTTGAACTACCTAATCCTTTACAATGCTGCCTACTGTGCTCTCTTGTGGTACACAGGAAAAATGGCTTTTTAAAGCTATCTGTACGTCAATGTATCTCTCTAATCTTGTTAATCTGATCAAACCTAGCCTAATACGCAGGGATTCTTAATATATTTTTAAGGTCATCTTAAACAAATCAGCTTCGTATTTACTTAAAAGGTTAAGCCTAAATTTCAATCTGCGTTCTGATAATAATTCACATTCTAGTTCCTCTATTAAACTCGTAACACTAATACAATTATCATAAAGACCCTTAAAAAATCTAGCTGATCTCCTTTGCACACGCTCTAATTCCTTTATCACACATTCCTCGTACGGCTTCCATATACTAGTGCCATATTCTCCTAGAGGCTTGACAATCGCAAAATAGCTTCTTTCTCGTTTTCTAAGAGATTGGGTGTTATAACCGTTACTCTCCGTAAAAAATGGTAGAGACGATTCCCTTAGGTTACTACTAATGCAACGGAAAATATTATTAAAAATTATGAAGTAAGCAAAACGCAATTGGAGAAGTTGCTGAATGCAACTGAAGACTTGAGGAGCAATAATCGCAATTAGACAAACATTAGAGTGAAGGTTAAAAGTTGATAGATGAACATATGATATGTCTATTGAGTTGACTACGAATATTGTCTATTGACTACGAAATATGGGTGTTTGGGGGCTTTAAAATAATGGGGGTGGAATAGGGAGAAATAAGATCGGTATCCCGTACAACAATAAGTTCAAGAAGCCCCTGTCCTTAGGTAGTGCAATAACTGTTCATTCTTCATCCTGACCTCCATTCAGCCTCATAGATTGAAGAGATTTCGTTCCATTTCATTATCAATCAATGAAAGCATTTTCTATCTCGAAGGCATGGAAAGAAATACTACCCCATTAAAACGCTACTTATATGACACCAAGAGTCAAAATACTACCAACCCGGCGAAAGTATTAAGCATGAGGTCACGAGACCTTTTGAAATGTTATGTTTCGAAGAATATAGAATAACCCTTTTTAAGGATCCCATGGTGTTCATGGATCCTATGCCATACAATGCATGTTTGGTGTGAATTCTCCCCCTACCACACACCTTAATGATGTCTTGAAGGATATTATATAGATGTAGATGAGACACATAAAATTATTGCTATAGTCATCAACTAACTAGTAAATAACAATTGTTAACAGTAACTTTTAGTTAATACTAAGGAATATAATTTTTAATTAAGCAGTCATTTCTATAAGTAAATTAAAGTATGAGTTAGAGGGTTAAAACAATTAGGTACTCATTATTTTTTTTAATCACTACATTCTAATTTCTATGCCTAAATATAAATATATGCCTAGATTTCTATGCCTATATAAATATACAATGCCTAAGCTGAAATCCCCATTTACCTTCGTGGTAATCTATATTCGTCCCTAATTGATCGAGGAAAAAATGAATTCTTGAACCTCTCCGTGGCACGTGAACGCGTGTTCACGGCTGCGTCACGACACCCAGGAAGTTGTACTGGATGGCACTCGTCCAAAATGGATCCTTGCGTTTGCGAAATAGCCAGTAACAATAAATCTTCTTCCTTTACCGCGCCAATTAGGAGTAAATCACAACGAGCTGTCCGTATCGAGAATACTTTCGCGCCGATAGTTCCGCCTTCCTAAAATTTGCATATCCAACTTCTAATGTGCGCAGGGAAATCGACATTTTTATATGGTTCAAATATTTTCAGCTGGGAAAACTAATAGATTTGGAAATAAAGGATATCTTAGAATAAGATATAGAAATTTGTGAAAAACTTGATGCCCAATTATAAGTTCCACATTCAACACACGTGAAGGGACTAATAAATCAATTTTCTCCCAATAGAAATAACGAATACTTGTTCATAGTCAATTTGAATATTCATTTAAGTACAAAAATAGATTTTTCAAAGCGGAAACATTTTGCTGCAACTAATAATAAAACTGCGGATCCCGCGAGGGGTAGGAGGAATTTCCAGCACAACAATTTTATAAGGTTCAGGGCATGAAGGCCGACAAGTTACTTCTTTAAATGCTATGACCTCAGCATCAGCAGAAACGGAGGCTAAAATTAACGTCCCTCGGTTATTATACAATCAAATTCCTAACATTAAATTGTAGAAGTGTGGAATTCTTTCCATAAAACATTTGTTTGCTAATTAATGGGAGCATTGTCGAGCAGTGGCACTCACAAGCGTTTAAACCTGTTTTCATTAGTAGCTTGAGATAAGATCAAGTTGAGCCCTTGCATCTCAAGGTGATACATTGCATCTGGGCACCACAGAGAATGAGTAGAAACCATGATTTTCACATACCGATGAAAATAGCTTCAAGTAACTCTTTCATTCATTTCTTTAGGTAGGGAACCATATTGAAGTTATCGAAAGGCTATCAGCAAAGAAGACCAGTGAGACATTAAGGAACCTCTTCGTTGGCAATCTAAAAACCCACGATGCAGGAATTAGGTATTGATACCCAAATCTTGAAAGCGATGCATTACTTCTCTCCAGATCCAGATAATCTAAGAATGAATAAGCATTGTGTATTCAATCCATTTACACGATCACAAAATGTCCATTTCACCTACAGATTTGGTCGGGAGCAAGTTGAGGTTTTCTCTAGAAATGGATTTATTAAATTCGGCCGATTAATAAGAAGAGAAAAACAAAATAATAAAAGGTTCTACTAGCGTAATAGGATGTAGCGTAGTAAAAACTATGGAAATATTAAACATGGCCCGTGATTCTATTGGCCTGAAGTAGTAACACTAAAGAATCATATTGAAAACGTTGATGAAATTTGAGCAAACTACATATCGTGACTGACCAAATGAAAGGTGATTCTCCACTAAAATATCTTATAACTAGCTACTTTTCAATTCACTACAACATCATCAAGCAAGGACGAGGATTTTGTAATGAATTGAAACAGGGGCATTAAACCCTTGTCTATGTAGAAAATTACCTTTTCATTTTGCCCGTCACGATGAACCAGTGTCATCGCATATCATTTGAAACTTCTGCGTTCACATTTTACCGTCTTTGGTGATATTTTGGCTAAGGTTACGCAAGCTTCTATGATTTAGTGGATAGATTAGTTGGTAGATCAATGGATTAAAGAGGAAATAAGCCGGCTGAGGTAGCGCGCAGGTTTGTCAAATCAAAGGGTCATGGATTTCAATCTCACCTCGGGTATGAAATCTGAAACTCAAAACACCATGTTCGGGCCTGTGCTTGTCTCAAAATTGAAATTAGTTTCAGGTTAACACTGTGTGATATAACCTTATATATTGGAGCACCTTATAATTGAATTATAGCAATACGAAAAATGCTGTTATTTACTCTGGTAGAAAACGGCCATCACGTTGAGAACGAGCCAAAATGATATATTTTGCAAACCGAGGTGACTATGCTGGTAACATGCCGGCCTGACAAAATTCACGGGCTCGAATTTCACTTCGTGCATGGGTGTTGTATTTGTCTAGGGATTAAGATAGATTATATTAGATGATGAAGCCTAAGCAGTTTTTAAGCTAGGACATCTTAAAAGTAATACTACCAGGATGTGTTTTGGAGAGGAATCATTCGTATCAGATCGAATTAAGTACAAATCCAACGGGTTATGCCAGCTGAGAATATAGAAAGCAGATTCATATAAACGTCCTGAGGGCATAATAAATTTTAAAATATTAACGCGTAAATACATGTAACATATCTCAGCGGGGCAACTTTGGTTCATTTCGAATTAAGTATCTTGTATTCCAGCATATCAAATGAGAAAGCACAGCATAACAACTGTCAATATTTCTTCATTTTAGGTACTGTTGACAATGAATGGCAACGTGGTTGACACATACCGACTACCTGTCGGAATTAGAATGATCACTTGGAATGAAACATCGTTCACCATCAATGGTGTGCCAGTGTACCTGAGGGGCTTCGGCAGGCACGAGGACTCCGACGTAAGTGGTCTTTGAAAAATATAAAAATATAGAAAAAGTGTTTAATTTTTTATACTTAGGGGACTGTATCGATTTATTTGATTGTGTAAAGTTATAAAATTTCATCACAAGTTATACGTGACAGTGAGGTTTAAATAATGCAATTTACAATTGAAAGGTTGGGCAAGGAAAAAACACGCCAATAAAACAATTACCTATCTGTAATTAAAATCATAGAGCTGACTAGATTAATTTTTTGGGCTTTGCTAACACCATAACCTTCGCTTTCAAGTTCTTATTAACCGTCGGTGACTTTCTGTTTTCCGATTTAAAAAAGTAATGCGTGAATATTTTCACTTCACTTGTCCCGAAAACAATATATTCTAATATCCTAGGGGATCGGGTTGATATGGTGGCTAGAGTACTGGCCTCCCATCCCAAGGGCTCCGGTTCAATTCCCGGCAGTGGCGGATTGTTTCCTCGGTCCCTACTTGAGTGACTAGTGGAGGGAACTTCAGGTTTAGTTCTCCGTCCGTCGGATGGGACGTTAAGCCGTGGTCAACCTAGCGCCTATCGTTAAGAGTAGGCTAATGCCGACGCCGGTTTTCTGTCCACCCTTCCTCGGTTCCCTAAAAATCTCCTATCATGATCTAGTCACCGACCTATCCTAAATGGCGCTAATGACCTCAGCTATCAGTGCTGGGAAATGCTCAGTGCTTGCTTTGTGGTGTTCATTTTTGTTTGTTGTGTCATTGTTCCTGGTGTGGATGCACCCCCTGCCACACACCCTCGAGGTGGCTTGCCGGGTATGTCGTAGATATAGATAGATATAGGTATAGCTGTCGGTCGCCTCCCCTGAATAACTAACTAACTAACTCTAATATCCGAAAAACGGAAACATAGCCTCCCCATTATATGGAGACACGATAAGCGCAATGGTTTCCGATCGTGTTAACTGGTTCACATTATTTGTGCCTTGACTGACCTTGCTCACTCTACATGAAAACAAACAAGCACACAATTTTCTCTCAGACGTTATTTCCCCCCTCCTCCGCCTCGCCTTTCAGATACGAGGCAAAGGTCTGGACTTGCCCTTGGTCACCCGGGACCACAATCTTCTGAGCTGGGTGGGCGCCAACTCCTATCGCACATCGCACTACCCTTACGCCGAGGAGATAATGGACTTCGCCGACCGGATGGGGTTCCTCATCGTCGACGAGTGTCCAGCGGTCAACCTGGAGTAAGATAAAAAAAAAACATTCATTTGCTCCCTTTGTCCCTCCTCATCCCAAATGCGATCGAATCGAATTTCTAAGTTTTCGCTTCGGTCGATTATGTTCTTTTTGGCGGCGTTTATTCCTACGCCAAAATATTTTAGAGGTAAATTCGTACATAAAATCCTTCTCGCTCACCACCAGAAGGTCATCTTTCAGTGACCCAAGGAATACCTAAGAATCAAAAGAATTTTGCATCGGTAAAACTTCCCGGTCTCAGGTTGTGTTTCGTCCGCACTCGGAAGGAATAGCAGGAATTGGTAAATAATTCATCTCTGTTTGAGGTAATGTTTCATCGGTGAAATTTCTCCTCTCAGCCGGAGAAAGCTTAGATGCTGGAATAATATTTTTAAATACTCACGGAAATATCTCCAACATAAATTTTAAAACGGAAATATAAATGATTATCACACAAAGCTATCCCACACTGAAGCCTATATATGGGACATATATGAGAAATATATGTAACAATGTTACATATATGGGATTGTAACACATATGGGACATTTATTTCCAATATATGTCCCATATATGGGATATATATGGGCTTCAGTGTGGGATATATCTCTCCGAAATCCGGATTTTTCTCCAATAATGATTTAATCACTGTGAATGAAGTAAAGAAATTTATACGAAGAGGAGTTCCCGGGTTCGACTCCGAAAAAAACCTCATTGTACACACCCATTTAAATTCAGACTGTTTTGAATTTGGATCTTTCTGGGAAACGATAAGTCATTCAGGGAAAAGAAGTGACTCCTGCGCTGATGAGTGAATTTCACATTCTCTTGGGCTTGAAACTTGACGAACAACCAGTTGATTAAACGAATGCCAAGTAGATCGAACATATGATGCGATGTATAATGCGATTATGTAGTGATATGATCCCAAAAAAATGAGTTTTAAGCAAAATATTTTAAATTGCAGTCGACTAAGTTCCTTTTCTCTTATTTTATTGGTCTAATCGTGAAATTCAGCTATGATAATGTCTTCTGCGTTCAAAAAATCCAGCGATAAGTTCGAAAATTCGCCTTCTAGCTAGCCGAATAGTTAAAAGAAGTAACTCGCCGATCAAAGATTTTTCAAATAAATAATATGTATTCGCAGAATCAACCAGATTGGAGACAATAAATACAAAAAATGGATCTGAGTGTAAGAGACAATCCAACATCAACCAAGCACAAATAAATGTATTTAATGATTTCATATCAATTTCACAGATTCAACTAGCGTTCTTTGTAGCGTTTTTAGCGTTTTAACTTGTAATTAATACATGCATATCACTTCATATTTCAACTTCATCAGCAAAGGGCTTGGGTGCAAATTGAAATAATGCGATTCCCGATTAACTTCAAGGTCACGCCCCAAAAGTGACGGACAGGCGCTCATAATAAAATGACTCCTCTCTGAATATATCTCGCTGGAAATCATATAATGGCTCACACGGACAAATACTTCTAACTTTCAGTAACTATGACGACGAACTTCTACAGAGGCATAAAGCCGTCATGTCAGAGTTGGTGCGAAGAGACAAGAACAGACCGAGTGTTGTGATGTGGTCCATTGCTAACGAACCTAGATCTCAGAGAATTGCTGCAGGACCATACTTCAGGTAGGTATGAGTTAATTTATCGTTTGAATCGGCATTGATAAGTGATGCACCAGCAGGAATATTTAAAATATTAAAAGTGCTTCTCTTTTTTCTGATGCAATGTCAAATTGTTGATCAATTTTAGTAAATTTACAAAAAAAATTAATATTTTAGAGTAAGAATATTTTTACATACTTATTTCAATTATAAAAGATAAAATTTGTCAAAGTTGAAACTTGAAAATCATTTTTGTTTCCACCATTTAAAAGCTTTTGTATGAAATGTTTTCCATTTAGTGCATCAAGAATGTAATGAAATGACATATACTATAACCACCAACAATAATGAATCATTTTTTCAGGTGTTTTTGATGAAAATGCCTACGTTTGTTTGTTGTATCAGGATATAATTATAGACACGATGCGTGTCTGTAACTAGAATTGTGCGGTGAAAAGAAAATAAGAATGTTCTGAGACATTAGGATGTTTTGTCTATAGACGCTCAGATTCCGCAGACACAAGAAGCAAGAGCTATTTTTCGAAACATTTTTAAAGGCTCAACATGATTAAATAAGTGATAACCTCACAAAGAGCACCACGATATTAATTTTGGGAATTGACATTACAAATCTCGGGGAGCTTAATCATGCTGATCTAGAAATATAAATTGAAATTTACAGATATTTTTTCATGGCGGCAGTTGAAAAGATGATTTCACATTAAATATTCACGTCAACGGAATTAGAACTCTTTTCACTATTTATCCCAAAGGTCGGACTTCAATTTATATAAGCCCATATAATAATAAAATGTTTTAAATAATATTTTTGAACAGACAGGTTAGGCAAATAAAATGGTGATGCAATGAACGCAACAACTCGGCTTATTTTTGTAGCCAATATCGAATTACTATCGCCATTGCATGCATAGTGTTTTGCGTATAAATACCACTATACCACGCTTCTTAATAAGGAAAGCCGTGAATAAAAAATGTTCGTTTGCACTATCATTTATGGTAATTTGCATTTAGTTTTGAATCGGTAAGACTTAAGTAGTATAATCAGCATTTGACAAAAATGATAGCAAGGTATATCATGTGCTTTGACCCACAAAATTGCAGCACAGACTGACTCGCAATATATCATGTGCAGTCATCTGAATTTGAGCTATCAATAAAACATCGATTTCAACTCCCTCGGAGATTTTGATGAATCAAGTCTTAATGTCTACCCAATAAGGACTTAAAACAGTAGAGTATGTTACTTGCAGATTGCGGTTTAATTTCTATTAGGTGTGATGAAGGGAAAATGGATGGTTTAGACTATTTAGAAGTTATTTTTAAAAAAATAAAACTGATAAAAACATTGGACCTGCTATACACGTTCCGAACATTTGAAAGCCTGAAGATTACATGGGATCGATAAATCTACCATACATCTTTTCGGTTTGAATGGACAAAATGTGACGTTTGTCAATTATTCTGTAATTTGTGGTGGGGAGGATCTGTAGTTCACTTTGAAATATATTCTACTTCTTTTTCTCTCTTTTGCTGTGGCATGAACTGTTTCCTCGACTTGCATTTCCTACAGCAAAATCGTCAACCACACGAAGTCACTGGACGACAGTCGGCCTATCACCATGGCGACGGCGCAGCAGTACTACAACGACAAGGCCGTACGTACTCACCCCAAGAACTTCCGATGCAGGGCGCAGAAAACGCTAACACCACTCCCCCGTGATTCCCCATTTCCTGAAATCATGTATCACATATCTCAAGTCCATGAAAAAATAAATGTACTAAAAAAAAATATCTAGTCATGCCAAACAATGCAGGCCTGCACGAAGGCCGTCGACAGTAGGAAGTCAACTTTTTCTTCTTTAGAACGAGAATATTTGCGATTTTACGAAACATGAACATTGAAATCCGTAGAAAATGAGTTTTCTTTACATCACCAAGGATACCATAAGCCATTACGAGTCTCACAAAAATCGCAACGTCATCTGAGATGCATAGAATAACAATATACCGCCTACGGTCTCAGAACATCAGACAAAAGCATTCCAATTGCTTGAGTCGATTCTCGCACTTCGCATCGGTTCCCCTTAGCGACACGGCGACACGATACAACTTGCATGACGAATGAGTGAGACGCAAGATGAAGAGAATATCAAAGATTTAACAAAAATATGCCGTTGCTCAATATTCTCTCTTCCCATTCCACCACAGGTCAGTCGTTGAGCATGTGAAGACCCTGGACAAGAATCGCCCGGTAACTGCCGCCATCAACCAGCGATACAAAGTCGACAATCTCGTACGTAGTGAAAACTTGTCGATTGATAACTGTCACCTTCCTGATCCTAAAAATTGAGCAAATAATTTTTTCATCCTGCTTTATAACGCTCCGGGATTCCAGAGATACAAATCAATTCACGAGTCCCCTGAACACAAACCTTCATGAAAGATACTTCTCTCGACGTAGGAGGATCAGGTTGATGTGGTCGCTAATGTATTCCTTCCCATCTCGAGGGCTCTGGTTCGAATCCCGACAGTGGCAGAGATTTTTCATTGATGTACCGTTCACCACTTGAGTACTGTGTGGAGAGTACTTAAAGAGTTCAGTACTATGTCCGCTGGATGATACGTCAAACTGTGTACTCAAGAACACGTCTCTCGTTCTCTTCACTCTTGTCTGATACCTGAAAATGTTCAACTTCCACCTAATTACACACCTATTCTAAATGGCGCCCATGAACTCAACTGCCTATCGCTTCCCCCGAATAAATAGCTAATTAACTCTTTGTGTAGGGCATGACATCACGTTGTGACACGCTTGTGACATTTATTCCCTTGTTTTTAATTAGGAGAGTCATCCGAAAACTAAGCTTATTTGGGACGTGTATAAAGATTGGGGGGTATTTTAGAAGTGGTAGAATTTAGGAAAGGGAGGTGGGGTGGAGAGTAACCCGGCGTCGCTGGCTCTTAACAAAAGGCGTCTGCTGGAGTCCACTGCTTGACGTAGCATCCGACGGGCTGAGTCCTGAACATGAGAACTCCCTAACTCAACCAGGGACAGCTATAACGCTGAGAATTCTGCCACCCTTGTGATTCGAACCCGGGGATTCGGAATGGGGAGCCACGAAACCAACCCGATCACATTAATCCCCACAAGAAGTCTTTGCCTGGGGGTAGTGTGTCTGAAACCGTACGGATAATCTCGAACGGGTAACCAAGGAGTCACATGATACAAACATGCATGGCTTGCAAATTTAGTGTGTCTAAATCGCTCGTTACAGTGTTATTAATTGTTTTCACTCGAGTTTTTCTCATCTGTCTCGAATACAGAGCCCCCAGGAGAGATAAAACACAAGTGTAAACAATGAATGAGGCTGTAACCAGCTGCTTTAGCAAACCAAATTTACGAACCATTCGTGTTCTCAGCACATAACTCCTTAGTTACCTATTCGAGATAATCCCGACGGTTTTAAGCTCAACTTCCTGGAGTAAGATGAACTGGTTTACAGCATCCAAAGATGGGACCCGGATTCAACGTCATCTAAGTCAAAATTCATAATTATATCAAATAAAAACAAATGTAAAATCAACATACATTCATCGTTTTTTATGGGGAATACGGAACAAAACCTTAATGTGTAAAAAAAAGGGTTTTTTAATTTAAAATTTAACCAGAAGGTATTATGCAATTACTTATCATTTAGACATCCGTTAAAAATGATTAAGAATAGAATGAATCTTAATCATACTGTAATTAAATTAAATTTCAGCACGTTCAATATTATTTCAAGTCCCTCATTGAAGAGTTTTGCACTGGATGATATGTGTTTAATTACGGGAAACTCGCATTTTTAAGTAAAAGATTTTTCTAATACGGAAGTGATACACAAATTATATGGCAGTAGGAATGTGATATAAGTAGGTATTACAATGTATTCTTGTAATTAGATTATGTCCCGGTGTTCTCAATATTTTAACAGTATTAAACAAATTTGTCTCCTCCTTAGGATCATTAACTTTGGCAGATTTTTATTCAGAAAACATACTAGTCTGATTGGAAATGAAAAACCACTTTATACGTTCCACACAAAGATTTTATTGGGTTCGACCATGATGTAATCAGACAATGCCTGATAATTATTGTTGTATATAATCCATTAATTTATTGTTGTAAATAAACACTGCATGAATATTTATTAAGAATTTGTAAATAAAAGACTTAAATTCCACACCACAGAAATGGGAACCGTTTATTTAGAATCTGCCTAAGGGTGTTAAAACAAAAACTAAATACAGTGGATCGGAAGAAAAGAATGGGTGACGTCATGTTTCTGAGGAGACGCTTCCACACAAAGATTTTATTGGGTTCGACCATGATAATGACATATTTTGTCGAAACCATGGTCGAACCAAATAAAATCTTTGTGCGGAACGTACAAAGTGGTTTTTCATTTCCAATCGAGTGGTTCCACAAAGTAAAGCCTCAAACTTTGAACCGAGACTAATCGGAACTAATATTCAATATAAAATCCAGTTATATGGAAAGAAACACAAACAATTTGTGCATTACGCTCGAAGCATATTTGCTATTAAAATGGGAAAGGTGGCAGTTATCTCTAAACTAATCTCAATCCTTTAAAACCTCACCACTTACAAATGGGAAAGGACATGAATACACTTTAATATCGCACGACATAGACATCTTGAGGATCAGCTGGGGCAAATCAATGGCCTACAAATCACCAAACCTAATGATAATAAACCATCTACTGCTCGCATTTCAAAACAGTGATCACTGCATGTTAGTCTTGCTAAATCAGCCTGCAGCCTAACTTCATTTCCTTCGCTTTATGGCCTCTGCTTTATGAAGTATGCATCACGAAACTGATGATTGCTACCTGCTTTTTCATTACTATGCTTTCGATGCAGAAATGTTGAGCCGCACGTGTTATGCCAAAATTATCCTCTTTTAGCGACCCTTGAGAAATCCCAACGGTCTATGCGCGAACAGCTACGGTACTAGACAGTATCCTCGCTTAAACAAAAGAGAATGAAAACTAAGGAATCCCTAAGTTTCTTTGCTTATCACTTCCAAATTGTTTTTATTTATTCCAAAAGGTCGAAAAACACTGATGTGATTGGGCTTCTTGCCCTTTATACCGAAGACCCGTCTGCGGAAGTGATTTTGCGGGGGTATACCGGTCCCTACTTGAAAACTACATAGGGAGCACTTCATGTCCAGTACTCCGTCCGTCGGATGGGGCGTTAATCCGAGGACCCCTTGGCGTCTTTCGTTAAGAGTAGGCTAATACCGATGCCGGGGTTCGCTTTACATTTCCTCCGTTTCCTCCGAAAATGCCGACCATATCCAGTTATCCTACTTATCCTAAAAAGCAAAAATTAGGTAAGTTATCGGACGTCTCCCCCAGGAAGAATTTTACATATTTTAGAAAATTTAACACCAAATCTCGTTACCTATTTGCCAATGTTCTCTGCAGAAAATTTGCTCGGAATGTAGTCGGTAACGTTTGATAAAAACATTTTCAAGATGTCTAGTCATGCCTAAGTCATAGGAATAGCTTGAGAAGGCATTATAGTGATACTTTTTCAGCCTGCATGCCCCGATAGAAATCGCTCTGCAAGCAATGAATTAAGTAATACTAATCATCGGCATGTTTAAACTGTAATACCGAGGTCCAAGGCTTTGATATAATTTTAACACAAGAACACGTTTGGTGGAGGGTATTTCTATTAACTTTATGACATATAAAGAAATTATTCAATTTATTTCAATATAATTTATTACTGTATAACTTTCCTCACTTCTTCATATTTCATGAGAGGTATATATTGACGCTACAGTCAAAAAACAAAATTATGTCCTCTGATACACTGCAATGCTACTTGCTTTAGTAGGTACACAAAAAAACCTTTTTCCACAGTAAGTCTTATGATTACAATTACAGTAGAAAAACAGTACTTCTTCATTTTTCATAAATTATGTCCACCAATTGTCGGCTGATACTATCGTGCATATTTTCTTCAGATTAAAAATCCAAGTTTGAAGCATCAAGAAATAAATCAGCAAGCTCCTTAACCTCGTTTTACTTTCTTTATTTTACGATAGTTATATGCCTTCGAGATAGCACGCTACTCCATGAGGCAAACATTCAGTTCATATTTTAAATCTGGTTATGAAAAACTGAATCAGGTCATGCATGTCAAGATAAAATTGCTGTGGAAAAACATTACAAAATAAATTATAGCAAGTATTCCTATCGCTTGCCATTCTCCCGTTTTTATTTTCACCGCATGAAAATGCCTGATACATGTTGCATTGTGCCTGATACATGGTGCATACTTATTTTTCTTTTATTGATGTCTATTTTTATTATTGAATCAAAATTGCAAAAATTCTTCGGGCACAAAAATTTAATAACTGCACTATTGATTGAAATAGCCCTTCTCGAAATCGAAATCGCCCTGGCTTTACCAATCAGTATTTTTTGTTGTTGCAATACCAGGCTCGATATTTACTTCATAAGGGAATTTTTTCCACTTTTAACAGTAAAAAGTTTCAATTTCTCCTTCAAGCATATGAAATTATGGTATTGGGCTATGCAAATTCATTACCGATGTAACGACCGTGATTAATACGTCGTCTCTTCCTAACAGGCACAATACCTGGACATCATTGGAGTCAACCGATACTACTCCTGGTACTCCGATACTGGGCACTTGGAATTAGTCCAGCATCAGGTGGAGACTGAAATTACGAGATGGAACGAAAAATTCAACAAGCCGATATTCATGACGGAATACGGAGCTGACGCTGTGTCAGGACTTCATACGGTTTGTACAGCTGGAGATAACGATTCATGGATCGGATTAAAAATACATACATACCTGCATTAGCTTAAAAAAACACGCTACGGTACAACTCAGATTAAAATAAAACTATGGACGAAAGAACCTCAGGGAAACGCATTAACGAGTGACTCCGACCTTACTTATTTTATATTCAAATTTTTATGCTCATAGTAATCGCCGTATTACAAGGATTTACGGGCATTCGTTAGAACCTGCATTTGAAGTATTCCCCCATATAGTGGTGAGCCGTACACGGTAATGACCGCTGAAAAGTTAAAGCTGGAATCTTATAAAACGTGAAGATTTCTCAAGATGTAATGGATAGACCGAGCGAAAAACGAAGCTGTCCTAAGAAGAGCGGGAGAAAAGAGAAGTGTGCTGAAATCTATAAAAAGAAGACGGAACTACTGATGGTCCATAACATGAGACATGATGGTCTGATAAAGATATTCGTTGAGGTAAAAGCGAAGGGGAAGAATGGAAAAGGAAAGTGTCGGATGAGATACTGATCCTTTTTTTGCTAGCACGACTCGGGAATCGAACTAACTTGGAGCATAAGGGAACTTCAACTTCCGTGTCAAAGCTTAATCTGCCAATATGACCTAGCACCCGTAGACTTTTAGCTACCACCGAGGAACGTACGTGGGGAGATGTAATTTTAGGCATTATTTTAAAGACAACGAGTACTGTCGTGAAAAATAAATATCGGCAAAGTTAAGTTTCGTCCTCATTAAATCCAGAAATAGAAAAAATAGTAGGTATTACAAAGCAACGTAAAAAATAAGAGGAAACACAATTTGAATGCTGAGGAAAATGAAGGCACGAATATTACTTTCCCTAAAATGATTTTCATCGGAAGAACATAGCAATTCATCGTAGAATATTACAATTCATCATAGAAATACAATTTGCAGGGTGGCAAAGGGACGTGGGGGAGCCTAATTGAAGCCGCTAGAAAGACTGAAGGACTTTTTGGGGCGAATATCCTAATTTATGCTCTAAATATTTTAAAGGCGCAATAAAGGGTGGTAGTAACTGTGTCAAATATGTACCTTAGTGTTCATTGTCATCTAGTTTCAAATGATGGTATCGCTTCTAAATGTTGGTGCTCATTAGTATCCACGTGTTGGATGTCCATCGAAATAAAATGATAAACGAAGAGTATTCTAAGTTAGCATGCATATTACTTACTATATATAATCAAAATACCTGCTGTAAATCCCACTTCTTCAATGCAGGTACCTGAGTCAGTCTGGACTGAAGATTACCAAGTGGCGCTGATGAAAGAATATTTCAAAGCGTTCAACAATCTCCGTTCTAAGGGATTTTTCATCGGTGAGATGATTTGGAACTTTGCCGATTTTGCCACCGGACAAGGTAAGTATTGAAAGAATTGCTAATTTAAGTATAAACGATGGTTTGAAAAAATATTTCGTCCAAGTATCACTAAATACTATAATTCGCTAAATTTCACAAATTATGATTTCGTATTATCACTGCTATCAATGAATTATTGCTAACGGAGGACACTTACATATATATACTTATTGATGATCTCTTACTGTTCCTTTAGATGCATGGTATTTCATTCTAACATTAAAATTGCAGGAATTACTAGAGTTGTTGGTAACAGAAAAGGAGTGTTCACCAGGAACAGGCAGCCAAAGTCATCCGCAAGATTCCTACGGGATCGTTACTGGTGTCTGGCCAATCAGACAATGCCTGATAATTATTGTTGTATATAATCCATTAATTTATTGTTGTAAATAAACACTGCATGAATATTTATTAAGAATTTCTAAATAAAAGACTTAAATTCCACACCACAGAAATGGGAACCGTTTATTTAGAATCTGCCTAAGGGGGTTAAAACAAAAACTAAATACAGGGGATCGGAAGAAAAGAATGGGTGGCGTCATGTTTCTGAGGAGACTCTGAGAAAGGAATGCTACAATAAATGAAGATATGAATAAAAATCTGAGAACAAGGTAGAACGTAGAAAATCAAATTTTCAGATAAATTTACTGGCTGGAGGGATGTGGAAAGCCACGTCATCCCTTGAGCCGTTATTCTATTAATGCTATACTTCTACTGAAATATTATTTTCAAGAAAGTGGAAACCTCAGAATTTAAGGACTTTCAAGCATAGGTTCTACTCTCTTGTAATAATTGTAAAAAGTGAGTCACGTTATTTTTTAATAGGAAGTGCAAAACTTCAAATTTAATCATATATTTTTAAACATTATTATTATTATGTAATCATTATAACCAATGTATACCATTCCATCGCATGTGTCACTCGACCACTACAATAATAATAGCTCGAGCACTCGAGCAATTATTAGCCGAGGTGACCACATACCTGGAGATCTGGCGGTAGTAGGCAGATCGATAACACGCTGCCCTGGCAACCCAAAGGTCGTAAGTTCGAACCCCGTCTAGGGAATGGATGTTGTGCCGTCGTAAGATTAAGATCTTAGTTTAGACATTGCGATATAACATTAGTGGTTGGAGCACCTAAAACCGAAGACCAGTGCTATTCGAGGTGAAGAGAATGAATAATAAAACGGATATCATTGGAGGATGGTACACGAAGCCGAGAGTATGAAGTAGGTAGCTTCTCTGGGCTACAATTAAAACATGAGAGTCCCTGACGAAAATTTTGATCTTACCTGCCTATCTGTAACATATTACACCCAATAGATCGATCAAGTTCCTTTTAACTCAATGGGAAATTTCCAAGCTAATACCTTGTCACCCCTGGATGGTCAAAAAACTTCAAAATATGTCTGATGCACGAAGTCAAAAGGTTATCTTACATGCAGCAATGAATTGCTCAGTTTGAAGCAACGCCAAATCGCCCAGATTGCGTGGGTGAATGCTAGGAAATAAAATATAGGGCTGTTTGTCGATGGTGATGGGCGAAGGAAAACTTTCTCACCAATGTGATTAAGGGTCAAAAAGGGTAAGAAGTTTTTTATGCTTCTCGTACTGCGCCTGCGAGACTAATAATTCCTCGTCTTTTTCAACGTGGGTTTTCATCGACTTTTTTCTACCATTTCCTTATCTGTGGTTTTCCCTGACTGTTTTTACGAAGCAGATATAAAAGATACTGCTTAAGACGCAAGGAATAATGTGTAAACATAATGTCAATCATTATGAGATCATGTAGTGAAGATGCAGAAAGTAAGATTCATCATTAAATAGCAGTCATCACGAGTATGCTTGGACTTTCAACATTGCTCAACAAAGATACTGGAGCAGTGCTCGCTCTCGACAATGACCTGGAACGACTATGTTCAGCCGAAGGCCAAACGTAGGAATGACTTTGGAGTTTTTCAGGATCAAAGAAATTCGAGCAGCGCTCCGAAGAATTGCTTGAATTGCTCCGTAACTGGTGGTATCTCCTAGTTTTTTCTCTTTATCTTGAGGTCATTTTGTAGCAATAACAACGACGTAGACAACTCATGGTTCAAATACTTCGCGCATACTTGCCATAAAAATTTAATAATGTGCGTCCGACCATCCTTTGAGGCTTAAAATCATTTTCTGCGGTAGCAAAAACTAATTATAAATTCCAAATGGAACGAAATGCACAGCGTTTTTCCGTCTATACGATTTCAATCTCCGCTCGATGCATGTCCAATAACCGCTAAATGCCGCGAGGCTTGTAGAGGCAAAATGTTTCCGAAGAAAAAAGTCCTTCGCCTGATACCCGAGGTCAAAGTTAATTTTCTGATTCCTTTTGAAGGCTCTTGCGTTGTAAGAAGGGTGATAAAAATTGCTAATTCATTTTTGGAGAATAAGACCTATAAAAAGGCGCTATGGAGGTTAGAGTGCACTTGGTATTGCATGTACTCCAACTTGACTCAATTTTCTCATTCCTCCCTTCTCTTTCAACATTACATACGACTGGCTGGGGTGCAGCCAGAAATATCTTTTGGGAGGGTTCACTTGGATTGGATGGTAGGCACCAGCGGTCTACCTCTACCTAGGGTTAATATGTGCCTCGCACATATATTTTGTATTTATCGGACATTTTATCACATTAATGTTATTAACCTTGTTATATCATAAATATTGCATCAAGGTTTCTCGGGTCCTCCACCGGGTTATTGCGTCCATGCCCGACGACGTTTCGATTCCCGACTTGGTCACCGTCCACAGGGCTTCTGAGTTCAGAGGTTGAGAATCCCTGAAGACGGGCTGAAGACTGAAGCCCTGAAGACCGAACCAAGTCGGGAATCGAAACGTCGGCGGACATGGACGCAATAACTCGGTGGCGGACCCGAGAAACCTTCACGCAGCAGATACGCCCGGAAAGCACCAGATCTTTCATCATAAATATTGATCTTTTGACATTTCAAAATAAAATACTATTTTACGGTGGTACCTATTTCATTTTAAAATTTAAGAAAAACTATTAAACTGTGGGGTTTCGTTTAACGTTCCTCCCGGTAAATAATATTCCCGATACTGCTACTAACGTTGCCTTTGGCTTAAATAGTATCGGCAGTCACTCGCTATTACGAAAAACATTTTTCCTTTCCACAACGATGCGCGGTTTAAAAAATAATTTACATAAATTTTCACCCAATTAGGGTTCTTAAATACTTCTTTTGTTTTGCATATGGTAATATTTTCAATAACGGGTAGGTTTTCCACTCCGTTCGAAAGTTCCGTTTAGTTTTTCGGAAAGTAAACCCTACAACAGAAAACAATGAAATTTTAGCGTCAGTCCCCAGCGATCCAAACTCACAGCACTAATGTATACAAAGTTATCTGCGTCATGTGTGCAGTCGTAAAAGCCGAGAATATTCTTTCGAGTGAGATAGGCACGCTGGGTGTTTTCATGAGTGCATTTCATTTCTAACTAGCTCCCCGACAAACATTCTCTGAATCTTTGGCTTGTTTCCTTTACGCTTTACCGTCAAGATAGGTGCTCTTTGTGTAATTCTGACCTTTCCTAACTTCCTCAAAGGATCTGCGTCTGAGAATAGTACGAGACATGACCATCGTAACGGACCCGGGAGGAGCAATTTCAGTATCTGAGCGGCAACACTTAACCATAATGAATACCTTTCTTTCTTAGTTTAATAAACTTTCCAATATGTTATGCTAACCCACTAAATTATACAAAAGGTGTACTGCTTCACTCATGTATTACGTCTCAAACTACGATAGTATCTACTATATTAAATCCCTTAGATGATATGCTTTAAATTGATGAATAGTAGGAAATAATTTTCAGATCCTAAGATATCAATAACAAAAACAGGGCTAGCGACGCGGAATTAAATTTCAGAGCGTCATTTCAGAGACAAATCACTAGTTCTTTGCCATAAACACGCAGTAATTAAGTAAAGTGATAAATTAATGAATGCTCTTTCTAGCACATGTGCAGCTTAATTGCATTTCTCATTTGATTTTCCAGCAAAAATCCCTGAACTAAGAGCAGTAACACGTAAACACCTCCCCGTACTTGTTGAAGAAATTAACTTCGTCGGAAGAATTTGTCCCTTTGGGTCTCAACCGCATGTTTGAACAATTGTTTATACAATTGCATATTCATGGATATCAACTTCATTGAACATATGTTAATTGAAAAACAACCTTAATCAAACTAAAATTTAATCTTTGATTAACAATTTCTTGATTAAAGCAACTATTTCTAAAGAAAGCATCAATTTTAATCATACCATGAACACAATGGAAATGAAAATTTAATAAAATTTCCTAAATTAAGTCTTTAAATGACAATGAAATGAATACAACCGAACTTGCTCTATTTGGCATCTCTTTCTATTAGGGAGACAGATTGAAAACTGCCCTAGGAAAACCGAGAAAAATCTTAATTAACTTCCACATTTTTCCATCTCCCTCGTGAATCAGTTATATTTCACTTGGTACAACAGTCACAGACACATTCAGGTCCAACCACGCCTCTCAGTATCTAGTGCATGAAAAGGATATATATGACAAGGTCCTCCTTTATCAAGGTCGTTGACCCGAAAAGGGCTTGGAAAATTTTAATGGGTCAAAGGAAAGAATTAAGTGGATCCGGAACATCAAAATCCAGATGCTACCAGTTGACCTTAAATGGTAAAGATTCCAAGACGTTGACCTACTTATAACACCGGCCTCTTTGCTTTGATTAGGTTTAGAATGAGAGTTTCTCCGTAAACCCTGTCTTCGAAACTATAATTATCTGCGATCAATGTTGTCCTAATGAATGAGTTTGGTTAGCATTCGGCGAGGTAAGGCTAAATGATAATTTCCCACATTACGTGACTCACCATTCTAAAAGTTCTTGGAGAAGTAAGTTATAGTTGACATCCATCAGGATTTCCAAAATGTCTTTTTCCGATTTTTTGCCGGATCTAATATGATGATTATGACATGCATGAAAATCGTTTTCTTTTCTTCGGGAACGGCCATATAACAGGATCTTAGCTAACTGACCACAAAAGTGAAACGTCCGAGTAACATTTTCAGGATGAGTTGATGAATTCTTCAGGTGACATTGATTAGTTGGTGGCCGGTGGGAATCCGGTTTTTCAAAAATTAGTTCAAGTTCGTACAAATGCGTTGAATCCCTCCGCGTAAAAGTCATTTGAATCGAAGTCAAAGAAGCAGTTGACTCCGGACGAAGCAGTGAATGGTGGCACAGTATTATTGCTATATTAACTATAAGTATGAGTACGATGGGTTATTTGTACTCCGCTTTTCCGCCTCCGAGCGCCTCCTTTCTCGAGCTACTTATCTGTTCCATTTTGCATTCTTCCTCTTAATCTTCAGTCTCGAATGCCAAACCTTTAAACCCCTGTCAACGAAAAACGGTAAGTAGTCCATTTTTTAACACACACGAAGCATAACAAATATACTAATTACTTCCTGTCCCCTTCATCGCTTGACCCCTGTCTTCTCTAACGACCTTCTGTGCTCCATCCATCTCATCAATTTCTTCGTTCGCCAGCTTCAATTCCTCCTAAATTCCTCCCGAAACCGTCTTAACTATCCAAATTCTCCGTTTGCTTCCTTTCTTACTGTGATACGTTTTCCAACATCTCTATCTAACAAAGACCTCTGGTCCGCCCTAATTCTCTCTTCCAAAAACTGGGTGTGGCAATTTTCGGGACCGAAATTTCGGGCCCAGTAAAAAAACCCCTTGCCAACTTGCACTTAGTAACTACATTCAGGATTCCTACAGTAAATCCTTTCCTGTAAGAAAACATCACTATGGCCAACGCAATTATTTTCCGGATATCTTCATGCACTTCGCCTTTTTTCAGCTCTATAGAAAATGAATAAACTTTACCAATCCACATGTCAATTTGCAATCGGGCGATTACGACGCAAATGTACATAATTATATAGTGATACAGCACTGATAATCATGGTATGCAAACGATGTCTTCACAGTAAAGTCGAAACCGGTCGGCCATCGATAAAAGTGGAAGAAAAATAGTACTGTTTTTTCTCTGATGATGATTAGACTTGACAGACCATGTAACACGGACCTCCTAATTGGTGTTATCAATTAAACCTCATTTTTGTATCATTTGCCACTTAAATACTATTTATTAGTAAACAACTTTTCTGACATGATTGCATTTGCACCCAGTAATTAAAATCTTACCCAATAATTAAGCTCCGATTACGATTTAAAGCCCTTTCTTTCCCTTCTTGGTAAACTTAGCATCCTAAAAAATAGCATTAGTACCGCAATAAACAACTTAAACCTCATAATAATTGGTCCAGCCGAAGAGCGTGTATTCCTCGTCTCCAAATTAATAAGCCCTTAGTATTTATTTGGGGGATGGATAAGGCTTCTATAAATATTAATGAGACACTCTTCGAATACAATAAATCGAGAATAGCTGGAACTAAAATACAAATATATATGAAGTGACTATATTTCTCGAGTTATTAGAATCTCAAAGCTACTAACAACACAATTAATGTCTATGCCTGTCATAATTCTTCATTCCAAAGATATAATTCGTTATCCTAACGCGAAAAAATTTTAAGAAGTATAAATTTCCTGAGCTGTTATTATTTGAAAAATTATACACAATATTTTTCGGCCTAGGCGAGAGTATTGAGCATGAGTGTAGAGAAATGTCAATGAAAAGTTTGACATGGAGCGTGGCTTTACATGGATCTAAGACGTTAATTCTAGGGAAGATGTCGGTATCACAGATATTTTTAATGGTTATTACCGGTTTTGTCGAAGAGTCGACATCATCAGGTCCTCGACGAAACCGATCGTAACCATTAAAAATTTCTGTGATTGTTACCAAGTTGTAGTTTTCATTGTGCATATGAAATTTCACTAAGTTGAGCCTGAAGCCATCAAGTTCAAAGATGCCGGTAAATGATTGAGAGCTTTAGAGATGTTGATGTGGATGAGAATGCAAAAAAGCGCGGTGGGCGAAACAAATGGACGAATGGAGAAATGACATAAGATGTGAGAAGCTCGACGAGATAGGGAATAGTGGTCAGAGAAAATCAGAAGACAGAGTACATGATCGGTAGGTAGATAGATTATGTTTTCTGTGGAGTTCCTCTCAAGGAGGCCCTGAGGCACTATGACCTACTGGTCCATTGTGCCAGCCAACCTTCTGGTGAAATCACCCATAAAGACCGGTGAATTCAATTACTTGAATAGTGGACCCAAGAATATATTTCGAGTCCTCATCACAGCAGGACACTCGCATATTGTGGATGTGGTTTCACCTTCTTCTTCGCACCACCTGCATCTGGGTGAATCTGAACTTCCCTGGAGAAGCAGGTGCCTAATCACTCGATAGCGCCCGGTAAGGAGTGCCACTACCGTTCGTAATTATCACCTATTAAGTAAAAGGAATATTTTTTAAGCCCAGGCCATGTTTTTCTATCTGCAATTTGACCTTCCATAAACTCTGTATGGTTTGCCAGATCTCAGAACGATGGGATAATATCCACAGTTTGATTCCTGAGGTATCAATAGGTATGATTTTCCAATCGGGTTGTGCCTGGATCCAGCCTTTGCCAGTTCATCAGCTCAGACAGAGTAGGTGAACGAAACGAGAAATTAAGAGACAACTGAATAGTTAAGGCCGTTATTAAAGGTAGAACGCTGGGTGAGCGAGGGAAAGGGAGGATAAGGTATTTTAGGTAGTGTGAAGAGGGGTAAGATAAAACGGTAATGGGAAGGGAGAAATAGCGTATGGAAGGACCCGTTAAGCACAAGAAATGCCAGAATGATTTGCCACAACCCAACAAAACCCACCTTAATGAGTAGAAATCTATCAATCAAACCATAAGGTTCAAATATGGCAGAAATATTTAAAGCAGCCATCAGTACAAATTTGGGGTTGATACGTATGCACAGAGCTCATAAAGAACTTAGCCCAGAGGCGTGTAAATTTAGAGGGAAATCTTTGTCAACAATCGTAAAGTTAAACATTTAAATTACAAGATAATGATGTCGTAAAAATCATATGCAAATGGAAAGTTTATACCAGCACGAGGACTTTTTCAGAGAGGGTTAACAGAATATATAACGCAGAATATTAAAATGCTACGTTACCAGAATATCGTAAAGTAAATGTGAATTATCATCTTCAAATTGGTAATCAACATAATGGCTTTAATAGGTGATGAGCATAGCCGTGCTAAAATAATTATTACGAATCATCCATTAAAATACGATCGAGCATTATGTCAAACAAAAACCTTTTCAACATACAAAAGCTCACCGACATTAGCGACGATTCCCACTCAAAACTACTATAACTTCACGTGGACTTAATTCGAATATCGTGCAAGGGGAAGAAAAATGAGAATCTGTAATCCATCTGAGAGAAAAACAGGACTTCAAAAGTTTGAGACCGCCTACTAGGTGTGCAGAAAATTAATAAGACTATTTATAATGATTATATTTATAGAATTTAAGTCCAGGTTTTCCACTTTAAAGTGGTTTTCACAGGAAGCATACACTTGCAGACATTCTGATTACGCCCGTTGTTGTCGAAGTAATATAAGTGCGCAACCAGTATTGCCGTCAATCGGTCCCTCGAAACTTCCTTAATACTTCAAGATGCATAAAAATGAGGCTTCTCAGGTGGATAATCAAATTTAAGAAAAAGAAAATTAATGAGGATTCACATCGAGAGAATACGAATACAATAAGGAAATCATAAAGAAAGATTTTTAAACTAACTAAAAAGGCCCCAACGACAGAGGACATAGTAATGGTGTAGTATCTGAGTTTTTGCACTTATTTTCTGCAGACAAAGTTGGAGGTGTCTTTCGAAAATCCTACAGATTAAATGCTCGACTCACAGTTTTTATCCGTGCCAACAGCCAATCTTTGTGAAATTTTTCAATGCCAAAAGCACCCAGACCAAGTCTGTGAAGGCTGCATCTTCCGGGTTTCACTGTGTAGCCGTTGCTATAGCAACAACGTCCCTGTTTACTTCGGAAGCCTTCACCCCAAATACTCGTCTCGTTACTTTTCTGCCGCGCTACTGGTTGAAATCAACTATCATGAGGATGACAAATATTGGGTGATCAAAAAGGGAATGAAAAATGTCTGGGCACAGTGGAGGTAGACATAATCATTTACAATTTACACAACGTATTTTTTATCAGTTTTTATTATATAACTACATATTTAGGAACGGAAATTTATATTGAAGCGCGAATAAACAGCAGTTCACCTTTTCATGTTGCCAACGCCAGAATGCCACAGATAGCAATGTGATGCACTAGCCTTGGGGTTGATGACCTCGTAAAAACCCTTATCTTGCGTGAGTGACTACGTAATCAGATTATATCGTCATACACTGTCTGACCTTGGTTAGTAGCCTCCCGTGATATGAACGAAATAGACATAAGCAACTATCGCCTGTATTAATTTTCAGAACTAGTCGAGGATGGATATATAAGAGAGGCCTTCCTCGCAGGACTGACAGTCAGCTCGCTTGCGGTTTTCACCATTCGAATATCTGCATTTTATTTTTTCAAATCACACATTTTTGTCCTTTAGCGTCCTATTAAATATCTATGGATCTAAACAAGAGTTGTGTGGGCAGTTCGATGGCAGAGCAGCAGTAGTAGAATTCGGTTTATAAGTACTCTCAGGTTATGTCACACCGTCTGATCTACACTTAATCCTGATATATGATCCGCGCAGGAGTCGAATCATCGACCTTAGAACTCCCAAGACAAGTTACTCACCTGGTTTTGCGGTGGGTTCAAGTCCACTCAACATGAGATAACGAAGAGGAAAATTCTGATGCATTTTACTTAGGAAAGAGGAAAACTCTTGTCTCTATTTTCATTAAAGTCACCATCCTATACAGTTTCCTGCCACTGATCGAACCTTCTTTGCTCAAAAATACCTCCATATCCAGGGGTGTCGGAATTATTTTCTCTGGAAGGGGCCAACCTTGAAAAGGCTCTTAAGAAAAGGGCCCGGCTTCTGTGTGAAGGACCCGCATTTTTTTGGGGAAAGGAGGGGGTAGAGACTAGAATTTCGCTAAAAGAGCATATGAAGGTGGTAGAATATGTGTCAGAAGGGAAAAAGCAAGCTGGAAACAAGTGAAATTTAATTTTTATTAATGAAGACTACTCATTTCTCAAGGGTCCGGGGAAAATTCTGGGGGGGGCTTTGGTCCCCCCTGCCCCCACTTCCGACGCCGCTGCAACTATCTCTCTATCGTCACCTTGATCCAATCCTCTCGTCTTTCGTAAATACTCTCCTCTACTCTTTTCATCGATCCATCCCGTGGCCTTCTTCTTGGTCTTTCGCCTTACTGAAAGATGTACGTATTTATACTCTAATTCTTCTTCTCGCCAATTCCATCCACTCTCCTTGATATTCCATCCCTTTTCATTCTTTTCACCACTTGAGCCTTGCCGTCTCGATGCTATCCTCTACCGGTATCTCCTATACACACTCCCGTTTTTTTCATTTCTTATCTAATCCATTCCAATTTGCCCAATTCCGCAACCGAGAAATTTCATCTCCCAGGCCTGTGCCTTGCTAACATCTCTCCGCTTCATCGTCCATGTTTTGAAGGCATACGTCAGGATATGGAGATTATAAATCCTACAAATCCATAATCCTTTGCTACTTTGAGACACTCCTTCACTCGAGATCGGACCCCCCTGACGATTTTCAAAGATGCTTTAGATTTTCTCTATTTTTATTTATCAATCTATCTTCTATTTTCCTCCACCTCACTCCATAATTATTTAAAACTCTCGCCTTCTTTAGTCGATCTCCTGCTAGTGTGTCATTAAATTTCTCTATCTTTCTCGTTGCTACCATAAACTAACTCTCCTTTGCATTAAACTTCATTTCAACCTGCCCCACCACCTCCGCTTAAGGATACAGTTGCAAATACATACACATAATTAGGGTAAAGGGGGGTGAATCGGGCCACAAAAAGGAAAATCGTCGATTTCCTCGTTTGTGTAAACAGTTACATTCTGAAAGCATTATCAGCAAAGGACTTGATGTTTTTCCAGTTTAAAACGCAATTTTCAGCGTGGTTGCTCTGAATAGAACGGTCCTGGAGCAATTTCTTCAAGAGACTGCATGGTCCTATTCGCCCGACGACTTGGAGGGCGAATCGGACCAGATTAGAGGCTGAATCGGACCAGTAAAATAACGTTATAAATTTTAGTTTTCTTAAGTTTTATTCCATAAAATTTTGAAATTTTGCATCATTGCTATTAACAATGTAGTGCAGTCTGGAGATATTTCGACGACACCTTCTTAGAGTCAAACATAACTTTACAAATAGACATACATCACCAAATCTGAACATATAGAACAAAATAGAACAAATTTACCAAAACAATTAAGCACATTTACCACAAGTAAATTTATCTCGCCCCTTAGCACCTACACACAGCTCATGGTACCAACAATTACACTTCATGCACTTAATCCAGTCTCTAAACTTTGACGAATTCGCACAATTATAAGACTTGGAGCAGAAGCCACAAAGCGTATCATCAGCTGAGTTTTCCCCATTCTCAGTATTGCCGTCCCTATCTGAAGATGATTCATATAAGTTTCTGCAAGTTCCCTTCGCGTTCCTAATATTTTGTTTCTTCAGTCGTTGCTTTGTTTCTTCTATTACAGCTGGAGAAGTAAGTATTTGAGCAATTTGCTTTCTTGACCTTTTCACATTGACTTTCATTCTTTTTTCTGGTGTAGGTAGTAAATTATGGAAAGACCTACCCAAAGTATTTGACGATTCCTCAGATGTTGATGTCGAGGATTGGCTTTCTTCATAGGGACTGGCAGTTAATTTTTGATCGGAAGATGAATTTGTCGAAAAAGGAGTTGATGCTTCTTCTGGGGCGTGTGAGCTTCCGAGATTAGAAGGATGAAGATCTAACTCCGTCAGGATACCCGGATTCAGAGGGAATATTCCTGTTGATCGGAATCCATTTTCAGCGTTGCCGATTGTTGCGGCTTTGCTCCATGCATTTCGAAAAAGCCGACCAAAATTAAATTTAGTCATCTTTCTATCCCCCTTACAAACTGTCATATACGCATTTGTTTCAATATCGTAGTATGTCTTTAATGGTTTATAAAAAGACCTGTCCAGAGGTTGCAACCTTTGTGTAGTGTGGCTGGGCAGTGATAAGAGAGTGATCTCATTCCTTTCACAGAACAGTAGAACAGGAAGAGTCTTGTGTGATGCGTGGCCATCGAGGACTAAAATGCATCGGCCAGGAATCCTGTTTGCTTGAAAGTGCTTTAGCCACTCCAAAAAAAGATCCTCATTTATCCACCCTGAATCGGACATAAAAATTTTAGATCCCAACGGAAATCCATCCTCCCATTCCTTATGGAACTTTTTCCCCTTAAAAATTACAAAAGGTGGTATGCAATGTCCACTTGCATTGCAGCACGCAACAACTGTCACCAATTCCCCCTTTTCCACTGACGTCTGTTTTATGACTACCTTAGATCCTGTTCTTGCAACATTCTTTTGGGTTTGGCGATTATTTAATACACATCCCGTTTCGTCAACGTTGTATATAAGGTGGGGCCTATCCATAACTCCAGCCTCAGCCATCGAAATAGTTAACTTTGAAAAAAAATCGTCTACATCTTCCTTATTTAAACCCTCAGCTCGAGCCACTGACAAACCTTCGGGTTTTCGAAGACTTAAAGGATGTCTAGATATAAAATTCAAGAACCAATCCTTGCCTGCTCGTTTTTTTAACGCACAGAAATTGTTTTTTATGTTGTTTTCAATGGAA
The DNA here is from genome assembly GCA_933228895.1 of Platycnemis pennipes. Taxonomy (NCBI): domain Eukaryota; kingdom Metazoa; phylum Arthropoda; class Insecta; order Odonata; family Platycnemididae; genus Platycnemis; species Platycnemis pennipes. The sequence continues at coordinate 123,424,350 of OW121851.1, read as the reverse complement.
AATTCATATGCCACCTTCATGACATCATCTCTTGTCAATCCGAACCAAATTTCACATAACCTAAGAATTCTTCTAATTAATGCTTCCTCTTCTTCCACTGAGAAGACATTTTGCCCCCCTCTTGTCTTCAATTTTTCCGTATCCGCTACTATCCTACGATAGAGGCAAGTACGGGGAACATTGAAAAGTTCGGCAGAATGCCTCATGCTTCTTCCCTCTCTGAAAGCTTTCAGCGCCATTCTCATATCCTCCTCTGTCCATGTCTGTTCCGTTTTTCGCCGGTACTTCCCCATCTTAATCCAAAAGGAAAAACATTAACGGTAAGCGAATATTATCACTTTCATAAATACGTTTTAAATGAAATTTTGCTAATGTTACGCTATCAAAAGGAGGTTGTAAGGCGTTCCACAACTAATTCTGTTGCCATATATAATATTTAATACTCTGGCAATCCCTCTATCACGTACATTATATCACCTCCTTTTCTTTCAGATTGGAAAATATAGACCACTGAGTAATGTAGAATGTATAGGTATGGAACTCAATGTGAATTATTAACAATAAATTTCCATCACGAAATGCGTATGTTTTATGATATTGTTTCAGCGAATAATTGGTTAATATATATGGAACAGTACACAACATATGTTACATCAAACGAAGGTAGCTTACCTCTCGCTCAGCCTGTAAATCGTGCTCGTCGCCGTAATAATTCACCTCTATGACGGGGAAAATCTCTTTCCTCCTCCTCGTTATACGTAGTAAATATCTATAACGTGATATAGAATAGCATTAAAATAGGTTTATTCCATTAAACTTCTTATAATACTTAAATAAAAGAGTATGGCCTAAAAACAAATTTTTAGCCACTTTCGCTCAAACATTCTTATAAACATTTGATGTTTTTTATGTAAAACATTAAGTGTAAGTAAGCAATTTATCAATATTAGTTGTATATCTACTTACTTTTCAGTAGCAGAAGGAATTTTTCCAAGTGTCAGTTGAGTATAACTGGTTCAATGCTTCACCCTCGATCAGCGGCTTGGAACTGAACTCCTGCGCGTGCTGGTCCTTTTCACCCGACTAAGTAATATGATTTTGTATCATGTTTGGTAACTCCGATATTCATACAAGGCTCAAAAAAGTAACCTAATGTGGCAGCTATGGTATTAGATTTCCTTTCAGGAAAGAAAAACTTGAAATCTGAGTAAGCGCTACAATGTCACCTTACTTTGAACCTATACGAGGTTTTCTAAATACCCAATTTCACACCTCTCTCGTATGGTAGGCTTCCATTCGACAGAGTATCATTTGCTTAAATTCAGTCGTCGAGTTCTCGTTTTCACTCTACTAGAAGGACAAGATTACAAAGAAGCAATTCCTAAAACGTAGTCAGTCTCAAGTGATACCGTTTCGGGTCTGAGCGCACTTTTTGAAAAGCGTTCCTATTCACCCGCTGGGCCGATTCACCCCCCTTTACCCTATTTAAAACTCTCGCCTTCTTTAGTCGATCTCCTGCTAGTGTGTCAATTATATTTCTCTATCTTTCTCGTTGCAACCATAAACAAGCTCTCCTTTGCATTAAACTTCATTTCAAGCTGCCCCACAACTTCCGCTTAAGGATACCGTTGCAAATACATACACCACCTCTTCCTTAGGTCATCAAGTCATTTATCTTCCCCAATTATTACTGCCATCTTCCCCATTATCTCATACATTAAAACAACAAAGAATAAGGGCGAGATTGAAATTACTTGCGCTAAACCAGATCTCTACTAGGCCAATCTGTTCTTTTTTCCTCTACAATAACATATAACAGTACATTTCTTGTTCTCTCCCTATCTCTACCATGAATTACTGACCATTTTTATCATCTTAGCGCTTAAAACTTCAGGCTCGCCTCCGTGAAAACTTTTACCAGCATCCCTTTGTTTTTGAACATGAGACTCCAAACCGGCGCTGGAATATAAGAGGTGATAAACTTTCGACTGCGCACACGATTCATTAGTAGCACATTCCTCAGATTTCCTGATTGAGTTAGGAAAATCGGCACATGGAGTCCTCTCATACCATACCGCAAATATATGTATTAATTTGGGCCAGTAATGAGCAAGTTAAAATGAATTTATAACGCTGTGATCAATTACGTGGAGGAGAACAACTCGACGTTGAGGAGTACTTCGCTGTCGTGTTTTTGCCGTTAAGACACGGGCATAACCATAATTAATAACAGCACAAAATCACTGTTCACTGATCCATAGGCGATTTGGTAGAAACAACTCCCGAGTTTATGGCCAAATACTTATGGGACATAGTTCTCCGATGTCTGTTAGCGTTAGCGATCAGTTGATGTGAACGCCAAATTTATTCCCATGCGTGACCGACGGGCGTATCCAGGACGGTTCTCAAATCACGAAAGCCTTCAGCCATACATTCTAAAATCGGGCATGAAAGACAGCGGGAACGCCTCCTTTTCCTAGGTTCAAATTAAGCGTACATCACAAACGTAAACACAAACTATGGCAAAAAATCAGGTCGCAATAATTCACCGAGCAAAATCGAGCAAATATCACGTAACTCTCAAGAAATCAGTCACTCTATTTGAAAGCCAATCAATCGTTAGAAAACACAATTATTTGCGACAAGAGTCAAAAATTTTATCTTAAACTTTCTCCAGGCCCCATTCCCTTAACAGTTGTATGCCATGTGTGTTTTCTTCTTCGCAAACCTTTGAACAAACTTCACCACAAATCTCGCAATCAACAAATCACACGAGACTAGCTTCCTGTGAAATACGGGGTTTTACGGTCTCCGCGCACGGACAACAGTCAACGATAACTTCAAATTAGTTTCCAGTTCGGTACGCCCCGAAGTTCCAATCAAACTAGTATGGGTGCCGCCACTTGACTATTCAACCGAACGAGTTCGAGCTTCACAACCAATTTGGTTCAGCCAGGACTACCTTTCATTGGATTCGATCAACAAAATTCTGACAACCAAACCAAGTTGGATGTCCAGAGCTAAACCTTTTTTGTGCGAGTCTAAGTGTATCAGAATTAAGTCCACGGAGTACGCAACAAATTTCTACTGACATGAGAGGAAGGTTTTTGCGGCCGAGAAGAGGGAGGCTCGCGAAAGATTTTTTTCCCTCAGCTCATATGCGCAGCGATACAAGTCTCCTGACGGCGAGCGGATGCTTGCGTAGCATCCACGCGAGATCATTCCACGACTGTTTCATCCGCTTAAACAAAACACCGTCGCGCTCTGAGACAGCCCTCGTTCCAAATGTTCCAGTAGCTTGGCATTCCTACTGCACGGGGAATAGCTTCGTTGTTGAGCGACAAGAAACTAGAGTAATAGGGACGAATAACGCAGTCGCGCCGATTACGATCCAGACATACCTGTATTTCGTTTTTCCATTGGCGTCTACGAATCTTAGTTTTGTATCTCGAAGTTTGCGCATGTACCCAATCGCAGTGCGTACTAGTTATGCTGTGGAGACGATCGTTAGACGAATCACTTTTTTATATTGTGAAGTTTATACTAGAATATAATTACTAATCCTTTTTATGCATGATATGTAATGCATGTTTGGTGTGAATTCACCCCCCGCCACACACCTTTATTGTGTCTTTCAGGGTGTTATGTAGATGTAGATGATTTGTAAAGGGGCGGTACGATAACTATGTTAGGGTAACCAGTCCATTAGATGAACTAAGATGGGAATCATTATCAGACCGTAGGTTGAAATTTAGACTTAATTTCTTAGCTAAATTCCGACACAATGATGACGTTCAAAATATTTCGCGAACTCCAACTTACTATGGTAATTTGAACAAAATCACATAATGAGAGAATTTGATTGCCAACTGACAGATTCAAAATTTCCTTCTTTCCTCGTACAACTAGGGATGTGAATAGCTGTAAATATATCATTATCATACATTTATATCCTGGATTTTACATAAGAAAATTTTCAATTTCTAATTTCAGTAAGATAATCCGAAAAAATTCAGAGCTCACCAAAATAATTCAAGAACTAAGGAATTGATTCTTCTTTGACTTCGATTTAGTTTAATGGCTATGGCATAATGAATGAAATCGATTGATTCGAAAGGCCAACCAAACTATGTTTATACTGTGACCAAACCCCATGCTCCAACCGAGGATTGCCGCCTTAGGGAGTAAGTCACTAACATGATAATTCATTTATTAGATCGTAAGATTTGCTATTCGACAGTGAAATCATTAACCATTTCAAAATTTTGAAAGAGTTTGATGTGATTAGGGCACATTAAATTTTAGGTCACAATATTTCATAATTTTAGGGCATCGTTATTCATTAAAAGTTGATGTCATCTACTAAAGCTAATGCTCAGATAAAATTTATGACGAGCCTTAGAATGCTTTGAGTGAAGTTTATCGTGTCAAACCGATTATAAATTGAATTTCTTATGTCCGCCGCCTTTGCACCTTTTTGAATTATATCTCTCCAATATCAAATTCAATACTTCTTCATACAATTCATAGGTATCAACCTTCAACAAGATGTCCTCTTCTCTAAAGGCCGCTTTACACGATACAATTTTTGTACAATTTCTTGTACCGTGAGGAAATTGTACCGTGTAAAGCGGCAAATTGTACGAACGCTTGTGCGGTTGTCTGAATGACTGAACGGGAAATAGAACCTGTTCTAATTCCATTCAGACAAACATACAATTTCGTTTAGTTTATACAAGCGTTTGTACAAGAAATTGTATCTCGTAAAGCGGCCTTAACAATCCCCTTATTTCTTATTTCATCACAATGACAATCCAAACAAACAATAGAAAAACAAAATGAAATATAGTAACTGACAAATTAATACAAAAAAATGCATAAAATTAATTTAAAGTTATCTCATTCACATGCGCCAAGTTTTCAACGGAACATTATGCACCAAAAAGTACAAGTTGCCTCATAATTTACATTGCATTGCCAAATATTTTCAAGCGAAAAAATCACATTTTAACGAATTGTTTTCTCTTGTTTTTACCACGGCAATTCAACGGTTTGCTCGCATTTAAACAACCCTGGCTTAAGGGGGCCTCATTCACACAGAACTGTCTAAGCGAACCAGAATACGGCTCCATGTAGAAGAATGAAGGTTATTTCAATTGCAGTAATTGAAGGACAGACGATTTTCATCAATCGCAAAAAGTTGAAAGCAGTTGTCACTTTATTGAAACGACGCACTCCGTCACTTCAATGAAAGGACACTTTTTTCTCTCTCTCCATCTCCTGCATCCTCCTTTGTCGTCGTCGAAGACATTATGCAACAAACAGACTGGCAGTATGAACGATTGCATCACTAAAGAGCCACTATCAGGGGAAGCATTCTCCAGATAATACCCGCCGCCGCAGTCTGGGGGCACCAACCGCTCGCTATTCGACTGAAAGTGATAGTACTACTTAGAGGGGTAGGACAGTAATCAAGAACTATTGCAACACCGAAACATTCACCGGACGGTTCTTATCACATCCATTCTATTTTAAATACAAACAAATATAAAGGTTGGTTTAAGATAAGGTATTACCGGTGATATTCAATTGAAAGTGATGGTTCATAGCAAAAGAAGATGTTAAGAAATTATTACTAAGGTATTTCCTTTTCCTTCGGATCCTTATCAATGACAATCGTTATCAGGTACAAACATCGATTTATTTGTATGTACATGGTTATGAATGGAAGGAAATATCAGCATTCGTGACGAAAATAATAAGAAAGTTTTTTTTTTCTTGTGCCGGTTAGAAGAATTTAATGCACAAGTTTTGATCATAAAAATAACAAAAGGGGAAACAAAATTGGCCAAGCAGCACAATTTTTTGATGAAAAGGTACGAAACGTCACCTTCAGCGGTGCAGAGACTATTATCCGAATATTATCCGTCAACCTACAGGGAATGTGCGACTTCGTAGTATTGAACTAAATTAATGAATCAGAAATGGCAAAATATTTTTAAAAGGAATAGTAACCCAGCTCAGTCTCATGGCAAATTACGTTTATATATATCGAGAATTCTTTGATTATTTTAGGCGGGTCGCCATAGCATTTTACATAAATAAAAGAGAAGAATAGGACGGAAATAGGAAGAAACGGGAATAAGGAGAAAATTTAATTAGACCATATCATAATAATTAGGTTGTGGCATAGACTGATGGATAGAGCTTCCAAAATGAGCTGAATTGGTAAAAATACCTGATATCTTTTTACCAACTTCAGCAGATCTTAGATTTGTACTCATACTCACCTTTGAAATATATTAATTTCCCTTCAATTGCGGGCTAACAATCAAAGTTAAAAGAAGAAAGGCAGCACGAATTTTTATCCGGAAAGTTAGGACAATATAGGGTATGTAATTAGTAGCATTCTCATGGAATGAAAAAAAGGTTAAACAAGCAAAACATCAATTAAATCACCATATATATTAGTTATATAAACTGTACAAAAGTGTTGATACATTTTTAACTATAATGCACATAATTATACACTTATTACAAAAAACAAAAGAAAATGGCCTAAGAATGTACGCAGTCAAATTACGTATGACGAATGTATGATTGGTATCCGTGTCTCGACAAGTCAATGTCATGTTTCGAACAACACGACACAGGATGGAATGTCCTCAACCGCGTCATAACTGAAATCTTAGATCCGTATGCTTTTCGTGCTCTCTCATCCATGCATCGGCCTTATCACTCATTTCAGGCGTGAATTCAGCTCTCCATGATCCACTCTTGCCTGAAAAATAAAGCACGTTGACAATGAGATGGTAATATAATCATTGAATCATTTCCTTAACTAATTAATCCACGTAATGATGGGATAATGAGCACATTTACATTTTGTCAGTCAATGTCCTCAACTGTTGGCTTTTGCACAAAATCTCCCAAGCCAAATATGGTGAACTATACGATGTTGAATGAATAATTCCTTACTAATTTATCAGTAACCAAACTTGAGCCGGATTTCAGTTCCAGCGTTCTAGAGGGAGTTTCAATTAAGAAAAAGTATTTTCCTCGTGGAAATTATCTTAAAAGCAATCTTAAACCCATTTTTTTCCCGTACGCATTGGCTGATGGAATTAAAGAGATTATGTTAGATTAAAAACGTGATAGAGTTAGATTAAAAACGTAGGTATTAGTCATTTCTGTAAAATACTCCATTTTATTCATGTGAGCATAAGTATAGTTAACATGCAAGCCAACCAGAAAATGCACCGTATCTATTTATACATTCCAATAAAATAATAATAAATGATTTTCTTAATTAAATGAGCTTAAATAAATAGGATTAATTTTTCAAAATGAGGACAATGCACATGCTCGTATGACGACAGGATGCTAAATTTCACATTATATTTCGCGGTACACACAATATAATTTACCTAAGTTACCAAATCAACCCTAAGAGTATTCATCTGCAGCTAATAGCCTCGAGTACTAAATATTTAACACTTTGATACCACTCACCCTCAGAGCCACATTATCCATTCCATATCTCTTCTATCTCGCAAGAGTCTCTTGTTTTGAGTGAACATTGATGATTGCCTTCCTAGCATTGGTATTACTCAAAGATTTATGCACTGATTTATAGTCTATCAGTGCATTTTTGACGATATCTATATGGTTTTGTGTGAAATATAAGGGATGTTAAATCAGAAATGAATAGAAATAGTTTTAATGTCAGAAAACTAGCGGGATGCGAATTGTGGAGGAAAGAGGGAGAAACCAAGGGAAAAACGGGACAAGGGTGCCGTGAGGCTGCTTAAAATATTCTATTTTTAAGTGGAATAAAAAAAAAGTTAGGTAGGTACCTCAAGTTGCATAATTATTGACGATTTCTCTGTTTGGCCAAAGAATTTCTATTGCAGTACATTCCCCTTTAAGCCACAGAGCTTCAAATATTTCTGGTTATTTCAGTCTTCTTGCTTCTATGAATGATATCTTCTAATCTTATGCACAAGATGATTGAAAAACGGTTGACTCAAAACTAGAGAATGAGTGGAAATGTAAATCAAGGGTTCTTTCTTCTGAATCGATATAAGAAAGCGCCTCAAACATTTAATGAGATACCTCAATGCTTTTTCACCATAATATTTGCCACCGATGTCCAGTCAGATGTTCAATAATTCAGTAAGGGCTTTTATGTAACGTTTTACGCAAAAATGCTTCCGGAGAGTTGAGAAGTTGAAGCAGCAATGTTTTCGGAATTTTTTCCGCGCCTGTTCACCTTCACTGACCTGAAGGGTCTGTCTGTTCATCACCGGTCCATACTTGAAGATTCCAGCGGCAACGCCAGCGAAACTGCCGTCAGTGAAGATTAACAGATGCGGAGGGAATACGTTTAACCCAGCTTTCTTAACTTTAAGCTAAAGCTCAAAGTTTCTAACTCGGGGAAATCAGCTATAAAATATTGGCTATTATTTTAAAAGAAACGTCATCCGTTTTCAACATAATTCTGGAGATAGTAGGAACTCAGCAGAGACAAAAACGTATACTGCTCTTCGAAAAAGAATTCATTCCCATTTAGAGCCCGCAATCGTGAAGGAAATGTATAATGCACGCACGTGAAGAAAATGTTAGGCTTAACACGTATTCTTTAATGGCACAAAGATATATAAGGTAGCTATTTTGTAACAAATAAAAATTTGCCAAGCATCCTTAGGAGTAGTTAATAATTACCCCACACTTGCAACATAGGAATACATCTCAATAAGATTAACATTGCCTACACCCAAAAGATTCTTCTCCCCTGAGAGTCCAAGCGTCAGCATAGTCACTATAATATTTCCATCACAGACTCAATGAATGAATTAAAAATGAATTCATAAAAAATATGGGGAAATTCAGGCCTTAGTTCCGTGACTTTTCAGTTGTCATTTGTCTCAGATTAGTTAAGATGTCTGTCACATTAATGAGTTTAGGAAATGTCAAACGCTTAACGAAATTGGGTGAATTTTAAATGCAGAGTCACTATCAATGTTCACCATGGTATTTATGCAACCTAACAAGATAGGCAATTTAATTTTTTTTAATCTTCGGTTTGAAATCCGTTGAAGGATAAGAAATAAGAGTTTTGGTGAATTTTACAAGTGTGGTCAAAGACAGCGATCTATTCTAAAGCTATAGCTTTTTTTTTTAAAGGAACAAAAAAAAAAGGTTCGAAAAAAATTGAAAACCTTGAAATACTCATCCATGCATTAAACTTTAGAAAAAGAAAGCTGTGAGATCGAGATTGACCTGGGAGACTACGCCATACTCTATTGGCCAGCGCCTTCGTAACCCAAACAACCCGAACACCTTGTAGCCTTCGTTTTTTGGCATTTTCGAAGGGAAAAATCTGTCCAATGCCACAGACAAAATGCCGTAACTTTTTAGTGTCGGGTTTGAAAAGGCTATGTGATCCAAACCCTGGAGAGATGTGTTAGACCGTGAAGACGGAAAAAAGAATATAAAATCAAAAAGTTCGTACAAATTTCAAAATTCCGTCAAAATACTAACCATCACGGATTAATGTTTACATTTGCATTTCCAACGCAAATGTTTTCCGGATAGTAATCATCCATACTCAATACCATTAGCAATCTCAATATCAATCTTAAAAAGCGTTCTCAGTACAATGTCGATTTCCAACAGCAACTAACCGTCACGGATTAAAGTTTACATTTGCATTTCCAACGCAAATGTTTTCCGGATAGTAATCATCCATACTCAATACCATTAGCAATCTCAATATCAATCTTAAAAAGCGTTCTCAGTACATTGCCGATTTCCAACAGCAACTAACCGTCACGGATTAAAGTTTACATTTGCATTTCCAACGCAAATGTTTTCCGGATAGTAATCATCCATGCTCAATACCATTTGCAATCTCAATATCAATCTTAAAAAGCGTTCTCAGTACAATGTCGATTTCCAACAGCACACGACAACTTAATTTTTTCACCAACCATATTTCTTTACAAATGAAACAATTTTGAAAGAAAATTATACTAAAATTCGAAATCAATCTTGAGTACGAGTTTTTCGATCCTTTCAAAGAAAAAAACAGGATGAAATATTCAAAAAATGTTTTCCGATCCTATTTCGGGTAAAAATCAATCTACGTAACAAAATAAATCTATAGAAAAAATTTACCCTCACTCAAAATCATAAAAAATATTGAAATCAACTAATTTGAAAACTCCTGTTGGTCTTCATTCCAAGTACAAAATCAGAAAATATAAATGTTTTATTGAGAGTATTTTGGCAAAATGATGGCTGGCTACACGTATATGTAACTACAGCTTTTTCCAGTAAAAAAGTTCTCTTCATAATGCATATATATTTCGTGACTATTTCATTCATGATATTCTCTAAAGCCAATGCAACCATAGGACACCGAAGGTATGGTTTCAAATTCCAACAATCACACTCCAAAAACAGAACTACTTGATCAAATGTATATATAGAAAATAATTTCAGTGATATCATCCATGGAATAACCTTGTCAAAATTTGATTTTCTTGGCAGCGATGCTTACCTCTAAGGCGAATTGTACTCACCACATCTTCAATCGCAAAAACGGAAGACATCGTACCTTGCCTGACGAATCCTTGCTCGCCATCTCTCTCCATCCCTTTAATAGCATCAGGAATCTGCTTCATCGCCGGATTGTTTTTGAAATTGTTTATGTCCAAGTGTGAGACAAGTTTATCCACCTCATCATCGGTTAATGTCTTGTTTAAAAATGATGCAACATTCCTAATGGTACCTGGAAGATCCTGTTATCAAAAAAGAAAAACAAAAAAATTAAAGCATATAGATCATTTGACTAAAAGGAATGAAATTGAAATTAATCTCAAAGTTATCCAGTATTATGATTTTAAACTATCTCATGTAACCTGGTGGGAAACAAAATGAAGAACCCAAATTCTGTAGGTTTGAATGCATGACAATTACAAGTAGATTACCTACATATCACAAGCTCTTCATTTTCCTTAGGCGAATTGATGATCAGGAAGAATTTATTTAACTACAGGAGCATTTCAAAACATAAATTCACAATATTATATCACTTTTCCCGACGGAAGAACTTATCTCGATAAAATGGCAAATCAGTACACATGTCCCATCAATTGATATTTACGGCATTAAGAGGCATGACACACCGTAAAATGATAGCAAAACAGAATAGGATCCACTAAAAAAAATGAAATAAGATCTGCTTGGGCCATTTTTTGAAGTATGAAATTTCAGCGTGAGACACGATATATTAACACTTGGGATTAATATTGGGATAAGTCTACAGGCGGAGAAATCGGAGAGGGGAAAGGAGGGGCACTTATCTCGCCTTTATACACCGTCAGAACAAGGATATTTAGAAAAGAAATACGCAGTATTTTCTTATTGAAGGGTAGCTAGCGTTCCATTTCGTTCACGGTATTATTACTACGGTATTATTATTTCACATCAAGAAGTGTTTTTTTTACAGTATGGCATCCCAGATAAAATTTTTAAAATTCTACTAATATAAAACTAAATAAAACTAGTTTTGAAATCAAAATTTCCTCGCAGAGGTGTATCGATTAAGAGCCACCGATCGGAAATTACATAACTGATCATACTAACCATGGTTGTTCAGCCAAGGGACTTCTAGTAGTCAAGTGTATTAGACAATGAAGTAAATAAGATTTACCATTAACCGCATCGGCCTCAAATTTTAAGATTCGTAAGCTGTAATAGTAATTCAGTCTCGCAATGTTAAATCGAGTAAGATACACTACAAAAACAAGATTTTTTTCTAAAATCGAGAACAGTGAAGGGATAAGTAAAAACGTTTTTGGGCCACGGAAAATTTTCCTGTATCCCTAACGTGTATTTTTTGCCTCGTTGTGCAACCCCCGTCCTCTCAATGCCAACGATTTCTCAGGAGTTGAGAGGCAAAGAGGAACAATTCTAACTAGATCCTGTCATTTTTAACGGTGTGTGCAAACCAAATTACAAATTCTTTGTCACACAACCATCACAAATCTCAGTTAAATAAATCACTATTCTAAGTCGGTAGATGTTACACTTCTTGCATTTTTAGAGATATTATCGTTCTCAATAACGACCATCTAAAGGATCCACGGTCTACCCGCAAACCGTAAAAGTCGCCCGCGCTGCCAGTAACAATTGTTTCTCCTAGTGCAAATCTATTTATTTTATAATCATATAGAATTATATTATTTATTTCTAGTGAAAATATATCTTAAATTATTTTATCACCTTCTTCATGTCTTCATAGAAGAGAAAGAGCATATTAGGGTGGTTCCTTAGGTTCCATCCTTCCTCGACATGACTCCAGAAAGGTGCCCACAGAACTGATAAAGGAGTTAATGATAAGAGTGAGTATTCATTCATAGGATCGATATAAGCTTCATTTGAACCACACAAACGAAGGAACCATTTTACCTGAATCTCTTTGGAAAAGATCCCAAAATTTGGCAAACTTATCTTCAAAACCCATAAATTTCAAGAGGCGATTCTGGTAATAATAAGAAACGGCGACATCCCTCGGATTTCTAGCGACGTAAATGACCTAAAAAAACGTCATAAGGGAAAAGGTGACAATATACACAGCATACCTTCAGTATATCAGAAATTCGCGTAAGAAAGCGTATTCACTCTTCGAAATACACCTAGCTGGATCGAGGTAGGTATACTCTAATTCACCTTGCAAGTGTCCACAAGATACGGCGGCAGCAAGCTGAGGGGGAAATGAGATTTTATGTGTCGAGGAGATTTCATTTTCTTGATGGCTTCATATCCTGGCTCGCACATTTTCTTAAGGGCTTCAATACATTCTGGGTCATGATTATTGTGCTTAATGATCTCATTTTGAAATTCTTCGTGTACTAGACAGCTAATTCTGAAATTCAATCACTCCAAACATAAATTTCATATTTCATTTCAGCCAATGCTAAATTAATAATGACAAAACTTACTCTAGGTAAGGAAACCTTTCAACTAGTCTTTCCCTCAATGCTCTATCGTAATCGAGGTTATTATTTAACAGCCACACCAATTCTTGTGTCCATGTAGTACCTTGGAAGAAAAAACAAGAATTCGATTTATTAATGCTAGTACATATTTCATGCCATGGGCTCATCAAGGATTTCACTAGGAAAATGGCGTTAAATTGCATATCCCGGCTTTCTCATAATCCAAACCCCCTTATTAAAAACATATGGTCTGACAACACAAAAAAGAAACTTAAACACAGACTGCCTAGAGAAATTGATCGTCTACGACAATTTCCTTTGTGTATCCTCCTTCGTGAAGTGTTTATATTTAGGTTTTAAAAATTAAGATAGACGCATCGAACAAATTTTCCACACAGTGAGTAATGCAAGCAAGAAGCCATGATTTTGCTAAGCCATTCGGCCTTTTGAAGGCCAAATAAAAGTTTACATCTTTGGTAATTTCCCACGAACAATCTGCCACACCTTTCCACAATCACCCGCGGACGCCCGTAATTCCTTTAGTTACCTTCATAATTGAGATTTAATTATTTTTAACTCGTAAAGAAAAATAACTGAAAAAAATACTTCGAAAAATTAAAAAAAAAAGAGGGGAAGCCCCCGACAAAAAAAATGATAAAATGCTTTGAAATTTTATCTAAAAGCTAGGACGCTAGAAAAAGCTATTTAAATGCTAGGACGATAAATATTGATTTAAATATTCATCGTCCTAGCACTGAAAAATATAAATTTGTAGCTTCCTCTTTCAAAGACATTACACACTTCATCGTCTATCTTTTCACACGAAAAAAAATTGGTTGAGGTGAGCATCTCTCACCATGATAGTTCATTGGCCCATTGCCTTCACCCACAGTCAGCTATAAACAAAGCTATACATCGGACCTTTGTGATTTCAAAAAACTGCAAATGCTTATCCTTACAAGATACCTACCTTTATTAAATGCACACATTTAGCTTTTATTCCATTTGCAGCATAAGCAGCAGTTTAATTCACAGCGTATTAATAAAGTTTCCATTCATTTTAATGACCAACTGGCAGAGCACAAGTTATGTCTTTAGATACTGAGAAGATAAGCCAAGGCAATCTAGGCAGACCAATAAAACTGAACGAGCCTCGAAGATAAAATATTAACTATAAAACATATAGCGATATATTTCGTACTAATGTGTGTAAATGTATGTATATACTCAAGCAAAATAATCTGTGCATAAAAGCATATAAACTCATGCACACTAATGTTAAATGCATATGGTCATAATTCCGCAGCTTAAGAAATCGACAGTAGAAGAAACAGTTTTGCTTACCAGATCTTGGATAGGTGACAACCCATATATCGTCTGGTCTCACTTCCAGATTGTAATATGAAGCGGCTTCTTTCACGTAAGATGAATTCAGAAGGTACTTTTTCGGCCCTACATGATAATAACCATTCCTTTCTCCGGAGAAAACAGATAATATTTCTTTGTTTAGCTCAGGATCGACACTTTTTATTTCGTAGGGGAAGGACATCTGTTAAAATACAAAGAAGCAGAATGAGCACTCAAGCGAACGGAGCATAATGAATAGCAATAAAATGGAAACGACACATTGCTTATAATATAATATTTGAAGAGACAGAGCTCGACACCGGAAGCGATTCTCATCTAAAAGAAAGGCGGATGTGAGAAGGTATAAGATGAAAGAATATTGACGAAACATTTTCGGAAAATTCATTAGGCAGTGTCGATAAATCACTACGGGAATAAATCAACAAATTATTACGGGAAGAATACAGCGGTAATGCCCCGTATTTTTTAAAAAGAGTAAAATCAGGAGAAAGAGATTTGTTAGTGCGGAAACCCTCAGAATCGCATCAAAATTTTTTGCTATCTTCATATCGAAAATTTCCGACATTTTAACCACCAGTAAGTAAATTCAAGGCATGTAAAGAAAAGTGCTAGGAGGAACACAAATTGTTTTACGATCTTCATCGCGAAAACGTCTGACATTTCACCACTAGTATGTAAACCCAAGGCATGTCAAGAAAAAAGCGAGGAGGAACCTGGATAGCTGTCAAATTGACGAGCAAATATATTCACACAAAATATTCATTGCAGCGAATCATTCAGAATTAATACGAAAACAATTATTTTTGCCCTCACAACACTCGATCTCTAGCTGGTCGAGAGATGGCACATAAAATTCCTTTCCTAAGAGCACTTGTCACCTTTTCCACTTAATAGTCCACTGACAGCAATTACCGCACAAATTTCCACTAAAGACTTGAACGTTTCACCTTTCCATTCGTCTTACGAATTCTTCATTTCCCCAAAGTATCCCACAGCCGGAAGGCTCGCTCACCAAAAACAATTCACGACGGGAACAAATGGCAGGATGAAGCGAGTCACAAATCTTACGTTTTACTTCAATGCGATGACTTGATGACTTGGGCGGGGGGCACGATCGTGTTTAACAGCTGCCGGGAGTTTGACCGCGAATACCACCTCCACGAAGCTTCGCCGATGGAGTCCGCAAGGGAAGTGGTGGTCGTATGCTCCCGGCATTAGCTTAAATCGTCAATGGGGACGTGGCCTTGATGAGTGGCTTCGGTTTCTTCGCCTCTAGGCCGCCCAGGAAAGAAGTGTAAGAGGGAGCTTTGGGAAGACGGAAATCGGGACACCAATCTCCAATAACAATTCGACACGGGCAGTCACTTCCGAACAGCTTTGCAATCACATACGTAACAATTGCGCCCCGAGGTTAGAGCCGGAAGGAGTATGGAATTGTCGAGCAACGATATACTGACGTAAATGCCTCGAAAAATCGCCATTGTTTGACTAAGAAACTGATACCTTTTGGGAAAATTGGGATCATTAAAAAAATAGAAGCTGCGAGGTGAAGGCCTGTAAGTCTTCCTCCTCAGACTTACGACAGTCGCGGCACATTCAAGTCGCGGTGCAAGTCGCAAGTCGCGGCACATTTGAGATATCTTCAAAATGTTTTAAGTAAGGTCAAAATTTCAAACTTTCCGGTTCGAGTAATCCTAGAGGGAACCCGATTTTGCAAGAATCGTATTTCACACATTCGAGAAATTCCTTACGAGTTTCACTTTCTTCGATTAGTTTCTAAAGATTCCATTCTAAAGCGTTTTAAATAACAAATGTGGCTAAATCAAAAAATACCACCTCATTGTGTCCAAGGCGAAATATTATATTTTTATGAAATTGACACATAATTAATATTCGTCGAATAAAATTATTTTCGTTCAGTAAAATAATTTTCGTTAAATAAGCCAGAGCAATGCCAAATTCAAAATTACAAATGATTTGACATCAATGCGGCATAATTTCAATTTCAAAATAGATATCGCGCTCTTTCACCTAACCTGGTGAGAGAGTAGGAGAATAATGACCAAAAATTTGGAACGTGGGTTCGAAAAGGCTCCGACGATAATGACCAAAAAATGCTTTCAGTGACTACATCGCCATCGCTACACATTTTCCTAGGCAGCGTCCGTTTACCTTTGCGCGCGTGGCGCTCCGCGCTGGGAGTCTCTGGCGGACGCCTTCATTTTCAAAAACATGGACAAGACATTCTCTTACGAACACGAATCAACCTTGTCCTTGGCCCTTGATTTTTTGGCGAGCAATAAGCCATTAAATGCAAATCTCACGGCGTTCGCTCACGGAGCACGCCCGGCTGTCGCGTCATTCAAATCAACCTCAACCAA
Organism: Platycnemis pennipes; assembly: GCA_933228895.1. NCBI lineage: Eukaryota > Metazoa > Arthropoda > Insecta > Odonata > Platycnemididae > Platycnemis > Platycnemis pennipes. The sequence goes on along the minus strand of OW121851.1, from coordinate 123,407,594 downwards.
TATCCCACTGCATTTGATACCGCGACACCTGGGATCGTAAATTAGCGTAATCCTCCAGGCGCGTCAGCGAAGATATTGCTATTTAACGATCCCAGACGTCGTTCTCAAAACGTGGGGTAATTATGTGAGAAGACACAAAGGGAGCACAACCACTACCATGAAATGAAACAAGTAAAAATGTTCAAAAAATATTTATAGCCAAATAGCTCGAACAATTTTCATTTAAATAGATCAATAGTTGCTTGATTACTCCATTATTTCGTTAGAACAAGCTCTTTAGAGCAGAGCTCAAACTCGTTAATAAGAGCAGATAGGAAAATAGATTAATACAGAATACTATTAATACAGAATGATAATTTTGAGTGGCGGAAATGTCCCATTAATACTTCTCTTAATTTCAATGCATGAAAGCTTACAAAATGATAGTATTTTTGAATCGCGTAGAAATCGCCAAAATAAAATTTCAAGTTGCGACAAGGAATAATATATCCAAAATGGTCGCTCTCAGCCGTATGGACAAGAACATTTCTCAGAAATCAAAGGGGCATCGGTTTTTATCAAGGTTAAAAACTATTTCAAAAACATCTTCCTTAAAATCCAAAACGCCATGGCTACCAAACAAATCCATATATTCGTATGGCCTCCTACACGAATACTTGATGTTAAAGTGCCTTCATAGTCGCAGTCATTTCAACTCTTCTTCCAATCAGACTGGCTCTCTCGATGGATAGGAGTTCCTTGCAATGTTAGGCCTTGGTCCCTCAATGTGGAGCACGGCCTGCCATAGACCCTTTACGGTGTTCCAGATCACCGATTGCTGAACCTATCAATCCTTCGATCACCGACCTCTCTATCTTAGTGAAAATATTAAATTTGATTCCGGCCCAAGCGGATCATGGCAGGACCCTGCTTTTACAAGAGCATCATAAATAATATTCAGGGAATTTACTGCAGGGCTATTCTCATTATCGTATGGCCAGGCCATAAGTCGAAATCGACCATAACTACGGCCTCGGGCCATACGTACGGCCTCGAACGATTCCCATCCGAGCCATGGGCCATAAGTCGGGCGGTACGTATGGCCCGAAGGCCGTAATATTATGACCTGGCTCGGAGGCCGACATAAGACGGGCCATACGAAATAAACTTGCCCACCTCAAGACATTAAGCTGCATTTTAGAAGGAGTATCGCTGTTAATTCAAATTTCAATAGTATAAAATGAACATAGCGCGGGAGCATAGGCGAATTCAACTGGAATTGTTAATACACACTGAAGAGAGAAGACGATTTACTCTTGATAGACGACGACTTAGAGATGCTCATAATTCATTTGAATACGACAACCGAATTTTCATGAATTATTTCCGAGCGTCAAAGGAAGTTGTGGCGTACGTCAGTTATTCTTTGGAAAATTCTCTAAAACGGAAGAAAGTGGATGGACTAAGCGTCCGATTACAGGTGATGCGTCAAATATTACTTTTCAAACGGATGCTCTTGTGAAGTGAGCATATTGTTTTTGCTTCTTATACTACCATTGTTTACAGATGTATTACTTATTTATATGCTTCGACAACTTGTAGCACATTTGTTATCCACATTGAAATTTTGTACCGATATTTAAAGATTCTTGTCGCTATGCGTTTCATGGCTGAGGGAGGGTACCAAAGAGGTGTAGGACAAGAATTTTTCTATGCCAGTGAGCAACAAAAGTCATGGATCACAAACAATGCGCAAGGTATAAAATTTGCCTAAAATTCACGGCTTCACCAGACAAATGATACCTTCAGCAGCTGAAGGTGTCTGTCTTCATAATTCTCCACCTTCTCTGATACTGCCTCAAGTTCATTTAGGAGAGAGGACCGGTTGGGTTGGCAGCTTCCTTCTAGTTGCAAATTGTGAGAATATAAACTGGATTTCTATATAAAGTTTCACAACTTTAAGACTTTCTAGGAGGAGTTAAAGCTTTTCATTATGGAGCAGATGAAATGGCCCAATACATGCACCTTAACTTCAATCATTGAAAACATTGACAGGAAAAATATCAGACTTTCTTCAAAGCTGTAATTTCATGATCACTTCTACCAATGTCAAATTTTATTTACTTTTGAATGTAATAACAGATGACACCACATTGAATACATGACTTTTATTATGTACCAAGCTCATAAAATACACATATATTTTACATTCTAGAAAGGTAAAAGCAGAGAATGTAATTTATTTATTGGATGCTTCCTTCACTAATGTATTATTTGTTGAGAACCAATTGTGAAAATACATATTTATTGTAAAAACTTACTCTGAGGTGGAGTAACTTTTTCACCCACTGTTCCTGTTAAGTTAGAAACACATTGTTAATGAGAAATGAGTACACCACTTCATTTTTTAATGTAAACAAAATAACTCAAGAAAGTTAATGGTACTTAAAATTAATTATACTCACCATTGCTGGTTGAACATGGGACAACATTCATGCCATCTTCAGTGGACAAGGATATCTCTCCAGCAACAACGTACAAGTATTAAGAAGATTTAGCAGAGGGCATCTTCATTTATCATACATTACTTTAAGCTGCAAAACTTACCAAGAGCTCCTACGAGCCATTATAAGAGTATGAAATGAATAAAACAAAAATGTTTCTCACCTCAATTATTGGCTCCTCTAACTCAATATTTAAGGAGCATTCTGCATCATCCTATGGTAATTAATAGTAGAATGAGTGTTAACAGGTCGAACAGCATCTCTGCTTATAACCTATATAGATATAACTGTCTAAAGTGCCACATCATATACTTACAGACACTGTGTCGTGATGCATGCCTCCGTCAAACAGAGTTATTGATGTTTGGGTTCCAATTATTCCTAGGACCTTCCTGTCTATATCTGACAGTTCACTTTCCGGCCCCACCTGTTATGTACACATTCAATGTTAAATGAAAAGCATTGGTAATTTTCCACTGTTACAGCTGTTTTAGAAAAGTAAATATCAAGCCAATATCCATTGCTATTTATTTATATTACACACCGTAACGTTCCCGGTTCTTCTCTAATTTTGTGAGTTACCTTGCCCTGCGGCCCTTGAAATCGTCCGCTAGCGAAATCACGGTGATATACCACGTAATTTATTACTACATTTAACTAGCTATCTCGAGCGTGAGCTGCTCTTTTCCTTGTATACCTGAAAAATATAATGACGTAACTTTTTTACGTACCTAGTGTAATTTTGATGCTCCATCAACAATAGTACAAAGATTTACGTTACACAAAACAAAATGGATGGCAATGCTGTATTCACGAATTGAAATACAAGAAAATATCAACAGGAATATTTAGCGACAGGTGACTTACTCTGTCAGCTCCATTGACTATGGTTAATACTTATCATAAGACTGCCGGACAAGAACTTCCACTTGTATCCACAGGATTTGCCGCGCTTTCCGACGTCCCTGATTTCCGCTCGTCATTTATTTTCGATGTTTCCAGCGACTGCTACTAGAAAATCATAGTTTCGGTGGCGCCAGATGTGAAGCGAACCACTCCGAACTTATAGTACTGATCAAGGAGAGTAGAGAACAGGAGGCCGAACGGAATAGAGGGAAGGGGTGGAAAACCGGACCGGATCCTCCGCAAGGTTCGGTGGCGGGAAGAGTTTTTTTCACGACCGCAAGAGGCGCTGTTGCAGATCTTCATGCTACATTAGCAGTCTTTTACTGAGCGTTTGCATGGTGGAGCAAGGTGCGTCTAGTATATATCAAGCAATTTCTGGAAGTAAAACCTTATTGCAGTCAAAGTTTTGTGTAAATGAGCAAGAATTGTTTTGTGTCTGGATGTTCCAGTGGCTACAGGAGTCAATGCAAGGCCAATAAGGAAAAACGTGTGAGAAATGCCAGCCTGTTCAAAGCACCTAAGGTAAGCATCACTTTTTACTCTTCTCATGAAGGGTCACATTCCTTTCCTCTTTTTTGAACTACTCCATGTAGACTGGTAAATATTTCCGGTGAATATTATATAGGTAGATTAATAATGCTTTTCGAACATGAGCATTCCTCCTGTGTGAGGAAAGCACATTGCTTAGACAAAGCATCATCAACTTTTCTCGTTAACATTGATCGCACTATAACCAAAAGTTATCATTGTTTATATGATACTAAATTGAATTATCAATAACATTTTTTATCATTCCACGCGTGTAAAGGAAAGCACGTTGCCTAGACAAAGTCACATCATCCAGTTTTCTCGTTAATATTTATCGAACCATCACAAATGTTTTCATTGTTTATTATGATGCTAAAGTGAATAATCGATAACATTTTATGATTTGCTAGGTTCATCTACATCAACGTAATACCCTCCGAGCCACCACAAGGGTGTGTGGCAGGGGAGGTTCGTGCCCAATCATTCAATAATAGTACGTGACACGAATATGTTTCGTTTTTAATATTAATTTCTATTGAAGATGCATACATGAAGATGGTTTACCCCATGCCTCTTCACCCTGTGGTGGTTTGTAGTGTGCAATGTTGATGCGGTTGTGAATTTGCCTTGTTTATGGATGATATTGTTCATGTATTTTTTCTATTCAATTCTAAGGTGAAACTAAGTTAATACATATGACACAATCTTGGTTTTCGACATTGCTTCATGCGCATGGAGGACAAATGCTATTTCCCAAAAGTTCATCTTTCCTTAAGTATGTTTCCTAAACCTTAGAATTAACCGTTAACTTTTCGTTTAAGTTGGTAGGTAGTTTACTGCTGAACAACTGGAAATTGAAATCGTTCCTACGTGTATTTTTTTAGCCAAGCATTGTAGATATTCGTTACACGCACCTTTTATCAACCGATCTCTTTCAAATTGGCACCTTCAAAGCAATTTTATCAAATATAGAAACTATTATATTAGTCTCTGTAATTGGATTTTAGGATTTATTAAGTACGTACAATTGTGATGGGGGCTAATGTAACGATAAGTGACTTTGTACGTGTTTACGTTAGCGGTGTTGTAAATCATTATGCCAAAAACCACAGTTTGATAGAATTTGTTCAATTTGTATGCTACCATAATTTTCGAATTAAACTCTATATTTGCATGCGAAGCTTGAAACTGATTCCGCATGCACATCCTCCGTTCTGGTGCAACAACGACATTGGAGATGCAACTTTCTACTTCTCCTCATGGTGCCTCAACTTGCAATTAGTTCTTGTGAATCAAATGACGTTAACAAGGAAGTTATTAGCTGTATTCCATTGTGGAGTCGTTGATTGATATCTATTTCTACAGGATGAGTGACTGTTGGCTACGTGGGCTAAGGTAATACACCAGTAATTCTTGTCATAGTGTCTAGCCTAGTGTACATTCCATTTTGTTGCATTCCTCATGTCGCTGAGAGTGTGGTAATAGAGCTTTAAGTGATTCTTTTTGTCTATCCTGAATCATAAAGTGCGCTGGAATGTCAGTGAAGTGTGTAGCTCACCAGTAATTCTTGTCATAGTGTCTAGCCTGTGTGTATTCAAGTACGTTTCCCGTAGTAGCATGTATTTCAAATAACAAATTCTTTACTTTTTCTTTCAGTGTGGCTAATGAATAGTAGTACGTACATCAGAGACGCACTGATCAGACTTGCAAGAAGTAGGGGAGGCATGGACCAGGAGGACAAGGCTCCTAACTCACATTTCTCATTCATTCCTTTATTTTAACTTGTTCTAATCAGTCTGTTGTTTATCCCTCTACTTTCTGTGAACTTGTTTGACGCCGAATGATGTTTTGAAAAATGTTGCAATTGTGGTCATGGTTTGTGAATAAAAAAATGCTGTGAAATGGAAAATACTGTTTTTTTAATGAAGAGTGTCCTCCTGTTTATTTTTTGGTGCGATTAATTTTACTTCTGGAATTCGTTGCCAGCATCGGGTTTTGCAAGAGGGTTCGGAACGTGGAGTAATAAGAGTTGGTTACATATTGCTTTTATTGAATATGATCCCGTTTGTCTGCTTATAATTTTCGTAGGTGTCACATCGAAATCATTTATTTGGTCAAATCATAGCGTACTGATGCTATATGTTTAATTCGCGGAGTACATGTATAAATAAATCCCTCTACTTTTGAGGGGGCGTGGCACTTTTGCTTCTGGAGGATACGGCCGCGATAGCAAATTTCTCCAGTGCAATGAGGTCTCTGTTTGAAAGCCTTAGCTTACTCAAGTGCTCACCGTTTGAGTTTTCAGCAGAAGTGCTTGATAAATGTATCTGTTTGCCTCGCGTGTTTATTTCGGGCTCAACATTGCCTTCATTTTTACGTGTGAGGCAGTACGATTCACACCGAACATGGCATGAAGGCTAACGGTGGCGCCGCGCTGCGGATTCTTTTGGTAACTGGAACCTTGCCGGCGCTTCGGACCAAAGCTATTGTATTGCGTTCGGCCTCCTGTTCTCTACTCTCCTTGGTACTGATAGTAATTCTCATATTCACCAGCAGAAACGGCGGTACGACTTATGGCCGAGCCATATGATATGGCCCCTCGGAATCGGAATCGATGGAGGCCGTAACTTTGAGGTAGGCCATAAGAAACTTACGGTCGGCCATACGTATGGCCTCGTTTTTGAGAATAGCCCTGCACAGGGGTCCCCCAACTTTTTTACCGTCGACGCCTACGATAATTTTCTCTCTTTTTAACGATCTCCTTCTATATTTACGAGTTTGATGACATGCATCATTTTTTAGGGCAATCGCGTCATGTAGCCGAAAATGATACTCAAAAGAGTGTGGGTGGTAAATACAATTTCGTACTTACATATAAAACCTTTATGACGATACACAAACAAATATACTGCAATTCACGTTGCATTTTTTTATATTTTAATCCTCAATTAGTAAAAATATTATACATTGCATTTTACTACTTTTGAAGATAGCTTTTAGACTTTTCTTTAATTACTTCTAAGATACAAATTTAAGCATGTATTGTTGGAGTAATTTTCCATTAGCTTTTTCCATCGACCCCTAAGCTCGACTATAGATCCATAAAAAAGTCATACCGACCCCTAAGGGCCAATATCGACCGCCTTGGGGATATCTGGTCGACATTCAAGATACGTTCTAGCTATGAATTGCCTCTGCGGTTGATTCCAGACGTCAATCCTGCAGGTGACGTCATATGCACTGAATTCGGGGGGGCGGATTGGATTGGTTTCGAGATCTGGCTTCCCATCCCGAAGGCTCGGGTTCGCATTCCGGCGCGGGTATGGATTTTTCAATGGTACCTACATCGTCCCATTGTTGAGCAGGGCGTGGGGATATGAAGTTTGACTGAAGTTCATGGTACTCCATCCGTCAGATTAAACGTTAAACATAGGCCCCCATTGTGCTTTTCTTTAATAGCAGGCTGTTGACGACACCTGGCTCCCCTCCACACTCCCTCCATTCCCGGAGACGGCTTAATCGTCCACCCATCCTGAATTGAACAAATGGCATTAGCTGTCGGTCATCACCTCAGAATAACCTCCACCAACTAAATCCGCCTTCCAAATACACGCAAATTCGTAAATCGGACTTCTGACGTGGGTTGTTTCCTTCGCAATTTAAGCCGAGGCCAGTAAAAGAAACGTGAATTATACTCATTTGAATAATTTTCAAACTCTTTTTACGGGAGACCAATACGAGCACGTCATTCTGAGGCCTGCTTAATTCACGTCGAAGACTAAACTGATACTAAGCGATGCCGACGGAGAAGCGAAACGGACTTTTTTTACTGCAGAAAAACGAATTCAGTCCTCAAAGTGGATTTTTCTGGAAGAAATGTGCTCGTAACGAAGCTGGCTGAAGCAGCACACTTCAGTTTCAAGAGCTATAAATTCAGGGGTTGCATCGAAACCTAAGATATTCATCATCATCATAGGTCAGCAATCCTAGGATTGGTTTGACGCAGCCCTCCACTCCATTCTTCTATCGGCCAACCTCTTCATATTAACGTAGCTCCTCTCCTTCGCATCCCTCACAACCTGCTATACCTGATACGAGGTCTGCCTTTTTCATTCTTCCCGTTCACTCTTCCCTCGACGATTGTCTTCATCAGGCCATCGTTCTTAAGATGTGGCCTATTAAGTTGTCCCGTCTTCTTTTTAAGGTTTTCAGTACACATACATACTATTCTTAAGACTTCTTCACTCGATCGATCCATTTTATCTTCATAATTCTTCGGTAGCACCACATTTCAAATGCATCCAGCCTGGACTTCTCTGCTGCTGTTATTGTCCATGCTTCGCTGCCATACAGTAGAATGCTAGTATGTTCTAATGAAATGTTTCCTCATTTCCACGCTTTTATTTGCAGCTGTAAGCAGAATCTTCTCCTGGTAAAATTCCCTTTTCGCTTGGGCAATTCTACTGGCAATTTCTCTTTTACTTCGTCCATCGCTGGTTACTCGGCTTCCCAGGTAACAGAACTCTTCCACCTCCTCGATTTTTTGTTTTCCTAGTTTAACATTGGTCCTGGCTTCCTTTCTCCTACTGCATACCAATACTTTAGTTTTCTTTTTATTGATCTTCTGATGATATCTGCTCATTGTTCTTTCCATATTTCCCAGTGTCTTCTTCAGTGTCTTCCCAGGTTAATCTACTTCTGTTTCTGCCATGACTGCTATGTCATCGGCGAATCGTAGCATGCTGATTTTCTCCCTGTGGATATTCACTCCCGGAGACTTTTCTTTGAATTCTAAGACTTCTTCTGTAATCCATGCCTTCTTCTTGACAACTTTTCTTCTCCGCAGTGTTTCTTTAGCTGCTTCATTTAGCCTGATTTTGATGTTCTCCTATCTCTTTTCCACTAATTTCAGTCAAATCCCCTTCTATCTTACTTTCTGAAAGGCCAGCCGTTGTTGAGGTTCCTTTAGTTTCTCTACTTGCCATACGTTTTTCATTGATTTCTTCAATTTATTACTTAAGATATTAATCTTGGAATAATCATAACATTAACGCCTTTAGGCAGGTTTCAAATACACGTCCTCTGCGCTGTCGGCTTGGAGCGCTACCGATCCGACTTCCAACTTGAAAATATAGACGAGTATATTTTTAGGTATGCATGAATTGTCGCGACTGCGAATTCTCAATGCATAAAATTATATTACTGGATGGAGATAAAGTTTCTTTAAATCTGCGGGGTGAAAGCAGAGGAAACTCACGCTTGTGAAGCGTTGAGCGCGCTCTGTGTCCCACGTGACTGCGAACCTGATTCGGTAATCAAATTCGCCGTTGTTACGAAGCTAGTAAAGAGAAATTATAATTCTGTCAGCGTGTGGCAGAATTACTGGGGCCAGTTAGTCTGCTTTAAACCGAGTGAATGTCCGCTAAAACGCCCACGGATTTGCTTTAGGCCCATTAAGTGGGAAAAAAGAAAATCTTTCAGCGCTGCGACAGCGAAGAAGCCTGTGTAGGCACGGTGCCAGGGGGAGGTTGGGTCCCGGGGCTTCATTACCCCTCCCCCCCATTCCGAAATTTTTTCCCCAATAACTTTATTGTTCTGATTTTAATTGCGCATGATAATCCGGATTACACTGCGTAAATTCAAGTGTTAAGTGTCTTAAAACGTGATCACTAGTTTCATGCATACGTGTGGTTAAAGGGTTATTCTTTTCAATCTGATATGTATGCATGCATGGAACTTCTGATCTGGGGCCGTCCAAATTAACTGCTTCATAACCAGGTAAGCAGTGAACTTTACCAGTGGGAAGAGATAGGAATGGGCACTGTAAAAGTAAATACCTAGCACTGACAATAAAGGCAAGAGATTTGTAACATGTCGGCACTGAACGGGCAAGGCTGATTTGTTTCAAGTTATGCTAAACTAGAATCAGCCCCCCCCACCCTAAAGCAAATTTCTGGCTACCTGCCTGCCAGTGCATAAAACACATCTCGCCCATGTTCAACACTACGTACCTTTCATGAGTGGTCGCACAGACCAAGCATCACACAAAGTTCCTGTTCTCATCTATCTCCCAAGCTCAAACTAGAAATTCCTTCACCTGATCTAGTTATTCCTTCGTCTGACTCTTCAATCTTATATTGATAATTCTATGAATAATCCCGTCAACCTTGCACACAGAGACATGATATTTATAGTCTCTCCAGAATAGCTAATGGGGTAAAAATTTTTAGCATAAAACTTTCATGGGTTTTTACCAGTGATGCCTTTTTCAAAGTTTCATCGAACATAGCCTTCGGAGATCATAAAGAAAAAATCTGTAAATAAATAAATTAACAATCATTGATGAGGTAAGCCTTATGAATACACATTTACAGCTCCTATTACAACAATGTGATTTAGGAACAAGTTCACCCTTAGTGGTAGTGATAAGAGAATAGCACACATGTCCTCTAGAAGGTCTGTGACTTATTCTCCACCAGGTTAACTAGATTGACAGGAAAATAATGGTAATCCCCTCAGTGTGACAAATGGTCATCCATTCAACTCGATTGCTTACAATAGCCAAAGTTTGACTGATGCTGTTGTGATATTTACTGCCATCAACAGCATTCAGTTGACAGCAGCTCTCCAGCAAATGACAACAGAATGGAACTAAAATTTTACTAAACCAACAACATGCAAGAAGGAACTGAAAGGACGGAACCATTTTGCTAGAATGGAGGTAGCCATCATATATGAACAGCACTGTTAATCGAACTGCATACACTGAATCATATACACACGTTAATGCAGTTAGCTGGAGACTCAGTGAGTTTAATGTTGACTGACAGATTCTTCATAGACAGATTTAGAAGCTATAATTGACATCATGAATATTCACAGAATGTGAGAAAGGAGTCGCCCAGTAGAGGTCTGCAAATAGGCGTGAAATCCAGGCGACCCTTGCCCGCCCATGCCAGGCGCCCTCAACCTTGTTTGCCTCCGCCCGTGTGACATAGATGCCTAGAGCCGGCCTAGAGCGGTCGCCTGCCCAGTCGACGGGTGACCCCCTCTACTCGGCAAGTTCTCTGCTAGGTCACATTCGTGACACTTCGGAAAAGTCTGTCAAATGTCTTCAGGTTTTGCCTCTCTTTATCTCTCGCACACAGACAAGCAACCCTCACCCGAATTTTGCACCTGTGTGCAGGCCTCTATCGCCCAGTGCATGAAATGTGGAGAGAATTGTAGGGTAAAGCCGTGTTTAAAACAATGCATTACTTCGGCCCCAACCTCTCCATTGGTAACCAGTCGTTCTCTAAAGAGATCGATATTTCATCACGAAAGAAATGCCTCAGCATTGCACTATAATAGCCATGAGTACTAGTCTGCTGTGCATAAGGCATAAGAGGATTTCATCCGCAGTCATCCATGGAGTGAGTAAAAAAAATATTATGTTAAACACAACCAAAGGCAAACACAGACAGATACACAGTCATAGGTTGGGGATCTCTATTTACATGTACCTATTGGAGTCATACAATATAAGAGTTGTAATTTATAGCTACTACGAGAAACAGTCAGGATGCAACCAATATCTTGCAACCAATTTAACAAGGTGTCCCTCCCTTACAACCTTGGCTTCAAGCCAAAATAAATACTTCACTAAGCCAAGAGATAGAGGAAGATGGGAGCTAAGACACAACTGTTCTGGGGTATTTTCAATGGCATATTGTTATTCAAATGCTATTTGGAGGACTTCTTCTTCAACCTACCTTCAAGGCTTCCTTTGGGAGTGAACAAAATCAAATTTTGCATTTTTTGTTCTCCTTTTTCCCTTACTTCTCCATTTTTTTTCAAAAGTAATAAAATAACATCTTGGTCAATGCTATGAAGTTTAATTCATCATTCAACCTGACTCCAAAAAATGCCATTCTTCATTAATTCAGTTTTCCTTAAATCCAGCTCCCCATGTCCTTTTGCCACTCTCACAATTTCCTGAAAAAAATATAACTAAGTATCAACTTTGCACTCTGTCATTTTTCAATTTTACTTGATAAATTTGTAATGAATGAAGATATTTGATGATACTTAAAACAGTAAATAAACAGAGCAATGTTGGTGACCATCGTGTACACACTTTCAGTTAAATTATTTTCCGGTATCTGTCAATCAGTAAGAGTTTCTGTACAGTATTGGAATGAAGGGATTATTTAGGTTATAATATGGCATTTAAAAAAACCAATTACAATAAACACAATTTTTGTTACTGAATACCATTAATGATGATTTGATGTTGGCCCATTAACTTAAAAATTTATTCAACATAATGAACATGTACAAATTCTTTACTGGTAGATGCAGTCTTAACCCCTTAGATTAGGAGCGCAGATATATATCAATTCTACAGTTAAACTACTTTGTTCCCCACCATCGGAGCAGAGAGGAAAAATTTATTCTGATGAAGGGCTAAAATTATTAATGCACAAATAATCATGCATTTCCCTCCCTGAAACATCACCATTGCAGGTTATCAATCGCAAGACTGCTTTGTCCAAGGCAGCCACAGTAACCAAGTTGGTAATACACAGGTTCTAAGTGAGGTGTTCTCACCTTGGAAATGGATTTTGAGTTTGTATTAGGATTTAGTTTAGGTTAAATATGACAAGGTAACCTTAGGAGCACACAAATACTTTTTTTAATTTATCAATTAGTTTGAAATATGTCTGAGAGATACTTTTATAGATAGATTATAGATTTTTTATAGATAGATAAGATTGGTTAGAAAATTGGGCTGTTGACCACATGTACCAGTTTTTAATTTAGTAGATGCCCTAGGACATGTCCAGTTAAACAAAAATTGTGTGGTTTCCTGAAATTGGCTCAGCTACCTTATTATGGGAATTTCACACCCCATTGAGCATAATGTTTGGTGAGCTTTATCCTCAGCTCATCAACATTCAGGTTGAACTGTTTGTGCTTCGTTTGATTCAACACTTCCATTGGCTAACTTATCCATATTAACCCACTCTTGAGCATCTGATCAAATACTACATAATATCATAGAGTAGGTATAATATACAGGGCTCATCGCATAGGGCAAAACTGTTATATGTTTCAAACATAGTACTGGAAGGTTTCCAGAAATGGCAAGGGAAGAATTTTTTGCGTTATGTTACAAACAATATATATTGCTTCCATCGCTTTTGTTTTTCTGATTGATCTAAGCTGCAGAATCGAGAAGTGTCTTGTAGTCTGCTCCTTGTAGTGGTGTATTATGTGTTTTTACTGAAACAACAAGGAATCTCCCCTCTAACAGGATATGTTTGCTTTAATAGTGAGAGAAATGTTAACTTATCCATGTAACAGTTGACATTTGGTAAAGGCATATCACACCATTATAGCAGAATAAAAAAACTACTGCAATAGCATATGTTATGTGCAGCTTAAGTCGATTAGAAAAATGAAATCAATGGGAAGTGTTATGTATAGTTTGTGAGAAAAATTCTTACCACGCCATCCATTGAAACCTTCCAGTACTACATCCAAAATGTATTAGTTTTGCTACATTTTAAAATTGCATAGCTACATAATGCAGAGATTAAAATTGTCTTTAGTGAGATAATTGCATAAAAATGAGCTTTTCAAAAAAAATATTTTATCGGATGCACACCAAAATTTATTTTGAAAATACCTTTCCATTGAAAAATGAACAAGAAAATAAACAAATTTCACAAATGGAATTTTCCATTGTGTATCACAATATATCACTCACTATCATTTTTCTTTACTTTTTGCACAAAGAGTGAACATGTTGCTTACCAGAAAATGCAGCATTCTTTCATCAGTTCCTTATGTGATGGATATTTGACAGAAGTTTAGTTGCTGAATAGAAATATCCTTTCATAAGTGACACTTTTAATTTTCCCCAAAAATCAGTCCATAACATCTCATTCAGTGATATATAAAATATAACACAACTTCTAAGAGAAAATATTATGTAGCTGTTTTCAGAGGATAGAAAGAGAGAAGACTCAAATTTTGTTTACCACAAAAACCTTTAGTACACAAACTTTTACGTATTAATTAATTAACCAATACAAATTATGTTAATTAACCTATACAAATAAATATGCACCACACTGCAAAATAGAAACATATCTATAGATGCAGTTCATCATATTGCATGTTGGGTAGTACACAGGCCACACAATTCAGTAATCTCATATGAATGCATCTGAGACCCAAAATTCATAGAATTAAATTGCTAAAATTGTTTATTCGGAACTGAAATCACTCTTTTGAACACGAAATAATTAGATGGAGATGAAATATGAATTTAGTGAAAAAATTTATCTTCTAACCACAGCCATTTGCACATAAATGTACATCCATCAATGCATAGTAGGATTTCGCAGGTTTTTCACACCCCCCTTCTTGTGTGGGTGTTTTCCTGCAGTGGGTTTTTGCGTAAAGGATGTAAGCATAATAATCCTCACGTTTTTCCCACATCGTAAATTCTTTCACACACTATTAGATATGTAATATTGATATATTGTGTATGTATATTTCTTTTGTGTTAATTTATCATTCTTTAATTCATATAAGTGTATTCTTTACTGATGTTTTTTTTTATTAACCTCAGATTGTAATTGTTTTAGTTATTGACCACTATTTCTTATATATACTTATTTTGACGAGGGGTTAGATGGCAGAAGGGACAGCTTTGTCTCAATCTCGCCCCAATAAAGACCTTTTATTATTATTATTATTATAAATCAAAAATTAAAATAAGCAAAAGATGACGCCCACCGAACAAGCTGCATTAAGGATATCTATGTCATCCACTTCCCTTCCTTCAATGTTTTGAGGAAAGCTGGGGGAGGGGCAGGAGGAGTGAAAGGGAGAGGGGAGGGAGAATAATGGGAAGGGAGCAGAGGTGGGGATGGAAGGTCAGCCTGGACAGATCTTGTTGCATCCTGCAAATAACCCAAAACATCTGAACAACATAATAATTACATATACATTTTGGGGTGATTAAATGTGTACTGAAGTTTATTTGCTTATTCGTAAATAATGATTTAGTCAAATATGCAATGCGTTTGAAATACCCCGCATGGAGTCTAACAACCAATTCCATTGGCAGAGTCAGTTTTGTGTCGCCCAATGTGATTTAGCGCAGGAGATGCACAGTCTCTGTTGTGATTGGACGAAGTAGGCGACATAGGAGTCCTTTGCAGGCCCACTTTTCTGAAAGGGTTAAACACATCAAATGTTAGCTGCTTATAATTCAAGAACGACCTGACGGATCGAAGAAAGGAAAAATATGGGTCTTTTTATTTTATAAACTCTATCAGATTCAGCAATAAAAAATATGGTAAACAACCCAATTTAAAGTTGTGTACTTATAAATCACAGAGAAGATAAAATTTGTGAAGGTTGAATAGAATAAATACCTTTCAAGAAGCATATACATATGTATATATAACAGAAACGCTTCCTTAAACTAAATGAGTAAAATGTTAACCCCCACAAAAAATTGCCAAACAACAATGAACTATTTGATATCTGGGCATTATATGATTTTCCCCAGTTCCAACAAGTTGCACTCATTATGCTTATATTCCACAATATTATGCCTCACACCATTTCCTCCAGTTTCTTTCCTGCCAGACACTATTTAGCGTCATTAAATGAACTTAAAATTTAAAACTGAAAACGTAAGTCAGTAGTCTGCTCATGCTCTTGTATCCATTGGTCAGCTTTAGCATTCAATTCTGGAGTGAATTCCTTTCTCCATGTTCCACTTTTACCTGTAAATTATGGAACTATTTTTACATCTGCCAAAAATATGGTGGAAATGAAAAGGCTATAATGAGTTCATCATGCATTAGAATGCAATTACGTACCTTGCCGAATAAATCCAGGTTCCCCTTCCTGCACCATTCCTTGTAAGTGATAAGCTGGTTGCATCATTGAAGGGTTTTTTCGAAAGTTTTCAATACTTAAATGGTCAATTAATTTATCAACATCAGCCTTTGAAAGACTTTTGTTTAAGAATGCACTAACTTTATGCACCACAGATTCCAGGTCCTGTTTTTACGAAATTTATCAAATCATTGTTATTAACCATTATGAAATTTTTTGTGGTGGTAGAGCTTCAAGTAAACCTAATGAAAAGGGCATGAAAATAAATTAACTACATATAAAAACAGCGGGGTTGAATTCACCTTATTCAATTCTTCATAAAACAAAAATAGCATATTTGGATGATTTCTTTGCTGCCAGGCCTCCTCCACATGGCTCCAAAATGGAGCCCACAAAACTAAAAAAAAAAAAAATTAATACCTACACATTTGAAACTTTAATTACCGTATAAACCTTTATCACCATTCTGAGCAAAATTTCACTGATTTTCTTACCTAAATCTCTCTGAAATAGGTCCCAAAACCGTTCAAAACCTTCCTCAAATCCAATATCCTTTAAAAGTCTATTTTGATAGAAAAGTGAGATGGCAACATCCTTTGGATTTCTGGCAACATAAACAACCTGATGTGAAACCAAGGACATTTCATAAATTAAGAATGAAAACCTTTAAAACAATTAACACTAGCCTCAGAAAAACATATTGTGAATGAGAGATTAACTCGATCTACTAAAATAAACCACGAGGAAAAGTTAAGAGCAAGATTTTTTAATAATTCACGAACAAACACATGGAAATATATGATGTGATTAATTTCAATAACAGAAGTTTCTGATTCAGCCTAATTTGTTTGAAAATTAACATTTCTTTTGATAGAAACCAAATGTAAATACCAAGCATGCTCTTATGAAATGTAAAAAACCTGATTTAAGCTCTATACATTAAACCTACATCATGTTGTATATTTAAGTACCAACTAAAGAAACAATCACATTGTTGGAGTAATCTTTGAAAAATTAACTGAGGGATGAAAAATCTCAAAAATATTTGTGAAGAATTCTTGAATTAACCACAGGGTAATACCTAGCATTGGTGTGCACTGATGTTTTGAAAGCTGACTGCCATTCACCCTGAAGGCAATGGCAGACTCAGCCTTTGAAACATTGGAACAGACCAATACCATCACCTGCAGGGAAACCCAAGAACTCATTATCATTAGCATTTGCTGGGAAAGTCTTGTTGGTTATCATTTGAATTATTATGTAGTAATGTTTCTAATTGCGCTCATATTTTTTGAGTTGCGCTCTGCATTAGTAGTGTGTGTGTAAGAACGATGGAGAGCATCAGTGCAAAGAGATTCCTAAATAAAAGAGTTAAAAATAATAACACTTGTTTTATCACTACCGCATGAAATAACAAGAAGAGAACCAAAAAAATCTATCATCATCCCTCAATTACACTGTTTTCATCATGGTTCACAGCATCAACATACTGGAATAGTCCACCTCCCCAGGATTTACTTTGCACCTTTGAGCAAAGCCTACTAACTTTTTACCTTGTATGCAAGATAAAACGTTGTTCACTTTAACACCAGAAAACCTTTTTGCCAGACAATCAACTTAAGTGTCAGGATTGTAAATGTTTGCCATGAATGAAAACTACTTTTTCTCCTATAGCAATCCATGCATGTTGACACTTTTACAAAGGCATTAAAATCAATCCAAATATTTCCCTTGTTTATTGAATTGAGTGCATTCCTTTTACAGTCATAACCAGCTCTTCTCAACTCTCTTCATACTCAAGTTCCCCATGCAGAGCTTTCCCCATCGATGATTCTAAAGGTCTACACCATGACTTCAACAAGCCTGATTAGGCTATGAAAAAAGTTCACTCCCTGACATCCATGACAAATAGGCTCTGCCAATGAAGTTATGGCTCCAACTACAGTATTCATCAAAGCGCAAAGAGCTTCAGGATGTCCAGTTGTCTCTTTCGGGAGCCGCCGCATGTGGAACTTTGTCGTCTGGAGGCTGCGTGTTTGGCAAACACGCAGGCCTGAAGAACTGAGGTCCAGGCTTGAAGCATAAATTTTATTGGACAAGACACGGGTAATAGCGAAAGAACCGCGCTCTTACCCAAGATTAATACGGGAAGCTGTCAAAATAGAAAAACGGACGAATAACTTCAACTGTGATGACGCATTAAACTATGTGCCGCATGGAAGAGGATTCTATGTCCGCCACCCGAGGGAAAGCCCTCCAAAAACCGAGGGTCCAAGATGAGTCACCACCTTACGATGCAAGCCGGGAAAGAGGGGATGTGAGAGAAATGCCAAATAAGGCTAAGGGAGGGGGGCATGTCTTCCCAATAAATAGCTAAGATGCTACTTCTTCTTAGGTGTTTCACCCTGATGATGCGGCCTGCAATGTACGCAAAAGCAGGACAACAACGCTCCACATGCGGAGGCTCCCGAAAGAGACAACTGGATACTCTCCATGCTGCAAAAACCTACGCTCAACAGCTTCAGGATGCTCCCTGTATATGCCCAATCAAGTCTGATTCTGGTTATGAATCATGCTGCACTAGTAAGGTACTTAAGTGACAGAATTCAACCAGTGGCATGCGCCATTGTTATACTAGACCTGACTGCACCATATTGAGTATTAAATGATCTAACACTACCCCACCCAAAAAAGGCTTAAGTTAGCAATGACTATACCTGCCATCACCACATTTACAAAGCTTAGTGCCACAAGGCACCAAGCTTTGTCATATGTTTGAATTGTGCCTTATGCATGAAAGTTATTTTGATCAATGAATTATTGTCTCAGGTAAGATTAAGAGATACTGGTGAATGAAATTTTAATTAATCAGGTATTCATGAGGATTTATAAAATAGTTTAGTCCAGAAGGTTGATAAAGTAATTTTTGAAAGTTGACACTTATGCATGTCGAAAGGTATAAAATGAATGTAAAAATGGAAAAACATATATGCGAGTAAAAAAATTCTTATTTCACGCATAACTTTGGACATTAGAGCACCTAAAACCCAAGTCTACTACTACAATAGAACCCAAGTCAAACCCATTCAATAACCAGTTCTCTCTCTAAAGCCACCTCCAAATTTATAATTATACCATTTGCACCATGAAGTTACCCTCCAGAACTCTCTTCATTTCTCTCAAAGAGCAGTCTTTCCATTGCTACATCATCAAAACAAGAGTAATTTTTAAACTTTTAACGGATAGAAAACAGGAGAAAAAACCTTAAAAGTGGAATTAGTGTCTCAATAGTAATAGTTAGGTAATCACCTTGCAAGTATCTACAAGTTTAGGAGGTAATAAACTTAGAGGTAAGTGAGATTTAAGCAGCCTTGGGGATTTCATCTTCTGAGCTTTTTCATATCCAGGAGCATACTTGTTCCTAAATGCTTCTTCACCTTTCTTGTCCAAATTATTCTTTTTTATGATTTCCTTTTTGAACTCTTCACATGTTATGGTACTCAAGCTGTAAGTAGATTCAAGCAAAATACAAATGACAAGGCGATAATAAAATAAGACTACAATTACACAATACTTTTGCATCCTGAATGAAAAGTGAAATTAAAATATAAATTTATCATGCATACAATTTTAACTCCTAGTGTAAGAGAAATCAGGCGAGATCAGGCGTACAACGAGAGCTAGTGCATTGTGCGAAGTTCAATCCCAATCGCAGTTTAATTTTTTTCTTTCAGTCACTGCATCGAAAATGTTATCATATTCAATTTAAAACCATTAAATCTGAATAGTCACTTTTTTATACTTTGTTGTTTAAATTAGATTTACAAATGTACCACTCATAAATTAAGGATGGTTGGGTCGGATCCAAAGATCCACGGGCCTTTCATTTCATTCGCTACTGAAATCATATCCAGGGACAGTAAAAATTCAGATCCGGATCGGAGATTTTAACATCTTGCCGCCTCGTGATCGATGCGCCCCGCGAATGGAATGTACGCATGGTAGATACGAGTACCACCAAGGAGAGGTTAAGTAACTTGGGTCACGAAATGAGAAGAAGATTTTTTCCGTGCCTCAAACGAGGAAAACAAAATAAAAAATACTCCTCTTGACCTTTTTATCCATAGGCCCGGATGTGCGAGAAAAAAATTAAGCCGAATGTCAAGCGGGTCGCCTACATTCGCCATATTCCCGTGAACCTATGAGGGCGTAGTTGTTAAAAATGAGGGCTAGTGTACTGCCAGTCGCGAGTTCGATCCTTAACACTACCTAAGAATACAGCCGTGCTGTATTCCTAGGGTAATGCTAGTAGGCAGTTAAAAAAAGTAGATTATCCGAAATTTCATGCCAAATTATATGTCAAAAAAATAATTAAATTTGGCGAAAGAAAATGATTGGAAAAAATTTATATGTATTACAGAATTAAATCGTGGAATCATTACGTTAACTTTACAGTGTATTTTTGAGTGACGCATTTGTAAATCTAGCTGAAGCGATAGAAGTACAAAAAACCCAGTATCCACACACAAAGGTTGGAAACGAAGGATGATTAAGTTTTTTATTCAATGGTTGAAAGAAAAATTTTAAACAGCGTAAGAATCGAACTTCATTACCAGCAGTCCACTACTCCACTCTGTTATTGTCAGCTTACCCGAGTTTGGAGAATGTAGGCTCCCCACATGTCATTCTACTTTTTTCTTGCAAACCCAGGCCAATGGAGAAAAAATCCGAAACATTTTTTAAAAATTTTGCTTCTATAGTAGCATGAAAAAAGGTTAATCTCATTTCAAGATCTGAGTTACACAACCTCCCCTTGGGAGTACATAATGCTCAAATTTCATTTTAAAGGTTATTATTAATAAGACCATGCAAAATTGTTAGTTAGTGATATTCTATAATAATTTTTTCGTCTGGAAATGGAATCCCCAGATATTCCATAAATGGGATCTCTTGGCCGCATTAAAAAAATTTTTGTTTCTCTAAAAAATAATTTGAAAGCGTTCAAGGATTTGATTAATATTGATTGAAAACCTGGAAATAATGTTATCATTTTTCTTTCAATGTGAATTTAACTTAATAAAATCAAAATATTGCTCGAGTGAAATGGAATTTCATTTATATTTGATTTGAATTGGAAATTGGTGTAAAATTAGCATAGTCTTTGGAAATGACAGAACTTCATATGCTACGTAGCAGACTTAATGCTAAGTATGCTTCAGACAATATTTTTATTAATTACAGATATAGTCACAATTTACCGATGTATTCTTGTTATTAAGCACCGAAATCTGCCAATTTTAATTACCATTATCCATTAATTTGCCTTTAACTTAATTTTACCTACTGTGTTTTTTATGTTGCGTAGGGTAGCCATAACTTCTGTATTGGATCTCAAATGTATGTACTATTAACTGTTTGTTCACATTGGTATGAAGTCTTTATTAATAATATTTTTAAAAACCCTTCCTTTATGACTCCTTTTTCCCAACATTAAACACAGCTTTCACCTTTTTAAAATAATTTTTTTACCGTATTTGTCATTTTTAAACACAGCTTTCGATGATTTTTATTTACCATTTTTCGGTGTCCCTACGTATCATCATAAAATATTATGCTTACTACCATCTTCAAATATTAAGGCACTTTCTTTCATGTACATACTCCATTATTACTCTTAACATTACATTATGCACAGCACACAAACAGCAAAAACTCAGAACTTCATTCTTGAATCTAGTAGAGCTTAAAACGAATATTAGTCTTTGGTACTTACTCAATAAATGGAAATCTTTCCATAAGTTTAACATTTTCAGCTGTTTCATAGTCAAGGTTATTTTTCAATAGCCACATCAACTCTTGAGTCACTGTGGTTCCTGAATATTACAGAAAAATATAAATTTTGTTTACACTGAAAGGACTGACTGAAAGAACTAAAGCACTGACAAAAATCCTCTCGATCGAGATAAAGATATCTTTATGCTACCGACTACGTCATAAGATGCAGATTTTCAGTTCAGATTATAGTAAACACAGGTACAGCCATCAAAAAATTCATATGTTAAATAAGGAATACATACAGAGAAATAAAATAAAATTTCCATAAATAAGAATACAAAAATGGACCAAGCTGTTAAGTTCATTGATGGACTTAAAAGCCATGGGTATGCCAAAATATGATATTGATTTCATATTTATGATTAAATAACTCCAGTAGCATTAGCAATGGACTCCAAATAATTGAGTCCATTGCTGATGTTTTCTATACAAGTCAGATGGTCAGAAACTGCTCCCCACTTGGTCTCATGGGCAAGTGTCGCTTACTCAAACACATCGGATTTGGCATGAATTTCTTGCAAACTTTGGGAGCTAATCCTGGGGAAATTTTGAAGACAATAAATTCATAATTGATTAACAGGAGATTATATTAAACTCATAAGATATGCAGCTAAAAATATATTAGCACCCTACAAAATGTATCACCATGTTACTTAATCTAAAAAAAATAAGGTAAATAATTTATGCTCAAGGACGACTTGTTTCAAGGAGCAGTAAAATTTATTAAAAAAAGTATGGGACAAATGGCTGTCTCAGCTACCAATTATGCACATAATTCAATGATTCTGGCATCGAATTCGAATCATTTCTTACATGAGGTTATAGGTATGCTAGTATGTCTTAAGAGAGGTGAAACAAGACTAACAAGTCTCATGAAAAGTCTAATGCCTTAAAAGTCTAAAAATAAGTTTAAGTCCAGTATGAATCAGGACTAATACGGAATGGGTCATGAATAGAAAAGAAACAAAGAGATTATCAGATTTTGCATCAAAACGAATTGCTTCAGAAGAAAAAGGTTTATGGCACTGGCTGAAGGTTGAAATCAGATGAGTCATAGGCAAGGACAGGACTGCCATCCCACAAAAAAGATCATGAATAATACTTTAGATGAAGTCAGAGAGTCAACAAATAAAAAGTGATAAAATACAATGCAACATGGTTTTGGTTAGAATTTTGGGTTCACATAAAAATCTTGAGAGAAAGTGTGTTCCTGATAGAAACAATCTCTACGTAAAGAAAAAACAGCAGGAAAATCATTGAACGTATGGTTATTGGCGGGTCGAGTGAGAAGAGAAGCTGGACCATCAACAAGAGAGCCTGAACAACCAATGAGCTGCCTTCTACTGCTAATCCGGAGATGCCACTGATGGAGGAGCCTGAGCAGTCTCTGACAGCTGAACATAAGCAGCCACTAACAGCAATCAATGAGCAAGCTTATAATAGTTGATCCTGCACACTTAATAACAGTGGAGCAGCCTTCGACAGCTGGAAAAGAGCAGCTATCAACAGTTAACCCAGATCAGCCGATGGCAGTTAATACTATGGAGTAACTGCCAACACTAAGGCTTGAAGAGGCATCAACATCCAAGTGAAAGACTTTTGAAGAACTTCTTTTGGACCTTGTTAAAAATAATAACACAAACTCTGAAAAGCCAAAGAAAAAGATTGTCCACACGTGTGAAATAATAACAACAGCAAAATACCTCGAAATGAAAGTAAATGAAGAGAAGGAGAAAGAAAAAGGTTTGCTTTAATAAGAAGAACAAGTAAAAAAAAGAGAGCAAAAATCCCAGATGAAAGCAAACAAAAATAAAGAAAAACCGAAATCCTCAGTAGTCTTTGACGAATCTTCCACGGATGAGAAAAGTGATGCATTTTCAGTTCAAGACAGTGAGAAAGACTACTATGAAAGCTTCTCAGAGTATGAGGGTGAAGATGAATTTACACTAAAACCTGGTGACTTCTGTGTTGCAAAAGTTTTTGGATAAACAGCAAATTGTTTCAGATTGTTTGTAGCCAAGGTTATGGAAAAAGGGAATGGAAGCTACATAGTTTCTTTTTTCAAAAGACATGAAGTTTAAAGAGACTGAGGAAAGGCCCTTTATCCGGGAAAGTGACACTGTGCGAATCCTGTCTCAGCCAAATACTGCAAATTCTGTTCATTATAATAACATGGTTGGGTTTGCAGAAGACTTAAGTGACCTTACTAATATTCATAGGTTACTTAGTGTTAGAGAAAGTTATCAACCTACGGTACTGACGTCTATTGGAATTTACTTGAAGTAGTTTTCTATCTGCAAGTTTTACTCAATTTTATGATTTTTTCAAGCAATGTTAGGCAAGCAATGTTGTAGCACACAATTGGGTAAACCAATATTTTTTCCTAGTTAACTGAATGCACAAAAATAGATCCAGTTATCCCAGACAGTTGCTGCAATGCTCTTATACAATTTTCCCTGGGGTGATCCAGTTACCCCCATGTTGTGAGGCAACTGGGGCCAACAACAAGGCCACAAAAAATGTTAATTTTAAAAAAATACAAACAGGTAAAAATTGCATTAAATGCAACACGAAGTATTAGTCTGTTTATTAATAAATATTTACATGTTTTTTGCAGTGATCCACTAGTGTTACTTTTCCAAAAATATAAATGATATTGCAAGGTCACATTGTCAAACTATGCCCCCAGTTACCCCCGAGCACAACCACACACCCAGGTAGGTAGGTACCCATTTAAACGGAAACAAAAAATTGCCAACCTGATCTGGGAAAAGTGACAATCCATGTGTCGTCAGGCCTCAACTCCATATTATAAAATCCCGCCGCCTGACCTTTGTATTCTGAGCTTAAAAGGTACTTCTTCGGACCAACGTGAAAAAATCCTTTCCTTTCTCCAGTAAATAGAGTCATTAATTCCTCATTGATATCACTAGGCACGTCCTTGATTTCAAAAGGTAGATCCATCTAAAAATATTAATCTGATTTAAGTACTGCCCAGAGTAAAAGGCACGAACATGCATATCCATGTTCATGGTAAAAGGACAGAAGAATAGGTAAGGTGAAATGTGATTACCATTTATTCCTACATCTACAGCATTAATAAGATTTAAACTCAACTATTTTTTATCGAATAGCAGCGGAGTTGGTAATATCGTAATATCAAAAAGAATAATCTAAAGATATCGACAGTATTGTTACGAGCCGATACGTTGACTCAATACATATACTAGATCAAAAGATATAGGTATTCTTTAAAAAGATCACGTACATTACTAGCTGCAGGAGAAATCTTTATCAAGTTCAAAATGCGGAATAACGAGCGTTGCAATTTAACGGCTCAAAGTCATTCGCATGAAGCTGTGTGCAACGTGCCGAGCCAAGACGAGCAAAGATAGCACGAGCACCAAGGACCAAGCTGAACGCAACTTATGTCCTTATGTCACAGACACGGTCGTCACAGATATAGAGATACCTTATGCAAGTTACGAAAAGATAGTAATTGTAGTAATCGCGATTGTAGTAATTGCGATTTAATTCGATGGTTCGATTCATATGTAATTTGGTTCATGCCAAGGACTCGTTCTTGAAAATGATTCAAAATGAATCGCATGTGCAAAAGATTTTTCTACTCAAATCCTTAAACCAAGGAGTGTACAGAAAGAAAGTTCTCTACTCTCCTAACCTCAGACCAAAGATTATATACACATGCCTTAGGCCATGTAATTACCTAACCTCAAATCACGCTTACGTTTTTTTATGAACCACTTGTAAGAAGAACGTGTTCCATTTCGGTGCCAAAGAATCGTTCACAATATGAACGATTCAGTCATGAACGTCGTTCAAACCCCTTCCCCCTACGCCCACCTGTTGATTTAATATTTTGGTGCAAGTGGCGGAAGCCTTACAGGTGTGAGGAATGAGGATTTATCGTGATTTTTAGCAGCTATGATCATTGTATATTTCTTATTTACGATCCCGTATTACCATGATTTATTTTGCTCCTAAGGGGAATATTATTACTTTATTGTTGTTTAAAATAGTTGGATCACGAACCCATGGATTGGATGCACCTACATATGTAGTCCATCAGAGGAAAATTTCGCAGTATTAATAAAAGATGTAAAAAGTTTGATCATGAACCAAGGTCACAAAAATATATCGAAGAAATATTTCATAGATGAATATATTTCTCCCTGGGTTGTAAGGTAGTGAATTCACTATCATGAGGACTACACTTAGGTGTAGTCCTCATGCTCTTGTAGTATAGGGGAACAGTATGCCACATGATCCACGCCTTCCTGAGGTGTAAAGAATGAGTAGCGGAGTGTAGAACTCTTGCTCCTGTAGCATAGGCGAACTTTTCTTAGCACACTTTTTGCTCACTCCTCTTATATTTTTTGCCTAATTTCAGGTTTGGCACACTTCTCTCACACTCTCTTTCACTCTTTAGGGGTTCTAAATCACACTCTTTCTCACTTGCTGCACATTTTTTTCACACTTAAGTATTAATGCACACTTTATTTTCACCAGGGAGGGGAATGGTAGGATAGTGGTATGCCATGTGATGTTTATTCTCTATTATGTAAACTTGATATTCAGCATAGTGCATTAAAATTATTACATAGCATAGTGTAAAAATTATTTTAATTCAGTTTTGGAAGCGCATGGGAAGAAGCTCAAACGTCTTCCTCTTGAGAATTGTACCAGGAGGATCCAAATTTGGATTAATTGTCTCTAGGGCAAGATTAACCACATAGGTATGTTGCCAGCCAGCTAATTTAACTAGCAGTGAGGCAAGTCATCAATGCACTCTGAAAAATTATGGATAATTTCTTACCTCCCAGCTGACAGAAATTCTAGTACAGATTTACAGTATAAATTAATTGATACTTTATAATTTGATGCTGTAATTCCACATCAGGTACCGAGAAATGAAAAAAATGTGTACAAAATATAATTCCTTGCGTGAGAAACAACTGGGTCATTTGACTATATGCCAAGCAGTGAACCCAAAACAAGTAAAGTGACAATTGTGTAATAACGATGCAATGTCATTCCTACTAGGCAGCCTATATGGGCAAAATAATGCCTTTCTGCATCATCAGAGTCAAATTTGCTGATTTTCTCAGAATAGTGCTCTTGGATAGTGAAATCTTTTTTTTTTTAAATTTATTTTCCACTAAGTACCGCCGAAAACAGTACATGTGGCCTTTACATCGGGGCATTTAACAATGTAACAACAGACGAGCACACACAGCCATGTCCTGAGTGGTGAAAAAACCCACTCAGGCGGGACTCGAACCTGCGACCCTCAGGATAGCAGGCGAGGACTTAACCACGCCGCCACCGGGCCGATGATCTTGAAGCAATAATGGTAATATGAAATACGTGTTCCAGCTAGTTTTAATGTTTTTGACAGAGACATCCTCACCACCTGCTCTCTGCAAAAACTAACCTTCGCAAACGAATTTTGTGTTTTCTGCGGCTCTCGTTTTTCATTCTTCTTTCCCACAGCATTCTGTAGATCACTTTCAGAAAAGCTGACTCAACATAAATTAGAATCATACTCACTTGCTTGGTGAATTCTCTACAGGTTTTTCAGAGGGTGGAATCATTGAACCCTCCTACTTACTTCATCCACTGCTATTTCAGTCGTGCACTACCTCTCCATTATGCCCGATGAAGAGTAAATGATGGGAAGCCTAACACAACTCCTACACCTCAATGCACTCATGGAGTGAATGGTAGCTTACCATTCCAATATGCTTCCTTGAGATATGAGTGAGGGTAAGTCGGAGCACCCAGAATGTAGGTGGCAGAAATGTAGAGATAGGAGGTATACCTACCCTCTCCTTACCCTTCAGGGTGCATAATGGGAAGGTAATCAGGATGTAAGCCATTTACAGCCAAGCAAGGGTACAGTGGGCCTAACACTACACTTTCCTTAAACTGTAGGGTAGGTAGAGCAGAAGTAATCAGGGTCACTGGAGATAAACCCAGAGGACGTCCAGCTAGTGTCGGGTGGCTGTTACGTTATCACTCCCTTACACTTCATGAAATGTCAAAAGTGGGTAAAGGACAACTTAACTACAGTTCATGACATGCATTACAATCCCTGTACACCCTGTCTACCCACCATTAAGGAGTTAATTTTTGTCAGAGTAGTATTTCAAGGAAGCTCCCTAGGTGAGGATCAAAATGCCAACTATACCGAAACATATGATTCTCCAGGGATAGGGTTTGTTTTTTGTGCTCATAATCCTACCTTTAACAAGAGAACATAGTGTATACACTTTATAAATAGCCCATATATTTAGTAATTTCTACAAAATTTTGATATTTTAGAGGAATTTATTTCTCATTAGAGGTAGTCCAAGCAAAATTGATGATTTCTCGTTGATTAACTGCAGGTGAAAATCACAGTCAGACCTACTCACCTATTTCTTAAGCATATTCCTCATGTGCTTCTCACTATAATATATTACTTGTTCTTCCCACTTGTATCAAAGTGATGAGAAATACCTTCATCGTTACTTGGGGGCATTGTAATGGGTGAACTCAATAGTTATTAAGAAGTGAACCAAGAACCTCCACAAAGATGAAATAGGCACATGTCACATCCCATTTTACTGCTCTGATCTGAAGGATGATGCAGCCGTGGAGAATTTTTTTTAGCTCGAATCACTGTTTAATATGCATGATATAATTTTTAACATTGATTTTATATCATTGTCAAATCCTTGATGGAAACTCATGATTCATTAACAGAGTTATTCCCAAGGAACACATGCACCCATCCCGTTCATGAGTGGACCCCTTGGGAAAGACACAATGGTCATCAGTGATAGATTGTTGGGCCACTGGCTGCTTGGAAAGGGGTGAGGTGGCAAGTGAGGGAACCTCACATCTAGGTTATGAGAAGCACACCTAGGATCCACAGGTTCTCCCTCCCACACTGGGGACCATCCAGAGGGACTAGGTACAAATCCCAGCAGAGGCAGAGATATTTCATTGGTATGCAGGTCCTTAATTAAGTGCTCTGTGGAGAGCACTTCAAGTTGAGTACTACATCCATTGCATAGGATGTTATACCGTGAACCCCTTGGCATCTTTCATTGAGAGTAGGCTGCTGCCAATGATGCACAATTCCTCTCCACTCTTCCTCCATTTCTGGAAAAATTACAAACCTAACCTAAATACCCACTTATTTTAAATGGCTTCAGCTGTATGTGCAAAAGGCCTGCCTAACTCCTAACTACTACTCCAATAATTAGTGATACACGTAAGTAAAAGAACTACCAATTACCTAGTGGCCATTAATTCTGTATGGCCTCAATTCCCAAAGTTTTCCTTTGGGAAAACAGACGAGCTCATCTTCTACAATGTCTTTGGTCATCATAGGGATGAATTGCTGAAGACACTAAATTTTCCATAATTTTTACTGTTAAGCCATCATCAGGTATATGTGATCGCCTAAGAGTTAAAATGTATTATATGTTGCATTCATTTTTTTTTGTGGAACAGTGCTCTTTTGTTTAGTGTTTGAGTATGGTATCTTTCCACTATATTTCACAGTGACCTTCCAAATTTTATTGTTCAAGAAAAGTTCTGAAGAGTGGTAACTCAGCGGGTAGAACATCAGGCTACTAACTGAAGGGTTTGAATTCTGGGGGAATCCTATTGTCCTTTACAATAGACACTGCTTTTATTCTTTTTGAAAGAAAATATCTGATCAGACGTCACGTCTCCTCAAGGATTATATGATGCCAAGGGAGTTTTCGTTTACTGAGCGTGGGGGGTTGAGGAGAGGAAAGATCCCAGTTGCCGGTGTATCCTTATCTATCTCGCTGAGTAAAATTGATGGTTTCTGGCGTCACTTTATGGACTTTACTTGTATTCATAATGTCTTGCTGAACTTGAAGGGGCAAGTGAGAAGGGAGTGGGGAAATAGCGTCGCGTAATGTCTGTGACGTTCTTTCCTCTTTTTATGGGCATCCCTGGGGGGCACGAGCAGGTGGTCATGGGTGGATCTTCAAGGGATATGGGGGGGAAGGGAGGGAAGCTAAGTGGATGGTCTAGAGGTGTCAGAGTGCGAGATGAGGGGTCGAAGACCCTACTGATAACAAAGGATGCCGCATCCCTGACCTTCCCCATTCCACTCAACACCTGGAGTGGTTCCAATGAGCCACTGCCACGTGCCCCTCAGGGTTGCCCAGAAGAAGAAGGAACCTCACAGACGTTCCATGATGCCATCCACCCACACCTTCCCCTCCTTCAAGCTTAGCAAGAGAGAAAGATATTAGAGGCCTGCACACGGGCACAAAATAAGGGTGACGATCGCCCGCCTATGTGCGAGAGATAAAGACAGAGGCTCAACCTGAAGACATATGACAGACTTTTCCAAAGTATCACGAATGTGACTTAACAGAGAACTTGCCGAGTATAGGCAGTCACCCATCGGCTGGGTGGGCGACTGCTCTAAGATTGTCTCCACCACCATCTTTCTCAAGGGTCTTTGTCGTTAGCAATATTTTTCGCTCACTATTTTACCACCCCTCCCCTCAGTTTGGGCGAGCAACCTGGGAACCCTCCTAGGATGCGGGCACCTGGGGCAAAAGGGCACGGTCGGGCATCTACGTCACTTGGGCGGAGGCAAACATGGATGAGGGCACCGGGCACGGGCAGGCGAGGGTCTCCTGGATTTGGTGCTCGTTTGCAGGTCTCTTAAAAGATACGTCCACAACTGGGACCCTCCCTCTTCACAACCAGACCCTTTTCCCCGATGCACCATAAACCCAAACTCCCCGGCCACCATAATCGTTACCCCCACCAACCAAACCCACCCAAATTTCCTAACGGCATCACTCACCCTCACGCAACCCGTCCATGCTACAAGATTTTGGTGCAGACAGCCCCTTCATGGAGATCTGAGCTAGGAGTGCTCACCTAAAAGACGAGGTAGGGTTCACGGAGAATTTGAACTGCCATAATTCCAGATGCACGGCAGTGCGCATGGTATGTGCTGTCACATGTAAGCTTCAATTAAAAGAGTACCGTGCACATTATGAAAATGCTGGTATCAGGCAAAACAGAAAATAGCTCGGATAAATAATGACATTAACCACGATATCCACATTACTAATGGTCTAAATGATATGCGGAAAATGATGGGTAGATACTGGCATATTTGGGAGGTGAATGCACTGCTATTCACGCATTTCATTTTTGATGCACCACTGATTTGTTAGGTATCTACACAGTAAAAAATAGTTTTGCTGAAGCAGTTTTTCACTGAGGTTTGTAAATACGAATTCCATTTGTTCCTGGAGACTGGGCCTGAACTTCGCAATTTCGAAAAATTCCTATTTTCGAATATTGCCATGCTATTACTATAGGATTTTCGTCGGGACCGGCCGTTTTGCTTCGTATAATCGAAATTTTGTATTATCATCAGTTTACTGTAGTAATTTTTTGCAATTCCCCCTCAGGAGGGAGCAAGGAACCTCATCCCACTCAGCTAAGCATTTTGAAGTAATTTTGTTGATAATCTACTATTTCCTTCTCACAGGTTGGATAAATATAGGTACCTATATATTATTCGTAATTCGTATCCGGTAATACAGGTATATGTTATTTGGGACAATGAATATGGGCATGGTTACCTGGGTTAGAATGAAAACATCTGGCTTTTCAAGGGGTTCACAAATTACTTGTTGAAGTTGGCAGCTATCAGCTC
Source organism: Platycnemis pennipes (assembly GCA_933228895.1). NCBI lineage: Eukaryota > Metazoa > Arthropoda > Insecta > Odonata > Platycnemididae > Platycnemis > Platycnemis pennipes. The sequence goes on along the minus strand of OW121851.1, from coordinate 123,376,202 downwards.
TGGGTCAGAAACTAGAGCATTGTTGAGGAGAAGTGAATATATATTGGCTGATTTATTCTTCCTGGATTTTCCATAGGTATTATTGATAATATTCCAAGCTGTTTTAGATTTGCTATGAGAGGAAGAGATTGAGTTTATGTTATAAGTTCTACTTTAACATTCCAATTAAAAAAATCAACGTTAATCTAAATATATATGTACATATAAATTACTAAGAAAAATAATTCAATGACTACCTAATCCCAATTCCTGAATTTATAAATTAAATGTTTAAAGCAACTATGGGAGTCATAACAAGAGTATACAAAAAATACTTATAATTCACATGTTTATTCAACAATATTTTGAAGTTATGCCTAAACAGCATACATTTTCAGGTACAAAAATCATAAAAAATATACAGCCATGAAAAAGATCAACAACAACAACTTTTATGATACATTTCAGAGGGACCACAAATTTTTGGACAGCTTATAAAAATTACCTCCTACAAAATATAAAACTGACTAGAGAGTTTTCTTAAATGTTGCCAACCTACTAATACATATCATTTGAGGGCTGGATGCAATAGTATACATAACTTATAGAGATGGATGAAAATACATTTACATATGATTAAACCCTTGCAAAAATTCTCCAGTTCTGCAAGCTAAATCATTTTAAACTACAATAATAACTGCAGTTTTACATAATATGAAATATCTGAGATTACATTATGAGTTAAATTTTACTTGTAAAAATTTATCCTTTCATTATCACTCAGACAAGAAAAAGCACCTCTTTCTTGCTAATAGGAAGGCATTATTAACTCATTATAGGTCATTTCATCCACGTTGGTTCAGTTTTAGATAGTATGATGAATTATTGGCAGTGCCAAGCAGCAAGAGCAACTGTAGGATAAAATTTCCATTCAAGATTCCTATATTTTATCCATTCAATAAATCACAATAATATTCTATTTCAAAAAGAATATTAAAAAATGTAATTGTTCTACCCTGAGAAAAGCTACATATTTGGCAATTTTTAAGAGTTTGAAATACAATCCGAACCACCTCATCCTAAAAGAAATAAGTCAGCAGTAAATATAGCCTTCATTTCTGCACCTCTGAATATTAAATCACCAAAACGTTGCCACTGATTTTCAAGAAGTTAAAAAACAGATGGAACATAGTGCCTTGGCTAAAAATCTGTGGCCAATTACATTATAACTAAACTGTATTGCAGACCACTAAATCAATAGGAGTCATTTTTGAAGCAAGCTTGGTTATAAAATACATTCAAATGAATAAATCTTGAAGAAATTGAAATTACTTAGCATTGAGGTGAAGGAAAGTGGATAGGGGTTTTGAGTTCTGCCACTTAAAGGCTCTCTGTTCACCCAAATTTCAGCAAGCTTGTTAAGGAGTGAAATGCCTACTTACAGAAGATACTTATTATAAAATACAACATACACAATTTGTCATAAAACTGTTATTCCAGCCATATGGGCCAATGTAGGAGATACCCCGAGAGGAATTAAAATTTGAAAACTACCATAATAAGCAAAACCAACTGCTCTCAAAGGAGTGACATAACAAAAGAGAAATCAGAAACATTGGAACAAGCTTTAATTGAAATAGAATTTCTAGAAGTTATGCCTCGTTTTAGTGATTTCATTTACAGAGCTTGCAGATGTCATGGCTTACTTCACTGAATGAAAGCTAACTTCAATGAAAAGAGGAGTTTCAGTTTGATCTGGGATGCCTTCTACAAAGTTAAGGTAATTAATAAGTTTTTAGAGACAATCATAAACAAAACCTTCATGTAATGACCAATCAAATGAAACACTTTTCAATGATTTTCATTTTGTAGGAAGTGATCCAGAAAGTATTTACTTTGTCAGATGAAAAGTATTTTTCAACCTCAGAAAAATAGATTATGTTAACTTTCAAAATTGGATAGACATGTTAAAGGTAGATGAACGGAAAATCACATTCCACAGAAGATTCAGGTAAACTAAAGTTGTGTGCACATGAAAATGCATGCCATGATCAAACCATCTGGATTATTTAAAAAAACACATAGGAATCTCACTGGAAAGATATTTCCAGTTGCCACAATAGTAGAAGACCTTTGTTGACACCAACATCTATAGGTGCCATCCATCCACTAACTTTCACACACTACCCTTGTATGTGTTAATAAGATCTGTTATAATAATTATATACTTCAATCTAAAAAAGTGCAAATTGTGATTACCTTAGATAAAATGCATTTTGAAACTTACAAACATGCATCAGCTACCACTGTAACTTGCCAATTGCTTTCTCTATGCAAGGCACCTTGACTTTAAAAATCATTTCATACTTCTCAGAAAAGGTATTCGCTTCCTTACACAATCATGCAACAAATTTCCAAGTCCTTTTATAAACCAGGCAAAACATTTGTAAATGATGGAGCAGAAAATGGAGGTGGTGGAGGCTGAAGAGGACCAATACCATTGACCTGAAAAGATACAATAATAAAATAATTAGCAAAAAAAATAATAAAGATTCTTACAACAGCAATCAGTTATATGCCAATTTCACTGGGCACTCGGACTTGCCCAAAAACCTAATCAACACTTAGAATAACACCTCATGAAATTGAATGCATCTCTTCCGCCATTGGAATAACATTCCATGAGCTCTTTCTGTTTTTGGCTCTTCGTTCTCACTAAAGATAAAATTTTGTCTTTCTCCGTATTTCATAATGTTTTTATTCAATTATTATGTTTTTAACTATTTCGCGTACCAAAAGTAGCAGAATCTCATTAAGAATCGCATTAGATTTCATAGTAGATCCTTCATAGTAGATTCCATGAGCTCATTTACCCGATTCTAAGACGACCCTGAATATAAGACGACCCCTCATTTTGAGCTCCCAATTGAAAATAAAATGACAAATCACCTATTATTATGCTATTTGTCTTACATATCAGTCCTCTACTTTACTTGCATTAATTTTGGAAAATAAAACATATACTCATTTCAAATTCCAACAGAAAACATAACTTAACCAGAAAACACATAATTTAAATAAACTTTGTCCTGAGCAACAGAATTTTAGATACTTTCCTTACATATTTTTTGCCTTTTAGCATACCACAGGATAACTTTTGTAATAGAACTGTTTCGGTTTAAAAACATCCAATTTAAAATAAAAATAAGGAAAAGTATTTACAAAGAATTCAAACTTTTGGAAAATTAAAACTATACTGCTCTTATACACAGAAATATATAATTTACAACTTAATTCTGAGTAAAAAAATCAGATACTTTCCTTCTTCATAATTGCCTTATAGCATGAAAGATCACAAAATAACTTTTGCAATAGAACCATTCAGACTTAAAAACGCATAGCTCTTTGTTTCAGCAGTGCCCCTGGATATCTATTCCACATCACATGTTGCCAATCTTTCATTAGATCTTCTGTCATCTATCCCTTTTCCTGGCATCTTACTATTATTCCACTCGGTATATGTCTCTTGGGCATAGTTTTACGTTTTAGAATCACATACGGCGCTTATTTAGTACCATATAGATGTTACTAAATAGATAGCAGCTGCTAATACTCCCAACATAAGTCACTCGCATTTTTTCGTTACCGGTAGTTTTTTAAGGACGGACTTGGCTCCTTTCTCGGTCACGGTGTAATTCGACGGCATGTCGAAAAAATCTGGAGTTTCGTCTGCATTTCCGATTTGGCTCAAAAGATAATTTTTTTAAAAAGTCCGATTATATATTTTTGGTAAGCGATTAGTTTTTCGCTGTAGTCTCTAGGCAATTTCTGGCACAGTAAATTCCTGCGCCGTAAAGAAAAAATATTTCGTCGCATGAATCTGGTGCACCAACCTCTACGTGCTTTTAATTCTTGTGCTGGTAGCTTAGTCTTCTGGCAACTTTGTGAGCTTTAAGAGTGATACCTACCGTTGAAACAGGCCGCATACCATTCTGCCGCAAAGTTCGCATGAACACCACTTCTTCGACGTAAGGGAGTCGGCCTGTTTTGGGATCTCTAAATGTATTTGACGTCCTGCATTTTGTGTATTGCAGATCTCCATCTTTGCTCATTTGCCTCGGGAACTCCTAACATTCTACTTGCGTCACAGTTATTTGATTTATCGGCATGTTGTACGACAAGTAGCTTAAAATTTGCGACGTAACCATGTCTAATATATTTGGTTCACTTTCCCTTCGCACCCACGCCACGTATTTCTACATGATCTGTCATTTTAAAGTGCTACGTATGTAAGGTACATTTCAATCACGAATTCAAAATTCAGATAAGTGTGAAAACATGGTGAAAACTGTGTATTCCGAAAGTGAATTCCAGCCTTCGTTTGTTTTTTGCGTATGCCCGAAGCGCTCGATTGAAATACATCGCTGCGGCCATAGATATTCATTGACACTGGAAAAATTATCATACCCGTCGTTGTAATATAATTTTACGTTAAGAATTGTTTATTTTAGTAATTATTGCAATGGATTCTCGTGGAATGGATCCCTATTAATTAATTAGTCACACATTCGTACATTCATAGCATAGCGCCGCGTAAACACAGTTCTAAGTTGTACTCGAATCTAAGACGAGTCTAGGTATCTTTAGCTGAAAATTAGTCAAAAAAGGTCGTCTTAGAATCGGGTAAATGCGGTACTTCTTCAGAGGCATACCATTTGAAAATGGCTGGGTTTATGAGACAGCCATTTTCAAATCATATGCAGCATCAAGCCAGCCACCAGCCTACCTGGCTGAGGTAGCCACCTGCAAAGAGGGTGCATAGCATGAGTTCACGATCCTCATTTATGGGCTAGCCCAAGGCTGTCTTGATACACAGGCCTGCTAAAAAGGACGAAAAATCTCTGTGACATCACGAAAGAAATCTGAAAGGAAGGAGCTGCTCCATTGTTTCTGGACTTGTTTGAAGAACTTGTATTGTTGATAATTGAATGCTCATGGTTGGGAGTGTGACATGCGCTGTTTAATCATACGTAGTTGCATTTATTTGCATTTTTTGTGCAATATCAATATTTTGTTTCTTTGTGGTTTTTGAATCCTAAGATGGAGAAGTGCACGGCAGTAAAACAAAATTAGACAGGTAAGTTACATGCCTATTTAATTCTTTACCTAAGCGTACTAGGTAGCAAGTTAAATTCCTTTCAGTTTCCGTGAAGCCTTTGTGATTCGGTATATCTTCATTTGATTTCTTATGTTCTCATTAGTATTTTCTTAGCATTTTAAACCTTTGGGTAAGCCTGAAAGCAAAATTTCTTTTGGTTTCTTATCACCATTGTCATTCACTTTGTTATCGTGGTTTAATAGCTGGCAAGAACATTTTTAATTAAGAAAACCTTATTAACATTATTAAATATTAGGAGTGATACTCACTCAGAATTAAATGAAGTTCCCAACTTAATTGAACATATAATTTTACTAATAACAATTTTTATGTTTCACACTTATTCTGCTTTTCGGTAGCACTGATAAAAATTAAATCAAGCCTAAGATTTTCATATGACAAAGTCGGCAAAAGGTTCTGCAAAAGTTACCCTAGCGAAAAGTTTCGTAACCAAGCATGTGTATGAATAAGGAATATTATGTAACATTATGCATTTTAACAGAACAAGCTTGAAATGGAAAAATACTCAGAAAACTTGATGGTTTAGTGTATTTTACTTTTACTTGTCAAAAAATAAATTTAGAGTAAAACTCGTTTATAGTGATCACGCAAGTAACAAAATCCCACACATGATGAGGTGAGGTGTACGGATGAAATGAAATCCCTGCTATAGCGAGCTATTCTTTGGTTCCTTGGCCCATTATTACCTCTTTCATAATGAATTTCTGGTCATCTCTGTAATCTACTTCCCTTCCCACACCATAAGTCATTCTCACTCATAGCCATCACTTTAGCCTCCCTCAGAGTGATTATGTGCAGCAATGCATTTGATCGGCAAATCCTGCTCTTCAGGTGTTTGATGCAAAGGAAAACTTTTCATTGAGAACTTCATAATGCTCCATGAAATATTATTAGTCATTTTAAAGTATGCACAGTCTTATTAACTAAATGGACGAAAATTGATGCCACAATACTGCAAAAATCTACCTGAAATATAATCAACCTACGGTACAAAATTAAACTGTAAAATACATATCTGACTCGTAGAGAATGTCACATTTTTCATTTAATTCAAACTTTAGCAAAAATAGGGTTGATTGTTGACTGGCTTTTTGTAGTGTCTGAGGCTGCACAGGCAGCATTTTCAAGGTGGTTAATCACCCAGAACATTTCCTCGCCCATGTTTATATGGCAAATTCATTGCCGAAATATTTCCTGCACTTTCATCCCTTCTGCTGGAGTTACTGGTGGGCGTTTCTCATCCTGGATATTTGATATCAATCATATCAATGGATATTTGACCAACATCTTTGGATTTACCATGTATTTGCCAGTACAAAATTACTACCTTCTCCCTAGACTGATCTAGCCATCCATTAGTATCTGCAAACCCTTGAAGATTCATACGATTAGCTATTTTATCACCTTCTTCTTAAAGGTGTTCACTGCTGAGGTGTATGTCATTGGCTCTAGCTCGATAAAACCATTTCGTAAGCTCGTCCTCTAATTACTCATTCTTTGCTGTTTTTGGTTTCCTTATTTTTACATAGCCCTTAACTTCAGCTTTTTCAATGACACGTCTTTCACCTTAATCAGTACAGAGCTTAGAAGAGGGGATGTTATTTTTCTTTGCTATTTCCTTTTTTGAAATTTTAGGAATATTGTTTCAAAAAAAATTAGGGTAAAGAATTTTTATCTTCACATCGATACATAAAGTTTTATTTTTTTAACTTCACTTTCAGCCTGAACCGTAGGCATTCCCGTGAATCACCACAGTTGTAAACACCACACTAGAGGTTGATTTCTCGGGGTCTGAGTCGTTAAGTTGTGCTACGTAAATTTATAGAGGAGGAAGATGTGTGAGCTCAGTGGTAATCTTACTCGCAAAATATCAGTGTTTTTGACACAAAGTATTCAAAAAACAAAGCATCACAATCCACATTCACGTAAAGCCTGGAACTTCTTGTAATTAAAGACCATGACTCAATAAAGAGACAGGTGATTTACACCACACCGTTGCAAGTCGCAGGTTTAGATAATTTTAATGTGAGTTTAACTTCATATCCCTTGTGAACATGATGCTATAATGCCTTTATTGCTGGAGATTTCATGTTTAGTTTAAGAAAAAGTAATATACTGCACCATAATTACTTTATGCCAAACATGCTTATCGCTTGGAGTCATCTACAGAGCATGCCTTCTCTCTTCCACCTCTGTAATTTCTGGCAATGTCCTGTTTGGATTTAAAGATGTGGACCTTTAATACTTCATGTAAAAAATTATGATCACTTGGAATCATCGAGAGATCATGCCTTCTTCCTTTCCTCCTTTTTCAAGATGCAGAATGACAACTGATTTCATCGCCATACGACAGAATAAAATGGCCTGACATCTCGAGTTTTGTAACGTGATCTTTATTTTTCTTTCTTACACTTTGCATCTAAATTATTGAAGAGTAGTGGAACAACATAATTCTTCACTTATTGTTAGAGTACCGCATTTGAAATATCTTAAAAACTGTTTAAATTTATAACTACAGTTAAATCTCCATACCTTGAATTTGTTGGGACCGAAAAATTCATGACTTCTCTGTAGGGGGTTTCGGTGTACGGATGTGATATGCGGGTTGCGTCATCGCAGGGGCACCCAAGTGTTCTGTGTGCTGTGCGATGCAAGTCCCCTCACAGCACACACAAAATTTATACCGTATAAAATATGCATAAATGGTTTGGTATAATTAGTAAATAATATTCCGTCGATTATAAGCATATTACTTGAATTATATGTGGGCACTGCAAATAATATGTAAACATTTTACCATCTAAGACTGCAAATAAGAGATGCATAAAATGTGCATATTTTTTTAATAGACTACAATCGATGTCTTGCAAACAAGATCGACTTTGACCATCTTGAAAATCAAAATGGCAGTCATGTTGATAAGCCGAAGCGTGAGAAAGAACTAGCTCCTCCAATATTTACGTTTTCTTGTGATTTGTGATCGTAGAAGCTTAATTTTAATTCTAATGGACAGTTAAGTTACGGTTAGTACCTAAATGATTGTTATGACCAGTGATTATGTTGAAGATTATTTACGAATTCATCATTGTTTCCATCTGCCTTCCATGCTGATTTTTTTAATTGCTGCCAATTGACTATTTATCATGTTTCAGGCACATACAGTCTTTAACAAATTGGGACATTAGGAATGGTCCAACGACAATTCAGATCATCATTCAACTATTTGATAAATGTGAAAAGTTTTGTGTGTGTTATGACAGTGCAGTGACTTTCGATGATATTTGAACGAACCAACTGTTGGAAAAATATAGTTTCAAGTTTTAGAAGAGCGTTGTTTTTTTAAAAGACAGCTGGTTTTTTGTACACCTAGATCAACCATTTAAAATTATGTTATGGAAAAATCAAACTTGATCGCTACTTTTTATTCACATGCAATGCAGTTTGATATTGGTGATTGTCGCACTGGCTGTTCTTGAGATTATGCCTTATGTATTGGAATATTATGTGTTACAATGTCTAGTGAATGCAATGATTGAAAATGGAAATAGTGTTAATAAATGTAATTAATTTTATTAAGAAACAGACGTTTTTGTTTGCAATCGTCTTAACTCGCATAAATGTGTTATTAAAATTGTGAATTCGCTATTTGACATCAAGAAGCGGCAGACGTGCACGAATTTTGCATGGTCTAAGTCTGTGTATAGTTAACGTGTGCCAAATTATGCCGCATCCAATTACCTGCTCTGCCTCGTCTGATCCGAGATCGTGCCAGGTCGGCTAGTTCAACTTTTTCAGTGCCTATTCTGCAAAGAAGTATGTCCTTAGTTTTCTGTAAATTGTTTGACATGGATCCATGGTCTAACTAGATATATTATGAACAGAATAATATGCGCAATAGATTTAATACCGTATTTACGCGTGTAAGCCGCGCACCTTTTTTCCCGAAACGCCGGAGAAAAAATGGGGGTCCGCGGCTTATACGAATCCTCCAGATTTTGTGTTAGCCACGAACCATTTTTCCTCAGATTCCTGTTGTTTTCTCTCCTAAGTTTCGCATTCTGTCTAGTAGTAGTGGTATACTAATCTTCGCAGTATGGTTTAGTAGTAAATCGTACATTGTAAAGTATTCTGAAATTTTGAAGTATGTAATTAAAAATAAAAATCCACGTTTAACAAAGTCTGAGCGTACAACGGTACTGGAAGAAACGCTAGATCAGAAACACCATTTGTCAAAGCAATAGATTTATCGTGTACAGATCGTAAGTAGGACAACACATTGTAGCACTGATATGTATTTAAATATACTGTATACTGTAAGCTGCCGCAAGGAGTTTTATGTTTTTTCAAAAATGTAAGCGGAGTTTGTTTCGGTATCACGCATCTGTAGCAACATTTTTACGTACTAATAGATAGCTCCTTTTGCATACACATTAAAGCTACATTGCAAAGACACAACAAAAAAATTGTTACGTGGTGGCAATAGTCGTATGCTCAGAGAATATACCTTCTTACTATCCGTGCTATCCGCTCCAAGCATGAGAGTAGTAAACGCGTTCGAATTGATCATTTAGCATTTTAAAATAATTTGCTATTATCACCCTAAAATGAATTCTGATGTGAAATTTCGATAGTTTCCTGTGAGTATAAAGCTACATATTATAAATGATGCCGAAAAAATAGGAAATCGAGCTCCATGAAGGAAATATGGTGCATCTGAATCTAGCAGTGAGGAAAACTAAGAATGAGAACTGTTATGATATGAATATTCATTAGTGATTTATGATTATATTTCCAGGAATGTGTTTTTCTTTAGTGTTATAAGAATTATAATTGTTATTACATTGAGCTTAGTTTTTTCCGTGTGTTCCCAAGACTTTTCGGTGTTGTTAAATCGTCCCAGTCCACAGCTACTACGCAGAGAGCAGACGAGATCACCGCTATCAGGTACGGATGGCGTTTCGCTTTTTTTTGTTGATATGCCAACGATTTCCGTAATAATAGAGTATACTCACGGATTATAATCATGGGTTGAAATTGTATATATTTTTGCAATTATTTCAGTTGGATGTTCTTTTGAAAAAATGCCGTTTTTATAACTGAATGATGTGATCGTATGAAACTGTGATTACTGTGAGATGCTACGAGAAACAGATGCACAGTAAAAGAGGCCGTGCATTGATGACGATCGTGACAATAATAACACGTAATTCAATCAATTAATGAGAAAGACGTACACGTAATTTAGGCACAGCATTTCTATTAAAGAACGTGCATTCATGTTATGACAAACTGATGCAGACTCAAGGGAAAAAAATTTTTTTTTCGATAGAAATCATTTTTTCCTCACGAACCTGCCCGAAAATAGGGGTGCGCGGGATACACGAGGGCGCGGCTTACACGAGTAAATACACACGAGTGATGCATCCATCAATATGCGATAACAGTACTATGCACGCGATATATAATATTAAAAAATATGCACCTAATATTGAAGCATTATGCACATAACGTGAGCACGTTATGTTCATAATGACGGTGACTGTAATAGCACTATTATAGTCACCGTCTAGATTCTGCATATTATGCACATAAAAAAGGCCTTTTTGCTTATTACATTACCCCATTTATATTCACAGTTTATGTACATTTTATGCACATATTATACAACTGCCATGGTATATTTAGTGCATAATATTTGAATATAATGTGCGTATTATTCCTTTTGTGCTGTGTGGGTCATGTATATTTCCTAATCTTGCTTTATTCACCTTGCCTATAGTGATGATAAACTATTGTTATTATTAACCATCAAATACCATGGCTATCACCTCGTGATTTTCAATCTGCATATTTCTAATAGAAATTATTGTTTTTCTTGTCCATTCTGCTCTACGCCTCATTGCTTACTTTAGTTATGTTCTGATATTAAAGGAATGCCAAAATTATTGTCTGTGGATTACGTATTTTTAAAGTGCTCCATAATTTTTCTGAGTATCTAGTTGATATTATTCTTGGAATGCAATAATTTAAGTCAATATCAATTGGCAGTTTTATCTCAAACATCGGTATATATACAATTTGCAGTGAGGGGAGGGAAAGGTTGAAAGGGGGGGGTAGGTGGAGGGGGAGTATGGAGGGAACAAGGATTGGGAATTGAGAAGGGGGTGAAAGGTGGTGGGTGTTGATGGGTAAAACCAAGCAAGATGGCGACCTGGGGATGGCCCATGTCGTTAAGGGTCTCCGGAAAGTCCATGTGCAGAGTTCCTGTGAAGTCCACTGTGGAAGGGGTGAAGCGGTCCCGGTATTAATTCAAAATTATTCTATTCAAAATAGTTTTCCAAAGTCGTCTGTCTCATTACTTTGCTGGCTGCTTGCTCAACCTGCCACAGAATCTTCAAATTCTCTACTCCATCTTCTGACAATAAAAAACTCGCTCCAAAACATCTATTGCATTCACCACTTCCTTCCAACCGGGGTGCACCACGCTATTGCTGGGCTCCTCTCTCTTCATCGCTCACATCCTGCGTCTCTGCCAAAATTTCGGGATCCTCATTGTTGGCAAATACAGCGATATCATTATCAATACTCACATACGCTTCAAAAGATACCCCTTCAATGTTTAATAATTGAGCGACTTCACCCAATTCCTCCCTCTCCTCCGGCTGTGGGTCGTCTTGGGCGTCCATCTCTCTGGGAAAGCCTGCCCTCCTGAAGCAATTCGAGATCCCGCTTCTCTCTACTCCATCCCAAGCAACACACAGATGCTGAATGGCTTGCAGGATGTTCCACTTCAATGACTTGATGTCTTCAGTATTTCCTAGTCTAGTTAGAAGATATTCGACTAGTTGCCTTAGATATGCGCGATGAGTGAGAACAAAGGACACTTGATGTGATGCTGAAGGCATCTGTTCGACGACATTCGATCAGTTGACGTCTCTGATTCATACAGCACTGAAGATTCATTGAGCCTGACTACTTTTTCGTCGCTTATTTATTCATTCATACCAACGGCAAATCTATTACATCTTGTACAGTTATCAAATAATATATATGTAAAGACATCGTTGTTGATCCTATTTCTAAAATAAGGATTTTTTGTCTTGAATTGAGAGTTTTTAAAATTCCCGACTCAAGACCAGAAAATCATGAATAATCCATGAACATTTCCCTGCATTGAAAATTCACGAATAATTCCCGATTTTCCAGGTTTTCCTGATCAGTGGACACCCAGATAAGGGATGCTCAATGGGATATTATCGAATTTAATTTAAAAAGAGCTGCTCTGCGGATTTTCTGTCAAACCAGTTCTACTTGTAAACTACCTAGGCGGTTCAGAGAGGAGCACAAAATTGCCAAGCGCTCCTGCTTGGAGCGGCACAAAGGTCGCAGCGGAGCAATAGACGGAGCCATGCAGAGCGGAGCTTTGGCTTCCCTTACACGTTTCTTATGGTGGGAACCATCAGAGTTGACTATGTCCTCACCGAGCCAGAGCGTCAAGTTTCCTTCATGCCCTCCGCTCTGTAGGTCTCAGATTTGAACCCCTTAGAAGCTCGGAGCAGAATGGTTAAGACGCGGTACACTCCGCTGCGGTTCTACTTCCTGCTTATTACGTAAATATTGATGGAAAAAATCACCTGTAAATGCAAAATACTGCGTTTGTTCTCAATAATTCGCTCTAGAGGGGCACTTTTCATGTTTTGGGCCCATTCTCAGACTTCGTTGTAGGGAGTTTTCGTAATTAGAGAGGTTCGTTACGGGAGGTTGTTTTGCGTGCATTGTCCATTGGAAGGGTCCGGGACTGGGCCAATGACTTCGAAATAGGGAGGTTTCCTTAAAATTTCGCTGTATGGGGGTTCATTGTAGAGAGGTTTTACTGTATTACTACTAAGAGATTAATTGGTAAAAAAAAGTTTTACATGAATACCACATTTAAATATCCAATATTTACCCACATAACCTAAGGATATTCATTCAAAGCCATTCATTTCATAAATAAATTCTTCCTGAAAGAACTTCAGTTCCATCTGATTTCACCAAAATTTACATCTAAGGCCCCGTTTCCACTACTGACATTTCTACGACGGTAACTCTCTACCCGTGCAATGCTAGTAATGGAAACGTTCGAAAACGCCTACCATGGTAGATAGTCCTACTAGCATTGAGATACCCTTATTAGATCAGGGAATAGTGGTTACCGTCATGTCTTTTTTGCAATTGGAACGCAAGTTAGTCAAAATCCTGGTAAGAATTATGGGAAAACAGTTGAATCACGGATAGCGGTGAAGGATCGCGGCATATGCATCTAGGAAAACGTGGTTGGTGTGGTGTCTTTGTTTGGCTTAATACTTGATTTTTGTCTATGCTCAATGATGCTCCAGAGTTGTTATTACCTATGGTTTACATAATTTAATTATATTTTCCCAGCAATGACCGAACAAAAGAATTGCAAAAACTTTGCTCACGAGGAGACGGACTTGATCCTTAGGCGTACGCGATAAGCCCGACGACATTTGATTATAACAATCAATATAGATTCTTGAATAAAACTTCAAGTGCTTACACACTAGTGCTTACAATGTGCTACCATCTTTGCGCATTTCTATAACGATCGTCGATTTTCTTTTGAACTGGAATACTGGTAACCGCTATGTGACGAAAGCGGTGATTACAAGGGTAACATTGTAGCTAACTGGAACGCAGGTAGGTTATGAGGGCTGAAATAACCGTGGTAGAATGTCAGTAGTGGAAACGGGGCCTAACCTTCCTTTCCAGACAACCTCCGTTCCCTTTCCTAAGCACATCTCTAACTTTTAGTATTTACTGCCTGCCTTCAAGGTCATTAAGAATTCCTTTCCTCATCCTTCCATATTTATCCAATATTCTACCCTCTATCATACTTTACAACACAACATTTTCACCCAATGTGCCCTCCAACCACTTTCTTTCATTTCTTCCTTCAAATTTTTCCCATCCACTTTCATACCTTCAAACATCTCAATCAAGGCAGTAGAAATGTACTGGAGGAGGCATCTCAGCTATTTGAGAAGCCATCAGCCACCTTGGTAGGCACATATACGGGCTTGCTACTTGTGAAACTCATATGGACAAAGATGTCTTTGCACAGAGTAATAAAATGGAGGACAGTAAACCTCCATTAATGGACACATCTGAATAACAGGTAGTTTTTCAATCCCTGGCAGCAAAACATGGAAATTTATGGAACTAACACCTCCAAATAGTGGAAACTCACAATAATGGACGTGGACAACAGAGAGATACATTTTTACTTCAATTACTTCCATTAACAGGAACAAACTATGAACTATCATGGAAACATTTCTCTTCCCCTGAACAAAAGCAAGTATGTATACCTAACAAACTTTTCCAGAAAAATACTTTCTTAGGAATTAGGGAGCGATCTGGTTGTCTGTCGACTATTACATGCTCCTGCCTGTTTCCTTTCAGTACACTGATATTTATCTCTTATCTAAGTACCAAGTTTTCGATTCTTATTTAATTCCTGATAATGCCAACAGTTGCTCTATAGATGAAAAAATGCAATAAATATTTCATTACATCACTTTTTTATTATAGGGATGTATTTTTCAAAGATCAAATATTTCAAAAAATAAAAGTTTAATGCAACATATTAAATACATCTCTGTTTTATATCATCATAGTTACCGCATAGAAAAGCCTGTCCTAACTCTGAGCCTCACTAAATAACGGACACCTCTCAATAATGGATAATTTATACAATCCCAAACATGTCCACTATTGAGAGGCTTGACTGTAGTTAGATGAATAATGGAATTTATTTTTAAAATTTGTCAAAGAAATAGAGGAAAGATCACAAATAAAAAACAAGCATCAAATAAGTATAAAGTTGAAAGAGGTCAAATTCAAACCAGTTTTCGCAATAAAATTAACTCCCATGGGAATCAAATGCATACCACCCTTTAATTAACCTGTGATGATTAACCTACATGGCTGCAATGAAATTGAGGCACTTTTTCATTGTTATTTATATGTTTTAATACCCATACAGTCTCAATACAAGGCTGTATAAAATGCAATGTTTTGCACCAAGTGTTCGGGCCCTAATCTTTCCCAAGCACCCCCATTCTGGATTCATTGTCGCCCATAGTCTAGCAAGCCAATGCCTCCTCCTGTAAATTCTAACCTCCTTAGGCTCAATAGCAACAAGTAAGATGGAAACCTAATTTTAGATTTTCAAAATAATTGTCATTAAATAACAGATTTTTATGAGAACACCTGTTTATACCTGTTTATTCATAATGTAAAATATGAGCTCTCAAAAATGATTTTTGACAATCTATCAGGATTCTGATATAACTTAACAGTGAAGAGAATTTTGACATAGAATTTGGTAGTATATTATTAGCATCATATTTGCAAATTTATAACTTACCTGTGGAGTAGACTGCACCATCAGATTATTGAACCCAACATTGGAATGAAGAACACCAGAAGGTGGATGTGAAGGAGGCAAGCGGCTCCCTAAATCGACAGAGGGGGGGAATGGCTGATGACTGTGCTGATGAGGTCGATAGTGGTGGTAGCTTGATGGCATCGGAGAAGGAGGAGGAAGAAGTGGAGGGGCAGATGTCACTGGACACAGTTTGGTGCTCTTAGTGGAAGTCTCAAAAGAACTTGTTGAGGGAGTAACATGACTATGATGAGTTTGCTGAAAAACAATTTGTCTGTTCAGAGTCTTCGTGGATAAAACTTAAACACAGGTCAAAAAACTATTCTTTAAGAAATTACAGTGCAATCTTAATCCAACATTTCCTTTCTTGCACTAAATACTACAAAACATTTAGAACACTGGCATTATATGATAAAAGAAAACAATAAAAAACTTAACACAAAAGTATCATTATTTTATTACCTTGTCATTGATTTCTGGAAAAATGGTGCTGAGATTAAAATTTGTTAGGGTGCCAGATGACAGGTGGCTACTGTTCCCAACTCCTGATCCCGCAGATGCACTCTGATGAGACAAATGGTTTCCTCCAGATGCTGGTGCAGGGAAACGAGGAAACAATTTAGATACCTGAGGCTCTGAACCATTCTGGGATGTAATAGAGGAGCCGTCCATTGCGTGACCACTGGAATAGTGTGTGGCAGGGTTGTGATGGCGATGATTATGAGGATAATGGTGACCTATGTACGATGAAGCACTGGATTCCATTGGGAGAAATGGAGGGACTGGACGTGAATTGTGACTAACTCCACTGTCTTTAGTTACTTGCTTTGCTCCTCCTTCAGCACTACAAACAGGTTTTGAAGATCCAACTTGCACTGCTGATGTGATCCCACCACACATTTCTGCACTGTTTCCACCGGAAGCCCTCATTGACATTTTTCCTTCCTGAGAACGACATGAATGACTTTGGTTCTGGTTTATCCCAACACTCCCAATAGATGGTGAGCTATAACCAATGGATGCACAAACATTTGACAAAGATGAAGTTACTGGACCACTTTCTTTGGAATGAGAGAAGGGTGCAAAATCCATGCAATTGGAAGATAATCCTAAAGATGAGGTGTGATTTCCACTCTCAACTGAGAAGTCATCATTATTTGCAAAACTTGGAGGTACATGTGAAGGGTGTTGATGACTATGGAAGGGAGCTGGAGCAGTGTTGGTTGAATAATTAAATTTATCACAACCTGAGTGATGGCCAGAACGAAAGTTATCATTTGCGTCCCTATGCTCCTGAGCATTCTGTTTTGAATGATTTTGTGGCAGAGAAACATTGTCCATATTACTGCCAATGACATTACTATCAACAAAATCGGTGAAGAGATGATCGCCACGCCCACCAGGAATGGGGTATTTATGAATATCCATCCCATATGTTGACATTTCAACTTCCGGCAAACGTGAATCTAAGGCAACAGTTGACAAACTTGGCCGAATAAGTGCTTCAGCAGAATAGCTGCTTGAGGACTTATAATTTGCAGTGCTTCTAGTATTGTCTGTTACTTTGGTCATTTCATTAACGGGCCAATGAACACTGTTGTAAGGGGGGAAAGGAATGGGAGGAGCATGGAAATGAGTGGGATTTGAAGAAACTATTGAAGGAGAAATCCCTTGATTAGTGAACGTTTGACTACCATGGGGAGGAACACGTGAATGATACATTTGAGGAGACTCTTGAAGCTCTTTGCTAGCTATGGATCCATCCTTTTTTCCATTTGACTGCCTGATATTTCTCCGCGAAGTTGGTGCTGTTTTATTACTATCACGATTTCTACCTTTCTCAGCACTAGGCCTTTCATTTTCCCTTGTTTGAGTTTGATGACTTGAGTCTTTCACATGATCAACCAATTGACTAACAGATAGGAAACTACTTCCTCCATATTCATGGTTGGAGGAAGTGCTCCTTCCATCCCTATTTTCTTTAACAGAAACAGCACTTCCACATCCCACTGTATTTGAGTTAGATGATTGAACTTTAACATTACTTTGCTTCCCTGGTTTTGAGGTGCTGGGATTGGACTCATCATACACTGGGAGAAATCCTTTGATGGAATTACAAGAGCCTAGAGCAAGGTCACCAACTAGAGTAGGAAGTGCAGGTAACTCACTGTGAGAGCCATGAACATAGCTGGTTGAAGAACTGGTCATTTTGTTGTAAGTGCATGAAGTTAAATGATTTTGGTGTGCATCAGAGGGCTTTGACTGCAGATGAAGGATGTTTTCTCCCACTGGTCGGCTATGTTCAGATATACTGGGGCATGATTTTTGAGCATTTCCACCAGTACCCGAGGCAACAGATGGAACACAACTTCTATCTAACACACTATTACAACCAAGAGAGGCATTGGAAGATGATACGTAAGGCATTTCACTCTGATTGTGGTGAGTATAATAGCCAGAATTAGAGTTGTATGTAGCACTTCCAAATGCATCACGTACATGATCACCACTTCCAGATTCACTATTGTGAGCATAATCAGAGGAGGAATGTATAGGATCAGGTGCAGTCATCCAATTGGTCACTTGCTGTCGAGGCTTTGGTCCTTGTCCTCTTGTAGGAGTTTGTTTGCTAACATCTTGTGGCATGGGATAACTTGATAATGCATTCATTTCAGCACTTGCATTATTATTTCCCATGGGATACTGCTGATATAAATTTGTGATGTCACGGCCATCAGGCATGGTTGATTGAGGGAATGATGACACATTGGAATCTGACACTTTCCCAGTCACTGGTGGTCCATTTTCCCCTGATGACAAACCAAGGGAAGTAGGACTTGATGAATAGGCATCAGCTTTCCCATTCATATTGCTCATTTGAGGATCAATGGATGATGATGGTGCAGCTGACATCGGTGACAGTGTGGTCCAAGAAAGAATGCTAAAATTTGATGAATTATGAGCCACTGAGAATGACCCGGGCATTCTTGATGATATATTTCCACCATGTGTTTCAGACAGCACAGCTGAAGATTTCTTGGTCATCATATCTAATTCTTGTTTTTGGGGCATGTAACTTGGCATATGAGAAGAATAATCATTGAAATTATAACTATAATTCTGATTATTTAACTGATCCACAGAAAATATATTGTGTGACTTAAGTGACTCAGAAGTATGGGGATGCATATTACTGGGATTCCCATGGTTGTGACCTTTGTGCTCAATACTGGAGTCTTTCAGGGTATGGCTACCCTGCAGCTGAGTAGAAGGAACAGGTTGGCTGTTCTCCTTTGGACTGCAGTCATTCAAGGATGGTGTCACAGAATTCAAGGAAGTAGAAGAAAATACTGGTGCAGGCAAAAGATTTGTTATTACATTACCCTGATGATTATGGTATGCATCTGAGTGGGTAGCAGAGAGAGCAACACTAGATGAAGATGAAATCTTTGAACACACTGTTATTTGAGACCCTGGAGCAGTAGATGGTATAGATACAGGCACTGTTGATAGTGAAGAATTGGGAAATGAGGCAGTAGAAGAGCCGAGTGCTGGTGTCATGGAACTAGAATACATGGGAGTCATACAGGATGATGAACTATTGGTGTATAAGGCATTTGCATGAGGTGGGTAAGTAACGGATGAAGTAGAATATGAGGATGATGTCATCAACAGTGGAGCAGAGTTGGCTGAGGAGAATGAAGGAGATGAATTAGTAACAATACAGGATGGCAAAAGAGAGTTGGCAATAGTAGAAGGAAATGATGTTGTAAAAGAGGAGATGGAGAAACAACTGCTTGAAGATATTGGAGGTGGAATGGAAGCATTGGGTGGGTTTGGAGGTGCATAGTTATTAGAGAAATTATGTTCACGATTTTGAGCCTCCTTAGATGCATTTTGGGGTCTTGTTCCAGGTTTAAAAGAATGATCAATGCGCTGAAAAGTTAGATTTGCCTGATTTTGAGGCAGATTAGGCACAGACACACTATGTTCCATTGTTTGTATTCCCTGTCTCAAACCTCTGTTTGAGCTCGAATCCCCTGTATTTGGCGTGACTGTTGTGCTGGTAGAAATGGATTCAGGTAAATCTGTTGCACTGCATGCTATGTGAGGTAGCTGGTAAGAGATATACTGCTGATCAGATGAGAACATTCGGTTTTCCATATTATTTTTTTTACTATTCTCAGTCCTACCACCTACTTCAAATGGCTGACAAGGTTCACCATGAGACTTATTAGAAACAGACGTGTCTCTTTGTCCATTGTTCTGAGAAGACATACTGACTACTTGGTTATCTTCATGAGGAATTTTCTGAGTTTGGGATGAATGACTTATGCTACTAATACCATTTCTATCCTGGGAGGGAATGTTTTCATTGAGTGTTCCAATGCATGCACCATCACTTTCCTTCGATGAATTGGACTTCGATGACAAAGATTCCATTTTGGCTGCAGATGAATCTGTTTCTTTACCTTTACTATTCTGAACCACACGTTCCTCTGCAGCCAACTGTGGTGATGATGTGGGAGGCACATAAGGATGAACTTTGGATGAAACAACTTTCAAAGAAATATCTTTGGAGGGCGTAACTTGCCTTTCTTCTAAATGAATATTGGTTTCAACAGACCCAATCCCATAATTATGCTCTTCTGATCTGGGCACAAGAGAATGTACAGTATTAGCTGACTTCAAATGCAGTATTGTAGATTGGGAACAAGGGTTAGAGGAGGTCAAAGAACTTAGGATGGAATGGGTGGAGGAGGATGGAGAGTTTTCCTCCAAGTTGCCCAGCTGAAGAAATGAGTTCCCACAGCCTCCTGAGCTGAGATCGTTGTCTCCACCACCATTTTCCATGGATGCTAAAGGTTGGGAATGATGATTATCTGAGCCTAGATCAGGAGTTTTACCAGTAAGAGTCGAAACCAAAGGAAATGCAAGAAGGAAGGCTGCAGTGGGAGAAATGGACTCAGAATGACCAGATGGTACTTGAAGTGAAGCAAATAAGTCACTAGAAAATGCTCCTGGAGGCAAAGAGCTCTCATCCATTGTATTGTTTCCACAGTTACTATCTCTTCCCATTTCTTTTCTGTAAGAATCTTCAGCATGAGTAAAACTTTGAGAGGATCCAAAGGTAGGGAGAATCGAAGACTGTGAATCATCTTTTCCTTTGAGTTCACTGCAACTTAAAGTACTACCCTTATCAGTCCTCCTTGGTGAATCTTCTACACTGTGAGAAATGGACTCCAAATTACAAGGAGGTACAACATTCTGAGTGTCCACAAGACTGGTGTCAGTATTTTCTTGTGAGCAATGTTCTGACGATGGGTATACTGACAAGTAATTCTCTCGGTCAACCTTACTAGAAAGGTCTACCATCTTATTTCCATCACTAGATAATCTATCCCTTTCCTTAGGATGAATTTCAACCACACCACCACTTGAAATAGATTTGAGTGAGTGTTCTGGCACAGATGTTGAAACAGATGTGTGATTACCTGAACTGCAGCCATTTTCTACTGATGAGACAGATGCATGACTACCTGAACTGCAACTATTTTCAACCATTTGGTCACTTGCTTCTTTCAGAGAGTTAGTTTCATCCACAGAAAACTTCTCCTTTCTAGAAGAGAGATTATCTTTTATGGAGCCAACACTATCACAGCCACTAATTTTCTCATTCATTTTACATAACGCATTGATACTGTACGATGATACTGAACCATTCAAAGGATATGTGGTATTGCTTATTTGTTCAGAATTACTAACGGAGGTTCCATCATTTTTGGGCTCAAGTGAAGCACCATTTGAGGTCTCCTCATCTTTTGCACCAAGATCATCCACACCACTTTTCCTTGCATCTTCAGTCTTCCTTTTTTTAGCATGAATGCTGTCCTCTCCACTTGCTTCTAGCATTTCCCTTTTCCTGCTGCCATCAACACTATCATTAGCGATTGCATTGGAGGACACAGAGGCAGTATTTTCAGTTTTTTCAGGTGATGATTCGTTCTCTTTGACTACTGGAATTTTATTTTTGGGTGGAGTGTCTTTTTGAGAAGGGTCAGAAACTCCTACCTTGACCTGAGGTGAATTTTCTGTCAGTGATTTGTTGTTCTTCTTTTCCACATTTTTCAAAGTTGCTCCCTTGCTGGTCTTAGAAACTTCACCATGAACACTCACACACTTCTTCTTGTTAACAGTTTTTCCAGCAGCTTCTGACACTTCTTTACTGTTGGAGGATAGCTTCTGCTTATTTCGAGGTAGAGCTGGTATGGGAACTTTTTTCATCTGTGAGGGATCACCAGGCTGTGAACATTTGACTTCCCTCAACGAGTGGCCCAATGGCTTAATACACTGTGAATTAGATGCGCTGGAACTGAATGCAATGGGAGCTAAGGATTGATTTGTCGCAGAAACTTGGGACGAAGAGCTCACAATGAGCTGCCGAGGTTGTGCTACAAACTGGGGAGCAGGTAAAACAGGAAGAAGACTCCCATTTGACGCCAGAACAAACGTAGGACGAGGTTCCAAAGTGGGAGGGTGAGATGCAACAATGGCACTGGGCTGGCCATTAGTGACTGGGCCACGGCTTCCATTATCAATAACAAAGCAAGTAGATTGAGGTGGATGCTGAGTGACTGCCCCTAACGTACTGGCACCAGTAGTTCGTATGACAATTATTCCAGGCTGCTGGTCAGAACCGACAACATGAGGGGGCAATGATGTCAGTATGCGAGCAGAGTCACCAAAGAGTTGACCAACAGGTATTGAGGTACCACTTTCTTGAGGACGCCTATCAGCACTGAGCACCGGGATTTTTGATGAATCTTTATCGGCGTTTTGAAGGCTGGACCTGAGTTTATTTCCTGATAATGACGCTTCAGTGGATGACGGAATCTTTGATAATGTCGACGGATTGTCGGTCTTCGTTGGCGACTTATTCGGTGGACCATCTTTCTTAGAAGGTGATTTTGTGTCCTTTTTTGTAATTTTCACCTTTTTTTGGCTGGAGCCTAAAAAATAAACAGAAAATACATCAACAATTTAAAACACCAAACCAAAACTAGGATCTAGTGCAATCACGCCTGGAAGTCAAATCGCACTGAATTTCACGCAACTTCCAAAGAGGGTGCACACCATTGTAACTAATTCACGGACATTCAATGAAAATAAAGCTACTGGATGATCTCGACACATTACTGCTGAGATTTTGCTGCTGTATAAAGTATTCTGCTATTTTAAAACATACTTTTCGAATTTTTCTCCGCTTCAAGAGCTTGTTCAGCATCTTTTGGGGATATCTTATTGCTCCACCGAGGTATTTTCTCTCCGAGAGGGGAGATAGTAGGCGGCTCAGGAGGAAGAGTTATTCCCGCATCACGCAGTAGTTTGGCCAACTGCTGCACTCGCAGCAACAAAGCTTCGACATACCTCTGAAGACGTTTGATTTTCTTGACTGCACGACAAGAAAAAAAAATTGTGACAAAGCATAGAATTCCTTGATCACAATACAGGGTTCCTAGATATTAACAGACCTTGTAGTTTGCTGGCTCCACTGAGCAATAAATCAGAGTTTTCCTTTTTTAAATCTCTGATATAAGCAGCTGATTTCTGAAGTATGTCTACTTTGCTGGTAACAATGGCAGGGTCATGATTTGGAAGAAGGCTTCCCAAATCATTGAAAGACACATTCAGGCGTTCACGACGTTCACGTTCCCATTCTCTGTACTTGCTGGAGAGATGTAAACACATTAAGATATATCATATTATACATCCACTACAAATCATCTACATTCGAAACAATAAAAATATACCTCGATTCGGAAGTTTTTTTGCCCATCGTTCACTATCGAGACACCAGCTTCTCTCTCTTCTTTAAAGATTATCTACACGCTCGGCACGGTAAGCATGCATTATTGGCAGTAAATAACCCTGGATGCCAACATTTTTCAATGGTACATAGAGCTCAAGCCCTTAAATAATAATAACAACATAGAAATTTTCTATGTTATCCATACGAGATCCATATTGTCTGAAATTACTTGAATGACGAGGAGCGCACTCTACGAGGCGGGAAAACAAATTGTAAGTGCCTGATTTGATATCTCATAGCAGGGAGAATAGTTTAAGGTGTTTATGTTACTAGACTAAAGTGTACACTCTCTAGTTGAATTTATTTGTTATTTTTCTGGTAGTTTAACTTCAGGAATACCATTGCCGTATCTTCGTAAATTGACCTAGAAAATAATATTATATTAAACCTATGGGAAGACACGCCAAATATTTATCCGGCTTAAAGGCTATTTTTTCGATACAGAACTCCTAATCGTAGTTAAATTCATGCGGAGGACTAAGTTGGTCATCTATTTTTTTCTATTCATTATCAAATTTAGAAAACTACTTCACGCTGCCATTGAATATATATTCAAGGTCCGACAACGTTGTCGTTTATTTACAATAAATATACTTATTAGTTATTATGAAACCTCTGAAGTTTTTTCCTCATAAAATCATAATTTAGAAAATTATGCCATTCGTCAAAATAACTGCTCGGAAACGTTGCCGAACGAAATATTTGAAGACTAATTTTTCTTGTGAGATTTTCACTTAACATATCGAGCGAGTACTTCCGGAAGAATTGAAATCATCATCGCTCCTACGTATACATTCACAGAAATGAGAGTGTAGCATAAGAGAGAGAATTCATATCTTATATCCATGCTGAAAATTAATAAGTAAAACGATTAAAGAACTTATATAATTGCCTCTTATAAAATTAATCAAGCCTGCAGTTTTTACAAATAACTTTTCAATAATTGAGCTACAATAATTCCGTTTTAACGAAGGAAATATATTAAAGATAGCTTTTTCTTAAGCCATAGTCCACATAAATGGCATGTGGAAGCCCAGTAAGCAATTTCATGACCGTGTTCATGAGTAAAAAACAATAATTATTCTTGACACTCCCGCGGTATAATATCGAAACACAGATGTTAATTTTAATGTTTCATACAAACACTAGGGGCGTACCCGTCGCAGTCTAGGAATCTGACGATACGTGAAAGCACGTAACCGCACGTAACTCTCGTAAGTTAACCCTTTCCAAGTGGAATATATGTTTTGCGTTCTTTGTTGTTGTCGTACTGTTTGTTTTTGTTTGGATACAAGTAAGAGATAAGCATTTTTGTACTCTTAATGGATTCTTCTAACTCCTTCATTAGTATTTATTTCCATTGACACTTCGTTCATTGAACTGTCGACGCAGCAAGTTGTAATTACAGTACTTACCGTAAACGTCAAGTAAATGTTTTGATCCGGAGAAATTGTTGATGCATGACATTGAGTCGCATGCCATTAAAGTTAAGACGTTATATCACCTCGTAGTAACTAATTGTCAGGTGTCTTATTAAGTGTTAATTCTATGTTGTATTGAGGAGCGGGCGTAGTGCGAAAAAGTGTGCCGTGTATGTACGAGTGTCTCCAGCTGCAAAATTCGCCAGTGATGATACCCCAAAGATGCATGAACTATTTACTCAAGTTCTAAGCAAAAAAGACTTATCAAAGGTGAGTTGTGGGGAAATGTGTAGGCGAAGGGGATGCTCGCGTGAACGTTGCATGCAATTTTCATCATTCCTTCTGATATGCATTTCAGGCTGGTGACCTATTCACAGTTGCGGATCAGGAAATTGTTAACGACCTGACCGAAGTAATAAATAAAATCTCTGAAATTACTAGCTTGCCCGATTATTTAAATAATGACAATGACCAGAGCGTAGTGGAAATTTGTATCACCAGAGTTACATCTGCTATCAGGTATGATAACGTCGCCTAATGTTATGAATTCTTAATATCTTGTACATGTTGAAAATGTCACCGGTATATTGTCTTGATGGTCAAGGTGACCCAAATTTGTTTTAATTTATGGGATTCGAACATCGTCAGAGCATTACATGTTACTATGGATTATACGTTATATTTCATGGTTGCAGGGAGACCGGTTCTATTGAGAAACATGCTGCTGCGTTGGTGGGCCTTCTTGAATCATGCCTTAGCCATAACCTGAAACCTTCCCCTAAGGATGAGGATCCACCTCATGCCAAAATCTCCTCGGATATCATTTCTTGCTTATTTTTGGTAAGGTTTCAATAGTAGATGAGAATTACTTGTATTTTGTTCTTAATTTTTTTTTTGCTATTCAACAGAATGTATATTTTCTCAGAATTACAGTAAGAAGGAGGTAATGAAATGTGCCTTACCCGTGGCTGTGAAATTTCTGCATAAGGGTAATCGGGAACTTTCCAGGAATATGTCTTCATATCTTTCACTGGCTGCTATTGAAAACGCTGATCTATTAAGTCAACATATTCAGCCTATAATTGACTCTATCATCTCAGGTCAGTTTGTGAAAAGTGGGCTGTGAAAGTTCATTTTGTTTCCTATTGACACCTGAGATATAAACAACCTTATGTCAGCTTACCTTTTATTCCTATCATAGTTACTTGTGGACTTCTGTTGGTTGTAATTATTGTTAAGAAACATAGAAGGCATGTTAGTTAGCTTTAATCTTAATGTTGCATTAACTTTATTGCATATCTTATTAGGTAACTACGCTTTGGCCAGGGTACTGCCACAGGTTTATGCTGTGAATAGTGAAGCTCTTCATGAACATACATTGGAACTTGTCTCTCTTCTTCCCATCTGTGAAAATGCAGAACGTCTTGCTCTTCTCAGCCTATTTGCTCTTATTGCAAAGAACAAACCTGCAGTGAGTATTCTGTTTCATGGGCATTGGTTTAACATAAATAAATAATCCCTTTTGCTACTGTTATTAGTTTTAGTTATATTGTATTAATTATATTTTTCATCTAGAATGGACTTTAAAGTATATTTACATGTTTAAGGTTTTACTGCTGTTACTTTTTGTGGTAGGCACTTTGCCTGAATTATCAATACCAAACCTAGTAGGCAGGCCGATTTTTTTCTTATTTTTCTTGAATTGCTAATTCTCCCTCATTTTATGCCCTTTCTTCATTCATACGCTACATCTGCATACATTCCTATTTCAATGCCCCCTTGCATTCCTTCTCATTTAACACTCTTCCCAGACCTTTTGAAGTCACCTTGTTCACATCAAATCATAGGATGGATAATAAATTTAAATAAATTTTATATATTTTTGGTGGTAGATTTCTATTATACCTCTCTACTGAACCAACAAAATACAGCCACTCTCTGTTTTACAAATATGTATCCCTCTGAACACCTGGTTGCAAATGAAAAATATGATATAAAGGGCAGTGTAATAGGTAATCACCCTGGGTAATTTTGGTGATGTGTGAATTTCACATGCCAATAGCCTAGTATGGGGTGAGCTCTACCTTATAAAACCAAACTTCAGGTTAAACACTGAGTGAATGAGTGGTTGTAATATGAGGCTTCACTTTAAATCCTTCGCTGTCAGCAAATTGCATATTGAATATTAATGATTCTATTTATTGAAAGAATGAGTTATCAAATGAAGAAAGAAATACCACTGTTTATGTGACTTATTTGAGATTTTCAGAATCTGGCGATGAAACTTTACTGTTTAATAGTGTTCACAAGACTTTTTAAGCAGTTTGCATACTTACTTACTTAGGCACTCGCACACAATCCTTGATTAGTTTAATGCTGAAACATCTCATTCACAAATGGAGAGTGTATCCGCATTTACTTTGTGGAAATGGTTGATATCTGTGTTGAATAAAAAGATCACGTAAAATTTCCACACGTTAATCCCTTCCACACCTCCGACCATGGTTTTGGCACATTATGCCATGACCCTGATGATGGATCAACATGTATCTCATGTATAATTAATGTGCATACATGAACTTTGGGGGATTGGGTTTGTGTGGTGGCTAGAGTTCTGGCCTCTCATCCCAAGGGCCCAGGTTCGATTCCCTGCAGTGGCAGATTTTTCGGTGGCAAACCGATCCCTACTTGAGTGCCTGGTAAAGGGCATTTCAGGTTTAGTACTCTGTCCGTTGGATGGAACGTTAAGCCATGGTCCCCTTGGCACCTGTCATTAAGAGTAGGCTAATGCCGACGCTGGGTTTCTCTCCATCCTTTCTCCGTTCTCTAAAAAATCCTACCATTACCCAGTTACCCACCTGTCTTAAAAATGGCACAAATGACCTCAGCTGTTGGTTGCCTCCCCTGAATAAATAACTAACTATGAACTTTGCTACTTGGAAGAATTCCTTGATTTGTTTGTGTAAACCTTTGGAAATAAATTGAAGTAGCCAATTGACAAAATTATATCACAATAAAGGACATGTATAGTTGGTCATTGGTATTTATTTTTTTTGCAATATGTTTTGAGGTGATTCTAACTGGTTACTTGAAATTCACAAGATAAATTACAATGCTTCTAATCAAGGATTCAATTTGTAAGTGTATTGACAATGAAGTGGGCTTGTTGGCTGTGAGAAGTTTTTTTTAAGATAATAACACCAATGCCAACAGGTTTATTATGGAAGACTCTTGTATCAATGTTTCGGTTGACTATGGTCAATGGGAGATAGGTTTGAGTGGCACTTGTCCAGGGAAGAAATCAGTGGTGGGTCACTGTCTAAGACCAAGTGTGTAAAATTATTGATTCAGATCTTCTCAGACTAAGATAAAATGTTCACTCCCACAGCATTGCTCACTTTGCTTGTATAAAAAGCTTTGTCATTATCCAGAACTTTTCAATCCAATCCAGTGTATTACTTTGAGGCATAGTAGAACTTATATCTTGTTTGTGGGTGTGAGATACATATATATTTCGGCAGATTTACTAGTGGAGGGTGTCCTATGATTGGGCTGTGCTTCATAGTTTAGTATCTTAGTTACTTTAAAAAAAATGCTAGTCCAGACTGTCTAGAGTGTCTTTTTTCATCATAAATCTCTGTTTGACTTGCAAGGGCCTCCAGAATCATTTTCTCCACTTAAATCATGCTTCACTTTCAGCCATATATTCAGACATCTATAAGCTTAATTTATGTTGCTAAGGCTACATTTTTAACAGAAAATATTTTTGGCCTCATAAGTAATTCCAGAGTTTTTTTCCTCTTCCTTCAATTTTTCTTCTTTGGCTACTTGGGTAGCTTATATTATTCAGGCAAGGCGACTGACAGCTGAGCACCATTTAAGATAGGTGGGTAATTGGGTAATGGTAGGAGTTTTCAGGGAAGGGAGGTAGGGTGGAGAGAAACGCGTCGTCTGCTTTAGCCTACTCTAAACGAAAGGTGCTAAGGAGACCACGGCTTAACGTTCCATCCAACAGACGGAGTACTGAATCTGAAATGCCCTCCACTAGGCACTTAAGTAGGACCGGTTTGCCTCTGAAAAATCTTGCTGCTGGGAATTGGACCCGGGTCCTTGGGATGGGAGGCCAGTACTCTAGCCACCACACCAACCCAATCCCCTTGGTAGCTTATAGTTCTATCAAATCTTCTTTTGGTAATTCTTCCACTCGAGCTTTAATAAGTTGTCTACACCCTTTCCACTTATAAATTCAACTTTTTGCCATAAGCTCAAGTTTTTCTCTGATTTATTCTGATATGCTCTCTTCCTCAAACCCTTTCTAGTACTTTTTTCTATGTACATTCCTTGCCCTCTTCATTCACTTCATCCCGATCAGCAGGTATGTTCCATATTGCCTGCAAAGCATTATACTCTTTCCAAGATCCTCTTGATGTTTGTTTATCATTTTCTCTTTCACCCGTAGCCATTGTGAAGGTGTTTCAAAAATATTATGCTTTGAAATTTGTGAGCCCCCCCTGATCTGATCCATTGGCTGGAAAAGAAATCTGGTAATGTGAGTCATAAAAGCAACTGTAACATATTGATGTGTATTATTTTACATAGTAATGTGGATGACCAGGAGCATTTTCTAATATCAGTAATACTTTATAATGAATACCCTTGGTCAATCAGTAAGCTTTCACTTCATGAATAAAGCAGTGCGCAAACCATTCTTTGAAAAGGTCTAGGGCCATCAACATTATGCTTTTTGACCAATAATAATACTTGGGCAAATTTGTCTTACTCTCTTTCTCAAAAGTCTATGAGTTTTTTGCTGTCCATGATAAGGAATGGTTTCAAGTTATGTCCTGAAAAATTTCCCCTTGAATGTTAGTCTATCTATGAGGACTTTGCAACCATGGGTACTTTTATCCTTGTTATAAATATTTATACAATCCAGTGTTTTTCCCAAAGAAACCTATCTCATCAACATTAACATTTTGTCAGGTAAGGCATCCTTATTTACTAACAACATGTCCAACGCTGAAAGCTTCTCAGCAGCTTCCTCAGGCAGCCTTCCCACTTATTTTCTCTCTGTGAAAATGATTTTTCTCTCTATGAAAATGATTGTGTTTTGAATCAGATAGCATTGAAATTTAGTAATAATTCTCACCCTATTTTTTTAGATCTTCAAAGAGATTACATTCTTTAGCCTGGATTGTTAGCTGACATGAAGGAATCTGTTTTGCATTTGTTCCTTCATCCAAATAACAATCAGCTTCTTCACTTCTTGAATCGGTCCTTTCCTTTTTTGAGTTATCATTGTTGCTTTCAATGGTGAACTACCTTTAACAATTTCTAATATCTGATCACTGTCCTTTAGTATGTGGCTCACCTTTGATGGGTTATATTCCTGTGTAAAATAAAGTCCCCATGTGGCCAGCTTAATACTGTTTCACAATAGCTTATTTTTATACTCAGTCAAAAGGCTTTTCTTTTTTCATCTTACTGCTCAAATTACTACAATTTTTTTGCTGGCAGACACAGGCTTTATCAGAACATGTCAGTCAGCACAAATGTAAATAATACAATAAAAAAGCCAATGCTGATGTAAGAATCACTGAATGTGTCAGCGGTCAAATAGTAGGTAGTCAAAAAGATTAGCTGACTATTCAGGCTAAAGTTGGAGCACAAGAAATGTCCCCGTGTCAGGGGATGTGATGTTACATTGTTGCTCCAAATTTGGTGCGCATTGATTAGAGTAACTCAAAGTGATATTTCCTATAGATTGTATTGGGGTTCTGTGATAACATACAGCAACACTTGTTGCTGTATGTTATAACAGGGAGGGTACAACTACAGAGCAAACTTGTTTGCCCTATAGTTGTACCCTCTTTTAACCTAAATATAAACCAGGGTGTGGGGTATTACAAACAGTCTGTATTATTTGGAATAGGCAACCAGGGAGTCACATGGTATATACAAACACGGATAGTTCACTTGTTTGGTGTATTTGAATCGCTTGTTACAATCTCACTCATTGTTTTCACTTGAGTATTTCTTACCTGTCTTGAGCATAGAGCCCCTGGATGAGAAAAAATCCATGGAAAACAATGAGTGAGATTGTAATGAGCAATTCAAGTACACCAAATTCACAAACAATTTTGTTTGTACCATGTGACTCCTTGGTTACCTATTTGAGATAATCCTGATGGTTTCAAACACAAGCCCCCAAAATTCAAGTGGCTCACCCTCCATCTCAAAACCATGCTAAGCCTTTTGGTTCCTCTATGATGGACCCCACCTCCCTTCCCCCACCTCCCTTCCCCCACCAACTCCTCTCCAGTTTATTCTAGTGTTCACTGTGTCATTTTGATGTTCCAAGCTCCAATGTAGTACCATTTATGTAAACCCATACTTAATTTTGTGGAAGAAATCATTTTTTCCTCAAATGTGGATGTTATTTCATAGTGATCTCATTAGGTATCTGGTGTTTTGCTTTCATTTTACGCAACTGAAAGCATTATTTTGTTTATAAAACTTTCATCACTTCCATATATGTTTTAAGAGCTTCTCATGGAGAAAATCTCAGTCAAAAGTGTTCCTGTTTATGGAGTTACTTTGCTATTGATATCTATGTAGAACAGGGTGATTGGTCCATTTTATTCCCAAAGATTTTGCCTAAAAACAGATAAATAAATCCCAGTGGGAATTTAATTAGGTTGTCATTGTATGAAAAGTTGAACAGGCTTTTTGATGAAATTAAGCCCATTTTATCCAGTCTTGTCATTGTGTATCTGCATTCTATAGTCATGCATCTCTGAAGCATGGAGATATGCATAGTGAACATTGCAATGTTCAAAGCAAGAAAACTTACCAAATGGAAAATTTACTAAATTTTCAGGTGAAAATAGCTCCATTTCAATTTCCCATGTTCCCTCTCTTATCTTGTAATTAGTTTCTTTCTCAATCGTGGAAATTGCATAGATGCAATTTCCATAATTTGATGCTGCCATATACTGTGATTGATTTTTGTAAATTGACAAATACACTTGTTTGTCCATTCTTATTAGTAATGATGAGATTAGCTTTGTAATGGTATATCCCTGCCCATTTGTTATAAATGATTTGAAAACATTTTAATTACAGTTGTTGGAACCTAGTGTGCCTCAGTTGTGTGAACATCTGTGCGCTGGTGCAACTGCTCCCGCTGCCATGCAAGTCTTCCTTGCTCTCGCATCATCCCGTCCACATATTCTTGTCGACCACTTAGCTCAAATCAAAGGCGCTGCTGACTCTCATCCCAACACTTTGTGCCTTGCTGCTCAAGTTGTATCCTCTGTGGGGAAAATTAGCAAGGTGAGTGTGTATGTCATTTTTACTTCATGCATATTGACTTTTCATTTTTGTTTTTTGAAATCTTCATTATATGCATATGTTTAAGAGACCTTGGTAGCCCAGTGGCTAGGGCATTGGGCTGTTACCAGAGGTCCTGGGTTCAAATCTGAGAGAGGCCTTCGGACCTGTCTAACCAAACCCAAGCTGTGTTATTTTCTGGATACCAGACCTTAGGTACCAGGTACCAACCAGACCAACGTATGGGTTGAATACAACTTGATGTATTCCAGAATGGCTTTAGATTGTCACTCTGTTATCTTGTAATTGGTTTCTTTCACAACTGTTTTAAATATCCTTGTTTTGCGATGTTCGTAAAGGTTCATATAAAACGTCTTTTTATGCATGTTTTCACCGGAAATCAGAAGGGCTTTTTATTATTTATGTCAATAATTTTACTGATTTTCTTTCTGGAAAACCGTTGTTGTGTAGATTTGGTTGTCGGATTGCTGGCTAACTTTAATTTTGATGACTGAAGTAAAAACTGGGTCTCTTCACTCATGTACAATAATGTACAAACTCGACTCTACTCGATACTTGCGAGTACCTACAACTTGCTCGAGGTTAAAAAGTACTAGGAATTGGTACTTGGTCAATAAGTACTACTCACACATCCCTACTAGAAGAAGAATTTCCCAAAGCTGTGACCTTATAGGACAGAAGGTACGAAAATCATTTGCCTCTGCTCTATAATGTTACAGCTTAGGTAAACTGTTCTTCCGTTAAATGTGTGACAGTTTTCTGTGAAATAATAATGAATTCAATGGAAATGTGTGCATGTTCTGTGCTGTTATTCTTTAGGAATAAATATGTTGAAGAGAACTGGACTTAACACATTGACTTAACATTTTCTCCAATGATCACCCCCATAAATGTATTTATTTTTTATTAAGTCATTTGTTGATAAATATTTTATCAATAATTATTAAGCAATGTTATAATATCAATATTATAATATTGTTTGAAAAAAATTAAATTATGATACTTGGGAATCACTGTTTTTTTAAGCCAATGGGTTAAAAATGTAGTTTGCTATATTATAAGGTTAGCGGATCCCTAACTCTGAGTTTTACTTTTTTCAGGATCGTGCTGAGGAAGCATTAAATTTTGTCTTAGAACATTTGCCAAAAGCAGATAGGGGTAGCCAAGGAACTCTTTTGAGAGAGGCTACACTTCTTTGCACTTCATACCCCAGTCTTTTCACGGAGCGAATGCTGGCTGAAGTACGACAGGCAAATACTAATAATAGCAACAGTAGTGGAAGCACAAGTGATGCATCATCCCTTGCCCAAAGGCCGCATAGTCATACCCCCCAACCTCAAACAAGGTGTGCATTATTTTTTTCCCTATATTCCTGTTGTTTTTTTTAAATATGTGACACTTAGCATTTATTTAAATTCCACCATAACAGGAGCTTTAGGCCTATTCATTAAACTAATTTGGGTTATCCATGATATTGAATAGTGATGTGAATGTCATTTGGTAGCTTTTGCAAACTGAGCTAATTTCATCTAGAAAGAATATTTGTGACAGTTTAAGGCTTATGGTGTCAAATTTGATTCCTCTGTTAAGGTGAATTTCCTCCAGGAAAAAATCCACCTTGATCAGGATTCGAACATGTACCCCCTGATTTCTGGCCAGAGACTCCATCAGTTAAGCTACCAAGACTTCCTTCTTTCATGTTGAAATCTATCAGGGGTCCGAGTTCGAATCCCTTTCGAGTTCAATTTTTTCCTTGCGGAAATTCAGCTATTGTGCATTTCAGTGGGTGACTCTGCTAAGGTATTTGCAACTAGTTTGCAATCCTTGAATAGGTTTAAGTAATCTCCTGTTAAGGCTTGAAGGAGAGTGTTTGCATTTGTCCCCTTGTTAAAGTTTTCCCTTTTGTTGTGTTTTTCTTTGTAGTGGCAGCAACTCTCAGCTTGTGAATCAGATGCCTGGTGGTGTCACAATTGTGAAAGTGAATGGGAGCGGCAGTGGTGGAGGCGGGAGCAAGCAAGATCTATTGCAGCTTCCCAATCCATCCACCCCATCGTCCGTTCTCTTTCACCCGGTGGGTGGACGGAGAGATGGGGCCTTTCCCGGCACAGTCTCTCGGTTACCCCTCCACCTCCACCCATACCACACCCACCTGCACCAGCATCCACACCCTCACACCCACGCTCACAACGGCCACCCTCTCCTCCGTCCCATAGCACCCCCTCCCCCATCCACTGGTGCTCCGGCTCGGCCCAGAAGTGCCACAAGGCTTGGATCTGCGGTTCACGTCAATCGGAGCATGACGCGGTTGAACATTGGTAAGCTACCTTTCTCTGCTGTTCAGGGTGTCGAGTAAGTGGGAATTGTATGGGAGTGTTCTGTGAAAGTGGGAATTATTTCAAGAATCGAAGAAAATATTCATTTCTATTTCCTTTGATGATGCAAATGCATAATAAGTGTTTGGATAGATGCTTATGCATGTTCTTGTGTTAAATGCTCTATGATGTAGGTACAGTGGAAGCTCGTTATATCGTGCTCCCAATGGCTGGAAAATCACTCGCTATAGCGAGCATTCATTAAATCCAAAGGTGATGTATTAAACCTCCCAATTCCCACAGTTGTTCTTACTTTCTGTTTTTCTTGCATTACCATGCTATTAGAAACAGGTAGAAGGGCTGTTTTCGTGCACAATTGCATATTTATCGATTATTTGTGGATCTTCCAAATTAATAATTTATGCTTTGCTGAAGTCTATGAGTGCTAACCAGTACGTCCATTGCTTACGAAATTTGCCATAATGATTCACAGAAATACAGCATTTTTCGGCTGTCGAAAATATTTCTTGTATTATTACTTCTTTCTAGCTGTTCCTAAAATTCACATTCAGTTATCTCTCATAAATTTATTGAAGCAAGTATTTATTTACACAAGCAAATGCCTGTCGGTTGTGCTGCACATCATGTGCCGTACTAGTGCTGCCATCTGGAGGATCTAGAGCGAATGGAGGTAACTACCGTGAAATACTATTGCCGAGGATTATTGATGCATTCACTCAAAATTGTATGTATCTGTGAAGTCAGGAATCAAACTTGTTGAACGGGATAAATTTTAATAATTCGCATGACATTGGCCCTGGAAATATTTACGAAAACATTGAAAAATATGCACATATTAACAATTGTACCAGAAAACAAGCATTCTCAACTTCTGCTAACAGGAAAAATAATCAAAACCAGGATTATAAGGATATAAATAATTCTTTGGCAATGGAAAACTGACGACTTCGTCATGAGGATAAAAAGCATAACAAAACAAGTGTCGGAACTTTAGCATCACATTTACACATGCTACACATTAATAGCACAGTACTTTCAATTTCTATTCTCGGCTGAAAAATCATTCAAGCATCGTCTGCTTCAGTCTACTGGCAGTTGCCGAAAGCACAAACCCTTCCACTTCACTAAATTTGCTAAAGTCATCAGGGGAAGCATCACTGGCTCGGTACACAGCACTAAGTATCCTGAGAGCTTTAGCTGCTGTGCTTTAGCTCTAGTCAGCATAGGCACTGCTTCTTCCGAAAGAGAACTAATTTTGTCATCACTTTCGTATCTTGCTGAGTTAATCAACTCCACGTCCGTCAACTACTCCTGCACTGGCAGACAAAGACAGGCGGGATGAACTCCACCCCTAACCTACACCACCGCTCTCTGCTGTCGCATGATTGGCTAGATGCTTGTCCATCTTCCATCCATTCTGCTCCTATCCCTCCTATGTAAACTTGCCTTAACAAAAGAACAACTAAAAATTGCGAGCGTGTGCAAGGTACGCCAGGGCCGGCTGTAAATCGTCAGTGTGTCGACTTGATTGGACTATAAATAATGTAGATATGGCACAAATATTGTATTCTAAGTTGAAGTTGACTAATAATGCTACTAAAGTTAAATACTATGAGTTAATTTGCACTTTGCAGTCCATCACCTTCAAGAAATATCGCTCATAATACCGAGCGTATACCGTGGCAGGAGCTTCTTGGCCTCAATATATCCATTTTCTTTTACATGTTAATCATGGGCCTTTCGATGGTACATGGCCAATCACTCATTGTTGCAAGATTCTCGCTATATGCCGTACTCACTATAATGGACTTCTACTGTATTTTAGTCGGTTTAAAACTGATAGAATAGGATGTGCTTGCATAAACAATTTTGGCTGTTAGGTAGCCTATGAGATGTAGCATTCAATATTATTTAATGAATGAAATAAAGTTTTCTCTGGTTTCTCACCAAGCTATATTGTTATTAGGCACTGACATTTCAATGATTGAGTCCAGAGGGCAGTGTGAACTCTGATGACAGTGGCAGACTTGGTCATCAAAAAATCTTGCCTAGTAATGATATCACCTAGAGTGAAACCAGAGAAAATTTTATCTAAACATTTCCTGGGAAAACTTAAATATTTTGTATGATAAATATATTCTATTTTGAAGTGAAGTATTATTTCAATGCCTTCTAATATTTCAGGTGGACCCTCTGTGGGAATTGTTAATGGGGGAGGTTCATCAGGAGGAACATTGAGTGGTGGTGGGGTAGTGATAGGCGGGAGTGGTGCCAATGGGGGTAGCCGAGTGGGGTCATCTGTGGGCTTGCATAAAAGTATGACCCGCCTGAGTTCAAGTCAGCAGATAAACCTAGGAGGTGGAAGCAGTGGTGGCGGCAGCAGTGGTGGTGGACTTGTTTCCATCCACCACCATCAAATTGTAGGGGCTGGTGGCAGCAACCGGAACAGTGTGGCAGCTCTTGGCAGTCGGCACAACCTTGTTCTTCAGCCATCAACCATTGTGGGGCTCCCTGTTAACAACCATGTGTCCAGTGGTGGTGTCACAGTAACCACTACTCCTGGCACATCCAGTCCAACCAAAAGCATGAGGTTTGTGCATTTAGTTAGAGCCTAGTGAAGAAACCTATCACTGTTTGTATTGTTAGCACAGATAAATACCAAAAGTCACTGCAAACGATAATTTGGAACAGGATTGTGCTACCTGATGGCGATGATTAATCTGGCCTTAAGGTCAACTGTTTTTCCTGGCAAACAATAATTCACCGTTTATAAGGCACTCTGTGCCTTATAAACGGTGCATTATTGTTTGAAATAATTTTTGCATTTGTGCATCTACAAATATTGAGGAAAGCCTGATAATTTTGAGGAAAAGATTTATGAAATCATTAGTTGAGAATTAGAGCTGAATCACTTAAGTGGTTTGTAAAAATTCTCATTGTGCATGCCCTTTGATTGTTCATTAGAGTTCTCAGTTGAGTATCAAGGTTAGTGATCAGAATGAATGATTACTGATCATATTTCTTTTTCCCAATAAAGTGGTGGAGGCAGCCTCAGTGGTGGGGCAGGGCTGCTAAGAGAGGAAAAAGAGTTGCTGGTTTCATTTCCTCCTCTTCCTTTGCATCATACAAATCCAGCTTCAAGAGGAGACATGTGTAAGTCACCCATCTTTCCATTCTGGGCTTAACTAGAGCTAATGGTAAAAAAAACAGTGCTTATATCTTATTTATTCTAAAGTTGTTCATTTTATTTTGCTGGTCAAAAGCAATTTTTTGACTAATTTGCCTTGTTCTTGGTGTCTCGCTTGAGCTATATGTCCAGAGTTGGACTTGAATGCTTTGGAGTCATATGTAATGTTTTTTGATAGTTATTTTCTCTTACTAATCATGACCATTATTTATACATCAGGTGGCTATGCATCACTCTGTTCCTTTTCTTTATATTATTTTTATGATCATTTATAAAAGTTAATAGTAAACTTGGAGATGCTATCCTTTTTACCATCCTGGATCTAAAATATATTTTCCAGAAAACCATTCCTGATAGAGGAGTATGTCAGTTTTGAGAACATAGGTGTCTAGAAGCGTATTGATATTTGTGAAAATATTAATGGCTCATTGGCATTTGATGCTTTTTAACCCCTCGACTGCACAAGACATTCAATTAAAGTCCTTCCCATCAGATGGTGGAGATTTGAATGAATCCACATTTTTAGCATGCTATTAAAAAAAATTCCACTAGCGTCTTCTTGCTTTCAATGTACTGTTAATAACGGCTAAAATTTTGATTTTTCTTCATTTTTTTCCTGCAGTGCCAACCCTAATTTCTGCAGCTCACTCATCCATTCATCGCCTTCATCACTCTTCATCCCCTTCACCCTACCATCCACACAGTGGTGGAACCAGTAGTCCTTTGAGTCAGTCAGGGAATGCAATATCAACAACCCCTTCCCACCCTCCCCCATTCTCACCCTCCATGATCTCCTCTTCATCATCTTCCTCTCCACCCCCTGCCATCCCCACTCCAACCCTTTCCTCCTCCCAAATGGCCATTGCACCTCCCCCTCCCCCACCCATTGTCCAGCATCGGAGGAACAACAATGCCAACAATACCAGTGTGACCATCATTTCTGCTGGGAATGGCCAGCAAAATATGCCTGCTTCTCAGGTAATCTAAGATGTTTTTCATCATTTCTTTCCTTCCCAAAACTTCTCTTTTGGTTTAATTCTGTGGTAATCAATTTTTAAGGCATCTTACATGACTGCAATTAAGGTATAAAAAAGTTTTGATATTAGAATTATATGGAGAGGATTTCGAATAGCATTTTTTCCATATGTGTCTCAAATATTTATTTCATTCAGCTTGCAAACCTTTGTGACTAAGCTACAAAGGAATCAAATTAATCTCATATGGGATTGTACAATTTTTCCTTCTCTGAAATCAAAAATGATTTGGCTTCATTTTAGCCGTTATGAGCCAATCCAGACCTATTGTATTTACAGTCGCACAGTGATATTGCATAGTGACTATAAGATCTTATCCTAATTATGATAAATTTAATCCTTTTTCCAGAGGATCAGTGTTTTTGAGCCATTTCCCATGAGAGATACTGTTCAGCACTTCTGTGAGAAACATCTTGACAAAATTAAAGCCTATATGGACAAAGTGTCAGTGAAGATACCCCCACCTGCCAAATGCACAATAGAGGGTATTTATTTGACTCTTTTATCTAGTTATTTTTTAGTTATTCTGCAAAAAATATCTTTTAGTCCTTATTTTTTAAAAATGATAGCTATATTTAGTAACGGTGTTTAAATATCAAAGAACTTATAGATTTAAGAAGTAATTTTAGTGTTTTTGCACCTTTAAGCACTCCTATAGCTTGGGAATAGTTCAGTAACTCATAAGTGAGATGTGTATGTGTGAAGTGAGCTTCTATAGACTCTTAGCTCACCATTGTACTAAGTAGACTTCTTTGGAAATCTCCTTAGGTAATATGTAGCAATATGTTCCCATGAGCCTATTTTGTTCCAGTAGCTTCCAAACCTTAGTCTGTAACTGGCAGCTTCAGGTAGGCCTGGGCGATATTGATAATTCAATATCGGGACACGATAATGTTAGCATATCGATAAATATCGGGGCACGATAATATATCGGGGCACGATAATTTATCGGGGCACGATAATATATCGTGGCACGATAATTTATCGGGGTCCGATAATATATCGGGGGACGATAATATATCGGGGCACGATAATTTATCGGCGCCCGATAATATATCGGGGCACGAT
Organism: Platycnemis pennipes; assembly: GCA_933228895.1. Lineage (NCBI taxonomy): Eukaryota > Metazoa > Arthropoda > Insecta > Odonata > Platycnemididae > Platycnemis > Platycnemis pennipes. Next base: position 123,336,328 of record OW121851.1, on the reverse strand, counting down.
AATTTATCGGCGCCCGATAATATATCGGGGCACGATAAGATATCGGGGTACGATAATATATCATGATATCGCGCCCCGATAAAATATCACGGTATATTATCACGATAAAAGATCGTGATATCGGAAAAATACAGCCGCTGAGTTGGCCTTCGCTTAAGCTGGAGCAAGTACGTTGGAAAACTTACTATTCTGCTTTCTACTAATTCAAATTCTCAACATTTCTCTCTCACTCTCTCTTTCAATTCCAGTGGTCTGGTAGTTTATAGGTGACATCATGTTCCAATTTTGGAAGGCACTGAAAATAACAGTTTGTAAATTAGTGTATGAATTGTCCGCTGATCTAAATATATCGAAACAAACTCAGCAAACAAACTATTAGGCTTGCTAGAATAATGTGATCTAACTTTAGATGATTACCAAAAGTAACTTTCAGTAACATGCATTGTTCTGATTGCTTTACACGTAGTAATGCCTAAATATGCTGTTAACAATTTTTCGGTAAAAATTATAATCAGTCCAAGTAATTTAACAGAAACTACCCTTCCACCGAGCCTCGTTGAAGCTTCACGGTTGATCAACGGTATTTACGGAATACGACCGAAACAGAACTGGTACGTGATGTCTGTCCCGTATGGCCCGAACTAACTGTGCGCGACTTGCTTCATAGCAGCCTGACCGGAACAGGTTGGTGATCAGACTAGCCACATTGCTTGTGCAGGCGAATTTTAAACGACAGAGAGACGCACAGCATATTGATTTCGATCGCAGCTCATGCAAAAGTCGGCCGTGCCGCAGACATGCGCCCGCAAACTAAACGCAGGCCAGCCGCACGCAGGCACAATATCGATGGCGAGCCAGACTCACATTGGGTGCAGATCATCATCACATCTCACATTGATCATTTCGACTGCACACTATCTGCGGGCGGTCGCCCACGGCAATTCAGACCTGCAGGCAGCCATACGCAGACGAAATGTATATGTTCTTTCCTAAAGAGAAAGAACTTTTTTTCGTGAGCTGATGAAACTAATGTATTTACCTAATTTAGTCTCAAACTGCTGACTTCTACTGAAATCCTTCCCGAGAAATAAGATTTGGATTAAAAGACGCAAGGAATGAAATTAATATTTTCATAAATCCTCCGGAAGATGGAAATGAAATAGGATGACTATGAGGAATTCACTTCGGAATGTAATGACCTTGATCGTCTTACTGACCGGCAGCTGAAAGCGGGTGGTGACGTCAGCATTGGCGATGTACATCAAATGGACAATAATATATTTAGGCATACAATATATTTGGGCATTAGGTACTACATGTAAGGCAATCAGAACAATGCATGTTACTGAAAGTTACTTTTGGTAATCATCTAAAGAAAGATCACATTATTCTAGCAAGTAGAATGGTTTGTTTGCTGAGTTTGTTTCGATATATTTAGGTCAGCGGACAATAAATACACTAATTAGCAAACAATTGTTTTCAGTTCCTTTCAAATTTTGAACATGATGTCACCTATAAACTATCGGACCACTGGAATTGAAAGAGAGAGTGAGAGAGAACTGCTGAGAATTTGCATTAGCAGATAGCAGAACAGTAAGTTTTCAAACGTACTTGCTCCAGCTTCAGCGAAGGCCCACTCAGCGGCTGTCTTTTTCCGATATCACGATATTTTATCGTGATATTTATAGTGATAATATGCTGTGATATTTTATCGGGGCGCGATATCGTGATATTTTATCGGGACGCGATATCATGATATTTATCGTGCCCCGATATATTATCGTGCCCCGATATCTAATCGTACCACGATAAAATATCGGGCCCCGATGAATTATCGTGCTCCGATAAAATATCGGGCCATGATAAGACGATATTTATCGAGCAACGATATATCGTCGATTTTGAAAACTCAATATCGGATTCGCGATATATTAAAATATCGCGATATTTTACGATATATCGATATATCGCCCAGGCCTAGCTTCAGGAGTCCCAGCTAGAGGTTTAATTGGTGCCACTTTCAGAATATTTATTTTTCTATCAGAAGCTTTTCTGCATTTCATGTCAATATATCTAGTAAGTATTCAGTCACAAGTCCATTGAGATAATTGTAGATGTTTCAAAAATGTTTCACTACAGATACTGTAAGCTGCAGCTTAGAGAATAGAAGATTACCAGTGATTTATAGTTACCACATTCAATGGAAAAATTAAATTAGTATAGAATAAAGGAAGAATAAATGTAATCAGTGGTAATATATTGAATTAACTCATGAATACTCATTTATTTTCTGTATCATGTGGACTTTTGGTACTACAGTAGAAGATTGATAAGATGGAATGTGCGGGACCCTGTGCATTCTGGAATAGGGTAGTTTCTTATTATTTTTTTATTGATCGAAAGTTTATTATCTCTGGAGTACGTATTCTAAGCCGTTCAATTTTTAAATGACATTAAGTATTTTTCTCATTAATAAAAAGTGAAAAAAATCAATGGCGCGAAAACGCGACAGCAAACTATTGGATTCCGGTTAATCCTATGTGTGACGTCAAACTGTTTCCTCTACCTGCCACCAGGTAGTGCTGCGGACGCTTCCAAGTAGATGCTGCACTCTGTTAAAGCTTATGAACAAGTATTGGAGGCATATTTATTCTGTTAATTTTTTATAATTAACTTTTATTTATTTATTTAATATTACTTATGCAGTTGATTAATTTAAAATCAGTTAGTATTCCTTTCACAAGCATACCGTGTAGTTCGCCCATTGCCGCACGACCTTCACGCCATGCTTCGTCGTAGCAGAAGACACCACAAGCAGGACGTCCTTGAGCCTATGAAATGACTAATAATACCATGTTTAACCGAGAAAACTTTTCCAACTTTGATAGTCTTCACAGGCTAATACTAATAAATATTCACTAGAGCTGAGGGGCCCTGAAATACAATGGTAAGTTCAGGAAACGACTTTTCCTATGCTTTGCAATGTAAACTACCTACCTGTTACGTCAGCAAGAAGGCAGCGCACCCAGCCATTTCAGAGCTTTTTCAAACGATCTTAAAATTAACATTTAATTCTCTTGTAAACTGGGAGTTTTGAAAAACAAACATTTATATTAACATCAAATTGATTTAAATAAAAATATTAAATATAAGGCTTTTCATTCTTAGCTGATAGAACAAACTTGCTCATCAAACAAACTTTTGGTCTAAAATTTGTTGTAATTGGGCTAGTCCTTTGGGCCATGAGTATAAGAGCTATGTTTTCTTGCATCCGGTGTTATGCTGAAATCTCTGTACTTGCACCGCAGGCCGTGTTGTGGCAGCGAGCTGAAGATGCACTGCCTGCATTCACTCATCAAGAGTGCATTGGGATACCTTCACTTTACTGCCATCAGAACCACTCGTACACCACTTTGTTCAGCTCATTGCTGATAGGCCCTAGTAAATTTTTCTTCGTAGGGTCCAGCAATGGAATCAGATTCCACAACAAATTGCAGAATTCTCTCGCTCTGTACCTTCATGACATTGGTGGTTGACTGCCCTACAGCATACTCTCGATGTAATAGCGAAACAGACCATGATATATTTTTCTCAGGAATTCAACATTTTTCTGGAGAGACAGAGCCACTTTAAGCCAACCACTGCTTGCATCATTGAATGAAAAGAATAAAAATCAGACCAAAAAACTAAGGTTTCTTCTGCTCAACAAATCCTCAGGTTAAACACTGACAGAAAGCAACTAGCAATTGGCCCTAGATAGTGGAAAACTCTGGGATTGACAGAGGATAGTAGCTTTGCAAGTTGGTAATTTCAGTGCCACTGTTCTTTTACATGAACCCTGAATTTCTTAGATACATTGTGAGCAGTTTTTTTAACAGCCTGCTGCATGTACATTGTAAACTTTTCTCCGTCTCCATCCCCCTTGCAGGGATGTGGGGAAGGATGGTCATCATCATCACCATCAGTGGTCAACAATCCTAGGATTGGCTTGATGCAGCTTTCAACTCGATTCTTCTATCAGCCAACCTTTTCATTGCGATGTAATTCTTCTCTTTCACATCCTTTATCCCTTGTTCCATATATCTTGCACGAGGCCTCCCTTTGCCATTCTTCCTGTCCACTTGTCCCTCGACAATTGTCTTCATCAGGCTATCATGTCCTATGATGTGGCCGATTAAGTTGTCCCGTTTTCTTCTTAGGGTATTCAGAACCTCTCTTTTCTCCCTTGTCTTCTTAGGACTTCCTCGTTACTTACTTGGTCGATTCATTTAATCTTCATTATTCTTCTGTAGCACCACATTTCGAATGGTGTTGCCCTTTTCTTCTCCGCTGCTGTCATCTTCCATGCTTCACTGCCGTATAGAAAGATGCTCCAGATGTTTGTTCTGTTGAACTCTTTCCTTACTTCTACGCTTGTATTTCCAGCTGTAAGTAGATTCTTCTTTTCATTGAATGACCTCTTTGCATGGGCTATTCTACTATTTCTTTCTTGCTTTGTCGATTGTTGGTTACTCGGCTTCCTAGGTAACAGAACTCTTTCACCTCATCAAGTTTTTTGTTTTCCTAGTTTGGCATTGGTTTTGGCCTCTTCTTTCATGCCGCTCACCAATATCTTAGTCTTCTTATTTATCTTCAGCTGATATCTGGCCATTGTCTTTTCCATGGTTACTAGAATCTTGTTCAGATCCCTCTCTGTCTCTGCTATTAGTGCTATGTCATCAGCGAATCACAGCATGCTTATTTTTTCTCCGTGGATAGTCACTTCAGAAGAATTCTCTTTGATTTCATTGATGGTTCTCTCGATGTAAACATTAAAAATTACGGGAGACAGTGCACAGCCTTGTCTCACTCTTTTCCTTATTCTTACCTCTTCACAGCTGGGTGCAGATGTCATCAAAGCTGCTTGGTTTTTATACAAACTGTGGATAATTATTCAGTCATTGTACAAGACTCCAATTCCCCTCAGAATTCCAAGCATTTAATTCCAATCTACGTTGTCAAATGCCTTCTCTAAATCCACAAATTCAATGAATATCGGTTTGTTCTTCTCCATTCTCTTTTCTATGAGCAGCCTCAGCCAATATTGCTTCTCTTGTTCCCTTTCTTTTCCTGAATCCAAATTGATCTTCATCCAGGAACTCCTCTGCTTTTTGTTCTATTCTACTGTATACGATCATGGTCAATATCTTCGATGCATGTGTCGTCAGGCTTATATTCCTAAAATTTTCACATTTTTCCACTCTCTTCTTTTTGGGAATAGGAATGCTGATATTTTTCTCGAAGTCCCTTGGAATTTCTCCTGTTGAGTACATGTTGTAGATGGCCTTGTAAAGATGAGTTAATGTCTTCTCTCCTGCATTTTTAATTAGTTCTGCAGGAACATCATCAATACCAGAAGCCTTATTTATCTGAAGGTCCCTAACTGCTGCATCGAATTCCAATCTTAATATCGATGCTCCCATATCATCCTTTTCCTCTTCAATTGTTTTTGTGCTGAGATTTTTTCCGTTGTGTAATTCTTCCAGATATTCTTTCCATCTCTTCACTTTGACCTCATTTTCAATCAAAATTTCTCCATTCTTGTCCCTTATGGCATTGTATTTTGCACTCCATTCCTTGAAATGGTTCCTCACTATCCTATAGGCAGCTTCCACCTTTCCAAGTGCTTGTACATCTTCGCATAAATTTTTCATCCACATCTCTCTAGCTTGCCTTACTTTGCAACTTATTTCGTTCTTTATAATTTTGTAGCAAACCTGCCCTTCTGCAGTTTTCGTATTCTTGCTTTCTTCTTTATTCAATTAAGTCTAAGACATCCTCCATATCCATGGCTTCTTCTTGGCAACTTTTCTTCCTCTAAGAACTTCTGTTCCTGCTTCATGTAGTCCACATTTGATGTTTTCCCAATGCTTTTCCACTGATTTCTCATTCAGGTCCTCTCCTATGGTTTTTACCACTGCTTTCTGAAATGCCAGCTGATATTGTGTCTCCTTCAGTTTTTCTACCTTCCAAATGTTCTTCACTGTTTTCTTCGATTTCTTGAATTTTAGATGGCATTTCATCATCACTAAATTATGGTCACTGTCGATGTCTGAACCCAGGTAGCTTTTGCAGTCCTTCGCCTGATTCCTGAATCTCTTCTTCACTAAAATATAGTCTATTTGAAATCTACCTCTGTCTCCTGGCATTTTCCACATGTATCTTCTTCGATTGTGATTTTCAAACAATATGTTAATAACCACTAACTTATGTTGTGTGCAGATCTCCAGCAGTCTTTCTCCTTTTTCATTTTGGTTTCCCAATCCATATTTTCCAGTTATTCTTCCATCTTGACCTTCGATGATGACTGCTTTCCAATCTATTAAAATATTTAGCTTTTCTTCTCCTCTTACATGCCTTATTACTTCCGTGATATCCTCATAGATGTCTTCCACTTCTTCGTCTTCGTAGTCCAACGTAGGCATGTGTACTTGTACCACAATGGTATCTGTAGGCTTGGTCTCAATCTTCACCATTATAATACTCTCACTGTACTGCTGGATGCTCTTCACACGAAGTCCTATACTCTTCCTGAGCATTATGCCTATCCAGCATTATCATTCAGTGATCCAATGTGAATAATTCTATAACTTACTCTCCAAAAGTCTACTTCTTCCGGCCATCTCATTTCACGGATTCCAAATACATTGAGGTCGATTCTCTGCATTTCCAACTTCAGGTTCTCCAGTCTTCTGCAGGTCCGAAGTTATCGCATGTTCCACATTCCTCCCCTAAAATGTCTATCACTCGTGACTGATGTACTCTCTCAGGTAGTCCCGGCCTGGAGAATCAAATGGGGGACTATTTTACCTCCGGAATATTTTCCTCGAGAGGGTTCCAGCATGTCTTGATTAAAAAGAAATGAGTGGAGTAGCTGCGACTCCTCAGAATTATATTGTGGTGGTTTCCCCTTGCCTTCCACATTGCAGTACTACAGCTGTTAAAGTAAATGTTACCACACCTGTAGTGAAATGAGTGTCGCTGTTCCGACCACTGTGGTCTCCACCTTCACTCATATGAAGAAGAGCTGCTTCCCTCTCCTCCAGGTGATTGGAAGCATAATTGTTGGTGGTCTCCCGTTGCTAAGTCACGGCATCTTCACAGGTTCTTTATTATTTAGAGGCCTACCTTACCCAGGGATAGACCAATATCCTCTTGGAATGCTGTCACTTTTTGTCCACGACTGCTTATTTGATTAGTAAACTCGCTTATCTCGCCGCGAACCTCTATATCTAGAGGTCAACCCACCATCCGCAACCTGGTGGACGTACTCAGTGGCTTTAAGCTCAGCCATGAGAAAAGAAAAGGATGGGTAGCAGAGGTAAATGTTTTATGTTACAGATGACTTTGTGCCGGGAATCAAACACTGGTCCTCAGGATGGGAGGCCAGTATTCTAGCCATCACACTAACCCGATCTCCTCCCCCCCGCAGTAAATGTATTCACGTATAAAAAATAGGATATGCTATTTCAGCTAGATAGTGGGATTGTTAAAATTAATAGCTCACTGCTTAGCATACATATTAGACAATTCTGATAGCATGTTTATTAATCTTCAGCATTACTTCTATGTTGCATCATTTTTTTTAAAGACTACTGCTTTGTTTTTCTTCAGTTAGTTTAATTTTCAACACATACTGTTTTTCGTTCCTAACAAAAGAGATATCATTGTGAATTAGAATTCTATATGCAGTTGCTATGAATAAAATTTAAGGTGTTAGGATTTCCCTCATGGAACCATCCCATAATGTCTCAAAATATTTAAGATATTTTGATGCATATTAAAATTAAAAGCTAAATTTAATGACCCAAGTTTGTTGATATTAAAGAGTCAAAAATAAAAACGTCTTTAAATAGAAATTTTTTTAAGGAAGTTATATATTATATAGGTAGTGGCTTAGAAATTTTCCATTGCTAAGCTTAATTTTTTTATCTTTGGGATGTAAACTAAATCTAACTAAATGTTTGTGAAATATCTTTTCTAAGAATGTTTTAATGTTATAGGCAATTATATCTATTGGTATCAGGTTGATATTCCTTAATTCATACCACTCACTTTTCTCATGTCCTGCCTCCTTTTTTCTTAAAATGTATGCTGAAAAAGCTCAAGAAATGTACTGCATAATGCTTCTTCTTATGCGTCTTCTCATTCCCTCACTGAACTATTTCCCCAAAATATAACAATTGGACTTTTCTCTTATCTGACCTAGACATAGAATAATGCATACCCAGTTAGAAAATATGGTCCGGAATCAAAGTCTAGGGCATGCATAGAATTCCCTATGTTCCAAAACAAATATTGAATTTTTTTATTTTTGTAATAATTTTTATTGCTGTGCTCACTATTGTGTAAAGTGTCCAGGTTAATGACAATTGCCTTGTAGAGTTACACAGTAGCTATTTTTAGAGAAAAAATTATTTAAAGCCAATGGGATAAAAAAAAATTAACTTGTTTTGATATCTAATTTCGTATGAAATGAGCTATTGTTTAAGGGCTGGAATTTTTAATTTCTTTTGTTTTCATACTTTGGTTTTTTGCAATCATGAAGTGCTCTTTATGTTTATTATTGCCAGTGAAAATCACTGTCTTAATGTGTGTAGTACGTAAATAATTTTTGGGTATCCTAGAGTAATGAATCTTTTTTCCTCACATAGTGCCATTCTCATTGCGGATTAATATAAATTTTATGCATCAGTAATACATGAAATGCCCTGAATGTGAATATTAAGGAAAGGGGATGTAAATTGGTTTATACTAAAATCTGGGTATTTAGGTATATTGACCCTGGGGGTCAATGTGACATTTAAACCTCCTTAACAGTTAGAACATGAGTAATATATGTATAAGACCATGATGGCTGTGCAATTTATGTAAAGTATCTAATGGTTCTGGAAGGAATTCCATTCCAAAGGGAGGTTGATTGAAATTTTATCTGTAGCCTAGTTCAGTAAATATCTAGTATATCTGCTCTCTCAAAATAATTAATTGGTGCATATAAAAGCGTGCCAGGCTGAACTTTGGAAATACTTGACATCCATTTCATAAAGAAAACACTGGTAATTTTCCACACTCAATATATTTCAACGACTCAATTGACCATGGTTTCAGCACATAGTGCCATTATCAAGGTTGATGATGGCATTATAAACCTTAATAATGGCACTGTATGCTAAACTATGGTCGGTTGAGTCATTGAAATATATTGAGTGTAGAAAATTACAAGTGTTTTCTATTTGAATTGAAATTAATTGGTGCTTTTAAATGGATTGCAAGTCAGAATCCATTACCCATGAATCATTCAGAAATTACATTCTGAAACCATTGTTGCCCATTCCACAAAGTATATTTTTTCATTTGAATTCATTGTTAAGAAATTCAGATGAAATAAATCAAAGAGTAAATTAATGTAGTTATGTGTTGATCAAATCATCTTTCATTGAAACAAGTCTGCATGTGGCATGTTATACATAAATGAGATCCATCTAATGCAAGCGAAATTCATGGCTCTATAATTAGTACCTGGCTTTATTTTTTTGTTTGGCAGGTGTAGGCATGTTTTTTTTCCTCTTTTAATTTGATAATTTGTGTTCCTCCCTGTCTTTTTGTTTCCATACACGTGTGCATGTTATTCGTACTCTTTTCTGAAGAGAGGAAAGCCAAGAAACTTGCAAAGCTCCACTTTGCGTGCCAGGGACGGGGGGAGCACTGCCTTTACAGTCGCACGTTTTTTACAATGAAGACTAGAAATCCACGTATCTGGATCCACTTGATGTTCTTAGCTCTTCAGGTAAACAAATTGCTGTTTATATTAGTCTCTAACTTGCATGAGTTGCTTGTATTTTCTGTTAATAAGGTATCTTGTATTTTTTTTCAAACACCCAAGTATACTGTATGCAATGAGGAGAGTATCTATGGCTGTGTGGGTTGTAAAAATTGGAGTAAAACCCAAAGCCATGATGAACAGTCACCTTTGTAAATCTCAAATTGGAAAAATAGATAAATAGGTTCCAAAAATACAATCACTTGGGTTTGCTGAAGATGAATAGTCACCCTCATGTAACACGCACACTTAATTTACGAGGTTTCCTCCTATGCCAGTGACCCATCAAGCACAATAGGGGGTGTGTGAGTATTTCTGGACTTTTATTTTTCTCTTTGTTTGACTGTCAGGTCTCTGGCATAGGAGGAATCCTTGCAAATCCTGTTTGTGCCCATGTTTGGGGTTTATGATGGTGGCTGTTCATCTTGAGAATTTTTGGATTTTCTTTACATTTGTTTGACTGTTGTGCCACTGGCGTGGGAGAAATCCTTGCTAATAATGATTTTGTTTGTTAGTGGGATTCACGAGATGCCTCTCCCTCATCCCCTCCTAGTGCCTATTTAAGATTATGGCTTTGGGTTTTACTTCAGTTTTACCAAGCATAATGTTGTGTGCTTTTTATGATCCAATTGGGTATTGTGTTTACACGAATATGTATCACTCTAAATTTGTATTTAAATATGTATCCTTGAGATGTATGTTTCTGGAGCTCTTAAATGTGAAGCTTAAATTCTAAGTTTTATCTGGTATCATGTGATAGTATTTTCATTTCAAATGATATACAATTGAGTATCTGCTGAGGTCATTTATAATCACATACTAAGCTGGAACTTAAGCACTTCAATTTACCAATATGGAAATAATAATAAAAAAGTGAAGTAATTTTCAGTAAGTGAGCCAACTCCTTATTTGAATCTTAAGTTTAACTTATTGTGATGTTTCTATGCTTTATATTTCATTATGAATGATTTTGTTTTGATAGTAAATGAGATCCCTCTTGGTATCTTAGATTTACTAATATGAAGTTTGTCAATAATTAGTAACACTTTATTCAGATTTTGTGTCCAGTACTCTTTACTGTCGATTGTATCCTTCTGATTGATATAATGATGTGAAATACTTTTAGTACTTGCTGTCTTTTGTCCCTGTTTCTTTTGCTTTTTCTGTGAGGTTCAAATGGAAGAACTACTCTGTGACTTTCTATTTTGTTTCACAGTTGGTAATGACCTTTTTTGGAATCTGTGCTTTTGTGGCTACATTTAGTGACAGAATGAAAAGTCTGCAGGGAACATTGGTCCATCATACCAACCTTGATTGAAATCCTCTGTAGTTGATTCATTTTTTCAACAGTTTAAGTGAAATGTTGTGAAGTAGCCAAAGTCTCATCATCAAAGTCAGTTTTAATTATATCTACAAATCGTTTTTATTTATATATCCAATTTGATTTTTCAGCATCATATGGGTAAAATTTTTGTGAGAATGTACAGCATTTTATAATCATGGACCAATTACACTATGCCATGACACCATTATCTTCAGACAAAGCCTATAATTAGAGATTTATGACGTAGGAGTTAGAATCCGAGATATTAAAAATGCGGCTTAAACTGGGTTAAAACAGAGGTTAGCTGAAGCCTTCATATTTACTAAGTGCCTATTTCATGTTCAGAATTGTTCTTTTAAATAATATCCAACTGGTGAATTTAATAAGCTCAACAAGTAACCAGTTTAGGCAGTGATTCATCTGTGTTCTTGAAAATTGAGTAAAATGAAGCTTTGCTGTATGATTCGTGAAGTAAAATATTTTCTTTGCATCTGGGCCCTTATATTTATAGCTACAATAGATGCAGGGGAAAAAATGGCCTAAACACGAAAAGATAAGCTTGGAAATGTGGTAGTATTTGTCCAATAATCCAACCATGGCAATTTCAGTATTAGGAAATGTATAGAGTATTTATTGCATGATATTTTTATTTCTGAAGGAACAAATTGTAGCATTTAGTTGTGCATTTATGAAAGCTTTTGACATTGCCTTCTCCACAGGCCAGGTCACAGTCTGCACTTAGTTCTCGAGATACCTCTGTCAGTAGCCTAAAAAACTGCTGGGATATACTCAAATGTGAAAACAAGACTTTCCTGACTCTGGTGACATCAGCATTTCCCTGTGCTAAGGTAAAATCTTAATTGATGGCTCATATTTTAAGATTATATTAACATATGCTTACTATTGTAAATGTTTAAAGAATCAAAATTTGCTGATTGTGTACCGTTGAATGTCCTAAAAGTGTCTCTCCAATTTTACTTATGCTAGTCAGAAACTAAGAGGGATTAACCTCAGTTACCCTGATGAAACATAAAGTCCAAAAAATAGATATTATCAAACTAGAAAAAAAATTATTCCTTAGAGATTTGTAGTTTTAAATCTGTTACCTCCTTTTGCTTCACATTTAAATCAGTTTGATGAATGAAGTAATAGTGTGTGTGTCTATAAAGTTTTTAATGACTGCATTATAAAATTCTGAATTGGTTATTCAGAACCGTTTTTCATTGCTGTTATTTTTACACCATTAATAAATAGACTTTTACCTCTAAAAATAGATAAGCTAATTAAATTGTGTGATAATAATTACATTAGTGTAAAATATTCAAGATGAAGTTGGCATAGTACTCCAAAAGTGATGACGCACCAAAAAAATGGGATGTTTCTTATATGAAGAGGACTTTTCTTTGAATTCAATATGTCTCCTAAGTTTTATGTTCTTATTGTACTTAGGATCAAGAATCCCTGCTGAATGAACTTCGTAATTCTGGATTTTTTGATGTATTTGAATATAATGGAGGGGCCCTTAGACAATGGGGCTGTTTTCTATGCAATCACCCAGATAGGGCAATTGGTTTCCTAACTGAGGGTGGAGCTCCTGTTATTGAGGGCCAGCTTCAGGAGAAGAAGAGGGGCCGATGGAGGCTATTTAAAAGGTGGAGAACAAGATATTTTACGCTTTCTGGTGGCCATCTTACTGTAAAAGGAACGGTGAGTTGAAATCTTAATTTTTTTTGGTTGCTCATCATTGGTGACTTAGATATTCCAAGGTGTGGGATTCTTCAAGCAATAATAACATTAATGTTGAAACTGTCTTGAACCTAATTTTAAATTCAGTGGACTCTCTCTATGAGGTAATAATTTTTCTCAAGTCTGAGTGAGTCCAAAGTAAAAACATAAAATGAATCCATTATGCAGAATTTGACTGGAAGGTACTTCAGGTCATACTTAACAATGCTGCAGTGCTAATTGGTTTAGAGAATGGTACTCTTGGTATTTCTTTATTTTTTTAAATTAAATGCTAGCTAAAATATGCTAGAACCAGGAATTCTTCCAAGATATACTTGATGATGCTCACATCAAAAAGTAACTCTTCTTTTAATCTGTAATTTTTTCAGTTTTGCCTATCAGTCAACTTAAGTCTTAACTGTTGTTGATACCTTTTTTATATTAATCTATTTACATTTAACTGTGCAGCATTGATTTATTAACTATCGTAGATTTGTTTATTGTGTGTGTGGTGAAGATCTCTTTCCCTAAAAATATTTAATTTTATTTCCTTAACGATTGTTACTCATTGTGATGTTTTTTTTTTTAACTCTTTGAAGCTTAAGCCAGAGTATACATTGGGCTCTATCTTTTTGCTTAAGGACCCAAATCCATGCTGAAACATTAGGAACAAACCATGGAAATTTGATGATAGATAATTGCTTGTTAATTTTTAGAAATAAAAGTTTAACTCATTTATACTAAAAATATAGAATTTGTTTATCAAAAATCATAATCCTGTTTTATTTATCTTAGTAATGATTAAATTATCTTAGTAATGATCCGCCGGCCCGGGTGGCGGCGGGGTAAATCCCTTGCCTGTCAATCCAAGGGTCGCCGGTTCTATTCCTGCACGGGGAGGTTTTTCACTCCCCGGGGCATGGATGTCTGTTCTTGTGTCATTGTTATCAGTTGAAGTACCCGATGTAAAGACTGCAAGTGTTGTTTTCGGGTCAATGATAAATAAATATAAATAAAAGTAAATTTCTGAAAAAATAACCAACCTGGTTATAAGACATCAAAACATGTGAATGCCCTGGGTTTCAAAGTTTTAAGGAATCAACAGCCGCAGTCAACATATTGACTGTCACAATGAATGATAATCCCTTTTTACTCACTTCTGATTGTAGTTTTATATTTTTGGGATAAGAGTCATTCCCAAAAAATCATAAAACATCATGACTGATGTCTATAGATGCTAAGGATTTTTTTTCCATTATTTCCTCTTAACAGAATGACAGGGAGGAAGTGGCAACTCCGATTGAGTTGCACCAAATAAGGAGTGTGAAGGTCAGCCGTGGTGGGCGTGGCGTTGGTCTTGGAGCACTCACAGGCAGCGGGGGCGGTGGAGGAAGTGGTGGGGGCACTGGTGGACGCAACATACCCAAGGCCTTTGAGATCTTCACTGGGGACCGGTCACTTGTACTAAAGCCAAAAGATGGACACAATGCAGAGGAGTGGGTGCAGTGGCTGTCCATAGCCGTTGCCCACTCCCAGGCGAGAGGGGGGGATGGCAGCTCCAATGCCTCGGGTGTTGCCAGTGGAAAAAGTAACTCGTTGCCTGCGAGAGGAGCAGGAATGAGGACTGCTGTTTAGTGCTATTGAATTGGTGAGTCTAAGGTCTAAAAATTTTCTCGTTGCAACATTCTATTTTTGTAGATTTCCTCGGTTACGTTAGTTTTCTACCATTTAGGTTAGGTTTTGGTGGAGGGCCCCTAACTATTCCTTTGCATTCACCTAAATGTTCTTTCCCTATTCTTTCTCTCCCTAGACCATTATACGTATATCAACTCTCTTCAAACTATCTAAAATACCTCTCATTTTCCTTCCTCTGCCCTGTTTCTTCTTATTCTACCCTCTGTAATTTTTCAGTGTCGCGAAGTACCTAATTAACTGTTCCACCATCATTCTCCACCTCCTAATATTTCATCATAGCTCTCTTCCTTCCCACACAGTGCTCAACACTACTTCATTCCATACATCACACTTTTACCAATCTCCACTCCCAAATCATCACAGTTTCCAATTTTCACTGTCATAATTTTTCACTATGGTCCAGGTGTCAGATCCTGACAAAGTCATGCTCCATATCTCTCTTCTGTGTAAGCTAAGCCAGGGAAAATCTTCTCAGAAGGGTCTACTCATATTTAATGTAATGTGAATTTTCCACTTTTTGACCCTCTACCTTGCTATAACTTTCCTTGATATTCACGTAGACCCCCCTTAAAATCCATATTACTGCAAGTGAACCCTCTTTATGTGAATAATTAAACCTTTGAGTGGCACATGACGATATATCGTCGTTTGCAGAATGTGCCAACGACGATATATTGTTGTCTATGAGAAGACCTGTTAAAACATTGTTAACTTTTAACAGGTTTTAACTCTTGTAAATTTTACATATTACAAGGATCTTTTAATAACTATGTGGAACAGTAATTTTCATTGTTAATTGAAATGATCAACAGCTTTGGTGGTTAAAATAACTATATGTCAGATTGAATTTTCCGAGTGCCACGTTTGGTTCTTACAAAACTGCTTCTGGTGTGACACGTTAGAAACTACATTGTCTATTAGCCTAAAACCAATTGACTTTGTTATAATATTTTGAACTTTGTATTTATGCTGGAGATATTATGTTTGGCATGTTCTTATTTTTTTAAATGCTTAGAAACTTTTTATTCTTTGCGAAGTTCATCATATTCTCAGTTGTTCCACAAATGATTCATGACATAACAAAAAGACGTTAGGTTTTAGTGTGGACGAGGAAAAGTATTTTAGAAGTGACGAGCATCTTATTCTTGGGTATTGAGAAAAGAAATCACAAAAAAATCCAGTTTTATTACTGTCCACTAACTCGATAGCCAAAAGCAATGCAGTCATTCGCAAGGGTCAATAATTTCCAAAGGAAAGCCCACAAATCATTGAGCAGTACATTCGTTACATGGGAGGCATTTATTCTTCGGATATTATGTTGTACGTGTATTTAGATGAGAGAAGATCATTAAAATACTGGAAGAAAATGGTCTTCAATGTAATTTCTAGAATGGTGCTAAATGCTTATATTATTTACAAATCAATCAATCCTGAAAAAAATATCAAGAGTAAGGTTTATGTCAGAAATAATAGTTAACATTGAGGGTGAATGTTTACATAGAAAGAATAATACCAGTCAGTCAACTCCCAGGACAGTATTGCCTGGAATATATGGGATAAGGAAACTGTCACAGCGGGGGGAAAAACTTAGTGCTATATGCAGTAGGAAAGCCGGTGGCCCTGTCCATAGATCTAGAACTGTGTGAAATGTGGAAAAGGTCTACATGGAATTTGTGTCTCTCATCATATTTGTGAATAATATGAAAATTAGTTATTTGATTTAGAATAGGGTTTGTGACGTTGTCATTGTTTTCTAAGTATGTGTACTTATATATTTTCAATAATTTTTAATGTAATTTTTAACATTTTTAAGCAACAATAGACATAAATTCTAGTTATTATTATTCAGATACCATGTTTCATAACGTTTTCAAATCCAAATGTTCACTTGTCTGCAAAAAGATTCACCTTATATACCTCCAATAATTTTGATAAATTCCCCTGAAGTTTATGCAATTTGCACTGCATTATTCAATCGAATATTAATTGAAAATTCAAGCAAAATCATACGGTATTATATTATCATTTCCTAAAAAAATTATAATATCTTATATTTATCAATGTTTTATTTCTGTAAAGTTGATATTATTTCTCGATTTATTGGTCAAAATTGAGAAATAAAATTATTCAATCCTGTAAATTCCAAATTAAACTATAACAATTTTGTGTCATTGAGAAAATCAGCAGCTTTTTTCATATTAATTTTGAAGAAAGTACTCACTCTCAAATGCAGAAGAAATCATGTAAAAATAGCAACAAATAAATAACGATTTTTTGAATAAAGGCCTACAAAATTAGCAAAATACCCATGGCATTTCTGGGAATACCCACCAAAAAATCGGTGGCACTCAGAGGGTTAAACAAACATTCTTTATGAAGACCTCATTTATTTCTCAATACTATTTATACCAAATTTGCTTAAATCTAAGATGAACCCAATTCTGTAATGACCCACTTCTTCTGGAGCCCCACAAGGGAAAAATTTAATTTTGGAGCTTCTACTTTGTTAATAGCTCTTATTATAAATACTTACCTTATTTTTCAGTAGACAACGTCCACCTAATGTATAATGTGAACCCCCAAACTAATGACATTCTTGTAACTTAGTTTTGTTTTGGGTGATACACCTCATCCTTTCCAATGTATAGTGAACAAGTTAATTTTTTTTATAAATATATACCTTTTTTTGGGATAGATATTGCATGCATTATCCATCAAAAATTACAAATTTTAGTCCCATTATGTGTACCACAGAACCTGAACTGATGCTCTCGTTTGTCTTTGTTGTACTTTTTTTTTTAAATCAAATGACAACAGTTTCTCACAAGTGAATAATATCTTGGCACTAATAAATTTTTTTAACTCTCTTTTTAGACCCAAGTGAAGGAAGAGGTGTTTTGTGTTGTCACTGCCAACTGTCTTTCTAAGTCATTCCAAATTGAAGTCTGTATGTTGTATTTGGTGCAGAATTTTTCATGTGCTTGTCCATCTTTAAAAAAATAATTTTTAGGCCATAACTTGACTTGCTCAAGTATGTATGTACCTTAAGAAAACCATCTAACTGTCATTACTCATGAAATTTTTTATAAATATCTATTGACATTGTTTGAAAGTTAACCATGATGATGTAATTGCTCATAATTTTATCAGCTATTGACTCTAAGAAATCAATGCAAATATTTATAACATAAGTTATATGTAGGCATCACATTATTTGTATATTTTTGAAATAGTTTATGCCAAGTTTGTACTTAAAATAAAATTTATTTATGTTACTTCCAAAACTGATTTATTAAAAACTGCGCATATTGATTTCAACCACATGTTTCGGTATATATATACAGTTAGGTTTTTGCCTGCTCAAATTCTTGCAATGCTTTCATCACTGCATTGTTCAAATCAATTATCAAAGATCTTTGAAAAGAATCATTGCCCCTTTCTTCCACCGCCAGATGATTTGCTTTTAGTTCTGAAAATCTGCTTCCGAAGCACCTTTTCTCTTTTAGCTTTCTTCTCTGCTTCTGCAGTCATTACCTTCCTATGCTCCATAATTCTTTTGTGCATATCATTCCTCATCTTCATTTTTTTATTATTATATGTGACCTTGATCCTCTTCATTAGAGCAGCAACCTGTGAGAATACAAAAATTTCCATATTTTCTTAGCAAAATGGAAAAACAATTGCAATTGCAAAAGGAATACAAAAACACAGATGAATAACCAAGGAATTACAGATTCGAGAAAAAATGTTTCCACTTATTCCAAGCATGATAGAACAATGAAAACATTACTCCTTAATTTTTACCTTCCATAAAATGCCACCCTTTGGTGGAGTTTATTCAAGCCTCTGGAATTACAGCCACATATTCTTTTTTATACCAATGAATGATGTACAGGCACTTCCAAAAAAAAAGTTAACACTTCAAGAGCCGAAATTTTTCTAAGTCTCGAGTTGACGGTGATTTGACAACGCTGCGTCACAGCTTCCCTCTGGCGGAGCATCGCAAAGTTTTAACCGAAAACAAACCCCCTTCCCTCCTCCCCTGTCCTCACCTTTCCCTGTTCAGCAGAAGGGATTACAGCACGGTCGGTCTTGTTATGCCCTAAAGAAGGGGGCTATTGTGGGCACTCCATGGTTGTTTCTTCCGACTCGCATTGCGAGACTGAAGTCCTGAACACATCTATACGCTTGCCACCGTCGCGAAAAAAACTGGACTAATTTCCAAAATAGCTTTCTTTGAGATATAGACTTGAAACTTCACATAAATACTCAGAAAAGATTGCTAATTAAGGAATAATGCATCATTTGACATGATTCTTATCTGTTAGCCAGATACAGGAGCTTGAACATGACCAAATTTCCAAATAAACACCTGAATTAATTTTTCCCCGAATGTCTTCCAAGTTAAGTTGATCGTGACGTTATGTGAGGAATTTGATTGAATAAAGAATAGCACAACACAACATATTAACACAAGACTTTGCCTTTAAATTACCAAAGTTTCAAATATTTTTGAAGCATTTTAGCGCAATTACGTTAAAAATGTCAGATGCTGTTCTCAGATAAAATGTTTACATAATATAGAGAATATCTAGCGTTTTTTTTGGAGAGACCTGTCAAGTGACTTATATCAGAGCACTCATTGAAGACTCATAAACACAAAATTGAAGAGAAATTAAAAATAAGTCTACGACACCGAAAAATACATATGATTTTCCGATTGTGCATCCGGGGCATGGCTCCGTGCGGCTGGGGCTGGAAGTGCCGTGATTCGCTTACTTGACTCGAGTGACATGGACCCAAGGCTCATAGATGAAAAGCATGTCAAATGATGTATTATTCCTTAATTAGCAGTATTGAATTTTGTCCAGCTTTTCCCGATTTCTGTCCACTATGCGACGGTGGCAAGCGTAGAGATATGTTCAGGACTTCAAATGTCGTTCAGCGTGAGTCGGAAAAAATGACCATAGAGTGCCCACCATAGCCCCCTTCTTAAGGATATGAGAAGACCGACCGTTCAGTAATCCCTTTGTTCCATCTGGTAAAAGGGTAAAGGAGGGGGGAGGAGGAAAAGGGGTTTGTTTTCGGTCAGAGCTTCTCGAGGCTCCGCCAGAGGGAAGCCGTGAAGCAGCATTGTCAAATCACTGTCAACTCGGGACTTTTGGCTCTGATGGAAAAATCTCGGAAAAATTTCGGCTCTGAAGTGTTAAATTTTTTTTGGAAGTGCCTGTACCATGACTATCTCCCACACAAAAAGAGATACAATGTAACATACAACAAGCAAGGACTCCAGTACATTCTCATTTGAGTTATCATTCAAAAGTATGAAAAAGCGACATTTTCAATTACAAGTACAATTATGTAATTAAAAATTCAAAAATAAAAAGGAATTCTTCTGACAATAAATTAGAAATTGAAATTAGACAAAAATTTGAAGCAGTAATTTAAAAATTTTCATCCAAATTTACTTCCAAGAAGCTCTACTGCTATACTTCCAAGAAACTACAATGGAATTATCAGGATGTCCACTGTAAAGCCATTTAGGAATTCCCTGCGTTTTCCAGGGGTATTGTTTCGTTTTCCAGGGGAATTGTTTCGTTTTCCAGGGTGCTCTCCAGGCCTAAACACGCATTTTTGGCTAAATATTGCTCATGGGTCAGTAATTATTAACTCCAAGAATCAGGATAGTTGGTTGAGTCATTGTGATGCTGTGTGTAACATCTTGAGATACTGCTATTTGCCATAAGTAAATAAAATTTGCCATTTAACGTAAGTGAAATTCACCAACATTTCA
This sequence comes from Platycnemis pennipes, assembly GCA_933228895.1. Lineage (NCBI taxonomy): Eukaryota > Metazoa > Arthropoda > Insecta > Odonata > Platycnemididae > Platycnemis > Platycnemis pennipes. Next base: position 123,315,931 of record OW121851.1, on the reverse strand, counting down.
CGAATAACTTTCTATTCGTGAAATTGAACATTATTTGGCTGTTATTGCAATATTTTGCATGAAATTTCACATTTTTTTAAACCACATTGTATCATATTTGTATCATCTGATATCAACATTGAATGATATTTTGCGAAAAAAACAAATTATTTAAGTTTCATTTGTATTTAAAGACACGTAATGAAAAGTTGTCATCCCATTTGGTGAAAAAATGTTTGCTAACTCATGGAGTGAAATAAATACATAGATAATTATTTTTTACGTGACCACAACGCTATCATCAGTCTGATGAAGTGCGTGATCATGATATCTGTGTGTGTCTCCCTAGATCGCATTTATGGTGGTGGGATGGGGGCGCATCGTTTTCGTTGCGCTGCCGAAATATGACTAGTATTTATCCTGAAAGATTCTTCAGAAAAGTTGCCATTCAAGCATTTGCACTTATGAAAGATGATTTCAGTAAGTCTGCGCAAAGTATTAATGGGACCAATAACTACGCTAGACAAGAGTATCTTAAATGTCATAGCGGTTGGACGAAGAGACAAATAAAGTTGTCAATTGGATGTAATAATTTAATTCAAAGAGCGCTCCACCTAAGCTTTGACTGACGGGTTGTAATTACTCCTCGGGTACATAAAATGAGTTATTTAAGGATAAATTATCAAATTCACTGACATGTTGAGCATATGTTGCCGACTTTATTATATGACTCCGCTTGTCGGCATTCATGCTGCAGAGAACTGATTTGGCATCAGTGGCGGAGGGTTGGCGGCTGGAGAGTCGCCGGCATGGCACGGAGATAAAAACAGGGTGTCTAGCAGATGGCCATTTGAAAATTCCCTGAGATTTCCAGGTTTTCCAGACATAATTTTTATTTTTCCAGAAAATATTGATTTTTTTCTCGTTAAGTATAAGAGGACATTGGGTATGGTTATTTTGGAATTAAACGTATGTATTATTATTAATCTTGCATATTTGGACAAAATAAACCAAATACTGCATATTTGGAGTAAAATAAACAAAAACTGTAACATCATACAACATATTCATATAGTTCGTGAGAAAATCACATCACCACCCTATCTTAGAGTTAAACATTATCATGCTGACATTCGGGAACAAGGTTACATTATAACCAGACTTCACTATGAATAGCATTGATATAAAATGATCAACAACTTAAAAAACTAAAGGAATTGAATTTTTTCCAGGGTAATCGTCTACGGTGGGTATAAGAAAAGAAAAAGAAGTCCAGCGTTATGGAACACATTCATATAATTTAAAACAAAATCATATCACAAACCTACTATGCAATATACTGCACGTTTCCAGATGCCAAAACCTCCGGCTTGACAAATCTTACCATTTCGCATTTCTTGTCCTTATGCTCACTTTTCTCATCAACCTGAAAGCTCTTGACATAATTTCGTAAGGCTGAAAGAATATTGGGGGCTCTGAGTGCAACCTTTTCATTTTCTAACCACCTAACTGCACAGAACTTCAATGGAAGACGTTGAAAATGAGTGATTTGTTTGGAGTCAGGTCTATGGGTTGGGGATATAAAAATAAATTGAACGGTGCACGAAGGAAATGAATGATATCCCATCCAGTTTCCTTCATACCAGCTTGAAATGCACAATTTATCGTGTCCAGCCCACAGCTACCTAAATCTAATATCCGGGGGCCATCCGTATGCCCTTCAGAGAGGTCAACTGTAGTTCTTTCAAAAATTTGAAATTCACATTTGGACCATCCACTGAAACTTGAAGGATTTTCTTGAGTTCTTTCCTGGTGTTGAAGCTTCTTTTAAAGCCCCGAGGAGATCAATGGCAGTAGTATGCCCCAAAAATACTGAAGTGAGGTACCGTGTGCAAACTACATTCTGATTATCGTCCCAAAAGTGAACACTAAGATCCATTTGCTGTTTATTAGCAATCTTATTCAGGATTTCATCAAACCCCACAGCAAATTGCTGGCAAATCTCCATGCTCTTGTAACTGCCGAAACTTGCTGAATGCAACTTGCCGAAAAAGGCTCATTATTTCCATTGCTGTTTTATACATTCACTCCATCAAAAATTCCAGAGTCAATAAGATATTTCCCTGAGATTTCCCTGATATTTCCAGTGAAAATAAAATTCCCTGAGATTTCCCGGTCTTCCCGGTTTTCCAGAGTGCTGGACACCCTGAAAAAGTACGAGGTAGGGACACACTAATATTTTCGTATGATGTGCGCATTATTTGTCCGGAAGAAATTTTAGAAAAATTAAGTCAGGCAAGCCGCGTAGTTGCCAACGTGGCGGGGAGGTATCTACAAAAGGCAAGTCTGGGCAGGAATTTTCTGAGGAATATCCTCAAGCTTTTGTTTTTGTTGAGAGGCATTGCATATTGCATACTTAGTGTTGAAAATTTCTGAATAACAGCAGGAGCAGGAGACATTCCCGGTGCTGATACCTGCAGAGCAAAATATGGCCCACAGGTTGTCAAGAAAAGGAAGGAGCAGATAAAGACATCAGGTAAAGGCCAAAAAGTTGCTGGCCTTATGTCTCAGGTTGATCGATCTAGTTTAAAACATTGAAAAATATGGTGCAGAGACCAAGAGAGCATAACAAAAAGTATTTGAGAGTTTAGAAAAAAGGTTTTTCCAAAAATAACGCAGTGAAAAAAACATTATGAAAGCACAAGCCACGATGACGGGTCATGATGTCGGAACTCAAACTGTTTCCCGTCTGCTCTCTGATTTTGAATTTCGTCTTATGGCTTCCATTCCCTACAGGAGAAAGGCTGTAGTAAGAAAACCCTTAAGGCTTACAGTATACGTCTGACATCTATTGTAGACCAGGCATAAAAGTGTTCACATTTCTTGAGTGAACGCCTTGCCTTCAGCCACCATCACTGTAGGGAATGCAACTACTTACCTCTATGCATTCATCATCATCGGTCAACTATCCTACGATTGGTTTGACGCAGCCCTCCACTCTATTCTTAATGCGCTCTATTCTCTATGCATTACGCAGCTTTTAATAATGGGAAGGAAAAGCAATTCCAAATTTACAACAAAAACCGATTTTTCCAGAACACTCGCCAAATTCCCTGAGTTTTCCAGAAGACCGAAATTCTCAGGTTTTCCTGGTTTGCGGACACCCTGGATTATATTATAATCTGCCAAGGTATCAGGCAACTAGATACAGTAAGAACTAAAGGTGGTTTTACACCAAGGCAACCAAGAGCAACGGCATAGCATGCAGCAATCAATGCCCTTCGAAGTTTGTTGCCATTTGTAGCATGCGGCAGGTGGCAACTTTGTAGCCCCCATCAGCCCATTTACACCAACGCTACGAAATTGTCCGATTCACTTTCAGTCAGCATGTCACTGACAACAAGTGCGATTTCTGCCACAGCATTTTTAGTGATTTCCTTGAGTAAAAAACAAAGAAGAAGGCGCTAATGGAAAAGAAAGCTGTTCTAAGCTAGATAATCCATCGCTGGCAATCTTTTTACAGATGACAGAGAATTTTTCAAGAACTTTACAAGGATGGATATTAATTAGTGATGAGTGATATATTGCAAACTGTGAAGAAGTAACAAATACGTAAAAGTAACAGTCACAACCAGTGATTCCGTTTTAGCGAAACCTGTTATTTGTGATTAGGAGTGATCTACGATCTTTGCTGTTGCTGCTAACAACTGCCACGTGTACCGCTGTGTGATTGAGAATAAGTGCATCTTGAAAACTGATTAGCCTGTGATTTTGCCACTTAATAATGCAGAATGAAATAAGAAATATTACAGTGTGAGTAGTTTTTCTGTAAGCATAGCAGTAAATTTGTTATTCATATTCAAACTCGAGTGCACATAATTTCTGTGTCGACAGTAGGTACGTGATTAACGACCAATCATAAATTTGAGGCGTGAGCTTATCAAATATTTACTGCACAAACAAGGCATTTTGTATGTAATTCACTATACTGCTGGACCAGTGGCGTAGCCAGGTATTTCGTTCGGGGGGGTGTGGCATTTTTTGGTTCCCCCCCCCCCCCTCCCCCCCTCGTTGGACATTACCCCTCGGCGGACTTATTACCCTCCGGACTTAGCCGCAGGACTTGCTCGACAGGCGTAGCTAACGACAGGCGGAGCCAACGACGCCAACAATGCCTACGATTCCAAAATGCAACGATTCCGGACTGCAGCGTCCCGACAAAGCGTGCCGCCAAACCGCGCCGTCAAACCACGCCGTCCAACCACGCCGTCCCCTGACCAGATGCTCTACCACTTATATAGCCCCCAAAGTGCGGATGAAGACCAGAAGTTAGGCCATCGTACGAGCCGTTATTTAGTGTTCGCCCGCCATAGTGAAAAAAGAGTCCCGGATCACCCAATCCTAAACTTCCACCTCGCCCCCTTCACATCATGCCACCTTTTCCTCCCCTCAATTTGCACCAATGGAATTCCACGTAAAACCCCATTGCACTTTGACCTTCCAGAATGTACCCCCTCTTTACCCCAGAGTTTACCTCCCCTCTCACGCCCTCTGTTCCAGTCGAGACGGCAAAGAGACGACATCGAGGCGAGGTGAGAGGAGAGTAGTGTTAGTCGATTCTCCTTTGTGCGCCATGGACTTTCGGTGCAAGTTATTAGTTTTCCCTATATGGTGAAGAGTATTTCAATTTTGTTGGTTTGTACCTTGTTGTTTAAATACAGTGTTTGATTAGTTAGATTGTCTTACTTTTGTGGTTTTTTCTATTTCTGACCTCATCTTGCTCACCCGTCTTGGAAAGAATACTTGTCCTTTGGACAAGCGTTTCTCGTGAACTGCTGTTCTTCTTTCGAGAAACGCTGCATTTGGTAGCAGAGCGTGGTTTCATGTCTTTTCATAGCAGGTGGTGAGTGTTCCCATTTGAGGATTTTGCTTCATTTTTCTCTGTGTAACTAGATTGTTTCTCGCTTCATATTTCTCCAGTGTTTCAATTTTGCTTTGTGTTTTCTCGCTGAGTCAGGGTTCGTGTTTTCCGCTTTTGTCCCAGCCACCATGGCTACTAAATCAGATGACCCTTATGCGAAAAATTATCGCACCACTGCTCAGGATAGGAGGGCCAGATTAAATGGAGAGACTGTGGTTTCACTTGATAATACCGGAGTTTCAGTAGACGAACTCTGCTTGGTTCCTCAAACCCAAGAATGTGACCTTCGGCAATCTGAAATTCCACTCCCAACCCAAGTTCAGGTGAATTTGCCTAGGTCCTCGGCCATTGAAACTCTTTCTACTCATTTGGTCGATTTGCCCGATTCCTTGCCACAAGAATCTCCTCCTACCCAAGTTCTGCCGGTATTTCCAGAGGCTACTTCTAACGCGGCGGAACCAAGACGAGTTAGGTCGGCACTACCACTATCCGAAGGGTTGGCCATTGTCAAGCAAAGGATCGCTGATTTTCCTCCCTTTGATGTTTCCAGTGCCGAAAATTGGTATAATCTGATGTTGAATTTGACGGAATTAGTCTCTCTGTCGCTAGTTCCTTTATCAACGTTGTTGAGTCTGGTTATTCCTAAGTTACCCTCCTGTTGGCATCGTTTCTGGCTTTCTATGTTAAGTCAAAATTTTTCTTGGGCCCAGATTACGAGAAAACTTTGGAATGAAATAGTCAGCGATCGGGAATTCGATCGGCTTATTGCTTCCAAGGTCAAAAGATTCCAGTTCCCTCGCGAAACACCGCGTGATTTTGTGTCTGCCATAAGAAACGCTGTGTCTGCATTAGGATTAGACTATTCTGAGAGCCAGATTGTTCATTTAATTTTTCAAGGTTTAAATCCTATCACTATTTCCGCTATCAAGACGCCCACCCCGCCGTCTAGTTTCGAAGAGTTAGACGTTGTCATTGGTCGTGCGTCAAAAGCATTAATGGATGCAGCTGATTACGCTAACACCTTTCACGGCGTATCATTTTATGCTCCTCCTGCCGTTTCTAGGCAAGTTGTGTGTTCCTATTGTCACAAAGCTGGGCACTATGTCAGGGATTGTCGTAAAAAGCACCGAAGAGGACGGCCTTCCGCAATCAGTCTAATGAGTGTTCACAAATCTCCCGATATCAATTTGCCTTTGCTACCTATTTCATTGCAGTCAGCATCTTGTAATGCCCTGATTGATACGGGTTGTTCAGTCTCGATTTGCGATGAGAATTTCTTCACTAGCCTTGGTTCTTCGGGTGGTAAACTAAAGAGAAAATTCAATTCTCTCGAACTCTTAACGGTCGCTGGACAACCTTTTCGAGTTAGTTGTTCTGTGCAACTTAAAATTAAGATTGATAAGTACTCTTGGGTTCATGAATTTTATTTAGCAGACATTCCATTCCCTGTCCTTTTAGGGATTGATTTCATTCGTAAATCGAAACTTATTATTCATACTAATGGTGTCGCGTTTGAATCGGCGCCATGTCATTTAATTCATTTTTGTTCAAACAGTCGAGCATCGTATATCCCTCAAGCGTTTGCAGAACACATGTCCGCTGGAGACGAAATCGTTGATTCTCGGAATAATTCTCTACTTCCATGTGAGGATTTGGTGAGTCAGTTGAAATTGTTGTTGTCTAATTATCCCGATGTTGTAACCCAAAATCTAGGAGTGACATCGTTGATGACTTATGAAATTGAATTATTAGACGAATGTCCTGTCAGAAGTCATCCCTTTCAGCTGTCACCGCCGAAAACCCTCCTGATGAAGCAACATGTGCAGTCGTTATTAGATAAGGGAATTATCGAAGTTTCTAATTCAAACTGGTGCTCCCCTGCCTTTTTGATTCCCAAGAAAAATGGTTCGCAAAGGTTAGTTGTTGATTATCGTAAGCTTAACAGACAAATTAAGAAAGACGGTTATCCGACTCCTTCTGTGGAACACGCTTTTCAGTATCTGGCTGATGCCAAGTATTTCACTATTCTAGATCTTAATTCAGATTTTCATCAAATCCCGCTGTCTGAAAATTCAAAGAAATACACAAGCTTCGTAACGTCTTTTGGAATGTTCCAGTATACAAAATTACCGTTTGGCTTTGCTAATTCCAGTCAAGTATTTACTCGTTTGATTAACGAGGTTTTGAGTGATCTGTTATTTTCGTCTGTGTACCCTTATATTGACGATATATGTATCTATTCTAAGAATTTCCAGAGATCACATAACTCATGTCAGAGAGGTTCTTAGTAGGCTTCGGTCCGCTGGTCTGACTATTTCTGAAGAAAAGATTAAGTTGGGCTGCACTTCAATCGCCTTTTTAGGCCATCTAATTTGCAATGGAACCCTTTGTGTCGATCCAGACCGGATAAAACCCATCGAATCCTTTCCTGTTCCGAAGAATACGAGAGATGTTGCCAGATTCCTGGGCATGTGTGGGTTTTATTCCAAGTTCATACCAAGGTATTCTGAAATTTCTATTCCTTTAAATCACCTAAAACGTAAGAATGTTGCTTTTCGCTGGTCAACGGTTGAGAACGAGGCTTTTGTTGAGCTCAAGAGAGCGTTGATGAATCCACCTGTGCTAACTTTTCCTCGTTTTGACGAGGAATTCCATTTGTTTGTGGACGCCAGTGGTTTGGCGTTAGCCGCCGTATTAAATCAGAAAGTAGATGGTGATTTTGCCCCTGTGGCATACGCTAGTACAACCTTATTGCCACATGAGCAAAAATTGTCCGCATACGAACTTGAGTGTATGGCAGTTTGTTGGGGCATAGAAAAATTTAATGTATACCTCCAAGTAAAACCATTCCATTTATATACTGATAATGGGGCCCTTACTTGGTTGTTTTCTCACCCTAAGCAGTTAGGGAAATTAGGCAGAATGGTGTTAAAACTGTCTTCCTATAATTTTACTATCCACCATGTTCGTGGGCGCAGCAATAGCGTAGCAGATTGCCTTTCTAGAAGTCCGCCTGTCATCCAAACTGACAGTTCCAATGTTGAGCCATGTCCACCCATTTCTTGTGTTTTACATAATATTCCTTTATCATTTGTGGATATTCGTGACCATCAACGGTCAGACCCTACCTTAAGGGAGGTTTTTGAGAAATTGGAGAAGGATTGTTCCTCTTGTCCAAATTACTTTGTCAAAGACAATTTGTTGTGTTATGGGAATGCCAATGCCCGAAAGGGAAAGATTGTCTTGCCGGTTGTATTGCGGCCAATGATATTCCAATATTATCACTGTTTAAGTGTGTCTGCTCATTTGGGTATGGCCAAAACCTATGAAAAGGTGCAAAGGGAATTTTGGTGGAGCGACATGAAAAAACATATTTTTGATATGGTTCGTAAATGTCATTTATGTCAGACATGTAAACCCAGGAATACTGCCCCACCGGGTATGATGTCTTCTAACCTTCCTGCTCATGTGTGGGAAAGGCTTTATATCGATTTCGTTGGACCTTATCCTTCCACGAAAAATAATCACAAATATGTCTTATCGATTATTGATGGATTCTCTAAATTTTGTATCCTGGAACCTGTTCGTAATGCCACTTCCAGTGCTGTGGTTAGTGTTCTTACTCAAAGAGTTTTTTCTAAGTTTGGTTATCCTAAATTTCTTGTGTCTGACAATGCAGCGGTGTTCAAGTCACACCTAGTTAAGGAAATGTGTTTGCAACTTGGGATTAAACAGGTTTTCACAGCTCCTTACCAACCAAGTTCTAACCAAGTTGAAAGGCTACATAGAAATTTGAAAGCTGCATTGTCAATTCTTTGTAACAATGTACATTACAATTGGGTCAATTTTTTGTCAGATTTAAATTTTGCCTTTAACTCTGCCTGTCATAGTGCCACGGGAGAATCTCCCGCTAAGATAATTTTTGGCAGACAATTGCTTCATCCTCTAATAAATCAATGGTCTATTCCTAGAGAACTGTGTGAGGATGATATTTTGGAAGAGGAGAGGGAAGCTTATTTGCAACAGGTAGTTGCTAATTTGAAGAGAGCCAAATCTAAGCAAAAGCTAGTTTTTGATAATTCTCATTCTGACATAACTTTCAAACCTGGAGATAGGGTGTTGTCAAAGAAACATCCAATCAGTTCTAAGGCAGACAAGATTATGGCAAAGTTAACCCCTCTATGGGAAGGCCCATTTATTATAAAAAAGTTAGTCTCTCCTGTAACCGCTGTTCTCGATATTGGTCCTAACAAGGAGAGAATATGTCATGTTTCTCAATTAAAGCCTTATCATGGTGATTAATAATTTATAATAGGTTGAGTGATAAAGGAATCTAAATACTAGCATTTATTATTCTAACTATGGTCTTGATTGCTTGGATATTTCTCTTCACTATTTGTCATTTAATTTACTATAATGTATGCTACTTGAATAATTATTTAATTGTAAAACTGCCAATCCATACTGCCAATCCATACTGCCAATTTCATACTGCCAATTCATAGTGCCAATTCATACTGCCAATTCATACTTAATTAATTTGTTGATGTTAGTGCTGCCTGTTTATGGTGCATTAGTTGTTATTTTGTTATACTTTGGTTGGTTCTACCTGCTCTTCATCATGTGTGTCTACCAGAAGGGGGAACGGTGTTTGCACAGTGCTATTGTGAATTCTGGAGGGAGTGGGGAGAATAGTCATGAACATTCCCGAGGTGGCTCGCTTCCAGTTAAGTCGCGGAGGGTCATTGGCTATTAAGATTATTTAGTGACTGTTTACACCAGTGATTATTGGTCTTCCTGATCATTCGTCCGATGTGGACCAGAACCTGGAGTGATTTAGCTATTCACTATTGGGTCTATTTATTGCTGGGGCAGGTCTTTGTCTAGCTCTGTGACAATTTGGCAGTTGATTGTATACCTGTTTTTTGCTTGTGTATACCATTGTTATCCGGCGTAGGGGTTGCGCTCCCATCGCCCAGCTAGTTTCTAACTCGCTGCAATCAGCACCCAGCATTGGCTGGATGGGGTATTTACCCTGATTATTAACTTTGCAATTGCATTACCCTTGACGGTGGCCACTAAATTAAATTTTCCTCTTTAGCTTTGTGTAACATGTGTTTGGCTTAACCTGGCCCTGGACTTGTTGAATTTTTTCTATTTAGTCATCCTAATCTATTTCCTTATTTTGGGCTATTCTAATTGGATGACAGCTGTATAGAGAAATCAATTTTTTTTTCTCTAATTCGAAATGTACTCTTATGTCATCTGGAGGCATTTCAATTAACCCTCAATTTCATTGACTGGCTCAATGCATAACAGTTCTACCCAAGTTGGTGAACGACAACATTTAATTAGTATTTAAGATATTATTATTGTGGATTCCCTTATCACTCTCATAACTGTCATTCATTTAAATTTAATTATTATAAAATACTCTGACTGCTCTTCAAAATAATTGTTAAATCACTACATGGCTCTCACTAATGCACTGAATTTAATATGTATTGTAATTTTGTCAATTGAACCAACCCAAGTCTTTGATTGACTGGATAAGTGTCTAACAGCTCAACCCAAGTTGGTCAATCACCTAAATGTAATTGAGTATAAAATATTTCTTCAATCAGTATTGCACTTGATTATTATGTATTGTAATTTTGTCATTTCAACAAACCTAAGTCTTTGATTGATGGGTCAGTGTTTGGCAGTTCAACCCAAGTTGTTGAATGACAAAAGGTAAATGCCTATTGAAACATTTCTTGATCTTTTTCTCAATTCTACTCTCACATTGTGATATAGTCTGACTGCTCATAATATTATTGTTAATTCTCTACATGGCTCTCTTTACTGGTAATAACTAATATATATATTGTAATTCTTATGATTTCTATCAACCCATGATTCTTGATTGACTGTGAATGTTTATTCGGTTCAACCCAAGAGGGTGAACGACTATGTAATTAGTTTTAAGGTATTCTTATGGTAATTAATTTGCTTCACCACTATCTCAATCATATACTTATTTAATAATTTTGTAAAATAATCTAGTTACACTTGGAATATTGATTTATTGCATGGCTATAGTCCCTGCCATGTACTAATTGGTAATTAATTTGTATGATTGTTTTGTCTTCAATCAATTAACTAATGTACTTATGCCTAATGCAAACTTAACTGATTTTGTTCATTTCACTTCCACCCAACGAGTTAGATGTTCGTTACTATGGGTGCTGTATTTTGTTCATAAATTTCATTTGCCTTGGATGTGAGACTCTGGGCATCCTAATTTATTCTAATTTTCACTGATATTAAGTTTGATATCAGATGTTATCTGTGACTGTTGGTTCACAGTTGTTAGTGACAGTAAGAATGGTTACTTACTCGTCATGTGCACTCAGTTATTGTTCATATTCTGTTAACTCTGTGAAGGTGTCTTTTGTCATTTATTCATTTTTTTGGGTATGTGTTATCCTTGAGATGGATAGCCCCTGAGCTTTACCCCTTTGCAGTGGGTGAGAGAGCTACTTTGTGTTAGTCATCTTTAGGACTAGAATTCACAACAGTAATTATTATTATTGTCTTTACTTTTCCAAATTGCTAATATTTTGGGTATTTGAACGGTGTTATTCAGTGAGCACCTGCCACCCTATAGTTACCTTTCTGATTGTGTGAGATGGGTTTCCAATACTGTGTGGGAGTGTTGTAGTTTTTTTTGGCTCCTGTTTCTGCTTGTCAATTCAGCAGTTAATCATGTGGATCCCCGAGTGAAGTGATCAGTGTTTTCATTAGACCAATTGTTCTTCCCCCAACCGGAAGTTTATTTTCGTGGACAGTTTTCCCCCAGTGGATGTGGCATTTTTTGGTCCCCCCCCCCCCCCCCCCCCCCTCCCCCCCTCGTTGGACATTACCCCTCGGCGGACTTATTACCCTCCGGACTTAGCCGCAGGACTTGCTCGACAGGCGTAGCTAACGACAGGCGGAGCCTACGACGCCAACAATGCCTACGATTCCAAAATGCAACGATTCCGGACTGCAGCGTTCCGACAAAGCGTGCCGCCAAACCGCGCCGTCAAACCACACCGTCCAACCACGCCGTCCCCTGACCAGATGCTCTACCACTTATATAGCCCCCAAAGTGCGGATGAAGACCAGAAGTTAGGCCATCGTACGAGCCGTTATTTAGTGTTTGCCCACCATAGTGAAAAAAGAGTCCCGGATCACCCAATCCTAAACTTCCACCTCGCCCCCTTCACATCATGCCACCTTTTCCTCCCCTCAATTTGCACCAATGGAATTCCACGTAAAACCCCATTGCACTTTGACCTTCCAGAATGTACCCCCTCTTTACCCCAGAGTTTACCTCCCCTCTCACGCCCTCTGTTCCAGTCGAGACGGCAAAGAGACGACATCG